>CM037593.1:122609231-128539231 GCA_021018995.1 Chloranthus sessilifolius | reverse complement strand
AAAAGTATGTAGGTTTGTATGTAGTAAAGATAATCACAATTGTAACCCGATTATCGTTGTCGGGGTTAGGGCTAAGAAAAATAAATAAATAAAAATGCCTCAATGTCGTGGTGACAAAACTTATTGAGGAAATGCCTTTGATATTTCGGACTCCTATCGAGGTTCCTCTATTATAATGATTACCATGCACTGATCTTTAATGAGGGTGGAAAATGAGCGTTGGGATTAAATGGTTGCATCACCATACTTTGGTAGTTTTCAGCTTTATTTTCAAAAGATTCAAAGAATAGTTTGGCTCTATTTCCAAAACAGAAAAAAGGGTGAATAAGGGGATAAGGCTTGCTGATGTTGGGATAGTTTCTCATGCGACCAATTTGAATAATTAGTCAATTGAATCCCACCACACACAAAGTGACATTAATTGAACTCTCATGCTTATGTTCCATCAATAACAAGGATTCCATAGTCAATAGGTGTTTGGCCTCCTCCCACCCGGCGATATAGTGAGGTATGACAACACCGAGGATGCTCTCACATTTTGTTTATGCTTCCACAGGGACATTGACTAATCACTGTCGATACTCTCACTCATGCCTCCTCCCACCACTACTCTCGCTCGGTCATGCCACATTTTGCGGCTTATTCACATCCTGCTGCAATAGAATCATGAGTGTTGATGGAACCTTCACATACGTTGGCGTCTAATGGCATTTTGTGTGTGTGAGATTCAGTATATTCTAAGTCTCAAATGATCGCATGGTCCACTAATACCTTGATCAACCTACCGAAAAAGAAGAAGGCGGTCAATGGGCCAAACGATTCTTTAAATGCTTTGAAAGTAAGGACTTACGATTACCCAAATACTTTGTGATGATCATGGAGATGGTAGATGGAGATCAGCCTATTTTGATCATGGGTGCATGATAACATTACTTTTAAGGATAGTACTTCCTCGGTAACATGGCATTCGAGGGTTTGAAGCTCCTCCCCATCACAGTTAACGGGCAAGAAGCATTTCCTAGATGCACCGAAATAACATAGGCCCTCCCAATTGAGTTTTAGTTTTCCCATTGGGTGAGGCGGTCAAATAGGCATAATTTTTCTTAGCACTAAATCCCGATTTGGGACATGCAGGACTTCCATTGCGAGGATTGATGAATTAGAATGAAAAAATGGACAACTAGTGAAAATGGAGAGCTAAATCGGAAAATAACATAAAAACATCTAAAACGTAAATTTTTTAAAAAAATTTAATTAAAAAACATATCCTAAATTAGGGGAATATCATTTTTATTTTTTGATCGATAAAGTAGATTTTATTGAAAAAGAAGTAAAACGTACAAATTTGAGAACACAAAAAACATCTAAAACGTAAATTAAAAAAAAAAAATCCTAAATTAGGTGAATATCATTTTTCTTTTTTGATTGATAAAGTAGATTTTATTGAAAAAGAAGTAAAACCTACAAACCTGAGAACACAAAAAACATCTAAAACGTAAATTTAAAAAAAAATCCTAAATTAGGTGAATATCATTTTTCTTTTTTGATCGATAAAGTAGGTTTTATTGAAAAAGAAGTAAAACGTACAAACCTGAGAACACAAAGACAACAAGTTGTACCTGAACTTAAAAATTACTACCCCACTCTAAACATAAAGAACCTCACCCCCGGGTCATCAAATCCCGAAGACCATGAAGCTCCCTCCCTAATGCGAGAGGAAATAAAAGGTTAATTGAGCAAGTTGTCCCAATCCACACTATCCCCAACTTTAGCACCAATCTTTATCCAATCAATAGCCAAGTTCCTGACAGACTTCATAATCATAGAGACTGATTTTCTTTTTTTGTTAAACACCATGTTGTTCCTTTCTAACTATAGAGACCACATCACTGCCAAATCCATAAATTTCCAATATTTACCCTTTGGATCATTCAACTCAAAACCATCCCATGCTGCTAACAGGTCAGCACAATGCTCAGGAAACACCCAAGAAACTCCAAAAGTTTGTAGAACCACACTCCAAAGTTGCCTAGCTACCCATCAATGAAGCATTAAATGATTAGTAGATTCCTCCTCTTGAAAGCACATCACATATCTATTTCTTAGTCCCATCCCTCATCTATTCAGCTGATAAAATATGAGAATTCTTCCCCATCCAACACTCCATCTGAAAAATTTATTTTTCGATGGAATCTTAAGATTCCAAATCTTGACTCAATTGTGACGATTATTAGGACTTTGATAAAGAGAGGAATAAAAGGATTTCACCGAAAATCTCCCCTTTGAATGATACCGCCAAAAACGAAGATCCCTATTGGCTTGATTTCTTGTATATGAATTTAGTTTTTGCAATAGGTCTTGCATAGAAATCACCTCCTCCTGCAAATTTCTCTGCACCCGAATATTCCAAACCACATTCTCATTGACCATAACAAACATATCTCTAACATAATCTTCTCTATTTAGAGAAATTGGATATAAATATGAAAATTTATCTTTCAAGGGCAAGTCAATAACCCAAATATCATCCTAAAAACGAATTTTATCACCAATCCCTCAGCTGAAACTGACTCCCTTCCAAAACTCATCCGCAACTGAGCAAAGACTCTTCCACCGTCCAGAACCTCTATTAGTAGAGCTTCTTATATTGTAACAATTACTAGGATCCCCATATTTCCCATAGATCACCTTCCACCACAAATGATTTTGTTCCTTTACATCTCCTATTCTCCAAATCTACTTGCCCAGGAAGACTTTATTTGTGATGCTTAAATGACGAATACCTAAGCCTCCATCTTTCTTAGATAGACAACAGGTCTCCCATTTTAAAAGATGAAATTTCTTTATATCTCTACCCCCTTCCTAAAGGAAATTCCTTATTATCTTTTCCATCTGTTTCACCGCCGTTTCAGGAGCTCTAAACATAGACATGTAAAAGATAGGAAAAGATGATAAAGTAGCCTTAATAAGCGTCAAACGACCCCCGTTACTAAGCATTTTGCTCTTCCACACAACTAATCTCTTCTCCAACTTGGTGATAATTGGATCCCAAAACTTCACACGTGGTTTTCCTACTCCCAGCGGTAAACCTAAGTAAATAATAGGGAGACTTTCCACCATGCACCCAATACTTTCAGCTAAGGAAATCAAAGCTACTACACCCAGATTCCAGAAAGCTTTGATTTATGAAGATTAACTTTTTGGCCTGAAGCCACTTCGTAAATATTGAACACATCTTTTATTGCACGAACTTCATCCAAACTTACTTCACAAAACAAAATTGTATCATCTGCATATTGAAGATGGGTAATCATAGGGCCCCTACTGGAAATCATAAATCCATTAAATTGCTCTAATTCAGCAGCCTTAACAAGCAAACCATTTAAAGCTTCAACCACTATATTGAACAACATTGGTGACAAGGGATCACCCTGACGTAACCCTCTAGTGCTCTGAAAATACCCTCTTAGTGACCCATTTACCAAAATAAAAAACCAAGATGATGAAAAAAAATCATGCATCCATTTCCTCCATCTCTCTCGAAAGCCCATCCTACCCATCACATACGCTAAGAAGTTCCAGTTGACTCTATCATATGCCTTTTCCATATCAATTTTCCAGATAATCCCTTCCCCACCACCTCTATTTACAGAATCTCAATTGCTTCATGTGCTACAACAACCATATCTAACAATTGGCGGCCTTCGATAAAAGCACCATGGTTCACCGAAATAATGTATTTCATTACGCTTTGCAATCTATTAGCCAAAACTTTTGAAAGGATCTTGTAAAGGTTGTCAAGAAGACTAATGTGTCTAAAGTCTTTTATTTCTTCAGCCCTCTCCATTTTACGGATAAGAGTAATAAAGGTAGAATTCATACTCCTATCCACATTGCCCTTCTCATAAAATTCATTAAACAAATCCATAATGTCACCTTTGATGGTTTCCCACATGAATTGGAAAATTTTCATAGTAAATCCATCAGGACCCGGGGCTTTGTTTTTCCCACAACTCATAATAGCCTTTCTAACCTCCTCAGTAAAAGAGCTTTCCAACCCCAGCTTTTGATTTTCGGACAGACGTTGAAAATTTAAACCATCCAACACAAGTCTCTCTCTGATATCTTATGTGTACAACTTCTCATAACACTTAACAATTTCAGCACACATTTCTTCTTTCTCAACCACCCTTCTACCATCCACATTTAAATTGCTAATATAGTTTTTCTTACTCCTAGCATTAACCAGTGTGTGAAAGAACTTAGTGTTATTGTCACCTTTTTATAATCAGTGGACCTTCAACTTTTGCTTCTAAATGATCTCTTCTTCCACACATTTTTCATTATCATGCATCTTAAAGGCTGTATAGAGATCGAAATCCTCCCCATTAAGAGGCCTAGATTCTTCCAAAATATCTAAAACCCTAATTTCCTTAAGGATTTTATCTTTTATTTGCTCCACCTTTCCAAAAAAATTAGCATTCCAAATCTTAATCTCACCCTTGATTTTTTTTTTAACTTCATTACCAGTTTGAACGCCGCATATCCTTGTATCTGGCAATCATTCCACCATTTTGTAACCAATTCCTTGAACTTCTCATCCCTCAATCATGCATTCTCAAATTTGAATGAGCCCGGACCACCATCTCTAATCGGACAACTGAGCAAAATGGGGATGTGATCAAAAGTGGGTCTAGGGAGCCCTTCCAAAATCGCATTAGGATTAACTTCTATCCACTCATTAGTACAAAGAAACTGATCCAATTTGCTTAATTTGGGCATATCTTGTAGATTTGACCAAGTATACAAGCCCCCATTCATATCAAACTCAACTAACCCAAATGTGTTAACAAAATTAGCAAATTGTCTCATTCCATACTTGTCTAGTCTTTCACGAATCCTTTCTGAAGCAAATCTGACAACATTAAAATCACCTCCCGCACACCAAGGGCCTTCCCACCAAACTGTCATACTAGCTAACTCAAACCAAAAGTCTTATTTACGAAGTCTTCATTGGGTCCATAAACCCTAGTAGAGGCCCATACCATGCCATCTTATCTATTTTTCAACAACACTAACATTGAGTGCTCACCAACTTCTGATTCCAACCCATCAATCTCTCTACTATTCCAAGCCACAATAATACCTCCTGAAGCCCCAATAGAATCCAAGCTTTCCCATCCCCACTGATTGCCACCCAAGGTCGACGATATCTTTCAATTATTAGTGCTTCCCCATTTAGTTTCCTAAAGAGTAATCACTGACTTGTTGTTTATAATAACCTTCTTAACTGTAGCCCTCTTATTTAGATAACAAATTCCTCTTACGTTCCAAGATAAGATCTATGTTCTAACACACCAATCCCAAAAAAATAGCCTTAAATCATTCATAAGATCAGTTATACCTTGCAATTACCTTTCTTATAAGATAACCTGCAATCTAGTTTTTGTAATTCCCTCATTCCTTTACCTTTTCTACTAAAAGCAGATTCAATTCGATCTTTATTAACCGCTTCAAAAACTTTTTGCAATTGATCATTAGTCCCCCGAAACGTCATGTCATGCTTCCTTCCAATTTCAATAATTTTGTCTACACTATTCTGATTTAACTGCTCTTTGACTTGTGTCTGATCACCCCATAATTCATTTTCAAGCCTCTCAACCACCTCTTGCACCATCTCATTGTTCGTGGATGACTGTACTGATTCATCTGATGTCGACCCCACTGAAGTATCGCTGGATTCAGCTGCTTTCTCCCTGCAATAAGAAGGTCCTTCCATGGACTTGGCAACATAATTTGACGACCCATTACATGAATTCACATCCCCAGAGTTACAATATAAAAATCCTAACTTTTCTAATTCATTACATAGGTTTGCATTCTAATGAACAATAATAAAATCATTCAAAACCCTATCAATTTTAGAACATGGCGAAATTACTTGTGGTCCGAAGACCGAATAAATAATACCCAAATTATCACGTGTAACCATCCTCAAACGAGGAGAACACGTGGGATGAACAAATTTAGGGGAAAGTCTCACAATTTCTCTACTTGCGTTAGCTCCCCCATAAAGTACTTCGCGATCGTTGCCATCCTATTGATTCTCTTCCTGACGATGTCCTATAGGTAATTGATTAGAGGTAGCTAGCCTTTCGTCGTCAGACACCTTTATCTTCTGATCATCTCTCGGCCTCTGATATTCCTGATTGAAGAAGTTTAATTGGCGTTCCCTCTCCAAAAGTCCAATTCTCAATGAATCTAATTCATTAAGTCTCATTGACAAACTCGACCCAACATCTTGGTCCAAATGAAAATGCGCAACCCGATTCGTATTGAGTATCAGATCCTCCGCACGTGCCTCATCATATAAAAGTGTCTCGTCGGCATTTTCCATTTGATTCCGCATCACCTCAGGCTGATTATGGGCGGTCTTTCCAAGTGACCTATCAACTTCCGATTCAGAAACATGAGTAACACTCTCCCCGCCATGTGTCCCTTCCATTTCAGATTCTGAAAATTTTACATTGTTCGCCTTACCGCCATGCAAAAATCCCTCATTATTATTTTTCTCATCCCGACGTACATCCCTGATATAAGCTTCACCGCGTGTTTCCATCAGGACCATTGGATCAAACTTCTATACATTTTGTTTATTAAAAGAAACTAAACCCCACATTTCAAATTCCAAATTTGAGGTGGAAGCGGCCCCCCTGACATTAACTCCCAAAACCCCTCTACCCCTAATCTTCTTTGGGTTCATAGCACCGCTGATCGTGGTCAACAAAGTCCCCCCTTGAATACCATCATCCACTCTCGACCATCGGAAAAAATATTCCCCGTTGTGGACGAGGAACTAACCCTTCTGTACATTTTGTTTATTAAAGGAAACTAAATCTCACATTTCAAATTTCAAATTTGAGGTGGAAGCAGCAGCCCCGAAATTACCTCCCACAATCCCTCTGCCCTTAATCTTCTTCGGGTTCATAGCACCGTTGACTGTGGTCAATGAAGTCCCGATCCTTGGAATACCATCATCCACTCTCCGACCATCGGAAAAAATATTCCCCGCAGTGGACGAGGAACTAACCCTTTCCGTCACCGCAATGTCTCTGGGACTCAGATTTTCAAGCACGGATTGACTCCCCCTATCAATAGGATGGTCGTCCATCTGCATTTGTTTCCTCATCAACATGTCATCTACGCTACTCCTCCCGACGCCGAAGGTCGAGTTTTCACTTTGTTTACAGATCTCTTCCCCGTCTCCAATTCTATGAACACACGAAATCGTCTCCCATCAACGCCGATGTCCCTGTGGCGGGGAATATTGCTCCAATTATCCCTACCAACCAGGATTCTGGCATATCTCGTTTCAGTGAAGGAGCTAGTACAGCCATCCACACCGAGGAACAATCCATAGCACCTCCCAATATGGCTGAAAACGTCGTTTGTCCACGCATGGAGCAGAATCCCCAACACCCGTAACCAGACTCCATGCTCCTGTTTATGCAAGGAGATATTCTTCCTTCTTAAAAATTAGAAGAAACTGGGGCTCCTTGAACCCTAGGTCTTATGTAGATATTCTTCAATGTAGATATTTAAGAACGGATACCCTCCTCTGCACTACATTGAAGATTTTTTTTTTTCTCATTCATTAAAAAAAAAAGATATTCCTCAATGTAGTGCAGAGGATGGTATCCCTTCTTAAATCTAACAATCAGCCCATTTTTCATAAGATTTTCTTTACTTGTATCATAACACTTTCGATTAACATCAAAAGCAAAAGCCTTATCCTTACTCGAAAGATCCTGTCAATTTTTCAGAGCATCCACAAAGGTTGTTTTCCTTCACAGGAAGAAGACTCACCCGCAAAAATAACTTTACGCCCATGTTCAAGATTATGATTCGGTCTGGTTTGTCTTTTAAACTTTGGAATGAACTCCTTTAAAAGTTCTCCCAGCAATTTGCCATCTATTCAAAATATCTTTTTGCTGTTAGAGACGATAAAATATACTAATCTCGAACTTTGAACATGGGAATAAGATCGTTTTGCTTCCCAACTGAGTTTTAGTTTTCCCATCGGGTGAGGCAGTCAAATAGGCATTATTTTTCTTAGCACTAAATCCCATTCTTGGGATATGCACGGACTTCCATTGCATGGACTGAATTTGAATGAAAAAATGGTATGCTAAATTGGAAAATGACATAAAAACATTTAAAACCTTTTTTTTTAAAATTAATTTTAAAAAATCCTAAATTAAGTGACTTCCATTGCATGGACTACTGACGAGTTTGAATGATAAAATGGCCAACTACGGAAAAATGGTATGCTAAATTGGAAAATAACATAAAAACATTTAAAACCTTTTTTTTTTTTTTTTTTAGATTAATTAAAAAAATTCCTAAATTGAGTGACTTCCATTGCATGGACTACTAATGAATTTGAATGAAAAATTGCTCAACTACTGAAAAATGGGATGCTAAATTGAAAAATAATATAAAAACATCTAACACCTTCTTTTTTTTTTAATTAATTAAAAACAATCCTAAATTAAGTGACTACCATTGCATAGACTACTGATGAATTTGAATGAAAAAATGGTCAACTACTAAAAAATGGTATGCTAAATTTGAAATTAACATAAAAACATCTAAAATGGTTTTTTTTATAAATAATTAAAAAAAAATCCTAAATTAAGTGACTACCATTGCATGGACTGCTGATGAATTTGAAGACAAAATGGTCAACTACTGAAAAATTGTATGCTAAATCAGAAAATAACATAAAAACATCTAAAACCTTTTTTTTAAAAATTAATTAAAAAAAAATCCTAAATTAAGTGACTTCCATTGCATGGACTACTGATGAATTTCAATGAAAAAATGGTCAACTACTAAAAAATAGTATGCTAAATCGGAAAATAACATAAAAACATCTAAAACCTTTTTTTTTTCTTAAATTAATTTTGAAAAATCCTGTATTAAGTGATTTCCATTGCATGGACTACTGATTAATTTGAATGAAAAATGGTCAACTACAGAAAGATGGTATGCTAAATTTGAAATTAACATAAAAACATTTAAAACTTTTTTTTTTATTTTATAAAATAATTTTAAAAAAATCCTAAATTAAGTGACTTCCATTGCATGGACTACTGATGAATTTGAATGAAAAATGGTCAACTACTGAAAAATGGTATGATAAATAAAAAAATAACGTAAAAACATCTAAAACCTTTTTTTTAAAAATAAAATAAGTAAAAAAAAAATCCAAAATTAAGTGACTTCCATTGCATGGACTCGATGAATTTGAATTAAAAATGGTCAACTATCAAAAATGGTATGATAAATCTAAAATAACATAAAACATCAAAACCTTTTTTTTTTAAATAAGTAAAAAAAAATCCTAAATTAAGTGACTTCCATTGCATGGACTATTGATGAATTTGAATGAAAAAATCGTCAACTATTGAAAAATGGTATGCTAAATTTGAAATTAACATAAAAGCAGCTAAATCCTTATTTATTTATTTTTAAATAACTAAAAAAAAATCCTAAATTAAGTGACTTCCATTGCATGGACTACTGATGAATTTGAATGAAAAAATGGTCAACTACTGAAAAATGGTATGCTAAATCGGGAAATAACATAAAAACAGCTAAAACCTTCTTTTTTTTTACATTAATTAAAAAAAATCTTAAATTAAGTGACTTCTATTACATGGACTACTGATGAATTTGAATGAAAAATTGGTCACCATTGAAAAATGGTATGCTAAATTTGAAAATAACATAAAAACATCTAAAACCTTCTTTTTTTAAAATTAATTACAAAAAAAAAAATTAAGTGACTTCCATTGCATGGACTACTGATGAATTTGAATGAAAAAATGGTATGCTAAATTTGAAATTAACATAAAAAATGCTAAAACCTTTTTTTTAAAAATAATTATAAAAAAAATCCTAAATTAAGTGACTTCCATTGCATGGACTACTGATGAATTTGAATGAAAAATGGTCAACTACTGAAAAATGGTATGATAAATAGAAAAATACATAAAAACATCTAAAACCTTCTTTTTCAAAAAAAAAAAATTAATTAAAAAAAATCCTAAATTAAGTGACTTCCATTGCATGGACTACTGATGAATTTGAATGAAAAAATGGTCAAACATTAAAAACCTTTTTTTTTTTTTAAATAATTAAAATAAAAATCCTAAATTAAGTGACTTCCATTGCATGGACTACTGATGAATTTGAATGAAAAAATGGACAACTACTGAAAAAAGGTATGCTAAATCGGAAAATAATATAACAACATTTAAAACCTTCTTTTTAAAAAAAAATAATTAAAATAAAAATCCTAAATTAAGTGACTTCCCATTGCATGGACTACTGATGAATTTGAAAGAAAAAATGGTCAACTATTGAAAAATGGTATGCTAAATCGGAAAATAATATTAAAACAGCTAAAACCTTCTTTTAAAGAAAAAAATAATTAATTAAAAAAATCCTAAATTAAGTGACTTCCATTGCATGGACTACTGATTAATTTAAATGAAAAAATGATCAACTACTGAAAAATGGTATGCTAAATCGAAAATAACATAAAACATCTAAAACTTTTTTTTTATATTTAAATTAATAAAAAAAATCCTAAATTAAGTGACTTCCATTGCATGGACTATTGATGAATTTGAATGAAAAATGGTCAACTACTAAAATGGTATGCTAAATTTGAAATAACATAAAACATCTAAAACCTTTTTTTTATTAAAAATTAAAAAAAATCTTAAATTAAGTAACTTCCATTGCATGGACTACTGATTAATTTGAATGAAAAATGGTCAACCATCAAGAATGGTATGCTAAATTTGAAAATTAACATAAAAACATCTAAAACCTTTTTTTTAATTAATTAAAAAATCCTAAATTAAGTGACTTCCATTGCATGGACTACTAATTAATTTGAATGAAAAAATGGTCAACTATCAAAGAATGGTAATGCTAAATTTGAAATTAACATAAAAACATCTAAAACCTTTTTGTTTTTCTAAATTAATTAAAATTCTAAATTAAGTGGCTTACATTGCATGGACTACTAATTAATTTGAATGAAAAAATGGTCAACTACTGAAAAATGGTATGCTAAATTTGAAATTAACATAAAAACATCTAAAACCTTTTTGTTTTTCTAAATAATTAAAAAAAAAAAATCTAAATTAAGTGACTTTAATTGCATGGACTACTGATGAATTTGAATGAAAAAATGGTCAACTGCTGAAATATGGTATGCTAAATTTGAAATTAACATAAAAACATCTAAGACATTTTTTTTTTTAATAATTAAAAAAAATATCTAAATTAAGTGACTTCCATTGCATGGACTACCGATGAATTTGAATGAAAAAATGGTCAACTTCTGAAAAATGGTATGCTAAATTTGAAATTAACATAAAACATTTAAAATAATTTTTTTTAAACTTAATTAAAAAAATCCTAAATTAAGTGACTTCCATTGCATGGACTCTTGATGAAATTTGAATAAAAAAATGGTCAACTCGAAAAAGGTATGCTAAATTGGAAAATAACATAAAACATTTAAAACCTTTTTTTTTTTCAAATTAAAATAAAATCCTAAATTAAGTGACTTTAATTGCATGGACTATCGATGAATTTGAATGAAAAATAGCCAACCATCAAAAAGGTATGCTAAATCGGAAAATAACATAAAAACATCTAAAACCTTTTTTTTTTTTAAATTAATTGAAAAAATTCCTAAATTAAGTGACTTCCATTATATAGACTACTGATGAATTTGAATGAAAAAATGGTCAACTACTGAAAATTGGTAATGCTGAATCGGAAAATAGCATAAAAACATCTAAAACCTAAATCTATTTATTTTTTAAATTAATTATAAAAAAAATCCTAAATTAGGTGAGTATCATTCGTACCTTTGTTTTAAGCGATGACGAGGAGAGAAACGACGGCTGTGATGTCATCTGGCTTCCCGCCTTGATAGAAGTGTCCAGCTTTCTGAGCATTTATGGAAAATGGGGTTGAGCAGTTGTGGTCATTTGACTTGATATTGGCAAACTCAACCAATTTGGAAGCAATTTCTTGTGGAATCAGTCCTTCTCTAGTAGCCTTCACTACCACCGCAGCTATCTCCCAGTCAGACAAATTATCGAATAACCCATCTGTTCCAGCCACGATCACGTCGCCTTCTACCACCCCAAATTGAAACATCTGCATATATATTTATATATATATATATATGTGTGTAATATAATTGAATTGAAAATTAAACAAAACATGTATGTATGATTAATAATAAATAATAAATAATAAAAAAAAGGGTAGGTAGGTACCTGTGCACTGGTGGGTGTGTCGCTGGACGAGCTACTACCAAGCTGATACGGGCAATTGAATGAATGTTGTTGCACGGGAGATTTGTAGGCGACCCTATTCTTTCTGACCACTAATAATCCGCTATCGCCAATGTTGAGCCCTTTTATACTCTGCCATCAAAACACTAGTTAGTAATTCAAAATTCAAATTTCAAAATTCAAAAACGAAGAAGAAGAAAAAGGAAAATATATTAATTAACCACCTCATGGTGAAGTGTGAAAATGCAAGCTGTAGAGGCTCCTTGAGATTTGGTGTTGGTGTATGCTTCCTTTATAACTCTTGGTAGATCCACCGTAGCTGACATTTTGTTTATTGCTCTTAAAGAGTTGAGCATGAGTTCCCGAGCATATATTCCAGAGTCAATTCCTATCTTCTTCAAGCCACCCACACCATCAGCCACCCCAATTGTGTTACACTCTCCACAAATAAAATGTGAATCTTCTCCAAGCCCGTTTGATGAAGACGCTTTTGGAAGATACTTTGATCCTGAAATCAATTTCAGTCTTTTGGGTCCCATAACCTTCGGCTTCCTCTTCCTGCTGGGTAGGTGGGTGGATGGGTACCAAATCCCAATACATATATTTTTTAAAAATATCAAAACTCATTGACAGACCAAAACTATAACTATACTTTAGAAATATCACTATATGAGGAGCTTTTTAACCCAATCAATCAATCAATCAATCTTGTAAAATGAAATCACACACCATTAATAGACATTTATCATAATATTAGTATTTTTAAAGAAATGAACATTAATTTAATTTATGCAGCTTAAGACAGCTCCTCTTCAAATTATTACGAAAGTTATAAACAATGGACAATTTTACAGACAGCTTATGTGGCAGGACATGACTGACTGCTGCGGTGTTTAGGCCCCGCTGTATATGCAGCCAATTACGTCCTCATAAAAAATTGCCCACCTTTTTATTATGGGTGGGGTTATTCACACCCTATTTCCTGTAAGGTGCACACCCTTTTTCATCATAAAAAGTCATCATGTTGAAGCAGAGGGCCGAAGATCATTTTTCGTCCCAATCATCTACATAATAGATCTTGAGATCATGGCGCACCTATCAGACGACCAAATCTCGATTCCACGTGGCACACACACCCCAAACGTGACCATTTGAAAGGCATGCCCTATGATCACGATCACTTTTGGGGATGTGTCATGTGGAATCGATATGTAATCGTCTGATAGGTGTGCCATTATCTTAAGATCTATTGTGTGGAATATTGGGATGAAAAACGATCTATGTCGCATGATTCAAAGAAGTCAACGAATTTTTCCATAGAAAACGGTGCAAATAACACCACCTTTTGTTATATGGACGACGGAATGCTACATTATCATTGTAGCGTTCAACGCTACATTAGTGTCATTTGGATGATAAGTGACACCTAATCTGAAGATCAAGTGCAAAGGCAATATGGACAAGATCGATCAAGTCCATAGCCCCCAAAAATAACTAAAAAATACATCTTATCCACCGTTCAAAATATGGTCAAAGTTCGAAAAAACTCAATGCACTAAGTTAAAGGGTCGGAAATCAAACTTTGACCATTATTTTGAAGGGACAAATGACGTAAAATTTTAAAAAAAATAAAATTAACTCGCATGCCATATGACTAATGATCTCAAAAAGGGTGTTTTTCTGAGATCACATGTGACGTGACATTAGATCTCAACACTAGTGTAGCATTCAAACGCTACACTGAAAGTGTAGGGATCCCTCAACCTTACTATATTTGGTTAAAGTATAATTAGAAATAATGACTCTTGAATGACAAAAACGATCTACCACCGCTTAATTAGAATTTTTTATGTCACACCATTGGAGTGTGCTTTCCTAACATGCCAAATTTTTTATCTCACACCATTGAAGTGTGGTTTTGTAATGTGTCATGTGGGATCGATTTATGATCAATCTAAATGATTCAAGCAGCAATCCATTATAGGAAAATGTTTTAGTCAAAGAATCATATTGACATAGGTTGATGTGAACCATCTGATTGGCTAGTTTGAATATCAGCCATTAAAACTAGACAAAATGATTGGTATTAGAGCCCACCACTTTGATCTATCACTTTCAATTTATGATCTATCACTTTGACTGTGGGAATTACCTACACCTTGCTTACATGACGATATGGAGGGTCGTGCCATTATAATTATGGGTTGTTTTTATAATAGGTGGTAAACTTTCCCTAGCTTTTGCATAGAATGAGGATTATTTACAGGTTTTAGAAAAGCTTTATTATTTTTTATTTAACCATATATGATTCCAGGTTTCCTATGATAGCAGGTTGCGTTTGGGATGAGAATTGTAGTTTACAGGTTTTGTAGAACTTTTATAATATTTTTATTAAACTATATATGATTCCTGGTTTCCTTTGTAGGTGAGATCGACGGTCATGATCTGACTGTAATTTTATAATTTTTTATTAAATTATATATGACACCAAGTTTGGTAAAACTTTTATAATTTTTATTAAACCATATATGAGTCCAGGTTTCCTTTATAGAGGGATTGAAAGTCATTTTTGCAAAGATTGGCAGAAAGATAATTTTAGGAGCCATTAGTTGCACTCTGGAAAGTTGGCCTTGCACTAAACTTAAAGAATTGACATTTTAGGGACATGTAACATGTAAAAAGGAAATCCGGGTTGTCTGATTTGAAGTTTATGATATATAGATCGAGCATAAGATTAGAGCACACCACGATAATTGTAGTCAATTGTTGAGTCAGATAATTGCCTTTGACTACATTTAATCACATGATGAAGATTATATTTTGTTCTAATCTTTTGTAATTAATATCTTTAAATCATGTCCTTGAAATCAAATGGCTTAGATAGTGCTTTCACATAACAAAGGTCGCCAAACTTGCATGTCTTTCTTTTAAACTTGGTGCAAGGGCTGACTTTTCTGAGTGCAACTAATGGCTCCCTAACTTAAAGGTCAGTCACCAAAGAGCCATTAGCCCAGTTGGTATGCTCTCTCCAATGTAAGAGAGTAGGTCACCCTTGTCTTCACAAGATGTAGGTTGGGTTTTGTTAGTTAACCTCATCACTATCGTTGGTGCTCTCGCCCGCAATTGTCCAATATGCGCGTGCTCGCCTCCTCAATTCTCGAGCAAAGCCGGTCACGAGACTTTGGGGCCCAAGCAGTTCCTAAAATGGGCCCTCCTTTATATTGGTCCTAAAAAAGAATATTTTTTAATCAATAATATAATACTCATTTCTCAAATAGTGACAAATTTCTCTAATACTTTTCAAAACTTCGCTGAAATTTATCAAATCAGAAGTTGAACGTAACTTTCAGCGAAATTTCGATAATTTTTCTGAAATCGCCAAATTTTATTAATTTTAGCGAAATTAACATAATTTGTCAAATTTAATAAATTTTCTTCTAATTTTGTAGTTTTGCATAATAAAAAAAAAATTATAAATTATAAATATAATTTATATATAACATTTTTTGTACTCCCAAAAATTTTCCCAAAACTTTCCAAAATTTTCTTGAAATATCAAAATATTGTCGAAATTGAAATTTGTCACCATGATTGCTCCTAGTCCTAGATTACGAATATCTGCATATTTCATTCTGCTGTTTTATAATTTGAAAACACAACTAATAAGTTAACGAAAATATATATTAAAAATAAAATAAAACACAAAAAAATGAAAAACTAAATAGTACCCCATGAATTGAGTAACTCAACTAATAACGCTGACATTTTTTAACACTTTAACTGCCATTGAATATTTCCTATCATTTTTTAGTACTTTAACAGTCTTAAAAGGTTTCATAAATAGGTTCATTGTATAGCTCTCGTCAAGTAGATTCAAATTGATAGGTCATTTTGAAAATTTGTGATGTAACAAGCACGAGATCAATTTTTTAAGTTGGGTAATTTAATAAGGATAAATTTGTATATATATAAAGGATTCGGTCAAACAAATTCAAACTGATCAAAATAAGGCTAGAAAATTCATTAGGTCAATACTTAAGGTTGGCCTAGCTCAGCGAGGCAAATGACTTGACCCATGACCAGCACCTACCCAATCCGACCCATAAAAAATTATACAAATATGGGGCCTAGGAAGAGTTGAACCCATAACTTATTGGGGGAAAAGTGAACAACACAAGTAGCTTAACCAACAAAGGATCAAAAATTTGGCCAAAATGACTGAAATTCCGTCATTTCGGTCCCTTTCGTAGTTTTCGGCTGAAATTTCGGTCCAACCGAAACAAAATCCAGATTTTTGATTGTAACCAACTAAACATAAAAATTATACAAATATGGGGCCTAGGAAGTGTTGAACCCATAACTTATTAGGGGTAAAGTGAACAACACAAGTAGCTTAACCAACAAAGGATCAAAATTTTGGCCAAAATGACTGAAATTCCGTCATTTCGGTCCCTTTCGTAGTTTTCGGCTGAAATTTCGGTCCAACCGAAACAAAATCCAGATTTTTGATTGTACGCAACTAGACCAGTTGACTTGATTGGGAAATGTGGACATTGAAAATAAGACTAAGCAAGCGCCCATAAAGAGTTAGGAGAATAGGAGGCCCCAAAAATTTCGGGGCCCGAGGCAGATGCCTGATGGGCCTTGCCCTGGGGCCGATTATGTTGTCGAGGTTGTCTCGACCGAATGGCCGTATAAAAAAAATAGTGGGTGCTAATAGAGCTGCCTGATTAGGGTGGGCGCTTTCGCATAAATTTGTGTATCTAGGTGATACTTTAAAAAAAAAAAAAGGTTTTACCAAATGATTAGAGAAACCGCGGTAATGTTTTCTAATGTTTGTGATCATTGCTGACGATCAAGGATCACGGCATTTGCATCAATTCTCAGTAGATTGAATGTTTTCATTTTAGTGGCGGTTAAAAAACACGATAATACCATCAATTTTTTATCGTTATACAAAGTCGCTTGGCGGCCAATAAACCGCTAGTGAAAAAAGATAACGGCGGTCAGAAAACCGCCCCCAAAGAGTACCTTTTTAGTGGCGGTTGAAGTAGAAGCCGATAAATGTTTTCTTGACGGAGCCAAGCATTTTGGTCGGGTCATAACCGCATTAGAGACTTTTTTCTTGCAACTTAGCATTGCTCATGAGACACATTGACTATTTTGAATTAGACGTTCAACATTTTTTTTATCCCAATCTTTCACAATAGATCTTGAGATTTTGGTTGTATCATCAAACAATGAGATTTTGATTACATGTGGCACCTCCCAAAAAGTGAACGTGATCATCGATGTACCATCAAATATGATTCCTGAGCCACTTTTTCAAATGTATGTCTCATAGAATCAACATCTGACCGTCCGAAGATAAACCCATATTCTCAAGATCCTTTGTGCAAAAAATTAGGATGAAAAACATTGGCTTTTGCAAGTGCGCAGCTTCGTTGTTAGGAAAGAGTATCCTATTAAAAATATGAATTACCTAATAAAAATGGGAATTTTGGAAGATGCCTCACCTAAGTTTAAGAATTACCAAGATCCCTTATCGAGTTTAGAATTTGGCAGATCCCTCACCCAACTGCTTTAAACACTTCTAACTACCTGCCAAAACTTTAATCCCTAAAATATCCTTGGTTACCGATTTGCACCTGACCAGTTACCGATTTACACCTGATTTGGACCCGATTGGTTATCAATTTGCAACCGATTTGCACCCTAATACCCCTGTCTTTTGCGCGGCCAAACATTTCACCTACCATCGTGCGAAAATGACAAAAATGTCCACGAAACAAGATTAAGTAAAAAGATTTTACTTTTACAACCACTTTCACTATTGCCGACATCAAAATCTGATCGCTCGATTAAGAAATCGGTCAAGACTACACGTAATCCTTTTTTCCATTGAAATTTGTAGAGTTAAAATAACCGATATCCATTCAAACTCGATGGGCAACCACACGAAAATGGGTAATCGATAGGATAATAATCGATAAACATTGATAATCGATTAGGTGCAAATCAGAACGATCGGATGTAAATCGGTGCCAATCCATAACTAATCAGTGTAAATCAGGTGCAAATTGGTAACCAAGGATATTCTAGGGATTTCAGTTTTTGACGGGTAGTTTGAGGTGGTTAAAGCAATTAAATGGGGGATCTTGCCAAATTTCAAACTAGGTATGGGATCTCGCCAATTCCCAAACTTATGTGAGGCATCTTACAAAAATCCCAATTAAAATATCCTTCACGAAATTTCTCTGTCCACACGTGCATACTACTAGTGCAACCTAGCTGTATAATATTAAATGGATTCCTATATATATATATCCATATCTTTCCTTTCGCAATAGTATTAATCCAACTAATTTTTGTTGTTTTTATAAGTGTGATCATGTGAGGAACACCAATTATAGTGATAAGAGTTAATTAGGAGAATTCAACCCACACTTTGTAAAGATAAGAGAAACAACGTGGAACAATCAAACCCACAACCTACTCCCTCACATTGGAGTGAGTGTACCAATTGGATTAATGCTTCTTTGAAACAAAAACTCTACCAAAAGTTCGTGAAACAAAAACTTACTATTAACTAATTAAATGACCAACTAACTTTACATTAGGAACCCTAATTACTTATACCCTCGAAACCCCAAAAATATAAAATTATCAAGTTATTCTTACAAGTTTGCTATTTTCTCTTAGAACTTCCTACAATGACATAAAATTATGACATTTGTCGCTTGAGAAAAAAATCCTTGTATCTTAAATGGGAGCCAATAAGAGCTTGACAACAATAACAAAAATTATTTACGAAAATGGATACTGTTGATACATGCAATTTACTACTGAAAAAACACAGAAAAAAATGTTTAAAAAATAATCTATCATCCTTCTTCAAACTTAGGAGGTGAGATGAATAAGATAAAAATAATTGTTGCTCCTCTTATAGAATAATTAGGTTTCTTTTTAACCTATGAAGAATTGGGAAACACAGGGGCTTTAGAGATTCAGTTGTCCAACATGTGGTTAAAAAGAAGGCTGTTATTTAGGTACCTCCTTCTACTCTACGAGGTTTAATTACTAAAAGTGTCTACGTCCAAAATCCACTCAAATCCGTTGATTACTTGGAATCGGATGATTGAAACTTCTTTTCACCCTAAATCTTCCCCACACCAGATCTTGAGTTGATGCTCTTAATATCAGACCGTCCATAATCTATTCCACATGACACTAACTCCAACAAAAGGACCCAAAATCACAACACTTGAGTGTGACGTGTGATTTTATGGCCACATTTTGTGGATCTAAGTCACTAAGAATAAAAAAAAGGGCCATCTGTGATGATGTCTCAAGATCTATTGTGTAGAAAAGTGAGATGAGAAACGATTTCAAATGTCTGATTCCAAGCAGTCGCGGATTTTTTTAAAATCTGTCTTCGTAGAAGACTGAGATATATTATGTAAAGATCTAATTAAGCACAATATTGGTTCTCGTCTAATTATATGGTAACTTTTGACAAATGAGGGACTCAGCCAAGGTATAAAAAATCGGCCCATACTGATACATATCGGTTTTTTGGTAAATCAATACGCATTGGTCCTTCAACTCGGTATTGGTATTGGCTGATACAGGCCCTATCCGCCGATACTTATCAGTTCAATGCAATTTTTTTTTAATTTTCTTTTGAGTGCCAATACTTATCGGTCCTCCACGGACCACCGATACCTGATACCGATACCAAGTTTGTTACCTTGTCCCTACCCTTATTATTAAAAATGAAACGATTACATACCATTGAAAATATAATAATTAAGAGAAATAAAGTAATCTACAATCGAATTTAGAGATACTGAGTATACATTTTGAAAATATAATAATTAAGAGAAATAAAGTAATCTACAATCGAATTTACAGATATTGAGGATACATTTATTTTACAAGTGTTTATATATAAGAAAAGAGAGGGTAGTATAATCCGGTACCTAGATGGTTCCACATATATTTGAATGAGTTCTCTGCTATCGACCGCCTCCATCATATTTTTGAGGTCGGCGTCAGAATCGATTGTCACCAGACAACAATCGAACTTCTCGTCCGATAGCAGATACTTTACATCGATAGCATCGGCCGAATTAGAGACATCGGCCATCGTCAGTGAAAAGCAACTGAAATTAGCCTTCCGATCGAAGGAAATCAGTTGACTTTTCCCACCGATATAGCAGATCTCCCCTGTCGTCCGCAGCTGTACAAATCTGCCCCCAAAGCTGCAGCGAAGTTGCTCCTTCTCCTTCGACATGAGTAACTACAAGAATAAAGATCATTAATTAACCTCACAATCATAGCTATAGAAACATCAAAATTTGATCGAACACAAAGATAGAATTACCTTTCAAGAAAGAAATAGAGAAGGCAACAAAAATAAAGGAGATATATGATAAGTTATATATAAGGTACCTCTTTGTTGTAATATAATAACAGAGGCATTAACGACAATGAACTTGCTATACCTAAAAAAATTGCTATTGCTTCTTGGCATGCGTGAAATATTTTCAAAAAACAGAAGGAGAAGAGAGTTTTTAATAAAGAAAATTTGATTATCAAAATCAATATTATCGAATCCTCCCCCAAATGAAAAATTATCGGCCGAATCTTAAAATTATCGGCCTATAATTTCAAATTATTCGCCGATATTATGAATAATCAAATTATCGGCTAATAATTTCAGGATTTCGGGCGAGATTTTGAAGCCCTGTTCCCAAATTTTTTATAGGGTTTAAAACCCATAGAGAAGAAGAAGAGATAAAAGGAAAGAAGAAGAACTGGTAAAAGACTTACCTGGCTGGACGGCACTTTCTTTCTTCTTCCGGTTTTTCCTTTTGGTTTGCTTCTTCTTCTTTCTTTTTCTTTTTCTTTTGGTAATACGTATTTACCCTATATATATATAGAGGGTTCAATGAGTCGGGTAACTTTATAATAGGGTTCAATGAGTCGGGTACCCTATACCCGACCCAATCTAATAGTTCACCTAATGTGATACATAAACTCCAGTCACGTCAGACGCATGGCATCGTACTTGACCTTTCGGTCGGGTCAAACAACAGATCAAGTCGAGTTGGGTTGACCCAACCTAAACTGATATTTATATGTAAAACGTGAAAAAATTGGGTTTTTTATGAGGTCTAATCAAGGTTTTGGATTGGTAGTAGGTCCGGTCAGGTCGGCTCAAGTGAATTTTCAGGCCAAATCGGATCCAATCAAGTGCACCACTGGGTCAAGTTTTTTTAATGGTGCAGCCAAAATTTTGACCCGACCTGACCCTACAGCCCTGCATCAAATAGTGACATGTTCTATTGCGACTTGCGGTTTGTGGTTGGTAAGGCAATTGTTGTGATGACCGACCTGTGACGGGGCCAATACTCAAGCTTGCGGCACGGTGCGTATGGCACGACATGTGGTGCCAGGAGGGCACGCGACATGGGGCCATGTTGGCCTTGCGACGTGGTGAGATGCCGACACTGGTCGATAAGACGACGCGGCGCCACGATCGGACGCCGACATAGCAAGGTGGGCTAGCGATGCATGAGGCGCTATGTCAAAGAGGAAATGAAATCAATTTCTTAGTTGATTTCTTAGAAAATGATTTCCTCTAGAAATTGATTTTTCACTGTTTTATTAGTGTGTTTGAGAAATAAATATAATTGGAAATTCATTTCTCTTGTTTGATTAGTATCTTTGAAAATGAATTTTTAAGTTTTGCTCATTTATTAATAAAATCATAATTAAAGTCAAATATTAACCAATAATTTTTTAATGATATTCTATTACATTATAAATTAATATCATTGTAATCACTATTTATTACTAAGTTATATATGTCAAAGTTTGAAAAGTCAAACTTAAATAAAAAATCAAACTTTGACCAAACTTTAAATTTTGATAAAAAAAATATGTAAAGGTAAATAACAAAATTATAAATGCTAATATCATGGATCAAAATTTTGGTTTCCCGATACATATCATCCGAGCTCAAAACCGATACGATTTAGATCGATGATACCGAACGATACATTCAATGTATCGCTCATAATATATGGAATGAACGATACATTGAATGTACCCCATGCCTAGTATCTAATGTAAGTTTATACGTTGAAATAAAATTAAATTTTATAAAAGTCAAAAGTTTGACCAAGAAAATTTTTAAATAAGTTTGATCAATAAAAATTTATAATATAACAATATTCATATATATCGTTAGATTACACTAGTCAAAATTTGATCAAACATCCACTTTTAATAAAAGTCAAACTTTGACCAAACGTAAAACTTCGATTAATAAAAATTTTAAGACTAAAATACAAAGTTTTATAGTAAACACTAGTATGTATTATACATTGAAACAAAATTAAAATTTTAAACTTGAAAGAAAATTTAATTTTAAAAAGTCAAACTTTGACTAATTTTTAAACTTTGATCAATAAAAATTTGATAATCTACCGCCAACCTACAAATTAACATAACAAGATTTGTATCCAAGGTTACACTAGTAAAAACTTTGACTAAATATCAACTTTTAAAAAGTCAAACTTTGACCAAATATAAAAAAGTAAAATAAAATTTAGTAATATACTAAAGTAATAAATTAAAAAATAATAATCTCATTAAGCAGTTCAAAAATTAAATTGTGTTAAAAGTCAAAGTTTGACCAAATATCAAACTTTGGTGATTAAAATTTACATTACAAAATATAAATAACAACGATAATAATTACTATCTCGTCAAGATACACTTCTCAACTTTTGACTAAAGTCAAAATTTGAATAAAAGTCAAACTTTGACCAACAAAATGAGGCAATGTATTTTCAAGTTATAAATTAAAATAATGATAGATATTTTTAATTATAATATTTCACTAATAAAAATTTATAACATTTTATAGAAAATCAAACTTTGACCAAAAGTCAAACTTTGATCAAGAAAAAATTGTGTTGATACGATATAAATTTATGTAGTAGTAAACTATCTATATAAGTAGGTTTCAAGTTTGACAAAAAAATTTTGTGTAAAGTCAATGTTTGTCTAAAAGTCAAACTATTGATTAATACAATTGAAAATCTAGTATCAAATTGGACATAAAAATGGCAGTAACCTTTTTTTGCCATCAAATTATTGGAGTTTAAGTTTAATAAAAAATAAATTTTAATTAAAAGTCTAAGTTTGACCTTAAGTCAACATTTGACTCCTAAAAATTTGATAATATATTACTAACTTACAACTTATTATCATGTTTCAGTAGTTAAAGTTTGATCAAAAGTCAAAACTTTATATAACTTATAAATCCAATTAACGTTTGATTAAAATTCAAACTTTGACCAAAGTCAAATATTAGCTGAAATAAGTATGATATAGATAATGTGGTGGTCATAGTGATCGTGCAAGTATGATGATTATAGAAATTGAAGTTACTTTTTAATAATAAAAAATATTTTTTTTTTGCTTTTAAGTTTTTTACAAGTAACTTTAGATTTGCAATCACAAAAACTTATTATTTTGTTAGAAACTCAATTTCAAATGGTTGAAATGATTTTCTCCTAAAATGATTTGGTGTGGAAATTCAATTTCCATGTAGGGCAACTTAATTTCATTTTCATCTTCTTAAATAGCTATCAAACAACAACAATTGAAAACTAAATTTCATTTCTACCATGAAATTATATTTCCATGTTATCAAACAAGGCCTTACTAACAATGAGGCAAAACATCAGAAAGTGTGTTTAAAGAGGTTTTTGGATCCACAAACTTTTCCAAACTGTTTTAGGTCAAATAAAATATATTTTCTAGGTGCACACCAACTTTTGCTATCTACGCCACTCTATTTTTTCTTAGGTGTCGGAAAGCAAATTGGTATGCACATAGCAGCCCACAATATTCAATGCACTCGAATATTGAAAATTATGTATATGTTGTTATTCAAACATCAAATTGATATTTAAATCATATGACACCGATAATAATGGTTTAAAATGAAAGTAATTCATATTGTCAATGTGATAAATTATATGGTGATCAAATATGAATTTTCAGCTCTAAACTAATTGGCAATAAATGGAATGGTCGCGCTTGATCTTATAAGATGAGGGATAAAGCTATATTGGGAATAAAGTTAACACATCCCCGCCCGTTGAGGTCGGACTAAGTCAAACCATGTGGAGAAGTTAATTGGTGACACTGAGTAGTGAAAAGCCTACTATGACATACCACGAAAACTGTGGACATCCAACCCAAAATCAATTGGCAATGAATGAAAAAAGTTATATCCTAATAAGAGGAGAGACAAGACTACAATGGCACTAAAGTCACAATTATAACAAAACTCAACAAATATCACTCGTTCTCAACCATTAATGAACTATGGTATATTAGAGTTCATCATTTTATAGGTATAATATTTCAAATGGAAAATGCTCAAAATATGAATTGGCACTAGGATAATTGAGATTGATCACATATGTGCGCCACATGCCACAATAATAAACACACTTCAATGGTGTAGGATAAAAATTTCAAATCAATGGTGTAATAATATTTATTGTTTTTAAGGGGCTAGGATTTAAAGTTCAACATATATCGACATGTCAGGTAGATCTCAGGCCATACTTACCAATATAAGCCAAATCGGCCAATATTTAAGCAACTTTTTTTATTTTAAAAATAGTAAAAATATATAAAAGTATTTAAAATTTGGTATTTTGCCAATTATCCTTACTAACAATGAGCCAATATGACATAATGTGACCCAAGGGCCAATATAGTTTAATATTTGACCCAATATCTTAACCCATATAAAATCTGGGTGTATATGTGTAAGGATCTGATTTTAACCTTCGGTTATTAACTAATTAGTATAATAAAATATTATTATTAGTTGTGTTTGGGTTTTAAGAGAAGAGGGTTCATGAGAGATTGATAAGTGCTTAAGAGCATAGTTACAAAATCGTTGGATTTTGAAAATTCAAGAATTAACCTTTCATTATTAACTAATTAGTATAATAAAATATTATTATTAGTTGTGTTTGGTGTAATAAAACATTTTGTTTCTTATTCAATCGTGTTGACTAACCATATTGATTCTGTTTGTGTGACTCAATAGATTATTCAAATGCATTTTAGATTATTTAAAAGTGAATGATGTTTTCTAATTCACATGAAATTGACATTATTTGCAAGCGGTGTTGACAAGCCCGCTCAATATTTCCTCCATTCTGTCTTCTAGGCACTTATCTCAGAAAGATTATAGCGTTGGAGAAAATGTCATCCTAAGAAAAGTGGGTCATTGGTGTTTCAAATTCTTTTTGAAAAATCAAATAATGTATAATTGTATTTTTTAAAATTAATTGGAATCAAGTTCAAATAAACGAGTCGTAGTGTACCACAAAGTCTCAGTCAATTGCCTTGTCATTAAGAAGGTACCAAGAGCATGGCCTCTTGTTCCAAGGAGGTATATAAGTTCTCGTTCATATGCCCCTCGAAATATATGCCTTCGAGAGCATATATTGAATGACAACAATCTCAGCTGGATGGCATAGCTAATCCAGCTACATGGCATAGCTAATCCAGTTCATAGAAATGGTAAAATTTCATTTGGTTATCAACTTTGATTATGGTCACGTTTTGATATCCATGTTTTTTATTGCTAATTTTCTTGTCTTATAATTTAACAATGTGAAAATTTGTATCAGGGTTTGATGCAGGAGAGCTTTCAAAGGATGGACCTGATGATGTGGAGGGCTTATATGCTTTAACAACACACGTTGGGAACTTGTTGTCAACAGAACATGCTGATAGAACCAACAATATTGTATCATTCACTTTTTTTATTTTTTCATGGCATTTTTATCTATAGTTTGTCTTCTCCTTGCCAACTTATTCCTGATATCTAACTTGTTACTATGAGTTTTGCAAGGGAAACTAAGGAAGTAGTGAAAGAGAAGGTGAGGGGATTAATGACAGATAAAGAGAAGGCTTATCAGGAAGCAAAAATAGAGATGGAAAAAGCTAAGGAAATAGCGAGAAAGACAATGAAAAAAGAAGCTAAGGCTAAATACGAAGCTGCGAAAGAGAAGGTGTCGAAGCATGCGAGCGAATTAGGAGCCAAGATGGGTTGGGAGTCCAGAGAAAAAGAGAAGGCTGATGAGGAGGCAAAAGTAAAGATGGAGAAAGCTTACGAGACAACGAGCAAGAGCATGACGGAACAAGCGAAAGCCAAATATGAGGCTGCGAAAGAGAAGTTTATGAAGATTGGGAGGGAGTTGGGGAAGAAGGTGAGTGAGAAGGATGAGTTGAGTTTTTTTTAAATGTTCTTCAATGGCTTGTGTTTTCTTCAGCAGCTCACGTTGGGTTTAAAATTTATATTAGTAATACAAAAATGGATTCCAACATAACCAGCAATATTGTATCATTCAATCATTAATATATCTTTTGTCTAATTTTAATATATCATCTAATTTTTATGTTGTGGTTGATGCCCTGTTTGTGAGGGTATTTCAATCTAGCTAGGCGATGCCCTATTTGTAATGTCGGTATAAACATGGTAGCGGTTTTTAATTGCTACTATTATTGACAACTTAGCGGCGATTGTAAAAACTGCCGCTAATATCCTCACCGCGATTATAAAAGCGTCTAAAACAAAACAACACCATGTGCAGTTTTACAACGCACGATGAGGGTATTAGTTTTTTTGTTAATAGCGGCGATTTTAGGCTAATAGACTTATTTTTATAGTGTTATCACTTTGTCAGTGGTGGGAAAAATATTGGTTCAAAGACAATGATATTTCTCGTGCCTCGGACCGATTTTTTGTATTATTTCATATCAACATTTCATAATTTTTCCAACATCAAATGCATATTCTCATTTTCATTTCGACCTAACCCATTGGGCCAAGCTTATATGCCCAATCCGTTTTAAAAATCAGGTTAGGGGGGTTGTATCATATATATATATATATATATATATACCTTGTTCCCGTATCCTATTTTTTGAAAATTACCATATCGCCGTACCCATATCGTACCTGTATGTCATACCCGCACCGGTGCTTCCTAACATGTCCACTCTATCTTTTGTATGTTAAAAATATATAAATAACCTATATATATATATATATATATATATATATATATATATATATATATATATATATATATATATACAAAAGCAACGGCGTTGTTGCAACAATAGCCCTTAAGATTATTTTACTTTCTACGTTTTCTTTGTGGAGAGGGTATCGAGTTAGGTGAAGGGTATAGGGTTGGATGAAACGAGTTGGGCTTACATCAGATCGGATTAGATAGAGTTTTCTAAGCAGGGACCTTCTTTGTGATTTTCACACTCTAGCATCCAACTCATGCAAATCAAAACATTATGATTGTCTCACCATGATATGTGATTATTACCAATTTTTTCCTTCTACTAATATATTATTAGTGCTACTCTCATTAGTATAATTAATGCACCTTCTACGTTGCTAATGCACCTATCACTATTGTTATTGTTATTGTTTCTATTGCTGATACAACAACTGCAACTAATATTGCTATTTTTGTTGCTTTTGTAACTACTCTTGTTACTAATACTATCGTAGAAAGAGAAGTAGTAGCAAAAGAAACACCAATAGCAGCAGTAGTTGCAATTGCTATATCTATAATAGTACCAACATCAAAAGCACCAGTAGTAGGAGCAATAGTAATTGTAATGAGTGGCAACATTAACACCAATAACTATAGTAAAATAGTATTATTACAAGTACAACTACTTCTACCAATACCACACCATTATTACTAGAGTTAGTCTACAATGAGTGTCCATCCATTATGGGCATTAAAGAAGTCCACACATTTGTGTGACTGGGTGCTGTGCATGGACTTTCGTGCATTCGAAGTCCTCCCATGTCATGCTGTCACACATATGTGGGGATAGTCCATCATATGAGTGAACACTCATTATAAACTAACTCTTGTTGTTATCATTTGCATTACTGATACCTTACTTCTATTATACACATAAAACCAACAACATTCGCACTCTCCATAATATTAGGATAAAGGATAGGCTCTTTATCGGACATTTAAGTACCAAATGGTGTTTAAGTGATCTTACACTGCACCATTAAGATGTCACTTTTTATCTCTCACTATTAAAGTGTGATTGATAAGTATGTCATGCGCCATACATCCATGATCATTCTAAATTGTCCAAGTGGCAATCTATCATTGGAACATGTTTCAACTTAATATAAAAAAATGTCGATAAGTGGATGTCACCCATCCTATTGATGAACTTTAATATCAGCCATTAAAATTAAAAACAACGATTGATATTATAGTCCACAAGTCGGATGAGTTAAATCTCTCTAAAACATCATCTTTGAGCCTTTTGCATTCCGATCTATGATCTATCACTTTGATGGTTCGAATTACCCAAATCTTAAACTATTGATGGTGTAAGATCATTTAAACACCATTTTGGTGTATAAATGACGGTCAGGAGAGTCAGTCTCTTAGGATAAAGGCAGCATACTCTCAAGGTTTAGGCAACTTACCTAAACCCATGATAGTTGAATGAGGAGTGGACGGGGGCGTACGAAAGTGGGTGAGGGACTTTGTTTATGTGACCATCCTAGTTAAAAACCTAGGTGAGGTAGAATATCTAAAAATTTAAACATTCGAGATAACCAATCAAAGGGATTTACATGATTTGTCTGAAATAGTTCATGTGATAAGTTGGTTTATTTGAAAGCCTCCGGAAAGAATCCTTGGATGGCTTATTTGCTTGTTTTGGGTTGGTTTTTTAAACCCACTGAACCAGATTTCGATTTCAAGCACCCAAACCAGTAGCGAATCGATAGGAAATCAGTTTTGCAAATGGCATTTAGGTGCCCCGACCTGCATTCCTTAGCCCCACTGCACTTGCAGCTAATTGCGTAGCGTCACATTAGCAGTTTGCACAAAACCTACCTGCCATATAACACTATCCTTTGTAAAAGATTCTATTATTTACACCCTGTGAAACAGTGACGTCACCCCATCTCCTGCTATCGGCATGCAATGATGCTTTGATTAGAACGTCTGATTATTTTTAAAATGGTTGGTCTTTCATTACACATGATGCGGTATGAAAGGAACCCTACATTTCAATGTGATATGGATTGTGTGATTTTGGAGTCACATTTTGGGCTATCGCCACGTATAATTAAAAATGGTATTTGATTGTACACCAATGATCATAAAATCAATTGTGTGAAAGATTGGGATGATAAACAATCTCTATCGAACTCAAAAGAAGTCAATGAATGCAATGAAGGAGGTGGGGTGAGGTCATAGTTTTCTTGGGTGTAAATGATGGTATTCATTTGAAAATAGTAAGAGGAACTTTGCTTTTATTTAAAAGGTTATCATTATTTTCACCTAAATTCTATTCTCACCCTAGTTGAGAAGGTAATCTCACACTATTGCTTTGAATCCGATGATAGAGAAATCATTTTGTCCCAAACTCCCCGTAATGGATCGTATGGGCAGGGATGCCGATTATATGTGGCATACATCCACAAAAGGTGATCCAAAAATTACATCTTAGGATCACTTGTTTCGATAGGCCTGCTATATGTTATTCAACCTATCACACATCTCAAAAATTGAATGTACTTGTGAATGTATCATCCAACCTAATTTTTGGGTCACATGTACAATGTGAAATTAACATAAAGGTGTCTAATAGTACACCGGGACCTCAAGATCCTCTATGTGGAAGAACTGAATGTAGAATGAGCTCAATCATTAGTGCATATTGAGCCACTTATACCAAAGAAATTGGAAATCAAAGCAATTAAAATGACTTTTGCAAAGGTAAACCCGATCATACATAAAAGAATCTCCGGTTGTAAATAATGGTACCTAAAGAAAATTTTGGGAGGAACAGATTAACCCATCAACCTTCCTTCGGCACACATAGAACAACTAATACTAACTTTTGTATAAATACCAACAGAAAATCCTAACTCAAAACACTTTTCAAAATGGGGTCCAATCAATATATATTAGCTTCTCCTCCGCACCAATCAACGAATCGAGTGAATACATGATCTTCATATGCTATATCTTCTATAAAGATCAAGAAATCAGAGTTCAAATCAAACAAGAAGGATCAAAGGTCATTTCAATTTTGAATTAATAAAAAAAAAGCCCATTCTCATAATCTTTGTTTCTAAGTTTTCTTTTGATTTTGTTATTTTAGTTTTAAATTAGTTTTATTGGGGATGTAATTATTGTGTATAACTCTCCAACGATATAGCACTTTATTTTATTTTTCCACAAACTTTATACTTGTTAATGGTAAAAACCTAAAAGGAGTTAGAATCTTTCTCAGATAAGTGGAGACGCGCTAAAAGTTATTGGAAATTCTTCCGATTTCTACTGTAGTAATAGAATAAAAAATATTTTTATACAAAGTAACAAAAATATAAAATATAAAAAATAAAAAATAAAAAGAGAAGAAAATAAAAATAAAAACAAGAGAAGAATATAAAATAATACCTCAAGGCCAATTTTGCACTCAAATATGTGATTAATGTTAATGAAAATTCCTTCCGATTTACTACACAATATAATTAAGGCTTAACAAGATAATGTAAAATATTAAAATATAAAAGTATGAAAAAGAATAAAAAGAAGAAAAGAAAAATAAAAACAAGAGAAGAAAAGAAAATAATACCTAAAAGCCAATTTTGCACTTCAAATATGTTATTAAAGTAGGGTGCCCTACACATATATACTACCTCCTAATATGTAAGTCTAGAAACCCTAACTTGTAGAACAAGCAACTCCGGTGCCTATATAGGTGATACCGTGATAGTGTCTAGAAGGTAAACGTCCTTAATTATATACAACAAAGCCTTCTAGAAGGTACACTTCATTCTAATCGGTGATCTTGATTGCATCATCCACCACTAATCACGAGACCATCATAGACCATTTAATCCATCTATTTGGATTACCATTCCCAACTACATTTACATCATCTAATAAATCTTAATCGATCATCCGAGCCCAAATTGGAACATATTTGTAGCCTACTTTTGGAGTAAAGTATCTAATTTCTAACTATAAATAGAGCTAGCAACCGATAACCATCAAATATACCATATAAAACTTTACCCTAATAAAGAACAATATTCAACAACAAGAAAAGAAAAAAAAAAAGGACGACGAGGTATACATTTGCATGCACTTGATGTTTTTCTTAGAAAACTTTGTGATAGTCCTAATTTTGGAACCTCAAAACCCGAAGTCGTCAAGACGATTTCCATCGTGCCCAACCACACTTATGAACACGTGGTACAAACACACATAGTAGAGCAGCATACAATTTACAACATAAAGAGATCATATAAATCTCTTCAACCGTCATAATCATGCCAACTCAAAATCCAAAAGACGGTTCTAACTCCCAAGCCAATTCCATAGGACAAAGAACCGATCCGAACCATCGATGATACCCCTTTATCGCCCTCCATGGTTTGCCAAACATAAAATCTCTATACATATTACATTGTTTTCAAATTAAGCAGCCGGACGTCGAGCCTAACAAAATAATCTCTAAAAGATGCCTAAAATCCTCTAGAAGTAGTCCTCGAGGAGGCTCGTTCTCCTTGAGAGGCACGTATTCAAAATCTTGCTTATCCTGGTCCTCTGCTACCAAATCTTCTCCTATACCTGTGACGTATAATCAAAAGAGTGAGCTACATCATAGCTCAATAAGGAAAATAGATCTAATATGCGTATTTCATCATAAACATATATTTCATGACGTTGTGTAGTACATATTTAACTAAGAGAAAACATACGCTTTAAGGTGATAGAAGACTTATAGAAGATGCACATTCAGAAGTTTAACATATCCTTTAAGCCAAAAACATGTTCTTTTTAACACACACACTTAAAACCCTCACTTAAATAATCCCCGAGCAATATAGCTTCGAGCCTCGATGGAATGCCCACCATCATCGTTTAATTGAACCATATTTCACATAAATACAAGCCCTCGAATGGAGTGACTTGTCGGATTTAAATGTCTTCCCAAGTGAAAACCAAAGACCGGATATCACCGGATCGGAGCACAAGTTGTACGGATCTCCCGCCGCATCGTCGTGGATATCCGTGCTTGTCAGTTATACCGCCGCGTCGGTTGGGTATTCAAATAACCTTAAATACAATGTGCAAATATACTTATAGTTATTCGCCATGAAAGTGTCATAAACATATTAGTTTTCAAACTCTTAGGATTCACACACACACACATATTTCCACATCAGCTAGATGTCATGCTCGCATATTCAAGTAGTAGTTACTTGCTGAAAGTACCAATGTGCTTCTCAAAATTCGAGTTTAATTATAATTGATTTATCTAAATGAGTTCATAAGCATAGCAAAACATGCAGTCTAAAAAGCTTAGCAAATTTCACACTAAATGCATTCATGTATCACATGTCTCATGCATCACTACGCACATGTTCATCAATTCAATTACGCTTATTACATGGCTATTCTTACCTCGTGCAAGGTTCCTAGGCTCACGTAGCTCGAGCTTGCTTGTTATTCTCCTCAGGTTCAATCACGCCTAATACACACACGATTATGATCAGAACGTCAAAATTGATGCGAAATAGGGAAATAATTCATATCCTAGAAGTTCCGAAATATCAAAACATAACTCAGCTTAACTGTCAAGAATCGGCCGGTCGAATCCCATTTTGACCGGCCAGTTTTGCTCACGAAACCCAACACTTTACTTGGCACCAAAACCGACCAGTCGATTTCCAAAATCAATCGATCGGATATTCAAAATCGATCGGTCGGTTTCGGTTCGACCGGTCCGGCCAAAAACTATAAAATTTATATTTCCCGTTTTGTGGAAATCGATTAGTCGATTCCATTTCGACCGGTCGGTTTTTCTAAATCGACCGGTCGAAGGTTGAATTAATTTTGACTGGTCGAAATCGCTTGCGGTTCTCAACCTTCCATCTCATAGCCAAATCGATCGGTCGATTCAAGATTCACCATCGATTTTCGCCAAATCTTAAATGTACTATGATCCGCTTTCTCAGCATCCATTTCCATTAATTTTTCTTTCATTTTCTTCCTAAGTTTCCTTTCTACATACTCAATTAAACCACAATTATGATCTACTATTTATTATCAAAACAAAACTACGAGATCGTACCTTCGAATCGATCGATTTGTCGATCCAAGGCTTCACACTCCAAGCTAGGGCTTGTGAGCAAGAATTTCCGAATTTCGGAAATCCAAAGCCGAATTGAATGCGCGTCTCCAATTCCTCGCGCACAGATAATCAAACCACCCTCATAAATTTTCCCTCTCTCTACTTCTCTCCTCTCTCTTATAAATTGCTTACCAACCTAGGATTAACATTTACTCTAATGTTTCCTCTTATATTAGTCCCATATCAGGTGCAAGGCACAAACACCTATACTAGGATACCTGTTCTACATAAAGCACACACTAGGTTCTACACCCATCCTCAGATTCACGTACTCACCACCTTCTTAACCTGACAACTATTCATCGATCAAGATCTGACGATACGCATCCGATCTGACGATACGCTTCCGATTTGACGATACGCATCCCGAGGTACTGTTTCAAAGGTCGAGATTTTATGGGACGTTACATTCTCCCCTCCTTAGGAATTTTCGTCCTCGAAAATTGACTAAGGTGCCACTCATCCTAGTGGAAGGGACAACCCCCTCCCCTCCGCGCACTGGAAGCGCGAAGGGATAGTAAAGGCAGTGCTCGGCACCAGCGACTCCAATCCGTGAATAAGGACTGAACAAGCCTAATTTAACTAAAACTGTTAGTCGAAGCCAGGCAACATTTTCACAATGGCCAACACATACACAATATTACCCACTCATTCATGAAGTTAAACAATCGGAGTTTAAGTACCTGCAAGAAACACATTCACATTCCCACATGTAGAACGACAATCAACACACACTTTGTATAAGAGAATTCAAATATATATTCGCATACACCTCCAAAAGCCAAGTGACCACCAAGTCACGATAGTTCCAAAATGACCACAAATCTGTCAACGTGGCAACCATGCCACAGCAGTTTTAACATTTTGACCCCAACCTGTATTAATGACAACCATATTTCAAAAAGTATTAATGCGCCCTAGTATAACCAAAATCAAAAGTGCATAAAAATCAACCCTCACTCAAACTTTCGCATCCCCCGGTGGCACTCTGGAAGGTCCCGCCTCGTCCACAGGCGCGCATCCGCAACCTCTCCATCTCTAGGAATACAGCCTGAAGTAGAGGCTCCTGTAGAGTAGTACCATCGGTCTCTGCATACCAAGCAGTGTCTCATTAGGCGCGTCATATAATCCGTGGGGTATGCATACTGCATCCATTGGGCGTAGGGGCCCTGGTTTTGACCCATCCGACGATGTAGTAGCCTATTGCACTCTTCTACTTGCGTCATACGAGCGAGGATATCACGTAACACGTCGGAGTCTGTTTGCGGCGGAGGAGGCATCTGATAGGGGGGCTGCTGTTGGATTGGAGGCTCGGGTACTAGGGGCACATGTTGCTTGGGTGGGGGAACTTGATCACCTTGTGCTTGCTCAGGTTCGGGGGGAGGAGGTGGTGCTTGTTCACCTGCCGGAGGTAGAACCTTCAATTAGTTGTTAGTTCAGTTCCAATCCTTAAAGGTAAACAGTTCCACCCGGTCACTATGGTTCGCCAGGAGAGACCAGATAGGGTCCCTCAGTCACGTACTCCTCAAACATAGAGGATATACAACGGACATACGGAAGACATTCCTTTGCTTTGCCTCCACCCCTCAACAGCTTGTCGTGTATATAGATCATACCCTCAAACACCATCTTTGGTGCGTTGAACCAACGGCCCTTGAACGCCGCATACAATGCCCGTTGGACCTCTTCTACTCTCTCTGCATTGTGTCTCATAGGGTAGAGGTTGCACTTTATTATGGTATCCAATATCCATAAGTGACGAGGTAAATCAACCCTCTGAATAGAATGACCGGACTCGTGTCGTCCCTAGGTCATTTCTCCAAATCTCCTTATAATGGATGTCCGTTTCAAAAGGGGGCAAAAGTTCGTTATCATCCGAATATTCAACATAACATTGAAGGGCTTTAGACGCATGATCCCAAGTAAATTGATAATCGCGTCCATCAATTGTGGTTCTAATCACGGAAGTTGTACTAGTCGGTTTAAGATTTTGATAAAAGAGGCGTACGAGCCTCGGATAGTAATAGATGTGTAATGGTTCCAAAATATTGATTAAACCAGCCTTTTCAAGATAGTTTCGAGCCCACACGGTATCTCTCTGTACATTTTCGTCCTCAAATAGGGCTGGATCAATTTTGTATTCAACTTCGATTTTCTTGGCTGCCCACCACTCATTGGGCTGAGTGGTGGTGGTAAAGGCTCATTGACATTTGTGTTGCCGTGGGTGGTGGCGACGTTAGGGCATTTGGATCGGTAGCTTCAAGTCAAGGCTTCAAGATCCGCATTTTAGGCAAGATAGCTAGGGTTTGTCCCCAAACGGTAACTAGGGATCCAAAGAAGGAATAATCCAAAATCAAAGGTTCAAGGAACTAGGGTTTACCTTTTGATCGATTTGGATCCAAATCGGAGAAGAATCGAAGCGGCGAGCTCCTTCTCCTTTTTCTCCAAAACCCTAGTACCCCAAATAAAAACCCCCGAATGAAATGTTGGAATAAATGAGAAAAACCCCCTTTAAAATCGTCTGAACAAAATCGACTGGTCGAATTTCAAAAATCGACCGGTTGATTTTTCCTTTAAAAACCTGAGTCGTGATTTCGAGTCGATTCTAATCGATCATCAATTTAAAAATCGACGTCGGTTTCTCATTTCGACCGGTCGGTTTTTATATAACCTAAACTTTGTGTTGTTTGTGAAAATCGACCAGTCAATTGCCTAATCGACCAATCGGTTTTTAACATAATTTTGTGTTTTCTCCTTGTTAACTCCTAATGATCGTGAAATTTATTACCCTTTGAAGCATCTGTACTCTACATTTGGCACATTTTGTACTAAACATCTTTTCTATAATACTGAATGGTGTTAATTACATAGCTATTACAATTTTTGTCATATATTATTTACACCTATGAGTTTAAATTCATTAAACTAATGAGGCTCTCTTTCAGGTCTCTTGAAACAACTGAGGATACTGGGCTCTAACTTCCTCTTCCCACTCCCAAGTCGCCTCTTCGGGAGGATGATGTCCCCACTTGACGAGCACTAATGGGATACACTTAGTGCGCAGGACTTGTTCCTTCCTATCAAGGATTTGCGTCGGCTCTTCAATCACCATCATGTCCTCAAACATCTCGGTTTGCTGATCCGTCAAGATGTGCGTAGGATCTCTCACATACTTTCGGAGCATAGACACGTGAAACACATTATGCACACGATCGAATAGAGGAGGTAGTCCAATACGGTAGGCAACCTTGTCGACTCTTCCTAGCACCTCGAATGGTCCAAAATACCTAGGGCTTAGCTTGCCCCTCCTTCCAAATCTCACGACTCCTTTCATGGGTGATACCTTGACGAACACGTGATCACCAACCCAAAAATCAACACTCATCCTCTTCAGCTCGGCTTAACTCTTTAGTCTGCTCTGAGCTGATTTGATTCTATCTCTGATCATACGAATGATATCGGCATTGTCTTCGAGTACCTCTGGACCTAATATGAATTTTTCGCCGGTCTCTTCCCAATTGATCGGTGATCAACATCGCCGTCCATAAAGTGCTTCGTACGGTGTCATACCGATACTCGCTTGAAAGCTATTATTATACGCAAATTCAACCAAGGGTAGGTGTTAATTCCATGATCCTTGAAAACTAAGCATACAAGCTCTGAGCATGTCTTCTATCACTTGGTTCACTCATTCGGTTTGTCCGGTGGTTTGTGGGTGGAATGTCGAATTGAATTCTAATCACGTACTCATCCCTTCTTGAAACTTTTGACAGAATTTTAAAGTGTAGAGAGGGTCACGATCTGACACTATCTTAACTGGAATGTCGTGCAGCCGTACAATCTCTTTCATATACAATTCTGCTAGCCTTCCAGCCATATACGTGGTGTTTTATGGTAGAAAGTGGGTTGACTTAGTCAACCTATCCACGATTACCCAAATGGCGTTGTGTCGCCTTGCAGTCCGGGATAATCCCAATATGAAGTCCATCGAAATTGACTCCCACTTCCACTCAAGCACTAGCAGAGGTTGTAACAATCCAGCAGGGTGTCTATGATCTATCTTCACTTGTTGGCACGTCAGACACCTTGACACGTATTCAGTGACGCCTTTTTTAGACCTCACCAATAACTCTTCCTCAAGTCTTGATACATCTTCGCTACTAGGTGTATAGCATATCTTGATTTATGAGCTTCATTTAGGATAGTTCACCGCATAATTCGTCATCAAGCTGGAATGCACAGATTGTCCCCTTAATAGCAAGGATCCATCATCATCCTTAAGCAGAAATCGGGTCTGCCCTCAATCACGCCATACCTAATTTTGACCATTCGGATCGCTCATCATGGCTAGCTCGCAAATACGTTCAAAAATAGTTGGTCTTCTTGTGATATTGGCCAAGAAGGCCCTAAACCTTGAACTTCAAACTTTGCATCATATAATTTGGGTCCTCAAATAGCTTCTAGCGATGTATTCCCATAATAAGGCTCACTAAGCGAGCGAACCCTTTACGACTCAAGGCATCACTACTACATTAGCCTTACCGGTGATACTTGTATGGAACAATCATAATCTCTAGAAACTCCATCCATCTCTGCAACGCCTCATGTTCAATTCCTTCTAAGTAAATAGGTATTTGAGGCTTTTATGGTTGGTGAATATCTTAAAAGTTTCACCGCATAAATAGTGTATCCAAATCTTTAGCACAAAGATGAGCTAACTCCGGTCATGTGTAATTCTTTTTCGTGATCTTTCAACCGCCTTGACTCGTAAGCTATAACCTTTTTGTCCCGATTGAGTACACCTAGACCATGTGTGATGCATTGCTATACTGCTAAACCCTCTACTACCTAAAGGAATCGCAAGCCTTTGGAGCTGAAGTGAGCCTTTTCTTGAGCTCTTGAACGCTCTTCTCGCATGCTTCAGTCCACTCAAATCTTACATCCTTTCGAGTGAGTCTCGTAAGTGGCCCTGATATTTTTGAGAATCCTTCTACAAAATGTCTGTAGTAACCAACAAGACCAAGGAAGCTACGTACATCTGTCATCGTCTTTGGCTATTCCCATTTCACCACAGCCTCGGTCTTAGCCAGATCTACTGTGACACCATCCTTTGATACGATGTGTCCCAAAAAGCTGACTTTTTCTAACCAAAATTCGCATTTACTAATTTTGGCATATAATTGATACTCCCGCAACATCTGTAGTGCGATTCTCAAGTGCTCCTCATGCTCCTTCTTCGTCTTGGAGTATATTAAAATATCATCAACAAATACGACGACGTACTTGTCCAGGTGGGGTTTAAACACCCGATTCATCAGATCCATAAATGACGTCGGGACATTTGTCAACCCAAATGGCATTACCAAGAACTCGTAGTGCCCATACCGTGTTCTAAATGTTGTCTTCTGGATGTCCTTTGCCTTGACCCTCATTAATGGTATCCCGACCTCGGATCAATTTTAGAAAATATCTCGCTCCTTGCAATTTGGTTAAATAAATCATCAATCGAGGGCAAAGGATACCGATTCTTTATGGTGAGTTTGTTCAAGTCAATGCATAGCCTCATTGACCCATTCTTTTTCTTTACAAATAAGACCGGTGCTCCTTAAGGAGACACACTAGGTCTTACAAACCCTTTGTCCAATAATTCTTGTAACTGTTCTTTCAGTTCCTTCAACTCAGTAGGAGCCATTCGGTATGGTTCTTTAGAAACAGGCTCCGTTCCAGGTGCTAAGTCGATAGCGAACTCCACCTCTCTCTCTGAAGGTAATCCTGACAATTCTTCTAGGAAAACATCTTCAAAGTCTCGTACCACCTCAACCTCATAAATGATGTTTTTCTCTTCCTTGTCGTCCTTCAAAAACGGCAAGTAGCCAGTACACCCGTTCTTGACCATGCGCTCAGCTCTAACCGTAGACACCAATGCTAGAAACTTCGATCTTATCCCCCTGAAACGGAACGATCTCTTCGTTTTGCATTTTTTTTAGGGTTAATAGGGTATAAAAAACTAAAAAATAAAAAATGGGTTTTGGTCAAAGTTGCATCAACGAATAAACATATCATCTTGTGATTTGAGGCAGTCAAATGGTTTTGCTTTATGCAACCTTTGAGATTTCTGGGGATCCTACGCAATACATGACACATGATGAACTGTAGTGTCACCTGTCTAAGCTCAGTTACCCTTTCAAAATCTAGATGAGGGCGGCTTTGTTACATGTACAAGAAGCTCTTTTGAAGTCTGCATTGTTTTCTTTTCGATGCAACTCGTGGGTGAATTATTATATTTTTTAAGCACAAAAATCCTTCAGTGTACCGGGTGTGGAGAGGATATGAGGCCTCCTTACGTATTTAACCATGGTAGAATAAAGCTTTTCCACTGGGGATTGAGATAACCATTAGATTTCCCATTGGTAAGGTTGGATATGGGCCGGCTATCCAGGACCAGCCCGTTAGATCTGACCAACTTTAGCCTTTAAGGAGGATTCGGGCTTGAAATAAAGCCCCTTGGCCAGGCTTGGGCTAACACTTTAAAGCTTGAAATTTAAATGGGCTGGGCTTGGGCTTATGCTCTTAGGCCGGTTGGGCTCATATATGAGTTGTTTAAAAAAGTACCTCATATCTAGATCTTCTGATAATATTACTATGGGTATGCCATTTATTTTTCAGAAAATGGAAATAAACAATTATATCAAAGGTATCATATGATGTTACCTAGCACCATAGAGTATAATAATTTGCATATATTTTCAATAAATTTGGTAGACTCTACCTTCAATCCAGACTGTTAAAAATATAGGCCACATTTTGGGCATAGTGACAAATATAATTTATATTTAATATATTTTTTTACTCCCCGAAATTTTTTTGAAACTTTTCAAAATTTTCTTGAAATTTATCCGAAATGACCCCCCTACCAAGGATTATAATAAGAAATTGTAGAAATGACAGTAAATCAATTACTCATCTAGGGGTTGCTTCCTCCTTGAACGAGGGGTTTTATTTGCTCATCCTTGATCTACACGCCCAATGCAAACCAAAAGCCATCACCAAACTATTCTTTTATTTATCAAAAGATCTATCCTTATAATACTCTTTTCCTAATTACAAACTATAATTCAAAAATGTAAAAGAAAAACTTGGAAAAATCTATGAAAAATCTGTCAAAAAAAAAGTCCCCAAAACCCTAAGCATAGCATTGCTTTTATAGAGTGCAGATAGGAAAACTTTCATAATAGGCTCAATCGATTGAAATTCAAATTTCAATCGATTGACTTCAAATCTCTCTTTTGGCGGAATTATTTAAATTTGAATTCAATCGATTGAATTACATATATCAATCGATTGAAATAATTCAAATTCAAAATAAAGGGGAAAAAAGTTGTCATCCTTGTCAATCGATTGATTCATGAGATTCAATCGATTGACTATGACATGCAATATCTTCATTCCTCTAGTGGAGGCTAGACGAATCAATTATTTTCACGAATTTCGATGGTTCTTCTGGCTTCTTGGTCTAATGTTCTCGTGCAACCCTTAATTACGCTCAATTACGCTCCTGCAAGATTCAACAGTCAAAAACACCTGAAACCACTAAAACTTCATAACAACTGTCAAATGACTTTCATTGGATGGCTAAGTGACTTTCATACGCTCTTTGCATTGACATGTTTATAAACACATGCTTTTCAAATATTTGCTCATGCTTGCATGCTTTCGATAGTTTATTAAACTGCTAAATGATTTGTATATGCATCTATGCCATGAGTAGAATGATTCTATATCATTTTGCATTATATATATCCCTACTGAGCTTGGATGAAGCTCATTCCTCGACTATATGTCTCAGCTGTGGGAGCTGACCCCGTGCGAGATCTGGAGTAGGAAGAGGATATGGACTATACCCCCGGAGACGAGGAGGAGGATCTGCCTGAGGAGCATTATCGGTAGCTATGTCGGGTGGAGCTTATTTTGTCTTACAGATTTTAAGAGTTTTGTTATCGTGTGGCGTGTGATAGTTTGAGATTTTGTAAGGTAAATGCTCGGATAAAAGAATACAATGTGAAGATGTGTGGCTCAATCTTAAGTGAAGAATGACCTTCAGCGATGGACTTTTGCATAATGTTGACCACTATGGTTAGTTAGCTTGTTTTCCTTAAGCCTATGTGCTAGTTAGTTAGTTGTTACGCTCTGCTAGTTTCGTTAAGTATTATGATCTTGTGTGTATGCGTGCTTAACATTATGCTAATGGCCCGGTTCTTCCACTCGTAACTCGGAGAATCGAGCTATTATGTCTGGATTGAGATGCATGAACCGACGACTCAGGTTTTTGGGTAGGGAAAATCGCTGGCTATCACAGTTCAGATAGCGTGAACGAATTCACCAAATCGTTCACAAGAATACACAGTTGATTCGTTGTATCCACGGAACTAGTTTCTTTGGTAACTCCTGATGATCACTTTGTCGAAGTGGTGGAAAATATTGGTTCAAAGACAACGATATTTCTCATGCCTCGGACCGGTTTCCTGTATTATTTCAGATTAACATTTCATAATTTTTCCAACATCAAATGCATATTCTCATTTTCATTTCGACCTTACCTGTTGGGCCAAGCTCATATGTCCGATCCTTTTAAAAATCAAGTCAGGTGCGTTGTTTCATGGCCTGACCTTGCATGTTGACAACCCTACTTGTTATACAACACAACCTTGATGTAGTATAGGGCTCTTCCTAAGCTTCATAATTTTATGTGCAAGTGACAAAACATTAATGATAGGATTGAGGGGCAATAAGATCACTAAGATAAGTCAAATCATTATTTGCTTATTGTAGATCATTGTACATGTAAACATTTTCGCTATTCGCATTATATAAATCTAAATGAGTGAGGCAAATACTTTAATAAAATGAGTTGCCAAAGAGAAAGGGCTACTTTTTAGTTGATATAATAGGGATTGATAACTTCACTTCTCATAACTTCCTCACTAGTCGATTTAGTTGATATAATAGGGATTGACAACTTCACTTCTCATAACTTCCTCACTAGTCGATTTTCTGGGTTTTTAGATGGTGACAGGCCGAAGAAAATTATAGCATGGTACCCATCATGTGCCACAAGGTCTTCCAAAAATAACTAGTGAACTTGATACCTTATCTGACTCTATGATTTTGGAAAACCCATGGAGACGCACAACTTTTCCGAAAAATAATTTTGCAATAAGAGCTGCATCGGAGGTTTTAGAGCAAGGTATAAAATAGGTCATTTTGGAGCAGTGGTCCAATACCACAAAAATGGAATCGTGTTTTCGCGGAGTCTTGGGGAGTTCGGGCATGAAATCCATCGAGATGTCTTGCCACAGTGTGTGTGGCACGGGTAAAGGGGTGTACAGACTAGTATTTTGTTTACTCTTGACATGTACAATATTGCTTTACAACCCGAGAAATATCTCATATTAGGCTAGGCCAATAAAATCTTTTATCAACGAGTACACTAGTTTTTTTATGCCCGAAATGTCCGGCAATCCCTCCGGCATGTAATTCTCAAATGTGAAAGTCACGCAATGAAGTGTGAGGGATGAATAGGCGATTGCCTTTGAACAAATACCCATCCTACAGGGTATACTTGGAGTTAGTGTTGGTCAGAGCAACTATCAATGGGTTCTACACTTTTCCTCTCTCTTCCCCACTCAAAATTACAATTTACATCTCTATAATTCAATTTATTATTAATTTTAGAAAGGGATCATACAAAGAGTGGGAAAAGCTTTTAAAGCCCAGCCCACCCCAATTTCTTCTTGGGCTTCCATGCTGCCCCACCCAACGCCTCTTTAACCAACGCTTGAGAGATGAGATCACATGCTTGTACTAACTACTAAGGTATTGGGAACTTGGTAGTTGGCTCACTTTTTTATTTGTGCCACCTGGTGTGCTCTAATAAGTGCACCATGATCTAAAGACTTTGACTCTAAGGGCTCGTTGGCAGTTTTTGAGCTTTTCTCGGGAAAGCTTAAAACATTACTACCTCAGTTTCTGCTCAGAAACTAACTTTCTGAGGAAAGTGATTTTCCTTGAGAACGTTCTTGAATTATTCATAAACTCATTTTCCTCCAATTTCTGACCTTTTCTTGTGTTCTACACCTACTCAAGAAAATGCCAGAAAGTGTATTGTGTTCTTCGGTATATTATAGCCACGCATATTTATGAGCTTCATCTAAGCGGTTATATTGATCGGATGATTGTCAAAAATTTTAGACATCAAATCGACAATGTGTTTAAGACTTCTGTTGGGCAGATTATAAGAAATGAGCTCGGAGTAATATAAATCATCATTGTTTGAAAAGTCTCCCACCGGCTTCAAGGTGGTTGCAATGAGAAATTACCAACGACACTTCTAAATGTCATTGGTGGGTGCATGAAGTAAATGTCAGATTTACTCCTCATTTAAATCGTCAACCCCTACATTTAAAAGTTGTGTTTAAATGACACTTAATTGGAACATTGGCTGGAGAAGAAAGGATTCAGTAGGACTCCTTATGTGTCTTATAGTAGCCCAAGCTCAGAAACTGAGCTTTCCTGAGCAAAATCTTCCAAAAACAAAACGTCCATTTTCTCTGGAAAATGCAATGAAAACACGTAGCCCAATAAAAACTCCCGAACACAGGAAAATCTCATAAAGTGCCAGGAAATGGCATTTTCTGCATAAAAGCTCGGAAACAGGCACTTTCTTGACTCTCGAACAAAACTTAAAAAATTGAATTGAAAAAATATCTCTATTATATAATTCAAAATGATTAAAAGATTTTTGTGTTCAGCTTCTAATAAAATTTTGTCTTCATATACAATTGAATTCCTAATTACAAGTGTACTTCGTAACCTTACAATGCTAATGATAAAAACATGTTTGATCCTTGGTCACACGGTTATCAAAAGTTCGACAATATTACATTTACATATAATAACACACCAACGAATGATTTTCTTTTTTGTCTTAGTACTACTAACTTTTGTGTATAAGAGAATACCTCTAAATTCACCTATCAAATCTTTGAGTCCACCCAAGTTGAAAGCCTATGCTCTGCTTTGAATCAAACGATGGAGATCATTTTTCATCCCAATCTTTCACAAGATGGATCTTGAAGTCATGGGCGTACTCTAAAATGATTAGCTTTTATCGTAATTTTTTTTATGGAATAGACGATTAGTTTTTAATTTCACATAACACACATCTTTGAAAAGTGACCTTAACACTACGTGTAACTCATTGCGCTCAAACATGATTCTAAAGTTAGTTTTTTGGGATATGTGCCACATTAAATAAAAAAGGATAATTTTCTAAATCTCCTCTCTTTAAAGTTATTTTTCTAAATCATCCCATATTTTTTTTTTAATATCTAATAAAGACATGTACCTAAAATGTAGTTATCTAAATGCCCTCTAAATCATAAATATAAACTTTAATGGGTAAGATTCTAGAAATGAGTTTGGCGGCTGGGCCAATAGGCTTAATTATAAAATCTAAAATTATTATATATTAAATGCAATTTTTACTTTTTATTTTTTACTATTTTCTTATATATTTTTCTTAAAAAATTTCCTATTATTTTAGATTTTTACTTATATATAAATATGACAGTGAAATTTTTTTCTTTTTAGAATCTCTCCCCTTTAACGGGAACATTTATAGTTAAGAAAGAATTTAGATTACTAAGTTTTATGTACATATATTTATTAGATATTAAAAGACAATAAAATGTGGAGGATTTAGAGCATCTAATCGAGACGTCATTTCCATGTAAGCATGGTAGAACGGCTAGTTACTTTTGACGCCCCAAAGGTCTCCAATTCTTTATTAATTTATGAATAAAAATGGTATGTAACATTTTTAAAGTTATATGCAGAGGGCAACTGATATTGTATTGGGAGATGAAATTAATAGAAAGAGACGTATGTCTTTGTCACCTGCATGATCCTTGTTTCTTGTCAATCGGAGTATCTAGCAGTTGTATTTAGTAAATCATACACTAACATGATAGGGTAGGTAGGACTGAGCACTGAGGATGGTGATCGGGTCATCTGTACCACACTGAGAAACAAGTACTCTGATCCTAATTACTGATATATGGATACGCAATATATAAAATGAATTCCATTAAATCTTGCACTTTGTCACTTTTTATAGCATGATGTGCAGTTAAAATTCTCTTATTTCCGATGGGAACGGATGGGGTAAGGACTGGAGTTCCGATTCTACCTTGTAGGACCTGACCATTGGCCGTCATCGTCATGGTTGATGATTGAATTTACCATCTCAAGGATGCAATGTTGTTGACCTTTTGTTGAGCCACAAGCCACACAATAATCATAAATTTAGTGTAGCCATAAATGTTAATTGGAGACAATTATGCTTTCTTAGTCATCAAAGAAAAAAAAAAAGCATGGCCTAATCTACTTAAGGCAGGAATGAGCCATTATTCTCTATAATAATAATAATAATAATAATAATAATATATGGAGGGTCAAAAAATAGTGCATGGGGCAATCTTCTTCTGCCAATCTTAAGAGATGTATAAATTTTTTATAACACTAAATAAAAAAGAGTACCTTTATTTACAAACCATGATTCTTCCCTCTCAACCTTTGTTTCAAGTACTTAAAATGTTGATTATTTTGGATCACATGAGGAAGATCCTTTTTCCCTAGTCTTCCACACAATGGATTCTTCATCCTTTTTCCCTAATCTTCCACACAATGGATTCTTCATGGGCCACTAGAACTTTGGAGCTCTTTCGGCATAAAGGGATTCCACTAGAACTTTGGATTAGATTCCACTAGAACTTTGGAGCTCTTTCGGCATAAAGAGATTGTTCTTTTACAAATTTTATTATTTTATAAGGTGGCTTTATTTGCACCGACTAAATTTGTTAAGAACATATGCATTTTCATCATAAAAAACAATTGACTATCTTGAATCAGATGAAGGAGGCCATTTTTTTCTTTTCAATCTTCCACATGATAGATCTCGAGATCATGACGCACCTATCAAACGGTTAAATCATGATTTCACATGACACACATCCCCACAAGTGATTGTGATCATAGGCGTACCTATCAGACGATCACTTTTGGGGATGTTTGTCATGTGGAATCAATATGTGACCGTCTGTAGATGCGCCATGACCTCAATATATATGTTGCCGAAGATTGGGACGAAAAAGATCTCCATCATTTGATTCAAGGCAATCAACGATTTTTTATAATAGAAACACATGTGTCCTTCACAAGTTTAACGGCTGCAAATAACGCCACCCATTTGACATTTCTTAATAGATCATTAGCAAACTTGGGCTAGAATGAGGCAAGAGCTAATTAGAGATAGTGGAGCACTTAGACTTTGAGAACACACAGTTGTCTGTGGTCTCTAAAGTCTGTGTATGTCATAAACATCCGGCCATGCATGTCACAATATCTATCTAAAGCACGGAAAGCTGACTGGAGAGCCTTTAATTTGGCTCATTACAGCGATTAGCCCTTTTTACTAGTGGACGCTGCACGTGCGATGCACGTGAGAGCTGTTTATTTGGAGAATGAATCGCTACAACGTAAATTTCATCAATGGGTTTAATTGAGTTTCCGATGTAGGTGCTTTCAATAATCCCGTAGGCGCAAACAGAGGTACCCTTTACACACAAGTCTGAAGTCATATTCATCGTAAAAAAAATAGATAAAATTCCATATGAAGTTTTGACTGATAGAACACCTAACCTTAAATCATTTAAAAGTATAAGATTATAAATAATTTTGTTAATTAGCCTAATAAAATTACTAAGATAACCCAAATTTTTACTATTAAATGATCTCTCAAAAAATAGAATCACGGATGATTAATGTAAGCTCTCTTGTTGCTGACTCGTCTTCTTTTGGTTTTGTTTAATATATTCTCAGTTTCTCAACTTGAGAAGGAGAATAAATGTTCATATATGTAGTTGTTGTGTTACAAATAATGTGAGAAATTACAAAATTAATCACACATCCTCAAATGTGCTAAAGTGATTGGATGTAATTCCTTTACAAACCCAACTGGCAAGTGTGTTGGAAAGTAACAGAAATGGTAAAGATCAGTGTGTTGGTCCTCTGTAGAAAAGAATTGAATATATCTAGATCGCGCCAACCAACTTTGTTACAAACAAAGTAGAAGTTGGCAGATCGCGCCAACCAACTTTGTTACAAACAAAGTAGAAGTTGATTGCCATGGGATTGGTTTTTCATCACATGTCAACCAACTTTTTCATACATTGTCAAACCTTAAAATAGGAGCACGATGATGAAGAAAATGTGCAATGACTGCAGCCATGTGAGCTCAGTGGCAAGATTGGCCAGCGATCACAGGAACGAACAACAACGGTTGCTTGTTTTTGAAAACTCTATAAGATCATATTAGACCCAAGGAAGCTTGCACATATCCTTCAATAGATTTGCAAAAACAAGCAACCGTTGTTAATTTCATATGGCACACATCTCCCAATCTGTTCTTCCTTATGTGCTCCGTTGTGATTATGCACATGAGATTTGGAGTACCCTAGCTACACAGTTCACCTCTCTGCCTCGATCTCACATTCATGAGCTGAAGACCAAATTACTTGGCATTAAGAAAAATGCCCTCCCAAAGGAGCAGTATCTCAAGGAGATTTAAGTCCCTTGCCGATAAACTTGCTGCTGCCAATGCAGCCATAGAAGATGAAGATCTTGTTCTCTACACTCTTCAAGGACTCCCGCGAGAATACAACATCGTCACGAACATGCTCAGAATCCATCACTCTTGATGAACTCAACTCTTTCCTCTGCTCGGAAGAAATCCATGTCGCCGCGGGCAATGCAGATTCTGCCCCTACGGAAATTTTGGGTTAAATTTCCGTTTCGGGCATGACCGAAACCGAAATCCGAAATTTTGAACCCCATACAAAAATGACCGAAATTTGGTCCTGTATTATTGTTTCGGTGGCGACCGAAACCAATAATTTCGGCCGAAATTTTGATCCTTGATCTCCACTGCCTTCTTTGCTACTGGTGAAGGTTCTTCTAGTGGAGGCCGTCAACACGGTAACCGGTATCGGAATCACAGCAACAACAATGGTGGCAGCCGAGGTCGAGGTCCCTCACTTCAACTCTCTGCTCTTCCACCCACCTATTCCCCATATGGTGGCTCATCTAATAGCAACCATGGCTGAAACAACAATGGCCGCCTCTACTGCCAATATTGTGGCAAACGCAGTCACTTAGAGCATGAGTGCTAGTAGCGTCCCACCAATCCATCCCCACTGCCACCCCTACTCTCCACCCCACCACACCCTCTGTTTCCGACACCAACTGGTACGTCGATTCCGGTGCGTCCAACCATCTCACCAGTGATCTCGGCAACCTCTCTCTCACAGCCACTATCAAGGTTCGGGGCGTGTCACTGTCGGCAACGGAAGTCAGCTTCCCATCTCTCACGTGGGCACAGGTCATATAATCACTCCTCTCAAAACCTTTTCTCTTCACAATCTTCTCCATGTACCAGACATTTCCACTAACTTACTTTCTGTCCAAAAGTTTGCTCAAGATAGCAACTGTGCATTGATTTTTTATTCTCACGGCTGTGGTCCAGGACAAGATCACAAAGACCATTATGTTCAAGGGTCACAACAAGAATGGCTTCTATTTCTTTGAGTCCGCTCATTCTTCGTCAACTTCGTCTGCACCAACTGCCCTCTTCAGCAGCTCAAGGCTCCATGCCTCCATCTGGCATCAGAAATTTGCGCACCCTTCCTCCAATGTTTTAAATTTTCTAATTAGGAAATGTAATATTCTGTCTTCAAGTTCCTTTAATTATGTGCGTGATAGTTGTAATGTGGCGAATAGTCACCGTTTACTGTTCAAACTTTCTACTTCTACTGTAAGTAGACCGCTTGAAATAGAACATTCCGATGTGTGGGGTCCATCCCCCGCACCATCATTTCGTAGATATTGGTACTATGTTTTGTTTATTGACGATTTTTCTAGGTTTTTTTGGATATATCCGTTGCATGCTAAATCTGAAGTATTTGATCAATGCCCATATCTCAACCTCCTACACCTCCTAGCTTAACTATACCCATAACCCCACTGTCACCCGACCTACCTCCCAACACCATCCCATTCTGCCCCCCCTGCCTCCAGTGGCCAATCCCCCTCTGACACCCATTCTATACACTCTCTCTCTCTCTCTACATCTCCCTCTCCATTACCAATCCAACCCACACATCCCATGACCACCCAGTCCAAAGCCAGTATTCTTAAACCAAATAGAAAATATGCCCTAATCTCCACTCTCTCTGATGTCACAACCATTTCTGAACCTACTTGTTACAGTCAAGCCTCTAAGTTGCCTCAATGGCCATCAGCAATATCGGAAGAGTATCATGTGCTCACTACCCAAGGCACTTGGACACTTGTTCCACCCCCACCGAACCGTAAAATTATTGGTTGCAAATGGATCTTACGGCTCAAACGAAATGCCGATAACACAATCTTGAGATTCAAAGCCTGTCTTGAAAGGGTAACATCAAGAACATGGGCTTGATTTCAATGAGACCTTTACCCCTGTCGCAAAGCAACCAACCATTCGGATTGTGCTATCGGTAGCTCTTCACTACAATTGGCTGATCCGTCAACTCGATGTCGTGAACGCCTTTCTTCATGGCGCCCTTGAAGATGAGATATACATGCACCAGCCACAGGGTTTCACGGATCCGAATTTTCCCAACTATGTGTGCAAGCTTTGGAAAGCACTCTACGACCTCAAGCAAGCTCCCCACGCATGGTATGCATTGTTTTCTAAATTTCTCGTGCGTCATGGCTTTCACAACTGCACTGTGGAGACATCTCTCTTCATTTCAACACATCGATGGAGATATTGTTCTTGTTGGCGTCTACATTCACGATATACTTGTCACCGATAACAGTTGGGATCATATTACTCAACTTCTCAAGCTCCTTGGTCATTCCTTCTCCATGAAACCCCCCCCTTAGTATCTTCTTGAACATTTAAGTCACCCGAACCCCCCATTCCCTACATCTCACGCAATCCCAATACGCCATTGATATCCTACGCCATGCCTCAATGCTCGACTGCAAACCGTACACTTCCCCCACCACAACCATCCAACCTGATGGACACCTTCCCTATCCAAATCCTGCTCTCTATCGCAGCCTCGTCGGTGCCCTCCAATACCTGACAATCACCCGTCCGGACCTCGCCTTTGCCGTTAATTGTGTATGCCAACACATGCATCAACCAATCAAACCATCATTTCACAGCAAGCGTATCGTTCGCTTTTTGAAAGGCACTATTCACAATGGCATTGTACTCACTCGTGGTCCTCTTAATCTTCATGGCTTCTACAATGCTGACTGGGCGGTGACAAATGAGACCGACGATCTACCATCGGCTACTGTGTTTTTTTTGCCCTAACATTGTCTCATGGTGTGCCAGAAAGCAACACACCATCGCTCGCTCCTCTACCGAAGCGGAGTACCATTTGCTAGCACATACTGCGGCCGAGCTGACCTGGGTTCAGATGCTTCTCGCGAATCTCCATGTTCGCTCCAACCCAACTCCGATTCTATGGTGCGATAACATCTTTGCTATATCACTTGCATCCAATCCGGTGATGACGGGGACGCCGACATCATAGACATAGGCTTTGAAACACATCGCGTGTACCGACGTCAGAATAAATGGAATGGAAACCAAAATCAGGCCTAAAGGAGCACATCACAGTCGATTGATTGATCTCAGGAAATCGATCAATCGATTGAGGACAGAGGGCAAGGTCTTTTGACGAATTTAATTTACTCAGTCGATCAATCAGTTCCAATATTTTGATCGATCGATTGGGGACAGTGTCTACGGAGAATTTTATTTTTTCTCAGTTGATCGATCAACTCTAAAATCGATTAATCGATCGATTGACTGATTCAGTGAGTCCGCCAAAAGACGTGATTTCGAATTTTTTTCTTTTATTTCAAATACTTTAGGGTAGTTTCGTAAGTTTTCTATTTTAGGGTTTTCTATTTTGAGGCCTCCCGTATAAGTTCATTAACAAACATTGTGATTAATAATTGATTATGAATGAAAGAACAATTTGCCTCAAGCTTGAGATGAGCTTCCTCGAAGAGTGAATCTTCTTCCCGCGAAGGGTTTGGTGTGAAGCCAAGGGTGCGAAGCCCACAATCTCCTATCTATTATCTATATCTCTTTCATTATCTATTTTCTGCTTTATTTTTTATCCCATAAAACCCTATTTCATCCCATGTCAAGTTAAACCTCGCGAATTCCCAAAACCTTAGCTTTCATTTGAACCGTTGGATCGATCCAATTCAACAACCCTGAGTGAACCAACTATTCCACTTTTGATCGAAGAATGATGCCTTAATTTGAAAGTAGCTAGAGTTCTATCTCTAGGATTCCCCTTCCGTTAAGCTAACGGATCTAGCGATCAGACTGGACCCTACCCGACCTAAACGTGATCAATCAAATGGAAATCTGTGAAACCCTAAGGTTTTGCGATTATTTATTATTTTTTGCTTAATTAATTTAGTTAATTTCGGCAAACTAGCATGTCATCATCATTCACGTAGTCTAGGGTCGTTGTCCTGCGCCAGTTTTAGTATCAAAGTCAAGTTCTAGGTTAGGGCATATGTGCATGTCTTTTTAATTTCATTGAATTTTATTTCATTTGCATTCATCAGTATGCACGTCTAGTGTTTGTTAAAAGTCCTCATTCTTTGTTTGTTCATAGTTGCATGACATTTTAGAACCTGTGTTAGTAAGCCGTGATCACCATGGGCATGAGCGAGGTTGTCAATGCTCTTAGGGACATCAAAGTTGAATTGTGTGCGATCAATGATCGGATGGCTACCATGGAGCAAACCTAAACAACCCTTGAGGCTTCCAATGGTAGGTTGCTAAACCGAGCCAATCGGTTAGAGCACCTTGAACAACACCGTGAGCTTGATGGGCCATGTTTTGAATGCGGTGGTCATTAGAATGATCGGAATCGGAGCCATAGGGCAGATCATCATGGAAATGACTACGACCCGGATGGGAGACTCCTAAAAAATGTTCAAGCTGAGTTTCCAACCTTCGATGAAAGAATGAGCCCTAAAGTATTCATTGATTGGATGCCCGATATGGATCAGCATTTTGAGTGGTATGGCATGAGCGATGAGCAATGTGTTAGGCTCGCCAAGATGAAGCTCATTGGCTAAGCTCGACTCTTTTGGGCCAACATCAAGCGCATAAGAGTGAATGCGGGTTGTGCTCCTACTACCCGTTGGGAGGATATGAAGGTACGACTTACGGAGAAGTACGTTCCTTTATCATACTATTGTCGCCTACTTGATCAATAGAAAAATTTATGCCAAAGTAGTATGCCTGTGACCGAATATATTGGTGAATTTAAAGAGTACATGATGAGAGCCAAGGTAGATCCTCAAGTCACTCTCTCCAGATGCTGCACCGGATTGCGATTTGAATTACAAAAAGAGTTTATCTCTCACCCCATTGAAACTCTTGAACAGTGTTATGTTGTTGTTCAGGACCTTAAACGGTACTTGAAAATGATGGTGGTGAGGCGACTTGAATCCCATCCCGGTCAACATTGTGTCGGAGAGATGAGGCTTAGTGCAGGAAACCCACCTCCCAAACTCACACAATCCATTCCTCCTAATGTGAGGTTTGACAAGGGAAATGGTGTGGTTGGAGAATCCTTAAAAGGGTGGTTCTCACGTTAAGTGTTATAAGTGTCAGGGGCTGGGACATTTTGCCGCCCAATGCCTTATGAGAGACCTCCAAAGGAATCTCTTCATTGAGAGAGAGGGAGATGAGGATGATGGAGATTTTTAGGAAGAAGTCTCGAGCCGGATGTCACACCTAGTGATGAGGAAGGTGATGACAGTGGTCATGCTCTAGTTGTGAGGTGTGTCCTTGCGCAGCTTCAACGGGATGAAAAAGAGGATTGGCATAGGGAGAATATTTTTCACACATTCACCAAATGTGGAGAGAAGAGTTGTAGGATTATCGTGGATAGCAGGAGTTGCACCAATGTGGTGTCGACACACACCATCACTGGCTTAGGGCTTACATCCGAAGCTCACTCGAGATCATACATAGTCACTTGGGTTGATTCTTCATCCATTCTCGTGTCCCAAAGGTGTCATGTGTTGATTCAATTGAGTTCATATTCAGACATCTTGTGGTGCAATATGGTACCGATGGATGTGGGTCATATCATTTTGGGAAGGTCATGGCTCTATGACATGGATGTGACCCTTCTTGGTCGATCTAACGTATGCACGTTCATGTATAAGAGCAAGAAAATCACTTTAAACCCCTTGCCTCCCAAGGCACCATCGACCAACAAAGTAGAGAAGAAGGGCAGTCAATTTAAGACCATCAACATTGTGAGTCCTTTGGAGTTTGAGAGAGCGTCTTTAGATGAGAGTGTGGTGTACGTTGTCATCACAGTCGAGCGTGCTCTCGAGTCTATGGGCGAATACCCTAAGGAGGTTGAGCCGATTTTGAAAGAATTTGCAGATGTCTTCCAAGAAGACTTACCCAATGAGCTCCCTCCCATGCGTGACAATCAACACGCCATAGACTTAGTTCCCGAATCTACTCTACCGAACCTCCCCCATTATAGATTGAACTCGGTTGAACATGCCAAGTTAACACGACAAGTCGATGAGCTCCTTCGGAAGGGGTTCATCCAAGAGAGCTTGAGTTCTTGTGTCGTACCCGCACTACTCACACCCAAGAAAGATGGTACTTGGCGAATGTGTGTGGATAGTCGGGCTATCAACAAGATTACGGTCAAGTATCGATTTCCTATAATGAGGCTCGATGACATGTTGGATATGATGGTTGGTGCCACTATCTTCTCCAAGATAAACCTTAAAAGTCCCTACCATCAAGTTCATATCCGCCTTAGTAATGAGTAGAAAATTGCCTTCAAGACCAAAGATGGTCTTTATGAGTGGATGGTCATGCCTTTTGAGCTATCTAATGCCTCGAGCACTTTCATGAAGCTCGTGACCCAAGTGTTGAGGCCGTTCCTAGGCAAGTTCCTTGTTATGTATTTTGATGACATCTTGAGTTATAGTTATGACAAAGAGCGACACCTGCTCCATCTTAGGTTGGTTTGCAAGACCTTGGGGGGAGAAAATTATATGAGAATTTCAAGAAGTGCAAATTCATACAACGATCCGTTGTCTTCTTGGGATTCATTGTCTCGGCTGACGGGATGGTTGTGGCCGATAAAGTTAAGGCTATTGTGGAGTGGTCCAAACATAAGAATATTCACGATGTCCATAGCTTCTATGGCTTGGCTATATTCTATCATCGCTTTATTCGAAGTTTTAGCACCATTATAGCTCCCATCACCGATTGCATAAAAAAGGGAGAGTTTCAATGGAGCAAACCCGTGACGAAAGCCTTTGCCATGATTAAGGAGAGAATGACTACCCGTCATGCGTCTACCAGATTTTTTCAAAGTCTTTGAAGTAGAATGTGATGCATCGGGTGTAGGTATAGGCGGAGTGCTTAGCCAAGAGGGTCACCCTATGGCCTACTTTAGCGAAAAGCTTAACGAGGCAAAGCAAAAATACTCCACCTATGATAAGGAGTTTTATGCGACCGTCCGATCTCTTTGGTATTGAAAACATAACCTTAAACCGCAAGAGTTTGTATTGTTTTCCGACCACGAAGCCTTGCGCTTTCTTGCTTCCCAAAAAAGTTGAACCCGAGGCACTCATGGGTCAAATACCTTCAAGGGTTGACATTCATGTTGAAGCACAAGGCCGGTGTTGAAAACAAAGTGGCTATTGCGCTTAATCGTTGGGTGGCGATTCTGCAAACCATGAGCGCCGAGATCGTTGGATTTGAGCAATTGAAACAAGAGTTTCTCGGGTGCCCAAATTTTGGGTGAAGTACAATGCTCTCCTTAATAATCCGACCAGCACTAACTCCAAGTATACCCTGCGGGACGAGTATTTGTTCAAAGGCAATCGCCTATGCATCCCTCACACTTCATTGCATGACTTCCTCATTTAGGAATTACATGTCGGAGGGATTGTCAAACATTTCGGGCGTAACAAGACCATTGTGCTCGTAGAGGATAGGTTTTATTAGCCTAGCCTAATGAGAGATGTCTCTCGAGTTGTGAAGCAATGTTGTACATGACAAGTGTCCAAACAGAGCAAACAAAATACTGTTCTATGCACCTCTTTACCCGTGCCACACATCGTGGCAAGACATCTCGATGGATTTCGTGCTCGGACTCCCCAAGACTTCGCGAAAACACAATTCCAGTTTTGTGGAAGTGCACCGCTGCTCCAAAATGGCCCACTTTATACCTTGCTCTAAAACCTCCGATGCAGCTCATATCGCGAAATTATTTTTCGGAGAGGTTGTGCATCTCCATGCGTTGCCCAAAACCATTGAGTCAGATAGGGTGTCAAGTTCACTAGTTATTTTTGGAAGACCTTATGGCACATGATGGGTACCATGCTACAGTTCTTTTCGGCCTATCACCCTTAAACCGATGGCTAAATCGAAGTCACCAATAGAAGTTTAGGTAACCTCCTTCGTTGTCTTGTTGGTGATCACATTAGGGCGTGGGATTCTATCTTGTCAGTGGCCAAGTTTGCATATAACAATTCAGTCAATAGGTCCATAGGCATGAGTCCATTTGAGGTCGTACATGGTCATAGGCTTAGAACACCCTTAGATTTAATCCCCATGTCTGCATCACATCGAGTGTCTGAGTCCGCAGATGCATTCACACAACATATTCATAGTTTGCATCTTGAAATTAGACAAAAAATTAATTCAAGCAATGATCAATACAAATTATCGGCGGATGTGCATAAGCGTTTCAAGGAATTCCTAATGCGTACGTTCTTGAGCTTCCTCCGGATACAGGGATTAGCTCAACGTTTAATGTGGAGGACCTAGTTCCTTCTCTTGGCTTAACCCCACTGCCTCGCAATCCTTTCCAAGCACCCCCTATTTACAATCCCAATCCAACCTTACAGCCTCTCCCACTTCATTCCCCAAGCAAGCAGAGGAAAGATGTAATTGAAGAGATATTGGATGATCTTGTGGTGTCCACCCATGGTGGGAGATTTCAGAAGTATTTAGTGAAGTGGATGGGTAAGCCGAACTCTGAAAAACGCATGGTTAAATGAAGACGAGGTTTGTCGCCTAGACCCCAACATACTCGATCGATATCACGACTTCGCTTCATCAGTGATGAAGCCCTTTTGGTTCGGGAGAATTGACGAGGACGCCGACATCATGGACATAGGCTTTGGACCATATCGCATGTACCGGCGTAGGAAGAAAAAGAATGGAAACCAGAACTATGCCTAAAGAAGCACAACACAGTCGATCGATCGATCCCAGGCAATCGATCAATCGATTGAGGACAGAGGACAAGGTCTTTTGGCGAATTTAATTTACTTAGTCGATTGATCGGTTCTAATATTTTGATCGATCGATTAAGGACAGTGTTTATGAAGAATTTTATTATTTCTCAGTCGATCGATCGATCGACTGAGTAAGTGAGTCCGCCAAAAGACGGGATTTCATTTTTTTTCTTTTATTTTGAATATTTTAGGGTAGTTTTGTAAACTATCTGTTTTAAGGTTTCTGTTTTGAGGCCTCCTATATAAGGGTCATTAGCAAACATTGTAATGAAAGAGCAATTTGCCTCAAGCTTGAGATGAGCTTCCTTGAAGAGTGAATCTTCTTCCCGTGAAGGGGTGTGAAGCCAAGGGTGCGAAGCCCACAATCTCCTATCTATTATCTGTATATCTTTCATTATCTATTTTCTGCTTTATTTTCGATCCCATAAAACCCTATTTCATACCCATTTCAAGTTAAAACTCCCAAATTCCCAAAACCCTAGCTTTCATCTGAACCATTGGATCAATCCGATTCAACAACCATGAGTGAACCAGCTATTCCACTTTTGATCGAAGAACAACGCCCTAATCTAGAAGCAGCTAGAGTTTTATCTCTAGGATTCTCCTTCCGCGAAGCTAATGGATCCAGCGCTTCAGACTGGACCCTACCTGACCCAAACGTGATCAATCAAACGAAAATCTGCAAAACCCTAAGGTATCGATATTATTTATTGATTTTACTTAATTAATTTAGTTAATTTCGGCAAACTAGCATGTCATCATCATTCACGTAGTCTAGGGTCGTTGTTCCGCGTCAGGTGTTCCATGACCACACCAAACATATTGAAGTCGACTACCATTTCGTGCGAGAATAGATTGTCAACAAGCAGGTTGAGGTTCGCCACATCTCAACCGTCAACCAATTGGCCGATATATTCACCAAACCTCTATCCTCTCACCGGTTCAAATATCTCCAATCCAAGTTGACAGCCGATGACCTCCCTATCAGCTTGTGGGGTCTATCAATGAAACACAGTAATTTTCCCCTTCTTTCAAAATACTTGGCCACTATTATATATTGAATACTTGGCTGGGATTGCTTCTAGCAACCTACGTGTAAAGCATATCCTCTCATTCCTATATGTAGTATACTGAAACCATAATGAGGGTAAGCAGTGTTATTCTTTTCTTGTAAACATTGTCATAGTGAAAGGTTTCTTGCAGCATATGACGAGTTCGTAAACACCTCAGAGAATTCCGCTAGCCGGAGAACATTCAGCAGGAACTGGATGAGCAAGTAGTGCACTGCATGCACCTTGTCTGCATGACTACACTAGCACCAGGCCCACTGTTCCATTGCTACAAGTAACACTAACATTTTGACATCAAATGAAAGTAACCCATACAAAGTGCATCTCTGGCAGACGAGCAACTCTGTCTTCATCAAATCATGTAAGGAGAATAGATATAATAAAAATTTCAAGATGATTAATTTTCCTATGTAGTGCCTTTAAAAGCAAGCAACAAGTTTAATGGTTAGAAAATTTTCTACCCACTTCCCAGGACCAAATTAAATCAGGATCATAAAATGATAATAAATAATACAGATGCAGAATATGGGAGAGTTAGCAGAAGGACCGTTTTTTGTGTCTCAATTATTTCCTAAAATCAAAATTGGCATATTATCCATTACCCATACATCAGAATGGGAACCTGTTTGTCACAACAAGTTTTAAGTGTACAGTCCTACACAATGCTATATACATGCCCCATCTAGGCTCAAAAGATATATTTGGATGCTAACTGAAGGAAAAAAAAATTGAATCCCACACAAACGAGGATAATTAAAAGAAAAAGGTATCATCATTAAAGCTAACCGAACCAAAAAACTGCCCCATAAAAAGTAATTATATTTTGGTAACCCTGCAAAGGGGAGAATTGGGAAAATTTCAATATTATTAACAATTTAAACCCTCGAGTAATAACATAGTAATAATGACATTAACAAAATTAGTAATAATAGTAATAACTATTGCAAGAATTAATCACAATTCAGGTCCCAGAAGGAATATATAGTAATACCTCATTGGTAAATTGCCTTGAGAAAACACAAAAAGTATGATAAAAGATCCCTTATCAGTCTCATTTATGAGCATCTTCCAGTAATAACTGTAGTTATTCATACATCATGCACAAAGACCGAGATGTGGCCACCTTTGGCTGTGTAATTTTTTTTTGTAACTCGAATGATGTCACTTTTGTGACTAGAGATGCGGTCTTATAAAGATAAGAACTTTATTGTTTCTCTCTGCACCAGAAACTTAGCTTTAACATCCAATTTCAAGTTCTTCAAAACCCGAAATGTAGATTCTCTAATTCAAATTTTCAATAATCGGGATTTCCAAATCTTCCTGTAGAATTTGTATCCTCCCTTGACCCACCTCCGGGTTTTGATCAGGCACTGGACAAACTGGTGTAAGAGGACAATCTGAACACATAACACAACAATCATGGAAGGAGGAAAAGAAGAATGTATAGCTGTAAATGGGCTGGGCTAGATGCTTGGCCCAAGCCCGGCCCTAGGGCAGGCTAAAAAGTACTCAGCCTTAGCCTGACAATAAGGCGGGCCGGGTAGGGTTGCAAGGAGACTTTCTCTTTTAAATTTTCTTTTACATATACCAATCTTGTCATATCGCATATGCGACCCTATGAGATGGCATAGGGCCATCGCATATGTGGATTGCATATGCTATTATGCGATGGTATTTTTTTTTTCCTCAAAAAAATCCAAAAAAATCTCCAAAAATTCTCAAAGTTCTCCATATTGATCAGTAATATGTTTTGTGTTAATTTTGTGCTCTATTAATTTTATAGTTTCTAGAATGCGAAATAAAGGTATATAACCCATCAGTTAGAAGGGAAAATATAAATTTCATTGATGTTAGACAAAATAGTACAAAAATGAACATATGAACATATAAAAAAGAAGGAAATGAGTAAAGAAGAAAAATATTGTTTAAGTAAAAGTATCTAAAGTTCTTAACATTTGTTCCTACTTCCTAGTAATATTGTGTAGTGGCAAAAAATTCTACACATTTGTCTCTAAGCCATAATGGTACATCTCCACCTCTATCATCGTCATCACTTGCATTGTCGTCATCATCCAAATAGTCTCTTTCTTCAACATATTGTTCTTCCTCCTCGGTTTCGTCATCACCCGATCTCACTAAGACCGTATTTATATCGTCTACGGGTGCTTCTTCATGTATCTCGTCTTCTTCTTCTTCTTGTTGACACAAGCATGAGCTACCTTCTCCCGCTTTCGATCTTCTTCTCCACCTGGTAGGAAACTCATCTCAAAAAGCGGCCTCTTTCACTTGTTTCCATGTAAAATCCACATCCGCAAAGACTCGCTCATCAGAGGCATCAACCATCCATGGAGAATCGGATGACAAGTCTTTGAGAGAGATCAAATCATAGTGTCCCGAATATTCCCAATTTTTAAATAAGCGATCCTGTAGCTTTTGGTTGTATTGCACAAAGACCAAATCATTGAGCTTTTTTTGTTCAAGCTTATTCCGCTTCTTCGTGTGTATCTATTTAAAAGAAATATTAAATTAATATTAATATTTATCAAAATTTACACAACAATTAAATTAAATTTATAAGACTAAAATTGAAAGAAAAATAAACTAGTTATCATCTCAAACGTGCTCCAATTTCGTTCACATGCCGAAGCGGCACATGTAAGAGCAATAATCTTAACGGCCATCTTCTTCAATAATCCATATTTTGTAGGACAACCTCCAATCGGCTACAAATAATAGTATTAATTAGATTATATATATATATATATATATATATATATATATATATATATATATTAAGAGACAGATTATTTAATTATAAATTTGCAATAACAAAATATAATAAAAAATAAATCATAAAATTGCTTACTAGGTATTTTGGATTATCTTTGTCGAGACAAAATAAATCATAAAGTTGCTTTCGCCGCTTCCCGGTTCAAATAAGAGAAATAGACAACGAGATTTAGGAGAAATGCGATGGAATACAATGGGCTAGTCATTTGGACACCCCGTCATTTATCAATTATATCATAATGGGTTGATAGAGATAGGATTTGTACATATTTTTAGATTTAATTTTTTCTATAGTTTTCTCCATAACACTATAGATATAGCCCATAGCCGGCTTCTCATCACCATCAACCAATCATAGTACTTCTACGATTGGTTGCGAATCTCTAAGTGATTGGGCAATATTATTCCAAAAAGAGTTGGTTAAGATGATTTATGCCACCCGCTTTCCTTCGGCCTTCTTTGACCAAGCTCCATTCCTCCAACAAGTGAAATTTATGAAGTTTCTAAGCTCTTTTCTTTTAACATACATGATTTGTAATGTCAAGAAGGTCGTACCAAAACGGGTGATGGTGAGGCGTTGCAAATTACTCCAATTACATTACGCATGTGGTGGAATAGAAGTGTACGTTTATACATATACACTACTACCTTCCTAACCTTAGCTACGGGTTTAATGTACACTTTTCCTATGTCTTCTAAGATTAAGTCTAAGCAATGGGCCGCACACGAGGTCCAATATATGTGTGGTCGCCGTTCTATTATTAGTCTACCCATGGCCCTATCGGTCAAACCGTCGGTCATTAGTGAGCACCCATATGCCTTCCAATCCTCTTGATACTCCTCGAGAAAGGCTTTTGTGAAGACTTCATCATTTTTAAGACATGTATCATGTATGTCTTATCTCATGATATGAGGGAGGTTTTAAGTTGGGTCCAAATTGTCCAAGAGCTTCAACCATTATTTTGAAGTTCTTTAACTTTATAGTATTGAATGCAATACCGATTTGGTACATCCACTTAGCCACTTATTGAGTGGTCTCGAGTCAGTCCTTAGCATTAAACCTATTTTCTAAAGTGGTTGGGGCCGAGCCCTTAGCCCTAGCGTCTATCACATCCTCGGGATGTGGTCTACAAAAGAAGAATTTATTTATTTCCTTCCCCTTTCCACCACGTGCTCTTTTAGAGGGTGGTGGTCTTGCACTACAAGCAGTGGAGGGAGTAGATCTATCATGCTCTTCCTCATCTTCATCAACATCATAGCATATGACAACAATGACATATACTTATTATTTCATTCATAAAGTCTTTCTTTATTCAATTTTTTTTGGAAAAAATGCTAACTATAAATTTATAAAGTTAGGGTTCTACAAAGAGAATATTTATATAGGTGTGTGGTGGGTGCTAGGATGGGTGTCAATCGAATTGGACCAATTGGCCTTTAACTGGTAGGGTATTTATTAAATGCCCTCAGATTTATGTTTATAAGGAAGTTTAATCTGAAGGTATTTTAGTAACCCTATTATTAAACATTAAAATTATATATATATATATATATATATATATATATATATATATATAGGGTACCTAGGCCGGGCTTAAGCGGGCTTCACACCATTACACCCTAACCCTGCCTAGATTTTCCCGTGCCGCCATTTTCTAGGTCCGTCCATACAGACCAGCCGGGGGCTTAGACACTAAAAAAGGCCGGTTTTTGCAAGGGCCAGACCCTGGCCGGGTTGCTAGCTGACCGGGCCAATTGACAGCCCTAGAAGAAGGTTAAATGCTAAATCCGTGCAATCATGAGTTGACAAGCAATGACATTTTTCGACGTGCGCTCTTTGTTGAAGCCAAGAGGAGACTAAGGTTGCATTTGGGTTAGCTCTTTCAGACCAAAAGCAGCTCTTTTATGTTTTGGCTCTAGGAAGAAACTGCTTTTGCTTTTGGTAATACAGCTCCTCACCTCACTTGCTCTGCCGAAGCAGTTTTAAGTGATAAAATTGCTCTGTAGCTGCTCTGGTAAAGAGCAGGTAAAGAGTTGCTTCTGCTCTTCTAAGAGCTAACCCATACACATCCTAATGAACACCTCTTTGCATGTTCTTACTGTGACAACCCGGATTTCGGCACCCCGAAACCCATGCTATTAGCACGCTACCTCGAGGCCGTGTCCCGCATGGTGAGCGGAACACTTGGTACATCCCTACTATCATTGGATAAACATAAATCAAAAAGCTAATGCAGAACTATATTTCCAGTTCTACAACATATCACCAAAATAGTTAATCCAAAAGATCGCTCTAATCACATATCTCTGTATAGGCAAAAGAACCAACCCGAACCATCAGTGCCATAACTACGGTCACCCCAGATGGTTCGACAAAAGAATATTACATGTATCATTATCCTTACAAAACATGACTGGACCTACCAAGCCGTAAATATCTCTCTCAAAATATCAAAGTACGCAGAGGGTCTTCTAAAAGAACCTCTCAGGAGGGGGCTCAGACTCCTCCCCTGGAATATAATCTGAATCCTTAAGATCGACCTCGCCAAAAGCAGCTCCTAATACCGCACCTGTGACGTATAGTCAAAGGGTGAGCTACATCCTAGCTCAACAGGGACAACTTTCTTATTCACATATATTTCATGACATAAATAAAGCATGAATTATCAATGTAAATTAATTGGAAACAGTTGAATTGCAATAAAAATAAATAGCATGCTTTTGTTACTCTACTCATGACATCTGATGTTCTTGTTCACTAGTTCTCTTAATGATAACAAGGCTGGTTTTCAAACTTAAAATAATTAACTTAAATAATTTCCGAGCAATATAGCATTGAGCCCCGATGAAATACTCTCCATTGTCATCTAATCAGACTATTTTTCATATAAACTGACCCACGTCACTTTCTCATAGGCAGCGGACACATAACTATTATACATCCCTGGGATGTCTACTAGCGTACGGATTGGCCGCCGTACCAGTCACGGATATCCTGTTGAGTTAGTCACAGGTATACCCCCGAGTCGGTTGAGTATTCTACAAACCTTAAATCGATTGTGCTTTACATATAGTTATTCACCGTATAAATGTGCTAAATACATAATAATTCTCAGCCTATTAAGTCTCCTTCATGGACTTTCCATAATGTGGATCTTTGCATCCACCATACATCCCTGGGATGTCGCACATTCCGATGCATCTTTCATATGCCTAATGTACATATGCATCTCTGGGATGGCTCAAGTATTACACTCACTTGTTTCTACCTTTTTAACCTTGTATGCACACATACTGTACTTTCATATTCTCACTCACAACATTTCTACACACTAAGATTTACTCTAAGCTTTAAATGAAGAACATGCATCCTTAACATCTCTACGTACATGCTCTCGTAATTAAGCGTACAAGTTCATATATTTCCCTACCTCTCACGTGATTATTATCCACGGATTCTTTAATCCAAGCCGTACTCAACCATCACTATGTCTGGCATAACTAGGCCTGGCCAAACATATATAACTCATCACTATAAGTGTTAAAACATTGAGTTAAAAGCCTAACCCCAATACATGAGCAGCTCGAATCCGGATCCTGAGTTAGAAGAAGATTCAGATTTCGTACCAAAGGACGAGGCAGATCTTCAACTTGAGCAGTTTTATCCATAGATCTATTTTGGGACATTTAGACTTGGTATATCATGAATTTAGTAGACATTGATTATCGATTACAGAAATTTTTTGGTATTTAATAGAGATCAAACCATTAAACTAAAAATAAGTGTATAAAAGTCTATAATAAAACTGTAAAGTCATAAGTAAAACCACCTGTGATGGCCGTAGGTCACACAAACCGACGGCTCGGTCCGTTTTGGTCAGTTCAGCCTAAAAAATGGACAGACCTACTTATTGCTGGCCCACTCATCACTGTTAGTGCCCGGGTCAGTCACCTAAAAATGCCAGCTCCAATTAAACAACCTATACTCTCTCTCTCTCTCTCTCTCATCAGTCAGAAACGCTCCATAGACACCACCCTCAGTCCTCACTGATAAAAACAAAAGAAAAAATGAAAGCCGTTGTGATCACGAGCCCCGGGGGCCCTGAAGTTCTGGAGATACAAGAAGTGGAAGAGCCAAAAATCGGAGACGACGAGGTTTTGATAAAAGTGGAAGCCACCGCAGTGAGCAGAGCCGATATTGTGCAGAGAAGGGGGTTGTATCCTCCACCCAAAGGGAGTCCCTATTTAGGCCTCGACTGCTCTGGCACCGTTCAATCCATCGGTAAAAACGTTGGACGCTGGAAGATTGGTGATCAGGTAATTATTTATTTATTTAGCCACATGAACTTACTTTGGTTTAAGTCACGATTTGATCTGATTCAAAAAAAAATAAAACAAAAAAGAGTCACGATTTGATCGAATATATGGGTCACTAGTCACAGGGCCTAAAATCAAACCAATCAATAAGGCTTCGATGAGCATGATGGGCCTGCTATCAGACGGTCACTTATTCGTTGATTTATTTATTTTTAGTAATAAAATTCTCTCTCTTTTTTTTTTTTTAAATAAACCTTATGTTTAAAACGCATTTTTCACGATTTAATCGTCCGTCTTATTGAAAAATTGTCGTATTTTTTATGTCCATTATCTATTCGATTGAAATTTCGGCTGAAATTTCAAATTTTTGGCCGAAGACTGCCCAAAACCGATATCCAAATTATCAGTAATTAATGTATGGGGGGGAAAATTTCGGCCAAAATTTCAGCCGAAATTTCGGTTTTGGACATGCCCGAAACCAAAATTCAACCCTGAATTTTGATCCTTGGGTGGGTGCCTACACTGAGACCCAGTGACTACGTTGAATCAGACGATGGTGATTGATTTTCATTCTATTCTTCCACATATGGGATCTTGAGACCATGGGCGTGCTATCAGACGATCAATTTCTTATTCCACCTGGAAAATATTCCCAAAAAGTGACCCTGAAATCACATGGAATACGTCATGCTCTAACATGATTTTAGGGCACTTTTTGGAATTTGTGCCACATGGAATAAAAAAACTTGACTCTATTGGCACGCCCATGGTCTTAAGATTGATCCATTGTGTGGAAGATTGGAATGAAAGACGATCACCATCTTCCAATGCAACGCAGTCAACAGGTTTCGAGTATAAGCGCAAACGGTAATTTAGTAGACGCGAATAAAGGTACCCTAAGCATAATTATCTATTGATGTAAGACCAAACACTTAAAATATGCAATTTGCTGAAATTAATTATAATTTTTTTAGCAATACAAACAATCAAATTAACTAAAAATTAATAAAAAAATAGTGCAAAATTTAATTTAGGTAATCAAGAGAAGTGGTAAATCCGGCACGATAGCCCCTACTAAAACACAAATGTGGGTTTTCAAGATAGAACTTGACTTCTTTGTAGCCTAAGGCATCAAATAACCATCCATATGGATGCCTTTTGATTCCATACTAGGGCTTTGAAGAGTTAATGGGTTAAAATAATAAGGGGGTTCTCAAACAAAAGGATCTTCTAAGGTAGAAAAATGGTCCAACAACTATTAGGGCAAAATAATAATCAAAGGAAAATTCTAAAACAAAGAAACAATATAAGCTACCTTGCATCAATGGAAGGTTAGAAAAGCGAAGAATGAAAAATATCTTGGCCTCGCACCAAACCCGACAGGAAAGAAGAATATCATTCTTCACAAGAAAACTGATGCAGGACAAACGCTAAATCCTTATTTATACGAATTTGGGGATTAATTTCAGATTTAATTGAATAGCGGAAATTTTCAAATTAACCAACCACATAAAATAATTCAAGAAATTTAATTAAGGCAATTCGTGTAAATCAATTTTAGCGCTCACTTGCATTAAGTTTTCTAATCTAGAAAAACGGCTCCGATGAGGGAACACGAGTTTCGTTCTAATCTAGGGCACCAAGCGACAATTGTGAGATTGTCTCTTGACTCCTCTAGGGTTTGAAGAAATTAAAGGCCCGTTGGGTTTAATTAATTCAAAGGGAAATCAAAGAATATAGCAATAATAAGGTGTGAGAAAAGATCCGAGCAACTAAACAAATAGGAATTTTGGTACTTTGAATTTTTATTAAAGAAATAAAAGGAAATCATTCACCTATCAATAATTAAGAAGGTAAAAGGAAAAGATAGGATTCCAATTCTTCACACCAAGGATTCTGAGGCTTTACACCTAGGATGTAAGTCAGCTTTGCATCAAGGGTACGATAAAACGAAGATTCGCTCCTCAAGTTTTGAAAGATTCGCTCTTTCGGTTGAAAAATATTCATAAGTTCTCTAGGGTTTGCACAAAAGCAAGCTCTCAATTTCATTAATCAATCAACTAAAAAAAATAGTCTTTACATGCCTTTATATAGACTAAGAAACCCTAATATAAAGTTAGAAAGTTCTAATTTAACTAAAACTAAAAAAGAAAGTCAAACTTTCATCCAAAATTTGGACTCCAACAAAATCCTCGCACGAATTCGATCAATCGAGTTTAAGTCTCACTCGATCGAGTCGGGTCGATCTCGATTGATCGATCTATCGAAGTTGAACAAAACTCCATCTTTCGTTTTCTGATTGTCTTTTACGCTTTCTTTCTTGTTCTTTTCTTTGCGCATATATTGATCATCACACACTCCTTGACATATTGAATTGGGCGCTTGCCATTTGTTTTGTATCATGAGATGTCCCCATCAATTCTTCCCCGGGTGGGAGCAACTCATCTCCGATGAGTTGTAATACCCACTCATCGCACACTTCAACTGCTCAACTCTCGACTTACCTTTCCACTCTATGAGGTACTCATGATGTTGGCCCACCTTGGTAGTGAAGTTTGGAAACTGCTTAACCTTCTCATTCAACCTCCTCTCTGACGCGAGATAACGACCCTAAAATGCGGAATATGATTTTAATGCAGATTTTGCCGAAATTAAATAAATCAACTCAAGTTTAATCGCAACATTATCTTTGATACCTTTAGGGTTTTGCAGAGTTTTGATGGGTAGATCACAAGAGATCCAGGTAAGGTCCAGTTCGATGCGCAAGTACTGTTAGAGTCGAGGCGAGATCGGCTTAGAGATAGGACTCTAGCTTTCCAGGCTTAGGCTTTCGTCTTCGGTCCGATGTAGATTCACGGATTCCAAATTGGGTTGTGAAAGGGATTTATGGTTGGTAAAAGGCTTTTGGCTTTAGATCGGTTCATGGTTTTGGAACGGGTATTGTCTCGTATGGTTTAGGGCTTCAAAGGGGTCTAGGGTTTTGGGGATCACAAGAAATTAGGCTATGGTTTACAGAAGCACGCAGAGATTTAGAGATAACAAATATAAGCAAGCCACGCAAATCAATGACAAAGATAAAGAAAATATATGGGAATCACTCCCTTGGTCTCACACCAAACCCATCGCGGGGAAGAGGACTCTTTTCACAAAGCAAAAGCTCTCATCCAATAATCAATCAACTAAAAAGTCTTTACAAGCCTCTATATATAGGCCACCAATAATTAAGCTCGAAATAAATGAGTTGTAATACTAATAAAACATAAAAATGAAAGTTTCGCATGAAATTCGTTCAAGTGCTCCACATGTATATTATAATCGCTATGAGTTTAAGTTCTCGCCACAGATTCAAGTCGTCGCCATAGCTCATGCGCGCGAGGATTATAATCACTCGAGCGACTTTAAGTGCTCGCTCGCGCGAGGGTTCTCTACAACGTTGTTCTCCTCGCGGTTTGTGTCTGTTCTTCCTCTGAGGCTACGGTACTCGGGCTTCCTCTACGCTTCTTCTGACGCCGATAGAAACGATGTAGTCCGAATCCTCTTCCTCTGAACTTGGCGTTCCCCGTCACTCTCATAGTGCACAATTAAAGTATTGGGTATGCATTGGTTTTAATGGCCTCAGTTCGATTGTGTGGGCAACAAGGAATGGGTTAAAGGTCATAGTTGTTGGACCTAGAATAAGTGTAAGATTCCCCACCGCAACTATCGAATGATTACCCATGTATAGAGAAAAATCTAGACCTTCATTTTCAAATATTGGAAAAGATTCCACATGCTCGAGACTATATTAAATTAATACAAAATTGCTACTATTAAATTCATTAAACACATTTAGTATGTTAATAAAATTCTTTGTATTTTCACTGCTCAAGAAAATCTTATTATTAGCCCCATGCAAGTAGGAATGAAGACATGTTCCTATCGACTTTAACGACTCATGCAGTATGGACACGTTATCAACACTTTTCTCGGGAATGGAAACCTTCCTAACACAACTTATGGTTTTCACGGGAGTTTCATCTTCCTCATCACTTGAGACCTCGGTTGGTTCATAAACTTCCTCTTCTAACTCATTATCCTCTTTCTCGAGATCTTCCGAAATAATCAAGGAGATTGACTGTGGGAATTGTTCATCTTCTTAGTAGGGGTTGGGTTAAATTTGAGTTGTAAGAGATGTGTCGCCCTCTGGTTGGCGGCTCAATATATTTTTCTAACTCTTACACCATGGCATAACAATCCTCTAACGTATCAACATTGTGCGGAATTAACTCTTTCTGTAGCCCAGGACAAAGACTTGTCCTAAACCTAGAGAGTGTAACTTGACTCTTTTCAGACACGTTAGTTCTCATTATAAACTCCTCAAATTTGGCAATATAGTTGGTAACAGACATGTTACTTTGGTAGAGATTTTGCTATTGATCTAGAAGGCGTCGTGTGCATGATGCATGGACATATTTCTCATAGAGCTTGTCTGTCATATCCACCCACGTATTGATGGGTTCATTGTTAAGGACTTCTTGACAACGCTCTAAATTTGTCCAGAAAAGTTGCGCTTGGCCTACTAATTTCATCTTAACCACCTCACTTTCCTTTCTTCCATCATATTATACTAGTCAAAATAGAGCTTCATATCTGACAACCAATCAAGGAAGACTTTAGGATCCATCCTCCCATCATAAGTTGGAGCCTCAATCCGAACGTTTTTGAGAAACTTCTCATCCAGATCAACCAACTGTCCTTGACGGTTAAACTCCCTCCGAGGTGGTGTTGTACTAATCACTCTCCTACGATCGTCCATATTAATCCGTCTTTCCCTAGTTCGCCTAGGTGGTGTTCAATTGTATACCTCGTTCAGGACATCTTGGAATTGCCCCTTACGGGTTTCCATACGGTTAGATATTATTTCATTCTGTACTTGCATATTTGTGATGCTACCGGTAAGGTTGCGGATCACGGTAGGAAGATCATTGGCAGCCATAGGGAACGATACACTCTATATGAAACCCTAAGGTCAATCTAGAATGCAAAAGAAAATAAAATAAAAAATATCCTAATGCAACACCTTAAACTAAACTGTACTCTGATACCAATTTGATGCAGGACAAACGTAAAACCATATCTATGCGAATTTGGGGATTAATTTCAGATTTAATTGAATAGCGGAAATATTCAAATTACCCAACCACATAAAATAATTTAAAATTTTTAATTAAGGCAATTGGTCTAAATCAATTTTAACGCTCACATGCATTAAGTTTTCCCTAAAAAACTGCTCTAATGAGCAAACACGAGTTTCAATCTAGTCTAGGACATCAAGCGAAAATTGCAGGATCGTCTCTAGGCCCGATGGATTTAATTAATTCAAGGGAAAATCAAAGAATATAGCAATAATAAGGTGTCAGAAAAGATCCTAGTAACTAAACAGATAGGAATTTTGGTATTTTGAATTTTTATCAAAGAAATAAAAAGGAAATCATTCACTTGATAATAGTAAGAAGGTAAAAAGAAAAGATAGGGTTCCAAGGCTTCACACCAAGGATTCCGATGCTTCACACCAAAGATTTACATCGGCTTCGCACCAAACACACGATAAAACGAAGATTCGCTCCTCGAGTTTTGAAAGAGTCACTCTTTCGGTGGAAAACTCTTTACAAGTTCTCTATGGTTTGCACAAAAGCAAGCTCTCAATTTCATTAATCAATCTGCTAAAAAAAACTAAAGTCTTTACATGCCTCTATATAAACTAAAAAACCCTAATATGAAATTAGAAAGTTGTAATTTAACTAAAACTAAAAAAAAGTCAAACTTTTGTCCAAAATTTGGACTCCAACAAAATCTTCGCATGAATTTGATTGATCGAGTTTAAGTCTCGATTGATCGATGACAGGGTCATGTCAAGATGGCTCTCGGGTCGATCTCGATCTATCGAGGTTGAATTTCGATCTATTGAAGTTGGATCAAACTCCATCTTTCGCTTTCTAATTGTCTTTTGCGCTTCCTTTCTTGTTCTTTTCCTTGCTCGTATATTGATCATCATTCCTCACATACTCCTCGGCACATTGAATTGGGCTTCGAAGCTTTGACCCCTCCACGTGCGTTTACCGTTTGTTTTGTACCGTGAGATGTCCTCATAAAAAACTCTCAAATGCCTTTCTCAAAATCCAATAATCAAGCATTCATTCCTTCTAATTGTCTATTACATCTCTATTTATAGAGTTAAGTAACCCTAATACTAAACTTAAACCAAAAGACTAAACTACTCTAAACTTTCAAAACAAAACTAAATAAAAGAAATCTCCGCCTCGCGCAAAACTTAAAGTGCGGCACGGTTGACCGTGAATTAACTAGTGGTCGATCGCGAAAAAAGTTCTCTATTCTTCTAAGAAAACAAAAGAATCATCAAGTACGCCAGAGGCCTCTTCAGGTACAGTCGACCAATGCTGGACTGCGGTCGACCGTGCTTTTCTTTTCACAGTCCTTCAATTCTCCTTGCCTTACTCTCCATGTGCGCGTCTATCAAAGGTGGGGGTTTCACGTATTGCGCACATGTACACATGGATCTCCAATCACCCATCCAAAGTGTTTGAGGTGCTTTGGATCTCTTTTTGCGCCTCCTATACGCCTTGTAAGCTTTGTTAGGTGCGATGTCACCATTAGCTATTAATATGTTTGTTTGTGAATTACTACCCATTAATGTGTAGTAAAAGAAAATTCGCTGTTTTCCTATAAATCACATTTAGGTATCAAATTTTTGTTCAAACGCAATTTTTTTTTCCTGTTTTGTATGATGTAATAAAAAGAAAATAAATGGTCTTAATAATTTTTTTCAATCAAATCTAATCGTCATTATCAGTGTAATCTTTAGTTTAACTTAAATAGTGAATTTTGGTTCAAACTCATTTTCACAATTTAATCACGGACATTCTAAAAAATTCACTAACTTTTTTTTTTTTTTTTTTAATGAATGGAGAAGTTAAATTGTGATTTTTTTTATCGGTAAAACAATATAATTTTATTAATAGATAATAAAAATTACAATGGATCAAAGTAGTCGAGTGAGAAGCACAACCGGAAGGAAGAAAAAAGAAAAAAAATATACAAACAATGAAGTTAGGGGCCAGAAGAATGGATGACACACTAAACAACATTCCCAACATCCGACTAAGCGCTTTGAGGGTGGCCTAAAAAGATCCCACTCTCTCTTAAGCTCCTTCATTGAGGAGATCAAACATTTGAGTGAATCCATACACCATCCGACGAGATCGTCAAACATCGAGTCTATCACCGCATTCCATGTTCTGCATTTGACATAAATAACCCCTTATTTCTTTTTTTTCTCTCCAGATTTCCCATAATATTGCCAATTTCAGCATTCTCCACAAAATGACAATGTTATCCCTGAAAGGAAAATCAGTCCACTCCGCAGTTAAATTGTGAGTGTATGTCTTAATCATTTTCATGAAGTAATTTTAATTATTGATTAATTTTATCAAAATATTTGTGTGAGTCTGTAGTTTAAACTTTTCTTTTGGGTTTTATTTGTTAAAAACTCAAAATTTAATTAAATTCAAGTTAATTGATTCCTAAGTTTCCTAATTTTCTAACCACTCCTTTCGATTTTTACTATGTTTAGCCGAATTTTTCATGAATTTCATTTTTTTGTCCTCACTAATAACTTTTGAATCCTGTTTTTTCCTCAATTTTGACGGGGACGCCGACACCAAGGACCTAGGGTTTAAGGCCGTACAAGGTATACCGGCGGAGAAAGAAGCGACTGAAGGGCCAAGGAACATCAAGAACCACCAAAGGAAGGCCTTAGAGTTCACCCAAGCATCATTAGGCGACGGACGTCCGTGGGTTCAAGGCGGACATCCGGATTTTTGGGTGCTCACTGTTTTAGTGAGCACGGACGTCCGTAGTGCACCACGGACGTCCGTGAGTGACGTAATTGTCCTTTTTATCCTTAGTTTTTGTCCTTCTTGTAAGTTACCACTTAGGGTAACTTAGTACTTTTCTATTTTTAGGTTTATTCACTTGTATTGGCTATAAAGCCCAAATTGTAAGCCATTTTTGGCACTTGATTTTGATTAATGAAAAGAGCTATTTGCTTTAGCTTGTGAGGAGCTTGAAGAGTGAGTCTTCTTCCCCATTTGGGGTTTGGTGTGAGGCCAAGGGTGAGATGCCCATTATTCTTTAATTTTCTCATTTGATCTCCTATACTTACTTGATCTTTTATTTTCCTAATCTCTTGCATCCTAATTTTTCCCCTTTTTGATTAATCTTTCTTTTCCCCTAACCCTAGATCTAGAGTAGCCTTGATGTCCATCCTTATGGGTCGAATCCAATCCTAGCCCTTCGATCCATAACCGTTGTTGGGTTCGAGCCTACTCGATTCGTGCCATTTAACCGCTTCGATTTAAAGCTCTAGCGAGGAGCTACCGATTCCACAAAGAACTACGATCTAACGCCCCGACCTAGACGAAGCGAGAGTTCTATCTCTCGGATCGCCTTTTCCGCCATCCTAACGGATCCCGCTCGTCGGATTGGACCCTACGTGAGCCAAAGCATGGCCACCTAAATGGAATCCCGAGAAACCTCAAGGTATTGCTTTAATTTGTGATTAATTACTCAATTAATTAGTTTAATTTCGGCAAATCATCACATCATGGGCATTCACGGATTTCAGGGTCGTCGTCCCGCGTCAAATTTTTTTCAGTTATTTTATTTTCCTGAACTTTGCCGATTTTTTCCTGATTAATGAATGTTTGCCCTTGTGGAATAAATCCCAATGCCAGACTTGGTGATTACTTATTTATTTCCTGTTCGTAAATAAGCAATTGATCGGATGGTTACAATCATCTGATTCAGTCATTTGCTTCACTTTCTGGTGGCCCTTTAATCGTGAAATCCGGATCAAGCAGAAGATGGATCTTTTGAAACTGGAAACTTATAATGGGCTTGTAGTGATCATGTTAATATGCTATAAAATCTAATTTTTATAATTCCCATTGCCTTCTCTAAAATGTACTAATTGATGAAGAATGTGAAAATTAAGAGATTTCAAATTATCTAATTAGATGGTTAAATCAGTTCACAAGTATTGCGGGTTACATTAAAATTTGCAACTCTGGTTCATCTCCAGAAGCTTATAACTGCTCTTTAATGATCATGTTAATAGGCTATAACATATATGCTATTTATAATTCCATTGCCATGCATTCGTATCCAAAATATCTAATTGATGAATAGTGTAGAAGTTAAGAGTATATAGTCTGAAATTATCAGAGAAGTTGGTTGAATCCAGGGGCGTAGCCATGATTTTCTTTTGATGGGGGTTAGTGATTGTCGACAAATGTTAATAATTGTTTTACCGCAGATTTGGGGGCTTATACACTGTTCATTAAGGGGTTTATACCTAGAAGAAGGTTATATGAGTAGCCGCCTACTCCATATTATCTTCAAATATTAAATGGGGCATTCACGATGCTCTATGTGGCTACACCCCTGGTTGAATCAGTTCACATTTAATGCCAGCTTACAATGAAACTTGCAACTATAGTTTATCTCCGAACTCTTTTTCTATGTAGATTTATTTATTTATTTTATAGGGAAGCATGGGATTTGAACCCCTGACCTCAATGCTGTACGTTTGAGGGCATCACCATTGGGGCAAAGATCCAATCCCATTTAGATATTCTTGTTACTTCTTTTTTTCTTTAAATTAATCTCTAATGCAGAGCTTTTCAAAAAATAGATCCCCAAAAATGACTAATTATCACCCACTTATTAAAAGATGACTAATGATCTGCTGTAGTTTCATTTTGTTTAATGAAATTATGGCTTTAATTTGGGAAAAACGACTAATTATACTGTACCCTTTGCCTTTTTGGAGGTTAGCATGTTGAGTTACTGATATCAACAGTGCACTTTGTGCATTCCTAAGTTGCTAAGGCTGCGTTTGGGTTAGCTCTTATAAGAGGAGACACAACTCTCTACCTGCTCTCTGCCAGAGCAGATAAGAGCAGTTTTATCACTTAAAACAGCTCCCCACCCAATGGGGTGAGGAGCTGTATTACCAAATGTAAAAGCAGTTCTCTGCTGGAGCCAAAGAGCGAAAGAGCCGCTCTTTGGCCTGAAAGAGCTAACTGAAACGTAGCTTAAACCTGTTTGGCAATACTCCCAATGGCCCACTTCGTGCTTATAAAGCCAGAAATATGGGTAAAAGTTACCGTTTGATAATATTTAGGCCTGTTTGGAAAACCTTCTCCAAAAAGCACTTTCCAGGTGCTGTGAAGAGGTGGTTCACATGTTACTTCTTAAATAATGCTTTTCAAAAAAGTCATCACATGTTGAAATTGGCGTTGTGTAAGAAGCAGCATTGGGCAGCTGCTCAATACAACACCATTTTCAGCTACAGGTGGTCATGTCTTTAGGGGAAATGTGTTTCTCACCCAACATTTTCTCTCTTGGAAAGTGCTTTTTGGAAGACAATTGCCAAACAGGGTGTTAGTGATTTCCACTGCTTCACTTAAAATCAATTCCTACATTCTCTATTTTGCATTAAAAAAGGGTAGAATCCAGATGCAGCAAAAACCTGCTTTCAGACTTGACTCATGTGGGAATCAGATCCTTCAGATTATTGTCAAATAGAGCCCAGAAGATCCCAATTTGTGATATGAATCATAGGATTTAATGTAAGTTTGATTAAAAATGATTCATTATTCAACTCGATTTAACAAAATCTTGAGTCTTTAGAGGTGGACCTGCTGCAAGGTTTAATAACTTAGTGGGTTAAAATTATTCTTATTTAAGGACCAGCTCCTATCGCTGTTCTACATATATAGGTCATGAGAAGCACCCATTTACTCTGTGTGGCATATATCATTGATCATTGTTAGTGTTTCATGTGGATGGCCAGCACTTGTATGCCACTCAGCCCAAAAATAGTCATCAGAGCATTGGAATCATCCCATTGGAGTGTTTTAATACGAGTCATTAAGTAAATATGAACAACAACCATATTAGAGTGCTCTAATCGAATAGTTCCAATGCCCTAACATGCGTGATTTTCAATCTGAATGTTGTACAAGTGATGGCCTAAAATGGTGTTTCTATATTCTCTGTCTACAAATCCGTTTCATATCCCATTAATCCTTTATTTTGTAGTTAGATGGGAAATGAAAATGAATTATGAGTGCAATATTAAGACAGGGTTCTTTCCAATGGTAAATTTAGAAATGCTCCACGCAATTTGTTACTACATTCAAATTTCATGAAATGCTATAATTTGATTAAGTTTTGATGTAGAATGTTTTAATATCAATAATTTGGCCTTATGTTATTTCTCTATGTTCTTGTTGGTAATCATTTTTATTTCTATTATATTTCCCTACAAGATGACATAAGATTTGATACAGTCTGATCCTTGTAGGATTTTAAATCTGGTTGCAGGTTTGTGCTCTTCTTAGTGGGGGAGGTTATGCAGAAAAAGTTGCTGTTCCGGCTGGACAAGTTCTCCCTATTCCATCGGGTGTATCATTAAAAGATGCTGCGAGCTTTCCAGAAGTTGCATGTACAGTTTGGTCCACTGTTTTTATGATGAGCCGGCTATCTGCGGATGAAACTTTCCTGGTAAACACTTAATTCACTATCCCATGCAAAAGTGATAGAATACGGGTACGGGTTTAATATGGTGAACGAGAAAGTTGGAAAAAAGGCAAAATATGGGAAAAAAGAGGGGGAAATCGAAATGTAAAGACACTTTAAAGTACGAAAGATTTTTTTTAAAAAAAAGGGAAAAAACGAGATAATGTTAAATTTTTTAAAAAAATTTCTAAACGTTTTTAAAAATACGGTAAAAAAAACCTCAAGGGGTTAGGTGAGCTGGCCAGGTACCTGCTTCCAAAAGCAGGAGACCTGAGTTCGAATCTCCTCCCCCCCTTGGGGCCACCCTAGGGATTTATATCCTGTGCTGACCCGGCATGTGTTGAATTTGGAGTGCGCATGTGCCCCTGAGATTAGGCAGGTGCTCAAAGAGGTTCGGATACCCAGGTTCTCAAAAAAAAAAAGGTGGTAAAAAACGTTTAATATGCGAAAAACTCATTTAACACGTAGAATACGAGTATTATACGTAAATACACCTTTTATTAAAAATATGGTATTATACGGGTTTAGTATGTTGTGTCGTTGTGGAAAAAAAATGCGTATGATACAAATATTTTTTAAGAAATTCCGTATTTTGTCACAATGTCCCATACCATCAAGCAAAAAGTAGTACACTCAAGTGCATGATCTTCCTAAATCTTTCTGCAATATTTATTGGCTAGGATAATGCACTTTTAATAAAAGGTTGGTATAGGGTAACCGACCCGTTCACTCTTAGGTGTAGGTGGGTAAATCTCATTATGCTAAATGGTTGAATCAGTACTTTCATTTCTGATGGGGATATCCGATTCAAGCACCCGCCCATAACATATCGGAGGCGAAAGAAGAAACGTAACTTATCGAAAGAAGAATAACTTTTAATCCCGTCACTTTTATGTTTGACCTATTTTGAAGTGTCAAATGAAGTCGGATTGATACGAAATTGGTCATATTTGAAAACTTATCGAAGTAGCTTTCCAATGAGCCAAAATTTGAGTAATTCTGACAAGTATTGAAGAAGTAATGGTCAATTTTGGAAGCTGGACATAAAGTGACGAATTTCAAGAATTCTAATTGAATTAGGATTAGTATCTTTTATTTTAGAAAGTAAGAGTTGTTTCTTTTATTAGAAATAGGATTAGTTTCCTTATTGTTTTAGGACTTTATTGTTTTAGAAGAATTAGAATATTTCTTTTATTTGAATTAGAAATTAGAGTTATAATAGGATTTCTAATTTTATGCATTGGCTAGCCTATTTAAAGGCTTGTAAACACTTTTATTATTAGTTTTTTTGGTTAATGAAAATTGCTTATACAAAATTGAGAGTTCTAAACTTTCGTGAGGGTGTGATTCTCTCAAAACGGAGAGCGATTCTTCGATTCCCGCTTGCGGTTTGGTGCGAGGTCAACTCTTCTTCCATCTCTATTTTCTTTAGATCTACGGTTTGCGTAAGTAGCATAATCCTAATTATTTTATTGATCTCATAAAAGCCCTAAATCAATATTTTGTTTATCATTAATTTTATTAGCCTTTTATTTTCGTTTGGTTTCGAGAGAACCCGCTTGCGAGTTTGTTCGACACCCTAAAACTATCGGAGATCTAGCCGTTCATAAGAACCCTAGTCTTCTAGATCCGCTATAGGGAACGTACACGAAAATAACACTATTTTGGGCCGAAATTAAATCACCTAATTGAATTTCTAGAATTTTCGTGATAATTTGTTATGAAAAATTATTATTTTAATTGATTAAATTAATTTTAATCCTAATCTCAGCCCTAACGTTGCATTTAGTAAGTTCCCGCATCAATTTCACTGGTTTCTGTGCTCCTGTGCCTTTTCAAGGTATGACTATTTTAGCATAAGGAGATTGACCTGTTCACATTTACTAGTAAACTGTTGTTCACCCTATACCAACTCTTAATAAAATCACCATTCATAAATATATAAAATATAATGCACTTTGAAATAAATTTTCTGTTAGGTTATGCAATCTGTGTTCATAAATGTATGTAATGGAATCTATATTACACAGCATTGTATATTAAAATTCCATTCGCTGCCTCATATTTTCTAATTTCAAGTTTTCCTTCGTGCTAGTTTTCTTTTTGTACTCTGGATATTTGTGATAGGATCAACGGGGCATGGCCATCCCATTACAGAGATAGCCATGACTTTCCCATTTTTAGCCGATGTGCCATATGTTTTTGAGCAATCCAAGTCATCAACGTTGTAGTACATATAATGAGTTAAAATGGACCCAAAATCTCACTAGGGGATTTGAACCATCCGTTCTGTGCACTTTAATATGGGCAGTTATGCATTTTTTATCAGCTGTCGATATTAAAGTGCACCAATCGGATGTGTCTATCCTTTCATAGGCGTGATTTTTTAGCTGAGACATGCCAAGACTGTTTGCTAGTTGGACTAATTGGATAGATCAAAGATGTGCACTGCATGGCAAAGACTGGGCTGTCATGGCTCGTTGTGCATAAAGCAGTCAGCAGATTTGTTCTCTTTATGAAAACCTGAAGAAGACTTTGCAAATATTATAGCAAGTTAGACACAACTAAGATGGTGGTTTTAAATTTTAATGCCAATAGTAGTTTTAGTGGATGAGGTAGAGGTTTTAACTTCTGACAATGGCATGGATGAGATGTAGTTTTGAAGTTTTATGTGCAAGTAATTACTCCCTCAATCATTTTACAAATATTAATATTGATATATCATCAAGTTCATAAGATACTAGAAGGTGTAAGTCGATCCATAATAACGAACCAAGAACACACACGACCCAAAATGGTGTATTCTTAGTGAATATGGTAAGGGTTTGGTCATTAATTTGTTACCATTGTTTGAAAATTAAATAGTAGATTTATGGCTTTAACTAAAGTCTTTGAATACAACTAATGGCAAGAACATAGTCATTCGAATAATAATGCTGTATTTTTTATTTTTTATTTTTTATTTTATTATCGGTAATAATGTTATGCTCTTAGTGAATGCAGTATGGTTTGTTCATTAATCTTCCACCCTTGTTTAAAATTGAATTGTTGACCTAACACTTTTTTGCATTTTAAATTGAATCATGATGTTGTACTCCACTGTCAAACAATTTGATTAATTTATGAACACACTTTTTTGTATTAAAATGCAACATTATATGAGTTAATGACACTTTTATCTATTTTTAGAATACATACATGCATAGAGAGAGAGAGAGAGGGAGAGCTTTAGGATTTTCTTTTCTGGTAACATTCGCTACAGTGACGAACATGGTACACTCACCTGACATTTTTTTTTCTAGGTGCAATCTTAGAGTAATTCTTGGGTGTGGTACTCCTTTATAAGACTGTCAGTGGGCCAGGCTCAAGTCGGGCCAAGGTCTCTCCAAGATCGGCTCTAAACGTCCAAGGCTGAGCCCTAGTCCTGCCTTAACTCTAGCTGGGTTGAATATGGACAGGGCTCAGGTTTGGTAAAGTTGATTATGAATTATTTCTATATTACTATTTATTAATTATATTTTCTATTAGTATTACTTTTTTAACCTATTCATCTGACTTTGTAAGGCACTTTTCATTTTTATTTTGATATAGGGTGAACATTTAACACTTCCACAATACCATACACTAAAAATATATATTCATTGCTTAATATCAGCATATGAATCATATGAGAACAAACAATAAAAAAGGCATCATTCCTTATATTCTTTTTAGATTAGAAAGTCAATGCATGAACTCATATGACAGCATGAATTAGTAGTTATGAATATGGTGACTCATTTAAAGCTCCTTGTCCCCACTTAATTACAAGATTATCAGAGATTCTTTTACCACTCCGTGTTTGTAGAACCTGACATATAATTAATGGAAGAAAATGCCTGGTGAAGTTTGGGGTCTTCACCAATGATATGGATGTTATCAGGGAGAGAGTGGGAGACGTCAAACGCTACAAGGTGTATGAAAAGCGAAAAAGAAATCCAAGGTATTGGGGCCTCTCAAGACGCTTCTGAAGGACCGTGAAGTCCCAATCTATGTAAGACGTGTACATAGGGGACGAGAAGTAGAGCGAGAAGAATTCAAGTGAGCATGGAAGACGTCAAACGCTACAAGGTGTATGAAAAGCACAAAAGAAATCCAACGTATTGGGCCCTCTCAAGACGCTTCTGAAGGACCATGAAGTCCCAATCTATGTAAGACGTGTACATAGGGGACAAGAAGTAGAGCGAGAAGAATTCAAGTGAGCATGGAGCAAGGATCAAAATGTCGGTTTCGGTATCGGTTTCAAGACTGACCAAAACCATAGTTTCGGTATTTCGGCCCAAATTTCAGCACCCTGAAATTTTTGGTCCCAAATATATATATATATATATATGGTAAAAAACGAAAATATAGCAAGAGTTTAGAGTTTATCCCATGATTAGCAAGAGTTGACTATTTTGCAAGATTTTAGCGTTTAGCCGATAATAGTAAGAGTTTAGCAAGATTTTAGCCACTAGTATAACAAGAGTTTACGAGAGTTTTGCAAGAGTTTAGCATTTAGCCAATAACATTAAGAGTTTAGCAATATTTAACCAATAATAGCAAGATTTTAGCCTAAAATATAACTCTCCACAAAAAGTGGCGATAACTTTAATTTATCGCTTCGGGCTTGCCCGAAACTTATATATATCAGCCAATAATTTGAATTATCAGCCGATATTTTGAACCATGGCGTGGAGTCTCCCGGAAAATCTGCAAAGTCAAATCCTATTGAGAATATGGATTTGGAAACATTCCCAAGTGAGCGTGGAATCAGCCCAGATAATCAAGCCAACGCGGTTGTGGTAACTTCCTCCAAAAATCTGGTGGTCAAACCTTAGACTCCGGAAGCCGCAAAAATCGTGGATCAATCTTGCACCAGAGAAAGCCCTCACCCAACGGAGGACAAAAATTCAAGAGCATCAATGAGATCAGTGGGCATCATTATACTCACATGAATCAATTTAGTACCCTTGAAGACCAAATTGAAGACGATTCCTTGACTTTAGTGAAGATTCTCACCAAGAAAAAGTTGAAGAAGAAAAATAAAAATGAGAAGAATAAACCGGAGCCTGGCAAGGAGAATTTAACCCAATCTTGTTCAATGAATATTGCAATCTAGACTACCCGAGGTCTTAATAGGCCAGCTAAATGAGAGGCAATCAAAGAATTATTCTCCTCTAATAACCTTGATCTTATTGGGACATCTGAAACCAAAATCACCCAAACCAAGTCCCAAAGAATTAAAAACAGAATCAGAAGGGATTGGGGTTTTGATCATAACTACCTATGCAACTCTTGTGGAAGGATTTGGCTTCTTTGGAATCCGGCTATTTATACAATTCATAAAGTCAAGGAGTCCTCGCAATATTTGCATAGCACGGTAACCCGTATTTCTGACAGTTTTACTTTTGAGCTAACCTTGATTTATGCTTCAAATTTAGCCTCGGAAAGGACCATTCTTTGGAATTCATTAAAGAATATATCGGGCACCATCTTTAGTCCTTGGATTGTGATGGGCTACTTCAATACTATCAAGTATCATCACGAGAAAATTGGGGGGAGAATTGTCCCATCTAAATTGCTTAATGAATTCAATGGCTGCATCAATGATTGCAACTTCAATGACCTCAAAACTGGATCGGAATTCTACTCTTGGAGCAATAGGTCATTTGGACATCGTTGCATCTTATGCAGGCTTGATCGGGTACTAGTCAACCCCTATTGGACAAATTTGCTCCCTACAAGCCATATGGATTATGCTCCTGCTAGCATGTCGGATCATTCGCCTATGATCATTTGAACTGCCAATCACATCACTAGAGGGCCCAAGCCCTTCAAGTTCTTCAATATGTGGGTTGTGCAAGAAGGTTTCTGAGAAGCCATAGAAAAGGCCTGGCAAACTCCAGTCCAAGGTCATCCCATGTTTCAAGTCGCTCAGAAACTTAAAATCGCCAAGGAGGCAATAAAGAAATGTAATCGTGGTTGCTTCAGATCCATACATACTCGGTAAAATGAGGCTGTCAAGAAGCTTGAGCAGATTCAATTGAAAATCCAAGCTGCTCCTATGGATCACCGTCTGGCCGAAGAGGAAAAGGTTGCACTTACCAATCTCAACAAAGAACTTGCTCTTGACGATTCCTTCTCCATGCAAAAGGCTAGGGTCAAATGGCTCCAACAAGGTGATACCAATTCTAAATTTTTCTATCACAATACTGCTTCTCATTTATCTAGTAATCATATCATTGAAATCAATACATCTGATGGCACTAAAATTTCTAATCCTGATGAGATAAGTAACCATGCTGTTAACTATTTTCAGGATATTGTTTTAGACCCACCCCTCATTCCTTTTCATAATACTCTCTCTGATTCTCATTTCAATCAGTGAACAAAGCTCCTGGTCCTGATGGATATCCGGCTGAATTCTTCATCCCTTATTGGGACATTGTTGGAATGACATTGTTGAGGTGGTTAATTTTTTTTTCAATTCCACCAAACTACTTAAATCATTCAATGCTACTTTCATTACATTGGTTCCCAAAGTCCCGAATGCTAATTCTCTTGATAAATTTCAACCTATTTCTCTTTGCAATTTCATTTATAAAATCATTACAAAATTTTTGGTTAATTGTCTAGCCAATGTCTTACCTTTCCTCACTAGCAAAACTCAATCTGAATTCATTAAAGGGAGACATATATCTGATAACATCCTTCTCGCTCATGAGCTCACCAGAAATTTTCATCTAAATTCTGGACCGAAATACTTTTGTACCAAAATCGACATTAAAAAAGCTTTTGATAAAGTAAATTGGTCCTTCATATTTTCCATTTTATCCCAACTCAGTTTTAAGGACAAATGGATTGGTTGGATACGTGAATGTCTCACCACACCTAAGTTTTCCATATTGATCAATGGAACACCTCGTGGTTTCTTCTCTAGAAATTGTGGCCTTCGACAAGGTGACCCACTATCACCATATCTTTTCACCCTTATTATGGAGGTATTTTCTTGTTTTGTGAACCAAAGGATCAATGAGGGCCAAATCTTCCCTCATATTAATAATTGTCCTTTCATCTCCCATTTAATGTTTGCAGATGATTTATTGCTCTTCTCTACCGACTCTATCGAATCTGCCAATGGTATCAAAGAGCTTTTGATTGATTTTCACTCCTCCAGGCTCCAAGCTAATAAAAAAAAGTACGATCTATTTCAGCCAAGGATGTACTAATAGCTCTGCCAACACTTCCGCACTTGGTTTTCCTGAAGGTTCTCTACCTATCCAATATTTGGGATTGCCATTGTTCTCCACTAGGATGACTCTTTCAATTTCCCAACCTCTCATTGATCGCATCTATGGAAAAGTTACTGGTTGGAAATCCTTGTTTTTATCTTTTGTAGGCCAACTTGAACTTATAAATCTGTCCTAAATAATCTTCAACTATTTTGAACGACTTGCTTCAACCACCCTAAAAAAGTCATCAAAAAAATTGAATCCATTCTTTCTAGCTTTCTTTGAAAAGGTCCTTCATTAATTTCCACTGGTCATCACCTTAGTTGGAAAGTTGTTTGCGTCCCCTAGATGAAGGTGGCTTGGGATTAAGGCGTATCAAAGATTGGAACAACGCTGGTCTTTACAAACTCCTTTGGAATTTTATAACTAATAGAGATTCACTTTGGAGCCAATGGTCTTTGATGAAAACATTGGCAACGGTGACCTTTGGACTGAAATACCTCCCCATAATGCCTCATGGACTTGGAGAGGAAGCATGAGTGTAAGGGATGATTTCTTACCTAACTTCCGATATATTATTGGATCCAGGAATATGACTAAGCTTTGCACAGTCCCTTGGCTTGAAAATGGACCAATAGCAAGCCGATTTTGAAACAAAATTAAACAATTGAATTTTTCCATCTATTGTCACAGATCGGATGCAGGCCGTCATTAATGAGATTTCTCAGAACCCTCCTCCAAATATTTTAAATGATGATCAAATCATTTGGAAGAATTCTGACACTGGATCTTTCACCTTCAAGCTCGGTTGGCAAGCCATTCAAACCATGGATGCCAAAGTGAATTGGACTAAGTTCATATAGCACTGCTATCATATTCCTAAACATGCATTTTGTGCATGGTTGGCAGTAAACTACAAACTCCCAACTCTAGATAATCTTATGAAGTGTGGTCATCAATTCCCATCACGTTGTGTTCTATGTTGGAGTGATTCGGAAACCATAGATCATTTATTTTTTAAATGTTTGTATTCCTCTTGGATTTGGAAGTCACTCTTGGGAAGATTAAAAATGAGAAGCATTGCTACAACTTCACTTAGTGATGAGTTAGTTTATGCCAAAAAAGATGCATCTGGTAAACGGTTCTCTTCAGCCCTAAAATGTTGTTGTTTTGCCACAACAATTTGGCACATTTGGCAAGAAAGGAATAAGCGTATCTTTGATGGCGAAATCACCCACAAAAAGATAACCCTTTCAAGAATTATCGATGATACAAGATGTCATCTAGAAGGCCTTACTCTTAAAAGATAAAGATAATGAGGACATGAGATTGATCACACAAAGATGGAGCCTTGATATCATTCCTATTTTCTGATTTTTTTCTTATTTGTATTATATTTTGTATATTCCCTTCTTAGCCTCTTAATAAAATTTTACTTTTTGCTGATTAAAAAGAAAAAAAAAAGGTAGAGCGAGAAGAGAAATAAGAAGGAAAAGATGACAGAAATCACGTTCTGTCCAGATTCGTCCATGTGAGATCTAGGTTCGCATGCGCGAGTTCGACCAAAGACGAAGATTTTATATCTTCTGGAGATGAGGAATTTTTCTCCAGACTCGCGCATGCGAGATCAAGCCGAGACAGGTTGGAAAGCTCCTTTTTAAGGCAAAAGTTTCTATTTTTCCTGTTTTAGTTTGATTATGGCTTTCTATTTCAATAGTTAAGACTTAGTTAGGGTTTCTAGGCCTATTTAAAGCATTGTAAACACAATTTTATTTTTTATTTTTTTGAAACAATGACAAAGAAAATATATTAGATAGAGGAACAAGAGACTACATACCTTGGCGGGTAGTAAGAAACTACCCAAAAAAGAAAGACCCCCCAAAATCAACTCACCCCGGCATCAGTGCATGCCAACAAGGCAAGACGACAAGCCCAATCATCCTAAAGACACCACAGGAACTAAGGGAGAAGAGCGTCACAATTTTAAAGGATGGTTAATTGATTATTAATGAATGGTTTTTGCTTTGAGCGAATTCTAGAGAACTTGAGATGAGTTTTCAATGAAAGAGTGATTCTTTCTCAATAGAAGAGTGATTCTTCTTTCCGCATGTGATTTGGTGCGAAGCCAACTTTTCCGTGGTGTGATTCCTCGGATTTCCTATCCTTTTATCTACTTTCTAACTTATTGTCACTAAACGATAATTTTGTTTCTTCAATTTAAAAAAAAAAATTGAAAATCCAAATACCTTTTCTTTAAGTTTTTGTTGTTGAATTTTGATTTCTAATTTCCACCTTTATTTGAGTTCTTCTGTTGATTCCCTTTGAGCAATTTAACCCATTTGGGCCTTAATTTATTCAAACCCTAGAAAGGAGTCAAGAGACAACATCGAGATTGTCACTTGGTACCATGAATTAGATCGAAAATCGAGTTCTATCATTAGAACCCTATTTTCTAGATCGGGAAAATGAAATGCAAACGGAACGCTAGAATTTCCCTAGTGAATTTATTAAATAGCTTATGTGTTTTGGGACTCGTTTTAATATTTCCTCCTCTCAATAAAATCTAAATTGGATTTCAATAGCATAATTAGGGTTTTAGCGCTTGTAATGCATCAATTTTGCATTAGAGCATGGTTTTAGTTTAGGGTGTTTGCGTTAAGATTTTTATTTTTCTTGCATTCTAAATTGACTCTTAGAATTTCATATACATGGTTTGTGTTGTGTTGATCATCATTCATGTGTACATTGAGAGTCTTCTTGAGTTGCTTACCCGTGTTCAAAGGGTACAAGAAGTTTGTCATACTAGAGACCTTGAATTAGACTCTTGATTGTTGGGATGGGCATAGAGATATGAGGAGGTACCCTATCGACGTAAACCCAAGTATAAACTTGATGAAAAGTTTCTAAAATCTATTCAAGTCGAAGTTCCAAATTTTGAAGGAAGGATGGACCCTAAAGCCTTCCTTGATTGATTATCTAACGTAGAGGAATACTTTGATTGGTATGACGTGCCGGATGAGTGTAGAGTTTGGTTAGCCAAGATGAAGTTGGTAAGTAAAGCCAAAATATTTTGGGCTGATGGGGAGAATCGTTGAGTCTCACCAGATTAATCCCATTACACGATGGGAGGACAAGAAGGTGAGACATACAGAAAAATATGTCCCTCTCACATACCATCACCTCCTACGGTCTTCAAAAGCCCTGACGGATAAGTGTCATGGTTGCAACAAGTTCGACGTTGGGGACACTGACATTGAAGAGTGGTTTAGGTTTGGTGGTGCACCATTGAAACCCTCGAATGCTCTTGTGAATTCTCAAGTTAAAAAGGGGGATGGTGTATCCAATGACAGTCCAAAAAGTGGTGGAAAATTCAATTTTCATAAGTGTCAAGGGTTCTTCCGTTATTCCCTTTCAATGATTTAACCCTTTTGGGCCTTAAATTATTTAAACCCTAGAAAGGAGTGAGAGACAACATCGAGATTGTCGCTTGGTACCTGAACTAGATCGAAATTGAGTTCTATCATTGGAGCCCTATTTTCTAGATTGGAAAAACGAAATGCAAACGGACCATCAAGTTGGATATATTAGAATTTCCATTGTGAATTTATTAAATAGATTATGTGTTTTGGGACTGGTTTTAATATTTCTGCCGCTCATTAAAATCTAAATTGAATTCCAATCGCATAATTAAGGTTTTAGCATTTTTACTGCATCAGAAAGGGAATGGTTAAACAAAAATTGTTTTCTTATTTGTCATATAGCTTGATATATAAATACCTAAACCTAATGAAATTTCAGATACATGGCGGATCGAGCGGGATCGGCACATTTGCAATTCAGATTGCTAAATACCTAGGAGTGAGGGTAATTGTAACAGCAGGTTTGACCACATCCTAACATCAAACTCTCAACCCATACTTTCAATATAAATTTAATTCATGTCTTCTATTGGTCTAAGTTTGTCTTTTTCTCAGGAAGTGAAGAAAAACTAGCTGTTTGTAAGGATCTTGGTGCCGATGTCGGCATTAATTATAAAACTGAAGACTTTGTTGCTCGGGTCAAGGAAGAAACAGGAGGAAAAGGTAAATCATATTGTCTCATCGTATAAGGTTTTGACTTGATCTAGAACCAATGTCTGAAGGCACGTTCTATGTAGAGCAAAGGTTCTAGTGTAGACTCTTCTAGTCCGAAAATGACAACCCTTATTATCTATTTCTTGCTGATTGTGCTTTTTATCTCTGATACATGGTAATTGAAGTGAAACTCAATGTTAAATGTTCAATGGCAGGTGTTGATGTTATATTGGACAATATTGGTGCGTCCTACTTCCAAAGGAACCTTAACAGCTTAAATGTTGACGGCAGGCTTTTTGTCATTGGCTTTGAGGGTGGATCGACTACAGAATTGGATCTCAGGTCTATTTTTGCAAAGCGCCTTACAGTGCAAGGTATTACAGTTCCCTTCACTGTGCTCATTTTTGTATAGGGCTAAACGCATGTACTTTGCTTATATTCTAGTGATCTTTTGCACGGGGAAGCTTTTCTGATCTCTATGGACTTTCAATATTGGTATCTAGGGTATATTTACTCATTTTGCGCTTTAAATATTGTTTCATGTTTACTTATCCAAGTCATGATGTTTCTCTTAATTTCAATAGACCATGGAGATACCAAAGAGGCATTAGCCCAGTTGGTACGCTCCTTCCAATGTGAGGGAGTAGGTCATGGGTTTGATTCTTGTCCTCCACACTGTTTCCCACCCTTGTCTTTACAAGGTGTGGGTTGGGTTCTGTTAGTTAACCCTCACCACTATAGTTGGTTCTCCTTCACACTGCTCCGCAACTGTCACATGTGTGTGCGTGCCTGCTCCTCGGTTCTCGAGGCTGTCTCGGTCTAATGGCTGTATCAAAAAAAAAAAGACCATGGAAATAAAAAAATATTATAATAAAGGAGAGTTATATGTGAAATAAAGTTGGGGTGATGGGAATTGTAATGAACCAAATATATATATATAAATAAAATTATATAGAAACTCTAATTGGCTTTAATGTCCAACTGAATGCCTTTGTAATCATTCTTGCAGCTGGATATCCTCAATGTTCTAATGGGCAAATTACCAGATTTATGTGTCATATTGAAATATCTTGTTCCAGATTATTGCCACTCTCTCAATGGTCTGAATCAACTGCATGGCTCTTCTTGGTGGTCAAATTGAAATTTTCAAGCTGGTTTTGTTCATTCGTTCACAAATAGAGGGGATTCTAATTTTTTTCCTTTTGTCCTTCTAGTAGTATATATAGCCCATAGTTTGAAAACCCAAAAACTCAACTTGACTCAAAAGTCATATCTAGTTGAGTTAACTCAAAGACGCGGATAAACTTGACTCACTCCGACTCGATAGTTTAGTAAATATTTAATATATATATATATATATATATATATATATATATATATATATATATATATATATATATATATATATATATATATTATGAAGATATTTTACAAGGAAAAAATGGACAGATATGTTTGTAAATGAGTAGTTCAATACTTTATTTAAAGGATAGTGTTTCTTAAACCTTATCCCATGAAAATATTATATAAATAAGGGCAGTTTATGAGCCCTGGTTGCATCATCCTACCAAGGTCTTGATTCGACTTGGACTCAACTTGAAATTTCAGTGAGTTGAGTAACTGGCCGAGCGACTTGATGACTCCGAGTTTTAAAACTATGAAATATCCGAAAGCAAGTTAGGATTATTATTTTAAGTAGTTTTTTCCTCCTACTGTTAGTCAACACCACCAAATTGGTTGATATTGATATATATCATTTTATGTAAAGCCCTCTATGTTGGTCTTTTATGGTGTAAAGTAGTAATTAAGTTGATCAGGGATGAAGCTATCCATCTTCATACCCAGGTCAGCCGCCAATATGCATATGGGATTAACACTCCATACAAACCGTTTATTTTGTAGCACAGACTTCATAGTTTATACTTAGAATAACTCTGATGTTTAGTTTCTGTGTTCAGCGGCGGGTTTGCGTCACAGAAGCCTTGAAAACAAAGCAATCATCGTCAGCGAGGTGGAGAAGATGGTATGGCCAGCGATTGCAGAAGGCAAAGTGAAGCCCATTGTGTACAAGTATCTGCCTTTGTCTGAAGCGGCAGAGGCTCACAAGCTAATGGAAAGCAGCAAGCACATTGGAAAGATAGTGCTCACTCTCTGATTCTTATCCACGCTAGTGAAGGTATTTTTTACTTTGTAATAGTAAACAAATGGTATGCTTTTAAGACAGAGGTGTGGTTCACTCAATACACAACAATATACAGCTGAGCTAATTTTGGAAAGGTATGCTTTTATGACAGGTGTAGATTACCTTTAAAACCATTATTATCTTAGCTATAAGTAGATAATTGGTTCTTGGCCAAATAAGATAATCTATGATTGTATAAGCTAATTGTTAATATGCGATGGTTTTAATGTTTGGCATGAGTCCTGCCAAACATGTTTTTATGATATGTATTCCTTATCAAACAAAAAAAATGATTGGCATGAGTAGGGCTGTCAAAGAGTCAGGTCGACCCGACCCACCCGACCTGGTTTTTTCACCTGGTTGGGCATGAAGCATTTGACTCTTTTAGGTTGGGGCAAAAATTGGGTCAGGTCCACCCAACCCGATAGTTTATATTATGTTCGATGAAATTTTGGGGTTGTTACTGATCGGGTTGGGCATTTAGTCTTGCCCATCGGGTGTCTGGTCAGGCATATTCCTATCTACGGGTAGCCAATAGGCATCTAGAAGACATGATGTGGAAGGAGTGCGCAGCCCGTGTCAATCTCCCTCCGCCAACCACAGAAAATGTGCTGATATTTCTGAGCACCAACGTTGTTAAAGGTCAAAAACATACTGTCACTGATTTGCGTGCTCATGAAAGTTGTGCTTTTATAGAGGCTTCGCCGTTTGCATAGAAGGAGATTGAGTCGAGCATTACCAACAACGGTGCTGAGATCATGTAGCTAATAGAACTCTTTAAATTAGGAAGAGTTGGTATCATGGTTTAAAATTCTGGACGAAGCTGATAAGTATTGTTCGATACATATCAATTTTCAGCGGGGACGGGGTCGATACACTCGAGCGTATGGGCTTCATCTGATATATATTTATTTTCAGGGGACTGGGTCGATAAATTCAAATGATCGGCCCATGTGTTGGTACGTAGCACCAGATACATATCAATGTATCATCCAAAACCAATATGTATCAGTTTTGGAGCTGGGCGGCTGGCTTGTACTGGTAATCCGAGGTTTGAATCTCTCGTTGGTATTCAGTACATGGGTGGTGTACTGCTAGTGTAACATGAGTAATCTCAGCCGGGCTGCTTGGCCAAACAGTGGGAGTGACCGAGTGAGTACACATTTTTACACTCTCAATTTCTGAAGATACAGTTTTGACTCGTGTGACGTCCGTGTACCTTAATCCTCAAACAAATACATTCATGGATCCAGAATAAATTGGCCGAAGAAAATTTTAGCAAATTTCGAGGAGAAATCGATCAAAATTCAGGAAAAAAGTTGGAAAAAAAAATCCAAGTAAAGAGGGAAAAGTTCGAAAATTTGTGTAGTTTGTATTTGTAAACATTTCAAGCAATCTGGATAGCATGCAGTTTTCAAAGTATTGGGGCATGGGAGTAACTATCTGGACAGCACTTCAATATTCTAAGTACAAAGAGACGAGATAAGAGAGTAGAGTATGTACTTATTAATCTTTAATTAATTAACGAAAAAAACAACCCCTGAAACCATTTGGACCATATCATGTTGCTTAGGGAAAAGAACAAAAGCCAATTTATCTACTAGTTTTAGAGGAGATGAGAGAATCATCTATGAAGAAAAAACAGTGAGAAGAAGTGATTAGTAGCATCACTAACTTAGCCAGCATCAAAGTAGGCACATAGCTAATATGGAGATGGCAATTAAAGCAAGAGAGGATGAAGCAACATATGCTGCAGATGTATTGAATGAGGAGGGCAGCACAAAAATTTTACAACTCCGTGGAAGGTTGTATTGGTCTACCTCTAGGCCGATATGTATAACCGATATCCACAAGTATCAATAGATTATAAGAGATGATACCTGTAAAGAAATAAAGGATAAAACAAACAAGAAGGCAATTCAATCACACATAAGGCCCTGTTTTATAGCAATGAAACTCCAAAGAGGAAATGAAATTAATTTCTCAATTGATTTTCTAGGAAATGATTTCCTCTAGAAATGGATTTTTCGTTGTTTGATTAGTGTGTTTGATAAATGAATTTCATTGGAAATTGATTTCTCTTGTTTGATTAGTATCTTTGAAAATGAATTTTTAAATTTTGATTATTTATTATTAAAGTCAAATATTAACCAAAATTTTTTTTAATGATATTCTGTTATGTTACAAATTAATACCATCGTAATCACTATTTATTACTAAGGCCTTGTTTGATAACATGAAAATATAATTTCATGGTGGAAATGAAATTTAGTTTCCAATTGTTGTTATTTGATGGCTATTTAAGGAGATGGAAATGAAATTAAGTTGCCCCGCATGGAAATTGAATTTCCATACACTAAATCATTTTAGGAGGAAACCATTTCAACCATTTAAATGGCTGAAATTGGGTTTCTTACTAACAAAATAATAAGTTTTTGTGATTGTAAATCTAAAGTTACTTGTAAAAAACTTAAAAGCAAAAAAAATTATTTTTTGACTATTAATAAGTAACTTCAATTTCTATGATCACCATACCGGCATGATCACTATGACCACCACATTATCTACATCATACTTTTTTCAGCTAATATTTTACTTTGGTCAAAGTTTGAATTTTAATCAAACTTTAATTGGATTTATAAGTTATATAAAGTTTTGACTTTTGATCAAACTTTAACTACTGAAACATGATAATAAGTTGTAAGTTAGTAATATATTATCAAGTTTTTAAGAGTCAAATGTTGACTTAAGGTCAAACTTTGACTTTTAATTAAAATTTATTTTTTATTAAACTTAAATTCCAATAATTTGATGGCAAAAAAAGGATACTGCCGTTTTGATGAATAATTTGATACTAGATTCTCAATTGTATTAGTCAATAGTTTGACTTTTAGTCAAACTTGGACTTTTGATCAAACTTTGACTTTTACACAAAAAAAATTTAGTCAAACTTGAAACCTACTTATAGATAGAGTCTACTACTACATAAATTTATATCATATCTGCACAATTTTTTCTTGATCGAAGTTTGACTTTTGGTCAAAGTTCGAATTTCTATAAAATGTTATAAATTTTTATTAGTGAAATATTATAATTAAAAATATCTATCATTATTTTAATTGATAACTTGAAAATACATTGCCTCATTTTTATTGGTCAAAGTTTGACTTTTATTCAAATTTTGACTTTAGTCAAAAGTTGAGAAGTGTATCTTGATAGTGGATAGTAATTATTACTGTTGTTATTTATATTTTGGTAATATAAATTTCAATCAGTCAAAGTTTGATATTTGGTCAAACGTTGCCTTTTAAACACAATTTAATTTTTTAAAACTTCTGTATCCCCAATGAGATTATCATTTTTTTAATTTATTACTTTCTAGTATATTACTAAATTTTATTTTACTTTTTTTTTATATTTGGTCAAAGTTTGACTTTTTTAAAAGTTGATATTTAGTCAAAGTTTTTACCAGTGTAACCTAGCAATGGATATGAATACTGTTATGTTAATTTGTAGGTTGGCGGTAGATTATCAAATTTTTTATTGATCAAAGTTTAAAAAATTAGTCAAAGTTTGACTTTTTAAAAAAATTAAATTTTCTTTGAAGTTTAAAAATTTAATTTTGTTTCAATATATAATACATACTAGCGTTTACTATAAAACTTTGTATTTTAGTCTTAAAATTTTTTATTAATCGAAGTTTTACGTTTGGTCAAAGTTTGACTTTTATTAAAAGTGGATATTTGATCAAATTTTGACTAGTTTAATCTAACGATATATATGAATATTGTTATATTAATTTACAGTTGGACTTTTATAACTTATTGGTACATTGCAAAATTTTCTCTTGGTCAAAGATAAAATTTTGGTCAAAGTTTGACTTTTATACAAATTTAATTTCATTTTAACGTATAAACTTACATTAGATACTAGCATTTATAACTTTATTATTTAGCTTTATATATATTTTTTTATCAAAATTTTAAGTTTGGCCAAAGTTTGGCTTTTTATTTGAGTTTGACTTTTCAAACTTTGACTTATATAACTTAGGAATAAATAGTGATTACAATGATATTAATTTATAATGTAATAGAATATCATTAAAAAAATTATTGGTTAATATTTGACTTTAATTATGATTTTAATAATAAATGATCAAAACTTAAAAATTCATTTTCAAAGACACTAATCAAACAAGAGAAATCAATTTCCAATGAAATTCATTTCTCAAACACACTAATCAAACAATGAAAAATCAATTTCTAGAGGAAATCATTTCCTAGGAAATCAACTAAGAAATTGATTTCATTTCCTCTTTAGAGTTTCATTGCTATCAAACAGGGCCTAAGTTACATAAGTTAGAGTTTGGAAAGTCAAACTCAAATAAAAAGTCAAATTTTGACCAAACTGAAATTTTGATAAAAAAAATATATGTAGAGTTAAATAACAAAGTCGTAAATTCTAGTATCTACTGTAAGTTTATATGTTGAAATGAAATTAAATTTCTATAAAAGTCAAACTTTGACCAAAAGAAAATTTTACAATGTACCAACAAGTTATAAAAGTCCAATTGTAAATTAATATAACAATATTCATATACATCTTTAGGCTACACTAGTCAAAATTTGATCAAATATTCACTTTTAATAAAAGTCAAACTTTGATTAAACGTAAAACTTTGATTAATAAAAATTTTTAAGACTAAAGTACAAAGTTATATAGTAAATGCTAATATGTATTATCTATTGAAATAAAATTAAAATTTTAAACTTGAAAGAAATTTTAATTTTTTTAAACAGTCAAACTTTGACTAATTTTTTTAACTTTGACCAATAAAAAATTCGACAATCTACTGCCAACCTACAAATTAACATAACAATATTCGTATCCATTGCTAGGTTACACTAGTAAAAACTTTGACTAAATATCAATTTTTTTAAAAGTCAAACTTTGACCAAAGATAAAAAAAGTAAAATAAAATTTGGTAATGTACTAGAGAGTAATAAATTAAAAAAATTATAATCTCATTGGGGATACAAAAGTTTAAAAAAATCAAATTGTGTTAAAAAGTTAAAGTTTGACCAAATATCAAACTTTGACTGATTAAAATTTATATTACCGAAATATAAATAACAATAGTAATAATTACTATCTACTATCAAGATACACTTCTCAACTTTTGACTAAAGTCAATATTTGAATAAAAGTCAAATTTTGACTAAAAATCCAACTTTGACCCCAAAAAATGTGGCAATGTATTTTCAAATTATAAATGAAAATAATGATAGATATTTTTAATTATAATATTTCACTAATAAAAATTTATAACATTTTATGAAAAATCAAACTTTGACCAAAAGTCAAACTTTGACCAAGAAAAAATTGTACTGATACGATATAAATTTATGTAGTGGTAGACTCTATCTATAAGTAGGTTTCAAGTTTGACTAAAAATAAAATTTGTGTAAAAGTCAAAGTTTGACCAAAAGTCAAAGTTTGACTAAAGGTCAAACTATTGACTAATACAATTGAGAATTTAGTATCAAATTATATATCAATAAGGCAGTATCCTTTTTTCGTCATCATATTATTAGAGTCTAAGTTTAAGAAAAAATAAATTTTAATTAAAAGTCAAAGTTTGACCTTAAGTCAATCTTTGACCCTTAAAAATTTGATAATATATTACTAACTTACAACTTATTATCATGTTTCAGTAGTCAAAGTTTCATCAAAAATCAAAACTTTATATAGCTTATAAATCCAATTAAAGTTTGATTAAAATTCAAACTTTGACCAAAGTCTAATATTAGCTAAAAAGAGTATGATCTAGATAATGTAGTGGTCATAGTAATCATACTGGTATGATGGTCATAGAAATTAAAGTTACTTTTTAATAGTAAATTTTTTTTATTTTTTTTTGCTTTTAGATTTTTTACAAGTAACTTTAGATTTTCAATAATAAAACATTATTATTTTGTTAGTAGGAAACTCAATTTCAACCATTTGAAAGGTTGAAATGATTTCCTCCTAAAATGATTTGGTGTATAGAAATTCAATTTCCATGCGGGACGACTTAATTTCATTTCCATCTCCTTAAATAGCTATCAAACAACAACAATTGGAAACTAAGTTTCATTTCCACAATGAAATTACATTTTCATGTTATCAAACAATGCACACAATGATTTTACGTGGTTCAACAATGATGCCTACGTCTATGGATTCACTCGGGTCCCACTATTCTCAAGAGTTCCAAAAAAAAAAAAAAGGTTACAAGAGCAGCTACTCGAAAAAAGACATTAAATACGCTATGGTTAAGACTAACACAACAGTAAGTGAAAATGCTATTATGCCCTTGACTCACGAGCCCTTCAGGCCTTCAAGCAATCGTGACTGGATCATCAATACTTCCCGAGTGCCTCAGTAGCATCAGTCTCCACAAACAACAATACCAAATCCCTTGCTCGTGTTAGTAGTAACAGTTGATACCTAATAGCCGATACGAACTAACACCGTTATTGGTATCAGTAAATTTGAACCAACTTGAAATTGACACATTTTTATTCGCCGTGTTTTGAAATCACGAGCAATACTATACTGAAAGAGATTGCAGAGTTGAGACAAACTAGCAAGGATCAAAATTTCAGCCGAAATGACCGAAATTTCGGCCGAAATTATCGGTTTCGGTCCCCACCTAATTTGGACTGAAATTTGTATGGGATCCAAAATTTTGGCTGAAATTTCGGCCCAATATTCAGTTTTAGGCTGAAATTTCAATTCAAATTTTCAGTTTCGGTCAAGCCCGAAACCGAAAATTTACCCAAAATTATGATCCTTGCAAACTAGAGTCCAGAATCAGATATGATAAGAACCGCCCTGTAAAAAATGCTTAACTTAAACTCCATTAACGTTTCACAAATCTCTGATCAATGACATAAGAACATGAAAGTAAGTCAAAGCTAAGAGATGAGATAATTATAAGGAGAATAAGCAACATTACGGTTTAACAAGTAGCAAGGATATCTAAGGATTGTTATATCAAATAACTACTGAAGATGCTTCTCAATAAAAAATTGGATGGGTTGAGTCATCAACCATGATCAGTGTCTTCATTAATAGGAACCTAAGCTGATCACATTCAGAACCCGGCCGAAAACTGATTTAGTAAAAACCTCAGTTTGATATCCTCCGCTATGATCTCTGTAACACCCACTTTTTTTTTATCGCTATGGGAAATTCCATTAGAAAAACCAGCGAGGAGCTGAAAAAAAAGAGGGTTGCAGCCTACAAAAACAAACTAAGGGAAAAAAAGAAAGGGAAGCAAGGGCAGTTGGGCAGGAGAGACACAACCCCCCCGCCCCCAGACCAAACAACTATAGCGGACCACGATCTCTGCTTGAGTCCATCTCGGGAGCCTCAGGCACCCAAAGACACATTAGATCTCTAATAGATTCCAGAATTATTGTTGGATATTTGACATTTGTCACATCCAAGGGCTATTCTTTTAGGAAGCTAGCACATATTTTTGGGAATTCTTAAGGCTCCATTTACACTTGGCAAGTCTCTATTAACTTTTTTTTTCTACTAGCACAACTCTTGATTGAAAACTATTTTGTTTAATCCAAGGGCTATCATTTGAAGAGAGAAACACAAATCTTTGTGTTATCCTAATTCTTTTATAGTCATTTCACACCCTTAGCTTAGATCTAAGTCTAAATCCAAACCCTAGAGCTCATAGGTCTCTAATCCCCATCTACACCATCCATATCCTCTCAATTCAATGCAGTGGCAAACCTTTGACTTATGTGACGTGGCCTCGTTGGAGATTTCATGATCAAATAGTGTCACATGTACGGCTGTTAAATGGCCAGTTAGGGACAAAATTTTGCCTGCCTAATAGGAAAATTTCAAATGCCCAACTGGATCCGATTCAAAAAACCGACCCAAAAACATCTATCATTATACTTCTTATATATCAAAGGCTGGGCCAAAAATTCCTTCAAGACCCGACACAATGGTCAACCCGAAGTCGGATGTCTCATGCCCAAACCGGCCCAATAGAACAAATTTAGGAACCCCTACTAGTAAAATATTGGGCCAGGTCGGGTTGGCCCACCCGTTGAAGGCCCTAGTCATACGGATAAAACAGTGACCTGATCCAAGTTTTAAAGTGTAACAAATCGACTGCTATATATTCGATGAGCTGATCTCGCTCTCTCTCTCTCTAAAACCCTAATGCTAATTTCTCGTCAGAAAAAAACCATGGAAAAGTAGAAGCAGTTGATTTTGAGCCAGAAGATGACAATCTGATGGACAAGGAACCGGGTGAGATGGAACTGTCGTCCTCTCCGAGAGCTCTTGTTATCCCCAAACTGAAATCCATAAATTTCTTATGTTTTAGGGTCTACTGTTTTTTTGCTTCACTTGCTTTATAATGTTTATGAGGTTATGGATAAAATTTACGTTAGATCGCTTTTTAAATGGGCATATTGTTGTACCAAATTTAAAAGAAAGACTTGCGCCACATCTAGTATGTGAAAACACGATCTAAGTAGTTTGATTTGAAGGTCACGATTTAAAGATATCAATTGCAAAAGAGTAGAACAAAATATAATTTTCATCATTTGATTAAATGGAGTCGAAGGCTATTATATAATTCAACAATTGACTACAATAGATCATATAACAAGTGTAGTGTTTTGCTCCAATTTTATGTACGAGAGAGATTATAATTAGACGGTCCATATTGCATTTTTACATATCACATGTCCCTAAAGGATCCATTACTTGCACACATTTTTCAAGTGATTGAACCGGATCTTTAAATTCGATTCAATCACTTGAAAAACGTGTGCAAGTAATGGATCCCTTCATGATAAAATAGTATCACATGTACTTTAAATGGCCAGTTAGGGATAAAATTTTGCCTGCTAATAGGAAAATTTCAAATGCCCAACTCGATCAGATTCGAAAACCCGACCCAAAAATTTCTATTAGTGAAAAATCTCGGTGAAATTCAGTGTGAAATGGGGATTTTTGTCGAAATTTTGGTAATTTTTGAAATTTCTTCATTTTTCGTTCAATAAATTTTTGGTAATTTCAGTAAATTTCGATAAATGCACCCCACACTCCACTATTCATTTTTACAAGATGCAGCCCAAAAAAATAACTTGCAACTCTCCCTCCTAACTTAAGGCGTCGTTCAGAAGCTACGATTTACTCAGAATCTGAGTTTTTACTCAGAAAGTTAACAAATTATGAGCTTTTCTGCATGAGTTTCTTGTTCGCGAGATGTGGTGGGTCCCACCATTTTTTGAGATTTTTTGAGTGACAATGACCCCTCTTCATCTAAGTAAATTGCTCTGACTCACTCATAATCTGAGTTGAAAGCGCTATACCTTGCTTGGGGATATACACAATAGCACTCCTTTTCCTGTAGGCAACATATTTAGGAGAGAAGTCTCAACAAAGAGTTCGGGTTGTTGTATGAAGCTACATACTCACATTAAGATGCATATGCTATAAATAAAATAAAATAAAAGTAATTTATTGTGTGCCTAAAGAGGTTTAAACCTAAGTGTCACTAACTAATCACTCAACCACTACAATATTTACAAACTTATATACATTATTGATTTTTTTTAATACATATATAATTGTTGATAATCGAAATAAGGTATATTGGTTGGGTCCCAGGCTAATACGTATTTGATATATCAAATAGATCTTGAGATCATGGCGCACTTATCAAATAGTCAGATCCTGATTCCACGTGGCACACATTCCTCAAAGTGATACTTGAGAACCCTTTCTTATGGTATGCCCATGGTCATGATCACTTGATAGGTGACCACAATCTCAAGATCTATTGTGTAGAAGATGGGGAAGAAAAATGATTTTGATTGTCTAATTTAAGACACTGAATGAATTTTTAATGTCACCCTTCTAGAAAAAATATCAAAATTATTAAATTCATCAATTTTGTATTAAAATCGGTATATGCATGTGATGTTTTGATCATCATCTTTCAAGAAATCTTATTTGAAATTTTTTTTTTGTCAATCATGTTCAATCTCGCATGGATTAATGTCTCGTAAAATTTCAATCAAATTTGATTACCACATATAATCCGACGAATAATCCAATGATTGAAGTTATATATTCTTAGAACAATCATCTATTAAACCGATTCGATTGTCTGTTATTTAAATAAGAAATTAGAGTAACTTAAAAACGCCTCTAGAAAAAGTTCGGAATATGAGTCTCAAGAACATGCAGCAATGTGTTGTGAGGAGCTTGAGCTTTTACGACGATAAGAGTTATTTTAAAAGACTCTAAACCCACGAGAGGGTTTCTGTTGAGTGTTAAGACTTGAGAAAGATTTGAGAAACCCTAAACCCTAAACCCATCGATCCCCACCTCGCGCCGTCGTTCCGTCCATTGATCCGGCGAACACACAGGTAGACTCTCGCCGCCGACCGCCCCTATTCATCATTTTTTTTTCTTTTTTGTTCTTGTTGTTCTTTTTCGTCTCTAGGTTTTTAAAAAAAAAATTTCTTTTTAGGCTTCTTCAACGAGGGCGAATCTGCGACGTCCGGTGAACCTCTGAAACTCCGAACCCACACGCAGGAGTGTTAATATTTATTTTTATTTTTTTGTACTTTTTTTTTTTTTTTTTTTTTTTTTTTTTTTTTTTCAGTTTTTCAATCAATGGAGCTGTTTTTTTTAATCTGATGGGATTTATTTCCAACCAGCAGCAACCCATCATATATATATATATTCCAATCACTGGAGCTTTAGTATATATTTTAGTCATTTTTTAAAAATATTAAAAATAATTTTTTTATATATATTTTTAATCCCCGAAAATTTTCCGGAAGTTAGCGAAATTAATCTGAAATGTACCGAAAACGAAATTTGTCACTAATTCTTATACATAAAAGGCCTGGCCTAACCCTAATTTCTCACCAGACAAAAACCATGGCGAGCGCTGCTGAAGTCGAAGCGGTTGATTTTGAGCCAGAAGATGACGATCTGATGGACGAGGAACCGACAGGTGAGATGGAACCGTCGTCCTCTCCGAGAGCTCCTGCTATCCCCAAACTGAAATCCACCATCACCGGCGTCGGTGGTTCTTCTTTTCCGTTTGGTGATGTTTCGGCTCCTAAAAGGACCAAAGGCAGGGGTTTCCGCGAAGAAATCGAAGCGGAACGCAACAATCGATTTGCAGCTAGGGATTTTGATTCTTTGGTTTCTGAAGGTGGACCTGGTCCTCAACGATGTTAGTCTACTTTAATTTCTCTCTTTAATTATTTATGATTTTTTATTCCTCAACCATTTGATTATCTCTCCCTCTCCATCTGTTGTACATAATGAATTTCTCCTGTACTGTATTGCTTTGTGCACCTGTACTGTATTGCTTTCTCGTATGGGGTGTTGGCTGTATATGTTGTAGGTACAAGAACTAGTGAACGATTAAGTGATTACCATATTTCCCTTATATAACTTATAAGCTATAAATAAAATTTACATATGTAAGTTAGCTGGGGCATGCCTAGGTGAATTTTTGCAACTTTGCGCCTAGGCGCAAAATGCGTGCACCTAGGTGTCTCGCTACACTTGCACTAAAATGCAAGGCTCGGGTGCAGAGGGTGTCCCTAATGCCTAGGCACGCTTTCGACAACATTGTGTGTAGTAAAGGAGTCCTTAGGTTAGCGACCTAGGGTTGAACTCTAGGTCATGGGCGCCAAATCACATGCCACGTGCCATGTCATCCCCCCAAAAAACACGTTTTGGGTTCTCGTGCCACGTGGCATGTGAACTAAAAAACATTTTTGGCCTTAAAAAATGTGGTCAAATATTGGGTTCCGCCGACATTCTTGGGGCGTTGATTTTTTGCCAATGTTTACCACATTTTGGATGGTGGATAGGATATTTTTTCGATTTCTTTTTTTTGAGATGGATGTGATCGGTCTCCTGCATGTTGCCTCGACACTGAATCTTTGGATTAGGTGTCACATTGCATCCGAACGACACTAGCATAGGGTTCAACCCTAGGTTGCTAACCTAGGGTTACCGCTTCCATGTGCATATATATATATCACTATATTGTTTTTGTCTATTGGATTTCTTATTTTTAGGGTTTACAGTTATTTGCTTCACTTGCTTTATAATGTTTATGAGGTGTTGGATACTAAGGTAGAATACAAGAAGCTACAAATTTACGTTAGATCGCTTGTTAAATGAGCATATTGTTATTATTTAGCTTATGGGAAATAAAGTAGTAGACAAGATGATGGGGACATCCGATTCAAAGAGCCGCCTATAATCTATCTAAGGTGAATGAAACGTCACGAAAACTCCCAATTAAAGAATGAGGGCGTTTTGAAAAAATGAATCACGGACGTCCGTGACTTTAGGACAGACGTCCGTGAATTAGAAGGTTTGTTATTTAGTACATGACAGACGTTCGTGAATGCTGGACGGACATCCGTGATTTTAGTTAACGATTTCAGTTATTTTATATTTCAAATTTATGGAATTACTTTGGGCTTGATGGACATCCGTGAAAACATGACGGGCATCCATGATGATAGGACAAACGTCCATGAGTCAGTTATTGTCCAATTTCGAATGTGTAATTACTTACCTACAAAAGGCATAGTAAAGACTATTTTTAATGGAATGATTATAGATTATTGCTATACAAATTGAGAACTTTTAATTAAGGTTTTCGTCGAAAATGTGATTCTTGAGTCTTCTATTCGTGTGCAGGTTGGTGCTAGGCCAATTTTTCTATCCATCATGTTTACTTTTATCTCACTCGTATACGTAAGTATTTGGTTAATACCTTACCTTATTCTATTTTTAACCATTTGATTTCTACATACCTAGAATCCATTTTCTTGTTAATTTCGCCCAATTTCGAAAGAACCCACTTGCAAGTTTGTTTGAAGCCTAAACTGTTGAAGATCTAGTTATTCATTAAGAACCTTAGTCTTCTAGATCTTAAAGGGAATGTACGGCGAAAGTAACACTATTTTGGGCTAAGTCAAATTATTTAATTGGAATTCTCTTTAATTTCTGTGATAATTTGTTAGATAATTTATATTTCAATTACTTATGTTAATTTTCGATTAATCTCAACCCATCACATTTGCATCGTGCTAGTTTCTGCATCTTATTTGGTATCAAAGTTTTGTCAGTTTAGGATTTGTCAATGTTCATATAGATTCTAGGTTTCATTTTAGTTTGTCTTACGTCATTATGGATTCTGCTAGGATTGAAGCCTTTATTAAGGAACTTACAATTAAATTGGCTACGAGTCATACATATCTCCAAGCCCAAATGCTTGATCACCATATGCAGTTACAAAACCAGTTGCATGATCAACAAATCCGACATGAGAATCAAGTAACCCGTGTCGAGGAAATGAATAGGGTTATCACTGATGACCACTTTTGAGTCCACATCAATGATCGTAGAAGAGACGGTCCTTACCGTCGCGATCTTCCACCTAATCAGAATGACAAAATCATGAAATCCGTCAAGATGGATGCTCCTATTTTTTTTTTTATGGTAAGAGACAATTTAAAGTTTATTTAAAATGGGTGACTGACATGAAAGCCTATTTTGATTGGTATTCCATGTCGGAGGAATGCAAAGTCCGGTTTACCAAAGTTAAGCTTATGAGCCAAGTTAGGCTTTACTGGATGGGTATCGAGCGTTGTAGACAATCCCAGGGCCTTCTTCCTATTTCTACATGGGCAGACATGAAGATCCAACTGAGTGAGAAGTATGTTCCCCTATCCTATGATGAACGTCTTCTTGATCAGTGGCAGTCACTTCACCAAGGGAACATGTCGGTCGCAGAGTACATTGATAAGTTTGAAAACTTGATGTTCCAAGCTAATGTAGAAGAACATGACAAAGTTGCCCTATCACGATTTCAAATGGGCCTCTGCCTAGAATTACAACGGGAACTTATTCCATATCCTTTTACCGATCTAGAAGAGTGTTTCTCTAGAATCGAAGAGTTAAGACGATATCTTAAGACCCCTCAAACCAAACGTTTTGATGCTAGTGGGTCCGGTTATAAGTTTAACTATTTTGAATCTAAGTCTATTGTCAACTCCCATTCGGCTAGGTCCAATTCACTTGCCACACTCAAGCAACTGCTACAGGTGTCATGGCTTTGGACTTATTGCAATACAAAGTCCTTCCCGAAATGTGCTCATAACGGAGGAAACTGAAGATGAACAGGAAGACGGGGAAGTAGAAGTTTATGAACTCGGATCATTCCCTAGTGATGAAGAAGATCATGTAGGGGAACGAATTGCAGCTTGTCTTAGGGAAATTTCTTACCTCGTTGAGGAGGATAATACCTCACGAGCTCTTGTGGTTAGATGTGCTCTAACGCAATCAAAGGAGAGTGATGACTGACGAAGGGATAACATCTTTTATACCATAGCTAGTGTGGTGAGGAAGCTTGTAGAATCATAGTCGATAGTGGAAGTTGTACCGATATTGTTTCTGAAAGCACAGTTTCTTGCTTGGGACTTACACCCTACATCACTCGCGACCTTATAAAGTAGCTTGGGTCGATTCATCATCCATCCCAGTTTCACATAGGTGTCAGGGTCCTATACAGTTTGGGTGTATAATGATACCTTATGATGCGATGTTGTGCCCATGGTAGTTGAGCATATCATCCTTGGGAAGGCTTGGTTGTATGATAAAGATGTTACATTGTTCGAAAGATCGAACGTGTGTTCTTTCATGCACAAAGGTAATAAGATTAAAATAAATCCTCTACCTCCTAGAGTGACTACAGTGAAAACAAACAATTCAAAGGATAAAGGCTTAGTTGAGAGAGAGAAGCCAACTTAGGCCATCAATATTGTTAGCCCCTTAGAGTTGTGTTAAATTTCCTAAGGAGGTTGGACCTATGATGAGGGAGTTTCATGATGTCTTTCCCATAGATCTCCCAAATGAATTACCAACTTTAAGGGACATTCAACATGCTATTGATTTGGTTCCCGGTTTTACTTTACCTAATTTACTCCATTATCGCATGAATCCATCCGAACTCTCGGAGTTGAAAAGACAAATTGATGAACTTCTCCAGAGGGGATTCATTAGAGAAAGTATAAGTCCATTTGACATGTCTGCGTTGCTCACACCTAAGAAAGATGGATCTTGAAGGATGTGTGTCGATAGTCGCGCCATTAATAAAATTAAGGCAAGTATCGGTTTCCTATATCGAGGCTAGACGACATGTTGGACATGATGGTTGGTGCCACAATATTTTCAAAAATCAAGTTCGAGTTCGTCCCAGGGACAAATGGAAAACTGTCATTTTATTGTGGATACCATCAAGTTCAAGTTCAAGTTCAAGTTCCGGGGACAAAAATTATGCTATCAAGTTCAAGTTCGAGTTCGTCCCGGGGACAAAAATAGATTTGAAGAGTGGATACCATCAAGTTCGAGTTCGTCCCGGGGACAAATGGAAAACTGCCTTTAAAACCAAAGATGGTTTATATGAATGGTTTGTCATGCCTTTCGGGCTCTCAAATGCCCCAAACACATTTATGTGAATCATGATGCAGGTGTTGAGGACTTTCATGGGCAAATTCCTTGTGGTTTGCTTTGATGATATCCTTATTTATAGCCACAATAAGGAACAACACTTCAGCCATTTAAGGCAAGTTTGTTTGATTCTCAGGGGAGAGAAATTATACACAAAATTAAAGTGTACTTTCATGACAACAAGTGTTGTCTTCTTAGGGCTTGTTGTGACTTCTGAAGGAATAGTTGTGGATCCAGAAAAGGTCAAGGCTATTGTGGAGTGGTCTGAACCTAAGAACATTCACAATGTTCGTAGCTTCCATGGGTTAGCCACGTTTTACAGATAGTTCATCTGTAATTTTAGTACGGTAAATTCCCCTATCAACGATTGCATGAAAAAGGAGGAGTTTCGTTGGACACCTGCTGCGGCGAAAGTATTTAAGGAGATCAAGTCCCGTATGACTGAGGCTTCCGTTATGCGCCTTCCTGACTTTTCTAAAGTCTTTGAGGTGGCGTGTGATGTGTCAGGAGTAGGTATAGGTGGAGTATTGAGCCGCGAGGGTCACCCTATAACTTATTTAAGTGAAAAGCTAAATGAGGCAAGGTAGAAATATTTACATACGATAAGGGATTCCATGCGGTAGTTTAATCTCTCAAGTATTGAAAACACTACTTATACCGCAAGAATTTGTTCTGTTCTCATATCATGAAGCTATGAAAATTTTGAACTCTTAAAAGAAACTAAACCCGCGACATGTGAAATGGGTTGAACAACTTCAAGGGTTCACCCTTGTACTGAAATATAGGGTTAGAGTACAGAATATGTCTGCTGATGCACTTAGTCGTAGAATAGCGACGTTGCACTCCATGAATGTTGAGGTGATTGGATTCAATCGCTTATCGAATGAGTATCCTACATGTCCAGATATTGGAGAAGAATACACTTCACTTGTGAGTGACCAATTTGAAAGATTGTGTAAGTATACCCTACACGATGGGTATTTATTTTGAAACACCGCTTGTGTACTCTCCACACATCTCTACTAGATTTTCTCGTTTGGGAATTATACGTTGGAGGTGTCGCCGAGCATTTCAGCCATGATAAGACTGTTGCATTTGTTGAAGATAGATTTTATTGGCCCAATCTCACACGAGATATTGTCAAAATCATCAATTAATGCCGCGTTTGTCAATTAGCAAAACAAAGGAAGCAAAATGCAGGGTATATACAGCTTTACCTGTGCCACACGCTCTGTGGTAAGATCTTTCTATGGATTTTGTGCTAGGACTTCCTAAGACCCTCCACAAGCATGATTCAATATTTGTTGTTGTGGACCGTTTCTCGAGATGATTTATTTCATAGCTTGCTCTAAAACCTCAAATGCAAGTAAAACTGCTACATTTTTCTTTAATGAGGTTGTTTGTTTACACGGTTTGCCCAAAACCATTGTGTTGGACAGAGACGTTAAATTTGCCAGTTATTTCTGGAAGACATTGTGGCATAAAAGGGGGACAAGACTTCAATTCTCATCAGCATATCATCCCCAAACCGATGGACAAATCGAAGTTGTCAATTGGAGTCTAGAAAATCTTTTGAGGTGTCTTTTAGGTGAGCATGTTAGAAGTTGGGATTCCATTCTACCTATTGCAGGGTTTGCATATAACAATTCGGTTAATAGAACCATAGGGATGAGTTCGTTTCAAGTTGTACACGATTACAAACCTAGGACATCCATAAATCTTATTTCGATGTCAGTTCATCAGAGATTGTTATAGTCTGCATCTATATTTGCACACCGCATTCATGAACTTCTTGCTGAGATTAAAAGAAGAATTAATGTGAGTACTGAAAAATATAAGTTTTCTGCAGATTCTCATCGAAGGTTCAAAGAATTTCAAAAGGGTGATTTTGTGATGGTTCGAAATAGACCTGAGCGCTTCCTCAAGGAATTGCTAAGAAGTTACAAGCTTGTAGTGCTGAACCCTATAGCATTTTGAAGCGTGCCAGTCCTAATGCTTATGTATTAGACTTACCACCAGAATTGGGTATTAGTACAACTTTCAATGTGGAGGATCTCGTATTGTTCAATGGCCCTGCAATTACACCACCTAATCCTTTTGAGCTTTCCACATCCGATCCTAGCTCTGTTTCTCTCCACCTACACTTCCGTCTCGTGAGATAATTGAGGATATTTTGGAAGATTAGATTGTGTCTACGAACCAAAGGGGATTTCGAAAGTTTCTTGTCAAGTGGAAGAGTAAACTAGATTCAAAGAATACGTGGATTACAAAAGAAGAGTTTCAATTGATTGATCCGGATCTCTGCAAGCACTATCACGACCAATATTCATTGGGGATGAATTCTTTTAACCCGGGGGGAATCGATGGGGACATCCGATTCAAAGAACCGCGTATGATCTATCAAAGGCGAAAGAAACGTCGTTACGACTCACATCTGCTGCTGCACTGTGATGTGGCTCACGAAGTTTTGAATGTGGTCGTCCACTCATTCGGTATGAGGTGGGTTACGCCGGCATCACCTTACACTCAATTCCTGATGTGGGAGTCTACTAAGTTGGAGGGATAGCAGGCTAATTATTGGATGGAGGCCTTGTTTGCCATCTATTGGAGTTTATGGCGCGAGCGGAATCTTCGGATCTTTGAGAACAAAAGCCGCCCAGTGGGGATGATATTGAAGTCTATTAGAGATCTAGTGTGGCTTTGGGCTGCTAGAGGCGACAGTGTGCTGAGTGATGGCCCGTTCACCTAGGATCCGGGCTAATTTTGTAGGAGCTAGTGTCTTTTCGGGCTTTGTGTTTTTTCCTTTCTTCCTTTTTTGTAGGTCTTTTCGGGGCTTTTGTTTTTTTTTCCTTTATTCCTTTTTTGTAGGGTGTGCCGTTGTATTGTTTTTTTCCAGCGTCTTGCTGGTGTTAATATAATTCCACATTACTGATAAAAAAAATAAAAATTAGAAGGCTTGTTGTTTAGTGCATGACGGACGTCCGTGAATACTGGACGAACATCCGTGATTTTAGTTAGCAGTTTTAGTTATTTTCTATTTCAAATTTATGGAAGCACTTTGGGCTTGACGGACGTCCGTGAAAGCATACCGGTCATCCGTGATGATAGGACGGACGTCCGTGAGTCAGTCATTGTCCAATTTCGAATGTGTGATTAGTTGCCTATAAAAGACATTGTAAAGACTATTTTTAATGGAATGATTATGGATTATTGCTATGAAAATTGAGAACTTTTAATTAAGGTTTTCGTCGAAAGTGTGATTCTCTCAAAACTTCGAAGAGCGAGTCTTCTATCCGTGTGCGGTTTGGTGCGAGGCCAATTTTTCTATCTATCATATTTACTCTTATCTCACCTCGTATACGTAAGTGTTTGGTTAATATCTTACCTTACTCTATTCTTAACCATTTGATTTCTACATACCTAGAATCCCTTTTCTCGTTGTTAATTTTGCCCGATCTCGAAAGAACCCACTTACGAGTTCGTTCAAAGCCTAAACTGTTGGATATCTAGTTGTTCATTAAGAACCCTAGTCGGAACATACGACGAAAGTAACACTATATTGGGCTAAGTCAAATTATTTAATTGGAGTTTTCTTTAATTTTTGTGATAATTTGTTAGATATATTTCAATTACTTATGTTAATTCTCGATTAATCTCAGCCCATCACATTTGCATCGTGTTAGTTTCTACATCCCAAGAACCTAGTTCCAATAGAAGAAAATGAGTGATAAATTGATGCTTTTGCAAGAAGATAAAAAAGAAATCATTGTTCTCACATGCAAACGACAAACAACAAATAGCCTGTTTCTCAGTTTCCTGTTATAAAACACTGAAAACCACTAGCAACACACCCCAAGAGTGCCACTTCGCATCTTATCAGAAAAATGTTGCCCACAAAGAATTTTTTATCATAAACAAGATATGGCTAAAATTTGCAAAGACTACCAACTTCTGCGAACAAGTATCCAAATTGAGCAAAACTAGTGAAACAATGCATAAGAGGTGACATATTATCATCAAGCCACTATCAAATAAGAATATAAAATACATACCACAAAACATATTGATGGAAATAATTAAGTATTTTTTCATATCCACAAGAAGAAGGATAAATAAAAAATCATCAAATATAAATAAAATTCAAAGAATGTGTGAACGAAGACAGAAAACGGAACATAATCGAGAGGTAAAAAAACTGTAAAATACAGAAGACAAAAAAATCGGAAAAATCAGGAAAAAAAAGAGATAATATTAAAAAAAAAATTAAAAAGTTTTGAAACAGTTTTTTAAAAATATGATAAAATACAGGAGAAAATGTTTAATACACGAGAAACACTTTTAATACGCGAAATACACATTATACGAAAATGCACAATTCATTAAAAAATATGGGTATTATAAGTGTTTAGTACGTTGTTTAAAAAAAACGTGTATTATACATATATTTTTTACAAAAAGGGCATATTTTGTCACAATGACACGCCCACACACCCATTGGTAGCTAGGGATGAGGAGCACCACCTGGCGGAATTGATGCTGCTAGGTACGACATTGTATTCAAATACACAATCCTTTGTGGAGAAAAGTCAGTATTCATATTCACCAGAAAAAGTAATTATGGCAGAACACGATGAAGTTGCACAGTATGAGAGTTTGGATCCAGTTGTTATTGCAAGATGGCTTGTCATTCCATGAAAATGTCTTTGGTGGGGGAGAGATTTGTTGAGCATAGTGAAAGTAGTTGCTTGGAGATGGATTAAAAAAGATGAATGGTTTGAAAAAGTAGTAATTCATGTGTCTTCTGTCAATTATGAGAGAAGCCCATTCCCCGTGAGGTTAATTCGGTACCTTCATGAGAGTAATTTGGCAATGGGCGACTCCTGCCAAAATGAAGATAATATAGCAAAAAACATTATGGGGCTTAATGGTTCTGATTGCAAAATGGTTGTGTCTTTGGTTGTGTCTTCTGTTAATTATGAGAGAAGCCCGATGCCTGCAAGGCACTTTTGATGTTCATGAGAGTACCTTGGAAACTCTGGCCTTCCCCGCTGAATATGATTACCAAAAACATTATGGGTTTGATGGATCTGACTCCCAAGTATTTCATGTTGTTCTTGTTGTTTTATTATCCTGTTAGGAGAACTGATGAGGGCTGTGTTGGTGCTTGAACCATAGATTTGATTCAGACCATATGATAGAACCTTAGTTGCAAGTAGACATTTGTATTTGATAATTTATAGAAAAGAACATACATCGTGGTTGTTTTTATATACCCTTATATGGATTGGAAAATGACAAACTATAGATATTCCAAGAGTGATTGGGTTAAAGGTAGTAGGGGGAAAAGGAGACTAGAAAGTAGGAGCCACTATGAATTGTAAAATACCAGTGGCACCTTGGCTAGAAGATTCCTTTTACGGATTGACTTTTACCACTAATTTTATATGCTACTCACCGAGGTTGCAGGTCTAAAAGTTAATAGAGGGTACAATATATAAATAATTGAATGGTAGCATATTCAAAGTAACAATGAAAAAGGACGCTTCGATCTCAGAACAAAGTTACCATCCTAACATCTTCTTTGGCTAGTAATTTTGGGCTTACTCTTTTGTTTGTCTCAATCTCATTTCACATTCTTTAGTAAACTTGAATGGAGTTATCTCTTTAATTTAATTATCAAGCTCACAAGTATTTCATGCAATTAGAAACTACCTAATAACATTTTTAAAGGCACCTTCCGTAACTATTTGTCCCCCACAGACCTCAACAAAAACCTATTGCTGTTTAACAAGGCTAAATTCTCATTTTTGAATGGTCTCAAATAGCCCCACCTGTAGGTATTGCATTATTTGGTGAAATACCATCAAAGATATGCTTTAACAAATTCTTTGGAAGAGCTTGCCTTCTGGCAAATGGAATCTCCACTCTCTTCTCCTTAAAGACGATGGCTACCCTTTTTCCAACTCAAATTATCAAATCATCCACTCTAATGTGAAGAACGTTTGCTTACTAATGCCAATGCAAAATGGTCCCTCTACCCTTTCTTTAATTGCTGAAATGTTGCCTGCTTGATTTGTAAGTATGCAGTATTTTTTTTCTGTGATGGTTAACAGTAAATTTCATTAAAGAAAATGAATCAATACTAATGCAGAGCTAGGGAAAAAGAACAGAAAAGGTCCTCTTACAACATCTGTAGCTGTTCGCAATCCAAATACATTCCCTATGAAGCCATTTGTGGCCAAAAGGTCTGCTTCATTATTTCATTCCCTCTTTGTATGTGAGTAAGACCTTATGTCTTTCAACAATAGTCTACTGATCAAACTTTTTTTCTACCGATAAAAAAAACAATATCAAAAATCTGAAACATTAGACAACGCAGCTGCCAAGGTCCTGGTTTCCCCTCACTAGTCCACTCAATTACGTTTGCAGAATCCCCTTCTATCTGAGTTTCCATTTGAGCCTCCCAAGAGGGAAGAGTGTCCACTATCAGACATTACACTTCCTTTCTTTCCAAAAGGCAAGGTAACCAATCAAAATCTAATTTATCTAAATCTCCCAACCAAATGTCCTCCCAAAACTTAACGTAACCACTGTCCTACCTAAAATATAATTTCTTTAAGGAAGTGAAAAGTCGCTATTCAATAATCCCTATCAATGGTTCCGTAAACGCCATCAACCTAAAATCTCACAGACCCCCAATCCCCTCTTGAATCGTTATTAACTCTAACGATCTCACCTACCTTCTTATCCACTTCCTCGAAAGAGATGTTGATTCTTGTAGCCTTTGGATGATGTCTACCTAGTTTTTTTATGTCAAGGCATGTACTGCTTCGTAAGGTAATATTTCTTGTCATCCTGCCTATTTTTAAAGAAGATAATTTTAGATTCTTCCGAAGTGCTTAATTTTAGTTATAAGGCATTAAAATACCGGCACGTTGCCCTCTAAAAGATAGGGGGTTATTCTTTTGTGCAGCTAATTTAATGTTCTAGTTGCTATCTTAAAAGAGTCAACTTGTTCTTTAAGATGGGAAGTCTGCCTTGTTGAATGATCAATCTCTGCTAGCTTTATGTAGACTCGAGTACTTTTTATTTCTTCCAAGCCTCGGAGGTAGGACTCTTCTTTGAATTGAAGTCTTCCAAAACTTCTCTTACGGAGACAATCTCTATTCACTTGTGCAGGCAATCTCTTAACCACTTGGTTCTTATGCGTAAGAGGGACTTCAAAGAACCTCTTGCCTCACCATTTTATGATAATGAGGTTAATCCACATTCCCACCCTTCCTAAAGTTCATGATGTTATGTTGAGGTAACAATTAATTTGAGTGCCCAGAGTTTTGCGTGCTTGTCCCTTTACTAATTAAGGTTTCTGATGAAGGGATTGAGTGGATGGACTTCCCTCCTTGGACTTTTTAAAAGAATTATTCTTCCTTTTCTAATGGAATGCACTAGGAGGTCATAGTGGCTGTGGGAACTCTAACTAGAGGTAAAAATTGCATAGATGGAGATTTTAGTATGATGACTGGTTGTGGCTAATTGGAATCGTGCCTTAATGCATGACACAACTACTTTTGCAAATTGCCACGATGTTACAGATGGAAAAAAGTAAGTTGGCAAGTATTTCATGATTTCATCCTTGTTTCATAGTTTTACTTCTTGTGTGCGTATTAGCGATGCAGTGGAAAGAGAGCTATAGTAACCATGTGTTGTGGGAAGGATTGCAAGTCACAAGAAAAAAGGTTCATCGTGTAACATGATGAGGACATGATGTTTAAGCTCAGGGCGAAACTGGTCTTTAGACTCTTTTGCTTTTCAATCTGGTTCTGCAAAGGAAATAGTGGAGGATTTGCAAGTCCAAAATTTGAATAATTCTTTGCTATTGTCAGAGGAAAAGATAGAAATATATTATTTGCAAGAAAATTATAATGGAAGTTAATAGTATTATTTCTTAATTTATGTTTCATTTTCAAATATTAAAAAAATACCTTTTGTCCTTCTATCATGAATTATAGTAGATTTATGCTGGATAGCTTGTAATAATGAGGCCAAAATGACAATTAGATGGCAAAAATTTTAAAGTATGTGTACCAGTGAAATTGGTTAGATGTCCCCCTTTTCTTGTATTCTAACATGTACTGTTTTCAAAATTGTACATCCATCAAATCTAATGTTATCAAAGGCATTTGAGGCGCTTATCTAGGCGAGAGACGAGGTGACATCCCATTACCTCGGCTCCCTAGGCAATTCCCTAAGCGACACCAAACAAAGGCGAGCCTAGGTCCTCATCTAGCCCCCCATAAGGCGAGGGGTTACGCTTGCTTGAACCCCAAACATGAGTTGTGGTCGTGTAAGCCAAAACTGAGATGCCCTCAGTCATTTCTTTTTAATCTTAATTTTTATTTTTATGGGTAACCACTTGGGTTACATGCAAAACATGGTTGCCGTAACCTCGCCAAAATATCTAAATTTCCAATGAGTTTTGAATATAAAAACCACCATAAAATCTGAAATTTAATGAATTGATTTATTTATTTTTTTGAAAAAAATGAAAATCTATCCTAATCATAGAAAAGGCTATTTTCTTTGTTTCTTTTCTTTCCAAACATCTTTGTGAGTTACTTAGAAGCTTCTACAACTAATTTAAAGGGAAGGTGATCAAAATTTGATCTGCATCAAATAAGTGGTGTTTTTTGTGTTTTCTTATTTATTTTTTGTTTTTTTATTTTATAATGTCCTTCTACAGTTTCTATATCCAATTTGGAGTGGGAAGAATCTTGATCCCGTAGATAGGAATGCTGTAACTTGCAATAGTCTGTATTTCAATATATTAGTATTTAGCAGGCTACTAATTTGTTTTATCTGTTATTAAATTTAATAGATTATGGATGGCCTCATACAGTCATACTCAATAGTCACTATTTTATTTGTTATCATTGCATAGTTGCATTTATGCTTTTTTATTTGATTTATGTTTTTGCATGTTGTTTTAACAATTTATTGTCTTCTTTAGATGTTTTAACTTTTAATAATATTCATTGTAATGGAGAATATAAGTATTGTATTCTTTATACTTATTAATATTTTAATAGTCAATCCTTATTGGAATGAGTATACATAAAATATCATACGTATATTTGAAAATTTTTGTATAATGTTTTAGTTTTAATTTTTCTGTCAGATTTTTTTTTTTTATCACGCCATACTGTCAATATTTATCCCATATGTATGTTGAGTTTGAAACCTTGACAACAACATTGATGTGGGTATGGACGGAGATGACAATGATGCTTGAAGCTTTGACCATTGTTTTCTTGTGAACATATCAATTTCTTCATAGTTATTCTGGGAAAATGGAATCCAAGATTTATGGGTCAATTGACTATGAATTTGCTTAGTTATAGTAGCCTAGACTGCCTAGTACTATTATAAGTTTGGTAGTGTTGAAACTAATTGTGAGTTTGGCAGTGTTGAATTAGTGGCTACCTACTCATTTATTAATAAAAATGAATGAGAATGGATGATTAATCCATTTTTAAAAATAATTTAGAGTTTTTTTCATATTTATTAAAAAAAATCAAATTGTTTTGGTTGATGTATTGGTATATGCTTTGACCCCTCTTGTGATTTCCATCCTGCTTCCAATTTTGATGCCTTTGATCTGGACAATCTCGCCTTGTTTTATATATATATATATATATATATATATATATATATATATATATATATATATATATATATATATAAGTCCTGGGGATACGCATTTGAGTGCAGCCCAAAGCGCTGTTTTCAAGCCAGTTGAGTGTCATGTGGCACCCAATCGAAGGATCGGGTGCCACATACACATACACAAGGTCGATTACTGACCATCCGAAAGAATTAAAAGATATCACATTTACAACCATTTATTTTGTAGCCAAAGATGGAAATTTTCAATGGCATAATTTTGGGTGAAAAACCCATATCTTTGACTCATGAAATGAAGGGCAAAAAAGTTCTTTTTTTTCTAAAACCCTGAAAGGACTAGTGAACCTTAGTGGATGTGGTGCAACTCGAGATCACGTGCCACGTGACACGTGATCTAGCATCATTGTGCAGCGTTTTTGTGCTGCACACACAATTCTCTCTCTCTCTCTCTCTATTTATTTTCATATATTCTTGCCTCTTTTTATTTTGGTTTATGTGACATGCTGACATGCTCATTTTTTGTGAACCATAGCGCAACGTTGTAATTTTCCATTTCTTCTCTGCAACACTGTTGCTGTTGGTAGTGTGGGGAAAAGAGATAAAGTTACATTGTCTCATATTTCTACCCTTATTTTTGAGGTTTATCATTTCAGGATGTCAGACTTCTTTTCTTCTTAGCTTATATTTCTAGTATTCCATGTATACGAGTCACATGCTACATAGACTTCTTTTCTTCTTAGCTTATCTTTCTAGCATTCCATAAAGATGAGTCACATGCTACTTCTTTTGTTATAATCTATTTACTACTTCAACCAAGGATCAAAATATTGGGTTCGACTTCGGTTTCAAGCATGACCGAAACCGAAAATTTGAACCAAAATTTCAGCCGAAATTTTCCCCTCCATACAAATCTGGACCGAAATTTCGGTTTTTGGTTTCGTTTCGGGCATGATCCATGACTTCAACTCAATAAATAACATTGGGAATTTTATTTTTATTTTTTTGAGGTTTTCATAATGTTTAAGAAGAGTTCATTTATGCCTACAGCCATTGAAGGATGGATTGTGTTGGTTACCGGAGTACATGAGGAAGCACAAGAGGATGATCTCCAAAACGCTTTTGGTGAGTTCGGGGAAGTTAAGAATTTGCATCTTAATCTTGATCGTCGTACTGGATTTGTTAAGGTAACCTAGTTCTTGTCATTGGACCTTTTTTTTGTTATACCGCATCTTGGATGCTTGATCATCATACATTAGTAATTTAATTTTGAGATTTAACATTAATATAGTTAGCTAATTTACGTTAATAGTCTGAATAATACTCATATCTGCATGTCCTTTTAAGCTGACCCAATATAGATGGGAGAAAGCATTGATGATGATGTTACTATGTGTCCTAATTTATAAATAGGAACTAATTGCATTCTCAAAAAATTGACCTTGGCTTTGAACGTGTTCTTCTCTTTATGTTTGGTCTCGGAAGCTTTCCAGGATCTAGACTGCAATCAATTGTGTTTGGTGTTCTCTGCTTTTGCCATATTCTTTTTGGTAATTGAATTTTTTTCTGATTTATCTTTGGACAAAGCTTATTAACAAGGAATAAAAGGGCATCATTTAAGATTGAAAACAACATTTGTCTGTGCCTTCTTATCATCTTCCTAATGTTGCTGATGATGATATCTTTCACCTTTTCTCTTCTAAAGTGCCTCCGGATTTTAGATGCCCTAATAAACACAAAAGGGTAGAGTTGTATTTGTATATGTCCAAGCTAACTGATTCAGCCTTGTCAGTAAGCGCTAGTGAAAGACATGACATATTAAGTGGCAGTAGAATCTTCCTTTCATTGTTGCCTTCAGGCTAGCTAGGTCAGTCAATCTGTCTCTTCCCTTTTGAAAAGTGAGGGAACGGCGCTACGAATCTTCTTTTCAAGACGAACTGCCTTAGCTACCAAGCTTTTCAAGACATGTTGCATATCTTTTTTTTTTTTACATCAGTGAAGGCAAAATTTATTAAAGAAGAGGAAAAGAGTTAGTACATGCGCCAATAGCGAGATACCACAACACCAAGCAACCTGTTGCATGCCTTTTACATCATCCGATCTCAATAAGACGGTATCTATATCTTCTACGATTGCTTCTTTTTGTATCTCTTCTTCTTGTTGACGCGAGTGTGAGCGTGAGCTACCTTCCCCCGCTATCGATCTTCTCATTCGTTCGATAGGAGTTTCATCTCCAAAAGTGGCCTATTCCACTTGAACCCACGTAAGATCCTTGTCCGCAAAGACTCGCTCCTCGGCAACATCCGTCATCCAAAGAGAAGCAGATGACAAGTTTTTGAGGGAGATGGGATCACAGTGTGCTGGATTTTCACGACATTTGAGGAAACGCTCCTGTAGCTTTTGGTTGTATTGCACAAAGACCAAGTCATTGAACTTTTGTTGCCCAAACTTGTTTTGCTTCTTCGTGTGTATTTATTTAAGAGAAACATTTAAATAAGAAATTAATATATATTAAGTAATAATTAAATTTAAATTATGCCTAAAAATGAAATAAAAACAAATTAGTTACCATCCTAAATGCACTCCAATTCCATTCACATGCCAAGGAAGAGCATGTAAGGTCAAGAACCCTAATGACCATTTTCTTCAAGAGTGAACATTTTGTCACCGAATCCACTCACCAATTAGCTAACAAAAAAATTAACAAAGATTTAAGAGAGAGATTATTAAACTAAAAAAAGAGAGTAAAGAGACCCAAAACATACCTTTGAGAATTGTGGTAAGCATTAGGAAGACAAACCCCCCTATTTATAGGGCTTGGGGATGCTTAAAAAGCAAAAAAATAAAATAAAAAATCTCCAACGGTCATATTTATGACCGTTGGATATGTATGCCATTGCATACAGATGTACATGATCGCATACACCTCTGGATCACATATGCCATCATGGCATATCCGATACAGCCATCTGGGATGGCATATGCGATCGCATAATAGCATATGACACCACTGATCATGGTGGGGCACCCAGTGATTGTCATTGTACCTCTGAGTATTGTGCTTTTCTTCGAGGTAGTCTTGTGGTGTGGAAAAGTAAAAACCAAAATGTGATCTCCAAATCTGGTGGTGAGTCTGAATGGAGCTGTGGTGCATGACAAATGTGAGCTTTATGGCTTCTCTCCCTCCTCACTGAGCTCATATCTCCTCTTTCTACTCCCATGCCCCTGCACTATGATAATCAGGCAGCTATTGATATTGCAGTAGACTCTTACTTCATGAGAGAATAAAAGTACATTGAAATGGATGCTCACTTTATTTCAGAAAAGATTCAAGCAGGCCTCATCGATACTCCCAAAGTTTCCTCCAATCAATTTATAGATATTTTCACAAAGGCACTTTGTCCCGCAGAACTTCAGAGTATTCTTTTCAAGTTGGGCATGATAAATTCTATGCACTAGCTTGAGGGGGAGTATTGGGATATATGTATGTATAGTTGTTATAGGGTTATAGAGGTGTGGTAGACATAATATTGGGTGTGTATGTATTGTAAGGGTATTTGTGTCTTTTGGTATTAGTATGAAGGCTACGAGGGACTCCTAACCCTAACTAGGTCATTTTGGATTTATTTGTGTCTTTCGGTATTAGTATGAAGGCTACGAGGGACTCCTAACCCTAAGTAGGTCATTTTGGAGCTCTCTCTCTCTCCCCCCCCCCCCCACCCCCTCTGCTTCTCCTTCTTCTTCCTCCTTATCCCTAACTCTTGAAATCCAACCCAACTTTGTACCAAAAGTCAAGTAATCCTAGGAGGCTTGCACCCTTTTCATACTGTAATCTTTTTTTCATTAAAGGGGGTTGACGAATGAGAATACCTTAAAAAGACCAAACTGAAAAGATCCGTTTTGTTTCCAACTTCCATACCCGAACATGCTCTCTTCTAGAAGTTGGTCTACAAGTGTTGATGAGATCCAAAATAGATCACCTCAGGTTTCTACGAGCTTGGATGTCCCACACAATATCACTGCCCACCAAACTATACATCTTCCAAAATCAGGGCAAGAGGATTGACAATACTTTAATGTCACTGAAACTCCCTTTAAGGGGGACCCCAAACCACACATTCTCCCAGAATTAGATTTTGTCTTCCATACCCAATGAACCTTCTGCACTGACTAAATTCTTTCACTGAGCAGACAGTGACGGGGCCAATACTCGAGCTTGCGGCGTGGTGCGTGTGGCACGACATGTGGTGCCAGGAGGGCACGCGACATGGGGCCATGTTGGCCTTGCGACGTGGTCGCGCTGCGAGGACGCGACACGGTCGCGACATGGACGCGACATAGCCAAGGTGGGCTAGCGATGCATGAGGCGTTGCGGTATGTCAAACCAATAGGTTTGAGGTTCTCCTGCCATTCTGGCTGAATGACTGTTTTACCCTTATATAGGGGAAGGGAGCTAGAGAGCTATTCCCCCGCACAAGGGGCCTTGTGTTGCCAGAGGGGGCGCAAGTGTCTCCTAGGCCTGACCAAGGATCAAAATCTCGTTTTTTCGATACGTATCGTCCAGCCCCAAAACCGATACGTTCCGGACGATACTCTCCGATTTTTTCCCAAAAAAAAAAAAAAAAAAAACAAAAAAAACATTAAAACCGATAATTTGAAATTATCGGACGATAATTTCAAATTATCGAACAATATATTGAACGATACGAACGATACATTGAACGATAATTTGACTGTTTTTTCAGGGGGGCGATAAAAACCCATTGTATCGTATCGGTGAGGTCCAAAACCGATACGTATCGTCCGATATGTATCGGTATCGGGCGATATTTTGATCCATGGGCCTGACAGGGTGGGCCTAGGACGTCGACGCAGCGATGCCGTGTGGAACCCGAGGGAGGTTGATGTATGGCCCCGGACTACGCGTCGCGGTGCATACGGCTGGGCAACCTCGCGAGACAACACCAAGGCGCTGCGTGGGACTCAGTTGAGCATGACAGCATGTGGGCTAAAGACGAATGTGTGCTAGTAATTCGGAATGCACACGAAGGCAAGCTGCGTGGGACTCAGTTGGGCACGCGAGCGCGAGGCACAAGGTCAGGCTTGGTTGGCGGCGGCGAGGTACTAGTGCGAAGCGGGGTGAAGCTTGAGCAGGCCAAGTTAGCGCAGCGGTGCAGATTGGCGTGTCGTAAGGGGCACGATGAGCCGAGTGGTAGGCCGTGAAACAGAGGCAACCATGTTGGGAGGAGTTCCCGTCCTCTAGGCGGGTGGTATCAGAGCTGATGTGCAGAAAGGGTTGGCTTCGTTGCACGCGGTAGCGAAGCACCGCGCGGGTTGAAAGCGCGTCGAAGGACGCCCTCGCGACGATTGTTATCAGAAGTAGGCTGACCTAGCGAAGCGTGCGTTAGGTGCCGCACGGGACTGAGGTTGCGGAAGTGCGACCCCGTGACAAGACGCCTCTCCACCAAGCTGAGATCCTCCTCCTTTTACTGTGTCGCACATCCATTATTAATGCTCTCATTTTTGTTAGCTCTGAACCCAAAGATTCTCCCTTTCTATTCCAAACTTCCATAGCCATTTGCCTAGGAGAGCCTTGTTCATAGCACTCAACCTACGAATACCATGATCCCCATCATCTCTAGAAAAATGGAACACCTCTTAATTAATCAGATATCTTCGCCCCTCCACTCTCACAAGAAATTCCTTTCAATTTACTCGAAACGATTTATAGTGGCATGGGGCACAGAAACAATGACATGAAGTAAACCGGAAGGTTGGTTAGTATCTCTTTAATGAGCATAAGTTTTACCCCTACAGAGAGAAGGTTTCCTTTATGCACTGCCAGCCTATCCTCAAAATGCTAAACCACAGGTTCCCATAATGTCGCACTCCACTTACCCACACAGCATGGGAGGCTTAGATAGGTGGATGGCAATGAGTCCACGTTACACACCTCCACACTAGCAAAGGAAACCAATAGTTTTCATCTACTCCCACCTCCAGAGAGTTATTTTGGAGATTGACTCTTTGCCTAGAAATTGCCTTATAAATATTTAGAACCGCTTTATCATGCCATAACTGCATGATAGCGCCCCCCTAAAAAATCATGGTGTCATCTGCAAACTATGAGTATCCCACGACCCACTTCTCGCAACATCAAAATTAGGGAAGTAACCTAACCTCGAAACCTTATCCAAAAGTCGATTCAGGGCCACTCATACCATGTTAAAGAGGAACGGGGATTCCCTACCCCTTGCCTTAACCCTCTAGCGCTTTGGAAGTACCCAGTAGGCGTTCCATTTATCAGAATAGAGAATCAAGTCGTGGAATAGCAAGTTTTCATCCATTGTCTTTATCTTTCACCAAAGCCCTACCTCTGAAGCTTGTAATCCAAGAAACCCCAATGGACTCTATCATACGCTTTCTCCATGTCAACGTTACAAATGAGTCTTGACTTCTTACTCTTATTCCGAAAATTGATTGTTTCATGCGTAATGGCAGTGCCATCCAACATTTGTCTATCCATCACAAAAGCGCTCTGAGATGGAAAAATAATAGATTATGTAATTGGTTTTAGACTATTAGCCAACACTTTAGCAAGAATTTTGTGTACATTACTGATGCGGGAACTTACTAAATGCAACGCTAGGGCTGAGATTAAAATTTAAATTAATTCAAACGATTAAAAATAACAAATTCTCCTAACAAATTATCATGAAAACTTCTAGAAATTCAATTAAAAGATTTAATTCTGGCTCGAAATAGCGTTACTTTCCATGCACGTTCCCTATCGCGGATCTAGAAGACTAGGGTTCTTATGAACGACTAGATCTCCGATAGTTATAGGGCATCGAACGAACTCGCAAGCGAATTCTCTCGATACCAACCAAATAAAAGGTTAATAATGATTTAATGAAGAACGGGTAATCTGATTTTGGATTTTTATGATTTTTGTGGAATAAATAAAATAACTAGGGTGACGTTACTTATGCAAACCGTCGATCTAAAGAAGATAGAGATGGAAGAAGAGTTGGCCTCGCACCAAATCACTCTCCGTTTGAGAGAATCACACCCTCATGAAAGTTTATGACTTTCAGTTTTGCATAAGCAATTTTCATTAACCAAAATGTAATAATAAAGTTGTTTACAAGCGCCTTTAAATAGGCTAACCAATGCATAAAACTAGAAATCCTAGTATAACTCTAATTCATAGTTCAAATAAAAGAAATATCCTAGTTCTTCTAAAACAATAAAATAAAGTCCTAAAACAATAAAGAAACTAATCATATTTCTAATAAAAGAAACAACTCTTATTTTCTAAAATAAAATAATAAAAGAGACTAATCCTAATTCAATTAGGATTCTTGAAATTCGTCACTTTTTGTGCAGCTTCCGAAAACTGACCATAACTTCTTCAATACTTATCAAAATTGCTCAATTTTTGGCTCGTTGGAAAGCTACTTCGATAAGCTTTCAAATATGGCCAATTTCGCATCAATCCGACTTCGTTTGATACTTCAAAATAGGCCAAACATAAAAGTAGCGGGCTTAAAAGTTACTCTTTTTTCGATAAGTTACTTTTCTTCTTTCTGATCACTTTGTTATTTTTCTTTCGCCTCCGATATGTTATGGGTGGTTGCTTGAATATAATGTCCCCATCAATTCTCCCCGGGTTAGAAGGATTCATCCCCGATGAAAGTTGGTTGTGATAGAGGTTCAAAAGATTCGGATTAAGCTGCTGAAATTCCTCCTGCGTAATTCAAGTATTTTCTATGTCAGCCTTGTTCTTTCACTTGACCAAATACTTCTGAAGTCCCCCTTGGTTGGTGGACACAACATGATATTCCAACACATCTTCGATGATCTCACAAGTTTGCCAAGTAGGTGGGGGTATCGGTTTGGGTAGAGGAATTATTGGTTAATCAAATGTAGAAAGCTCAAAGGGGTTGGCAGGGGTGATTAAAGGGCCATGGAATGGAATAAGGTCGTCCACATTGAAAGTCGTGCTAATCCCCAATACCTGCGGAAAATCTACGGTGTAAGCATTAGAATCGACACGCTTCAAGATCTGATAGGGTCCAACACCACGAACTTGTAACTTCTTTGCAACTCCTTGAGGGATTTGCTCGGGTCTATTCCGAACCATCATAAAATCACCCTCTTTGAATTCTTTGAACTGTCTGTGAGAGTCTGTAGAGAATTTATATTTTTCTTTCTTTAAATTAATTCTTTTCTTAATCTCAGCATGCAGACTCTGATGACCTATGATGAATGGACATTGGAATGAGATCTACAGGTGTCCTAGGTTTATACCCATGCACAATTTGGAACAAACTCATGCCTATGGTTCTATTAACCAAATTGTTATATGTGAATTCAGAGACAAGAAAGATGAAATCCCAAATCCTAATGCACTCACCTACTAGACACCGTAACAAAGTACCTAGACTCTTAGTGACAACCTCGGTTTGCCCATTAACTCTCCCCGGGTTAGAAGAACTCATCTCCGATGAGTTGTAGAACCCACGCATGGTACACTTTATAGCTCAGCTCCCGGTTTGCCTTTCCATTTGTGAGATACGCTTGAATTTTAGTCACATTGGTAGTGAAGTGTGGACATTCTAGAACCTCCTCATTCAACCTCTTCTCATATGACACTGATAGGGTACGGGTTATGAATTGGTCAAATGGGCATGGTTTGTTGTTCGGGAAGCAAAGAATGGATCAAAAGACATAGTTGCAGAACTTGGAATAGGTGTAAGATCTTCCACCCAATGTTCCTAAAGTCGGCGGGCGGATCGGGCGGGGCGGTGCCTGGGCGGGCGCCTCAAGAATCGGGCGATCACTATATATATATAATTTTTTTAAGAACACAACACGCAGTCACAACACAGTACTGAGGTCTGAGCATCAGCTCACCCACATATACTAATATATACAATTATACATAAATATATATTGTGCAAGAAAAAGAAATGCTGGGAAAAAATGCAGAAAAAAGAAAAAGGAGAAGAAAATTGTTAGGGAATTAGGGGGAAAAAACAAAGGAGGAAAAGAAAAAGAAGAAAGAGAAAAATAAAATAAAATACCTGTGGTTGTGGTTGTTGCCGAAGCACGGATTGACTTGCCGGAGTCGGTGCTAAGAAGAAGTTGCACCATTGCAGCTTGCAGAAATAAAAAAATAAGAAGCTGCTAAGAAGAAGAAGCTCTTGTGGCCCTACCTGTGGTCAAAATGAAAAAAATGGAAAAAAAACCCCTACGGCCCTACTTGTGGTCGCCGACTCGTTGGTGGCCGTCGGTCGGGTGTTGGCGGTTGACGATTGTGCTATAGAGTGCAGAAAAAAAATATTAAAAAAATGGAAAAAAAGACAACAGCCCTACCTGGTCGTTGGTGTTGCCGATGGTCTTCGGTGGAGTGTGGAATGTTGCGACTGTCGGCTGTGCTGCAAAATAAAAATAAAAAAATAAAAATAAAAATAAAAGGAAGATATTACCGGCTCCGGCTATGAAGAAAATGAAGAAAAAAAAAATAGTCGCTACCTGGTCTCTAGTGTCGCCGGTGTGGGCTGCTGGCTGTGGAGATGAGAGGAAGAGAGAAGAGAGGAGAGATTAGGGTTAAAAAAATAATAAAAAAAGCTTATATATCCTTCCCTCGCCCCGTCCGGACCAGCCGCAATTTGCTGCTCGGGCGCGCTGGGCCCGCGCCCAGGCCCAAACCGCCCCAATATCCACCCCACCCCTAAGTCGGGGCGCCCGGGTCCCGATCCGCTCGGGCGGCAGCCCCGGCCACTTTTTGGAACACTGCTTCCACCACAACTATCGGATGAATGCCCTTGCATAGAGGAAATTCTGGACTTTCATCACTACCTCTTTTCAAGGTCGGGAGAACTTCCACATGCTCGGGATTATAATGAATTAACACACAAATGCCATTATTAAACTCATTAAATAAAGTCATTGTGTTAGTGGCATTTTACGTAGTCTCATCATTCAATAAGTTCTGATTATTAACCTCATGCAATTGAGAATGATGACACGTCCCTACCGACTCTGTTGGCACTATCAACTCATGTGTGATCGAATCAAGGGGCACTAATGGTTTATGTACCCTCGACTCGAATAACTCATGCGTACTCGCTTCGACCGAAACCAAAGACTTTGGGGTACTCAATTCAATTAACACTAATAGTTCTTGTGTACCCAATTCGATGGATTCATTTGTATTTGACCCAACAGGCACCAACAAGTTGTGTGCGCCCAACTCTACGGATACCAATGACTCATAGGCAAGTGACTCGATTGGTTTACATGTGGGTGACTCAACATCACTATTATCAAGGGAAATAGAAGTCTCTTTAACACAAACTAAACTTTCTCCAGCTTCTTCTATCTCCTCGTCACTCAGCACGGTACTAGGGTCGTACACTTCTTCCACTTCCCTATTCTCCGGCTCCTTAGGACTCAATCTTTTAGTCAATAAATTTTGAGAAATTTTGTGGGGCATTGGTATGCAAAGTGCCCGAGCCGTTTACAATTTAGGCAATGAGGACACCTATCTGTCTTGGTTTTCAAATTCCGTAGAAAGTGAAGGTGTGTTAAAGGGACATACTTTTCGATAAGTTTCACCGTCATGTCCTCCCATGTTGAGATGTGTTTATTCTGAAGAGATTCAGTATGGCGTTCTACATGAGTTCAACAAATTTTGGCATTACCCTCCAACTTCATTTTTGTTAGCCTAATTTTGTACTCATTTGGAACGCCATACCAATTAAAATATTCCTCTACACTAGACAACCACTCTACGAAGGTTTTGGGGTTTAACCATCCCTCAAAACTTGGAACCTCATTACGAATTGATTTGAGAAACTTCTCAGTAGGGTCGTACTCGGGTTCACGATGATGAGGGTATTCCCTAACTTGTCTCATCATGATTTTTTGGACTTTGCCAAGAATTTGGAGTGTGGCGGTTTCCTTGTTCGGCTAGTACCCTTACCTTTCATGACAGGTAAGGAATTCACGGTGACGTGTAAGTGACTCATACATGATGCTTGACACAAATACAATTCAGACACCACTAGAAAAGACAAACACTATGAACCAACAATGAATTAGGACTTTTGTCAAACACTAGACGTGCACACTAATAACAAAATAAACCTTAAAGCCTATATGAACACTAAAATCCTAAAACTAAACTGATGTTTCTGATACCAATTTGATGCGGGAACTTACTAAATGCAATGCTAGGGTTGAGATTAAAATTTAAATTAATTCAAACAATTAAAAATAACAATTTCTCCTAACAAATTATCACGAAAAATTCTAGAACTTAAATTAGAAGATTTAATTCTAGCCCGAACTAGCGTTACTTTCCATGTACATTCCCTATCGCGGATCTAAAAGACTAGGGTTCTTATGAACGACTAGATCTCCGATAGTTATAGAGTGTCAAACGAACTCGTAAGCGGGTTCTCTCGATACCGACAAAATAAAAGGTTTCTAATGATTTAATGAAGAACGGGTAATCTGATTTTTGATTTTTATGATTTTTGTGGAATAAATAAAATAACTAGGGTGATGCTACTTACACAAACCGTAGATCTAAAGAAAATAGAGATGGAAGAAGAGTTGCTCTCGCACCAAACCGCAAACGGGAATCGAAGAATCGCTATCCGTTTGAGAGAATCCCACCCTCACGAAAGTTTATAACTCTCAATTTTACATAAGCAATTTTTATTAACCAAAAAGTAATAATAAAGTTGTTTACAAGCCTTTAAATAGGCTAACCAATGTATAAAACTAGAAATCCTAGTATAAATCTAATTCATAGTTCAAATAAAAGAAATATCCTAATTCTTCTAAAACAATAAAATAAAGTCTTAAAACAATAAGGAAACTAATCATTTTTCTAATAAAAGAAATAACTCTTATTTTTTAAAATAAAATAATAAAAGAGACTAATCCTAATTCAATTAAGATTCTTAAAATTCGTCACTTTTTGTGCAGCTTTCGAAAACTGACCATAACTTCTTCAATATTGGTCAGAATTGCTCAATTTTTGACTTGTTGGAAAGCTACTTCGATAAGCTTTCAAATATGATTAATTTCGCATCAATCTGACTTCGTTTGATACTTCAAAATAGGCCAAACGTAAAAGTGACGGGATTAAAAGTTACTCTTCTTTCGATAAGTTACTTTTCTTCTTTCTGATCACTTTGATATTCTTGTTTCGCCTCCGATATGTTATGGGCGGTTACTTGAATCTGATGTCCCCATCAACTACTCAACAAGCACCCTCCTTTTTGAGAATAAGCAAAGCAAACATAAAGTTCATCGACCTCCCTATATAGCACCTCTCATGAAACTCATGAAAGAATTCCATACTCATCCTTGAGGATCCCCGAAAAATTTCTGAAAAATTCCATCTAAAGGCACTCATCCCTGGAGCTTTATTTTTACCTCATTTAAAATAACACCCTCTAAACCTTCTCTTCCTCAAATTCCCTTTCAATGCCCGAACAATCACTACTTGATATAGAATCGAATATAACACTGTCCACATAGGCCTATTCCATCCTTCATCTTTATACCGGTTTTCAAAGTACTTCACAATCTCTTTTCCCACTATCAATCCTATTCTGTCCACCACAATATGTTGAATAGTGTTAACCTTTCTTCTCACATTAGCCATGGAATGGAGATACGTGGTATGGTTGTCCTCCGCTTTATGCCAATTTGCCAATTTGCTGCATGCCATTTTTCAGATTGCTTTATGTCTGAAGATATCTCAGTTATACATGGAGTATCCATACCTTTTGTGTTTTATGTCACGTACCTTGTTTACCCCACTATGAATATGCTATGCCTTGGTAATAGAGTTTTCACTTTAACAATCATGTTTTTTTCCCTTCTCATCTGCATCAAGGAAACTAGCTTTAATATGATCGGTGCAGCTGCTCATTCTCTATTCATTGTTCTCTTTGATCGGTACAACTGGAGGGAGGAGGCGAGTTATTGTCCATCTCTTTGATGGTATTCACAATTGAATAAAAAGTGAGCCTCTGTTTATTTTTAAAGCAACTGAAGGATAACCTCGGGCTCCCTAAGGGTTAGTCTCTGTAAGTTGATTACACTTACAAATTCCCACTACTTACTCCCTTCAAATAATAAGGTTTCCTTTTTATTATCAGTAAGATGCTCACATTCTCCATACAATCTGCCCTTTCTCAATCTTAATCCAGGGAATACATGACCCATAACCATTATATGTGGTGCACTATCATAGAAGGCAACAAATTTCTAATTGATAGAAAATCCATTAAGTTCGTTATCGCCTCCTCTTTCTGGCTAGATAGTAGATGAATAATGTAGTACTTGCCTCACTTATTAAGTTGTATGTAAAAATCATTCTATAAAAGAACTAATTATTCTAGAACAATGAAATTATACGAAAATATGCATATGCAAAGGTCAAAATTCTGAATATTAGAGAAATAAAATAGTATAGAAGGGCATTTTTACCAGTCCAGGTAAAAGAAGAAGCAACTAAAACAAGTTTAAATGAGGGAAGTTATAAAGTTTTTGTTATGAGATGTGGAACAAACTATTGTTGAGACAAAGCATCTGAGAGCCCGTTTAACAAGTAGGAAAAGTGGAGAGGCACCAAACAATCATCTCCTTGCTGGGTGTGATTTAAAACCTTAAGGTTGGATAGGAGATATTATGTAAACTTTTTTTTTTTTTGGGTGAAAAAGTTGAGAACATTTGTATAAATGCATTACGTGTCAATTATGTAAATAAATAATAAAAAACTTAGATGATTTGACAAGTGAAAATGATGACTAAAAGAAAAATACCCAACCTTTTCACAATCTATGTACACTTGCAATGAAGTGCACTTACAGAAATGTAGCAGAAATATAAATAGGTAATATTTTACAAGCTAGGCAGTCTGACGAAGTCATTTGATTCATGAGATGAAAACACTCCATTTTTTTAATATATGTTTCCTCTCTGCAGCAGTATTTGGTGGATCTTTCAAGGTTTTTCAGCTTTTTTGAATGTCGAACTTTATGTTATTTTATTATTATTTTTTAATAAAGTTGAAACTTCTATCTCAGAACGTTGATGCTAGTCATGACTGAGCTCAGGCGACTCATTGAGCTTTTAAATATGGTCTTTTGTAGTTGATAAACTACAAAACTAAATTAAAGCGATCTGAATATGAAATAGCAGATCCTTTGATAAATGTGACCCGTCGAAGATGGTTACAGTGTTCCAGTGAGGGAATGACTCCCAGGCTCGCCACGCCATGGTGTTGCTATTTTTTTTCTTTTGCATATTTTTCATTGTTTATATAGTTCATATATTTTTATTCTTTTTTTGAAATTTTCTCATTTTTTCTGTTTTTTAAACTTTTCATTGAGGGAGAAAAAAAAATTGTTTATCTTTTTAATGATATCATTCAAAGTAAATTATGTTATTCAATCACTCAAGTCAATTTATGACTTATGAAATAAATCAAAGACATGATTTTTTAAGAGTCGAAATTAAAGTTTTTAATCGGGCGGTTTGAATCCTCCTCTAACATACATGATTTTTTGACTGAGACATGTGTTGATGATGGGCTTGTAGTTGGGCAACTTCAATTTTTCAACAATATATATATATATATATAGGGAGCCGGTTAGGTCCTCCATTGGAGGACGGTCACCGTCCTCCCAAGATCCATGTGGAGCACAAGTGGACGGTATAGATCAATATTAAAAAAAAAAAATCGAAAAAAACTTTTTAAACCCACAAGTCAAAATTTGACGGGTTTCATTGGTTCACATTTCACGGTTGAAAAAACAGACGGTGGAGATGAGTTTTCAAATTTTTTTTTTCAAAGATGATCTAAGCAATGCACCCGAGCTCCACATGGCATCGAAACAATATTTTGGGTGTCACGTGGAAGGTTGGAGGACGGTGACGGTCCTCCCATGGAGGACGGAGGCCTTTTCCATATATATATATATATATATATATATTGTATTGGAATAATGGCGGATGACAGCCCATTTAACGAATTAGAGGCATACATGTCTGTAAATAAACTAGGATACATGGCACATGTTTTTTAGCATTCCAACTCATCAAGATGGTAATTCATATAATGAGCTAATCTGGGCCCAAAATCATATGTATTGGAAGATCTGAGCCTTCCGATCTATGCACTCTAAAATGGACTCTAAAATGGACAGTGGCTCGAACTAACGTGTGTTAATCAGATGGTTTGAATCCTCTAATTGACATATTTTTTTGGCTGAGACGTGTAAATGATGGATTGTAGTTAGACAAATTTGATTAATCAAACATGAGTACCACGACATTTAGTAATTATGCTTTAAAAATTGTATCAAACTTGAAAGTATAAATTGCATGTTAAAGTGTACATGATAAATGATAATATGTATGACAATATATATTAAACATGTAAAATTGCATCAATTTATAAACAGTGAGATGCACATGATATATAGATAAGGTACACTATAAAGTATAAATTCCATGATTGCATCAATTTATAGTAATTATGAAAAAAGCCCCATTTCTTTTTTGTTAAATTTTTTAAGTAAACATTAAGTTATTTCACTGTGAAATCAAGAGATTCACGATGAGTGCACCGTCAAATCACAAAGAATTCAAAAAATTTACCAATTAAAAAAGAAAAAAAAATCAAGGATTCAAACACTATAAAAAGAAGATATCTTATCAAAATTCTCTATAAATAAAAATTTATTGTAGTGTTGATGGCGCTGCCTAGTCAATTATTTCCCGGAGTATTGATCTTTGTTCCTTGATGCCCGAGAGGGAGGGAGGGAGAGAGCCTAGAACACTTTTAGGGTTTTGTTTATTTTAAGCCTCTAGATTCTTTTAGAGGATAGAAAAGCCCTTCAACTAATAAAATAAAGGCTTAGACTCCCTTTAAATAATTATAAAATGACAATAGCGTCATTTACCAAATAGCCTTTGCAGCGACGCTCAACTTATATGGCGTCACCATCGCATCCCTTTTTAAATCCTGGCTAGCTAGCAAGATTTTACGGTGAGACCTGTTGGCATATATGCTATAAGATTCTCGCCATTTCGTGGCTATAGCAATGCCATGGCTACAGTGGACCCTTCACCTGAGTTATGTGAAACTAATCATTGACTCTATAAAAATGGCATAGTTATTGGGAGCTTCCTCACGAAAATGGAAAACCTAACTCTGCGGAACCTTTTGAGAACTGCCATGGTTCCCTAAAGTTTTGGGGTATTATGGAATGGTGAATCTATTTACTCCAAAGAATATTTTATGTGACACTTGTTCAACCAAAATGTACTACTTTTAAAATTGTAACACCAGAATACGAGGGATAGAGCCTTTGCATTTTTATGTGGCTTAGAAAGTTACAGTTCTTATTTCTGTGACCACAATTTTGTTTTCATAGACATGAAGTTTTGTTACTTGTCACACAAAATGGCCTCGTGCTCTTTATAGAATTTGATTGATGAAATGGAAGCAACAACTATTATTTACGTTGAACACAGTCTATTACACACTTCGTTGGATAGTTGCTTTGTAGAAGTTCTTATGTTAATTATCAAATGTAAATATATGGCTATAATTTGTTTGTGAATCAGGGGTATGCGCTGATTGAATATGAGAACTTTAAAGAGGCTCAAGCTGCAATAGCAACACTCAATGGAGCTGAGCTTCTCGAGCAAACCATCATGGCCGATTGGGCTTTCAGCAACGGACCCTTCAAGCATAGGAACATGAGGAGGAGGTTTGTTACTTGTTCCAATCTTCATTGTAGTTGTATGATGCACTACACCACTTCATGAGATTCTTGCATAGGTTGAGTTATTGTATTGACTGTTCTACTCCAAAATCGCCGCTTCTTTCCTTTCCTTCGCTTAATTCTTTGTGCATGTTTAGGTATTTCTATGCCATATCCAATCGTCTAGATTCATAGGTTGACAATTACAATTCTTATAGTGCATAACTTATTCATTTGTGACGCGGGACGGAGACCCTAAAATGCAGAATATGATTTTTATGCAGATTTTGTCGAAATTAATGAAATTAAATCAAGTTTAATCGCAAGATTATCTTTGATACCTTTAGGGTTTTGCAGAATTCAGATGGATAGATCACATGAGATCCAGGTAAGGTCTAGTCCAATGCGCAAGTACTTTTAGAGTTGAGGCAAGATCGGCCTAGAGATAGGACTCTAGCTTTTCCAGGCTTAGGCGTTCGTCTTCGATCCGATGTAGATTCACGAATTCTAAATTAGGTTGTAAAAGGGATTTAGGGTTTGTAAAAGGCTTATGGCTGTTAGATCAGTTTATGGTTTTGGAAAGGGTGTTGGCTATGTTTGATTTAAGGTTTCAAAAGGCTCAGGGTTTTGGGATCGAAAGGAAACAATTAGGCTACGGTGTAGGGAAAGCAAACACCGATCGAGAGATAGCAAATATAATAGAGAAAATAACAATGGCTTTTAGGAATCACTCCCTTGGCCTCACACCAAACCCATCTCAGGCAAAGATTACTCCAGCATAAAAGCATTCAAATAATCAATCAACTAATTGAAAAGTGTTTACAAGCCTCTATATATAAGCCACCAATAATTAAACTCGAAATAAAAAGTCCTAATACTAGTAAAACACTAAAAGGCAAATTTCTGCATAAAATTAGAAATAAAAAAAAACTGAAATCGTCGGTGGCGGCGCGCTACGGCACTGTGACAGCGTGTTGCGGTAGATGTCACGACGCGCTATTGTGGCGGCGTGCTACAGCAGATGTCGTGGCGCGCTACTGTGGCGACGTGCTATGGCAATTGTCGCGGCGCGCTGCTGTGGTGGCGTGTTGCGGCAGCTGTCACCGCGCGCTACGACGTTGTTCTTTGTGTCTCCTTTTCCTCTTTTTCCTTCGGGCTTCTTCTACGCTTCTTCCGACACCGGTAAAACTGATGTGGTCCAAATCCGATGTCCATACATGTGGCGTCCGAGTCAATTCCCCCGAACCAAATAGGTTTTATCACCGATGAAACGTGCTCGTGGTAGATGTCAATCAAATTGGGGTTCAAGCGGCGAACCTCATTCTCGTGGATCCAAGTGTTTTCGAACTCCGATTTTCTGACCCATTTAACCAAGTACTTATGGAATCCTCCGTCATGTGTAGAGACGGCATGATCATTGATTATATCCTCTATTTCATCTGTTCTTTGTCTATTTGGGGAAAGAAGAGGTCTAGGTTGCAAGGTTGGATTGGGGCTGAGACTAGGAGGTCGCTGGAGTGGGTTTTCAGGAGGTGGGGTGAAACCTAAGTAAGGAACCAAGTCCTCCACATTGAACGTTGAATTAACCCCCGTACCAGGAGGAGCTCGAGCATGTATGCATTAAGACCACTCTTAGCCAAAATTCTAAAAGGCCTAGCGCCTCGAGATTGGAGCTTCTTTGCGGATCCCGATGGAAACCGCTCAGGCCTAACCCGGACCATCACATAATCACCCACATTAAATTCTTTAAAACGCATGTGAGCATCTGCAGATAATTTATATTGATTGTTGCTTGAATTAATTTTCTGTTCAATTTCGGCATGCAAGTTATGAATATGTTGTGCAAATGCATCGGCAGACTTTGACACTGCATGGGATGTAGACATGGGGATCAAATCTATTGGGGTCCTAGGCCTATAACCATGCACTACCTCAAAAGGACTCATGCCGATGTACCTATTGACATAATTATTATATGCAAACTCAGCTGTGGGTAATACGGTATCCCAGGTCCTAACATGATCACCGACAAGATTAAGAAGGAGATTCCCAAGGCTCCTATTGGTGCTTTAGGTTTGGCCATCCGTTTGAGGGTGGTAAGCTGTTGAGAATTGGAGCAATGTGCCCATCATGTGCCAAAGGGTCTTCCAAAAATAACTCATAAATTTAACATCCCTATCAGACACAATGATTTTGGGCAACCCATGAAGACGCACTACCTCCGCGAAAAACAGTTTAGCAATATGAGATGCATCAGAGGTTTTGGAACAAGGAATGAAGTGGGTCATCTTAGAAAATCGGTCCACTACGACATAGATGGAATCGTGCTTCCTAGGGGTCTTAGGAAGTCCAAGCACGAAGTCCATAGAGAGGTCTTGCCACAGTGTATATGGCGCGGGTAAAGGAGTGTACAAGCCTGTATTTTGTTTGGTCTGTTTTGACACTTGGCAAGTACGACAATGTTTGACAACCCGAGTGACATCTCTCATTAAGTTAGGCCAAAATAACCTATGCTCTACAAGCGCAACAGTTTTATTACGTCTGAAATGTCCGGCCATCCCTCCAGCATGTAATTCCCAAATGAGAAAGTCGCGCAATGAAGTGCAAGGGATGCAAAGGCGATTACCTTTGAATAAGTACCCACTCTGGATGGTGTACACGGAGTGTGTGCTGGTCGGGTTACTAAGGAGAGCAGTGTACTCAACCCCAAAATTTGGGCACTCGGGGTACTCATCCTTTAACTTTTCGAATCCGACGACCTCGGTGCTTATTATGCGCAAAGTCACCACTCGCCGACTAAGTGCATCAGCAGCTCTATTTTCAGCACTGGCCTTATGCTTTAACACGAATGCGAACCCTTAAAGGTACTCAACCCACTTCGCGTGCCTTGGGTTCAACTTCTTCTGTGAAGCAAGAAAGCGTAAGGCTTCATGGTCAGAAAACAGCACAAATTCCTGCGGTATAAGGTAATGTTTCCAATACCAAAGAGATCGAACGACCGCATAGAACTCCTTGTCATAGGTGGAGTATTTTTGCTTCACCTCGTTGAGTTTTTCACTAAAATAAGCCACGGGGTGACCCTCTTGGCTAAGCACTCCTATGCCTACACCCTATGCGTCGCATGCGACTTCGAAGACTTTGGAAAAGTCCGGTAAGCGCATGACGGGTGCACTACTCATTTATTGTTTGATCTCAGCAAAGGCTTTCGTCGCTGTTTTGCCCCATTTAAAGTTCTCATTTTTCATGCAATCAGTGATTGGGGTCATGATGGTGCTAAAACTTCTGATGAAGCGACGATAAAAAATAGCCAAACCATGGAAGCTACGGACATTGTGTATGTTCTTAGGTTCGGGCCACTCCACAATGGCTTTAACCTTTTCGGGGTCCGCGACCATTCCACTGGCTGAGATAATAAATCTCAAGAAAACAACAGAACGTTGCATGAAGGTGCATTTCTTGAGATTTGCAAACAACTTCTCCCCCTTGAGAGTTTCACAAACCAACCTAAGGTGGGTCAAGTGTTGATCCTTGTCGTGACTATAGATCAAGATGTCATCGAAATAAACAACAAGGAATTCGCCTAGAAACGGCCTCAACACTTGGGTCATGAGTCGCATGAAAGTACTCGGGGCGTTAGAAAGCCCAAAAGGCATGACCATCCACTCATAAAGACCATCTTTAGTCTTAAAGGCGGTTTTCCACTCATCACCGAGGCGGATGCGGACTTGATGGTAGCCACTCTTAAGGTCTATCTTTGAAAAGATAGTAGCACCAACCATCATGTCAAGCATATCATCGAGCCTTGGTATGAGAAATCGATACTTAACCGTAATCTTATTGATTGCACGGTTATCCACACACATGCGTCATATACCATCTTTTTTAGGAGTGAGTAGGGCAGGTACGACACACAGGCTTAGACTCTCTTGGATGAACCCCTTCTGAAGGAGTTCATTGACTTGTCGAGTCAACTCGGCGTGCTCAATCGGATTCAACCTATAGCGGGGCAGGTTCGGTAAGGTAGATCTAGGAACCAAGCCTATAGCGTGTTGGATATCACGCAGGGGAGGGAGTTCGTTTGGTAAGTCTTCAGGGAAGACATCCGTAAACTCTTTTAAAATCGGCTCAATCTTCTTGGGACACTCGCTCACTGACTCGGGAGCACTCTCTACGGTGATAACTATATACACCACACTCTCTTCTATCGATGTTTTCTCGAACTCAGAAAGGCTCACAATATTAATGGATTTAGAAGACTTGCCCTTCTTTTCAACTGTGTTGGTCGATGGTGCTGTGGGAGGTAAAGGGTGTATAGTGATCTTTTTGCCCTTATGCATGAGCGTGCATATGTTTGTTCGACCAGAAAGAGTCACGTCCATGTCGTAGAGCCACAGCCTTCCCAAAATGATATAGCCCACATCCATCGGCACTACATCACACCACAAGGTGTCCGACTAAGAGCCTAACTGAATCGGTATACGACACCTTTTTGACACGGGAATGGATGAAGAATTGACCCATGCGACTTTATATGGTCTCGGGTGGGCTTCGGGTGTAAGCCCTAAGCGGCGTACAACATGAGTTGATATTACATTAGTACAACTACCGCTATCCACGATGACCCTACAATTCTTTTCACCAAATCTGGCGTAGGTGTGGAAGATGTTCTCCCTTCGCCAGTCATCCTTTTCATCCCATTGAGGCTGCGCAAGGGCACACCTCACAACTAAAGCATGACCAATAACATCACCCTCCTCATCACTGGGTGTGCTAACCGGTTCAAATACTTCCTCTTCAACCACCACCTCATCATTATCCTCCTCGCCTTCAATGAAGAGAGTCCTTTGGGGTTCTTTCGTAGGGCATTGGGCGGCAAAGTGTCTCATCACATGACATTTATAGCACTTTACTTGAGAATTAACCCTTGAGGATTCTCCGACTACACCTTTTCCCTTTTCAAACCTGGAATTGGCAGGGGTGGGTTGTGTAGGTTTGGGAGGAGGATTGAATCGCCCCTCACTGAATCATTGGTTACTTTATTGTGGCTCGGTTCTCTTCACCACCATAGTTTTCAAATATCATTCAAGATCTTGCACAACGGCATAACATCTTTCAAGAGTCTCTACGGGGTGAGAAATCAACTCTTTTTGCAAATCAAGTCGCAATTTGGTGCGGAATCTAGAGAGAGTGATTTCAGGATTTTTCGATACTTTTACCCTCATCATGAACTCTTCGAATTTGGTAATGTAATCGGTCACGGGCATACCACCTTGACATAAGTTTTGCAACTAGTCGAAAAGGCGTTGGTGGTATGATAAAGGAACATACTTCTCAATAAGTCGTTCCTTTATGTCGTCCCAACGGGTAATGGGAGGACAACCCGCATTCACCCTAATGCGCTCAACATTGAGCCAAAAAAGCCGAGCTTGACCAACCAACTTCATCTTAGCGAGTCTAACGCAACGGTCGTCATTCATAACATACCAATCAAAGTGTTGGTCCATGTCAGAAAGCCAATCGAGGAAGACGGGAGGGTCCATTCTTCCATCGAAAGTCGGAATCTCAACTCGGACATTCTTAAGGAGTTGAACTTCGGGGTTATAGTCATCTCTATGATGATCCTTATGGTTCCGGTTATCTTGGCGACCATTACGTTCAAAGTGTGGACACTCACGCTCTTGGTGTTGATTTTTCAGCCCACTCATCGCTTCTAGTTGGTTGATTCGATCATGTAATCTATCATTACCAACTCCTAAGGATGTTTGGGCTTGCTCAATGGTATTCAAACGTGCACTAATCGCACCCAATTCTTCTCGTATAGCTCTCAGAATATTAAGAACCTCATCCGAGGCCATGGTGATCACAAGGTCTATTAAGGTTCTAATATGTAATGCAATATGGACTCACAAAAAGAAACAATGCAATAAAATAAATATAACAAGCAAAGATGCCCTAACTTAGAAAACCTAGGTCTCTGATACCAAAACTGGCGCGGGACAGAGACCCTAAAATGCGGAATATGATTTTTATGCAGATTTTGCCGAAATTAATGAAATTAAATCAAGTTTAATCGCAAGATTATCTTTGATACCTTTAGGGTTTTGCAGAATTCAGATGGATAGATCACACGAGATCCAGGTAGGGTTCAGTCCAATACGCAAGTACTTTTAGAGTCGAGGCAAGATCGGCCTAGAGATAGGACTCTAGCTTTTCCAGGCTTAGGCGCTCGTCTTCGGTCCGATGTAGATTCACGGATTCCAAATTAGGTTGTAAAAGGGAATTAGGGTTTGTAAAAAGCTTATGGCTGTTAGATCGATTTATGGTTTTGGAAAGGGTGTTGGCTATGTTTGATTTAGGGTTTCAAAAGGCTCAGGGTTTTGGGATCGAAAGGAGACAATTAGGCTACGGTGTAGGTGAAGCAAACACCGATTGAGAGATAGCAAATATAATAGAGAAAATAACAATGGCTTTTGGGAATCACTCCCTTGGCCTCACACAAAACCCATCTCAGGCAAAGATTACTCAAGCATAAAAGCATTCAAATAATCAATCAACTAATTGAAAAGTGTTTTCAAGCCTCTATATATAGGCCACCAATAATTAAACTCGAAATAAAAAGTCATAATACTAGTAAAACACTAAAAGACAACTTGCTGTATAAAATTAGAAATAAAAAAAAATTGAAATCGTCGGTGGCAGCACTCTGCGGCACTGTGACAGCGCGTTGCTGTGGCTGCGTGCTACGGCAGATCTCGCGGCGCGCTGCTGTGACGGCGTGCTGCGGCAGTTGTCGCAACGTGCAGCTGTGGCGGCATGCTGCGACAGCGGTCACCGCGCGCTGCGATGCTGTTCTTTGTGTCTCCTTTTCCTCTTTCTCCTCCGGGCTTCCTCTACGCTTTTTCCGACGCCGGTACAACTGATGTGGTCCAAATCCGATGTCCATAAATGTGGCGTCCCCGTCAATTTGCGTGTAAAATGAAATTATCTCAACATGTAAAAATGACAATATGGTACTTAAATTTTGGAGCCCTGCAATGACAACTCTTATTATTATTATTATTATTTGCAACTAAAGATTTTTTGTTGAAATAAAAGATTGCGAGGAAAGCAAAAGGCTTGAAGCAAATTAAAATATATCAGTGGTCACACTGGACCCAAAGAGAGGAAAGCTATAAACTCAAGGGGTTAACATCATCATCATTGCCTTGTCTTATTTGGGGTTGTCTTTTGAAGTTCAATTTCTCCAGTGACTTCTGTTTAGAGCTAAGCTCTGTCACCTTGCAATCCTTCATGTCACTACTTCCCTCCAAGTATTTATTGTTCTTCTTCTTCTACTCCATGTTCTTATCCTTCGTACTGATGTTGTGTCATGCCTTTGATGGGCATGCCAAAATCAAGCGGACAGCTATCATCCCCCAACACAAAATTTCTATCATGCCACCCTTTGACAAGCGAGAACAGAGGGATGGGCTTGTAGCTCACCTTGCAACATGCAGGTTGCACTCTCAATCCCAGCTTTTCCATTAACAAAACATAAGCTGTTGCACGTTCAACCCATGCAGGTTGCACGTTGCAGGTTGATTTTGTTGATCAATCACTCAAACAAATATATCGCTCTTCTTTTTTATATGTAGCTTTGAAATATACAGATATCTTTGGTCTCTCTTCAATCTTCTTCACTGTTTGCAGGTCACCTCGTGGGCATCGTTCAAGGAGCCCTAGGAGACGGTAGTAGTGAATTTATGTGATTCTGCCATCAAAAGCAGCATTGAGTTGTGTGAGAAAGCGGTGGGTTTTACTTGTGTTTATGGAAAGAACATGTTTCTGCTTGTGGGCACTTTTTAGTCTTGGATCATTTCTAAACATGGTGGATTTCTCCCAGGTTTCTTTCTCATGCTCTCAATCTTCCTCTCTGGTATGGCTTCTGCTTACACTCAGAATATGACTGAAAAATGCTTGTATGTACATTTTAAAGCTGACACCATGAAAATTTTGGAAAGATAGTTGGTGGGAGGTCATTTATCGGTTTGCTGTCATCTCTTGGTTTTACCATAAGTACTTTGTACCGGTTGTACATGGCCCCTATGTATCATGGTTTCAAAACTTACCTGATAACGATAAGCATCGGTGATACTTGTCGGTTTCACCAAGAGTTGATTCCAATACCACCTCGATATAGGTATTGGGGTGGTATCGATATCAATATTGGTATCGAGCCGATGCTGTTTCTGTATTAGTCGATGTTGACTGATATAATAGTTTTTTTTTAATTTTAATTTTTTCAAAAATAAATAAATAGGGTTTTGATATCGGCAATACCGGAATGGTATTGGCCGATATGTATCTGATCGGACCAATACCTTATACTTGATATATCAATTTTGATACCTTACTATGTGTATGCCATATTGATATGGGTTGCTATGGGGATGCACCTCTTATACCGACACGATCGGGTTCGCATTTGATGCATGACCTAAAAGCATACTTTTCATTACTTTTTTGTTCACACTAATATCTGTCCCCGATGTTTGATCACAAAAAATAGGGGTTATTATTATTATTATTGTTGTTGTTGTTTTAATTTTCTCAAGTTTATGGCCCTTATAAACTATGGAAACCTCTGTTTGCGCCCACGTTCTTGACCCCTTGAAACCGTTGATTGCTTTGGATCAGATGATGGAGATCGTGGTTCACCCCGATCATCCACAAAATGATCTTGAGATCACAGCGCACCTAATAGACATCAGTTTTTTATTCCAAGTCTCGAGGATCCTCAAAAAATTGCCCTTGAATCATAAGGCACACATCACGCCCAAACATGAATTTAGGGTCATTTTTTGGGGTGTCTATTATCTGATTTGAATCAATCAATGATTTTCAAGGGATTTCAGGACAGCCATTTTATTGGAATAAGTGAAGTTTACTTGATATCTGGCGACTTTAGATGAAGTGGATTGAAAAGTGTTTATGTAGTACTAAGTGTCCTAAAAGCTTGCTTTGCTCATGAGCTATTAGACTATTAAGGTGGTCAAAGTCCTTTTTCTGAGCATGGTTATTGCCACACCCCTTAAACAATGAAAAAAAAATATTATTGACGTCTTTCAATAAGATGATATGGATTGTTTTTTCTCTCAACCTTCGGCACAATAGATCTTTAGATCGTGGTCCTATCATTAGACGATTATATGCTGATTCCATGTGACACAGTGAACATGAATCATTTTTCATGATATGTTGTGGTTGTCCATTATTTGTGATATGTGTCATGTGGAATCAACATGTGACTGTTTGATGGTAGGCCAATGATCTCAAGATCTATTGGGACCAAAATGTTTACGTATATTATCCAATTCAAAGCAATCAATGGTATATTCTTTATTTAAGTGGTGTGGCAATGACAAAATTGGGTGTGGCAGTAATACTGTTCTTTTCTTTTATTTTTATTAATAAAGAAACTAGTGGGATGCACATGTGAGAGAACCAAGGAGATATGTAAGACATTTTTTTTGTTTTTATTTTTAGCCTAAGATTCTTCATTCTCAAATTGGGTTTCACGTAATTAAACCACATTGATTACTTTGTATAAGACAATGGAGATTTTTTTCGTCTCAATCTTTGACATAATAGATTTTAAGATTATGGTCTTAGGATCAGAAGGCCAGATTTTGATGCTGCACATCCCGAAAAGCGGTTTGCGAATCATGTTTGATGTATGCCTATGACTATGTGCCACATAGAATTCAAATCCGACCTTATGATCATAAGCGTATGATCTCAACATACATTTCTCCAAAGTTGGGGTAAAAAATGATCTCCATCTTCAGGTTCAAAGCAGTTAAAAGGAAATATTGGTTTGTAAATAAACGTAGCCTCTTTAACATTAATGGAATTTACTTTTTTTCGTTTGTCGGCTTAATTCCGCCTTCTCCCTTTATCGTATACTAGTAGAATGCACGTGGAATTCAAGTAAGCATTAGGTATATTTTGTATACGTGGAAAGAGATATAACAGGGGTTAGTTTAGGAAATTGGGAGAATTCTTAGAGATTTTCAAAATCATTATTATAATTTATAAGGCCTGTTTGGATAAAAATACGGAAAATGTAGGAAAGTAAAATAATATTATTATATTTTCCAATGAATAAAAAATCATGGGATTCTTTTATTTCCCTTTGTTTTTCGTTGTTTGGATAATCACATTGCTAGTTAAGAAAATGCAGGATTAAGGAAATCATGTGTTTATATACATATGCGGGAAATTTTAGGAAAATAATATATCCTAACAAAAAAAGTTGTAATGCCACAAAAGATCATTCAAACTGAAGAAAAATTATAATATCATAAAAATGATCATGGGTGTGGGTTTGTTGTTAGACGATCAAATTTTAATTCCACGTGAAGATCATGGGCGTACCATGAGAAGGGTTCTGTGGTCACTTTTGAGATGTGTTCCACTTGAAATTAACATCTAACTGTCTGATAGGTGAGTCATGATCTAAAGATCAATTCAATGAAATATTGGGAAAAAAATTATTTCTATGTGTCCATTCAAGGCATTCAATGGTGTTAAAGGTGGAAACCACTAGTTGCAGACATTAATTTTCGATTGCTAATACCCGTATACAAGTAACATAAAATAATTAAACGGCTCGTTGTCGCCAAATACCATTTCAACTCCCAAATCTTTGATAAAATAGATCTTGAGATTATGGCCCAATCATTAGATAGACAGATCTTGATCTCACGTGACACACCTCTCGAATAAATTATATCCGAGAAATATGTTCGATATATGCTCATAATCACATTCATTTTTTAGAATGTGTACATGTGAAATCAAAATCTAATTGCATGATGGACGTCCCATGATTTGAAGATCTAATGTGTCAAAGATTGAGCTGAAAAATTATAACAACCCAACTTTTCCAACATTATTTAATAGAAATAAATATATTTTTTTTGTTACTTTGATTTGCATGAATATATATATATATATATATATATATATATATATATATATATATATATGAAAAAGCCTCCGTCCTCCAACCTTCCACATGGAGTTAATAGTTTGTTAATAGTTTCATAAGTTATAAATTAGCTTAGTGGTTGAAAGCTTTGGAGTTTTGCCTTTGATGTTGAGGAATCACCCTAAAGTCGCTTCCAAACAACGGAAAATCACAGAAATAAAATCTGAGTTGAAATAAAATCTGAGTCTAAGTATTTCTCTGTTTCTCCGTATCCAAACAGGACCTAAGGGCAGTGCGATTATCCCTGACCTTAGCTCTATGCAGGCCACTCTCCTTTCATCTGTAGCAGCACATGTCCCATGGTTTATCCATTTCCATGGTTTGAGAGCGGTCTGCTACATTGACCCGTGTGTAAAAAGTTTACATTTTAACCTTTTCTTGGGTTTTATGAAGCAATTTCTGTTTTTTGATGAATATGAAGCAATTTCTTTGTTGCCTTCGTTTAGGGATGCAGATTCAGTTGGATGGACATAAATCGGTTTGGTTAAATTCTGAAAACTTGGAACCGAACCGAAACTAAAAAAAATAGTTTCCATGTCGGTTTTGGTTTTAGTTTTTTCAATTTTTAGTATTTAAATTTCTTTAGTCAATTATATTTTTTTTTCGATTTTTCAGTTTCTTTTGGTTTTGGTTCGTTTTCTATACCTATCAAACTTGTTTTCGTTTTCAGCTACCCAAAACCGCATCCCAATCGATTGGGTATCAGTTTCGGTCCTGTTTTGGTGGGCCAATCTTTCGGTGGGCTTCAGTTGTCGTTGCCAAACGTGCACTCTCTACCTTTCTTGGTCAAGTCGTTAGTTTTAATATTAAACCGTGTTCAAAGCCTAGGTTGGAAAGTAATCTAAATTAAAAATTACTTTTTGATCCAAACATGTCCTAAATAGATGGATAAAGCTCTGACGATGATGATAAGAAAATACTGTAGTAATGGCCTCATTTACATACAATGCTACGAATCAAATGGGTTCAGTCGGATTGGGTAGGGTTAGGTTTAGGCCAACAAGTTTAGAACGCAAAACTTGACCTCTTTAATAAATCGGCCGAGACTTTTAAACTTTTAACTTGACCCAATAAATCCGATGGGTCATAAATCTGAACCTGTCGAGTCGATCTAATTAGTTTGCACCCCTAGATAGAGGCATGAACGCCCAAGTCATAAACTTAATGTTTTGGCTAAGAAGTTTGCCAATAATGGGCTCCTAGCGGGAATATTTAGGGTCTGTTTGGATAGGGGAAAGGAAATGCTAGAAATCATTAGAAAGGGTTGAAAATGAGATAAAATCTATCGTTTGATAATAAAAGTAAGGCATGTGAAATAGGTGGAAAATAAATCAGTTTTCCTCCTCCTTGGAATTAGGGCAATCCCCCTAAAATCTAAAGATTTTATCTTTTTTAATGGAAAACTCGATCATCACTCTCTCTACGAGATAAGCTCTCTTGGAAAACTCGGTCATCTCTCTCTACATTCTCTCTTTCTCTCTCTATTCTACTCTCTCCCTCTATGTTCTCTCTCTCTCTCTCTCTCCTTTCTCTCCAGCTCTCCTCTCTCCTCTCTCTCTCTCTCTCTCTCTCCACGATTTCTCTCTTTCTCTTTCCGAGTCTCTCCCCAAACCTCCCTTTCTCTCTCCATGATATATTTCTTTTTCCAAATTTCTCTCTCTATTTCTCCCACACACAATTCCTCTCTCTACCCGCCTATTATGTCAAGCATTCTTAATTTTTATTTATTTTTATTTGGTGTGTCATCTACACCAAAGATGGTCCTCCCCTTCTATTTTTAGTGTTATTAAACAATCCAAATGCCAAAAAATGATGAATTTCTATTGATTCTTAGAGGACTGGAATCCATAGGATCTTCAAATCTATTTTCACCCTTTTCCTAAAAAACATCCAAACATAGCCTTAGATTGATCGTCCATGTGCATGCACCATGTGGCCTACAGATAGTCAATCGTGCAGTTGAGAGTGCTCCCTTAAATTTAAAATGAAATAATAGGGGATGACCTCTCATAAACAGATTGGAAGAATCCATAAACTAGCCTCTAATATGTTTCTTAGCAATCCAAATTATCAAGATAATAGTTCATATATTAAACTAAAGTGATCCACAAAAATCACGCTCATTAGAAGATCTAAACTATCTAATTTATGTACTAAATGGAACGTTTTTCATAACTTTCCCAACAGTTAAATTAAAGGATAGTGGCTCCCGGCCGAAATTTAAACACCAAATGGTGTATAAATGATTTTAAACTATTAGAATTAGACTTTTGTTCTTACACCATTGAAGTATGATTTAACATTATGCCATGTGACACACATCTATGAACAATCTAAATTTCCCCAGTGGCAATTTATCATTGGAATATGTCGCAAGCCAGTGAAACATGCTGATAAGTGGATGTGAACCATCCGATTGATGAACTTTAATCTCAGCCATTAAACTAAAAACAACGACTGATATCATAGTCGATCGGATGATTTAAATCTCCTTAAAATACCATGTTTGGGCTTGTTGCACTTCAATCAATGATCTATCACTTTGACCGTTCGAATCACCATTATCTTAAGCCATTGATGGTATAAGATCATTTAAACATTATTCTAGTGTTTACATGATGGTCAGGAGAGTCGGCCCTTAAATAAAATAAACCAATAAGATGGTTTTATGTTCTTGTAGCCATAAACATGCCAATGATGGGCTGCTATTTAGACAACTTTGACTGAACATAAACTGTGTCCCAGGTGGCCACCAAAAATTGGACGGTCATGGCTTGGGCTGCATGCCAAATCAGCTCAACAGCTCGAATCGACTCAGCTCGAAAATGACACCTTTTGCTCTCTTAAGCTTGGCTCCAGAGCCAGAGAGAACCATTTGATCTAAAGCTCTCATTAAGTAGAGCTGAGCTAGAGCCTTGTAACGCTTGGTTCGGTCCAGCTCGGCTTGATTAATATTTTATATATATAATATATTTTATTTATAATGTTTTTACTTTGTTCCCTAATAAGTAATGATTAGATTCATCTAATTGTTGCTTTATAATGGATAAAATCATCTATTAAAGCTCTCTCTCTCTCTCTTTCTCTCTCTCTCTCTCTCTCTCTCTCTCTCTCTCTCTCTCTTTCTGTTCTTCGTTAAAGCTCTATCTGTTTCTCTCTCCACAATCATTAAAATTCTTGTTGTCTCTTTCTCATTTGTCTATCATCAACCAATTACTACAAGCATGACAATCGACCAACTAATCAACACTTATCACCAACATCTATGCGGCTATATGGCTAAACGCTAGACACCATTACCTTCACTCTTTATTTACAATCATGGGCAACAAGCACTACATCTCAAATTCTCGACTCTCAAATAATCCTAATATGAGATTAGGGTCTGCATTAAATTTAAACACCTTCTTTCTCCAATCGATCCATCTCAGTGCAATCGATACAATAAACCAAAAAGAACTAAAGGACTAAAAGAGATTAGGGCTTTAATTTAGTGTCATGACCCAGACCCACATGCCACAATATTGTCCGGATTTGAGCTTAGGTCTCCGCCCCGGTTTTGGTTTTAGCATGGGCTTAACGCCCCACTCAAAACGCGTCATGACATGTAGTGTCCGCAATCACGTATAGCCCAGGGTCAGGACTTTTCCTGTCTGATGTAGGACTACTATAATCCCCCCACCTTATAAAAGAGCTGTCATCGGCTCTGATACTATTCTGTGAAAACCTAGACCCACATGCCATAATATTGTCTGATTCTAGGCTTAGGTCCCAACCCCGATTTTGTTTCTGGCATGGGTTTAAGTCTCCACCCAAAATGCGTCATGACATGTAGTGTCCACAATCACATATAGCCCATGATCAAGACTTTTCCCTATTTGAGGTGGGACTATTACATTTAGTAAGTTTTACTAGGGCTTTCATCCATTAAAAAGGTCGGATAATATTTAAAAAAATATTAGCAAGAAAAAAATTATAATAAAATTTATTTGGCTTGAAGCTCGACTCGGCTTGAACTCAGACGAGCTAGAGCCCAAAAATTTCAGGCTCGAAGGGCCTAGAGGTGAGTTCAAGCTCGGTCGTATAGGGTAGAGCCGAGCTAGAGCTAACCCAAGCTCAAGCTCGGCTCGATTGTAGCCCTAGTCATGACACAATATTAGGACTATCAATGGGTTAGAATCATCAAATCGACTTGATACCTCTCCCGTCTGACCCTAGCTTTTAGTGGGTCAGGCACATCAGCTCGACTTGTTGAGTCGGATCGAGTACGAATCATTCAGCCTGACCTTTGGGTTAAGATCAGCTAAAAGGTCTAGTCAAGTCAAGCAAAAATCGAGTTCGGTCAAATCAGCCCGGCCCGACCCTAATATTCTGAAATTAAGAAAAATAAGAGGTTTCAAATTGGGTTGATCGTGGGGCATATACCCTTGACCTGTCGGGTTCTGTCAGCTTGTGTCCGGCATATACCAATTTCTTATCGGACAGTCAAAATATGGGCCGATCCGACCCGTTGACAGCCCTAGTCTCATTTAAAAATTTTATTGTGAGTACCCAGCTCCATGGATCTTCCAAGACCCAGTGCCGATGTAAGAGACACCTGATTAGGGCAACTGTTAAGCAAGCAAGCTAATCCCGGGAGCTCATTGTTGTCCAATCCTTTCGGAGTGTCAAACTCTTGGATTGTTGAGTGTTTTGGGTAGACTTACGAAAAAAATGTTCCTCTGTAGTTTGCAAAACCTTTGGACACAAAAAGAAATAGATTCAGAATTGGATTAGTCCTAATTTATGATAAAGGCCATCAACTAGTGTTGGTCTCATATGTACCGGGTGCTGGTCGACCTGATATCTAACCTGACCCGACCTAATATTTTATCAGGTCGGGTACATAAAGTTAACTTGCCTGGTAGGGTCGGGCATGAGACATCCGACCTGACCTGAACCGACCTTCAGGTCAGGTCCGGTCGACCCGACCCGATATTTATATCTAAAAAGTATAAAACAAGGAGTTGTTTACCACATGGGGTCGGACGTCGGGTCCAATCAAGTCTTTGTGTCGAGTCAGCTTGATGCACCTCCGTTCAAGTCTGCTTAATGCACCTTCGTTCTAGTTGGACATTTGCATATTTCTTATTGGACAGCCAAAATTTGACCTGATTCAACCCGTTGACTAGGGTTTTCAATGGGCACGTCAGCTAGAATTATGACCCGCACCCGGCCTGAAAAAAGTAGTATATTTTATGAAGCCTACCCGAGTCAGGCAAAGCATGTGGTGACCCGGATTGATTTGGGCCGGGCTTAGGTTGAATGTTCCAACACCCGCACTAAAAAAGAAGATTCTATTAACCCAAAAATTGTTGCTAATACCCTCACCAGCAGTTTTTACCTGATGCTAATAATCTTATTTTTTATAGTGCCAACCTGCACCCGGCCTGGATATTATATATAAATATATATATATATATATATAGAGAGAGAGAGAGAGAGAGAGAGAGAGAGAGAGAGAGCATTTTATTTAGATGCCTTGAGATTAAATCATTGAACAATTTAAAATCAACGACATTTAAGTAAAAGTGCACCTTGCAATCCTAATCGGTACTAGCTTCATAAATAAAAACCCTACAATAGGGTTTTCATGTTATCGCAATCTCTACCATCTCAAGTCCCAACTCTAAGCAAGTAAGTCTCTTGTTCTCTCAAACTCTCTCCTTGAAAATTGATTTGAAATTATTTTACCAAATTTTATTAACAAAACCAAAAAAAGCCCATAATACAATACAGCCGGGTTAGAGTCGGGTTAAAAAAATTGGATCGTCGAAAATCTCCCACCAACATAGCAAGAGGGGACGTGGACGTGATGCAGCGCGTGGATTGTGATAAGACTTGGTTGGGGCAAGGATAGTTTTTTTGGGATACTTTGTTATAAAACAATATATGTGGTTTAAAAACATGTTCTTTGGTAACTTAAAAGCATTGTTGCAGTTTGGTCCCATGGTTGGTATTTTTTTGGGTACCATCGGCTGTTAATATAGCAGCTAATGTTTATGATGTAGCTGTGAATCTGATGATTTTTTACATGGTTTTTTTGGGGTTCAATGGTTTATGATGTAGCTGAATTTATAGTGAATGGTTTATGAATATATTTTATGATTTATGAATATAATTTTTTTGGGTTCAAAATTTTGGCCGATAATTTAAATTATTGGCCGAAATTTATCAGTTTTGGTCCACACCGATACGAAAACAAGGTTTAAAATTTCTGTCACATTATGTATGAGAGTGAAATTTTGGTCAAATTTTTTGTTTCGGCCATGCCCGAAACCGTTATTTTGATCCTTGGATGCAGCTGTAAATTATAAATATGTTACTGATTTTATAGCTGCTAATGTATAGCTGTTGATGCAGTTTATATCATACAGTGGTGCAGTTTATATAGCTGCATTGTTTACAAGCAATCTGTATATATATATATATATATATATATATATATATATATATATATATATATATATATATATATATATATATATATATATAAGTGCTGCAGGTAATTTCTATTTACAGCTGATTTGGGTGATGCTGTGTTGGTTGATGCCTTATTGGCAGATGCCTTTTATGTAGCTGACACAGTTGTTGGTACAGGTGCCTTTGTATACACAGCTGATATAACAGATTTGTCTGATGCCTTGTTGGCTAATGCCTTCTATGTATCTGCTGCGGCTGATTTTCTATACACAGCTGATACAGTTGATTTTTTATGTATATATATAATTTGTGCAATTCATTTTTTATGTAACGCGTGCAACTGATTTTCTATACACAGCTAATACAATACATAGCTGGTGCAGTTTATAGCATGTTCTATAGAAAGGTTCTACACACAGGTTCTAAACACAGGTTGATACACAGGTACACACACATGTTCTATACACAGGTTCATACACATGTTCCATACATAGGTACATACAAAGTTTCAGTTTATAGCACGTTCTATAAACAGGTTCACACATTGATACACAGTAAGTTCATAAATTTTCATCATATTTTTGTGGCTCGCAGCTTCTCATAGATTTTTATATATAGGTACATGGTTTCTAGATTTGCTCAAGATGAATTTCTTTTACAGATATACTAGAAGATGGATATGTGCTTCGAATGCCATGAACGAGGGCATTGGATCAAGGATTGTTCGAAGAGGAAGTTGGTTCAGTGTAAAGACACAATGGATTGCTACTGTAAAAAGCTATCCACAATCTGTGTTTCAAATTCAGAGAAGAACCCTGGACGTAAATACTATAGCTGTTACAACTACGGATTTTTTAGATGCCAAGATGGCTGCTCTGAGAATGTGTAATAGTCTCACATTTGATAGAGAAAAGTCCTGACCCTGGGCTATATGTGATTGTGGACACTACATGTCATGACGCATTTTGCACCACGTGGCACATCCTTGACTAATCCAAGTCATTCAAGTTGCAATATCATGTGAGCTGATGTTTGCCTAAAATTGGGACCATCAAAGGATTCTAACCTTCCAATCGGGACTCTTTAATATATGCTGTTGTTCATCTCTAATGTAGGGTTCATATTGAAGTGCTTGGATTGGGTAGTACTGATTAGCTAATGGGTGTATTTTGAGCAAAATGAAGTTCACATGACATATAACCACTTGCTCGAAGTAGATTGGTAAAATATGTAATCTCTTAAATTTATTAATGATATGGGGCACATTTTTTTATCAATGCAAATGGTCCAACTCTGCTCAGCCCATCATTGGCACCATGTCTCAGCCAAAGAATCATGCTTATGAGAGGATTGGAAGCATTCGAACAATGCACTTTAATACCAACAACTATATATTATATATATATATATATATATATATATATATATATATATATATATATATATATATATGCACACTGCACAATTGTCCATATTTGAGGGCATTCATCGGATGGTTCAAAACTTCAAATCCCCAAATAAATTTGATTTTTTGGTCCATGGTAGCTCACAATATGAGCTATAACTTCCATGAGTTGTATTTCTTAAAAAAATGTGCCACGTGGCCTAAAAGTATGGCGATCACAGCGCAATTATCCTTAAATTGATTAATTCTTTTTTTCCCAATTGGGTAATTAATTTCTTTCCAATGGATAAAAACAACTCTAGCTGCTTTCAATGAGCGCAAAAGGAAGGCCTTCTAAATCCAACAGTCATTAACTAGTAATACTCAAGTCAATATGCATAACATATCTAACAGATCTTTGATAACTCTCAGATTATGCAGATTGTTTTTAAAAGGGAAAAAAAAAGCCTCAAATAAAACTCCAATGGTCTAAAACTGCCTGCTTGTAAATCTAAAAACATGGAGCAAAATGGTATAGGTACAAGAACAGTAGCTAAGGTTGAAAAACAAAAACTGTTCACCAAATTTAAATGCACAGTAGGAAAAGATCAAAAGAAGCCTTTTGAGAAGGAAAGCCACACCATAACCCACACCACTAACAATTGGTCTGAAGCAGAAAATAAGAAAATTACAAACCCTAACTTGCGTTAAAATTGATTAATCTGAAGCAAACTCAATCGAATCATGCACAAGATCTGAAAAAATGAAGAAGAAATTGATAAACTACTCAATTCATAAGCTGATTTCGATCAAAAAATGGATTGATTTGCTGAAGAAGACCATAAACCAGGCCAAAACTGCCTGAAATGGTTAAAACGACCATATTTTTCACTGGAAAATGAAATCAATCGACAAAAAGTACCAAAAACCTACTTAAAATTTGCAGATTTCACTCTAATAATCCTTTAATTAAACTTACCGGAAAACGAACTGAATAGGCGAAAACTACCTGAATAAGCCCTAGCTTTTGCCGACGCTCTGGGAGAAGAAACCTCAGCTTTCTTCCGAGCTCTCCAAGAAGAAACCCTAACTTCGTTGGCCCTCTGCGAGAGAGAAAAGTAATTTCGTTGGTGATCTGGCACTCAAAATCCTCAAAATCCTCCGATTGAGCTTTTTTTTGGGTATTAGAACTCAAAATCCTTCGAATCCCGTAATTTTTTAAGATGGCGGGAGATTGGAGAAAGAGATTAAAGAGAAAATTGGGAGATCGATTAGGTTCCATGATTACAAAGATCGGAGAGAACGAAGGAGATAAGACACAACTAGAGGGAGTGGGTCGGCATAGAATGCGTCTCGAAAGGTTCACGACAATGAGAAGAGGAAGTGTCGCAACAATGAGATGAGGAGAGGAGGTTTCACGACAATTAGACGAGGAGGTCGGAATATGACTTTACGCGTGCGTTTGCTATGGCTATGCATTTTTTGGACCGGACCGAATCGAACCACCGGATTTGGTCCGATTTGGACGGTTATCGATTTGGGTTTGATTTGAAAAAAAGGAAACTAAAAAGTTTGGTTTGGTTTCGATTCCAAACCGAGACCAAATCAAACCGAACCGAATATAATTTATAGATAATTATATATATATATATATATATATAGGCGGAGATTTTGATTAATTTTAAAAGTCATTTAAGTAAAATGCATATTTTTATATAAAATCTTACTATTGTCTTTTCTTTTCTTTTTTTTTCGATAATCTGAGTATTCGGGTCTCTTAGAGCACCCGCCTAATCTCAAAGGCATATGTGCACCTCAAATTCAGCACATGTCAGGTCAGCACAGGATATAAATCTCTAGGGTGGCCTCAAGGGAAGAGGAGACTCGAACTCAGGTCTCCTGCTTTTAGAAGCATATACTTGGCCAGCTTGCCTAACCCCTGGAGATTCAATCCTACCATTTTCTTTAGCCTATTCTTAAATCCTAAAGCGGTAAAGTAGAACTTATATAAAAATCGGTTGAGAAGTTGAGAAAATTTAGATGTGCAAGTAGAACTTATTGGAAAACTGAAACCGACCAAACCAAACCGAACCGAATTGAATCGGGTTAGTTTAGTTTAAGAGTTGGACGATTTGGTTTGGTTTGAAAATCTAAAAACCGATTAAGACTAGTTTGGTTTGTGATTTTGGTCCAAAACCGACCAAACCGAACCGAATACACCCGTAGTGTTTGCCTTGTTTATATAATTTTTTTGAAAGAAATTATAATGATAAAGGAAGAGAGAACAAAGAAAAAGAAAACAAGACAATCTGAACATGGAGATTTGTGAAAAGCAAATCAACCCAAAACACGGACGCCCACAGCTCAAAAAAAAAAATCAACCAAAAAAATCTAAGTTTTGGTCAAAGCAAGGAGTTGATACCTCTAGCCATAGCTTTAAAATCCAAGTCCCATAGGACCAAATCAATAAAGTCCTTCGTGATTGCTCATTTCTCAACTAGCACCAGGATGGAACAGAGAAGGGCTCCACTGCCTTTGGCCGAGTTTTGAAAGATCCTGAAGTTTCGTTTAATACAAACACTCCAAATGAAAGCGAAGGAGATAAGGTGCTAGATTTTATTATCGGTATGTGAAGAAATTCTCGGGTTCCATCCACCAATCAGCTGGCCGACCAAGAGAGGAAGGCAAGTAGAGATGCTAAAGATTCTGAAAATTCCATATCAAATCTGAAAGACCTTACAGCAATGAAGAAGTGGGTGGTTGACCGATTCCTCGTTATGTTTACACATGTAGCAATGGTTTATAATGAGGATGTCTCTGCGTTGTAGCTAGTCAACCGTGAGGATGCGCTCCCAAGCAGCACACCATGTGAAAAATAGGACTTTGGGGGCAACTTTAACTTCCACATATAAGTTCACGACATCGAGATGGAAGGAGTTCGAGAGTAAAATTTGTAGAATTCAGAAACACTAAGCAAATTCTAAAATCAGGAATACGTGCCTCTGGGGTAGCCACGCCAATGAGACACAACAACTCTTAAAGTTGAGAGTTTTCTTAAAATCTAAGTCTTCTTCTAAAGATGATAGACCAATCAGCTGAAAAGAAGTTATAAGGGATCGCAGCTCCCTTATCGATCTAGAGCACACATAGATTCTGAAATTTAATAGAAAGAGAGCCTTCCGAGAGTTAGCGTCATTATCAAGTTTGAATTTCATCATGCGATCAAAAAGAAGCTTGACCAAAAGTATCTCTTTCCACCAACCAGAGTGAGGCATTCAAAGGTAGGTTATACTTCGAGATCACGAGACTAGCCCATCGAGAGTCGTGTTCATGTTCTAAGCGCTACCACCACTTGGTAGTTGTTTGTATAGTCATTGCAATTTATGTAGCCATTGTTGTTTATATAGGCTATATAAATTGATGTATGATTGATTTTGGTTAGGTCAAGATCTAATCGCAATATGCTTGGGTCAAGATCTGACCACATAAATTGACGCTATGATAATCGCATACATGGTCCACATAAGTCTGGGCCGTGTAAATGTGGCTGCCTGGTAGATGGAATGGCCATATATAGTGATCTCACCGTAGATTGGGTTCCGTGTGGTTGGTCCACATAAATCTGAGTTAGATAGTAATCTGACTGTTGATAATAGCAGAAATCTGGACCGTAAATGGTCTGGACACAAAATAAGGCCGTAGATGGTCTAGGCGCCATCTGGTCAATATTTTTGGCGCCAATATTCGTTGGTGGGTAGCATAATAGTAAGGGCTTTGTACGAAAAAACGGCTTGTGCCTTCTTTTATTACTAAAAAAAACATGAGCGTCCAGCCCGCCTGCAGTAGAAACTCATGCAGGAAGCAGGTAATTTTTACAGTTTTACCACCCCTCTTATTAATGGGTCTCGTACATCTGCGTAAAATATATGTGCCTTACAAAAAAAATATGAACGTAAGGAACACACGTGTACATATACCTTTGGATAGAGTTCGAAGAGATGGGACAGATGGCTTTCTAAATAGAGAAAGTTGCATTACCTCGTGCACTATTATGGAGAACTATACGCGATCCATCTGTAAAGTAAATTTGGAATCTATGATCATCGATCTAAACCGTTCATCTAAGATAGATGATTAGGGTTGTATCATCATACGGTCCGTTTTACTCAAATTAAAATTAAATTATAATTTACAGATTTGATGATGCAGATCTCCATCGCTTTCTCTAATACCTTACCAACTTTCTTCTTCAATTCAACTTCCAAGTCAGACAATAAACCAGCACCCCATTTATGACCTTTACACATTGTAAAGCCATAAAATAGACAAACCATCAAAAATCCTTTTATAATATGGAAAAAAAAGAAAAAGATCACTTGTAATCCGTGTACAACTTTGCTTCAATATGGATTTAGAAATTATAATTTAATTTTAATTAATTTTAATTTGAGGAAGAAGAGAAAAAAACTTATTTCTTGCTCTATAGATCTGGGAAAAAAAAACTGATTTCTTGGTCTATAGATTTGGGAATCAATGGCTCTAGATTGATCCAAGCTCCAATGGCTCTAGATTGATCCAAGCTCCTATTTATCCAACGTCGTTTTATGGACACAAAAAAGTTAACCAGAGACTACAAAGCAAACTCGGGGGTATCTGCAAGGTGATGGTGGTGGTGGTGGGGCGCCGGGGGTAGGGGGTGTATTTGCCAAAATCCCTTTATATAACACCAAAATGCGAACGTTGGGGTATCTGCAAGGTTGGGGGGTGGGGGGGTCTAGATGCAAACCTTATGTAACACTCATGAAGGGTAGGTTCATTAACACCATGGTTTAAAATTTCGCATCATAACTTAAGTTATCTGCTGAATTGTTACGATAGCTTGAACCAAAATTTCGGTCCAAATATATATGGAAGGAAAATTATCGGCCGAAATTTAAATTTTCAGCTGAAATTTTAATTTTAATTTTCTGTTTCGAACACACTCGAAACCGAATACGAAACCGCTATTTTGATCCTTAGAGGATAGTAACGCTAAAACCAGTGATTGTCTCGAATCATATGGTCAAGATCATTTTTCGCCCCAATGTTCTACACAAAAGATCTTGAGATCATAAGCTTACCATCAGACGATTATTTTTTATTCTACTTGGCACATATCTGAACAAAATGACCCTAAAATCACATTTGAGCATGATGTATGCCTTGTGATTTTACGGCCACTTGTTTGGGATTTGTACCACGTGGAATAAAAAACTAATCGTCTGATGGTACGCTTATCATCTCTAGATTCCTTGTGTGAAAGACTAGGGACAAAAACGATCTCCATCGTCTAATTGAAAGCAATCAATAATTTTTTAGCATAGGTGCTCGTCAAGATTTTCTGGATGTTAAAAAAACTACCTTAATAGAATATATCTTGTCGAAGTCAAATCCTCTCTCGACAAGTGTGTTGCACTTAGGGATGTAAACAGGCCCGATTAGGGCTGGGCCACCTTAAAACTTAGTCTGGCCTTATGGGCCAAGGTTATGCCCGGCCCTAATTTAGGCGAGTTTTGATATGCTCAACCTTAGCCTTAATCTAGGCGGGGCGGGCTCCAATCAATCTTCGGGCTATGTTGTTTTTGGGATTTTTTAGAAAACATGGATTATTTATAAAAAGTTTTAGCCTGTTATACTACGTCAGCAAGTTTTAGAAAAAGAAATTATTTAAGTCCCCGATAATAATGAGGAACATTTATACCGAAATTAGCGAATCATCCGGTGTCCTCACCAAATAGACAATGCCACTGTGTTATATGACATTTAGTAAGAAATGTGTTTTCTTAATTTTAATTATAAATATTTCTCAAACATTAATCGAATGACATTTTAGAGAGCTTTTTCGTCATTTCAACTTTTTTGGGAACTTTGAAAAGTGAGTCAAACCGTTTTTTAAACTTCCTGAAGTAGTTAGGAAGGCTTATTTTTCTGATTCTCCTTTTGTTATCTTAGTTTTTATCCTCTAAGGCAAGGATCAAAATTTCGGTTGAAATGATCAAAATTTCGGTTCAAATTATCAATTTCGGTCTTCATTGACACAATAATTTGGACCAAAATTTCGGTCAGATTTTTGTATGGGATTGATATTATCGGCCAAAATTTCAATTCAAATTTTTGGTTTTGATCCCCTCCGAAACTGAAACGAAACCCGAAATTTTGATCCTTGCTCTAAGGTCATGACAACAAGTGTCTCAAGAATTCTTAGTGCAGAGAACTCTAATTTTATCAAAGTTTTCTCTAAAACTTCCTCTCATTCCGAAGTATTCATCGGTATGCATAACAGGAGATGGATCTTAGTGTAGGGAATAGAGGTACATCCTTCTTTTGGGAGCCATTACTTGCACCCAGAAATTACGCCCTTGCACTGAATTTAAAACAAAGACATGGAAACTTGGCAACGATTGTTATATAAAAACACCATTTAAAATATTTCAAGGCCATGATTTAAAGATATTTAAAAGCAGAAGATTAGGATAAAATATAATCTTCATTATGTGATTAAATATAGTCAATGGCTATTATTTGATTAAATAGTTGACTACAATTAATAGATCATACAATAAATATCGTGTTTTGCTCTAATCTTATGCACTAAAGATCTATAGATCATGAACTTCAAATCAAACGGTCAAGATTGTATTTACACATATCCCTAAAATGACAAGTTTTTCTTTAACTTTGGAGCAAGGGTGAAGTTTTCGAGTGCAAGTAATGACTCCCTTTTCTTTTTGTTTGACTTTTAGGTAATATATATTATTGTCAATGGTTTTTGAAATATAAAAGCAGGGATTTAGAAAATGATACATATCGGCCAAATCAACACCTGATATGCCTCGATATAACTCAATATTTGACTCTATATCAAATCGGGGCCAACATTGTATCAGGTAGGGGCTAACCTATACATATAGACCGATATGTATTGAATACACCCGAAATTAAAAATCATGACCACAACAAATGCATATGTTGTTAGAATAATAGGTTCAGATTGCAAAAGAAGATAAAGATTGGAATTACAATATACGCACATCTGGTTCGAGGCACATTAAATATTGTTGTCTTTAAACTGAGATTTGCCCCTACCACTATGATCTAGTGGTCACCAATAAGTTATCGGAAAATCAGTTCCAAGATACAACAAACCGACAGCGTATCCATGTGATCAGATTTGGTGAATCTGATCATGCAACCAGAACACCAAAAAACTAAAGCGGAACTTTGAGAAGAAAAAACTTAAACTCGCGGAAAAGAAATTTGAGAAAAAATGCAGTGAATGAAATGAGGGATCTTGAGGTCCTTTTATAGATAAAACAGGTGTAACCGAATGGACATGTCCGTAGCATATAATTGAACGGTTGGATAAGACATATCCGTTCAGAAATAACTGAATGATTTAAAATTTAAACGGGCGGTTACACACTTGTTTAAAAGTTTAATTAAATTACCGTATCGTTACGTACAAGTGCCCGTCCCATCCCGTCCCGACCCGACTAGCCTCGGTACGCGTATGTGTGACTGATGGATTGCATGACGGTGAAAGTTACAAAATTCGGTGCCCCTAGGTGAAGGCTACAAGCCTTGAGCCAAGACAATGAAATATAAACTAAACGCAAAAAAGGATTCAGACGATGTGGGACAAATCCCAAGTTCAAAAGCTTTTATTTTAAAACTTTTAAAATATCTAACATATGTAAGGAGGGATCACATCTGCTTCTCATACTAACAAAACATGAAGAACAGAGGTTCTAAAATACTGCCTTCTCATGACAAGGGGCGTTGATGAACCGGGCTTCGGGCTTGTAATTTTCTATTAGGGCTGCCCAATCTTAGCCCATTTATACTAGCCTCTTGCGGCCGTATACACCTTGATATTAAATGATTTTTCATCTAGGCCCAAGCCCGGTAGTACCTAACTAAATTGAGCGCAAAATGGTTGGGCCTTTGCTTAGATTGTAGGTCCAAATAAAAATCAGGCCTACTTATTATCCATCCTCAACCCAACCCAACCCAATTTGGCTCATTTGCACCCCAAATCAAAGAAAAATAAATAAATACAAATTTCAGAACTAGCTTCTTCAAAATTAATCATATCGGCCAACATCGGATTTGTCTTGACCCGAATCCATATTTGTGGCTTACAGTGCGATATCGATATCGTACTATATTGGCTGATACTGAATCATATCGGCCGAGATCAATAAATATGACCGACACATATTGAATTTGATATCCAAAATACCCTTTGAAATTTAATACCTGAAACAAGGAATAAGCGTATTAGACGATATATATCGGCGTTAATAAGGCCGGTATGAACCAATTTTAAAACGATGCTGATAATAATAATAATGGCATCTAAAAATAAAATAAGCAAAAATAAATAAATAAAAATTATTAAGACTATATAAATCTCTAAATTTATTGCAACTTAAATATTGTTTTGCAATTTTATTCGAACTTCAAGAAAATCTTTAAACCTCAAAAGTAATATCTTTGAATTCGAAGATGAAAGGTGGCAGGGATCTCCAAATCTTTCAGTAAAACTTTATCTGCGCAAAAGGAGAGGCTGCAACAAACCCACGCATTTCTCGAGCAAGCTTCGCCCTTCTCTTCTCATATCCTCTATCTAAACGCAAGTAGCGTTCTTTCGGCACCACAATGGTCATCTTCTTCAGCACCATTGCATTCTTGAGCAAATACTTCACGAGCTCCATTTCGTTCTCCCATCCTGTAAACCCGTTCAGGTAAACAAATTTGAGGTGATCTGATACACAATTGAAATAGTGCGATTCCCAATATTCCCTCAGATCAAAGCTCGACGCATTGAAAAACTTGTTGTAGTTGTAGCCCTGGAGATATCGATACAAAATTAGAAGTTTTATTATTAAACTAAGATTATCTAAAATTATAGAGAGCTTAGTGTTGATTAGAAAGAAAAAAAAGACAGCACAAAGTAGATCTTAAATATAAGAGATAAGGCTGTAATGATGATAAGGAAATATTGTAAGTTTAAATTTTAGGAATCAAACGGGTTCGGTTAGGTTGGGTAGGGTTAAGTCAGGCTCAACCCAATTATTAAACCTCCAACCTGAACCCGACTTGACTTGGTTAGTAGAAACTCGAGTCAGGTGTGGTTTGGGCTAATATAGGATAGCACGGAGTATAATGAATTTTGGGTGAAGTTAAGTTGGGTAAGGTCAGGTCAGGTTTAGGTCAGCAAGTTTAGGACCCAAACTCGACCTCTTTAATAAATGGGTCGAGACTTGAGACTTTTGACCTGACCCGACCTCATCCGATGGGTCAGAGATGTTGATCCAACTAGTTTGCCCCTAGATAGAGGCATGACTGCCCCAATTTTTGAGCACTCTCATAAGCTTAAACCTTGGGCCAAGTCTTAAAGATGGTAGTTCATGGTGAGCCGGAATATTGCATTCATTAGAAGATTTGAACCATCTGATGATCTATGTACTACAATGGAAGGTTGGCCATACATTTCAAACAGTTAAATTAAAATGTACCAATAAGATGGTTTGATTGTTCTTGTAGACATGGGTTGTGTATGACATAGTTCTGTGTTAGCCCCTGCCATAGCGAAGTTGACTTGCTTTAGCAGGTTCTCATCCTCTTTGCTAACATCTTGTTGCCTGTTTTAGCAGTATCCCTTCTCCTTGATAACTCCTTGCATAGTAAGATTTTATGCAAGATTTATCTGTTCAATAGTTCTACCCTCCTCTCTACTCACTCTTTGTCGGAGCAGATTTTATTTGCTCTGATAGGGAGTTAGTAGAGAGCAAAGAGGTTGTTGCTATAGCAGGTAAAGTTTTACCCTCCTCTCTACTCACTCTTTGTCAGAGCAGATTTTATTTGCTCTGATAGGGAGTTAGTAGAGAGCAAAGAGGTTGTTGCTATAGCAGGTAAAGCGTCCTTTGCAGGGTGTTAGAAAAGAGAAGGGGAACCAACTACAGCAGGCGAACTCTGTTGTGGCAAGAGTTAACAAAGAGTTATACCATACACAGCCATGATTTTTGGCAGAAACATGTCAATGATGAGCTACTATTTACACAACTTTTGCCTGGAAATAAAATGTGTGCCATGTGGCCACCAAAAATTGGACGGTCGTGGCACAATATTACAGCTCGCAATGGGTCAAACCGACCTAATAATACCTGACCCGCCTGACCCTAGTTTTTAGCGGGCCAGGCTCATGAACTCAGCTCATCGAGTCGGGTCAACCACGAGTCATTTGGCTTGACCTTTGGGTCAAGATCGACTAAAAGGATGAGTCAGGTCAGGCAAAAATTGGGTTCGGTCGGATCAGCCCAACCTGACCTAATATTCTATCTTTAAAATTAAGATAAATAAGAGGAGGTTTCAAATTGGGTCGATTGTTGGGCATATACCCTTGACCTGTTGAGTTAGGTCAGGTTGGGTCCAACATATGCCAATTTCTTATCGGACAGTCAAAATTTGGGCCCAACCCGACCCGTTGACAGCCCTTGCCTAATTTAAAAATATTATTGTTGAGTACCCACCTCGATGGATTTTGCAAGGCCCAGTTCCAATGTAAGAGACTCCAGATTAGGGCAACTATTAAGCAAGCAAGCTATTCCCGGGAGCTCAGTGTCCTCCATTCCTGTGTGGATTGTCAAATTCTTGAGATTTTGCAGTGTTTTTGGCAGACTTGTGAGAAAATGTTCCTCGGCAATTGGCAAAATCTTTGGACACAAAAACAGAAATGAGTAAGAATATAATAGGGAGGTTAAGAATTTGAATTATCAGGATATGGCAGACCACAAATAGCAGACCACACAACGGATCATAGTGGTGGCAATGCAAGTTCAGTGGGTCCCAGCAATGTAGTTCGGGCCAGCCACTTGTATCATGCCACGCAACCAATTTGTTCGTTGTTAATTGGTCTGCTATTTGAGGTCCGCTCATTATAATTTTGCAATTATTATGATAGAAATGCAATTGGCTAGCGCTGGTCTCATATGTAGTGGGTGTTGGAAGGGTGGAGGGATGCAAGTTTCCTACCACAAACCGAAACCGACCGACAAGGCCGCCTGGGCATAGGGCCAAGAGCCCCTAAATTGTATGCAAAAAATAGGGCTCCAGTCCACCAAGGGTGTAACCCAGTTTAGTAGTTCATGGCCCCATTTTAGGGATTCACATAGGGCCCCCAAAATCTCGGGGCCTATCCTTCCGACTGAAAAATTGATGACCTAAATCAAACCAAAACTGATACCAAACCAAAAAGGACTGAATGGATGCTAAGTTGGATCAATTTCAGTTTTAGCTTGCGGAAACTGGAAACTGATAAGGTAGGATTAGAAAATCGAACAAATAAATAAATAATCCAAAACATGAATAAAATAGAAAAAAATTATTAAACAAATTAAGAAAACCGAAATAGAACATAATTGAACCTATTTTCCCCAGTTTCGGTTTAGTTTCAGTTTCAAAATTTGAAAAGAAAAAAAAAAACGAACCGTAACCAAACTAATTCGTTTTGACTCGATTTCGATTCAAGATGAATTGAATACCAAAATTTTCAATTTCGGCTTAGTTCGATTAATTGAATCGGCATCATATACAAACTTAATATTTTACTTTTTTTACATATAAAGTAGTTGCTAACCGTTACGTATCGGCCTCGATACATATCGGTATCAGCTGATACAAGCCCATATCTGCTGATACGGCGGCCGATACCTCTATTTTTCTTAAAATAGGCCGATACGTATCGGTCCTCCATAGACTGATACTCGAGTCCGATACCGATTTTGAGACCTTAGTTGCTAACCAGATTCAAACCCAAGTTTTCATGCTTGGCATACCAAGTTGTTTACCATTGCACCAAACAATGACCCCTAATAGCCTTGGATGATAGAAATTTAAAAGATGGATTTTACCATGCGGGGTATAATTTAGAAAACATCATAAAATCCGCATAAAAAAATAGGAGACCTGCTTCCAAAAGCCCCCCTCCCTCTCCCCCCACCCCCTTGAGGCCACCCTAAGGATTTATATCCTATGCTGACCTAGCATGTGCTAAATTTGAGGTGCGCATGTGCCCCTAGGATTAGGCAGGTGCTTTAAGAGGCCTAGATACCCAGGTTAATAAAAAAAACAAAAAAAAACCCGCATCAAAAAGAATATTTACCAAAAAGGGATATGATCTCTATTTTGGAAAAAAAATTAGGAAAATATTTACCAAAGGAGGGGAAACAACAATTCAATTCCCTGTATGGAAAAAATATATTTATTTATGGTCATTTTACCAATATTTTCTAATATTTTACCTGGAATTGCATCTTTGAAAGTAAACTGTTTTTTCAAGAAATTACCCTTTCCACAAGGGTAATTTCATGATCAAGCATTATGTGGAGCCTGATCATGCTGCTGGTTGGACCCCTTCTACCAGGGGCTCACTTCTCTAGGTTTTTGACCAAAACGATGCTTAATTACTAAAGAAATTACATGACATCTTGGTTGCAAAAACAATTACCTGCAGTGCCTGCATATTTTTCAAGGAATCAGGGCTGTCAACGGGTCGGGTCGAGTCAAAATTCTGGCTACCCAATAAGAAAATATCAATGCCCGACCCGACCTGATAAAAAGCCTTTATTTTTATACTCTTTACCTATAAAATATTGGGTCAGATCAGGTCGACCCGATCTGACCTGACATATAGCTGCTCCGGCCCAGCTCGACATGACTTCTTGGTCGACCCGACCCAACCTGACGGGTCAAGTTAATATGCCAGAACTGGTAAAACATTGGGTCGGGTCGGGTCGACCCAACCCATTACAACCCAAATCAGGATACTCAAGAATTAACTGTAAAAAGACATAATGCCCCTTATGATGGGGTTGTGTTTGTCCCTAAAAAATTATGAGTCAAGAGGTACTTTGGTCCATAAAAATTATCACAAAAGCCTCGCCCTAGTCAAACTTAACGGGATGCATTGTTTGGTAATATGTAGGGATGGAAGCTTTGACCCGAATTCCTAAACCGTACTGAAAACCGAGCGAAACGAACCAGCACAAAAACCGATTCGGACCGATCCTAACTGAACCAATTCCAGTTCGGCTTTGGTTTTGGGTGGCAAAAATAGAAAACCGAAGGGGTCGGATGAGAAAACCGGAAAAAAAAAATTAAAAAAGAAACCAAAAAACCTGAAAAACTGAATATATATATATATATAGCATAAAGAGTGAAACACAGTGGCAGAGTGCAAATAGGACATATCTCGAGAGGGGTAAAGCAAAAATCCCCCACGAAAACACCGAATTGAAACTGAACTGATTCATTTTTATTCCGTTTCAGTTCAGGTTGATCCGAACCAAAAGCCAAAATCTTCAGTTCGGTTAACCGAATTTGCATCCTAATAATTTTTTTTATAACTACGAGTAATTTCTTTCGTAACTAGGCATTGTTTTGGTACAAATACCTATTCCTCCTCACACCCGAAGAAGTCTTTTTATGATTTATTCTTTTCAAAAATTGTAATCCTAGAGAAAATTAGGCTCATGATCTCGAGATCTATTGTATGGAAGATTGAATGAAAAACAGATTTGATCATATGATCTAAAGTCGTCAACAGTTTTAGATCATACAAACCTTTGTTGAGAAGAAAGAATCTTCATGCGCCAAAAAAAAGTACTAATGTGCATGTTTGTTACCGAAAAACTGTTTTAATAAAAATGAACAAATCAAATCAAATCAATCAAATCCGCGAAAAAGGCTTGGGCCTCTAACACAAGGGAAGGTTTATAATATTGCAACTTCAAGGTCTCAAGTTCGAGCGAAGCTTACCTAGAGAAAAATTAGAAAACATTTGAAAATAAGGTAATGAAATTTTAACAATAAATTTCTTTGTGGAAAAAAGAAAAGTTCCATAAGAAATTTCATAGAAAAACCGTTAAAGAAAAACCATAATTAATTTTTAAACTTAAATCTTTTTTGTTATTTTTCTTTTTTAGAAAAACGCATTTTAAAGGTGTTAGATCTTTTGAAAAAGGCGTTTAAAACGAGTTTTTCCAAAAACTATGCCCGTATCCGATAATCGAATTGATCAAATCTAACAAAATTCATTCATGCAAAACAAGTTTCAAATCAATAGAATGCATGCTAAAATTGAAAAAAATAGAACATGCACATTTGAAATAGCAAATTTGTATTCATCTAAAAAAAAAAGCAAATTTGTAGAAGAGAAGAAGTATACCTGAATGAGATAAGGACATAGTGTTAACCTCACAGCTTGATCAAAGTCTCCAAGAAGGTCACTTAGCTTTTTTCCACACCTCATAAATACAAATTGCAATCCAAAATCAAGAACCACATCAACTAGAGACACCATTTTCCCTGTTTGAATGGATACCATGTGCCCAAAATACTCAAAAGATTGCAGATTTGGGGTCTGAATACTGATCCCTGAACAAAGAGGCCTGCAATCTCTCACCTTCAAACTCTCAAGAGTACTAGAGGAGATCATAATACTGAACAAACCATCACATTTCACAAGTTCTAACACCTTCAACACCAAGCAATTCTCCAACATGATAATCAGTAACTCCGACGACATATCGATCCGCGAAAGCGATAAGACCTGAAGAGACATAAAAACCCTGAAACCAGATGGGTTAAAAATGCAGTAGTTCAACTTCAAAACGCGTAATAGATCATAGCCAAACAGGAATATGGGCAACTCGAACGGCTGACACCCACTTCCTGGCATCCCAGCATAACCCCCCCCTGAGAAGTCTAGATCTATCTCTCGAACGCTTCTTATTATAGCATAAAACACCCATTGAACAAGAAAAATATGGAATCGGCCATCATAAGATAAACGAAGTCGAAATGTGGCCATATTGGTAGCTTTGTAACAAAACAGTGCCGCATGAACGAAATTGACGAATTTCATTCTTTCTTTTCTCTCTATATGTATTGCTCTCATTACGGGCAATCGGCGGTAGGAGCGACTGCCTCTGAATTCAGTTTCATCGAAATTGAGATAGGGGAGTCTGGTCCAAATGTCGATCCATCTTGTAGATAAAACACCTGTTCTTATAGCGTATTTAACAGGCATCGAAGAGAGAATAGAATGGAGAATGGAGTCTGGGAGCTCACTGATTTTGTCAACAGTCATAGCCATGGCTACTGAAGGAGCAAAGAGAAGGCTCAAAAGAGACTAGGCAATGGGAAGAGAGCCAAAATGGACTAGCCTGAAGAAAGTAATGCAGGAGTAGCTTATTTATACTAACATGTGTTGTAAGTTATAACACACTCTCTCTCTCTCTCTCTCTCTCTCTTCCCTCGATATTTTGTCAAATTATCGTGCTCGAATATTCTTATAATTTTTATTATATATTTCTTTATCATTTAAAAACGCGTCGAATCCCATAAGGTTCAATCGGTTTTAAAACCCTTAGATATGATAGACCATTGACCTTAATGGATTTTTCTTTCATAGGTTGATGTGAAAGCGCTTTCCATGTCAAAATCTCTTCCATCTAAGGGTTCTAAAACCGGTTGAATACCATATAAGGTTAGGTCTAACCGGTTAGACCTAATGGTCGAAAGTGCATTTCTTTTGGTTTGCCTTGGCAATGCCTTATATGGAATTCAATAGGTTTTAGAACCCTTCGATGGAAACGATTTGGACATGTTAAGTATTTTCTCATTAATCTATGACATCGGAAGTCGTGAAAGTCTAGATTCCCTTATATCAGAGGTTTTTGAAACCGGTTTTTGAACCGGTTGAACCCTAGATAAATTTCAACTAGAGTTGGACGTACGTTATCGTTATTATATCTCATGGATATCTTGATGTTTTTTTTGTTTAATTTCTTGGCGACTCCACCGAGGCTATCTATAAATATTGATTTCCATATTTAACTTTGCCAGGCCAGATGATTTTTTCGGATTCTCCTGTATTTAAAGACATGCCTCTTAAGGATAGTGACAAATTTTGGCAAAATTCGCTAAAAATCTGTCGAACTTCGGTGAAACGGAGTTCGGGAAAACTTTCTGTGAAACTTCGGCGAATTCCATCATCCTACAACGTTCCACGTGGCACCTGAAACATTTTTTCAATGCCACATGCAGGGAGCTCGGGTGTATTACGTTTTTTTTTTTTTTTGATGAAAATTCATCTTTAAAAAATATATTTAAAAACTCATCTCCAATATATATTTTTTGGATAGAACGTTCAAGCCCTAGTCTGACCCTAACTCCACCGTATTTTTCTTCAGATTTGAAATATAGACCAATGAAGTTCATCCCAAGAATTTGGTTTTAATATATATAACTCATGTTTTAAATAATGTCAAATTTATACCTATTTTGAAATTTTACCATGAAGGAGATATACTCTTGAATAATTAAAATGTATTTATCTTAAGAGGTACCTCATCTTCTTATAATTATTACACTGCCCTTACGAGAAGGCTCGATAAGTATTAAAACACATGGTAAATATCCAATTTTAATATAGGCATATGTATTTCAAATATCCTTTACAAAAAATATTTTAAAAATTCATATGGTGTATACCTTAAATCGATATTATTTTTCAATGATATAAAATGGCATTTATTTTGTACAAGAATACCCTATAGGGTTTTTTGCATTTAGTTCCCAAGATATGTCTTATTTGCACTCCGCCCCCAGTGTTTCACCTAATTATAGTGCGGCCCTTGCTTGTATGTATCTTTTACTTATTTATAGTGATAGATCAGTTACAAAACTTATCTTTGATTGCTTTGAATCAGACGATGGAGATCAATTTTCACAACCATCTTCCACTTAGTAAATTTTGAGATCATAGACACCCATCATGGGTTAGATTTTGATTCCGCATGACCATCATGGGTGTACGACACCATCATGGGTGTACGACGAACGTGGTTCTTAGATCACTTTTCAAAATCGGTGGCATGTGAAATCAAAATCTGATTGTGTGATTGTAGCTCCCTGATCTCAAGATTAATTAGATCAAATATCAGAGCAAAAAAAAATCTCCATCAATTGATTCAAAGTAGTCAATGGTTTCTATGTGAGAGAATCCATAGTTGTAGGGAGTAATAAGTAAAACAAATATAAAAAAAAATAAGGGCCATCATATAAATAGGTAAATTACCGATGCCGGAGTACAAATAAGATATATATTAGGAGGTAAATGCAAAAACCCCTTTATTTTTTATAAGTACTCTATTTTAGTGAAGCTTCATTCTCTTATCAACTTATATATTCACAATAGAAACAATATGGTAAAAGAGGTCTAAAAAATAATTGCTCAAGTATTAGGTGATAGAACCTAAGAGGAGCTTGTTTGATATCATTTAAAAATATATGAACCGAAATTTGTAGAGTATTGACTTCATTTAAAAATATACAAACTTGCAAAGATTAAAGGGAAATTACAAATTTAATTAGCTAGGACTCATTTAGGATGAAGATAAAAAGAAAATGCATGAGATGGTGAGTAAAGTAAGAAATGTACTGTAAAGACTTCAAGTAGTAAGGTTATGAGGAAGTATATTAAGAAAGGTAACCAAATCTAGGGATCATTAACAAAGTGTTTGTAAGTATTAAAACAACTTTAAGAAAGACAAACAAAATAAGTTTAAATTTTGTAAAGACACTCATTGGACTAATTAAATTGTTCAATAAAATATTAAGGATGAGAAAAATGCTCAAAGAATTCGAAATAGCATTGAGATTCCTTTTTCATACGAATTAAACTAGGAGTCACACTGTGTCACAACCCAAAATTCTATCACATCCCGAGGACCCAGAATTCCGTGTTATGACCCATATACTTCCCAAATATATTAAACAGACATATACATAATCAAAGTTCTCATGCTAATATGATTTCATAAAATTCGTGAATCCAATAATATAAAGATGGAGAATCAGGGCATAAATAAATAATGAATAAAAATAATATTAAATCAATAAAATAACTACTAATAAAGAGAAAACCAAGGTGAAACATAAATTAAAAGTACGTAGCTAACAATAAATGTCCAATGATAAACGATAATTGTACGAAATAACAAAATAAATTATCTAAATTGACGATCCTAATCTATATACCAAAACTAGCGCTATCAATAATCGGCACTAGGATCGTAATTGACACCAAGGTCCTCTTAGTGTCCAGTAGCGTTGCCCTCCTAAGACTCTTGGTACTTAGTGTCAATGGAGTCAATAAAGTCAATGTCAACAAGATAGGGATAAGCGACATCCACTCTGTCGATAAAATTACCTAAAAAGAATATACGTTACGAGGGCTGAATTACTAAATAATGCGCAACTCAGTGGATACACCACCAATCCACCCTATAGTACTCAGGTGCATTGTGAGTGCATCTCATGAGTGATAATAATAATATGACAGTATATAAGAATAAAGAAATGTCATAATCATCTATAACATCATTCTCATATCTTAACTTATATGCAAGACTATGATCTAGACACGCTCTAATCTTAATGTACCTCACTATACCTCATAAACATAACATATCTTATTACAACTATAAATGCGTATGTACATTGCATGGACTTATATTCTTACTTATATTCTCTAATACGATCTTTTTCAAAGTCGCTGCTCGAGCCTACCATGTGAGGGTCACCTTATTAGTTTACCACCATAACATACCACCCTCCATAACATAACATCCTCATATTCATATACCTCATTTAGTCTCAAGGGCAGCCGACAAACGTAACTCATATTATCTTATAAGAGACTCGTCTTGAATATAAACATTATAGTCGTTATGGCGGCCATATAAGGAACGCCACGTACAAGCTTAGTTTCTTAATTTTATACTAGCCTAAACAGTGATGTCTTATTATATCTGTATCTTATCTTATCTTACATATTCTTTATTATCATAATCCTCCAACCTAAATTTAGAGTGAGTCATGGTGCGATAAGTTTTACTAATCACGTTTTCTAAGGGACGAGTTCCATAGTAACCTAAATGTATTTCGTGTAGTAACTCATACTACCATAGACGTGTTACATCCGCATATGAATACTTACATTCTGAGTTTCACGTGACCGTGAAAGGAATCTCATCATAACTATGGCCTAAAGGTTGAGTGTCGTATCTTATTATTTGACTTAATTTATTATATTTAAAACTCAGAGATGATAGGATCATCGCATATGACACCATATATGAGGTTACACTGAATTCGCACTCACCATACTTGTCGTGATATTCTATATCACTATAAATTGTAAGATATGTAAATACGGTGTGATCGTCACTTCGATACTATCTCAGCGAATTATCACGTCCAAGCGTAGACATAATCTCACACACTCGCGTACATGATCTATCATATCCATAAAATGTATAACATAATAATGATGGAAGCATAATCTTATCTTATTAGTTAACTTATTTGAATTCAAGATTACGCTATGTATATACATATATATTTTTATAGCACACTAATACAAATATAAAATATGGTAGCTATTAGTTTGCATGAAATCGAGAACGTGAAGGTCAAAGTTCTATTTCACGAGGGCATCGAATTTCTGAAATCTCCATGCTATCACAAAGATCGGGTTTAAATAATAAAATTTGATATATAATATATTATAATCGAATAATTAAATGGCAAGATAATTTTAAATTTAGATCTATCATGAACATCAATTGAAAACCTAATTTGATATAAGCATGCAATATAAATTTTGGTCATAATACATCAGGGGTAGAATACTTGATACTCCGTCAAAAAACACTGATGTTTCAAAACCCTAGACTTAGAATCGGGTATGAAATCTGAGTCCAAGACATCGCGGATCACTCGAGCAATAACTAAAGTCGCTCAAGCGGCTCAGACCAGAGAATTTGCCCTCTGGATGTGCATTGGTTGCTCGAGCGACTCTCGCCCGAGAAAAATCTCTCTTTTACGATCTACCTCGCTCGAGCGATAACCAAAGTTTGCTCGAGCGATCCAAAATTTGGATGTAAGCTTACAGAATCCATTATGTACGAATCCCAACCAGTTAGGGCCATACCCAACCATTTGGGGTCCGAATCTCCACGAAAATTAAGGCTTGGGTAGGGTTGGACTTCCCTGCCAATTTTCGGCATCGACCAGTGGTTCGCCCATGGCAGCCATACAAAGGGATATATTCAAAAGAAAAATACAAAAGTATATATATAAATTCCAAATTTATAAAATATGCAGATTTAATAGAAAAATAAAATACTAAATATGCAAATCTATTGGATTACAAAATGTTCAGGTTTAATTAATGTAAATTCGTCGATGCGCGATCGAAAGCACACTTTGCGACCGGATCTGAGAGGAATAGAGGAGATTAATGGGTACCCACTTGTTGAAGCGTGAACGATTGATCTTGCGACGGTTCAGGTTGAAGAGGTCGATGCCAAAAGTGTCGTTTCGTCCAAACTTTATTCTCCTTCTTCCTTCTTCAATCTTGTCGGTGGTTGAGCGGGAGATTTGAAGGAAGTGGCTGGAGAGTTTTAGGAGAGAAGAGTCAAAGGACTACAGTTTCTTAAAAGAAGAAAGTGAGAGAGGCTAGAGTTTCCAAAAAAATAAAGAGCGGGAAATATGAGTTACTGAATTTATAGAGATTTGTAAAAGATGATGGGTTCCGATGTGGAGCGCTAACATCGTGGACAATGTGCTGCATCATCTAACGCCGTTAAAATAATCAAAATGGGTCGAGTTGTTACGCACTGTGAAACTATTAAGTGGAGTATACAAGATCAAAAATTAAGTATTAAAGTGTAATGAAGCAAGATCTAAAATATTTGTGTAATAATAAAAAATATTAAAGTTTAATGATGCAAGATCTAAAAGTAAAATCTTGGCCTAATACATATATATTGGTATGATATTGTTGATAAATTTGGTTATCCATCTCAAAATCAATTGGCAATGAGTGGAGGGTTCCAAGATCTTATATAAGGAGAGACAAGGCTATGACTACTTGATGTGGGACTAAACTTCAACATGTCTTTTGCAAGTGTTTGTCGGACTGAGCCAAATCACGTGGACAATTAAATTGGGTGACGTGAAGTGGAGAAAAGTCTGCTATGATATCATGATAAATTTGGGCATCCATCTCAACCATTGGCAATGAGTGGAGGGGCTCAAAATCTTATAAGAAGAGAGACAACTCTATGAATACCCAGTGTGAGACTAAACTTCAACATGTCCCCCACACGTGTTGGCCGGACTAAGCCAAATCACGTGGACAATTGAATTGAGTGGCATGGAATAGAAAAATGTTTGTTTTGATATCATGATAAACTTATGTATTCATTTCAAAATCAATCCGCAATGAGTATCGGAGGGGCCTAAGATCTTATAAGAGGACAGAAAAAATTATGAATACCCGATGTAGAACTAAACTTCAACAACTATGATGGGGTAATGATGGAAGATTAAAATATTTTGGATAATCCAAATATCATGGCTTGGAACTGGGAAGTGCATTAAACACTCCACATGTCCTTATTTGTGTGCATTGGTAAGAACGATATGATCAAAACAGAAAATTATGTGGTGACCAATACTAATTTATAGATTGTGGTGCAACCAATGCACTTCTAAGAAGCATATATGGCTCATCTTTTGAGAGATCTAAGTTATCAAAGTAAGTCTAATTGGGAGCCCCATTACATTAGAGGATTTGAACCATTTAATCTATGCTCTCTAAGATTGGTGATTGTGCATATTTTTTCGATACATATTCAAGCGTTGAGATCAAATGGTGTGCAATACTCTTATATGTGTGATTCTTTGTTGAGATATGTTCCCCTGGTGAGCTTCAAGTTAGACGACTTGAATTGATCAAAGATGTGTGGGATGTGAAATAAATGTGGCTTATCATGGCCTTTGCAGTATCGATCATAAGTAGGGATGCAAGTTTGGTGTATCGAATCGAATCGAACCCAAATTTTTTGGGTTCAGTTCGGTTCACCTCAAATCGAAACTGAACCGAAACCCATTCCATTCGGTTTTTTTTTTTTCTGAAACCAAAATCAAAAACTGATTTGATTCGGTTCGGTTCGGTTCGATGTAGGTAAAATACCTACTTTTTTATTTTTTCGATTTTTTCCCAATTTTTTTGGGTCTTTTCCCATTTTTTTCGGTTTACTCAACCTACCCCCTCGATTTTCGGTTTCAAGCCACTGAAACCGAACCGAATTAGGGTTTAGTTCGGTTTGTGTCAAGTTTAGATGCGGTTTGGGACCCTTAGTTTTCGGTTCGGTTTCGGTGTTCGGTTCAAAACTTGCAACCCTATAAGTTAAAATTTTCAATATATGGAATTCTTCATAAGAAAATATAATTATTTAGTTTAGTTACTGTCTAATTACATAATTAACCTCACAATCTACCATCAAGGAACATACACTCAAAGGATAGGGCGGAGATCTAATGTTGTAATATATCGAAACCTATACATTTTTGGAGTCATTACTTGCACTCGGAAGGTTGGCCCTTGCACCGAATTTAAAAGAAAGACTTGCTAGTTTGGCGACCTCTATTATATAAAAACACCATCTAAGCCGATGCATTTGAAGGCAGTGATTTAAAGATATAAACTACAAAATATTATCATGAAATATAATTTTCATCATGTGATTAAATATAGTCAAAGGCTATTATATGATTCAAGAGGTAATTACAATAGATCATATGATAAGTATCGTGTTTTACTCTAATCTTATGCACTCAAGATTTATAGATCTTAAATTTGAATTCAAACGACCTAGATTGCATTTTCACATGTCACATGTCCTTAAAATATCAAGTTTTTCGTTAAATTCGGTGCAAGGGCCAACTTCATGGGTGCGGGTGCAAGCTTAAGTAATGGCTCACATATAATTTTTATATGAGTGCCTTTAAATCCAACCACTGAATCTTTGAGTTCACCCATGCTGAATTATATTGACTGTATAGAATCAGACAATGAAGATCATTTATCCTCCTAATATTTCACACGATGGATTTTGAGATCATGGGCATACCATCAGACGGTCAATATTTTATTTCACATGGCACACATATCAGAAAAGTGACCTTAACATCACGTACACGCTCAAAATTGATTTTAAAATTACTTTTTTGGGTGTACCACATGAAATAAAATATCGATCCGCTGATGGTACGCCCATGATCTCAAAGATCCATCGTGTTAAAAATTAGAATGATAAACCATCTTCATCTTCCGATTCAACATAATTAATGTGTTTTAGCATCCGTGAACCCAAAAGTTTGGTGGGTGTTTAAAGGTACTCATTTTATATTACATTTACATCAATGATGCACATTATTCTAAGTTTTTGACGGCACTCGAGTCACTCGCTTTGTACTAATTTATTTATTTATTATAATTATAAGGAGTAGGCAACCAAATGCTCCTTTGTAGGCAAAGTAAGAAGGCTATCTTTCATTCTATTAAAGGTCGCTTCTTCTTAGAAAGGAGGTCCTTATCGAAGCCGTTGCGCAAGCCATTCTCACTTATGAGATGAGTTGTTTTGCTCTTCCGATAAGCCATTCTCACTTATGAGAATGACTTCTTTTTAGAAAGGAGGTTGCGCAAGCCATTCTCACTTATGAGATGAGTTATTTTACTCTTCCGAAAAGCTATTCTCACTTATGAGTTGTTTTGCTCTTCCGATAAGCTGTTCCCACTTATGAGATGAGTTGTAAATCAAGAGGTTATCACTTGCCCAAGTGATACATCGATTGAAAAAACTACGGCGTGAGACTTCGAAATTTCATATTCCAAAAAAAAATTAAAATATTCCTTTGGCGAGCAAGCAAAGAAATCATTCCGGTTCGAGAAAATTTGAGGAAGAGGGTGGGCCAAATTGATCCTAGTTGTGGGATTATTATTGATGAATTGTTTCAATGATTTTACTCTTCTTTTAAATAAATAAACTAAAAAAAAAAAAAGCTTCTTTGAAAGTCTTCTCTTTTGACAAATATTACAGTTACAAGGGTACATAAGACTGAGCATATGCATATCCACATTGCTTGCAATCAAACATGTCAAGTGTCACCTTCAACCAATTGGACCTGATCATTGCCCTATGGTCAAAAAAGAAAAGGTTTAGCATTAAAATGAGTTACCTTCTAATGGGTTTGCCATGAGGATTGGGACGAAAAGGATCTCCATGGTTTGATTCAAAGTCATCAAATATAAAATTAATGACTATTATGTAAATCTAAGGAACCTTTCATTTTAGATGGTGTTTGACCGTATTGAATCAGATGATGGTGGAGATCATTTTCTCATTCCAATCTTTTATAAATTAAATCTTAAGATCGTGGTCATCAAATCACACAGAACACATTATGTTTTCATATGACATATTAAAATCAACACGGGTGTGTTATTTTTCAACACCGAAGACGACAGGCGATTGACGAGATATACAGCTCTGGCAAAGGCTCAATCTAAAGAAACTTCAATTCTATCTAAACCAATTCATTTTCAAATGATAGCCACATTGTTCACAAATATTAATTTTTGAATTTTAAAAAAAAAAAAAAAACTCAGAATAATTTAATTCTTAACAATTTTCACATTAAACCCATAAACGATCGAGTTTTGATTCTTTGAAACAGCTAGGTGAATTTAGTATATCTTTTTAGGAGGCCTCAATAACCATAGATCGAACATATCCAATTTTTACAGTGTGATGGTTAGTTGTTTATGGACAAGTTGTGCCTACTGTTTCTTTTTTGTGGTCAATATCAGCAATGCAATTCATCCAACGATAAACCCAACTCAAATTATAAAGTTACGACAACAAAGTGACCTGAGTACCAAGAGCATTGGCGATTAGGTTAGGTGCAAACGACTCCATAGCTAGAAAGTGTTGTGGGCAGCTACCTTTTGCTAAGTAGCTCGCGTATATATTATCTCAAAATTAAGGTATATGCCGAGCACCAATGCCGTTTTGGGATGTATCATGTGTTCCGTGGGATTTGATGCCCATGATCCCAAAATCTATAGGGTGAAAGATTGAGATAAAAGACGAAATTCAATGCCTGATTAAAAGCAGTCAAAGGTCATTTAAAATTAGTACGATAATGAATGTAAATGATAGTTGTTAATTGTGACATTGTTATTGATAAAAGAAGTTCGTTAGACAACCAAACAACATCCGTTAATGATTGCTTGCTCCCACTGGAAGAAAAAATTGGCTTTGCCCCATGCAAGACCAAAATCGAACCCGTCCAACGAATGGGTCAAAATTTCTAACCCAAATTTACCCTATGGGTCGGGAGTTTCAACCTGAACCTGGTCTTCAGCGGGTCAGGCTACTCGACCCATTGTGCAGCCCGACCCTGGACCAGCACCTATTGGATCCAGTAGGCCCATTAGCAGCCCAATTTGAAACGGTACCGCTATTCTCACCCGTTTATTAGTAACACAGTTTTTTTACGGGCGAAAATCATTGATTGATTTGAATTGGACGATGGAGGTTTTTTTTGTTCCCATCTTCGTCAAGATAGATCTTAAGATCACGGTGCGCCTATCAGATGGTCATATGTTGATTCCGTATGGCATACGTCCCTAAAAGTTAAGGTCGATTCCTTTGCCCATGATCTAGATCACTTTTTGAGATGTGTGCTATGTGAAATTAACATCTGACCGTGTGATGGGTGCGACATGATCATTAAATCTGTTTTTTGGAATATTGAGACAAAAATATCTCTATCGTCTGATTCCAATCAATCAATGATTTTAGTCTTACTAATAAACGGGTGAGAATTGCCCTACCCAATTTGAAATGGGGAAGATAATATGTAGATAAAAGGATATGGTGGGAGATACTCCAAATCCTTTAAAGCCTCCTCATTGGTCCAAAAGAACCCAAAAGCTCTCCACCTCAAATTTCATCTCTCATTCCCCACCACCCAATTTCTCTCTCACTCCCTACATACGTTCACACTTCTCCTTCTTTCCAAACTACAATTCTAACAGATAACAGAACTTCTAGAGAGAAAAACTTTTCCGGCCGTGTGGCGGTAGAGATGGCGGCGACTTTGACAGCGGCATCGGTCAGCTCTGGCGCTCTCCGTAGGTCAACCCCATTCTTGGGTCAAAGCAGGGGATCAAACCCCAACCCTCTAAGAGATGTTGTTTCCCTTGGTAGTGGAAAATTCACTATGGTATGATACCTCTATCACCCTATCAGGGGGCTATAGATGTGGTTGAACTCGAAATCTGGTTCAACCTGGTTGGACCTGACCATTCCCCTTAGTAGAGATGGGACAGGTCCAACCGGTGGAACCATATTTAATGTTCAACCAATTTTACAACCATTGGATAGAAAGGAATCTTGACCGCAAACTGAAAACAGTGGAATTCAAGATTCCTTTATATTGAATGGTTATATTAACTTGTTGAACACGGTATCAGGTTCGACCATTTGGACCCAACCATTGCCTAGTGTGACTGCCAGATGGCTATTTATGAGCATGGAAATCGGTGAAAGTAGACAGTGGACATTTCACTGATTTGGCACTAAAAAATTGCCATCCTTATTTTTAAGGTTGATGGAGAGATATTAATCCGAGTCTCGCTTGGGTTGGGTACCATATACCAATACTAGTGGAATATGACTGCCAATTTAAGAACGATGTGGTACTACTTTTGCCCAATTAAGTAATCAAATTGATAGCTCTGGTAGGAGCCATCTTAGGCCTAAACATTTCATCCATTGGGAGATTTGAACGGTCCAATTTACGCAGTCTAAAATGGACCGTTATCTATATTTTTTAACTGTAAATATTACAATATATTGATTGATGGTTCAAATCCTCTTATGGGCATAATTTTTTTTAGCGGAGAAGAGCTAATGATGGTATTTTAAAAGTATCCTCTTTAAAGTGATTTTGATTTGTGTTACGATATTGATTTTGGCTATATAACAATATATGTTTATATATAGGGAAATGATCTATGGTATGGACCGGACCGCGTCAAGTGGCTAGGACCATTCTCCGCACAGATCCCACCATATCTCACTGGAGAATTCCCGGGTGACTATGGATGGGACACCGCCGGACTATCGGCCGATCCCGAAGCATTTGCTAAGAACAGAGCTCTTGAGGTAATTTGAATTTTTCTCTTGATTACTAATTGCTTATACCTCATTTTATATAATAGAAATATGAATTGTATTATAGTCAATAATTTTGTTGAATTTAGGTATAATGGGTAAAAATGGTTTTTTTTTACGTTTTTATTTTTCTTGTATATAAAAAATGATAGATATAATATTTTGCATAATGGAGAATGGTATGAAGGTAAATGATTCAAATTTTATGATCATTTTGATTGAAAAATGCACAATTTTAAAAGTTTAGAAAAATTAATTATGTACTCATGTTCTAAAACAACTTAATTTACAATGAGGGTGAAGATTTGACGATGAAACATTGTGGGCAAATGATGCCAGGTGATCCACGGGCGATGGGCGATGCTCGGTGCACTAGGATGCATCACCCCCGAAGTACTCGGAAAATGGGTAAAGGTCAATTTCAAGGAGCCAGTGTGGTTCAAAGCAGGTTCCCAAATCTTCACCCCGGGAGGTCTCGACTACTTAGGCAACCCGAACCTCGTCCATGCCCAAAGCATCTTAGCGGTCTTGGGTTTCCAAGTCATCCTCATGGGCCTCGTCGAGGGATATAGAATCAACGGCCTTCCGGGCGTCGGAGAAGGCAATGACTTGTACCCCGGCGGGCAATACTTCGACCCCCTCGGACTTGCTGATGACCCGGTCACTTTCGCCGAGCTTAAGGTGAAAGAAGTCAAGAATGGCCGGCTTGCCATGTTCTCGATGTTCGGATTCTTCGTCCAGGCCATTGTTACCGGAAAGGGTCCACTTGAGAACTTGTTGGACCATCTCGACAACCCGGTTGCAAACAATGCGTGGGTTTATGCCACTAAATTTGCACCAGGCTCGTAATTCTCTCTTCCAATGGAAGCCTTGTGTGTGCAGATTATCTTTTGTGTTACTAGGAGTTTGAGAGCGGAATTGTCACTACCAATAAGATTGATTATCTTGTAATATTTGTACTTAATGCTAATTTCATTTTTTTTTTGGTGTATGTTGGTTCAGACCGGTTCGGTTTGGCTGGTTTTCGGATCGGGTTCTGGTTCCGAGTCAAAACTTGCATCCCTAGTGTCGGATAATGGTCAAGTGAGAACTATGACTATAATATACCTTTACTGGCTCATTACGTATACTTTGCAGACACCCGCTTGCCCAATTTGTAAAGAAGCTCTCTCAATCGATAGCGACTATAATCTTCTGCTTTCAAGGATGGTATGGCACTTGAAGCAATGAAAGGTTCTGTCTTGAATAGCTAGACTTTACAGGCAACAAATACGCAGGAATGCTAAGTCTTGCCCCCTTTGCCGTTTGGGCCACACTTGAGCTTCACAAGGAGCCTACAGAGGTCCTGGATTTACTTGTGTGAGCCCTAGCCTTCCCTCCTTCCCCCCACCCCCCACTCCCTTCACCTCCTTATCCTCTCATTAAATAGGCTATATATAACTCCAAGAGTTAGAGTCACCATTATGATATAAATGAATGATCGATCGTAACAGACTAGTTCCAATCTTTGCATGGTGTGTTGATCTCAGAGACTAGTAAAGTAATGCACCCCTTATTAAGGATGGAGAGGCCTAGGCTGTGTTTGGTAACGCTCCACGCCCTGCTCAAGCGTCTTTGGTAATCGCTTTGGGAGCGGGTGGGGAGCATGCAGGAGCTGACGGGCTCTGCAGATGGTAGATAGGGAGGGCTTTGCCAGAGCGTATAAGACCCATTCCGGCAGGAAACGAGCGCGGAGCAAATGAAGCGCTGGCACGTGCTCGTCGGTCTCGTTCCCAAACACAGCCCTAAATACTATGTAGTTGCTTGGGATCCTGCTAAGGGTGGCAATGGGCTGGGTAGCGCGGCCTTGCTTAAGGAGGGTTTGGGCTTGAATTAAAGCCCTCATATATGTAAGTTTCATATATCATTTTCAGGAACTTTAGATTTTTGTATTTCTAAATTCTACACTTTCTTGGTAATAGTTATTAACTTCTCATTAGATATTTGCAATATATCAATGTCTCTATTCATATTAATATAGACCTCATTTATATATATATATATATATATATATATATATATATATATATATATATATATATATATATATATATATATATATATATATATATATATTATTTTTTCCTTAGTGAGATTCCACTTTCAGATATCTTTTCCCCCGCTGGTTCTTCTTAAATTACCCAATAAAATTTGGAGATCATTATATTCCTCCCTCACTTCAGCCCTCAAATTTCTTTTGAATTCAACTCTCCACTGAATAGTCCCATTTTGGATTTATGTCACTTCATTGATATTAGCATTCCTTTTCCTAGCAATCTTATAAAGATTAGGAAAAGAAAGCAAGCCGCTTTCTATCATCTGCCCATGTATCTTTCCAAAATCTGATCCTATCTCTCCTTCGCCAATTAAATTTCAAGCAATCTTTGAATCTGCTATCCATCTCCCTAACTTTTTTTCACCAGAAAGAGGCCTTCTTTGTATTAATTTTTATTCCCCAATCATTAGACTCTCTCTGATGCTTATTAGAAATCACAATCCACTACAGTTTATCTCTTTCTCTGTCATCTCCCAATCTCCATAGCCATTTTCCAAGAAGAGCTTTATTCATCTGGCTTAACTTCCTGATGCCCAGCACGCCATCCTTTATTGCAAAGCAGCAGACTTCCCAATTTATAAGGTGCAATTTCCTTCCCTCTCCCCTTCCCATAAAAAGTCTCTGATGTTCTTTTCCAGTTTTTTAATGACTTTAACTGGAGCTAGAAACATGGATAGGTAGTAAATTGGAATGGTAGAAAAAGTGGATTTAATTAGTGTGAGTCTACCACCATTACTGAGTAATTTGCTTTTCCAAATAGCCAACTTCTTCTAAATCAATGGATAATGTCATCCCACATGTTTGTCCTCAGTTTGCCTATTCCCAGAGGCAACCCCAAATATTTTATAGGTAAATCTTCAACGTCACATCCTATGACAACAGCCACATCTTTCACTATATCTGACTCCACGTTTACCCCAACGAGTTTAGACTATGAAGGTTAACCTTTTGACCAAACACAGCTTCATAAACCGTCAGTATTCTTCTCACCACATCAACATCAGATTGAGTAGAGCCACAGAACACCATCGTATCATCCGCATATTGCAGATGAGTAATTATAAGACAGTCCTACTAGTATTAAAACCAGAGAACATATATCTATTTGCTGCCTTTAGAAGAAGAGCATGAAGAGCCTCTCCCAACATGTTAAACAACATCAGAGATAGAGGGCCCCCTTGTTTCAAACCTCTCGAACTTCTGAAAAAACCTTTAAGACTACCATTAAATAGAATAGAAAATCTGGCCGAAGATATACACCCCCCATATCCAATTCCTCCACCTCTCCCCAATACCCATTCTCATCATCATATCCATCAGGAAAGCCCAGTTCACTCTTTAATATGTTTTCTCTATATCAATTTTAAAAATAAACTCAGGCATACTACTTTTGTATCTTGAAATAACCGCCTCATGATCCACTACCATAACATCAAGGATCTGTCTACCAGGAATGAAAGCACTTTGATTGGGAGATATGATGTCTGCTAAAACTCTTCTCAATCTGTTAGCAAAAACTTTGGTAATAATTTTGTAAACCCCTCCCAACAAGCTAATTGGTCTAAAGAAAGGTATAAAAAATTGGCTGATACGGATATGTATTGGTTTTCTGGCAAACCGATACATATCGACGCCAATATGTATCAGGTATGGCACCCAAAAAATAAAAAAAATCTGTCAATTAGCTGCTTTTTCTTCACAATATCCCATGAAATCCCAAATTAGATTCACAAGATACTATTAGTCGATTTTTTACTATTTTTTCTGTAGCTGTCATAATGACGTGATAGTGTCCCAGGCTCCCAGCCAGCGGCCCATCGCACAGTGATAGGAAAAGGTAACTTTGTTCGCGCCCACCAGTTTACCAAAAGCTCCCACGTCCCAGACTCCTTTAACACCGTTGATTACATCGGATCGGATGATAAAAGTCGTATTTCACTCATGTCTTTCACACAATAGATCTTGAGATCATGGAGCACATATCCAACGGTTGGTGTTTGATTAAATGTGTCACAAATCCCAAAAAAATGGCACCCTTGAATCATATGGCACACATCACGGTTGAATGTGACTTTAAAGCCAATTTTTGGGATATGTGATATGTGTAATCCATAACTTACCTTCTGATAGGTGCACCATGATCTCAAGATCTATTGTGTAGAAGATCTTTGTGGAAATCGACCTCCATCATATGATAAGACGCAATCAACGATTTTCAAAGGGTCTTCGGGGTGGGCGCTTTCAGTAAATAAGTGGGCATGAACAGAGGTACCCATTAGGAAGGAAATGGGTGGCTTGTGTTGTGTGTGTTGTCATATCATTCGTCATTCCAAATTCCAAATTTAATTTTTTATATTTTTCAATGAGAACATGACATGTGGATAGTCTCCATTCCACATTTAAAAAATAGGGTACTTTTCCGATATAGATTATATTTATTAGCTACAGTGTTACACCCTTCTACATAGGGCAACTTCCTGATTTTTTTTAAATAAATATCGGCCGATACCAATACCGAGTTTGACACCTTGGTCTAAAGTCTTTAACATTCAAAGCCCCCTCCACCTTGGGTATAAGAGAGATAATAGTAGAGTTGAAGCTTTTCCCCATTCTTCCGTTATTAAAAAATTCAAGAAAAACCTTCATCAGATCGTCTTTAATATTATCCCAAAAAGTTTGGAAAAATTCCGATAGAGAAACCATCAGGGCCTGGGGCTTTGTTTCTCCCACCAGTCATGATATCCTCTTTGACCTCTTCCTCTACAGGTTAGATCCCTGCTCCATAGACAAACTTTTGAAAAAAATGTCATGTAAAACTGGTCGCAACGATTCCTCTTCCTGGTGTAAGCTTTCATAAAAAGAAAATGTTAGAAGTTACCAATCCTTCCTCAGTAAACATTGTATCCCCTACTTGAATTTGAAAGATGCTATTCTTTTTCCTTCTACCATTAGCCTTAGTGTGAAAAAACTTGGTATTGCCATCCCCCACTGGTAACTGGTGTGCCTTGGACTTTTGCTCCCACATTACCTCTTCTTCCAAACATTTCTGATTAAAATTCAGTATAAGGACTGCTCTAATCTTCAACTCTTCGTCCGAAAGAGCCCGAGACTCTTCTTCAATATCCATATTTCTAATTTCAGTTAACAAGTGTTCTTTCATCTGCCCATTGTTACCAAACCGCTCCAGATTCTACTTCTTAATTTTGAGTTTTAAATTTTTTAACTTGATATGGAGAATGAAAGAAGTTGTGCCACTCACCTCATCTTCATCCCACCATTTCACCGCATTCTATCTAAATTCATCATTAAGAAGCCAAGCATTCTCGAACCTGAAAGGGGTTGGTCCAAAGAGATTATGTAAGTTACTATCCTGGAGAAAAATAAGAATGTGATCAGAGGTAGGTCTAGGAAGCCTGTCCACAACATCCGGAAACATCTCCAGCAAGTCTACAGAATAAAGGAACCTGTCAAGTTTGCAAAGAGTAGGGTCATCCTGAAGGTTGGACCTAAATTTGCCACCCTTCACTTCAATATCAACCAAAGCGCAATCGCTGATAAACTCATTAAACATCCCCATGCTTCTTCTATCAAAACGGGGCCTCCTTTTCTCCTCATTGAACCTAACCATATTAAAGTCTCCCCCAGCGCACCAAGGCAGACCCCACCTGTTCATAATCGCGGCCATCTCTAATAGAAACTCCTCCTTTTTGTCATCAGCATTCGGGCCATAAACACCCATGAAAGTTCTCCCATATCAAATTCTAGACTTTCAGGACTTCTCCCATTTCAAGCAACTAGAATTCCTCCAGAAGCCCCAATCGAACCCAAAAAAGACCATTCACAATTATCACTACCCAAGACAGATTTCACCTTCCTGTTATCAATCAATTCCCACTTTGTTTCCTGAAAAGAGATAACATCAGGATGATAAGACTTCACCACATTTTTAACAGGTGCATGTTTCTTCAGATCACCCAACCCTCTAACGTTCCAAGAGAAGATTCGCATATATAAACATATATCCCAAGCAGCCCAAAATCAAAGCTCTCTGGCTAGAGAGACCCCTTACCCTTTTGTTTCTCCTTTCAAAAAATAGCTAAAACGTTGTTAGATCTAATCATTTCCGCGCTAGAACGGCTCACATCAGGTACCTTGAAATCATGTGGAAGTGCATAAGGCTGATGTCAACTTAAATGACTTTTGTAAAACAGCATCTCTAAATCTGACAGGCCCCAGCATTTCCTCCCTATGCTGTTGAGGATCAGAATTTCGAACACCATCAACAGTGCCTCCCTCCTTCTCTCTTCCCACAGGTCTCTTTCTTAAAGAATAGTCCCCAGCAGTTTTCTGAGACCAAGCATTTCCTTCTTTCTCAGTTGCACTCCATCTTCTGTACTGCTTGCCTGCAATCGACCAACCATTTCGCAAATCATTAGCATGTTGCCTAGTAAAAATTGCCTGTTCATTCATTCTTGCGAAATCCATATTTTCTTCCCGCACGTGTTGATGGGACTAGCCAAGTCACGTAGACAATTGAATTGGGTGGTGTGGAGTGAAGAAAAATCTGGCTTTGATACCATGATAAAATTCCAACGGGCCTAACTCAACCTCACAAAACCGGCTTGTAAGGTGAGGTTTGCCCGAGTTATATATAGCCCAAGACCTCCAAGCCCACAACCGATGTGAGACAATTTTTAATACTACAAGCCCTACAGATCCAGTCTCCAGTGCGTAACACAACCTCTCTCTTTGCGTTCCCTCTCTTCTCCATCCTTTTTCCGTCAAGAGCCATTTTGTTAATTTTTTCCTGATTTTTATTTATCAATAAGTAATTTATGAATAAATGGGTCGGGCCGGGCAAGGTTTGGGCTTTGAAAGTTTATGGCAGGCTGTGCTTGGGCTTAGTGTCATAAACCCGCTATGGGCTCGGGCCGGGCTTGAGCCAAGTTTAAATATCCTGAGCTGGGCTTTGATTTACCCAAGCCCAACTCAAGCCCGGCCCACTGCCATCCCTAGATCCTGCCCAAGAACAACAGTTCGGTTTTTTTTTTTCCGGAATAATAGCTACTTTACACCAATATCTACTTAATATTAAGTTGTCATAAATCGATTAAGGAAATTACTTATCCCACACCAACTGTTTCTATGGAAAGTGTCCCCCACTAACGTGATTACGAGGGCACACGAACTGATGCTATTCCCACACCAGGGATGACAAGCTTCCCCACCCCTTATACATCAACGATGAGAGGCTTGCCATCCCTGGTGTGAGAATAGTATCACTTTGTGTGCCTTAGCAATCACATTAATGGGGACGCTTCATATAGAAATAGTTGGTGTGTGATAATATATATATATATATATATATATATATATATATATATATATATATATATATATATCAGCATTTTCAATCTTGAACCAGGAACTGAACATCAAGAAATAATGCTACACGTTTTTTATAGTAAATAGTGCGATCAATTCAATGTGGCCATTCAATGTTTATAGCAGTTAAATCAGAGAGCACCACTTACAAGAATTGGCAGAGGCCATATTTGATGTAAAAAGGGAAGTAAGATGAACTGAGGGTCTGTTTGGCAACGTTCCTCACCCGCTCCGCACCGCGGCAGAGAGCAGTTCACATCTCGAGCGCATTTGGTAACCTGCACTGGCACTAGCGGGGAGCGAGTGGGGAGCTGCGGGACGTTGGGGAGCGGGTTTAGGGAGGGTTTTAATGGAGCATGATCTTTGGTTTTCCACAACAATGTGGCTTACAACTTTGCTTAGTCCAAAAAGTCCACCCAACAGCTTAAATAGTTCAAGTACAAATCTATCATTAGACCATGTCTTAAACTAAAAAAAATATGCTTATAAGTGAATGTGAACCATCTCATTTAAAATTTATATTTAATAGTTGATAAATTTTGGGCCTTTTGCACTTTAATCTATGATATATCACTTTCAATGTAAGGATCACCAACATCTTAAAACATTGATGGCGTGAGATCATTTAAACACCATTTTGAAGTTTAAACCGCGGCGAGGATGTGAGGTGCTATGCATTAGCCCTGAAAAAGCTTTGCCAAACAGGCTAAAGGCCTTTTCTCAAGAGAAAGTACAGCTCTTAAGCCGACCATCCCTAAGGGAAAACATTTACTAAGGCTCCTTACCTTACTAAAAAAAGCATGGTGTTACTACCACTCCACTTCATCTTACAGCCACCACACTAAAACCAAGAAAAATTATGTTGACTGCTTTAAATCAGACAATGGAGATCACTTTTTGTCCCATCTTTCATAAAAATGATCTTGATATCATGGGCCTACCATTAGACGGTCAGATATTGATTCCATGTGGTACACATCCCAAAGCAGTCAAGGTGGCCATAACATCAAGTGGTGTGGTAGTAACATCAACTTAAAAATACCACTTTATGTGCTGATGAAAAAGAAATGGAAGATTTACTAAGGGGGTGTTTGATTGCCTGTGATGGCTCTTAATGTGTTTTGGGGGCCATTAGATAAGGGAACACATGAAAACACGTTTGACGGAAAACAAGAGGGGGTTGTTGGGGGTGGCACAATGGCTGAAAAAGCATGAGTCCTGAGTTCGAATCCGAAAAAAAACAGGTTTGATGGTCCATTTGGCTCTGTGTAGCCAAAAAGTAATACGAGCTCAACCTCTTTGCAAGAATGGTTACACACAATACACATACAAGACCTTATGTGTACCTGCTCCTCGGTTCAAATGGCCAAATGGCCATATCAAAACAAGAAAAAAATTTAAAAATAAGACGCACCCTAAGAGAGCATTTACGAGATTTTTCTCTAGATAAATGTAGCCTAGTACTATGGATCCAACCAGTCCCATATTAGTTTGTTGCCATGTGGCATCCAATCATTTGATTAGTTAGGTGCCACATAAAGTAGCAATGCATTAATCAAAATTATTGTATAAAAATAAAAAAAATAAAAAATATGAAACCGTTCAGTTAATGGTGTCGAGAACATGGAAAATGAGCAATGAAACTAAATGGGGTTTTGCCGCTCATTTTCCTTATAACTGACTCTATTGACTGCATAATTTTATATTTCTTATTTTGATTTTTATTTTACAATAGTTATGATCATCGAGCTGCTTTTTACGTAACACCTGATTATATGATTGAGTGTCACGTGGCAACAAACTAATATGCGATTAGTTAAGTTACTTGGTCTTTGTTACTAGACTATATGTACCGTTTGGACACCCAAAAGCCGGTGTGCACCCAAAAGCTTCTTCAAGCATAATTTTTTATTACTAATATATTATGAATTTTTATGAGCCATGACAAAGAAAATTTTAATTTTTTTTCATTAATTGGTGTGCAGATGGAAACGGTTGGTGCTCGACTATGAATTTCATCAAGGATAACTCTACTTGCACTCATTGAAACTTTAAGACTTTAAAAGCACTCAGCTTGCACCTTTACGGGTGCAAATGTTACTAGTGTCAGGTGAGTGCTGCTAGAGTTTCAGGTTGTGTGTGTTTGGCATTGCTGCAGCTTGTGACGTAGGCACTCGGCATGGCTAATCGGGCCAATTGCAGGGCCACTTGTGTTCCGCGTTGGAGTATGGTGGGTTGAAGTTGGGGGTAGGCGCGTCACCATGAGACCTTCGTCATAGAGACTTCGAGTATGTTGGTCGCGAGCTATGACGGCTTGCGGCACTATGATAAGGGGAAAGATGTGGAGCATTGTGGGCATGTTGGTATGGATGAGAGTTCTGCGCAAGGATCAAAATTTCGATCAAATTTTGTATGGGATTGAAATTATCGGCCAAAATTTTGGCCGATATTTTGATCCTTGGTTCTACGTGTCATGGATCGGGGTCATGCGTCATGGGCAGTATGTCAAACTAATACTTCAAAAGGTTCTCCCATTATTTTTCCTAAGATAGGTTTTAACCCTTATATATACTGGTTGTAGCTCAATTACTACAGTCATGCTACTGTACGGATTTCTAGCCTCTGTGTACTGGTATTCCAACACGTACGTCTCGCACTAATCGGCTTGAGTACGTGCATACGGGTCTTGCATTCACATGGCGTTGCTTGGTCACTCTAGGGCGCATCAATGCGGCCTAAGGCCATCGTGTTTGGGTTGCTTCCAACCATCCCCACGGTGCGAGTCAACTCCGAAAAGAGGCCAACCCTTTACGAATCACTACTCACCATTATATCAGTTGCCTACGAGACCCAATGTTGTCTTCACTTGGCAGTTGGCACTACAAAAAATAAGACTATTAGCTGCACAAAAAACTATCGCTATTAACAAAAAAACTGCCACTATTAGTCTTGTCACTAATAATCTTATTTTTTGTACTGTGGTTGAGTTGGATAGGCTGACCTAGCATCGAAAGCTAAGTGTTATACACGAGTGCACGTCGAAAGAAGTGACTCCGTGACAAGCTAAATCACTCATTCCTCTTTTAAAGATGGTTGTTTTTCCTACTTCAAAGAACAGCCCCCCTTGTATCTTCTTCCAATCGTTCTCTCCCCTCACAATTCTCTTTAATAATAAAGAGTTGATGCTGCTCTTTTGTACCCTCCCAAAGAGCAATGCCAAACACAACTTCGGTGATGCAAAAAGAGCTATCTTGTCATTAATTTGTGCGTACGAAGAAATGGTGTGCTCCTAGCAGCTCTCTTTACTAATGAGTTAGTATAAGTAGGTTGATCAAGACCGGATTGCCTCAATAAATGTTCGGGTAAGTACCTAATACCAACTCTTTAGTGCAGTAGCCGTTCACCATGGAAGGGTCGTATAGATATACGGCCCGTGTACGATATACAGATTCAACAAAGCAAAGGGCTTTTAAGTTTCAATAGCAAAATAACTCACCAACCAAATCGAGCATTACGTGCCTCCATAACCTTAACGTTGCATGCAGATTAAGCATGTGACAGCTAACAACCATGTGCTAAAAATAAGTGAAGTAAAAGTAAGAAAACCATATATATAGCTTACTTCAAGGAACTACCGAATATATGGTACTTCCATAGATCCACAGTATTACTAACACCTTATATAATCAATCAGGACCGTCCATTTTAAGAGTTAGTCTGCAATTAGTTTCCAACCATCATGTACATTAATGCAGTCTACACATATGTTTGACCAAGGTATAAAATATCGGCCACTACCAATACATATCAATTATCAACTCGGTATTTGGTATTTGTATTAGCTGATACGGGCCCGTATCAGCCGATACATATCGGGTATCGGCCGATATGGAACTCGTATCGGCTGATACCACTACAAAAAACAGACCATTAGCGGCAGCCATAAAATACTGCTATTAACAAAAAAATTGCCGTTAATACCCTTGCTGCTAATAGTCTTAATAATTTTTTTTATTAATAATGGCGCTTTTTTATTGCAAAAAATTGCTTCTATTAATCTTATTTTTCGTAGTATGCCTCCTTTTTTTTTTTTTTTTTTCAAATTTATCGAGTCAACTCAGTATCAAGCAATACATATCGGTCGATTCGTATCCGTCCTCTTAGGACCAATACCCAATACTAGTACCCGAGTTGACACCTTGTGTGTGATTGCATGATGTGCCTGTGCACAGACTTCCATGTATTGAAAGTCCGTGGATGTCACATTGGACAATCATTCTAGACTAACTCTTATTTTAAATAAGAAAATTATAAACTATGGACAAATTTGTTCTAAGATAAAGTACATGCAATTGATGTGATGGCTGCAATGACCTATACTAATTGAGCCCCACCACACTTCACCACACTTGCAGCTAATTGTGTCACGCCATATCAGCTGCCTGCACTATGTCTTCATAAAATATATCCTCCATATAAAACTATCGGTTTAATATCATCCTGTCTAATGCAGAAATCAGAACTATTTGTAATTATTATTTCTTTTAACTACAAGATTAGTGAAGCTTATGAAGTGCCTTTTACCCATAACCTTATTAAAAGCTGACTTTTACAATTATTATGGTACTTAAGAATCTGTACAAGTCAGCTTTTGACAAAACTATGGCTAATCTTATGACCTCAATGGTAAGAAAATCAAAGACCTACAAAATTGTGCCACTAATTACCATCATTTACTAATTCAACATCATATAAAATACGGTAGTTTTGTTTACAACCCAGGATTCTTTTTTGGCAGCTTTGTTTACAATCCAAGATTCTTTTTTCTGAAATCGGGGTTTCACAAGCATGAATCAGATGATGGAGAGAGATCATTTTTCGTCCCAATCTTTAACAAAGTAGATCTTGAGATCATGGAATTTTGACTCTATATTGCACACATCTCAAAAAGTAAACATGATATATATATATCAAATGTCGTCGTCGGATAACTTTTCATTATGTGGCTGGTGAAATCAAAATTTGATCATTTTGATGGTTGGAACATGATCTCTAGATCAATTGTGTCCAAGATTGGGCCGAAAACCTATCTCTATTAAATCTGATGGTGGAGATTTTTTTCACCCCAATTATTCACAAGATGGATCTTGGGACCATGGGCGTACCATTGGGTGGTCGATTTTTTTATTCCGCATGAAATGATCCCCCAAAAGTGGCCCAATCATATGACACATATCACGCACGAACGTGACTTTAGGGCTACCTATTGGAGATCTGTGATATTTAGAATCACAAAATAATAGTATGATGGTATGCCCATGGTCTCAAGATCCATCACATAAAAGATTAGAGTGAAAAACGATATCTACCATCCGATTAGAAGCAGTCAATGGATTTTCAATGTTGGTGCCCACAGAAATGTCGTGGGTGCGTTTTAGAGGTGTCATATAAAATATTTGTAAGGGAACCATTACTTGCACTCACTCTTTAAGATTTTTTATTTTAGGGACATATGACATATGAAAATGCAATCTAGGCCGTCTGATTTAAAGTTCATGATCTATAGATCATTAGTGAATAAGATTGGTATAAAATATAATCTTCATCATGTGATTAAATATTGTTAAAGGCTATTATTTGATTCAACAGTTGACAATAATAGATCATATGATAAATATAAAGTGTGTGCAAGTAATGGCTCCCTACTTGTAAACATGAGTGCGTACATGTTGCTTCATTAGTAATTTTATTTGTTCATAATTTTTTCTGGGGAACCATTGATTGTATTCAAAAAGTTGACCCTTGCAACCAATTTAAAAGAAAGACTTATAAGTTTGGCGACCTCCGCTATATGAAAATACCATCTAAGCTACTCGATTTGAAGGCCATGATTAAAATATATTAACAAAAAAAGATTGTCACGAAATATAATCTTCATCTTGTGATTAAATGTAGTCAAAGCCTATCATCTGATTCAACAATTGACCATTATAGATCATATTATAAGTATCGCGTTTTGCTCCAATCTTCTGTACTGGAGACTTGCAGATCATAAAATTCAAATCAAACAACCTAGATTGCATTATCACGTGTCATATCTCCCTAAGCTACAAAGTCTTTCTTTAGATTTGGTACTAAGGGCCAACTTTTCTAGTGCAAGTACAGACTCCTTTTTTTTTTTTTATACCTCTATTTATGCCCACTCATTTACTGAAAGCACCCACATCGGAAACCCTTAAAATCGCTTGATTCGGTCGGATAAGATGATGGAGATCGTGTTTCACCCAGATATTCCACACAAATGATCTTAAGATCACATCTCACCTATCAGATAGTCAGTTTTATATTCCATGTGTCATAGATCCTCAAAAAATGGCCTTTGAACCATATGGTACACATCACCTTCAAATGTGATTTTAGGGCTATATTTTTGGGATCTGTGACATGTGAAATAAAAAATTGACTGTCTAATAAGTGAGACATGATCTCAAGTTCCTTTTTATGGAATATTTGGGTGAAACACAATCTTCATCATTTGATTTGACCTAATTAAAGGGTTTTAAGAGGTTTTCGACGTGGGCCTTTCAGTAAACGCGTGGGCGTGAACAGAGGTACCCTTTTTTTGCACCTAAAAATGAGTTGGTGTGTGAGAAGTAAATGTTGGTGTAGTGTGTGGGGATGCGATTCCGTTAAGTGGTGTGTAAGTAAACGCGTGGGCACGAACAGAGGTGCTCTTTGAGTTGGTGTGTGAGAAGTAAATGATGGTGTAGTGTGTGGGGACGCAGCTCCGTTAAGTGGTGCGTAAAAAGTAAACTTACAAAAAAGAATGAAATTACTAATAACACACTAAGAAGTAAACTTACAAAAAAGAGTGAATTACAGATAGCACACCAATCCTTTCTCACTCACCGGGCATGTCTGATTGCTCACACGTGTGACGGTTATAAATGGCACTTATGAGGGTGGATTTTCGTATGCGATTTTTGTTATAGTAAGCTAAAAAGCGTCGAAACGTGTCGTCCCTTTAGTCTGTCAAACGAAGTGATTCGAGGGTGAATATTCGAATGCAATTTTCATAATCGTAAGCTAAAAAGCATCGAAACCCGTCGTCTCTTTGATCTATCAAACGACCACTCACGGTCAACCTGTCAGTTATAACCTTGAATCGTGTTTCATTTGGCAATCAAACGTACCCAACAAGTCGTCATTTACTATAACTATGATGATGATGATTATGATATATGATTTACTATGACGTGATGAAAGTACAAATCTTGCTGTTCTTGTTTAGGTACAATATAATTCCTCTTCCCGGTATAAGTGCCCTGTTACATTGTATCCGTCTAAAAAAAAAAAAAAAACACTCGAAACCCCCACGTATATATGATTACAAAATCTCAACGTTTACGCAGTCTCTCTCTCCCTCTCTCTCTCTCTCGCCGGCTCTGTTTCTCTGGGAGCATTTCTAGGGTTTCGTCTTCGTCTTCTTTGTCTTACTGTTTATAGAAGAGGATGTCTTCTTCATCTTCTAAAGTGTGTTTCAATTCACAATGCAAAGAGTCGAGATCAGATCAATGGAGGAAAGGTTGGCAGCTCAGAACTGGCGATTTCGCCGAACTCTGCGATCGATGCTTGTAAGTATTTTTTATAAAAAAAATTGTTTTTTCCTTTTTTGAAGATTTTGTTTGATTCATAATTTCGTAGTTGTAATCGCTGTAACGGTTAGTGTTAAGTTGTTTCGATTGAATTTCTTCTAGTCTTTTAATTCTTATTTTGTAGTTTTAGGTTTCCGAATAGCTTAGTGAGTAAGATTATGCGTTTAGTTATTTTGATTGTGAGTGTGGATTACTTGTAAGACGGATGTATCTTTGGTTGATTTATGCTACTTTTATAGCAACAAGTTGGAGCTAATCCTACAGCAATTCACGTGAGATTTATTTATTTATTGTTATTTTTTTTCGTGGGGATTATGTTTGATTCATAGTTTCATAGTTGTAATCGCTGTAACTGTTAGTGTTAAGATGTTTCGATTGCATTTCTTCTAAAATTTTTAATTTGTATTTCGGAGTTTTGGGTTTTTTGATTGCGAGTGGGGATTACTTATAAGACGCATGTATTTTAGATTGGTTTATTTTACTTTTATGGGAGAATGGCTTATGACCGACATTTAAACACCAAAATGGTGTTTAAATGATTTTAAACATCGAAATTATACCATTTATTCACACCATTGAAGTGCTCATTTTCCATGTGGGTCACATTTGTGACCAATCTAAATTGTCCAAGTGGCAATCCATCATTGGAATATATCTCATCCCAAAGAAACATGCTTATAAGTGGATGTGAACCATCCGATTGATCAATTTAATATCAGCCATCAAAACTAAAAATAATTGTTAATATTGTAGTCTTGTATGGTTTAAATCTTCCTAAGACACCATTTGTGGGCATGTTGCATTTCAATCTATGATCTATCACTTTGACGATACGGACCACCCACATCTTAAACCATTGATGGTGTAAGATCATTTAAACACCATATTGATGTTTAAATGACGGTCGGGAGAGTCGGGTTCAAAAATAGCAACAAGTTGGAGCTAATCATAGAACGATTCATGGGCGATTTTTTTGAGTTTGATGACTTATACCCACAATTATTACATGTATTATATGTTTGTTGCATGTAATCTATAGTATTTCGATTTACTCTCTTTTTTGTTGGAGATTTTTTTCTTGAAAATTGATTTGTTAGATCAAGCGTCAATTTCTATCAATTGGGTTTTTTTCTTCAGTCATTGCATTGAGGGATTTTTTTTATTAGGGCTGCTACTAACCCCCCACCCAATGCTGAATATCCCCCATTAATTACAGCTGAAAACTGTTGATTGCGTTGAATCGGACAATGGAGATTTTTTTTCGTTCCAATCTTCGACACAACTGATCTCGAGATCACGAGAATATCATCAGGCAATCAGTTTTTAATTCCACATGGCACACATCCCAAAAAGTGACCTGTGAGCATTAGGTGTGTACATAGTCGTGACTTGTGGGTCACTTTTTCGAGATGTCACGTGGAATAAAAAACTGACTATCTGATGATATGCCCATGATCTCAAGATCAGTTGTGTGGAAGATTGGAACGAAAAAGATTCTCCATCGTCCGATTCAAAGCAGTCAACAGTTTTCAACTGTACTTAATGGGGGATATTCAGTATTTGGGGGGGGGTTAGTAGCAGCCCCCTTTTATTATTAAATGTTATGGCCGAAAACTGTGTAATTGAGATTGTTTTGTTCAATGCCAATAAATTTATTTTAACCCTTTGTGGTTTTTTATCCTTGTGATTTTTTTTTTTGATAATAAGAATAGTTTTCCATTTTTAGTTAGGACTTGTTTGACGAATTGAGTTCCCAGGATAATACAGGATTTTGAGCTGATTTTACTGAATTGTAGCAAAGTCGTCTGTTTGGTAACTTGTGTGGGCTCCATCAATGATACTGATCATCCCTAATTAGGTTTCCTCGAACTATAAGGGTTGAATCTGGATATTTATTTACAGTGGAGGAGTTTTCATCCTTGTTTAAGATTTTTACAGTAATGTTGAGCATAGATTAAGCAGTATTTATAAACTTGAACCGACTGGGAAATCACCCAAAAGAGTCTACTAGGCCGTACCTTTCAAAAAGACTTCCATAAGTGTAGTCTGTCGAAATCACTATAATACAGTGGCTGCAGATATCTCTGGTTCTTATAATCACTGTAATTATACCGAGAGGTCGAGAGAAAAATCAGTATAACTGGGCATGCAGTGTGTATCTACTGAAAGGGTTGGCTGGAAGGGAACACCCTCATTCTTCCCTTCTGTGATCCTATAAGACTATTGTCAACAACATATTTATTGATTTATTGATACACTACCCACTGCACTTGCTTAAAGGCAAAATGAAAGTTAATCATGCGTCCTTTTAATGGCTATTTTGGTCAAATTAATGCCATAAAGGATGCATCATTCACCCACGAAATATGGGTTTCTGCTCTATATTCCCGTTTGTTCGTTGATCCGCTTATCTGACAAATTTTGAAAGATTAGATATGCATTGTTTTTTTTCTTTAATATATTTTTCTCATATATGCATATCTTGTATGTGACCAGTATTGCGTATGAGGAAACAACATTCTGTGATACTTTCCATTCAGATTCTGCTGGTTGGAGGACTTGTGAATCGTGTAGAAAGGTTAGACATAGATTTGTCATAGATGTATAAGATTTCTATTGACTAGTTGATGTTGAACAAGTTCATAAATTTCCAAAGACTATATGCCACTTGCAAAATGCCTATTTTGTAGAGACTAAACGAGATATATGTGACCATTTTACCCACAAGTTCTAGCAGTTCCCATACAGAGGGTTGTAAGGGCTACATTCCTCTTGGCTTGGTTGATGAAACAGCGTTAGCATTTGTAGGGGTGCCAACAGGCTGGGCCAACCCGACAGATCAACAAACCCAACGCAGGTCACCTTTGGGTTCAGATTTTCGGCACTTTTCGGAAGGGTAGGTTCAGAAATATCGACCCATTTATTACCCTTGTCAGGTTCAGGTTTTTGTGACCACCAGAATTTGTGGCTATGATGATCCCATATATCCGTCTTAGACATATTTTTAGCAAGTGACTTTCACTCTGTCCACTGACATTTTGGGCCTTGCAATTCTTTTCTCTTTAAAACATCTGATGAGAAATCTCTTTTTACAGAGGGTGCACTGTGGCTGTATTGTTTCAGTCCATGCATTTGTACTTTTGGATGTGGGAGGTGTGGAGTGCATTGCGTGTGCTGGGAAAAGTTCTATATTGGTAAAGCCAAAATTTAATGTTTTGGTCATATTATATTTTGCGCTTGTCCCTCTTATTTTATTTTAATATTTTGTAAGAGTACCGTACGTGTATAAGAATGATATTGCATTGAATATGCATGTTGAAACTTGTTTATGTCTCCATACATGGTTATTATTATCTTGCAATACACGATACAGTATGCATATGATACACTATACTGTAGAAAATGATGTGTATCTACAATAAGTATCTGTTTTAACTGTATCTTTCGATACGTGATGTGATGCGATACACAGTACAAACATTAGATATGATTTTGATTATTACTAGTCTTTTACTTTTATAAAAAAAATGATTATTTATTCACCCCCAACTCTAATCCCCCTTATAAACTCCTTCCATATTTACCAAATGAAACAAAAAGAAGCAAGTGTTTATTAGATATGATTAATGCTCGCTAGCTATAGTTATTAAAGATACATGTTGACGTAAGAAGTATTTAGAAAAGAAAATACCTATGAAATGACATCTAACTATCAAACAACATTAAATGTGAAACAAATTGGTTGCAAATAAAAATTGTGTGCAAATAAAAAAATAAAAAACGTAAATACAGTTGTATGCCTTACCGCCTGATAAGCGGTCTTTTTGTTTTCTTTGAATTCTTGGAAAACAAGCGGCCGAATAGTAAAAAAGGGCAATGGTTGTCTTTTCACTCTCACGCGCAGCTGCTCATTTGAGGCGAGTGGCCACTCAGGATTCTCGAGCTCCCATTATTATATTGGTTAAACAATCTAAACTCGATAACTACAAGTGGTCGTTCATGATATCGAGCAGCCTGTGATGGGGTCAATACTCGAGCTTGTAGCATGGTGCGTGTGGCACGACATGTGGTGCCAGGAGGGTACCCGACATGGGGCCAAGTGGGCCTGGCGACGTGGTCGCGCTGCGAGGACGCGACACGGTCGCATGAGGGTAGGACGCGGAGCGTCACGGTCGCGACACGGACGCGACATAGTCAAGGTGGGCTAGTGACGCAGGAGGCGTTGCGGTATGTCAAACCAAGGGGTTTGAGGTTCTCTTTCCATTCTGGCTGAATGACTGTTTCACCCTTATATAGGGGAAGGGAGCTTGAGAGCTATTCCCCCGCACACGGGGCCTTGCGTTGTCAGAGGGGGCGCAAGTGTCTCCTAGGCCTGAAAGGGTGGGCCTAGGACGTCGACGCAGCGATGCCGTGTGGCACCCAAGGGAGGTTGAAGCATGGCCCCGGACTATGCGTTGCGGTGCATACGGCTAGGCAACCTCGTGTGACAACACCAGAGCGCTGCGTGGGACTCAGTTGAGCACGACAGCATGTGGGCTAAGGATGAGCGTGTGCTAGTAATTCGAACCGCACAGGAAGGCAAGCTGCGTGGGACTCAGTTGGGCACGCGAGTGCGAGGCACAAGTCTGTGGGCTTGGTTCGGCAGGCGAGCGAGGTACTAGTGCAGTGCACAGGGTGAAGCTTGAGCAGGTCAAGTTTAACACAGTGGTGCAATTGGTGTGTCGTAAGGGGCACGATGAGCCGGGTGGTAGGCCGTGAAACAGAGGTAACCACATTGGGGGAGTTCCCGTCCTCTAGGCGGATGGTATCAGAGCTGATGTGCAGATGGGTTGGTTTCGTTGCACGCGGTAGCGAAGCACCGCGCGGGTTGAAAGCGCGTCGAAGGATGCTCCCGCGACAGTTGGTATCAAGAGTAGGCTGACCTAGCGAAGCGTGCGTTAGGTGCCGCACGGGACTGAGGTTGCGGAAGTGCGACCCTGTGACATTTTGGTATCAGAGCCAAGTTCGATCCAGAAGCGATGATGCTATTGAGCAAAGTGGTGCGGAGGCACGCGATGTGGTGTCAAGAGGGCATGCAACATCCCTGAACAATTGGTGCAGAGGCACGCGATGTGGTGTCAAGAGGACACGCGACATCCCTGAGCTAGTTAACAGGTGAGGGCCTTGTGACAGCAGAACCAAGTTGACCTGGCCCGGGTGACAGTGGGGAGCTAGTGGGAAGGTGCGGACATAAAGAACTAGAAATGAGATGCGAACAAGCTGGGAGGAGTTGGCGGGGTCAGTTCACTATGATCATGCGTCAACGAGGACGTTGACATTTATGGAGTGGTGGAGGATGTGACGGGGCCAATACTTGAGCTTGTAGCATGGTGCGTGTGGCACGACATGTGGTGCCAGGAGGGCACGCGACATGGGGCCAAGTGGGCCTGGCGACGTGGTCGCGCTGCGAGGACGCGACACGGTCGCATGAGGGTAGGACGCGGAGCGTCACAGTCGTGACACGGGCGCGACATAGCCAAGGTGGGCTAGCGACGCAGGAGGCGTTGCGGTATGTCAAACCAAGGGGTTTGAGGTTCTCCTGCCATTCTGGCTGAATGATTGTTTTACCCTTATATAGGAGAAGAGAGCTTGAGAGCTATTCTTCCACACACGGGGCCTTGCGTTACCAGAGGGGGCGCAAGTGTCTCCTAGGCCTGAAAGGGTGGGCCTAGGACGTCGACGCAGCGATGCCGTGTGGCACCCAAGGGAGGTTGAAGTATGGCCCCGGACTATGCGTCGCGGTGCATACGGCTAGGCAACCTCGTGTGACAACACCAGAGCGCTGCGTGGGACTCAGTTGAGCACGACAGCATGTGGGCTAAGGATGAACGTGTGCTAGTAATTCGGACCGCACAGGAAGGCAAGCTGCCTGGGACTCAGTTGGGCACGCGAGCGCGAGGCACAAGGCTGTGGGCTTGGTTCGGCAGGCGAGCGAGGTACTAGTGCAGTGCACAGGGTGAAGCTTGAGCAGGCCAAGTTTAGCACAATGGTGCAATTGGCATGTTGTAAGGGGCACGATGAGCCGGGTGGTAGGCCGTGAAACAGAGGTAACCACATTGGGGGAGTTCCCGTCCTCTAGGCGGGTGGTATCAGAGCTGATGTGCATATGGGTTGGCTTCGTTGCGGCAGCGAGTTAAGCGCGGTTGAAGCGATCGGCGACGCCTCCGACAGTTGGTATCAGGAGTAGGCTGACCTAGCGAAGCATGCGTTAGGTGCCGCACGGGACTGAGGTTGCGGAAGTGCGACCCCGTGACAAGCCGCTCAATACCTGCAGCCGGCCGCTCATGACAGTGACGAATAGAAACTGATGTGAAAGGTAACTTGTAGGAGTTACTTTTTGCAGTTGTTACTGTCAACTGATATGATTGCTAAAAGTTGATATGAGTTGAGAAGGGTATTATAGTCTTTTTAGAAAGAGAAAGCTTGAATCTCTAATAACTAACTGTGTCAGCATTTATCTCTAATAACTACAGCTGGCGAGCATTAATCTCTACCCTTCCACTATGTCATACCAGAACTTAGGATTTAAATCAAAACAAAACATCTCATTGGATTGATTTATGAAGTGGAGATAAAAATCCATGGCCACATAAAGTCATAAACTTTTCCAATTTTCTACTTATGCTACCAAACTCGGCCGATACTGATACGTATCGGTGATACCACCCCGATATAGGTATCATGGTTCTATTTGTATCAGTATTGGTATTAGACAAATATGGGTAAATATTGGCCCATACTGTTTTAGCATCGACCAATACTATCTCGATATGGGCCGATACTAATTGTTTTTTCTATTTTCTTAATCGACCACTACGATATCAACAATACCGCATCCGTATCGGCTGATACGTATCAGTTCAAGATGGACCGATACCCGATACCGATATTGATACCTTGTTTCCACTATACAAAAAGAAATTCTATAGTTGCACCAAATATAATTTTGGTGTAAGTGCACATTATATACTTGTGTTGTATATTTATTTGTTGTGCCTTTCAAGTTCCAACTTCTTCTACAAATAAATCCATAAAAAAATCTAATACTTTTTTTTTGACATTATAAGTTCATAATCCCCAAATATTGAAAAAAATTCTATTCCCAATATCAACACCATCATCTTCGTCATTAATTAAATTATCATTTTGTTTCTTTTTTCTCTTCCTCCTCGTAGACATCTTCCTCTTTTTTTTTTCTCTTCATTCCTTTTTTCTATAGTTTCTTGGGTTTCTTAGAGATTAATGTTCGTCAGTTGTAGTTATTAGAGATAAATGCTGACACAACTAGTTATTAGAGATTCATGCTTTCTCTCTCTAAAAAAACTATAATGCCCTTCTCAATTTATATCAACTTTTAGCAATCATTAATTGACAACGACAACCGTCACTGCCAACTGAAAAAGGTTAACTTTTACAAGTTGCCTTTCGCATTAGATTTTAGCCGTCACTGTCATGAGCGGCTGCTTGCAATTATTGAAGGCCGCTCGAATATCATACCCGCTTGCAGTTATTGAACTTAGATTGTCTGACCAATATAATGAGCAGCAACTAAGGAATCCTGAGCGACCGCTCGCCTCAAATGAGGCGCTCCATGCAAGGAGTCAAATCGGGTATCGGTCCATAAAGGATCGATAAGAATCGACCGATACGTATCGGCCGTTACCGATATGGGGCCGTGGTAAACTATTAATTTTTTATTTTAAGTAATTGAATGCAAGACGTAATGCAAATGTTTACGAAAACCGAGGCAAACTATGATGGGTTTGACAGGCTGGAGCGCTGGACTGACAAACTTTTCCTTGCGTCCTTTCAAAAACGGATAACCAAAGGGTACCGTTGTTCATGCACCCCTGTTTACTGAAAGCGCCCACCTCCCAGATCCTTTGAACACTGTTGATTGCATGGGATTAGATGATGGAGGTCGTGTTTCATCCCTATCTTTCACAAAATAGATCTTGAGATCATGGTGCACATATTAGACAGTTAGTTTTTAGTTCAATGGATCGGTTCCCCAAAAATGTCCTTAAAATCATGTTTGAGTGTGATGTGTGTCATATGATTCACGGGCCATATTTTGGGGTTCTGTGACACATGAACTAAAAACATGACCGTTTGATAGGTGAGCAATGATCTTAAGATCTATTGTGTGTAATATCGGCGTGAAATACAATTGTCATCATCTGATCTGAAGGGGTCTAGGACATGAGTGCTTTCACTAAATAGGTGGGCACCAACAAAGTTACCCAAATCAAAATAATCTCGAAAATCAAGTCTCCTATTCCCCTAATGCTCTCCAGCCTGGCCCCCTATTCTTCCATCATCTGACACATGGGTCTTTTCCCCATACGCGTGTCGTGAATTATAACTGGCTCATCCGGTCACCCTATGTACAACACCATACGCGATGGATACAATGGAGACGCTTGTAGACGTTATGTAGAAAGTCAAATACACGGGGGACAGATATACATGATATGCATCGGAACCAATACGTATCGGTTGGCCAGATAGGCCAGAAAACCTATACGTATCGCTGATACATATCGATATCAGCCAATATTTGATTCCTTGGCTGTGCATGAAAGTGAAAAGATCACCTTCGTCCCTTTTTACTATTGAGCTACTCATTTTTCGAGAATTCAAAGTAAGCAAAAGACCGCTTTGCAAGAGGTAAGGTGCATAGTTGTATTTTGTCGATTTTTTTATTTGTAATCAATTTGTTGCACATTTAATGTTGCCTGGCGGTTAGCTGTCACTTCAGAGGATATTTGATTTAGGGACTTTTAGGTGAGAGAAAGCATTCTTTCGCCATGCTTGGAAGGATGGGATTTGGTGATCATTGGCGAACTTGGATGCGGGGCTGTTACTCCTCCGCGTGGTTTTCGATTCTGATCAATGGGACCCCAGCTGGTTACTTCAAAGTTCTAGGGGCATACGCCAGGGGGATCCTCTATCACCCTTCCTCTTTAATGCGGTGAGTGAAATACTATCCCGATTGCTCCACCAGGCTAGGGGAGCGGGAACTTATTTCGGGGATCCGGGTGGGAGTGCACGGCAGCTATATTACTCACCTACAGTATGCGGATGACACGATCCTCTTTGGGAAGGCTAACGACACGGAGTTCCAGGCGCTCGGGGATGTTCTTCAGGTATATGAGGCCATCTCGGGCCAGCGCACTAACCTTCTTAAATCCTCCGTTACGGGCATTGGTGTCGGTCAGGAGGAGTTGGAGGAATTGGCAAATTATGTGGGATGTCCCATCACACCAATGCCTATTACCTATCTCGGGCTCCCTTTGGGCATCAGAAAATTATCGGGTCGTGATTGGCAACCGGTCGTCCATCGGTTTGAGCAACGGCTGTCCACCTGGAGAGGGAAATTTATGAGCGATCTTTGGCGGACTAGTTCTCATCAAAGGCGGTTTTAGTTTACCCATTTTCTATATGTCGATGTTTCCTTTGCCCGAGCGGTGATACACAAGCTTGAGAGGATCCAGCGATCCTTTTTGTGGGAGGGATCAGGATTGGGCCGGAAATGTCATCTCATTCGATGGGAGGTCTGTACCGCCATGTATGGGGGTTGGGTATTATTTTGCCTCGGTGGACCAACATGGTATTTGCTTGGAAAATGGTTACGGAGCAGGTACGGATGTTGACAGAGATGGGCTGTGGCGGAGGGTACTGGTTGGAAAATATGGGCATGCCCCCGGTGACTGGGGAATATGCCCGAGGGCCCGAAGTGGCTCATCGGCTTGGTGGAAAGGGCTGTGCCGGGTCTGGCCTAACTTTCGAAGAGGACTGGCCTTCAAATGGGGATGCGGTACCAGAATTCGGTTTTGGGATGACGTCTGGTTAACATCCTACAATCTGAAATCCACGTTTCCGGCTATCTATGCTCTCTCGCCCAACCAGGGAGGAATATTCACCAATTTGTCACCACTGAAAATGGGGTTGTGGTCTGGAATATTAATACGCGGAGATCTCTGAATGACCGTGAGACGGTTGAATTCGCCTGCCTTCTTCTCATCAGACGTGGCGTGGACGCAACAGGGAGTGGATCAGAGGGTGTGGGCTCCGAGTACTAATGGTGAATTCACGGTGAAAAGCCTGTACAATATCGAGACTCGTCGTCCGCTGGTGCTCTTCGAGGGGCGCTGGCTGTGGAAGGTTCCTGTCCCCTACAAGCTCAGATTCTTCGTGTGGACCGTATGTAAGGAGAAAGTTCTCACGCGGGATCAGCTGAGGAGGAGGGGGATGGATGTTGCGACGACCTGCGTCATGTGCGGTTCGGGGGAGGAGACTGCGGCGCACCTTTTCCTTCACTGTGGTATGGCCACCTCCATCTGGAATGCTGTAATCAGACTATTGGGCCTGAGTTGGGCTATGGCAGCGACCCCTTACCAGAACCTACTGAGCTGGGCCCCGCGCGGGGGATATGCAACATGTCACCTGCAAACTAGGTGTGCTATTTTCGCGGTTTTTTGGTGCATCTGGCTGGAGCGAAACACCAGAATATTTGAGTCTACTAACAAACCTATGGGTCTCATTGTCAAATCCATTATGGACCTGGTCGGCTTTTGGGGAAGGGATGGTACTAGGGGAAGGGAACATGATTTCACTGGCTGGGATCCAGGCTGAGGGGTGGTCTCCTGCTGTTTTGTGGCTGCGCCTTTGCTCCCCTTTCTATAGTGTCTGTATATTTACTTTTCTCCTCTTTCTCTTTATCGCCCTTGTAGGTTTCTTTTATCAGTTTTTCTGATTGTATTGGGTTCTCAGCGCCTTGCTGTGTTTCAATATATGACTTTTTATTGATAAAAAAAAAAAGTTAAGGTGGTGTGGCGAGGTCATGGCGAAAAGGCTCACTACGCCATGGCGTGGCCATAGCGAAGCCATTGCAAGACTATTTATTATTGTAATTTAAAATATATATATATTTTATCTATTATTATTATTTATTTATTTTGATCACCTGGGTATTCCGGCCTCTTAGAGCACCTGCCTAATCCCAAGGGCACATACGCACCCCAAATTCAACACATGCCGGGTCAGCACAAGATATAAATCCCTAGGGTGGCCTCAAGGTGGGGAGGGGATTCGAACTCACGTCTGCACAAGATATTTTATCTATTAATTAGTAATATTCTTTATTTTATATATTTTTTATATAAGAAAAAAAATATAGAAAGAAAAAAATTCAGCTACTAAAGCATCATACTTTGATTCTAATATTGAAGATTTCATGTTCTAGGAGTAAACAAATACCAATAAATACAAATCAAATATGGAGCATTAACAAATTATCAATATGATAAGTATAAATAAATAAAAATGAAATATCAACAACTATAGATTATTAAAAAATATGAAATATTAAGTACACATACGGTAGTGTCGCCGACGCTGAGGTTTCGGTGACACTGGTATTGATAGCTGTTGAGAGAGAGAGAGAGTCGAGGATTTTGTAACTTATAAGTTGAGGTTTTATGACTTGTAAGTTAAGTTTTGTAACTTATATTATAAAAATGTTATAACTTATAAGTATTATACATTATTATCCAAAAAATAAAATAGTGTGCATAGCGACGTCATAATGCTATTCCGCCATAGCGAAACTATGACGTCGCTATTTAGCCATCATTGCTATTTGGTTCTATATGGTGTTTCCCATCGTCAGTCGCCATGGCGAGGCCATTGCGAGGCCTTGATAACCATGTTCTTTCATAAATATGTCTTGCCTCACCCTTTATCTCTAATAACTACAATTAGCTGGCGAGCATTAATCTCTAAAACTCATTAAAAAAATGATCATAGACTGTTTGTGTACCATTTTCTTATTATGCTTTATTTATCTATATATACTTACATGTTCATAAAAAATTGTGTATCTTAGGATATTACGATACACAATACAAATTTTTTAAAGACGATACACAATACGATACACGATTGACAACCCATTTTTAAAAACTAATTCCAATGAAATGCTCATAGCTATGGTGCTTGCTATCCATCATGAATAGTTCATGTCGGGGAGATTGGAAGAGCGAAGATTCAAAATTGGAGATTTGTTTAACATTTGGACTGTAAACTATTACTTTTTAGTTAGGTTATTTTATTTTATTTTATTTTTTACCACTAGGTCTCTCATGACATTGCTTTGAAAATCATTGAGTTTTAAATTCAATGAAGTTAATTTAGTATGGAAGCTAACCCGAATTGAATCCCATTGAAGAAGAAGAGAAAAAAAAGGATTGATTTTCCACGGTCACGTGAAGAATTCTTTTTTTCACTCCTATTTTGTAGGGAAATTAGATTTAAGCTACCAATTAATTTATTTTATGAAAATGATTGAAGATAGGATTGTTTATTTATTTAGAAAGTAGTTTTTAGATTAGCGGCTATTTGTTTTAAATAAATTATTGAAGTTAAAGTTGTTTATTTATTTTAGATAGTATAATTAGGTTAGTTTTTATTTGTTTTTAGAATTTAGAAAGCCTATTTAAATGCTACAGTTATAAATTTTGGAGCTTTAAAAGCTCATATTAACTGCAGTTTGTAATTGGTGACTTTGTGGTTCGCTTGTAGAGAGATTTGGTGGGAAATCTTTTGACTCGACCATCTTGTTAGACAAACCCTAGCCTTCCTGCAAGTTTTGCTAGTTATGTCATAGACTAGTATTCTCATAGTAGTCATCTTGCCTGTATCACATCATTCATTATCACAGTGCATTTGCTCCAATGTGGCAATCTTCGAACAACAAATTGAAGCAATGACAATCAACATGAAGAGATGAACTCAAACAAGTGACACATGGAGCATAACATGTAGAAACCCTCGTGCAAAAATAATGATGACCATGATCTCAATCGAAAGCTTTGGTGACAACCATCTTGGATGACAAACCCTAGCCTTCCTGCAGGTTTTGCTAGTTGTGTAATAAACTAGTGTTCTCTTTGTAGTCCTCATTCATGTATCACATAATTCGGTATCATAGTGCATTTGATCCAATGTGGCAATCTTTGATCAACAAATCGAAGCAACAAAGATCAATATGAAGAGATGAACTCAGCAAAAGTGAGTGACATGTGAGCGTAACTATCACGACCCGAAATCCTAACCTTATTTCGAAGGCCTAGAATCTCGTGTTGTGACCCGCACACATTCTAACCATTGAAATTATTCTTACCCATTGAAATTTGCGGTTCAGCTAGTCTCCTTTGAATTCTTTTGCTACTGTAAGTGTCGTCTTACTCTAAAGTTCCACAAGAACCTGAGTTGATATTTAGCGGGGTAAGATATTTGGATAACTTAGAGGATACACAAGGGATCCTCCCTCAAGCTACATAGGTGGTGTGTGCAATCAACTGAGTGTAAAATAATATCTCAATAACATAGAAATAAGTATGGTGTGTGCAACCAACTGAGTGTAAAATAATATCTCAATAACGTAGAAAATAGTATGAACAACATTGTCAAGATATAATATTAAATCGGGATAACAAGCAAAAACAACAATTGATAAAACAGTGAATGCGCATGCTCAGTGTGACAGCAATGCAGACTACATATTGTTCCTATGGTTATATCCTTATCCCTAATCAGGTTGTCTTCTTGGTATTCAGTCTTTTACAGAATTATCCATTATTATTGGCTTCCACTCGTTTATACACCATGTGGTCACAATTACAAACAGTAACAATAAGACGACTTGTGCCAGAGTCGTTGCTCGAGCTTGGCACAGGATAAGGTCGTGTCAGATTGCCAACCACCACTCATTGTGGTGCCAATAACCTATCTCAGAACATAATATATATCCCCATGCAGCCAAATGGGGACGGGCCCATCAGAAACAGAACAAAATGTTCCCACAGAGTCAGGTACCTCATCTTGACTGTAGGCGTTGAGCCCTTACGGTGACTTGGCGTAAAGTACGACATGTATAGATTACAGATTCAAAGTTATCAGATTTGGCTGACCTTTACATAAGTGTTTTCAGTAACAGTCGTTTACTGAGTTTTTCAGAAATAATCTCAGAATCAGAAACAGAACAAAATCTTTTACAGAGTTTAAAGACCCAAGTGTGGTAAAGAACCATAAATCGCATATCAGGCCGATGCGATAAAGAATTCACACTCACACCCATTCGACATGGCGTCCCATACCACCACGTGTTGTGAGGCATGTGATTAAATTATCTTCGCTGTTTTGATGTCATTACGGTAGGAACCACACCAAGGTGAAGGCATGCAGAACAGACCAATTCTTTTAATTGTCAATGGCACAAATGTCCTAACAGAAAATCTCTATGTATGTATGAATGCAGAAATTTGATATACTATGCCGAAGAACAATACAAGATATCTAAATAAGGAGAGCAATGCAGAGGAAGCTGTATGATATAAACATAACTAAATAGTACATCAAAATAAGAAAATATGACAATAATAATATCAATAAGAAATATGGTTACAGTTATACATATCACATTCAATAAATAATAATATACTAATCTTAAGCACTTAAAATACTATGCAAATCAAGGGTGGTCATAGAGTTACCCACCTTTATGAAGAAGGTTGAAGGTTGAATATTGATCCTTCCTTGTTCATCCCACGTGGTCCTCTGTGCATACCTCGTTCATGATTCTCATCTAGTCATTTGAGATACTGGTTGTCTATCGTGCTAATTTATCTTTCTTCTAAAGATCTTGGAGAGATATTTCTAGAGAGAAGAGAATGATAAAGGAAGCATGTTTGCGACGTTAGTTAGGTCAAACTGGATCACGAGATGCATTGAGAGTAGATAAGGGCGAGAATGTGGTACTCAAACACGTCATTATAATTAGGCAAATAGTATTAGTATTGTAGTGATGATCATATTAGTCAAAACATTGATAGTTTAATAATAATAAATAATTCAAAATATGCATTGGGGACAATAAAATATATAATTTATAACTGGACGATAATTTCTAAATTATTTGATAATAATAATAATGATGACAATAGTAAAGATAATCGTAATATCAATAATATTATTGAAGACAACTCTAAGATAATTGAATAATAAATAACAGGTAAAGTACTAATTATAAAAATAGTCGAATAATAAAATATAAGGAGAGAGAACACAACATTGATGAAAGTTGATCCGATCGTTCAAGGGTCTAACTAGGCAAAGGTTGAATAATATCATACATATAATAATAATAAGGGTGATATAATAAATTAGGATTACAAATAAAAATATGGTACTAATGATAATAATGAAAAATAATTCTAAGAAAAATGTCGTGATAATAATTTATTAAATAATAATAATATGACAAGTAAAATCGCAAGATATAATAAGGAGTACTATTTATGAGTAATCGATAATAATATTAATTATATAATATTAATTTGTTACGGAATAGTAAATGAATTTAAAATTATAATAACACAAATAATATCAATAATTATATATAGCAATCAACTTCTATAATCACCTTCTGCCAATTAACTCGTAATCATCCGCTTTGTACTTGGAGACATGCCTAGTTTCAAAGAGCACAAAGTTTCTTAGGTTTCACGTGTATCTAGAAAAGCTGAATAGAAAATGTAGGGATATATGTGATTTTTAAAGAAAGTGTGAGAAAGTATGGTATTGGATTTAGTACTGTGCGTACAAGACTCTAGGAACATGTTAGGGAGTGTAAGAGGTAAGATATGGAGAGATTTGTATGAGAGTTGAAGATGGTTTAAGAAATTTAAGTGAGTTATTATATGGGCATAAATGGGGGTAGAAAAATTAGAGGTATACAAGGAAATTTGGGGTGTTGCAAAGGTTGAAGGGAAAGATGCTCTTGAGACCTAGGTAGCTTATTCCAATTAAGAGTGAGAGGTTTAATAAATAGGAACTTACTCATAAGTAAGCTTCAATTAAGAGAGGGATTTAAGTAGAAAGTTACTTAAGTTATTCTAATTAAAAGAGAAAAATCATATTCTAATTAAAATAATAAAGAGAGACAGTAAATATATTTATTAACTTAGAATCTTAAGAAGAAGAATATCCTACTAATTCTGCGTGAGTTTTATTCTTCTTACATTTTGGTAAGGATAGTGTGTTTTATGCATTCACACAAATATTATATAAAACATAAATAACTATAATAATATAAAATAAAATATATTAATATACAATAGTGTTGATGAGGTTTGAACCTTGAGCCTAAGAAATAACAACTCATTCCACAACCATTGGAACACCACATCATTTGGTATTAAGAATTTTAAATTTTATTATGTCTTAAAGAGAAGTTATTTTACAAATTTAGAATTCTTGACAATTAAGGAAATTTAGAGTGAGAGTTATTAGACTCATAACAAGAGATAGAAGAAGAGAATATAAGAGCTCCAACGAGACCCAAAAGAAAGAGGGGTCGACTATTTTAGAGATAATTCATACTAAATCTCTTGGAGCGTTGTTGACTTTTATGATAACTCAAGGAGTAAGAGATATAACTTAAATGGTTATTATGTGTATTCAGTAAATGAGATTATAAAGAGGAATGAGTTGTTATTTCTTAGGCTCAAGGTTATTATGTGTATTATTTAAATATATAAATAATTTAAGTAATATTAAATATAATTAATATAAGTGGGGCTTGTAGGTTTTGAACCCTAGACCTCAAAGAGTTTAGAATTAATGATACAACCATTTGAATCACACGTTTAGTGATGAGAATTTGAATTTAAATTATATTTAATATCTAATTCAGGAGTTGACTTCTAAATTTTGTGAGGAAATGAGCTTTTCACAGATCTTTTCTTCTCTATTAGTTTGACTAGTGTGTTTAGCGCACATACCAAACTTATAAATGATTAAAAAACTATTTTTCACTTGCACCTTTCTAATCTTAGTATTCATATCGATGAGTCAATAAAAGATACATTAAAGCCTTTGCATGGATAATAGGATTTAGAATCCCAAGGTTGGTCGAGTCAAATTTTCACAAGGTCAAATAGTCAATTTCTAAAAAATCAGGGTCACTACATTCTCCCCTCCTTATGAAATTTTCGTCTTCGAAAATGACATGTATGTAAAGATCAAACTAGATTATTATTTGTTTATTTATTTATTTTTCTTCATGATCCTCTCATCATTGAAACTCGAAATAAGTTCTCATGTCCTTTTGTTTGAAGTTGAACCTAATTTTCATCGGCAAATTTATTATCTCAATTACCAACAGATGTGACTTAAAAATAGGTGAGGATTCACGAATTCCACAGAATGATCACTATAGATTGAAAAAAATGCCAAGTTCTCTATGAGATTTACGATAGTTTAACTATTGTATAAATATTTATGCATATTAACAGATATAACAAGGATCACAAAAATCAATTTATAATTAATAAGTACCATAGTGTATATCGATCTGATGACCTATTTGGAAGGATTATTTGCCTTTAAGGTTATCACATTGTCATAAGTCTCATCATGATCCCTATCACTTTGTTGAAGAGTTTTTATCTTCATTATAATGGTCTTTCCAACTCTAATCAGTTATTCCTTCATCAATAATTTATCAAAACTACAGTCTCCCTTGACAAGTAATACTCGATATCTTGGTATCCGAAAGTCTTAAGTCTTCAGTTCTTCACAGATTTATCTTTTCTTATAGTCTCTCAAATTTACTTCCAAAAATCATGATCATTGTCAAATTTTTACTAGTTTACTTCTATTAATCTGACAAACTAATCTCGGTCACTATTAGATATCATTCCAAAAAGTAACCCGTGAGTCGGGAGTTATCGGGTGGTCATATGCGAATCAAGCGGGATCAAAATTTTCAAGCTACTTCATCTTATATATATATATTCATACACAATTATTCTATAATTCATAATTGAATAATCAGATTATCATACTTATGTTGATATATTTATGGCTAGGGTGACCTACTTTTTGCAATTGAAACCCAATATTCAGGTCTTTTAGTCAAGTATCACGTAGTTGAAATCTGAATTGTGATATTCTCGTTAGTGGTTTGATTCAATCCTTGGTTTAATGAAATAACTATAGTTGTTTACTGTGTTTGTTGGATTCCTTTCCACATATGTAGAAAAATAATTGAAATGCTTGTTTGAAGTTCTTTTGGCATCATATTACTTGGATTATGTCAATAATTTGTTCGTGAGAAAGTAAAAAAAGGTAAAATACAGTTCTTATGTCATGTTGGATATGGGACTGTCAACAGGTCCGGTCAGGCCAAAATTTGGCTGCCCAATAGGTCAAGGGCATATGCCCGACCTGATCCAACGGATCAAGGGTGCATACCCGACCTGACCCAACCAGGTTCAAAATCACCGAAACTTCCCTAATCCCTTTATATTATATATAAAAATACTAGTTAGACTGATGCGAACCCAGTTCAAAATCCCTTAAGGCTTAAACCTCTAACCACTATATATATATATATATATATATATATATAGAGAGAGAGAGAGAGAGAGAGAGAGAAAGAGAGAGCTGACCCGACCCGACTGGTTAATTTAATGTGCCCAACCCAGTTAAGTAGCTGGGTCGGGTATCAGTTCGACCCAAGCCGTTGACAGCTCCTAGTTGGATATTCAATATGTAAGACATGATTTTGAAAGCTTTCTTCAGAATTTATTGATTGACCTCCTTAAAATGATCCTTATGAAATAAATTTTCCATTCTCAGTCTGCACCTTCTCTGCTAAAATCCAAGGGAACTTTACATATACTCTCTCAATTAATGCTCTTCATTCTGAATCATATTCTCGTTCCAAAGGCAACTTGTTCCATGTTTCTGCATCCTTATGCTCCAGTTCCCTTTTTTTTTTTTTTTTTTCCCTTTTGCAAATGCTTTTTAATTTTGGATGAAGGGTAAATGACTGCCTCCTTACAGGTTGGGGCTTGACTGTCCCAATTTGTGGCTAAGTGGCGTACAATTTTACTAATCTAATTCATCAAAGTGGTAGCTCATATTGGAACATCCCAAGACTCAAAGTTCACACTCATTAGAGAATTTGAACAGTTCGATCTATGCACTATGGTATAGACTGTGGTGCATTTTTTGCAATGGTTGATATTGAAGTGTACCGATCAGATGGTTCCAAAGCTCTTATAGGCTTGATTCTTTTGCTGAGACATACCAATGATATACTACCAGTTGGATTATTTGGATTTACCAAAGGTGTACACCACATGGCATAAAAGTGGGCTGTCATGATGTTGGATCAAAATATCGGACGAAACCGATACATATCGGTTTCAGGGGTGGCCGAGACGATAAATATAGTATTTATCGGGCACCCCAAAAACAGGCAATTTATTGTCTGATACCGGCAATGTATCACCTGTATCGGACCATAATTTCAAATAAAATTTAAGAACGGAGTTCGTGAAAATAAAATAAAATAAAATAAAAAATTTGTACCAAGCCGATACATTCAATGTATCGACCGATACACCGGTATGTATCGTCCAGGTACCTGGACAATACATACCAGATTTCCAATATTTTGATCCATGGTCATGGTCCTAATCTGTGTGAATGCATTCAGTAGATTGTATCTCTTTAATTGTTTTTGTTCAAACTCTTGCACATGTATTTGCTTTCAGGTATCAAACCCGCAATGGTCGTCCTCATTATTTCTGCCTCTCTCTCGTACTGAGAAGCCTAACAACCTCTTTGCTAAAAACTGGAATCATATTAATGGACTAAGTTCTGTTCCTGAACAATGGTTACAAGCACATAATACATGCAATACCTCTAGTGCCCAATCCGAATCACATCCACAGATATCATATGAAGTAGACAGATTGATTGACAAGGAAAAACTCATTCCTGGTGAGCAAGCATTTGTTAATGGACTAAGTTCTGTTCCTGAACAATGGTTACAAGCACATAATACATGCAATACCTCTAGTGCTCAATCCGAATCACATCCACGGATACCATATGAAGTAGACAGATTGATTGACAAGGAAAAACTCATTCCTGGTGAGCAAGCATTTATTTCTGCCCAGAGAAAGAAGAAAATTGATGATCAACCAGAACTCAAAACATCTTGCAGCCGAAGTCTTGCTGCCCTTGACAAACCTGCTACTGGGAAAGTTGGGTCTGATACAATGACTGCGTTAAATAAGTTCCATAAAGAAGATTCTATAGGCTTGCAAGATTTTAGCCACCTGAGACGGTTAAATGATCCCATGGATACCATAGGCTCAAACATCCCTGTGAAAGATCTTCCGTCAAATCTACCTGCTGGCTTGCCTTTATCTTTCTCATCACTTAAGATGACCGATGATTCAAGTGTGGTTCCTGGAATTCAGTCACAAAGACATATGCCTTCACCTTCAAATCCATTGGCAAAGCATTTCTTTTCCAATCTTCACAATGGAATAGATTCCTCTTGGAAATTACAGACTCAAACTTGTAAGGGAAGGCCTCAAGTGGAGGGCCAGGGCCAGAGTCAATCACATCCTCAAATCTGCCTAAGGATCACTGATCAAGAGCAACAACAACTATCAGGAGAGTATCCACTATATTTCTAGTAAAATTTTGTAGCGCGCTATAGCCAGAGTGAGTCATTGGTTTTATTATATAATTCATAATTAAATTGATGAAAGGTGTGTGGTTCTGAATTAATCAGTTACCTGGACTCTTCACTTGGTGTGCCAAGTTCAAGCCAATTTGTGTTGAACTCTTTACACATCTCGGACTCTTTGGACAGCTTATATACATATTTACATGTAATAATTTGCATAACATATACATATTAAGTTATACATATTAATATACCTATTAATATATATTAATATAAATACATATATTAATCAGTTAGCTGGACTCTTCACTTGATGTGCCATGTCCTAGTTCAATATGTGTTGAACTCTTCACACATGTCGAACTTTGGACAGCTTATACACATCAATATGTATCCTAATGGGTATTAATATATACACATGTTGGATTCTTTGTAAGTGACTAATTTATTTCAATTTGAATTGCGATCTTAGTCCTTTCTATATCTAATTCAGCACAATATATCCTTGACCATATTCCAAGCTCGAAATTCGTTATCACACCTTTGTTTGAGAAGATGTTAAGTGCTAGTGATGCAAGCCGGATAGGACGGTTGGTGCTACCAAAAAAATGTGCAGAGGTAAAGATATTTTTCTTCTTTTATAGAAAGTTATTTGCACTGGAAATTGGCAATTTAAAGAAAAAATTCCTTAGTAGAATCTTTGTCAATATTGGGTAAATGTGTTTGAATTGGTATTTTTTGTATCGTAAACTGAATTTTACAAAGAAAATTTTGAGGAATTTTAGCTTGGTCACATTTCTCTCTTAATTGTTGTTTTCTCAGCTCTTCCTCTTGTCCATTTTGTTGCTTCCCAGTGCATGTGGTCTGAATATCTTAATTCGAATTACAACCGTTTTGATATGCTCTTCCACTCTAGTTCCATGATTGAATTTTACATTATTTGATCATATTACTGTTTCATAAAGAAATTCATGGAATATCGTGGCATCATGTTGCCATGAATGTGTTGGAATTTTTAAATGTTTTGTTGCTTTGCTCTTGTGGATATCGAGCAAAACTAATTTTGCAGTGTTGGGTCTAAGGCTTGGAGCCTTCACCCAGGGGCACCAAATTTGGTGTGTTTAACACCCATGGGCTTTGTCAGAGACACAACACATTAGCGCGTTGTGGTGTGGTCACACTTGAGGGCCACTGTGTGCATGTTTGAACATGAAGTGGTGGTGTGACTATCATCTTGTGAAGGATTATGTGCACGTTGCTAGGCCACACCACACTCCACAATCCATCTCAATGTACGCATCTTTGCCACATGTACTCTATCTTCTTGTCGCTTTTTCATAGCCCAACATTATGTACTCTAACAACCGTCTTATAAACGTCCCTTCAATTTAAGTGGAACTCTTTGGTCACGCAATACTTCGCTTGCTTGCCTCCATTACTTCCAACTTGCGTTAATCCTATTTGAGGCGTTCCCTTCAAATACACCATTTGATTGTAAAGTAGAGCCTAAATAGCAAAATCTATGATAATGTGGCACTAAAGGAATTTCTATCTTAACTACATCCTTCTCCAAGCTATCATGTTCACTAAATTTTCACTCCATGCATTCCTTTTTTCTGCTAATTTTCAGACCCCTTGACTCCATAGCTTTTCTCCGTAATGCCAGGTTATCATTTACTTTTTCCCTTGTTTGAGCAATTAATACTATGTTATTTGCAAATAGTGTGCACCATGGGATATCTTCTTGTATGTCTATGGTTAACGCATCCATGATTAGGGCAAACAAATAAGGGTTCAACACAAATTCTTGATACAACTTAACTTCGATAGGACGTCTTTCCACATATCGTTCTTACACGAGTAACCGCCCTCTCATACATGTCTTGGATAGTCTCAATTTATAAGTAACGGATGTGTTTATTCCTCAACTTCCACCAGATCATCTGTCTCGACACTATCATAAGCCTTTTCTAAATCACTAAATACCATGGGTTTTCATTCTCTCGATGAACTTCTCCATAAATTGCCTTTATAGGAAAATAGCTTTCGTTGTTGATCTTCTCGGCATAAATCTAAACTGGTTCTCTGATACATTTGATTCTTGCCTTAGTCGCTGTTCTACTAATCAGTAGTGGTGGCAATGGGCCGGGCTTAAGCTTGGATTTTGGCCACTGCTGAATAAGGCCTGGCCCTAGCCCTACTTGTTTATAGTAGAATTTTAGGCCTGAGCTCGACCCATTGCCACTGTTACTATTCAGTACCAAAGCTTCATTGTCTGGCTCATTAATGGTTTTAAAACACGGAAACTCGATTCGACTCGGAAATCATCTGAGTAAAGTCAACGCGGAAAATCGGTCCAACTCGACTCGCTCCACTCGGGTTATTTAATATATATATATTCTTCTTCTTCTTTCTTTCTTTCTTTCTTTGCTTCTTTCTTTCTTTGCTTTCTTTGCTTTCTTTGCTTCTTTCTTTCTTTGCTTTTTTGCTTTGCTTTCTTTTTTTCCCTCTTTCCTTCTTCCTTCTTTTTCTCTTTCTTTCTTTCTTTCCTTCTTTCCTTCTTTCCTTCTTCCTTCTTTCTTTCATCATTCTTTCCTTCTTCCCTCTTTCTTTCTTTCTTTCTTTCTTTCTTCTTTCTTCTTTCTTTCCTCCTCATTTAGGGTCACTAAAGTCGACTCGCCGAGTCGACAAACTCGGTCAAGTTTTAAAACCACGGCCTCGATAGTTGGCATAGTTTTGGATGTCTCCTTTGTTCTTATAGAAAGGAACTACAATGCTCTTCCTCCATTCCTCGTGCATTTTCTTTGTTTTGAGTACCTAATTGAATAATTTAGTCAACCAATCAATTCATTCTCTCCCAACACATCCCAAATTCCTCATTTAGGGCCACTAAAGTTGACTCTCCGAGTCGGCAAACTTGGTCGAGTTTTAAAACCATGGCCTCGATAGTTGGCATAGTTTTGGATGTCTCCTTTATTCTTATAAAAAGGAACCACAATGCTCCTCCAACACATCCCAAATTCCTCATTTAGGGTCACTAAAGTTGACTCTCCGAGTCGGCAAACTCGGTCGAGTTTTAAAACTATGGTCTCGATAGTTGGCATGGTTTTGGATGTCTCCTTTGTTCTTATAAAAAGGAACCGCAATGCTCTTCCTCCATTCCTCGTGCATTTTCTTTGTTTTGAGTACCTTATTGAATAATTTAGTCAACCAATCAATCCATTCTCTACTAACACATCTCAAACTTCTATAGTTATTCCATCTAGTTCTTCTCTTTGCTCTTCTTTTTTTCATCTTTGCTAAGGTTGTTTTTACTTCTACATTTGATATTTCATTGACGATCCCTTGATTTTGTTCCTCTTCTTGATCTATTTGCTTCATATATTCCGTGTTTGATAGACTTTTTAAATATTCTTGCCTTCTATCTTTTATCTCATCCAGTGTTCTTAAAATCGTCGAGTGGGTTCGAGCGGTCGGGGGGATGTCCGGGTGGAAATCGCTAGGCGGCGCCCGGACGGGCGTCCCAAGATTCGGGCGGTCGTTATATATATATATATATATATATATATATATATATTGCCAGAATAGGAGGAAGAAAAAAAAAAGAACAAAAAAAGAGTTGTGTTCACTGCTCAGTTGCCGAAAAAAAAAGTGTTGTGCAAGATCATAAAAAACTGAGGAAGAAGAAAAAAAAAACTAAGAAAAGAAACTGAGAAAAAAGAAGAAAAACAGGGATAAAAAAAAAAGGGGATTGGGGCGACCCTGGAGGGCCCGGGGCGGTCATCCGGTCTGCCCAACCCTAAATCGAGGCGCCCGGGAAGTCGTCCCGGGCGATTTTCATAACAATGATCTCATCCTTTTTTATTAAGACTCTTTGATCTCTGTCTCTAATGTACCTTTCCTGGTCGGGTTCTCTAGTTTTCTTTTCTCTAACCTTAGCAAGTTTATAAATTTCTTTCTCTCCTTTCGTTCTCCGCCTAATACATAAATTGTCGTACACTTTATACTTAACTTTTCTGACGGCTTTCTTAGCTTCTCTTTTGGCGAGTTTATATCTTTTAACATCATCCGTGGTTCTTATTCTCTGTCATTCTTTAAAAGAAATTTTCTCTGTAATTGACTTTGGAATGTTTGCATTCCACCACCATATTCTTTTGCACATTTTCTTCTTTTAGATTCCCCGAGCACTTCCTTAGGTACTCGTTTAAGGCATTGCATCATTTGTTTCCACATCTCATTTGGATCCCCTTCCTACCACCGTACTTCTCGGTCACTCAGTTTTCCTTTAAAGGTTGTTATTGTGTCTCCTTTTAATTCTTACCATTTTATTTTTATTGGATCTTTTGATATTTTTAGTCACTTGTTTCTCGATTAGAATGTCCAAAACTATCAATCTATATTTCATCATAAAGTTCTCTCCTAAGATGAATTTGCAATCCTTGCAGTTTGCCCACTCTTTGTCTTACTAAAAAATAATCTATTTGAGTTCTATTTGCTCTGTTCTTAAAAATTATAAGATGCTTGTCTTTCTCCTTTAAGGAGTTTGCTAGTCAAATCAAAAGCTACCACAACATCAATGATATCTCCCCCATCACTTTCTTTTACCAAATCCATTCTCCATGTGTCCTTTTGACATCCGTTTCTCATCCTCCCTACGTTCCCATTAAAATCACCTGCAATCACTATGCTTTCACTAGTGGTAATGTCATTTATTCGTTAATTCATCGATTGCCAAAATTTTCATTTCACATTTCCACATGGTTCAACTGGGGGTGCACATGCACTAATAACATATAATATTTTCTCATCCAAAATAATTTAAATCATCATAATCTGATCATTCTTTCTGTTGACCTCCACAATCTTTTCCTTCAAATCTCTATCCACTATAATGCCTACCCCATTGTTAGAATTATTCTTCCATGAGTAGAAAATCTTGAACCCATCTTCAAGGTCCTTAGCCTTCCCTCCTTTCCGCTTTGTCTCTTGTATGCACATTACATTAATCTTCCTTCTTCTCATGACATCTATTAGCTTGGCACTCTTCCTAGGTAACGTAGCTACATTCCAATACACGATACGTAGCTTCTGGACCTTTTATGCTCACATACACCTATGTCGATGTGGGAGCCCTAACCTACTATTTGCAACAATGACATCGTTGTTGATCGTCACTTACAAATAAAGAAACATTTTCACAAATATAATTGTGCATATGTTGTTTTATATTTTAACGACCTCCCTTTTTATATTTAATGATCTCCCTCAAAGTCATTATTCACAAAGTTGAACAAGTCTTTGTCGTCAACATTGCAGACATCAACATTTTCAATGGAATTCCTCTACTGTATTGTTTTTTTTTTTTTTTTAATTCCTCTATCATGGAAACAGGTTTCATGGTCTAAAGGGCCACCTTCACCATGGTCCGAGCCTCTAAAAAATGTATCACATTGACTAAAGGGACATTGCAAAAAAAAAAAATTTAAATGAAATCTAAGCTCCACCCACCGTGTGTTCATACCAATTTGAAAATTAGACTGTTGAATTTAGTCAATTTATTACTTTTTCCCATGGATATAAGTTTTCTCTCTTTTAGACCACCTATATATCTATATATATACTAGCGGGATGCCCGTGCTATGCACGTGCAGAGACAGGTGCGAGAGAGAAGCGGATGAGATTTATAAGACATTTTGGGTACCTTTCTTTCCAACACAAGATTTGGCCTTCTCAACTTGGGTTTCTGGCGCCTAAACCTTTGATTGCTTTAAATCAACAATGGAGAACATTTTTCGTCCCAATCTTCGACACAATAGATCTTGATATCATTGTCCTACCATCATACAATCAGATATTTGATTGCACGTGGCATGCATCACATGGAATCAAAATCTGACCATCTGATGGTAACCCCATAATCTCAAAATCTGTTGTGTCAAAGATGAGAACAAAATAGGGTCTCCATCGTCAGAGTCAAAGTAGTCAAACGGTTTGAGCACATGAAACCCCAGGTTGAGAAGGAAGAACCTTAGGTTATAAATAAAGGTACCTTTTTAAAATTCACAAACCCAAACTTGACGTTAGAGACAAGGACAAAAATCTAATATTCTCTTCCTTCATCTCAATTTCGCCCTTCTCGCTTTATAATAGTAAAGATATGCAGCCACACTGAACGTTATTTCTTATGCGAGGATATATTATTGTATTAACATGCATGCCCATCATGTGCAGCAATACTTTCCTACCATTTCTCATCCTGAAGGACTGCCTTTAAAAATTCAAGATGCAAGAGGCAAGGATTGGGTGTTTCAATTCCGTTTTTGGCCCAATAATAAAAGCAGGATGTATGTTTTAGAGGGGATTACACCTTGTATTCACTCAATGGAATTGCAAGCAGGTGACATAGGTAATATACCTACTTTCGTAAAAGACATGATTGGGTAATATTTACTTGGGAACTAATATATGCTTCATTTTGTCCTTTGTGTACTTGCATATTACTTATAACCAACCATTAATCAGCCTTCCAATCTGATTAACTTCTCAGACACATTTCTGTACTTTCAGGACTCATTTTCCTTAAGTGATTTTCATCGACCCCCCCCCCCCCCCCCTCCGCGCGCACACACACACACACCCCCATGAACATAGATGACTACTGATGACGAAAGTCAAATATTCTCTGTACTGAGTAGCTCAATTATTTAGGTAGTGTTTAGTATAGTGTTTCAGGGCCTGATTCCTGCTTCTGGCCCATATGCTGCTACTGATTTCCACACAAAGTGCATTTAAAAATAGACGAGAATCTGGAAGTGGCTTAAACCAACTTCCAGATTCTAGTTTTGCAGGAATCAGGTCTCCAAAGCGACGCGGTAACAAATAGTGCCTTACCATACTTCCAAAGATTGGTATTTTCATTTATTAACCCTGTAAATGATCATTCTCACAACTTCGTCCCCTCATTTTATTGTTGCTTATGAACTTATGTCTATAATTGGGACTAACATTCAGTTGTCTTTATACAGTAACGTTTAGTCGTATAGATCCAGAAGGAAAGTTGGTCATGGGGTACAGAAAGGCTTCAGGCATTCCATCTGGACAGGTTTGGCATACCCAGTTAACAGATTTGATTGTACTTCATACATATATAGGTTTGCAGTGGGGTATGAAGAGAATTGTTGATGGTTCATGCCTATCCCTCATACCTCCCATTAAGACATAGATGTGAATTGCACGATATCACCTGATACATGGTTTCCCTAAACTCATTTTGACATCTGAGGCAAAAAGTTTATTTAGTTGCCCCACGATTTTTTGGCGAACTTGTACTCTGTTCTGGCCTTCTTTGCATGTTACCCTTTTGATTGCTAAAGTGTTAACGATTATGTGTTTGATGCATTGTTCAAAATGGAATGAACTGCTTTATCTTTGACTTTCAAAAATGTTACCTTCAGCGATTGCTAAAATTTCTCACTTCTTATTGATAGGATATTGAAACTGTTAAGACTGGGAATGGCTTCTCTACATGTGGAGAGGTTAACAATAAAAACTCTGAATCTAATGAAATCGCTTCCACTCTTCCTCTTCGGCATTGCAAGAGTAATAGAGATTCAATTCTGTATAAATCAATTAACCAAGTAGAGCCAGGAAATGCTGTGGCTAAACTTGCTACACCAGGATCTGTATCAGAAGGACCTACTGCTAAGTCCTCCCAGCTTCCTAATAAACGGAAGAGCTACCCTCTTGGTCCAAAGAGTAAACGCCGACGGATTAGAAAGGATAACTTGACAGAGGTCAAAGTAACATTAGAGGAAGCTCAACTGCTACTCCGCCCACCGCCTGAATTTGTTCCTAGTATTGTGGTGATTGAAGGCCTTGAATTTGAGGAATATGAGGTATGCCTTTCCAATATGCTGTAGTAGTTCACTGTCATATCTTAGAAGCAATATGGTGCAGAGTGCAAATTTCTCCCCTTGTTTTCTTCTATTGCAAAAATTTCTCCCCTTGTTTTCTAATTTTCCGCCCTGCCAAGTAGGGAAGTACTTTGTACCACAGTAAAAAATTCTCTAATTTTTGTAGCGCTCGTTTAAATCACGAATTTTTGCTGAAACACATTTTTCACCATTTAATCGCAACTTATTGAAAAGGTCGTGTATATATATATATATATATTTCCAAACTTCGTAATTAAAATGGCGAATTTTACTTCTTAATCACGATTATTTTCATGAAATGTAATCGTCATTAATTAATTTACTTTAGGAAAATAATCTTCATAACTCTATTTTAAGCTTTTATTTTTGTTTTTATTTTCAAAATAAATATTAATTTTTTAATTTTTTAATATCTTTCCCCTTTTTCTCTGAATGTTACCAATTTTATTCCCAAATTACGATTTTTGTGCTCGCCGAAGAATGTCTGAATCTCGATTAATTTCTTGAAAATTTTCTGTTTTTTTCTTGAATCACGAATTTTTGCCCTTGCCTTCTAATTCCCAAATCCCGACTCTGTGACTAAACTTTGTTCTAGGGATTAAAAAATTGTCAAATCTGATACATATAGCCTGAGAGGCTGATTCGCAACAAATATTTGGTGCGAAGATACGAACTACATGTTGCCCAATATGAACTTGTGGGTTCTTTCTCACATTATATTGTCTGATACAAACTTGCATCATTTGTATCTAATAATACATATTTTTTCGAGTTGATTAGTCGACTTGCAATATTGAGATATAAACCCTTGATTTGTATTAGTGGCTGTTAATTTTACACTTATACTCATTAATGCAATTTTCCTTTTTTTAAAGTAGAGGGAAATTTTTTCAAGCAAAACTAGAATGAAATATAATGCGTAATTTATCCTGTAAAACATGAGTGTACATCTCGAAAGCTAAATGGCCTTTCAGAAACTGATACATACATTTATCTTTTTAGTTGTAGTTCTGCTGATATATTCCCTACCAACATCATTAATGATTAAAGATCTGCTAATTTTTGTAGGAAGACACTCCTGAACACGGGAGAAAATAAATTTGTTTCGTGACACATAGTTAAAAGAAAGACTTGGTATTTTTGGGACCTGTGCCACATTGTACACCATCTAAGCTGTCTGATTTGAAGGCCATGATGTAAAGATCTATGGTGCCAAATATTGGCATGAAACTATGGTGCCAAAGGTTGGCACAAAACATGATCTCTATCATCTGATTCAACACCATCAAATTCCATGATGGCCATGGCCCAGATGATGGGCTTTGATGGTGTTAAATCAGATGATAGAGATTGTGTTTCATGCCAATCTTTGGGACCATATATCTTTACATGATGGCCCTCAAAGTAGACGGCTTAGATGGTGCTCCACGTGGCCATGTCCCAAAAATACCAACTATTTATTTTTTAAATATTTGCAACGGCAAATCTCGTGTGCAAGTAGTTGCTCCCTTTAAACACCATCTTGGTGTTTAAATGATCTTATCCCATTAAAGGTGTAAGATGTGAGTAATCCAAGCCAGCAAAGCGATAGCTTATACATTGAACCGCAGTGGGTCAGAGAATCACTCTTTTGGGAGATTTGAGCTATCCCAATCTGTGCACTCTAATATCAATTGTTATTCCTTTTTTTATGGCTAATATTAAAGTTTCCCTATTCGATGGTTCATATTTGTTTATAGGCGCAATTTTTTGGCTGAGACTGTTACTTGGACTATTTAGATTGATCATAGTTTTGTGCCACACGGTGTAACAGTAAAGTTTAACAAAATAAGATCAGAAGTGTGGTTTAATGGTGTAAGATAATTTTGACACCATTTTGGTATTTAAATGTTGATCAGTACCCATTATTCCAATTTTGTATTGCACTTTGAAGTATTGTTAGTAATTGTTAATTATAAGTCGCTTTGCCATTTTTAATGAGTGAGGATATGATGTCAAACCTTACGACCAACGTCCTCCAAACAGCTTTCAAAAGATTTATTAGTTTCTAAGAATCTTTTGTCATGCGATCGGAACTAGACGCTGAGATTGTTTTGTCACTCTTGGAATTCATTGATTACAAGGAAGCCTATATATATATATATATATATATATATATATATATATATATATATATATATATATTTGTTTATTTATGGTACACACATATATACTCCAAGAAGGATCCCTTTCAATGCTCACCATTGACATGCAAATTATATAATCTCACTCTTACGTTCCCTGGGTTCCATTATAAAAAATGTGCTGGATAATAATTTCTTGGATTGCCTATTTAGATGTTCATGCCTATGCTTGGTCTGATCTAATTCCAAATCATTCATTGAATCTCTTGTCGAGCTTTTAGCATTACATATGACATGCTCTATCAGTATGATGTATTCTTAGGCATTCACCTTCATGATGATACTGCATTTCATCAAGGACTGCTGATCTGGCCATCTTTGACAGGAAGCACCAGTATTTGGGAAGCCTACTGTTCTCGCAAGCTGTCATACCAGGTAATTACCAAACACTGTCTCAGATATCTTGATGAAATTTCTTGTTTAATGAAATTCGTATTTTATTTTTTTCAATTTGTTATTTTGCTGAGAGGATCAAAGATTTTCAACAATTTCCAGTGAGAAACTAGTCAGGAAAACTACAAGAGTTAAATTTAGTGAACGTATTTGTTGTTAGGATTCCATGAAATTTAGATTAGGGTTAGAAGGAGAAGAGAGGAAACTGGGGCGTTGAGGATCTTGTCCCAACCCCTTTTCAGTTAATATATATACTTATTTACGATAAGATCCAATATGGAGCACTAACACTAAATTACACATGATGAAGCTATTAGATACACCAACACATTCACCAACATAGTTATTTAAACAATTAACAAATGGTTGTACTATTCCTTATTTAGGGAGAGCATCAGCAATCTAGTTTGCCTCTTTGTAATCATGTGATGAATATTCAAGTTCAAAGTTTCCTCGAACCTATACAGCAATCACCAGGGTACTATTGGATGTACTGGTATTTCTGAGCTCTTGAGAGTAATTGTCTTTCTGGTGATTGTCTTCCCAAATTGGGTTTTTAGGGCACGAATTCCGAGGAGGAGAAAGAGAAAACATGAAGAAAAGATAATTTGTCTGTAATGACTTAGTTAGGGTACGAGAATCCTGCTAACCTTTATATTAACTAAATTACAAGATTACCCTTATATGAAACACACCTAAATAATACAAGATACACACCATAAGTACTCACACACTCGGAAATACCAGCACATCGAATAGGTACTCCATCTTGTGTCCTCAACTAGGTAATGACACAAAGACAAACTCCCTTACGGCATAGTTCTATCCAACATATATGGATGTTGACGCCTTGCCTATCTGGAGTCTTACTTTACAATGTAATCTCTTAATCTTCTCCACCAACAAATAAAATGGCACAAGACTATCGTGGAATACTCGGTCCTTTCTTTTCTCAATACACTTCATAAGATGGTGAGGGAGCGAGACACTAAAGGGTGAGGCATTTCAAACAAAATGGCTGACCATACATCCCAACCGAAGCTCAAATGATGTACAAATCATCTCTCATCCCATACTAGTTGAAAAAAGTAGTCTAATACCTCTAAGAAAGGGACAATGGACACGATCAACTGACTCAAGGTTTTTCTTTAAATTTTAATTTTTTGAAATGGTGAAGGATGGGGCATTTCAAACAAAGTAGTTGGCCATTGTGACGTCCCCAAACTTACACACCGGATCTATGTGCTCATCTAGAGACGTCACAACATAACATACATAACTAGTGAGAAAAGATAAAGTATATAATGACATAATGATCCGAAACATATAGCACAACAGAATGTAAAGCATAAAATAAATCCCCATTCAATATAAAGCAATATCAACCGTTAAAAATTGAATTAAGAATTATTAATTAACTACTCATAAACTAAATGAAATAAATATTCATCTCTAACTCAACTAAGAAGTCTTGATAATCTTCAAGTAAAGTTCTAAATGAAATCTGGAAATAAAATAATCAAACTCTCTAAAACTTAAATCAACTTTTAACACTCAAAACCGTCTTCGTTCAAGTCTCGGTTAGCATCATAAATCTCCTCATTTGTATCCTCCTTCCCTATAATCAAATCTTTTCCTGGTCATCCCATTGTAAACAATGAAGATGTGAGTCTAAAAGAAGCCCGTATGAGCCAGTCATAGGATCGCTAATACAAGAAATCTGTATGCATGTTTTATACAAACAATAATCCAATAATAAATAATGTGAAATAATGAGTAATTAAATCATGACATACAAGAGCAATATAAGGCAATAAACAAGAATTTGTATTGGTGTATAACATTGTGACTTGATCATGTCTCTATCCTAGTTTTCAGTGTGGTTCTTTTCATGATTATTAATTAATGCAATGCAACATGAATGTCATTCATATGATCATGAATCATCTTTGACCCGTCTTCCCAATCTTCACCCATATCGTACATCAATTGGTCACGTGGCTTCTACATGACCTTCACCCTTTAGTACATCGGAAAACATGTAGTCACCATATCATATCATAGATTACTTACCCATTGGATCCGAGCTGGTTACGGCATGCAATGGTAACCTCCTTAACATATTCATTAATGTTTGTATGCATTATATCTTCAGTAGGTCATTCTTTTCCTTTCTTTTCATCATATTATATCCTTTACTTTAATTAGTAGATTTAAGTCTACTCATAATCATTCATGGTATTTTTTTTATTGTGACATGATTTGGTCTTGTTTGAACTGAATCTTTCCGCTTTCATTTGTTTATGAGATGCACAATTTTGATACAAAAATCTCGATAAAATATCATGCAATATTTCACTTATTTAGTCCATTATAAATTTTCATAATTCATTAATACGAGGTCCATATTTATCGATTTGATGTGTGGACAATTAATATCATAAACATTGAGTGTAACTTTTGTTAATTTTAGCATGAGCATAAATAAGTAAACATAGGAATCATATTCATTATTCGGATGTGTTCACAATTTAAATAACATGAACATTTAGCATAATATTTTCATAATTTCTAAGTAGCATGAACATATATGGATAGTTATGTAATTCTATAATTAATCATTAAGTAGCAAAGAATTAAAAGTACATAGAATCAATAAAACTAACATATAGTGATTAAATTTCAAAGATAAAATAAAATAAACATGCCATATTCGATTTCACAAACGCCTCTTTTAATATTCGAAAATGAATTAACCTCATCCTAGCATGATACCTATTCCTAGCATTAAAAATCCTATGATTTTTCCATACCTTATGGTTTTCTTGATTTTCTTAAACGGTATCTCGATTAGTTTCTCAACTTCTTGAAGGGCCTTAATAAATCTTGAAAATAAGCCTTCTTGATAATCTTCTTGAAAAGCCTTGGAGAAAAAATGTTTCTTTTAACAAAAAACCTTAAAATCTTGATCTTGAAAGGAAGTCTTGAAAAGGCCTTAATGAGAAATCTGGAACTCTTAATATTGATAGAAAGGGTTTCTAAAGGTATCTTAAGGTTTGCAAGGATTCTTGAATCGTTATTTTGAAACTTTTAACAAATATTTGGAATGGTTAATGAAGATCTTGAAAATCTATCAACTTTTTCATAATCTTGATCAATAAAGAAAAAAATTTCAAATTCACGAAGCTAAAAGTAGGTACCCCAACCCCTTTCAATCTCTTTTCCCTTTCTTTTCTTTTCTTTCCTTTCTTTTTCTCTATGCGTGGGAAATCCCCCACTTTTTTTTTAATAAGAGCTCTCACGCCACCTCTCACTCTCTTTCTCTAACACTAACTTACGATCCCTAGTGGAACACGATGGGTCCTTGGGACCCAACATCCTCTCTTGGTCTTAAGTGAAGGCCCAATGGCCTTATGTTATTTTGGGTATTTAATTAATTAATGGGTCTTTAGTTAATTAAATTTTGCTTGGGCCTCAAGTAACTATGGCCCAAAGGGTCTAATCTTGACTCCAACCCATCAATTCATTGAGAAATCGATGGTCCAAAATTCTGCCCTTAAAATCTGGGGAAAATGGTTAATCTAGTTGAAATATGGGTCCTTGAAAAATATGAAAAATCCCTAAAAATTCAAAAAATAGAAATTAAATTATTTAAAATTACTATTTGCATCCCATAGTTTATGGAACTGTCCTACAAGCATTACAGGCCTACAATTCATAACAACTAAAGTTCCTCATCTAACCTATGAACCTAATTAATTAGATTAAGTGGTTATAAATAGTTTTACACATAAAAACAACCTTTTTTAATTAATAATTGTTATAAAATCACTTTAAAATATAATTACAATTCGGTATGAACTTATCTGTGCAATGAGAGTGTTAAATGTGTGATAATTAAAATATCAAAATATATTATAATCACATATCAAGCTAGCACAATAAAACAAGCATGTATATGCTATGAAAATCTAGATCATTACAGCCATACTCCCTATCACTCCCAAACCCAAGCTGAAACGAGCTAGAATTACCTCTCATTCCATACCAGTTGAAAAAAGTACTCTAATAAGAAGGGGACAATGGACATGATCAACTGACCCAAGGAATTTTTTTTTAAATTTTGATTTTTTGAAATGGTTAGGAGCAAGACGCTAAAGGATGAGGCATTTCAAACAAAGTGGCTGGCCATACTCCCCATCACCCCAACCCAAGCTCAAACCATCTAGAAATCACCTCTCATCCCATACCCGTTGAAAAAAGTACTCTAATACCTCTAAAAAGGGGACAATGGCCATGATCAACTGATTGTTAAATGGATTCCTTCTGAGAGGGCCATACAGTTTGCTTCGTTGAAGCCATTGAAACTGGTCAGAGCCAAGAAAGCCATTGACTTCTCCCTTGTGATTAGAAAACACCCATCCAATGTCAACTGGCCTCGGATTGCCGAAAGAGCTTCCATTGAAGTTTAGTTTCATCATACCACTCCAAAGCATAAGTCTACCTTTGAATACTTTCATCCTTGTCCTGCTTACTAAACAACATCACCTTCCCATGCCAGCCTAGATCTTGGAGTGATACTCCTTTTAGTTCCTTTCTTGCACTTCCCATTCCATGATATTTTTTTTAATCTTTCTTGTATTCTGGTCGTAAGTAAGACACCTAACTATTCCTTTTTTTATCTTCAAATGCCGCACATAAAAATATATGAGAGGATACACAAAAGTTTGCACAATGTAGTCAAAAGGTCCTAGTTTTCTGCAAATATCCGATATATCCCTAAGAGCTCAAGTTATATCATAACGCTCTAGTAGTAGGGCAATGAACAAAGAGATGGTCAACCAATTTTTCTGCTTCCTTGCACATGATGCACCGATTAGGAATTTGGAACTTGCACTTTTGAAGATTGTCCAGTGTAACCATTTTTTTGGCCAATGTTGTTGAAGAAAAGCTTCACCCTTCGGCTACTCAATTAAAGACTTAAGTTCTCCATCGTTGTGATCTATCCTAAACACCAAGTCCCAAAATATTTTACACCATTTGAAACATTTATAATGAACACTTTTCTTCCATGAAGAACTTCATACAAATTTGCAAGAGTAGACAGAAAGGGGGACTTTCTTATCCACAAAAACGTTGCAATTGTTATAGGCTTAGTGCACACCATCATCACTATGTTCACAAATCTCAATCCAATAATGAACAGTCTGATTGGTTGACAGTGGACTACAGTTGTACTGATTCAAGTTTAAATTTTATAGGATGGTTATATTCCATCTGGCTACCAGTCAACTATCTATGAATGGTTGGAGACTTGTGAGTAGTGAAATCTATGTTCTCTAAGAACTAACCAGTCAACTATCTATGAATGGTTGGAGACTTGTGAGTAGTGAAATCTAAGAATACAGCACTCACCAGTCTCCTGTTTGCTGACCTTCCTTTCATCTTATTTGGAGTGTTCCCCTACAAAGTCAAGATATGTCACATCCTCATTGTCCGTACGGCAAAGTTTTCAAGTGCTTTGCCTCAATAAGGCATATGCATTCTGTGCAATTCCGTCGGTTCAGTGTAAGACTGCATTCTGCTAATTTTTGCCAGTACAAAATAGCATAGTACATTTTAAGAGTTGGTATAGGGTAGTTGATACATTCCCAATCTAGATTAGAATGGGTCACTGATCACGTAGATGTGTCATTTTTTTCATAAAAGTGCGCCATTTGATGCAAAGGACCCGATCTAAAGATCTGATGGGTTGACGATTCATTGGAAAAAACATCTCCACCGTGTATTCAAAGCAGTCAGATGCCTCCAACATGAACGGCGAAAACAGATTTTGGAAATTTACATGGTAACCAACTAACCATTGATTCTAAAGGCGTTTGACTGCTTTGAATCACGCAATGGAGAATTTTTTTTTTAATGTAATCTTTGACTACCAGATCTTTACGCTGGGTTCTCTGCATCAAATGGAACACTTTGGTGGAAAATAGTGCCACATTTACCCAAGTAGTGACCCATTCCAATCTAGATTGGGAACTGGTTGGTTATCCTATGCTCTACTGTGGATTGTAATTGACCAAAGGCCAAAGCATATTATTTTCAATTTCATCATTGTCTCTTGTTATATCTGATAATTTCTGCTATTACCTTATAAGTGGCTAAAAATTCCATTTTACATTTTCAAGCTCATGTTGTAACTTGTAATACTGCTGATATCTGGATATTCTTTGGAGTGTCGTTTCTATCTTTGGAGATGATGTGGCCGTATTAAAGTACACAAATTGCTGTAAGTGTGAACTTTGTGATTTGCTTATTCCAGTGAAGAGATTCAGTGGGCTCAGTGCCAGGACTGTTCTAAGTGGCGCAAACTACCTATAAATGCCCTTCTGCCCCCAAGATGGACCTGCTTTGAAAACTTGTGGGATCCTGAAAGGTAAAGTGGCACCCATTTTGTAGTGCAAACATGTTTCAAGGGGGCTTCATCTGCAATTTTTTTTTTTTTTTAACACCATTTTCATTCTTTGAAGTATGTAAGAAGTTAATTCCATTTTTAAAAACATTGCCATCTTGGGAACATGTTGACATGGATTTTAGGTAAACACCTTACTCTTGTTTTTGGTATTACGTATGCTTGTTTATTTAGGTGTATTCTGTTATGTAGAATAATTTTGTATGGAAACATACTTTGGCTTAATCCTATTTTTCGAAAAAAGTGTAGTAGCATTTTGGAGGCTACAAATGTCAGTGTCTGATGGCGAGAGATTGGCTTCAATAGATATACTCTATTGAAGTCAGTTATAGCCCATTAGCTCTCTTTTTTGTTTCTATTGAAGTACTTTATAATACTATGTCGAGGTTATTGTGTTAAGGTATGGAAGTTTTTGACATTCTACATTTCAAGTGTTTTCCATATTCGACCGCTTGTTCCCATGTCTAAGTTACGATCTTTAGAGAGATAGCTTCAAAACTTACTCTTGTTTTTGGTATTATGTATGCTTGTTTATTTAGGTGTATTCTGTTATGTAGAATAATTTTGTATGGAAACGTACTTTGGCTTAATCCTATTTTTTGAAAAAAGTGTAGTACCCTTTTAGAGGCTACAAATGTCAGTGTCTGATGGCGAGAGATTGGCTTCAATAGATATACTCTATTGAAGTCAGTTATGGCCCATTAGCTCTCTCTTTTTTGTTTCTATTGAAGTGCTTTATAATACTATATCGAGGTATGGAAGTTTTTGACATTCTAGATTTCGAGTGTTTTCCATATTCGACCGCTTGTTCCCATGTCTAAGTTACAATCTTTAACGATTTAGCTTCAAAACTTATTGTTTTTCTTCCCAAAGAGGTGCCTTGTCTTGCATTGTAAAAGACTTAAGGTTGGTCTGAAGTGTAAGCATTCCACACCAACCAGTCAAGAATTCAGGAGTTTAGGTGCAATTTTTTCAATCTAGTTGGAATTTAGATTCTTAGAGCCTCACTTTTTACACTTTTGATTGCCAGCTGAAATGTTTGTAGGGGCAAATATTCTCTTATAAAATGGGCATTTCTATGATATGCTGATATATTTCCATGAACTGTAACAGCTTCTAACCAATGGTCAGGGTTCAGTGATGGACTGATTGGGAACATGTTGTCTTTATATTGGATTGAATGATGTTGAGTTCATTCATATTTATATTTGATATGTGAGCTTCCTCGTTTCTTACATTTACAAATGGGAGCAACTCTCCTTGGAAGGATTCTAAGATGGACCTCTTTACAAGCTACTATTAATTCATGTGGCACACTTGGCCATCATCTATACTACAATCAGTCCAAAAATTAACTGAATCAAATGATCCTTACCACAAAATCGTAGCATTTTAACATGGACCATTAAAAGATATGAACAGCAGTTGATAGTAAAGTGCATTGATTGAATGGTTCAAAATCTCCACTGACTATGGCTTTTGTTCTCACTTCATACTAAAATATGAACTGCCACTTTGATGACTTGGATTGCTCAAACACTTCTTCTACGTGGCGTGGTATTAGGCTTCTAAGGATGTAAATCTTAGAAAGTACTGGCCCATTATTCCTAGTGTAACATTGGCATTTCTTGAGTAAATGTTTTTCTACCCATTTAAACTGTTCTCAATTTATTGAATTAACTCAATATTCTGCAGTAGATCCACACAGCAGGCATATTTTCATTAATTGCATCTCTTATTATTGCCAGGTCTTCGTGTTCATCAGCTCAGGAATTAAGCACAGAGCAGCTTAATGATTTGGGCATTTCCCGTTCTGGTATGAATAACTTGATAAGCAAACCTTTAACCATTTGACCTTTGAAATTCCAAAGACCACTCTTAAGATTCTAACACAAGTTACTAAGGATTGCACAACTGCACCATTTAGGAGCTTGTTTCCTGTATAGAAGCTTTCTCGTTGATGGGGATGGTGATATTATTTTGATGCTGGTCAAAGTTGCTTACGACCATCAGCTGTTAGGGAACAGCCTTAATTTTCTTGTTCTTCTTTATTTAATTATTTATATGTTGCTTATGTACTTCTAATGTTTTTTCCATGCATTTTCTTCTTTTTTTAAATCAATTAAAGCCATAATTTCATTAATAGGAAACAAACTTACATCCAATCAAAAGAAGATGCACCGAAATCCTTAGCCCAAAGGAAAAAAAAACGAATAGAGTAAGAATATAAAAATTAAAAATAAAATAAAATAATAAAGTGAGAAACTCGGCTGCCAAAGAGCATTAAGCCAAGAACCAGAAAGTATCCCCGAAGAGGATTGAGCTGTTCTCACTCTTATAGGATGTCAATGATAGTATCCATAGAGCATGTTGGCGATGCCAAACACCACTAACAAAGATCCAGGACAATGGAGTCCTCGACCGATCTACTTGTCTCGAACCTCAAATCAAAGATCTACTAATTCCTCTCTCTCTCTCTCTCTCTCTCTCTCTCTCTCTCTCTCTCTCTCTCTCTCTTTTCAAATTCCCTAGAAGATCGCCAACTTCAGAGCTTTCCAAAGAATGCTCATCTCGTTGCCAAGCAGATCCTCAGGTCATCCAGCCAATACAAGCGCGCAAGACTTACCCATACAGATAGGAAGAAAGCCCAAATCTGAGTGGCGAACGTGCACTTGCCAAATAGGTGCCCTGCAATTTCCTCTTCCATGCTATAAGACATGCTCTTCACAGGCACCTCCATATCCCTCTTACAAAGTTGTACACAAGTTAGAATCCCTCCTCTCCCAACTTCCCATTTGAACACCTTGACTCTGAGCGGTATCGCCAGTTTCCATATTGTTTTCTAGGGTTGGTCAAGCTTTGGGCTTCTTTCAAGGATACAATATAAGGATTTGATCATGAAGTCGTGAACATTTGGTTCTTTTCGAACTCCCGCACGCATTTGTATGATTATTTCGGTTGTCTTCGATTCCACTTAATTCATCCAGAAGGCACGACAACCTCCACCTCACCATCTCTAATATTACATCTTAGTTGAATGGTCCAACGTGATTGATTTATCTGTCTCACATAAGAAATCAAATTCTTTAGCTCTCTCCTATCGTTTGGACACTTAGATTAATCATTGTCCCTCCTCACATATTCCCCTTTCTAGTGCTTCTAAAAATTGTTTAATGTTAGTCCTTTTTCCTAACAAAGAAAGACTGACAGCATCTCCTACCTAAGAAATTCTCTCACGGGGGCATAGGGTCCACTCTCATTCCCCTTTCTATCTCTCTGGACACGTGGTAAAGTCCTTAGAGTTTTATAAGTAGAATACCCCTCAGCTGTTAGGATTGTATAAGTATATACCCCTCAGCTGTTAGGGGTTTTATAAGGATAACCCCTCTCAAACTCAAGCAAATGAGGCGGTACTAGTGCAGAACTTTAAATATTAAGATGGTTTTGATATGATACATCACATGCTCCAAACTTGAACTGGTCACTTTTTGACATGTCGCAGTATTTTTATGGTCCGCTAAAACTAATCGTAGAGATTTATATTACCCTTCATTAGGCATTTGACCATATTGAATCACACGATGGAAATGTTCTTTTCGATGCAATTTTCAATCGACTAGATCATTGTATCACACCATTCTAAGGAAACAACACAGTTGATGAAATCAGATACCACGTGTCCACAATCAATACTAGAATAGAGTGATTCGGTATAAAAGCTCAACATGTAAAATATTTGCATATAAAGTGGGCCCACTTTTTACCGGCTCTCTGCCAATATGTCTTACATCATACATGCAGACTGGGTTAGACACAAAAGGACCCTCATACTCTCTCTCTCTCTCTCTCTCATACATGCTAGAAAAGAAAGGTCCTAGCTTTAAATTTTAAATTTAATATTATATCATTGGGTCTCACCAGCTAGTATATGTGGCAATAGATTTAGGGGCATGCTATCTGAGACTGTGGTTCACTTCTGTTATGCCAATTGAATATACCATAATATTAACTGTAAATGTGCTCATACATATTAAAAATATAATATAATGTAATTAAAATATAACGTTTGAATGCTACATATTTCTCATATATATATATATATATATATATATATATATATATATATATATATATATATATATATATATATATATATATATAAAGAATGCTTCCTCAGCGCTCTTGCTTCCTAGATTTTTTAAAATTATCGATTCGCTGCTCCTGTCCCCGAATCTGCTCCCTCTTCGTGCTACTAAGGTTTGAACCATGTCTTGAAGAAAACATAGTTGAGTTCATGAGTATTTAAATCATTTTCATTGACATGATAACATGAGTAACATACCCACAATGAAATTGACCGCTGTAAAGGCCAGGTTTAGTGCTTGACATGCATGTTTTCTTTTTGGTTTTCTTGATTTTTTATTTTTTTTTCCTTTGTATTTTTTATACTTGAGAAAGCATCTCCCTGCCCCTTCTTAGACCCGCTGTAACTTTTTTATTTAATGAAGTTGGCTATAATTTGATATAAAAAAATAATGCCTTCCCATGCTTACCTATCAAAGAAAATATTGTCTTCCCAGATTATCATATGACTATAGGTGTGGTGCACTAGAGAATACAGCTTGAGGGGTAATCCTGAATCCCTCAGTCTGCTTTTTTGGAGATTGGACGGTGTTAGATGCTCTACTTTTATGTTTACATCACCCTTTTATCCTGTTAAAAAAATCAAATTTAATGCATCTAACACCAAATCACCAAAATGGACAGTGTTCAATCGATAAAACCCATGCAATCTCGAACTCATATTTGATTAGATGGTTGCATAATTTTTCATATTTTTTTTAATCGGTAATCAAGATCACATCAATCAAAAATGAGACGGAACAAAACAAAGACAACTCGGGTGCCGCATATAAGGAACCAGAAAGAGTCCCACCCACTACATGATTACAGTTCAGAGCCTTCCAAATTTTCAACAGAAACATCGCCTGTTTTCGTCAAAGTTCCCAATTTATTTCAAAATAACTAATACTAACTTGAACTTTCTTTTCGGCAGTGTGTGCAGCCCCTCATAAGAAGCCCAAAGAAGAAACAATTCTCATTGAATTATCACCAGATAATCATGACAAGCATGCCGACCCCACCATAAATGAGGAGAGCGGGCCCCAATCCACTTCAAAGCACCCACGCCACCGTCCCGGGTGTTCATGCATTGTTTGCATACAACCGCCAAGTGGCAAAGGCCCCAAACACCCTCATGACTGTACTTGCATAGTATGCCTCACTGTCCAGCGACGGTTCCACACACAAAAGATAAGGCGTGAAAAGCGCCGGATGGAACAAATCCAAATGTCTGCCGACCCAGACACGAGTAATAAAAGTGACGAAGCGGTGGTTAAAGGTGAAGGCAGCATGAAACAGAAAATGGCAGTGGATCAAGGGATTGATGGTGGCATCGACAGCAGGAGACTGTTTCCTTCTTTTTTCAAGGGCGGGATTGATCTGAACATCCAGCCAGAGCGGGAGGAAGAACCTTCAATTGGTCAGCAGGATACCCACTGGCTTGCATCAGGTGGTATTGCGGGAGAGGAGATCAACTCTGGTGCTCCCCACAACAGCAGCTGTGTGGATGCTGACATGGACCATCCTGTTGCCTTATCTATGCCCATCTTGACAACCACTTCAGCAAAATGCTAGATCCTCGGTTTCCATGCAGAGAACATTCCGTAACAGCATTGTACAATCGAGGGCACCGGCTACATCAGCTTCCACCTGCCTCACTTTCTGCAAATATGACGAAAGCGGCCTTCCTTTGTACATAAAGCATAAAGGTAGGGATTCAAAAGCAGTTGTAACTGTTGGCCAGATTTTTGCTTCTCATCCACTTACTTGGTAATTAGGTGGTAGGGTACAAGCCCCAAGGATGGTGATTTGTGGCGTCACTTTTACATCTATCTAGATCATTTTCATTGGCACGACCCAGAAACTGCATCGACTGAACAATTCTAACCATCTTAAGAATGGATTTTTTTCTGGTTGCCCGTATTCAGTTCAACCATTCATTTGGATGCTCGTTTCTTCTATCATCTATCAATGCGGTGTTTTAATCTTTTGACCGCTTCAGACGTGATTGATATGGATAGATGTTCAACCCAAACACCATCCTTGGTGCTCAACCTTACCATCCAAAAGCAGGAAGCTGAGCTTGCATTTGTTATACAGTACAAATTTTGTTATATAGAGGAATGACCTGGTATACTTCCACCACAGTTGGCTGTGCTTTGGACAATTTTCCGTTTTCTGTACATATATGGGAGATCTGAAAAGCGGTGATCAAGATTCGGCACATAATACACCCAAAATTTTGTAATTTGAGACTATTCAATAGACTTTGCATCTGATTTTTCACATTGAATCTCACAAATCGAGCGGTTGTAGAGGTCACTCCTATTATACCAGATCAATTGAAAGGACTTTGATGGTGATAGAGCTTATTAAATGATATATAGCTATGTATTGTTCTATGCGTTTATGTATTCATTCAATATGTGAAATTGGAGATACAATGGCTCTCTACTTTACTTCCTCGTTACTCACCACGTATGTTTCTTCTCTGTTACAACAGGGGCCATGGCACAATCTACAGCAGTTGAAGGGAAAATGCTAAAAAAATAGTACGAACCCTAAATTATATAATATAAAAACAGAGTAACCTGACCATTTCTTTTTCAGATTCCCAGCGAGGATCCCTTGCGGTGATACTGATCTCTAACTTAGATATAGGAGATGGATCTGGCCTATGTAAATATAGCAGCTAACTTAGATATAGGAAATGGGGTATTTAAGTCGTTATGCTATCTCGGTGAATCCTGGAGAGTGCTGCTGTCAAGGGGCGTCAAATCTTATGAAAAGTTGACACTCACGGTTCCTATAGGTCTGAAAATTCATCAAAGTCAGGTTTCTGGTGTTGAATCAATCTCTGTAACTGGATCGTGAACTATGAAGAGTGTAGAAACAAATAACCACCAAATCAGGCAACTATTCAGTCATTTGTTATCTCTGCTATACTGGTTCACCAGGAGTTGTTTAGTCTAACATTAAGTGTGAAATTACTAATTTAGCCCTGATGAACCTAGCAGCTTTTCGCAACCATGTTCATCTCCCATATACAAGACATTTCAATTGGGAGAACTTTAGATTATGCGAGAAAATTTAGGAGTGGTAAAATGAGGAAAACGACGATGCCAGCGCCAAGTCCTATAGCTATGCACGTCCACTTCCTGGAGCTCTTTTGATACTCTCTGGCTGTCTGGAGTTCATCAGTTCCACGCCGAACGAAAGAATTGGCGTGTGCCACGTGGCTTTCGATGTCGTTGAGTTGTTGTCCTTGGGCGTCAACGAGGGCAGCCATGTCTAAGAAGACTTGGTGCAGGTCGAGGAGGTTCTTCTCAATCTCTTTGACTGCATCGTGACGTTCTTGAATTTCTGAGATGGTATCAAGGATTTGACCGCGGCCTTGATCTTGGATGGCTTTCTGAAGGAAATTCTCGCTCTCTCCGCTCGAGATGAGGGTCTCGATTGTCTGCTCGTCAGCTTTCTCGCCGGTAATGGTGAAGTACCTTTTATTGTAGGTAAACAATGGTATTACAATTTACAGTAAGAAGAGAATTATGTCTACAATCTTAAATAACTAAAATAGCTCTAATGAACCCAACCATTTCTATGACTAGGCAAATCAATGTCAAATTGGGTTAGCCTTCTTCTAATCTTCTATAGCACCCATCTTTTCTCGGGGTTAGATGGCCAAAAGATCTCCAAGAACGCCAATGCATGGATCAACCTTCATCCATCAAAGTGGTCAAACTCCGAGAGATGCAGAAAATATGTCGTGAGCACACAAATCAGTGAAAGTAACTTTTTGACACAATTCTTTGATTTGACGGTCAAATATAATTCTGTGACCCCAATGGCTCGCATAGAGATTTAACTTATGCACTGCACTTAATGCACAGGTCGGTCGAAAAGTTTGATAATTGCCAGTGCCAAATTAGATAAAGTCAAAAGAATACTTGCACGGATTTATGTGCTCATAAATAACAGTGTGATTCCCAAAGCTTGACCATATGCACAAAAAAAAGATTCACCTAAGTCCCGAGTGCCACTGTTGGCACTCGGATCGGGTGCCTAATACCAGCTCTTATCCTGATATAGGTCTCATCATACGTCAAGTATAGAGCGATCGGCAAAGTAGATTGACCCGTGCACCGCCTGTGGTGCACGGATGCTGACGTAAAGTTCTAGTACCTGCGCTCTACCGTTTCTTTATACTCGTTGGACATCTTAGCTCTCAATGATTGGAAATCATCCATGAGGTTCTTAAGCTTCTTCCCCAATCCGGCCACCACAGAACTCCGTGTACGATCGGCCGACGTCCCGGGCCCACACCCAGGCACGTTACGATGCGCGGCATTGGATCTCTCCAATGCCTCTAACTTCCCCTTGATCACCTTAGCCCTTCGCAACACTTGCCCTACGTCAGAGTCCATCCTAGCCCTTAGATCTTTCATGGTCTTGGCATTGTGCACTGTCTTGCTCTCCTCATTAGCTTCTTGCAGCTTCCTGTGCAAATTTTCGACCCATTTCATGTCTTCTTTTACGTTCTCGACATCTTCGAAGAATCTGTCGAGGTTGACGGTCTCCTTTCCGGCCATGTCACCGACGCTGGACTCTATGTCGTCGAGTTCGGCCTGTTTCTTCAGGTCCGTGTATTTCTTGAATGAACCTGAGAAGAGGTCGTTCATCTTTACTACTTTGGCTAGAACACTAGAATTATGGTGTTGGTGTTTCACAACAGATCCAAATGTCGTCGTAATCGTCTGATTGTAATCAATGGGCGATGGAGATTTTGGTTCTGGCCTTCTTCTCCATGGTCTCTTTTGTGTTTCTGTGCATCAAAAGAGAAATCAGTAGTGCAAATTGGATGTTTAGGAAGAAGAGAATTGTAGTGGATGTGGGATGAGAATTAACTAACAAAACTAACCTGAGAATAGTAATTCAAAGAGAGGTGCCACTTGGCATTACATCCTTCAGTGAATACTCGAATTATAAGATCCTCCTTTGACTTTGTCCTTCTTCAATTGACCAGTCAATGTTAGAGAATTAAAACATGAGAAATGGAACTCCTGGTGCTCCACAAATCAGGGTAGGGTCATGGATCAAAATTTCGGTTTCTTTTTTGGTTTCGGGCATGACCGAAACCAAAAATTTGACCGAAGTTTCAGAATTTCAGCCTAAATTTTGGTGTCCCATTTTTTTTTTTTTTTTTAAACCCAAATTATCGAAGTAGCAAATTATCGGCCAATAATTTGCTAATCCAATAATTTGGTGACTAGCAAATTATCAGCCCGAAACTGATATTTTGGGGATTTCGTTTCTGGTGATACAGACACCGATGCTTTTCGGCTGAAATTTTGACCCATGGATAAGGCTGTCAATGGCTCAGGTCAGTCACTTAGTTTTTTCTAATCGGGTCAGGCGCATTAAACTGGACATAATCACTAAATTCTCCAACTTTTTTAAAACATCGCGAAATAAAACAAGTATATCACATCTTGATTGCAAATTTTATATATATATATATATATATATATATATATATATATATATATATATATATATATTATATAAATTAAATGTTGCAAATTCTGTGATTAGACCATTAGGTTTTTTATTTTTTAACAAATGACAACTATTTCCGTTCTTTTATATTTTATCATACTCGTAGAATTTCAGTTTTCAATTTCTTGTACTTTTCTCTTGATTTTCTCTGACGTTTTTTTGCCGAATTTTAACAAATTTTCTTCTTGCCCATTTTTTTCGAAACGACTTGGTGACTATCAGACCATGAAGCATCTAACCCAAATTTTGGGTTGGGTCAAGCAGATTTTGGCACAACCAGACCTAATAATATAGAGCTTCATTTCAGAAAAAAGAAAGTTCATAGATACCATATATCATGATCATAGCATTATCTCATCTATGGGCCAATATGGGCCAGCTTGGTGAGTCATCAATAATTTATAAACTTTTCATTTCTCTGTCATTTCTTCACAATGAAATTAATTCATGTAATTTTAATTTATTTCTCTTCATCTCTTTTACATTTGGTAAGAGATGCCTTCTTATTCATGTGGATGTATTTTTCACGTTGATTTGCTTAGTGGACGTATATTTTTTACTTTGGTCTTCAATGACCTTTTATATTCCATGTAGATATATGTTCCCACATTTTCTTTGCCCTTCTATATTATATCTGGATGCCTTTTCCCACATTTTCTTTGGCCTTTTATTTTTATGTGGACGTATTTTCTCACATTTTCTTGAGCCTTTATTTTTATATAGATATCTTTTCCCACATTTTCTTTTATTTTTATGTAGACGTCTTTTCTCACATTTTCTTTAGTTTTTAATAATAAATATTATTTTCTTATGCTGCATTTATTTGGCCTTCTAGTCAGATACAATTTATCCTGTATTTATTCATTTGGATACAGTTTCCTATATAATTTTTTTTAATGTAATTCCTACTATTTGTTTTTAGACCTTATGTCATTGTTTAAGGATTCTCTCTTTTTATCTTCTTCTCTCTTTCATCTTTTTTTCATTTTCTCCGTATTTTATAATTTTATCACAACATTTTATGAAAAAAAAAAAACCACTTTTATAAAGAGATCAAAAACCAAAATAACAAAAACTAAAATTTTGATAACAATGGTCAAAATTAGGGATAGGTTCAGGCTTTTAGGTTCTAAAAGTCGTCACCTTAAAAATGAACCGAACGGAATAGGTTTCAATTCGGTTTCGGTGTGGGGAGTACCAAACCGAAATTGAAAAAATCAATTTCAATTCGGTTTGGTACACCGAATCTGCATCCCTACCTAATACTAACTCTTAAAACAAAGATTTAACCTACCAGTTGACTCCGGAGCATAGTGACAAATTTCTTTGAATTTTATTTAAAATTTTACCGAAATGAGTCCTTAAAAAGTTTTGGTAAAATTTCTCCTATTTCAGTAAATTGCCCCAAGTTTTCAAGAATTATTGAAATTCTCCAAAATTTGGTAGAAATTTTAGAATGTTCTAACTTATGTAGTTGCCTTTGGATTTACGGATTACCTATTGCTAGTTATGATTGTCCATTTGTAATACATGCAGTTAGTGAATTATACAATGCGCCTATGTAATTGTTGAAAAATATTATTTTTAACTTTAAATATGTTAATATTCATTTTAATATTTTTAAAATACTACATATATTTTTATAATCCTTGAAATTTTATTGGAACTTTCTCAAATTTTATCCGAATGTACTGATACAAACCCCCGCCCAAATATTGGAAAAAATGAAACTTGCTTCTATGCTCTCAAGCATGATATAAAAAATCGGCCGATACCGATAAGCATCAACGATACATATTGATTTTCGGCCAAACCGATACGTATCAATATCGCCGATACGTATCAGCCAATACAATCCTGTGTCGGCCGAAGCATCTCGTTCTCGACTAGACTTTTACTTTTTCTTTTTTTTTTTAAATGGCCGATACGTATCTGCCTCGGGCAAACCGATACCCATTTTAATACCTTGCTCTCAAGTCTCAAGTGTGAAACTTGATATATTACCAAAATTAAATTTGCTTACTGTGCTCTAAAGTGTGAACGGGTCAATATTCTTAATGTAAAATGGTCATACTTTAGACAGTGAACAGCTATTTATGAAGATGCAACTCAATGACACTACAGGTTTGACCATTTTTAAGAGCAAGGAGATTGACTCGTTCACGCTTGAGAACGAACAGGACGGTTACCTCATAAACTAAAAAACAGTATAGGCACTACATAGTTTTCTAAGTCCCATGCCCATTCTAGCAGTTCTAAATTCATCAATTTGCCACTTTTTACTATGCCCACCACCCACAAACTTATTTGTCTTCCAAAATCCAAATCATCTCCCAAAACATTGGAGAATCCTTTATCTTCTCAACAACAAAATAGTCTGAACAATTTAAACCCATCTTTATTATTCCAATACACATACATACTGATACAAGTGAAGCCTCCATATAAAAACTGAATAGCTTCCCTACAAAAGAGCTTGAGAGAAGAGAAACCACCTCTGTGCTCTATCCCCCTGTAAATCATTGTTCTGGAAAGGGAAGGTTAAAAACCCACATTCATATTGGTCCCTGCAACTCGAACAACTGCTTAGGGTTTCGAAAACATCCCTTGTGTTAGTGATGAGAAATCATAATCGCTGCCTGACCGAGTAGGTGCAATGGATGATATTGGGGACGCTGAAGGAGGCCTACTCACTCCATTGGTGTGTGCAACTGGCCCCATAGTATACATGCTGCAAGAGAAAGGCCCTTGAGGATGATGATGATGGCCCCAAGTGTATATTGGATGCTTGTATGTATTTAAGGGATGTGTTTGGGTCCAACCAGTTGATCCTATATGGGGTTCAACTGAAATGTAAAACTTTTCTAAAGACAATTTCTTGTCAACTTATAATGGTGTGGAGCTGTGAAAAGTCCAGATTTCTCTGTATCCAAGGGTTTTGGGACCATTGAACCCCCAACTGGTTGGATCGAATGTCCTAAACACAGCCCTGCATTGAATGCATTATACATACTAGCTAAGTATGAAAACATATATGAGCATGTAGGGCTGCAAATGGGCATGGTTGACTTAATGGATCGAGTGACACGACCTTCAATGGGTTGGATTCAGGTCCAAAATCCTGACTCATTCGGTTGGAATCTCAACACGTTTATTAAACAGGTTGAGTTCAAAGTCCTGGGTTCTTAACATGGCCAAACCTGAGCCAAATTTCTACCTTAATACTTCAACCCAAACTGGCCAAACCTAACCTGACCGGTCCGAGTTTTTGCTAATCAGTCCAGATCAGGATTGGGTTCAGGCACGCAATTATCAGGTCGGGTCGGGTTCAAGTTGAGGTAGACTGTAATCAGATTGACCGACCTGACCCATTTGCAGCCCTATCGGCACATAGTTTCGGGGAGAAACTACAGAGAATTTTTTCACAATGAAATGGTGACAATGGTACCACCATAGATACACGTCTTACAGTGGACAAATGGAACAACTCTGAACCTGTTTGCTGATGCAATAAATCACACAGAAACTATAATTCGTATCCTAATTGTAACCACCCAAACTAAAGAATTGAAATCATTATAGACCTAAATTAGTAGCATCATAACAAATTATATAAAGCTTCTACGGAATGAAAACATATAAAGTTTCTATGGAATGAAAAGCATACCCAGATAGTGGAAAATAACCGAAATTGCCTGTCGGATGTGTTGGCCTAATGTTTCCCACCTGCCCCAAAAGAAAGGAATATAATAAAATATAGATCCATTTTATGCATTTGAATAGAAAGAAAAATATCAGGACGGCAGGTTTAGTTAAACACCCTGCCTGAAATTTCTGTACGACATTTTGTCCTGCTACCGGCATCGTCATCCCCGGTATTTGGAAGACGTGATTTGTCTGGGTTTGTGCTGATAAGCTGCTGCGATCGTTAGAAACAAACTGCTGGGTTTTTCCAGGAAGTGTGGGAAGCCCACCAGCGGATTTAGTTGCAGCGGCCATGAGAAGGGACTGCTGCTGGGCCAGGATTGCAAGTTGCTGCTGATGGATGGAGAATGGCAATACCATATTGGACTGCAAGATGCCTTATATTCAATGAGATATAATATATAAATATATATATATATATATATATATATATATATATATATATATATATATATATATATATATATATATATATCTGTGTGTGTATATATAGAAATTTTAAAATGACAATGATAATAATAATCTCGAAGTTCAAAAACATGGACCCAATTCCAAAATCGGTTCGTTAGATTCTGAGTTCAACAAGTCAACAAGAACTAGCCAATTAAATAATAAACAGAATTTGTCTCAGCACTCAGATCACAACCAAACTTGTCGACTTGGCAGTCAATGCCAAGCTGACATTGATTGGGATCCTGGCTGAACTAAGTTGACTTTGATTGAGTGCTGAATCAATCAGCTATTTTTCGAATGCTCTAATCAACTACATAGGGATAATAACAACAACAACAATCACAAAAAAAGAAAGTCATTGACCTTTTCAAAGAGGCCCAATATGTCTATCTTTACATCCTTCATGGATTTCTCTGAAACTGAAGGTGGTGTAACTGATGTGGGGTCTTTAAATAGGTTCTCAATTCCAGACAAAGATTGGGTACTTTCCACTGGGCTTATCAAGCTAACTTTCTCTGCTGTGGTTGGTGCTCCTGCAGCTGCAAGTTTCAAGGTTCAAGGAATTTCCAGAAGACTTTTGTCATAATTAAATACCAAAAGAAGCCAGGAACACATGACCTCAGAGAAACGGTTGGCCCTTGGCCGCCACGTGGATGTGCGAAGATTGATCCAAGACTATTATAAATTAAAAAAATTAACATTGATCACCGTGAGATCAAAAGGGACCAACAGTTTAATAAATGAACGGTGAAATGTTTCATTTTAATCGCCATAGATCACAGCGGTGATTAAAAAAATTCTAAAACCCCCTAGGGAGGGGTGAACCATGGGGAGAACGGTTGCCACATAGCCATGGGTCAAAATCTCGGATTTCTGGTACGTATCGTCCGGGCCTTGGAACGATGCATATCGTTTGTACCGGACGATACAATCAATTTATCGCCGATTCGGTGTCAATTTGGTGTGGAAATCATGTTTAGGGGTGGTTTGAGAAGAGATGAGAGAGGCGAAAAAAAAGTGATGCAAAAAATGACACTCGGGTCACTTAAGTGGGACAAAAAATATTCAAAATCCTGGATGATAAGGTCAAAGTATGGTCCGAGATTTTAACATTTCCAATGTACCATCCAATACATTGGACAATACAGACGATGCATTCCCGGCCCATGTATCGTCCCGGAGCTGGACGATACCATTATGTATCCGGCGATACTTACCGGTTTTGGACGACATTTTGACCCACGCACATAGCACAGAAAAAGGACTCTGGGCCAGCATTCAACCATGGGACTAAAGTCAAGGGTTCCTTCATCCATACCAAAAAACCATAATTACAATGATGCTAACCAAGAGAACTAGTTGGCTGAGAAAAAAATTTGTTAATAAAAAGAAAAGGTAACATAATACGCTAGGACGTTGCCCTCGAGTAATTGCAATTATGAATGGCATGAGCAAAAGAAACACATGGAAGCAAAGAGGGACGCCTTTGGGTCATTGAAATGATCAAATCAGCAAAACACTCACACTGGAATCCTGCCCATGCTTGATCGTCAAGGGAAGTTGTCTCTGATCCATTTTCACTTGGGCCCCCCATTGAAAGCATATTGAAAAGATCAGTAGCAAATTCGACCTTCGGAGGAGTAATATCCGATGCAGTATGAGCTGTCTCTGTTGAATCAGTTTGTGGTAAGCTTGGTTCTCTTTTTGAACCAGAGGAGACCTGCTTACAAGTTCAGTTTAGTATGGTTCCAGTTCCTTCGAAACCTCAACATCTTAATTCTTCAGAAAAATCAAAGGAAAATGAACGCCCGAAAAGACAAAAAGAAATCTTATATCGCAAAGAGTGAGAAAGACAACATAACATTGCAATTGGCTGGAAGATTGCATACAAGAGAACACACTTCAATACTGTAGAATGAGCAAGAACTGCAGCAATTCAAAATAAAAGATTCATGTACTAATCTTAATCATAGTCACAAAGTCGGGGTCAGCAATATAAATGAGCAAGGGCATAATTTGGGAAAAAATCAGTCAAAGTAAAAAAAAAAGGGGGCAAATAAAATATTCAAAAAAATGCATAAAGTATATCATAATATATTTCAAGCTAAAAATAAAAATAATGATTCTAATGAACAAAATAGTACAAAGAGGCAAAACCTAAAGGTCTTTTATGACAAACTGAACAAAATAATACAAAACCTAAAGGTATTTTCTTCCTTAAGTGGAAAAAAGTTGTAAATAAAAAAAATAAATAAATAAATAAAAATCAGACCACATCATAAACATCGCCAATTAATCAGCCAAGTCAGGATTTGGACGATTTATCGGAGATAAAGTCGGGATGACTGCAAGTTGCTAACTTTTTCCGATTTTTTGAAAACATGGAGGACTTTTGTGACTATGATCTCATATTCTTAATTACTTGTGTTAGAACATAAGGGGGCCAAAGTTCCAAGATATACAGAAATTATTTGCAAGTTACATATATAGAGGATTGCGAAGTAACAAAGAGTTTGCCCCTGAATTGAAATGAATGGAGAAATAAGACTTGCAAAGCCCACCCCAAAGTCCAGCAATCCCCCTATAACATTTTTCCAGGATGCTGATGCATAGAATCTCTGATAAACTGACCAACAGACATGGTTCAAAATTTCAGCCGATAATTTGAATTCGGCCGAAATGTATAGGTTTCGGTCCCCAGTGAAACGAAAATTTGAACTGAAATTTCGGTCAAAATATGTATGAAGGGGAAAATTTCGGTTCAGATTTTCGGTTTCAGTCATGCCCGAAACCAAAAACGAAACTGATATTTTGATCCATACTGACAAATACTTCCGTTGTAATAGCACTTTTTTCTCTAAAAAAGAGGCTGCCAGATTTCAAAGTACCTGGTCATTGCATGATGAATGCAGGTTGCATTCAAAATTTTCAAGAAAAAGAACCAAATTGACACCCAATTTTGCAATGTAACATCTCAAGCACTGACACGAAGCCTGGTACAACCTTTTTATTTAGGAGTAGAGGAGGAATATAGTGACAAGAAATAGAATGTACAAGGCAAAACTTTTTTATTTAGGAGTGACGGAGGAGTATAGTGACAAGAAATAGAATGTACAAGGCAACCTCGCTCATAGAGGCCAATGCAAATAAAAATGCTAACCAAAAACTGGAACTAAAAAATTAAGAACTATGCACATTTAAAAGAGGGAAAGCAAAAGCCAAAGAAACAGGATGGACACTCATGAGAAATAACCTCTCTCAAGACATGGGAGGAGAAAAATCCCTCCCTCACAAGATCATGGATCACATAAAAACCCTCCACTAGTCTCCATGACTAATTGGTAACGGCAGAAGTGCATATTCACCAAAACACCATCAATCACCGTAGGAGGAACTGTTTGCAAAAACCTTTGCTAGCCTCCACTGCTCCTTGAAAACCATAGCTATCCCTCTAATCACCTTCGATCACCATGGGGCAATCGAAGTTGCTCATAATCAATTTCATCCCAGCCAATAAACTTCTCATATGAGCTTTGATCAAGTCAGCCCACTTATTAGAGCCTGCGTATTCGGCAAAAATCTCACCACTATGGTTATGAGCCACACTAGCCACTCCGGGGTTGCCTGAAGATCAGCAAATTAGATGGTGGAGGGCACCCAAAGCGATGGGTGGCCCTTTTCCTAGCCCCAAAGTCAAACACTCTTCCAAACAGCGTCGAAGCGTAGTATCCATGCCAAAAGCTATCTTTGTGAACTGTTGCCCAGTCGATGATTTTATTTTGGAAGCCTCAAATCAGCTTTTCTCTCTCGTAACCTTCTCATTACAAGTCCACCTGTTTCATCAACCAGATACCCCAAATTATAGTCAGGGGGACAAGGCTCCAAAGAAGTTGCCATAATGAAGCAAAAGGGCCTACCGACCAGACAAAGGTAGAACATATCTCAGGCGAGACCGTTGGAAAAAGAAATAACAGATGCAGGAGACTTCATAGCAGTGAAGAAAAAGATCGTCAACCATCAGACAACACGCCTGACAAACTAGAAGCCCCAATGTAGTAGATGATCAACTATTCAGAACTTATCCCTCATCGCAGTTCAAAGGAAGGGACAAACCTTAGGGGCATCGGGAATTTCCAAAGCTGACACCAAGGAGAGGTAATGAGGGGTTTGCTGACACAAAAATGTGACGTAGTAGTGAAAGAACAAAAAAACTCGTCCATCTCCCTCACCCATACATGACAATCTAGCATAGACTAGGGGATGTAAAAACCTAACCTACCCAATAAAGAGACAAGAGTCTCGACCTTCCCAACTCAAAGATCACGATGCAAGCAGACATCCCACACCAAATTAGACCCATCCCTACAAAAGACATCATTAACAACATTCCCTCGACCCAAAATAAGAGGATAAAAATAGAATTGGTCAAAGACAGATGACCATACCAATGATCGTCCAAAAAATGGATACAAACACCATCCCTGACACGGTAACCCCACGAGGCAGAACAAGAGAGTACAAACTAGGAAAATGATTGGCCAAAGAGAGACAACCACACTAACGATCATCCCAAAAAATAGACACGAATATCACCCCCACCCTAAACCTAATGCACTTAAAGAAAATATGCATCACATCAGTACATCACACACGCCACGACCAACCAGGACCTCACCAGCCCACCATAAGGGACAAGAACCCCCCCCCCGCACACAAACACACCACCACCACCAATTAGACCCACATTTCGAACCCACCACCTGAGCCCAAAGGAAATTACCCACAGGGTTCCATTTTCCAAGCAAAAAGTGTGTCCATTTCCTTATTGGACCTCCTTGATCAATCGGAAAACAACCCACATCACATTACACTAGATGGATCTTCCTCTTTCCCTTATTCTAGCTCCATAGAAAATCCCTCGATACTCTCTTTGTGTAACGAAACATCAACAAGAAGATTGGAATAGATTGATCAAATGGGAGTTATACATCTGCCAAAGGAAAGATTACTCTTATAAGCGAAGGCCCATTTGAACCTCTTAATTTTCGAATCCCAAAGCATGTTAGGAAGCTTGCCACTACACAGTGGCAGACCAAGATATGTGGATGGAGTACTCCCCCACTTACACCCCACAGCCTAGGCAATAACAGAAAGAATGTACTGTTCAACCTGATCTCCCAAGATAACACTCTTACCCACATTCACCTTTTGACCAAAAATAACCCCATAATGTTTGAGGATCCACTCAGTGTTCTAAACTTCCTCAAAGGAAGCTCCATAGAAAAGAATAGTGCAATCTGCATACCGCAGATCAGTGATACTCGGCCCATGTCTGCATATCATAAAACGGCAAACAGACCAATACCCACCCAATCAATCAATCTACTAAGAGCTCACTCCCAAAGTCAGAAAAATGGAGATAGGGGATTTGGCATTAACTAAGACATATAATCATGGCAATGAGACACTCTCTCATCCATATCCTCCATCTTTCGCCAAACCCCAATCTTTGTATCACGCAATCTAGGGAATCCCAATCAATGCGACCATGAGCCTTCTCCATCTCCAACTTGCAAAACAAGTCAGGAATCCCCATCTTGTATCTGGAACAGATGCACTCATAAGTAAGAACTGTACCATCCATAATCTGTCGTCCCTCAACAAAATCCCCCTGTTGGGGAAAAATGATTTGCATCATAACCCTTTTCAACCAATTTAACAAGACCTCAGCCAAAATCTTATATCCACTTCTTAAGAAAATATTTAGGCTAAAGTTCCTTCAAACCATTGACCTTGTTCCAATAAGGAATGGAGGAAACAAAAGTAACAACGATACCTCTGTCATAGAAATCCTTGGAACAGGTCAGGGAGATCATTCTAGGAAATGTCCCAAAATAGATGAAAAAAGGCGAGTGTAAATCTGTCAGCTCTGTCAGCTCAGGGTGTGTCTACAAGCATCGAAAACCGTCTCATACTTCCACCCCTCCATAGTATCAAAGGTTACCCCTTTCAAAAGGGGTATTCCACCTTTCGGTCAAGTACAGCTCCTCACAAAAAAAAAAGAATTCTAATGTTCAGTTCCTCTCCATTAGTAATCAAAACGCCCTCAAAATTGAGACGTGTAATCCTATTTCTTCTTATAGTATTACAAACGGTACGAAAATAATTGGCGTTTTGTCCCCTTTAACCATACAGCCCTCGATTTCCTATCTCCAACTGATATCTTCTTCACAGGCCCTTTGCTTGAAGTCATACTTAAGAGCATACTGTTTAGCCGCCTCATCTTCATTTAGCATGATAGCCTCCTCTCATCTTTTAAACTCTTCGATTTGATAGCTTTCTTTCACTCTGTTACTGACCAAAAAGTTTCACTACAAAGACTAGAAGACACCCAAGAGAATCCCACTAACAACTACATACATTATCATGAATTATTATAAATTATAGAAAATCTAGTTCATCCAAGCTGACCCCATTTTTTGCAACCTTACTTGCCTAAACTCCCTTCCCTGTGAATATGAGAGACCCATCTTTCTTCAACCATGGCAAGAACGTGACTCATTTCTATGAACATAGAAACATGCCTCCAAGAAGTATACCCCACGACATTGAATTGCATCAAGAGAGTTGATCACCTCTAATCCTTAACCTAGAAGAAGCTACGTAGTGAAGGAGGCATGAACCCCGACCATAGGGCCTCCACTTCAGTATCGGATGCACCCATGTGACCTGTCAGACCAGCAAATGCAAGGATCTCCTCCCTGTACTCATTAATGGAACGTACCAGCCTGCTTTAGCCACTCTAGAGTTGCCTTTACTGCTGTAATCAAAGTTAAACATCACCCATCCAGAACAGGGAGTGCCTAGGTGAACATTGCTCTGGAAGAAAGGCTAGAATAGAGGCAAACCTCCCCTTAGCCCCTAATCTGCAAAGATATGACTACTAATTGGGAATAACAGTAGTTCTTTCCATCACTGAAACTGTGATTATTCTTGCTACATGTAGACATCTTTTTTTCTTTTTCTTTTTTGGATTGGCATTACCACTTAATTATTGAAATCAGTAAAGCAGGTGCTGACCACAAATAGGAACATTTGTTATACCTATCCCAATGAAATCATATAAAAAAATGTATATAATCCCTATACATCCTCTCTGTCTAGGGCACCATGACTTCATTTGCCTCCCTAAGACCATGTGAAAAAAATGCTGATATGGTACGTCTCCTCAAACCATTTTAACAATCTCCATAGACAAATCTCACCTCTCTGAACAACACCGGCCAACATTACGAGAACTGCCTTCCACCAAGACATGGTAAACCATAGTGCCAACAACCGGCCTTATGCTGATATGTGTTGCCCTTAATCCTGCTTCATGAAACAAGTCTCAAGGAGCAAGAAAGAGAAAGTAGTAGTTCCCAACTGACCACATAGAATTCTCCTCGACTCATCTGTCCAACGTTCCCAAGGGAACTGTTGCAGCTTCATTTTAATGATTTGGGTGGAGGTGCCACGCAACCTACTTGAGGCTCTTCTTTCTGTTATGTGCTATATATAATTTTGTTCAAACATTATGAAAATTTGTCCAACCTCGTCCACCTGAAGAGCTTACAAATGATGGGAACAAAGACATCTGCCATGTAACCTTTTCAAAGAGTACCAAGAATGGAGATGTGTAGTAATAACCTTCTAGTAACTATAGTACAACATTTATATCCTACTTAAACAAGTTGACAAATCACATGCAAACATAAATTCTGATGGGCAATAGTGTCTGTAAAACTGACGATCTTTCAAATGCATAAAAGCAAAGTACCGTGAGTTCAGAATATAAGAAGTTCACAATATTATAATCACAAAAAAATTTGTTCAAGAGAATTGTATACATTAAGCTACCTGGTCAGGTACTTTTGGAATCACTGGATTATGATTTTTTGCAGTTAATGGTGGAATGCTCCTCCGTGCCTCAGAATTTTCTACAGTTTTGGTGTATTTAGGCCCAACTTTATCACCAGATCTCTGACTAGGAACAGAAGCCTTCTCTTCCCTGACCTTTGAAGATACTTTTGACGTAGTATCCCTCAGAACCCATCTTTTTTCTTCATACCTGACAATTAGGCATTAAGTAACAAGAGGCTACTTTTAAGCATGTAGAAAAATAAAACAGCAGAAAAATGGCAAATTATGTATGCATTCTATACAAAGCAGAGAATACTAAACGAAAAAGAAAACTCTGAATAACCATACTTTGCACGTATGAAATTTTCCATTCCAACTCTGTCATAGTTTGGTGGTAGTTCTGCTTCCCAGTAACTATTTGATTTCTCATTTCCCATTGCTGCATACAAGCAGAAGCAGGAAAAGTGGAGTTACTATTCAAATCTAGGAAAATTAGGATACTTTCTCAAAGGCACAGTACAGATCTATCAATTACAAAGATGACGAGAAAATATGTGAGCCTGAAAACTGAACCAGCTATTTACTTTGAATAAAAGAAACCTGCTCTGGAAGCCATGTGTCAAGCGTGGCAGACCGTACCTGCAGAATATGTCCAGCCACTGATCAGCCGAGAAATATGACAGCCAAAAACTGGCACACTATGCAAGACTACATATCATAGATTAAAATCTAAGACAATATCAAGATGTATCCGGCAACAAGTCTCAATATTGGAGCCTACCGAGACAAGTATATTTTGTGTTTTTTTGTAACGTATCCCTGATACAAAATTTGCAACAAGAGACCTCTGTCTCGAGGGTCGGCACAAACTGATACCTAACGACACGGAGATTTTAATCGTTCTTATATAACATCCAACATTCGAGGACACACCATACAGCCAGAGTCTTATTTATAAGAACTTGGCAACTCTATGACCAGCAATATCAATGACCCGAATTCATATGCTAAGATAGTTTTGCATATTCTATTCAAGATAAAGCTACCCTTTTAATTATCAACTTGAACAATCTGCATGACTTGGCTGGAAATTTTGATTTCCATTGAAAATTTGATAAAGGAGCTTCCTGTAAAATTACTTACATTCTAATCTTTCGCTAAAAAGATACATGCTCATGACCTTGAAGAAGTCATATTATGCATGAGTCTTTACAAACCCAACTTGTAACTCTGTAAAAGAAAACTATGAGGATGCTAAGCCATTCTTAGTTTCAGAAATTACTGACTTTAGCTGCTAGCCAACTAAAAAATGAGATGGCAGAATTCTTAGACTTTGATGCATTGAATCCTTGCTAACACCTTTCGGAAGATGGATGTAATTAGGTTCAAAACCGTTCTCTCAATAAATTAGGGCATCACTTCACATGTCTGTTAGCTTTTCGAAGAGGACTTGGGTAGAAATATGGCTGTGTTTGGGTTAGCTCTTATAAGAGCAGAAGCAGCTCTTTGCCTGCTCTCTGTCAGAGCAGATAAAATCTGCTCTGAGACAGGCATAGAGCAGTTTTATCACTTAAAACAGCTCCCTGCCAGAGCAAATGAGGCAAGGAGCTGTGTTACCAAATGTAAAAGTAGTTCTCTGCCGGAGCCAAACAAAACAGTGAAAGAGCTAACCCAAACGCAGCCATAGATATAAAGAAAGATGTATTCAGGAAATTGACTGAAGGTGAATTGTATAAGGTTCACACGTTTCAGGTACAGAGTCAATGGAAAAGGAGATTCTTCAACATTACATCATTTTCAATGCCTATAATCCCATCATTCTATTTCTAGGGTCGGCTAACAGGTTTGCAAATATGACTTGACATGAAAGTTATACCAGTATTTTTTTACAGTTGGTTGTCTACCTAATGCTAACCCTACTCCTTTCTCATCCGAGCTTTGGACCAACATTGGAGGAGTGATTTGAGGTGCATTGGCAAAGATCATATTGTGCAGACAATTAATAAGCCCATCGTAGAAAGAGGTAAATAGAAGGATAAAAAAGAAACGTCAATATGAACACTTGATTGCCACAAGCTAGTTATCATTGTAGTAACTTTTCTGACACCTCCAGCGCCAAATTCCGAAGCTCTGAAAGATTTATAGGCCATGCTTTGATAGATTGTATTTGTACTAAAAATCAGAATCGAACGAGGTTTTACCCTTTTATTCCACATGAAATTTTGGTTCTCATTCATCTGATCTTAAAGGCACTTGTAGTATCTTTTAACACATGTCTCCTCAATTAAACACCCCGTCTGAATGTGTCAACCACCCGGATTGACACACCGACACAGGCATTGGAAACCAAAAGGAGGGTCAGTGCCCCGCCACAGAATAAAAGAAGTACTGATTTCAAGAAGTTTTTACTTCTGATCCCTCAGCAAAATTTAGAGCCAACTTGGATAGGTAGGTGAAGTGGGGGCCAGTTGTCTTCATAGAGAGAAATGCTTCAAACTGATAAAAAAAGGGATGAAATATCAATGGTTCTGTTGCCAATTCCGATATAGCCCATAGAGCCTCAAATAGGACTCATTTACAACGGGTGGTGGCCTAGATCCTGAAGCTTCTTCAAATATAAACAAGTTGAGACTAAGCTGACCTGGGCCAGACCATTAATACCAGACTTGCTATCGACTCTTCATCCATCTTTTCTAATTCTGCCCATTTTCTGAAAAAAAAAATTAGCTAAATGCATAAAAAGGAGAAGTTGTAGTAGAGAAATTGAACCTTGCCACAGTAATAGTATGATAAGATACTTAGCTTAGGGGACATTTATTTATTGTACTTGCATATAGTACCATAAGTGGGATGGCTGCATTACTTCATAGCATGTACAATCCTTGCCCGCCATACAGTTCAATTTGAAAAATAAAAAAACTGCCTATACAACAACCTCACTAATGCATCTATTGATTGTTAAATAAAATTGATGGAGAAATAGGACTTGCAAAACCGATCCAAAATAAGATTGACAGTATTGGCCAATTATCAAGAGAACAGAAGAGGCATCATTTCCAACTAGTAAATCTAATTAAGAAATTTCAGCATCACTATTTTTCAAATTTTGAATTGGCACAACCATTACACCTACAATTGAATCAAATAGCATCATCTTAATCTGTTGGAATAGTTCGTTAACTGCATGTAAGCCATGATAAAGGTGTCCCTATTCACTTGAAGAAACTAAATATCACCTTTGATATATGTACTCCCAGACTCCTATGGATTCCAGAACACTGCATACATATGAAGATTCCCAAATTCACACTTGCCCATCGTGGACCCCTACAGAGAGACAAGCCACTATTAAGCAACATGGTAAAACTCAATAATGAACTCATAGGTTACCCTCGAGCTCCTAGAAGACTTTTTGAATATTCAACATTGCCTGTGTATCTTGAGCAGCTGAAATCGGAGGTAAAACAGCTAAAAGTGCTTCATAATGATCTTTTCATCACCAATAAAGAAAGTAAATTTCCCAATTTGTAACCAAATACCAGCAGAAAGACATGTCCAACATAAGCACCCGGTCCAATATGAACATAATGTATTTCAAATATCAAATGGCTTTTGTGTATATATATAGTAATAAAGTGATAATGATAAATAGACCACGAAAGATTCAATCATATCAAGGTTACAAGAACATATTCGAAAGCTTGTATTCCACCTCTAACATATACCATCTAGCCTTTTCCGAGAATTGAAAAAATGAACAATGAAGCAGATGCTGCAAATGTAACATCAATAACTGCATAAGAAAAATAACATATCATCCCAATTATTTACAGATACCTACTTGATTTTGCAGTCGGCACATTCCCTGTTCTCAGGCAATTTAAGAAGTCCCTCGAGTCTCTGGAAACGGATGAACATAATGAGATGAAAAGCCATCTACAATAATAATAGGAATAATAACAGCCACTAAATGCAACTGAGAAGATTCCCTTGGATAATAAAAATGTAATTTTCTCATTGCTCAAAAATAGAACTCCTTAAAAGGATTTGAAAAGCAGGTTATCAATTGAAAGCCTAGTAAATGAAAGAGCAGCGAGTAACTGCCAGGTTTCATGAGTGGATAACAAATGCATATGGAAGACCTATGTTTAAACTTTAAACATGACATTGGTTGAAAGTTGACACATACACAGTCAGTACAGCATATATGATAAGTTTTCCATCTGTTAGACCCATGGTCACAAAATCGGTAATAATTCGGCGAAGTTAAAATCCAGAAAAGTTCGGGAACAATTCAGGAAAATAAAAATAAATAAAAATTATATATATATATATATATATATATATATATATATATATATATATATATATATATATATATATATAAAATGGAGAAATAGAGAGAAAATAACACAATAGTCCATAAAAACAAGAAACAAAATGGTGAAAAGGGGAAAATATATTCTTTTGAGAGATGGGTATCTCTCAAAAGAACCTTCTATCAATGAAAATTCACAGAACCCATCTAAATAATAGAGACAACAAGATTGAAAAAAAAAATTTACTTACTAACTAACTAACTAGCTATCACCAATAAGATGGATTACCCAAAAAAAAAAATGTATAAAATATAAATCACTTCATATAGCAGGAAAAATGGAGGGGTAAAAAAGGAAGCAAACCACATTACCAACAAGCTGAAACCAGTGACCCCTGCAAAGGAAGTAGCCATGGAAGCACCTGAGAGAGCAAGCTCTCCAAGGTGACCCCTGCAAAGGAAGTAGCCATGCAATCAAAGAGAAATTTGAGCAAGTTGGGGGAACAATATTCCAAGAAGATTCCAGCATCTCCAGAGGTGGTCGGCCAACTTGAGAGATGAATGACGAGGAGCAGAGAAAGATGAAGGGTTTGAGAGCGGAGACTAGAGAGAGAGAGAGAGAGGAGTTTAACTTTTAGTTACTTTTTTACTTTTTACTTTTTTAACATTTAGTTTTAGATATATATAAAATATTAAGAAATAATTAACGTAGCGTGTATAGGTAGCCGACTTCGGCAATGTCCGCGGTTTTACCGAATTATTCGCGAACTTCGGTGATTTTTCCAAAAATTCGCAAATGATTCGTGTTTTATTCGTTTTCCACAAAAATCGCGAATTACTCGTGAATTTTTCAATAATTCGGCGATTTTTGTGACTATGGTTAGACCAGCCTAGGACAGGGGCATCATAAAGATTGAGTAGGATTCAATCATTTTTTTTTCATTATAGAAACTGTATTTTCCCTTCAACCATTTTTTTTATCATCATTGAAACTATATTTTCCCCTCTCGAAAAAAAACTATCAAGGATTCTCCAATATAAACTAAGGGCACATATTCCCCAACCCTTGCGACCACATCAAAACTATTCTTTGAAAAAGATATTAAAAAAAAAATCGTTTTGTGTGATTTAGTAAGTTACTATATATATATATATGAAGGCCAAGACGCTACTCACGGGAGTAGCGCCAAGCGCTACCCACGAGCCAGCTAGGCACCATGTGGCGCCCAACCCGAAGATCGGGTGCCTACCGCAACTTGCCCAAGCTCGATCAGGTACCATGTTTAAAAAAATTAAAAAGGTGGTTATCTACCATTCAAAATGTGGTCAAAGTTGGAAAAAATCAATGCACTGGGGTGGGTGGGCCACCCTATATTTCATCTATGATTAGAAGGGAAAAAGTATTAAAAACCAAATTTTTTAAGTCATGTGCAACATGGTTGTACACTCCAAAACGGGTGTTGTTTTGGAGGTCACGCGACATGTAATCTAGCCCACGTGGATAGCGCTTGGGCACTAACCCCGTGGGTACCGACCATTTTCCCTACACACCACTTTGATGGAAGGGATGTTACAAAAGCTTGTTGGAAAATTGCCCATATGGCGGTGATGTGGGGAATCTAGCTTGAGAGAAATGATAGAATTTTCAAAGGTGGGATCAGTTTAGCAAGTTATGAGCTTTGTCAAGGAGACCACTATCAGGTGGGTAATTGCTACTATGTCATGGTCAGACCAGGAGGGAGGCGGTTCGGGGATTCTGGGATGAGTTGGATGAGTGTTAACTTGGATCTAGTGAAACTTCTTCCGTGGGTTCCTGTAAAGGCCCCTGGTGTTGGTCCTATTCTTGATGCCTGTGTCTGGCTGCCGGGGCTGGTTTTGTCCCCGGCTCTGGGACTTTACTGGTCGTTTAGCATCCTGCTAGCGGTCAGGTATACTTCCTTTATTTTGCTTCCTTTTTAAAGGTATACTCCCGATTTTAGGATCAGCTTGCTCTTATTGAGCCTTTGTTTTCTCTTTGTTGTGCCTCCATATGCGAGCATTACCAAGACCGTTAAATCCCTATGGCAAACCTCCTACAAACACACGCTTTGTGGTGTCTTCTGTCACTGTTTTGGTGAAAGGAATGGAATGAGGAAAGCTATCCTTGATTTTGCAATGGCTTTTAACCTGACTTCCTAAATACATTTTCTAAGAAGAGAGAACTTCTTGTAACTTTCAAGAGTGGAACAGATGGGACTCAAATAGATTATTTTTTATTAATGCAAAGCGAGTGGTCAAACTACAAGGATTGTAAGGTCATACCAGTAGAGAGCATTATGAGGTAACATAGATGGGTAGTCTTGGATGTTTTTATCAAGAGCCAAGTGCCAGAAAAGATGACAAAAGATGACCCAAAAACAAAATGGTGGGACTTAAAAGGAGACAAAACAAAAAAAAATGCGCGACCGAGAAGCATGGAGGTGTGAAGGGGATCCAAATGAGACGTGGGAACACATGATGCAATGTCTAAACAAGTTGCTAAGGAGGTGCTCAGAGAATCTAAAGGAAGAAGAGGCATAAAAATGAAACATAGAGGTAGAATCAGAGATTCAATAGTCAATTCCGAGAAGAAAAAGTGTTTTAAGGAATGTCAAAGAACAAGAACTACAGAAGATCTTGCAAGATATAAGATCATCAAAAGAGAAGCTAGGAAAGTCATAAGGCTAAGTCTAAAGCATATTGATGCAGGACAGAAAGGCGCTAACCCTAAAGTAGCGTAAATCCTGCACGATAAATTTAGGGTTCGATTCTCCAGGCTAAAATAAAAAAAAAATTAAAAAAAAAAAGAAATAAGGAAGAAGATATAAAAAATCACTGGAATTTCGCCAACGAAAATATTGGCCTCGCACCAACCCTAAACTCGGGGAATTGAAGAATCATTCTTCAAGTTTGAAAACTCATCACAATTTCAAAAGAATTCGCACAAAGCAAAACTCATAAATTTCATTCATTAAACCGTTTTCTCAAAAGAAATTACAATGTATTTATAAAGCAAAGAAACTCTAAGAATATTACTAAAATTAAAACTCGTAATTAACCATTAAAACTTTCTAATCTAACAGTCACAATTAATTCCACTACTAATCCCTTTTTCTATTATGCGACTACTTTTTAATGGTCAATGATGTCTGATTAACGCGAAATTAGTCTTGTTTGAAAGTTTATCAAAGTGGCTTATGATCACCTTTTCGAAAGTTGGGCTGAAAGTGACGAAATTAGTGGTCGCATGTAACATATGTGTCTGACCCCTAAATAATTAAAATAAGGAAACTAATCCTAACGCAAGCTACTTATTAAAAGAATCCTAATGAAATAGGAAACTAAACCTAGACAAAATCGCCTAAAAATAATGTGGACTCGGGTCTTCGGCCCCTCTTTAACATGCCTTTTCCCATTCGCGAGTCCACTTTCTCTTTCACTTTCTCCTCTTGATCCGGCCCCAATCTCTGCTTGTAGGCTTCGATTCTGCATCATTCCCCCCTTCTTTAAAATAATTTGACCTCGAACTTTCACCGAAGCTATTTATATACTCGAAGGAGAATGACATTATTTTGATCGCCTCGATGGACATGGGTTGGAAAAACAAATCGGATTCAGCTCAGATGATGTAATCAAGCTTGGTTTGAGCACTTCAATTCGATTTGGTTTGGGTACTTCGATGGAACACAACTTTGGTACCTCCACGAGGCACAATTTGGGTACCTCAATGAAACACGGCTTGATTACGTCATCTGAGCACTAGTTTGGAATCTCGATCGGATGAGGTTTGGTGATTTCGATATGATTTGGTTTGGGGACCTCGGTAGGTATGTCTACAACCATGGGTATCAAGTTATGTGGTGTTTCCTCAATCATGGATATGAGATCTTCAACTAGTTTGGGGTTAACCACGAATATGGAATCTTCTAAGGGTAGAGGATCGTCATCCGATATGGGGTTGCGAGGGTTCAAAACGAGCGTAGGATTGTGGAAGACAGTGATTGATATGGGTTCAGTTAAGGTAACTACGAATATGGACTTGGGACTAAGAATAAAGGAAGACGATGGTATTGGATTTACGGGCACATGATCAACAACCCTCGACTTTGATGGCTTAATCTTCCTCGATCCACTGAACTTCTTGGATGAGGTTTCAATCATCACGTCAAGTTTATGAATCATTACCGTTTGTGACGCATTAATTATGTCCACCCGATCGAATATCCCATAAATGAGCACGATAAGCTCTTCGCTATTCATGATGGAACCACTCCACATGCCGAGTGTTGAACCTTCTTTGATATCAAATTCATCCAGGACGGAAAGACACTAACCTTAAAGTAGCGTAAATATCGCATGATAAATTTAGGTATCGATTCCTTGGGCTAAAATAAAAATCAAGAAATAGGGAAGAAGATACTGATATTTCGCCATCGAAAATATTGGCCTCGACCAAACCCTAAACTCGGGGAATTGAAGAATCACTCTCCAAGTTTGAAAACTCATCGCAAGTTTGATTTCGCACAAAGCGAAACCCATAAATTTCATTCATTAAAGTGTTGTCCCAAAAGATATTACAATGTATTTATAAAGCACAGAAACCCTAAGAATATTACTAAAAACTCCTAATTAACCATTAAAACTTTCTAATCTAACGGTCAGAATTAATTTCACGACTAATTTCGTTTTTCTATTACACGACAACTTTGAATGGTCAAACTATGGTCGATTGACGCGAAATTAGTCTTGTTTGAAAGCTTATCGAAGTAGCTTTCCAACAAGACAAAAATCTCGCAATTCCGACATCTATTGAAGGACGTATGACCATTTTTCGAAAGTTGCGTTGAAAGTGAAGAAATTAGTGATTGCATGTAACATATATGTGCCTGACCCCTAAATAATTCAAATAAGGAAACGAATTCTAAAGCAAACTACTTATTAAAAGAATCCTAATGAAAAAGAAAACTAAACCTAGACAAAATCGCCTAAAATAACATGCACACGAGTCTTCAACCCCTCTTTCGCTTTCTCCTCTTTATCCGGCCACGATCTCCGCGTGTACGCTTCGATTTCGCATCATATGACCATCTATAGACAAAAATAGGAAAAGAAGACGAGAAAGAAATTTGTTTATTTGCCAAGATTAGAAAAAAGAAAACTAGAGAACTTGACCAAGTAAGGTGCATTAGAGACAAAAATTAAAGAGTCTTGGTAAAAGAATATAAGATAAAGAATAAATGAAAAAACATTGTAAAAGATCCACTAGACAAAGAATATGCGAGGGAAGTAGATTAAGAAAAGAAACCAAATCAAGAGATAAACAAAATATTAAAAATTGAAGTTAAAGTAGTGTTAGCAAAGATGAAGAAAAGGAAAGAATTAGGACTAATGGAATCCCTATAGAAGTTTGGATTGACATGGGAGAGAAGAGACTGAATCAGTTAACTAAATTATTCAATAAGATACTAAAAATGAAGAAAATGCCTGAGGAATGGAGGAAGAGAATTATGGTTATGTTCTAAAAGAACAAAGGCGACATCTAAAATTGTGTCAACTATTGAGGCATAAACTTATGAGCTATATTATGAAACTTTGAGAAAGACTAGGAAAACAACAGCTAAGACAAGAATCAAGTGTATCAAATAACTAGTTGATTTATACTAGTAGATCAACAATTGAAGCTATTTTCCTATTAAGGCAACTTATGGAGAATTTTCAAAGAGAGAAGGAAACACTTAAATATGTGTTTATTGATCTGGAAAAGGCTTATCATAAGAGTGTCAAGAAAGATAATCAAGTGGACACTAGGAAAAAATGCATCCCGAATTTATATATTGAGATTATCCAAGACAAGTGTGCAAAAGTGGTAACTAGTGTAAGAATGGCGTGTGGAGAGACGAATGAGTTTCATGTCGAAGTCAGGTTGCATCAAGGATGTACCTTGAGCCCTTATTTATACCCTACTTATGGATGCGTTAATCGTAAACATACAAAAGAGATTTTATGGTACATGGTATATGCAGATGATGTGGTATTAATTTCCCGAGCAAGAAAACAAATAAATAATATATTGCAATTATGGAGACTGGTCCTAGAGTCAAGAGCATTGAAAATTGACAAAACAAAGATAGAATGCATAAATTTAGTGAATATTATAACTTGGAGGATTTAGTTAAAATTGAAAACCACTAGTATCATATTGGTACATAATTCGCTATTTCGGCTCTACTTTACAACCAAATGGTGGATTTGAAGAGAACGTCTCCAATTCAGTTAAAGCAGATTGGATGAAATGTAGACAAGCAAGCAGAGTATTGTCAAACCCAAGAGTTCCACTTAGATTGAAGGGAAGGTTTTATAAGACAACAGTTAGACGTACTATATTACATGATGGAGAATGTTGGGCTACGAGAAAGCGACAAAAAGATGGAGTACATGTGGCTGAGATGTGCATGTTAAGGTGGATGTGTGAAGTAACAGAAAATTAAGAACGAGTACATAAGAGAAAATTTGAGTTGGAAAAAATTACAAAATTGCTTGAGGTGGTTTTGACTCGGGTAGCAAGAATCTTCTACTTAGTGTGTCGCTCTCGCTACGGAATCTTGCTCTTGCTCCTACTTCCGACCATAAAATAGTGTAGTTTTAAACTTTTGATAATGCTCCTGCTTCTAACGTACTACACACTTCTTCCAGCTTCCAGTAACTAAGGTTTGGACATGTCCATCGGAGACCAAAGGCGGGCCTATGAAGGGCTGAGGCACTACAAGCACAAGGAAGTAGGAGAAAAGGTGGAGCAGTGAAGACCTGGAGAGAATCAATGAGAAGAGACATGAAGGATTGAGAAGTTACATAGCGCATAGCACTGATAAAAAATGAGTGAAATAGGACCCACAAAGCCAAACCCAAATAGATGGGATAAGGGGATGATAACGATGATGACAACGGTGATGATGATAATGATGACAAGAAGCATTTAAACACCATTTTGGCGCTCAAATGATCTTACACCATAAATCGTGTAAGATGTAAGGAATTCAATCCCTTAAACTGAGCTCATATCTTTAGCTGAAATGGGACCAAAAATACACTCATTGGGCGATTTGAACCACCTGATCTATGCACTCTGATATCAATGGTTGTGCATTTTTTTTAATAGTGAATACTAAAGTAGAATGATGAGATAGTTCCAACTCAAGGTGTGATTCTTTAGTTTAGCTGAGACATTTCTGAATGATGGACAACCACTTGGACTAATTTAGATCGATCACAGATGAGCACCACGGACTATAACAGTAAGATGAAAAGCATACTTTAATGGTGTGTCATGAAGGAGAGTTGGTATATATAAATAAATTCTCCCAAAAATGAACAAATAAAGTTAGATATTTAGAAAAAACAAAATAATTGTAGATCAATCGTAAGTGTACTAATACTTTGAGACAATATAAGTGATTATTATAGACGAAAAAAGTGTGGAGAGCCGCAAAATCTGAAGATGGCCCTTTTTCGATTTGGCTACAACCATCTAATACATGTATCTAAAATATATGGATCTTACACGTGATCCATAAAAGATCCAGAGAATCCATAATTCCAACTCAAAGCAGTAGCTTAAATCATCTTATCCAACCTAAAAACAAAGCTAAATCAATGATTTAACAATCAAATTAAAAAAAAAAAAAATCGAATACAACGCCGAAATCATAGATCTACTTGATATCAACGATGGGGAATCATATTGGTTTAGTTCATCAAAATAATAATTAAAACTTAACAGAATGATAATTAGAAATTCATAGTCACAGATCCTAATAATTAAAAAATTCAAAATTTAAAGAGAATAAATAAAAAACAATACTAAGAATTATGTTTTCAGAACAAATAAATAAAATATACCTTTTTGTGCCTAGCATTGAGCTCTTTGGTGACGGAGGCCTTCTCGTTCATGCTGCCCGTCTCAGTTCAACTGCCCGTAGATTTGGAGAGATAAAAGAGAAGAGCGAGAAAGAAGATGTTTCTCTCTCTCTCTCTCTCTCTCTCTCTCTCTCTGCATCAAATGAACATGCATTTGGGCGTCGTTGGACCATTTGAATAACTTTCCGCACACGTGCTACAACGTCCCGCCGGGGCATCCCAGCCACCACTACCAGTGAGTTGGTATGAGCTGGTGTCCAAGCTCGGTTCAATCGAGTTATTTGTTATGTGTAAAAAATTGAGGAAATGTCCAAAATCACCCCCTTTAAACCCCCTTTCTTATTTTTTTTGTTGTAAATATCAAATAAACAATTCTTTTTATATTGGCCCAGTGCAGTTGGTGCTCACTCAAACTGCTCCCAACTGTCATGTGTATATGTTTCTGCTCCTCGGTTATGGAAACTGTCTCGGCCAAAATCTCCGTATCAAAAAAATATATAAATATAAATAAATAACTCTTTTTCTCTTGTTCTAGACGGCATAAAAATATGCTTGAAGGGACTCAAACAAATTCTCCTTGCTTTGAAGGCCATTTAGACAACTACTCTGTAATTCAATGCACCAAAATATGTGGGGGTGGTATCCAAATTTTTACTACTATTTTGACCACTAAAATACTTTTCTATTTTTTTTATTTTTTTAATCACATATCAGATGGCATATGATCTGAAAAATGGGTGTTATTTTGGGATCACTTACCACGAAAGATGTGATCCATGATTCGAATCCATGATTTCATTTCATGCATTCCCAACTCATATATATATATACCAGTGAACCCTGCACGTGAGAGCTATTTATTTGTAGAATAAATCGTTACAATATAAATTTTAAAAATATTTTTTGTATTTAACAAAAAAATCATTGGGCACTAATATTTCGGTGAAAATTTTGGTTTTGGTTGGAACCGAATCCGATATTTTCACCAAATTTTCGGGTTTTCGGCTAAAAATCCTAAACGAAAGTGATTGGTCAAGTCAAAGTTTAGGTGCCCATACATTTTTTTGTTTTATTTTAAAACCCAAAATTATCGGCCTTCAAAATATTGGCCGATAATTATTGGTGATTAACAAATCATTGGCCAATTACTTCAAATTTTCTGTCGAGAATTTGAAGGCTGCAATTTTTGACCAAAAATTTTGGGATTTCATTTCGGTAGGGTTCGAAATCAATGAGTTTCAGCCGAAATTTTGATCTAAGACCCCAACTAAAATGAAGTCTATCGTTTTGGATGAAGGTGTGAAATTCAACCCTTTTAAAAAAAAAAAAAAAAATACAAGGACTCTACGCAGACCGATATGTATCGGTCGATACCCAATACACATCAACCGATACGGATACCAATTCCTTGTTGGGGGACCGCGGAGTATTAAAACCAATACGTATCAGTTTGTTGAAAAGCTGATGCGTATCGTCGTTATGTATTGGTATCGCACAAGATGTCATACCTTATAGCATGGATCAAAATTTCGATCAAAATTTTGTGGGCCAAGTCGAAATTTTAGCTGATAACTTTAAATTATCGATCGAGAATTTGAAGGCCGTGATTTTTGACTGAAAATTTCAGGATTTCATTTTGGTGGGGTTCGAAATCATAGCGTTTCGGCCAAAATTTTTATCCATAACCCCAAGTAAAATGAAGTCTTTATCGTTTGGGATCAAAGTGTCAAACTCGGTATCGAGTATCGGTCTATGGAGGACCAATAAGAATCGGCCGAACCCGATATGTATCAGCCAAACCTAATATGTATCGGTTAATACGGGCCCGTATCAGCAGATACCGATACGAAGTTGGAGGATCGGGAAGTATCAGAACTGATACGCATCGGTTTGTTGAAAAACCGATACGTATCGTTGTTATGTATCAGTATCGCGAAGGATGTCATACCTCATAACATGGATCAAAATTTCAGCCAAAATCCTAATATTTCAACGGGAACGAATCGGTTTCGAACGCCACTGAAATTTCGGGATTTAGGCCGAAAATCCCGAACAAAATTTCGGCCGAAATATTGTAGGTCAGGGCAAACTTTCGGTGCTCATATATATATATATAATATTTTATTTTTTAAAACCCAAATTATCAGCTGATAATTTTGGGTTAAAAAAAAAGAATCATTGGGCACCGAAATATCGGTTGGGACCGAAACCGAATATGATATTTTCACCAAAATTTCGGGATTTCGATCGAAAATATCGAAAGAAATGTCGGCCGATATTTTGGTGCCCATATATATATATATATATATAAACCCAAAATTCCCGGTCGATAATTTGATGATTAGCAAATTATCAGCCGATAACTTCAAATTATCAGTCAAGAATTTGAAGGCCATGATTTTTGACCGAAAAATTTGGGATCTCGTTTTGATGGGATTCGTAATTGATACGTTTCAGTCGAAATTTTGATCCTTAACCTCAACTTAAATGAAGTGTTAATCGTTTGAGATCGATGTGTGAAACTCGGTATCAGTATCGATCCATGGATGACCGATACGAATTGGTCGATACAGATACATATTGGCCCTTGTGAAAAAAAAAACTAAGGTCTCGGCGCAAATCGACACGAACCTGTATCAGGCGATACCGATACCGAACTGGAGGACCGAGAAGTATCAGAACCGATACGGATCGATATGCTGAAAAACCGATACTTATCGCTGTTATGTATCGGTATCGCCCATGATGAACCTTGTAACATGGATGAAAATTTCGGCTGAAATAAATCGGTTTCGAACCCCACTGAAATTTCGGGATTTCGGTCGAAAATTTCCAACAAAATTTTGCCCAAACTTTTGTGGTCCGGGCCGAAATTTCGGTGCCCAAATGTTTTTTTTTTTAAAACTCAAAAATTATCGGTCAACAATTTGAAGTTATAAGATAATTTGATGATTAGCAAATGATCGCTCGATAACTTCAAATTATCGGCCGATAATTTTGGATGTTGAAAAAAAAATCATTGAGCACCGAAAAAAATCATTGGTACACTAAAAAAAGTGACCTTAAAAATCAATTTTAAGCATTCCCATGATGTTAAGGTCACTTTTCTGAGATGTATGCTACGTGAAATAAAACACTGATTGTTTGATAGTACACCCATGATATGAAGATCGATTATGTGAAAGGTTGGGAGGATAAACGATCTCCATTGTCTGATTCAACGCAGTCCATGTGTTTCAGTGTGGGTGAACCCAAGGATTAGGGGGGTAGATTAAAGGTACTCAAAACCAAAAATCAAATTACCAAAAGGAGAGATTTTATCTTATAGCTTTGTTTTTACAATTTCAAAGATTATTATATAGATATATAATATTTTGCTAATGTGAGACATTTACTCATTTTGTCTTTTTGTGATAGGAAAGAATCTAAAATTAGATGCCCTTCTCACACACACACACACACACACACACACACACATATATATCACCTGACTCGAGTCATACATGACTTGATTGGGTGACCGTCAGATTGTAGTTAAACATTGACTGCAACTTGATCTAATGGTCACCCACTCGAGTCAGGTGATCATTACTCTCTCTCTCCATATATAATTTAAACCATTAATTGCATGGGTCTAGTCGAAGTTCAAGAGACACGAGGATTGCTCAATTAATGTAGGTCAGTGTAGTCAGTCATGTCGAGGCACATCGGTTGTCTGCACTAAAATATTTTTCTATTTATTTTATTTTTTTAATCACATGTCGGATGGCACATCATCTGAAAAACGGGTCTTATTTTCGAATCACCTACAACGAAAGATGTGATCCAAGATTCGAATCCATGATTTCATTTCATGCATTCCAACTCATATATATATCACCTGACTCGAGTCATGCATGACTTGATCGGGTGACCGTCAGATTGCGGTCAAACATTGACTGCAACTTGATCTAATGGTCACCCACTCGAGTCAGGTGATCGTTACTCTCTCTCCATATATAATTTAAACCATTAATTGCATGGGTCTAGTTGAAGTTCAAGAGACACGAGGATTGCTCAATTAATGCAGGTCTGTGTAGTCAATTATATCGTGCCACATCGGCTTTCTGCACTTTATCTATATGAAATTTGTCCACCGTTTGATATTATCGCGCCACATCGGCTGCCTACACTTTATCTATATGAAATTTGTCCACCGTTTGATATTTTCCAGCTAACCAATTAGTACATGTTCACTTCCCTCCAATTTTAGTCATTAATGAAAGCTCTCGTTATTACACAAAAAAGAAAAAAAGAAAAGAACAAACATTATCTCTAATTAAAATTTAGTGGATGAAAAGGATTATTATTTCACTCATCTCTACATAAACAACATAGTATTTTAATGATCTTACACTATCAACGATTAGATCATAAATCACATTATGATTCAGCTATATAAACATATAGAGTTTAACTCTCCAGACTGCCATTTAAGCAACAAAATGATATTTAATTGATCTCACACCATTAATGATTAGATCATAAATAGACGTGCAACAAATTTTCACCAGATGGCATAATCATAATCACATTTTAATGGTATGAGATTAAAAATCTAACATTACTGTTATAAGATCTTTTAAACACCAATATGATGTTTAACGTCAGTCGGGAGCCATTATACCAAATATATATTATAGAATTTCTCGGGGGTGCATACGGGTCAGTTTGGGTATAAACTGGTCCCACTTCGATTGGAATCAGGTTGGGGCCAGGTCAGGTACAACAAAAAATTATAGAGCCCATTTCGGGTTTGAGTTTGGATCAAACCAGATTCAGACCTGACTCCTTGAAGATCGGATCATGTTCAGGTCTAATCTATGAATATCAATTATAGATCAAAATTTCGGCCAAATACGTTCCGGTTTCAGTCCCTACCGAAACCGAGAACCAGAATTTTGGTTCTCATAGTTTGATCAATTGTACTTTTTAAAACATATATAGATGCCTTTTTAAACTTTCAATGAATTAATTAAGAGGTCTCGGATTCTATAAAAATGGATTTAAATGGTTTGCTCAATTTGTACTTTTTAAAACATATATAGATTGGTGAGCAAGTCTTTTTTAACTTTCTATAAATTAATTAAGAGGTCTGGGATTCTATGCCATCCAGTTTGCCATCATGTGCCGTTTATCCTGAGAATCAAGTGGCACGATGATTTAGGCAAAGTTGATTATATCCTAATTTAAAAAGTAATTTTTTATTTTTATTTTTTTACTGTTAATAATATAATTAAAGTTGGAAAAAATAAATACACTAATTTTTTAGTGTATTCCTTTATTTTTGACCCATCAAAGGTGGTTTTTATGGGTTGATCCTGCCACGTGGCATATGATATGGCCACCGGGCACATGCGTCGGGTATATTATAGTACATTCTTCAAGGCTGGCCCATCAACACTACTTTTTATACTGTGTGGCCAGCCTACCGAAACTGATTTTCAGCTCACAACTCGGGTCTTGTCCACCTGTTCCATGAGACGTTTTAGTGATAAAAAATAAACCTTATTATTTTGGTGATTAAAATATGGGTACATTATGTTTTAGTAATAAATCATCTTAGATGTTACATATACACAACATATACTCTACTAATGTTATCAGAATCAATTAACGAATGTGTGTAATCACACATTGCTCTTTTGTTGATCGAATGGTCTATAGTTGCTTTTGACGCAATTATTGTAAAATTAGAGTTTGAGTAGTAATTATGTGCCATTGAGGCTTAGCATGACTCTTTCTCTATATGATACCACCATTAGGACTATATGATCTAAGAAATAATAGAAAACCTCTGAATTATGATCATATTTTGAGAGAAAATGAATGGTCTTAATTAAATTGATTCATTTTACCATTGTTTTAAAGATTTCTAGCTTTGAATTTTTATGTTATTTTATTTGGATAAAGTTGACCATATAGATGACATCTGTTTATAGAAATAAATGAATGATATAAATGCATGATGATACTTAGGACATCCATTATTAATGGACGGTCCAGATCGATGGTCCCACGAATTGTACTAGAGATGGTCTACTGTATATTATAAGTTTGAATGTCTAATGTACACAACGAATCAATACCTACGAAACCTATGTCCATTCAAATCAGCAATGGATGAGCGTCGAAGAGATAATTCGATAAAGAATCGACTTCGAATTCAAAATGAGGTTAGTTTCTCTTGATTCTGGGCTCTGTTTCAGTAACTAGCTTGATTTCAGTATTAATTCTTGTTAGTATTTGGCAATGATCAATTAGATCAATGTGGCAGCTTTCGATGTTGAATTTTGGTTTTTTTATTGAGACAGAAACCCGAAAATTTCACTTTTTTCAGTTCGGCTCAGTTTCGGGATATTTATTTATTATTTATTATTTTTAATTTTTTTTGTATTTTTAGCTAATTTTTCATTTTTTTTGGAATTTTTTATCTTCCTGTTTTCTAATCTTACCTAATCAGTGTTTGATTTTCGCCACCTGAAACTGAAACCGAACTGGACCAGAATCGCTACGGTTCGGTCCGAATCAGTTTTCGGCCGGTTCACTCGGTTTTCGGGTCGGGTTTTTGGTCAAAACTTGCACCCCAATTAGGACCTATGGGACCAGTTACTTAGAAAATCGCAAATTGGGTACAACAAATCAGTTCACAGTTCAATTCAGTCTGATTCAACACGACAAGAGAATTGACTAGTTAATGCTAACTATTTTGTTTTAAAATAAAACTTCTTTAGTAAAGGAGGAGATTTTGAACCACAAACCTAATGATTTTTAAGTTTTTTCAATTAACCAGGTGGTCATAACAGGAGCATTTCTTTATTAGAGTGTAACGTGATGTGTATAATTACTAGATAATTTTAAAACTGATACTACCCCTAGGGAATTGAGTTCGCTTGATAGTGGCAAATTGAGAATCGTGAACCCGAATTCAAACTGAGCAAACCAGCGAACTATGTTAAGACTTAGGACATTGATTTCTACCTCTTAAAAAAAAACATTGATTTCTGTCTCCTTACATACTCTTTGATGATTGATAGAGATTCTATTAGAATACATAGGGAATGTGATACCTTCATAGGTACATTAATCATAAAAATGATTTGGTAACACGTAAATTGATGAAAATTTGCAAAAATTTCCTTACATTAGATTATGTCGCATGAAGAATAAGAAAAAAAAGTTATTCAAACAGTATGTCATTAATTGGAGAAATATCCTTGCAATTTTACGTTAATCAGCCTGACAACATAAATAGCTCTTGCAACAAACTATCCCATAATCATAGTCACAAAATAAGCATGATTCATTAATATGCATGTTCATTCATTCATGAATTATGAACACATGATATAAATTGTTACGTGTAGCCATATTAAGTCGTCAATAAAAGGCACATCTAAAGATTGCATAACAAAACTGAGCAGAAAGAGAGAGATGGGTATATAACTTAGAGAGAAAAAATACAAAAAAATAATCATTGCAAACTTTGGCGAATATACGGCAATGAGACAAATTAGCGAAATATTCACTGAATCATTCGGCATACCCTTGATGTGATTAGTCACATTGAACTTTTGTACCGGAATTGTAGAGAATTTGAGGACTTCACCTGAGAAATCACCTCGTTGAATTGTAGGAATCTAAACCATGGATCAAAATATCGTCCGATACCGATACGTATCGGACGATACGTATCGGTATTGGACTTGAACGATACATTCAATGTATCGTCCGATACAGACCGATACCGATACGTATCGTCCGATACGTATCGTTTTGGAGCTCGGACGATACGTATCGGTAACCCGATATTTTAACCCATGATCTAAACTTGTCTACATGCAAAATCATAACCTAAACAAGAAATTAGGAAGGAAGAAGTGCAAGGTCAAATTTTTTAAGTTGTTCAAGTACCTGTTTTCATTCCCTTGTTCAATATACGTGATTATCATTCATAACTATCGAGTCTCCATCGATTTAATATTTCTGCAGTCAAGATACGTGATTATTTGGCTAATTTGTCTAAAGTTGTCTACATGCAAAATCATAACCTAAACAAGAAATTAGGAAGGAAGATGTGCAAGCTCAAAATTTTTAAGATGTTCAAGTAGATGCTTTCATTAACTTGTTCAATATATGTGATTATCATTCATAAGTATCGAGTCTCCATTGATTTAATATTTCTGCATTCAACAACCTCATAAAGCGATGTACAATACCAATGCGTAGAAAATGAAAAAGACAAATGTAGCAGCTCTATGAACAAGACAAAATAACATGAATTCGTGCCTTTAAACACCCCAACTCTGCACCGCGCCTTCTTGCACTCCATCAATCATGAACCATTCCAACATCCATTCGAAAACCATAATTGATGAACTTGGATTTCCACCACCATAGTTTTCATTATTAGTAAAGATATCATTCCACATAGGTTCGAAATCCCCCATTTTTTGAATATTATATTTTCTAACATTTTTTTTTCTTCATCATGTTCTCTACTTTGCCAAGAGAAAAAAATCTAGCACTTATTGGAAAAGAGTGCTCATATAACCCTGCATTGACAATTTTACCACCAATACTCGATATTTGATTCAATGCTATGAGTATTGTTAATCTACCATGCTCCTAAGTTCTCTATATAGTTTGTAGGAAAATGTTGGGGTCCAAATTTATATTTTGATAAATTCAAAAACATATTTCATTGGTGAGTCAATATATATATATATATATATATATATATATATATATATATATTGACTCACCAATGAAACTTTTGATAAATTCAAAAGTTTTGTTTCATTGGTGAGTCAATATATATATATATATAAAATTTTTGATAAATTCAAAAAATTGTTTCATTGGTGAGTTAATATATATATATATATAAAATTTTTTTTTGATAAATTCAAAAACTTGTTTCATTGGTGAGTCAATATGTAAATATAAATATATATATAGAGGCCTGGGGATATGGGTTGGAATGCATGGTGGATTCATGCATTTGAATCAGGTGGGGTCCATGTGGCACCCATACAAGGGACCAGGTACTATGACAATTTACTCGAAAACGTTCAGAGGCCACCCAAAAAATTTGGACATAATCTGATGTATATCTACCGTCTAAAATGCGATCAAAGGGGAAAAATTCAATGCACCAGAATTTGTAGGGCAGTACATAAACTTTGACCACCAAAAAAATTTAATTTTTAAAACTTTTTTTAATAAATTGCATGCCATGCGATTCATGATCCCGAGAGGGGTGTTGTTGTGGGATCACGGGCCATGTGACATGTTGTCTATGATTCGAGTGCATGAGTTCATCCATGCACTCACCCATATGCCCTTTTTCCATATATATATATATATATATATATATATATATATATATATATATATATATGTATATATGTATACACACACACACACACACACTGCTAGCGAGTTGGAAAAGGTGAACATTTCGAAGGTCATGTATTTGAACCTTAGATGAGATAGAGCTCAAATGTAAATCACTTGGAGATCGACTTCCCTGTCAGTGAAAGAATCTCTTAGGGAGTTATGTTTAAAATATATAGGTGGGTCCAGGCATTCCTCTAAGGAAAGTCAGTTCCCTTGTACACCTTCTAAGGCAACAAAGTCACGATGAAGAATCTAAGCCTTAATGTTACATTAATTATCAATGTTCTCACAGCGTTCTGAAATCTATAAGACGTAATATGTGTGCTCAAACTATTCGAAATCTTGAAATTTAGTTGGCAAATACTAAGCAAGATATGGCGTGCTTCATTCAAATTGCTTAGATTTCCGATATCATTTTTTCTGGATCATTGCATTTTTATGTAGGATTTGTACTTTCTATCTTGGGGGCTGTAATCTTCACTTTCTCATTCCTAAATATTATTGCGCATTTGCGCTAGGTTCTTATGTGGCTGGAGGAATTCTCAGAAAAGTTGCAAATTAGAGCAAACAGTGCTACAATGGAAGTTCATGCGTTAATGGACCAAGCTAGTGTTGTGGAACAAGATCTGAAGAACACTTTCAACTCTTTCCGTAGTCTCTCTTATCTGCCATTTGTTGAAAACGTAAGCATTTATGACACAAATGAGTAGACTTGGTTTCTCAAGAAATTGAGTTAAAAAACAAAGTGAACCATGCATATATTTTGTAAATATTCTAACATTTTTTGAACTTTTTTCATGTCATTGAAATTCTACATTATTTTTTATTGGAAATTTTTAGTAGTCTTTTCCAAAGCTTCTTTGGTTTAGTCCCACACTCCCACTTTTGGTTTATTAAAATTTTTTAACAAAAGGAAGGCACAAAAATTTGATCAATTTGTGTTATGTGGGACAACTCATTTTTTGGTGGTATGGTACAAACTAATTGTTGGATCGCAATGTGATTTTTTTAGTCAAATTATTGTCATATTTTGATTAATGAAAACGTAGATACAATGGATCAAGTAGAGGTACATTGAGAAGCTAGGCATAAAAAGAGAAGAAAAAATTAGAACAAAAAACAAAAACTACGCAAAAACAACCATCATTGCGGCAAAAAGGAAAAACCAATGATGGAACTATAGTGGTCGAATCTGCTCCCACTCCAAAAAGATCTCGACAGCTGACCTAGCCAAGCAGACAAATGATGAAAGGCATCACAATCCCAGATCCTCTATGATAGCATCAGTTACAACTCTGTGATCCCGGAATTTCTTTTTAAATGCCTGCCTATTATGCTCCTTCCAAATTTCCTAGAAATTCACAATTGCAAGTGCCTTCCGGATGATTTCCCTAGTCCCTTTGAAAACGTTATCTGGCGGCCATCCCATTAGAACCAGCGCATAAGACTTACCTAGGCAATCACTAGCCTAAAAAAAAAACCTAAGGTCATCCAATCCTTAACACGCAAACTGACATCTCAGAAGCAAAATCCACCACCAACTCTACGCCTGAAACTTACTCCCCACTAGAATGCCCATCCTCCACCAACACACAAACATCACCTAGACAGGTGGCATGGGTGCCAAGTGTCAAGGTGTCATAGATGTTTGGCATGCCAAAGTCTAAAGATTCTAATACGGTGGCATGACCTTGAGAAAAATAAAATTAAAAATGAAAATATAATGTCTGTAGGAAAAAAATTTGAAGTGAAATCTTAGAGAGCCAATTGAGATATATAAAAAGATATATAATGTATGTCATGAACCTAACTAAAAGTATACTATATTATACAAATCATTTTCAAGCACCCAAGATTTTTATTTTATAAGTTACTAAACTCTACACAATTTATTTATCATAAAACGACGGTTTATTTATCATGTCAAAACGAGGAACATTTTTATGATATCTTGTGGTATTTTCATACATGCCTAGAAGTATTGTACTGTGTTGAGTAGTGTCCCAAGTATCGGCATGACAAAAATCCCAAAAGTAGAAGTGCCTAGGTAACACTGGATACATTGTTTTCTCATGGTTTTACTCATGAGATTCTAAATTAAAATATTCCTAACTTAAGTTGTAACTAAATTCTCTAACATTTTGAATAAGTAGTTTAAATCACAACTTTTTGTTCAACTGCAATTTTTACGAGTATTTTTCTATTTATTTCAATCTTTGCAATTAAATCCCAAAATTTACAGCTCAATTATATTCTTTTGTGAAAAGTGTTCTTCAGTATAATTAACTTTTACGTAATAATTTCTATGAATCTCTATTTTAAACTTTTATTTTAGTTTTTTTTTTTCTTTAAAGTCCTACTAAATATAAGTGTATCATGGTTTGTAAATAAAAAATCCTAAGTTTCATAATTTTTTAATATCTCTTTCCACTTTTTCTCCAAATTTTACTGATTTTTCCATAAATATCAATTTTTTGTCCTCACTTAATAGTTTCCGCCAATTTTTCTTATAGTTTCCGAATCCCTATTTTTCTTCAATTTTTTATTATATTATTTTAGGTTTCCCGATTATGTCAGTTTTTTCCTGAATCACGAATTTTTGCCCTTGAATAATTTCCGATTTCTGACTTGGTGATTATTCTTATGACTACTGAAATCAAAGGTGGCTAGGAGGATGCTTATGTGCATTGTGGCATAAATCCTTCATATTTCTTATGCATGTTCTTGCAATGTTTCCATGCCATATATTCCTTAGCTGCTTTTGCGGTTTCATCGATTATTCCAACATCCTCAGTTGACATTATTACAATGCTTGATGTAATTAGCGTTACATGGACAAGGATGCAGGCATTGGAGTCTGACGAGTCTCAAAGTCCGATGTAGTAACCTCAAATTTTTTTTGACTCACTAGCTTGCTGCACTGTATATATATATATATATATATATATATATATATATATATATATATATATATATATATATATATATATATATATATATATATATATATATATATATGTATTTACTGCACTGTATATATATTTTTGACTCAGCATATTTTTGACACACCTACCTTAGTCCCAGCATCCTATTTTGGTGCCACGGCGCACCGAAATGCCCTTGTGGCACCCATTCCCCCAGGGTCACTCCTCATTAGGGGATTTAAAAGTATCGCCATTATTGGTGATGAAATGAAAGGTGAAACGATCTTTCATTTCACCGTTCGTTTGGTCACCATTGATTGTGATGATTAAATTTAATGTATTTATTATTTGTTTTTTTATTATTTATTTTTTGCTTGTTGATGATCGACCATGCGCATATTGACATTGCACCCAAACTTTTGTTTTGGTGCCACGTGGTAGTGATCTGGGCCTGGACTAGGGTTCAATGTTTCCCAAGAATAATTCATGTAATATGTCTGAATTTTTATTTTATTTTTCTTGTTTCGGAACTGTATCTTCCGACTGCAGAAAATTTCCGACGGAGATGAAGTGGGTTTTCATATGAAGGAAGATGCTAAAAATTCAGCTGCGGTTGATATTCCTGCTCAGAGTTATGAAGCGGACATATTGCCAAGATATAAAGAGGCTTTGTCTCTTGGCGTGAGTTCTTACAGGCATCACTTACAGAAACTAAAAAGACTCTCTTCAAGAAGCTTTCCGTTCAAAGTAAGCTTCTATAATTTTCAGATTATATTCTGAGTCTTTAATCTTTGTACTCGTATGCATCTTTAAAGATCTAAGGCCAATGATTTCTGCAATATGTGATGTTATCACGATTAACTTATCTGCAAGGGGACTAATCATAAAGGATATATGCATTTTGCTGCTAAAATATTCCATTAAATGAGATAATATTCATCGTCCCCCGTTGCATACAAGTTGAACCACTGCTTGATGTGGTGGATTACTTCAACCAGACATACATCATATATGGATCAAAGCTTCATCTGCTCAGCATTGGCATCAGACACATGCAATCGAGCGGCTGGGAATAGATCAGGAGCATATAAACGGACTTACATGGTGATACAGGAACCTATCCAAAAACTCTAGACTAAACTAAAAGATGAATACATAGTAGTATCATAGAAGGAAGAGAACACACCTAAGCTCCCTGTCATGTGATCTGAGGTTCCGACACCAATAACCCATGAAGCGGACTGATGGACAACGAGGTTAGCATTACCTGATTGGAGAAATGCAGTAATGGAGGAGGGTGGTGTTCTGATTGAAGGCTGCTGCTGGCTTTTAACAAATTTGGCATAATCTTTTTTAAAACTTGTAATAAGCAATAATTTTATTAATGAAAATGAAGTTATAGCAGAATGAGAGGGAAGCTAGGAACTCCCTCAAAGTAAGACAGATAAACCAAGAAAAATGACGTAAAACAAAAAACACAAAGAAATACAAACAAGAACGAAATCAGTCGGTCTCAGGAGATTGAACGGAATGCTACTGAGGCTGTTTGATTTGTTCCCACTTAAGGAGGATATCTGCCACCGATGGCGTTCTTCTGGAGAGTCCAATACGCAACCAACAAAGATCATCGTTGATCGCGTTGTCTACAAATTTGAGTCTGGAATCTTCAAAAAAATTGTTTCTTATGTATCTTTCAAATCTCCTGGAATATTGCTAGGTGCAAAGCATTCTAGATAGACTACAATGTGTACAGTGCATCCTTGCATCCTTCAATACCACTGCCAATCATATCACGACCTCTGCCACAACCACCTATATCTCACAGCCTCTGCCATGACCACTTGTGTCGAGGCCTCTACCACGACCTCCTCGAGGACCAAAATCTCCTCTAACTGAGGAGGATATGAAGGCGAATCTAGCAACCTTGTCTGTCATAGTACTCCCCAAGGATGCTCTCTGCAGGTGAACATAAAATTTGGCTACAAATGAGGTAATATTACCTCCTTACTAATGGGTGGTACGTGCTATGCACACGGAGAGAGGGAGAGAAATTTTTTAGGGTTGAGAAATTGATTGAGTGAAAAAAGAAGCGTAATCGTAAGCTTTGTTTTTAAAGAATATGTGATGCAGGAAAATTGCACGCTAACCCTAAAATATAGTAAATCCTGCATGATAGGATTTTAGGGTCTCGGTTCTGGGATAAAGTAAAAATAGCAACAAAGAAATAAGGAAGAAGATAAAGAAATCCGAGGAATTTCACCATGAAAATTGTTGGCCTTACACCAAACCGCACGCGAGAGAAGAATCACTCTTCTAAATTTGAGAGAACTCGCACCCTCGAAGAAAACTTAATAAAAACTCTCAATTTTGTATAAGCAATTTTTTTCAATAACCATTAACTATCTTCTCAAAAGAGAATACAATAAATTTTAAAGCAAAGAAACCCTAAGAATAAAACTCCTAATTAACCATTAAAGCTTTCTAATCTAATGGTCATAATTATTTTTTTTGAGGTGGTAACAAAGATATATATATATATATATATATATATATATAGAGAGAGAGAGAGAGAGAGAGAGAGAGAGAGAGAGAATAGAAAATACAACAAGAGCAAAAAGAAACAAAAGACAAAGCAAACCTTGGTGGTAGTAAGAAGCTACCCAATCAAAGCTGTGACGTGGAAACCCAAAGCACAGAAGACTCCCCTGCGCTGGCAACAGATTCTTATGGGCAACATCGAGTCCCCATCGAAATAGACAGATCAGATAACAGTGAGGCAGAAATCCTCCCAAATCGATAAGAAGTAAAGTAACCCTTCATTGAAAATCTCCATTTTGCTAGCATTCTAGCTAATATTAATGTTCATAATTAATTTCACCACTAATCCCGTTTTTTTATTAGTTATTACGCAACCAAATGATGCCTAATTGACGCAAAATTAGTCTTGTTTGAAAACTTATCAAAGTAGCTTTCCAATAAGACAAAATCGCGCAATTCTGACATGTATTGAAGGACTTGAGACTACTTTTCCGATGGTTGCACTGAAAGTGACAAAATTAATAGTCACATATCACATATATGTGCCTGACCCCTAAATAATTCAAATAAGGAAACTAATCTTAAAACATACCACTTATTAAAAAAATCCTAATAAAAAAGGGAAACTAAACCTAATATCATGCCCACGGGTCTTCAACTCCTTTATAAGTTATAATGGGCCTTATAAAAACCTATTCACAAGTCCACTTCTTTGTTGATCGTCTCTGTTTGATTCGGCCTTGATCTCGACGTGCCAACCTTTATTCCGTATCATTCTCCCTTTAAAAAAGTTTGACCTCGAACTTTGGCCGAAATTGATCTTCGCTGCGGAGGTCAAAAATATTATTTTGGGAAACTTGATTGGACGTAGCTTGGACAAATAAATCGGATTTGGCCCGGATGAGATCCGATTTAACTTTGATACTCTGTTTGGGATTTGTGTCAACAAATGGCCAATACGATCCCGTGACCTATGAGTTATGGGAATGGTAGGACTTATCGCGGGTATTAGATCTTCAACGGTTTCGGATCGGTATGGATAATGACTGTTAGAGGATTTTCACCAACTGGTATGGAATCTTTGATCGGTCTTGGAGTTATCACGGGGCCGGGTAGAGGATCAATAACAACAGTGGTTGATATGGGTTTGGTTGGGGTAACTGTAGTTACGGGCTTGACTTCTTTAACGGATTCTGGGTTGTGAACGCTTATGGGATCTTCAACCGGCATAAATTTTACGCCAATAATGGGATCTGTACTAGCATAGGTGTTGCTACGGTTATGGGCTGAACAACGGTTATGAGATTAAAACAGATGGGCGACAACGAGATTGGATTGATGGGAACAAAATTCGTAAGCTTAAATCTCAAAGCTTCAAGCCTCACCGATATGATTTCTTCGTATAATTTGTGCAGAAATTTTTTAAGAAATTTATGAATGAAACTTTTGCTTAATGCATCCGCTATCCGGCGTGATCCGTTTAACTCACGTAGCATCTTAACAGTATGCGTCCTATTATCTAAAATTGAACCAGCTTTCATGTCGTACTATACCCTTTTCACCTTAGTAACCTTCTGACGCAAAATAGGTATTTTCTGCCAATCCACGAACGTTGTCATGCTAGGCATATGATCAGTTAGCTCGCGAAGGGCTTTAAGAAACTGTTCTTTGCTCATGACGGAACTATTCCACATGCTGAGGGTTGAAATTTCTTTGATACCGATTTGATGCAGGAAAATCACACGCTAACCCTAAAATAGCGTAAATCCCACACAATAGGATTTTAAGGTCTCGATTCCGGGATAAAATAAAAATAACAACAAAGAAATAAGGAAGGAGATAAAAAAAAATCCGAGGAATTTCACTATGAAAATTGTTGGCTTCACACCAAATCGCACACAGGAGAAAAGTCACTCTTCTAAATTCGAGAGAATCGCACCCTCGAAGAAAACTTAATAAAAGCTTTCAATTTTGCATAAGCAATTTTTTTTTTCAATAACCATTAACTATCTTTTCACAAGAGCTTACAATATATTTATATGCAAAGAAACCTAAGAATAAACCTCCTAATTAACCATTAAAATTTTCTAATCTAATAGTCATAATTAATTTCACCACTAATCCCGTCTTTTTTATTACGCAATCACTTTTGAAGGTTCAAACCATGTCCGATTGACACGAAATTAGTCTTGTTTAAAAGCTTATAGAACTAGCTTTCCAACAAGACAAGATTCACACAATTCTGACATGTATTGAAAGACTTATGACCACTTTTCTGATGATTGTGCTGAAAGTGACAAAATTAATAGTCACATATCACATATATGTGCCTGACCCCTAAATAATTCAAATAAGGAAACTATTTTTAAAGCAAACCACTTATTAAAAGAATCCTAATAAAAAAAGAAATTAAACCTAAACTAAACCTAATAACATGCACATGGGTCCTTCAACCCCTTTCTAACGGGCCTTTTAAAAACCACTTCTTTGTTGATTGTTTCTGTTTGATTCAGCCCCGATCTCGATGTGCAAACCTTAATTCCATATCAATATGTTAACGATGGGTACCATTATTTGCAACCATGATTCTTTCTGCACAATCATGATTGCAAATAAATTATCCTGTAATAAGTTTATTAAATTTTTGAAAAAGGCGAAACGGAAGAAAAATATAATGCTTTTGTCTCTGGTCTCCATTCCAGACTTCTCTCTTTATAATAGTAAAGATATCTGAGCCCGACTGGTGCATATTCTTGACCAGGTCCGGACAACAATCTAGCTTCCTGGAATTCCTCTCTTTCTCATTCCATAAAATGAATAGATAATATGCATTGAATACTCCCTAGATACCCTGAGTGGAGTAATATTCTCCCTGCATTTTTTCTCCTTTCTAGATGCTAAATTGTTCTTTATACAACTGGTAGACTCGCCTAATGTTCTTATCTCAGGAATATATCTCTTGTAGTGTGTCCCATATTTCTTTAAATGTCTCCAAAAACATTACTACGTCACTGATGGACTGTGCCATACTGTTCTACAGCCAGGTCATGATTTGGGCATCATCTTGTATACATGTTTTATAAGTAAGGGAATCTTTCTTCAGTGAGAAACATCTCTTTTTCCTGCACTGTAGGAAAAAATTAATAAATTTCACCCATTGGAGATAGTTAGCACAATTTAACTTTGATATTAATAATTTGTGAATTAGCTTAATTTAGGGGAATTATTTTGTGCACTACTTTCTCTGTTTCATTTTCTCTATTAAGTATTGGAAAAATAAACACTCAAATAAAACTTGAGCTTACTTGAAAGTTCTGGAAATTAATCACATGATTCCATTGAAAGCTTCTACTTTGTTTTGTTTAAAAATCGTTTTTGAGAACCATGAGGAGTTAACATACTGTTCAAGTTGAATCCTCAAAGAGATGGTTGCTTTTTAATAGATTCATTAATTCATTAATTGTATTTTCTTATTATTAACAATCTTTTAAGCCATCATAAGAAATTGCTACCATCTTATATACATTTGGAAACTCACTGCTGTAAACATTTCTCTAGTTACTTCTAAACATGTCTCCTTCCAGTTATCTTGTTGCTCTTGTAAATTGTCATTATTGATTTATTGTTTCTCATTTATATTTGCATGGTAATTTTTTCTGAATCTCATGTGGGTCAAACTATATGCTTTCCACTATATAATTCTCTTTGTTGGAGCTATATCGATTGGAAGATAGGTAACTAAGGGACTGTTTAGATAGAACCTGGTAAAATGCAGTAAAGTTGCTCAATTTTTACTCCTTTTTACCACGTATTCCTAATTTGCTGGAATACACAGTAATATGCAGGAATCCTACGTTTTACCACACTCATCACTGGTTGGATAGCAATTTGTTTGTGTGAGAAATGAAGGAATATTCAAAATCCAGTGTCTGGATACAAGTTTGGAAATCACTATAAAATTAGGGATGTCAATCGGTCGGTTTGGGTTAAAGTTTTGGCTGTCCGACAAAAAATTTACATATGCCCGACCTGACCCAACCCGATAGTGCACAGAAGCAGACCCGACCCGGCCTGAGAACTTGACCCGACCTGGCGTCCTAATAAAAAACCCCTATTTTAGTATTTTGTTAGTATAACATATTGGGTCGGGTCGGGTTGGCCCGACTTGGTAAATACCCAACCCGACCATGGATCAAAATTTCGGCTGAAACGTTTCGATTTCGGGTAGGGGTGTTATCGGGTCGGTTCGGTTTTCATGCACAACCGAAACCGAACCGATAACTATGGGTTTCTATTTTATGAAACCGAAACCGAACCGATAACTATGGGTTTCTATTTTATGAAACCGAAACCGAACCGATAAGGTCCAAAACCGAAACCGAACGATAGTTATCGGTTCGGTTGGTTTCTCATTTCTAAACCTCATTTTAAAAACTTTTTTTATTTGTAGCATTTAACCGAATCGAATTGATTTTTTCGGTTTTGGCTGAGTTTTCAAAATTTATACAAATCGAACCGATTTATACAAATTGTTTTTGCAAACTCCTATGAATCAACTGATTTTAAAACTTTTGGTGATTAACAAACTAAAGCAGTAGCAGTTGGTTTTCTGCAATAAGCCTCACACACCATCAAACTCAAACATAGAGATATTATAATCCATATATACACCACTATCGGTTTCTTATCGGTTTGGTTTCGATTTTTTAACATTAAAACCGAAACAGAACCGATAACTATCGGTTTTTATTTTTTGAAACCGAAACCAAACCGATATGTCCCAAAACCGAAACCGAACTGAAATTTCGGTCGGTTCGATCAGTGTTTTGCACAGCCCTAGTTCCAGGCCTACCCGAAACGAAAATAAGGTGAAATTCGGCCGAAATTTTGGAATTTCAGTTGACTTTTTTTTTTTTTAAAGGTCTTTTGCTTTGAATTTTTTTTGGTTCCATTACATTTACCCGAGTTTCATTCCTTTACACTCAGTTTATTTTTTTATTTTTCTCCTCTCCTCTCTCCCTTTTCCATAGCTTGACAAAATCTCACCGGATGTTGTTGGATCTTGACGAAATCTCGTTGTATCGTACTGTAACGTACCGAATCTCATCGGATTTCGCCAAAGTTGTTTGATTTTGATGGATTCTCTCCCAAAGTAAACGTAACTTATCGAATATCGTTGGGTTTCACCGTATCTAGCCGAATCTCGCCAAATTTAGCCGGATCTTGTCGTATCTTGCCGGATTTAGTCTCAATAGTTCAAATACGTATTCTAATAAAGTGAAAGAGTTAAAAAACAACCAAAACAATTCGGCAAATTTGGAACAAATTTCCGAAAATTACCGAAGATTTTCAGAAATTTGACCAAATTACGGTTCGGGTGGTGAACGAAACCGAAACCGATCCATGAACCCGACAAATCTATTGGTCGACCGAAGGTTGGCTAGGAAGTATAATGCCCTACCTGACTTGACTAGCCAATTTTAGGTACCCGACTTGGTAAAATATCATGTCCAATTGTGTCGGGTATCTTGTCGACCCAACCCGTTGACAGCCCTAAGTAAAATGGAGTGAGAAAAATTTAGGCTTTGTTGCAAAAAATGATGAGAGAGAGAGAGAGATGAACCGACCGCCCATGTTTTACCATACCACGTTTTACCACGATTCTCGAGGGGAGGGTCGTAATCTATTTTGGAGTTTTGTGGTAAAGAGGGGTAATCCATTTACCACCCTTAAAAACACCAAAAAGGCTGAATCCATGGTAAAACGTTTTACCATGTATTCCCTGTATCCAAACTGCCCCTAAATGTAATATTTTTTTATTTATTGTGTGTTTCTCTTATGCATGCATGTTTGAAGATTGGGTCAACACATTGTGCACTTCCACATATTATTGGCTCAGAAGAATATATTCATGACAATAGTTGTGGCTTAACAGGTAGGTCACCTGCTTCAGTGGAAGAATATATTCCTTTGTTGTAGATTTTACTTAACAGTTTGGTTGTACATATTCATTTCATGCAGAAGAGTTTCCATTACCACTTGATTTCAGTCATGTAGAGGAACCGAAGGGAGTGCCTTCTGTTGCAGGAGAGGGTGTCTCCCATCCTAACTTTAGTTCAGATTTGTTTGGGGTCGAACATGGGCCATCTGAGAAGGCAAGTTGTTCGCTACTTCTTTAGTATTCTTTACTTCTGAACATATTCAAATCCATGTATTCTTTGTCCATCAACATGTCTTGTTGCATGTAACATTAGTCGGATCAAATATTTTTGTGTATATTATGGTGGACCTTTGATTCTTTGGTGTGATAACAGCAAACCACCGGTTCTCCTATAATTTTGAGCTTTTAGCTGTCCTTTTCTTTTTCGACAAAAAAAGCACCGGTTCTCCTGTAATTTTGTAGACTCCGACATTAGCTTCTGTTAGAGGTGCAAATGGGGGTCAGGTTTGGGCTGCTCCTCAATTGGCCCAGGCCTGAAGGTTCTGGTCGATACCTAGCCCATTTGCACTAAATGGTCAGAACTGGAAGTTTCAGTACAGATCTGAATGTGGACTATTTAGAACTCAGGGCATGGTCTTGCCCATCTATTAATCAGGCCAAGATTTCAGGCTGGTCTGGCCTTAAATCTTTAGCCCAGGCTTGGTAGCATGTTGGACTAGCTACAAATAGAGATGATTGAGCTTATTGTTTTAACTAACTGTTACGTTTGTGCTGATAAAAAAGTACATTTTATATGATCGTTGCTGATAAAGAATTCTCACTTCTGGCTATTAAAATATAGTGTGATGTAATCTACTCTTTTGACTGATTGTTTATGCATGTAACTAAATGCTATTGATGTGAGTGTGGGTGCGCACGTGCATGCATGTTCATAGTTTTAAATCTCTTACGATACACAATATGATGGAAAACTATGATGTGTATTTTTTAAAAATGTGGCCGAGATGCATATGTCAAGATAGATGTTTGGAGCAACAAGAAAGGATAAAATTGAAACTGAGTATGTAAGAGGAAATTTGAGGGTGGCACCTATAAAGGAAAAGAACATGAAATGTCTCTGGTGATGGTTTGGACATTATCATCAGAGGTCATAAAAAGACCCTATATGAAGAGGGTTGAGAGCTATGAGCAAAAGGAAGTAGGAGAAGAGGAAGGCTAGTGAAGAGGCGTAGCACCCTCCCCATTCAAAGGGGGAGCTTCTAGAACTCTCTCCAAGAGATATGATTCAATATCTGAATCAGCTGAAGGAGAGTGACTTGGAGGGAAGCAATAAGAAAGGGCATGAGGATTGAGAAGTTACTTAGAGCTTAGCATTGATAAAAAATCGGGTGGAGAAATAGGACTCACAAAGCCGGCATCAAATAGATGGGATGAAGCTGTGATGATGAGGATGCTGATGATATGGTCCCTCTAACATGATTCTATGCTAATCATGTATAACATAAGCTATGCTCTCATTAGATTAGGTATTCGACACTGCAAACTCTCCTTTCCCGATACATGGTACCATGATGTGCAATGGCAAGGACATTTGAACATATTCTTTCATTATGTTTTCTTGAAGAGGACCTTCAATTTTATATTGAACTCCTTGAATTATTGGTTATAGACTACGTGGTGGTTTGGTCTTTTGGTCCCTTTTCTGTGAGAGGGGATAAACTCAGAGCCATGGAAGGACTACCTCTTGTCCCTCTCTAGGGTAGTTGAAAGGAACACAATAAACAGATCTTTACTGATATTTAGGTTTTGATTAGGTCATAACAATAAAAAGAAGGCTTTGATTAGGGTGGTTAGGAGATTTGAACCTCAATGTTCCTTGGGTGTTGGTCTCTGACAAGTTTTGTGATATTAATGTAGATGATTGGATTAGAGATTGGTGAACGGTCATTCATTTCCAACTGAAAATATCTGTACTTGTTTCTCTTTGAAGCGTCCTGAAGAAGTCCTTTGAATTGGCGGCAGTTCTCTCAGTAATTTGGGTCCTTCAAGGGTTCATGGTTCAATTACATTTGATTGTCGTAAGATGAGAGTATTGTATATGGAGATAATAACAAATGATCTAGAAATTCAAGTTCTTTTGGATTTTTGATGGCCGAAGATTAATGAAATGCCTATGTGCAAACTAGCATTACCTAGGCAGCATTCTTGATATTAGTTAGGACTAGTTGACATTATCGTTATTAGTATGGAGTTGGAAATTTTTACTGCCATCATGTTCCCAGCTAGCTTATGATTAGCAAACTCACTGTTGGGTCACAAGTCTTACTACAACTACATCAAATTATATCCATTGTTGTAGACTTTTGTTGTTTTATCTTCTTCCCTTGTTTCTTTTTAATATCCTTTTATTCTCATCTTTCTAATAAATTATTTTTTATAGGAAATTGAGAGAAAGGAAGTTAAAAATATATATATTTTTTAATTTATAATTTTTTGGAGTGTTGTTTCCATTCTGAGGCAAGTATTTTCCCATAGGTATTTCTTGTTTTGTAAAATCAGTTTCAGGACTCAGGTTTTATTCTTGTTTCTAACATCGTCAGTGCTTGACAGGATGGAGTCGAACCCCTTGTATCCGCTGCATTAGATTTCAAAGCAATGCTTGAGGCAGCACTTCTCAGTCCTTATAAATTCTGTATGCTAAACTTCTCCATTTCTTTAGTTACACAGTAGCCATATGATCTAAAAGTACGGACATCTATGTGTACAGATGCCTGTGTTACTCTTTTATTTTATTTTTGTCTCTTTTCTGAAGGTAACTAATTAGAGAAGTTTTTATTTTGTTCTGATTAATAAATTTGCAAATTCTCTTTCTGAAAGGAGACTAGTAAATTGATCTGTTTCTGTTTCAAACCCAGGTTGAGCTTACCTATATGCTTCAGGTGTTGATTCACCATTTGTTCTAGTTGTTTTCATTTTACTACTTTTTCTGTAGTGTTATATTTCTGCTTAATGATGGACCATTCTAATACTTACAGCATTATCACCTTCGATGCCATAGTTTAATTGAATGTGAAGTGGTTAAGGAGTCTAGGGAATGGGATAATTTTTTTTAGAAGTATTGTCTACCTACATCGATCTTCTATGGTAGAAAAAGCAGAAAATATTCAGAAAATTAAAGCCACCAAGGGTAATTCGTCAGAATTTTCTTTACATTCAGATAGCAGAAGGCACACAAGAAGGGGAGAATTTTACAGTTTAGCACTGCAACACCGAATGACAAAGAGGCATGCCGTTAGTAGCAAATAAAGAATTTACCCTAATTTCTTGATGGGGTGAGATTGGAGATACCATAATGTCATCAAGATAGCAGCCTACATTGAAGAGGAGAAGTACGACATCACACACCCACATGAGCGCACACACGCCCACGCACTTGTCTTTTGTATAGGGTAACCGATTCGGAATGGGCCTTATTTTGGACACCCGACACTACTTTTCATCAACTGTGCCACGTCATGCAAATGATCCGATGGGAAGATCTGCTGGGTCGAAGATCGCATTAAAAAAAAACCATTGCTATTCTGGGATTCAAAGCGGTCAAATGGTTTAAAATGAACAATTACCATGTAAATATCAAAAATCAGTTGTAGCCATTCATTTTAAAGGCCTTTGACCGCTTTGAATACTAGAAGTCTAGGGTTTTTGGATTAGGGTTATGATGCGGGAAAATCGCACGCTAACCCTAAAATAGCGTAAATCCCACAAGATAGGGGTTAAGGTTCTCACTTTTAAATTAAAACAAAAAAATAAAAGGGAAAATAGGGGTAAAAGAAGATTCAAGGAATCACTCCAAGGAAGAAAGTTGGCCTCACACCAAACCGCAAGCGGGAGAAGAATCGCTCTTCTATTGAAAACACATCTCAAGTTCTCTAAAATTTGCATAAAGCAAAACTCAAAATTTTCATTCATCATCAATACTAATTCTCATAAGAGATTACAATGTATATTTATAAAGAAAAAAAAACCCTAGGAATACTACTTAAAATAAAACTCCTAATCAATCATTAAAACTTTCTAATCTAATCTAACGGTCACAATTACTTTCACCATTGATCTCGTTTTTTTATTACGCGACCACTTTTGAAGGGTCAAACGATGTTCAATTGATGTGAAATTAGTCTTGTTTGAAAGCTTATCAAAATAGCTTTCCAACAAGACAAGAATCACACAATTCCGACACATATTGGTAGACTTATAACCACTTTTCTGATGGTTACGCAGAGAGTGACGGGATTAACAGTCACATATCATATATATGTGTCTGACCCCTAAATAATCCAAATAAGGAAACTAGTCTTAAAACAAGTCACTTATTAAAATAATCCTAATAAAAAAGGAAACTAAACCTAGATAAAATATTGCCTAAATTAATGTGCACACGGGTCGTTAATGGACCTTTTTTAAAAACCCATTCGTGGGTCCACTTTTTCTTTTCACGTCTCCTCTTTATCCGACCATGATTCAAACAAGTGGATCTAAAGTTCGCATCAGGTTAGGTGTGGAATAATAGGGTTACGGTTAGAGAGACATGCAGAGAGAAGAGATGAAGGAAGACATTAAGAGAAAGCATAGTGAGAGCACTCCTCTCACTACGCTTTTTTATTAAGAGAATAAAGTGGTTCATTCACACCTATTATGGTCTGCACACCACACACACCAATAGTATACAAGTATGCATACACCAACACTTCCCCTCAAGCTGGAGCATGGGTATCTAATGTGCCCAACTAACCATAACATCGTGAAGAAGATCTAGTCCAACAGCTTTAATCAATATATCTGCAAGTTGGCGTGACGTAGAAACATCAATGAGCATTACAGAGCCATCCCACACTTTTCTCGGAAAAAGGGAATTCTATATGCTTGGTCTTTTCATGTAACATTGAATCAGAGGGGATCTTTTGAGGAGGTTTAGTATCACAGTGTAGATGTATGGATCCAATGGTAGGAAATCCTAGCTGAGATAGAATAGAGCGAAGTCATAGAATCTCACATGCTGTGAGTGAGCGCTCTATACTCAGTTTAGCACTAGATTTAGAAACAACTAATTGCTTCTTAATCTTCTAGGCAACTAAGTTGCCTCCCAGGAAAACATAATAGCCTGATGTGGAATGTCGATCAGTGATTGAACCAACCCAATTAACATCTGTATACCCAGAAATGCTATATGCTTGTGAGATCGATATACCAAACCATAACCAGGATTGGATTTAATATATCGAAAAATACGATGGACAAGAACAAGGTGAGTGGTGCGAGGAGCATGTATAAACTGATTCACTAAACTGACTGCAAATGTGTTGCTTGATCTCGTAATAGTAAGAAAATCAGGCGTCCCACTAACCACTGGTACTCACGTGGATCTAGAAGCAAATCACCATAACTCATACAAGGACAACTTTCAATCCATGAATGGAGTAGCTGGCTTGCATCGCAGCATTCCAAATGTCACTATGTAAATCAATTGCATAGTTTGTTTAAGAGAGAGAAATTCCTTTCCTGGAGCGAGCAACTTCCAATCCAAGGAAATATTTTAAGTTACCCAAATCCCGAACTTAAAAAAAGCAAGTCACCTCACATTTCACATGACCTATAAAAGTTGGATCTTCTCCAATGAGAATATAATGTTGTTAATATTTACAAGCAGAATTGTACGACTAGTAGGGCTAGAATGAATGAAGACGGTATGATCATAGTGACACCTCTAGAATTCCATGCCAATAACAACTCATTGAAACGATTGAACCACGCTCCCAGAGACTGCTTCAAGCCATAGATTGACTTGCGAATTCAATACACTTTTCCTCCTCTCCTCCCGAAGTAGGAAGCCAGGAGGTGGATCCGTGTACACTTATTCAGTAATGTGGCCATTTAAGAAGGCATTCTTAACATCAAGCTGATAAAGGGCCACTTCTGAATGGTATCAAGGGGAATAAGAACAAGAATGAAAGTCATCTTAGCCACAAGAGCAAAGGTAGCTTCATAAACAATTCCATAGGTTTTAGTAAAACCTTTCGTAACAAAGTGAGCTTGATATAGAGACACGGTTCAATCTAGATTATGTTTCACAACAAAAACCCACATCCATCTGACAATTTTCTTCCCAGGAGGAGGGTAACCATATCCCAAGTGTGATTATTTTGTAATGCATTCATCTCCTCAATCATAGCGACTCTCCAATTCGAGTGGTTAAGGGAAACAAAAAATTACATGTGATGGTAACAGTATCAATAGCAGAAAGAAAGACACTGTAGGATAGAGGGACTTCCTGATGACGAACATATTTTGCAAAGGGATAAGGAGTAACCCAGTTATGAACATTTCGAAGAGCAATAAGAAGATCAAGATCGGTCGTATAAATAGATGGAGAAATAGTAGGAGCTGAAGGAGAAGAAATAGAAGAAACAACAAGATATGATACTTACAAGAGCTTTTCGTTGTGACTATTGAGGTTGTGGTTCTAATGAGGGAGGACCATGCAACTCAAGACATAAGTGAGCACACCTTTCTTCTACTGTGGTGGTGGCAAATCAAGAAGAACATGCAATGACAAAGATGGAGGAGTTAGTGGATCCTTAGAGTGATATGGGACTTCCTTGAATAAAGTAACATCCATAAAAATATAAAATCGATGATACTGAGGATTAGAGCAATGATACTCTTATAGATACTCGAATAACTAACAAACACGCATCGAACAACCTTGTCATCCAACTTCTGCTGGGTAGGACAAAGATCCTACAAGCACATGCATCCAAATACATGTCACTCAATGAGGAATATAGGATCTTCTAGCTGAAGAGTCTGATAAAGATTATGCTCTCTTAAGATTTGTGATTGTTCTCTATCGCTTATATATATGATACTATCACGTGCTTGCTTGGTAGGATATAGTTTTTCTATTATTAATTTATAAAATTTAATAATTAATTAATTTAATTAATGAGTTTTTACAACAATTCATGTATTGATATTAAATATTGCATGATTTTATTACATGTGTGTGATAGACTAAGTGGTTAGGAGATTTGGTTGTGGAGTAAAGATTAGAGGTTAAAACCTTGGTAGAAGCACTCGTGATTCTATTTTTGTATTTATCTCTTAAGCTTATACACACTATTATTTGGTGTTTGTGTAACATTCAATCCTATATTTAGTTGGAATAGGAAAGATAGGCACGGATGTGTACAGAAAAAAAGGGTAGAAAATAGAGAGTGATTTAGAGAATAAAACTCTTCTATTCTATTCTACTTCTCTAAACTAGAGCTTTATGTTTTTATTAAGAAGCTTAAGAAATAGAGAGTGATTTAGAGGGAATTTTTAAGAAGCAATTAAAGACCTTTGATTTTTCTCGAGAATTTGGAAGCGGAGAAGCTAGATTTTTTCAGGAATTTTATTTTCTTCAAAGAGGTATGTGATTTGATATTATTTTTCATTAAAGAGGGCTAGATCTAAATCTATTTAGGTTTAAATAAATTAAGCTTTTATTTTGATTACTAAAAAGGGGATTAGATCTGGTGTTGTTTTAGGGTTAAATAATGTTAAACTTTTGTGTGGATTCAAAAGGAGATTTTGTTTTAAGCTAGAGACACGACTGATTATTATAAAATAAAGTATTTTGAATTTATAAATTGATGTGTGCGTCTTCTGTGTGTACTGACACCCGTGAGGGGACCACAGACGACCGTGCTAAGCACGAATTATGTTCTAAGAACAAATAGAGATTTCGCGATTCACAGACGGCAGTGAATAATTGTCAGACGTTTGTGAATGTGTCCACGGACGACCGTTAATGTGTCCACGGACAACCATGGTAGAATCTACGGACGACTGTGGTTAATGTTTTGGACGACGATTTTGAGGTTCAACGGTGATGTTTTTCATCTCATATTTAGGGTATTTTACTATTGGAACCCCTTCTTGTATGCAGGAATATTTATGTAGGTTATATTGTTCAATCAAGCTTTAAGGACACTCTTCTTGAGATCTATGTATGATGAAATCATGTTCTCCTTGCCTTAATATTGACGCGGGACGGTAACCCTAAAATGCGGAATATGATTTTATGCAGATTTTGCCAAAATTAAATAAAATAATTCAAGTTTAATCGCAAAATTATCTTAAGATACCTTTAGGGTTTGCAGAATTTTGATGAGTAGATCACACGAGATCCAAGTAGGGTCCAGTCCGATGCGCAAGTACTTTAGAATCGAGGCAAGATCGGCCTAGAGATAAGACTAGCTTTTCTAGGGTTAGGCGCTCGCCTACGGTCTGATGTAGATTCACAGATTTCAAAATAGGTTATGGAATGGAATTAGGGTTTGTAAAAGGCTTATGGCTGTTAGATCGGTTTATGGTTTGGAAACGGTGTTGGCTTTGTGTGGCTTAGGGTTTCAAAAGTCTAGGGTTTCGGATTTGAAAGGAAACAAATAGGCTGAGGTTTAGAGAAGCAAACACAGATCGAAAGATAGCAAATCTAAGAGATCACACAAGTTGAAGACAATAAATCAGAAGATATATGGGAATCACTCCCTTGGTCTCACACCAAACCCATCTCAGGCAAAGATTACCAAGCATAAAAGCATTCAATAATCAATCAACTAACTAAAAGTCTTTACAAGCCTCTATATATAGGCTACTAATAATTAAGTTCGAAATAAAAGAGTCATAATACTAATAAAACACAAAAAAGGAAAGTTTCGCATAAAATTCCGTCTTACGGGCTCGCTAACGCGAGTTTTATCATCGCTAGAGCGAGGCTCGCTCGAGCGAGTTTAAGTAATCGCTCGTACGATGCTCGCTCGAGCGATTTTAAGTACTTGTTCGCGCGAGGGTTCTCTGCGCCATTCTCCTCGCATGCAGTGTTGCTCTCCTCGCGGTTTGTGTCCGTTCCTCCTCTGAGGCTATGGTACTCGGGCTTCCTCTACGCTTCTTCCGACGCCGATAGAACCGGTGCGGTCCGAATCCAATGCCCATGTAAGTGGCGTCCCCGTCAATTCCCCTGGACCAAAAAAGTTTCATCACTGATGAAACACGCTCGTGGTAGATGTCTAGCAAGTTGGGGTTCAAAAGCCAAACTTCATTCTCGTGGAACCACGTGTTTTCGGACTCCGGTTTACCGACCCATTTGACCAAGTACTTCTGGAATCCCCCATCATGTGTAGAGATGGCATGATCGTTGATTATATCCTCTATATCATCTGATCTCTGTCTGCTTGGGGAAGGAAGAGGTATAGGTTGCAAGGGTGGATTGGGGCTGAGGCTGGGGCTAGGAGGTGGGTGGAGTGGGTTTTCAGGAGGAGGGATGAAACCCAAGTAAGGAACCAAATCCTCCACATTGAACGTTGAACTAACCCCCGTACCTGGAGGAAGTTCAAGTACGTATGCATTAGGACCACTCTTAGCCAAAATTCTAAAAGGCTCAGCGCCTCGAGATTGGAGCTTCTTTGCGGATCCCGAAGGGAACCGCTCAGGCCTAACTCGGACCATCACATAATCACCCATGTTAAATTCTTTAGAACGCCTGTGAGCATCTGCAGATAATTTATAGTGATTGTTGCTGGAATTAATTTTCTGTTTAATTTCGGCATGCAAGCTATGAATATGTTGTGCAAATGCATCGACAGACTCTGACACTCTATGGGATGCAGACATGGGGATCAATCTAATGGGGTCCTAGGCCTATGACCATGCACTACCTCAAAAGGACTCATGCCTATGGACCTATTGACAGAATTATTATATGCAAACTCAGTTGTGGGTAATATGGTATCCCAGATCCTAACATGATCACCGACAAGACTATAAAGGAGATTCCCAAGGCTCCTATTGGTGCTTTCGGTTTGGCCATCCGTTTGAGGTTGGTAAGCTGTAGAGAATTGGAGCAATGTGCCAATCATGTGCCAAAGGGTCTTCCAAAAATAGCTCGTAAATTTAACATACTTATCAGACACAATGGTTTTGGGCAACCCATGAAGACGTACTACCTCCGCAAAAAATAGTTTAGCAATGTGGGATGCGTCGAAGGTTTTGGAACAAGGAATGAAGTGGGCCATTTTGGAAAATCGGTCCACTACGACATAGATGGAGTCGTGCTTCCTAGGCGTCTTAGGAAGTCCAAGCACGAAATCCATAGAGAGGTCTTGTCACGGTGTGTGTGGCACGGGTAAAGGGGTGTACAAGCCGGTATTTTGTTTGGTTTGTTTTGACACTTGGCAAGTATGATGATGTTTGACAACCCGAGCGACATCTCTCATTAGGCTAGGCCAAAAGAACCTATCCTCTACGAGCGCAACAGTTTTATTACGCCCAAAATGTCCGGTCATCCCTCTAGCATGTAATTACCAAATGAGAAAGTCACGCAATGAATTGCGAGTGATGCAAAGGCGATTGCCTTTGAATAAGTACCCATCCTAGATGGTGTACACGGAGTGTGTGCTGGTCGGGTTACTAAGGAGAGCAGTATACTCAACCCTAAAATTTGGGCACTCGGGGTACTCATCCTTTAACTTTTCGATCCCGACGACCTCGATGCTCATTGTGCGCAAAGTCTCCACTCGCCGACTAAGTGCATCAGCAGCCCTATTTTCAGCACCAGCCTTATGCTTTAACACGAATGTGAACCCTTGAAGGTACTCAACCCACTTCGCGTGCCTTGGGTTCAACTTCTTCTGTGAAGTAAGAAAGCGTAAGGCTTCATGGTCAGAGAACAACACAAATTCTTGCGGTCTAAGGTAATGTTTCCAATACCAAAGAGATCGGACGACCGCATAGAACTCCTTGTCATAGGTAGAGTATTTTTGCTTTGCCTCGTTAAGTTTTTCACTAAAATAGGCCACAGGGTGACCCTCTTGGCTAAACACTCCTCTTATGCCTACACCCGATGCGTCGCATGCGACTTCAAAGACTTTGGAAAAGTCCGGCAATTGCATGACGGGTGCACTACTCATTCGGTGTTTGATCTCAGCAAAGGCTTTTGTTGCCGCTTTGCCCCATTTAAAGTACCCTTTTTTCATGCAATCTGTAATTGGGGCCATAATAGTGCTAAAGCTTCTGATGAAGCGACGATAAAAAGTAGTCAAGCCATGAAAGCTGCGGACATCGTGTATGTTCTAGGTTCGGGCCACTCCACAATGGCTCTAACCTTTTCGGGGTCCGTGACCATTCCATTGGCCGAGATAATAAATCCCAAGAAGACAACAGAAGGTTGCATGAAAGTGCACTTCTTGAGATTGGCAAACAAAATCTCGCCCTTGAGGGTTTCACAAACCAGCCTAAGGTGGGTCAAGTATTGATCCTTGTTGTGACTATAGATCAAGATGTCATCGAAATAAACAACAAGGAATTTGCCTAGAAACGGCCTCAACACTTGGGTCATGAGTCGCATGAAGATACTCGGGGCATTAGAAAACCCAAAAGGCATGACCATCCACTCATAAAGACCATCGTTAGTCTTAAAGGCGGTTTTCTACTCATCACTGGGGCGGATGCGGACTTGATGGTAACCACTTTTAAGGTCTATCTTTGAAAAGATGGTGGCACCAACCATTATGCCAAGCATGTCATCGAGCCTTGGTATGGGAAACCGATACTTAATGGTAACCTTATTGATCGCACGGCTATCCACACACATGCGCCACGTACCATCTTTCTTAAGAGTGAGTAGGGCAGGTACGGCACACGGGCTCAGACTTTCTTGGATGAACCCCTTCTGAAGGCGCTCGTTGACTTGCCGAGTTAATTCGGCGTGCTCAACTGGATTCAACCTATAGTGGGGCAGGTTCGGTAAGGTAGATCCAGGAACCAAGTCTATTGCGTGTTGGATATCACGCATGGGAGGGAGTTCGTTTGGTAAGTCTTCAGGGAAGACATCCGTAAACTCTTTTAAAATCGGCTCAACCTCCTTGGGACATTCGCTCACCGACTCGGGAGCACTCTCTACGGTGACAACTACGTACACCACTCTCATCTTTCGATGCTTTCTTGAACTTAGAAGGACTCACAATATTAATGAATTTAGAAGACTTGCCCTTCTTTTCGACGGTGTTGGTCGAGGGTGTTTTGGGAGGCAAATGGTGTAAAGTGATCTTTTTGCCCTTATGCATGAACGCGCATATGTTTGTTCGACCAAAAAGAGTCACGTTCATGTCGTAGAGCCACGACTTTCCCAAAATGATATGGCCCACATCCATCGGCACCACATCACACCACAAGGTGTCCGAATAAGAACCTAACTGAATCGGTACACGACACCTTTTCGATATGGGAATGGATGAAGAATTGACCCATGCGACTTTATAAGGTCTCGGGTGGGCTTCAGGTGTAAGCCCTAATTACATTAGTACAACTACCGCTATCCATGATGACCCTATAATTCTTTTCACCAAATCTGGCATAGGTGTGGAAGATGTTCTCCTTACGCCAATCATCCTTTTCATCCCGTTGAGGCTGTGCAAGGGCACACCTCACAACTAAAGCATGATTAATAACATCACCGTCTTCATCACTGGGTGTGCTAACCGGTTCAAATACTTCCTCTTCAACCACTATCTCATCATCATCCTCCTCTCCCTCAATGAAGAGAGTCTTTTGGGGTTCTTTTGTAGGGCATTAGGCGGCAAAGTGTCCCATCCCATGACATTTATAGCACTTTACTTGATAATTAACCCTTGAGGATTCTCCAACTACACTTTTTCCCTTTTCAAACCTAGAATTGGTAGGGCGGGTTGTGTAGGTTTGGGAGGAGGATTGAATCGTCCCTCATCGGATCATTGATTATTATATTGTGGCTCGGTTCTCTTCACCACTGTAGTTTTCAAGTATCGTTCAAGATCTTGCACAACGACATAGCATCTTTCAAGAGTTTCTACGGGGTGAGAAATCAATGCATTTTGCAAATCAAGTTGCAATCCATTGCGGAATCTAGAGAGTGATTTCAGGGTCTTCCGATACTTTTGCCCTCATCATGAACTCTTCGAATTTGGCAATGTAATTGGTCACGAGCATACTACCTTGGCGTAAATTTTGCCACTAGTCGAGGAGGCGTTGATGGTATGATAAAGGAACATGCTTCTCAGTAAGTCGTTTCTTCATGTTGTCCCAACGGGTAATGGGAGGACAACCCGCGTTCACCCTAATGCGCTCAACATTGAGCCAGAAAAGTCAAGCTTGACCAACCAACTTCATCTTAGCGAGTCTAACGCAACGATCGTCATTCATGGCATACCACTCTAAGTATTGGTCCATGTCAGAAAGCCAATCGAGGAAGACGGTAGGGTCCATTCTTCCATCGAAAGTCGGAATCTCAACAAATTTTTTTTTTTTTACTGTTCACGATGAATAGTGACGGACGTCCGTGATGAACAGTGACGGACGTTTGTGAAACAGTGACGGACGTCCGTGATTTTGCCCCCTCATTGTCCGTAGGTCACGGACGTCCGTGGGCGTCGTGACGGGGTTTTCTAAATATTACTGAAATTGCCTATTTTAGTGTTTTGTTAGTATTAGGACTCTTTATTTCGAATTTTAACTATTGGTGGCCTATATATAGAGGCTTGAAAAGACTTTTTTAGTTAGTTTTTGATTATTGAATGAAAAAAGAGTTGCTTTTGTGCAAACCCTAGAGAGCTTGTGAAGAGTTTTCAACCGAGAGAGTGAATCCTTCAAACCTTGAGGAGTGAGCAATCGTTTCTCGTGCGACTTAGTGACGAAATTGCGTGAAGCTTCGGAAAATCCTTGGTGTGAAGCTTTGGAATCTATCCTTTTATTTTATCTTCTTTAGTTATTGTTAGGTATTATCCTTCTTTAATTTCGTTGATAAAAACCTCAAAATCTCAAGCTTTTTCCCTTTTATCAAAATTATTTGAAGCCCTATTTCATTTAAAATCCCCAAGGAGTCAAGAGACGATATTGCGATTGTCGAATGATGCCCTAAACTAGAACGAATCTTGAGTTCCCTCGTCGGAGCCGTTTTTCTAGATCGGGAAATTTTTACGCATGCGACGCTAAAATGGATTAATCTAATTGTTTTATTAATTTCATTGAATTAATTTTATGTGTTGCTTGATTTTGAATATTTTCGCTATTCAATTGATTCTAAAGTTAATCCCACATCGCATATTAGGATTTTAGCATTTGTCCCGCGTCAGAACGTTCTTTAGGAGTTGAACTTCGGGGTCGGTCATCTCTACGATGATCTCTACGGTTTCGGTTGTCTTGGCGACCATTACGTTCAAAGTGTGGACATTCACGCTCTTGGTGTTGATTTTTCAGCCCACCAATCTCTTCCAGTTGGTTGATTCGATCACGTAATCTATCATTACCAACTCCTAAGGATGTTTGGGCTTGCTCAATGGTATTTAGACGTGCACTAATCGCACCCAATTCTTCTCGCATACCGTTAAGAGCATTGAGAATCGCACTCGGGTCCATGGTGATCACAAGGTCTATTAGGGTTCTAATATGGACTGCAATATGGACTCTAAAACAATGCAATAAAGTAAATATGACAAGCAAAGATGCCCTAACCTAGAAAACCTAGGGCTCTGATACCAAAACTGACGCGGGACGGAAACCCTAAAATGCGGAATATGATTTTATGCAGATTTTGTCAAAATTAAATAAAATAATTTCATTTTAATCACAAAATTATCTTAAGATACCTTTAGGGTTTGCAGAATTTTGATGAGTAGATCACACGAGATCCAAGTAGAGTCCAGTCCGATGCGCAAGTACTTTAAAGTCGAGGCAAGATCGGACTAGAGATAGGACTCTAGCTTTTCCAGGATTAGGCGCTCGCCTGCGATCTGATGTAGATTCACAGATTCCAAATTAGGTTATGGAATGGAATTAGGGTTTGTAAAAGGCTTATGGCTGTTAGATCGGTTTATGGTTTGGAAATGGTGTTGGCTTTATGTGGCTTAGGGTTTCAAAAGTCTAGGGTCTCGGATTTGAAAGGAAACAAATAGGCTGAGGTTTAGAGAAGCAAACACAGATCGAAAGATAGCAAATCTAAGAAATCACACAAGTTGAAGATAATAAATCAGATATATATGGGAATCACTCCCTTGGTCTCACACCAAACCCATCTCAGGCAAAGATTACTCAAGCATAAAAGCATTTAATAATCAATCAACTAACTAAAAGTCTTTACAAGCCTCTATATATAGGGCACAAATAATTAAGTTCGAAACAAGAGTCCTAATACTAATAAAACACAAAAAAGGAAAGTTTCGCATAAAATCCTGCTTTACTTGAGCTCGCCGAGTTAGTTTATGATCGTCATCGATGCTCGCCGAACGATTTTAAGCACCGCCATGCCGAGGGTTCTTCATACTGCTCTCCTCAAGGCGCGTTGTTTCCTCGTGGTTTGTGTCCGTTCTTCCTCTGAGGCTATGGTACTCGGGCTTCCTCTATGCTTCTTCCGATGCCGATAGAACCGGTGCGGTCCGAATCCAATATCCATGTAAGTGGCGTCCCCGTCAAATATTCTAAGCATTTAACAATGAATTTTAATAATAGTTTATGATGCATTAATGATGTTATTGATATGATGTCTTTATTGCCTCCCGGTTTATATTCTTTGATGAATACTTTGTTATCATGCCAATCTTCACATATGTAGTTAACATGCAATTTACTTGGACGTGTAAAATATGAACCCGTGATGTACACCTTAGAACTTATAAAAGATTGAAAATGTGTATTTTGCACGTGTGATTGGTTGGTATCATGAGAGTGCGCATGCCATTGCAGATCATGAAAGAGGGAATATGTAAAATGATGAAAGGCATGATTATGTAAATTTTTATTTCAATGATATATTAATGCTGTGAATGATAAAAGATATGAATGAAAGAAAAAGGTATGCAAGCATTACATGCATTCAAAGAAATGAACCTACACGGTCAATCGTTGCATGTTGTAACCAACTCAGATCAAGTGAGTGGCTAGAGATCTTAGCCCTGAGGGGAGGATCTTATGATGCGTACGGAAATGATGTCATGATGTGCATGCTTGAACATGTATTGCATTGAAACTTGAATCTTATACAAAAAGAAATAAAGGATTAATTATGAATGATGAGCTATGATAGGCGAACATGAATAAGAATGGTGAACATAACTTTAATTTCATGCTTAATATAATTTCGTAATGCTCATGTCACTTATCACTTTATGTTTTGTCCATGATATTATGTGAACACTTTTCCATGTTGCATGTACATGTACCTACTTCCTATATGTGTATATGCATTGGTGGATGTATGGGATGTTGAGCGGGATTATAGGTCTGGATCATACGAATATAACTCACACCCTCTCTTTGGGTGGCCAGATGAGACAAATAATAGAGATAATGGAGTTTAGGTGCACAATGACACGCTGCCGATGACCAAGCGATAGATGGAGGGGATGATAATTTTAAACCATAAGTTTTGAAGACTTAATTATTAATTTAGCAGACGTTTAGTTGCTTAGACTTAATTATTAATTTATTAATTAACTATGAATTTATTCAGTAAATTCTTGAAAAATTTTAATGCTATTTTGATATGTTGGCCTACGTTTACATGGAGATTATTAATGTAGTTTCTGCATTATGCGCTTAATTGATGGATAAAATTAATAGGTTTCTTTAATAATCGCGCAATATGGTACAATGATCATGTATGAATTATGATGAGTGGTGGCCTAAGAGCTTACAATCAAGGGTTGTGAGATTTCGGGTCGTCATAGTGATGGTGTGCGATTAATAAGAAAATAAGCAGTAAGTAGGGCCATCGACCAATAAGTCTTTGTCACATACATACCACTAAGTACATACCAGGTTACTCCAACATCATTTTGTTGTGGAGTGCAAGTGGAAGAGTATTGATGAGTAATACGATATTTTTATTATCCTGTAAATAGTGATTAAGATTGAGAAGAGTATTCATGTGACTTCCCCAAAGTCACACACCGGATCTATGTACTCATTTGAAGACGCCGGACTACGTAACATACATAACTAGTGACAAATGATAAAATATAATAGTAACATATTGATCCGAACTATAGCACAACGGAATGTAAACAATAAAATAAATCGTCATTCATTCATAAGTAATACGAGCTATTAAAAAAACTGAATTGAATTAAAATTAATTGAAAATTAATCAATTAACTATTCATAAATAATGTAATCAATAATCTACACTAACTTAACTAAAAAGGTCTCAACAAATTCAAATAATGCTCTAATTAAAAATCTAAAATAAAAGTCTAACTCTCAAAATAAATAAACTCCTAACGCTTGAAACTGTCTTCGTTCAAATCCCGATTTGCGTCATGGATCTCCATATCAGTATTTTAGTATCCTGTGATCAACTCATCTCCTGATCATCCCATTGTAAATAATGAAGATGTGACTCTAAAAGAATTCCGTATGGTCCAGTCATATGATCGCTAATACAAGAAATCCGTATGCAAGCCTTATACAGACAAATCATGATAAATAGTCCAATGATAAATAATGTAAACAAAAGCAATAAGATCATGACATGTTTATGAGTAATATAAAACAATAACTAAGAATAAGTATTGATACATAACATGTGACTTGTTAATGTCTCTTCCTAGTTTTCCATATGGTAATTTTCATTATTGATGTTAAATGCAATGCAACATGAATCTCATTCATCATGTCATTCTTTATCTTTGGTTTGTTGTCCCAATCTTCACCCTTATCATCAATCAATTGGGTATGGGACTTTTACATGGTCTTCTCTTCTTAGACACACATAGTCACCATCTCATATGTTAGATTATTTGCCCATTGGATCCGAGCTAGTTACTGCATGCAACAGTAATCTCTTAACATATTCATTGATGCTAATATGCATTATGTCTTTATTAAGTCATGCTTTTCATGCCTTTTTCATCGTATCATCTTATTCGCTTTAATAGTAGATGTAAATCTATTCATAATGTTCATGGTGTCTAATTCATTCATAGTATCATGGTTTAGTCTTGTGAGAATCATGAATCTTCCCACTTTCATATCCTATGAAATGTACAATAAATATGATGCAAAGACCTCGGTAAAAACGTCATGCGATATTTCACTTTATTAGTCCATAGCATGGTCTATTTGGTCTATTATCATAGTCTCAAATTTATTAAATTAACATGTGTAGGAATCAACTAAGTGATATGAACATTAAATAACTTTCATGTGAGAGTGACATGACATAAGTGCAATAAATAACATGTGAAATTGCTAAGGAACAATGGTATAAATCATGTGATTCTATAATTAATCATTAAGGCATATGGTGATAAAATAAAATAAAATAAGCATGCTCTTTCAATATTTGAAAAGGAATTAACCTCATCCTAGCATTAAAACCCTATGATTTTTTCATCCTTTATGGTTTCTTGATTTGTATTCTCTACTTCTTGAAGGGCTTTAATAAATCTTGAAGATGCCTTTAATTAAATTTTATTTTTGCTGAATAAGCGAATATATAAAAAGTAAAGAGAAAACAACAAAACAAATACAAACACAGCTACCGTGTCTGTGGAGCTTCGGCATCGCCATCACCCCACAACAGAAGAGCAAAACCAAGAACAACCAAATAAATTACAACCTGATAAATAGGTTCAGGAGACCTAGCCTATCATCGTGAAGACAAATCTAAGTCTGAAGATTGCACTCCTTAATATCCATAAACTCTTGCGAAATACCATGGCTATTACCGAAAGAGGCAAGAGCATCCGTCACTTTGTTTTCGCCTCTATAAATATGATGAATCGACCATGAGATAGGTTTAAGAAGCAACCGACATTCGCGCAATATACTTTCAATTGCCCATGGATTATTAGTACCACCAAAGCATTGAACCAAAAGTTTTGAATCAGATTCAATGTCAATATTCACTATACCCAACTTGAGAATTAATTTAATACCATCTAATAGAGCCCCAGCCTCAACTTCATTGTTGGATCCGGCCCCACAAAAACTAGAAAAAACTCTGATAAAGCGGCCCGAATGGTCCCAAATAATGCCACCACCAGACGAAAAGCTAGATCCCATAGAACTGGAGCCATCAATGTTCAGTTTGTAGCCATTCACAGGATGCCTCCACTTGGTCCAAATGATTTTAATGGCAGGGCTAGTAATCAAATGGATGCCCAAGCCTAGTAAAATATCATCCTTTCCACAAAGGAGGTTTCTACTTGGGTTGACCAAAATACCAAGATCCCTCACCCACTTCAAAACATTAGAGGAAATAAGTCCAAAATTAGCAGGTTCATCGTCAAAATTAGCATGATTTATGACAATCCAAGTACACCAAGCAATCAACAAGGGAATCATTCTCTTGATGAGGTTAATATAAGACTTCCTACCAACAGGAAACCATGCCATGATCTTATTTTCTAAGGTATTCCCTCCACGAAAATATTAAAAATCTTCTCTAAATTCTCCCAAACCATAGTGAAAATTTTGCACAAATTAAAAAGATGCTCCATGGATTCTTCTACACAACAATATAGAGGGCATCGAGACGCTAAAGGAACTTTGCGTGATTTCACTAAAGAGTCCACAAAAACAGCTTTATTTATAATCTTCCACACAAAAATTTTAACTTTCTTGGGTAGGTTGGTGCTCCAAATCCATTTCAAGACGACATTAGGAGGATAATTAAATCTTAAATTGTTCCGAGTTTAATTAGAGTTGAACTACCTATTCGTACTAGGCTTCCAAAATCTTTTATCATTCCCTTCAGTCTAAGGCTTAGTATGCATAATACTAGCAGAAGCACTAGAACCCATCGCATCAATAAGACCTTCAGCATTCCAAGTATAATTATGAGAGCAATGTAGAATCGATCGATCAGTACTGATCCTATCAGGCATACTCCCAATAAAAGGAATTTCCGAAAACCAAGGATGTTGTAAAGGCATGGTATTTACTCCATTACCAACCACCCATTGACATTTTTCCATGGTAAACTTCATTTTAGATTGCATAGAAGCCCAAATTTTCGATTCCCCATTCTTCTTCTTACGACAGTTCCAAAGACCAGTTTTGGCACAATATTTGTTGAAAAGAAATTCAGTCCACACCTCGTCTTTGTTGATCATTTTCCAACAAAGCTTAGTCATGATTTGGTGCATGTCAGTGAGCTTTCTCATCCCCAATCCACCCTCAAGAATGAGTTTAGCAATTTTATCCCAAGAAATTCAATGGGTTCTTGCCATCCGTTTTGCCCCAAAAGAAATTTGCAAAATTTTTTTCAATGCCTTCCGTGACATACTTGAAAAGCCTTGGAAAAATTAGAATTAAAAAAAAAAAAAAACCTCAAAAAGACTCTTTAAAAAAAAAGATTCTAAACAAGCCTTAAAATAAGGATTTAAAAAAAAACCCTGAAATCTTGTCTTGAAAGGAATTATTAATGCTTCTCTGTCTTAATTTTTATCATTCACTTTTCTCTTTCCTATCTTGAAAAGTCTTTCTCAAAATCTTAAAAGTCTCTTGAAAAAGCCTTATTTTAAAAAAAACTTAAAGATAAAGTTGCAAACCTTAAAATTAATAGGAAGGGTCTTCTTAAAGGTATCTTAAAGATTTGAAATGATTCTTTTGAAACTTTTAACAAGGATTTGAAAGAGTTATTGAGAATCTTGAAAAGCTAATAAATTTTGGATAATTTAATAAACAAAGAAAAAATCTTGATCTTGATTCTTGATTTTAACAAATATAAAATTTACCCCAATCTCTTCCCTTTAAATCTCTTTTCCCTTATCTCTTTTTCCCTTTCGTTCACCTTTTGGGAAATAACCAACATCCTTGTTTTTATTATTATAATGGGCTCCACGTCCCACTCCTTTTCTATTTCTAACTCTCCCTTGGTCTTAAGTGAAGACCCAATGACCTTATCTTGGGTCTTTAATTACTTAGTGGGTCTTTAATTAGTTAATGGATCTTTAATTAGTTATTAAGTTTTTAATTAAATAGGTATTTAATTAGTTAATAAGTCTTTAATTAGTTAGTGGGTCTTTAATTAATTTACTAACATATTTTCAAGTTCCGTTAACTATTACTAATGACACAACAAAATTTACTAACATCTATTGATAGGCTTATAAGGTCTATCAATTACATTAATTAATTATTATCAGTCATATTTAAATAAAGTAAGCATTTTATTCATGTGCAATAACTAATTACATGCATCAAATCAATCAAACTAATAATGATTATAAATCTAGCAAATAATTATTGTCTAATAATGCATGAAAATCTCGGTCATTACAATTCACCACCATTAGGGTTTAAATAGAGACACTATATTGATTATGATCTAAAGCATGAACCTTTGGAACTTATTAAACACTTCACATTTGTTATTTAGCAGATATATCTAGGTTGCACGAGTACACTCATCAAGAAACATAACAAAATAAGAATGACCATCAAGAGAAGCAATTGGGGAAGGACCTCCTTATCCATTAGAGTGCAAAACTTCAGAAGGTGAACTGCATCTATTCATATGAGGAGAATAAGTATTTCTAACATATTTAAAGACTTCACATACTTTACATTGAAACTTAACAAATTTACACAAACTTAAATTCAGGAATTGAAGGGCATAAAATTTGGAATCCAAATTGTCCAAGTTTGGCATATGCCATAAGGATGACGTATCACAACTAGTATTTATGAATAAAGGAAAAGCAGAAGACAAATGTCATTCACATCGATCAGCCACAGTAGCTATAGGTTTGCTAAAGTCTGCATCGAGAGAGTATATAGTCCTCTCTCAACACCTCTACCAAAAATCTTTTTCGTAGTAAGCTCTTTAAAAATACAGTGATATGGATAAAAGATGGCATAATAATTTAATTTCTTTGTTATACTACAAACAAGATTTTTAGATAATTGTGAGATATGCAAAATATGTTATAAACATAGAGAAGAGGATACAAGAATGGTTCCTACCCCCAAGATTGGAGTGAAGGACCTATCAACATATCTAATCTGGGCTGATGGAGGTGGCAAGGAATATAAGGAATAGCCCTAAGACTCACCTGTCATGGGATCTCTGTCGCTCCTAAGTCGATGACCCAACTAGGAGCAGTGGATGAAGTAGTGATGCAAATGCGGATGAGACTGGGATGCTTGATGGCTTAGAATATGATGAGTTTCCTGAGTGATCAGCGAGGGAAGCTTGTGCAACACACAACTTGACTCGAATATGCTCTACCATATGAGATTAAAGGGAGCTCATGATTTCAACAGCTCTACCAGAAGAGGCAGTAGGCTTGGAGGACAAATCAGTCGCAGCTGTATAGGCAGAGGAAGATGTCTTCTGCTGATATGTGTGATGATGATGTGACATAAAGGATGAATGGGTTTTAGGATTCTTGCTGATGTCAGCTTGATGTCACTAGCTTTTATATTAAGAGAGTAAAGTCGTACATACACACCCATTATTATGGTCTACACACCACACACACTAATAGTGTATGCGTATAAATACACTACCATGAATTACAGTATAGAGATATTTTTTCCATGCAATCTCGTCACTACTGATCTTTTAATCGTGGACTTCACATCACATGGCACACTTTATGAAATATAGTGCTGTGTCCAAAAAAATGACCTGTTGGTAACCGTATACCAGCTCTTATAAAAGAAATATAACTTTAAGTAGGTATAAGTTGCTATGCAGATGAATGTTACCATAAATCTATCAGCCAGGGAATGCTAATGGGTTGGTGATATCATGATTTCTTTGATAGTACTAACTCATTGCATTATGGTTGCTATTGTGCTGACTCTGATGTACTGAGACATCTTTTCCTTGACTATGTCATTGCTGGACGTGGAATCAATCCACGCGTACCTATCAATTGTGTGTCTGAAACATAATATGACTTTTGTTTGCTATGCAGATGACGAGGAGAGTTCATCACTACGAGATTCTGTTAATGATGGTAACAACACCACCGAACAAATGCGTCCAAAGCTGGTTGGTTTCCCCTGTACTTTTTCCCCTGTACTGCCACATGGCTTGTGCTTCCCTTAGGCTTTAGTATCAATAGTGAGTCAGACGAATTTCAGTAAATACCCTTCATCTAAGCAAATATAACATGCTTAACATGAGCATAAATAGAAAAGAGAGCTAGTAAGGTTGATCTATCGCTATGGATATGAAAGGTACCAACTACTGAAACAAATATAACATTCTCAACATCAGCAAGTTTCCGACAGTTCCTGATATGACAATTTTTTGAAACAACTGTAATCTTCATGTTTATTTTGTCATATTTATGTTTTTCATCATAGATAGGGAGGAAATGCATTTGACTCATTGATCAATGTAGCTTTCACACATTTGTGGTTGTTCTCATTGAGTTATATGATGCAGCAATGATTTTCTGTATCAACCTTCTTTGTAACAATTTGATAATGTAATAATGGATCATTTTTCTCGTATAAGTAGGGAAATTTATGCACTATTATATTTTCAACCTGTATAAGTTGGATATTCATATACTGGAAACACTTGCATCATTTTTAGGATTGCTAAAAACTCCAATATTTGATCTGAGTTCAGTTTCTTGGTTAATATGTAGATCTCACAGTGCCTGTAAAATTCTTATTTTCTCATTTCTTGACAGAACAATATATTTCCTCCTGCAGGATCATGTGCCCTCTTCAGGGATGAGTACCATTGCAGATGCGAGATCTCAACACCTTAGTGGTACTAACGATACTAATGTGTCCATTACTGCTGAAGATTGTAGTTTACCTCCATACCCAGAAAATCATAAACATAAGTTCTCTTCTCCACTAATTTCTGGGAGCCTTTTTGACTTGGAAGAAGAATCTCCACCTTCCAAGCAAAATTTGTTCGTCAATATTCCCATTTCAGTTGCAGATTCTTGCAATCTTGAATTTGTTCGTGCTGTTAGTGATAACAGGTTAGGTGAAAAAACCTTAAAATTTTCTTTTCAACAATGCCATGGATTTTTTTTGTCAATGACACATCGTTTATCATGCCAGTGCTGACTCTTTAATAGGCATTTACGAGGAAGAAACCACACAAGAGGCACCATTAGAAACTGGCATTATTTTTGAAAAGGGTATCACTTCAAATAGTATTGGTGGATTGATTGGTGAAGTTGACCAACATTCATCTACGAGCAGCAGCTATTCCGGAAGTTCATCGTCTACGATACCTTCTGCAAAAAATTCTACCTTGCCAAGTGAAGGGCTTTTGCATTTCAAGTTAGCTAAGTCAATAATAAAGGATATGCCCAGAATAGAGGAACCCACATTTTCTATGGTAGTATCAGTTTCCCAAGAGTCTCATGACTTGGATACGCCATTGAGTTATAGCAAGGAGAATTATAAGTGCAGTTCGTCAATTGAAGAAAGTACAATTTCAAAAGAAAGCTGCAATGTTTCTGAAATGCCACAAATTCCAACACAGACATCACCTGAAGGGAGGTCTAAGTCTGAAGAGGAAGATCCATCTGGCATGAGATTTGAAGATGGTTCTGTAGCAGTTGACAGTATTAGAGAATGTCCACTTGTTGGAGAGCCTCACAGTGGAGAGGCCTCACAAGATATTGAGAGAAACCTCAAGGCTCAAGAGTGCTCTTCTGATAAAAGGTCCCTACTTTAACCTTTAGTAACTGCACGTAGTTTGTATTTATTTGTAGGAAATTTCACTTGCAAAGTAGATGAATTTCATGTTTTATTTGCAAATTTCAGATCTTGATATGCTCTTACATTCATCATGATGGAAAATCCCTCTCTGATAGTCTTCTAAGCTAAATGTTGCTATGGACTCAGAATGGCATACTAATTTCTTCCATTATTCACCTTCCTTTTGTCTTTAGGAGCTCCTCAGGCTGCTCGACATCTGTTGTTATATGCCTTTCTTTATTAAGGAGTTCTTAGCCTAAAAATAAACAAATTGAAACCAGAGTAGCGTTTATAACATATTTCAGAGAAGGCAATAAGCATACATCCCGGATAACTGATCCACCTAACATTAGCACCACTTGTCCCATAATAGTCATTTTTAAAGCTAGTGCATGACATTGGAAAAAGAATATGGAACTAGGCTTATAGTTTATATGACAGCTTGCATAATGCCATCTTCTACGTAATTCGTAGGTCACAATGAGCTCCACGGAAAAACCATCATGTTGTAGTGTATCTCCATTTAGGTTCATTCTGATGCTGATATGATCATGGATGAATTTTTTTTTTTAGAACTTGGGTGTCCAGGCCTCTTAGAACACCCGACTAATCCTAGGAGCACGTGCACGCCCTAAGTTAGCACGTGATATAAATCTCTAGAGTGGGCCTCAAGAGCCGGGGATTCAAACTCAGGTTTCCGCTTCCTGAGGCGGGTACCTGGTTATCTTGCCAAACCGCTTGAGGTTTATATGGATGAACTTTATAAGAAGCTATGTTTGATTGAAGAACACACAAATTGATATTCTGGCATCTTGGGAGAAGGTATGCTTTCTTAAAAAAGATGAGGGGTTGGGAAGAAGGGATTTAAAGCAAATGAACGATGCTCTTCTCGTTAAATGGCTATGGCGATTAGGTGACGGAGGTGGATCCCTTTGGGCAGAATTGGTGTGCCAAAAATACAAAGTAAAGAGGCAAGGCTGGGGATTCCATTCCAAAGGTTTGCAGAGGGCGTCCGGCTGGTGGAAAGGAGTCATGAGGAAGGCTGCCGATTTCTCAAGGGGGGCATCCTTTGTTGTGAACAGTGACCTAAATATAAGTTTTTGGTATGATAGGTGGGCATCTCCATCTCCTCTCAGTGTTTCATCTACAATATATGTTGTAGAAAAGGTGAAGTGGTGGCATCATTCATTAGATGCGAGGATGAAAATTTAGAATGGGACCTTGATCTTAGGCGCGACTTAAGAAATGGTGAGGTGGCGGAGTTTGAAGTGTTGGTTGAGACCTTGCCGACGGTTCCACGGTTGAATGATATGGCTGATATTAGAAATTGGACGGGTTCTAAAGATGGCTGCTTCGGTAAAATCTGCATACTCTTACCTGTGGAGAAGGCCATTAATCACCCATACTTGGACTGGAATATGGAGGGTGCATGCTCTGCCCAGATCCATTATCTTCTCATGGTGCGTGGCTCATAATCGCATTAAGACGGTGGATTTGCTAAACAGAAGGGGTATCCTGATGCCTAACAGGTGTATTTTATGTTGCCATGATGCAGAATCTACTGATCACTCAATGCTGCATTGCCCGTTTTCTCAGTTGGTCTGGAATCGGTTTCGATTAGGGATGAATGTTCAAGGATGCTTGCACGACTCTTGCAGCTCCTTGCTGGATGAATTCTACCCCAGTCGGGGGGCTTCTTCAGGGGCCAGTGCCATTCCCATTCTTATTTTCTGGGCCATTTGGCATGAGCAGAATCTTAAACTATTTCAAGGAGAGAGTTGCTCTGCTATCAACGTTGCCAATAACATCTACTCTTGGTTCTCTGTGTGGGCTGCTCGTCAGGGAGCGATATCGGGTTCTAGTCGAGGGACTGTTTTGAGGTTTCAGCCTCTGTGATCAAGGGCCAAAAAGTCGGTTTCGGTATCTGTTTCAGGACTGACCGAAAGCGAAAATTTAACCGAAATTTCGGCCAAAATTTTCACTGCTCGCTGAAATTTCAGTCCCAAGCGGCGACTAAGGCGACAGGTGATATGACTGCACGTGTGGTGCGCACACCGAGGGGATGGTTGAGCGGCTGTAAGAGGTTGACTCCCGGTAACCCTGTATTTTTCCCAGATAACCCTTCATAAAAAGTCTGTCGAAAACAAACCCTTAAAAAAAACTGCAAAAAATTTAAGTGTTGATAGAGAGAACGTTGCAGAGAGTAAGAGGACAGAGATTGTTTTTTTGGTATGATTTCTGGTTCTCTTTACTCTACTTCTCTCTCAAGTTGATTCTAGGGTTTAGGGTTTTTCTTCATTATTTAAATAAAAAAAAAAATCTAGTTTTAATTTGGGTTTTTTTAATGGGCTTTGTACCAAATGGCGCCCGGTGCCTTATCTTATTACCAAAAAACCGTGTGCAGTTGTATATTCCGAAAAACCGGTCATGCACACTTGAAACAGCTGAAATCTTTCACGTAGTTTACGGTTTTGCCCTTCTACACCTGTCCCCTTAGAATCCATGTTAATTACATTTATGCCATCAGTTTAAACTCTTTGAGTTGAATGGTGCCAATTTTTTATGAGAGAGAAAAAGGAGAGAGAAATTAGAACGGTGCCATTTTTTTGAGAGAAAGAGGAGAGAGAAACTAGAACGGTGACATTTTTATGAGAGAGAAAAAGAAGAGTGAGAAGAAGAATAGGAAAGAGAAAGAGGAGAGAGAAAGAGAAGGAAAACAAGATCCATTTAGTTTGATCGATGCAAAACGTAGATCCTTCAAAACCCTCTTCCCAGATCTTTCAAACCCTCTCTCCTTCAAAACCCTCTTCCCAGATCTTTCAAACCCTCTCTCCTCTCTCTCTCTCTCTATTGACCCTTTTTGGGTTTTCTTTTTTTAATAAATGGGTTGGTTTCTTTTCAGTCATTCTATTGGATTGCCTTTTTAATTTAATTTTTTTTTCTTTTTTTGGGGATTGATCATTGGTCAAAATACCGGTTTTCCGGTACGTATCATCCGGATCTCTCGGACGATACGTACCGGGTATCGTCCGATACATTCAATGTATCGGCGATACATTGAATGTATCGGTTTGATACATTCAAAAAATCGTTTTTTTTTTTTTAAATCCCAAAAAAATCCCAAAAAATCCCAAAAATTATATTTATTTATTTTGTATTTATTTCAACTATTTTTGCTTTTATTTTTGACATATTTGATGCATTATTTAGATGAATATATAAGTAAGATGCCTATTTTGTAACTTAACCCAAGTCACATGCCTATTTTGTAACTTATTTTTGTCTTAAGATCACATTTTTGACTTAATGTAATAGATCTTCTAACATTATGTTCGATCAGCTGATCACATGCCTATTTATTACCAATATTTCATAATTTGATCGTATGAACCGCATAAAGTAAATTACAATATATATTGACAAAATAAATTATATATTGTCAAAAATAATAGCTATGTTGATAAAAATAAGTTTAATTGTACATGAAAAACTTACTTTAGAGCCACATTGAATTTCGTGGTGGTTCTTGGCCCTCATGATCATCGTCATCATCGGGCGCTGAGCTTGGCCTTTGCCTATAATGTTGCCCATATTGATACCCATGATTATATGTGCCCCTTGAAACCGAGGCTCAAGTAGAAATGAAAGGCCGGTCCTCCAAAAATCGACCAACGTCATATGGCACCTAATAGGTTTGTTGTGGTGGTAGTATGGGTTACTAGTTAATCTTGATTTTGCAAACAATCCCTCAAGCTAGAAGTCATATAACCCATATCCGTATCATCTTGTGGTGGTGGTGGTGGTGTTTGATATGATCCACGCCCTCTTCCTTCAACCCTCCCATTCTAAATGTAGGAATGTCGAATTGTGTTAACGGCGTCGAGTCATCGTCCCATGCCGCCATATCTCTATAAGGATCAGAGGTACTAGCTTCCTCCCCTCCACCACTAGTGCCAACATCCCCTCCACCATCATCCTCACCACTCCCATCATCACTACCGGACTGCGTTTCGTCATCAGATCCAACCACTGAATGACGATTCAATCTTCTTTTCCGCCTCGGTGGTTGGGAAGCCTGCTGCTCCGCTACTCTTTCAGCATTGTCCAGCCATTCAGTGCTCTCACTATCCAAGACTGGCTCTTCTCTCTCTTCGATCCATTCATTCAAAGGGTCATCCTCCTCGAATATATAATCCAACTGGATGGGATCAAAATAATCACCGTCTGCAAGGTAGAATATGATAGATGAATTAGTATAATATGTAAGTAAGACTTCATATAATTGAGGATCTAAGACTTCATGTAATTGCTTACCACGGTTGGTCCTCTCAGATATTCTCGACCCTTAATCGCATGTTGTAGTGGCAGAGACTAACTTTTCCAATCGGTCCATAGTTAGTCTATTCCTTGTCTTAGTATGAATCAGAGAAAGTTTTAATTTCGCTCATGATTGGACGAGGAACACGTTTGCGACAATACCCTCATTGCTACCCGCCTTAATATCGGACCATCACCTCCATAATGCATCCACCAATCCGGGTTTGTCGTGTTTAATTTGGGATTCGCCTAACGGGGTCCCAAATGACCCATGTCTCTTGCGAAATATGTCAATCTATAAAGATGAAACACAGTAAGGCACATATCAATAAATAGATGATAATATCACATGACATTTGACTTATTACTTATAAGGTATGATACTATGATCACTCACATCTCTTATGGCTTGGCTTTGGTCCGCCAACTCAGGGAGCATTCTTTGGATTACAGTCGCAATTATCATTTCGCCACAGATATCGGAAGGTTTGGATTCAAGTAGTGTGCTACACATCAAATATGAGCAATTTCATCAGTATATGAAAATAATGAATAAATAAATAAAAATCACTATATAATTGTGCAACATGTTATACCTACTGCATGCAAGTACTGGTGAAATTGTGCATCCCACCTCTTGTTGATAATCGCCCAGTATCGTTTATATTTTGTAGGGCATTTGGTTTTTATAGCCAATTTTGCCTTATCCATTGACTCATAAACGTACCCCATCGTTGGTTTGTCATCACCATCAACCAATCTCAACACTTGCACCAACGGGGTAGTGACGGCGATCAGGTGGTCGACATCTGCCCAAAACTGCGTGCTGTAGATCAGGTCAGCAACTTCAGTGCAAGCTAGTCTCTTCGCTCGTGGGAGTCCTATTTCATGTTGATTCCATTCTTCCGACGACACCATGCTTTTCAGCTCACGCCTATATCTAGCCAAACTCTGTAGGGCTACACTTAAATAGGGTAGATCTACACTAATTTAGTATAGATCTACACTTAATTAGTGTAGATCTACACTTAAATAGGGTAGATCTACCCTTAATTAGTGTAGATCTACACTTAAATAGGGTAGATCTACCCTTAAATAAGGTAGATCTACACTAAATTAGTGTAGATCTACACTAATTTAGTGTAGATCTACACTAATTAAGGGTAGATCTACCCTTAAATAAGGTAGATCTACACTTAATTAGTGTAGATCTACACTTATTTAGTGTAGATCTACACTAATTTAGTGTAGATCTACACTTAATTAGTATAGATCTACACTTAAATAGGGTAGATCTACACTTAATTAGTGTAGATCTACACTAATTTAGTGTAGATCTACACTTAATTAGTGTAGATCTACACTTAAATAGGGTAGATCTATCTTATTTAAGGGTAGATCTACACTTAATTAGTGTAGATCTACCTTATTTTAGAAAATAAAATGAAATACACGTACCTTTCACGTTGATCCCGTGATATTTTGTGCGATTTGGCGCCGATTTATGGTGTAAATAATCAAAAAAGAAGTGAGGAAGAAGAGAGGAAGAATAGAGGAAGAATAGAGGAGGAAGAAGAGGTTTACCCGACTTTTAAGTCGGGTCTATGGTGGGCCCCACGGCAAATTCAAATTATCGGACGATAATTTGATTTTTTTCTTATTTTTCTGATTTTATACTTATTATCGGACAATAATTTCAAATTATCGTCAGATAATTTGAAATTATCGTCCGATACGGACGATACGGACGATATTTTGTCCGTATCGGACGATAATTTCAGTATTTCACTGATGGTACGATACATAGGGTATGTATCGTACCGTTCACGTCCAAAACCGATATGTATCGTCCGATACGTATCGGTATCGGACGATATTTTGACCCATGGGATTGATGTTTGATGATCAAGGTTTTAGGGGGTTTTGGTGTTTTAGTGCATTTGGTGGCTGACTGAAATTGAGTTGGATTTTCTGGGTTTCTTACGGATTTGAGTTTTCTGACATTGAATTCGACTAGTAATGTAGGGGATTTTTGTTTTTTTTTTTATGATGATGATCTTGTTTTTCGAGTTCTTGTGAGTTCATATAAGAGGAGTGGTTTGTGGATATCGATTGCTTTTTACCATTTTTTTTCCTGTACAAGTTATTGGTAGAACTAGGGTTTCGGTTTGGTTTGGTGTTTGCCGGAGAAGAAGAACGAAGCAAAACCCTCTTCTCGGATCCTTCAAACCTCTCTTCTTTCTCTCTCTCACACTAGGGTTTGGTGTTTGCCGGAGAAGAAGAACCATGTAAAACCCTCTATATGGTGTTCGCCGGAGAAGATACTATCAGATCACAATTGCCGGAAAAAATATTATTAGATCACGATCGCCGGAGAAGACACTAAAATTAATTGAAAACTGATATAAAAAATCCATCGAAAATCGATCAAACCGGCGTTTATCAATAGGCAGGACAGACGGAAATGAGATCCGACAATTTATAGGCAAGGGCTTTTCAGTAATTTCAGTACAACCCGGGCGTCATGCCCGACCCATTTTGAAGCTGCATGGGCGCCTTTTCGTCATAAAAAATAAATTCACGGAAATGGTAATAAAAATTATAGAGGGGCGTTTTCTGGTACTTTTCTCTTTTTAATACTGCTGCTTTGGGCTTTTTTCGTATTCTTTTTTTCCTTCTTTTATATGTGTTTGATGATTCACCTTTTTTAGCCTTCTGTTTGATTCTTTGATTGGAGAAAAAGATCAGATAAAGCTAAAAAGAAAACAGATTCAGAGAAAAGAAGAAAAAAGTCTCTACCTTCTCCATTAAAGGGTTTTTCCTTTATTGATTGTTAATGAGGAACTTGGGTTTGTCTTTCTCCCTTATGTGGTGCCTTAAAGGGTTGATACTACTGAGATTGTAGGATCTGTGGGGTATATTTTTTAGGGCTTTTAAGCTTTTTCTTCAAGATTATTTTTAAAAAATGCCAATGTTTGATTTTTTTTTTTTTTTTTAATTTGTTTTTAAACTCTAAAAATGGGTTATCAAATTATCGGCCGATAATTTGATAACCGGCCGATAATTTGATAACCAAGTATATTAGCCCCGAAATATGCATGATTTCGTTTCGGTCTCCTCCGAAACCGATATATTTCATTTCAAATATCGGCCGAAATTTTGAACCATGTCTGTGATTGTCCCTGCTTTTCTTTAGCTTTTATTTTGCCAAGAACATCGTTGTTCTCATCCTGGTCTTGGTTGTATATTTTATCCATTCAATAAAATTACAACTTCACTGATAAAAAAAAAATGATATTCTGGTTCCTTGACTCATCTAATTGAGAGTAATGTATCTCAAACCAACGGATGCATTGAGTGCATTATGATCAAGAGCACTTTGCCTTGGTGTTTGAGTTTAGTGTTGACCATGCTAATGATTGGAGCGGTTCCTTTTTATGTTTGTGGCTTTGTGCCCATAACTGCTACTCTCTGATCAATATGCGTTATTTTCATTTGTAGGAACAGTCTACATTCTGGGCGTTCTTTCAACTATCATTATTAACTATTATTATTGCTAGCATGTAAAACATCATCCATTATTCCCATGAGATGTATGAGACTTGTTTTTGAATTGGCATTCAAGCGAGAGAAATGATAAAAACCACATGGTTATACTCCATGCTTTGCCCTTCATTGGTCAGAAAGGTGCACATGCTTATCATTAATGATTGCCCCACTGGATGCCCCGGGAAGAAGTCCATGAACTAGTTCATTGATTGATGGGGGTTTTGATACCCCAAGTATGGCAGATTTCTGTGCTATGGTCCATCCAAGATGTGGGCCATTGGGTGCACAGGATCAATAAGCATGTGCACTAGTTGGTTGATTGATTTGTACCAAGAAAAACAAAACAGGTTGCCCGCTTGATGGGGTGCACTATAGAGTATAATTATGTGGTCCACTTCTCTCATAACAATATGTTTGCTTGTTTACGACAATTTGATTCTGCACATCATACAGCAAATGCAAGTGATTCCTGATGGTAAGAGGAGATTTCATTTAGTGCAACTACTATACATGCTGCACTGGTATTTCTGTGCTGATTTGTGCAACCTACTGTTACAGAGGTGAGTAGTAGTTCAGGCAAAAGAAATTCATTCACTGAGGAAAAGAATGAGGACCCGATAGAAGGTAAGGGCTCAGTAATTGCATCACTTCTAAAACTTCCTTCAAGGAGCCCCTCTCCCTATTTGACAGCAACGAAGAATAGAGTATATCTGCAGCCATGTCCTTGGTGCTAAGTGGTGGGGAAGTCTTATGCTTGTGCACTGCCTCGGTAACTCTCAATCATTGCTATAAAAATGTCTTGATCTGTTATATAATCGATTTCAATGTTTTAGTGTAAACACAAATCATGTAAATGAATATAAAGGGGGAGATCTTTGACACATATTTTGCAAGTTAGTCCTAGATTTCAGCACAACCTGTATAGAATGAAATTTGTGTATTCATTTATTGTATATGCATATAAACACACAAAATAAAATAAATAAACGATTAAAATGTATCACCCTTAACTTATCTAGGAAGTATAAATATATTCCTGAGATGACTAGAATAGGCTTCATATATATCATGTCATGTCATCTACCACCTCCCTCAAATTGGAGATGTATCAAGTGGTATCCTGCTAGGGCTGTCAGTGAGCTGGGCCTGGCCTGAGTCTAGGCCTGGTTTGAACCCGTCTTTTGATCAGCCAGATTATTTGAGGGGAAAAACTAGGCCCGAACCCTGCCTGGGTAGCCAGGCTTGGCGTGAGTCTTTTCTGGCTTGAGCTTTTTATTAAATTCCCAAACCCGACCCAAATCGCATTTGGGCCAGGCTGGATTCGGGGCCGCTCGGCCTTTCCCTCAAAATAGTCGGAGTTTGTTGGGCCGTGCTGGGCTTTGAGCAGCATGATTATTTTCTTTATCCTAAAAATAAGGCTGTACAACTTTGTTTTAGGGCTTTGTTGGGCGGGGCTGGGCTGAGTGGTCTGATTATTTCTATGCTGATTTGTGCAACCTACCCATTTACAGCCCTATATCCTAGTCTCCAAAATGGGGGTAAGCCTGCCTGTCATTTACCTCTCTCAGACCTTGCTGAAAGCAGGAGCCTTGTGCAATGGGTGCGACCTTTTCTATCAAGTGGCGTCCTAGGTAGTTTGGTAAGTAAAAATTGAAACCATGCTGTAATGTGGGGGCATCTTAAAGAAGTCCACAAGCTGAAGCTTAGATAGATGTGGTATCAGTGGGAATTCGCTACAGAAAAATTGAAAGTATGTTCTAGTGTGAGGCATCTTGAAGAAGGGCACTAGTTAAAGCATAGATGAGATATGAGGAAGTGAATGGTCTCAGCCAAGTAGTGATGTTAGACGAAGTGGAAACCGATCTTAATGTGTTCAGTTTATTTATCAACAGCTGGGAACAGTCTAGTTATCAAAGTAGAGGGAAGGTGAGTAGAGATACGGACTCCCAAGTCTTCAAGTCATTGACCAGGGAAAAAAGCTCTTGAATCATTGGATCATGGCATATTGTTCATGAATTAGAACAAGAAGCAATCTATTGTTTATTGTTTCTTTATCTCACGGGAGATTTGAGAATCATCCATCACAAAACTAGTGAACAATGATTAGTAGCATCACCCAAGGATCAAAACATCGGTTTTGTTTTCGGTTTCTGGCATGATCGAAAATTTGGAATTTCGACCGAAATTTTTGTGCATTTAAAAAAAAAAAAATCCCTAAATTATCGAGGTAGCAAATTATGGGCCGATAATTTGCTACCTCGATAATTTAGGGATTTTGTTTCGGGTGGCACCGAAACCGATGCGTTTCAAATTTTGATCCATAGCATCACCGGCTTAGCCAACATCAACGTAAGCACATATTCCTAGTGGGGATGTCGATGAAAGTAAGAGCTTAATGTGCCTCAAATGCATGAGATGATGAAGACAAATGAGATGTTGGAACAAATGATAGAAATGTCTTAAGCAAGTTTATAAGGAGGTGCTGGAGAACAAGGATCAAAATTTCGGTCCAAATTATCGGTTTCGGTCCTCAGCGAAATGGTAATTTGGACCGAAATTTCGATCATATTTTTGTATGAGATTGAAATTATCGGCTGAAATTTCGGCCTTTTTCAAATTTTCGGTTCCGGTCCCCTTCGAAACCGAAATGAAACCCAAAATTTTGATCCTTGCTCGGGAAATCTAAAGGAATAAAAGTTATAAACACGAAATATGATGGTATTCAAAAGTTAATTATCAAAAATAATTTTCAAGTATTTTAAAAACTGACAAAGAAAAAGAACTATAGATAATCTTGAAATATATAAGCTCGTTAAATTAAAAAATAAAAAGTTCAAAGAGTAACTTTGAAGTTCACCCCAATTTATACACGTGGTTGGGAAAGAATTAAGAAAAGAAAAAGTTAGAGATATTGACCAGGTAAGGTACTTTGGAGACGGAAATCAAAGAGAGAATACAATAAAGAATAGGGTAGCTCTAAATGCGCCTCACGCGTTTCAAGAAAGCGCCTAGTTGAGCCTTTTTTCATGTTCAACCAGATCTGTAGCCATTGGGTAATGAAAGAATCTTGACTGCATGCTATCTTATAACATTAGAAACCGTGGAATTCGAGTTTTTCTCATATCCAATGATTGCATATTTGGTTGAATACGAAATGAGGTTCAACCAGTTGAAACTGACCATTGCCCTTAAGCGGATGTGTCTTAGACTTCATCACATCACTTGTATAGTGAGCAGGTCATTATCATCCATCCAAAAGCTCAAGCCCGATGGGAAAATGGCATATGCCCCACCCAACTTGATGTGGCTCAAAAACCCGATCCCACTCAATTAAAAACCCATTATTTTTTCCGAGGCTCTTATCCAGCTTTTTATATAAATACTAAAGCTCATGTGGCATAACGGCTAATTATGGAATACCCGTTGGAGATGCTTTTATTATCACCAAAATTCAATCAGACCAATTTAGACAACTAAGACAATGTTAGTGCTATGGTTAGATTGTTAGAAACCTATGAAGAGCATAAGTTCATAAGCTTATTAAGACCTTGTTTGCCGTGGCTCTAACTTTCAGCTTTCATTTTGAATACTTCCCCCACCGACGATCAAAATAGCGGTTTCGATTTCGATTTCAGGTATGACCGAAACTGAAAATTCAAATAGAAATTTCAGCCGAAAATTCACCCTCCATACATATTTTGACTGAAATGTCGGTTAAAATTTTCATTTCGGTGGGGACCAAAACCGCCACATTTCGGCTGATAATTTAAATTATCGGTCGAAATTTTGAACTATGTAGGCTTGTCAATGGTTGGGTCGTCCAATAAGAAAATTGCAAATGCCCGACCTGACCCAACCTGGCCGATCATGTACTAAGTTGACCCTATCCTACTCAATACGAGACCGGAAACCTGGCCGACCCAAGTAAAAAACCCTATATTCTAAATTTTATATATATATAAAATATTGGATCGATCCGATCCAGTAAATTCCCAACCCGACTTGACCTCAAGGTCGGTTCAGATGTCTCATGCTTGACCCGACGCGACCTAATAGTTCATTATGTATCCAACCTAGTCAAATATTTGGTCGGGTCGGGTCGGGTATCAGGACAATGTGGCTGTTGCCATGCATAAGTTAAAAGTTATTCAGCTACTGCGTTTGGGTTAGCTCTTTTGGAGCAAGAGCAGCTCTTTCACTTTTTGGCTCTGGCAGAGAACTACTTTTACATTTGGTAACACAGCTCCTTCTCTCATTTACTCTGGCAGGGAGCTGTTTTAAGTGATAAAACTGCTCTATGTCTGCTCTATCTCAGAGCAGATTTTTTCTGCTCTGACAGAGAGCAGGCAAAGAGCTGCTTCTGCTCTTATAAGAGCTAACCCAAACAAAGCCTAAAGCTTATTGTAGAAGCCAATAAGCAAGCTTATTGTAGAAGCTAATAAGCTTGGAAGATTTGGCGAGTTTCATGGTTGTAGGCAAATATTTTGGGATCAAGTTGAGGGGTTCTGGTGAAGATTGATGGTTGTAGGGTACTAGATGATTGCAAAATTTTTTGATAAATGAAACTGGTTTTTTTGGTTCGTGTGAGTGAAGAGGTTGCAGTAAAAAAAGATTGGTGTTCCAAGCCTTTTGGTGATTAAAATGGTGGATTATTGATGGTAAGAAGATTCAGATGGGTTTCTATGTGTTGGACTTGTGATTTTATGGGTAGCATTGCAAAATACTACGAAGAATTGCCGCTGGATGGAAGCCCGGAATGTCTTCGATGAAATGCCTAAGAGAGAAAGAAAGAGGGCCTTCTTAGTGTCCCGTTCTTTAACTCACTCGATACAGATGAAGACATGGATGGATATCGATGTGTCTGATAGCTAGCCTAAGGAGTCTCACTCAGCACGACTACTTGTAGACTCACTCCCTCTGCTCGCTCAAGGAAGGAAGTGGATGTTGCTCACTCACAAGTAACAAACTCAAACCCAGATTGTGATGGTGTATATATTCCAGTAAAGGAAGGGCTTCCCATACATAGAGAGAGAGAGAGAGAGAGAGAGAGAGAGAGAGAGAGAGAGAGAGAGAGAGAGAGAGAGAGAGAGAGAGAGAGAGAGAGAGAGAGACGAAAGGACTCGCAAGATTTGTGGAAAGGGAAAGAAAAAGCTATGGAAAGAAGGGTCCAGTGTACATCTCATGCACCTCGTAATAATGCCCGAGATAGAATTAGCGAGTTACCTGATTGTGTTCTCCATCACATCTTGTGTCTATTGCCAATAAAATCCGCAACAAGAACTACCATTCTGTCGAAGCGATGGAAAAACAAGTGGGAATGCTTGTGGAGCTATGCCACCGCTTTAGACTTTGGTAAGGAATTCGCAGACGGCCAATCACCAGAAGAACTCGTCGGTAATGTCAATCGATTCTTAGACCTCCATAATGGCAATAAAGTCGATAGCTTTCATATATATTTTTATCCAGGCAACCAATATCTATCTGAAGTTGAGAAATGGGTCAAATTTGCAACATCGAGAGGAGTTAAGGAGCTCCATCTCGACTTTGGTGAAAGAATTCATCCGTATGATGGATATCTTGTAGGGAATTCATTCCAAGATCCCGAGGAAAGAAAACGAATCAAATTGCCCAATCGTCTATTGGATTGTGCATCACTTTCCCATTTGAGTTTGAATTTTATTGATTTAAGCCCTTTCTTGAATTTTAGTGATTTTAGATCCCTGGAAACTCTCTGTCTCAAGCAGGTTAACATCCCTGACGACATGCTTGTAAGATTGTTTTCTGATTGCCCATTGCTTGAAGATTTGAGTTTGATAGATTGCAGCTATTTGTATACAATCAAGGTTGATACCGCACGGCTTAAGAGATTAACAATCGTTACATGTTATTGTGGATACTATCTTGAGATCTCTGCTCCAAATCTCCAATCATTTCACTTCCAAGGCGAGGTTTTTGATCATTCCTTCAACAACATCTCCTCATTGGAGGATGCCCTTATTAGTAAGGAACAATTGGATGGTTATGATTTTGATCATGACAGGACAAAGGTCTTATCTGATCTTGCACATGTTAAGATCTTAACTGTTGACGCCTTGGCGATTTACGTATGTTTCATTGCTATTTCTTTTATATACAAAATATTTGTTGATAGTTTAATTTTATATTTGATCTTAGATTTTATGTTGTCCGTTCTTTGTCTCAATAGCATTTAGCTCGGGCAGAGGAAGATACATTGGAAGATTTTCACATTGCATTCCCCAATCTGCAAGAACTGCAGCTACTTGTGCATAATAAGGCCGAAATATCCAATGCATGTTACTTCTTTAGGAATAATGTTTCTCCTTGTCTCGAGAAAATTTTCCTACAAGTATGTCGACTAAAACTTTCTTAGTAGATTTCATTATTTACTTCTTTGTATTTGGATAATATCTCCACCTACTTACAAAGCCATCTCTTTGATTTTTGTATGAACTTGCAGTTCCCAACCGACCCTCTTAATCGACGTTTGAAAGAAGTCTCAGAAACGCCGGTAGAAAACCCTTCGGATTATACTTTTTATCATCTCAAAACGGTTCAGATTAATAACTTTGGTGGGTGCGAAAATGATATGGCCTTGGTGAAATTTTTCTTGGAAAAGGCTATTGTTCTTGAGCTTCTAGTTTTAATTGCTCCCGAGATTGGAATTGTCAGCACAAAGAAAGATTTTGCTTCTCAGCTGAATTCTATGGAAATGTCATTGGAGCTTCTCCATAAACAACTGTTGCTCTTGCCCAAGGCATCACAGAGAGCTCAAATAGTATTATATGATTATTCTGAAAGCAGTAAGAGTTTACGTCCCACGCATGCAGAGTTTTACTGTAAGGTTTAAACCATAGTTGCCTGATCAATGGTCATTTTGTCATGTATAGTTTGTACTTTCTTTATTGCTTGTGAAATTAGGAGTGAAGAAGATTAAATGAGTAAAGTTTGTTAGTTTTGTGTGTGTGTGTGTATTGGCCAGAATTTTTCATATAGTAATTTTTACATTTTTCATTATTAGAGGTAACTTTCCACCCTTCACTTGTCTTCAGTTTTACAACATGTTATTTATGTGGGAGCTAAAATTGGAACATGCACAAATTGATTGGATCCATCACCTATCCATAAGAGCCCCTACACACAGGTTAACACTATATATATACTCTTAGATCTTCCTGCATTGTAGATTTGTAGTAAATTTACACTGTTGCTGAATATTAGCTACGCCAAACCATGTTTTTGTTTGTAGACAGATTATAATTAAATTTTTTGTTGTTAGAAAACCGCTGATTACTTTTTGATGGAAGATAGCATCTTGGAAGTGTTTCCAAAGGAGGCTAATTTGTGTTCACTTGTTCTGAGCTCTTTTTCTTCACTATTTGATCAGGTTGTGGCCAAATCATCAGCCATTATTTAGTTGCCAGGTTTTGCAGGGGAGGAAATGGATATGGTTTGGGCTGGACCTTAGATAAGCTGATCTTTAATCCTGTCTAGATCGTACTTATAGATAGTTAGAGCCTACAGTTGAGTTGTAGGGCTGAACTCTAGACTAGAGTTATTTGGCTGTCATATATGGTCAATCAAGGAGCATGGTATCCATGGTATTAAATATCGGCCGATACCGATACGTATCCGCGATACCTATCGGTTTTTTGGCAAACCGATACGTATCGACGCGATATGTTTCAGGTATCAACTCCAGAACAAGGTATCAAAAATCGACCGATACAGATATGTATCGTTGATACGTATCAGTGTTCGGTCAAACCGATATGTATTGGTATCGCTGATAAGTCTTGGTTTCAACTGAGACTTTTACTTTTTTTTTTTAAATGGCCGATATGTATCGGCCTAGAGCTAACCAATACCTATGTATCGGCCTTGAGCAAACCGATACCTGAGACCGATACCAATTTTAATACCTTGCTCTTGAAGAGGCCTAAGCCGTAATGATTTTGGCAAAAAGGAAAAGGATACATGTCACGCATTTGGGCCGTTACGGGTGAATATATGTATCAACTGATATTAAGTTACCTTTTTCATTTTAAAATATTAAATAATAATTATGACTTAAAATAATTAAACAAGATCATCTAAGCGACATTTTTCGTATTATGCCCGCTTCCTATAGCATGGGCTTAAGTCTCCACCCAAAATACAATGACATTTAAGGTCCCTTATACACGTTATAGCCCAAATTCTGGACATTTCCCAATCAGATGGTATCTGATTAGGCTAAACTGATACACCTATATATAAAAGGGTACCTTTATTAGTGCCCATGCAATCTCTGCAACCCCTTCAAAACTATTGACCGCTTCAGATTAGATCATGGAGATAGTTTTTCACCTAAATCATCCACACATTGGATCTTGAGATCATGTAACACCTATCAGATAGTCATTGTTTGATTCCACATGTCAGATCCCCAACAAATGCCCCTTGAATAATGTAGCATACATTACGGTCAAACATGATTTAAGGCCATTTTTTGGGATATGGGACGTGAAATACAAAATTGAACGTCCGATAGGTGAGGAATGATCTCAAGATTCATTGTGTGGATGATCAGCTTGAAATACGTTCTCCATCATCTGATTAGAAGCAATCAATGGTTTGGAATGGGTTGCATAGGCTAATAGAGGTACCTTATATAAAATCATGCCTAATAAGCTAATGCATTATTCAAACAGTCAAAAACCCTTTGAAAAAGTCTATTTCTTTGTGGCTTCGTGTAGAGGCCAAGTTTTGCCTTCTTCTCTATCATCTGATTCAACAAAATCAATCATTAAATCTTTGATGGGCTTTGACTGCATTGAGATTTTTATCAGATGACACATATTGAGTTTTGTGCCAATCTTTGATCACAAAGATCTTTAAAGCATGACCTTCTAATTAGATGGCTTCAGTCTTTCTTTCTAATTATGTACAACAGCAGAAATCTTGTGTGCAAGTAGTTCCTCCCATATCATCAAACAAACAATTTATTATTTGCGCCCATGTCTCGGACCCCTTGGAAACTATTGATTTCCTTGAATCGGATGATGGAGATCATTTTTCACACTGATCTTTCACACAATGAATCTTGAGATTATGGTGCAACTATTAGACGGTCAGTTTTTTGAGTTCATGTGTCTCAGATCGCCCAAAAAAGGCCTTAAATTCACGTTTGAGCAAGATGTGTGCCATATAATTCAAGGGGTTTTTTTGGATCTGTGACATATAAAATAAAAAATTGTCTATCTGATAGGTGCGACATGATCCCAAGATCTTTTGTGTGGAAGATTGGGGTGAAAAACGATCTCTATCATTTGATCTGAGGTAATCAATAGTTTTCAAGGGCTTTGAGAGGTGGGCGCGTTCAAAGAAATGTGTCCGTGGAAAGAGAGGTACCCTTTATTATTTCATGTGGAACACATCGCAAAAAGTGACTTGTGAGCAACATCGTCTTTCAGTCAATTTTTTTTTGTGTGCAACATGGTCTCTGGGTCACTTTTTTGAGATGTGTGTCATGTGGAATAAAAGAATATGATATGTCAATATTATCAAGATCAATTGTGTGAGAGATTGGGATGAAATTTAATCTCCAGCCATCCGATTCAAACCAGTAAACATTTGTGGGCTGTAATTAATGGAGAATATTTAGTATTTGGTGGGGGTTAGTAGCAGCCCTCTAATACAAAGGGTAGCTGTAATAGCGCTTACGAAATCTTTTAGGGCACCTTTGCCAAAAATCATTGATTACTTCGGATCAAATGATGGAGATTGTGTTTCACCCCGATCTTCGATACAAGGGATCTTGAGATCACAGCGCACCAATCAAACGTCCAGTTTTAGATTTCACATGGAACATATCCCGAAAAAGTAGCCCTAAAATTACATGGCACACGTCACAGTCAAACGTGACTTCAGGACTACGATTTTGGGATTTGTACCACGTGTAGTTGAAAACTGAACGTTTCATAGGTATGCCATGATCTCAAGATCCCTTGTGTAGAATATTGGGGCGAAACTCAATCTCCATTATCTAATCCGAAGCAATCAATGATTTTGGGCGTAGGTGCCCTGAAAGATTCCGTGGGTGCTATTAAAGCTACCCTAATATAAAGACTAGGTGCAAATTCAAACAAAACAGGACTATTTAATTATTAAAAAATAATAATTAATTTATTATTATATTTTTTCGTTCCTTTGACTAAAATTGATCCTTCCCTTGTAAGATTCATGACAAAGAAATAATTTATTTATTAATATTATTATTTTTAATATATACTAGTACCTTTGACCAAGGTATAAAAAATCGGCCAATACCGGCGATACGAATTGGTTTTTGGCCAAACAGATACGTAACGGTCTGATACGTATTCGGTATCGCCGATACATATCAGGTTTCGGCCGATACGTCTCGGTTTCAACAGAGAGTTTTACTGTTTTTTTTTTTTTTTTTTTTAATGGCCGATAGGTATCGGCCTCGGGCAAACCGATACCTGAGACGGATACCGATTTTAATGCCTTGCCTTCGACTAAATTGATCCTTGCCTGGTAAGATTTGTGACAAAGTAGTCTCATGTTTTAAAGATGATCTATAAAAGGAATAAAATGGATGATCCACTCAGCAAAACCATCAATCTAGAGTAAAAAAAATGGAAGAAATCCAAGAGGGAATCAGTGAATTACTCCATACCACCACTCTAGACTTCGGCAAAGAATTCTCAAATGGCAAATCACCTGAGGAAATCATTCACTTCATCAATCAAGTTATTCAGCTCCATGGCACTAAGAAGTTGGATCACTTTCGGATCTTTCTCAATCCGATCGATCAGTATTCTTCTTACCCAGAAATGTGGATTGAATTCGCAACTTCAAAAGGCGTTAAAGAGCTTGATCTTGACTTCTGTGAGGGAGCTGTAAAGCCATATCCAGCCAACTCAGGAAGAAAGCCATTTAGATTACCCAATTGTCTATTTAGTTGCCAGTCACTAACTGATCTAAATTTGGGTAATTGTGATCTCATTTCTTCAGCTAACTTCAAAAACTTTAGATCCCTTGAGACCCTCTGGCTTAGGCAGGTCAACATCACAAATTCCATGCTTGAGAGTTTGCTTTCCGATTGCCCAATTCTTCAAAATTTGACTCTCTGGGAGTGTTGTGATCTACTAGAGGACATCAAGATTTCTGGTCCAAATCTACAGCTTAAGAGGCTGAAGTTTTTAGATTGTTGGAATTCCTCGGTAACTGAGATTTATGCTCCCAATCTCCAATCTTTCCATTACTATGGGGACATGTTTTCGGAAGTGAAATTCGGAAATATATCATTGTTGGAGGATGTGGTTCTTAGTTCAATGGGTAGGCTTGATGGGGAACCGGAACACGATTGGACAACTACTCTGGCCAACTTCGCTCATCTTAAGATTTTTACCGTTGGCTGCACGGCTCTCCTGGTATATTTCTCTATTATCCCAGTTTTTCTTAATAGCTACAAGAATGCGAAAGGGACTTTGTTACAACCATAGTGACAGATGTCTCCAATTTTTTGAAACAACCCTCAAAATCTCTGATTTTTCGCAGTCAATTAAGTCACCGATTAATCAGCTGAGTCTCTGAGTTCCCGATTAATCAGTGAATTATTCCCGATTTTCTCCAACTTTTTCCCTACTGATTGAAGAAGTTGATGATGAAAAAGAAAGTGGAAATTTACTTCTGAAAAACAGGATTTTTGGTTTATATCATTACATACATATGTATTTATGAATTGGTGAATGATGGCTAGATATAATTTTTAAATGCTCGATATACTTCATTTTTGTTGCCTAAATGCATATATACTACCTTAGAGTTTTTCTCATATTTAAAAATTTTAAACCTGAATTTATCCTGATTTTGCCAAATTTATGTGATTTTTCCCTCACTGATTTATTCTCGACTTGCCGACTTCTCATTAGAGATAAGTCTTCCATAACATTCGTTATTCTTTTACCACTTTTAATATATATTGTGTTTGCTTTCTAGTTTGCACAAATTTTTACAAAGGGTGATTTTAAAGACGAAAATTTCCCTGTTACATTCTACAATCTGCAAGAGTTGCAGATTCTACAAGATTATACCATCAACATCTATGGGCTAGTTTATGACTTCTTCAAATATTGGCCATGCCCATGTTTAGAAAAACTTTTCATTCAGGTAAGCCTACTTGATCTCCTATAGTAATTTCTCTTCTTTGTTCCTTTTTATTCAATTGTGTATTAGCTGAATTTACTCAATTACTTCTCTGGTTGTGAAATAAATTTGTAGTTTCCGAGTTACCCAGAAGATCCTTTTGGAACAGAAGTCGTGGAATCGCCAGTGGAAGACCGTTCAGACTGCATCTTTCAACATCTCAAGATGATAAAGATTAATAACTTCCGGGCGCAAAAGAACGAGATGCGGTTGGTGAAATTCTTCTTAGAGAAGGCTATCGTTCTCAAGTCTCTAGTTTTAGTCGCTCCTGAAAACGGTATTGAAGACATGATGAATGATTCTACATCACAGGCAGAATCCATGGAGTTGAAATTGTTGAATTTTCACAAGCAAATAATTCTATTTCCGAAGGCGTCATCGGAGGCTGAAATAGTATTATGTGAATTTTCCAAAGATGATGATAGCTTATGCCCCACACATACTGAATTCTATTGTGATGTTAGCATACAGTAGTTTGAGTCCCTGTCTTCTAAATGATCTATTCTTGTGGTACTTCTCCTGATTTGTTTATGTATTAATGTTAAATTGTACCCATTTGATATCAATGTACCAGAGTGCAATATGTTGGTGTATATGTGAGTGATTGGGATCTCATAAGTTATTGGGCAGTTTTTTATGGCCGCCGTTTTTTATTTATTTATAGGTTAGTACGGAATTTGAACCCCTGACCTCATTGCTACTTGAAGGCATTACCACTGAATAAATTCTTCTCTTATGATTACTGAATAGGGGCACAGTTTTTAATCTTTTTATTTCTTGGGTAAGCTAGGCTTGAATTTGAGGTCTTTGAGGCTGCAATATTGTCAACCTTACATTGTGCTATTGGCAGAATCCCGAATAGGGGCAGGGTGGTTTGGATGGTCAGTCAAAACTGAGAAGATGATTGGCTGTGCTCGTGATCATTGTCTCTTTGCAGGCATGGACGTGCTTCGATCCTTCGAGACTGGATTGTTTTCTTTGGACTTAGGCCGAGGTCTGATCCAAGGCAGTCAACAGTTTCACGTACAAAACCCTAGTTGTAAACAGTGAATCTTCGATCGTAAATATATCAACAGTTTCATGTACAAAACCCTGTAAAAGAACTTGTTGATGGACAGTTCAGTCATAAGTCAGAAAGAAAGGCAGCAACTTCTTGATGGCCTGTTATGCAACAAGTTTAATTTTTTTATAAAATTTAGAGTAGCGGTTTGAAAGAACTTGTTGTATGGTCCTATGATAAGTTGATATTTTCGTAGTTTTTAAAAGATAACAACATTTTCATTCTCAAAATATATTTGAAGCAGCGATGCATATTAAGCTTCCTAGATTGAATAGTTCAAACTCTTGGATGAGTAAGATTTTCACATGATATTTAACCACTTGATTAAATTAGATTGGTGAAATTTTTTTCCCATATGGACCGAGAAGGGCACGGTGAGATCTCTATCTTAAGCCTAACGCATGAGTTCCCACTAACCCAATTTTTTATTTGGTGTGCAGCAGCCTAAGCTAAAATTTACACTGTGGACCCTCTCATCAGGGGAGGACATTTGATCCCGAACCGAAACTCAATGTGCAAGAAGGCTTAGGATTTGGTCAACCATGTCCTCATCCATTGCCCTTTAGCCTCTAGAATTTGGGGCAGAATTCTTTGAATTTTTAGTCTATCTCGGTGTACTTCTGCATTAGGGAATGATCATTTAGCAGGCTCAGTAAATGGCTGCTTTTTGGAGATTAGTACCGTTTTTTGGCACCTCATGCTTTTGGCTTATTTTTGAGTTCTTTGGAAGGAAAGGAATTCGCATATCATCAGCGATCTAGCATCCAGGAGTAATAGTATATTCTGTTTGATCTTTCCTTTTGTCGGTGAATGGGTGATCGGTGTGTTTGCTATTGATTTGAGCTTTAATCAACAATGGAGTCTAAATGTTTTGGCGATGGTACGTTCATCGTTCGCAATATTTCGTGGTCTTTTTGCTCCTCTGTAGTTAGCTGTGGTTGCATGTTTCTTTGGTGTGCCCTCTTTGTTTCTTCTTTGAGAAACAAAAAAGTAATGGGCCGAGGTCTGCTATTTTTTCCTCATGTTGGGTGTGGGTCTGGTTTCTTGCCAGTGTTGCTTTATTTATAATTTTATATAGCATGTAATCTTTCTAAAAATAAATAAATAAATTTTGCTTGCCACTTGGACATTCCAATGGGTGACTAGGATTGGGCATTTCCATTATGGATGACCCTTGGATCAAATACCAATTGTTCGAATCCATGGTCAAATTGTCACTAAGGAATATTACTTAAATGTTAAAAGATACAGCAAAAGAACAATAAGGCTGTCATATATAATTAAAAAACAATAAGCTTACAGGAGCAAGTCTAGAAACCTTAAAAAAGACTCATGAAGTAGAACCCAAATACAGTAATTGTTATAAGGTCCAAAAAGCCTTATTTCCCCATCATATGAAATTAATTTATCTCTAAAACAAAGATATTATAATTTATTAATTGACAATATCAATCACCAGTAGCATGCTATTAATGTTATTGCAGTACTCATGAAGGCCATTGGTCACATTAACACAAAGGACATGTCTTTCAATAACGCCACCCAAGAACACTCACAAGATCTGTTGTATGAAATGTCGGGGTAAAAACGACCTCTGTCATCTGATCCAACGCCATCAATAGTCTTCACATGTCACATGTCTCTAAAATACCAAATCTCTCTTTAAAGTCGGTGCAAGGGTCAACTTTTCTAGTGCAATGGCGCTTTCAAAATCTACCAAGTAATGACTCTCGAAATAATAATAATAATAATAATAATAATAATAATAATAATAATAATAAAAAAATTGGGGACCGGGGCTCGGCAGGCCCCTGGGAGGCTTAGGTGGGCAACCCAAATCCGGTCCGCCCCGGGGGCGCCCAGGCCTAAATCGGGGCACCCGGGTGCCCGAAACTCCCTGGGGGCCACCCCGAGTGACTTTCAGAACAGTGTCTTTAAGCGTTTTGCTCTCATTTATTGAAGCCAACAAAACCATTCTATGCTTGAGTACAACAAACTTTGTGAGAACTTTCATGGCATTTCTTTGTTGCATAAATTGCAGGCACGTGCGCGTGTGCACGCGAGAGAGAGAGAGAGAGAGAGAGAGAGAGAGAGAGAGAGAGAGAGCAATAAAATTAGAGATACACCTGAGAGGACATTGCTCCAAGGAAAAAGAAAAATCACCTATAAGAAAATGTTTTAGTAGATAATGTTGTTCATCAAGTGGAACATTGGATTCAAAGTAGATAATGGTTAAATCAATCACACCATAGATTTCATTGAAAAAACATCTTGTACTGTAATTAAGAGTAGTCAAATGCTATAAACATGAATGGCTAAACATTTTGGAGATAACCATTCATTTCCATAATCTAAAAAGCTTCCCTTTGTTTCTTGGTTTTCAAATCATTAACTATGGTAACTAATAGTAGAAGTGTACAACAAAAGAAAATGTATCTCTACAAAAGATAAATTTTTTCTAATTAGAACAAAATACTGTCAAAATACAACTGAAAAGTGTAGCTGCTATCAAAAAAATAATGAGGCCGATGATGATGCTAAGTGTATGAGATTAATACTTCGGCATTAGAAGCTCTTGGAAAAGAAAGAACTTTTTGAGTATATTCCAATAACACCTTCAACTTTGATGAAGACTTGTTAAAATTGTGCTCTCCAGTAATGTGTATGATTATATTCTCCAGTACAATTGCGTTCATCATCAAGAATTTCACTAGGTTTAGTTTTCGTTGCATCATTTTCAGACAAATTTCCCTCTTGCCATTTTTGTAATCACACGGCCAGCTACTTCCGACCGGGTTGCGTACCTTGAGGGTCTTCAGATGGTTCATCAAACAAGGGAAAGTAGTTGCTTGCAATTCCCAGTAATCTATTAAATCAAAGTCACTTTCCTGGATACGAAATATAAGAACTTTTAGATATGATTGATCTCGAAAAGTATAAAATTTAAATTAATAGATAAAATTATATGTGCGAGTTTTGTAGGACATACAATGGTAAGAGATTTTGGAAAATTTATAACGAGCGTCTCGAGCTCAGGTGAGCCCGTCAATAAAAGAGCTAAGCCTTGTTCTTCTGGGTATTGCAATAGTAAGTCTACCATTAAACACTTGCAGTTTGAGACGGGTGTTGGATGAGTTTTTGGGACTAGTGTTGTCAACCCCTTAAGAGTATCAAAACCATAAATGCAAAATTAGGATCAAGAAAATTTGTAATCCAACCAAAATGACTCATGTATATTTATAATAAAATGTGAATGAAAAATACCCTATTTACGGCAGGGAATGAATACAGAATGGATAAGTCATACCTGTAAACATGAAAGATGTAGTCTAAGAACTTTGGCGTGTTGAAGATCTATGATATATTTTTCAAGAATTTCCCCATCACGAATTTTGTATCCACACAAGTGCAATGAAAGACTAGCATCCATCAAAGAAGATAAATTCTTCAGAGAATAACTACATTTTCTTATATCACCCGATATATCTAATGAGAGCAGATTGGGGGCTGAAATTTCAAAACCATGAAAGATGCAACCACCTATTGTCAAGCATTTAAGTTGCAGGTTGGAGGTGGTGAGAATAGTGACACCATAACATTGTATCAACACGAAATCTCCAAGTAAGGGACAACCAGCTAGTAAATTTCGAACCGAGTCATTGTCCAACTTCATATTCCATAGAGATAACATTTTGAGAGATCCCAGATGCGTAGAAACTGGTGGTCGGACAACACAAAAAGTTAACTTCAATTGCAACAATGATCCACTTGTAAAAAGCCAACTAGGTATTTTGTATGTGGCAGAGGCCCCCATGGACATATTCCTACCTAAACAATTTCCAGTTAAGTCCAGCTCGAGTTCTTGAACTTGCTTTCTTATGGCCAAAAAGATCCAATTATCAACATGTGGAGTATACTTCTCTTCATGTGTAAAGCAATATTTGATTTTAATGATCTTAGAAGCCTCGTAAAGAAGTAATGATCGGTTAATGAAGTTTTGATAGTCATCCCCTCCCCCGTTAGATAAGGGTTTTGGGATAAAAATCAGATTTTGTGAATGAGTTCAAAGATTTCTCCATCTTTTTGATAAGAAACTCATTTTTACGGCAACTGTCATCTCCAAGAAAGAAATTATATGGAGCATAAGGGATTCTGGTAAACTGGTCAACCGATCGCAATTTTCTTCTGTAGTGAAATGCTTCTTCCCCATACCCTCAGCCATTGAATTGGTTTTCGAAGATTATGATTTGCTAGGCTCTGGTGAATTGGATGTAATAAAGTAAAGAAACCCACAACTTCAAAGCTACACCAAATGAGAAAGGAAAAAATGACATTCAAAGTGGAATCAGTGTCACATGAAAATCTAAATTCCTTTTTGAAAGTGATAAACAGCCCTTTTCCTGCATAACCAAATTGGGGAATTAAAGACTGATATATATCGGCATACAGTTTGGGTCGCAGGCCGATGTTAAAATATTTTTTCATTGCTAAATACATATTAATAATAATAAAAATTTCCCCAAAGCATGGTGACAAATTTTGTTTTCAGCAATATTTCAGTAAGGGCCATTTCGGTTCATTTCAAGAGGTACAATCTTGGAGAAATTTTGGTGATTTTTCGGAGAAATTTTGAAAAAATCACGGAGAAATTTGTCACTATGCCCCCAAAGGGCATTTTCAGTATTACAACCGATTCATGATGGATGCAAATTGGCTGATATGATCCGGTATTGGTTGATATGGCCTGAGATGGATACATATAGTCTGATATGATCTGGTATTGGTCGATATGGCCTGATATCATCTGATATTGATCGATGTTTGACAAGAATGCACGACAGTTGAACTTATATTTAATCGGAATTGTATATCATATTGGAGGGGGCCTAACCCCACACATATCAGCTGTTTCAGAATTGCAGATATTTAAAGACCAGTATAAAAATTTAGACTTACAGGATTAATGAGTACCCCGCTTAGTGATATAAAGACCGATATATAACAGCATATCGGCTGGATCCCAGGCCGATTCGTCAACCAAATCGGTCGATATTAGATTACATTTTTTACTTTTACAAAATTAGAAAATATCTAAATAAATAAAAAAATTTACCCAAACAGCATTTTGTCGAGTTCACATCATATGGGCCGATATTTGACCTGTTTGACCCCCAATATTTGACCCCACATCAAAGTGGGGATGTATATCGTATCGGATGCGGCTAAACCAATACATATCGGCTGATATGTATGGAATATGGCCGATATTTAAGACCATTAAGCTTGCTATAAAAAAAATTGTATAGTCTATTCAGTTTGCAGGGAAGGGTTTATAATCTTCTTAAAATTATGGATTAAGGATTAGGGGTTTAGTAATTAGTAATTAGAGGGTTTAGAAATTAGGGATAAGGGGGTTTGGAAGAGATTTGGAAATTAGGGCATCCGATTTTAGGTTTAGTATATTAGTTATGGCCTTATGCGTTTAGATTATTCAAAATAATAATAAAAATTAATGATAAAAATAAAATATACTGTACATGTTTAGAAATTAGGAATTGAGGGCTTAGCTTTTAGAAATTTTTGGATTAGGAATTAGAGATTAAGGGATTAGGGTTTGGGAATTAATAGTTGTGGGTTCAGAGATTAAAAAAAAATAAATTAAACTAAGGATTAAGAAAGAATGTTTACCGGCTGTAACTTGCTAGCCATCCGTAGCTTCTGGCGGTTGCCGGTGAAACGTTATCTAAGAACTAAGCAGTGATCGGTGTGGATTGATCAATTAGAGAGAGAGATAGAAGGGGAGAGAGAGAGAGAGAAAAGAAGAAGAAGAAGAAGAAGAAGAAGGAGGAGGAGGAGTTATTAGTTATTAGTTTCTTCTGGTTTTTAAGCGGGAATTTTGATTTGATATATATATATTTAGCGCCATGTCAACTAATAAACTTTCACGGACTGGCGTGCTCTTTGAAATCAGATTTGGTACAAATTTTTGAGCGCCAAATGAGAGAAACAGTATACTCTCACGGATTTTTGGGCTCCTGGACGGGAGGGAAGAGATTGACCCGAGAACCGCGCTAGGGCGGGTCTTAAACTCATAATAGTAGCTGCACTTGTCAGCTGGCGGGCCTGACCAGTCGGGACATATATAAAATATATAAATATAAGATTGTAACTCGGGCTCTCAATGGTCCGAGCCAGCCTGGATTTTGGCTCGCACGTGGCTCCGAAAAAGCGGTATATTTTAAGAAGTCAATCTGGCTTGGGAACCAGGCTGGGGTAAGCATGTGTTGACCCTGATTGACCCGGGACGAGCATGGGTAAAATGTTTCAACACCCTGCCTAGATGAAAAAAAAAAAAAAAATATATATATATATATATATATATATATATATATATATATATATATATATATATATAATAATAATAACAATAATAATAATTTAAGAGCATTTTACTTAAATGCCCTGAGATTAAATATATATAAAGAATTTTGGAATCTGGGTAGTGCCCTGGTGGTACTTTCTTGTAAGGAACTCTCAACCTTGATTTTACATGCTTAGGCCTTTGATTGCTTTGAAACGGATGATGGAGATTGTTTTATGTTCTAATCCCCGACACAATGGATATTGAGGTCATGGTCCTTTCATCATATGGTAAGATTTTGATTTTATATGGCACAACTTTCGAAAAGTGATTCGAGAACCATGTTTGATATATGATCATGATCATGTTCATTTTTTTTTATGTTTGTCATGTGAAATCAAAATTTGATTGTCTGATGGTAGGCCCATGATCTCAAGATTTATTGTGTCGACGATTGGGCTAAAAAAGAATCTCGACCATATGATTCAAAGAAATCTATTGTTTAAGGATATAAAAACCTGAGTTGAGAAGGAAGAATCTTGGATTGTAAATACAGGGACCTTTTTTTTCAAACCAACTCAAATTACATCATATCTCGCTAAGATGTACTTTATCTCGCCCATCTTGGACGAGATTGCCGAGATCTCGTATATCTCGGCGAGATTTGGTGATTTGAGGCCCTTAACCATTCACACTTGAATCTCGTACCGCGGGATCCTAATTGGAAATTGATCTTAATGACCATTGTGTACAATGGTCAATGATTTTTAAAATGAGTACTAAGATGAAAAATTGGCTTCATTAAAATTGAATCAAATGACAGAGATCATTTTTCTTCCCAATTTTACATAATAGATCTTGAGATCATGGACCTATCATCAGATGGTCATCTTTTGATTTCGGTCACAAACACACCCCAAAAAATGAACATGATAATAACATATATCAGACTTGGTTCTAGAATCACTTAACTGTATGATGGTGTGGCCATGATATCAAGATCTATTGCATTAAAGATTGCAATGGAAAATGATCTTCAGCTTTTGATTCAAAGTAGTCCATAATTAAGGCATATGACACCCGATTTGATACCAGTTTCATCCGATATGAAGGCCGTGATGTAAAAAAAATTTATGCGGAAATCATGTATTAACGATGCCATATAAATCAGACGTATCATTAATTTTTTTTTCATATTTTAATGATCTCGTACTACTGTGAATGAGATATATAGAGCAAGATAACAAAAAGGGGCGTAGCCATAAATTTTTGTCGGTGGGAGCTACAAATGATAAAAAAAATTATATTTAATAAAAACTGTAGAGTTAAATGAGGACTTGAGCCGATTTGAGGGTTTCTACAGCATAGATTTGAGGGCTTATATACAAAAAAAGGTTGTATAAGAACCACACTTAATAGAAACTCTAGAGTTAAATGTCGGTTTGAGTGCCCCCCCCCCACCCTTCTATGTGGCCCCCCACCCTTCTATGTGGCTACGCCAGTGGTAATAAACTCGGTGTCGATATCGAGGACTGATACGTATCAATTTATTTAAAAAAATAAAAAATATAGGTATCAACTAATACCGAATACGTATCAGCCAATACCGATACCGAGTTGGATACTCGATATGTATTGACACCGATACCCGTTGGTATTGGCCGATATTTGATACTTTGATATAGAGATCATGTTTGTTGGGGATACTGCCTTCTATCTAATCCATTTAGTCTGTCAATGGGTCAAGTTTTGTTTGATCTCGGTCCAAACCTGCTCGGATTTGATCAAGATTCGACCCTGAGAGGTTATGGGCTGAGCTGGACAGATATTCTACCAGGGCCAGGTTTAAGCATAATTTTTTTTTTGAAAAGTTATCGGACCAGGTTCAAGTCTAATATTTAATTTGAAAAATAATCTAGCCCAATCCGGACCTGATTCAAGTCATGTTTGGGCTTTAATACAAAGCTAGGACCCAAAAAGACTTTGACCAACCCGAACCCGAACCCGAACCCGAACCCGAACCCGAACTGGAACCCGAACTGTCTAGGCCAAGTTCGAGCCTGATTTATGTGGTGAAAGATAATCAACCCTACCTTGGTAATAATACTAGCCTGAATTTAATAGCCGCCGTCCACTGAAGTTGCTACTTTTTCAAAGTCATCATCATCTATGTGCATGCCGTATGCCACAATTTTTAAGGGTAGTAATTATAATCCACATTTACCTTTCCGAAGCAACTCTTAATTAAATTATTAGTTAAGAGTTGAAAGGCTTAAATGTCCCACCAAGCATAAAACTACTTACCACCCACCCTTCATACGAAATGAAACGAAAGATGACTACTCTTGAAGACAGAATCAGCCATTTACCTAAAACTCTTCTTTTTCACATTCTCTCATTTCTTCCCACCAAACTCGCAATACAAACATGTGTTTTATCCACAAAATGGAGATACCTCTGGGTTTCTATACACACTTTGGATTTGGATGACACATGGTTTCTCTCTCAAATGCCTACAAGTAAAAAGAGGAAGGGAGTTGCAGTAGAAGTAAATCCTGCTTTCAAAGATTTCGTAGACAAAGTACTGATTCTTCGCGATGGCTCAGATTTACTTAAGTTCCGACTACGTATGAGGCGCTCGCATCCCGTTGAGACATGGATACGTTATGCAATATGGCATAACGTTAGAGAAGTTGATCTCCACCTCAGAGTACCATTTAAGTTTCCACATTGTGTTTTTACAAGTCGATCACTACAAGTGTTGAAGCTGACAGGTACCACTCTCCAATTGCCCGCATGCACAGGTTTTCAAAGCCTCAAAGCCTTGCATCTTTTCCGAGTTTATGGTTTCCCAAGCCAAGAGATGGACTTTGATTTTTTGTCCCACTGTCCGCTGCTCGAATATTTAGAGATCGAAGACTGTTACCCGAAGGGGATGAATATTTTGGGGTTAAAACTGAGGACCTTAATTCTGAGAAAATGTTCTTCGGATATCAAGATCAGAGTCACTGCTCCGAGTCTCCAAACTTTTAAGTACACGGGTTCTGTTCCAAAAGATTTTGATGGGGAGAACCTGTTTTCTCTAGCCCATGCACTTCTTGATTTCCAGTATAAGCCTTGGAATTACGGGCATTCTCAGACGGAAAGTATGAAAGAAAAGGAGCGAATTTGTGTGAGCAAACTTATTCAATGGATTTCTAAGGCAGAAGCCATCACTCTCTACATAACAAGCGTCATGGTACGCATCTATATTTACTTTTTAGTTTGTTTTAGTGTTTGATTAACATGTGAGAAATATTTATAGTTAAAATTAAACGACCTTCTTAATTAAATACACGATATTAATTGTATTATATGACATTTTGGCCAAAGATATGTTCAGAATTTCAGTTGCAAATGTTTTTTTTTGTTTTGATAACCTGGGTATCAGGGCCTTTTAGAACACCCGCCTAATCCCAGGGGCACATGCGCATTCTAAATTCAGCATATGGCGGGTCAGCACAGGATATAAATCCCTAGGGTGGCCTCAAGGGGGGAGGGGATTCGAACTCAAGTCTCCTGCTTTTGGAAGCAGGTACTTGAGCGACATAATTAGGCTAGCTCACCTAATCCCTTGAGGTTTTCAGTTGCAAATGTTACTCACAAGTTAGTTAAAATGATGGCCTGATATTAAAACTTGTATTGATAAAATATTTGAGCGACATGATTTAAAAAATAAAAAGTATGATGATGAGGGTTGTCACCTCAATCAGATGGTGAGCAGCCATCTATTTTTAAAAAAATTAATAAGTCAAGGATTGCACAAGATGTCTTCCAAAGCCCTGTTTTTTTTTTCCTGTTTTTAAGGCCTAAAAAAGTCATTGTAGTGAGCCAGCCGAGGTGGGTTTCATCATTCATGTCTACAATTTGCTTCATTTGATGCCCCATGAATCCATTGTTTTCATCAGTCACCTACTAACAAAACTTGGGGCTGACCAAAATATTCATAAAACATCCATATTTGATGAGTGAGAATCGAGATTGCGACCCTATTCGTCCTTGGATTTATGCCTTTTCAACTAAATCAAGCCTATGCAAATTTGAGTCTTAACATATTTCAATGTTTCTTCCCATATTTCTAACCTTAGGGTTTCTTATTCTGTCTTTATTGTGGCAAGCTGCTCTCTTTTGAGTGGCCGTTGGACCACTTGAAGAAAGTTGAGATTACAGATTTTGGAGGCTGTGAAGACGAGTTTAAGCTTTTGAAGTTTTTGCTGCAAAGAGCAAAGATTTTGGAAAAAATGGTTATCTTCACTTCTAAACCCGAGCGGAGCGACTCAGAGAAGCAAACGTTCATTAGAAAATTAATGGCATTCCCAAGAGCTTCCTCATGTATTACAATGATATTATCTCTCTAGAGTATTTCCGCTGTAGTTGTTGCTACATCAATCTCTGTTTTTGTAATTTAAATGTTGTTTTTTTTTTTTCAATAACATACGGTGTTCCAAGCTTGTGCTCGGACTAATTCCTAGTGTGTTGTTGCCACCACCATGCCACAATATTTTCCACCTTATGTGGCACCCATTTATGAATTTGTTTCGATCTTAGTTAACCGTAGTGAGAACCCCTTATTGACTCAGATTTACCTTCTTATGAGGTTTAAGCCTTTAAGTGAGCTCGTACATGGTAAACGACCCGTTCCCAAGTATTTAATACTGAGAACAGGTCACTAGCTCTTTCTTTGTGGCACTATTTTCTGAAATGTGTCGCATGATGTGAACCACATGATACAAAGATCTTCTGAGTCAAAGATCACAATTTCTTTCTTTTTAGGGTCTGTTTGGATAAAAAGACGGGAAACGTGAGAAAGTAAAATAATATTCCTATATTTTCCCACGGATACCTAAGGGGTAGGAAGTCATGGTATTCCTTTGTTTTTCACTGTTTGAATAACTACATTGCTAGCTGGGAAAATGTAGGATTAACTAAATCCTGTGTTTGGATACATATGCAGGAAATTGTAGGAAAATAACATATCTTAACAAAAAAAATAGCTAAATGACAAAAATATTATATATATATTAAGTTTTTTTTTTCACTTTCCATAAATTAGTGAATTGCTCTAGTGGTAGAGTTGGTGTTTTGTGAAGGCTAGGTTTTAGGTTCAAACCTTGTTACATGTAATAAATTGTTTATTTTTTTAAATTAATTATATTAGAGGATACACACCATATATGTGAGTATATAGCTTTACAATATAGTAGAGCCCATTGTGAGAAAAATCTCTCCAAAAATAAGTCCGTGCAACACCTAGATAGATGGAGGCTTAAAAATAGGCTAAAACTTGTGGTATTTAGTTTTTTAAATTAATTATATTAGAGCATATACACCATATATGTGAGTATATAACTCTACAACATAGTAGAGCCCCTTGTGAGAGAAATCTCTCCAAAAATAAATCCGTGCAACACCTAAATAGATGGAGGGGAGCTTAAAAATAGGCCAAAATTATATGATTTAGTTAAATAAAATCAAAGAAAAAATATTTGTTATGAAAACAAATATCATAAAAAAAATTGTTTGAAGATTTTTTATAATTTTGGGTGGTCAAGATAATTTTGGATGGAAGAGAATCCACTAATATAAATTACGACCCCTAAAGCTTAGTAATAAATTTTTAGAAAGTTTGGGTGGTCAATTATCATAACGTAGTTCTGCCTCTAATATTTGGAGATGTGTGCCATATAGAATCAACATTAGACCGCCTCATAGGGGCATCATGATCATAAGATCTATCATGAGGAAGATTGAAAAAAAAAACAATCTCCATCATCTTATTCAAATCAGTCAATGGTTTTCGTTCGTAAAAAAATTATGTGGTATTACTAAATGGGTGAGGAGTCATCCGGATGAAAAGTCTGAAGGGTGGGTAAATAGAAAACCGAGAGACCCCCTCGGCATTTGTTGTGGGGTTTTACGGAAAATGAGAAGATAATTTTCGACCTTTCCCATGTCATCTAAACAACGGGAAATGCGGCAATTCATTTCCCGCTTACCAGTTTTCCCTTTTTTCCCCTGTTTTCCCTTGAAACCAAACATGCCCTTATAGGTAAGTTGGGTTTGAACCTGGGACCTTGAGATCGTAATATTGTATACCTTCTAGTGTGTTATAGGCCATATTCATGAAAGAAAAAAAAAAAATCTCCATCTGATTCAAAGCTCGAACTCCTTTAAAATAAACCCCCAAATCAGTTTTAAACATTCACTTTTGGTCAAAGCCATGACTTTTAATCAAAGGGCCAAACCATTTCTCATTTAGACCCGGCTCAAGACCTAACACAAAATGCTTGGGTCAGGCCCATGGGTCAAATTTTCGTTTGATACCAATACGTATCAGACTTGGATGATACGGTACATTCAATGTACCGTATCGCCATTTTGTATGTATAGGCCTGGACGATGCATTCAATGTATAGTCCGGTATTTTACTATTCCGATACGTATCGTCCGATACGTATCGGTTTTGAGCTCGGATGATACGTATCGGATACCCGAAATTTTGACCCATAGTCAGGCCTTGTTGGCCCAAATAATTAAAGGATGCCTTTATTAACATCCACGGAATCTTTGAGCGTGCTTATGGATACATGTGCACGCGAAAAATTGTCTTTTGGGTTCCTAAAAATTCAATACTAGGTGTACCATTCACTTATGTGGGTTCCCTTCTTCATCTTCTTTCTCCTCTTCCAATCCGACAAGTCATACGTCTCCATTTTGGCAACTCGTACATGCCGGTGAATCCTCCGTTCCAATAAGTGAAGCCTAAATGTTAGGGCCCTGGTTGGCCCATTTGCTCCCAAAACTGAAACTAAGGTGAAATATTGGTACTTTCCCACATTTACCTTCTTATGGAAAGTCCATGGTATCAAATATCGGTTGATACCGAGATGTATCAGGTATTAACTCAGGAATCGGTATCGGTATCGGCCAATACTTATATTTTCTTTATTTTATTTATTTATTTATTTTAGTTGTGATTAACTACGAAAAGAAACGTGGTCAACCATCAAAAGGATTACACTCTTATAAACGATTCTTCTTAGAACTAAAACACTTGTGAGTAAGTATAACCCAATCAAATAACATAGAACAGTTAAACTTACAACACACGTGAGAGTGAACTGTTAAGATATCATAGATCGTGACAATTAGATCTAACATTTCCATTCATTTGATTTTGACGCAAAGACACAATACATGCTTATTCCTCAACGACAATGGGAGTAGAAGAGCCTTCAGACTTCATTTTCCATAGTCTCAAGTCACTAAAGATTAGTAACTTCACTAAGCACAAGATCGAAATGCAATTTCTGAAATTTGTCTTACACAAGGCCATTGTTCTTGAAGATCTAGTGTTGGTTTCTCCTCATAATGGAATCCATCAGATGAATACATATTTCACGGATCAATGAGAATCCATTAGTACACCATTGAAGCTCCTTCGCGAACAATTACTACTCTTTCCCAAGTTATCGGCAAATATAGAGATAGTATTATGCGAGTATTCAGAAGATGATAGTAGTTTGTCGCCAACACATACAGATCCCATCTTATTTTATGGACCCTTTTAATATTGTTCGTCTTCCTCCGCTACCATTCAAGGTGTTCGTGTTTAGTATTTTCGATTTTAATGTATTGAATCTTGGAAGTGTTGGATATCGTAATTTATGATAAATCAATGGAATGGAGAGCATTTTAGTTTTGTAGAATCATGAACGTTATAATTTGCTCTAGGGCAATGGCCAGGTCTAACCAGGTTTCGACTTCAACCAGCCCTTACAAGGAAAATTGTAAACGGTGGACAAATTTAATGCAGACAAAGTGTAAGCGGCAGATGTGGCGCTACGTGACTGGTTGCATCGACTTGCATTAATTGAGCCCCACCGCTTGCAGCCAATTGGGTCGCACCACATCAGTTGCATGCACATTGTCTGCGTAAAATATAATTACCATATAACCTTGTCGGCCCTTTGCAAATAGGAGCAACTTGACTTCACATCATCCTATAAAGAATGAAAATCATGAAAGTCAAGATTTTCCCATAGATTAAATTTAAAAGTTCAACCCAAATGGCATTACTGGTAACACTAGGGATGGAAAGCAGCCAAATTTCCTGTCCAGCCCAACGAGTTGTGGCTCTGGCCCTTGGTTGTGCTTGGATGGGTGCTCAATCCTGTGGACCACGCCAACTTGGACCAGTTCGGGTCGGTATGAGCCCTGCACTAGTTCAAATTAGGTTGGGTCAGGTATAGATCTCTAGCACACTTTCTGGGATGTGTGCTACGTGAAATCAACATGTGACAATCTCAGTCGATGATCTCAATATCTATTGTGTGGAAGATTCAGACAAAAATTGATCGCCATCGTCTGATGCTTAATGCCCAATCCAAACCCATGGGTCAAAAAATTGAGCCACAAACTGGTCCAAGGATGACCCAATTAGATGGGTCGAAGACCAAACCGACCACCTAGTAACTCAAGAGTATAAGGACGAGCACTAATTTTAACATGGAAATTTTTTTAGTTTCCCCGATATGGGACCTGTGACAACCCAGACTCACATGCCATAATATTGTCTGGTTCTGGGCTTAGGTCCGTCCCCTCCCCAATTTTGTTTTTGGCATGGGCTTAAATCCCCACCCAAAACACGTCATGACCTGTAGCGTCCGCAATCACATATAGCCCAGGGTCAAAACTTTCCCTATCCGATGTGGGCCAATTATAGGACAACTCTAAGGATCAAAATTCTGGATTTCGTTTTCTTGGGGACCAAAACTGAAATTTCGGTCATTTCGGCTGAAATTTTGATCCTTGAACCACTCTCTTGAGAAACATCTCTTCATTGGCAGATGCCCTTATTAGTTTGGAAGAATTGGTTGATTATGACTTTGACCATGATAGGGCAACGATTTTATCAGATCTTGCACATGTTAAGATCTTGACTACATGCAGCGTGGCAATTTCGGTATGTTTCATCGCTAATTTTCTTTTTGCAAAATTTTTTTACTGTAATGTTTAAAACATAGCAGACAGATTTCTGGTCAGTTTATTTCAATCAATGACATCTTCAACTCACTTTTTACTTAAAACACCTGGTTTTTATATTTATTGCAGAACTATGAAGAAGACCAAATTAGCTTTAAAGTTTTTTTTTTTTTGGATCGGTAAAGGTGCAATCTATTAAAAAAAGTAGCGAGAAGCTGACCGAGTACAATAAAAGTCACTCCGACCAAAAGAGAAAACAAGATAAAAATACGCAGGCGAAAAAGGTGCCAGATGACCCGACGACACGGGCTTTGGCCTAGCCCGGGTCCCAGTGGAGGGCATCCCCCGACCCCCTCCTTATCCAACAGCACCCATGAGTACAAAAAGTCACGGGCAGATTTGAGTTACAAACCCATGAGTACAGCTTTAAAGTTTGGTAGTTTTGTGTGTTAATCTATACTTCGATTAGAGCTATATTTGCCTTTTCTCAATACTAGTAAGCGTGCGCTGCATTGTTCATGGGGAGAACTCAGGATTAAGCTTATATGACTCTTTGGTCAAATGAGTTACATATGCAACAATTATACACTGATGAGTACTGAAAACTGTGAATATTTTGCCCCTAAATACCTATATTTAGCTGTCCGATGAAGGCTATCTGATAAGATTGAGTAGATTTGAAGTGTTTCAGGTAAATATGAGCCAAGTATAGAAAACAGTGCAAGAATCCTGAATATAATGCCAAAACACTGCAATTTCGGGTAATCAAGAACTTGGTGCGACTTGCGGCTAAATTTGGACCTTCAAGACGGCCGAATTACAAAATTGTCAAAACATGAAAGTTGTAGATCTTTTCGTCAGCTTTCCAACGGCGCAAGAATCGTCTCAATCCGAGTTCGGGACAGAAAGTTATGGCCGAAATACTGAAGCAGTGTCTGAACCACAAGAATTGCTGATTTTCACGGATTTCTGGGGTCGATGCATCGACCCTACAGGTCGATTAATCGAGCAGGAATAGTAGCCTCACACGATTCTGACACTAGAAACGCGATTTTGAGGATTTCGATGCATCGACAGCTCTGGGTCGATTAATCGACCCTAAAAAGTCGAAGTGGGATACCTTTGCGCGACGGAATCTATTTAAAGACTCAAACACTTCGGGAAAAATTAATGAGATAATAGTAGAGTAATGGTAGAGTAAAACGTAGAGAGTAGTAGTAGAGATTAGATTAGTTTTTAGTTTTAGTTTTTAGTGTTCTTAGTTTTTAGCCATTATTTTTCATAGAAATAGGAAGTTTTATTATTTCTTTTTGAGAGCTTTGTTCTTTAATTTTTCAAGTATTCATTCCTTCAGTTTTGTTCAAAGTTTATTTCTGCATTTATTTCGTTTCTCAAGATTATCATCCGTTTGAAGTTTGAGGTAATTTTAATTAATGTTATTTTCCCGTCTTTATTTATTTATGTCATTTATTTACAATATGTGTGGCTAAATTTATAGGGATGGGGATCTAATGATTTCCATCCGAGGGATGCACTTTTAATAATATAAAATTAGGGATTAAAATATGAGATTTCTAATTTATGGTTGTGGTGCTATCATGAATGGATGAATCGCCATGCGGATCTCGGATCTGTGTTAATTTTACCCTATCATTGTTATGGTCTTTGTGTTTTCGTTGTGTGGATTTAATTATGATTATGTTACGGGATCGAGTGTGCGAGCCATGCCGGATCTTGGTTCGTAATGGTAATTTTATACGAAATATCCCTAATCGAATAAAGTGTCTTGAGCCATGCCCTTGATTTCAGATTTGTAAGTGGTATTCTTGTTGGAATTTTCACCCGCTTTGGGGATGACTTTTATTTGAACCTGAGATCATGTGTGTCTAGCCGTACCCTTGATCCCAGATCTAGATAAATGAAAATCATCTAAGTCCTGTATGCAGGGATGCAACATGGAACCTATTAGGGTGTTGACCATTGATCTTCCATAAAAGGTGTTTGTTACCAATGAAGTATCTCATAAGTTAATCCTTAGATTTATATTATAGGAAGAACGGACCAAAGATGGGAGGATTTAGTATCTTCATCTTTATCATCATCTTTACTTTTATTTGTGAATCATCAATTGAATTTTAATTTGTAGTCATTAATTACCATCTCACCAACCACTTAAATCATAAAATTGGTAGAATACTGTTAGATCTTAATAGATTTCTAGAATTGCTTGTCTCTTTTAGGTGTTTCAACATTAGTCCTCGTGGGAACGATCTCGTACTTCGCACCCACTATATACAAACCGATTCGTGCACTTTCGAGTAAAACATAAATTAAAAATATCACATCAAGTTTTTTGTCTTGGGATTAAATTTAGAAAATCTGAATTTTTGGTGAGATGAAATTTTAGGAATTTTCGAGGATTAAAATAGTATTTCGCTAATTAAAAAAAAAAAAAATCGATGCATCGACCTTGTCGATACGCATCGAGTTAGCCTCGATTGATCGAGTTATACTCGATTAATCGATTTTAAAAAAAAAAAAAAAAAAATTTTTTCTTTGAAGTCATGTCAATGCATGGATTCAATCTAAACTCATGTGCTATTTGTGGAAATTATGCACATTTCACCTATGTGTCCTTGAATAACTCAAATTTTTACTCTGAACAAGTCCAACCAAATCCGGTTTGGAACACTCATGGTGGCGAGTCAATCTAATGACATGTGGGTTTTAATCAACCTCTAATGTGATATGATGGTACAATGATCAAAACTCTTATCCCAACAATTTCCTTATGAGTTTTCACAAAAACTCAATACTTTCAAGACACAAACTCATATGAACGGTCAAAATCCTTCTTACTCCTTAGAATATTTAAAAGGTTTGGTGCACACCAATACTCAAAGAATTTCTAGGATACAATCTCAAGTTAGTCAGATGATCGAGTACTTACAAAGGAAAGTTGAAATAGAGGAGTCCCTCATTGATACCGATCAGAATAAAGAACATCTTCAAGATGACTCATCGGATTTTGTTCAAAAATATGAGGATGACCAATTGGTCACTACGCTTGAGAATGACATAACGAGCGTTGAGGTAGTGCAAGTGCGAGGAGAAGAGGAAATGGAATGGAACGATACTTATGTCGAGGAGGGAATTGAGAATCAAATTGAGATGAAAGAAAAAGAAAATGACACCCTTACAACACCTGATAAGGGAAACATAACTTTTTTCGATGAGTGTGAATTCGGTTTAGGGAAGAAAGAGGAATTTCAAATCTGTTGCCCATTCGTTGAATACATAGATAATCAACAGAATGCCGAAAAAAGATTCATGGGTTTGAATCTGAAGTGTGATTTTGGGAATGCCAAGTACAGGGTAGAAATGGACCATAATGGTGACACTTGGACACACCATGGGGGTGTAACTACGTCCTTGAAAAGAGAAATACCGAGACGGTTAAATAAATCGATCACCTTAGAAATTTTTTCATGAAGATTTGGGATCCTGGTGGACTTGGAATGAATTTACACCTTGTAGATTAATTTCGCATTTTTCATTCTTTAAAAAAAAAAAAAAAAATTGTTTTTTTCCTCGATTAATCGACAGTGTATGTCGATTAATCGACCCTCCCCCTCGATTAATCGACTCCTTGTAGTCGATTGATCGACAGTCATAAAGACTGTTTTCTTTTTCAATGCAGTCTGCATTTTTGGTTAATCTTTTTTTGTTGTTAAAAAAAAAAAAAAATAAAAATAAAATAAAATAAAATAAAAAAAAAAAAAAAAAAAAAAAAAAAAAAAAAAAAAAAAAAAATTTTAGGAGGTCGATGAATCGACCCCTCTGTCGATTAATCGACCCCCAAGGGTCGATGCATCGACCTTTAGGGTTCGATTAATCGGCCCTATGTTTGAAAAAAAAAAAAAAAAAAAAAAAAAAAAATTTTCGATGCATCGACCCCTTATGGTCGATGCATCGACCCATTTAGGCTCGATTAATCGACTCTTTTGGTCGATTAATCGAGAGTCTTTAATGCAGTGTCCTTTTTTCAAGGACACTGCATTTATTGCAATTTTGACTTTTTCTTTAGTCGATTAATCGATTCCTTGAGTCGATGCATCGACTGCTATTTTGAATATCGTGCTGTTTTTAAAATCTGTCCGTTTTTGTTTTTATTTGGTGTCGATTAATCGACTCTTTATGAGTCGATTAATCGACCTTTATTTCGGGACGTGCGTTTTTGGTTTTTATTTGCCTCGATTTCTGTCGATTAATCGAGTAAATGCGTCGATTAATCAACTTTTCCACTTCCGTACGTTGCGTCTTTTCACTTAAAGACGTTGCGTGTTTTCCATGCGTCGGGACTTCTGACGCGCCTCTTTTCAATAGAGTCGATTAATCGACACTTTTGGTCGATTAATCGATTATTTCGATTGTGTCCGTCCCGAGAGGCGCCTTTGCGCCTATTTAAATGGAGCAGTCTCACTACGTTTCTCACTACGAGTTTGATTGTGTTTTTCCGATCGCCCGATATTAAAAGGCAATCATGGCTTCGACCGCCACCGAAAGACTTGTATAACGCTCGCCGCCATCCACGTGATCGCCAAGTGGTGCCCCAACCGCGACCTATGCTCGAATATGTTTTTGATCTCGCGGCTTTTCAAGCACCGCCGTTTCCCGCTTCTCGCCTATGCGATGGCGCTCAATGCCCATTTTCTCCTCACTCCACCGTGATCAAAGTGTCCAACGCGTTGTTCGGTTATTCTATCGAATATGGCATGGTGCCGCCTCCATCGAGAACCAAGTCGCCGCCCTTCTTCACGTACAATTGATGGGTGGTCGCGACCGATTTTTCCGCACACCATTGCGGAGGTCTTTAATGTTTCGTGCGGCGCCCTCACAATCACATTACGGGTGAGGAACTCGTGAGTCTCGTGGAGGATATTATCAACGCGATAGATGCCGCGGCATATTTTCTTCGGGATCGCCACTAGGCGTCGGCGTTGCGCGGCCCGCTTTTGTTTTGGGATAGTGTGGTCGAGCAATCTTTGTCCCGTGGCCCACGTTTACAGCGCCGGTGATCGGGTTCAAGCACTTTATGGGGCCCACCGCAATTCATGGATCAACGTGCCTAAGATCATTCATGATGGCATGTGGCGATGCCATGACGAACTCACTAAACATACAACTGGTGAAGCCCCGTTGGTCTACTTCCCCCATTATGTTATGAAGTTGCTGAATTTTCTTCGTTTCCCGTTCTACCGGGATGATGATATCGGGGACCTTGCTTTTTATCGATATGGTGCTACCCAGTGGAACCGCAGTATGCGTCTCTTGGGAAATGTCCCTGATGGCCCTGCTGATGCACCGGCCCAACCGGCTCCCCCACGCCAGCGTCGCCGCGTCCGTCAGGATGACCAACATGCACCTGATCAAGGACAGGGAGGGTGTCGCAGCTCACTCAAGCCCAAATTACCTCTTTACAAGAGGAGCAGCAGCGACACCATGGTGCACTCCTGCGCCGTAGCCACTATGATCGTTCCTTCCTCCATCAAATCGGGCAGCGCATGTGGCCTGATAGTTATGATGAGATGCGCGCCAGGGCCCGCCAAGCCGAGGAGGATGGCGATGATTAGTTAGTTTGGTCTAGGATTAGGATTTTTCGTTTTGTGTTATTTTTCTTTCTTTTGTTTAGGCTGTTTATTTTAGGAGTCAAACCAGAAGTGTTGATGTAATTAGCCTCTTTATCAATGAAGCAGTGTGTTTTCTAATGTGTGTGGGATTGTCACAATTTTGCAAATTACCGGTTGCACAGAGAGTAGTTGGAACGCACTTTTCAAAAGCCAATTTTCCGATTAATTCTGAAAAAAAAAAAAATTTTGGGAGGTCGATGAATCGACCCTCTCGATGTCGACAGTCGATCGCGACCTTTAGGGATCGATTAATCGACCCTATTTCTACAAAAAAAAAAAAAAAAAAAGACAAAAATTTGGGTGTCGATGCATCGACCCCACTGTCGATTAATCGACCACCAAGGGGTCGATGCATCGACCTTCAAGGGTCGATTAATCGACCCCACCTTTTTCTGTTTTTGTTTGTTTTTTTTCGCGGGCACTCCTATTGGAACTCTAATTTGCCTATTTTCTCTATATGGACTCCTTGGACGTCTTTGCCACACCTTTTCCTTGTCTCTTTCTGCAGGACACCTCTTTCACTCCTACTCCAACTCTATATTTTCCTTTATATTCACCTTTAGGCTCACTTTTCATTAACTCGCACAATCTTTCTTATGGCACGATTATATCTTACCGAGGATTATCAAAGATGAAGGAGTCTGCTGAAAAGCGGGAGCGCCGCTCTCATCGGACGGTCCCTTTTGTGCCGAATAATGTTGATATCATCGACCTTGATCCGATGATCATTCCTTCCTGGGGAGAACCATCTCGTAAAAAGGTAAATCGCTCCAAATCTCCTACACTGTGCGTTGATACTGATATCGAGATAATTGATGTGATGCCGTCACCGTCTCCCCCATCTTCATCTCCTACTTTCGCCTCCCCACCTCCATCCATACCATCGGCGTTGTCTCATCAATTTCCCCTTGATCTTTGGGAGAAATTGTTCCCTGTGCCTAAGAATATCAATTTAAGTGATCCGAGGTGGATGGGTCCGCCTACTAATGTCTAACAGAGTTGGATTCATGTGTAGTTTAGGATTTTTGTTTTAGGATTTATTAGTTTTTTTTTCTTTCCTTTTTGTTTTGTTTTGTTTAGTTTAGGTTGTTTTTTTTAATTCCCTCAATAGTGTAACCATATCCCCTTCAATATATTTTTTGTAATGTTCCAATTTGATACAATTATTCTCTGCACCTGATCTTTGTGTTGAGGTACTTTTTTCATACAGGTTTGGGGGTGCGCTACTTCTTTCAGTCAATGAGGACATTGTCATCTTTAGGTTTGGGGGTATGGTTAATTATTTTACGTCATTTATATGTTCTATCTGAAAAAAAAAAAAAAAAAAAAAAATTATTTTTGAAGTCATCATGCACATTATTTTACGATTGTTTTCAAACTTTAGTTGATGATGCATGTGAATTTAATTTTGAGAATAATAGTGTCATATTTTGATTACTTGTATCTAAGATGATGAAGCTTAATGTGATATGTGTGGATAATTTTGATATTCATGCTTAGACTTTTTACACTTATACCAAGCTAAGACTTAGAAATCGATGAACTGTTTTGAATGTTGAATCTTAGGTTCTTAGTGGAGACTAAACCCAGTGAGCTTTAGAGCTAATTTCCCGTCATTGATGAGTGAATATATAAACTCGGAGTTTTCTTTGAATACGACTTATTTTGCATTATCTCATACACTTTATTTTGACTTGTGACTTTGCATGAAATCAAATTTATATCATTATGTTAGAATGTACTGTATATCTACTCAAGACAAATAGGCAAAGTTACTTTCTTTTAAGGATATGATTGAAGGCCATCTTTGGCTCGTTTGTGCTTAAAATGTCCCACCTCAAATAAATTTATCTTTCTAGTACCCCTTTGAGCCTATTGAAAATTTACCTTTATACATTCTTTGATAAGCCACGTTAACCTTTAACCCTTCACCATTTCTGAAAATTCAGCTTTACCCTTCTTATTTCTGAGAAATTAGGAACGAGGGATGAGAGTGAACGAAAAGAGAGTAAGTGGAGAGATACTGAGTTGTGGTGTTTACTGAGAGTGTATGGCAAAAATAAAAAAAAAAAAAAAAGGAGAGAAAAAGAAAAAGAAAATTGTGAAAAGTAATGAAAAATCTGAGGTGCTTCAAGAAAAGGAAATTTAAAAGAAAAAGTGAGTTGAGAAAAAATTGAGAAAAATAGTGAGAGAGTAGAAAAGAAAAAGAAGAAAAATAGAAAAAAAAGTTGTTTCTTTTCCAATTTCTCAGAAACTTTGAATCCCAACTTCCAATTCTTTCTTACCCTTTCCTGAGCCCCATTACAACCCTAAAAAGACCTTCGTGATCTGATCTTGCATTAGTAACTGTCTTGTGGAGAGTAAATATGTGATACTTATGACACTTGATATGACATGCTTAGGATATACAAGTATCTTCTTATGAGATTTATTTTTGTTCATTGATTACATCGTGTTTCATTTATCATGTGAGACCTTTTTATTTGCTTTGTATTAACTTCTCACATATGTGCAAAAATTTATCCACTATCGATGTCTTTATATTTTGAGAGTATACTTAAAGTGAGGATTGAGTCAAAACAACAGATCCAACGGTTTTCCGTTTGAATTAGTTCTGAGATGAATGAATTTTGGTTTGGTTATGCACACACTTCACGTTTAGGCATGAATGGATGAGCTATCTAACGATTTGAGCATTAGACTAATTTGAATGGATATTAGTATGATTAGTATAACATTGTTGTTTCTTAGAATTAGCATGTTGAATTAATTAATGATTTTTGTGTTTGAATGGTATATATGTTATCAAAATCATATTTTGAAAACTCAATTTTATCGATGATTTCAAAAATGTATTGAAGTTTGTGGGTAACTTCACTGTAAACCCTCAGGAGACACAACTCCTCCACTAGGATCACCTAGGGGTTTAAAGGCTTGTTGCACATGCTAAGTGCAATCGTGTTCCCTACGAAAGTGGCATTTATTTATTTTCTTTAGTTGCTTTGCTCGAGGACTAGCAAAGTGTAGGTTTGGGGGTATGATGAGTACTGAAAACTGTGAATATTTTGCCCCTAAATACCTATATTTAGCTGTCCGATGAAGGCTATCTGATAAGATTGAGTAGATTTGAAGTGTTTCAGGTAAATATGAGCCAAGTATAGAAAACAGTGCAAGAATCCTGAATATAATGCCAAAACACTGCAATTTCGGGTAATCAAGAACTTGGTGCGACTTGCGGCTAAATTTGGACCTTCAAGACGGCCGAATTACAAAATTGTCAAAACATGAAAGTTGTAGATCTTTTCGTCAGCTTTCCAACGGCGCAAGAATCGTCTCAATCCGAGTTCGGGACAGAAAGTTATGGCCGAAATACTGAAGCAGTGTCTGAACCACAAGAATTGCTGATTTTCACGGATTTCTGGGGTCGATGCATCGACCCTACAGGTCGATTAATCGAGCAGGAATAGTAGTCTGACACGATTCTGACACTAGAAACGTGATTTTGAGGATTTTCTGTCGGCTCGATGCATCGACAGCTCTGGGTCGATTAATCGACCCTAAAAAGTCGAAGTGGGATACCTTTGCGCGACGGAATCTATTTAAAGACTCAAACACTTCGGGAAAAATTAATGAGATAATAGTAGAGTAATGGTAGAGTAAAACGTAGAGAGTAGTAGTAGAGATTAGATTAGTTTTTAGTTTTAGTTTTTAGTGTTCTTAGTTTTTAGCCATTATTTTTCATAGAAATAGGAAGTTTTATTATTTCTTTTTGAGAGCTTTGTTCTTTAATTTTTCAAGTATTCATTCCTTCAGTTTTGTTCAAAGTTTATTTCTGCATTTATTTCGTTTCTCAAGATTATCATCCGTTTGAAGTTTGAGGTAATTTTAATTAATGTTATTTTCCCGTCTTTATTTATTTATGTCATTTATTTACAATATGTGTGGCTAAATTTATAGGGATGGGGATCTAATGATTTCCATCCGAGGGATGCACTTTTAATAATATAAAATTAGGGATTAAAATATGAGATTTCTAATTTATGGTTGTGGTGCTATCATGAATGGATGAAATCCCCGCCACTATCCGGGATCGCGTGTGCCGAGCCATGCCCGGGATCTCAGATCTGTGACGGTAATTTTACCCTATCATTGTTATGGTCTTTGTGTTTTCGTTGTGTGGATTTAATTATGATTATGTTCTGGGATCGAGTGTGCCGAGCCATGCCCTGGATCTTGGTTCTGTAATGGTAATTTTATCTGAAATATCCCTAATCTGAATAAAGTGTGCCGAGCCATGCCCTTGATTTCAGATTTGTAAGTGGTATTCTTGTTGGAATTTTCACCCGCTTTGGGGATGACTTTTATTTGAACCTGAGATCATGTGTGTCTAGCCGTACCCTTGATCCCAGATCTAGATAAATGAAAATCATCTAAGTCCTGTATGCAGGGATGCAACATGGAACCTATTAGGGTGTTGACCATTGATCTTCCATAAAAGGTGTTTGTTACCAATGAAGTATCTCATAAGTTAATCCTTAGATTTATATTATAGGAAGAACGGACCAAAGATGGGAGGATTTAGTATCTTCATCTTTATCATCATCTTTACTTTTATTTGTGAATCATCAATTGAATTTTAATTTGTAGTCATTAATTACCATCTCACCAACCACTTAAATCATAAAATTGGTAGAATACTGTTAGATCTTAATAGATTTCTAGAATTGCTTGTCTCTTTTAGGTGTTTCAACATTAGTCCTCGTGGGAACGATCTCGTACTCCGCACCCATTATATACAAACCGATTCGTGCACTTGCGAGTAAAACATACATTAAAAAAATCACATCATACACCTATCTTCAAAATGTTTCAATGATGCAATGTCGACATAACCTACTGATAACAAAGAATAGATGATGTCCTTAATGGTTCTACTTGGCTGTAGGAAAACTATTAAATAGTTGTACTCAATAGTTTTTTGCATGATATATTAAACAAGTCCAGGTTACAACACAGAGAACCATCAATTTGAATTAAGAACTCAACTCATTATTAAGGACCTGCACAAATTTAACAGTTGGACTCTCAACAAAACTTCAGTAGAATTACATTTAGCTTGAATATATGTAATTCAAGCAATCACATTGAAACATTATATACTTCACTATAGCAGGAATAATTGATTTGGAGCTATTGAATTTTACTTGTTGATCTGATATCATGATCCTGCAAGATAGGAACCTATTTTTTTCTGTAACTACCTCATAGTGCGGAGCTCAGGAGTTTCTTTCATTTATCATCAAAGTTCACCATCCTTTCTCCTCTCTAAATTGCTCAAATTCCATTGGAAGTAAGAAAAGAATTCCTTGTGAGCATCAAGTTTTACTCATGTAACCAAAGACATTTCACATGTTTTTTCCATCTCTTTAACTAAATGCTAGTTCTTTTTGCGAAAGTCATTGGCAATAGTGATGTTGTGATAGAGAACAACATCCTTTCTTTTAATTTTTTGCTCGACCATGTGTTCCATTCAGGGCTTCCATTTTTTAGTGATTGAAAATTCGGGGTTAACGATGATATTAGAAGAGAAATAATGCAAACACAACCACAAAATTAACAAAGATGATTTTAACGTGAAAAACCCTTTCACAGGTAAAAACCGCGGGATCTCTCTCAGATCCAAGACAAACAATCCACTATGAAAAAAATTTATTACAGTGCTTTTAAGAATGAAGTCTCTATCATTCTTCTTCACCAACATTGACCGCATCCCACGATCAACAATGACCGCATCCAACGATCATTCCTTCCATAGTGACAATGCTATCGCCTTCAACCGTCGTCTCTCATGATGGTCCACTCGATTTACATGAGCCCACTCGATTTACACGAGCCAATACATTCTTGAAACATCAAGATAAAAGATTCTTTGAGATTTACATCAATTCCGAACAAAAACAAGAATATCTCAAAAAGAAGGGATATGGAGAATTCTCGAGAGAGTTTTTAAAATTGAAACACTTTTTCCAAAATCCCTTATCACTCCAAATCACACATGACATTTTTATACTATCGGGGCAAGGATGTCCTTGATCAAGGATGTCCTTGAGACACCAACTTACAATAACCGTTGGAACCGCCGCTAACTTCCTATAATCGTTAGAACTATCGGAACACGGGCATCCGTGAATCACTCACGGATGTCCGTCCATCCAAATCACTCAATCTTCTTGGCACAAAGGAGCATTTCTAAATTTAATCATGATTATGACAAAATTTCTAACAGTGATAATTGGTTGGTGCCTTACTCCACAAAGGAAATGGATTCTACATCAATTGCCAGAGAAAATAACAGAGCAAAGCTGCCTGGGCGTCCTAACGTGGCCCAGAACCATCCTGAAACCAATCTGGCATAGCCTGAACTAGGCATGACCATGTTTGAACTCGATCTATACACAACAGAACCTGCCCTGAACTGGCCCAGCAGGGCTCATACCGCCCGGAACTCGTCCAACTTGGCCTGATCCACAAGATTGAGCACCAACCCAAGCACACCCAAGGGCCGAGACCACAACTCGTTGGGCTGGCCAAGAAACTGGCTGCTTGCCACCCCTAGTGTTACACCTAGGAAAGTCATTTGGGTTGAACCTTTAAATTTAATCTGTAGGAATTTGAATACTTCTCCCACCATTTCGATAGTATAAATTAAAACTCTTTCTTGGTTTTGTAAAACTAGAACACTATCCATTCCATTAATTTACCATAAATTCCAAGAGATCCAATAGTTTCAAGATCAATACATTAAAATACTAAACATGAACCCCAAGAAAGGTAGCAGAAGAACACAAACAATGTTAAAAGATCTCATAAAATAAGATAGGATCTGAATGTGTTGGCGATAAACTATTATCATCTTCTGCTGAATACTCACACAATACTATCTGAACATCTGATGATGCCGAGTTGCAATTGTTCACAGAGGAGCTTCAATGGTGTATTAATGGATTCTGATTGAGACTTAAAATCTATTATCATCCCATGGATTCCATTCTTGGGAGCAACCAACACTCGATCTTCAAGAACAATGGCCTTCTCTAAGACGAACTATAGAAATCGCATTTCGATCTTTTGCCCAGTGAAGTTACTAATCTTTAGTGACTTCAGACTATGAAAAACAAAGTTCGCAGGCTCTTCCACTCTCATTCATGGGACTCTCTGATAAGGTCGTTGAGGAATAAACAGGTACTATGTCTTTGCATCAAAATCAAATGGATGGATCCGGAAAATCGCAGTGACCTCCAGGCGGTTGACCAGGCGCCCGATTTTAGCCTAAGGCGGACGGATTGGGCGCCCACCAGGCCGCCGGCTGCCCGACACGCCTTAGGCCGCCCCAGAGTTTTTCTTGTTCTTAGTTTTTTTCTTCTTCCTTTATTTTTCTTCTTCTTCTTCCTTACTTTTTTATGATCTTGCACAACATTTTTTTTTTTCGGCAACTGAGCAGTGAGCACAACTCTTTTTTTGTGTTTTTTATTTTTATTTTTCTTCCTCCTATTCTGGCAAGTGGCACACACACACACACACACACACACACACACACATATATATATATATATATATATAGCGGCCGCCTGGATCTTGGGGCGCCCGCCTAACGATTTCCGCCCGAATATCCCTCCAACCGCCCGAACCCGCCCAACAATTTTAAGAATATTGGGATGGATAAATGTAAGTAGATGAACAAAAAGAAAAAACACAACTTTTTTAAGTATAAGAATACTTATTATGAAAAGCTTCTCTAAACAAGGACAAATACACTCTTTAAAAAAACTGTAGATGAAGGTGAGACATTCATCAGACGTCAATTCGACAAGCAACTGCAGCTCTTGTAGATTAGGCACTGTTATGGGCATTTATTCATAGATGTACTCCTTTCATATGTTTATTTGCTAAGAAGACACAGAAGAACACATTTAGAATTAGAATTAGGTTCAAAACCCCAATTAATCAACAATTTTTCCTATTAAAGTGAGACGAAAACGTACCATAAGAGGCCCCCTACACATAGTGTACTAACATGCACGAGATCTGACAAAATCTTGATATAATCATGTTCCGGTCCTGTATTCTCACACCCATATGAGCTCATAAGTACATCCACAATTGATGAGATGTTTGCGAATGAATACCCATAGAGAAGGTCGCCAAAGAAATGAAAGGACTGGAGATTCAGGGAGGTTAGTTCCATATCATCGACTACCCCGCAACCAACTATCGACAACTCTTTAAGTTTAAAGTGCGAAGCAGAAACCTTAGTCAAATTCAAGTGTGGACAATGCAAGAGAGAAAATATTTCAAGAAGCAGGAAATTCGTAAGTAAGCTTACGAGCGTGCCATCTTTGAGGTTAGCCCATTTAAGAAAGAGAACTTGGAGCAAATGAAAACCATTGAATCCTAATGGAAGACTGATATTGAAATGACACAACCAAAGATGGGTTAATGAATCACAACAAAACAAGAAATTGGCTAGTTCACCTGTACAGTTGTCAATTACCTGAGCTATGTCGAGATCAGGCTCTTCATGATAATGTGCATTGTCTAGAAATCCCTTAGATAAGTCGAGATCAACCTCCTTAACTTGACCCGTTACCAATATTTATTACCTAAATTAAAGGAGATCCAAAACTTATCGACTTTCTCACCCCCGTGGTGCTCTAGAATTCGGTTGACCGTACGCACAAATTCATCGTGATTTTGGCTGTTTGTGAATTCCTTACCGAAGTCGAGGGTGGTGGTAAAAACCCAAAGATACTTGCACATGTTTTTCTATCTCTTTGACAGAATACTAGTTCTTGTTGCGGATTTCATCTGCAATTGAGACAAGTTGTGATGGAGAGCACCGTAGGGTAACTCACTAATTTTGTCATCTGTTTTATTCATGACTTCCATTTTTTGATGATAAATTGTTGCTGCCTTAGTCATGAATAAGAAAGCTTTTGCTTCTGGTTCCTTTTATTCTTCAATTCTCTCTATGATAAATGACTTTGTAAAAACACTCCATATTTTATTACTCTGTTTTTGGACAGAAGAAAGCAGATAAAAATGTTTTGGTTTGGCTCCCTCCAGACGTAGAACGGATTACTTGTGAGGCACAACACTATTTTTCTTTCGACAACATTCTAGTGGTATACCAATGTGACAACCTAGACCCACATGCCACAATATTGTTCGGTTCTGGGATTAGGTCCCCACCCCAGTTTTGATTCTGGCGTCAGGATTTTTCTCTATCCAATGTGGGACTATTACAACTTCCCACCTTATAGAAGAGTCGTCCTCGGCACTGATACCATTCTGTGACAACCCAGATCCACATGCCACAATATTGTCCTTTCTGGGCTTAGGTCCCTACCCCGGTTTTGTTTCTGGCATGAGCTTAAGTCCCCACCCAAAGCACGTCAAGACATGTAATGTCCGCTATCACATATAGCCCATGGTAAGGACTTTTCTCTATCCAATGCGGTATTATTACAACCAACTTGTGCTATCTTCACACTAATTAATGGAAAAAGTAATGAATCAATTTTTATTTACTGTTGCTACTTGCTAGTACAGATCGAAAACGTGAATCACTTGTCAAGAAGTGTGTTCATAACAGCTACTGGGTGTATACAAACTTTTCCTAACTTTGGTTTTAAATAAATTTTGCTTTACTATTGGTTTGGATATAAAGATCCAAAACATGTATCACTTGTTAAAAAAGGTGAGTTCATAGAAGCTTTTGGGTATACACAAAATTTTCTTCATTTTGTGTTTCCCCTAGTTAAATAAAATAAATTTTTTTAAGTGCACACCAACTTTTGTTAACTATCCGTATACTACACTATTTTCTTTTTCAGCATGCAGGAATAAAAAAGTGGTGTGCTCTCATAGCAGCTAGGTCATAATCCATACTCCATAATCATTTTGATAAAATCAAGAGTCTCTATAAACACCTCTAGACACATATGATGATTGATCAAAATCATACAGTGTAAACCACCTCTTAGATTATCTGGGGTGAGCCATATGCATGATTTCGATCCACTCGATCACTTGTCCTCTTCATTGATGGTGGGTTATATCACCAATTGGTTGATGGGTGAGTGATCCAAGATTAATTGGTATGTGTGCTAAACAGTGGAAGAAAGAAACTAGGGACTTTTATATAGATGACAGTGGATTGTTTCCATACCTAATCCCTTAAATAATTTGTAGAATTGATGTTGAGAAGAGTTATAAATATGGATTCTTGAAGAAGCAATTAAAGAGTTTGAATTGTGTGAAACTTTATTAGGGGGAAGTTTCTTATTTATTCTGTAACAATATCCAATTGAAAAACAATATGATCTAAAGAAAATGTAGCAAAAATACATTGAATTAATTATTTTTTTAATTAATAAAGGCAAATAAAAGTTGACTCATGCGATGAGATAGGATTTCTTTTGGTCTTATAGTTTCTTTGGAGCAGGTGGAAGATTACTTAGTAAAATGAGGTGATATGTGGTAACTGGCTCATCCCATAGGAAATGAAAGCAAGTCACTGATTTTGGACATATGGCACGATTTTTCAGAGCATGCGCCATGTGATGTAAAGGATGCCATACAAAGATTAGATGGATCGAAGATGGCGATAAGAAAATATCTCCATCGAATGATTCAAAGCGGTTAGGCGCCTTTAAAGTGAATGTTTAAAACTGATTTGGGGGTTTACATGGTAGCCATTTATTTTGAAGGAGTTTGAGCTCTGAATCAGATGGAGAATTTTTTTTTCTCTTTTCATGAAAATGGCCTATAACACGCTAGAAGGTTGACAATATTACGACCTCAAGGATGCAGGTTCAAACCCATCTTACCTATAAAAAGAAAGAAATTGCAATCTTTGACTCACAAGATCTTTGTATCATGTGGTTCACATCATGCTACACATCAGAAAATAGTGTCATAAAGAAAGAGCCAGTGACCTGTTTTCAGTATTAAATACTTGGGAAGGGTCGGTAACCATGTACAAGTTCACGTAAAGACTTAAACCCATAATAAGGTAAATCTGAGTCAATAAGGGGTTCTCGCTATGGTTGACGACTTGGGTATGCTCCCTAAGTAACTGAGATCGAAACAACTTCCCTTCGTAAACGGGTGCCACATAAGGTGCGAAAAATCGTGACATGGTGGTGGCGATGGCACCCTAGGGGTTAGTCCGAGCACAAGCTTGGGACATCATATGTTACTAAGAAAAAAACAACATTTAAATTACAAAAACAGAGATTGATGCTGCTACAACAACAGCGAAAATTATCTAGAGAGATAATATTATTGTAATACATGAAGAAGCTCTTGGGAATGCCATTAATTTTCTAACAACCTTTTGCTTCTGTGAATCACTCCACCCGGGTTTAGAAGTGAAGATAATCATTCTTTCCAAAATCTTTGCTCTCTGCAGCAAAAACTTCAAAAGCTCGAGCTCTTCTTCACAGCCTCCAAAGTCTCTAATCTCAACTTCCTTTAGGTGGTCCAACGGACACTGAAAAGAGAGAAGCTTGCCACAATAAAGACAGAATGAGAAACCATCGAGGTTAGAAATATTGGAAGAAGCATTGAAATAACAGGATAAGAATCTGTTAAGAGTCAAATTTTCTTAGGATTGATTTAGTTGAAAAAACATAAATCCAGGGATGAAAAGGGTCGCAAGCACGATTCTCACTCATCAAATATGGATGTTTTATGAATATTTTGATCAGTCCTAAGTTTGGTTAGCAAGTGACTGATCAAAACAACGGATTCATGGGGTATCAAATGAAGCAACTTATAGACATGAATGATGAAACCCGCCCAGGCTGGCTGACTGCAATGACTTTTTTGGGCCTTAAAAACAAGAAAAGATAAAAAATAGGGCTTTGGAAGACATCTTGCGCAATCCTTGACTTATTAATTTTTTTAAAAATAGATGGCTGCTCACCATCTGATTGACGTGACAACCTCACCATCATACTTTTTAAGTCATGTGGCACAAATATTTTATCAATAGAAGTCCTTATATCAGGCCATCATTTTAACTAAACTCACACTAAAAATTATGGCCCTTAACAATGATAAAAAAGTCCTCAAAAAGTCATTTGGTCAACTTGTGATAAACATTTGTAATTGAAATTCTGAACATATCTTTCTCCAAAATGTCATATAATTCAAATAATATTGTGTATTTAACTGGGAAGATGTTTTTAATTAATTTTAACTATAAATATTTCTCACATGTTGATCAAATGCTAAAACAAACTATAAAGGAAATATAGATGCGTACCATGACACTTGTTATGTAGAGCCTAATGGCTTCCGCCTTAGAAATCCATTGAATAAGTTTGCTCACACAAATACGCTCCTTTTCTTCCATACTGTCCAATGGAGAATCTAGGTAATTCGAAGGCTCTTCTTCCAAATCAAGAAGTGCATGGACTAGAGAAAACAGGCTCTCCCCATCAAAATCTTTTGGAACATAACTCCTGTACTCAAAAGTTTGGAGACTTGGAGCAGTGACTCTGATCTTGATATCCCAAGAACAGTTTTTCAAAATCAAGGTCTTCAGTTTTAACCCCAAAATATTCATCCCCTTCGGGCTACATTGTTCGATCTTTAAATATTCGAGTAGCGGACAGTGGGAGAAAAATTCAAAGTACATGTCTTGGCCTGCCAAACCATAAACTCGGAAAAGATGCAAGGTTTTGAGGCTTCGAAAACCTGTGCCTGCGGGCAATTGGAGAGTGGTGCCACTCAGCTTTAACACTTGTAGTGATCGACTTGTAAAAACACAATGTGGATACTGAAATGCTACACGGAGGTCAAGATCAAGTTCTCTAACGTTATGCCTTATTGCATAATGTATCCATGTGTCAACGGGATACACTTCATACGAGCACCACGAACGTAGACAGAACTTAAGTAAATCTGAGCCATCGCGAAGCATCAGTACTTTTTCTACGAAATCTTTGAATGTAGGCTTTACTACTACTGCACCTACCTTCCTCTTTTTCCTTGTTGGCATTTGTGAGGGAAACCACAAGTCATCTAAATACAAAGTGGGTATAGAAACCCAGAGGTATCTCCATTTTGTTGATAAAACACATGTTTGTATTGCGTGTTCGGTGGGAAGAAATGAGAGAACGTGAAAAAGAAGAATTTTCGGTAAATAGCTGATTCTGTCTTCAAGAGTAGTCATCTTTGGTTTCATATGAAGGGTGGGTGGTAACTGTTAAGTAGTTTTATCCTTGATGGGACATTTAAGCCTTCCAACTCTTAACTAATTTAATTAAGAGTTGCTTCGGAAAGGTAAATGTAGATTATAATTAGGGTTTTTTTGCAAATACCCCCTTAGTTATGTTGATATTATAAATAACCCCCCAGTTATAACTATTTACTTTAAACCCCTTAGTTAGTATTTTGACATTCATAAAACACCCTCTTTAATGGACTTGACTTGTAATGACATGACTTGTATATAAAGGTGAATGAAAGGTCTTTTAGAATGATGAAAAACTTTAATGACATGACTTGTAAATATAGATGAATGAAGGGCTTTTTAGAATGGCGGTATTTTTAAAATATTGATTTCATTAAGGGCAAAATAGGCTTTCTGTCCATAAATTCATGACTAGTTAACGGCAGGGGATTATATGAAGCAGAAAAGAAAAGTAGGGGCTGCAGAATAAATACTCTTAACTCAAGGGTTTCTTATAATATCAGCATATCGGGGGGAGTATATGCAAAAAAACCCTTATAATTACTTCCCTAAAAAATTGTGGCATATGGCATGCACGTAGATGATGACCTTGAAAAAGTACCAAGTTGAGTAGAGGTGGCTATTAAATTAAGCCTGATGTTACTACTACAGCAATTTATGCTATAGCCACCTCACTTAAACAAAAGAAAACTTTATAGCCTGCATTCAATCGGAGGATGAAGATCAATTTTTATCCTAATCTTTCCCACAATAGATCTAGAGATCATGGCCTACTTTCAGAAAATATTGATTCCACATTGAATGCATCCCAAAAAGTGGATGTGATCATACCTTACAATCAAACATGTTTCATGTTCACCTTTTGGGAAGTGTAGCATGTGGAATATACATTTGACCGTGTGATGGTAGGCCCATGATTTCAAGATTTATTGTGTGGAAGATTGAGACGAAAAATGATCTCCATCATCTAATTTAAATCAGTGAACAAATTTTCTTTATTTAACAAAGGTGGTAGTAACATAAATTGGTGTGATAGTAACACCAGCCTTAACTCAGATTGGGACAGCCTGAACTAGGCTTGACCACATCTGAACTAAGTAATACCCTATTATCGGTTTCTTATCGGTTCGGTTTCGAGTTTTTTTAAAACCGAACCGATAGCCCGATAAACTACTTTTTCAAAACCGAAACGATATGCCCTAAAATCGAAACCAAACCGAAATATCGGTCGATTCGGTCGGTTTTCTGCACAGCCCTAGGCGTGCCACCAGACAGTCAGGTTGTTTATTCCACATGACGTAGATCCCAATAAGGAACCGTAAAATTATATGACACACATCACGCTCAAATGTGATTTTATGAGACACACTTTGGGATCTGAGTCACATGGAATCAGAAACTTGACTGTATGATGGCATGCCCACGGTCCCAAGATCCCTTGTGTGGAGATTGGCATGAAAAATATTCCCGATGGTCAATTTTAACGTGATCAACAAGGTTTTAGTGTATGCGTCTGCACCCACCTGTAATCTGGTGAGCGCATATGGAGGTACCCTTTCATGGTTCCTGACTGCCTATGATAAAAAGCCTTCACATTTTGACCTTCAAATAGACGGATTAGATGGTTTACAGGTCCAAAAAATTTCAAAAAAGAAGGGAGCCATTACTTGCATTTGGAGTGACATGTGAAAAAGCAATCTGGGCCGTGGAATTTGAAGTTCATAACATATAGATCTTCAGTGCATAAGATTAGAGCAAAACACGATATTTATCATTTGTTCTATTGTAGTCAAGTGTTAAATCAGATAATAGCCTTTGACCACATTTAATCACATGATGAACATTATATTTCGTGCATTCGTATATTGAAGGATTCAATGCACGCAATAGACTGACAAATTTATGGTACACCCATGTTCTCATGATCAAATTGTAAAAGATTGAGATGAAAATTGATCTTCATTGTTTGATTCAATGCGGGCAATAGACTTACAAAATAGCACCCTTAGCAATTAGGTTGGTCCAAATAAATGTACTTTTTTATTTCTTGATGCATGCTTTTAACGAGACTTCGAGACCTTTTAAATCAAACCCGGGCCTCAAAGGCCCTGATTTTTCTGTAAAGGGAAATTTATGACAAGGTTTGTAAGCCTTCAGGTTAAGGTAGCTGGGGAATGATCAGGTCCAGGTTTAACTTGTCGTACTAGATATCGTGTTCAATGAGTTTTACAGCCAGTTGGATAGAAGGGAATACTATAATCCTATAAAATGGCAACCTTCCAAGTCAACATTTTCTTCTATCCAATGGTTGCAAAACTGAATGAACACGAAATCAGGTTCAATTGGGAGATCTAATTACGTCGAGATTAGCGATATTTGATCATACTGCCTACCGAAAATGTAGCTCTTGGGCATATGAAAGGCATACTAAGTGTGAGAGATTCTGTGAAGAATTCAATTTGAGCAATAGTTTAACTGGTGCCCTCTTTGGTTGTGGAAGCAACATGTTGATGTTGTGGGTTCTCAACCCCACGTCTGCTCCCGCCCTTTGTGGGTTCTCAACCCCACATTTTCTAACAACCTTTTTTATTTCTATATGATCAACGGGTTCTTTCCCCATATAGAAATTTAATAGAATAGGTCATTTGTAATATTGGTGTAATTTTGAAAATAACGTGTAAATGCCCCTCAAAAGTAAGTACGTACATCCGAAACATGTGAAATGGAACAAAGTTTATCGATGAGGTTAACCATTTCAATAATATATCCAAATACTACTGAAATTCCGTTGGATCCAACAAACAAAGTAAATTGGGCTAATAATATAGTATTGTCGGATTCTTGAGGATACATGGAAGTTTCTTTATTGTCAAAATGAATGCTAAAAGATCTCATCATGCTTCTTAAAATCCCATCAATTTGATATGTTTTCCTCTGAAAAAAAGAAACCTTTTCATTACTATTCATTGTTGATAAAACAAAGTTTCTTTTTAACGGGTTTCGGTCCTTCTTCCCTCCCCCTCCATATAGATATTAAATAGAACGAGGCCATTTGTAATACCGCTCCAAATTTCAAAATGAACGTGTAAATGCCCCTCAAAAGTAAGTACATCCGAAACAACATAGACCATAAAATCCTCTGGAGCGGTAAAATTCAGTAAGATTTGCTTTGCAGGACTTCGCCAAGCATCCGACCCATTTGATTAGACGAAGAAAGAATGTCTATTTGATTTGCCAAGCATCCACCATTTTTTTTCTCAACAGTTGGCCACACTTAACACATATTGAGAATCACCATATTCCGTTTTCTTAGGCCATCAACCGTCATCACAAAGGAAAACAGAAACTTTGACAGGGATTTTGAGGTGCGAGAAATGGTCTCCAATCTAAGAATTTGTAAAACAATCTGGCTGTGATTTGCTGCCTAAAGCCAGACATCCGGGCAAGGCACTAACAAGTATTGCTCCTGAGGTAGCTGCTAGAGTAGGTAAATCCTACTTTGTAGGGAGTTAGCAAGGAGAAGAGAGGCCTGCTAAAGAAAGTATATTTGACTCTGGCACGGAGCTGACAAAGAGCTATGCCAAACTCAGCCATACTCATTCCGTACTGTGCCATTAAAGATATGAGCTATCATCGATCAAAAGAGAAAAGAAAAGGGTATGAGCTATTAAATGCATAAATTTGAATCAATATTCTTGTCAATGATTTAATAGACAACTTTTATCTTTGAATTAAAGGAAAAGGCAAATACTACAAAGAAAACTAAAGTAAATAAAGAGCTATGGTTCTCTCAGCTCTTTTTCACGTTATTTTAACCAAGGATAGGGTGACCCTTAACGATCCCTTTGCCTACAGAGGAGAAGAAAAAAGAAGGAAAAAAACTGAAGTAAACAAATACCAATTGAGTTGATGGGTCGGGTCTGAAGCTGGCCTGACCAATACCCTAACCTATATCGGGTTCGCTCATTTTGAGTTAAGCCTGACCCGATTTCAAGATAGGTATGGTTTGGATCTAAAATCTAGACCCTACACCATAGGAAGTCGGACTTATTCATCTTTGGTCATAGTAATCATAGAAGCATTCTAAATCTGAAAATGTGCTAGTATTTTGCATGAATAGTAATCATATTAGCCAGAAAGCAAGGCATAGGAATCAATAATTATATATACTTAAGCCAAAAACTCGTCGTCCGATCAGGATCATAGATCCATAGCTCGCATTCAAAGTAAAGGTTTTAATATCTATACCTCTTTCACATCATAAGTATATACATGATAGAGTAGACACAATTTCTTGTTGTATAGATGTCACCACTATCCATCAAAAAATAATTAGCATGTCTCACAACAAACTATAACATGGGGCAATGTCCAACCAGTTGAACCGGGTGTTGAGTTCAATCACATCTGCAGTCCTTAGAAATAGGAGAATCTTGACTGCACGTCATCCTATAAAAAGCAGAAACCATAAAAGTCAAGATTCTCCCATTTCAGCTCGAAACCCGGTTCAACCTGGTTGGTCCTGACCATTGCCCCTATAACATGATTAACTACACACACAAAATAAAAAGATTTTGATGTAGCTACTGTCAGAGAATGCACAAGTTCGCATCCATGTGCCTAGTTTTAATAGAAAAATATCGAAGCACTCCAAGAAGCTCTTGGGAATGTAAGTAGCTTCTTGCAAATCATCATCTGCATTGTTAAATCTGCCCGCTCCTTACTCGAAGTGTAGATGGCCATTTTCTTCAAAACCCTTCCGTTCATCAGCAAAGCTTTCACAAACTGAAGCTCATTTCCATAATCTTCAAGGTTTCTAATCACAACTTCCTTAATGAGGTCAACCGAAATTTCATAAGGATTGACCCTGTAATCTGAAATATAGTATGGCTCCTGGATATTAAAAAAAATAAGAATTCAAGTGTGAAAAAAATATACATATGTGAATAAATTAATGACCAAAAGAGAATTAAAGTAAATAGCAGAATCACCTTCTCAAAATTTATTACAAGAGTTTCTAAATTAATGAAGCGCTTCAATAACCAAGCTATCACTTGAACATGATCAAAATTGCGAGGGTCCACGGACAACTTCAAACACTTCAGATTATAATTTGGAATAAGTAAAAACTCTTGTACTTCTGGAGCGATGGAGAAAAGCTGAATACAATAAAAATTATACATACAAAATGAGAAACCATCAAGGGTAATAATGTGCTTAATTTTCTCAGGAATGGAATATTTGTTAGCCAAGGAATCTGGTGAAGAGCCTCCAATTTCAGAACTTTTGAGCCTTGAAATCTGCACTAGTCAGCATTTCGCGAGTTCCAGTAGCAGAAAAAACCTATGGCCTAGATGAAAGCGGTGAAGAGCAACTGCTAGGCTGTGTTTTGGATTGCTATTTCGGAGCAAAGAGCACTTTAGTATGGGACTGTGTTTGCTTGTAAGTGCTCTTAGCTCTTTCGGAGATTGAAAGAGCTGAAATTGGTTCTCTTTAAAGGAGGAATTAAAACCTGCTCTTTTAAGTGGGCTGCTCTTTGGCTCCAAAGAGCAATCCCAAACACAGCCTTAGAGAATTTCAAGATGTAAAACAGCATTTTATGTCTTTCTTTTTTTGAGAAAGGCTAAAAAAAGCATAATAAAGAAGAAAAACCGCACAGAGGGGGCGCACGATGCCCAAACTACCTGAACAACAACAAACACCACACAGAACCTCAGCAGGCCAGAGATACCGGGCAGCATGGATTTAGAGTTACGAACCCAGAGGTCAGCAAACAATAATTGTATGCGACCCCCTGAGATAACCCATTTTCCTTAGGAAAACAGAATCAACTATAGGATTTTATCATGTCAGGCAGCCTTGTTGAATACTCGAGCATTTCGCTCTTCCCATATGCCCCATATGATTGCGAACGGAAATGTAGACTGTAGGAAAGTTTCGGTTTTGGAGAAAATGCCTAAGCCCCAACCACATATCAGCTCTTTGACAGATTCTAGGAAAGACCATCGAATACCAAATCAGCGGAGAATTGTAGCCCAAATTCTATGAGGACTGGGAGAGTGAGTGAAAATATGGTTCATTGATTCTTCCTCTCTTACACAGCACACGTCCATTGGAATCACTTTGCCCAAGGTCTATCAATGACCATCTAAAAAAGGGTGATTTTCTACCCTTGAATTTTGCGTCAAAAGTGAAAGCAAAAAACGCCTAGTCGGATGTGACGGTTGGCACCCGAATCAATCCACCAACCTTTGATATTTTGGTCAGCAAATAGGCATTCCGAGACAACACAGATGATCTGATGCCTTCCACCTTTACTGTCGCTTCCACTCTCATAGTCTTTTGGTTGAAGGGGGCAGTTCACCTTGAAGTGTCCAGGCTTTCCACAGTTGAAACAGTTTCCTTTGGGCGCAACAGATTTAGCCTTATGATGAAACGATTTCTTTCCTTTTCCTTTAAGATTTTTATAAAAAATTTTAAATTTTTCCTTGGACTTATTTTGATTTTGAAATTTAGGTGGATCTTGAATTACCATTAGTTCACTCTTTTTGTTTTGATTCAAGTGTTCATGTTCAAGGGACAATTTCAAAGGAAGGTCCATCATATTTAAAGCAATACTATTCAATCTTAAGGCAGTGGTGACCATGGACCATGAGGGAGGTAGGCTGCTAAGGATGTTTGAAATTTGCATTCTTTCATTAATTGAGTTACCTATAGCAGCAAGGTCTTAGCCATTACCATCATTTTATTGATATGCTCAATATTGTTATCTCTTTCTTTCATTTTATATAAATTATATTGTTGAATGAGTAACTGGATGTGGGCTTCAAACACATTATCGTATTTTTGGGCAATGACTTCCATCATAGTTTTTGTGGTATCATAAATTTCAAAAAAAATTATCAAATCATTTTCGATAAAAGTTAAAATTGAGGTTTTTGCAATCAAATTATTTTGCACAAACTTATCAAACCTACTTCTATCTTCCCTAGATGGTCCATCACCAAGAACAGGGGGATCAGATTTCAGTACATAGTGTATGTGCTTGTGGATTAAGAGGTATTCAATTTTACGTTTCTACATATCATAATTTAAGCCGTTTAATTTCTCAATTTAAGCAAGCTCGTGAACGACTATAATATGTGTCATATTGTGTCAAAAGAAAAAATTTAAACCATTTATACTACTCGTCAAATAATAAATTAAGCGATAAGGGTTAGAGAAGGCTGACTAGAGTGCGCTCCAAATAAGTTACCGATCGAGTGTGAGAATGACCCCTTTCTGATCCAATGGTATAGCAGCCTCTAAATATTGATTCAATGATGTGGGTAAATGCATCTCGGTTACAGGAGTCTACAGGTTCAAGCGGATCGAAAATCCGTGTTGTATAACCGAAGATATCGCCCAAAAATAAATCACTAATACCACAACATGGTGTTTGTGACATATACCATACACAAATAATGCGCAGAACGTCCTTGCAAAAAGGATAACGATTTGGATGGTTGCTTTGAAGGCTTGGCTTGGCTAGGCTCATCTCGGCTTGAGTGGATTGGTTCCTGTGTACCAATTTTGCAACAGCATCTAAAAAAAACATAATAAATGCTTTTAATGCCTTTCAATAAAGTGGGAACCTTCTAGCAATATGTACATATGAAACGCATTAAAATGCCTTTAATGCCTTTCACATCAAACGCATTGGATATTTTGCCTTTTTAAGTCTGCCCATTGAGGATCGTCTTCTTCAAAAGGTAGTTCTGCAACTTTTCAAATGAAGAACCTCTAGAGAAAGTGGGCGACCGACTGTTTATGGTGCCAAGACGGGACGATTATGGATGATGATACAATCAATGTAGCGATGATGGTGAGAAAATAAATTCGACAGATAATCGGATGATAGACTCGCGCTCTTTCGGAACAGAACTTTAATTTGGCGCCTTAAACCAACTCGGCTAAATCTGAAACCAGAGATTTGACTGAAGATTGCCGATAACGTGAGTGTTTTCCCATGAACGGATGTACACTTTGCAATATCTTTTTAAGATGTCTTTGGTAGGCGATGGTAAGCTGCCCCTTTTATAGATGCGCAAGAGATCTTCTAACATTCGGATTACTCGACGTTATGGAGAAACTATTTTCTTCTATTAATCTGGCGTACATTGAAAGTGTCCCGAGTAAACGGGACTTTGTTTCCTATTAAGATAACGCACAACGGCTATATGATTAGGATTCTAAAAGGAGAAAATTTCAGTACCCCATGTTTGAGAGCATTCACCAAGACATTGTTGAAGTTTAGTCCAACATCGGGTATTCACAGCCTTGTCTCTCCTTTTATAAATTCCTGGGCCCTTCCACTCATAGCTAATAGCCAATTGGTATTGAGATGGATACTCATATTTGTCATGGTATCAGAGTAGACCTTTCTCCATTCCATGTTACCTGTAATCCCTTCTTGTAGTTTACCTTTGAGAGCCATTGTGAGTGATTTGTACTTCCAAGTTCGGATTCAAGACTGTAAGTCTGAGGGCTCTCTAAGAAGCCGTGCTCTGTAATTGTAATTTTGGATTGTGCATTAGACTTCTTTAGATTCACTCATCCGCATGCAACTTCCCTTAATTCATCACCCCTGTGCGAATTAGCGTTGGTAACCTAATTCTAGCAGCATTTACAGTGATGTTCATGTTCTGAACTAAAGAATAGGCCACAACTATTGGATGATCTGTGACCATTTAAGTGGACAGATCATAGCCATAAGTCTAAACCTATTCCTTAATTCGGATTTATTTCTCTTACATCTGTGCTGGTAGCCAGATGAAGATTGAATCTGCTCTGTTGAACTACAGATTCTCCATTAAAATTCAGAGGCTAAAGTACATGAAGCTATTATTTCTGCATTTGTCTTATTTTAAACATCTCCCCAACTCCAGATCTGGTAGCACAGATCTGGAGGTTTATCTCTCAGTTTAGACAAAATTCTCTGTGGACGATCTTGAAATACTTACTTTTAAAACTTGCTACAATTGGCCCTGATCTTGCAGGCCAGTGTTAGCCCCAATGTGTGGCATGTGATGTAGCACACCAAGGTAACATTTTCACATTACCTTTGAAAATATTATTATTATATCATTTATTATCAGTATCGGAATGACCGATATTTAGAATCATTCACTCACGTCCATGGCACATGAAAATATGTGGTGAGAGATAACTTATCTGGTCCATCAGACGGTTCGGCTGCACTCCATGGATTCTCTTTTGTTGTTTGACTGTAATTTAGAGGATGAATTGTTGTTTGACTCTAACTTGGAGGACCTGCGATGGCCCAGTTACGTCCAGACTCTATATAAAGCTAGTTTCTCTTAGATTAGAAGTAGGATTTAGATCTATATAAGACTACTTTCTCTTAGATTAGAAGTAGAACTTAGATCTTTTATATAAGGCTAGTCTCTCTTGGATTAGAAGCATGGTAGTCAAGGCATCACCATAGCGATGGAATTCACCATATCAGTGGATATGGCAAAAAGCTTGAAATGGCGATGTCATGACGGTATGGCGCCGCCATATTTGCCATATTAAAAATATATAATTATAACTTTTTCTTTTTTTTTTTAGAGATAACTTTTAACTATAACTTCATAAGTTATAATACTTTTAATAATAACTTTATAAGTTATTATATTATAATACTTGAGGGTCATACTTGTAAAATGGGTCATTTTACCCCTTTATATATTACAAACCCTCGACATTTTATTTTTGGAGGACGAGATACCTGAAGAAAAAAAAAGAAAAAAGAAAAAAGAAGAAGGACAAAGACCGGTAAACCCTAAAGCCCTAAAAATCTGTTTTCTTTGTTTTTTGCTGTAAAATTTGCCCTGAATTTTTTTATTTTTTATTTCCTATTTTATTACCCACAGATGCCCTAAAATTAGCCCTGAAATCTAATTTTTTTTCATAGCTGCTTATAATATATATATATATATATAGTGAAAAAAAAAAACAGATTTTAAGCCAAAGGTTCCTTAAAATCTGATTTTTTTTTTCCACTTTATAGTAGCCTCAGGAGCCGTATATATATATATATATATATATATATATATATATATATATATATATATCTGTTTTTTTTTTTTTTGCCACAGCTACCTCATAATATATATATTTGCTCTCTATTTATTGATATTTGTCTATGCCTGATTAATTAATTGAATTTTTTTCTTCCTCTAGAAAAAATATATGTATTAAAAAATAGTAAAAAACTAAAAAAATTAATATTAATGATTAATAAATAAAAATAAATTTATTAATATTTTAAAAAATAAAATTATAAATGGTCTTGCAATGACCTTGCCACAACGCCATAAGTACTTTGATTAGAAGTAGGATTTGTGGCTAAATTATAGAGTTGAGATATCATTGTAAAGTTTTGGAAGACCTATCTAGAGTTTTAAGGAGAGTTTTGTGAGGCTTGAGTGTTTTTCTATTCTTGTGTGATCATCAATATAGTGAATCATCGTTGCTCATGGACGTAGGTATATTGCCGAACCACATAAATATTGTCTCTTGTGTGCTTGTGGTTGATTTTCTTCTATTTTTGCATTCTTATTTGATTGTGCATCGTTCATCGTTGGTTAGTTTGTGAGCTTTCGTGCAACAAATTGGTATCAGAGTAATTAGGTTTTTGTTCTACGATCGGAGATGGCATTGAAGTCTGCAAAAGTCTTAAACGCAAGGTTCGAGGTCGAGAAATTCGACGAGAAGATTAATTTCGACTTATAACAAGTACAAGTCTGGGATATCTTGATTCAACAAGGGTTGCACAAGGCATTGAAAGGGCTTACGGGTAAGCCCGCGGATATGTCCGATGGTGATTGGGAAGAATTCGAACTTCAAGCGTGTAGTACGATTCAACTATATCTAGTGAAGGAGATTGCATACAATGTGATGCGGGAGAACTTGACAGTCTCGCTGTGGGCCAAATTGAAGTCTTTACATGACGAAATCTCTGACGAGTCGTCTATATCTCAAGAAGCAACTGTACAAGTTGCACATGAAGACAAATACTTCTCTCAACGAACATCTTAATAAATTTAATAGAATAATATTTGAATTATTAAATATTAGAGAAGAGGTTAAGGATGAAGACAAAGCCTTATTGTTTTTGTCTTCCCTCCCCGATTCCTATGAGCACCTTATTACTACGTTGCTCTATGGAAAGGATACTATTAAACTGGAGTCGGTTATAGCGACACTGCTTTGTAACGATATAAGGAAGAAAGGTTTAGATAGTAAAACACACGCAGATGACTTGTTAGTTAAGGGGGAGAGCAGAGGACCGTAAATCCGGAAGGGGTAGATCAAAGTCCAGATCTAAATCTAAAAATAGAAAGACAGTAGAATGCTACAAGTGTCACGAAAAGGGTCATATAAGAAGGCATTGTCCATAGTTACAAACAAAGAAGGATGATGCTCAGGATAATAAGTAGAAAGGGGTCCGAATGATGATGAAAACGTGTTGTCAGTGGTTTCAGATAAATACTCATATAATGCATAGATACTTGATTCAGGGTGCTCCTACCATATGTGTCCAAATAAAGATTAGTTCACGTCTTATGAAGAGGTAGATGGTGGAACGGTTTTGATGGGTAACAATATGACATATAAAACAGTTGGAAAGGGGAGTATCAGAATAAAGATGCATGATGGGGTTGTGAGAACATTGACTGATGTACGCAATGTTTCAGAATTGAAGAAGAACCTCATATCGCTTGGTACACTAGACTCCAATGAGCTCAAGTTTGCTGCTCAAGGTGGAGTTTTGAAGGTGACAAACGGATCTCTGGTTGTGATGAAAGCGAAAAAGGATGAGAACCTTTACTTTCTATCAGGGAGTACAGTGACAGGTGGAGCAACAGTATCTATGTCAGATGATAGCAGTTTGCCCTCTACACAGTTATGGAACATGCGCCTGGGGCACATGTCAGAATGAGGGATGACGGAGTTGAGCAAGCATGGCTTGTTGAAAGGTGTAAAGGCCGGCAAACTTGACTTTTGTGAGCATTGTGTCTTCAGGAAACAGTGCAGGGTTAAGTTTAACATAGTGGTTCACACTATAAAAGGCATGCTAGATTATATACATTCAGATGTATGGAGGCCTTCAAAGGCCCCTTCTAAAGGTGGAGTCAGGTACTTCATCTCCTTCATCGACGATTACTCATGATATGTATGGATCTACATGATGAAGAGTAAGGATAAGGTGTTGGAAATCTTTAAGAGGCGGAAAATACTATTTGAGAGCCAGGCTGGAAGGAAGGTTAAGCGGTTGAAAATCGATAATTGTGGTGAGTACACCAGTGGACTTTTAGGAGTTCTGTTAAGAGAACGGTATTGCTAGGCACTTCACAATAATGAATACACCAAAACAGAATGGGGTAGTAGAATGTATGAACAGAACTGTACTTGAAAAGACAAGATATATGTTATCCAATGCGGGATTGGGTAGAGAGTTCTGGGCCGAGATAGTCAGTACAATGTGCTATCTAGTAAACATATCACCGTCTACAACAATAGGGTGCAAGACTCCGATTGAGATGTGATTAAGGAAGCTTGCAGATTACAATGCATTGAGGGTCTTTAGTTGCACAACTTACTATCATGTCAGAGATAGTAAAATTGACCAAAGGACTAAGAAAGTGATTTTCTTAGGGAATGCAAATCATGGTTTTAAAACTCGACGAGTCGACTCGGAACTTGGGCGAGTCGACTCGACTCGACTCGACCCAGTTTCGGGTTGACTCAACTATAAACTCGAAATGGGGTGAGACTCGGTCGACTCGCCGAGTCGACTCGAAAACTTGACCGAGTTTGTCAACTCGGCGAGTCGACTTATACCTCTTTAAGCTATGGCTGGTGGGGATTTAAAACCAATTTTAAGGGCATACTTGTAAATTAGTAAGTATGCCCCCAATTTACAAGTATGTCCCTTTTATATTTAAGGCTTTTAGGGCTCCAGCCCTCGTCTCCATATAAACCAAATGAGAAAAGAAGAAAGAAGGAAGAAGAAGAAGAAGAAAGAAGAAGAAGCCCTCGACCGAGCCAAGCCACTTCAGCAGTTCACTTTAGCTATTAAAAGGTGAGTATTTTTTTTTTTAAAAAAAGAAGAAAACCTATTTTATTTATTTATGCCAAATCTGTTTCTGAAACTATTTTAGGCACAGATTTTCTGCTCTTTTATGCCAAAATATGTTCTTTTATGCCAAAAAAAAGCAGATGTGAGTATAGCCACATATTTTTTTTTTCCTACTCTATTACCCACAGATGCCCTACAATTTATCCTGAAATCTATATCCTGTTTTTTTTTTCCCTAAAATTAGCCCTAAAATATGCGTGCTTTTTTTTTTTTCCTACTTACTCACAAATGCCCTAAAATTTATCTTGAAATCTTTTTTTTTTTTTTTTTTCCACAGCTGCCTTATAATATATATATATATATATATATATATATATATATATATATATATATATATATATATATATATTAAATAACTCAAGTCGGACAGAGTTTCCGAGTTGACTCTACTCAGATGATTTTCGAGTCGAGTTGAGTTTTCACGTTTTAAATTCATGATGCAAATAGTGTGAAAGGATATAGGTTATGGTGTCCTAAGCAGAATAATGTTCTGATCAGTAGAGATGTAACCTTTGATGAATCTGTTATGCAAACTTCTAACAAACAAATCATAAGAATTAGAGAAGAGGTGGCTGAAGATCAGTTTGAGGTGAAGTTAGAAACTCTTACAGTTATTACATTAGAGGAAAGTGTAAAAACAGGTGATAGAGACCCAGAACAATCCTTAGCAGGTGGAAGACCTAAAAGGAATGTTAGAGCACCAATTTGCTACGATTAAGAGGATATGGTCACTTACTCGTTGATGTTGGATGACAATGAGCCGTCTTCATTCAAGGATGCAATCAATAGTAGATGTGCACGGGAATGAAAGACCACAATAGGTGAAAAGATGGATTCTCTTTACAAGACTCAAACTTGGGAACTAACAGAGTTACCTAAGGGAAAGGTAGCAATTGGGTGTAAGTGGGTTTATAAGAAAAAAGAGGGTTCTCCGAAAAGTAATGGTGCAAGGTACAAAGCACGGTTAGTGACAAAAGGCTATGCACAAAAGGAAGGCATTGATTAGAATGAGGTATTCTCACCGGTTGTGAAACACACTTCAATCCTGATTTTGTTGTCAATTGTAATACAATTGGACTTAGAGTTGGAGCAACTCAATGTGAAAACAACGTTTCTACACGGTGATCTGGAGGAGATCTATATGAATCAACTTGAAGGGTTCAAGAGGCTAGCGGATCAAACCTAAAGAAGAGAGGTCAGTTTCCTGGAGAAGAGAGGTTAGTGTGCAAACTGAAGAAGTCCTTGTACGGGTTGAAGTAATCACTAAGGCAGTGGTACAAGAGGTTTGATACGTTCAGTGTGGGCCAAAATTATATTCGAAGTGAATACGACAACTATATTTACTTCAAGAGGCTGGCGGATGACTCATTTATTTACCTTTTCCTGTATGTTAATGACATGCTCATCGCTGCAAATGAGAAAAGAAGAAAGAAGAAAGAAGAAAGAAGGAAGAAGAAGAAGAAGCCCTCGACCGAGCCAAGCCACTTCAACAGTTCACTTCAGCTATTAAAAGGTGAGTATTTTTTTTTAAAAAAAAGAAGAAAACCTATTTTATTTATTTATGCCAAATCTGTATCTGAAACTATTTTAGGCACAGATTTTCTGCTCTTTTATGCCAAAATATGTTCTTTTATGCCAAAAAAAAGCAGATGTGAGTATAGCCACATATTTTTTTTTCCTACTTTATTACCCACAGATGCCCTACAATTTATCCTGAAATCTATATCGTGTTTTTTTTCCCCCTAAAATTAGCCCTAAAATATGCGTGCTTTTTTTTTTTTCCTACTTACTCACAAATGCCCTAAAATTTATCTTGAAATCTTTTTTTTTTTTTTTTTTCCACAGCTGCCTTATAATATATATATATATATATTAAATAACTCAAGTCGGACAGAGTTTCCGAGTTGACTCTACTCAGATGATTTTCGAGTCGAGTCAAGTTTCCACGTTTTAAATTCATGATGCAAATAGTGTGAAAGGATACAGGTTATGGTGTCCTAAGCAGAATAAGGTTGTGATCAGTAGAGATGTAACCTTTGATGAATCTGTTATGCAAACTTCTAACAAACAAATCATAAGAATTAGAGAAGAGGTGGCGGAAGATCAGTTTGAGGTGAAGTTAGAAACTCTTACAGTTATTACATTAGAGGAAAGTGTAAAAACAGGTGATAGAGAGCCAGAACAATCCTTAGCAGGTGGAAGACCTAAAAGGAATGTTAGAGCACCAATTTGATACGATTAAGAGGATATGGTCACTTACTCGTTGATGTTGGATGACAATGAGCCGTCTTCATTCAAGGATGCAATCAATAGTAGATGTGCACGGGAATGGAAGACCGCAATAGGTGAAAAGATGGATTCTCTTTATAAGACTCAAACTTGAGAACTAACAGAGTTACCTAAGGGAAAGAGAGCAATTGGGTGTAAGTGGGTTTATAAGAAAAAAGAGGGTTCTCCGGAAAGTAATGGTGCAAGGTACAAAGCACGGTTGGTGACAAAAGACTATGCACAAAAGGAAGGCATTGATTAGAATGAGGTATTCTCACCGGTTGTGAAACACACTTCAATCCTGGTTTTGTTGTCAATTGTAATACAATTGAACTTAGAGTTGGAGCAACTCAATGTGAAAACAACGTTTCTACACGGTGATCTGGAGGAGATCTATATGAATCAACTTGAAGGGTTCAAGAGGCTAGCGGATCAAACCTGAAGAAGAGAGGTCAGTGAGCAAATTGACCTCCTGGAGAAGAGAGGTTAGTGTGCAAACTGAAGAAGTCCTTGTACGGGTTGAAGTAATCACTAAGGCAGTGGTACAAGAGGTTTGATACGTTCAGTGTGGGCCAAAATTATATTCGAAGTGAATACGACAACTATATTTACTTCAAGAGGCTGGCGGATGACTCATTTATTTACCTTTTCCTGTATGTTAATGACATGCTCATCGCTGCAAAGAGCATGGTGGAGATCAATAAGTTGAAATCTCAATTTTGCAAGGAGTTTGAAATAAAAGATCTTGGCACAACGAAAAAGATTCTTGGGATGGAAATTTAGAGAATAGAAAGAAAGGGCAGTTGTGCCTGACACAGAAGAGTTATCTGGAGAAGGTACTCCCACGATTTGGGTTAGAGAACTCAAAGGTTGTGAGTACTCTATTAGCAGCTCACTTTCGCCTTTCGGCTAGCATGTTTCCTACCACAGATGAGAAGCGTGAGTCCATGACTTGTGTTCCCTACGCGAGTGTGGTTGGTAGCTTAATGTACACTATGGAATGCACTCGATCGAATATTTTACAGGCCGTTAGCATTGTCAGCTGGTATATGGTTAATCCGGGCAAGGAGCATTAGCAAACAGTGAAATGGATTGTCAGGTACATACGTGGTACCAAGGATGTCGGTTTGGTTTTTCGCAGTGGTACATGTCATCAGTTATGTGGATACGTAAATTCAGATTACGCAAGTGATTTAGATAAGTGTCGATTTACAACAGGATATGTGTTTACGCTATGAAAAGGTTCGATTAGTTGGAGGTCGATGTTACAGGATACAGTGGCTTTGTCTATTACAGAGGCAGAGTATATGGCAGTAACAAAGGCATTGAAAGAAGCATTATGGCTTCAGGGCTTTGTTGGTGACTTAGGGATCGCACAAGAAAATGTCGATTTATTCTGCGACAGCCAAAGTGCTATTTACTTAGCAAAGAATCACATATATCATGTTTGTACCAAGCACATTGATATATGGTATCACTTTATATGAGAAGTAATCGAAGATGGCGAATTATCTATGAAGAAGGTTACTACGAAGGACAATCCTGGGGATATGATGACAAAGGTGGTATCGATGGCCAAGTCTAAACATTGTTTGAATTTGATCAACGTTCACCAAGTTTGAGCACCCTCGAGGTGTTGGTGGCAACAGTGATACGAGTATAGTGATGATCGGAAGAAAAAATACATGGTGAAGCTCAGAGCCAGGAGGAGATTTGTTGTTTAGCTCTAATTTAGAGGTTAAATTATTGTCTAACTCTAACTTGGAGGACTTACGACGACCCAGTTACGTTCAGACTTTATATAAAGCTAGTTTCTTTTAGATTAGAAGTAGGATTTTGATCTTTTATATAAGACTAGTTTCTCTTGGATTAAAAGTATGATTTGTGTATTCTATATAAAGGGAAAGCTCTTGATCGAAATATAGAGTTGAGATATCATTATAAAGTTTTGGAAAACCTATCTAGAGTTTTGGGGAGAGCTTTGGTGAGGCTTGAGTGTTCTTGTATTCTTGTGTGATCATCAATATAGTGAATCATCGTTGCCTGTGGACGTAGGCATATTGCCAAATCACGTAAATATTGTTGAACCACATAAATATTGTCAAACTACGTAAATATTTTCTCTTGTGTGTTTGTGGTTGATTTTCTTCTGTTTTTGCATTCTTATTTGGTCGTTCATCGTGAGATTGATGGTTAGTTTGTGAGCTTCCACGTAACATTTTTAACATATATCATATGGTATAGGGAAATGATCTCTTTTAACTTGAGTTACCGGACATAAACCTATGACTCGAGCTCCTATTGGTTGCATGTCATTTCAACTGTCTTCGAAAAGTCAAAGTAGTTGTTAAAATCAATAGGAACTCGAGTCACAAGACTCAAAGAGAGTAAGAGGTAAGGCTATGCATTTTTTGGGCTGAACCGACCAAACCGGACCAAACCGTCGGTTTTGGTCCAGTTTGGCAAAAAGAAAAACCGAAAAGTTTGGTTTGATTTCGGTTCCGAACCTTCCCAAGTCGAAACCGACTGAACCGAACCGATTGTAAGTAAATTTTTTAATATATATATATATATATATATATATATATATATATATATATATATATATATATATATATATATATCAAGTCACTTATATATCTATTCATCTCTTCAGGTATTCTTCTTTATCCAAACTCTGATTAATTAGAGTAAATGTGATGTATTTTTTTTTGTTATTTGTTTTGAGAAGAAGGGTGAATAAATTATAAAAGTAAAACGACTCCAAAAAAAAAATGAAAATAGTTAAAGTGTAAAACAGGTTGAGAAATTGAGAAATTTTTTATGTGCAAGTAGAACTGATAGGAAAACCGAAATCAGCGAACCAAACCCAAACAGTGGTTCAACAGTTGGACGGTTTGGTTTGATTTGAACTTTTAGAAACCGATTAGAACTGATTTGGATTGTGATTTTGGTCCAAAACCGACCAAACCGAACCGAACACACCCCTAGTAAGAGGATCATTACCTTATTTAAAAAACACAGAAAGGAAATAAACATGCTTACTTCCATGGAAGATGTGGATAGTGTTAGAACTTCGGCATTGAAAACCCCTTGAAGCATCAAACTCTGAAGAACACCATTCATTGCATTATCGCAGTCCGCGTAATCAGAGGAAGGGCGGGCAGCATCAATAACTGCATTGACTAGAGAGGACAGGTTCTCCAGATCAAATGAATCACCAATAAAACCTCCAAAGTTGAATGATCGAAGACTCGGTGCAAACACTCTGATGTTAGTAATTGAAGACCGTTGGTTTACTATTTTCAAGGTCTTGAGTTTTAGAGCAAAAATATTGAGATCATCCATCTTACAATCTTGGATATTCAAGTATTTAAGAAATGGGCAGCTGGAAACTAGCTCCAGATCATTCTGCGAGTTATCAATGCGGTAGAGATGTAAAATTTTGAGTCTACGAAAACCTACTCCTGTGGGTAATTCAAGAAGATGACCATTCAAATCCAGTTTCAGAGATAACAACGATTGACTTGTAAAAACACAATCAGGAAACTTCAAGACTTCATTTTCCGAGATATGAGTAATTTTGAGATCAAGCTCTCTAACATTATGGTTTGTCGCAGAAAATATCCATGGATCAGCAGAAGATATCCACGAATCAGCTCCATGAGTCAGCTGGATGAGATTACTATAAGATATCCATGAATTATTAGAGAGACCCAACTTATATAAACGATCAGATTGCACCCGAAGACTGTGTACCTTGTTTACAAATTGCATGAAATCGAAAATTTTCACCAGGTCTTTCTTAGCAGGCAATGGACACAGCTCTGTGTTAAAGTCTAAAACAGGTACTTCAGAACAAAGGTATCTCCATCTTCTTGATAGAAGACAAGTTTGTACAGAAAGTTTGGTAGGAAGGAATGAGAGAATATGAAGAAGAAGAGTTTCAGGTAAATGGCATATTCTATCGGAAGAAGTAGAGAGTGGGTTGAATTCTTGCCTTTTCCCTGACTTCTCTGTTTCCATGCTTCATGTTCAAACTCAAAGAATGCACTATCAGTCACCCACTACAAAACCCTATATTCTAAACATTTTATTATATTTAAAATATCCGATCAACCCGATCCAGCATATACCCGACCTACCTGATGTGACCTGAAGGTCAGTTCAGATCTCTCATACCCGACCCGACCCGATCCAACCTAAAGTTAATTATGAATCCGACCCGGTAAAGTATTGGGTCGGGTCGGGTTGGGTATTAGGACCGTGTGACCCCTTGACATGCATAAGCTAAAAGTTATTCAGGTACTCTAAAGCTTATTGTAGAAGCTAATAAGCTTGGCGAGTTTGATAGTTGTTGGTAAATATTTTTTGATCAAGTTGAAGGGCTCTGGTGAAGATTGATGGTTATAGGGTACTAGATGATTGCAAAAAATTTTGATAAATGAAACTGGTTTTTTGGTTTCGTGTGAGTGAAGGGGTTGCAGTAAAAAAGATTCGTTCTCCAAGCCTTTTGGTGATTAAAATGATGGATTATTGATGGTAAGAAGGTTCAGATGGGGTTTTATGTGTTGGACTTGTGATTGTATGGGTAACATTGCAAAATATTAAGAAGAATAGCCGCTGGATGGAAGCCCGGAAGCTGTTCGATGAAATGCCTAAGAGAGAAAGAAAGAGAGCCTTCTTAGCGTCCCGTTCTTTAACTCACTCTCTCGCTCGATACAGATGGAGACATGGATGGATATCAATGTGTCTGATGACTAGGCTAAGAGTCTCACACAGCACGACTACTTGTAGACTCACTCCCTCCGCTCGCTCAAAGAAGGAAGTGGATGTTGCTCACTCACAAGTAACAAACTCAAACCCAGATTGTGATGGTGTAAATATTCCTGTAAAGGAGGGGGCTTCCCCATACATAGAGAGAGAGAGAGAGAGAGAGAGAGAGAGAGAGAGAGAGAGAGAGAGTGTATGAGCCGGAGAATTATATAGAAGATACGAAAGGACTCCCAAGATTTGTGGAAAGGGAAAGAAAAAGCTGTGGAAAGAAGGGTCCAGTGTACATCTCATGCACTTTTTAATAGTGCCCAAGATATAATTAGCGAGTTACCTGATTGTGTTCTCCATCACATCTTGTGTCTATTGCCTACCAAATCCGCAACAAGAGCTACGGTTCTGTCGAAGCAATGGAAAAACAAGTGGAAATGCTTTTGGAGCTATGCCACTGCTTTAGACTTTGGTGAGGAATTCGCAACCAGCCAATCACCGGAAGAACTCGTCGGTAATGCCAATCGATTCTTAGACCTCCATAATGGCAAGAAAGTTGATAGTTTTCGGATATTTTTTTATCCAGGCAACCAATATCTATCTGATGCTGAGAAATGGGTCAAATTTGCAACATTGAGAGGAGTCAAGGAGCTCCATCTCGACTTTGGTGAAAGAATTCATCTGTATGATGGATATCTTATAGGGAATTCCCTCCTACATCATGAGGAAAGAAAACAAATATTGCCTAGTCGTCTATTGGATTGTGCACCACTTGCCCATTTGAGTTTGAACTTTATTAATTTTAGCCCTTTCTTGAATTTTAGTGCTTTGAGATCCCTGGAAACTCTGTTTCATGCAGGTTAACATCACTGACGACATGCTTGTAAGATTATTTTCTAATTGCCCGCTGCTTGAAGATTTGACTTTGATAGATTGAAGCTATCTGTATGCAATCAAGGTTGATACCACACGGCTTGAGAGATTAACAGTCGTTACAGGTTATTGTGGATACTATCTTGAGATCTCTCCTCCAAATCTCCAATCATTTCGCTTCCAAGGCGAGATTTTTGATCATTCCTTCAAGAACATCTCCTCATTGGAGGATGCCCTTGTTAGTTCGGGACGATTGGATGGTTATGATTTTGATCATGACTGGACAAAGGTCTTATCTGATCTTGCACATGTTAAGATCTTAACTACTGATGCCTTGGCGATTTGGGTAGAGTTTCATTGCTATTTCTTCTATATACAAAATATTTGTTGATAGTTTAATTTTGAATTGGATCTTAGATTTTATATGGTCCGTTCTTTTGTCTCAATAGCATTTAGCACGGGCAGAGGAAGATACATTGGAAGGTTTTGTCCATTGCATTCCCCAATCTACAAGAACTGCAGTTAATTGTGCATCATAAGGCCGAGATATCCAATGCATCCTACTTCAGAAATAATGCTTCTCCTTGTCTCAGGAAGATTTTCCTACAAGTATGTCCGACTAAAACTTTAATAGTAGATTTCATTATTTACTTCTTTGTATTTGGATAATATCTACACCTACTTTCAAATGCCATCCATCTCTTTGATTTTGGTATGAACTTGCAGTTCCCAACGAACCCTCTTAATTGATGTTCGGAAGAAGTCTCAGCAATGTCGGTAGAAGACCTTCGGATTATACTTTTTATCATCTCAAAATCATTCAGATTAACAATTTTGATGGGTGTGAAACTGATATGGCCTTGGTGAAATTTTTCTTGGAAAAGGCTATTGTTCTTGAGCATCTAGTTTTAATCTTGAGCACAAAGAAAGATTTGCATCTCAGCAGAATTCTATTGAATTGTCATTGGAGATTCTCCATAAACAAGTGTTGCTCTTGTCCAAGGCATCACAGTGAGCTCAAATAGTATTATATGATTATTCTGAAGGCAGTAAGAGTTAACGTCCGATGCATGCAGAGTTTTACAGAGAGGTTTAAACCATAGTTGCCTGATCAATGGTCAATTTTTTTTTGACCGGTAAAAGCACGAATTGTATTTCAGCAAACCAGCGCGGAGCTGGAAACCTCTGTATTGCTTGTGCAATTAGGAGTGAAGAAGATTAAATGAGTTAAAGTTTGTTAGTTGTGTGTGTATTAGCCTGTATTTTTCATATAATAATTTTTACGTTTTTTCATTATTAGAGGTAGCTTACCACCCTTTACTTGTCTTCATTTTTACATGTTATTTATGTGGTAGCTAAAATTGGAAATTGGGACTGCAATTAACTTTAAGAGGTTCTTGGGACTGCTATTAACTTCTCGTTAACCGCAACATGCTTCTTTATATCTCCCCACCCACCACTAGTAGTGTAGACGATCATTCTCTCCATAATCTTCGCATTCATTAGCAAAAATTTCGCAAGCTCAAGCTGGCATTCACTACCGTCAAAACCTTTAATCTTGGCTTCCTTCAAATGGTCCAATGGGCATTCAAGAAGAGAGCTTCCGGATGTGTCTTGTGAATAAAAAGTTACCTAGGAAACAATCAAAATGCAAATGCTAATTAAAAGTGAAAAGCAGTAAATAGCTTGATAAATGATATCACTCAAGAAAATGATGGTCACCGGCAATTTTATTTTATTTATTTATTTTTATAGATAACCAGTAATGTTTATTATGTTGAAAAAATAACAAAAATCAGAAAAAGTCAGCAAGATGCTAGCAAACCTAAAAAGTATTACCCATCACTCGAAAAAACCTCATTCATTCCTAAGTCAACTGATCTGTCAAATCTACAAGAAAGTATAATCATACACGAGAGGAAAATGACTATATGTAGAGACTATCTCATTCATGATTAAAATTTACATCTTCATCATGTGTTGAACAACATCCAATCTTGATCCAATTTAAAGCCAAATCTCAAACATCCTTAAGAATCATAGAAAAAAGCTTCTTTTTTTTTTCTATTAAAAATTCGACTATTTCTCTCAGTCCAAAGAGACCACATAACAATAAGATCCATAAAATTCCAAAATTCCCCTTAATTCCTTCAAATCTGACCCCAATTCAAGTACCAATAGATTTGATACAAAATCATTGTCACAGTTTCTAAATTCCTGCAGCACTTCAAAAAACAAGATATCGTTTGAATACATGCGATAGGGCCTACCGAAGAAGTCAACTTCAAATACTCGAAGTTATAATTTGGAGTAGGCAGACTTTCTGATACATTTGGGTCAAAGGAGAGAATCTAGACACAACGAAGATACATAATCAATAAACAATTAAACATACAGAGCATGAAATAATTACAGTTTAAGGCTGATACTATAAATAAGTGTTTTAGCTGAAGAACTCGATGTGTGGCCATAGCTTACAGTAGATGCAACCCAAAACATTGTGCCATTGAAAGATTCTGTCATTGGACTAATTACAAGATCTTCCAAATGGATGGCTAAGAGACGGTGCTTTGCTCAATGGTCAAAAGGTTGGAACTTATGATTAGCATAAATTTTTGTATTGAATCCCATCTACATGTTGACCTAGGGCCTTATGGTCTATGATTTCAGTGACTATAAAGCTTATGAAGAGTCTTTTAGCCTCAGAATTCTACTTAGAACATGGATTTCGAGATCAAGCTCGGATCCATCAGCACACATTGTAAAGATAAGGGTGGGAAACAACGTGGAGGGCGAGAATCAAACCTACGACCTACTCCCTCACATTGGAGGGAGCGTACCAACTGGGCTAATGCCTCTTTGGTCATTTTATACCTGCTTTTGATGAGGATGTATTCTGTGCACAGCCTTCGAAAGGTGCAACTGGTTGAGCCTAGAGATGCAAAGCTTTGAACCAATCCCGAAACTGAACCGAAAACCGAGTGAACCGAACCGGCCCGGAAACCGACTCAGACCGACCTGAACCAAACAGATTCCATTTAGGTTCGGTTTTGGTTGGGGTCGAAAACTGAACACCGAAGGGGTATGATGAGAAAACCAAGGAAAAATTCAAAAAAACTTGAAAAAATCCAGAAAATATAAAAAAAATAATAATAAAAATACTGAAGCCGAAACCGAACCAAAAGTGAACTGAAAAAACCGATTCATTTTGGTTTTAAAAAATAAATAAATTACGGAACCAAACCGAAACTGATTCATTTCAGATCGGTTTTGATTCAGGCTGAACCGAAGATCGAAAACCGAAAAAATGGGTATCGGTTCAGTTCGGTACACCGAACTTGAATCCCTAGTTGAGCCTTTTTTCATGTTCAACCAGATCTGCAGCCATTGGGTAATGAAAGAATCTTGACTGCATGCTATCTTATAACATTAGAAACCGTGGAATTCGAGTTTTTCTCATATCCAATGATTGCATATTTGGTTGAATACGAAATGAGGTTCAACCAGTTGAAACTGACCATTGCCCTTAAGCGGATGTGTCTTAGACTTCATCACATCACTTGTATAGTGAGCAGGTCATTATCATCCATCCAAAAGCTCAAGCCCGATGGGAAAATGGCATATGCCCCACCCAACTTGATGTGGCTCAAAAACCCGATCCGACTCAATTAAAAACCCATTATTTTTTCTGAGGCTCTTATCCAGCTTTTTATATAAATACTAAAACAACTTTAAAAAAAAAAAAAAAAAACCATTATTTTCCTTCATTCATATATAAAATATTGGGCCGGGTTGGATCAACCCGAGCTGATGCAAAAGTCGAGTTGGATATATGATACCCAACTCAACCGAATGGATCAATTTCATATGCCAGACCCGATAATAAACTTGGGGCAGTTGCATTGGGTATCAGATCAACGTGATCCGTTGACAGCCCTACGAGTCAAAAAGTATTAATCTCGTATACATCATTCTCATCATCATCATCACAACCATGCACACCGCCTTAGAGCATCTCCAAGAGGTTTCCGAAATTTCGTTTTAATCATAGCACTAATTTTGTCTTAGTTATCTAAAATGGGACATCAGATACCTGTTGGAGAAGCTCTAAACCCCATCCTATCCCAAAACTAGCCGTTGGGGTGCTCATGTGGCATAACGGCTAATTATGGAATACCCGTTGGAGATGCTTTTATTATCACCAAAATTCAATCAGACCAATTTAGACAACTAAGACAATGTTAGTGCTATGGTTAGATTGTTAGAAACCTATGAAGAGCATAAGTTCATAAGCTTATTAAGACCTTGTTTGCCGTGGCTCTAACTTTCAGCCTTCATTTTGAATACTTCCCCCACCGAAGATCAAAATAGCGGTTTCGTTTTCGATTTCAGGTATGACCGAAACTGAAAATTCAAATAGAAATTTCAGCCGAAAATTCACCCTCCATACATATTTTGACTGAAATGTCGGTTAAAATTTTCATTTCGGTGGGGACCAAAACCGCCACATTTCGGCTGATAATTTAAATTATCGGTCGAAATTTTGAACTATGTAGGCTTGTCAATGGTTGGGTCGTCCAATCAGAAAATTGCAAATGCCCGACCTGACCCAACCTGGCCGATCATGTACTAAGTTGACCCTATCCTACTCAATACGAGACCGGAAACCTGGCCGACCCAAGTAAAAAACCCTATATTCTAAACTTTATATATATATATATATATATATATATATATATATATATATATATATATATATATATATATATATATATAAAATATTGGATCGATCCGATCCAATAAATTCCCAACCCGACTTGACCTCAAGGTCGGTTCAGATGTCTCATGCTTGACCCGACGCGACCTAATAGTTCATTATGTATCCAACCTAGTCAAATATTTGGTCGGGTCGGGTCGGGTCGGGTATCAGGACAATGTGGCCGTTGCCATGCATAAGTTAAAAGTTATTCAGCTACTGCGTTTGGGTTAGCTCTTTTGGGGCAAAGAGCAGCTCTTTCACTTTTTGGCTCTGGCAGAGAACTACTTTTACATTTGGTAACACAGCTCCTTCTCTCATTTACTCTGGCAGGGAGCTGTTTTAAGTGATAAAACTGCTCTATGTCTGCTCTATCTCAGAGCAGATTTTTTCTGCTCTGACAGAGAGCAAGCAAAGAGCTGCTTCTGCTCTTATAAGAGCTAACCCAAACAAAGCCTAAAGCTTATTGTAGAAGCCAATAAGCAAGCTTATCCAAACAAAGCCTAAAGCGTATTGCAGAAGCCAATAAGCAAGCTTATTGTAGAAGCCAATAAGCAAGCTTATTGTAGAAGCTAATAAGCTTGGAAGATTTGGCGAGTTTCATGGTTGTAGGTAAATATTTTGGGATCAAGTTGAGGGGTTCTGGTGAACATTGATGGTTGTAGGGTACTAGATGATTGCAAAATTTTTTGATAAATGAAACTGGTTTTTTTGGTTCGTGTGAGTGAAGAAGAGGTTGCAGTAAAAAAAGATTGGTGTTCCAAGCCTTTTGGTGATTAAAATGGTGGATTATTGATGGTAAGAAGATTCAGATGGGTTTCTATGTGTTGGACTTGTGATTTTATGGGTAGCATTGCAAAATACTACGAAGAATTGCCGCTGGATGGAAGCCCGGAATGTGTTCGATGAAATGCCTAAGAGAGAAAGAAAGAGGGCCTTCTTAGCGTCCCGTTCTTTAACTCACTCGATACAGATGAAGACATGGATGGATATCGATGTGTCTGATAACTAGCCTAAGGAGTCTCACTCAGCACGACTACTTGTAGACTCACTCCCTCTGCTCGCTCAAGGAAGGAAGTGGATGTTGCTCACTCACAAGTAACAAACTCAAACCCAGATTGTGATGGTGTATATATTCCAGTAAAGGAAGGGCTTCCCATACATAGAGAGAGAGAGAGAGAGAGAGAGAGAGAGAGTGTGTGTGTGTATGTGTGTATGAGCGGGAGAATTACATAGAAGATACGAAAGGACTCGCAAGATTTGTGGAAAGGGAAAGAAAAAGCTATGGAAAGAAGGGTCCAGTGTACATCTCATGCACCTCGTAATAATGCCCGAGATAGAATTAGCGAGTTACCTGATTGTGTTCTCCATCACATCTTGTGTCTATTGCCAATAAAATCCGCAACAAGAACTACCATTCTGTCGAAGCGATGGAAAAACAAGTGGGAATGCTTGTGGCGCTATGCCACCGCTTTAGACTTTGGTGAGGAATTCGCAGCCGGCCAATCACCAGAAGAACTCGTCGGTAATGTCAATCGATTCTTAGACCTCCATAATGGCAAGAAAGTCGATAGCTTTCATATATTTTTTTATCCAGGCAACCAATATCTATCTGAAGTTGAGAAATGGGTCAAATTTGCAACATCGAGAGGAGTTAAGGAGCTCCATCTCGACTTTGGTGAAAGAATTCATCCGTATGATGGATATCTTGTAGGGAATTCATTCCAAGATCCCGAGGAAAGAAAACGAATCAAATTGCCCAATCGTCTATTGGATTGTGCATCACTTTCCCATTTGAGTTTGAATTTTATTGATTTAAGCCCTTTCTTGAATTTTAGTGATTTGAGATCCCTGGAAACTCTCTGTCTCAAGCAGGTTAACATCCCCGACGACATGCTTGTAAGATTGTTTTCTGATTGCCCATTGCTTGAAGATTTGAGTTTGATAGATTGCAGCTATTTGTATACAATCAAGGTTGATACCACTTAAGAGATTAACAATCGTTACATGTTATTGTGGATACTATCTTGAGATCTCTGCTCCAAATCTCCAATCATTTCACTTCCAAGGCGAGGTTTTTGATCATTCCTTCAACAACATCTCCTCATTGGAGGATGCCCTTATTAGTAAGGAACAATTGGATGGTTATGATTTTGATCATGACAGGACAAAGATCTTATCTGATCTTGCACATGTTAAGATCTTAACTGTTGACTCCTTGGCGATTTACGTATGTTTCATTGCTATTTCTTTTATATACAAAATATTTGTTGATAGTTTAATTTTATATTTGATCTTAGATTTTATGTTGTCCGTTCTTTGTCTCAATAGCATTTAGCTCGGGCAGAGGAAGATACATTGGAAGATTTTCACATTGCATTCCCCAATCTGCAAGAACTGCAGCTACTTGTGCATAATATGGCCGAAATATCCAATGCATGTTACTTCTTTAGGAATAATGTTTCTCCTTGTCTCGAGAAAATTTTCCTACAAGTATGTCGACTAAAACTTTCTTAGTAGATTTCATTATTTACTTCTTTGTATTTGGATAATATCTCCACCTACTTACAAAGCCATCTCTTTGATTTTTGTATGAACTTGCAGTTCCCAACCGACCCTCTTAATCGACGTTTGAAAGAAGTCTCAAGCGCCGGTAGAAAACCCTTCGGATTATACTTTTATCATCTCAAACCGGTTCAGATTAATAACTTTGGTGGGTGCGAAAATGATATGGCCTTGGTGAAATTTTTCTTGGAAAAGGCTATTGTTCTTGAGCTTCTAGTTTTAATTGCTCCCGAGATTGGAATTGTCAGCACAAAGAAAGATTTTGCTTCTCAGCTGAATTCTATGGAAATGTCATTGGAGCTTCTCCATAAACAACTGTTGCTCTTGCCCAAGGCATCACAGAGAGCTCAAATAGTATTATATGATTATTCTGAAAGCAGTAAGAGTTTACGTCCCACGCATGCAGAGTTTTACTGTAAGGTTTAAACCATAGTTGCCTGATCAATGGTCATTTTGTCATGTATAGTTTGTACTTTTATTGCTTGTGAAATTAGGAGTGAAGAAGATTAAATGAGTAAAGTTTGTTAGTTTTGTGTGTGTGTGTGTATTGGCCAGAATTTTTCATATAGTAATTTTTACATTTTTCATTATTAGAGGTAACTTTCCACCCTTCACTTGTCTTCAGTTTTACAACATGTTATTTATGTGGGAGCTAAAATTGGAACATGCACAAATTGATTGGATCCATCACCTATCCATAAGAGCCCCTACACAGGTTAACACTATATATATACTCTTAGATCTTCCTGCATTGTAGATTTGTAGTAAATTTACACTGTTGCTGAATATTAGCTACGCCAAACCATGTTTTTGTTTGTAGACAGATTATAATTAAATTTTTTGTTGTTAGAAAACCGCTGATTACTTTTTGATGGAAGATAGCATCTTGGAAGTGTTTCCAAAGGAGGCTAATTTGTGTTCACTTGTTCTGAGCTCTTGTTCTTCACTATTTGATCAGGTTGTGGCCAAATCATCAGCCATTATTTAGTTGCCAGGTTTTGCAGGGGAGGAAATGGATATGGTTTGGGCTGGACCTTAGATAAGCTGATCTTTAATCCTGTCTAGATCGTACTTATAGATAGTTAGAGCCTACAGTTGAGTTGTAGGGCTGAACTCTAGACTAGAGTTATTTGGCTGTCATATATGGTCAATCAAGGAGCATGGTATCCATGGTATTAAATATCGGCCGATACCGATACGTATCACCGATACCTATCGGTTTTTCCGCAAACCGATACGTATCGGCGCCGATATGTTTCAGGTATCAACTCGGGTATCGGTATGGGCCGATACCTCTATTTTCTTTATAAAAAAATTTTAATGGCACCGATACTACTTGGTATCGGCTGATTCGTATGGGTCCTCCATGGACCGATACCTGATACAGAGACCGAGTTTGACACCTTGTCAAGGAGTATTCAAAAGGTTGAAAGTTTTTAAGGTCAATATCTTTAACCTGAGAAATGAAAGGCAAAATAGTTAAATTTTTGTTATTTGCTTCGAAAAACCCCTAACAGCACTGGTGAACACTTAAGAGGATGCAAAGCAACTCTCGATCCTCTGCCACAAGGCAAGTGATTGCCTGTCTGAGTGTAGAGTTGAGATGTGAGTAGGGCTGTCAATGGGTGGGGTCAAAATTTGGCTGCCTAATAAGAAATTTGCGAATGCCTAAACCGACCCGATCCGTCTCAACACAGTAATAAAATCTTAATTTGATTCTAGAATTGTTATATATAGCATATCAGGTTGAGTCAGGTCAACCCAACCCGAAGGTCGGGTCAAATGTCTCATGCCCGACCGGACCTAACAAGCCAATTTGAGGTACCTGATCCAGTAAAATATCGGGTTGGATCACTTGTAGAGAGCCGTCGGTGTGAGCAATGCTTTGAAGTTCAATATTTCATATAAAGGGAGCACTGCTTGCATAAATGAGCTCTCTCTTCAGAACCTCTTCTTGCCAAAAGATTGAGTTACTCTGATTCTTGGGCTTTTTTTAACTTTCCCCAAAAAAACTCAGATTCCAGAGTTTTGGAGTTTCGCTTTCCTTGTTACAGGTGTGCCTTCAGCTTTTTGAGCTCAAAATCTGAGAGTTTGCGGGTCATTTGCTCGGACAAGGTATAAAAAATATTAGATTTTGATCTTTTCTCAACTTCAGGACAAGGTATCAAAAATCGGCCGATACGTATCAGTTTTCGGCCAAACTGATATGTATTGGTATCGCTGATACGTCTCAGTTTCAACAGAGACTTTTACTTTTTTTTTTTTTTTTTTAAATGACCGATGCGTATCGGCCTCGAGTAAACCGATACCTGAGACTGATACCGATTTTAATACCTTGCTCCTGAACGAGGCTTAAGCCATAATGATTTTGGCAAATAGGGAAAGACTACTTGTCGAGCATTTGGGCCGGATCGCGGGTGAATATATGTATCAACTGATTTTTTATTTATTTTTGATAATGTATCAACTGATATTAAGGTACCTTTTTCATTTTAAAATATTAAATAATAATTATGACTTAAAATAATTAAACAAAATCATCTAAGCTACATTTTTGGTATTATGCCGGGTTACTATAGCATGGGCTTAAGTCTCCACCCAAAATACAGTGTGACATTTAAGGTCCCTTATACACGTTATAGCCCAAATTCTGGACATTTCCCTATCAGATGGTATCTGATCAGGCTAAACCGATATACCTATATATAAAAGGGTACCTCTATTAGTGCCCACACAATCTCTGCAACCCTTGAAAATCATTTATTGCTTTAGATTAGATCATAGAAATCGGTTTTCACCTTAGATCATCTACACAAGGGATCTTGAGATCATGTAATACCTATTAGACATTCAGTGTTTGATTCCACATGTCAGATCCTCAAAATATGCCCCTTGAATAATGTGGAATACATCACGCTGAAACATGATATAAGGCCATATTTTGAGATTTCGGACATGAAATACAAAACTGACCGTCAGATAGATGAGAAATGATCTTAAGATTCATTGTGTGGATGATCGACTTCAAACACGTCCTCCATCACCTGATTAAAACCAATCAATGGTTTGAAATGGGTTGCACAGGTGGGCGCGCTAATTGAGGTACCCTACGTAAAATAATGCCTAATAAGCTAATAAATTATACAAACAGTCAACAACCCTTTGAAAAAGTCTATTTCTTTGCGGCTTCGTGTAGAAGCCACGTGTTGCCTTCTTCTCTATCATCTGATTCAACAAAATCAGCCATTAAATCTTTGATTGGCTTTGACTGCATTGAGATTTGTATCCGATGACAGAGATTGAGTTTTGTGCCAATCTTTGATCACAAAGATCTTTAAAGCATGACCTTCTAATTAGATGGCTTCGATGATATTTTCACTTGGAACAAGTCTCAAAATATTCCATTTTTTCCTTCTAACTATCATCAAACAACCAATTTATTATTTGTGCCCACCTCTCAGACCGCTTGAAAACTATTGATTTCCTTGAATCGGATGATGGAGATCATTTTTCACACCCATCTTCCCCACAATAAATCTTGAGATTATGGTACAACGATTGATTAGACGGTCAGTTTTTTGAGTCTGTGTCCACAAATTGACCAAAAAGGCCTTAAATTTAGGTTTGAGCGAGATGTGTGTCATATAATTGAAGGGCCTTTTTTTGTATCTGTGACACATGAAATAAAAAATTGTCTACATGATAGGTGCGACATGATCCCAAGATCCTTTGTGGAAGATTGGAATGAAAAACAATCTCTATCATCTAATCCGATGTAATCAATAGTTTTCAAGGGCTTTGAGAGGTGGGCGTGCGTTCAAAGAAATGTGTCCATGCAAAGAGAGGTACCCTTTATTATTTCATGTGGAACACATCGGAAAAAGTGACTTGTGAGCAACATCGTCTTTCAGTCATTTTTTTTTTTTTTTTGTGCGACAGTCTTTGGGTCACTTTTTTTGGGATGTGTGTCACGTGGAATAAAAAAATATGATTTGTCAATATTATCAAGATCAATTGTGTGAGAGATTGGGATGAAATTTAATCTCCAGCCATCGATTCAAAGCAGTAAACATTTGTTGGCTGTAATTAATGGAGAATATTTAGTATTTGGTGGGGGTTAGTAGCAGCCCTCTAATACAAAGGATAGCCGTAATAGCGCTTATGTATTCTTTTAGGGCACCTTTGCCCAGAACTATTGATTGCTTCAGATCAAATGATGGAGATTGTGTTTCTCCCTGATCTTCGATACAAGGGATCTTGAGATAATGGCGCACCAATCAAACGGCCAGTTTTAGATTTCACATAGAACATATCCCAAAAAAGTAGCCCTAAAATCACGTGGCACACGTCATAGTCAAATGTGACTTTAGGACTACGATTTTGGGATTTGTACCACGTGTAGTCTAAAATTGAATGTTTCATAGGTATACCATGATTTCAAGATCCCTTGTGTGGAATATTGGAGCAAAACTCAATCTCATTATCTAATCCAAAGCAATCAAATGATATTGAGCGTAGGTGCTATTAAAGCTACCCTAATATAAAGACCAGGTCCAAATTCAAACAAAACAGGACTATTTAATTATATATATATATATATATATATATATATATATATATATATATATATATATATATTTATTTTTTTTTTCGTTCCTTTGACTAAAATTGATCCTTCCCTTGTAAGATTCATGACAAAGAAATAATTTATTTATTAATATACCAGGAGAGCCGTGCAGCCAACGGTCAAAATCTTAACATGAGCGAAGTTGGCCAAAGTAGTTGTCCAATCGTGTTCCGGTTCCCCGTCAAGCCTACCCATTGAACTAAGAACCACATCCTCCAACGACGACATATTTCCGAATTTCACTTCTGAAAACATGTCCCCATAGTAATGGAAAGATTGGAGCTTGGGAGCATAAATCTCAGTAACCGAGGAATTCCAACAAACTAAAAACTTCAGCCTCTTAAGCTGTAGATTTGGACCACAAATCTTGATGTCCTCCAGTAGATTACAACACTCCCAGAGAGTCAAATTTTGAAGAATTGGGCAATCGGAAAGCAAGCTCTCAAGCATGGAATCTGTGATGTTAACCTGCCTAAGGCAGAAGGTCTCAAGGGATCTAAAGTTTTTGAAGTTAACTGAAGAAATGAGATCACAATTACCCAAATTTAGATCAGTTAGTGACTCACAACTAAATAGACAATTGGGTAATCTAAATGGCTTTCTTTGTGAGTTGGCTGGATATGGCTCTACAGCTCCCTCACAGAAGTCAAGATCAAGCTCTTTACCACCTTTTGAAGTCGCGAATTCAATCCAAATTTCTGGGTAAGAAGAATACTGATCGATCGGATTGAGAAAGATCCGAAAGTGATCCAACTTCTTAGTGCCATGGAGCTGAATAACTTGATTGATGAAGTGAATGATTTCCTCAGGTGATTTGCCATTTGAGAATTCTTTGCCAAAGTCTAGAGTGGTGGTATGGAGTAAGTCACTGATTCCCTCTTGGATTTCTTCCATTTTTTTTACTCTAGATTGATGGTTTTTCTGAGTGGTTCTCAAGTCTCTAGTTTTAGTCGCTCCTGAAAACGGTATTGAAGACATGATGAATGATTCTACATCACAGGCAGAATCCATGGAGTTGAAATTGTTGAGTTTTCAAAAGCAAATAATTCTATTTCCGAAGGCGTCATTGGAGGCTGAAATAGTATTATGTGAATTTCCCAAAGATGATAATAGCTTATGCCCCACACATACTGAATTCTATTGTGATGTTAGCATACAGTAGTTTGAGTCCCTGTCTTCTAAATGATCTATTCTTGTGGTACTTCTCCTGATTTGCTTATGTATTAATGTTAAATTGTACCCATTTGATATCAATGTACCAGAGTGCAATATGTTGGTGTATATGTGAGTGATTGGGATCTCATTGGTTATTGGGCAGTTTTTTATGGCCACTGTTTTTTATTTATTTATAGGTTAGTACGGAATTTGAACCCCTGACCTCATTGCTACTTGAAGGCATTACCACTGAATAAATTCTTCTCTTATGATTACTGAATAGGGGCACAGTTTTTAATCTTTTTATTTTTTGCGTAAGCTAGGTTTGAATTTGAGGCCTTTGAGGTGCAATATTGTCAACCTTACATTGTGCTATTGGCGGAATCCCGAATAGGGGCAGGGTGGTTTGGATGGTCAGTCAAAACTGAGATGATGATTGGCTGGGCTCTTGATCATCGTCTCTTTGCAGACATGGACGTGCTTCGATCCTTCGAGACTGGATTGTTTTTTTTGGACTTGGGCCGAGGTCTGATTCAAGGCAGTCAACAGTTTCATGTACAAAACCCTAGTTGTAAACACTGAATCTTCGATCGTAAATATATCAACAGTTTCATGTACAAAACCCTGTAAAAGAACTTGTTGATGAACAGTTCAGTCATAAGTCAGAAAGAAAGGCAGCAACTTCTTGATGGCCTGTTATGCAACAAGTTCAATTTTTTTTAATAAAATTTAGAGTAGCGGTTTGAAAGAACTTGTTGTATGGTCCTATGATAAGTTGATATTTTCGTAGTTTTTAAAAGATAACGACATTTTCATTCTCAAAATATATTTGAAGCATCGATGCATATTAAACTTCCTAGATTGAATAGTTCAAACTCTTGGATGAGTAAGATTTTCACATGACATTTAACCACTTGAATAAATTAGATTGGCGAAATTTTTTTCCCATATGGGCCGAGAAGGGGACGGTGAGGTCTCTATCTTAGGCCTAACACATGAGTTCCCACTAACCCAATTTTTTATTTGGTGTGCAGCAGCCTACGCTAAAATTTACACTGTGGACCCTCTCATCAGGGGTGGCCATTTGATCCCGAACCGAAATTCAATGTGCAAGAAGGCTTAGGATTTGGTCAACCATGTCCTCATCTATTGCCCTTTAGCCTCTAGAATTTGGTGCAGAATTCTTTGAATTTTTAGTCTATCTCGGTGTGCCACTGCATTAGCGAATGATCATTTAGCTGGTTCGCGAAATGGCTGCCTTTTGGAGATTAGTACTGTTTTTTGGCACCTCATGCTTTTGGTCTTCTTTTTGAGTTCTTTGGAAGGAAAGGGATTCGCGTAACATCAGAGATTTAGCATCCAGGAGTAATAGTATATTCTGTTTGATCTTTCTTTTTGTCGGTGAATGGGTGATCAGTGTGTTCGCTATTGATTTGAGCTTTAGTCAACAATGGAGTCATGATGATGAGGTTGTCACCTCAATCAGATGGTGAGCAGCCATCTATTTTTTAAAAAAGATCATAACTCTAGGATTGCACAAGACGTCTTCCAAAGCCCTGTTTTTTTTTTCCCCTGTTTTTAAGGCCCAAAAAAGTCATTGCAGTCAGCCAGCCTAGGTGGGTTTCACCGTTCATGTCTATAACTTGCTTCATTTGATGCCTCATGAATCCGTTGTTTTAATCAGTTACCTACCAACCAAACTTTGGACTGATCAAAATATTCATAAAACATCCACATTAGATGATTGAAAAACGAGATTGCGACCCTTTTGGTCCTTGGAGTTATGCTTTCTCAACTAAAACAATCCTAAGCAAATTTGACTCTTTAACAGATTTCAATGATTCTTCCAATATTTCTAACCTCGAGGGTTTTTGTAAAGTCCCACATTGAGTAAATAGTTGTCCTGACCCTAGGACATAAGTAACGGCCCCCTCTTACTTGCGGGACGCGTTTTGGGTGGGTGCGGCAGCCATGTGTCCGGTTGACCCATGCCAAAAACAAAACCTTGAAGGGAAAGGGCTACTAGTGGGACTAGGGACGGCTGGTCGGACCAAGTGGAGCCACCCGAAGAGGATAATATCTTGTCACGTGGCGTCAGGGCATTACAAAATGGTATCAGAGCCGAGGGGACAATATTTTGGCATGTGGTGTCAGGGCGTTACAATTTTTTCGAGGCTGTGAAGACGAGTTCAAACTTTTGAAGCTTTTGCTGCAGAGAGCAAAGATGTTGGAAAGAATGATTATCTTAAGTTCTAAACTTGGGTGGAGCAATTCAGAGAAGCAAAGGGTCGTTAGAAAATTAAAGGCATTCCCAAGAGCAAATCGTTTAGATCTCAGTTACTTTGGGAGCATACCCAAGTCGGCAACCGTAGCAATTCCTTATTGACTCAGATTTAATTACCTTCTTATGAGGTTTAAGTCTTTAAGTGTGTTCTACATGGAACAAGTCTCTGGCTCTCTCTTTGTGGCACTATTTTCTGAAATGTGTCGCATGATGTGAACCACATGATACAAAGATCTTGTGAGTCAAAGATTGTAATTTTTTTCTTTTTATAGGTAAGTTGGGTATGAACCTGCGACTTTGTGGTCGTAATATTGTCAACCTTCTAGTGTGTTATAGGCTATATTCATGAAAGAAAAAAAAATTCATCTGATTCATAACTCAAACTCCTTCAAGATAAATAGCTATGAATCATTCGATAGATATATTTTCTTGACGTCATCTTTGACCCATCTAATCTTTGTATGGTATCCATCACATGGCACACGTTCTAAAAATCATGCCATATGTCCAAAATCAGTGACTTGTTTTCAATTCCTATGCGTTGGGTCAGTTATCATATATCAGCTCCTTCTACTAAATAATCTTCCACTTGCTCCAATGAAACTATAAGACCAAAAGAAATCCTATCTCATCGCATGAGTCAACTTTTTGGCCTTTATTAATTAAAAAAATAATTAATTCAATGTGTTTTTGCTACTTTTTATTTGGATCATATTGTTTTCAATTGGATTTTGTTACAGAATACATAAGAAACTTCCTCCTTTAATAAAGTTTCATAAGCAAGTTCCACAAAATTCAAACTTTTCAATTGCTTCTTCAAAAATCCGTATTTACAACTTTTTCTAACATAACTCTACATATTATTTAAGGGATTAGGCATGGAAACAGCCCACTGTCATCTATATAAAAGTCCAAAGTTTCTTTCTTCCACTGATTAGCACACATATCAATTAATCTTGTACCACTCACCCATCAACCAATTAGTGATATAACCCACCATTAATGAAGAAGGCAATGTTAGAAGTTCCTATTTTGGTGGCCATCACTATGGTCAAACCCGTTGACCAGTGAATGGTATAAGATCAACCTTGAGATGTACAATTGCTATTCTGATGAGTTTGAAGAGAATATGCAACTGATTGTTGAGTCTTTCAGTTAAGGTATGATTGTGATTTCTAATCACACTACAATTAGCAATTTGCCTGGTCCCAACGATAGCTCGACATAATTCAATCCTCCCTATTGGCGAGACCATCCCCATTGTGCTAGGAGATATTGAACGCGAGAAGATCGTTGAAGATCGGCAACCATTAATGGCTAACACTCAAGGTGCGCATATTTATAGATTATATATTTATTGTTTTTGATTGATCGTGCGCCTAGATCCTAGGGCTTATTTTGAATGGTCGGATCGATAGATCCCTTTAGTTTCCATTAGGCAAGTGATCGAATGGATCGAAATCATGCATATGGCTCACCCTAGAGAATCTAAGAGGTAGTTTACACTGTATGATTTGGATCAATCATCATATGTGCCTAGAGTTGTTTATAGAGACTCTTGATTTTATCAAAATGACTATGGAGTATGGAATATGACCTAGCTTCTATGAGAGCACACCACTTTTTTTGACTGCATTGAGATTTGTATCAGATGACAGATTGAGTTTTATGCCAATCTTTTGATCACAAAGATCTTTAAATCATGACCTTCTAATTAGATGGCTTCAATGATATGTGCCAAAAAAATACCAGCTTTTCTTTCTAATTTTGTGCAACAGCAGAAATCTTGTGCGCAAGTAGTTCCTCCCATATCATCAAACAGCCAATTTATTAGCCCACGTCTCAGCAATGATCAAAATTTTGGTTTTCGTTTCGGTTTCGAAGGAGACCAAAACCGAAATTTTGGCCAATAATTTCATCCCCATACATTTAATGACCGAAATTTCGGTTCCAAATTATCGTTTCGGTGGGGACCAAAACCGATAATTTCGACCGAAATTTAGGTCATTTCGGCCGAAATTTTGATCCTTGTGTCTCAGACCTCTTGAAAACTATTGATTTCCTTGAATCAGATAATGGAGATTATTTTTCACACTGATCTTCCACACAATAGATCTTGAGATTATGGCGCAACTATTAAACAATCAGTTCTTTGAGGCCATGTGTCATAGATCGCCCAAAAAAGGCCCTAAATTCACATTTGAGCGAGATATGTGCCATATAATTGAAGGGACTTTTTTTTAATCTATGGCACATGGAACCAAAAACTTACTATTTGATTGGTGCGACATGATCTTAAGATCGATTGTGTGGAAGATCGAAAGATCTCTGTCATCTGATCCGAGGTAATCAATAGTTTTTAAGGGCTCTGAGAGGTGGGCGCATTAAAAGAAAAGCGTTGGCGCAAAAAGAGGTACCCTTTATTATTTCATATGGAACACATCCCAAAAAGTGATGTGAGCAACATGTCATTTTTTTATGTGTGCAACAAGGTTTTTGGGTCACTTTTTTGGGATGCGTGTCATGTGGAATAAAAAAAATATGATTTGTCAATATTATCAAGATCAATTGTGTGAGAGACTGGGATGAATTTGATCTCCAGCCATCTAATTCAAAGCAACACCTACACCAAAATCCATTGATTGCTTTGGATCAAATGATGGATATGGAGATCCCCGATCTTTGCTACAAGGGATCTTGAGATCATGACGCACCTATCAAACGGCCAATTTTAGATTTCACATGGAACATATCTTGAAAAAGTAGCCCTAAAATCACATGACACACGTCATAGTCAAACATGACTTTAGGACTACGGTTTTGGGATTTGTACCACGTGTAGTCAAAAACTGACTGTTTCATAGGTATGCTGTGATCTCAGATCCCTTGTGTAGAATATTGGAGTGAAACTCAATCTCCATTACCTAGTTCCAAGCAATCAATGATTTGGGCCTAGGTGCCCCTGAAGATTCCGTGGGTGCTATTAAAGCTACCTTCATACCAAGACTAGGTCCAAATCCAAACAAAACAGGATTATTTAATTATAATAAATAAAAATAAAAATTAATTTATTAATATATTTTTTTTTTTTTGTAATGTATAGTATAATCAAAATTTATACTAATCAAAATTTTTTATAATTAAAAAAAAAGAAAAGAAAAAGTATTATTATAAAAAATAACAATAATCAAAATTTCAGCCGAAATGACAGAAATTTCGGCCGAAATTATCGGTTTCGGTCCCCACCGAAACGATAATTTGGGACCGAAATTTCGGTCATTAAATGTATGGGGATGAAATTATCAGCTGAAATTTTGGCCAATATTCAAACTTTCGACAGAAATTTCGGTCCAAAATTTCGGTTTCGGTCCCCTCCGAAACCGAAACGAAAACCAAAATTTTGATCATTGATGTATACTATTTCGTTTGACTAAAATTGATCCTTGCCCTGTAAGATTCCTAGGGATGCAAGTCTTGAACCAAACACCGAAACCGAACCAAAAACCAAGGGAATCGAACTGGACCGAACCGAACTGCACCGAAACCCGACACAAACCAAACCAAACCGAACCGAACCCCAATTCGGTTCGGTTTCGGTTTGGATGACTTGAAACCAAAAACCAAGGGAGTAGGATGAGTAAACCAAAAAAAACCAGGAAAAAACAAAAAAAAAAAATGGAAAAAACTGAAAAATACCCTAAAAATGGGTATTTTACCTAAACCGAACCAAACTGAATCGGTTTCCGTTTCGGTTTCAGAAAAAAAAAATTGAACCAAACCGAATGGGTTTCTGTACGGTTTCGGTTTGGGGTGTACCGAACCAAAAACCGAAAAAATCGGGTTCGGGTCGGTACACCAAACCTGCATCCCTAAAGATTCCTCACAGAGTAGTCTCACGTTTCAAAGAAATAATTTATTTTTTATTATTTTTTATTTTTTTGAATATATACTATTCCCTCTTGACTAAAATTGATCCTTGCCTTGTAAGATTTTTGACAAAGTTGTCTCATGTTTTAAAGATAATCTATAAAAGAAATAAAATGGATGAACCACTCAGCAAAACCTTCAATCTGGAGTTAAAAAAATGGAAGAAATCAAAGAGGGAATCAGTGAATTACTACTCCACACCACCACTCTAGACTTTGGCAAAGAATTCTCAAATGGCAAATCTCCTGAGGAAATCATTCACTTCATCAATCAAGTTATTCAGCTCCATGGCACTAAGAAGTTGGATCACTTTCGGATTTTTCTCAATCCGATCGATCAGTATTCTTCTTACCCAGAAATGTGGATTGAATTCGCGACTTCAAAAGCCGTTAAAGAGCTTGATCTTGACTTCTGTGAGGGAGCTGTTGATCCATATCTAGCCAACTCGGGAAGAAAGCCATTTAGATTACCCAATTGTCTATTTAGTTGTGAGTCACTAACTGATCTAAATTTGGGTAATTGTGGTCTCATTTCTTCAGTTAACTTCAAAAACTTTAGATCCCTTGAGACCCTCTGCCTTAGGCAGGTTAACATCACAGATTCCATCCTTGAGAGCTTGCTTTCCGATTGCCCAATTCTTCAAAATTTGACTCTCTGGGAGTGTTGTGATCTACTATACTTCAAGATTTGTGGTCCAAATCTACAGCTTAAAAGGCTTAGGCTTTTAGATTGTTGGAATTCCTACGTTACTGAGATTTATGCCCCCAATCTCCAATCTTTCCATTACTATGGGGACATGTTTTCGGAAGTGAAATTCGGAAATATATCTTCGTTGGAGGATGTGGTTCTTAGTTCAATGGGTAGGCTTGATGGGGAACCGGAACACGATTGGACAACCGCTCTGGCCAACTTCGCTCATGTTAAGATTTTGACCGTTGGCTGCACGGCTCTCCTGGTATATTTCTCTATTATCCCAGTTTTTCTTATTAGATAGAAGAATCCGAAAGGGACTTTGTTACAACCATAGTGAAAAATGTCTCCAATTTTTTGAAACAACCCTCAAAACCTCTGATTTTTCGCAGTCAATTAAGTCACCGATTAATCAGCTGAGTCTCCGAGTTCCTGATTAATCAGTGAATTATTCCCGATTTTCTCCAACTTTTTCCCTACTGATTGAAGAAGTTGATGATGAAAAAGAAAGTGGAAATTTACTTCTGAAAAGCAGGATTTATGGTTTATATCATTACCTACATATGTATTTATGAATTGGTGAATGATGTCTAGATATAATTTTTAAATGCTGGATATACTTCATTTATGTTGCCTAAATGCATAAATACTACCTTAGAATTTTTTCCATTTATTTAAAAATTTTAAACCTGATTTTGCCAAATATATCTGACTTTTCCCTCACTGATTTATTCTCGACTTGCCGGCTTCTCACTATAGAAACAAGTCTTCCATAACATTCATTGTTCTTTCACCACTTTTAATAGATATTGGGTTTGCTTTTTTAGTTTGCACAAATTTATACAACGGGTGATTTTAAAGACGAAAATGTCCCTGTTACATTCTACAATCTGCAAGAGTTGCAGATTCTACAAAATTATACCATCAACATCGATGGACTCTATGGGCTAGTTTATGACTTCTTCAAATATTGGCCATGCCCATGTTTAGAAAAACTTTTCATTCAGGTAAGCCTACTTGATCTTCTATAGTAATTTCTCTTCTTTGTTCCTTTTTATTCAATTGTGTATTAGCTGAATTTACTCAATTCACTTCTCTGGTTGTGGAATAAATTTGTAGTTTCCGAGTTACCCGGAAGATCCTTTTGGAACAGAAGTCGTGGAATCGCCACTGGAAGACCGTTCAAACTGCATCTTCCATCATCTCAAGATGATAAAGATTAATAACTTCCGGGCGCAAAAGAACGAGCTGCGGTTGGTGAAACTCTTCTTAGAGAAGGCTATCGTTCTCAAGTCTCTAGTGTTAGTCGCTCCTGAAAACGGTATCGAAGACATGATGAATGATTCTACATCACAGACAGAATCCATGGAGTTGAAATTGTTGAATTTTCACAAGCAAATAATTCTATTTCCGAAGGCGTCATCGGAGGCCAAAATAGTATTATGTGAATTTTCCAAAGATGATAATAGTTTATGCCCCACGCATACTGAATTCTATTGTGACGTTAGCATACCGTAGTTTGAGACTTTGAGTCCCTGACTTCTAAATTATCTGTTCTTGTGCTACGTCTTCTCCTGATTTGCTTATGTATTAATGTTAAATTGTACCCATTTGATATCAATGTACCAGAGTGCAATATGTTGGTGTATATGTGAGTGATTGGGATCTCATTGGTTATTGGGCAGTTTTTTATGGCCACTGTTTTTTATTTATTTATAGGTTAGTACGGAATTTGAACCCCTGACCTCATTGCTACTTGAAGGCATTACCACTGAATAAATTCTTCTCTTACGATTACTGAATAGGGGCACGGTTTTTAATCTTTTTATTTTTTGGGTAAGCTAGGCTTGAATTTGAGGCCTTTGAGGCTGCAATATTGCCAACCTTACACTGTGATATTGGCACAATCCTGAATAGGAGCAGGGTGGTTTGGATGGTCAGTCAAAACTGAGATGATGATTGGCTGGGCTCTTGATCATCCCCTCTTTGCAGACATGGACGTGCTTCGATCCTTCGAGACTGGATTGTTTTTTTTTGGACTTGGGCTGAGGTCTGATTCAAGGCAGTCAACAGTTTCATGTACAAAACCCTAGTTGTAAACAGTGAATCTTCGATCGTAAATATATCAACAATTTCATGTACAGTACCCTGTAAAAGAACTTGTTGATGGACAGTTCAGTTATAAGTCAGAAAGAAAGGCAGCAACTTCTTGATGGCCTGTTTTGCAATAAGTTTAATTTTTTTATAAAATTTAGAGTAGCGGTTTGAAAGAACTTGTTGTTGTATGGTCCTATGATAAGTTGACCTTTTCGTAGTTTTTAAAAGATAATGACATTTTCATCCTCAAAATATATTTGAAGCAAGGATGCATATTAAACTTCCTAGATCGAATAGTTCAAACTCTTGGATGAGTATGATTTTCACATGACATTTAACCACTTGAATAAATTAGATGGGCGAAATATTTTTTTGCCATTTGGGCCGAGAAGGGGACGGTGAGGTCTCTTAGGCCTACTGCATGAGCTCTCACTAACCCAATTTTTTATTTGGTGTGCAGCCTAAGCTAAAATTTACACTGTGGGCCCTCTCATCAGGGGTGGCCATTTGATCCCAAACTGAAACTCAATTAATGTGCAAGAAGGCTTAGGATTTGGTCAATCATGTCCTCATCCATTGCCCTTTAGCCTCTAGAATTTGGTGCAGAATTCTTTGAATTTTTAGTCTATCATGGTTTGCTCCTACATTAGCGAATGATCATTTAGCTGGTTCAGGAAATGGCTGCCTTTTGGAGAATAGCACTGTTTTTTAGCACCTCATGCTTTTGGCTGCCTTTTGGGTTCTTTGGAAGGAAAGAAATTTGTGTATTATCAACGATTTAGCATCCAGGAGTAATAGAATATTCTGTTTGATCTTTCCTTTTGTCGGTGACTGGTGACTGGTGACTGGGCAATCGGTGTGTTCGCTATTGATTTGAGCTTTAATCAACAATGGAATCTAAATGTTTTGGCGATGGTACGTTGGCGATATTTCATGATCTTTTTGCTCTCCTGTAGTTTGCCGTGGTCGCATGTTTCTTTGGTGTGCCCTCTTTGTTTCTTCTTTGAAAAATAGAAAAGTAATGCGCCACGGTCTGCTCTTTTTTTCCTCATGTTTCTCGCCAGCTCTTGCAGTTTTTCATTCTGTGTTGCTTTATTTATAATTTTATTTAGTCTGTGATCTTTCTAAAAATAAATAAATAAATTTTGCCTGCCACTTGGACATTCCAATGGGTGACTAGGATTGGGCATTTCCATTATGAATGACCCTAGCATCAAATACCAATTGTTTGAATCCATAGTCAAATTATCACTAAGGAATATTACTTAATGTTAAAAAGATACTGCAAATGAACAATAAGGCTGTCGTAAATAATTAAAAAAAAATAAGCTTACAGTAACAATAAGGCTGGGCAGCCGCCCGGGAGGCATGGGCGGGCACCCCAGCTCCGGTCCGCCCCAGGCGACTTTCAGAACAATGCCTTAAACCGTTTTGCTCTCATTAATTGAAGCCAACAAAAACATTCTATGCTTGAGTACAACAAACTTCGTGAGAACTTTCATGGCATTTCTTTGTTGCATAAATTGCGCACGAGAGAGAGAGAGAGAGAGAGAGAGAGAGCGCAATAAAATTAGAGATACACCTGAGAGGGCATTGCTCCAAGGAAAAAAAAATCACCTCCAAGAAAATGTTTTACAAAGTAGATAATGTTGTTCATCAAGTGGAGCATTGGATTCAAAGTAGATAATGGTTAAATCAATCACACCGTAGATTTCATTGAAAAAACATCTTATACAGTAATTAAGAGTAGTCAAATGCTATAAACATGAATGGTTAACATTTTGAAGATAACCATTCATTTTTATAATTTTCCATAATCTAAAAAGCTTCCCTTTGTTTCTAGGTTTTCAAATCATTGACAACTATGGTAACTAATAGTAGAAGTGTAAAACGAAAGAAAATGGATATCTACAAAAGATAGATTTTTTCTAATTTCAACAAAATATTGTCAAATTGCAACTGAAAAGTGTAGCTGCTATCAAAAAAATAACGAGGCCGATGATGATGCTAAGCGTACGAGATTAATACTTCGGCATTAGAAGCTCTCCGAAAAGAAAGAACTTCTTGAGTATATTCCAATAACACCTTCATCTTTGATGAAGACTTGTTAAAATTGTGCTCTCCAGTAATGTGTATGATTATATTCTCCAGTACAGTTGCGTTCTTCATAAAAAATTTCACTAGGTTTAGTTTTCGCTCCATCATTTTCAGACAAATTTCCCTCTTGTCATTTTCGTAATCACACGGCCAGCTACTTCCGACCAGGTTGCGTACCTTGAGGGTCTTCAAATGGTTCATCAAACAAGGGAAAGTAGTTTCTTGCAATTCCCAGTAATCTATTAAGTCAAAGTCACTTCCCTGGATATGAAATTTAAGTACAAACTTTTAGATATGATTGATCTCGAAAAGTATAAAATTTAAATTAATAGATAAAATTATATGTGTGAGTTTTGTAGGACATACAATGGTAAGAGATTTTGGAAAATTTATAACAAGCGTCTCGAGCTCAGGTGAGCCTGTCAATAAAAGAGCTAAGCCTTGCTCTTCCGGGTATTGCAATAGTAAGTCCACCATTAAACACTTACAGTTTGAGACGGGTGTTAGAAGAGTTTTTGGGACTAGTGTTGTCAACCCCTTAAGAGTATCAAAACCATAAATGCAAAATTAGGAACAAGAAGAGCATGTTAAATTTCTAATCCAACCAAAATGACTCATGTATATTTATAATAAAATGTGAATGCAAAATACCCTATTTACAACAGGGAATGAATACAGAATGGACAAGTCATACCTGTAAACATGAAAGATGTAGTCTAAGAACTTTGGCGTGTTGAAGAACTACGATATACTTTTCAAGAATTTCCCCGTCACGTCTTTTGTAGAAGTGCCCAAATGAAAGACTAGCATCCATCAAAGAAGATAAATTCTTCAGAGAATAACTACATTTACCTATTTCGCCCCATATATCTAACGAGAGCAGATTGGGGGCCGAAATTTCAAAACCATGAAAGATGCAACCACCTATTGTCAAGCATTTAAGTTGCGGGTTGGAGGTGGTGAGAATAGTGAGACCATAACATTGTCTCAACAGGAAATCTTCAAGTAAGGGACAACCAGCTAGTAAATTTCGAACCGAGTCATTGCCCAACTTCATATTCCATAGAGATAACATTTTGAGAGATCCCAGATGCGTAGAAGCTGGTGGTCGGAAAACACAAAAAGTTAACTTCAATTGCGTCAATGATCCACTTGTAAAGAGCGAACTAGGTATTTTGTATGTGGAAGAGGCCCCCATGGACACATAACTATGTCCAGTTAAGTCCAGCTCGAGTTCTTGAACTTGCTTTCTTATGGCAAAAAAGATCCAATTATCAACATGTGGAGTATACTTCTCTTCATGTGTAAAGCAATATTTGATTTTGATGACCTTAGAAGCCTCGTAAAGATGTAATGATCGGTTAATGAAGTTTTGATAGTCATCCCCTCCCCCGTCGGATAAAGGTTTTGGGATAAATGCCAGATTTTGTGAATGAGTCCAAAGATTTCTCCATCTTTTTGATAATAAACTCATGTTTACGGCAACTTTCATCTCCAAGAAAGAAATTATATGGAGCATAAGGGATTCTGGTAAACTGGTCAACCGATCGCAATTTTCTTCTGTAGTGAAATGCTTCTTCCCCATACCCTCAGCCATTGAATTGGTTTTCGAAGATTATGATTTGCTAGGCTCTGCTGAATTGGATGTAATAAAGTAAAGAAACCCACAACTTCAAAGCTACACCAAATGAGAAAGGAAAAAATGACATTCAAAGTGGAATCAGTGTCACATGAAAATCTAAATTCCTTTTTGAAAGTGATAAACACCCCTTTTCCTGCATAACCAAATTGGGGAATTAAAGACTGATATATATCAGCATACAGTTTGGGTCCCAGGCCGATATTAAAATTTTATTTTATTTTATTTTTCAATACTAAATACATATTAATAATAATAAAAATTTCCCAAAGCATAATGACAAATTTTGCTTTCAGCAATATTTCAGTAAGGGGCCATTTCGGTTCATTTCAAGAGGTGCAACATATATATGGAAGTCACTACTTGCACTCTGATTTCAAGTGATTGCACCGAATTTAAAGAAAGACTTGGCATTTTAGGGACATGTGATATGCAAAAATGCAATATGGGTCGTCTGATTTGAAGTTCATGATCATTATATCTTTGGTACATAAAATTAGAACAAAACACGATACTTGTCATATGATCTATTGAAGCCAATTGTTGAATTATATAATAGCCTTTGACTCCATTTAATCAAATGATGAAAATTATATTTTGTTCTAATCTTTTGCAATTGATATCTTTAAATCATGGCCTTCAAATCAAACGGCTTAGATGGAGCTTTCACATAGTAAAGGTAGCCAAACTTACAAGCCTTTGTTTTAAATTCGGTGCAATCCGATGCAATCACTTGAAAACCATGTGCAAGTAATGGCTCCGTATATTTATATATATATATATATATATATATATATATATATATATATATATATATATATATATATATATATATATATATATATGGAGTTGATTCATGATCACCGTCCTCCAAGTTCCACATGGCAACCAAAACATTGTTTGAGTGCCACATGGAGCACGGGCGGATGGTTTAGATCAATTTTAACAAAAGAAATTTCAAAAAATACTTTTTAAATACATAAGTCAAAGTTTGACAGGTTTCAACGGTCCACATTTCACGATTAAAAAAAACACGATTGAGATGAGTTTTTAATTTATTTATTTTTAAGATGATCTAAGCAATGCACCCAAGCTCCACGAGGCATCGAAACAATATTTCAGGTGCCCTATGGAACTCCACATGGAATATGGCCGATATTTAAGACCATTAAGCTTGCTATGAAAAAATTGTATAGTCTATTATGTTTGCAGGGAAGGGTTTATAATCTTCTTAAAATTAGGGATTAAGGATTACGGGTTTAGTAATTAGTAGTTAGAGGGTTTAGAAATTAGGGTAAGGGGGTTTGGAAATTAGGGCATCCGATTTTAGGTTTAGTTTAATAGTTATGGCCCTATGGGTTTAGAAATTAGGGATAAGGGGGTTTGGAAATTAGGGCATCCGATTTTAGGTTTAGTATATTAGTTATGGCCTTATGTGTTTAGATTATTCAAAATAATAATAATAATTAATGATAAAAATAAAATATACTGTACAGGTTTAGAAATTAGGAATTGAGGGCTTAGCTTTTAGAAATTTTTGGATTAGGAATTAGAGATTAAGGGATTAGGGTTTGGAAATGAATAGTTGTGGGTTCAGAGATTAAAAAAAAATTAAATTAAATTAAGGATTAAAAAAGAATGTGTACCGGCTGTAACTTGGGAGCCATCCGTAGCTTCTGGCGTGCCGGTGATCGGTGTGGAATGATCAATTAGAGAGAGAGAGATAGAAGAAGAGAGAGAGAGAGCGCCAGAGAAGAAGCGGAAGGAGGAGTTATCAGTTATTTGTTTCTTTTTAAGGGGAATTTTGATTTGATACATTAATACATATATTTTTAGTGGCATGTCAACCAATAAACTTTCACGGAGTGGGGTTGCTCCTTGAAATCAGATTTGGTACAAATTTTTCAGCGCCAAATGAGAGAGATGTCAACAGTGTACTCTCACGGACTTTTGGGCTTCTTGACGGGACGGAAGAGATTGGCCCGAGAACCGCGCTCGGGCGGGTCTTAAACTCATATAATTAGCTAGACCTGTCAACTGGTGGGCCCGGCCACAACTTTGCTCAGACCGGACCTATATAAAATATATAAATATAAGATTGCAATTGGGGCTCTCAATGGGCCAAGCCAGCCCTAATTGTGGCCCGCACCTGGCCTGAAAAAAGCGGTATATTTTATGAAGCCAATCCGGCCTAAGCACCGGGCTGGGTTAAGCATGTGTTAACTCGGATTGATCCAGGACGGGCATGGGTAAAACGTTCTAACACCCGGACCAAATAAGAAAATAAATAACTATATACATATAAAATAATTTAAGAGCATTTTACTTAAATTCCCTGAGATTAAGCATATATAAAAAAATTCTGGTATCTAAGTAGTGGCCCTAGTGATACTTTCTTTTAAGGTACTCTCAGCCCCGATTTTACATGCTTAGACCTTTGCCTGCTTTGAATCGAATGATGGTGATTGTTTTCTATTTTAATCCTCGCCACAATAGATCTTGAGATCATGGTCCTTTCATCATATGGTCAGATTTTGATTTTATATGGCACAACTCCCGAAAAGTGATCCAAGAACCATGTTTGATATATGATCATGATCATGTTCATTTTTTTGGATGTATGCCATGTGAAATCAAAATCTGACTGTCTGATAGTAGGCCCATGATCTCCAGATTTATTGTGTCAATGATTAGGCTAAAAAAGAATCTCGATCATATGATTCAAAGAAGTCAATTGTTTAAGGATATAAAAACCCGATTTGAGAAGGAAGAATCTTGGATTGTAAATATAGGGACCCTGTTTTTCAAACCAACTCAAATCACACCATATCTCGCGGAGATATACTTTATCTCGCCCATCTTCGACGAGATTACCGAGATCTGGTATATCTCAGCAAGATTTGGTGGTTTGAGGCTCCTAACAATTCACACTTGAATCTCATATTGCCGGATCCCAAGACGCGAGAATCATGGTTGTAAGCATGGGTTAAAATACCGGGTATCGGATACGTATCGTCCGAGCTCAAAACCGATACATATCGGACGATACCTATCGGAATAGTAAAATACCGGACGATACATTGAATGTATTGTCCGGGTACATGCATACAAAATGGCGATACGGTACATTCAATGTACTGTATCAACCTAGTCCAAAACCGATACGTATCGGTATCGAACGAAATTTTGACCCATGGTTGTAAGGTTCAAAAGAAAGGCTTGTTGTGTGATCACTAAATTGAATCACATGACACATGCCTATCGGAATAGTAAAATACCGGACGATACATTGAATGTATTGTCCGGGTACATGCATACAAAATGGCGATACGGTACATTCAATGTACTGTATCGTCCTAGTCCAAAACCGATACGTATCGTCCGATACGTATCGGTATCGAACGAAATTTTGACCCATGGTTGTAAGGTTCAAAAGAAAGGCTTGTTGTGTGATCACTAAATTGAATCACATGACACATGTTTCTTTTGGAAATTGATCTTAATGACCGTTGTGTACAATGGTCAATAATTTTTAAAATGAGTACTAAGATGCAAAATGGCTTCATTAAAATTTAATTAGATGATAGAGACTATTTTTCTTCCCAATTTTACATAATAGATCTTGAGATCATGGGCCTGTCATCCTATGGCCATCTTTTGATTCACGTGACAAACACATCCCAAAAAATGAACATGACATCACTTAACTGTATGATGGTAAGACCATGATATCAAGATCTATTGCGTTAAAGATTGAGATGAAAAATGATCTTCATCATTTGATTCAATGTAGTGCATAATTAAGGCATGTGAAACCCGATTTGAGAACTGTTTCATCCGATATGAAAACCCATATCCGGGATGTAAAAAATTTTATGAGGAAATCAGGTATTAAACGTGATCACTAATTCACTCTCATTTGATTCGTGAAAGAAAACTAAAAAGTTAATGATACCATATAAATTCAACATATAATTAATTTTTTTTTTTTCACTTTATAATGATCTCAGACAACTATCTCCTCCATTTGGTCTGTCAATCATGGATCAAAATCTCGGCCAAAATTTTAAATTTTTGGCTGAGTCGTCTCGGTTTTGGCCTGAACCGAGACGATAAATTGCTATTTATCGGCTCCCCTCCGGAAAAATCATATTATCGGCAAAAATTTGAAATTATCGAAAAATTATCGGCCGATAATTTCAAATTATCGGCCGAGATCACACATTGAATATTGAGATTTGTTTAATAGGGTTTAAACCCCTTTTTAACATAAAAATCCCCAAATTTTTTTCCTATCTTTCTTCTTCTTCCCTCCTTTTTTCTCTTATTTACTTCTTTAATCTCAAAAAAATAAAAAATAAATGCAGGAGAACTAGAGAAGAAGAAGAATAAGAAAGGTAAAAAAAAAAAAAAAGGGGGAGGAGCTACTTGGCAGGTGCCCTCTCCCGAAATCACTTTTTTTTGTCCCTCCCTTTCTTTCTTCTCCTTCTCCTTCACCTTTCCTCCTCCTCCTCTGTTTCTTTGTTTCCTGTGAAAAAGTTGCAATAGAGTTTTTTTAATGAGTTTATCTTTTTAATAAATGGGTATCATTACTTGCTGATGCTTTTTAAGTGATGATTGCACTGATATTTTAGGGGGACGGGAGCCATTACTTGCACTTGTTTTTTAAGTGATTGCACCCAAATTTAAAAAACGAGTCTGTATTTTAGGGCTATGCGCCATGTGAAAACACAGTTTGGGTTTAAATCAGACGGCCATGTGATCATATGATAAATATCGTATTTTTAAATTAAAAAAATGAATCTATATTTTAGGGCTATGTGCCATGTGATCATATGATAAATATCGTGTTTTGCTCCAATCTTATCCAGTAAGGATCTATAGATCATGAACTTTAAATCAGACGGCCTAGATTGCATTTTCACATGTCACATGTCCCTAAAGGGAGTCATTACTTGCACACACTTTTTAAGTAATGGCTCCCTTAATAAAATAAGAGGGAGCCATTACTTAAAAACCCATAGATTGCTCTGAGTTCACCCACGTTAAGCCCATTGACTGCTTTGAATCCGACAATGCAAGTCGTTTTCCATCCCAATCTTTCACACGATGCATCTTGATTTCATGCTCTTATCATCTACCGTCAGTTTTTATTTCACATGATTTTTATTTTGAGGATAACTTTTAGGATTTATTCAACGTGGAATCAAAATCTAATCGTTTGATATATTTTGTATGAGCTCAACATCCATTGTGTGATAAAAAATTAGCTTCACTAGTGTAAATATGTGTTATAACAATGTTAAATAGTTTTAAAAATTCAATAAAATAAAGTTCGGCAATGTTCGGTAAAGTTCAGAATATATTTTCAAAAAAATCTGAAATTTACCGAAATTTTGACCAATTTACGGTTTGGGTCATGAACGAAACCGAAACCAAAACCGAGATTTTGATCCTTGCTGTCAATGGGTCAGGTTTTGTTTGAGCCTGGCCTAAACCTGCTCGGATTGGATCAAGATTCGAGCCCGAAAGGTCATGGGCTGAGCTAGACAGATATTCCATGTGGGCCAGGTTGAACAATAATTTAGCCCAACCCGAACCTGATTCAAGTTGGGAAAAGATAATCGGGCTGACCAAAAGCAACAGCCTTACCTTGGTAGTTACACTAGCCATAATTTAATAGCCGTCGTCCATTAAATTTGCTAATTTTATTTATTTTTTCTTGATCGGCGAAAGGTTGAAATTTATTGCAAAGAGAACAAATTACAACCCGATCGGTTGAGCGAGAAGCTCAACGAAAAACAGAGAAAAATAAATAAAAACACACAAAGAAGCCAAAACACACAAAAAAGCACCCCCCCACTAGCAACAGCTCGGGAGCTAGATGACCAATGGCCACCTACACCGAACCATTCCTCCAACAGGCTATTTCTTTGCAGATCAAATCTATCAAGCAAGGTACAAATTTGAACTTCCCTTCAAAGATCCGAAGGTTGCGCTCCTCCCAAATTATCTACAAAATAGCGAGAGGAACCGATCTTCTATTCTTATCTCTTGATTCAACAAACTCCACAATCACATTACCACAAGTCCCCGGCATACACAATTGAGCGCCCCATTGATTTATGAAAAAGAGCCAAATGATATTAGCCACATGGCAATGAATGAAGAGATGGTCGGCAGTTTCCTCGTGATTGCAGCAGAGAATGCAACGGCTTGGCATGGTGATTCCCCTACAAATAAAAAGATCCACTGTTTTTTTTCCAAGCAAACATAGTCACTTTGGGCACCACCTTTAATTTCCAAACACCAACCCCATGGCATCGAAATTAAAGGCCTCCTCCACAGGTAGGTACAAGTAGAACCAACAATAAATTTTCCATCCGATCTGCCTTTCCAAATTCTGCGATCCGCCTCAGCTCCAAAACGCGGAACCTGATTTAGAGAGTTTATTAGCTCAGCCATCTCCAAAATTTCATCCCCTCTTAAATTTCTTCTAAAGTCGAGGGCCCAATCCACATGATCCAAATCCCACTTGCCACACTCGGCGACCGTCTTTCCTTTCTTTCTACTTAAGATAAACAGAGAAGGGAATGCAGATTTGAGAGGTTGCTCAGAAATCCATGGGTCCTCCCAAAATCGGATATTACTACCCCTGGATATGACAAAATGAATCCCCCTCAAGAAATCGGGGAGGAGCGCCATTATTCCTCTCCACCATCCTGAGGCCCTGGCAAGCCCCATCACCTTAAACTCCCAACCCCCTCTCGCAATCTTGCATTTAGCAGCTAAGTATGTCACCAGCAGGGATCCGTGATCCTCACCAATCATCCACAGCTACTTGCACCACGAAGCCGCTTTCACCTAAGCGACACCACAGATTCCAAGCCCCCATCAGCCTTCGAAAGGCAAGCCACCTCCCAATTCACTAAATGCATGCTTTTAGATTCGTTGCTCCCCGACCATAAGAAATTTTTCATGACCTTCTCAATATCCTGTACAACACTCATCAAATACTTGAACATACTTAATTGGTATACCGGAATACTAGCCAGAACGGTCTTTATGAGCACCAGCCTTCCAGCTATAGATAACAACTTGCTTTTCCAAATCGACAGCCTGTTTTCCATCCTCTCTAGCACCGAGTCCCAGAGCTTTCTTTAGCATTCCCACACAGAACGACAACCCGAGATAGGAGGACGGCATAGAATATGCCTGACAACCAAAATATTTAGCATAAACAGTGACCTCAGCTTGGCTGAGATTAACGCCCATAATGCTAGATTTTAGGGGGTTCACATTCTGACCTATGCAAGCTTCAAAAATTCTTAACATACACTTGAGCTGAAGCAAGTTGTCAATCGACGCATCGCAGAAGACTATAGTATCATCTGCAAATTGTAGATGAGTGATCGACTTACACCCTCTCGCCACCTTGAACCCCGAGATTAAGCCCAGATAGACACCTCTCTCCAACAACATGCTTAGACATTCTCCCACCAAGTTAAAGAGAAAAGGCGATAGAGGATCGCCTTGTCTCAGACCCCTGACCCCTGGACCACACTTCAAACCCATTTGCCGATCCGTTAATTAAAATAGAAAAGTAAGGATCCGAAATACACACCCTAATCCACTTCCTCCATCTGCTCAAAAAACTCATCCTCATTAAAGCTTTATCAAGATACCCCCAGTGAACCCTATCATAAACCCTCTCCATATCCAATTTTACAACAAGCCCCGATTTTTTTTCCACAGCCCAAGAGTGCAAACATTCATGCGCCAAAGCCGCTCCCTCAACAATCTATCTTCCTTTTATAAAAGTTGTCTAGTATGGACTGATAATGTCACTGATGACCCTCCGAAAACGCATGACAATGATTCGAACTATCACTTTGTAGATGCATCCAACAAGGCTAATCGGCTGAAAATCGCCGATGATCTCAGCCCCCATAATCTTAGGAATGAGGGAAATGAAGGAAGCCCTAGTGTCCCTCCTCAGCCTTGGATTTTTATGAAAATCAGAAACTACCCTCATGAGATCATTCTCCGTCAACTCCCAAAACACCTGGAAGAACTTGAGAGGGTACCCATCGGGCCCAGGAGCCTTAGCCCCATCTCTATCAAAGACAGCCAACTTGACTTCCTCTATCGTGAAAGGAGCCTCTAAGCTCTCGCAGACATCAGGCTAAATGGTTCCTAATTGCAACCCCTCAGGGAAAGGGCGGATCATGGCCTCCTCCCTGCTTCTATCCACGAAATGGGATACAACAGCTCATTTTACCTCCTGCACCTTGGTGTGCCTAATCCCATTAGAAAAAATGGAAGTGATCCAATTATTCCTTGATCGGGCAATGGCCACGCCATGATAAAACTTAGTATTACCATCACCCTCCTTAACCCATCGTCTCCCTAGATCTTTATTTCCAAAAGATTTCTTTTTGAAGGATTTTATTATTTAATAGAGACTTCCAATCAGCCCTCCTAACCCAATCTTCTGGCGAGATTTCACCAAACCTTTCCTCCCTGAGATTAAACTCCTCAATCCTATGCATCAATTCTGCCTTATCTTTAGCTAACTCAATAGTGATGTTGTGATAGAGAACACCATCCTTTCTTTTAATTTTTTGCTCGACCATGTGTTCCATTCAGGGCTTCCTTTTTTTAGTGATAATTAGTTGGTGCCTTACTCCACAAAGGAAAAGGATCCTACATCAATTGCCGAAGGAAAGAACAGAGCAAAGATGTCTGGGCGCCCTAACTTGGCCCAGAACCATCCTGAAACCAGTCTGGCACAACCTAAACTAGGCTTGACCATGTCTGAACTCGATCTATACACAGCAGAACCTAGTCTGAATAGGCCCAGCGGGGCTCATACCGGTCCGAACTCGTCCAACTTGGCCTGATCCACAAGATTGAGCACCAACCCAAGCACACCCAAGGGCCGACACCACAACTCGTTGGGTTGGCCAGGAAATTGACTGCTTGCCACCCCTAGTGTTACTAGGAAAGCCATTTGAGCTGAACCTTTAAATTTAATCTGTGGGAATTTGAATATTTCTCCCACCCTTTCGATAATACAAATGAAAACTCTTTCTTGGTGTTGCAAAACTAGAATGCTATCCATTTTATTAATTTACCATAAATTCTGAGATCCAATAGTTTCAAGATCAATACATTAAAATACTAAACATGAACCCCTAGAAAGGGAGCAGAAGAACACGAACAATGTTAAAAGATCCCATAAGATAAGATAGAATCTGAATGTGTTGGCGACTAACTATTATCATCTTCTGAATACCCACACAAAACTATCTAAACATCTGACGATGCCGAGTTGCAATTGTTCGCAGAGGAGCTTCAATGGTGCATTAATGGATTCTGATTGAGACTTAAAATCTATATTCATCTCATGGATTTCATTCTAAGGAGCAACCAACACTAGATCTTCAAGAACAATGGCCTTCTCTAAGACGAACTCCAGAAATCGCATTTCCGTCTTTTGCCCAGTGAAGTTACTAATCTTTAGTGACTTCAGACTATGAAAAATGAAGTTCGCAGACTCTTCCACTCCCATTCGTGGGACTCTCTGATAAGGTCATTGAGGAATAAACAGGTACTGCGATTTTGTATCAAAATCAAATGGATGGATATGAACAAAAAGAAAAAAAAAAACATAACTTTTTTAAGTATAAGAATACTTACTATGAAAAGCTTCTCTAAACAAGGACAAATATACTTACTATGAAAAGCTTCCCCCGACACATCTAAGAAGGGCCGATGCTCTCCGCCGGATCGGCACATTCCTTTTGTGGAAACCAGATTTTTGTGCCATGAGACCCTTCCTTCTATCCATCAATCAAACCTTAGAGAGGCGGAACAGGCGAGCTCCTCTTCTACTGGTTCGGAGTCCTTCTCTTCGGACTCGGCGACCTCTTATGAGATTCGGCCGATCCACTCTCTCCGCCAAGATGATTCTGGAAATTGGGTTCAATGCAGTTTCAGCTCCACGGGGGGGACTGGTCCCCATTCGCTCAGACACGCGCCAATCAGGGACACTAACGAAACAACAGAAGAGGCAGACAAACTTATACAAGTGGGATATGAGCTTGGGATGCCTTTCTCGGGTTCTGATGACACCTCCGGGAAGTATTTAAGTCCATTTTGCTCGATCGAGCTAGAGCCAAGGAGAAGACGAAGAGTCATTCCAAGGCTAGAGAACTTGCTAGGCTCTAATGGGGGATGTCGGATGGAAGGGGACTTAGGTGTACATAACTGCACGTCGGTTCTCACCAGGGCGGGCTCTTTGTGGTTTCCTTATGAAGTTGTTCTCTTGGAATGTGCGTGAGATTTGTGATCTGAAGAAACAAGTTGAGGTCACGAAGGGGATCGCCACTATCAAGCCAATGGTGATCACGTTGCAAGAAACTAAGTGGGGTTGTTGCGATAGGGCTAAGGTGGCGTCGGTCCTCGGCGGGAGGCAATGGGAGTGGACTGGGGTTGACTTGATCAGAGCTGCAAGGGGCATCCTGGTCGTCTGGAACTCGTATATGTTCAAAAAGATTGATGAAGAGGTGGGCTCCTTCTCAGCATCGGTAGTGCGACGGAACAGGAAAGACGGGAAGGTTTGGGCCTTCACTGGAGTTTATGGACCATCGGATGGTAGCAACAGGGCAGAGTTCTGGTTTGAGTTGGCTGTAATATCGGCCCGGCGGGACTACCGGCACTGCTTCGGCAATGATTTCAATTTTATTAGATGGGCAAATGAAAGAGCGGGCGGGACCCCAGATGCAGCCGTGATGCGGGATTTCAATGAATTCACCAGAGATTGGGATTTGGTCAATCTCCCGTTATCGGGGGCCCGATTCACTTGGTCTAGCTTGCAAGAAATTCCCACTTTGAGCTGGATTGACTGCTTTCTTTACTCCTTCGACTGGCTAGAATTATTTCCTTCCGCTCTTCAACAGGGCCTTGCCAGGGCTGTTTCAGATCATCGTCTGCTCCTGCTTCGTTGTGAGACCTGAGGGAAGAGCCCATCTCCCTTTAGGTTTGAAAACATGTGGCTCCTTGATGAAGGATTTCGGGCCCTTGTAGTCATGGTGGAACGAGTCAGCCCCTTTGGGAACTACCGCATTCCGATTCATTTCCAAGTTGGGGAGACTCAAAGGTCGCATTAAGGAGTGGAATAGAAATACCTTTGGGCTGGTGCACGTTGCTAAAGAGGAGATCCTTGCTAGACTCAAGGAGCTGGATGATCTGGAGGAATCCAAAGATTCATCCAGAGATTTGTCGAATATGGAAAGAGAAGAGAGACTTAGCAAGAAATCAAAGTTCAATGATAAATGTCTAGCCAAAGAGATCTGTTGGAAGCAAAAATCGAAGGCTCACTGGCTCAGAGAGGGGGACAATAATATCATAGCCAATGCTCGGGATAAAATCAATCTTATGGGGCAAATTGCGAGGGATGGGTATGTGTATTCGGACCTGGATCAGATTAAAGCTTGGGTGGTTGATTTCTACAGACAGTTGTACTCCGATGAGGGTCAAATCAAGCCTCAGCTGGATGGTGTCCCTTTTCGTTCCATCTCCGAAGAGGATCAAATCACCTCGGGCCAACCTTTTAAGGAGGAGGTCTGGCGAGCCATTAAAAGTAATGGGAAAAAGAAGTCTTTGGGTGTAGACGACTTCACCATGGAGTTCTACCAAACCTTCTGGCCCTTGATCAAAGCCGATCTTTTGGTCGTGCTTTAGGAATTCCACGATACAAGCTTCATTGGTCAGGCGCTAAACTCCACCTTCGTTTGCCTCATCCCGAAGAAAGAGGGAGCTGAGGATCTTCGGGACTTCCCTCGATCAGCCTTGTCAATTGCCTGTACAAAATTCTCTCCAAGGTGCTTATGAATCGCTTGAAGCCGCTGATGGGAAAGTTGATCTCGACAAATCAGGGGGCTTTCATTCAGGGTAGGCAATTGGTCGATCAGGTCATCGTGGCCATTGAAGTCGTGCACTCTGCTCACCGCGACTACACTCTAGCCGCCCATTGAAAAATTGACATGGAAAAGGCGTATGACCGAGTGCATTGGGGTTGCCTTGATTACATGTTGAACAAATTTGGATTTGGAGTCCGATGGAGAAGTTGGATGCGAGTATGTTACTCTACGGCTTGGTTCTCTATCATCGTTAATGGGTCTCCGATGGGTTACTTTCACAGCTCTCGAGGCATCAGGCAAGGAGACCTTCTTTCCCCCTTCCTGTTTAACATGATTGGGGAAGCATCAAATGGACTCATTCAGGCTTGACAGCTAGACTACATTTCAGGTATTCAGGTGGGCCCCAGCAACCTTCGTGTTACCCACCTTAAGTGTGCAAAAGACACTATCTTGTTTGGCAGGACAGATGTGGCCGAGTTTCGAGCATATGTGGAAGTTCTCACTATTTACGAAGCGGTTTCGAGCCAACGAATTAACTTGCACAAATCGACGGTCTTTGGGATCCGAACATGAGCTCAGTTGCTGAAAGACGTTGCTGCTACGGTGGGTAGTGAGATCGAGGCCATGCCCATCACCTACCTGGGTCTTCCTCTCGGGCTGGGCCGCTCGTCGGCAAGGGCTTGGGACCCGGTGGTTCGAAGGATTGACCGACGACTGTCCTCCTGGTTGGGAAAATTTCTCAGTAGCGGGGGCCGTCTCCTCGTCAAATCGGTCCTAGCTAGCCTGCCGATATTCTACATGTCCATGTTCATTTGTTCGGTGGGGGTGCTTCACAGATTGGAGCAGATCCAATGGAATTTTTTATGGGAAGGATCAGGACTGGACAAGAGGTATCATCTGGTAAACTGGGACACTTGTCAACTCCCGCTCAACTGTGGCAGCTTGGGAATCCGTCCTTTGAGACGGGTTAATATTACCTTGGTGGGGAAGTGGTTTTGGTGAGCTGGCCTGGAAAAAGAGAGAGTGAACCTCTGATTGTCGGTTTTGGCAAACAAGTATGGTCATCTCGAAAGCAACTGGGGAATTAACGTAGTCATGCATCGTCATCTATCGCCTTGGTGGAAGGGTATTTGTGGGACTTGGTCCCACTTCTCTCGTTGGGTGTCTTTTTCTTGAGGAGACGGTACTTGCATCCGATTATGGGAAGACCCGTGGGTGGAGACCATGCCGCTTAAAGAAGTGTTCCCCACCATTTTTAACATTACTACAGAACCTCGTGGGGTCGTGGCCAGCTATTTCACGGATTCTGAAGGGGGGATCTCTTGGGACTTAGTCCTTAGGAGGCTGCTTAGAGAGGAGGAGAAACCTCCCTTCTTCCATCTGCTGGCAGTGATGTATGAGGCAACGACAAATCGCACCAGAGCCGATGTGAGTATGAGGTCTGATCAAGAACGGGGTCTTTACAACTAGGTCCTTCTACCGGATGTTGTCTTATCGGCCTCTTGTTCAGTGGGAGTGAGCTGGTTTGTGGAAGGCTGTCGCTCCCCCCAAAGTCAAGTTTTTCGCGTGGACTCTCCTTAAGAAGAAGGTGCATACGATGGACCAGTTGATCCGTCGGGGGAAACATACTCAGAACAGGTGTGCCATGTGCCTTCTGGCTGAAGAGTCCGTCTCCCACCTTTTTCTCCATTGTAGGGTAACTCAGAGGATTTGGGGGGTCATTCTTAACTCCTTCGACATGCACTGGACCTGCCCTTATACCATCTCCCAGCAGTTTCTTACCTGGTTTGGGGCAGATGTTGTGGGTCAGTTGGGAGCCTTCTGGAGGGTCGGATTCTTCTTGATAGTTTGGAGTATTTGGCTCGAGAGAAATGCCCATATATTTGGCCGGAAATGCCTTCCATACGGGATGGTTTTGAAGTCTACTCGGGATCTTATGTACTCTTGGGTGGTGCTAGATAAGAAAGGGGTCGGGGGGGAGGCCATCCACTGGGACCCACGCTAGGCCTCCGGTTGGGCCGCCCGGTCGGTTGGGCCTTCCATGCTTGTGTAGCTTGCTTTGTGTTCTGTTTTTGGTCAGTTTGTCCCTTATTGTACTCGGCCAACTTCTCGCTGTTTGCCTTTTACTTTTCTTTTATAATAGATTTCGTCTTTACCGATTAAAAAAAAAAAAACTATAAAAGAAGGTGAGATATTCATCAGACGTCAATTCCACAAGCAACTGTAGCTCTTGTAGATTAGGCATTGTTATAGGCATTTATTCATAGATGTACTCCTTCCATATGTTTATTTGCTAAGAAGACACAGAAGAACACATTTAGAATTAGAATTAGGTTCAAAAACCCAATTAATCAACAATTTTTCCTACTAAAGTGAGACGAAAAAGTACCATAAGAAGCCCCCTACACATAGTGTCCTAATGTGCACGAGATTTGACAAAATCTTGATATAATCGTGTTCCGGTTCTGTATTCTCACACCCATATGAGCTCATAAGTACATCCACCATTGATGAGATGTTTATGAACGAATACCTGTAGAGAAGGTCGCCGAAGAAATGAAAGGACTAGAGATTCGGGGAGGATAGTTCAATATCATCGACTTCCCCGCAACCAACTACCAATAAGCTCTTAAGTTTAAAGTGCGAAGCAGAAACCTTAATCAAATTCAATTGTGGACAGTGCAAGAGAGACAATATTTCAAGAAGCGGGCAATTCGTAAGTAAGCTTACGAGCGCGTCACCTTTGAGGTTCACCCATTCAAGAAAGAGAACTTTGAGCAAATGAAAACCATTGAATCCTAATGGAAGACTGATATTGAAATGACACAACCTGAGATGGGTTGATGAATCACAACAAAATAAGCAATTAGCTAGTTCACCTGTATAGCTGTCAATTACTTGAGCTACATCGAGAATTACTTGAGCTACATCAAGATGAAGCTCTTCATAATAATGTGCAATGTCTAGAAATCCCTTAGATAAGTTGTGATCAACCTCCTTAACTTGACCCATTTCTCAGTATCAGACCAATATTTATTACCTAAATTAAAGGAGATGCAAAACTTATCGACTTTCTCACCCTTGTGGTGCTCTAGAATTCGGTTGACCGTACGCACAAATTCGTCCTGAGTTTGGATGTTTGCGAATTCCTTACCAAAGTCGAGGGTGGTGGTAAAAACCCAAAGATACTTGCACATGCTTTTCTATCTCTTTGATAGAATGCTAGTTCTTGTTGCAGATTTCATTGGCAATCGAGACAAGATGTACTGGAGAGCACCGTTGGGTAACTCGCTAATTTTGTCATCTGTTTTATTCATGACTTCCATTTTCTGATGATAAATTGTTGCTGCCTTAGTCATGAATAAGAAGGCTTTTGCTTCTGGTTCTTTTTATTCTTCAATTCTCTCTATGATAAATGACTTTGTAAAAAATCTCCATATTTTATGACTGTTTTTGGACAGAAGAAATTAAATAGAAACGTTTTGGTTTGGCTTCCACCATATGCAAAACAGATTACTTGTGAGGGCTGCTACACGCACACCACTATTTTTCTTTCGACAACATTCTAGTGGTATACCAACTTGGTTATAAAGATCCAAAACATGTATCACTTATTAAAAAGAGTACCTTTATTTCCACCCACAGATTCTTTTCTTCCACCCACGCTCTCACGTGCAAGTAGAAAAAACCCAAAAATCTCCCTGAAATTCGTGAGTCCAATACACCCACCATTTTCTTTCCTTCCACCCATCTGTTCGCAAACCCCACACCCCCGAGCTCTTCTTCTTCTTCCTCTCATTCCCGCGCTATGACCTATTTGAACACCGAACATTTCTCATGCTCCCACGTTCGTTCTTCTTTGCTTAGTTTAACACCCACGACCGTTTTCTTCTTCCTTTCGGTACACCAACATACATCCTTGTTTCTCTCGTTTTGGTTTTGAAATGGGTTCGAACGACACAGATGATAGCTCCGAAGAGCTGCTATCATATGATAATGATTTGGAGTTCACCCAACTCCCTCGGACAAAATCACAACCTCCTGTACAGGTGAATGAGTTTTTTTTCATTCTATTCGTATTCATTTTTCATTATATATTATTGTTCATTATATAATTTTTCATTCAATTTGTATTCATTTTCATTTTATTATTATTCATTATATAATAATATAATTTTCAGTATATTATTTTTCATTCGAAGTAAACTTAGGGTTTGGTAGTGGTAGTAAACTTGTTTTAAATTCTATTTGTATTCATTCTAATTTCATTATTTTTTATTTTATTTATATTAGTTTTCATTATATAATTTTTTATTCTAAGTAAATTTAGGATTTTGTAAAATGATTATTTTTCAATCTATTTGCATTATTTTTTATTATATTATTTTTTATTTTATTTGTATTAGTTTTCATTATATAATTTTTCAATTTAAGTAAACTTAGGGTTTCTATGCATTAATGAAAAATGATTTAGTAGGTTTCATTTCATTTCTATATCGAATTTATTTATGAAAATGTAATATAAATTTTTTATTTTTGATGGATTACGAGAAAGTATAAGTTCGTTCATTTCAATAGTGATTATGTTTTTACCGTTTTGTTATTATGTTCAGGTAGATGATACGCAATCACAGAACACGGACTTTACTCTTCTTATGACCACAAATCAACTCTTTAACACCCGCGAGAAAATGATAGAGTGGGCTCGCGATGTCGCAAATAAAGTGGGAATTATGTTTTCTATCATCGACTGTTGTATGACGGCGATATCGAGATGATTGTGCAGCGAGATGACCATCTCAGTTCGCAGAACGATCTAAGAACTTCCAACTCTTCCAATGATGGAAAAATTTTGGCCGAAGATTATCTGATCATTGACCTAAATTGATCACACTCCTTAGGAATTTGATAAATTTTTTAGTTGGGAGTGGTATATACATGGTATATATATGTAAATGGTGAAAATATTATAATCATACTAGCATCTTTTTGTGTAACTGGTATGAATACAGAACTATAAAATAATACAAAATTGAATACAAAAGAAATTTTTTTGTTGAAGTGTATTTATGCTCATAACAATTGGGATTAATAATTCTAACATTCATATACTTCCTTTAAGAAATCGACATATTCAACTTTGTATGTCATCTGCACCAAATGAAATATGGGATCCTATGATACCATGTAATATGAATACTTATTGAATGATTTTCATGTTTTGAAATAAAGGAGCTTTCGAAGAGATTAATCAATTAGCCAGGAATTCTACTAAGGATCTCCTCAACGCAGACACAAAGTAATCAATCATTTGTTGTTTACAAAGATAATTAATACTCTAATAAGTAAGAACTCTACTTGTACAGAAATTCTCAAATTAATCAAATAAATCCTGTAGAAAAAATATGGGTTGTAATTGAATATAACAAAAGAAAAACAAGTGCAAAAAAAAAAAATTGTTCTATGGGTTTGATGGTGGCATGCTATAAGGTTTGTTGAGGGGAGGGGGCTGCTTCCTTAGACTATGAGATTGTTTTGTAGATACTATAAATTGTCATTTTCGTAAGAACAGTTATAATCACCAAGTGGGTACTCATGATGGCATGAGAAGTTAGCCTTGACACATAGTATAAAAGAAAGATTTGGCAATTGGAGACTTGTGTCATGTATCTACCTCATCTGATTTTAAGTTTATAATTTAAAGATCCTTGTGCAAAAAATTAGCACAATTCGACAGTTGATATAATTCAATTTAGTGTGGTTAGATTATCAAACCCTATAGAAAAAAGTGAGGTTGGATTTAACAAAAAAAGAAAAGTATTGGAAGATTTTTTTAAAAAAAAATATCAGAGTTTTTAAAAAAATGTGATGGGTACCGCGTCACATACCTGACGGTGGGTACCCACGTCGAAGATGATTTTTTATAAAAACTCGGCGTGGGTGCCTTGTATGTTTTATGTATGTGACGGTGGGTGCCCACCGTCAGAATCACAGAACAATTTTTTTTTTTTTAAATCCAACCTCAAGGAAGAAATGACCTGACAATGGGTCCCCACTGTCAGGTATATAAATGTGACAGCAGACACCCACCGTGAGGCCATCAGAGAATGAACTCCAATGAGGCTCCTCACTAGAGTTCGTCCTCTGATGGCCTGACAGTGGATTCCTGCTGTCACTTTTGCTTCTTTGGCAGTGGGTTCCACCGTCAGAGGGGAATTTTTTTTAAAAAAAATCTGACGATGGGTGCCCAACGTCAGTTATATGTATGTGACAGTGGGTGCCCACCGTCAGACCCACAAAACAATTTTTTTTTTAATATCTCCCAACACTTTCTTCCATATGGTATTTTAATTAACTATGGATAAATAATTCAATCTATATTAGATCATTTCTTTCTTGAGTTCTATGCTTTTTAGGATGGTAGCATGTCCTCCCCATAAATAAACCTTATAAAATTACTAAACCAACAATATCCCTACTGATTTGGTGATCTTTTTAATAGCATAGTGAGGGATATTAAAGAATAAGTAGTTCACCTAGTCCCCTATTTTCTTATTTGTAATGTGTGATCGAACAGTTGACTGTCGTTGCCCCACAAACCCAAACAAGAACTAAGAGTTCATCCATTCCTCACATTCTTGCAGCGCGAGAAGAAGATTGGGGGAGACGATGTGATTATACAGTCACGAGTCTAAAAAAGGATTTGTACAGCCACGAAAACCCTTCCTAACGTTGCACAACACGAAGAAACGATTGGGAAAGACGATGTGGGTGTACGAAATTCAAATATGGAGCAAACGGGAAGAGAAAGAAGGAAGAAGACGATGTGGGTGGAAGGAAAGATTTCGGTGGGTGGATGCGAACGTTAGAAAAAAACATTGAATATGTGAGTGGAAGGAAAGATTCAGTTTACCTCAGTCGTGCACCCACTTATGTGGGTGGATCGAAAGAATCTGTGGGTGGAAATAAAGGCACTCTATTAAAAAAGGTGTGTTCATAGCAGCTTTTGGGTATACACAATTTTCTTCATTTTATGTTTCCTCTAGTTAAATAAAATATATTTTTTTTAAGTGCACACCAACTTTTGCTGAGTATCCGTATACTATATTTTCCTTTTCAGCATGCAGGAATAAAAAAGTGGTGTGCTCTCATAGCAGTTAGGTCATAGTTCATACTCAATAGTCATTTTGGTAAAATCAAGAGTCCCTATAAACACCTCTAGGCACATATGATGATTGATCCAAATCATACAGTGTAAACCACCTCTTAGATTGTCTGGGGTGAGCCATATGCATGATTTTGATCCATTTGATCACTTGTCCTCTTCACCAATGGTGGGTTATATCACCAATTGGTTGATGGGTGAGTAGTTCAAGATTAATTGGTATGTGTGCTAAACAGTGGAAGAAAGAAACTAGGGACATTTATATGAATGACAGTGGGCTGTTTCCATACCTAGTCCCTTAAATAATTTGTAGAATTGATGTTGGAAAAAGTTATAAATATGGATTCTTGAAGAAGCAATTGAAAAGTTTGAATTTTGTGAAACTTGCTTATGAAACTTTATTATAGGAGGAAGTTTCTTATTTATTCTGTAACAATATCTAATTGACAAACAATATGATCCAAAGAAAAAGTAGCAAAAACACATTGAATTAATTATTTTTTTAATTAATAAAGGCCAAAAAATTTGATTCATGCGATGAGATAGGATTTCTTTTGGTCTTATAGTTTCTTTGGAGCAAGTGGAAGATTACTAAGTAATAGGAGCTGATATATGGTAACTGACCCATCCCATAGGAATTGAAAACAAGTCACTGATTTTGGACATATGGCACGATTTTTTAGAACGCGTGCCATGTGATGTAAAGGATACCAAACAAAGATTAAATGGATCGAAGATGACATCAAGAAAATATCTTCATCAAATGCTTCAAAGCAGTTAAGTGCCTTTAAAGTGAATGTTTAAAACTGATTTGGGGGTTTACATGGTAGCCATTTATTTTGAAGGAGTTTGAGCTTTGAATCAGATGGAATTTTTTTTTTCTTTCATAAATATGGTCTATAACACACTAGAAGGTTGACAATATTTCGACCTCAAGGTCGCAAGTTCAAACCCATCTTACCTATAAAAAGAAAAAAATTGAAAATTTTGACTGACAAGATCTTTGTATCATGTGGTTCGCATCATGCGACACATTTCAGAAAATAGTGCCACAAAGAAAGTGACAGTGACCTGTAATCAGTATTAAATACTTGGGAACGAGTCGGTTACCATGTACGAACTCACTTAAAGAATTAAACCTCATAAGAAGGTAAATCTAAGTCAATAAAGGGGTTCTCACTACAGTTGACGACTTGGGTATGCTCCCTAAGTAACTGATATCGAAACGACTTCTCTTCATAAACGGGTGCCACATAAGGTGCGAAAAATCGTGACATGGTGGTGGCAGAATTAGTCCAAGCACAAGCTTGGGACACCATACGTTATTAAGAAAAAAACTGCATTTAAATTACAAAAACAGAGATTAATGTAGCTACAACCATAACGGAAATACTCTAGAGAGATAATATCATTGTAATATATGAAGAAGCTCTTGGAAATGCCATTAATTTTCTAACTATCATTTGCTTCTTTGAATCGCTCCGCCTGGGTTTAGAAGTGAAGATAACAATTCTTTTCAAAATCTTTGCTCTCTGCAGCAAAAACTTCAAAAGCGTAAGCTTGTCTTCACAGCCTCCAAAGTCTCTAATCTCAACTACCTTTAGGTGGTCCATCGGACACTCAAAAGAGAGAAACTTGCCACAATAAAGACAGAATGAGAAACCATCAAGGTTATAAAAATTGGAAGAACATTGAAATCTGATATTGTGGGTGCATAGTAATCTATTAAGAGTCAAATTTTCTTAGGATTGATTTAGATGAAAAAACATAAATCCAAGGACGAAAAGGGTCACAATCTCGATTCTCACTCATCAAATATGGATGTTTTATGAATACTTTGATCAGTCCAAAGTTTTGTTAGTAGGTAACTGATGAAAACAAAGGATTCATGGGGCATCAAATGAAGCAAGTTATAGACATGAAAGATAAAACCCACCTAGGCTGGCGGACTGCAATGATATTTTTGGGCCTTGAAAAAAAGAAAAAAAAAGAGCTTTGGAAGGCATCTTGTGCAATCTTGACTAACAAACTTTTTTAACTAATAGATGGTTGCTCACCATCTGATTGAGGTGACAAGCTCACCATCATACTTTTTAACAGGGGCATAGCCAGGAATTTTTGTTGGTGGGTGCTACAAATGATTACTATAATGTTAGTAGTTACTTTACCATCACTTTGGGGGCTTCTACATCATATATTTGGGGGCTTATATACAAATAAAGGTTGAATAAGAACCATACTTAATGGGGGCTTGAGCCCCCACACCCCTTCTATGTGGCTAAGCCAGTGATTTTTAAGTCATATGGTGCAAATATTTTATCAATACAACTCCTAATATCAGGCCATAAATTTAACTAAACCCATTCTAAAAATAATGGCCCTTAGGGTGATAAAAAAGCCATTTGGTCAACTTGTAAGAAACATTTGCAATTGAAATTCTGAACATATCTTTCTCCAAAATGTCATATAATACAAATAATATGGTCTATTTAATTGGGAAAATTTTTAATTTTAACCATAAATATTTCTCACATGGTGATCAAATGCTAAAACAAACTGCATAGGACATATAGAATCAAACGCTAAAACAAACTAAAAGGAAATATAGATGTGTACCATGACGCTTGTTATGTAGAAAGTGATGGCTTCTGCCTTAGAAATCCATTGAATAAGTTTGCCCACACAAATACGGGCCTTTTCTTGCTTAATTCCTGTTTCAGAATCTAGGTAATTCCAAGGCTCATATTTCAAATCAAGAAGTGCATGGGCTAGAGAAAGCAGGTTCTCCCCATCAAAATCTTTTGGAACATAACCCGTGTAGTCAAAAGTTTGGAGACACGGAGCAGAGACTCTGATCTTGATATCCGAACAACAGTATCTCAGAATCAAGGTCTTCACTTTTAACCCCATAATATTCATCCCCTTCGGGTTACATGCTTCGATCTCTATATATTCGAGTAGCGGACAGTGGGACAAAAATTCAAAGTTCATGCCTTGGCCTGGTAAATCATAAACTCGGAAAAGATGCAAGGTTTTGAGGCTTCGAAAACGTGTGCCCGCGGGAAATGGGAGACGGGTATCTCTCAGCTTCAACACTTGCAGTGATCCAAAACCTGTGTCCGTGGGGAATTGGAGAGTGGTACCTCTCAGCTTCAACACTTGTAGTGATCGACTTTTAAAAACACAATGTGGAAACTGAAATGCTATATGGAGGTCAAGATCAACTTCTTGAACGTTATGCAATATTGCATAACGTATCCATGTCTCAACGGGATACACTTCATAATACAGCGACAAATGTAGACGGAACTTAAGTAAATCTGAGCCATCGCGATGCATCAGTACTTTTTCTACGAAATCTTTGAAAGTAGGCTTCACTACTTTCCTCTTTCTCCTTGTAGGCACTTTAGAGGGAAACGACGTGTCATCTAAATCCAAAGTGGGTATAGAAACCCAGAGGTATCTCCATTTTGTTGATAAACCACACGTTTGTATTGCGAGGTTGGTGGGAAGAAATGAGAGAATATGAAGAAGAAGAGTTTTAGGTATATGGCTGATTCTGTCTTCAAGATTAGTAATCATCTTTGGTTTCATTTCATACGACGGGTGGGTGGCAACTGGTAAGTAGTTTTATTTACACATTTAATTAAGAGTTGCATTGGAAAGGTAAATGTGGATTATAATTAAATGGGTTTTATTACCCTTAAAATTGTGGCAAACGGCATGCACGCTCATGAAAAAGTGCCAAGTTCAGTGGACGGTGGCTAGTAAATTAAGGCTGGTGTTACTACCAAGGTAACAAAATGGGTATGGGACTCGAGTAAGGACCGATACCACTTTGGCCAATAGGTATCGGCCTATTTAAAAATATATAAATAAAACTCGTGTTGTAGTAACACCAGCTTTAAACCAGACCGGGACACCCTGGCTTGACCACATCTGAACTCGATTTAAACCTGACCCAACCTAGTTTGAACTCGTCCAACAGGGCTCGTACCGCCCGAACTGGTCCATGTTGGAATGCTCCACACGATTGAGCACCCATACAAGCATAGCCAAGGGCCAGAGCCACAACTCGTTGGGTTGGACAAGAAATCTCGTTGCTTTCCATTCCTAGTGTTACGCAGTAATGCCATTTGGGTTGAACTTTTAAATTTAATCTATGAGAGAATCTTGACTTTCACTGTTTTCACTTTTAATAGGATGGCCAATCACGTCGCGCCGCAGCAGCCGCTTGCACTTTGTCTGCATCAAATTTGATCATCTTTTACAATTTTCCTAGGCTAAAATAAGATGAGATCTGAATGTCTATTATCATCTTTTGAATACGCCCATAATACTATTTGCAGTGGTAGAATCAGGATTTTCATCTAGTCGGGGCACAAGTCATAGAGAGAGCATAAAAGAAACAACAACGAAAATTTCAAAAATTCATCTTCGGAAAGATGGGCACTATCTATGACTTTTTCGATACGAGATCTTCTAGCTGACTGTTCCCTAAAGAATTTGTACCGAATGGTTTCCTTTTCTCTTATAGTCCTTTGGTTAGACTCATTTTCTTCAAATTTTTCTAACATATTTAACCCTAAAATCAGTGATATATCGGCCTCTTACAAAATTAACTGGTGTTCTTCACTTTAAACATGTTATCTTTCACCCAAAAGCTTAAAATTGCCTCAATTAAGTCTCCAATAAAGATTAATTTCTCAGACATCCTAAACAGATGACCAAAAATTGATTCATCCAGTATTCTCTTCCTCTCTTCGTTGCAATGCATGTAAAATTTTCTAACACTAATACCTGTACACTTTCCAAAGGCCTTCAATGACTTCGACTTCGACATCTTAGTATGTGTGAAAGGAACTGCATAGAACATATATAAACATAATTTAGTTATTAATTAATAATAATAATAATAATAATAATAAATAGCTTATAACGTACCACTATTTGCTATCCTGGGATAGCGGAACGCGTAAAAATAAATTTGGAAAAAAAAAAATTACCTTTAAAGCAATAATCGCCCTGTTCTCTTCTGAAAGGTAAAAGTGAAAAGTGAAAAGTCATTCTACAGTTTAAATAGTTTCTTGTTTTTTAAAATATCGACGCTGTTGACGTGGTAGCGCTGTAGCGCGACGCCACCCTACTGTGGCGACGCTTGGAATCCATGCTGACTTGGCAAGTGGGCGGTGACATGGAAACGGCTTGGTTTGGAGCAGGCCTATTCAGTAAGGAATGAAACTATGGAGCCGCTTTTATAAATAAGCAAAATTATAGGACCAAAAATGCAAATTTTCCTTATTTTTAAGATGATCTAAACAATGCACCCAAGCTCTATGTGGCATGGAAACAATATCTTAGGTGCCCCATGGAACTCGACATGGAACCTTGGAGGACAAACAACTTTTCCATATATATATATATATATATATATATATATATATATATATATATATATATAATTTTACATTTATAAAAATCTCATTTATTATTTAAAACTAACTGAAATTAGAAGAAAAATAATTAATTTCAGCAAACTTTCTTTAATTTCACCGCAATTGATGAAATTTCCGTGATTTCAGAGAAATCGCCAAATTTTTTGTTTGACCCCCTGTTTTGGCGAATTTCCGCGAAATTTTGAAATGATCTTGGAGAAATTTGTCACTATGCCCCCAAAGGGCATTTTCAGTATTACATCCGATTCATGATGGATACATATCGGCTGATATGATCCGGTATTAGTCGATATGGCCTGATATCACCTGACACTGATCGATGCTTGACAAGAATGCACGATATTTGAGCTTATATTTAATTGGGGTTGTATATCATATGGGAGGGGGCCTAACCCCATACATATCAGCTGTATCGGAATTGCAGATATTTAAAGACCAGTATAAGAATTTAGGCTTACAGGTTTCCTGAGTAGCCCGCTTAGTGATTTAAAGACCGATATATACCAGCACATCGGCCGGGTCCTAGGCCGATACGTCAACCAAATCAGCCGATGTTAGATTATATTTTTTACTTTTACAAAATTAGAAAATATCTAAATAAATAAAAAAATTTACCCAAAGAGCATTTTGTCGGGTTCATATCATATGGGCCGATATTTGACCTGTTTGAGCCCCGGTATTTGACCCCACATCAAAGTGCGGGTGTGGCTAAACCAATACATATAAGCTGATATCTATCGAATATGGCCGATATTTAAAACCATTACGCTTGCTATAAAAAAAATTGTATAGTCTATACTGTTTGCACGGATGGGTTTATAAACTTCTTAAAATCAGGGATTAAGGATAACGGGTTTAGTAATTAGTAATTAGAGGGTTTAGAAATTAGGATAAGGGGGTTTGGAAATTAGGGCATCCGATTTTAGGTTTCGTTTAATAGTTATGGCTTTATGGGTTTTGATTATTCAAAATAATAATAAAAATTAATGATAAAAATAAAATATACTGTACAGGTTTAAAAATTTAGGAATTGAGGGCTTAGCTTTTAGAAATTTTTGGATTAGAAATTAGAGATTAAGGGATTCGGGTATGGAAATTAATAGTTGTGGGTTCAGAGATTAAAAAATTTAAATGAAATTAAGGATTAAAAAAGAATGTGTACCGGCGGTAACTTGGTAGCCATCCGTAGCTTCTGGCGTGCCGGTGAAACGTTATTTAAGAACTGAGCAGTGATCGGTGTGGATTGATCAATTAGAGAGAGAGAGAGAGAGAGAGAGAGAGAAGAAAAAAAAGAAGAAGAAGAAGAGGGGCAGTTATTTGTTTCTTCTGTTTTTTAAGCGGGAATTTAGATTTGATACATTGATTTTGAGCGCCATGTCAACTAATAAACTTTCTCGGAGTGGCGTGCTCTTTGAATTCAGTTTTGGTACAAATTTTTGAGCGCCAAATGAGAGAGATGTCAACAGTGTACTCTCACGGATTTTTGGGCTTCTGGACTTGACGGAAGATATGACCCGAGAACCACGCTCGGGCGGGTCTTAAACTCGTAATATTAGCTAGACCTGTTAACTGGCGGGCCGGGCCACAACTTTGCTCAGACCGGACTTTGTAAAATATATAAATATAAGATTGTAACTAGGGCTCTCAATAGGCCGAGCCAGCCCATATTTTAGCCCGCACCCGAGCCGAAAAAAGCGGTATATTTTATGAAGCTAACTCGGCCTGGGTATCAGGCCCTACTAAGCATGCGTTGATCCGGGTCGAGCTTGTGTTGAATGTTCCAACACCCGGACCGCACCCGGCTTGGATAAAAAAGTAAATAATTATATATAATAATAATAATAATAATAATAATAATAATAATAATTTACGAGCATTTACTTAAGTGCCTAAGAGATTAAGCCATTGAACGATTAAAAATCAACGGCATTTAAGTTAAAATACACTCGCAATCTTAATCGGTACTAGTTTCATAGATAGAAACCCTAAAATAGGATTTTTTTTTTATTTTCTCGCAATCTCTACCGTCTCGAGTCCCAACTCCAAGCAAGTCTCTCGCTCCCTCAAATTTTCTCTTGTGGAAAATTGATTTGAAATTTTTTTTACCAAATTTTATCGAAAAAAAAGGCAAAAAAGGTCAAGCCCAGGCCAGGCCCATAACGGACTGGGCTAAGTACATCGCAGCGAGTTAGGGCAGGACTAAAAACATTTGAAACCCAGCCCGGGTAGGGTCGGGTTAGGTTGAACCTAAACCCAGCCCTAACCCGGCCCATTGAGAGCCCTAATTGTAACAATCGTAAGCTTGGTTTGAAATCTCGGACACATCCGAGACCAAGACATCTTGCGTCTCGACGAGATGGTGTGATATGCTGAGACAAAAAATTACTATTCTTAATTTAAATTAAAATTTAAATTAATAAAATATTTATAATAATTAAATTTAAATTAAAAAAATTTTAACTATATAAACATAATAAAATTATTTTAAACATAAAAATCGGTTGAAGAATCCTTGGAATCTAGGTAGTGGCCCTAGTGGTACTTTCTTTTAGGTACTCTCAACCCCGATTTTTCATGCTTAGACCTTTGATTGCTTTGTATCGGATGATGGAGATTGTTTTCTATTCTATTCCTCGATACAATAGACCTTGAGTTCATGGTCCTTTCATCATATGGTCAGATTGTGATTTTATATGGCACAACTCTCGAAAAGTGATCCGAGAACCATGTTTGATATATAATCATGATCACGTTCATTTTTTTGGATGTGTGTCATGTGAAATCAAAATATGACTGTTTGATGGTAGGCTCATGATTTCAAGATTTGTCGTGTCGAAGATTGGGCTAAAAAAGAATCTTGACCATATGATTCAGAAAAGTCAATTGTTTAAGGACATAAAAATCCGAGTTGAGAAGGAAGAATCTTGGATTGCCCATCTCGTACGAGATGCCCGAGATTTCCGAGATCTCGTATTTCTCGACGAGATATGGTGATTTGAGGCCCCTAACAATTCACACTTGAATCTCGTACCGCCGGATCTCAAGACACGAGATGTCTGATTTCAAACCATGGTTGTAAAGGTCAAAAGAAAGGTGTGTCGTGTGATCACTAAATTGAATTACATGACACATGTTTCTTTTGGAAATTGATCTTAATGATCGTTGCGCGCAATGGTTAATGATTTTTAAAATGAGTATTAAGAAGAAAAATTGGCTTCATTAAAATTGAATCAGATGATAGAGATCATTTTTCTTCCTAATTTTACATAATAGATCGTGAGATCATGGGCTTGTCATCAGATGGTCATCTTTTGATTCACGTGACAAATACGTCCCAAAAAATGAACATGATAATAGCATATATCAGACTTGGTTCTAGGATCACTCACTATATGCTGGTAAGACCATGATATCAAGATCTATTGCGTTAAAGTTTGGGATGAAAAATGATCTTTATCGTTTGATTCAAAATAGTCCATAAGGCTGCGTATGGCATGTGAAACCCGATTTGAGAACTGTTCCATCCTATATGAAAGCCGTGATGTAAAAAAATTTATGAGGAAATCAGGTATTAAACGTGATCTCTAAGGCTGCGTATGGCATAGTAGCTCTTTGCTATCCCCAGCAACATCAGAGTTCACTTGCTTTAGTTGGTTCTCATTCTCTTTTCTAACTCCTTGCAAAGGAGGATTTACCTGTTCTAGCAGCAACCTTCCTGCTCTCTACTAACTCCCTACCAGAGCAAATAAAATCAACTCTGGCAAATAGTGAGTAGAGAGGAGGGCTGTTGAATAGGTAAATCTTGCATAAAATCTTGCTATGAAAGGAGTTATCAAAGAGAAGGGTACCCGAGCAGGGAGGAGGATGCTAGCAAAGAGGATGAGAACTTATTATATAGCAGGTGAACTCTGCTATAATAGGGGCTACCAAAGAGCTATGTCATACGCAGCCTAATTCACTATCATCTAATTCATCAAAGAAGAAGACTATAAAAAGTTAACGATACCATATAAATTCAACATATCATTAATTTATTTTGTTCATTTTTTAATGATCTCAGACTCCTATCTCCTCCATTTGGTCTGTCAATGGGTCAGGTTTTGTTTGAGCCAGGCCTAAACCTGCTCGGATTGGTTCACAGCCCGGCCTTAGTAATAACAATAATAGCCGCCGTCCACGTTGCTACTATTTCAAGGTCATCATCAACGTGCATGCCATATGCCACAATTTTTAAGGGTAATAAAACCCATTTGGATTTCCAAGAAGTAAACTAAATTATAATCCACATTTACCTTTCCAAAGCAACTCTTAATTAAATTGGTTAAGAGTTGAAAGGCTTAAATTTCCCATCAAGCATATATAAAACTACTTACAGGCAGTTACCACCCGCCGTTCATATGAAAAATGAAACCAAAGAGGACTATTAATCTTGAAGACAGAATCAGCCATTTACCTAAAAGTCTTCTTCTTCATATTCTCTCATTTCTTCCCACCAAACTCGCAATACAAACGTGTGTTTTATCAACAAAATGGAGATACCTCTGGGTTTCTATACCCACTTTGGATTTAGATGACACGTCGTTTCCCTATCAAATGATAATGACAAAGATGGTAGATGGAAAGTATGAAGAGTTTCCTTTCAAAAAAAAATTCAAAGATTTGGTAGAAAAAGTACTGATGCTTCGCGATGGCTCTGATTTACTTAAGTTTCGTCTATATTCGCATGAAGAGAACTATGAAGAGTATCCCGTTTACACATGGATACGTTACGCTATATGGCATAACGTTAGAGAAATTGATATCGACCTCATTGAGCCATCTCCATTTCAGTTTCCACATTGTGTTTTTACAAGTCGATCACTACAAGTGTTGAAGTTGAGTAATACCCGTATCCAATTGCCCCCAGGCACAGGTTTTCAAAGCCTCAAAGCATTTCATCTTTTCCAAGTTTTTGGCAATGACTTTGAATTTTTGTTCCACTCTCCGCTACTCGAATATTTAGAGATCGAAGAATGTTACCCGATGGGGTTTAATATTTTGGGGTTAAAACTGAAGACCTTGATTCTGAGAAACTGTTGTTCGGATATGAAGATCAGAGTCTCTGCTCCGTGTCTCCAAACTTTTGAGTACAGGGGTTCTGTTCCAAAAGATTTTGATGGGGAGAACCTGCTTTCTCTAGCCCATGCACTTCTTGATTTGAAATATATGCCTAGGAAATACCTAGATTCTGAAACAGGAATTATGCAAGAAAAGGCCAGTATTTGTGTGGGCAAACTTGTTCAATGGATTTCTAAGGCAGAAGCCATCACTCTCTACGTAAAAAGGGTCATAACAATGGTCATGGTAAGCATCTATATTTCCTTTTCAGTTTGTTTTAGCAATTGATCAACAGGTGAGAAATATTTATACTTAAAATTAAACGATCTTCCCAGTTAAATACATGATATTATTTGTATTATGACTTTTTGAGGACTTTTTTTTTTTTTTTCACAGTTAAAAATGCCATAATTTTTACACTGGGTTTAGTTAAAATGATGGCCTGATATTAAGACTTGTATTTATAAAAATTTTGCGCGACATGACTTAATTAATAAAAAGTATGATGGTGAGGTTGTCACCTCGATCAGATGGTGAGCAGCCATCTATTTTTTAAAAAAGTTCATAAGTCAAGGATTGGACAAGATGTCTTCCAAGTTTTTTTTTTTCTTGTTTTTAAGGGCCAAAAAAGTCATTGCAGTCAGCCAGCCTAGGTGGGTTTCACCATTCATGTCTATAACTTGCTTCATTTGATGCCTCATGAATGCGTTGTTTTCATCAGTTACCTACTAACCAAAATTTGGACTGATCAAAATATTCATAAAACATCCACATTAGATGATTGAGAATCCAGATTGCGACCCTTTTCGTCCTTGGATTTATGCTTTTTCAACTAAAACAATCCTAAGCAAATTTGACTCTTAACAGATTTCAATGTTTCTTCCAATATTTCTAACCTCGGGGTTTCTTGTTCATTCTTTATTGTGGCAAGATTCACTCTTTTGACTGTCCGTTGAACCACCTAAAGGAAGTTGAGATTAGATACTTTGAAGGCTGTGAAGACGAGCTCAAGCTTTTGAAGCTTTTGTTGCAGAGAGCAAAGATGTTGGAAAGAATGGTTATCTTTAATTCTAAACCCGGGTGGAGTGATTCGGAGAAGCAAAGGGTTGTTAGAAAATTAATGGCATTCCCAAGAGCTTCTTCATGTATTACAACAATATTATCTTTCTAGAGAATTTATGTTGTTGTAGCTACATCAATCTTTGTTTTTGTAATTTAAATGTTGTTTTTTTCTTAATAACATATGGTGTCCCAAGCTTGTGCTCGGACTAATTCCTAGGGTGCCATTACCACCACCATGTCACAATTTTTCGCACCTTATGTGGCACCCGTTTATGAAGAGAAATCGTTTAGATCTCAGTTACTTAGAGAGCATACCCAAGTTGGCAACCGTAGCAACCCCTTATTGACTCAGATTTAATTACCTTCTTATGAGGTTTAAGTCTTTAAGTGAGTTCCTACATGGTAACTAACCCGTTTCCAAGTATTTAATATTGAGAATAAGTCTCTTGCTCTTTCTTTGTGGCACTATATTCTGAAATGTGTTGCATGATGTGAACCACATGATACAAAGATCTTGTGAGTCAAAGATTGCAATTTTTTTTTTTTTTATAGGTATGTTGGGTTTGAACCTGCGACCTTGAGGTTGTAATATTTTCAACCTTCTAGTGTGTTATAGGCCATATTCATGAAAGAATAAAAAATTCTCCATCTGATTCATAGCTCAAACTTCTTCAAAATAAATGGGTATGGATATATTTTCTTGACGTCATCTTCGATCCATCTAATCTTTGTATGGTATCATTCGATTCAAAGTAGTCCATAATTAAGGCATGTGAAACCTGATTTGAGAACTGTTCCATCCGATATGAAAGCTGTGATGTAAAAAAATTTATGCGGAAATCAGGTATTAAACGTGATCAATAAGGCTGCGTATGACATAGCTTTCTACTAGCCATTGTCATAGCAGAGTTCACCTGCTTTAGCAGGTTTCCATCCTCTTTGCTAATATCTTGGTACCTGCTTTAGTAAGTACCCCTTCTCCTTAATAACTCCTTGTGTAACAAAATTTTATGCAATTCTTACCTGTTTAGCAGATCTTCCCTCCTCTTTACTCACTCCTTGCCAGAGGAGATTTTATTTGCTCTAGTAGGGAGTTAGTAGAGAGCAGGGAGGTTGTTGCTAGAGCAGTTAAATCTTCCTTTGCAAGGAGTTAGAAAATAGAATGAGAACCAATTAAAGCAGGTAAACTCTGCTGTGGCAAGGGCTAGCAGAGAGCTATGCCATAAGCAGCCTAATTCACTATCATTTGATTCATCAAAGAAGAAGACAATAAAAAAGTTACTGATACCATATAAATCAAGCATATCCTTAATTTTTTTTTTCATTTTTCAATGATCTCATTCTCAGACAACTTTGAATGAGATATATAGAGCAAGGTAATAAACTTGATATTGCTATCGGGTATAAGTCCTTGGCGGACCGATACGTATCGGTCTATTTAAAAAAAAATAGGCATCAGCCGATACTAGATATGTATTCGTGCAGCCCTGATTATGAGAAACTTTCCCTTTTAGTATAATGGTGAGAAACTTTGTCAATATGGGTCCTCTTTTTGAAAAGTGCCCTTGAAGAATGTAAAGCAAAGGGGATGAATATTTTGGGGTTAAAACTGAAGACCTTGATTCTGAAAAACTATTCTTCGGATATCAAGATCAGTGTCTTTGCTCCGTGCCTCCAAACTTTTGAGTACATGGGTTATGTTCCAAAGGATTTTGATGGGGAGAACCTGTTTTCTCTATCCCATGCACTTCCTTATCTGCAATATAAGCCTTGGGATTACTGACATTCTCAGACGGAAAGTATGAAAGAAAAGGAGCGAATTTGTGAGCAAACTTGTTCAAAGGATTTCCGTAATAACCTGGATGTACTTCGTGTGATAGTTTATACCACCATAGAGGTGTTGCATCCGTACATGGACGCTAATATATCGAATTTCACATAACCGTAAAAGAAACCTCACCACAGCTAAAGGCCCAAAGCCCGATTCTCGTATCATATCTCATATCTTATCCTCTCGTATTAAAACTCGGGGTGATAAGATCACTGTATATGCCACCGTATACGAAGTTACACTGAATTCACACTCACTCGACTTGTCATGGGTCACATTCCACCATGAGTTGTAAGGCATGTGAATACGGTGTATTCCTCGCTTCGATACCATCTCAGTGAGTCACCACGCCCAAGCGTAGGCATGATCTCATATACTCTCGTGCATATGTCCTAACTTACTCATAGCTCATATAATGCAATTCAGATGGAAATACAGAAAGTCAGACGTATAAAAAGATTTATATTAGATTATCTTATATATATATATATTTATTTATTTATTTACACACATTCCAATACAACATAGAATAGGAGTGTATTCTCGATAACGGGAGGGTCGGGGTTCGATGTTCACGAGGTATCGAATTCCTAACACTTTGTGTTATCGAAGAGGTCACGTTGAAGCGATAAATTGATATATATATATATATATAATAATTAGATAATTAAATTAAATAGTATTTATAATTATTAAGTTATGATTTATCATGACCATCGATCGAAAGACCTTACGATATAATATACACAGGAACTTTGGTCATGAGAATTAGAAAATAACACTAAATTCGAATAGCCTTGAGTCATTCAAAATTAAACCCAACTTGTTACTCTATTTTGACCTCTAAAACGTCAGATTCGTGAAATGACTATTTTATACAAAGTTGTAAAGCCCGTTGTCTTCTTTTCAATGCCGCAAGAATCGTATTAATCCGAGGACGGAGTAAAATGTTATGACCAAAATATCGGGACAGGTGTATCAATGGTCGCGAGGTCGGGTTCGTGGACGCGAATTTGAGTTCGCAGTCATGAGTTCGGACCTGAAACTTTAAAATGGTACAATTTATTATTCTTTTAATTAAAATAAAAATATAGTTTAATTTTTAGGCTTAATTAATTTTAAATAAATAATAATATAAACCTGTAACAATAATATATATTATTATAGTCTTAGTAGAAGGATAATTTTCTAACTATATAGATTTGGAAATAAATAATATCAATATAATATTATGTCAATTAAGTCAATCTATCAAATTTATAAATATTATAATTTAATTAATTTTACAGACATAAAAGAGAAAGTAAACATATTAAATATGCAGACCTAATATAAGGTAAAATATTAATGGCTCAAACAAAAGGAATTCTTGAAAAGAAAAGAGAAATAACATATAAACCCAATTTACAGTTCATGCAATTTTAATAGAAAAATAAAATATTAAACATGTAGATTTATCATACTTGAATTCATGTTTAATTAGTATGTAGATTTAAAAGGAAGTACACATATTAAATATACAGACCTAATAGAGGGTAAAATATTAATGGCCAAAACAAAAGGGTTCTTGAAAGGAAAAGAGAAATAACATATAAACCAAATTTATAAAATATACAACTTTCAAGGGAAAACATATATTAAACATATAGGTCTATTAATTTATGAGATATTTGGGTTTAAATAAGATTTTTAAATCCGTCGATGCGCGATTGAACGCATTCTACGCGACGGGATCTGAGAAGAATAAGATGGATTGATAGGTACCCACCTCTTGAAGTGTGAACGGAAGATCAACGGCGATTCGGGTTGAAAAGGTCGATGCCCAAGGCGTCGGTTCGTCTAGGTCTTCAGAGAGAATGACTTTTGATTATAGAGAGTAGAGAGCTTTTAAAGTTTTATTTATAATGGTATAAAGTTTTAGGTCAACTCTAATTAATACTTTTCGTAGAAGATTTAATAAAATAGGAGATTTTTACACGAAATAAGAATTCATACGATAACTTGGATAGCTTGAGAAAATGTTTCGTTCCAGCGTTTTGCATAAGCATCAAAGCAATTGATGTTTCTCTCTCGAAATTATAATTATACCCTTTGACTTGCTTGATCACTTAAAATGGGCATAACTTTTTATATTCTTGTCAGAAGTCTTCAAATTATATATCGTTGGAATCGTATCGACGAGCACTTCACAATGAGTCTAATTTTGATATGGGAAAAATTAGAAAATTTCTATTTTAAAGGATAGGTTTCGATTCCGATGTGGAGCGTTAGCACAGTACATACTGTGGTGCATCATCTAATACTGTTAAAATAAAGTCTAAAAATCCGGGTTGTTACAGACACTCACGGGGCATACCTCCAAAACGGATCAGATCATGGAAGCTCGTAATCTTTGGATCAGATTGCAAGCAGCCCATGTTGAAAAACCTATGTCCTTATTTATTTCTATTTTTTTGATTGATCGGTTGGGATTGAACCTATGTTTTTCTATGTTAAAGTAGTTGGGATTTACCTCTTTTTCTTCTGCTTTCAGATCAACATCAACACGGTGGATCTTCACTGACTTGCAAAGAAGCTCAAGGCCGCCACTCCATCAGAAAGTTATCGCGAAGAAATCTAAGATAAACTGAATTGAGAAATATATAACAGTGCAGAAGTAGGAGAGAGAGAGATTACAATGACAGATGGCAAGACGTTATGCCATAACTCACAGGGGAAAAAATTGACTCGCTTGTAGAGAGTAGCAAAAACTTTTCTACAATGGTAGGGAATGATACTTCCAAATTTTATGATAATAAACATATAAGTATTTTATATGGACAAATTAGTTTCACTAATGTAAATACGTGTTTTAATAATGTTAAAGAGTTTTAAAAAATTAATAAAATAAAGTTCGAAAAAATTCCGTAAAGTTCGAAGCATATTTTAAAAAAAACCTGAAATTTACCAATAATTTAACCAAAATTTGACCAATTAACGATTCGGGTGATGAACGAAACCGAAACTGAAACCGAGATTTTGATCCATGCTCTTAACTATGCACCCACAATATAAGATTTCAATGTTTCTATCAATATTTTTAAACTTGATGGTTTCTCATTATGTCTTTGCTGTGGCAAGCTTCTCTCGTGTGTCTGTTGGATCACCTAAAGGAAGTTGAGATTAGAGACTTCGGAGGTTGTGAAGACGAGTTTGAGCTTTCAAAGCTTTTATTGTAGAAAGCAAAGATTTTGAAAAAAATGATTATCTTCACTTCTAAACTCAGGTGGAGCAATTCACAGAAGCAAACTGTAGTTAGAAAATTAATGACATCCCCAAGGGCTTTTTCATGTATTACATTAATATTATCTCTCTAGAGAATTTTTGTTGTTGCAGCTAAATCAATCTCGGTTTTTTAAATTTGAATGTTATTTTCTTCTTCATATTCTCTCATTTCTTCCCACCAAACTCGCAATACAAACGTGTGTTTTATCAACAAAATGGAGATACCTCTGGGTTTCTATACCCACTTTGGATTTAAATGACAGGTCATTTCCCTCTCAAATGATGACAAAGATGGTAGATGGAAAGTTTTTAACAGTCACTTTGAATTTTTGTCCCACTGTCCGCTACTCGAATATTTAGAGTATTTTGGGGTTAAAGCTGAAGACCTTGATTCTGAGAGACTGTTGTGAGGATGTGGATGTGGATTTCAAGATCAGAGTCTCTGCTCCGTGTCTACAAACTTTTGAGTACAGGGGTCCTGTTCCACAAGATTTTGACAGGGAGAACCTGTTTTCTCTAGCCCATGCACTTCTTGATTTCCAATATAACCCTTGGAATGACGCAAGTTCTCTAACGGAAAGTATGAAAGAAAAGGAGCGAATTTGTGTGAGCAAACTTATTCAATGGATTTCTAAGGCAGAAGCCATCACTCTCTACATATCAAGCGTCATGGTAAGCATCTATATTTCCTTTTTCGTTTGTTTTAGCGTTTGATTCTATATTTCCTGTCAGCTTGTTTTAGTGTTTGATCAACATGTGAGAAATATTTGTAGTTAAAATTAAACGATCTTCCTAGTTAAATACATGATATTATTTGAATTATATGAAATTTTGGAGAAAGATATGTTCAGAATTTCAATTGCAAATGTTCCTCACCCGTTGACCAAATGACTTTTTGAGGTATTTTCAAGTTCGGATTACCGAATTGAACTGAATCCGAATTTTTCGGTGTTCGGTTTGGTTCACCTCAAACTGAAACCGAACCGAAACCCATTCGGTTCAGTTCGGTTCGGTCTTTTTTTTTTTTCTTTTTCTTGAAACCGAAACCGGAACCAAAACCAATTTGGTGATAGAATGAGAGAAAAGAGAAACTAAATAAATGAAGAAGCAAACTTTCTTTCTATTCAATTCACTTGCATAAAACACATACAAGATGATCCTTATATAGACTTAAACATAACTACCATACACTTAGCACTTACCCACTATTCTACCCACAATCTTAGTAACTACCCACATTTAGCACTTACTCACAATTATACCCACAATCTTAGTAACTACTCACATTTAACACTTACCCACTACTATACCCACAATCTTAGTAACTACCCACATATAGCACTTACTCACAATTATACCCACAATCTTAGTAACTACCCACATTTACCACTTATCCAACAATCCCTCCCTTAAACTGATGTTCCAGACATAACATCTAGTTTAATAAGAGTTAAACTTTGAAACTAAACATTTGAAGTACAAGCACCGAGTAGCTTCCTGAGCTTCTAAAATGCAAGAAGCTTGAGAGGTTTGGTTAGAATATCAGCGATTTGGTCTTCACTTCTGCAGTAAATAAGATTAATGACTCCATGATTCGTGAGATCCCTCAAGAAATGATACTTCACATCTATATGTTTGCTTCGACCATGTAAAATTGGGTTTTTTGAAAGCTTTATTGCTGAATTGTTGTCACAATAAATCTGAGTAGGTCGATCCTCCTTGAAATGCAGCTCTTTAAGGATTTTCTTTAGCCAAATAGCTTGACAAGCACAAGCTGTTGCAGCAACAAATTCAGCTTTAGTGGATGATAATGTGACAATAGATTGCTTCTTTGATGACCATGAAACAGCTCCTGTCCCCATCTTGAAAACATATTCAGATGTGCTTTTTCGATCATCTAAATCTCCTGCATAATTGCTATCTGTGAAACCAAACATATCTGATTGTTCTCTATTTTTGTAGAACAAGCCAAATTCTTTAGTACCTTGCAAGTATCGGAAAATTGCTTTCGACCAAGAGATGAATCAGAGGACATTCCATGTACCGCTAATCACACTTTACAAAGATACATTATATCAGGTCTTGTTGCCGTCAAATACATTAAACTCCCCACTATTTGTTTGTAAAGAGTGTCGTCAACCTTCTTTCCTCCATTATCTTTGTTTAGCTTCATACCAAATTCAAATGGAGTATTTACAGGATTGCAATCCTTCATCTGAAACCTGTCCAAGATTTCTTGCACATACTTCTTTTGAGAAATAAAAATTCCAGTAAAAGACTGCACCACTTCAATGCCGAGAAAGTAATGCATCATGCCAAGATCAAACATCTCAAATTCAGCCATCATGGATTTCTTTAAACTACCAAACATGGTTGTATTATTTCCAGTGTAGATTAAATCATCTACATATAAGCAGACAATAAGCATTTTCCTCTCATCTTCAATCTTTATAAAAAGTGTATGTTCGTAAGGACATTTTTGAAATCCTTCCTTCAAAAAATAGGTTTCTATACGATTATACCAAGCCTGTGGAGCTTGTTTTAATCCATATAGAGCTTTCTTTAACTTATACACTTTATGCTCATTGCCAACTTTTACATAACCAGGAGGTTGATCGATAAATACCTCTTCTTTCAAATCTCCATGGAGGAATGCTGATTTCACATCCAACTGAAAGATAGGCCATAAATTTTGAGCTGCCATAGCAATGACCACTCTGATTGTATCATGCCTTGCAACCGGAGCAAAGACTTCTTTATAATCAACACCAAACTTCTGCTTGTAGCCCTTAGCTACCAGGCGTGCCTTGTGCTTGTCAACTTCACCATTTTCTTTCAACTTTGTCTTGTAAACCCACTTTACACCAATTGTCTTCTGCCCTTTTGGAAGATCACATAACTCCCATGTATCATTTCGTTCAATGGCTATAATTTCAGTATCCATAGCCTTTCTCCATTTTGGTTCTTTGACAGCCGCTTCAAAAATGGTAGGATCACAATCTGAAAACAAAGTAAAATGTGTAAGTAAATCATCACCTTGGTCAACTCCGATTACATCATAATTAGTCATCCATGCTGGTCTTCTTCGAACACGTTGAGGCCTTTGTGATTCAACTGCAAGTGGGCTTTGATCAGTTGGAACATTTTGAGTGATTTCCTCTTCTTGCTCATTCTCCATAGGCTGCTGCCCTTTCTCATCATCATCGAAATCTGCTGGAATATTTTCTTTAACGTCATTTTGATTCCATGACCAGGTGCTTTTTTCATCAAATACAACATCACGACTGATGACAATTTTCATGGTGCTAGGATTGTATAGTTTATAAGCTTTTGACTTATCACTAACACCAAGAAAAATACATTTTTCTCCCTTATTATCTAGCTTCCTCCTCTTCTCATCTGGTATATGGGCATAGGCAAGACACCCAAATATCCGGAAATGATCTACAGCAGGTTTCCTTCCGCTCCATGCTTCCTCCGGTGTTATATTTTTAACAACAAGTGTGAGACTTCTATTCAATATATGAATGCTCCAATTAACTGCTTCAGGCCAGAAACTTTTTTGAATGCCACTTGTTGTTAAAAGACTTCGTACCATATTCATAATAGTGCGATTTTTCCTCTCGCATACGCCATTCTGTTGGGGTGTATAAGCTGCTGTAAGATGCATCTTTATTCCATGGTTCTCACAAAAAATTACAAATTCATGTGAGTTGTATTCTCCATCACGATCAGTGCGAAGAACTTTTATTTGGTTGCCAACTTTTTTTTCAACAAATGCTTTATATCTTTTAAAAGCTATACAGGCTTCAGATTTTTCTTGCAAAAAATAAGCCCATATCTTGCGACTATAATCATCAATGAAAGTAATTATATATCTTTTACCTCCATTAGAATGTGGCGTTATTGGCCCACAAATGTCGGAATGAACGAGCTCCAATGCTTTCTTCGCTCTCCAAGATTGTCCTTGTGGGAATTGAGTACGGTGTTGTTTGCTAACAACACATTCTTCACAAACTTGCGAAGAAGCTGTAATTTAAGGAAGTTCCGTCACCATGTTCTTTTGTTGTAGTATTTTTAGTCCGCCAAAATTCAGATGCCCATAGCGAAAATGCCATAGTCATGCCTCATCTTTTAATTTTGCAGAGAAACACGAATGAGCGATGTTGTGGAGATAAAGTGGGAACATACGATTCACCGTCATGTGAACTTGAGCAATTAAGCCCAACCTTGCATCTTTAATCTGACATACTCCATTTTTTATAGAGATCTCGTATCCCTTTTCTTGTAAATCAACCCACAAAGTTGGTCTTTAAATCCGGCACAAAAAAAATATTAGCGATAGTGTGGGTGGAATTTTCTTTGGTTTGGATTGTTACCTTTCCTTTTCCCATAACTGAAATTGTAGAGTTGCCACCAAACTTAACAGAGTTGCGAAATGATTCATCCATGTAAGAAAATGCATCCTTCTCTCCACACATGTGATTGCTACAACCAGTGTCTAAATACCACATGTTTTGTTGAGATTCTTCCTTCATGTGACACAGCATCAACAGAGACACATCTTCTTCCTTTTCTGCAAAGTTAGTTTGATCTCCACTATGTTTGTTCAAATCAGTTTGACATTCTGATTTATAATGGCTATACCTGTGACATCTGAAACATTCAATATTTGACTTGTCTGCTGACTTTGATCTATAAGTTGTTGAGTAGTGGCCTCCACGTCCTCTGCCTCTTCCTTGAAATTGACTTTCTTGATGATGATGATTTTTTTGTTGGTTCCCACGATCATTGTTGTATCTGCCTCCTCTACCTCAACCTCTGCCTCTTCCTCGTCCTCTATCAGCTCTACTTGGTGTAGAGTGATTTTCTGAAAAGACCTTCAATGCTTGTTCTTCTTTTTCCGTCTGATTAAGTTTTTGCTCATGAACCAACAAAGAACTTTGTAATTCATCAATTGATAGTAAACCAACATCATTAGCTTCTTCTATAGCACAGACAACAAAATTAAATTTTGGTGTCAAGGATCGAAGAATCTTCTCAACAATGAGAACATCCTCTGTCTTGTCACCATGGATCCGCATCTTGTTAACGATTGTCATCGTTCTTGAAAAATAGTTTGTAACTGATTCACCTGACTTCATTCGAAGTATTTCGAACTCCGAACGAAGTGCTTGAAGCTGTTGCCTCTTAGCCCTTGCCGTACCTTGGTACTTCTTCTTCATGGAGTCTCAAATATGCTTAGTCGTGTCTTTGCAAAGAATGGTTTCCAAGATTGAACGATCAATTGCTTAGAAGAGATAATTCTTTGTTTTAAGATCTTTTAACTTCAGCCCTTCGAGCTCTGTCTTTTACGCATCTGTCAGTACAACACCTTCTGCTAGTTCTGCTACTCCAGAAACAACAACTGTCCAATATTCTTTGGACCTCAAGAAGTTCTCCATGAGCTTGCTCTAATGGTCATAGTGACCATCAAAGCGTGGAACGGCTGGCTGTACAAAACTTTCGGAAGCCATCAATTTCACTTTTTCTCTCTTCGAAACTCAAACTTGACTCTGATACCACTGATAGAAGGAGAGAAAAGAGAAACTAAATAAATGAAGAAGCAAACTTTCTTTCTATTCAATTCACTTGCATAAAACATATACAAGATGATCCTTATATAGACTTAAACATAACTACCATACACTTAGCACTTACCCACTATTCTACCCACAATCTTAGTAACTACCCACATTTAGCACTTACTCACAATTATACCCACAATCTTAGTAACTACCCACATTTAACACTTACCCACTACTATACCCACAATCTTAGTAACTACTCACATTTAGCACTTACTCACAATTATACCCACAATCTTAGTAACTACCCACATTTACCACTTATCCAACATTTGGATCGGTTTGATTTGGTGTAGGTAAAATACCTACTTTTTTCGGTTTTTTTGGAGGTTTTTTCAGTTTTTTTCCCTTTACTCAACCCACCTCCTCGGTTTTCGGTTTTGAGCCACCCAAACCAAAACCGAACCAAATTGGGGTTCTGTTCGGTTCAATTTGAATTGATATTCAGTGCGGTTCTGGGGCCATGATTTTCGGTTTGGTTACAGTGTTCCGTTCAAAACTTGCATCCCTCCATAAATTTTAGACTCGGGTTCGGTAAAATGATGGGCTGATATTAGGACTTCTATTGATAAAATATTTGCGCCACAGGACTTAAAAAACGTATGATGGTGAGGTTGTCGCCTCCATTAGATGGTGAGCAGCCATCCATCTATTTTTTTTTTAAAGTTAATAAGTCAAGGATTCACAAGATGCCTTCCAAATTTCGTAGGTGGGTTTCATCATTCATGTCTATAAGTTGCTTAATTTGATGCCCCATGAATATGTTGTTTTCATCAGTTACTAACCAAACTTTGGACTGGTCAAAATATTCATAAAACATCCATATTTGATGGGTGAGAATCAAGATTGCGACCCTTTTCGTCCTTGGATTTATGTTTTTTCAACTAAATCAATCCTAAGAAAATTTTACTCATTACATATTCACAATATGAGATTTCAATGTTTCTTCCTATATTTATAATCTTGATGGTTTCTTTTTCGGTCTTTATTGTGGGAAGCTTCTCTCTTTTGAGTGTCCGTTGGACTACCTAAAGAAAGTTGAGATTAGAGACTTTGGAGGCTATGAAGACGAACTCAAGTTTTTGAAGATTTTGTTGCAGAGAGCAAAGATTTTGGAAAGAATGATTATTTTCACTTCTAAACTCGGGTGGAGCGATTCACAGAAGCAAACGGTTGTTAGAAAATTAATGGCATTCCCAAGAGCTTCTTCATGTATTATAATAATATTATCTCTCTAGAGAATTTCCGTTATTGCTGTAGCTACATCAATCTCTGTTTTTGTAATTTAAATGTTTTTTTTTTTACTAACATATGGTGTCCCAAGCTTGTGCTCGGGCTAATCCCTAGGGAGTGCCATCGCCACCACCATGTCACGATTTTTGCACCTTATGTGGCACCTGTTTATGAAGAGAAGTTGTTTTGATCTCAGTTACTTAGGGAGCATATCCAAGTCGTCAGCTGTAGCGAGAACCCCTTATTGACTCAGATTTACCCTTCTTATGAGGTTTAAGTCTTTAAGTGAGTTCGTACATGATAACCGACCCGTTCCCAAGTATATAATGCTGAGAACAGGTTACTGGCTTTTTAGAGATTTTGTGAGTTAAAGATTGCATTTTTTTTTCTTTTTATAGGTAAGTTGGGTTTGAACCTGCGACCTTGAGGTCGAAATATTGTCAACCTTTTAGTGTGTTATAGGCCATATCCATGAAAGAAAAAAAAAAAAAAACTCCCTTCTAGTGTGTTATAGGACATATCTATGAAAGAAAAAAAAAAATTCCATCTGATTCAAAGCTCGAACTCCTTCAAAATAAATGGCTACCATGTAAACCCCCAAATCAGTTTTAAACATTCACTTTAAAGACGCTTAACTGCTTTGAATCATTTGATGGAGATATTTTCTTGACGTCATCTTCGATCCATCTAATCTTTGTATGGCATCCTTCACATCGGCACACGTTCTAAAAATTCTTGCCATATGTCCAAAATCAGTGACTTGTTTTCAAATCCCATGGGGTGGATCAGTTACCATATTTCAGCTCCTTTTACTAAGTAATCATCCACTTGCTCCAAAGAAACTATAAGACCTAAAGAAATCCTATCTTATCGCATGAGTCAACTTTTTTTTGCTTTCATTAATTAAAAAAATAATTAATTCAATGTGTTTTTGCTACTTTTGGGTGTGCTTGGGTTGGTGCTCAATCCTGTGGATCAGGCCAAGTTGGACGAGTTCGGGTCTGTATGAGCCCTGCTGGGCCAGTTCAGACCAGGTTCTGTTGTGGAAAGACCGAGTTCAGACATGGTCAAGCCTAGTTCAGGCTGTGCCAGACTGGTTTCAGGGTGCCCACGCAGCTTTGCTCTGTTCTTTCCTCTGGCAATTGATGTAGAATCCTTTTCCTTTTTGGAGTAAGGCACCAACCAATTATCACTAAAAAAATGGAGGCCCTGAATGGAACACATGGTCGAGCAAAATATTCCTTGATGCTCACAAGGAATTCTTTTCTTACTTCCAATGGAATTTGAGCAATTTAGAGAGGAGAAAGGATGGTGAACTTTGATGAAAAATGAAAGAAACTCCTGTGCTCCGCATTATGAGGTAGTTATAGAAAAAAATAGGTTCCTATCTTGCAGGATCATGATATTGGATCTACTAGGATTACTTTGTTCAGATTTCGAACAAAGTAATCCTAGTAGATCCAATATCTCCAAATCAATTATTCCTGATATAGTGAAGTATATAATGTTTCAATGTGATTGCTTGATTTACATATATTCAAGCAAAATGTAATTCTACTGAAGTTTTGTTGAGAGTCCAATTGTTAAATTTGTGCAGGTCCTTAATAATGAGTTGAATTCTTGATTCAAATTGATGGTTCTCTGTGTTGGAACCTCATCTTGTTTAATATATCATGCCAAAAACTACAGAGTAGGTTATGTCAGTAGGTTATGTCTGCATTGTATCATAGAAACATTTTGAAGATAGGTGTATAACAGCTTGGTATCAAATCCACACTACCAAGTTTTGTTAACATAGTTGCATATGTAATTCATTTGACTAAAGAATCACAGAAGCTTAATCCTGAGTTCTTCCCATGAGCAATGCAGTGCACACTTACTAGTATTGAGAAAAGGCAAATATAGTTCTACATGAAGTGTAGATTAACACACAAAACTACTAAACTTTAAAGCTAATTTGATCTTCTTCATAGTTCTGCAATAAATATAAAAACCAGGTGTATTAAGTAAAAAGTGAGTTGAAGATGTTATTGATCAAAATAAACTGACCACAACTCTGTCTGCTATGGTTTAAACATTACAGTAAAATTTACTGATCAAAAAACATTACAGTAAAATTCCACATGCGTCAGGCATGAACTTTTATGATTTTCTGAGTAATCATATAGTAATATATGAGCACTCTGTGATGCCTTGGGCAAGAGTAATAGTTGTTGGTGGAGAAGCTTCAATTGCATTTCAATAGTCTGAGAAGCACGATCCTTCTTTGTGCATTGAAATCCATTTGGAGGACCTATTAATATCAAATGCTTGAGAACAATGGCCTTTTCCAAGAAAAATTTCACCAAAAACATATCCTTTTGGCACCCACAAAAGTGGACAATCTGTACTTCCTTGAGAAGATGGAAATTATAATCCGAAGGGTTTGTAACCGGTGTTTCTGAGACTTCTTTTGAAGGTAAATCTTCAGGATATTTAGGGAGCTGCAAGTTCATACCAAAATCATAGAGATGATGTTTTTAGTAGACCTACTCGTATGCAAACTCTCTCGAGACGAGAACAAACACTATTTCTAAAGAAGACACAGGAAGGGGAAATGTCACCCTCAGCTTGCACAAGAAGTTGTAATTCTTGCATATTGGGGAATGTAATAGGCCAATCTTCAGACCCATATTCCTCTGCAATTGCTAAATGCTATTGAGACACAAGAATATAGAATATTAATTCACAATTGAATTGAAAATTAAGCTTTCTACAATTTTTTTGCAAAAAGAATATTAGCAATGAAACATACTGAAATTGCCACGGTGCATGTAGTCAAGATCTTAACATGTGCAAGATCGGATAAAATCTTTGTCCTATCATGGTCAAAGTCAAAATCCACCAATTCTTCCGAATTAATAAGGGCATCCTCCAATGAAGAGATGTTTATGAAGAAATGATAACATATCTCGCCTTCCAAGAGAAAAGATTTGAGATTTGGAGCCGAGATATCAAGATAGTACCCAAAATAACATGTAAACACTGTCAATCTCTTAAGACTTGGGCTATCAACCTTGATTGTACTTAGATGGCTGCACTCTGTCAAAGTCAACTCCTCAAGAAGCGGGCATTCCAAAAACAAACTCACAAGCATGTCATCAGTGATGTTAACCTGCTTGAGACAAAGATCTTTTCGAGACCCGAAAACACCAAAATTCAAAAAAGGGCTTATATCCAAAAAATTTAAAGTCAAATGGGTAAGGGATGCACAATCAAATAGACAACAAGGCAATTTGATTCGTTTCCTTCCTCTAAGATTATGGTATGAAGCATCAATATGAACACCATCATAGACATGAATTCTATCACTAAAGTCGAGACAAAGCTCCTTAACTCCCATCGACGTAACAAATTTGATCCATTTCTCAATATCTAACAGGTATTGGCCGCTTGGATAGAAAAATATTCGGAAGCTATCGACTTTCTTGCCATTGTGGAGGTTTATGATTCAATTAATGTTACGGGTGAATTCCTCTTGCGTTTGGCCCCATGCCAATTCCCTGCCAAAGTCTAGAGTGGTGGCATTACTCCAAAGGCATTTCCACTTGTTTTTCCATTGTTTTGATAGAATGCTAGTTCTTGTTGCCGACTTCATCGGCAAAAGAGACAGGATATAATGGAGAACACCATCAGGTAACTCACTTAAGTCTGTCTTGGGTTCTGTTAAGAGGTTTGTCAAATGAACACGGAATCCGTCTCCTTTCCATAGTTTTTTCTCTCTATATATAAAATGATTCTATGAACCTTCAGATGGTATTAAAGAAGATGGCTCTCTCTCTCTCTACGTGGCATTTCATCGAACAGCTTCCGTGCTTCATTATAAAATAATAATGATCAAATATCACTAACTTAAAAAAAAATAAAAAATAAACTATTTTGATTTGGTGATGGAAAACCTATGTTATAACAAAATTCTGCCTCCACCACCCTGCAAGTATACAACCATCAATCTTGAAATTACACCAGATTTTTCATAATTCCCTCTAATGATACGAAAAAGGGTTTAACTCTCCTTTCAGTCCTCAGCAGATAACACTTCAGACCTCTGTTTGACTTACAATGTTTCGGAATCTGTGCCTTTTGGAATAGAAACTTGACTGTCCGATGGCATGCCCACGGTCTCAAGATCCATTGTGTGGAACAAGGATCAAAATATCGGGTTCGATTTTAATTTCGGTTTCTCCATGACCGAGAACCAAAATTTCGGCCGAAATTTTCCCCTCCATACAATCTGGACTGAAATTTCAGATCTCGGTTTCGTTTTGGATGCCCGAAACCGATCCATGGTGTGGAAGATTGGCATGAAAACTGATCACGATTGTCTGTTTTAACGTGATCAACGGGATTTTAGTGTATGCGCCCACCTGTAATCTGGTGAGTGCGAATAGAGGTACCCTTTCATTTTTCCTGACCATCTATGATAAAAGATCTTTACCTTCTGGCCTTCAAATCAGACAAATTACATGATTTTAGACATGAGAAACAGTTTCCGAGTCTCCCGTTTTAAAATATGTGCAACATCACAAGTACTTCTTCCTACCCAATTACTAAAGGCGCCTACACTGAAAAATAAGGGAGCCATTACTTGCACTTGTAAAATTGGCCCTTGCACCGAATTTAAAGAACGCCTTGATATTTTATATTTTAGGGACGTGACATGTGAAAATGCAATTTGGGCCTTGGGATTTGAAGTTCATGATATATAGATTTGCAGTGTATAAAGTTAGAGCAAAATACGATATTTATTATACTTTGTATTGTAGTCAAGTGTTGAATAAGATAATCGCCTTTGACCATATTTAATCACATGATGAACATTATATTTCTTGCATTTCGTATATTGAAGGATTCAATGCAGGCAATTGATTGACAATTTTTTGGTACACCCATGATCTCATGATCAAATTGTGAAAGATTGAGATGAAAATTAATCTCCATTATTTGATTCAATGCAGGCAATAGACTGACAATTTGATCAACAATTTGATGGTACACCTATGATCTCATGATCAAATTGTCAAATATTGAGATGAAAATCGAACATTTTCTTCTATCCAAGGTTGCAAAACTGATTGAACACGAAATCAGGTTCAACCAAGTGAATTATTTTTGGCTGTTGCTACTGTCACACCACTTTATGCTACTGCCACACTTAAACAATGGAAAAACCTGTTGACTCTTTTTAGCAGATAATGTTGATCCTTTTTCTTCCCAATCTTTTGTAAACTAGATCTTGAGAACTTAGGGGCCTATATGAGTCGGTCAGATGTTGATTCCATGTGGCACACATCCCTAAAAATAAACCTAAATATAGTTTATTATCAAACGTGATATATGTTCACTTTATCAGATGTGCGGCGTGAAATCAATATTGAACCATCTGCATGCAGGTATATGATCTCAAGATCTATTGTGTGGAAGATTAGGCCGAAAAATAATCTCTATGGTCTAATATAAAGTAATCAAATGTAACGGGCGATGATTAGGTTCAACCATGTTGAACCGGATTTCGTGTTCAACTACATCTGCAGCCCTTAGATATGGGAAGATCTTAACTTTCATGTTTCTCACTTTTATAAGATGTTGTGTAGTCAAGATTCTCTTATGTCCGAGGGTTGAGATGTAGTTGAACTCGAAATTCAATTCAACCTAACTGGACCTGACAATTGCCCTATACTAGAAAGTGGTGTGGTAGTAACCTCAGCCTTAATTTAATGTTTGCTTTTAATGGGTCATCTGTGTGCATGTCATATACCACAAATTTAAGGTGAATAATGGAAGGATACTTCTCTCTCCCTTAAGAATATATATATATATATATATATATATATATATATATATATATATATATATATATATATATATTATTTTTTTTTGAGGTGCCATGTCCACTAATAAACTTTTATGGAGTGGCCTGCTCTTTGAATTCAGATTTGGTACTAATTTTTGAGCGCCAAATGAGAGAGATGTCAACAGTGTATTCTCACGGATTTTTGTGCCCTACACTGGACGGAAGAGATTGACCCGAGAGCCGCGCTCAGGCGGGTCTTAAACTCATAATATTAGTTAGACCTGTCAACTGGCGGGCCGGGCCACAACTTTGCTCAGACCGGCCCTGAAAAGTTGTGCTTTTTTTTAACTCGAGCTATCCATTCCGAACCTATATAAAATATATAAATATAAGATTGTAACTAGGGCTCTCAGTAGGCTGGGCCAGCCCGGATTTTGGCCCGCACCCGTCCTTGAAAAAGCGGTATATTTTATGAACCTCAACCCGGCCCATTGAGAGCCCTAATTGTAACAGTCGTAAGCATGGTTTGAAATCTCGGAAATCGGAGTTGTTTTGGAAACCTCCGAGACCGAGACATCTTGCATCTTGACAAGATGTTGTGATATGCTGGGACAAAAAATTGATTTATTCTTATTTTAAATTGATAAAGTATTTATAATAATTAAATTTAAGTTAAAAAATTTAAAAATATATAAACATAATAAAATTATTTAAAATATATATATACATCAAAACCGGTTGAAGAATCTTGGGAAACTGGGTAGTGACCCTAATGGTACTTTCTTTTAGGGTACTCTCAACCTTGATTTTACACGCTTAGACCTTTGACTACTTTGAATCATATGATGGGGATTGTTTTCTATTCTAACCCTCGACAGAAGTTTTTGGAATAGAAGTTGAGATGAAAATTGAACATTTTCTTCTATCCAAGGGTTGCAAAACTTATTGAACATGAAATCAGGTTCAACCAAGTGGACCTGACCATTGCCCGAAGGTGGCTTGGGAGTGTGAAGATTAAAACACTAGAATAAAGTGGACTAATGAGCAAGTTTTGGGCTTTGGCGAATAACTCGGAGCTCGCTTTGGTCCCAATGGATTCTTGCTAATTACGTCGAGATTATGGGCATATGAAATGACATTCTAAACGTGAGAGATTTTGTAAAGAATTCAATTTGAGCAATAATTCAACTGGTATCCTCTTCCCTTACGGAAGCAATAGGTAGTTGGCTCTAAACCCCAAGCTCCCACCCTTAAGTTTGCACAGGCACTACATATGCCGGATAACATCCTCAAAAAAACAATTAAAATAAATAAATCAATTAAAATTAAAATTAGAATTTGACAAATTTAAATACCAACTTGAAAAGAATTCAATTTGAGCAATAGTTCAACTGGTATCCTCTTCCTTTACGGAAGCAACAGGTAGTAAGCTCTAAACCCGAAGCTCCCACCTTTAAGTTTGCACAGGCACTACATATGCCGGATAACATCCTCAGAAAAAATAAAATAATAAATAAATCAATTAAAATTAGAATTTGACAAATTTAAACACCAACTTCATAAGCCGGATAACATCCTCAGAAAGCTACACCAAATTTGAGTACACATTTCAAAACAACTTGGTAGTAAGTGGAGGGGGCTAGGATTTTATAAGAGGAAGGACTACGCAATTGATATCCGATATGGGACAAAACTTCAAGAAAATTCAATTGACTGAGCCTTTTTCCGGGAGCACGATGGTACCAACTTGTTTTGAGATGAGTAGGCCTTTCTCCACTCCACCAATATTAGAAGACTTCACGGACCAGCTCGTATAATCATACAGACCTTGGAAAGGATGCTTTTTTTTTTTTCTCGGTAACAAGGAAAGCTATATCGAATAAAAATAAATGAACATCCAAGGGTTGTAGCGAGGAGCTACCAAAAGCCAATAATCCAACTCACCCCATCATTTGAACCCCAAAACACCCCGTCATTTGAAGGAAGAGAAGGCTAAGATCAAATTTTCAAACTCATAGTTCAAATTGAGACCCACTTCTGTTTTCGAGAGGCTAAAACAGCTAATCTGACTTTCCTGAGCAAGCTTCCATTCCTCTCTATCCAAATTCCCCTTATAACTACAAACACAGTTATCCTCCAAAACTACCTTTAACTCCTTCCAACTGTACTCCTTCCGAATCAGTAAGAAGATTCCCAACATCTATCGGAAACACCCAATTGATATTAATCGTTTTCAGGACCATTTCCCAAACATCTCTAGCAACCCAATAGTGAATAAAGAGATGGTTTACCAATTCTTTTCCTGCAAGCACATCACACATTTGTTTCGTAACCTGATTCCTCTCTTTCTTAGCTGATCAAGAGTGAGGATTCTACCCCAAGCAACTGTCGATCCGAAGAATCTGATTTTTGGAAGAATTTTAACCCTCCAAATTTTAGTCCAGCTGTGGCTAATGAGAGGCTGTATACAAAGGAAATTATAGAAAGATTTCACCGGAAAATTATCCTTTTTAGTTAACTGCCATAACCTGACATCCCTGTTCAGACCAGTTCTCTTCTTAGAGTTGAGGAAAGATACCATTTGGGACAACTCCTCATGTTCCGAATCTGTAAGTCTTCCTCTCAAATCAATAATTCGAACTACTATATCGGATTTCAACTCTTTTATTCAAGATTGGGCTCTCTTTGAACTTCCGATGCAGGGATCTCGGTTCACCTGGTCCAATCTTCAGGATGTCGCATCTTTCAGTAGGCTGGACCGTTTCTTGGTCTCTACTAGCTGGCTAGACATTTTCCCTCATGCATCTCTTCAAGGTTTTGCCAGGGTGGTTCCTGACCACAGGCCTATCATTCTTGATTGTGGGGCCTCAGGAAGAGGTCCATCCCCTTTTTGGTACGAGAATCAATGGCTATTCAGCGCCGATTTTAAATCCAGGGTGCCTATATGGTGGAGGGAACCCAACCCTCTAGGTTCGGCTGCTTTCAAGTTGATCTCTAAGCTGCACATTTTAAGGGTCAAATTAAGAGTTAGAATAGCGAGATCTTTGGCCTTACCCACAAGTGGAAAGCGACTCTGCTAGCTCGTCTCGACCTCACCAAAGAAGGGAGAAGCCTTAGTGACGCCGAACGAAACGAAAGAGTCAACCTAAGAATGGAATTTAGCGATTGGTGTCTCCAAGAGGAGGTATGCTGGAAACAGAAATCAAAGGTGCACTGGCTAAAAGTGGGGGACAATAACACTAAGTTTTTCCATGCGATCGCCAATGCGAGATCCCAAAAGAACTTCATGACAAGCATATCGGTTAATGGGGTCGAGGTAACGGATCAGGAGCAGATTCGGAACCAGGTGGCTGACTTTTATCGAGAGTTATACCGGGATGATGGATGGTCTAGACCTCAGCTGGACGGTCTAGACCTCTCGACCATCACCTCAGTGGACAGGAGTTTGTTGAAAGGGGTTTTTCCAAAACTGAAATCTGGGCTGCCATCAAGCACAGCGAGCTAAATAAATCACCGGGTCCCTATGGTTTCACTATGGAGTTCTTTATGTGCTTTTGGGAAACAATTAAAGGTGATATCATGACTTTCTTCAGTGAGTTCCATACTCAGGCATATGTAGGCAGGTCCCTTAATTCCACTTTCCTCACCGTTATCCCCAAAAAAGTTGGCGCCATCGATATTCGTGATTACCGTCCCATTAGCCTTATTAACTGCCTTTTCAAATTTTTGTCTAAGGTGCTTGCGAACCGTCTTAAGCCTCTTATGGGGTCCATTATTTCGGAGTCTCAAGGTGCTTTTGTCCAGGGTCGGCAGCTCATGGATATGGCGGTTACAACTCATGAGGTAGTCCACTTAGCGCATAGCAACCATTCCCCAACCTTGTTATGGAAGGTTGATATAGAGAAAGCCTACGTTCGGGTTAGCTAGGAGTGCCTTGACTACATGTTAATGAGATTTGGCTTTGGCGATGTATGGAGGAAATAGATCAAAGCCTGTGTCTCGTCGGCTTGGTTCTCGGTGCTTGTTAACGGATCCCCAGTCAGATACTTCAAAAGTTCTAGACGTTTCAGACAAGGAGACCCTCTCTCCCCTTTCCTGTTTAATATGATTGGGGAGGCGCTTGGAGCCCTCATCTCTAGATAGCGATTGATGGGCCAGATTTCCGGAATTTCTGTTGGTAGGGGCAATACGGCGATCACCCATCTTCAGTACGCGGATGATACCATTTTATTTGGAAAGGGAGAGCCGAGAGAAATTAGAACTATGGTTAACATACTCTCTATTTATGAAGCGGTTTCGGGCCAAAAGGTCAACCACCTCAAGTCGTCAGTTTCCGGCATCGGGCTTCACCCTACGGCGCTAGCCTTGCTAGTGGAGGAGAGTGAGTGCGAGGCAGTTCCCCTCCCCATCACCTACTTAGGCATCCCCCCTGGTGTCGGCAAGCCTAGGGTCGGGGAGTGGGATTTGGTAGTGCAACATTTTGAGAGGTGACTGGCGGGCTGGAAAGGGAAACTACTCAGTTGCGGGGGGCGGCTTCAACTCCTCAACTCGATTTTGGCTAATCTCCCTATATTCTTCATGTCGGTTTTCAAATGTTCGAAGGGGGTGATAGCGACTCTAGAGAGATTGCAAAGGAATTTCATGTGGGAAGGTTTAGGTCTGGATAAAAAATTCACTTGATGGCTTGGGAGATCTGCTCGTTAACTAAGTACTTTGGAGGGCTGGGTATTCGAAATTTGCACCTTGTCAACCTTTCTCTCCTCGGCAAGTGGCTGTGGCGGGCTGGCAGCGATCAAGATAGAGGAAGGCTATGGGTTTCGATTCTTCGTCAGAAATACGGGTCTATGGTGGGAGACTGGGGAATCAAAATAAGGCTAATTGGTCGGGTTTCAGCTTGGTGGAAGGGCATTAGTTCGGTTTGGTAGATGTACTCGAAGTGGGTCCGATTCAATTGGGGGGATGAGAGGTGGATTTTATTCCGGGAACATCTTTGGCCCGATATTTATCCTTTGAAAGAGATATTCATGACTATCTACTGTTGAGGATTTCGATGCGGGGGGGGGGGGGGAGGGGGGAGGTAACCTGCTATGGGACTTAAGTACTAGGAGGGGTCTTCGCGACTATGAGTTGGACCCCTTCCAACGGATGGTGCCTGTTCTCTTCGGGGCTCTTCGAAACCAACAGCGTCTCGATGAGAGGCTTTGGCTGCCAAGTAAAAATGAGATCTTCTCAGTTAAATCCTTTTATTATACTCTCACTCGCCGGCCGCTAATTGTGGCTGAGTGGAAGTTCATCTGGAGGGCCCCGATTCCTCCTAAGGTCCATTTTTTGTGTGGTCCGCAATTAGAGGCAGAATCTTAACCATAGACCAACTCATCATTAGAGGCAAGGCAATCACTAACCGCTGTCCTATGTGCCTCTCCACGGAGGAGTCGATCCTCCATCTTCTTATCCATTGTCGGGTCGCATTTGAAATTTGAAGCACCATTTGAAGATCTTTTGACCTCTGTTGGGTCTTTCCGGACTTGCTTCCTCACCTTTTGGTGAATTAAAATGGGCTTAAGTGGGATGGGCCTCACGACACTTTTTGGAGGGTGGAAGCATACGTGATTATCTGGTGCATATGGCTTGAGAGAAATGCTCGCACTTTCAACCGAATTAGGCACCCTACTGGGATAATCCTCAAATCGATTAAGGACTGTATGTGCCTTTGGGTCGCACTAGACAAATTTGGGGGGCAAGGTTGTGAAGATTTCTGGGATTAGCTTGAGGTTCGACTGTTTTTTCTGTGTTTGTGAGTTGTTTTTTCTTTTCTTGTCCTTCTCATTTTGCTTGTTGGCCTGGTGGCCCTAGCTTGTAGTTTGTTTTTCTCAGCCGCTCACTGATTTTATATATGATCTCACTTTATCGATAAATAAAAAATAAAAAAATTTGCCAATGTACCTGCATATGTAACTTATGTTGACGAACTAATCATAAAAGCTTAATCTTGAGTTCTTCCATATGCAATGTAGCGCATGCTTACTAGTATTGAGAAACAGAAAATATAGTTCTGCAAAAATACAGGCTAACACACAAAACTGACAAACTTAAAGCTAATTTAATCTTCAATCTTCACCAAAGTTTTGAAAGAAATATAGAAACTAGTAATCATACAAAATAAGTTGACCACAAATTTTGCTACTATGGTTTAAAAGTCACAGTAAAAATCCTTATGCGTCGGGCATAAACCCCTATGATTTTCTGAGTAATCATATAGTTCTATATGAGCATTCTGTGATGCCTTGGGCAAGATGAGTAATTTTTGGTGGAGACGCTTCATTTCAAAAGATTCTGGCTGAGATAAACAATCCTTCTTTATGCCTTCAAATCCATTCGGAGGAGCTATTAATATCAGACGCTCAAGAATGAGAGCCTTTTCCAAGAACAATTTCACCAAAAGCATGTCTTTTTGGCACCCACTAAAGTGGTCAATCTGTACTGCTTTGAGACAAGGAAAGGTGTAATCCGAAGGGTCTGTCATCGATATTTCTGGGAGTTGTTTTGAAGGTAGCTTTTCCGGATCGACCGGTAGCTGTGAGTTCATATCAAAATCAAAGACATGAAGTTAATAAGTAGGTAAAGATGTTATCTACATAAAACATATGTAAATACGAAATCCCTACTAAAGTTTTAATACACCTACTCGTAGGAAGATTTTCTCGAGACGAGGACAAACACTATTTCTAAAGAAGTGACAAGCAGGGAATATGTTTCCCAACTGCAAAAGAAGCTGTAATTCTCGCATATTGGGGAATATAATAGGCCAATCTTCAGGCCTACGTATTGCTGCAATTGCTAAATGCTATTGAGACAAAAGAAAGAGAACATAAGAATATAAATCCACAACTGAATTCAAAATTAAGTCCTCAATATTTTTTTTGCAAAAAGAAAATTAGCGATGAAACATACCAAAACCACCAGATTAGATGTAGTCAAAATCTTAACATGCGCAAGATCGGATAACAGCTTTGTCCAAAGTGCAGGATCACCCAATTCCACCGAACTAACAAGGGCATCCTCCAATGAAGATATGTTTGTGAATGAATGGTGATAGATCTCACCTTCGAAATGAAATGATTGGAGATTTGGAGCAGAGATCTCAAGATAGCACCCCCTATAATAGGCATACACTGTAAATCTCTTAAGCCTTGGGGTATCAACCTTGATTGTATGTAGATAGCTGCACTCTATCAAACTCAAATCCTCAAGAAGCGGGCAATTGGATAACAAGCTTACAAGCATGTCATCAGTGATGTTAACCTGCTTGAGACAAAGAGCTTCTAGGGACCCAAAAACATTAAAGTTCATGAAATGGCGCAAATTCATATAATTCAAAGTCAAATGGGTAAGGGATGCACAATCAAATAGACAACAAGGCAATTCGATTAGTAATCTTGCTCTATGAGAGCGGACTGAAGCAGCACGATGCATTCCATCATATGCATGAATTCCTTCACCAAAGTCGAGACGAAGATCCTTAACTCCCCTTGACGTAACAAATCTGACCCATTTCTCAACATCTGACAGGTATTGGTCGCTTGGATAGAAAAATATTTGAAAACTGTCAACTTTCTTGCCATTGTGGAGGTTTATGATTTGATTAACGTTGCGGGCGAATTCCTCTTGTGTTTGGCCCCTTGCAAATTCCCTGCCAAAGTCTAGAGTGGTGGCATTATTCCAAAGGCATTTCCACTTGTTTTTCCATTGTTTTGATAGAATGCAAGTTCTTGTTGCGGATTTCATCGGCAGTAGAGATAAGATATAATGTAGAACGCAATCGGGTAAGTCACTAAGTCTGTCTTGGGCTCTGTTAAGAGGTTTGTCAAATGAACACGGAATCCGTCTCCTTTCCATAGCTCTCTCTCTCTCTCTCTCTCTCTCACTAAGTCTATTGAATTAATGATTTCTGTGAACCTTCAGATGGTATTAAAGGAAAAGGCTCTTTTTGTCTCTATGAGGCATTCCATCGAACAGTTTCAGTGCTCTGTTGTAGTAGCATTTCTTTATATGATTCAGCAACACAAACTCATATAATCAAAACAAACATAAACCCATCATTTGCAAATCAAACCTCTTGATACCCTCAACTTGAATTACTCACTAATTACCATCAATCACTCACCATCTTCAACTCATCACTAAAAGGTTTTCATAAACTCTTTAGTAAACCATATCTTTTTTGCCCCGGCATTCACACAAAAAAACTATTTGCTTTGGTGATGTAAATCTTCAAACACCAGATTTTTCATCATGCTCTCTAACCTAATGTATCGCCGTTTATCATGCTTCCATTAAATTAATGTACCTCAGCCTGGTTTTATTTGCAACCATGAATTTTTCTATGCAATCCACATGTGGGTTGTGCCCTGCAGTTTTGTTGGATGCAAATGATACCACCCTATTGATAAAGACTGTTATTACTACCACACCACTTATGTTATAGCCACCTCACCAAGGCAGGATAAATATGTTGGGCCAATCATCGGACGGTCAAATGTTGTTTCCACGTGCACATGTCCTAAAAAGTGAATGTGAACCACATTTGATTAGGTTATGATCACGATCACTTTTGGTATGTGTCTCATATGTCAACATGTGATAGTCTGATGGTAGTCCTATGATTTCAAGATCTATTGTGTGAAAGATTGGACGAAAAACAATCTTCATTATTTGATTTAAAGTTACCGGATTTTTCTTTTGTTTAAGTGAGATGGTTGGAACATAAAGTGGTGTCGTAGTAACATCAGCCTCGATAAATTCATCATGACTTGATAAAGAGTCTTCTTTCTCAACTTGCGTATGTGCTTCCTTAAATTGTTGATTGCTCGAATCGATAGTGAAGATCATTTTTCCTCCTAATCTTCAACCCAATAGATTTTGAGATCATAGTCCTACCATCAAACAGCTAGAATTTTGTTCAATTGTGGCACACATCACGAAAAGTGAGCCCGGAGAACCACATTGATGTATGCCATGAGCATATTCATCTTTTGGGATGTGTGTCATACGAAATCAAAATCTAACTATATAATGATAGGCCCATAATCTCAAGATATGATATGTCGAAAATTAGGACGAAAAACTATCTCGATTGTTTGATTTAAAGGACTCAACAGTTTAAGCACATTAAACCCTAGTTGAGCAGGAAGAATCCTGTCTTGTAAATAATGTCACCCCTTCATTAAACAAAGAATTGGAATTTTTTATTTGAAATACTTTGTTGTTTTTATCATAAAATAAATAAATAAATAAAAGGTAGAGGGTTCACTAAATTTTTAATAATCAATTGATTGGGGTACCCCTTGTTAGTCAAACTTCCTCTACCAAATTTTTAACCATTTGAATTATTTTTGGCTGATGTTACTTTCACACCAGTTTATGCTACAGCCACATCACTTAAACAAAGGAAATTTTCATTTGACTTTTTTGAAGCAGATGATGTGGATCCTTTTTCATCCCAATCTTCTATAAACTAGATCTTGAGAAATTATAGGCCTATATCAGTCGATCAGGTGTTGATTCCATGTGGCACACATCCCAAAAAACAACATAAATATAGTTTACTATCAAACGTGGTATATGTTCACTTTATGAGATGTGTGTGGCGTGGAATCAATGGCGAACCGTCTGAATGTCGGTATATGATATCAAGATCTGTTGTGTGGAAGATTAGGCCGAAAAGCGATCTCTATCGTCTAATTTAAAGTAATCAAATATAACGGGAGATGGTCAGGTTCAACCATGTTGAACCGAATTTTGAGTTCAACCACATCTGCAGCCCTTGGATATGGGAGAATCTTAACTTTCATGTTTCTCACTTTTATAAGATGATGATGTATAATCAAGATTCTCTTGTTTCCAAGGGTTGCAGAAGTGGTTGAACTTGAAATTCGATTCAACCTAGTTGGACCTGACTATTGCCCTATAACATAAAGTGGTGTGGTAGTAACCCCAGCCTTAATTTAATGTTTGCTTTTAATGGATCACCAGTGTGCATGTCATATACCACAAATTTGAAGGTGAATAAAACAAAGGATACTTCTATTTGCACCCACCACTTTTCTGAAAGGCCCCACGTTCTCAGGTGTTAAAAAAAGAGAAAGGAATCATTTTTTTTTCGTGGTCACACATCTATTTTTACATCGTCATCGCCCACCTATATAAACCTTTTTTTTCACTTTTTTTCTTCGTCATTCTCTTCTCCATTCTCTTCTTCTTCGTCAACTCCGGCAACCGCAACAATGTCGCCAACAAGATCGAATCACCCTCTTCTTCTTTTTCTCCTCCTCCTTCTTTCTTCTTCCTCAATTCCAACCTTTGCAGCAACAATGTCCGCATCACCGGGCTTCTTACTTCATCTTCTTCCTCAACTCCGGTGCGACGATGATATCGGCATGATCAAAGCATCATCTTCTTCTTTTTCTTCTCCTTCATCATCTACAACGAAAACCTTAAAAAAAAAATCCTAAAGCCTTCCTCATTTCCTTCTTCCGTCTAAGAAACCCTAAAAAAACCTAAAACCTTAACCCCTAAACTTGTCATAGTAGTAGGCACCCACCGTCAGATGTAATAATCTGACAGTGGGAACTCACTGTTAGATATAAAAGGCTGGCAGTGGGTGCTTATTGCCAGCATTTTACAACTGATAGTGGGTACCCACTACCACAAGTTCAACGGTAGTTTTCTTAGGTTTTAGAATTTTTTAGAGTTTCTTAGGTTAAGTTTTTTGTTTTATAGGTTTTATTTTATTTTTTTATTGTAGTTGGTAGTTCGGTGATATTGCAAGTTGTCGGAGAAAAAGAAGAGTCGTCGGAGAAGAAGAAGATGAAGAAGGGTCACCAGAAGAAGAAATTGGTGTAATAGTTTAGGTGTGTTAGTGATATCGAGTGAAAGTTCATGGATTATTTTGAAATTTTCCCTCATAATCTACACTTAGCTTTTTTCCAAAGCAACCCAATTAATTCCCCCAAAAGACCTTTATTTAGTAATTAATCCCACAGAGACTTCTCCATCTTTTCATTCTCCCACCAAATTAGTGTTGCTCCATCTTTGAAGTCTCAAAATTCTCCATTAAGAAGAGCTATCTGATATCAAAGGCAAAGGAGGATAGGATTAACAATTTGCCAAAACGCATTCGCAGTCACATCGTCTCATTTCTTCCTACATAAGATGCCGTAAGAATGAGGATTTTATCAAGAAGATGGAGATTCATTTGGAATTCTATTACTAATTATATCGCCTTCGACTGTTCAATGTTTCCCGACACTTACCGAGGGGATCTACCGTTTGGTTTTTTCATTGACATATGGACTGGTTTCGCAATAAGGCAAAAGGTCCAAGAACTAGAGCTCTCTTCTAATATGAATGGTTTTCCATTTTGAAGTTTGATTTGTGCAAAGCTTTTCTCAAATTGCTTGCTACCATTTCATTTAAGAAAGATTATGTTTCGCGGAAATGAATCGATGAAAAAACTCTTTACGAGCTATCTGATACTCGAAAATTTGGTACTAAACAAGTGCATGATGCATCATCTATTCAAAACACACATTCAATTTTATTTTCAAAACTTTCATTTGATCACATCATGGAATGTATGAATCAAAATTTAAAATGAAAATTAAGCATTACGTTTTCCCTAGCTTTGGTTCGGTGCCGTTCAAAATGATACGAAAGCCCTTATCGATGGTCTCCCGTTTACGACCTAAATCACAATACGATCATATACTAAGTGTCAATGATAGAGAAATCCAATGGGTCAAAGCCTTTCCCAAGTTTTTCCAAAGAAACCAAGACACTTAGTATATGATCGTAATGTGATTTAAGTCGAGCATACTCTCGGTCATGCCACATTTTCCAGTGTACCATAGTGCGTACTCTCACTCGAGCAGATTTTCCAGTGTACCACAGTGAGTACGCGGCGAGTGATCAGTCACTGTCCCCAGGGTAGCATAAGCGAAACTGTGAGGGCATACTTGGTGTTGTCAAACCTCACTATATCGTCGTTCGGTGGTGGGAGGAGGCACGAGTGAGAGTATGCGACGAGTGATCAGTCAATGTCCGTGAGGAAGCATAAGCAAAAGTGTGAGGGCATCCCTGGTGTTGTCACGCCTCACTATATCGTCGCTCGGGGTGGGAGGAGGCCAAACACTTGTTGACCATAGAATCCTTGTTATTGATGGAACATAAGCATAATGAAGAGTTCAATTAACGTCACTTTGTGTGCAGTGGGATTCAATTGACTAATTCTTCAAATTGGTCGCATGAGAAACTATCCCAACATCATCAAGCCTTATCCCCTTATTCACCATTTTTTTCTTTTTTGGAAAATAAGCCAAACTATTCTTAGAATTTTTGAAAGTAAAGCTGAAAACTACCAAAGTACAGAGTGATGCAACCATTTAATCCCAACCGCTCATTTTCCACCCTCATTAAAGATCTAAGTGCATGGTAATCATTATAATAGATAAACCTCAATAGAAGTCTGAAATATCATAAGGCATTTCCTCAATAACTTGTGACCCTGACATTGAGGCATTTTATTTAATTATTTTTCTTTGCCCTAACACCTTGACAACGATAATCGGGTTAGAAGTGTGATTATCTTTATTGTATACAAACCTACATACTTTTAATTTCCATTATGATATTTATTATTTTAGTACAACTCATTGAATTATCAAGTCAAATATTGAACAATTGTAACCTAAAGTATTTAACTCCGCCATTGCCTGTCCCAAGCCAGATGAGAAAGGAAAAGGGACGACATTAGGTTGATAGCCGACTATAAATAAACTCTGATAAATTTCTCGCCATGTGTTGCAAAACAAGTGGATAAATAGGAATTGCAAAGCAGATCCCAAATAAATCGGATAAAGCTCTTACGATATATGATGATGTAACCCCTATTTTTGTAATTCTCCCATCCAGTGCATATTTGCTTCTTTGAATCTTCACTTGTACTAAAGGGTTTACTTCTTAGATCGTATTTTATTTCGAACATTCATCATTCTAAATGATCGCTTATTACTCCTTTTCTTATATGACAAGCGCTTTATGCCCCATATCCACATCTACATGCCACTTTTTGATTTTTGGAGGGAATTGAAGATCACCATCGCTCATCTGGTTGATGATTTGGAATACTATTTAGGCAGCTTGATTTGGAAAAGAAATGGCTAAGACTAAAATAAGGATGTAAGTGGTTGATTATGTTAGTGGATATGGAGCTACAGTATGTTGTGTTTCTTAGGTTTGCCCTGAAATTTTCGAGGCAATTTGGATGTTGTATCTTTCTATCTTCTTCTCTTCTCTTTCAACTTCTTTTTATTTTCTTCTGTATTTTATAATTTTAACATGGTATTAGAGTCATGATCGGCTCTGTGCATTCAAGCTAGTCATAGTCTTGACATTGCTTCCATTATCATATATATTCTTTTTTCACCTCTTCTACATGAAAGAATTGATTCATGTAATTTTCATACTTTTTTAATCTCTTTTACATGAAAGAATTGATTCATGTAATTTTCACATTTTTTTTCATCTCTTCTACATGGAACAATTGATTCATGTAATTTGTATTTTTTTCTTTTCATCTCTTTTACATTTAGTAAGAGATGCCTTTTTATCATGTGGGTATATTTTTCACATTGATTTGCTTAGTAGATGTATTTTCTCCTTTGATCTTATTGGCCTTTTATATTACATGTGGATGTCTTTTCCCATAATTTTTTTTGGCCTTTTATTTTCATGTGGATGTCTTTTCCCACAATTTTTATAGCCTTTTATAATTCATTTCCCGCGTTGTTTCTAGTTACTTAATGTATTTTCCACTATTTATTTTTTAGACTTTATGTTCTTTGTTTATGCCGTGAAAGGGACCATTTCAAGTCCAAGTTGGATAGTCTCAATGCTCACATTTCAATTTGAGAGGGAGTATTAGAGTACACCTTATTTGATAATTATCATAAGTCAGTTATCTAAACATAAGATTACAATAAGGAGATTATAAGTTTAGATAACTAGCATGTGGTAGTTATCAAATAAGGAATACTCTAATCATAATTGTATTAAATCTTGATGAATCGTATTATATATTCTCATTTTATATAGGCATCGAATTTGGATGAAGATAACTTGGATTGTATATGGTGTAATAGTATTTATATATGTTATTTCAATTCTTTGAATCTATATAATTAGGATCCTATTTTGTGTTTTCACAAGGCACATTGTACCTTCTATTTTTATTTTTAATAACACAATCCTTAAATTTGAAAAAAATTTATTTTCTTTTTCTGGCATAGGAATATGGATATGGGTTTCTCCACCAACTATTTGAATCACTTAGTCTGAGAAAATCTATGATATTGATCAGCTTTCTTGGATATGGTAAATTGGTAATGGGTTTTTGGCTTTCTGCACCAACTAGTTGAATTCCATCCCAATAAATTGAGCCAATAGAGCTAACGCAAACACCAATTTAGAATGAACCTAAACCAAAAAATGATTAGGTAGGATTTAAAATTGGAAAAAAATACAAAAATAGCTTAAGATAATAAAATCGGAAACTTAACCAAAAAATCAAAAATTTTGAGTTTTGATTCATTTGGGTTTGAGAACAGAAAAAAAAAACAATCCGAGAATGAAACGATTCATTTTGGTTCAGTTCAGTTTGGGTAACTGAACTTGTATCCCTACACATAGGCTACTTGCACTTAAAAACTAAGGAAAATATTTTATTTTCTTTTTAGTAATAGCCCCTGACCATGGTTTTAAATATCACCCATATCTAATGGGTTAGACCCCATTTAGATATTGTCACGATCCAAAATCCACGCACCTAGATCTTGAGTCACGACCCAGTTAGGCAAAAGAAACCTGTAATAAAAATTTACTCTAACAAGGGATATAATACAAATATGAAGAAAAATCACATTTTCAAAAGAACAAAAGAAACTTTTCTTCCATAGAACTAGTCAGTACCACTCACTAAACTTCTGTACGCAACTCCCTTGTACAATGGAAGTCAGGCGACTATACATATAAAAAAAGTTTTGACATTACTACAACCAAGTCACTCACTATTAATATACTTTATACATAGATAACCTTACCAAACATAGAGGCCTTCACCAGACAACACTTGCCGAGAACTCCCTCTATAGCTCTTTCTCTAATCTCTTCCCTTAACCTTCAGGGTAGTTAGAACCACCGTAAGAGATAATCTATATGCTCCATAAGTATCTAATTATAACAAATAATGGCTAAACCACTAACATGCATGCTAAAATTCATTTAATCTGTGTACTCTACTAAATACAGATTACATAGCCAATTTTATTTTTTTTGGACTTTGGAAAGAAAATGATCAAAGTTCTATATCAAAAGTCCCTTACAGAAATGGATAGACAAACAAATTAACAATGTAACTTTTACTTAAAGTACATGAACAAATAAGAAATTGTTGAGGCTAATTTATAACTAATAGCATGAATTCAATTAGATTAGAAATAAACTTCTGTGTTCAGATTTCATGTACGAACCTTCATATTGCAAAACAATATAACTCTCTTGATTTCATGTACAGACCGTCAAATTACCCCTCTTATTAGATTACTAATATACCCTTGATATTATTGATTTACCTAAAAGTTCCTAATATCAGTCAAATGTCTAAATTGTCCCTTTAATTATTAAATTTCCAAAAAACCCCTTTCATCCACTTAAATGTTCCAAATACCCATGAATTTATTGAATTACTGAAAGACCTATTTAAAACTCCCCATTGGCCAAATGTCCTACTCAATTACTAATTTAGCTAAAACTCCCTTAATAACATATACAAAAATCCTAAATTCATAAACAAATAAACCAAACTAAGTATTTGACCTGGTTTGAATCGGATCCTTACATATATACACCCAGATTTTATATGGGGTAAAATATTTGGTCAAATGGGTCAAATATTGAACCATATTGGCTCTCGGATCACATTATGTCATATTGGCTGATATATATCGGATAATTGGCAAAATAACTTTTTTGTAAATTTTTAATATTTTTACTATTTTTAAAATATAACAAGATGCTTAAATATTGGCCATTTTGGCCTATACGTATCGCATATATTGGTAAGTATGGCCTAGGATCTAGCTGACATGCTGATATATGTTGAACTTTAAATCCCAGCCCCTTACTGACAATAAATATTATTACACCATTTATTTGAAATTTTATTTTACACCATTGAAGTGTGTTTATTATTATGGCATGTGGCACACGTATATGATCAATCTCAATCAGTGCCAATTCATATTTAGAGCATTTTCCTGTCCAAATATTATACCTATAAAATGATGAACTCTAATATACTATAGACCATTAATAGTTGAGAACGAGTGATACCTGTTGAGTTTAGTGATATCTGCTGACTTTAGTCCCATTGTAGCCTTGTCTCTCCTCTTATAAGGTTATAGCTATTTTATTCATTGCCAATTGATTTTGAGTTGGATGTCCATAGTTATCGTGGTATATGTCATAGCAGACTTTTTGCTACTCCGTGTCACCAATTTATTTCTCCACATGGTTTGACTTAGTCAGGCCACAACGGGCGTGGACGTGTTAACTTTATTCCCAATATAGCCTTATCCCTCATCTTATAAGCCTCTTTAAACACTTTGACAATATGAATTACTTTCATCTTAAACCATTATTATCATTTTCAGATCATTTAAATATCAATTTGATGTTTGAATAACATCTACATAATTTTCTACATACCACTTTTTTCCCGCACACCGGTGTAGATAGAAAAAGTTGGTGTATATCTAGAAAATATATTTTATTTGACCTAAAATAGTTAGGAAAAGTTTGTGGATCCAAAAGCCTCTTTAAACACACTTTCTGATGTTTTGGATCATTGTTAGTAACAGTTCAACAAAATTTGTTGTCATTATTTTCTGGATAGCTCTATTTGCATCTATTGAATTAGTGAGATCACCTTTGTTGAAAAGAGGTTGAATGCTTGGAATCTGAAGATTGTGATCTATTTTCATCCAATCTTTCACACAATGGACCTTGAGTCAATGGATCTTGAGTCCATGGGCGTATTATTTGACATGGCACCTGTCTCAAAAGGTGACTCAAAAACCAAGAGACACACCTTACAATCACTTGTTAGGATCTGTTCCATGTGGAAAAACAAAAACTGTCTCTCTGGATTGTCTTCCCATGGACTAAAGATATTATGTGTACCATTGGAATGAAAACTACTGATCTCCATTGTCTTATTCAAAGCAATCAATGATTTTTCAGTGTAGATAAGGTGACACTAGCAATTTGGTAGGCGCAACACAACAAAAATAAGGTGTTTGAGCAGCACTTGATGTTAAAGCAATTTTTGGTAGCGATAGAACTAATAGCAGCAGTTTTTTGTTAGAAAAACTGCCGCTAATAGTCTTATTTTTTGTAGTGCAAGTAGATGTGCTCTTGTAACATCCCGGAAAATCCCGAACCCGAATTACTCCCAACTAAGTGTGCGGGTCTAACATGTATACGATATGTACTTTGGATTTAGAGGATATTGTAATTTTAAAACAATTGTGTACAGTGGCACCAAAGAAAGTATGTTAAATTGTGTGAGTGGATTCATAGGCTTAGTGAGTGCATCAGTGGTGAGAGATTTGCTATGTAAATGAAAATAAAACTTTGTTATGCCCTGTGATGAGGATCCTATGCACTGACGCACGGTGTAACGGCTTAACACCGAAATAGACCCCCATAAGTATAAAAGGGAATAAAACCCATTTAAAACAAATATCTTTGATATTTGCAAGAGAAATAGTAGAGAGAAAGAATTCCACCTCTCTTCCCAAACCCTATTCTCCTCAAGCTTCTTCTCTGCAAGGATTCTCGTGATTCCAATCGCGAAGAACCTTCAAGACTTGACATCGTTGCGATTGAGGAGCGAGATCGAACCTTCAACTTTGATAGAGTTAAGATTGAGGAATGAGAGTGAACGCGTTGTCGAACGAGGGCGTATCATCGAGCGAGCGCGAGTCGACCATAGTAAGTATAAAGATTGTTGCGCGGCTTGAAAGATGGAGATCGTTGCACGTTAGTGTGAAGCTTTGTTTGATATCGAGCACTGTGAGACTCTGCTCATGTGACACCGAACCCTCTTTGAGGATTATCGCAAGCTTCGTGTACACTACCTAAGAAGGTGAGTTTCATAGTGATTACCGTGTAAAATTACCTTTCCTAAGTTTAGATTGATAGATGTGTGGTGTGTGATTGAATTCGTTTTGAATTGGGGGAAAATCGAGTCCGTGAGAAAGAAGAAAACATTATAGAAATGCACAAAATCACTCGAGCGATATACCCTTAGGAAACAATAGGAGAATCTGCTCGAGCGAATTTTCTAGGCAAAATTTCTCTGAAAAAATCCGCTTGAGTGAATTTTGGAGTGCCACTGGGAATCTGTCAAAATCGCTTGCGCGATTTAGAAACCGCTTGAGCGAATAGAAAATCGCTTGAGCAAAATGGCTTCAGAATTTAGGCTAAATTTCACTGAAAATCATTAATGAATTCCAAAGTGTACAGGAATTGTGAAAATCGCTCGAGCGATTTGCCCTATTTTTAGCTGTCTTGGGCTTTTCTTTGAGAGATCTTGTGAGTGTTTTGAATCGTTCAATTACTCTATTATTGATATATGGTTTATGAACTATTGTGATCTAGATTGAGTATGAGAGGCCTTCGATAGGATCTTTGCATTGCAATGTGTGATTTCGAGATTAAGGTAGGAAAAACTCAACATACAATTTTTGTTTTCAATTTTGATTCATAGACTCCATGATGTGATCGAATGTAAGCTTTGAAAATGAGATTGAATGTGTGTTTCGAAATTGTTTATGAAAGAAATAATGAATTTTGAATGCGAATCGATATATGAACTCCTAATAGAAATTGCATGTTTTTATCGAAATTGAATATTGAACATGTGTAAATATTTATTAACTTTTAAATATCCTAATTTATATTAGTGGGTGCATATCCATCCAAAGATATATGAACCACCCAAATTTATTTTAAAACTTGGAACACAAATTGTTCATATGCTTATTCGTCTCTCTCTCTCTCTCTCTCTCTCTCTCTCGGCCCACTTTCTCTCTCACTCTCGGCCCACTTTCTCTCTCACTCTCTTTCCCAACGCTCCCCTTTCTCTCTCTCTCTCAACTGACTTTCTCTCATTCTATTTCTCTCTCTCTCAGTCGACATTTTCTCATTCTCTCTCTCTGTCTCTCTCTCTACCCACTTTTTCTCACTCTCTAGTTCATTTCGAGAGAGTTTTAGTTGACAAAGTCTTGCTTTTTTATTACACTAGAGGCCTTATTCTTGCCATCCTTTCGAGGCTTCTACCGCCTTCATTGGCGCTAGCTTTATATTAAAGAAGAAAGGCCTTAAGCGGTTAAGTGCATAGGCACATCATGTACTCGCATCTCGCGCAAGTAAGAGTTTCTGGATCTAAAGAAGGAAAAGTTTATTCATTTTTCCGATAGTTAAGGAAACATAGAATTCAATCTTGTCATTTAAAAAAAAATTAATTGATTGTTTATCTTTTCATTGGATTTGGTTGTTTCTTGCTTTCATGTGAATTTAACTTGAGGATCCTAATAATATGTTCACGATTGACTTATAAAATTGGGGAATTGTTGTTGCAACAAGTAATAGCATTGTACAATTTTATAAGATCATAATGTGATTAATTGAATGCTTTGAGTCGACTATCCCACACAATCTCTGAAAGCACCTACCTCGGAATTCCTTTAAAACCATTGATTGCGTCAGATCATATGATGGAGATTGTGTTTCACCGAGATCTTCCACAAAACAGATCTTGAGATCACGTCGCATCTATCAGACGGTCATTGTTTGATTCCACAATCTCACATATCCCCAAAATATGGCCCTAAAATCACATTTCAGCATGATGTGTGTCATTGCACACAAAGGGCATTTTTTGGGGATCTGTGAGATGTGGAATAAAAATGGACCATTTAATAGGTGAGATATGATCTCAAGGTCCATTTTGTGGAAGATTGTGGTGAAACACGATCACAATCATCAAATCCGAAGCAATCAACGATTTTTAAGGGGTTACACACGTGGGCGCTTTCATAGAATGTGTAACGAAAGATGCTAAAACTATAATTAACTAAAGCTTTATTACCCTAATGTCAATTTAATTTTATCTAACTTTATATATATATATATATATATATATATATATATATATATATATATATATATATATTTTTTTTTAAATTTTAGTTAAAACTCTAATTGTTTAATGAATTTGAACTCTCATTCTCTCAACCCATATAATTTTTTATTTTTTTCGATCCCTACTACTAAAACCCTAATAATCTAGAACCCCATTGACAACCATTTCCTAGTTATAATTTATAAACCCCAATTTTTTTAGAATCCTAATATTAAAATACTTACTTTTTATTTTTTCTTACTTTATTTTGTTGGAATAAATATTTCCTAATTATATATTTTTTCATGGTTGTAATTTGCAAATGTATATTTCTTAATTTATTCATTCATTTAGTAATTATTATATTTTAAGTTTTTAAAAAATAATAATTATTCTTAATTTGTAATGATTATTCTTAAGTTGAAAGACAGTGGTCCCAAAAATCAATTTAAAAATAAAATAAAATTAATCATTCGATCTGGGCACTCTAATGGATTTGATTCATCTGAACCCCTCATTCACTCAACTAATGTAATTTTTTTATGTGTATTTCTTGAAGCAATTATGTTGTTAAAGTATTTCAAAAGAAAATCTATTGAATCTGCTTCTAGTCCTTCAACCGTTAACTCTGTAAAAAAGCATAAACATGTAACAGAGATTAACTTTAACAAACTTTCACGTGATCCCACATTACGAAAGCCAATTTCAAGTTATGATCCAAATGATCAAGATAATGCTAGAAGGGCATATTTACAAATGCATCCTTATGAGCCTTGTGATTGCAGTTTTTCCCAAACACTGATTTCAGATACGTTACGATGTTTTTTGTTGTTGATGGGTTTAAAAATTGGAAGAGATATGAAAAATTTAAAACTCATGAAGGGCAAGTGGATAGCGCTCATAATAAAGCCTATAGGATGCCACATAATTTTTTGAATCAAGAACAACATATTCAGACAACTTTTGATAGGCACAGTGTTCAAATATGAATGAAATAGAAAACTTGTTTGACTGCATCAATTAAAACTATTCGTTTTCTTCTATATCAGATACTTGCTTTTCGTAGTCATGGCGAATCAAATGAGTCGAACAATCAAGGAAATTTTCTTGAACTTTTGAAATTTCATGTTGATGGTAGGGAAGAAGTTGAAAAGGTAGTATTGAAAAACATTCCTCATAACCTTAACTTCACATGATATTCAGAAAGATATTATTCATGTGTGTGCAAAGGAAACTACATCATTTATCATAATAATCTTGAAGGTTCATTATTTTCTGTTTTAGTCGATGAATCTCATGATATATCTATCAAGGAACAAATGGCTATTTGTCCATGTTACGTGGACAAAGATGAATGTATAATTGAACGTTTTATTGGAGCTTTATATGTTGAAAAAGTTGATGATAGATCACTCAAAAAAGCAATCTATAAATTATTTGCGGGACTTGGGTTGAATATACAAAGATTGTGTGGTCAAGCCTATGATGGTGCCAATAATATGTCTGATGAATTTAATATCCTGAAAACATTTATCATGAATGAAAATGGATCTGCATTCTATATTCGTTGTTTTGCACATCAGCTTCAATTGACTCTAGTTGCTATTGTAAAAAAATATTACAAGATTGAGTCACTTTTTAGCATAGTTTTGAATGTTGTGAATATCGTCGGAGCTTCATGCAAATGTAGAGATCTTCTTCAAGAGAATAAGACTGCTAAATATTTGAAAGAACTAGAAAGTGGTGAGCTTTTAACTGGGAGGGGTCTGAATCAGGAGACTAGTCTTAATCGTCCTGGAGAAACACGTTGGAGCTCATATTGACTGGGATGTATTCTTCTGTGATTAAAGTATTTGATGTAGTTGGTGGGGATGGCTCTGAATTTGAAACAAAAACTACGTCAAATGCCATGTTAGATGTATTGCAGTTATTTGAATTTGTACTTAACATGCATTTTGTTGGTATGTGGCCATAGCATCGTTAGGCACAATCGATATTATAGAGACCATCTCGAGTAAATCTTTATAATATTAGTAATAAACCCTTGTTACCATATTTACATACAAATTGTATTTATAGTATATTATATTAACTAATATTTATTTTAAATATATTTTTGAAAACAAAACTTTGTAAAACGGTAACAGAGTTTGTTGTATATTGATGACAATATTAAGATGGGCCGTTTTCTCCGATTGAATATGCATAAATTCGAAGGTTAAAGTTTTGGCTATAAAAGAAGGTCTTTGTGTCATGAGCAAAACCACCGAAAAAGAAGAAGAAGACGTTCGTTGAGAAATAGTGTCTATTCGATCGACGATCACCAGCTTCGCGGCATCGCCCTCTTGATCTTGCGATTAACCGTTGACGACGAAATATATCTTCACTGGTATCAGAGCCAAGTTTGTCATTTTTGTCAGCAATGAGCAACGTCGACTCCTTCCCAGCGCATCACCATCATCATCGATCAATCACCAACTATAGATCTGTTTAGAACAGATCCAACACCCTGCATCACCATCAAGATTAAGTCCAAATCGTCAATCGGATCCAAATCTTCACTAGAATTTTTTTCAGCACCTTGCATCACCCTGCATCTTAGAATCCATTTGACCGTATTCTGTACACCACCATTCAAGCTCCTCATAGAAAACCCTTTTTCTTTAGCTGCTGCATTTCGGAGAAGCTGCATTTCATAGAAGAAATAAAAGCTTTTAAATTTTTTTTTGAAAGTTGTCATTTTTCTCCTCGATAGTAGAGTTGTTGATGTGAAGTAAAGGGACAACACATCACCTTTTTTCAAAAGTGATTATTATCACCTTTAGCCAAGCCTATCCAAGAAAATCCAAGTCGAGCCAAGCTATTTTTTTTCATCAACCGTACCTTAAACCTCTTGTAGCTATTCTTTTTTACAAAGTGTGGATTCGGTGCTACTATTAACACTGAATTCAGTGTTTTGTAATTCAGTATTTTCAAGATATTGGAGTCGATATAACTCTGATTGAGGTGCCGTTTTAGCCAACAGATTCCTAGGAAGAAGGCACATATTCTGAAAACTTCCAATCTCTCAACAACACTTTCTAGAGCAGCAGCATTGATCAAGCCGCTACAGACCGTTCCACGTGCACTCGCTCGGTATTGATATTCTCTCGATTGATTTTAGTCGAATCAGTCAATTGTGCCTAAAACTTTCTCATTTAAATTTATTTTTTCATACATATATTTAGAAAATGACTTCTAAAGTAGTGATGCATGAACTATCCAATACTAAAAAACTATTCGATCTAAATTATCCAAATTGGAGACATAGAATAAATCAAATTATAAGTCTGGATGAGATTGATTATGTTTTAGAAAATGAAGTTTTTGAAAATTCACCATCCAATGTTTCAAAAGATATTATGAAAAAATATAATAAATGGGTCGACGATGATAAAATTGCTAGAACTACTATTCTTACTTTTATGAATATCGAATTGGTTCATGTATTTGAAGATTATAAGACTGCTAAAGAAATAATGCATGCTACAAAAATATCATTCATGTAAAATGAAAGAAACAGACTTGGTTATTGATCACGCGAACATGATGACGATATTGGCTAATAACCATGTCGCGGCCGGTAACGAAGTTTCTAACCGTATGCAAGTCAATGTTACTTTGAACAGTCTTCCCGAGTCATGGGAACCCGTTGTTATTACATTGAATCACTCAGCGTAAAATGTGACTATGTTGAACCTCCCAATGCATTTGGGAATTGAAAAAGAAAGAAAGAATAAAAAGAAAAATTTTGAACTTCTTCTCAGTGAGTCTCAACCATCTAGATCTCAAATTGAAATGAATAAGAAAAATAACAAATTTAAGGGAAAGAAGAAATTTTTTAAACATTCTAAGAATAAAAAAGGTTTTTTCTCAAACATCCCAAAGGAAAATGTTATACTTGTGAACAATCAGGTCATTACAAATCAAACTGTCTCGAAAAATTTAAGAATAATAATAATAATGGAAATAGGTGCGATGTTGTATGTGTTTGTTCTGAATCATTGGTTGCAGACCATGATCTAAATGGTTGGTGGGTGGGCCTCTACATGGCACGTCGCTAGGTGTCGGGATGGTTTTGTGGACTTCAAAGAGGTCAAAGCCAGCGAGCAGCGTATTTATATGGGAAATGACACGTACTGTGACATGTTAGGAATTGTTACTTTCAAGCTGTAGTTACCTGGGGATATTAATCTCTACTTGTTTGAAACTTTGTATGCACCAAATATGAGGCACAATCTGATTTATGTTCCTAAACTATATGAAAAAGGTTTTGAGGTTAGGTTTTTATCTAGAAAAGTGTCAATTGGAAAGCATCGACGTATCATTGCTTGGGGAAGTAGGATGAACAACTTGTATCGTCAGAATGTGATTAATGAAACTTCTAGTTCCGCTTACTTTGATGTGTCTATGAATGTATATGATGATGACCCATATCTATAGCACTTACAACTCGGACATATAAATAAGATTAAAATAAAAAATATATCAGATAAATAATTAATTCTCAAACTTAAAAATTTTAATTTTCCTACTTGTGAATCATGTTTATCTGGAAAATTAGCTCGTAAACATTTTCCCAAAGCTGAAAGATATAAACAATTACTTGAAATAATTCACTCTGATATATGTGGGCCTTTTAGTGTAAAAACTCATAGATAAAAATATTATTTTATTACTTTTATAGATGACTATTCTAGGTTTGGTCACGTGTATCTAATTAGTAATAAATCAGAAGCTTTAGATATATTCAAAGAATATAAAAGTGAAGTGGAAAATCAATTAGGAAGAAAAATCAAAATTTTAAGAACAGATAGAGGAGGAGAATTTACTTATGATGAATTTAAAAATTTTTGTAGCAAATTTGGAATTGAACGTCATTTAACAATGACTTACACACTACAACAAAATGATGTAGCAGAAAGACGAAATAGAACTCTAATGGAAATGACAAGGTCCATATTATCTCATTCTAATTTATCTAAAGTTTTTTGGGGAGAAGCCTTAAGTACTGCTATGTAAATTTTTAATAGGGTTCCAACCAAAGCTATAGATACAACTCCTTATGAGTTGTGGACAAGAAGAAAATCGGACTTAAGTAACTTTAAAAAATGGGGTTCGATTGCTCATGTATTAATGCCATATCAACTTAGAAATAAGTTAGATAATAAAATCATTAGATGTCATTTTATAGGATATTCTGATGGATCAAAAGGTTATAGGTTTTATCATAAAGATAAGGGATTAATAGAAAGTAGAGATGTTAAATTTTTAGAAGATTTAAACGATGATAGCGTTTCGCAAACTGAAAATATAGATCCTTTTGTGATAGATGATAATCACTCCATTACAAATAATAATAATTCTATACAACCAGTGAGTATAGAAACATCTGTATCTCATACTACTATTAGTGGTCAGAAAAAAACTAGGACTCCTCCATCCTACTTGAACGATTTTTATGTTCACTTAAATAAAAATATAGTAGACATTGACTTGGACCAGGGAGATGATCCAAGTAATTATAATGAAGCTATTAATTTACCTGAATCTAATGAATAGCTAAAAGCAATGACTAAAGAACTTGATTCCATAGAAAAGAACAAAGTATGGGAGCTTAGTGATTTGCTTAGTGATAGAAATGTTATAGGATGTAAATGGGTATTGAAAAGGAAACTAAAATCAGATGGTTCAATTGATAAATTTAAAGCTAGACTTGTAGCGAAAGGCTTTACCTAAAGAGAAGGGATAGTTTATCTTGATACATATTCTTCTATAGCTAAATTTATGTCAATTAGAATCAGTTTAGCTATTGTTGCCCATTTTGATTTATAACTATTCCAAATAGATGTCAAAACTATTTTTCTAAATGGAGAATTAAAAGAAACCATTTTTATGAAACGACCAAAAGGTTTCGAGATTAAAGGACATAGAGATAAAGTATATAAGTTTAAAGAATCTTTATATAGGAAAACAATCTTTACGTCAATGGTATTTGACATTTCATAGTGCAATACTTTAAATGGGATATGTGATTAACAAATTAGATCATTGTGTATATGTCTTAAAGAGTGGGAGTAGGTTTACTATTTTATCCTTATATGTAGATGATATACTACTTGCTAGAAATGATTGATAACACAAAATCATGGCTTCACTCTCAATTTGAGATGAAGGACATGGGAGAGGCATCTTATGTTCTTGGAATAAAAATAAATAGAGATAGAAAATCTCGTATGATCTGTTTAAGCCAAGAAAGATATATTGACATAATCCTAAAAAGATTTAAAATGGATGATTGTAATCCTTTGTCTACTCCAGAGGAAAAGGGATTGAAGCTCAGTAAAAAATATTGTCCATGTGACGGATAAGAAAGATTAAACATTCCCTGTACTCAAGCTGTAGGGAGTTTGATGTATGCTATGTTGTGTACAAGACCAGATATCGCTTTCGCAGTAGGTCTTGTTAGTAGATACCAAAATAACCCTGGTATAAAACACTGGCAAACAGTAAAAAGAATTTTGAGGTATCTAAAGGGTACGAAACATTTTAAATTATGTATTCAGTCCGATAAGCTTGAGGTTCAAGGATATTCTGATTCTGATTAAGCTGGGAACAAGGATGATGAAAAATCTACCTCTGGTCATGTTTTCCTCTTTGGAGGTGCTGCTATTTTTTGGTCTAGTAAGAAACAAGGATGTGTTGCTCTACATACTCAAGAAGTCGAGTATGTGGCTTATAGTGTAGCTTATACATATGCCATCTGAATAAAACGTTTCATCAATGATATAAAACTTGATATAACCGACATGACTATGCATTTATTTTGTGACAACAAAGCTGCAATTAAATTAATTGAAAATGGAGCAAATAGTTCTAAGGTCAAACACATTAAAGTTCAATATCACTACATTCAAGATGTAGTAGAGACATGTGAAGTGACAGTAAGTCATTTACCTTCTTCTTATATGGTTGTTGACCCTTTGACAAAAGGTCTAAGTGTGAAATTATTTACAAAGCATGCTGACTTGATAGGACTTAGGGATGCCTAAGTTAAATTTATTCCAAGGCACTTAATAATTTAACTCTATTGAAAAAAAAGTACTGTGATGGGCAAATCCGCTTTGGCGAGTAAAACCTCACGATTGGGATAAGTGATCATGATAGGCAAATCTGCTTTGGCGTGCAAAACCTTGTGACTTAGAAAAGGTTTGTTGTGATGGGCAAATGCGTTTTTGGCGTGCAAAACCTCATAACTAGGCTATGATCTAATGGGTAAATCCTAAAACGGCAAAAACCTTAGACATATCACGGCCCACATGACCAATTAGGAGATGTTGGTATGAATTAAACTGGCAAAGATATTATGGAGACCATCTCGAGTAAATCTCCATAATATCGATAATAAACCCTTGTTATCATATTTATATACAAATTATATTTATAGTATATTATATTAACTAATATTTATTTTAAATATATTTTTTAAAACAAAACTTTATAAAACGGTAACAGAGTTTATTGTATATTGATGACAATATTAAGATGGGCCGTTTTCTCCGATTGAATGCGCATAAATCCGAACTTTAGGGTTTTGGCTATAAAAGAAGGTCTTTGTGCCATGAGCAAAACCACTAAAAAAGAAGAAGAAGACGTTCATTAAGAAATAGTGTCTATTCGATCGACGATCACCAGCTTTGCGGTATCACCCTCTTAATCTTGCGATCAACTGTTAACGACGAAATATCTCTTCACATTTGATGAGAATAATATTAGGAATTACCAATCAATTGTCCATAGCGTTACAATAGAAGGACCAAGATATTGTGAATGCTATGAATTTGGTTAGAATTTTCAAGGAAAAAATATAAGAAATGAGAGAAAATGGGTGAAATTCTTTTCTGGCTGAAGTAACCTCATTTTACATGAAACCTAATATCATTGTTCTTAGAATAAATGACAAACATGTAACTCGAGGGCGTTCACATTGTAAAGTTGAAGATACAAAGAATCTACATCACTATCGTGTTGAAATATTTTATACAGTTATTGATATGCTACTTCTAGAGCTTAACAATCGTTTCATAGAAGGAAATACTGAGTTGCTTCTTTGTATGACATGTTTGAACTCACGAGACTCGTTTTCAGCTTTTGACATGAAAAAATTGTTTTGCCTTACTCGAAAATACTCAATGGACTTTTCTGCAGTAGATATCTTAGATCTGGACAATCAGCTTGAGACATACATTCGTGATATGTATTCTTCTAAAGATTTTTTAGAAGTGAACGTGATTGATAGTCTTGCTAAAAAAATGGTTGAAACAAGAGGAAATAAAGTGTATCCACTAGTTTACTTACTCATTACATTGGCCTTAACCCTTCCTATTGCAACTGCCACTGTTGAAAGAGCATTTTTAGCTATGCATACTCTAAAGAGCAAGTTGCACAATTCAATGAGAGATGAATTAATGAATAATTGTTTAATCACATATATCGATAAAGATGTTTTTAATAGCATCGATGATGAAAAAATCATGAATTACTTTTTGGATATGAAAACTCGTCGTAGACAATTGCCATAGTAATTAACAATGATATATGAAATATACCTTTTTTTGTAAGTAGATGATATACTTTGCTTTTGTTTATTTATATATTTTGAACATTTTTTTTTACAAATATACATATTTTTAGCGTTTTCTTAGAAAAAAAATTCTATAATTTTTTAACAATAATTGATTAGATGACCACCCTATGAAAAAATCTTGGCTCTGCCCCTACAATCACCTACCGCTCGTGTTGCTTACCTAAGAGAACACTAGGTCTAAAATTTATATTTCTCATCAATTATCCGTAAATGGTCAAATGTTCCTAATAAATTAACCTTATGATATTGAAAATAGAAATTTAATACCCTCTGCTACTTGTATCACACTGGGTGTGACACTAGTTGTGACAGCCCGGATTTCGGCACCCCGAAACCCGTGCCATCAGCACGATCATCTTGACCGTGCCCCTTAGCTATACTTGGGACATTGGTATATCAAGCAACGAATTGAATTGAAATAGTAAATGAAGCTGTGGAATTAAGTTACGATATAAGCATTTCTCAAAATACAATTCTACCCTCATGATTCTACATGAACGGAGAACCGATCTGAACCATTGATGATCGCTAATCATCCCCGCCCAAAAGAACTATCCCAAATCTATTTATATACATTGTTTATATACAAAGTCTCTCAAAACCCCTCAAAGCCGCACAACGGAGTCCTCTAGAAGAAATCCTCAGGAGGTGGCTCGAGTCCACGGGGTCTCCTGAAACCTCGGCAGCTGCTAGTAGTGGACTTGCGACGTATAGTCTATAGGGTGAGCTACATCCTAGCTCAATAGAGAACAGAACACAGTTGAACATATAAATTATCACTCACATATATTCCATGATATGCCATGCATGATGTGTCTATGCAGATACTGATGAAAATAGTTAAAAAAAACCTCATGTTTTACTGGTAGTTTACTCATGTCTTTTACTTATTCATGAATGACGCTGAAAAGGCCTAAAGCAAAACTTAAACTTTCAATTTAAGTAATCCCCGAGCAATATAGCATCGAGCCCCGATGAGATACCCATCATCGTCATCGATATAGACAGTTTTAACGTATTCCTTGGGAATACAAATAGTACCCAAACCCCTTTCCCCTGGGGATTGGTGGCGGGGTTTCACTAGTCTCAATCAACACCCTTGGGGTGTGTTTACTGTGTACGGATAAGCCTTTGCACTGGCCTACGGATTTGCCACCGTATCGGTCACGGATATCCTGCCGTGTCAGTCGTGGATATCCCGCTACGTCGGTGGAGTACCCTATCAAACCTCAAATAACAGAAATATCGGTGCCTTATATATAGTTATTTACCGTATAAATGTGCTATCTTATATCCGTTAGGCCCTATCAAACATGATTCAATCTTGGATACATCCCTGGGATGCATCCACTCACTTGCATCACACCTGATGCTCTTATCTCTTTACTTCTTTATCCCATGGGGATGACTCATTATGATTACTTTTATTGATGTCACGCACACACACTTTTCCCACACTCTTTAAGCAATAAAATATTTTGAATTTAAATCTATATCACTACATACATGCTCTTGTAAAATAAAGTACATGTTCAAGGAGTTCCCTACCTCAAGTCTTCGTTTGATCAATGCATCAAGGTCCCACGTGGCTCCTTGTGCCCAAGCTCACAAGTACCACCTATGGTACCACATAACGTGTGAAACACATCACTAAAGATGTAATAAAGAAGGTCCAAGACCCTCCAAGAATCTTAAAGTCAAACTCAAAAGTCAACATAAACTGGCACAGTCGATTAATCGAACTCCAAAATCGATTAATCGATTTCCAAAATCCATTAATCGAAATTCAATATCGATTAATCGATTCTCAAATCGATTAATCGAGATTCCCATTCGATTAATCGAATCCCAATTCGATTAATCAAAATTCTCTACTCTATCCAGTCGATTCTCAATTCGAGTAATCGAGTTTCCAAAATCGATTAATTGATCCCAAATCGATTAATCGAATTTCTAAATCGATTAATCGAACTCTCATTTCGATTAGTCGATTTCTCCAAGCTATTTTCTTTCCTCCACTGGAGTTTACCGTAGGTTCCTAGTCGATCAATCGATTCCCAATTCGATTAATCGAAATCCAAAGTCGATTAATCGAAACTCAATTCGATTAATCGAGATCGGGGTCCTCTGACTTTTCAACTTCTTGGCCAATTTCGATTAATCGAAACCCAATTTTGATTAATCGAAATTGCCAGATTCAGCCCCCTTTTGACTGTTCTTCCCAATCTCTTCCCTTACTTTCTCCTCCATTTTTTTAAGCTCCTATCCCACATTTTAAATTATTTCTAACTACAATTTAACCCTTTAATTCATGCATTTTAACTACAAAAATCTTACCTTCAATCAATCTCAAATTGATTTCAAATAAAGTGGTTGGAAAGGCTAGGGTTCCAGCTTTGGCTTGAACGGATTCTTCGCGTTGAATCGGCTTCTTTAGTGCTTGAATCCCCCTTCCAATCACCCACAATAACTCCTTGCTCAACCACCTTCTTTACTCCTCTCTCTCTCTCTTCTTTACTTCTCTCTCAACAACCTAAGATAGAGATCTAGGGTTATTAAACCCTTTTATCTCTCTTCACACTTGTGTGTTGAGCACATGCACCGCGATAAGTGTATGCGACTTCGCATTTACATCGTAAACCACACAGTCAGTCAAACTATCTCATCTCATCCGTTCATCACACTCTATGCTAACCATTGAACTCCTAATTGGTCAAACCTGTGACCAATCGACACGGATCCCGAGGTCACTGTTTAACGTGATTTTTCGGGATATTACACTAGTCCATATTAGAAGGCTAAGTTTCTCACCGGTAGGGTTGTAATAGAGAGCAGCATTAGACACATTCGGTTCAACTAAAAAAATGAGAGCTTTTTCTCTCGTGAGCTAGAGCCGAGATTTTTATCTGAAGCTTGGTTGAAGTAGAGTTGAGCTTGCAAAATCTCGGATAGGCTCATCCAGACTCAACTTTCTTAGTATTATATAATATAATAAAAAATAAATAGATAGTTCTTGAAATTATTTTTTTTTACCGTTTATCTCTTACTAAGTAGATTCATCTAATGGATAAAGATATAATGAGGATAACGCATTATAATCTTCTATTAAAGTTTGCGCTCTTTCTTCTCATTTTCCATTAAGCCTCTCTCTCTCTCTCTCTCTCTTTGCCTTTATTCTCTATCGGCACTTTTTCACTCGTTTCAATAAAGGATAACCAATATGATAATCAACCAATCAATCAGCACCTGCAATCAACACCTTCGTGACTATACGACATAGACTACACTTACATGGCTAAAGGTGAGGCTAAAGACAAGTCACCTTCATCTCCATATTTTTTATTTTTTTGGTAAGTAACCATATATAATACTAATTAGATTTATGGTGTATGCAGTCCGGTCATATCATAATGGTATTAGAGCCGAAAACGGCTCTTCTATAAGATGAAGGATTGTAATAGTCCCACATCGAATAGAGAAATGTCCACAGACTGGGCTATGCTAGGAACTTAAGCCGGGAACATGTCACGATGTGTTTTGGTTAGGGATTTAAGCCAATGCTAGGAACAAAATCGGAAAGGGAATGTAATCGAAAAACTAAACGGCATTGTGGTGTGTGGTCGGTCGTCACAACAATTGCCTTACCAATTACAAACTGTAGGTCACAACATAACATTTCACTATCTGACGCTAGGCTGTCAATGGATAGGGTTAGGTCGGGTCAAAATTTTGGCTGCCAATTAAAAAAACTTGACCCAATGGTGCACTTGATTGGATCCGTCCTGGCCTGATGGTCCACTTGAGTCGCCCTAATGGACCGACTCCCAATCCAAAACCTTGATCAGACCTGATAAAAAACCTGATTTTTTCACTTTTTACATAAAAATATCAGGTTAGGTTGGGTCAACCCAACTCGACTTGATGTGACTTGCTTGACCTGTTGATTGAGCCGACCTAAAGGTCAAGTGCGATGTCACGTGCCTGGCCCGACCCGACTGATTGAGTTTATGTGCCACATTCGGTGAACTATTAGATTGGGTCGGGTATCGGATAGACCCGACTCGTTGAGAACCCTAGGTTAATTTGATGGCAGGTAGGGCTAATTTCTTTTTGCACGTGTGATTCAAAGTTTAGCGGTTTATGTATATCAAGATCAAGAACGTCAAAATGGCATAAATATATATATATATATAGAGAGAGAGAGAGAGAGAGAGAGAGAGAGAGGGTCGGGGATATGTGCCCGGGCATAGAGATATCTATATGTCAATTGATATGGGCACGACACGTAGCGCCCTTTTTGTGAAGTGATGGGTGGCATGAGACCTACTTTACTAAGTAGGGTTACATGTAGCACCCTTTTTGTGAAGTGATGGATGGCATGGAGCCTACTTTACTAACTAGGGTTACACTTTTAAAATATTTTAAAAGTTAAATACCCTTCCTACCGTCATTCTTAACTTTTTTAAAGTATATTTTTTTTCTTCTCTTTCCTTTCTCCATTTTCCAAGAAAGTGTCAGATTTACTGTTTCAGGTATATTTTACTCAAAAAATGTGACCGCCCGGTAGCAAATCCCTATCACCTCGGCAGCGAAGCGCCGACACCCCGATGCCGAGGTGTCGGCGCCTCTATATCGAGGTGCCAATGCCTCGCTATTTTTTTTTTTTAATTTTATCGAAGCACACTAGTGCCTCTATATAGATGCACCATCATCTCGACGCTTCACTATTTTTATTTTTTTATATATATCGATGCGCCGACATCTCAATATAGAAGCGCCGACGCCCCTGAAATGAGGAGTTGATGCCCTTTTTTTTTTTTTTAGCGAAGTGCCGACACCTTGATATAGAGGCGCATGCACCCCGACGCTGACACCTTGGTGTCAGGGTGCCAGCGCCTCCCTATCTGGGTGTCGGCCACGCTGAAAGGGCTAGCGCTCACATTTTTGAGTAAAATATACCTGAAAAGTAAGTTTGACACTTTCTTAGAAAAAGAGAGAAAAAAGAAATAAGCTTTAAAAATATTTCTAAAAAAGTCAAAAATGACGTCTGAAAGGAAATATAACTTTTAAAATATTTAAAAAGTTTAATCCTAGTTGATAAAGTAGGCCTCATGCCACCCATCACTTTACAAAAAAGGCGTTACGATGTCGCGCCCATATCAATTAGAGTAAAGATATCACCACACCCAGACACATTTTCCCCTTTACCGTATATATATATATATATATATATATATATATATATATATAAAGGCGTTACGATGTCGCGCCCATATCAATTAGAGTAAAGATATCACCACACCCAGACACATTTTCCCCTTTACCGTATATATATATATATATATATATATATATATATATATATATATATATATATATATATATGGGAGCCGGTTAGGTCCTCCATTGAAGGACGGTGACCGTCTTCTAAGATACACATGGAGCTCCACGTGGCACCTAAAACATTACTTGCGTGCTATGTGGAGCATAGATGGACAGTTTAGATCAATATTTAAAAAAAAAAATTCAAAAAAAAAAATTTAACCCACAAGTCAAAGTTTGACGGGTTTCATTGGTCCACATTTCACAGTTCAAAAAACACACGGTGGAGATGAGTTTTCAATTATTATTTTTTCATAGATGATAAACAATGTGTCCGAGCTCCATGTGACATCGAAACAATATTTTGAGTGCCACGTGGAAACTTGGAGGACCGTGATCATCCTCCCATTAAAGACAGACACCTTTTCCTATATATATATATATATATATATATATATATATATATATATATATATATATATATAAGCAATGCACCCGAGTTTCATGTGGCATCGAAACAATATTTTGGGTGCCACATGGAAGCATAGAGGACGGTGATTGTCCTCCCATTGAGGACGAATACCTTTTCCTATATATATTTAACTCGATCATATATATAGGTTATTTTTATTTTTCTAACATACAAAAGGCAGCGACAAAGTGTTATCAATATTAGCCTCTTTTTGGCATGACATACAATTATACAATCTACGATACGAATACAGCGATATGAAAATTTTCAAAAAATCAGGATACGGGTATAGCGGGGGTACTTATATTTAAAAATTAATATATATATATATATATTTTTTTTTTCATTGACGATAAAAAATAATATCAAAAAATTAAATGATCTTTCACTATTAAAATATTACTTTTTATCTCCTACCATTGAAGTGAATTAATATTGTGCCATGTGTCACACATCTATTATCATTGTGCAATGTAAACCATCCGATCGGTGAACTTTAATATCAACTATCAAAATGAACAATAATCATTGAAATTAGAGTGCACAAATCGGATGGTTCAAATCTCTAAAAAAGTTTAATCACCATTTGGTGCTTAAATAATGTTGAAACGATCTTGTATACCATTAAAGCTAGATTTTAATTTCACACCAATAAACCAAATATTACCATTTTATCATGTGATGAACATTTGCGATCAATCTAAATTGTCCAATTGGAACATGACTCAGTCGAAAGAAACAAGCCTATAAGTGGATGTGAACCATCCGATTGATAATCTTTAATATCAGTCATTAAAATTGAAAACAAAGATTAATATTAAAGTCCACAAATCAGACGGCTTAAATCTCCCTACAATACCATTTTTAGGCCCATTAAAACTGAAAACTGAAATCAGATGATTCACATTCACAAATCAGATGGCTTAAATCTCCCTACAATGGTTGATATCATAGTCCACATATCTGATAGTTTAAATATACCTAAAAGATTATTTTAACGGTTCAGATCACCTACATCTTAAGCCGTCTAAGATCATTTAACCAATCTTAGGCCCTTGATGGTCTAAGATCATTTAAAAACGATTTTGGCGTCTAAGTGATGGGCAGGGTCGGTCCCACGTTGCCTATAAATATCTCCCGAAAGCAAAGCAACAGAGGAAAAAAATAAAGAAGAAGAAGGAGAAACAAAGAAAGAAGGAAAGAAAATTTCGAGCTAGTGCGCAACGCTCCCATACAGATTCAGGTAAGGCCTTCAGACTTCAACCCTTCTTTCTTTCTTCTTTGTGTCTTTTTTTATTCTCCGGTTTGCAACCCTAAAAGGGACGAATTGGCGCAACGCAGCCATATCGGATACGGTGCCCAAGGTAACAAATTCGGTATCGGCACTTATATTTTTTTTTTCATCAAGCCGATACGTATCGTCCGATATAAGTCCGCGTTGGCCAATACCAATACCGATGCCGAGCTGAAGGACCGATACAGTTTATCGAAAAACCGATACGTATCATTATCGACCGATTTTTATAACTTGGTAGAGACCCTACAACGCTGTTTACCCGATCAAAAAAAAGAAAGATCATTTTAGTTCTAAAATTTGACATTATATTCGACACAATAGATCCCAAGTAGACGGGCCTATCACTTGATCATATTTTGAATCCAAAAAGTAGTTTTCTGATATCTTTTGAATCAAAATCTAAGGTTCGATTATGATTTCAACATCCGTTTTGTAGACGATGGGGCAAGAAAAGGTATCTTTCTTTTGATTCAAATCAGTAAAATAAGGAATCTTGGGTTGGAAAGAAAGGTAGTATCGTAGCAAATAAAAAAGAGGAGTTAAAAGACTATATGATGAAAAAGGCCAAAATATAAAATTGGCACCAAACGAAACATGGTCGCTATCATGTCATTCCTCAAAAGCTATAATATAATTAGACGACAACCAATATTAGGCTTAATTAAAATAACAAGGGTATCTCTGTTTGCACCTACGGTTTACTAAAAGCGCCCACTTTAAAGACAGCATCACAGATGGTCCTTTTTTTATTCCTAGTGACTTAGATCCACAAAATGTCATCCGATTCTAAGCAGTCAACGGGTTTGAGTCGATTTTGGACGTAGACACCTTTAGTAAACCTCTGGGCGTTGAAGAGAGGTGCCTAAATAACAGCTTTCCTTTTTAACCACTCTTGCATATCTCGGATATAATATAAGTTGTAGCTCCCATCATGAATAAGGTGCAGCTTTACTTGCACAACCAAGGATCGAAATTTCGGTTCAAATTATCGGTTTCGGTCCTCACCAATACGATATTTTGGACCGAAATTTCGGTCATATTTTGTATGGGACTCAAGTTTTCTGTTCTCTCTTCACAATCGGTACGATTGTTTTAAGAGTTGTCATCAATTATTTTAAGAGTTTTACATTTTTTTTCATTCTATATGGTTTAAAATTTTAAAGATTTGCACTTTTCTATATTTACGCGATGTGAAACGGGATCTATGTTGTCTGATTTAAAGGCCACAATATAAGATCGATGACGCCAAAGATAGGCGCAAAAAAAAGGCATTATTGCATCTATCTTTAAAAAAAATAAAAATAAAAAATAAAAAATTTTAAACAATCGTTGGCGACTCTTAAAACAGTCAGTACCGATTGTTTTAAGAGTCGCTATTAACTGTTTAGATAGTCAATACCGATTGTGAAAACAGTCGCCATCGATTGGGGATTTTTTTTAATTTTTTATTCCCGACTGTCTACACAATCGGGATTTTTTTTTTTTTTTTAAAGAGGCGATATCACCTTTTTTTCGTGTCTATTTTTGGCGTTATCTATTTTATTATGTGGCCTTCAAATCAAACAACATAGATCCCGTTTCACATCTCATAAATATAGAAAAGTGTAAATATTTAAAAATTTAAATCATGTAGAATGTAAAAAGTGTAAAAAAGGGGTATTTCGGACTTTTTGTGCTAGCTGAAAACGGCTTGGCTAAAAGCTGGTCGGTTTGGGTAAGGGTCTTTGACGTAGAAGGCACATCTGTGTGGTCACCAAGAATTTTCCCTTTTTTTTTTTAACTTTGACCATATTTTGAACGGTGGATAATATGTATTTTTTGGGGCTATGGACTTGATCGATCTTGCCCGAAAGTTTGGGGCTATGGACTTGCACTTGATCTTTAGATTAGGTGTCACTTGTCATCCAAATGACACTAATGTAGCGTTGAACGCTACAACGATAATGTAGCGGTTGTGCATATAACAAAAGGGTGGTGTTATTTGCACCCGTTTTTCTAGTGGAAAAAAAAATCGTTGACTTCCTTGGATCAAACGATAGAGACCATTTTTCATCCCAATCTTCCACACGATAGATCTTAAGATAACGGCGCACTTATCAGATGATTACATATCGATTCCACATGGCACATCCCCAAAAGTGATCGTGACAATAGGCATGCCTATCAAATGGTCACGTTTGTGGTTTGTGCCACGTGGAATCGAGATTTGGCCGTCTGATAGGTGCACCCTGATTTCAAGATCTATTGTGTAGGTGATTGGGACGAAAAATGATCTTCGTCGTCTGATTCAAGGCAGTCAATGACTTTATATGATGAAAGAGGGCGTGCATCTTACAGGAAAAAGGGTGTGAATAACCCCACCCATAATAAAAAGGATATAGTTATACAGTGGGCAATTTTTTATAGAAAATTTTGCAGCTTATGTGATGCGACGGACTAGCTGCATATAGTAGGGCCCAAGGATCAAAATTTCGGCCGAAATTATCGGTTTCGGTCTCCACCGAAACGATAATTTGGGAGCGAAATTTGGTCATATTTTGTATGGGATTGAAATTTTCAGCCAAAAAGGCCGGAATTCAAATTTTCGGCCTAAATTTCGTTCCGAAATTTCGGTTTTGGTCCCCTCCCCCCCCCCCTCCCCCCTCCCGGAAACTGAAATGAAACCTGAAATTTTGATCCTTGGTAGGGCCTAAATACTGCAGCAGTCAGTTATGTCGAGCCACATAAGCTGTCTGTAAAATTGTCTACTAAACATTGTCCCCCGTTTATGACTTTCCTAATTAAAATGTCAGAAAACCAGTAAGCTTAATAGAAAATATATTTCCCAATAATTTCAAGAGGACCTGTCTTAAGCTGCATAAATTAGAGTTCATTTCTTTAAAATTGGAATTACCCACACTAAGATTATGATAAATATCTATTACTGGTAAGTGATTCCATTTTACAAGATTGATTGATTGGGTTAAAAAGCTCTTCATATAGTGACATTCTAAAGTATAGTTATAGTTTTGGTCTGTCAATGAGTTTTGATATTAAAAATATATGTATTGGGACCCACCCAACAGGAAGAGGAAGCTGAAGGAGATGGGACCCAAAAGACTGAAATTGGTTTCAGGAGCAAAGTATCTGCCAAAAGCGTCTTCATCAAACGGACTTGGAGAAGATGCACATTTTGTGTGTGGAGAGTGTAACACAATCGGGGTGGCTGATGGTGTGGGTGGCTGGAAGATGAGAGGAGTTGACTCTGGATTTTATGCTCGGGAACTAATGCTCAATTCTTTAACAGCAATCAACAACATGTCAGCTAGGAATAATAGGGTCGATCTACAGAGAGTTCTAAAGGAAGCATACACCAACACCAAATCCAAAGGAGCCTCTACAGTTTGCATTTTCACACTTGTCACTCACTATGATCATCATCAGGTGATTAATATATTCCTCTTTCTTCTTCTTTTTTGAATTTTGAATTTTGAATTACTAATTAGTGTTTTGATTGCAGGGTATACAAGGGCTCAACATTGGCGATAGCGGATTATTAGTGGTCAGAAAGAATAGCGTCGCCTACAAATCTCCCGTGCAGCAACATTCATTCAATTACCCGTATCAGCTTGGGAGTAGCTGGGCGAGCGACAAACCCGCCAGTGCACAGGTACCTACCTACCTACCCTTTTATTATTATTTATTAATCATGCATGTTTTGTTTTCTTTCATATTTTTTAATTTTCAATTCAATTATATTACACTACACAGATGTTTGAATTTGGGGTAGTAGAAGGCGACGTGATCATAGCTGGAACAGATGGGTTATTTGATAACTTGTCTGATTCAGAGATAGTTGGGGTGGTAGTGAAGGCTACTAAAGAAGGACTGATTCCAGAGGAAATTGCTTCTAAATTGGTTGAGTTTGCCAATATCAAGTCAAATGATCGCAACTGCTCAACCCCTTTTTCCAAAAATGCTCAGAAAGCCGGACACGTCTATCAAGGCGGGAAGCCCGATGACATCACAGCCGTCATTTCTCTCGTCGTTATTGCTTAAAACTAAGGTATGATACTCACTTAATTTAGGATTTTTTCTAATTAATTTAAAAAAATAAAAAATAAATAATAGGTCCTATTTAGATGTTTTTATGCTATTTTCAGATTTAGCTTACCATTTTCAGTAGTTGGCCATTTTTTCTTTCTAATTCATCAGTCCATGCAATGGAAGTCCGTGCATGCCCCAAGACGGGGATTTAGTGCTTACGCCTATTTGACTGCCTTACCCAATGGGAAAACTAAAACTCAATTGGGAAGGAAAACGATCATATTCCCAGGTTCAAAGTTCGAGATCAGCATATTTATCATCTCAACAGCAAAAAGATATTTTGAATGGACGGCAAATTGCTGGGAGAACAACTTTTAAAGGAGTTCATTCCCAAGTTAATGGAACGTATTATGATACAAGTAAAGAAAATCTTATGAAAAATGTGCTGATTGTTAGATTTAAGAACGGATACCCTCCTCTGTACTACATTGAAGATTATCTTTTTTTTTTATGAATGAGAAAAAAAAAAAAAAAAAAAAAATCTTCAATGTAGTGCAGAGGAGGGTATCCGTTCTTAAATATCTACATAAGACCTAGGGTTCAAGGAGCCCCCAGTTATCTTTCATTACAAAAAACAAAATTCTTCTAACTTTTAAGAAGGAAGAATATCTCCTTGTTGATGAGGCATGCAAAAAGAAGAACTTCATCTGGGGGAGCAACAGGTTGAATGCTATAGTTGAACCATGCTATAGTTGAACCATAGAGGAAGGTGAACGTCGTTTGCATAAACAGGAGCATGGAGTCTGGTTATGAGTGTTGGGGCTTCCGTTCCATGCGTGGACAAACGACGTTTTCAGCCATATTGGGAGGTGCTGTGGATTGTTCCTCGGTGTGGATAGCTGTAATAGCTCCTTCACTGAAACGAGATATGCCAGAATCCTGGTCGGTAGGAATAATTGGAGCAATATTACCCGCCACAGGAACATCGGCGTTAATGGGAGACAGTTTCGTGTGTTCATAGAATTGGAGACGGGGAAAGAGATCCTTAAACAAAGTGAAAACTCAACCTTCGGTGTCGGGAGAGTGGCGTAGATGATATGTCGATGAGGTAACAAATGCAGATGGGCAACCGTCCTATCGATAAGGGGAGCCAATTTGTGCCAGAAAATCTGAGTCCCAGAGACATTGCGGCTACGGCAAGGGTTAGTTCCTCGTCCACAGCGGGGAATATTTTTTCTGATGGTCAGAGAGTGGATGATGGTATTTAAAGGGTTAGGACTTTGTTGAGCACTGTCAACGGTGCAGGTAGAGGGATTGTGGGAGGTAATTTCGGGGCTGCCGCTTCCACCTCAAATTTGGAATTTGAAATGTGGGATTTAGTTACCTTTAATAAGCAAAATGTATAGAAGGGTTTTGATCTGATGGTCCTGACGGAAACACGCGGTGAAGCTTATATCAAGGATGTACGTCGGGATGAGAAAAATAATGAGGGATTTTTCATTTTTGAATGGCAGAAGTAAGGCGGACAATGTAAAACTTTTGGAATCTGAAATGGAAGGGACACGTGGCGGGGAGAGTGTTACTCATGTTTCTGAATCGGAAGTTGATAGGTCACTGGGAAAGACTGCCCATAATCAGCCTGAGGTGACATGGAATCAAATGGAAGATGCCGACGAAACACTTTTATATGATGAGGCAAGTGCGGAGGATCTAATACTCAATGCGAATCAGGTTGCGCATATTCGTTTGGACCAAGATGTTGGGTCGAGTTTGTCAATGAGACAATGAATTAGATCCATTGAGAACTGAATTGTTGGAGAGGGAACACCAATTAAACTTCTTCGATCAGGAATTTCAGAGGCCAAGGGATGATGAGAAGATAAAGGTGACCGACGATGAAAGGCTAGCTACCTCTAATCAATTACCTATCAAGCATCGTCAGGAAGAGAATCAACAGGATGGTAGCGATCGTGAAGTACTTTAAGGGGGAGCTGATCCGAGTAGAGAAATTGTGAGAGTTTCCCCTAAATTTGTTCATCCCTCGTGTTCTCGTTTGAGGATGGGTACACGTGATAATTTGGGTATTATTTCTCCGGTCTTAGGACTACAAGTATTTTCTCTATGCGCTAAAATTGATAGGGTTCTGAAAGATTTTATTATTGTTCATCAGAATGCAAACCTATGTAATGAATTAGAAAAGTTAGGATTTTTTTATTGTAACTCTGGGGATGTGGATTCATGTAATGGGTCATCAAATTATGTTGCCAAGTCCATGGAAGGACCTTATTGCAGGGAGAAAGTAGCTGAATCTAGCGATACTTCAGTGGGGTCAACATCAAATGAATCAAGATAAATATCCTCGAACACTGAGACAGTGCAAGTGGTGGTTGAGAGGCTTGAAAATGAATTATGGGGTGATCAGACACAAGTCAAAGAGCAGTTAAATGAGAATAGTGCAGACATAATTATTGAAATTGGAACTGAATTGTTGGAGAGGGAACACCAATTAAACTTCTTCAATCAGGAATTTTAGAGGCCAAGGGATTATGAGAAGATAAAGGTGACCGACGATGAAAGGCTAGCTACCTCTAATCAATTACCTATCAAACATCGTCAGGAAGAGAATCAACAGGATGGTAGCGATCGCGAAGTACTTTAAGGGGGAGCTGACCCGAGTAGAGAAATTGTGAGACTTTCCCCTAAATTTGTTCATCCCTCGTGTTCTCGTTTGAGGATGGGTACACGTGATAATTTGGGTATTATTTCTCCGGTCTTAGGACTACAAGTATTTTCTCTATGCTCTAAAATTGATAGGGTTCTGAAAGATTTTATTATTGTTCATCAGAATGCAAACCTATGTAATGAATTAGAAAAGTTAGGATTTTTTTATTGTAACTCTGGGGATGTTGATTCATGTAATGGGCCATCAAATTATGTTGCCAAGTCCATGGAAGGACCTTATTGCAGGGAGAAAGTAGCTGAATCTAGCGATACTTCAGTGGGGGTCAACATCAAATGAATCAGTACAGTCATCCTCGAACAATGAGATGGTGCAAGTGGTGGTTGAGAGGCTTGAAAATGAATTATGGGGTGATCAGACACAAGTTAAAGAGCAGTTAAATGAGAATAGTGCAGACATAATTATTGAAATTGGAAGGAAGCATGGCATGACGTTTTGGGGGACTAATGATCAATTGCAAAAAGTTTTTGAAGCGGTTAATAAAGATCGAATTGAATTTGCTTTTAGCAGAAAAGGTAAAGGAATGAGGGAATTACAAAAACTAGATTGGGGGGTTATCTTATAAGAAAGGTAATTGCAAGGTATAACTGATCTTATGAATGATTTAAGGCTGTTTTTTTTTGGATTGGTGTGTTAGAATGCAGATCTTATCTTGGAATGTAAGAGGAATTTGTGATCTAAATAACAGGGCTACAGTTAAGAAAGTTATTATAAACAACAAGTCACAGGTGATTTCTCTTGAAACTAAATGGGAAGCACCGATAATCGAAAGATATCGTCGACCTTGGGTGGCAATCAATGGGATGGGAAAGCTTGGATTCTATTGGGCCTCCAGGAAGTATTATAGTGGCTTGGAATAGCAGAGAGATTGATGGGCTGGAATCAGATGGCATGGTATGAGCCTTTATTGGGGTTTATGGACCCAATGAAGACACTTGTAAAGAAGGCATTTGGTTTGAGTTAGCTAGTTTGGCAGTTTGGTGGGAAGACCCTTGGTGTGGGAGGTGATTTTAATGCTGTCAGATTTACTTCAGAAAGGATTGATGAAAGACTAGACAAGTATGGAATGAGACAATTTGCTAATTTTGTTTAACACATTTAGGTTAGTTGAGTTTGATATGAATGGGGGCATGTATACTTGCTCGAATCTACAAGATATACTCAAATTAAGTAGATTGGATCGTTTCTTTGTACTAATGAGTGGATAGAAGTTAATCCTAATGCGATTTTGGAAGAGCTCCTAGACCCACTTCTAATCACATCCCCATTTTGCTTTCGCTTGTCCTATAAGAGATGGTGCAGGCTCATTTAAATTTGAGAATGCATGGTTGAGGGATGAGAAGTTCCAGGAATTGGTTATAAAATGGTGGAATGATTGCCAGATACAGGGATGTGCGGCGTTTAGACTAGCAATGAAGTTAAAAAAAAAATCAGGGGTGAGATTAAGATTTGGAATGCTAATTTTTTTGGAAAGGTGGAGCAAACAAAAGATAAAATCCTTAAGGAAATTAAGGTTTTAGATATTTTGGAAGAATCTAGGCCTCTTAGTGGGGAGGAGTTCGATCTCCGTACAACCTTTAAGATACATTATAATGAAAAATGTGTGGAAGAAGAGATCATTTGGAAGGAAAAGTTGAAGGTTCACTAGTTACAAGAAGGTAACAATAACACTAAGTTCCTTCACACACTGGCCAATGCTAGGAGTAAGAAAAACTATATTAGTAGTTTAAATGTGGATGGTAGAAGGGTGGTTGAGAAAGAAGAAATGTGTGCTGAAATTGTTAAGTTTTATGAGAAGTTGTACACAGAAGAAATCAGAGAGAGACTTGTATTTTTTGGTTTAAATTTTAGACGTCTGTCTGAAAATCAAAAGCTGGGGTTGGAAAGCTCTTTTACTGAGGAGGAGTTTAGAAAGGCTATTATGAGTTGTGGGAAAAACAAAGCCTCGGGTCCTGATGGATTTAGTATGGAATTTTTCCAATTCATGTGGGAGACCATGAAAGGTGACATTATGGATTTGTTTAATGAATTTTACGAGAAAGACAATGTGGATAGGAGTATGAATTCTGCCTTTATTACTCTTATCCCTAAAATGGAGAGGGTTGAGGAAATAAAAGACTTTAGACCCATTAGTCTTCTTGGTAGCCTTTACAAGATCCTTTCAAAAGTTTTGGCTAATAGATTGCGAAGCGTAATGAAATACATTATTTCGGTGAACCAGGATGCTTTTATCGAAGGCCGCCAATTGTTAGATATGGTTGTTGTAGCACATGAAGCAATTGATTCTGTAAATAGAGGTGATAGGGAAGGCATTATCTAAAAAATTGATATGGAAAAGGCATATGATAGAGTCAACTGGAACTACTTATTGTATGTGATGGGTAGGATGGGCTTTGGAAAGAGATGGAGGAAATGGATGCATGATTTTTTTCATCATCTTGGCTTTCTATGTTGGTAAATGGGTCACCAAGAGAGTATTTTCAGAGCACTAGAGGGTTACGACTGGGTGATCCCTTGTTACCAATGTTGTTCAATATAGTGGTTGAAACTTTAAATGGTTTGCTTGTTAAGGCGGCTGAATTAGAGCAATTTAAAGGATCTATGATTTCCAGTAGGGGCCCTGTGATTACCCATCTTAAATATGTAGATGATACAATTTTGTTTTATGGAACAAGTTTGAATGAAGTTCGTGCAATAAAGGATGTGTTCAATATTTGCGAAGTGGGTTCAGGCCAAAAAGTTAATCTTCATAAATCAAAGCTTTTTGGAATCCGGGTGGAGCAGCAGCTGTTGATTTCCTTAGCCGAAAGTTTTGGGTGCATGGTGGAAAGTCTCCCTATTATTTACTTAGGTTTACCGCTGGGAGTAGGAAAACCGCATGTGAAGTTTTTGGGATCCAATTATCACCAGGTTAAAGAAGAGATTAGTTGTGTCTAAGAGCAAAATGCTTAGTAACGGGGGTCGTTTGATGCTTATTAAGGCTACTTTACCGTCTCTTCCTATCTTTTACATGTCTATGTTTAGAGCTCTTGAAACGGCGATGAAAAGGATGGAAAAGATAATAAGGAATTTCCTTTGGGAAGGGGGTAGAGATATAAAGAAATTTCATCTTTTAAAATGGGAGACTTGTTATCTATCTAAGAAAGATGGAGGCTTAGGTATTCGCCATTTAAGCATCACAAATAAAGCCTTCCTGGGAAAGTGGATTTAGAGAATGGGAGATGTAAAGGAACAAAATCATTTGTGGTGGAAGGTGATCTTTGGGAAATATGGGGATCCTAGTAATTTTTCCAATAAAAGAAGCTCTGCTAATAGAGGTTCTGGATGGTGGAAGAGTGTTTGCTCAGTTGCGGATGAGTTTTGGAAGGGAGTCAATTTCAGTTGAGGGATTGGTGATAAAATTCGTTTATGAGATGATATTTGGGTTATTGATATGCCCTTGAAAGATAAATTTTCAGATTTATATCAAATTTCTCTGAATTGAGAAGATTATATTAGAGATATGTTTGTTATGGTCAATGAGAATGTGGTTTGGAATATTTGGGTGTGGAGAAATTTGCAGGAGGAGGTGATTTCTATACTAGACTTATTGCAGAAACTAAATTCATGTACAAGAAATCAAGCCAATAGGGATTTTCGTTTTTTGCGGTATCATTCGAAGGGGAGATTTTTGGTGAAATCCTTTTATTCCTCTCTTTATCAAAGTCTTGATAGTCGTCACAATTGGGTCAAGATTTGGAATCTTAGGATTCCGTTGAAAAATAAATTTTTCGAATGGAGTGTTCAATGGGGAAGAATTCTTACATTTGATCAGCTGAATAGGCGAGGGATGGGACTAAGAAATAGATGTGTGATGTGCTTTCAAGAGGAGGAATCTGTTAATCATTTAATGCTTCATTGATGGGTAGCTAAGCAACTTTGGAGTGTGGTTCTACAAACTTTTGGAGTTTCTTGGGTGTTTCCTGAGCATTGTGCTAACCTGTTAGCAACATGGGATGGTTTTGAGTTGAATGATCTAAAGGGTGGATATTGTAAATTTATGGACTTGGCAGTGATGTGGTCTCTATAGTTAGAAAATAACATGGTGTTTAACAAAAAAGAAAATCAGTGTCTATGATTATGAAGTCTGTCGGGAACTTGGCTATTGATTGGATAAAGATTGGTGCTAAAGTTGGGGATAATGTGGATTGGACCAACTTGCTCGATTAACCTTTTATTTCCTCTTGCATTAGGGAGGGAGCTTCATGGTCTTCAGGATTTGATGACCTGGGGGTGAGGTTCTTTATATTTAGAGTGGGATAGTAATTTTTCAGGTACAACTTGTTGTCTTTGTGTTCTCAGGTTTGTACGTTTTACTTCTTTTTCAATAAAATCTACTTTATCGATAAAAAAAAATGATATTCACCTAATTTAGGGTTTTTTTGTAATTAATTTTTTTTTTTAAATTTAGGTTTTAGATGTTTTTATGTTATTTTCCAATTTAGCTTACCATTTTCACTAGTTGGCCATTTTTTCATTCTAATTCATCAGTCCCTGCAATAGAAGTTCCAGCATGTCCCAAGTCGGGGATTTAGTGCTAAGAAAAATTATGCCTATTTGACCGCCTCACCCGATGGTATGGGGAAACTAAAACTCAATTGGGAAGGGCCCTATGTTATTTCGGGCGCGTACCTAGGAAATGCTTCTTGTCTGGTTAGCCAGGATGGGGAGGAGCTTCCAAACCCCTAGAATGCCATGTTACTGAAGAAGTACTATCCTTAAAAGTAATGTTATCATGCACTCATGATCAAAATAAGGCTGATCTCCTCCATCTACCATCTCCGCAGTCATCACAAAGTATTTGGGTAATCGTAAGTCCTTACTTTCGAAAGCATTTAAAGAATCGTTTGGCCCATTGACCGCCTTCTTTTTTCGGGTAAGTCGATCGAAGGTATCAGTGGACCATGCGATCGTTTCGAGACTTAGAATATACTGAATCTCACACACACAAAATGCCATTAGACGCCAACGTATGTGAAGGTTCCATCAACACTCGTGGTTCTATTGCAGCAGGATGCGAATAAGCCGCAAAATGTGGCAAGACCGAGCGAGAGTAGTGGTGGGAGGAGGCACGAGTGAGAGTATGCGACGAGTGATCAGTCAATGTCCCCAGGGAAGCATAAACAAAATTGTGAGGGCATCCCTGGTGTTGTCACACCTCACTATATCGTCGCTCGGGGTGGGAGGAGGCCAGACACCTGTTGACCATAGAATCCTTGTTATTGATGGAACATAAGCATGACAGAGAGTTCAATTAATGTCACTTTGTGTGTAGTGGGATTCAATTGACTAATTCTTCAAATTGGTCGCATGAGAAACTATCCCAACATCAACAAGCCTTATCCCCTTATTCACCTTTTTTTCTTTTTTGGAAAATGAGCCAAACTATTCTTAGAATCTTTTGAAAATAAAGCTGAAAACTACCGAAGTACGGAGTGATGCAACCATTTAATACCAACCGCTCATTTTGAACCCTCATTAAAGATCTGAGTGCATGGTAATCATTATAATAGAGGAACCTCGATAGGAGTCCGAAATATCAAAAGGCATTTCCTCAATAAGTTTTGTCACCCTAACATTGAGGCATTTTATTTATTTATTTTTCTTAGCCCTAACACCCTGACAATGATAATCGGGTTACAATTGTGATTATCTTTACTGCATACAAACCTACATACTTTTAACTTCCAGTATGAATTTATGATATTTATTATTTTAGTATAACTCATTGAATTATCAAGTCAAATATTGAACAATTGTAACCCAAAGTTTTTAACTCCGCCATTGCCGGTCCCAAGCCCGGATGAGAAAGGAGGAGGGAGGGCATTAGGTTGACAACCGATTGTAAATAAACTGATATACATTTTGAGATTGTGAGAGTTGTGACACATTACCTTAGAAGCTTCAGTTTGTACTTTTGCGCCTAATTGCTTCACTTCATTGAATGATGGGTCAGATATTTTGAACATGGACAATCTCAAGTCTCTGTATCCATACTTTAATATACATTTTGAGATTGTGTGAGTTGTGACACATTACCTTAGAAGCTTCAGTTTGTACTTTTGCGCCTAATTGCTTCACTTCATTGAATGATGGGTCAGATATTTTGAACATGGACAATCTCAAGTCTCTGTATCCATACTTTAATTGCTTGATTGCATGTTTGCATTTTAATTTTGCGTAATTCCAAGACTTATAATTCTATATCTTTTACAAAAATATTATATAAATTTAGAGTTTACCTTTACACCTTCTTGATTATCATCTTCTTCTACTTCTTCACATGATACATCTGGTTTAAGATTCTCTTCACCTACAAAAACACATCACACACTCATCATTAACAAACTGGAGAATGCAGGAAAGGAGATAAGCTTATAGGGAAAGAAAAGGAAATTTTACCTAAGAGGGTAATGCCTAAACGGTATTTATAGTACAAGATCCAATCAATCACCTTAAACATCTTTTTTGAAAATTTCAGAAGTGTGTTTAGTCACTTTTAATGGGTGAAAATGCCCATGCCCTTTAGAATTATTTATGCATTCATTTTTAGTTGGAACCAATCGGTTTTTACGAGTGCTTATTTAGTTATTTTCATCTGGATGATTCCCTTTTTGGTAATTGGCCCTTTAAGACTGTAATATCACTATTATTATTATTATTATTGTTTCTCAGACTTTTGAAAGATTCCAGGTTTTTAACTTCAAGATCATTTTCCTAGATTTTTTACAAATACAAATAGTTAAACTCAAATTTTATTGCAGTATGCTTTATACAAATTTGAACGCATATTCATCATAGATTATACTTATTCCCATTTTAATTTCCGAGTCACGTCATGGTTACAATTGAGACCATCATTATGACATACAAACCTAGATATTTTTTATTTGCATGAACTTCTTCTGTATTAATACAACCCATTGAATAATCAAGTCAAAATTTTGAATAATTGTAACTTGTTTTTACTCTACCAATGCCAGTCCCAAGCCTGGATGAGAAAGGAGGAATCGAATTAGGTTGACAACCGACTGAAATTTTTTGTTAAATTTCTATGATGAGTCCTGTTATAAAAAAGTGGGGAATCTGATTCACAAAGCTGACTCCAAATAACTGGGATAAGGCTCTTAAGATGGTGATGATTATGTAAACCTCTATTTTCGTACTGTCACATGTATTGCATATTTAATTGTTTGTCGTTTTTATCTGTATAAAAGGGCCTAATACTTAGCACTAATTTTATTTAGAACATTCATCATTTTGAATACTAGAAATATTCTCTGGAAGGGCCCTTCTTTAAATCAGTGAATGAATCTAATGTTTTGGAAGGTGGGTTGTCGTTTGATTGAGCAAGTCGGGTTAGGGATAAGGCACATGAAGGACATGAATATTGTGGCTTGTCTAAGATTTCTGGTCCATTGTGAGAGGAGATTCCTCCTTTTGGCATGTTGTTCCTGTCCTCCCAGTTCTCCTTGGTAGTAGAAAAGCATTATGAACACCAGTGATTTTGTGAAGCTCCATTCAAAATATAGTATTGGTGTTAGCTGCAACATTGATTTTTGAAGGGAACTGTAGACGAAAGGTGACCCTATCGAGAATCTAATTAAATACCACCGTCACTGATTTGGTTGATGACTATAAATACTCTTTGGGCAGATTGATTTGGAACAGAAATAAAAGACAATTTAAGGTTAAGGTTAGAATAGGGATTTCGGAAGTTAATTATATTGCTGGAGATGGAGTTACAATCTGTTGTGTTTCTCAGGTTATTTTGCTAGGAATCTTCTTGATAAATAAATTGGCGTATTAAAACCATTGACTTGTAGAGCACTCCGTGCATGTTGGTATGCCACTTAATGTCTAGACACAGTTGTCCTTGTAAATTTAAGTAATCTTGGATACTAGTGTTCTGCAATTGCACACTCAAGACACCTTTTCCCTTGTGGGAACCATGACGCTCCATTATGGATTTGAGATCCATAACAGTGAAGGTTTGGAGGAAGATAGATATCAGGGCCTCGTTAAGAAGTGTGTTTTTCTCTGTTAAATCCGTGCACCAAGTCATCAATAGGCGCTCTCTTATTGCACAAGCTTGGACCAGATGTTGGAAAATTATTACCCCCAATTTCAAACTCCGTTGTTTTTACTTGGTTGGAATGATAAACATACTCATATGCTGAAGTATGTTTGTAAGTTTGATGTTGTCACGATCTATGGTCAGACCTAGGTCAAACTCCCATGGGTCTAGTGTGCTAATGTTTATGGGGGTCTAGAGGCTTAAAATGGATGGTTATAGATATATCTGCATGCCTCTTATAGAATCTGTCGGCTGCACCTTAAACTAGGATCAAATTGGTGCATGGGTGTCCGTCATGGAGGGCACGGGCAACCATCCACGGATGACCTTGAAGGAGTTCATGAATGTTGGTTTGCGATTTTTTTATTAGGTTCGAAATTTTCTATTTTGGGATTCATATGCTATTTAAGGTGTAAAACGATGTTGTTAGGGTTACTTGTCTCGCCACTCCAACCACTTCCTTAAGAGAGAAACCCTAGCATCTTCTTCCTCCTTGAGATCTCATCTTTATTTCCTTAACCTCCGCATCTCAAGGATCTTACCTCTATTGCTCTGAGGAGTGTGCTTCAGCGATTCAAGTTGTTTGTGCTTTAGGGATTCGAGTGGATCATCATTCGACGCAGTGATGGAAGGCGATTAGGGGTTCGAGTCCCGCTCGGGTGGTACTAGTGAGGGTAGTTTTGTATCCCTGTACAACCCTCGTGGGCCCGAAAAGGGGCCACGCTCGAAACGCTCTCCCGACACATTAAAGCATTGAATTGTACCTCTTCCATCACCAATTGCTTTCGGTTGAAATGGTGGCTCAATGGGGTATAGGATCCTACAAGTGGGCAAAGAGCTTTGTATATCGATCAACAATCAAGATCTCGCCAACGATGATCTCTAGAGTCATTGGGATACCTCTTCATCCTGGTTTGTTGATTACCAGGTTACGGAGAGTGAGATTGTTTCTATTGATAGTATTTGTGTCTTGAGCAGAATCAAGAGTTGGATTGCGCTCTTCACTACACCGAGTTGAATCCACGTTATCAGCGGTTTCAACAAGTCCTCTTCAAATCTCTCAATCCCAAGATTGGTAGCAAAGATGAAGTGAGATGGGATACCATCTACTTAATTTATCTCATGGAGTCAGGCCTTCACTGTGTGTTTCCACGATCATTTTCGAGCTTATCGTTTGGCGCATGAGATGAGAAGATAAGTCCTCTCTTCCCTTCCCTCTAATCCTATGTGCGACTGTTGGATCACAAGTTATTTTATCTGATTCATTATTCTAGGCTCGAATTCTTTCTCCTCTGGGGAAGCAGAAGCGGACTCATGTTGATATTGATGCTGAGTAGTTTGATGATGAACCCGGGGAGGATGAGGATGTGGATATTGAGGGCGATGGTGATGTTGTTGGATTTGGTGCACAGCCAGGTGCAACTTTTCAGGGTGGTGATCAGGTTCCCCCCAGTCTTTGGCAGAGCATTTTTCACTCAATTTCTTGACCAGTCAGACACTCACATTGGAGCTATTTAGACAATTACGAGGTTTGCTAGGCAATGTTGATCGTCTCCAGGTATCTATGGTGAGTTTGAAGGGGAGATGGTCTTCAAAGCAACATTGATTTTGGGTGTTCCAACCTCATGCTTTACTTCAATGAGATTTTCTCCATGCACCTCAGCCACTTGCTGACGATGGTGAGAGTGACTGTGGTGATGGTGGGTGAACTGATGATGATGCCTATGGTGATCAGGGTGATCATCAGTGATTAGCTTTTTTTTTTGTGATGTATATGGATGTTTGTGAGATGTTTTTGAATCTCACCTGTGTTTCTCCCGTTGTCATAGGCCAACCATATCTTCATTAAAAATCTTTCCAGGTGGCTTGGTTACATTTTCTAATGTTATTTCTTATTCTATTGCTTTGTTTCTTATTTTGGCATATACGTGAGATTTCTCTTTATCAAATCTTCATAAAAAGAGGAGTTTTTTTATATTGATCTGATTGACGCATGTCTTATTGCTTGATTAGTATGCGGATGTGTGCTTGTTTGGCTATATGTTTTTTTCTTTTGCGCTAATTATTCTTTTGCACATATGTTTGATGAGTTTCATTAAGTATTTCAGGTAACAGGTCAAAGCTGAAGAAGTTGAAGCTCGTGAAGATTGATTGATATATTTTTTCAAAGGTTATACATATAATTGACACTAGTTTAGGGAAAGCAGCCGAGTTGTAATTTCATTGCAGTAGATTCGTGTATAGGGCTAAGATAAAATTGATATAATTTTTACTTTTTGAAGTCCTTGTAACTAGGTTTTGTCATAGATTGTGACAAAGGGGGAGATTATAGGTTCTATTTTGTCATGACGTATGGTCAAACATAGGTCAAACTCCCATGGGTCTAGTTTTCCAATGTGTATGAGAGTTTAGAGGCTTAAAACGGATGGTTATAGATGTATCTGCATACCTCTTATAGATCCGGTAGGCTGCGCCTGAAATTTGAAACGCGGACGTCTGTCATGGAGGGCATGGACAACCATGAAGGAGTTCACGGATGTCCATCCTGTTAGTTTGCAATTTTTTATTAAGTCCGTATTTTGCTTATTTGGAACTCTTATGCTATTTAAGTTGCAAAATGAATTTGTTACCTTGCTTCTCTCATAACTCCAACTCACATCCTTAAGAGGGAAACCCTAGCATCTTCTTCCTCATTGAGATCTCATCTTTTTGCACATAATTTTCGCATCGCAAGGAACTTACCTCTGCTGCTCCAAGGAGTGTGGTTGAGCGATTCAAGTGGTTTGTACTCAAGGAATTTAAGCTAATCATTGCACGATGCAGTGATTGAAGGCGATAGCAAATCCGGTGCTGTTAAGGGACGCGTTGAGGGATTCAAGCATTGGTTGTTCGCAAGGTTTGACAGGTTCATATCATTCGTTACTTTCTGTAAGTGGTTTATTTTCATAGTGAATTTATTGGCTTTTATCTGAGATAGAACCAGTTGTTTTTCCCCTGTTGGGTTTTCCACGTAAAAATACTGTGTGCACTTGTTGATTGATTGGTTGTGAGTTGTGCATTTTATTTTAATAATCGTCTATGTAATTTTTTGCTACGAATGTCTTTACCCCGAAATTACAATGTCTATTCCTAATCAGTGTATTATGTGAAATTCTTAGTGAATCTATTGAGCACCTAATGATTTATTGATCCCTTTTCACTTCTCTTTGGACCTTTTTCCATCTCCTCTTTCACATAACGGGTAGCAGCCCACTTCATTGCAAAGATACCCTTTCAAAGATTCCAGTCAGTTCTGCAGATCCAACCAACATTCACATATCTAAGCTTTTACTCTTTGCTATATTTTGGGTTATCTGAGATGAACAGCACGCCAGAATTTTTGAAGGTGGCACAGGTCGATTATATTTCTTGTCGGAGATATTAAGAAGCATCTTCTCTCCTGGGCTGTGATTAGTCATTACAGGAGGCAGAGGACTCATGGGATACTCTTATTTTAGCAGCTTGATGTCCCTGCTTTGAGATTGCTTGGTTTGCTTCTCCCTGATTAGTTTTCATTTATTTTCAGCGTCTGTTACAAGGGTGACATGCCAAAGCTCTCCATTTTGTTGGCTGCCAGGTCTTTCATTTTCCTCTTTTGTTCTCTTTTTTCCTTGTGTTTGTTTTCTTCTCCCTCAGCATCTTGCTAAATGTGATCCGGTTGTACTTTTATTCTTAAATGAGATTACAACTTTCCCAATTTATGAAAAAAGTAAGTGATCCTGTTAGTACCCCTCTCGTGTATCTCAACATCTATTTATGGAAATATTTGACCATCTGGCTGTCTGCTCAATTTTAATATGTTTATAAAAGAATGCGATGTCATTTAACTTTGCAAAGAATGGGAAGGGGAAATTAAGGCATTTATGTCAAACATTCCTTTCCTGTTGTCTTTTTTTCTCGAGCAGAGAATTGTAAAACAATAGCCCTTGCTCAAAGTACAGCAATTGCTTTTTCACAATTGTTTCTGTAATATGAAAATGGGCTGTTGTTTTAGAAGTACTTATTTTTCTCTATTTCATATGGTTGATATATACTTTTTGTGTTATATTGTGGTCTTGTTACAACTCAGCCACATTTATGACAGATGAATTGTCTAATTTTGCAGTTGCCTTTGAATGCCTTGTTAAGCCACATTCTTGAAGCTCCAGACATGAATGAATGGTTTGAAGGAGTCACAGACAGTGGCAGTACCGATACGTTGTTCTTAGTTTGAAACTATAGGAGAAATTTTTGATAGACAATGAAACGTTGTGTAAACTCTTGCCATGTCTATTCAGTCCTCACAATTTGTTTATTGCTGACAGTATGTCTCCCCTTATTCCTTGATTTAGGGTCATCTTTGGATATTATTTATATTTCCATTTTGGGAGATCAGATTCTCCTGATATTTTTCAAAAATGATAAAATCCTACTTTTATTTGCATAAATAACATCGGGAAGTATTATGAAGGGAAATTTACCGGATTGACCCTGCCAGATACACCTTTTCTCTCAGAGACCTATTATTTTCACCTTTACCCAAACCACAACCAGCTTTTAGCCAAGCCATTTTCAGCTAGCACAAAAGTCAGAAATACCCCTTACAAATTTTTTCGTTCTACATAGTTTAAAATTTTAAATATTTGCATTTTTCTATATTTATGCGATGTGAAATGGGATCTATGCCGTCTGATTTGAAGGCCACAATATAAAATCGATGGTGCCAAAGATAGACAAGAAAAAAAGGCGATATCGCCTCTTAAAAAAAAAAAATTTTTTTTTTAATAGTCGATACAAACTCTTAAAACAGTCGATGGCAACTCTTAACACAGTTGGTACCAACTGTTTTAAGAGGCGACATCGACTGTTTCCACAATCGATGGAGACTGTTTACACAGTCGGTACCGACTGTGTTAAAGAGTCGTCATCGACTGTTTTAAGAGTCTCCATCGACTGTTTAAAAAAAAAATAAAAATATATATATATATATATATATATATATATATATATATATATATATATTTATTATTATTATTTTTTTTTTTAAGAGGCGATATGGCCTTTTTTCGTGTCTATTTTTGGCACCATCGATTTTATGTTGTGGCCTTCAAATCAGACGCCATAGATCCCGTTTTACATCACGTAAATATAGAAAAATACAAATATTTAAAATTTTCAACTATGTAAAACGAAAAAAAAGGGTAAGAAGGGGTATTTCTGACTTTTAGTGCTAGCTGAAAATGGCTCGGCTAAAAGCTGGTCGGTTTAGGTAAAGGTGAAAATATAGGGTCTCTGACGGATAAGGTGTATCTGACAGGGTCGATCAGGTAAATTTCCCAATTATGAATGTTCAGCGAACAAACTCCTTATTTTCTTGAAATTTGATTTCTTCCTGCACTTATCATGCTGTTTTTTATTCAGGACCATCTGACAAATAGCTTATAAGATCATCACAATTCTTTCTTAATTTTCATGGCAAATAGTTCAAGCTTTTTCCTGTATTTTCCTCTTCGGAAATTTTAAGTTATTAAAAGCTACACTTTTTGTATTTATTTTTTATAATTAGAAACTTGTTTTATCATACTATTTTCTGAGGACTGTTGATAATCCTCTTCTTTTTGAACTTTTCCTGGTTGATTACATATTTAATTATAACTCCCTTCCTGTTTTGGCAATTGCAGTGTCAGTCTAGGGATCAAATGTGTGGCCAATATTGGAAAATATCTCATACAAGATAGAGGAAAATGCCACATTGAGTTTGAATAATCAGGTAAGAAGCACAAGAGGAGTCGTAAGTATAATTCTTCTTCTGAAGACACCATCAAGAATCTCCATGGTTTTTGCCAGGTTTTTTTTTGAAGAATGTCTTCTATTTTCTGCTTGCTAGGCAAGCGTTGAGGTTGGTGGGGGGTCCTAACCGGTCCATTAAAACCAAAACCATGCTACTAATGGAATCAGGGATACCCGGCAATGTACAATGGAAGAATCAATCCCTAACATCCCTACTAATAATGTTAAGAATAACCCTTTTGTGGCACTGCTTGGCTTAAAAAATTCTGGTGATCCTCTCCCTGACTATGTGCCACATAGTAACAGCAAAGGTATATTTCTTGAAGCAGAAATAATAACCCCTTGTGATGGCAAGTTTCAACCAGATCGATATATCTAGGCAGTACCATGATAAATCTGTGCATCCAACTCAAAACCAATTGGCTATGAGTGGAGGGGCGGCCTAGGATATTATAAGGAGAGAGACAAGGGTATAATTTACTCAATGTGGGACTAAACTTCAAAATACCCCTGTGTAAGTGTTGGCAGAACTGAGTCAAATCACGTGGACAATTGAACTGGGTGACATGGAGTGGAAAAAGGCTTACTCTGATACCATGATAAATCTGTGCATCCAACTCAAGACCAGTTGGCTATGAGTGAAGGGGCAGCCCAGGATATTATAAGGGGAGAGACGAGACTATAATTTACCCAATGTGGGACTAAACTTCAACAGTAAGAACATGCAAAGAGGTGTTCATTAGGCTGTGTATGGGTTAGCTCTTATAAGAGCAGAAGCAACTCTTTGTCTGCTCTTTACCAGAGCAGCCAGAGAGCAATTTTATCACTTAAAATTGCTCCGTTAGAGCAAGTGAGGCGAGGAGCTGTATTACCAAAAGCCAAAACGTAAAAGAGCTGCTTTTGGTCTGAAAACCCAAATGCAGCCTTAGTCTTCTCTTGGCTTCAACAAAGAGCGCACATTGAAGAATGTCGTTGCTTATCAGCTCATGATTGCAAGGATTTAGCATTTAACCTTCTTCTAGGGCTGTCAATTGGCTGGTCAGCTAGCAACCCGGCCAGGGCCCGACCCCTGCAAAAACTAGCCTTTTTAGGGTCTAAGCCCCCGGCTGGTCTGGTCTCAGGCCGGCCTAGAAAATGCGCACGAGAAAATCCGGCAGGGTTAGGCATAATGATGTGAAGCTCGCTAACTTATATATATATATATATATATATATATATATATATATATATATATATATATATATATAATTTTAATGTCTAATAATAGGGTACTAAAATACCATCAGATTAAACTTCTTTGTAAAAGTAAATATGAGGGTATTTAATAAATACCCTACCAGTTAAAGGCCAATTGGTCCAATTCGATTGAGACCCACCCTAGCACCCACCACACACCTATATAAATGTTCTCTTTGTAGAACCCTAACTTTATAGATTTATAGTTAGCCTTTTTTCAAAAAAAAATATAGAATTAAGAAAGACTTTATGAATGAAATAATAAGTATATGCCATTGTTGTCATATGCTATGATGTTGATGAAGATGAGGAAGAGCATGATAGATCTACTCCCTCCACGGCTCGTAGTGCAAGATCACCACCCTCTAAAAGAGCACGTGATGAAAGGGAAAGGAAATAAATAAATTCTTCTCTTGTTGACCACATCCCGAGGATGTAGTAGACGCTAGGGGTAAGGGTCCAGCCCCAACCACTTTAGAAAATTGGTTTAATACTAAGGACCGACCCGAGACCATTCAATAAGTGGCTAAGTGGATGTACCAAGCCGGTATTGCATTCAATACCGTAAAGTTAAAGAGCTTCAAAGTAATGATTGAAGCTCTTGGACAATTTGGACCTGACCTAAAACCTCCCTCATATCATGAGGTAAGACATACATGTCTTAAAAAGGACATAGTTTTCACGAAAGCCTTTCTCGAGGAGTATCAAAAGGATCGGAATACATATGGGTCCTCACTAATGACCAACGGTTGGATCGATAGGGCTGTGGGTAGACTAATAATGGAATGGCGACCACACATATATTGAACCTCATTTCGCCTTTATATATATATATATATAATCTAATTACTACTATTGTTTGTAATCGATTGGTGGATGTCCTATGGAGTGAATTCGGTGACAAAATGTGGATTATTGTAGAAGATAGCCATTAAGATTCTTGGTCTTACATGTGTCGCATGTGAATGAAATTGGAGCACGTTTGAGATGGTAACTAGTTTATTTTTATTTCAATTTAGTCTCATAATTTTAATTTAATTGTTGTTTAAATTTTAATAGATATTAATATTAATTAAATATTTTTTTTAAATAGATACACACAAAGAAGAGGAACAAACTTGAGCAAAAAAAGCTCAATGATTTGGTCTTTGTGCAATACAATCAAAAGCTACGGGGTCGTTTCTTTTAAAATCGAGAACATCCGGGACATTATGATTCGATCTCTTTCGAAGGCTGTTATCCGATTCTCCTTGGACGGCTGATGTCTCTGATGAGCAGGTCTTTGCGAATGTGGATCTTACGTGAAAACAAGTGGAAGTGACCTCTTTTGGAGATGAGCTTCCTGCCGGGTGGAGGAGAAGATCGAAAGCGGGGGAAGTTAGCTCACGCTTGTGTCAAGAAGAAGAAGAAGAAGACGATATCCATGAAAAAGTATCCATAGACGATATAGATACCGTCTTAGTGAGATCGGATGATGAAGAAATTGAGGAAGAATAATATGTTGAAGAAGGAAACGATTCGGATGATGACAGCAATGCAAGTGACGACGATGGTAGAGGTGGAGATGTACCACTATGGGTTAGAGACATGTGTATCATTTTTGGTCAGTACACAATATTACTAGGAAGTGGAACAAATGTTAAAAACTTCAGATACGTTTACTTAAATAATATTTTTCTTTACTTTTTTCCTTTTTTTTTTTATGTTCCAATGTTCATATTTGTAATATTTTGTTTAACATCAATGAAATTTATATTTTTCCTTCTAACTTATGGGTTATATACTTTTATTTCGCATTCTAATAGAGCACATAATTAACACAACATATTACTGATCAATATTGGGAACTTTGGAGATTTTTGAAGATTTTTTTGAATTTTTTTGAAAATAAATAAATTATGGCATCGCAAAATCGCATATGCGATGGCCCATGCCATCGCATAGGGTCGCATATGCGATATGACAAGATTGGTATATATAAAAGAAAATTTAAAAGAGAAAGTCTTCCTAACCTTCTGGTCCGCCTTATTGCCAAGCTAAGGCTGAGTATTTGTTGGCCTCCCCTAGGACCGGGCTTGGGCCAAGCATCTAGCCCAGCCCATTTACAGCTGTATATTCTTTTTTTCTCCTTCCATGATTGTTGTGTTATGTGATTAAATTGTTCTCTTACACCAGTTTGTCCAGTGCCTGATCAAAACCTGGAGGTGGGTCAAGGGAGGATACGAATTCTGCAGGAAGATTTGGAAATCCTGATTTTTGGAAAATTGGGTTAGAGAATCTACATTTCGAGTTTTGAAGAATTTGAAATTGGATGTTGAAGCTTCAGTCTCTGGTGCAGAGAGAAACAATAAACTTTTTATCTTTATAAGACCGCATCTCTAGTCACAAAAGTGACATCATTCGAGTTACAAGAAAAAATTAGACAGCCAAAGGTGGTCACATCTAGTTCTTTGTGCATGAGGTGTATGAACAACTACAGTTATTACTGGAAGATGCTCATAAATGAGAAGACAGGCAAAGGATCTTTATCATACTTTCTGTGTTTCCTTCAGGCAATTTACCAATGAGGTATTACTATATATTCCTTCTGGGACCTGAATTGTCATTAATTCTTGCAATAGTTATTACTATTATTACTAATTTTGTTAATGTCATTATCATTATGTTATTACTCTAGGGTTTAAATTGTTAATAATATTGAAATTTTCCCAATTCTCCCCTTTGCAGGGTTACCGAAATATAACTACTTTTGGTGGGGCAATTTTTTCGTTCGGTTAGCTTTAATGTGGTTGAAAAAATTAGAAATAAAAATTCGAATATATCTTTTGAGCCTACATAGGGCATGCATATAGCATCGTGTAGGATTGTCTACTTAAAAATTGTTGTGACAGACAGGTTCTCATTCTGATGTATGGTTAATGGATAATATGTGAATTTTGATTTTAGGAAATAATTGAGACACAAAAAAATGGTCCTTCTGCTAACTCTCCCATATTCTACATATGTATTATTTATTATCAATTTATGATCCTGATTTAATTTGGTCCCGGGTAGTGGGTAGAAAATTTTCTAACCATTAAACTTGTTGTTGGCTTTTAAATGCACTATATAGGAAAATTAATCATCTTGAAATTTTTATTATATTTGTTCTCCTTACATGATTTGATGAAGACAGAGTTGCTCGTCTGCCAAAGATGCACTTAGTATGGGTTACTTTCATTTGATGTTAAAATGTTAGTGTTACTTGCATCAATTGATCGAATAGTGGGCCTGGTGCTAATGCAGTCATGCAGACAAGGTCATCGACTGTCAACTTGGATTGGAGATATTTGAACCAGGGAGAGGATAGAGGTTTGGTGAATATATCGGACAATTGGTCGACGGTTGAGATGTGGCGAACCTCAACCTTTTTGTTGACAATCTATTCTCGCACGAAATGGTAGTTGACTTCAATATGTTTGGTGTGCTCGTGGAACACCTGATGCAGGACAACGACCCTAGACTACGTGAATGATGATGATATGCTAGTTTGTCAAAATTAATTAAATTAATTAAGCAAAATCAATAAATAATATCGATACTTTAGGGTTTCGCAAATTTTCGTTTGATTGATTATGTTTGGGTCGGGTAGGGTCCAATCCGAAGCGTTGGATCCATTAGCTTCGCAGAAGAGGAATCCTAGAGATAAAACTCTAGCTGCTTCCAGATTAGGCCGTTATTCTTCGATCAAAAGTAGAATAGCTGGTTCACTCAGGGTTGTTGAATCGGATTAATCCAACGGTTCAGATGAAAGCTAGGATTTTTGAAATTTGGGAGGTTTAACTTAAACTGGGATGAAATAAGGTTTTATGGGATAAAAAATAAAGCAGAAAATAGATAATGAAAGAGATACAGATAATAGCTAGGAGATTGTGGGCTTCGCACCCTCAACTTCACACCAAACCCTTCACGGGAGGAAGATTCACTCTTCAAGAAAGCTCATCTCAAGCTTGAGGCTAATTGTTCTTTCATTTATAATCAATTATTAATTATAATGTTTGTTAATGACCCTTAGATTGGAGGCCTCAAAACAGAAACCTTAAAACAAAAAATTTACGAAACCACCCTTAAATATTCAAAATAAAAGAAAAAAAAAGAAATCACGTCTTTTGGTGGACTCACTTACTCGGTCGATCAATCGATCAATTTTAGAGTTGATTGATCGACTAAGAAATAATAAAATTTTTCATAGACACTGTCTTCAATCGATCGATTGAAATATTGGAACCGATCGATCGATTGAGTAAATTAAATTCACTAAAAGGCCTTGTCCTCTGTCCTCAATCAATTGATCGATTATCTGGGATCGATCGATCGACTGTGTTATGCTTTTTTAGGCCTGGTTCTGATTTTCATTCATTTTCTTCTGACGTCGGTACACGCGATATAGCCCAAAGCCTATGTCCATGATGTTAGTGTCCCCGTCAATTCTTTCGGACCAATAGGGCTTCATCACCGATGAAACGGAGTCGTGATATCAATCGATCGAGCATGTTAGGGTCTAGGTGACCAACCTCGTCTTCATTTATCCATACATTTTCCAGAGTTTGGCTTACCCATCCACTTCACTAAATACTTCTGAAATCTTACATCAAGGCTGGACACCACAAGATCATCCAATATCTCTTCAATTACATCTTCCCTCTGCTTGCTTGGGGAAGGAAGTGGTAGAGGCTGCAAGGTTGGATTGAGATTATAAATAGGGAGTGTTTGTAAAGGATTGCAAGGCGGTGAGATTAAGCCAAGAGAAGGAACTAGGTCCTTCACATTAAACGTTGAGCTAATCCATGTATCCGGAGGAAGCTCAAGAACGTACGTATTAGGAATTCCTTGAAACGCTTATGCGCATCCGCCGATAATTTGTATTGATCATTGCTTGAATTAATTTTTTGTCTAATTTCGATATGCAAGCTATGAATATGTGCGAATGCATCTGCGGACTTAGACACTCAATATGATGCAGACATGGGGATTAAATCTGATGGTGTTCTAGGCCTATGACCACATACGACCTCAAATGGACTCATGCCTATGGACCTATTGACTGAATTGTTATATGCAAATTTGGTCATTGGCAAGATAGAACCCCACGTCCTAATGTGATCACCAACAAGACAACGAAGGAGGTTACCTAAACTCTATTGGTGACTTCGGTTTGGCCATCAGTTTAAGGGTGATAGGCCGAAAAGAATTGTAGCATGGTACCCACCATGTGCCACAAGGTCTTCTAAAAATAACTAGTGAACTTGACACCCCATCTGACTCGATGGTTTTGGGCAACCCATGGAGACGCACAATCTCCCAGCAAAATAATTTTGCGATATGAGCTGCATCAGAGGTTTTAGAGCAAGGTATAAAGTGGGTCATTTTGGAGTAGCGGTCCACTACTATAAAAATGGAATCGTATTTTTGCGGAGTCTTGGGGAGTCCGAGTACGAAATCCATCGAGATATCTTGCCACAATGTGTATGGAGCAGGTAAAGGGGTGTACAGACTAGTATTTTGTTTGCTCTGTTTGAACACTTGGCCTGTACAACATTGCTTCACAATCCAAGAAATATCTCTCATTAGGTTAGGCCAATAAAACCTATCCTCTACGAGCACAATGGTCTTGTTACGCTCAAAATGTCCGACAATCCTTCTGACATGTAATTCTCAAATGAGGAAGTCACGCAATGAAGTGTGAGGGATGCATAGGCGATTGCCTTTGAACAAATACCTGTCTTGCAGAGTATACTTAGAGTTAGTGTTGGTCAGATTATTAAGGAGAATATTGTACTTTACCAGAAATATGGGCACCCGGGATAATCTCGTTTCAATTGCTCAAATCCAATGATCTCGGTGCTCATAGTTTGCAAAATCGTCACTCGACGACTAAGTGCAATAGCCACTTTGTTTTTAACACCGGCCTTGTGCTTCAACACGAATGTCAACCATTAAAGGTATTTGACCCTGTCGCGTGCCTCAGATTCAACTTCTTTTGGGAAGCAAGAAAGCGCAAGGCTTCATGGTCGAAAAATAATACAAACTCTTGCAGTCTAAAGTAATGTTTACAATACCAAAGAGATCAGACGACCACATAAAAATTCTTATCATAAGTGGAGTATTTTTGTTTCGCCTTGTTAAGCTTTTTGCTAAAGTAGGTCACAGGGTAACCCTCTTGGCTAAGCACTCCGCCCATACCTATACCCAATGTATCACATTCTACTTCAAAGACTGTGGAAAAATCTGATAGAGGCATGACGGGATCTCATTCTTTCCTTAATCTCAGCAAAGGCTTTCGTCGCGGGTTTGTTCTATTGAAACTCTCCCTTTTTCATGCATCAGTGATGGGAGTTATAATGGTGCTAAAGCTTTGAATGAAATGGTGATAGAATGTAGTAAATCCATGGAAGCTACGAACATCGTGAATATTCTTATGCTCGGATCACTCCACAATAGCCTTAACCTTATCAGGGTCCATATTGAGAGTTTTAATGATTGTTTATATGGGTATCTCGTTATAGAGCCATATTGAGAGTTTTAATGATTGAGAGTTTTATATGATAAACTTTTGGCAAGATTGAATTGCCATGAAAACATTAATAGGACCATTTCGAGATGGTCAAATGATTCTAGTGAATTATCTTACAAAGATAATGAATTTAGATTTGAAAATCTAAATCAGAAGATTTTCCTCTAATCAAGGGAGTCATGATCTCACAAGATATGTTCAGGAGGAACTATAAATCTCATTGAGTTTATTACTTATATCAAAATAGGTAGAAAAATGAAGTGACTTAAGGGTCCATTGATAAACGTACTGACAAAGGTTGAGTCAAAACTTCTAAGTTCTCTATGAAACTTGTTTTCTTGTAAATGAACAAAAAAATAAATTATATGTAATTTCAGGCAAAAATGTCTGAAGAAACACTTTATTAGTTGATAATTGCAATTATAAGTAATTATGAAAAGTATTAATCTAAAGAAGAATTGGGATGGGTTTAAAGCCATTTACCCAAACAGTGACTTACGATATGAACCCTACTTAATATTTGTTTAGTCAATGTTTAGGTTTAAAGGGAAGAATAAGTCGTAAATCTGTGGCAGACAAAGGGACACTACATTGATTAGAATTAAATTCTCATAAACATCTCAGGAAGGGTAGTGTTTCACCTGTAATAGATAAGAGGAGAATGAACATTGCTCTTAATAGACGTTATAACATTGTATTGAGATGTTAAAGTTATAGAGGCATCTCTTATAGGTCTAGTTATATAAGTGAGGGTGGAGCCGCCTTTAATGAGGCATGGCTTTATCTCATAAATACTTATGAAAATCAGGGCACTAGCATATGACCTAAATGTGCTAACCAATTTATTGAACACTAAATATATGAAATATGTGTGTGGAATAATTTCAATTTGTCGTATAAGATCGTTAGCTCAAGACTTAGTTTCACTAAAGACCTTGACAAGCTTTGAGTTATTTCCACTAAAGTGAAAATTCAAGTTTGTACGACATTTTCATTTATACATATATTTCTGGCTTTGCTTTGATTTAGAACTTTTAAATAGTGGGGGGTTGTTGGATATTTAAAAGTTCTTTAAACTTGTCTTTTTCAAGAGGTGTGTCCTATCATAGTTATGTGTCCTTTCAATTGAGGTGTTTTTCTAAAGTGTGTCTTTTCAAATGAAGGGTGTTTCCAAAGTGGTATCTTTTTTGAAGGGATGCATGTTGTACCTTTCATAAGAAAATGGTGCATTAATACACCACTTGATTTCTATTTAAGGAATTTAAAATCATTGTTTTTCAACAACTACATTGGAGTCTCCCTTCTCTCTGATTCTGTCTTTAAAGGTCTTGATCAAAATATTCTTGCAATATTTGGTGTTCGGATAGCGTGATCGGATTCGCCAAATCCTTCACAAGAATACACAGCCAATTCGTTGTATCCTGAAACCAATTTGCCTGTAACCTGTTGATGACCCCTTTGTCGAAGTGGTGGGAAAAAATATTGGTTTAAAGACAATGATATTTCTCGTGCCTCAAACCGGTTCCCTGTATTATTTTGAACCAACATTTCACATTTTTTCCAACAGTCATGACTATAAATCAAGATGTCGTCAAAATACATAATAAGAAATTTGCCTTGGGACGACCTCAACACTTGGGTCATGAGCCTCATGAAAGTGCTCGGGACATTAGATAGCCCAAAAGGCATGACCATCCAACTCATAAAGATCACCTTTAGTCTTGAAGGCGATTTTCCACTCATCACCAGGGCGGATACGGATTTGATGGTAGGTACTTTTAAGATCTATCTTAGAGAAGATAGTGGTACCAACCATCATATCCAACATGCATCGAACCTTGGTATAGAAAATCGATACTTGACCGTAATCTTGTTGATGGTTCGACTATCCACTCACATTCGTCAAGTGTCATCTTTCTTGGGCGTGAGTAGTGCGGGTACGACACAAGGGCTTAAGCTCTCTTGGATGAACTCCTTCCGAAGGAGCTCATCGACTTGTCGTGTTAACTTGGCATATTCAATCGGATTCAATCTACAATGGGGCAAGTTCGCTATAGTAGATTTGGGAACTAAGTTTATAGTGTATTGAATGCCACGCATGGGAGGGAGCTCATTGGGTAAGTTTTCTGGGAGGACATCCGTAAATTCACTACAAAAAAACCTTTTATTGGAGACGGCTTTTGGAAACCGTCTCCAATGACCTTTAATTAGAGACAACATTTTCAAAAGCCGTCTCCAATAATTGCATTCGAGACTGCTTTAGCCGTCTCCCAATATAAAATGACATATAGAGAAGGCTTTGACCATCTCTATATATTTCAAATGAGTGTAACCTTCATAGACGACTTGAAAGGCAGTCTCTAAAAGTCTCCTTCAGATCAATAGAGACAGCTTAAAGGCTTGAAAGCCGTCTCTCAAATGCACACCAAAATACCATATGAGTAATGTTATATGCACCTATCTTTTTGTGAAGTATGTAAATTTTTTCACCATAAATAATTGTTGACTGTCTTGAACCAAAAGATGGGGAATACATTTCATCTCAATCTTCTACACAATTGATCTTGAAATCATGTTGCACCTATCAGACGGTCAGATTTTGATTTCACTTTGCACACATCCCCCAAAAGGCGACTTGATACCTCTTTCTCATGGTACGCATTCAGCACGATCACTTCTGTGGATGTGTGCCACATGAATTATAGATCCAATATGTGACCGTATGAGAGGTGTGCCATGATCACAAGATTTTTTGTGTGAGAGATTGGGACAAAAAATGATCCTTATCGTTTGATTCAAATCACTCAAAAAGTTTTATGGTGGGAAAGCATGTGCTCTGCACAAAACAAATGGGTGAATATAACGCCTCCCCTATTTTTAATTCTCAATCGACGCCAACCTCTCAATGAGCGCTCTCTCTCTCTCTCTAAAAATGGCATCTCACACCCCCCCATGCGCCATGATCTGGCTCTCTCTGTCTTCCTATATAAATACCAGATGAGAAAATACGCAGCCATTTCATCGAGAGAAACTCAAAGCCATTTCGTCTTCTCAGCTAGTAACTCCTTTCTCTTCCCCCCAAACTGAATAAACTCGAAAATTCTTAGATTTTTCTTCTATTCTCAACTCAGATAAGAGCATTTTCACTTCGATCCCTGCTCCGCTACAGAGATTTCAGCATTTTTCACCTTGATCCGTGCTCTGACAGAGATTTCAGCCTTTCCCTTATATTTTCTTAGGTTTTTGTAACTTTTTGGATCTATTTTGGTGTGGAGGAGTCAATGAGAGGTTAGATTTCGGGAATGCGGTATAGAATTTGAGCAGCATATTGAAAATGGAGCTTCATAGTAATTTAATCGAGCCTAGATTTGGTCAAACAATGAGGAATCGTACATTTTTCAACAATCAAAGAAATTAGGGGATTCCGAATCCGAAATTTGAGGAAAATCGACAACTTCATTTGACGTAGGGAGCTCCGAAAATGAATGTTGTCAAAAAGTAGGTGAGATCTGATTTTTATTGATTTGCTAAGTGAACGATTCATGCATTCTCGATTATTTAGGGTTTTGGTTTTGTAAAGACACAATTCACATGTTTTGAATTATTTATAGAGTTTTAGTTGTTGTCAATGCAGGAACTTCATCATCGATCGGGTGATCTTCATCTTCCATCTTATCGTCTTTGTTATTCAATCAAAGGTAGTGTTCTATCACTTGAGAAACTTCTTCTTATATTATACAGTCATGGATTATTTTTTTATTTTTTCGAAATAGATTCCAAGTAAAATTAGTAAACCTAACTGAAAATACACATGACTCTGTATACTGGCATCGTTTTCGTGGAAATGGATACAAAGGACTCCAGAGGATGCCTATTGTTTTATGCAATGGATTCTTGTTTAGATACTCCTCATTGTTCCCATTTTTGAGCAAAATATTGAAAATGGAGCTTTGTAGTAATTGAATCGACCGTACATTTGGTCAAAATGCAAAATATAGTAAAAAATTGTATTCTGCACAAGGATGATTTGTTTATATTGCCTTCTGTTCATATGGAAAGATTTTGAAGGCTTGCATGGCTGACTGGGTTATGTCTTGAGGACCACTTTGGTAGCCTATTGCTACCATTGACCAGATTTTGGTAGTGGGACCCACCAATTGTTTGTTTAGATTTACAACATTACATCGATCTGCTTAGGGGTGAAAACTGCCTATAAGTGGATGTGAACCATCCGATTGATGAACTTTAATATCAACCATTAAAACTAAAAACAAAGGTTTCTAGTCCACATAATGGATGGTTTAAATCATCCTAAAACACCATTTCTAGGCCTTTTGCACTTCAATCTATGATCTACCACTTTGACAGTACGGATCACCCACATCTTAAATCTATCGCTTGATGATAATTGCTTGTTTGTTATTGAATAAAAGCAACTCTGCGGGATAATTTTTATTTTTATGGTGAATTGTGGATGTCAGCTGTTAGCTAGTATCCTTGTGTTAACTGTTTTAAGTTTTTAACAAGAACACAAGTCTTGAGGTAATCTGAAACAATTGTCTCTTATCCTATTATCCCTTCATTCTAATTTCAGAAAAATAGCTCATCCTAATTTTCTTATTGTATGGTTTGCTGCTGTTTATTATTAGAACATACAAGAGTTCAATCCTTATATGTGAATTTTTGACCAATTGTATAATTTCTTCCTCGATTCTTATCCAATGATTCAGTATGTGTTCCGGGTGGTGTTTCGGGTAGTGCTCCTTCGTCATTTTGTCTTAACAGGAATAGTTATTCTATACCTCAAGGGGTTTAGTGTGATGGCCATGTATCCGCCTCAGGGAGCGGGAGACCTGAGTTCGAATCCCCCTTGGGCTACCTTGGGATTTATATCCTTTGCTGACTGGGCACGTGCTAATTTGGGGCGCACATGTTCCCCTAGGATTAGTCAGGTGCTCTAAGAGACACCCAGCTGGTTATCTGAAAAAATGGTCATTCTAAGTCTAGAGGGACCTCTCTAGAATATCATTCAAAAGAAACAGAAAGAAACTCAGTTTTCTGTCAACAAGTCGGGTGACCAAATACCCGACCTGCCCGACCCAGAATTTTTGCGGGGTCCGGCACATAAACTTGGTAAACTTGGTCCATCTGGCCGAGAAGGGTTTATATATATAAATCATGGAAAATAGGGGTTTTTACCAGGTCGGGTCGGGTTTTCAGGTCAGGCATTGGGTAGGGTAAGGTTTGGTGCACCATTGCATCGGGCATATGCCATTTTCCCACTTGGCAACCACAATTTTGGCCCCACCCGACCCGTTGACAGCCCTAAGGCCCCTAAACAAGACTTCTGATTTTCTGTGGCTGCTCTTGAGGTTTTGAGTCTCTTTTTGCTACTGGTATTAGTCTTTTTAGACTTCTTCACTGCTGCTGGTAGCTGAATATTAAAACTGAGATATTACTGCTGGTGTTATGAAATTCTTGGCTGCTGTTTTGAAGTTACATGATTACTGTTTGTCCCTGCTGTTTCTCCAGATTTACCAGTGTCTGTAAGTAATTTTCAGTTGTTTAATGTTGTTTGGATCTGTGTTTTTACACATAAATTAGAAACATGAGTCATTGGTTTATACTGGCACTATACAATCTTCTTTATAGATGTATGTCAGGTATCATGTTCAGTTAACTATTGTGATATCATGGGCTGTTTTGGCTGTACTTTTACACAATAGCTGAAATTTTACAGTGTAAGCCTTTGAGATTGATTTATGCGTATTATTAAGGCCATGTTTTTTATCAAAAGAAAAAAGAACAAAAGAAAGGTAGGGAAAAACCGAAAGAAAGAGGTCAACCTTCTATTGTTTTTTTGAAGGTTACAAAAACTACATGGTTTTTTACTCTCAAACTTAAGCGTAGGAACTGAAAATTAGTTGCCATTGGTATTGTAGCATCTTTCACCTTAGAGAGATGGAAGAGGCCCTCCAAAGGACTTATTAAGTTGAAATTATGTGACAGCTCTATGGATAAATAGGCAAGCTGGGAGTTTTGTGGCTAATAAGGATGGCAATTGGATGTTGAAATATGCTTTTGAGATTCTTTTGTAACCAGGTGATGGCCTATTGAAACCTCATAAAAATTTCCCAAAGTTTTTTACTAGGTCTCCTATAGTTGAAGGAACTCTTTCGAATGGTATTAGATCCACTTTTTTGTGGGGAATTAGCCCTGCAGAGATTTGTGGACATCTTGGAAGAAATCCATGACCTATGCTTTCGCCTTGAGGTACCATATTCATCGAGAGGCTATGAGAGCACTAATTCCTAGGCTGAGGATGCCATCATTTGATTGTCTCCAACGATTTAGGATTTTCTTCCTCGTAATTTACTTTGTGGTGCTATTCTCTACAATGTGTTTTCTGCTGTATATTTCCCGATATTATTTAAATTTTCTGAAAAAAAAATATATTACCCATACATTTCTATGAAGGTTTTTGTTGACATAGGTTGATGACTTGATCATCTTTCCTTCAGGTGGTAACATGCATTGCCCATTATTTATATTGTTTATTGTCTTCTGTGGTTGACCTTTTTCTTTTAGCATAGTATAAGAAGAATTCAGTGAATTTAATGTTCTGTTGAAGATTATTATTGGAATCTCTTCAATTTTATTTCATATGGGCATAGAAGTAAAGTAGTTACTTATTCCATTCTTTTCTGTTTGTGCAGGACACGTGTTACCCTTAAAAAGGATGGTGTAGTCTTAGATTTAGTTCTCCCTCCCACAAAAGTTAACAACCTTTTCTTTGGTCATACATGGGTTGATTCACCAGGGGATATGATCATGATTAACCTGACTACGGGGGACAAAGTCGTGTTATACTTCCAACCATGTGGCTGGTTTGGGTATGGCTATATACGTCTTCCTTTAATTTTTCCAGCAATGTACATATTTAAAGGTTTTTTGAAGTCTTGTAACTGGTGCAAGTTTGATAGCACTCTAGCGTTTGAATAAGAGAATTGTTGGTACAGAGTAGGAACAAATAGGTTGCTCTAGGTGATATGGAAGGGGATGTTTAGACATTTGTTTGGCTTTATATACTAATTTTTAATTGAATTATGACTTGAGAACTGGAGACTAGGAGTTGAAATGTTGATTAAACTCACTACAAAAAACAAAACTATTAGCGGTAGCCAAAAACTGCCGCTAATAGTCTTAACAGTTTTTTAATAATAGCAGCAGTTTTTTGGAGCAAAAAACTACCGCTGATAGTCTTATTTTTTGTAGTGACTATTACTAAATTTATAAAGTTGTTTAAAAACGTTTTCTTGTGTGCTAATTAATATTTTTGCCTAACCAATGTGTGGTTTGTTGTGGTGTCTTACTGGAAGTTTTCACTGGCTGTAGGGCTGGTTGGAATGAAGTGGATGGATATGTATATAATGCGGCAGACGAGCCTAAAATATTAATGACTGGGAAATGGAACGAGTCAATCAGTTATCAACCATGTGACATGGAAGGGGAGCCCCTTTCTGGTACTGAACTGAAAGAGGTCATTTTTTTAGCTTATTTCCTTTACTTTTTGTTTCTTTTGTCTCTCAACCATTCACCGCAATAATAGTCAGTTATCATCATATTACTTTTTTACATTATTGCTGGCGTATATTTGCTATTATTAATATAACAGAAGCAGTTATATGTTATGGTTTGGTAATGTGATGACTAATGAGGCCTGGAGTTTGATGACATATACGTTGTTGGGGCATCTTAAGTTGGTCTATGTTTTGAGGGGCAAAGGAGATGAGAAGAACTTGAAGTCATTTTGAGGGGCATCTTATGGTTTTCTTTTTTAGTGCATCTTACTAAGGAAGCTACACCTCTGTTAAAGTCTCTACCCTCCTAGTTTAGAGGCATTTCATTGGCTGGCAATGCCTAATAAGATTCTTACAGGGGAAAATCTACAACGCTGCAAATTTCAACTGACAGATCATTGCATTATGTTTTTTAATAAAGATCATTGCATTATGTTTAAAGTGGCAGAATGTTTGCTCCTTTGTGTTCTTATTGAATTAACCTATCAGGTTGGAGAAATTGAAGATAGGATGCGAAACGGTTATTATATTGGTCATGGCTTGAGCTCTGTCAAAGAGGATATTATTCGAATGTGCCGGGATGCAATAAGTAAGTTTGTAATACTTGATCAGTTGATATCGCATATGCTTTGCAAATGTGCTGGTTTTCGATTCGATATGAATGCTCTTCTTATCTTTGCAATTTCTGCCAAAATTCTGTCAGATCTAAGTATCTAACTGATGGATTCTTGAATTTGCAACTATGACAGGTGGTAATGTCATTTCATGAATGTGGAGGAAATGTTGGTGATGAAATCCGTGTTTCACATCTAACCATCAAACTTTAAACACATTTTTCCTACTTATTTTTCAACCTTCCAGTTGAGCTACAGGCCCAGCCCCTCAAGTTCGCATCCCTGGCCCACAGAACCTTTTGCCATATATATATATATATTGTAAGATAACTGTTTCAGGTGCTCTTTTTTTTTATTCTTTTTTATTTTTTTATAATGCTTTATAAGCAGATCTCTTCCTTTTGTGTGTTATTCCCAAATAATTAAATGGTAGATTACATTGGCAGTATCAAGATCTTTCCCAATTTCCAGTTTCACTAGATCCCAATTTCCAGTTTCATTGAGGCCTTTTATATGTTTTATGCAGTGGCCTTCGCAGAGAAATCAGTTCTGCTGCGACTGGACGCCCAATACAGGACGTTATACAGACTGATGCAGCCATAAATCCTGGGAATAGTGGAGGGCCACTCCTTGATAGTTCGGGAAGCTTAATTGGGATAAATACGGCTATTGACAGAGGTCCTCTGTGGCTTCCAATTTTCCATCACCCACCTTGATGGAAGACACCTCTTGATTAAATCAAATAGGGGCGAAATCATCCAGCCAGGTATATATGGGTTCTATCTATTAATTACGAGAAACTGACATGGTAATGATCCTCAGTTTTATGCCCATTATTGGACATGGGGCAACGTCTCACCCATTGCTGATGCAACAACATATGCGAAAGTTATAAATGTTTATTATCATCCTCTCCTCTTCTCTACAGTTTTATGCCCATTATTGGACTATTGACTATTTTCTTGTTTATTTATAAATGCTTCTTCTAGCCTAGTAATCCTTTTACTAAAATATATGCAGCCATGGTAATAAATATGACCAGATTACTCTCTCTTTTTTTTCTTGCTCTATGTTGTTTTTGTGGGATTCTGGTTGAGAACTACTTTATTATGTAATTATTAAAAAAAAGAGCCCTACTTTTTTCTGTTTAGCTTATTATCATCATATGACGTCCTTTCACTTATATCTGGCATTGTAGACGAATGCCAAAGTATATTGGATTTGTAAGCGATTTCAGTTTTCTAAATTCCTAACTCAGCGCACTTCCTTCTTCTTGAACACTTTAACGAGAGATGAGAAAAGTGACAAGGACTACACTTTGTGTTGATGAGAGACATAAATGGAATTTGAACAATTGTAGGAAAACATACCATTTACAGAAGGTATTAGGTGGTGCATAGGCAGTTCGTATTTTCTTGTTTGGTGACATTTTCTATCAATATTTATAAATGTTTATTATCAGGGAATAATGCAGATAAAACGACCAGTGGCCCAGCCATACCAGATAGAGACCAGCTTATCCAGATCCTTAGCAAGATAAACTCGTCACCCATTTTTTCAAGCTCATCTGCTAGATTACCTGTATCGGGTAGTTTTGATCTGAAAGTTTCACAAGCTTCACAACCTTCTTCAGAATACCCTTTCAAAACAAAGGGAAACCCATTTGCTCCATCAACTGCCGGCTTACTTGCTGTACTTTCTGCATTGGGGCATCTTCCCCAGATACCCTTGCAATTATGTCTCAGGGGAGTAGTTATAGTAGTGGGGATGATAAACCTAAGATAAATTACATGGAGCAGGCTTCTGATTTCAATTCACAAAAGAAACCCACTACACAGTCTCCCTCTAGTGTGGCAGGAAGAAGTAGTAGCACTTTTCAGTCACTAGAAGTTTCAGAATGTGCAGCCCAAGAGGCTCAACTGAGTTTACCGTTTCAACTGTTTAGTTCGTCTCCCGAGGATCGTAGTCCACCAAAATTGGGATTAACCCGGAATTACTTCTCAGATAGTAGCAGCCCCTCTGAAGATAGGTCTCCTTCATCGTCCCCTCCTATTGTCCATAGACTCTTTCCTCAGCAATCCACAACAGGACACATGAAATACAGGAGGATGTCGACCTGTAGAGAAGAGGAGAGGATGACTATTGACGCTACTACAAATCATCATTGGAACTCACCACTGGAACTCTTTCAAGAGTCAAATGGAAGACTAAAAAATAGCACTGTTCCAAATGTATCACATCAAGTAGGCTACACTTCTTCATCCGGTTCTGATCACTCACCTACTAGTTCGAATTCCAATACTCAGGTACTGCTTTTTGCTGCTATGTTGATTCAGCTGCCTTTTATCTACACATTTTGGTTCTCATGATTATGTATTCGGTTTATGGTGTATGATGGTTATTGATGCATGTCCATGTTTCCGCATTTACAGGACCGAACTGGTCGGATGATTTTTAAACTTTTTGACAAGGATCCAAGTAACATCCCACCGACACTCCGGACTCAAGTATGGACTATGGAGAAGGGCAAAATATTATTTTCTCGGCCTAATTGGCTAACTATGCTTGTTTGTTAAGTAATCAACTTAGATTGCTTCATAATGTTTCCTAATTCCCTGTTGCAGATATATAATTGGCTTTCTCACAGCCCATCAGAAATGGAGAGCTACATCAGACCGGGATGTATGATTCTATCAGTTTATATGTCGATGCCTTCTATTGCCTGGGAGGAAGTGAGTTCAGTTCTTGTTAACATAGGGTGTAACTGTTATTGTAGCTATGTTTTAATTGGTTGCAATTTGTATGTTGAATTTTTAGCTCCAAGAAAACTTCGTTCAGCGTGTCAGTTCACTCGTTCAGGATTATGAGTCAGATTTCTGGAGGAGTGGAAGGTTTTTGGTACATACAGATAGGAAACTAGTATCACATAAAGATGGTGAGTGTGGATTGGATCTCCCTTATGATTCTGTTGTTTTATTTTATTATTGCTTTAGTGCAGGCAATGTGTCTTTTGGGGGTGGTAACCATGGTATCAAAACTCGTCCGATACCGATATGTATCGGTGATACCACCCAAATACCAGTATTGGAGGTCGTATCGGTATCTGGTATTGATGTCGGCCGATACGGATCGGGTATTGGCTGAAATGATTTTTTTTTAAAGTTGTTTCACCTTTAAAAAAAAAAAATCCGTATGGGCCAATACCGATTCGTATCGGATGATATGTCTGGGTCCTCCGTGGACCGATATCCGATACCCGATAGCGATCCCGAGTTAGATACCTTAGTGGTAACATATTCATTCATAGAAAACTATATATACACCTCTAAAAAAATATATTTATATATCGATAAAAAAACTATATATAAAAGGAGATAAATAAGGTCTGCATGATTTAGAAATTTAATGAAGATAGAGTTGTTTCTATCTTAGAGTTGAAATTTTTTCTGATAGTTGCTGCCTAACAATTAAATTTCAGGAAAGGACCGTCTCTGCAAATCTTGGAGAAAATGGTGTGCCCCGCAGATAGTCTCATACTGTGTTTGGGTTAGCTTTTATAAGAGCAGAAGCAGCTCTTTGCCTGCTCTCTGTTAGAGCAGATTAAATTTGCTCCGAGATAGAGTAGGCATAGAACAGTTTTATCACTTAAAATAGCTCTCTGCCAGAGCAAATGAGTTAAGGAGTTGTGTTACCAAATAAAAAAGTAGTTATCTGTCGGAGCCTAAAAGTGAAAGAGCTACTCCTTGCCCCAAAAGAGCTAACCCAAACGCAGCCTCAGTGTCACCTCTTGCAGTTGTAGGTGGGAAGAAGACCTCACTTGTTTTGAGAGGGTACAATTTGACTGTTCCTGGCACCAAGTACGTAGAAAACGTAAATGTTTTATGAAAACCCCATGACCCATAACATGAATGAATGTGATTTTGTAATAATATAGACATAATTTGTACTGTATGCAGGATTCATTGCTCATATAGGGGAAAATACTTGTCGAGAGAAGTTCTGGAATCATCTTATTCGGGCAACATATATGAAAACTTGTGCTTGGAGAGTATTAGTTTTGATGGAGCTCCTAAGGTCATGGGTCGCTGTTTCATAGAGGTAGGCCACACTCAAACCTACTAGTCAATCTTAGGAACATGGATAAATTGTGGTCCAACCCATATTTCGTAGATTAAATCATCAAGAAACCCGTGTAGTTGCCACAGTTAACATCTCTGAGATTACATATGCAGGTGGAGAATGGTTTCAAGGGCAACAGCTTTCCTGTTATAATTGCAAATGCCACCATCTGTCAAGAATTATATAAGAACTCTTGAATCTGAATTCAAGGAAGATGCTAGAGTGGCAGATGGCATTTCAGAAGATCATGTTCAGGAATTTGAACGGCCACGATCAAAGGAGGACATTCTTCATTTCCTGAATGAGCTTGGGCGGTTATTCCAACGAAAGAGCTACCCATCCTGTAACAAAGTTCCCAATTTCTCTCTCGCTCGCTTCAAATTCCTCTTCATATTTTCAGTGGAACGTGACTAGCCTGCTTTAATCAGAATGCTTCTCGACATTCTTGCGGAAGGAGATTCAGATGTTCTATCGAGAGAATCGTTAGAAACTCTTTTAGAAATCCATCTCTTGAACAGAGCCGTAAAGAGGAAGTGCAGAAAAATGGTGGATATGCTTCTCCATTATTCTCTAGGAAGCAATTCGGATTCTAAGAAGTACCTTTTTACCCCTAATATGGCGGGTCCTGGTGGTGTCACCCTGTATACATTAGGAGACTTTGTTATTTTGAGAAGCAATGACCAACCTGTATACAACTTCTGTGTATACAGGTTGTATACAACTTCTGTGGATACAGGTTTTTCTGTAATCTGAAAATAAAAATGGTTCCAATCAATTAAAGGAGTTCAATCCAGAGAAGGATCTCTCAATTGTGCATTCTTTCTGTTTTAATAGCTTGAGGTATCATTATATGATGCCTACACTATTATCTTGTTCTTGGAATATAAAAAATTGCTTTAAAAAAAGTATTAAAAAAAATTGCATTAAAAAAAAATAGTATTTAAAAAAAGAATTTGCATAAAAATTGTCGACGTAAATTTTTTTTTTTTTTTAAATTTCATAAAAAAACCACTGCTAAAAAATTTTCATAAAAAAACCGCTGCCAAATATATATATTTTAAAAATATATTTAAAGAAAAAAAAAATGTTAGAGACGGCTAAAAGCCGTCTCCAATAATAGGAGGTCACTTATTGGAGACGGCTTAAAGCCGTCTCCAATAAGTATTGGAAATGGCTAGATGACTTATTAGAGACGTCTCTAACATATCTTGGGAGACGGCCATATGCCGTCTCCAATAATCTTGACTATTATGGACGACTTTCATTTGGTCTCCAAAGACAATGGAGAGAGGACTATTTGAGACTACATGGAAGCCGTCTCCAATACTATTAGAGACGACTTAAACACCTTTGGAGACGGCCAAAAGCCGTCTCCAATAAACACATTTTTTTATAGTGATTCTTTCAAAATCGGCCTAACTTCCTTAGGGTATTCGCCCATAGACTCGAGAGCATGCTCGATTGTGATGATAACGTATACCACACTCTCATCTAAAAACACTTTCTCAAACTCTGAAGGACTCACAATGTTGATGGTCTTAGATTGACTGCTCTAAAAGGGATAAATTATGGATGAAAGTGAAACAGACCACAAAAATGGTGTTTTAGGAATTATCCTATCTTTATACTATAATATCAACCATTATTTTTTGTTTTAGTGACTAATTTAAAAATGTACCTCTATTTGTGCATATGTCCCAAACCCCTTGAAAATCATTGATTGCTTTAGATCAAATGATGGAGATCATTTTTCACCCCGATCTTTCACACAATAGATCTTGAGATCATATTGCACTTATTAGACAATTAGTTTTTTATTGCATGTGTCACAAATCTAAAACATATGACCTTTGAAACATATGACACACCTCACGCTCAAACGTAAATTTATTTTCAGGAAAAAAGGGGTGAAATAGGATCTCCATCAATTGATCTAGAGCAATCAATGAGTTTCAAGGGGTCTGAGATGTGGGCACTTTTAGAGAACTCATGGGCGCAAACAAAGGTACCCATTTTAAAATAAATGAAATAACATTTTATCATTGGGAGCTGCAACTTGTCGTTGAGATTCGAAAGGTGGCACATTGATCGAAAAGGAAGACCTTATATTTTTTAGATCTGTGTCATGTAGAACACAATCTAAGCCCTTTGATTTGAAGGTCATAATATAAAGATCTCTGCGGCCAAAGATTGACACATAACATGATTTCTACCATCTGATTTGTATCAGCCAACCATTGAATGAGAAATGAATCAATTGATGGTCTTTGACTATATTGAATCAGACGATAGAGCTCATATTGCATGCCTTTCTTTGATTAAAAAAAAATCTTTACATCACAACCTTTAAATTAAAGGGCTTAAATGGTATTCCACATGTCGCATAACTAAAATATATCACTGTTTCTTAAAAAATCTCGTTTCCCACTTGTTGACCCAAAGTGTCTACTGAAGTGTACACACTGGCACACTGCTTATGTGTGAACAAGGGTTATATGGAAGTCGTGTTCACACGTCACGTGTTGTCTTGGTCCTAATTCTAACATGCACTTTATGTATTATGTTATATATATATATATATATATATATATATATATATATATAATTTACACAATTGGCCTATATAAGTTTGACCATTGCAAAATGGCTCTATAATTATATGTTATATATAGGCATAATATATATATCATATATATATATATATATATATATATATATATATATATATATATATATATATATATTTTCATTATAAGTATGTTAGCGGCTATCTTAAAATAATGATTAACATACCGCTATCTTACAAAAAATAATAAAAATAAAATAAAAAATTTATTCTTTTTTTAAAATAGCGGCCGCTAACATATCGCTAACTTAAAAAATATATATATATATATATATTTTTTTAAATATCGGCCGCTATCTTAGAATATCGACTGATAACTTAAAATATCGGCCGAATTAATATTTTATTTATTTATATATATTTTTTTTAAGTTAGCGGCCGCTATCTTAAGATAGCGCTAACATACCGCAAACTTAAAAAAAAAAAAAATTTAATAAGTTAGCGGCCGCTAACATACTGCTATCCAATTTTATTTTTTTATAAGATAGCGGCCGCTATCTTAAAATAATGGTCGCTAATATACTGCTAACTTAAAAAAAAAAAAAAAAAAAAAAAAATATATATATATATATATATATATATATATATATATATATATATATATATATATTTTATAAATATTAGCCGCTATCTTAGGATAGGTGGCGATATCTTATTAAAAAATTTTTTTTTTTTTTTTTTTTTTTAAGTTAGTGGTATGTTAGCGGCAGCTAACTTATTAAAAAAAAAAAAAAAATTATTTTTTTATTTATTTTTTTTAAAGATATCTGCCGATATTTTAAAGCATCGGCCGATAACTTATTATATCGGCCGATATATTATCATATCGGCCGATAATTTATCATATCGGCCGATAACGTATAATATCGGCCGATATGATAAGTTATCGACCGATATTATAAGTTATCGGCCGATATTATAAGTTATCGGCCGATATGATAAGTTATCGACCGATGTTTTAAAATATCGGCCTATATCTTAAAATAAAATAAAAAATAATTTTTTTTTTTTTAATAAGTTAGCGGCCGCTAACATGCAGCTAATTTAAAAAAAAAAAAAAAAAAAAATTTAAATATCGGCCGCTATCTTAGGATAGCGGGCAATATCTTAAAATATCGGTCGCTATCTTAAGATATCGGCCGATATCTTATAAAAAAAAAAAAAAAATTTAAATTTGTTATTATTATTATTTTTATTTTTAAATTAGCGGTATATTAGCGGCATGTTATCTTTTAAAATTATTTATTTATTTATTTGTTATAAGTTAGCGACCGCTATCTTAAGATAGTGGCCGCTAATATAACGCTATCTTAAGATAGCGGCCGCTAATATACCGCTAATTTAAAAAAAAAAAAAAAAAAATTATAAGTTAGCGGCCGCTATCTTAAGATAGTGACCACTAACATACCGCTAACTTAAAAAAAAAAATTTAGTTTTTTTTTTTTTTTAAGTTTGCGGTATGTTAGTGGCCGCTATACTTATAATTTTTTATTTTTTTTTTTAATATCGGCCGCTATCTTAGGATAGCGGGCGATATCTTAAAATATCGGCCAACATTTTATAAAAAAAAAAATAATAATAATAATAATAATTTTTTTTTTATAAGTGACCGCAATCTTAAGATAGCGGTCGCCATCTTAAGATAGCGATATGTTAGCGAGTTTTTTAATTTAAAATTTTTTTTTTGTTTACTTATGTTTGATGTTCTTATATTTTTGGCAGATCACTAACTAATAAATACAGTAATCTTTCTTTTTTCTTCGTACCCTAAAATCTATCATATGTTAGCGATCGCGATCATAAAATATCGTCCGTTATCGTAAAATAGCGTCCAAGATAGCGCTTAAAATATCGAGTACTACGACCCGCAATTATAAGCGAGCGCTACTAAAGTCGGAACTGAAAAAATGGACAATAAAAAAAATGAAAAATAAACATATATATATATATATATAACGAAAAAACAGGTGGATCCTGAAGTAGAAACGGCTTGGCTTGGAGCTGGCCTATTTTGTACAGTTTCAAACTATAAGACCGTTTTTGTAAATAAGCACACTTGTAGGGCCAAAAATATAAATTTCTCATATATATATATATATATATATATATATATATATATATATATATATATATATATATTATGGGAATTGTGCTATATATTGACCATTAAAATGATAAATTATATGTTAGTATTACGCATAATATATAGTCATCAAGTGGGGCTTGGCAATAATACGGCGAGCTTAAAATTTGGAGAAAAAATTCAGCTATAATTAGTAAGCATGGTGACAAATTTCGTTTTCGATACCTTTTGGTACATTTTAGATTAATTTTGATTCCTTTCAGAAAAATTTTGTCAGGGATTAAAACTATAAAATTATGTATATATATATTTAATATTTTTTAAATTTTTTTTTAAATATATAAAAAAAAATTACCCAATTTACAAAAAAAAACTGAAATTTATCAAAAAATACCGAAAAATCGAAAAGTACCGAAATTATCTCGAAATTTCACCGAAATTCAGCGAAATTTGTCACTATGTTATTAAGTTGGGAAAATTTTGGGAAATTTTTTAAAAGTATTTAAAATTTTAAAAATACTAAAAACCCATAATCTTTTGAGAAATTGTGAATTATTTATATATGGGTACCTCTAAACACACCCACGTGTTCTCTGAAAGCACTCACGTCCCAAGCCCCTTAAAAATCATTAATTCCTTCAAATTAGATGATAAAGATCATTTATCACGCTTATATTCCACAAAATAGATTTTGAGATCATGGCATACCTATTAGATGGTCAGTTTGTTATTCTATGTGTCACAAATCCCACAAAAATAATCCTAAAATCATGTTTGAGCTTGATGTGTGTCATATGATTCAAAGGCCATTTTGGCGATCTGTGATTCATCAACTCAAAAATTGCCAGTCTGATAGATGCACCATGATCTCAAGATCTATTATGTGAAAGATAGGGGTAAAAAAATCTCAGCCATCTAATTTAAAGGTATCAAGAGTTATTAAGGGGACTGGGGCAAGAGTGCTTTCAGAGAACAAGCAGGCGCTTTTAGAGGTACCCTTTATAAATTATTCAAAAATTTTGCCAATTGTGAAAAACAATTAAATATTTATTTTATTTTTTAAATGCCTAGAATTTGTAGGGCCTTAAATTCGGAATTATTCGCAAATATTTCAACGAGTCAAATCTTGAGAAGTACAAATATTTATGAAATATTTAAGTCAGTCAAAGTGTAATATTTTGGCTTTTGGAAGTTAGTGGAGGAAGATTGAACCATGCACGCCCCTTATTGCACGGGTCATGCACTGGATACCTATTGAGCTTTTACTATGGAATGGTTAGTATAAGTTACCACACCAGAGCGCTAGCAGTGGCGCTCGGGTCAATCTCAAGGCCCAAATCTGAACTTCCATATATTGGTATGGTCATAAAAAATTGTGCAATTTCCAAAGCGTTACACATTGAAACAAGAGTTAGTTTACAATGGATGTCCACGGATTTTCATGCATTGGAAATATGTGCAATTCGCTTAGTCGTAAGGACGTGTGGACTGTACGGTCCACTCATATGAGTGGACACCCATTGTTTGGCAATTCTTTCCAAAAAGCACTTTAAAGCAAGGTATCAAATATCAGCCGATACCAATACGTATCGGCGCCAATATGTATTAGTATCTAACTCAGTATTGGTATAGACCATATCGGACGATATGTATCGGGTATCGGCCGATACCTTTTTTATTTCTTAAGAAAAAAAAGGCCGATATGTATCGGTATCGGCCGATTTGTATCGGTCCTCTAAGGACCGATACCGATTTTATTACCTTGCTTTAAAGCACATTTCACCCAAAGAGATGACCACCTTCTATGGAGAAGCTGCCTAATGTTGCTTCTCACCTAACAGCACTTCACTACAAAAAAAATATATTATTAGCGGCAGTTTTTTGGAGTATTAACAAAAAAATTATTAAAGACTATTAATGGCAAGGGCATTAACGGCAATTTTTTATTAATAGCGGTAGTTTTTGGCTGCCGCTAATAGTCTTATTTTTTGTAGTTTTTTTAACATGTAATAGACCCCGTTTGAGAAGCACCATGTAACACACCTCTTTACAACACTTGAAAAGTGTTTTTTGGAGAAGGATTACCAAAGAGGTCCCAACTCTTTGAACAAAGAGAGATTGATCCAATAAGTTGCTCGTGCTCGGATTGGATACCAAATACTTGATCTAGCATGAATCTTCCTAGTTCCTATAACCCATGCCATGTATGAATAAGGCTTGGACCTTAACGCAATGGAAGATTGACAATATTGTAACCTCAAGGTTGGAGGTTTGACTCAACTTACCTATCAATTAAAAAAAAAGGCATAGTCACCAAGTCCGGGTTTGAAAATAATTTGGCAAGCTTAAAATTCAAAAAAATGCGACAAAATTTGAAAAGCATTTCCTTCAAAGAGTTACAAAAAAATAACGCTTTACAACAAAGACTAAGCCTGGCTTGAGCCTGCCCAACCCACCTAAGTTAGGGCTGGCCTAGGATCTAGTCTTAGCCCCTTATGGCCCAACCTTAATCCGGTCAAGTCAATTTCTCCCTGGCAACCTTAAGAGATGCATTTGTTGTTTTAGCCCGAAACTGGTGATTTCACGCGGCACACATCCCAAAATGTGAACGTGAATTATACTTGATGGCACGCGATGATCACATTCACTTTTTAGGATGTGTGCCAATGTGCTATGTGGAATCAACATTTGGCCATCTAATGGTATGCTGGAAGATTAGGGCGAAGTACAAGCTCTGCTGAGATGAAATGGTCAACAAAATTTTCCTTTATTTAAGTGAGGTGGCTATAAGATAAAGTGGTGTGGTAGTAACACTACCTTTTTAAATTGGGATAATGGCTTTGACTTTTCATCTCACATTATGAAAGTGTGATTTGTCACTATGTCATGCGACAAGCATCTATGATCAATCTAAATTGCCCAAGGGGCAATCTACGTTTGGAATATGTCTTGGCCCAATGAATCATGCTGATTAGTAAACGTGAACCATCTGATTGAAAAGCTTTAATATCAACCATTAAAACTAAGAATAATTGTTAATATTAGAGTCTACAGATCAAATGATATAAACCTCCCAAAAAATGTGATTTTTGGGCTCATTGCTTTTCTACTTAGTGATCTATCCGTTTGACGGCATCGATTACCCACATCATAAACGATTAATGATTTATGATCATTTAAACAAATCCCTTTTTAAATTTGACCAATTCGTATCTTAAATTTGACTCATTCTTACTCAAAAACAAGTCCTCCGAGTAAAGTGTCTAATGCGTGTTGTAAAAGTGTGAGCTCATGTAGCACCGCGTTATGCGTAGGTTAAACAGCTGGCTCACAGATAGGCGTAAGGTAGCAACAAACCGAGTCTACTGCGCGTGGCGGCATCCTTCATTAGGGAAAATTTTCCCCCATAGCATTACAATGTCAGGCGTTAGTAAAGGAGTTGGTGTGAAAGGTATCTCCTCAACCATTGACTGATTTGTATTAGATGATGGAGATTTTTTTTTTATTCCAATTTTTCTCAGGATAGATCTTAAGATCATGGCGTGCCTATCAAATGGTCAGATGTTGATTCCAAATCTCTAAAAACAAAAGATAACTTCTTTGCCAATGATTTAAGTCACATTTGGGGATGTATGCTATGTTGATTCAACATCTAATCGTCTGCTAGGCGTGCAATGATCTTAAGATCTATCGTGAGGAAAATTGGAATAAAAAATAATCTCCATCCTCTTATTCAAATCAGTCTATAGTTTTTGTTTGTGAAAAAATTGTGTGGTGCTTATTAATAAATAGATGAGAATATCCTTATCAAATGTTTTAGAAAAATTCTTCAAATAGTTGGTCTGTCAAACTTTTCACCGATATTCGCTTGATTCATCGATTTTCTAATTTTTTTTATTTTTTTAATGGATTTTCCAATATTTTTCAAAAATTTTCTTATTGTGATACAAGCTTTAATCATAATCATTGAAATTTTCAAGGCTTCTACTTGAAAACACCCTAAGATATAAATAGAATCTCTATATATATAAATGAAATCTCTAAGGTTGCATTTGGGTTAGCTCTTTTAGGGCAAAGAGCAACTCTTTCATTTTTGGCTCCGACAAAGAACTATTTTTACATTTCGTAACACAGTTCTTCGCCTTATTTGCTCTGGCATGAACCTATTTTAAGTGATAAAACTGCACTATGCTCATTCTATATCAAAGCAGATTTTATCTACTCTGAAGAGAACAGACAAAGAGCTGCTTCTACTCTTATAAGTGCTAACCCAACCACAACCTAAAACATTTCGCACGTGTCTTAGAAAAATGCTATATTTTTTAATATTGGTGAAAAATATTTACACCCGAATGAATTTCAAAAAGCACCGATATATTCTTATTCTTCTTCCTCTATTTCTTCTCCTCAACTTTGGTAGGTCCCAAAGCCGTCGATAATGTTTTCTTACTCAACTTCGACGAATCGCACCATCCACTATGAAACCCTCTTAATTAACGAACCTGAATCCTGCAGAAACCTGTGATGACTTAGACCTACATGTCAACGATATTTTCTGGTTTTGGGCTTAGATTCCGCGCCGATTTTGTTCTTGACATGGGCATTACATTTCACCGTCCAATACTTGAAAGAGTTGGTCGCACCTGATAGCCCAGGCTCTATACTTCTCTTTATCTTATATGAGATATTACAAAAACCCACTTGAATTCAACTTGAAACCCTCTTAAAATTGTCAAAAAACCTATAAAATCCATAGGAATGAAAACCTTGAAACCTTTTTAAAACTCACAATTAGACTTGTCGTTGTCGTCATCATCGAAGAAGAGACGTCATCATTAGAGATGATTTCATTGTCGTCATTGGGACTCGTAAGAACAACTAATTGATAGAGCTAACGAGGAGGAAGAAGTAGAACAAAGTGCTTATAATACATGTGCATATACTTTATAAAAAATTATCAAAAAAATAAGTGGGTGAAGTAACTTTTCAATGAGCTGGTACAAATAGTGCATAGATAGGTACAAGTAGAGACAAGGGGCCTTAATCAAGCTCTCTATTGGTCAAGAGCTTTTATTTATGGCTAGATGATTAAAGTTTATGAACACTGTTATAATAGGACAATTTCTTATAGATAATTTTGCAGACAGCTTATGTGAATGGCTGCACACATATTGAGGCCCAAGCAGTACAACCAGTCACGTCGCGTCACATAAGCTGTTCGCAAAATTGTCTACCAACATCTGTTCATTGTTTATAATTTTTCAAATTTTATTAAAGGTATTAAAATGCTTTCAATCACACAATGATACTTTTGAATGCAATCTTAAAATAATTACTAAGTAAATATTAGTTTTTAACCACTATTACTACAACCACTATTCTGCTCCAATCAAGATCCAATGCAAAAAGTCTAATATTCTATATTTGAAAGCATTTTGCGGTGTAGATTGCACTAATATCAGTTTCGAATATTAGAAGGAACACCTAATACATCACATTAGAGCCGTATCGTGCGGACCACTAGACTACTTAGAAACTGAGTCTGACCATTTTACCTGTACGGGGATGACTGCACTACAGCGTACGACCCGTGTACTCATATGTGCCTTTCTTTATAAATACCCGCACGAGTGAAAAAAAAAGAATCAAGGAAAAATGGAGCCGATCCGTTACTTAGTAGTAACGGTCAGATCAGCTGAGGACCTGACGCTCTCCGGCCGTCCGATCAAGAACAACGCTTATGTAACCGTTGGATCGGACCCCCTCTACTATCGATCAACCAGAGTGGATACCGACGGCGGAAGTTCTCCCACGTGGAACGAGACGTTCGAGCTGGCGTTCCCCTCGACCGTCCGATCGATTTCCGTACAAGTGCGGCGTAAGAGAACGTTGGGATTGGGATTCGAAACGGTTGGTACGCGGAATATACCGGTATCGGATTTCGTTAACGGTTACGTGCCTGACGATTTTCCCCGGATTCTTACGTACCGGTTGAGAGATGCTAAGGGTAACCGTAACGGAGTCGTTAATCTTTCCGTTAGGGTCAAGTATCGAGACGGGGTTGACTCTTTGACGCCGTTACCGGTTTCCGCGGTGGCGGTGGCAATTTCCGTTAGTTGGTTGGCTGTTTGGGTGTTTGTTTTTGGGTTCATGGGCCGGCGTTACCTATCATCCATCAATCGAGGCTGTCAAGCAGATTTTTGCGGGTTTCGCGCTCCTTAAAATATGTGACAGTTGTTCTTTTATTTTTTTGGATGATTTATACTTTGACTACTCAGGTAGTTGAATAAATCTCAGTTTTGAATAATCCTTTTTTCTTATTATTTTGAGGAAAATGATTTTTTTGGATTTAAAAAGGGATAATGGCTCTTGACCAACCTTTAAAAGGTGTTTAAATGATCTTAAACCATTAAAATATCACTTTTTTTCTAACATCATTGAAGCGTGATTTATCATTGTGCGGGTACACATCTATGATCAATCTAAATTGACTAAGTAGCAATCCATCATTGTAAGTTGCCCCATTCAAAGGATGATGTTTCTAAGTGGATGTAAACCATCTGATCGATGAACTTTAATATGGACCAACACAATTAAGAACAATCGGTGGTATTAGACTGCATACATCGGATCGCTCGAATCTCTTAGTGTTATTTTTGAACCCATAGACCTTCAATTAATGGTATATCACTTTGGCGGTATGAATTTTTAAGATCATAAGTCAAAAAATGGTGTATGATCGATTAAACACCATTTGGTGTTTATATGACGGTTAGGAGAGTCTGGGCCTTTTAAAATAAAGAAACGCCCTTAATTCCATAAGCTCTGAGAGGATTTTGGCCACGGACTTTAAGTGCCTTGGTGGCTAAGAGTTGGGCATGGCCAGTTTTGGGCTGGGCTATTAATTGGCCTGATTATTTTTTACCACAAAAACTAGGCTCGAACTGAGCCCGGATAGATATTTAGGCTGGGCTCAGCCCATGTTTATTCAGGCTCGAGCTTTTATCTAAGCCCAAATCTGACCTGACCGTGTTTGAGTCGGGGCTGGATTTGGGCCACCCCGATCTTTCCCTTTAAACAATCGGGCTTAATCGGGCTAGGATGGATTTGGATTAGGCTTTGAGCAACCCAATTAGTTTTTATCCTAAAAATGAGGCTAGAATTCAGCCTAGATACAAATCGGGCCGAGCTCATCGATTGCGTTTAGGCACGAGCTTTCTATTTAACATCAAATCTGACCTGAGTTGAGCCAGGCCACCAGCCCATTGACAACCCTAAGACCAGACTCTAGACTCTCGAAACCGTCATTTAAAAACCAAAATGGTGTTTAAATGGGATGCATGTTATCCTTACCCAAACCATCAAAGTGATTAAATCATGCATTTAAGGGATATGAGCACACAAATCATCCCTTTGGGAGATTAAGGTTGCGTATGGCATAGCTCTTTGCTAGCCCCCATCACAGCAGAGTTCGCCTCCTTTAGTTAATTCCTATTCTCTTTTCTAACTTACTGCAAAGGAGAATTTACCTACTTTAGCAAGCAACCTCTCAGCTTTCTACTAACTCCCTACCATAGCAAATAAAATCTACTCGAAAAGAGTGAGTAGAGAGGAGGGTGCAAAACTGCTAAATAAGTAAATCCTGTATAAAATCTTGTTATGCAAGAGTTATCAAGGAGAAGGGATACCTGCTAAAACAGGTAGCAGGATGTTAGCAAAGAGGATGGGAACCTGCTAAAGCAAGTGAACTCTGCTATGACAGGAGCTAGCAGAGAGCTATGCCATGCGCAGTCTAAGCCATCCGCTCTGTACATTCTAATCAATGGCGGCCCCCAATAGTGGCAAGTGGGTAAACTACCCTTACCTCAACATAAAAAGGGGGGAAATTTCTAAAATCTCCCCCCTTTGAAGTTGCTTTTCTAAATTTTTCCCTTATTTTTTAAAATATCTAATAAACCCTTATACTTACAACTTTGTTATCTAAATGCCCCTCAACCATAAATATTGACCTTAATATTTACATTTTAAATGCAGTTTTTACTATATTTTTTTGATATTAAAAAATATTTATTTTTTTACATATTCTTATTATTTTTTTCAAAGTTTTTCCAATTTTTTAGATTCTTATTGAACTTTTAATTTATTTTATTTTTTTGTGAAAAGAATATGATTTTTTACTTTTTTAATGTAATTTTTACTAGTCTATTGACTCAGTCAACTAACCCATTTTCTAGAAGCTACCTTTTTAAGGGTAATTTTGAAATTAAGGTGGATATTTAATTTTGACGACGCATTTAGATAACTAAGTTTTAAGTACGAGGGTTTATTAGATATTTATAACAGTACAGAGAGTATTTAGAAAAGAAACTTTAAATGAGGAAGATTTGTGAAATTTTCTCAAAAAAGAACCACCATTTGTTCGATGTTATTTGATTCTCCAAAATATTGCCGCGAAAGGTGATCTTCTTGGTCTAATTCAAAGGAACCAAATGCCATGATATGGTAGCTATTTTGACAATTAGTTGTGATTAATTAAAAAAAATATTAGATTTTATTTATTATTTTTCAACTGCCTCATAGATGATCTGATTTGTAGCCCGGCCCGAATGTTTCACTACAAAACTAAGGTGTTTCAATGACACATGCTGTTAAGGGTGGTAGTGGCAGTTTTTGATAGCGACAGGATTAGTAGCAATAATTTTTTGTTAAAAACCGGCAATTTTTGGTTGCCGCCAATAGTCTTAGTTTTTGTAGTGTTGGCTTGAAACCTGGTCTGAATCCAGCCTGGCTTGAATCCGTCTCGAGTCATGTTTGAGCTTGAATAAAAAGCTCGAGCGTGAATTTACTTGGGGCCTGGACTGATACAAATATTCGGGCTGGATTCGAGCCTAAATTTTATAGTAAAAAAATAATTGGGCCTATCAAAATCCTGGCCCACAACAAGACCAGCCCGGCCCATTTTACATGTGGGTGGAAAGGGAGGGTTTGGATGCATTTGGTTGCCATCAATTTGATGGTCTAGATCAAACAAAATATAAATCAACACTTGTAGATATAGGGCGGTTTCATCTTACCTATAGAAAAATGATATCACCATACTATCAACTTAATCAGTGTTAAGTGTTGAAGTTTCGTCCCACATTGGTTAAATTATAATTTTCTCTCCCTTATAATATCTGGCCCCTCCACTCATTGCCAAGTGCTTTTGAGATTTATCATTAAATGTGTTATATAATTAACAGCACATTAGAAAACATATCATAAGAAAGCAAAAGTATTTTTTATGTTTGACCTAGTCATATTTAAGATTCGAATTTTTATGCCAAATCTATTTTCTAGATTCAGTTGTAATTTAATTATTGAAAAACTTTTTTTTTTTTTTTCCCTAATATGCTACTAAATTTGCAATTTTAAACTTACAGGGTTCACGATACTGGCTAGGACCAAGCCTCAAGAAGCAAAAGCTGTAAGTTCTACCCCTTGTTGGTCACTCGCAATGATTTATCCCCTACTGATTGGTATGTGATGTGCGAGGTGTTGCATGCTTGCATGTACTCAGGGACTTGGTCGGGTGCTCTAAGAGGCCAGATGCCTGTTATTTAATTAATTTAAAAATTTAGAATTTTGCATCTTAAGCATAATTAATTTGCTTTAACAAAATATTATATCTAGTTTAAACTTTTATTTTACTTAATGTATAAAATCCAAATAAATATAAGTCAATTGGTTTTTTATGTCAAAATCTTAAATTTCATTACTTTCCAACATTTCTTTAAAATTTGTCCACTAATTTTTAAATTTTTTCTATCTCCGAAGAATTTTTGAATTATCTCCAACTAGCTTATGAGAGATATATAAGAGAAGTCTCAAATATTGTAAATTTGTATCCAACAATAAATAATTCTTTCTTGTTAATTGACTTCATTTTCATGAGAATCAGAAATTAGAGATGCTATTACTAACCAAAAAATACTTATTGTTAGTTGACTTTATCTTTAAATTTGAAACATTTATCATAAAATTTAGAAAATGAATGAAGTAAAATAAAAATATTGGCCTAGAAAAAAAAGTGTTAGACATAAGAAAAGGGTAGGTTAGGCATCCAAATTCTTGCAACTAGAGTTGCTTTTGAGCTCCAAATGGAGTAATTTTCTCACCTCTAAATTAGTTAAAGGTCAAAATTGGGCTTTTACTGATTTGAGTAGTTATAGATATTTGTGGATCTCTAGGTTTGACTAGTTTAGTGAAGGGAGGTTGACCCATACATCACCTTTGATGCATGGGTGAGTTACCTAATACCTAGTCTTAAGTCAAACTCATAAGAAGGTCATAAGAAGGTTCCTTCTTTCTCTCTAACTTACCCACAAATAGAATACAAATATTAAAAAATTCTAAAAGTTCTAATCCTTCAGGGCCCAAGCTGATCATATAAAATCATGGGGTCTGTTGTGAAACACTAAATTTAAGTTAGGTATAATTGAATCTGACACTGTCCATAGATTATTGGGCCATGGTGTGGGGATCAAGGATGGTGCTACTTGTACTAACTTCAAAAACCATTATTTGCACCCGATGAAAATGGAATCTCACCCCAATCGAAAGGTAATCTACCCATAGACTACTTTGACTTAAACAATGGGCATTGCTTTTCCTTCCAATCTTCTATACAATGGATCGTGAGATCATGGGCGCATTATCATACTATAAATTTTTTATTTCATATGGTTAACATCTCAAAAAATGACCCTAAAATCAAATTTGATCGTGATTTGTGTCACGTGATTTTTGAGATGTATACCACGTGAAATATACAACAAAAATACAATCAAAACCAAAGGCGAGGCGAGTGAGGAGCTCAAAGAAAAACAAAACAAGAGAAAAAAGAAAACAAAAACAATATTTATTTTTTAATAATTTAATATTTCCATTACTTTTTCCCAAATGCTTCCTGATTTTTATCCGTATTTTGTCGATTTTTTCACCTTTTTTTGGTTTCTTGCCTTGCCCATTTTTTCCCGAATTCCAACTTGGTAATTGTATGAGAGTTCATTGATGCGTTAGGAAATTGAGTTTTAGTTTACAATTACTGTTAGTTTTTATTTTTGCAATCATGATCGAACCTAGGTAAGCTCCCAAGTGTTTTAGAATGCCAAATATAATCACCTGAAAGTGCGGCTTCCGGCAAAATCTGATTTTAGATTCCAAATCCTACGTGGAGCTGATTCTCTTCAAAGTTGGTCAGGGCGGAAGTCTGTGGCATCATTCACGGACATCCATGCCTATCGGCTATATAAGGATATTTAGATTTTTGAAAAATTCACTTCTTGAGAAATTTTTTCTCTGAAAATCTGACTCTCTAAATCCCTCAGTATCCTTGCTCCTTGAAATAATTTAATATATCCTACAATTGATCAAATCTCAAGGAGAATCTTACCTCTTTGCTATGAGGATTGAGCTTGTGTGTTTCAAGCTTGTTGAAGACTCGTGTGATTCAAGTAGACCTTCGTGAGAGGCGTTGGTTGAAGGCGATAACTTCTAGCATTGTGAAAAGAATGTTCGTGAGATGTAAACGTTGTTAGTGAGCTGAGTGATATGTCATTTCATTCATACTACTGTAAGCATTTATTTTCATAGTGGATTGTTTGACTTGGATTTGAGATAGATTCCGTGATTTTTACTTGTAAAAGGGTTTTCCACGTGTACAATTTTGTGGGTGTGATTAAATACGATTATTGACTGCATAATTTATTCGCTTGGTATATCATTGATTACTCCGAATTTTCAATTGGTATCAAGGATCAAAATATCGGTTTCGTTTTCGATTTCGGGCATGATCGAAATCGAAAATTTGACCAAAATTTTAGAATTTTGGCTGAAATTTCTAGGGCCAGGCTGAAATTTCGGTCCCCATTTTTTTTTCTTTTTTTACCCAAAATATTGAAACTTCAAATAATCAGCCGATAATTTGATGATTAGCAAATTATCAGCCGATAACTTCAAATCATCGGCCAATAATTTGAAGTCTTAATATTTTGGTCGAAATTTTGGGGATTTCATTTCGGTTGGGTCCGAAACCGATGTGTTTCGATCGAAATTTTGTGATTTCAGCTGAAATTTTGATCCATGATTGGTATCAGAGCTACTACACTTTGGTTGGTTCTCACGAACCGGGTGTAATGGCTAACTCGGGACATCATGATCTTCCTAGAGAACGTGTATCTACTACAAGATCTCCATTATTTGAAGGATCAAACTATTCATACTGGAAGGCAAGAATTTAAGCCTTTCTCAGCTCTAAGGATCCTCACATCTAATATGTTGTTGAGGACGGTTGGTCTCCACGTACTACTACTTCTGTGGACGGTAACACCACAAAGACCACAATTAAACCAAGGTCATTGTGGACTGATGAGGAGTTCGACAACCTTGATTATAACTATAAGGCTCTCAATGCCTTGTTTTGAGCAGTGACTGCATCCGAGTTCCATAGGAACAACACTTATATTATCGCCAAAGATGCTTGGAAAGTTCTTGAGTCCAACTATGAGGGGACTCCCCAAGTGAAGAATTCGAAACTTCAAATGCGCACATCTAAATTCGAAAATCTTTGCATGGGAAAGGACAAAAAATTTCCAGACTTCTATATTCACCTCAATGAAATTGTATGGTGCCTTTAATTTGGGTGAACTGATTTCAAATATGAAAATCATTCGCAAAATATTAAGATCTTTACTCAAAAGATTCAGATCAAAGGTCAATACTATTATTGAATCTAAGGACGTTGACAATCTAAATTTAGACAAACTTGTGGACTCATTACAAACCTATGAGTATAAAATACAGGATACCCATAGTAGTAAAAGTCTTGCGTTCAAAACTTCTAAGGACTAGCGAGAATTTGGCAGTGATAATGATGACCCTGAAGAACTTGCTCTCTTTGTCATAAAATTTAAGAAATTTTATAAGAGCAAGAAACTACCTTTTCAAAATCTGGTTCATCAGTTTTCATTGGCCCCAACATAATACCTTGGTCTGCGAAAAAGCAGTGCACTGTCTCTAAGTCCACTACAGAGGCCGAGTACCATGCAGTATCACCAACAGCAGCCAATATACAGTGGGTCCAATTTCTCCTCTCCGATCTTTTGTGTTTCCAAAGTGATGCCTACCCTTCATTGCGATAATGTTGGTGCTACATATTTGACAGCAAATCCCATCTTCCATACTCAAACCAAACATATCGAGATCGATGCTCATTTCGTTCATGAACGATTCAAAGCTGGTAAATTTCGTATTTCTTTCGTTCCAAGTGAACATAATTACCTATATCATGAAAGAGGGGTTGTCTACCCCTCACTTCCAACCAAGGATCAAAATAGTGGTTTTGTTTTCGGTTTTGGGCATGACCGAAACCAATAATTTGATCGAAATTTTCCCTTCCATACATATATTCAATGGCGGAGCCGTGTTGTTCAATGGGGGGTCCCAGCAAGGATTAAAATTTCGGCCGAAATGACCAAAATTTCGGTTCAAATTATCGGTTTCGGTCCTCACCAAAATGATAATTTGAACCGAAATTTTGGTCATATTTTGTGTAGGACTCAAACTTTCGGTCGAAATTTCAGCCAAATTATCAGTTTTCAGTCGAAATTTCAGTCCAAATTTTCGGTTTCGGTCATGCCCGAAACCAAAATTTTACCCGATATTTTGATCCTTGGGTCTCAGGATCCCCCATCGCAAGTTTTTTTTCTTTAAAATCTTTTAAGTTCCATCCTTTTAGGGGGGAAAATCTTTTAATAAGGATCCCCCATATCCCAAAACTTCTTAAGATATTTTAAAAACTTACTTTTTTATCCACAATTTTTTTAACGAATAGATTTCCAAAATTCACTATCTCTCTCTCTTCCCAAATATTACTCCCAAAATTTTCTCTCTCTCTCTCTCTCTCCTCAAATCCCATCCCAAAATTCTCTCTCGGTTCCCCAAGCCTTTTTTAGGGATAATGACTCCTCACAGACATTCATACACCAAATAGTGTTTAAACAGTCTTCTACTATTAATTAGAAATTTTGATCTCACTCCATTGAAGTGTTCTTTACTATTATTACTATCTTATGACTATAAGGGATCCCCCATTAGAAAAATCCTGGCTCTGCCACTGCATATATTTGACCGAAACTTCGGACCTTGATTTCGTTTCAGTGTGAACCGAAATCGAGAAATTTCGGCTAATAATTTGAATTATCGGCCAAAATTTTGAACCATGCTTTCAACAGCTCAGATCCAAGCTCACCATTACTGCACAGCCGATGAGCTTGCAGGAGGGTATTAAGGTAGACTCTAGAAAGGTCACCGTTGAAGACAAATGCAAAGAGATTCCCAAAATCTCTCCAACAGAACAAACAGAACCATCTCCATTGAATCTGTGAAATCTCCTCATTCTAATGTGGGACTTGTGAGAATTTTTGTCATCATTATGACCCAAAAATCAGTGTTGCTCCTTAGGAATATGGTCTTGCAAAGTAAATCTATTTGACAAATTATTTTGTCAAATTTGGACCCACGGTCGTTCGTATTACACTCACGGACGTCCGTTGTCACGGACGACCGTGAGTGATTCACGGACGTCCGTGACCCGAAATCATATATTTTCTTAGAAGTTCGGACAGTTTTTTAACTGATCCGAAAATCCTCATTTTGATATATTTCTGGTCCAAACTGAGTCCTTGAGATTACTTACTTTGTGTTGATATCATTCCTAAATCTCAATGATGTGTGTGTGTCTTTTCAAAATCTTGTTTGAGAGTGTTAGACTTGTGAGAGACAAGTAAACCTTCGTGAGAGACGTCGGTTGTTGAAAATTTTCATTATGGATAGATTGATGGTGAGAGGCTGTCATTGTTGGTGATTGGAGTGTTATGGCATATCATTCCAAAGAGGCACTATAAGGTTTTTTAATTCATAATGAATTTTTCTTTGGATCTGAGATAGATCCGTGGTTTTTACCTGTGATGGGTTTTCCACGTTAAAAAAAAATTTGCGTTATTATTTTCGTTGTGTGGTGATTGTGACAATATTAAATTGATTAATTTTATAGATAATTATTTATTCCCAAATTTTCAATTGGTATCAGAGCCTGGTCACTTGGTAAATTTTAACAAATTAAGTGTTATGTCAAATTTGGGATATAACGATCTTCCTAAAAAAGGTGTGTCTACTGCTAGACCCCCTCTGTTTGATGGCTCAAATTATCCTTACTGGAAGACAAGGATGAGAGCATTTTTAAGTTCATTGGATCCTCACATTTGGTATTCTATTGAGAACGGATGGTCTCCACCAACTACGACCTCTGTTGTCGATAATATACCACATACCACTATCAAATCTAGATAATTATAGACGGATCAGGAATATGATAATCTTGGTTATAATTCCAAAGCTCTTAATGCTTTATTTGGAGTAGTTACTGCTTCTGAGTTTCGTCGAAAAAGTACTTGCACCATAGCCAAAGATGCATGAAAAATTCTTGAAACCACTTATGAAGGGACTTCTCAAGTAAAGATTTCCAAACTTCAAATGCTCACATCTCAGTTTGAAATTCTTCGTATGGATGAGGATGAAAAGTTTTCTGATTTCTATATTCGTTTAAATGATATTGTGAATGGCTCATTTAATTTAGGAGAACCTGTTTCTAATACTAAAATTGTTCGAAAAATTTTAAGGTCACTACCTAAGAGGTTCAGATCAAAAGTCAATGCCATTGTTGAATCTAAAGATGTTGACAATCTAAACTTAGATGAACTTGTCGGGTCATTACAAACTTATGAATATGAAATTCAAGATAATAATGTTACTAAAAGTGTTGCTTTTAAATCATCTAAGGTTGAGTCTGATTCTAGCAGTGATTCTGATCAATCAGATGAACTTGCTTTATTTGTTAAAAAATTTTAAAAAATTTATAAAAATAAGAAACAACCTTTTGAAAAATTTAAATCATTTGAAAAGAAACCTAAAAAGGATTCTCTTGACACTACTCAATGCTTTAAGTGTCATGGATATGGGCATTATGCTAATAAATGTCCTAGTAAGAAAAATGATAAGGAAAAATCCAAAGTCTTGACTGCATCACATGAGATTGATATATCAAATGAGTCATCTTCTGATGAATTTGAATCTGTTTCATATGGGTTTAGAGCTTTTGTGGCTTCTATTGTTGAATCTAATAATTATCAAACTGTAATATCCCGAAAAAATCACGATAAACAGTGACCTCGGGATCTGTGCCCGATTGGTCATAGGTTGACCACGTAGAAATTCACTAGTTAACGTAGGATAGGATGAACGGATGAGATGTGAAAATTTAAGTGAATGTGTGGTGAGTGAGGTGAATCTGGAGTCACTTACACTTGTTCAGGTGCATGTGCTCAACACACAAGCTAGAGGGGAGATAAAAGGGTTCAATAACCCTAAAATCAATGCTTGAGTTGTTGGAGAGAGTTAAGAAGAGAGAGAGAGAGAGAGAGAGAGAGAGAGAGAGAGAGGAGTAAAGAAGGGTGAGTGATCAAGGAGTTATTGCAACTGATTGGAAGGAGGATTTGAGCAATTAACGCCGGATTTGACACGAGGGATCCGTTAGAAGCAAAGCTGGAAACCCTAGCCTTTCCAACCACTTGATTTAATCAATTTGAGATTGATTGAAGGTAAAATTCTTGTAGATTAAGTGCATAGATTGAAGAGTTAAATTGTAGTTAGGAATGATTTAAATTATAGGATAAAGGCTTAGAGAAATAAAGGAAAAAGAGTAGGAAAAGATTGGGAAGAACAGCCCAAGAGAGGGCTGAATCTGGCCAATTCGATTAATTGAAATTGGGATTCGATTAATCGAATTGTGCAAAGAAGTTGAAAGGTCAAGAGACCCCGAATTCGATTAATCGAACTGAGTTTCGATTAATCGACTTTGATTTTCGATTAATCCATTTTGGTATCGATTAATCGACTGAGAACCTCCAGTGGACTCCAGTGGATGGAGGACAAGGACCTGGGGAAATCGATTAGTCGAAATGGAATTTTGATTAATCGATTTCGAATTTCAATCAATTTTGGGTATCCGATTACTCGAATTGAGAATCGAATGGAAAGAGTAGAGAATTTCGATTAATCGAATTGGGATTTGATTAATTGAATGGGAATCTTGATTAATCGATTTTGAGAATCGATTAATCGACCTTGAATTTCGATTAATCGATTTTGGGAATCGATTAATCGAATCAGATTCGATTAATCGACTTTGGAGTTCGATTAATCGACTGTGCCAATTTTTGTTGACTTTTGAGTTTGACTTTAAGATTCTTGGAGGGTCTTGGACCTTCTTTATTACATCTTTAGTGATGTATTGCATGCGTTATGTGGTACCATAGGTGGTACGTGTGATCAAGAGCACAAGGAGCCACGTGGGACCTTGATGCGTGATTAGCAGAGACTTGAGGTAGGGAACACCTTGAACATGTACTTTATTTTACAAGAGCATGTATGTAGTGATATAGAACTCAATTTAAAACTATTTTATTGCTTAAGAGTTTGTGAAAAGGGTGTGTGTGTGACATCTATAAGAGTAATCATAATGAGTCATCCCCAGAGGATGAGGAAGTAAAGTAATAAGAGCATCAGGTGTGATACAAGTGAATGGATACATCCCTGGGATGTATCCAATATTGAATAATGTCTGATAAGGCCTAACCGATATAAGATAGCACACTTATACGGTGAATAACTATATGTAAAGCACCTGATATTTTTAGTATTTGAGGTTTGATAGGATACCCCACCGACGTGGCGGGATACCCACGACTGACGCGGCAGAATATCCGTGACCGGTACGGCACCGAAACCGTAAGCCAGTGCAGAGGTTTATCCGTACACAGTAAGCACACCCCAGGGGTGTTGAGTTGAGATAAGTTGAAACCCCGCCACCGATCCCCAGGGGAAAGGGGCTTGGGTACTATTTGTATTCCCAGGGAATACGTTTTAAAACTATCTATATAGATGACGATGAAGGGTATCTCATCGGGGCTCGATGCTATATTGTTCGAGGATTACTTAAGTTGAAAGGTAAGTTTTGCTTTAGGCCTATTCAGTGTCATTCATGATTAAATAAAAGACATGTGTAAATAACCAGTAAAAAATGTGATTTCTTTTTAACTGCTTCTCAGTAACTGCATAGACACATCATGCATAAGCATATCATGGAATATATGTGAGTTTTAATTTATATGTTCACTGTGTTTTATTCCCTATTGAGCTCGGATGTAGCTCACTCTTTAGACTATACGTCGCAGGTCCACTATTAGCAGCTGCCGAGGCTTCAGGGGACGTTGACCCTGGTGAGTCGGACCTTGCACCTGGAGACGAGTTGGAGCCACCTCCTGAGGACTTCTTCTAGAGGACTCCGTTGTGCGTCTTTGAGAGTATTTTGAGAGATTATTGGTACGGCTTGGTGTGTCAAGCCTTAGTTTTTCATTAAACAATGTAATTAAATGTTTGAATTATTCTTTTGGGCGAACCATCCTTGATGATCAGCTATCATCGATGGTTCGGATCGGTTCTCCATTCATGCAGAGGCATGAGGGTAGAACTGTCTTTTGAAAAATATTTAAATGATAATTTAATTTCGCAGTTTTATCTATTGTTCAGTTCATTTTGTTGCTTGATATACCAGTGTTCCGTGCTTAGTTAAGGGGCACGGTCAAGATGATTGTGCTGATGGCACGGGTTTTGGGGTGCCGAAATCCGGGCTGTCACAGTTGGTATCAAAGCAATTTCTTTTAGCAATTTCTGATAATCATTCTTTTGGTCAGAACATAGGGACTTCTGCTAACGAAACTTTAGTTTCAAATGCAGCCGTCAATGTCATCTAGAGAAAGAGGCCGGCCGAGAGGAGGCCAACAGAGAAGTTTGCGTAGTGGAGATAATTACATCTCTCCTACCAATTGAGTACTTTTAAGAGGTAGTGAGGCCCCAGGGGGCAGCAGTAGTAGACAACAAGATGATGAGGATTGAGATCGTCAGGATCGAGATCAACAAGAACAGGAGAGGGTGAGAGAAAGACAGGAAGATAGAGAGGAGCGCCAAAGGATGATGCACACCATGGAAACCATGGCAGCTGCCATGGCACAACAAGCTTCATCCTTTGCAGCTCATGCAGCAAGAGAGCAGCAGCCACCTACACCACCTGTAGGACCTGCATTGCCTGTGCCTTCATCTTTTACTGAGTTTAGGAGGATGAGACCTCCTTCATTCTTTTGGTCAGAACATAGGGACTTCTGCTAACGAAACTTTAGTTTCAAATGCAGCCGTCAATGTCATCTAGAGGAAGAGGCCGGCCGAGAGGAGGCCAACAGAGAAGTTTGCGTAGTGGAGATGATTACATCTCTCCTACCAATCGAGTACTTTTAAGAGGTAGTGAGGCCCCAGGGGGCAGCAATAGTAGACAACAAGATGATGAGGATTGAGATCGTCAGGATCGAGATCAACGAGAACAGAAGAGGGTGAGAGAAAGACAGGAAGATAGAGAGGAGCACCAAAGGATGATGCACACCATGGAAACCATGGCAGCTGCCATGGTACAACAAGCCGCATCCTTTGCAGCTCATGCAAAGAAGAGAGCAAGACCACCTACACCACCAGAGGGACTCAGATTGCGTGCTTCGCTCTTTACTAAGTTTAGGAGGATGAGACCTCCTTCATTTTCTAGGCAAGCAGACACGATGGCAGCAGAAAATTGGTTAATGGAAATGGAGAAAGTGTTTAGCATGCTGACATGCACGGAGGATGAGAGTGTTAGATGGGCAGCCTACATGCTAGATGGGGAGGCTGGGCCTTGGTGGAAGTCCGTGATACGGACTAGGGCTCAGGAGACCCCAGAGTTGCCCTAAACTTGGGAGGAGTTTGTTGAGGAGTTCAACAAACAGTATTTTCCGGAAGTTGTGAGAAATCAATTGGAAATTCAATTTCTACAACTAATACAAGGGAGGATGACTGTGAGAGAGTATGGAGTGGAGTTTCTACGACTTGCCCATTTTTCTCTGGATTACGTCGCTACCGACGTGATGAAGTCAAAGAGGTTTCAGCAAGGCTTGAAGCTTGAAGTTAGGGGAGGAGTAGCTCCATTTCAGCTAAGGACCTATGAAGAGGTCATGAGTAAAGCACTAGTGGTGGAAGAGGAAAACACTAATAGATATAAACAGAGAGAGCAACAAAGAGGAAGCAATGATCAAGGGAGATCGGGGAACTACGAACCGGTGCATAAAAAGCCGAGGTTCATGGCCCAAAATCAGAGACCACAGTTCCAAGGGGGTTTCGGAAGACCGGCGCAACAGTATAACCAACAGAGATTTCCACTACTTGCGTCGGGGAGACCTTTACGCTATGAGAGCCCTGCCATGTCTACTGGCGCTACCGTCACACAGGGTTCTGGTACAGTTTCTTCCGTGCCTTGAGAGACTTGTGCCAAGTGTGGCAAGCCTCATAGGACCGTGGATTACAGAATGGGAACCAGGGGTTGTTTCCGATGTGGCAAAGTGGGCCACTTGATTAAGGATTGCCCCGAAGTTGATAAAAGAAAGACGGCTTCAGTTGCAGCTCCACGACCCATTCAAGCACGGAAGCCGATCGTTCACGGAAGAGCCTATGCAGTCACTGCTCAGGAGGCAGGGAACGTGCATGACGGCATCCAAGGTGAGATTTCTTTTAAATAAAGGAATTTCAATTTCAGTAAAGTTTTAGATAGAGAAGGTGCATTCATTAGGAATTAGTGTAGATTCTTATTCTAAACACTGAAATTATATGTGAATTAGGTGTGTAAATTGATATGTAAATTATTGTATGTATGTATGTATGTATACTATAGGTACGCTAACTGTGTATGAGAAAGGATATTTCGTGGGATATGACCCTAGAGTGTTGATAGACCCAGGGTCTACCCACTCATTCGTCACTCCACGTTTTGCCAAGAGGATGAAGATTATTCCAGAGGCGTTGGACTTCGTCCTATCTGTGTCTATTCCAACTAGAGAGTTAGTGGACACGGAGCTAGCTTGCAAATCCGTCATCGTAGCAATTCGAGACTTGGATGTGTATGAATTGGAGGCAAAGTTGATACTGCTGGACATGCAAGGGTTTGATGTGATCCTTGGCATGAACTGGTTGGCGCAGCATTGTGCAACAGTCGATTGTAAGAACAAGGCTATCATTTTCAGACCCAATACGAGACGATCATTTCGATTTCAAGGAGTGAGGTCATCACCTATGCCACTGATCTCAGCAGTAAGGGCCAAGCGAATGATCAGGAAGGGTTGCAATAGATTCTTGGCTTTCTTAAAGGAGGACAAGGAAGAAAAGAACGTCATCTCTGACATAGCAGTTGTGCGAGACTTCGTCGACGTTTTTCCAGAAGAATTGCCTGAATTACCTCCAGAGAGAAATAGAATTCGCCATTGACTTAGCACCGGGAACGGAGCCTATTTCAAAAGCACCATATAGAATGACTCCTGCTGAATTGAAGGAGTTGAAAGAGCAACTACAAGAGCTCATGGACAAGGGGTTTGTCAGACCGAGCGTGTCTCCGTGGGGAGCACCGGTCTTGTTTGTTAAGAAGAAAGATGGGTCAATGCATCTATGCATTGACTATCGACAACTGAATAAACTTACTGTGAAGAACCACTACCCTTTGCCTAGAATTGACGATCTGTTTGATTAACTACAAGGAGCGAGGTATTTTTCCAAGATTGATCTGAGATCTGGATACTATTAGTTGCGAGTCAAGGCAGAGGACATCCAGAAGACAGCTTTCAGGACACGGTATGGACACTATGAATTCCTTGTGATGCCGTTTGGGTTGACGAATGCTCCGGCGTCATTTATGGATCTGATGAATCGGGTGTTTAAACCACACCTGGACTCCTGCGCCGTAGTGTTCGTTGATGATATTTTGATATACTCCAAATCCAAGACGGAACACGAAGAACATTTGAGGATTGCTCTACAGACGCTACGTGAACACCAATTATACGCCAAACTCAGCAAATGTGAGTTTTGGTTGGAAGAGGTTAGCTTTTTGGGACATGTTGTCTCAAAGTACGGTGTCACTATAGATCCAGCAAAGATAGAAGCAGTGGTTAAATGGGAGCAACCAAAGACAGTGACCGATGTCCGAAGTTTTCTTGAGTTAGCAGGCTACTATCGACGTTTCGTCAAGGGGTTTTCAAAGATATCGGGACCTCTCACAAAGCTGACACGAAAGGATTCAAGATTTGAATGGAGTGAGGCATGCGAGAAGGGTTTTCAAGAACTCAAGACGAGACTCACTTAAGCTCCAGTGCTAGCGATTCCTTCAGGCAGTGGAGGATACGCAGTGTACAGCGACGCGTCATACAATGGTTTGGGTTGCGTGCTCAACCAACACAGGAAGGTGATAGCTTACGGATCAAGACAGCTGAAAGAACACGAGAAAAATTACCCGACTCATGACTTGGAGCTAGCAGAGTCATTTTTGCGCTGAAAATTTGGAGACATTACTTGTACGGTGAGACGTTTGAAATTTTCACCGATCATAAGGGCCTCCAATACCTGTTTACACAGAAGGAGCTCAACATGAGACAGTGCAGATGGATGGAGTTCCTCAAGGATTATGATTGTTCTATACAGTACCATCCAGGCAAGGCTAACGTAGTAGCCGATGCATTAAGTCGGAAGAGTTCAGCTCAGTTAGCTTGTTTAATTTTGGGTATGTGATGTGACCTTAAATTTGTACTCGCAAGTGCACGAATCGTTATGTAGTCAGTGGGTGCAAAGTACGAGATCGTTCTCACGAGGATTGGTTAGAAAATGTAAAAACAAAAATATCAATTAACTAAAAGAATTTCCACAGTTCTTTCACAGTAACTAAAAACCTAGAATTTTGGTAACTTTTAATAAAACAGATAAATACTAACGAAATCTAAGAGATTTAAACAATTAATGAAAGATAAGGATTGGGATGCTAAATCTTCCCATCGTAGGTTTATCATTTACAAAATATTAATCTGTGGATTGAGATGTGAGATCTTTAACAGATATCTCAAAAGAAGAACTGCCCTAAACACACGTGAGTTCTAAAATATAGATCTGAGATCACGGAGATGTATGATTAACATCCCATGAGTGTATGATTAACACTCACACCTCAGACAATATTTAGAACCCAATCTCTAGGGTAATTTCTAAAGGATAATCTAAAATCAAGGAGATGTATGATTAACACCCCATGAGTGTATGATTAACACCCACACCTCAGATCGTGATTGGAACTCATCACTGAGATAAAGTCATACTATCAATCCGAGATCAAGGAGATGTATGATTAACACCCCATGAGTGTATGATTAACACTCACACCTCAGATGATGGTAAAACTTCACCCCGAGATGGGTGATAATTAGGATAAAATAATTATTGCAGATCTGAGATCATAGGGCATGATTAGCACCTAGATCTAGACTGAAATTAGATTTCACCATTTACAATAACAATATTAGGGTCTTTAACAGCATCTGACATCTCAATCACATATTTATATTAATATAAATGAATACCTCGGATGGGGTTCATTAGATCTCCATCCTTAATGAAACTAGCCACACATAGTAAAAGTAAATAACATGGTTAAAATGTAAATGAACATTAACATCAATATTTAAAATACTGTAAAGAGCTTTAACAATTTCCACAGAGAGCTTTTATTCCCAGTTCGTACAATCCTTTCTTGAAAGTGGATAAACGCAAGACTAAGACTTATCTTCTTTCTCCAAATGAATATTAAAAAGAGAGTTAAAAGAAACTGGGACTCTATGCCCTTACAATTTGAAAAGCAGAAAAAACTAACACAGAAGAATAATAATGCAGAAAAATGAAAAACTCTCCGTCTATAGAATAGAATCCCCTCAATGAATATAACTCTCCGTATATATATTTTTCCCTAGTTGCCAAAATAGAAGCCACTTTTTCCTCCTTGAATCCAAGATTTTATTCCTTCAAACGAGTACCGAGATTCTCGCGGCCAAAGATAATTCCGAACTCAAATGCAACTTTGGTCGCTTGATCGACTAAAGAGGGTCGATCGATCGACTATATCAGATTCTATTTTAGAAATTTCAAATCTTCCGGATTAGGTCGATCGATCGACCAAAAAGGGTCGATCAATCAACCTCCCAGATTTTCGTGAACTCCCGCTACACTTTGCATCAGACACTGCCTCAATATTTCAGACATAACTTTCTACCCTGAAGTCAGATTGAGGCTATTCCTATGGCGTTGGAAAGAGGACGACGAGCTCTACAACTTTTGTGTTTTGACAATTTTCTGAATCTGACGTCGTGAAGGTTCAAATTGAGCTCCAAGTCAGGATAAGTTTCGAATGATCCAAGGTAGCACGAATTTGACGTTATATTCTGAACTTTTGGGTTATTTCATGCTCAACACATCTTCAGGCCTGTAAATCACTAAAGCTATATAAAACATGTTAAATGGCTTTTATCGGGTAACTAAATATAGGTCTTTAGGAGTGAAATATCATCATATTTCACTGCACATCATACCCCCAAACCTACACTTTGCTAGTCGTCGAGCAAAGAAGAAGATAAACAAAACTGAAAAATAAACTAACAACCTAAGAAAAGTAAAGAATGTCACTTTCGTAAGGAGCACGATTGCATTTAGCATATGCAACAAGCTTTTAAACCTGCTAGGTGATCCCTAGTGGAGGAGTTTTGTCTCCTGAGGGTTTTCAGTGAAGTTACCCATAAACTTCAAGGCATTGATTTATGTGGAATTTATTAGTTGATCTCATTATGTATTTCTTTCACAAGTACTATGCATGCCATGTCATTTCCATTAATGCTTAGTTAAGTTAAACTAATGCTTCAATTTACAGATAAATTTTTCGCCCATTTTTAAATGTTTCAATGTGGTCATTAGATCAAATAATTTTTATTTGAGAATTTATCTTATTTGTGAACTGTATAGATTTCTGCTTTGATTCAAACCTCACAATAGGTGTACTTCTCAAACTAAAATCACTCTGATGATGGGTAAGTTTTCGCACACATGTGAGAGATTAATACAAAGCAAGCAAAAAGGTCTCACATGATAAATAAAACACGATGTAATCAATGAACAAAGATAAATCTCATAAGAACAGATACTTGTATATTCTAAGCATATCATATCAAGTTCCATAGGTATCACATATTTGCTCTCCACCAAGCAGTTACCAATGCAAGATCGGATCATGAAGGTCTTTTATAGGGTTATAATGGGGCTTAGGTAAGGGTAAGAAAGAAATGGAAGTTGTGATTCAAAATTTCTGAGAAATTGGAAAAGAAAACTAACTTTTGACTCTTCTATTTCTCTTCTCTCCTTTATTTATTTTTTCGTAATCTCTCACTATTTTCTTCTTTTTTTCTTTTCTCACTCATTTTTCTTCTTTTGAATTTCATCTTCTTACAGCACCTCATATTTTTCATTCTTTTTCAACTTTTCTTTTTCTTTTTCTCCCCTTTTTTTTTTTCTTTAATATTTTTGCCATATACTCTCAGTAAACACCACAACTCGGTATCTCTCACTTACTCTCTTTTCGCTCACTCTCATCCCTCGTTCCTAATTTCTCAGAAATAAGAAGGGTAATGTTGAGTTTTCAAAAATTGTGAAGGGGTAAAGGTTAACGTGGCTTATCAAAGAATATATAAAGGCAAATATATACATATATATATATATATATATATATATATATATATATATATTTAATAAGCTCAAAGGGGTACTAGAAGGATAAATTTATATAAGGTGGGGTATTTTAAGCACAAACAAGCCAAAGATGGCCTTCAATCACGTCCTCAAAAGATGGTAACTTTGCCTATTTGTCTTGAGCAATTATATTATACGTTCTAGCACAATAATATGAATTTAATGTCATGCAAAGTCACAAGTCAAAATAAAATGTATGAGATTATGCAAGAATAATTCGTATTCAAAGATAACTTCGAGTTTATTTAAGCACTCATCAAAGACGGAAAATTGGCGCTAAAGCTCACCGGATTTTAATCTCCACTAAAATCCTTACAGTTCACAATTTTGATAAATTTTCATGATTTAAACTCTTTGAACTGAATTAAACATCAAAAACTCCTTAAGAGCGGGTTTAAGATTTATATGTCAATTTTACCTTAGCTCTTCTCTCCTAAGAACAATGAAACAAAATTGCATTTAGTATTCATCTTAGATCGCATAATTTATCAATTTTTTTAAATTCCACACAAAATATCACTGTGCTCAGTCGATCGATCGACCAAGTAGGGTCGATTGATCGACTAAAGGGGGTCGATCGATCGACCAAATCGATTTTTTTTTTCTTTTTTTTTGAATGTAAGAGAGACTACACCCCCAAACCTATTCTGTGCAATGCCCTCATTTGACCAAAATTAATGGGGGCACCCCCAAACCTGCAATGAAAATACTCAAAGACCAAACAGGCAAAGGAAGTGAGACGCATAAGGGAAATTGAAATAAAATTTATTGAAGAAAATTAGTAGAAATTACACTTATTCAATCCAGAAAATGGGAAATCCTAAAGCTACCTAAGAACAGAAAATAAACCGCTAAAAATTTAATCCTAAACTTCCTAAAATATCCTAAACCTCGTAGATCATCATAAAATTTCTTTGATTTCGACACTCAAACATCCGCATCGGTCCCCTCACTTGGCTTCGGCTTTGGAAACGCGAAATCCCACATTGCAATGGTGATCCTCCTCGGATTTAAGGAATCAGGAATCACATCCGACGGTGGTGATGATGGGTTCGGCATACTACTCGAGGCCAGATCCCGAAGTTTTGGAGCCGGATATAATTTTGCCCAAGTCGCAGACGGTATGAGATCAATAACTTCCTTGGGGATTGAGGTAGGGATTAATGCAGCTAATGGAGTAGGTGGTTGTATAGATGAAATGGAAGGAATGAGTGATGGTGAATTTGGGATAAGGGGCGATCGATCATGAGTAGGTGGTTGTATATTATGGACTCAGCAGAGTCGATCGATCAACTGCTCTCTTTTTTTTTCGCAAAGTCGATCAATCGACCAGTCATGGTCGATTGATCGACTGTTATCAGTGCACAATAGTAAACAGAAAACTCTTTTATTATTATTATTTTTTCGAATGATGTTGCCTTTTTTTTTTTTTTTTTTTTTTTTACAATTTGCTAATTCAAAGACGAAAAAGAAAATCTACGATACTAAGAAATCTAAAATAAAAATCAACACATATTGCACAAAAAGAAATCCTAATCCTAATCATCGTCTTCTTCTTCTGCTTGTCGCGCGCGAGCCCTCATCTCGTCATAGTCATCGGGCCACAGATGTTGACCCAACTGATGCATAAATGATCGATCATATCGGCTACGACGGAGATTGCGATTATATTGCCGCTATTGCTCATCGATCAAAGAGTTTATCTGAGCCTGCATTAACTCGAGGGAGATTCCCTCATTGCGGGGTGGATCGGGTGCTTGCTCAGGCTCTGGCGCCGGCTCAGGCTCAATGGCGTCCTCTTGGCGCACTCGACGACGTTGACGGTCAGGCTGTGCATCTACAGTGCCCAACATACGCATACTCCGATTCCACTGGGACGACCCATAGTGATAGAATGCCAAGTTCCCAATATTATCATCAAGATAAAAAGGAAAACCAAGGTGGTGCAGAAGTTGCATCACCAGATGAGGGAAGTAGATGAGGGCAGCATCACCAGCAGGAGGGTTAACAATTTCATCGTGGCATCGCCACATTGAATCATGCAGAAACCATGGGATGTTCAACCATGAGTGCTTGTAGCCACCGTATAGGGCTTTCACCCGAGGTCCAGTTCTTTAAGAGGTATGCCCCCGTGGGCAAAGACTACACGACACGACAATGTCCCACAATAGGATGTCGCGTGGAAGAGCCGATCGTTTAGTCGCAATTCCTCAGCCAGCATACACACCATTGCACATATCATCGATCATTGGGCCTTGCTCAAGGTCGAGTTCTTCACCAAGTGGGTGGTCCAATGGTCGCTCATCCATTAATCCAAATACATCCGCGATCGTGCGCGGATAGATTTTCCGCTTCTAACCATCGATGGAAACGGTGAAATGGGCCTCCTCATTGGTTATGGTTGAGGCAGCCACCCAAACCATGTTTTGATAAAACAGGCGGACGACCCGCTCCGAGACGTTGATATCAGGTGGATTCATCAAGAAATGAAGGTGGAGCGCAGTGATGTACGTAAGAGAGATGGCGCACTCGGGCATTGCTTGGAATGCCGGTAGATCGTAAGTGTATTCAGAGGACATCTCCTTAGTGGAAAAACGACCTTTTGGTCGCTCGCGAAAAATGCCATCAGGACGCTGCGGAAGTCTGGCGGAAGAGGATGACGCCATCACCAAGAATGTTAGAAGGAATGTCAGAGACCACTGCAAAGAACTTCGAACGCTGAAGGGGATGTGGAACATGAGAGACGCACGATCCTTTAAATAAACAAAAGGCACCCCCTCTGTTCGGATGCGACGTATAGGTCGATCGATCGACATGTATATGTCGATTGATCGACCGAAGCGTTGAAAAGACGCGCAATCAAGGCACGATTTCCTAATAAATACGATCGATCGACCAAAGAAAGTCGATCGATCGACCTTGACATGAATCATTTCCCCAGGCGTTGGAACAGTGCGCGTTATGAATTTTTGAAATGGTCGATTGATCGACTTTACAGGTCGATCGATCGACGTCGGCGCATGCAGAAGGTGGACTGACACGGCATTGAATTCAATTTTCAATGTGAAGAGTCGATCGATCGACCATGAGGGGTCGATTGATCGACTCATAAAGACAAATTTGAAAACTCAGTGGAGTGATGAATGCCCACATTCAATTGGCGATCGATCGACTCTTCAGGTCGATCGATCGGCATTTGTCTTATAGGCGATCGATCGACTTATTGGGTCGATCGATCGGCCCAATTCAAAATTTTTTTTTTTTTTATTTTAAATTTTTTTTTTTTTTTCAAAAGTGTAAATCACCAAAAACAACATGGGTTGCCTCCCAAGAAGCGCTAAGTTTAACGTCGCTAGCCCGACATTTCAGAATTTTCAGTTTCATCCCGATTGATCAGGGTTTCTCAACGCAATTTCATCAATCTTCTCAATAAAATTTTCCAAAAACGGTTTTACCCGTTGCCCGTTGACTCGAAACGTACTTTCATTTCGCAAGTTGCACGGCTCAACTGCCCCATTTGGAAATACTCGATTGACTAGGAAATGACCGCTCCAGTGGGTTTTGAGTTTCTCAGGGAACAGATGTAGTCTTGAGTTATACAACAACACCTTCTGTCCCACAGTGAATGATTTTCTCAAAATAGACGGATCATGAACACGCTTCATGCGGTCCTTGTAGGATCTGGCACACTCATATGCATCAGCTCTCACTTCCTCTAATTCTGTAATTTCCAATTTTTGCTTATCCCCAGCTCTCTGCAAATTGAAGTTTAAAGACTTAATAGCCCAATAGGCCCGATGTTCCAATTCAATAGGTAAATGACAACCTTTGCCAAAAACCATTCGATAGGGAGACATTCCTATGGGAGCCTTGAATGTTGTCCGATAGGCCCAGAGTGCGTCGTTTAATTTCAACGACCAATCCTTCTGATTGGGCCTTATCATTTTCTCTAGAATACGTTTGAGTTCTCGATTTGAAACTTTGACTTGTCCACTAGTTTGAGGGTGGTATGGTGTAGCCACCCTGTGAGTGATACCATATTTCTTCATCAGCTGAGCGAAAACTTTATTATAAAAGTGCTTTCCGCCGTCACTAATAATTGCACGTAGAGTACCAAATCTTGGAAATAATTCAGTTTTTAAAAAACTTAACCACCACTCTGTGGTCATTAGTTTTACAGGCCAGTGCTTCCACCCGCTTTGAGACATAATCCACTGCAACCAAGAAGTATAAATTTCTAAAAGAATTAGGGAATGGACCCATGAAGTCTATTCCCCATACGTCAAACAATTCAACTTCCAGGATTGGATTTAAAGGCATCATATTTCTTTTTGAAATTATGCCCAGCATTTGACAATTACTGCATGAAATACAGTGCTGATGACAATCTTTAAAGATTGTTGGCCAATAAAATCCACATTGGAGAATCTTCGTTGCAGTCTTCTTTGAGCTAAAATGTCCTCCACAAGACAGCTCATGTGACAGCCCGGACTTCGGCACCCCGAAACCCGTGCCATCAGCACGATCATCTTGACCGTGCCCCTTAACTATGCACGGAACACTGGTATATCAAGCATAAAAGAAGTAAGAACAACTTGCGGAATTTAAATCTAATTAGAAATACTTTTCAAAAGACAGTTCTACCCTCATGCCCCTACATGAAGGGAGAACCGATCCGAACCATCGATGATATAAATCATCACAGATGGTTCGCCCCAAAGGAATAATCCAAACTCTATACATATACATGTTTTCACAAAATAAAGGCTTGACATACCAAGCCGTACAATCTCTACTCAAAACTCCTCAAAGTAGCACAACGAGTCCTCTAGAAGAAGTCCTCGAGGTGCTCACGGATCAAAGTCCCTGAAACCTCATGAACACCTACTAATGGACTGCTGACGATAGTCTATAGGGTGAGCTACATCCTAGCCCAATAGGGAACAAACACTGAACATATAAGTTATAACTCACATATATTCTATGATATACCATGCATGATGTAACTATGCTTGTTGATAAAACAATTAAAAGCATTCGCTTTATCGTTGATTTCTTATGTTTTCATTTACTCATGAAAATGAAAAGGCCTAAAGCAAAACTTAAACTTTCAACTTAAGTAATCCCCAGCAATATAGCATCGAGCCCCGATGAGCTACCCTTCATCGCCATCTATATAGAGCTTTAATGTATTCCCGAATACCATATAGTACCCAAGCCCTTTCCCCGGGATTGGTGGGGGTTTCACTTATCTCAATCAACACCCCGGGTGTGCTTACTATGTACGGATAAGCCTCAGACTGCCTACGGTTCGCCACCGTGGTACTTCGGATATCCTGCCGTGTCAGTCGTGGATATCCCGCCACGTCGGTGGGGTAACCTAAGCAACCTCAAATAACAAAAATATCGGTGCCTAACATATAGTTATTCACCGTGTAAGTGTGCTATCTTATATCAGTTAGGCCCTATCAAACATGCTTCAATCTGTGGATACATCCTCAGGATGTATCCATTAACTTGCATCACACCGATGCTCTTATCTCTTTACTTCTTCATCCTCGGGATGGCTCATTCGTTACTCTTATGAATGTCACACACACACTTTTCACAATTCTTTGAGCAAGAAAATAATTGAATTGAAATTTATATCACTACATACATGCTCTTGTAAAATAAGGTACATGTTCAAGGTGTTCCCTACCTCAAGTCTTTACTTGTTCAATGCATCAAGGTCCCACGTGGCTCCTTGTGCACTAGCCACACGCACACCACCTATGGTACCACATAACAGGTGAAACACAACACAAAGGATGGAATAAAGAAGGTATAAGACCCTCCGAGAATCTTGAAGTCAAACTTAAAAGGCAACAAAATTTATCCCAGTCGATTAATCGAAATGCCAAATCGATTAATCGAACTCGGTTCGATTAATCGATTTCCAAAATCGATTAATCGAAGGTCAATATCGATTAATCAAGTAATTTCGATTAATCGAAATTCTCCTTTAAAGTAAACTCACGCTCAATTGAGTTTCCGCTCGATTAATCGAATCAGCTTCGATTAATCGAAATCTTCTTCAAAGAACACTTACTATTGAATCAGCTGAGTTTCCATTCGATTAATCGAATTCTTGATTAATCGAATTTTTCTGCTCAAGAAAGTTCTCTTATAATTCGCAGATTGAGTTTCTATTCGATTAATCGAATTGATTTGATTAATCGAATCTCTCCTTTTCGCAAAGTACACTTTGCTCGAATAGCTTGACTTTCACAAGTCGATTAATCGATCCCAATTCGACATCGAAAACTAAATCGATTAATCGAAATCCCATTTCGACTAGTCGATTTTCCTTAAATCATTTCCTCCAACCCTTGGGGTCCGAGGTTTCAAATCGATTAATCGATTTCCAAATAATCGAAATCAAATCGATTAATCGAAATCCAACTCGATTAATCGAAAATGTCTTCGACCTTTCAACTTCACGGCCAATTTCGATTAATCGAAACCCAATTTCGATTAATCGAAATTGTCAGGTTCAGCCCCTTTTTCGAGCTGTTCTTCCCAATCTTTTCCCATACTTTTTCCTCTATTTTTCTAAACCATTATCCTATGATTTAACCCACATTTAACCACAACTTAGCCCCTATGATCTATGCATCTTATTTACAAGAATTTACCTTGGATAGATCTCAAGTTGATTTCTATCGATAGTTGGAAGGCTAGGGTTTCTAGCTTTGGCTCTAACGGATCCCTTGCGTCGAATCCGGCCTCCTTAATGCTTGACTCTTCTTCCAAACAGTTGCAATAACTCTTCTCTCACTCCTCTCTCTTTCTCTCTCTTCTTTACTTCTCTCAACCACAAAAACATGAAAGTTAGGGTTTTCACCCTTTTTATCTTATTTCTTTTCTCGGTGTGGAACACATACACACCCCTCGGTGTATGTTACTCTACACACTCCTCTATCTCTCCATTCTTCTACACTGGTTCACACATCACATCCGCTCATCTCACTTTAAGTTCATCTTTGAACTATCTTATGGTCAAACCTAAGACCAATCGGGCACGGATCCCGAGGTCATAGTTTAACGTGATTTTTAGGGCTATTACATCCTCCCCACCTTGGGAATTTTCGTCCTCGAAAATAACCCAAGGTTTATCTCGCTCTAGGTCTCTCTCTCCCCACACGCTCAGGTGAGGTAGTCCAATTTAGTCAGACGCACTCAAGTAGTCACACATTCACACTTATAAACATGGAAGTAAAGTTGTAACAACAAAAAGAGAAACAATTACACAAAAAGTTGAATTTCTATTAATATAGTAAAATTTTACAAGGCGCCATATGAGTTGGCGTACAAGATATACGTCTATACAAAACATGACTGATAAAAAAATAGGAGCCGGCTCTGGGTCAGGTGGAAGGGTCTCTGTGTGGAGTAGATGTGGATGTGGAGGAACGTCTTGGTGGGATGGAAGCCTGGTCCTCTATGGAAGGCGGTGCGTCCGGCCGTCCACTCTTCTTCGCGGGCCAACATATCCATGTAGGTGTGGGGGTAGATGAACTGGAGGGTGTGAAACATGAGGAAATCAATCCTCCTGTTCATCCTCTCATTATTTGCGTCCATTCTGGCCAGCACGTCCTCTATGGTAGGACCGGATGGATGGGGCGGCCAGTAGGATGAGGTGGGAGTCGCGGGCGAGTGTGCAGTGGTGTCGGCGTGGGCAGGGTGTGGGAGGAACCTCTCCATGGATGGCTCGGCTGGTAGGTGTGCCCCACCTCAAGTGGGTCCCGAGGTGGTGGGGTGGTGGCGGTGCTACGGCTGCTTCTTCTTCTTCTGGGCTCTTTGGGCGGGAGGGGACCCGAGCTGGTAGGGTCCGCTTCAGTTGTAGCTACGGGTCCATGAAGACTTTGTGAATGTCTTCACGCTGATCCGTAGCCCTCACCTCGTGAGGTGAGATAGTGTAGGAGGGATCGTTGAGTAGCACTCCAACATGCTTGAGATGAGCCGAGCATACGGCATCTTCTCCTTGGGCCGCATGTTGCCCTTCATCGCTTTAGTCTTGATGTACGCATCCCCTCAAGGATGACCTTGGTAGCATCAAACCATCGGCCATGAAGGCCGAAAGTGCATGTTGCACTTTGTCGACACGCTTCGGTCGTGGCGCATCGGGTAAAGGTTGCATTTGATTATGGAGTCGAGCATCCACATGTAGGTGGAAGATCAACCCTCTTGATGGAAATGCCCGACCCCTTCTTGCCATTTGTCATGAGGGTCATGACTTCTCAAATCGGGGTCTTCCACAAAGGGTGGAAATAGGGTAGTCTCGGGGTGAACTCGAGGTAGCACTCGAGCACCTCGTGAATGTGACGCCGAGTGATCGTAGAGACGACCCTCGATCTTGGTGATGATGCATGCCGGTAGGGCCATTGGTTAGCCCTTGGTAGAATAATCTCACCAATCTAGGGTAGTAGGAACCCCGGATTGGTTTGAGAAGATTGCCGAGACCGGCATTGTTTATGTAGTTTTGAGCCCATTGGGTCTCGCCCGGTACATCGGGATCGGTGAAAAGGGTAGGGTCGATGGTATATTCGACCTCAAAGGTCTTGGCTGCCCACCACTCGTTTGGTTGCTCCACGTTGGTGGGTGGTGGTGGCATGGGGTGGATTCATGGGAAGACTCACAGATGCGCTTCGTCGAACCGGAGGTGGTCTCCGATTCGACGGTTTCGAGTCCTCACCGGCGATGGGGTAGGTGGTGGTGGTGCGGCGTTCTTACGCCTAACCGGCAACTTGGAGGTTGCCTTCTTCGAAGATAAACGGGTTTTGGGCGGCATTTTCACTAAACTAGAGTTTATCTACTTCAAACGAAAGAAAAAGTTTGATTCTAGGGTTTACCGTGGTTTTCAAAGGCGAATACGGTAGATTGCGGGTGCGAATCGTCGAAAAATCGAACCCTAGACCGGTCGGATAGTTGGAGAAGAAGAAGGAAGTCGAAACGCCCAAAGTCCGGAAGCTCAAATGATTTCGAATGGGGAATGAAATCCCCAAACTTATATATATAGGCCTCGGCTCGATTAATCGAAATTCTATTTCGATTAATCGAAATTTAAAACTAGGTTAAGCCGCGTAAAATCGATTAATCGATTTCCCAAATCGATTAATCGAAAGTCAAATTCGACATCAAAATATTTCGATTAATCGAAATCGTTCCGCCTCTAAAATTTCAAATTTTTAAGCTCACTGGCGCTTGCCAGTCGATTAATCGAAATCCATTTCGATTAATCGAAATTCCAAAATCGATTAATCGAACTTAGTTTCGATTAATCGAAATCGTGCATAAACTTCAAAAATTTTCCAAAATTTCTTAAGTATTCGATTAATCGAAATCCCATTTCGATTAATCGAAATTTCTTTCTATGCATTTTCTAACTCAACTTTTCATTTCCAGTCACTGGCACATGCCAGTCGACTAATCGAACAAGATCGATTAATCGAAATTCCAAATCGATTAATCGATTTGAAATTCGATTAATCGATTTTGCCCAATTTCTGCAGAATTTCAATCTCTTGTTTCTTTCTTTTACTATTTTTGACAATTTATGACAGATTGGATCAAAATTTCCATTGAATTTCAAGCATAGTGGAAATTTCACAAACGTGGTTGCGGTTTACATCGAATTCTCACGTTGTTGGAAACAAGGCCGGATATTGTTCTTTCACATCGGCCTCTCGTTCCCAAGTAGCCTCTTCTTTTGGATGATTGTTCCACCGAACAAGCACTAAGGGAATCACTTTAGTGCGCAGTACTTGCTCTTTTCGATCCAGAATCTCCACTGGTTCCTCTATCATGCTCATGTCCTCACACATCTCTATAGGTTGCTTTCCTAACACATGAGACGGATCATTCACGTACTTTCTGAGCATCGATATGTGGAAGACATTATGTACTCGATCGAATAGCGGTGGTAAACTAATGCGATATGCAACTTCACCTATTCGTCCCAAAATTTCAAATGGTCCAACATAACGTGGACTTAACTTCCCCCTCTTGCCAAATCGCATTACACCTTTCATAGGTGACACCTTCACAAACACATGCTCGCCCACTTTGTAGTCAACACTAGTCCGCTTCACATCGGCGTAACTTTTACATCTACTCATCTTTGTCTTCAACCTTTCTCACGATAATTGGACGACGGTAGCATTATCTTCAAGTAGCTTTGGTCCTAATACAAATTTCTCATTGCTTTCTTCCCAATTGAGGGTGACTTGCATCGTCATATAGAGCTTCATATGGTGCCATGCCAATGCTCGCTTGAAATCGTTATTATACGCTGAACTCGAGCATCGGGAGATACTCATCCCAAAGATATCCTTGCATATCAAGCATGCCTTTCTGAGCATGTCTTCTATCACTTGGTTCACTCGCTCATTCATCCATCAGTTTGAGGATGGAAAGCTGAACTAAAGTCTAGTCGCGTTCCCATTCCTTCTTGAAATTTCTTCCAAAACTTGGACGTATACAGTGGATCACGATCTGAAACTATGCTGCTTGGAATACCATGTAATCTTACAATCTCTTTCATATATAGGTTCCGCCAATCTTCCTGCCGTATACGTAGTATTGTATGGCAAAAAGTGCGCTGATTTGGTCAATCGGTCTACGACGACCCAAATAGCATTATGTCTCTTGGCAGTACGAGGTAATCCAACAATGAAATCCATTGAGATCGATTCCCACTTCCATTCTGGTATTGGTAAAGGTTGCAATAGTCCCGCAGGATGTCTATGATCAACCTTCACTTGTTGACAAGTCAAACATCGTGACACATACTCGGCCACGTCTTGTTTCAGTCCTCTCCACCAATAATTCTTTTTCAAATCTTGGTACATTTTGGTGCTACCAGGGTGGATAGCATAATTTGACTTATGAGCCTCATCCAGAATTGTTCGTCTTAGATCGGCATTATCCGGGATGCATAGACGGCCTTTAAACAACAAAGAACCATCTGCTTATTGAGAAGTCCGAATCGATGCCTTTACTCACGTCTTGGCGAATCTTTGTTAATGCCGGATCTTTCATCAGAGCTCGTGGATATGTTCAAATATCACTTTATCGAGATGTTAGCCAAAAGGATCCGGTGCCCTTTGACTCAATGTTCGCATCATAGCATGCCGTGTCTTCCAATAGTTTCCATCGGTGCATACCCAAAATCAATGAAGCTAATCGAAATTTGAACCCTTCGACTCAATGCATCGGCTACTACATTCGCCTTGCCGAGGATGGTATTGTATAGAGCAATCGAGTCCTTGAGGAATTCCATCCATCTCATACTGTCTCATATTGAGCTCCTTACTGTGAACAGATATCGGAGGCTCTTATGATCGGTGAAAATTTCAAAAGTCTCACCATACAAGTAATGTCTCCAAATCTTTAGCAAAAATGAGCCGCCAGCTTCGTCATGAGTCGGGTAATTTTTCTCGTGTTCTTTCAATTGTCTTGATCCGTAAGCTATCACCTTCTTGTGTTGGTTGAGCACACAACCTAGGCCATTGTATGACGTCAGACACTGCGTATCCTCCATCGCTCAAGGAATTGCTAACACTGGGCTGAAGTGAGTCTCGTTTTTGAGTTCTTGAAAACTCTTCGCATGCCTCACTCCACTCAAACCTTGAATCTTTTCGTGTCAGCTTTGTGAGAGGTCCCGATATCTTTGAAAACCCCTCAACGAAACGTCGATAATAGCCTGCTAAGCCCAGAAAACTTCGGACATCGGTCACTGTCTTTGGTTGCTCCCATTTAACTACTGCTTCTATCTTTGCTGGATCTACCGTGACACCATGCTTTGAGACGACATGTCCCAAAAAGCTAACTTCTTCCAACCAAAATTCACACTTACTGAGTTTGGCGTACAATTGGTGTTCACGTAGCGTTTGTAGAGCAATCCTCAAATGTTCTTCGTGTTCCGTCTTGGATTTGGAGTATATCAGTATATCATCAACAAATACTACAACGCAGGAGTCCAAGTGTGGTTTAAACACTCGGTTCATCAGATCCATAAACGACGCTGGAGCATTCGTTAATCCAAACGGCATCACAAGGAATTCATAGTGTCCATACCGTGTCCGGAAAGCTGTCTTCTGAATGTCCTCAGCTTTGACTCGCAACTGATGATACCCAGATCTCAGGTCTATCTTGGAAAAATACTTTGCACCTTGCAGTTGGTCGAATAGATCGTCAATTCTAGGCAAAGGGTATCGGTTCTTCACGGTGAGTTTGTTCAATTGTCGATAGTCAATGCATAGTCTCATTGACCCATCTTTCTTCTTGACAAACAAGACCGGTGCTCCCCATGGAGATACACTTGGTCTAACAAACCCCTTGTCCATCAGCTCTTGTAGTTGTTCCTTCAACTCCTTTAGCTCAGCGGGGGCCATTCTATAAGGTGCGTTCTAAATAGGCTCTGTACCTGATGCTAAGTCAATGGCGAATTCTACTTCTCTTTGTGGAGGTAATCCAGGCAATTCTTCCGAAACACGTCCAAGTCTCGCAATAATTGCTATCTCAGAAATGACGTTCTTTTCCTCCTTGTCCTCTTTTAAGAAAGCTAAGTATCCACTGCATCCCTTTCTGATCATTTTCTCGGCCCTTACTGCTGAGATCAGTGGCACAGATGACGACCTCACTCCTTGAAACCGAAATGATCTTCTTGTGTTGGGTCTGAAAATGACTACCTTGTTCTTGCAATCAATGGTCGCAATCTTTGCGCCAACCTCCATGCCAAGGATCACATCAAACCCTTGCATGTCTCACAGTACCAACTTTGCTTCCCATTCAGGCACTTCTGAGTCTTGAACTGCTACGATGATGCATTTGCAAGCTCACTCCGTGTCTACTAACTCTCCCGTCGGAATAGACACAGATAGGACGAAATCCCACGTCTCTGGAACGAACACCATCTTCTTAGCAAAACGTGGAGTGTCGAATGAGTGGGTAGACCCGGGGTCTGTCAGCACTCGAGCGTCATGTCTGACTACACTTCCCTTCGCATAGATAGGTAGAGTACCTATAATGTATATACACATACATACCGAAATCTACACATCAAAATGCAGTCTCAGTTTATATTAAGAGAAGGTACAGTATTCCTAATGCATGCACCGTTTTCCGTCTAAGATTCTTTATGAAACGGAATTTTTCCTTAATGAAATAAAATTTCTCACCTTGATGACGTCTGCACATTCCTCGCTTCTGAGCGGATCGTGATAGGCTCTCCCCTAACAATCGGCTTCCTTGCTTGAATGGGTCGTAGTGTCAGAATGAAGCCGTCTTGCCCTTCTGTCCGTCGGGCAATCCTTGATCATGTGGCCCACCTTGCCACATCGGAAACAACCTCTAGTTCCGATTCTGCTTCTATAGTCCTATGCGGCTTGCCACATCCGGCGACGCCTCGAGGTGCGGAAGATACTGACGAGAACCTGTGATAGTGGCACCAGAGACATGGCAGGCTCTCATAGCGAATAGGTCTCCCCGACGCAAGTAATGGAAACCTCTCATTGGTGTTGTTGCTTGTTGACGGTCTTCCAAAACCTCCGAAATCATGGTCTCGACTCGACCCACGAACCTCGGCTTTTTATTCACGGTCAGTAGTTCCCCATCCTTCCGTGGTCAAGTCCTCTGCTGCTCTCTCTGTCTATATCTGTTCGTGTTCTCCTCTTCTACAACCAATGCTTTGCTCATGACCTCTTCATAGGTCCTCAGTTGAAATGGAGCTACGCCTCCCCTAACCTCAGGCTTCAAACCTTGCTGAAACCTCTTGGACTTCATCACTTGAGCGGCGTGTCCGGAGCAAAACGGGCAAGTCGTAGAAACTCCACTCCATATTCTCTCACTGTCATCCTCCCTTGTACTAACTGCAAAAATTGTATCTCTAATTGGTTCCTCACCACTTCCGGGAAATATTGTTTGTTGAACTCCTCAACAAATTCCTCCCAAGTCCAAGGCAACTCTGGGGTCTCCTGAGCCCGAGTCCTTATCACGGACTTCCACCAAGGCCCAGCCTCCCCATCCAACATGTAAGCTGCCCATCTTACACTCTCGTCTTCCGTGCAAGTTAGCACGCTAAAGACTTTCTCCATCTCCATCAGCCAATTCTCAGCGGCCATTGTGTCTGCCTGCCCAAAAAATGAAGGAGGTCTCATCCTCCTAAACTCGGTGAATGATGAGGGCACAGGCAACGCAGGTCCTACAGGTGGTGTAGGTGGTCATTTCTTCGACGATGAGCCGCAAAGGATGTCTTGCTTGTTGTGCCATGGCAGCTGCCATGGTCTCCATAGTGTGCATCATCCTTTGTCGTTCCTCTCTATCTTCTTGCCTTTCTCTCAATCTTTCTTGCTCTCTTAGATCTTGATCCTGGTGATCTCGATCCTCTTCCTCATGATGTCTGCTACTACTGCCCCCTGGGGCCTCGTTACCTCCTAAAGGCACTCTATTGGTAGGAGAGATGAAATCATCTCCACTACGCAAACTCCTTTGATGGCCTCCCCTTGGTCGGCCTCTCCCTCTAGCTGACATTTGCGGCTGCATTTGAAACTAAGGTTTCGTTAGCAGAAGCCCCTATGATCTGACGAAAGAATCCTTGTCAGAATTGCTAAAAGAAAATAGCTTTGATACCAACTGTGACAGCCCGGATTTCGGCACCCCGAAACCCGTGCCATCAGCACGATCATCTTGACCGTGCCCCTTAACTATGCACGGAACACTGGTATATCAAGCATAAAAGAAGTAAGAACAACTTGCGGAATTTAAATCTAATTAGAAATACTTTTCAAAAGACAGTTCTACCCTCATGCCCCTACATGAAGGGAGAACCGATCCGAACCATCGATGATATAAATCATCACAGATGGTTCGCCCCAAAGGAATAATCCAAACTCTATACATATACATGTTTTCACAAAATAAAGGCTTGACATACCAAGCCGTACAATCTCTACTCAAAACTCCTCAAAGTAGCACAACGGAGTCCTCTAGAAGAAGTCCTCTGGAGGTGGCTCCAACTCCTCGCCGGCAGCAAAGTCCGACTCGCCGGGATCAGCGTCCCCTGAAACCTCGGCAGCTGCTACTAATGGACCTGCGACGTATAGTCTATAGGGTGAGCTACATCCTAGCCCAATAGGGAACAAACACTGCTGAACATATAAGTTATAACTCACATATATTCTATGATATACCATGCATGATGTAACTATGCAGTTGTTGATAAAACAGTTAAAAGCATTCGTTTACTGTTGATTTCTTATGTTTTCATTTACTCATGAAAAATGCTGAAAAGGCCTAAAGCAAAACTTAAACTTTCAACTTAAGTAATCCCCGAGCAATATAAGATCGAGCCCGATGAGCTACCCTTCATCGTCATCTATATAGACAGCTTTAATGTATTCCCGGAATACCATATAGTACCCAAGCCCTTTCCCCCGGGATTGGTGGCGGGTTTCACTTATCTCAATCAACACCCTCGGGTGTGCTTACTGTACTGGATAAGCCTCCGACCGGCCTCACGGTTTCGCAACAGAATTGGATATCCCGCCGTCGTCGTGGATATATCCCGCCATTGGGGTAACCTAAGGAACCTCAAATAACAAAAATATCGGTGCCTTACATATAGTTATTCACCGTGTAAGTGTGCTATCTTATATCAGTTAGGCCCTATCAAACATGATTCAATCTGTGGGTACATCCCTGGGATGTATCCATTAACTTGCATCACACCTGATGCTCTTATCTCTTTACTTCTTCATCCCCTGGGGATGGCTCATTCGTTTACTCTTATGAATGTCACACACACACACTTTTCACAATTCTTTGAGCAGTAAAAATAATTGAATTGAAATTTATATCACTACATACATGCTCTTGTAAAATAAGGTACATGTTCAAGGTGTTCCCTACCTCAAGTCTTTACTTGTTCAATGCATCAAGGTCCCACGTGGCTCCTTGTGCACTAGCTTACACGTACCACCTATGTTACCACATAACAGGTGAAACACATCACAAAGGATGTAATAAAGAAGGTATAAGACCCTCCAAGAATCTTGAAGTCAAACTTAAAAGTCAACAAAATTCATCCCAGTCGATTAATCGAAATGCCAAATCGATTAATCGAACCTGGTTCGATTAATCGATTTCCAAAATCGATTAATCGAAGGTCAATATCGATTAATCGAAGTAATTTCGATTAATCGAAATTCTCCTTTTCGCAAAGTAAACTCACTGTTCGAACAGTCGAGTTTCCGTTCGATTAATCGAATCCAGTTTCGATTAATCGAAATCTTCTTTTCGCAAAGAACACTTACTATTCGAACAGTTCGAGTTTCCATTCGATTAATCGAATTCTGTTTCGATTAATCGAATTTTTTCTGTTCGCAAAGTTCTCTTATAATTCGAACAGTTCGAGTTTCTATTCGATTAATCGAATTCAGTTTCGATTAATCGAATCTCTCCTTTTCGCAAAGTACACTTACTGTTCGAACAGTTGACTTTCACAAGTCGATTAATCGATCCCAATTCGATTAATCGAAAACTAAATCGATTAATCGAAATCCCATTTCGACTAGTCGATTTTTCCTTAAATCATTTCCTCCAACCCTTGGGGTCCACTGGAGGTTCCCAGTCGATTAATCGATTTCCAAATCGATTAATCGAAATCCAAATTCGATTAATCGAAATCCAACTCGATTAATCGAAATCGTGTCTTCTGACCTTTCAACTTCCTGGCCAATTTCGATTAATCGAAACCCAATTTCGATTAATCGAAATTGTCGTTCAAATTTCTTTTTCGGTTCTTCCCAATCTTTTCCCATACTTTTCCTCTATTTTTCTAAACCATTATCCTATGATTTAACCCACATTTAACCACAACTTAGCCCTATGATCTATGCATCTTATTTAGAAAAATATACCTTGGATAGATCTCAAGTTGATTTCTATCGATAGTTGGAAGGCTAGGGTTTCTAGCTTTGGCTCTAACGGATCCCTTGCGTCGAATCCGGCCTCCTTAATGCTTGACTCTTCTTCCAAACAGTTGCAATAACTCTTCTCTCACTCCTCTCTCTTTCTCTCTCTTCTTTACTTCTCTCAACCACAAAAACATGAAAGTTAGGGTTTTCACCCTTTTTATCTTATTTCTTTTCTCGGTGTGGAACACATACACACCCCTCGGTGTATGTTACTCTACACACTCCTCTATCTCTCCATTCTTCTACACTGGTTCACACATCACATCCGCTCATCTCACTTTAAGTTCATCTTTGAACTATCTTATGGTCAAACCTAAGACCAATCGGGCACGGATCCCGAGGTCATAGTTTAACGTGATTTTTAGGGCTATTACAGCTCATGACAAAATGAGATGATTTTTGACTGCTCCTGTTCTGGAATGCACCTTCTGATGATCTGATCAGCACAATATTTGAACAGGTACGGGTCCTCGAAAAAGTAATGCTTGGCTCGTGCTAGAAAGACAGCTTTTTCATTTTTATTCCACTGCTCAGGTATCTGATCTGTCACCAAATAGTTAATCAGATCTGCATACCATGGCAGATTCTCAACAGTAAATAATTGTTCATCAGGAAAACTTTCCAAAATTGGAATCAAATCCTCAGCTTTTTCAACAATGATTCGAGACAAATGATCAGCAACTACATTTTCTGATCCCTTTTTGTCTTTGATTTCCAGATCAAATTCTTGTAAGAGTAGAATCCATCGGATTAATCAAACTTTTACATCTTTCTTTGAAAAGAGGTAACGAAGAGCTGCATGGTCAGTAAACACTACCACTTTTGATCCCAACAAATAGGATCGAAACTTGTCCAAAGCAAAGACTACTGCTAGGAGTTCTTTTTCGGTGGTAGAATAATTCAGTTGCGCATCATTGAGGGTGCGACTTGCATAGTAGATGACATGTGGAACTTTCTCTACCCGTTGTCCCAAAACAGCACCGATTGCATAATCCGATGCGTCACACATGATCTCGAATGGGAGCTTCCAATCTGGTGATTGGATTATAGGGGCTCTGACCAATTCTGCCTTAATACTTTCAAAGGCATTTGTACACTTTTCATCAAAGATGAATGGGGCATCTTTAGCCAGTAGGTTACACAATGGTTTTGCCACTTTGCTGAAATCCTTTATGAAACGTCGATAAAAACCGGCGTGTCCAAGGAATGACCTTACTTCTTTGACTGTTCTTGGTGGTGGAAGGTTTGAAATTAATTCTACCTTAGCTTTGTCCACCTCAATACCTCGGGATGATATGATATGTCCCAAGACGATACCACTTTTCACCATGAAATGACATTTTTCCCAATTTAGAACAAGATTTTTCTCTTCACATCTCGCAAGAACAAGAGATAGATTATACAAACAATCACCGAAGTTGTCTCCATAAATAGAAAAATCATCCATGAAGACTTCCAGAAATCTTTCCACCATATCAGAGAATATACTCAGCATACACCTTTGGAATGTAGCTGGAGCATTGTAAAGTTCGAACGGCATTCGACGGTACAAAAACGTTCCAAAGGGACATGTGAACGTTGTCTTTTCCTGATCTTCTGGTGCAATGACTATCTGATTATACCCAGAATAGCCATCAAGGAAACAATAGTATTGGATCCCGGCCAATCTTTCTAGCATTTGGTCAATGAATGGGAGAGGAAAGTGATCCTTTCTAGTAATTGAATTTAACTTCCTGTAATCAATACACACTCTCCAGCCAGTTTGAACTTTCATTGGTACTAGCTCATTCTCCTCATTTTTCACCACTGTAACTCCAGACTTCTTGGGTACCACTTGTGTCGGGCTCACCCATGTGCTATCGGAGATTGGATATATGATCCCAGCATCTAGCAGCTTAATGACCTCATTTCTTACCACTTCTTGCATTATTGGATTCAATCTACGTTGTGGTTCTCTTGAGGGTTTAGCGCTTTCTTCCAAATGAATTCGGTGCATACACACCGTTGGGCTGATTCCTTTAATATCTTTGATAGACCATCCGATCGCACTCTTGTGGTCTTGAAGTACTTCAATGAGCTTTTCTTCTTGGTCCTCATTTAAATTCGCTGAAATAATTATTGGCTCAGTTTCATTTATGTCCAAGTACGCATATTTCAAATCCGCAGGGAGGGGTTTTAGTTCCAGCCTTGATTTCTCTCCTTCATTTGATCGATGAGATTCTTCTTCGCTATCTTCTTTCTTCTTCTTATTTTTCGGTTGACATTCTTTTTCTCCCAAGAGTGGCGTTGAGTCTAGCATCTCATTGACCTCGTGTATCACCTTATCCACATCGAACTCTTTACCAAAATGTGCTAAACAGGCCTCTAAAGGGTCCTCATATTCTGAAGAAAAAAATTTATTTTCCACAATGTCATCAATCATGCAAACTTGTGCATGTTCCTCATCTTCAGCAGGCTGTTTCGAAATGTGAAAAATATTCAGTTCGACAGTCATGTTCCCAAATGATAAATTCATTATCCCATTTTGGCAATTGATTAGAGCGTTCGATGTTGCCAGGAATGGTCTTCCTAAAATTATGGGAACATTATTTCTGTGTTGAGGAGTGGGTTCTGTATCCAATACAACAAAGTCAACTGGAAAGTAAAAAGTGTCTACTTTGATCAGAACATCTTCGACTATTCCCCTAGGAATCTTAATTGACCTATCAGCAAGTTGAAGGGTCATAGTTGTGGGTTTTAATTCCCCCAACTCAAGTTCCTTGTACACAGTGTATGGCAGCAAATTGACACTTGCGCCAAGGTCTAGGAGTGCTTGATCGATGCTATTCTCCCCTATGATGATTGAAATTGTAGGAGAACTGAACTTACCTGTTCTGCTAAGAAGGCTTTCTTCGGGACATTAGTCTTTCTCTTTATCGTGACTAAATCCTTTAGAAACCTAGCATATGCTGGCACCTGTTGAATGGCGTCTAGGAAGGGGATATTTATCTTTAGTTGCATAAACATTTCAATAATTCCTTCCTGATCGCGATTCTTCTTCGGTCCCACTAGCCTTTGAGGGTATGGGGTCTTGGATATGAAACTCTTCTCTCTCTCGCTTTTATCTTCCATCTTCTTCTCTTGTTTTCCTTGTTTCTCTTCTTCAGCTGCTTCCTTGTTCATCTCGATTTTGACTTCAGGTTCATGCTTCTCTTCTTCTGGCATTTTCACTTTGTTATCGATTTGCTTCCCAGATCGCAATGTAGTGATGGCCTTGATCTGTTGTTGGCTCTCCTCCTGAGATGAGGTCGAGGCATGCTCAATAGTCATCTGTCCTCGTGGATTTGGGACTGGTTGGCTCGGGAATGATCCCTTCTCTCTCTCGTAGAGGAGTGTCGCCAGTTGCCCAAGTTGTGTCTCGATCCTTGATATCGAAGAGGTATTAGATTGGATAAACTTTCACATATCCTCACTCTGAGGATATTGATTTTGGTACTGACGTGGTGCAACATTTCCTTGTTGATTATTGAACCCTGGTGGAGGAAAATTTTGTGCAAACCCTGGTTGACTTGTTGATTGTGAGAACTGATAATTCTGATTCTATTGCCTAGGTTGCACATTTTGATTTTGATTTGGGTAAAATTGGTTTCCTCCTCCATAGTGGTGTTGGAATTGTCCTTGACCAAACTGTTGTTGTGGTCCCTGATTGAAAATTTGATTTTGGTATAAATTCATCCCTTGACCTCTGCCTTGGGGTCTTTGATTTCCCTGTTTCCATGAGAAATTCTGATGATATTTCCAACTGTTTGGATTGTTTTCATTGAAAACATTTCCCTAATTTTGCCCATAAGTGTTCAATGCATTCAATTGTTCACTAGGATCCTCTGAGTAAGTTTGCAGTGACGGGCAGCCGTCAGCTGTGTGCATTGGGCTCGCACAATATGAGCATGGATCTGGTTGCACATTTACAACACTTACATTTTTTTTCAATTTCAATTCCTCAACTTGTTGAGCGAGGAAATCTATTTTTGTCATCAGGTCGGGTGTTTCTTTCACCATATACAATCCTCCTTTCTTTGCTGAGCTTCCTGCTTGATCTCGATTCTTCTTCGGCTGATCTCGACTGCTAGAGAAGTTCCATTGTTGTGAGTCTTCTGCTAACTTTTCCAAGAATTGATAAGATTCATTTTCTCTCAATCCCAAGAATCCTCCACTGTTCATAGATTCAATCAAATGTCGATTAGCTTGATCCAATCCGTTGTAAAAACATTGGACCAATCTCCATTTTGAGAATCCGTGGTAGGGACACTTTAATAAGATATTCATGAATCTATCCCAGGCTTCATAGAATCTCTCATCATCTTCTTGTGTAAAATCGGTGATTTCACGTCTTAAGGCATTAGTCTTAGTCATGGGAAAGAATTTTGACAAAAATTTCTTAACCATTTGATCCCAGGTGGTTATGGATCCAGCTAGTAAAGAGTTTAACCATGCTTTGGCCTTATCCTTTATAGAGAAAGGAAATAGACGTAATCTCATAGATTCTTCACTGAAATTTTGATATACCGATGAACAGACTTCAACAAAGTCTTTGATATGTTGATATGGATCTTCTCTATCCATACCGTAAAAAATTGGTAAGATTTGCATCACATTAGTACGGATTTCGAATCTGCCACCAGGTGTGGCAGGATACGTGATGCAAGATGGAGTATTAGTAGTAATTGGGGCAAACAACTCCCTCAGAGTTGGTTCCTCCTCATTTTCAGGTGGGTGATTTTCACAGCCGTTTGCATTCATTTCGAATTGAATTGATGGTTCGGTTCTTACTTCTCGACCTGTTCTAACTTCTTTTCGATTTGAACGACAAGTTCGCTTAATCTCAGGATTCAGAGGCTCTAAAGATTTATCTAAAGAAGACCTCGTGTGCATACACAAAGTGCAAAGAAATTTTTTTTTTTTTTTTTTTAAATGTCGATTGATCGACTGTTTAGGTCGATCGATCGAGGATTTAAATTTGAATTTTTTTTTTTTTTTTTTTTCAAAGTCGAAAAACCCGGAATCCGGATATTGCGAGCGAGATTTTTGCAGATTTTGGAGGGTCGATTGATCGACTGTTTTGGTCGATCGATCGATACTCAAAGATTTTTTTTTTATTATTTTTTTTTTTATTTTTAGAACAGAATCAGGAAAAAGGAAATTTTCTTGGGTCGATTGATCGACTGTTTAGGTCGATTGATCGACCACAAAGTTTTTTTTTTTTTAATTCTAGAGAGTCGATTGATCGACTGTTTTGGTCGATCGATCGACACTAAAAGAAAGAAAATTTTTTTTTTTTTTTTTTTAAGTTACTGAGTTCAAACCTATAAAGATTCTTAAAATTAATTTTCTATTTTCCAAAAGATTTTTAATTTTCTACGCCCAGATCCCCGGCAACGGCGCCAAAAACTTGATGTGACCTTAAATTTGTACTCGCAAGTGCACGAATCGTGATGTAGTCAGTGGGTGCAAAGTACGAGATCGTTCCCACAAGGATTGGTTAAAAAATATAAAAACAGAAATATCAATTAACTAAAAGAATTTTCACAGATCTTTTACAGTAACTAAAAACCTAGAATTATGGTAAATTTTAATAAAACAGATAAATACTAACGAAATCTAAGAGATTTAAACAATTAATGAAAGATAAGGATTGGGATGCTAAATCTTCCCATCGTAGGTTTATCATTTACAAAATATTAATCTGTGGATTGATATGTGAGATCTTTAACAGATATCTCAAAAGAAGAACTGCCCTAAACACACGTGAGTTCTAAAATATAGATCTGAGATCACGGAGATGTATGATTAACATCCCATGAGTGTATGATTAACACTCACACCTTGGACAATATTTAGAACCCAATCTCTAGGGTAATTTCCAAAGGACAATCTAAAATCAAGGAGATGTATGATTAACACCCCATAGGTGTATGATTAACACCCACACCTCAGATCGTGATTGGAACTCACCACTAGGATAAAGTCATACTATCAATCCGAGATCAAGGAGATGTATGATTAACACCCCATGAGTGTATGATTAACACTCACACCTCAGATGATGGTAAAACTTCACCCCGAGATGGGTGATAATTAGGATAAAATCATTATTACAGATCTGAGATCATAGGGCATGATTAGCACCTAGATCTAGACTGAAATCAGATTTCACCATTTACAATAACAATATTAGGGTCTTTAACAGCATCTGACATCTCAATCACAGATTTATATTAATATAAATGAATACCTCGGATGGGGTTCATTAGATCCCCATCCTTAATTAAACTAGCCACACATAGTAAAAGTAAATAACATGGTTAAAATGTAAATGAACATTAACATCAATATTTAAAATACCGTAAAGAGCTTTAACAATTTCCACAGAGAGCTTTTATTCCCAGTTCGTACAATCCTTTCTTGAAAGTGGATAAACGCAAGACTAAGACTTATCTTCTTTCTCCAAATGAATATTAAAAAGAGAGTTAAAAGAAACTGGGACTCTATGCCCTTACAATTTGAAAAGCAGAAAAAACTAACACAGAAGAATAATAATGCAGAAAAATGAAAAACTCTCCGTCTATAGAATAGAATCCCCTCAATGAATATAACTCTCCGTATATATATTTTTCCCTAGTTGCCAAAACAGAAGCCACTTTTTCCTCCTTGAATCCAAGATTTTATTCCTTCAAACGAGTACCGAGATTCTCGCGGCCAAAGATAATTCCGAACTCAAATGCAACTTTGGTCGATTGATCGACTAAAGAGGGTCAATCGATCGACCATATCAGATTCTGTTTTAGAAATTTCAAATCTTCCGGATTAGGTCGATCGATCAACCAAAAAGGGTCGATCAATCGACCTCCCAGATTTTCGTGAACTCCCGCTACACTTTGCATCAGACACTACCTCAGTATTTCGGCCCTAACTTTCTATCCTGAAGTCGGATTGAGGCGATTCTTATGGTGTTGGAAAGCTAAAGACGAGCTCTACAACGTTTGTGTTTTGACAATTTTCTGACTCTGACATCTTGAAGGTTCAAATTGAGCTCCAAGTCGGGATAAGTTCCGAATGATCCAAGGTAGCACAAATTTGACGTTATATTCTGAACTTTTGGGTTATTTCATGCTCAACACATCTTCAGGCCTGTAAATCATTAAAGTTATATAAAACATGTTAAATGGCTTTCATCGGGTAGCTAAATGTAGGTCTTTAGGGGTGAAATATCATCATCAAGATGCAAATTGGAAATTATTGGAAGACCTGACACTCTATGATGCAAACATTGAATCGAGGGCTACAGGATCATTTTTGGCTAACATATCAGTGAAACCAGTAATATTTGAGTATATCCACAATCTACAGGTGAAAGATCAGATGTTAATAAAGATTCATCAAGACATGATTGAAGGCATCAGGCCGGACTTCTCAGTGAAAGAAGATGGTTCTTTATTGTTCAAGGGCCGTCTCTGCATTCCAAACAATGCCGATCTAAGACGAACGATTCTTGATGAAGCCCATAAGTCAAATTATGCTATCCACCCTGGTAGCACCAAAATGTACCAAGACTTGAAAAAGAACTATTGGTGGAGAGGTTTGAAGCAAGACGTGGCCGAATACGTGTCACGGTGTTTGACTTGTCAGCAGGTGAAGATTGATCATAGGCATCCTGCTGGACTATTACAACCTTTACCAATACCAGAATGGAAGTGGGAATCGATCTCTATGGATTTTATTGTTGGATTACCGCGTACTGCCAAGAGACACAATGCCATTTGGGTAGTCGTGGATTGATTGACCAAATCAGCACACTGTTTGCCTTACAATACGATGTATATGGCAGGAAGACTGGTAGACTTATACATGAGGGAGATCGTAAGATTACACGGGATTCCAAGCAGCATAGTTTCGAATCGTGACCAATTACGTCCAAGTTTTGGAAGAAATTTCAAGAAGGAATGGGAACGTGACTAGATTTTAGTTCAGCTTTCCATCCTCAAACTGATGGACAGACAGAGCGAGTGAACCAAGTAATAGAAGACATGCTCAGAGCGTGCATGCTGGATATGCAAGGATACTGGGATCAGTATCTACCATTGATCGAATTCGCATACAACAACAGTTTCCAAACGAGCATTGGCATGGCACCGTATGAAACTCTGTATGGACGACGGTGTAAATCCCCCATCAACTGGGAAGAAACAGGTGAGAAGTTTATTTTAGGGTCAGAACTACTTGAAAATAACACCACCGTCGTACGTATAATCAGAGAAAGGCTGAAGTCAGCACAGAGCAAACAGAAAAGTTACGATGACATCAAGCAGACTAGTGTCGACTATAAAGTGGGTGAACACGTTTTTATGAAAGTGTCGGCTATGAAAGGCGTGATGAGGTTTGGCAAGAGAGGGAAGTTAAGTCCCCGTTATCTTGGACCATTTGAAATTTTGGGTCACGTAGGCGAAGTTGCTTACTGCATTGGATTACCACCGTTATACGATCGGGTACATAACGTTTTCCACATATCGATGCTCAGGAAGTACGTGAATGATCCATCTCATGTGTTAGGAAGTCAACCTTTGGAGATGTGTGAGGACATGAGCATCATAGAAGAACCGGTGGAGATCTTGGAACGAAAGGAACAAGTACTATGCACTAAAGTGATCCCCTTAGTGCTTGTTCGATGGAAAAACCATCCGACCGAAGAGGCTACGTGGGAACGTGAGGCCAATGTAAAAGAACAATACCCTGACTTGTTTACAACGAGCTGAGAGTCAACATTGTAACACCGCAAGAATGTTGCGGATTCTCATTTTCCATGTAATTCAATGATGACCAGTTGGTCAATTTGTTCAATGAGAATTCGAGAAATTTTGAGATAAATATCACCATGAAAATAAAGGACAAAAAGAAACAACAGAATTCAAGAAGTTGGGTAAAACCGATTAATCAATTTTCAAATCGATTAATCGATTTGAGGATTCGATTAATCGAGTTTTGGTCGACTAATCGACTGGCATCAGCCAGTGAGGAAATAATCTTGATAGATAGAAAATTTTAGAATTTCGATTAATTGAGGGAATTCGATTAATTGATTTTGTAAATCGATTAATCGACAGTGGATCTCGATTAATCGACTGACAGAGGCCAGTGGGCCTGATATTTGAAAGATTTAGAGAAATAGGGAAATTCGATTAATCGAACTAAGATTCGCTTAATCAAATTTAGATTTCGATTAATCGACCTGAGATTCGATTAATCGAATAACTTAAAGAAATTTAAATGAGAAATTTGAGATATATGAAATTTCGATTAATCGATGACGATTTCGATTAATCGATTTGTAATTCGATTAATCGAATTGGAAAATTCGACTAATCGAGTCATTTAAGGAATGGGAAAAATTTTGAGGGACCATGCGATTTAGATTAATCGAAGTAAAATTCGATTAATCAATTTTAAAATTTCGATTAATCGAAATAGAATTCGATTAATCGACTGGCTAACACCAGTGAGCTCAAAATTTGAAATTTAAAACGGCTACGAATTCGATTAATCGAAATGGATTTCGATTAATCGAGTTTGTATTTCAACTAATCGATTTTGGAAATCGATTAATCGATTTCGAGCACCTTAGCTAGTTTTGCAGCTCGATTAATCGACTTTGAGAAATCGATTAATCGAACCAGGGCCTATATATATATATATATATATATATATATATATATATATATATATATATATATATATATATATATATATATATATGAGTTGGGGTTTTGGTGCCCATTCAAAATTTTTGCATTTGGGCGCCATTCTTCTTCCTCTTCTCCAACCGACCGTGACATCTAGGGTTTGCACATTCCGATCGATTCCGGATCGAATTCGAGTAACATCGCGTCCTAAACCTACGGTAAACCCTAAAATTGAACTTCTCTTCAATTTGAGTTAGAGAAACCCTAGTTTTTTTGTGAATTTTCACCACGATGCCACCCAAAACACGTTTGTCTTCGAAGAAGGCAACCTCCAAGCTACCGGTCCGGAGTAAGAACGCCGCACCGCCACCACCGACCCCATCACCCATGAGGACCCCAACGCCATCGGCTTCGGACACCACGTCCGGGTCGACGGACACATCTTCGTGTGAGCTTTCACATGAATCCACACCACCTATGCCACCACCACCCACCAATGTGGTTCAACGCAACGAGTGGTGGGCGGCTATGACCGTTGGGGTCGAATACATTATTGACCCAACCCTATTCACGGACCCTAACGTGCAAGGCGAGACCAATTGGGCTTGTAAATACCTTGAAAATGCCGGACTTGGCAATCTTTTGAAACCGACCCATGGATCCTACTACCCTCGGTTGGTTCGATTGTTTTATCAGGGCCTTGCCGATGGCCCTACCGACGACGTGGTCTTGACCAAGATAGAGGGTCGAGACTACACCATTACACGTCGCCATATCCATGAGGCACTTGAGTGCCATTTAGATTTTGTCCCTGAGACTACCCTATTTCCACCATTTCCAGAGGAGGTGGATGTCGAGGAGATCATCCGCGACATGACCAAGGGGAAGAGGGGTTCGGGCACCTCAATTCTCTGGTATCCTTTTGATACCACATCTCATATCATCGATTTTTTTTACTCTAATTGGGCCGGTAACTCTTATGACCGAAAAAGCACTAGTGGTGGTTGCTTTTATATCGGTAATTGTCTTGTGTCTTGGCTCAATAAGAAATAAGCTTCGGTTTCATTATCCACTGCTGAAGCAGAATATATTTCTGCTGGACATGGGTGTACTCAACTCTTATGGATGAAGCAAATGTTATCTGACTATGGGATTTCTCAAGGTGTAATGACTTTGTTTTGTGATAACACCAGTGCTATTTGTATTTCTGAAAATCCTGTACAACACTCTAGGACTAAACACATTGATATTCGACACCACTTCATACGTGATTTGGTGGAAGATAAAATTATTCTCCTTGAGCATATAGACACTCAATTACAATTGGCTGATATTTTTACAAAATCGTTGGATTTTGTTCGTTTTGAATTTCTTCGAAAATCCATTGGTTTATGCTTCTTCGATTAATCATTATTTCAACTCTTGTATATATACATTGTTTTTAATTTGCACATATTGTTTTCTTCAGGATTCTATATGATACATTCTAAAGTTTCAAATGTGAACATGTGATATAATTCCATGAGAATGCATTTATCTAATTTTGAGTTACTCTTAATTAGCTTTTAGTCTGTATAATCTAGGTAAATCTTTTATTTATTGTTAGTATATAAAGGAAATTTTTTTATAGTCATTGCAACAAACTTCAGAACTGAGTAAAATGTTGGTATTTGGTTAATAAGTTCAAAATGAATTTTTTTCCTTCTGATTCTCTGAAATTTTGCGTTTTCAACTCGAATTAATAAGCCCGTTGGAGTATTTTATACTCAATGCCCTAAGTCAACTAAATTGGGAGTCATTGGCCTAAACCTCGTTAAATGAGTTGAATAGAAAGCAAGTGAGTTTCAGTTTAAAATTTTCAATTAAGCTTTCACTCTACCTTGTTGCCTAATTGACTCGAGCAAGTAAAACCGTTGGGATTTCTTAAAATCTTTTGCCCTAGACTAACTAGTTGGGAGTCAATGTTCCAAAGCTCGTTAAAAGGGTCTTTTAGAAAGCTTAAAAAGGTGTGAGTGACTTTACTTTTATGAAGAAAATTTTTATATAAATTATGTCACTCTTCTCCATCAATATGAATTTGGATTTTTTTTGTTGCAAATGACTTTGATTCTTAAATTTTTCCTTTGTTAACTATCATAAATCTTAAAGTGATACCTACGATTTATATTGAAAATTGTGAATTTTGATCAACTCTAATTCCTTCGTATGCATTTTAGGATGTTTTAATATTTTTTCACATGAAATTTTATTATGTGACATATAATTTAAAAAAAAAAAAAATTTGAATTTTTCTCTCCATCAAAATTTCCAAGTTTCACGGACGTCCGTGGTAGCTTCACGGACGTCCGAACTTTAGACATCTCACTGCCAAAATTTTTCAGACGTCCGTGTTTCTAGACACTTACTGGATTATCTAGACCGGACGTCCATGAATCACTACGGACGTCCGGAATCTGAACCGTTTTTCTAAACTCAAACGGTCCTTTCGCAGTTATTTCAACTGCAAACTGTCTAATCAATCACGGAGGTCCGTGCATGTCAATACGGACGTCCGTCGGTTCGAAAATCAAATAAATTTTAACCGTTCGACATCTAATTCACGGATCTCAATTCAACTACAGACGTCTGTGAACTTCATACGGACGTCCGTACAAATTTTTTAAAAAACGGTATTTCTGAACCGTCTTCCTCATTTCTCTTCTCAAAATTTTTTTAAACTTTTTCTTTTCCATTTCGACCCTAGATAAAAATGTCCCTAAATAGAAAAAATTCAAAGAAATCTAAAGGTTCTTCATCATCTTCTTCGCATGAACTTCAACGATTTCCATCTCAAAGCCAAGAAGATCGCTTTCATCGTCACTTTGCAAATCGAAACCTCATAGTCGAACGGATTGTTCTTGACAAGTTTCTTAGAGATCATGATCTGTTTGAGATATTTGCTTCTCGAGGTTGGTTATCTCTTCTATCTCTGTCTGGCTCCGCTTACACCGATGTGGTTCGGTGTTTTTATGCTAATTTTCTAAACGCCAAAATCGTTGAAAGCAAGATGGAATGTTACGCTGTGACATATGTTTTAGGTAAGCAAATTACTTTTTCTCTTTTGCTTATCTATGAAATCTTGGGTATACCTTTGAATGATAATGGGTATAGCTATCCTATGGATGAAAGCCAGATTCAGTCGCTGTTTCATCCTTCTACTGTATACGACTTTGTGTGTACTGATCCCAATTAACTAACTAGAACAACAAAGCATTATACTTCTTTAAAACCCAAATTTTAGTGGCTCCGACATGTCCTTTTTGCCACTCTTACTCCGAGAGCGGGAAATAAAGATCAAGTTCGTTGGGATATTATATATCTCATGTTTCTCTTAGAAAAAAATCGTCCACTGTGTGTGTCGTCCATTATTTTTGAAATTATCGTTCGTAGAATGAAGGATGATTCCTCTAAAATGTTTCTTCCTTTTCCTATCATCATTAGTAAGATTGTAGAGTCTCAAATGACTCTTCCGCCTAATTTGGCTACTACTCGGGCCATAGCACCACTGGGTAGGCTTAAGAAGATTGGGAAAAGGATTAGAATCGATTTGGATGATGTTGAATTTATTGATGAAAGTTTAGACGATGATGAGGCAAAAGGCATTCCTCCTCAAGAAGACATTGGTCAAGCTGCTCCTGCTCCTCCACCAGTTCCTCCGTATCAAGGTCCAGAGGGTCATTATTATGACCATCGTTTTGATAGGATGCATGCTGAGATGCAACATATGAATTCTGACATTCAAACACTTTCTGATCGGATAGAAACTGGTTTTAATATCTATGGGGAGCAAATTTCTTCGATGCAAATAACTATGATTGATGGTTTTGAAGCAATCATGAATCGCTTAAATAGTGTCTTCCCGCCTACAGAAGCACATTTCCCGCCTCCTGAGTGATGATATCTTTGTTATAACTCTGACGATGATACTCCTTTGTTTTTTTTTTGTGGTTACATTTTCTACATGTTGATTTGAAGAAACTTGTTTAATCTATTTGAAGATATGTACAAATCTTTTAGATTTTTAATATGATTGTGCAACGTTATCTTAAAATGTGCTAAACTTCATAATTTATATTTCGATGTAGTTATCTTGGTTAAATGCACCATTTGTCACATTATGACAAAAAGGGGGAGACACAATTATATTATACTTGTGCTATTAATGAGTTTTATGGTTAATTCAACAGGTGAAGAGCAACAAGTGAAAGATCAAATTTTAAAATAGGGTTGAGGTTATTATTTTACTTGGCAAATAGTTAGGGGGAGCAAATAGAGTTGTAATTTCAGCATTTGCATTCTAGATTGATGTATAGGACTTAGATGAATAATGATTATATTGTAATTTTAATTTTTTAGTCCTTGTAAACTGATTTTTGTCATGATTGTGACAAAGGAAGAGATTGTTAGAATTTTTGTCATCATCATGACCCAAAAATCAGTGTTGCTCCTTAGGAATATGGTCTTGCCAAGTAAATCTATTCGACAAATTATTTTGTCAAATTTGGACCCACGGTCGTCCGTATTACACTCACGGACGACCGTGAGTGATTCACGGACGTCCGTGACCCGAAATCATATATATTCTTAGAAGTTCGGACAGTTTTTTAACTGATCCGAAAATCCTCATTTTGATATATTTCTGGTCCAAACTGAGTCCTTGAGATTACTTACTTTGTGTTGATATCATTCCTAAATCTCAATGATGTGTGTGTGTCTTTTCAAAATCTTGTTTGAGAGTGTTAGACTTGTGAGAGACAAGTAAACCTTCGTAAGAGACGTCGGTTGTTGAAAATTTTCATTATGGATAGATTGATGGTGAGAGGCTGTCATTGTTGGTGATTGGAGTGTTAGGGCATATAATTCCAAAGAGGCACTGTAAGGTTTTTTAATTCATAGTGAATTTTTTCTTTGGATCTGAGATAGATCCCGTGGTTTTTACCTATGATGGGTTTTCCACGTTAAAAAATGACTTGCGTTATTATTTTCGTTGTGTGGTGATTGTGACAATATTAAATTGATTAATTTTATAGATAATTATTTAATCCCAAATTTTCAGGACTAAACTTCAACACGCCCCCGCACGTGTTGCCGCGATAGAGTCAAATCACGTGGACAATTAAACTGGGTGACGTGGAGTGGAGAAAGGCTTGCTCTAATACCGTGATAAATCTATACATCCAACTCAAAACCTATTGGCAATGAGTGGAGGGGTCCATGATAGTATAAGGGGAGAGACAAGGCTATAATTTACCCAATGTGAGACTAAACTTCAACACAAACTAATAGCTTTTCAGCACAACAATGATTTGGCAAGAACTTACTTAGGGAGAATTCAGAACAATTTGATAAAACTCCGGAAAATAAACTTATTTCAAATTAGAAATAATATATTTAATTAACAAAATAAGTTGTGTTTGATGCAAGGCACATCGATAATTACATAATTTATGTGACCATATAAATTTATATGAACGATTCATGTTAGTTAACTTTGGTAAAATTCGGAAAAATTCTGCACAGGGAGAAATTTTGTGAGTTTTTCAGCACACGATTAAATTCGGTTAAGTTTGGTTTACAGATTTTGAGTTTTTCCATACAAAACAAAGACTTTTGCAACTGTTTCTCTGTTCTGTATCAATAGGGTTTTCTTCATCTTCATTTTACATTGGTGGGTGGTCAATAGAAACTCAAAAACTTTAACTACTATAAGATTTAAAGGAAAATAAAAGGCAGTCACAAGAGACATGAGTGTCATAGTCCCATATTTCATGTGTTTCGTAAGAATCGCATATTTCTATGGAACAAAACTGGTCTTAATGCGTAATTTTTTATTTTTATTTTCTCATTTTTTCTTAATAAGATCAATGATTTCATCATTTATCTCCCTTTCCATGCATGAGTAAAAAAGTATTGTAAGTTAGTTATATTCTTTGATTTTGGTTTTATTTTCCTCGCTAAATCGAAGAATATAACCAGAAATACTCTGCTTCAGAGAACTCAAACCACTTCGTGGATGATTACATATGAAATCTATCTGTTTCATCTAGAATGCAATGTAAGAAGTATCTTTGAAGCATAACTTCAAGAATTAAATAAATAAAAGCCCATTTTAATTTTAACAAAGGAATACACAGAAAACATCCTTACTGCACTACCTGTAGTGCATAACTTGCTTTTGAGCTGTTTACATTTCTAGTTTCAGTTGATGATAGTTAAAAGGTGTAAATTGGGCTGCTTATTTCACAACTTGTTGAAGTGCCTGTAGTGCACAACTTCATCTTCTCCTCCTACTTTCTTGTGCTTGTAGTGTCTCAACCCTTCGTAAAGGATCTGCTTCGTGCCTCTCTAGAGGTCAAATTCACTTTTACTCATAAATAAATAGATAACAAGAGTGCAACAAAATAAATGGAGCCCTTACTTTCACACGAGAAGTTGGCCTTTGCACAGTTGAAAAGGAAGACTTGGTATTTTGGTGACTTATGCCATGTGAAAACACCAACTAAGCCTTCTATAAGAAAGACCATGATCTAAAGATCTTTGGTGCAAAAGATTGGCACAAAACACGATCGTTACTATATGAATCAATACAGTCAACTTTCAATCAGATAATGGCCTCTTATGGCATTGAATCTTAGGATAATGATCTTTTCACCTCGGATCTTTAGATCATGACTTTCAATACTGAGAGCTTATATGGTATTTTCACATGTCACAGTGCCATGACATACCAAGTCCTTCTTTTAAACTATATGCAAGGGTCAACTTTTCGTGTGCAAGTTTATGGCTCCCTTTATTTGGTTGCACTGTTGTTATTTGTTAATAAAAATGGCATTTGACCTTGTATGAAGGCACGAAGCAGACACTGTAGAAGGCACGAAACAAGACCCTCCACAAAAGGTAGAGATGCTATAAGCATAAGTAGGGCCAGACGAAGACCAGTGAGAACCTAGAGGGAAGTCATGAAAATGGATATTAATGATTAAGAAGTTGCAACGAGCGTGTAGTGCTGATAAGAGCCAGTGAAGAAATAGGACTCACAAAGCCGACCCAAATAGTTTGAATAAGGTTGTAATGATGATAATAATGATGATGATGCAGATGATAGATTGAACTCAAAACCAATGTTACCTTATTCGCTTGTTTGCTTGATTCAAATTCGGATTCATAATTTACAGTTTGCTACATCCAAACGAATCCAGTTCGCTAGAGGTATGATGAGATTTAAATAAAAATATTTATTAAATTCCAAATTTATTTATTAATTAGGTATATATTGTAGATTCAAAGCATATAAAAAAGCTATATCTAAATGTACAGAAGCAACAAAAGTCGAGCATTTTGTTATATTTATTTATTACTTTAGAATATAATAAATATTTAAGTAATTTCAAAGAGAATAAAATTTCCTTTTTTAATTTCTTTGTTTATTGGGTTGGTTTTTAGGCAATAGAAGTTTTTATTTTTGTATGCAAAATAAATAGTCCCACGTTAGAAAGTGTCAAAAGTGGTCCATCCTACATATAGAGCTTTTTACTTTTTATTCTTGTTTGACAATAAAAATAGAAGTGTCCCTAAAGGCGGGCCGCCGTGTTCGCGCACCCGCATGCGCTTGCGTGGCGATTGGCGTGTAGGCGCATTAGCCCTTTATGCACTTCTCGTGTAAATCACGAGGAGCCCACCATAAATTTGACTTTTTGACCAGGTCGATCTGGTAATTATTTTGTGGGTTAATTCAGTTCTCTTGGGGTCAAACGGATTAGTCAAATATTGACCATTTATGTGACCGTTGGATTTAATCATTCTATAATTGCTTATAAAAATGGGTAACTTTTTTAATTTAAATTCGAAAAGGCGCAGGCGCAACTTTCCATCTAACTATTGGATGGAGCAATTGGGATCTCTGAAAGATCTAAGCCGTCCAAAATATTACTGTTGTTTCAACAGTCATATTGGAAAGGCACTTGAGATCTATAAAAGGAGATTTTGAAAACGGATCACGTCCAAGAGATTAGGCTCCTTATAACCCTTTTACAAACTTGAGGATTTACTCCAGTAGGGAGCGAATGGTGCTTTAAAAATAGCGACTATGTGTCTCGAGTTCAATTTCTCTTGCCCAATTACATCATTCTCGGATTTCTGATCGTAATTTTTCTAATACATTTCACATGCATATGATACAAGTCCTAAGAGGATAGGATTTGAGTCTTAAGTAACAAGAAGTTACATGTATAAGCTGGTTCACGACTACCTTACGTCATGACTAGCAATGCAAGTTCGGTGTATCGAACTCAATCGATACCCATTTTTTCGGTATTCGATTCAATACACCCGAGACCGAAACCAAACTGTTTCTTTCAAAGGTACCTCTATTTGCGCCCGCCAAATAACTGAAAGCACTCACTTAATGAATAACGGTCTTCATTAATTCAGTAAAGATATGGGCGTAAATAGAGGCACCCAACTCTCAAATTTCCCACCCGTCTCGGGATTCGACTCTCCTATAACTCTTCCATCGCTCACCTTTCTCGGAGCTGAAGCTACCCAACTTTTAAATAGAAAGGCTTAAACAAATTAGAAGACTCCTCTTCAATTTCATCTACAGCCCATAAACTCTAAACCATCAAAAGCTCTCATGAAAAACTCAAACCCATTAAAAGAAAAATCAGTGCAGCTATGCGATAGAAAAATCAAACAAAAAGCTCAGAGTGGCGACCCCATGAGAATCAATCTTTCGGACGATGTCCTCGAGAATGTGTTTAAATTCTTGCCCACGACATCAGTTATGAAAATCGGCATTCTATCGAAGCGATTCCAGCGATCGTGGATTCATACTAATGATCTGAACTTTGGTAAGGAATTTGCGAAGAAATGTAGCAGAGAACAGTTCATGGACTTTGTCAATCAAATTGTGAATCTCCATACAGGTCCTAAAATAACTAAACTGCAGATCTTCTTCGATCCATTGGACAATGGATCAAATGTCTTGAAATGGGTTCAATTCGCGATATCAAAAGAGGTTGAAGAGCTCGATCTGGACTTGTCAAAAGTCAATAAAGGCAAAAAACCACTTAATTTTCCATGGAGTCTTTTTGACAGTGGATCAGTATCGGTTTCAATTTTGAAGCTTTCTGCTTTGCGCTTTCCACATTTTGAGTTTACTTCGACTTTTAATGGGTTCAGTTTGTTGAAGACGCTTGTTCTCCGGCAGGTAAAAATATCCAATGTCGCGATTAAATTTATGCTTTCTAATTGTGTGCGTCTTGAGAGGGTGGATTTGAGGCAATGCCAGATTTATGACCAACCTAATTTTTTTGACCACGCTTTAGATTTTTGTTTTTCTACTGATTCAAAGGTGAAGGTATTCACATTGTCGAATTGTCGTTTTAATTGTGTGGAGATTAGAATTAATATTCCAAATCTCAGCTCTTTCCATTACCAAGGAACATTACAATGTTTAAGCATTTTACGTTATCATTCCTTCATGGAAGATGTCCTTCTTCTTTCTAAAAGTAGCCAAAAATCTGTGGACCGTTCGGAGTTAAAAAATATTCTTTCAAAATTCAAGGGAACCATTGTTCTCACAATCAACGCTATGATTCTCGAGGTATGTTACCGATCGATCATTGGATTGTTCTTTATGTCCATGTGATTGATCAACATTGAAAGATTAAATGCTTTTACCTTACTGCTGCATCAGCTAGGAACAAAGATTAGGGATGCGAGGCGAATTTTCTTTCCTAATTTGGAAGAATTTCAGATATTGATGGACCCGAAGAGCTCTTGCAATCCTCTCGATGTTGCTTTTTTTCTTGAGAATTGCCCACGATTAGAGCGAGTTTTCATTGATGTGAGTCTCTCTTATACTAATTTCTCTCTCTGTATTTTGTGTTGTTATGTGGAGACTAATGCTACTAAGGCATTCACGAAATATTGGTGATCCAGCCACGACTGCTAAGGTCTGGGGCCGAAGCCCTCAGCCCGAAGGGCATGTGGGTCGAGGATCAAAGAATAATTTCACTTACTGCTTTGTTAGCTCTAAGTAACTACATGATATTTGAAATTTCGGGGTTATTGATGATATAAGAAGAGAAAATATGCAAACACAACCATAAAATAAACACAGACGATTTTAACGTGGAAAATCCTTTCATAAGTAAAAATCAAGGGATCTATCTCAGATTCAAGACAAACAATCCACTATGAAAATAATTTATTATAGTACTTTTAAGAATGAAATCCCCTATCACTCTTCTTCACCAACATTGACCGCATCTCACGATCATCCCTTCCATAGTGACAATGCTATCGCCTTCAACCGTCGTCTCTCACGATGGTCCGCTTAATTCACACGAGCCAATAACAATATTGAAACTATCAAGATCACTGAGACAAATGGGAAACTCTGAAGAACATTTTTAACATGAAGATCTTGCCCCCTGAAGTCTTACATCCCGAATCACACATATCATTTTTATACTATCGGGGTAAAAATGTCATTGATCAAGGATGTCCTTGAGACACTAACTTCCCATAACCGTCGGAACCGCCAGAACACAGACATCCGTGAATCACTCATGGATGTCTGTGACGACAGATGTCCATGAGTCCATTCGCGGACGTCCGTCAATCCGAACCACTGAATCTACTTGGCATATAGGAGCACTTCTAAATTTGATCATGATTATGACAAAATTTCTGACAATTAAGTATCGTTCTCTTGTTAATGCTCGTGTAAACTTTTCTGTAGCTCTTGAGAATAGTGGATTTCGAGTGAATCCGTGGATGTAGGCTCCATTGGCGAACCACATAAAATTTTTGTGTCGTGTGTGATTGATTTGCTTTCTTGTTCTCCAATTCCTTTCTTTTTTTACATGTTGTCGCAACATATGAGCACAAAGATAAATGCCAACCCCCAACACTGCGCAAATTCAATTACCCATTTTGTTATCCTACTTCTTTATTTCAATTTGGAAATTACCCATTACAACATCTAAGATTTTGTCTTGTGTCTCAATTTTAATTGTGCCTTGTATTCTGTCGATGATACTGATCGGCATTTTGAACTGCTACTATTCATTTTGGAGCACAAGAGTAGCAACTCTACGGGATGATCGAAAAATAATTAGGGTTACGAAGAGTAAATTTCATAATTTTTTCCTTAAAGAGACTTTTAAGTCTTTTGTAGAGAATGTATAATTGTCTCGTTAGGGTTTCGTACGGAAAACTCAATTCCTTGAGAGAAGAGAAGGATGAGAGATTGTAACCCTAGTTTTCACAAGAAATAATGAAAGGAACTCACTATCGCCCGTGGATGAGGGCATATTTCCGAATCATGTAATTTTGTATTGTTGTCTTTATTTTTTTCATTGTTTTCTTTGTTTGTCGGGTTTTTTACCGAGAGGATTTGATATTTGCAGATGGGAAGATTTCAATTCGAAGATCGAACTGATTGGGAAACCTATGTAGAAGAACATTTTGACAAATTGGGTTGCGTATTTCGCTGCCTCAGATATGTCGAAGTGAAAGGATTCAAGTTCCACAAGTATGAGCTGCAATTGCTTAAGTTATTCTTCGAGAAGTCAATCGCAATGGAGACTTTAGTTTTGATCCCTCCGAAGAACTACCAGCCCCGTATCTGTGCATCGGACGTTATAAAAGATGATCGATTGTTGATATTGCGGGAAGCATCCTCAGAAGTCAATATCGTTGCTTACGATCATTCGAGAAGCGATACTTGTTTGCATCCTAGACATAATACTATGCTAGAATTATAATTTGACACAATGAAACACCTATATTGAAGAGATTAGGAGATAATCAGTAGAAATTAGCTATTTCTTTATTCATTCCTATTGCATTATTGAACTTCTTTGAGGGAGGTTCCTTCTCATTTCTAGACCGTCTGATCACTTCATCATTTGTAGATGAATTATCTTCATTTAATTTTGTAGTGACGGTACGAATTTTCTTTAGCGTAATTTTACATCAACGTGTGGTCGATTTGAGACTCGGAAAAGTTTATTTATATGATCAGAAGGTGAAATATAAACTAATCACCAATAGCAAGTACGGGAATAAAGTGACAAGGGAAAATTTCAGAAGAAAAAAGATAAGAAATAGAAAGTACGAGAAAACTAATATGAGACCAGGTAAGCAATGTTTTTCACAATATTTATGATTATCGAGCCCGTTGCTTTACTTGCAACTCGATCATGTGATTGGGTGCCACATGGCAGCAAACTAATATGAGACCAGGCTACTTCTATCCTATCGAAAATATGTTTTACAATCTACTTTGTCCAAATGATTAGATCTCATGAAAACTTCATTTAGGCCCAAAATATATATACCTATCAGCCAATTTTAGCACTCTAATGTGGACCCTATATTTGATATAAGCAATGGCCAATATTAAAGTATTTGGATCGAATGGTTCAAATCATTTGATGGGAAATCCATGAAATCAATAGGTAATAGTCCTGACTAGCAAACTTTCAAGTGATGTGGTGTCACATGATCAATATCCAATCTGAGCACTTCAATGATAACCATATATCAAATGGAACAATTATCTATATTGAACTGTTTTTATTGGTTTCAATCATAGACCAAGTTGGGGTTCGGGAATAAATTGGCTTGGAAAACTTCCAGCAAAATTCATCAAATTCGAAAAGAAAAAGATTAAAATTTGGAAAAAAAAATTATAAAAATTAAAAATATATTAATTATAAAATATAAAAATTCAAGAAAATTGAAAAAATATACAAATTCACGCAAAATTTTGGAAAAACTAGGGAAATTCTCTAATAATTCATGAAATATGCAAATAATTCTTAAGATTCAATATTCTGAAAAAGTCGCCAATAATTATAAACTTATTCGGTTTTTCAATAAATCGTGAATTATTCGCGACTTTTTAAAAAATTCAGAGAATTTGGTCACTATAGTTTGAATCCTCGGAAGTGCACTCCCTTCATGCACATATTCATCATCGTGTTTTGTCACTTAAACGGATTGGATATGTCAAATATGTGTACAACATGTATGAAAAGTTCACTTTAATTTTAACTTTGTACTTTTTGATGTAAGAAACTAAGGCTGTGTTTGGGATTGCTCTTTGGAGCCAAAGAGCAGACCACATAAAAGATCAGATTTAAATTGCGCTTTCAAATAGAATCAAATTGAGCTCTTCAACTTTCCAAAAGAGCTAAGAGCACATACAACCAAATGCAGTCTCATACTAAAGTGTTCTGCGCTAGAGCAGAGAGTTCCTCTCAGCTTCCAAAGAGCAATCCCAAACACAGCCTTAGCAGAGTTGCCAAGTGGGAATTTGAGAAATCAACAAGGCAAAAGATATTTGAAAAAAATAAAAAAAAGATAATAAAAATATTAAGATTTCATAATAAATATTATATTTTTTAATATTTTTTTGACAAATAAAACAAATTTGAAATTTTTTTATAAAAAACATGTTTAATAAGCAAAAAAATATTATTTAAAAAAAAAAAAAAAACAAGTTAAATGTGTTCCCAATATTATACTAAAAAAATGCATTTAAAAAGCATTTTTTTCAAAAAATGACAATTTTGATACCTATGAAAGTAGGCTAGGCTATGATAATTTGCTCGCAGATTGAAGACCATGCCTCCTAATATAAAAAATGAGTCATCATCTAACTAAGAGAGCTGGAGCTACTTTAGTGACTTTAAATCTTAATTTAATTAGTTATATTTTATAATTTTACGTAGTTTATCAAAAGAAATAAAAAAAATATCCTACGCCTAGCTAATCGGGTTTGTGTGCTAGTAGCAACTAGCAACTTGAGAACCCGATTTTGAATCAAGCGAATTAGTGAACTCAGTATTCAGTAACATCATGGGTCTAAGGGTGCAGATAGGTCAGGTCAACGCGATAGGTCACAGATTTGTCTAGGATTGTCAACGGGGCGCCATATATATATATATATATATATATATATATATATATATAGGAAAAGGCCTCCGTCCTTTATGGGAGGACGGTCACGGTCCTCCAACCTTTCACGTGGAGCTCCACGTGACACCTAAAATACTTTTTGGGTGCCACGTGGACCTTGGGTAAGGGAGCCATTACTTGCACACGCATTTTAAGTGATTGCACGAGGTTATAGAAAGACTCTGTATTTTAGGGACATGTGACATGTGAAAATACAGTTTAGGCCGTCTGATTTAAAGTTCATGATCTATAAATCCTTAGTGGATAAGATTAGAGCAAAACACAATATTTACTATATGATCTATTATTGTCAGTTGAATCAAATAATAGTCTTTTACTATATTTAATCATATGATTAAGATTATATTTCGTACCAATCTTATCCATTAAGGATTGTATAGATCACGAACTTTAAATCAAACAACCTAGATTGCATTTTTACATGTCACATGTCCCTAAAATACAATGTCTTTTTTTAACCTTAGTGCAATCACTTAAAAAACGAGTGCAAGTATGGTTCGCATACGGTAAACACATGCAAGGAGTGCCCAAAGGAGGAAGTTGCACAGTATATGGAAACGAATGAAAAAAATAACCTATAAGGTGAACACACGCATTCTCTGAAAGGATTTACATCGCAGACCCCTTAAAAATCGTTGATTGTTTTGGATCTGATGATGGAGATTGTGTTTCACCCTGATCTTCCACACACAATGAATGTTGAGATCATGTAGCACCTATCAAACGATCAGTTTTTCAGCCCACTAGTTAAAGATCTCCAAAAATGTCACCCTCAAACAAGATTTTAGGGATCTGTGACATGTGGAATAAAATAATGACCGTCTAATCGATGCGGCATGATCTCAAGATCCATTGTGATAAAGATCGGTTCCGACCTAATCAATGAGTTTTAAGGGGTCTCCAACGTAGGCGCTTTCAGAGAATGTGTGGGCGCGTTTAGAGCTACCCTTTATCATATTGGCTTGGATCACTCCAGTGCGTCCGCACCAAACTGAACAAAGGCAGAATCCGTTCAAGGATACTTTTGAGCAAGGTAGCAAAATCGATATCTGGTATCGGTACTTGGAGGACCAATACGAATCGGCCGATACCGATAAGGATTGGCCCATTTTTTTAGAAAAAATATAAAAGAAAAATACAGGTATTGGCCGATACCCGATGTGTATCAATGGATACCAATGCCGATTTCGAGTTGGATACTCGATACGTATTAGCGCCGATACATATCAATTTGCCAAAATACTGATATATATTGTCAATATGTAACGGTATCGGTCGATATCTGATACCATACTTTAGAATACTAAATTAGTAAGACTAGCCAAAATCGTGATTGGTCAAATAAAGGACCAATGCCATGCACATATATTTTTTAATGTCAAATTAGTGAGATTAACCAGAGCACCACTGAGTATAAACCATTTTGACAGATAAGTTTGACCTGAGAACCATGGACAGTGATTGACAATCACCGATTGCGTAAGATACCCAATAATAACTCAACTGAAAGAGGAAAGGGACCACGTTGAGAGAGAGAAGAGCCATGTGATGAGAGAGGGTAGATTAAGTAGGAACATACATATATAATAAAGATATAAGTGAAAACTTTCCTAAATATTATTAAGGGAGCCATCACTTGCACACGCTTTTTAAGTGATTGCACCGCACTTAAAGAAAGACTTTGTATTTTAGGGACATTTAACATGTGAAAACGCAATCTAAACTGTCTGATTTAAAGTTCATGATCTATAGATTCATAGTGGATAAGATTGAAGCAAAACGCGATATTTATCATATGATCTATTGTTGTCAACCGTTGAATCAAATAATAGCCTTTGGCTATATTTAATCGCATGATGAAGATTATATTTCGTGCCAATCTCATCCACTAAGGATCTATAGATTATTAACTTTAAATCAGACGGTTCATATCAAGGGTTAAAATATCGGATTTTCGATATATATCGTCCTGAAGTTCAGGACGATACGTATCGCGTATCGTCCAATACATTGAATGTATCGGTTCAATACATATATTTTTTTCAAAAAATCTAAAAAATCAAATTATCGTCCGTATCATTCGTATCGTTCGATATGTATCGCGTATCAGCGATACATTGAATGTATCGTTTTAAAACTTTTTTTTTTTGAAAAAATTAAAAATCAAACTATCGGACGATAATTTGAAATTATTGCCCGATAATTTCAAAGTATTGTCCGTATCGTCCGATACGGGCGATACATTACCCGTATCGGACGATAATTATCCTAATAGTTTCGTACTTAGTCCCAAGTCTCAACCATTGCCCGTATCGGACGATAATTACCCTAGTTTTGTACTTAGTCCCAAGTCTCAACCATTGCCCGTATCGGACGATAATTACCCTATTTTTTAGGGGATACGATACATTGGCGATGTATCGTACCGCCCAGGTCAAAAACCGATACATATCGGGCGATACGTGTCGGTATCGAACGATTTTTTGACCCATGGTTTAGATTGTGTTTTCACATGTCACAAGTCCCTAAAATACAAAGTCATTTTTTCACTCAGTGCACTCACTTGTGAGTGCAAGTAATGGCTCCCTATTATTAAATTATTATTTTTTAAAAAGACATCTAATAGTTTCGTACTTAGTCCCAAGTCTCAACCACCCCATTCTAACTTTACATAAGGTTAGCGTACAATGAGTGTCCACACATCATGGATGGACTGATTTGATGCCATTGGAAGCTAACTCATTTATATATAATATAAACATATGATAAAAATTAATTAAACAAGAAGAAAAGTAGGATGTGGCATGAAAATAATGTTACTCAAACTTTAATTATTACTTCCTAAACATATCTTAATCAAACTCATATTTTTAATATAATTTAAATCTATTAAGTCCTAAATATCATGTGTCACACGTCATGTAGGCACAACAAACACCTTGTCCTGCGATAGGCAAAATTTCAAAAGCAGCAATGAATTAAAATAAAATCTATGACAATACTCTTATTCCAATTATAAAGTCCGACATAATTAAAACTTAAATATTCTTAATAAAATTCTAGCTGATCATCGTCTCGTCCATTTAAAAACCAATAATAATAAAAAGAAAAATAAATAATTATTGTCATCCATTTCAGGTTCCTGAGCACCACCTGCAGTCTCGTCACCATAGACTCATACATTGTCCTCAACTACACTTGTCTTATCTAGCCACCCACATCAACGAGCTGCTAGCACATTGTAGACATTCTTTTTCTTCATAGAAAACCACTATTTTAATTGCCTACACATGACCAACAAAAGAATGCAAACTTTCATGAATTTTTTAAATTCATATTAATGGTAGAAAATATGAAAAAAAAACACAACCAGTCAACAATTGTGCATCTGGAAAATTTCATGAATTTTTTTTGTGGCATTCCCAAAAAAAGAAAAAAAATATATCATTATGCGAATGTGGACATAGACTGCTCGTGGATGGGTTTTAGGATGCAACATTTCTGTATAAAATGTGCCACCTAAACCATATCTGTAACAACATTTACGAAACATGAACAAAACATATAAATGAGTACCTTTGGAGGAAGGCTGGTCTTGAGGCTTCATGGCTGGGAAGAGAAGAACTTCCTGCATCATTTTGAAGATTTACGACGAGTATTATTACATACTTCATCTAGAAACTTATACTCTAGAAACTATGGCTATATATATACATATAATCTAAAGGGACAACAAACTTGAATGTAGCGTGAAAACATTACAATCAAGTGCTAGATCACGTGCCACGTGATTGCGAGTTACATCAAATTCCACCCTGAAAGCAGTAGTTTTATTCGTCTGAGCAGCTAGTGTAAATGAAGGAAGAAAAAAGGCTATACCCAGGAATTCGACCATCCAAAGCAGAAAATTCACTGGGCAGAGAAGAATCTTATTCTATTTGAGGGCCACCTCCAACGCCTTTGCATCAATAATTCATGAAGACTGCATTATTTTAAGAGGACAGGACGGGGATCCAGGAAATTCTGCCATACTTCAAGAGGGGGGTCGACTCGAATGTCGGGTTGGACATTTCAAGGCCCAACCAGACCTGACAAGACAAGTTTATGGGCTAGAACTAGTTCAAAAACCGGGTCAGATGGATTGGCTAACAGTTCAACCTGACACCCCCCCCCCCCCCCCCCCCCCGCCCCCGCCCCCCGCTGACAGCCCTACTTGAAACAGTATGAATAAGGAAGGGACAGAGATGGATATAACTAACCTTGATATTTTGTGAATCCGTAAGCAACATTGTAAGTCTATCAATCCCCATGCCCCAACCACCAGTTGGGGGCAACCCATACTCTAGAACTGTGCAAAACGTTTCGTCTAAAGCCATTGCCTCGTCATCACCTGACTGTCGATCCTGAAACAACAATCATTTTTTTATCAATAATAATTTGATCATATTATTTAAATAAAAGTCCTAGCAATCATATTGTTCTGATTTAGTAATGGTACCTTCAGCTGCTCAGCAAAACGCTCACGTTGTACAAAAGGATCATTCAACTCTGTATACGTGTTGCAAATCTGCATGATTCAATTAAACTGTAGGAGTCGTGCAGACCAAAGGAAAAAATGGAAGAGAGACTCCGGTCACCTACTTCAATAGATAACACCCTCACTAGCCTAGTTTTAGGCCACTTGATGCTACATGCAACATATTTTTTATCAATCCACTTCATCCACGTGGTTGGGTATCATGTATCCATAAGAAGATCTGAATCATCCAATTTGTGCACTTCAATATGGAGCCTAATTTAAATATGAATTACTGTCTATATTAAAATCCTTGGATCGACTGGTTCAAAATCTCTTATGGGCACCCTTTTTATGCTAAGATCAGTCCATATGACGTTCAGCCACTTGAATGACTTGGATTGCTCAAAAAAGTATGTCATGGGGCACAAACAATGCACCTTTAGAGCAGTTTATCCATTTGATGTAGGTGACACCCCATTAACCAAGAAGAAAAAAGAAACAAAAATCCAAGAAAAAAGTGGAATTAGCATACCTCATGCTGGTTGACAAACAGTTCAAACCGCTCAGTAAAGCCTTGCTTCGATCTGTGCCATTTTGCTAATGGGCTCATTATTCTGGATGGTTGATAATAAAAGTAGGATTTACGCATGTCCCCTCCAAGAAATGCCCCACGAGCTGCAAACCAGTCATAAACAGAAAATTAGCCACATTTTTATCGCAACATATATAAATAACGGGATTCACAAATAGACCCCAAAAGGATGAGGGCAAGTGAAATGATGATCAATAACAGACACAAATGCTACAAAATTTGCATGACATTTTACACGCATCATACACCCTAATGTAAATCGGATACCATCTTAAGAAAAAGGGAACCCAATTAAGCGCAGCTCTAATACCTAGACCGCAAGCCGCAATAATTAAAGAGTGAAAACATTCTTATATTTACATGGATTTGAAGTCTCGGAACAGTCCCAAATCTGAACCAACACTCTGTAGTCATAATCCTGAAAACACTATAATCACAACATTAATAATACGTCTGAAAAGATAGTATATCACAGCAATCAAACCAGTCTAAAGAGACTAGGATTTAGGATAGGGAAAGAGACTCAATGGTCTTGAATTTCAGCAACCCATAAATCTGTTAAAGTGGGGAGTAGATGATGAAGAAAATAGCAGAAGCAGTACCACAATCCCAGAAATAACTAATAGAAACAGCAGCCTAGAAAGCCTAATAGAACAGCAGTCAGACAGGGCTAAGAAGCCTCAGGTTCGACTAAGAAAACGGGGGGATCTCGCCCTCTGTCCCTTTCTCAAAAATATCTCCATTTCATAAAATTAATTCACAACAATCTTCATGTCTCGAGAGTATACACAAACACACAGACACACGCACATATATATATATATATATATATACTAGTGAACCCTGCACTTGCAAAGCACGTGAGAGCCATTTATTTAGGAAATGAATTACTACGATGTAAATCTCTAAACTAAGTTCCACTGCTCATTTAAAAGGCCTGAATAGTAAATGCTCAATTTTCCATTCAACTTTGATGACGCTATTTCAGGTGTTGGATACCATCAAAGTCAATTTTCATGCTATTTCACGTTGGATCTTTTGATCGTGCCTTTCAAATATGACGGCTTAGATTGTCTTTCTCACATAGGATCTTTTGATCATGGCCTTCAAAAAAAAAAATTCATATGATCTCTCTATTATCAACAATTGATTGATTTGATTGACGATGGAGATCGTTTTTCACCCCAATCTACCACACAAAGGATCTTGAGACTATAATGTACCATCAGACGGTCAGTTTTTTGTTCCAATTGGCACAAATCTCAAAAAAATGATTAAAAACTCCTGTGGCACAAATCATGCTAAAATAAGATTTTAGGCGACTTTTTGGGATGTGTGCACATACAATAAAAAACTTACCATTTAGTGGGAAACCCATGGTCTTAAGATCCATTGTGTGAAATATTGTGGTGAAAAACAATCTCAGTCGTCTGAATTAAAACAGTCAAATAAAAAGTATCTTGGGTTGTATCTTCAATGACAAGGGGACATAAACAGTTGCGAAAGGGATATAAGCGGCTTTGGGAAGATGAGCACTACTTAATTGTGAAGGGGGACGTGATTTACCTTTACTTAGTTTTGAAGTGATTGAATGGGTGATTTACCCGAAATCTTAGAGCTCATAGAGCTAGTTGCCATTTCTCTGCAAAAATTCACGAGTAAGGAAAACAAATGAAAAAAAACCCTTGAGATTTCAGCCAAGATCAAGGGCGGAATTTTTTTTAGATTTTATCTTTAAAAAAAAAAACGATAATGTGGGCCGCACGGTGTTGCCATATTATGAAAATACTAAGTTCAGTATAAAAAATGAAATTTCACAATTTTTTTTACAAAACTCGAGTTGCTGAATAGCCTCTAAATACAAATAGAAATAAAAAAAAAAAAATGAAATTTAGAAATTAAAAAGTTCAGAACCCTCAAACTCCAAAGAGTACAAATAGAAACCAAAAAAGGGAAAAAAAACAAGTAATTTTAGAAAATAAAAAACTCCCAAACCCTAGAAATACAAATTCACGCAAAACAAAAAAAGTCTAACACAAACCTTAAAATTGTTGATTCTTAAATGAGAAATGGGCAAATAGATCCAGATGTAGCCTTTCAGGGCTACACCGGGACGTGAGATCACATGCTACATGGCATTATCTATTCAAAACAACACTCGTTTTGGGTTTGATTAGTCATGGGACCTGTGGTTTTAAGAAAATAATTTTCTTTTTTACTTTTTTTACCTTCGTTTGATGGGTCAAAGATAAGGTGACACCAAACCAACTTGGTTTATTGATTTTTGGGCATCTTTGCTCACATTTTCAACAGTCGATATGTATCGGAGCAGACACAAAATTTTGGGATATACCTGATTGATTTTATCCAAGTTGTCGGGGCACCCGATCCTCGTGATGGGGGTGCTCAAATGGTCTAGACATAGCACTTAGGGCTAATACCAGATATATAGTCTTGACCCTCAAATAAAAAGTACTTGAATCGATGGTGAAGACGAGAACTTTATGGTCGCCAACATTTTATTGTTTAGATGGATGACAGTTCTTTGGCGAGATTTGATGCTAGAGGGAAAGAGAAGTTCCATCAAACCAAGAAACATGCCCCCAAATTGGTTTTGAATACCTGTGAAATACGCCCACCGAATCTTTGAGAGCGCAAGCGCTCACACTAAAACCCATTGACTGCTTTGAAAGGGATGATGGAGATTGTTTTTCGTCCCAATCTTCCACACATTTGATCTCTAGATCATGAGCATACCATCATACAGTCAGACTTTGATTTGACGTGACACAAATTCCAAAAAAGTGATAAATAAAATCACATGGCATTCATCACATTCAAATTTGATTTTAAGGTAAGTTTTTGCGATCTATGTCATGTAAAGTCAAAATTTGGTTGACGATGGTAACTCCCATGATCTTGAGATCCATTGTGTGAAAGACTGGAACGAAAAACAATTTCAATCATGCAAAGTATTCAGTGGGTTTTAACGTGGGGGCTCTCAAAGATTTGGTGGCCTTATTTAAAGGGGAGCTACAACTTGCACACAAAAATTGTACCGTGGCACAAGGTTTAAAAAGATAGGCATAGTATTTTGAGATTTGTGCCACATGGAACACTGTGAGAATTTTTGTCATCATGATGACTTAAAAAATCAGTGTTGCTCCTTAGGAAAATGGTCTTGCCAAGTAAATCTGTATGACAAATTATTTTGTCATTTTTGGACCCACGGTCGTCCGTAGTACACTCACGGACGTCCGTTATCACGGACGACCGTGAGTGATTCACGAACGTCCGTGACCCGAAATCTTATATATTCTAGGAAATTCGGATAGTTTATTAACTGATCCGAAAATCCTCTTTTGTAAAATTTCTGGTCCAAACTTTATCCTTGAGATTACTTACCATTTGTTGATTTCAATCCTAAATCTCAATGATGAGTGCGTCTTTTCTAATTCTTGTTTGAGAGTGTAAGACTTGTGAGAGACAAGTGGACCTTCGTGAGAGACGACGGTTGTTAGAAATGTTCACTGTGGATAGAATGATGGTGAGAGGCTGTCATTATTGGTGATAGGAATGGTAGGGCATATCATTCCAAAGAGGTACTGTAAGGTTACTAATTCATAGTGAATTTTTTCTTGGATCTGAGATAGATCCCGTAGTTTTTACCTGTGATGGGTTTTCCACGTTAAAAACGACTTGCGTTCTTATTTTTGTTGTGTGGTGATTGTGAGTAGTATTAAATTGTTTAATTTTATAGATTATTATAAATTCCCAAATTTCAATTGGTATTAGAGCTTGGTCACTTGATAAATTTTAACAAATTAAGTGTTATGTCAAATTTGGGATATCACGATCTTCCTAGAGAAGGTACGTCTACTGCTAGACCCCCTGTGTTTGATGGCTCTAATTATCCTTACCGGAAGGCAAGGCTGAGAGCATTTTTAAGTTCAATGGATCCTCACATTTGGTATTCTATTGAGGACGGATGGTCGTCACCGACTACGACCTCTGTTGTCGATAATATACCACATACCACTATCAAACCTAGATCTTTATGGACGGATCAGGAATATGATAATCTTGGTTTTAATTCCAACACCCTTAATGCTTTATTTGGAGCACTTACTGCTTCCGAGTTTCGTCGAATAAGTACTTGCACCATAGCCAAAGATGCATGGAAAATTCTTGAAACCACTTATGAAGGAACTCCTCAAGTGAAGATTTCCAAACTTCAAATGCTCACATCTCAGTTTGAAAATCTTCGCATAGATGAGGATGAAAAGTTTTCTGATTTCTATATTCGCTTAAATGATATTGTGAATGGCTCGTTTAATTTAGGAGAACCTATTTCTAATACTAAAATTGTGCGAAAAATTCTAAAGTTACTACCTAAATGGTTCAGATCTAAAGTCAATGCCATTGTTGAATCTAAAGATGTTGACAATCTAAACTTAGATGAACTTGTTGGGTCGTTACAAACTTATGAATATGAAACTCAAGACAAACATGTTACTAAAAGTGTTACTTACAAATCATCTAAGAATGAGTCTGATTCAAGCAGTGATTCTGATCAATTAGATGAACTTGCTTTGTTTGTTAAAAAATTTAAAAAAATTTATAAAAATAAGAAATAACCTTTTAAAAAATTTGAAAATTCTGAAAATTTTAAATCTTTTGAGAAGAAACCTAAAAAGGAATCTACTGACACAAATCAATGCTTTAAGTGTTATGGTTATGGGCATTATGCTAATAAATGTCCTAATAAGAAAAATGATAAGGGAAAATCTAAAGTTCTGGCTGTCACTAATGAGATTGATATATCAAATGAATCATCTTCTGATGAATCTGAACCTGTTTCATATGGGTTTAGAGCTTTTGTGGCCTCAATTATTGAATCTAATAATTCTCGAACACTATCCCTTATTGAAACCGACTCTATTACATCACTATCTTTTGATACTAAAATTGATGGTGGCGTATTGGATATGACAAATGCTTACAGTGAACTCTATCAAGAATCAATACATCTAACTAAAGAAAAAATTAAATTGACCAAGGAAGTGGCTGAGTTAAAAAACATTATCAGTAAACTTCAAGATAATGTGAATTGTTTCACTTCAAATTTATAGAACAGGAAAATAAAGTAAATTCCCTCATTTTAATAAATGAAAATTTAAAAAGGGAACTTTGTTCCATTTCTGAAAAATATTCAAACATTTACAAAACAAATGAGAAAATGGAAAAATTACTCAATTCTGGTCAAAGAACTACAGACAAATCAGGTATTGGATATCATCATGCAGTAAATAAAAATCCTAAACCTGAGGTAACTCATGCTCCAAAATTTGTTAAAGAAACCAAATCACTTTCTACAAATTCTAAACAAAATTTAAGTAAATTCAGATCTTTTCTAGATCTTTTAGTAGGAGAGTTCCAATCTGCTATACTTGTGGATGGGAAGGACATACTTATGTGTATTGCCTATTTGCCTTTGAATACTCTTCATACTACGTCCCTAACTATCAAACTTTGAAGAAAAATAAAATCATCTCGTTGAGTAGTTCAAATAATAATATCAACAAACATGTGATTCAAAATAAATCAAATCTTAAATACAAGCGTGTTTGGATTAGAAAATCTGATTTGACTGCTCAGGTTGCTCATATTTCACTAAAAGCTAGTGAATCTTCTAAGTGGTTCCTTGATAGTGGTTGTTCTAGGCATATGACTGGTGAGAAATCATTTTTCTCTCACCTAAGTCCATGCTCGGAGGGAAATGTGACCTTCGGAAATGGAAGTTCATGTAAAATTACTGGAAAAAGAACTGTTGAAGCACCTGGATGTCCTAAATTAAATGAAGTCCTTTATGTAGGACTTAAGGCTAATCTAATTAGTATTAGTCATTTATGTGATGATGGGATGAATATTAATTTTACAAAAAATTTGTGCACAGTAGTTGATTCAAATGGTCAAATTGTTCTTGAAGGGATTAGATCTTCTGATAACTGTTACACCTTTAGTGATCCTCTCAAACACAATTGCTTTATCACTAAAACAACTGAGATCAATATCTGGCATCAGAGGCTTGGCCACATGAATAAAAATGATCTTTACAAATTAGCCTCTGATCAACTTGTTAAAGGTTTACCGAAATTAAGTAAACCAAATGAATCTATTTGTAGTGCATGTCAAATGGGTAAACAGACTCGTGTTTCCCACAAGAAAGTAAATGTTCCTACTTCTTCTAGGATTCTTGAATTAATACATTTTGATCTTGTAGGTCCCATGAGAACAAGTAGTTTAGGAGGTAAGAAATATGTGCTTGTATTGGTTGATTTTTCTAGATATACTTGGGTTACTTTTCTTAGAGATAAATCTCAAGCTTTTGATGAATTTATTATAATTTCTAAAAGAACTCAAATTGAAAAAAATCTTTCTATTGTTCGAATTCGTAGTGATCATGGTAAAGAATTTGAAAATTCATCTTTTGCTAAATATTGTACATCAAATGGAATAAAGCATGAATTTTCTGCTCCGCACACACCTCAACAAAATGGTGTGGTTGAGAGAAAAAATAAGGTACTCCAAGAAATGGCTAGAGTTATGTTAAATGCTAACAATGTGGCTAGAAATCTGTGGGCTGAGGCCATTAGTACTGCTTGTTACATATTCAATCGGGTGTACCTTAGACCCAACACTACTAAGACTCCATATGAAATATGGAATGATAAAAAACCTCAAGTTAGTTATTTTCGTATCTTTGGTAGTGTTTGTCACATTTTAAGGGATCGCGAGTCTCTTAGTAAATTTGATGCTAAAACTGACAATGGAATTTTTCTTGATTACTCTTTAAATAGTAGAGCTTATAGGATTTTTACCTTAAGAACACTTACTGTGGTTGAATCAGTAAATATGGTTGTAGAAGATCAAAAATCTGATTCTTCTGCTATTTTAAATAGAGATATTGATGATGAAATTTTTATTGTTCCTTTTAATCATGAGAAACATAAGCTTGACAACACAAAGTTTTCATCTAATAATGAAAATTCTACAAACCCTACATTCATCATCACTGAAGATGTGAATGTAGAAAATACACACAACAATATCTCTGAAAATAAATCTCGACATAGACCCTCCTATGCTCGTGATATGAGAAGTCACCCTCCAAGTGCTATTATTGGTGATGTCTCCACCAAACTGATGACTAGAAGAAAATTCAAAAATCTGTCAAATCTTCTATGTCATGTATGTTACACATCAAATCTTGAACCAAAGAATATTAAAGAAGCTCTTCTTGATGAGCATTGGGTTATTGCAATGCAAGAAGAACTCACTCAATTTAAAAGAAATGATGTGTGGAAACTTGTTTCTAGACCTTCAAACATCAGAATCATTGGTACAAAATGGATTTTCAAAAATAAAACTAATGAAGAAGGTAAAATCATTAGAAACAAAGCAAGATTAGTGACTCAAGGCTACACACAGGTTGAAGGCATTGACTTTCATGAAACATTTGCACCTGTGGCTAGACTTGAATCCATTCGTATAATTTTGGCAGTAGCATGTCATTTAAAATTTAAATTATACCAAATGGATGTAAAGAGTGTCTTTTTGAATGGTTTTTTAACTGAGGAAGTGTATGTGGAACAACCTAAAGGGTTTGAAGATCCACATCATCCTTTTGATGTTTTTCGTCTTAAAAAAACATTATATGGTTTGAAACAAGCACCTCGTGCTTGGTATGAGAGACTCACAAAATATTTAATCAATAACGGTTTTAAACGTGGTAGTGTGGATAAAACTTTATTTTTAAAAGAAGAATCATCTCATAAAACTTTATTTTTAAAAGAAGAATCATCTCATTTAACTGTTGCCCAAATTTATGTTGATATTATTTTTGGATCCACATTAGACTTAAATGCGCATAAGTTTCAAAGTCTAATGAGCAATGAATTTGAAATGAGTTTATTTTGTGAATTAAACTGTTTTTTAGGTCTTCAAATTAAACAATGTTCCTTCGGCATTTTCATTACTCAATCCAAATATGCAAAAGAACTTGTTAAAAAATTTGGTTTAGAATCAAGAAAACCAGCTCGCACTCCAATGAGTACATCTGTTAAATTGTCAAAAGATGTCAATGGTAAATCTGTTGAAGAAACTCTATATAGAAGCATGATAGGTATTCTCTATCTTACTACCAGTCGACCGGATATTGCTTATAGTATTGGTATGTGCGCTAGATTCCAGGTAGCCCCTAAGGAATCTCACCTAACTATTCTTAAACGTATCATTCGTTATGTTAACGGAACATTAGAGTTAGGTCTCTGGTATCCCTTCGATACCACATCTCATATCATCGGTTTTTCTGACTCTGATTGGGCCGGTAATTCTGATAATCGTAAAAGCACTAGTGGTGGTTGCTTTTATATCAGTAATTGTCTTGTGTCTTGGCTCAGCAAGAAACAAGCTTCGGTTTCGTTATCCACTGCTGAAGCAGAATATATTTCTGCTGGAAATGAGTGTACTTAACTCTTATGGATGAAGCAGATATTGTCTGACTATGGGATTTCTCAAGGTGTAATGACCTTATTTTGTGATAACACCAGTGCTATTTGTATTTCTGAAAATCCTGTACAACACTCTAGGACTAAACACATTGATATTCGACATCACTTCATACGTGATTTGGTAGAAGATAAAATTATTCTCCTTAAGCACATAGACACTCAATTACAATTGGCTGATATCTTTATAAAACCGTTAGATTTTGTTCGATTTGAATTTCTTCGAAAATCCATTGGTTTATGTTTCATCGATTAATCATTATTTCAACACTTGTATAATGTTTTGGTTTGAATTTGCACATATTTTTTTGTTCTTTGTGCTTCAGGGTTCTATATGATACATTTTAAATTTTCAAATGTGAACATTTGATCAAATTTCCTGAGATGACATTTCTCTAATATTGAGCTGCTCTTAATTGGCTTTTATTCTGTATTGTCAAGGTAAATATTTTATATATTATTAGTATATAAAGAAAATTTTTTATAATAGTCATTGCAACAAACTTGAGAACTGAATAAAATGTTGATATCTGTTTAATATATTCAAAATGAAAAATTTTTCCTTCTAATATCTCTTACATATTGCCTTTTCAACTCGAGTTAATAAGCCCGTTGGAGTATTTTATACTCAATGCCCTGAGTCAACTGAATTGGGAGTCATTGGCCTAACCCTCGTTAAATGAGTTGAATAGAAAGCAAGTAAGTTTCAGTTTGAATCTTCAAATAAGCTTTTGCTCTACCTTGTTGCCTAATTGACTCGAGCAAGTAAAACCGTTGGGATTTCTTAAGATCCATTGCCCTAGACTAACTAGTTGGGAGTCAATGTTCTAAAGCTCATTAAAAGGGTTTTTTAGAAAGCTTAAAAAGGTGTGAGTGACAAATCATTTATCAAGTAAAATTTCTGTATAAAATATGTCACTCTTCTCTATCAATATGAATTTGGACTATTTTTGTTGCAAATGACTTTGAATCTTAAAATTTTCCTTTGTTAACTATCATCTATCTTAAGTGGTACCTATGATTTTAATTGAAGATTGTTAATTTTGATCAACTCAAACTCTTTCGTATGCATTTCAAGATGTTTAAATTTTTTTTTCACATGCAATTTTATTATGTGGCATATAAAAAAAATTTTCTCTCGAAATTTTTTATTAAATTTTTTTATCAAGTGTCACGGACGACCATGGTTGCTTCACGGACGTCCGTCTTTTAGATATCTCACTGCCAAATTTCATCCGGACGTCCGTGAATCACAACGGACGTCCGTGTTTCAATACTCTTACTATATAATTTTGAACGGACGTCCGTGAACCTCCACGGACGTTTGGAATATGAACCGTCATTTCAAATCTCGAACGGTCCTTTTGCAGTTATTTCAACTGCATGCTGTCAAATCATCCACAGACGTCCGTGCATGTCTCTACGGACATCCGTAGGTCCAAAAACCAACGACATTTTGTGTTTCTTTTAACGGTCGATTTCTATTTTCACGGATCTCAAAGAGATACGGACGTCCGTTCACTTCACACGGATCTCTATCTGGCTCCGCTTACACCGATGTGGTTCGGTATTTTTATGCAAATCTTCTAAACTCCAAAATCGTTGAGAGCAGGATGGAGTGTTACGCTATAACGTATGTTTTTGGTAAGCAAATAAATTTTTCTCCTTTACTTATTTCTGAAATCTTGGGTATATCTTTAAATCATGATGGGTATAGCTACCCTGTGGATGAAAATCAGATTCATTCACTGTTTCATACTTCAACTATGTACGACTTTGTGTGCAATGATCTAGGGCAACTAACTGGAACTGCATTGCATTACACTTCTCTAAAAATTAAATTTCAATGGCTTCGTCATGTCCTTTTCGCCACTCTTACACCAAGAGCGGGAAATAAGGATCAAGTGCGTTGGGACATTATATATCTAATGTTTCTCTTAGACAAAAATCGTCATTTGTGTGTGTCAACTATTATTTTCGAAATTATCGTACGCCGAATGAAGGACGATTCTTCCAAAATGTCTCTTCCTTTTCCAATCATCATTAGTAGGATTGTAGAGTCTCAAATGACTCTTCCGCCTAATTTGGCTACTTCTCGGGCCATGGCACCATTAGGTAAGCTTTAAAAAATTAGGAAAAGGATTAGAATAGATTTGGATGATGTTGAATTTATTGATGAAAGTTCGGACGAGGATGAGGCAGAAGACATTCCTGCTCAAGAAGACATTGGTCACCAAGCTCCTGTTCTTCCACCAGTTCCTCCTTTTCAAGCTCCAGAGGGTCATTACTATGACCATCGTTTTGATAGGATGCATGCTGATATGCAGCACATGAATTCAGATATTCAAAACTTATCTGATAGAATAGAAACTGGTTTTAATTTATATGGGGAGCAGATTTCTTCTTTGCAAATGACTATGCTTGATGGTTTGAAGCGATGATGAATCGCTTAACAATATCTTCCCGCTTCCTGGAGCACATTTTCCGCCGCCTGAGTGACTGTGTTTTCTGTGTTTTCTTGATGGTGCATTTGAAGAGGATTGTTGAAAATTTTAAACTATTTGCATGATATGTACAAATCTTTTCAAGTTTTACATGGCTGTGCAAAATTATCTTATATTGTGCTTAAATTGAGATATTATTTGTTGTTTTTTTAATTCAACTGATCCTTTGTCACATTATGACAAAAAGGGGGAGATAACCTTCATACCATAAATTGTTACAATTATATTATACCTGTGCTATTAAAAATTTATGTTTCTTTCAACAGGTGAAAATCAACAAGTGAAAGATCAAATCCCAAAATAGTGTTTAGGTTGTTTTTATTATATTACTTGGCAAATAGTTAGGGGGAGCAAATAGCGTTGTAATTTCAACATTTTCATTCTAGATTGATGTATAGGACTTAAATGAAAAATGAATATATTGTAATTTTTAATTTTTGAGTCTTTGGAAACTGATTTTTGTCATGATTGTAACAAAGGGGGAGATTGTGAGAATTTTTGTCATCATTATGACTTAAAAAATCAGTGTTGCTCCTTAGGAAAATGGTCTTGCCAAGTAAATCTGTATGACAAATTGTTTTGTCATTTTTGGACCCATGGTCTTCCGTAGTACACTCACGGACGTCCGTTATCACGGACGACCGTGAGTGATTCATGGACGTCCGTGACCCGAAATCTTATATATTCTAGGAAGTTCGAACAGTTTATTAACTGATTCGAAAATCCTCTTTTGTAAAATTTATAGTCCAAACTTTATCCTTGAGATTACTTACCATTTGTTGATTTCAATCCTAAATCTCAATGATAAGTGCGTCTTTTCTAATTCTTGTTTGAGAGTGTAAGACTTGTGAGAGACAAGTGGACCTTTGTGAGAAACGACAGTTGTTGGAAATGTTCACTGTGGATAAAATGATGGTGAGAGGCTGTCATTGTTGGTGATAGGAGTGGTAGGGCATATCATTCCAAAGAGGCACTATAAGGTTATTAATTCATAGTGAATTTTTTCTTGGATCTGAGACAGATCCCGTGGTTTTTACCTGTGATGGGTTTTCCACGTTAGAAACGACTTGCGTTATTATTTTTGTTGTGTGGTGATTGTGAGTAGTATTAAATTGCTTAATTTTATAGATTATTATAAATTCCCAAATTTCAAACACAAACAAAGTTATCTAATTTGAGGTCCATGATGTAAAGATCATATGTGCCAAAGATTGGCACGAAACACGATCTATGCCATCTGATTTAACATAGTCAAAGCCCATTAATGGATTCAATGGATGACTGTGTTAAATCCGATGATAGAGATCACATTTCCTACCAATCTTTGGCAAGAAAGATCCTTAAATCATGGCCTTCATTTCAGACGGATTAGATGGTGTTCCAAGTGGCATTGATCCCAAACATATCAAGTCTGTCTTTAAACCATGTGCCACTGTAAAATCTTGTGTGCAAGTTGTAGCTCCCATTTAAAGGTACCATTTGGTTTGGGTACCTATATTCGCGCCAATAGATTTATTGAAAAGGCCAACATCCAAAATCCCTTCCATTGACTGCTTGGAATCAGATGGAGATCGTTTTTCACCCCGACATTCAATACAATGGATCTTGAGACCATGATATTACCATCAAACAGTCCACTTTTAATTACGTGTTACAAATCCCCAAGCAATGGTCCTAAATCACATTTGAGCGTGATGTGTGCTATACTGCCATATGATTTTAGGGCCACTTTTTGGGTATTTGCCCCATATAATCTGAAAATTTGGGATATTTAGGATTTTTAATATAATCTATTAAATTTATCAATTAAAATCTACTCACAATCATCACACAATCAAAATAAGTACACAAGACATTTTTAACGTGGAAAACCCATCACAGGCAAAAACCACGGGATCTATCTCAGATCCAAAAAGAAATTCACTATGAACAAAAAAAAACTTTACAGTGCTTCTTTGGAATGATATGCCCTAGCACTCCAATCACCAAACATGACAGCCTTTCTCCATCATACTATCCATAGTGAACATTTCCATCAACCTACGTTTCTTGCGAAGGTTCACTTGTCTCACACAAGTCTTACACTCTCAAACATGAAATCATAAAGACCCATAAACATCAAAGAGATTAAAGAATCAAATCAAAAGATGAAAAGTAATCTCAATGACAAAATTTTGGACTAACAAAAATTTTAGAATGAAGATTTTCGGATCAGTTACCAAACTGCCCGAACTACCTAAAATTTATATGTTTTAGGGTCACGGACGTCCGTGAGTGTAATACGGACGACCGTGGGTCCAATAATGACAAACCAATTTGTCAAACTTAATTACTTGGCAAAACTATTTCCTAAAGGAGCAATACTGTTTTTTGGGTCATGATGGTGACAAAAAGTCTTACAATCTCCCCCTTTGTCACAATCATGACAAAAAAAAATAGTTTACAAGGATTGAAAAAATAGAAAATACAATACATTCATTTCCCTTGTAAGTCCTATACATCAATCTAGAATGCAAATGCTGAAATTACAACTCTATTTGCTCCCCCTAACTATTTGCCAAGTAAAAGTGTAACCTTAACACTATATTAGAAATTTATCTTTTAGTTGTAGCTCTTCACCTATTGAAATAACCATAGAACACATTAATAGCACAAGTGAAATATAAAGAGTATCTCCCCCTTTTTGTCATAATGTGACAAAGGGTACATTTAACCAGTGAAACTATATTCAAATATAAATTCTGAAGTTAAGCACAAATGAAGAAAACTTTTAACATCATATTAAAATTGAAAAGATTAAGACATGAAAAGAAGAATTACGAAAACATAATGTATCCTCAAACCAAAATAATATTGTCAGAATTACAGCATTATAACAAAATAAACATCATTCAGGAGGCGGATAGTGTGCTCCTGGAGGCGGGAAGACATTGTTAAAACGATTCATCATCGCTTCAAAACTGTCAATCATTGTCATTTGTAACGAAGAAATTTGCTCCCCATAGATATTGAAACCAGTTTCAATCCGATTAGATAAGTTTTGAATTTCATAATGCATATGTTGCATCTCAGTATGCATCCTATCAAAATGTTGATCATAATAATGACCCTCTTGACCCTGATACGGAGGAACTGGTGGAGGAGCAGCGGCAGCTTGAGGAAAATCTTCTGCCTCATCCTCATCAGACGTTTCATCTAATAATTCAACATCGTCCAAATCTAGTGTAACCCTTTTCCCAATTTTTTTTAACTTACCTAATGGTGCCATGGCTCTAGAAGTAGCCAGAAAAGGAGGAAGAGTCATTTGAGACTCAACAATCTTGCTAATGATTATAGGCAAAGGAAGAGACATTTTAGAGGTATCATCCCGCATGCGTCGAACGATTAATTCAAAAATAATTGAAGATACACACAAAGGATGATTTTTGTCTAACAGGAACATTAAATAAATGATGTCCCAACGCACTTGATCTTTATTTCCCGCTCTTGGTGTAAGAGTGGCAAAAAGAACGTGGCGAAGCCATTGAAATTTCATTTTCAAGGAAGAATAGTGCAATGCAATTCCAGTGAGTTGAGACGGTACATTGCACACATAGTCATAGACGGTGGAAGGACTAAACAGTGATTGAATTTGACTTTCATCTACAGGATAACTATACCCATTTTCATTTAAAGGAATGCCCAAGATTTCAGAGATAAGTAAAGGAGAAAAAGTGATTTGCTTACCAAAAATGTAAGTCATTGCATAACACTCCATCCTACTCTCTACTATCTTGGCGTTGAGGAGATTAGCATAAAAACACCGAACCACATCGATGTAAGCCGAGCCCGTTTGTGACAGCCCCAAATTTCTGCGCTCAGAAATCCGTGCCATCAGGATCATGCTCTGGATGATCCCTAGGACAAATCACACAATATCTGTATATAAAGCGGAATTATACAGATACAATCCCACAACGGCAAGTAGAGTCATCTAATGAATCAATCTAAAAGTAAGAACAATAGAGAAACCTTCATTTATAAATGTAAAAAGTATACATCCTCAAAAAGGAACCAAAAAGAACCATCGGTGACAGACATCCATCACCCAAACAATGGTTCCCAATGATGGTTCCGATAGAATGTATAATAACACTATAAAAGAAATAAAATATATACAAAAATTAATACAAAAGTGGCCACCAGGCACACATAATCCAAAGTCTCCAAACAAACGTACAATCCCAAAAATGTCTAAGCTATACCCAGTCTATGGGTAAAAGTCGTCAGCTGGGGTGTCCGTCTCCTCGTCCTCAACCTCAACCTCAGGATCAGGCTGATAGTCTGGGTCGCTCTCCGAACCGGGAGCCACCGCCTCAGAACCTAAATGTTTACAAAACAGGGTGAGCTACATCCTAGCTCAATAGAAGAATTTCAAATAAAATTGCATTCTAATTGTATAACATGGTCATCAAAGAACAAAACTGAAGATATGCAACAGATGTATAAAACGTGAGACATTTATCCAAAACAGTACAGAATTGATGAATACAACATATAATGACTTAGTGTAGTATACTTAAGTAACTCCCGTGAGTATAGCACGTGGTAGCCAGATTTGGTCCGATGGATAAATCCCAACCATCGTCGTTCACATGAACAATTTTCGGAATTGCAACAATGCCCCACACCTGGAGTGCAATTGTGCCGAGGATTACAAAGCAAATGCACAAGTGTGCCTGAAACGGATATACCGCCGAGTCGGTGGGATTTTTACGGAATATTAAACCTCAAATCACATGCATACTTATCATACTTAACAGAATTCAGATTTCGGATGCGGATGTCAAATGTCGGATCAAGTACAGAATAGAATGCTCATACATATGCTAAACATGCTTTCAAAACAGAATTAAACTATGCTGAGATATGCATGACAGATGTAATCCATGAGATCAAAAATAAATACAATTTCGGTTGAATTCCCCTACCTCGGATCAAGTTCCTTCTAAGCAAATCCAAAGCTTTTTCAAGGCATCTTAGTCTGATCCTAGACCATAAACATGTTACTCTAGGTGTTAGAGTGACAGATTGTGAACTGGTACAATGTCCAGTGGTTCTTATCTATAATTTCTCTAACTGGCTGAAAACAGGGTTTATTGATCGATCAATACCTTGTTGATCGATCAATGATCTCTTCATTGATCGATCAACACCCTTGTTGATCGATCACCAAAGCACCCACACATGTATTTATTGTACCCCATTGATTGATCATCATGTTGGTTGATCGATCAATGGGTTCTGTATTGATCGATCACCACCACTGTTGATCGATCAATACCTTGTTGATTGATCGATCAATACCTTGTTGATCGATCACCAACATTAACCCAAAACTCCCCAACTCTCTGCCATTATGTTCCCTTACTGTTTATATAAATTGATCGATCACCACCACTGTTGATCGATCAATTCCATACTTAGTGATCGATCAACACCCTTGGTGATCGATCACCAATGTCGAGTTTTCAGTCATTAATGGAGTTCACCAACCAAATTTTTCTAACTTATTTTTCTTCTAAAAATCCACTAAAATCTTAACTATTCATATAAAACCTATATTTAGGGCATCCAACTGCCCATTTTTAAACAAGGGAGCTCACCTCTATGTGGGCCCTTTCGGGATTTCGGCAAACACGATTTCGAAGGGTTTTGGATCCGGCTCTTGGAGTTTATCACAGCTACAACTCGAATAGGACGAAGCTAAGCTCCGCTTCTACGCACGGCATCTGCGTACCTTCCCAAACTCAATGTGGACCGTCGTATTTGGCCCCCTTCACACTCTTATGTCAAACAAATATATAACCTAGGTATTCCTAACCTAGTTTTCTTAAAGAATCTACTCAAACCTATAACCTAGTTGCAGATCTCAAAGAGAAGAGAAGAAGGAGAAGAAGAAGGTAACCATTCCAACCCTCTTCCTTCTCTTATAAGCTACCAACTGAAATATCTTAGATATTTCAGTTGCTTCTCAAATTTGATTTCGGTGTGAAACACCAACATGTCGATACGGCGTAGTGTACCGTCTCAACATCGTACTCAACTCGGATCGACACGAGTTTTCATACGTGAACTAACCTACTTATAGGCTAATACTATTTCCATTAATATTATTTTCAAAGTTTTAAATTTTTTGTCTCGATTCCCGTGCCGGGCACGTACATCGATGCGGTTAGTTTCTGGTTCAAATTTTCTGGGTCATTACACCGTTAGAGAAAGAAGTGAAAGCCAACCCCGAGAAGCAAACATCTCATACATATCATGATCTCTGAGAAATTTGTCAAGAACAACCCGTTCGACTATGAGATTTCGAGTAAGAAATAGACGTTGAAAACGTTCTTCATGGCTTTTAGAAGGAAAACGTTGAAGTTCATGCAATGAAGAAGAGGAAGAACCGTTAGATTTCTTAGAGTTTTTCCTATTTAGAGACATTCTTTATCTTTCGTTGAAATGGGAAGCACAGAGTGAAAAAAAATTTTGAGTGAAAAATGAAGAAGACGGATCAAAAAGCCGATTTATAAAAAAATTTGCACGGACGTCCGTAAGAAGATCACGGACGTCCGTAAGACCTTGAGATCCGTGGGAACAAAAATTAACCGCTTTATGAAGATTTTGGAAATTGAACCGACGGACGTCCGTAGAGACATGCACGGACGTCCGTGAATGAATGACAGTTGTCAGTGAATCGCAAAAGACCGTTCAACATTGAAATCGTTTATATTCCGGACGTCCGGAGTGATTCACGGACGTCCGTGGTAAAATCTCAGAAAACCTATAGAAATCCGGACGTCCGTAGTGATTCACGGACGGCCGGGAGAAAATAGTTAGTTTGGGGTTGTAAATACGGACGGCCGGGAGAAAATAGTTAGTTTGGGGTTGTAAATACAGACGTCGGTGTAGAATTCACGGACGTCCATGACACTTACAAAAAAATTTTTGAAATTTTTTTTTTTTTTTTTTTTTTTTTTTAAAGAAAATTTTATAATACGTAATAAAATTTCATGTGAAAGAGTTAAAACATCCTAAAATGCATACGAAGCAATAAGAGTAGCTTAAAATTCACTATTTTCTATACACATCATAGGTATTACATTACGAAAACAATAGTTAACAAAGGAAGATTTTAAAATCAAAGTTAATTGCAACAACAACATATAGTCCAAATAATATTGAGACTCCCTTTTTTTTTTCTTTTTTTTTTTTTTTTTTTAAAATTTTCTCCATAAAAGAAAAGATACTCGCCTTTTAAAGCTTTCTAAAAGACCTTTTTAATAAGCTTTAGAACATTGACTCCCAACTAGTTAATTTAGGGCAATAGATTTGAAGAAATCCCAACGATTTTACTTGCTCAAGTCAATTAGGCTACAAGGTAGAGTGAAAGAAAATTTAAATATTCAATCTGAAATTTACTTGCTTTCTATTCAACTCATTTAGCGAGGGTTAGGCCAATGACTCCTAATTCAGTTGACTTAGGGCATTAAGTATAGAATACTCCACGGGCTTATTAACTCGAGTTGAAAAGGCAAACTGTAAGAAAAATCAGAAGAATACAGAACATTATTTGAACAAAAAAGCTAAGATTCAACATTTACCCAGAACATAAGCTTGTTGCAATGACTATTAATAAAAAATTCCTTTATATACTAACGATAATAAAAAAATACCTTGATGATACAGAATAAAAGCCAATTAAGTGTAACTCAAAGTAATACAAATGCATTCTTAGAAAATTTTATCACATGTTCACGTATGAAACTTTAGAACGTATCATACATAATTATATAAAAATATGTGCGAAGAAAAATATATATATATATATATATACAAGAGATGAAATAGTGATTAATCGATGAAGCATAAACCAATGGATTTTCGAAGAAATTCAAATCGATCAAAATCCAACAGTTTTGTAAAAATATCTGCTAATTGTAATTGTGTGTATGCTTCAGAGAATAATTTTTTCTTCCACCAAATCACGTATGAAGTGGTGTCGAATATCAATGTGTTTAGTCCTAGAATGTTGTACAGGATTTTCAGAAATACAAATAGCACTGGTGTTATCACAAAACAAGGTCATTACACCTTGAGAAATCCCATAGTCAGACAACATTTGCTTCATCCATAAGAGTTGAGTGCACCCATTACCAGCAAAAATATATTCCGCTTCAGCAGTGGATAAAGAAACCGAAGCTTGTTTTCTTTGGGCAAGAAACAAGACAATTTCCGATATAAAAACAACCACTACTCGTGCTTTTACGATCATCAGAGTTACCGGCCCAATCAGAATCGGAAAAACCAATGATATGAGATGTGGTATCGAAAGGATACCAGAGACCTAACTCTAGTGTACCGTTAACATAACGAATGATACGTTTAAGAATAGTTAGATGAGACTCCTTAGGGGCTGCCTGAAATCTAGCGCACATACCCACACTGTAAGCAATATCCGGTCTACTAGCAGTAAGATAGAGAAGACTACCTATCATGCTTCTATAAGGTGTATCCCCTACAGTTTTACCATTTACATCTTTTGTCAATTTCACTGACGTACTCATAGGGGTGCGGGCAGATTTACTTGATTCCAAGCCAAATTTCTTAACAAGTTCTTTTGCATATTTAGATTGGGAAATAAAAATGCCAGTGGAACATTGTTTTATTTGGAGACCTAAGAAGCAATTTAACTCACAGAATAAACTCATTCAAATTCATTGCTCATTAGAGTTTGAAATTTATGAGCATTTAAGTCTAATGTGGATCCAAAGATAATGTCATCAACATAAATTTGAGCAACAGTTAAATTAGATGATTCTTCTTTCAAAAATAATGTTTTATCCACACTACCACGTTTAAAACCATTAGTGATTAGGTATTTTGTGAGTCTATCATACCAAGCTCGAGGTGCTTGTTTCAAGCCATATAATGCCTTTTTAAGTTTAAATACATCATGAGAATGATGTGGATCTTCAAATCCTTTGGGTTGTTCCACATACACTTCCTCAGTCAAAAAATCATTTTAAAATGCACTCTTTACATCCATTTGGTATAATTTAAATTTTAAATAACATGCCATTGCTAAGATTATGCGAATGGACTCAAGCCTAGCTACAGGAGCAAATGTTTCATGAAAATCAATACCTTCAACCTGAGTGTACCCTTGAGCCACCAATCTTGCTTTGTTTCTAATGATTTTACCTTCTTCATTAGTTTTACTTTTAAAAATCCATTTTGTACCGATGATTCTAATGTTTGAAGGTCTAGAAACTAGTTCCCGCGCATCATTCCTTTTGAATTGAGTGAGCTCTTCTTGCATCGCAGTAACCCAATGCTCATCAAGAAGAGCTTCTTTAATATTTTTTGGTTCAAGATTTGATGTGTAACATACATGAGAAAGAAGGTTTGACAGATTTTTAAATTTTCGTCTAGTAAGAAGTTGAGTAGGCAAGTCACCAATGATAGCAGAAGGTGGGTGACTTCTCATATCACGAGCATAGGAAGGCCTATGTCGAGACTCATTTTCAGAGATATTGTTGTGTGAAATATCTACACTGATATCTTCAGTGATATTAGATGTAGTGTGTGTAGAATTTTCATTGTCAGAAGATAAATTAGTGTTATCAAGTCTAATTTTTTCATGATTAATAGGAACAATAAGAACTTCATCGTCAATATCTCTATTTAAAACAGAAGAAGAATCTGATTTTTGATCTTCTACAACCACATTAACTGATTCAATGACAGTAAGAGTTCTTAAATTAAAAACGCTATAGGCTCTGCTGTTCAATGAGTAACCAAGAAAAATACTATTGTCAGTTATAGCATTAAATTTTCTAAGATATTCACGATCTCTTAAAATGTGGCATGCACTACCAAAAACTCGAAAATAACTAACTTGAGGTTTTTTAGCATTCCATATTTCATATGGAGTCTTAGTAGTGTTTGGTCTAAGGTATACTCGATTTGAAATATAACATGCAGTACTAACAGCCTCATTACAGTTTTTTACATTATTAGCATTTAACATAACCCTAGCCATCTCTTGAAGGACCCTATTTTTCCTTTCAACCACACCATTTTGTTGAGGTGTGTGAGGAGCAGAAAATTCATGCTTTATTCCATTTGATGCACAATATTTCGCAAAAGATGAATTTTCAAATTCTTTACCATGATCACTTCGAATTCGAATTATAGAAAGATTTTTTTCAATTTGAGTTCTCTTAGAAATGATAATAAATTCATCAAAAGCTTGAGACTTTTCTCTAAGAAAAGCAACCCAAGTATATCTAGAAAAATCATCAACCACAACAAGTACATATTTCTTACCTCCTAAACTACTTGTTCTCATGGGACCTACAAGATCAAAATGTATTAATTCAAGAATCCTAGAAGAAGTAGGAACATTTACTTTCTTGTGAGGAACACGGGTCTGTTTACCCATTTGACAAGCACTACAAATAGATCCATCTGGTTTACTTAATTTAGGTAAACCTTTAACAAGTTGATCAGAGGCTAATTTGTAAAGATCATTTTTATTCATGTGACCAAGCCTCGGATGCCAGATATTGATCTCATTTGTTTTAGTGATAAGACAATTATTTTGGAGATGATCGCTAAAAGTGTAACAGTTATCAGTAGATCTAATCCCTTCAAGAACAATTTTGCCATTAGAATCAACAACAGTGCACAGATTTTTTGAAAAATTAATATTCATCCCATCATCACATAAATGGCTAATACTAATGAGATTAGCCTTAAGTCCTTCAACATAAAGGACTTCTTTTAGTTTAGGACAACCAGGTGCATTAATTGTTCCTCTTCCAGTAATTTTACAAGAACTTCCATTACCGAAAGTCACATTTCCTTCTGAGCATGGACTAAGATGAGAGAAGAATGATTTCTCACCAGTCATATGCCTAGAACAGCCACTATCAAGGAACCACTTAGATGATTCACTTGCTTTGAGTGAAATATGAGCAACCTGAGCAGTCAAATCAGATTTCCGAATCCAAACTTGTTTGTATTTAAGATTTGATTTGTTATGAATCACATGCTTGTTGTTATATTTATGTGAACTACTCAATGAAATGACTTCATTTTTCTTAAAAGTTTGGGAGTGAGGAACATAGTATTGAGAGTATTCAAAGTCAAATGGACAATACACATAAGTATGCCCTTCCCATCCACAAGTATAGCAGATTGGCACTCTCCTATTAAAAAATCTAGTATTGGAAGATCTGAATTTATTGCCCTTTTGTCTAGAATTTGTAGAGAGTGATTTGATTTCTTTAACAAATTTTGGAGCATGAGTTACAACAGGTTTTAGATTTTTATTTACTACATGATGATATCCAATACCTGATTTGTCTGTTGTTCTTTGACCAGAACTGAGTAATTTTTCCATTTTCTCATTAGTCTTGTAAATGTTTGAATATTTTTCAGAAATAAAAACAAGTTCCCTTTTTAAATTTTCATTTATTTCAATAAAAGAATTTACTTTATTTTCTTGTTCTATAAATTTTGGAGTGAAACAATTTACATTCTCTTGGAGATTTCTTATAATATTTTTTAACTCAGTCACTTCTTTGATTAATTTAATTTTTTCTTTAGTTAGATGTATTGATTCTTGATAAAGTTCACTGTAGGCATTTGTCATATCCAATACATCACCATCAATTTCATTAGCAGATGAGATTGAATCAATAGAGTCAGTTTCAGTATGAGAAGGAGTTTGAGAATTATTAGTTTCCACAATAGAAGCAACAAAAGCTCTAAACCCATAAGAACTAGATTCAGATTCATCAGAAAATGACTCAGTTGATATTTCAATCTCATGTGAAGCAGTAAAAGCTTTGGATTTTCCTTTATCATTTTTCTTACTAGGACATTTATTAGCGTAATGTCCATAACCATGACACTTAAAACATTGAGTAGTGTCAGGAAAATCCTTTTTAGGTTTCTTCTCAAATAATTTAAATTTTTCAGAATTTTCAAATTTTTTAAAAGGTTGTTTCTTATTTTTATAAAAAATTTTAAATTTTTTAACAAATAAAGCAAGTTCATCTGATTTATCAGAATCACTGCTAGAATCAGACTCAACCTTTGATGATTTAAATGCAACACTTTTAGTGACATGATTATCTTGAATTTCATATTCATAAGTTTGTAATGGCCCAACGAGTTCATCTAAGTTTAGATTGTCAACATCTTTAGATTCAACAATAGCATTGACTTTTGATCTGAACCTTTTAGGTAGAGACCTTAGAATTTTTCGCACAATTTTAGTATTAGAAACAGGTTCTCCTAAATTAAATAAGCCATTTACAATATCATTTAAGCGAATATAGAAATCAGAAAACTTTTCATCGTCATCCATGCGAAGATTTTCAAATTGAGAAGTGAGCATTTGAAGTTTGGAAATCTTTACTTGAGGAGTCCCTTCATAAGTGGTTTCAAGAATTTTCGATGCATCTTTGGCTATGGTGCAAGTACTTATTGGACGAAACTCAGAAGCAGTAACTGCTCCAAATAAAGCATTAAGGGCCTTGGAATTATAACCAAGATTATCATATTCCTGATTCGTCCATAAAGATCTAGGTTTGATAGTGGTATGTGGTATATTATCGACAACAGAGGTCGTAGTTGGTGGCAACCATCCGTCCTCAATAGAATACCAAATGTGAGGATCAAGTGAACTTTAAAATGCTCTCATCCTTGCCTTCCAATAAGGATAATTAGAGCCATCAAACAGAGGGGGTCTAGTAGTAGACGCACCTTCTCTAGGAAGATCGTGATATCCCAAATTAGACATAACACTTAATTTGTTAAAATTTACCAAGTGACCAGGCTTTGATACCAATTGAAAATTTGGGATATTTAGGATTTTTAATATAATCTATTAAATTTATCAATTAAAATCTACTCACAATCATCACACAATCAAAATAAGTACGCAAGATATTTTTAACGTGGAAAACCCATCACAGTAAAAACCACGGATCTATCTCGATCCAAAAGAAATTCACTATGAACAAAAAAACTTTCTGATTGCTTCTTTGGAATGATATGCCCTAGCACTCCAATCACCAAACATGACAGCCTTTCTCCATCATACTATCCATAGTGAACATTTCCATCAACCTACGTTTCATGCGAAGGTTCACTTGTCTCACACAAGTCTTACACTCTCAAACATGAAATCATAAAGACCCACAAACATCAAAGAGATTAAAGAATGAAATCAAAAGATGAAAAGTAATCTCAATGACAAAATTTTGGACTAACAAAAATTTTAGAATGAAGATTTTCGGATCAGTTACCAAACTGCCCGAACTACCTAAAATTTATATGTTTTAGGGTCACGGACGTCCGTGAATCACTCACGGTCGTCCGTGACAACAGACGTCCGTGAGTGTAATACGGACGACCGTGGGTCCAATGATGACAAACCAATTTGTCAAACTTAATTACTTGGCAAAACTATTTCCTAAAGGAGCAATACTGTTTTCTGGGTCATGATGGTGACAAAAAGTCTTACATAATCAACAACAATCTCCACTGTCTATTGTGTGGAAGATCAGGGTGAAAACGATCTCCACCGTCTGATTCCGAGAAGTCAATTGGTTTCAAGGGGTTTTGGATGTTGGCGCGTGAATCACCTGGTGCGAATAGAGACTACCCTTTGGTTTCAACGAGGTGTTAGCAACTTAGTGTGATTGTACACTTTAAGGTTTGCTAACTTAAACAAGAGTTTTACTAACTTACACCTAGGTTGTCTTATGCAATAGAAAGGAAGAATATTCCTTAGATGAGAAGAAATCAAGTGAGTACCAATTTTCGACTCTCTCCCTTTTTATATATAGGTATAGATATATTTATTTATTTATTTAAAAAGATAAAACTCCTAACATCTATTTTCACTCTGAACTACACTCCTGTTTTTTTAAGGACTCTAGAAACCCGTAAACTCGAATAAAGAGAAGAAAATATAGATTTCGACCCCTAAATGTCACCAAGAACTTCCTACATTTTAAAACATGACATCCTAAAATTACCAAAAATTTACAAGCTTTACAATCACCAAGAGCCCCTAAATCTTCGGACTCGAAATCCCAAAAGAAAGTTGAGAATACCGAGAAGAATCAAGGTAATATATCCCTCGAAATTAAATGGGTCATGTGGGCCCCACTTTAGTCTCCATCAACGCCCTATGTCGTGCCAAATTTTTTATAAAAAGAGGTTTGCATCTCTTTAATTATTATGGGAACATTAAGGGTCGTCGAATTGCTAAATCAGGTTCCATTTTTCGTTAGATGGTATCCGATATATATACATTATTTGCTCGGTGGATATTTTCTTGGGAAAAGAGAAGGTTGGTGTCTTGGCGGTGACAAGATGTCATCCAGATCAAAATTGTGTCTGTCTCATCACTAGACTGATTTGACCATGAGTTCTAGAAAGTTTTTTAGAGGATGGATAATCGAACACGTGCTTGTAGGGATGAATCAGGGAACATGGATAAGTTGGATTTATATGATGGTGTCGAGAAGTTGTTGATCATCAACCGTCGGTACCAACGAAAGTTTCCGAAAATTTCGATTGAAGTGGTCAAACCTCGACCCACGAGGAGGTGCACGAAGGTGACTTGCATGCCTTTGAAGCCATCATTCTTTGTGGCAGAATTTGAAGATGAAGATTCTAACGAAGGAAAGGCTTCAGAACAAGTTATTGAAGAGGATCAACAACCATATCTCGATTCAAGTGAAAGTCAATTGTCGATTTTAATTTGATTAAAATCAACAATGATCTCAATCCAAAAGCAAATGAATGCTTTGATCAAGATAGAGAAATCGTCAAAGTCTTAGATCATACTCCGGTCAATGATTAAGGATCGAATGAGATTTTCAACGATGAAACGACCCCTAATCTAAATGAGGATCAATGATCTGATGAAAGTATCGATTATGGAAAAGAGAAGAATGGTTCTCTTGTTGAAGATCATCGATGGCAATCTTGATGGTGGATACTTGTCGATTACCATCGCGACCATATCCAACAATTTGATGGAGATCTTGACCTTGCATATGGGTCAAAGCAATTAACAACAAAGGAACCAAGAGAAACGTCAAACAGCATAAAGTGATGATGGATGGGAAGTAATTTGATTTTAGCATTATCATCAAACCAAAAGTCTATAATGGATCATTGATTATTTACTTGATCATTGGAAAAAAGATGAAGCCACTCAAATGATAGGAAGATACTCTACCTAGACCAGAAGGGTGCCTACAAATAGGTTCTAAAATTGCCATAAAAATAGGTTGATACAACTTTTACATGCTTCTGAATCTCCTTTTAGTGGTGGCAGTCAGTTCGGATGGTATTGATGGAGCAGATCGAAGCTACATCGATGGACGTGCACAGATAGCGCATTCAAAGAGTATGAGGACAACTCGCCAGAGTCTAGTTCTCTACAACCCGGAGAGTATGATGCAGTCCAAGAAGGGGAGCAGCTTCGAGCCGTTTTGAAGACATAAACAGGGCTTGAAGAGGGCAGGAACCAGCCAATATCTCATGGCGTTTAGGGTCAGAAATAGGTCCCGGTAATTTGGCTTAAACCCTCATTCTGTAGTGATAAGCCTGAAAGGCTGATCACAGCATTCATAATACGTCTGAAAAGATGGTTTATCACAGTAATCAAACCAATCTAAAGAGACTAGGCTTTACGGTAGGCAAGGAAACTCAAAAGACTCGAATTTCAGCAACCAAGAAATCTGTTACAGCAGCAGTAGATGCTGTAGAAAGTAGCAGCAGCAGTACCAATACCACAATCACATAAATAAGTAGCAGAAACGGCAGTCTAAAAGTAGTAGTAGAGCAGCAATCAAACAGGACTAAGAATCCTAGGATTCAACTAAGAAGACGTGTCTCGGCCTCTTTCCCTTTCTTGAAATATCTTTTTCTGTTTCAAAAATTGACACTCTTCAAAGGGAAAATTCTTACTATAGATCAGCTTATTCGAAGGGGTAAGGAAGTCTCGAATTGCTGCGTGATGTGTGGCGAGGAGGAGGAGAATGCTTCTCATCTTCTTATTCATTGCAGAGTGGCGCATGAGCTGTGGAACATCGTCATCAAGTCCTTCAGTATGAACTGGGTTATGCCAGCCATGCCCTACGCCCTTTATCTGATGTGGGAGGTTAGTAAAATGGAAGGGCTGATTGGAGATTATTGGATGGCAGCTATCTATGCGGTGCTGAAGAGTATATGGGGCGAAAGAAATCTACGGATGTTCGAGAGTAAAAGATGCCCGATTGGGATGATCATGAGGTCCATTAGAGACCTGGTGTGGTTTTGGGTGGAGAGGGGAGGATAGTTCCTCGAGAGGAAGCCTATTTGTGGGATCCAGGCTGATGGGTGTGATACCAGGGTTCACTGTGGTCAGCCTTGGTCGTGTCGGTGTATCGGTCTTTGTTTTCTTTTGGTCGTATTTATATTGGTCTTTCAACGCCTTGCTGCTTCAATATAAGTTACGTTACTCATAAAAAAATAATAATAATAATAATTCACTCACAAGTCACATCTTCATGTCTCGAGAGTCTACATGTATAAAAAAGATTAAACGTGTAACTTCTTTTTCTACTCTAACTATACTCCTAATTTGACATGGACTCTAAGGCCCTGTTTGGGAACCCTTTTCTAAGAAGCACTTTTTAAGTGCTTTAAAGAGGTTATCACACTGTGCTTCTCAAAAGCGTCTATCACATGCTGAAAATGGTGTTGTTTGAGAAGCGAAGATGAGGCCTTTTCAAGACAACACCATTTTCAGCTAGAGGTGGCTAGGTCCTTGAGTGAAATGCTCTTCACCCAACATCTTCCCTTTGAGAAGTACTTTTGGGAAAAGGTGTCAAACAGACCTAAGAATTAACAAAGAAAGAAACATATCTAATACTTATCTCCGATTTTAAGGACTCTACAGACTCTAGAATAAAGAATAGAATATATGAATTTCGACCCCTCAAATATCACCGAAAACTTCACGCTTTCTAGGACTCAACAACCCTAAAATGACCAAAGATTTACTTGCTATTACAATCACCGACTCTCCCTAAATTTTTTGACTTGAAATCCCAGAAGAAAGTTGAGATTACCAAGAGAAGAATCTCATTAATCTGAAATTAAATGAGTCACATGGGCCCACTTTAGACCCTATTGGGGCCCTATGCCGTGCCGCTTTTGAAAGCCCAATAAACACCTTATTAAACCTAATTTCGGGCCCTATTTTTGGCCCTAAATCGAGAATTCATGACAAGATATCCCATGAGTGGAGCAGAGTTGACCACCTTAGTGCTCCTACATTAGATTCCTTTGGCTCACGAGCTGATTTGTATAGTATTTTTGTCTGTTTTGTTTTTCAGTTTTGTTTCACTTTTTCCTGTTTCTTTGGCAAAGCATCTCGCTGTCTTCTTTTGAACCACTGTAGCTTCATTTATTAATCAAAATATAGCTACAATTTGACTAATGTTATCAGAGGCGAAAGGCGAAGGCGTAACATTTTACCCTTCCCCGAGGCAAGGCGTAAACCTCACGACTTTACATAATTATTAATTACAAAAAATAAAAAATATAAAAAAATAGCAAGTATTTTCTAATAATTTGTTAAAATTATAGAGGCACAAATATGACTAAAAACATACAGAATTCGATACATAATACCAGTGATTCAATATGGTCCACTTACAATAATCACATTTAAAGTTCATAAATCAAAATTTTCAAAAAGTATGTAAGTTTGTTTGTCACAATCATGACTCAAAAACAGTATTGCTCCGTAAGAAAAGGGTTTTGCCAAGTAAGTAAGTAAGAAAAAGTTTTCTCGTTTTGGACCCACGGTCGTCCGTAGTGAATTTACGGACGTCCGTGACCACGGACGACCGTGAGTGATTCACGGACGTCCGTGCCCTAAAAACTTATATATTTCGGACAGTTCGGGCAGTTTCAAAACTGATCCAAATATTTCGAGTTTAAATTTTTTCTGGTCCATTTTCAGTCATGGAGATTACCTACCATTCTTGTTTATATTTTTAGATCTCTTTGATGGTAAAGTGTTTATGTAAGGCTATTGTATAAGGCTTGTTTGAAACAAGTGAACCTTTGCAAGAAACGTAGGTTGATGGTAATGGTTACTATGGATAGTATGATGGAGAAAGGCTATTGTGTTTGGTGATTGGAGTGCTAGGGTATATCATTCCAAATAAGCACTGTAAAGTTTTCTTTTATTATTCATAGTGAATTTTCTTTTGGATCTGAGATAGATCCGTGGTTTTACTGTGATGGGTTTTCCACGTTAAAAATGTCTTCGTACTTTATTTTGATTGTGTGATGGTTGTGAGTAGACTTTAATTGATAAATATAATAGATAATATTTATAAATCGTAATTTTCCAAATTTCAATTGGTATCGAGCACGGTCACTTGGTAAATTTTAACAAATTAAGTGTTATGTCTAATTTGGGATATCACGATCTTCCAGAGAAGGTGCATCTCGCTAGACCTCCTCTGCTTGATGGCTCTAACTATCCTTCGGAAGGCAAGGATGAGAGCATTTTTAAGTTCACTTGATCCTCACATTTGGTATTCTATTGAGGACGGATGGTCGCCACCAACTACGACCTCTGTTGTCGATAATATACCACATACTACTATTAAACCAAGATCTTTATGGATCAGAATATGATAATCTTGGTTATAATTCCAAGGCCCTAAATGCCTTATTTGGAGCGATTCTTTATCGCTTGAAGTTTCGTCGAATAAGTACTAGCATCATAGCCAAAGATGCATGGAAAATTCTTGAAACCACATATGAAGGAACTCCTCAAGTAAAGATTTCCAAACTTCAAATGCTCACTTCAATTTGAAAATCTTCGCATGGATGACGATGTAAAATTTTCTGATTTCTATATTCGCTTAAATGATATTGTAAATGGCTCATTCAATTTAGGAGAACCTGTTTCTAATACTAAAATTGTGCGAAAAATTCTAAGGTCTCTACCTAAAAGATTCAGATCAAAAGTTAATGCTATTGTTGAATCTAAAGATGTTGACAATCTAAATTTAGATGAACTCGTTAGGTCATTTCAAACTTATGAATATGAAATTCAAGATAATCATGTCACCAAAAGTGTTGCATTTAAATCATCTAAGGTTGAATCGACTCTAGCAAAGGATTCGATAATTCGATGAACTTGCTTTATTTGTTAAAAATTTAAAAATTTTATAAAATAAGAAACAACCTTTTAAAAAATTTGAAAGTAATGAAACTTTTAAATCATTTGAGAAGAAACCTAAAAAGGACTCTCCTGACATTACTCAATGTTTTAAGTGTCATGGTTATGGACATTACGCTAATAAATGTCCTAGTAAGAAAATTGATAAAGGAAAATCCAAAGCCTTGACTGCTTCACATGAGATTGAAATATCAAATGAGACATCTTCTGATGAATCTGAATCTAGTTCTTATGGTTTTAGAGCTTTTATTGCATCTATTGTAGAAACTAATACTTCTCATATTGAAACTGATTCTATTGCTTCAATCTCATCTTCTAATCAAATTGACGGTGATGTATTGGATATAACAAATGCCTATAGTGAACTTTATCAAGAATCAATACATCTAACTAAAGAAAAAATCAAATTAATCAAAGAAGTGACTGAGTTAAAAAATATTATAATAAATCTCCAAGAGAATATAAATTCTTTCACTCCAAAATTTATAGAACAAGAAAATAAAGTAAATGCCCTTATTGAAATAAATGCAAACCTAAAAAGGGAACTTGATTTTATTTCTGAAAAATATTCAAACATTTACAAGACTAATGAGAAAATGGAGAAATTACTCGCCGTCAAAGAACAATGCATAAATCTGTATTGGATATCATCATGTAGTAAATAAAATCTAAAACCTGATGTAAATCATGTTCCAAAATTTGTTAAAGAAATCAAATCTTCAAATACTAGACAAAAGGAAAATAATTTGATCTTCAAATACTAGATTTATTAATAAGAGAGTCCCAATCACTACACTTGTGGATGGAAAGGGCATACTTATGTGTATTGTCCATTTTACTTTGATTACTCTCAATTATATGTTCCTAATTTCCAAACTTTTAAGAAAAATAAAGTCATTTCATTGAGTAGTACACATAAATATAAAAACAATCATGTGATTCAAAACAAATCAAATCTTAAATACAAACGTGTTTGGATTCGCAAATCTGATTTGACTGCTCAAGTGGCACATATTTCACTAAAAGCAAGTGAATCATCTAAGTGGTTCCTTGATAGTGGATGCTCTAGGCACATGACTGGTGAGAAATCATTCTTCTCTCATCTTAGCCCATGCTCAGAAGGAAATGTGACTTTCGGTAATGGAAGTTCTTGTAAAATTACTGGAAGAGGAACAATTAATGCACCTGGATGTCCTAACCTAAAAGAAGTTCTTTATGTTGAAGGACTTAAGGCTAATCTCATTAGTATTAGTCATTTATGTGATGATGGAATGAATATTAATTTTTCAAAAAATTTGTGCACTGTTGTTGATTCTAAAGACAAAATTATTCTTCAAGGAATTAGATCTACCGATAACTGTTACACTTTTTGCGATCCTAATCAAAATAATTGTCTTATCTCTAAAACTAATGAGATCAACATCTGGCATCAGAGGCTTGGCCACATGAACAAACATGATCTTTACAAGTTAGCCTCTGATCAACTTGTTAGAGGTTTACCTAAATTAAGTAAACCAGATGGATCTATTTGTAGTGCTTGTCAAATGGGTAAACAGACTCGCGTTCCGCACAAAAAAGTTAATATTCCTACTTCTTCTAGGATCCTTGAATTAATACATTTTGATCTAGTAGGTCCCATGAGAACAAGCAGTTTAGGAGGTAAGAAATATGTCCTTGTTATTGTTGATGATTTTTCTAGATATACATGGGTTGCATTTCTTAGAGAAAAATCTCAAGCTTTTGATGAATTTATCATCATTTCTAAGAGAACTCAAATTGAAAAAAATCTTGCTATAGTTCGAATTCGAAGTGATCATGGTAAAGAATTTGAAAATTCGTCTTTTGCAAAATATTGTGCTTCAAATGGAATAAAGCATGAATTTTCTGCTCCTCACACACCTCAACAAAATGGTGTTGTTGAAAGAAAAAATAGGGTTCTTCAAGAGATGGCTAGGGTTATGTTAAATGCTAATAATGTGGCTAAAAATCTGTGGGCTGAGGCTGTTAATACTGCTTGCTATATTTCTAATCGAGTATACCTTAGACCAAACACTACTAAAACACCATATGAAATATGGAATGCTAAAAAACCTCAAGTTAGTTATTTTCGCATTTTCGGTAGTGCTTGTCACATTTTACGAGATCGTGAATATCTTAGTAAATTTGATGCTAAAACTGACTATGGTATTTTTCTTGGTTACTCCTTAAACAGCAGAGCTTATAGGGTTTTTAATTTAAGAACTCTTACTGTCATTGAATCAGTTAATGTAGTTGTAGAAGATCAAAAATCAGACTCCTCTTCTGTTTTAAATAGAGATATTGAAGTTTTTATTGTTCCTAATAATCATGAAAAAATTAGACTAGATAACACGAGTTTATCGTATGATAGTGAAAATTCTACACACACCACATCTAATATCACTGATGATATTAGTGTAGATATTCCTCTCAACAATATCTCTGAGCATGAGTCTCGACATAGGCCTTCCTATGCTCGAGATATGAAAAATCATCCACCGACTGCTATCATTGGTGATTTATCCACTCAATTACTCACTAGAAAAAAATTTAGAAATTTGTCAAATCTTCTCTCTCATGTTTGTTACACATCAAGTCTTGAACCAAAAAATATTAAAGAAGCTCTTCTTGATGAGCATTGGGTTACTGCAATGCAAGAAGAGCTCACTCAATTCAAAAGAAATGATGTGTGGAACTTGTTTCTAATTCCTTCAAACATTAGAATCATCGGTACAAAATGGATTTTTAAAAATAAAACCAATGAAGAAGGTAAAATCATTAGAAACAAAGCAAGATTGGTGGCTCAAGGGTACACTCAGGTTGAAGGTATTGATTTTCATGAAACATTTGCTCCAGTAGCTAGACTTGAGTCTATTCGCATAATCTTAGCAATGGCATGTCATCTAAAATTTAAATTATACCAAATGGATGTAAAGAGTGCTTTTTTAAATGGTTTTTTGACTGAGGAAGTATACGTAGAACAACCCAAAGGATTTGAAGATCCACATCATTCTCATGATGTATTTAAACTTAAAAAGGCACTATATGGTTTGAAACAAGCACCTCGTGCTTGGTATGAGAGACTCACAAAATATCTAATCACAAATGGTTTTAAACGTGGTAGTGTGGATAAAACATTATTTTTGAAAGAAGAATCATCAAATTTAACTGTTGCTCAAATTTATGTTGATGACATTATTGTTGGATCCACCTTAGACTTAAATGCTCATAAATTTCAAACTCTTATGAGCAATGAATTTGAAATGAGTTTATTCTGTGAATTAAATTGCTTCTTAGGTCTTCAAATCAAACAATGTTCCACTGGCATTTTCATTTCCCAATCCAAATATGCAAAAGAACTCGTAAAGAAATTTGGCTTGAATCAAGTAAACTCGCCTTGCACCCCCATGAGTACGGCTGAAATTGACAAAAGATGTAAATGGTAAAAATGTAGTGGATACACTTTATCGAAGCATGATAGGTAGTCTTCTCTATCTTACTGCTAGTAGACCGGATATTGCTTACAGTGTGGGTATGTGCGCTAGATTTCAGGCAGCCCCAAAGGAATCTCACCTAACTATTCTTAAACGTATCATTCGTTATGTTAACGGTACATTAGAGTTAGGTCTCTGGTATCCCTACGATACCACATCTCATATCATTGGTTTTTCTGATTCTGATTGGGGTAACTCGATGATCGTAAAAGCACAAGTGGTGGTTGTTTTACATCTAAACCTGCCTAGTGTGGTGGGCTCAAAAAACAATCTTCCGCTTTTATCCACTGCGGAATATATTTCTGTAATGGGTGCACTCAATTATTATGGATGAAGCAAATGTTGTCTATGGGATTTCTCAAGGTGTAATGACCTTGTTCCGTGATAACACCAGCTATTTGTATTTCGAAAATCACATACAACACTCTAGAACAAAACACATTGATATTACACCACTTCATACGTGATTTGGTGGAAGAAAAATTATATACGGAGTACATACACACACAATTACAATTAGCAGATATTTTTACAAAACCGTTGGATTTTGATCGATTTGAATTTCTTCGAAAATCCATTGGTTTATGCTTAATCGATTAATCATTATTTCTTCAATTGTATATATATATATATATGCATATATTTTTTTTACATAGCTTTCATTTTATTTTGTGTAATACGGTCTAAATTTTCATTTGTCTACATTTGGTAAAATATTCTAAAAATGCATTTGTACTATCTTGAGTTGATTCGATTGGCTGATATTCTGTATCATCAAGGTAGGTTCTTATTATTGTTAGTATATAAAGGAATTTTTTTTAAAATTAAATTGTCATTGCAACAATCTTATGTTTTGAGTATATGTTGAATTTTAGCTTTCTGGTTAAAATAATGTTCTGTATTATTCTGATCTATCTTACACTTTGCCTTTTCAACTCGAGTTAATAAGCCCGTGGAGTATTCTATACTTAATGCCCTAAGTCAACTGAATTAGGAGTCATTGGCCTAACCCTCGCTATATGGGTTGAATAGAAAGCAAGTAAATTTCAGATTGAATATTAAATTTTTTTACTCTACCTTGTAGCCTAATTGACCTGAGCTAGTAAAATCGTTGGGATTTCTTAAAATCTATTGCCCTAAACTAACTAGTTGGGAGTCAATATTCTAACGCTCATTAAAAAGGTTTTTTTAGAAAGCTTAAAAAGGTTTGAGTATCTTTTACTTAATGGAGAACATTTCAAAAAAAAAAAAAAAAAAAAAAAAAAAAAAGAAAGAAAGAATAAGTCTCAATATAAATTCAATATATGTTGATGTTGCAATTACCGTTGATTTTTTAAAAATCTTCCTTTATTAACTATGTTATTTAAAATATATATATATATATATATATATATATATATATATATAAAAGGATGATTTTTTTTTCAGCTCCTCAAATTGATTCCTATGCGTTTTTAGGATATTTTAACACTTACAAATGAAAGTTTTAAGTATTATACATGTAAAAAAAAAAAAAATTACAAAAAATTATTTCACGGACGTCCGCAAATATGCTCCTTCACTGCCTCTACCCTCACGGACGTCCGAAGTTTGAAGCGCTCACTGTCATTTTTATCACGGACGTCCGTGATCCACAACGGACGTCCGGAATACGAATCGTCTCAAAGAGTCAAACGGTCTTTTCGCCGTTACTTTAACTGACAATTGTCATTAACTCACGGACGTCCGTGCTTGTCAACACGGACGTCCGTCAATTCAATTTCCTAGGTAACAAATAAACGGTTGATTTTAAATTTCACGGATATCTGGTTCATCCACGGACGTCCGTAGAACCAGCACGGACGTCCGTCCTATTTTTTTTAAAAACCGCCATTTCGACCGCCTCTGTCATTTTTTTTCACTAAAAATTTTTTTTTACTTTTATAACATGTCGCTCCATAGGAAAAATTCAAAAAAAGCTAAAGCTTCTTCCTCATCTTCATCGCCTGAACTTCAACGTTTTCCGTCTAAAAGTCATGAAGAACGATTTCAACGTCTTTTTATTACTCGAAATCTGATAGTTGAACGGGTGGTTCTTGAAAATTTTCTTCGAGATCATGATTTGTATGACATGTTTGCGTCTAGAGGTTGGCTTCCACTTCTTTCTCTAACGGGATCCGCTTACACCGATGTAGTTCGGTGTTTTTATGCGAATCTCATCAACGCCACGATTGTAGAGAATAGGACGGAGTGTTATGCAGTCACCTATGTTTATGGTAAGCAAATCTCTTTCTCTCCTTCAATTATTTCTGAAATTTTAGGCATTCCGTTAAATGAAAATGGTTATAGGTATCCTGTTGATGAAAGTCAAATTCAATCTCTGTTTAGTCCTTCAACCGTCTATGACCTATAGCGCCGCACTGCCTCAACTCAATCGGAGTTAAGTGCATTATTCTTCTTTGAAAATCAAATTTCAATGGCTTCGCCACGTTCTTTTTGCTACTCTTACACCAAGAGCGGGCAATAAAGATCAAGTGCGTTGGGACATTATTTATCTAATGTTCCTGTTAGACCGAAATCGTCCCTTATGTGTGTCTTCTATTATTTTTGAATTCATCGTTCGCCGCATGAGGGATGATACCTCTAAAATGTCTCTTCCATTTCCTCTACTTATTAGTAAGATTGTTGAGTCCCAAATGACTCTTCCCCCATTTCTGTCTACATCTAGAGCAATGGCACCTTTAGGTAAGTTAAAGAAAATAGGCAAAAGAGTTATCCTAGATTTAGACGATGTTGAATTGCTCGATGAAACATCTGATGAGGATGAGCCTGAAGATATTCCTGCTCAACAAGACCTTCCTCAAGCTGCTGATGCTCCTCCACCAGTTCCTCCGTATCTCATTATTATGATCAACATTTTGATAGGATGCATACTGAGATGCAACATATGCATTCTGAAATTCAACATTTATCTAATCGGATTGAAACAGGATTTAATATCTATGGGGAGCAAATTTCTTCGCTCCAAATGACCATGATTGACGGTTTTGAAGCAATGATGAATCGCTTCAATAGTGTTTTTCCTCCTCCAGGAGCACACTTCCCGCCTCCAGAATGATGATTTCTTTGTTATAAAACTGTAGCTCTGTGGTTTAATTTTTTTTGATTTAATATTGTAATGAAAAAACTTCATCTGATGTACATGCTTTCCGTATTATGTGAAGTTATGTTTATCTATTAAATTACTTAAATGTTTCATATGATGGAAATAATGCTTTTACATTTAAGTTTCACTTCAACATTTATCTTAAATTTACCTTTGTCACATTATGATAAAAAGGGGGAGATGGTTTATTATATTTCACTTGTGTTATTAACGTGTTCTTTAGTTATTTGAACAGGTGAAGAGCTTCAATTCAAAGATCAATGTAGTATATAGGTCTAAGGTTTCATTTTGACTTGGCAAATAGTTAGGGGGAGCAACTAGAGTTGTAATTTCTGCATTTACATTCTAGATTGATGTATAGGACTTACAAGAAAATTGAATGTATTTTTTTTATCAGTCTTTGTAAACTGTTTTTTATCATGACTGTGACAAAGGGGGAGATTGTAAGTTTGTTTGTCACAATCATGACTCAAAAACAGTATTGCTCCGTAAGAAAAGGGTTTTGCCAAGTAAGTAAGTAAGAAAAAGTTTTCTCGTTTTGGACCCACTACGTCGTGGTGAATTCTACGGACGTCCGTGACCACGGACGACCGTGAGTGATTCACGGACGTCCGTGCCCTAAAAACTTATATATTTCGGACAGTTCGGGCAGTTTCAAAACTGATCCAAATATTTCGAGTTTAAATTTTTTCTGGTCCATTTTCAGTCATGGAGATTACCTACCATTCTTGTTTATATTTTTAGATCTCTTTGATGGTAAAGTGTTTATGTAAGGCTATTGTATAAGGCTTGTTTGAAACAAGTGAACCTTTGCAAGAAACGTAGGTTGATGGTAATGGTTACTATGGATAGTATGATGGAGAAAGGCTATTGTGTTTGGTGATTGGAGTGCTAGGGTATATCATTCCAAATAAGCACTGTAAAGTTTTCTTTTATTATTCATAGTGAATTTTCTTTTGGATCTGAGATAGATCCCGTGGTTTTTGCCTGTGATGGGTTTTCCACGTTAAAAATGTCTTGCGTACTTTATTTTGATTGTGTGATGGTTGTGAGTAGACTTTAATTGATAAATATAATAGATAATATTTATAAATCGTAATTTTCCAAATTTCAAAGTATGCTTATAAGTTGGAAGTAAACCAAAAAAAAAAAACAAACAGTGACCCAAAAGACGAAAAAATTCAAAACAAGAGGAAAAAAATAAAGCAAGGGGCCCACAAGTAAAAAAGAAAGGAAAAATAATAAAAAATACAACTTGGGGCTTGAGACATGCATGAATTAAAAAAAGGCGAGACTAGGAACAAAAGGAAAATATAAAGAAGTAAATAGTAAAAATAAATAATAGGAACTTTGGCGCTTGGGGGAACAAACAGACGAAGATTTGGGGTTGCGAGAACAAGTTTTTTTTCTTTGGAGCAGGTTCTTCTTCACCAACTTTTTCTTCAATTTTTTTCTTGATTTTTCTCGTTTTTTCTACAATTTTTTCCTGCTACTTCGTCTTCTGTTGAGGGCAAAGAAGCCCTTGTAATATGCCCTTTTAAAACTAAACCCTTAACCCTTTTAAAAACATATGAAGGGAAAACAATTGAAGGACATAAGAGTAAAAAATAATTACTACTTACAAGTTTTCTATATTTACCCTTTTACCCCTGGTAAAAATTTAAAAATAATAATTTACTATGAAGCATACGCCTTTATGCGAAGCGTAGGCTACTATGAGGCGTACACATTGTTGTCAAATCGCATATGCAATTATGCGATGGCATAAATTTCTTTTTTTTTTCAAATAAACCCAAAAAATCCCCAAAAATCCCAAAAAATTCTAAAAAATTTCCAAAAGTATATAATATATGTTTTGTGTTAATTTTGTGCTCGATTAATAGGGCTTTGGGGAGGCCTAAAATGTAAAAAAAATAGAAAAAAAAATTTCAACGGTCATATTTATGACCAGTGGAGGTGTATGCGATCGCATACTGTCGCATATGCGATAGTATGCGATCGCATATTCCATCATGGCATATGCAAAACCACCTTTAGGATCGCATATGCGATCGCTTTTGACAACATGGGGCGTATGCCTCAAACCTCGAGGCGTACGCGTCACCTACTCCTCACAGACAATACGCAATTTTATGCGCCTTGTGGCAATTTATTACGCCTCAAGGCATACGCCTCAATCACCTTTTAAAACCTTGAATTTGACCTTCGAAAAAAAGAAAGAGATAATCCAAAGCAAACAATACCACAGTTCTTACTAATCATAATTTGATAAACGACAGCAACAACAACAGCATAGAGAATAAATTTAATCTACTTCTGCAAGCAAATATGTTAGGCTTGGTAATTAGCTCCAATAAGCAGTCCCCTAAAAGGAAATGCATCTAGTCAGCTGTACATAAATCCCGTCTCTGGATTTTTGAAGATTAAATGTTTTTTTCAATATTGTCAAAATCGATGAAAACTTCATCTTTTGGGTCCATTTTCCTCTCCAACCTTCTTTGTTAATTGTTTAGGAGCTCTAATACCTTCGGAGATCAAACATCTCCAATTTGATTACTGAATGAAATCTAAAATTAATAACAATTATGAATTATGATTCGAACATATAGTTTGATTTAATGATGTTTAATTTTAAAATGATGTTTTAGCTAGAGTTAGATATAACCATCTATGCATGTGATTATAACTATAAATAATATATAATGTTATGTATATATAAAATCATCATCACCTTCTTGTCCCATCTATTAGGAGATTTGCGAGGCATATTCCTCCACTCTGTTTACGGCTAAACTCCTATTTACTCCACAATCCTTCATGTTGTTTCTTAGTTACTTATCTCCACGTCTTTAATGCTCTCCCCTTTCTCGTTCCTTGTGCTTTCATTAAAGTCATTCGCACAGGAAATGTTTTAGGTCTTTAATAGACATGCCCAAACCATATAAAGAGACATTCTATGAAATGCATAACAAAAGCTCGCCCAGTTGATCGACTACTCGAGCATAGGTGAGGCAAGACCTCTAATGAAAACGGAGACCCATTTAGTAAATCAGAATCCGATTAATCTAACTCTCATACCTCTTGACGTAGACCACAGCCCACAATTATTAGAAGAGTAAAACTGCTTTAAATCTGCTGTCACTGTATCAAAAATACAGTCAAACAGCCCCTTCTAATTTTCGTGTAAAGACACGATCATAACAGTGTTAAAACCGCAAGATCACCCAAGAAATCTGGTAAAACACAGTCAAATGCCTCTTGAGTCTTGAAAACACTAATATCTTTCTACAAACTGCTATTTAAAAGAGAATTTAACAAGTATGAAAGATAAATATGGCACACCTTGTTTGTAGGCATAATAAATGAGACAGACAGCAGCAATCAACAAGTCTGAGAAGACATTAGAAGCAGCAGAAACAGAGACCGAAAAGTTTTGATATCATTCATGTAATGTCCACAAAACAGCAGGAGTTCAATAGACTGAAAAGCTTCCGATCAGCAACAACAAATAAGACTGAAAAGTCCATAGAAAACAGCAGAGAATATAGACTACAAAGTCTTGGTATCCACCACACAAAACAGAAGTTTTGACTCCTCTTTCTTAAACTCATGTTCTATATCTTTTCATTAAGAAAAACAAACTCAGCATACTAAAGTAAGCTGTGATATGATGCATAAAGACTTACAAGGAGAGGCAGTTGAGTTTATAAATTTGACGAATTAGGTAACATCAATTTGTAAAAGCCGTAACCATGCTTCCAATGCAAGGAAAAAAAGCACCATTCTACATATGAACTCGCAGAAGACATCAAGTGGTGCTCGAATCATTAATATGACGGTGACATGAAAGAATCAAAGATCGATATACAATATGGGACTATAGGAAATTATGAATGTCTGGCAGTGAGATAAGCAAAATTTACAAGAGATCTTACCTCGGCACACTCTACTGTTCTGGCATGATTTCTTTACTTACAATTGAAACATTTACTTGCAAGTTTTCTTTCATAGTAAAACAGGTATGTCTTTAGAGCCTCTGCCCAAAATTTATAGCTGCATATAAAGTACTATTATCTTCTGGGTAAAATCAAAAGGTGTTTAACAGTAATTTTGCAAACCTTTATATCACTTTTTTATTATAAGTATGCTGTGATTGAAGATGCGACCTTAAACATCTTAAAGTCATCATTGTAGCCTTATCTCAGATGTTTGGGTAGAGTTTGTGAGTCTTATTTCTCAATTCATTTCTATTTAGGGCTAACCTCTCAGTTACTCCACAATCTTTCATATCGCTTCTGACTGCTTCCCAGCAGGTCTGATATTTTGCTTCTCCTGCTTCCCTGTGTGTATATAGTCTCAATCAGGGTTACCCAAATCGCTGGGTCACCTCAAGTAACAGAGAACCTGTCCGCGGTTCGCTCCGGTTCGCTATTAATAGGCGAATTGGATGTTGCACTTTAAAAAAGGGAAATGTTGCACTTCGATGTTTTCCAAAGCTTCAAATAGCTAACATTTAACCAGCCATCCAACATTTCGTTTGCTGTTAAGCTTCTGCATATAATTGTATATATTATAAGTTAGAAAATTTATATGTAAGTTCAAACCTCATCTCATCAAGTGAACTGGGTTCGCTGGGAAGTGGTGAACATGAACCACAAACCCGATTCCCAATCGATAACCAGGTAACATTGGTCTCAATCCTTCCTACAGGGGCTGTTTCCAGTCTCCGATCACATCTCAAACTGTTGCAAACATTTCAACTGGGAGCACCTTCCAGTCTTCACATCCTTATTGAAAGATACTACACATCATTAGGCATTTCTGAGAGAAATATATGATTATCTTGAAAGGAAAAAACTTCACCAATTGGACATTAAGAAAAATAAAAGCAACCTAATTTCACAAACCATGGCAACAATTTGGGTCCTGGGTGTGGCCTGAGTAATGTTCCTTTATTCTCTTAAATAACAGTAGTTATCTATTAATTTATTTTTTCCGCAACATAACAACAGAGAAAAGAGCATAGCTATCTTTTAAAAAACATGGAAAGGTTCCACAGATTTACCTTGTCTAACAATCTAGCCGTTGTCTGAGGAGGAGGACATTTGGCATCAAACTTAGTGCATGCATCCACCAGATACTTGTTTGCTTCTTCACTAGAAAGATCTTTAGGTATGTTGAGATTAGCCATAGCTTCTAAATCTTGTATCATGTCGATCCTTCTGCAGTAGTTGAGATACCAGATCATTTATTTCGATGTATAAGGTAGTTTGCAGATATGCTAGGTTCTGGGCAATGGTCAGGTTCAACCAGTTCTGAAGACTTTGTATACAGGGAAACATTGACTACACAATTTCCAATTCCATAGGTTGACACGAAAATAATTTCCATTTCAGAGTCCCTTCTATCCAAAGGGTCCCAAAACCGGTTGGACCTGAGTCCTGACTATTGTTCGCTAGGTTATATACACCCAAGTAATGTGACTACACAAGTAAATTGACATACCTGAAAGGAGGCGTAAAGTCAATTTCTATTGGATCCTTGTCCAGCCCATTTGCATGAAATTTTATAGCCTCCTGTTAGTTCGTTCACCATCCCTGTTTCAATTGAACTGAGTTGTGAAGATCCAGAGAAAGAAAACCAGTAAAAGAAGTAGTTGGTGTGTGTATATCTGTGTATAGGAGATAGGTACGCTGGTCCTATGGACTAGATAAGGGTACGACTAGACAAGCTGCCCGCCGGAATACTCCAGCTCCCCACCTGCTGCCCGCCAGAGAAGGTTTTATCTGCTCTAGCGAGGAGCTTGTTTTTCACTTAAAATAGCTCCCTGACAGCGCAAATGGGGCTGGTGTACCAAACATGCTTCGGGATCAAAGCGTCATGCCAGAACCTAGGAGCCACTCTTCAGCCCCAGGGAGCCAAGCCAAACACAGCCTAAGTTAGCTAACCCCACATCAGTCGGCTGCCATGTTCAGGAGCGACCCAATGATCAAGATCATTGCAAAACTATATATATATATATATATATATATATATATATATATAAAACCATTTGGTCAACGGTATCAATCGTGCAGAAAATAAATGGTGAAACCATGCGGTCTCATCATTAATTTTCCTCACGGTCGATACCGTTTAGTCGTTTACTTTGTGGGTATATATAATTGTGGAGGATTTTTTTTCATTGGTCCTAATAACCGGCGTCCTAGTCTAGCGGATCCAGGTAACTTACCTGGTCCGCTAGACTAGGAAACCTTTACATACATACATACACACACACACACACACATATATATGCAATGCAGTTCGTGCAATGGTGCATTGCAATGTCAGATCACGTGCCACGTGATTGCATGTTACACCAGATCCTCTAATGGTTCAGCCAGTCCTCTAGGGTTTTGAAAAAAACATAGACGTTTTTGCCCTCCAAATCATAGGTCAAACTTAGTGATTTGAATCCCAAACATGGTGCATTAAAAAATTTCAACTTTGACCCAATATTCAATGGTGGAAGATCACCCTTTAAAAAAAAAATTAAACGGTAACTAATCATCCTTGGGCATGTTGGTGTGGCACCCAAACCTCGGATTGGGTGCCACGTTGCACGCAAATGGCTCTAGTGCAGTGCCTGGGGCTGCACTCAAACTCAATAGTCTTGTACCTCATATATATATATATATATATATATATATATATATATATATATATATATATATATATATATATCCCAATATTCAGTGTCAGAAAAGTACCGGCTAAGAGCTGCTCTGTAATTTCCATCAAATCATTGTAATCGGCAAAAGCCATGTAAAACTCGCATGCTGTAAATTCAGGATTATGAGTCAGATCAATCCCCTCATTTCTAAATTGTTTCCCGATCTCATAGACACGGTCCAGTCCACCAACAACCAACTCCTTGAGATAAAGCTCAGGGGCAACTCGCATAAACAACTTCATGTTCAAATCGTTATGATGGGTAACAAATGGTTTGGCAGTTGCTCCACCAGCAATCATGTTCATCATTGGGGTTTCAACCTGAATGTTATGAAAAGAAAATTAATCGAGAATTAAACTCAAGATCAGTTCCAAAATGATATAGTGATCACTGATCACATCAGAGGGAATAATCAGGACTAGAGCCAAACCTCCAAAAAATCAAGATCGAGAACTTTTCTAATATAAGAAATAATTCTAGCTCGAGTCTTGAATATATGTCGAACTTCCAAATTCAGCATCAGATCCAAATATCGTTGACGATACCGAGTTTCCTAACATAAAATAAAAGGCATATTTTCAATAAGAGTAAAACATACAAATTAATATATGAAAAGGGAACTAAACTGATTTCAATAACTTCACATCCAAAAGGAAGTTAACTAGAAAAGAAGAGCATGCAATTTGAAAACTGCATCAGTGAAGTGCTCCAACTGCTAAATATTTTTTACATAATATGATACAATCATAATCTCCTCACATGAGTACAGGTAATGGTGTCGATTAATAATATGGGAGTAGATATCAAACTCACTCAACTACCAAATCTTAAGGTACTAGGAGTCTAGGACACAACTTTATATAAAGAAATGCTTTTTTATTAAATATATTGTTTACATTTATTAATTGGGAGCCATTACTTGCACACGAGAAATTGGCCCTTGCACATAGTTTAAAAGAAAGACTTGATATTTTGAAGACATGTGCCATGTGAAAACACCATCTAAGCCGTCTGATTTGAAGGCCATCATCTAAAGATCTTTGGTGCAATTGTGCAATGCCCAAAATACCAAGTCTTTCTTTTAAGCTATGTGCAAGGACCAACTTCTTGTGTGCAAGTAATGGCTCCCTTATTAATTATTTTACTCATTTTTTATAAGAAATATTTGCGTATGGCAAATCATTTCCGGCACATGTCCTATACCCATGTTGTCATGTCAGAGAGGGGCACTCTAGAAGGATTGAAGCATACGGGTATAACCCAGAGCAACTAATTATGGAAGTTTAGGTCCTAGAGTTGCAGAATCTATAAAAGAACCTATGACCAGCTTTCTAAAGTCTTGTTGGATCGATGTAAGTTCCGTTGAAAAACAGTGTTGATCATGTAACCAAATTTGTTGAAGAGGCTTTGATAATGACATATTATAGGTATAATCCGCATCTATGGCTTAGATAATATGAATATGAAATCAGAGATACAAAATCTGATAAAAATTGATTTCAAATGATTTAATAATCAGCATAAAGTAAAGATACATAAGTTTCAAGAAATTCGATTTGATACACGCTTTATCGAAACAATTTTGAGGGTCTATAGAAATCAATTACATTAGGCTTTGAATACCCATTTTGAAATGGTGTAAAAACTGATTTTAATGTACGCATGACAATATCAGAAAAGATAAAAACAGATCTGTGCTGTTTTAATTATCATTAGCCATAAAGGTGATATAGATCGACATGTACAATTATAAATACAAGCAGTCATCATGTGTGTAACTTAATATGAAAAATCAAAATACACCCTATTTAGAAAATAAAAAATAAGAAACTTTGGTTATAAGGATTTCGGTTCACAAATTTGGATTCACATGATTTTGTCTGCATGGATTACAGGTGCACTTATTTCTATCCAGAGTGCAAAGATTTCTGTGGACAAATTCTGTGCAATGACTTGTGTACACAAAATTCTCCGTAAACAGATTCATGTGCGTAAATTTTAAGGTGCATGGATTATTAGGCACACAAATTGCTGTGTGCCTAAGGCCAGGAAGAGTCGAGGGACACGGTGAGTCTTAAGGCCAGGAAGAGTCGAGGTAGAACGAAGGTGGGCATCAGATCAAAATGGGGGCTCTTTCACACCAGAGCGAGGAAGGGAAAGCAAAAAGGAAAGGAACAAATTGGGTGCTCACAGGGGGAAATCCATAGGGGAACCCAATGAGGACTGGTCAGAGCCAGCCGATAATCTGGAGGGGTGATCACGCTTTTTTCCAGTTTTTTAATGTTGTTTCTAAGTTGGAATGTTCGAGGATTAGGGTCATCGGATAAAAGGGCACTGGTTAAATCGACAATATCCACTCAAAGGCCGGAGGTTATTGGGCTGCAAGAAACTAAATGGGGGGATACTGATGTCTCTACAGTTAAAACGGTTCTCCCTAGTGCTGATTGGGATTGGATGGCGATGGAAGCTGATGGAACGAGGGGAGGAATTCTACTAGCTTGGAACGCGGACTGCTACAATTTAATTGACTCCGAGATGAGCAACTTCTCGGTTACCGCGCATATTCAGGATCGCAGAAATGGTAAGAAGTGGGTCGCAATGACCGTCTACGGGCCAAATGATAAACAACCAGGAAGGATTTCTATTTCAAGCTAACTGCGATGATAAGCAGATGAGAGTCGCCGGTGTGCATTGAGGGAGATTTCAATGCGCTAAAGAATAATGAGGAGAAAAACAAAGGGCACCTTGACGTTATGGCCACTGATTTGTTTCTGGATTACATAACACAATGGGCTCTGTTCGATCTTGGGATGATGGGGGGGAGATTCACATGGTCCAATGGGCAGGACGAACCGACACTATGCAGGCTTGACAGGTTCTTGTGCTAAACTGAGTTCCTTGAGGTGGTTCAGGACCCAATGGTTTTTATGTGCTCCACCACTACTTCTGATCATAGACCAATTATCCTATCTACGGGGGAGCATAGGAGGGAGGGATTGAGGTCAGGCCCGTTCAGATTTTGTAATTCCTGGTTGCAAAATGAGAATTTCAGGCAGCGTTGTCGGAAAGAACAAAGAGAACTGAGAGAGGATTATGGCTGAAATTGTGGAGATTGACAGGGCTGAAGAGGAGGCTGCGTTGTCGGAATTTGAGAGAGATATCCGAATGGCCCTTAAGCTTGAGTTTAACCGGAGCGTCATGCACGAGGAATAGGACTGACGCCAAAATCTAAGGCGCATTGGTTAAGAGAAGGAGACGGGAACAATAGATTTTTCCATATGGTTGCTAACGGAAGAAGGAGAAGGAACTATATTTCCTCGATTACTATCAATCAGAACCTACTTGAGGACCCTGCTATTATCCCAGCCAGAATTGCCGAATTTTTTCAGCATCAGTTCAGCAATAACGAGACCATCAGGCCACGCATGGATGGGATTATGTTCAATACCATAACGGAGGATGAGGCTAATGACTTGGAAAGAGCTTTCGACGAAGATAAGGTGAAAAGGGCTATAAATAGTTCGGGGTTCAATAAGTCGCCGGGACCGGATGGTTTCACCATGGAGTTCTTCAGAAGTTGCTGGTCAGCCATCAGAAGGGATTTTATGGCCATGATGTATAACTTTCATGAAAACGGACAGATTAGTAAGTGCATGAACTCTACTTTTGTTACTTTGATCACAAAGCGGGAAGGGGCAACTGATATAACTGATCCCAAAGCGGGAAGCGGGAAGGTAGCGCGTACAAGATAATTTCAAAAGTCCTCGCCAACCGTCTAAAGCTTATTATCGACCACCTTATTTCCAATGTTTAAGGGGCTTTTATTCCGGGTAGGCAACTTATGGATATTGTGGTGGCCCCCTCTGAAACCTTCCACTCGGCTAAGACGCAGAAAGATAAAGGTTGGGCCTTCAAGATAGACATGGAAAAGGCTTACGACAGGGTGCAGTGGGATTTCTTTGACTACGTGTTGCAAAGGATGGGGTTTAGAGGCAAGTGGAGAAAGTGGATGAGAGGATGCTACGCGTCGGCTCGATTCTCAATTCTCATCAATGGAACACCACACGGATATTTCAGAAGCAAGCAAGGGTTGAGGTAGGGGGACCCCATCTCACCACTGCTATTTAACTGCATAGGGGAGGCGCTTCACAGATTATTCAAGAAGGAGGAGGATCTAAACCTAATAAAGGGGTTTGCCACGACTGACACGGGCCCGTATATCTCTCATCTTCAATATGCAGATGGCACGTTAGTTTTCTGCAATGGTAATAATGGCGACAAGGAAATTAAGGCGACTAAGGATGTGCTCACGATCTTTGAACCGATCTCAGGGCAGCGGATCAGCATACACAAATCTACCCTTTCTGGAATAAATACGCCCACAAAGGTCACAGACCTGGTGGCTTTAGAGATTGGATGCACGACTGCTCTGTTACCAGTTTTTTATTTAGGAATCCCGCTGGGATTCGGGAGAAGGAGGGCACGCCTATGGGACACGGTGGTACACAGATTTCAGGATAAACTCGCGACCTGGAAGAGCAAAATGCTAAGCTATGGCGGAAGGCTGACCCTCATCAAGTCAACCTTCGCTTCTATTCCAGTTTTTATGATGTCTTTCTTGGGGGCGCTGACTATTGTCATTCATAAACTGGAAAAGATTGTAAGGGACTTCCTTTGGGAAGGAGTGGGGGACCGGAAGAAGGTACGCCTGGTTAGATGGGACGAGTGTTGTATGCCCAAAGACCAAGGCGGTCTTGGTATCAGAAACCTGAGGTTAGTAAATAGAGCCTTACTAGCCAAGTGGGTGTGGGGGATGGGAGAGGAGGGAGAAAGAAATAAGCTGTGGTGTTAGATCGCGGCTGCTAAGTACGAAGCTCCGGAGGATGATATTTCGAATCCTAGCCACAGATCGGAATGGTGGAAGGTTGTCAAAGGTTGTGCCCAGGATGTCCATGAGGGGACTAAATTCTCGTTGGGTGACGGGCGCTGAATAAGGTTATGGAAAGATGTGGGCGGGGGACCAACCGCTATACAGAAGGTTTCCTACTATTTTCAGTCTTGCGATATCAAAGGATGCCATGGTCTGTAGTGCTGTCCGAACTCCGAGAAACTCTTTCGAATGGAATATTCAATTGAGGCGCAGACTATGGGAATGGGAGAAGGAAGAATACTCGAATTTGATGAGCGTCCAAGGGGGTATGAACCCACACACAGGCCATGAGGATATAAGGGAGTGAAAATATTCAACCAAAGGCCGATTCACAGTTAAATCTTTCTACAACAGCATTAAAGCGAGAGATAGAGGGAGTCCTGATAGGGCCTCGTGGGTCGGGTTCTGGAAGATAAAAATGCCTCCAAAAATAAAGTTCTTTACTTGGCTTGTCACTAAAAGAAAAATTCTTACAAGGGACCAACTTATTAGAAGAAATATTCCGGTGACCAACAAATGTATGCTCTGCATGAGGGGGGCGGAGTCGGTCGACCACATTCTGCTTCATTGCTCTCGGCTTGGTCAATTGATGGAAATGTGGAAAGAGAGTACACTTAAGGATCCAAGAAAATAGTTGTGGCTGCTAACGGTGTATGCGGGGTTCTGGGCGATCTGGCTGGAAAGAAATAGTAGAATCTTCACTCGCAAAGCAAGACCGTTTTCGCTGATTATTAGAGAGATCAGAGATATGGTGATTAACTGGATCGCGTGCAAGATTACAGTGTACAAGGACGAGACCAACTACTTGTTGAGGGCTTGGGAGGATTGCTGTGGTTAGGGGACTGTCTCGCCTATTGGGGTTTGGGTTTCTCTCGTTGCTGCTCCTGTAATCTGACGCTTTGGGGGTGAGGCGTTGTGATGCTTTTTTGGGTTTCTGCTTTTTTTCTTTCCTGTGCTTTGGGTAGTATCTTACTACCCGGGAAGGTACGCTTGTTGTAACTCACATTTTTCGTTTTGTTTCTAATATATATTTTGTTACCGTTTCAAAAAAAAATAGTGTGCACTGATTTCTATGCACAAAATTATATCTACTCAGATTTCTATGGACAAATTGCTATGTGCATGAACTTTAGAAAACAATCATTCTATGAACCAATTTTCAAAAACTGATTCCAACTGATTAAAAAATTAATTTAACAAAAATAGAGGGTTTACATCAAACCTAATTAACCAATGTGTATCTTTTGATCTTCAATAAAAATCTCTTGTTTGATGGTAGTTGATGTTGATGAAGAGGCTTTGATCTTTTAGCTTGATTTTATAATCTTTTTAAACAGTACTTCAAATTTCTTAGTCCCAAACCCTCGCCACCTTTCATCCAATAGTTCTCTCTCAAAGAGTAAAAGCTTGTGGCTTTTAAGAAAAATAGAAGGAACAAAAAAAACTCATAGGATTAGCCCTCTTAGTCTATGAACTAGTTTATGGCTTATGCACCTTCTTTTTTTTTATCAGTAAAGTAGAATATATTGAAATAGCAAGGTGCTGAGAAACCAGTACAAGGAAGCGATCAAAAGAAAACAAAGACAGAAGCAGCAAATGCCTAAAAACAGGCCACAACGACAGCCGTTATGACCTCCCTCAGCCTGGGTCCCACAAGTAGGCTTCCTCACAGGGAACGACCCCTCCCCTCTCCACCCAAAACCACACCAGGTCACGGATGGCCCTCATGATCAGCCCTACCGGACGTGTTTACTCTCGAAAATCCGAAGATTTCTTTCGCCCCATATGGTCATAGCACCGCATAGAACGCTGCCATCCAATAATCCCCAATCGATCCATCCGCTTTACAATCCTCCCACAACAAATAGAGAGCGTAAGGCGTGGCAGGCATATCCCAGTTCATCCGGAAGGACTTGATGACGATGTTCCACAGCTCCCGCACTAGACTGCAATGAATCAGAAGGTGGGAGGCGTTCTCCTCCTCGCCACACATCACACAGCGATTCGTGACCTCCTTTCCCCTTCGGATGAGCTGGTCAATAGTTAGGATTTTCTCTTTGAACAGTGTCCACACAAAAAACCTGATTTTTGGAGGGATTGCTTCCTTCCATAATCCTGCCCCCTGGAACCTGATTAGAGGGCGACACGTCAGCATCCTATAGTAGGATTTGACACTGAAAGCATCCTCTCGCCCCGGAGCCCAGTTCATGCTATCATGACCATGTTGATGGCGTTGTGCTTCATAAAGCCTCCGCATCAGATTATAGAACGGAATCACCTCCTCATCCCTCAGCATTCTTCTAGTGACAACATTCCAAGTTCTGCCCCCCTCCTTTTCCGACACAAAGTCCACAATCCTCCCTGCCGGATTGACACCAATGGCATAGATCTGTGGGAATGCCCCCTTGAGAGTACCATCATCCAGCCACACATCCTCCCCAAAATCTAATACGGGTACCACAGCCCCATATGGCTTATACACCTTATTAGTAATTTTTTGTTTGGGGATCAAGCAGTGCCCAGTACTATTTCAAACTAGTCATCATAATAAGGGTACACACTAGTGCACCTAAGTGACATCCCTGGCAACCGGTTAAGGAACTATCACAGACTCACTCTTAACTGCCTCAATCCCATATTGCATGATATTGTGGTATCACAGGGGTAACTTCTCACATGCATCAGATTGGCTTCCCATAATTTACAAGACAAATGCTTTAAAAACAATTATTTTCGGTTTTGGGTCCAAAAAAATAATCTTATGATAATTAATTACAAATAAATTAACCAAAGAAAAGTTCAAAATAAATCCTACAATTAAGAGTGTTACTAAGGACTCTGAAAAATTAACATGCATGTTCTGGGACATACAAAAATATGTCAACATAAAATTAGATCGCAAACATTAATTCGTCGGACAGGTGGGAATGCAAACTGCGCATCACATTTAGCAAGAATCCGTATGACATCTCTCTACTATTCAAAACAAGTAACTATTGCACTCGTCACAATGTCGCAAACTGCAAACTAAGTCAAAGTAACAGATTGACTTCTTGGTCAAACTCTCAAAACTAGTCTCCCGAGGTTGTAATGACGCATGGTATAGCAAGGTCGAGACTGAGTGTACAGAACGGTGCCCAAAAGCCAAAAATACCTATTGGAAGGTGCAATCTCCCACTTGCATTAAAAAAGAGTCCATTTAAAAGAGAGAACACGCTATCTGAATTGAAATCATACACTAACTTCAGGGGAAGGATTCATTGTCCCCGTTGTTGCCGAAGCACCTGCTTCAGTGTGAATTTAGTCATGGCAACCGAACACCTATAGCATCCTCAACAGCCTACTACTATATAGTAGTTCCAATAATGAACCCCGATCAATCCCTGTGCCCTAGTAATATGAATCGAGATTCACACAAGCACCAACTATTCTGGATATAACATAAAAGAGAACACTCCTAGAGTATCAAAAGCACACACAATGCACAAGGGGTAAATAACTTCCGCACAGTGCCAAAAGATTAGGGAGGGAAGAAAGGGTCTAAAATTTCATCAGTCAAATAGAGGTCAAATACATTAAGATAAACCATGCTCCATGAAAGGCCTTTTGAATGCCACAAAATTCTAACAAGTTTGATTAATCAAACTAAAAGGCTAGAGGAAAACATAAACAGGAAGGGAAACCGATCTCGTGACAGTTGCTCCTATGAAATGTAGTTTACAACGTTCGCCTAATGTGCATTAAGTTAGAAACAAATGTAAAAAGATTTTGTGCACCAATAATTAAGAAGGCATGCCACCTGGTAGTTCGTAATTTCAATCTTTGTGAACAAATGATGATGTTGAAAGACATCGCAAGACAACACGCATGAAGGTCAGATAAATGTGTATTGTCCAACACAAAGATATGTTAAAGGAACATCAAATCAACTAGCCTTGCACTGATCACGCAATATCTCCTAGTGTGAAAGAACACTTCTCATTAGCTGTGAAGGAACATCCAATCGAAAAATTTGAAGGGGTGAAATAGAGATTATTTTGTGATTGGCAGCTCATGACAAAGTGGCCCCAGATGGGAGCGCTTCTTCCTGGAGATTTAATGCTTGCATGAACGAAAATGGGTCTCTTTGTTCTCTTTCCAATTGTAAAAAGAGCATTCAGAAGTTTTAAAGTCAACAAAACAAAAATATAAGAGGAAACAAAAATTTCCTTGGAACTAGTTATGATGATCATGGAAGGACCTAAATCCTAAAGGGTAAAATTGGGTGAGGATGGTAGTTTGAACTTTATTGCTCGTCTTAAGCAACACATAAGTAAGTTGGCATTCGAAGGCAAAGATTAATTCATCATATGGGGAATTATGTAAAAGATCTAAGCAGCAAAACCCGTAATACCCATTGGAAGGGGGAGACATTTGGATCAAATCTGATTTTGTTTTGTTGTGAAGATGCCAGGGTTCATACCGAAACATTCATTGTAGCTTGTTTTAACAAAGAAATTGCTCTCGGTTACTGCAGCAGTTTGAGGAGCTTGCTATGACAGACACTTGGACTTTCCTTCGGAGGAACTCTCATCGGTACGTAGAATGTTGGACTTTTATATCTGAATTCCTCTGAACTGGTCGCCCTAACAGAATGAATGTAGTCCCAAGGAAAAGGATTAAATTGGTCAAGTGTCCCTCTTTCCAAAAACCAATACAATGCGAGGTAAGTTACAGAACCCATACCATATTATTGTAACCGCAACGAGCAAACCACAGAGAAAATAAAATAAATCAACATTAAAAGAAAAGGGCACAAAGGGAATTTAATAAAAAAGATTTTCAAAAGAATGGCTGCCAAAAGTATTCCCAAATCTAAATGTAGATATGACACCCCTAGAAAAAGAATTTGGTAAAGAACGAGGTAAAAGGAATAAAGGATATACAGTACCATAGGGGGAAAAAATAGGACCAGAAAAGAATTTAACATTAAAAAGGGGATGAAAGAATTGTAATAAACAAGACTGTCAAACGAATGGCGGCAAAAATTATTCCGTGAGCTAAATGTAGATAAGACGACTTTACAAAGAGACTTTAACAAAGAAAGAGGCAAAAGGATATACAGCATTACAGGCTTCTTACAAGAAGAAGATTATCATCATATATCTCAATTTTGACGAGTATCCAAAACCAAACGTTTCCGTCTCCATATTTCAGGAGGATTTGATTGAATATTGACTGCCTTGAATACAGAAATATTTGTTTGAAGCCAAGGTGTAGGGGCATGAAGTAAGAATTGAGTTCATGTGAACATAATCACTGCTTTTATATAAGTTGGAGCAAGGTATTAATGAGGTACTGAAACCACTTGAATTGAATACCTACGAAGCTGAAAGGACACAAGCTACAAGACGCACTCTTGTATCTTCACCCAGTACCTAATCAACTATGTACGCTTAATTATGTTGAACCATGGAGGTTTTTAATACAAAATAAGTTAGAAAGCTATGTAATGGCCACTTGGAACGGTTCCATCAATTGAAGGCATACGGACACATGCAAAGTCGCAAATCATACTCTTGCAAGAATACATGCATACAGTACACTGCCAGTTAAGAAACGCAGCCCCCAAGCATTTAGACTTCACATAGATGAACGCGTAGAATGGGAGAAAAATAAACTAAGCATGGGATTTCACTATTCAAGACAGCGCTAGTGCACCGGATCCCATCAGAGCACTGCAGTTAAGCGTTCTTCGGCAGGAGAAGCACTAGGATGAATGACCTCCTTGGAAGTCATCGTGTTCCACCCCTTTAAAAGGCTTTAATGTGATCAAAGAAAAATATACAATTCGGGCTAAGATAGATGCCAATCTACAACTTTCCCCAAGAGACTTTTTACAAGATTCAGACATTTTACATACCTGATCTTTCAAAACGTAGGCTTCAGGATTTCTGGTATTTCCTGGAACCCATATCTCAGCAGTTTCCCTGACTTCATTTTTCTGTAAACCAGTGAAGAAACACCTTAAAATCGTTAAGAATATCCTGCCTACATCAAGTCATATCAAAATTGAAAGGAAAAAACAATTTGCAATTGAAAAGAAATAGTTTCCACACATTTTTTTTCACCTTGACATGAGTATTATCTGCGGCAGGAGGAGGAATTTTCTGCTTCGGCATCATGTGGAGGCATGGGGAGAGGACTGTAAGCGATCTTGAGAAAATACTTAGCTCCCCCTTTTGAGATTTTCCTGTAGCATAACAAGCACAATATTATGTGGCATGCCAACAAAACCATGAATACATAAAGTACAAACGCTAAGCGTGACTAATATATTGTATTGCAAGAACCTCACACAGAAAAGCTTATGCCAAATGTGCTAAAAGGCACCCTTCCAAGGAAGCAAAATAGCACACAGAGATATGTGTCATATCTGACATTTTCCTAAAAGGAAAGATAGAATAGCACTGATTATGTTCATAGAAAAAATAAAATTCAAAAGCACAAAGGCATGGATGGCAAGCCAGGGGCACATGTGCACCCCAAGTTAGCATGTGTCTGGTCAGTACGGGATATAAATCCCTAGGGTGGCCTCAAGGGGAGGGGGGGGATTTGAACTCAGGTCTCCTGCTTCCTGAGGCGGAAACCTCGCCATCACACTAAACCCCTTGAGGTTTGTAGATCTTACTGCTATTTTAATTAAAGGGATACAGATTTGCATCAAAACTACAGGTAGAGTCCAAATTAGAGAACGTTGTAACCCTACATCTAATAGTTGTGACTATTCTCTCGTTTTTTAGGGAATCTGGGATTGAACTGTGACCTCAAGTTTGCATAATCGAGCGCCTTCCAGTTGACTCACCGGCGCAACCACAGGTAAGAGAATATTCTTCTTAAAGCATTAAAGTCTTCACCATATCCGGAACACAAAGAGAAGCTTTTCTTTATTGACAGATCCCAGGCCACTAATGTCTTCTTCAGAATAACTTCAATAAATGAATGAGCAAGTACATCTAATTTTCTACATCATCATCATCATCAATGCCTTGTCCCATCTATTTGGGGGCTGATGTCAAGAAAACAAATAAGACAGCTACACTCTATAATGAACCAGACAACCGCTCTTAGCCTCAATGGCCTAGCACGACTCACTTGTAGGTCACTCTCCATCTGATAAAGAGATTGTGTTTCTCCATTTTTAAATATCTCAAAAGTAAAAACAGTGAGAGAATGTTATTGAAGGAGCTGAACTAATTTCATCAACTCCAAAATCCAAATACATAGATGCTGATACATTCTCTCTGTTAACAATATAATCAGCTAAAATTAGTTAGAGAACAGAATAAGTATAATGCCCTAATATGCATCAAGTACCCTTTTTCTTGCTAGAAATTTCAATTGTCTGCCTAGCAATTTCAGCAACTACCCCCTTCTTATTCCAAGAAATTTCATGTATCAATTTTACTAACAGTAAGATCAGATATAAGATTACATGTGGTGAGTGCCTTGAGGGGAGTAGAAATATGTAGTAGAGTTTCATGTTCAAGGATTTCTTGACTGCAATTTTGGGTTGCCGGTACATGTTATTTGCAGACGACATAGTATTAATTGCCCAAACAAGGAAAGAAATAAATGATAAGCTAAAATTATGGAGAAAAGTGTTAGTGTCAAGGGAAAATTAGCAGAACAAAGAAAGAATACATGGAGTGCAAATTTAGTGATCAAGATAGTCTAGCGGAGGATTTGGTCAAAATAGAAAATCATTTAGTACCACATTGCCATGGATTTCGCTACTTAGGCTCTAGCCTACAATCAGATGGTGAACTTGAAGAGGACGTCTCAAATAGGATTCATGCAGATTGGATGAAGTGGAGGCAAGCTAGTGAAGTATTGTGCAACCCAAGAGTTCCCCTTAGATTGAAGGGGTGTTTTTTAAAGGACAGCGATTAGACCTGCCATATTATATGGTGCAGAATGGACAACAAAAAAGTGACAAGATATAGTACATGTGACCGAGATGCGTATGTCGAGATCGATGTGGAGTAACAAAAACGGATAAAATACGAAATGAGTACATAAGACAAAATTTGAGAGTGGCACCTATAAAAGAGAAAACTTTTGAGTGTCGCTTGAGGTTGTTTGGACATGTTTATCGGAGGCCAGAAGCAAACCCTATACAAAGGGTTCAGAGTTTACAAGCATGAGGACGTAGGAGAAGAGGAAGACCAGGGAAGACCTGGATGGAAGCAATGAGAAGGGATTTGAAGGATTACGAAGTTATAGAGAGCTTAGCACTAAGAAAAAACGAGTGGAGAAATAGGACTCGCAAAGCCGACCCCAAATATATGGGATAAGCCTACGATGATGATGAATTTTGGGGTCTTGAGAACAAAAACCAGATCTTGTTTGGTTCAATTAGTTTAAAAAGGTTACATCACAATGAGTAAAATTATATTAAGCAACGCTGATCCAACACCATAAGTTTGGTATAGTTAATTTATGCTTTTTTATCAGTAGGTGTAGTTAATTTGTAGAGAAGCATCACTCTATAACAGAGATGATGGTAGAATCCAAAAAAAAATGAGAAATGCTTAGAAGGAAATTACAAGAAAGAAATTAATGGACAAAAGAAAAGGAAAACAAAGAAATACGGAAAGATCACTCTGCTGCATAGATGCTTACTTTATTTGATCCTTCTTGAGAATGTAGGACGATGATTTGCCAAGTGATTGATCCTCTAGTTACTAATTGGCATTGTCCTTAAGGCCGCTCTCTTATCCTAATCCAAGCCAATCTCTTGTTATATTGACCTTCGATTCGTATTGCTACTCTATGAGCCACGACTATGGACTTGCACTATGTTGGGACCAATGGCGCTCCCCTACATCAAGTTTTAGCACATCTTATTCAATCCTGTCAGACATCTCATTTTTTGGAAATCTTCATTAATAGTCTAAGGGATGCCCCAACACATTCTGGGTACTAATCGAGGACAAGATAAGACGGAAGACAAGGATTTCATGTTGAAGTCACAAAGCCCCAAAACTATTTTTTTCCCACTTAAGAATGACATTATGGCGATTTTTTTTTGGATTAGCCAGAGGGAGGGAACTCAAATTGTACAAATAATATTTCATAAGCAACCTTCTGTGTACAAAATAGAAAGTGTTACTAGCAAAAAAAACACAATGATATTGGGACTCTCCACATGTAGTATCGACTCTTTAAGTATGACATATGTCCGCATGTCAACAAATTTTAAGATTCTTTGAACACCAACACTTCATCTGCATTAGTCGGGTGTATTGAATAATTTATCCACCACGTCAACCATTGTTGCTAAATGGAATATGCGATGGTATGCTATGGCATACTTTTATTTTATTTTTTTTCCAAAAATCCAAAATAAATCAAAAAAATTCCAAAAAAATCCCCATATTTGCCAATATAAAAAACTACTATATTTTTTTTTGTGTGCTCTATATTGTAGAATGTGGAAGAGTGTGTGGCTACGAATTGAGCTCTTCTTCAATCAATCCTTTGTTAACTAGAAAATATAACAAAAATATTAACAAAGATCTAAGAGAGAGAGAGAGAGAGAGAGAGAGAGATAGTTATTAAACTCAAAAAAGAGAGTAAAGAGAAGCAAAATATACCTTGAAGAGTTGTGGTAAGTGTCAGGAAGAGAAACCCCCGGTTTATAGGGCTTGGGGAAGCCAAACAAGAAAAAAAATCCCACCCCTTCCTGATGGAATCTTTAGGAATATTGGAGAAGTATGCCATCGCATACAATTGTATGCGAGGGCATACCTTCCTGGATCGCATAATGGCATATGCGATCGCATATGACAACACTGACGTCAACTTGTTCAAATGAAGCATCTTTTATTCAAACATGACTCGACGTGTAGCAGCCACCTTTGTAAACCAAGTTTAAGACATTGAGTTTGGGAAGAGTTAAGACTTTAGATCAGGGAGTTTGGGAGTGTTTCAGTTTGGTGTCTGGTTGCTGCTCCAGCTTCTTGCTGCAGTAGCTGCATTGTTTGCTTCGTATTTACTTTCCTTTTCTTACTGCATTTTCTTTTACCGATCAAAAAAATATGTATCATAGTCATATTAAATTAAAAATTAAATTTTTATCATTTTTTAAGTGTTATCTATTATTGGGGGTTGGCACAGTGGCCAGGACCAAGCCTCAAGAACCAGAGGTTCTGAGTTCGAATCCCATTGTTGGCTACTCGAAGGGATTTATCCCTACTGACTGGTACGTGTGGCGTGCGAGTGTCGCACATACCTGGGGGCTTAGTCGGGTGCTCTAAGAGGCCGGATATCCCTTTAAAAAAAAGTGTTATTTATGCATTTACATACATATAATTATGTGAACAAGTTAGCAAGCTTTTTTTTTTTGTTGAGAGATAGGCTCTCTGACACTCATGTCTGTAATGTAAACCTGCAAAAAATATAAAAAATGCATTGGAACTTAGAAGGAATAGGTAGATCCAAGATTCCAATTCCCAGAAGGATTGCGGATTTAATAGAGAGAAAGAGAGAGAAGGGGAGGTCAATGCATAACAATTTCTTTATAATTTACTTAACACTTCATTGTGAACTGCCCTTTTCCATGTGGATAAGTAACCATGCCTCAACATCAATAAAAAAATAAAAACATACCACTCAAAGGGGTATTATTATTAATCTAGAACTGGAATAAAACAGCTACCATCACTCTAGACCAAAACAATAATGAACATGCCTTAGTAGTAACAAATGACAACATTGGAAGCCCTCTCACCAGTCATCATTGAATCAAAACATCTAGATGCAGGCTTAATTGCCTAGACAATTCAAGTTTCTTCCTTGTCATAATAAAGATATATTGATTCATAACAGCGCATAGCTAATCAATCTTCTCACACATGATATGGCGGTGTTTTCTTAAAACTTCATATGAAATAAAAGCTTTATGGTGGATTGTCATTTTGACGCATCTTTGTGTTTTTCTTTTCATCTACAAATAGCTGAAAGCCAGCATACATAACAAGTCCTAAAAATAAAGAAATAAATAATAATAATAATAATAAGGGTACCTCCATTCGCCTACCAGTGGTAGGCGCCTACATAAAACATTGGTTGGGTTGAATCAGACGATGGATAGGGTTTTCATAATCTTCCACCAAATGGATCTTGACACCATGGGAGTACCATCAGGACAGTTTTTGTTAACACGCGGCACAGATCCGAAAAATGACCCTAAAATCGCAAGGCACTCATCACGCTCAAACGTGGCTTTAGGGCCAGTTTTTAGGGATCTGTGCCATGTGGAAACAAAAACAGACCGTCTGATGGAACGCTTATGGTGTAAAGACCCATTCTGAGGAAGATTGTGATGAAAAAATGATATACATCGTCTGATTTCATGCAATCAATGGTTCTCAGTGTAAGCGCCCACCAGTAAACTGGTAGGTACGAATAGAGGTACCCTAATGATAATAATAACAATAACAACAAAAAATACTTAGCAGGCATGAAACAACATTTTTGTGTAAATAACACCAAAGTTTATAAGACGGAAGAAGGGAAAAGACTTTTTCTACAAGAGTTCCAAACATCAATTCTAACTCACGAACCTGGAAATCCAGATATGCCAACAATGTCACCACGTTTCACACCAGAATGGTATCTAGAAAATTCGACCTCATCCATGTCTGAGTACCTATTCAAAAGCAAAGTAACAATCACAATATTTGCCCATCCAGATTTGAGAAGAGCAAAATCATAAATTTTTATTGAATTATTGGTCTTTATTGAAGGATAAACAATTGCAGATTAGGTAATATATATATATATATATATATATATATATATATATATAGCAAACAACAAGCCTAAGATTCAGAAAAAATTCATAAATACCAAACTTGATGTCATTACCACTTAGTTGTGTGTTGATACTTGATAATGTACATAGAACCAGTTAATAGTTTTTTGTCCACCACATACAATAATAGTTTATATAAACTAATAAATCATACTCAAAGGGAATGGAGGACCCAGATAACGAGGACACCAAAGCTCATCCAACTCTAGCTAACCTATCAAAAAGACCAGCTCCCGAGCTAAAAAGATGGTGGGCATGTGGAAGTGGCCTCAAAGCAGAACGATTAACCTAAACTGACGCGCGGTTTGTTGGGGAATCCGAGACCTGTGGGGTGGGAGTGTCTTTCGCAAAGATTATGGTGAAGTGTATCTTGCCTATTCCGATCCTAATGGGATCAACTATTCAAATGAGGTGGAGCTTAGAGCTGTGATAGAGGGGATGCAAGAGAAGGAGAGCGTCCGATTATAGTGGAACTTGGAAGGAGATGCAGCAAATGTTATAGGATTCTTGGAAAATAGAGCCTTCGTGTTGTTCTCGCTCAAGGTGCATGATTTGATTGAGGGGATGCGGGTTTTTCTTAACTAGCTAAGAAAATGTTATAGGTTTCTTGGAAAATAGAGCCTTCGCGCTTTTCTCGCTCAATGCGCATAAATTGATTGAGGGGATGGTGGTCTTTCTTAACTAGTTAAGAGGGAAGTCAATGAGATAATGGATACTCTTGTAAAGGATTGGGCTCTCTAAAGGTCATCATGCATATCGATCAGAAAAAAAAATTATTATTATTATGCATTAGGCAAGTCTTCGCCAATCCGGGAATGAAATTAGCATGCCCGTGGTTCGGGTGACTACTAATCCGTTGGATGATAAGGCTCCATTATTAATAATTATGTAAAGGAAAATAATTGTTTCCCATTCAATCAGGAGTGCTAATTGTACATAAACCACAATTAAGGTAAAAAGAGGTCAGAAAAACATGATGTACAATATGGATCACAAAGAGAGTAGCATGGACAAATGTATAAATTGCTAAAAGAAACGCTAACTTAGAGAGAGAGAGAGGAGAGAGAGAGAGAAGAAGAAGATGATGTCATGTCAGATAGGTCGAAAAACAGACAATGATATTGCCAAATTATTGCTGACTATTGATGGAAACACATTTTGACCATAATAGAATCAAGAGCAACAATAATATGAGCAAGATAAGTACAAAGATAAAGCAACAAAGCACATCAACCATAACTTGAACTTTGGTGCCACTACCGTAAAGATCATAAAAGTACAGTTTTGATGAAGTTCGTTTATTCATGACTCTCCCTTAAAAAAGGCAAACATTATCAACATAAGATGAGGAAAGAGATAAACATATAAAAAACACAAGAAGGAATCAACAAATATTATATAATACCAGCCAAAGAGATAGTAACAGCCTCAAGATGAGCTCCTTTGCTCAAATTTCCGTACTCATCAATATATTCTGTAATAGACATCGAAACAGAGAGCTTGTGTGGGTATGGGCTGACTCCAGCTGCCTTCTGCGATGCAAGGACTTTAAGCCGGTTTTCAAAGTATTGCTGCAGTCAACATAACTATACAGATTATTCAAAAAACGAAAACCGAATGTTAAGATTTAGGTACAGGGAGAAGTATAACTGCAGAAAACAAACTCCAGACAAATTGGAAGGCTTGCATGAAAATAATTCAAATGATAATGTGATCCATTAGATGGAAACAGACCGTGGGTCCATATCTTCATCATCTGTTGCTTGTGCTTTTTGAACCTGTGAGCTTGTCATGGTAGCAGCCTGCAGAGGAATGTAATGGCTGAATCAGAGAGCTTCAACTTCCCAAATGACAAAGCTATAATAGATCTCTTGTGTTCAATAGCATTGGTGCAGTTCATGTTAGATAGTCAAAATCAAAATTACTCCTACTACCAGCCATATTAAAAAGGATCAACCCCGAAAGCTATGCTCAAATTAGTTGATAAAAAGCATCCATTTCACAGACAGGAAAAAAAAGAAGAATATGCAACAAATCGTTTCCTGTCGCATCCATACAATAGGATTCTCAGGTGCAGCGCATCATAACAGTCAAAATTAATAGTACCAGGTGTATTGGAAAGAATCAATGGTGGAAGTTACACTCAAGTTAGTAGATAAGCATCCATTTCAAATAGAAAACCATAACAAATGAATATGCACCAAATCATTTCCAGCAGCATCCATAAGATAGGACTCTCAAGTGAGGTTGAAGACCCCCTCCCTTTTATTAATAGAAAAAGGTTTACAATCATTTCAAGAATTCTCTTAGGGGAATGTCCATTTCAGGACTAGTACAGGAATTTCTAATCGTAGAAGCCATGGAGACCATTTCTTGCGAAATGGGCAGCACAACTATTAGTGTCCTTATATAATTGGCAATTCAGCGCAAACAGGTCTTCGTCATATCTTTAATTTCTTCAATCGAGTGAATGAGTCTCAAAGGTCTGGTAGAAGCTTCATCGCAAGAAGAGAGAACTATCGAGGACATGCATTAAATAAGAACCCACCTAGAATTTTGAGATTTGGTCTCGTCAAGACCAGCTTTGATTGTAATAAAGATGAAGATCAATGGATCCGCAAGTGGGTGGTGCATGGAAAGTAGAGTTAAGCTTCAAAACAAGACTATGACAAACTAATCAAGATCCCAGTATTGATCTTCAGTGAAACTTGGGGAGTAGATGTCCAAGGTTGTTGTCGTTTGCCTGGTGGCTGTGGAGATTGGATTAATGACCAAGTAGTAAGAGCCTGCTCTTCTCCTTCAAGTAGATCATCAATTATATTTGCCCCTTCGAGGCAAATTATCACATCAAAAATGATGTTAAATACAATATTTTTTGACAGAGTTGGTGTTGTGGAAGATCCACGAGTTCATTGATGATGACAGAGAAATTTCAATGAGCATTTAGAAGTGCATTTCAATAAAATGTGTTCAATCGTTGGAATTATCACGCCCAAGGTGAGATAACATGCACCTCCAGATCCATTTAGTGTAGCTGCAGTTGTAGAATACATATATGATCAGTCATCTATGAACTCAGCCAAAAGGAATAGAACCCTCTCTTACAAAAGGTTCTTCAATGTCATAAGTTTCTTATTAATAGCAAGAAATACAAAGAAGTTATGTCATGGAACTGACTGAGAAGGCCATAGAAAATTGCTCTAGGGGACTCTTGGGTTTGCATGCCTTTGAACGTTCCAAGCAGATTTTGGTAAAAACACCCTTTTTTGTCGGTCTCCATCCAATCAACTTATCATCGTTAGTTGATGGGTCAACATATTGAAATGTAACCAAATTCCAGACTGGTTCGAACCTTAATGTGATCTGAGTAAGAAGGTTCCATGTTCTGTCTTGCCAAAGATCAGAGATAAGGCAATCTTCTTCAGTTCCTGAGTGGATGATAGATCTATGACCAAAACAATTGCTGCAATCTTCGATCCAAGGATCCTTCCAAAAAAGAGTTTTGGAGCCCTTACCAACTAAAAAATTTGCATTTGAGAGAATGGTATCTCAAACTCTCGTTATGCCTTTCCTAGACCATGAATAAAACCTCGAGGGTCAAGCAGGGTCCATATATCATCATTAGAGAAATGGTAGTCAAGGCGACGCCACGACGAATGACGCCGTAAAACGCCATATGGACCCTAATGGCGAGAGGTCATCAAATGGCGTCGCCATGGCACCATAGCATCATCATATTCGCCATATTAAAAATATATAATTATTATTTTATTTTATTTTTTTATTTTTTTTTAGAAATAACTTTTAATTTTAACTTTATAAGTTATAATACTTTTAATTATCATTTTATAAATTATTATATTATAATACTTTAGGGACATACTTATAAAATGAGTCATTTTACCCCTTTATATATTACAAACCCTCGACATTTTATTTCTGGAGGACGAGATAACTAAATGAAGAAAGACGAAGACCGATAAGCCCTAACGCCCTAAAATATATTTTCTTTTTTTTTCTACCTTAAAATTTGCTTTGAAATTTGTATTTTTTTTTCCTACTTTATTACCCACAGATGCCCTAAAATTAGCTCTAAAATCTGATTTTTTTTTTTGCCACAGGTGTCTTAAAATCTGTTTTTTTTTTTTTTTCCACTTTATATTAGCCAGAGGTGCCATGTATATATATATATTTTGTCACAACTTTTTATAAAATCATATTTTAAGTCACAGGTGCCTTAAAATCTGATTTTTTTATTTTTTTCACTTTATATTAACCACAGGTGCCGTGTATATATATATATATATATATATATATATATATATATATATATATATATATATATATATATATATATTTGCACTCTATTTATTGATATTTATCTATGCCCGATTAATTAGTTGATTTTTTTTTTCCTCTAAAAAAAATATATGTATTAAAAAAATAATAATATTAATGATTAATAAATAAAAATAAAATTATTAATATTTTTTTAAAGAAATTATAAATGGTCTCGTCATGGCCTCGCTATGATCTCGTCATGGCCTGACGAGCCTCTTCGCCATGACCTCACCACAACGCCTTAACTACCTTGGTTATAGACATATTGAGATTTCATCCTAGAGGTCCAAAGACTATCGGAAGTAAGAAGGCTCCAAACTAGTTTACACAGTAAAGCATCATTCAGTCCTTAGGCCTTCCAATACGAATACCACCTTTGTCAATCATTTGTAAGGGTCTTTCAAGATTCTCCCCAAGCTAGAATATCATTTTTAACTTTCTTTTTTATATGAATTTGAATAAAATATATGTAGGAGATTTTAGCTCTAGGCTAGAATCGTTTGATCAACATATCAAATAGAACAATTAATTAGTAAGATAAATCTTACTTACTTGATCGGATGGTCGTGAAGACGTGCTTGATCTGCAGATCCTTGGTACAAGATCACGACCCTTAGAACAAACCACCTCTCTTTCTTTCTATCTCTATTGATGGGAATAACATTGAGAATGAATAAAGAGGGGACGTTGTTCTCCTTAAATAGACCTTGATTAGTCTCCTAGCCCATCAAGAAGACTAAATCTAGAGGATGTGTCACAATATAAAAGGGATTACCACAACCCTATAAATTAGAAATTCTACCAGATTGCGTGGTGATTCCCATTGTACCACGTTTAGAAAGTCTCACCAATTTAAGTTTTAATAAATAAGTAAAGAGGCTAGTGTGTGGGTCACAAATACCCAACAATCTCTCACTTGATCCACACACTACCAAAATATTGTTTCAATAAATTCATGAATTGGTCCTTTTGAAAAGCGGATGGCCATCCTTAGAATTTTATAAAATCATTGACTTTCAAAGAACTTGGTACAATACATCATCCCCTCAAGTTCAAGAAACAACTATAATAATGGATCATGAATGCCTATAATATACCATGCTTTACAATTGACAATAAGGCAGTTCCATGGTCACAAAAATTATTGTTGTTTAATGAACCCAAGAGTATTACTTGTGGTTTTGTGACACCAATATATGCACACTTTAATGCAATCACTTGTGTGTATACCTGCATTCGTCCTGCTTCATACCCTAAAGTATGTTATCCTGATATCTTACGGCATACGCCACGTGAAAACCATCACCCAACTATCAGGATAGAGGCTATACAACCGTGGTGCCTAATCACGATAGCCCAAGCTTCCTTATTTGAGCACTTATGCTCCCAGGCCAACATTGCATATGCTAATAATGATAATCATGATAAATATTGAGTAGAATGAAAAACATGCATCAAATGATAATCAATATAATAAGACAATAGAATAAACATTGTGGAAGAAACTCCCACTCAATTAATGTACTCGAGTGTTGCTAACACTCTCATCCGGATCACGTGCGCTAAAAAATCTTTTGGTTGAAGCCCCTTTGTGAGTGGGTCAGCAATCATTTCCTCAGAAGGTAAATGAGGGATCTTAATGAGTCCTTCACGAACCTTTTTCAGCACCATTATATACTTGACCTCGATGTGCCGATTGCACTTGGCTCGTTTCCCGCTCTCGATGAAATCAATGGCAGCTTTGTTATCGCAATAAATGGTCAAGGGCTTATGAATGGAATCAACAACACCTAACTCACCAATGAAGCTTTTTAACCAAATGGCATGCTTGGTGGCCTCATAGCATCCAATGAACTCTGCGAACATAATTGAATCCGACGTTATGGTCTGTTTGGAGCTTCTCTAGGTGACGGCACCATGAGCGAGTTTGAAGATGAAACCCGAAGTGGATTTGCGAGATCGATCACAGCCTGCATAGCTGGAATCGCTATAGCCAACGACTTCAAGTTCATTTGATCTTCGGTATACGAGCATGTGGTCTTTGGTTCCTTGCAAATATCACAATACCTTCTTGACGGCTATCCAATGAGCAAAACCCGGATTTAGTTGAAACCTCCCGAGCATCCCAACGACGAAACTAATGTCAGGTCGCATGCAGGTCATAGTATACATGAGGCTTCCTACTGCAGATGCATATATAGTTGGATCCACTCGCTATCTTTCCATATCATTTTTTTGGGCATTGATCTTCGCTTAAGAGATCACCCTTAATAATTGGAGCACTGGAAGGATTATAGTTCTCCATTTTGTAGCGTTTGAGGACCTTGTCGATGTAAGCTCTCTGAGATAATCCTAAGAGCCCAGCTCCCCGTTGTCTGTGGATTTTAATTCCCATAATGTATTGTGCATTTCCCATATCCTTCATGTCGAAATAATTGGATAGGAAATGTTTTGTATCCTGTAGAAGATGAATGTCATTACTTGCGAGTAGAATATCATCAACATATAGCACTAGGATGATGAAACGACCTTTTGTCTTCTTTATATATATGCACCTATCCATGACATTTTCTTGAAAATCGTATTTCGTAACAACTTGATCAAACTTCAGGTACCATTGTCTTGAAGCTTGCTTCAACCCATAAATGGACTTCTTCAGCTTGCACACATAATCCTCTTGACCATGTATCGCAAAACCCTCAGGTTGAGACATATAGATCTCTTCTTCTAAATGATCATTGAGGAATGCCGTCTTTACATCCATCTGATATAATTCTAAGTCATAGTGTGCCACTATCGCTAGGATTATTCGAAGAGAGTCCTTGGATGAAACAAGAGAGTATGTTTCATTGTAATCAATTTCCGGTCTCTAAGTGAACCCTTTGGCTACTAATCTGGCTTTGAATTTATCAACATTTCCTTCAGAGTCCCTTTTAACTTTGTAAACCCATCTGCATTTGATTGCCTTGCATCCTTTTGGAAGGATCACAAGGTCCCAGACATCATTTATTTTCATAGATTGCAACTCTTCTCTCATGGCCTCCTCCCAGTGTAGAGACTGATCGCTTTTCATGGCTTGAGAGAAAGAGGAAGGATTATAGGTGTCCAGATCAACATCATCATTTTCTTGCAGATAGACTTCATAATCATTGGATATCGCAGATCTACGTTCTCGATTGGATCTCCTTAGAGCAATTGGTTGCCCTTCAATGAGAGGAGGGGGAGGTGGAGCACTGGAAGTTTCAACATTAGGGAAATCATTGTGTATCATAGATCTCTCAGGGTAAATGACGGGATCAGGGATAGGAACATGTATAGTTGTTACATGAGTATCTTCTTCAAAGACAATTTTCTTCTGTTTTTGACTCCCACTAATGAAACTATCTTCAAGAAACTTGGCATTGTAGGTCTCTACGATCTCCAACGGTCGAGATGGGCAATAGAACCTATATGATCGGGTGCGCTCGGGGTAACCAATGAAGTAACATGTGACGGTGCGTGGATCAAGCTTCTTCAGGTTTGGATCATAGAGTCTTGCTTCTGCCAAACACCCCCACACATGCAAATGTTTAAGACTTGGTCTACGGCCGGTCCAAAGTTTGTAAGGTGTTTCTGGAGCAGCTTTACATGGCACTCGGTTAAGAATATAAGCTGCGATTTTGAGAGCTTCTCCCCAAAAACTTTCAGGAAGATTCGAGTTGCACATCATGCTGCGAACAACCTCCTGATAAGTGAGATTTCTTCTCTAAGAGACACCATTCTGTTGGGGGGTACCAGGCGAAGTGTATTGAGGAACAATCCCATGTTCCCTTAAGAATTGAGCAAAGTTTTCGTGATTAACACCATCAGAATCCATCTTCCCATAATATTCTCCACCACGATCCGATCTAACGGCTTTAATTTTCTTATCAGTTTGTTTCTCAACTTCCGTTTTAAAGATCTTGAACATGTCAAGTGCCTCAGACTTCTGATGAATCAGGTAGGCATAGGCATAACGGGAAAAGTCATCTATAAAACTGATCAAATAACGTTGTCCACCTCGTGAAGGTGTGGGAAAAGGTCCACAAATGTCTGTGTGGATCAGTTGTAACAGAACAGAGGATCTAATAGCCTCAAATTTTCGTTGTTTCGTTGACTTCCCCTTAATGCATTCAATACATGTTGTAAAATCGTTAAAATCAAGAGGATTAAGAATGTCATCCCTGACCAGAGTTTCTAATCTTTTCTTCGATATGTGACCCAAACGTTTATGCCAAAGCATAGAGGAGTTTTCTGCCAAAAGGGGGCGCTTTGATCCAGATGAGGTGCTAGAGACACATGCAAATGATGTAGCAGAAATATCATCAAGAGATAAGTAAAACAATCCATCTACTAATAAACCATGTCCCATAGTAATAGTGTCCTTAGAAATAACCAAGGAGTCTCTAGCAAAAGTAAAAGAATAACCAAAAGTAACTAATCTGGAGATGGAAATGAGATTTCGTCTGAAGGACAGAATGAAATAAACATTTTCAAGTATAAAAATATGTCCAGTGTCTAAAACAAGCCGATAAGTTCCAACAGCCTCGACATTGACTGCTTGCTCGTTTCCTAGGAAAAGCCTTTCATCCGATTTTGGGCTTCTCCTGCTTACCAATCCCTGCAATGAATGAGCTACATGTGCAGTGGCACCAGAGTCAACCCACCAAGAATTTTCGAAAACCTTAACCAGATTCGATTCAGAACAAACATGAGCGAAATGAATACCTTGGTGTTTCTTCTTCATAATACTTTTCCATAAATAGCAATCCTTCTTAAAGTGACCCTTCTTTTTGCAGAATTGGCAGCCATCGTCGTTAGCATTCACAACAACTTTCTTCTTGAAGTCTTTCTTGTTCCCTTTAATCGTGACGTGATTCTTTCTTTGACCATTTTTCTTATAATTTTTCTTATGAGTAGGATTGTAGGCATTTGTGTTTTGGTTTGATCGAAGCTAGTCATCAGCTTAGGCCAGAAGCGTCGCTCTTCTCTCACCTAGACACGCATAACTATTCTATCCATTCCCCTTTCGTAAGTTTTCTAAGTCAGCTTTAGCCAGAAGTAGTAGCTCACGAAAGTGAATGCTGTGGCAATCTTAATGAGACGAGTGTCTCAAAATTCAAGGATAACGTAACCTCCATAGGCCGGTCACCTTTGGGCAGACTACACACCTACTTTGGCAACGCTTTCCTGAACGATTACTTTACCGGTATTCTTAAACCCCTTTATAGGAAGAACCTATCTCAAGGCATTCTATCATGTCATTGGTTCAAGGTTTCATACCCTAAATACGTTCATTACTAAATTTTAGGGAAAGTAGAGTTATAAAGGGAAAGTGCACATGTATTAACTATGAACAATAACATGATAGTGTAAGAGTGTCCATACAAAATGTTCAAAAAACAGTTCAACTATGTATTTGGAATAAAATATATTTATTAATCTTTGACTGGAATTTTCATATCCAAAACAGTGTTAACTAGTCCCATAGACTAGTCCAACGTGTAGATCTCGTCGAGTAGATCAAAATTGATAGGTCATATGCGCGAAACAGAGTTGTAAAACTCCAAATATCGCATTTTAAAGTTTGAACCAAAAAAGTGTTCAGTCTGGTTGCGGAAACAAGTTCCGAGTTTAAAACTTTTGTCTGCAGCCGACAGAAGCAGTGCAGTATGGTGGCTGCAGACAAAATATAAATGGTTTGGGTTGGGTCTTGGACCCGTATTCGATCAGTTGATGGGCCCAAGTGGGTCATGTTATGGGCCGAACTGGTCCAGGGCCATATGGGCCTAAGGTAAAATAGTGGGTCGGTGATGGGTCATGGAACCGGACTGAGATGGGCCAGGTCCAAGGGTCAGGTACCGGGCGGAAGTGGGTCAGGGCCATGGGCCAGGGTAATGGGTCGGGTGTCTAGTGGGCCGAAGAGTCAACGGGCCTTATGGGTTGGTCCGCGGATCGGGTCATTGGGCAAGTGAAAGGACCACATGGGTCAAGCAGCGGACCGAGCCGGTACAAGGACTAAGTATGACCGGGTCACCCAGGTCATGTGGGCCGACAACAGACCCGACCCGGCCCTAGGAAAAAACCCAAGCCACTGTTCATCGTCTTCTTAAAAAAAAAAATTTTTTTTTTTTTTTTTTTTAAAGAACCAGTCCTCATGGGACTGTGATCCGGCCACCCATGAGACACCTGCGCCGATGGTCCAATGCGCCATCCGTTGCACCATACGGCCATTCGTGCCAGCCGACAACGATCGACGTCTTGAACGGCAGACCGTCAGTCAAATTTTTTTTTGAAATCTATTGCAGGCAGCCCCTTATATATATATATATATATATCCAGCCGATCAAGGCTAAAACAGCCATCCGGTCCGGTCTATCCCGGACTTTCTAAAATAATTATTTTCACCGGCAACCACAAAACAGTCTAGTGAAATTTTTATTTATTTTTTTATTTGAAATCTGTGTGGATCAAACGAAATCAGGCCATCCAGGCTCTGATACCAATTGTAGGAGATTTTAGCTCTAGGCTAGAATCGTTTGATCAATATATCAAATAAAACAAATAATTAGTAAGATAAATCTTACTTACCTGATCGGATGGTCGTGAAGACGTGCTTGATCGACAGATCCTCGGTACAAGATCACGACCCTTAGAACAAACCACCTCTCTTTCTTTCTATCTCTATTGATGGGAATAACATTGAGAATGAAAAAAGAGGGGACGTTGTTCTCCTTAAATAGACCTTGATTAGTCTCCTAGCCCATCAAGGAGACTAAATCTAGAGGATGTGTCACAATATAAAAGGAATTACCTCAACCCTATAAATTAGGAATTCCACAATTTAAGTTTTAATAAATAAGTAAAGAGGCTAGTGTGTGGGCCACAAATACCCAACAATATAAACCCAAGGCTGCAAGATAATTAGCAGATAGAAGGGTTTATCTCCAACACTTAGTCACACACATTGAACAATGTTCAGAAATAGGGGTGTTAATGGCTGGGCTGGCTTGGCGGCCCGACCAAACCCTATATGTAAAGGGGTAGATATCAATATCAGTATAGGACGTGATATAGAACCATGGCAGAGAAAAAAAATATATAGTTTTTCTATGTCACCTTCGTCAATGATGCTTCATGTGGTTGCCCCTTCATCCTCGACTCATGCTATTCTTACAAGGGAGTAGCAGAACTTATTGCAATGTGTCTCAAGTACACGGAACTCCACTTCTCACATGGTTGATTCCGGTATCATTGGGTATGTTCACACATCCACGTCCTCCTAGTCTCTTTGGATCATCGATTCAGGGGTGACTGACCATATATCTGGTATGTCTGTATTTTCATTTTCTGACACGTCATATCTGTGGTTGATGGGTCCCTTGTCCTGTAAAGGGTAAAGGACTGTTCAAATTGGCGGTCTGTCATTAGATTAAAAACTACATGTTCCTAAAATCCCTACGTTTATTGTCTGTACATTGTTGTGTAACCTTCTATCCTTCTTATTGTGTTTTAGGACCTGACGACAGGGAGGATACTTGGCCGGGGTCTTGAGGAGAGAAGGCTACTTGCTTGATCATCAAAAGATTTCGAGGCCGATTGTTGCTGCTACTATATCGATGGATGATGCTCACTTGTGGTGTTCTCGTTTAGGCCATTTGCCTATTTCACGTTTGCATATTTTGTTTCCAAAACAGTCTAATGCTTTTGATAGTTCCCAGTTTAAATGTGAAGTTTGACTAGTTTCAGAACATCGTAGAAATTTGTATCTTAGTAATGAAAGTAAACCAGTACTCAATTTCAGCTTGTTCATTCTAATGCCTAGGTTTCATCCACTACAAAAAAAGAGACTTTTGGGTACGGATATTGGAGACGGCTTTGAATGGGGTCTCCAATAACCTTTTATTGGAGACGGCTCTTTTAAAATCAGTTTCTAATTGTTATTATTTGGAGACAACTTTTTTTAAATCTGTCTCTAATGTTATTATTAGAGACTGCTTTTTCGTCTCTAGCCGTCTATGTAAGTTTTGGCTGGTTTCAGCTTTAGAGACTAATGCAAAAGCCGTCTCTTAAAAGTACCATCTCGCGCGCGCGGGAGTGAAGCTGAAGGAGGCTCTAAAATATAAAAACGTGGCTTCAATGACCAAACACTTCTATTTCGTCTGAAATCAAGATCTCCATCTTCTTCCTCTCTCCACCATCTCCAAAATCCCTAACACAAATCCTTCCCTTCGATTTCCTAAACACTCCCTCCAAAATCTTCCGTCCAACCCTAACCTACTCAAACGACTCCGTGGACAATGGAATTCATTCTCCACCACGTTATTCGCCTTCATCATCGTCTGAGGCTTAGGGTTCCAAATCGACCTCGATTTCTTTTGGCATAAAAATAGGCTGAATTGGCGATCTCTCGAAGCTTCTATCTCGATATTTCATGGAAATCGACGGTCAGTAGATTGATAAGCTCGGAATAGTCAGATCATCGAACAAGGATGAAGAAGGAGATCTCGCTGTTGGATTGTTTATGGTGTTGATCCCGTTCCATAGCATCAGGCTTGGGATCTTCGATCCGATTGCAGTAATCCAATCGATGCATTACTGCATGATTTGCTGATTAGGTTTGTTTACGGTTTTAAATTTGGGTTTGTGGATTGATGATTTGAGAAATTTATTGAATTTGTGTGGGTTCTTGTTGTTGGTTGTGATTTTGGGGGTTGTCTAAAGCAAAAGATTCAATTGGACGAGCTTCGTCAAGACCCTGACCTCAAACTGTGCCAGCTTCGATCGGACGAGCCTCATCAAGACCCCGACCCTAGCGGTCTGCTGACCGGATCCCACCGTCTTCGATATCATAACCAACCTCAACGGCTCTCTCCTAGAAATAAAACCGGCTCATTTCATTGCTTCTTCTCATCGTTTAGAAACCCATTAGTGAAGAAGAAGAAAAATAAGAACAATTGCAAAAATAAAAATTAGTAAGTGCCTATAATGATGATTTTGCATATGACATGTTTGAGAAAATGCTCAAAAGAAATATAGGTTTATTTCTTTTTAAATTGCTCATTATATATGCTATATTTATTAGCAACTTGCATGCTGAATATTTTATAAAATGCTTAGGAAAAATATGGGTTTGGGTTTGTTTGTTTGTTTTTATGTTAAGCCATTGTTTATATGCATATTTTTTGTTTTATCTTATTATATATCAGATCTGTGATGAAATGCTTAAGGGCATAGTGACAAATTTCGTTTTCGGTAGATGTTCATAGCCTCTTACATGTTTAACTTACAAGTAAGTTAGATGTTCATAGCCTCTTTCAGTAGATGTTCATAGCCTCTTTCTAATTTTAGGAATGTGAACCAAAAAGGTGTTGTTAAAGACTAGAGAGGACGCATGGATGAAATGAAACTCTTCTTAGGACCTAATGAGATCCCCTTTAGTCAAAAGTTTTAGAAAGGAACTATAAGGTGTTAGATATTGGAGGATGACCGTCTATGGATTGCCTTCCATCTCGTATATTTGAGGAAAAAATCCATCCACCCATACATCTAGCAACCAATCAGATTTGCATTGGTCTTCAAAGAAACTTCGGATGGCCTTCTCCATTCCATTACCGTCTTTATTTTATTTTTTTTATCTTTGTTTATAAAAAGCCTCTTCTTATTTTTATTTATAAACAAAAAACTCTATCTAGAATATTCATCCATTCTCACTTGAGTTTGGAAGCATCATGTCATTGGTAACACATCGGTACACGGCAGCTTGTGGGGCATGTTGGTGTGTGGCGTAGGAGCGGCATATTTGAAAGAAGCAATCTGGTGACAGCCGTCCTACCTGCCTCAATCTTCTATTGTAAGTTTCTATTTGATATCAAGGTTTTTTTTAAGGTTTCAGAAATTTCAATTTGAGGGATTTACTAGTTTCTAGATTCATCTTCAATTTTGATAATTTTTTGAATTGATGGTTAGGGTTCCTTAGATGCTTTTGACATATATAGTTAAAAGAATGTTACAACATGATGAATCTAGAGTCAATTTTGATAATTTTACTGTAAATGATTGGGACGAAAAACAATCTTGCGTCAAAATAGAACAATGGCTTTACTATTCATCTATCGTCGGTATTTCCTTCTCAAGACAAGAAAACAAAATTTTCATGGAGAACTGCTTATGCTTTGGTAAGGGAAGCTGAGTTCATTATTTTTAGTTTCGGGCCTCTGGGCTGAAATATATTTTGGGAAATTTAGTAAACTAGGATGTGTTCTGAAAATAAGTATCTCCAAATACCAAACTTGAAATATTTAGCAAAACAGGACATTGTGTTGATAGGACTAATCTTAACCATCAGATCAAGAGCTTACAAATGGATCGTGAAAAGAGTTTGGCTTTGGATCATATTAATTGATAAGAAAACTTCTTTCACCAAATCGTTGGAATCTTCAATCAAAATGAACTTTAGGCATAGTACCATTAACTTGAATGGTTTTGCCACTTGGACACATTGCTGCCCATGACTGCGCCATGTATATTATAGATGACCATGGCACCACACCTGATGTTTGTCTTCACTGAGCTGCAGTGATTTGGAAAAAATATTTTCCCAGAATTCTTTGCAGCCATTATTTTCTGAACAGGAACAAAGCATCTATTGTTCTTACTGTTCTAAAACATATTATTTAGTCTGGTTGCTGATTGTTCAGACTTGAATATTGAGCTTTGTTCTTCAGATTTATTTCAAGAATATTGGTTTTATTATTGAAGTTCTTTATTGCTATAAGCTGGTGAGTGACATCCAGATGTCTTTTTACAACAATTTTCGAGCAAATGTTGGTTTTAATAATCTTTTTTATGCCAAACTTGTCGTACCCGCAGTTTAATTGAACCGCCGCTGTAAATAACAATTAATGACGGTTGGACGGGACCGTGCGACTAAAAGTGAGCGCAATTCTGAAAACTCAATGAGTGCCAAACCCGCGGTTTATATTCTAAAAACTCGATCAATGAGCACCAAACCCTCTAACCTTCGACTGAAGCCCTCCATTAATAAGCGTCCCATCTCTCTCTCACAGAAAGATATTTTCCCAGCCTTGAGTGGTCGAATCCTCTCATTTTTCTCATACCTCAAATCCTCCACTAAAAGATCTAATCATTCTTCTTCTTTAATCATTTTTGTTCTTTATCATCAGTTGAAGAGGACAAAGGGGTTTGGGAATTTCTTCAAAGGAAGGAAAGGTATGGCTTCAAATGTATCCTCAAAAAAAATGAAGGTATGTAGATTTTTTTTTTCTAAACAACCTTCCTGCTATTTAAGTTGTTTTCTTGCTCTATTAACCCTAGATCTTCTATCAAAATCCTCTTCACCATCGGATAGTCCATGAAAATCCTCACGTGATTCATCTTCTCAAGGGGTGCCCTCATAGCTGATTTTGTTTTCTCGTTGAAGGATCAGCTACAAAACCCTATTCACCATTTTCTTTTCTCATTGAAGGGTCACCCCAAAATCCTATTCACCTTCTGTTACAGCCGCCTTATGTTAATCAAAGGAACTATCAAAACACCTTATGTTACGGCCACCTCACTTAATCAAAGTAAAAATTCATTGACAATCTTCCACACCATAGATCTTGAGATCATGAGCTTACCATCAAACAGTCAAATGTTGGTTCTACGTGGCACACATCCCAAAAAGCCTCACATTCACTCTTTGGGATGTGTGTCGCGTAGAATTAACATCTAACCATCTATTTTCTGATTGCTTTTTTTTGTGTGTAGATTTGGATGTTTCTAGCTCACTCGAAAAAAACAGAAAAAACACTATTTATTAATATATTTTTTATGAAAAGAAATTTATACATTTTTTTGCAGTATGAATTACTTATTGTAGAAAGGATGAGTAGCTATATATTTGAGAAAATCGATTCTGTATTATAAATTTCGTGTGATTTATATTTGAGATGAACAATTACAAAATCAAATGAGCTTTTCATACTTAAAGCACACCATTAACTCCAATTTGTGCAGAGTGTGGGAGACTTTTCTGATTCTTTTGGTCATCTATTCTGGTTGGGTATCTCCATTTGAATTCGGGTTCATCCCGAGACCGGAAGGAGCTCTATTAATGACATAACATTGTTAATGCGTTCTTCGCCATCGATATTGTCTTGACATTTTTTGTTGCTTACCTCGATAGATCAACTTATCTTGTCATTGACAACCCAAAGCAGATTGCTTGGAAGTATTCGAGCACATGGTTGGCTCTAGATGTTGCATCAACGATCCTAACTGAAGTTGCTTGTAAGATTTTGCCAACGAAACTCCAATCATATGGGTTCTTCAATATGTTTAGGCTTTGGCGTCTTCGAAGAGTCAGTTCTCTCTTCGCATGGTATGTGTTAATCTCAAATTCCATAGCAATGGGTGGCAATGTTGCCTACCTCCATTGATCATCTTTTTATACTAATTCGGTTGAACAGGTTGGAGAAAGATAGAAAATTCAACTACTATTGGGTTTGATGTGCAAAACTTATTTGTGTTAGCAGAGATGATATTTTTGGTCATTTTTAACTTAAGAAGACTCTTTTGTGAGCATTCTCTTATATGATTTGGAAAAAATATACATTCATAGGTAGCTCTGTTCATGGTCCACTGTACTGGATGCTTCTATTATCTTATAGCCACAAAGTATCCAGACCCAAAGAAGACTTGGATCGGAGATCCTCCTGATAATTTCCTAGATCTACGTGACATCAATGTATTGGGCGATAACCACTCTCACGACCGTTGGATATGGTGATTTGCATGCACAAAATGTGTGGGAGATGACATTTGTCATTTTCTACATGTTATTTAACCTTGGATTGACGGCCTATTTGATTGGAAATATGACCAACTTGGTTGTCCATGGGACCAGCCGAACCAGAAAATTCATGAGTCTCCCATACTTCAAATTGTGACAAGTTGGCTGACAAGATATATATATATATATATATATATATATATATATATATATATATATATATATATATATATATATATATATATATGGGGAATGATCCGTTTACTCCTGGAAAAAAAAATCCCTTTTACTCGGGTACAAACTCTCAGAGCTTACTGGCTGCATGTAATTTCAGGTTTTTTAAAGGCAGCAGAAATTACTTGCAACCAGGTCTGAGTGGTGGGATAGAAACCCATAACTTGAGTTAGGAGATCATTTCCCTATATATATATATGCATGATTACAAAGGGATTTGATGGATATTTCTATGGTCGATAAGCACGATTATGACAACGTAGTCATTGGCTACTACATTCTATCCAGTTCTAAAAATGCATCACTCAACTTCGACTATGAGTTTAGTCTGACACTGATCTTGGTTGGCTGCTCAACTTTCACAAATACCCTTTTGATATATTCTAGTAATTGATCAATTTTTCGGGTTAAAGAACTGTGGCACCCATAATTTTTCAAGTTCTTAATCAAGGTCCTAAAAATGTGCTTTTTACTTTTCTCACTCACATTCACTAGTTGGTGGTTGTGCATCAATCGATAAGAGGTCAAGGGTGCACAATGGTTCTGAGATTTTAGGTTGTCTTTGGATTTACAGATAGATACAATCCAAGTGGCTTCAGGTTTTGCACAAAGAAACCAACTCCCCATCCACCTGCGAGAGCAGATGCTCGCACACTTGTGTTTGAAGTTTGCGTTTAGGGAGAATGAAGACTCTTGATGTCCTTCCGAAAGCCATCCGATGTAGTATCTCTCATTTCTTGTTTTACCCTGTGATCGATGAGGTCTACTTGTTCCATGGTGTTTCGAATGATTTGCTTTTCCAACTAGTAAGGTGCTTTAACCATCTGTCTTTCTCAATTTTTATATTCCACCCGCTTGAATGTTTCCTTTACCTTGGTGACTTGCTTTGAGGCGTCATAGATGAAAGCCGAATATTTTCCTCCCAATGAAGATGTGACCCTTCAAAACGAAGCCCCGACCAAATTTTACATCATGGTGACTGGTGTTGTGGTAACCACTGAACTTCATTTTTGGTGTTTTTTTCTGAGAATAAATTAATCACTGTCCAATTCTTATGGTGCATTTAAAAAAAATAAAATCATTTTGTTTATTCTTTCAGTATTTTTTTTTACAATTTACTTTTACATAATCTTTGAAATTGATGTCTTGTAACTTTCGTACTCCCTTCGTAGGATCTACTAGAATATATAAATGGAACAGAGCAGGCAAGTTTGTAGTACTCTTAATAAGTTCTCACAAATACCAGAAAATGATATCATATATGACTCTAATTGAGACCATTCCCTAACGTGGAATAATGAATGGTTCCAGGTTGTTCGAGAGTTAAGGAAGGGGGATCTTTTCGGCGAGATCGGTATACTATATTACAGGCTACAGCCATTCACAGTCAGAGCCAAACGGTTAAGCCAGCTGCTGCTGCGTTTGAACCGTAGTTCATTTTTTGTAACACTGTACCAAATTAGAATATGTTATGCACGTTTCTTTTGTAACAATGTAGCAAGAAAAAATGAGAGTTGTTACTTGTATACATAAATTTATTGTGAATGAAATTGCGGTGTTGTGAATTAAAATTTACTTTTCTTAATGAGTTTTGAGCAGGTTAATGTGAATGAAAATGTGAGTATGTAAATGCAGGTTATGGATTTTCATAATTTTTTTTTTTTTTTAAAATGCAGGTTATAAATTGTACTGCTAGGCAATATGGTTCTTGGAGCAAAAAAAATTTATTTAACAGGAAATCACTTATTGGAGACGGCTTTAAGCCGTCTCCAATTGTTATGACCCGGTTATCTTTGACTCAAATGAATGGCGATAGATTTAGGATGCACCAAGAGGGGGTACGTGTACGCACACTATATCCTGACCCACACAAATGCTAATTTTAGGAATTTCTATTTTATTACGTTTACACTGTATAGGGCAACTAAATTATTTTTTTACCAAATAAGAAGAGTCCCAAAAAGGACTCCTACTCTCTTGAAACTCTTGAGTCCCAAAAAGGACTCCTACTCTCTTGAAACTCTTGCCCCTTTTAGGTTTGGGATCTTACCCATTTAAGTCACCCACGTCCGTCTCTTCCTTTAACCTAAAACCTTACCCTCCCTCTCTATATATAGATAGACTTGTTTATAAATATACATATATCTTAACCCACTAAACCAAACAGCCATCTTCCTCTGCCTCCCTCTCTCACTTTTGAACCAAACCCAACAGCCACGCTCCCTTCCAAAACGCCTAGCAGGCCCTCTGCCGATCGGCCCACGGGGTGGCGCACAAATACCACACCCGAGCCAAAGTGTTGCCTTGAATCTGATTTGCATAAGTGTGAAACCGTCGATCCACTGCCGAAAGCACATCGCCGAATCGACGCGTAGGAGTCGCATCGCCGATCTAGCGCTTGAAATCAACTCCTACGTGCACGCTCCAACAGGTGGGTGCTCCTCGATCGATCTTAACATATTTAGTTCGTTTTTGAAAATAAAGGAAAAATATATTTATATCGTCTTCCTGCTCTATTAATGGCTGTGTAACTTTGAGGAAGATGATAAAAAAATAAAAATAAGTAAATAAATAAACTAATATTTATAATATAAAAGTATGCTAAACTAACGATATATATACCATTCATATATGTATTCATATAGAGATGTATATAAGGTTCACACCAAACTATAGTCCCTCCATTATCTTCCTCTCTCTACACATCTCTATACCAGAGTCTCTGTAACATAGACTCTCTGTGACACGCCTCCCTCATCTTGCTCCATTAAATGGTGGTCTTATAATCTGCCTTGTATATTATATATATATATATATATATGATTACCTAGATTTTAGGAAGAGAAAATTTCTGTATGATTTTTCTTTCCCATTTTATGGTTTCTGTGAGAACAATGTATTTATATTGTACACGTACGATTTATCGTCCCCATAACAGAACACACAGAGAGTGATTGGTGGTAGAGAGAAAGAGAAGCTTAGAGAGAGACAAAGGAGGCGCACCTAACCTCGCTTCTCCCGATTCTTTTGTTAAGATAAATATTTATATATCTATGCATATGGATGAAATTATGTAAGTGTCTAACAAGGGAAATAATCCCTCCTCCAATCTCGGAGATGAGTAACAGTGTGGTAAATGATATAATTACTTGTGTATAAGTAGATTTACATATGTTCATATATATAGATATGTAAAAGAAATCAACTTACAAATCGGATCACCATGCTCGTATATGACCCATTGCATGAGTGTACTTATAGCAGTGGAGCCAAGCTCCTATCCCCTCCTCCTCTTGACACCCACGTCTTTGTAACATAGACCACTCACAAAAAATAAAAATAAATAAATAAATAAATAAATATATAAGGGAAAATCTTGCATGTGTGTATATATATATATATATATATATATATATATATATATATATATATATATATATATATATATATATATATATATGATGTTTCGGGACAGGATAAGATAAATTTCGGGGATCGGCCCAACTAAACGCCGACAATGCCGGTGATAACTTGCCCGTGCCAACTATTGTAGTTGGGCACTTTGAAGAATTTTACCTGATATGAATACTTTGGTGCAACCATCCTTTTAGCACCATTGATTTCAAATGAAATAGATTCAAGGTTGGACCTGATGGGCCCAACCCAAAAAATAGAACAGAGATGGACCATCTCCACAAATTGAAATCCTCGAGACATCTAATGGTTCAGAACTCGAGAATTTAGCCCACAAATCAAGAAAAAGTAAAAGGCTATTTAGATATCAGTGAACATGAAGGATTTGACCCTTAGATTTGAGACCTTAGAGGTCAAAATAAATTGGGCCCAACCTAATACCTTAGAATCATTTTTCTTAAATATCCGATGGTTCAGATCTGTTCAATCTGATCGCCACATGGTAGGTACACTAAGTGTGCACTTGATCGCTAGATCTTGTAAAACGTTGACCGGAAGATCTAGTGTGCTAGAGATCGAATCGATCGGGACAAAAGAATCAACCTTAGGTAAAATTTTATTGTCTAACCATCAAATGGTTCAGATTAGAGGATAAATGACTCAAAGTTCGTGCCTTCTTATTTTAGCCTTAGGTGCCACATGGAATAATACATGGGTTACCTTTGACCCTTAATTTTGAGAATTAAAGGCAAGTGGCCCAGGACCAACTTCAAAATGATCTCAATAGTAACTCAAGGTAATCTAATGGATCGAGAAAGTGTCACTAAAATTTCTAGGACGCTTTGAGGCTCACAAATTGAAAATTTTGGTGAGGATATTAACCCTTATATAACTAGGCTAAGTGGATCATTTGATCGCCACATTGACCCACTCTTAGGTCAAATTAGTAAAAGGTGTCGATACGTAGACCCACAAATATTAGGAAACTTTAAATAGAAGGCCCATCAAGAATCGACGGCCCATGTAAGGTTTCTCCAAAATTTTGTATGAAATATCTGTTTTTCAAATATTAATTATTATTTTATATTCACAAGTATGTAAGATGTATGAAATAGTTTCTTTTGGCCAAGTTAGTCCTTTCATCATATGGCATGCAACCACAGAAAATCACGATAGGGCATAATGACAATTAAAAAGAAATAAGCTATGTCACACGACTTTTAAGCCTTCGTCATGGTGGGATTCGTCAGTCCACGTGAAACTTGGAATGTAGGCATCTATGTACGGATGCAACACCTCTATGGGAGTATAGGCTGCCACACGAAGTACATCCAGGTTACTATGAAACTCGTCCCTTGGGAAGCGTGATTTTGTGAATCTTATCGCAGTGGCTCACTTCAAATTAAGTTTTGAAACAATAAGAAATGATATGTAAGATAAGGTAAGCTACGAATCTAATAATTGTTACGTTGTGAAGGCCAAAGAAATATAAATTAAGTTTCTACACGTGCCATGTCTTAGGTACACCGAAGATCTAACGTCTGACCAAGACGGGTCTTAAGGACAATATGATAATGACGTGTGTCCCAATGTAAGGGACACCGATTTAAATGCATGCAACCACATCGGTGGATGGTGGTATACGATATGATATGGAGGTTAGGTGGTTATCTACACGTGGACCTCGCGTGATAGGCTCGAGCAGCGTCCCTGGCACAGGTCGTATATGAAAATTAGGTAAGATGTGAAGTACGTTGTGTAGGCGTATGGAGCAATATTAAGTCTTAAGATATGCCACATAGGAAAAGTTGACAAAGCAGACACAAAAGGAGATCAGAACTTGATGCATCATATTTATTTCATGTTATGTCGTCTTTTCATTTTATGTTACTTTTTTCTTTTTTGCTATATTTTTCAGTTTGTTATGATAGATATGAGATCTTAGATGTTTTTGTAATCATTTATAATTTGTTTGATTTATTTCAAAGGTATCGCGAACTCAAGCGATTGCACACAATCACCGAGTATTTTATGGTGGATCGATTGTGCAACTCTTTGAGTTTACGGATAAACTCACCCTCCCAAAACTAACGATTGCGGTGAGAACTGATTTTTCCATCACCGAGGATGGGGATGTCATTGTTCGATGCGCTCAAGAGCGTGAAGACGCGTCGGCTACCATTTGACGAGGAATAGATCCATGATTACTTTGAGCATTGAGAGATTCTTAGTCATAGTTTTATTATTTTTCAGGGGAGATTTGTTATTAGATACTTTTATTTTTCAGCACCAATCTTGGGTTTGCGTTGGGACTGTTTTATTCTACGTAAAACCTCTGCTTGCTTTCGATTATAGATGCATGGTTAGGATTTATCATTTAATTAACGTCATCTACGTTTTCCGCTGTTGTTTTCTTGAATAATTTATTTTTAAATGATGCTATTAAATGCCTTGATCCATATGCTAAATCGGTATAAGAATTATATGTATGTCCGCTTATCGCCTTAACAAGCGTGCGGTGTCATAACACGGAATTCTAGGCCCTTGAGGTCGGGTAAGGATTCTGGGTCGTGACACCAATAACATCAGATCACTTATTGGAGATGGCTAAAAGCCGACTCCAATAACAAGAGATCACTTATTAGAGATGGCTTTAAGGTGTCTCCAACATCTCTTTGGAGACGGCTTATGGCCGTCTCCAATAACCTTAACTATTAGAGCCGGGCCCCATTTGGTGTCTAAAGACAATGGAGACGGGACTATTTGAGACTACATGGAAGCCGTCTCCAATACTATTGGAGATCGCTTAGACACCTTTAGAGCTCGGGTGCATTGCTTAGATTATCTTTGTAAAAAAAAAAATTTGAAAACCCATCTCCACCGTGTGTTTTTTGAACCATGAAATGTGGATCAATGAAGCCCGTCAAACTTTGACTTGTGGGTTTAAAAAGTGTTTTTCAATTTATTTATTTTAAATATTGATCTATACCCTCCACTTGTGCTCCATGTGACACCCAAATAGTGTTTTGGATGCCACATGGAGCTCCATAAGAATCTTGGAGGCCGGTGACAGTCCTCGATTGGAGGACCTAACCGGCTATATATGACAAATAGAAAGTTTCTATTTTAATATATTTAAAATATATATGGCAAGTAAAGAAAGAAATAGAGAATCTGATGGAGATGCCCTTAGAGAGAATATACGTTATTACAGAATGGACGGAGAAGATTTGATGGTAATTAATGGACGGTGTGGATTGATGAACTGCTTATTCGTTATCTGGACATCCTGGTCAAAGCTTGAGTATAGTGGTCTCAGTGGGCCGGGTTGGTCCAACTTCAGACTAGGCCAACTATACTCAGCTCTTGGAATTTATGCTTAAACCTGGCCGACAAAGACTATCTGTGCGGCTGAGACCATGACCTTTCGGGCTCGAATCTTGATCCAATCCGAGCAGCTTTGGGCTGGGCTCAAACAAAATCTGACCCATTGACAGACCAAATGGAGGAGATAGAAGTCACCATCCCCATCTAGCACGACCTCTATATCAAGGTATAAAATATCGATCGATATCGATACGTATCGATTTCTCGACTTGATATCGGTACCGGCCGATACATATCTGTTATCGGTTGATACCTACATTTTTTATTTTTTAAAATATACCGGAGGACCGATACCCGATACTGATACCGAGTCTATTACCTTGCTCTATTTATCATTAAAAAAGGAAAAACAAATTTGATAAATTTTTTATTGTCTTCTTTGAATCAAACCACAGTGAATTAGTGATCACGATTAATACCTGATTTTCGCATAAATTTTTTTACATCACAGCTTTCATATTGGATGGAACAGTTCTCAAATCGGGTTTCACGTGCCTTAATTATGGACTACTTCAAATCAAACGATGGAAATCATTTTTCATCCCACTCTTTACCGCAATAGATTTTGATATCATGGTCTTACCATCATACAGTTAAGTGATCCTAGAACCACGTCTGATATATGCTATTATCATGTTCATTTTTTGGGATGTGTCTGTCACATAAACCAAAAGATGACCATCTGATGCACTACAAAAAATATGACTATTAGCGGTAGCCAAAAACTGCCGCTAATAGTCTTAATAGTTTTTTGTTAATAACGGCAGTTTTTTATGGCAAAAAACTGCCACTAATACTCTTATTTTTTGTAGTGATGACAGGCCCATGATCTCAAGATCTGTTGTGTAAAATTGGGACAAAATGGATCTCTATCATCTTATTCATGATATGTCAATTAATGAAGCCAATTTTTCATCGTAGTACTCATTTTAACAACTATTGACCATTGTGCACAACGGTCATTAGGATCCAAAATTTTGGTTTCGAGCATGACCGAAGCCGAAAATTTGGACCGAAATTTCGGCTGAAAACCATAATTTGGCCGAAATTTCGGCCGAAAATTTCAATCCCATACAAAATATGATTGGTCCAAATTATCGTTTCGGTGAGGACCAAAACCGATAATTTGGGCCAAAATTTCGGTCATTTCGGCTGAAATTTCAATCATTTCGGCCGAAATTTTGATCCTTGGATCACACGACACGCCTTTCTTTGACCCTTACGACCATGGTTTGAAATATCACCCGAGACGAGACATCTCGGGCGAGATGTCTCGTGTTTCAGGATCCGGCGGTACAAGACTAAGTGTAAATTGTTAAGGGCCTCAAATCACCATATTTCACCTAGAAATACGAAATCTTAGCAATCTTGGGCATCTCGTTCCAGATGGGCAAGATCAAGTATACCTTGGTGAGATATGGTGTGATTTGAGTTTGTTTGAAAGAACTGGTCATGTATTTACAATCTAAGACTCTTCCTTCTCAACTCAGGTTTTTATATCCTTAAGCAATTGGCTTCTTTGAATCATATGGTTGAGATTCTTTTTTAGCCCAATCTTTGACATAACAGATCTTGAGATCATGGACCTACCATCAGACAGTCAGATTTTGATTTCACATGGCAAACATCCAAAAAAATGAACATGATCATGATCGTATATCAAATATGGTTCTCGGATCACTTTTTGGGAGTCGTGTCATGTAAAATCAAAATCAATCGGTTTTTATGTTTATATATGTTTAAAATAATTTTATTATGTTTATATATTTAAAATTTTTCATTATTATAAATATTTTATCAATTTAATTATTATATATTTATAATAATTTAAATTAAGAATAATAATTTTTTATCTCAGCATATCACACCATCTCGCCGAGAAGCGAGATGTCTTGGTCTCAGAGGTGTCTGAGACAACTCAGATTTCCAAGATTTCAAACCAAGCTTACGATTGTTACAATTAGGGCTCTCAATGGGCCGGGTTAGGGTTGGGTTGAGGTTCAACCTGGCCCGACCCTACTCCGGTCGGGTTTCAAATATTTTTAGCCCCGCCCTAACTCGGGCTGCGATGTACTCAACCCGGCACGCTATGGGTCAGGCCTGGGGTTGGGCTTTTTTCCGGCCTTTTTTCAATAAAATGTGGTAAAAAAAATTTTCAAATCAATTTTCCAAGAGAGAGAATTTGAGGGAGCGAGAGTTGGGATTTGAGACGGTTGAGATTGCGAGAAAAAAAAAAAAAAAACCCCTATTTTAGGGGTTTTTATCTATGAAGCTAGTACCGATTGGTATTGCAAGTGTATTTTTCACTTAAATGTCGTTGATTTTTAATCGTTCAATAGTTTAATCTCTTAGGGCATTTAAGTAAAATGGTCTTAAATTATTATTATTATTATATATTTCGGATCGAGTGTTGGAACATTCCTGGATCAATACGGGTCAACACATGCTTTTTCCTGGTTGAGTGCAGGCCAAAATCCGGGCTGGCCCTGCCCATTGGGAGCCCTAGCTACAATCTTATATTTATATATTTTATATAGAGATAATTACCGATCAGGATCCCAACTATCCCCTATTTACCCACTAGGGTCCCAACTTCACGAAATGACCCAACAGGGTCTAAGACCCTCAAGCATAGATCAAAATCTTGGTTTCGGTTTCGGTTTCATTCATGACCAGAACCATAAATTGGTCAAAATTTAGGTAAATTTCGAATTTTTTAAAAAAATACTCTGAATTTTACTGAATTTTATTTTATTAAAATTTTAAAACTATTTAACATTGTTAGAATACATATTTTCACTAGTGAAGCTAATTTTCGATCATACAATAGATATTGAGCTCATGCAAAACATATCAGACGGACAGATTTTGATTCCACGCTGAATAAATCTCAAAAGTTATCCGCGAAATAAAAATCATGTGAAATAAAAATCGACGGTGGATGATAAGAGCATGATATCAAGATGCATCGTATGAAAGCTTGGGATGGAAAACGACCTGCATCGCCGGATTCAAAGCAGTCAATGGGTTTTAACGTGGGTGAACTCAAAGATTCGGTGGGTGCATATAAAGGCACTCTTATTTTATTAAGGGAGCCATTACTTAAAAAACGTGTGCAAGTAATGACTCTCTTTAGGGATATGTGACATGAGAAAACTCAATCTGGGCCATCTGATTTAAAGTTTGTGATATATAGATCCTTAGTGGATAAGATTGGAGCAAAACACGATATTTACCATATGATCTATTGTTGTCAATCGTTGAATCAAATAATAGTCTTTGACTATATTTAATCACACGATGAAAATAGTATTTAGTGCAAATATTATCTACTAAGTATCTATAGATCATGAACTTTAAATCAAACGGCTTAGATTGTGTTTTCACCTGTCACATGGCCCTAAAATACAAAGTCGTTTTTCTAACATGGGTGCAATCACTTAAAAAATGAGTGCAAGTAATGGCTTCCGTCCCTAAAATACAAAGTCTTTCTTTAATATAGGTGCAATCACTTAAAAGCGTCTGCAAATAATGACTCATTTATTAAAAAATAAAAAGGCAACTATTAAAAGCATTGACTCATTAAATGTTTTGCAACTTTTTGTAGGAAAAAACGAAAATAGAGAAGAAGAAGAAGATGATGAAAGAGGAAGAAGAAATAAAGGGAGAGGGGAAAAAAGAATAGATTTCTGGAAATAAAGGGAGAGGGAAAAAAAAAGAAGTGATTTCGGGAGGCTAGGGCAACTTCTAGATAGCTCCTCCTCATTATTTTTTTTTTTTCTCTTCTTCTTCTTATCCTCTATTTTTTAATTTTTTTGGAGATTAAAGAAGCAAGCAAGAGAAAAAATGGAGGAGAGAAGAAGAAATTATCGTCTCGGTTCAAGCTGAAATCGAGACAACTTGACCAAAATTTTAAATTTTCGGCCGAGATTTTGATCCACGCCCTCAAACGAATAGAACATGTGCGTAATATATGGGTGGATTGCCAATATTCGAATAGGAGGAAATGACCAAAATGTCATTACTTAAAGGCATTGAAATAATGAAAATGCCCTTTGTTTTAAAAGAGAAAAACATAAGTCATTTATTAACTTTTATAAGTTCAAGGGAGATGTGAATCAGAGGCTAAATTTGATAATCACTCATGTAAGACTCATGTTATACTCACCAGAGTAATGTACAAATGAGGATTATACATGATTGGGTCACATAAGAGTCATTTATTAACTCTTATAAGTCTAAGGAAGATTAATGTGAGTCCAGTAGGCAAATGAGGATTATATATGATTGGGTCACATAAGAGTCATTTATTAACTCTTATAGGTCTAAGGAAGATTAATGTGAGTCCAGTAGGCTCTAAATTTGATCGTCACTGACATCAGTCATGTTAGACTCTGATAACAGTTTCTGTCAAATGATGATTATGCATAAATGAGTCACATAAGAGTCATTTATTGACTCTTATAAGTCCAAGGAAGATTCATGTGAGTCTGGTAGGCTCCAAATTGGATTGTCACTCACATGACTCACCAGAGTCGTGTACAAATGAGGATTAGGCGCCTAAAACGCCAATGCGCCTAATCGCCAATCTTTACGCGCGCGTGCGCGGCGGCTCGCTGCTTGGCACACTTTTCTCTTCTTATTGTCAAATAATAATAGAAGGTGAAAGATTCTATATGGCCCAATTTGACATTTATCACTGTGAGATTATTTATTTGCATACAAAAAATGATAAGATTTATTGCCTAAAAACCAACTCACAAAAGTGAGAAATCAAAAGAAAGTTTTATTTTCTTTAAAATTATTTAAAATATTTATTATATTCTAAAGTAATAAATAAATATAACAGATATCAACCTCATGAACTTGACCCATTTCTCAGTATCAAACCAATATTTATTACCTAAATTAAAGGAGATCCAAAACTTATCGACTTTCTCACCGTTGTGGGGCTCTAGAATTCGGTTGACCGTACGTACAAATTCGTCGTGAGTTTGACTGTTTGCGAATTCCTTACTGAAGCAGAGGGTGGTGGTAAAAACCCAAAGATACTTGCACATGGTTTTCTCTCTCTCTTTGACATAATGCTACTTCTTATTGCGGATTTCATCGGCAATCGAGACAAGATGTGATGGAGAGCATCGTCGGGTAACTCGCTAATTTTGTCATCTGTTTTATTCATGACTTCCATTTTCTGATGATAAATTGTTGCTGCCTTAGTCATGAATAAGAAGGTTTTTGCTTCTAGTTCCTTTTATTCTTCAATTCTCTCTATGATAAATGACTTCGGAAAAACACTCCATATTTTATTACTCTATTTTTGGACAAAAGAAAGCAAATAGAAACGTTTTGGTTTGGCTTCCTCCTAATGCAGAACAGATGACTTGTGAGGGCTGCTACACGCACACCACTATTTTTCTTTTGACAACATTCTAGTGGTATAGCAACTTGTGCTATCGGCACACTAATTAATGAAAAAAGTAATGAATTAATTTTTCTTTACTGTTGCTACTTGCTAGTACAGATCCAAGACGTGAATCACTTGTCAAGAAGTGTGTTCATAACAACTTCTGGGTGTATACAAACTTTTTCTAACTTTGTGTTTGATCCCTTTAAATATATTTTCCTTTACTATTGGTTTCATGATAAAGATCCAAAACATGTATCACTTACTAAAAAAGGTGAGTTCATAGCAGCTTTTGGGTATACACAAAATTTTCTTAATTTTGTGTTTCCTCTAGTTAAATAAAATAATTTTTTTTCAAGTGCAAACCAACTTTTGCTGACTATCCGTTTACTACTCTATTTTCTTTCAGTGTAGAGGAACAAAAAAGTGGTGTGCTCTCATAGCAGCTAGGTCATAATCCATAATAGTCATTTTGATCAAATAAAGTCTATAAACACCTCTAGGCACATATGATGATTGATCCAAATCATACGGTGTAAACCACCTCTTAGATTGTCTGCGGTGAGCCATATGGATGATTTTGATCCATTCGATCACTTGTCCTCTTCATTTATGGTGGGTTATATCACCAATTGGTTGAAGGGCAAGTGGTTCAAGATTAATTGGTATCTGTGCTAAACAGTGGAAGAAAGAAACTATGGACTTTTATATAGATGACAGTAGTGAACCGTTTCCATACCTAATCCCTTAAATAATTTGTAAAATCGATGTTGGAAAAAGTTATAAATATTGATTCTTGAAGAAGCAATTGAAAAGTTCAAATTTTGTGAAACATACTTATGAAACTTTATTATAGGAGGAAGTTTCTTATTTATTCCCGTAACAATATGATCCAAAGAAAAATTAGCAAAAACACATTGAATTAATTAATGTTTTTATTAATAAAGGCCAAAAAAAGTTTGACTCATGCGATGAGATAGGATTTCTCTTTGGTCTTATAGTTTCTTTGGAGCAAGTGGAAGATTACTTAGTAAAAGAAGCTGATATATGGTAACTGACCCATCCCATAGGAATTGAAAACCAGTCACTGATTTTGGACATATGGCACGATTTTTTAGAACGTGTGCCATGTGATTTAAAGGATACCATACAAAGATTAGATGGATCGAAGATGGCGTCAAGAAAATATCTCCATCGAACGATTCAAAGCAGGCAAGCGCCTTTAAAGTGAATGTTTAAAACTGATTTGGGGGTTTACATGGTAGCCATTTATTTTGAAGGAGATGGAGATTTTTTTTTTCTTTGTATCATGTGGTTCACATCATGTGACACATTTCAGAAAATAGTGACACAAGGAAAGAGCCAGTCACCTGTTTTCAGTATTAAATACTTGGGAACGGGTCAGTTACCATGTACGAGCTCACTTAAAGGCTTAAACCTCATAAGAAGATAAATCTGAGTCAATAAGGGGTTCTCTCTACGGTTGACGACCTGGTTATGCTCCCTAAGTAACTGAGATCGAAACGACTTCTCTTCATAAACGGGTGCCACATAAGGTGCTAAAAATCGTGACATGGTGGTGGCGATGGCACCCTAGGAATTAGTCCGAGGGTAAGCTTGGGACACCATATGTTATTAAGAAAAAAACAACATTCAAATTTTAAAAAAGAGATTGATGTAGCTACAACAACAACAGAAATTCTCTAGAAAGATAATATTATTGTAATACACGAAGAAGCTCTTAGGAATGCCATTAATTTTCTAACGACCATTTGCTTCATTGAATCACTCCACCCTGGTTTAGAAGTGAAGATAACTATTCTTTCCAAAAATTTTGCTCTATGTAGCAAAAACTTCAAAAGCTAGAGCTCGTCTTCACCGCCTCCAAAGTCTCTAATCTCAACTACCTTTAGGTGGTCCAACGGACACCCAAAAGAGAGAAGCTTGCCACAACAAAGACATAATGAGAAACCATCAAGGTTAGAAATATTGGAAGAAACATTGAAATCTCATATTGTGGGTGCATAAGAATCTGTTTAAGAGTCAAATTTTCTTAGGCCATGTTTGAATACCCAGAAAGACTCTGTTTCCGACCTCAGACTCGGAAAGTAACAAAACTGAGGCAAATCCGACCGTTTCCTACGTTCGGTAATTCCAGTGGGCCCCATCAGAAACCGCTGCCTTTCTGAGTTTGCTGCAGCTTATCAATTCCGAGCAAAAATTGCAGAAACGCTCAGAAACTGAGGAGAGGTGAGTATACTCCCCTCTGACAGTTGTACCAGATCACTACTCTCCAACGGCTACTTCTACTGTAGCTCGTCTTCTTCCCAAATGGAGAAAAACAGAGCAGAAGGCTGAAACCGAGTTGCAGAGTGCCCTCTTTCTCTTATCTTCACATGAGGTAGTCCCCGATCTGTTCTGTTGGACGAGGCGCCATGCGCCATGGCGGTCGATTCTGTGCTTGCTCTTCTCCCTCCTGCGATCTGTGAAATCTTTTATGGCAGAAAAATATATAAATTCGATTTTTGATTATGGATGTCTGATTAATAAATTTAGATTCCTAACTTACCTTAAAAAGTATGGTACGAGATTTCTTTACGCCTGAAATTTCTCAAAACCAAATGGATTTGCCGTAGTAAGAAGCTGCGAGCCAGAAAGGTACCTTAGCTAGCTGGAGAATAGAGAGAGAGAGAGAGAGAGAGAGGGAACCCCATCGGCTATCACATTTCACAACACATCATCCAAAGCAAAGCACGTGAAGGTACATGACACGCTTTTATATTCATGTTTTTAGAAGCATCTCGAATGGAGGGGTTACTACTTCCACCCCAGGTTTTGGTAAGTGCACACTAGACTAAAACAAAACCATCTAATATCTTCTCTTGAGTTTGCTGCCCGCCTTAGAAAGTCCGAGTGGGAATGATAAAAGTGTACCGATATTTGCAACCAAATATTCAGTTTGAGCAACCAAAGTTTTCTAATTGAGTTAGATGGGAGATCATTTTTCATCTTAATCTTCTCCACTAGATCTCAAGATCATGGCTCACCTATCAAAGAGTCAAATGTTGATTTCACGTAACACACATCCCCAAAAGGGCTCGGAGAACCTGTTTTCTTGGTACACCCATCATCGCAATTAGTATGGGATGTATACACCGACGGAAGTGTTCAATCTCCCATGGATAGTGCATCGGCCAAAAATGACCTTCAAATATATACGGCACGGTATCGGATGCTCTACCATCATTCCTACGGTCATACGATGCCCCTTAACTAGACCGATTATGTGCTTTTCTGGAATAATTAAAAGAACATAGAAAATCCTTCGTTTCTGAGAAATGCTAAGAATCAGAGCTTTTCTGAGGCCTAAAAGAACACACCTGGGGATTCCCAGGAATCTCAGTTGGCCAAGAATCTGCAGGAAACTGAGTTATCAGGAATCTGAGCTTTTCTGAGATAACTGGGGAAATACCGGAACATGGCCTTAGGATTGATTTAGTTGAAAAAACATAAATCCAAGGACAAAAAGGATCGCAATCTCAATTCTCAATCATCAAATATGAATGTTTAATGAATATTTTGATCAGTCCAAGTTATAGACATGAATGATGAAAAATGAATTTCTTGGGGCTCCAAAAAAAAAAGAACAGGGCATTGGAAGGCATCTAGTGCAATCCTTGACTTAGGCAGCCGAGGTTTGCTACGTATAAATATTTCTCACATGACGCTAAAAGAAACTAAAAAGGAAATATAGATACGTACCATCCATGATGCTTGTTATGTAGAGAGTGATGGCTTCTGCCTTAGAAATCCATTGAATAAGTTTTCTCACACAAATTCGCTCCTTTTCTTCTATACTTTCCGTCCGAGAATGTAGGTAATTCCGAGGCTTATAGTGGAAATCAAGAAGTGCATGGGCTATAGAAAACAGGTTCTCCCCATCAAAATCTTCTGGAACACAACCCCTGTACTCAAAAGTTTGGAGACACGGAGCAGAGACTCTAATCTTCATATCCGAAAAACAGTTTTTCAGAATCAAGGCCTTCAGTTTTAACCCCAAAATATTCATCCCCTTCAGGTAACATTCTTCGATCTCTAAATATTCAAGTAGCGGACAGTGGGAGAAAAATTCACAGTCCATGTCTTGGACTGCGAAATTATAAATTTGGAAAAGATGCAAGGCTTTGAGGCTTCGAAAACCTGTGCCGGCGGGCAATTGGAGAGTGCCACCTCTCAGCTTCAACACTTGCAGTGATCGACCTGTAAAGATACAATGTGGAAACTGAAATGGTGGAAGGAGGTGGAGATCAACTTCTCTAACGTTATGCCATATTGCATAACGTATCCATGTCTCAACGTGATACACTTCATAATTGAGCGACAAATGTAGACGGAACTTAAGTAAATCTGAGCCATCGCGAAGCATCAGTACTTTTTCTACGAAATCTTCGAAATTAGGATTTACTACTTCTCCATCTTCGTTCCGAAACGACTTGTCATTTAAATCCAAAGTGGGAATAGAAACCCAGAGGTATCTCCATTTTGTTGATAAAACACACGTTTGTATTGAGAGTTTGGTGGGAAGAAATGAGAGAATATGAAGAAGAAGACTTTTAGGTAAATGGGTGATTCTGTCTTCAAGAGTAGTAGTCATCTTTGGTTTCATATGAAGGGTAAGTGGTAACTGGTAAGTAGCTTTATCCTTGATGCATGGGACATTTAAGCCTTTCAAGTTTCAACTCTTAACCAATTTAGTTGGTAAATGTGCATTATAATTAAGTATAATTCTTGGAAAACCAAATGGGTTTTACTACCCTTATAAAATGTGGCATATGGCATGCACGTAGATGATGATACCTTGAAAAAATAGCAAGTTTAGTGGACGGCGGCTATTAAATTAAAGCTAGTGTTACTACCAAGGTATGGCTGTGAATGGGCCAGGCTTTTGGTCAGCCCGATTAGGCTCAAACTTGGCCTAGATAGAAATTCGGGCTGGGCTGGGCTCGGGCAGAGTCTTTTTGGGTTCGAGCTTTGTATTAAAGCCTGAACATGACTTGAATCAGATTCGGGCTGGGCGAGCCCAACTTGAATCAGGTTCGGGTTGGGCTAGATCAGGTTTGGCCAGTCCGATTATTTTTCAAGTTAAAAATTAGGCTTGAACCTGGTCCGATAACTTTTCAAATAAAAAATTATGCTTGAACCCGACCACATAGAATATCTGTGCGGCTCATCCCATGACCTTTCAGGCTCGAATCTTGATCAAATTCAAGCAGGTTTGGGCTGGGTTCAAACAAAACCTGACTCATTGACAAACAAAATGGAGGTGATAGAAGTCAGTATCCCCAACGAACATGATCTCTATATCAAGGTATCAAATATCGGCCGATACCGATACGTATCGGTTTTTCAGTAAACTGATATGTATCGGCGCCGATACGTATCGAGTATCGAATTCGGTTTCGGTGTCGGCCGATACGTATCCGAGTATCGGTTGATACCTATATTTTTTATTTTTTTTAAATAGGCTGATACGTAGCGGTATCAGCCGATTCATATCAGTCCTTCAAGGACCGATATCGAGTTACCTTCCTCTATATATTTCATTCACGGTAGTCGGAGATCATTAAAAAATGAAAATAATAATAAAATAATAATGATATGTTCGATATATATATATATATATGGTATGGTTAACTTTTTATTGTCTTCGTCTTTAATGAATCAAATGATAGTCAATTAGTCATCACGTTTAATACCTGATTTCCTCATAAATTTTTTTTACATCACGGCTTTCATATAAGATAGAACAGTTCTCAAATTGAGTTTCACATGCCTTAATAATGGACTACTTTGAATCAAATGATGGAGATCATTTTTCATCCCAATCTTTGACGCAATAGATCTTAATATCATGGTCTTACCATCATAATGTTAAGTGATCCTTGAACCATGTCTGATATATTAACCATTGACGCAATCGATCTTGCTATTATCATGTTCATTTTTTGGGATGTGTTTGTCAAGTGAATGAAAAGATGATCATGCGATGACAGGCCCATGATCTCAAGATCTATTGTGTAAAATTGAGACAAAAAATCATCTCTATTATATGATTCAAGGTGTGACAATTAATGAATCCAATTTTTCATCTTAGTACTCATTTTAACAACTATTGACCATTATGCACAAAGGTCATTAGGATCAATTTCCAAAAGAAACACGTGTCACGTGATTCATTTTAGTGATCACAAGATACGCCTTCCTTTGACCCTTACAACCATGGTTTGAAATATCGCCCGAGACGAGACGTCTCGGACAAGATGTCTCGCGTCTTAGGATCCGGCAATACGAGATTCAAGTGAGAATTGTTAGGGGCCTCAAATCACCATATTTCGCTGAGAAATACGAGATCTCGGAAATCTCAGGCATCTCGTCCAATATGGCGAGATAAAGTATACCTCGGCAAAATATGGTGTGATTTCAGTTGGTTTGAAAAAAAAGATAGTCCCTATATTTACAATTGAATTCTTCGTATCATATGGTCGAGATTCTTTTTTCGCCCAATCTTCAATATGACAGATCTTGATATCATGAGTCTACCATCAAGCAGTCAGATTTTGATTTCACATGGCACACATCCAAAAAAATGAACATGATCATGAGTGTACATCAAACATGTCACTTTTCAAGAGTTGTGCCATGTAAAATCGAAATCTAACCATATGATGAAAGGACCATGATCTCAAGATCTATTGTGTCGAGGATTAGAATCGAAAACATTCTCCATCATCTGATTCAAAGGTCTAAGCATGCAAAGTCGGGGTTGAGAGTACCCTTAAAGAAAGTACAACTAGGGCCACTACCTAGATTCCCAGGATTCTTCAACCGGTTTTTATGTTTATATATGTTTAATCTCAGGGCATTTAAGTAAAATGCTCTTAAATTATTATATATATCCGAGTGTTGTAACATTTAACCCAAGCCCGTCCTAGATTAATCTGGGTCAACACATGCTTAGCCTGGCTCGATACCCGGGCCGGGTTGGCTTTATAAAATATACCGCTTTTTATAGGTTGGGTTCGGGCCAAAATCCGGGCTGGCCCGGCCCATTGAGAGCACCAATTACAATCTTACATTTACTAGTAAAAGTGCAGTTGCATTGCATGTGTTGATTTAAATCTTTACCATATGATTTAACATAATGAATAGCTATCATCATTAGATTTGATTCAACATAATGAATAGCTATCATCATTAGATTCAATATTTGACTGAATCATATATTAGAGATTATGTTTTGTGCCAATCTTTACCATTTGAATTGTTTAGATCACGACCTTCTAATTAGATGTCTTAGATGGTGGCATAAGTCCCCAAAATATTAAAAATTTCTTTTGAAGGATAACTCTATCTGCACCAACCAGATCTCGAAGGGCAACATAGTCGAAAGTCAATGACTAATTTAAACAAATGGATCTTGAGATTAATGGTATACCACTATAAGTTTTATAGATGGATTGATTTTTGTTTCAATGATCTTCATCGTCTCATAGGACACCCATGATGACAATCACTTTGAGATGTGTGCCAAGTGGAATCAACACCAAAAGAAACTTCAATTGCAAAAATCCCCACCCTAAGTTGAATCGACCTAGCTATATCTTTAACTGTAGGAGTAAAAAAATCCTATTTGTATAAATAAGAGTTCGATTTCTGTGATTGCTCTTATCATAAATTAAATATAAATTCTAAATATAAAATATAAGGATAGATGGAGTGATTTAGGGGTAGCTAAGGTCAGTTTGGGGTAATTTAAAAACAAAAGTGTTGAATTGACAAAAAATGTCTAACTCTTATTTTTGTTTTTAATAGTAGTATGGTAAAAGTGCACATGTGCATTGCACGTGTTATATATATATGCTGGTTCTGTCCTCTATAAAATAGCGCTCAAGCGTCCTCCAAGATCTCGTGGAGATCAATGTGGCATCCAAAATATTATTTTTTTATTTGTGTGACGTGGATTAAAAAATTGATCATTTGATAGTATGTTCATGATCTCAAGATTCCTTGTATCAAAGATTGGGGAGAAAAACAACCTTCATCCTTTCTTTCAAAGCAGTCAATGGTTTTTAGTATAGGTGCCCAACAAGATTCTCTGGGTGTTACTAAAGTTGCCCGTAAAAAATAAGAGTATTTTATCAGGTTGGGTCAAGTTTTTGGGTCAAGCGTTGGGTCGGATTGGCTTAAATACACCATCGGGGTTTGGTCAGGTCGGACATTTATGATTACTCAACTCGATTCGAACGGTATTCATAAAGAAAGGGGCTGTAATTTAATAAGAGAAATTTATACTTAATTTAAGAAAATTAAGGGTATATGGGGTATTTTAAGAGTAAATATGGTATAGAAGGGTATTTTATACCTAAAGTATGAAAGCACAAAATCGACTGAAATAGAGGGTCATATAGGTTCGGTCTGAGCAGGGTTGTGGCCTGGCCCGCCAGTTGACAGGTCTAGCTAATATTATGAGTTTAAGACCTGCCTGAGCGCGGTTCTCGGGTCAATCTCTTCCGTCCAGTCCAGGAGCACAAAAATCCGTTAGAGTACACTGTTGACATGTCTCTCATTTGGCGCTCAAAAATTTGAACCTAATCTGAATTCAAAGAGCACGCCACTCCGTGAAAGTTTATTAGTTGACTTCGCGCTAAAAATTCCCGCTTAAAAAACAGAAGAAACAAATAACTAATAATTCCTTCTTCTTCTTCACTCCCTCTCTCTCTCTCTCTCTCTCTCTCTCTCATTGATTAATCCACACCGATCACTGCTCAGTTCTTAGATAACGTTTCACCGGCACGCCAGAAGCTACGGATGGCTACCAAGTTACCGCCGGTACACATTCTTTTTTAATCCTTAATTTAATTTAAATTTTTTTAATATCTGAACCCACAACTATTAATTTCCAAACCCTAATCCCTTAATCGCTAATTCCTAATCCAAACATTTCTAAAATCTAAGCCCTCAATTCCTAATTTCTAAACCTGTACAGTATATTTTAGCCGCATCCGATACGATATACAACTCCACTTTGATGTGGGGTCAAATATCGGGGGTCAAAGAGGTAAAATATCGTCGCATATGATATGAACCCGACAAAATGCTGTTTGGGTAAATTATTTATTTATTTATTTAGATATTTTCTAATTTTGTAAAAATAAAAAATGTAATATAATATCGACCGATTTTGTTGACGTATCGGCCTGGGACCCGGTCGATATGCTAGTATATATCGGTCTTTAAATCACTAAGCGGGGTACTCAGTAACCCTGTAAGTCTAAATTTTTATACTGGTCTTTAAATATCTGCAATTCCGATACAGCTGATATGTATGGGGTTAGGCCCCCTCCGATATGATATGCAACCCCAATTAAATATAAGCTCAAATATCGTGCATTCTTGTCAAACATCGATCAATATCAGGTGATATCAGGCCATATCGACCAATACCGGATAATATCAGCCGATATGTATCCATCATGAATCGGTTGTAATACTGAAAATGCCCGCTGGGGGCATAGTGAAATTTCTCCGAGGATTTTTCAAAATTTCTCCGAAATTCACCAATACAGAGGATCGAACGAAAATTTTGGCAAAATTTTGGTGATTTCTCTGAAATCACAGAAATTTCATTAATTGTGGTGAAATTAAAGAAAGTTCCGAAATTAATTATTTTTCTTCTAATTTCAGTCATTTTAAAATAATAAATAAGGTTTTTATAAATGTAAAATTATATATATATATATATATATATTCCATGTGGAGCTCCATGGGGCACCTGAAATATTGTTTCGATGCCACGTGGAGCTTGGGTGCATTACTTAGATCATCTTAAAAATAAATAAATTAAAAACTCATCTCAATTGTGTTTTTCTTTAACTGTGAAATGTGGACCATTGAAACCTATCAAACTTTGACTTATGTTTTTAAAAAGTATTTTTTAAAATTTCTTTTGTTAAAATTGATCTAAACCATCCACCCGTGCTCCACGTGGCACCCAAACAATGTCTTGGGTGCCATGTGGACCTTGGAGGGCGGTGAACATGAACCGGCTCCATATATATATATATATATATATTGTACCTCTTGAAATGAACCGAAATGGCCTCTTACTGAAATATTGCCTAAAACAAAATTTGTCACTATGCTTTGGGGAAATTATTATTATTATTAATATGTATTTAGTATTGAAAAATATTTTAATATCGGCCTGGGACCCAAAAGGTATGCCGATATATATCAGTCTTTAATTCCCCAATTTGGTTATGCAGGAAAAGGGGTGCTTATCACTTTCAAAAAGGAATTTAGATTTTCATGTGACACTGATTCCACTTTGAATGTCATTTTTTCCTTTCTCATTTGGTGTAGCTTTGAAGTTGTGGGTTTCTTTACTTTATTACATTCAATTCACTAGAGCCTAGCAAATCATAATCATCAAAAACCGATTCAATGGCTGAGGGTATGGGGAAGAAGCATTTCACTACAGAAGAAAATTGCGACCGGTTGACCAGTTTGCCAGAATCCCTTATGCTCCATATAATTTCTTTCTTGGAGATGAAAGTTGCCATAAAAATGAGTTTATTATCAAAAAGATGGAGAAATCTTTGGATTCATTCACAAAATCTGATATTTATCCCAAAACCTTTATCTAACGGGGGAGGGGATGACTATCAAAACTTCATTAGCCGATCATTACTTCTTTACGAGGCTTCTAAGGTTATTAAAATCAAATATTGCTTTACACATGAAGAGAAGTATACTCCACATGTTGATAATTGAATCTTTTTTGCCATAAGAAAGCAAGTTCAAGAACTCGAGCTGGACTTAACTGGACATTGTTATAAGTTCGTGGGGGCGTCTGCCACATACAAAATACCTAGTTGGCTCTTTACAAGTGGATCATTGACGCAATTGAAGTTAACTTTTTGTGTTTTCCAACAACCGGCTTCTCCGCATCTGGGATCTCTCAAAATGTTATCTCTATGGAATATGAAGTTGGACAATGACTCGGTTCGAAATTTACTACCTGGTTGTCCCTTACTTGAAGGTTTCGTGTTGAGACAATGTTATGGTCTCACTATTCTCACCACCTCCAACCTGCAACTTAAATGCTTGACAATAGGTGGTTGCATCTTTCATGGTTTTGAAATTTCGGCCCCAATCTGCTCTCGTTAGATATATGGGGCGACATAAGTAAATGTAGTTATTCTCTGAAGAATTTATCTTCTTTGATGGATGCTAGTCTTTCATTTGGGCACTTGTATCGATACACAAGTCATGATGGGGAAATTCTTGAAAAGTATATCGTAGATCTTCAACATGCCAAAGTTCTTAGACTACATCTTTCATGTTTAGAGGTATGACTTATCCATTATGTATTCATTCCCTGTCGCAAATAGGGTATTTTGCATTCACATTTTTTATATATTATATTTTGGTTGGATTAGAAATTTAACATGCTCTTCTTGTTCCTAATTTTGCATTTATGGTTTTGATACACATAAGGGGTTGACAAAACTCTTCCGACGCCCGTCTCAAATTGCAAGTGTTTAATGGTGGACTTACTATTGGAATTTCCGGAAGAACAAGGCTTAACTCTTTTATTGAAGGGCTCACCTGAGCTCGAGACGCTTGTTATAAATTTTCCAAAATCTCTTACCTTTGTATGTCCTACAAAACTCACACATATTTTATCTATTAATTTAAATTTTATACGTTTCGAGATCAATCATATCTAAAAGTTTGTACTTAAATTTCATATCCAGATAAGTGACTTTGATTTAATAGATTACTGGGAATTGCAAGCAACTACTTTCCCTTGTTTGATGAACCATCTGAAGACCCTCAAGGTACGCAACCTGATCGGAAGTAGCTGGCTGTGTGATTTAAAAAATGACAAGAGAAAAATTTGTCTGAAAATGATGGAACGAAAACTAAGCCTAGTGAAATTCTTGATGAAGAATGCAATTGTAGTGGAGAATATAATCATACACATTACTGGAGAGCACAATTTTAACAAGTCTTCATCAAAGTTGAAGGTGTTATTGGAATATACTCAAAAAGTTCTTTCTTTTCCATGAGCTTCTAATGCCGAAGTATTAATCTCGTACACTTAGCATCATCATCGGCCTTGTTATTTTTTTGATAGCAGCGACACTTTTCAGTTGTATTTTGACAGTATTTTGTTGTAATTTGAAAAAATCTATCTTTTGTAGAGATACATTTTCTTTTGTTCTACACTTCTACCATTAGTTACCATAGTTGTCAATGATTTGAAAACCAAGAAACAAAGGGAAGCTTTTAAGATTATGGAAAATTATAAAAATGAATGGTTATCTCCAAATGTTTAGCCATTCATGTTTATAGCATTCGACTACTCTTAATTACAGTATAAGATGTTTTTTCAATGAAATCTATGGCATGATTGATTTAACCATTATCTACTCTGAATTCAATGTTCCACTTGATGAACAACATTATCTACTTTGTAAAACATTTCTTGGAGGTGATTTTTTTTCCTTGGAACAATGCCCTCTCAGTGTAAGGCCTGGCCCGGCCCGGTAAAATGAGGTCCTTACTAAAAAAAAACTCTTACAAAATATTAGAAGCCCAGCCCGAACCCAGCCCGGATAGCTAACAGGGCGCAACATTTTAAAACCACGAAACATCGCGAGCGTGCCATCGCCAAAACATTTAGACTCCATTGTTGATTAAAGCTCAAATCAATAGCAAACACACCAATCACCCATTCACCGACAAAAAGAAAGATCAAACAGAATATACTATTACTCCTGGATGCTAAATCGCTGATGATACGCAAATTCCTTTCCTTCCAAAGAACTCAAAAAGCAGCCAAAAGCATGAGGTGCAAAAAAACAGTACTAATCTCCAAAAAAACAGCAATTTCCCGAACCAGCTAAATGGTCATTTGCTAATGCAGGAGCACACCAAGATAGACTAAAAATTTAAAGAATTCTGCACCAAATTCTAGAGGCTAAAGGGCAATGGATGAGGACATGGTTGACCAAATCCTAAGCCTTCTTGCACATTGAGTTTAGGTTCGGGATCAAATGGCCACCCCTGATGAGATGGTCCACAGTGTAAATTTTAGCTTAGGCTGCTGCACATCAAATAAAAAATTGGGTTAGTGGGAGCTCATGCGTTAGGCCTAAGGTAGAGACCTCACCGTCCCCTTCTTGGCCCATATGGCAAAAAAATTTCACCAATCTAATTTATTCAAGTGGGTAAATGTCATGTGAAAATCTTACTCATCCAAGAGTTTGAACTATTCAATCTAGGAAGTTTAATATGCATCGTTGCTTCAAATATATTTTGAGAATGAAAATGTCATTATCTTTTTAAAACTACGAAAATATCAACTTATCATAGGATCATACAACAAGTTCTTTCAAACCGCTACTCTAAATTTTATAATAAAATTAAACTTGTTGCATAACAGGCCATCAAGAAGTTGCTGCCTTTCTTTCTGACTTATGACTGAACTGTCCATCAACAAGTTCTTTTACATTTGTACATGAAACTGTTGATATATTTACAATCGAAGATTCACTGTTTACAACTAGGGTACATGAAACTGTTGACTGCCTTGAATCAGACCTCGGCCCAAGTCCAAAAAAAACAGTCCAGTCTCGAACGATCGAAGCACAGGACATGTCCACAAAGAGAGGATGATCAAGAGGCCAGCCAATCATCATCTCAGTTTTGACTAACCTATGACATCCCAATCACTCACATTTACACCAACATAATGCATTCTGGTACATTGATATCAAATTGGTACAATGCAACATTAATACATAAGCAAATCAAGAGAAGACGTAGCACAAGGAAAGATAATTTAGAAGACAGAGACTCAAACTACTGTATGCTAACATCACAATAGAATTCAGTATGCGTGGGGCATAAACTATTATCATCTTTGGAAAATTCACATAATACTATTTTGGCCTCCGATGACGCCTTCGGAAATAGAATTATTTGCTTGTGAAAATTCAACAATTTTAACTCCATGGATTCTGCCTGCGATGTAGAATTATTCATCATGTTTTCGATACCGTTTTCAGGAGCGACTAAAACTAGAGACTTGAGAACGATAGCCTTCTCTAAGAAGAATTTCACCAACCGCATCTCGTTCTTTTGCGCCCGGAAGTTATTAATCTTTATCATCTTGAGATGATGAAAGATGCAGTCTGAAGGGTCTTCCACTGGTGATTTCACGACTTCTGTTCCAAAAGGATCTTCCGGGTAACTTGGAAACTACGAATTCATTTCACAACCATAGAAGTGAATTTAGTAAATTCAGCTAATACACTATTGAATAGGAACAAAGAAGAGAAATTACTATAGGAGATCAAGTAGGTTTACCTGAATGAAAAGTTTTTCTAAACATGGGCATGGCCAATATTTGAAGAAGTCATAAACTAGCCCATAGATGTTGATGGTATAATCTTGTAGAATCTGCAACTCTTGCAGATTGTAGAATGTAACAGGGAAGTTTTCGTCTTTAAAATCACCCATTGTATAAATTTGTGCAAACTAAAAAAGCAAACACAATATATATTAAACACGGTAAAAGAATAACGAATGTTATGGAAGACTTGTAACCATAGTGAGAAGTCGGCAAGTCGAGAATAAATCAGTGAGGGAAAAGTCAGATAAATTTGGCAAAATCAGGAAAAAATCAGGTTAAATTTTTTTAAATAAATGGAAAAAATTCTAAGGTAGTATTTATGCATTTAGGCAACATAAATGAAGTAAATCAAGCATTTAAAGTTATATCTAGCCATCATTAACCAATTCATAAATGCATATGTACGTAATGAATCCTGTTTTTCAGAAGTAAATTTCCACTTTTTTTTTCCTCATCTTCTTCAATCAGTAGGGAAAAAGCTGGAGAAAATCGGGAATAATTCACTGATTAATCGGGAACTTGAAGACAGCTGATTAATCAGTGACTTAATTGACTGTGAAAAATCAGATATTTTGCACTATGGTTGTTTAACAAAATTGGAGACATTTGTCACTATGGTTGTAACAAAGTCCCTTTGGCATTCTTCTATCTATTAAGAAAAACTAGGATAATAGAGAAATATACCAGGAGAGCGGTGCAGCCAACGGTCAAAATCTTAACATGAGCGAAGTTGGCCAAAGTAGTTGTCCAATCGTGTTCCGGTTCCCCATCAAGCCTACCCATTGAACTAAGAACCACATCCTCCAAAGACGATATATTTCCAAATTTCACTTCCGAAAACATGTCCCCATAGTAATGGAAAGATTGGAGATTGGGAGCATAAATCTCAGAAACCGAGGAATTCCAACAATCTAAAAACTTCAGCCTCTTAAGCTGTAGATTTGGACCACAAATCTTGATGTCCTCTAGTAGATCACAACACTCCCAGAGCATCAAATTTTGAAGAATTGCACAATCGGAAAGCAAGCTCTCAAGCATGGAATTTGTGATGTTAACCTGCCTAAGGCAGAGGGTCTCAAGGGATCTAAAGTTTTTGAAGTTAGCTGAAGAAATGAGATCACAATTACCCAAATTTAGATCAGTTAGTGACTCACAACTAAATAGACAATTGGGTAATCTAAATGGCTTTCTTCCTGAGTTGGCTGGATATGGCTCTACAGCTCCCTCACAGAAGTCAACATCAAGCTCTTTAACGCCTTTTGAAGTCGCGAATTCAATCCACATTTCTGGGTAAGAAGAATACTGATCGATCGGATTGAGAAAGATCCGAAAGTGATCCAACTTCTTAGTGCCATGGAGCTGAATAACTTGATTGATGAAGTTAATGATTTCCTCACGTGATTTGCCATTTGAGAATTCTTTGCCAAAGTCTAGAGTGGTGGTATGGAGTAATTCATTGATTCCCTCTTGGATTTCTTCCATTTTTTTAACTCTAGATTGATGGTTTGGCTGAGTGGTTCATCCATTCTATTCCTTTTATAGATTATCTTTAAAACATGAGACTACTTTGTCACAAATCTTACCAGGCAAGGATCAATTTTAGTAAAGGCAAGGCATTAAAATCGTTATCGGTCTCGGATATCAGTTTGCCCGAGGCTGATATGTATTGGCCATTTAAAAAAAAAAAAAAACAGTAAAAGTCTCGGTCGAAACTGAGATGTATCAGCCGAAACCCGATACGTATCTGTTTGGCCGAAAACCGATTCATATCGGTATTGGCTGATTTTTGATACCTTGGTCAAAGGTACTAGTATATATTAAAAATAATAATATTAATAAATAAATTATTTCTCTGTCATGACTCTTACAAGGGAAGGATCAATTTAGTCAAAGGAACAAAAAAATAAAATAATAAATATATATATATATTTTAATAATTAAATAATCCTGTTTTATTTGATTTTGGACCTCGTCTTTATATTAGGGTAGCTTTAGTAGCACTCATGGAATATTCCAGGGCACCTATGCTCAAAATCATTGATTACTTCGGATTAGATAATAGAGATTGAGTTCGCTCCAATATTCCACACAAGGGATCTTGAGATCATGGCATACCTATGAAGCATTCTGTTTTCGACTACACATGGTACAAATCCCAAAATCATAGTCCTTAAGTCACGTTTGACCGTGACGTGTGCCATGTGATTTTAGGGCAACTTTTTCGGGATATGTTCCATGTGAAATCTAAACCTGGTCGGTTGATTGGTGTGCCATGATCTCAAGATCCCTTGTATCGAAGATTGGGGTGAAGTGCGATCTCCATCATTTGATCCGAAGCAATCAATGGTATTGGGCGAAGGTGCCCTAAAAGATTCCGTAAGTGCTATTACAGCTACCCTTTGTATTAGAGGGCTGCTACTAACCCCCCACCAAATACTGATTATTCTCCATTAATTACAGCCAACAAATGTTTACTGCTTTAAATTGGATGGCTGGAGATCAAATTTCATCCCAATCTCTCACACAATTGATCTTGATAATACTGACATATCATTTTTTTTTATTCCACTTGACACACCTCCCAAAAAAGTGACCCAAAGACTGTGTTGCACACATAAAAAAAAAATGACTGAAAGACAATGTTGCTCACAAGTTACTTTTTGCGATGTCTTCCACATGAAATAATAAAGGGTACCTCTCTTTGTGCAGACGCATTTCTTTGAACGTGCCCACCTTTCAAAGCCCTTGAAAACCTCGGATCAGATGATAGAGTTCGTTTTTCACCCCAATCTTCCACACAATGGATCTTGGGATCATATCGCACCTATCAGATAGTCAGTTTTGATTACATGTGTCACAGATCCAAAAAAAGGCCTTTGAATCATATGACACAAATCTCGCTCAACGTGAACTTAGTGCCCTTTTTAGGCGATCTGTGACACATGGACTCAAAAAATTGACTGTCTAATAGTTACGCCATAATCTCAAGATCTATTGTGTGGAAGATCGGTGTGAAAAATAATCTCCATCATCTGATTCAAGGAAATCAACAGTTTTCAAAGGGTCTGAAATGTGGGTTATTTTGGCTGTTTGATGATATGGGAGAAATACTTGCACACAAGATTTCTGCTGTTGCACAAAGTTAGAAAGAAGGATTGGTATTTTTTGGGATTTGTGCCACGTGAAAATATCATCGAAGCTATCTAATTAGAAGGTCATGATTTAAAGATCTTTGTGATCAAAGATTAGCACAAAACTCAATCTCTGTCATCTGATAAAAATCTCAATGCAGTCAACGCCCATCGAAGATTTAATGGTTGATTTTGTTGAATTAGATGATACTGAAGAAGGCAAAACATGGCTTCTACACGAAGCCACAAAGAAATAGACTCTTTCAAAGGGTTGTTGACTGTTTGTATAATGTATTAGCTTATTAGGCATGATTTTATATAAGGTACCTCTATTAGCCAGTGCAACCCATTTCAAATCATTGATTGCTTCTAATTGGATGATAATGAACGTGTTTCAAGCTGTTCATCCACACAATGGATCTTGAGATCATTTCTCAGACGTTCAATTTTATATTTCACGTCTCAGATCCAAAAAAGTGGCCTTAAATAATGTTTGAGCGTGATGTATGCTATATAATTGAATGGGCATTTTTTGAGGATCTCACATGTGGAATCAAACAATGATTGTCTCGTAGGTGTTACATAATGTCAAAATCTATTGTATGGATGATCTCTGTAAAAAACGATCTTCATGATCTGATCCGAAACAATCAATGATTTTAAAGGGGTTATATAGATTGTATGGGCACTAATTGAGGTACCCTTTTATATAATAATGGTGTATCGGTTAAAGAAATATGTTCACCTTATAGGTTCTTTTTTTCATTCGTTTCTATGCAGTATGCAGCTTCCTCATTCGGAGATTTTGGTCGCTATGGTTTTAACCATTAGATAAAAAAGTAAATGTTGGGAACATTGAGGATGAAGGCGTAGCGATGGGCGATGATAGATTGGCTACTCTCATTCAATTAGTTCTTTAGGGGTGCAAGTTCGGTTAACCGAATCAAAAACCATTTGGTTCAATTTTGGTTTAATTTTTTTTTTTTTTGTATTTTTTTGAAAGCGAAACCGCACGAACCTGAAAATTTTAATTTTTCGGTTCGGTTTTGGATTTACTTATTATTTTTTTATATTTTAAAGTTATTTTACTGCTTTTTCGATTTTCTCATCTTATCTTATCGGTATTCGCCACGTAAAATCGAAATCAAACGGTACTAGAATCAGTTCGGTCCGAATGGGTTTTCCAAGGGGTTTAACTATTTTAAATCTAAATCGGATGATAGAGATGTTCTTAACACGAAATTTCCAAAATCATGTGACGTCCACGTGTCTCTGATCCGTGACCCGTTCCAAATTTATATTTTGAACGGGTCGGTTACCATGCACCAACAAGCTCTATTCGTCAAACACCAAGCGCACGCTAGCATACACCGTCATTCGCGTTCAATATATTTTCTCACTACAACCATTTCTCTCGTTGGTCTCAATTTTAATGGCTTCTTCGACGAAGCGCCCGCTTCCTAAAACAGAGGAAGAAGAACACAAAAGAGCGAAGCTCGGCGTAGCACAATCTCTTAATTGCGACGTTGAACACCGAATCAAGCTCAATCCTGCTGATTGCGATTTAGGTATTTTTTTTTTTTTTTTAAATTATTTAATGGGTAAGCTGGGCTAGATAGGTAGCTATTCAATTTTTGTTTAAACTTTTATTATTTTTTTTTGTGTCCTTTTAGGGCCAGAATTTTGACAGGAAAAAATAATTAAATTAGATTAATGGTGCTGCCCATTAATTGAAAAAATAATCTAAAATTCATGGTGAATAATTTTCCCCAAATAATGATCACAGTCGTTAATTATCCCTGAACTCAGTGTTTCAGAAACTGGGCATGGATTCTTTTCGTAAATCTGACAGCAATTTGGAGAAATTTAATTAAATTAGGTTAATGGTGCTGCTCATTAAGTAACAAATAATCTAAAATTCATGGTGATTAATTTTCCCCAAATCACGATCACAGTTGTTAATTATCCCTGAATTCTCCCTGAACTCAGTGTTTCAGAGACTGGGCATGAACTCTATTTATAATCTGACTGCAGTTTCTGACCCCAAGTTTGAATTTTGAAACTTCTAATCAAATTGATTGGAAGGAAAACGAGCTTGAAAAAGTTGGTGGGTCACCAAAATCTGCTAGAAAATTAATTAGCGTAGAATTTGATGATGACAAAATTGACAAATTATATTAAAAAAGTAATTTATCATAAATTATGGTTACATTGTGCATTGCTTTATTTTTATTATCCTGAAAATGGATGTATAAATAATGTTACAAATATAACCGAATACAATTGGTTTAGATACCAAGGATAAGGATGAATTGAGGTGGTTATCAAATGAGTTGGAGTACGCTTTGCACATTGCTTAACGCTAACAAATGATGAATCTAACACACCCGTGTATGTGTATTAGCTGGTGCAACATAGCATTATTTGTTGGTGAATCAAAGCCCATCACCTAATTCCGAGATGATCCTTTGGTAATCTCATGTCTGAGGATCAAAATGAACAGAGTTCCCCTTATGGAAGGGGTGTTTCTTCCGGTGGTGGTTTAGCGACTGAAAATTAACTACCATAAGGCCTGGTTCGAGAGCTGGGGAAAGCCCATATTCTGAGTTTAAAACTCAGAAAGTGCAAATTTAGACTCAGAAAAGCCCTTTCTGCTGTTCAGGAGTTTGGCTACCTTTATGAGTTTTGAGGCTTTTTTCTGCTGAAGTTGACATTTCCTTTTCTGAGCTTTTTGCTCAGGAACTGAACTTTGTTGTGTATAGTTCTCCCAACGCTATACACTGGGTTGTAACTTTAGCCTGTACCATTACAACGTCTAAATACCATTAATAAATCCAGAGAATTTGGTTGGAAATCAATCAAATAGTAATTAGATCCTACAAAAACTAGAATTTAAGAGGGAAAAAATAATTAAAAAAAATATTTATCTATCTAAGAAATAAAAAAAGAGATCAAATATAAATTTAAATAAAAAATCAGAGCAAATAAACAACTTAAAGTAGCTTTTTTCTTCGGACGCCTTCGTTCGTCTTCTCGTATATTTGGTCATCGAAAAACATTTTTTTCAAAGTGAGAAGAAATCGATGCAGATCTGGGTTGAAAGAGGGGTTTAGTGTTATAATAAACATGAAGAAGATGAAGAAAGAGGATTTGAGAGGGCAGAAGAGAGGAATGGATGAGGATTTGAGAGAGCAAAAGAGGCAGGCAGCATTTGGGAGAGACAAAGAGATGCGTTTGGGGGGTGATAGACGATCGGGTAGGGTTCAGATTTCGGAATTCAAACGATTTTTCTTACCTAATGTAAAAGAGGAGAGAGAGAGTGAGAGAGACATCATTTGTTTCTTATTGGGGAGTGTTGAGAGAGCTTACTTGGATGCGTGAGAGAATTAAAAAAAGGCTGGTGTTACTGCCGCACAAGCAAAATAAAAGCCTAATGCAAGTTTTGACCCGAAACGTGAACCCGATCCGGAAGCCGAGCTAACTGAACCGACCCAAAAACTGATCCGGACTGAATTGAGCCGAACCAAGATTAGAAAACCGAAAAACTTACAAAAATTGAAAAAATAGCTCAAAAATACAAATAGGAAGAAAAACGTGAAACCAAACCAAAATCGAATAAAAAAATCAATTTTTTTGGGTTTTGGTTCAATTATGTTTCAAAAAATAAAAATGAATCGAAACTGAAGATTTGTTTCCATTCAGTTTTGTTTCTGACTGAACCTAATAGAAAATCGAATTTTTTTATTTCAGTTCGGTTTCAAATACTTGAACTTTCACCCCTAATAAAAAAACGTTGAGCGCTCTGAATGAGATAATAGAGACTGTTTTTCATCCCAATCTTTCAAACAAAAGATCTTACTATGATTGTCTGCCAGCAGATGGTCAGATGTTGATTCCATGTGGCACAAATCCTAAAAAGTGAATGTTTACTATGATTGATGGTGCACGATGATCAGGTTCTACGTGTAATCAACATCTTACCATTTGATGGGCGGCTCATGATCTCCGATTGGGAGCCTCTTGTATAGCATGCTCGCGACGATAGTTGGGACGATCATAATGGTTCTCCTAGAAAGATGATGACTGCCTCATACTCTTTTGAGGATGAAGATGGCGAGGAGGCATCCTCATAGTCATCTTTGATGTTATATGTCGCTTTTCGTAGGTCCTTTTTAACTTTGTATTTTTGTATTTTGACTTTTCGATTAAGCCAACATTGAATGTATTGGGCTAATGAGCCTCATCATTTGCTATTAACAACATCGGCGCGAACACTTTCATGAGTTTCTAATTTGTATTTGATCTATATATATATAACGTTTTTGGTGTTATAAGAATAGTCTCGAGAAATTATATTAAAAATAATTTCATCACATAAGTTCAACCTCCCATGGGTTGGTCGCCCGAAATTTTTTAGCCAAATCCGAGTACGACAAGTAATCCGATTATTAACATTCGTATGACGATAGGACAACCACAGATTCATCCGATTCTGAGCTTTTCAGAGAAAAGCGTAAGAACGATTGAGAAATTAGTTTTTCTGAGAAAAGCCAAGAATTAGGGCAACTTAAGAATAGTTTTGGGAAAAGGCAGGAATCAGAGTCTGCTAAGAATCATCAGGATTCAAAGTTATCAGGATTCAGAGCTTTTCTAAGAAAAGCCAGGAAACACTTGAACGAGCCCTAAGAGGTTCAGCAACCTCTCCGTTCAATGTATGACTTTGTTCAATGGGATTCACAGTAGGTTTGCAGCCTAACAATCTTGTTTCATGAAGTAGGTCCTAAGCATATTTTCTTTGTGACAACGGACAACGGATTCCCCTTTTGTGATCTTACCACTTCAGTATCTAGAAAGTATTTCAGAGTGCCCAAATCCTTGATTTCGATGGCCCTACAAAGGTGGCCTTTCAAACATAGTATCTCTTCACTATCATCTACAGTAATGATAATATCATCTACATAACCCAAGATGGCTGTAGTATGCACTCTTTCTTCACAAACAAGGTGTGATCATAGTGAATTCTTTGATATCCACAGCCTATTATGGCTTCACTAAATCCTAGAATCAGGCACATGGAGATTTCTTTAACCCATAAATGGACTTCTTGAGCTTGTACACTTTCGCAGTCTCCACCTGTTTGACAAAATCAGCTAGGAGAGCCATATAAACATCCTCCTTCAAGTCACCATGAAGGAATGCATTCTTCACATCCAATTGTGACCAGAGACACTGTAGGCTAAGAATAAGAGAACTCTGATACAAAGTTAATTTTGGGGTTAGGGTTAGGAGAGAAGGAAGGAGGAGATCAGAAGAAGAAGAGGAGAAAATTTTGGTTAAGTTGCTTAAGTTAGCACTCATGCGAATGCATTAACAATTTATATAATCGATCATTATATCTCAAATTACAAAGGCATTAATATATGAAGAGTAAGTAAGGTGCTCTACGTACTCACACACAAAAACACACACACCCAAAAGTACTAGACACACACACCAACTACTATATTTACATACTACAACAATATGGGGCTACTGCCTCATACTGCTCTGCTTGGCTACACCTTTGCCTAATAGTGAGTTTTTGAAACATTGAGCATGGAAATCCATCCAATGAATACAAATGTATCCACTAGACTTTAGTCTAAGCTAATTAGATTTTCTTTGCAAACTTGTCCTTGTATGACTGGTTGAATTCTAGGGTTTGGAAGTTTTGGAAATGCAATCGATGCTTTAATGTTTTATGTTTTTAATGGATAAAATACTTGAAATAAAAAAATTTGGTTTTGATAATTTAAGTTTACAATCTCTGAAATATTGGTTTTTTGTCGATAATTGATAATGATTCAAATAGTTCTATAATATCTAGCTCGACCACTCAAGGTTCAAATCTCTGTTTTCTAGTGCGTATCAGCCAGCTCCAAAACTGATACGTATCAAACTTAAAGAGAGAGTAAATACCTTCCATCTGTAAAATTCTGTGAAAATGTGGCTTTCATGCATTTCACATTCGTACAAATATAATTTGCTCAGCCTTGAGATCCATTAAAGTCGTCTTTTCATTCAATTCTTAGGAAGTTGCATGTTTACTATGTGAGTAGACAATAAAGAGATTTATTCTTTTCTTTAAAAATATTTACCATTTCTCTGGAATCCAGTGAAATAGTTGAATGCTGAAACCTATGTTACCTGGTTCCCCAGTTCACTTGGTTCATATGAAACCTATGAGCAAAGTTAATTCTCTATAGGTAGGATGATACCAGTCATTTCTTTGTTTGTTAATTCAATTATAAATTTTATATATATATATATATATATATATATATATATATATATATATATATATATATATATATATATCATATTCAAGCCTGACTGGTACCATATGAGTGTGTTTTCTTTTTCCATTCAGTACCCAGCAGCTTGAATTCTTAAGGGCCAGGAGCAGATTCTCTTATCATCATCATCATCATTTATGATGCGTCTCTTACCAACTAATACCCATAAAAAACTGATTAGCATGGACTTTGAAGGACTTAAAAATTTGGACTAAAAAGCGCTTTAACCAAGAAAGTGTAGTTTTCAAAAACATTTTGAAACCTCAGTTTATTTTTCGCAACAAATAATTGAATTGGTAGAACTTGATATGATGAATTTATGCAAAAATCACCAAATTATAACATTGTGGGTGTCTGAATTTAAGCCAAAAATTCCAAATTATAGCATTATGGTTTGTTTGTTGTTCATTGGTTTTTTTTATCGGTAATTCACTGATTTTATCATTCCGGGCCACAAACCAGTTCGCAGGCCACAGATTAGTTCACGGCTCAATAAATGGTAGGTACAATGTGTTCACTGATTTTCTATATGTTCGTACAATGTATTCTTTCAGCTTCATAATGGTAGTATATTTCAAAATGGGCAATAATTTTTGCATGAATGTAATATGCTGTTGGATCTGTATCTACCTTTTTTTTCTTTCCTTGGTTTGATCGGATGAGAGCTGTCTGATTGCGTGGTTATGATATATAGATGACATTTGATGTGTGGGTTTGGATTTCGGATTATATTGTGTATAGCTCTTTGGGGAAGAACATTTTTTCATCCATTTTTTGTGCCCTTTAAATTTTTTTGCCAAATTGTGTTTTGTGATCCAAGTATAATGCTATATGATTCAGGTAATATTTTTTAGGGAGCTACAACTTGCACACGAGATTTGTACCATGGAACATGGATTAAAAAGAAAAACTTGGTATTTTTGGGACCTGTACCAAATGGAACACCATCTAATCTGTCTGATTTGAAGGCCATTATGTAAAGATCTTTGATGCCAAAAATCGGGATGAAAGACGATCTCTATCATCTGATTCAACATAGTCAAAGCCTATCTTCTGATTTCATGGTTGACTGTGTTACATCATATGATAGAGATTGTGTTTCCGGTTTCGCGCCAATCTTTGGCGTCAAAGATCTTTACATCATGGCCTTCAAATCAAACGGCTTAGATGGTGTTCCACATGGCATAGGCCCCAAAAATACCAAGTCTTTCTTTTTAGCCCATGTGCTACGGTACAAATCTCATGTGCAAGTTGTACCTCCCTATTTTTATGTGCTGAATTTTATGTTTCAAATATATTATCCAAGCTGATAATGATTTACTTACTTCCTGTTCAACACTGGGTCTTTTAAAGCTCTTATGTAAATTTCGATACATAAGGTAAATTGTCTCTTTTACCAGATTTCAATGTGGAGGGAAACGGGCTACAAGGTCAGGCACTCTACGAAAGTGGATTTGCTTATTGCTGGTCCGGGGCTCGTGCAAATGTTGGTATAACTGCAGGGAAGTATTGCTTCGGCTGCAAGATCGTTTCTAAGCAACCAGTTGAAATGGAAGACACTCCACCCGACCAACAACATGTGTGTCGTGTGGGCATTTCGAGAGGGGACAATTCTGTCGGAAACCTTGGAGAAAGCGAAGAAAGTTTTGGATTTGGAGGAACTGGTAAATTTTCAAATGCCCGGAAATTCTCGGATTACGGTACAAAATTTGGTGTCGGTGATGCAATAGTTTGTGCTGTGGATCTTGAAAATAAGCCATTAGCTTTAATTGGGTTTTCTAAGAACGGAAAATGGTTGGGTACTGCCAAGCAATTTGATGCGGGTCCAAGGGGCCTTGGTATATTGAATTCCGGAATGAGAAAGCTACAATGGGAATCTGCATTATTCCCTCATGTTCTATTGAAGAATGTTGTTGTTGAGATGCAGTTCAGTGTGGAAGATGGACTGGTTCCTGAGGAAGGTTATAAGCCTTGGAGTTGTGCAATTGAGGATGGAAATGCAATAACAGGTCCCACCTTTTCTAATCCCCGGGATTGCGAGGTAATAATGATGGTCGGTTTGCCTGCTTCGGGTAAAACTACTTGGGCTGAAAAATGGGTGAAGGAGCACCCTGAAAGACGTTACGTTCTGCTTGGAACAAACCTGGCCCTCGACCAAATGAAGGTTGGTCGCATGAAACTGTAGTTTGTTGTTACACAATGCTCAATACAGGCACCTTTGAATTCACCCGCCGAATCTTTGAGTTCACTCACGTTGAAAGCCCTTTACTGCTTTGAAAGTGACCTTATCATCTCAGGCATACCATCAGACGGTCAATTTTTTATTTCATGTGTGCGTGGCACACATCCCAGGTAAGCGACCCTAACATCACGTGGAACTCATCACGCTCAAACCTGATTCTAGGGTCACTTTTTTGGGATGTGTCCCACTTGAAATAAAAAACTGACCATCTGATGGTACTCCCATGATCTCAAGATCCTGAAAGATTGGACAAAAGACAATCCCTATCGTCTGATTCAAAGCAGCCAATGGGTTTCAGCGTGGGTGAACTCTAAGATTCAGTTGGTGAATTTAAAGGTACTCATTACTTAAATGCAAAATACATGTAGCCTAAGATACTTCCATATGCTGAAGGGACTAACCCCTGAGGTATATCTACACAACTGTTGGGCGAAAGAGCCGTAAAGTAGTCCCACAAGATCAAAGAAACTAGCCAACCTGTTCTCCTAAGTAAATGATCAAGAAATTATAATAATCTGATCAGTGTGAATTGTGAGAGAAAGGTTCATCCTCCTGACTCTCTCTCTCTCTCTCTCTCTCTCTCTCTCTCTCTCTCTCTCTCTCTCTCTCTCATGCATCACATGCATAGTCACACAGTCAGGACTCGGGAGTCTGCAATAAATCAGCAAGGGTCTAAGTGGTGAAAAATCGGCAAAAATTGGTCAAAGAAAAATCGAGGAAAGTAAAAAAAAATTAAAATATATCATAATATATTTCAAGTTCAAAATAATGGTTTTAATGAACAAAATAGGCAAAAAGAAGAGAGCAGTGAGCTCTGAGACGGGCAAGCACTAGAGAGCGCCATAGTCCTAAAGTTTTTTTTTTTCACTTTAAGTATAAGTATAAAAAAAAAAGAGAAATCGGACAACATCATCACGATTGATCAGCCGAGTCACAAAGAGAAAAAAAAAAATCGAACAAGTCGCCGACTCAAACAATTAATCGGCGATGTAGTCAGGAATTGGGATGACTGCAAGTTGCTGACTTTTCCCGATTTTTTGAAAAAGTCGGAGACTTCTGTGACCATGATCACATGGGTCATACATGTGTATGCATGAGGCAAAATGGTATATTCATTCTGTTCCGAGAGAATTCAAGATCACTATGTTCTCAAATATAATTACCAACAAAAAACAGATGAATCAGTAGCTCCCTAATTTAAATTGGAGCGCAGTTATACTCTGCTCTAATGCAGGAAGTCAGTAATTTAGCTGTCTTTGGACATTGATGGAATAATGAACATATATATATATATATATATATATATATATATATATATATATATATATATATATATATATATATATCCACTATGAAGGTAATATTTTGACTAATCCATAATCACATTGTGAAGACTGAGATTGTATATTTTCTATTTTGGGATATTGTGTCATATCCATGGTATCAAAACTCGGCTGACAATGATACGTATCGGAGATATGTAGCGGTTTCGTCAAGAACTGATACTGTTACCCACCCCGATACAGGTATCGGGGTGGTATCGGTATCGAACCAATACGGGTCAGTATCGGCCAATACCGTGTGCCATTGGTATCGGACGGATACGGGTCAATATCGGCCAATACCGTGTGCCATCGGTATCGGCCGATACTACCTCTGTATCTGCCGACACTGGCCAATACAAATATTTTTTTCCTACTTATTTTGCTTTTTTCTAAAAAAAATATATTGGCCGACACGGTATTGGCGACACTGTCTCCATATGGCTGATACGTATCAGTCCCTGATGGACTGATACCCGATACCAAATTTGATACCTTGGTCATAGCCCAACCTGTATCAGAATTTTTATTCGTACCTGTATCTGGGATCTTAGCTTATAATTGAGCGGACACTGTCAATCATGGATTGGACGTTGTTAGATTTTCTATTTTGTAAAAGATTTGAACCCTTTTATTTTTTGTGTCAGCTCTTTGGTTTCTCATTGCCTTCCCTGATTCATGGTTCCTTGAATGATTTCTGCAGGTACCAGGGTTGTTGCGTAAGCAGAATTATGGTGAGCGTTTTGATCGGTTGATGGATCGAGCAACAGGAATATTCAATACCGTATTAGCTAGGGCCGCCAAGACACCTCGTAATTACATTCTTGATCAAACAAATGTTTATAAGAGCGCTCGTAAACGTAAATTAAAGGCATTCACGAACTATTGCAAGGTTACTTTGGAACTTTTTAGTCAGCATAAATAGTTTTTCTTGCCGTCATCTTTGTTTTTTATTTTTTTTTTGGAGTTCTGCTATTGCCACAATGTTTTTTAGGGATAATGGCTCTTGACCGACATTTAAACACCGGAATGGTGTTTAAATGGTCTTTCAACATTAAATTTATTCTTTTTGTCTCACACTTGTAATTTATCATTATGCCATGTGGCGCACATCTGTGATCAATCTAGATTGTCCAAGTGGCAATCTATCATTGGAACACGTCTCAGCCCAAAGAAACATGCCTATAAGTGAATGTGAACCATCTGATTGATGAGTGTTAATATCATTGCTTAAAAATAAAAACAATGGTCGATATTATAGTCCACAAATCAGATGGTTTAAATCTCCCTAAAACATCATTTTTGGGCCTTTTACACTTCAATCTATGATCTGTCACTTTGATGGTACGTATCACCCATATCTTAAACCATTGACGGTGTAAGATCATTTAAACACCATTTGGTGTTTAAATGATGGTCAGGAGAGTCGGGTCCTTTTTTTATGTGAAGACCAAACTCGAATAAAAGTCTTTGACAACCTAAATTTGTTTGTGCATAGTAAAATTTATAGCAGCAGTCCTTTTTTTTTTAATGAAGTTGAGCTTACTTTCTATTGGACGTTCCTGAGTTCTCTTTGAACGTGTCATATATCAGATTGCAGTTGTTATGTTCCCAACACCGGATCAGCTGAAGTTTCGTGCAGAAAAACGATTTAAAGAAATGGGAAAGGAAGTTCCCGCAGAAGCAGTAAATGAGATGTTGGGTATCTATCTGCACTTCCAATATTTCCTTCTTTTTTCAGATTTACAACCATGGTGTGAATATCGGTATTACTGTATTAGTATCGGGTATCGTTCCATCTTGGACCGATACGTACCGGCTGATATGGTAATGCCGATACCATATCGGTGGATATATATATTTTTTTTTCTTGAAAAAAGAGTTTAGAAAATATATAAAAAATCGTTTGTATCGGTCAGTATCAGCCCAAAACAGACAGTATCGACCGATACTAACTCGTATCGGTCCAATACTGATACAGATACCGATACCGTGCAGATACCGATGCCACCCCTGTATTGGGATGGTATCGGTTTTCAATGAAACCGATACATATTGCCTACACGTATCTGTTTCAGTCGTGTTTTGATACCATGCTTACACCTCTCTCTAGCTTAATAGCAGTGGTCTTATTGTGGCCCGTGTTTTGTGTTTCTCAGCCAACTACATCTTGCCAACGAGCAAGGACATGCCTGGTACTGATGAATTTTTTGATCAGGTAGTTATTCGATTATCGTGGGCATCCTTTTATTCTTTCATTCATTTACTGTAGAACTTCTTTGATTTTTTTATCCATTTTGTAAGGTTATTTTTGCGGACTTGAACAGAGGAGACTCACAAAGATACTTGGATGAAATGAAACAAGCACTGGGATCTGCTTCCAATTCCAACTCAAAGAGAGACTTTTCACCTTATTCTCGTGGAAGTTCGGTCCAGTCATTCACAAGCCCTTTATCCCAGAACAGAGGAGCCGTACCAGGTTTTCTAACCACCATTCATGATGTTATAAATCCAATCATTTTCTTTACCATTCGATCCTGTTGTCTTCCTTTTGTATATCGTATGGAGTTATGGATGGAACTGGTATTAGGCTCTTGTCATCCCGCTCGACCGACCATCAATCTCCTTTTGTCTAGATGGTCGAGCCTCGGGAGCTGCACTGCTATTTATAAACACATAACTCAATGAAAGTTCACTTTTGACCTTTCACTGATTTGGCGCTCAAAATTACCAGGGCAATTGCCAAGGTTGTTGGTTTGAGATTGACCCGAGTTCCCGCTGTTGGCACTCGGATTGAGTACCTTGTACCAAGTCTTATGGATGTACTGATGATGATGCCTTGTGTTGCAGCCACTGGACATTGGCAGAATTCTCATTCACCTTTTATGCCTCATAATTATGATCACCCAAGGCCCCAACAAGTAAGTGGAATTTGCAGTATTATTCATGGTTTTCATCACTATGACATTTTTAGTTGTTAGAAAAAACAAAGAGCATGTCTTCTATATTTTATCCTCTATATATATATTACAAGGATCTTATTCACAAAAAAAGAAAACTACTGTTTGTAAATGACCAATTTCCATGTACATCGGCATTTTCTCTATTCTGGATATGTTCATGAACGAGTGATATGGTGTTGAAAAAAAAATGGTTTCAGTGGCCAAATGAAAGAGTAGTTGGAAGATTGATAGTTTCTCAGTCTTATAAATTTGAAATTGGCGTGCCTGGAATGTTGCAGGTAAACTCAGCGTATTCTAGCCCTGGCCTATATGAAAAGCCAGAACTTATCTCTGGAGGGTACAGGTCTGGGTCACGTGATAGTAGTCTACCCATCTCAAGGGATGCCTCCCATGTTAATTATTCTAATTACGGCAGGAGTTCTCTTCCTGGGGTTGACCCCGATCCTCATGAGAGCTGCGGTGGATATGATCCCTACAACAAACCCAACTTTGATAGCAGTAGTTTTATTCCTGGGCGTGGCATCAATCCCAATCGGAGCTATGATGGAAACAATTCGTACAACAGTCTCAACTTTGAAAGCAAACCTAACTTGGGAAACGGGAGTCCTATTCCCGGTCATTTTGACCTGTATCGAAGCGATGATGGAAATGATCCGTATGGCAGACCCAACCTGGAAAGCCCGAGTCCGAACTTTGAAAGTCGAAGGAGTTCCTTCGCTTATGGCAGTCCAGGTTCAAATCTTAGAGACCCGAGGTTGCCCCGTGCTGATATACAATCTCCGCATGGTCCTTTCTCAGCCTCTTATGGTAGGTTGCAAAACCTGTCTTCTCTCTTACTACAATTTGTGCTTTATTTCAGATATCGCTTTTAACTATGATTCACTTGTAAAATGCATATATGATCAAATTTTATACTCCTTGGCAAATTCTTTGTGTTCATGAAAATTGATGATAAATCCTTCTTTAATTTGGGCCATGGTTTTAAATCTTGGTATCGACCACCATTTCTGTTGATGGCCAGGCTGATACGTATCGGCCGAGACAGATACATATCAGTCAGTATCGGCTGATATGGGACGAAATTTAAAAAAATAAAAGTTAAAATTCATGGTAGTAACATTTTTCCTTGATGTTTCTCTGATCATTTTTTTTTTCTTTTGTTCTCTGAATGAGCCACTTACTGTCCAAACTGATGTTTCTTTTGCAGGCTCGTCTTATGGAACTCCGCCTTCAAACCCTACATACGGAAATTTTTCGTCTCCACCTCCGAGGCCTTCATATGGAAATCTTACAACTCCACTTCCGAGGCCTTCATATGGAAATCTTACGACTCCACCTCCGAGGCCTCTATATGGTGAATTTCCCTCTACTGAAAGACAGCATTCTGGAGGATACCCACCTCCAGGTCCAAGGTACTAAACACAGTTTTAAATTCCACGTTCTAGCCTCCTATGTGATTTCAGGCCATCTTACTTCTCTGGATCTTGTGGAAGTTATGTTCCCATCAATACCTCCAAATTATGATGTTGTAAATGAAATTTTGTGGTGCACGGTGCCCGATATCTGAAAATATTTTTTGAGATGGGGGCAGTCAATGGTTTAAATTTCAATTTTCTGATTCGCTTCATCTCAACTGATACCAAGACATTTCGTATCATTTTTGGATTCTACGTTGCCTCAGGTGAGAAACGTTTTATCTGATACAAGTCTTTCTTGCAAATCTTCTACTTCATGCCCACCACCTTGAAACATTGTCCAAGATAATCAAGTCCCATTTGGCGACACTTTTCAGTGCCTGTGAATCACTTCTGGGCCCTGAAAAGTGAATCCGGAGCTAAAATTGTCCCCGGGTTCCTGTAGAAGTATGGAAGCTAAAAAAAATTGACCGAGAATCCGGAAGCTGGTCAGACCAGCTTTTGGATTTCTGGAATCTGGAAGCCGGAACAACCCTACCCTGAACACGGCCTATTTTTTTGGCTAAATTGAAGACATGGTGCACTTTTATTTAATTTTATTTTCCTTCCTGAGATGTTGTTTGGAATTTAGATTGGCAACTTATGAATTGAGAGGGTTCCTACTTTTCATCACTCTTATTATTTTGGGGGAATATGGAAAATTTTGGTGATTGATAATCAAACCTTAGTTAGATTGTGAATGAGATTGTTATACTGTAAATGAGTTTGAATGATTTGTGCCACAGAAATAGTGTACAAGGTCTAGTGTGGATAGAAAATCTAACTAGATTCTATAAAGCTATAAAGGGCTGATTACCCAATAGGGTTCACAACTTTTACTTTTCACCTGACAAGATCTAACCTTTCATTTATTGCCTAAACCCTAAACCCTATATTATCTCTATCTGTTGTTTGTTCTCAGTTAAAAGAGATCTTAATAGTAAGTATTGAGGCCCCAGAAAATGGAAAATAATAAAAGCTATGAAAATAATAATTTTCTAGTAAAAATTTGGACAAACTTGTCTTAGAAAATATCCAAAAATAGTTCTAAAGTAAACTTCACTGTCTCTTCTCGGAAGGTCAAATTATGTTTTTTCCAAAGACACAATAGCAATTATAGTAACAGTCATATCATCATCGGTTTAGATTTAATCATTCAAAAGTCGTATCTATTGCGCTTGATTTTAACGATCGAGATTTGATTCAGAGTGAAAAAAAAAAATGCGGTGCCGCCGTATCAGTATAGTCTCACTTTTGCTTTAATGTGTATAGATATGTTTAGTATCAGTTATGGAAAACCATACTTTAGTTGGAACATTTTCAAAAGGGTACCCGTTTAATTGCAAATAATGCACAGTTTTTTTTACAGACGAAAACCATTCATTGAGTTGAATCAGACGACGGAGTTTGTTTTTTTTTCCAATCTTCCTCATGATAGATCTTAAGATCATGTTGCACCTATCAAACGGTTAAATGTTGATTTCACATAGCACACATCGCCAAAAATGACCTATATCATAGGCAAAGGAGTTGACCTTTACTTTGAGGGACATGTGTCATGTGAAACGAATATATGATTGTTTGATAGGTGCGACATGATCATAAGATATGGTTTTTGGAAGATTGAGACACAACAATCTCCATCGTCTGATTCAAATCAGTCAATGGTTTTCGTCAGTTAAAAAATTGTGCCGTACTTACTATTAAACGGGCGAGAATAGTCGTACCTTTTGTTTTTAAGATGTTTTTAAGAAAGTCGGAGAATTTGGTGACTAAGCCTTGGAAAGTCTGAAACCCCACCTACTTGGAAGCCCTTTCTAAATCCCATGCATTTGTAGTATCCAAATTCTAAACTCTAAAGCCATTTCAAATTAATTCATGTCTGAGACAAGAAGCAGCCCCACTCTTTTGGCCTTTATTTCTTGGTTTCCCTCCAACAGGCAGCTCAAGGCAGTTCCAAATTTAGAGCTCCACTTCAGTTTTTGGTCTCTTGTGGTCTGCCTTTGACTCTTGGACCACACCCCATACAGATTATATAGATGGTTTATTATTATAGGCTTTTTCTTCAAAACGGCCAAGTTCATCTTATTCAAGGTATCAAAAGCGGTATCGGTCTCGGGTATCGGATTGCCCGAGGCCGATATGAATCGGCTGATTCTGATACATTTTGGCCAATTTATATATATATATATATATATATATATATATTAAAAAAATAAAAATAAAAACTATAAGTCTCGGTCAAAACCAAGACATATCGGCCAAGTTGGATACTGATACGTATCGGCTAATACCAAGTTGGATACCGATACGTATCGGTTTGGCCGAAAATCTATACTTATCACCGATACGTATTGGTATCAGCCGATTTTTGATACTTTGATCTTATTATAGGAATACCTCTATTTGCACCCACCAACTCTCTAAAGGCACCATAGCCGAAAACCATTATCTGCTTCGAGTCGGATAATGGAAAATCATTTTTTTATCCCAATCTTTTACACAATGGATCATGAAATCATGGGTGTATCTTTAAATGGTCCATTTTTTATTCCACTTGGCACATCCCAAAAAGTGACATGAAAATCAGGTGGCACAGGCCAATTACTTGAAATATGACAACTTTAAATAATTGTTAAATTGTTGCCAGGGGCTACCCTGAGTTGAGCAATATAGTTATTGGAAGATTTGAATAATTATTTATTTTATTGTTGGATATTAAAGTGCAACAATGGGATGGTTCTACTCTTTTAATGGCCATTATTAATAAAATATTTCAACTAGGAGCTCATTATTAACACATTTCTCAACTAAAAATCATTGGAAAGGAAGGATGGGAATTATAAGTGCAATTTTAAAATCAATTAAAAAAATATGCACATCGGTCAATAAATTTTTTTTAAAATGCACATCGGTCAATATTCAGTGCGGAGATCGGATAACTATACTATTTCAAAATTTGTCATGGGTTAAAAGTTAGGTATTCTCCTTTTGCGAGGCTTGAGGTCGTGAGTTCCAACTCTCTATATTCTATGCTTGTTTCCTCCCTTATATTAATAAGAGGTGAGTGTTGTTTGGTGGGATTTATTCTCCTATGTGTCGCTCCTTGTAAGTGCTTTGTTGCGTGGGATTTATTCCCTAAGGCCTGTTTGATTTTAAGGGAAACAAAGGGAAATAAGGGAAAACTCATATGCGGCAAATGAACGGCCAAGATTTCCGTTGTTTAGATAACATTTAAAGGGTCAGAATTATTTTCACATTTTCCTGTCAAAATCCGAGAGGTCCCTCGGTTTTTTATCTTCTGAACCTTCAGACTTCTCATCCCTACACTCTTCTTATAATACCACACAATTTTTTTACGGACGAAAACTATTGACTGATTTAAATAAGACGATGGAGATTTTTTTTTTTTCAATCTTCCTCATGATAGATCTTAAGATCATGATGCCCGTATCAGACAGTCTGATGTTGATTCTATATGACACACATCCCCAAAAATCAGAAGCAAAACCACGTTATGATTTAGGTGATCAATTGACCACCCAAACTTTCTAAAAATTTGCTACTAAGTTTTAGGGGTTCTAATTTATATTAGTGGATTCTCATCCATCCAAAATTATCTTGATCACCCAAAATTATCAAAAATCTTCAAATAAATTTTTTTATGATATTTGTTTTCATACCAAATATTTCTTTTTTGATTTTGCTTAACTAAATCCCATAACTTTGGCCTACTTTTAAGCTCTCGCTCCCCTCCATCTATTTAGGTGTTAAACTGACTTATTTTTGAAGAGATTTCTCTCACATAAAGCTATGTACTCACATATATGGTGTATATGCTATAGTATAATTAATAAAAAAAAAAAAAACAATTTATTACATATAATTTGAACCTAGAACCTAACCTTCACAAAGCACCAAGTCTACTACTAGAGCAATTCACTAAGATATATAAAGAAAAAGAAAAAAAAAACTTAATACATATATAATTTTTTGGTCATTTGGCTATTTTTTTTGTTAGGATATGTTATTTTCCTACAATTTCCTGAATATGCATCCAAACACAGGATTTGATTAATCCTGAGTTTTCCCAACTAGCAATATGGTTATCCAAGCAGCATAAAATAAAGGGAAACGAAAGAATACCATGATTTCCTATAATTTAGGTATCAATGAGAAAATATAGGAATATTATTTTACTTTCCCACATTTCCCGTATTTTTATCTAAACAGGCCCTAAGTGTTGATCCCGAAGTGTCATAGTTTCTATAACATGTAAGGCACATCCAAGTTGTCTATGCCGTGTGACACGATAAAAAAAAATGTTGGGCAATCATGACTTTATGGGTAGCATTATTCGGAATTAGTAAAATTGTATCGTCACTCATCACCTCCGGCCAGAAGCCATTGATTTATTTGAATCATATGATGGAGATTATTTTTTGTCCCAATCTTTTACAAGTTGGATCTTGAGATCAAGGGCGTACCATCAAACAGTCAAATATTTATTCCTTATGGCACAATTCTAAAAAGTGACCCTAAAATCAAGTTAGAGCATGATGTGTACAATGTGAGCTAAGGCTCACTTTTTCGATTGCGTTCAACATGTAATAAAAAATTGACCATCTTAATCTCCATAATCTCATTGTCCATCTTGTGGAAAAATGAGATGAAAAATTATCTCTATCATCTGATTCAAAGCGATCAATGTATGTTGGCAAGAGAAGATGGATCTCTTGACTGTCATCTAAACACCATATCTTATACCATTAGCATGAAGAATTCAAGTCATCAAGGTGATAGCTCATATAATAAATGAAAAAAAGCCAAGAAATATACTCATTAGGTTATGCACTTTTTTAATATAGATGATGATTATGAAGTGTACCTCTATTTGCACCAACCAAAACCCTAAAAGCACCCACTGAGCCTCCCTTGTGGGTGATTTGACAGGTGGGTAGTTTTAGAGTTTTGGTGGTGCAAATAGAGCTATCTTTCTTTTTTTAAAAACAATCGATACTCAAATTTTCTAGTCTTATGATTTTAATTCTCTGATAATCGTGATCCTTTGGTGTAGATGTCCAATGATGACATGCCGATTGAACCATTTAGATTGATCACAAATACGATTCACATTGCATAACCATAGTCACAAAAAATGAATTTGTGATTTAAGTTTTTATTAATCTCGAATTATTTTCGATTTTTTCAAAAAAATTGTGTTTTTTTAAAATTTGTGAGTAATTCTTGAAGTTTTCAAAAAAATTGTGACTTTTAAAATTATCCAAATTTTTTATAATATTTAATTTTACTTTTCCTCCGAATATTTCTCTGAAGTTAAGGATTCCACTGGATTTCTTCTATTGTGCCACAGGCCGAAGCCTGGATTGACGAAGCCCTTGTCAATCGTCACGGCTCATTAATTCATTTGTAGATGGTGTAAACTCCTCTTTGCCTTGGATTTAGTAAATAGTGGACTTTCATGGATTTCAAGTCTAATAACTTATGGAGAATGGTCAGGCTCTATCAAGCAGAATCGGATTTCCAGTCCTACCCCATACGGTGCCCTTGGAAATTGGAGAATCTTGACTTTCTTGATTTTCACTTGTTATAGCAAAATGTGCAGTCAAGATTCTCCTATTTCTAAGGGCACCGGATGGGGTAGGACCAATAATCCGATTCTACTTGGTAGGACCTGACCATTACACAATAACTTACTTTGTTCAACCACAAAATTCGTGAAAAGTCAAATTTTCATGGCTTCTCTTTTTTCCCAAAAGGACGTATGACTCTAACCCCACCATTATCCCTTCTCAAAAGAGATTCGAGAAGTTGTAACTTCCATGTGCATGAGAGTAAAAAGTCATCAAATTATTGTTACTTTTCCCAAAAGGCACCTCTATTTGCACCACCAAAAACTCTAAAAGCACCCTCCCAGCCTCACCTGTAGATAGGGCTGTCAACAGATCGAGTCGACCCGACCCGATATTTTATTAGGTCGGGAAGATGCACTTGACTCGCCGAGTCAAGACAGACATGAGACACACTACCCGACCTTGGGGTGGATCAACTAAGAAGTAGGGTCAAGTCAAATCCGGCCGAGATGACTCATCCCGATATATATAGGCAAATGGGACAATGGGTCGGGAAGATATACTTGATCCATCGAGTCAAGCCAGGCATGAGACATACGACCCCACCTTGGGGCGGATCAACTAAGAAGTCAGGTCAGGTCCAATCGCGTCGAGATGGCTCATCCCGATATATATATATATATATATATATATAGAGAGAGAGAGAGAGAGAGAGAGAGAGAGAGAGAGAGAGAGATGGGACAATGGGTCAATGGGTCTACACCCATATTGGGAGATCACATGTCATGTAGTATGTGATCTACCAAAAAAAACAATTAAAAATGTTTTTTGAATACCCTGGTCAAAGTTTGGGTGTTGTCCACGCATCTTGGTGCATCGAATGTTTCCCCCTTTGACTGCAGTTTCGACAATATATATGCATCAGATCATGCCCAATTTTTTTTGGATGGCCTCTAATCGTCTTTGAGTAAGTTGCCTAGAACCCGATCCGTCGGATGCCACATGGCATGGGTTTGAACCCATAGTCCCTGGCCTTTTATATATATAACATGAAAAATAGGGGGTTTTACCCGCTTGGGTGTTGGGTCAGGTGCATCATTTAGTCGGATATGATTATGCAGTCGGTGGGTGCTTTTAGAGATTTAGTGCGTGCAAATAGAGCTACACTTTTTAAAAATTAAGGGCATTTCTGTAAGTTTAAAAAAGAGAACGTTAGAACCTTTTTCACCTCTTTATATTCCAAGCCACTTTCCTACGCACTCTTAGGCCACAACCCACAAGCTATTCTTCTTTTAAAGCTATCCACCCCACTTTAAACCATATTCTTTTTTCCTTCTCATTTTCTCTTCTTGGTGCAATTGGGTTCATATTCCAAAAACAATTTCATCAAATTTTCTTCCCAAATTTATTCATTCTAAGAGATAATTCGGCGTAAAAATTTGATTTTCATTATGGGTTTCTTCCTAAGAGCCTCTCGACTTCAATCGGGGTGTTCATCAAATCCAATTTTTTCGATCATAGTCACCATATATGTTTTAATTCTTATCTATTTTCCATATTTTTTCTTCAATCTCTTCGCGTCTCCCCTATTTATTATTACCGTAATTCTCACATCGGTGTTTATGGAAATGGGATCAATTCAAAGAGAAGAGAAAAGTAAAGAAATTACATCTTTGAAAGCTCGAAAAACCGATTCAAGAGTTGAAGATGTGAAGTGGGTGAGTATTGAAGCCGATACGGCATTATTATCGGCCGAGTGGGACCAGAGGAGTGCGCCATTGGAAGTTATATTCGAAGAGTACGAAGGAGAAGAGGATGATGATGATGATGATGCATCGGAGACTTCGCCCGAGACGGAGGAGGAATTTGAAATGGACATCGAACAGTTGGTGTCTTCTGCACCTTACTGCACCGATACCGATACTGATACCGATACAGAGAGCTCGTCGGAGGATGAATTTTTGGCAATCGATGGCTGGGGTTCACAAGAGAATTCTTGCTTTAAGTGGGAAGATGAGGCAGAGAGCTTGATCGAGATTCCACTAGACGAAGATAATCTAATAGAGATCGATCTCTTGGACCGTGTCGTCGTTGGGAATTAGGGAATTCGGACTGCTACAAAAGGCCCGATATGTATCGGATCTTGGTTAATTAGGATTAAATAAGGTTTAGATTCTTATAATCAGTAGGTAATATCTTTACCGTCCATACCGCGTAATCTTTCATCGATGAAGACCGTCCACGTGGCGTACAGTGGACACAAGCTACGATCTGATGGTTAGGATCGTCCGATTGCGTAATTCTAATTTGAATGGTGAGATTCGAATACAACTGTAGACTAGGTACAAGGAACCTTGACTCTTGATTAAGGTTAATTAGGTGGATTAATTTAATATAAAGATATGTGTCTTTTAGTTGAAGAGATGAGATCAACGAATGTGGGGTTGGATTTCAACTTTGGGGTTTATTTGTTTTAATAGTTTTCTTGTATTAGGTCAATGTTCATGTATACATTCTAAGTTTCAAAAAATTTGTCTAATAAGATAACTTATATGCCACTTTATAATAAGGAAAATGCCATTTTTCAAGGATTAATAGGGCATCAAAATTGTGCCAAAAGATGACTGACACATATGTTAGGAGCCTTAAAATCTGTGACAGTTTGCTTTTGATGGGTCCGGTAACCTTGTTAACCTTATGATTATGATGCCTCTGAGGAGAGTGATGGAGAGTTCACTAAAGGGGTCATGGATCAAATACTTAGTAGATATTTGGCCACTCGAATATAAATATTGGTACCAGTATCGGTTTCGTGTAAATATCAGCCAATGCCTACTATTTGTTAGTATCGGCTTATATATTTTACTTGTCTCAATTTTTTCATTTTCTTTTTATTTTTAATCTTTCATTTGAAAAAAGAAAATTCTATTTCGGCCTGTATATATTGGCGTAGCCACATACCAGGTTGTGTATGTATCTTATATAAATTTAGAGCTTTTATGAAGTATGTATCTTATATAACTTTCGTTTGTATATAAGCTCCCAAATCTATGATGTATAAATCCCCAAATCGATAGTAAAATAACTACTAACATTATATTTATCATTTGTAGCCCTCATGAACAAAAATTCCTAGCTACGCCCTGCCTGTATATATCAGTCTCACAAGTTATGAGGAGCTGATAGCGGCACTGATACCAAGTTTTTGAACCTTGCTTAATGTAATATTACATGTGACAAAGTACATTATTAGATGGATGGCTGAGATTGTTCGGTGGACGTGATCTTTCGGTCAACTCTCTGACTAGGGTGATTGTCATTTTGATAGACAATAAAACAAAGATGTACTTACATGTAACATGTAAGGTATAGATGACTCGGAACAGTGGCAAAATTTTTCGAGCCCTATCATCATCATCGTCATCACAATGACAAATTTTTTCCGAAATTATCCAAAATTTCTTCAAACTTCTCCGAAATAGGGGTTGAGCAAACCTTTCAGCAAACGTTCATCGATTTTTCCAAAATAGTCGAAATTTCATTAATTTTATGAAAGTAACGAAATTTTACCGACATTAATGGAATTTTTTTTATTTTAGCCATTTTTAAGTAATAAGTAAGTAAATATTGAACATAGTTGTTCCCATGAACGTCATAGACATATTTCATTTATTTGGATTCAGCTTTGCAAGTCCTCCACGTAACAGATCTCGGTTTAAAGATTTAACAGTTTTGTTTATATCCAGTTGTCAATCCGACACTATCACTTTTCCTTTCTCTTCCGAGATTGGGACCGAGTTATTGTCCCCACCACTGAATACAAAACATAGAGTACATGAGTTTTTCTGTCCTTGTTTGATAGTAACAAGACACCCGACAATTGACAGCCTATTCAACGTTAGATTTGTCTCCTGAGCATGAGTTCCCCTGAATCTATAGCCATTCACAGGTTCATTGCTCCATTGTTCCGATATTATATATATATATATATATATATATATATATATATATATATATAAAGGGAAATGATTAGGAAAATTTACCTGACAGGCCCTGTCAGATACGCCTTTTACGTCAGAAGCCCTATAGTTTCACTTTTATCCAGACAAATCCGCTGCGCGCCGAGCTGAGACACGCCTGTAGGAAATACCCAAAGTACCCCCACAGTAATAAATAACCGTCCTCTTTTCAAATCATTTACTGTTTTCATTTTACATTTTCGTTCGAAGTCGGTGGAGAGTCGTTGTCGCTTCGTAGACGATCGCGTTCAAATCTACAACCTTCAAGCTACCAAATTTGTAAGTTAGAATTAAAATTAACTTCCATTGCTATAGATTTTTTTTTTCTCCTCTCTTTGGTGCACATTTTGACATAATTTTTTTAAGTTTTCCCATATATAATCGATATCGATCTTTGATGTAATCGATATCGATCCTATATGTAATCGTTACCGATTACATATTGAGTCGTTATCGATTATATGTAGAGTCGCTATCGATTACATTTAGAGTCGATAACGATTATATATGTAGTCGTAATCGACTATATAAATTGTGGATGACGACTATAACAAATCGATATCGACTCTCTATGAATATAATTAATACCCATCATATGAATTAATTTTCCTATAGTTATTACCCTCGATGCCATAATAAATCATACGAGGTTTTATATTTATCTCAGCTGACGTTCAATTTATTGCCAACTACCCTTTTGTAAAATCATTATGGCAAGTTAGGTTGGAAGAATAAGAAAATTTAATACAACGATTCGTATTCCACAATCTACGAGCTTTAAATATAGGTTTAGTTCGTCCTTAGCAAACCACCTATCATCCCTACCAGCCCATATTTTTCCCAATGTCCAACGACGAAGAAAAAACCTTCTATAACCCAATCAAGTTCGAGCCTGTATGGGAGGACCCACCACCACCACCAGAACCAGATCCTCTGCAGTCTCTGTGGGACGAGTACGATGAAGTAATGGAGATTTTGGCGAAGGAAGAAAAGAAGAAGAGGAAGGAAGAAAAGAAGAAGAGGAAGGAAGAAAAAAAAAAAAAGAAGGAAGAAAAGAAAAAGAAACTTAAGACGGAACCATCCGCCTCTCCACCACATGCTCTTCATCCATCTTCCTAAATTTTCTTTTCATTTTTAATTATAAGTGAAAAATTTTGAATATAATTGAAAATTTTTGCAAGTAAATGAAATTTTTTGATGCAATGGCGACTTTATGAAATCTTTTGAGTTAGTAAATTAAATATTTTCTATATAAATAAGAAAAATTTACCTGACAGGTAAATTAAACATTTTGAGATCATTGTAGTTTTATATTGAATTGATGGCGATTTCATAAGTAATCGATATCGATTACATTTAGAGTCGGTATCGATTACATATAGGGTCGATATCGATTATATATGTAATCGATGTAGGTAAAGAAGAAGGAAGAAAAGAAAAAGAACAAAAGAAAGAAAAAGAAACTTAAGAATCAATAAATTAAGTAATTTCTATATAAATAAATATTTTGAGGTCATTGCGAATTTATATTGAGTCGTTGGCGATTTCATAGGTAATCGATATCGATTACATATAAAACCTGTATCGATTACATATAGAATCGGTATCGATTATATATAGAGTCGGTATCGATTACATATGTAATCGATAATGACTCTATATGTAATCGATACAGGTTTTATATATACATTTCATCAACATTTTTAACTATCCTTGTTAGTATGGGGCTCAGTCCTTTCTTTTTTATTACAGTTCATTTCAAAAGGCTGTCAAGATGGTTGTACACCGAGCTGTTGCCAAGTGTTCGCCCAGTGCCATTTCGAATCTCTACGAAAATGCTATCCCAGCTCGGAAGAAGTTACTGAGAGATTCAGTTTTTGGTGGAATATTTCAAATGCCCAAGGGTGTGAGATTTCTTTTCGATGTGGTGGATGCATTGTTGACATTTTGGGTTGAAAAAAACCACTTCCGAATTGGGAAGACTGATGTCTATCTTCGGAAGATAGACATTGCATTGATACTGGGCCTTGCCGTAGTTGGCCCATAAAAGTATACCCCATCCGTTAAACCATCGGAAGAACAAACCATTCGATACAAATACTTTCGTGGAACGCCTCCTGGAAAAATTCTCCGGTCTCATATAGATACTGCAATTTAGAGAGCGGAAAGTGATGAGGACTTCTTAAAGTTGTCCCTTCTGTTTGTGCTGTGCATATTTCTCTTCCCCGGGTCCCACCATCAGATTTCGGAAGACCACATCGACCTCATTGATGATGTGGAGACCTTTAACCGAACTCCGTGGGGTCTGCACATCTACCAAGATTTGATCGAGTATATAATTAAGGGCGCGGCGAATAGAAAAACCGCCGAGATGGATAAAGCACTGAAGACGTACAACACATATGGATGCATATGTGTACTTCAATGGTGGGCTTATGAGATCCTGCCCGATATATCGCCATCCCAGCTAGGCCTCAAGGACCCTTTCCCACGACTGCTGAAATGGTCGGACAGGGCACAGTCAAGGATCAAAGGTTACACTCGCGGGCAGATGTTAGACAGCAAGGTATGAGGTCTATTGCCTATTCAAAAAAAAGCAACTTACCGATTCATTCTAGAATCGATAACGATTCATTAAAGAATCGATATCGATTCATTTACGAATCGATAACGATTCCTTAACAATCGATAGCGATTCCGTACAGAGTCGATAACGACTTACTAAGTAGTCGATAACGATTCATTAAATAATCGATAGCGAATTTTTAACGAATCGATAACGATTTATTAAATAGTCGGTACCGATTCTTTACATAATCGAGAGTGATTTATTATATATAACGATCATTTTATTCTGTTGTTTACATGTTTCATTTTCTTTCAAAAGGTTCGCACTCCCCTCGTGCCTCAGGGCTTTGAATTAGAGAATACCCGTGTTAAGAGAATATCTACGGGTTCAAAAGGAGGTTGGGGGGAAGAGGAAAGAACCGGTCAAGAAAGCTGTGGAAGAGATGCGACCGAAGAAGAAAAGAAATTACATTCCAGTCGAGAATATTGGAGAGGAAGAATGGGATGACGCATTGACGTCTGAAGAAGAACCCCTCTCAAAAAAGGGCCCCGTCCATGTGGGAGAGGGTCGGCCAAGAACTAGGGGGGCCACTAAGGAGAGCCTGGCAGCGAAAGATAGCCCAGCTGAACCGTCCACCTCCAATGATTCTTTGTTGAGGAGGGTCGATCATTTGACGTTGGATAACTTGAAGCTCACCCAAAGAGTGAGCGATTTGGAGGGAGAGAATAAGGCCCTGGCTAAACGTTGCGCTTCTTTAGAGAAACTATGCAACTCCTTCAATGAGAGGCTGAATTCAAGATATGCGGAGTGACAGAAGTTAAATCACTATAACTATTTGGTCAGAAAGGGCTAGACGGATATAAAAGAACTCCTTGAAAGTTTATTGGAGGCGAGACCTAAGATATGTGTTGAAATCTGGTTTTAGATGTTCAGTTTTGTTAACATAAATCGATATCGGTTATATATACAGTCGATATCGATTATATATGCAATCGTTATCAACTCTATATACAGTCGATATCGATTATATTTACAATCGATAACGACTATATATATAATCGATAACGATCATATATAAAATCGATAGCGACTATATATATAACCGATAACGATCATATATAAAATCGATAGCGACTATAAGTACAGTCGATAACGATTATATTTAAAATCGATTTGGACTTTTTAAAATGTGGACCAAAAATTAATTCTTATTTTGCATGGAGGCTATGGAGGAGCTGATATCGAAGGTGTGCGACACAGCCTTCGATAAGGAACCATCAGCTCCTGCGCATCAGATTCCTCCTCCTCCTCCCGTTGATGAGGTGAAGGCAGCTGCTGACAAGCAGCCTGAGACCCAAACTGATAAGGGTCCTGCTGGTGAAGAGGAAACCTCTTTCCAATTGTCTCACCAACAAGCTGAGCTTCGCTTAAGACCTAGACAAGCGAAAGTCAGCAAAGTAATTGCCGTCAAAACTAAGGCACAGCGAAGGGTAGCGGCTGAAAAGAAGCCTACCGAGAAGGCCAAATGAAGGACCAAGCTCGAGCACTGGACCGGTGGCGATCATTTCCGGGTCACGGTCTACTAAAGATGCTCCTCGGTGAGGAGTAAAAATGTATGCTAGACATATGGAACAAGCCTCTGAAGGAGGACGAGTAAGTTATTCTACCCTGAATACTTAACTTTATTATTATATATTTATCGTGAAGATTAGTTAAGTTGGCCATTTTTTATGCAGAGAATATGTTAACACTGTCGGTAAGTATAAGCTGGTGGTGCAATCCTTCAAATGTTTGGCGGGAACTCAGTACCTGGATAACTTTGTAAGTTTAACATACTGTAGGCAAAATCAAGAATGGTTAAAGCTCTCGACAACTCGAAAAAGAGTCGATATCGATTGCTTATAGAGTCGATAACGATGACTTACATAATCGATTTGGACTCTCAAATTAATCGAGATTGATGGCTTTTAGAGTCGCTAACGATGGCTTATGTAATCGTTAGCGACTCTATACATCATCGATATCGATTCATTAGAGAGTCGATAACGATTTCGATGACTTAAATAATTATTATCGATTCTCAAATTAATCGATATCGATGACTTATAGAGTCGATAACGATTATGTATTTAACTCTAACTGCATATTTTAATCTAACTGTATTGGTTTCAGGTTATGGGCGCCTACCTGAGATATTTGGAAGTAATTGATGATAAAATTCATCCTGATAAAGAGGTCAAAAACTTCCTTATGGACCCTGCCGCGCTGACTTACATGGGCTATGAACTGAGAGATTTCAACAAGTTCTTGCTTGCTGAAAAATTATACGACCAGTCGACCGAGGTTCAAGTTCAAAGGTGGGCTGCCTATAGACAAAGAGAGACCGGAGGGAAGAAGCTGATGGAAACTTTCTTCTTCAATGAGCTTCGGAATCTGTGGGCTCACAAATGCAACATAGTATGTTTTTATCCTCTTTATAATTATTCTTTTTAATTTTTCTATCATACCCTTTGAGATTATATTACTTTTTTGTAGATATTTATGTCAATACATTCAGAACAACCACTACACTGGGTGCTTGCGATCGTAAAGGTAGTCGAACGATCGATAATGATCGTCGACCTTATATTTAATAGGCCCTCTAAGGAAAGATATATGTCCCAATTGCAGGCGTTGGTAAGATATTTTGCTTAGCATATATTTTATCATTGTTAGCTTAACATATCTGACACTCCTCTCTATTATTTCGAAACAGACCCAATACCTTCCCGTGATTTTATATTCGTACGGTGACTCCGCTGCACTAATGAAGAAGAGCTATCCTTGGTCATCTACTGACTGCCGGATCAAAGCCGTCCCCCGACAGACCAACTCCTATGATTATGGAGTGTTTATTGTGAAGTATGTCGAATACTTTATGATGGGGAAGAAATTTGACTTCGCGCAATCAAATATAGATAGGATCGGGACAGAAATTGACCATATACTGGCTACATACAACGGCGATGGCGGAGTACTAGCGAAGCACGACAAAAAGGAGGGGGAGCAGCAGTAGTGTGGTTGTATTTGAATATTTTTATAATTATAAATGAAATATTTTTTCTTAATGAATTATTTTGAATATAATTACACTATTTTTATGTAGTTATAGTTAAAAAGTAGAAATAGCAGCCATTAGCGACTACATATATAGTCGTCATCGACTATATAAATAATCGATGACGACTCTGTATGTAATCGCTACCGACTATATAACTAATCGTTAACGGCTCTTTAGGTAATCGATATCGACTCTATATAGAGTCGTCATCGACGGTATCCATAATCGATACCGATTCTTAAATGAATCGATATCGACTTTATAAATAGTCGATGGCGACTCTATATAAAGTCGATATCGATTATGGATACAATCGATGACGACTCTATGATACATCGATAAAGACTATATTACAGAAAAAAACATGGATTCTGAATTTCTCATTTACATTCAATCTATCATTATTAAAAATATATATCGGCCCCATCGCCCAGCTCTGCGGTTGTGACCATATTCACGCACTGCTTTGTAGTGCCCTAACCTCACCCTTAGACCTTATCCTTCTCTTCCTCGGACGGCCGGCTTGCTTTCGGCAATAATAGGGTGGTCTCACTTTCATATTTTCAGGGAGTTGCTCTGCTTGGAACTCCCATTGACTTTTATCGAGGGTGGGAACCCATTGCTCGTCATATGTTTGTCTAAAGCAAGCGGTGAAAAACCAGTTCTCACAAAATTTATGGTAGTCGTAACTTCTTCGATTGATGGTCGCCACGGCATGGGAGCAAGGCAAGCCATGAATGTGCCAACGGCGGCAACTACAGGTCTTGTGTTCCAAGTCGACGTGATGAATGAAATTTCCGGAATTGACTTAGAATTGATCGCGCCCGTATGGTTGAGCTCTCTTTCTACCGGCCCATTGCAACACCTTCTTCATGTGAGCGTCTGCTTTCGGGCAGAGAAGGGTGGTCCATTTCTCAGATATCTCTCTGCGTTTTTTAAAATGATCGGCGACTTTCTCTCTAGTAGTTCTGATTAAGTCGATAATTGGTCTCTCTCGAGCTATCTTTAGCACGCTGTTTAAACTTTCGGCAATATTCGTAGTCAGGGAATCGTACTGCCTTCCTTTCATATGTGCGCGTGCCCAATGCTTCGGATCTATTTTCAAAATATATTCTACGGCCTGAGAATCAGTAGGATCTTTCTTCATTTCGTTAATAAAATAATCAAATTTTTCTTTCGAATATGCACGCGCGGCACACCACCATAGACCCTTCACATTGTTCCTGGGATACTTGTGCTACAAATTTTGTGTCATATGCCACATGCAGTAGTTGTGATATACGTTAGGGAATATACGTTTCACCGCATTTATTAAACCCTTCGACCTGTCCGTGATAATTACGAGATCTTCGTTAAACCCACCGATCACGAACGCACCTATCCGTTCAAGAAACCACATCCACGTATCCTCTTCTTCTAACTCAACCACGACAAATGCTAACGGTAATATATGACCATTACCGTCTTGCGCAGAGGTGATAAGTAGGATCCCTTCGAAACATCCTCGTAGGTGTGTGCCGTCTACAAGCAATATGCGACGAAGTGTATTGCGGTAGCTTCCGATGCATGAGCCAAAACTCCAAAAAAGTCTTTGAAACTTACCGTCAAGAGTAAGTTGAAAGGATGTTTGTACATTAGGATCTACCATCTCCATCTCCTTCACGTAGGCCTGTAGATCAACAAATTGTCCTTCCCAACTTCCTCTAATATTATTAAGGGCAAGCTCTTTTCCCCTCCAAGCTTTTGTATATGAGATTTGCACATTATAAGCTTTTGCAATATCAAACATTATCGACACCGGTGTGTAGTCGAATCCTTCCATAAGTTTATCCCGTACATAGTTCGCTACGAAGGAGATTGTTGCATTATGGTGACCGTGCGATCCGATCTTAGCGGCTCCGCATGTGTGAGTACTATTGAATGTCTTGATTTGGAAAGAATCGAGCCCAGTCAATTTAGAAGCATGTATTCGCCACGAACAATCGGGTTCGTAGCATCCGGCTGTCACTCGATAACTAGCGGTCCTCAAAGGCCGAATTTAAAAGTTTTTCTCCACCGCGTGTTCTTTCAATACTCTTTGAAATGTTTGTTTGTCTCGGAAGATCTCTCCAATTTTAAACGTCCAATTCCGATATTCAGTTTCCACCTCTTCATCGGAGGAATCGCCCGATGTCTCTGACATTTCGTAATCTCCGTCTACTAGGGGATTGTCAATGTCTCTCACAAAAATTTTCGGATCCTCTTTGATAAACCCATCCGGTTCGCCTTCATATTCTTCTTCTAAGGTATCTTCATTAATGGCTTGAGGATGACTACGCCATTCACTAGCGGTGTTCTCGGGTGGTTGACTAGATCCTTCACCGAAGGGGTTCTGATATGATTGATCGGATCCTTCACAGAATGGATAATGGCGTGGTTGGCTAGGCCCTTCACCGAAGGGGTGCTCATGTGTATGGACATGGGGTTGAGTTACTCCGGTAATTCCCATCGATGGCATGGTAGAACATAAGTCTTGAGTAAACCAAGTTGTCCATCCAACGGGGAAGATATGACTGAAATCGTTGGTATCCACCACCCTTTCTGAAGTATAGTCTAACCATTGACTACATTATTGTGACCCATGCATGTATTTTACTGGGTCATCATACGATTCAATCGGAGCATCGTTTAAATCAAATGTTGCTTTCCCTCTACCATCGTTCGCCGCAATATAACCGTCATCGCCTAACGGGACGGTATCATATACAATTTCATCGTCAAACTTACATGGCTGAAATGAATGAGTTACAAAATCAGTCCCGTCGAGATTTACTTGTTCAGCTTCAACTGGGAAGGATGACAGTTCCTTAATGATGAATACTTTTATGACGTCCACTCCGGATTTATAAAACATAAATAATGTAGCCAAATCATCAGAGTCCAAAATGTCGGCAACCACAGGCGTATTCACTATCTTCATATGAAACTTTGTGGAAACTGTTTCATCCATAAAACCGACGTGAGACATTCGCCTTATGAATTGTTCATAAGAAATTTTAATTGAAATGTTAATAAGCCTCCGCCGGCCACCTTAATACAAGCCATCATCGTTTACAAGAAGGCCATCATAGTGACAAAGAAGAGGAATCCTCACGTCCGTCATCGTCTATTTAAGAATGAGAAGGAAGGGTCATAAGGCTGATGAAACAAAAGAGAAAAGACGACTATAAATCTTAGTCGATTGCAAATACAATCGTCATCGACTCCATATAGAGTCGATATCGATTGCAAATACAATCGGCATCGACTCCATATAGAATCGATATCGATTGCAAATACAATCATCATCGACTCCATATAGAGTCGATATCGATTGTATTTGCAATCGATATATATTTTTAAAAAAACGGATCGAAGGATACAAAGACCTTTCATATACTACACGAATAGGAGATACTGCATCACTAAGAGACACTAATAAACTGAAAATGGGGTTTAAGTAGGATACCTCGCGTCGCAAGGACAAAGTTCAGGGTCTTTTTGCCACAATGAAGAAATGCAGGGCTTTCTTCTCCCAAGCCTCTGTTTTCTTCTTCGAAATAGCAGATCGGAGCAGATCAAACTAAGTAAGGAGATTTCGTCTAGGATTTTACACCTCTAACTTTTTTGCAGGATAAAATAAGGAAGAAGAGGATGCTTTGTTTGTTAAAGAAGGTCATAAAAGGGGGTAATTTGGACCTTTTACTCTCCTTAGGGTCGGCTAGGCTTGGAGCTGGTTTGTCTGGGTAAAAGTGAAACTATAGGGCTTCTGACGTAAAAGACGTACCTGACAGGGCCGGTCAGGTAAATTTCCCAAATGATTACGTGACTTGAGTCTTAGGACATAATCGCATGACTCAAGCTTTTATTGGTTGAATGTTGCATCAATTAGCTTTGAAAAGCCAATTGATGATACGCCATTGGTGTACATTCAATGGACTGGTGGACGTGTAGTGCACCAGATTAAAACAATGGTATCAAAAATCAGTCGATACCGATACGTATTGGACATTCGTTGGTAAACTACGAAAAGCAGCAACAAGGAAGAAAATGTGCATGTGTGCAAATCGTGTACACACGCACTTACCAAGGTGGGAGGATGGAGATGACTCATTTGTATATGTTTTCTCTATTGTGACGTCACAGACCCTGCCAGCGGACATTTGTCTGCTGGTGTAATGACTCATGAAAGATTCTTCTGTCCGCACCCACCTTTTTATTGAAAGCACCCAAGCCCCAAACCCGTAAAAATGATTGAATGCTTCCAATAAGATGATGGAGATAGTGTTTCACCTAGATCATCCACACAATAGATTTGAGATAATAGCTCACCTATCCGAAGATTATTTTTTATTTTATGTGCTACAGATCCCTAAAAAATGACCCTTGAGTCATACGGCACATATCACGCCGAAACGTGGGTTTAGGGCATTTTTTTAGAATCTGTGACACGTATAATCATAAACTGACCGTATGATAGATGCATCATGATCTCAAGATCTATTGTGTAGAATATCGGGAAGAAATACTATCTCAATCATATGATAAGATGTAATCAATCGTTTTGATAGGTATGAGACATGAGCGTTTCAATAAACAATTGGGTGCAATTAGAGGTACCCTTAGGAAATTCATTCTGTTGTGCACTGCTATGTTGTCACGTCACCTCACATCAACATTAAAAATTTTAAAGGTTACATAACATGTGTCCACCAGTTTTTCGGTTTCGAATCTTTTTAACAATTAAAAATTTTGGTACAGTATCAAACCAACGTATGGTGCACTGTGCACGTCTCTTCCATCAATTTTTTTATAAAAAAAATTCGCCATATCGGTATCGGCCGATACGTGTTGGCCCTCCATGGACTGATACCCGATACCGATACTGAGTTTGAAAAAAAAAAAAAGGCAAAAACAATTCAAAAAAATTTGGGAAAATTATGATATTTTTTTGGGAAAGGACACCTTTATTTTCAATCCCTTCCTAAGATTAAAGAGGAAAATTTTTGAAAGTATATGCAAAATTCATGATTTATTAATAAATCGTGTTTTTTAATATTTTAACATTTTTTTTACTTTTAAATCTTGTTCTTTATTTTCTTCTCTCTGATTTCTCCCAACTTTTCCCCGAACTTGCCGAATATTTCCGCATTTATAGCCTTGCCCAATAATTGCCAAACTCCAACTTGGTGGCTATGGTTCAATCCCAGCAAACCAACAAACAACTCAATAGATAAATAAAAGAAATACATTTTGCTTCTCAATGAAATAAAATGTCGATATCAAAATTTACCCTCGCTTCCATTCCTAAGTACAGTGATTATCTCTTTTCTTATTAAATTATAAGCCTATTTCCATTAATAAAAACAAAGTTACAGCAGATCAAAGAAGGCACAACAAGATGCTTCGTAAGATAACAGAAAATAAGAAAAGTCAAAATTAAAAAGATACAAAAACTATAGAAGGAATACAAATCGAACACAAATACACATCCCATTTTGTTCAAACTGCATTGCTGGACCGAGATATCCTCTGTGCTTCTTCCAGGTCCTTCAAGAACCTGCATTACCATGTTTTGAAACAAAAAATAAATAAATAAGAGCCAACCAAAATTTACAATAATGACAAATTTCATCAAAAGTTTTTTGAGAGGAGTAGGAATATTGATAAGCAAGAAGATTTTGATTCTGAGTGTAAAAATAGTGCGAGACCTACCTCTAAATGAAGGAAATGAATACATGACCATCGATATGATCTGAACCATACAATTGATGAATCACTTGGATGGTGCCATTTTACCATCCAACCTATCACCTCTTTTCAGGGTCAGTATGGCTCCGTGTGGCATAGCTCTCTGCTAGTCCCTGTCATAACAAAATTCACCTGCTTTAGCAGGTTCCTATCCTCTTTGCTAACATCCCGCTACCTGCTTTACCAGGTACCTCTTCTCCTTGAAACTCTTCGCACAGCAAGATTTTATGCAAGATTTACTTGTTCAATAGTTTTACCCTCCTCTCTACTCACTCCTTGCCATAGCAGATTTTATTTGCTCTGGTAGGGAGTTAGTAGAGAGCAAGGAAGTTGCTGCTAGAGCAGATAAATCCTCCTTTGTAGGGCGTTATAAAAGAGAATGGGAGTCAACTAAAGCAGGGGAACTCTGTTGTGGCAGGGGCCAGCAAAGAACCATGCCATATGCAGCCTAAGTCAACTGATCATATGTTCATATCCTAAGCTTGAATTAGTGACGCGGGACAACGACCCTAGAATTCGTGAATATGATTTGATGCAGATTTTGCCAAAATTAAATAAATTAGCTCAAGTTTAATCGCAAAATTATCTTTGATACTTTTAGGGTTTGCAGAATTTTGATAGGAAGATCACACGAGATCCAGATAGGGTCCAGTCCGAAGCGCAGGTACGTTTAGAGTTGAGGCCAGATCAGCCTAGAGATAGGACTCTAGTTTTCCCAAGCTTAGGTGCTCGTCTTCAGTCCGATGTAAAGTCACGGATTCCAAATTGGGTTGTGTAAGGGAATTATGGTTTGCAATAGGCTTATGGTTTTCAGATCGGTTTATGGTTTTCGAAAGGGGTGTGGGCTTTGTGTGGTTTATGGATTCAAAAGGTTGGGGTTTTGGGATCGAAAGGAAACAATTAATCTAAGGTTTAGGGAAGCAAACACAGGTCGAGAAATAGCAAATATAATAGATCACGCAAATTGATGGCAAAGATAAATAAGAAGATGTATGGGAATCACTCCCTTGGTCTCACACCAAACCCATCACGGGGAGGAAGACTCTTTTCATAAAGCAAAAGCTCTCATTCAATAATCAATCAACTAATTACATTGTTTAGCTTAAGGACCTTATATAGGAGGTATTACAATAAAAGAAAATCCTAAAACACGAATTAAGTAAAGGACAAATAAGCCCCTAAAACTAAAGTTCGAAATTAGAAGTTTAAAACAACTAAAACAGCTCTGCGCGATTTTGATCGATCGAATTTCATCGAAATTGAAATTCGATCGATCGAAACATATACATATCAAATATCGCCGCTGGAATTCGATCGATCGAAATATATATTCGATCGATCGATCGAAATATGTCACTCCAGAATTTTGTGTTTTCCTCTCGCTGCTGTTCGATCTTGACGTTCCCCGTCAATTAGGTCCAACAAAAAATCAGCCTATTCAAGGTGCAGTCCATTGGAATCCCCCCAATCCAATTAAGGGTTTTACAATACTGCCCATCCATATCACATGTAACGATAGAAATGCACAGATGGTCTGGCAGGGATGGAGTAATGCATATTGTATGGTGATATTCCCCACACAATATACTATTACGATTTTTTTTCTTTTAAATAACACCGATCTTTCAAGAGAGATGAAAATTCTCATGATTTTCAAATAAAAAAAAAGGTACTAAATACATTTTACAAAAAATTAATACCCCACTCAGATTTTCACACATAGAAACATTAACATTGAATATAATAATCACAGCGATGAATAAATATTCTATATAAATCAGTGCTTTAGGGGAAATTCAAGTATTTTTAAAAAGGAGAAACGAGCAAATTTCAAGTAACACAAAAAACAAACTCATTAAACTCTAAAGAAAAAGGGAATAACTCTTGTCACAGTCCATGGTTATTTAGATAATGTCATTGTAAACATGATAAATTTCAAGAGACGTGGTGAATACCAAGAACAAAAATGATGATGATGGTGACTTTTTTTAAGACTTGAAATTCTGGTAGCTAGTGGAAACGGAAAAAAAGTAAGTCATATGCGATCACATAATCGATTATGTGATTGCATGTTCAACATAACACCTCTAAATCGCATAAGCCATATAGGCTGATGCGATTTAGGAAGGTATGGCATCGGATACTAAATAAGCTGATATTATGCAATTATGCCATGGCACCGTCAAAAATATGACCGTTGGGGTTTTTTTTTTCTCGATTTTGAGGTCCCCTTTCCTCTATAAATAGGGGGCTGGTCCTCCTCTTTTCCCCACTATTTTTCTTCGAGCCTATTTCAAGATAGATACAGTGCTGTTTCGTTGCCTTTTTTCCCCAGCATCATAAGTTGGTAGATAAGAGAGGCCCATAGAAGGATAGATTTCACCAGCGATTACCTATGCCCTAACAGCTTAACCGAGTGTACCTTTAGAGCAAGTTGTCCACCACCACTTTTTTCATTTGCTCCCTGTCAATGCATGACCACCCGGCACCACATAACTTAAGTAATGAGCAATCTTACCCGACTCACACTACTTCATTCAATCAGCTACTGGCGAAGCACAAGAAGCCCGGATCTGTCAGGTCTACTTCACTATGAACAGTAACATATGACTGGTAACTAATGCGACAGGTGTCCATTACCCAAAAAAAAAGAAAGACGTGAACTCAGTAGTGCTTGCTATTCAAGAATTGCTCCATGGATCTCATCGGAAATGTTTGATGCCTCTTGGGGCTTCTTTGGCGGATGCTACTGGCTCTAGCACAGGAATAGAAACTTAGGTGCTGGTGAATCTGTTTCCTCGACCAGATCAACTGAAACAATTGCCCAAAAATCGAAAGTTTGAAACAATTAGGACGCATTTGGAGATTGGATGCAGTTCTAATTCACGATCTGGTATGTGCTTGATCTAGTTGTTAGGTGAAATTCTATTAAAACTAACCAGCTACCCTTGCGAAAGCCGAAAGGTGAACCCTTTCAACCTTCCCGCTTACAAACATGTAGTTTGAGAAACTATATGCAGGCCATCAGGCATAAATTAATACCGACTCCTCACAATTGGGTAACTTCAACTCCATTAACAACCATTAACTTCTTTTCGGCCTACACCCCTTATCTCAAGTTTTAGAACGAACTAATTGACTGACACAAATAGCTCATGGGAGAAAATCAATTTATTTAGGTCTGGGGGATAGAGGAGACTTTAAAGAGAGTTAGTCGAGATGAGGACTTGCAAAAGTCAAGTAGATCATCCACAGAAGTAAGGTCTCAGACTCCTGAGTTCTCATGTATGGTTCTGGAATAGCGATGCTAACTTGATGTAATCATGGGCTATGATTGTCTAACAGTTCAAGTACACTTTATATAGTTGAGGCACAGTCCAAATACGGGTTTTGGGGATGGAATATGTGGTGTCAACCTATAGGGTTGATGGTTTTCTAATTGAGCACTTCACGCTTGCAAACTTCACCAACGGATATCTGGGATCACATCCCTTGCTAGGTGGGATTAAACCCACTAAGGATACCTCTCATACATACTCACATAATACATTGTATAGCTAACAGAAAGGAGCCTGGTTATTCAGAATTCGACTTTGGGTACAATTAATCATATGGGTTGCAGTAAGCAAAGCAACAGGCCAATAAGATTGGGTGCACGTCAGAAAGAAGAGATCCAGTAATATTCATAAGATGTCTATTCTTGCGCTCCACAATATCATTTTGATATGGAGTGTAAGAACTTGAAAGTTGATACAAGATACCCATCTTTTCAAGATTTGAAGGCAATAAATGTTACTCTCCACCATTACCAGAGCGAAGAGCACTAATAGACTTGTCAAACTAAGTTTGGACCATAATAGCAAAATTGATAAAGGATGGAAGTACATCAGCATGAGTTTTGAAAATATATACGCAAGTACGTGAGTGATCCTACACCCAAGCTCAACCCAAAGACATCAATTAACCAATACAACAAAATTGATAGACTTGAGTGCTCATACACCCAAGTTTCGACTTGCACGGATAACTCCACCAAACTCAACCCAAAGAAGTCAATTAACCAAGATAGTAGGAAATGACTCCCCTAAATGAGCCAAGACGAAGAAAATAGTAGGTAAGACATCTACTCTCGCATTAATAAACAAAAAAAGATCAAACAAATTTGAGACGTTCAAGCATAATATGTTGTTACATCATAGTACCCAAAGGGAAAAAAAACACAGACGCGATATGAAAATTTCAAAGATGAAGAGGTGACACATCAATAAAACTTTGTCAATCTCAGAGTAATGGATCAGAGAGGGTAGGCTAAAGAATATCAATGTTGTACCCTTGACTATTTCCCCAAAAATTAGAGCAGATAGAGACTAATAAGCCATTTATCTGAAAAGTGACACGAAACAAAGAGGAGGGAAAAACAATATAACTCACAAAAATATGTAGTGAATCAAAATAACACTATCACAAGGTGAATCAGCATACAAAACCATGCTAAATAAATGAAAAATATCTGGTATGACAAATCACAAGAGGTTGATACCTCAAAAGCCATGAAAAGGGAAGTATCGTGTGGATTCCTTCGAAACTTAGAAAATATGCACCAAATGCATGTGATGCCTTAACAAAAATTTCTCGGAGTGAGATTCTGATAGATACCATGTCAAAAATAGATACATCAATACCATTTCAAAAATAGATACATAGATACCTATACCGTGTCAAAAATATCTATACCATGTCAAAAATAGATACATAGATATACTTGTGCAACTATAATGATTAATTTTTTAATGGTAAATTGGAACTTACAAAACAAAAAAAAAAAGTTATAATAAAACTATACAATATACACTTGCACACTTGCACAGGCACGGCTATAAGGTTTCTCTCTAGATGGCGGAAAATTGGAAAAGTTCATGACTTTATGTTACTATGATTTTTTTGTCTACACTTTATGAATCAATGGAATGAAATGTCTCGTTATCTTCAGTTGATTTAACTTGGATTCTGATTTCCAATGTTACATGTGATGGAATGAATGCCTCTAGTATTTAGTATTTCATGAAAAGGATCATATATTTTCAATATATCATTTTATAATTTTTACATAGTTTTGTATATATTTTCTTATTTTCCCTGTTTATTTATAGAACATTATGTGCGTCCTACTATACACAATAGAATAATTCCAAAAAAAGCACCCAATTTGACAATCACATATATATATATAGACAGAGAGAGAGAGGGGGGAGGGAGAGAGAAAGAGAAGCCCGGGAGTATGCACTCAGTGTGGAGTTCAACTCTTCACTCGACCATTTGATCGGATGCCACATGGACGTGCATAACGGTAGATCAAAAACTAATAAAAAAATTGAAAAAAAAATATATTTTTTAATCATCGTTGACCGCAGTTATCAATGGGTGTTAAATGAACAGTGAACTACAAAATCAAGTCATTGTTTCAGCACAACATTAAATTGATGTCATACATGATTTTCATATTTTATTTTTTCTAAAAACTTAGGTAGTGATAAACCCTAGAGAGAAATTGCGCGGACATTGAGCGCCACGTCACATCGGGAAATGCACTTGAGAGTAGAGTTCAACTCTAATCGGAGTGTAGCTTCCCTATTTCAGATATATATTAAAGAAAAATTACATGACAGTTAAATACCTCTTAGAATTGAGAACCACAGAACCACCCAAAATGAAACGAGTCCCAGAATTTGTGGCATTCTGTAGAGCCACAATGCGTGCCTCCTCATAAGTAGTCCCACCAACAATGAAGATTACTACCTCCTGAGGCCTGCACTAAGAATTACTATACATCTTTAAAACTATGATGAAACGACAGATACAAGCCACAAGATAATTGATAATGCAGTAGCAGCATATGTTTTTTTTTTTTAATCGGTAAAAAAAAAAAGAGGAGAGCATGGCTAATTGTCCACTAAGACAACGAACGTACTAGCTTGGTGCATCTAAAATGATAAAACAACTTTTTGAGCTCAAATTTTGGATTATTTCAAGAAAACTTAAAAATTTTACTTTTCACATCAAATGTGGTGCCAAGATAATTCCAATGATACCCATTGTTGATTATCCTATAGTTCATCAAAATAAGCCAATGAGCTGGTTTTTTCAAAAATTCAAGATACCATTGGTAGCTCTACCCTATGTTAACCACTTAAACTGAAAGATAATTGTTTCTGGCACATGCATGACATATCGATCAGATAATGCACCTCAAGCCACGCATAAAACAAAATACGCATTTTTTCTATTTACAATTGTTTTGTCATATCATATATTTTGAAAATTAATGCTGGTAGTTTTCTATAAGACTGTGTGTAGTTATGGTCTAACAATAGGATTGTAATCATATCATATAATAATTTTGCAATAAAATGTTAAAATAAATAAATTTAGGCGTACCCACATATCATTCCTTTAAGATCTTGACGCATCATATCTAAAACAAGTATCATAGCTGGGTAACATAGATGGTACAACTAATATGACAATAGAAGCTGATGATGAGAGTTCTGGGTTTTTGGAAGCGACCCAAAAAATAGAGCCGGAATATCAATCACTTTTTTCTGTTTTAGTTGGAAAAGTATTTCGTTATGCTTCCTGTTGATTTACTGTAGCTTTGTTTAAATCGAATAAAATTATGGCTTCACATTGATAAGTAAGGAAAAAAGAAGATAGGACAGTATTTTAGTGTCTTTCTTAAAATTTAAATGAACTTAATGTTGTTCAGTCCATGATAGAACAGTGGGGAGAAATGTTAAAAGCTACAAACCTTCCCTGCTGAAAGTGATTTCCACAAAATGGATAATCCACATCTCTGAGTCTTCCCTTAGTGATGCTTTCCATGGTTTGAAATAGAAGGGGCTGGTGCTGGGTGTACACATTCTCAATTCCCTGTAACAAGCACAGTAATCCAAAATGAAGGGTTCAAAACTGGGGCTTCAATGGTAGAAATTACCAGTAGAATAAACAAACCTTAAGACCGCGAGCCATGTTACGAGCAATGTTCATGAGATCTCGATTTCCGTAAAGATCTCCAGTTCGCTTATCAACGCCTGCTTGCTTTAAGAGGAATTGGACAAGCTGTTCCATCAAGATAGCAATATTTAGCCCATTAGAGAGTTCAATGAGACCAAGCTGAATGATAATTGCATAGCTTGTGGAGCCTATCACAGCAGGTACAAGGTCTAGTTAGACTGCAGTTGACAAGTAGACGCTTAAGAGCCAAAAAACTAAAAAGATAATAATAATAAATAAATAAATAAATAAAAAGGATAGGTAACCCAAAATGCACTAATGGGGTTTTTCAACAAGTTCACCAAATAAACCCAAATATGATATAATTATTCATTTCAAGAAAATGAACCCTCTGCATCCTAGCATAAGAAAAGATCATGCAGGAACAAGAACAAAAATTTTTACAAAAACAAGGGAAAAGTGCAGAACAAAGAGCACAACGTGTGTGTGTGTGTATACATATAAATGGAGAGAGAGAGAGAGGTACAAAGTCAAGGTTATCAAATCGTGTATCGTAATCAAGTATTTTTGTATCGCGTATCGTATCGTAATGCATATCGTAAGATACACTTAAATTTTTATAAATATATGAAATATATATAAGTTTATATAAAAACTCTAAAAACGAAAAATAGTATATATATATAAAACAATCTCAAAGGCACTCGTTCCATCATCTGTCACACTAGAAATTAGAATTTTAAATCAAATAAATGGAACAGAACACCTCATTGGATTGATGTATAAGGTGGAGATAAAAATTGAGGCACATAAAATCATAAACTGTTCAATTTTCCACCATAGAAAAAGAAACTTTATACTGCACAAGTATAAGTGTGGTATGAGTGTGTATTGTATACCTACATATATAATATATATATTTATATGACCTGTTTTTCAATTTCGAACTTCTACAAAATCAATTCTATACTTGTTTCTTAACATTACAATTTTTAATCCCAAAATTTAAAAAATAAATGAAAAAAAAAAAAACAAGTCTACATTCTTTATCTCTATCCCCAATATTGATGCCAACATCTTCGCTAGCAGTTAAATATGACTTTTTCCTATTTATCTTCCTTCCATTTGGATGCCATGTGGAACCCAATCCAATGATCGGGTGCCACGTGCATGAGGTCGATCAATGACTATTTATAAAAAAATAAATAAGTGATTTATTGTCGTTGATTTTGTGGTCAAAGTTGGAAATTTTCAATGGAAAAATATTTAGGTGAAAAACTCATATCTTTCATGTGAAATGAAGGGAAAAACTGAATTTTTTTTTCTGAAACCCTCGGGGACTGGCTGAACCTGTGTGTGTGTGTGTGTGTGTGTGTGTGCGTGCGCACACACACACTCGGGGACTGGCTGAACCCGTGTGTGTGTGTTAACTATGAAGCAAAAAGAGCAAGGATTACTCCAAGGAATGGGATACTTGTGTAATTTAGGGAGTAATTTCTCAAGAAAGAAATGACTGAAGCACAGAACATTTAAGTCATAAAGTGAAAAAAAGGAAAAAATTCATCACTATAAATCAAGCATGCCACCTTCAGTGACAACTAGGACAAATATCCCTAGTTTTCGATCCACTAACAAAAGTTTTGGCATCGAGAAGAAGGAATTTGTGAACCAGACTCTTACAAGCAAGCAGCAAGGCTACACAGCACAAGCAAGTAAGATATGTGTAGAATATATAATGGGGATGTCAGTTTAGTTACATTACACCAGACTTGTACTTTGCAGATCGGGAAGCTAGTTTGTTAAAGAGCTGCATCAATTGAACAGGGCTCTCCTTCTCATAGCGCAAAGCATACAGCATTACTAGACGTAAACGGTCAACATCAGAAACACTTTCATCGTTTAAAAGATTTGTAACAGCCTGCAAAAGGGTGAAAGGAAAGGAAGAAATAAGTCATGACACAGGTAAGATAAGTTCATGTGTGTTAAAAACCCAATACCAGTTCAGCTCCAAATGTAGCACTAACAGTTTGTGATATTATGACTTAGCAATTACCACTCATATCTAGGCTGCTATTCACCTACTTAACATAGTTTATCTGTTAAAAATTGGAACTGCTTAACACAAATACTACAACGAAAAGCAGCGTCCATTGTTGAATCAGTCTTATATATATATATATATATATATATATATATATATATATATATATATATATATGGCAGAGGGGAAAATGCGCCCAGGCGTAGAGATATCTTTGCGCCTTATGATATGGACGCGACACGTAGCACCTTTTTTGTGAAGTGATGAATGGCATGAGGCCCACTTTATTAACTAGGGTTAAACTTTTAAAATATTTTAAAAATTATATTCCCTTTCAGCCATCATTCTTGACATTTTTAAAAGTCTTTTTCTTTTCTCTCTCTTCTCTCCCTTTTTCCAAGAAATGTCAGACTTACTTTTTCAAGTATATTTTACTCATAAAATGTGGGCGCCCGGTAGCAAAGCACTAGCACCCCGGTAGCGAAGCGCCAGCACCCAGTAGAGAGGTGTCAGCACCCCGATAGCAAGGCGCTAGCACCCCAACGCCGGGATGCCGACGCCTCGTCTTAGGGGTGTCGGCGCCTTTATATCGAGGTATCGGCGCTTTGCTAAAAAAAAAAAAAGTGTCGGCAACTCATTTTAGGGGTGCTTGCACCTCTATATTGAGCTGTTGGCGCTTCGATTAAAAAGATAAAAATAAATAAATAAATTATCAAAACGCTGACACCGCAATATAGAGGCACCGGCGCCCCTAAAAACTAGGCGCCAGCACCTCTTTTTTTTTTTAGCGAAGCGCCGGTACCTCGATATAGAGGCACCGGCGCCCCTAAAACGAGGCGCGAGCACCCCAATGCCTGGGTGCCAGTACTTCGCTACCGAGGTGCCAACACCTCGCTATCAAGGTGTCGATGCTTCGGTACTGAGGTGCTAGCGCTTCGCTACCAGGCGCCCACATTTTTTGAGTAAAGTAAAATATACCAGAAAAAGTAAGTCTGACACTTTCTTGGAAAAAGGGAGAGGAGAGAGAAAAGAGACTTTTAAAAAGCCAAGAATGACGCCTAGAAGGGTATATAACTTTTAAAATATTTTAAAAGTTTAACTATGGTTAGTAAAGTGAGCCCATGCCACCCATCACTTCACAAAAAGGTGCTATGTGTCGTGCCCAGATCAATAGGCGCAGAGATATCTCTATGCCTGGGCGCATATCCCCGGCCCTCTCTCTCTCTCTCTCTGTATATATATATATATATATATTATGAATGTTGCTTTTATTAAACAACATAACAATATATAACATGAAAAAGGGTTGTGCCTGTAACTCAACTAGAAGGTACTAATGAGGCAACCGTTTGGGGGAGTGGTGATAGGATTCTATTCTGGGTAATGGTAAAGGGGAGTTTACTGTCAGATCTTTTTATGATTTCTTGGTCCGGCAGCCGCTTTCGATACATTATTGGATTTTTCTTTGGAGAGCTCATATCCCTCCCAAAGTCAAATTCTTTGGTTGGAGCCTAGCTTGGGGCCCTATCCTAACCATTGACCAACTTATTAGAAGGGGATGAACCTAAACAACTGTTGCGTCATGTTCGTACAAGCGCAGGAATTAGCTAATAACCTTTTTATTCATTGTTGGGTGGTGAGAGAGAGGACAGTGTTATATGGAGGACAGATTTTATACAAACAAAGTGCAGGCGGCTGATGTGGCGGGATGCAATTGGCTGCAAGTACGATGAGGCTCAATTAATGCAAGTCGGTGCAGCCAGTCACATCATGCCACGTCAGCCGCCTGCACTTTGTCCTCAATAGCTCTGTCCTCCGTTTATAATTTTCCATGAGAGAGATCTAGAAAATCTTATTTCTAACCTTTGGGTTAAAATGGGTTTTACCATAGGGGTGTGGCCAACTCATGGCCGCTTGGAAGGCATCAAGGGCGCTTTTTGGAGAGCAGGCTTGTTCTTGGTGTTTGGGGATATTTGGCTTGGGAGATATAAAAGGTAGGCTGATTCAGAAGCCTAAAGGGACGGTGATGAAAATGATTCGTGTTTTCATGATTGAATGGAGTAGGTTGGACAAAGAAGGCGTTTCTGAGATGGATAGGGATTTAATCGAGGAATGGGATAGCTTGCACTTGAACTTTCTCTCCTCACGATGAGGGAGGAGTGTATTTTGGGCTTTTTCAGATCTATTTCCTGGGGGAATATCTTGGGTTGGGGCGCCTGGTCTTAGCTTAGCTTTGTTCTTCCTTTCACTTTCGTTTCGGTGTCAGCTCCTCGCTGAGCCTCCTCTGCACCTCTTTGTCTTTTAATAAATTCCTTTTACCGATCAAAAATAATAAAATGATGCAACCTTCAGGCAGCACAATCAGTTCCAGCTTAACTAGCAAAAAAGAAAAGGAGGAAGGAGGAAGGAGGAGAGGGAGTGGAAGAATTTATCCATTGTATAGTTTCGTTTTCTTCTTTATTAATGTTCTATGGTAGTAAAAGGAGTTATGAAGAAAGCCAAAGTAAATCCAGGAAATGATATCTACTGAAGTGAAGATTCAGATTACGCTGCATTTGGTTAGATATTGTGGTCTAGAATCTACCATGAAATGGTGCCTACCGCCAGTATGTACCCGTTTGGGGCCCTGTTAGCATGGTACATACCAAGTATGTACCGGCAAGTACAAACGAGATTTGATACTAGGCCAAAGTTTTTATGTGAAATTTACGTTGAGGTTCTAGTACAAAAATTTTAGACAATATATATATATATATACTCTCGGAGTTCAGTGAGCATCAATGTAGCATAGCATTCCTCTGGCTATATATATGGTCTTCGAAATGCATGTTGCTTTAGTCAAGAAATTAACCAGTAGGCACAGGAAGATCCCTTGCTGATTGATTGACGAAAGATATATAACAGAAATTGGTGGTATAGATGGAAAAATTGAAGTAAATAAGCTGTATATAATGACAAACTACCTCAAAGGCTGCCACCTGTCCACCATTACAAGCTAGATCTTGTTCTGTTTGAGAAACTGACATGAGCTTCCGCTCTTCAACAATTTTGCTCAATTCTGTAACCATTGTCACATGCTTCGAGACATTGCCCTGCATCTTCTGGTACTCGGGGTAGTTGTCAACAAATTTAGCCATGTCTTCTGCACAATATCAAAATATTCAATCGCTATGTTAGGTCCTGAAAGAGGTACACTGTAAACTACCATGGTGAAAACACAACTACCATACAAATTTGTTCCAGTGAAATCTCCAATTGCCCAATATGCACCTATGGTTTGGATTTTCTGATTGCTCTTTGCAATCTGCTGGAACTCATCCACCATCCGCTTTATATTCATTCCAAGGTCTCCAAAATTCTCATACATATTAGCTTTAAAAAAGGCATCTTGTTCTGATGATAGCACCACCTCCTATAAAAAGATAGCATAATTACTATCCCTCACCAAAAAAAGTCCAGAATCCAAATTAAGTTCGCGAAAATAGGAGAAATACAAGCAACCTGCTGATCTTTGGAAACTTTTCCAATATTTCTCAAATCCACCTTATTGTCTTGAATCCCTATCAGCTCGTGTACCATTGCCTATGAAAACAGAAGATGAGACATTAATTTCATAAAGAGACCGACTCAGCTAACTGCAGTCACACTTATAGGGCCATCAACGCCAACTTATAAATCATGTGGCACCATGTTTCGGTTTCGGGCATGCCCGACCAAAACCGAAATCCAAATTATCAGTATTTAATGTATGGGGGGGAAATTTTGGCCGAAATTCAAAATTTTGGATTTCAGTTTCGGTTTCAGTCATACCCGAAACCAAAATTCAACCCGAAATTTTGATCCTCGTCTAGCACACATCTGTGATCAATACAAGCAGCCCACCTAGAAGCTCATCATTGGCACATGACTGAGCCAAAAAATAATGCCTGTCAGAGGATTGGAACAATCCCATAGGTGAACTTTACTACCAACCATTAAAAATATGCACAGCCATCCATATTAGAGTGCCTAAGATTGTGCGGCTCAAATCCCCAATTGATGAGATTTCTAGGCCCAAGGTAGCTCCGAATATGAGCTACCACTTTGATGACTTGTATTTCACAAAAGTTGTGCCACGTGGCCTTCAAATCGGACAGTTAGGGGTCAATCTGTAAGTTAGGCAGTCATATTCCATTAATCAGTGAAATGTCTACACAATCAATCAAATGTAAGCATTCAAGACAAGTAAACTGGTCCTACTCCCTACTGTGGCAACAAATTGAATGGCAAGCCTATTATCATGATTACCTGATATGTCCACTGGTTCAGCAATGGGGTAACAGGGTCATCTCTCCGATCAACTATTAGCAACAATGGAGAAATTTCTGTTCTTCTGAAATCAAAAAGACCACTTTCTTGCTCGTACATAAGCTTCTGCTTAATATGAAATGAAACAGGAAGTTGTTAGGGAAATAAACTCAGAAAATTCTACAGGCACATAAACGAGACCTTTAACAATGCAAACACAGCCCCAACAGTTTACAATTGAGATCTATATATTTATACATGTTAATGTATGTGAATTTTCCATAATAAACTGCTCACCGCAGCTTCCTGCGCAATCCTTTTAGCAATATCAGAGGTCCTTTGATATCGAATAACAGGTCGGCGTTTCAGTGCTAAGAAAACAGCTGCAATGCCATCAACTGTCCTATCACAAAAATTCTGTGAACTTGGAGGATCCACTACGGCCGGGAACATGTAAATGTGATTCGAAGTCAAATTTAAAGTGAAATGGTAAGGATCAATAGCACAAATATCTGCATAGAATTCCTGCAGGATCAAATGAACAAGTAAACCTCATGGTGCCATTCTGAATGCAATATTAATTTGGAAAAAGTGCATGCACACGCACATCCACATGCACACATGCATGCAGAGCACACATACCAAAAAAAAAAAGAGAAGTTAGTATATTACTAGAAAATATAAGGATTTTTAATAGAAATTTACTTGACAGACTGGAGTTTCGCTAAAACAAATAATGTGAAACAGTTACTATGTCAGGAGACAAAGCATTGTCTTAAAAAAACAACTTTTGGACGTCGGTCCCACGTGAAGAAAGCATTTAATAATGAACCGAGAAACGAATCATACATACAAGGGAGAAAAATTAGCTTCTAAGATAAGAATTTTGAAATCAATACCAATTATGTAAATAACACCAACAAAAAAGACATTTGGAAAGGTTCTAAGGACCTTCCTTGTCACATGTCCATATCGTAAAAGTTCACCCATTTCTAATAAATAAACCATCTAGCAGAACATACAATTTTCAAGAACATTTCCTACAAATTCCTCCCCTTTAGATTATTTCTGCATGTCCAGGTTTTAGGGTGTCCTAACATCACAGGACTTTTCTTATATAGCACAGACATGGCTAAATTGCAGAGTCCCTTATTTTTCATGATGGGGTCGGTACCATAATGCATTGTTGGGTCGCAAGGGAGGTCGGGTATGATAATGCATTAAAGGCCTTTCGGATGTCCTGGGCCTTCCCAAAATAAATTGGTGTGGGGTTAGCTTTGACGGAAGCAAAGGGGCTTTCTGGAGCATTATGGCTTATGCTGTTATGTGGGCCATTTGGCTCGGAAGACACAAGAATTTTTCAAAGGAGGCGCCGTCAGGTGCTCAGTATTTTGAGATTGACCAGAGACCTTGCTGTGCAATGGGTCAATCTTTTGGTCAACAGAATGACGAGGACAGAAATTTTATGGAGGAATGGGAAAACCTGCACCTTGAGTAGCCTTTTTTCCTTCCGCCAGAGGGAGTTCTTCACAATTTGTTTCGGACTGTCTTTTAGGTTTGGTTGGGGGAGTGGGGTGGGTCTTTGCAAAATCTCGCTGCTTTTCCCCTGTATCTTCTCTGCCTTTTTAGCTTTTTTAATATATATTTCCGTTGCCGATCAACAAAAAAAAATGCAAGATGTTGAATATTGACTAGCTTAGCAAGTTTACCAGTGGGACCATCAGCACCTAGTTAAGAGAACCGAGTCCCACTAGGGGGAAGCAACTCCATTTTTCTAGCCTATAGCAAGTACACAGAAGATTATTACTCCAGAACATTTTTTTGACATTTGTAGCATCTCCTGGCATCTTTTGCCTTACCAGAGGGATAGAATTTACTTGAGCAGCTCCTAAGACATTTACAATTATTATGACTAAAAGTCAATGTGATAGATTCAATGTCCCTGCTCACAAGCTATAAACAACAGCAAAGAAGCATTGACGGGGACGCCAACAATATGGACAGCAGCTTTGGACTATATCGCATATAACGGCGTCGGAAGAAATGGAAAGGGAGCCAGAATTGAAGAACTGAGAAGAAATGAACGATCGATCGATTGAGGACAGGGGCTTTTGGCTTTTGGCAAACTTATTCTTCTTAGTCGATCAATCGATTCCAAACTTTCAATCGATTCCAAACTTTGATCGATCGATTGTGGCCAGAGACTTCGAGCGATTTTATTATTTATAAATCAATCGATCGATCCTAGAATTGATCGATCGACCGCGTAAGTCAAGTCTGCCAAAAGACGGAATTTCGATTTTCTTTTATTTCAAATATAATTACTTTAGGGTAGTTTAGTAATTTTTATGTTTTAGGGTTTTGCCTGTTTATGCTTACTATAAAACATCTTTTGTAAGCCTTTTGAAGGCAGTTGATGAAATTAATGAAAAGAGCAATTTGCTTTAGAGCTTGAGATGAGCTTTGTTGAAGAGTGATTCTTCTTCCCCCTGATGGGTTTGGTGTAAGGCCAAAGGTGTGATGGCCACAAGTTATTTTGATCTTCTCTTTTATCTTTTGCTATTTATTTAATAGTTATTCATCTATCTCCTTCCTTTATTTGATTGCATTCCCAAAACCCTAGATCTAGAATAACCATGATGCCCATCCTTGCTCTGTTTCACTGTTTTCATTCCGATCCCATGAACTTATTTCAGTCAATTTCTATTTGATCATTCTAAAACCCAAACCTTAAATTTCATTTGAACCATTAAGTCGATCTAATTCAACAAACCCTAGTGAGATTTAGTGATTATTTCACATTAGATTTACGAACGAGCGCCCTAATATGGAAAAGCTAGAGTTCTATCTCTAGGATCACACCTTCCGCAAATCTAAACGGATCTCGTGCGTCGGATTGGACCTTAGCCGAAACAAGCATGATCACTTAAGCGGAAATCCACGAAATCCTAAGGTATCGCTTTAATTTGAATTTTATTGCTTAATTAATTAATTTAATTTCAGCTAATCATCATTTCATCACCATTCACAAGTTTTAAGGTCGTTGTCCCGCGTCAGTTTTGGTATCAAACCGGTAGGTTCTAAGTTAGGGCATATTTGTATGTCATTTCGATTTTATTCTATTTTATTTCAATTCTGTTCATCAATGTGCATGTCTTGTGTTTGATAAAATTCCTCATTCATTTTTGGTTCATAGTTGCATGTCATTTTAGAATTCGTGTTAGTAAGTCGTGATCATCATGAACTCGAGTGAGATTCTCGATGCTCTTAGGGGCATCCGAACCGAATTGAGCGCGATAAATGAGATGATGAATGTCATGGAACAAACCCAAACGTTCATAGGGGATTCTAATGGTATAAGACATGACCGATTAAATCGGTTGGAAGGAGTTGACGAGCAACAAGACTGACGCCATAAGTGTAATGGTCAGTGTTTTGAATGCGGTGGTCAACAAAATGACCGAAATCGGAACCAAAGGGAGGTAAATCATCGCGGAGATGACTACGACCTGGATGGAAGACTCCTCAAGAACGTTCAAGTTGAGTTTCCAACCTACGATGGAAGAATGGACCCTAAAGTCTTCCTCAATTGGATATCCGATATTGACCGCCACTCTGAGTGGTATGGTATGAGTGACGAAGAATGTGTTAGGCTAACCAAAATAAAACTCATCGGTCAAGCTCAACTCTTTTGAGTCAACGTCGAATGCATGAGAGCGAATGTGGGTCGTGTCCCCATTACCCGTTGGGTGGACATGCAAGAACGACTTACAGATATGTACATTTCTTTGTCATACTATCATCGCTTACTTGATCAATGGCAAAATCTATACCAAGGTAGTATGCTCATGACTGAATACATTGGCAAATTTGAAGAATTCATGATGAGCCAAAGTTTCGGAAGATCATCAAGTCTCTCTCCAGATTCCGCACCGGGTTGCTATTGGAATTGTAAAAGGAGTTGATCTCCCACCCCGTTGACACTCTTGACGAGTGTTACGCCGTTGTACAAGACCTTGAGTGATGCTTGAAAACGACGGTGGTGAGACGATTTGAATCACAAACCAATGGTCATCGTACAAGTGAGGGAAGCCCTAGTGCTGGAAACCCACCTCCCAGACCTACACAACCCACTTCTACCAATGTGAGGTTAGACAAAGGAAAATGTATGGTTGGAGAATCCTCGAAGGGTGGTTCTCAAACTAAGTACTATAAGTGTCATGGGCTGGGGCACTTTGCCGTCCAATATCCTACAAGAGACCCCCAAAGGAATCTCTGGATTGAGGGAGAGGAAGACGAGGATGATGGAGGTATTGAGGAAGAAGTATACGAGCCGGAAGTCACACTTAGTGATGAGGAAGGTAATGATAGTGGTCGTGCCTTAGTTGTGAGGTGTGCCTTGCACAACCTCAAACGGATGAAAAAGAATATTGGCGTAGGGAGAACATCTTCCACACCTTCACCAAATGTCGAGAGAAAAGTTGTAGGGTTATTGTGAATAGCGGAGTTGCACCAATGTGGTGTCAACTCATACCATCACCCGCTTAGGGCTTACACCCTAAGCTCACCCGAGACCATACAAAGCCACATGGGTCGACTCTTCATCTATTCCCATGTCCCAAAGGTGTCGTGTGGCGATTCAATTGGCTTCGTATTCAGAAACCTTGTGGTGCAATGTGATGCAGATGGAAGTGGGCCACATAATTTTGGGAAGGCCATGGCTCTATGACATGGACGTGACCCTTCTTGGTCGATATAACGTGTGCACGTTTATGTATAAGGGCAAGAAAATCAAGTCACACCCCTTGCCTCCTAAAACATCATCGACCAGCAAAGTTGAGAAGAAGGGCAGTCAGTCTAAGATCATAAACATCGTGAGCCCTTTAGAGTTTGAAAGAGCATCTATGGATGAGAGCGTGGTGTACGTTGTCACCACCGTCGAGCAAACTCTTGAGTCTATGGGCAAACACCCTAAGGAGGCTAAGCCAATTTTGAAAGATTTTGCGGATGTCTTCCCATAAGACTTGCCCAATGAACTCCCTCCAATGCGTGGCATTCAACACGCCATAGACATAGTTCCCGGATGTACTCTACTGAACCTGCCCCCATTATAGGCTGAATCCGGTTGAACATTCTGAGTTAACGCGGCAAGTCGATGAGCTCCTTTGGAAGGGGTTCATCCTAGAGAGCTTGAGCTCTTGTGTCGTACCCACACTACTCACACCCAAGAAGGATGGTACTTGGCGAATGTGTGTGGGTAGTCAGGCCATCAACAAGCTTACGATCAAGTATCGATTTCCTATACTGAGGCTCAACGACATGTTGGATATGATGGTTGGTGTCACTATCTTCTCCAAGATAGACCTTAAAAGTGGGTACCATCAAGTCCGTATCCGCCCAAGTGATGAGTGGAAAACTGCCTTCAAGACCAAAGATGGTCTTTACGAGTGGATGGTCATGCCTTTTGGACTTTCTAATGCCCCAAGCACTTGCACTATCATGAGGCTCATGACCCAAGTGTTGATGTCGTTTCTAGGCAAATTCCTTGTGGTGTATTTTGGCGACATCTTGGTTTATAGTCATGACAAGGAACAACACTTGACCCACCTTAGGTTGGTTTATGAGACGTTAAGGGGAGAAAATTTGTATGCGAATTTCAAGAAATGCACATTCATGCAACGATCTATTGTCTTCTTGGGATTCATTGTCTCGGCCGACGGGATGGTTGTGGAACCGAAAAAGGTTAAGGCTATTGTAGAGTGGCCCGAACCTAAGAATATTCACGATGTCCGTAGCTTCCATGGTTTGACTACATTCTAGCATCGCTTCATTCGAAGTAGCACCATTATGGCTCCCATCACCGATTGCATGAGAAAATGGGAGTTTCAATGGAGGAAAGCCGCGACGAAAGCCTTTGCCGAGATTAAGGTGAAACTGACTAGTGCACTCGTCATGCGTCTTCTTTGAAGTTGCATGTGATGCATCGGGTGTAGGTATAGGTGGAGTGCTTAGCCAAGAGGGCCACCCAGTGGCCTACTTTAGCGAAAAGCTTAACGAGACAAAACAAAAGTATTCAACCTATGACAAGGAGTTTTATGCGGTCGTCCGATCCCTTTGGTTTTGAAAACACTACCTTAGACCGCAAGAGTTTGTGCTACTTTTCGACCACAAAGACTTACGCTTCCTTGCTTTCCAAAAGAAGTTGAACCTGAGGCATGCGACATAGGTCGAATACCTCCAAGGGTTCACATTCGTGTTGAAGCATAAGGCCGGTGTTGAAAACAAGGCTGCATATGTGTTTAGTCGTCGGGTGATGACTTTGCAAACCATGAGCACCAAGGTTGTCAGAATCAAACAGTTGAGGGAAGAGTATCCCGAGTGCCCAGATTTCAGGATGGAGTACAATGCTCTATTTAGTAGTCCGACCAGCACTAGCTCCAACTATACCCTACAGGATGGGTATTTGTTCAAAGGCAATCGCCCATGCATCCCTCTCACTTCACTGTGTGACTTCCTCATTTAGGAGTTACATGCTGGAGGGATTGCCGGACATTTCAGGCATAATAAGACCATTGCACTCGTAGGAGATAGGTTCTTTTGGCTTAGCCTAATGAGTGATGTCACCCGGGTTGTGAATCAATGTTGTACTTGCCAAGTGTCCAAACAGAGTAAGCAGAATACTAGCTTGTACACCCCTTTACCCGTGCCACACACACCGTGGCAAGACATCTCGATTGCTCAGACTCCCCAGGACTCCACGAAAACATGATTCCATTTTTGTGGTAGTGGACAGGTTCTCCAAAATGGCCCACTTTATACCGTGCTCTAAAACTTCCAATGCAACTCACATTGCTAAATTGTTTTTCAAAGGAGGTAGTGTGTCTCCATGGGTTGCCTAAGACCATCGTGTCAGATAAGGACGTTAAGTTCACTAGTTACTTTTGGAAGACCCTGTGGCACATGATGGGTACCATGTTGCAGTTCTCTTCAGCCTATCATCCTCAAACTGATGGCCAAACCGAAGTCATCGATAGAAGCTTAGGCAATTTTGTCGGTGATCACATTAGAACTTGGGATTCTATCTTGTCAATGGTCGAGTTTGCATATAATAATTCAGTCACTAGGTCCATAGGTATGAGTCCATTTGAGGTCGTACATGGCCATAGGCCTAGAACACCCTTAGATCTGATCCCCATATCTGCATCACATCGGGTGTCTAGTCCGCAAATGCATTTGCACAGTATATTCATAACTTGCATGTCGAAATTAGACAAAAGATTAATTCAAGCAATGATCAATATGAGTTATCGGCGGATTCGCATAGACGTTTCAAAGAGTTTCAGATTGGTGATCAAGTGATGGTTCGGGTTAGGCCTGAATGGCTCTCAGCGAGAGTCACGAAGAAGCTCCAAGCCAACGACACTGAAGCTTTTAGGATTGTGGCAAGGAGTGGTCCTAATGCATATGTTCTTGAGCTTCCTCCAGATACAGGAGTTAGTTTAACGTTCAATGTGGAAGACCTAGTTCCTTATCTAGGCTCAACCCCACCCCCTTCAACCCATTCCACACCTCTCCTATTCTTGATCCCAACCCAACCTTGCAGCCAATACCCCTTCCTTCCCCAAGCAAACAAAGAAAAGAGGTAATTGAGGAAATATTAGATGATTTTGTGGTATCCACCCATGGCGTAGGGTTTCAGAAGTATTTAGTAAAATGGATGGGTAAGCCAGAGTCTGAAAACACATGGATCAATGAAAGTGAGGTTCGTCGCCTAGACCTGACATGCTAGGGCACTACCATGCCTCCACTTCATCAGTGATGAAGTCCTTTTGGTTCGGGGGAATTGACGGGGATGCCGACACTATGAACATCGGCTTTGGACCATATCTTGTATACCGACGTCAGAAGAAACAGAAAGAGAGCCAAAATTGAAGAATTGAGAAGAAATGAATGAAGATCGATTAAGGGCAGTATCTTTTGGCTTTTTACGAACTTATTCTTCTCAATCGATCGATTGATTCCAAACTTTCGATCGATCAATTGTGGACAGAGACTTCAAGCAATTTTATTATTTATAAATCGATCGATCGATTCTAGAATCGATCGATTGATCGACCGCGTAAGTCAAGTCCGCCAAAAGACGGAATTTCGGTTTTCTTTAATTTCGAATGTAATTACTTTATGGTAGTTTAGTAATTTTTCTGTTTTAGGATTTTGTTTGTTTATGTTTACTATAAAACATCTCTTGTAAGCCTTTTGGAGGCAGATGATGAAATTAATGAAAAGAGTTATTTGCTTTAGAGCCTGAGATGAGCTTTGTTGAAGAGTGATTCTTCTTCCTCGTGTTGGGTTTGGTGTGAGGCCAAGGGTGTGGTGCCCACAAGTAATTTTTATCTTCTATTTTATCTTTTGTTATTTATTTAAGAGTTTCATCTATCCCCTTCCTTTATTTGTTTGCATTCCCAAAACCCTAGACCTCGAATAACCATGATGCCCATCATTGCTCTGTTTCTCTGTTTTCATTCCGATCCAATAAACCTATTTCAACCAATTTCTATTTGATCATTTTAAAACCCAAACCCTAAATTTCATCTGAACCATTAAGTCGATCTGATTCAACAAACCCTAGTGAGATTTAGTGATTCCACTTTGGATTTACAAATGAGCGTCCTAATCTGGAAAAGCTAGAGTTCTATCTCTAGGATCACACCTTCGACAAATCTAAACAGATCTCACGTGCCGGATTAGACCCTAGCCGAAACAAGCATGAACACTTAAGCGAAAATCTACGAAACCCTAAGGTATCGCTTTAATATAAATTTTATTGCTTAATTAATTAGTTTAATTTCGGCTAATCATCATTTCATCACCATTCACGAGTTTTAGGGCCATTGTCCCACGTCAAGCATCCTCTAGCTTGGCAGAGAGCCAACACCTTCAACTACATATCTATAACATTCTTCTATATTTCCTTCGCGTACCTGCGTAAAGCAAGAACAGGAGAAGATTAGAGAAAAGAAATCTATACCCTTTCCAAGACTAGAGAAAAGAAAACCAGAGATCTTGACCAAGTAAGGTACATTACAGACGAGAAGAGAATGAGATAAAAATAGATGCAAGATTACTTTAAAGGTCTACTAAACACAAATTATGTGAAAGTAAGTAGATAAAGAAAAAGAACCAAATCGAGGGACAATCAACAAAATACTGGAAGCTGAAGTAAAAGCAGCCTTAGCAAAGGTGAAGAAAAGAAGAGTTTTACGACCAGATAGAATACATATAGAAGTTTGGTTTGTGTTGGAAGAGAATGAACAGAATTGGTTGACCAAATCATTCAATAAAATACTGAAAATGCCTAAGGAATGGAGGAAGAGCATTGTGTTACTTTTTTATAAGAAACAAATGAGACATACAAAATTGTGCCAACTATCAAGACATTAATTTAATGAGCCAGATTATGAAAGCTTGGGAGAGAATAATAGAAAAAGACTAAGATAAGAATCAAATGTATCACAAAACCAATTTGGATTTATGCCGGGAAGATCAACAACGGGAGTATATTCTAATTAAACAAACTTATGGAGAAGTTCAGAGAGGGAAAGAAAAACCTACATATGGTTTTTTATTGATCAAGAGAAGACTTATGATAGATTGCCGAGACAGATAATCCGGTGGACGCTGAGGATGAAATGCATCCCGAAGTTATGAATTGAGATTATCCAAGACAAGAATGAGAGGGCGGTAACTAGTGCATGAAAGACGTGTGGAGAGACAAGGGAGTTCTTTGTCGGAGTTGGGCTACGTCGAGGATCTGCCTTGCACCCTTATATTTGTTGCCCTAGTCATGGTTACGTTAATCATAAATATATATATATAAGAAGAGATCCTTTGGAGCATGTTTGTAGACACAAAAATTTTATGTCATTCTCTTGAATAAATATACAGATATAGATCTGTATACACTCATTATTTGTGTCCCGTTTAAATATTGTGTAATAAATCTGTGTTGCAGGTTCTATGGAGATCTTATCTCTCGATACACAAATATTATATAATAAATGATTGGAGAAAATAGAAGACACAAAAAAATGTGTCTTTTCTTCCGAAAGAGATGAATAAAGGATAAGAGAAAATAGAAGACACAAAAATGTGTCTTTTCTTACAGAAGATATATCATTTCTTTTCTCTTTCTCTCTATTATCTCTTGTCTCTCCTCTCTTTTTTTCTCTCTAAATATGGCCCACGTAGGCCATACTTGCGTAGGTCGGGCCTGCATAGGTCGTGCCTGCTAAGTTATACTTGCGTAGGTCGTGCCTGCGTAAGTCATACCTGCGTAGGTCGTGTCTGCCTAGGTCGTAACTGCATAGGCGTGTCTACGTAGTTCCTACCTGCGTAGGTCATACCTGCGTAGGTCGAGCCTACGTAGGTCATACTTGTGTAGGTCATGCCTGCGTAGGTCATGTTTACGCAGGTCGTACCTGCATAGATCTTGCCTTCAAACATGGGTCCTCTATGTTCTCTGCTTAAACAAATAACCACTTGCCTAGGCAAGATATCTGGAAAATAATTTTTTCTCAATCCGCGTGAAAGCTAAAGACCTCACAACCCTTGATTTTTGTGAAACTCTTTTTTTTTATAACCGATTTTTGTGAAACTCTTGCCGGGACTGTAGGATTATAGTTTCCCGTAATCGCTACCATAAATCTATAAACAGCATATCTGTTCTCATTATTAGGGATCCGAAAATTCTGACGCGAGAGCCCTGGCGAAAACCTCTCCGCCTTTGATCCTCTTGCAAAGAGGCCTTAAGGTATCTCTAAGATTCTTTTTGTTCCCTCTTTTTTTATTTAGAGTTTACGGGAGGAACTAGTCTGGATTGACACGCTTAGGATAAGAGCTACGGCCCTTACCTAAAGGTGATACACTTAGGATAAGAGTTATGGCTCTTACCTAAGTATGATTTAGGGTTGCAATTTGGGATTACGCGTTACAACACGTACCCAATTTTTTGTGTACTTAGAAATAATTAACCTACGTGGGTACAACCTCTCATATAATTCTTTGTACGTTTAGATTGCAACCACAAATCCGATACTCGTACAGGTTGAAATCACGAACCCAAAGAATGATTCCGGACTCCAACACCTAAAATATTCATCTACAATGACTCATAATCATTAGATTTATCATATCTAAATCACGCCACGAAATTAAAGTTTCCCTCATAGTTTGGGCTATCGTTCCCTCAAATGTAGGATTTGGATCTCAACCTCGAAATTAGAAATTCTTTTACAATAGACTCGTTGACTTTCGGTCAAACGATCATAATATGAGATCGTAACGAGATCCAACGGTGGATTTATTACATATTGACCAGATCTTGTGATTTTGGTCAAATCTAACGGTAAACTCGTCGACTTTTGATCAAACAATCATAATACGATAACGTAATGAGATCCAACGGTGAATTTATTGCTTATTGACCAGATCTTGTAATTTTGGTCAAATCTAATAATGGACTCATTGACTTTTGGTCAAACAATCATAATACAAGATCCAACTGTGGATTTATTATATATTGATTAAATCTTGTGATTTTAGTATAATCCAACGGTGGACTCATTGACTTTTCGTCAAACAATCATAATACGAGATCGTAACGAGATCCAACGGTGGATTTATTATATGTTCATCAAATCTTCTTATTTTGATCAAATCTAACGGTAGACTCGTTGACTTGTAGTCAAACGATCATAATACGATAACGTAATGAGATCCAATGGTGAATTTATTGCATGTTGGCCAAATCTTATGATTTTGGTCAAATCAAATGGTGGACTCATTGACTTTTAGTCAAAAGATCATAATACGAGATCATAACGAGATCCAACGGTGGATTTGTTATATGTTGATCAAATCTTTTGAATCTGATCAAATCTAACGGTGAACAAGTTAACTTTAGTCAAACGGTCATTATACGAGACCGTAATAAGATCCAACGGTGGATTTATTATTTATTGATCAAATCTCATGGTTTTAGTCAAATCCAAAGGTGGATTCATTAACTTTACGTTAAATGATCGTATTATAAGATCATTACATGAGCTAACGATGATCAAATCCTAAGGAATTTGATGATATCTGACCCGTGAATAGATACCATATAACCAAAAGTGTTAATTCTTTGGATGACCAGATATCAGAAAATGGATCCGGTGTTTGAATTCGTCTTCCAGACAAGTGAGCATGAATTCATTATGAGACTCATCCACAAACTCCTCATGTCCATATTTGACCTGCCTATCGATCGGATGGGACTAACTTCTGGAGAAGGGGCTCTCGTCTCCGATGTCCTTTATTTCACATCGCCCGAGTTTCTGACAAAAGAAGTATATTGCGCGTCCATCTCGTACCATGAAGACGAAGATATTAATGAAGACTTAGACAAGATTTATTTTATTTATTTCAGGTGTAAGTACTTTATTTTTCTTTAATGGCTTTAATCAGAGATATTCGATTTTGATGTAATTAACGGGGAATCAATTGTGATACCCGGAAGTGTAAAGTCCGCCATTTTCAATAAAACCCTCTCCTAGCGAGGGAAAATTTGTTATGATCGATTTGTGTTGGATTTATATTTTACGAAAATTTGTTGTTTACAATGTCATACACGGATGACGTAGTATTAATTTTTCAAACAAGGAAAGAAATAAATGATAAGCTATAAGTATGAAGAAAAGCTTTAGAGTCGAAGGATTTAAAAATTCGTGAAAAAAAAATTGAAATACAGAGAGTGCAAATTTAGTGAATATGATTATCTGAAGGAGAATTTAGTTAAAATAGACAAAGCATTTAATAACACATTAGATTTTTATATTTAGGTTCTACTTTAAAATTAGATGGTGGATTTAAAGAGGACGTCTCAAAGAGGATTACTGCAGGATGGATGAAATGGAGGCCAGCAAGCAGAGTTATGTGGGACCCAAGAGTTCCACTTAGATCGAAGGACGTTTTTATAAGACGGCCATTAGACCTGCCATATCATATGACGCGAAATGTTGGACTACAAAAAGTTGACAAGAAGATAGAGCAAATGTGGCAGAGATGAATATATTGAGATGAATGTGAGGAATACCAAGAAAGGATAAAATTTGGAATGAGTAAATAATAGAAAAATCTAAAAATCACACTTATAAAGGAAAAAATAAATATTACGGAGTGTCGCTTGAGGTGGTTTGGACATTTTATAGGAGGTTTGGACATTTTATTGGAGGCACGAAGCATAGCCTAAACGAAGGGTTGAGAAGCTACAAGCACAAGTAGGAGAAAAGGAAGACCAGTGAAGATCTAGAGGGAAGCCGTGAGAAAGGATATAAAGGATTGTAAAATTATAGAGAGCTAATCCCTGATCAGAAACGAGTCGAGAAATAGGACTCGCAAAGCCGACCCCAAATAGATGAGATTGGGATGTGATGATGATGATGAATAATCAAGTAATTTGTAGGATGCCATTGCAACACAGTTTTAGAACTTTCATATACTTACGTGTTGTTCATGAATACATTTGCTCTCGACTTTGATTAATTGCTTTTGGACTTTTAATAGATCTCTACTGCTTTAATGAACTTCGTTTTTTTTTTAAATAAACTCTCATGTAGTAGCTTATCATCTTGATTATTGTAAAATTAGGATTTTATTGTCATTAGTGAACCTAAAAGCATGAGCCACCAGTTAACAATCTCAATGCAGAGAAAACAATGGCTTCAATGAACTTTAAGTTTACAGGCCACCCCATATCTTTCTGGTGTTACAGAATTTGTGAACCATTTGTTCATGCATTGTTGGGTGGCTAGGGAGATCTGGTATACTGTGTTTCAAATCCTCAATCTGTGCTGGGTCTTTCCTGGGAAATGTGGGGAGCTTATAGCGGCTTGGGATGGTGTCAATCTTCAAGGAGTTAAAAAAGGATTATTGTGCATCCTGGTTCTTATAGTGATGTGGGCTATCTGGAATGAATGGAACAATAGAATTTTCACAGGTAAGAAAACCAACTCAGATGATCGTGGAAGGGGTTCGTGATTTATCTATTAGCTGGATTTGGTTAACGTTCTCCATTGAATGGGATAGCTTGCCCGATTAGCCTTTTTTCCTCTCGCTTCGGAGGTCTTTTATTGGGTCTGGTCTTCTTGGATGGCTCTTAGGTTTGGGGTGAGCATTTGTGCTTTGTTTTGGGGGTATTGGGCTTTGCCCTTGTTCCGGCTCCTTGCTGGTCTTGGCCTTCTTATACAGGTCTGTATTTCCTTCTTTTTTTGGTAATATATTATTCTTTATACTATCAAACAAAAAAAATTCTGGTGTGAGCCAAAGTATTAAATGGTTTACTAGAAACACCCACAAATAGGAACATTTCCACGCTTTCATGACCAAGTACATTCCAATCATCAAAAAAGGTACAAGGTATTCTTTCATATATATTTAATCCCAATAAATAAACTGCTGAGTTGACCATGAAGAATTCTAACATAACTATCAAGAAAGAAAGTTTAGCAAAATAGTTGACAACGAACTAATACTTTAGAGAACTCCATTGGTTGTCACCTGAACTTGCTGAACAACTTCCTGATCATCAGAATCGGCCAGAATTTGAATTTGAGTAGTCTTCAAGATGTTAGAGAAAACTGCACAAAAGTGTAAATGTGACAATGCAGGAAAAAAGTTTAAAGGAAAAAGGCAAAAGTGTCAAAGATAACTTTCAGGTCCACTTTGGCAACACTTTTCAGGGCCCTAGATCACTTCTGGGCCCTGAAAATTGATTGTATCGTTCAGATTAGCATTTGGTAAGAACCCTCTTCTTGCCGAATTGCTCCCACGGAAGCAAAACAATTTTTGAGCGGAAGTGGGTCTAACTCGTTTCCAGATTCTACAGAAACCAGGAGGAAGAAGCGACACTGCTCCAATGGGGCCTTAGGGAAATAGAATGGTGTTTTGTGCCATAGAAGTGAAGAATTATATCAAAAATCTAATCTAAATCTATAAAAGAGCTTACACAAATGATACTCTCCGAATCTTGGACTAGCTAACTGGCGTCGCAGATGCTGAATATTTTCCGACGTTGGACGAACAAAGTAAACTGCTTTGAGGTGTGCCATAGATTCCTTCGACATAGTATCCACCAGCTCTACTAAAAAAACCTCTTTTTTAAGTAGCTCTGACTGAGAATACACAACACTAACAATGCTAACCTGCATATCAGAAAACAAAAGATACATGTGGAAAACTTAGCTTCACCCATTTAGTTAAACATGCTACAGAACCTGCTATTAAACAAAAAATAACAACCACCAAAACTATAAATCATGAATACAGATAAGAATAAGAGCATTATTTAATACTTCTTATATAATCAAGGATAACAAGAGAGCATTACTGTAATTGTTCGGGGATAGGTTGGACTAAAGTGGAATCTTGTTATAAAGAATCATAGACATAGAGATTAATAAGCCAGTTGGCACCAAATTTTACAAAGCGATAATATTTAGGATCAGATCCAGGTTGAGAAGTTGAGAGTTTTCACTTCTCTCTCGAGTCTTTTGGAGAATACTTATGTACCTACACTAAAGCTCGATCAAAGAATTTATGAATGGAGGGAAATGGTTAATTTTCTCTGTTACTTCTGTTAGAAGCAGGTATGTATATGCTTCAAATAGAAGCTAGTTTGGTTTTATATATATATATATATATATGGGAGTCGGGAGGGCAATGTTACTTGGACACGTGGCACCGGTGGCAAGTGTCAAGGTGCCAGTAGATGTCTAGCACGCCAATGTCTAAAAATTCCAATACGGCGGCACGGCCTTAAAAAAAATAAAATAAAAATATAGAACATATATAGAGAAATTTTGAAAGGAAATCTTAGAGAACCAATTTAGATATGTAATGAAAAGATTCATAGTATATGTCGTAAACCTAAATAAAATAATATTATAGTATAAACTATAAAATCATCTTTAACGACCCAAGCCTAAATAAAAGTATATTATAGTATTAAAACAATGAATATTTTAATAGTAATATTTGATTTTTCATTTACGTCTAGAAGTTTCGTATTGTTTGAGGAGTGTCCAAGTGTCGGCATGGGTGCCAAGTGCCACCAAGTGTCGGCACGGCAAAAATCTTAAAAGTAGAAGTGCCAAGGTAACACTGCGGGAAGGTACTCCAGGTAGAGTACCTTCACCGTACTCCAACATCCACGTGGAGGTCCATGTGGCAGTCAAAGAATATTTTGGATGCCTCGTGGAGCAAGGTAGCGTGGTTTAGATCATATCCGAAAAAAGAAAAATCTAAAACATCATCTCCACCATGTATTTTTTGGGTCATAAAATCTAGATCCTTGATTTACAGTCAATGTTGTCATATGGCATATGCGACCCTATGCGATGGCATAGGGCCATCGCATATGCCATTATGCGATGGCATAATATATATATATATATATATATTTTTTTTTTTTTTTTTTTTTTTTTTTTCAAAAGATTCCAAAAAAATTCCAAAAAATCTCAAAAAATTCTCAAAGTTTCCCAAATTGATCAATAATATGTTTTGTGTTAATTTTGGGCTATATTAATTTTATAGTGTCTAGAATGCAAAATAAAAGTATATAATATAACTATATAAGTAATATATAACCCATAAGTGAGATGGGAAAATATAAATTTTATTAAGGTTAAACAAAATAGAACAAAAATGAACGTAGGATGTAGGAACATATAAAAAAGAAGGAAAAGAGTAAATTTTAAGTTCTAAGTCCAACCCATAATGGTGCATACATTTCCATTGTTGTCACGTGACTCACTCCTAACTGTATTGTGTACCGGGCAAATATTCTACACATTGGTTTCTAATCCACAATGGTAAATCTCCACCTCCACCTCCACTATCGTCGTCACTTGCATTGTCGTCATCATCCGAATCGTCTCATTCTTCAACATATTGTTCTTCCTCCTCGGTTTCTTCATCATCCGATCTCACTATGACGGTATCTATATCGTCTATGGGTGTTTCTTCATGTATCTCCTCCTCTTCTTCTTCTTCTTCTTCTTGACGTGAGTGTGAGCGTGAGGCTCGTGAGTTACCTTCCCCCGCTATCAATCTTCTCCTCTGCTCGGTAGGAAGCTCATCTCCAAAAGCGGCTTCTTCCACTTGCTTCCATGTAAGATCCTCATCAGCAAAGACTCGCTCATCGGAGGCATCCGTCATTCAAGGAGAATCGGATGGCAAGTCTTCGAGAGAGATGGGATCATAGTGTCCCGGATTTTCCCGGTTTTTTAGGAAGCGATCCCGTAACTTTTGGTTGTATTGCACAAAGACCAAATCATTGAGCTTTTTTTGTTCAAGCTTGTTCCGTTTCTTCGTGTGTCTCTATTTAAGAGAAGCATTAAATAAATATTAATATCTATTAAAATTTAAACAACAATTAAATTAAAATTATGAGACTAAAAATAAAATAAAAATAAAAATAAACTAGTTACTATCTCAAATGTACTCCAATTCCGTTCACATGCCGAGGCGGCACATGTAAGGCCAAGAACCTTAACGGCCATCTTCTTCAATAATCCACATTTTGTCACCGAATCCACTCCATAGGACAACCACCAATCGGCTACAAACATTAGTATTAATTAGAGATATTTATAATATTAAACTATTAATTTAGAAGAAATGAAATGTAATAAAAAAAATATATCATAAACATGCTTACTAGGTATTTTGGATTCTCTTTGTCGAACTACAATTTCTCTTCCGAACATCCCTTGAGAATTCTTGTATCGGTCAAAAGAGTTGCTAATTCGATCTTGCTCTTCTTTGTTCGGAACCATCTTCTCTAAAACGTCAAGGAAACCACTAATATGTGTTGCATCCGCCGCCTCCCGGTTCGGATAAGAGAAATAAACCGTAGGATTTAGGAGGAATGCGGCGGAATACAAGGGGCTAGACATTTGGGCACCCCATCTCTTCTCAACTATGTCAATAATGGGTTGAAAGAGGCGATATTTGTACATATTATTAGATTTAATTTTTTCTATAGCTTTCTCCATAAAACTATAAATATAGCCCATAGCAAGCTTCTCATCACCATCAACCAATCGTAGTACTTCTACGATTGGTTGCGAGTCTCTAAGTGCTTGGGCAACATTATTCCAAAAAGTGGTGGTTAAGATGGTTTGTGCCACCCACTTCCCTTCGGCCTTCTTTGACCAAGCTCCATTCCTCCAATTGGTGGAAGTTACGAAGCTTCTAAGCTCTTCTCTTTTAGCATACATGCTTTGTAATGTCAAGAAGGCCGTAGCAAAACGGGTGATAGCGGGGCGTTACAAATTACCTCCAACTGCTTTACGCATGTGGTGGAGTAGAAGTGTTTGTTTATACATATACACTACTACCTTCCTAGCCTTAGCTACGGTTTTAATATGCACTTTTCCTATGTCTTCTAAGATCAAGTCTAAGCAATGGGCCCACATGGAGTCCAATATATGTATGGTCTCCGTTCCATTATTAGTCTACCCGCGGCCACCAAGTTTGCCGCATTGTCCGTAACAACTTGGACAACATATTGTGCACCAATGTCCTTTTCTATCACCTCATCTATAAGGGAAAATAGATATTCGGCCGTGTGAGAATGGGCTGAAGCATCTACAGATTTAATGAACATAGTTCCGGTAGGACAATTTGCTAAAAAATTGATGATTGACCTACCGGCCCTATCGGTCCAAGCGTCGGTCATTAGTGAGCACCCATATGTCTTCCAATCCTGTCGATACTCCTCGAGAAAGGCTTTTGTGCAGTCTACCTCCTTTTTAAAACATGTTTGTCTTATCTCATGATATGATGGAGGTTTTAGGCCAGGTCCAAATTGTCCAAGAGCTTCAATCATTACTTTGAAACTCTTTAACTTTACGGTATTGAATGCAATACTGGCTTGGTACATCCACTTAGCCACATATTGAATAGTGGTGGGTCGATCTTTAGCTTTAAACCTATTTTCTATAGTTGTTTGGGCCAGACCTTTACCCTTACCCCTAGCATCTACCACATCCTCGGGATGTGGTCTACAAGGAAAGAATTTGTCTATTCCCTTTCCCTTTTTACCACGTGCTCTTTTAGAGGGTGATGGTCTTGTACCACTACGAGCCGTGGAGGGAGTAGATCTATCATGTTCTTCCTCATCATCTTCATCAACATCATAATATTGTTGTAAAATCACTTCGTCATTATGTTTCGTCCTCGAAGTTTTATCCATCCATTCCATTATCTCTTTTCGAATCTCCGGTGTGACATTTGGACATGCCTTCGCATTCGATCCGGGTTGTCAAGCAAGATGTTGCTTGTGTCTCCCTATTCCCCCGATTCTTACATGGGGGCATAGGGTACATTGGACCTTATTTTTTTCGGTTACACTCTTATAACGCCCATATTTCCAACCCGGATCGGCAGAATTTGTCGGCCTAAGAACATCGTTCGAGGACGTAGACATAATGATAACGTAATTTAAAGAAGTTGGTGGGTAGATATTAACCACACTAAAACAAATGAAAGAAATGAGGTGTAATAAGGAAGGAAAACAATCAAACAAAATTTAATAGGAAGTAGAAATTAATTCTAACTCTTGTTTCTTGATTCTTGAAGTGATTCCTCCCTCTTTGCTTGAAGAATGAAGATAAGAAGATTAAAGCTTGAACCTCTTAACTCTTTAAGTTATCTACAAAATAGAGCAAAAGAAATTATGATTAAAAATTTAAAAGAGAGAGAGAGAGAGAGAGAATACAAAAAACTCAAAAAATAGACCAAAGAGAACACAAATCATACCTTTGATGGAAGTGGTATGGATTGGGAAGAGAAACCCCCCATTTATAGGCTTGGGGGAAGCCTTAAAAGCAAAAAAAAAATTAAAAAAAAATCCCCAACGGTCATAAATATGACCGTTGGGGATGTATGCCATCACATACTGTGTATGTGATGGCATACATGGTTCTGTCGCATATGCCATCATGGCATATGCGACAAGGCCATCAGAAATCGCATATGCGATTACATACTCGCATATGCAATCGCATATGACATCAATAATTACAGTCAAATTTTAACTTTTAATTTTAAAACTCAGTTTTGAATTCATTTTTTTTATAAATTGATCTATACAGGTTGCTGCAGGTCCATGTGGCACCAAAACAGTATTTGGGTGGCCACATGGACCTCCGTGTGAATGTTGGAGTACGGTGAGGTTACTCCACCTGGAGTACACTCACCATTCCCCATATATATATATATATATATATATATATAATCGTACTTTTGTCATGTATGTTCTTGATTGAATAATAAAGGGACAATGGCTCCTGACCGACATTTAAACACCAAATGGTGCTTAAATGATCTTCTACCATTAAAATCCCACTTTTTATCTCACACCATTGAAGTGTATTGTTATTTTTTTGATTGATATTGAAGTGTGATTTATCACTGTGCCATGTAGCACACATTTATGATCAATCTAAATTGCCCAAGTGGCAGTCCATCGTTGGAACATGTCCCAACCAAAGGATCATGCTTATAAGTGGATGTAAACCATCCGATCGGTGAACTTAATATCAGCCATCAAAATTAAGAACAACCGTTGATATCAGAGTGCAAAGATCGGATGGTTAGAATCTCTCAAAAAGTGTGATTTTTTTACCCATAGCTCTTCAATTGATGATATATCACTTTGACAGTATGAATTTTGAAGATCATATGCCAATAAATGGCGTAAGATAGTTTAAACACCATTTGGTGCGTAAATGACGGTCAGGAGAGTCGATCCCATAATAAAAGATAATAGCCCATATATGGGGCTAAACTTTTCCCTCCAAAGTCTCTCTTCTTCTACCTCCATCACTAAAAACCCTAAGCTATATCAAGAAAGTCTACTTAGCTTACTAGCACCTTCTATATAACTAATCAAGAGGCTTACACCCGCACAAATCGAAGGACGTTGCAACAAAAGGCTTTGCTATTATCACAATGACAAGTTTAGCCCCATGCATTGTTGCAAAACGCAACAACTTTTCGTTATGGAAGGAAATTCGCCTGATGAATCAGTCAAAGAGTTTGAAAGAGAATAACCCAAAGACACACCAGAAATTTCAAATTAGTTAACTCCCCAAACCATGCATGTAACTGGTTTCATAAAAAAAACACCCTATCACAATTCTCATAGATTCAACGAGCACCCATAATTTTGTAGACCCATCAATTGCTACACAAACAGGTTGTCACATGAAAAATGGAGATTGATTTGAGTTTATGGCGGACTCACAAGCGACGGTACATGTTCAGATTTACCACTTGAAATGCAATGATTTTGTTGTTGTATCAACCTTTCTTCTACCTTTGGGAGACTGTGATGGTTTACTAGGCACTCAGTGGTTGCATATAGTGGATTTCCATAATTTGGGACTTTATGCAGTTATCGATGCAATTTACTTATGATGGGAATGCGTTCTCACTCAAGGGTTCCGAAACAACATCGGTGGAACTTGTCAATCATCACTGGGGTCGTTGTCCAACTATACTCTCTATTGAAGGACCCAACCACCAATCTTCACCACCAACTGATCTGCACAAGTTACTTGGAAGACATCAAGATGTGTTCACTGATCCCCAGACCTTACCTCCCCATCGACCACATGATCATCGAATACAGTTAGTGCCCGGAAGTCAACCTGCCAATGTCAGTCCATATAGGTACCCATATGTTCAGAAAAATGAGATTAGGCATATAATACATGAAATAGTAGAAGCTGGTATCACCAGTCCAAGTGTTAGTCGTACTCATCACTGGTACCCTTGGTTTACAAGGAGGAAGGAACATGGATAATGTGTGTAGACCATGGTTTGAAAACACAAAAGCTCGACTCGAAAATCAGTTGCGTCAACTTAACTCGAAGACTCAGATAAACTAAACTCACTTTGACTCGGTAATTCAATCGATATTTTTTTTAAAACATCTATCTTGTAAAACTAAAAAAATATTTTGTGAGGGAAAAGATGGAAAGATATGTTGGTAAAATGGGCAATTTAAGGCTTTTTAAAAAGATAGGATTCGTAAAGCCTTATCCCATGAAAATTATATATAAAGGTAATTTATGAACCCAAGTCCTAGAGAAATATCGACTAAACTGGGACCCAACTCGAAAACCCTGCAAGTCGAGTAACTCGGCCAAGTTAACTCGTTGACTCGTTGAGTTTTAGAACTATGGTGTAGACTACCATGCTCTAAATAATATCACTGTCAAAGACAAGTGTCCAATCCCAGTAGTCGACAAATTGCTAAATGAACTGCATGTTGCATGTTATTTTTCCAAGCTTGATTTGTGATCCGATTATCACCAGATTCAGGGGCATGTAAATGATGTGCACAAGACTGCTTTCCTAACCCATGATGGATGTTATGAATTCTTCGTAATGACTTTGAGCTTACAAACGTGCCATTGGCCCTTCAAAGACATATGAATAAGATATTTCGATTTTCACCCTTTTGCGGTTCATTTTAGTTTTCGTTGACGACATTCCAATACAAAAAACACATTTCTCATCTGAAAACGACTCTGGATGTCCTACAGATGACAAAGTCCTCGTCAAATGCACAAAATGCACATTTGGGACCTCTGAGGTCGAATATTTGGCACACATCATTTCAACAAAAGGAGTCTAGCATTAATGACTGACCCATTTCAAAAACATAAAAAGCTTGCATGGATTTCTTGGACAGTGGAATTGTCGAAAATTTGTTTCTGAGTTCTAACTATGAAAGGATCAATGCCCCGCAAACTGCACTACTTGAAAAAGATGACTTCAAATGGTCAAAAGAAGCGATGAGTGCCTTCCACAAAAATCCACGCCTTGCCAGACTTCAACAAAACATTTATCGTGGAGACAGACGCCATGGAAACCAGCACTGGCAGTGTCTTGATGCAAGAAGGGAGGCCATTGGCATTCAATAGTAAGGCATTATCGGGGTGGAATCAAGGTCATTCAACTTAGGAGAAGGAAATGTTGGCAATAATTCACGCAAATTCAAGATGGTGTCCATATTTGCTTGGGCGGCATTTTTAAGTTCCCACCGATCATCAAAGCTTATGTTATGCCTTGATCAGTAAGTAACTACTTTTGACCCAACAGAAATGGTTATCAAACTTTCTCTGATACGACTATTGACGGGGACGCCGACATTGTAGACATCGGATACGAACCGTTTCGCGTGTACCAAAGTTGGAAGAAGCGGAACGAAGATCAGAACTAGACGTAAAGAAGGCGAAAAGAAGAAATCAGAACCAGGAGAAGAAAAGATCGAACCTATGCATTCCGTTCGATTGAAATGAGATTTCGATAGCACGAACCTGTGCATTCCGATCGATCGAAATAAGATTTTGATCGAACGAACTTGTGCATTCCGATCGATCGAAATAAGACTTCGATCGAACGAAATCACATGAGAATGATTTGTTTTAGAATCCGAATTTAAATTTATGGGTTAAAGTTATCTTTTATTATTTAATTATTTTAGGGTTTCCTTTTATTTTAAGACCTCCTATATAAGGTCTCTCCATAAACAATCTAATTAGTTTTTTTATTAATGAAAAGAGTTTTTGCTTGTGCGCTTGAGATGAGCCTCCATGAAGAGTGATTCTTCGCTTCCCGAGAAGGGTCTGGTGTGAAGCCAAGGGTGTGAAGCCCACAACATCTATCTTCTATTTATCTCTGACTTTATTTTCTTTCTCTACTTCTAAATATTGTCATAAACCCGAAATCATAAACCCTAGCTTTGCTCTAAATTAGTGAACCAATCCAATTTAACAACCGTAGATCCCATCAGAGCTATTAAACCCTTCCGCATCAAATACCCGAAGAAAACCAGTGATCCCATCATTGAATTGTGAGCGTCCTAATCTGAGAATCTAGAGTTCTACCTCTAGAACCGATCTACACCACAAGCTTAACGGATCTAGTGCATGGACTGGACCTTTCCTGAACCCGAACGCGATCTCTCACATGGGCAACAAAGAAGCCCTAAGGTATTCGCTTTATTTTCAAATTCATTGTTCAATTTAATTTAACTTAATTTCGGCAAGTAATTAATTCATCGCACGCACGTAATTTAGGGTTTTGTCCTGCGTCAGTTTTGGTATCAAAGCCTAGGTTCTAGGTTAGGGCATATTTATGTGACATTTAATTCATTGCATTTCATTTTCATTGCATCTTATTTCTGTTTTGGCCAAAGTGTGCACATCTCGTGTTTGTCGAAAGTCTCATTCATTGTCAGTTCATATTTGCATGGCATTCTAGAACCTGTCATTAATGAACCGTATCACCATGGACATGAGCGAGATTACCGAGACTCTTAACGACATGAGGGCTGATCTAAAATCGATCAATGATCGAATGGCTGCCATGGAGACAGCCCAAAGGAACCTTGAAACATCTAATGAGAAGTTGTTAGACCGAGTCAATCGGTTAGACGAGGGTGATGAGTACCTCGAACCACACCGAGCGTAATGGTCCACGTTTCGAACGAAATTGCTACCAACATAATCGGAACCGGAATCATAGGATGGATCATCAGGGAGATGACTACGACCCGAAAGGGAAACTCCTTAAAAATGTCCTAGTTGAGTTCTCAACTTTCGATGGAAGATTGGACCCTCAAGTCTCCTCGATTGGTTATCCGATATGGACCAACACTTTGAGTGGTTTGGCATGTGCGATGAAAGATGTGTTAGACTTGCCAAAATGAAGCTCATTGGCCAAGCCCGACTCTTTTGGGTCAATGTTGAGCGCATCAGAACGAATGCGGGTTGTACTCCCATTACCCGTTGGGAGAACATGAAGGAGCGACTTACAGAGAAGTACGTTCCTTCCTCATACTACCACCGTCTCCTCGATCAATGGCAAAATCTACGCCAAGGTAGTATGCTCGTAGCGGATTACATTGGCAAATTTGAAGAATTCATGATGAGGGCCAAAGAGTTTGAAGACCCTCAAGTCACTCTATCCAGATTTTGCACCAGATTGAGGCTTGACTTACAAAAAGAGTGAGTCTCTCACCCTCTTGAGACTCTCGCTGAATGCTACACCGTCATTCAGGACCTTGAACGATATTTGAAAATGACGGTGGTTAGGAGATCTGATTTTCACACTGATCAGCTCTGTACCGGCGAAGTGAGACTTAGTGCTGGAAACCCGCCTCCCAAACCCACACAACCCACATCTGCCAATGTGTGGTTTGACAAAGGAAAGGGTGTAGTCGGAGAGTCCTCGAAGAGTGGGTCTCATGTCAAGTGTTATAAATGTCAAGGTTTGGGACACTTTGCCGCCCAATGCCCCACGAGAGACCCACAAAGGAATTTCTTCATCAAAGGAGAAGGAGAAGAGAGTGAGGGAGATTATGAAGAAGAGGTCTTTGAATCGAATGCCACACCTAGTGACAAGGAAGGTGATGACAGGGGTCGCGCTCTAGTTGTGAGGTATGCCTTTGCACAACCTCAACAGGATGAAAAGGAGGATTGGCAGAGGGAGAACATTTTTCACACCTTTGCCACATGTGGGACAAAGAGTTATAGGGTTATCGTGGATAGCGAAAGCTGCACCAATGTGTTGTCAGAACATACCATCACCCGCTTAGGGCTTACAGCCAAAGCCCACCCAAGACCTTACAAAGTCGCATGGGTTGACTCCTCATCCATTCCCGTGTCACAAAGGAGTCATGTACCCATACAATTGGGTTCATACTCGGACACCTTATGGTGCGATATGGTGCGATATGGTGCCGACGGATGTGGGCCACACCATCTTAGGGAGGACATGGCTTTATGACTTGTATTTGCACATTCAATTATAAGGGCAAGAAAATCACTCTCAACCCTTTGGCTCCCAAAGCACCATCAGTCAAGAGAGTTGAAAAGAAAGGAGGCCAATCCAAAGCCATCAACATAGTGAGCCCTTCAAAGTTCGAGAGGGTATCGTTAGATGAGAGCGTAGTGTATGTCATCGTCACCGTTGAAAGTACTCCTGAGTCAGTAATCGAGTACCCCAAGGAGGTTGAGCCAATCATGAATGAATTTGTGGATGTCTTCCTCGAAGACTTGCCTAATGAGCTCCCTCCCATGCATGACATTCAACACGCAATCGACTTGGTTCTCGGATCTACCTTACCGAACCTGCCCTACTACATGTTGAATCCAATTGAGCACACCGAGTTGACTCGGCATCAGAAGGGGTTCATCCAAGAGAGTCTAAGCCCGTGTGGTATACCTGAATTAGTCACTCCTAAGAAGGATGGTAGATGGCGCATGTGTGTGGATAGTCGTGCAATTAATAGGATTACGATTAAATATCGGTTTCTCATACCGAGGCTCGATGACATGCTTGATATGATGATTAGCGTCACTATCTTTTCCAAGATAGACCTTAAGAGTGGCTACCATCAGGTTCGTATTCGCCTTGGAGATGAATGGAAAACCGCCTTCAAGACCAAAGACGGTCTTTATGAATGGATGGTCATGCCTTTTGGGCTATCCAATGCCCCGAGCACATTCATGAGGCTCATGACCCAAGTGTTGAGGCCATTTCTTGGCAAATTCCGTGTCGTATATTTTTATGTCATCTTAATTTACAGCCCAGACAAGGAACAACACATTATCCACCTAAGGTTGGTTTGCGAGACCCTGAGAGATAGGTTATACGCGAATCTCAAGAAATGCACCTTCATGCAGCAATCCATTTTATTCTTAGGATTCATTGTCTCAGTAGATGGGATGGTTGCGGACCCTGCAAAGGTTAAGGCCATTGTGGAGTGGCCCAAACCTTAGAATATTCATGAAGTCCGTAGCTTCCATGGTTTGGCCACATTTTATCGTCGTTCATCCGAACTTTAGCACCATCATGGCTCCCATTACCGATTGCATGAGAAAAGGGGAGTTCCTGTGGAGCAAAGCCGCGACGAGGGCCTTTGCTGAGATAAAAGAGAAAATGGTTACTGCACCCGTTATGCGCCTACCAAGCTTTTCTAAAGTCTTTGAAGTATCATGTGACGCGTCGGGTGTAGGCATAGGCGGAGTGTTGAGCCAAGAGGACCACCCTGTGGCCTATTTTAGTGAGAAACTTAATGAGGCAAAGTAGAATTACTCCACCTATGACAAGGAGTTTTATGCAGTCGTCCGATCTCTTTGGTATTGGAAACATTACCTAAGACCGCAGGAATTTGTGTTGTTTTCTTACCACGAAGCCTTATGCTTCCTTGCTTCCCAGAAAAAGTTGAACCTGAGGCACGCAAAGTGGGTCGAGTACCTTCAAGGGTTCACATTTGTGTTGAAGCATAAGGCCGGTGTAGAGAACAAGGCAGCTGATACTCTTAGTCGAGTAGCGACTTTGCAGTCTATGGGCACCGAGGTCATCGGATATGAGCAGTTAAAATAAGACTATCCTGAGTGCCCAAATTTCGGGGCAGAATTTACTGCTATCCTTGAGAATCCGAACAACTCCAAGTATACCCTGCTGGATGGGTATCTGTTTAAAGGAAATCGTTTGTGCATTCCTCGCACTTTATTGCGTGACTTCCTCATCTGGGAGTTATATGTCGAAGGGATTGTCGGACCTTTCGGGTCTAATAAGACCAGTGCGCTCGTTGAGGATAGGTTTTATTGGCCTAGCCTTATGAGAGATGTCTCTAGAGTCGTGAAACAATGTCGTACATGCCAAGTGGCAAAACAAATTAAGCAGAATACCGGCTTGTACACCTCATTACCCGTGCTACACACCCCGTGGCAAGACATCTCTATGGATTTCGCGCTCAGACTTCCTAAGACTCAATGGAAGCACGATTCCATTTTTGTGGTAGTGGACCGCTTTTCCAAGATAGCCCACTTCATACCTTGCTCTAAAACCTCCGATGCGGCTCACATAGCCAAATTATTTTTCGCGAAGGTTGTGCGTCTCCATGGGTTATCCAAAACTGTTATGTCGGATCGAGACGTGAAGTTTACTAGTCACTTCTGGAAAACGTTATGGCACATGATGGGTGCCCTGCTCCAATTTTCTTTCGTCTATCATCCTCAAACTGATGGCCAAACGGAATCCACCAATAGGAGCTTAGGTAATCTTCTTCGTTGTCTTGTTGGTGATCACCCTAAGACTTGGGATTCCACATTGCCTATAGCCGAGTTTGCATACATCAATTCAGTTAATAGGTCCCTAGGCATGAGTCCTTTGAGGTTATACTTGGTCATAGGCCTAGGACACCCATTGATCTAATCCCCATGTCTGCATCCCATCGAGTTTCCAAGTCAGCCGATGCATTCGCACAACACATCCATGAATTGCATGCCGAAATTAGAAAAAAAATTAATGCGAGCAATGAACATTACAAGATAACTGCGGATGCGTATAGGCGCTTCAAAGAATTTCAAGTGGGGGATTATGTGATGGTTCGGGTTAGGCCTGAACGATTTCCATCGGGAGTCGCAAAGAAGCTCCAAGCCCGCGGCGCTGGGCCTTTTAGAGTTGTGGCAAGGAGCGGGCCTAATGTGTATGTTCTCGAACTTCCACCGGATATCGGGGTCAGCTCTACATTCAATGTGGAAGACCTAGTTCCTTCTTCGGGCCCAGCCCCACCCCCCACCAAACAGCCCCGAGTCCACATTCCAGCCCCACCCTACAACCACTACCCTTCCCTTCCCCACGGAAGCAGATGAGAGATGAGATTGAAGGGATACTTGATGATTTTGTGATATCCACCTATGGTGGAGGATTTTAGAAATACTTGGTTAAGTGATTGGGAAAGCCGGACTCCGAGAACACATGGTTAACTAAAGATGAGGTGCGACGCCTGGACCCCGACATGCTCGATCGCTATCACGACGCCACTTCATCAGTGGTGAAGCCTTTTCGGCCAGGGAGAATTGACGGGGACGCCGACATTGTAGACATCGGATACGGACTGTTTTGCGTGTACCAAAGTCAGAAGAAGTGGAATGGAGATCAGAACCAGGTGTAAAGAAGGCGAAGAGAAGAAATCAGAATCAGGAGAAGAAAAGATCGAACCTATGCATTCTGTTCGATCGAAATGAGATTTTGATCGAACGAACCTGTGCATTCCGATCAATCGAAATAAGATTTCGATCGAACGAACCTGTGCATTTCGATCGATCGAAATAAGACTTCGATCAAACGAAATTGCGCAAGAATGATTTGTTTTAGAATCCGAATTTCAATTTATGGGTTAAAGTTGTCGTTTATTATTTAATTGTTTTAGGGTTTCCTTTTATTTTAAGACCTCCTATATAAGGTCTCTCCATAAACAATGTAATTAGTTTTTTTATTAATGAAAAGAGTTTTTGCTTGTATGCTTGAGATGAGCCTCCACGAAGAGTGATTCTTCGCTTCCCGAGAAGGGTTTGGTGTGAAGCCAAGGGTGTGAAGCCCACAACATCTATCTTCTATTTATCTCTTACTTTATTTTCTTTCTCTGCTTCTAAATATTGTCATAAACCCGAAATCATAAACCCTAGCTTTGCTCTAAATCAGTGAACCAATCCGATTCAACAACCGTAGATCCCATCAGAGCTATTAAACCCTTCCGCATCAAATACCCGAAGAAAACCAGTGATCCCATCATTGAATTGTGAGCGCCCTAATCTGGGAATCTAGAGTTTTACTTCTAGAACCGATCTACACCGCAGGCCTAACGGATCTAGCGCATGGACTGGACCTTTCCTGAACCCTAACGCGATCTCTCACATGGGAAACAAAGAAGCCCTAAGGTATTCGCTTTATTTTCAAATTCATTGTTCAATTTAATTTAACTTAATTTCGGCAAGTAATTAATTTATCGCACGCATGTAGTTTAGGGTTTTGTCCTGCGTCAACTATGAAATCAAGTGAGGCAACGACGATGCACCAGCAAACCCTCTATCATGCAAATATGACAAAACTAGCATATTGGCTATCTCATTTTCATGTTCCAGGTGGCCTGATATGCTTAAGACGGAATAAGAAGTGCGCCAACATCTCCAAGGGGCAATTCCTGCTCTTCAGTCACATGAATCCGTCTCCACACTACTCCTATGAGGTTGGGATCTTACACTATAAAAGTTGAATGGTGTTGAGTTTATCATCATCTCTATGTCATGATATCCTCAATGAATTGCATGCATCTCCTATGGCAGGGCACTCAGGATATTTTGAAATCTATAAAAGGTTGCTAGAACTTTCTATTCGAAGTGAATGCGGGGTACCATTAAGACATTTGTTGTGGAATGTGACATGTGTCAAAGAAACAAAAGCGAAATTGTGGCTTAACCATATTATTACAACCATTCTTGATTCCTGTGTGGACTGACATATCGTCGACTTCATTGAAGGTATACCGAAATCTTATGGTAAAACTCTAATTTTCATAGTGGTAGATCGCCCCTCTGAATACACTCATTTTACTCCATTAACTCACCCATATTCGACATCAAGTGTAGCACAAACCTCTGTAGACAATATCTTCAAGTCACATGGTATGCCTACATCTATCATCAATGATCGAGATGCAAATTCTACAAGCAATTTTTGGAAAAAGCTTTTCAGGTGCATGTGCAAGGAACACAACTCAAAATGAGCTTCACGTATCATCCCCGATGGGCAGACGGAAGTGGTAAATTGATGCCTTGAGACCTACCTAAGATTTTCTGAAGCCATCAACCATTCAACCTAAGCAATGAATGAAATGGCTTTCATGGGAATGTTGGTACAGTTTCCACACTTCTACAAAAATAACACCATACAAGGCAGTATATGGCCAGCCACCACCTACAATTACATCATATATACCTAGCGCTACCAACATCCATCATGTTGATACAGAACTGCATAATCATGATCAGATTCTTCGTCTTCGTAAGGAGAATTTGGAGATGGCCCAAGTACGGATGAAGAATGTAGCTGACAAGCATCGTAAGAAATGTTACTTTGAAGTAGGAGACTTCGTTTCTTACGATAGACCTTAGTTGAAGTAAGAAGCTCACTCCAATTATCACCACGTTCTACGGGCTATACAAAGTTTTGAAAAAAAAATCAGATCGGTTGGAAACAAGCTTGATCTATCCCCGGAAGGCGGAATCTAAGATACATTCTATCTTTCAAGGTTTTATCTTAAGAAAAAGCTCGGCCAGCAAATTAGATCATCCGTTTCAATTCCAACATTGACAAAGGAAGGAATCATTCCAAATCAACCACAAGCCATTCTCGATCGACGAATAATTAAGCAGAATAATCGTGCAATGACCAAAGTTCTCGTAAAATGGACCAATATGCCTCCAGAAGACGTCACTTGGGAAATATGGCACAAGCTGCAGGAAAAATTTCCTGATTTCCAACCTCGAGGACAAGGTTGATTTCAAGGGGTCTTGATTGTTAGGACACCATTTTGTTGCATGGCTTATGTTTATTAAATGTAATCATCCACGTAGGATATAGATGGCATGAGTAGTTATTTAACTGTATAAATCGGCTTCAGAAGTTAAGAGTAGTTCTAGTAGTTAGAGCAGTAATTTAGTTTGAATTCAAATTGGGTGGTTATGTCTGAATTAATTGTTATAATGAAAAGAAAGGAAGTAAGTGGGCATGGAAGATTGTTATTATACTCTTTATATTTAGATGATCTCCCTTGAAGAAGAGCAAGTGTTGTAAATCGTTTATATTTGGGTGAATCACTATATCTCCTTCTCTTTAATTGTGAGTCTCTATCACAATATAATCCACATGCATTACAAATTTACAATCATTAAAAAATAATAATAATACAAAGCATGATTAAAGCATTTATCACAATCATTAAAATTAAGAAATTTCAGAAAAATTCAAAAAAAGGGGGGGAGGGGGGGAGAGGGAATCAGCTGATTGATCAGTGAAAAGTTCGGTAGACTGATATAATCCCTAATCGCAATACACCCAACTACGATTTACATGGAATACTTCCTCTCTTGCTATTTTGAATAATTATCTCTAACCATCCTTAGTCTTACTATTTCCTTAAATTACCATACAAAGGATAAGTTAGTTTATGTTTTTGAATTGTAAATGTTTAAATTTGAATTGTATGAGAAATCTATAAATATCTGGAATATGTAATCAAACATATTAAGGAATGAAATGCTTGTTTAGAGTTTAATTCACTCCACGAATCACAAGGAGGCCGACCACCCTCCAAGTGGTGCTGTCAAATCTATTTCTCTCTTTTATTTATTTAATTTTCATAAAATCGGTGATCCGATCGGGGATCGTATCATAGACCACCTACAAGCAGAATTTTTTCGAAAACTTGATTAATTCGGAGAATTTTATTCACATATCCTATTTTAACTGATAATCTAGTTGAATCAAATGATCACAGAGCAAATTTGCACAAACATATTCTCAAATCGAGAAAAAATCAACGAAAATTAGATCAATTTGTAAGGGATCAAACAAAATTTAAAATCCATACCGTCTGAGAATCAAGGATAAGGACCTTCATCCCCGAAATGTCTTGTAACATGCGTCCGACATAGTCTCTTCCAGCAGAGACCAGCACCATTTTCGGAGGATCGAAGAGATTATGAACTAGGGCTACGGTTTTCTGGTTTGTGTTGTTCCTGGGAGATGGTCTAGTTTTCTTCAGTTAGATACAGACTTTGGTTTTATAAGTGTTAGCGAGTTGTACAATAGTTTAGCCATCTCATCTCCGAGTGAGATCTCGTAAAGCAACTGGTTTTGAGATGAGAAGGAAAGAAGGCAATACGGGTGTTAATGGGCCAGGCCGGTTTTGGGCCGGGTTTAGTCCGAGGTTTGGATGGCTTGAGTTTTTTATTGGAGCTAGAAAATTAGCCGAACCCGACCCATTTAATAGTCGGGCCTGGCTGGGCTTACTAGTTCCACAGTTTGAACCCTTTCCAAATCGGGCTGGCATTGTTGGGCTTGATGGCCCTCAGACGTTTAATAATTAGGGCAGGTCAGGCGTAAGCCTGATTACTAATCGGGCGTAATATCTTTGCTCTTTGGAGGCAAAGAGCACTCTCTCGCCTCTAGTGCAGAGCAGAGCACGTTAGCATGGGACTGCATTTGCTAGTAATTGTTCTTAGCTCTTTTGGGGAGTGAAAGAGCTGAATTTGAATCTCTTTAAAAAAACATTTTAAATATGTTGTTTTAAGTGGACTGTTCTGTGCCTCCCAAGAGCAATCCCAAACCCAACCTTAAAACATTGAGTTGTAAATCTTCAATGATTGCTCAACGGGGTGTAAGTTGGTAGCTGGTCATTTCTAATTAACTTATAAATTATGTCACTTTTATAGACAAATAGCACTTGAACTCATCAAGTGCGCCTTGTGAGTTGAAGGTCATGATACAAAAATCTACGTATCGGTAACGCCCAATTACCATGGAATATCTCTCCAATGACTCCTGACCTTTCCTCTTGAATGCTCACTTTGCCTCTCCTCTCCGACGATTTTTTGGTAATGTTGAAGTTTGTTTTCGATCTAATAAGCTATCATAAATTGGGGGATGTTTGTTTGAATTGTTGGCGGTCATTCATATTTTCGGTAACCATGCTCCGATCCAAGGATCAAAATTTTGGGTAAAATTTCGGTTTCGGGCATGACCGAAACTGAAATCCGAAATTTTGGATCCCATACAAAAAATCCAATAATTTGGATGAAATTTTAGTCATTTTGACTGAAATTTTGATCCTTGTTCCAATTAGTTAGATTAGTATTACAGATCACCTAAACGTTCATGGAAAACCTTCACCTGTATTATCATAGTTTATGATTTTATATTCGTTTACAAATCACCCAAAATCAGACAACAAGCCATCACCGTTTGTCACAAAGTCAATAGACAAGAGAAATAGGATTTTGGTCTATGAATCTGGCGATGAGGAGCAGGATTAAAATCCTAACACTGAGTCCTCATTGCTGGAGTCACAGACTCAGTAGACTAGAAGAGGTAGGCTTTTGGCTTGTGACTGTGGAGGTGAGAACTCATTGTCAGGTTTTAAATCTGACAGTGAGGGCCAAAGTCACGAACTTAGTAGAACAAAGAAAACCCTAACGAAGAGAGGAAAACAAAAAAATCAATGAAAAAACCCTCAACCCTAAATCATACGGACACTAAACAAGGAAGAAAACCTAAAAAAGGTTTAGACAAAAAAAATCAACAACAGATTTCAACAATGCTGAATTCGATAACAAACATGGGACGAAACCCTCTAAACTCGGAAATGAACATGGTATGACAGTGTCCATCGAGTATAGCAAAAATAGAATATCCTATAAGGAAGGATTTTCGGAATCCATTGCACAAAAAAAAATGAAAAAACGGTTATTGGAAATGGCGTTTTAGCTTCATTAGAGATACAAAGAGCTCGTCGGAGGAGTTGTGCGAGAGGGCTCTCATTTGAAAGCACGGAAATAATGTTTTTATTATTTTTATTATTTTATCTTATATAAGCAGGCAACCAATCTTCTACATAGTAGACCTTTAATTCATAGTCTTTAAATCCTAAATTCATAGTCTTTAAATCCTACGACACACTTGATGAAATTAGGTATCATTACAAGTTTACGTATTCGACTTGTACACCAAGGCAGTGCATGTGTCAAACTCTTTCTACCAACCTCCGGATTTGTAAAAGTATTTTATAGTAGAAAATCAATGGATTTCAAGAATATAATTTCACTAATGTGCATGCTCATAAATATGTGTGTATTATCTCTCCAAATTTGGTCACTTTGATGGAAACAAACTGGTTCATGCATATAGTTGGTGCACGGGTACCTAGTACCATAGTTACCAATTCGAGGTTAGGCAATAATTTGGTAAAGTTAAAATTAGGCAAGTTCGAAAATTTGGAGAAACAATAAAAAAAAATAAAGGATTAAGACTAAAAAGAGTAACAAAACTTTAAAACAATTAAAGATCACTATTTCTTTTTATTTTTTGAAAAAAAAAAGGTGAAATTTTGGTGACTCATTCCTAAAGTTCGTGAATTTTTAAAGAACACAAATTTTTCAAAAATCCGTGAATAGTTCGTGATTAATTCGTAAATCTTAAAATTTGTAAATTGTGAGGAAAAATTTCAAAAATCCGAAAATTTGGTGGCCATAGTTAATACCAACCATGGTTCAAAATTTTGATCAGACGAAATGTATCAGTTTCGGACCCCACCAAAATGCAAATTTAAACCGAAATTTTGGTAAAAATATGTATGGAGAGGAAATTTTTGACCGAAAATTTGATTCAAAATTTCAATTTTGGTCATGCCCGAAACCTAAAATGAAACTGCAATATCTACCTGACCACCTTCCGGCCGAAAATTTGATTCAAATTTTTGATTTTGGTCATGCCCGAAACCTAAAATGAAACTGCAGTATCTACCTGACCACCTTACATATTATTGAGCACCAAATCCATGAAGCTCAAGACACTTTCATTAATTTGTGCGTTTGTGATCGTAAATAGTCGTTGCACTTTTGGAGGCGTTGAGCAAATTAAAGTGAGCCAAAAAATTTTACTCGTTAGAAAATTTGAACCATCTGATACATCCGATCTATGTATTCTAGAATAAATCATTATTTATTTTATATTAATGTAGAATTAAAAGGTACCAATCAAATTACTAGAATTAAGTATGTGATATTGTTTGGTTGAGACATGTGTTAAATATAATTTATTTGTTAACCTACTTGGATTGATCAAACATTTGCAACATTTGCTGTAAGTAACGGATCATGAGCTAATTTATTTAAAGGTCGCCAAAAGAGTCTGACCTCTATAAAATATGCCTAAAAAAAAAAATATATATATATATATATATATATGGGAGCCGGTTAGGTCCTCTAATGGAGGATGGTGACCGTCCTCTAAGGTACACATGGAGCTCCACGTGGCACTCAAAATATTGTTTGGGTGTCACGTGGAGCATAGGTGGACGATTTAGATCAATATTAAAAAAAGAAATTTCGAAATTTTTTTTTTAAATCCACAAGTCAAAGTTTGACGGGTTTCATTGATCCACATTTCACGGTTCAAAAAACACATGGTGGAGATGAGTATTCAATTATTATTTTTTTTTAAAAATAATCTAAGCAATGCACCCGACCTCCACGTGGCACCGAAACAATATTTTGGGTGCCATGTGGAGCTCCACGTGGAAGCTTGGAGGACAGTGACCGTCCTCCCATGAAGGATGGACACCTTTTCTTATATATATATATATTGAGGGTTTGGGTCAAATAATATTACAATTATTATCTCACCCAGGAGTCATTAATCCAGTTGGTATGCTCTCTCCAATGTGAGGGAGTAGGTCCAGGATTCTCGTTCTCCACGTTATTTCCCACCCTTGTCTGTGTGTCCGTTCCTTGATTTTCGAAGCTATCTTAGCCATATAAAAATAAAAATAAAAATAAAAATATTACAACTATTTTTAAAGGGATAGCGATTGCTGAATGATCTTAATATTATTAAAATTTTATTTTTTTTATCTCAAATCATTGAAGTGTGTCTAAATCGTCTTAGTGACAATCTATCATTAGAACATATCTCAGACTATAGCAACATACTATAAGTGGATGTGAACTATCCGATTGACGAACTTTGCCATTAAAACCAAAAACAACGAGTGATATTATTGTCAACAGGCCGGATGGTGTAAATCTTCATAAAACAACATTTTTGGGCATGTTGCAATTCGATCTATGATTTATTGATGGTACAGATTACCGACATCTTAAATTGTTGATAATGTAAGATCATTTAAACGCCATTTTGATCTTTAAATGACAGACAGTTGGGCCAATTTTTAAAATGAGTGGCATTATTTATACTCAGTTTTCCTACGAATAACGCATAATTTTCCATCATAACAATTTGTTGATTGCCTTGAATCAGATTATGGAGATTATTTTTCGTCCTAATCTTCCACACAATAAATCTTGAGACCATGAACACTTATCATACAATTACATAATGATTCTATGTGGATGTGTGCCACGTGTAATCAATATTTGACCGTTCATAAGTGCGATATGATCTCAAGATCTATAATGCTAAAGATTAGAACAAAAATAAACTCCATCATCTGATTCAAGACAGTCAACAATTTTTTATGGTGGAAAATCGTAACGGAAAATTAGTGTGAATAATGCCATTCTTTTTAAATAGGGTTTTTTGCATATACCCCCTCATGTTATGTTAATATTATAAGAAACCCCCTGAGTTATCAGTGTTTATTCTGCAGCCCCTATTTTTGTATTTCTGTTTCATATAACCCCACGTTAACTAGCCGTGAGTTTATGGACGAAAAGCCTATTTTGCCCTTAATGAAACCAATATTTAAAAAAAACCACCATTCTAAAAGGCCCTTCATTCACCTATATTTACAAGTCATGCCATTAAAGTTTATCATTATTCTAAAAGACCCTTCATTCACCTTTATTTACAAATCATGCCATTATAATTTACCACTATTCTAAAAGGAGTACCTTTAAATCCACCCACAAAATCTGAGTTTACCCATGTTGAAACACATCGACTGCATTAAATCAAACGATGGAGATTTTTTATCGTCCCAATCTTTCATGAGATCGATCTTTAGATCATGGGTGTACCATTAGACGATCGACTTTTTATTTCATGTGGTACACACTCCTAAAAGTGACCTTAATATCAATTTTAAGCATGCACGTGATGTTAAAGTCACTTTTTCTGAGATGTGTGCCACGTGAAATAAAACATTGACCGTCTGATGGTACGATCATGATCTCAAAATCTATCATGTGAAAGATTGGGAGGATAAATGATCTCCATTGTTCGATTCAATTCAATCAACGTGTTTCAGCGTGAGTGAATTTAAAGATTCAGTGGGTGGATTTAAAGGTATTCTTCTAAAAGGTCATTCATTCACCCATCAGATTCAAGACTCATCAGATGGGTGATTCCCCCATTAAAGCATGCCAACGTTTAAACGAATACTCAACCAATGGAGGATTTGTGGTAAACGATGTAATTATTCTTGAAAAGAAAACCTTCAATCTACATGTTCCACTCAAAATACTCGTCCCTCCAATTTCCTATATGATTCAAGACTCATTTTTAGGAATTGTTGAGTTCACCCATGCTAAAATACATTGATTGTATTGAATAAGACGATGGAGATCGTTTAGGCATACCATTAGATGATCAATGTTTTATTTCGTGGCACACATCTCAGAAAAGTGGCCTTAACATCACGTATGCGGTTAAAATTAATTTTAAGGTCATTTTTTTGGGTGTGTACCACATGAAATAAAAAATCAATCAACTGATGGTGCCACCATGATCTCAAGATCCATCGTGTGAAAGCTTGGGACGATAAACAATCTCCATCGTCCGATTCAGTGCAATAAACCGTCTGATGGTGCCACCATGATCTCAAGATCCATCGTGAGAATGTTTGGGACGATAAACGACCTCCATCGTCCAATTCAATGCAGTCAACTGTCTGATGGTGCCACCATGATCTCAAGATACATCGTGTGAAAGGTTGGGACGATAAATGATCTCCATCGTCCAATTCAATGCAGTCAACCGTCTAATAGTGCCACCATGATCTCAAGATCTATCGTGTGAAAGGTTGGGACGATAAACGATCTCCATCATCCGATTCAATGTAGTCAATGTTTTTTAGCGTGGGTGAACTCAAATATTTGGTGGGTGGATTTAAGACCATTGATTACCATGGTAAAATTACTCTTACCATGTGTAGAGAGTAGCAATTTAGTAATTTAATTTTAAAAAGGATAAATATGATATTTAGGCTATTTTTTAAGGGCTCGTTAACCAACGGGGTATTTGCAAAAAACCCCTTTAAATATGAACAAAACGAAGTCAAGGGTGACCCTTGATATATATACGTGGCATACATCATCATAAATTTAAGTGCTCCGGTGGCAGGTCATTGTTTGGGTGCCCAAATGTCACTTTGATCGGATGACATGATCAGAGGAAAATAAAGTGTCATTACAGGCATCTCTTAACCCAATCAAATCAAACAATTGGCCCCTCCGGCATTGATTACCATGTAGTATTCAGCACTATTGTAAAGTAGCCCGAACCGCAATAGAGCTTTTGGTCATGCAGTGAAACGTTCTAGAAGTTTTTCAAATCTTTTGGTCATGCAGTGAAACGTTCTAGTAGTTTTTCAAATTTTGTTTCCAACTTTCTGTACAACGAGGGTGAAAAAAATGAAGAAAAGGGTGATGGGTTTGAAATTCAGACAGAGGTTTCAGAGAGAAAGCATCGAGACCGTTGATCCCTGGGCCTTCCTGGTAAAAACCCATGTCTTATTTTCTATAATTTTTGTAGGCTTTTGATGTTTTTTATTGCGGATTATGATATGTGGTTACTTTTGCTTGTTTCTTTCTTTTTGGGTCTGTTTTCTTGTTGGGGTCTTTATCAATTTTGATTTGATTTGTGTGTTTATAGGATTTTACTTTGATTATGATGATGCACTCTTTGTTGGATGGGCTTAGTTTCTTTAAATTTGTATTGGAAATTTTTGGCTTTGGTTTTGCTAATTACAGTTTTTAATATGCTTGATTTTTCTCTAAATGGAGGATTTTGAATGTACTCATGAATTTCCGTTGTTTTTTTTACCCTTTTTATTGAAGAACATTGAGTAATTATATGAGGAGCGCGACCATTTGGGCACAATGTGGCACCCATCACGAGGATCGAGTGCCAAGGCAACTTGGATAAGTTCGATCAGGTGCTACCCAAAAAATTTGGGGTCTGATAATGCATATCCACGGTTGAAAATGTGGTCAAAGGTTCCCTTATCTCTGACCCCTTGAAATGAGGACCAAGAGTGTAAATTTTTTTATATTTTAAAACCACACATCACGTGGGTGGACAAGCAAAAATGGGTGCTGTTTTGGGTTGCAGACAACATACGACTTTGTAATATCCCATGTCCGATTCTGTTTAAGATCTCTCATTTCCTGTTCATGGGATCTTTCCATTTGGGCTGCAGTAAAGCTTTAGAGACAGATGATGAAATAGATATAAAATTTAAGGATGAGATAAAGCTTGAATAACAAGATGATAGAGCATGATAAGATACAAATTTACTTGGGATGTCGTGTATCTTTGCGAAGAGTCGAAGACCAATGGGAAGACCATGAAAGAATAAGACCTGCTTAAGGAGAAGATCTTTGATCCACGTCGTGAGCAAGAGGGGGTTGCCTTCCTTTTTTCTACCTTACAATGAACTTGGCTTTTTAAACCTTTTCTCCGTGTGCCTGTGGTACTTGTGGTACATTAGGATCACTTGCACTAGTCATCTCTTCTTCAAGATCCTCCTCCCCCATACAGGGTAGAGAAAGAGGATTCTCTGTGCTCTCTTAACTCCTTGGACACTTCTCCCATTGAGTAGGGTATTGAGAAGGAGCATAGAATGGAGAGGCTCAAAGAATGTAACGTCCATAGTGATGAAAAATTTCCTTGTGAAAGAGTCATAACATTTGTATCCTTTCTAAGTAGGTGGGTATTAAACAAACATACACTTGACAACTTTGGCTGAGAGCTTATCACGTTGATTTGAAGGAATATGAGAAAAAAAATGACAACCGAAGGTCCGAGGGGTATTGTAAATACCCTACTACTAGGACTACAACCTTATAGGGAGATTTCCCTCAATAATTGGTGTCGCCATATGATTGATGGGATAACTAGCAGTGAGGACAACCTCACCTCATAGATGGTTGGGTACCTTTATACTACAAATTTTCCTTCCAGCCACTCCATTTTGTTATGGAGTGTAAGGGCAAGTGGATTGCCACTCAATCCCATGCATTCAAAGGTAACATTGAAGACCTTGGGAAGAGTATTCTCCCCATTATTAGATCTGATCTTAACCTTCACATTGAATTGAGTTTCAGTCCACTTGTGATAAACAAGAAAATATAGTCTGACCTCATCTTTGGTTCGTGTGAGAAACGGGGTGGTGTAAAGAGTAATCATCAATAAAGATACAAAGTAACGATACCGTGAATAAAAACAACCGGGGAATGCCCCACAAATCTGAGTGAACAATTTTGAAAGGAGTATACATTTACCTTGGGAAAATGGATGTACTAACTGACAATGTTTGGATAGTTGACAAGTTTCACATTGAATCTTTTTTAATCCATGGATTTGAGCAATTGAGGAAAGAGGAAATGCAAATGGGGAGGGGGAGATGTCCAAGTTTTTGATGCCATAGGTGAGCACTCTCCAATGATGTGGTAGTGATAGTGGAGGTGGCAGCTGCTCCAAATAACTTCGGATCGCCAAAAATATAAAGACCTCTCTCCTCCTGCCCATGACCAAAAGTCCCCCCCTAGTCAAAGTCCCGAAACACATGGTGGGAAGGAAAGAAGGTGATGCTATAGTTCATATTTGTTGTGAGTTAACTGACAAAAAGGAGAATAAGAGGCATTTGTGGAATATGAAATATCTAGGTGAGAAAAAAATTACCCAGTTGAACATTTTCGTCCCCTTGTACGGGAACAAGAGACCCATCTGCAGCATTGATATGACAAGTAGAAGGTATGGAAGAAACCGAATCAAATATAGTAGACATACCCGTCATGGTCTGTAGCTCTTGAATCAATAATCCAATATGACTGGGATGTAGATATAGCGTGACTAGACCCAACATTACCTGTATAATGCTAGATAGGAAGAAGAGGCTTGGATATCTGAGGCTCACTTCATCAGGTCCTGTTTTCTCTGTGTAAGAGTAGCAGAAATGTTGCCTTCATCCGTTGATGGGATACCTCACCCAACCAATAACATTCCTCAAAGATAATAGAACAAACACCCAGTGTGCGCACAACCAAAGCACCCCCTCAACAAACAATGTGTGCCATAAACAATAACGAAACGAACCAGTCTTTCAAACAAGGCCAAACCAAGAGACCAAATTTTTTTCATGGTGTTATTAGCGAAAGTTTTATAGTGCGTAGAAATCCGTATATTTGTTGATTACTTCTAATGAAAGTCGTGTTAGACTCCTACTATAGTTGCGAGAGCAAGACCTCAAAATTTAGAGGTGGAAAAAATAGTAAGAGAGAAGAGACAGATTGTAAAATCAAGAAATTTTGTAGAAAACGAAGACGGTTGTTCCTCTCATTTTCAGGTTTTCTCCTTGTTTTCAAGCTGCATGAATCTTTTTGGAAGAAGCCCACATTGGGTGAACCACGTAAATTTTATGTTGTGGTTTGCTTGTATTCTTTCTATTTCTTCTGTTTTTTGCATTACTAGTTGTGCGTGTTAATGGCACTAAGCATGACACTATAACTTGTCAATAGTGTCTGATTTTTATGAGTTCTATGTTATTCTTTGATGATGACGAGTTCCTTTTTCTCTCTTGAAATTTTATAGGAAGAATTTGAAGCCCCCATGTGGGTGGATCTTGCATTGGAAGCTCAATCTATGGGCAAAGACATGTGAGTTTTGACAAAAAATTAGTTCCGGGAAATTTCAGTTATACAGTCCCTTTTTAATACCAATTGATATGTGTTGATTATTTAATACTTTTTTGTCTTGTTCATATCACATTGCAGCGACGATGCTTGGTTTCAAATTACACATCCGTAAGCTCTGTTATCTTGGTTCACAATAATTTTGTTTTTATATTAGTATAATATCTTGCAAATATCAAGGATTTGAAGTATCATTATTTTGATTGTGTATCTGCCTTTCTAAATTTGAAACATATCGTCCAGTATCAGATATGTATTTCAAGATATCATGTACGCTTTCTTGGTTCGAATAATTAAAATGAACGGGTTAGTCTCTCTCCACTGACCTTGGGATATGCACAGATAATTTTGAGTGCCAAATCAGTGAGGGTCAAAAGCATACTTATACAATACACTGATTTGTGCTCATAGATTGCCATCAAATCCCAATGTGTGACTATATTGGCGGAAAGTGATTGTCGTAACGGTGATCAGGTCGCGTACATAATACCATGTCTTCAATGAAATACTATTTTTTGCACATGGAAATGACATTGAAGTTTTAATACAACAGAAACACAACTGTATTAGGGCAATAAATGTTATAGTAGTCTTTCGGATGGATAACGAATTTCTACCATAGAATACATGCCATGCTTTGGTTCCATGAATTGTGATATGAAATATAAGCCATCCGATATCTCAATATTTGAAATCAAAGCATTCCATGTATCCCATGTTAAAAGCTCATTTATGGCCAGATTTATCCGCCAGGAAGACTACTATGAGATCTGTTGCCTTATTTTAAATAGAGTACCTTTAACTTCAGCCACCGAATCCTTGAGCTCACCCATGCTGAAACCCATTTGTGCTTTGAATCAGATGCTGGAGATCGTTTTTCGTCCGAATCTTTCAGATGATGGATCTTGAAATCGGCGTACCATCAGACGGTCAATTTTTTTATTTTTATTTCATGTGGCATTAAAATTAGGTTTGAGCGTGATGATCTCCACGTGACGTTAAGGTCCCTTTTCTGGGATGTGTGCCATTTGAAACAAAAAATTGACAGTCTGATGGTACGCCCATGATCTCAAGATCCATCGTGAGGAAGATTAGGGCGAAAAATGATCATGATCATCTGATTAAACGCAGTCAATGGGTTTTCAGCATGGGTGAACTCAAAGATTTGGTGGGTGAATTTGAAATATTATCAGAATGTTGGGAATTGGGATACCCAAAAGTAGAGCTCTGATGCAGTTGATTTTATGAGAGTCATGAAATGACGATGTGTCTTTTTGTTTAGGTTCCATCAACAAACTTCAAAGGATTTGAAATCATCTTTTTCGCTTTCTAGCGAAAGGAAAGCAAAATTTCCCGAGACATTCTTGCTATCTCCCAATCTTCCCAACTCAGTCTCGAGATCAAGAGGCAAGGACTACAAGACCAGGAAATGGGAAGGGGGCAACCGGGCATTCTCTATCAATAAACAACATCCAATCAGGCAATCTTTTATCTCATTAGTCTTTCTCCAATGAAAACAATTTTACAATATTATAATATTTCTAGAGTTTCAAACTCTCTTAAGAGATTTGACATTCCTCACGTCTTATTATGATAACATTTCAATCGTCTCAACTTTTGGACACATGGTGCCACGTGAAACACATTGACCAATACAACTGACAACTCACATCCAAATTGTAGATCATAATTTAAACTCTACAGAAGGTGTATATTGTACAATCTGAGCACATTAATGTGCCCGATATGTAAATATGAGCAACAGTCTACACTAAATTGCCCAAAGGGTACCTCTATTCGCGCCAACACAATGGATCTTGAGACCGTGTGCTGTCATCAGATGGTCAAGTTTCTGATTCCACGTGGGACAGATCCCAAAATGTGGCCCTAAAATCACATGGCACACATCACGCTCCAACGTGATTTTAGGGCCACATTTTGGGATCTGTGCCACGTGGAATCAGAAACTTGCCCTCTTATAGCATGCCCATGATCTCAAGATCCAGTGTGTTGAAGATTGGCATGAAAAACGATCACGATCATCTGATTTAAGGCGTCAACGGGTTTTACTGTAGGCGCCCACTAGTAATCTGGTAGGCGCGAATAGAGTTACCTATTTCCCTAATCGAATGGCTCAAATGTTCATTCAATGTATAGTCAATGGCTTGGATTTGTTAAAAAATCTACAATGGCCTAAAACATATTGTGAGGGTGCTCCCTGTTGAAGAACCGTGAGCTGTTTTTTTTAATCTATAAGAACAGTGAGCTCCCATTAACCATTTACTTAAATAGTTTCTTTTAATATATCAGGGATTTGAGTGGAAAAACTTCGTGGGTGGCTTTTGGATCGGATTCTCTACATAGTATTTCAAACAGCACCATAACATCCAGTTCCCTTGGCACAAAACCTACAACCATTTCAAAAAATCCCATAAGAACTTCAACTTCAAAAGTGAATTCTGTAAGTGAGAGTAATTCTAATAGCACACTTACATCCAAGTCCAACAGCGAAAAATGTGAAGTCAACTTTGGAGACTCGGAAAGCACCTCAAATTCCAAGATGGGTTTTGTAGCTGAAAATGATCAAAAGCCAAAGATATCGTATGCATCGACGGAACCTTCAAAGGGTTATAAATCTTCTTCAGGTGGGTCCAGTGTTGGGTCCTCCTTGAAACCTGGAACCTATCTCAAAAAACCCAAGTTCATGGGAAAGATGAATAATTTGGAAACCAGAAAAGTTGCAATAAATGCAAAGGTGGCCAACAATAAGGGAAAAGCTTCAAATGTTTCCAAGAAATGTAGCGAACTTCAAGACGAGAATTCAAATTCTAAATTTGGAGGGAAAGCCATATCTGCCGCTAAATCTGCCTGCCAAGAGTCTAAATCAAAAGTAAGAAACTGCAATGATCTGTTTGAATGCCACACACACACACACACACGCACACACACACATATATATGTATATATATATATACATATATAAATATATTGAGCATTGGATAATGCATATGTTGACTTTCTGTATATTGCAGAATGTCCCTTTGACTTTATCCAGAAACCCTTTGTTGTTACATAGTAAAGTGAATCCATTGAAAGAAGGAGGTGACACCAAATCTAAACAAATTGTTGGTGCTAGCAAATTCAATAGAGCGTCTGGCATTGGCAAAAAGATTGTAGACACAGACGTGGTTAATGATACCAAAATATCAAAGTGCATTACACATGTGAAGGATAAAAATGGATTGTCTGATGTTAAGGTACGAAAGTTCTCTGATTTATTGGGTTCTTTGTTTCACGTAACATATTAATTTGGTTGGAAACTTCTTCCTTTGAGGATTAGTGATACTGTGATAGTATAAGGTACCCGACCTGAGCACCAGCTTTGGCTCTTGCGTCAATAACTGATATTTTATTGCACCAAATCAGTGAAAGGTCAAAGGTGACCTTTTGATATGCATGCTCATAACTAGCTGTCCAACTCCTTAGGCTTGACCATTTGGATAAAAGGAGATTTTGGCTGAGTCCTGTCGCTGGCACTCGGGTCGCGTCCCTAATACCAGCTAAAAGGGGTATTGTATATAATTGATAGCCCTAGCTATAGTTGGTGTAAACTACTGGTTGTCAGAGGTTTTGTGGTCTTTTTGGACTAGATATTTTAACATTCTCAAGTTAGATAGCAGCAAGTTTCAATGATTTGGAGGACTGTGATTACAGTTCACTTGGCTCTATCCATGAGTGACACATGGATCGAAAACTAGACAACTTTATTATCTGTCGAGAATACAAATTCAAGATTTCTGTCTAACTACTTCGTTTGTATTTTGGTGTTATATCTTTATGTTTTATGAGCAATGTTCAGGTCCAACTGGTCAACCAGTCTTAGAACTGTTGGATGGGAAGGGATTGTGGCATGGAAAGATACTTCCACGCCAACCTATGAAAGTGGAAGCCGTGGAAGTCAAGATTCACTTGTATCTGAGGGTTTTAAAACTAGCTGAACCCCACATGAGATTCAGCTGGTTGGACCTGATCGTTGTCCATGTCTTATTATATTTTGTTGTGCGTTTTAGCACTTCGGTTCTTGAAGCAATACCAACATACTGTAGTGTCATGGGTGTAATCCAAAATTTGTTACTTTTTCATTTTTGTCTTATTTTCTTTAGAAAAGGCTATTTTTTTATTGGCTGCTTTATTTATTTGTCAAGACAATCAGGAACGGTCCATTTCTCGCTTCCAAAACACCTTCAATATCGTTTTCATTTCCTGCATTTATTTCACCTATTTAGGTTGTTAATAAATGTTGTAAAATGAACTATTTCTCGCATGGCCTCCTCATCTAGTATATTTGAGCTATCCCGTGGGATCTTGAGTTCCCAACTCTCAAGTTAAGGAAGGTGTGGGAGGAGGTTATATCCCCAATTCAAGGGGAGGGAAGACAAATTCTAGATGAGATCCTCATTGACAATGAATGTGTTGATTCTAAAAGAGAAGGAAAGCTGGGGTTCATATGTAAAGTTGATTTTGAAAAAGCTCATGGAAGATTGGATTTGGATTTTCCTGATTTCAAATTTGTAACGGTGGGTTTTGGAGGCGGTGGATGTAACAATATTACTCTAGAGTCAGATTCTCTATGCTGATTAGAAGCCAGTGGCCTTTTTCCTTATGACAAAAGATTGAGACTTCTGTGACGTGGTCACGACTCTGGTGCATGACGATGCACATCGATCAACTAGCAGGTAAGGTGAGAGGGCCTTGTAGCTAGGCTGAGCCGTAGGCAAGGCGTGTTAGGCTAACTCTTGGGTGAAGACACGCAGTGTCGAGGTACTAGAGCGAGCTACGATCACTAATGCTTAGTGCATGCATAGTGATAGACTGCGTGGGTGCGGAGCCACGCGAAGCGGCATCTTGATGGATTGCGTTGGTGCGGAGTCACGCGAAGGACCAGGGGGTCCTTATCCGTAGGCACAGATGAAACAAAGATGAGCTAGTGAGGAGGTATTAAACCTCGGGGCTAGGTACTTGTGTGGACCTTACATGGAGTGCAGACGGAAGTCGAGGAACTGATGCAGGTCTTGGTGCCAGTAAGACGGCACGATCGCCTTTGAACTAGGCGTATGGCTAGCAGGTAGGCGGGCAGACCTAGTAGCTAGCTGTGTAGCTCATGTGCGTAGAGGCATGTGGCCTTGCGACGCGTGCATGTGTCCCTTATGCATGATGTGACGGTGCTCCGCGTAGGGGCACACGACGTCTTGGTTCCATAAGGCACTTAGTGCGATGCTCCGCGTAGGGGCATGCGATGTGGTGTCAAGAGGACACGCGACATCCTAGTGCTATGAGGCACGCGAGGCGGTGCCATGACGGCACGTGATGTGGTGCCAAGTTGGCATGCGACATCCAGCTTGTCTGTCAAGTGATACGGTGCTAAGAGGGTACGTGGCATCCGGGTGCAAAGACAGACCCGACATAGTGCCGAGTGGGCACGAGACACAGTCATGACTCAGACGTGATGCGGTGCCATGAGGGCACGCGACATGTGGCCATGAGGGCCTTGTGACATGGTTGTGACACGGACACGACATGGTCGCGATACAGTGCTATGTGGGCATGAGGGCCTCGTGACGTGGTCGCGATGCGGACGCGACACGGTCGCAAGGGACGCTGATGTGTGACCTCACAAGACATGTGGGCTTGGAGGATGGCACTGTGTGTCACAGACAGAGGTTCGTGTGCCATAATTAATGGCAAGACAGTACCTTTGCAGGTGTGTGCCACGGGCATGAGACTGTGTGCCATGGTGGTATGTCAAGCCAAGGGGTTTGAGGTTCTTCTGCTGTTTAGCTCAAGTTGGTATTTAGATCATACTTAGGGGAAGGGAGCTGTGGAGGTATTCTCCCACACATGGGGCCCTGCGTTGCGGGATGAGCGCATGAGCTTTCTAGGTTAGGGGTGGGCCTAGAACGTCGCTGCGGCGATGCCATGTGTCACCTGGGGTGAGGTTACCATGTGGCCCCGTGCCGGCATCGCGGTGCACATGGGTCGGTGACCTCACGAGGGCATTCAAGAGCTACGTGGGACGCAGTGGTGTGCACTAGCTGAGGGCCTGATGCGGACTTGTGCTGGTCGCGCGAACCATATACGATGCCTGGTTTGGATAACTTGAAGAGTTGCATGCTACTCCAAGTGTGCTGGTCGCGTGGGCCACACACGATGCTTAGTTTGGATAGCATAAAGAGCTGCATGCTACTCCAAGTGTGTTGGTCGTGTGGGCCACACATGATGGTTGGCTTGAATGGCATGAAGAGATGCATGCCACCCGTAAGCGAGGAACCAATGCATGTGGTGAAGTCGAGTGCCAAATGGCACTGAGGTGCTGGCATGCGTGTCGCGAGTAGGCACGATGCATTGAGAGGGTTTGCCTCGAGTGAAGGCAACCATGACGCGGGAGTTCCCGTCCTCTAGGCGGGTGGTATCAGAGTGATGGTTGGATAAGTTGGTCTCGCTGTGTGCTGTAGCGAGATGTTGCACAAGTGCGATAACCAGTGTTAGGTTATGCTTCGTGAAAAATTGGCATCTGAGTTAGGCTGGCCTCGCTGTAGTGGCAGCGAGGCGCCGCACGGGCGTTTAAAAAGTTACCCCGTGACATTTGGTATCAGAGCTAGATCGTTCCGATTGGAACTACATTGGCGAGCCAGAGCGATGAGGTGCGCTCTGATTTTGTGACAACCAGAGTTACTTGGGTGCAGTTGAGTTGCACGTCTGCGATAGAGATGCGATTGAGTCGCGCGCAGAGGGACAGTACTGTTGGGTTATATGTCGCTAAAAAGGAACTCGACGCTAGTTGGCCATGTGAGCCACGCGTTGAGTTTGCGGGCCGGTCCGAGGTGGATGGACACTGGTGACTTTCAACATGAGACGTTGAGTCACACAGGTGCTGAGAGCACCATTGCCATGTCGGCATGGAGCACGGGGGATGCTCCGTTCTCACTTCGTGATGGTTGTTGCCCATGAGGGCTATACGTTGCGATAGCGGGTCGGTCCATGATGCATGAACGCTAGTGACTCCAACCTGAGATGTTGGATCACGTTGGTGCTGAGAGCACCGTTGCCATGGATGGCAAGGAGCAGGAAGGATGCTCCATTCTCACTTGAGGAAGCTGAGATTTTGGAATTGGTCGCTGGTATATGACATGAGGGTCTAGACTGCTGGTATGCGGCAATGTATGGATCAATATGTTGCGATGGGCCAGGATCGACGATACAGTTAAGCGAGATATCGCGAGAACTGAATTGAGCTAGGTTGAACCAGTGTAGGGGTCAGAAGCTCGTTGCTTTGTTGTGTGACGATAAGGCACAATGTCCGCGAGAGACAGATGGCTGGACGAAGAAATAGCGTGGCTTCAGAGGAAGCCAACGGATGAACCAAATGGGTACCTTTAGAGGAAGCGAGTCCCAGGTGATCTAGTACAGCTTCAGAGGAAGCATATACTAGAACCAGATGGGTATCTTAAGAGGAAGTGAGTCCCAGGTGATCGTTGAAATCTATGGTCTACGAGAAGGACTGTAAGTCGGGTTGCAAGAGGTGACTCGAGTCACGCTATTGGGTGAAGACATAGGTCGAGGTACTATAGTGTGAGAAGCATAGAGCTTCATTGATTGAGCAAGGTGCTCATGGCAGACTCTTGGGTGAAAACACAGAGGTGTTGGGGTACTAGAGCGCTGCAGGATCATTGAGGGCTTGTGTAGTAATCAAGTCTAAAGGTCCGCGAAATCTGGGTTCCATCGGTTGCTACGATCGAAAGATATAAGCAATGTTGCGGATTTCAGCATTGTGAAGCATAGTGCTTTGTTGGGATGGGCGTGGTCACTCACCAGCAGTCTCTTGGGTGAAGACACGTGGTGTCGAGGTACTAGAGCTGCAAAATTTGCTACAAGCTGAGGCAGCTTGAGTGACAGTCTTGTGGTTGGAAACATACGTCGAGGTACTGGAGTTCTACAAATCACACGCAGGTCGAACTCTTGGGCAAAGACATAGAGGTGTTGAGGTGCTAGACGGCAGTGCGGATGAAAGGTAGACTCCTGGGTGAAGATGAACTGTTGAAAACCTAGAGAGCTGCGAGGTGCAATGAGTTGCGCAAACTTGGTTGCTAACGATCGTTTTCCTTCTGGTTGTATGAGGAACTGGTATATAAAGATACCTGGGTGAAATATTGACCGAACCAAGTTATTCAGAACACTACGTGGGGTGAAGACACCGAAAATGGTTAAAGTACTAGCACAGAATTGTGAATGAAAGCAGTGAAGTGCACTAACTGCGATTCAGATTCGAGTTGTGCTTCGGTGAAGACCAAAATGTGTGTCGAGGAATTGACGTAGGAGTTCGGATGTTGACGAGGACGTCAACGCATTAAGTTGGGGAGAATGTGACGTGGTCACGACCCTGGTGCATAACGATGCACATCGATCCACTACCAGGTAAGGTGAGAGGGCCTTGTAGCTAGGCTGAGCCGTAGGCAAAGCGTGTTAGGCGAACTCTTGGGTGAAGACACACAGTGTCAAGGTACTAGAGCGAGTTACGATCACTAATGCTTAGTGCATGCATAGTGATAGACTGCGTGGGTGCGGAGCCACGTGAAGCGGTATAGCGATGGATTGCGTTGGTGTGGAGTCACGCGAAGGACCAGGGGGGGTTCTTATCCGTAGGCACGGATGAAACCAAGATGAGCTAGTGAGGAGGTATTAAACCTCGGGGCTAGTTACTTGTGTGGACCTTGCATGGAGTGAAGGCGGAAGTCGAGGAACTGATGCAGGTCTTGGTGTCAGTAAGATGGCGCGATCGCTTCTGAACTAGGCGTATGGCTAGTAGGTAGGCGGGCAGACCTAGTAGCTAGTTGTGTAGCGCGTGTGCGCAGAGGCATGTGGCCCTGCAACGCGTGCATGTGTCCCTTATGCATGATGCGATGGTGCTCCGTGTAGGGGCACGCGACGTGGTGCTAAGAGGGCATGCGACGTCTTGGTGCCATAAGGCACGTAGTGCGGTGCTCCTCGTAGGGGCACGCGGTGTGGAGTCAAGAGGACACGTGACATCCTAGTGCTATGAGGCATGCAAGGCGGTGCCATGACAGCACGCGATGTGGTGCTAAGTTGGCACGCGACATCTAGCTTGTACGACAAGTGATACGGTGCTAAGAGGGTACATGATGCGGTGCCAAGAGGGCACGCGACATCCGGCTGCAAAGACGGACCCGACATAGTGCCGAGTGGGCACGAGACACAATCACGACTCAGACGTGATGCGGTGCCGCGAGGGTACGCCATGTGGTGCCATGAAGGCACGCGACATGAGGCCATGAGGGCCTTGCGACATGGTCGCGACACGGATGCGACATGGTCGTGACACGGACGCGACATGGTCGCGACACAGTGCTATGTGGGCATGAGGCCATGAGGGCCTCGCGACGTGGTCGCAAGTGACGTTGATGCGTGACTTCACAAGACATGTGGGCTTGGAGGATGGCACTGTGTGCCACGGACAGAGGTTCGTGTGCCATAATTAATAGCAAGACACTACCTTTGCAGGTGTGTGCCACGGGCAGGAAGCCGTGTGCCATGGTGGTATGTCAAACCAAGGGGTTTGAGGTTCTTCTGCTGTTTAGCTCTAGTTGGTGTTTAGACCATACTTGGGGGAAGGGAGCTGTGGAGGTATTCTCCCACACATGGGGCCCTGCGTTGCGGGACGAGCGCATGGGCTTTATAGGTTAGGGGTGTATTAGCTGAGGGCATTCAAGAGCTACGTGGGACGCAGTGGTGTGTATTAGCTGAGGGCCTGATGCGGACGTGTGCTGGTCGCGCGAACCACACACGATGCCTGGTTTGGATAGCATGAAGAGCTGCATGCTACTCCAAGTGTGTTGGTCGATTAGGCCACACACGATGCTTAGTTTGGATAGCATGAAGAGCTGCATGCTACTCCAAGTGTGCTGGTCGTGTGGGCCACACACGATGGTTGGCTTGAATGGCATGAAGAGATGCATGCCACTGTCAGAAGCGAGGAACTAATGCACTGCACAGGGTGAAGCTGGACAGGCCAAATGGCACTGAGGAGCTGGCATGCGTGTCGCGAGTAGACACGATGCATTGAGAATGTTTACCTCGAGTGAAGGCAACCATGACGCGGGAGTTCCCGTCCTCTAGGCGGGTGGTATTAGAGTAATGGTTGGATAAGTTGGTCTCGCTATGTGCGGCAACGAGATGTTGCACGAGTGTGATAACCAGTATTAGGTTATGCTTCGTGAAAAATTGGTATCTGAGTTAGGCTGGCCTCACTGTAGCGGCAGCGAGGTGCCGCACGGGCGTCGAAAAAGTTATCCCGTGACACTTCGCCTCTCCTTTGTACATTGGGGCAGAAGCATTGAGCAGGTTAGTGAGAAAAGGGGAAGATTTGTGGTGGATTGAGGGCTTTTGTGTGGATGAGATGGCGGTGTCGCATCCACAAGAAGAAAAGCCCATTACCTTAAGGTGATTATAAGAAATTTTGAGGCTGTTTCGGGGGGCTTAATTAATTTGAACAGAAGCATTATTGTGGGGGCAGAGCACGAGTGAGTAACATCTCTAATATCTTGGGAGACAATAGGGCGGAGTTTCCAATCAACTAACTTGGGATTCCTTAAGGTCTCGTTCACGTGTTTCCTGGTTTTTCCCAAAAAAGCTCAGTTTCTTGAACACTCAGATTCCTTACTTTTCCCATATCATTCTTAAGTTACTTAGATTCTTGACTTTTCATATAGAAGATGAAAAACTTTCGTTTTTAAGTTCCTCTCAGAAAATCCTCAGATTCAATTCAATGGGTGGTTATGTTATGATCGTAGAAACGTTATCTAATCATCGGTTTATGTGTCGTACTCGGATTTCTCTAAAATTTATGGGCAACTAATCGAGATGGGGATGAACATATTTGACGGAGTCCTTTTTCGAATCTGATTTAATGGCCATTACTTTTTAGATGGGCCACTAATACCCAATCGAAAAGTTATTATCCTACAAAGAACATTAGCATAACATATCACATACGACAGTTTTTATATATGTAAAACAAAATATACAAATTACCAAACGATTAAGCTAGTAAGACAAAATTGGCTTAATTTAAAATATGTAAAAAAAAAAACAATAATACAAACAAAACATAAACATATACATATCGATTAGGCCTTGAAAAATAAAATTGGCCTAACTTAAAGACACCTCTACCAATCAGTAACTGGCAGCATCATCATCATCGCCTTCCTCCTCCGAAGAGTAGGACGATGTTGAAGTATGTCTTGGGGAGATCATCCCCGCATCCAAGCTGTCAAACATATCTCGATGGTGAGGAGGAAGCTGATAAACGAACTCTGAGTCGCCAAAGTCGGAGGAAGATGAGTCGGATCGGATGTAGACGGGACGAGGGTGGTAACCCTGAGGTGGCCGTGCGGGTGGTCGAACGACGGTTGCACGACCCCGTCCTTGTCCGACGCCACACAAATTGGAGGGGGACCAACACCACGAACTTGCGGGGGGATGACATCTCGAACGGGTGGTGGTGTCGGAGCGCGAACGGGTGGTGGTGCCGGAGCGCAAACAAGTGGTGGCGCCGGGGCTCGAACCAGTGGGGGTGGCTGGGCCCGAACGGGTGGTGGGGCCATTGGTCGAGGGCCGAATTCGGGGGGGACCATGGGGCGCATCTGCTGGTGGACCTACGACGGATCTAGGTCTATCACCTCGATACGATGGCGAGCAGTTGGGCCCAATCGGGACCCTCTTGGATGGTTGGAGGACAAGGATGACCCTAGTGTCCTTGCCATTGTTGTACATTTGAAAAACACATATAAAATGTCAAAACGTTATGTAAGAAAAATAATAAAATTTGATAGCACATTTGATGCAGACATGTAACATATGAAAACTTTCAGAAAGATAATATTGAGAAGTATGAAGAAATCACAGTGACTGACAAACATAAATAACGAAAATGGATAGGAGGACGACAATAGCTGCACGTGCAAACATTCCACACATGCAATCTACATGCACACCAACATCTGGGGTCCTATCTACCACTCTATCCATGAGTTGTGTTTGTTGGGTTATCGGAGGTACATGGTGATAACTGGGTGGGTTATATGAGAGTTTGTTTAGGTGTTGTCGTAAGGCATTCAGTGCTTCATCGTATGAATGGAAGGAGTGATGATGAGCCCCAGAAAAACAGGTTACTTCCCTCGAGCATTCCTCTCAGGTTTGATATATACCCGGTCTCCTACCAACGAAAACGCCGTAATATTTACCTATATCTACAATATACGTCAATTGGTTAGTGAGTACAAGAGTGAGAAGTGACTCATTTATAGTTTGAAGTTAAGAGTTTACAAAAAAACCATATAACCAACTGTACATTTAATATGTCAACATGATTGCGCATCCCACATACTGTTTCGCTATATTATCACGGAATGCGTTCATCCATTCGCGATTTGGAGGGGTTTGAGTGAAATGGATGTCAGGGTCTATCTCGTGGACTGAGTCGTCAGAGGGCTCTACTATATGGTCCTCTGAGCATTCGTGGAAGAATGGATCTTCTGGATCGTATAATTTTATAAAATTGTGTAGAATACAAATGCGGTGACTATTCCCACTTATGATTGAATTGGGAACCTCGTGGCTGTTTTCAATATTGGAAACCGTTGTTTCAGTACTCCAAATGTTCTCTCAACCATATTACGTAAGGATGCATGTCGCTTGTTGAAAAGTTCTTGTGGAGTCAATGGGGGATTCGAGGTATTGAATTCTTTAATATGGTAGCGAACCCCTTCGACAGGGAGCTAGAAAGCTGCGCATGTTGGAATAATCCTCTTCCACAAGGTAATACTTGTTCAGTAACACTTGACGTCGGTTCTGTGGCCTAGAGAGAGCACTTGCTAGGACTTTCGAGTTGGGGGTAGACCCCTCCCATCTAGGGAGCACGTATTGGAATAACATGTCGAACGATATGATACAGAGAACATTTTGTGATGTCGCATTGTGACGGTTACGATAACATTGTGAGTCCCGCCTGGGAATGTTAACGTCAATATGTGTACCGTCGAAAGCTCCTACATCACCCTTGAACCATGAGTAGAACCATGGTTGGTTGTTAATCTCCGAGAGAGTTCCAGTAGTGGACTGTTTCACAAAATCCCCATGCAACTGTAAGATAGCGTCAAGTACGCTATTAAAACATAGGCTAATGGTTGAGCCCGAACGAATGTTGGAATTTATTTTGGACGGTTCTGTTCTTTTGATTTTGAGTTATAGTGTACATGAATATAGCAACCGCCTCCTCCACCTCCATCCTCAGTGAGTCCTTCAACAGACCCCTCACCCTAAGGCTGTCACATAACCTTTTGAATGCGGGCGTACGCATTCGAAGGAGTTCATATGCAATATCTAGATGCCTGCAAAGGGTTTTCTGAACGTATAACGAACCAGTGAGAATCGATGTGTGACGTCACCGCCTTTCTGGGCAAAGTGTTAAGATGTAGGAAATGACCGTAAGGACGAAACCCACTGTACACATCGCAATCAATTCATCATCGGATACTGGGGTGCCATTATACCTAAATGACAAAACCCATTCAGTTTAAGTACAGTAAATTTTTACATAAACTCATAAATTTATAAAGTCATTGAATTTTACAACATAAACATCATTAGGCATATGGAGGTGGCCATGGCCTTCTAGTTAAGGCGAAGAGGTAGGATTGACGATGCTCTGAGCGCAACGCCATCACTATCTCAGCCACTCGGGAACTGGGCTTGTCAACTCTAACTAGGAGCTCCATAAACATAGAGTGATCAATGAAGTGATTTTGCTCTCATTTCTTGTAAAACTTCCAAGAAGTGTTGATGATGGATACGAGGTGGTTCAGGGACGACCCGATTAGCGATGTTAGCAAGAGTTGTTTGAAATCCGGCCAACTGCTCAACAAGACCATCAATGAGGTCTACACTCTTCCGTTTCCTTCCAGACCCACTTGTACTGGAGTTCCGAGTATGACGGGTTTGGGATGGTGCAGTTGGACCACTCTCTGTAGTTAAGGGAGACTCCGCATCGGTAGGTCTCACTTGGTAGGGGAACTCCTCAAATATAGGGTAGTACGAGTACCTACTACCCTCATCGCCAAGAGGAATATCACATTGTTCGACAGGGGATCGACGATCCCCAGGGTAGAACTCCTTAGCCCCGATGTATGTGTTGTTTCCAAATAGAAGGCAAAACAGTGCATAGTCTTGCACCTTCCTGTCCCGATAATTTGCGGCCCAGCTAAAACCCTGAAGTCATGTATGTTAGGTTAAGTGACATGTTCATCATATGTATGACTATTTATTTACTTTTATGATGTTAAAGTTTGCAGTTGCTAACCGGGCGATTGGTGAAATTGTCCCATATATCAGGCTCCACAATTACCATTTTGTTGTGTTCGTTCCAACCAAAATCACTAGTATCAAGGATTGTCTTCATCCTACAGTAATTATTCCTCACGGTCTTCAAATGATTTTAGCATTTCTCTCTAGTGAGTTCTTCCAGTTTGCCTTGGAAGCACTCGTAAGACTTAAGTTTTTCGGCCATCTCAGGCCAGACATTTTTTTGCCACGAACCGTTAGCTAGTTTTTGACGTAGATGGTATTGGTCGACAAGTTGCTCGATATAGGCCTTGTCTTGTTTCTGGGTCCATGTGAAATTTCTTGACTGACCGCCCTTATTGCGGGAAACACACATGCCCTTACAGGTACTCATAACTTATGTTGACCTAAAAATCGTCATAGTTTTAGATAAGATCGATAAAATCAGACATATCCGATGAAAGCATAGACTGATTTTGTATAAACCTACATGCACCAAACACATTAATCTAGCGGATTCAATGTTAGATATCGGTCCATGCCTTCAATAGCATGTTCGAATTCTACCACTCTTCCTATTGTATTTACATTATCAAATATACAATGACCAGAGTCTGCAATACAGTTATTCAATGACCACTATCCACTATAGACTTATAAAAATGAGTCCGGCCATATCGCGCAGAGACTGATACTACCTGCTGGAAAGTGGTTGAAGGATACTTAATTTTTACATCAAGCTTACGTTGAAATGCTGAGCTTTGTCTAAAACTGGCATGTTGAAAGAGTTTGTACACATAATACATTGCCTTGGAAATTAAAGACATATAGCAATCAGATATATTTAGCAATCAGTGTATATAGAGCATATGATTCTCTCTGATAACAATACTGAGGTAAAAACCAAATTCGTAAAATGAAACCAGTATGCATCACAAAAAAAAACATGGAGATATATTAATCGAATCAGAACAGGTCAAATTTTCATTTATTTCCATCATTAGTCAAAATTTCTTATCCTCAAAAAGTCCAATTTTTTTTTAGAAAAACAATTAAAACTTAACAAAGAGCAAGGAAGTGAAGCCGTGAACCACCACAATCTACTGTCAAATCAAAATCCGTAAAACCTTCATAATAGAAGAATTTGTCAAGAATTTGTCTCTGTATTACACTAAAATGCCCCTAAAAATGAAAAAGATGAAAACTGGAAAATTATATAGAACAATTAAGCTTCATCTTTCTTTATATAAACAATTCCTATTTCATGCAAATATTGTTGGTATACTGATAATTGAAATATCACAGAATTCACCCAGAAAAAACGAAATTTCTACTCAAACTTTATATGTTATGCACATAAAATTAGTAACAAGGCTGAGCATGCAAGTTGATAACAGTACACACACATAACCTCAGGTGCATCAGTACTGCAGTACTAGTAGTGACCTCTTTTTATATAGCTATTCTGTAGGGCTATATATGTAGCTGTTCTGTAGGATACAAGTAAATAGGTGGAAGCCAACATGAATATCAGATTAAGTATGCAGGTGGCCTGAAATAGGGCAGTACATCAAGGTGGATTAAAAAGAACATAAAACAGTAGCTGGATTAAAATACTTTGCTGTAATATGAATTGAAATACAACTGTTGTCTAGCAGAGCTGTTGGAAGAGTTTTTACCAGCAGCTGCTTTGCAACTATCTGGCTTGCCATATTGGTATACACTATGCTGCCATTACAGTATACACAGATTGCTGTAACAAGTTTGACGCAGGACAAGATCGCTTGCTAACCCTAAAATAGCAAAATCTCGCGTGGAAGGGGCTTAGGGTCTTCAACCTTTCATTAAAATAAAATAAAAAGAAGAATAAAATAGGAGATCTTCAGAATCGCTCTAGAGAGGCTTGTCGGCTTCGCACCAACGGGTTTTCAAGGCTTCCCACCAAGGCTGTACGTAGGCCTCGCAGCAAGTCGTACGAGAAACGATTGCTCACTCCTCAGGTTTTGAAAGAATCACTCCTTCGATCGAAAACTTTTCACAAGCTCTCTAGGGTTTGCACAAAAGCAACTCTCTTTTCTATTCATAAAAAAACTGTCTATTACAAAGCCATAAAAACCTTTATATGGTAGGTCATTAAACAATAGAAACCCTAAAAACAATTAAATGAGAAAAGACAAATTTAACCCTGAAACTTAAATTCGAAATTTAAAATTAAAACAACTCTGCACGATTTCGATCGATCGAAAGTGACACTCGATCGATCGAAAGTCGTACTCAATTGATCGAAATTAAAGCGATAGATTGAAAGTGACACTCGATCAATCGAAAATGGTACTCGATCGATCGAATTGCAATTTTGATCGATCGAAATCCTCGATCGATCGACTAGGACAGCCACAAATCTTTGCTTCAGGACCATTTGAAAGCCTATTCATGGGTCCACTTCTTCCTTGCTGATTTTCTTTGATTGGCTCGGCCACGATCTGAATATGCGGATCTAAATTCTCCGTCAATCTCCTCGATTTTGAAAAAGTTCGACCTCGAATTTTGACCGACATCGATAAGCGTTATCGAGTATGCTTGTTCCCCATGGATCTCGAACTTTTGAATGGTCTTGGACTCGGTAGGGACGATCACAAAGGCCTGTGCTTTAATGATTGCGGATTCGGTAGGGCTTATCATGGATGCTTGGACTTCAACGATCGTGGGCTCTTCGACGGTCTCGAGATTTGCCACGGTTTCAGCAACTGGTATGGACTTTTCAACGATCTTGGGCTCTTTGACGGTTTCGCGATCTGCCATGGTCTCAGCAACTGGTATGGACTCTTCAACCTGGCGTTGTTCTGGCACAAGATCAAGGCGGATAACTGGATCTGCGTGAACAACGGGCGCCATCGGTTCTTCCATAGGCATGGAAGTACGTTGATTTACTATAGGTTCGGTATCTTCCACCGATACAGGTACAACGACGGGTTCGGGTAGAGGAACTTCGACTCGTAGAGATTTTCTCACCGGTACGGCTATGGGGACGAAATCTCTCGCCTCCGATCTTAAAGCATGAATCACGTCTAATACGTCTGCAGATAGATTGTGAATAAAATTTTTGATAATTATTGCGCTGATATTCTCTCACCATTCAACCACGATCCGACGCGACCTTAGTAACTCGCAATAAATGTTATTAAGAACCGCCTTATGCTTGGATATGGAACCGTGCTGCTCAGATGATCTACCTTTTTCTCCACGCCAAAGTTTTTTTACCCTCGCTATATTTTGGCGCACGATTGGAATGTTCCATCGTTCCACGAACGCTCTCATGGAAGCTATGTAATCGTTCAAATCACGAAGAGCTTCGAGAGCTGGGTCTTGACTCATGATTCGCCGATCCATTCCCCGAGGATTTGAACCGCTCTGATACCAAATTGACACAGGACGAGATCGCTTGCTAACCCTAAAATAGCAAAATCCCGCGTGGAAGGGGCTTAGGGTCTTAAACCTTTCATTAAAATAAAATAAAAAGAAGAATAAGATAGGAGATCTCCGGAATTGCTCTAGAGAGGCTTGTTGGTTTCGCACCAATGGGTTTCCAAGGCTTCCCACCAAGGCTGTACGTAGGCCTCGCACCAAGTCGTACGAGAAACGATTGCTCACTCCTCAGGTTTTGAAAGAATCACTCCTTTGATAGAAAACTTTTCACAAGCTCTCTAGGGTTTGCACAAAAGCAACTCTCTTTTCCATTCATAAAAAAACTGTCTATTACAAAGCCATAAAGACCTTTATATAGTAGGTCATTAAACAATAGAAAACCCTAAAAACAATTAAATGAGAAAAGACAAATTTAACCTTGAAACTTAAATTCGAAATTAAAAATTAAAACTACTCTGCACAATTTTGATCGATTGAAAGTGACACTCGATCGATCGAAATTAAATCGATCGAAAGTGATTCTCGATCGATCGATCGAAAATGGTACTCGATTGATTGAATTGCAATTTCGATCGATCAAAATCCTCGATCGATCCACTGGGACAGCCACAAATCTTTGCTTCAGGACCGTTTGAAAGCCCATTCATGGGTCCACTTCTTCCCTACTGATTTTCTTCGATTGGTTCGGCCACGATCTGAACATGTGGATCTAAATTCCCCGTCAAAGTTATTGGTGTAGGCTATTACAACAATCAGTTATCCATCTGTTGCTCTTTTAGGCCTTCAATGTTGTCTCCTACTTCATTTTTCTACTACTTAGCTTGTAGTAAAAAGGAAAGAGAATGAGTGCTTCACTCCTCATTAAATGTGTGACTGTTGGAGATGGTACACTTGGTAAAACTAGCATACTGATTTGTTACACCAGTGACAAGTTCCAAACTGTAAGTTTCTTCACGATCTGTGTTTTGTGTTGGTGGGTTTTGATTTGGGTCCCAGTGCATAGCCAAGATAGAAATAGAGATACTGAGTTTTGTGTATGATCTCTGCCACAGCTGCCTTTAACTGCATAAAGTATATCTATGTCCAAGCAAAAGCCATTCAGTTCTTTAAGTGCTATGGTTGGGCTTAACAAATATGTAGTTAGTGTACTTCTAACATCTGGTATGATCTCTCCCCCAACTTCCATGCTGGGATATAAATAACCACTACATATGTGATGCGAACTTTAGATCCGCTTGTTTGAATCGTGGCCGAATAAAGAGGAAACGTCAAAATAGAAAGTGGACCCAAGAATGAGTTTTTAAAAAAGGTCCGTTAAAGACCCGTGCACACATTTATTTAGGCTTAGTTTCCTTTCTTATCAGGATTTTTTTAATAAGTGATTTGTTTAGGATTAGTTTCCGTATTTGAATTATATAGGGGTCAGACACATATATGTGATATGTGACTGTTAATCCTGTCGCCTTCTGTGCAACCATTGAAAAAGTAGTCATAAGTCTACCAATATGTCTCGGAATTGTGTGATTCTTGTCATGTTGGAAAGCTACTTCGATGAGCTTTCAAACAAGACCAATTTCACGTCAATCGGACATCGTTTGACCATTCAAAAGTGATTGCATAATAAAAAAAGGGGATTAATGGTGAAATTAACTGTGACCTTTAGATTAGAAAGTTTTAATGGTTGATTAGGAGTTTTATTTTAAGTAGCATTCCTAGGCTTTTTTTCTTTATAAATACACATTGTTGTAGGACTTGATTTTATTGTTTTAGAAGAATTAGGATATTTCTTTTATTTGAACTAGGAATTAGAGTTACACTAGGATTTCTAGTTTTATGCATTGTAAAATCCTATATAAAGGCCATTAGTGCTAGAATTTATGATTGATAATAAATGAAAATTATGAGTTTTGCTTTATGCGAATTTTAGAGAACTTGAAATGAGTTTTCGATAGAAGAGTAATTCTTCTCCTGCATGTGGTTTGGTGTGAGGCCAACTTTCTTCCTTGGATCTTCTTCTACCCCTAGTTTCCCTTTTATTTTTGTTTCAATTGAAGAGCGAGAACCCTAACCCTTATCTTGAGGGGTTTATGTTATTTTAGGGTTAGCGCGCATTTTTTTCCGCATCAATATGTCTCTTACTAGTAAAGCCAAAGGAAGAGAACATTTAACTCATTTCTTAAATGGTAGCATAGGTTTTCAATCATCATACCTAACATAAATATCACTAAATAGTCAGCATAGTAGTATATAGTAGTTTTTATTTTATTTGTCTCAGCATACCTAAAGACAAAACAAAGATTCTCGTTTGGCATGATCTACAGTGTTTTAATCTACATAATGGACCAATCTATTCCCATAAAGTTATAAACTAACACATCCACAAGTATTCAGATATGAGTTAGCACAATAATACACAAAATTATTCAATTATAATCATATAATTATAATTATTTATTTTGACTAAAATAATTGTATACACAAAATCATAAAAAATAACTCTCAAAATAAATAAGAAATTTATAAACAAGTACTGTTTCCCCCCTCTTAAGAAATTTATAAACAAGTATTTTTGAACATTACAAGTACGGTTCCCCCCCCCCCCCCCGCCCCCCTCTTATATAAGTTACATTCCAAGAAAGGAAAAGTATGGAAGGCAACAACTAGTATAATTTTAAAGCAAAAAAATCACAACAATTAGTTTCAACTACCTTTTGTAAATCTGGAATGCAAATGTAGATGGTTCAAGGGAGTGCAAGGTTTTATGCCTTATGAGATCGACATTTCATCATTCCATTCAACAAGTTTTAATTGTTGAAGTGAAGATACAGAGATGTCTTAGATGAAATCAACATTTTGCTACCAATGCATCTGTTTGACGCATTCGAAACCAAACCTGTTTTGATTCTTTTAGTCATTCTCACTCATACACCTTTCACTTGGACGACCATGTCGCTTTCACTCAGACATTTTAGAAACTCGCCCTATGCTAACTCTCGAACGCTAGATTCACCCAACAAAACTCAAAATCTTGCTGCTTTCTGAGTAAAAACTCAGATTGTGAGTTTTTTGCAACTCTCAAACAAGGCCTAAGAGTATAATGGCCCTTCAAAACATGTAGTATCCAATCATCGAGATGTTTGACAAAAAACAATCGATTTGGGAAAAGAACTACCTTCGGGTTCGAGGAGGATAACTGTTATCAAAGCTACATTATGTAAACTTATGGTGTAGAATGTCATTATTTAAAATCCCAGCAAAGGTGGAGATAGTTTGGAGAAAATTCAGATTGTTTTCTAATGGGATGGCGATAAGTATGGAAAAATAGACCATCTCATGAATTGGAAGGAGGTTAGGTAGATAGGAGAGGGAGGAGAGGCTTGGGTAAAGGAACACGACCCTTAGACCTTGTTCGAGAGTTGCAAAAAACTAAGAATCTGAGTTTTTACTCAGAAAGCAGCAAGATTCTGAGTTTTGCTGGGTGAGTAGGGAACTGAGTTTATGAGGTAATTTGAGTGAAAACCACATGTGGTCGTCCGAGCAATTTGCTTGGAAAAGGTCAGATTCTGAGCGCAGAATGTGGGCTGCAATGTATACTTCACAGAAAGTGGATACATCAGATCCCAACTCCCTTTAAAGAGGTAGTCAATGGTCATAAATTCAAATCTATCTCTTCCCTTCTCGAAGTTGCTTATTTTGAGCTTCTTTGAAGCACTAGAGTCCAAACCAGTTTGGGTTTCCATGACATTTCATCCATTTGTAGCTGAAGAGACCTCTCACTGCACAGATGTCCTTCCACTTGCTTACCAGATCATCTTCAAGTTGTTGAATTCCCTGGTTTCACATGGGCAACAGTTGGGTAGTTGGATGCATTGGAAAATCAGGTAGGGGCCATAAATAAGCTATAGTTTTGGCTCTGATCTAAGACACCTGTAAGCTCTATCTGTACGCCAATTCACAACTGCGTTGAATGGATTGATTGCAGAGATTTTATTCGATCTCCTTGGGGGGCAATGAAGGCCATAAATTGCACCCCTTGCCTCCCTTCAAACAATCTCAGTGTTTTGCATTTTAGATTTACAAAAGGTAGTTGAAACTGATTGTTGTGATTTTTTGGCTTTAAAATTATACTAGTTGTTGCCTTCCATACTTTTTGGCTTCCAGATTTTTTGGCATTCTAGTTTTTTTGGTTTTAAAATTATACCAGATTTGGAAAATTATAGCAGCTGTTGCCTTCCATATTTTTTGGCTTCCACATTTTTTGGCATTTCAGATTTTTTGGCTTTAAAATTATATCAGATTTGAAAAATTATACCAGCTGTTGCCTTCCTTTTCCTTTCTTGGAATGTAACTTACATAAGAGGGGGGAAACAATACTTGTAATGTTCACAAGTACTTGTTTATAAATTTCTTATTTATTTTTTATGATTTTGTGTATACAGTTATTTTAGTCAAAGTAAATTATAGTAATTGTAATTAATATAGTGATCTGTTGAAGCAGTTGTGCCCAAGAGTAGTTGTCCTTGCTTAAATTACTATCCATCTTTGGATAGTAATTTAATTTTGTTTATAAACAGGCAACAAATTCTGCTTCATTGTAATTTTTTTTTGTAACTTATTTTGTTATATTTTGTCAATCTCATCTAACTTCTCTGTTTTTTTTTGTACCACTTTCATATATTGGGGGGTATTCAAACTCTAACTGGGACTGGGAGTAATCGGGCTTATCCACTAGCAGGTATTATTTTTAGCCCAGCTGTTTACTTCTCCACCGCAATAACCAACTCTACAAGAGTTAATCTCAACCTTTACTCTGCTATAGAGTACAAGAAGCTGTCACAACATATGTTCCTATTTTTGTCTTTGGGCATTAGACATTGGGCAGTAGTTGTTTTGTCCTCACATGATTGTGTTTCTTTGACAAGACATATCTGGTTCTTCAAATACACACATCTTTGTTAAGCCCAGCCATACTTGTTAAAGAATGACTTTTGGTTTGTGTTGACTTGGCTTTGGCTTATGCTTAGACATGAATTGGTCCATTATGTAGTTAAAGGCACTTGGGGCAGAGATCATACCCAAAAACATAATCTCTGTTTCTGTCTTGGGTATGCACTGAGACCCAAATGAAAATAAAAAAAACTACATATATAGTGGCTACTTTGGTCTGGGGCTTCACTTTTGAGTTGCTGTTTTTATGTTGGGTATGACCCAAATGAAAATAAAAAAACTACATATATAGTGGCTACTTTGGTCTGAGGCTCCACTTTTGAGCTGATGTTTTTATGTTGGGTATGATTGGTTCAAGAGAAACCCTATGCTACCATTTATTAAATGAGTTAAATGTTCTCTTCCCTTGGCTTTACTAGTAGGATACATATGTAGTGACTATTTATATCCCAGCATGGTAGTTGGGGCAGAGATCATACCCAAAAACAGATGTTAAAAGTACACTAACTACATATTTGTTAAGCCCAACCATAGCACTTAAAGAACTGAATGGCTTATGCTTGGACATAGATATACTTTATGCAATTAAAGGCAGTTAGGGCAGAGATCATACCCAAAACTCAGTATCTCTGTTTTTGTCTTGGCTATGCACTGGGACCCAAACCAAAACGCACCAACACAAATCTTGAAGAAACTTACTATTGGTAAATTGTTACTGGTGTAACAAATCAACATGCAAGTTTTGCCAACTGTACCATCTCCAACAGTCACACATTTAACCACATATTTGTATCCGATGATGAATTCATTGCGATGTGTACAGTGGGGTTCGTCCTTACCGCCATTGCCTACATCTTAATACTTCGTCCAGAAAGGCGACGACGTCACACATTGATTCTCACTGGTCCGTTATACGTTCATGAAATCCTTCACGGGCATCTAGATATTGCATATGAACTCATTTGAATGCGTACGCCCGCATTCAGAAGTTTATATGACGGCCTTGGGGTGAGGGGTCTGTTGGAGGACTCACAGAGGATGAAGGTGGAGGAGGTGGTTGCTATGTTCATGTACACTATAGCCTAAAATCAAAAGAATAGAACCATCAAAGGTAGATTCTAGCGTCCGGGTTTAACCATTAGCCTATGTTTTAATAGCGTACTTGACACTATCTTACAGTTGTATGGGGAGTTTGTGAAACAGGCTACTACAAGAATTCCCTCGAAGATTACCAACCAATCATGGTTCAAGGGTGCTGTAGGAACTCTCGACGGTACACATATTGACGTTACCGTTCTTAGGCGAGACTCACAACGTTATCGTAACCGTCACAATGCGACATCACAAAATGTTCTATATGTCATATCGTTCGACATGCTATTCCAATACGTACTCCCTGGATGGGAGGGGTCTACTTCCGACTCGAAAGTTCTAGCAAGTGCTCTCTTTAGGCCACGTAACTGACTTCAAGTGCCACTGAACAAGTATTACCTTGTGGATGGGGGTTATTCCAACATGCGGGGCTTTCTAGCTCCCTATCGGGGGGTTCACTACCATATTAAAGAATTCAATAACTCGAATCCCCCATTGACTCCACAAGAACTTTTCAACAAGCGACATGCGTCCTTACGTAATGTGGTTGAGAGAACATTTGGGGGAACTGAAACAGCGGTTTCCACTATTGAAAAAAGCCACGAGGTTTCCAATTCAATGACAAGTGAGAATAGTCATCGCATGTTGTATTCTACACAATTTTATAAAATTATACGATCTGGAAGATCCATTCTTCCAAGAATGGCCAAGGACTGTATAGTAGAGCCCTCTAACGACTCAGTCCACGAGATAGACCCTGGCATCCATTGCACTCAAACCCTTGCAAATCGCGAATGGATGAGCGCATTCCGTGATAATATAGCGAATAGTATGTGGGACGCGCAATCATGTTGACATATTAAATGTACAGTTGGTTATATGGTTTTTTTGTAAACTCTTAACTGTAAACCATTAAATGAGCCACTTCTCACTCTTGCACTCACTAACCAATTGACGTATTTTGTAGATATGAGTAAATATTACGTCGTCTTTGTTGGCAGGAGGCCGGGTATATATCGAACTAGGGAGGATTGCTCTAGGGAAGTAACCTGTTTTTTTGGGGCTCGTCATCGCTCCTTCCATTCATATGACGAAGCACAAAATGCATTACGACAACACCTAAAGGAACCCTCATATAACCCACCCAGTTATCAACATGTATCTCCGATAACCCAACAAACAGAACTCATGGATAGAGTGGTAGATAGGGCCTCAGATGTTGGCGTGCATGTAGATTGCATGCGTGGCATGTTTGCACGTGTAGTTATTGTCGTTCTCTTATCCATTTTCTTTATTTATGTATGCCTTCGACCAATGGCCCCACATGGTCCCCTCGGATTCGGCCCTTAACCAGTGGCCCCACCATCCGTTCGGGCCCAACCACCCCCATTGGTTCAAGCCCGGCCCCACCACTTGTCTACGCTCCTGCACCACCACCTGTTCGAGTTGCCATCCCCTCGCAAGTTCGTGGTGCTGGCCCCCCTTCAGTTCTGGTGGCGCTGGACGGGGCCGTGCAGCCGTCGTTCGACCATCTGTACGGCCACCTCAGGGTTACCCCCGCCGTCCTGTCTACATCCAATCCGACTTGTCTCCCTCCGACTCTGACGACTTAGAGTCCGTTTATTAGCTTCCTCCTCACCATCGGGATATGTTCGACAGATTGGATGTGGGGATGAGCTCCTCAAGACGTACTTCAACATCGTCCTATTCTTTGGAGGAGGATGACGATGATGATAATGCTGCCAATTAATGATTGGTAGATGTGTCTTTGAATTAGGCCAATTTTTTTTTCCAGGGCCTAATCGATATGTTTATGTTTTATTTGTATTATTATTTTTTTGTACATATTTTTAATTAAGCCAGTTTTGTCTTACTGGCTTAATCATTTGGTAATTTGTATATTTTGTTATATATATATAAAAACTGTCGTATGTGATATGTTATGCTAATGTTCTTTGTAGGACGATAAATTGACTAACTTTTCGATTGAGTATTAGTAGCCCATCTTAAAAGTAATGGCCATTAAATCAAATTCGGAAAAGGACTCCGTCAAATATGTTTAGTCCCATCTCGATTGGTTGCCTGTAAATTTTGAGAGAAATTCGAGTACGACACATAAACCGATGATTAGATAACGTTGCTACGGTCATAGCATAACCACCCATTGAATTGATTCTGAGGATTTTCTGAGAGGAACTTAAAAATGAAGGATTTTTATCTTTTATAAGAAAATTCAGGAATCTGAGTAACTTAAGAACGTATATGGGAAAAGCCAGAGATTTGAGTCTGCTAAGAATCTGCAGGACTCTGAGTGTTCAAGAATCTGAGCTTTTCTGGGAAAAATCAAGAAACACCTGAACGAGGCCTTAGGCAAATGGCTGTGGAGATTTGGTGAAGACCCCAAAAAGTTCGGATTCGTAAATTATTCAGCAAGGGGTGAGCTCGGATAAATTTGAGAATTGATTTGGTAAAATTGGGGATGTTTTTATGTAATACAATAAGTATATTTAACGGCCAAGATGTTATTGAAGAGCTTCATTATCTTGAAATGAGTCAGTGATTGAATATGTCACATGCTTTTTCATCAAGTTATGCCACTTGATTAGAAGGATCCAATGGGAAGATCTGATGGGTTGGATGTTACATTAAAAAAACATTTTTATTTTGTAATTTAAAGTAATAAGAAGCCTTTATCTATATATATATATATATATATATATATATATATATATATATATATATATATATATGTAGATATATAAGTTTCACATTTTATATTTACTAACTCAAACCATTTCAATTTATTATTAGTTTTCCAACAGAAACAACATTTATTACTAGTTTTCCAAGAGTAATGGTATTAAGACTCAAAAGTTAATTATTAGCTTTTCAAAAGACATGATGTACATCTTACATATATATATATATATATATATATGTAGATATATAAGTTTCACATTATATATTTACTAACTCAAACCATTTCAATTTATTATTAGTTTTCCAACAGAAACAACATTTATTACTAGTTTTCCAAGAGTAATGGTATTAAGACTCAAAAGTTAATTATTAGCTTTTCAAAAGACATGATGTACATCTTACATATATATATATATATATATATATATATATATATATATATATATGTAGATATATAAGTTTCACATTATATATTTACTAACTCAAACCATTTCAATTTATTATTAGTTTTCCAACAGAAACAACATTTATTACTAGTTTTCCAAGAGTAATGGTATTAAGACTCAAAAGTTAATTATTAGCTTTTCAAAAGACATGATGTACATCTTATATATATATATATATATATATATATATATATATATATATATATATATATATGTAGATATATAAGTTTCACATTATATATTTACTAACTCAAACCATTTCAATTTATTATTAGTTTTCCAACAGAAACAACATTTATTACTAGTTTTCCAAGAGTAATGGTATTAAGACTCAAAAGTTAATTATTAGCTTTTCAAAAGACATGATGTACAAAGATGTTCTATTCGTTTTCCAAGGAGATTATTTCTGTCTTTGGAGAAAGGTTACCTTTGAAAAGGTGAAAACAGGAACCGAGAGTTGGGTGTTTACTTTGGCAGGTGACACAGTATTTTATCTTCTATAGTATTTGGAAAAAGAAAGAAAGAAAAGAAATAACAAATATTTGAGAAGTCTAAATCTATGAGATATTTAAGGCGGCTGATTGGAGAGGATATAATTAACTGGTTTGGATACAAGAAGCCTACTCTAGAAAAAAAAGAAAGAAAAGAAATAACAAATATTTGAGAAGTCTAAATCTATGAGATATTTAAGAAGGCTGACTGGAGAGTATATAATTAACTAGTTTGGATACAAGAAGCAGTGTAGAGAGTTATTGATATCCCAACAGTTCGAAAGGGATTGGGACCTTTTGAAGTTCCAACAGTTCTGAAGGGATTGGAACCTGATCATATGGCATTAATAGAAATTGTTAATCATAATAAAAAACATTCTTGGTCGAGTCAAATGACTCAATGCAATAACCATGGTTGAAAATCTCAAATTTCTGAGACATTTCGTCCAGAGCCTAGATATAGATGCATCTCATCCCGGCGAGGCGATGCGAGAAAAGAACATTTAAAATTATTTTGAAAATATAAAAAATATGGGGCAATAAGAGAAAATAGGGAAAAATATTGGGAAAATTACAACGGCAGGAATAAAAGTAAAATATTACTTGAATTAGCATTTGATAAATGCTAAGTCATAGGTAATAAAAAAATTAATGTATATATAATATTATTCCCTAGATTTAAAAAATTGCCTAAACAACACGTCTCGGATGGACCTATTAGCAGATAACCTTGCTTATGTGGCACCTAAAACATATATTTGATGCAACATGGAACGTTGGTGTATCGTAAGCATGCACTATATGTGTGTGTGTGTGTGGGGGGGGGGGGGGGGGATGTCTATATATATATATATGTAGGTAAAGGTGCTCCTCTTTGACTTGTGTTTTAAAAAAGTTTTTTTCGAAGTTTCTTTTTTTAAAAGTGATCTACCATCCATCTGTGCTCCATGTGGCACCCAAACAATGTTTTGGGTGCTACATGGACGGATGGACCTCCACGTGGACCTTGGAGGACAGTGACCGCCCTCCCATGGAGGCCGGAACAACTCTCATATATATATATATATATATATATATATATATATATATATATATATATATATTCCACGTGGACCTTGGGGGACAGTGACCGTCCTCCCATGGAGGCCGGAACAACTCATATATATATATATATATACACACACACACACACACACACACACACACATCTTTATTGCAGCCTCGTGTTTTTGAAGGAAAAAAAAACCAGGTGCAGTCTGATGCTTGTTTCATGCCAATTCCCACTCAACTCATCTGCGTATTTAGTTGACTCGGCTAGTTCTTGAACACTGATTACACACTAAATTCCTTTCCTGATATAAATCATGCTAATCACACTCTTCAATCTTCATAATAAATCAAACAATAATGGCACTGTATAGCTTTCTCTTATTGTTCATCATTGGTTATTAATTTCTCCAAAGAGATGGTATACGGTAACCAACCCTTTCACTCTTGAATCTTGAAAGTGAGCCGGTCATTTGTTCTATACATGTGGCACCATTTGGTGCCACATGGATCCACATCATTTACGGAGCCCTAAGATTGCATAAAAAACTATTTTTACCATGTGTTTAAGAGGCTAAAATAAGTGCCAGAAAATCGTTCATTTTGTGGTGTACGAGTAGTTTTTCGATACAATCTTAGGATGAACCTGATCTATATATGATGGTGGTGTAACACGTGGCACCAAAATGGCTTCACGTGTTCAAAATCAATGACCTGTTCACTCTCAAGGTCGCTCATCCTACACCAACTTTTCTCTAAAGGTCCAGTGGGCAGTGGATATTATCTTATGCAGCTAAGTTCTGCAGATTCTATAGCTAATTATAATGTGCTTTTTCGTAGCAGGGAACAACAAATGGAAGAAATCAATGGAAGACTCTGAAAGCTGCACCTCGGAGAGCACACTTTTGATAAGGCCAACAGATTAGCGGACATGTATATAATGTAAATTTTCTCACCTTTCGAGGTAAAGAAAAGAATTGGCCCTCAAAGTAATAATTGATCTTTGACACATTTCTTTTTTTTTCATAAGTAATGAAACAATGATGCCAACTTTTCTTTTTTTGAATTAAAAAAAAAATCATGAATAAAATAAAATTAATTCGACGAGCCTCAATTTCGTGAATTAATAAGAATTTAATGAATTTTGTGACTATAATTATGAGCCTATCAAATTTAAATTTCACTAGTGGAATGCATGTGCTATGCATGTGAAGGGAGAGGTGTGAAAGAAAAGGAGGGAGCTTCATAAGTCATTTTAGATTCTTGTCAACTCCGGTTTCACCGTTCTCAAGAAAATGGCAAGCTCATTTATGCCTAAAAACCTATTTTTTGTGAAAAGTCACTTTCCTAGAGGACTGTTTTTGAATTACGCATAAACTCATTTTCTTAGTATTTCTGACATTTTCTTATATTCTACACTTTTTCAAGAAAATGTTAAGAGAGTGTATTGTGTTCTTTTACACCTTATAATCTTAAGTATTTATGACTTTCATCAAAGCAGTTATATTAATTGGATGATCGCCAAAATTTATATACTTTAAATCGGTAATGTGTTTAATACTTTGGTCGGATAGATTCTCGAAATGTTGTCTTAAACGTGCACATCAATGAGGACTTACTCGAAAACCGATTTTTATCGGTTCAGTTTCGATTTGAGAAACTAGAAATCGATAGTAATCTATTTGATTTTAGTTTAGCATGAAAACCGACCTGATAACACAACGACCTATTTTTCATATTTTTTACATATAAAATATTGGCTTGGGTCACATTGATTCGGCGCGACCCGATTTTCGCCCGACCCGACCCGACCCAACCTCTTAGCCGACCTAAGCTGGATGTCTCATTCCTGATGCTCGACTTGGTAAAATATCGAGTCGCTCTATTAAAAGACAACCCTATCTATGGAATACTGTCCGTACACGATCGTGAACCTTATAATAAAAATTCAATACAAATAGAAGAAATAGGAGTTAACATAGGGCCAGACAAAGTTATCAAGTCAGAAATCAGAAAAAAATCAATGAAGGAAAAAAATATCGGATCGCTCTATCGAATGACAGCCCTACCCATGGAATACTGTCCGTGCACGAGTGTGAACTTTATAATAAAAATTCAATATAAATAAAAGAAATAAGAGTCAACATAGAGCCAGCCATAGTTACTAAGTCAGAAATCAGGAAAAAATCATTGAAGGAAAAAAATTAAAAAATAAATAAATAATTTGAGGGATTAGCCCGACCCGTTATTAAAACCCTTAACCCGATCCTTATCATTCAATTTATCGAGAAAAAATTACGAAAAAATACGTTTAAAACGCAAAAATCACAATTTTCATGTAATTTGTTTTAATAAAATATGTTTTAATCGTGAAAGAACAAATTTTAAAAAAATGGCGATTAAAATATTTTTAAAAATAAATTGGTGAATTTGGTAACTATGGCACTAATAAACAATGTTTTCAAAAGATGGCAATTACAAGTATTATTACCACACCCTATTTATTACTCTCACAACATTTAAACAAAGAAAACATTGTTGATTGGTGTTAATTAGACGATGTAGAGCCTTTACCATCCCGATCATGCATAAAAAGATCTTGAGATCATGGGTCTTGTATCAGACGGTCAGATGTTGATTCCAACTGACACCCATCTTAAAAAATGAATGTGATCATAGAGTACCGTAAAAAATGGTTCACATTTACGATTTGAGATGTGTGCCACATGGAACCAAAATCTGACTCTTTGATGGTAGGCACGTGATTTAAAGATTTGTTGTGTGAAATCTTGGGATGAAAAACATTCTACATCATCTAATTAAAATTAATCAATGATTTTTTCATTTTTGATGTGGTGTGACAGTAACTAAAAAAGTGTGAGAGTAACACTTGTTTTTAAGAGATATGTCAAGTGTTCCACTCTAACGCAAGCTCAGAAGAGAGCAAACTCTTAAGAAAATGGGCTAAAAATCCGCACCCCAAGAAGAACTCCCAAACATAGGGAAAGCTCAAAAGAAATGTATCATATGAAATCAAATCTCCATAAAATCTTCGAAAAAGTGGATTTTTTTAACTCTCGAACAAGGCCTAAGAAACTCAGATTTTGATTTTAATCTCGTTTAACGGATGTCTATAATTATGTTCTTATTTTAAGATATGTGACATGAAATCGAATCTGAATAGGCCTGTGATCTCAGGATTTCTTATGTCAAAGACTCCGTTATGAGACTTAAAGCAGCCAACTTTTTTTTGTATTTTTTAAGCATAGTGGAGAAGAAAGAATCTTGGCTTATAAATAAAATCAATCTCATTTTTTATTCAAATCAATCAATAAGCTTTCTTTCATGTAATCCGTGGTTGCAAAGAAAGACTACCGGATTTCAAATAAAGTTACTCTCTTGCTTATTCAACAACTAACAGCCAGCTATTCCCCAACAAAGCCGGAGACCTTTCTGAATGACTAGAGATATGTTATTGTAGAGCCTAACATACACCATTGTGTATGTGTGTATGCTCATCAATGCCCCACCCGCATGGTGCACATGCTGAGCTCTAGCATATGAGCCTCCTCTACAAATGGGTCGGGTTGGGTCAAGTTTTGGCCGGGCTGAGGTCAACTTGAGTCAATTCAAGCTCGACTCGATTATTATATTTTTGAGGACGGGTATTCGGGCTTCTTAGAAAACTTGACTAAGTCAGCCAGCACGTGTACCACTCGCACATCACATATACCAGCTAAGTAGGGATGAATCCCACTGGGTGGCCAAAGGGTTCGAATTTAGGACCTCTGCTTCTTAAGGTGTGGTCCTGGCCGATTAGTAAAACTCTGATCCGATTAGCCAAAAACTCAAGTTGGATCTAGCTCGAGTCAAGAACCATGAGATTTATCATCTGATTTGATTTAACGGTCGAGATTTTTGAATCAAAACCAGACTTCCTATAGGTCAAGTCGCTTGACCCGTTGGGTCAACTGACCCATATGCATCCCTATCTGCATGGACTCTCGACCGACCCGTCTTTTGGTGCAAGGCATGTGCGCCGTGTGCTAACTTGCCTCATAGAATCTTGGACATCCACGGATTTCTATGCGCTTAAAGTTCCTATGGACAAGCACAAAGCTTAGTAATGCATGAAGACACATTATAATTGCTCTACCGTAGACGGCTCTCCAAACTTCTAGCTTCCCACGTTCGACATTTCAGCAAAGAGCGAAGAATAAGACTTCGAAATTAAAGGGGATTTTGACACGTGGCCAGATCATCTACGTGGTCAGTTTATTGTTCATGAGGCTTCTCCGCTGTCCATATATATATAATATATATATATATATATATATATATATATATATGTATTCTTTTAATAATTATTCATAGTTATTACTATTATATATATAACAATAAAATATTTAATAGTCTTCTCATAACAGAGATTTATACATGCATATGAGCCACCATTAGAGACTTGTTGGGCTTCTGCAAAATTCAAAAATGAGTTTTTTCTCGTTTTATGGGAGAGCTTCTCGTGCTACGTATTCTAAGCTCGTTGTAATCTTAACCGTCAGGTTTGTTTTTAATATTTCTAATTTTTTTATTATTTATTTTTGTTATGTGGGTTTGATTTGTTTATGGATTTATGGTCATTGAGTTTGATGGGTTTTTTATTATTTAATTTTTTAACATAATTTGGTTGGTTTTATGTATATTTGTTTCTTTAATTTTCTTGAAAATTTGTTATGTGGGTTTGATTTCGTATAATGGGGTCATGTTCTTAGAGTTTTATTTTTATGCTTTGATCTTTAATTTTTAATTTTTAACAAGATTTTCGTTCCGGTAATGAGCTGTGGATCACTTGCTAAATGCATATATGTTTGAGAGATTTATGTGGTGGTTACTAGTAGATCAATTGACGTACTAGAATTTATGGCTATAATCATGATGGTTTTTTGTTATTTTATATTTTAAAACATGATTTGAGTTTCTGTAATGAATTTTGGATCACTCTGTTTATTCTAAACTTATTCTCTTCACTGTCAGGTTGGTTTATATATATATATATATATATAAAATTTAATTTAATTTAATTTTTAATTCTTAACAAGATTTTTGTTTCTGTAATGAGCTGTGGATTACTTGCCAAATGCATATATGTTTGAGGAATTTATGTGGTGTTTGCTAGTAGATCAAGTGACATATTAGAATCTAAGGCTCTAATCATTGGCATATAACTTTGTGAAATTATATGTGTTTTACAATTGATATTTTTTTGATCCCCTGTTCCTATCACAGAATTTATGAAAACTAAAATAATAAAAGAGAGAAATAGATCAGAAAACCACTTCGAGGGTGTGGGCCTTCTTTGTGATTCGTGGAGTGAATCAAACTCTAAACAAACTTTTTCATTCCTTGAAAACTTGATTACATTTTATTTATAGATTTCCCATACAAATCAAATTCAAACTTTGGAAATTCAAATTCAAAAACAGTAAGTAACCTATCCTATTTAGAGTAATTTAAGGCAATAATAAAACTAAGGATCTCTAGAAATAACTATTCAATAGAGCAAGAGGGGAGGTGTTCTTTGTAAATCATGGATGTCGTAGTTGGGTGTGTTGCAATTTGGGATTGTATCATTTTGTTTCTATAACATAATTTTGGTTCTACTTTTCTTTATCTGTAGGCTTAGTTGATCTGATTTATTTTGTTGGATCCTCAACTGTTGATTTTTTACTGTGTGGCTCAAATGGATTGAAGAACACCATTTTTTTTAGTAATTGGTCTATCATACGGGTAAACTTCAGTTAGATTTATAATTAATTTCGTTTAAGTTATAGATGAAATGATTGAGTTCAGACAATTGTTAATAGGAAAAGAAACTGTTGATTCTGGTTGTTGAGCTCAATGGTTATTCCTTGACAAGCTTAAAGAATGAGTCGACTCGTAACTTGCCTGAGTTGACTCGGTTCATCGGTACTCGAAGTTGGCCGAATCTCACTCTAAAACCCATAGTTTTGAAGTTCTTTATATGAGTAATCAATGATTACTTCATAAACATACTGTGGACTTTTATACATTAAGCATTAATGTCGAAAATATTTTGGTTTGGTATATTTCAACTTTAGTTTACTTTACGTTCTTCAGTAAGCAAGAAAACTTAATCATTAATACCAAAAGAATTACATCTCCAAAAACTAGGAAATTTGTTCAAAGAATAAAATAAGGGAATCCAATCAACGGCTACTAAGTTGAGAGCTTCAGCATCGTTATCGTGTCATCTAAAAGGGCCTTGATTGATAAAGTGAAGCCATTAAGCACCTGTAGGTCACAAAATGTAGCACAAAATGATATGCTTTCGGATCAGTCGTAAAACTAATCATCCAGCGTCTCAACAATAAATGCCTGGAAATGTGGCAACTTTAACCTATTGCCAAATTAGCAGCAATGTGGAGCCGTTGGAAGTGCCGCACTATTTAAGAAGGTTTGGTTCAATCCATGATGTAGAGCCTCTTTAGCTAGTGCATCAACAACCATGTTCCTCTCTCTAAATATATTATTAATCGACCAACTATAATTCTTGAAAAATTTCATTGATTGTTCAAACCAACCTTGCGTTTGATTGGTAATTCTTTCCACGAGATGCGTTTAAAACCAACTTTGAGCAGTTTCCACCACAATTACAGAGCTCTCATATGGAAGACAATCTATGGAAATTTTACTCTAGTAGCAATACTGAGCTGCAACAAAATATTATGGTACCTTCTCCCTCACCAATAAGATTTGCAGCTCCATTTGCATTCATCTTCCAAAAACAAATCATTAGGTGCTTCCCCAGTGCAAGGGAAAATGAATCAATCTCTTTGTCTTAACTCATTTATTAACAAAGAATGAAGCAGATGTCTATCTTTATCTTCGATTTTTTCGAGTGGTTTGAGCAGGGTGTTAATCTCATGATCCCATTTAAGGATTTTTAACCGTCTGGTCGGAAGGATTCGGAGAATTGAGGAGCTTCCATAATTCCGACAATCCGTATTTCACCTTCTTATGTTTCGCTTTTTTCATCTAGATAATTTATTAGAAATTAGTAAATCTTAGAAATTTACGGGTCAATTTATTTGGGACCACTTAAGACTTCTTCTGCTTCAACGTGACGAATCTTGGTTAGCGTGGTTAACAACTTATCCCATTGTATATGGCTCAAAGGAGATAGTTTGTGGTTTGATTTCGAGTTTATTGAGAATACAAACAGAACATTTTTAAGCTATACCATGCTTATATTTAGTGATATTTTGTGTCATGTTGGTTTATTCCTTCTATTGCTATGAGCCATTTGTGTACTTAGCAGTTCCTCTATTTAAAGGAGCTTGCACATCTTAGTTTAGCGTCTCAGTCAACGTTACCTAATTCGCTGGTTCGCTCGCTTTGGATTTGAGTTTGTGGTTCGCTACTCCCTAAACAACCTGGTTCACTGTGGTAGGATGAGTTTTTCATTACATTAGATGTCCATATGCATATTGGTATTTATAATTGTGTTTGTAAGTTTTTTGTATAAAGATCATTGTTTGCTCGGTTACCTGTGCGATGCAAAAAGCATTTTGTAAAGGTTTGAACATGGTTGTCAGCGAGGCCATGGCTTTGCCATGACAACGCCATGGCGAATGGCGAGGTAAATCGCCATATGAACTTATATGGCAACGCCCTGACAGAATGGTGCAATGGCACCACCATAACCGCTATTTTGAATTTTCTATTGTAACTTATAATCTATAAGTTATAACTTATAACCTTATAAATTATAAAACTTACAAGTTATAAGTTATTTTGTATTATAACTTATATTTGATAAGTTATATCCATGATATTTAAGGGTTTAAGTGAAACCCTTTAGTCTTTATCGCAATCACTCACTCTCTCTCGTCTCTCTCTTTCTCTCTCAACGCAGGTTTGTATATTTTGGGGGGACTGCTACTAACCCCCCACCATATGCTGAATATTCTCCATAAGATACAATTGACCGTTAACGCTTTGAATTGGACTGACAAAGATCGTTTTTCATTCCGATCTTCCCCACAACTGATATTGAAATCATGAAAATATCATCAGATGGTCATTCCAATCTTCCCCCATAGCTAATCTGCCTGATTAATTGGTTAAATTTTTTTCGTCCTTTATAAAACATATAAAAATTAGAAAATAGTAGAAAATTAAAATATATATTAATGATTAATAAATAATTAAAAATATTAAAATAAATTAATATATGACATCGCCATGGCGTGGCGAGCCTCTTCGGCATGACCTCGCTACACCGCCTTAACTACGTTGGGTTTGAAACCTCTCATCTCCCTTTTTGACATATTTGTTATAGGATTTTGATATAAAAATGGCAACCAGCCCGATTCGCTCACTAGAACCAAAGTGGAGCGAATTGAACCCCGAGCCAGTTCAATGCGGATTGGTCTGCGGTTTGGTTATGGGGTTTCCCAATGAGGTAACCCTGATCTAGTCACTATTTAATACCTTGTGGACCTAGAGCTCTAATTTTTTAGAGGGCCCAAGCTACTATAATAATAATTGTTTTTTTTGGCATCAAAGGCTCATTTCTTTTGCCTTCTATTTTTAACCATAATCATTCAAGTCATCATCTGGTGCACATTTGTTCATTTACTTCTACTTGAAGATTCTGTAGTTTCAATGGGGAAGTCTGTTTGAAACATTTGACATGCTCATGGTTGGCATTCGATTCATCAATTTAAAATGATGACTGGAGGACTTCAACTTATGTTATGTCGAATTTGAGGGGGAACAGGGTTTAGTGGTACTTTGACGCTTGTAGGTTTACTCCCATATTACCTACGAGTTATTTGTATGCTTAGTTGCTCCTCTATATAAAAGGGGTTTAGGTATCTTACTTGGCATTGCAGTCGGAGTATAATAGAATATTGTTGCTTGTGTTTTTTTTAAAAATTTTTTTATTTATTACCATATACATCCTATATATGACTCAATTGTTGTGATTTGAATCTCGTTTATGAACTTTTAATGGAAAACCGTAAGATTGATGTTCGTGAAGATGCTAATGAACTAATTGGGAAACATGAAAGGCAACAAACACTTAATTGGTTCAGAAAATTTAAAAAGAATGAAAAACATTTTAATTTTGTGAACTCTATAATATTTTAGAGGAAAATTTGAAAGACAACAAACATTTAATTGGTTCGAATTTTTTTTAAAAAGATGTACAAGTGTACAACACTTTAATTTGTTATTTTTTTTAGAAGTTTATTTTTGTCTTCAATTCCACATCAAGTTATCGTTTTCATTGCACATCAAGTTACCGTTTTCAAGTTTTTGTAAATGTAAATAGAAAGGATAGGGTTAACACGAGCTAACCGTAGGGTTTAGGTAAATCCCTCAGCGTCCCACTTTTAAGGCCACATGGCACAATGTTTTTACTAATTTAAGCCATCCAAATGGCAGGCTTCATTTGAACTGGACACATCCCTATAGTTACGACCGTCAAGCATTCGAACCATCCGATCTAAAAATAGGAATCCTGTAATGAGCATATTTTTGGTTCGACTTACATTCCAAAAAGAAAAAAAAATTGGTTTGTTTTCAGTTGAAATGGTGGCCATTTGAACGACTTGGATTGATCAGAAATGTGCGCCAAATGGACAATGAGTTTTTTTTTAACCAGACGGGTAGGATATAGTTAAATTCTTGTCACAATTCAAAGTAGCGAGGGAATTCAAACTGTTAGCATTGAAGGAAAGAACCTGGATAGACATACACTACAGTAGTTTCCATGTAGTTCGAATTAGGTGCAGCCTGAAAATAAATAATGGTTGCTGACGAAGTAAGAGACGCCATGAAATATGCTATAGTCAAGTTAAACTAACATTTTCATTTGTATTACTCATTAAGTGGTGGAAAAGGAATGAATTTTTGTCTCACTAAACAAACTTTATTTTTATTCACTTACGATCTTTGTGGATTATGATGGCTGTTCATTAGATCTGCTTGGACACTCCAAGACATGGTTCAAAATCTCATCCGGAACCGGTACATACCAGACGATATGTATTGGTTTTGGAGGTCACTAGTACGATACTTTGAATGTATCGTACCGGTGCATTACATATAATTGGTAATGCATCGGACAGTGCATACCAATGTATCATCCGGAATGGGTGCGTATCAGACGATATATACCGATTTTGGAGCTGGATGATACATACAGGAAAATCGGTATTTGAAACCATGCTCCAAGACTGCTCCAAGACCAGCACCATCAGCCCCCAACCCCTCCAACCCACCATCACCACCCCAATTTTTTCTTCTTGGTGTGAGAGATGAACCCTGCCAATAGACGGGTTCTTGGTAAAGAATAATGAGCTGGTATTCTGTACCCGATCTGAGTGCCAGCAGTGGCAGTGAGCTGGCATTTTGTACCCGATCCCAGTGCCCGCGGTGGCAATTGGGTCAGTGTCTATTTGTCCACATGGTCAAGCCTCGGGAGATGCATTGCTATTTCGGAGTACAAACATCAGTGAAAGTTCACTTTTCGCTGTTTAAGCACTCAAAAACATCAGTTCAACAGCCAAGGTTGTCGGTTTGAGACATAGTGACAAAGTACGGATACGTGCTTACTACGGCGAATTAAAAAGTCGGAAAAAATGGAAAAATTGGGAAAAACTTGAAAGAAACGAAAACTGTTGAAATATTTAAGATATAAAATTGTAAAAAAATATATCTATTTGTTAAAAATTATATCTCAACTATTAAAAGATATTTTGATAATTAACATCCATGATCCATTGGTAGACACTTACACATGCTAAGGCAGTAAGGAAAACATTAAATAACAATGACAAACATAAAAAAAAATAAACCTACGAATCCATAATAAATAGTCAAATGCCAATACCCAGCAAAAAAATATTGTGTGTATAGGACTCCATCATTTATATTCCATGCACAGAAAGTCATGTCACTCACTCATGCCCGCTTACCATCATATCAAATTATAACTTGGAAATTCTTTGTTCAGAGTGTAATTGTTTTAAGGATATAAGCTATACTCCAAAGTCAAAACTTAAATGTTCATCAAAGCTTCAAAATCATCTTCTGGCTTTTATTCTTGCTTTGAGGGTCTCATGCTTTGGAGAGGGTTTAAGGGCTCGTGTTTTTAAAAAAGTAAATAAAATAAAATGGCTCTCGTGTTTTTAAGTTAATTTTTCTTAAAGTTTTAGATTTTTTAAAGTATTTAAAAAATATGAAAAATATGGGAAAACATATTTAAAACGTGGATAACACAATTTACTAAATTATACGCGTTTTAATAAAAAAGGCGTTCAATACCGGTTTCATATGTTGAAATAAAAATGCACGTATTAAAGTGTATTTTAAAAAAAATGTTAACATTGGTTTGAGATTGACCCAAATGCCGCCTGGATCATTACTTCGGATACTAGCAGGAAGGCGTGTGAGCCTTGGAGCTAGGTGGTGGTGTGCTACGGCATGGTGGATTGGCTAGCAAGAAGGTGTGACCCTTGGAGCTAGGTGTGTGACGTGCGAGCGTGGAGGTGTGCAGGCTTTGTGTTGCGTGCTCCCTTATATGTGGTGAAGATGGCCAACGAAGTTGGGTAGTGTGTAGTGTGGCGACTAGACCTGCGTTGGCATGGGAAGCTGGCTTGCAAGTGGTGGGGTTGCATGGTTCGTGTGCCATGGGCAATTGGGAACATTTGGTGTGACACGTAATAGTATGTCAAGCCAAGCACTTTCTTGCTATTTGACAAGAGGAGGCATTTGAACCATATATATGGGAGGGGAGCTGCGGAGCTACTCCCATACACGTGGGGCCTTGTGGTACTGAAGGGTGCACAGTGGGCTCCTAGGTTTGTAAGGGTGCACAGTGGGCTCCTAGGTCTGTAAGGGTGGGCCTAGGATGTTGCTTTGGCAATGTAGTATCACCCAAAGGAGGTTTTTATGTCGCGAGCTATGCGTAGCGGTGCACATAGGTTGGCTATGAGGGAGGCACTCGTGGACTACCTGGGCATTGTGGTGCACATTGGCATGAGGGTCGGATGCTTAAGTTGTGTGCTGATTGTGAGGGCCACACACAATGGTGGGTTTGGTTCAGTATGACAACAAAACATGTTGGAATGGGACATCATGAAGAGTTACATGCTACTGTTGCACGCGAGGTATTAGTGCATGGCACTGGGTGAAGCTTGAGTAGGCTAAGTGATGCACGAAGGTGCATGCGTGTCGAAAGGGGCACAATGCATTGAAATGGTAGCCTTAGCCAAGAAGGTAACCATAGATGCGTGCATACCTGTCGAAAGGGGCACGATGCATTGGAATGGTAGGCCTTAGCTAAGAAGGTAACCATGAGGGGTGTTCCCGTCCTCTAGGCAAGTGGTATCAGAGCTGATGGAGAGTTAGGCTGGGCTTCGTTGTAGTGGAATCGAGGCGTCGCACTGGCATAGCAGACGTGTCGGGTTGTGCCCCAGTGACACGCCGCTTGCTCTCGAGTTGGGTATCATGTATATCAAATCATAGGAAAACATCAGTACATCACCTACATGATTCCGTTTGAGTTGGACTAATGTTTTTCTCCCCCTCTATTTCAAAGGAGAAATTTCAATTATGATTACCATATTTGCTTTGAACCCTACTAAGTTGTGAACTGATTTAACAAACTAATTACCTTCTTGTAATGAAATTGGTGTTATATGTAAGATCTTGACTAACGGGTGAAATAAAATGCTGGGATGAACCAAACTATAACGGCATGTTCATTTCAAAGGAGAGCTCGAACACAATTTTATATAATCTATGATATCTATTGACAATATATTCTCTCTATAAGTTCTTCCTGTTAGTTGACTTTATTAATTTCCGGTTTCTTCTTGAAGACATATGTCGAACACAATTTTCTATACTCTATGACATCTATTGACTATATATTCTCTCTATAAGTTCTTCTTGTTAGTTGACTTTATTAATTTCCGGTTTCTTCTTGAACTCATATATCTACTTGACCTTCGACTTGATTACATGGCATTGGGCCCAATTGTGAACCAAATTAAAGATCGTTGATATACACATGACGTGAAGAAGGTTGAACACTACGCCCGCCATGTTGTGACTGGATTAACAACTCCACCCTTAGTGTCAATGCACCACAAATAAAGACCAAGGATTGAAACGATTCATAGTTACAGGAAGCGGCAAGAAGCGTTCATTAGGTTGGGAGCATCATCAAAAGTTTTAAATTAAGCTATTTTATGATAAAGTGGAGCAATAAACTTAGTAAAAGATTCTTGTAGTAGGAATAATGCAAGCACAAGGAAGTAGGAGAAAGGGATGACTAATAGAGACTTGGAGGGAACTAGTTATTGGTGAAGCAACATGAAGAGTTGCAGAGAGTCCTAAATAATGGGTAGATAATAGCACTTGCTGTTAATTTAGTTAGATATGATTAGTGTTAGGGTTAGGTGAGGAAGGAGGAGGAGGAGGAGGAGGAGGAGGAGGAGAAGAAGAAGAAGAATTAGGGTTGAGTTGCTGGAGCACTCATCCTAATGCATTAACAATTTATATATCGATCTATTACATCATGGATTACGGAGTAATATAAAGAGGAAAACGAGTACATACAAGCATATAACTAACACTCGCAAGTTAAACCTCAAATATATGAGACAAAGTGGTGGTGAACTGGTGATGATGATTATGGTTATCCATGCATCACCAATTTGACATTGTCTAGATAAAACTCCCATTATCTTGATGGTTTCATGGTTCACACATCCTGATCCTAAATTCGTTTGCTGCTTTTGCCACACCATCATTTACTCATTGCACAACATTTGAAATAAGACACTTGTATTAATTAATGTGTATAGTAGTAACTGGTGTGTCATCTGTCAATTTTATTAATTAGGCTACATATAAAAATTTTTATTCATTGATTAATGTGCATATATAATTTATTGACGTGGGATCATTAAACTATACTATTATACTACGAGAAAGGGGAGTTGGGATGACACATGAAAATATTAGATTTATTTGTTTATTTATTTTTTAATTAATTAAAATTGCCCTTAAATTCGTAAAAAATCTGATAAGGTTTTCAAGATAAGAATGTAAAAAAAATTTAGAAATGTAAAGGAGTTTGGCTTATAGCTGGAAAGGATTTGACCAACTTTGCTACACTTTGGCAATAATGATGTGTCATCCTTTGGTCTATGTAGGAAACTAAAAAAAGGTAAGCCTTAGTTGAGTTTTAAGAATAAACAATTTAAAATAGGAGGTGGACCACGTCTCATAGAATTTAAACAAATTTTAAAAAATATATTTAACAGAATGGGTGCATTAAATGTATAGAGAATGATGAGCAGTGGCATTAAATGTAGCTTGTTAGTAATGTTAGTAGTATTAGTATATGGGGTGTATCTAATAATATTGGTGTGTATATATCTCCTCTCCTTATGTCACTTAATATTAATGCTAGTGAGACTGTCTAACTCACTAAGCCTTTTTCCTCTCATTCTCTCTCTCTCTCTCTCTCTCTCTCTCTAATAAACCCCAATGGGTATTTCTCCTCTTTAGTTATTAGCTAGCTTCTCTACTTTTACATGGTATCAAAGTGGGTCGATCTCGCACGTCTTCACTGAGGGTTTCGTCGTATGCTTTGCAACATCATCTTCTCCCTTATGTCTCTCCTAAAGCTACAACAACAATCAGATTGTGCAGGCTGATCAAGTTCTTTTTATGGAGCATTCCTACTGTTTACGATCTGCCGATCGATGGTCAGATCGGGTGTATAGTGTTCAAAATCAGAGGTATTTTGTGCCTTTTTTGGATCACATTTTTCAGTTCTTAAACTCTCTGATATTTCTGCTGCTATGATTCTCTAGTTCTTTTGGTGCGTACTGCTGAGATTTTATACAAATTCTGCACATATTTGTGAGCTGATGTACTCGGATTTTGAGGGTTTACAATGGATTTGTCAAGACGCTGCTGGTATTTTATGTGATTGTTTTTTTTTAGAAATGTGAAGCCTCTAGATCAGTTGGTATTTTGTGTGATTCAAGCTGTTGGTATTCAAGCTGTGTCTAGATTTTATATATACAAGTGTGCAAATTTTTTCCACACTTGCTTACTGCCCACAAAGTGTTTGTTAAAAGGCTGCAGTGACCAATTGTGAGTTTTTTCTCCACAGTGATGCAGATTTTATATATACAAGTATGTAGATTTTTTCCACACTTGCCTACTGCCCACAAAGTGTTTGTTAAAAGGCTGCAGGGACTAGTTTTATTTTTTGGTCGTCTTCTCCAATCATTCTTGCAATCTCCCTTTTGGGTTATTTGTAAATCAAAATGACCGAGGGATACAAAAATATGAGTGGAGAAAATCTTCCCGCTAATATCACCTCAATCAAACTAAATTCAAGCAATTATTTGGAATGAAAACGGGCCATCACCATTTATGTTCAGGGTCGTATGAAGATGGGTTTGTTGACAGGGACTGCCCCTAGACCTACCACTAGTGTTGGTGATGCTGAGAAGTGGGATGCAGACAATGCAATTATTCTTGGCTGGCTCTTGAACTCTATGGATTCATCAATCTATAGGGCCTTTATGTTTTATGAGTTTGCTGTCAAGCTCTGGAGTAAGCTGGCAGACACGTTTGCACCTTCTGATCATGACACATGGATCTACCAACTAAAACAGATGATTTCAGAATGTAAGCAGGGAGATTCTGCTATGGGGGAGTATTACAGTTCACTTCAGAGTATGTGGGAAGAGCTCAGTCACTATGAGCCTCTTTCTGAGTTTGGTGAGGAGGTTGCCGCCAAGTTAGCTAAGCGATATGAACGCGACTAGATTTATACTTTTCTTGGGGGCTTTTGTTCTGAATATGAGCAGACACGCACACAGATTTTCACCACCTATGCTGAGAATTGTCTATGGGATACTCTTTACTGAGGAGTAGCGTCGCCATGTTATGTCTAACAGTACTCCGATGACTTCTGCGCTGCAGGAGCGTGCAACCTTTACATCTGATACTCGCCCCTTTGCTACTAGGGGTAGGCGGAACGATCGAGGAGGCAAACGCGGAGGTCGCGAAGGTCGCTCATCTCTCATATGTTCTCAGTGTGGTCTTACAGGACATGACCGAGATCACTGTTATCGTCTTCATGGATATCCAGTGGGTTATCAGCCGAGATCTTCTACATTTGCTCATATAACTGCTACTGATACACCTAAGACTTTTATTGGTGATTTGAGCTCTCTTCAATCCCAAGTAGCAAAGTTATTTAGATCATATGAGTTTCGTGCCTCGCAGCCACCTTCTACAGATCGCCTAGGGACTTTTGCTTTTACTTCTGAGCCATCAGGTACACCTGATTCATCTGCTTTTGCTGATTGCTCTTAGTTGGGTCATTGACTCAGGGGCCACTGATCACATGACGGGTGAGTCTCAGGGGTACTCTCTATTCTCCCTCTTCTTCTCCTGCTTAGGTTCGCATAACTGATGGCTCTTACACTCCTATTTTAGGAGTTGGAACTATTCCCAGATCCTCATCTTTGTCTCTTTCTCATGTTCTACATGTTTCTCAGTTTTCTACTAAACTTCTTTCTGTTAGTAGCATTGCCAAGAAACTGAATTATTGCGTTATTTTTTATCCTAATTATTGTGTTTTTCAGGAGCTTACTACGAAGAGGATTGTTGGTAGAGGCATTGAGAGGGATGGATTGTACTTCCTGCAGGCTGACTTTAGTATACCAACTGCTGCTGTTGCTGATAGACCTGTTGATACTTCCTCTGTTTTTCCTTTTTCTGTTGACGTTAGCCTAGACACTTAATCTTTGTGGCATGCTAAACTTGGACATGTCGGGTTTCAGTCCTTATGCACTTTACTTCCCAGTTTTAAATCTATTTGTACATCAATAAAGTTTAAGTGTGATGCTTGTGAGCTCTTGAAGCATGTTAGACATTCTTATTCATCACATATGCATAAATATGATGTTTCATTTCATATTGTTCACTCTGATGTGTGGGGTCCCTCCCCAATTACCTCTGTTGATGGTTTTCAGTATTATGTTACTTTTATTGATGACTGTATTAGGTGTACATGGTTGTATTTGTTGAAACATAAGAGTGAAGTCTTTTCTAAGTTTTAGGAATTTCATGCCTTAGTTAAAACTCAATATGGTGCTACTGTGAAAATCCTGAGGTCTGACAATGGGGGAGAGTATACGTCTTAATCCTTTGCTAATTACTTGAAAGTGCATGACATTATTCATCAATTTTTCTGTCCTTATACTCCACAACAAAATGGTGTTGTTGAGCCTAAGAATAGGCATCTTTTGGGATTGACTCGTTGCTTACTTCGAGGTATGTACGTACCAAAACTTTATTGGTCTTTGACACTACTTACTGCCTGTTCTTTTATGAACCACACCCCATCTAGGGCGTTGGCAGGTCATACTCCATATCATACTCTTAGACCCACAGATCATATTTTTTCTGTTGAGCCTCGTGTGTTTGGATGTACTTGTTTTATCCAGGTCCTTCGTCCCACTCGATAAAAATTAGATGACAAAGTTATCAGATGTCTCTTTGTTGGCTGTTCTCCTATTTCTATAGGGTATCGTTGCTATGATCCTCATACTCGTCGGTTTTACACTTCCATGGATGTCACATTTTTTGAGGATGTTCCCTATTTTACTGAGGATCGTCATACTCCTACCCCTGCCCCCCCTCTCCCTTTGCCTGTACTTCAGGATCTTCCTATTCCTCCGCAACAAAAGAGGGTGCTTACTTATGTCCGACGTAGGTGGCGTGGTTTAACTTTAGCAATGCCTCCTCCTTCATCCTCTGCAGTGGTGACTTCAACTCCTGTAAGTATCCTTGATCCACCTCCTATACCTTCCCCATATTTTACTAATGATCTAGATCTTCCTATAGCTCTCAAGAAAGAAGTTTGCAATCGGGTGACTCCTTACCACCCTGCCAATTTTGTTTGTTATCAGAATTTCTTTCCCACTTATCACGCCTTTCTCTCTACCATTGACTCTGAATCAATCCCTCAGACTGTTCGTGCTGCCCTTGATCATCCCTCCTGGTGGGCTGCCATGGTTGAGGAGATGGATGCCTTGCAGGCTAATCATACATGGGACATGGTTCCTCTTCCACCTGAGAAGAAAATTGTTGGTTGTAAATGGGTCTTTGCTATGAAGCACAATCCGGATGGTACGGTTTCTCGATATAAGGCTCGGCTCGTTGCAAAAGGGTTTACCCAAACCCATGGGATTGATTATGAGGCTAAATTTGCTCCTGTAGGCAAGTTGACTTCTGTTCGTATTCTCCTAGCTCTTTCGGCCATGCAGGGATGGTCTCTTCATTAACTCGATGTTAAAAATGCGTTTCTTCATGGTGATCTCATTGAGGAGGTTTATATGGATCCCCCTCCCGATTTCCTGCTTCAGGGGGAGACGGCGAATGTCTGTCGACTTCGCAAATCAATTTATGGGTTGAAGCAGTCACCTAGGGCATGGTTTCATCACTTTAACAGTGTCGTTATTGATTTGGGGTTCCACAGATGTCACTCAGATCATACAATTTTCATTCACTCTAGTCCTTTTGGTCGTGCTATTCTTCTGGTTTATGTGGACGACATTATTCTTACTGGTGATGACCATACCTTTATCAGTTGGACTAAGAGTGAATTGGGCAGAATATTTGAAGTCAAAGACTTGAGATACCTGAAATATTTTCTTGGCTTGGAAATTGCTAGATCTCAAAAAGGGATATTTATCTAGTAGAGAAAGTATGCCACAGACTTGTTGCGTGATACTGGTATGCTTGGTTGTAAACCAGCAATCTCACCTATGGATCAGAAGCTTTCAATACATAAGAAGGATGGAGATTTACTTCCGGATCCGCATGAGTATCAGAGATTGGTGGGCAGATTGATTTATCTCACTAGACCTGATATCACGTTTGCTGTCAGTCTTGTGAGCCAGTTTATGCATGCTCCTCGCACTGTCCACCTTGCTATCGTCCATCGCATTCTTAGGTATATCAAATCAAACCCGGGGTTTGGATTGGTATATCATGCTTGTGGTCCTATGAGTATTTCATCTTACACTGATGCTGATTGGGCTGGATATGTTATTGATCGTCGATCTTCTTTTGGTTATTGTGTTTTCTTGGGAGGCAACCTGGTTGCTTGGAAGAGTAAGAAGCAGGCGGTGGTGTCTAAATCTAGTGCAGAAGCCGAGTACCGGCCCATAGCATATGGTACCTGTGAAGTCTTGTGGATGCGCTCCCTTTTATCTGAGCTTGGTTATCCTATTTTAGACTCGGTTCCCCTCCACTGTGACAATGAGGCAGCAGAGAAGATTGCATCTGATTCTGTTCTTCACGAGAGGACCAAACACATTAAGATTGACATTCATTTTGTTCGTGAGAAAGTATGGGACAAGACTCTTGTTTTGATTGATGTTACATCCTCTCAGCAACTTGCAGAGAGGATGTAACATCAATCAAAACAAGAGTCTTGTCAAGCTGGGCATGGTCAATATGCATGCTCCAGCTTGAGGGGGAGTGTTAGTAATGTTAGTGGTATTAGTAGATGGGGTGTATCTAATAATATTGGTGTGTATATATCTCCTCTCCTTATGTCACTTAATATTAATGCTAGTGAGACCGTCTAACTCACTAAGCCTTTTTCCTCTCATTCTCTCTCTCTCTCTCTCTCTCTCTCTCTCTAACAAACCTCAATGGGTATTTCTCCTCTTTAGTTATTAGCTAGCTTCTCTACTTCTACATAGCCGGCATATAAGCTTATGTTGTTTCCCACGTCTCTTTCTCCACACTTCCGATTCTTATTTCGTTATTCACACCTCTTTATATATATAAACCCTCTGTTCTCTCATGCCTCTTTCTCCATGCATATCTGCAACATGTTTTCATTCATAGACATGTGTATTTTGCATTATCAAGAGGGGGCTTGGAGACCATGGGTTAAAATATCGGGTTACCGATACGTATCGTCCGAGCTCCAAAACGATACGTATCGGACGATACGTATCGGTACCGGTTTGTATCGGACGATACATTGAATGTATCGTTCAAGTCCAATACCGATACGTATCGTCCGATACGTATCGGTATCGGACGATATTTTGATCCATGTTGGAGACGAACTACAAAATATTGGTCAAGAAAGTTTCTGAGGCAAAATTGGCCCTTACAACAAAAAATGATGTATATAAAGCAAGGATCAAATTTGGACCGAAATTTCGGCCGAAAACCGAAAATTTGGCCGAAATTTTGAGTCCCATACAAAATATGACCGAAATTTCGGTCCAAATTATCATTTCAGTGAGGACCGAAACCGATAATGTGGACCGAAATTTCGGTCATTTCGACCGAAACCGATAATTTGAACATCTTTATATTATAAAGATGTTCTAATTACATGAAATTTATTTTGGCATTCTGAACAATTTCATGTGATTACATATCGCAATCGCAGTCAAAGTTATATGTCGCGGTCAAGGTTACTTGTTGCAGTCCAAGTTACTTGCCACAGTTAAAGTTATAAGTCGCAGTCAAAGTTACAAGTTGTCGTGGTTAAAGTTATATGTTGCTACCGCGGTCAAAGTTACATACACTGTCAAAGTTACATGTCGCAATCAATGTTATAAGTTGCTGTCAAAGTTACATGTCATTGTCGCGGTCAAAGTTGCATGTCACAGTCACTTATCTCTCTTTGTTGTGTCTCTCACCCCCTCTTTCTCTCTCCTCTCTCTCCTCACATTGCACATGCGTCGTTTTCTAGTTTTGTTAATTGATTTGCAGTAAGTAAATGCTGGTGAGGCAGTAGCAGCTCTCTAAATTTTTTCTAGTACAGAGATGAAGTTGTATACTGAGTAATGCCATTTTCTAATTATTGGTGAAATTTTGAAGTCATTGAAATCCAGTTATATTTTGGTGACTAATTAATTTAATTTATTGGACTGTCTTTGACCCTTGTATTTAGCAATGGAAGCCTGTGTGTTTTTATCTTATATTTCAAATCACTTTGATTTTTGCTTCATGCGAGCCTCATATAACTTCTCTTACCCTTTCTACACATTTGTTTTTGCAGTAGTGGAGGTCTTGTGGCATATTCCGAATCAAGAGTAGAACATGGGGTAAAGAGTTTTGAATCATCTGAAGCAGAGACCCAGAAGAAGAAGAAGGTGGTAGTTCTTGGGACCGGATGGGCTGGCACAAGTTTCTTAAAAAATTTGAGTAGTTCCACATATGATGTTCAGGTGATATCACCTCGCAACTACTTTGCGTTCACTCCATTGTTGCCAAGTGTCACATGTGGTACCGTGGAAGCACGTAGCGTTGTTGAGCCAGTTCGTAAAATTATAAAAAAGGTAAGGGCTGAATGTTTAGATATAAAAAGATCAGTGCTTTTTAAATATATGCAGAGAGGTTGCATACTTGCATTATTTTTATGATTTATCCCTCTGACCTACTTTATATATATAATTAACTTGTCTCTGGAATGGAAGGATCAATAAATTTTCTTAAATTAGATGGGCTGCCTTAAATATTATGATACACAACAAAAATAATTTAAAGACGTAAACAGCTAGAAACCTCTCTAAGAAAAAGAAAGAGCTCGAGTCTCCTCACTCTCTGGTAGAGATAACACCATCATTGTTCCACTTTTAAGCCACTTGGTGCCATGTGTCACATATTCTTGACCAACCCAGATGGCAGAATATTATATAAACTTCACTTAGCCTGAACACTCACCAATAGATCTGAACCATCCAATCTGAGCACTTCAATATAGACATTAGGCTAGAGATGCACAGCAGTCTATATTAAAGTGCCCTGGTTGAAATGGTTTGAACCCTCTGATAGGCTCTTTTTTCCATCTGAGACTTTCATTTGATGTTCAGCCACTTGGCCGAATTGGATTGATAGGAAAAAAATCCACTATTTGGCCCAAAAGTTGTGATGGTGAGGGCGTTAAATTCCATGTGAAGAAACTAAAGGGGAAATAATTGAGAGGCTACAAAGAGAGAAATCAGAAACTAAAAGGCATTCGCTACGATCCATCAGCAAATGAGTGTATGGTTAGAGAAGTCATATAAAATTAGTGATTAAGTTTTCTTGGTAATAATGTTGGATCTGAAAATGCAAATGATAAAACATTCTGGGCAGCATTACGAGTAGAAGTTAAATAGTTGAGAGTGGAAGACACAGATTCTAGTGACAAAATACGGATACGGGTTTAATACGGACAACGAAAAAGTCTGAAAAAAACGGCAAAATGCAGAAAAAAGGGAAAAAAATTGGAAAATAAACTGTAAAATACAGAAAACAGAAAAAAGGAAAAAGTAATAAAACTTTTAATACGTTTTCAAGTTAAAGTTTTGTGGTATTCTTTAAAAAAATATTTGAGACAGTTTTTGGAAATATGATAAAATACGGGAACAAAACGTTAATACTTGAAAAATTGTGTTTAGTACTCGAAATAAACGTATTATTCAATAACCCGGGTATTATACGGGTTTAGTACGCTGTGGCAAACAGATGCATATTTTTCAAAGAAAGCCGTAAAAGAAAATCTTGATACTATGAGGTTGTCATCCAGGGTATTTTTTTTCTTTCACTATGTATTTATCTTAGTAATTTGTAATTTTGGTCCTGCAATTTCTCTTTTTTTATATGTAGTTGTTATAGCTGTTCTATTTTGCAAGAGATGGTTTACTCCAGTTGCTGAAATGATGTTCTATCTGCTTTCTATTCATTTGATAGAAACATGGAGATATCCTATTTTGCGAAGCTGAGTGTGTTAAGATTGATGCCGCGAACAAGAAAGTCCACTGCCACACTGATATTGTTACAAATTTGAGAAAAAATACAGATTTTTCAGTAGATTATGACTACTTAATAGTAGCAATGGGTGCTCAGGTAAATACGTTCAACACTCCCGGCGTGACGGAGAATTGCCATTTTCTAAAGGTAACTTTCCATTTTCTGATATTTTCGTTAGGATTTTATGAACCATTGTTTAGCTCCATTTAGTCACCCACCTTTTTTGGCAAAATAAACCCATAAAATCAAAAAAGTTTACCGAGATGTTTAATTTAATTTATTGTGTGTTTGGTTAACTCTATAAGTTTAATACTTTTTTTAGCAATGTCATTAACATTCTTGAAACATTTATCAGTCTACATGAAACCATTCTGCAATTATTATTAAGGGTTTTTTGCATACACCCCCTTGTGATATGTCTTATTTACACTTTGCCCCCCGTGTTTCACCTATTTACAGTACGGCCCTTGCTTTTTATTTTTTTTACTTATTGCCCTCTACAGTGAAGGATCAATCGTTGACTGTTAGAGAGCTAACCTTTGACTGCCTTGAATCAGACGATAGAGATCTTTTTCACCACAATCTTCCACCCAATGAATCTTGAGATTGGGAGCCTACCATCGAGCAATCAGATTTTGATTCTACACGCAGACAACCCAAATAGTTAACACGATCATGGTTGTGCATCAAACGTAGTCCTTGGATCACTTTTTGAGATATGTGCCATGTGAATCACAATCTGATGTTTGGTTGTAGGCCCATGATCTCAAGTACTAGGTTAAAGATCGGAGTGAAAAACATTCTCCATCGTTTGATTTGAAGCAGTCAAAAGTTTATTTTTTCGGAGAGTTTGTCATTGTAGGATAATGAGTAAAGGAAACACAAAAGTAAGGGCCACACTATACATAAGATATATCTCAAGGGGATAAATGCAATAAACCCATATTATTATTATTATATTTTTGTGATTGCGTACCCAAATGGTACCTTTGTGTTCCTAACTATCCTAATGTACCTTCAATGATGCCATCTATATTTGGGCTCTTCTTAATAGGATTAAAATGCATGGTTTGCAAACTCGTTCGAGTTACCTGAAACTCGTCTGAGTCAACTTGACCTGATTGAGTTCCGAGTAAACTCGAAGGTAAACTCGAATTTTCGAGTTTCCAGAGTAACCCGGTCGAGTTAACTCAAATAACTCGTATGAGATAAAAAAAATTATTAAATATTTTCTTTAATATTATAATTTTCGCCAAAAGGCAAAAAAAACCTATGCTTTGCAGACAGGTATCTAAGGGGCTTCATAAAACTCCTTCCGTTTTACTTCTCGAGCCGATGTGGGACTAAACTAACACTTAGTACCCACTACCAGCCAAGAAAAGAGGTTGCAAGAATGAGTGGATATAAGTCTGTGCGTGTAATGACAGTGACTTTTGAGGAGATATACGCTATTAGTAGTGTATATATAATGGAATTAAACCATAAACCAGCACAACTAATGGTTCGACTGTTAAATATTTGACTGCCTTGAATCAGACCATGAAGATCATTTTTTGTTCCAATATTCCATATAATGTATCTAGAGATCATGCCCCACCTATTAGATGGTCAGATGTTGGTTCCACGTGGAATAAATTCCCAAACGGTACCCAAGAGCTCTTCTTATGGTACGCCATGATGACCGTCACTTTGAGGATGTGTGCCATGTGGAATCAGCATCTGACCATCTGGTAGGGGACATGATCTCTAGATCTATTGTATGAAGGATTGGGAAGTAAAACGATCTCCATCGTCTGATTCAAGCCAATCGACGGTGTTAATGGTAAAACCATCAGTTGCACTAAACTAACTTCGGTTGCAAAAATCCATACCTTATAAAGAAAGCAGTTTGCCATTTAACACCTAAATTCAACCACAATTTTTATATATATATATATATATATATATATCGAGTCAGACCGAGTTGAGTTTTTCTCTGAGTATACTCGACCCGACTGACTTTCGAGTCGAGTTTTCGGGTTTTTGAACCATGTTAAAATGGTTTCTTGGATGCTTTAAATAAGTGCAGTTTATTATTTGGTAGTAAACATGCACATCTTAACACAGGAAGTAGAGGACGCTCAAAAGATCCGTAGGAGTGTGATGGATCTTTTTGAAAGATCCAGCCTTCCCAATCTAACTGATGAAGAAAGGAAGAAAAATCTTCACTTCGTAATTGTTGGTGGAGGTCCAACTGGTGTGGAATTTGCTGCAGAGTTGCATGATTTTGTCCGTGAAGATTTGGTCAAGTTATATCCTATGGTTCGAGACCTCGTCAAGATAACAGTAATAGAGGCAGGAGATCATATTTTAAACATGTAAGGAAGAATCTAGTATATTTATGCACTTTCATGCCTTCTGTAATATTGTGTTCTTGTTACATCCCTATAGCATCCGTTATGCATACTGCTTGTTATATATATACGCACACACATTAGCATATCCACGACCTTGTTTCTTCCATAAAAACCCCCCCCATATGTAAAACATCTTTGTTCTTCAACTAAAAAGCAAAGGACAAAATAGTAATACGGGAACGAGAACGACATTTTCTGTAAATACAAATTGGTGGCTTTGTGGTATTTACAAAAATGCCATTCTCATTCACCATTTTGTCCTATGTTTTTCAGCTAAGGGAAAAATTGCTTAATGGGAAGGTTTTTACAGAAAAAGGGTTGTGGATAAATTTAAATTTCCCATGCTTGCATTGACTAAAATACCCTTACAATGCATTACACCCATTACTATTACTCACACAGAACAATCACGTATTAGACCGACACACCACACATATTAGCGATTACATTTTTCTTAAAATTTTTAGCATATACAGGGGTGTTATCATACCAGCATTAGCACGCTGGATCCCCTCGACCTCCTGCAGTTAAGCCTGCCTGGGCAAGAGGAATACTAGGATGGGCGATCTCTTAGGAAGTCCTCATGCTGCACCTGCCTTTTTCCCCAACTGACTCTAAATAGATTGGACAAAGTGATGCTTATATAAGTGAATATTTTCCAAAATCAATTGAAATGCCTTTGAATCATAGTTTGATATACACTTTGATTGGTCCAACTTCCTTATACAACCCATTTTCATTGGCAGATTAGTCGATTATTGTCATGGTGTAATTTTCTATGGAATTGTGCATACTAGTATTAGGTAACCCAAACTGAGTGCCGGAGGTGGCACTCGGTGAATATCCTTTTGTTCATATGGTGAAGCACCGGGAAATGCACTGCTATTTACGAGCATGAAAATCAGTTAAAACATTCGTTTTTGCCCCTTCAATGATTTGGTTGTCAAAATTATTAGCGTCATTTACCAAGGCTGTTGGTTTGGGATTGACCCGAGTGCCGCCACTGGCATTTGGGCTGGGTACCTTATACTAGTTCATCATCATGAAGCTGCATCATGGATATGTTTCCCAAACAGTCTTCTATCAGTGGATTCAGAGCCACTGACATGGTATTTCCATATAAAGCTATCAATTTGAAATTAATTCTCCAAAATATTTTTGTTAAATTATGATTACCTTTCGGGTGATATTTACTTTTCCCAACCTGCTCTTAAAAGGGAAACAGGTCAGCAGATTTGTATATTTGGTACTATATTGTCATCAAGTGTGCCACCTGATGTGAAGGCCAGGATGTTTAGATCTGTGGCATCCAGAATTGCATTGAGGGAACATCTCTATTGTGATTAGGAGCAGTAATCACATGATAGAGATGCTTTTTTGATGCGATCCTTGACAACACAAATCTAAACATTGTGGCTTTCACATCAAGTGTCACACCTAACGAAAAATAGTGCCATGTGTCCTAATTTGGTGACCCATTTCGCTTCGGTGACCTTATACCGACTCTTTTAACATTTATTACGTTGTCTCTTCTATTGATGGATTTCACTTTTTGTGGTTGTCCAATAGCATTTGCAGATTTATCCTTCCACCTTCCAAATTTTATTCTTATGCTTGGAGATGTGGTGTTTGTAGGTTTGATAAAAGAATCACTGCATTTGCTGAAGAAAAATTTCAAAGAGAAGGCATAGATGTAAAAACTGGATATATGGTTGTAAAGGTATCTGATAAGGACATTACGATGAAGGAAAGAACTACAGGAGTGTCTTCTATTCCATATGGCATGGTTGTCTGGTCTACTGGCATCGGGACCCGGCCTGTCATAAAGGATTTTATGGAACAAATTGGTCAGGTTCATGTCTTTGCACCCGGACTCTTTCTCTCTATTTTGAATCCAAGTAAAATTCTTTCTGTCTAGGTTATTTTCGATGTGACTCTCTTGGCCGCATACATAGATTGTACCATGACCGTCTACTTTAGGCCATGTGGTTCACGTGTGATTAATCGAAGTAGTCCAACTAGCCGCCGCCCATGATTGCACACCAAAAGTCTTGGCTATTACAGGATTTGAACCATCCAATTCGCGCGCTTTAATTTTGACGTTAAAAAATATGCACAACAATCCATTTTAGAGTGCAGATGTTGGATGGTTCAGATTCCTCGATGAGGATTTTTGAGCCCATTTCTATTCAATATATGTGTTACCATCTTGATGGCTTGAATTTTTAAAAAACTCATGGCCCATTAGTCTGTTTTTTTGTTCGAAGTGAGCCTCCAATCTTAATTGACTGACATCTTTTGTTCAATCACACAGAAGAATAGGCGTGTTTTAGCAACTGATGAGTGGCTACGAGTCGAAGGATGTGATAGCGTATATGCACTTGGTGACTGTGCCACCATCAATCAACGTAAAGTCATGGTATGTTCCTTTTAATGGTTAATATATGCGTGTGTTTACATATATATATATATATATATATATATATATATATATATATATATATATGGAAAGCAAGGTTTTAAAAGTTAGGATATAGGTCTAGGGTTTGAGATGTAGATGAGGGAGGGACATGGTATATTTATGAAGGTGACAACCCAATTTTTTCTGGGAGCCATTACACACACAAAGTTGGCTCAAGCACAACATCTAAAAGAAAGATATGGTATTTTTAGGACCTGTGTCATGTGAAAACACCATCTAAGCCGTTTGATTTGAAGACCATCACCTAAACATCTTTAGGACAAAAGATTGGCTCAAAACATGATCTCTATCATATGATTCAATGAAGTCAGAGGCCATCATCTGGTTCAATGGTGAACTTCATTGAATCATATGATAGAGATCGTGTTTCGTGCCAATATTTTGCACCACAGATCTTTAGATCATGGCCTTCAAATCAGACGGCTTAGATGATGTTCCATAAGGCACAGGTTCCTAAAATACCAAGTCTTTCTTTTACGTGTTGTGCAAGGGCGAGCTTTGTGTGGGCAAGTAATGGCTTCCTTTTTGTTATTATTTATGTGACGCCCCATTAATCATTAATCATATTATCTATTATTTTTCTGATTAGGTTTATTTAATTCCAATATGCTTTTAGGAAGATATCTCAGCAATATTTAAAATTGCCGACAAAGACAAATCTGGTACTTTAACAGTAAAGGAATTCCAAGAGGTCCTCGATGACATCCTTATAAGGTATCCACAATTGGAACTTTATTTGAAGAATAAGCAAATGGGCAATATTGTAGATCTGTTGAACACTTACGAAGGGAATGGTAAAAATGGATCCAAAGAATTGGATATTGAAGCTTTCAAGTCAGCTCTTGCTAATGTGGATTCACAGATGAAGAGTCTTCCTGCCACAGCTCAGGTGAACTTATTATTTACTTTCCCTTGAATTTTATGGATGCATGGTGAAGCTAGATTTTTATTTTATCGGTAGATATCTTGGACAAAAAGAGGGAATTTATGATAACACTTTCAGTCAAGGATTAAAATGTCACTATCGGTATCGGTCTGTGTCAATGCCATGATGTATTGTCTCGGGAATCATCTCAGGTGTTGGTGATACAATATACTCCAAAGTGTGTGTATATATATATAAGGAGTCCCTAGGTTACATTTTTAGGGTTGAACCCTAAAACACTGCCGAGATCACATGCCATGTGGCATGTGATCCCAAAACAAAAACCCGTTTTTGAATCCCAGGACACGCGGCATGTGATCTATAAAAAAAATAAATTTTTTTTTTTAACCTTTGAAAATGTGGTCAAATATTGGATAATGCCTAACATTCCCAGGGCGTTGAAAATTTTCCACCATTGACCACATTTTGAAAGGTGGATATGATGTTTTTTCAAATGTCTGTTTTTGGGGATGATATATATATATATATATATATATATATATATATATATATATATATATATATGCAATACCTGAGATGATACATTTTTCTTTGATGGCTATGTACCAAGGCATCAGGTGGGTATTGGTGAAACAATATGCTACAGTGTATATCCATGGAGTGATACCCAGTGTTACCTTGGCACTTCTACTTTTGGAATTTTTTCCGTGCCGACACTTGGTGGCACGTGGAAACTCATCAAATAACATGAAACTTCTAGACAAGTGCAAAAATACCACATAATACCATCAAAATAATCATCATTAGCAACAATAAAATGAACTTCGTTTAAAAAATTTTTATGTGAAGTTTAGTAACTACTAAACTTTGTGTCAAGTTTAGTAACTACTAAATAAAAGGTTTGGGCCGTTGAAAACAATTTTTATAATATAGTATACTTTTATTTAGGTTCATGACATACACTATGTATCTTTTTCATTACATGTCTTAATTGCCACTTTAGGTTTCCCTTCAATTATATATATATATATTATTTATTTAGTTTTCTTATGGCCATGCCACCGTATTGGAATCTTTAAAAATTGGCGTGTCAAACATCTATTGGTACCTTGACACTTGGCACCCGTGCCACGTGCCTAGATAACATTGGTGATACCCGATGCCCGAGACGATACTTTTGTCTCGGGTGGCTTCGATACCAAGACGTATTGCCCGATACTTCTCAGTGTTGTCTGCGATTTTGATCTACGCTTTCAGTGACAAGTCAACTGAGGATCACTTCCTTTGATGAATAATATAAGCGAGTATGTGTTGAGCACCTATCAGAGGATTCCTCTGACCATATTGTCGCCCTCATCATAATGGCATCTTATCAATAACCATCTCAGCGTTGCTTTTTCTTGTTCTATTATGTCATTATAGGTTGCTGCTCAAGAAGGTGCTTATCTTGCTGACTGCTTTAATCGGATGGAGGAATGTGAACAGCATCCTGAAGGACCTCTCAGGTTTAGAGGATCGGGTCGCCATCGGTTCCGTCCCTTTCGGTATAGTTTCTATTACTATAAGAATTTTGTCTCTTCAAGTTGTATTGCTCATAATTATGATCATAACTTGAATCTAATTGAGTCTATAATTTAAAGATAATCAATAAGTTTCTCACTTTGAATTTGTCACTGCATTTTGTTTATAAGATATTTGTGCTTAATTGAGTCTATAATTTAAAGTTAATAAGTTTCTCATTTTGAATTTGTCACTGCATGTTGTTTATAAAATATTTGTGCTACTTCAACTTCATCAATATTGCATGGTAGATATAAATATTTTTGTTACCTACATTTCATCAATAAGAAGCTGGAAATGGAAGTGGTCAGGTTGTGCCAGGCCAAAATCTAGGTCGGCCTGACCCTATCGGCCCTCGACCCAACACACCCTGATCCTACCCTTGGATGTGTCTGACCCGACCTGACCTATCCCAAAAAACTGGACACCCTGACTCTTGGATGTGTCTGAACCGACCTGACCTAACCCAAAAAACTGGGTTGATATATATATATATTCTGGTTAGGTGCTCCAATGGTGTATCTCCACCGTATACGAAGGTCCACATGGAGCTTGATGTGGCGTTCAAAGTATTTTTTGGCTGTCATGTGGAGCAAGATGACATTATTTAGATCATCTAATAGAAAATAAATTCAAAACAGCGTATACAACATATACACCATGTATTTTCTAAGGCTAAAAATATAGACCATTGAATGAGAGTCAATTCAACTTTCAATTTAATATTATGTTTTTTATTTATCTAACAATTGATCTACAATAATGATGCAGTAAAACCGCTAAAACCCTAGTTATGCAATTTTAAAATCAATTTGAGATTTAATTGAGCAGCGGAGATATAGAAATTAATCCCAAAACACATAAAATATTTAATAATTTTATTAGGGCAATTTAATTGATTCGATTTAACAACCGTTAGCATATGAACTTCCCGATCTAGAAAATAGGTCTAAAGATAGACTAGTTTCTATCTAGTTTAGGGCACCAAGCGACAATCTCGATGTTGTCTCTTAACTCTGTAGTAGGATTTGAATAATTTAAGGCCCGAAAGGTTTAAATCATTCAAAGGGAATCAACATATTAGGGTGAGGAATTTAGAAACAAAATCCCAACAACAATATAAAAAGGAGAAGATATTTTGGGTTTATGGATTTTCAATAGAAGGAAGAAAGAAACTAGATAAATTACCTGACAATAATGAAAAGACAAAATAGAAAAGGGATAGAAGATCCAAGGAATCGCTCCAAGGAAGATAGTTGGCCTCACACCAAACCGCACGCGGAAAGATGAATCGCTCTTTCAAGTTTTGAGAGAATCGCACCCTCGAAGAAAACTTTGATAAAAAGATCTCAATTTGCAAAAGCAATATTCAATAATCATTCGCTCCTTAAAAATGTATTTACAATGCCTTTATATAGGCAAACTAACCCTAACTAAGCATAAATTCGAAAGAAAAGAATCCTAAAGCATCCAAAACTCTAAAAAGACAAGTTTTGTCTCAAAACTAGTCTAGCCGTCAATGTGTTGACGCGCCCCACGGACGTCTGTCCTGAGACTCACGGATGTCCGTCCATTTCACGGACGTCCGCAGTGCACAAAATAGAGGGCCCTCCGAATCATAGACGTCTGTCCTAATGTCACAGGCGTTTGTGGATACGGATGCCTTGAGCACGGATGTCCGTGCTTCAACTCTTCAGAACGCTTTCATTATTTAGTTATGAGCTTTCGGGATATTTTCGCACGCTTCTTTTGCCTTGATAGACCATAGGCGGTTCTTTAAATCGGATGTCCCCATCAACCTGGTTACCTGATTCATTATGGACCTTGACTGGTTCGCTCTCAGTTCAGTCAGGTTTGCCTATCCTAACTCTAATGTGTCAAAATTGCGTATAGAGTGATGTAATCTGGTCTCTCCTTTTCCTAAGAAGTATCTAACCACCAATTTGGAAAGATTTTGTTGTTAACAAGATTTAAGTATTTAATATTTTCTATTTAAAACTCATCCCGCCCCAACTGAACAGCGTTCAAGAGTATCAAACTGTGAACTGCATACCTGAATTTGAAATGTGTGAACAAACGAGTCTGGTAAAATTGATTGATACAACTTGCTTTTGATCCATGTGGGATCAAAACAGTGCCTTGGGTGTCACGCGGAGGTCCACGGAGCTTGGTGTACCTATCTTGCTACTCTGTTTGAGTATATATATGAGGGTAGCTCTGTTCACACCCGCGCAATCTATGAGGGTGCCTACGTTCGAAACCCCCTCTAAAACCCGTTGATTGCTTTGAATTAGACGATTTAGATCATTTTCACCCCACTCTTCCACACGATAGATCTTGAGACCATGACCGTACCATCGGACGGTTTATTTGTTATTCTACGTGATACAAATCCCCCGAAATTACCGTTTGAGCATTATGTTTTACGTGTAATCTAATCTACTGTGCAAGTAGTCTCTCTCTAATTTTGGGTTTCAGGGGTTTCAAACCTCTATTCACGTGGGTGCGAACAGAGGTACCACACACACACACACACACACACACACATATATATATATATATATATATATATATATATGAAAAAGGTTCCATAGTCCCATGGACTACCTTCATTGTAGTCCCAATCTCAAAATGGGTGCCACGTGGCACCCAAGACACACACATATATATATATATATATATATATATATATATATATATATATATATATATATATATATATATATATATGTTACTGGGTTGGGTGACTTGGGTCAGGTTGGGCTCTGCTTGACCAGAGGCAGCTGTAATCAATGTATATGACTGTTTTGTACAAGTATCTTTTCTATCCCATCACATTCAGATTCTTATGACATCTTCTAACTATCTGTGCAATGTGACTAATGGGTTCATTACTTCAGAATGCTCGACCTGAGACAGCTGTAATCAATGTATATGACTCTGTTTTGTACAAGTATCTTTTCTATCCCATCACATTCAGATTCTTATGACATCTTCTAACTATCTTTGCAATGTGACTAATGGGTTCATTACTTCAGAATGCTCGACCTGAGACAGCTGTAATCAATGTATATGACTCTGTTTTGTACAAGTATCTTTTCTATCCCATCACATTCAGATTCTTATGACATCTTCTAACTATCTTTTTAATGTGATTAATGGGTTCATTGCTTCAGAATCTTTGGTGTTTTAGTGTTTTTTTCCCCTTTAGTGGTTACCAACTTGAGTCCCTTGTGGCTAGTGTTAAGTCTACAATGTTGTAGGTGGTATATATGGCAACAATCTTAGAGATTATTTTAGGGACTATGTTCTGGTATTTGAAAAAACAGTGATTCATTATTTGTCACTATTATTGATATGCTAATAAGGCGAGTCTGAACTCGAGGATGGAGAAGAAGAAAGAATAAGAGAAATGAGTGTTGACGAAGAAGAAAGGGAAAGGAGAGAAAAAAGGCCTGAAATATAACAGTTAGCCATTCATGTGACACCAAGTCATGTAATCACTTGGTCGCATGAGTCGCATACAAAGAAAAAAGATAGTTTGAGCATGGTTAAACTGTCTTTCATTATGCTATTATATTCTTAATGTGTTTCACCAATTAGGGTTTAGAAATCTGGCCTCTAGCTTTCTTTAATTCTGTTTATGGAATACATTAGGTACAAGCATTTTGGGCAATTCGCTCCATTGGGAGGAGAGCAAACGGCTGCACAACTTCCTGGAGATTGGGTTTCTATTGGCCGCAGCAGTCAGTGGCTCTGGTATTCTGTATACGCAAGGTATTTTCGACCTCAGATTTTAAATGCATGATGAGTGTTGATTTCTCCACTAGTGGCATGCATGCATGTCGGAACGGGCCGGGTCGGTAAGGTCGTGCCAAAATTTAGGGCAGCTTGACCATTTGGTGCACCCAATCCGACCGGCAAGGATATATGCCCGACCCGGTTGAAAAGCTTCGTGAGAGATATGTTGTACGTTTTATATTGTATAATATAGATCTATAATATATTATATCCGGTCGGGCCAAAACCTGCCTGACCCGAATTGGCAAGTCAACTTTGTAAGCCTGCCCCGGCTTTTGAGCTGGGTTGGACTGGTTGGCTCATGGACCCAATCCGGTCCATTGACAGTCTTAACCTTGTGGCCTTTTGGATTCTTCGACTTCTGTCGCTTACAAGCATGGCAATGCATGAAGAGCTGGTAATTATCGACCTGATCAACCAATGTTGGAGATAGGGTCATAAATACTGTACACGCGGCACCAAGATATCATGTGGTGCATAGGGCCATGATGTCGATCAAATTCATCCTAAGATTGCATCAAAAACCTATTTTTTATCATGTGATTAAGCCTAAAGCACCAAAATTTGAATGGTCACTAGGGCTGCAACTGAGCTGAGCCAAGCCCGAGCTTGGGTCAGCTCTAGCTCGGCTCTACCTTAAACGAGCTCGGCTTGAGGTCGGCTCTAGGCTCTTTGAGCCTGAAAATTTTGAGCTCTAGGCCGAGCCGAGCTCGAGTTAAGCTTTTGAGCTGGCTCAGCTCTGTGGCAGCCCTAATGGTCACAATGTTATTGTCCAAATCTGTTTTAGTCGTTAATTTTTTGGCACTTGTAGGTTCCTAATCATATATATATATATATATATATATATATATATATATATATATATATATATATCCCATAATCTGATTCTCGTGCTCCTTGTTCTAATCAGCAAACAAGTTAGTTGGCGCACAAGGGTGTTGGTGGTATCGGACTGGATAAAGCGATTCATATTTGGAAGGGACTCAAGTCAGATTTGATTGCTCGAGGCAGTTCATAATCGGTTCCTGAGTTTTTGAAACTATTTCCGCGGCTTAATTTGGTTTTTAATGAGTGAATAAAATGAAAGGGAAAAAAGTAAGTTTCTCACAGTGATTGTGAATTTTTGATGGTTAAGTTCAGGAACAACTGAAGTGATTTCTCACAGTTTCTGACTTGGAAGTAAAGAAAATGAAAGGGAAAAAAGTAGAGAAGAGAAAATCGATAACCGTTACACCGCGGTATTTGCTCTTTTGCGCCTTGGATCCTAAGCTCGGAAACACCAACAAATAAAAAGAATGTGGTTTTTGGTCAGTGCTCGTAACGGTTTAATGAACCAGTTGGAAAGATAATGTATGCCTACGATTTTTGAGCTAGTTTAGAGCGACCGATCTGATCACCAAAGTTGGTGGGTGGATCAATGATTATGTGAGCACCATTTTGGTGTATGTGGTTCACAGCGCTATCATATTGAGCGGATTTGTGCGAAGATTGTAAATTATTTGCACTACATGATCAGCTGTGGAAGTGCCAAAATGAAGAACTGCTACCACATGATTTTGTTCGAATCTGTTTTAGCCGTTCTTTTCCCAGTCTTTGTAGCATCGTCATCAGATGGTAGAGATTGTTTTTAGATGCAATCATAGGTTTAAATCCGTTCTGCCACATACAGAATCATTGCTTGGCTCACCAGCATTGGTAGTCAGTTTCGTCTCTTTATAGTTCATGATTTTCTTTCCAGAAAACCCATATGGCCAGGGATCAAAAACTCGGTTTCGGTCATGATCGAAACTGAGATCAACCTGGATTTCAGTAAAAAATTTTGGTCAAATTTTTGCTCACTTAAATGACTTTGAAGACTTTAAGTCAAGTTTTTAGTAGCCGGAGAGGGCTAAATTCAAAATCTTACTGGCAATAAATTGAGATTTTGGACGATATTTTGATCCATGCATATGGCAGCTGTGTTGGCTGCATAAATTCGCCAGAGGCTTTGGTGCTCCATTTCTTTCATTAGGAAGAGAATCTCAATGGGCTGTTGGTATCATTTGGTAGACACATTTTTTTTTCAAAGATTTTGAGTTAGGCGGATAGAGATGAGAAGCACCATATTAATACATAAGCTTCACTTACAAACTATTTCACTCCTTCAAACAGCTCCATTAACTCCTCTCCTCTGGGCCAAGGATCAAAATATCGGCGAAAATTTAGGCCGAAAACTGAAATTTCAGCCGATAATTTGACCGAAAAGATGAATCCCATACAAATTTGGACCGAAATTTAATTGGGGTTGTTATTTGGTCTAGAGATAAAGCACCTACCATGGTTCATTTATATAGGAGTGGTAGCCCAAGGTTAGCTACCTAGGGTTGAACTCTATGCTAAGTACCCTTGGGATGCCAAGTGGCACTTAATGTGAAGGTTTGGTGCCTATGGCAATATGCACAAAATTTATCACATCCAACCCAAAAAAATAAAATTGAAAAAACATCTTATCCATGGTCTAACATGTGGTTAAAGTTCGTAAAAAATCAACGTGTCAAGTATGTCGATGTTTTTGAATGCCAATTTTTTTTATTTTTAAAATTATATGCCATGTGACATGAAACTCAAAACGGATTTTTTTGAGATGACATGTCATGTGGCATGTAATTTGGGGCCATGACCTAGGGTTCAACCTTAGGTCGCTAACCTAGGGACTCTTTTACCTAGAGAGAGAGAGAGTGTGTGTGTGTGTGTCCTACAGTTGAACTTCACTCTTAGTGCTAATTGAGTATATAGAGTCTAAGTGGTAGCACGTGGACGTATATAAGGTCAATTAAATTCGGTCTTTGAATTTAAAAGATATTGCTTAGGAAATTGCGCTTGTTACTAAATAATGTAGTGTTCGTGATATGAACTGGAACCTATTTTTGATAAAGCGGTTTATGGCATGTTAGAGCACTCGACTAAGTTCCCGAGCACCGGCAACACCTGAAAATCACATTTACCAGGTCAATAGAGATATATCCTTATGAGTGGCAAACAAGGAGTGGGATTCGAACTCAAAACCTCTGTTTTTTGAGGCTGTTCCCCAGGGGACTTAGTCCAAGCTCTACTGGAGCTTGTCTAACCTCTACTGTGGGTGTCACATACACCTAGAGACCTGTCCTCTCTAGGTGAACAATGAGATGATAATTGTTAGACCCTGTTGATTTGACGATAGTCATTTATTTTTTGGATACTTTTAAGTCGACCTTGCTCATGTTCATATATGCCACACACACTGGCATTTTGGTGTCATGATGCTGTGATCAAGCTTTGCTGCATTTGAGACTAGAGACTCGTCGTCCCTAATGTAACAAATTACAAACGAGTAATGGCTGTTATCAAACATTTATACGCCAAAATGGTATTACACCATTAAATTAGACTTTGGGTCTTATATCATTAAAGTGTGATCTACCATTATGTTATATGGCAAATTTGTGAGCAATTTAAATTGCCCAAGTGGCAAATTATCACTAGAGTATGTCTCAGCCAAAGAATCATGCTTATATTTTAATATGAGCCATTAAAAACTAAGAATGATTATTCATAAACTTAAGAAGTGTGATTTTAGGCTCATTTCTCTTCTATGTATGAACTCACTTTGATAGGATGGTTCAAATTTGTGGTCAAAATTTATGTACTGCCCCACACATTTTGTGTGTATTAATATTTTTCCTTTTGCCCACTTTTTGGACGGTAGATATATATCGGATTATGTCCAAATTTTTTGGGTAGACTTTCATCGTCCTCAGGCAAGTTGTCGGTACCTGTGCCCTTGTATGGGTGCCACATGGACTCCACCTGATTCAAATGCAGGATTCATCATGCATTCCAACCCATATACCTGAGCCTATATATATATATATGGGTGCCACGTGAACTCCACCTGATTCAAATATAGGATCCATCATGCATTCCAACCTATATCACCGAACACCTCAGACTAAAACCGAACTGAAATGAATCAGTCTCGGTTCCGTCTTTTATTTTTTAAATAAAAACCAAAATATTTCGGTTTTTTTGGTTCGATTTCGGTATTTTTTTATTTTTTTAATGTATTTTTTTGGTTTTTTGGGTTTTTTCGATTTGTCCTTAGTTTTTTTTTTTCAGTTTTCTCATCCTATCCATTTAATTTTTGCCACCTAAACTAAAACCGAGCCAAGCCGGATCGGTTCAATTCAGTGCAGTTTTTGGTCCAATTAGTTCCGGTTCGGGACCGTTGGTTTCAGTTTCGGTTTCGGGATTCGGTTCAAAGCTTAGTTCTTATCTCTATCTAATTATCAAGTACATCCAAATACTAGAATACAAAATTTGTGATAGCTCCTTTTCATCTGCCCTCTATTAAATATTGGGTATGCGACAAATATACTTTTTCAGTGGGACCCATTGCACTTGCACGTTGTACGGATACAAAAGTACAGGTGGGCCAATGATTGACACAATTTTTTTTTATAGTTTAGCAAATAAGGTTTAAACCTAATCAAATTGGTCAAATGCTTTTTAAATGAACGATTATCTTGTTAAGTTGTGTGTGGGCCCAAGGATCAAAATGTTGGTTTTTGTTTTGGTTTAGCCCGAAATCAAAATTTTGACTGAAATTTCGGCCAAATTTTTTTTTTCTTTTTCGAAGACGCAAAATATCAGCCAAAATTTCGGTTTCGAGCAAATTATCAGCCAATAATTTCAAATAGTCGATCGATAATATGCCCGAAACCAAAACTACCCGAAATTTTGATGTTATCATTTTGAGGACCACTGAAACCGATAAGCTTCGGTCGAAATTTTAAACCATGTTTGAGTTTGCTCTCTTTTAACGAATGATAGCTCTACACCAGAGCAGGTTTTATCTAGTATAGCCGAAAGTAGGCAAAGAGCTGTTTTATCAATTAAAGCAGCTCTCTACGAGAGCAAATAAGGCAGAGAGCTGTGATACTAAACGCTATTTTAGCTCTCGCCTTGAGCCGCTCTTTGGCTACGGAGAGCTAACCCAAATGCAGTCATTCACTTTAAAAGCATTGAATGGTTCGAATTACTTTAATTATAAAAATGAATTGTGACATCAAACTTTTAGACCATATATCTTTAAATCATGATCATCAAATCACACGGAAAATAATGAAAAGTGGTGATGCATTTTAAAAAAAAAATTGACCTATCCAATTCCTTCATTCATCGTGACCGAGTTGGGGTACGAGCATAAATCGGCTTCGAAAAAATTCAAAATAATCTAGTAAATTTTAGGAAAAATAAAAAAGAAAAATTATAAAGTATATTCATAAAACGATATAAAAATAAAAGAATAAATTTTTTGACCAAATTCATGAAAAATTTGAGAAAAAGTCGTAAAATTAGTATATAATTTAGAAAATTTGTAAATTATTCAAATTTTATTCGAAAATTAGCGAATACTCTGGATTTTTTTTTTTTTCAAAAATTCGCGAATTACTCGCCAACTTTTTATAAAATTTGAGTGAATTTGGTTACTATGAAAGGAACAATCACCATATATGAGGCAAAAAAAATGCCTATTGGACAATTTATAATATCCAATCTCACTACTTTAACACAGATCCTATAGAATGTGAACAACAGTCTATATTAAAAGTGCTCGGATCGAACGATTCACATCTCGACATTATAACCTACGGATTACACCAATATGAAATTTCAATCTATTTATTTTTGATAATTAATGCCGAGGTTAGAGGGTTCTCACCCTTTCATTAAAAGAAGAAAAGGCATAAAACAAAAATTTTAATATCGCTATTACAATGATAGATTTTTCGACCATTGATAGATACCGTTACACATCATGACCAACGAAAAGTACATCGATCGAATGGTTATAATCGTTGACTTAATGATTGTAATCGTTGACTTATGCCTATCCAAGAGGTGGCCCATCAATTGAACGGTCTTGATCAATGGTCATGTTCAAACAACTTGTCTAATTGTATGTCTGAAACATAGGGTAAGCCAAAGGTTCCAAAATGGTCTCACCACAACCACTAGATTAAGCATTGCTAAACTACAGAGGGTCATGCATTCATGCACCATTTAGATTATACTTCCAATTTTACCCTTATCATCATAAAAATCTCTGGCCAGATAGCTACTGGGCATCATTGTCAACAAGTTGGAATTTGAGCATTATGTGGTAAGGCAATAATTCTGAAAAAAATCAAGATTTGTTTTAGGGTAAGATGGGTTTGAACCATAGTGACAAATTTATCTGAAATTTACTGAAATAGGGGTCAGATGAAACTTTCGCCGAAAATTTAAAATTTTCTCTGAAATTACAGAAATTTCATTAATTTTAAAAAAATTAACAAAATTTCTCTGAAATTAATGATTTTTTGTAATTTTGGTTATTTTTTTATAAATATTAAATATGATATTTTTTGTACTCTCCTAATTTTTTCTAAAACTTTTTGAATTTTTCTTGAAATTTATTTGAAATGACCCCAACCGAAATATTGCCAAAAACAAAATTTATTACTATACTTCGAACTTGCAAAAATTAGAAACAATTGAAAAGTAAATCATAAATTAAAACCAAGGAAATATAAGGGAGAAAAAAAGAGAGGAAGGAACAATTAATTTGGAAAGGTCATAACTTAATTTGAATATATTTATGATATTTTTGAGAAATTGAATTTTTTTTTTTTTGAAAAACCTAAATAAAAAACTCCATTATTATTAGAAATAGGATAATTTGGTAACAGGCAGGGCCATCCCTGGATCACATAGCCACTCTGGGTGGATATTGTTGCCTCCACCCCTTCCTAGGCTCCAAAAGGTCTCATTTGACCAAATTTGACAAGAGGCTGGTAAAAATTGCTAAGGTCCTAAGGATAATGGTTAGGGTATCATTATTTGCAGCCGGCGAAAAATGTAATCGCACCCCATCTCTCCAGCCAAAATGCATTGCCCGCTTCGAATCAAGGTTTTTTTGTCTCAATCTTCCGCAGAATGGATCTTCAGATCATGAGCAACCCATCGATCAGTGGCGTAGATCCTGAAAAGTGATTCGAAAATCTTGTGACAATTGACATTCATTAAGCTCAAATCAGATATTAAGGTCGCCTTTTAGGATGTGCGTCACGAGCAATAAAAAATTGACCCTCTAATGGTTCGCCCATGATCGCCTTAATGGGCGCCTTTATTTTGAACTGAAGATTCTCCCTTCTTGAAGAAGGGTTTTCCGGGCTTAAACTGTTGACTGCTTTGTATCAGACGATGGAGATCATTCCCCCCTTCCCTAGCCTTCCTCACAATAGATCCTAGGATCATGGCCTACTATCAGATGGTCAGATTTTGATTTCACATGTTACACATCTCGAAAGAATCACTTTTGATGTATGCTCATGATCATGTTATTTTTTTGATACATGTGTCATATATATGAATATGATTTCAAACTCTGGTGGTTTAGTGGTAGGCGCATGATCTCAAGATCCGTTGTGTGGTAGATTGGGGCGGAAACCAATCTCGATCTCCTGATTCGAAGTAGTTAATGCGTAAGCGCGTGAAACCCAGGTTGAGCAGGAAAAACTTGGATTGTTAATAAAGGTACCCTCTCTCTATGGCCTTGCATGGAGGGCCAGAAATAGAGAGAGGAGAGAGCAACATCGGCGATACGTATCGGTTTCTTGGAAAACCGATATGTATCAGCCCTGATACGTAACTGTATCTCAACTCGGTATCCTGATACTTATTGGGTATCGGCCGATACGGTATTGGTTTCGGCGGTTACCTCTATTTTCCTTTTTTTGTTTTTCTTTTTTTAAAAAATTTGGCGATTACGTATCGGTATCAATCGAGTTGTATCGGTCTTCCAATATTAATTTGAAGCCAATACCGAGTCCGATTTGGACACCTTGAGTCCCACACTAATTTGAAGCCACGTGCCACCAAATCTGCTGATCGCATGCAATGGATAAGTGCAGCTTATGATCAAATAGTTAAAAAAAATAAAATATAAATAAAATATAAAGTTATATAGTCAATGGCATCAATCGTGGTGAAAAATGATCGGTATAAGATTTTACCGCTCATTTTTCAAGCAATTGACTCTTTTGACCGCATGATTTTATATTTTAATTTTTTTTATAAAATAATTGCGACTATCAAGCTGCTTCTATTCATGACATCCGATCATATGATTGAGTGTTAGGTGACCACAAATTAATATGGGAGGAGAGAGTAGTATATTAATTATCGAAAGAGAGATACGGAGTAGCATATTATTAGGGCCCTATGTCATTTTACAAATCAGAGCCTTATGTCATTTTTTATCACTAAAAAATTAAACGTCATTTTTTCTTATGAAACAGTGCCCTCACGTACCCGAAACGGGCAGCATACATATCAATTCACGTAGGATATTGATCAATTTTAATGAATAATTAAATGCTGCCATTGCTAATAAATTCCTTGTTTTTTTTTTACTTTTTTTATTAGGCATTCAATAAGTGTATGGAGAATACATATGAATACGGGCCCATATTGGCCCGAATGAGACACATTTTTATAATTAAAAAAAAAAAACTTTTTTTATAATAAAAATATAAACAGGGCCGTTTTCCTATTTTTCTGATATTATTAGCTAAGAGAGAGAGAGAGAGAGAGAGTGAGTGTGCGAGTGAGTGAGTGGCTATCACGCCACCACCCGCCCCTTAATGTATTATTGTTGAGCTTGATAATAGGTGGATGAGCTGTGCAGTGTGCACCACTGTGGTTAGAGGTGCAAAAGAAAAATCAAAACCCGAAAATCGGGCCATCCAAATTGGATTAAAACTGATTGAAAACACACCGTACCGATTTGGCCCAGTTCGGTTTCGGTTTTGGTACCCGAGAACCGAAAACCGATGGGAGAGGATGAGAAAACTGATAAAAAACTAGAATTAAAAAAAATGAAGAAAAATCGAAATCTGAACTGGACCAAACCGGCCGATACCAAAATGGGATCTGTTTGGTGCAGTTTCGGTTTGGGGGTTGAAAATTTTTGATTAACTAAAATCAAAATATTTCGGTTAGGGTTCTATTTTACAGAAACCGACCCAAAAGTTGAAATTTCGCTTTCTGTTAACCGCATCAGCACCCGAAACTGTGGTGCATGAGTCATCTATTTTCGTACACCATGGCACACATAAATCATCAATCGACGGTATATAAGTGGCAGCAGATGGTACTCAGCTTTCTAACCATTTGATCAAAAAACTGTGCCTCAATATGGGCAGCTGCTGATATCCTCTATTTGAAGGCTTTCCTTGATCAGATGGTTGAAATTGCTTGAGCCCCGTGATCAAAATTGCCAAGTGGACCAATTATGGAGAATTGGTGAAGTAGACATTATTGATTTACTAGCAAACAAAAAATGGGAAGTTGCAAAGAAACAGAGCTTCTCAAACATCAGCCACGCTGCTACCTCTGCACTGCCGTGTACAAAATTATTTCAATTTGTAAGTTTATAAAGATTACAAAAATACCCTTACGAATACTGAAGACGTATATGCTTTGGATGCCGTCTTCATATCTAGAGAAAATAACAAATTTGTCCTTTGAAAATGACAAAAGTACCCCCTTCAACAAAGAATTAGGAATTCATATCATTCAAATCGTAGCCCCCAAATCGGGATTTGGCAATAGTTCGGCGATATTAAAATTCAAAAAAATCCGGCAAATCGGATAAGTTTGGGAAAATATTCGGAGGAAAAATTGGTGAGAAAAATTTTAAAATAAAAATAAAAAGATTTAAAATTAATAAATTAGTAAGTCCATTTTTTTTTGGTTGAAAAATTCGTGAATTATTCACAAATTTTTGTGATCAGGTGAATTTTCGAAAAATTCACGAATAATTTGGTGGACCTTAAATTCGCGAATTATTCACGAATTTTTCAAAAATTCGATGATTTTTGTGACTATGATTCAAATCGCCATTTTGTTTCTGTTTACCCATTAAATCACGAATTAATCAAATTTTTTTTTTTATTATAACAAAAACTGAGATTAATCACAATTTGTCAATAAATTAATATTTTTCTAAGGGAGCTACAACTTGCACATGAGATTTATACTGTGGCACATGGGTTAAAAGGAAAGACTTAGTATTTTTGAGACTTGTGCCACTTGAAATAACATCTAAGTCGTCTGAGTTGAAGGACATGATGGAAAGATGTTTGATGCGAAAGCTTAGCACGAAAAATGATCTCTATCAGCTGGTTTAACACAATCAATGATTGAATCAGATAATAGGCTTTGATTGTGTTGAATCAGATGATAGAGATTTTGTTTCATATCCATTTTTTGCATCGAAGAAGATCATTGCATCATGACCTTAAAATCAGACAACTTAAATGGTGTTCAACTTGACACAGGCTCTTACTTGGTCACTATGGCTGCATTTGGGTTAGCCTTGAAACTGCTCTTTGGCTTCAACAAAGAGTTGCTTTTATGTTTGGTAACACAACACTTCCCTCTATTTACTTTAACCGGAAGTTTTTAAGTGATAAAATTTGCTCTCACAAAAACATTGGCTGTGTTTGGGTTAGCTCTTATAAGAGCAGAAGCAGCTCTTTACCTGCTCTTTGTCAGAGCAGATTTAATCTACTCTGAGATAGAGCAGGCATAGAGCAGTTTTATCACTTAAAACAACTCTCTGCCAGAGCAAATGAGGCAAGGAGTTGTGTTACCAAATGTAAAAATAGTTCTTTGTCGGAGCCAAAAACTGAAAGAGCTGCTCTTTCTCCCAAAAGAGCTAACCCAAACGCAGCCATAGAAAGTTTTGTTAGCTCTTAATAAGAGCTAATACAAATGTATCTTACGGATCCAACCAATTGTTGGATCTCAGAAAGGGTTCAACCCGGATTCAAAAACTCAGATATAAGAGAATCCTGACTTCCACGGCTTTCACGTGCATCGATAGTCGTGAAAGTACATTCCATTTCATCATACCTTACATTTAAACTCTTAAATGTTATAAAATTGGTTGAATACAATATTATAAGGTTCAACTACCTCGACTTGATCATTGCCCCTCATATAGATTTCAACAACTAATATCATTTTGCAAGTGAACTGTGTAATATAAAGACCATGTTCTAAAAGTCCGTGATATAAAAAATTGATGAAAAAATATTTTTATCATGTGATTTAAAACAAATACTTTTAAAATAAATAATTAAAATTGATTTTAGTGATTTACATATCGCAATCTAAATATGATCTGACCCAATTATTTCGTGCCTCGAACTGAACCTGATCTGACCCAATTAATGAAAACTTGGATTGAGCCAACTTATGTCGGTCGCGACATGGACCCATCCACTTTAATAAACAGGTCGAGATTTTAAACCTAAAGATTTTGGACCCACAAACTATGCCCAACTCATTCCCCAGCGAACTGCAAATTGGGTAGACCGGACCAGTTCGTGGTTAAATTCGGTTTGATTCAAGATGAGAAATGAATTTACAGGTTAATGTTAACTATTTTGTCTAAAAATAAAATTTAAAAGCATTCAGAGTGGATTTGAATCTAAGACTTTATGGTATTTAAGTTTATTTCTAACCAAGTAGTCATTTGTGTTTCTTTTATTAAAAGATATAAATTTATATTATAAAATTAATAAATACTTTTAAAACTCATTCTCCCCTAATGAATTGGATTTCTTCAGCAAATTATAAATTTCGAACCCAAATTCGAACCGAGTAAACCGATGAAGTAGTAACTTGTTTAAAACATATAAAAAAAGTGCATTTAAATTGCATTTTCTTTAGAAAAACATACAAAACTGCCGCTTTTGGAAAAATACATATAACACTTAAAAAACAAAAAAAAAAAGTTTTATACTTTTAAAACAAAAAAGCATTTAATATGTTTAATTAAATACATTTTCTTATAATTTTAACATATATATTTAATTTTTTTTTTATCTTTTTTCTTTTACACTTTATTTTTTACCCTTTTTTTCCCAACTTTTCCCTTGTCGTACTCTTTCATTCCTTAATTTGTCTCCCCCTACCCTTTATTCTTTTAAATAGTCTTCACTTTTAGCCATTATTTTTCCGAAATTTTTCCTTACCGATTTATTCTCGTACTCCGTCTTTGTAATTATATATGGTTTAATTAAGGTATAATAGGGTAGGGGCATGTCATTTTAGATTTTTCATGAGATAAGGGTATTTTAATAATCTTACCAATTTTGTCCTTACCTTAATTGCTATCACAATTATTTTGTACATCTTGGGCATGTTTGCCTTCATATTTTATCACAAGCCCCCCCCTCCCCCTCCCCCTCCCCCTCCCCCTCCTTCATTCCTTTGCTCACCTTAGACCCTCCCATGGCAAATGAGGCCTCTCCGAGGGCCTTTCACGTGCACGGTGACAAAGACGAAGATGAAGAAGAAGCGAGTGCACGCACATGTGACCGTGGGAGCGACTGTTGCGATCCTCTGAAGGGAGGGTGGCTCCTGGGTGATGCTCTCAATCCTCGAACCAAGTGGGTTCAAGAGTGGAACCGCATCTTCCTATTGGTGTGCGGCACAGGGCTCATCGTAGACCCTCTCTTCTTCTACTCATTGTCGATAGCTGAAACATGGATGTGTCTCTACATCGACGGCTGGTTCGCTTTAACGGTCACCGTGGTGCGGTGCATGACCGATATCTTGCACGTGTGGAACATGTGGATGCATCTCAAAATGGGGTATGGCGCGAAGCACCCGCACGTGGAGGGCCATAAGGCCCATTACTTGAGATCGATGAAGGGCTTCTTCCTCGATCTCTTCGTTATCCTCCCTGTGCCCCAGGTGATGGCTCCTTCGATTTCTTCTTCTTTATCATCAACCCATTATCATTTTCACTATTATTAATATTTTCTAACCACTAGAATATTTTCACCATGCCACTTAGGCACTTAGCTTTGAACACTTAAAACAATTTGTACCATCAGTTATGACATCTGCTTATGGTCAGTTATTTTGTGCTGTTTGGTAGCTACATGTTTGTTTGTTTGTTTACTAGGCTTGTTAGGTGACTGACTACTTAGTACACCTTATTTCCATATCCATCACTCACCCAAATTAGGTTTTAAGAAAATATAGGATGGTTCTTGGCACCATCAAAGTTGATAGTGTCCCCATCTCTCATCCGCAACCTGTATATCTTTGACGATCAGACCGTTCAATTAGTCATTCAGTTCATATAGACCGTACCACGGCAATGGTCAAGTCAAACCAGGTTGAACCAGATTTCAACTTCAATCTCGAAATAAGAGAATTTTGACTTTCTTAGTTTTCACGTTTTATAAAATGACGTCTAGTCAAGATTCTCCTATTTCCAAGGGTAGCAGATGGGTTTGAGCTCAAAATGAGGTTCAACCTGACCATTGCCCACCATACAAGTTAGCTCAATTCGAAGTCAGGTTCATGTTTCACAATTAGCCACATTCTAGTGAACGGTTCGCTAGAGGTAAGTGGAGTTCTAAACAAAAATATTATATATATATATATATTACTTAGAAAATTAGGGTTTATATATATTTAGCCAACATCATTGTATTTAGAAGAACTTAAGTAGTAATAAAGTGAACCAGACTGAACCAAACAATGAACTGATTCACTAACCAGACCGAACCGAACTACGAACCGGTTTTTGGGTGAATTAGGTAGCTTCCCCAAAATTTGCAACTACAGAAAATTTTAGTGGTGTGAGATGCCCATATTTTAATTGACCATCCAAAATCATGGAATGGATGAGAATCTCCTCATAGTCAGATTTTATATCGTAAGCAGATAGAAATGTTTTGTTTTTTGTTACTTAATTATATTTAGTTATTGAGATTTTTTGTGGAAATGGTTGGTAGATGAATCAAATAATTCAGCATACAAGTATATTATTGAGCATAATGCCATATGAATTTAATGAGGTCTATGATAGAAAGCCATATAAATTTTTATACCTTGGTTTTGTTCATTTTGTCTTTTTATTCAAGATAAAATCAGCTTTTTAATAGTTCATGCATATAATGTGACAAAATAATGTCTCGGGTACCTCCATTTGCACCAACCAAAACTTTAAAAGCATCCACTTAGCTCCACCTGTAGATGATTTGATAAGTTGGGGCAAGCGTGGATCAAAATTTCGGCCGATTTTCAGTCCCCATCAAAACAAAACATTGAACCAAAATTTCAGTCAAAAAAAGTATGGGGGGAAACTATCGGCCAAAATAAAAAATTTTGGTTCAAATTTTTGGTTTCGGTCATACCCGAAACTGCTATTTTGATCCTTAGAGGCAAGTGGGTGCTTTTAGAATATCTGTAGCTGCAAATAGAGCTAATCCCTACGAAATAAAAATGAACTTTTTTTTAAAATTTTATTTATTATTATTATCATGTATAGGGTATCCCAATTTTAATTAGGCTTTGGACTCATCCCTAAGAGATGCCCTCGCCCCCACCATGTCACGGGTGTTTCACGGATTACTCACCTTATGGAGCAACCACTGCGACAACCCTTTGAGGGTCAATTTTTGATATGAATGTCACTTGATTTCATCATATTTACCTATAATTAAGAGAAAAATAATATCTTCATCGCATGATTCAAAAATAGTCAGCGGTTATTAAAATTTACAACAATTATATAAATCTTTAACACCATAAAATTTTAAAGTCGTTGATTGAATCAAATGATAGAGATACAATTGCTTTGAATCAGATGATGGAGATACTTTCTTATCCCAATCCTTCACACAACAGATCTTTAGATATGTTGGCATTGTCCCACATCGTTTGTGGGCAGGCCCTTCTTGGGCTCTTTATATATTGGGCAAACCTCACCTTACAAGCTGGTTTTGTGAGATTGAGTTTGGCTCGCTGCATTTCTACATGGTATCAAAGCCATTCTTTCTCTCCACTTCACCCATTTCTTGTCCACGTGATTTGGCTCAATCTCGCCAACACGTGCAGGGGTGTGTTGGAATTGTCCCACATCGTTTGTGCTCAAGCCCTTCTTGGGCTTTTTGGCTGCGTATGACATAGCTCTCTGGTAACCCCTGCCATAGCAGAACTCACCTGCTTTAGCTGGTTCCCATTCTCTTTGCTAACATCTTACTACCTGCTTTAGCAAGAGTATCACTTCTCCTTGATAACTCCTTGCATAGTAAGATTTTATGCAAGATTTACCAGTTCAAAAGTTCTACTCTCCTCTCTACTCACTCCTTGTTAGAGTTGATTTTATTTGCTCTTGTAGGGAGTTAGCAGAGAGCAGGGAGGCTGCTGTTAGAGCAGGTAAATCCTCCTTTGTAGGGAGTTAGAAAAGAGAGCGGGAACCAACTAAAGTATATAAACTCTGTTGTAACCTTTATGGCAGGGGCTAGCAAAGAGCTATTCCATATGCAGCCTTTATATCTTGAGTAAACCTCACCTTATAAGCCGATTTTGTGAGATTGAGCCGTTGGATTTCTACAAGATCATGATCGTCAAATATGTTAACAAACTCATATCGTTGATAACAAAGACATAAAAAAGGTAAGTTCAAATATGTTTCGGCTTTAAGAAACATGGTGTTGATGTCAGAATTCTCTGCATCCAAGGGTCTTAAAATAGTTGAATGTTATTGATGGTGTGACATTTGTGCATGGCAAATGCTATACAATTAAGGGTGGCTTTATTTTTGTTGACTTCTCTTAAAAAAGTCAACAAAAATAAATTATCCTTCATTTGGCTAAAAAAATATTAAATTAAAAGATTTAACCAAACACACGAAAAATTAAACTAAATATCTTTATAAATATTTTAAGTTTTCGGTCGATGACACCTTCAACTCACTTTTCACTTCATATACACATAGATATAAACTTTCAGCTATCAATTATCAAATATAAAACATCAACAAATTTGCAACATAAATAATATCAACACAATAATGGATGTCTGCGTAAGATTGAACAAGAAAGATGTAAGGTCAACTAATGTGAAGAGATTAAATTTCTGTTTATGATCATATATATTTTGATATTAATGGAGGCATGATCTAGTGCAGATCATGCTCTGGGTAGTAGCTCCAACTCTAATAGCCAGAGGATCAACCACGACGGTGATGACGGTCTTCTTGATCATGTTTCTCTTCCAGTACCTCCCGAAGATCTACCATTCCGTCCGCCTCTTACGGCGAATGCAAAACCTATCCGGTTATATTTTCGGTACCGTGTGGTGGGGAATTGCACTCAATATGATTGCATATTTTGTTGCATCACATGTGAGTAATTCTTCTCCCTTTACTTTTCGAGTCGGTAATAGGTACCTAACTTGAGTGATGGCCTTCTAATAATCTTGAGGAATGCATATATATTGTTTAGCGCAAAATTAATGAAAAAATAAAAATATATATTCTTCACTGATTTCCATGTTCATAAATAACTAGGCACTCCCCGAGTTTGACCTTGCCAAGGCTGGCATTTTGTTCGGATAGTTCGTGGGGCTATTTAAAGATTGGATTCAGCTCTAAGAATGTATCTGAAACATATGTCATTGGAGTCCGCTAAAAAGTGGACAAATATGTGTTATCCAAATCTGTTTTAGCCATATTTTTTAGGGCTTGTAGCCTCTTAATCACTTTATATAGGTCTAGACCGGGCTACTATCACCTAGTCTGAACCTATGTACCGAGCTGAATTCGGACCGGATTGATAGCCCTAGAAATGTGTAAGTATAACCTTAGTTGATTTTATTTTATTTTTAATTTTTTGCGTTAGAATCATCGTTAATTAATATACAAACTTAAAATATTAGTGATATAATTTTTATTAAAATTTTTTTTTTCTCCGCTCACGCTCACGCTCACGCTCACGTAATGTGTTTCACACGTGCACAGGCAGCGGGCGCGTGTTGGTACTTGCTAGGTATACAAAGGGCTGCAAAGTGCCTCAAAGTAGAGTGCCAAGCATCAAAGGGCTGTTTCTCAAGGGCACTAGGGTGTCCACAGCCCATCTATTATGGAACAACAATGGCCATAAATAGAGAAAGGTTGGCTTGGGGAAGTAATAAGGGTGCAAGGGCTATGTGCATAGATAGCAGTGATAACTTCACATATGGAGCTTATAAATGGACTGTCCCTTTGGTTACCAACACTAGCCGTTTAGAGAAGATCCTCTTCCCTATCTTTTGGGGTCTAATGACTCTAAGGTATGTTTACTAAAACTCCCCATATATATGCATCATAAGGTTTAAGGTATTAAAATGGGTATCGGCCTCGGCTATTGGTTTGCTCGGGGCCGGTACGTATTGATCGATTTTGTAAAAAAATAAATAAATAAATAAAAACAAGATCTCTCCGTTGAAACGGAGACGTATCGGCCGATAGTGTCTCGTAGCAACCTTGATAAGGTTATGAAGTGTCTTTTAGTCATGGAATAAGGCTATCACACTACAAAAAATAAGACTATTAGTCGCAGCAAAAAATTGTCACTAATAGTCTTAATAGCTTTTAATAGTTTTTTTATTAATAGCGGTAGTATTTTGCTGCAAAAAACTGCCGTTTATAGTCTTATTTTTGTAGTGTCAATGGGCCGGGCATGTCCCAAGCTAGGCCCGGATCGACCTAGCTTGGGTTTGATTTGGGTACAAATAAAAAGTTTGACCCTTAATGCGTTCGGGCCAAGCCCGCCTCAATTGTGTATTTGGGCATGGTAAAGCCTGGCCTGGTGAAGCCTGATTATTTTAAGGTAAAACGTCAGGCTAGCCCGAATCCTACTCGATTCGTGCTAGGTTTGGTCTTAAATAAGAAGTTCTAGCCCGACCAAAATTTCTACTCAGGCCTAATTTTTGCAATCGAAAATAATTGGGCCGGTCAAATTTCACGGCCAAACCCCGGCCTGGCCCGTTCGTTGACAGCTCTACAACTGAGTTTGGGCAAAGAATTTGCCTATAATGAGTCAACTGAGGCTTGCTGCAAACTCATCCTAGACAGTGAGCTGACCTCTTGTTCGCTGTGTATAGCTCAACTCATCAAGGTCTAAAAATTCTTTGATCAACCCACCAAAGGGTTGTCATTAGGGTCCAACCATTTAGGTTTGCTCCCCAAGGTCACAAGTTCGAACCCCTTCGGTAAATGGGCGTGGTGGGCGTACGAAACAGTAGTTCGTAACATACCCGGGGCATGGGTGGAGCTCTCCACTCTCCAGGGACTAATTAGTCCAATCGTAAATTGGGATATCCATAGAGAAAATAGGCCAAAAAAAAAAAAAAAAACCTTGGTCAAAGGTTTGCATGCACGAATTTTTAGGTGTCAAAATCCGTGATAATCAAAATTTGTCTAGTTTGTGAGAAAAAGGTGCTCCACAAGTGATCTTTGTGAATTATGAGTTCAACAAAACAATGATATCTTTGACTGCAACAAAGATTTGCTGCTAATAATAATAACAATGTATGAATAAGGAGGAATCTAGGGCGACAAATTTCAACATGCTATGGCAGAAATGCCGTTTATTAATTATTAGTCCTATTGTCATCTTACCAAACTCATGAGCCCACAAATGAGTATAAAAATAAGTATGGCTGTCAACAGGTCGAGATGGATCAAAAATTTTGCTACCTAATAAGAAAATAACAAATGCCCAACCCGAACCGATAGTTCACCTTACCAAAAAATCCGACCCAAATTAAAACTCAAACCAACCCGATAAATTACCCCGCTATTTTCATGTTTATATATATATATATATAAAATACTGGTGACATGACCTAACTTTTGCCAAACCCGAACCGATTTCTTAGTTGACCCAACACCCGGTAAAATATTGGGTTGGGTCTGGTCGGGGATTGGGTTGACTCAACCCATTGACAATCCTAATAATAAGAGCATGTATTTGATGGGTGTTCTTATCATTATGGGCAGGAAAGTGGATTATAAGTTTGCGTGATCGTGTGATGCACGCGGACTTTCATATCGCCTAGAATTGCATAGTCGCCAAGAATGGCAGGCGCAAAACTTCGTCGTGCCATACACCCTAGCTATCCCATACAGGGTGCAGCCCATTTTGTTTTTTAACCCCACTCTCAAGGAAAACCAACAAGTCAAACACTAAATATAGCAATTCTACCAAATGATTAAGGGTTTAGGGTTTAGTGTAGCTTGGAATCTTTCAAATGTTGATGCATGCTGGCTGAATTCTGGACTTGAGATTTAGGGGAGCTGTATGATTACTAGTTACTTGAATAGGTTTAGTAACCATGCACCGAAATGTTTCGGTTTCGGTCCCCATCGAAACCGAAACGAAAACTCAAATTTCAGTTTTAGTCTCCACTAAAATCGAAACGAAATCCGATTTTTTGATCATTGACCATGGGCAGGAAGTAAGAAGCTACAAAAAATAAGACTATTAGCGGCAGTTTTTTGTTATAAAAAACTGCCGCTATTAACAAAAAAACTATTGAAAGCTATTATAACTATTAGCGGCAGTTTTTTTATTAATCATGACAGTTTTTGGCTACCGCTAATAGTCTTATTTTTTGTAATGAGAGGCAAGTTTCTCTTTTTGACTCTTCTATTGCAAAATCTGCGTGTGTCACAAAGTCGTCCAGACGCGTAGACTATTTATAATGGTCGGACCACCCATCATAGACAAATTCAAATAATAAACTAATATAGGGAGGTTGTGACCATATGTACTAACCAAGTTCCGATTATCTGCAATCATTGGGTGGTGTACCTTAAATTTGGGGAAGATTAGGAGAAGTTTTTTTGGATTAAAATAATAATAGACAATTAAAATAATTTATTTAAAGTTGAAAAATGATGTCTTTAGGTAGGGTATCATAAATTTGAGAAAGATTAAATAGTAATAAATTATTAAAATAAGTTATTTAAAGTTAAAAAATGATGTCTTTCAATAATGTATGTGTCTTTAATTAATAAAATATGTGAATAACATAATCTAAATGTACTAAAAATTTACAATCATAAAAAAACTAATAAGAGGTTTGGTCAAAACATGTATTACAATGTAAATCTTTTTAAAAAAAAATTAACTAAATTGGAGAAATTCGAATCACCAAATATTCACCAACCGCTCAGTTAGTTCAACGAATTTTGTAGAGTAGCTACAACTCATAGATTCAATGGTGTGGAGTTTAGTCCCACATTGGACAATCATAGACTTGCCTCTCCTATTATAAGATATTGGGTGTCTTTACTCATAGTCAATTAATTTTGAGTTGAATGTCTAAATTTGGCTACCGCTAATAGTCTTATTTTTTGTAGGTGCCTACGTCACCCAAGTCATTTCTCTGTAGTTTGTCTCAATCTAGCCAACATGTGCGGGGCATGTTGAGTTCAATCCCACATCGGACGTTCATAACCTTGTCTTTCCTCTTTAGGGATGTCAAAGGGCTAGGCTAGCCTTAAAAGCCGTGCCCGGCCCGGCCCTAAATGTTAGGGGCTAAGGCCAAATTTTGATGGCTCTAGGATAAGGCTTGGGCCTTTAAAATAAAGATCATTGTTAATAAATAGATAGCTTAGAAGATTAATTTGATAATTTTAAAAATAGAGCTATGTTTCTTTCAGTTTTCATATTATAATTTATATTTAGAATTATTTTAAAATAGATATTATACTATTATATATATTTTTTATAGCATAAGAAAAATAAAAAAAAATAAAAATGATAATATTCGAACCCACTACATTCGATCAAAATTATTCAATCAAAATTATAGATTGTGTAGATTAAAATTTGATCATACTCATTATCTTGTATACTGTTCTTATGACCATGCCTTCTACATTTTTTTGGCAGTACCTTTGGCAACCTTGAGAGCACGACGGAATGGCTTGAAGTGGTTTTCAACATCATAATCTTGACAAGTGGACTCATTTTGGTGACTATGTTAATTGGAAACATCAAGGTAAGGTTTCAATGACTCTTCCAAACCAAGGTATTAAAATCGGTATCGGTCTCGGGTATCGGTTTGCTCGAGGCTGATACGAATTGGCCAATACCGATACGTATCGGCCATTTAAAAAAATAATAATAAAAATAAAAAATAAAAGTCTCGGTTGAAACCAAGACATATCGGCCGAAACGTATCGACGATACTGATACGGGGTACCAATACATATCAGTTTGGCCGAAAGTTGATACGTATCGGTATCAGTTGATTTTTGATACCTTGTTCCAAACTATGGCTCAATTCAATTGGTGTTTGACTTCTTTGTTATCCCCAATATTATGAGGGTTGGAGCATTTTTCATTGAGACCTATAGTGATTCCTAACCTCATATTTACAAAATTTTGGCTACCCAATGACAAAAATGGCATATGTCCGACTTGACCAGACCTGATGGTGCACCTAACCCGATCCAACCAGATGGTGCACTCGACCCAACCCGATCCGATCCGACTTATTCTGACCTGAAAACCTGCCTGATTCATTGAAAATCCCCAATTTTCCATATTTATATCAAATATTGGATCTGCTCAAGTCGACTGGACCAAACCTGATTTTTGCTCAATTAGACTAGACCCGACCCAAATTCTTAGTTGACCCTACCCTACCCGATCGGATGGGTCAACTTTATGTCCCCGACTAAGTAAAACATCAGGTTGGGTCTGGTATGAAATCGAGTCGATTCGAACTGTTGACAACCCTACTCATATTAGTTGCAAACCGGTTGTTATATACTTTGCACATGTAGGGTTGCAAATATCATTCGTTACGTTGGATCGGATCAGTTGGGCCAGGCTTGGTTAGGATATAAGATAAGAAAATTGGGTTGACCAATATTCACATTTAAATGACTAAAAACAATTGCTGTGTTGGTGAGGATCGCAATTTCAGACACGTGAGAGGTTGAATTGATTTCCCATTATAATATAGAACTTAAGTTTCTATGTGAGGGCATACTTAATTTTCTTTCCATCTCCTTATAATGCTACCCACGGATAAACTATCATAGATTTAAATAGATCTAGATCTATTGAAGCGGAACTTGACTTAAAAAATGACATGTACAACTTTCAAGGGCACTTAGGCTGCGTTTGGGTTAGCTCTTTTGGGGCAAAGAGCAGTTCTTTCACTTTTTTGGTCATGGCGGAGAACTACTTTTATATTTGATAATACAGTTCTTTGCCTCATTTGCTCTGACGAAGAGTTATTTTAAGTAATAAAACTGCTCTATTATCTGCTCTGACAGAGAGCAAGTAAAGAGCTGCTTCTGTTCTTATAAGAGCCAACCCAAACACAACCTAAAATATGTAAATGACGGTTATTGTCATATTAGCCATTACATTTTAATTTAATAAGATAGAGCCGGTGATAGGAGTTGGTCTAATATTTGAATTATCGGACATAGGTTTTCTTGCATGCGACTACATCGAAGAAACAGGCGATGCATTTGAAGATGAGAAATATGGAATGGTGGATGAGAAGGAAACACTTGCCTCAGAACTTTAGACATAGGGTTAAGCAGTACGAACGGCAACGGTGGGCGGCGATGCGAGGGGTTGATGAATGTGAGATGATCCGAAACCTACCGGAGGGTCTCCGGAGGGACATCAAATATCATTTGTGTCTAGACCTCGTGCGCCAGGTAAAAAATATCGATGGCAAGATCCATTAACATTGTATAGTTGTTGCTAAGGCTTCGTTTGGCAATGCTCCCACTCGAGAATGCGTTAGCCTTCGCTTTAGTGAACTTGCAGTTCTGAGGGCTTTTTTAGCTCTTTGTTTGCTCCCGACGTGATTATCAAACTAAGCAATAGTCCCACATCGCGTGGGTATCATGGCCTTGGGCTATATATAAACCTGGGGCAATACTCACCTTACAAGCCTGTTTTGTGAGGTTGAGTTATGCTCATGGGATTCTTCACAGTTATGATATCATCATAATCATCACCATCCATCATCATCATCATCATCATAATCAACACCATTCATTCATCATCATCATACTAATTGTGCTTCAAGTGTGGGTTTAAATGCATTTTCAGGTACCTTTGTTTCAGCACATGGATGATTTGGTGTTAGAGAACATATGTGACCGTGTTAAGTCCCTCGTATTCCCCAAGGGAGAAACGGTGAGAAGATTTTTCTTTCTTTTTTTATTGCTGAGTTGGTAGGACAATGGTCAAGGTTGGACTAAATTTCCATTTCAACCACATCTATAGCCCTTGGAATTAGGAGAATCTCGACTGCATGTCATCTTATAAAAAATGATAGTCATGAAAGTCAATATTTTTGCATTTCCAAGGGGATGTGGTTGAATTCGAAATCCTGTTCAACTTTGGTTGGACCTGACCATTGCCTGAGTTGGTATTAGCTATCCAACCCAAATGCCAACCTTGGCACTTTGGGCAAATCTTTTTATTTTTTAATTATTTTTTCAAAATCAATAAAACTATAATTTTATAAGCGAAAAAATGGCACTCAAGTCAATGTCCATATATATCAAGTGACCTTACTTATTACTATACATATGGGTGAAAATATACTTTTGACTTTTCACTAATTGTTTTTTTTTCAATGAATAGCATTGAGGTTGATGGTTCCAGCATTGAGGTTGAAGGGTCCTCACCCTATCATTAAAAACAAACACTAAATATAAGTAGAAAAAGAGGTCAAAAACTGCTAAATACAAGTAGAAAAACAAACCTGAAAGAAGGATAACAGAATCCAAGGATCAAAGGGAGAGCTTCGGCATCGTCATTACCCTCGCCCAGACCCAGGACCAAACAGTTAAAAAAAAAACTAGAAAAAAGAAATCAGGGACTTACGGATACTAGGAGAGCCAGAAGCTCGTTGAAAGTCTCACAACAAAACTATCCGTTGAAGCTGCAAGACAACTGAAAAAACAAGCCCAACCTCCACCAATACAACTCTAAGACCAAAAAACTAACTAAAACGAATTTAGTCCCTACTAATCGAAAACTAGTTTCTTAGACAATCCTGAATCGAGTATGGGCCAAGGAATTTCAAGCTCTCCACTGAAAAGTCTTAGCTATTGTCCGCCAAAACAGAGGATTGGGAGTTCTTGTTGTCGAAAATTATTTGATTCCTTTCCTTCCAAATAAGCCACGTGGCAGCAAAAATAAAAAGATTCCAACACTTTTTCTTTCTTTGATTGATCATTGACAAACCAAGATCCAAAAAACGAGCTCATGAAAGCAGGAATAACCCACTGGATACCTCGCCAGTTGAAGATATAGTTCCAAACAGCCATAGAGTAGCTGTAATGTAAAAATAAATGCGTATTGGTTTCCTCTTCCCTTTGGCACAAAGCACATCTCTTTGGCAGTTGAACTCCTCTTTTTTGGAGATTCTCCACTGTGAGAGCCTGTCGAGCACTGCAAGCCAAGAGAAACTAATGGTTCTATAGGGTGCCTTACAATTCTAAATCCATAAGCAGGGAAGCTCCGGAGTCACTGCAGACGCAAGTAAAGAGTACATAGATTGTATCGAGAAGTCTTTCCCTTTACTCAAATCCCAGTACAGCTGATCTCAATTATAAGTACTTGAGAAACTAAAATTTTGTAACAATTCCAACAAAGGAACTATCTCACGAATTTCATGATCGTAGAGTCTTTTGGAAGTCTCTAATTTCCAAGAGATTTCACTAGAGGGACTGATAATGGCAGAATCCCTAATGTTGGTGTCTTCGCTGGACATAATAGGGAAAATGTAATTGAACCTAGAGCGAAAAAGAATATTTCCAATCCAAACATCCTTCCAAAAAAGAATGCTAGCACTGTTTCCTACTCTAATGAATGCTCCAATTCAATAGAGTTGTCTACGATCTCCAATAGCTCTCCATGATGCCAAACCACATTTGCTGCCCCCAGGTCCATATTTCTTCGTGAGAATGTGGTGCCAAAGACTATCTCGACCAGTAATTTGTGAGAGGGAGATTGACCTAGTTTACTAGTACATCTATGAATATTAACCATTTTTGCAAAATGCTTATGCCAAATTGTATACGATAATCCAATGGGTCAATCTCCTTATGCCAAAATGCTTCTCGAGGTTTGACCATGTTATCAAGAGGAGATTGACCAGCTCACCATTGAGAGTGAATGAATTAACTACCCTAAACAGTCACCAAGTTGGGGTTCAGAAATAAGTCGGTAAGAAGAAATTCAAAAAGATTTGGTTAAAAATTAGAACGTTCGGAAAAAAGTAGGGAAAAAATTAAAAAAAAAACGTTAAAAAAAATATAGTGAAGTATGAAAAATGTAATAAATATCGCAATATATTAAAAAAATCATTAATTAATCATGATATAATACAGAACTCGCAACTTAAAAAAAAAAAAAAAAAAAGGAATCTTTATTGGAAAAAGTATGATTGAAAATGTGATTTACTCGTTTTATGAACAAGTAGAATTTCATTTGTGAATTTTTCAAAAAACCGGGAATTTGTTGACTTTCACCCTAACCAGCCAAATTGTATGTCTGATGGAGTTTCGATACTCTATTTGCACCCACTAACACTCTAAAAGCGCCCACCTTGGACCTTTATGGGTGCACATCATAGTAATAAAATTTTCCGAAATTCTATGAAATTTCTTCAAAATTTACCAAAACAAGGGTCGGTTGAAACTTTCGGCGAAATTTCGATGATTTCTCCGAAATCGCTGAAATTACATTAATTTCGGCGGAAGTAACGAAATTTCACCAAAATTAATAAATCTTCTCTAATTTTTGTCATTTTTTAAATAATAAATAAAATTTTTATGAAGTTTAAATATAATTTATATTTAATATTTTTTGTACTCCCCGAAATTTTCCCGAAACTTTTTGAATGTTTCTCGAAATTTATCTGAAATGACCCTTTACCGAAATGTTGTGGAAAACAAAATTTGTCACTATGGCCCACATATTGCTAGTCCAATGTGGTTGCAAATAGAGCTATCCACAACTTGTCAAGGGCATTTGATAGCAAAAGCCTTTGCAATGCCCGTTTCAAGTGAAGGTGGTGTTCATTTTAGGTGCAAGTTGAAATCAAAGTTGATTCAAGTAGGATCAAAATAGCTTCTTGCAAGCCAACAACCCCCAAGGGGTCTCTAACCCATTTTGAGCCACTTCCTTCATGAAGGTAACCAAAGAAGGTGACCCAGTTCAGAGAATGTTGTTCATAGTAAGAGGACATCTAAGGAGTATCCACGTACTCCGCGACGACGTCAAGAGTTGTTGCATGCTGGGTCCGGGCAACTTCAGCGGCGACGAACTCCTATCATGGTGCCTCCGAAGACCCTTCGTCGAACGCCTGCCCCCCTCGTCTTCAACATTGGTGACACTTGAGACCACCGAGGCCTTTGGGCTAGACGCTGAGGACCTTAAGTATGTGACACAACATTTTCGGTACACGTTTGTGAACGAGAAAGTTAAGAGGAGCGCCCGTTACTATTCACCTGGGTGGAGGACATGGGCGGCCGTGGCCATTCAACTAGCGTGGCGGCGGTACCGGCACCGCTTGACCCTTACGTCGTTGTCATTTATTCGTCCTCGGCGACCCCTTTCGCGGTGTTCTTCGCTAGGGGAGGACAAACTCAGGCTGTATACTGCTATATTAACCTCACCTAAGCCCAATCAAGAAGAATTTTGTTTCTAAAACAGAATTGATTGGAATTTGGATTTGGGGTGGAGGCAATCCAATAATACTACAATAAATTTGTATGACAATAATTCATCTGTTGGGGCAATGGTCACTTGGCAGGTCCAACCAGGTTAAACTGGATTTTGAGTTTAACCACATCTGTAGCCCTTGAAAATAGGAGAATCTTAACTATACGTCAACCTATAGAAAATGAAAACGATGAAAGTCAAGATTCTCCTATTTTCAAGGAGTGCTGAGTGCAGATGTAGTTGAACTCAAAATCCGGTTCAACCTAGTTGGACCACCATTACCCCATCCATTTAGTTTAGATTTATTGTATTGGCCTATGAGGTCATTAATGGTGCCCATTTGGTGGGGACGTGGGGACGAAGGGAACACTGGGAAAGCAAAAATTGCTAAGGAAATTATTTCATTTTCTTAGTTAAACTATTTTTTTTTTCAATTACAAATTGTGCTTATTTAGTGTTATTTTAATTAACAAAAAGCTAATGAAATTAGGAGATATTCTTATATAATAACAAAAGAAAAATAACACAGGCCCGACTCTATTGATATTTTTGATAAGGTTGGTGTCACTAAAAAAATAAGGTGTATTAGCGGCACTTGCTGTTAAGGCAATTTTTGGTAGCGATAAGATTAATAGCGGCAGTTTTTGGTAGCAACTGGACTAATAGCAGCAGTTTTTTGTTAAAAAAACTGCCGCTAATAGTCTTATTTTTTGTAGTGTGTAGTGGCAAGGACCACGCCCCATGTATCAAAAATCGGCCGATACCGATACGTATCGGTATCTCGTATCCAATATATCTTGTTTTTGACCAAGACGTCCACTTTTTAAAAAAAAAATAGGCCGATATGTATCGGTATAAGCCAATACGTATCGGCCGAGTCGTATCGGCCTCGGGCAAACCGATACCGATTTTGATACCTTGACCACGGCTCAAGAAACAAAGGCTCTAAGTTTTAATCCCACCCCTTGTGAGTGGCTCTAAGTTTGAATCCCACCCCTCATTAGCCCACTCACAGTTATCTAATCCTACTGACCGGTACATGTGATGTGTGGGTGTTATACATACTTCGAAACTTAGTCAGCTGCTCTAAGAGGCTGGATTCCCCCTTACAAAAAAATCAATAAAAATCATATGATATCTTAACCTAGCACAAGCGGAATTAGTTCTGCCAAAAGTTTATATTAGATAAATGGCCCGAGCACCAGTTCCTTTGTTTATGGGTCACTTTTTATACGAGATTTGAATACATTGATATAAAGATCTAATGTGTTCAAGATTAGGATAAAACAAATATTTCATAGCCATTCATTTTAAAGGCGTCGACTGATTTGAAACCCATGAAAGAAATGTTTTCCCCCCAATTCTCTCTATTCTAATTAGTTCATTATATCAAGATATTAAATCACACGACACACTTGATGAAATTACTTGCCACATGTCTTAAAGATAGACCCTAAACCACGGACCTGAAGATTAGTAGTCTACCTAATACCGCCTCCTACATGAATGAGAGTAGATACCTAAAAAAAATTAAATAAATAAATTTGAATGAGAGTAGAGTATGAAATGAGTAAGAAAGATAAGTCTACAATATCTTTCCTTCTCACAACTCTCACTAAGAAGAGGATATGAATTATAGCTAAAAAGTAAAAGATGAAGTAGATTTCTAGAGCATGAACTTTGCAAAGTCTTCAAATACTACAAAAAAAATAAGACTATTAGCGGCAACTTTTTTAACAAAAAACTATTGCTATTAGTTCTGTCGCTACAAAAAACTGCCACTATTAGTCTTACTGCTAGCAAAAACTATCTTAATAGCAAGTGCCGCTGAAACACCTTATTTTTATAGTGAAAGTAAGAAACTTGAGACACATATGTCACAAAAAAGAAGCGGCTTGCAGATAAGGTACACCAGATTTTGCTCTTTACAAAACGAAGAAGACGTTTAATCGCTGTGAAATGAGCGACGATTTGCATGAGTTCTTTCGCGAGAAATCATTTCTTATGATCGAATCTTCACAGCAACGAGGAGCCTTAATGGGAGAATTAGACTTTAGAACAGGATGCATGGGTCGCTGATATGATAGATTTAATCTCGCAGTTTTGCTCCGCCGTAGAATTCAATGGGAATCTAGTGAGGGAGGTGTAGATGATGGTGCACGAAAGCTGCTTTTGTAGAGAGAACAAGAGAGAAGGAGACAACTGATAGATAATGAATGATGTAGAAATTTCTAATTCTCTTATTACTTCAGATTTATATAGAAAGGCTTCATCTCAAAAATAAAATTTTATATAGAAGGGTGATTAGAGGAAGAGTCTTAAGTTGACTTTGCTAGAAAGAGCAAAAGTCTTTTTAGGATTCAATTTCATAACCCAATAGAATCCCATAAATAATGAAATTATATTATTTGCCTTAGTTGTAATAAAATAATGGGATTCTTGAGATTTTCGATTGCTATTTTTGATGTAACCAAATCATTGCTAAAATTTTCTAATTTTATATAGTGTGGGCTATGATAGGGTGTGGTGTTGATGTTTAGCCCATCTTTTAACATTAAACAAGGTCAATTAGACCCGAGTCCTAACAATTAATATATAGAGAGAAAAAATATAAGAGTTTTTAGTTCAAATTATTCAAACCAGGATATCAATAGGAAATGAGGTGTTAGCTTATTTTTTTAACAATCTAAGTCATTTTTTTGTCGGGTTATTTGAGTTATTTAAACAATGAGTATTTGAAAAATCCAAACTATACACTCTGAAATTAACATTCCAAGTCATTAAATGTTTAACATATTTTAGGTTTTTTCGGTTTTCTCGCCCTACCTAGCCGATTTTTGGTTTTCAGGTACCAAAGCCGAATCAGGTCGGTTCGTTTCTGTTTTTTTATAGGTTTTGGTCGGGTCCAGGCCGGTTCCGTCCATCGGTTAACGGTCGATTTTTCGGGTCAAACTTTACCCCAGCCCCTACTCCTACGTCTCCTGTGTGCATCATCTAAAATTTTGTGGCCCACGAAATTTGTAAATCGTCTAAAAAGAAAAGAATTGATATTAAAGTGAATAACTACCAAAGCAGTTGACTGGTTGTTCTCTTTCTCTCTCGTTCTTTCTCTGCAACTCGAAGCGAAGCTCGAGAACACATCAATGGAGGGCGGTGATTTCGTCTCGTCTGCTGGGGGAGATCAGCATTATCCCGGGAATATGACTTTGTACGTCTTCTTGACTTGTCTCGTCGCCGCCACCGGCGGTTTGATCTTCGGTTACGATATCGGAGTTTCTGGTGAGCGCACTTCAGATCAAAATCTAGATCTGAATCCATTTTCCTTAACCAATTCAATTTTGTTCTGGTTTTTTATGATTTCTGATCTGAAGAATCTTACGTTTCAGGTGGAGTTACTTCCATGGATCACTTTCGGAGGAAATTTTACCCTTCGGTCTATCGTAAGAAGAACGACGCATTGACGAACCAGTATTGCCAATTCGACAGCCAGATTTTGACGATATTCACTTCGTCTTTATACATAGCGGCTTTGATCGCTTCGTTTTTGGCGTCGTCGATGACCAGAACTTTCGGTCGGAAGATGTCGATGTTCTTTGGCGGAGCCACTTTTCTAGTTGGAGCAGCGATCAGTGGAGCGGCTGTTAACGTAGCGATGCTTATTATTGGCAGGATTTTGTTTGGTGTCGGCGTCGGTTTCGTGAATCAGGTGAAATTAAAAGCTTAAAAGCTTGATTTTGTTTTTATCCTTTGTTTGTTTTTTTTTTTTTTTAATATTCTGTTTGAAGTTGATATCGAGTTCCAGAGACGGACTCGAGTGGGCTCCCCCTTTCTCCGTGGTTTTTTGCAGAGACTTTAAAAAAGGCAAAGCTCACTAATTTGCTTAATTTAGAGATTTAAGTACGAATTAGTCCACAATTTACCTTTTAAAATTGAAAAAAAAGCTCTTCAATTTCCCTGTTTTGGTAGAACTTGTCTCCATTTTTGTATAAGGTCTCGATTTGCCGATTATAAAACAAGTCGCCCACTTTTCTGCTGTACTCTTTTTATTTGGTAATAAATTCTTTGTCAGTGTTCTCATCTGTGCGATTCTTTTCCTCAATCTTTTCATGTTACTTATGAGGTTCTCGAAAACAAAGAAAGGTATATCCTAAATTGAGTTCCTAGTAAGGCAGTTCCTAAGACTCCTTATGAGCTATGGGTAGGAAGAAAACCGACTTTAGGATATTTATACATTTGGGGTTGTTTCGCTGAAGCAAAGGTGTACAACCCACAATTAGAAAAATTGGACCATAAAACTATAAGTTATCATTTCATTGGTTACCCTGATAGATCAAAAGGCTACAGATTTTATTGCCCCACTCATAGTACCCGGATTGTTGAGACTAGACATGCAAAATTCTTTGAGGATCGTGAGATCAGTGAGAGTATAGAGCTTAGGAAAATCACTTTTGAGGAGAATCGGGTTATAATTCCTATCCCTTTTATCCAAGAAAAAGTGGCACCAACACCAGTTTTTTAAGCCAGTGTTGATGCACCTGTGGCTATACCTATTGACACACCTCACATTGAGGAGGCTCTTGCTCCCATGGCGACTGCCAATGATCTACCATTGCGTAGATCAGAGAGAGCAAAGAAGCCTGCCATTTCTACAACATTAAGCCCTGAGAGAAAATTCCTCAACCATATCGCCTCACATGTTGCCTCAAAACATGCAACGAATTCTGCTTCCATAGTAGACGAAGTAGTCAGCGTTTGTTTAACGCTCTTCCAAGATATAGGTCCACCTGCAAGCATAAAAATATAACCCGATGTGGACCTACGAGTATCTTGACACCCAGCATAGTCAGCATCTGAATAACCAATAACTTCAAGGTTATTCGACCTTTTGTATGTGAGCATGTGTCCTTTAGTCCCTTGTAAATAGCGAAAAACCTTCTTAGCTGCTTTCCAATGATCCAAAACAGGATTACATTGGTACCTGCCAAGCATGCAAACTATATACGCTATATCTGGACGAGTACAGACTTGTGCATACATGAGACTCCCAACTGCCGATGCATAAGGAATTGTCTCCATCTGTTTTATCTCCAGATCAATCCTGGGACTCTGAAGTAGACTAAATTTATCACCCTTAATGACAGGGGCAACAGTAGCAGAACAATTGTGCATGTTAAACCTTTTAAGAACTTTATCAATATAAACTCATTGAGACAATCCCAATAGGCCACGGGCTCTATCTCGATGAATCTCAATTCCTATCACGTAGGAAGCTTCACCAAGATCTTTCATATCAAAACTCTTTGATAAAAAGTTCTTTGTCTCATATAACTTGCCTAAATTGCTACTCGCAAGTAAGATATCATCAACGTATAAAACAAGGATGATAAACTTACTCCCACTGATTTTAAGATATATGCATTGATCCACAATATTTTCTAGTATGATTGTGATTTCTAATCACACTATAATTAGCAATTTCAGATCTTAATGGGATAGGACTATTTGGCTATAAATATAAGGAGTGCCTGGTCCCAACGATAGCTCGACATAATTCAATCCTCCCTATTGGCGAGAGCATCCCCATTGTACTAGGAGACATTGAACGCGAGAACATCGTTGAAGATCGGCAACCAACCATCGATGGCTAACGCTCAAGGTGCACATATTTATAGTTTATATATTTATTGTTTTTGATTGATCGTGCGCCTAGATCTTTAGGCTTAATTTTGGATGGTCGGATCGTCAGATCCATTTAGTTCCATCAATTGGTATCAAAGCCATGATTGGCGTTATGATCGGTCAAAACATTAACATATGGGTTCAAGCGTAAAACAAAATTGATGCGAGCGATGACGTGTTTGCGTTGTCATGTTTTAAATCGGCAAGCAAGTGCACCGTGCACGGATTTTTGTGGCAAAGACGATTAATAATGTTTTTTTTTTTTTTTTTTTGGATTTAAAAAAAAAAAAAAAATTTGGGTTTTTATTGGCCGACGGTCCGGCACCGGTGGGCCTTTTCCGGCCACCGGACTGGCACCGGCCGACGTACGGCGTCGGGGCCGATCGGCCGGTGCATCGGACCGTCGGTGCCGGTCAACGGTGGGGGCGCGGGTAACTTTGGGGCTGCTGTGTATACATCTTGCAACTTCAAAAAAAAAAAAAAAATTTTTTTTTTTGGGGTTTTTGTGGCCGACGGTCCGGCGCGGTTATTTTTCCGCCACCGGATCGGCACCGCCGACTTCCGCACTGGGCCGATAGCAGCCGTGCACCGGACCGACGGGCGACATACCAACGGTTAGCGGCTGTGAAAAAAAAAACAGAAAAACCAAGGAAGAAAAAGAAAAAGATTTTTTATATGATGTGATACGATTCAAAGCCAAAGTTGAGACAGAAGAATCTTGCGTTGAAATGAAGACACCCTTCCAAGATTTGTTAATTTAATAAATAAATAAAAAATACCCTTCGAAGATTTGTTGATTACAAAAGAATGCCACCTACCTCAATATCACGAAATGACCAAAACTAAGCCTATAAAGGTGTGGGATCTTTATTCTATTCTTTTGATAAATCAAGAACGATAGGCAAGAGGGTATTTGGTTCCTTTATATAAAACTAACTAAAGATGAGGAGTCATGCCACGGGACCCTTTTTCTTCTGCCACAATTTGGAGTCATTATTTGCACACGTTTTTCAAGTGATTGCACAATGTTTAAAAATAGACTTGTGTTTTAGAGACATGTGATATATAAAAATGTATCAGTAAAATTCTTTTACATAAAATTAGAGTAAAAGGCAATACTTGTCATATAGTTTATGATAGTCAATTGTTGAATTATATAATAACCTTTGACCCCATTTAATTAAATGATAAAAATTATATTTATATTTTGTTCTAATCTTTTGTAATTGATATTTTTAAAGTATGGCCTTTAAATTAAATGGCTTAGATGGTCTTTTCACATAATAGAGGTTGCCAATCTTGCATATCTTTTTTTTTAAATTCGGTGCAATCGGATGCGATCACTTGAAAACCTTTCAAGTTCAAGTAATGGAACCTTTCAAGTTCAAGTAATGGCTCCCTTTGAACTATTTTGAAAGAATCTTTTAATAATTTAGGTATGCTTTTGGTCAAGGGAGTCATTACTTGCTCACGATTTTCAAGTGATTGCACCGAATTGCACCAAATTTGAAAGGAAGATTGCACTGGCTTGCAAAGTATATTATTAGTTTTCAAATAATATACTGTATTGAATATATAATTCTAATAATATCATGCACTTTTTATAAATGTATGCCTAAGATAAGTGATTTCATAAGCCAGTGCAATTCGGTGCATTACTTTCAAAGTGCTACCCGCTTAATTGACCTGTGGAAACTGTCCCCACTCTACCGTAGGTTTTGCTACTAGCGTGCCACTTTTTACTTACTATTGACTGTTGGTTTTTTTTACCACTTTTGCCCTTTTTTATTTATGCTACAAGCGCACCACTTTTTACTTACTAAGTAGAATGTTGAATAGGTTTAATCTCATGAGTTGCATTTGAGACATTTTGAGGAGTTGTCTCGGGTCCCAATCGATCGATCAAGCTCTAGGAACGATTGATCGATTATAGAAGAAAATAATCAGTATGCTCATTGGTTGTAATCGATCAATCGAGCTTGGCAAGTTGATCAATCGATCTGAACATATATTAGTGGGTTTCTCACAGGTTGAAAGCGATCGATCGAGGTGTTAAACAGATCGATCGATTCTGAGTAGATTAGTTTCACGGATTTGGACTGATTGGCTATAATAGAAGATTTTTGTTCAAAGTTTTCAAATGAAGATTGTGACCTATTAATAAAAGATTGTTCTAGGGTTCCTAGAAAGCGTTTTCAATAGAAAAAAATTGGTATACTTTGAGAGGCAAGATATTGAAGAAAAACTTAGGAATCGAAGCATCCGATTGAAGTCGTTTTTGTACTGGAATCGTTACTATATTCTAACAGATCTCTTTCCTATTTTTTGAAGGACTACATCCTTCGTTATTCAGTGTGTTGGCTGTTGAAGATCGTGCCAGATAAGGTGAAGAGAAGAGAGTATGTGCGTTGTAAACGTTCATCAAATAGTGCATATACTCCATGAACCTAACTCTAGATTAGGTGAATCATGTAAAGGTCTTTGTATTGTGTGTGATTATTTTTTGCATTTCCTTATTTTGCCATATTCAATATGATTAGGAGTTTGGTGTCTTGAATTCCTGACACAGTATACACTACTAGAATTTCTTAATTTTTGTCTTCTTAGTGAAAAATTCGATTTATTCACTCTATTTCACTCTTCTAGTATATCATCTTCTACTTATTGTGAGAAATGGCCTATGCAACAGCCATACCCATTTTATTCTGCTTGGCATCATTATTGATCGGTGGGAAATAAAATATTTTCGAAAATTTCAAATTATTGCTGATAAGATATCGGTTTTCGGAAATTTGACTTGAAGTCTTCAAAGGCTTGAAAAAGACTGAAAATTCATGGAAAGCTTGACCGAAATTGAGGTTGTTCTTGGTTTCGGTCATGCCCAAAACGGAGACCCAATTTGAATTTTTATAAATTAAAATGTTTTGGTGTGCTGTAGAGTCAAATGGTGTATTATTAGGAATTTAATGTATTAAGCTTAAATTGGTGTGTAGTTAGCAAAAGGTGTGTGCTCGTAAATGCCCCGTAATCCTCCAATTAATTAATACCCCCTTTTCTTCTTCTAATTACAGTCTGTGCCACTCTACATCTCCGAAATGGCACCGGCTACTGACGCACATCTTGAACATCGGCTTCGACTCATGATCACCGGTATCCTCATCGCTAACCTCAACTACTTTATCGATAAACTTTAGCCGCCGGCCAAATTGGTGGTCATAACCGTCGGTTCTCTCTTCCTACCTGATACCCCCAACTCTCTCATAGAGCGTGGCCAATCAGAGCGCACCAAGCGTATGCTCATCCGCATACGTGGCACCACCGAAGTGGACGAGGAGTACAAGGGTCTGGTGGTTGCTAGCGAAGCATCGAAGTTGGTGGAGCATCCATGGATGAACATCACCGAGCGCAAGTATAGGCCACAACTAGTGATGGCCATCCTGATACCATTTTTTCAACAGTTGACCGGGATCAACGTGATCATGTTCTATGCGCCGGTTCTGTTTAAGACAATCGGGTTCGGTAACGACGCTGCGCTTGCTTCGGCCGTTATAACGGGGACGGTTAATGTAGTTGCTACGTTGGTTTCGGTGTTTACGGTGGATCGATTGGGGAGGAGGTTTTTGTTCTTGGAAGGAGGGGCTCAGATGCTTATTTGTCAGGTAACGAGTCTCTCCCCACTCTCTCTTGCACTCTTGGTCTTGTTGAAATTATGGGTTAAAAAATCGGAAAATCGATATATCGTCCTATATTTTGAGTTTTTGTATAAGAGGCACCAATACGGTACCTTGAATGTATCATATTGGTGAGGTCCAAAACTCATACGTATCTGATGTTACATATCGGTATCGGACGATAGTTTGATCCATAATTGGAATGCCTCTTAGCCATCAATGGTTGTTGAAACGCTGATGGACACAGATTTTATGACCTTAAAATTCATGAGAAATCAACTTTTCTGGGATTTTGCTGGCTAAAGAGTTTTGCTTGTAGAGATTGTATCATATGGGGTTGGTGTTTAATGGTCAATATATAGACTTGATTGGATGGTCAGGACCGTCCAATTGCATAATTCTGTGCTATGCCCGTGACATTTATAAGTCAAGTGGCATAGCGTTGTGGGCCATGATTAGTCCAACCAGCTTGGACTGGCTTTTGAATTCAACCACATCTGTGTGTGTGGCCCTTGAAAATAAAGGATCTTGACTATATGTCATCCTATAAAAGGTGGATGTCATGAGAGTCAAGATTCTCTCATATCCCAGGGCTAATGATGTGGTTGCACTCAAAATCTGGCTCAAGCTAGTTGGTCTTGACTATTGCCCTTGTTTTTTTAAACCTTTTTGACCCAACCCATTATTTAAAAATGGAACGGCTGAAAATTAAATGCGAGCTTTTAGTTGACTATTTGGATTGATCACATATGTGCACCACACATCTTGAAAAAAGGAAGTCATAACGTTACCCATTGATGCTTTAGAGTTTATAGTCGACATCATTTTATATTAGTTAGGCTTCCTTCTCTCTACCATAGTTGACAATCGGGCAATAATTGCGCAAAATTCACAGAAAAGGAGTCAAACCAAAATTTTGGTATTTTTTACAAAATTTTCCTAATTTTTTTATGTTTAATTTTTAAATTTTTTTTTTTAAATATGTTAGTAATTTAGTATATATCGTAGTAATTTAAAAAGAAATATTCAATATATTTTTTTGTATATTTTTAGTTTCCAAAACTTTCTCAGATTTTTTCTAGAAGGTATCCAAAGTAATCTCAAAGACCTCCACCGTAAAATTATCCAAAACGAAACGAAATTTATTTAATTTTGGTTAACCCAACTGTGATTGATTTGAAATTGATTCTTGTAAAGAGACCTCTGGCGTGAGAAAAGTGATGCTCTGTTGCCATTTTCAAATTTAAGTTAGCTTTTTCCACTACTCTATTCTTTTTGGTTATTTTCAGAGAATCACTCTCTTTCTCTAAAATCTAAATCTCATTTTCATATTTTTTTTATAGTTTTCTTATTCATAAATTTATGCTAGCCAATAATCTTTTCTTACTAACAGGGCCGGCCTTGGACCAAGGCCAGCCAGCCAGCCTTGGGCCCCCGATTTTCAGGGGCCCCCAAAAAATACATCTTTTTTGAAACCCAAGTTAAAAAAATTATATATATATATATATATATATATATAAAGGGCCCCAGCTATCTCCAGTGCCTCTCTCTATTTTGTCCAATTTCCAAACCCTCTCGACTTGAAGACTTCGATGCCAGACGCCTCTGGATGCCAAACCCTCTCTCTCTCTCTCTCTCTCCAAACCCTCTCCTCTCTAGTCTCTCCAGTTGTGGCCAGTGCTCTGTGCCTCTCTCTCACTCTCAGACTCCAGCCTCCCGTGCATTGATCTCTCTCTTCAGCCCCTCTCTCCAAATCCTCTCAGGCTCTCCTCTCTCCAACGCCCTGCACCTCTCTCTCTCTCTTTCCAAGTAGGCGACTCTGTCATCGTCGCTCGCGACCCGCGATAAGAACAAACCGATAGCACCTTCTCCAAACGGTACTCCTTTAATCGACATCTAATTCATTATTCAACCTGATTTCGTTGTTTCTCTTCCATTTGTAGTTTTTTTTTGTATTTTTTAGAATTTCTTTAGTATTTGATATCAGTTTTTGAATGAAAGATTAGTTGATATGCTGATTAATTAGAGATGGTTAATTATTTGCTGAAAAAACCTCTGTATTTTGGATTTTAATTTGGTTGTGTGTATTTCTAGATCTATTCTCTGTAATTTTTTTTTACCAATGATTTATGCCCTGTTTGTTAACATTTCATTGGAGCTTATTTGAATTAAAATTGATTTCCTACAAACAAGGAATTTGGATTTGAGTTTTTGCCGCTTCTGGATTCCAGCAGGATTTCACTTAAAATTGATTCCTGCAGAACCTGTTTTAGCTTTTGACAGCAAGAATCAGTTCCAGAAGCTAATGTTACCAACCCAATATGCTCAGAAGTCGTGTATGAGCCTTGTCCTAGAGTAAATGTCATTAGCTAACACTCAGTGGGTGTTAAACTTAGAATATGGAGCTAAAACCAAGAGAAAAAAAATGAAAGCCCATGAACTAAAATATTTACCCTACCTTATATATATATATATATATATATATATATATATATATATATATACTAGATTTAGAGTAAAAGCTCATTGATTATAATTGCACTTTTCAAGAGGCCACCAATCAAGAGTAGCACCCACAAAATTATCATTCGTCAAGGCTACATTGTCGACCACCCTTATTATAATTGTTGCATCTATAGGCTCTTGAGCTAAAATATCAGGAAGAGCGCAGAGAAAGAAAAACAAATAAACCTGAAACCCCATTCTCCAATCTACCATAATCACTTTCGGCACCATTTCAATTCGATCAGATAAACTACAACCCAGTTTAATTTAATGGAACAAAAGTATAATCAACTAATCAAAACACACCAAAATAAAGACAAGCAAACGATAATAGGCATGAGATAACCTATTCTACCAAGAAAAATCAGAAATAAATATCCAAATTCCTTCTTTAAACAAATAAGAGGATAGATTGTGCCTAAAACTTTTATTTTTTTTATTATCATTATATCATATCTAAGAAGAAGAAAGTAGAAACATAGAAGTTGAGATATTATATAATAATAGCATGTTCAAACCCAACTCACCAATGAAAATAAAATAAAATAATGCAAGAGAAACCAATTGATAATTAAGAAAACAGAACTGATAGAAAAAAAAAATGGGTTATTGAGATAGGTGCTTTTAACTAGTATTAAATTCTTAGTTACATTTTAAAATTAAATATAATAAAATAGAATATGAGTATTATTTTGTTTGTCAAAAAAAAAATTGTAATAAATTTTTTATATATTATAAAATAATATGAAACAGGGGTCCCATTTTAAGAACTCGCCTTACGCCCCCAAAATGTCAAGGCCAGCCCTGTTTCTTACAATAGAATAATTAGGGAGTTCAAGAGGTTTTATGCATTTTCTTAAGCCATCGAATCTCTGGGACTTAGAAATGAGATCTCTGGGGCTTGGAAATGTATTATATGAAGAATGTTTACAATTGTTGAGGTTTTTGAGGTGTTTTACAAATGAGACTCTCTCCCTATTTATAGGGTCTCTAATGTATAATGAATGGTGGGACATATGTCACCCATCCAACAGTGGTGAAATACTATAGAGTTTTCTCTGCTTCCACATCTTTTCTATTTTTTATACATTTTCAAATATGATCTAGAACCTTTCATGGAACTCTCTAGTTACTCTACTATTCTAGAGTATTCAATGTATCTCTTCTATATACATATATTGTATATGATATAATAATGTCCGCTTCTCACCGAACCATCAGGGATATTTTTATAACTCAGAGCAACCAATTGATATGTGCGCGACACGTAGCGCCTCTTTTTGTTAAGTAATGGGTGGCATGGAGCCACTTTTCTAATTAGGGTTAAACTTTTAAAATATTTTAAAAGTTATATTCTTTTTCATCCGTCATTCTTGACTTTTTTAGAACTCTATTTCTTTTCTCTCTCCTCTCTTTTTTTCTAAGAAAGTATTAGACTTACTTTTTTAGATATATTTTACTGAAAAAGTATGAGCGCCTAATAGCGAAGCAGTAGTGCCTCGACAGCGAGGCACTGTCACCCCGGTGCCGAGGTTTCAACACTTCGCTAAAAAAAAATATTGGAGTGTCGGTGCCTTGTTTCAGGGGTGCCGGCGCTTTGATAATTTTTTTTTTCAAAAATTTTCAATTGAAGAGTCAGTGGCCCTAAAACGAGGCACCGGCACTAGTACGGCCTAGCGCCAGTGCTTCGCCACCGGGGTGGCACCGCCTCGCTATCAGGGTGCCGACGCTTAATTTTTTGGGTGTCGGCTCTTCGCTCCTAAGGTGCTAGTGCTACGCTATCGGGCGCCACATTTTTTAAATAAAATATGCCTAAATAAGTAAGTCTAATACTTTATCGAAAAATAATAGAGGAAAGAAGTTTTCAAAAAAGTCAAGAATGACCATTTAAAGAGTATTTAACTTTTAAAATATTTTAAAAGTGTAACTCTAGTTAGTAAAGTGGGCCATGTCATCCATCACTTCACAAAAATGATGTTATGTGTCAATATATATATATATATATATATATATATATATATATATATAACCCCAAACTTCCAATCGATTACATTGATGATTTGGTCAACATTGATAGTTGGGCCACCTATTATGTATGTGGCACCACTTTGGTGCCATCCCGGACCACTACCCGCTCACCAACCTTGGTAACCGGGAAAGTCCCTCACTCTCTATACAAGTTACAAATTAAGTAACATTTATCTATGTAAAATTTGTTAATCTAATAATTGATCTTCATCATGTCACAGATCATGGTTGGTACCCTAATCGGCATTAAATTTGGAACCAGCGGGGTCGGCGACATGCCCAAGGGCTATGCCGGTTTGGTCCTTGCCTTCATCTGCATCTACGTAGCCGGTTTTGCGTGTTCTTGGGGCCCACTAGGCTGGCTTGTCCCCAGCGAGATCTTCCCTCTTGAGATTCGTTCCACAGGTCAAAGCATAAATGTATCGGTGAACATGTTGTTCACCTTCATCATGGCCCAAGCCTTTCTAACCATGCTCTGCCACTTTAAGTTCAGACTCTTCTACTTCTTCGCATTCTGGGTCATAATAATGACCACCTTCATCTATTTATTTTTGCCGGAGACAAAGAACGTGCCCATCGAAGAGATGGCGACGGTGTGGGAGAAGCACTGTTTCTGGAATAATTCGCAATTTTTTCTGATCAGGCGAATTTTTGAAAAATTCACTAATAAATTTGAACAAATTCACAGATTTCAAGCCCTTTGAAATGGACAAAAGTTAGTTTTTGATTAAATTTGGTTTCCATTTTTGAATATATATATATATATATATATATATATATATATATATATATATATATATATATATATATGTATAGAGAGAGAGAGAGAGAGTTTCGTCCAATTTTCAGTTTTGGCCACCCAAAACCAAAAGCGAACTGATTGAGAATCGATCAGTTTACTTTTTTCGGTTATGGATCGAGTTTGGTTCGACCAGTTTTTCAGTGCAAAACTTGCACCCCTACTTATAAGTCCTCTCCTTAGTCCCTTGGTTGAGGACCTTGTCAGTGGATATAAGCTCAACAAAAAATCTCATAGGGAAAGTGCGTGGGAGCCATTATATGCGCACAGAAAGTTAGCCCTGACACAATTTAAAAGAAAAAGAGAAGACACTTTTGGGCCCTGTGTCATGTGGAAACACTTTCTAAACACTACAAAAAAAATGAGACTATTAGCCACAGCAAAAAACTGTAGCTATTAACAAAAAAACTGCCACTAATACCCTTGCTGCTAATAGTCTTATTAATAAAAGGTTTTTTATTAATAGCGGCAGTTTTTTGGAGCAAAAAATTGCCGTTACTCCAAAAAACTGCTGCTCATAGTCTTTTTTTTTGTAGTGAAACCGACTTATTCACTCATCATCTGATTCAACCCATGACTGCATTGAATTATATGATAGAGATCTTGTTTTATGTCAATCTTTTGCACTAAAGATCTTTAGATATCGACCTTTAAATTATGTTTCCACATCACAAAAGTCTCCAAAATGATCTCTCAATTTCTTTTAAATTTTGTGCTAGGGCCAACTTTGTGTGCAAATAATGCCTCCCGAAGAGAAATCACTCTTGTTATTCTTAGTAAACTGATCGAAAATAAGATATATTTGGCGATATGAGGAGCATATAACACTATTTTGAAAAAGATCCAACCAATAAAAGTAGGATTACTAATGTCAACAATTGAAAATAAGAACATGAATTCCCTCTTCAGCAAGGAGTGAAAATGGGTATTGGTATTAGGTATCAACTCTTTGAGGACCAATACGGATTGGCTCATTTTAACAAAAATTTAAAGGAAAATACAGGTATCAGCCGATACCCGATATGAGCGACCTTACTTATATCAAGTGACCTTACTTATTACTATACATATGGGTGAAAATTTTCTTTTGACTTTTCACTAATTTTTTTTTTCCAATGAATAGCATTGACGTTGATGGGTTCAACATTGAAGTTGATGGGCCCTCACCCTATCATTAAAAACAAACACTAAATACAAGTAGAAAAACAAACTTGAAAGAAGGAAAACAAAATCCAAGGATCAAAGGGAGAGCTTCGGCATCGTCATTTCCCTCGCCCAGACCCGGGACCAAACAATTAAAAAAAAAAAAACTAGAAGCAAGAAATCAGGGACTTACCTATACCAGGAGAGCTAGAAGCTTGTTGAAAGTTTTACAACAAAACTATCCGCTGAAGCTGCAAGACAACTGAAAAAACAAGCCCAACCTCCACCAATACTACTCTAAGACCAAAAAACTAACTAAAAAGAATTTAGTCCCTACTAATCGAAAACTAGATTTTCAGGCAGTCCTAAATCGAGTATGGACCAAGGAATTTCAAGCTCTCCACTGAAAAGTCTTAGCTAGAATTTTGTCCGCCAAAATAGAGGATTGGGAGTTCTTGTTGTTGAAAATTATTGGATTCATTTCCTTCCAATAAGCCACGTGGTAGCAAAAATCAACAAATTCCAACACTTTTTCTTTCTTTGATTGACCATTGACAAACCAAGATCCAAAAAACAAGCTCACGGAAGCAAGAATAACCCATTGAATACCCCGCTAGTTGAAGATATAGTTCCAAACATCCATAGAGTAGCTGCAATGTAAAAATAAATGCGCGTTGGTTTCCTCTTCCCTTTGGCACAAAACACATCTCTTTGGCACCTGAACTCCTCTTTTTTGGAGATTCTCCACTGTGAGAGCCTGTCGAGCACTGCAAGCCAAGAGAAACTAGTGGTTCTATAGGGTGCCTTAAAATTTCCAAATCCACAAACAGGGAAGCTCCGAAGTCACTGCAAACGCAAGTAAAGAGTACATAGATTGTACCGAGAAGTCTTTCCCTTTACTCAATTCCCAGTACAGCTGATCCCAATTATAAGTACTTGAGAAACTGAAATTTTGTAACAATTCCAGCAAAGCAACTATCTCACGAATTTCATGATCGTAGAGTCTTTTGGAAGTCTCTAATTTCCAAGAGATTTCACCAGAGGGATTGATAATGATAGAATCCCTGATGTTGATGTCTTTGCTGGATATAATAGGGAAAATGTAATTGAACCTAGAGCGAAAAAGAATATTTCCAATCCAAACATCTTTCCCAAAAAGAATGTCAGCATCATTTCCTACTCCAATGGATGCTCCAATTCGATAGAGTTGTCTACGATCTCCAATAGCTCTCCATGATGCCAAACAACACATTTGCTGCCCCCAAATCCATATTTCTTCGTGAGAATGTGACACCAAAGACTATCACGATCACTAACTTGTGAGAGGGAGATTGACCTAGTTGACTAGTGCATCTATGAAGATTAATCATTTTTGCAAAATGCTTATGCCAAATTGTATACGATAATCCAATGGGTCATTCTCCTTTTGCCAAAATGCTTCTCAAGGTTTGACCGTGCCGTCAAGAGGAGATTGACCAGCTCACCATTGAGAGTGAATGAATTAACTACCCTAAACAATCACCAAGTCGGGGTTTAGAAATAAGTCGGCAAGAAGAAATTCAAAAAGATTTGGCAAAAAATTAGAATGTTAGGAAAAAAATAAATAAGAAGCGTTAAAAAAAATATAGTGAAGTATGAAAAATGTAATAAATATCGCGATATATTAAAAAAATCATTAATTCATCATGATATAATGCCGAACTCACAACTGAAAAAAAAAAAAGAAAGAATCTTTATTGGAAAAAGTATGATTGAAAATGTGATTTACTCGTTTTATGAACAAGTAGAATTTCATTTGTGAATTTTTCAAAAAACCAAGAATTTGTTGACTTTCACCCTAACCAGCCAAATTGTATGTCAGATGGAGTTTCGATACTCTATTTGCACCCACTAACACCCTAAAAGTGCTTTTGGACCTTTATGGGTGCACATCATAGTAATAAATTTCTCGGAAATTCTAGGAAATTTCTCGAAAATTTACTGAAACAAGGGTCGGTCGAAACTTTCGACGAAATTTCCATGATTTCTCCGAAATTGCTGAATTTTTATTAATTTCAGTGAAATTAACGAAATTTCACCGAAATTAATAAATCTTTTCTAATTTTTGTCATATTTTGAATAATAAATAAATTTTTTAGAAGTTTAAATATAATTTATATTTAATATTTTTTGTACTCCCCGAAATTTTCCCGAAACTTTTTGAATTTTTCTCAAAATTTATCCGAAATGGCCCTTTACCGAAATGTTGCCGAAAACGAAATTTGTCACTATGGTGCACATATTGCTAGTCCAAGGTTCACCACTTGTCAAGGGCATTTGACAGCAAAAGCCTTTGCAATGCCCTTTTCAAGTGAAGTTGGATCAAAATTGCTTCTTGCAAGCCAACAACCCCCAAGGGGTCTCTAACCCATTTTGAGCCACTTTCTTCACGAAGGTAACCAAAGAAGGTGACCCAATTCAGAGAATGTTGTTCATAGTAAGAAGACTTCTAAGGAGAATCCCGTACTCCGCGACGGCGTCAAGAGTTGTTGCATGCTGGGTCCGGGTAACTTCAGCAGCGACGAACTCCTATCATGGTGCCTCCGAAGACCTTTCGTCAAACGCCTGCCCCCCTCGTCTTCAACATTGGTGACACTCGAGACCACCGAGCCATTTGGGCTAGATGCCGAGGGCCTCAAGTATGTGACACAACATTTTCGGTACACGTTTGTGAAGAGAAAGTTAAGAGAAGCGCAAGTTACTATTCACCACGGTGGAGGACATGGGTGGCCGTGGCCATTCAACTAGCGTGGCAGCGGTACTGGCACCGCTTGACCGTTACGTCGTTGGTGTTTATCCGTCCTCAATGACCCCTTTCGCGGTGTTCTTTGCTAGGGGAGGACAAGCTCAGGTTGTATACTGCTATATTAACCTCACCTAAGCCCAATCAAGAGGAATTTTGTTTCTAAAACAGAATTGAGTGGAATTTGGATTTGGGGTGGAGGCAATCCAATAATACTACAATAAATTTGTATGGCAATAGATGGTCTATTGGGGCAATGGTCACTTGGTAGGTCCAATCAAGTTGAACTGGATTTTGAGTTAAATCACATTCGCAGCTCTTGGAAATAGGAGAATCTTAACTATGCGACATCCTATAGAAAATGAAAATCATGAAAGTCAAGATTCTCCTATTTTCAAGGGCTGTGATGTAGTTGAACTCAAAATCCGGTTCAACTTGGTTGCACCTGACCATTGCTCCATCTATTTAATTTGACTGGATTAGATTTGTTGTATTGGCCAATGTGGTCATTAATGGCGCCCATTTGGTGGGGACGTGGGGACTAAGGGAACACTAGGAAAGGAAAAATTGCTAAGGAAATTATTTTATTTTCTTAATTAAACTATTTTTTTTTTTTCAATTACAAATTGTGCTTGTTTAGTGTTCGTTTAATTAACAAAAACCTAATGAAATTAGGAGATATTCTTAATAACGAAAAAATAAAATAACAAAGGCCGACTCTATTGATATTTTTGATAAGGTTGGTGTAGTGGCAAGGACCACGCCCCACGTATCAAAAATCTGCCGATACCGATATGTATCGGTATCTCGTATACGATATGTCTCGATATTGACCAAGACGTCCACTTTTTTGAAAAAAAGAATAGGCCGATACGTATCGGCCTCGGAAAAACCGATACCGATTTTGATACCATGACCACGCCTCAAGAAACAAAGGCTCTAAGTTTTAATCCCACCCCTTGTGAGTGGCTCTAAGTTTGAATTCCACCCCTCGTTAGCCATATATGTGATGTGCAGGTGTTGCACATACCTCGAAACTTAGTCAGCTGCTTTAAGAGGCCCGATTCACCCTTATAAAAAAAATTAATAAAAATCATAGGATATCTAAATATAGCACAAACGGAATTAGTTCCGCCAAAAGTTTATATTAGATAAATGGCCCTAGCACCAGTTCCTTTGTTTATGGGTCACTTTTTGTACGAGATTTGAATACATTGATATAAAGATCTAATGTGTTCAAGTTTAGGATAAAACAAATATTTCATAGCCATTCATTTTAAACGCGTCAACTAATTTGAAAGCCATGAAAGAAATGTTTTTCCCCCAATTATCTCTATTTTAAGTAGTTCCTTGTATCATTGTATTAAATCACACGACACACTTGATGAAATCACTTCCCACATATCTTAAAGATAAACCCTAAACTATGGACTTGAAGATTAGGCAGTCTACTTAATACCACCTCCTCCATGAATGAGAGTAAATACCTTATATATATATAATAATAATAATAATAATAATAATAATAATAATAATAAAAAATATATTTAAATGAGAGTAGCGTATAAAATGGGTAAGAAAGATAAGTCTACAATATCTTCCCTTCTCACATCTCTCACTAAGAAGAGGATATGAATTACTGGTAAAAAGTGAAAAAGAGGAAGTAGATTTATGAAGCATGAACTTTGCAAAGTCTTCAAAGCAAGAAACTTGAGACACATATGTCACATAGAAGAAGAGGCTTGGAGATAAGGTACACCAGATTTTGCTCTTTACAAAACGAAGAAGACGTTTAGTCACTTTGAAATGAGCGACGATTTTCCCGAATTTTTTTGCGAGAAATCTTTTCTTACGATCGAATTCCACAGCGACGATGAGCCTTGATGGGAGAATTAGGCTTTAAAACTGGATGCACGGGTTACTAATATGATAGGTTTAAACCCACAGTAGTACTGTTGCTCCGCTGTGGAATTTGATGGGGATCTGGTGAAAGAGGTATAGATGATGGTGCACAAAGGTTGCTTTTGTAGAGAGAACAAAAGAGAGAGAGAGAGAGAGAGAGAGAGAGAGAGAGAGAGAGAGAGAGAGAGGGGGGCTGGAGAGAAGAATGATGTAGAGATTTCTAATTCTCTCATGACTTCAGATTTGTATAAAGGGGTGATTAGAGGAAGAGTCTCAAATGCCAAGTTAACTTTGCTAGAAAGAGCAAAAGTCATTTTCAGATTCAATTTCATAACCCAATCGAATCCCATAAATAATGGAATTATATTATTTGCCTTAGTTGCAATAATGCAGTAGAATTCTTAGGATTTTTTGTTGCTCATTTTGATATAACCGAAACATAGCTAGAATTTTCTAATTTTATATAATGTGGGCTATGATAGGGTGTGGTCTTGATGTTTCGCCTATCTTTTACCATTAAACAAGGTGAATTACACCTTGGTCCTAACAATTAATATATATATAGAGAAAAAAATGTAAGAATTTTTAGTTCAAATTATTCAAAGCAGGATACAAAAGGAAATGAGGTGTTGGGTCATTTTTTTAACAATCGAAGTCATTAAATTGTAATCGCTCTAAAATTCATATTGGGTTATTTGAGTTATTTAAACTAAGAGGATTTGAATAATCCAAACTATACACTTTAAAATTAACCATCTAAATCATTAAGGCTATGTATGGCATTGCTCTTTGGTAGCCCCTGCCATAACAGAGCTCACCTGCTTTAGCAGGTTACCATCTTCTTTGTTAACATCCCGGTACCTGCTTAGCAAATACCCTTTCTCCTTGATAACTCCTTAGATAGCAAGATTTTATGCATGATTTACCTGCACTAGCAATTCTACCCTCCTCTCTATTAGCTCCCTATCAGAGCAAATAGAATTAGCTCTGACAAGGAGTGAATAGAGAGGAGGGTAGAACGTATATCATCCATAAAATCTTGTTATCCAAAGAGTTATCAAGGTTGATGGTAACCTGCTAAAGCAGGTAAGCTCTGCTGGGACAGGGACTACCAAAAAGCAATGTCATACGCAGCCTAAATGTTTATCATATTTTAGGTTTATTCGGTTTTCTCGCCCTACCTAGCCAGTTTTTGGTTTTCAGGTAACAAAACTGTATCAGGTCGGTTCGTTTCTATTTTTTATCGGTTTTGGTCCGGTTCAGGCCGGTTCGGTCCATCGGTCTGGGGTCGATTTTTCGGTTCAAACTTGCACCCCCACCCCTACTCCTACGTCTCTTTTGTGCGTCGTCTAAAATCTTGTGGCCCACGAAATTTTGTGGCCAAAGAAAAGACTTGATATTAAAGCGAATAACTCCCCAAGCAGTTGACTGATTGTGTTCTCTCTCTCTCTCTCTCTCTCTCTCTCTCTCTCTATATATATATATATATATATATATATATATATATATATATATATATAGCTCTTTCTCTGCAACTCGAAGCGAAACTCGAGAACACATCAATGGCGGGCGGTGATTTCGTCTCGTCTGCTGGGGGAGATCAGCAGTATCCCGGGAATATGACTTTGTACGTCTTCTTGACTTGTCTCGTCGCCGCCACCGGCGGTTTGATCTTCGGTTACGAAATCGGAGTTTCTGGTGAGCGCACTTCAGATCAAAATCTAGATCTGAATCCATTTTCCTTAACCGATTCAAATTTGTTCTGTTTTTTTTTGTGATTTCTGATCTGAAGAATCTTACGTTTCAGGTGGAGTTACTTCCATGGATCACTTTCTGAAGAAATTTTTCCATCCGCTCTATCGTATGAAGAACGACGCATTGACGGACCAGTATTGCCGATTCGACGACGTGATTTTGACGATGTTCACTTCGTCTTTATACATAGCTGCTTTGCTCGCTTCGTTATTTGCGTCGTCGATGACCAGAACTTTCGGTCGGAAGATGTCTATGTTCTTTGGCGGAGCCACTTTTCTAGTTGGAGCGGCGATCAGTGGAGCGGCTGTTAACGTAGCGATGCTTATTATTGGCCGGATTTTGTTTGGTGTCGGTGTCGGTTTCGTGATTCAGGTGAAATTAAAGGCTTAAAGCTCGTTTTTGTTTTTATCCTCCTTTTTTTTATTATTTTGGTTGATATTTCAGATCAGGAGTTCCAGAGACCGACTCCAGTAGGCTCCCCCTTTCTCCATGTTTCTTTGCTTAATTTAGATATCTAAGTAGGAATTAGTCCACGATTTACAGTTTCAAATTGGAAAAAAGATCTTCGATTTCCCTGTTTTTATAGAACTTGTGTCTATCATTTCTGTATAAGTTCTCGATTTGCCCGTTATAAAACAGGTCGTCCATTTTTCTGCTGTACTCATTTTTTATTTGGTAATAAACTCTTTGTCAGTGGTCTTATCTCTGACTCTTTCGCTGAATCTTTGACTCGTCAAAGAATGAGGTAAAAAACGATGAAGTTGTTTTATACGATATGATATGATTCAAAGCCGAGGTTGAGAAAGAAGAATCTTGCGTTGAAATAAAGATGCCCTACCAAGATTTGTTAATTTAAAAAAAATAAAATAATAAATAAATAAAAAATACCCTTCCAACATTTGTTGATTAAAAAAATGCCACTTACCTCAATTTCATGAAATGACCAAAAATAACCCTATAAAGGTGTAAAAGCTGTTAATGGGATTTTCTTCTATGTTTTTTGATAAAACAAGAAGGATAGGCAAGAGGGTATTTTAGTCCTTTAAATAAAAATGACGTTGTGTATGCTAAAGATGTGGAGTCATGTCGGGGGACCCTTTTTCTTTTGCCCCACTTTGGAGCCAATTACTTGCACGTTTTTAAAGTAATCTGGATTTAAAGAAAGGCTACATATAAATGTAATATGGGTAGTCTGATTTAAAGTTTCTGATTTGTTTTAATCTTTTACAATTGATATCTTTAAAGCATGACTTTTAAATTAAATGGCTTACATGATATTTTAACGTAATGGCTCCCGTAAACTATTTTCAAAGAATCTTTTGATAATTTGGTATACTTTTGGTCAAGGAGCTATTATTTGGACACGATTTTCAATTGATTGCACTGGATTGCACCAAATTTGAAACGAAGATTGCACTTGATTGTAAAGTATATTAATAGTTTTCAAATAATATACTATTTTATTTTTTAAAGAAATAAGATACTGTATTGAATATATATTTCTAAAAATATCATGCACTTTTAAAAATGTATGCCTAAGATATAAGTGATTTTTCACTCGTCCTCGAAACGCTGGGATATAGCCAGACAGAAGGATATATTTGTCATTTCATAAAAGTGCTACCCGCTTAATTGACCAATGGAAACTGTCCCCACTCTACCGTAGGTTTTGCTACTAGCGTTCCACTTTTTACTTACCATTGACTGCTGATTTATTTTACCACTTTTTCCCTCTTTTATTTATGCTAGAAGCTCATAACTTTTTACTTACTAAGCATAATGTTGAGTAGGTTTAATCTCATGAGTTAGTATTTGAGACATTATGAGGAGTTGTCTCGGGTCCCAATCGATCGATCGAGCTCTGGGAACGATCGATCGATTATGGACGGAAATAATCAGTATGCTCACTGGTTGTAATCGATCAATCGAGATTGAAAAGTTGATCGATTGATCTGAGCATATATTGTTCGGTTTCTCACGGGTTGAAATTGATCGATCAAGGTGTTAAATTGATCGATCGAGGTGTTAGACCGATCGATTGATTCTTAGTGGATTAGTTTTGCATGTTTGAACTGGTTGGCTATTATAGAAGATTTCTGTTCAAAGTTTCCAAATGAAGATTGTGACCTATTAACAAAAGATTGTTCCAGGGTTCGTAGAGAAGGTTTTCAATAGAAAAAATTGGTGAATGCTTTAAGAGGCAAGGTATTGAAGAAAAGCTTAGAAATTGAGACATCCGATTGAAGCTATTCTTGTGTTGGAATCGTTACTATATTCCAGCAGAACTCTTTCCTGTTTTTTGAAGGACTACGTCTTTCGTTATCTAGCGTGTTAGCTGTTGAAGATCGTATCAGATCTTGATTAAGAGTGCACTAGAGAGAAAAGAGTGTTTGCGTTATAAACGTTCTTCAAATAGTACATATACTCCATGGACGTAGCCCTAGATTAGGCGAACCACGTAAAGTTCTGTGTGATTGTTTTTTGCATCTCCTTATTTTGCTGTATTCATTACGATAGCAAGTTCAGTCTGTTGAATTCCTAACACAGTATACTAGAATTTCTTAATTTTTGTCTTCTTAGTGAAAATTTTTCTTTATTCGCTCTATTTCACTCTTCTAGCTTTCATCTTCTATTTACTGTGAGAAATGGCCTATGCAACAGCCATGCCCATTCTATCATGCTTGAAATCATTATTGATCGGTGGAAAATAAAATATTGTTGAAAATTTTAAATTACCGCCGATAAGATATCGATTTCATCCAGTTCGGACAATTGGAAATTTGACTGAAATCTGACTTGAAGTCTTCAAAGGCTTCAAAAAGTTTGAAAATTTATGGAAAGTTTGGCCGAAATCGAGGTTGATCTTGGTTTCGGTCATGACCGAAATGGAGACCCAATCTGAATTTTTATAAATCAAAATGTTTTGGTGTGCTCGTAAGAATCAAATGGTGTATTGTTAAGAAGTTAATGTATTAAGCTTAAATTGGTGTGTAGTTAGCAAAAGGTGTGTGCTCATAAATACAGCGTAATCCTCCAATTAACTAATACCCCCTTTTCTTCTTCTAATTACAGTCTGTGCCACTCTACATCTCCGAAATGGCACCAGCTCGGCTACGCGGCATGCTGAACATCGGCTTCCAGCTCATGATCACCATCGGTATCCTCATCGCTAACCTCGTCAACTACTTTACCGACAAGATCTCATTTGGTCGGCGATCGCCTTTGGCTTTAGCCGCAGCTCGTGCGTGGTCATACAATCCGTTTCTCTTCTTACCCGATACCCCCAACTCTCTCATAGAGCGTGGCCAATCAGAGCGCACCAAGCGTATGCTCATCCGCATACGTGGCACCACCGAAGTAGACGAGGAATACAAAGGTCTGGTGGTTGCTAGCGAAGCATCGAAGTTGGTGGAGCATCCATGGATCAACATCACCGAGCCCAAGTACAGACCCCAGCTAGTGATGGCCATCCTGATACCAAGTTTTCAACAGTTGACCGGGATCAACGTGATCATGTTCTATGCGCCGGCTTTGTTTAATACAATCGGGTTCGGTAGCCACACTGCTCTTGCTTTGACCGTTATAACGGGAACGGTTAATGTGGTTGCTACATTGGTTTCGGTGTTTACGGTGGATCGGTTGGGGAGGAGGTTTTTGTTCTTGGAAGGAGGGGCTCAGATGCTCATTTGTCAGGTAACGAGTCTCTCCCCACTCCCTCTTACTCTCTTACTTCGTTTAAAATTGATACGTATCGTCCAGCTTCAAAACTTATATGTAGATTTTAAGTTTTTGTATGGGAGGCATAGATACAAGTTACCGTATCGGTGAGGTCCAAAACTGATACGTATCTGATAATATATACATGTATCGGATGATATTTTGATAGAAATCAACTTTTTGGGTGGCTAAAAAGTTTTGCTTGTATAGATTGCATCGTATGGGGTTGGTATTTAATGGTCAATATATAGACTTGATTGGATGGTCAGGATTGTCCAATTGTATAATTCTGCGCTATGCTCGTGACATTTATAGGTCAAGTGGCATAGCTTTGTGGGCAATGATTAGTCCAATCAGTTTGAATTGGATTTTGAGTTCAATCACATTTGTGGCCCTTAAAAATCAAGGAATCTTGACTACATGTCATCCTATAAAAGGTGGATATCATGAGAGTCCAAGATTATCTCATATCCGAGGGCTAGTGATGTGGCTGCACTCAGAATGTGGCTCAAGCTAGCTAGGCTATTGCCCTTAATTTTTTACCTTCTGACCCAACCCATTATTTAAAAATGGAGCGGCTGAAAATTAAATGCGGGCTTTTAGTTTATTATTTGGATTGATCACAGATGTGGATGATAGAACTTGAAAAAAAGTAGTCATAATGTCACCTATTGATGCTTTTAGTTGACTATGTAGATTGATCGCATACGTGCATAACATAACTTGAAAAAAGGTAGTCATAACGTCACCCATTGATGCTTTAGAGTTTGTAGTCGACGTCATTTTATATTATTTAGGCTTCCTTGTTTCTACCATAGTGACAATTGGGCAACAATTGGGTAGAAATCACGGAAAAGGAGTCAAGCCAAAATTTTGGTATTTTTGGGGAAAATTTTGATAATATTTTTTATGTTTATTATTTTAAAAAAAAATTAAATATGTTAATAATTTAGTATATATAATAGTAATTTAAAAAAAAATATTAAATATATATTTTTGTATATTTTAAATCCCAAAAACTTTATGAAATTTTTTCAGGAAGGTATCCAAAGTAATCCCAAAGACCACCACAGAAAAATGATCTAAAACGAAATTTTCACTATTATTTAATTCTGATTAACCCAAAAACTCTATTGTTTTTAGTTATTTTCAGAGAATCACACTCTCTCTCTCTAAAATCTAAATCTCATTTTCATATCTTTTTTATAATTTTCTTATTCATAAGATAGATCATAATCTTTTCTTACAATAGAATAATTAGGATGCATTTTCTAAAGGATAACTTCATGATATCTCGGCGCTTTGAAATGAAATCTCTGGGACTTAGAAATGTATTACATAAAGAATGTTTACAATTGTTGAGGTTTCTAAGGTGTGTGAGGTGACAAATGAGGCTCTCTTCTTATTTATAGGGTCTCTAATCTATAATGAATGATGAGAGATTTGAACATGTGTCAATACTCTAGAGTTTTCTTTCCTATTTTTTATACATTTTCAAGTATATTTCTTTATAATATTTTAGACTCTTCTTATTCTCGAGTCTTCAACCATCTTCCATAAGTTCCTTGATCTAGAACCTTTCATAAAACTTCCTAGTTACTCTACTATTCTAGAGTATTCTATATATCTCTCCTATATACATATATTGTATATGATATAACAATGTCCGCTTCTCACCAAATCATCAGGGATATTTTTGTAACTCAGAGCAACAAATTGATTTGGGCATGACACGTAGTGCCCCTTTTGTGAAGTGATGGGTGGTATGATCGAGGTCACTTTACTAATTAGGGTTAAACTTTTAAAATATTCTAAAAGTTATATTCTTTTTCATCCGTCATTCTTGACTTTTTTAGAAGTCTCTTTCTTTCTCTATTTTCTCGTCTCTCTTTTCCTAAGAAAGTATCAGACTTACCTTTTTAGATATATTTTACTCAAAAAATATGAGCGCCAGATAGCGAAGCGCTAGCACCTCAGTAGTGAAGCGCTGACACCTCGATAGCGAGACACCAACACCCCGAGGCCGAGGTTCCGACACTTCGCTAAAAATAAAAAATTGGAGTGTCGGTGCCTTGTTTTAGGGGCACCGGCGCTTCCATACATTTTTTTTTTTTTTTAATTTTTTATCGAGGAGTCGGCGCCCCCAAAACAAGGCACCGACACCCCTAAAACGAGGCGCCACCTCGATATAGAGGCGTCGATGCCTCGACTCTAACACGCGTCGGCGCCAGTGCTTCACCACCGGGGTGGCACTGCGTCTCTATCGAGGCGCCGGCGCGTAATTTTTTGGATGCCGGCCCTTCGCTCCTGAGGTGTTAGCGCGTCACTATCGGGCGCCATATTTTTAAATAAAATATGTCTAAAAAATTAAGTAAGTTTGACACTTGAAAAAAAATAGGGAGAAGAAAGAGATTTAAAAAAAGTCAAGAATGACGGTTAGAAGAGTATTTAACTTTTAAAATATTTAAAAAGTTTAACTCTAGTTAATAAAGTGGGCCCCATGCCACCCACCACTTCACAAAAATAACGTTACGTGTCCATATATATATATATATATTCAAAGTTTGACGGGTTTCATTGGTCCACATTTCATGGTTCAAAAAACACACGATGGAAATGAGTTTTCAAATTTTTTTTTTTCTAAGATGATCTAACCAATGCACCCGAGCGCCACGTGGCATCGAAACAATATTTTGGGTGCCACGTGGAGCTCCAAGTGAAAGCTTGGAGGACGGCCACCTTTTCCATATATATATATAAAATTTGTTAATCTAACAATTGATCTTCATCATGTCGCAGATCATGGTTGGCACCCTAATCGGCATTAAATTTGGAACCAGTGGGGTCGGCGAGATGCCGAAGGGCTACGCCGGTTTGGTCCTTGCCTTCATCTGCATCTATGTAGCCGGTTTCGCGTGGTCGTGGGGCCCGCTAGGCTGGCTTGTCCCCAGCGAGATCTTCCCTCTTGAGATCCGTTCTGCGGGTCAAAGCATCAATGTATCGGTCAACATGTTGTTCACCTTCATCATAGCCCAAGCCTTTCTAACCATGCTCTGCTACTTTAAGTTCATACTCTTCTACTTCTTCGCATTGTGGGTCGTAATAATGACCACCTTCATCTACTTCTTCTTGCCGGAGACGAAGAACGTGCCCATCGAAGAGATGGCGACGGTGTGGGAGAAGCATTGTTTATGGAATAATTCACAATTTTTTGTGATCAGGCGAATTTTTGAAAAATTCACCAATAAATTTGAACAAATTCAAAGATTTCAAGCCCTTTGAAATGGACAAAAGTTAGTTTTTGATTAAGTTTGGTTTTGATTTTTGAAAATTTTTATTCATATATATATATATATTCAGTTTTTTGTCCAATTTTCAGTTTCGGCCACCCAAAACCAAAAGCAAATTGAATTGATTGAGAATCAGTTCACTTTTTTCGGTTATGGATCGAGTTTGGTTCGACCGGTTTTTCAGTGCAAATCTTGAACCCCCTACTCAAGGATCAAAATTTCGGCCGAAAACCGATAATTTGGCTGAAAATTTTTGTCCCATACAAAATATGACCAAAATTTCAGTCCAAATTATCATTTCGGTGAGGTCCTTGTCAGCGGATATAACCAGCACAAAAAATCTCATGGCGGAAAGCGAGTGGGAGCCATTATATGTACACAGAAGGTTAGCCCTGACACAATTTAAAAGAAAAAGAGATGAAATTTTTGTGCCCTGTGTCATGTGGAAATACTTTCTAAACCGTCTAATTCGAAGGCTATGATTCTCATTATATGATTCACTGGATGACTGCATTGAATTATATGATACAGATCCTGTTTCATGTCAATCTTTTACACCAAACATCTTCAGATAACGACCTTTAAATCATGTTTCCACATCACAAAGGTCCTCCGAATGATCTCTCAATTTCTGTTAAATTTTGTTGCTAGGGCCAACTTTGTGTGCAAATAATGCCTCCCCAAGAGAAATCACTCTTGTTATTCGCAGTAAACTGATCGAAAGTAAGATATATTCAGCGATAAGAGGAGCATTTAACACTGTTTTGAAAAAGATACAACCAATAACAGTAGGATTACTTAACAATTGAAAATAAGAACGTAAATTCCCTCTTGAGCAAGGACTGAAAATGGGTATTGGTATCAGGTATCGGCCCTATTAGGATGGACACGGATTGGCCCATTTTAACAAAAATTTAAAGGAAAATATAGGTATCGGCCGATACGGGTCCATATTGGCCGATATCGATACCGAGTTGGATACTCGATACGTATCGGTTTGCCAAAAAATCGATACGTATCGGTATCGGCCGATATTTGATACCATGCTCTTGCGAGCTCAATAGCAAGAATGGCTCAACACATAAAAACTCTCATATGAGATTGAGAAGTACAGAGCTTCGATGTTTTGTTGGAGTACGAAAAGGCTTGAGCTATCAAGCGTGAAAAGGCTTGAGCTATCAAGCGTGAAGACATGGGTTCAAGTCTGGAGAGCAGTTACTTTGTGTGTAAAAAGCCAAAGATTATATCTATATCCCGTTCACCCCTCTCAGCGCCTTGTAGATCCGGGACCAGCACTAAGTAATGGCCCTTTTAGCTGTTTTTGTAGAGTCAAAACCAAGGATCAAAATAGAAGTTTTATTTTTTGTTTCGAGGATGACCGAACTGAAATTTCGGTCGAAAATTTTCCCTCCATATGTATATGAACCAAAAATTTGGTGGGGACCAAAACCAATACATTTTGGCCGATAATTTGAATTATCGCCGAAATTTTGAACCATGGTCAAAACACTTACAATCCAACAACATAGATGCCAACGATGAGATATTAGATGCTCGTGAGCAACCCCAATGAATCAAGGCGATTACTAGTCGAGCTGGCACTTCCTTACGCAATCAAGTAACAGTAGGCGATTGATCAACAATTCAGAATTCACGGGACCCATCACCCAACATGTACGAATCACATAAAACGCTTAGAGATTCCACATGGCACGGATCTCAAGGAGTAACCTAAGCTACGATTATCGGATATCGGGTCAAGTACAGAATACGATCTCATTTTTTAAACCTTAAAATATAAGTCAAACCAGACCGAACCGGATGATCAAACAATTGGAGAAAACCCAAATTGTTAAATATATTTGTTCAAGTTACAAAGATAATTATTCGGAGTCTCGCTAACTATATATAGATTTAAGTTTTATAATAAGGGGTCCAACTAATTACATATAAAAATTATGTTGTTGCTATCAAGGTGTCATACTCGATATCAGTATCGAGTATATCGGTCCATGGAGGACCGATGCATATCGGCCAATATGAATCAGCCGATTCGTATCGGCCGATACGAAATGACCGATACGAATCGGCCAATACCAATACAACTTGGTAACTTTAAAAAAAAAATGTTTCTTAAGCTCAAACCGATACATATTGGCCAATACCCAATACCAATATCAAGTTGGAGGACCGATACGTATCGGTTTACCGAAAAACCGATATATATCGATATCGGCCAATTTTTGATACCTTGGTTGCAATTCATTTAAATTAAAGACTTGGTATTATTAGGACACTTGGGGCAATGGTCAGGTCCATCCAGGTTGAACCATATTTGGAGTTCAACCAAATCTGCAACCATTGGAAATAGGAGAATCTCGACTTTCATGATTTTCAATTTTTATATAAAGACGTAACTTCAAGATTCTCCTATTTCCAAGGGCTGCAAATTTGGTTGAACTCTAAATCTCGTTTGACTAGGTTCGACCAAGCTGAAAGCCATGATCTAAATATCTTTGGTACTAAAGATTAGCACACAATAAAATCTCTATCATGTGATTGGCACAAAGCATGATCTTTGAATCAAGGCCTTCAAATCAGGCGGCTTACATGGTGTTGAAACGTGTCAGAAGTCCCAAAAATATCTCATCCTTGTTCAAATGGATTGCAAATTTGGGGGTGGTGCTTTTTCACCATGAAAATTGTTGACTTCTTTGAATCAGACGATGGAGATTGTTTTTCTTCCCAATCTTCCACAATATAGATCTTGAATATACTGCGCACCAATTAGACGGTCTAATCATGATATCACATGTCACACATCCCCCAAAAGTGACACTTGATGGTACACCCGTGATAACGGTCACTTTTGGAGATGTGAGCCGCATGGACCAACATTTGATCATCTGATAGGCGCAATGATCTCAAGATCTATTTTGTCGAAGATTAAGACGGAAAATGATCTCCAACGTCAGATTCAAGGACGTTAATATTTTTTTTATGGTGGAAATGGATATACTCTTCACAAAAAAAACGGGTGCAAATAATGCCACCCATTATAGAAAGGAAGTAATAAATAAGTAGTTTCTTATACCTACAACAAGTCAAATGGAGATTAAAGGGGCTTGATTTCCACATTAGTTATGGCTGTTATTATAAAATAAAAATTTCTGGTGTGAACCCACAACACATTTTCTTGCATGAGATTTATGCAAATCCTCAACGGGATTGGTGAGGGCCCTAATGGGCCACATCTTGCCTAACTCAAACTGCATGTCATTAAGCATTTTTTTTTTCATAGGGTATTACAACCAAGGATCAAAATAGTAGTTTCGGTTATGGTTTTATTTTCGGTTTCGGGTATGACCGAAGCGAAAAATTTGAATCGAAATTTCAGCCGAAAAAGTATGGACTGAAATTTCGGTTCAAAGTTTTGTTTCGGTGGAGACCGAAACCAAAATGTTTCAGTCGATAACTTGAGTGCCGAAATTTTGATCCATGATTTTAAATATCGGCTATATCCGATACATATCAGGTGATATGAATCCGGTTAGGCTCCATCCAATACAATATTTACCCTCAATTTTATATATGAGGGTAAATATCATATCAAACAAGTCAAATATTCATCAATATTGATTGAGTGTCCAACCCAATTTTTAAAACATTGCATGAGATAGATGGGGATCACTCCCTCTCGATTACAGCCGCAACACCGCCGCATGACTGAGGGGCAGTGATTTTAAAGCCGATACATATCGGCATATCGGTTTGGCTCCCAACCGATAAGTAATGGATATTAAGTGTTTTTTTTTTTTTAAATATTAAAAAATTGTAAATAAGTTAAAAAGATTTACACGAAGGGCATTTAAAGTATTAATGTCTGATTCATATCGGATATATATTGGCCAATATGACCTGATATGCACGGAGATTAGCCGATATTTGAACAAGTTGACTCGATATTTGGCCCTATATCAAAGGGCGGCTGTTTAGAAAAGAAGGATCGGCTTTTAAAGTTTTTAGAGCATTATACTCCTTTGAAAGTTATTTAGGGAAAAGTCATAACAAAAAAAGGTGTCGGGAGAATACACTCGGGCGCATAGGTGGTTAGATCACATGCCACCTGGCATGATCATTCCAAAACAAATCCCGTTTTCAATACTCGATCTTACCTAAATTGTAGTGGTACTCGATCCTTGTGATGAATCCCACATGATGGCCAACTGAAGGTGGGCGTAGAGATTTCTCTACACCCGGACACAAAGTCTGGAAAAAAAATAAAAAATTAATTTTTCTAGAGAAACAGGATTTCACTGTTTTTTTGGATTTCATTACATGTCAGTTGGGGGTTGTCATAGCTGTAACAAAGGTTTAAAATTCATATATATATATATATATATATATATATATATATATATATATATATATATAATTATAATTTTTCTTTTTAGAAAAATAATAATAAATATAGAGAACTGTAACTACTTACCACACCTTTTTTTGTTACAATCAATATCACTTATGCAAGTTGATTGCTTTAAATCCACGATGGAGATCGATTTTTGTCCCAATCTTCTATATAATAGATCAAGAAGGAAAAAATCTGCCTCAAACAACATATATAACCTCTCGGACCTAAATTGTTATGGTTGCAAATAGAAGTTTATAAATTATAATAAAGTTGCAAAAAAATTAGTTGGGCCGAAATGAATTTTGGTTGCATATACGGGTACCTTATAATAAAATAGAAAGCCCCAAATTATCTACTCCATCTAGTCAAACAAGCAATTATGAGTGAGAGAGACGAAACAAGCTCGGCAGCAGTGTCATTGCATGAGCCAAGGGGCCCTCGACGAGACACAAAAATACATTAGTCAAGCTAAACTATTAGCCGTGCTTTTTCATTAAATCGTTGACCGCTTTGAATCAGATGATCGCAAATTATGAAAGTTGCTTAATTTTTTACTGCTTTAAATCAGACGAGCAAGATTGTTTATCTTCTGTCGTGGAGATAATATATTTTTAGATTATGCGCCTACCATCAGACAATGAGATTTGATTCCAAGTGGCACACATCTCAAACAGTAATCTTAGAACCATATTTGATCTACACCCATAATTATGTTTATTTATTAGGATGTGTATCTTGTGGAAATCAAAATCTGAATGTCTGATAGTACGCCCATGATCTTAAGGTCTATTAGTGTCAGAAATTTGAGACGAAAAATAATCTTTGTTGTCTAATTCAAAGCGGTCAAAGGTTTAACTAGATGAAATTATTAGGGTTAAGAAAAACGATGCTCTGCTTTGTTGATTTTATTTATTTTCAGAGAATCACGCTCTCTCTCTCTCTCTCTCTCTCTCTCTTTCTCTCTCTCTCTAAAATCTAAATCTCATTTTCATATTTTTTTTATAATTTTCTTATCCATAAAGAAAATAGTTTTATGATAGCCACATGGCTCTGAATCTTTTCTTACAATAGAATAAAATTGATCGGCTTGTTGAAGAGGCTTGATCCTGAAGCGTTTCTTAAGCCACCGAATCTTGTGAAGGTGACTGTCACAAATTCTGGGGCCCTAGAAATTATAGCAGTCAGCTTTTCACGAAACTCAACGGGTTGACTCCTCAATTTACCAACTAAATAGACCTTGTCTCCGAACCATCAGGTATATTTTTATAACTCAAGAGCAACCACCTATCACCTCTCATGGTATATATATATATATATATATATATATATATATATATATATATATATATATATATATATTCAGTTTTTTGTCCAATTTTCAGTTTCGGCCACCCAAAACCAAAAGCAAACTGACTGAGAATCGGTTCACTTTTTTCAGTTATGGATTGAGTTTGGTTCGACCAGTTTTTTAGTGCAAAACTTGCACCCCTACTTATAGGTCCTCTCCTTAGTCCCTTGGTTGAGGACCTTGTCAGAGGATCTAGCCAAAACATCTCATGGGGGAAAGTGAGTGGGAGCCATTATATGCACACAGAAAGTTAGTCCTAACAAAATTTAAAAGAAGAAGAGATGAAATTTTTGGGCCCTGTGTCATGTGGAAACACTTTCTAAACCATCTAATTCGCTCATCATCCGATTCAGCCGATGACTGCATTGAATTATATGATAGAGATCTTGTTTTATGTCAATCCTTTGCACAAAGATCTTTAGATATCGAGCTTTAAATCATGTTTTCACATCACAAAAGTCCCCAAAATGATCTCTCAATTTCTTTTAAATTTTGTGTTACGGCCAACTTTGTGTGCAAATAATGCCTCCCGAAGAGAAATCACTCTTGTTATTCTTAGTAAACTGATCGAAAATAATATTATATTTGACTATATGATGTTAGAAATCTAAACAAATAATCATGATCTAGGCTTGAATCATTTGATCAGCATATCAAATACAACAACTATCTAGTAGTCAAATCTTACTTTCTTGACTAGATGATCGCGAAGACGAGTTTGATCGGCAATTCCTCTATATAATACCAAACTCTTAGAAAAAATCACCTCTCTTTCTTTCTATATCTATTGATGGGAATAACATTGAGAATAGACAAAGAGGGGGCGTTGTCATCCTTATATAGACATTGATTTGTTTCCTAGCCCATCAAGGAAACTAAATCTAGAGGATGTGTCACTTCTATAAAGGGATCATTACAACCCTATAAGATCAGTAAGGAATTCCACCAAGATTGCATGGTGATTCCTATTGTGTCAAGTATCAAAAGTCTTATCAATTCAAGTTTTAGCAAGTAAAGGAAAAGAGGTTAGTGTGTGGGTCACAAAAATCCAACAATCTCCCACTTGATCCACACACTACTAAAATATTGTTTTAAATAATTTCATGAATTGATCATTTAGAAAAGCAGATGACGATTCTTATAATTTTATAAAATCATTGATTTTCAAAGAACTTGGTACAATATAACATCCTCTCAAGTTTAAAAAATAATTATAATAATGGATCATGGATGCCTATAATGTACCATATTTTACAATTGACAGTAAGACAGTTCCATGGTCACAAAAATTATTGTCGTTAATGAACCCAAGAGTATTACTTGTGGTTTTGTGACACCGGTATATGCACACTTTAATGCAATCACTTGTGTGCATACCTGCATTCGTCCAGCTTCATACCCTAAGGTATGTTATCCTGATATCTTACGACACGCGTCATGTGAAAACTATCACCCAACTATCAGGATAAAGGCTATACGACCATGATGCCTAATCACGATAGCCAAAGCTTCCTTATTTGAATGTTTATGCTCCTAGACTAACATTGCATATGCTAATAATGATAATAATGATAAACATGAAAGCAAATGAATGACATGTATCAAATGATAATCAAAGATGTAAAGAGTGTAAACAATAAAATAGAATGGAATAAACATTGTGGAAGGAACTCCCACTCAATCAATATACTTGAGTGTTTCTAACACTCTCCTCCGAATCACGTGCGCTGTAAAATCTTTTGGTTGAAGCCCCTTTGTGAGATAATTTCTACTCAAACAAAGTCTACCAAAGACTCTAGTATTCCTAATTTGGTCACCTCAATTTAAATGAATATTCTTATCATTAGTGAATTTGATGTTGTCCTTTATTCACGACTCTTATTGATTGTCTCATCTTCAAGAAAGTTGATATAACTAGTCTCAATAGGTGTAATTAAAATAAATTATTTATTAAAAAATCATATTCAAAACTAACAGAATCTAAAGTAATAGTCATACTATCACCTAGAGGAATAAAAAAAATAAAATAATAAGTAAATAAATAAACAACTCTAATCAGTCTAACATCAACAATAAAAACTTCATCTAAAAAATAGAATAAAAATCTTCAATTAATAGAATTTGTTCAGAAATCTTCCTCATTGCCAAAGAATAGTTTTTCATTCAGTTTGGGGCTCCTTATGCTGCTTCTGCTAATTAGCCTCTCCTTACTGCTTCTTCTTCATAATATTTTTTCATAAGTAGCAATCTTTCTTGATATAACCTTTCTTGTTGTAGAAGTGACAACCATCACTATCGTCTATCATTGCAACATGCAGCTTGGAATCTTCATTTATTTTCTTACTATTGTGGTAGTTCTGCTTCTGACCCTTTCTCTTTAAATTTTTCTTATAAGCAAAGATATGAGCAGGGTTATAGGTAAAATGAGCAGACTCGATCTTGTTATCCCGCAACCGTTCTTCTTCCGTTAGATACATTGAGATCAATTGGTTTAACTCTTATTTTTCCTCTTGGGCATTGTAATTCACTTTAAAAGTATCAAATTGACTAGGAAGGAATGCAACAGCCAAGTGTACTATAGCTGCTTCTTTAATAGGAATACTTTACTCTTTGAGCTTCATTGCTAACATAAACATCTTAAGAATGAACTCCCTCACAAAACCCTTACCATCATATCGTATATTAATAAACTCCACAAGATAACTATATTGCAGAGATTTAGTGGACACAACAAACTAATTTTCGATATTTTTCAACAACTCATTTGTTGTCTCAGTGGTCTTAATACCACAATGGATGACGTCACTCATAGAAGCGTGAATAATCATGATAGACATACGATTTGCCTTCTTCCACTTGGCATGCAGAGATTTTTCAAACTCTGAAGAGTTATCAGTCGGGGTCGCTGGTCTGTTCTCTGAGAGAACAAAATCACAATCTAGGTAACCAAGGGTCAAACCCAGACTCATTCGCCAAGTAGAATAATTGGTACTAGTGAGTTTTTGAATGCTCACCATCTGTTGTTGCAACAGTGATCCATCCATAGCTGCAATGGCATAGATCATTGTCAGCACACGTTCATATAGAACTTTACATATTGTGAGTTCGTACCTGAGGTCAAGGTCGAATAAATCAGAGTGTATTAATTATGTGCAAAACCATCCACTCTGAGGGACATACATGATTCATTGTCTCAGCATCACCTTAGGGCAGAAGCTTTGACCTATTGCATGTCTCTCTAGTTCGTGTCCTTAAGCACGCATAGACCTAGTCATTTGTGTTTTGGTTTGATCCAAACTAGTCATCAGCTTAGGCCAGAAGTGTCGCTATTTTCTCACCAAAACACGCATAACTATTCTATTTATTATCCTCTCGTGAGTTTTCTAAGTCAGCTTTGGCCAGAAATAGTAGCTCACGAAAGTGAATGTTCTGGCAATCTTAATGAGACAATTGTCTTAAAATTTAAGGATAACGTAACCTCCATAGACCGGTCACCTTTGGGCAGACTACACACCTAGTTTGGCAACGTCTCCCTGAACGACTACTTTACCGGTCTTCTTAGACCCTTTTATATAAAGAACCTATCTCAAGGCATTCTATCATATCATTAGTTCAAGGTTTCATACGCTAAATACGTTCACATACCAAGTTTAGAAAAATTAGATTCAATGAATTAAATCAAGTGATTTAATATTAATAGAGAGCAGTATTAAAGGCATTAGAGTCATAAAAGGAAGATGCACATGAAGTAATTATGAACAGTGACATGATTGTATAAGAGTATTCATATAGAATATTAAAAAAGGTTCAATAATTTATTTGGAAAGTAAAATAAATTTATTGACCTTTAAGTAACATTTTAAAGTCTGAAAGTATAGATCTCGTCGAGTAGACTAAAAACGATAGGTCATTTGGGCGAATCAGAGTTGTAAAACTCTAGATATCACATTTTAAAGTTTGAGGTCGAATAGGATTCAGTATGGTTGCATAAACGAGATCCAAGTTTAAATGTTTTATTTGCAGTATGCGGAAGCAATTCAGAAAAGTAGTTGCAAAAAAATTTTGAATGGGAATTAGGTCGGGCAATGGGTCCAAGTGAGCCGAATCAGGCGGGCTGGGTCCCAGGATGAATCAGGTGGGCTGGGTCTCGAGCCGAACCAAGTGGTCTAAGTCATGGGCCGAACCAGGTGGGGCCAAGTCTTGGTTTGAACTAGGTGGGCCAAGTCATGGGCCAAACCAGGTGGGCCGAGTCTTGGTCTGAACCAGGTGGGCTGAGTCATGGGCCGGTTCATGGGCCAGATCAGATAATTGGTCTAAGAGGGCCATGTCAGATGGGTCGGGTCATTGGCAGAAGTGGACCGGGCTAGGTCCAAGGCCAATCGGGACTGGCCCGACCCGGTTCGAAAAGCCCTCACCATATCATCTTCTTCCCCTTCATTCCCCCCCCCCCCCCTTTTTTTTTTGTTCTTTTATATATATATGAACTGGTTGCAAGAACTGCAACAAAACAGCCCCAAGGGGCCAAATCACCTCCCCTCTCCGGTCACCGGCGCCGAAGGTCCAGTGTGTTGTCCGGTCAGCCCCGATGTCGGCCATCGACCGGTGCCAGTCCGGTGGTTGGAAAACGCCGGATCGTCAGCCCAATTTTACTTTATTTTATTTTATTTTTGTATAAACAGGTTGCAAAAACTGCAACAAAACCAGTCCAGTGGTGGGGCCACCACTCCTCCCCATTGGAGTGGGTAAAATCATGAATAAAAGACTCAATTTTGGGGTGCAACTTGGCCACCTCCCAACTGAGTCGACTCAAAGTGTGCAAACAAATTTGGCCGAGTCTGCAGTCCACATGACTCCACCTGGTGAGTTACACTTGTTGCTCAACTGCTACGTGTAAGTACTGATCGACTCAGTACTGATCGACTCATCACGCTTGATGCAACCCCACCAAAACCATGTGTGATGCATGACTCGACATGACTCTCGATGAAAAAGAGTCAACTAAATTAAGTCTACTGAACAGTCTTAAAACCATGAAGCATATCCTTATCAAAATTGTTCGCTAAATCACTGCATGCAAGGCATATAGGAATCGAAGTCCAAGGTTCAGAGGTCAACGATTTGGATATTGAAATCTAGAGTATTATTGGTTGGAGTTTTTAGAATTTTAGGATTTGCAGCTATGTATTTGGAGGCTCCACTCATGTCACAACTGATCTGACGCTTCAAAGCAAAGCTGCCCCTTGAGGGTTTGCATCTCTGAAATAAATGGCTCAGGGACTTTCCTTCATCAAATGATAAATCAATCGGATGGGTTGAAGGCCAAACCGAACACTCGTAGCCCTGTTAACACATAGGACCCGCGCACAAGGCCATGCGATGGCTGAAAGTCGCCGGAATGTTTTTTTTTTTTTGTTGAATATGAATCAAACGAAATCAAGCCACCATGGCTCTGATACCAATTGTTAGAAATCTAAACAAATAATCATTATCTAGGCTTGAATCATTTGATCAACATATCAAATACAACAACTATCCAATAAGCCAAATCTTACTTACTTGACTAGATGATTGCGAAGACGAGTTTGATCGGCAATTCCTCTGTATGAGACCAAACTCCTAGGAAAAATCACCTCTCTTCCTTTCTATCTCTATTGATGGGAATAATATTGAGAATAGATAAAGAGGAGACGTTGCCCTCCTTATATAGACATTGATTTGTTTCCTAGCCCACCAAGGAAACTAAATCTAGAGAATGTGTCACTTCTATAAAGGGATCACCACAACCCTATAAGATTAGTAAGGAATTCCACCAAGATTACATGGTGATTCCCATTGTACAAACTATAGAAAGTCTTATCAATTCAAGTTTTAGCAAGTAAAGGAAAAGCGGTTAGTGTGTGGGTCACAAAAACCCAACATATGAGGAGCATATAACACTGTTTTGAAAAAGATACAACCAATAAAAGTAGGATTACTGATGTCAACAATTGAAAATAAGAACATGAATTCCCTCTTGAGCAAGGAGTGAAAATGGGTATTGGTATCCGGTATCGGCCCTTTGAGGACCAGTAAGAATTGGCCCATTTTAACAAAAATTTAAAGGAAAATATAGGTATCATCCGATACCCGATATGGGTGACCTTACTTATATCAAGTGACCTTACTTATTACTATACATATGGGTGAAAATATACTTTTGACTTTTCACTAATTTTTTTTTTTTTTTTTCAATGAATAGCATTGAGGTTGATGGGTCCAACATTGAGGTTGATGGGTCCTCACCCTATCAATAAAAACAAACACTAAATACAAGTAGAAAAAGAGGTCAAAAACCACTAAATACAAAAACAAACCAGAAAGAAGGAAAAGAGAATCTAAGGATCAAAGGGAGAGCTTCGGCATCGTTGTTACTAGGAGAGCCAGAAGCTCGCTGAAAGTTTCACAACAAAACTATCCACTGAAGCTGCAAGACAACTGAAAAAAGAAGCCCAACCTCTACCAATAAAACTCTAAGACCAAAAAAGTAACTAAAAAAAATTTAGTCCCTACTAATCGAAAACTAGTTTCTCAGACATTCTTGAATCGAGTATGGACCAAGGAATTTCAAGTTCTCCACTGCAAAGTCTTAGCTAGAATTTTATCCGCCAAAATAGGGGATTGGGAGTTTTTGTTGTCGAAAATTATTTGATTACTTTCCTTCCAAATAAGCCACATGGTAGCAAAAACCAACAAATTCCAACACTTTTTCGTTCTTTGATTGACCAGTGACAAACCAAGATCCAAAAAACATGCTCATGGAAGCAGGAATAACCCATTGAATACCCCACCAGTTGAAGATATAGTTCCAAACAGCCATAGAGTAGCTGCAATGTAAAAATAAATGCACATTGGTTTCCTCTTCCTTCGGCACAAAACACATCTCTTTGGCAGCTGAACTCCTCTTTTTTGGAGATTCTCCACCGTGAGAGCTTGTCGAGCACTGCAAGCCAAGAGAAACAAATGGTTCTATAGGTTGCCTTAGAATTCCAAATCCACAAACAGGGAAGCTCCGGAGTCACTGCAGACGCAAGTAAAGAGTACATAGATTGTACCGAGAAGTCTTTCCCTTTACTCAAATCCCAGTACAGCTGATCCCAATTATAAGTACTTGAGAAACTGAAATTTTGTAACAATTCCAGCAAAGCAACTATCTCACGAATTTCATGATTGTAGAATCTTTTGGAAGTCTCTAATTTCCAAAAGATAGACCACTAATGGCAGAATCCCTGATGTTGATGTCTTTGCTGGACATAATAGGGAAAATGTAATTGAATCTAGAGCGAAAAAGAATATTTCCAATCCAAACATCCTTCCAAAAAAGAATGCTAGCACCGTTTTCTACTCTAATGAATGCTCCAATTCAATAGAGTTGTCTACGATCTCCAATAGCTCTCCATGATGCCAAACCACATTTGCTGCCCCCAGATCCATATTTCTCCGTGAGAATGTGGTGCCAAAGACTATCTCGACCACTAATTTGTGAGAGGGAGAATAACCTAATTGACTAGTACATCTATGAAGATTAACCATTTTTGCAAAACGCTTATGCCAAATTGTATATGATAATCCAATGGGTCAATCTCCTTATGCCAAAATGCTTCTTGAGGTTTGATCATGTCGTCAAGAGGAGATTGACCAGCTCGCCATTGAGAGTGAAGGAATTAACTACCCTAAACAGTCACCAAGTCGGGGTTTAGAAATAAGTCAAGAAGAAATTCAAAAAGATTTGACAAAAAATTAGAATGTTGCTGAAAAAGTAGGAAAAGGAGATAATTAGAGAAATATGCCTCAAAAACAAACTTTTTAGCAAAAATGATCCGATCTCAAACGTTTTAGAAAAATGATCTCGGATTTTGGAACTTCGGAAAACCGTGAAAGCAATGATTTTTCCAATAATTATTTTTTCTAAAACGTTTGAGTTCGGGTCTTTTTTGCCAAAACGTTTGTTTTTGAGGCATTGTTTTCTAAAGTGCCCAAAAAAAAATATAGTGAAGGATGAAAAATGTAATAAATGTGGCGATATATTAAAAAAATCATTAATTAATCATGTTATAATACCGAACTCGCAAATTAATCAACAAAGAATCTTTATTGGAAAAAGTATGATTGAAAATGTGACTTACTCGTTTTAGGAACAAGTAGAGTTTCATTTGTGAATTTTTAAAAAAATCGAGAATTTGTTGACTTTCACCCTAACCAGCCAAATTGTACGTCAGATAGAGTTGCGATACTCTATTTGCACCCACTAACACTCTAAAAGCACCCACCTTGGCACATCATAGTAATAAATTTATCTGAAATTCTCTGAAATTTCTTCAAAATTTATCGAAACAAGGGTCAGTCAAAACTTTTGATGATTTCTCTGAAATCACTGAAATTTCATTAATTTAATAAAAATTTTATGAATTTTAAATGTAATTTATTTTTAATATTTTTTGTACTCCTCGAAATTTTCCTTAAACTTTTTGAATTTTTATCGAAATTTATCCGAAATGACCCTTTATTGAAATGTTGCCAAAAACGAAATTTGTAACTATGGTGCATATATTGCTAGTCCAAGGTGGTTGCAAATAGAGCTATCCACCACTTGTCAAGGGCATTTGACAGCAAAAGCCTTTGCAATGCCCTTTTCAGGTGAAGGTGGTGTTCATTTTAGGTGCAAGTTGAAATCAAAGTTGATTGAAGTAGGATCAAAATGGCTTCTTGCAACCTAACAACCCCCAACTGGTCTCTAACCCATTTTGAGCCACTTCCTTCATGAAGGTAACCAAAGAAGGTAACCCAGTTCAGAGAATGTTGTTCATAGTAAAAGGACATCAAAGGAGTATTCACGTACTCCGCGACGGTGTCAAGAGTTGTTGCATGCTGGGTTCGGGCAACTTCAGCGGCGACGAACTCCTATCATGGTGCCTCCGAAGACCCTTCGTCGAACACCTACCCCCCTCGTCTTCAACATTGGTGACACTCGAGACTACCGAGGCATTTGGGCTAGACGCCGAGGACCTCAAGTATGTGACACAACATTTTCGGTACACGTTTGTGAACGAGAAAGTTAAGAGAAGCGCCTGTTACTATTCACCCGGGTGGAGGACATGGGCGGCCGTGGCCATTCAACTAGCGTGGTGGCGGTACCGGCACCGCTTGACCCTTACGTCATTGTCGTTTATATGTCCTTGGCTGGCATTGTTCTTCACTAGGGGAGGACAAACTCAGGCTGTATACTGCTATATTAACCTCACCTAAGCCCAATCAAGAGGAATTTTGTTTCTAAAACAGAATTGATTGGAATTTGGATTTGGGGTGGAGGCAATCCAATAATATTACAATAAATTTGTATGGCAATAGAGCATCTATTGGGGCAATGGTTACTTGGTAGGTCCAACTAGGTTGAACTGGATTTCGAGTTCAACCACATCCGCAGCCCTTGGAAATAGAAAAATCTTAACTATATGTCAACCTATAGAAAAGGAAAACCATGAAAGTCAAGATTCTCCTATTTTCAAGGGCTGCAGATGTAATTGAACTCAAAATCCGGTTCAACCTGGTTGGATCTGACCATTGCCCCATCTATTTAGTTTGACTGGATTAGATTTATTGTATTGGCCTATGTGGTCATTAATGGTGCCCATTTGGTGGGGACGTGGGGACTAAGGGAACACTGGGAAAGTAAAAATTACTAAGGAAATTATTTCATTTTCTTAATTAAACTATTTTTTTTTCAATTACAAATTCTGCTTATTTAGTGTTCTTTTAATTAGCAAAAACCTAATGAAATTAGGAGATATTCTTGATAACAAAAAAAAAAAATAACACAGGCCCGACTCTATTGATATTTTTGATAAGGTTGGCGTAGTGGCAAGGACCACGCCTCATGTATCAAAAATTGGCCAACACCGATATTTATCGGTTTTCAGCCAAACCGATACGTATCGCTATCTTGTATCCGATACATCTCGGTTTTGACCAAGACGTCCACTTTTTTTAAAATAAATAGTCCGATACGTATCGACCAAGTCGTATCGGCCTCGGGCAAACCGATACCGATTTTGATACCTTGACCACGCCTCAAGAAACAAAGGCTCTAAGTTTTAATCCCACCCCTTGTGAGTGGCTCTAAGTTTGAATCCCACTCCTCGTTTGCCACTCACAGTCATCTAATCCTACTGACTGGTATATGTGATGTGCAGGTGTCGCACATATCTCGAAACTTAGTCAGTTGCTCTAAGAGGCCGGATTCTCCCTTATAAAAAAAAAATCAATAAAAATCATATGACATCTATACCTAGCACAAGGGGAATTAGATCCGCCAAAACTTTATATTAGATAAAGGGTCACTTTTTATACGAGATTTTGTAATAGCCCGAAAAATCACACTAAACTATGACCTCGGGATCCGTGCCCGATCGGTCATAGGTTTGACCAAATGGAAGTCCAACAGTTAGTATGTGGCGTAATGAACGGATGAGATGTGATAAATAGAATGCCTATGTGGTGTGTGTTATGGGGATGTAGTCGCATACACCTACCGCGGTGTATGTGCTCAACACACAAGTGAGGAAGAGGATAAAAGGGTTTAATAGCCCTAAAATCAAGAGTTTGGTTGTTGAAGGAGAGTAAAGAAGAGAGAGAGAGAGATAAGTAAGAAAGGAGTTATTGCAACTGATTGGAGGGGGGATTCAAGCAATAAAAGCCGGATTCAACCCGATTTGGATCTGTTAGAGCCAAAGCTGGAAACCCTAGCCTTCCAACCACTGGATTGAAATCAACTTGAGATCTATTCAAGGTAAAATTTTTGTAAATAAAATGCATAGATTATAGGGGTTAAGTTATGGTTGAATGTGGGTTAAATCATAGGATAATGGTTTAGAAAAATAGAGGAAAAAGTATGGAAGAAGATTGGGAAGAACAGCTCGAAAGGGGCTGAATCTGACAATTTCGATTAATCGAAATTGGGTTTCGATTAATCGAAATTGGCCAGGAAGTTGAAAAGTCAGAAGACCCGATTTCGATTAATCGAATTGGAGTTCGATTAATCGACTTTGGATTTCGATTAATCGATTTTGGAAATCGATTAATCGACTAGGAACCTCCAGTGGACCCCAGGGGCTGGAGGAAACGACTTGTGGAAAATCGACTAATCGAAATGGTATTTCGATTAATCGATTTCAATTTTCGATTAATCGATTTGGGATCGATTAATCGATCTTCAAAACTCGACTACTCGAATTGAGAATCGACTTTGCGAAAAGGAGAATTTCGATTAATCGAATTAGGATTCGATTAATCGAATGAAAACTCGACTACTCGAATTGAGAATCGACTTTGCGAAAATGAGAATTTCGATTAATCGAATTAGGATTCGATTAATTGAATGAAAACTCAACTACTCGAATTGAGAATCGACTTTGCGAAACAGAGAATTTCGATTAATCGATATTGACCCTCGATTAATCGATTTTGGAATTCGATTAATCGACTGAGATAAATTGTGTTGACTTTTGGGTTTGACTTTAAGATTCTTGGAGGGTCTTATACCTTCTTTATTGCATCCTTTGTGATGTGTTTCACCCGTTATGTGGTACCATAGGTGGTACGTGTGGACTAGTGCACAAGGAGCCACGTGGGACCTTGATGCATTGATCAAATGAAGACTTGAGGTAGGGAACACCTTGAACATGTACTTTATTTTACAAGAGCATGTATGTAGTGATATAGAATTTAATTCAAATGTTTATTTCTTAAGAAATTGTGAAAAGTGTGTGTGTGTGATATCCATAAGAGTAATCATAATGAGCCATCCCCAGGGGATGAAGAAGTAAAGAGATAAGAGCATCAGGTGTGATGCAAGTAAATGGATACATCCCAGGGATGTATCCAAGGATTGAATCATGTTCGATAGGGCCTAACTGATATAAGATAGCACATTTACACGGTGAATAACTATATGTAAGGCACCGATATTTTTGTTATTTGAGGTTTGATAGGGTACCCCACCGACGTGGCGGGATATCCATGACTGACACGGCAGGATATCCGTGACCGATACGGCGACGAAACCGTAGGCCAGTGCGGAGGCTTATCCGTACATAGTAAGCACACCCCAGGGGTATTGATTGAGACAAATGAAACCCCACCACCAATCCCCAGGGGAAAGGGGCTTGGGTACTATTTGTATTCCCAGGGAATACGGTTAAAATTGTCTATATAGATGACGATGATGGGTATCTCATCGGGGCTCGATGCTATATTGCTCGGGGATTACTTAAGTTGAAAGTTTAAGTTTTGCTTTAGGCCTTCTCAGCATCATTCATGAGTAAATGAAAACATATGTAATCAACAGTAAAACGAAATGCTTTTAACTGTTTCATCAATAATTGCATAGACACATCATGCATGGCATATCATGGAATATATGTGAGTCATAATTTATATGTTCAACTGTGTTTGTTCCCTATTGAGCTAGGATGTAGCTCACCCTATACACTATACGTCGCAGGTCCACTACTAGTAGCTGCCGAGGCTTCAGGAGACGCTGGCCCCGGTGAGTCGGACCTTGCGGCCGGCGAAGAGTTAGAGCCACCTCCAGAGGACTTCTTCTAGAGGACTCCGTTGTGCCACTTTGAGAGGTTTTAGAGAGAGTTTTGTACGGCTTGGTATGTCAAGCCTTAATTCTGTTTAAACCATGTATATATATATATATAGAGTTGGGATCATTCTTTTGGGACGAACCATCCGTGATGATTGCTATCATCGATGGTTCGGATCGGTTCTCCACTCATGTAGAGGCATGAGGTTAGAACTGTCTTTTGGATAGTTAATTAATATAGATTTAAATTTCGCAATTTCGTTTATTATACTTTTCGATGCTTGATATACCAGTGTTCCGTGCTTAGCTAAAGGGCACGGTCAAGATGATCGTGCTGATGGCACGGGTTTCGGGGTGCCGAAATTCGGGCTGTCATAGATTTGAAGCATTGATATAAAGATCTAATGTGTTCTAAGATTAGGATAAAACAAATATTTCATACCCCTTCATTTTGAAGGGACTCAACTGCGTTGAAAGCCATGAAAGAAATGTTTTTCCCCAATTTTCTATATTTTAATTAGTTCCTTATATCATGATATTAAATCACACCACACATTTGATAAAACCGCTTGCCACATGTCTTAAAAACAGACCTCTGAACCATGGACTTGAAGATTAGGCAGTCTACCTAATACCACCTCCTCTCCATGAATGAGAGTAGATACTTAAAAAATATAAAAATTTAAAAATATAATAATAGTAATAATAATAATAAATAAATAAATAATTTTGAATCAGGGTAGAGTATGAAATGGGTAAGAAAGATAAGTCTACAACATCTGCCCTTCCGACAACTCTCACTAAGAAGAGGATATGAATTATAGCTGAAAAGTGAAAAAGAGGAAGTAGATTAATAGAGCATGAACTTTTTGCGAAGTCTTCTAAGCAAGAAACTTGAGATACATATGTCACATAGAAGAAGAGGCTTGCAGATAAGGTACACCAGATTTTGTTCTTTACAAAACGAAGGAGACGTTTAATTGCTGGGAAATGAGCGACGATTTACTTGAGTCCTTTCTCGACAAATCCTTTCTTACAATTGGATCTTCACAGCGATAAGGAGCCTTGATGGGAGAATTAGGCTTTCGAATAGGATGCATGGGTCGCCGATATTGCTCTGTCGTGGAATTTGATGGGGATCCGGTGAGGGAGGTGTAGTCTTTTTAGGATTCAATTTCATAACCCAATTGAATCCCATAAATAATGGAATTATATTATTTGCCTTAGTTGCAATATTGCGGTGAGATTTTTAGGATTTTCGATTGCTATTTTTTATGTAACTGAATTATAACTAGAAATTTTTAATTTTATATAGTGTGGGCTATGATAAGGTGTTATCTCAATGCGTCGCCCATCTTTTACCATTAAACAGGGTCAATTAGACTCTGCCCTAACAATTAATATATAGATTTCACAGCTAAGAGGGAAAAAAATGTAAGAATTTTTAGTTCAAACTATTCAAAACAGGATACAATAGGAAATGAGGGGTTGGTTCATTTTTTTAACAATCGTCATTAAATTATATTCGCTGTAAAATTTTTATTAGGTTATTTTAGTTATTTAAACTAAGAGGATTTGAATAATCCAAACTATACACTCTAAAATTAATCATCCAAGTCATTAAATGTTTATCACATTTTGGGTTTTTTCGGTTTTCCGGTACCAAAACCGAATCAGGTTGGTTCGTTTCTGTTTTTTATCGGTTTTGGTCCAGTTCAGGCTGGTTCGGTCCTACGGCTTACGGTCCATTTTTCGGTTCAAACATGCACCCCCAGCCCTACTCCTACGTCTCCTTTGTGCATCGTCTAAAATTTTGTGGCCCACGAAATTTGTACATCGTCTAAATAGAAAAAACTTGATATCAAAGCGATTAACTACCAAAGCAGTTGACTGGTTGTTCTCTCTCTCTCTCTCTCTCTCTCTCTCTCTCTCTCTGCAACTCGAAGGGACGCTCGAGAACACATCAATGGAGGTCGTCTCGTCTGCGGGGGGAGATCAGCATTATCCCGGGAATATGACTTTGTACGTCTTCTTGACTTGTCTCGTCGCCACCACCGGCGGTTTGCTCTTCGGTTACGATATTGGAGTTTCTGGTGAGCGCACTTCAGATCAAAATCTAGATCTGAATCCATTTTCCTTAACCGATTCAATTTTGTTCTGGTTTTTTTTTTATTTCTGATCTGAAGAATCTTACGTTTCAGGTGGAGTTACGTCCATGGATCACTTTCTGAGGAAATTTTTCCCTTCAGTCTATGGTAAGAAGAACGACGCATCGACGAACCAGTATTGCCAATTCGACAGCCAAATTTTGACGATGTTCACTTCGTCTTTATACATAGCGGCTTTCATCGCTTCATTTTTGGCGTCGTGGATGACCAGAAGTTTCGGTCGGAAGACGTCGATGCTCTTTGGCGGAGCCGCTTTTCTAGTTGGAGCGGCGATCAGTGGAGCGGCTGTTAACGTAGCGATGCTTGTTATTGGCCGGATTTTGTTTGGTGTCGGTGTCGGTTTCGTGAATCAGGTAAAATTAAAGGCCTAAAACTCGTTTTTGTTTTTATCCTTTTTTTTTTATTCTGTTTTTGAAGTTTTAGATTTGGAGTTCCAGAGACTGACTCCAATAGGCTCCCCCTTTCTCCATGTTTCTTGGGGGAGACACAAAAAACTAATATGTTTAATTTAGAGATCTAAGTACGAAATAGTCCACCAATCATTTACCTTTTAAAAATGAAGAAAAAGCTCTTCCATTTCCCTGTTTTGATAGAACGTGTATCAACCATTTTCTATAAGTTATCGATTTGCCAATTATGAAACAAGTCGTCCATTTTTCTGCTGTACTCTTTTTATTTGGTAATAAACTCTTTGTCAGCGTTCTTATAAGTGATTCTTTCCCTGAATCTTTGACTCTTCGTCAACGATTGGGGCCAAAAACGATGAAGGGTTTCTTTATTATGGTATAATATGATTCAAAGCCAAGGTTGAGAAAGAAGAATTTTGCGTGGATATAAAGATACCCTTCCAAGATTTGTTAATTTAAAAATAATAATAATAAATCAAAATAATACCCTTCTAAGATTTGTTGATTAAAAAAAAATGCCACCTACCACAAGTTCATGAAATGACCAAAAATAACCCTATAAAGGTGTAAAGGCTGTTAATGGGATCTTTCTTCTATTCTTTTGACAAAACAATAAGGATAGGCAAGTGGGTATTTTCGTCCTTTAAATAAAAATAACGTTTTGTAAAGATGTGGAGTCAGTCACGCGACCTTTCTTCTTTTGCCCCAATTTGGATCCATTAGTTGCACGTTTTTCAAGTGATTGAACGGGATTTAAAGAAGCACTTGATATTTTAGAGAAATGAGATATATATATATATATATATATATATATATATATATATATATATATATATATATATATATATATATATATATATATGCAATATGAGCCCTGATTTGAAGTTGATCAATAAATCTCCAATATATAAAATTAGAGCAAAACACAATCCTTATCATATGATCTATTGTAGTCAACTGTTGAATTATATAATAACCTTTGACCTCACTTAATCAAATGATGAAAATTATGTTTTGTTTTAATCTTTTGCAATTGATATTTTTAAATCATGACCTTCAAATCAAACGATTTAGATTATATTTTCATATAATAGAGGTTGTCAAAATTATATATCTTTCTTTTAAATTCGGTGCAATCACTTGAAAACCCTATGCAAGTAATGGCTCCCATTGAACTATTTTAAAAGAATCTTTTGATAATTTGGTAAACTTTTGGTCAAACGAGCCATTACTTGCACACGATTTTAAGTGATTGCACCGGATTGCACGGAATTTGAAAGGAAGATTGCACCGGATTGCAAAGTATATTATTAGTTTTCAAATAATATACCGTATTGAATATATAATTCTAATAATATCATGCACTTTTTAAAAATGTATGCCTAAGATAAGTGATTTTTCACTCGTCCTCGAAACGTTAGGATATAGCCAGTAGAAACTGTCCCCACTCTACTGTAAGTTTTGCTACTAGCGCGCCACTTTTCACTTACTATTGACTGCTGTGTTTTTTACCACTTTTTCCCTTTTTTATTTATGCTACAAGCACACCACGTTTTACTTATTAAGCAGAATGTTGAATAGGTTTAATCTCATGAGTTGTATTTGAGACATTCTAAGGAGTTGTCTCAGGTCCCAATTGATCGATTAAGCTCTGGGAAAGATCGATCGAGCTCTAGGAAAGATAAATCGATTCTGGACGAAAATAATAAGCATGATCACTGGTTGTAATCGATCAATCGAGCTTGAGAAGTTGATCGATCGATCTGAGCATATATTGGTGGGTTTCTCACTGGTTGATATCGATCGATCAAGGTGTTAAACCGATCAATCAATTCTGAGTGGATTAGTTTCACGGATTTGGACTGGTTGGCTATTATAGAAGATTTCTGTTCAAAGTTTCCAAATAAAGATTGTGGCCTATTAACAAAAGATTGTTCTAGGGTTCCTAGAGAGGGTTTTCAATAGAAAAAATTGGTAAATATTTTGATAGGCAAGGTATTGAAGAAGAACTTAGGGATTGAAACATACGAACTCCCTATTGTGATGAATGCAAAAATATAAGAAGATTCAGACAAAAATTAATCACACGCACAACACAAATATTTACGTGGTTCACCCAATCGAGGGCTACATCCACGGGAGTATATGCACTATTTTACGAATGTTTACAACACACACACTCTCTTCTCTCTAGTGCAAACTCAATCAAGATTTAGCACGATCTTCAACAATAAATCCATTGTTAAACCAAGGACGCAGTCCTTCAAATAACAGAGAAGAGATCTGCCGGAATATAATCACGATTCCAACACAAGAACGGCTTCAATTGGATCTTCAATCCCTAAGCTATTCTTCAATACTTTTTCTCTCAAAGTATTCTCACATGAAACTTTTCTCCAAGCTCTCTCTTTCCCTAGAGAGGAAAACTCTTTACCAATAAGCTCCAAGCTCCTTTTGGATACGTAACTCTCAAATCTTCTAAGAATTGCAAGTATTCAAAACACTTCCAAAATAGTCTCCTAACCACTTAGGAAACCTTGGCTAAAGAGAACTTCCCGAAAATAGCTAATTATTTGAAACTTGTGGATTTATATCCGCCCAACAGTCAATCGATTGACATCCCAACCTCAATTGATTGACACCGGTCAACAGTCAGTACTGCGGGTCTGTGTTCGCTCATCAGTCAATCGATTGACTTTCCAATCTCAATCGATTGACACCGGTAGCTGACTTCTCAAACTCAATCGATTGATTTTCCCAACTCAATCGATTGATACCGGTGGTTGGAGTTAGACCTTATTCAACAATCTCCACCAAGGTTTCATCCCCAACCACGTCACCGCCCCAACGGGCATCAACAACTTCGACAAGTATTAATCAATTTTAGGCAATGCCTAAACTTATTTTGCGTAACCGGATTGATCAACATGTCCGCTGCGTTCTCTTTCGTATCGATCTTCTCAATCAATATTTTTTCGTCTTCTATCATATCCCTGATAAAATGGTACCGAACATCTATATGCTTTGTTCTAGCATGCAAGACCTGATTCTTTGCTAGGTGAATGACACTGTGACTGTCACAGAAGATATCGGTGCTCTCATCAACCTCACCAAATTCACTGACCAAACCTTTAAGCCATGAGGCTTCCTTAGCCGCCTCTGTAACCGCTATATACTCGGCCTCCGTAGTTGACAACGCAACTATCCCTTGAATCATAGACTTCCAACTAATCGCTCCACCTACCAAGACGAACACGTATCCTGTGATAGACCTTCTTTTATCAAGATCACCAGCATAGTCGGAATCGACATACCCGTAGAGATCCAACTTACTTGTATCTCCACCTTCAAACATCAAACCATGTTCAGCTGTACCTTTCAGATATCTCAATATCTATTTCACTGCAAGACAATGTTCCTTACCCGGATTCGACATATACTTGCAAACCACACTCAAGGCTTGTGCTATATCTGGACGTGTACTTACCATGACATACACCAAACTCTCAACGACATTTGCATATGAAATATTTTTCATATATTCCCTTTCTTCATGTGTGGACGGACTCATCTTCTTTGTGAGTTTAAAATGCTCTGCTAGAGGAGTTAATACAAGCTTGGCATCACTCATATTGTATTTCTTAAGGAGCTTTTAGATAAAGGTCCTTTGGATTAGCCAAAGCCTCTTCTTCTCACGATCTCTTGTGATTTCCATACCTAGGATCTTATTTGCAGAACCAAGATCCTTCATCTCAAACTTCTGGCTCAATGATTGTTTCAGCTTGTTGATTTCAACCTTGCTTCTTGCTGCTATCAGCATATCATCTACATAGAGAATTAGGAAGATTCTCTCCCCTTTACCATACTCTTTCCAGTAGACACAACAAATATATTGTCCCCTGTGATACCCTATGCCAAGCATATATGAATCAAACTTTCTGTACCACTGCCTGGGTGCCTGCTTGAGGCCATACAAAGATTTCTTCAAACTGCAGACGAGTGATTCTGACCCTTCTACTTCAAATCCTTCTGGCTGTCTCATATAAATTTCTTCCTAAAGATCTCCATGGAGAAAAGCTGTTTTCACATCCATCTGTTCTAGTTCGAGATCTTTCTGAGCAACTACTGTCAACAACGTGCGAATCGATATGTGTTTCACAATCAGAGAGAATATCTCATTATAATCGATACCCTCTTTCTGAGAAAACCCCTTTGCAACTAGCCTTGCCTTAAACTTTGGAGTTTCACTCTTGTCACCTTCTTTCTTTTGAAAGACTCATTTACAATCAATGGCTCTCTTCCCTTTAGGAAGTTTCATGAGATCCCAAGTCTCATACTTCAAAAGTGATTGTCATTCTTCTTCCATAGCTAACTGCTACTTTACTGCATTTGTATCCACCCGAGCTTCTGAAACTATGCTTGGTTCCCCATTCTCTGTGATAAGTGCAAGTGTTAAAGGAACCATGTCCTTAAACTTTTCAGGACGTTTCTTCATCCTCTCTGATCTTCTCAAGGTAGTCTGAATCGGTATCTGTGACTGGAAGTCTTAAGAAATTGTGCCATCTTCATTATCTTTCTCATCTTGCTCATGCCTTTCAACATCAATTTGTACCTGAGGTTCACCAGATAACTGAGGTTTTTCTTCCGCCTTTTTCATCGAAAACTCATCTTCGTTGAAAGTAACATCTCTTTCAACTATCACTTTGTGGGATTGTGTATCCCATAAACGATAACCCTTGACTCCTTCACCATAGCCAATCATGACACACTTTTTAGATTTTGGATCCAACTTGGATCGTTTACTTCCCTGAAGTAATGCATAAGCCACACATCCAAACACCCTCAAGTGAGAGTAGTTATCGTGTCTTCCATACCAAACCTCATCTGCAGTTTTCGAGTTCAATGCTGATGAAGGCAACGGATTGACCAAGTAATATGCCGTGTTCACTGCCTCTGCCCAGAACCCATGACGCAAGTCGGAATGGTTCAACATACACCGTGTTTTTTCTAATAGTGTTCTGTTCATCCTCTCTGTTACACCATTTTGCTGAGGATTTTCAGGAACTGTTAAGTGCCTAACAATTCATTGATTTTCACAGTAAGCCTTGAACTCTGATGACAAGTATTTCCCACTATTATTTGATTTGAGAATCTTCACCTTTCTATCTGTCTGCTTTTCAACCATACTCTGCCACTGCCTAAACTTATGAAATACATCTGATTTATTTTTAATCGGATACACCCAAACTTTTCTAGAGTAGTCATCTATAAATAACACAAAGTAGTTGGCTACACCTACTAAAGTGACTTTAGCCGACCCCCATACATATGAATGTATGTAGTCAATCAACCCCTTCGAAGTGTATTTTCCAGTGGAGAAACTGATTATCTTCTGTTTCCCGAAGATACAATCTTCACAAAAATTTAGTTTACAAGTTTGAATTTCAGAAATCGCCTTATTCTTTATGAGCTATGTCAGCCCACGTTCACTCATGTGACCAAGCCTTTTGTGCCACAAATCTGAGAGATCCTTGAAATCTTTTGTAGCCGCAACACCACTGCCGCTGATTGTGTTGCCTATTAAAGTATACAGATTTCCCATCTTTTCACCTTTCATCAAGGTCATAGCACCACGTACAACCTTTAGTTTACCGGATTCTAGAATGACTCGACATCCTATTTCATCCAATGCCCCCAACGAGTCAGATTTTTCTTTAGATCAGGCACATGCCTAACCTCAGTAAAAGTGCGAACACAGCCATCAAACATTTTGATTCTGATCAAACCGATACCCACAGCTTCACATACACTGTCATTCCCCATCAAAATCATCCCACCATTGGCTACCTTATACTGGTCAAACCAATCCCTGTAAGGACACATGTGTTACGATGCCCCTGAATCTAGGATCCATCTATCATCAAACTGACTGGAAATTAATAATGCACACAATAGGTCTTCACCGGAATCTGACTTAGCAACACTAGCCTGTTGCGAAGTCCCTTCATCATCCTTATTATTATTCAATCTCTGCTTGCAATATTTGCAAATATGTCCAGATTGCCTACAGAAGTAACAGATAATATCCTTTCTGTCACCCCTAGATTTGGGTCTGCTGTTTCCTCTCGTTGATTTATTATCCCCTCTGAATTTGTCTCTTTTGCGATCATGGTTTCTACCCCTTTCGCTTAAGAGACTAATCCCTTCGGAGTTAGATTAAGGCTGTTTTCTCAATTCGTCAAAAAGAAGTGCAGCAGTCACTTCTTCGACCGTAATAGTATCTTTATCATAAATTAATGTAGTGACAAAGTGCTCATAAGATGGTGGCAATGAGGTGAGCAAGAGAAGTGCGAGATCTTCTTCTTCAAGTTTCACCTCAATGCTCAATAGTTTAATAACTATTTTATTAAATAAATTTAAATGGTCATGAATATGCGTACTAGCCTTCATACGAAGGGTGTAGAGTTGTTTCTTCATGAAGAGTCGGTTGGACAGCGACTTTGTCATGTAGAGAGATTACATCTTCTTCCGCAAATCCACGGTCGTCTTCTCGTGAAGAACGTTGTGCAGAACTTCATCGGCCAAGTACAATCGGATAGTGCTTACGACCCTCTTATCAATAGAGTTCTACTCTTCATCGGACATCTCTGCTTTTTTTCCCATCTCTTTTTCAAGTAGGGCATCATCAATGCCTTGTTGGACAAGGAGATCTGTGACCTTGACTTGCCACAAAGTAAAGTTATTCTTCCCAGAAAACTTCTCCACCTCAAATCGTGCATTCGATACTTTCATCGCCATTGTAGCGTAAACCTTGTTTTGATACCACTTGTTAGAAATTCTACCCACTCTACGAACTCCCTATTACGATGAATGTGGAAATATAAGAATATTCAGGCAAAAACTAATCACACGCACAACACAAATATTTACGTGGTTCACCCAATCGAGGGCTACGTCCACGGGAGTATATATACTATTTAATGAATGTTTACAACACACACACTCTCTTCTCTCTAATGCAAACACAATCAAGATCTAGCACGATCTTCAACAACAAATCTGTTGTTAAACAAAGGACACGGTCCTTCAAATAACAGAGAAGAGATCTGCCGGAATATAATAACGATTCCGACACAAGAACGGCTTCAATCGGATCTTCAATCCCCAAGCTATTCTTCAATACTTTTTCTCTCAAAGTATTCTCACAGATTTCTCACATGAAACTTTTCTTCAAGCTCTCTCTTTTCCTAGAGAAGAAAACTCTCTACCAATAGGCTTCAAACTCCTTTTGGATACGTAACTCTCAAATCTCCTAAGAGTTGCAAGTATTCAAAACACTTCCAAAATAGTCTCCTAACCATTTAGGAAGCCTTGACTAAAGAGAACTTCCCAAAAATAGTCAATTATTTGAAACTTGCAAATCTATATCCGCCCAACAGTCAATCGATTGACATCCCAACCTTAATCGATTGACACCGGTCAACAGTCAGTCCTGCAGGTCTGCGTCCGCTCATCAGTCAATCGATTGACTTTCCAATCTCAATCGATTGACACCGGTAGTTGACTTCTCAAACTCAATCGATTTATTTTCCCAACTCAATCGATTGATACCGGTGGTTGGGGTTAAATCTTATTCAACATATTCCAGCAGATCTTTTTCTTGTTTTTTGAAGGACTACATCTTTTATTATTCAGCGTGTTGGCTGTTGAAGATCGTGCCAGATCTTGATTGAGAGTGCACTAGAGATAAAAGAGTGTGCGCGTTATAAACGTTTATCAAATAGTGCGTATACTCCATGGACATAGCCCTAGATTAGGTGAACCACGTAAAACTCTTTATATTGTGTGTGATTATCTTTTGTATCTCCTTATTTTGCCGTATTACTAACCCAGTATACACTCTGAAATTTCTTAATATTTGTCTTCTTAGTAAAAAAATTCTATTTATTCACTCTATTTCTCTCTTCTAGCAGTTCATTTTCTATTTATTGTGAGAAATGACCTATGCAACAGCCATGCCAAGTCCATCCTGCTTGGCATCATTATTGATCGGTGGGAAATAAAATATTGTCAAAATTTTCAAATTGTCGCTGATAAGATATAGATATCGATTTCGACCAGCTCGGGCAATCGAAAATTTGACTTGAAGTCTTCAAAGGCTTCAAAACGACTGAAAATTTATGGAAAGTTTGACCGAAATGGAGACCCAATCTGAATTTTTATAAATCAAAATGTTTTGCTGTGTTGGTAGAATCAAATGGTGTATTATTAAGAAGTTAATGTATTCAGCATAAATTGGTGTGTAGTTAGCAAAAGATGTGTGCTCGTAAATACAGTGTAATCCTCCAATTAACTAATACCCCCTTTTCTTCTACATCTCGAAATAGCTGGCTCACTCTGGCTGACATCTTTGAACATCGGCTTCCAAATTTCATGATCACCAGCGGTATCCTCATCGCTAACCTCGTCAACTACTCTATCGACAAGATCACGGCGGGTCAAGGCGATCACACTTTAGCGCGCTCAGTGGTCATAACCGTCGGCTCTCTCTTCCTACCTGATACCCCCAACTCTCTCATAGAGCGTGGCCAATCAGAGCGCACCAAGCGTATGCTCATCCGCATACGTGGCACCACCGAAGTGGACGAGGAGTACAAGGGTCTGGTGGTTGCTAGCGAAGCATCGAAGTTGGTGGAGCATCCATGGATGAACATCACCGAGCGCAAGTATAGGCCACAACTAGTGATGGCCATCCTGATACCATTTTTTCAACAGTTGACCGGGATCAACGTCATCATGTTCTACGCCCCGGTTTTGTTTAAGACAATCGGGTTCAGTAACCACACTGCTCTTGCTTCGGCCGTTATAACGGGGACGGTGAATGTGGTTGCTACGTTGGTTTCGGTGTTTACAGCGGATCGGTTGGGGAGGAGGTTTTTGTTCTTGGAAGGAGGGGCTCAGATGCTCATTTGTCAGGTAAGGAGTCTCTCCGACTCTCTCTCTCACACTTACTTCGTTTTGTTGAAATCATGGGTTAAAAAATCAGAAAATCGATACATATTGTCCAGCTCCAAAACCGATATGTGTCAGTTCCAGATGATAGTAATGTATTGTCCGGTATTTTGAGTTTTTGCATGGGAGGCACCGCTACAACACCTTGAATGTACCGTATCGGTGAGGTCTAAAATTGATACGTATCTGATGATATATATCGGTTTCGGACGATATTTTGATTCATGATTGTTGAAACGCTGATGGTCACATATTTTATGACCTTAAAATTTGTGAGAAATCAACTTTTTTGCGATTTTGGTGGCTAAAGGGTTTTGCTTGTAGAGATTGTATCATATGGGGTTGGTGTTTAGTGGCCATATATAGACTTGATTGGATGGTCAAGATTGTCTAATTGTATAATTCTGTGCTATGCCCGTGACATTTATAGGTCAAGTGGCATAGCTTTGTGGGCAATGATTAGTCCAACCAGCTTGAACTGAATTTTGAGTTCAACCACATCTATGGGCCTGTGGCCCTTAAAAATGAAGGAATTTTGACTACATGTCATCCTATAAAAGGTGGATATCATGAGAGTCATGATTCTCTCATATCCTAGGGCTAATGATGTGCTTGCACTCAAAATCTGGTTCAAGCTAGTTGGTCTTGACTATTGCCCTTATTTTTTGACCTTTTGACCCAATCTATTATTTAAAAATGGAATGGCTGAAAATTAAATGCGAGCTTTTAGTTGACTATTTGGATTGATCACAGATGTGGATCACAGAAATTGATTAAAGGTAGTTATAGTGTCACCCATTGATGCTTTTAGTTGACTATTTGGATTGATCACATATTTGCACCACACAACTTGAAAACAGTAGTCATAACGTCACCCATTGATGCTTTAGAGTTTATAGTCGACATCATTTTTTACATTTTATACTATTTAGGCTTCCTTGTCTCTACCATTGTGACAATCGGGAAACAATTGTGCAAAATTCACGGAAAAGGAGTCACACGAAAATTTTGGTATTTTTTTGACAAAATTTTGGTTATTTTTTATGTTTTTTTTTTTTTTTTTTTAGTATGTTAGTAATTTAGTATATATTGTAGTAATTTAAAGAGAAACATTAAATATATTTTTTTGTATATTTTTAATTCCCAAAACTTTTCCGAATTTTTTTTGAGAGGTATCCAAAGTAATCCCAAAGATCTCCACCGTAAAATTATCTAAAACGAAATTTATTTAATTTTGGTTAACCCAACTGTGATTGATTTGAAATTGATTCTCATAAAGAGACCTTTGGTGTGAGAAACACAATGGTTTGTTCCCTTTTTTCAAATTAAAGTTATCTTTTTCCTACTACTCTATTCTTTTTAATTATTTTCAGAGAATCACACTCTTTTTCTCTAAAATTTAAATCTCATTTTCATATTTTGTTATAGTTTTCTTATTCATAACTTAATGATAGCTTATAATCTTTTCTTAATAACAGGGCCGGCCTTAGACCAAGGCCAGCCAGGCAGCTGCCTTGGGCCCCTAATTTTCAGGGGCCCCCAAAAAATACATCACTTTAAAAACCTAGGTTAAAAAAATAATATATATATATATATATATATATATATATATATATATATATATATATATATAAAGGGCCCTAGCCATCTCCGGTGCCTATTTCTCTATTCTCTCCAATTTTCAAATTCTCTCGACTTGAAGACTCTGACGCCATATGCCTTTGAAGTCCAAACCCTCTCCTCTCTCTCTCTCTCTCTCTCTCTCTCTCTCTCTCTCTCTCTCTCTCTCTAAACCCTCTCCTCTCTGGTCTCTCCAGTCGTGGCCAACGCTCTGCGCCTCTCTCTCACTCTTAGACTCGAGCCTCCCGTGCCTCTATCTCTCTCTAGCCCCTCTCTCCAAATCCTCTCAGGCTCTCCTCTCTCCAACGCCCTGCGCTTCTCTCTCTCTCTCTCTCCAAGTAGGCGACTCTGTCACCCTCGCCCGTGACCCGCAATAAGAACAAGCCGATAGCGCCTTCTCGAAGCGGTACCCCTTTAATCGACATATAATTCATTATTCAATTTGATTTCGTTGTTTCTCTGCCATTTCTAGTTTTTTTTTGTATTTTTTGAAATTTCTTTAGTATTTGATATCAGTTTTAGAATGAAATATTAGTTGATATGCTAATTGATTAGGGATGGTTAATTATTTGCTTAAAAAGCCTATGTATTTTGGATTTTGATTTGGTTGTGTGCATTTCTAGATCCAGTCTCTGTAATTTTTTTTGACCCATGATTTATGCCCTGTTTATTAACATTTGATTAGAGCTTATTTGAATTAAAATTGATTTCCTACAAACAAGGAATTTGGAATTGGGTTTTTGCCGCTTCTGGATTCCAGCAGGATTTCATTTAAAATTGATTCCTGCAGAACCTGTTTTAGCTTTTGACGGCAAGAATCAGTTCCAGAAGTTGGTGTTACCAACCCAACATGCTCAGAAGTCGTGTATGAGCCTTGTCCTAGAGTAAATGTCATTAGCTAACACTCACTGGGTGTTAAACTTAGAATATGGAGCTAAAGCCAAGAGAGAGAAAAAATGAAAGCCCATAAACTAAAATACTTACCTACCTTATGCTGGCAAAATAAATCACTAGAAAGATGATGCATATATACCGGATTTAGAGTAGAAGCTTGTCCCCATGGGCATTGATTATAGTTGCACTTTTCAGGAGGCCACCACTCAAGAGTAGCACACACAAAATTATCATCCGTCAAGGCTACACTGTCGACCACCCTTATTATAATTGTTGCTTCTATAGGCTCTTGAGCTAAAATATCAGGAAGAGTGCAGAGAAAGAGAAACAAATAAACTTGAAACCCCATTCTCCAATCTACCATAATCACTTTCGGCGCCATTTCAATTTGATCAGATAAACTACAACCTAATTCAATTCAATGGAACAGAAGTATAATCAGCTAATCAAAACATACCAAAAATAAAGACAAACAAACGATAATAGGCATGAGATAACCTGTTCTACCAAGAAAAATCATAAATGAGTATCCAAATACCTTCTTTAAACAAATAAGAGAATAGATTGTGCCTAAAACTTTTTGTTTTTTTATTATCATTATATCATATCTAAGAAGAAATAAGAGTCAAAGCTAGGAAAATAGAGGTATTATAAAAGGATAAGCTAGTAATCTTTTGGAGAAGATCAATCTCTTTTCATTTGTTATTTCAAACTTGTTGAAATCAAAATACAAGAGTTATGGCTTTATAAGGTCCATTCGTTTAAAAGCTCAAAATATTTTATTTGATTTTAATATTCAAAGTCATATAGCTTTTATCCTATCTGAAAAACTTACTTTTATCCTATGTTCTCATCTAAACACACAAGTTGAGATGTTAAAGGTAGAAACATAGAAGTTGAGATGTTATATAATAATAACATGTTCAAACCCAACTCTCCTATGAAAATAAAATAAAACAATGCAAGAGAAACCAATTGAAAATTAACAAGACAGAACTGATAGAAAAACAAAATGGGTTATTGAGATATGTACTTTTAACTAGTATTAAATTCTTAGTTACATTTTAAAATTAAATATAATAAAATAGAATATGAGTATTATTTTGTTTGTCAAAAAAATACTTTGTAACAAATTTTTTATATATTATAAAATAATATGGAACAGGGATCCCATTTTAAGAACTCGCCTTGCGCCCCCAAAATGTCAAGGCCAACCCTGTTTCTTACAATAGAATAAATAGGGAGTTAAAGAGGTTTGATGCGCTTTCTTAAGCCATTGAATCTCTGGGCCCTAGAAATGAGATCTCTAGGGCCTGGAAATGTATTATACGAAGAATGTTTATAATTGTTGAGGTTTGAGGTGTTTTACAAATAAGACTCTCTTCCTATTTATAGGGTCTCTAATGTATAATGAATAGTAGGATATTTAGACAAATGTCACCCATCCAACAGTGGTGAAATACTTTAGAGTTTCCTCTGCTTCCAAATATGATATAGAATTTTCCATGGAACTCCCTAGTTACTCTACTATTCTAGAGTATTCAATGTATCTCTACTATATGCATATATTGTATATGATACAACAATGTCCGCTTCTCACCGAACCATCAGGGATATTTTTGTAACTTAGAGCAGTCAATTGATATGGGCGCGACACGTAGCACCTCTTTTTATTAATTGATGGGTGGCATGAGGTCACTTTACTAATTAGGGATAAACTTTTAAAATATTTTAAAAATTATATTCTTTTTCATCCGTCATTCTTAATTTTTTTAGAAGTCTCTTTCTTTTATCTATTTTCTCTCTTTTTCTAAGAAAGTGTCACACTTACTTTTTTAGATATATTTTATTAAAAAAATATGAACGTCCAATAGTGAAGCGCTAGCACCTCGGCAGCGAGGCATCGGCACCCCAGTGCCGAGATTCCGACACTTCACTAAAAAAAAAATTTGAGTATCGATGCCTTGTTTTAGGGGCGTCGGCGCTTCGATAAACTTTTTTAACAAAAAATTTTATCGAAGAGTCAGCGCCCCTAAAATGAGGCACCGACACTAGCACGCGCCACCGCCAGTGCTTCGCCACTGGGGTGGCACTGCCTTGCTATCGGGGTGCCGGCTCTTCGCCCCTGAGGTGCTAGCGTTTCGCTATCAGGCACCACATTTTTTGAATAAAATATGCCTAAAAAAGTAGGTCTAATACTTTCTTGAAAAATAATAGAGAGAAGAAAGAGATTTAAAAAAAATAAAGAATAATGGTTAGAAGGGTATTTAACTTTTAAAATATTTTAAAAGAGTAATTCTAATTAGTAAAGTGGGTCCCGTGCCACCCATCACTTCACAAAAATAGCGTTACGTGTCCATATATATATATATATAACCATAACCCCAAACTTCCAATCGATTACATTAATGACTGGGTCACCTATTATGTATGTAGCACCAATTTGGTGCCATGCTGGACCACTACCCGCTCACCAACCTTGGTAATCGGGCAAGTCACTCACTCTCTCTATGCAAGTTACAAAGTCACATTTATCTATGTAAAATGTGTTAATCTAACAATTGATCTTCATCATGTCGCAGATCATGGTTGGCACCCTAATCGGCATTAAATTTGGAACCAGCGGGGTTGGCGAGATGCCGAAGGGCTACGCCGGTCTGGTCCTTGCCTTCATCTGCATCTACGTAGCCGGTTTTGCATGGTCGTGGGGCCCACTAGGCTGGCTTGTCCCCAGCGAGATCTTCCCCCTTGAAATTCGTTCCACAGGTCAGAGCATCAATGTATCGGTCAACGTGTTGTTCACATTCGTCATGGCCCAAGCTTTTCTAACCATGCTCTGCCACTTTAAGTTCGGACTCTTCTACTTCTTCGCATTCTGGGTCGTAATCATGACTACCTTCATCTACTTCTTCTTGCCGGAGACGAAGAACGTGCCGATCGAAGAGATGGGGACGGTGTGGGAGAAGCATTGTTTCTGGAATAATTCGCAATTTTTAGTGATCAGGCGAATTTTTGAAAAATTCACCAATAAATTTGAACAAATTCACAGATTTCAAGCCCTTTGAGATGGACAAAAGTTAGTTTTTTATTTGGTTTGGTTTCAATTTTTGAAATTTTTTATTCATATATATATATATATATATCTAGTTTTTTGTCCAATTTTCAATTTCGGCCACCCAAAACCAAAAGCGAACTGATTGAGAATCGGTTCACCTTTTTCGGTTATGGATCGAGTTTGGTTTGACCAATTTTTCAGTGCAAAACTTGCACCCCTACTTATAGGTCCTCTCCTTAGTCCCTTGGTTGAGGACCTTGTCACAGGATATAACCAAAACATCTCATGGGGGAAAGTGAGTGGGAGCCATTATATGCACATAGAAAGTTAGCCCTAACACAATTTAAAAGAAAAAGAGAAGAAAATTTTGGGCCCTGTGCCATGTGGAAACACTTTCTAAACCGTCTAATTTGCTCATCATCCGATTCAGCCGACAACTGCATTGAATTATATGATAGAGATCTTGTTTTATGTCAATTTTTTGCACCAAAGATCTTTAGATAACGACCTTTAAATCATGTTTCTACATCACAAAAGTCCCCAAAATGATCGCTTAATTTCTTTTAAATTTTGTGCTAGGGCCAACTTCATGTGCAAATAATGCCTCTTGAAGAGAAATCACTCTTGTTATTCTTAGTAAACTGATCGAAAATAAGATATATTTGGCTATATAATGTTAGAAATCTAAACAAATAATCATGATCTAGGCTTGAATCATTTGATCAACATATCAAATACAACTATCTAGTAAGTCAAATCTTACTTACTTGACTAGATGATCACGAAGACAAGTTTGATCGGCAATTCCTCCGTATCAGACCAAACGCTTAGGAAAAATCACCTCTCTTCCTTTCTATATCTATTGATGGGAATAGCATTGAGAATAGACAAAGAGGGGGCGTTGTCCTCCTTATATAGACATTGATTTGTTTCCTAACCCATCAAGGAAACTAAATCTAGAGGATGTGTCACTTCTATAAAGGTATCACTACAACCCTATAAGATTAGTAAGGAATTCCACCAAGATTGCATGGTGATTTCTATTGTGTCAAGTATAGAAAGTCTTACCAATTCAAGTTTTAGCAAGTAAAGGAAAAGAGGTTAGTGTGTGGGTCACAAAAACCCAACAATCTCTGACTTGATCCACACACTACCAAAATATTGTTTTAAATAATTTCAGGAATTGGTCCTTTTGAAAAGCAGATGGCGATCCTTATAATTTTATAAAATCATTGACTTGCAAAGAACTTGATACAATACAACATCCTCTCAAGTTCAAAAAATAATTATAATAATGGATCATGGATGTCTATAATATACCATATTTTACAATTGACAGTAAGGCAGTTCCATGGTCACAAAAATTATTTTCGTTAATGAACCCAAGAGTATTACTTGTGGTTTTGTGACACCAGTATATGTACACTTTAATACAATCACTTGTGTGCATACCTGCATTCGTCCAACTTCATACCCTAAGATATGTTATCCTGATATCTTACGACATGCGTCATGTGAAAACTATCACCCAACTATCAGGATAAAGGCTATACGACCGTAATGCCTAATCATAATAGCCAAAGCTTCCTCATTTGAACACTTATGCTCCTAGACAAACATAGCATATGCTAATAATGATAAACATGAAAGCAAATGAAAGACATGCATCAAATGATAATCAAATATGTAAAGAGTGTAAACAATAAAATAGAATGGAATAAACATTGTAGAATGAACTCCCACTCAATCAATGTACTTGAGTGCTTCTAATACTCTCATCCGGATCATGTGCGTTGTAAAATCTTTTGGTTGAAGCCCCTTTGTGAGATAACTTCCACTCAAACAGAGTCCACAAAAGACTCTAGTATTCCCAATCTGGTCACCTCAATTTAAATAAATATTCTGATCATTAGTGAATTTGATGTTGTCCTTTATTCATAACTCCCACTGATTGTCTCATCTTCAAGAAAGTTGATATTACTAGTCTCAACAGGTGTAATTAAAATAAATTATTTATTAGAAAATCATATTCAAAACTAACAGAATCTAAAGTAATAGTCACACTATCACCTAGAGGAATAAAAAAATAAAAATAAATAAGTAAATAAATAAACAACTCTAATCAGTCTAACATTTACAATAAAAATTTCGTCTAAAGAACAAAATAAAAGTCTTCAATTAATAGAATTTGTTCAGAAATCCTCCGCATTGCCAAAGAATAGTTTTTCATTCACCTTGGGCCTCCTTATGCTGCTTCTGCTGATTATCCCCTCCTTACTACTTCTTCTTCATAATATTTTTTCGTAAGTAGCAATCTTTCTTGATATGACTTTTCTTGTTACAGAAGTGATAACCATCATTATCGTCAATCTTTGCAACATACAACTTGAAATCTTCATTTATTTTCTTACTATTGTGATAGTTCTGCTTCTAACCCTTTCTCTTTAAATTTTTCTTATGAGCAGGGTTATAGGCAAAATGAGCATACTCGATCTTGTTATCCCGCAACCGTTCTTCTTCTGTTATATACATTAAGATCAATTGGTTCAAGTCTTATTTTTCCTTTTGGGCATTGTAATTCACCTTAAAAGTATCAAACTGACTAGAAAGGAATGCAACAGCCAAATGTACTATAGCTACTTCTTTAATAGGAATACTTTACTCCTTGAGCTTCATTGCTAACATAGATATTTTAAGAATGAACTCCCTCATAGAACCCTTACCATCATAGTGAATGTTAACAAACTCAACAAGATAACTATATTGCAGAGATTTAGTAGACCCAACAAACTGATTTTCAATATTTTTCAACAACTCACTTGCTGTCTCAGTAGTTTTAATACCACAATAGATGACCTCACTCATAGAAGCGCGAATAATCATGATAGACATACGATTTGCCTTCTCCCACTTGGCATGCAGAGTTTTTTCAAACTCTGAAGAGTTATCGGTAGGGGTCAGTGGTCTGTTCTCCGAGAGAACAAAATCATAATCTAGGTAACCAAGGGTCAAACCCAGACCCATTCGCTAAGTGGAATAATTGGTACTAGTGAGTTTTTCAATGCTCGCCATCTGTTCTTGTAACAGTGATTCATCCATAACTGCAATGACATAGATCATTGTCAGCAAACGTTCATATAGAACTTTACATATTGTGAGTTCGTACCTGAGGTCAAGGTCGAATCAATCAGAGTGTATTAATCATGCGCAAAACCATCCACTCTGAGGGACAGACATGATTAATTGTCTCAGCATCACCTTAAGATAGAAGTTTTGACCTGTTGCATGTCTCCCTAGTTCTTGTCCGTAAACACGCATAGACCTAATCATTTGTGTTTTGGTTTGATCCAAGCTAGTCATCAGCTTAGGCCAGAAGTGTCGCTCTTCTCTCACCTAAACACGCATAACGATTCTATCCATTTCCCTCTCGTGAGTTTTTTAAGTCAACTTTCGCCAGAAATAGTTGCTCATGGAAGTCAATGCTCTGGCAATCTTAATGAGACAATTGTCTCAAAATTTAAGAATAACGTAACCTCCATAGACCAGTCGCCTTTGGGCAGACAACACACCTAGTTTGGCAACGTCTCCCTGAACGACTGCTTTACCAGTCTTCCTAAACCGCTTTATAGGAAGAACCTATCTTAAGGCATTCTATCATGTCATTAGTTCAAGGTTTCATACCCTAAATACGTTTACATACTAAGTTTAGGGAAATTAGATTCGATGAATTAAATCAAGTAATTTAATATTAATAGAAAGCAATATTAAAGGCATTAGATTTATAAAAGGAAGATGCACATGAAGTAACTATGAACAGTGACATGATAGTGTAAGAGTAGTCATGTAGAATTTTAAAAAAGGTTCAATAATTTATTTGGAAAGTATAACAAATTTATTGACCTTTAAGTGGCATTTTAAAGTTTGAAAGTGTAGATCTCGTCAAGTAGACTAAAAACGATAGGCCATTTGCGCGAATCAGAGTTGTAAAACTCCAGATATCGCGTTTTAAAGTTTGAGGTCGAATAGGATTTGATATGGTTGCATAAACGAGATCAGAGTTTAAATGTTTTATTTGCAGTAAGCGAAAGCAATTCAGAAAAGTAGTTGCAAATAAAATTTGAATGTGAATTAGGTCGGGCAATGGGTCCAAGTGAGCCGAATTAGGCGGGTTGGGTCCCAGGCCGAATCAGGTGGGCTGCGTCTCAGGCTGAACCAGGTGGTCTTGGTCATGGACCGAGTCTTGGTCCGATCCAGGTGGGCTAAGTCATGGGCCAAACTAGGTAGGCCGAGTCATGGCCAAATCGGGTGGGCTGAGTCATGGGCCGGTTCATGGGCCAGATCGGATAATTGGTCTAAGAGGGCCATGTCAGATGGGTCGGGTCATTGGCATAAGTGGGCCGGGTTAGGTCCAAGGCCAATCGGGACCGGGCCGACCCGGTCCGGAAAGCCCTCACCATATCATCTTCTTCCCCTTCATTCCCCCCCCTTTTTTTTCTTATATATATATATATATATATATATATATATATATGAACTGGTTGCAGGAACTGCAACAAAACAACCCCAAGGGGCCAAATCACCACCCCTCTCCGGTTACCGGCGCCGAAGGTCTGGTGTGTCGTCCGGTCAGCCCCGGCGTTGGCCATCGACCTGTGCTAGTTCGGTGGCCGGAAAACGCCGGAGCCTCGGTCCAATTTTTTATTATTATTTTTTGTATAAACAGGTTGCAAAAACTACAACAAAACCAATACAGTGGGGCCACCACTCCTCCCCGTTGGAGTGGATAAAATCATGGATAAAAGACTCAAATTTGGGGTGCAACTTGGCTACCTCCCAACTGAGTCGATTCAAAGTGTGCAAACAAATTTGGCCGAGTCTGCAGTCCAAATGACTCCACCTGGTCAGTTACACTTGTTGCCCAACTGCTATGTGTAAGTATTGATCGACTCATCACGCTTGATGCATCCCCACCAAAACCATGTGTGATGCATGACTCGACATGACTCTCGATGAAAAAGAGTCAACTAAGTCAAGTCTACTAAACAGTCTTTAAACCATGAAGCATATCCTTATCAAAACTGTTCACTAAATCACTGCATGCAAGGCATTTAGGAATCGAAGTCCAAGGTTCAGAGGTCAACGATTTGGATATTGAAATCTAGAGTATTATTGGTTGGAGTTTTTAAAATTTTAGGATCTGCAGCTACGTATTTGGAGGCTCCACTCATGTCACAGTCGATCAGACGCTTCAAAGCAAAGCTGCCCCTTGAGAGTTTGCATCTCTGAAATAAATGGCTCGGGGACTTTCCTTGGTCAAATGATAAATCAATCGAATGGGTCGAAGACCAAACCAAACACTCGTAGCCCTGTTAACACATAGGACCCGCGCACAAGACCATGCGGTGGCTGAAAGTCGCCGGAAGCCGTCGGAATTTTTTTATTTTTTTTTGTTGAATATGAATCAAATGAAATCAAGCCACCATGGCTCTGATATCAATTGTTAGAAATTTAAACAAATAACCATTATCTAGGCTTGAATCATTTGATTAACATATCAAATACAATAACTATCTAAGAAGCCAAATCTTACTTACTTGACTAGATGATCGCGAAAATGAGTTTGATCGGCAATTCCTCCGTATGAGACCAAACTCCTAGGAAAAATCACCTCTCTTCCTTTCTATCTCTATTGATGGAAATAACATTGAGAATAGACAAAGAGGGGGCGTTGTCCTCCTTATATAGACGTTGATTTATTTCTTAGCCTATAAAGGAAACTAAATTTAGAGGATGTGTCACTTCTATAAAGGGATCACCACAACCCTGTAAGATTAGTAAGGAATTCTACCAAGATTGCATGGCGATTCCTATTGTGCGAAGTATAGAAAGTCTTACCAATTCAAGTTTTAGCAAGTAAAGGAAAAAAGGTTAGTGTGTGGGTCACAAAAACCCAACATATGAGGAGCAAATAACACTGTTTTGAAAAAAATACAACCAATAAAAGTAGGATTACTGATGTCAACAACTGAAAATAAGAACATGGATTCCCTCTTGAGCAAGGAGTGAAAATGGGTATTGGTATTAAGTATCGGCCCTTTGAGGACCGGTACGAATTGGCCCATTTTAATAAAAATTTAAAGGAAAATATAGGTATGAGACGATACCCGATATGGATGACCGTACTTATATCAAGTGACCTTACTTATTACTATACATATGGGTGAAAATATACTTTTGACTTTTCACTAATTTTTTTTTTTTTTCAATGAATAGCATTGAAGTTGATGGGTCCAGCATTGAGGTTAATGGGTCCTTACCCTATCAATAAAAAAAAACACTAAATACAAGTAGAAAAAGAGGTCAGAAACCACTAAATACAAAAAACAAACCAGAAAGAAGGAAAACAGAATCCAAGAATCAAAGGGAGAGCTTCAGCATCGTCATTACCCTCGCCCAGACTCGGAACCAAACAATTAAAAAATAAAAACTAGAAGCAAGAAATCAGGGACTTATCGGATATAAGGAGAGCTAGAAGCTCGTTAAAAGTTTCACAACAAAACTATTCGCTGAAGCTGCAAGACAACTGAAAAAACAAGCCCAACCTCTACCAATACAACTCTAAGACCAAAAAACTAACTAAAAAAAATTTAGTCCCTACTAATCGCAAACTAGTTTCTCAGACAGTCCTGAATCGAGTGTGGACCAAGGAATTTCAAGTTCTCCACTGCAAAGTCTTAGCTAGAATTTTATCTGCCAAAATAGGGGATTGGGAGTTCTTGTTGTTGAAAATTATTTGCTTACTTTCCTTCCAAATAAGCTACATGGCAGCAAAAACCAACATATTCCAACACTTTTTCTTTCTTTGATTGACCATTGACAAACCAAGATCCAAAAAATGAGCTCATGGAAGCAGGAATAACCCATTGAATACCCCACCAGTTGAAGATATAGTTCCAAACAGCCATAGAGTAGCTGCAATGTAAAAATAAATGCACATTGGTTTCCTCTTCCCTTCGGCACAAAACACATGTCTTTGGCAGCTGAACTCCTCTTTTTTGGAGATTCTCCACCGTGAGAGCTTGTCGAGCACTGCAAGCCAAGAGAAACAAATGGTTCTATAGGGTGCCTTAGAATTCCAAATCCACAAACAGGGAAGCTCCAGAGTCACTGCAGACGCAAGTAAAGAGTACATAGATTGTACCGAGAAGTCTTTCCCTTTACTCAAATCCCAGTACAGCTGATCCCAATTATAGGTACTTGAGAAACTGAAATTTTGTAGCAATTCCAGCAAAGCAACTATCTCACAAATTTCATGATCGTAGAATCTTTTGGAAGTCTCTAATTTCCAAGAGATTTATCACTAGAGGGACTGATAATGGCAGAATCTCTGATGTTGATATCTTTGTTGGATATAATAGGGAAAATGTAATTGAACCTAGAGCGAAAATGAATATTTCCAATCCAAACATCCTTCCAAAAAAGAATGTTAGCACCATTTCCTACTCTAATGGATGCTCCAATTAAATAGAGTTGTCTATGATCTCCAATAGCTCTCCATGATGGCAAACCACATTTGCTGCCCCCAGATCCGTATTTCTCCGTGAGAATTTGACGCCAAAGACTATCTCGATCACTAATTTGTGAGAGGGAGATATACCTAGTTGACTAGTACATCTATGAAGATTAACCATTTTTGCAAAATGCTTATGCCAAATTGTCCAATCGGTCAATCTCCTTACGCCAAAATGCTTCTTGAGGTTTGACCATGTCGTCAAGAGGAGATTCACCAGCTCACCTGTAACAATCCCCAGTAGTAACACTGTACTGGTAAAGTATCTGATCAGGTCAGGTCAGGTCATGCGTGACGATCGCACTAGGATAATTCATTAATGTTCGAAATAGGGACCTTAAGCTAAAGTAAAGTAACAGCTAAATAAATTTGTCTTAGAAAACCGACCATACAAATATATACCAACAGTGGTCTCTATCTTTGTAACATTCTTCCGCAACAGCTAAACAGCTAAAGTAAAGTAACAAATAGATATATATATATATATATATATATATATATATATATATATACCAACAGCAGTATATATATGCTATATATATAAGTTAAACCAAGGAAACCAAGGGCTTTACTAAATAGCCAAAGGAAACAAAGGAAAGGCCTGATTTTTGTTTTACTGTTGAACTAAAAGACAAAAATATTTTTTGTTTCTTTTTGTTATCTTGTTTTACATGAAATACCTTAGATCTTATATAGGCTTTGCATAAAGCCATTACCTGCTGTAGCTGGTAAGCTACTTGCATGCAAAAACTAGAACACGACTCCAATGAGTCATGCGATCTGCGCGTGCACGCAAGGTCAAGGCCTCCTATTAAAAGGCAAAGTCCCTTGCCTCTAGAGTGTTTTGATCGGAAGAAATAAATTAGTAATGTAATGAAAACAAAAGCCACATAAATCAAGGCAAAGCAATTCTTCCTCCATGCAAAGTACACTACGAATTCATCAACAAGGTTAGTTAGTGTTTAATGATTAACTATCATAATGAAATCTCAATGAAATCTCAGCCTAAACTTGAGGACAGATTTCTGTACTCAGATCTGCATTGAAAATCAGTGAAGAGCTGTGATGGATAAAATAGCTATATATATATATATATATATATATATATATATATATATATATATATATATATCTCAGATTTATAAGCTCCATATAATTCTATCTATATTTATAGGATTATATTTAGTTATAATATATATATATATATATATATATATATATATATATATATATATATATATATATATATATATATATATCTATAAGCCTAAAGGGAAGTTAAACAAAGAAGCAACAAAAATAGCAGAAGCAACAACAAAGAAAGAGAGCAAGAAGAAGACCTACAAGTCGAAGACCTCATCGAGTGGCTTGTCACAGGCCACTAAAGGGTTGTCAGGCAATCACCATGTGTTGCAAGAACCCTCCTCCGACTTTGGGTTAATGGTCAGTACATATGTTTTGGACCTTGGGTCCACATCGGATCAGGTAGGTATATAGCTGATAAGGCCGGATGCACTGTGTGTGTCTTGGTGCACTGTGAATCTTATATAAACGATTAGTTTTTAAAAATAAATCCATTTTCTTAGGGTGCCACATGGAGCACTTAGCCAAATTCTGACGAACTGAGCATTTCGTGGTGGTCTCTGATGCTTGATTATACATCAACGTGAGTACGTGAAAAACACTTGACGCACACAGGTAGGGAATGTATATTGTTTGTCATATTATGAATAGAATATCAGTTTTTATTTATAGACAGTTTGATGTTATGAACAGAATAATCAAGTATGCTTTATAAACCTAAACCTGATCAGCTAAGCACTGGAAAATCTATTTTTGTTGATAAAAAGAATCAGTCCTTTATAGCATATGACAGTTCTGATTTTTGTCAAGATTATATCAAGTGTTATTTGCATAAGAAATATGTAATGTTATTCGTAAATAGTGAGAAAGCATTAGGAACCATACATGGAAATTGCATCTTGTATTCTACAGTGTTCAGTAATCAGATCCTGATCATTTGAAATATCTTTGACATGTTACGTGTTATTATTCTAATGTACGTCAAGTGATCCCGCTAACTCGGGAGCTTGAAATTCTTGTATCAAGTGATCCCGCTAACTCGGGAGCTTGTAATATTCCAGTCCAAGTGATCCCACTAACTCGAGAGCTTGATAAGTGATCCCGCTAACTCGGGAGCTTAATCTCGTTGATTCCCTGATCTTCGCTTGCATGTATATCCTGTTTCAGCTTGATTTTATTTATACATGTTGCATCATATGCATAAGTCATGTCATCCGCATGTTAAAATTGTCATATGTTGTAATCTAGTGATGTTTCTAAATAAGAATTGATAAACTGTCAATTTATGTTAGCAATCTGATATTCTCTACTGAGTTGTGGATGATAGCTCATTCCTCGACTTAATTGTCTTAGCTGCAGAGCCCGATCCTGAGCACGCGGCTGATCCTACTTACGTGCCATAGGAGAGGAGGAGGGAGACGACGACGACAGCGGGAAAGACGACTTCCCAGAAGAGTTTTTCCCGTAGATAGGTTTGTTACTTGGGATTGGGATATGGGGCTTTGGGAGATAGAGAGAGAGAGAGGAAGGAAAAAGATATATTTTTGGGTCTGTATAAATGATATATTTATGGTATTAGATTTCTGATGAGATGTTGGTTGGATGTATGGGTCTCTTTTCACTGTTTAGATGACGGACGGCCGTCATCGGTGAAAAGTCATACATCAGATACATTACTTCTGTTTATTGTATATATTAGTTTCTAATTTCTACCTTTCAGTTATTTTGCCATCTTTGTTAATATCAAAGTTCAATTACATTGCTTCCGCATTTTTGTATCACTTTGATGTAAAATAAGGAACCCTTGATGAAAGGATCATATTAGGTGATCCGATGGCGCGACCTTTTCTAGTTGAGAGACTGGGAAACGTCGGGCTGTCACATCACCATTGAGAGTGAAGGAATTAACTACCCTAAATAGTCACCAAGTCGGGGTTCAAAAATAAGTCGTCAAGAAGAAATTCAAAAAGATTTGACAAAAAATTAGAATGTTATTGAAAAAGCAGGAAAAAATAAATAAATAATGTTAAAAAAAGGGGGATAATTAGAGAAACATGCCTCAAAAACAAACTTTTTAGCAAAAACGACCCGATCTCAAACGTTTTAGAAAAACAATGCTTCACGGATTTTAGAACTTCAAAAAACCGTGAAAGCAATGATTTTTCCAATAATGATTTTTCTAAACCATTTGAGTTCAAGTCTTTTTTGCTAAAAAGTTTGTTTTTGAGGCATTGTTGTCTAAAGTACCCAAAAAAAATATAGTGAAGGATGAAAAATGTAATAAATATGGCGATATATTAAAAAAATCATTAATTAATCATGATATAATACCGAACTCGTAAATTTAAAAAAAAAAAATCTTTATGGGAAAAAGTATGATTGAAAATGTGATTTACTCGTTTTATGAACAAGTAGAGTTTCATTTGTGAATTTTTCAAAAAATCGAGAATTTGTTGACTTTCACCCTAACCAGCCAAACTGTATGTCAGATGGAGTTACAATACTCTATTTGCACCCACTAACACTCTAAAAGCACCCACCTTGGCACATCATAGTAATAAATTTCTCCGAAATTTCTTCAAAATTTACCGAAACAATGGTCAGTTGAAACTTTCGATGATTTCTTCGAAATCACTGAAATTTCATTAATTTAATAAAAATTTTATGAATTTTTAATATTTTTTGTACTCCCTGAAATTTTCCTTAAACTTTTTGAATTTTTCTTGAAATTTATCCGAAATGACCCTTTACCGAAATTTTGCCGAAAACGAAATTTGTAACTATGGTGCATATATTGCTAGTCCAAGGTGGTGGCAAATAGAGCTATCCACCACTTGTCAATGGGCTTTTCAAGTAAAGGTGGTGTTCATTTTAGGTGCAAGTTGAAATCAAAGTTGATTGAAGTAGGATCAAAATGGTTTCTTTCAAGCCAACAACTCCCAAGGGGTCTCTAACCCATTTTGAGCCACTTCCTTCATGAAGGTAACCAAAGAAGGTGACCCAGTTCAGAGAATGCTGTTCATAATAAGAGGACATCTAATGAGTATCCACGTACTCCGCGATAGCGTCAAGAGTTGTTGCATGCCGGGTTCGGGCAACTTCAGCGGCGACGAACTCCTATCATGGTGCTTCCGAAGACCCTTCATCGGACGCCTACCCCCCTCGTCTTCAACATTGGTGACACTCGAGACTACCGAGGCATTTGGGCTAGATGCCGAGGACCTCAAGTATGTGACACAATATTTTCGGTACACGTTTGTGAACGAGAAAGTTAAGAGAAGCACCCATTACTATTCACCCGGGTGGAGGACATGGGCGGCCGTGGCCATTCAACTAGCGTGGCGGCGGTACCGGCACTGCTTGACCCTTATGTCGTTGTCGTTTATCCATCCTCGGCGGCCCCTTTTGCGTTGTTCTTCACTAGGGGAGGACAAGCTCAGACTGTATACTGCTATATTAATCTCACCTAAACCCAATCAAGAGGAATATTGTTTCTAAAACAGAATTGATTAGAATTTGGATTTGGGGTGGAGGCAATCCAATAATATTACAATAAATTTGTATGGCAATAGATCATCTATTGGGGCAATGGTCACTTGATAGGTCCAACTAGATTAAACTGGATTTCGAGTTCAACCACATCCGCAGCCCTTGGAAATAGGAGAATCTTAACTATACGTCATCGTATAGAAAATGAAAACCATGAAAGTCAAGATTCTCCCATTTTCAAGGGCTGCAGATGTAGTTGAATTCAAAATCCGGTCCAACCTGATTGGACCTTACCATTGCCCCATCTATTTAGTTTGATTGGATTAGATTTATTGTATTGGCCTATGTGGTCATTAATGGTGCCCATTTGGTGGGGACATGGGGACTAAGCGAACACTGGGAAAGGAAAAATTGCTAAGGAAATTATTTCATTTGCTTAATTAAACTAATTTTTTTTTTAATTACAAATTGTGCTTATTTAGTGTTGTTTTAATTAACAAAAACCTAATGAAATTAGGAGATATTCTTAATAACAAAAAAAAAATAACACAGGCCTGACTCTATTGATATTTTTTATAAGGTTGGCATAGTGGCAAGGACCACGCCCCATGTATCAAAAATCGGCCGATACCGATACGTATTGGCATCTCGTATCCGATACGTAGGCTTTGACTAAGACATCCCACTTTTTTTAAACAAAAATAGGCCGATACGTATCGGTATCGGTTGATACGTATCGGTATCAGCCGATACCACTACAAAAACTAAGACTATTAGCGGGAACCATAAACTGCCGCTATTAACAGAAAACAACCTCTAATACTCTTATCGCTAATAGTCTTAATAGTTTTTTGGTTAATAGTGGCAGTTTTCAGCTGCAAAAAATTGCCACTAATAGTCTTATTTTTTGTAGTGTACATATTGGCCGAGTCGTATCGTCCTCGGGCAAACCGATACCGATTTTGATACCTTGACCACGCCTCAAGAAACAAAGGCACTAAGGTTTAATCTCACCCCGGTTAGCCACTCGCAGTTATCTAATCCTATTGACTGGTACATGTGATGTGCGGGTGTTGCACATACCTCGAAACTTAGTCAACTGCTCTAAGAGGCCGGATTCTCCCTTATAAAATAATCAATAAAAATCATATAATATCTAAACCTAGCACAAGCAGAATTTGTTCTGCCAAAAGTTTATATTAGATAAATGGCCCGAGCACCAATTCCTTTGTTTATGGGTCACTTTGTGTACGAGATTTGAAGACATTGATATAAAGATCTAATGTGTTCAAGATTAGGATAAAACAAATATTTCATAGCCATTCATTTTAAAGGCGTTGACTGATTTGAAAGCCATGAAAGAAATGTTTTTCCATCAATTCTTTCTATTTTAATTAGTTCTTTATATCATGATATTAAATCACATGACACACTTGATGAAACCGCTTGCCACATGTCTTAGAGGTAGACCCCTAAACCATGGACCTAAAGATTAGGCAGTCTACCTAATACCACCTCTTCCATGAATTAGAGTAGATACCTAATAATAATTATTATTATAATAATAATAATAATAATAATTATTATTATTATTATTATTATTATTATTATTAAATAAATAAATAAATTTGAATGAGAGTAGAGTATGAAATGGGTAAGAAAGATAAGTCTACAATATCTTCCCTTCTCACAATTCTCACTAAGAAGAGGATATGAATTATGGCTAAAAAGTGATAAAGAGGAAGTCGATTTCTTGTGCATGGACTTTGCAAAGTCTTCAAAGCAAGAAACTTGAGACACATATGTCACATAGAAGAAGAGGCTTGCAGATAAGGTACACCAGATTTTGCTCTTTACAAAACCAAGAAGACATTTAATCGCTGTGAAATGAGCGATGATTTGTTCGAGTTCTTTCGCGAGAAATCCTTTCTTACAATCGAATCTTCACAATGATGAGGAGCCTTGATGGGAGAATTAGACTTTAGAACAGGATGCACGGGTCGCTAATATGATATGTTTAAACCCGCAGTGTTGCTCCGTCGTGGAATTCGATGGGGATCCGATGAGGGAGGTGTAGATGATGGTGCACGAAGGCTGCTTTTGTAGAGAGCATGGTTTGGATCGATTTTGGCCCAAACGATCCCAAATCCTTGGGTTGGATCGTTTGTACATGGGTATCGGACTTGGATCGGTCGGATCGCTCTAGGTCGGCCGATACCAAATGATATTTAGGTCAGATCGCCGATCCACCGATCCTGAAAATGTATATACATAAAAAATATATTAAACTTTACACCAAATATAAATTACAAAATAAACAAAATAAGACAATCATGTTAATCTTCGCCCAAAATAATCAAACCTTCTAAAATCCTAGCGTCTGCTGCAGGGTCTCTTCGGCTTCCTCTTGCATTGGGGCTTTTCTCAGAAAAGTCTTCTTTGAACGGTTCAAGCTTCTGCGTTTTTTGCCTTCGCCAGTGAGAGAACGGTGAGGAGCTTCTCTCAATGATTTTTTGCATTATTTTTTTGTATTTTATAACTTTTTGTATACATTTTATATAATATTATATAATAATATATGGTGAGCATGATATCTAATGATTTTTTTGCAGGGATATTTTTGCTATATATATATATATCTTATTTTTATATAAAAAAATGTTTAATTATTATAATTTTGCCCTCAAATTTTTTGGCGTTGGGATCGCCCGATCCGATCCGATCCGCCGATCCCGATCCGAATCAATTTTAGGCTAACCGATCCGGTGACCGATACTGATATTTGAAACCTTGGTAGAAAGAACAAGAGAGAGGGAGACGGGTGAGAGAGAAGGAATGATATAGAAATCTTTAAATCTCTCGTAACTTCATATTTATATAAAAGGGTGAGTAAAGGAAGAGTCTCAAATGTTAAGTTGAGTTTGCTAGAAATGGCAAAAGTCCTTTTAGGATTCAATTTCATAACTGAATCTCATAAATAATGAAATTATAATATTTGCCTTAATTGCAATAAAGCAGTGAGATTCTTATGATTTTCAGTTGCTAATTTTGGTGTAACCGAATCATAGTTAAAATTTTCTAATTTTATATAATGTGGGCTATGATAGGGTGTGGTCGTGATGTTTCGTCTATCTGTTACCATTAAATAAGGTCAATGAGACACGAATCCTAACAATTAATATATATATAGAGAAAAAAATGTAAGAATTTTTAGTTCAAGCTATTCAAACTAGGATACAATAGGAAATAAGGTGTTGGCTCATTTTTTTAACATCCAAGTCATTAAATTGTATTCACTCTAAAATTCTTATTGGGTTATTTGAGTTATTTAAGCTAAGAGGATTTGAATAATCCAAACTATACACTCTAAAATTCTCCATCCAAGTCATTAAATGTTTATCATATTTTGGTTTTTTTCGGTTTTCAGATACCAAAACCGAATCAGGTCGGTTCGTTTCTGTTTTTTATCCGGTTTTGGTCGGGTTCAAGCCGGTTCGGTCCATCAGTTTACGGTCGATTATTCCGTTCAAACTCTCACCCCCCACCCCTACTCCTACGTCTCCTTTGTGCATCGTCTAAAATTTTGTGGCCACGAAATTTGTACATCGTCTAAAAAGAAAAGACTTTGATATTAAAGCGAATAACTACCCAAGCAGTTGACTTCTCTCTCTCTCTCTCTCTCTCTCTCTCTCTCTCTCTGCAACTCGAAGCGAAGCTCGAGAACACATCAATGGCGGGCGGTGATTTCGTCTCGTCTGCAGGGGGAGATCAGCATTATCCCGGGAATATGACTTTGTACGTCTTCTTGACTTGTCTCGTCGCCGCCACCGGCGGTTTGATCTTCGGTTACGATATCGGAGTATCTGGTGAGCGCACTTCAGATCAAAATCTAGATCTGAATCCATTTTCCTTAACCAATTCAATTTTGTTCTGGTTTTTTTTTGTGATTTCTGATCTGAAGAATCTTACGTTTCAGGTGGAGTAACTTCCATGGATCACTTTCTGAGGAAATTTTTCCCGTCGGTTTATCGTAAGAAGAACGACGCATCGACGAACCAGTATTGCCAATTCGACAGCCAGATTTTGACGATGTTCACTTCGTCTTTATACATAGCGGCTTTGATCGCTTCGTTATTTGCGTCGTCGCTGACCAGAACTTTCGGTCGGAAGATGTCGATGTTCTTTGGCGGAGCCACTTTTCTAGTTGGAGCGGCGATCAGTGGAGCGGCTGTTAACGTAGCGATGCTTATTATTGGCAGGATTTTGCTTGGTGTCGGAGTCGGTTTCGTGAATCAGGTGAAATTAAAGGCTTAAAGTTCGTTTTTGTTTTTATCCTTTCTTTTTTATTCTGTTTGAAGTTTCAGAGACTAACCCCAGTAGGTTCCCGTAGAGATACAAAAAAGAGGTGAAGCTCACTAATATGCTTAATTTAGAGATCTAAGTACGAATTAGTCCACAATTTACCGTTTAAAATTGAAAAAAAGCTCTTGGATTTCCCTGTTTTGGTAGAACTGTTTTTTTTTTTTTTTTGATAAGACTGTTTTGGTAGAACTTGTGCTACCACGTTTGTATAAGTTCCGGAGTTTTTTGCCGATTATAAAACAAGACGTCCATTTTTCGGCTGTACTCTTTTTATTTGGTGATAAACTCTTTGTCAGTGTTCTTATATGTGATTCTTTCCCTGAATCTTCTGAATCTTTGACTATTTGTCAAAGATTGAGGTAAAAAACGATGAAATTTTTTTATATGATATGTATGATTCAAAGCAAGGTTGAGAAAGAAGAATCTTGCGTTGAAATAAAGATCCCCTTCCAAGATTTGTTAATTTTAAAAAAAAAAAAAAAAAAAAGCCCTTCCAAGATTTGTTGATTAAAAAAAAATGCCACCTACCTCAATTTAAAAAATAACCCTATAAAGGGTAAAAGCTGTTAATGGGATCTTTCTTCTATTCTTTTAATAAAACAAGAAGGATAGGCAAGAGGGCATTTTGGTCCTTAAAATAAAAATTACGTTGCGTATGCTAAAGATGAGTCATCTCACGGGACCCTTTTTCTTTTGTCACAATTTGAAACCATAACTGCACACGTTTTTTCAAGTGATTGCACCCAATTTAAAGAAAGACTTGATATTTTAGGGATATATGATATGTATAAATGTTATATGGGCAGTTTGATAAGTTCATGATCAATAAATCTCTTATAATGTGATACTTGTCATATGATTTATTGTAGTCAACTATTGAATTATATATTTATCTTTGACCCCATTTAATCAAAAGATAAAAATTATATTTTGTTCTAATATTTTGCAATTAATATATTTAAAGAATGGCCTTCAACTCAAATGGCTTGGATGATATTTTCACATAATAGAGGTTGCCAAACTTGTATGTCGTTCTTTTAAAATCAGTGCAATCAGGTGCAATCACTAGAAAATTATGTGCAAGTAATGGCTCCCTTTGAACTATTTTGATAGAATCTTTTGATAATGTGGTATACTTTTTGTCAAGGGATACATTACTTGCACACGAATTTCAAGTGACCACACCGGATTGCATCGAATTTGAAAGGAAGATTGCACCGGATTGCAAAGTATATTAATAGTTTTCATAAAAGTGCCACCCGCTTAATTGACCAGTGGAAATTGTCCCCACTCTACCTTAGGTTTTGCTACTAGCGCGCCACTTTTCACTTACTATTGACTGCTGGTTTTTTTTACCACTTTTTCCCTTTTTTATTTATGCCATAAGCTCCTCACTTTTTACTTACTAAGCAAAATGTTGAATAGGTTTAATCTCCTGAGTTGTATTTGAGACGTTTTGAGGAGTTGTCTTGGGTCCCAATCGATCGATCGAGCTCTGGGAATGATCGATCGATTATGGACGAAAATAATCAGTATGCTCATTGGTTCTAATTGATCAATCGAGTTTGAAAAGTTGATCAATCGATATGAGCATATATTGGTGGGTTTTTCACAAGTTGAAATCGATCGATCGAAGTGTTAAGCCGATCGATCGAGGTGTTAAGCCGATCGATCAATTCTGAATGGATTAGTTTCGCGGATTTGGACTAGTTGGCTATTATAAAAGATTTTTGTTCAAAGTATCCAAATGAAGATCGTGACCTATTAACAAAAGATTGTTCTAGGGTTCGTAGAAAAGGTTTTCAATAGAAAAAATTGGTGAATACTTTGAGAGGCAAGGTATTAAAGAAAAACTTAGGAATAAAAGCATCCGATTGAAGCCATTCTTGTGTTGGGATCCTTACTATATTGTGAGAAATGGCCTATGCAACAGTCATGCCCATTCTCTCCTGCTTGGCATCATTATTGATTGGTGGGAAATAAAATATTGTCAAAATTTTCAAATTATCGCCGATAAGATATCAGTTTCGACCGGCTCGGACAATCGGAAATTTCACTTTAAGTCTTGAAAGGCTTCAAAAAGATTGAAAATTTATGGAAAGTTTGACTGAAATCGAGGTTGATCTCAGTTTCGGTCATGACCGAAATGGAGACCCAATCAGAATATTTATAAATCAAAATGTTTTGGTGTGCTCGTAGAATCAAATGGTGTATTATTAAGAAGTTGATGTATTACGCTTAAATTGGTGTGTAGTAAGCAAAATGTGTGTGCTCATAAATACAGCGTAATCCTCCAATTAACTAATACCCCCTTTTCTTCTTCTAATTACAGTCTGTGCCACTCTACATCTCCGAAATGGCACCGGCTCGGCTACGCGGCATGCTGAACATCGGCTTCCAGCTCATGATCACCAGCGGTATCCTCATCGCTAACCTCGTCAACTACTTTATCGACAAGATCACAGCCGGCCGGGGCTGGCGCATCAGCTTGGCTTTAGCTGCCGCTCCAGCCGTGGTCATAACCGTCGGCTCTCTCTTCCTACCTGATACCCCCAACTCTCTCATAGAGCGTGGCCAATCAGAGCGCACCAAGCGTATGCTCATCCGCATACGTGGCACCACCGAAGTGGACGAGGAGTACCAGGGTCTGGTGGTTGCTAGCGAAGCATCGAAGTTGGTGGAGCATCCATGGATCAACATCACCGAGCGCAAGTACAGAGCCCAGCTAGTGATGGCCATCCTGATACCATTTTTTCAACAGTTGACCGGGATCAACGTGATCTTGTTCTACGCGCCGGCTTTTTTTTATACAATCGGGTTCGGTAACCACAGTTCTCTTGCTTCGACCGTTATAACGGGAACGGTTCTAACAGTTGCTACGTTGGTTTCGGTGTTTACGGTGGATCGGTTGGGGAGGAGGTTTTTGTTCTTGGAAGGAGGGGCTCAGATGCTTATTTGTCAGGTAACGAGTCTCTCGCCACTCTCTCTTGCACTCTTACTTGGTCTTGTTGAAATTATGGATTAAAAATTCGAAAAATTGATATGTATCGTCCAACTCCAAAACCGATATGCATTGGTTCCGTTAATATATTGTCCTATATTTTGAGTTTTTGTATAAGAGGCACCGATACGGTACCTTGAATGTATCGTATCGGTGAGATCCAAAACTCATACGTATCTGATGTTACATATCGATATCGGACGATATTTTGATCCATAATTGAAATGCCTCTTAGCCACCAATGCTTGTTGAAATGCTGATGGACACAGATTTTATGACCTTAAAATTCGTGAGAAATCAACTTTTCTGGGATTTTGCTGGCTAAAGAGTTTTGCTTGTAGAGATTGTATCATATGGGTTGATGTTTAATGGTCAATATATAGACTTGATTGGATGGTCAGGATCGTCCAATTGTATAATTCTGTGCTATGCCCGTGACATTTATAGGTCAAGTGGCATAGCTATAGGCAATGGTTAGTCCAACCAGCTTGAGCTGGATTTTGAGTCCAATCACATCTGTGGCCCTTGAAAATAAAGGAATCTGGACTACATGTCATCCTATAAAAGGTGGATATCATGAGAGTCACGATTCTCTCATATCCGAGGGCTAACGATGTGGTTGCACTCAAAATTTGGCTCAAGCCAGTTGGTCTTGACTATTGCACTCAAAATTTTTACCTTTCCACCCAACCCATCATTTAAAAATGGAACGGTTGAAAATTATGTCTATGACAATTTATATTACAGGGCCCTGACCCGATGGTTCGTCTCGTCTCTCATTAGCTTGATTTTTTTGCATGATTCATATGTCAATGCGAGCTTTTAATTGACTATTTGGATAGATCACAGAACTTGAAAAATCGTACTCATAACGTCACCCTGCTTTAGGCCTCGTTCGAGAGTCAAAAAAAGTTTTAAATTTTTGAGACTTTTATATAAAAAATATCATTTTCTGACACTTTTTGAGATTTTTTTGTGTTTGGGAGTTTTTATTGGGCTGCAGGTTTTCATCGCACTTTTCCAAGAAAGCGGCGTTTTGTTTGTGGAGGATTTTACTCAAAAAAGCTCAGTTTCTGAGCTTGAGCTATTATAGTACATGTAAGGAGTCTCACTGAATCCATTCTTCATCTGAAAACAGTTTTAGCCAATGTCCCAATTAGCAGTTAACTGTCATTTAAATGTATAGTAGGAGTTTGCCATTTAAATGAGGAGTAGTTTTGGCTGCTATACCCTTCTCAATGTAAATCATTGGTATACACAGATTTTTAGAAATTTTGGGGTGGCCTAAGATTTGTAAAATGAGTGGAGGTCTGTGATTTTTTTTTAACTTCCATTTTAATAAAATTCGATTGAGGGTTGTAAAAAGTCTCTGGTTACATGTTTTTTCTAGAGTTTAGCTCAGATAAGCTGCTAGATCAGATCCTTTTTAAACACCACTATGTGAACATGCAGCTCATAGATGAAGAGTTGTTCCTAATCATTGCCTCATATTTTTATTCATTACTTGCATTTATAGCAGCTGATCTATATAAAAAGCTCAGTAGTGGATGGTGTATTATGGCTGGTAGGCACGAATTTATATGGGTAAAAGGTATATGATTTAGTAGCTCTTTGTTGAGGATGACTCAAATTGGATGGGATCAGAGCCTTTTTCAATTACAGAGTAATGAACAAGGGTATAGATATATATGCATATGTTATTCGGAAATTGCCTCAGATGTTTAGGGTCTTAAATAACTGTCTTAGGTAGAGACTTCCCAAGTTTTATATGCAAAGGGTCTCTAATTGTTTTGGGAGGTCTTTATTTTTCTTCTGTGAAATTTTGGAGAGTGGGATTGTCCATGGTTAGTTGGAGGGTTGGGATCTTAGTTAGATGCCTTAGTTTACTCATTTTATATAACAGATGTTAAGTCTTTCCATACACATTGATCAATAATTTTATACACAATGTGGCTGTCATTTTAGTAGCTGCAACTAAAAGTAGCTGCTGCTATTAGGTCTATGTACCTGCTATTTCTTTGTTTCTGTATTTGCCTTCTATTTACTCATTTTTGTGCTATATTTCTAACATACACATACCATAGTAACAATCGCATTAAAAAATTTATGTTGAAGAAAACATTTCGAGTATCTGCCTGACAAAAGTATCTAACACATGACCGATTGAAAGTAAATAAATTTTGATGAAAATTCAATCACTATAACCAATTAGATGAACGAGATAAATATGTGTGATTGTAGTGTGCGGAAGAGCACAATGCACTTTCTGACGTTTTCCTGAAAAACTAAAGAACAGAAGAAAAGGTTAGAATTGAAGGAAAATTGATTTTCAATACATTCTCAAGGAAAATGATTTTTCTCACATTTTAAGTTTTGGGCAAAATCTGAGGTGCACATTTTCTGAGCTTTCCCCAAGAAAGCTGCGAAACTTCCGATCGAGGCCTTGAGCTTAGAGTCCTTGTAGGGATACTGCATTTTATTCAATTTAGGCTTCCTTGTCTCTACTAACCAGTATTTAATTTTGGTTAACCCAGCTGTGATTGATTCGAAATTGATTCTGATAAAGAGACGTTAGGCGTTTTTCACTGATAAAAAAAACAAATAAATTTTAGTCTCTTTTGCTTTTCCTCCTACTTTGTTGTTTTTAGTTATTTTCAGAGCATCACACACTCACTCCCTCTCTCTCTCTCCCTCTCTCTCTCTCTCTCTAATCTAGATCTCATTTTCATATCTCTTTTTATAATTTTCTTATTCATAAAGTAAATGACTTTATGATAGCCACATGGCTCTGAATCTTTTCTTACAATAGAATAATTGACGAGTTACAAAGTCACATTTATCTATGTAAAATTTGTTAATCTAACAATTGATCTACATCATATCACAGATCACGGTCGGTACCCTGATCGGCATTAAATTTGGAACCAGCGGGATCGGTGAGATGCCAAAGGGCTACGCCGGTCTGGTCCTCGCTTTCATCTGCATCTACGTTGCCGGTTTCGCGTGGTCGTGGGGCCCACTAGGCTGGCTTGTCCCCAGCGAGATCTTCCCCCTTGAGATTCGTTCCACAGGTCAAAGCATCAATGTATCGGTCAACATGTTGTTCACCTTCATCATGGCCCAAGCTTTTCTAACCATGCTCTGCCACTTTAAGTTCAGACTCTTATACTTCTTCTCATTCTGGGTCGTAATCATGACCACCTTCATCTACTTCTTCTTGCCGGAGACGAAGAACGTGCCCATCGAAGAGATGGCGACGGTGTGGGAGAAGCACAGTTTCTGGAATAATTCACAAATTTTTGTGATCAGGCGAATATTTGAAAATTTCACCAATAAATTTGAACAAATTCACAGATTTCAAGCCCTTTGAAATGGACAAAAGTTCAAGCCCTTTGAAATGGACAAAAGTTCGTTTTTGATTAAGTTTGGTTTCGATTTTTGAAATTTTTTATTCATATATATATATATATATTCAGTTTTTTGTCAAATTTTCAGTTTCGGCCACCCAAAACCAAAAGCGAACTGATTGGGAATCGGTTCACTTTTTTCGGTTATGGATCGAGTTTGGTTCGACCAGTTTTTCAGCGCAAAACTTGCACCCCTACTTGTTAGGAATTCTACCCACTCTACGAACTCCCTATCGCGAAGAATGCGAAAAAATAAGAAGATTCAGGTAAAAATTAATCACACATAACACAAAGATTTACGTGGTTCACCCAATCGAGGGCTACGTCCACGGGAGTATATGCACTATTTTTATGAATGTTTACAATACACACACTCTCTTCTCTCTAGTGCAAACTCAATCAAGATCTAGCACGATATTCAACCACAAATCTGTGGTTAAACCAAGGACGCGGTCCTTCAAATAATAGAGAAGAGATCTACCGGAATATAGTCACGATTTCGACACAAAAACGGCTTCAATCGGATCTTCAATCCCCAAACTATTCTTCAATACTTTTTCTCTCAAAAGTATTCTCCCATAAAACTTTCACCAAGCTCTCTCTTTCCCTAGAGAAGAAAACTCTCTCACAATAGGCTCTAAGAACCTCTTGGATACGTAACTCTCAAATCTCCTAAGAGTTGCAAGTTTTCAAAGCACTTCCAATAATAGTCTCCTAATAACTTAGGAAACCTTGGCTAAAGTGAGATGTGGTTGGGATTATACTTTATTCAACAATCTCCACCAAGGTATCATCCCCAACCCCGTCATCGCCCCAATGGGCATCAACAACTTCGACAAGTGTTAATCAAGTTTAGGTAATGCCTAAACTTATTATGCGTAATCGGCTTGGTCTACATGCCCGCTGCATTCTCTTTCGTATCGATCTTCTCAATCGATATTTCCCCATCTTCTATCATATCCCTGATAAAATGGTACCGAACATCTATATGCTTTGTTCTAGCATGAAAGACCTGATTTTTTGCTAGGTGAATGACACTCTGACTGTCACAGAAGATATCGGTGCTCTCATCAACCTCACCAAATTCACTGACCAAACCTTTAAGCCATGAGGCTTCCTTAGCAGCCTCTGTAGCCGCCTCTGTAGCCGCTATATACTCGGCCTCTGTAGTTGACAATGCAACTATCCCTTGAATCATTGATTTCCAACTAATCGCTCCATCTGTCAAGACAAACACATACCCCGTGGTAGATCTTCTTCTATCAAGATCACCAGCATAGTCGGAATCGACATACCCGTAGAGATCCAACTTGCTTGTATCTCCACCTTCAAACATTAAACCATGTTTAGCTGTACCTTCAGATATCTCAATATCCATTTCATTGCAAGCCAATATTTCTTACCAGGATTCGACATATACTTGCAAACCACACTCAAGGCATGTGCTATATCTGGACGTGTACTCACCATGGCATACATCAAACTCCTAACGGCATTTGCATACGGAATATTTTTCATATATTCCCTTTCTTCATGTGTGGACGGACTCATCTTCTTTGTGAGTTTAAAATGCTCTGCTAGAGGAGTTGATACAGGCTTGGCATCACTCATATTATATTTTCAAGGAGCTTTTGGATAAAGGTCCTTTGAGTTAGCCAAAGCCTCTTCTTCTCACGATCCCTCGTGATTTCCATACCTAGGATCTTATTTGCGGAACCAAGATCCTTCATCTCAAACTTCTGGCTCAATGATTGTTTCAGCTTGTTGATTTCAACCTTGCTTCTTGCTGCTATCAGCATATCATCTACATAGAGAATTAGAAAGATTCTTTCCCCTTTACCATACTCTTTCCAGTAGACACAACAATCATACTGTCCCCTGTGATACCCTATGCCAAGCATATATAAATCACACTTTCTGTACCACTGCCTGGGTGTCTGCTTGAGACCATACAAGGATTTCTTCAATCTGCAAACGAGTGATTCTGACCCTTCTGCTTCAAATCCTTCTGGCTGTCTCATATAAATTTCTTCCTAAAGATCTCCATGGAGAAAAATTATTTTCACATCCATCTGTTCTAATTTGAGATCTTTCTGAGCAACGACTGCCAACAATGTGGGAATCGATGTGTATTTCACAACCGGAGAGAATATCTCATTATAATTGATATCCTCTTTCTGAGAAAATTCCTTTGCAACTAGCATTGCATTAAACTTTGGAGTTTCACTCTTGTCACCTTCTTTCTTTCGAAAGACCCATTTACAACCGATGGTTCTCTTCCCTTTAGGAAGTTTCATGAGATCTCAAGTCTCATTCTTCAAAAGTGACTGCCATTCTTCTTTCATAGCTAATTGCCACTTTACTGCATCTGTATCCACCCGAGCTTCTGGAACTGTGCTTGGTTCCCCATTTTCTGTGATAAGTGCAAGTGTTAAAGGAATCATGTCCTTAAACTTTTCAGGACGTTTCTTCATCCTCTCTGATCTTCTCAAGGTAGACTGAACCGATACCTGAGACTGTAAGTCTTGAGAAATTGTGTCATCTTCATTATCTTTCTCATCTTGCTCATGCCTTTTAACATCAACTTGTACCTGAGGTTCACCAGATGGTTGAGGTTTGTCTTCCGCCTTTTTCATCGAAAACTCATATTCGTTGAAAGTAACATCTCTTTCAACTATCACTTTGTGAAATTGTGTATCCCACAAACGATATCCCTTGACTCCTTCACCGTAGCCAATCAAGACACACTTTTTAGATTTTGGATCCAACTTGGATCGTTCACTTCCCTGAAGTAATGCATAAGTCACACATACAAACACCCTCAAGTGAGAGTAGCTCCCGTGTCTTCCATACCAAACCTCATCTGCAGTTTTCGAGTTCAGTGCCGCTGAAGGCGACCGGTTGACCAAATAACATGCCGTGTTCACTGCCTCTGCTCAGAACCCATGACTCAAGCCGGAATGGTTCAACATACATCGCGCTTTTTCTAATAGTGTTCTGTTCATCCTCTCTGTTACACCATTTTGCTGAGGATTTCCAGGAACTGTTAAGTGCCTAACAATCCCTTGATTTTCACAGTAAGCCTTGAACTCTGATGACAAGTATTCCCCACCATTATCTGATCTGAGAATCTTCACCTTTCTTTCAGTCTGCTTTTCAACCATACTCTGCCACTGCCTAAATTTCTGAAACACATCTGATTTATTTTTAATCGTATACACCCAAACTTTCCTGGAGTAATCATCTATGAATGATACAAAATAGTTGGCTCCACCTACTAAAGTGACTTTAGCTGCTGCCCAAAGATAAAATCTTCACAAAAATTCAGTTTACAAGTTTGAATTTCAGAAATCGCCTTGTTCTTTATGAGCTCTGTCAGCCCACGTTCACTCATGTGACCAAGCCTTTTGTGTCACAAGTCTGAGAGGTCCTTGGAATCTTTTGTAGCTGCAACACCACTGCCGCTGATTGTGTTGCCTACTAAAGTATACAGATCCCCTATCTTTTCACCTTTCATCAAGGTCATAGCACCACGTACAACCTTTAGTTTACTGGATTCTAGAATGACTCGACATCCTATCTCATCCAATGCCCCCAACGAGATCAGATTTTTCTTCAGATCGGGCACATGCCTAACCTCAGTAAGAGTGTGAACACAGCCATCAAACGTCTTGATTCTGATTGAGCCGATACCGACTGCTTCACATACACTGTACGGACACATGTATGTGAACCGATACCCACTGCTTCACATACCATTGGCTACCTTATACTGGTCAAACCAATCCCTGTACGGACACATGTGATACGATGCCCCTGAATCTAGGATCCATCTATCATCAAACTGACCGGAGCTTAACATTGCACACAATAGGTCTTCACCGAAATCTGGCTTAGCAACACTAGCCTGTTGAGAAGTCCCTTCATCACCCTTATAATTATTCAATCTCTGTTTGCAATATTTGCGAATATGTCCAGATTGCTTACAGAAGTAACAGATAATATCCTTTCTGTCACCCCTAGATTTGGACCTGCTGTTTCCTCTCATTGATTTATTATCCCCTCTGAATTTGTCTCTTTTGCGATCATGGTTTCGACCCCTTTCGCTTAAGAGACTAATCTCTTCAGAGTTAGATTCGGGATGTTTTCTCAATTCGTTGGAAAGAAGTGCAGCAGTCACTTCTTCGACGACAATAGTGTCTTTACCATAAATTAATGTGGTAACAAGGTGCTCATAAGATGGTAGCAATGAGGTGAGCAAGAGAAGTGCGAGATCTTCTTCTTCAAGTTTCACCTCAATGCTCAATAGTTCACTAACTATTTTATTAAAAGAATTTAAATGGTCATGAATACGCGTACCAGCCTTCATACGAAGGGTGTAGAGTTGCTTCTTCATGAAGAGTTGGTTGGACAACGACTTTGTCATATAGAGAGATTCTATCTTCTTTCACAGATCTACGGTCGTCCTCTCGTGAAGAACGTTGTAAAGAACTTCATCGGACAAGCATAATCGGATAGTGCTTACGGCCCTCTTATCAATAGAGTTTCACTCTTCATCGGACATCTCTGCCTTCTTCCCCATCTCTTTTCCAAGTAGGGAATCATCAATGCCTTGTTGGACAAGGAGATCTGTGACCTTGACTTGCGACAAAGCGAAGTTATTCTTCCCAGAAAACTTCTCCACCTCAAATCGTGCATTCGAGACCTTCATCGCCATTGTAACGTAAACTTGGCTCTGATACCACTTGTTAGGAATTCTACCCACTCTACGAACTCCCTATCGCGATGAATGCGAGAAAATAAGAAGATTCAGGTAAAAATTAATCACACGCACAACACAAAGATTTACGTGTTTCACTCAATCGAGGGCTACGTCCACGGGAGTATATGCATTATTTTTATGAATGTTTACAGCACACACACTCTCTTCTCTCTAGTGCAAACTCAATCAAGATCTAGCAGGATCTTCAACCACAAATCTGTGGTTAAACCAAGGACGCAGTCCTTCAAATAATAGAGAAGAGATACTTTTTCTCTCAAAAGTATTCTCCCATAAAACTTTTACCAAGCTCTCTCTATCCCTAGAGAAGAAAACTCCCTCACAATAGGCTCTAAACACCTCTTGGATACGTAACTCTCAAATCTCCTAAGAGTTGCAAGTTTTCAAAACACTTCCAATAATAGTCTCCTAATAACTTAGGAAACCTTGGCTAAAGTGAGATGTGGTTGGGATTATACCTTATTCAATACTACTTATAGGTCCTCTCCTTAGTCCCTTGGTTGAGGACCTTGTTAGTGGATATAACCTGCACAAAAAATCTCATGGGGGAAAGTGAGTGTGAGCCATTATATGCACACAGAAAGTTAGCCCCAACACAATTTAAAAGAAAAACTGAGAAATTTTTCGGCCCCGTGTCATGTGGAAACACTTTCTAAACCGTCTAATTCGAAGGCCATGATTCTCATCATCTGATTCAGCAGATTACTGTATTGAATTATATGATAGAGATCGTGTTTTATGTCAATCTTTTGCACCAAAGATTTTTAGATAAAGACCTTTAAATCATGTTTCCACATCACAAAGGTCCCCAAAATGATCTCTCAATTTTTTTTTAATTTTGCGTTCGGGCCAACTTTGTGTGCAAATAATGCCTCCCGAAGAGAAATCACTCTTGTTATTCTTAGTAAACTGATCGAAAATAAGATATATTTGGCGATATGAGGAGCATTTAACACTATTTTGAAAAAGATACAACCAATAAAAGTAGGATTACTGATGTCAACAATTGAAAATAAGAGCATGAATTACCTCTTGAGCAAGGAGTAAAAATGGGTATTGATATTAGGTATCGGTCCTCTGAGGACCAGTACGGATTGACCCATTTAAAAAAATAAATAAAGGAAAATACAGGTATCGGCCGATACTGGCTTGTATTGGTCGATATTGATGCCGAGTTGGATACGCAATACGTATTAAAACCAATATGTATCGGTTGGCCAAAAAATCGATACGAATCTGTGATATGTATCGGTATTGATATTGGCAAATACGTATCGGCTGATATCGATACCATGCACTTGAGAGCTCAATAGCAAGAATGATGGAGCAACACATTAGGAACTCTCATATGAGATTGAGAAGTATTAGCTTCGATGTTTTGTTGGAGTACGAAAAGGCTTGATAGAGAGCTTGGGCTATCAAGCATGAAGAAAGACATGGGTTCGAATTCGGAGACCAGTCACTTTGTGTGTAAAAAGCCAAAGGTTACATCTATATCTCGTTCACCCCTCCCAGCACCTTGCAGGTATGGGACCAGCACTAAGTAATGGCCCTTTTAGCTATTTTTGTATAGAGTCAAAACCAAGGATCAAAAGCGGTTTCATTTTTTGTTTCGGGGATGACCGAACCGAAATTTCAGTCAAAAATTTTCCCTCCATATATATTTGAACCGAAATTTGGTGGGGACCGAAACCAATACATTTTGGCCGATAATTTGAATTATCGGCCGAAATTTTGAACCATGGTCAAAACACCTACAAGAAATCCAACAACATCGATGCCAATGATCGGATATTAGATGCTCGTGAGAAACCCCAATGAATCACGACGATCACTAGTTGAGCTGGCACTTCCTTACACGATCAAGTAACAGTAAGCGATTGATCAACAATTTAGATTTCACAGGACCCATCACCCACCACGTACAAATCACATAGAATGCTTAGAGATTCCACATGACACGCATCTCAAGGAGTAACCTAAGTAACGATTATCGGAAATCGGGTCAAGTACAGAATACCATCTCATTTTTTAAACCTTAAAATATAAGTCAAACCAGACCGAATCGGATGATCAAACAATTAGAGAAAGACCCAAATTGTTAAATATATTCAATTAAGTCTTCACGATTATTGGGAGTCTCGCTAAATATATATAGATTTAACTTTGATAATAAGGGGTCCAACTAATTACATATCAAAATTATGTTGTTACAATCAAGGTGTCAAACTCGGTATCAGTATCGAATATCGGTCCATGGAGGACCGATACGAATCAGCCAAGTTGGAGAACTGATACTAATCAGTTTGCCAAAAAACCAATATGTATCGATATCGGCCGATTTTTGATACCTTGGTTGCACTTCATTTAAATTAAAGACTTGGTATTTTTGGGACACTTGGGGCAATGGTCAGGTCCATCCAGGTTGAACCAGATTTGGAGTTCAACCAAATCTGCAGCCATTGGAAATAGGAGAATCTTGACTTTCATGATTTTCAATTTTTATATAAAGACGTGACTTCATATTTGGAGTTCGACCAGGTTGGACCTGACCAATCCCCTTAGGACTTGTGGGCAAGGATCAAAATTTCGGCCGAAATGACCGAAATTTCGGCCGAAATTATCGGTTTCAATTCCCACCAAAACAATAATTTGAACCGAAATTTTGGTCGAAATTTATATGGGACTCAAAATTTCGGCCAAATTTTCTATTTTCGGCCGAAATTTCGGTTCAAATTTTCGATTTCGGCCAAGCCCGAAGCTGAAATTTTGATCCTTGCTTGTGGGCATATTTCAACACCATCTAAGTTGTTTGGTTTGAAGACTATGATCTAAAGATCTTTGGTACGAAAGATTAGCACACAATAAAATCTCTATCATGTGATTCGCACAAAGCATGATCTTTGAATCAAGGCCTTCAAATCAGGCGGCTTACATGGTGTTGAAACATGTCATAAGTCCCAAAAATATCTCATCTTTGTTCAAATGGATTGCAAATTTGAGGGTGTTGTTTTTCCACTATAAAAAATCATTGACTTCCTTGAATCAGATGATGGAGATCGTTTTTCTTCCTAATCTTCCACAATATAATCTCAAGATCATGGCGCACAAATTAGACGGTCTAATCATGATTCCACATGTCACACATCCCTACACTTGATGTTATGCCCATAATCACGGTCACTTTTGGAGATGTGAGCCGTATGGACCAACATTTGATCGTCTGAAAGGCACAATGATCTCATGATCTATTTTGTGAAAGATTGAGACGAAAAACAATTTCCAGCATCAGATTCAAGGAAGTTAATATTTTTTTCTGATGAAAATGCGTATGTTATTCACAAGAAAAACGGGTGCAAATAATGCCACCCTTTAGAAATTATTTAATAAATAAGTAGTTTCTTATACTTAAAATAAGTCAAATGAAAGCTAAAGGGGCTTGATTTTCCAAAATAGTTATAGCTGTTATTATAAAATAATAAATTTCTGGTGTGAACCCACTACACACTTTCCTGCATGAGATTTATGCAAATCCTCAACGGGGTTGGTGAGGGCCCTACTGGGCCACATTTTTCCTAGCTCAAAGTCCATGCCATTATGCATTTTTGTTATTCATAGGGTATTCCAACCAAGGATCAAAAGAGCGGTTTCGGTTTCAGTTATAGTTTCGTTTTCGGTTTCGGGTATGACCGAAGCCAAAAATTTGAACCGAAATTTCTGCCAAAAAAGTATAAACTGAAATTTCGGTTCAAAGTTTTGTTTTGGTGGAGACTGAAACCAAAAGTTATCGACCGAAATTTTGATCCACGATATTAAATATCGGCTATATCCAATACATATTAGCTAATATGAATCAAGTTAGGCTCCATCCAATACAATATTTACCCTCAATTTTATATATGAGGGTAAATATCATGTCAAATAAGTCATATATTTGTCAATATCGGTTGAGCGTCTGACCCGATTTTTAAAACATTGCATGAGATAGATGGGGATCACTCCCTCTCGATTATAGCCAGAACACTGCCACATGACTGAGTGACAGTGATTTTAAAGCCGATACATATCGGCATATCGGTTTGGCTCCCAACCGATATGTATCGGATATTATGTGTTTTTTTTTTTTTTAGTCCGATTCATATTGGATATATATTGGCCGATATGACCTGATATGCACCGAGATTAGCCGATATTTGAACAGGTTGACCCGATATTCCCTATATCAAAGGGCTGTTTAGAACAGAAGGATCGGCTGTTTAGAACAGAGCATTATACTCCTTTGAAAGTTAGGGAAAAGCCATAACAAATTTAAAAAGGCGCCCCGGAGAATACTACGCTCGGGTGCATAGGTGGTTCGATCACATGCCACCCGGCATGATCAATTCAAAACAAATCCCATTTTGGGTTGTTCAACAATGGGACATATCATTTAAAAATATTACTTTTTTTTTTACTTTTTTGCCCTCCATTTGATTGGTCGAAGATAACGTAACACCCCAAAACTTTAATGTATTGATTTTTTCCAATTTTTTAATGGTGGAAAAGTCATAAAAACAATATTTTTGTTAATGGGATCCGATCGATCTTACCTAAGTTGCCGTGGTACCCGATCCCCGTGATGGACACCACATGATGGCCAACTGATGGTGTCTCTACACCCGATTTCTCTACACCTGGGCACATAGTCTGAAAAATAAATAAAAAAAATTTTTAGAGAAGCAAGATTTCGTTGTTTTTTTCGATTTAGTTGGGGGTTGTCATAGCTGTAACAAAGGTTTAAAATTCATATATATATATATATGGGAGCTGGTTAGGTCCTCCAATGGAGGATGGTGGCCGTCCTCTAAGATACACATGGAGCTCTATATGACACCTAAAACAGTGTTTGAGTGTCACATAAAGCACAAGCGGACGGTATAGATCAATATTAAAAAAAAAAATTCGAAAAAAACTTTTTAAACCCACAAGTCAAAGTTTGATGGGTTTCATTGGTTCACATTTCATGATTCAAAAAACACATGGTGGAGATGAGTTTTCAATTATTTTTTTTTAAAATGAACTAAGCAATGCACCCGAACTCCATGTGGCATCGAAACAATATTTTGGGTGCCACGTGGAAGCTTGGAGGACGGACACCTCTCTCTCTCTCTCTCTCTCTCTCTCTCTCTCTATATATATATATATATATATATATATATATATAAAATTTTAATTTTTTGTTTTAGAAAAATAATAATAAATATAGAGAAGTGTAACTACTTACCACACCTTTTTTGTTACAATCAATATCACTTATGCAAAACAAATAAAAGTTGATTGTTTTAAATAAGATGATGGAGATCGATTTTTGTCCCAATCTTCTATACGATAGATCAAAAAAAAAAAACCAGCCTCAAGCAACATATGTAACCTCTTGTACCTAAATTGTTATGGTTGCAAAGACAAGTTTATAAACTATAATAAAATTGCAACAAGATGTTTTGCGCCCAAATAAAATTTGGTTGCATATACAAGTAGTCAACTCCATCTACTCAAACAGGACTTAGGAGTGTGAAAGAGACGAAACAAGGAGTTCAGCAGCAGTGACATTGCATGAGCCAAGGGGCCCTCGACGAGACACAAAAATACAGTAGTCTGAAAGCCAAACTATTAGCCGTGCTTTCTCATTATAAAAGTTTGAATCAAATGATCGAAAATTATAAAAGTTGCTTAAATTATTGATTGCTTTAAATCAGCTGATCAAGATTGTTTATCTTCTATCGTAAAGATAATATATTTTGAGATTATGGGTCTTTCATCAGACAGCGAGATTTGATTCCACCTGACACACATCTCGAACAATAATCTTAGAATCATATTTGATCTACGCCCATAATTATGTTCATTTATTAGGATGTGTGTCTCGTGGAATTAAAATCTTACTGTCTGATAGTACGCCCATGACCTTAAGGTCTATTAGTGTTTGAAAATTGGGACAGAAAATAATCTTTATTGTCTAATTCAAAACAATTAAATGTTGAACTAGATGAGATTAGGGTTGAGATTAATGAAACTTGGGCTATAAATAAAGGTACCCTGAAGGTTACAAAATTAAAGACTTTCTGAGTTGTGACATCACATTGGCTTTGCGGTCTCATTTGCTTGCTTGACTTCACACAAGTCAAGCCACAGTTCATTGAACAATCCAAAGGCCCAACCCATTTTTGTCTCCAACCAAATTACCTATATGCCCTCACACTTTTAGTATATTTAGTCAAACTTCCATACACTGTATTGGTGGAAATTTAATTACAACATTTTAAAGTGATGTAGAGTTGTGATTCCCAACAAAGCAACACCATCGAAGATCGCGGTGCTATACATTTGTATCACTTGCGATATGTATGTTTAAGATGATCCGAACCGTTCAATCAATCAGATAAAGTGTTACCCACCAGGGTTTGTCGCAGTTGGTTAACGATTTTGGTGTGTTACCAAAGGTCGTGGGTTCGACTATTAGTGGCTCCTTTCTGCGATAAATGGATGCCCCGTAGGGTGTAAATCACGAAATACTCGTGACATGGTGGAGCGAGGCCATCCCTTAGGGAAAAGTTCAAGCATAAGCTTGGGATACCCTAATTTATCAAAAAATAATAATAATGAGTGGTGTGCTATATCTCAAATGGGGCAACGGTCAGATCTAATCAGGTTGAATCGGATTTCGAGTTCAACCGTCTGAATTAGAGTTGATGAATGTTTGATTAGTTGAAGATTGCATCGAAGAAACATTTACATCGTGTTACTCAAAAAATACATGCAAATGTGTTTGAAAGGATGTAAATCTTTAAACTTATTTTAGTCATTCATTTTAAAGGTGTTTGACCAATTTGAATCGAACAATGGAGATATTTTTTGAAGCAATCTTCGACCCATTAGGTCTTTATATTGGATCCTTTACAATATATTGATTGGTCAATTTCTTGTTTTAATTTTGAGCATTAGTTTTTGAAAAAATGGAAGTAAACCATGATTGAAGGTTTGTAATGATATTTTAAAGTCATTTTCATTCCACTTTAAAGAGCTTCCATCGAAGAAAAAAAAAAAAAAAGCTTCCATCAAAAGCAAAGCCAAACGCGTGGGGTCAAAAATACAAGAAAAATTGATTACCGGACCCCGCAACTTTTGTCTCCAAAAGACGATCGTAACACCGCGGTGGGCCGGCAGTTTATCATTTTTATTGATGGATCCTAATGGTCCAGAAGTTAAAGGGTGGCTCTATCCGAACCCATGCGTTCTCTGAAAGTGCCCATGTACCTCTTGAAAACTATTCCTTGCTTCGGATCAGAAATTAGAGATCGTGTTTTGCGGTTTCACCTCGGCCTTCCATACAATGGATCTTGAGATCATGGCGCACCTATTAAATGGCCAATTTTTTATTCCATGTCTCACATATCCCCAAAAAGTAGTTGTTCAATCATATGGCACATATCACGTTCAAACGTGTTTTTAGGACTGTTTTTTTTGGGATTTGTGATACATGGAATAAAAAATTGACTGTCTGATAGGTGTGCCATGATCTCAAAATTCATTCTTTGGAAGAAAGGGTTGAAAAACGATCTCTATCATCTAATCTAAAGCAATCAACAGTTTCGAGGGGTCTAAGATATGGGCACTTTCAAAGAACGTGTGAGTGCGAACAAAGCTACCCGAAGTCAAATCATGTTTCCTTTTTTATGGGAACCATTAGTTGCACACACAAAGTTTGCCTGACCTAGTTTAAAAACTGGATCAAGGGCCTAGCTAGGGAGAAGCTTGGCGGGCAGTTGCGCCCCTCTAAGCTTTTAAAACCGAAATTAAAGGGAGTTGCCTTCCCTTCTCACTTATGACTGCCCTTCCGTTTAAATTTGAGGTAGTATTATGTATCTCATCTATGATCAAAACGCCCGATTTAGTCTCAGCCGAAACCGAAATTTTTACCAAAATTTTGGGATTTCGGCCAAAATCTTGTAGGCCAAGCCAAATTTTTAATACTTAATTTTTTTATTTTTTTATCCCAAAATTATCAGCCAATAATTTATTAATCATCAAATTCAAGGATCAAATTTTCGGATTTCGTTTCCGTTTCAGTCTAACCCGAAACCAAAATTTTGAATAGAAATTTCGACCAAAAACTTCAAATAGATAGAGTATGAACCAAAATTTTGGACTTTCGGTTTGGTTTTGGTAAGGACCAAAACCAAAACATTTCGACCGAAATCTTCAAATTTCGACTAAAATTTTGAGTCATGATCAAATTATCAGCTGATAATTTGGTAATTAACAAATTATCGGCCGATAACTTCAAATTATCGGCTGATAGTTTGCTGATTCGATATTTTATTAGAAAATTTCGGGATTTCATTTCGGTGGGGTCCAAAGCTCCCCCCAACCAAACACCCTTGAAGCAAATCCTCACTCAACCACTGATTGGCTCCCAAGTAATGGGCCCATTCAACCCGACCCGAACTGCCCTAAATTCTTAAAGTCTAAGGCAAGGAGACTAATAGAGTCAGGCTTCTTACTTATAAAGACAAATATATCTCTATTTAGTATTTACACCACTATCTATAGTTTATAGGCTATATAACTAACGCGGTTTCTTATAATTGAAAACAAATGGTTCTGACTTCTGAGTCAGGAAAACACAGGGATCTAAATATTAGAAAGTGACAAATATGTCCTTTTCAAATCTGTTATGATGGTCCCATTTGCACCCCTCATTGAACCAGACCACCAAACGATATGCCAAACAGATGATCAATGGACGGTTAGGATCATTCAAATTGGTTTCATTTCCGGTCGGCAAATTTCGATCGGAGGGTCGGGAGCATGGGGGACATAGAAGTATACAACCAACGGTGGATAGGGATGGGAGGCATCATCAATGGTGCTCCTATGAACCACTTTTGACAATTTGACATTTAAAGATCACGTGGCTCAGGATAAGAGTATATATTTTTTTTGGATAACCATAAGAGTATCTTTTAAGTCACGATTTTGTTACTTTTTTTTTTAAAGGATATGAAGGGATTTTTTCAGTTTGCCGAAAGTTGCTAAATTTATTATAGAAGTTTTTAGATAGAGAGACGCCGAGCAAGATCAAAGAGTTGAATTTTCGTTTCGGAATGACCGAAATTGAAAATTGAAATTCCAAAATTTTCCCCTCCATACAAATTTGGAGGAAGATTTTGGTTTCATTTTGAACATGCCCCAAACATATGCATTTCGACCGAAATCTTGATCCATGATTTAAGAGTGTAATTTGGGCATCTCCAATAGACTCCACCTTCCCTACAGTTTTAAGAAAAGAGTTAGTCTATAATGGGGTCCACCCATCATGTGCATTAATGGAGTCCACACATCTGTGTGACTGTATGACGTGCAGGGATTTCTATAAATGCAGTGTCCACTCAAGATAGGGGACACTCATTGTAGACTAACTCTTTATAAAATGAATCTCTCAATCAACCCCTTACTTTCACGTTTTTAGGTGCCATGCATTTATTTTTTCTAGGGTTTCTAAAAATATACCAAAGTGTCAAAGCAGGTATCGGTATCGGTATCGGTATCGGGTGTCGATCCATGGAGAACCGATACATATCACTTTATAATAGTTAAGATAATACACCAGATTCTTGAAAACTTTTCTTATTCATCATACAAATTATTTTTATATAGTATAATCATGGAATCAAGCCCTATCACCCATTTAGGACATGTGGGCATCACTTATACTATACTCAATCAAAAAATTGTTGCGTGGAAGCACCCAAATATGATCAATATTCAAACGAAAGAAAATTGATAAATAAATTAAATCCGCAAAAGAGACAAAATTTACGTGATTTGACAAGATTGCCTATGTCTACGGGATGGTGATGAATAGTTTTAGTGATGAGGTTTTTGAAAATACAATACAATTTTAAGGTTTCTCTGATCTGAAAACAAAAGTATATAACCCCTAAGACTTTTAATTTATTATTTACATTTATAAAATGCCCTCAATGGTTTTACAGATCTTTCGGAGGCCTGCTAGCCCCCAAACCCCCCCCCCCCCCCAATGTGTGGCCTTCCGACCCCCTTACCCAACGCCCAATTGAAACACCCGAGTCCACCAAACCTTCAAAGATATAATTGAAGTTAGAGTGTAAATAATAAATTAAAATCACATATCATAGGGTTAGAACCATATAATTAATGTGCTTTACTATGAATCGTAATGTAAAATAAGTAAATAGTTATGGACATCGGTCTATATTAAAGTAATCTGATCAGACGAAATTTATAATTTTCAATTTAAGTGTGGTATAAGTGAATGCCATCCATATAAAAGAGATAAAAAAATAAAAATAGAGTCTACGAAAGTCGAAAGATAGCTGCAATTTGATATGATTGATTCTTAGGGGAGTGTGAAACACTTGACGGCCATCCTTATCAAACGCTTACATTGATAATAAAAAAATGTACACCACTTCGCTTAACATAGGTTTTTCTCATTGTCCCTATGTATAAATGTTTATTATATTTCATAATTCTTACCGTACAATTATATATATTAATAAATAGATTTCACAGTTAAGAGAAAAAAGATGTACAGTAATATCTATTTAATATATATATATATATATATATATATATATATATATAGATAATAGGAAATTAGGCGTTGGCTCATTATTTTTATAATCCAAGTCATTAAATCGTATTCACTCTAAAAATTATATTAATTTATTTGAATTATTTAAACTATAAGGATTAGAATAATCCAAGTCATTAAAGTATACAAATCATATGATTTCAAAGTTATATATATATATATGATTCTTTACCTGAGATATGCGTCCGTCAATAAGAATATGTGGTAAATTGACTACATAGGTGCCTTGCATAACATTATTAAAGGCTGGCATGATATGAAAAAGGGACCTACAACTAAGGGTGTAGCTTCGGTTAACCGAACTGATAAGAAAACCAAAAATAAGATTTCAGTTCGGGTTTGCTAAAATCGAGCCCGACTAAACCTTTTTCAGTTTCAGTTAACCGATATTTTTAAGCCTCATAAGGAAACCCAACCAATCCGATCCGATTTTGGTTTTGGTCAGTTCAGTTTAGTTTGCCTTCATATTTTTGCATTTTTCAATTTTTTCGGTTTTCTCACCCTACCCAGCCGGTCTTCAGTTTTCAGGTTCCAAAACTGAATTGGGTCAATTCGTTTCAGTTTTCAATCGGGTTCGATCGGGTTCAGGCCGGTTTGGTCCATCGATTTTTGATCAATTTTTCGGTTTTCGGTTGATGAACTTTGATATCAGCCATTCAAACTAGAAACAACCGTTGGCATATGGTCATCAGATCGGATTATTCGAATCGCTAAAAACGTTTATATTTGGACCCGTTTCCCTTTGATGTATTATCTATCGCTTTAACGGTGTGGATTATCCACATGCTTAACCATTAGATTTAAACACCAAATTAGTGTTGAAATGACGGTCAGGAGAGTCGGTCCCGTTTTATTTAGGGATTGATTCTCTTGACCGCCATTTAAAGAGCACATGGTGTTTAAACGATCTAACACCATTTATTGGTTTATGATCTTGGTAATCTATAATGTCAAAGTGATATATCATCAATTGAACATGTATGGGTCCAACATCACACTTTTTGAGAGATTCGAACCACAGATGTGCACCCTATTACCAACGGTTGTTCTTAATTTGATGGCTAATATAGTAAAGTTCATCGATCGAATGGTTTACATTCACTAAGAAGCATGATCCTTTGGCTGAGACATATTCCAACGACAGATTGCCACTTGGGCAATTTAGATTGATCATAAATGTGTGTCACATAACACAATGATAAATCATAGTTCAATGGTGTGAGATAAAAAGTTACATATTAGTGGTGTATGATCGTTTAGACACCATTTGGTGTTTAAATGTCGATAAGGAGCAATTATTCCACTAAACTAATGAACGGTAAAAACATGCAAGGTGTTTCGAATGCTAGGATGACAATGAAAACATCTGTATCATGTGCATGGATCAAAATTTCAGCTGAAATCCGACCGAAACGCATCGTTTTCGGTCATGCTTAAAACGAAATTCAGAATTTTCGGTTTTAATCATGTCCAAAACTGAAAACGAAACCGATATTTTGATCCTTGATCATGCGACTCGAAAGAGTGAACTCCTTTAAAAAACAAAAGGTGTTAAAGATTTATATGATAACCTTTAATTTTAAAAGTTATTGACTGCTTTAAATAACGATATGGAGATATTTTTTTCATTGAAATCATTTACACCTTTAGATTATACACATCAAATCATATGCCCCACAAAATCTTGAACCCCTAACCTAATTCCATAAATCTTGAAAAAAATTTGTAAGGAACCGATTCATTTGAGGATCCCTAAAAAATTTCCAATTTTTAGATTGCTAAAATATTTTTAGATTTCTTTTTAGATTTGTTAATCCAAGAAGAAATCATTTTATTATATTGCTTAAATATACTTTCCTTTTAAGAGCTTTTTTTTCTTTATATTAAGAATGTTAATTACAAATATATATTTATGTTTAGATACCTTAATTATTAAGCGTCACTAAACAAGATTATCTCCTACAAAAGGATAACAATACCTTTATTTGCACCCACTGAATCTTTGTGGGCACCTGTGTTGAAAACCATCAACTCATTTGAATCAGACGATAGAAGATCGATTTTCGTCCCAATCTTCTACTCAATGGATCTTGAGATCATAAAATATAATCAAACAATCAATTTTTTATTCCATGTGACACATTCCAAAAAAAAATAATTGAAAAATCAAGAGCCACACATCACGATCAAACGTGTGATTTTTCAGGTACTTAATTGAACAAATGAGGATACCCCAAGGATTAAAATTTCGGGTTGAATTTCAGCTTCGGGCATGTTCGCAACTGAAACCGAAATCCGAAATTTTGGAGTCCATACAAACATGGATTTAGATTTTGGTTTCGCTTTCCTTTCCGGCATGTCCGAACCAAAACATTTCGATCGAAATTTTGATCCTTGGGATACACCCATAATCTAGAGAGGATAAAAAATGATTACCATCGGCAAATTCAAATCAGTTAATGATTTCCTCTTTCCACCCTAGGTGCCCTCAAAGATTCGATGGGTGCAAACTAAAGTTACCCATCTATAAAATTTTCCCAGTTCTCAGAATCCAAGACTATAGAGAATTTTCATTAATATTAGAAAAAATATAAACGTTTTACTACTGATATTTCTCGACACTCAATATATTGAATAATCCATATCTATAATCTTTTCTCCAAGGAAAGGGTATTTTTGTAATTTGATCACCTCTCGCTCTTTCCAGTTTCGTTGTAGGAAGGTATTCGTATACCGGATTCATTGCTTTCTTCAAATAGCAGGTAAAAAGCTTTTTTACAGTGTAAAACACATATACCATTATATAATATTTACATCATAGGGTGTCGGGTTGGGTTGGGTCGGGTCCAAGTAAAAGAATGTAGCCCAAATCGTCAATCTGAACCCGAGTTAGGAACTAAAAATTCAAGTCGGATCGGGTCGGATTCAGCCGGCTTTGAATATAAAGTAGAGAATAGAGTCACATCTGATCGATTCAAGACTCGAACCCACATCCAACTCCGCGGTTACAAACCCGACCCATTTAACATGAAGATTGAGATTGCAATCCCTACCTGCCCAGTGAGTCGGGTCAGAGAACCCTTCAAGCTAACCCGACCCATTTCCAGCTCGAACCTAATTACGGAAATACAACTATGTTTCGGTACTCTTGAGGCCGAAAACAATCGTTGAATCAGATGACTGTGATCGCTCAACATTCCAACCCTGACATCATGAGTGTTCCATAAGACGATTAATTTGTGATTTCATGTGGCACAAATCTCAAAAAAGTGCTAAAATCATGTGGCACACCACATGGAATAAAAAAACTGACCGCTTGATGATACATCCATGGTCTCATGATTCATTGCGTGGAGGATTGAGATGAAAACAATCTCCATCGTCTGATTCAACGCAGACAATGATTTTTAATGAAGGATAAAGTGTGCGCTATAGCGTACTTAATATGTTTGTTTCACACGCTATCATTACTATTTTTTATTCTTTATTAGTTTTAACGATTTTTTCCGTCACTTACCTTATCTCAACTTGGAAATTTCGGATAATTATCTGCCAGCTCAGCTTTTTTTACTACCCTTTTGACTCTTCTTACACCTCCCCTCTAAACTATGACTCTTCTTACACCTCCCCTCTAAACTATGATTCTATATATACATATATATATTATATATATTACACTGACCACACCATAACAATATCTAAAACCTAAGTCTTCTTTCTCTCTCTCTCTCTCTCTCTCTCTGTCCCTCGCTCTTTCTCTATATATATTGTTCTTTCTCTGCAACTCGAAGCGAAGCTCGAGAACTCATCAATGGCGGGCGGTGGTTTCGTCTCCTCGGCAGGGGGAGAAAAGCATTATCCCGGGAAGATGACTTTGTTCGTCTTCTTGACTTGTCTGGTCGCCGCTACCGGCGGTTTGATCTTCGGTTACGATATCGGAGTATCTGGTGAGCGCACTTCAGATCAAAATCTAGATCTGAATCCATTTTCCTTAACCAATTCAATTTTGTTCTGGTTTTTTTTTGTGATTTCTGATCTGAAGAATCTTACGTTTCAGGTGGAGTAACTGCCATGGATCACTTTCTGAGGAAATTTTTCCCGTCGGTTTATCGTAAGAAGAACGACGCATCGACGAACCAGTATTGCCAATTCGACAGCCCGATTTTGACGATGTTCACTTCGTCTTTATACATAGCAGCTTTGATCGCTTCGTTTTTTGCGTCGACGATGACCAGAACTTTTGGTCGGAAGATGTCGATGCTCTTTGGCGGAGCCACTTTTCTCGTTGGAGCGGCGATCAATGGTGCGGCTGTTAACGTAGCGATGCTTATTATTGGCCGGATTTTGCTTGGTGTCGGTGTCGGTTTCGCCAATCAGGTGAAATTAAAGGCTTAAAGCTCGTTTTTGTTTTTATCCATTTTTATTTATTTTAAAATTCTGCTTGAAGTTTCAGATCTGGAGTTCCAGAGACTCCTATAGGCTCCCCCTTTCTCCATGTTTCTTTCAAAGTTGTAGAGACGAGAAAAAACGCTTTCTAAAAAAAGCTGGTTTCTGGCGTACAGAGGCGAGGCTCACTTATATGCTTAATTCAGAGATCTAAATACGAATTAGTCCTCGATTTACCGTTTAAAATTGAAAAAAAGCTCTTCGATTTCCGTGTTTTGGTTGAACTTGTGTCTACGATTTTAAAACAAGTCGTCGATTGCCGATTATAAAACAAGTCGTCAATTTCCGTGATCGCTTTTTTTGCTGTTATCTTTTTCTTGGGTAATAAACGCTTTGTCGTGTTCTTATCTGTGATTCTTATTACTGAATCTTTTATTTTCTTTTCAGATCTGAATGATCTAAATAACGACAACGAGAACAATAAATTTTTGCTATTAAACACCTCTGCAACTTTTTCAATTGAACAGAGATCAGTTTTGTCTTCTTCATTGCCCTTTCGTATTCCAGATGTTCTTCTTCCAGTTTAATTAGTCTCTTATATTATTTAAAGAGTGGCTTTGAAAAATCGGTTTTTGTGCGCTTTGCAGGTTAGATCTCTCTCATATCACTTCTCTGAACGCTCTGTCACTCTCTCTCTCTCAAGAAATTCAATATTTATTTTCTCAAAACTGGATTAATTATTAAATTTGTTTTTTTAATACTGAAGGAAGCCTTATTCAACAGACAAGAAATAAATAATATTATTATATTGAATATTATATTTTCATTGAACGAAAAATTTATTTTATTTTATTTTTTTATTTTCCACATTAAGGTCAAATTCATTAGCTGGATTCTTCGTAAAAGACGCATGAGCCAATTTCAAACAATTAACGGAGCCAACCGCGTCGAAAAAATTCTTATATATTCAATTCTCTACTCAAAAGCATTTAAAGATTGTTTCTTTTGTTCATTGAAATCCGGTTTTAGTCGTTGTTGCTGTCATCCTTCTGTAGTCTGTTTTGATGTTCTCCTTATGTCAAGTAGCTATTAGATCCTGTGACTATTCATTATGGGTGGCTTTATTTGCAACTTACAAAACACCATGCGCAACCCACATATAAGTTGCATTGAAAGCTTTTTAATTGAAACTTGGGTACCTTTCTTTACACCACCAAGATTCTTCTTTCTAAACCTCTGGGATTCATGTGATGAGCCGTTGAATTCTTTAAATCAAATCATTGACAGAGTGGATCTTGAGATCATTGTCCTACGAGCACATGGCCAAATTTTAATTCCACTCAACACATCCCCAAAATAACCTAACATATTCAAACATTATTTTCGGATCGCGATGTGTCATGTGAAATTGAATCTAATCATCAGATGATTATATCATGATTTCAACATCTATTGTGTCAAAGATTGAGACTGAAAAATAATCTCCATCATCTTATTGAAAGGCCAGGCTATTTTTTTTTTTTTTTTTTTTTTTAAATGATGTGATTCAAAGCCAAGGTTGAGAAAGAAGAATCTTGCCTTGAAATAAAGATACCCTTGCAAGACTTGTTGATTAAAGAAAAAATTGCCACTTACCTCAATTTCAGGAAATGACCAAAAATAACCCCATCAAGGTGTAAAAGCTGTTATTGGGATCTTTCTCCTATTCTTTTGATAAAACAAGAAGGACAGCCAAAAGGGTATTTTGGTCCTTTAAATAAAAATAACGTTGTGTATGCTAAAGATGTGGAGTCATGTCACGGGAGCCTTTTTCTTTTGCCAGAATTGACGAAAAGCATACCAAATTATCAAAAGATTCTCTCAAAATAGTTCAAATTATGAACTATTCTACTAGCGCCCCACTTTTTCCTTACTAATTAATAATTGTTGGATTTTTTTTTTTACCACTTTTCCCCTTTTTTATTTATGGTACAAGCTACTTACTAATCAGAATACATCATAGATACGGGTGCATATCGTCCGATACAAATCGTTTTAGGGGGTCTCCGATACACTGCAATATATTAACTCCCCAATGTATTGGCCAAATTATTTGCTGAACATTGAAATTATTTGATAAATTGAATTTCTCATTTTTTTTTCTTAGAAAAAACCTACTAGGTAACATCCAATACATTGAACATTGTATCCACGATATATTCAATGTATCCAACGATACAAATGATAAGTACCGGATTTTCAAGATTTTAACTCATGGTATGCACTACCAGAATTTCTTAATTTTTTTCCTCTTAGAGGTGTGTTGCTAGTGAAAAATTCTTTTTATTCAATCTATTTCACTCTTCTAGCATTTCATCTTTTATTTATTGTGAGAAATGGCCTCTGCAACAGCCATACCCCCATATTGTCCTGCTTGGCATCATTATTGATCAGTGGGAACTTTGTATTAGCAGCAGGGAAATAAAATATTGTTGAAAATTTTAAATTATGGCCGGTAATATATTGTTTAGACCAGCTCGGACTACCGGAAATTTGACTGAAATTTTATTAGAAGTCTTCAAAGGCTTCAAGAAGACCGAAACTGAGACCCAATCTCGGTTTTGGTCATAACCGAACCTGAGACCCAATCCAAATTTTTATAAATTAAAACGTTTTGGTGTCCTCGTAAAATAAAATGGTATATTATTAATAAGTTAATGTATTAAGCTTAAATTGGTGTGTAGTTAAATACGGCGTAATCCTCCAATTAACTAACGCCCCCTTTTCTTCTATTTACAGTCTGTTCCACTCTACCTCTCTGAAATGGCGCCGGCTCGGCTCCGCGGCATGCTCAACATCGGCTTCCAGCTCATGATCACCATCGGTATCCTCATCGCTAACCTCGTCAACTATTTTACCGACAAGATCACAGCCGGCTGGGGCTGGCGCATAAGTTTGGCTTTAGCTGCAGCTCCAGCCGCGGTCATAACCATTGGCTCTCTCTTCCTACCCGATACCCCCAACTCTCTCATAGAGCGTGGCCAATCAGAGCGTGCCAAGCGCATGCTCATCCGCATACGTGGCACCACCGAAGTGGAAGAGGAGTACCAGGATTTGGTTGTTGCTAGCGAAGCATCGAAGTTGGTGGAGCACCCATGGATGAACATCACCAAGCCCAAGTACAGGCCACAGCTGGTGATGGCCATCCTGATACCATTTTTTCAACAGTTGACCGGGATCAACGTGATCATGTTCTATGCGCCGGTTCTGTTTAGGACAATCGGGTTCGGTAACGACGCTGCGCTTGCTTCAGCCGTTATAACGGGAACGGTTAATGTAGTTGCTACGTTGGTTTCGGTGTTTACGGTGGATCGGTTGGGGAGGAGGTTTTTGTTCTTGGAAGGAGGGGCTCAGATGCTTATTTGTCAGGTAACGAGTCTCTCCCCACTCTCTCTTGCACTCTTACTTCGTTTTGTTGAAATGCCTCTTAACCACCAATGCCTGTTGAAATGGTTTGCCCAACCAGCTTGAACTGGATTTCGAGTTCAACCATATCTGTGGCCCTTTAAAACAGGGAAATTTTGACTGTATGTCATCCTATAAAAGGTGGAAATCATGAGAGTCAAGATTCTCTCATATCCGAGGGCTAACGATGTTGTTGCACTCAAAATCCGGCTCAAGCTGGTTGGTCCTGGCCGGTGCCCTTGATTTTATTCCTTTCGATCCAACCCATATTCAAAATTGGAACGGTTGAAAATTATGTCTTTTGACAATTTATGTTAAAGTGTACCGACTATAGTTCGTCTCTCATTAGCTTGATTTTTTTTTGCGTGATTCATGTCAGTGCGAGCTTTTAGTTGACCAGTTGGATTGATCACATAATGTGTGTACCACATGACTTGAAAAATGGTAGTCATATAACGTCACCCTGTTTTAGAGTTTAGAGTACATATAGGGATGCCGTATTTTATACTATTTAGGCTTCCTTGTCCCTACTCACCATTATTTAATTTTGGTTAACCCAGCTGTGATTGATTAGAAATTGATTTTGGTAAAGAGACGTTAGCCGTGAGAAAAACGATGCTCTACCGGCCTTTTTCGCTGATAAAGAAACAAATAAATTTGGGTCTTTTTCCTTCTACTTTGTGGTTTGTAGTTATTTCAATAGAATCACTCTCTCTCTCTAAAATCTAAATCTCTTCATATCTTTTTACAGTTTTCTTATTCATAAAGAAAATAACTTTATGATATCCACATGGCTCAGAATCTTTACTTACAATAGAATAATTGGGGACTTCAAGAGGTTTGATCCTGAAGCGTTTCTTAAGCCACCGAATCTCGTGCAAGCGACTGTCACGAATTCTGGGGCCCTGGAAATTCTAGCAGTCAGCTTTTCACGAAGCTAAACGGCTTGACTCCTCAATTTACCAACTAAATAGACTTTGTGCATCCAACAACAATGTTCCCTTCTCACCGAACCATTCAGGATTTTTTATAACTCAGAGCAACCACCCACCACTGAGAGTTCAAGCAATTATTACTCGTCTGCTATATATATATATATATATATATATATATATATAACCCATGTTATGCTACTACCAGCTCACCAATCTTGATAATCGGGCAAGTCCCTCACTCTATACAAGTTACAAAAGCACATTTATCTATGTAAAATTTGATAATCTAGCAATTGATCTTCATCATGTCACAGATCATGGTCGGTACCCTGATTGGTATAAAATTTGGAACGAGCGGGGTCGGCGACATGCCCAAGGGCTACGCCAATCTGATCGTCACCTTCATCTGCATCTACGTAGCTGGTTTCGCGTGGTCGTGGGGCCCACTAGGCTGGCTCGTCCCCAGCGAGATCTTCCCCCTCGAGATCCGTTCCGCAGGTCAAAGTATCAATGTTTCGGTCAACATGTTGTTCACCTTCGTCATAGCCCAAGCCTTTCTAGCCATGCTCTGCAGCTTTAAGTTCGGACTCTTCTACTTCTTCGCATTCTGGGTCGTAGTCATGACCACCTTCATCTACTTCTTCTTGCCGGAGACAAAGAACGTACCGATTGAAGAGATGGCGACGGTGTGGAAGAAGCACTGGTTCTGGAAAAAATTCGTATCGGACAACGTAGTGTATGGCGGTACCGAGGTCGAGATGGGCAATGGACAGCCTAAAACCGTCTGATTGACTGATACAAGACGTAATAGATAACAGACTTTTTTTTTTCTCGGCTTTTAAATCAAATTTGGTGCTCTGTTCTTATATAAGTGTTGACATTGTTGGTGAATATAATTTTTAGTAAAAGGCCTTCATGCAAGTCTTGTTGGATTATTTCACATTCGGAATCCTTTTTGGAGTAGCTCTTGTTGAACGGCCCTGATTTAAGGGGTTAAAATTACGGAGTTTCCTTCGACAAATTCATCATTCAGTTTAAAACTTTACGTCTTTGGAAATATTATGTTAAGATGGATGTGTGGAATAATAGAGCGCATAAAAGCATGAGAGGAAATTAGAGAGTAACATTTATAAAAGAACGACGTTACTTAAAGTTCACACAGTGACAAATTTCAGACGAAACCTTCGCCGAAATGTTGGTGATTTTTTTGAAATTGGTGAAATTTATGAAATTTCACTGAAATTAATGATTATTTATTTATTTCCACCAATTTTAAATAATAAATAAGATTTTTACGAAAATTAAGTCATAAAGATAATAAATAAGAATAAGAGACGCCTGAATTCTCGAAACTTTTTCGAACTTTCCTCAAAATTTATCCGAAACAACCTCCTATTGAAATATTGGGGAAAACGAAATTTCTCAATATGAATGTACGACAAAGAATACAACTTTATACGAAAAATTGAGAAGCTATAAGCACAATTTGGAAAAGAGAACCATTAACAACTTGGAGTGAAGCAATCAAATTCAGCGATCAAAAGTGTAAAGACCTACATAGAGGCCATGTACTCTGACGGCCGTAGTCGCCAAGTCGGGATTCGAGAATATTTTTGCAGGGCTAAAAATTTGTAATTCAATAAAATTTGGGCAAAATTCCGTATTACAGAACTGTTTGATAAGGTAAAAATTTGAGAAAAATTAGATATTTATACTCTCCATAGGTCGTGTGGACCGGGGCATAGCCATAGGGATATCTTTTTCTCAAACATCAAAATCCCCAAATGGAGGATTACAAAGCAGAGGAGTTTTAAATTTGATATCCTCATGTTTTTATTTTTAACACACCCCTATAGAGATAAAACCCTTGGTTGGCTTAAGTTACAAGTGCCAAAAAGCACTCCAAAATTGTGAACCAGATTTTAACTTGCATTTTATTCGATTATATAATGAATTATTGGCATATTTATCTTGAAATTTGGGATAAATTAAATCACGAATTACTGTGTGCTTGTGCTTTAAAGTCTGTAAAGCGTATTAAAAATCTCAAATCATAAGTCTATATATAAAACAGGAAATGGTTAGGTTCAACCAGTTGATGCAGATATGTTGTTCAACTGATTTTAGAACCAATTGGATAACAGGGAATTTGACTTCCATCAAAAGGTTCTAAAATTGATTGAACATGAAATCAAGTTCCCAGTTGGACGGTTGGACCTAATCATTTCCCATATTTAATATATCATCTTTGGAAAAAATAATAATAAATAATTAAATAAAATCATTTGCCTATAAAAATGTCCACATAAGTTGAGTCATTTATTGCCATTTCAATTGTTGTGCATACTGAGCTGTTTGTATTTTGGGTACAAAGCAATGCCGTCATACTCTCTCTCTCTCTTGGAAAGGTATGAGAGACCAAAAGAAGCCCCCATTTAAAGCAATATGGCAATGAAAACCTTAAATGGATGCTTTAATTAAATATGGGCTTCTCATGTAGGAAAACCTTAGATCAATATAATAATAATAATAATAATAATAATAATAATAATGATGATGAGCGCCAAAATAAATCTTCGATGTGGGAAGAATACTATGTGCCTTGAATTCCATGAATGTATTAGAAAGCTCAAATCCCAAGCATATATATATATATATATATATTCCAACGTTTCAAGTGGAGGTCCACATGACATTTAAAATATTGTTTTAATGCCACACGGACATCGGGTGTATTGCTTAGATCATTTAAAAAAAAAATTAATTGAAAACTTATTTCTACCATGCGTTTTTGAGCCATGAAATGTAGACCATTGAAATTAGTCAAACAATGACTTATGCTTTTAAAAAAAATTTCTCAGAATTTCTTTGTTTAAAATTAATCTAAACCATCCACATGTGCTCCACGTGGCAACCAAAGAGTATTTTGAGTGTCATGTGTACCTCCATACAGGGGCGTAGCTAGGAATTTTTATTGGTGGGGGCAACAAATGATAAAAAAATCTTACTTAATAGAAATTCTAGAGTTAAATGGGGACATGAGCCGATTTGGGATCTTCTACATCATAGATTTGGAGGATTTATCTACGAACAAAGGTTGTATAAGAACCACACTTAATAGAAACTCTAGAGTTAAATGGGGGCTTGAGCCCCCACACGTACCCTTCTATGTGGCTACGTCAGTGCCTTCACATAGACCTTGGAGGACGGTCATTGACCTCCATTGGAGGACCTAGCGGGCTCCTTTTATATATATATATATATATATATATATAAGTGTCCACATAAGTACATGAGTGAGAGTAAGGATACAAACCTTAAACCGAGGACATGTAATTGGCTTGAACCGCACCGAAAACCTAAAAAAAGCGAACCGAACCTCAATTAGGTTCGGTTTCGGTTTAGGGTGGCAAAAACCGAAAACCGTTGGGGCAGAATGAGTAAAGCAAAAAATGTGAAGAAAAATAAAAATAATTGAGAAAATACATTTAAAACAAGAAAAAGAAAAATTGGTAAAATATCCACACCGAACCGAACATGTTTTGGTTTCGGTGTTGGTTTCAGATAAAAAAATAAAAAATAAAAAAAACTACTAATTTCCATTTGGTTTGGTTTCCGTGTGAGAGGGGACCAAATCGAAAACCAAAATAATCGGTTTCGATTCCGTACACCGAATTTGCATCCCTAAGCGTGAGTAATATTCTCGTTTATTATATGGGTTTACAGTTGACTTTGCATATTATATTGATGTCATAAACATTGCCAATTCAATTGTTGTGTATAATGTAGCTGTCACACTGTGAGTAGAAAGCAATGACATCAAAGTCCAGCTCTCTCTCTCTCTCTCTCTCTCTCTCTCTCCCTCTCACACAGTTATTGGAAAGATAAGAGACCAAAAGAAGCCCCTATATTATTTATTTATATATATCTTTGAGCGCCTGAAGAAGCCCCCGATACATCCAACACCCATACATCACATATTGACATGCACCCATAGTGACAAATTTCGCTTCCGGCAACATGTCGGTAGAGGTTCATTTCGGATAAATTTTGAAAAAATTTAACAAGTTTCAGAAAAATTTTGGGGAGTACAAAAATTATTAAATATAAATTATATTTAAACTTCATAAAAATTTTATTTATTATTTGAAAAATAATAAAAATTAGAAAAAATTATTAATTTCGATGAAATTTCGATAATTTCGCCGAAATTAATAAAATTTTAGCAATTTCGGAGAAATCATTGAAATTTTATCGAAAGTTTCGCTCAACCCCTGTTTAGGTAAATTTCAAAGAAGTTTCGGAGAAATTTGTCACTATGCATGTACCCGTCATTACTAAATAAATCCCTACGAGTGCGATTCGAACTCAAAACCATGGTATAAACTATCAAGTATCGGCATGCTTATACTGCACAGTATCGGCCGATACAGCTCAAGCATTAGCCGAGACCTTTCAATTTCGAATTTCTTTTTTCTTTAAATGTTTCATTTTTATTAAAATAATAACAGCTAAAAGTCTTAGTGGCTTAGTGGGTATTCTATGATAAGTTTAAGGATCTATAACACACTTATACACCCCTTTTATGAAACTTTTCTTATATATTTTTAAATTTTTTTAAAAATTTTAAAAATAATAATAATACATGTTATCAGTGTATCGGCCGTTACCGATATGTATTATTCCCTCATAGACCGATATCTAATACTGAGTCCGATTTTGATGACTTGCTCAAAAACTCCGTTTCTTGAGGCATGGGAACCCTCCATTAAAAGCTCCTATCGTAAGCAACATGCCAATTAACTGTCACGACCCGAAATTCTATCCTATCTCGAGGGCCTAGAATTCTGAGTTATGACCCGCACATATCCCGGATATGCTAAGCGGACACACACCTAATCAGAGTTCTCGTGCAATAATGGTTCCACGAAATCCGTAAAATCCAACAAATAGGGTGGAATATAAATGCAATCATAGATACAGAATAAGTCTGATAAAATTCGATAGAATGCTATCAATCCACAACTAACAGGTAAGTCAAATCGGAAACAAATCCGATAAAAATAAAAGCATAGAGTCAATGATAGTAATATAAGGCAAAATCCAATACCGAGTCTACTAAATCAATATCCGGCGCTCGGATCAAAATTCACCGTAGTCCTCCTGATAATCGGTAACGTCACCCTCCAAAGGCTCTTGGTAATCAACGTCCACTGGGTCGACGCTCTCAGCACTAATCAGATCAGAGAAACTCACGTCCACACCGTCGGTATAGTCACCTGCAGCTGTTAAATTATCGTGGGATGAGTTTACTCAGTCACGTAAACTCAGTGGGATACACCACCATTCCACCCCATACTACTCAGGTGCATTGTGGGTGCATCTTGTGAGTGATAAGCATAATATCTCAAAGCAGATAGCAAAAGGAAGACAGAATCACATGCATATCGTAAAACTCATATCATATCATAAATACAAGACTATGATCTAGACACTCATATCCTAACGTGCCTTACCATATCTCATAACATATTACATCATGTCTTATTATCATTTTCGCACATACGTCTGTACATCGCATGAGCGTAACTAACATACTAGTGAAATCCTAAACGACCTGTGCCAGAGTCGCTGCTCGAGCTACTATGGGAGGGTCAACATAGTATTATACCACCATATTATAACGCCCTCGTGTCATACTCATACTCCACCACCCAGCCAATAGGGAGACATAATGGCCAAACTCACTCATAACACACTCATACTCATAATCTCTCCTAGAGATCCGTCTTGGCTGAAAGACGTTGTTGCCCTTACGATAGCTACGCATGGAATGACACGTACAGATACTTAAGTTCTTTATCTTTTGCTGACCTACACAGCGATGTCTTATTATCGTACTTGTATCATAACTTATCTTATCACATACTTTTATATTATCATACTCTTATACTTAATCCTAGGATAAACTATAGTGAGACAACTTTCCTAATTCACGCTTCTCAAGAAAAATATTTCATAGTAACCTAGATGTACTTCGTGTGATAGTTTATACTGTCATAGAGTTATTGCATCCGTACATGGACGCCAATATTCTGAGTTTCACACGACCGTAAAAGAAATCTCACCACAGCTAAGGCCCAAAGCCCGATTCTCGTATCATATCTCATATCTTATCCTCTCGTATTAAAACTCGAAGTGATAGGATCACTGTATATGTCACCGTGTACGAAGTTACACTGAATTCACACTCACCCGACTCGTCATGGGTCCCATTCCACCATGAGTTGTAAGGCATGTGAATACGGTGTATTCCTCGCTTCGATACCATTTCAGCGAATCATCACGCCCAAGCGTAGGCACGATCTCATACACTCTCGTACTCATGATCTAACATATTCTTAACTCGTATAAATTGATTAAGTTACAAATACAAAAGTATCACACATACAGAACGGTTTATACTTAGATTTTGATTATGCTTATATTTATATTTATTTACATACCACACCAATATACTTATAGAATAGGGTTATAAGTGTGATTTCGATAATCGTAAAGGTCAGAGTTCGGTTTCATAAAGACATTGAAGTTCTAACACTTTGTATTATCGAAAAGGTCACGTTGAAGCGATAAAATTAAGAGAGAGAGATATATATATATATATATAATAATTAGATAATTAAATTAAATGGTATTTATACTTATTAAGTTATAATTTATCATGATCATCGATCGAAAGACCTTACAATATAATATACACAGGAACTTTGGTCATGAAAATTAGAAAATAACATTAAATTCGAATAGCCTTGAGTCATTCAAAATTGAATCCGACTTGTTGTTCTATTTTGACCTCTAAAATGTCAGATTCGTGAAATGGCTATTTCATACAAAATTGTAAAGCTCGCTGTCTTCTTTCCAATGCAGTAAGAATCGCATTAATCTGAGGTCGGAGTAAAAAGTTATGACTAAAATATCATGACAGGTGCATCAATGGTCGCGAGCTCGGGTTTGTGGCCGCAAATTTGGATTCGTAGCCGCAAGTTCGGACCCGAAACTTTAAGTTTGTGCAATCTATTATTCATTTAAATAAAATAAAATTTTAATTTAATTTTTGGGCTTAATTAATTTTAAATAAATAATAATATAACTTGCAACAATAATATATATTATTATAGTCTTAGTAGAAGGATAAATTTATAACTATATAGATTTGGGAATAGATAATATCAATATGATATTATGCCGATTAAGTCAATCTATCAAATTTATAAATATTATAATTTAATTAATTTTACAAACATAAAAGATGAAGTAAACATATTAAATATGCAGACCTAATATAAGGTAAAATATTAATGACTCAAACAAAAATGGATTCTTGAAAAGAAAAGAGAAATAACATATAAACCCAATTACAGTTCATGTAATTTTAATAGAAAAATAAAATACTAAACATGCATATTTATCATACTTAAAGATATTCATGTTTAATTAGTATGAAGATTTAAAAGGAAGTAGACATATTAAATATACAGACCTAATAGAGGGTAAAATATTAATAGCCCAAATAAAAGGGTTCTTGAAAGGAAAAGAGAAATAACATATAAACCCAATTTACAAAATATACAACTTTCAAGGGAAAGCATATATTAAACATATAGATCTATTAATTTATGAGATATTTGGGTTTAAATAAGATTTTTAAACCCGTCGATGCGCGATCGAACGCATCCTACGCGACGGGATCTGAGAAGAACAAGATGGATTGATGGGTACCTACCTCTTGAAGCGTGAACGGAAGATCAATAGCGATTCGGGTTGAAAAGGTCGATGCCCAAGGCGTCGGTTCGTCTAAGTCTTGAGAGAGAATAATTTTTAATTATAGAGAGTAGAAAACTTTTAAAGTTTTATTTATAATGGTATAAAATTTTAGATCAACTCTAATTAACACTTTTCGTAAGATTTAATAGAATAAGAGATTTTTACACAAAATAAGAATTCATACGTAACTTGGATAACTGAGAAAAGGTTTCGTTCCAGCGTTTTGCATAAACACCAAAGTAATTGGTGTTTCTCTCCCAAAATTACAATTATACCCTTTGACTTGCTTGATCATTTAAAATTGGCATAACTTTTTTTATTCTTGTCAGAAGTCGTCAAATTATATATCGTTGGAATCGTATCGACGAGCACTTCGCAATGAGTCTAATTTTGATATGGAAAAAATTAGAAATTTTCTATTTTAATGGGTGGGTTTTGATTCTGATGTAGAGCGTTAACACAATACATAGTGCGGTGCATCATCTAACACCGTTAAAACAAAGTCTAAAAATCTGGATTGTTACATTAACAGTGGTTCATATTAATAAGGGGTGATAGCATTGTCGAAGCTCTCTTAATAGCTGAGTGATTTACTATGTGATTTGGCTATGTTCTTTAATGGTAGCGTGAGGTCTCTTATCCCTCAGCTTTAATTTAAAAGAAAAAAAGAAAAAAAAGTGGTTCATATTAATGCCCTTTGATAGGATGGTTAACATTTACTTGATTTTAAGTAGAGTGTAAAAGTGGTATGGCCACCACATGGCAAGCTCCGTGACCTATATGGTGGCTTCCAATAGAGGCTTCTCTTATACTCTCCATGCATGCAAATTAAAGGGTCATAGGCATCATGTCCACATTGATTATGTGCTCATCTTATGGCTCTCCTAATAAATAAACTAGCAACAATCAAAGCTCTCTTTTATAAATCAATCTCTTCATGCCTCGTTGTCTACTTAATTTATTCTAAACCCAGAATCGAATTTCACGTGTTGTATTAGCTTTTTCATTAATATATATATATATATATATATATATATATATATATAAGGATAAAGAGGAAAAGTGGTTTTCAACTTTCAACTGTAACTTTAATAACTAGGGTGCCTTTATTTACAAACCAATATTCTTGTCTCAACTTTGGGTTTCACTTGCTTAAAGTTGATCTCCATCACTTGATTGTGATGGAGATTATATTTTTGTCCCAATCTTTACCAAATAATAAATCTTTAGGTCATAAGCCTACCATCAGATAGTCAAATTTTGATCTCAGATAGAACATCTAAAAAATAAATATAATTATGACCATATATCAAATATGATTCTCGGATCACATTTTTAGATGCATGGCACATGGAATCAAAATCTGATTACCTGATAGTAGGATATGATCTGAAGATTTATTGTGTAGGGCGAAAAATAATCTCTATTGTCCAATTTAAAGCCGTTAACAATTTAAATATATAAAATTTGGGTTGAGAAGAAAGAATCTTCAATTGAAAATAAAGGGACCCAAAAACTTAATGTGGCGAGCGGATAAACTCACAATGACATGAAAAAGTTCCATGAGATGTGAATCATGTTATTTTTTTTGTTTTTTAATTCATTTCTTGGGTTTCCTATTTATTTTTCGATTCTGGGTCAGGTTTCCAAGCCTACCCAACGGGTTTTCGGTTTCGTCCACCCAAAAAAGTAGGGAAATGCTCAAGTGCAACAAGGTTGTACGAGATTTCGAGTTCAACCGCATCTACATCCCTTGGATATGGGAGAATCTTGACTTTCATGATTTTTACATTTTATAGGATGACATGCAATCAAGATTCTCCCATATCCAAGGGTTGCAGATGTGGTTGAACTTGCAGCCTGGTTCAATCTGGTTGACTTGACCATTGCCGAAAATCGCATTGAATCGATTGGGAATCAATTTTGATTTTTTATCTTTTTGGTCGGTTTGGGTTTTCAATTCAAAACTTGCATCCCTACTTTCGATAGAGAACTAAGAAAAATTATAAACGATGGACAATTTTTGATAGATAATTTTGCAGATAGCTTATGTCGCAACATGACTGGTTGCGGTGCTTGGGCTCCATTATGTGTGCGGTCAGTAATGTCGCGCCATATAAGTTGCCTATAAAATTGTCTGTAAAAAATTGTCTACTGTATAACAATGTATGAGAATTAATGGTGGTCGTCTGGATTATCCAGTGTTGGACGGCATTTGAGCCATTGAATTCCTTAAAGTCTGAAAAGGTTGTTTTTAGGGAAATTTATCTGATCGACCCTATCAGATACATCTTTTACGTCAGAGACCCTATATTTTCACCTTTATCCAAACCGACCAGCTTTTAGCCAAGCCATTTTCAACTAGCACAAAAAGTCAAAAATACCCCTTCTTACACTTTTTGTGGTTCTACGTAGTTTAAAATTTTAAATATTTGCATTTTTTTATATTTGCGTGATGTGAAACGGGATTTATGTCATCTAATTTGAAGGCCACAATATAAAATCGATGGTGCTAAAGATAGACACGAAAAAAAGGCGATATCGCCTCTTAAAAAAATAAAAAAAAATTTAAATAGTCGATGCCGACTCTTAAAATAGTCGATGATTTACTCTTAACATACGCGGTCGTCGTTTTTTTAACAATGATATCGATCGTTTATATAATCGATATAATGTATATAGTCGCCATCAATTGTATAATTTTATTATTATTATTTTTTTTTTTCAGTCGATGGCGACTGTTTATACAGTCGTCATCGATTGTGTAAACAGTCGATGTCGACTATAAAAAAAATATATTTTTTTATTTTTTTATTTTTTTATACAGTCGATGGCGATTGTTTATACAATCGATGGCGATTGTATATACAGTCGATATCGACTGTTAAAACAGTCGGCATCGATTGTTTAAAATATTTATTTATTTATTTTTATTTTTATTTAGAGGTGATATTGCCTTTTTTTTGTGTTTATCTTTGGTATCATCGATTTTATATTGTGGCCTTCAAATCAGACGATATAAATCATGTTTCACATCGTATAAATGTAGAAAAATATAAAATTATAAAATTTAGAACTATATAGAATGAAAAAAGTGTTAGAAGGGGGTATTTCTGGCTTTTTGTGCTAGCTGTAAATGACTTGACTAAAAGCTAATCGATTTGAGTAAAAGTAAAAATATAAGGCCTCTGACGTAAGAGGTGTATCTGATAGGGTCGGTAAGGTAAATTTCCTTTGTTTTTATGGGATTCGACATGCAGGTGAGGAAGAGTTAATGTTTTAGGATAAGTATAAATGGATAGAGAGAAACATTTATGGTGTGAGAAATTGATTTTTTGGATTTAATTAAAGGGAAAAAGTAGAAAAAGTTGGTGAGATTGAATCCTGACCATAGGTTTCCCTTGCCAGTTGCTAAAGTAGCACCTCTTCTTGTGACTTGTGATCGTTGAAGAGTCAGAGAAATGAAAAAGATCACGGTTTTCTTCCTTTAGTGTAGAAAATGGCAATCAAAACAAATGAAAACAAGCACTCCTAAACACAATTTACGTGGTACGGCAATTTGCTTATGTTCATGGGTGATTCTAAATTCATTTAACTAAATCTATGAAAAATAGGGTTACAAATCTCTCAAACCCCACCTCCCTCAATTCAAAGCACAACCAAAGAAAATAGTAATAAGAAATTTTTACATTTTCATTTAAGGCTACGCATTTTTTGGACCAAATTGACCGAATCGTTAGGTTTGGTCCGGCTTGAGTTTGGTTTAGAAAAAAGAAAAACTGAAAAGTTTAGTTTAGTTTGATTTCAGCTCTAAGCCTCCCAAGTTGAAACCGACCGAACCAAATCGAATGTAGTTTATATATATAGGCGGGGATTTTCATTAATTTTAAAGGACATTTAAATCAAATGTATATTTTTATATATAACCCTACCCTTGTCTTTAACCTATTCCTAAATCCTAAAGCGATAAAGTAAAACTTATAGGAAAATTGGTTGAGAAGTTGAGAAAATTTTGATGTGCAAGTAGAAGTTATAGGAAAATCAAAACCGACTAAACCAAACCGAACCGAATCAAATCGGGTTAGTTTGGTTTAAGAGTTGGACGGTTTGGTTTGATTTGAAAATCTAGAAACCGATTAGGACCGATTTGGTTTGTGATTTTAATACAAAATCGACCAAACTGAATCGAATACACCTCTAGACATGGCTTAAATAGAGCTTTAGGGTCTGTTTGGCTTCTCTCGCATGTTGAGGTTAGTCCCACATTGGAGAATCATAACCATGTCTCAACATTACGTAGTCACCAAGATGGAGTACAAGAATAAAATGGCAAGGATATCTAGTACGAGAAAAATACAGGACGTGTTATCTGATTTTCTCGTACGTCGAGTACGAGACCTCGAACACATTTCGTATAATTTCCTCGAAATGAAAACCTAAGGGCACGTCTCGTAGTTTTCCTTTGTAAAATGAAGAATTTTTGGACTCATTCTTTCGACTCTTGAAAGCATTTCCAAACAAAGGATTAGCTGGGAATTCAAAATCTGATACTCAGGATTCCTCCGATTTCACTTGAGAATGAACGGGTGGGTTTACCTTCAACCCACTCAACTCATTACTCACTAATCAAAGTTTACATTATCAAAAAAATAAATTGCATTAACAAATAACAAAGCTTGTTATGAGCTCCACTGCAACAAAGAGCAGAGAATTGCTATTTTTCCAAGAAAAAAAACCAGAGAATCGTTTTCTCCTCCTTTATTCATACATATAATCTTAACTACTTAGAACATAATAACCCCATTAATCAACTCAGTTCACTGTCCCTGCAACACATAGCCATTGACCCACAAAAAGCTCGTCACAGATGAGGTTCGGGTTGAGCCCGGCGAAGGTTTCAGTCGTTACGTTGAACATTTGAGCGATCGCGAAGCACGTATCCCCTGACCGAACTCCGAAAACAGAGTCGCATTGCGGAGTGGGATCTTTTTTTCCAAACCCAACTGTTTTTTACAAGATCAAAGCAAAAAAAAAATAGTATGAAGTTAATTACTTATTAATGAAATAAGTTAATTTCTTATCATAGAGGTCGGATCTTGGTGCACTAGCAAGTGGTTCGCTCAAGGCAATGCGAATTCTGGAATCAGCCTCTCCAAAATCGGGGTAAGGTTGCTTACCATCTAGTTCTCTCAGGCCTCGCTAAAAGCGAGACCCTTGTGCTAAGGATACGACTTTTATACCCTCGCTTTGAGTAGTAAGAGGACACCTGTTATTCGAGCTGTGATTGGTACACATCAGCATCCGCCTTTTGAAAAATTAAAGGATAACTATTCTAACCAATCACAACTCAATTAATGGGGTGCCATAATTATCTATGAAATAATACAAAGTTAATAGATTTGTAAAAAAAATTAAAAAATTTGCAAATATTAGTCAGACAATAAAAAAAAATCGAGGAAAATAAAAAAACTCATAAAAATATATAAATATAAGAAGTTAAAAATAATGATTTTTATGAACCAAATAGTATAAAATAAGTAAAACCTAAAGGTTTTTTAGAACAAATTGAACTAAATAGTACAAAACCTATAAGTTTATTTCCCCTTAAGTATTAGAGAAAAAAAAATAAACGAACCGCATCACAAACATATTGCCAATTAATTGGCTGGCTCACGACTTGACTGATTAATCAGTGATAAAGTCAGGATGATTGCAAGTTGCCGACTTTTTCATTTTGTTTAAAAAAGTCAGGTAACTTGATACATATATCTCAGTATTAAAGTTCACCTATACTTGATATGCCGTCTGGTATATCTCGGTATTAAAATTCACGGATACTTGATACATTAGGCTCATATTGTCAATATGTATACGAACTCGTATGTTCTAATATGTCTCTTGTATCGTTGATACGTATCATCTGGGTATTGATGGAATGATATGGCTCGGTAAACCGAGAATTTAAACCATGTCCAGAAGTATGGTTGCTTCATCCAGCTAGTAAGAACATTACTACAACATGCCTATCACCTAAGAATCATGGTTCAAGATATCGGCCGAAATGACCGAAACCAAAACGAAAACTCAAAAATTCTGAAAATCTCGGTACTGTAGGAAGATATCAGCCGAAATTTCAGTTTCAATCCCTACCGAAACCGAAACAAAATCTGATATTTTGATCCTTGCTAAGAATCATATTATATGATTTCAAGTGCTTTTGGTAGTCAAAGAGATCGGTCTATTATTAAAGTTTCCTTTTTCCCCCCATTTTGAAGTGGTCCAAAGGGACACTAAAATATAGATTGTGCCATTTAAACTTGGGTACCTTTATTTTCGACTCAGGATTCTTCCTTCTCAACTCAAGTTTCACACCCTTAAATTGTTGACTGCCTTGAATCTAACAATAGAGATCATTTTTCACTCCAATCTTTGGCGTAGTAGATCTTGAGATCAAGATCCTACCATCGGACAGTCACATTTTGATCCCACGTGGTACACATCCAGAAAAGTGATCTGAGAACTATGTTTGATGTATGCTCATCCATGATCATTTCCATTTTTGGGATGTCTGCGAGATGAAATCAAAATCTGACCATATGATGAGAGGCCAATGATCTCAAGATCGTTTGTGTCGAAAATTGGGATGCAAAATTATCTCCATCATCACACTCAAAGCAGCCAACCGTTTAAGCACGTGGAGCCCATTCTTCAACTGTAAATAATGGCACCCTTTAAATTAATTATGATGCACTCTACCTTTAAAAGGGTTATCTAAACAAAATAAAGTAGTTAAGGCTGTTTTTAGCATTGCTCTTTGGAAGAGTAGAAAAGAGCAGGTGCTGCTCTTCGGTGTTACAAATGAAAATTCATGCTCTTTTAAAGAGGGCTGTTTTTTTTTTTTTGAACCTCAAGTGGTTAGGTGAGCTGGCCAGGTACCTACTTCTAAAAGTAGGAGACCTGAGTTCAAATCCCCTCCCTCCCTTGAGGCCACCCTAGAGATTTATATCTTGTGTTGACCCGGTATATGCTGAATTTGGAATACGCATGTGCCCCTGAGATTAGGAGGGTGCTCTAAGAGGCCCAGTTACCCAGATTATGAAAAAAAAAAAAAAGTTACCCAGATTATGAAAAAAAAAAAAAAAAGAGGGCTGTTTTTCCTATTTCAAAAAGTAGCCTCCCATTTATCTTCTTCCAATCCTTCTCTCTCTCCCCACATTTCTTCGCAATAACAAGCAGATGCTACTCTTTTCTACTCTCCCAAAGAGTAATACCAAACAAAGTCTAAGTAACTAAAAACTTACTTCCGAGAAAACGACCCTCCGCGGAGGAGATGAAGAGAAGAACAGAGAGCATCAAACCAAAGTAAAGAAACATGAACGCTTTGTTGCTTCCTTTGGCCATCTTCTTTACTCTCTCTTTTCTCAAAGAAAGAATAAGAAGCTTTCTCTTTCTTTTCTCTGGTGATCTAATTCTCGAAAAACCCGTTGTTATTTATAGTGAGGATTCAATAGAAGAGGCTACCGTAAAAGCCAAGAAGCATTGTTATTTGTGTTGAACCAAGAAGCCGGCTTCCCTGTATTCACTAGGGTCCAAGGTTCAAAAAATGAATTTCGTTTCGATTTCGGTGGGGAAATTTTGAACCGTGGTTTCGGTCCAAAATTTTAGTTTCAGTCTCCACCGAAATCAAAACGAAATCCAAAATTTTGATCCTTGACCGAAACCGAAATTGTGAACTGAAATTTCGGCCAAAATCTTCCCCACAATACAAAATTTTGAATCATGCTAGGGTCTCAATGGGCCGGGCTTGAGCCTGGACTAGCCCCTTATGGGCTTTTTATGGGTAGGGATCTCAATGGGCTGGCTGGGCTTGAGCCCGGCCTGGCCCAAGATGGGATGGGTATGGGCCGAGGTAGTAGGCCCGGCCTGGCCTGATTAGTAAACGGGTAAGGAATGGGCTGCAGTATTAGGACTGAATAAAAAGTGGGCCCGGTCCGATTAGTAAACGTCCCGAGTATGGGCTGGCTCTAGAATCCAGATAATCGGCCCATTTATAGCCCAGCCCGACCTAGCCCATTGAGAGCCCTAGTTATGGGATAACTAAGGTAGACCTGGTATATAAATGGGCTGGCCCGCCTAGCCCGAATAGTAAATCAGATCGGGTGTGGGCTAATTCCAAAAGCCCGATTAAAATTGGCCCATTTAATCCTTGCCCGACCTGATCAATTGTGTGCATCTATATAACTAATGTCGGGCCAGCCCGTCATAGGTAGAGTATGAGCTAAGGTAAGTAGGCCCGATTAATAAATGGGCTGGCCTGGATCAGTGTATGGGCTTGGTCTTATGAAGCCCGATTATAATCAGCTTGTTTATGACCCGGCCCATTGAGACTCCCAATATTTATAATTTAATTTAACACCATTAAATATTGCAATTGGCTCGAATAGTAAATTAGATCGGGTATGGGCTAATTCCAAAAGCCCGATTAAAATTGGCCCATTTAATCCTTGCCCGACCTGATCAATTGTGTGCATCTATATAAAAATTGTCGGGCCAACCCGGCCCATTGAGACTCCCAATATTTATACGTGAATTTAACACCATTAAATATTGCAATTGGCCAGAATAGTAAATCAGATCGGGTATGGGCTAATTCCAAAAGCCCGATTAAAATTGGCCCATTTAATCCTTGCCCGACCTAATCAATTGTGTGCATCTATATAAATATTGTCGGGCCAACCCGTCATAGGTCGAGTATGAGCTAAGGTAGGTATGCCCGACTAATAAATGGGCTGGCCTGGATCAGTGTATGGGCTTAGTCCTATGAAGCCCGATTATAATCAGCTCGTTTATGACCCGGCCCATTGAGACTCCCAATATTTATACTTTAATTTAACACCATTAAATATTGCAATTGGCTCTCCTCAGTCATCACTAGGGCTATAGTGGGGCTTGCCCATTACCCAACCCGCACAATCTATTTTTTAAATCGAGTCGAGCACATAACTTCAATAGGGCACTCGTGGCTCAGATCGATAGTTTATATATATATAACTGTCCCTGTTTTTTCGATTGCATGAGGCTGCACCAAAGCGTCGGGCAAACCTAACTTTGGTTGGACCCGACCCAACCCACTGAAAATGATCTAAATAATCATCTTAATATCCTCATAAAATTTGATGATATTAAGATGATCTGATTTCGATTTATTAAAAATAAATATCTGTTTCTATAAGCAGATCGGTGTTTGTTCGCAAATTTGGCTATTATATCGCAATTAGTTTACAAATTTTTTAGTAAATCGGGTGCTTTTCAATAATTTTTTTAATTTTTATACTCTTTAATTGTATTTTTATTTTGCTTATTATCTCTGATTTTTTTTTCTCAGCTTTCTCCACACTTTTCTGTATTTTCTTTTTGCCGACTTATTCTCAAACACCAACTTTGTGACTATGAGTCGAACAAGATGGGTCGGGAACAAGTTAGGTCATTTGATACCATTATAGGTTCTTTTGGATTACCAAGATAAAATTAGAAACATGTACATAAGAGAAAATTTGAGGGTAACACTTAAAAAGAAAATTATGGAATGTCGTTTAAAGTGATTTAGACATGTTCATCAGAGGTCGAAAGCTGACAATGACAAAATGATAAACGATTATCATTCTTTATTTGTATTCAGTAACGTACGGATAGTTCCTTGATGTCAGTGAAGTGATTGAACCCGCGCCTTGAATTGATATGGTGCAATCTGATGCAATATCGAGAGATCATTCATGATTCTTATTTTTTATGTACACAATAGACCCCACACGAATGCTACAAGCATAAGTATGAGAAGTGAAGACCAGTAAAGGCTTAGAAGAAGGCAGTGAAAAGGGATATCAAAGATTGCAATGTTATAAGGAGCTTTGCGCTGATTAAAATGAACGGAGAAATAGGACTTGCAAAGTCAGCCCCAAATAGATAAGATAAGGCTATAATGATGACAACGATGATGATGATGAAGATGATGATGATGGTGACAAACTGAAATATGGAAAAATAGGTCATTATGGAGACCGGCAATGTGGTGTCAATGCCGATCTAAGAAATCACAAACAATTGAGATTAGAAATTGGGCTTTTAGCGATCCAAACGGACATGACCGGGCTGGGTTCGGTCAGGCCTAAATCTTTACTAAGCCTAAGCTAATATAAAACAAAAAAAACATTGTTTTGTCATATCCAATTAGATACAAAACAATATACTTGAAAGAACAAAATCATTGATTAATCCTCAAGCTTACAGAAAGCTTTTTGCCACAGAATCCTATCACAAGCTTGCTTTCGCAGATTTGAAGGGATCCTGAAATCTCTAAAGTCATCTTTTGACAGGATTGAAGGTACAGAATTAAAACATATACAAATAAATATTTACATCTGAAGACTTAAGCTCACGATACCTATTGTCGCACTTACAATTGCTCCTCATATTGATTGTAGTGCCTGCAAATTGCAAGATACATCAAAAATGGAGATCACGGATATATTCTTAAACTATCCAATCAGATAAAGCAAAAGCAATAGAAGAGCATTATTTGAGATATAAGCTTCACGATGGTTGTGATAGCAATTACAACCATCAGTGGCAGGGCCCACATGTTCCAAATACTGTCTACTCTTTATTGAGAAAAAGTTGCTTCTTGAATAGACTGGAGGTATTCTTTTTTTTTTTATAATAAATAACAGAATTTTATTAAAACAAAATGAAGCAATAGTTAATCAATGACTTCTTCAACACAACAAACCTTTCACCAACATTTCTAACTGAACCTTTTTTCATGCAAATTGCAGTCGGGATGGTCACGTACTCATTGCGAAGGCCTTTTAAAACAGAGTTGGTAAGGATAACCAACCCATTCACTCCTAAAAGTGAACAGATCATTGATTCTGTACACATGGTGCATCAGGCGGCCATCTAAAAGACCAAAAAGGATTCATCCTAAGTTTGCATTGTAAACTATCTGCATATTGTGATTAGGAGCTTAAAAGTGACACAAAATGAATGGCTACTATGCAATTTTTCAAATATGTTTTAGCAATTCATTTCACAACGCTTTTAGGCTCTTAAGCACATGGTGCAGATAGTTATTCAATGCAATCTTGGGGCTTAATCCGGTCTAGACAATAGCTACATGCACCGCATGACAACAAGTGGTGCCAAAAGAGTAACATGTGTACAGAATCAATGACCTATTCATGAACTGGTCGTTTACCCTATTATCAACTCTCAAAAGTGCGTACGTTGTGCGACTAGAATCGATCCCATAAATTTTTACACAACAGAACTCCAAAAAACTCTCGTAGGGTTGAACCCATATTGGAGAAAGACAACAAATTGCTCTTGCAAGACAATTATTACAAGGATAGCCCCACCTTCCACTACTAACATGTTCAATTTCAGCGAGCGCAAATAGAGCTATCCTTATTACACCAACAGGACATTATCCATGTAATATATGTACTATATCTATGTACTTCACAGATTTTACTTCACAGATTGCAAGAAGATTTTACTTACAGATTTTAGTCTTCGAGAAGATCCAATGTTGCTGATTTCCATCACGATAACATAAATCAAGAATGCAATGAGGTCGTGCTGCCAGAATCAGCATGATGCTTGCATACTCGAGGTTGACTAAAATCCTCATGCATCATTTCTGCATGGAAGGGATCTGACTAGCTCAAAAGTTCAGCTATTGTCATCGATAGTCAGCTTCTAAAACCTGCCACGTGTTCATTTGCAACCAACATGAACAAATGCTTACAATTGGAAAAAACCCAACTCATGACCATGCCTTGTAAGTTCAACTTTCCTTTCACCAATCCATGCTAGCCGATAAGAGAGATCAATATTATGAATCAACAGTTTTAAATTGTCTGAATCACCCAATCCCTTTGTTTTCTCCTGCAGCAAATGATATCCAAAAAAAATGACAAACTCTTTTTTACATTTATTCCGCCTTAAGGATGAAAAAAGAGATGTGAAATTTGGAAGAAGAAAACCAATGAAAATTGTCACACAACTTACTAAAATAAGATGATTTGGCATAAGCTAGGTACCTAATCTGAGCACCAGTGGCAGTGCTCATGTCAATCTCTCTCCATCAACCTTGAAAAGGGCAGTGATATTTTTTAGCATCAAATCAGTGAAATGTCAACCGTTTACTTTCACTGATTTGTATGCTCCTAAATAGTAGGGGTGTATTCAGCTCGGTTTGGTCGGTTTTGGACCAAAATCACAAACCAGCCCGGTCTTCGTCGGTTTTTAGATTTTCAAACCAAACCAAACCGTCCAACTCTTAAACCAAACCAACCGGATTCAATTCGGTTCGGTTTGGTTCAGTTGGTTTCGGTTTTCCTATAAGTTCTACTTGCACATCAAAATTTTCGGTTTTCATTATATATATATACTTACAAACAACATTCGGTTCGGTTTGGTTTCGGCTTGGAACCAAAACCAAACCAAACTTTTCGGTTTTCATTTTTTCCAAACCAAACCCAAACTGGTACCCGTCCAAACCGGACCAAACCCAGCGGTTCAGTTCGGTTTGATCGGTTCGGTCCAAAAAATGCACAGCCCTACTAAATAGCTAGGCATCTCCCAAGGCTTGAGCAATTTGAACAGAAAGAGATTGACCTGAGTGCAGGGCATGCTTGGGTCAGGCACCTAATACCAGCTCAAATAATAATTGGCACCAGGTCAAGACCTGATGAAAGGAAAGATTTCAACACACATGGTCTTCTAAAATAAAATACCTCCAGAGTATCCCTAAAAAAAATAAGAAGCCTATACATAAAATTCTATTTCTGTATTAACAGACTCACCAGGTATTAAAGATAAAAATAGAGGCATTAAATTTGTTATCTATTTTGCACATCTACTTGTTCATTTTCTTCCCCTATTTTAGCCACAAATTACGATTTTATGCTTCTCCACCTAAGTGTATTCTTGTAACTTAGTCAACATATAAGCCATTGAAAATTCTCTCATCCCCAACATGTTTCTTGTAATTTAGTCACATTTTTTCTGTGAAATGTGATCGCTTCTTTAATCTTCTTCCTTATTTTGCACTTTATAATTTATATTACTATTTTATCATTTTAGCTAAAATTGAAAACATCCTAAATGCTCTCCTCTGTTCCATAGGTGATTCTTTTTCCTTATCTAATTACTAATCATATTTAAATTCTTACCGAATTTCTCTCCTCCAGAATCTTTCCTACAAAGTTTTCCTCTAATAATTTTTTTCTAATGTTTTAAGTTTTATGCATTGAATCCATTAGCTCGAGCTTTGATGATCGATGGCAAGGTGTGAGAATTATCTCCACCATATGTAGGTGCATTCTTAACCTCATCTTTCCAATCACGAAATATGAGAACTATTGTTCTGAAAATCGCCTGGGAGGTTTGGGCCCCCAGGCGCCCCGATTTAGGTCTGGTCGGACTCCGGGGCGGACCGGATTTGGGGCACCTGCCCAGGCCTCCCGAGTGGCTGCCCCAACCCGCCCTGGGGCGCCCCGTACCCGCTCGGGTCGCCCTAGTCCCCAATTTTTTTTTTTTTATCTCCTCTGTTTTTCTTCTTTTTCCTAAATTTTTTTTTCTTCTTCTTCCTCAGTTTTTTATGATCTTGCACAACACACACACACACACACACACACACACACACATATATATATATATATATATATATATATCATGGATCAAAATATCGTCCGATACCGATACGTATCGGACGATACGTATCGGTATCAGACTTGGACGATACGGTACATTCAATGTACCGTATCGCCATTTTGTATGTAGATGCCCGGACGATACATTCAATGTATCGTCTGGTATTTTACTATTCCGATACGTATCGGTTTTGAGCTTGGACGATACGTATCCGATACTCGAAATTTTGACCCATGATATATATATATATATATATATATATATATATATATATATATATATATATATATATATATATATATATATAGCGGCCGCCCGGATCTTGGGGCGCCCGCCTAACGATTTCCACTAGAACATCCCCCCGACCGCCCGAACCCGTCCAGTGATTTTAAGGACATTGACGAGAACGATCACAAGCACAAAAAAAAAAGCACACTATTGTGCTCACACAACAGGTCCTACAACCTTGATATCACATTCCTTACACAAGGAACTGAGCTACACAGCCCACAACAAAGAACACAAACCTTAGAGCTCTACAGCTCTCCAGAACATGCATTGACCATATTTCGGGTATTTGAAAATGGCTCCTGAGGATCCCATTTAATCAACAACAGAATAACAGTGGGAAAAAACCTCTCAATCAATCAAAAAAATCCTCAATACACCACTCCACGCATCCCAGATTTTTCAGGCGAGAATCGAGAAGGAACGGGATGCACAGTGACCTCCGGCAGCCTCAAAACTTCAAAAAACTCAGTAGAAGTGAAAAAGCAACCCAAAAGAGATCAAGAAGCCTCACATCAGTCCACAAACATCATTTGTGGAAAAGTAGAAGAGGCGATGATGGGTTTTCGGCAGCCTGGCTCAAGTTGCAGGCGATCGGCTGAGTGGAGAAAATGAAGACGAGGTATGTTTGATGTTGGAGATGTTATTTCTATTGTATGGGTGTGTGTGTGTAGTTAAGTGAATTTTAAGTTGTTCAATTCACTTAACTCGTACATGAATATGCTAAGATGATATAAATAATATTTTGCATTGGGATTTGAGTCACATTGACTCAACCCTAATTTTCTCCTTCCTCTTCTTCTCCACCTAATTAACTTTTATCTTGGAATCAGAGCAAGCCTTGATTGACGGCGAGTTCGTAGTGTGAAACCACTGCTGATGTCACCAGGCTAGGGATGATGTCAGCGCTGACATCATACTGATTTCGACAGCCGATAAGAGCTGCCGGAATCCTCCCATTTTTGGGGGTTTTGATCGGAACTTCGAGCTGGTCATTTTTCCCTCTTGGAGTCTCAACGTTAGGGTACCAGAGACCTAACTTCCAGATCTTCTTCTCCCTCAAGCCGGTGGGTCAGCAACTTGTTGCAGGAACCCTCGATCTACAAACAGTGGGTTTCTGGAGCATATAGAGCATTGGAACCTATTGAGAACATGGTTCTGATGCCCCAACAGTATTGAGAGTGAGGTAGATTTGTGATCTGGGCCGCAGGGAATGTCACAAAGCTGTCGGAATGTGCTCAGAAGTTGCCGGAATCGTCATTGAGTTGCCGGAAATCACCACGATGCATGCTTTTTGAAACCATTTGGAACTTGTTTGATGCATTTGGGAAGTAATTTGTGGTCCACGACAGTCATGTAAGTTTCGTCATCTACACCTACTTGAGCTCCGGATATGTCGCCAACACCTTCCCAAACTTGAATCCTCTCGAAATTGCCGGAAAGCTCCTAGAATTATTGAAAATGATGAGTATCTTGCTACTTTTTCTAAATTTCTGAGATTTAAAACCAAATTCAATATGCTTTGTTTCAATTTTTTTTGTTGATTGGTTATCGATATGTTGAAGATGATGTGTTTGGTTGAGACTATGCACCTTATTTGTTGTTTTGTGTTGGTTTGGCTGTGCGTTATGGCTTAATGGTGGTGATTTAGGGCCGTATAATGACGGTTAGTCGATTGGTTGTGATCAATCAGTAGGCAATGGGGGCCTTCTATTTTTTGAGTTGTTTTGATCTCGGGATATCTTAATCATGGACAAGAATAAATCCGAGATCGTTGGCGGGTGAGATACTTCTCATAACTTACAAATTACTACGAAGAAATTGAATGGGGCCAATTATCTTTCGTGGTCACAATCTGCTGCAATGTACTTAGGGATGAAGAAAAACTTGGGTTACATTTACGGGACTATCTAACTGTCATGACATGACTGCTACACTTAACGAAACCAAACATTAGTGATTCTTTTATGTATGTCAGTGATGCTAAACAATTATGGGAGGATGTGAGAGATGCGTTCTCGCATAAACAAAACCTCACAAAAATGTTTCAAGTTAGTGACAAAATTAACACTATGAAGCGATGTTATAAGACTATTGGAGAGTATTACACTCAAATGAGGAGTGTCGGATGAACTGGCCCAGTATCAAGAAGAAGAACTATGTAGCTCATGTGTCAGCAAGGCTAGTAAAAATACTGAAAGGAGGAGAGTGTTTAAACTTCCTAAAGGGGTTAGGCCTGAATATGAGAATGTTAAATCAAACATTCTAGGCAGAGAGAAGTGTCCTCCACTTGGTACAGTGCATGCCCTCCTTCAGCATGAAGAGAGCAGACAATAGTTTATGCAGAATCTTGGTAGTGATGTATCTGAGAGATCTGCCCTACCATCCTTCACTTCGTGGTAAAGGCAAATCTGGTGGTAAACATGGTGGTTGTGGAGGTCGTAGGGGCATCTCACGTAAAGAAAGAGAGAAATTATTATGTTCTCATTGTGGCAAGAAGAGTCATAGCAAAGAAAGATGTTAGGAATTACATGGGAAACTGAAATTTCATTTTAGCTAAAATTGAAAACATCCTAAATGCTCTCCTCTGTTCCATAGGTGATTCTTTTTCCTTATCTAATTACTAATCATATTTAAATTCTTACCGAATTTCTCTCCTCCAGAATCTTTCCTACAAAGTTTTCCTCTAATAATTTTTTTCTAATGTTTTAAGTTTTATGCATTGAATCCATTAGCTCGAGCTTTGATGATTGATGGCAAGGTGTGAGAATTATCTCCACCATATGTAGGTGCATTCTTAACCTCATCTTTCCAATCACGAAATATGAGAACTATTGTTCTGAAAATCGCCTGGGAGGTTTGGGCCCCCAGGCGCCCCGATTTAGGTCTGGTCGGACTCCGGGGAGGACCGGATTTGGGGCACCTGCCCAGGCCTCCCGAGTGGCTGCCCCAACCCGCCCTGGGGCGCCCCGGACCCGCTCGGGTCGCCCTAGTCCCCAATTTTTTTTTTTATCTCCTCTGTTTTTCTTCTTTTTCCTAAAAATTTTTTTCTTCTTCTTCCTCAGTTTTTTATGATCTTGCACAACACACACACACACACACACACACACATATATATATATATATATATATATATATATATATACCGATACGTATCGGTATCAAACTTGGACGATACGGTACATTCAATGTACCGTATCGCCATTTTGTATGTAGATGCCCGGACGATACATTCAATGTATCGTCTGGTATTTTACTATTCCGATACGTATCGGTTTTGAGCTTGGACGATACGTATCCGATACTCGAAATTTTGACCCATGATATATATATATATATATATATATATATATAGCGGCTGCCCGGATCTTGGGGCGCCCGCCTAACGATTTCCACTAGAACATCCCCCCGACCGCCCGAACCCGTCCAGTGATTTTAAGGACATTGACGAGAACGATCACAAGCACAAAAAAAAAAGCACACTATTGTGCTCACAACAGGTCCTACAACCTTGATATCACATTCCTTACACAAGGAACTGAGCTACACAGCCCACAACAAAGAACACAAACCTTAGAGCTCTACAGCTCTCCAGAACATGCATTGACCATATTTTGGGTATTTGAAAATGGCTCCTGAGGATCCCATTTAATCAACAACAGAATAACAGTGGGAAAAAACCTCTCAATCAATCAAAAAAATCCTCAATACACCACTCCACGCATCCCAGATTTTTCAGGCGAGAATCGAGAAGGAACGGGATGCACAGTGACCTCCGGCAGCCTCAAAACTTCAAAAAACTCAGTAGAAGTGAAAAAGCAACCCAAAAGAGATCAAGAAGCCTCACATCAGTCCACAAACATCATTTGTGGAAAAGTAGAAGAGGCGATGATGGGTTTTCGGCAGCCTGGCTCAAGTTGCAGGCGATCGGCTGAGTGGAGAAGATGAAGACGAGGTATGTTTGATGTTGGAGATGTTATTTCTATTGTATGGGTGTGTGTGTGTGTGTAATTAAGTGAATTTTAAGTTGTTCAATTCACTTAACTCGTACATGAATATGCTAAGATGATATAAATAATATTTTGCATTGGGATTTGAGTCACATTGACTCAACCCTAATTTTCTCCTTCCTCTTCTTCTCCACCTAATTAACTTTTATCTTGGAATCAGAGCAAGCCTTGATTGACGGCGAGATCGTAGTGTGAAACCACTGCTGATGTCACCAGGCTAGGGATGATGTCAGCGCTGACATCATACTGATTTCGACAGCCGATAAGAGCTGCCGGCTGACATCATACTGATTTCGATAGCCGATAAGAGCTGCCGGAATCCTCCCATTTTTGGGGGTTTTGATCGGAACTTCGAGCTGGTCATTTTTCCCTCTTGGAGTCTCAACGTTAGGGTACCAGAGACCTAACTTCCAGATCTTCTTCTCCCTCAAGCCGGTGGATCAGCAACTTGTTGCAGGAACCCTTGATCTACAAACAGTGGGTTTCTGGAGCATGTAGAGCATTGGAACCTATTGAGAACATGGTTCTGATGCCCCAACAGTATTGAGAGTGAGGTAGATCTGTGATCTGGGCCGCAGGGAATGTCACAAAGCTGTCGGAATGTGTTCAGAAGTTGCCGGAATCGTCATTGAGTTGCCGGAAATCACCTTGATGCACAGTTTTTGGTCGGAAACCATTTGGAACTTGTTTCTGATGCATTTGGGGAAGTAATTTGTGGTTCACGACGGTCTGTGTAAGTTTTACGTCATCTACACCTCGCCAGAGCTGCTGGATATGTCGCCAACACCTTCCCAAACTTGCCGGAATCCTCTCGAAATTGCCGGAAAGCTCCTAGAATTATTGAAAATGATGAGTATCTTGCTACTTTTTCTAAATTTCTGAGATTTAAAACCAAATTCAATATGCTTTGTTTCAATTTTTTTTGTTGATTGGTTATCGATATGTTGAAGATGATGTGTTTGGTTGAGACTATGCACCTTATTTGTTGTTTTGTGTTGGTTTGGCTGTGCGTTATGGCTTAATGGTGGTGATTTAGGGCCGTATAATGACGGTTAGTCGATTGGTTGTGATCAATCAGTAGGCAATGGGGGCCTTCTATTTTTTGAGTTGTTTTGATCTCGGGATATCTTAATCATGGACAAGAATAAATCCGAGATCGTTGGCGGGTGAGATACTTCTCATAACTTACAAATTACTACGAAGAAATTGAATGGGGCCAATTATCTTTCGTGGTCACAATCTGCTGCAATGTACTTAGGGATGAAGAAAAACTTGGGTTACATTTACGGGACTATCTAACTGTCATGACATGACTGCTACACTTAACGAAACCAAACATTAGTGATTCTTTTATGTATGTCAGTGATGCTAAACAATTATGGGAGGATGTGAGAGATGCGTTCTCGCATAAACAAAACCTCACAAAAACGTTTCAAGTTAGTGACAAAATTAACACTATGAAGCGATGTTATAAGACTATTGGAGAGTATTACACTCAAATGAGGAGTGTCGGATGAACTGGCCCAGTATCAAGAAGAAGAACTATGTAGCTCATGTGTCAGCAAGGCTAGTAAAAATACTGAAAGGAGGAGAGTGTTTAACTTCCTAAAGGGGTTAGATCTGAATATGAGAATGTTAAATCAAACATTCTAGGCAGAGAGAAGTGTCCTCCACTTGGTACAGTGCATACCCTCCTTCAGCATGAAGAGAGCAGGCAATAGTTTATGCAGAATCTTGGTAGTGATGTATCTGAGAGATCTGCCCTACCATCCTTCACTTCGTGGTAAAGGCAAATCTGGTGGTAAACATGGTGGTTGTGGAGGTCGTAGGGGCATCTCACGTAAAGAAAGAGAGAAATTATTATGTTCTCATTGTGGCAAGAAGAGTCAGACCAAAGAAAGATGTTAGGAATTACATGGGAAACTGAAATTCCTTCCCGGTCGTGCATTTCAGTCCTTCACTGAGAAAACTTCTAATCCAGTTGGTAGTCAGAGTATCCCTCCTGCTTCAACTCCCCCTCCATCTGATTTCCAGAGCTTACAGAGAGAACTTCAGGATCTCCAGGTTTGCCTTCAACGCATGACGGTAACACAAGGACAGGCATCTTCCTCCCACATAGCTGAGTCAAGTACCTATGGGTCTGCACATGTGACCTCATCTTCTTAATCCCCATGGATCATCAATTATGGGGCTACGAACAACATGTCTGATATGACAAATTTATTTTCAACGTTCTCTAGTCTTTCTGATTCTAATTGTTGATAGATCCCTTATTCTTGTAAAGGGCAAAGGTAGGCACCTTGTCCCTTGACTTTTCTCTTTTGATTCCTGATATGCCTATGAATCTATTATTTGTTAATAAAATTACCAATTCCTTACATTGTAGTGTGATATTCTTTCCGTCAAATTATATTTTTCAGAACCTGAAATCGGGGAAGATCCTTAGTCATGATACTGAAGAAAAGAGACTTTACCTCTTTCAAGATTTACGTGGTACATCTCTTCTTGCAGCTATGGTGGTTTCTGTTGATGAAGCTAGATTGTGGCACTCCCGCTGTGGCTATTCTGATATTAGTCGTTTGAAACTTTTATTTCCCGAAAAATTTCATGAATTTGATAATAGTTTGCTTAATTGTTAAACTTGTCAGTTCTCTAAGCATGTTCGCACTTCTTATCCCTTGAGTGGTAGTAAATGTGCTATTCCTTTTGAGGTTATTCACTCTGTTGTGTGGGGGCCTTCCCTTGTTACTGCTTTGAATGGTTATCGTTAATTTGTTACTTTTATTAATAACTGTACTAAACTCACTATGCTCACTCTTATGCGCACCAAAGATGAAGTTGCCTCTATTTTTCCTCTGTTTCACAGACTAATTAGCACACAATTTCATGGGCATATTAAGGTTTTTCGATCGGATAATGGTGGGAAATATTCCTCACATTCTCCAATCTTATCTTCACTCATGAAATTGTGTGGTAAACTACTTGTCCTTATACCCCAACAAAATGGGATTGTTGAGAGGAAAAATAGGCATCTTCTTGAGGCTACTCGATCTCTGTTGTTTGATATGAATGTTCCTAAATATCTCTGGGGTAAAGCTGTCCTTACCGCTGCCTACCTCATCAATCGAATGTCTAAACCTATTCTGTAAGGACATTCTCCATTCCAACTTGTGTTTCCTCATCAAACTCTATTCTTGGTATCACCCCGCATCTTTGGTTCCTTGTGTTTTACACATTTCTCCAATATTCAGCGAAGTCAACTTGTTCCCAAGGCTATCAAGTGTATTTTTATTGGGTATCCCCCTTCTCAGAAAGGATACAAGTGCTTTGACCCTCTCACTCGTCGTGTGATAGTCACCATGGATGTCACATTCTTTGAGGGCACTCATTTTTCTCGTCCTCCAAGTCCTCTTCACGGAGAGAAATAACTTAAAAATGAAAAGAACTCTGAAATGTTTAGAGTTTTACCTATGAAGGATGGTGAAGATTGTGAAGAAGTGGATGATGAAGCTGTTGAGCCGCAAAAAAGCGAACAACCTACCTTTGATAAATATGGAAGGGAAAGATGTATGTGCGAAGGAACAAGAAAAGTATCGTTGAAACCACTGCGCATGAGAATGTAGATGAGTCACCTTCTCATAATACCAACTAGGATTCCTTACCCGAAGAGGGTCCTCTTGTTTCGAATTTTCATCTACTTATTGCTCACAGAAAACTTCCTATATCGTGTACTCTTCATCCCATCAGTATGTGTCATAACACAATCTCACATCATCTCATTATGATTTTATTTGTTCTCTTGATTCTATCACCCTTCCTTCTACTATTTTTTATGTCTTGTTGCAGCCAAAATGGAAGGATGCTATAATTCAGAAGATGAATGCTCTGGAACAGAATCAAACATGGGAAATTATTGACCTCCCAGAAGGAAAGAGAGTTGTTGGTTGCAAATGGGTGTATACAGTTAAGTATAGATTTGATGGTACTGTCGAAAGCTATAAAGCAAGGCTTGTAGCAAAGAGGTACACTCAAACACAAGAAGTTGATTATCAGGACACCTTTGCACCTGTAGTCAAGTCCAACACAATCAGGGTATTGTTATCTCTGGCTGCTCACAAAGACAGGCCACTATCTCAACTTGACGTGAAGAATGCATTTCTTCATGGTGACCTCAAGGAAAAAGTCTACATGGCCCTTCCTCCTAGATTTGTAAAAGGAGAGAAAGAAAAAGTGTATAGATTGAAGAAATCTATGGATTAAAACAATCCCTAAGGGCTTGGTTTCAAAATTTTAGTGATGCTATTATGAGAATTGGGTATCAAAGAAGTCACTATGATCATACTCTATTTGTAAAAAGGGGAATCAAGAAGACTATCATACTAGTCTATGCTGATGATATCATCATTACTGATAATGATAGTCATGAAATTTTTAAATTGAAGGCGTATTTGAATAGAGTGTTTGAAATTAAAGACTTGGAAGTTTGAAATATTTCCTTGGCATTGAAGTGGTAAGATCTAAGAAGGGCATCTCATTATCCCAGCAAAAGTATACCATAGACCTCCTTCATGATACAAGGTTTTTGGGGCGTAGGATTGTTTTGACCCCTATTGAATAAAATCACCAATTAAATGGTGAAGGAGATCTGCTCAAGGATCCACGTACCTATCAGAGATTAGTTGGTAAATTGATTTATCTAACCGTGACCCGTCCGGACATTGCTTATGCAGTAAGCGTGGTGAGTCAATATGTGTACTCACCAAAGACAGTACATTTGCTGATTGTTCACAGGATCCTGAAGTATTTGAAAGGACGTCCTAGCAAAGGGCTTCTCTATAAAAATCGTGGTCATTTGGATGTAGAGATATTTACTGATGCCGATTGGGTCGGGTCTTTGGATGATAAGAGATCAACTACCCGTTATTGCACCTTCTTGGGAGGTAATTTGGTCAAATGAAAATCTAAGAAGCAACATGTAGTATCAAACTCCAATGCCGAGGGGGAGTACCGTGCCATGTCCCAAGGTGCGAGAGAAGGCATGCGGCTTAAATTTATCTTGTCAGACTTGGGAGTTGTATCATCTCCAATTACTTTGTATGGTGACAATGAAGTCGCTCATCATATTGTAGAGAATCATGTCTTTCATGAAAGAATAAAACACATTGAGGTGGACCGTCACTATATTCACGAGAAGGTCGAGTCCAAAGAAATCAATATTCCTCACGTTAGAACTGAGGATCAACTTGCCGACATCTTGACTAAAGGTGTTGGTGGCAAGAGACTTTATGACATCTCCTTCAAGCTAGGTATGATCAACATCTATACTCCAACTTGAGGGAGAGTGTTGGAGAAGTTATTTCAATTGTATGGGCGTAGTAAGTAACTTTGGGTGTGTGTGTAGTTAAGTGAATTTTAAGTTGTACAGTTCACTTAGCGCGGGAACCATGTAATACGTGAACATGCTAGATGATATAAATAATATTTTGCATTGGGATTTGACTCACATTGACTAAACCCTAATTTTCTCCTTCTTCCTCTTCTTCTCCACCTAATTAACTTTTACCGTTTGACAGGGTTCTGATGCTGATCAGCATAGAAGACAAAAAATGCTCAGGAAGATTCCGATCAGAACCCCTGGATTTCTGATGCTTTTCCGACAGGTCTTCAGATCACGCTGACACCAGCGATGATGTCAGCAACGGTGAAGGTGACGTTACAACAAAAAGGGCAGCGTTTGTGAGATCGATTTGATTTGATACCAAGTTAAATTTAGGTAATTAGTTTAGGGATATGGTTAGGAGAGGAAGAAGAGAAAATTTGGGTTGAGTTGCTTAGGCACTCTTCCCAATAGATTAACTATTTATATGCATTGATTACATCACGGATTATGGTGTAACATAAAAGAGAGAAAGTGAGTAAGCGGCTACACTTACACACACACACCCAGAAATACTATTAACCCATCTACTTCATCTAATTACATGTATATCCCCAACATCATATGTATTTATAGAACACAAGATAACTTCCTTTTTTTATTGGTTCCCAAGATAATTTCATGGCCAAGGAAGGTTGAACAGAAGAAATCCGCCTCACAAGTTTAAATCTTTCTTTTTGGGGTCAGGAGATATCTCATAGCAAGGATATATATTGTAAGTTGAATAAATCTTTAATTCTTTATTGATTAAAAAACAAAAAGGTTGAATAAAATTTTCAGACCAGAAGCAAATTATAGCATGTTCAGGAGTAGGAATGCTACCGGTGAAATGATCTGGTTGTCATGCCCAATAATGCTTTCCATTATGCTTGCCCGAGAAGAATTAGGAGAAAATCCTTCCCATGGAGGAACAAAAATCAATTTGGTGCACTGGACAGGGACCGTACTTCTGCTGAGTTTCTCCCACCATACGGTTCCCACTGACCACCATCTGATCATCAAACCATGCTCGGAGAAAGCCACTAAACCCTGCAATCAATAGGTACTTGGTAAGAGTAGCAGCAGAATAATTCACACTAGTGTATGGAAAATAGAACCAATGGTTCCTAATTTGTATTAGCACGAACTAAATAAGATAATATAAAAACTAAAACTTCTTTCACTTTGTTTAACATATGAACGTGTATATGTTATGGTTCGAAACTCGACTTGAAAGTCAGCTGGGTCGGGTTAACTTAAAGGCTCGAGTAAAATATGGCTCAATCTGACTCGACCATTTAGTAGATATATATAGACAATGAGACCATGCAATCGAAATTTCGGTTTTGGTCCCCACCGAAACCGAAACGAAAATATAAAATTTTGGTTATTTTTACACTATGGGGAAGATTTCGGTCGAAATTCAAAATTTTGGCTTCAGTCCCCACCGAAACAGAAACGAAATCCGAGTTTTTGATGCTTGGAAAGCACGGTATGCATTCGACTACTGATCACGTGGCACTTGTTCACCAGGTTACACTGCATCCTCTAAGGGTCCAGCCAGTCGCCAAGGGTTTAGAAAAAAATTGACTTTTGTGCCCTTCAAATTACAGGTCCAAGATCTTGGTTTGCCACCCAAACATGAGCCATTGGAAATTTTCCCTTTGATCCAAAATTCAACAGATGAAAAATCAGTCTTTTTATTTTTTTGGATGGTCGTTGATCGACCTTAGGCATGTTGATATGGCACCTAGTCTTCGGGTTGGGTTGAGTGTTTTCAATGTCTCATGTTCCGGCGAACCAAGATCTTGGACCTGTGATTTGAAAGGGGAAAAGTCCAAAATAATAATTATTATATTAATTCTAAAACCCTACGGGATTCGGTGAACACTTAGAGGATGTGGTGTAACTCGTGATCACGTGGCACGTTGGCAATTGAATGCATCTCATGTGTTCGATTGTATAGTCTCATTATCTTTTATATATATATATATATATATATATATATATATAGTGGAGTTCAGTCTCGGATGAGTTACTCACACCTATTGACTAGTACCAAGTTTCTCACCGAATCGCTCAAATTATGGGAGTCGAGTCAAATTTTGGCGAGCTTTTAAACCAAGAGATATGTAGATGATAAGCCATTGGAATAGATACTTGAAACTAGCACAGAAATGCAGCAAATGAGAAGTCCCCTTTGTAAAAGCCGTCAAACGTACAACCTCGAAGTATCGCTCAAAGGACAGGAACATATCACTAAAAAGTATGATGAAGATCGTTATTTACTAGAAGTCCAAGATGAAGATCAGAGGATGTGTATGACAAGAGGATCGAGAGAATAAAATTGTCACTGAAACTCCGTATTTTTTAATAAGGAGGATCAGTAAAACATCTTTTTAAGATGGCTGAATGATTACGTGCGAGAATATGAAGTACAAATCTTCAAGGATTGACTAAGAATGTCTTCAAATGATGGTGTAATGTGAGAAAAAATTCACAAAACATGAACTAGTTGCATTTCATAGTGACAAAGTCAGACTTCGGGACTATAATTGATAAGAAAAAAATTGAAAAAAATGGGCAAAGTTGGGAGAAAACAGTAAAAACAATAAATAGGGAAAATATATTAAATTATTAATAATTATGAAACAATTATATATATATATATATATATATATATATATATATATATATATATATATTGTGGCTATTTGAATAAATCGTGATTTATTCATGAAGTTCGTGAAATTCAAAAAGTTGCAACTTTTTGAATAAGTCTCTGATTTATTCATTCAAATGAAAAGCAGCCATTAAAATATGGGTTTTTTAAAAAGTGGGAGACTTGTCACTATGATAGTATTTACACTCCTGTGATTGGATATTGGCAGATTTGGAAACATTAACCACGGAAGAAAGGAAAAGACAGTTTAGTATGGAGAAGTCAAAAGCTGGAATTCAGATGGGGTGTATCAGTGCATGTCAGGAATATACGTAAAAACATTGAAACAAAGTTCTAGAATTCTATGTTTTGCAGCTCCATAATCCATATATATAGAAAATTGTTAAGAACTAATATAAGAGTGACAGAAACAGTCACCAAGGTTAGTGACTGGATCGTCCATTCTATGCACGTGGCACCATTGTTGGTGTCACGTGGTTCACAGCATCATCATGTATGATTGGATTCATCCCTAAGATTGCATTAAAAGACACTCTCTACCTATGTTACTTAATTCGCTCATTCACCCAGCGAATGGCGAATTGAATTCAGCATAACAAACAAATTATCAAATTAATCCCTGCGAATTGGATTCATTTAAATGGTTAAAAGCATAAAAGACGATTTGAACTTAATATTTTATGTAGTTAATAAATAATTTAAAACTCATCTTAACCCAACGAATTGGATTCATTTAAAAATTGCAAATTGCAAATTGCGAACCCGAATTTGAATCAGGCAAACCAGCGAACTAAGCAACTATGCTCTCTACCATCTGATTAAGAGGCTATATGCGACAGAAAATGAACGACTAAAACATATTTGGACAATATCATGGTAGTTGTTCATTTTTTTTGCACTTTTAGTCTCTTAATTATATGGTGCAGATAATTTTTCAATGTAATCTCAGGACTAATCAGATTTACACAATGGCGCCATTAACCAGGTGGCACCAAAATGGTACCACATGTGCAGAATCATGACCTGGACACCAATGTTGGTGACCAGGTCAATCACTCTATGCTAGCTCAATTATTAAAGATAATGTTATCATTGGTATTACATTTTATTGCACTCTAAGATGCTAATCATAGAGCTATGCATTTTTTTTTTATAATTTCTTAGTGTAAAGTTTCTTTTTTTTTTTTTGATCAGTAATGTGTAATATATTGAAAATCAGCAAGATGCTGGAAAGGATAGTACATCGACATACCCATCAAAAACGGAAAAAAGAGGAAAGACCAATAAGTCATCCTCCTATACAGGTTTAACACGGATCCCACATATACAATTCCTGACCTAACACCCGCTCACCTCTAGAAGCCCAAAGCCACACCTGGTCTCTGATAGCCTTTAAGATCATCCCCACCGGACGTGTCTTGTTCTCAAAGATCCGAAGGTTGCTTTCGCGCCATAAATTCCAAAAGATGGCGTACAAGGCCATCCTCCAGTACATATCCTGCTGCCCCTCCAAACTAACCGACTCCCACATCAGGAATTGAGTGTATACCGATGCCGGCATAACCCAAACCATCTCGAAATACTAGACGACCACGTTCCAAACATGGTGTGCCATCTCACAGTGAAGCAACAGGTGAGCAGCAGACTCCTCACTATTCATGCACATGACGCACCGATTAGGAAGAGTCTTCCCTCGCCGGATAAGTTGATCCACCGTTAGGATCTTTTCTTTGAATGCCGTCCATGCAAAGACTTTAATTTTTGAAGGTATGTTAGCCTTCCACAAACTTGCGCCGTACCAGTTGATCAACGGTCGTCGAGTGAGAATCTTGTAATAAGATTTGACTTTGAAACAACCATATCTGCTTGGGGACCAAATGCGCTGGTCATGTCCTTGAGGGAGTTTCTGCAGCTGATACAGTCTATGCAGCAGATGTGAGAACGAAGTCATCTCAAATTCATTCAGCATACGCCTGGTGGTGACATCCCAGGTCCTCCCAACCAGATTTTCCGATGCATACTCCGCCACCATTGCGAAGATATCCAGGTAGTATGATTTAAGCGGGTAATCGTCCACCCACCGATCCTCCCAAAACCTAATCCTGGTGCCACAACCACATCTGAAACGCACACCTTTGGCGAAAAGAGGCCAGGTATGACAGATGCTTTTCCACCATGCAGATGTGTCCCTTCGCGGTTCAGTTTGTATACCTCAATTGCCCTCCGAGTATCCATACTTCTCAATCAGCACCTCATGCCAAATGTTGTCCCATTCTTCCCTTGTTCCCCCTCTCCCGAACCATTTACCAAGGAGAGCAATGTTGATTCATTTCAGACTACGGATACCCAGGCCCTCACAACTGACCGACAGCTGGCAAGTATCCAAGTTAATGAGGTGATACCTCTTGTCCGGTCCAGATCCGTCCCACAAGAAATTTCGTTGTATCTGCTCCAGCCCATTGATGACAGCTATCGGACACTTGAACGTAGACATGTAGAACGTAGGCAACACCGCGAGAATCGATTTAATAAGGACTAGTCGCCCACCGCTGTTGAGTAACCTGCCTTTCCACGAAGCTAGCCGCTGCTCAAATCTTTGAACAACTGGATCCCAGTCCCTTTCAGCCAGACGTCTCAAACCGAGTGACAACCCAAGGTATTTGATTGGTAACTTCTCAGTACCGCAATTCACCACTTGCGCTATCTCATTCAATAGCAGATCATCGGTCCTAATTCTCGTGATACTAGATTTGGCAAGATTTATCCGTTGTCCAGATACTGCCTCATAAATCATTAGTGTCTCAAATAACGCTTTGAACTCCGCGACATCAGCTTTCCAAAAATTAAAGTGTCATCAGCGTATTGGAAGTGGGAGATGCACCGATCATTGGTCCCCAGCCGAATTCCGGTAACCCGATTTAACTCTCTCCCCCACCTGATCAGCCCAGCTAGAGCTTCACCAACAATGTTGAATAAGAAAGGGGAAAGGGGATCTCCCTCCCGAATCCCTCTCAAACTCTTGAAGTACCCAGCTGGCATACCATTAATCAAAACAGAGAACCACGCCGACAAATAGCACCCCTTTAACCATTTCCTCCAAATTGCGTCGAAACCCATTCTCCTAAGCATATAGTCGATGCATTCCCAACTTACTCGATCGTACGCTTTTTCCATATCGACCTTCCAAAGCGCCGCCGGCCGACGGTCACGACGAGCCAAATGTATAGTCTCCTGGGCCATCACCACCAGATCCACTAATTGTCTTCCCTTAATGAAAGCTCCCTGATTATTGGAAATGATCTTCCCCAAAACCGGTTGGATTCTATTTGCAAGCACTTTGGCAATTATCTTGTATAAACAGTTAATAAGACAAATTGGGCGGAAATCGGCGATGTCATCAACTCCATCCTTTCTGGGGATAAGTGTGATGAACGTGGAGTTGAGGCTTCGCCCTATGAAACCTGAATTGTGGACCTCATGCAGCACTTCCATAATATCCGCTTTTAGTGACATCCAAAAATTTTCAACGAATTCCATCGTAAATCTGCTGGGCCCCGGCGTCTTGTTCTTTCCACTGAACTTGATCACTCGCCAAACCTCCTCTTCCGTAAATTGCAATTCCAAACCTGTCCTCCGCTCATCCTCGGAGATGGACCGAAATTGGATCCCATCCGATCCAGGTCGGCGCAGTCTTTCATCCGAATATAGCCTTTTGTAGAACCCAACAATGTGCTCCTTGATCTGCACTTCCCTCGAGTAGGACACCCCATCAGCCAGGATTCTCCCCAAATATTTCGATTTGTTCCGCGCGTTGGCAATCACATGGAAGTATTTGGTGTTGGAATCACCCTCCTTTAGCCACTTCACTTTAGATTTTTGTTTCCAATGAGTCTCCTCCGCCATATACATCCTGTTGAATTCCTACTTAACCCTATATCTTTCCTCTCTCTCTCCTTCCTCCAGCCTTCTTGTTTCTTCCAAATTATCAATTTCTTTAAGCTCAACAGCAGCTTCTCTTTGTTGACTTGGATCTGACCGAACACGTATTTGTTCCAAGCCTTTATTCTTTCCTTTGGGTGTTGCAGTTTTGAAATGAACCTGCTGTCCCATCTGGCGTCGTTTCATTCCACCAAGTGGGGACCAACGCTCGAAATTTGTTATCTAAAAGCCACACATATTCTCAAATCTGAAGGGAGACGGCCCTTGAGCCCTCGAGTCACATGATAGCATAATTGGCCTGTGATAGGAGACAACCCGTGCGAATGTTCTTGAAAGGAGCCTTTTGTTTACACTCCTATTGCATCCAAAATAGAGAGCTGCTACTGCCACAGCATCATTTACTAATTTCACACCATTTAAAAAAAGAGGTTGTATTAATTGGTGTGCGCTTCTAGTATTAACTGGTGTGCCATCAATAATTTCATTTTTGGCGTGGATCAAGGTGTCGAGTACGGCCAACAACCGATAACTGATATCAGTCTGAAACCAGTATCAGACTGGTATCGATAGCGGTCTCGGTATCAGCCGATACTGTCTCTTTTCTTTTGTACTTATTTCATTTTTTTTAAAAATCATTTAGTATTGGTATCGGCCGACATGTATTAATATCGCTCGGAAGAATGGACCGATACCGGTTTTGATACCTTCACGTGAATATGATTTTCTTTCTTAATTGCTGTGCACATAGAATTAACCAATGTGTATTAGTAATTTCAGTAATTGGTGTGCAAGAGGTAAATGATGGTGCAGGAGTAATTTCAGTAATTGGTGCAGCTCCAGTATCGGCCATTTTATAAATTTGTACTATCATATTGATGGTAATACGATGAATACAAATGACAGTGAAATGTTAATGACACAGATAGACCTAAGGTATCAAACTTGGTATCGGGTATCAGTCCATCTTGGACCAATACGCATCGGCTGATAGGGATACGGTATTGCCTATACCATATCAGCCAATATTTTTTTCTTTTTTGCAAAAAAAATTAAAAATAGAAACAAAATAATTGTATCGGTCAATATCGGCTGATACTGATACCCATAGGTCAATATCGGCTGATACTGATACCCATACCACCCCGGTGCCTATATCGGGGTGGTATCGGTATCGGTTCTCGACGAAACCGATACATATCGCCGATATGTATCGGTATCAGCCGCATTTTGATACCATGGATAGACCCCATTTATGTGTATACATGAGCGTCCACACCTACAAATGAAGAGTACAACAAAACCATTCATGCCCCGTTTATAGAAGAAACAAAAGACACATAACTTCTCTATAATGTGTATAGACTACATACCTCTCCATCTGGTGAAAAGGTCAGAGCTGAAATTGCAGTGTTAATCATTGTATCTGACGTTCCGACAAGTAAACTCGGAAGCCCTGGAGGTCCACTTGCATCTAGAACTTTTATTTTTGTCACACTACAAAAATACAAGAGAATAAATCCTAAGGATCGAAATAAATTAATATTTAAGGCTGTGTTTACGTGTTTTTTCATTTCAGCTCACACTGCTGATAAATCTGTGCATCCAACTCAAGACCAATTGGCAATGAGTGGAGGGGCCCAGGATATTCTAAGGGGAGTGACAAGGATATAATTTACCCAATGTGGGACTAAACTTCAACATGCCCCCTCTGAACGTGTTGGCGGGACGGGACCAAATCACGTGGACAATTGAACTGGGTGACGTGGAGTGGAGAAGGGCCTGCTGTGATACCATGATAAATCTGTGCATCCAACTCAAATCCAATTGGCAATGAGTGGAAGGGCCCAGGATATTATAAGGGGAGAGACAAGGCTACAATTTACCCAATATGGGACTAAATTTCAACAATTGCCACTTTGAAATTGAAAAAAATAAAAACAGGTCTGTCGGTTTGCGTCTTGATTGCAATATCCACCATATTTTCCTTGGGATTCGATTGCAAGCAAAAAATATTGTGCAGTGACAAACAAAACAAAACGAAAAAAAAAAAATGTATTTCAATTGTCAAATTCCACTACATTGCAATCTAGTGAGACCACCAAACATAGCCTTAACTACAAAGAGTTCCAGAAACATGTGAAATCAGCAAATGAGCAAGAGAATGTGATTCTCAATTTTGAAAACCACTTTTACATTTTCAGGAAGTTTAACATTTTTCCTTTTTTGTTTTCTAAACCTTGAAATAACAAAGATCCATTTCATAGATTCCTTTCACAATTTAACATGAGATGCAGACTCTAAATTCTTGACACCAAAACCACAACTGCGAAATTTAGGGTACAGGCCAACAGAGATGGGCCTGACCAAAAAAAAAATAGAAAAATTTTCTTGTAGTGACTATTCATTGCACATATACACTACAAATCGCATTTTCCTTTGCATTTTCCACATAAAAATAGTTCACTTCTTATAATTGTATAAAGTACTTAGCCACTAGGATGTAATTTAAGAAAGTCCTAGTTCATAAAGTTTGATTAATGCCATAGTTTTCCCAATTCAACCCAGGTAATGCCATTCCATTCCAATAGATGTACCCAGTCCATAAACAGGTAAAATAGCAATTTTTTTTATAATGATTAATTGCAAAAAATAGGCAAGAGGCTTTTAAGGAGTAGCGAAGAAAAGTGAGATCTTGCAACTGGAGAGAACGAGCCAAGAAGAGCAAGAGCATTGGTTAGCAGCAAATGTAGCGGTGTGGAAGACTTCACTTGCTGTCAGGCACACTAGATTAGAAAATGGCTATTCTTGCCAGTCAGTCAGAAGGAAGAGAACAGGCTTGAAAAAGAAAAGAAATCGAATTTTTCAAGTAGTATTAATTGTTCTACCTTTTCCTAGCAACTGGCTTTACTAATGAAATCCTCCAAGTACCTTGCTGTAAAGAGTCGTGAAAATTTTGAAGCTAAATCTTTAAAGCCTACAATAGAAGTCAGATAAAGCACCAGAAGTTCATTCGCTTTCTCTCTTGATTACCAGGCGCTTTCTAATAACATAGACTTTATTAGATTAGTCAGGCGGCATAGCCTTTTGATGACCTTTACCAATAATGGAGACTCGATCTAGAGACATTTCAGCTTACATTCCTACTAATGTAATTTCCAGTACAAATGGAAAACATTCTCATCCCACCCTCCACTCAATTCGGGAATCTGATCGCAGAGGCATTAGAGAAAGCAGCATTAATGGAAGAGGCATCACCCATGCCATAGTCACAAAAGTCTCCAACTTTTTCAAAAAATCGGAAAAAGTTGGTGACTTGCAGTCATCCTGACTTTATCGCTGATTAATCGGCCAAGTCCCTACTCAGCCGATTAATTGGTGACGTTTGTGATGTGGTCCGATTTTTTCTTTTTTTACTTATACCTAAGGGGAAAAGAAACCTTTAGGTTTTGTACTATTTTGTTCAGTTTGTTCATAAAAAACCTTTAGGTTTTGCCTATTTTGTTCATTAAAATCATATTTTTAACTTGAAATATATCATGATATACTTTTTATACTTCTGTATTTTTTGTTTTCTCCAATTTTTTTTACTTTGACCGATTTTTCCAACTTTGATCCTTGCCAATTTATTGGCTACTCCCGACTTCATGACCATAACCCATGCAAGGGACACTAGAGCAAAAGCTTTCCCGGTAGCATAGTCAAGGGTCAATCCAGCAAGAGAGGCAGGAGGAAAGGAAAAAAGTTTTACTTGGAGTTGTCATCGTTGCAAAACAGATTGACTACAAGTTCGAGAAAGGAAAAAAAACCATGTCACTTTGCATGATATACCTTTGCACGTCATATATACGAATGGTAACACTATGAATATCTCCAACTGCATCTCCAATAGCCAACCGTGTTGATGTCTCATTCAAAGCTACCATTGGAAATACACGCACAACTTCCCCTAATGCTACCATGGAACTTTGAAGGCAAGATTTTCGCATGACCGAGTTCCCATGGTCCATGGTCTGTAAAATAAAGTTTACTACCTGCAAATTTTTCCAGTTTCAGAATGATTTATATATATATATATATATATATATATATATAACTAGAAATGAAGAGAAAACATCTCTTATCCACAGAACATGATAAAATTCAAAATTCAAATTACACAAAGGTGGCCACCATGCTTTTAGAGTTTGTTTTCAAAATACATTTATTTCCAATGTGACACTATAATTCTACCTAAACCCGCATAATTGTTATTGCTGTCAAAACTCAAGAACATATGCAGCATAGAATGGACAACACATGTTGATCTTATAGTTTAAGGTTGGAGCATAGCGACAAAGTCAGTTTTTTAATAAAATAGCAAGGGAAAATTTAGTGAAAAAGCCACAACCATTGGCAAAGTCGAGGAAAAAGGAGGAATTGGAATAAATAAATAAATTATATTAATGAACATATAAACTATGTATTTCAAATGTCAAGCATTTATTCCACGTTTTAAACCTATTTTTAAGCAAATTAACACATTATTGATACATATAACATAATTCCACAGGCAAATAATGAAAATATAAATAAATAAATAAATAAATTATATATATATATATATATATATATATATATATATATATATATATATTCCATGGAAAAAGGGTATATGGGTTGGACTGCATGGATGAACTCATGCACTCCAGTCCTAGATCACATGCCACATGGCACGTGATCCCAAAACAACAACCTTTTGGGATCATTTGTCACATGGCATGCGATTTATTAAAAATAAATTAAAAATTAAACTTTTTTGGTGGTCAAAGTTTATGTACTCCCACACATTCTGGTGCATTGAATAATTTTTCCCCTTTGACCACATTTTGGACGGTAGATATACTTCAGATCATGTCCAAATTTTTTGGGTGGCCTCTGATCGTCCTCGGGCAAGTTGTCGTGGTACCTGATCCCTTGTATGGGTGCCACATGGACCCCACCTGAGTCAAATTGATGTATCCACCATGCATCGCAACCCATATGCCTGGGACTCATATTCCATATGCCATATTTATTCCACATTTTAAACCTATTTTTTGAGCAAATTAACCCATTAGTGATACATATAACATAATTCCATAGGCAAGTAATGAAGTTCAATTGTTTTAATGATTTCTTATTAACTTGAATTTGGTGAATTTTATTCACGTTTTAAACCCAAAATTTGCATCTTAAAAAAAATAATATTAAATAATATTAAATGTTATTTTATTCCCAATATAATTGATAAGTTATTAAGTCGCAAATTTTCTTTTTTCTCAAAAAAAAAAAGCCATTTTTTCAATATTGGTTGGAGCAACCATACCAAAAAAGTAACCTTCAGGCTATGCGTCATAGGAGTTTAAGTGTCTCATGTACGTGCATATGCTCATATAGCAGAGTGGCAGCCTCTTCAAACTAGTAGGGCCTTAGATTGTTTTCAATGGATTCTGTAAGTTCTGTATGGAGAATATTTTAAGATGCCGCTCAAAACTTCTTATCAAAGAAAGTAACCGACACAGGAGTAAACTTAGGCGAGAGAAGATTGGCATGGACAGTGTGAGAAAAAAAAAACTCCTAGTAAATTTAATTGTTGACGGGTATACAAACCTTATCAAGGTAGGGAACCAAGGGTTTTGGAGAGGCACGTATAATCCTGATGAGAGTCATAAGTGCTACCAAATGAACAGGTGAATCAGAGGCAGTAGCCCAAATCTGACTCTCAATAGCACTTAGAAATCCAGTTACATCAGCCATTGCTAAGCTTGGAAGAAGAATCCCAGCCAAAGTCTTGCGAATGGTAACACCAACATCTGAATTTTGTATGGCAGTGTTAGTTGGCGCACCACTCACACATTCGATCTGGAAAAATATATCTCTAACCAAATCCGGTATTTCAGGACCAATGCATGCTTTCCATGTACTCTCCATCCCCTCTGCTAGGAGCTCTGCAGCTGTAGAACTATATCTTTCGTTCATGGCCATAACCAACTTCATTAACCGGTGAACAACCAACTTACTAATACTTGGTTTCACGAGAATTGGATACCAAACAGCTAATGCAGCTGCCACAATAATATGAGAGGCCATTGCATCTTGCCTTGTTCCCCCGATACAAGAAACCCATTCTTGCATTTCAAATGATTCCAGCCATGCAATTGTGCTGGATTCCTCACCTAGATGACTTCCCCGCATTTCTGTGACCCCGCATAAATCCAAGGAGTTGCTTTCCTCACCTGTATTTGGAAGCAGATCCTCTCCCTCTTCATTTAGACCGCTTGAATGAACATGTTGAATTGATTTCTCACCACTGAGGGGAAGTGGAATAGCCCGTGAGGCAGCACAATGGAACAAAGTACGTGCAGCCATACGAACATGTTCACTTGGATCTTGCCAAAAACTGACCAAGAGCTGTACAAATTGTGCAATAAATTAGAAAGAAAACCCTATCTTGGTAACAACAAAATTACATATCGTGCAAGAGACTAACAGTGCAACATGCCTATGAATGATGACCAGAGATAGCAAAATTGAGAAAGATTACAAATTTGAATTGGGAATGGCCTTAAATATGATGAATAAAGAAACTAAACATGCAAAAGAAACAAGACAGCCTTTGGAATCAATTTTAGTAACACTTCACCAATAACATATCCAGAAAAATAATTAATTAATTAGTTAATTAAAACAGATAATAATCAAGCACATTGACATTCTCGTTTAAAATATAAATAATCCAAAATTGTTGTGGCTTACTTGGTCACAAGAAGGTAACATGAGAAATAACGAAAAAACTCAGGATTCCTTGTAAGAGTAGCAATAACAGAATATAAGAGATTCCAAGTTCTACGCAAAAACAAAGGTTGATAGTTGTTAATATTCTATGATAGAAGTCCTCTCCTCTACATGCTAAGAAACTGAATGCTTACTAGATGATGTTAACCGCAGTCAACTCCATTAATTATCAACATAAAAATAATAATAATAAAAAACAAAGAGATAGTCCAGGAAGAACTACAATAAGAAAAAAGTACACTAACATGCGAGTCCTTTAAATAAGTTTAAAATAACTAAAAGAAAAGTGTTCAAAAGCCTTATATAGGTTTTAGGGGTTTCGTCTATTCAAAATAGTACTCCTAGACTTATCAGACAACCGAAAATAGCATCAGTTACTAACCTATATCTCAACTTTATATGTTTCCATTAACTCCACCTCTATTTAACGGGTCTCCTTCGTTTAAACTCATTTAATTGTGTTCGATACTCTAATATAATGTGACGTCCCCAAATTCACACACCGAACCAATGCGCTCACTTGGAGGCATCACACTACGTCATATATCCATGATTTTAAATAAATCAATTATTCCATAAAGATCCGCATATAAACGCAACGGAAAAAAAACAACTATTTAAAAGTGCACGCAAAATTTTTTTTCTTCATCATGAGAACAATACTAAATTATGAGATAACAACCTATTATACCAAATTGTATGGTTACTCCTTAAATTAAAAAAAACTGAAATCAAACATAATCCATCATCTCTACATGTTACTTCTGCATTTTTACTCTCCTTCAAACGAACTAGAACTGGATCTTCTAACTGCTTCCCTCTAATTTGATCCAATAGTACCGGCTTAATGTCAATGTAGGATAACAAAGCCCTTGGTTTAAGTATCTTCTCTGGAACATTCCTACTCAGCGCATCAGCTACTACGTTAGCCTTCCCTGGGTGGTACCTAATCTCAAGATTGAAGTCTATCAAAGTCTCCATCCACCTCCTCTGTCTCAAGTTCAGATCCTTCTGCGTAAACAAGTACTTTAAATCTGATGGTCCGTTGATACGATGAACTTTTCCTTGTAAAAGTAATGTTTCCATAACTTCAACACGAAAATAATTGCTGCGAGCTCTAAGTCATGTGTCGGATAGTTCCTCTCAGGATCTTTCAATTGCCTTAAAGCATAGGCGATAACTTTCTCATTCTGCATCAACACACCACCCAAACCCTTATTTGACGCATCTGTATAAATAAGAAAACCTCTACTACCTGATGGTGTCGTCAAAATTGGTGCGGCTGTCAATCTTCTTTTTAGCTCTTGAAAACTCTGCTCGCATTCATCGGACCAAACAAATTTCGTCTTCTTCCTTGTTAAATTTGTAAGCGGTCCAGAAATCTTTGAAAAACCTTCTACAAATCTTCTATAATACCCTGCTAAACCAAGAAAACTTCTAATCTCGGTCACGCTCTTCGGTCGTACCCACTAAACAATCGCCTCGATCTTCGCAGGATCAACAGTGATTCCTTTCTTAGAAACCCGATGGCCTAGAAAAGCCACCCCCGTCATCCAAAACTCACACTTGCTCAACTTGGCAAAAAGTTGATGTTCCAAAAGTGTCCGAAGCACTATCCGTAGGTGAGTAGCATGCTCCTCCTCTGATTTCGAGTAGACTAAAATGTCGTCCAAAAAGACTACTAGAAATTGGTCCAAAAAGGGTCTGAACACCCTATTCATCAAGTCCATAAATACTGCAGGTGCATTCGTCAAACCAAAAGGCATCACTAAAAACTCGAACTGTCCATACCTTGTATTAAAAGTTGTCTTTTGTATATCCTCTTCTCGTACTCACACTTGATGGTAACCAGACCTTAAATCAATCTTCGAAAAGCATCAAGTACCTCCTAACTGGTCAAACAAATCATTAATCCTCGGTAACGGGTATTTATTCTTCACTGTCACTTGATTTAACTGTCTATAATCGATGCACAGTCTCATTGAGCCATCCTTCTTTACAAACAAAACCGGCGCTCCCCATGGTGAGTGACTCAAGTGTATAAAATTTTTCCCCTGTAACTCTTCCAGTTGCTTCTTCAACTCAGACATCTCAAGTGGTGTCATCCTGTATGGTGTCTTCGAAATCGGTGTCGTACCCGGTAATAAGTCGATTCGAAACTCCACTTCTCTAACAAGCGGTAAACTAGGAAGTTCCTCGGGAAAAACATCAGCAAACTCCCTAACTATAGGTATCTTCGAAACATCAACACTCTTCTCTTCTAAATTCGTCATCGCACATAATGTTAGCATGGTTCCTTTTCTCAAGCCCTTGAATTTAAAAATCGATCCGTCGCTTTTCGCAAAGATCACCTTCTTCTCGTAACAATCCAAAACAACTCGTGACTTTGCTAACCAATCCATCCCAAGAATAACGTCAAAATCTTCAAAGTCTAAAACAATCAAATCAGCCTTCAGGTCGTTCTCTCCAATTCGAACAACGCAATCTGGGTAGTACTGATCAGCAATGACGGTTTTTCCCAAAGGTGTTGCGACAACCAAGGTAAAGCTCATTATGCTAGGTTCCTTCTCCAATCGTGGAGCGAAACCCAAAGAAACAAATGAATGTGAAGCTCCCGAATCCATAAGTACGTGAGCGAAACATCCGTCAAATCAATTAAACTAATCATAATTACAAATCTAGCAAATAATTAAGGACTAAATAACGAAAAATCTCGGTCGTTACATATAACCAATTCCTAATTGATAGCAATAAACCCAAACGAGAGGAGCCATGACTTGGACAGAAATCTTGAGATTTCTATCCCCCATGATTTAATAACCACATGATCACGTATGCGATCGCGTCACATGGCTTTCCTGATTTTTAGCGGTAATGGGTCCTCTAATCATGGCCGATTAAATCTCTCTTGGCTCATATTGTAACAACTCCAGATTTTTGGAACCGTACAAGCCATATGCCACGCACGTGCATGTGTGGTTCACAAGGAAACCTGAGTCAACATATACACACGGTGTGTATATGTGTGTAACATATTATATTTTTCCCTTCCTTTCACTATATAAGTGAAAGTGGAGAGAAGGCCCTCCCCTACGTAATATAATTTAAACCTAAATAGAGAGGAGGAAAATAGAGAAAGGAGAGTCTTGTAGAGAAGAAAGGCTAAGGCCTTTCTTGGAGTGTAAACCGGTGGAAGACCTGGAGAGAAGGTCGGATCAGAAACGTAGAGATCTCTTCGAAGTAACAGGGATTCGAACATGAGATCGAGCCGATTACGAGATCCGCCGATTTAGGTAAGAGATAATGCTTGAGAAGTGCTTAGGTATGTCTTAACGATAACCTACAATGTATTGGGCAATGGCCGTTTAATTATATTTAAGATTTAAGGAAATAGGATAGATTTCTTGAAGAATCACAGAGTGAAGGTTTCCGCTCCTCGCTAGAGCGATCTAAACGTCTCGCTCGAGCGAGGACAGCATATATATATACCTGAGAACAAGGTACGCTCTGGGATCGCTCGAGCGAGACCCATATTGAAGGAATAAGCTCGCTCGAGCGAGGTATCACTTTAGGTTTCAGACACCTCGTTTTAACCGCTCGAATGAGGATAAGGGGCCGCTCGAGCGAGGCTAGGCAACCGCTCGAGCGAGGTTAGGAGGTCGCTCGAGCGAGGCACCAAAACTAAATTAAAATACTTTTATGTATACAAATATACCTCATGTGAACTATGCGCTCCAGGAGTGTTAGTGACCACTGGTGACCATTCTAAGGCATGTCCTTTCGCATGAAATGTAGGTTGACGTGAGATCAGTACGTGTCATCACTACGAGAAAGGACCACTGGGTTTTGCCTTGAGGTAGGGAACCTTATCGAAACATGCACATTGTTCAATTTCTCATATGTGTGGTACAGATCTAATTGCTAAACTAAGTATCTAATCATGTCACATAAATAAAGCGTGCGTGTGTAGACTTCAGAAAATGAAGCCAGAGGTCCCAAGGGGACGCAAACACCACAAGGTAAATACCTATATGATACGAGATATCAGTAGCATCCCAGGGGTGCAGATGAGAATCAGTGGGAAAAAGAAAGTAAGGTGATAAGGCCTAATATATTAAAAATTAGCACAATCACGGTGAATAACTATATGTAAAGCACACTTGATATTTTCTGTTATTTAAGGTTTGTTTAGAATACCCCACCGACGTGGCGGGATACCCACGACTGACTCGGCAGGATATCCGTGACTGGTACGGCGGTTAATCCGTATACAATAGCACATCCCAGGGATGTAGATGTAAGAGTAGACCCATACCTATGAGAAAGGGCTTGGGCGATTCCGGGGAATACAAATTTAATAACCGTCTAGTTAGACAACGATGGTGGGTATTCCATCGGGGCTCGATGCTATATTGCTGGGGACTATTTAAGTTAAAGAGTTAAGTTATTAGTAGAATTCACAACTAAACGAGTAAGGTGAGAAAGAACAAAACCATGCAAAGTAAGTAGTTGTATTCATCATTTTCTTCATTTATTTCGATTGTCTTTCCAAATAGTAACATCAGATAAACTATATTTTAAAACTTCATAACATATATGTAAGAATTAATCTATATGTTCTTTGCGTTTCTCTACTGAGCTAGGATGTAGCTCACCCCCCTTAGACTATACGTCGCAGGTCCAACACTAGCGGCAACATAGGCTTCGAGAGACGTTGATCCAGAAGGTTCGGATTACGTGGCCGGAGAAGAGTTAGAACCTCCTCCTGAGGAATTCTTCTAGAAGTTCCTTACGTTTTGAGTGGTGAGTAGAGAGTACTCGTGGCTTGGCATGTCAAGTCCTTTCTTTTAAATGTAATTAAATACTATACCTTCCTTTTGGCGAACCATCGAGGGTGATAAGATTGTCATCAATGGTTCGGGACAGTTCCTCTGCTCATGAATTGGCATGAGACCGGAACTGTCTGGAAACATGGAGACTTAGTTAGTTTAAAGCTTTGGTATTCTAAATTGTTGGCTTTTACTTGTTACATGATGTTCCGCATAGATTTAAGGTGCATGACCTCGAGGGTCTTGCTGATGGCACGGATTTCAGTAGCGAAATTTGGGTCATCTGATTGGTATCAGAGCCTTTCTTCTAGAAATTCTGACAATCATTTCTTTTGTCAGAGCATAGGGACTTCTGCTGACGAAAGTTAAATTCATATGCAAATCGTGATGTCTTCGGGAAGGAGAGGTCGACCAAGGGGTGGTCATGATAGGAACTTCTGATGAGGTGAGTTCATCTCAACGAACACGATGATTGGGAGAAAGAGAAATTCCCGAGAGTAGTAGTCAAGGGAACAAAGAGCAGACCGAAAATCACGATCAAGACCGTCAGGGTCAAGATCAGAGAGAACAAGATAGGATCAGGGAGAGAAATGAAGAGAGAGAGGAGCGTCAGAGGATGATGCACACTATGGAAACCATGGCGGCTGCCATGGCAGCATCCTTATCGACCAAAATCGTAATCGATCGACCACCTACATCTCCTGAGTGCCAACACCCCAAGCCTTCATTCACGAATTAGGAGGATGAGACCTCCTAACTTTTTAGGGCAAGCAAACACTATGGCTGCTGAAAATTGGCTAAGTGAGATGGAAAAGCTTTTCAACGTATTCACTTGCACGGAAGATGAGAGCGTTTGTTGGGCAGCGTACATGTTAGATGGGGAGGCTGGACCTTGGTGGAAGTCTGTGTCGCGAACTAGGGCTCAGGAGACCCCAAATGTACCATGGACGTGGAATGAATTCGTGGAAGAATTCAATAAACAGTATTTCCCCGAAGTGGTGAGAAATCAGATGGAAATCAGTTTTTACAACTCCAAGAGAAACATGACGGAGATGCAAGTGGAGTTCATGAGACTTGCTCGTTTCGCTTCCGACTACGTGGTTACAGAAGCAATGAAGACAAAGAGGTTTCAACAGGGTTTGAGGCCAGATATTCGAGGAGTTGCTCCATTTCAGCTAAGAACATACGGAGAAGTTATGAGTAAGGCGTTAGTGGTGGGAACAACAACCGCTACCGTCAAAGGGAACAACAGGGAAGAACAAACGTGGATCGAGCAGGCGGGAACTACGAGCCAATAAACAAAAAGCCGAGGTTCAGAGTACCAAACCGTAAACAACCGTTTCAAGCAAGATATGGGAGGCCAAACACATATCAAAGGTTTCCCTTTCTGGCATCAGGGAGACCGATGAGATATGAGAGTCCTGCCATTTCTACTGGAGTTGCGACAACACAAGGCTTATCACGAGCTGCATCTTCAACACCAAGGGATACTTGTGCCAAGTGTGGCAAGTCCCACAAAACGGCTGATTGCAGACAAGGGATGCGAGGTTGTTTTAAATGTGGCAAGATGGGCCACGTGATTAAGGACTGTCCTGAGGCAAACAAGGAGAAGACAGCTTCAGCTTCGATGTCACGACCAATTCAAGCAAGAAAAACGGTCGTGCAAGGGAGAGCCTATGCAGTCACTGCTCAGGAAGCAGAGAACATGCATGACGTCATCCAAGGTGAGAATCTTTTTAAATTTAAGAAATTTCATTTCTTTAGATAGAGAAGGTGCATTCAATAGAAATAGTGTAGTTGCTTTTGCTAAACACTAAATTTATACGTGGACTAGGGGTGTGAAAGGATGTGTAAATTTTTGTATGTATGTATGTATACTATAGGCAGTTTAACCGTGTATGAGAAAGGATGTTTCGTTGGATATGACGCTAGAGTGTTGATAGACCCAAGGTCTACCCACTCATTCGTCACTCCACGATTTGCCAAGAGGATGAAGATTGTTCCAGAGGTGTTGGACTTCGTCCTATCTGTGTCTATTCCGACTGGAGAATTAATAGACACGGAGTTAGCTTGCAAATCCGTCATTGTAGCAGTTCAAGACCTAGAGGTGCATGAATTGGAAGCAAAATTGATACTGCTGGACATGCAGGGGTTTGACGTGATCCTTGGCATGGACTAGTTGGCGCAACACAGTGCAACAGTCGACTGCAAGAACAAGGTCGTCATTTTCAGACCCAACACAAGAAGATCATTTCGATTTCAAGGAGTCAGGTCGTCATCTATGCCACTGATCTCGTGATGAAGTAGAAAATGATCGAGAAAGTCACGGTTACTTGGCATTCTTGAAGGCGATAAGGAAGAAGAATGTCATTTGGAAATCGCGATGGTGCGAGAGTTTGAAGATGTGTTCCCAGACGAATTGGGGTTACCTCCAAAGAGGAAGTGGAATTCGCTATCAACTTAAGCGCCCGAGCGGAACACATCTCAAAGGCACCATATCGAATGGCTCCTACTGAGTTGAAGGAATTGAAGGAACAATTACAAGAACTTATGGATAAAGGGTTTGTAAGACCAAGTGTGTCTCCTTGGGGAGCACCTGTCTTATTTGTAAAGAAGAAAGATGGGTCAATGCGTTTATGCATTGACTATCGATTAAACAAACTAATGAAGAACCGAAATGCAGATGATGATTTGTTCGATCAAGCAAGGAGCAAGGTATTTCTCTAAGATCGACCTCGGTGGATACCATCGATTGAGAGTTAAGTAGAAGATATTGACGCATTCGAACACGGTATGGACACTGAATTTTTAGGGATGCGTTTGGGTTGACAAACGCACCGGCGTCGTTTATGGACTTAATGAACCGGGTATTTAAACCACAACTGGATTCTTGCGTCGTAGTGTTTGTCGACGACATTTTGATATATTCCAAGTCAGAAGAGGAGCATGAGAAGCATCTAAGACTCGCTTTACAAACCTTGCGTGAACACCAACTTTACGCCAAACTCAGCAAATGCGAATTTTGGTTAGAAGAGGTTAGCTTTTTGGGACATGTCGTCTCCAAGCATGGTGTCACAGTGGATCCGTCCAAAATCGAAGCAGTAGTGAATTGGGAACAGCCTAAGACAGTGACCGATATCCGTAGTTTCCTTGGACTGGCAGGTTACTATCGACGCTTTGTTGAGGGGTTTTCAAAAATATCGGGACCTCTCACAAGACTTACAAGGAAGGATGCGAGGTTCGAATGGAGTGAGGCGTGCGAGAAGAGTTTTCAAGAACTCAAAACGAGACTCACTTCAGCTCCAGTTTTAGCGATTCCTTGAGGCGATGGGGATTCGCGATTGTCTGATGATGCTTCATTACAATGGTTTGGGTTGCGTGCTCAACCAACACAAGAAGGTGATAGCTACTGGTCGACAAATGAAAGAACATGAGAAGAACTATCCACACATGACCTAGAGCTAGCAAGATCATATTTGCGTTGAAGATTTGGCGACACTATTTATCGTGAGACCTTGAGATTTTTACCGATCATAAAGCCTCGGATACTTGTTCACGTAAGAATTAAATATGAGACAACGCAGATGGATGGAGTTTCTTAAGGACTATGACTGTTCCATACAGTATCATCCAGGTAAGGCTAACGTAGTAGCTGATGCCCTAAGTCGAAAGGGTCCAGCTCTGTTGGCCAGTTTGGATCTGGGTATGCATAGGTGGAAGTTGTTTGAAGATCTTTCGATGTATGATGCAAATATTGAGCCACGCGCTACAGGGGCCTTTTTGGCTAACATATCAATGAGACCAGTAATATTCGAACACATCCATGAGCTACAGATGAGGGACCCAGCGTTAATGAAGAGTCGTCAAGATGTAACTGAGGGCATCAGATCAGATTTCTCAATCAAGGAGGATGGTTCCTTGTTGTTCAAGGGTCGACTCTGTATTCCGGACAATGTTGAGCTAAAGCGAACTATCCTTGACGAGTCACACAAATCAAGTTACGCGATACACCCAGGCAGCACGAAAATGTACCAAGATCTGAAAAGGAATTACTGGTGGAGAGGTTTAAAACAAGATGTAGCAGAATACGTTTCACGATGTTTGACGTGTCAACAAGTGAAGATTGATCATAGACACCCTGCAGGATTGTTGCAACCTCTACCAATACCAGAATGGATATGGGAATCAATATCTATGGATTTCATCTTTGGACTACCGCGTACGGCAAAGAGATATAATGCCATCTGGGTAATCGTGGACCGACTAACCAAGTCAGCACACTTCCTACCTTACAACACGATGTATACAGCAGGAAAGCTAGCGGAACTCTATATGAAGGAAATAGTACGCCTACACGGAATCCCAAGTAGCATTGTCTCCGATCGAGATCCGTTATATACATCAAAATTCTGGAAGAAGTTTCAGGAAGGGATGGGGACACGATTAGATTTCAGTTCAGCTTTCCATCCGCAATCAGACGGACAAACAGAACAGGTAAATCAAGTAATAGAAGACATGTTCAGAGCTTGTATGTTGGAAATGCAAGAATCGTGGGATCAATATTTACCGTTAATCGAATTTGCATATAATAGCAGTTTCCAAACAAGCATCGGAATGGCACCATATGAAGCATTATACGGAAGGCGGTGTAAATCGCCCATCAATTGGGAGGAAACCGGTGAAAAATTTGTTTTAGGGCCCGAGTCACGCAAGAAAATGCCACAATCGTCCGAATCATTAGGGAGAAACTTAAGTCGGCTCAAAGCGATGTAAAGCTACGGATATCAAGCAAGGTGGGTGAACACGTGTTTGTCAAGGTGTCACCTATGAAGGGCGTGATGAGATTTGGAAAGAGGGGGAAATTGAGTCCACGATATCTTGGACCATTCGAAGTTTTGGGCCGAGTTGGCGAAGTTGCATATCGCATCGGCTTACCTCCGGTGTTCAATCGAGTACATAACGTTTTCCACGTTTCTATGCTCAGGAAATATGTGAACGACCCTTCCCACATTTTGAAAGGTCAATCACTAGAGATGTGTGAAGACATGAGCATGATAGAAGAGCCGGCAGAGGTACTGGATAGAAAGGAGCAAGTACTACGCACCAAAATCATTCCCTTAGTACTTGTTCGATGGAAGAATCATCCGACCGAAGAAGCAACATGGGAACGGGAGGCTGATGTCAAAGAACAATACCCCAAGTTGTTGGAGGGGGTCAATTAGAATTGCTTGTAAATAGCGACGTCACATAACACTTTGATTTCAAGTATAAATTTCAATATTTTTCTAGCTTAAATTGTTTGTTACGGCGGACTCCTCATGCGTTTCCGATCACCGTGTCCTTAAGTAATGTTAGGGGGTGATTTGAATCACAATGTTTCCGAACGTAAGAACGGAGGAAGACAAGATACGAGCTTATGGATGACTGAATCATGTGATGGGTTAGCTCGAGCGAGACTTCACACTTGCTCGAGCGCGAGCTACAAAAAAAAATAATAATAATAAATAACAAACGTGACGTGTTTTGGGATCGCTCGAGCGAGGAATAGTGACCGCTCGAGCGAGGTGTATTTGTCGCTCGAGCGAGGATTCCAAGCCGCTCGAGCGAGGCCAAATTTCTATGCCAGTTACCATTCTGTGATCGCTCGAGCGATAACTAACGACCGCTTCGGCGAGGACATATAATATATACACCCATTTCTTCTTCACGCGAGGAGTTCGGTGCCGAGCGAGGGTCTAGGGTTTTCACTTTCAAGCATTTTCCGTCCGATTCAAGCCGGATTCGAAAAAATCCGAACCGTCCAAACCATTTTCCTAGGTAAAATCTACCTTCTCCACACTCCTTTACGTTTTTAAACTCTATCACTCTAATGGCTTCTTCAAGCCCTAACCCCTAACCGAGGAAGCGAATGGCGACCCGATCGCCATCATCGCGAAACAAGGCACCACAACAACAACCACCACCACCACCGGCACCCATCCCGATCCAACTTGATGATTGGTGGGGCACGAAAGAAATGGAACCCGAGTGGGAAATTCATCCCTCGTGCTTTATTGATCCGACATCCACGAAATGGACATCGGATTTCCTGACAAACCACCAACTCTGACCCTTACTTACACCATTTGGACCTCGGTACTACCCGAGATTAGTCCGATTATTTTATCAGACCCTCAAGACCAATGTAAATGAAGACACCATCCTCGTCATAATTGACGGGAAGGATCTGTCTTTTGGAGGCGGCGATGTATCCGCTGTCATGAACTGCCCTCTCACCTACACCCCGACACCAAACACACAACCTCCACTTGTTGGGAACGTCGGGTTTTCGACGATTATTGATGATATTATCTTTGGCGCGTCCGCATCGGGTCAATCCATCACCCGATCCCAGTTACCACCACACATGTGGTTTTTAGACATCATTTTCAAGAAAAATTTACACCCTACCTGTCATGACCAAGAGCGTCGTGACACCTTTTTACGAACCTTGCACTCCGCCTTCCATAATAGATGGTTTAGCGCCCCAATGGTCGTCATTAAAGGCATGGTGCATGCCTATAAAAGAAATGTTAGGGGCGTTATTCCTCCGCCGATAAACCGCCTCCCATACGCACGTCTTATATCCCGACTCCTCGATGCGCGTAATGGGAGGGATGGATTCAAGATCAACACCAATGAGTTGTCGCTTATTGATAACGTTGTACCCTACATAGCCCAAGACCTCAGCCGAAACCTAAAGGGGCTTCAAAACAGTGTAAATAAGAAAAGAGATCGTCAGTCAGCGCGACACCACGAACCATCAACAGGATTAGCTACTCCCTCCACTGTGCCTCCACCAAATCTGCATACCACCGACACCAGTATGTTAGGGGAGATTCTCCAACAGGTACAGGAGACCCGACTACATCAGTGGTTCCAGGAGGTGCTTCTCATTGACCTCATGGGTCAGGCATATCCGCAAACGTACCGACAGCAGGTTGCGGCGATGAGAGATGCCATTTTTGGGACATCTAGTTCGGGCCAGGCTGCTAGGACCACTACAGAGGGTGCCACCCACGCCGGAGAGACCGTTGGTGAGGGCGAGGGAGACGATGCGGAAAGTGATGAGGAATGGGACACAGGCGATGACGACGATGAATACGAGGAGGGTGACGACTAGGTCGCTATGGATATATTTTTTATTTTATTTTATTTTATTTTTATATTGTGAAACTAAAAATTTTGGTTGGTATGGCGAATGGTTGATACTGCTGTGACATGATTGTCACAAATTATAATTAGTGGGCACTAAATATTTGTTATATATATATTTATGTTTTGATTAGATGAGTCTAATAGAATGACTGTAGAACATGACAAAAGTTTTCATGCATGGTGTGGTATGAACATCTTTCAATTCTAATAATGATCGTTTATCAGGTTCTAAACTCATCAGGCCGTTTCAGGTGATTGTATTATTGTTGGTACAAACACTTGTAATCTTTAAATAGATCTTTTCGGGTCACTGGACCATACGACTAACTAATAAATGAGTGATGAGTTAATCAAGGACACAGCCGTAAAATATGTAGTCACATTACCTTAGGTCATGATCGATTTTCGAGGGCGAATATCTTATAAGGTGGGGTGAATGTAACAACCCCAGATTTTCGGAACCGTACAAGCCATATGCCACGCACGTGTATGTGTGGTTCACAAGGAAACCTGGGTCAACATATACACACGGTGTGTATATGTGTGTAACATATTATATTTTTCCCTTCCTTTCACTATATAAGTGAAAGTGGAGAGAAGGCCCTCCCCTACGTAATATAATTTTAACCTAAATAGAGAGGAAGAAAATAGAGAAAGGAGAGTCTTGTAGAGAAGAAAGGCTAAGGCCTTTCTTGGAGTGTAAACCGGTGGAAGACCTGGAGAGAAGGTCGAACCAGAAACGTAGAGATCTCTTCGAAGTAACAGGGATTCGAGCATGAGATCGAGCCGATTTAGGTAAGAGATAATGCTTGAGAAGTGCTTAGGTATGTCTTAACGATAACCTACAATGTATTGGGCAATGACCGTTTAATTATATTTAAGATTTAAGGAAATATGATAGATTTCTTGAAGAATCACGGAGTGAAGGTTTCCGCTCCTCGCTCGAGCGATCTAAACGTCTCGCTCGAGCGAGGACAGCATATATATATATATACCTGAGAACAAGGTACGCTCTGGGATCGCTCGAGCGAGGTATCACTTTAGGTTTCAGACACCTCGTTTTAACCGCTCGAGCGAGGATAAGGGGCCGCTCGAGCGAGGCTAGGCAACCGCTCGAGCGAGGTTAGGAGGTCGCTTGAGCGAGGCTAAGCAACCGCTCGAGCGAGGCACCAAAACTAAATTAAAATACTTTTATGTATACAAATATACCTCATGTGAACTATGCGCTCCAGGAGTGCTAGTGACCACTGGTGATCATTCTAAGGCATGTCCTTTCGCATGAAATGTAGGTTGACGTGAGATCAGTACGTGTCATCACTACGAGAAAGGACCACTGGGTTTTGCCTTGAGGTAGGGAACCTTATCGAAACATGTGCATTGTTCAATTTCTCATATGTGTGGTATAGATCTAATTGCTAAACTAAGTATCTAATCATGTCACATAAATAAAGCGTGCGTGTGTAGACTTCAGAAAATGAAGCCAGAGGTCCCAAGGGGACGCAAACACCACAAGGTAAATACCTATATGATACGAGATATCAGTAGCATCCCAGGGGTGCAGATGAGAATCAGTGGGAAAAAGAAAGTAAGGTGATAAGGCCTAATATATTAAAAATTAGCACAATCACGGTGAATAACTATATGTAAAGCACACTTGATATTTCTGTTATTTAAGGTTTGTTTAGAATACCCCACCGACGTGGCGGGATACCCACGATCGACTCGGCAGATATCCGTGACCTGCAATGCGTTAATCCAGATCTGAGCACATCCTGTGGATGTAGATGTAAGAGTAGACCCCGCCACCTATGAAAAAGGGGCTTGGGCGATTCCTGTGAATACAAATTTAATAACTGTCTAGTTAGACGACGATGGTGGGTATTCCATCGGGGGCTCGATGCTATATTGCTCGGGGACTATTTAAGTTAAAGAGTTAAGTTATTAGGCCGAATTCACAACTAAACGAGTAAGGTGAGAAAGAACAAAACCATGCAAAGTAAGTAGTTGTATTCATCATTTTCTTCATTTATTTCGATTGTCTTTCCAAATAGTAACATCAGATAAACTATATTTTAAAACTGCATAACATATATGTAAGAATTAATCTATATGTTCTTTACGTTTCTCTACTGAGCTAGGATGTAGCTCACCCCCCTTAGACTATACGTCGCAGGTCCAACACTAGCGGCAACACAGGCTTCGAGAGACGTTGATCTAGAAGGTTCGGATTAAGTGGCCGGAGAAGAGTTAGAACCTCCTCCTGAGGAATTCTTCTAGAAGTTCCTTACGTTTTGAGTGGTGAGTAGAGAGTACTCGTGGCTTGGCATGTCAAGTCCTTTCTTTTAAATGTAATTAAATAGTATACCTTCCTTTTGGCGAACCATCGAGGGTGATAAGATTATCATCAATGGTTCGGGACAGTTCCTCTGCTCATGAATTGGCATGAGACCGGAACTGTCTGTTGGTTGCTAGACTTTATTGAAACATGGAGACTTAGTTAGTTTAAAGCTTTGGTATTCTAAATTGTTGGCTTTTACTTGTTACATGATGTTCCGCATAGATTTAAGGTGCATGACCTCGAGGGTCGTGCTGATGGCACGAATTTCGAAGTGACGAAATTTGAGCTGTCACACATCATGTAGGTACATTATTATCACTGTGTGCCCGATTTAAATGCTTTCATGGCCCAAATCAGCCCTTTTGAACCACACCCCCACCCCCTTCTTCTTGGCTGCATCTTTGATTGTCACCTGGATCTCACATGTATGAGCTATGAAACTAAGGCCTAGAAAGACTATCAGTATCTACCATGAATTGGTTGAGTGAGTCAACATTATTTAACAAGCCAAAAAAATCCAGACATGATGCTGCATATATATAGGATAAAGGTAGCATGGTACAAAGGACCAGGTCACTTACCTGGACCTATATTAGTTTGATGCCATGTGGCACCCAATCACATGATCAGATGCCATGTAAAGGAACGACTCAATGATCATAACTTTTGCAAAAAAATAATAATAATAAACTATATAAAATTGTACGATTAATGGTTTCAACAATGTGGAAAATGAATGGTAAAATCAAATGTGGTTTTACAGTTCATTTTTCGTGCAATTGACTTTGTTGACTGCATAGTTTTATATGACTTATTTTGATTTTTTCCCCCAATTGTGTTATGATCATCAAGCCGCTCCATTACGTGGCACCCGATCAAGTGATTGGGTGCCACGCACCAACAAGCTAATGTGGGACCATGTAAGTTATCTGGTCCTTAGTACTACGCTACCTTTAGCCATATATATATATATATATATATATATATAGAGAGAGAGAGAGAGAGAGAGAGAGAGAGTAGAAACTATAAAAGATATGAGGAACATAAAAGGGTTTTGATTAATTACGATAAAAAACCAAAAAGTAGCATAAAAGTTTAGCATAACTAATCATCATCACAGCCTTCTCCCATCTATTTGGGGTTGGCTTTGCAAGTCCTATCTCTCCACTTGTTTATGACCAATGCTAAACTCTTTATGACTTCACAACCCTTCATGTCCCTTCTCGATACTTCCCTCCAGGTCTGCACAAGTCTTCCTCTTCCCCTACTTCCTTGTAATGGACATGCCCAAACACTCAAGCGGCATTCCATGATTCTTCCATTTAGCAGTGCCACTCCCAATTTTCCTCTTATGTACGCGTTCTTAATTTATCCTTTCTTGTTACTCCACACATTCATCTCATCATACGCATCTCAGCCACATGCACTCTATCTTTTGGTCGCTTTTACATAGCCCAACATTCGCAACATATAAGATGGTAGGAATGACTGTCTTATAGAAATGTCTCTTCAATCTAAGTGAAGCTCTTGGGTCACACAGTAATCTGCGTGCTTGCCTCCATTTCATCCAACTTGCATTAACCCTATTTGAGACGTCTTCTTCAATTCCACCATCTAATTGTAAAGTAGAGCCTAAATAGCAAAATCTATGGCAATGTGGCACTAGAAGTCTTTCTATTTTAACTAAATCCTCTTCCAGGCTATCATGTTTACTAAACTTTCTCTCCATGTACTCCGTCTTAACTCTGCTAATTTTCAAACCTCTCGACTCCAAGGCTTCTCCATAATTCCAGCTTATCCTTTACTTATTTCCTTGTTTCAGAAATTAGGATCACATCATCCGCAAATAACTTGCACCATGGAATCTTGTCTTGTATGTCTATGGCTAATGCATCCATGATCAGTGCAAACAACTACGGCCTCGAGGCTGATCCTTGATGCAGCCCAACTCTGACAGGGAACTCACTCGTCTTTCCACACATTGTTCTTACATGAGTTATCACCCTCTCATACATGTCTTAGATATATAAGTTCGGGATGTATTTCTTCCTCAAAGTCCACCAGATTATCTGTCTCGACACTATCATAAGCCTTCTCCAAATCAATAAAAATCATCCTTCTCTCTCCGACATTCTCCATAAGTTGTCTCAATAGGAAAATAGCTTCAGTTGTTGATCTTGCAAGCATAAATCCAAATTAGTTCTCTGATACACTTTATTTTTGTGTTAGTCATTGTCCTATTATTCCCTCTCAAAGTTTCATAATATGGCTCATTAATTTAATGCCTCGATAATGTATGCCTCCTTTATTCTTATGAAAAAGAACTACAATACTCTTCTTTCATTCATCAGGCATTTTCTTTGTTTTTGGTATCTTGTGACTAATCTAGTCAACCAATTCAGTCCATTCTCTCCCAACCCACTCCGAACTTTTATAGGTATTCCATTGGGTCCTAATGATTTTATTTTCTTCATCTTTGCTAAGGATGCTATTACTTCATCTTCTGATATTTCGTTGATCATTCCTAGATTTGGTTTCTCTTCTTGATCTACTTCCTTCACATATTTTGGGTTTGATAAATTTTTAAAGTATTCTTATCTATTTTTTATCTCATCCTCTTTTACTAATACCTTTTGATCTTCGACTCTAATGCACCTTAGTTGGTTGAGATCTCTAGCTTTCTTTTCTTAAACTTGGCAAGTTTATAAATTTCTTACTCTCATTTGGATCCCCTGCTTGTTGTTAGTGAAATTATGTTATGTGAGTAATATGCATTGGTGTGTACGTAGAATCTTTACAATTTAATATAAAGGCTAGGGACTGTAACTCGCTATATTTTCTCATTATTTCTCTTTTTCTTCTTTCTCTCTATCTTCTCCAACTCTAATCCTAAACCTAAAACCTTCAACCTAACCCTAATACCACCATATTTCAGATTTCAAGTTGGTATTAGAGCGCCTCTCGAACCCGTGCCGATCATCTTTCCTGCTGACATCATGCTAACATCAGTAGGGTCAATTGTTGACCCAGAATCCTTCAAAAACCCCTTCAGCTGAATCAGTTTTATGAGGAGATCATTTTCCTCTTCTGTGACAATAACATTCGAACATCGGACAACAAACTTTTAGAGGATTCTTTATCGCTAATTTTCAAGAACCAGGTTTCGTGTTTCTCGCGGCAAGAGTCTCGAAGCAATCTGGATCTCTTCCAACCCACATGAATATGATGCAGGAACTTACTAAGTGCAATGCTAAGGCTGAGATTAGGATTAAAATTAATTTAATCAATTAAAAAATAACAATTTGTCATAACAAATTCCCATGGAAAATAATAGAAATCCAATTAGATGCTTTAATTCCGACCCAAAATAGTGTTACTTTCGTGTACGTTCCCTAGCGCGGATTTAAAAGGCTAGAGTTCTTATGAATAGCTAGATCTCCGATAGTTTTAGGGCATCGAACGAACTCACAAGCGGACTCTCTTAATACCGAACAAAATTAAAAGGTTAATAATGATTTATGATGAACAAATAAGTTAATTTTGGATTTTATGAAATAATCAAAATAACTAGGGTTGCGCTACTTACGCAAGTCGTAGATCTAAAGAAGATAGAGATGGGAGAAGAGTTGGCCTCGCACTAAACCGCAAGCAGGAATCGAAGAATCACTCTCTATTTGAGAGAATCACACCCTCACGAAAGTTTAGAACTCTCAATTTTGCATAAGCAATTTTCATTAACAAAAAAGTTTTAATAAAGTTGTTTACAAGCCTTTAAATAGGCTAACCAATGCATAAAACTAGAAATTCTAGTGTAACTCTAATTCCTAGTTCAAATAAAAGAAATATCCTAATTCTTCTAAAAAAATAAAATAAAGTCCTAAAATAATAAGGAAACTAATCATATTTCTAATAAAAGAAATAAATCATATTTTCTAAAATAAAATAATAAAAGAGACTAATCCTAATTCAATTAGGAATCTTGAAATTTGTCACTTTCTGTGCAGCTTTCGAAAACTGGCCATAAATTTTTCAATACTTGTCAGAATTGCTCGTTTTTGGCTCGTTGGAAAGCTACTTCGATAAGCTTTCAAATATGATCAATTTCGCATCAATCCGACTTTGTTTGACACTTCAAAATAGGCCAAACATAAAAGTGATAGGATTGAAAGTTGAAGACCCAAATAAATTTTGGATTTTCTTCTTTCTGATCAAACGAGTCTTTAATGGGCCTTTCTTAAGAAACTCATTCATGGGTCCACTTTCTCTTTTGACGTCTCATCTTTATCCGACCATGATCTCGGCGTGTAAGCTTCAATTCCGCATTAGAATCTGCATCAAAATCTCCTTCAGAACCTTCGACACATGATTGTAGAGATTATCGAAGGTTTTTTAGCTTCGCTCATGACATCATCTTCATGTTGTGCATATCCTGAAGATCTCGCTATCTGGTTCGTATTTGGCAGATCCTTACACGTTTTCGGATCAATTAAGTCGGCTGCATCAATCTCTTATGGATCTGTCTTACTTTTGGCAGATTGTTATTCTTTTTTGTGATGGATTTTTGTGCATATTCTTTAATGCACATTCTCGTCAATGATATTGGAGGAAAAAAAATTCCTGCTGAATAGTAGTACTGTTGGATACCCTGTCATTTTCTATGACAGGGTATCCGGGCCTCTTAGAGCACCCGACTAAGTCCCTAGGCATGTGCAACACCCACACATCACTCGTCATAAGAGAGACATATATTAAAAACATATATCATAATTTGTATAATATATTAATCAGTATTACTTGATACGCATGTCCATGTCCTAGGCTTTTGGAAATGTCAAGCTGTATCACCATATCTAGGTATGCTACACCTAGTGTTTAGGCCCCCTTAGCCAAGAACACCCAATAACACTGATTTGGACTCTCTTTTTTTTGTGCATATCGAGATTCCCTATTAAGGGCATCTCAATTATTTTTACTGTTTTAAGTTGTGCATCCTGCGTGGTTACCCTTATAAACTCTAAACATATCAAATAAACACATTGGCAAAATCCATCTATATCATACCAAACCCCATTTGCTCTTTCTTTTTTCTCTCCCAATCAACTTTGTCAGTTGTTTAGGAGCTTCTACAAGTAATTTAGAGGGGAAGACATCATAGTTTTAAGATTTGGGAGATCTGCATAAGAATGTATTAATCTGGTTTAGGATTCACTCCTACTCGTGTTGGGTTAGCTAATGGATTGGAATGTATATTTATGATTTGATGTGAACCTTATATTTTATGTTGTGTTGGTTTTATAAATTTTAATAGAATTAAGGAAGGCCTCATAGGCTCATACTGGACAACTGTCTAGCAGCCACCTCAACTGCACAACTTGGTTCTACTCAAATGTCTTCCACTAGCCAAGGATTGTGGTTCACCTTTTGTGATCTCTTCTGCCATGATCTATGTGAAGGTAAAGTGGCCTACTTCGCACCTTGCAAGCCTATTGTCATTATTTCACAGTGATCCCTAGTGATAACTTGAAAGTAGAAGCCCACACTGTCCTATGGGACATTTGCAGTCAATTGAGAGTCCTCTTCCTTGTGATTGATGAAGATGCAGCGAAGTTTGATGCCTCAATTGACAAGGAAAAGTCCATTTCGCAGAGAGCAAAAGGTTTTAGGAAGCTAACAAGGTTAATTCTTTGGCTAATTGTAATTGTAATTGACTCAACCCCCCCCCCCACCCCCACCCCCAGACAAATATATTGCCCCATTTTTTATTCCTTTGCACTGTAATAAGAATGTATCAAAAATATATACAGAACACAATAATAGTCATCAAAAGAAAGGTGCTTTTGACAGTAAAGGTACTGATAAACAAAAGAAAAGTACAAAGAATACAAGCAACTTCCAAACATAAGGAACTAAGGAAGACAAATAACATCAACCCAAATCTAGTGTATCCTTGACCAGTAGGTAAAACAAATAAACTCTCCTATCGACAAGGGTGTCTGCTGCAACAATGGCTTCTCCAAGCACTAGCCAAAAGAGTAGAACCCTCGAAGAGCATAGATCAATGTTCTCATAGAAAGCATTGAATAGTCTCTATGGATATGACACTAGATTGCTCCATTTCCCAAGCATCTACATTGTAACTTCTAAGGGACTTAATTAGATTGATTAAGCTAGCCGTGATCCTTCTACCAAAGACTAATTTGGAGAGAGTTTAAGATGATGATTTTAAATGTCTGAGATTATTCAGAGGAGGAAAAGGGCAAATTTCCTTGTTTAAATCCAACTGTTTCAGGGATCATAGTTAGAAAACAAATAAAGATATTTCACAGGTGAAATTGTATATAAAATGGCAACACATAAGCGAAGATGTCAAACCATTACGCAATATATGCTACCTGAAGTAAAGGTGGCTTTACATCTGGAACTTTCTCTGCAAAATTGCGTGTATAGAATGCTGCCAAGGCACTGCAAAAGAAAAAACATTAAGGTAACCATGGTGCAATAAACAGACATCAGCTGACGGAAGTTAGAAATTATGCAAGATTCACGTTCTAGAAAAGAAAATGTCTCAGTATCAATTGCTCATTCTAATGCCCCAATTACCATTATGGGGATTGACTTTAATGTGCATGGATCCCTGGGGGATTCACTTTTCTAAAATTGGAAGTTGCTGAAAGGCAAGCTTGAGAATTGGAAAAGAGATTTTTGGATTAAAAAATAAGATTTGAACGATCTTATTTCTCAAGATCGTTCAAATCTTAAGACGAGAACCATCTTCGAATTTGGCTTAAACATGATTGCATTGCCTGTCTTTGATAAAGAAAAAGGAGATTTTTCTACATCAACGGTCAATCTGTTTGGCTGATGGCAGGTGATAAAAATACTCCCTTCTTTCACAGCATCGCCGCTTTTAGAGTTAAGAAAAAACAATGTTGTCCTTAAAAGCGGACGGTGCTGAGGATGCAATGGGGAATGGAAGAGGGAATCCATTTTGGGGCATTTTAGAGGCTTATACGAGTCTAACAGGGGAGAATCGCATTGGACTGAGAGTGTTTGATCTTGAAGCATAAAAAGTTGGCTTGAGATACTGTTCACTGAAAATGAATTAAAATAAGAAGATTTTTTATCAGTAAAACGCTATAATTTTATTAATAGATAACAAAAATTACAGTCGATCAAAGGAGTCCAGCGAGAAGCTCACCCGAAAAAAAAAAAGGGAAAAAAAACTATATAGACAATACGATAAGGGACCCAAAGAATGGATGAAACACTGAAAAATAATCGCCACAGCATCCGACTAGTGCCTAAGGGGGCCTAAGAAGATCCCATTCTCTCATAAGCTCCTCCATCAAGGAGACCGAACATTTGGGAGAAGACATGCACAACCAAACGAGATCGTCAAACACGGAGTGTATCACCGCATTGCATGTTCCATGTTTCACATAAAAAACCCTCCTATTTCTTTCTTTCCAGATTTCCCAGAAGCATTCTCCAGAAAATGGCAATGATATCCCTAAAAGGAAAGTTGGTCCACTTTGTGATGATGAAAATCGCTAAAGCACTTAGATATATTGATACAGGATAAACGCTAAAACCCTAGTTATGCAATTTCGAAATCAATTTGAGATTTAATTAAGCAGCAGAGATATATAAATTAATCCGAAAACACATAAAATGTTCAATAACTTTATTAGGGCAATTTAATTGATTTGATTTAGCATCTGTTAGCATATGAACTTTCCCTTTCTAGAAAATAGGTCTAAAACTAGACTCTAGTTTCGATCTAGTGTAGGGCACCAAGCAACAATCTCGATGTTGTCTCTCGACTCCTTACTAGGGTTTGAATAAATTAAGTCCCAAAGGGCTTAAATCGTTTAAAGGGAATCCATAAATTAGGGTTGGAAATTATAAAACAAAATCCCAGCAACAATATAAAAAGAAAAGAGAGTTTTGGGTTTATGGGTTTTCAATAGAAGAAGCAAACTAGATAAATTCCCTAACAATAAGAAACGCTAAATAAAAAATTCGCACCAAACTACACGCGGAAGAAGAATCACTCTTCTAAGGAAAACTCATCTCAAGCTCTCTAGAATTCGCACAAAGCAAAACTCAAATTTCATTATTCATCAACTATCAATTACTCTCATAAGAGATTACAATGTATTTATAAAGCAAAGAACCCTAAGAATAGTACTAAAATTAAAACTCCTAATTAACCATTAAAATTTTCTAATCTAACTGTCACAATTAATTCCACCACTAATCGTTTTTTTATTACGTGACCACTTTGGAAGGATCAAACGATCTTCGATTGACGCGAAATTAGTCTTGTTTAAAAGTTTATCAAAGTAGCTTTCCAACAAGACAAGAATCCCAATTCCGACATTTATTGAAAGAGTTATAACCACTTTTCCGAAGGCTGCATTGAAAGTGACGAAACGTATGGTCACATGTCGCATATATGTGCCTAACCCCTAAATAATTCAAATAATGAAATTAATCCTAAAGCAAATCACTTACTAAAAGAATCCTAATGAAAAAAGAAATTAAACCTACACAAAATTGTAAAACTAGCAGAGCCTGGGTCAATCTCGCTGGAGCGAGGTTAAAACTTCGGGAGAATCTAGAAAGAAACCCGCTCTTTTTCTGCCTTCTTTGTCCTTCCCATGTCCGTGTCTCCCATATGTCGTAAGTGTGCACACGGGCCTCCGAAATGCTCCAAAGCTTTGAATATCTTTTTGTGCTTCTTATACACCTTGTAGCGTTTGATGTCCCCATCACATATGGGTACTCCAAAGCCACTAAGGAAATTGCCCCAAGCCTATTAAGCAAAAAGGCAATCCAACAATAGATGGGAAACTGATTCCTCATACTCCCCACAAAAGACATCCTTTGGACATGGTCGCGCCCTTATTACATAGTTGGATACATGTTAAGATTCTCCACCAAGCCACTTGCCATGCAAAGCATTTCACTTTCAAAGGGGACTCCGTTTTTGACAAAGACACCCATTGAGGACAAGTGTAATGACTACAAGTGAGAACTTTATAGAAATATTTGATCGTAAACTTTCCAATTTTGTCCCAACGCCACACTCTTCTATCTTGCCGCGAGGCATCCACCCTAACAGTGTTGAGCTCCTCTAAAAGTTCTAGGAACTCCCTCTCCTCATCCTCCTTTAAATTCCTACGAAGAACGATGTTCCAAGAATCCTCATTTTGAGATCTATCTCTCACCTCATTAATTTTGCATTTTTGTTTCTAACAAGGTTAAAAATAAGAGGAAACCTTCTCATGATTTCAACATCACCAAGCCACTTGTCTTTCCAGAACCTCACCATATCTCCAACTCCCAGTACAAAACTAAAACCCTCCTCAAAAATCGATCTAACCTTATGGACGCTTTTCTACCAGCCCGAGCCTAGTCAACTTCTCGGGCCTTTTACTCACCTGCCCCTATTTCTTATCCGTATTTAGCCACTATGCCACTAGCTCACCAGAGTTCTCTTCACAGTCTCCATAGCCATTTTCCTAGCAACACATGATTAACTCGTTCAATGGATTTGATCCCCAGCCCTCTAGCCCCAGGGAGAATGATTGTCTCCCAATTTATCACATGATATTTTTCTTTCTGGTTGCCACCACTCCATAAAAAAGATAGCTCAATTTTTTCCAATCTCTTCATAAATCGCAACCATTTTTGGACATTCAAACACCAACATGAAATAGATAGGGAGATTAGCTAAAGTCGCTCTGATCGAGGTCAACCCCCCCCCCCCCCCCCCACACACACTCTTCCCTTTGATAAGATACCCCTTTCCAGTCGGCTAACTATTTTTCAAACTGCTCAACAATCGGATGCCACATAGACACTAATGTCCCGCCTATTCACAATGGTAGTCCAAGTATGGGGCAGGTAGGCTCCCCCAACCACACCCAAAAGATGTCGCCAGTCTAGCTATATTACCCTCATCCAGTCTTATTCTGTAGATTATGGTTTACATGTGTTCACTCTTTGTCCCGAGACTGCTTCGTGACATCTGACTATGGCTTTAACGTTTCGGACTTCCCGCTCATCCACACCACAGTAAATCAATATATCGTCTGCATATTCCAGATGAGTAACCATGGGCGCTCCTACACCAATCTCACCTCCAAAAAGATTTTGCTCATTGGTTACTTTCAATAGCTTTGACAACGCTTCCCTGACAATATCAAACAGAACGGTGAAAGGCAGCCACCCTGTCTAAGCCTCTAAAGCACCTGAAAAAACCTTTAGGGGCTCCCCTTTATAATAACTGAGAATCTAAGAGTCACTATACAATGTCGGATCCAGTTCCTCCAGCGAGGCCCAAATCCCATACGACGGAGCAGATAATCAGGAATTAGCTCAATCATATGCTTTCTCCATATCCAATTTACACACTCCTCCAAAAATGTCATTTTTGTGTCTCGAATCTATACACATGGGCAACCACCACACCATCCCAGATTTGTCTCCTATCTATAGTCACACTTTGGTTTGTCGAAATAAGAACCCCCATAAGCAGCCTAAGCCTATTTGCAAACACTTTAACTATGATCTTATACACACTCCCCAGCAAGCTAATTGGTTTGTATTCCTCAATCACTTCTGCCCCTGCTCTTTTAGGTATGATGGTTAAAAGGGTGTTATTAATGCACTTAAAAAAAAATTCCATGTTTGAAGAAATCCTTAAAATTTCTGGGATCTCCTTCAATAGGTCCCAAAAGCGCGCATAGAATTGCATAGTAAAACCTTCGGGACCTGGTGCTCAATTTCCACTCAATTCAACAACAGCCTTTTTAATTTCCTCCTTCTGGAATTCCTTCTCCATCCTATCCTTGTCCAAACTCGAAATGTTCTGAAACTCAATACCATCCAATCTAGGGCGCCTCCAACCATCGCATCTATATAAATCTTTGTAAAATTTGATTACCACGCTTCCAATCGCATCCTGATCCTCCAATACCGCATTACCAACCCTCATTCTCCTAATTGTATTCACTCTTTTCTTCATACTTGTAGTGGCGTGGAAAAGCTTTGTGTTTTTATTACCCTCTTTAAGCCATCTCTCATTAGCTTTTTATTTTCAACAGACTTCTTCTTCCTTCAGCTTTGTATTTTTATTACCCTCTTTAAGCCATCTCACATTAGCTTTTTATTTTCAACAGATTTCTTCTTCCTTCACCTTTTGGTATAACTCCACCTATAGAATTTCCTTCTTTCCACATCAACAGGACTTGAAGGTCCGCTTTCCTCCTTTAGATTGATCTCTTCCAACTCCCCTAGATTTTTTCCCATTTTCTCACGCACATTGCCAAAACATTCTCTATTCCAATCCCCCCCCCCCCATGAGGATCAGCACCTCCTAACTAGTTCGTTGAATTCATCATTTAGGAGCCAAGCACCTCCTAACTAGTTCGTTGAATTCATCATTTAGGAGCCACATATTCTCAAACCTAAACAGAATGGGGCTCCATTTACCTTCATCTGCAAGTAACATGATTGGGATATGATTAGATGTAGGTTTAGGGAGATCGGTGAGTTCTAGATTTCTATAACAATTTCCCCATGCCCTACAACAAATAAATCTGTCCAGCCTAGACGTAATGGAGTCCTCTTGCCCATTAGACCAAGTAAATTTCGACCCAAACATTGGAATATCAAAAAGTTCCCAATCAATAATAAGTAGAATGAAGTTCCTCATACTTGAATTAACCCGACACCCTCCCTTTTTCCTCACGGCATAGTCCCAAAGTCAAGAGTCGGCAATAAATTGAAAAGGGTCTAAGTCGGGAAAAATCGGGAAAATAAAATATATAAAAAATCAAAAAATGTAAAAAAATTAAAATATAAATCATAATATATTTCAAGTTAAAAATAGTGATTTTCATGACCAAAATAGTACAACATAGACAAGAAAAAAAAAGAGAGCAGTGAGCTATAAGACAGGCAGGCAGCAGAGAAGGAGATAACCTTAAAAGGGTTTTTTTTGTACTTTAAGTGAAAAATAAATAAAAAAAATCGGACAACATCACAACATTGCCAATTTATCGGCCAACTTGTCCGATTAATCGGCGATTTAGTCGGGATGACTGCAAGTCATCGACTTTTTCTGATTTTTTAAAAAAGTCGAACACTTTTGTGACCATGCCTCACTGAACCTTATGGTATTGAAATCCCCCTATATAAAAGGCAACTGCCAATCTTAACCATTTTCAGTTCACTCCAGATCATCTCTCCATCTTTTATCAGTAGGACCGTAGACATTTGCAACATCCATGCCATCCCTTTCTCTTTATCCTTAAATTTAATACTCGAGGAGAAATTATCACGGTTCATATCAATGAAGTTGAGCACTCTTTTGTCCCAAACTATCAACAAACCGCCAACTGAGCCATTCGCATCAATGGCTCTCTGTTCCCACAGATTGCCATCTGCGATTGATTTAATCTTCTCACTTATTCCATTTGTTTCTTGCAAAGCCACAATATCCACCAATTTTTGCCTCGGAAGGAATCTGACTTTTCGCCTCTTCTTGGCCTTTCCTAAACCCCTTTTATTCCCTAATATAATCCTCATTAGGAAACTAAAACCCTAGAACCCTTCAAACCCAAACCAAAACTCCCTCTTCAGTTTTTACTAGGTTTCCCCTTTCTCTCCTAGTTTACCAAAGACCGTAAATTCATTAGTCCTCTTTATCCCCTCCTACCATGAACTGTCGTGCCACTCTTATGAACATCTCTCTTTGATTCTAAGGACCGGAAAAGCCTTAGAAAATTGTCTTTTCATTGAGTACATGATAGACCAATTTTCTTCCCAATCCTCATATATGCTTTTGCTAGTTTGATGTCAAGAGGATCATCCTCTCCACCACTGTTCCATTCTTTCAACCAGGCGGCCCACTCCCAAAATCAATTTCATTATGTATTTTTGGGTTTTGGCAAACTGTTTCCCTCCTGAGATTCCCGGTTAATACTATCCATCACCATATCTTTCTTTTCATTAGTAAGCTGGGCTTGAACCTGCGACCTTGAGGTTGCAATCTTGTCAACTTTCCATTGTGCTACAGGCCCAAGCCCTCCATCACTCTAATTTCATCCTACTTAGTTTGACACTATCCATACTTCTATCTGTCCTTATCCATTCTTATATTGTGACCGCTCTGCTACCATTACTAAGCCCGATTGACATGACTGTTGAGTATCCATTATCTCAAATGATATCGTCATTTTTTTCTTATATATCATCATTTGTCTTCCTTGCAGAGTAATCAACCTGCCTGCCAAAAAGATTTGAAAGCCAAATTCATGGAAATAATTATGCATGAATAATCCAAAAAAATTTGCATACCTGGGATATCTGGAACATAGGATCTAGGGAGGGTTAGCTAACCTGAGGGGCCGGAATCACCAATGATGGTCAATAATCCTGCGTTATTCAATTTTGCAGATGATGAAGCTCCTCCCATGTCCAGTTCCCTGATATTGGTACAATAGCAACAATCAGGTGTTATCCCCATGAGTTGATTCGTAATCCCATGTGCCACTCATATATAGCGAACATTCAGATCCCCACTTCTAAATTTTTTACACAACCCGACCGACTAGAATGGCAAAGTATCCGCTGCTGCCCATTCTATATCCTTAGACCCATTTAATAATATGCCTGTTCAGAAACTCTAATCTTGGCCTCCAAGAGATGTTCATAAATGTGGAAATTTCTTCGCAGTCCATTGAGTAACCACTATTGACTTCTGAAGCCTCGTTGATCAGTAATCCAAAGTGTAGCACCTTCAAACCAACCTGTTTCCTGTAAATGTACTTTTGTAGGATTTTGGGGGTAGTAGCTACAGGAAAAGCCCTCGAAGCCTGATGGTCCAATGGACTCCCATCCTCTCAAAGCCTGATGGTCCAATGGGCTCCCATCCTTCCGAGGCCCCACCGCCTTGACCTGCCAAATTTTTAAATTTTTACTGACCCAATAGCATAGGTCAAGCAAAGGATTAAAACTCCTTTTATTCTTTGCTACATTCGCCTCTCTTTTTCCTTAAATACTTGCCACGTGTCAAGGTCCTCAAAAAACCCTTTCTTTTGTTCCGCCTGTCACGGCTGGTTGGAAGTCTCAAGGGGGATTTCTCTAGAGAGAATACCCCTTTTTGGTGTTTAGGCTACCATATGTCTTTAATGTCTCTCGATTCTCAAGACCCATCCTAGCCGTTGAGGAATTCTGGTGTCCCAGACTCGACGACCCCTGAAAACTGTTAGGTCCTGCACTCTGAACGGCTGCAGATTCATCAACCTCCGGCATAGAAGATTTTGCATGCAGGTTCGAAACTTTCCGAGCTCACAAAGGCTCCATCTTTTGTTTAGTACTCGATGTTAGAACTGTCGTATTATCCACTGAATCTATGGTTTGGTTTACATGCATGATAGGCTTCCTACTAGAATCTGAACCTCCCCCATGATTTGCAACTACTTCCGCAAAGGAGCACCCATTTCTCCATTCGAAGATGCTCTCCCACTCCACATCAACCAGTAATGAAGGTGCTGGCTGATGAAAGACATCCCTCCCCCCCACCCTGTAGCTCCCTGCATTGAGCACGATGCTTCTCGGTATTATCCGACCATCAACCTGCATCAACTCAAATTCTGGTGGTCCCAACTTCACATCAATGCAGTGATTTTTTTATCAATTCACGGTGGACGCATGACCCCAGATTTAGAGAGATGTACCATATTTTAGGTGATTTGGAGGATTGAGGATTTCTCATATACATTGATAGGGAATTGTTAAGGCAACTGAACTTGCTAATATTAGTGTTAATGGGCTACCATGGATAATTTGAAGTTGAGTGATTCCTAATGGAGTTAGTGTTGCAATGATAATATTGAAATTTTGGGATGTAATCGATGGGGATTCACTTTCTGGTGGTCCCTACTTACAAACTTGATTTCTCTGTACTTCTTTTATTTCATTAATAAAATTTAGTTGTTAAGAAAAAAATAAACAATAAATTCATATCCATCTGGTACCATGTCGTGCCAGATTGTATAAGGCATTTTCAGTGAATTTCAGAGATCAAGTTTGTAGTGATCGAAGAAATGAACTACCGCCAATGATTTGAGTCAGTTGTTAACGCATCTAAGATATAGACTATATTAAAGAAAAAAAATCAATAAAACCTTAGAAAATGGATAAATGAGTGCAGCTTTTAAATATCCACCTGCCCTAATACAATATAGAGATAAAGGATTGAACAGAAAAGAATATATTGGTGGCATGCCGATGATAAAAAATTTATCCTGTGCAATAACAACGGCAGTAGCTTGCATCTATGTCCAAATGATTACACATCTTAATTGAGGTAACAAGGCAAGGTAACTCTACCTGCTAGCCGCTGAACTAGAGCTAGATAAGCTAATCATGCGCTGGGCAAGGGAAACCATTGTCAAAGATCGCATTGCACAAAACTCTGAGGATGATCTCCAAAGCTGAAATGTTAGATTAAAGTCTTAGGATACTTTGGACTCAGAATATCTTCCCCAAGAATAATTACAGTTCCTCAAAAGTACCTCAAGAGTAGCCTGGAGACCCGGGAAAGTCAGTGTCAGGGAGCCTCTATCCCCTTGCAAACCCGAAGCTACAACAAAGCTCTCTGGTTTGAAGACATTCATTTCATTTATAAGCAGTTTATCTAGCTCAAGATCAACATCCCATAAATGGAGAAAAGATAAGCTGAAGCGAAGCAAACGTCCCTCAAGAGAACTAGTCCATGCCTGTGCCGCACTGGGATGTGTTGTGGTCCCTCGTACATCTGACCCATCATTTGAGGTTGAATTGAGAACATTCGGCTTCCCTGGATTTTGGTCTGATACAGGAGCATGTCTTTGATATGGAGACATCAAATGTGAGAGATTGAATTTCAAAGTCGCAATTCCGGGAAAAGGGCAAGAGCATTTAATCGGATGGTTCTTGTTTTGAAGGGTTTGCTGTGATGGAACTTGTTTTACAGAACTACTACCTGCTGCATCATAACTGAAATCATGTGCTGCATTTGAAAATGGCAGCTTTCCTTTACTATTATGAACTGGAGCACCAGTCAACTCAGTAAAATCTATTATCCTCCTTTGAACCTTGGCTTCAAAAGTTGATAATGGCAGCTTTCCTTTCTCAGGATTTTTAAATTGAGACTGTGAAAAACAAGCGTCTTCGATCAAAGGAAGAGCCAACGAGGATACCGAAGTAGTACCACCCAATATGTTTCCGGTAATGGAATTTATGTTGATTCCTTTACAGAAATGGTCAAACATTGAATGAGAAGCAGCACCACGAAGGACCCGCTCTCGAGCACCTGTTTTTAGATCCCAAATGTATAAGACATTGACTAAACCAGATACTGCTGGGAGGCTCCTACACAGACATGCTATGTAACCTCTTGCACTATCCCATGCAACCATGGTTGGACAGCTAGGATGCCCAGGAAACATTCTTTCCACCCGCAAAGTCCCGAGTGAAGCAAGAGCCACACAAGCATCTTCCCCGACAGAGAGAAAACAATCGCTCCAAGGACGGTTAGTCCATGGTGGAGGCAGAATAATTTGCCGGACAGGAGCTACATGATGGTGCATTACTGAAACAAGATTACCGGTATCCATATCCCATATACGAATCGTGCAGTCCATGCTTCCCGATATCAATACCCGGTTGAAACTCCGTTCATCAGAAGTTTCTACCAAATGATGTGCTGCCAAGCAAAGTACGGGACCTGTGTGCCCTGAAAAGGAGAGTTTGGGTATGTGCGGGTAAAAGCCGTGATCTACACTTCCGTTACCAAAATCCAGCTCCTGAAAAAACATCTCAAATCGCACTACTTCAATTTCACCATTGTAGAAGCCATAAACTACCGCGTATGGAGCATAAAAATCTTCTGAAAGTATCATTGAAGATGATGCGATGCGGCCTTTCAGCACAAGACTATCACCATTCTCCCCACATAAGAATTTTGACTTTGTGATTAAACTGGAATTTTTCTCTGTCTCCCATTTACAGGCCTCAGTTTTATATAAAGAACAGGAGTTCCAAGTCGAGTCACCTAGGAAATTACCTTCCTCAAGGATAATGTTTCGGGGCAAATTGCCAAACTTCTTGTTACATATTGACCAGACTTTGATATGAGGTTCCCATAGCAAAGATCCTTCGACGTTGATGCAGATAGATTCTATACGAAGCAGATACCGGTTTACCTGACAGTAACTAATCAACATTCTCTTATCAAGTGGGTCAGACACAGTGGGGATATCGCAAATGGGCTCAAACTTAAATGCATCGCCTGATCGCAATCCTAGGTACATTATTGCAGCACCTGTATTACTCCACAGCACAAACTGAACATCTAATTCATCACTGCTATCGCTACGAAGAAACATTCCCCCTACAACATATACCTGAGTAGATATGCCTTCGCTGGAAAGGGAACTATCTACTAAAGATATTTCTCCCATAAAATTTCCATTGGACAGGGACTTAAATATGCAGTGGGTCCTAAATATGAGAGCCAGTAGGTTTCCATTCGTCGTAACCGATACTGGCTGTACTCCATCGTGTGAACTGCCTGCCAAAAGAAATGTTCCAGTGTGAGAAGGATCGCTATTGTGCAGATCAATCCCACTCTCGCCATCTAGATCAGGGCCCTTCAATATTGCAACTGCCTGGAGATTTCCAAGTGCATCTGCCATGGTCACTGATTGCATTTCCGTATCCTCAACAGATGGAACAACCACCAGGAACTTCAAAGGACCAATAGATAAATTTCCATGGAAAACAGTCCGAACAATAGTAAGAGTACATGAATCAACAATCACAACAGCACATTTTGGGGATTTTCTATGATGGGTTTCTCTATCAGCTGTGGTTCCATTTTGAATCTGTCCAATAGTTTCTCTTTCAGCGGCTTCAGCAGAAGTGCAACCGATACAAACATATCGCCGGGACATAGGCAATGGTGACATCATAGATGGACTCCCTACCCACGGAGGCAGTTTTCTTCGACATTTGCAATGCCCGCTTCCTCTGCTCCAGATGCACAACACACCATCAGTACAAGCACTTATTAGTGCACCAGAACCAGCAGAGATAGAGTTAACATTACTTGAGCTCTCTTTTTCTCCAGAACCTACGATGGGAAAGCAAACATTCAGATCCGCAATTGGTGCAGCATGGCCACAAAACATTGCCATCGGCACAACTTCCTGTCAATGTTATGAGAAAAAGATTAATATAAATAACCCATCCTGCTACCGAGACGAAGTAATCAACCTCACTGCCAAATATAAGCCATACAAAAGTTAAAATCATATAGAGACCAACTCTGATGATCGCATGTACACAAATGAACAGCCCATTTTGATGACATGTGGAGCGAAGCTTTAGGCAATCCAAGTAGTCCAACTAGCAGCCAGTGTTGGCATGTCTCAGCCAAAGAATCAAGCTTATAAAAGCTTTTGAACCATCCAATCGGTGCACTTTAATAGCAAAGATAGAAAAATGTGCACAACCATCCACACTAGAGTGCATAGACAGGAAGGTTCAAATCCCCCAATCCATTTGATTTTTGGGCCCATGGTAGCTCCCAATATAAGCTAGAACTTCGATGATTTGAATTTCTCACAAAATGTGGGACATGTCTAAATGTAGGGATGCCATGCCCCAATCTGTAAAGAGGTGGTCATCTCCCATTTATCCAACACTTTAATAATAGGTTCACAATTACTTCATAGAAACTATCAAAATCTCGGTTGCGACAGACCATCTAAATTATTATCACACAACGTGACAGCCAATACCCACACACAACGATATTATCCGGTTCTGGGCTTAAGTCCCCTCCCCAGTTGAATTCCTGGCATGGACTATAGTCCCCACTTGTAATAGTCCCCCATCGGATAGGGAAATGTCCAGAGCAAGCGTACGCAGACCTTACATGTCACGATGCGTTTAGGGTTGGGACTATAGCCCACGCCAAGAACACAACTGGGGAGGGGACTTAAGCCCAGAACCGGACAATATCGTGGTGTGTGGGTCTGGGTCGTCACACACAATTTATCAGGTCTTCTTTATCTTTATTGGTTTAGAGATGCACACCACACGTTGAAGACCAATGATAAGCATCATGTATTTTTCGTGATTTTAAATGCAGACAACTTGATGAAGATTGATGAGAAGTATAGTGTCTATTCCACAATGTCGAAATTGGGCTTCAGCCACCATCAAGATCAATACGAATTTCTTAATCACTCAAGGTCAAAGGATCAACAAAAGGCTTAAAGATCGATTGAAACACCATCATTAGGGCCAAACATGTCAGGGGAGATGGTGACATCAGTTGGAGATGTTATTCCTATTGTGTGGTTGTGTAGTAAGTAACTTTGGGGTGTGTGTGTAGTTAAGTGAATTTCACCTAACTCTGGAACCATGTAATACATGAATATTTTAAGATGATATAAATATATTTTGCATTGGGATTTGGATCACATTGACTCAACCCTAATATCTTCTTCTTCTTATTCCTTCCTTCCTATTACTAAACCCTAACCCTAAACTATAATTTTGTCTTGGTATCAAAGCATTGTTCGATCTACGGATTTATGAAAGCTTCTACGTAACGAAAATCCAGGTCATCACTGACATCATTAGCAATGTGCTGACGTCATCGCTGGCGTCAATTGTCACCAGTGACCTTACCAGAATCATCGCTGGCTTTGGGGTTTTGATTAGATCTTTTCTTCGGCCATTTTTCCCTCCTTGCTCACCTTGATTTGAGGACCCGATCACGAACTTCTACTTCATCTTCTTCCTCGGGACTGTGAGTCCACGAGAATTGCAGAAACCCTAAAGGGCCTCTGGTTTCAATAGGGCTGTGTCCTGGAGCATGCGAGGCCATCAATCACATTATCAATGCTCCAGATCTGTTGTGTATGTTGCCGGTGAGTGTACCACGGTCGCCGGAACTGCTGTGTATGCTGCCGGAACTGAAAAAACCTCGTCGAAACTGTAAAGACGTCACCGGAAATGCAAAAATGTTGCTAGAAACCCTCTAATATTAATGGAAAAGCCAGATTGTTGGTTATGGTTGGAATAAGCTGAGGATTTATTTTTGGGTCTGATTTGGGGCTTTGGCTGCTTTGGCTGATTTGGTCATGTATGATTCTTCTGAATTTCTGAGATTTAAAAACCAAATTCAATACGCCTAGTTTCGTTTTTTTTGTTGATTGGCTACCGATATGTTGAAGATGATATCGTTGGTTGAGATTATGCACCCCATTTGCTGATGTCTTTGGTTGAGTATGCTTCCTATTTATTGTTTTGTGCTGGTTTAGTTGTGAGTTATGGCTTAATCGTGGTGATTCTGGACCATATAATGACGGTTAGTCGATCAATTGTGTTCAATCACTAGGCATTGTGGGCCCTCTATTTTTTGAACTGTTTTTTATCTCGGTATATCTTAATCATGAATGAGAATAAATCTGGGATCGTTGGTGGGGGAGACATTTCTCATAACTTACAAATTACTACGAAGAAATTGAATGGGGCGAAGAATCTTTCATGGTCACGGTCTGCTGCTATGTACTTAGGAATGAAGAAAAAATTGGGTTACATTTATGGGACTATCCCAAAACCCAAAGAAGATGACCCTAAGTATATTGATTGGGAAAGTGACAATCTAACTGTCATGACATGACTGCTACACTCGATGCAACCAGACATTAGTGATTCTTTTATGTATGCCAGTGATGTTATACAATTATGGGAAGCTGTGAGGGATGCGTTCTCCCATAAACAAAACCTCGCAAAAATGTTTCAAGTTAGTGACAAAATTAACACTACGAAGCAAGGTGATAAGACTATTGGAGAGTGTTACACTCACATGAGGAGTTTGTAGGATGAACTAGCATAGTATCAAGAAGAAGAATTGTGCAACTCGTGTGCCAGCAAGGCTAGTAAAAATACTGAAAGGAGAGTGTTTGACTTCCTAAAAGGGGTTAGACCTGAATATGAGAATGTTAAATTAAACATTCTAGGCAGAGAGGAGTGTCCCCCACTTGGTACCGTGTATGTCGTCCTTCAGCACGAGGAGAGCAGGCAACAGTTTATGCAAATTCCTGGTGGTGATATATTTGAGAGATCTGCCATACCATCCTTCACTTCTTTTGGTCATGGTGGAGGCAAATCTAGTGGTAGAGTTTTTGGTTGTGGGGGCCTCTCCCGTGAAGAAAAGGAGAAATTATTGTGTTCTCATTGTGGCAAGAAGGGTCATACCAGAGAAAGATGTTGGGAATTACATGGGAAACCGAAATTCCTTCCGGGTCATTCATTTTAGTCCTCCACTGAAGAAACTTCTAATCCAGTTGATGGTCAGAGTATTCCTCCTCCTTCAGCTCCACCTCCATCTGATTTTCAGAGCTTACAAAGAGAGCTTCAGGATCTCCAGGGCCGCCTTCAGCGCATGACGGTAGCACAGGGACAGGCATCTTCCTCCCACATAGCTGAGTCAGGTACCTATGGGTCTACACATGTGACATCAACCTCTCAGTCCCCATGGATCATCGATTCTGGGGCTACGGATCACATATCTAGTATGACAGATTTATTTTCATCTGTATCTAGTCTTTCTAATTCTATTCATATTCGCATTGTTGATGGATCCCTTGTTCCTGTAAAGGGCAAAGGAAGTGTTCAATTAGGCACTTTGTCCCTTGACTCTACTCTTTTAATTCCTAACATGCCTATGAATCTATTATCTGTCAGTAAACTTACAAATTCCTTATATTCTTTCCCTCATCTTGTGTTTTCCCGGACCTGAAATCGGGTAAGATCCTTGATCATGGTACTGAAGAGAAGGGACTCTACCTCTTTCAAGATTTGCGTGGTGCTTCTCCTCCTGCAGCTATGGTGGTTTCTGTTGATGAAGCTAGATTGTAGCACTCCCGCTGTGGTCATCTTCATATTAGTCGTTTGAAACTTTTATTTCCGGAAAAATTTCATGGATTTGATAGTAGTTTGTTTAATTGTGAGATTCGTTAGTTCTCTAAACATGTTCGCCATACTTATCCCTTGAGCGGTAGTAAATGAGGTACTCCTTTTGAAGTTATTCACTCTGATGTGTGGGGGCCTTCCCCTGTTACTGCTTTGAATGGTTCTCGTTATTTCGTTATGTTTATTGATGATTGTACTAGGCTCACTATGCTCTTTCTGATGCGCACCAAAGATGAAGTTGCCTCTATTTTTCCTCTGTTTCACAGACTAGTTAGCACAATTTCATGGGCATGTTAAGGTTCTTCGATCGGATAATGGTGGGGAATATTCCTCACATTCTCCAATCTTATCTTCACTCTAATGGAATTGTGTGGCAAACTACTTGTCCTTATACCCCCAACAAAATGGGGTTGCTGAGAGGAAAAATAGGCATCTTCTCGAGGTTGCTCGATCTCTCTTGTTTGATATGAAAGTTCTTAAATATCTTTGGGGTGAAGCTATTCTCACCGCTGCCTACCTCATCAATCGAATGCCTACCCCGATTCTGGAAGGACATTCTCCCTTCCAACTTGTGTTTCCTTATCAACCTCTGTTCTTAGTGTCACCACGTATCTTTGGTTCCTTATGTTTTACTCATATCCCCAATATTCAGCGTAGTAAACTTGACCCCAAGGCTATCAAGTGTATTTTTATTGGGTATCCCTCTTCTCAGAAAAGATACAAGTATTTTGACCCTCTCACTCGTCGTGTGATAGTCACCATGGATGTCACATTTTTTTAGGGCACTCCTTTTTCCCGTCCTCCGAGTCCTCTTCAGGGGGAGAAACAACTTGACAATGAAGAGCACTCTAAGATGTTTAGAGCTTTACTTATGAGAGATGGTGAAGATTGTGATGAAGTGGATGATGAAGTTGTTGAGCCATAGAAAAGCGAACAACCCACCTTTGATAAATATGGAAAGGGAAAGATGTATGTGCAAAGGAACAACAAAAGTATCGTTGAAGCCACTGTGAATAAGAATGTGGATGAGTCACCTTCTCAGAATACCAACCAAGATCCCTTACCCGAAGAGGATCCTCTTGCTTCTGATCTTCATCTACCCATTGCTCATAGAAAACTTTCTAGATCGTGTATTCGTCATCACATCAGTAAGTATGTGTCATATCACAATCTCTCATTATCCCATTATAGCTTTATTTGTTCTCTTAATTCTATCACCCTTCCCTCTACTATTTATGATGCCTTGTTGCAGTCAAAATAGAAGGATGCCATGATTCAGGAGATGAATGCACTGGAACAGAATCAAACATGGAAAATTGTTGAACTTCCAAAAGGAAAGAGAGTTGTTAGTTGCAAATGGGTGTATACAGTTAAGTATAGACTTGATGGTACTGTCGAAAGATACAAAGCAAGGCTTGTAGCAAAGGGGTACACTCAAACACAAGGAGTTCATTATCAGGACACCTTTACACCTATAGCCAAGTACAACACAATCAGGGTATTGTTATCTCTGACTACCCACAGACTGGCCACTATCTTAGCTTGACGTAAAGAATGCATTTCTTCATGATGATCTCAAGGAAGAAGTCTACATGGACCTTCCTCCTAATTTGTACAAGAATGAGAGAAGGGAAAAGGGTGTAGATTTAAGAAATCTATGAATTAAAGCAATCCCCAAGGGCCTGGTTTCAAAAATTTAGTGATGCTATTATGAGAATTGAGTACCGAAGAAGTCACTATGATCATACTCTATTTGTAAAAAGGGGAATCAAGATGGCTGCCATATGAGTCTATGTTGATGATATCATCATTACTAGTGATGATAGTCATAAGATTCTTAAACTGAAAGAATATTTGAGCAATGTTTGAAATTAAAGACTTGGGAAGTTTGAAATATTTCCTTGGCATTGAAGTGGCGAGATCTAAAAAGGGCATCTCATTATCTCAGCGGAAGTATATCATAGACCTCTTTCATGATACAGGTTTTTTGGGGTGTAGGCCTGCTGTGACCCCTATTGAACAAAATCACTGATTAAATGGTGAAGAAGATGATCTGCTCAAGAATCCACGTACCTATCAGAGGTTAGTTGGAAAACTGATTTATCTAACCATGACTCGTCCGGACATTGCTTATGCAGTAAGCGTGGTGAGCCAATATATGCACTCACCAAGGACAGTACATTTGGAAGTTGTTCACCGAATCCTGAGACATCTGAAAGGAAGTCCTAGCAAAGGGCTTCTCTATAAAAATTGTGGTCATTTGGATATAGAGATATTTACTGATGCCAATTGGGCTGGGTCTCTGGATGATAGGAGATCAACTACCGGATATTGCACCTTCTTGGGAGCTAATTTGGTCACATGGAAATCTAAGAAGCAACATGTAATATCAAACTCTAGTGCTGAGGGGGAGTACCACACCATGTCCCAAGGTGCGAGAGAAGGCATGCGGTTAAATTCATCTTGTCAGACTTAGGAGTCGCTCTATCCTCTCCAATTACTTTGTATGGTGACAATGAGGTCGCCCATCATATTGCAGAGAATCCTGTCTTTCATGAAAGAACAAAACACATTTAGGTGGATTGTCACTACATTCGCGAGAAGGTCGAGTCCAAAGAAATCAATATTCCTCAAGTTAGAACTGAGGAACAACTTGCCGACATCTTAACTAAAGGTGTTGGTGGCAAGAGACTTTATGACATCTCCTCCAAGTTGGGTATGATCGACATCTATACTCCAACTTGAGGGGGAGTGTTGGAGATGTTATTTCTATTGTGTGGGTGTGTAGTAAGTAACTTTGGGTGTGTGTGTAGTTAAGTGAATTTCACCTAACTCTGGAACCATGTAATACGTGAATATGTTAAGATAATATAAATATATTTTGCATTGGGATTTGGGTCACATTGACTCAACCCTAATATCTTCTTCTTTCCTTCCTATTACTAAACCCTAACCCTAAACTATAAGTTTGTCTTGGTATCAAAGCATTGTTCGATCTACGGATTTACGAAATCATCATCACAAAATCAAAAGAAAGAATGGGTCGTGTTCCATGAATGTCCGACCGTGGGAGTCCAATTGAGTATAGTTTCTTGTTTGATATTTTTTTACTTATTAACTAACTTTGGTTAAAGTGTCATTTATATGCGTTAAGATGTTTTTTTTTTCGATAAACCTAGATATCGGGGCCTCTTAGAGCACCCACTTAATCCCAAGGGCACATGCGCACCCCAAGTTAGCACATGTCAGGTCAGCGCGGGATATAAGTGCCTAGAGTGGCCTCAAAGAGGGAAGGGGATTTGAACTCAGGTCTCCTGCTTTTGGAGGCAGGAACATGGCCAGCTCGCCTAACCCTTTGAGGTTGTGTTAAGATGTTAGAATCATCAGCAAGGTTATCAGGTCTAGAGTTAGGCTTAGTGGTCTTAGAGTAAGGATTGGTGGAATTAGGATTAGGTTAGTGGAGATAGGTTAAAGGTAAGAGAAGAAAAGAGAAGAAGAGAGGAGAAGAAAGGAAATGGAGTGAATAGCATAGTTGGGCAATAAACCCCGTTAGTTTTATATTAAGTGAGAAACATACTACATAGACACGTACTATTACAATCTACACACACCAACACTCCCCTTCAATCTGGAATATAAATAAATATCAAATATGCCCAGCTTGAGAGTTATATCATGAAGAGGACCAAGCGAAACAGCTTTAGCAAGAACATTGGCAAGCTATTGAAAAGAAACATCAATAAGCTCCAACAAATCATCCCACACTTTTTTCTCTAACAAAATGCACATCACGAGAAGGGCTCTCAGAGACGAAGAGGTGGCGGAATTCTCTTATCTGCTGGCCTTAAGCCACAACATAGCCAGTAATGTTGCCAATAGCGACTGCAGAATTTTGGTAGAAAAGTAAGAAGGGGATCTTTTCGGTTAGCTTGTTCTACGACGTTCTTCTTGCGGGGGAAAGAAATCTTAATATGGATCTAGTGGTAGGGGTTTTGGAAAGTTAGAATCCCTCCAAAAATTAAGTTCTTTTCCTAGACGGTTGTCTTGCGAAGAATTATGACTAGGGATCAATTGGTGCTTCGAAGAATTCCCATCAGAAACAAGTTCTTGCTCTATATGAGAGGAAGGGAATCGGTTCAGCATACTTTGTTGCACTGCCCTTGCTCAGGGACTATCTAGAATGCCATCTTCTCCATCTTCGGCATTCAATGGGTGATACCTCCTTGGCCGTCTCAGATGATGGAAATGTGGGAAGAGGTATTGGTGGATGGGCGGAAAGGTAAGCTTTGGCCAATCACAATATACGCGGTGTTTTGGGCTCTGCAGCTTGAGAGAAATAGCAGGGTCTTCATAAGGAAGGGTAAACCTTTCAACTTTGTCATTCGCAATATCAAGGACTTCATCATTAGTTGGGGGTGCCTCGGCTGTCGAGGACTCCCCGGAAGGGATGCTACATTTCCTTGCGATCTAGGATTCCTTCCTGCCTTAGCTCTCTTATTCCGCTTTTGGGTTGATGGGGTGGGCTCTTCTCCTCCTGTATTGGTGTCGGGGTAAGCTTTATTTTCTTTAGGGATTTCTTTGTGCTAGGGTGGTTCCTTACTACCCGCTAAGGTATGTTATGTCCTTTATTTTTAATATATTTCCTTTGTTACCGTTTCAAAAAAAAAGTGCACATCAACTTCAATATGCATGATTTATTCATGCAAAATGTTTCCAGATGCAGTCGTCCTTGCAGCTTCATCATCACAATGCACTTGTATGGGGCCATTAGTGGGAAAATTGTTGAAGTTTAGTCCCACATCTGGTAACCATAGCCTTGTCTCTCCGCTTATAAGATCCCGGACCCCTCCACTCATAGCCAATTGGTTTTAAGAGGGATGCCCAAATTTATCAAAATCCTAACTAAGACATACGAGAATGGATCCATAAAATCCCCTATGCGCCATGTGCAATGGCCTAATACTCAGCTTCTGCGCTTAAGCAAGAGCCACTGGTTGCTTCTTACTCTTCCATGCAACCAAGTTTCCATCAAGAAATACACTATCCAGAAATCGAGCAATGACCTAAGGTTCGGCCAACTTAATCAGTACCTGTATATTGGGAAATACTCAGATGACCATGTGATCAATATATCATTCCATCACTTGAGCAGGACTTGATATACCGAAAAATATGATGAACAAATACAAAATGTGGAGCACAAGAAGCATACATACATTGATTGACCACACTAACCGTAAAGGTGATGTCCAGCCGAGTCAGAGTAAGATAAACCAAGTGGCCTACCAAACGCTGGTACCCATAGGATCAAAAAGAATACTACCGAGTCTTATAAAAGAATGCTTTTAGTCCACTGGAGATGTAGTTAGTTTACATCTAAGTATATCAGTATCTCAAAGGTCAATAGCACATGTTCTCTGAGAGAAAAGATTACTTTCATGGAGCAAGCAACCTCAAGCCCAAGAAAGTACTGTAAACTGCCCAAATCTTTTACTTCAAAAATACAGTCAAGCTCACTCTTCACACGAGAGATAAATGAAGAGTTGTTTTCTGTAAGAATAATATCATTGACATCAGCAAAAGGGATCATATGTAGAGTGAATGAAGATTGTATGGTTGGAATGGCATCTTTGAAATCTCATGGCAATAATTACTCTATTGAAGCCATGAAACCATATTCTGGGTGATTGCTTCAAACCTAGACTTCCTAAGTCTGAAAATTTTCTAGATTCCACCTGAAGCAGGAAGCCAGGACTAGGGCTATCAATGGGTTGGGCCGAGCTCAGCCCGATTATTGAATGTTGTAGCTCAAACCCGGCCCGGAAAAAACCCAGCCCGTTATTAATCGGATCGAAATCGGGTATGGGCCCGAGTTCGGGCCTAATTTCTAATATTTTTAGGAGTTTTTTTTCTATAGTGAAGAAACCCTAAAGCTAGAAGAGATTGGCCGTCTGGTTTAGTGGTTTGGAAAGCGACCAGAGACCGCAAAATGGCTGGGAGCCTAGCAAGCGACTGGCGACCGCAAAACTTGAAGGTTGAAAACCAAAAACCATAGAGAGAGGCAGAGAGCTGGAGTTGAGGCTAGGAGAGAAAATCGAAAACCAAAAAGAGACAGAGCTGAAGTTGCAGTTGTGGCTAGGAGAGAAAATTGAAAACCAGAGAGAGGAAGTTTGGCAGAGAGTTGGAGCTGCGGCTAGGAAAGAAAATCGAAAACTAGAGAGAGAGGCAGAGAGCTGGAGTTGTGGAGAGATTTCACATTTGCAAGTGAAGCGATGAAGAATGAGGAAAGAAACCCTAAGTTATGCTGCTTATATAGGACTAATAAGGGGAAATGATTTATTTACCCTCTTATTAATTTGTTGAACGGTAATAAAGGGGGGTAAAGGTGTCATTTTATAAGGTTTTACGGGCCGGGCTTACTGGCCCGAAATTTTTAACGCCTACTTAGGCTCGTTTACTTGTTACTTTGCAGCCCAAACCAGAACCCGTTTCTAATTCAGGCTTAGCCCGACCCGGCCCGTTTATTAAATATGGTAAATTCTTGGGCCCGAACCTGGCCGTATAGTTGAAACCTGTTGACAACCCCAGCCAAGACGGAATCCATGTACACCTCCTCTGTGAGATGCCCATATAAGAAATCATTCTTCATATCAAGTTGATAGAGGGGCCAATTCTAATTTGCAGCAAGAGAAATGAGAAATCAAACCAAAGTAAACTGAACCACAGCCCATAGGGGCTAATATAGTATCATAATCACTACCATGTGTCCAAGTGAAGTCTTCTACAACAATACATACCTTATATCGCGCAACACAACCATCAAGATTATGCTTCACGGCAAAGACCCATCTGCATCTAACAATTTTCTTCCCTATACGAAGAGGGACCATGTCCCAAGTATGATTACTCCTTAGGGTATTCATTTCTTTCATCGTAACAACTCTCCATGCAGGATGAAGAAGGGTCGCATACTCGCATGAACACAAAGTGATGCAATATACACCCTTAAACTTGTCTTTCAAAGCTTCTTCCCCTACATCTGTGATCCTAAAAGAAAATATGCTTCCCATTACCCCATTCATAACGGATGCGTTGAAAGAATTTCATCTTAACCGCACAAAGCACTTTAAACCAACCCAAAATTTATTAGTATTTATATAAATTATTACAGTTAGGTTAGTTATTTTTATCGTTGTTTCCATAATATGCTGTGTAATTCGATTATGAAGGAATAGGAAAAGAATAATGAATGCCAAAGAGCTAGCCAATCTCACAATGACTTTATTTCTTCTTTTACTCCATTTATTTTCATTATATTAAATCAAGAATTCGTTGATACAAAAAGGATTGTACCAGTATCATTTTGGATGAGGCATACATGAAAGTAAGTCTATAAAAGCTTGTTTCCTCTGAACAAACAAACCTTTGCCCAATTTGTTTCATCTATGCACTGAACTTGTGACATTTCGTTTTGGGGCAAATTCAAAACCATGCAACACACACACATATATACATATAGGGAGCCGGTTAGGTCCTCCAACATACATGTGGAGCTCCACGTGGCATTCAAAACACCTTTTGGGTGCCACGTGGAGTACGAGTGCGGGGTGCATCGTTTAGACCAATTTAACAAAACAAAAAATATAAAATATATTTTTAAAGCACAAGTCAAACTTAGACTAGTTTTAAGGTTCCAAATTTTATTGCTAAAGAAATACACAGTAAAGATGAGCTTTTAATTTGTTTTTTTCAAAGATGATCTAAGCAATGAACTTGTTCTCCATGTGGCATCAAAATAGTATTACGAGTGCCACATGGAGCATTAAGTGGGATTTTGGAGGACGAAACCCTTTTCCATATATATATATATATATATATATATATATATATATATATATATATATATATATATTTGAATCAATAGGGAAAATGAGAGTCCTAATCTCTCAAATTATCATGACTGTAAGGAAAAGTAAACCTTAGTATCTTGTGTCTAACTACTTTGTTTCAAACCATCAAAACAGAACGTCGTCTAAACTACTGAATTTACAACTAGAGTCATTAAGTCGCAGATTAAGAAGTTAAACACACAATTCAAGATCAAATTCTACACATCATTGATCATTCACTAAAATTCAAAGTGAACTCATCATTGTAATGAGATCATCAAATATATATATACAGAGAGACAGAGAGAGAGATCACTGTAGTCACCTGCTTGGATTCGGTGCCGGAGAGTTTCCAGCAGATGATGGAGCCATCGGATCCGCCGGTATAAAGCGTCGGTGGCACGTCGAATGCCGCAGTGGCGGTCACCTTATGCAGCGGAGGTGAGCCTGACCAGAGAGTTGCCACCGACTGGCACTTCATCTTCTCCACCGAATCAAAATCGAACGAGCGGGAACAAAACAGAAACCCTAGTAATTAGTAGTAAGTGCTCTCAGCTCTGCTAGCAGTAGTATTCAGATCCAAACGCAACCGAAGAGACCTCCTTTCGGAGTTGGAGGAGGAAGGGTGCGTCATACGCATCAGGGAAGGGGTTCCTCGCTTTGGTTTTCTCTTTCGTTGGATTTCAAAATTAGGTGGTCACGGACTTCAGGGCCTTAGTATTGAGTGTTCTGTGTTTGGGGATTGCTATTTGGAGGTAGGGATGCAAGTTCGGTATACCGAACCGAACACCGAAAAATTCGGGTTCGGTTCGGTACACCCCAAACCGAAACCGAACCAAAACCCATTCAGTTCGGTATTGTTTGTTTTTTTTCTGAAACCGAAACAGATTCGGTTCAGTTGATTCGGTGTAGGTAAAATACCTACTTTTTTTATATATTTTTTTAGATTTTTTGGGGTTTACTCAACTTATCCCCTCGGATTTCGGTTTCGAGCCACCCAAACTGAAACCAAACAGAATTTGAGTTCAGTTCGGTTTAAATCGGTATTCAGTGCCGTTCGGTCCGGTTCAGGACCTTCAGTTTTTGGTTCAGTTTCGATGTTTGGTTCAAAGCTTGCATCCGTATTTGGAGGCAAAGAGCATCTCTCTGCTCTAGCGCATAGCACTTTAATCTAAGATTGTGTTTGATTGTAAGTGCTCTTAGCTCTTTTGGATAGTAAAAGAACTAAATTTGAGTCGTTTTAAAATAATAATTTAAACCTGCTCTTTTAAGCGGGTTGCTCTTTGTCTCCAACGAGCAATCCCAAACACAATGCTAGAGGCTGTCAACGAGTCAGGTAAGGTCCATTCACAATCTTCCCTGCCCGACGAGTAAAGGTTATGTGCCCGGACTGACCCGCTTCCACCCAACTGGTCAAAGGTAAATGACCCAATTGTATTAAGAAAAACCTTATCAATGAGACTTGATTTTTTCCCAACCCAACTCGGTCCGGCCCAAGCGTCAAATCAAGTCGGATCCCACATGCCCGATTTGACTGATCGGGTTTCGAAAGCGTCAGATCGGGTATGAAAGTTTGGGGAAAAAAATTTTAAATAAAATAAAATTTTTGAAAAAACATAATTTATTAAAAGGTTGTGAATTAATCACGGTTTAATTATGAAATTTGTGACTTTAAAAAAGAAAAATAAAATGCAGTTTTTGAAAAAGTCGATATAACGTATGATTTATTTGTTTTAGGAATAAGTTGACTTTTACTCATGAATGTTTCAAAAAGTTGCCTATTTATTTCCCAGAGAGCCCATGGTTTGGGTATAAATTTCACATTTTAAGAGTTTTACATCTAATCGTAATTACCTTACAAAGGTACATTATTATTATTAGTATATTTATTATATTTATTTTTATAAAAATCATTTTTATTTTATTCTTTTTCTTTTTCATAGGTAAGACAAATTTTTTATAATCCATCCAAGTAGAATATTAGAGAAAAGAAAGGGCATTATATTAGTTTTCTAATATATCACAAACAAGTCAATTATGTTCTTCATAAATCATAATGCGCGAATAAAAGAAATTGACCACAAAAATCTAAAACTTGCATTTGACGGATAAAGGTAGCTTGGTATTGGTACTAAGGGAAATTATAAACAAATCCTTGAGGACAAAGTGCAAGCGGCAGATATGGTGGGACATGATTGGCTACACCAACCTATATTAATTGAGTTCCACCATACTTGTAACCAACTGCGGCGGGCCACATCGACTGCTTGCACTTTGTTTGTATAAAATTTGTCCTCCATATGACACTCTCTAATACTAATGATCAGACAACTTACTTTGTCCCATATTAGTTTTCTACCCCGTGGCACTAAATCGCATGGCCGGGTGCCACATAAAAAAGTGGCTCGATGATACTAATATTGTGAAATAATAATATATATATATATATATATATATATATATATATATGTCAATAGTATTAACCACAGTGAAAATAACAACAGTGAAATCAAATGTTAGTTTACTGTTAATTTTCTGTCCAATTGATTCTATTGACTACTACAGTTTTATATGACTTTTTTTCATAATAGTCTTATGGTCATTGAGTTGTTCCGTTATGTGGTACTTGATCATGTGATTAAGTGTTACATGACGTGGTTTTTTGGCTACCTTTACCTTTTTTGATTTGTGAGGAAATTTTATAGTTAAACTTTTTTCTAAAGCTACTGCAGTTATTTAATAGTAAAGATGGATTTATGTGATCATGGCTCAAAATTTCGGCCGAAACACATTTGAAACGAAGCTGGGAGAGCAAAATTTCAGTTTTCGAATTTGGCTTCAGTCATGCTAGAACCGAAATCCTATTTTGATCCTTGTACGGGACCCACTCTCTGGACCCTCAAGGTGATATATCATCAATTGTTGAAGGGCTATATGTTCAAAAATCACACTTTTTGGCTGTAACATTTTCCACTGATGGATTGCCACTTGGAAAATTTAAGATTGATGGAAAATGCATCCCACATGGCATAATAGTATATCATACTTGAATGGTGTGAGATAAAAAGTGACTGTTGAATGGTGTAAGATCATTTAACAACCATCCCTTTTATTGTTTTCTTGCAGGATTTATCCCAAGTTTCGCATGGGTGGTCTTGGAAAAAATGAGCATAACCAGCAACAAAGTAGACAAAGCTGCATCTCTACTGAAAGCATGCACTTCTCTCACACGCCTCAAACAACTCCACGCCCACATCTTCCGAGCCCAACTGCACCAAAACAACTCCTTAGCATCCACCATTGTATCTCTCTACACCTCTCTCTCTTCTCCTCAATATGCCCATCTCGTCTTCTCTTTCATTTCAATCCCCACCCTCTCTCTCTTCAATCATGCCATCAAAGCCTTCTCAAAAACTTCATCACATTGCCTTTGTTCCCTCTCTCTCTACCTCCAAATGACCCAAAAAGGAATTAAACCAGACAACTACACATACCCTTTTCTTTTCAACTCTTGTGCGGTTTTATCAGATATCAAACTAGGAATGGAGATCCACGGACGTGTTGTTAGAACCGGGTTCGGGTCATTTGTCCCTGTTTCGAACGCTTTGATCGACATGTATGGAAAATGTAATGCTTTGAATTCTTCGCGACGAGTATTCGATGAAATGCTCGAAAGAGATGTTGTGTCCTATAATGCGCTTTTTGGGGCTCATGCGAAGTCTGGTGAAGACATGGTTTCTGCACAGTCACTATTTGATCAAATGCTGGTGAGGAATATAATAACTTGGAATGCGTTGCTTGTTGGGTATGTAAACGGAGGAGAATTGTGGTCTGCCCGCAAGGTGTTTGATGAAATGCCTGAACGAAATGTTGTTTCTTGGACGACTATGGTGGTGGGCTATACTAAAAATGGGTTGCTAGACTCTGCTAGGCATATTTTTGAGGCAATGCCAGAACAGAACTTGATTTCGTGGACTGCTCTGATCACTGGTTACGCGCAAAATGGTCTGCCAGAAGAAGCACTCAAGTTCTTCCATAGAATGGAATCAACAACTAGGTTGAAACCCGATGCTGTCACAATGACCAGTGTGATTTCTGCATCGGCACAATTAGGTGACGTTGATCTGGCTCACAGGATCCGAGATTATGTGGACTGCAACAACATAGAGAGGAATGAACATATCCTCACTGCGCTTCTAGATATGCATGCAAAGTGTGGAGACGTGGAAGAAGCGTGCCGCTTGTTCAATGAAATTCCTCAACCAAGTGCCTTCTCATACAGTGCGCTCATCACAGGTCTCGCATCAAATGGCCACGGAAGCAAGGCGTTTGATATGTTCCATCAAATGCAAATGGAAAATATCACACCAAATTGCATTACTTTTGTTGGGGTATTGAATGCTTGTAGTCATACGGGACTCGTTGATCAAGGCTTAAGATTTTGGGAAAGCATGTTTAAAGATTATGGTATAGAAGCTAGTGCTGATCATTATGCTTGCATGGTTGATATGCTTGGTCGTGCAGGGCGACTCGAAGAAGCTCGTCGGATGCTTTATAAAATGCCGATGGGGCCTCATGCCGGTGCATTAGGTGCACTGCTTGCGGCCTGTAGAACACATGGTAATGTCGAGATTGCAGAAGAGGTCGCGAAACAACTTTTTGTACTGGAGCCCAACAATTCAGGAAACTATATGCTTCTTTCGAGTATATATGCTTTGAGGGGGAGATGGGAGGAGGCAGCAAAGGTGAGGATGGAAATGGATGAGAGAGTATTTAGGAAGCTTCCTGGGTGTAGTTGGATTGAAGATGATACTCAGGTTCGTGGAATTCAGATGAGATAACCGGCCGTCTACGATAAGGTTCGTAGACCTCCCTCTCTTTTTCCGATTAAGACCATTTTTATGGAAAGAAATAAGTGATGGAATCTAAATGGATCTGACGATCCGACCATCCAAAATTAAGCCTAAAGATCTAGGCGCATGATCAATCAAAAACAATAAATTTATAACCTATAAATATGCGCACCTTGAGCGTTAGTCATCGATGGTTGGTTGCCGATCTTCAACGATGTTCTCACGTTCAATGTCTCCTAGCACAATGGGGATGCTCTCGCCAATAGGGAGGATTGAATTATGTCGAGCTATCGTTGGGACCAGGCACCCCTTATATTTATAGCCAAAGAGTCCTATCCCATTAAGGACTGAAATTGCTAATTATAGTGTGATTAGAAATCACAATCATACTTTAACTGAAAAACTCAACAAGCAGTTGCCTATTCTCTTCAAACTCACCAGAATAGCAATTGTACATCTTAAGGTTGATCTTATACCATTCACCGGTCAACGGGTTTGACCATAGTGATGGCCACCAAAATAGGAACTTCTAACAGTCTCCCACTTGGCCAAACTATGCCAATAAACTTCGATTACCCAATGTTAGCTAACTTTCTTTGAATGATAAGTCACAATCAAGCTCAATCAAAGTCTTTAATATCAGTCCGGTCCAGTGAGAATTTCAACACAGAATCAATGTAGTCAATATATCATATCATCGATATATGACCGCTCATCAGTTACTGTATTGGAAATCATCACCGACATGGATTCCAACTAGTATGATGTTACATAGATTGTAAGTTTACAAACTGAATGGTGATTACATGTAAACGCAATCTAATATTGGTCCTACTTTATTGCTATCTACTGGCACCATATGTTCCAAGGAGTTATTTGCATAAAAAAGGAAAAGCAAATAAATAAATTTTATTTCTGAATTAATTAAACAAATGTATTCACTCGCATATATCCACTCTCAAAGGCTATCAAAATTATCCGTTAACCCCATGCGCGCAACATGCTCCAAAAAGAGCGTGAGAGATAAACCTTTAGTGAGAGGGTCAGCCAACATGAGTGTCGTACTTATCTTTTCAACAGATATAATTTGATTCTGAACTTTCTCCCTGACAACAAGATATTTTATATCAATATATTTGAAACCCCCACTAATCTTGTTGTTATTGGAGATGTAATCGCATGAATTGTTAAAAGATTCTCGTTGGCTTTGAAATAGTATCAACAACTCAAGCCACGAGATAAAATTCCTCAACCATATCGCCTCACATGTTGCCTCAAACATGCAATTAATTCGCTCCATAGTGATTTAAGTATGGCGTTTGTTTAACGCTCTTCCAAGATATAGGTCCACCGAGCATAAAAATATAACCCGATGTGGACCTCCAGTGTGTCTTGACACCCAAAGATAGTCGGATCAATAACCAATAACTTCAAGGTTATTCGACCTTTTGTATGTGATGTGTCCTTTAGTCCCTTGTAAATAGCGAAAAACCTTCTTAATGCTTTTCCAATGATCCAAACCAGATTACATTGATACCTGCCAAGCATGCCAACTATATACGCTATATCTGGACGAGTACAGACTTGTGCATACATGAGACTCCCAACTGCCGATGCATAGGGAATTGTCTCCATCTGTTTTCTCTCCAGATCGATCCTGGGACTCTGAAGTAGACTAAATTTATCACCCTTAATGACAGGGGCAACAGTAGCAGAACAATTGTGCATGTTAAACCTTTTAAGAACTTTATCAATATAAGCTCTTTGAGACAATCCCAATATGTCACAGGCTCTATCTTGATGAATCTCAATTCCTATCACGTAGGAAGCTTCACCAAGATCTTTCATATCAAAACTCTTTGATAAAAAGTTCTTTGTCTCATATAACATGCCCAAATTGCTACTCGCAAGTAAGATATCATCAACGTATAAAACAAGGATGATAAACTTACTCCCACTGATTTTAAGATATATGCATTGATCCACAGTATTTTCTTTAAAACCAAAATTTGAAATGACTTCGTGAAATTTTAAGTACCATTGTCGAGATGCTTGCTTTAAACCATATAGAGACCTTTTGAGTCTACAAACTAAATGACTCTCCCCCTCAACCTGAAAACCTTCAGGTTGTGTCATAAAGACATCTTCATGCAAGTCGTCATTCAGAAAGCAGTTTTAACATCCATTTGATGCAATTCTAAGTCAAAATGAGTTACTAATGCCATGACTATCCGAAAGGATTCCTTTCTAGAGACAGGAGAGAATGTCTCTTTATAGTCTATTCCTTCTTTTTGAGTGAAACCTTTAGCGACTAATCGGGCCTTGTATCTTTCTATATTACCTTTGGAGTCTTGCTTGATTTTAAATACCCATTTACGTACCTGTGCTTGACTCCATTAGGTAACTCACAAAGATCCCAGACCGAGTTATGTTTCATGGATTCCAACTCATCTTTCATGGCTTCGAGCCATTGAGTGGATTTGTCGCTCTTCATGGCTTGGCTAAAGGAAACAAGATCTGATTCCTTTTCAAAATCAAACTCACTCTCATTGAGGTAAACTATATAGTCATCAGAAATGGCAGGCTTCTTTGCTCTCTCTGATCTACGCAATGGTAGATCATTGGCAGCCGCCATGGGAGCAAGAGCCTCCTCAATGTGGGGTGTGTCAATAGGTATAGCCACAGGTGCATTAACACTGGCTTGAATAACTGGTGTTGGTGCCACTTTTTCTTGGATAAAAGGGATAAGAGTTATAACCCGATTCTCCTCAAAAGTGATTTTCCTAAGCTCTATACTCCCACTGATCTCACGATCCTCAAAGAATTGTGCGTGTCTAGTCTCAACAATCCGGGTACTATGAGTGGGGCAATAAAATATGTAGCCTTTTGATCTATCAGGGTAACCAATGAAATGACAACTTATAGTTTTAGGGTCCAATTTTCCTAATTGTGGGTTGTACACCTTTGCTTCAGCGAAACAGCCCCAAATGTGTAAATATCCTAAAGTTGGTTTTCTTCCTACCCATAGCTCATAAGGAGTTTTGGGAACTGTCTTACTAGGAACTCGATTGAAGATATGCACCGCTGTTTTCAAGGCTTCTCCCCACAAGAACGTAGGTAACGTAGAGTTGCATAACATGCTTCTCACCATATCCATAAGAGTACGATTTACACCAGTGGTGTTCCCGGCATGGTGTATTGAGCGACAATGCCATGCTCTTGTAGATACAGGGCGAAGGGTCATGGATTGCGACCTGTTTCAGAGTATCTACCATAGTACTCTCTGCCTCTATCAGATCTCACAATTTTAATCTTCGAATTGAGTTGCCATGCCACTCATTTTCATAATGTACGCTCGGACGCCGCTATGACCATCATATTTCATGGTTCCCATTTTAACAATTAGACTACTGGCAAGGGCTTTAGAAGTCTCTTGAAATTATTCCTTAATGGCTTGCATGTATTCTTTTCAGTAGTCGAATACCTCCCCGAATCGTGACAAGAATGGAACTCTTTATGATCATGAGGCTCATACGATTTGATCTATCCCATTTTTCTAAATCTGTATGGTTCACTGCCAGATCCTCAGCCGAGGCATCAGCGGTGAGCACCTTGGGTTTATCAGATCGTATAGCATAGTCAAGATCCATGCAGCCTAGAACAATTGCAACTTGTTCCTTCCATTTCTTATAATTTGATCCACTCAAAGTTCAATTCCACCAATCATCCGGTTATGATAGACGGGTTGAATCTTTGCACAATAATTAAGGGCTTTATTATGTCCACATACAATCAAGTAACTATCAATTCCACAAGGTTATAATTATAGTAGGTGTGAAAGTTAAAATATGTCAAGGAATATAAAAATTAAAACCAATATGGTTTTATTGAGAAACGATTTGTGTCATTATAACCTCCGTTGGTCGAGCCATAACACACTAGTCGCTTCCTCAATCTATATGTGGTACTAATTGCGTCGTTATGACCCTCCGTTGGGTTGAGTCACAACACGCGAACAGTACCCACACACACAAAATAATGAATAGTGAAACACAGCCATCATATAACATTAAGTGATTCATCACCGCTAGAAGAATCTTATGTTGTAACGCCAACGTTCACTACACACTTTCACTGGATTTATAACACGGTCTTGGACAAAATTAAACCTCACTATGAAAACCATGGCACTAGGAAGGATCATCACCGTTGGGCAGAAGAATCTTTCCAAGCCATGTTTTCAAATTAGGCTTGATAATAATTTAAATGATCACAAAACGTGTTATGAGGAGGTGTCAAAATAGACAACAAACGAGCATTATAATGTGTAAGTACACCATGGTGGTGGTAGAGCACAACCTCCACTACCCAAATCTAATGAATGATACTTGAACAAAATTGATTACACAATTAAAAATGGAAAAATAACATCAGTCATGAAAATATCATAATAGAGCTCATTATCAAAAATAGACCTAAAAAGCGGATCCGGAATGTCCGAGATAGCCAAAATGCATAAGAAAAGGCAGAAGATTAGGAAATAGGGTGGTTATGTTGCAAAAGACCATGGGCCTTAGGGACAGGCCAAATAGGCCAAGAATAGACTGGGGCAGGTGGGTCGGGTGGACTCGGGCCAAATAGGCTAAGAGCCGAATGGGCCTAGGGCCCAGTGGGTCGGGTGGACTCGGGCCAAATAGGCCAAGAGCCGAATGGGGCTAGGGGCAGGTGGGTCCAGGTCAGGGTCGAGCCAGTGAGTGGGCCAGCAGGTGTTTGGCCAAATAGGCTGTGGTCGAGCCGGTCTGCAAATAGGCTGGCCGGGTCTAGGCGGTCAGGCGATGGGTCGAAGAGGCCCAGTGGGAGGTTGGTGCGGGTCAGCAAATGGCCCAGAGGCAGGTCAAAGTGGTCGGCGGGATTCAAAAGGGAAGAGAGGGGTTGGGCCGGGTGGTCGGGCCCACTAGGCCCAAGCGGATCGTGACCGGACCCGATCCGGTCCGAAATACCCTAACCCTCCCCATCCACTGTTCATCTTCCCCAAAATTTTTTTTTTTGAAGTTACAACAGCTTCCATCACCGGGCTCACCCGCGCCCCCCACCGCTCACCGCCAAGCGCGTATTGGATCTCTTGTGTTAGGGTGCCATTCGATTGGAAGAACTTAATTGAATGTGACAAAGAAGCAAAATTTTTTTTTTTTTTTTTTGATTTGCAAGCGTTAAGGCGTGCATACCCGACCGATGGACGCCAAGCCGACGGTAGAGGTGGGACGGTCGACACTGCGGAAGTTGGCGATGCCATCCGGTGGCCGGAGAATCTTGGCCGGATAGTCGCCGGTCGATGAACCAAAATTTTTTTTGACTTGAGCAAGCCCTCCTTCCCTCCATCGGTGACCGGACGGTTATGCAGTACCGTCTGTACCCTAGTCTGAAGCCGTGATTAATCTTGGCCGTGGGTCGGATATGGGCAATATGGGTCCATGGGCCGAGATAGGCATCTATACCTGTAGAGTCCTCGTCTTCAAAACCAAAAAGAAAACTAGAAGCCTTGGGCTTCTTGTATATGCAGCCACATAACATGGGAAATCCCCAATAACGCCGTCCCATCTCCCATCTCAACTTGAGTCCCCATTAAATCAAAGTACTTTATTCTCCACAGAGAACGTATACAACGTATACAGCGAAAAAAAAAAAAAAAAATTAAATAAAATAAAAATTAAAAATCCTTAAGTTTCATTCGTCATCAATCTCAAGCATCGATGTTTCAATTGATCATACACCGATATGGCTATGATACCAATTGATGGAATCTAAATGGATCTGACGATCCGACCATCCAAAATTAAGCCTAAAGATCTAGGCGCATGATCAATCAAAAACAATAAATTTATAACCTATAAATATGCGCACCTTGAGCGTTAGTCATCGATGGTTGGTTGCCGATCTTCAACGATGTTCTCGCGTTCAATGTCTCCTAGCACAATGAGGATGCTCTCGCCAATAGGGAGGATTGAATTATGTCGAGCTATCGTTCGGACCAGGCACCCCTTATATTTATAGCCAAAGAGTCCTATCCCATTAAGGACTGAAATTGCTAATTATAGTGTGATTAGAAATCACAATCATACTTTAACTGAAAAACTCAACAAGCAGTTGCCTATTCTCTTCAAACTCACCAGAATAGCAATTGTACATCTTAAGGTTGATCTTATACCATTCACCGGTCAACGGGTTTGACCATAGTGATGGCCACCAAAATAGGAACTTCTAACAATAAGTTGTCATGCAGGGTGTTTAATGGAGTAAAAGCAGGGCCGAGAACATCCACGACAATAAAAAAAAAAAGTCGCTTTGTTTGGTTCACCAGTCTCTCAGGTTTTAGAAGAAAAAAATATTAAAAACTATCTTTTTTACCTTTCATTTTATGGGTCAAAAGATATGGGTTTTTCACTCTTAAAATTTTCCTTTCAAAATTTTCAACCTTCAATCATAAAATTAATAGTGTAAGAGCAATTTTTTTTTACATTTTGGGCAGTAGTTGATCAGTCTTGTGCATGTCACATGGCACCTGATCCTTGGATCGGGTGTCATGTGGCACCCAAATGACTCGAGTGTAGAGTTCAACTCTACAACTCACGTTCAAGCTCCTGCTAACCCGATATATATATATATACTAGTGGACCCTGCACATGCAATGCATGTGAGAGCCGTTTATTTGAAGAATGAATCGTTACAATGTAAATTTTAAAAATATTTCTTGCATTTAAAAAAAAAGCATTGGGCACCGAAATTTCAGTATGGTTGGGACTGAACCGAATTCGGTATGTTCACCGAAATTTCAGGATTTCGGCTGAACATCCCCAACGAAATTTCGGCCGAAATGTGGTGGGTCAGGCCGAAGTTTCAGTGCCCATATTTTTTTTTGTTTTGTTTTAAAACCAAAAACTATCGCCCTTCAAAATATTGGCCAATAATTTGGTGATTAGCAAATTATCGGCCGAGAATTTGAAGGCTGCGATTTTTGACTGAAAATTTCGGGATTTCGTTTTGGCCGAAATTTTGATCCTTGACCCCAACTAAAATGAAGTCTTTATCGTTTGGGATGAAGGTGTCAAATTTGGTATCGGTATCAGGTATTGGTCCATGGAGGACCAATACGTATCAGCCCTATTTAAAAAAAAAAACGCAAGGTCTCGGCGCAAACCGATATGTATCGGCCGATACGGGCCCGTATCAGCAGATACCAATCGATAATTTGAAGTTATCAACCGATGATTTGCTAGTCATTAAATTATCGGCCGATATTTAATCATCATATTATCAGCCGATAACTTCAAATAACCGGTCGATAATTGTGTTTTTTTTTATAAAAAAAAATTGGGCATCGAAATTTCATCCGGGATTTTCGGCCAAAATCCCGACATTTCGGTTGGGTTCGAAACCGATTCGTTTCGGTCGAAATTTTGATCCATGTTGTAAGGTATGACATCCTGGGCGATACCGATGCATAACAACGATACGTATTGGTTTTTCAGCAAACCGATACGTATCGGTTCTTCTTCTCTCGGCCCTCAGCGATCGATCGATTATCGGTGTCGACTCTTAGAGGCTGTCGTCGTACGTGTCGGTTTCTTGGCGAGACCTTTTTCACAAGGGCCGATACGTATCTGTATCGGTCGATTCATATCAGTCCCCCATGGACCAATACCCGATACCGATACCGAGTTTGACACCTCGTTCCCAAACGATAAACACGTCATTTTAGTTGGGGTCATGGATCAAAAATTCGGTTGATAACTTCAAATTATCGGTTGAAATTTTGATCTATGACCCCAACGAAAATGAAGTCTTTATCATTTGGGATCAAGGTGTCAAACTCGGTATCGGTCCATGGAGGACCAATATGAATCGGCTGATAAGATACGTATCGGCCCTTTTAAAAAAATTTAAACAGAAGGTCTCGGCGCAAACCGCCGATACCCGATACATATCGGCCGATACGAGCCCGTATACAAAGTTGAAGGACCGAGAAGTATCAGAACTGATACATATCGGTTTGTTGAAAAACCGATACATATTGCCGTTATATATCGGTATCGCCCAGGACGTCTTGCCTAATAGCATGAATCAAAATCCCAATATTTCGATCGAAACGAATCGGTTTCGAACGCCACCGAAATTTCAGGATTTTGGCCGAAAATCCCGGACGAAATTTCGGCAGAAATATTATAGGCCAGGCCAAATTTTCAGTGCCCATATATATATATATATATATATATATATATATTTTTTTTTTTTTTTTTTTAAACCCAAAATTATCGGCCCTCAAAATATCGGCTTTTATTATCATCAAATTATCGGCCGATAATTTGAAGGTTGATAATTTTGAGTTAAAAATAAAAATAAATCATTGGGCACTGAAATTTCGGTTGGGACCGAAACCGAATCCGGTATTTTCACTGAAATTTCGGGATTTCGGCCGAAAATACCGGACGAAATGTCGGCTAAAATCTTGTGGACCAGGTCAAAATTTCAGTTCCCATATATAAAACCCAAAATTATCGATTGATAATTTGATGATTAGCAAAATCGGCTAATAACTTCAAATTATCAGCTGAGAATTTGAAGGCCGTGATTTTTGACCGAAAATTTCAGGATTTCGTTTCAGTGGGGTCCAAAACTGACGCGTTTCGGCCGAAATCCCAAAATTTCAGCTGACATTTTGATCCATGACCCCAACTAAAATGAAGTGTTTTTCATTTGGGATCAAGGTGTCAAACTCTGTATCGGTATTGGGTATCAGTCCATGGAGGACTGATACACATATCGGCCGATACAGATACGTATCAGCCCTTGTGAAAAAAAAAACCTAAGGTCTCAGCGTAAACTGATACGTATCGGCTGATACTGATACCGAGTTGGAGGACCGAGAAGTATTAGAACCGATACATATCGTCGTTATGTATCGGTATCGCCCTGGATGTCATACCTTATACCATAGATCAAAATTTCAGCCAAAACGAATCGGTTTGAACCGAAATTTTAGGATATCGGCAGAAAATCTCGGATGAAATTTCGGCCGAAATCTTGTGCCAAAGTTTCGGTGCCCAAATTTTCTTCTTTTAAAAACCCAAAATTATCGGCCGATAATATGATAATTAAATATGACCAGCTCATGAGGAGAGGGATGGTCGGCCCGAACTGGTGTGCCATGTGCAACATGGCCGAGGAAACTGCGTCTCATCTATTTATGCACTATGACGTGGCTAGGGGTTTGTGGTCCATTGTGCTCAAATCCTTTAGTATGTCATGGGTTACCCCCTCCACCCCTTTCTGCCAATGGTTGATTTGGAAGTCTGCTGATGTGGAGGATCATTGCAAGGGTTTTTGGATGGCTGCGTTCTTTGCGGTGCTATGGTCTATATGGGGGAAGAGGAACCTGCAAATTTTTGAGCAACAGACCAGGCCGATGGGGATGATAATGAAAGCCGTTAGAGACCTTGTATGGTTATGGGTGGTGAGAGGGGGGGGGGGGATTATATTGACCATCTGTTATGGGACCCTGGTTGAGCTGATCCGCTCGGGGGTTGGGTTCAGGGCTGGGTTTTCCTTTTTGGGCCTGTATTTATTTGTTTTCTTTTTTCTCTGTCTTTTTTGTCGTGTCTTTGTATTGTCCCACAGTGTCTTGCTGTTTTCAATATATTATCCTTTACCGATAAAAAAAATAAAAAATATGATGATTAAATATCAGCCGATAATTTGATGATTAGCAAATGATCGGCCGATAAGTTCAAATTATCGGTCGATTCAGGGGTGGATAAACGATGTGTATCGTCTGTTTCAATGCAGCCCATGAGTTTCAGCGTGGGTGAACTCAGTGATTCGATGGGTGGATTTAAAGAAACCAAAAACCAAAACAATCAAAAGGGGAGAGTTGTCTTGTAGAGATAGAACCCAAAAATAGAAGGGGAGATTGTCTCTTTGCTTTGTTTTTGAGGGTTTGCTAACATAAACCAGAAACCCAATAATAAATTGCTTTGCTTTTTTAAGGGTTTGCTAACATAAACCATAAACCATTGGTTTTGTCTTGTAGTGATAGAACCGAATTTTGTCCTCTAGCTTTCCTTTTTTTATATGGTATATATATATATATATATATATATATATATATATATATATATATATATATATAAAGCCCTAAACATCCATTATCTACCGTGAGGAATAAGAAGAAAATAAATTGAGAGACAGATTATTACCGTGAGGAATAAGAACAAGAAAGAGAGAGAGAGAGAGAGAGAGAGAGAGAGGGAGAGAGAGGTAACCTGATTCGAAGCTGATAATTTGATGATTAGCAAATGATCGGCCAATAAGTTCAAATTATCGGCCCATTCGGTGGGTGGATAAACGATGTCTATCGTCTGATTCAACGCAGCCCATGTGTTTCAACGTGGGTGAACTCAACCATTCGGTGGTGGATTTAAAGAAACCAAAAACCAAAACAATCAAAAGGAGAGAATTTTGTCTTGTAGCGATAGAACCCAAAAATAGAAGGGGAGATATTGTCTCATTGCTTTGCTTTTTTAGGGTTGCTAACATAAACCAGAAGCCCAATAATAAATTGCTTTGCTTTTTTCAGGATTTTCTAACATAAACCATGAGGGTTTGCTAACATAGACGATAAACCATTGGTTTTGTCTTATAGCAATAGAACCGAAAGACCAATAGAACCGAATTTTGTCCTGTAGCTTTCCTTTTTTATATGATATATATATATATGGCATATATATAAAAAAAGCCTTAAACATCCATAATCAACCGTGAGGAATAAGAAAAACAAGAGAGAGAGAGAGAAAGAGAGTGGTAACCTGATTCGAAGCTTCGAGGGGAGATTGGCTTTCTAGTTTTTGGAATATTCAATAGAACTGAAAACATAGAACTGAAAGTAAAGACCAATAGTCTCTCCTTTCAATTCTATCAAAAGACCCTTCGATTCTATCTATCTAATCTAATATTTATATTTAAATTGAACCGTCTTTTGTCCGTTTTATATTAGACACATAGCATCGAAGAAACTGTTGGTCTTCAGGGCTTGCTTTATTAGATAGAACCGAAAGGAGAGAATTATAGTGTTATGTTTTATTAGATAGAACCGAAAGGGTCTTTTGTCCGTTAGCTTTGGGTTTTTTATAGGTTATATATATATATAATTATATTATATAATATTTATATTTAGATTGAACCAAAGGGTCTTTTGTCCGTTTTATATTAGATACATAGCATTGTAAGAGACTGTTGGTCTTCAGGGTCTGTTTTATTAGATATAACCGAAAAGAGAGAATTTTGGTGTTATGTTTTATTAGATAGAGCCGAAAGGGTCTTTTGTCCGTTAGTTTTGAATTTTTTGTATAACATATATATATATATATATATATATATATATATATATATATATATATATATATATCATATAAAAACAGAAAAGCTAGAGGACAAAATTCGGTTCTATTGGGCATTTGATTCTATTGCTATAAGACAAAACCAATGGTATATATATATATATAATACCTATAAAAAACTCAAAGCTAACGAACAAAAGACCCTTTCGGTTCTATCTAATAAAACAAAACACCATAATTCTCTCCTTTCGGTTATATCTAATAAAACAAGCCTTGAAGACCGTCTCTTATAATGCTATGTATCTAATATAAAATAAACAAAAGACCATTTGGTTCAATCTAAATATAAATATTAAATAGATAGAACCGAAAGGTCTTTTGATAGAATCGAAAATATATATATATTTTTTCAACACAATCTAAATATAAATATTATATATATAACCTATAAAAAACTCAAAACTAGCGGATAAAAGACTCTTTCGATTCTATCTAATAAAACAAAACACCATAATACTCTCCTTTCGGTTCTATCTAATTTTTACAAGCCCTGAAGACCAACAGTCTCTTACGATGCTATATTTATAATATAAAACGGACAAAAGATCCTTCAGTTCAATCTAAATATAAATATTATATTAGATAGATAGAACCGAAAGGTCTTTTGATAGAATCGAAATGAGAGACTGTTGGTCTTTACTTTCGGTTCTATGTTTTCAATTCTATCGAATACGCCAAAAACCAGAAAGTCAATCTCCACCCGAAGCTTCGAATCAGGTTACCTCTCTCTCTCTCTCTCTTTTGTTCTTATTCCTCACGGTAATAATCCCTCTTTCAATTTGTTTTCTTCTTAATCCTCACGGTAGATTATAGATGTTTAGGGTTATTTTTATTTTATATATATATATATATATATATATATATATATATATATATATATATATATATATATTATCTGAAAATCTTCAAATTTTTATTTCTATTTTTTAGTGTTGGAAATATTCAAAATTTTCTTCATCTTTTTTATGGTTTTGCTGTTTTGATGAAATTTTTATGGTTTTTTGAACCAGTTGAAGGACCTCGAAGTGGAGCTCGCTCTCCTCCGCGTCGCCAAATCACTGGTGGTGCGCCCAATAAGCTCTCTAAGATGTATACATTTTTTTCTTTCAAATTACATACAATCTATAATTATTTTTTTTCAGGTTTTCTAGATCACTTTACTTATTGATCAACCCATCGATCTGTTGGCTTATATTTCTTTCTGTTATTTTTTAACGCTTGATTTTATTCTTGGATGCAGAAAGGTGGTGAGGTTATCGATTGAAAGGTTGCTAATTTTGAGGTCTTTGAACACCCTAACCTTTGTCATGATTGCAATATTGTTAGGCTGATCTGATTCAATTTTTAAACTGATATTGCTGGTGCATTATTGTTGTGAATGACCATGTACTACAGTTGATCTCTTTAAATTACAAGTAATCGTTGCTCATAAAAGGTTTGTCAATTATTTCCTTTTTTTGATAAACAATTATCTCTAGAGAGGAATATATATACAGAATTATACTCAAAAGTCACTGATTTGATAGTGAGTTTATATAGATATTAGGGGCATACATACAGTCATTATACTGTGATTTTGAAAAGTGAAAGGTTCATTGTGTTGGAGTATTGGAAAAAGCTAAAAAAAGAGAAAAAAAACATATGCTTGATTTATTTCAGCTTCTACTTTATATATCTTTTCTCTTCATGGAACCCCTTTTCCTTACATTTTTTTTATATGTTTTTTTTAAGTTTATGAAATGGTAATGAACCTTTTTTTCATTTATGAGATGCTTCTAATTAGCTTCTTATTATGAGTTTTTTTTTCCTTTTTGCCCTAGTATAAATATTTAATATTTGGTTTTTTCTTTCTTTTCTCGGCTTGAATCTCTAATATTCTGCAGTGTAAGATTGATAATGAAAAATGTAAAAAATGAGTTTTTTACCAATTCTACCCAAAACTTGTGTAGAATTAGAGTGCCACCGGATTTAATTTGACTTTATCCCGAATCAGGCTTTCTCCAATTAATAAAATTTTCTGCAACCAAGGTTTGACCTTTATTGTTGATTTTTCAGTTAGTTGCAATAACTATTTTTGTGCTAATTTCTTCGATTGATATATTTCTTATATGCAACTAATACTGGTATGGTATCAAACTCGCCTTTCACAAAGTAGTATTTATATATTTCTTATATTTCTTATGTATTCAAAACATTTATGTCAAAATATATTAACTTTACATTTATAATGCTATTGTGTAGATAGGATAATAATTCACAATCAGAAAATGGAGGACCGACATTAAACAGAAGATAAAGAGAGTAATATCTTTTATTCATAGTTTGTTTAAAAAATATTGAATAATAATTATTTGATGCAATACAATGATTTGTGATTCTATTGTTAGATTTGAAATTACAACGTAGGCGTGAAATTCAAAGATAATATTATGCGCAATTAACGGAGGAACAAAAAGATAGGATTCGCTTGAGGAAAAGAGAGGCATATCAAAAAAATGAAATTAGATGTGAATCTAAACAAAAAGTGGTTCAAACAGGTTATAAATATTTCTTTTAAAAGAAATTGTTGTCGTTAATAACTTGTGAATAATTACTCCAAGTTAATAAATGAATACTTATTATAATTATTTTTGTTGCCATATAGGATCTATATCTCATTCAATTATGGACTTTGACATTGTCAATTAAAGTGAAAAAGATATTCTAACACAAAAGGACAAAGAAAAAGAGAAAGTTATTTATGATGACATAAGAGATGCTTGGAAGACCAATTATTTTGGAAAAGAAAAAAGTGTGCAGATAGGAGAACCTGAGAGTACTGAAGCAGGTATAAGAGAATAGAGTTTTCTTATGAATAAAAAACAACATAAGTTTCTTTAGAAAAAAAAGGTGTATTAGTTGCCATGTACTTAAACTAATTTTTATTCTTCAATCGATGAATCAAGCAAAAGAGAAAGAGAGAAATTAATTTGGAAAAGCGTCAAACATAAGATAATCAGAGTAATACCTTCATTCAAAGTTTGTTTAAAAAATATTGAGTAATAAGTATGTGATATAATATAATGATTTGTGATTCCATAGTTAGATTCGAAATTAGAACATCGACGTTAAATTCAAAGAGAATATTATGCGCTATTAACTAAGAAACAAAAGGATAGAATTCGGTTGCGAAAAATAAGGCATATCAGAAAAAGAAAATTACATGTGCATCTAAACAAAAAGCGCTTCAAACATATTATAAATATTTCCTTTAAAAATTGTTTTTATCGTGAATAACTTATGAATAATGACTATTAGTTAATCAATGACTACTTATTGGAATTATTTTTGTTGTCATATAGGATTTATATCTCATTCAATTATGGACTTTGACATTGTCAGGTCAAGCGGAAAAGATATTCCAACACAAAAGGACAAAGAAAAAGATAAAGTTATTTATGATGAAATAAGAGATGTTTAGGAGACCAATTATTTTGAGAAAGGAAAAAGATTGCAGATAAGAGAACCCGAGAGTACTGAAGCAAGTATAAGATAATAGAGTTTTCATATGAAGAAAAGGCAATATAAATTGTTTTAGAAAAAAGGTATATTAGTTATCATGTAATTAAACTTTTTTATTCTTGAATTGAAGCTCATTTGGTTGCATCGATGAATCAAGAAAAAGAGAAAGAAAAGGAAACAACTTTGGAAAGGCATCGAGAATACCAACGAAAGAGATATCGTGAATTGAAGTGTAAAGAAAATGAGGTGAATAAAAAGTTGAAGACTACAAAGCTTGAAATTCTTAGAAAGAGAAAGGAATCAAATTTTTTTAAAGCACTGAATCAAAATTACATGGTGAGTGGATATTCAATTAGTATGATCAAATACGTGGAGACTTATGTAGATTAATTAGTGATACAACTTTATGATTAATATTTATTTTTTTCCACGCAGAACATGCTATAATCTACATATATACGTTTTTTAGACGACTCCCAATGGTTCTTTCATATTGTCAGTACAATTACCTTGCAAATATTGCGGCGCTAAAAAATTTCCGTAGGAACCGAAAGGGTTTTGTTCTTCTCAAGGAAAAGTTGTGTTAGCATCAAATCCAGTTCCTAAGGAATTTTGTACCTTTTTTTTCTTTTTAGTGATGAAGCAGTTAAATTCAGGAAATATGTTAGAACATACAACAACAATTTTGCATTCACCTCTCTTGGTGTAAAATATGACAAGTCTGAGTAAAAAAATTTAAGGTGTATATGCATTCAAGGCTCAAGGTCCGATATATCATTATATCAATGAGCTATTATCGGAAAACCGTCGACCATCTTACTTGCAATTGTATTTTTATGATACTGAACATGAGGTTGAGAATAAATTGAATACATCAACGAAATTTAGCTTAATCATCCTGATGAAGCTAATAGATATTTTACAAGATAATCCGTATGCGAAATTTTTTCGGCAACTTAAAGACATCATTCAAGGATCAAAAAATTGTTATTCGAATTGATGTTGAGTTAGATCAAAGAGTTTATGACGGTCCCTCTACATCACAAGTTGCAACCACTTGGGTAGAGGATAATCGTAATTGCATAATTGAAGAGCTTGATATTGTTGTGCATAGTCATTCAAATGAGACTCACAGAGTACAACATTTTTTTGGTTGCTATGATCCACTACAATATCCACTCTTATTTCCTTATGGAGATAGTGGTTGGCCCGAAGGGATTGAAAAAGATTGATTTGTCAAAGAACGATACTACGCGAAAGAAAACTCATTGTCAAAGCTCATCTCCAAATATTGCTCATACTTCTTTACCTGATTCAATTCCAGAACTACTACAACATGGAACACAATGTAAGAATTTATATTTATAATAGTACGGTATAATTTTACATATGCTGTGAAATGATTTGATTATTATATAAAATTCTGTATTTGTTTTATAGGTTCAAAACAAAAGCATGGTAAAAAAGAAAATGTTTCATGTCGAGAGTACTGTTACAAGTTGCAGATTAAACCAAATGACGTTTCTATTTTATTGCATATTGGACGTTTGTTTCAGCAATTCGTTGTTGATATGCATATCATGGTTGAAAGCACCCGTTTAGACTATTTCAGAAAAAAAGACATGATGAAATTCGTGCTGATTTATTTATTTTTTTATCAGTAATAAAAATTGCATTAATAGCCAGCAAGTCGCTGAAATCCAATACAATCGCGACACACAAATCACAAAAGAAGCAGGCAAAAGACAAAGAGAAAGGAGCCAACGCCCGACAATTCGTGCTGATTTATATCAAGGAATCACTGATAGTGTTGCACTTGGAGAAACTAAAGCTTCTAAAATTGGACAAAGAATTGTTTTGCCTGCTTCTTTTATCAGAGGCCCTCGAGATATGCGTTGTCGATATCTTGACGCAATGGCATTAGTATGGCATTAGTTCATCAATTTGGGAAACTATATATTTTCCTCACTATGATATGTAATCCTGCTTAGCCAGAAATCATCAATGAATTGAAGCCAACAGATGAAGCCCATAATAGACCTGATTTGATCACAAGAGTTTTCAGGGCAAAACTTGAAGAATTAAAACATGGCTTGTTTAAGAAAAATATATTTGGTCAAGTTGCTGCTTATGTTTATGTGATTGAATTTCAAAAGAGGGGCCTTCTAAATGCTCATTTTCTCATGATTTTAGAACCAAACTTCAAAATTACAAGTCCAGAGCAATATGATGATTTCATTAGTGCAGAACTTCCAAATGAAGAGAAACATCCTCATCTGTATGAGTTGGTCATTAAACATATGATGCACTGTCCTTGTGGATATTTAAATCCAAGAAATCCATGTATGAAGAATGGAAATTGTAAGAATCATTATCCTCATGCATTTTGTGATTATACAACACAAATAAAAGATTCGCACCCATTGTATAGGCATAGAGATACTGGAGAAAAAGTAGATGTTCGAAATGCAACATTAGACAATCGATGGGTTGTACTATATAATCCATATCTCCTTGTAAAATTCAATTGTCACGTAAACGTAGAAATTTGTTCCACCATCAAAGCTGTGAAATATCTTTACAAGTATATATACAAAGGTCCTGATCGCGTTGCTTTTCATGTTAGCTGTAACAATGGTGGTCAATAAATTGATGAAATCAAACAATTTCAATCAACAAGGTGGGTTTGTCCTCAAGAAGCAATGTGGAGGATATATGGATTCTTCTTAACTGAAATGTATCCAACCATGAATAATTTACATTTGCATCTTCCAAATATGCAAATGGTTGTTTTTCGAGAAAGTGAGAATCTCTCAAATGTGATTGCTAATGAGTATTCAAGAAAATTAATGTTAACGGAATATTTTCTCAGGAATCAAATCGATATAGAAGCTCGAATATCTTTATCAAGAATTTCCAAAACATTATGTATGGCATGACTCAGAGAAGTATTGGAGTCGTAGACGATCAAAGCAATCTATAGGAAGAATTGTCACCACAATTCCTACAGAAGGTGAGAGATATTATTTAAGATTGTTGCTTAATCATATTCGAGGACCTACATCATTTGATGCATTACTAAAAGTGAATGAAAATAATTGTTCTGCATTTCATCTATCTGCTCAACTTCATAGACTTCTTAAATCTTATAATAGTATTTCAAAATATCTATCAGAAGCATCATTATTTCAAATGACGTTTAGTTTGCGTCAATTATTTGCTACAATATTAGTGTATTGCGAACCAATGGATGCAAGAAATTTGTGGGAAGAACACTATGAAGCAATGGCTGAAGACTACAGAAGTATGGAAACCACTTACCAAGAAATGATTTCATCGTATGTGCTACAAAACATTAGTTCATTCTTGGAATTCATGGGTAAAAATATTTTAGAATACGATCTACCTTAGATCAATAAAAACATTGTTATAGAAAGATCAAACTTCAAGGAAATAAATGAAGAATTGACTATTTTGGTGTCAGATGAAGATTTGCTCAGTATTTCAAAATTTAATGAAGATTAAAAGAAAGCATTTGATACTATAATGACCAGGATAAGAAATAATGAAGCTGGAGCATTTTTTGTTGATGGACCCGGAGGAACAAGAAAAACATTTTTATATAAAGCACTTCTTGCACATTTACGGTCTCAACAATTCATAACAATTGCTACTGCAACATCAGGTGTTGCAGCTTCTATTATGCCTAGCAGACAAATTGCACATTCACGGTTTAAGATACCTATCAATGTTAAAGATTCATCCATTTGTAATATATCAAAGCAGAGAGGGCTTGTAAAGTTGCTACGAAAAGCAAAATTAATTATATGGGATGAAGCAACAATGACAAAAAGACAAGCATTTGAAGCGTTTGACCGAATATTACAAGATGTCATGGATTTTCAATTACCATTTGGAGGCAAAGTAATTGTTTTTGGTGGAAATTTTCGACAAACACTTCCAGTAGTCAATCATAGTAGCAAAGAAGAAACAATTAATGCAAGTTTTGTTCTGTCAATATTGTGGCAAAAATTAGGAAAGTTAGAATTGAAAGAAAACATGAGAGCAAAAATTGATCCATCATTCAGTACTTATTTATTACAAATTGGAGAAGGTGAAGAAGAATATATTGATGGAGATTAGATATGCATCCCGCAAGATATGATTGTTGATTGTGATGACACTTTGATTTCAAAGATGAAACTAATTGAAACTATATTTCTGAATCTTCAAACTAATGCTCATTCTTTAGAGTTTATGACAACTCGAGCTATACTTGCTCCTAAAAATGAATTTGTTGATGCTAGAAATTCTGTATTGATTCATCAATTCCTAGGCTCTCCAATCAAATATTACAGTTATGATTCCACAGTGGATGACTTCAAAGAAAATCATCCAGAAGAATTTTTAATAACTCCAAATGGTTTACCATCGTATGAGCTCATTTTTTCAAAAACAATGCCTAGTAATATTGATCCTCCTTCAGGATATCCATTGTGTTGGTCTTCTCCCAATTTGAGAAAGCGCTAATATGTCATTTTTATGGGTTGTAAGGGACGAAGGACATGTTGCATCTCTCCTTTAAGGTCCTCTCTTTCCTTTTCATTGAAACAAGCCCCATGCTATCCTCTCTCTTTTTGTAACATCCCCAAATTTCGAACCCGCACGCACTGACTAAGTGCGCATGCCTGGGACGACGCATGGTGCGTGTGAGCAACCTAGAGGCGAAATTTTTGGAAATTGAAAGTTTATTAATAATTAAAACTTATTGGACTATTTAGGCCGACTGATTAGGCCCCGACTAATTGAGCCGATCAGTTGGGCCGACCATTTGAGCCGACTTTGGGCCTTTGGTAGGTGAGCTATGACTTAATTTGGGTGTGCTAGTTTCACACCGGACCAAACTTCCATTTGGAATGGAACTAACACCTCACTTAGGTGTATTGGTCTCACAACCAATCTAAGACCAAGTGGATAAGAGCAAACACACCAAATAGGTGTGAGTGCTTAACATATAGGCAAGCCCAAATGAATAAAAGAGATGGCTTCTCACGTAAGCCATTACCTTGTTATTTTGCATGAGAATTGAAGGAGTGAGAGGAGCTCCTCACGTGAACCCTTTTGCACCCCGAAACTCCGGGTTCATCGTTGATCTTTTGCGTGATTTTCTTCGCTTCCTATTGTGTGCCGCGAGAGATCATCGATCGTCGAAGTATTGGTGATCCGTGACTGTGAGAAAAAGCTACGTTCCTATGAAACTCCCTTGTATGAAACCCTCTTTTGTTTGATTTTGAAACCCTCACGTGTTTGAGATCTTAAGATCGCCTTCGCGCTTGAATACATGGTCGTCGTGTAAGTTTGGAGGGTGAAATCTTCAAGTACACCTCCATTAACGTTAGCGAGAAGACGGGTTTCAAACCCATGGGATGTGTGTGGCGAGAGCGCCTTTGTTTCTGATAATTGCTCTTTGGGCGCGTTAGATTCACAAGCTTGAAAGGTGAGATCTCGTAGACCACTAGTAGTTTAAATTAATGGTTTATTTTCATGAAATATGTGCTTGGAAATGTGGGTTAAGATTGGGGAAGAAGAACAAAATCTGAAAATTTTGAAATGCTGGAAAGCTAGTTCGAGCTCCCTTAGAGTCACAGCTAGAGATAGATTTCCACAAGCCTTAAAAAGGCTAGGTCTTTGTACCCAGCTCGAGCTAGGTCCCACCTGAAGAAGCTCGCTCGAGCTGAGTTTTTAGGCCAAAACTGCTCGGGTAAAGTCAGCTCGAGCTTGGTTGTGTGTGCCACTGGTGTCAGCTCGAGCTGGCCTGAACCCAGCTCAAGCTAGCTTCCCTGTTTTGGCCGTAACTTCTTGCTCAGAACTCGGAATTTCGCGATTCTTGAGGTGTTGGAAAGAAGACAACGAGCTCTATAACTCGTATGAATTAACAATTTTATAAATCTAATGTTTTAAAGGTAAAAAATTAGGTGGCAAGTAGGGACAAGTTTTACGTGATCCAACGTTAACGCGAACTTGCCCTTTTCACCCTAGTTTTGAAAAAACTTTAGGAACTTCGACATGTGTGATATTGCGTGACTTTGCGTGACGTAATGTAGGTTAAGGTTTGGGAACGTCCGTGAGGACCTTTGTACTGTTTTGTGTGACTTCGCAACCGAGGTAGGGAGAAATACTTTTGCCTGGTTATACGTTTTCTCAAATTCGTGCTATTGATGCAGCTATCTAAATGCCTTATATTTTTCAGCAATGTATATATGAAATCTCTAAATGTTTTGAAAGTTATGCTTCACATGTTTCAATTTGATTTCCGCATATGACTTACATGACTCTCGTACTCCATACTTTGATGCACAATGTATTCGAACGGATAGGTCCCAACTTTTTTGATCGTTGATCGTTGTAAATGCTATATGTTTCGCGTATTTCTTTCGAGTTCATGTTATATGTTTCCTTCTCGGCACAAGTGACCCTGTTAACTTAGCTCAGGGGCTTGGCGTCTCGGTACAAATGACCCTGTTAACTTAGCTCAGGGGCTTGTCCTTTGGACACAAGTGACCCTATTAACTTAGCTCAGGGGCTTGGGCTTTCTGGCACAAGTGACCCTGTTAACATAGCTCAGGGGCTTGAGCTTTCCGGCACAAGTGACCCTGCTAACGTAGCTCTGGGGCTTGACATTCCAGTACGAACCTTTATTTTTGCTATACGTACTCACGACCTGTTCCGTTTGTATGTTCCGATTTCTTATTTCGATTGCATGATCCGAAATGCATTGTTTTGATCATTGTTTTATGCATGTTATCCGAAATTATCACATGATATGTTTTGATCATATGAATTAGCCCTTGCCTTGGAAATTTAATTTATTCTTGATAAGACATGAATTAGAACAATTTTACTTATGTGTTAAGATCATGAATGATAGGGTATAATTTTACATTGTTTTCTCTCTACTGAGCTTGGACTGTAGCTCACACCCAGATTATACGTCACAGGTGTAGATCTGGATCAGGAACCGGGGCTAGAGGCGGATCTGGATCTGGTACTAGAGAAAGGAACGGGGTTTCTAATTTGGGGAATTCTACCCTAGGTGATGACTTGGACTGGGCATGTTCTGACCATTGATCAGCTGATCATTAGAGGGAAAGATATTCACAACAGATGCCCTATGTGCCTCCAGTCTGAGATTTGGGGTACTCTTATGAAATCTTTTGACTTTGACACCTTACTCAACTCTTGGTTTCGTGGAATGGTCTGATGTTTGATGGGTCTCAAGGAGCTTTTAGGAGGGTGGTGCTTATGCGGTGCTGTGGAGCATGTGGCTGAAAAGAAATGTGCGCGTCTTCAATTGTAAATGCCAGCCGGTGGGCTCCATTTTGAAGACCATTAAGGATTTGATGTGCCAATGGGTCACTCTTGATAAAGCTGGGGGGCAGGGGGATGTTGACTTTTTTATATGATCCTTGTTCTTTGTTGCTTGTAGGTAGGGGCGCGGTGGGGGGGGGGGGTTATATGATCCTTGTTCTTTCGTTGGTCTGTTTTGTGTGTGTCCTTTCCTTTTTACCTTTTTGTGTCTCTACTGTTCTGTACTTATTTTCCAGCTTCTCGCTGGTCTTTTTAATGATATATAAAAAAAAAAAAATTCTCAAGTTTCCCATAGGAATTGCGCCTTAAATTTCTGAATTGCATAAAGGTTTCAAGTCTTGAAGTTTCAGAAATATAGTTGGGATTTTTGGGATTTAAATTTCTGGCCTATAGCAGGGTTTTGATCCTTTAAATTTCAAGTCTGTATAATGAGGTGCTGGTCTCTAAATTTCTGGTTAAAATATGGAATTTTGACTTCAAATTTCAAATTTCACATTTACAGAATATGGTATTGGTCTTTAAATTTCAGGTTTATATATGGAGTTTTGACCTTCAAATATGGTTTGACTATGTTTTGACTCATTGGATTTAAATGCCAATTGACTCTTTGGTTTGAATATATTTTAGTTCATTGAATATGTTTATCTTTTACAGACTAACTGATCGGTTGCGCGGAGTTTTTTTAAGTATTCGTGGACAAGCACTTATGACGACGATTCTAATCTTCATATGAAGACAACATGGTATTTTATTATACGTGGGAATAGTGCTCCTTGCTGAGTAAACAGGTATCATGGCGCAAGCCGCTACAATGGTACATGAAGCAGACCACTTTAGGAGATTTCAGAGAATCTATACCAGCTATCCGATCATCCGAGAAAGTCGAGATGCAAGCATGCACAAGGTTCTACCTGGAGATGTTTTTTTTTTTCCTGTTTTTATTTGCATGTGTAATTTGTTTATTATAAAGAGTTTATCTTTGAGGTGATCTATCGGGTTTGCGCGGCAAAGTTGTTGTAATCTAGTTTACTCTGTTTAAGCTTGTCAATTAAATGGGAAAGTGACTGTTTTTTATATGGAAAAAGTGTGTTACAAATATGTAGCTAGTAAATTGCCATTATACTACTGCCCTTGGTTTACTATAATGAAGGGCAATGGTCAGGTCCTACTAACTAGAATCGGATTTTCAGTCCTACTTTATTTGTTGCCTTTGGAAATAGGAGAATCTTGACTGCACATTTTGTAATAAAAAGTGAAAATCAAGAAAGTCAAGATTCTCCGATTTTTAAGGGCAATGGATGGAGTAGGACTGGAAATCCCACTCTCCTTGGTAGGACCTGACCATTCCCCAATGAAGGAATAGCTTTACTAAACAATGTCAACTGTTTTAAGTTCTTACCATGCTATCAAATATCAGTCGATATCGATATATATTGACAATATATATCGGTTTTCTGGCCAACCGATATATATCGGCTCCTGATACATATCGGGTATGACAACTCACGCCTATTGCTAATGAGCTATATATATGCTTTTTATTTGTTGTCATGTCACGTCAATGTGAAAACACTCATTGATTTTCGTTGCTTTGTGTTAATAGTGCAATGTTATTGTCGAGTGTTATCATATACTATGTCACATCAATATTAAAAGCTTTCTTGCTCATTGGTTTCCTGGGCATATGATAGAGCCTTATTTTAACTTGGGAAATTTACACTTTCGGCCCTATATGTTTGCGGATTTGCAGAAACGGCCCTATAGTTTCAACCGTTGCATTAATGATCAGCTCCACGCCTAGCCGCCTCCGCCTGCTCCATGTCAGCAGGGACCTATTTTAAATAATATAAAAAAAAAAAATTCACCGCCCTTTAACAAAGAGTATAAAAGCTACTTTTACATTTCATTAGTTACTGTTACTTTTAAGTTTAACTTTTCTGAAAAAAACAAGAGAGCGGCGACAAAGCGGTAAAAGGTCACAAAGGTCACATTACAATTCCAGGTAATTTATTTTTTTTACATTTCAACACATTTAGTCATCCCCAATGTTTCCCACCTAATCCGATAACTTAGATTATCGATCGATAACTTAGATTATCGGTAAGTTATCGGTAGGTTAGGGGATTAGTAGTTTTTTCAAAATCACTTCTTTTATTTATTAATTGCTTTTTATTTATATTGCAGTTCCTACTAAGTTATTGAAAATGACCATGACTTTAAAGCCCATCGAAAAATGTTCTGGAGTTGGTGTTAGAAAATTTTACATACCTTTATGAGAGAGAAAGAAAATATTAGATGATTCAGTATTCGGTCATCTATTTAGGATGAATGAGAAATTAAGTTTCGTTGGAGACTTGGTTGACGCTATTTTAAGTTTTTGGGTTGAAGAGAATATTTTCAAGGTCAAGAACACCAATGTACTCCTGCAACAAATCGATATAGCTTTGATTTTAGGCCTCAACATCTTGTGGAACACGAGTGCGAGAAGGTTGCGTAAAGAGAAACAACTATTCGATACAAATTCTGGGAAGCCTTAAAAGATCTCGGTATTGAAGAAATTATTGAGCGATCTTGATTTATCCAACGATGATTTTTGAAACTCATTATTATTTTTCAGTATGTTCTTTTTACTTCCGGACACATACCAGGAAGTAGATACACGGTACTTAGAATTAGTAGATAACATTGAAGAATTCAACAAGTTACCGTGGGGCCTGATAGTTTACAATAATTTATTAGATAGTATATCAAAAGCGAGTGGCAGGAGGGAAATGGCGAGAAGGCCAGAAAAGGGGCAATACAATATCTATAGATGCACTATCGCCTTATAGATTTGGGCGTTTGAGCACTTTCCTGCAGTCGCCACCGCTCCTTTTGGGCTTAAAGAACCATTTCCAAGGCTAATGAAATGGGAAGGCCCGAAATTCAGCCGTAATCCTAATTTATATAGAGAAAAATTTCTTAAGTCTAAAGTGATTATAGAGCTTGAAGTTGAGAAGCACGAATTACAGTATAAATGGGTTCGATACTTTTTGATTCGAAGAGAAATGGAAAATAAGAAGGAAGAGACCGAAGAAAGAGAAGAGCCTTACTCCGAAGAAAATATAGATGAATATGATGATATCCCAAGTCATCCAACACGTCCGGAAGAAAGAGCCGAAGAGCCGATTAGCCGAGATGACGACAATGAGGATGACGAAGATTATAGCGACGATAACGATGATTTTGAAGTCGTTGTACGTCAACCAAAGGGCAAACCAGAAATTAGGCCCGAGCCAACAAGAGAGCAGCCAGTTAGGCAATCGCACCTAACCAAAGAAGTAACGGAGCTAAGAAAAGAATGCAAGACGTTCCGCATGACTGTAAAAGAAATGAAAAAAGAATTCCGGCGTGCATTTATGCTGCTTAAAGGGCAAGCACTCACCATTGAACAACTAGGCAGAAATAAGAAGGCCTTACAAGAAGGAAATAAAGCAATACGGAAGGATCTTGATGCGGTCATCTCTCATTTAAGAAAGGTATCAAACCAAGACTTTTCAAATTTAGAACAAAATCATTTCTTTACAACTTAATGCAAAATTAGCTTGTCGTCCGAAGATGGAACTTATCGTCCGACGATGTACATTATCGACCGATAATTTAAATAGTCGATCGATAATGTACATTACCGGACGATAATTTAAATTATCGACCGATAAGTTACATTATCGATCGACTATTTAAATTATCGATCGATTAGTTAAATTATCGGTCGATAATGCAGTTTTTTTTTTATTTTTTATTTTTTGTAATGTATATTTTTTTGCAATTATGCAGGATAATATTTTAACCTCTGTGCTCTTTGACACCTTCGTTCCTTCACCCACTTACCCTCAATCAACTGTCCCTCAACCCACCACTCATCAATACCATCGCCTCCCCAAACCGCTTGCTCCTCAACAAAGCCATCAGTCCAGTGCCCCAAAACCAACTGCTCCTCAACCAAGCCATCAGTCAAGTGCCCCAAAACCCTCTGCTCATCCACCTAGACAACAATCAACTGCCCCAAAACCCGCCGCTCCTCAACTTACAAATAAATCTACTGCCATTAAACCCGCTGCCCCAAAACCTACTGCTCCTCAGCCTACTAAACAACCCTTGGTTGATGTGGGTGATGATGGTGCTCCTCTTACGCAGCCTTCTCGTGAGTCACCGCATCACTAAAACAATTATAGTGAAACTATCATCTACAAAAAATGAAGCCGAAGGTTATGACTTGCGTGCTCGTAAGAAGAGAAAGTCTCCGACCACTAAAGCATTAATAAAAAAACCAAGATTGGTTGTAGAGGAGGAGGAGGATGGGGCAATATCAATGGAGCAAAAGTATATGCTTAGTTTTTGGAATCGGCCGGAGAACGAGGACAATGTGATCGTCAATACTATCAGCGGTGTTGAGATCACAGTTGCTCTTTTGAAGGTTCTCAAAGGACGCTCGTGGCTCGACAATGAAGTCATCGACGCATACTCGAGAGTCCTTGAAGTTATAAACGATTCAATGTTTACGGCCAATGCCGAAAAAATTGGTTAACTCAAATGCCTGGTAAGGTTTCAAATATTTATTGGAAGCTCGTTTGTTTCTTTTATTTGTCTTTTCAATCACGACTCTTGATTAACTTCTTCTAATTTATTTACTTACTACATTATCCTGTTTCAGACTTTATTTATGGCAGACGAGAAAAAATTTGAAAAATATCGATAATGAAGGTAATAGTCGGCACAATGACCTCGATAGGTGGTGCCTATTGTGACGAATGGAATGTTACGTAACAATTCAAAGCCGATGGAACCACTATTGACAAATAATATCCAGCGAATTCACGCGATCATTTGTGGAGCAGTGCGTTTTGAATACTAAACTTCGCTTTATTTAACGTTAACAGCTTTTAAATAAAATTTATTGTTTAAAATTTCGGTTTCGTTTATGTGTAGATTTATCTTCCGATGCATAGCCAAAAACATAGCCATTGGGCGTTGGCTATAATTTCATTAGTTGATCGAGAAATTAAGTTAATTGATCCGAATAGAGAGTGCTCAAAAAGGTTTGAAGCGCATAAAGAATGTCTATTGAATCACCTTCCGCGCCTTCTTTACACTATCGGTTTGAAGTCAGCTTTCGATCAACAGTGGAAGGTATCGGCGTTCAACAGTGTCGTTCTCCCGATCCAACAAAACGGTTGGGATTGCGGTGTATACGTTTTGAAGTATATAGAATACTTCTCCCAACAGCGGCCTATTGATTTCGACGATAAACATATGCAACAATTTAGAGCCGATATCGGACATCGAATGTGCACGTTTGGGAAGAAGAGTTAATATCTGTAAAAAATTTTAGTGTTTTGTAAAGATATTTTTTGATGAAATTGTAAATTATTTAATTTTATTAATTTTTATTAACTTGTATAATTTTCATTTTCGTTATTATCAATTTATCTTATTTGTATCACCTTGCCTGATTTATCAATGGAGCCTTCCTCTCTTGAAGCAATTCCAATAGGCCGATGACTTATATCATCGGCCGATATCTTAAATCATCGGCCGATAATTTAAGTCATCGGCCGATATCTTAAGTAATCGAACGATATTTTAAGTAATCGGACGATAGCTTAAATCATCGGCCGATGATTTAAATTATCGGCCGATATCTTAAATCATCGTCCGATATTTTAAGTTATCGGACGATATTTTAAATCATCGGCCGATATTTTAAATCATCGGCCGATATTTTAAAACATCGGCCGATAATTTAAATCATCGGCCGATGATTTAAGATATCGACCGATGATTTAAAATATCGGCCGATGATTTAAGATATACCTTTCTGAATTGTGAAGCCTGATATCTTTGGTTTGGCTTTATGCCAATCACTAGTAGATTAGGGGCGAATTTGGCAACTTCAAATCCTGTTTGAATGAATGAATGATTTAATAAGAAGCACAACAATATATTTTAATTACAATTCCAAAAAAATATATTAATTAATTGGTAGATGTTGATCGCTCTTTTATTGAGGTTTAATCTGTTTATATTGAAGGAAAGAAAAAGAGAAAAAAAAAATACTCTTCTATAATGAGATCATTTGGAAGCTCGATTGCCACTAGGTCTAATCTAATCTAAATCTGTTTTCAATCTCAACCTTTGATGTAATATAAGTTAATTTCAAATATTAACAAATTTACACGAGCGACGATTATGACCGTACTTGTTACAATTTTTACATTGTAGTGGTCGAACTTCCCCTTTAGATCTTGTTCTCCTTTTCTTCGGACGGCCAGCCTGACGTATTTTGTGGGGAGGCAAAACTTGAATATCTTTTATTTGCGAAGTCCATTGGCACTTGTTAACGGTCGGGACAAAGTGTTCTTTATAAGTTTCCCTAAATAAGTCACTGGTAAACCAGTGTTCACAAAATTGGGGGATCTCTCTTTCTCTGTTTCGGCGCGATAATGCGGCAATCGCATGTGAATATGGTAATCCAAGAATAGCCCAACGTCTACATGTACATGTTCGCAATTCTAGATCGACACTGTGAGTGTAATCACCACGTTTAACTTGAAATATATCACGACCATATGGTATGACGTTTTTTTGACGGGCCCATCCTGAATTTCTTTTTATGTGTTTTTACGCCATTGTTAACACATGTGTCATTTTATTTCCTTCCTCGGCGAAGATAAAATTCGGCTACTTTTATGCGAATGGTTTCTAACATGCTCACAATCGGTTCCTCCTGGCTATTTTCAACACTTATTTATGCTTTCTATATTAGTTGTCAACATATCATAACGCCTCCTTGAAATAAGCGCGCGAAATGATCACCAATTTCTTTAATCCATTTTGTACATTCCGGCGGGGCGTCGTCTTCTATTTTTCGCATAATTCTTTTAAATTTTACTTCTGAAAATACACGGGTAGCAACCCAGAAAAGCGGTCTAGAGATTGTATCCTTATATTTATCAAGCAGTTTAGAGCGGTGTATGCATACGATGGTTGTGAAAGGCATTAGAAAAACTTTTCCTTTGCTTCCATCAAACCTTTACATGCATCGATATCAAAACAACCGTTCTTCAAATTCACCGATTACCGTCTCCTAATAGATCAAGAAACCATGTCCAATGGTCTTCATTTTCTTCGGTACAACGTAACGCTATAGGAAATAAATGTCTATTCGTCTATCCCGTAGCTATTAACAACACTCCTTGTATCGTCCACGCAAATGCGTTCCATCTACCGCAATTATTCTTCGTAAAGTATTACGAAAGCTTCGAATGCAAGGTCCGAATGCCACGAAGAATCTCTGAAATGCATTATCAGGCTCGAGACACAATTCTCATATATCCGGATCGACCATTGTAATTCGGCAACATATGACGGTAACATCTTAAATTGCTCCTTCCAGCTACCTCGGATGTCATTCAACGCCATTTCTTTTCCTCTCCATGCTTTTCAGTAACCTACTGATATACCGTATTTTTTTTCAATATAAAAAATTATTGAAGCAGGAGTCTCGTCAAAACCCTTTAATAGTTTATCTCTAACGAATGAAGCTATCCACGATGTCGTACATTGGCGATGTCCGCTTCCAAAAGCTGGCATTCCGCACGTGTGTTCCGGGTGGAAAGTTTTCATGACAAGCGATATCACGCCTACTAATTTCGATGCATGTATTCGCCAAGCACATCCTACTTCAACACACCTCACAGTTACTCGAAGATGACTGGTTTTTATTGGTTTAATCTGAAAATTATTTGTCATTGCAAATTCTTTAAGAACTTTTTGAAATGATTTCTTATTTCTAAACGCCTGACCAATGGTAATCGTTCCCCCTTCATACAGTTCCTCGTAAATGCGAATCCATATACTCCTCTTCCGAGTCATTAAGCTGATAGTCTTCGTCCACCAGAGGTTGATCAATTCCCCTATTAGTATAAACACGCGAAGTGGGAGACGGCGGGGCTTCATTATTTTCAGGATCACTATCACCGTCATCGACTGGATGGTTATTACGTGATTGGGATTGAGCCCGTCGATGTACGCTTGGTTGATGTGCAGTTGTTTGGATTGATGTTAGCCGATGCGGGAATGTTTGATGTATGAGAGGCTGCTCTGTTGAAGGCTCGATTATCATTGGCTCCGAAGCTATTTGTTCGGAAGGCCATTGATATGGACTAAGGCTGACTAAAAACGTTTCCCACTGATTTACCGAATCGAAGTTGAATTGAGATGTATCATGCATCGGATTCATTTGATGAGAATATCCTTGATCTTCATCGCCTTCACTCATAGGAATGTCTGAATAGGGTTGCTCTGGAAGTTTACTGTAGGGGCGAAATCCTATATTTATATTTCTATCATCGTCGGCTATTATCGGTGCAACAATGTTCTCCTCTTCATACCGTATTCCTTGATTTTCAATCAAATGTTCTGTTCCCACACCATGATCATCTTCGTTTGTTTCCTTAAACGGTTGAAATGTTTCTAAAGACGGCAAAATTTCTACTACAGTAGTGACTAATGATTTTTTGATATAAATATTTATAACACCATCACCGATACGATATGCTCTAAATAAGTTTATAAGATCATCAGAGTCAGACAATTCGGCAAATACAAACTCATTCCCTATGCGTAATGAAACAGTAAGTGTAATAGAATGTTCTTCCGGTCGTGTCCGACTGACTTTGTACATTTTCTCTATAAACTCATCAAATGATATATTCTCCGTGACAGTGACAATCCTCTGATGTCCTCCGTTGTAAGTATTATCTCTCACGCGTACGAAATCAAAATGGCAAAGAAGGGGAACATCCATTTCAACCTACAATATTTACAAAATTAAAATTAAAATTAGTTGTTTATAAAGAGTTATACTTGACTTAGCGCTACAATTGTTTAAAAATATTATTAAAAAATTAAAGGAATGAAAACTTTAGAGTTTTTGTCAATCATAGGTTATCGCTCGATATCCTAAGATATCGGGCCGATACCCTAAGATATATAGCCGATGGATGGACTTTTAACGTAAACCATAATCCAAAAACTAAAAAAAAAAACCTCTTTTAAGTTATCGACCGATAACTTAAGATATCGATCGATATCTTAAGATATCGTCCGATATCTTAAGTTATCGGTCGATATCTTAAGTTATCGGTCGATAACTTAAGATATCGACCGATATCTTAAGTTATCGACCGATATCTTATATATCTTGGACTACCTACAATGTTTTGAGAAATTGGGAAAACAATAACTTAAAAGATATTGTACTCGATATCTTACCTAGCCTGTTGTATTCTCTATGTTATACGACCTTTAGTGGAATCTCGAAATCGCTTTCAAAGAGAGATAAAAATTGTTAAAAAATGATACAAAAATTTTAGATTCAATGCTTGCATAGAGAAGTATATATATAGATATCTGACGTGCACGCGGCTAGGCTTGGAGCTGGCTATTTATGCAAGGATTGAAACTATAGGACCGTTTCTGCAAATACGCAAACATATAGGGCCGAAAGTGCAAATTTCCCTTTTAACTTTAACTAGCTAATAAGTTTTTATTACAACGAGTTATTGGTTTTCAAAAGCTTTTGTTTCAAAATTTTCACTTGCGTATCCGTATTGACCGATATGAATCGGCCTTCCATTGACCGACACCTGTTTTGACACCTTGGTTCTTACACCATTCCAGTCAAGAGATGTACTTAACAATAAGGCATCAAAATCAGTATCGGTCTCAGGTTTCTATTTGTCCAAGGTCGATACGATTCAGCCGATACATATCGGCTGATACTGATACATATCGGTCTATCTTTTAAAAAAAAAATCCTAATCTTTAGTTTAGATTGTGTAAAAAGGGCACTGTGTGTGCAAAACTATAAATAATTACTCACACAAAACTATAAATAATTACTCATTTTCCTTTGGTCAGCAATCGGCAAGGTGTAAAAGAGAGAAGATGATGGGGGCCATGTGATTACTAAGACAATTATAGTTGTGGACAAAAGCTGTCTGGAGCCAGCTAATTAGCACTAACCAAATCACATGAAAGTTACATATGATTGTGACTAGGCATTTAATTGATACTTGATTTGACGTAACTGTAGACTTTCCTACCAATATACTAATCATATCAACTAATGACCCGACCCACCCAACTTGGAATAATCAATATGTATCGGGAGCCGATATGTATTGATTTGGCCAAAAATCGATACGACTTGGTATTGACTGTTTTTTTATACCTTGCTTAGTAAGTTGGGATCAAGTTGACCCGAAACCTGTCCCAAACCCGACGTATTTGCACCCTACGTGGAATCATCATGCATGCAATTGGAATATGATCAAGGTATAAGACTATAAGGTAACCCACGGTACCAAATAATGACTTGGAGAGATTGTTTAGGAAGTGTGCCATGTGGAGTCATTTGGGACTAAAACACATCTAAATGTGATATAAAAGCAGTCAATGTCCTCTAAAATAAACAACCACCACTTAAAATTATTTTAGTTGTTCACTTAAAAGGGCATCAACAGCTTTGACTCTTAAGATGGAGATGTGTTTTTGTTCTAATTCTCAGCATCATAGATCATTAGATCATGATGATCAGAGAAGATATGGTGATTCCAGATGACACACATCACGAAAAGTGACTTATTCCAAATCATATCAAGATATACTAAAATATGAAAACATAGTTAATCAAACCCTTTTTTCGAATAAATCTTTTTTTATATGGGAAAACGTATAAAATAAGTTTTAAACGGAAAAATATGTAATTTATATAATTTTCTTTATAAAAAGGCTTTTTGTATGTCTTTTTTAGAAAAATATGTTTTATATGTGTACTTTTCGAAAAAAAATGGAGTTTGTTGTGGCTATTGTGACAACCTCACAAGAAAACTTGTTCAGAGATGCTTGTGGAGACAATCATTAAAATAGAGGATGAAAATTATATTTCTCTAATTAGTGATGATAATAATCTATCATTAGAAAATATAAGGGTGTCTTTATAGGATTGCTCTTTGGAGGCAAAGAGCAGTTGATTTTGAGCCTCTTAAAAAAGGTATTGTAAACATGTTCGCCACTCTGTCTCCAAAGAGCAATCCCAAATACAACCTAAATCACTGAACGGAAATCTCTATGAGTAAGGTTACTGGAATAAGGTTGGGAGAGGGAATACCAAGCTTAATGATACGGATATTCTCAAGGTTGAGCTTTGGGTTAAATATCAAGGATCAAAATTTCGGATTTTGCTTCGGTTTCGGTGGGGATCAAAATCAAAATTTTGGCCAAAATTTTCATCCCCATGCAAAAATTCCAAAATCTTGGGATTTCGTTTCGGTGTCGGTGGGGACCAAAACCAAAATTTTGGTCATCTCCGCCAAAATTTTGATCCTTGCTAAATATAACTATTCGCGGTGCTTAAACATTGCAACATTTTGTAGTATCAAGGAGATGATATGTACATTTCTTTTATACAGTTGTAATCACAGGTCAAAATTTAAGTTTTCATATACATATCGTCCCGCTCCAAAACCGATACGTATCGGCTTTTGACATTGATACCAATCAATATAGCATCGTCCAAATCGATCCTCTTTGCCGCTCGTAGCCGTATCAAGACGATCGACACCCTCGTTCGGAGACGTCTATACATCCCAAACTGCCTTGCTGCCTCCTTAGTTTGGGAGGGTATAGGGGAGCCGGTCTTTTTTTTCTTTCTTTCGACTAAGCTCCTCGCCATGGATCAAAATTTCGGCAAAATTTGAAGATTTCGGGCGAAACGTTTCGGTTTCAGACCTTACCGAAATCGAGAACCTAAATTTCGGTTCTGAAATGTACTAAGGGGAAATTTTAGCCGAAATTCCAGTTCAAAATTTTGATTTCGGTCATGACTGAAACGAGACAGAAATCGAAACGAAATCCGATATTTTGATCCTTGCTCCTCACTTAGCTGATCTAGTTGTATTTTATTTCATCTTAATAAAATGAAACTCTTCACCGATCATATATATATATATATGAGAGCCGGTTAGGTCCCCCAATGGAGGACGGTGACCGTCCTCTAAGATCGATGTGGAGCTCCACGTGGCACCTAAAACACTTTTTCGGTGCCACGTGGAGCACAGGTGGATAGTTCAGATCAATATTTAAAAAAAAATAGATTTTTTTTTTTAAACCCACAAGTCAAAGTTTGACGGTTTTCATTGGTCCACATTTCACGGTTCCAAAAACACACGGTGAAGATGAGTTTTTAATTTTTTTTTCCAAAAATGATCTAAGCAATGCACCCAAGGTCCATGTGGCATCGAAACAATATTTTGGATGCCACATGGAGCTCCACGTGGAAGGTTGGAGGACAGTGACCGTCCTCCCATGGAGGACGGATCCCTTTTCCTATATATATATATATATATATATATATATATATATATATATATATATATATATATATATAGATTAAAAATGGTATTGATAATGGCTCCGAGGCACGTAGTTCACTTCGTTGTCTTAAAGACAATAGGCGCTCCCACTCCGTTGGATAAACGAAGATGTAATAGAGTTCCCAACGAATCTGCCTTCAGGATACAACAGAGCCCGGTCTTGCTAAGAACCGTCTGTGCTTTTCTAGATTGCACTTTCTAGAGAAAGAACCTATCACACAAATTTATTGATACACAAAAGATTCTTAAAAATACGAATGGAAGAGAAAAAAATAGATATTATTTTTGTTGTCTTGTATGTCTTCTGTATTTTTTTTAATGGAGATTTTATCTCTATTTATAAAGAAATTCTGAATCATTGTGTTTTTTCAGATTAAGTGAAAAAATTTAAGATCTATTTCTTTTCAGATAGTTGTGTCTTTTCAGTAAAAAGTTAAATCGATTTCACTTGTATCTTTTCAGAGAGTTATCTCTTTTCACATTTACGGTGAAGAGATAAATTAAAATCTGAAAAGACACTTCTTTAAGAAAATAATATTTACAAGTTCGTCATTGAATTATTATCAATATATATAATAATAATTATAAACTTAATGTTGAAACAATAAAATATATATTACTACACTAATATATATATAACAATCCCCGACTTGTTTCAAAATAAAAAAATTGTGTATCAGAGTGATCATACTAAGCATCATCAGAGGTACCGATCGATTTGAACCTTTGACTAGTACATACAACTCAAAGTTTGTAAGGACTTTAAGTAGCTTATAGTCTTGAACTTAAAACCTGTTTAACAAATCGAAATTATATATACACTTATTATAATCTAAATTATTAGTGACATAAGGCCCGCGCTTTACAATCATGCGCTAAAATTCTGATTTCATGAGTATCTCAGAGAGAGAGCCAAATCTCTGTTGAAGCGGCTTCACTTCCATACTCATATAGGTGAATTTGTCATTGATGCTCTTGTAACTACTTTATCACCCCAGCAAATAAATGTCTAGAGAATCATTAAGATGTGCACAAAATTTAACACCATAGGGATTCAATAGGTAACATACCTTTGTACGCTTTCAAGGGTCACGGAATAGTTTCTTATCTCGTTGAACTTAAGATTTTGGGATCTCCAACCCTACTAAGTTGGGATTCAACTACTGCGTCTTTAAAGATATTATTCTTAGGCCCATCCCCCTTGATGTTTTCAACACTGTATTTCTGAGTAGTGTTTTTGTAAGCTTTGAAGCCACTCTGCCTCTTTTGCTCCCACAAACAATGTTATATACTCTGATTTCATACTTGAATCAGAAAGACATGTTTGTTTCTAGATCCCCACGATACTGCTCCTTCTACCAAAATTAAAATCCATTTGCTTGTGGATGTTGAATCAAAGGAGTCAGAAATTCAAGTAGCATCAGTAAACCCCTCTACGAGTTCATGTTTGCTACTATATTACTAAACTATAATGCATAGTCTCTTTCAAGTATCTTAACACCCTAGGAATAGATTCTCATTGTTCTAACCCTGAGTTGCAAGTAAATCTACTCAATACCCCTATTATTAATGCTATATTGGCTCTAGCATACTTCATTAAATACATAAGACTTCTATATTTCAGTGACGATAAACTGTAATTCTTGAACTTGTTCAAGAATCAGTTTATCTCTAATCATTTTGAAATCAAAATATTAGAGACTAGAAAAGCTTTTATACCTGTATCATCAATTAGACAATTTCTCGCTAATGAATCTAAAAAATATTTAGTAATAGGGCACTTACAGAATGTGTTGAATAACCTCTCGTTTAATGCATTAAGGATGTGGTCCCGACAATCGTGATTATCTTCCAGTCATTTGAGTCGAACATCCGATACTCCATTAGTCGTACTTCTCATTGTTTCCGTTATAGAAATTGGTGGACATGGTGTAGTAAAGACGTAAGCAATCTTGAATTATCGAAAGATAAATTACACATTTTATTGTCATCTTTTGAAATTTAACCCACAAAATCGATCAAGTTTGATGATATCTTGATTCATGAACTTTATGCTCTGAGTCATAAAAATAATCTATTGTCTTTAAATTGTTGATTTAAAATGGTATTGATAATGGCTTCGAGGCACATAGTTTACTACGTTGTCTTAAAGATAATAGACACCCCCACTTCATTAGATAAACGAAGATGCAATAGAGTTTCCAATAAATCTGCCTTCAGGATACAACAGTGTCCAATCTTTCCAAGAATCGTATGCTATTTTTTAGATTGCACTTTTTAGAAAAAGAACCTGTCATATAGATTTTCTGATACACAAAAGATTCTTAAAAATAAGAACGGAAGAGAAAACAATAGATGTTATTATTTCTGTTTTCTTGTATGTCTTATGTGTTTTTTTTAATAGAGATCTTATCTCAAATTCTGAATTATTGTGTCTTTTCAAGTTAAGTGAAAAGATTTCAGATTTGTGTCTTTTCAGATAGTTGTCTTTTCGGTTAAAAGATAAATCGATTTCCCTTGTATCTTTCAGAGAGTTGTGTCTTTTTAGATAACAGTAAAAAGATAAATCGATTTTACTTGTGTCTTTTCAAATAATTGTGTCTTTTCAGATAACAGTAAAAAGAAAGTCGATTTCACTTGTGTCTTTTTAAATTTACCGTGAAGAAATGTCACACTTATGTCTTTTCATATTTACGATGAAGAGATAAATTCAAATATGAAAAGACACTTCCTTAGAGAGATAAAATTTATAAGTTTGTCATTAAATTATTATCAATATATATAATAATAATTATAAACTTAATTTTGAAATAATAGAATATATATTACTACACTAATTGAATAATACGTACCATTATCATATGAGATTTTGATCCATGATTCTAATTGTCTCGTTTTTTATTAAGTGTAGATAAATGGTGAGGAACAAAATGGGCTAAGATAGCATAGAAAGAAAATAAAGAAACGTCAATTACTACTACCTACTTTAAAAATTAATTTTGTCTTGTGATTCAAAACGGTCAAATAGACATTTTAAGTTAAAAGAGGTGGAATTCATAAGCATGCCAAATAGACATTTTAAAAATAATTCGAAGAGTTAGTATTAGGTAGGAGATCTGTGCACCGTGAGCTATATTTAGGCAGGCCACTATTTTGGCACATGGAAAATGTGTTTGGACGTAGCCCTGGAACATTGCATTTGGACTTTGGATGACATGCCACGTGACACAATCAACCAAAAACAGCACCTTTTTTGGATTGATCTGCCATGTGGCATGTCATTTAAAAGAATTTCTTTCAAAACATTTTTCGGCCTCCATTTGAAGGGTCAAAGTTAAGGGGACACTCCCTACAAACTTGTGACTTGATTTTTTGGATCTTTTATAACATTTTCAACGGTGGATATGCATTAAATCGTAGCCAAAGTTTTTGTGAGGCACCTAAATTTGATTTTATCCAAGTTGTGTGACATCTAATTCTGGTGATGAGTGCCACGTGGCCCTTAGGGTTGCATCCGGATGCAATAGTCATATAATTGACTCATGTAAGTATCGCATCTTGGTAGCTGCTACTTGCTTGTATATTAAAAGTAGAATGTAAACTTTGACTCGAATCCCGAAACTGAATTGAAAACCAAGTGAACTGCATCGGTCTGAACTGGCCCGAAGACCTACTTAGACCGATCCGAACCAATTCAAGTCGGTTTCAGTTTAGGGTGGAAAAACAGAAAACTGAGGGGAGGGGTAGGATGAGAAAACTTAAAAAATTTTAAAAATCGAGAAAATCGAGAAAATATACTTTTAAAAAAAAAAGTAAAAAAGCTGAAACTAAACCTAAAATACCGCATCTGGATAGTTGCTAGTCTATTAAAAGTAGGGATGTAAGTTTTGACTCGAATCCCGAAACAGAACCGAAAACCAAGCGAACTAAATCAGTTTGAACCGGCTCGAAACCTAGTCAAACCGAATCAATTTCGATCGGTTTCGGTTTTGGGTGGAAAAACCAAAAACCGAGGGGAGGGAGTAGGATGAGAAAACTGAAAAAATAAAAAAAATGAGAAAATGTATTAAAAAATAAGTAAAAATACCGAAATCGAAATATTTCGGTTTCAAAAGTAAAATAAAATACCGAACCGAATGGAAACTGATTCATTTAGGTTCGGGTTCGATTCAAGCTAAATCGACTCGAAAACCAAAAAAATCGATATGGGCTCGGTACCCCGAACTTGCATTCCTAATTGAAAGTAGACTAGAGATCACTTGTAGATCGGGTATTATAAGTTATATGAAATGATGAACAAAGAATAGTGTTAGAAAATCGTTGTATTTGTTAAAACTTTGTGGTCGCCAAAAAAATATTAGATGGTGAAAACTATTGGATCATTCATCTCATTAGTACTGACTATATTAAATCATATGATAGAAATGTTTTTCCAGCTTATCCAATGTCAAATAGAAGACAAATCTCCAACATCAAATAAAAGACTTAGTCAATTTGGATATTTAAAAAAGAAAAATAAAAAGACTAGTCAAGGCCTAAACAGAAGCACAAAGGCAAATAGAAGCACAAAGGCCTTGTTTGGCAAAACTCATGGGCAAGTTTTTTTTTATACTTTACATGAGTTTGGAAAAAAAAAAAGCTCTTCAATTTATTTTTTTTAAAGTTTTACCGCGATTGTAATTTTTATTATTTTTAACCGTTTGGTATCATAATGGGTAAAATATTGTTTTCCCAAAATCGTAACAACTATGGGTCAAAATGATACGTATCAGACGATATGTATCTGTATCAGACTTGGACGATACGGTACATTCAATGTACCGTATCGCCATTTTGTATGTAGATGCCCGAACGATACATTCAATGTATCGTCCAATTCTGATACGTATCATCCGATATGTATTGGTTTTTAACTCGGACAATACTAATCGGATACCCGAAATTTTGACCTATGCTAACAACATCCTCTATGCAATTTAATAATAATGTTTACAAGTCATATAAAATACATTTGATTAATTTTGATTTTTCCAATGAATACTGAATAACAAATTTTTAAACTATCATCTTAATCATCTATTTTTAGGCGTCTAATATGATGCCTCCTAGTTGGCTAATTAAATTGAAACTTTGTTATGTGTTAATTTATGTCTTAATTCAATTTGAAAAAAAAATCATGATTAAGATGCCAAAGTAGCAATTTAATGTTGGAATTTTTTTGAAATCTCAAAATTATTATTTTGTGTGGCTTGCATACACTAGGATTTTATAAAACAATGGATTAAAGTTGCTTGAAATAATAAATGACATTATTAAGAATTAAAGTAAACTTTAAAGTTTACTGATTTACATGTGATCTCTCTCTCTCTCTCTCTATATATAGGTGAACGTCCCCGACAAGAGAAGCAGGTAGAGCCACTTTCATCTTTTTTTGCAAGAAAAGCGTCAACTTGAATTAACGGTCAGCAGAAAAAACATCGACTTGAATCAACAGTCACGATCTTCACAATAAAATACACACATGCATTTTAATTTATAGATTATTTATTTATTTATTATTTTAATTGATCATATGCTTAAATCGTAGAATGATTATTTTGAATGATCAAATCAATAGATCCAATAATTGGTATCAAAGACAGATTGATCATCGTATGATTAATCAAAGCATCGAGTCAATTAATTTTGTCTATTCTTAAAAAATTAGTAGATTATCATCTATATTCGTGATCAGCCGATAGTGATTGATGCGTCTACTTAAAAAGCGGTGGATCAAAACCCCACCTCGTATTATCTGAGTCCTTAAAAGGAGATCCTGTAAAGGAGATGAGTGGGGGTTTTTTATAGCTGTTATTTTGGTGGGCCAGTAGTTTAGTGTGAAGCGGTTTTGTGCCGGCTGGATTGGAGAACCGGGTTTTGAATCGGTGGTTATATATGAAAGGGCCGTGGTTTATTGGAATTTTAAAATGTCGGAAATAACCTGTTTGGACTTTACCCAGAGACAAAATTATCTCAAAGTGGAAGAAGGAAGGGAACAGATGAGCGGCCCCTTTATCACTAATGTCTTAAACCCAAAAAATTTCGGATTTTATTTCGGTTTGGATCATTTATATTTATTATTTCGATTTCGGTGGCACTATAAAAAATAAGATTATTAGCGACAATTTTCTATTATAAAAAAATACTATTAACAAAAAATTATTAAAGACTATTAAGACTATTAACAGTAATTGTTTTATTAATAGTGGCAGTTTTTAGGTGCCACTAATAATCTTATTTTTTGTAGTGTGAGGACTGAAATCGAAATTTTGGACTGAAATTTTGAACATTTCGTCTGAAATTTTGAATCATGCTTAAACCATTAATGGTGTAGAATTATTTAAATATTATTTTGGTGTTTAAATGAGGGTAAAGAGAGTTGTGTCTTTTATTTATTTATTTATTTTTATTTTTAATTTTTTTTAGGAAAAAGTTGTGTCCTTATTAAATAAACATATTTAGCGATTTTGTGAGAAAAAAAAAAAACGAAGAACACAATGAAATATATATGGTATTATGATCCTTATTAAACATGACCATCATATTGATATAGATAGGTATTTATGCTTCTTTGCTATGCACATATATATTATTGTAATATTTGTTAGATTTATTCTCATGATAAATATTGCATCAAATACTTATATGTTAGTGAGTTGTATGATGTATTCGGCACATGTTTATTTTGGTAACTATATTTTATATTTCATAATTGAAAATTAGCAGAAAAAAAAAAATATATATTTGCTAATTAATTTATGAGACTTTTATAAAGTGATTTTATATGATTAGACTCTAGTTCAATTTTGTTGGTATAATCTGATCCCATCCTATTGATCCTAGAGTAAGAATTGTCATAATTCGTGAATTATTGGACATTGTACTTTGTGATTTTGGTGGGGCAAGATTATGACATTGCTTAGCACTCATATGGTTGAGCTCCCTTATTTGTCAAATTATTTTACTAATTCTCATAAGTGTACTTAAGGCTTTAATTTAAATTTGTACAAATTTTATAAACTTTTACATCTTATGCTTATGGGTACATAAATGGTTTTAAATATTCTTCGTATTTGGGTCATCTCTAGGCTCAAATTGGACTTGTGCTTGAGCTTATTATATAGGACTCAATTTAGCCTCATTGAAAAGGTTTTTAGTTTTGGGTGTATCGACCAATTTTAAGTCCGATTTTGACTCATTAGTAGTTGATTTCAATCTACTCGTTGAGGCCTGTACTTTGGACTTATTATTGACAACAACTAATGACTGTATATCATGGAGTAAATTTTTTTTGTAGCTTAATGATGTGTCTAGTATATTGGTGTTACATGTGCTTTTTGAATCGTGAGCTTGATCATATAGCTTAAGTGTATGTGTTTATGACTAATTTTGATATTATTCATTGTTTAAAATATTATTTTGTGGTACTCTTAACTATCTACATGTTTCACACATACACTTTACGGTGAGTTGGCTCAACTCATGATACTAGACATATCAAGTCTAGGTCTTCTCAATGGGTTAGGGAAGACCGCTAAAGTAGTCATTCGAAAGACTATAATTGAAGTAGGATTAAATCTGCCTAAATGTGACCATTCTAAGGAGGTTGTTGGTTCTTTAATCTTAAGATTTTATCTCATTAAGATGACCTTGTGCACTGATTTGTATGAAGTTACTGATTCTGTCCAAAGGTGATTTATTAATTTTATGTAAATGGGGTGAGTAGAATAGTTGATGCGTATTTTAGATTTGCTTGTTTGAATCGTGATCGGATAAAGAAGAGAGGTCAAAAGAGAATATAGACCCATGAATGGGTTTTTTTAAAAAAAAAAGACCCGTTTGATCAGAAAGAAGAAAATCCAAAATTTATTAGGGTTTTCAACTTTCAATCCCGTTACTTTTATGTTTGGCCTATTTTGAAGTGTCAAACAAAGTCGGATTGATACGAAATTAATCATATTTGAAAGCTTATTGAAGTAGCTTTCCAACGAGCCAAAATTTGAGCAATTCCGACAAATATTGAAGAAGTTATAGTCAGTTTTTGGAGGCTGCACATAAAGTGACGAATTTCAAGAATCCTAAGTGAATTAGGATTAGTTTCTTTTATTATTTTATTTTAGAAAGTAAGAATTGTTTCTTTTATTAGAAATATGATTAGTTTCCTTATTGTTTAGGACTTTATTGTTTTAGAAGAATTAGGATATTTCTTTTATTTAAATTAGGAATTAGAGTTATATTAGGATTTCTAATTTTATGCATTGGTTAGCCTATTTAAAGGCTTGTAAACACTCTTACTATTAGTTTTTGATTAATGAAAATTACTTATGCAAATTGAAAGTTCTAAACTTTCGTGAGGGTGTGATTATCTCAAAACGGAGAGCGATTCTTCGATTCCCGCTTGCGGTTTGGTGCGAGGCCAACTCTTCTTCCATCTCTATCTTCTTTAGATCTATGGTTTGCGTAAGTAGCGTAATCCTAATTATTTTATTGATCTCATAAAAGCCTTAAATCAATATTTTGTTCATCATTAATTTTATTAGCCTTTCATTTTCGTTTGGTATCGAGAGAACCCGCTTGCGAGTTCGTTTGACGCCCTAAAACTATCGGAGATTTAGCCGTTCATAAGAACTCTAGTCTTCTAGATCCGCGATAGGGAACATACACGAAAGTAACGCTATTTTGGGCCGAAATTAAATCACCTAATTGAATTTCTAAAATTTTTCGTGATAATTTATTATGAGAAATTATTACTTTTTAATTGATTAAATGAATTTTAATCCTAATCTCAACCCTAGCATTGCATTTAGCGATTCTTCGATTCCCGCTTGCGATTTGGTGCGAGGCCAACTCTTCTTCCATCTCTATCTTCTTTAGATCTACGATTTGCGTAAGTAGTGTAATCCTAATTATTTTATTGATCTCATAAAAGCCTTAAATCAATATTTTGTTCATCATTAATTTTATTAGCCTTTTATTTTCATTTGATATCGAGAGAACCCGCTTGCGAGTTCGTTCGACGCCCTAAAACTATCGGAGATCTAGATGTTCATAAGAACTCTAGTCTTCTAGATCCGCGATAGGGAACGTACACGAAAGTAATGCTATTTTAGGCCGAAATTAAATCACCTAATTAAATTTCTAGAATTTTTCGTGATAATTTGTTATGAGAAATTATTATTTTTTAATTGATTAAATTAATTTTAATCCTAATCTCAGCACTAGCATTACATTTAGGAAGTTCCCGCATCAATAGTCGTAAGTGTAAAAGAGAGGGAATGATGATTCTCTTGCCCAAATATAGTAAATCATTGACATCAAATCGAAAATATAAGCGATTAGGTCTACACGTATTTTTCTGCGCATTGAGAAAGAGGATAAGTTATACACCCAGTTTCTGTCCAAAGGTGATTTGGATGTTACACATTATCTATACCCAAAGAGTGAATTATTTACACATGATAAAATACTCTAATCAATTCGTTCATACCCCTAATACGAATTATTTTATCTTTGGTGGATATTAATGACTTATAGTCATATCGGAGTTCTTTGTAGATATTGGTCTTTTAAACTTTTTGGTGACATATTATCGTGTCTAAATCCTTAGTGGATTCTATGGTTGGTGACATAATTATGTGATGGTAGATATATTGATAAGACTATTTATTGAAAGAATATATTTATAAATCATTATGAAATGGGGATCTCCGCTTATATTTTATCACAATTTATTATGAAAATTTTCATTTTAAAATTGACAATATATTTTGAACATGAATTATTAGTTAATGGTTGTATATTCTATAGTTACATCACGATTGTCACCGTAAGGGATTGGTAAAGTTTTAAACTTTATATTTTGAGTGAAAATTATCTCACTTCTAAACTGCAATTATTATTAATACATTTTAAAAAATTAGTCTTATATATACATGTATATTTTGAGTAGAGTTTTCTACAAAATCAGGTGAAATTTTCTATAATTATATTTTGGGTGAAGTTTTTCACAAATTGAGGGTGAATTTTTTTTTAATTTTTTAGGTGGTATACCTTGGTGAGTGAGCCAATAAGGTTTTACTTTAATATTGTTTGTGAGTATTGGTACTCTTTTGGATTTATTCGAAGTTGACCGTGATTAGACTTCGCGTTAATAATTTTTTGTTATGAGGATCAAGTGAAGTGTTTTACAAGCTAGAGTTTTTTGGATGTCAGAACAATATACTACGACCAGTATGAAGCGAGACATTATGGATTTACATACTTTGATTGTACATTTAGTTCACATGTTAAATTGGTTACCATCTATCAAAGTTGTTGTTAATAATAGTTTCGTGACCATGGAACTGTCTTAGTATCGATTTGAGAAAATTGTATGCTATGCGCATTCATGACTCATTTCTATATTTTCATTAAATTCGGGTGATGTTTAGGAATGCCTAAGTTATTTTAAACAACGCTTTGTTTTCAAAGTGCACTCGTTTTAATTTTCTAATCCAGTGAGAGTCATTTTTCAAATCATAGTATGTGTATAGACCAAGTGGGAGGTTGCTAGAATTTTTATGGAATCTCAAAATTCTTATTTTGTGTGACCCACACACACACTAGGATTTTATAGAACTTTGAATTGGAATTACTTGAAATAATAAAGGGCATTATTGAAAATTGAAGGAAACCTCAAAGTTTTTTTATTTACATGTGATTCTTATTCAAATTAAAATATCTTGATAGACGGTATTCTACGCAGGGCATGACTTTTCATACTATATATATATATATATATATATATATGTGTGTGTGTGTGTGTGTGTGTGTGTGTGTGGACGTCCTCGCTCACTACACACAAGTCTTTTGACATCTTCACATCAATAGAGTGTAGCAAGAGAGGAGGCGGGTAGAGACACTTTCATTTTTCTTCATAGGAAAAGTGTCGACTTGAATCAACGGTCACGATCTTTGTAATAAAGTACACACATACATTTTAATTTATGGATTATTGATTTATTATTTTGGGTGATCAGATCAATAGATCCAACATTTAAGACTACCATTTTTTATTCCATATGGTACGGATCACTAAAATGTGGTCATAAAATCTCACGGCACACATCACGCTAGGCCCATTGATTTGGGATTCGTGCAATGTTGAAACAAAATCGACTGTCAGATAGTAAGATCACAATCTCAAGATTGATTGTGTGGAAGATTGGCATGAAAAACAATCTCAATCGGCTAATTTCAAATAGTAAATGGGTTGGAAGGGTGTTTCGAATGTAGGGGCTTTCAGTAAACCCGAAGAGGTACCCTATTATTTAATGTCATGAAAACATGCCAACATAAATTTATCGTAAATATCGTTGACAACCTTGAATAAGCTGATGGAGATCATTTTTCGTTCCCATCTTCCACACACTAGATCTTTAGATCATGGCCAACTTGTCAGACGACCAAATGTTGATTCCACATGTAACAAATCTCTAAAAGTGACTCGAAAACCCTTCTCATCATACACCATGATCACAATCACTTTTGGGGATGTATACCATCTGGAATCAACAATTGATCGTCTCATAGGTAGGATATGATTTCAAGATATTGTGTGGAAGATTGGGATGAAAATCATCTCCATCATTTGATTCAATGCAGTCAATGGCTTTAATGGTGAAAACGTAAGCAATAAAGAGCATTCTGCAGTTGGCCTAGTCGATGCAACTATAGGATTAGCACCAACAACAGAGGATGAACGTTTGCTTTTTCCCACAACATGGGCTAAAAATATTTTCAACAAATTTTTAGTTGGACACATTTTTTAGATTTTTTTTTTTTACTTTATTCTCAATTAAGTGGGACCCACTCAGTTCCCAAACACCTGAAAATTTTAATTTCAATCAAATATCTTATTTTTCCATAGTTTGGGTTGCCAGATAAGCCCTAAATATACTTACCAAAATCAGTATTTTTTTTTAAGGCGTTAGGGATAGGGCTCTCAATGGGCCGTATTGGGGTCAGGTTGGGATTCAATATGACCCTAACCTATCCAGGCCAGGTTCCCAATTTTTTCAACCCAGCTCTAACTCGGGCTACAATGTACTCAGTCGTAGGGGCTGTGTGACAGCCCGGATTTCGGCACCCCGAAACCCGTGCCATCAGCACGATCATCTTGACCGTGCCCCTTAGCTAAGCACGGAACATTGGCATATCAAGCAAAAAATAAAATAGTAAATGAAACTGCGGAATTTAAATCTATATAAAAGCATTTCTCAAAAGACAGTTCTACCCTCATGCCTCTGCATGAATGGAGAACCGATCCGAACCATCGATGATAGCAAATCATCACGGATGGTTCGCCCCAAAAGAATAATCTCAATTTATACATGTACATTGTTTAGCCAAAACAAAGCTTGACATACCAAGCCATACGAATCTCTATCCAAAAACCCTTAAAGCGGCACAACGGAGTCCTCTAGAAGAAGTCCTCAGGAGGTGGCTCCAACTCGTCTCCGGCCGCAAGCTCTGACTCATCGGGGTCAGCGTCTCCTGAAGCCTCGGCAGCTGCTAGTAGTGGACCTGCGACATATAGTATATAGGGTGAGTTACATCCTAGCTCAATAGGGAACAAAACACAGTTGAACATATAAATTATTACTCACATATATTTTATAATATGCCATGCATGATGTGTCTATGCAGTTATTGATGAACATAGTTAAAAAGCATTTCATTTTACTGGTAGTTTACTTATGTCTTCATTTATTCATGAATGATGCTGAAAAGGCCTAAAGCAAAACTTAAACTTTCAACTTAAGTAATCCCCGAGCAATATAGCATCGAGCCCCGATGAGATACCCATCATCGTCATCTATATAGACACTTTTAACGTATTTCCTAGGAATACAAATAGTACCCAAGCCCCTTTCCCCTGGGGATTGGCGGCTGGGTTTCACTTGTCTCAAATCAACACCCCTGGGGTGTGCTTACTGTGTACGGATAAGCCTCCGCACTGGCCTACGGTTTCGCCGCCGTATCGGTCACAGATATTCTGCCGTATCAGTCGTGGATATCCTGCCACGTCGGTGGGGTACCCTATCAAACCTCAAATAACAAAAATATCGGTGCCTTATATATAGTTATTCACCGTGTAAATGTGCTATCTTATATCAATTAGGCCTTATCAAACATGATCCAATCTTGGATACATCCCTAGGATGTATCCATTCATTTGCATCACATTTGATGCTCTTATCTCCTTACTTCTTCATCCCTTAGGGATGGCTCATTATGATTACTTTTATTGGTGTCACACACACACACACTTCTTCACAACTCTTTATAAAACATTTGAAATTAAATCTATATCACTACATACGTGCTCTTGTAAAATAAGGTACATGTTCAAGGAGTTCCCTACCTCAAGTCGTCGTTTGATCAACGCATCAAGGTCCCATGTGGCTCCTTGTGCACTTGCTCATAATGCATCACCTATACATGTGAAACACATCACTAAGGATGCAATAAAGGAGGTCCAAGACCTCCCAAGAATTTCAAAGTCAAACTCAGAAGTCAACATAAACTGGCCCAGTCGATTAATCGATTTCCAAAATCGATTAATCGAAAGTCAATATCGATTAATCGATTCTCAAATCGATTAATCGAAAGTCAATATCGATTAATCGATTCTCAAATCGATTAATCGAGATTTCCATTCGATTAATCGAAACCCAATTCGATTAATCGAAATTCTCTGCTCTATCAAGTCGATTCTCAATTCGAGTAATCGAGTTTCCAAAATCGATTAATCGATCCCAAATCGATTAATCGAAATTACAAATCGATTAATCGAATCTTCATTTCGATTAGTCGATTTCATCAAGCCCATTTCTTTTCTTCACTGGAGTCTACTGTAGGATCCCAGTCGATTAATCGATTCTCAATTCGATTAATCGAAGTCCAAGGTCGATTAATCGAAACTGAATTCGATTAATCGAGATCGGGGTCCTGTGACTTTTCAACTTCTTGGCCAATTTCGATTAATCGAAACCCAATTTCGATTAATCGAAATTGTCAGATTCAGCCCCCTTTTGGCTGTTATTCTCAATCTCTTTCCTTACTTTTTCCTCCATTTTTCTAGACTTTTACCCTACATTTTACACTATTTCTAATTACAACTTAACCCTTTAATCCATACATTTAAACTACAAAATCCTACCTTCAATCAATCTCAAATTGATTTCCAATCGAGTGGTTGGAAAGGCTAGGGTTCCAGCTTTGGTTTGAACGGATTCTCCGCGTCGAATCGGTCTCTTTAATGCTAGAATTTCCCTTCCAATCACTCACAATAACTCTTGCTCAACGTCTCTACTCCTCTCTCAACAACCAAATACATATTTTAGGGTTATTAAACCCTTATATCTCTTTCCTCACTTGTGTGTTGAGCACATACACCGCGATAGGTGTATGCGACTTCACATTCACATCATACACCACATAGTCACTCAAACTATCACATCTCATCCGTTCATCACACTCTATGCTAATTATTGAACTCCTAATTGGTCAAACCTGTGACCAATCGGGCACGGATCTCGAGGTCACTGTTTAACGTGATTTTTCGGGGTATTACAGACTGGACCGGGCTTGGGTGTTTTCTGAGCTTTTTTTCGACTGCTCTTTTTAGTAAAATTTGATTGGGCTATTTTTTCTAATAAAATTGTGTTGGGTTGTTTTTTTTTTCTAATAAAAGTTTGAAAAAGGTTAAAATTTTAATTAAATAATTATATTACCATCGTAAAGGCTCAAGTACATAATTTTATTCAAATATTTTATTTTAATTTGTTGCACAATGGTTATAACGGACAACGATTTCTTGAAAATCTATTAACAAGTCATCCAAGTTCTGTAGCTAAAAAGCTATGCAACGATTGCTTGAAAATAAATTAAGTCATCCAAAAAATATATGCACAAGGTTATTGCGCTTTTGATTTAAATGCCCAAAGTTTAAACCTTCAACGGTTTAATCTCAGGGCATTTAAGTAAATCATATTTAAGTATATTAAAAAATTATAATTTTAAAAAGATTAGTATAATATAATATTATATATATATATATATATATATATATATATATATATATATATATATATATATATATATATATATATATATCGGGGCCGGGTGCGGGTAGGATGTTGCAACACTCAATCCACGCTCGACTCGAATTTATCCGAGTTGCAACATGTTCAGCCCGTTCCGGATATTGTGCCAGGTTTGCTTAATAAAAAAATATCACTTTTTTGGAGCCGAATTTGCTTAATAAAAAATACAACTTTTTTTGGGTTAGGTGAAGGCCCAAATCTGGACTGGCCCGACCCATTGAGAGCCCTGGTCATGGAGAAAACGCCCGATGCACTAGTTAATAAAAGACTTAGTCAATTTGGATGATAAAAAAACCAAAAAGACTTGGTCCATTTGGCTAATAAAAAAAACAAAAAGACTTAGTCAAGGCCTAGAAGGAAACACTAAATATACTTACCCCAAAAAAAAAAAAAAAATAGTAATTTTTTCTCTTTTTGGATTTTTTGCATTTAACCCCCTATATTATTGAGAAATTACACTCCAGCCTCCCCCTATCCTAATGTTATGCATATTTATTTTTCTCTCCTTCACAGACGACATTTGTGGAAAAAATCCCTTGTAGTTAGTTGACCAGCTTTGATTGGTACTGATTGTTAGACGGACGTTAACGGAATTATATAAATATGTTTTTATCCGTATGACTCAGTGAAAACAACAATTTGAAGTCACAAATGCCCTCATCTTCTCTCTAAAAATCCAATGTGATTCCACGTCATCTTCTTCCCCAAGCAAAAAATTTAAAACCAACCAGATTGTCTTCTACCCATGTCTACCTTTCATTAGTGCCAGGTCGTTTGATATAAACTTGCGGTGCAAGCTTTCGTCTTCCCCGAAATCCAGCAATGGAGTGCCTTGAAGTGGGTTTTTGTGGTTTGATCGTGAAAAGGGTGTATAAAGAAGACAAAGTGATTTTTGTGTATCGATCATAGAAAGGGTTGTATAAAAAAGACGAAATGAGTTTTTGTGGATCGGTCGGTGAATGTTTCAAGAAGCTGAAATTAGTTTTTTGAAGAAGACAATATTTTTTTTGGGGGGGGGGGGGGTTTGGGTACCTTTATTTATAACTACAATTTCTTCCATTCTAATTTGGATTTCACATGCTTGTATCGTTGATTGCTTTGATTTAGATCATCAATATCATTTTTCACCACAATCTTATGGTTTAGCTTTGAATTTAAGGCACTCCATTGCTAATAAACCTCAAAAATCCAATCAGCAATCCATAAGTCGACGGCTTGAAAAGTGGCTTCAAACTACGCGCACGAGATTGCCTCTGAGTTCGAGCACACTTTCCCGACGGTGACTTCATTGTACGTGTCGGGTACGCCCTAGTACGTGCCTCGTTGTTGGGACCCGATACAATATCGGTGCTGGTGATAGATCTGAAATGGGTTTCGATCAGGACCAAATCTAGAGTGGTGTGAACGTTAACAGCCGAAGTTGGTGTTACTGCTTTTTGTTAGTGGGCGAAGACTCTGATAGAGAAGATTGCGCAAGAGCTTATAAAAGAGGTTGAAGATGATATGGTGTGATGACAGTGAAGGATAGATATATCACCGCTAAATGAATAAATGTAACGATAGGAAATAAATTTTAACTATCTATCACGATAACATAGGGGGACTATATGCAACAAAAACCTTATTTTTTAGGGCATGCATGATAACCCGTGCGCTCAATTGACACCTCAAAGCGTTGGTGTATTGATTTTCACCAAACTTTGATCACATTTTTAGCAGTAAAACAGTCATAAAAACAATTATTTTTTTTAAATGAGCACCCGTCCTCAAGATGGACGGATGTAAACTGCTTACACATTATTACCAAATATATATGCATTTTACAAGTGATCCACGAACCAATGTTGACTAACAACAAATAGTACATCTCAGCAACCCAATAGACATCAATTCCGACATTGACCTAATTGTCACCCGCCACGTCGCATATCACTACCATCTTAGATTACATTTAACGGTTTCAGATCCACTTATATACTAAGATTGTACTGTAATAATTTCACAGTATCACCTTCCATCATGAAGCCAAAAAAATGGAATCACAACAGTAGATCTTAATTACAATTCATATATAACCACACAATGTTACAAGCGCTTCACAGTCTGAAAATGCGATAATGCACCATAATAATTACAATTTTACAAGGGTTTCCTTGTCCACGTGTCAGCAGATCCCCCACCGACCTACAACTCCGATCCCGACCGACAAATTCGCCGGAACCCGTCTCCGATTTCTACAACTTCCGACTCCGGCCGAAACTGCCGGAGATCTTTCACTCTTTTACCCCTGCCCCCAGCAACTCAAATACATAACTTTATGCAGCGACTCCTCCGACTGCCTCTTCTTCTCGTCGAGATCTTTGCCCTTAGCGCCGGAAAAAGGCTGAAATCCGGCGCCGGAGAAGCTGGTTTTACAAGTTTGGAGCGATTTAATGCTAGAATTCCACTCTTGTCCCTGATCGGTGTGGCCTTGTGCGACGGCGACGGTCGCCGCCATCCAAACTCTGCTCAGATAGCTCATCTTGTTTTGTGGTTTTCGGATTTGTGAGTAGTCTGATTTCGGTGAAATGGAGTCCGATTCCGATGAACGGTTTCAAATTGTGGGTGGAGTAGTTGGTGAGTTGGTGAATGGAGCGGCATATTGGATAGGGGGATAAACGGAATTTATAGGCTCGAGAAGTGGAGAAACCGCTTATCTAGTATTTGAGATGGCGGTATAGGGAAAGGTAGGCGGTTTTGTTCGGATCTGAGAAGCGGACAAAATTGGTTTTCTCGGGATTTTCTCGTTTCTCATACCGCCTTCAGTTTCGTATCAGTTGTAGTTGGGACTAGGGCTCTCAATGGGCCGGGCTGGCCCGAATTTTTGACCGCACCCAGCCTGAAAAAAATGTTATCTTCTATCAAATACGGCCCAATATCTAGATCAGGTGGATCGTAAATTCTCCAAATTAATTAAAATTTTAGAGAAGTTCTCTGAATATATGATTTGTTAAATATTTGCTTGATTTGTGGATTCTCTTTAAGAAAAACCCTAATTTTTTTATTATTGAAAGAAATCATTTTTAATTTTAATTAAATTAATAAATAGTCTTCTATATTTTTATAACATATTCCCCTTTTTGTCCCCCCTAAACCGAACTAACACCACACTCAATGATTGCCTAACCCGAACTTGGTTACTATGCTCAAATAAGTGAGGGACGATGAGATATCGCGATAATCTACACGGAGTTTCTTGTCTATGTTAAATTATCGCGAGAAGTATAGTTGTTTTGAGCTTTTTGTATAGGGTCGAGGAGGCAAGTGGCAGCCTTATCTTCAACGAGTGATGAGTCATCGATTTTTACCAATTGAAAGCCACCACGTCATTTTTGTTGTTTTCGAGGGTCTCTCTTAAGTGTAGGCCCACTGATATTTAAGTTTGTTTTTTATTAGGTACCGTACAAAAAGATGACACGTGCCATGACACTCTAGTAGGAAGGAGGTCTATTTCCAATCTGATTTTGCTTAACCAGTGGGTGGCATGTGGGATTCACGTGGAGAGAGTGATTAGGTACATGTGGTTTGTATAGGAGCCTGTACGGTGAACAAGTGTCAAGATCTACTAGTTTGAATCCTATGATATAGGGGACCAACTCTCCCAATCATTTTAAATGATGTTACACCACCAATGGTTTAAGATGCGGGAGATGCCATCAAAGTAATACATCACAGAATTAAGTGCAACATGCCCCAAAAATGATGTTTTTAGAAAGATTTAATTATTTAAACGATCTGATCTGCTGACTATAATATCAACTGTTATTTTTAATTTTAATGGCTGATATTAAAATTTATCAATCGGATGGCTCACATTTACTTATTGGCATGTTTTATTGTGCTGAGTTATTCTCACTTGGGAAATTTTGATTGATTATAGATGTGTTGTGACACATGATATAAAGATAAATTACACTTTAGTGGTGTCCATAAAAAGTGATATTTTAATGGTGTAAGGCCATTTAAACATTATTTAGTGTCCGTTAGGAGGGTTAAATTGGGCCCGGTCCTTCTAGGGCAGGTTTAGAATTTTTTTCAACCTATCCGGTTTCGGGCTTAAAAGTATTCAATTCAAGTCCAGCCCAAAGATGGCTCTCAATGGAGTGGGTTATGGTTAAACTCAGTTCACCCCTATAAGCGCTCCTTTCTCTGAAAGCGCATATGTCGGAATCTCTTTAAAATTATTGATTGTATCGTATAAGATGATTGAGACAGTAAATTTTTTATTTCACAAGTCACATATTCACAAAATATAACTCTAAAATCATATTTGAGCCTGATGTATGTCAGTGCATATAAAGATACTTTCTCTATATGAACAATTTAATTTTATAGAGTATGTTAGGGTTTAGGGTTTATTTTAATGCACTGTTGCAAAAGATAATATAAGAAGCCAAATCCATTCTATCTATATATAAATGAAAATATCTTGGGGGACAACATTTACCCTTTATTACATTATCAGCTCCCTATTCAAATCTTGAGCTTATCTACTTTGTTTAATGAGTTAGCATTAAATACCTAATTGTGAAGACCTTGAGGACCCTTTAAGAGCGGCTAAGAAGAATTAAGAAGTTACAAATAACTTAGCATTAATACGAAACGAATGGAGTTTCCTTCAATCCAAATGGGTCACTCTTCGGAGGCACACAACAATTTATCGGCATGCAAATCAGTTAAAGTATGCTTTTGACCTTTTACTGGTATGGTGATACTATAAAAAAATAAGACCATTAGCGTTAATTAAAATTATCGTTATTTAAAAAAATCTTAGTTATTTTAATACGATAGTGGCAGTTTTTTTATTAATAACGACAGTTTGTGTTGCCACTGAAACTCCTTATTTTTATAGTGATGTAAAGAGATAATATCGATGCAGTTCCCAAGGTTGGTGTAGAGAGATTAATTTGAGTATGGCCACTGGTGCTCGGGTCAAGTATTTGACACGTTTCCTCATCGGAAAGTTAAAATCCTTTCATCATCGAAATTGATGCACGGATTTTGTTGCAAAAGCTAGCAACCCCCATTGTTTTGGGCCAATGAAAAAAAATGACTGTTGATTATGTATACTTGGCAAGGATCAAAATTTTGGTTTTCATTTCGGTTTTGATCTTGCCCAAAACCAAAATTTTGACCGATTTTTTTTTTTTTTGTTTTTCTTTCCGAAGAAGCAAAATATTGGCCGATATTTTGTTAATCACCAAATTATCGGCCAATAATTTGATGATTAATAAATTATTGGCCGATAATTTCAAATTATTGGCCGATAATATATTTTTGAAATTATCGGCCGATAATATGCCGAAATCAAACTGATACCGAAAATATGATATTTTCGTTTCAGCCTCCACCGAAACCAATGCATTTCGGCCAAAATTTTGAACCATGATACTTGGTAATGGCATTCCTTTAAAGAAGGGTAATGTAGCCTTAAAGGCTAGTTATTATCTAAAAGGGTAATGGTCAGGTCCAATCAGGTTGAATCGGATTTCAAGTTTAATCCAAGGTATAGAAAATCGACCGATATCAATACGTCTCGATATCTCAGCAAACCAACATGTATCGGTCTTATAACTCGGTATCGGCTTGAGCCGAGACTTTGGGGTATTTTTTTTTTTAAAAGACCAATACGTATCGGCCGATTCGTATCGGTCCTCCATGGACCGATACCCGATACCGAGTCCGAGTTTGACATCTTGGTCTAACCACATCTGCGGCCCTTAGATATGAGAGAAGCTTGACTTTCTTATAGGATGACGTGAAGTCAAGATTTTCTTATTTTCAAGGGATGAAGATATAGTTCAACTCGACATCTGATTCAACCTGATTAGATGTGATCATTCCCCATATCTCAAAATATATTAGTTTGAATTTTGAGCTTCTATCAAAGTTCACCTTAATCCACTTTGTACTGACCACACAGTAGGGTCCCAACTATCAAAGTCTATGGGCCACAAATGAAGTTCAGATAAGAATATGTTTGAATATTTTGCTGACAGTGGGGCTATTGGGTGCTCGCCAGCCCCATGGATTCTCGAAACGAAATCTCAAAAAATTCGCGCAAATTATCAAGCATGCAAAATTATCGTTTTTAGGTTTTAGAAAAAAAAAAAGTTGGACACCCAAATTTCAGACTGTCCCTCAAAATTTTGGTCAAATTTTTAATTTCGGTCATGCCCGAAGCCAAAAACGAAACCGAAATTTCAATCCTTGCTCTAACCTACCAAGAAAAAGACACTGATGGATCCTATATGAGACCCATAAATCGGTCTTATAGTGGATTGGTCTCATATCGGAACTAAGGACGTTTTTGTCTAACTCATTTTTTACTTCAAATTTAAGCATATGTCCAAAAAGGAAAAAAAATTACTGAAATGTTTTACACCAAAGGAAATACAATCTACGCCATCCATCCGATTTCAAGGACATTCTCGAAAGATTTTGGTGCAAAAGATTGGCACAAAACATAATCGATATAGTGCTTTGAATCTTATAATTAGAGAACGTGTTTGGTCTCAATATTTTGCATCAAAGGTTTGTGTATCAACATCTTCAAATCAAATGGTTTGGATGGTGTTCACATGGCACAAATCACCAAATATATCAAGTCTTTCGATTAAGTTGTGTGCATGAGCCAACTCTGCGTGTGCAAGTAATGGCTCCCATTACATTAAGTTTACCTTTGTTTACGCCTACACATTCTTTGAAAGTGCCCACATCCCAAACCCCTTGAAACCATTGATTGCCTCAGACCCGATGATGGAGGTCTTTTTTCACCCCGACATTCTATAAAATATCGTGATGCACCTGTCATTCTTTTTTCATTCCATGTGTCACAAATCCTCAAACCATGACCCTTAATGCACATTTGAGTGTGATGTGTGCTATATGATTCAAGGGCCATTTTTTGGAGATTTGTGACACATGAAATAAAAAATTGGCCATCTGATAGGTGGTTTCACAATAACAAGATCTATCGGTTTGAAAGATCTGGCTGATTCACGATCTCCATCGTCTGATTTGAAGCACTCAATGGTTTTCAAGGGTTCTTGGGCGCTTTTAGAGAATGCGTGGGTGCGAACAAAAGTACCCTTATAGTAATATTAAAATAGGGCACCTCTGTTTGAGCCTATAGGATTATTGAAAGCGCCAACGTCTGAAACCCACTAAAACTCATTGACTGCTTGGAATAAGACGATAGAGATCGTTTTTCACCCCATTGTTTTATACAACGGATCTTAAGACCATAATATTACCATCAGAAGGTCAATTTTTTATTCCACATGGTACAGATCCCAAAAAAATTCTCCTAAAATCACATTTGAACGTGATGTGTTGCTTATGATGTTAAGACCAATTGGTTTGGGGTCTATGCCACGTGAAATAAAAAAATGACCATTTGATACGCTAATGGTCTGAAGATCCATTGAGCGGAAAATTGGGGTAAAAGATGATCTCCATTGTTTGATTCTCAGTCATCAATCGATTTCACTGGGATTTAACTATAAGCAATTTCAGTAATCCCATAGGCGCCAACAGAGGTACCCATCAAAATAGAGTTAGAAGGTGCGGACCTGTTTGGTAAATTATGAATTGTTGGACCCTATTAGATAATAAAGGAGGATATTCCGGCTCTCTAAACAAAATTTTTTTATTCTTAAGCCTAAGGTGAGCTCTCAATTGCCTTTTAAACAGGTTGCAACTATTTAAGACTCTTTCTGCTATGCATAAAGACAAATTTCGTTTTCGGACAATATAATGGTAAAGGATCATTCTGATGAATTTTTAGAAAAATAATATATATATATATATATATATATGATCCGAATAGATCCTCCAAACCGATCTCCCAATGGAGGACGGCAACCGTCCTCCAAGATACACGTGAAGCTTCATGTGACATTAAAAACATACTTTGGGTGACGTGTGGAGTACAGGTGTATTGTTTATATCAATTTAAAAAAGAAATTCAAATTTTTTTCTTAAAACACAAGTCAAACTTAAACTAGTTTCAACAGTCTAAATTTTATTTCTAAATAAATATATGATAAAGATGAGCTTTCAATTTATATTTTTCTTTCAAAATCTAACCAATGCAGTTGTTCTTCATGTGATATCAAAATAGTGTTACGAGTACCACAAGAAGCTTCATGTAGGATTTTTGAGAACACTTACTGCCCTTCGGCCTTTTCTTATATATATATATATATATATATATATATTAAATTTTATTAATTTCAATAAAAATTCTTTAATTTCATCTAAATTAATGAATTTTCGGGAATCTTCGTGTGAAATTTGTCGCTATCTTCTATGTTTCCTACAGTAAAGAAAGCGTCTCCACTCTCCACTACCCAAAAAAAAAAGGCAAAAAAGCACTTATTATGTAAAACCTTTACCATTAAGAAAAAGAAACTAAAGACAACTTTGTAAAAGGGAAGCACAAAAGCTAATCTCCCTTTATTATATTATCTTAATTAGGTTCAATGAGTAAACAAAATTATCCTCCTAACTAGATCTCAAGCTTATGGATTTTATTTATGATATGAGCGGCTTAAGTCCTTATTCAAAATGAATCATGACATGTAACATTCGCAATCACCTATAACCAAGCATGTAGTTACTCATTAAGAATGAGTGAGGAACTCAAATTCATATCAATAACCATTTCTGTAAGGATTATTTGCAGCATTTAAGTTAGTTAACAAGTGAATTCCAATGATGTCATGAGTAAATATTTAAGGGTACCTCTGTTTGCGCCCACGTTCAGGACTCCTTGATAATCATTGATTGCTTAGGATCAAATGATGGAGACCATTTTTCATCATGATCTTCAAAAATATAGATCTTGAGATCATGTTGTATTTATCATACGGTAAATTTTTTATTCCATGTGTCATAGATGTAAAAAAATGACCCTAAATTCACGTTTGTGCGTGATATGTGCCATATAAAATAAAAAAATTGACCGTCCGATAAGTGCGAAATGATCTCAAAGTCTATTGGGTGGAAATCAAGGTGAAAAACAACCTCCATTATCTTATCCGAAGTAATCGATGGTTCTCAAAAGGGACATGAGACATGAGTGCTGTAAGAGAACGCGTGGACGCAAACGGAGGTACCCAACATTTAATAAGTGAACTCATCCCTAATGATGCCTAGGCTGTAAATGGGCAGGCGGGGTATGGGCTACGGCAGTTAGGCCGGTAACCAAATATATAAATGGGCTGGCCAGATAAATAAGCCGAATTGGGTACGGGCTAGTTCTAAAAACTCAATTAAAAATTGGCCCATTTAAGCCTGGAGCAAACCCAGTATTGAGTTCCTCTATGTAGAAATTGCCCGGCCAGCCTGGAGCCCGACGCAACCCGACCTCCCATGGGCTGGGTAGGGGCTAAGGTCAGTAGGTCTGATTCATAAATGGGCTGGACTGGCCAGACCCGATTAGTAATTGAGCCAGATATCAGATAGCTCCCAAAGGAGCAATTATAATTGGCCCATTTAAGGCCCAGCTCGAATCCAGCCATTGAGATCCCTAACCCTGACCATGACCTGTTTGCAGCACTATCATACCCCTCTCATTCAATCAACTGGATCCGGAAGAAAGGAAGGAGTTGGGACATAAAGCTTTCCACAATAATGGGTAGTAAGATGTGATACCCATGGTGCCAAAACTAGGCGGATATTGGCACGTATTGGCGATATGAATCAGTTTTGTCAATAACCAATACCGATACCACCGCAATGTATAGGATTGTATCGGTACCGGACTAATACGGGTAAGTATCGGTGATACTGTATCCGTATCAGCCGATACAATCAGTCCAGAATGGATAGACACCCGATACCGAGTTTGATACCTTGGTGATACCTTACAAGTAAAAAGTATCAAAAACTATTAAGATTTTAACGCTATCCAAAGAAAATTTTATTTCATAATCACTGATTCCCCATTATCCACAAGTAGGAGATAAGCCTGAATAAATTACTCAAACCCAGAAGATTTTTCCTGTTTTAAACATACAAAAACACTATTTTTTTTTTTTAAACAATAACAGAGAAATCTATTAAAAAACACAAGCCACAAAAATACAACCTTGACCATGATGGTCAAATCGGAGCAGGCACCGAAAAACACTATTTTCTTACCTGAGCTGAACCTTTAAACAAATCTGAACAAACCAAAAGCTAAATGGGCGTAAAAATCGATATATACTTTGTGCACAATGCATAATAATATCATTTCGATCGAGCAAACGACATGTTTACAACATCAGAAAACTCAACTGTCCAGTTTACACAGAGTCTGCGCCATCAACCTGCTGTCGAGCAAGGTATCTTTCCCTTCGTTCTTTCTGGAACAAAGATCAGAGATATATGAAACGTTATGAGCAATACTACAGACATAGTTACCAAATTCTCCGAATTTTTGACAAAATCAGGAATTTAAGAATCTGCAAATTAATCATAAATTATTCGTGGATTTTTAAAAATTCGTATGTTTTAAAAAAAATTCACGAACGCCACAAATAATTCACGTTCTTTTCAATAAAACGTGATTTTTATATTTTTATAACTTGTTTATACTTTTTAGTTTTATTTTTTCTTGGATTTTCTCCCCGAACCAGCCGAATTTTGCAGAATTTTTCCAATTTAAACCTTGCTGAATTGTTCCGCACCCTGACTCGGTGACTACGAGTCTACGACTATATACAGGAAAAGCAAAGAAAATGCAGCTAAGATCAAAGACAATCAGCTTACCCATTCATCTATGACAAGTCCTTCGCCAACAACCCGTGGACCCGTGTCTTCTGGAGGTTTCTTACGTGCCTCGAGTGCAGCCTCAGCTTCAGCCAATTGGCGTTTCAATTTATCCAGTGCCTTCAATGACACCTCCACAACGTCAAGACACATTTCGCACATATTTTTTACGATTCAAAGTAGGTCATCTATAACATAAAATCGCAAATTTTACTTACAGGGCTAGGACGGTCCACATCCAAGAAAACAGCCCGGAGAACTTGCTCAACTGCTACCTGATCCTTTTGCTCATCAAACTGTTTCAAAGAAGCTAATTACCAAATTCATTCAACGGGAATGCTAAAATGGGATACAGAAGCACCCAAATATCACAAGGACCCAGATGATGATCCCTCAAACACCGATGCAAAACAGAGAAAACGATAAAACAAAGTCAATCCGCACAAGAGACAAAGATTTAAGTAATTCGGCAGAATTGCCCCAGTTCACGGAGTGGAGATGAATGAATTCGCGAGAACACAATATAATCTAAGGGTTTTTCCAAAAGAGAAAAGTATATAGCACCTAGGCGTTCTAATGCATTTTTTAATACTGAAAATGCCCCCAGAAGTTGTATGGACCCAATAAGAAAACCTGGTCCACCATATTTCCAAAGGTATAACTCAAATTAGGGCCATAAACAACAAAGATAGGATTTTAAGAGAAAAGGTTAAAATACATAAGCGACCCTAGACCCTAAATCAGCATTGAAGTAAATAATAAACTGATAATAAAAATCATATTTTGTAGAAAGAACTTGTTATCCAGTGCTTTCAAATGCCTGAGTTAAAAGATTCATAAACTGAACCAAAATAAAATGAACGTGTTCACTCATTTTCTATAAACATAAACGACCTAGGCCCCACTTGAGGCCTAGGCAACCAGACGGTTGTGTTGAAACCTATGCCGTCACCTGCTTCTAGGTGCTAGATTTCACTCCTAGTTGCCTAGGCTCTCGCTGAGGCACCTAAGCAATTGCCAATAGTAAACTAATAGGTAGCATAGAGGGCAAAAAATGCACAATCGCAATTAAATCCTGCATTTTACAATTAAAAACTCCAAGCTTAAATTGAATCACATTGATTAATATTGTTTGACAAAAAATGTGCAAAATCAACCATATAATTAGCTTTGAAAAAGAATGGAATAGCATTTCATGAATGTTGAGGGTTCTAAGTCGACTTTATTGAACCGATTGACGAGATATTAAAAAAAATTGCAGGTCACAAACTAACAGAAATATCTTTCAAAGCCAGATAAGCCTATGCTCTCTATCATTCAATAATACATACTACACAAAAAGGCACCAGAGTGCTAAAAATTGATTTAAATATGACATGAAATATTATAAACATGGTTGAATTAGTTATATTGTTCCGTTCATATATCTAAACATTTTCCCTATTTTGATTAATTTTGAGTGGCAGCACAACAAGTTTTGCATGCACACACCAAACTTAAGAAAACCTCCAACAATCTTACTCTAATTTGGTGTGTGCATCGCAGAAGTTGGTGTAGCAATAACACTTGAAAATGTTAATCTATAAAAAAATTTATGGTTCAATTAAATCAAGCCCTCATAAGGTGTTCACAACCCAATAAAACAGTCGTTATATATTTCATTTCTTTACTGTTATAATGAAAGAAGGCAGAATGCCACCTAAACGGAAACTTTTAATTATTTTCTTTAAATGACCATACCCTTATAACTTTAAAGTGATGCCACCCCTCCCCACATGGTCGATTAATGCCCTTTCACAAACCGACTAGCAAAATTAGTGTCCTCTCTTTATATGCCACCCAAAACATTGAGAATGGTTAGTATTAGGTGTTACCATTGTAAAACTTCACATATTATGTGGTTAGTATTAGGTGTTTAGCATATTAGTAACTTCAATCTCAACATACAGGTGCAACCCACAACATTGCCCTTCGTTTAATTTTTTATTTAAAATGACTAGATTACCCGTGAGCTCATGCTACCCCCTCTCTACATGTACACACGTGCCTTAAATGCTCTTTGCCTAACAAGCTAACAAAATAAGTGTCCTTTCTATAGGTTGTCCAAACACCATGTTGAGCCTATTATTTCGAATAGTTCGTACTACTTGTCGCTGTCCAAACACCAGGTTAAGCCTATTATTTAGAGCAAAGTGACAAAATACGGCATTTAAAAAAAAAAAACCGTGTATAATAGCATCTTTTTGCCAGAACGTACTAAACCCGTATAATACCTGTATTTTTTAATAAAAGGCATATTTCGTATAATACACATATTTCGCATATTAACACAGTTTTGGCATATTAAACGTTTTATTCCTGTATTTTCCCATATTAAAAAAAAACTGCTTTAAAACTTGAAAAAAAATACACAGTAAAACTTTAAAACGCACCACGAGCCTTGAAACATGGGGCCCGTGAGCAGTAAAACAAAACCCAACTAAGACCAAACCTCCTTTTCTAATTTCTAAAATCGTTTTAAGTTTTCTCTTTCTAATAATTTTTAATATATATTTTTTAATATCTCATTTTTTCCCGATTTTTTTCATTTTTTTCCCGTTTTTTCCATCTTCTGTATTTTACAGTTGTTTTAGCTTCCAATTTTTTCCCATTTTTGTTGCATATTTTGCCCTTTAACCGATTTTTTCACTCTCCATATTAAACCTGTATCCGTATTTTGTCACTATGATTTACAGTAATTAGTATTAGGTGCTGCTGTGTTACAATATAGTGTATCTCCTTCCTATTACAATAGTAAGAGAAGACAACATTTCACCAGCTCTGTGCATAGCATGGGCTGTCCACTAGGAAAAAATAAAGTAACTAAGGAGAACAAATTAATATGAAAAATAACCGTTCGATTTGGGTGCACTACTCACCAGCTCCGGTACATATTCCATTGCTCCATTAACCTTTAGACTCATGATCTTAAACTTAACCTTGCTCTTCTGATTTAGTCGTTTTTCATTGTTCTCTGGAGGCTCCACAAATTTAAATACTGGCAGTTCAGAAGAAAATCTATTACAAGCCATAGAGAGAGGAGCTGATATAGGGTAACCGACCAGTTTCAAATCTAGATTGTGAACCGGTCACTTTTTTGGACACGTGGCACTATTTTTCATTGAGTGTGCCATGTGATGCGAAGACCACAATCTTTAGATCGGTGGTGTTGAATATTGCATTGAAAAACATCTCTATCATATGATTTAAAGCAATCAAATGCTTTTAAAATGAACTGTTAGCATGTAAATCTCCAAAATCAGTTTTAGCCATTCATTTTAAAGTTGTTTGACCGCTTTGAACCACATGATGAGATAATTTGTTAATGCAATCTTTGACACACCAGATCTTTAGATAGGGTACTTCGAATCACATGGTACATTTGATGAAAAATAATTCCATGTCCGAAAAAGTGACATGTTCGCAATCTAGATAGGGAACGTGTCAGTAACCAACATTGTAAATCATTTTGGGGGCTGCTACTATCCCTTACCATATAATACCCCCCACTAAGTACAGCGGAAACCATTGACTGCTTTCAATTGAACAATCAAGATAATTTTTCGTTACAATCTTTCACACAACTGATCTTCAGGTCATGGTAATATCATCAAACAGTCAGTTTTTTTATTCCACGTGACGCATATCCCAAAATAGTGACTCATAGAACAAGTGGCACACATAATGCTCATAGGTTACTTTTTGGGACGTGTGCCAGGTGGAATCAAATCTGACCGTTTGATGATATTACCATGATCTTAAGATCAGTTGTGTGAAAGATTGTAACGAAAAAAATCTCCATCATCCAATTCAAAGCAGTCAACGTTTTTCAGCTGTACTTAATGGGGGATATTCACTATTTGGTGGGGTTAGGAGCAGTCCCCATCATTTTGTAGTTGAAGATTTAATTGGAAAGTCTGAGAGAATTAAAAACATGTACATGGACACATGGACAGATTTACCATACCAGTTGCTATAATAATTTCACCAGGAGAAAGTATGCCTCCCGGAGGACGCATAAAACAGCTCTTGGGTGCAGTTGTTTGAAACTAGGAAAACCAAAAACATGAAATAATTGAGCAGATGAAAATGGATAATACTTATAATAAGAATAAAAATAAGAGACAGACTCTCTTGACCGACATTTAACCAACATTTGTTGTTTAAATGATCATATAGCATAAAAGGTGTAAGATGCACTGTTACCAAAGTGTTGGACTTTTTCGAAAAAGTCAATTTCTTTAAGTCTCAATTTTTTTGCGATTAAATCACAATTAATTCAAAATTTATTCAATAAATCACAACTTTTTCAATGTGTTTTTTTATGTGTTATTTTTTAAAATCTTATTTTTTATTTTTTCCCTTGTTTCCCCAAACTTTCCAATTTTTTGCTGATTTCTTCAAATTTTCCCCTTTCGAAAGTATTCCCCTCTCCCCCCTAACTCAGTAACTTTGATAAGATGTGAGCAATCCAAGCCATCATAGTGATGGATACTGATCTGAAGTAGGCCGAAAATCATACTCACTAGGTGATTTGACCATCCTATCTATGCACTCTAATATGGACAGCTGTGCAGGTTTTTTAACAGCTGATATTAAAGTGCACAAGTCGGATTGTTTTAATCCTCTGATAAGTATGATTCTTTGGCCAAGACATGAGCCAATGATACACTGCCACTGAGATTGATCATAGGTGTCCCCCACATGGTGTAACAGTTAAGCATACTTTAATGCTGTAAAAGGAAAAGCATACTTCAATGGCGTAAGATCATTCAAACACCATTTTGGTGTTTAAATGTCGGTCATGCCCCTTTATTCCTAAAAATAAAACAAAGACCATAGTGAAAATTTCCATTTTCGGCAATGTTTCGGTGGGTGGTCATTTCGGATAAATTTCGGTAAAAATTGGAGAAAAATTTCGGGGAGTACAAAAAAATAAAAGATATATTTAGTATTTATAAAAATATTATTTATTATTTAAAAATAGTCAAAGTTTTAAATATTTCATTAATTTCAGCAAAATTTCGCCGAAATTAATAAAATTTCGGAACTTTTGGTGAAATCACTGAAAGTTTCATCCAAGCCTTGTTTCGTCAAACTTCGGCAAAATTTCGGAACTTTTCACAGAAATTTGTTACTATGACAAAGACTACATTTATCATGGTCTATTCCAAATAGTGAATGAAATATTCCTGTAGTTTATGCTATAATTTAGTGATCAATCTCAAACATGTAAATAATGATCTACCGAACATTTAAAATGTATCAATATTATGTTGGTAAGAGTTGGTATATGCTACGTTGCCAACCGACCCGTTCCCAAGCAAGATTGAGAACGGGTAAATGATTTTGGACGTGTGGCACTAGTTTTTCAAAAATTGTGTCACATGATGCATGGACACAATACAAAGATCTGGTTTGTCCAACTTTAATGGTGTTCGACTGCTTTGAATGGCCTGATGAGATCTTTTTCAGTGTAATCTTGGACCAACCAGATATGCAGGGATCCATTATTTGCACATGAGAAGTTGGCCCTTGCACATAGTTTAAAAGAGAGACTTGGTATTTTGGGGACCTGTGCCATGTGAAAACACAATCTGAGCTCTTTGATTTGAAGGCCATGATCTAAAGATGTTAGGTACAAAAGGTTAGCCCAAAGCATTATATTTATCATATTATTCAATGCAGTCAAAGGCTCTTATCCGAGTAAACAGTTGACTCTGTTGAATCACATGATAGAAATTGTGTTTTGTTCTAATCTTTTGCACTAGAGATCTTTAGGTCATGCCCTTCAAATCAGACAGCTTAGATGGTATTTTCAAGTAGCATATGTCTCCAAAATACCATGTCTTTCTTCTAACTTGTGCATGTAATGGCTCCCATATTTGTATCATGGTCCTCACATCATATGGGACACTATCTAAAAGAGTGCCATGTGTCCAAAATCAGTGACATGTTCTCAATCTTGCTGGGGAATAGGTGAATTACCATATACCATCTTGTTTTTGTAAACAATCAAATTGCTATAAATATTGTTTCGTACCTTGAATGCTATATGAGACTTGCTGGTATTTTTAATACGAATGGCGCTTCTAACTTGTTTACCAGGTTCATCTTCAACAAAAACAAATTAAAATAAACAATAATCAGGGCCAATGATCAAAATCTAGTCCACAAAGCAATTAAAAATTCCATTCCAACAACTTACCAACAATGGAGAAAAAAAATGAACACAAACAAAATATTTAAGAAAGAAAAAAGGTCAAAGTAATTAAATGTTACCACAGAGAACAATCCTGACATCATAAATTGTAGAAATATTCAGACAACAGTAAAACAATCAACAACAAAGAAAAGAACCATCCTCCATATTCAGTAAACCATAAAAATTTAAAAAGAAACTACAGAATGCATGACAAGCAATTAAGGAAAATAAAAAAATAAAAAATCAAAGAAAACAAAAATTGGGCCATATGATTAATGGAACCCAGTACCCCAAACTGACCGAAACACCTACAGTAGAAAAGTTCGTCAAAAAAAGGAAACCTGTTTATTGGGTATACAGAGAACCAAAAAATAAATAAATCAAATATCGATAAAACAACACAATTCTCCAATTCTACCAAAAGATCCAAAGTCAACAAACACCCCAAAGGACCAAAAGTTTCTTTTAAGTTATCGGCATTCAAAACACATATCAATTAGAATCATAAATAGAGATATTATATATGGAATTATTGTAGCTACAAATGTAAACAGGTCATGCAACCAATGACGAATTCTTGGATTTGGTGAACAGACTTCCTTTATTTTCTCATCCGCTGGAATGTGTAACTGTTTTATATAGAGATGGTATTAGGAGAACGTCCTAGTTACCAATGTTGGTGATCGGATCATCAATTTTGTACACGTGGCACCATTTTGTGCCACATGGTGCATGGGGCCATTGTCTAGATCGGATTGAACCTATGTTTGCATAAAATAACTCTCTACCTTGTATCAAGAGCCTAAAAGCACCAAAAATCAAATGCCTACCATGTGATTGTCCAAATTTGTTTTAGCAGTTCATATGCTGGCGCTTGTGGGCATTTTCTATGCAATCTTAGAGCTGAATCTGATCTAAACGATGGCTCCACGGACCGCCATCACGCCAAGATATGGTGCAACATGTAGAGAATGGATGACCTTATCACCAACATAGGTGACCGGTCATCTAATCAAGGTAGTTAAGGCGGTGTGGCGAGGTCATGACAAAGAGACTCGCCATGGCTTTTTTTAATTTTTACTTATTAATCATTTATATGTATACATAGTAATTTTTACTTTTTAGTTTTTATATTTTTTATAGAGGATGAAAAAATTCAACTCCTTAGTCAAGCAGATCAATTGTGGGGAAAGATTAGAACGACCATCTGGTGATACTTTCCTGATCTCAAGACCAATTGTAGAGAAGATTGGAATGAAAAACAATCTTTATCAATTTGATTCAAATCGTCAATGGTCAGTTTTACCTAATGGGGACTATTCAACATATGGTGGGGGGTTACTAGCAGCCCCTCAAAACAAAAATAGATTAAAAAAAAAAAAACTGATCCAAAGACAGTAAAAAAACAATTTCTGGAATTAAAGTTCATAAAAAAAAATACAATATTAAAAAATAATAATAATAATAAAATCATACATGCGTGTGAGTCTGTGAAAAATTTGAGCGTTGAAGGTAGTTGATTGATTGTGAAGGTGCTAATTGGATTAAAAAAAAGAGACAAGAGAGAGTATCGATAAAAAAAAAAAGAAAAAAAAAAAAGACGAGGGAGAGAGAGAGAGTGGCTGTGAGAGAGGATTTATGAGGGAGGCTAGAGGGTTTTACTTAAACCCAAGATATGATGGATATAACTTATCAAAAATAAGTTATAAATATAACTTATAACTTATAAGTGTTATAGTGTATAAGTTCTAACTTATCAGGTTATAAGTTATAACTTATGGTTATAAGTTATTAAAAAATAATTCAAAATAGCAGCCATGGAGGCGCCGTTCTATTATTCCGCCATAGCGCTGACATGACATTGATATGTGCATTCTCGCCATATAGGTTCATATAGTGATTTGGCTCGCCATTTTTCATGGCGTCTCCATGGCAACACCATGACCTCACCTTAACAACCATGCACCTAATACCAACTCTATTATATCTACATTGAGATTAAGCATTACACAATAATTTTGGGTGAAGAAATATCATTTCTAGGGTGTTAGGGATTACTGCATCATAACGAAACCTAGTATGGCATGACTCAAGTACAAGACACCACTTAATCTTCCAAGAAGCCTATAACATTCTAAATCAACAAACTCAAAAAAAGAAAAAAAAAAGGATAAGTATCCAAATCAATCACCAAAAAATCTTTAACGCAACATAGAGATCATTGTTTCAAATTGGTGCAAAACAATCCTAGGTCCTACAAAGAATTTCTGTATCCAAATAAATGATAAAACAGAACAAATCAAGCATAAAAAATAAAAAATAAAATCACTAAATAGACTACTGCTTCCAAATTCACTATGTCCTGCAGTTCTAGGGTATTAACCCATTTATAATGTTGTGCCCAAAATCCGTGTCCAAATCAAAAGGTATAAACCCATTTATATGGTTTTGCCAAAAATCGGTGTCCAAACCAAAAATTGCAACCGACCCAGAATCATAGTCACAAAAATGGGATACAGGATAATTCAGCAACAGCTTAATTCGGGAAAATTCGGACAAATTTGGGAAAATTCAGTATAATTTGAGAAAATAAAAATATATAATAATGAATTATGGTATATTTGAAGTTAGAAATAGTGCTTTCAATAAACAAACTATATCCATGGTTGATCTCAGTACACCCTTAATTCTGATATTTTTACCATTTTTCTGTTAAAGAAAATCAAGACTTTTGTGATTATCCGCCCCCTGGCGTAAAAGCAAATAAAATAAGACATAAAGATAATCATAATAATAATATAATTTAAAAACAAAAATAGAATAATAGTAATAAAATAAAAAATAAATAACTGAATTTCAATTTTCTTATTCATTGTATAAACTTGTCTGTCAGTTGTTACCTGAATCCCAATTAAGAATCCAAAATCAACCACTCCCCCACTCAAAAAAATAGTAAATAAATAAATAAAATAAAAACATTCAACAAACTCAAAATAAATAAATAAATACATAAACCCTGATTCTTAAACCCACTTGTAGGGATTAACTAAGAAAAGCTTGCTTATGAATTAACCAAATCGACCCAAACCCAAAGTCAACACACTAAACAAAGCATAATTCTCCAAGTCAACCAAACCATCCAAAATTAACAAAAACCCACCAAAAAAAACAAATCTAATCATCCAAATTCAAGCCATTTGAGTGAAAAAAATAAAAATTCTCACAAGGGAAATATAGCTTAGTAGCCGGATCGAGACGCAGCCGACGCCGACTAGGAAGAAGTGATCTAGCTACAGAAACAACAGAATTCGAATGAGGCCTCAAACCACCCTCAGCATGTTGATGGAGATTCTGGGTAGATGAAGAAGATGAAGAAGAAGAAGTAGTAGTATTCCAAAACGGTATTCTACACAGACTCCAAAGCTTCCCTTCAGAGGGCGGTTTTTCTTCTGCAACAGCCATTAAAATAGCGGTTTTCAGACCATCAAAAGTGGTTTTTTGTTGGGGGAATTTTTAACTTTTTTTTTTTTCCAAATAAATTATGAAGTTTTCTTTCTCTCTCTCCTCTCTTTACTCTGTCTCTCTCTCTCTCTCTCTCACTTCTATTGGGGAGCTTAGTGGCAACTTTATTATCCAGGTAGTGGGGGTGGTAACAGAAAACTGCGTGGATCTCAAAATCATAAATTTTCTGCATTTGATATAAAACAGTCACGTCCGTGGAGTTTTTTTTTGTTTGCTATCGACTCAAGTCCACTAAGGAGTCAACGGGTCGGGTCCTGTCGGATCGGATCAAAATTTTGAATCTAAATGAGAAAATGGCAATGTCCGACCCAACCCAAAAACCCAACCAAACCTAATGAAAAAACCCCTATCTTCCATGTTTTATATATGTAAAATTGGGTCGGGTTGGATGTTTCATGCCCAAGCAGACCTAATGATGGGTCAAGTTTATGTGTTTGACCCGATAAAATATCGGGTTTCGTCGGTTATCCAGTCGACGTGACACATCTACAATTGTAAAGTCCACCCACGGATCAAAATTTCGGCCGAAATGAACGAAATTTCGGCCGAAATTATCGGTTTCGGTCCCCACCGAAACGATAATTTGGGACCAAAATTTCGGTCATATAATATATGGGATTGAAATTTTCGGTCAAATTATCAGTCGAAATTTCGGTCCAAAATTTCGGTTTCGGTCCCCTCCGAAACCGAAACGAAACCCAAAATTTTGATCCTTGAGTCCACCTACATAAGTAGATGAGGGTCAGGTCGAGTTTTTGGGTCATGCCGGATCGGATGGGCCCATTGACAGCCATACACTTAATGTGTTAGTCATTGTAACTGCATATGATCAAAATAATTGATTTCGAAGTTGTTTGATCAAACTTTGTTTTTTAAAATTTATATACATGTTACATGGTGGGCCCATCCATTCTGAGCCGTCCAATTATCAAGGGTTAAGCCAACTATTGGATCTCCACGTTCAAGAGTGACCCATTGCCCCATTTTAAGTTTATTAGTAGAGATGCATGGCTAATTAGATTTATTTCTCTTTATGTGTGTAGTTTGTTCTCACGGAATATCATTGATAAATATTAATTCTCTCCATTGGACGATTAGAGTGTGATTAATGGTTGAGATCTGATGATTTAGATCATGACCGTAGAGGATCGTTTTCAGCTGGCATAAGCCGGTTGGGGTGATCAGACTTCCACAATCATTTTCTTTTTGAGGTGCCAATTAGAGTATGATTAATGGTTGAGATTTCATGACCTGAGATATTTACGGTAGTACATGATTTTTAGGTCATAAGATCTACAACCGTTAGAGCACCTTAGATCATAAGATTCAAATCAATGAAATTTTTAGGTCCACCGTAGCTCCCAATATGAGCTTCCACTTTAACAACTTAGATTTGGGCCAAGTGGCATAGAAATGTGACAGCCATGGCCCAATAAGTAGGTTGGGAGGTCGTATTCCCCTAATCCATTTTAGGTAAGTACTTGTAAGCAAGACGGAACTCAGGTATCGATCCATGGAGAACTGATACGAATTAGCTGATATCAATAATTATCCGTCTATTTAAATAAAAAAATAAAAATTAGAAGATATCGGCCGATATGGGTTCCATATTGCCCGATACCCAATATTTCTCGGCCTACATGGGCCCATATCGGCCCATACGGATACCGATACAGATACCCGATACGTATCGGAGCAGATGTGTATCGGTTAGCCAGAAAACTGATACCTACTGGTGAGAAAGGTTTTCAAAAAAAAAACCATGTAAGAGAGAAAAAAAAATCCATGGCTTAAATCTTTGTCTATAAACAAGTATATATTGAAGTGATCAACATGTGTGCACTTCATAGTCCTCTTAAACATTGGGTCCGCAACAACGCAAGTACATCACTTTCCTTGGCGATTCCTTTGATTGTTTAGGGTTCTCAGCTTCTTTCTCTTCTCTTTATAATCAAAGTAGAAGAAGAAGAAGATGAGTATGGAGAAGTATAAAATCTTTTGGGTTGAATATAGAGAGAGAAAGAGGTAGAAAAGAATCCACAAACCAATATGGTTTTGTTGTTGCTGGCTGGTTGTTTTGAAAAACTGGTCCGGGTCCAACATAGAAGCAGATTTGTAGATTGTTTTTATCAAAATTATGGTGCCATTTGGCATTATTAATTACTAAACTGAGATGGGAAGTGATGGGAGAAATATTCTAAATTAAAAAGGTTTCCTCATGACCATGGTTATAAATATGCAATACATATTGAACGATATGTATCGGCTTTTGCCCCCATTGGGTACAGATATACACTCAAATATTATGAGTTTAAATATCAGGTTAAATAAGTCAAATATCGACTCATATCAAATCATATCCAATCCTATTGGCCTATATGTATTAGATATGAGTCAAACAAACTTTCAAAAATATCCTTCTTTCCCAAAAAAATTATATTAAAATAATTTTTTTATTATTCTAATAGTTAAAAAAGGGGTTTCAGATATCGACTGGGTTGGCTGATCCGTAGCCGCCATATTGGATACGTATCGGCTGAAGTGCCAATTCCAAGGACAAAATAGTCATTACAAAATAATTGAAGTGAAGTACTTTAAAATTCAATTTTTTTTTCCTTTGCATTTGCTAAAAAATACCTTTTTTCATTTCTCCAAAAAATATAAAAACAGTAAAATTGCATTTCTAAATAAGTCACTTCCCACAACATGATCAAACTAGAGATGTGCATTTCTAGGAGAATTCAATTCCAATAAACAGAGCATGGAATTGCTAAATCCCTTCTAAGAGCTGAATTCCAAGTTATTAAACAAAAATTTTTTGTTGAAGTTTAATACCACAATGGATAAATTATAGCCTTGTTTCTCCCCTTATAATATCCTAGGCCCCTCCACTAATTGCCAATTAGTTTTGAGTTGGATACACAAATTTATTATGGTATCATAACTAGCCTTTCTCCACTCCACGTCACCCAGTTCATTTGTTCACGTGGTTTGGCTCAGTCCCACCAACATGCACGAGGGCGTGTTGAATTTTAATCCCACATTAGGTAAATTATAGCCTTGTCTCTCTTCTTATAATAATCTTGGGCCCCTCCACTCACAACCAATTGGTTTTGAGTTGGATGCATAAATTTACATGGTATTAGAGCAGGTAACCACAGCGATGTAGAGACACGTTACACGTGAGGGAGCGTGAGCGATAGCCTCACATCTCTTGAGTATTGTAGCCTTGGACTATATATAAACCTAGGGAAATCCTCACCTTATAAGCCGATTTTGTGACGTGAAGTTAGGCTCATGAGATTCTACATGGTATTAAAGCAGGCCCTTCTCCACACCAACTCACCTACTTCAATTTTCGCGTGATTTGGTTTAGTCCCGGCCAACATGTAAGGGGGCGTGTTTAGTTTAGTCCCACATCAGATAAATTATAGCCCTGTCTCTCCCCTTATAACTTCCTGGCCCCTCCACTATTGTCAATTGATTTTGAGTTGGGTGAGATTTTTTCAATTTCACCCTATCACTTTGGACCCTCACCTATAGCAACCATGTTTTTTGGATTAAACAACACACCAAGCTGCTGGTAAATTGGAGCAGAACCTGGTTTTCCCAAAACAACCAGCTATTAACAACACAACCACTTCTGGTTTATGGATCCTTTTATGTGTCTTCTCTCTATATATTTATCTCTTATCCCACCAACTCCTCATCAAAATACAAGCCAATCATCTATCCATTACAAATTTTCAGTTCTCCTTCCTTGTAGACCAAAATCCTGGCCAGAAACAGAACAGAGAAGAGATGAGTTCCACAAGCAGAGCATGGATCGTGGCTGCGAGCATTGGAGCGCTTGAGGTGCTAAAAGATCAGGGTGGCTGCAGATGGAATTATGCTTTCTGATCCTTACATCAACAGGCCAAGAAGAATTTGGGTTCTTAAATTCAAGCAAAGAGATTGTCTACGTCTACACAATCTTCCTCTTCTTTTGCAATAAAGGGAGGAGAAGGAAAAGAAAAGCTTAAACAATCAGAGGAATCTCTAAGGAAAGTGATGTATTTGAGTTGTTGGGGACCTAATTAATTTAAACACCCAATTGGGTTTTTGGCAATTTGATTATATTTGATCATATTTGTATACTTGTTTATCGCCGTACTGAGCCAAATCACGTAGATAAATAAATTGGATGACGCGGAGTAGAGGAAAGCCTTCTCTGATACCATGAGACATCTGGGGATCCATCTCAAAACCAATTGGCTATGAGTGGAGGGACCCAGGATCTTATAAGATGATAAGCAAGGCTATAATTTACGGGATGTCGGACTAAACTTCAACAGTGGATTCTCTTATTCTTCTTCTCTCTCTTAAATGGGTTTTAGAGCTTTCTCACCACCAGGGTGTTGAGACTCCATTAGATGGTCTGCATTTCACTTTGGCTTCATTTTGTTATTATAGACATATGATTTAGATGCTTAACTTATTGAGAATTGGGGGTGCAAAGTTTCTTAGCATCAGAAAAAAATTCTGAAAACCCACAATAATCTAGTCACAGCACACACCTCAGAAACACCATATTAACAAAAGAAAAGTTTCAAATCGCATCATATGGTGTTGCCTAAGCTCCTGGCTTTGGGGCTAGTGTTGGAGCAGTTGAGGAATTAAATGATCAAGGATTTGGATTTAGGGCTTTCAGATCTTTACATCAACATGCCGAGAAGAATCTGGGTTCCTATATTCAAGTGAAGAGAGGAAAAGAAGGAAACTGGAAAGCAATCTTGACGAGTCTGTGAGGACGGTGATGTACTTGACCTCTTAGGGACCCAACTGAAGTGAAGACCCAAGAGAAGCCAAGATAGAGGTCTATTTTGGCAACCCTTTTCCCAAAAATGCTTTTTCAAGGAAAAAATATTGGGTGAAAAGCATATTTCACCCAAGTATCTTACCACCTCAAGGTGAAAATGGTGTTATGTGAGAATTCGCCTCAAGCTACTTCTCACACCACACCATTTTCAAAATGTGATCAAACATATTTAAGAATATCGTCATTGGAAAAGCAACATTTGACACACTTCTTTATAGCACCTAAAGAATAACTTTCTGAAAAAGGGTTACTAAACAGGACTAGAATAATGAAGCAATTTGAAAGCTTTATGTTTGTATTTTGTACATATATTCTCGAGGTTGTGCCTTATAAATATATTTTCATATATATGCAATAATCTTACAAATATATGTTGGTTTTTGGCAAAGATGGCTTTTTGTCATTGATTTTTTTTGGGCACTTTAGAAAACAATGCCCCAAAAACAAACTTTTTAGCAAAATAGACCTGATCTCACACGTTTTAGAAAAATGGTGCTTTCATGGGTTTTAGAGCTTTAGAAAATCGTGAAAGCACTGTTTTTAACTTCTAATTTATGTGAGATTGGCAAATTAGTCGCACTTGCTAAGTAAGGTTTTCAATATAACTATTAAACTACCCTTCTATAATTCTAAAGATCACCCGGGGAAAAATAGAGAGCTTTCGTCTCACGAGTTTTTTCTATCCAACTTCGTCTCGTTCCAACACTGGTATGAAGCTTCTTCTCCAACCTTAGTCGATTGCCCTTATATCTTCTTCGGTTGTATTTTACGCAGCTTTCTTCTCGTTCCAGAACATTGGTGCGCAACTTCTTCTCCAAGCTATAAAATCGATCGCTCTTTGTGTGAAACTTCTCTCCAAGCTATAGAGGGTAGTTTAGAAGCAAGAAGCTCTCATTCCGTACTCATTACTAAATTATCCTTTTGTTTGTTTAAGACATTCCTACCTCCCTACTTACATCCTTTCATCTTTCATCTTTCATCTTTCATTCATCATTGATCTTTCAAATCAATCTTTAAGAAAAGATCTCTGTTTTTTGTTTTTTTTTTGTACGATATGGTGTGTACAAATTCGAATGGTGCATGTGCCTACCAAGCTATTAAGTACATCTATCTTTCATTTATAGCGGGCGACAAATTTGAACTGAGAATTCGACGGAAATTCTATTGACGACAATTGGACCTCAAAGTTCAACCTTAATCTGCTAAAATTTCGGCCGATCACGTCCTTAACAATGGGCAAAGATAAGTAAAAAGAAAAATAAATGTAATATAAAGAAAGGGGAAGAAGAAGAGGGGATTGTTTGGATTTAAATCCAGAATAACTAAGATTTGGGAAGTTAGAAGGCAAAATTCTAACCATTTCTAGCGCTTTAGATGGTGGAGAAAGCTTCTATTTATAGGCAATTGGGTAGCTAGGGTAAGCTCCTATTGGCTCATTTAATAGCACAAAGATTTGTGTTTCTCTCATCTGATCACAACCCTTGAAGTAGACAAATGATCTTCATCCAAAAGTTGTGTTAATAGAAAAAATGAGTCAATTGAGTCTTGTCAAGTGTGAAATATTTGGCAATGGGTCTTGTCTTATTATGTGGAAAGACAAATGTAAAACCATAATTAGCTAATTTCCCCACTGAATAACCCTTGGATTGAGACACGTATCTCTCATCCAAGAATTATTCTAGAAGAAGCTTCAATGAAAAATAAATGAGAGTGAGGGTAAAAAGGTCAATTCTTATGGTCTAAGATTCCTAGGATTACTAAAGGATAAGGATGCACAAATTGGGTAGACTTAGATGAGATAATTGGGGTTTAATTAGAAGTTTAAAAGAAACTTGTGTGAAGATCATAGGATTTGAAGGATTCAAAATTTTAAATGGGAACTTGATGGGGTGAGTCCACAAGAGGGAATTGGGTTAAGGAAAAGTGTGAGAGATTTGGGGATGATAATCAGGTAAATTGAAAGTCAACAAGTTCAAAAATTTTGAAAATTGAATTGCAAGTCTACATTGGGTTCGTGATGTCAAATGGAGCACAGATGCATTGCTTAGATCATCTTTGGAAAAAAATAAATTTGAAAACTCATCTTTACCATATATTTTTTTAACAATAAAATTTGGACTATTAAAACTAGTTCATATTTTACTTGTGTTTTTTTCTTTTTTCAATTGATCTAAACAACACACCCGTACTCCACGTAACACCCAAACTGTGCTTTGAATGCCACGTGGAGTTTCACGTGTATCTTGGAAATATGGGTTAGAATGTATGGTTGATCCATACATATGAATCAATTGGGGTCCACGTGGCACCTATACAAGGGACCAGTAGGGTTGTCAACGGGTTGATAACCCTACTGGTCCCTTGTATAGGTAATTGGGCCCGGCCCGGATAGGTAATCGGGTCGGGCCAGGCTCATCCCGATTTTAACATTTTGTAGCCCGAACCCGGCACGATTAGCTATCCGGGCTTGGCCGAGTTTCTAATATATATATATTTAAAATTTTAAGTTTTTTTTTTTAAAAAGAACCTCAACTAATCGGACCAGGCCAGGCCTTACACTTTGAAACCCGAACCCAAGCCCGAGCCGGCCCGTTTAATAAATTTCTTTAAAAATTGGGCCCAGGCCCAGCCTGGGCTGAAGCCCGACCCATTGACAATCCTAGGGACCAGGTATCATGGTAGCTTGCCCAAGGATGATTAGAGGTTACCCAAAAAATTTGGACATTATCTGATGTATATCTATCGTCCAAAATGTGGTTAAAAGGGAAAAAAATTCAATACACCAAAATATGTGAGGCAGTACATTAACTTTGACCACAACTTTAACCAACAAAAAAATTATATTTTTATAACTTTTTTAAATAAATCGCATGCCATGTGACGCGTGATCTCAAGAGGGGTGTTGTTAAGGAATCACGTGCCATGTGATCTAGGTTTCGAGTGGATGTGTGTGTGTGTGTATATATATATATAGTGTAATGATCACTTGACTCGAGTCATGCGTAACTCGAGCGAGTGACCATCATATCACAGTCAAACATTGACCGAGACATGATCTAACGATATATATATACCCCTCATTCATATTAATCCAAAAAAAAAATTGCCACAATTTTTTTAAAAATAATACTCATTTTTCAGATAGTGACAAATTTCTCTGATATTTTTCAAAATTTCGTTAAAATTTACCGAAACAAAAGTTAGACGTAACTTTTAGTGAAATTTCGACGGTTTCTCTGAAATCGCTAAATTTTATTAATTTCAGCGAAATTAACGAAATTTTGTTAAATTTAATGATTTTTTTTTTTTTTTAATTTTTAAATTTTAGTCATTTTTACATAATAAATATAATTTAATAAATATTAAATATAATTTATGTATATTATTTGAGTGCCTTTATATCCACCCACCGAATCTTTGAGTTCACCCACGTTGAAATCCATTGATTGCTTTGAATCCAACGACGCAGATCGGTTTTCATCTCAATCTTTCACATTATGCATCTTGAGATCATGCTCTTATGATCCACCGTCGATTTGTTATTTAACATGGTATTCATTCCAAAAAAGTGACCTTAACTTCAGGTGGAACTCATCACATTAAAATAAGGTCACTTTTGGGGATGTGTACTACATAAAATAAAAAAATATATCGTCTGATGACACACCCATGATCTCAAGATCCATTATGTGAAAGATTGGAATGTAAAACGATCTGCATCGTTGAATTTAAATCAGTCAATGAGTTTCAGCATGGGTGAACTCAAAGATTCTGTAGCTGGAATTAAAGGTACTCATAATATTTTTTGTACTCTCTAAAATATCGAAATATTGCCGAAATTAAAATTTATCACCATGATCGCACCTAGATTAGGAATATCTGGATATTCCCTTCAAATTAGTGGTTTTGTTGTTCATGGCTGGTTGTTTTGGGAAACCAGGTTGGGTTCCAATATACCAGCAGCTTTGGGGGTTGTTTAATCCAAAAATCATGGTCTCCATCAAGAATAAATGAAGTACCTTTATTACCCACTAGCTGAAGATGCATGTAGGGATGCATGTAGGGACATAATACAAACCCAAGTTCAAATAACTATGGTTAGAGCATCTAATCACATGCTTTTGAGTTAAGGGTGCCTCTATTCGCGCCTACCAAATTATTGTGAGTGTCAACATTGAAAATTGTTGACTATATTGAATTCGATGACGCCCGCACAAGTGTTAAAAATTTGATACTCTGATAGCAAGCCTATAGTCTCAAAATCCATTGTGTGGAAGATTGGAATGAAAAATAATTACCCGTCTGTTATTCAACACGGTCAATGATTTTTTCAATGTAGGCACCCACCGGTAATTTGGGAGATGCTCTGATACTATGTAGAATTTTATGAGTGTAACTCAATCTCACAAAACCGGCTTGTTAGATAAGGAGTGCCCAGATTATATATAGTCCGAGACTTCCAAGCCCACAGGCAATGTGGGACTATTCTAACAAGGCAATCGTACAATTTCAGACATTGTAATATAAAGCTCGGAAAGTGTTATGCTGTAAATAATTTTTTATAGACAATGTTGCAGACAACTTATGTGGCGTGATGTAACTGCACAGATAATGGGCCCAAACAGTCAGTAACGTCACGCCACATAAGCTGTTTGCAACATTATCTATCAAATAATTGTCCACCATTTATAATTTTTCATAAGGCGCCTAACTAAATCATTTCTAAATGACCAAAATACCCACTGACGTAAGGGAGGCACCGATGCCTATGTAGAACGAGCTTGAAGCAAAGCCATTGCCAACCCAAGAGAGTGAGGTGACCAAAATAAACGAGGAGGCACTGCTGCATTTATAAAAGGATCAAAGCATCGGTGCCTTTTTTAAGTTTTCGAATATTAGTCCGTTCTATATAGTATAGATCGGTAGTATATAGCATCGAGCGATAGATCCTGTATATTCTACCGATTGATAGCATATAGTATCGATCCACACTATAATTATTGATCTTATCATTTGTAAGTAGAAGTAAAGATTGAAATTTATAAAAACAGGGCAGCTCTGAATCATATATTAATGATATTTGATAGTGGTGGAAAAACTGTACACTAGAGAGGGAAAGTGAAGCGGAAAAGTGGGAAAAAGAGAGAATTTTGAAATATAATAATAGTGGGCATTTTGATCATTTGACTGAGGTTTGGCTCTGGGCTGCCCTATTTTACAAGGTTTAAAATTATAAGGCCGTTTATGCAAAGGTAAAAGGGCACTTTAGAAAAACAACCTCAGTTTGCAAACGTTTTAGACTATTATACAGAAACTAAACACATAAAGGTTTTCACGCTATTTTTAACTTCTAATTTATGTGAGATTGGCAAATTAGTCGCACTTGCTAAATAAGGTTTTCAATATAACTATTAAACTACCCTTCTATAAAGGGTAGTTTAGAAGCAAGAAGCTTTCGTCTCACGAGTTTTTTCTATCCAACTTCTTCTCGTTCCAACACTGGTATGCAGCTTCTTCTCCAACCTTAGTCGATTGCCCTTATATCTTCTTCGGTTGTATTTTACGCAACTTTCTTCTAGTTCCAGAACATTGGTGCGCAACTTCTTCTCCAAGCTATAAAATCGATCGCTCTTTCTACACAACTTCTTCTCATTCTAGCACTGGTGAGCAACTTCTTCTCCAAGCTATAGAGGGTAGTTTAGAAGCAAGAAGCTTTCGTTTCCAAGGGTTTTTCTATGCAGCTTCTTCTCGTTCCAGCTCTGGTGTGCAGCTTCTTCTCCAAACTATAAAATCGATCGCCCTTATATCTTCTCCGATTGTTTTGTTTTTGCCTATTCAACCGCTCAATGCCCTCAGTTATTTTGTGCGGATTAGTTTACGACATAACTTCGCTCGCTCCGACAAAAATCGAATAGCATAAACCTTCCAGTCGGAAATCGACCGCGAGCTACTCAAATTCCTCCGCGCGATCCACCATTTCTCGAATTGTTGGTGAGTCGCTCAATCAATTTTCTAGCTTTTGAATCCATCCTTATTTTGTTGGAAAATGAATCCCCACGATTTATATGAAGGATTTTGCTGGGTATAAGTTTTTAGAAATTTTATTGCCTGGATCTCGAGTCGCGACTCAGATAGATCAGAAGAAAACAATAAATCAGGGATCGAAAACATATATTTAGGCAAGAGATTTATGATAAATAGAAAACTTTTCTTAACAGGTCAAACTACCTTAGTACATTACACTAAACACTACGCACCAGACACAGAGATTTGCAGCAGGTAACACTGTTGAAACTCCGTCAACTGATCTTTCTCTAATTCCTTTCTTTAACCTGCAGAGTGGTTAAAACCACTGTAAGAGCTAATCCACATGCTCTGCAAGTAACCCATTCTACTCAATATTGACTAAACCACTAATATGAAAATTTCATACTCAGGCGTTTTAACTGAAATCAGATTGGTATTAATGCGACACATGCAAATCTTACCCATGTCAGCACGCAAACAGATAAACTTAAACCAATAGACAAATATTCTCATCTCAGAACATAAGGAATATTACACTTAAGTTATCACATATCATAAATCAAACAAATCAGACAGATATGTTCATATCATAAAAATCAGATAATACTAAATCTTACATTGTACTTACCACAAAGCAGGCAGATAGTCTCTTGTCAGAGATCAAACAAATATTATCATATCAGAAATTAGATAGATAATCCCATAACAGAAATTAGACAAATCAGACAGATATTCTCATAAAAGGAATTAGACAAATCAAACAGATAGTCACATAACAAAAATTAGACAAATCAGACAGATATTCACATAATCAACAGTCAGACAGATAATCCCATATCAGAGATCAGACAAATCGGACAAATATTCTTATATCAGATCAAATCAGAAATCAAGCAAATCAGACAGATAAGTACTGAATCTTACCCTTAAATATCACAACAGACTTATCTCTGTTGGAAAATATTTTATAGCTAATAACATGAATATCAAGTGCTTTCCTCAACTAAGCTTCTAGTAGTTGAGATCAGACGTCAAATGTCAGATGTCAGAACAAATCTCAGATAATATAAAAGATAACAGATTTACGACCTGACCAGAGTCTTAAAAGGGTCCCATTTGGACTCATATGCATCATCTCATTGCCTTTCATATATTATGGTATTCGGTTCAATATAGAAATATCAAAAAATATAATTCCCATATACTTCAATCTCGGAAATGGTAGACACTACCATAAACACTTTGGTCTTCAGTCAACAGGATTGTATAATTCACATATACTTCGATCTCCGAAATAATCAGGTCACAAATGTTTATACATTACACATTACGATATCATAGATCTACCAGATTTAGATAACACATATCTACACAATCAGGTCTAACAGAATTCGGTAACAAATATCGACACTTTTAGGTACAATAGATTCAAAAAATAAATATTTACACTTTCAAGTGTAATAGACTCAAATAATAAATATTTACACTTTCAGGTGTCATCGATTCAGGTAACAAATATTTATACTTCCATGTATAGCAGACTCAGATAATAAATATTTACACTTTTAGGTGTCACCGATTCATGTAACAAAAAGCTACACTTCCAGGTATAACAGATTCGGTTAATTTTCTATTATGCAGTGTTCATAAAAATAACATATCAGATCACATGAAACCCTTCATATGTTTCAAAGGATACAACACCAACACATCAATCCAGCTATCAATACATAAATCCAGTATTAATACGTCAATAAATGTATAAACTGTAGTACTAAGTCATCTTATACAGGTATAACAGGCAACACATAGATGCACAATTCAAAATACACACGACGTAACAAAGTCTAATTTCTAGCAAATGCCAATTTCTAATCGATAAATCAATATAGGTACAACCTAAATCAGGATTTAAAGAAAATATATGAGAATAGGTACTTGCCTAAAAAGAAACAAGCAGCTATAGGGCCCGCCGTCGTCGTGAACGATCACTTTCTCTCTCTGTCTCTCTTTCTTGTTTCTTAGGCTTTTTCTTTCTTTCTCAGGCTATTTTTCTTTTTTGTCTTGTCTTCCCTTATACAAACTCCCCACGAGTTCTCACGTCGCATCCCACCTCACACATCCAGAAACTTCTCAGCCCCGCTCTTATATTATAGTATATTCTTATTATATTATATTATATTATATATTAGTATAATATATTATAATATCGTATAGTCTATTAATGCACCTTGCTTAGCTCAAGGTCAAAACTGTCTTTGATATCTTAACGCACTAGCATGTTACATGGGTCAATGGATTAGGTCCCTCCGTTGGCACCAACCAATCTACTGGTGGGAACTCAAGTCTAAAATATTGTGACTGCCTTGAATCACATGATGGTGATTAAATTTCATTCCGAACTATGACACAACAGATCCTAAGACCATAGCCTTATCATCAGACGGTTAGTTTATACTTACTGATCTGATCACATAGTACAGAGCTCATCAAATGGGTCATAGTGTCAAATGGCACACATGCCCAAAATTGATCTCCCTGGTCTGATCTAACAAAGCCAATGATTTTTTTAACACATTTTTATGCCTTGTAAAAATATCATGCTTATCAGTGGATGCGACACACCCATTTAATGTTCTTTAATATTGGTCATTAAATAAACACAGAAACAAAGGATATCATGCAGAATCGGGTCGGGTTGGGTTCTTCCAACGCAGGTCGGGTTCTTACAAATTGGGTCGGGTCCTTGCAAAGCGGGTCGGGTCCTTACACATAGAGTACCTAGTGATTTATTTTACTTCCATCACTTTCCTATATATAGTTACTTTATTTGTCATACCTTAATCAATGTTATGTCGAAATCCTGCAAACTTTATTTGTGCTAACTGGGAAGTTTATGGTGTAAGTTAGCTTTATGTACCATTTTAAAGGATTTTTTTTGCCTTTATTTTCTAATTTATGAAAGTAACGAGTTTCTCAAGTTCTATTCATCTTGATTGTCTCTAGTTTAATTATATCTTTCTCAATTCTTGTCAAACTTTATTAGAAACCTTCACAGTTTTAATAGTGTTTCTTTCTCTTTTTTTGTTAGGGCTCCATTTTTACTTGAAAATTTTTGCGAAAGGGATAATCAACTCAAAAATCCCTTCAAAATATTCTAATTTTATTAACTATATTTTAAGTCCAGTGGTTACTTCTGAATAAGATCATATACTGGTCTCTGGTAGAGATACTTCTGCCTTAGGAGTCACACATTTTATAATTCTATTTGTTATTGTTAAGATATGACTAAATGAAGTTAACTGTACATGATCACTGTTTGTGTGTCAGCATCTTTTTATATAGTTGGGGCTATAGGGAAATTTTAGTCTTTAAACGTCTATATCTATGCTAAGTGTAAGTATATATTGTATTCGATATCAGTCATGTATCCCCATTCTCTCTTTAATCATTTTGTTTGCTTAACTCGTATGATCTCTTTGTTTCTCTTGTGTTTTTTGTTTCCGATTGTCATCCTTACACGATTGAATTAAATATTATGCGTTTAAGTAGGTTTTTTATATTTGTAGGGTACAACATATTATCACTGTGACAGCCCGGATTTCGGCACCCCGAAACTCGTGCCATCAGCACGATCATCCTGACCGTGCCCCTTAGCTAAGCACGGAACACTGGTATATCAAGCATTGCAATAAAATAATAAACGAAATTGCAGAATTTGAATCTATATTAATTAACTCTCCAAAAGACAGTTCTACCCTCATGCCTCTACATGAATGGAGAACCGATCCGAACCATCGATGATAGCAATCATCACTGATGGTTCGCCTCAAAGGAATAATCCCATCTATATATATATACATGGTTTAAACAGAATCAAGGCTTGACATACCAAGCCGTACAGAAACTCTCTCCAAAATCCCTCAAAGTGGCACAACGGAGTCCTCTAGAAGAAGTCCTCTGGAGGTGGCTCCAACTCTTCATCACCGCAAGGTCCGATCACGATCGGCGTCTCCTCAAGCCTCGGCATGCTAGTAGTGGACCGACGATAGTCTATAGGGTGAGCTACATCCTAGCTCAATAGGAACAAACACAGTTGAACATATAAATTATGACTCACATATATATTCCATGATATGTCATGCATGATGTGTCTATGCAATTATTGATGAAAGCAGTTAGAAAGCATTTCGTTTCTTGTTGATTACATATGTTTTCATTTACTCATGAATGATCTTTGAAAAGGCCTAAAGCAAAACTTAAACTTTCAACTTAAGTAATCCCGAGCAATATAGCATCGAGCCCGATGAGATACCCATCATCTCATCTATATAGGCAGTTTTAACCGTATTCCACAGGAATACAAATAGTACCAAGCCCCTTTCCCACAGGAATTGGTGGCGGGGTTTCACTTGTCTCAATCAACACCCACAGGGTGTGCTTACTATGTCTGGATAAGCCTCACGCCGGCCTACGGTTTGTGCCGCCCGATCGCGGATATCCTGCCGTGTCAGTCGTGGATATCCCGCCACGTCGGTAGGGTACCCTATCAAACCTCAAATAACAAAAATATCGGTGCCTTACATATAGTTATTCACCGTGTAAATGTGCTATCTTATATCAGTTAGGCCCTATCAAACATGATTCAGTCCTTGGATACATCCCTGGGATGTATCCATTTACTTGCATCACACCTGATGCTCTTATCTCTTTACTTCTTCATCCCCTGGGGATGGCTCATCATGATTACTCTTATGGATGTCACACACACACTTTTCACAAATTCTTAAGAAATAAACATTTGAATTGAATTCTATATCACTACATACATGCTCTTGTAAAATAAAGTACATGTTTAAGGTGTTCCCTACCTCAAGTCTTCATTTGATCAATGCATCAAGGTCCCACGTGGCTCCTTGTGCACTAGTCCACACGTACCACCTATGGTACCACATAACAGGTGAAACACATCACAAAGGATGCAATAAAGAAGGTGTAAGACCCTCCAAGAATCTTAAAGTCAAACCCAAAAGTCAACACAATTTATCTCAGTCGATTAATCGAATTCCAAAATCGATTAATCGAAGGTCAATATCGATTAATCGAAGCAATTTCGATTAATCGAAATTCTCCTTTTCGCAAAGTCAATTCTCAGTTCGAACAGTCGAGCTTTCATTCGATTAATCGAATCCAATTTCGATTAATCGAAATTCTTCTTTTCGCAAAGTCGACCCACAGTTCGAACAGTCGAGTTTTCATTCGATTAATCGAAATCCTTCTTTTCGCAAAGTCGACTCTCAGTTGGAACAGTCGAGTTTCGCAAGTTGATTAATCGATTCCGAATCGATTAATCGAAATCCCATTTCGATTAGTCGATTTTTCCTTAAGTCATTTTCTCCAACCCCTGGGGTCCACTGGAGGTTCCCAGTCGATTAATCGATCCCCAAATCGATTAATCGAAATCCAAAGTTGATTAATCGAAATCAAATTCGATTAATCGAAATCGGGATCCTCTGACCTTTCAACTTCCTGGCCAATTTCGATTAATCGAAACCCAATTTCGATTAATCGAAATTGTCAGATTCAGCCCCCTTCGAGTTGTTCTTCCCAATCTTCTTCCATACTTTTTCCCTCTATTTTTTCTAAGCCATTATCCTATGATTTAACCCACATTTAACCACAACTTAACCCCTATGATCTATGCATTTTATTTACAAAAAATCTTACCTTGAATAGATCTCAAGTTGATTTCTATCAATAGTTGGAAGGCTAGGGTTTCCAGCTTTGGTTCTAACGGATCCCTCGCGTCGAATCCGACGTTTTATTGCTTGAATCTCTCTTCCTCAACTAGCATTCACTCCTTGCATTAATCACTCTCTTCACTCTCTCTCTCTTCTTTACTCTCCTTCAACAACCAAAATACACATCTAGGGTTATTAAACCCTTTTATCTATCTTCCTCTTTGTGTGTTGAGCACATACACCGTGGTAGGTGTAAGTGACTTCTCATTTACATCACACACAACGAAATCACTCAACCTATCACATCTCGTCCGTTCATCATATTCTATGCTAACTCATGATCTCCTGATTGGTCAAACTTGTGACCAATCGGGCACGGATCCCGAGGTCATAGTTTTTGCGTAATTTTTCGGGCTATTACATCCTCCCCACCTTGGGAATTTTCGTCCCCGAAAATAACCCAAGGTTTGACTCTTTGGGTCTCTCTCTCCCACCTCACACTCTCAGGTGAGGTGGTCCAATTGAGTCAGATATATTTAAATATGCACACATTCACACATATAAGCATGGAAGTAAAATTTAACAAAATAAACAAGTACACAAAAAGTTGGATTTGCATTAAGGATTGAATATTTTGTTACAATGCCAATAAGTTGGCGTACAATAAAATCTACAGGTATAAATCAAAATGCAAAATACATATAAGACTCAAGCAGTCCCCTCGCCAGGCTGGTCGGGTGCTACAGTGGCTGGTGGGTCTGCTGGAGCTGGCTCTGGCTGCGGTGGAAGCGTCTCTGTCGGCGGAGCAGATGTGGATGTGGAAGGAGCCGCGTCTGTGGTGGGATGGAAGACGGGTCCTCGATGGAAGGCGGTGCGTCCGGCCGTCCACTCCTCCTCCTGGGCGAGGTAGCGGCGGTAGTCGGTCGGGTAGATGTGGCGGAGGGTGTGGAAGAGTAGGAAGTCTATCCTCCGGTTCATCCTCTCATTGTTGGCCTCCATGCGAGCCAACACGTCCTCGATGGTAGGACCGGGTGGAGCGGCGCGCCGGCGGTAGGATGAGGTGGGTGTCGCGGGCGCGGAGTGTGCAGGTGGTGTCGGTGAGGCTGTGGTGTGGGAGGGAACCCTCTCCACGGATGGCTCTGCGGGAATAGGGTGTGCCCCACCCACGGGTGGGTCCTGCTGAGGTGGTGGGGGTGGTGGCGGTGCTACTGCTGCGGCTGCTGCTGCTGGGGCGGGAGCGGGACCCGGAGCTGGTAGGGTCCGCTTTAGAAGGTTGTAGCTACGGGTCCATGAAGACTTTGTAAATGTCTTCACGCGATCCGTAGCCCTCACCTCGTGAGGTGAGATGGTGTAGGATGGCTCGTCGGAGTAGCACTCCAACATGCTCGATATAAGACGAGCATAGGGCATCTTTTCTTTGGGCCTCATGTTGCCCTTCATCAACTTCCCCTTGATGTATTTCATCCCCTCTAGGATGACCATCGTGGCGTCGAACCACCGGCCACAGAAGGCCGCGTAAAGTGCATGTTGCACTTTGTCCACGCGCTCGGTGTCGTGGCGCATCGGGTAGAGGTTGCACTTGATTATGGAATCAAGCATCCACATGTAAGGTGGAAGGTCAACCCTCTTAATCGATGATCCCGACCCCTTCTTCCCATTGGTCATACGAGTCATGACCTCCTCAAAACGGGGTTCCTCCTCAAAGGGTGGGAATAGGGTGGTCTCCGGGGTGAAATCAAGGTAACACTCGATTACCTCGTGGATGTGGCGACGAGTGATCGTATAGAGACGACCCTCAATTTTGGTTATGATGCAATCGTCGGTAGGGCCATCGGTTAGCCCTTGGTAAAAGAGTCTAACCAATCTAGGGTAGTATGAACCCCGGATTGGTTTGAGAAGGTTGCCGAGTCTGGCGTTATTAAGGTAATTTCTTGCCCATTGGGTCTCGCCCGATAAATCGGGATTGGTGAAAAGAGTAGGGTCGATGATGTATTCGACCTCAAAGGTCTTTGCCGTCCACCATTCATTTGGTTGTTCAACATTGGTGGGTGGTGGTGGCATGGGGGTGGATTCGCGGGAAGACTCGCGCGTAGACGCGCTCGTCGAACCGGAGGTGGTCTCCGATTCCGACGGTGATGGAGTCCTCACCGGCGATGGGGTAGGTGGTGGTGGCGCGGTGTTCTTATGCCTAACCGGTAGCTTGGAGGTTGCCTTCTTCGAAGACAATCGGGTTTTAGGCGGCATATTGGGAAAATCTAGGGTTTTCTAATTCAAATTGGAGGAAAAAGTACAAATCTAGGGTTTACCTTAGGTTCCAATCCGAAATAAGGCGATCTCGGTCGGAGATCGGTGGAGAATGCGTAAAAACCCTAGCACGGATGGTCGGAGAGGAAGAAGAAGATGAAGCGCCAAAAAAACCCGAAGCAAGAAAATTTCGAATGGGGAATAAAATCCCCAATCTTATATATATAGCCCGCGGCTCGATTAATCGAAATTCAGAATCGATTAATCGAGATTTCAAACTAAGTTAAGCCGCGTAAAATCGATTAATCGAAAGTCAAATTCGATTAATCGAAACCATTTCGATTAATCGAAATCGTATCTATTTAAAACTTTAACTTTTTAAGCTCACTGGTGCGAGCCAGTCGATTAATCGAAATCCATTTCGATTAATCGAAATTCCAAAATCGATTAATCGAATTTAATTTCGATTAATCGAAATCGTGCTGTAACTTCTAATTTTTCTAGAATTTCTCAAATTATTCGAAATCGATTAATCGAAATCTACTTCGATTAGTCGAAATCGTCCATTTGATTTCAAATTTTCGTAAGCCCCTTTAGTAAATCGATTGGTCGAAATATAATTCGATTAATCGAAATTTCAAAATCGATTAGTCGATTCTAAATCGATTAATCGAAATTCCAATTCGATCAATCGAAATTGGTCTTCTATGTATATTCTAACTTTCTTTTAAATTTCCAGTCACTGGCACATGCCAGTCGACTAATCGAACAAAATCTATTAATCGAAATTCCAAATCGATTAATCGATTTGAAATTCGATTAATCGGTTTTGCCCAAATTGTGTAGATTGTCAATTTCTTTGGTTCTTTTACTACTTTTGACAATTTATGACAGATTGGACCAAATTTCCATTGGATCATAAGTATGGTGGAGATTTCACAAATATGTTTGTGGTTTACATTGAATTCTCACGGCGTTGGAAACAAGGCTGGATATTGTTCTTTCACATCGGCCGCTCGTTCCCAAGTAGCCTCTTCTTTTGGATGATTATTCCACCGAACAAGTACTAAGGGAATCACTTTAGTGCGTAGTACTTGTTCCTTTCGATCCAAGATTTCCACTGGTTCCTCTATCATGCTCATGTCCTCACACATCTCTATAGGTTGCTTTCCTAATACATGAGACGGATCGTTCACGTACTTCCTGAGCATCGATATGTGGAAAACATTATGTACTCGATCAAACAGCGGTGGTAAACCAATGCGATATGCAACTTCGCCTACTCGTCCCAAAATTTCAAATGGTCCAACATAACGTGGACTTAACTTCCCTCTCTTGCCAAATCTCATTACACCTTTCATAGGTGACACTTTCACAAACACATGCTCGCCCACTTTGTAGTCAACACTAGTCCGCTTCATATCGGCGTAACTTTTCTGTCTACATTGTGCTGTCTTCAACCTTTCTCTGATAATTCAGACAACGGTGGCGTTGTCTTCAAGTAGTTTCGGTCCTAATACAAATTTTTCACCTGTTTCCTCCCAATTGAGGGGTGACTTGCATCGTCGTCCATACAGAGCTTCATACGGTGCCATGCCAATGCTCGTTTGGAAACTGTTGTTGTATGCGAACTCGAGCATCGGTAGATACTCATCCCAGTATCCTTGCATATCAAGCATGCATGCCCTGAGCATGTCTTCTATTACTTGGTTCACTCGCTCTGTCTGCCCATCAGTTTGAGGATGGAAAGCTGAACTAAAGTCTAGTCGTGTTCCCATTCCTTCTTGAAATTTCTTCCAAAACTTGGACGTATATAGTGGATCACGATCTGAAACTATGCTGCTTGGAATACCATGTAATCTTACAATCTCCTTCATGTATAAATCTGCCAATCTTCCTGCTGTATATGTAGTATTGTACGGCAAAAAGTGCGCTGATTTGGTCAATCGGTCTACGATGACCCAAATGGCAATGTGTCTCTTGGCAGTACGGGGTAATCCAACAATGAAATCCATTGAGATCGATTCCCACTTCCATTCTGGTATTGGTAAAGGTTGCAATAGTCCAGCAGGATGCCTATGATCAACCTTCACCTGCTGACAAGTCAAACACCGTGACACGTACTCGGCCACGTCTTGTTTCAGTCCTCTCCACCAGTAGTTCTTTTTCAAATCTTGGTACATTTTGGTGCTACCAGGGTGGATAGCATAATTTGACTTATGGGCCTCATCAAGAATCGTTCGTCTTAGGTCGTCAAGATTGTCCTAATGCGAAGGAACCATCTTCTTTTACTGAGAAGTCCGACCTGATGCCTTCACTCACGTCTTGATGAATCTTTGTTAATGTCGGATCTTTCATCTGTAGATCGTGGATATGCTCAAATATCACTGGCTTTACTGATATGTTAGCCAAAAAGGATCCTGTGTCCTTTGACTCAATGTTCGCATCATAGAGTGCCAGGTCTTCCAATAATTTCCATCGGTGCATACCCAAAATCAAAGAAGCTAACTGAGCTGAACCTTTCCGACTCAATGCATCGGCTACTACATTCGCCTTGCCAGGATGGTATTGTATGGAGCAATCATAATCCTTGAGGAATTCCATCCACCTGCGCTGTCTCATATTGAGCTCTTTCTGTGTAAAGAGGTATCGGAGGCTCTTATGATCGGTGAAAATTTCAAAAGTCTCACCATACAAGTAATGTCTCCAAATCTTCAGCGCAAAAATGACTGCTGCCAGTTCCAAGTCATGAGTCGGGTAATTTTTCTCGTGTTCCTTCAACTGTCTTGATCCGTAAGCTATCACCTTCTTGTGTTGGTTGAGCACACAACCAAGGCCATTGTATGATGCGTCGCTGTACACGGCGTATCCTCCACTGCCTGAAGGAATCGCTAATACTGGAGCCGAAGTGAGTCTCGTTTTGAGTTCTTGAAAACTCTTCTCGCATGCCTCACTCCACTCAAACCTTGAATCTTTTCGTGTTAGCTTTGTGAGAGGTCACGATATCTTTGAAAACCCCTCAACGAAACGTCGATAATAGCTTGCTAAGCCCAGAAAACTTCGGACATCGGTCACTGTCTTTGGTTGCTCCCATTTAACTACTGCTTCTATTTTTGCTGGATCTACAGTGACACCATGCTTTGAGACAACGTGTCCCAAAAAGCTAACTTCTTCCAACCAAAACTCGCACTTGCTGAGTTTGGCGTACAATTGGTGTTCACGTAGCGTCTGTAGAGCAATCCTCAAATGTTCTTCGTGTTCCGTCTTGGATTTGGAGTATATCAGTATATCATCAACAAACACTACGACGCAGGAGTCCAAGTGTGGTTTAAACACTCGGTTCATCAGATCCATAAACGACGCCGGAGCATTCGTTAATCCAAACGGCATCACAAGGAATTCATAGTGTCCATACCGTGTCCGGAAAGCTATCTTCTGAATGTCCTCTGCCTTGACTCGCAACTGATGATACCCAGATCTCAGGTCGATCTTGGAAAAATACCTTGCTCCTTGCAGTTGGTCGAATAGATCGTCTATTCTAGGAAAAGGGTAGCGGTTCTTCACAGTGAGTTTGTTCAATTGTCGATAGTCAATGCATAGCCGCATTGACCCATCCTTCTTCTTGACAAACAAGACCGGTGCTCCCCATGGAGACACGCTCGGTCTAACAAACCCCTTATCCATAAGTTCTTGTAGTTGTTCTTTCAACTCCTTTAACTCAGCGGGAGCCATTCTATAAGGTGCTTTTGAAATAGGCTCGTTCTCGGTGCTAAGTCAATGGCGAATTCTACTTCTCTTTACGAGGTAATCCGCAATTCCTCCGAAACACGCGTCAAGTCTCGCATAACCAATGACATTCTTTTCTTCCTTGTCCTCCTTTAAGAAAGCTAAGTATCCATCGCAACCCTTTACGATCATTTCTCGCCCTTCTCACGAGATCGGGCAGATGACGACCTCACTCCTTGAAACCGAAATGATCTTCTTGTGTTGGGTCTGAAAATAACTACCTTGTTCTTGCAATCGACGGTTGCACAATGCTGCGCCAACCAGTCCATGCCAAGGATCATGTCAAACCCTTGCATGTCTAACAGTATCAACTTTGCTTCTAATTCATGCACCTCTAAGTCTCGAACTGCTACAATGATGGATTTGCAAGCTAACTCCGTGTCTACTAACTCTCCAGTCGGAATAGACACAGATAGGACGAAATCCAACGTCTCTGGAACAATCTTCATCTTCTTAGCGAAACGTGGAGTAACGAATGAGTGGGTAGACCCGGGGTCTATCAACACTCGAGCGTCATATCCACCGAAGCATCCTTTTTCATATATATTTAGAGTACCTATAGTATACATACATACATACAATAATTTACACATCAATTTACACTCTTAATTCACATACAGCTTTTTGATAATTTCTAATGCATGCTCCTTCTCTATCTAAGATTTTAATGAAATGGAAATTTTCTTTAATTAAAATAAAAATCTCACCTTGGATGACGTCATGCACGTTCCACACTTCTGACGATCGCAAACTCTCCCCAGACGATCGGTTTCCTTGCTTGAATTGGTGGTGGTCAATGCGAAACCGTCTTTCTCTTATCCGTCTCGGCAATCCTTGATCAAGTGGCCCACCTTGCCACATCGGAAACAACCCCTAGTTCGATCTGATCCACTTTGTCCTCGAGGCTTGTCACACTTTGCACAAGGCTCCCGAGGTGCGGAAAAGCGACGAGAACCCCTGTACAAATGGCGCCAGTTGACATGGCAGGGCTCTCATAGCGAATAGGTCTCCCCGACGCAAGTAATGGAAACCTCTGTTGGTGTTGTTGTTGTTGCGCCGGTCTTCCGAAACCCCCTTGGAACTGTGGTCTCTGATTCTGGGCCATGAACCTCGGCTTTTTGTTCACCGGTTCGTAGGCCTGATCTTCCTTGTTCATTTCCCCTCTGCTCTCTCTGTCTATATCTATTTGTATTCTCCTCTTCAACCACTAGTGCTTTACTCATGACCTCTTCATAGGTCCTCAGTTGAAATGGAGCTACGCCTCCCCTAACCTCAGGCTTCAAACCTTGCTGAAACCTCTTGGACTTCATCACCTCAGTAGCGACGTAATCCGGAGCAAAACGGGCAAGTCGTAGAAACTCTACCCCATATTCTCTCACTGTCATTCTCCCTTGCACTAGCTGTAAGAATTGTATCTCAAGCTGGTTCCTCACCACTTCCGGAAAATATTGTTTGTTGAACTCCTCAACAAACTCCTCCCAAGTCCAAGGCAACTCTGGGGTCTCGAGCCAGTCCAGTATCACGGACTTCCACCAAGGCCCAGCCTCCCCATCCAACATGTAAGCTGCCCATCTCACACTCTCATCTTCCGTGCAAGTCAGCACGCTAAAGACTTTCTCCATCTCCATCAACCAGTTCTCAGCGCTCATTGTGTCTGCCTACCCAGAAAATGAAGGAGGTCTCATCCTCCTAAACTCTGTAAAGGATGAGGGCACAGGCAACGCAGGTCCTACAGGTGGTGTAGGTGGCTGCTGTTTTCTTGATGCATGAGCTGGAAAGGATGCGGCTCACATGTGCCATGGCACGCCATAGTCTCCATAGTGTGCATCATCCTTTGTCGCTCCTCTCTATCTTCTTGTCTTTCTCTCAATCTTTCTTGTTCCTTAGATCTTGGTCTTGATGACCTCGATCTTCTTCATCCCGTTGTCTACTACTACTGCCCCCTGGGGCCTCAGTACCTCCTAAAGGCACTCTATTTGTAGGAGAGATGTAACCATCTCCACTACGTAGACTCCTCTGTTGGCCTCCCCTTGGTCGGCCTCTTCCTCAAGATGACATTTAATGCATTTGAAACTAAAGTTTAGATTAGCGAAGCCCCTATGTTCGACGAAGAACCCTTGTCAATTGCTAAAAGAAAATAGCTTTGATACCAAGCTGTGACGGCCGGATTTGGCACCCGAAACCCGTGCCATCGACGATCATCGACCGTGCCCTTAGCTAAGCAAACCGGTATATCAAGCATTGCAATAAAATAATAAACGAAATTGCAGAATTTGAATCTATATTAATTAACTCTCCAAAAGACAGTTCTACCCTCATGCCTCTACATGAATGGAGAACCGATCCGAACCATCGATGATAGCAATCATCACTGATGGTTTGCCCCAAAGGAATAATCCCATCTATATATATATATATATATATATATATACATGGTTTAAACAGAATCAAGGCTTGACATACCAAGCCGTACAGAAACTCTCTCCAAAATCCCTCAAAGTGGCACAACGGAGTCCTCTAGAAGAAGTCCTCTGGAGGTGGCTCCAACTCTTCACCGGCCGCAAGGTCCGACTCGCTGGGATCAGCGTCTCCTGAAGCCTCGACAGCTGCTAGTAGTGGACCTGTGACGTATAGTCTATAGGGTGAGCTACATCCTAGCTCAATAGGGAACAAACACAGTTGAACATATAAATTATGACTCACATATATTCCATGATATGCCATGCATGATGTGTCTATGCAATTATTGATGAAACAGTTAGAAAGCATTTCGTTTTACTGTTGATTACATATGTTTTCATTTACTCATGAATGATGCTGAAAAGGCCTAAAGCAAAACTTAAACTTTCAACTTAAGTAATCCCCGAGCAATATAGCATCGAGCCCCGATGAGATACCCATCATCGTCATCTATATAGACAGTTTTAACCGTATTCCCTGGGAATACAAATAGTACCCAAGCCCCTTTCCCCTGGGAATTGGTGGCGGGGTTTCACTTGTCTCAATCAACACCCCTGGGGTGTGCTTACTATGTACGGATAAGCCTCCGCACTGGCCTACGGTTTCGCCGTATCGGTCATGGATATCCTGCCGTGTCAGTCGTGGATATCCCGCCACGTCGGTAGGGTACCCTATCAAACCTCAAATAACAAAAATATCGGTGCCTTATATATAGTTATTCACCGTGTAAATGTGCTATCTTATATCAGTTAGGCCCTATCAAACATGATTCAGTCCTTGGATACATCCCTGGGATGTATCCATTTACTTGCATCACACCTGATGCTCTTATCTCTTTACTTCTTCATCCCCTGGGGATGGCTCATCATGATTACTCTTATGGATGTCACACACACACTTTTCACAAATTCTTAAGAAATAAACATTTGAATTGAATTCTATATCACTACATACATGCTCTTGTAAAATAAAGTACATGTTCAAGGTGTTCCCTACCTCAAGTCTTCATTTGATCAATGCATCAAGGTCCCACGTGGCTCCTTGTGCACTAGTCCACACGTACCACCTATGGTACCACATAACAGGTAAAACACATCACAAAGGATGCAATAAAGAAGGTGTAAGACCCTCCAAGAATCTTAAAGTCAAACCCAAAAGTCAACACAATTTATCTCAGTCGATTAATCGAATTCCAAAATCGGTTAATCGAATCTGATTCGATTAATCGATTTCCAAAATTGATTAATCGAAGGTCAATATCGATTAATCGAAGCAATTTCGATTAATCGAAATTCTCCTTTTCGCAAAGTCGACCCACGTCAATACAATGAGTTTTCCATTCGACATCGAATCCAATTTCGATTAATCAAACTTCTTTTCGCAGTCTCGCTCAACAAATGAAGTTTCAAGTTGATTAATCGATTCAAATCGACATCGAAAACTAAATCGATTAATCGAAATCCCATTTCGATTAGTCGATTTTTCAAGTCATTTTCTCCAACCCCCGGGTCCATCGAGGTTCAAATGATTAATCGATCCCCAAATCGATTAATCGAATCAAAGTCGATTAATCAAATCAAATTCGATTAATCAAAATCGATCCTCTCGACCTTTCAACTTCCTGGCCAATTTCGATTAATCGAAACCCAATTTCGATTAATCGAATTTGTCAGATTCAGCCCCTTTCGAGTTGTTCTTCCCAATCCTCTTCCATACTTTTTCCTCTATTTTTCTAAGCCATTATCCTATGATTTTAACCCACATTTAACCACAACTTAACCCCTATGATCTATGCATTTTATTTACAAAAACTCTTACCTTGAATAGATCTCAAGTTGATTTCTATCAATAGTTGGAAGGCTAGGGTTTCAAATTTGGTTCTAACGGATCCTCGCTTAATCCGGCGTTTTATTGCTTGAATCTCTCTTCCTCAACTAGCATTCACTCCTTGCATTAATCACTCTCTTCACTCTCTCTCTCTTCTTTACTCTCCTTCAACAACCAAAATACACATCTAGGGTTATTAAACCCTTTTATCTATCTTCCTCTTTGTGTGTTGAGCACATACACCGTGGTAGGTGTAAGTGACTTCTCATTTACATCACACACAACGAAATCACTCAACCTATCACATCTCGTCCGTTCATCACATTCTATGTTAACTCATGATCTCCTGATTGGTCAAACTTGTGACCAATCGGGCACGGATCCCGAGGTCATAGTTTTTGCGTGATTTTTCGGGCTATTACAATCACCATTTGTCATCCTGCACCTTTTTGAATTCGGAGATGGAGAAAACGATATGGTCTCCGTCAAAAATGTTTGAATTACTATCTTTAGTGTAATAATGTTAAAATATGACATTAAAGTTAATAATTCTTTATCGCTTTTCAGGATCTCCTGACATGCAATATAAAGAGGATGAGTTACTTCGTCGGTGACTTATCTACCTAAGAGAGGGAAGACATTAAATCCACAACATTCTCACCTCTCCTTGCATTGTTGAAGGTACCTATTTGTCCCAATTTAATTTTTTAAATTATCGAAAACATAAAAATGGAGAGTGGTGTCTTAGTAGTCGGCGATAAGGGAATAAAATTTGAAGAATTTGAGATTGAATTAATTCTAGGACTAAAACTTGTGGGTTGGAACGGTGGTGATCAACCAAATTCAAATAAAGATGACCCCGAGATAAAAACGTTCATTAAGAAACACTTTGTGAAAGTATCTAATATTAGTAGAGACGAAATTCAGGTAGTACTTTCTAAGTTAGATTCGACGACATAGTTAAAAGATTTTATACGATTGTCGCTCTTGTACTTTTTGCGTGTTTTTTGCTTCCCAACCATGACAAGAAAGTTGATATTGTTTATGTTGAAATGGTTTGGGACATTCAAAAATTCAATAAATTTGCATGGGAAAAGTTAGTTTATGACTTCTTAATGGAGTCTTTGAATAAATGTGCTTTCAACTATAAGTTGACGAATACCCACACTGTTGTCGAAGGTGTTGGTACGAGCTTTTTCTAGGTTTCTTTTGATCCCCGGAAGAAGTGCCCCAATTATGTCCGAGTGGACTCTGGCTAAGGACGATGGAGTTAACAAATTAAGTAATATTAAAGTGTTAAAAGAAAAAAAGGTGAATATTAAATGGAGAATACTTGGATGGTACGATCGCCAGTTACAGATATTTATTGACACTGCAACACGCCACTGATCACACGCCGGGAGATGCAGACTGACTCCTTTACTGAATGTCGGCCGACCGACTCCGACAGCTAAAAGTAGCCAAAGGTCTATCTAATCTAACTTTCTAATCTTGCTCTAGGTCTAATTAATCTTATCTTCTTATCCTATTTTGAGTTTATCAGGCTGTACGTCTCCTAGTACTACTCCAACTTTAATTAATTTAATTTCCTACTGCTATTCTAATTAAAAAAGAGTTGTGGCCTACTATGCTAAGGAGAATCGACCCCATTCCCTAATACCCTTCGCAAGCTCCCTTGGGCAAATAGGGTAGCTAAGGGTGATTTTATAAATATTGGAGATTAAAGACCGAATTTAAACTACGAATTAAGAATTTAAGAATAAAAAAAACCAAGAATTTAAGAACTGAGAATTGTGAATTAGAACTAAGAACTAGAATTTGAATTATGAACTTAGAATTGGAATTAAGAACTAGAATTTGAATTAAGAACTAAAATTAAGGAACTAAAACTATGAACTAAGAATTAAGACTAGGGGAGCGATTACCTGAAGTCGAGCGCTTCTTCCTCCTTCTTATGCTATGGGGAGAGTTTCGAAATTCCTAAGAAGAATTATGCTTCGAAGAGGAGAGAAATATAATGAATTGGTGTTGAATTGGGGAGGCAAGGGGGTCTTTTCATTAGTATCGGGCTAATTTCGCGCGTTTGGCCACGCGTGTAATTGGCCAATTACGCGCATAGATCTATGAGTGGGATTGAATTCCATGCAGGTCTTTATGCATGCAATTCAGTTTGAGTCGGTCACTGACTCGAGAATGATCGGTTGATTGGCTCAGCTGGGGAGTCCTAGTTCCATTATGCCTGGAATTAATTCCGCGCATGGGATCATGCATGAAATTCAATTTTGCGTAGGGGACTGTGTGCGCAATCGAGGAGTTCAAACGGTCTGGGAAATTAGAGTTTCAGTCCAAATCTGGACTGATTCCGCACGTGTAGGGACACGTACAATCATATTACATGTATTAAGATATGCGTGAAATTCGAAACTTCAGGCGGTGTATGGAAGTGGATGTCTAGTCCAAGTTGGACTAATTACGCGCAGTTAGCTCTGCGTGTGATTTAACTGCCCATGTAGTTTCATGCGCACAATTCAGGGGCTTCCAGGCCTTGTTGAGTTCGAAGCTCTAGGTTGATATTTTAGCCCATATCTCAACCATGTTCTTCCGAAGAGGGTTAATCCCTTTCGAAAATTGTGGGCATGGTCAAAGGTTGCCCGAACGGGTTTTTATACTCCGAGAGGGTGAAAAGAGGGTGTCTACAGAAGGGTGTGCATTTGCGCTTCAGGTAACTTTCTCGTAACTAGCATTTCCTCATATTCAAATTATTTAAATTCAATGTTGTAAAATGAGCACAATATTGTTTGTGACATCATCACAAATTTGGACTTATGAGCATTTCCCAAACTTAGCATCGCTGCAAGCTACAATGGTTGTCCCAAGAAACTTGCGCTATCCAAAGATTCAAAGGCAAAATTGCCATTTTTACGAGGCAACTTTTATAAATCCCAAGGTATGAGGCATAGTTCGCATCATGTTAAATGTATTTTTTACGTGATGCGATAAAAGTTGATGAGAATATTCATATCGTAGATGATTTTCGATATCTCATCTACGTCACATGGAAAAGAAGATTACAATAAGCGATCGAGTCTGGGCCAAAAGTCAGATAATAAATGTAATTCTTGTGAGGCTTTAAGTAAACGTGTGGATGAAATAGAAAAGTGCAATAAAAAATATTGTAAAGATTACAAGGAAGTCACAAATCGCGTTAAAGTGATAGAGCGTGAAGTTGCAAATCTTAAAGTAAGAGCATTGCTTTATCTAGTTAAATTTATTTTCAATATATTTTATCGAGAATCAATCTTCAACTTCTCTAATTATATTTATCGATTTGTGCTCAATAAGGACGAGTAAGAGGGGCATCCCATGCCTAAGAACATGCTACCGAAGAGTACATCAACGAAAGTGGGAGAAGAAAGAGTGCATTCCCCTAAGAAGTCTTGTTACAAAAGCTAAAATTGTATGACGAAAAATGAAGGAATGGAAGCTCATGAAGAGGGAAAATATTCAATTATTCATTTAGATGAGCTTTTAAGAGAGAAGGTTTTGAAAGAAGTTGTTAAAAGAGAGCCAAAGATGACAATATTGAAATCCAATTAATAAGTGAGGCTCCATCCTGCTTTCTCATAATTTATTTTTATTTTATATAGGTGACAAATATCACTGGTAATGCACAAAGAAAGAAATATCCTTCGACGTCCTTGAGGTCGCCATACACGGCTGATTTTAGAGTAAAGAGAAAAACTAAAAAGGAAACTGGGCCATGCGAAAGGAAGAATATTACGAAGATCGATAAGGTAATTTATAACATTATTTTAATTTATTATATGAGTATAATAAAATATTGCCAATTTCTTACTTGCTTAACCACTTAAATAGGTGTATGTAGAGGAGGGTAATATGACGGATGATGACGAGGTATTATTCATCATCCTAAAAATTATCTGTTAAAATTCGTCTGATTTGGTAATACTCACAGTTATGAATTTTTTATTTAGAACCCTAGGGCTAAGATTTTAGGTGAAAATCTTGATAGGCTAATGAGTTTCAGTAATGGAAAACCCGTTGACCTGGTAATAGCAAACCCTTCACCCTTTATTCACATTCATAGTTATACTTGCTTCAGGACTTCATGTGAGATAGGAATACGGAGTTGGTTTAGGCCTAATGCTTGGGTCTATTGATTAGGCTTGCCATCAAGTTAAACTTCTACTCTCAAAGGAAGACAACGAATTGGTGGACTCGCACTGAGAAGATCTAGACAGTAGGTAAGTGAATTCTTTTATCCACTTTATATTTAAATTTATCGCATATATTTTTGTAACTTAAATACCCTCATTTTGTTGGGGTTATATATCGAAGGAAAAGGATAAATGTAGATGGAGTACGTAATTTCTTCATTTATCAGTTGTAGTTGCTGAAACTGCCAAACTGGGTAGATGGAGCGTTAATGTGCTTTATAATTTGATTTGTCACCTTAAATTTTTATCACTGGGTTAAACAATTTCGATACCATCTTAATCTGTGTGGGCGTAGACGATGACAACATATTTTCATTTGTTAATGAGATGAGAGGACTGGAATCCAGATGTGTTTTATAGATGTCATTTCTTCCTTGCGCATTATCTAGCAAGTGTAAAATCGAGTTCCATTGTTTGTATTTGATAATATGAGTCATGATTCCAATATATTTCTGATATATTTTATTGTTGTTACATGTTAGGATTTGTTGATGCATTTATCGAACGCCTACAGTAAGTGGAGAGTAAATAGAAAGTACAAAAAGTACGACAATCTGGATGGTCCCCTACCTAAGCATTTTAATATTTCAAATGGTGATTTGAAAATATGGCTTGGCCACGTTTCCCGATTCCTTTGGGAATCAGGAAGCCAAGAGCTGCTGATTGGGAGGTGGTTTTATTAAGGTTTCGAAAAAGGTTGGTTACCTAGAAAGGAAAATTCCTAAGTTCTGGGGGGCGACTTTAACTTTTGAATTCGGTGCTATCCAGCTTGCCCATTTTCTACATGTCTGTTTTTAAATGTCTGATGGCGACCATTCATGTTCTCGAGAAAATAGAGTAGGATTTTCTATGTGAAGGGGCTAGTCTGGAGAAAAATACCACCTCGTGGCATGGGAGGTGTGTCAGCTACCTAAATGCTTCAGAGGGCTTGGCATCCGGAACCTCCACCGAACAAACATTGCATTGTTTGGAAAATGGCTATGGCGGGCGGGAGCCAACATGGAAAGTAACAGTTTATGGAGGTCCTTGCTGGTTCAGAAATATGGCAATCTGCCAGGTTCGTGGGGTATTAATACCAATCGGTCTTGAACATCTCTGCTTGGTGGAAGGATGTCAGCTCCATTTGGATCGATTTATCCAGAAGGGTTCTGTTTAGTTGGAGCGACGGATCTCGAATTTCTTTTTGGGATGACCCCTAGTTATTCTTGTACCCTCTTTGGGTGATGTTCCCTTCGATCTTTAGCATGTCAGTGGCCCAACATGGGTTGATTGAGGATATCATATCTAATATCAGCGGGGCATCGATTTGGGAGGTTATCACTAGGAGGGACTTAAGGGAGGAGGAGATGGCGTAATACATGGCCCTGATGGTGGCCATTTACTCTGCCTCCCCGAATCGTCATTGCCGTGTCTGCAGAACCTGGGTGGCTGACATGAAGGGAAGCTTCTTAGTCAAGTCATTCTACGTGAACCCTCTCGTTTCAACCACTTATTAAAATGGAATGGAATTTCATTTGGATTTGGAGGGCCCCTATTCCCACCAAAGTTCGGGACTGCTGTGAGAGGGTGTATTTTGATGATGGACTAACTAAATAATCGAGGTAAAAAGATCCAGAATAGGTGCCCAATGTGTATCCTTCAGGAGGAATCTGTTGCCCATTTGCTGATTCATTGCGAGGTTGCAATGAAAATCTGAGGCGTGATTCTTAATTCTTTTCATATAAGCTGGGTAACACCGGAGACTCTTGCCGAGTTCTTGACTGCTTGGAATGGGTTTAGATGGAATGGGCCGCAAGGTGTCTTTTGGAGGAGTGCACCATACGTGGTCCTTTGGGAAATTTGGCTAGAAAGAAATGCCAGAATTTTTACCCGCAAACGTTGCCCCACTGGCATCATCATAAGGCAAATTAATGATCTGATGTGTCATTGGACAATATTAGACAGGTATGGGGGACAGGGTGTTGGGGAGCTGAGGATGTGAGTTAATCCTGTTTTGATGTTTTGTTGTTTGCCCGGGTTTGGGGGCAGCAGCCTGTGTTTTGAGCCTGTCTGGAGAGTTTCTTGTCTTTTTGCTTTTGCGTTTCACTGATGTTGGTGAGTATGGTTATCTGTGAGGGCAGTTCGACCCCTGGTTTTGTTTTTTCTTTTACCTTTTTCTTTGTTCTTATCGGCCTTCCGTTTTTGTATTTCATCCAGCTTCTCGCTGGTTTTTTATTGAATAAAAGTTGTTACCGATTGATCGATTTTAAATGTACCCCTTGCAAGTGCACAAGATCAGTTGTAGCACGGTGAAATTAAGGGTGTCGTACCCATAGGGAAGCGCATAATTAAATTAATTTTTAAAGAGAAAAATGTGCCTAAGAAAGTACCAAGGGAGAGAAAGTTGATTTGCTAAACAATTACTATACGATACTAGAGCAATAAACGTAAATCAAATAGTGCAAAAATAAATTATGATAAAAGAAATGACAATTTAAGAACTGATCAAGGAGTTTGCTAACCCTAGATTTATAACTTCTCTATAATTAATCCCACGGTTTCATACCACATCAAAATACCATCATTTATCAAGAAGAAAAATGAATCGTAAAGAGCGTGACTATTGATCCGGCATACCCTATCCAAAAACTATGACTCAACCTATTGCAGTATAAATCATGTAAAAGGCATAACGTATCTCAAAATTCTAAATCACGACAGTAAGAAATAATCACTCTGCAGCCTAGATCGGCTTGCAAGAATAGATCCAGATAGAATGACCCTTTATGGTCGTCGATAACCAAGATCGACAGCTATAAATGAGCATTCAATGATATTCAATTAAGCTCACACTATTTAGCAGAATGATTCCATGACAATGCTAAGAAATTATATAATTAATAGTAAAGCAGCTACTTATCTAAAGGTTGCTTCCTCCTTGAACAAGGGATTTTAGCCGCTCATCCTCCGTGTACAAGCCCGTTGTAAACCAGAAGTCATCATTTTAAACATGAACTTTTATTTATAAAAAAAAATCTCTCCTTATAATGCTTTGTTCCTAAATACAAACTATGCTTCAAAACTGTAAAGAAAAACTATGAAAACCTAAGTACAATCTACCAAGGGAAGAAACCTAGGAAAAAATCTATTCAGAGCCAGCCCTAAAAGAAAAGAGAGAGCCCCCAACACTAAGTCGTAGACTTCTTTTTATAGGGAGCAGGCAAGACATCTTCTAAAATAGGCTCAATCGATTGAAACTTCGATCTCAATCGATTGAGTACAAATTCTCTTTTTAGCTCTATTATTTGAATTTGAATATCAATCGATTGAGTTCAAAATATCAATCGAGTGAAATTCAAATTTGAAGTAAAGAGGGGAAGGATGTCCTTCTTGTCAATCGATTGATATTTGGTAATCAATCGATTGACACATAAAGGGAAGCTCTTCATTCTCCTGGTGGATGCTGGATCAATCAATCATTTTCGCGGATCTCAGTGCTTCTGCTGACTTTTTGATCCAATGTTCTTGTGTATCTTTTAATTATCCTCTTTTATGCTCTTTGGAGATCCAATGGTCTGAAACATCTGAAATACAAAAGCTAAAATAACAGTCGTCAAATAGCTTTCATCGGATAGCTAAATGTTGGTATTAGGGTGTGAAATATGATCATATTTCGACACAAATCACTGATAAAAAAAATATATATATATATATGACTTGACCCTCTACGACCTAAAAAAAAGCTCAATAGTTGTTAGAAAGTAGATTTTCTTCAGAGCTAATCTAGGCAAAAGGCTATTTACGATATTATAGGTCTCCCTAAAATCTGTGATAGTCGGCTTTTGATAAAGTCCATTGGCTAAATGAAATTGATGCTGGTGCCTCCATTCTACAGGCTAATAATGAGCCCCATTACTTTGGTACCTGACTTTGATAAGTTTCCAAGCAATACGTCTGACGCTTTTTACCCAGGGATGAAAGCAACACTAATGTCCTCCATATGAACAGGGACTTGTCACTTCAGCTGAATATAAACTGTCACTTTGTAGTAGATATTGCCTACAGACCATATTAACTGTAAGACTTTTAAGACTTAAAGGAGCTTTACACATAAAAACTCCATCCTTAAAGGACCTTCATTTTAAGACTGTTTTTTTAAGGATCCCGGGACCCCCTTAAGACAACGTAGCTCCGCCACTACGCTCATGTCGCATCTCCTAATAAAATGACAGTTGAACATAACAAACCACGACGTTTTTCTGGGGACGCGTGATACACAGATAAAAAATTGATCGTCTGATAGATGAGACATGTTGTCGAGATTCACTGCATGAAAGATCGTGGTGATACGTGATCTTCTGATACATGAGACAAGTTGATCGAAGGAAATACGGTGCAGGACCAAGCTCTCGTAAGTTACTGATCCCTCCTCTGCTATGATGTCTAACATTATTTTCATGTTCGCATTGGTGGCGTCCTCCAACACCATGGTAAATCTGTGGTGAACAACACCCAACACCATGGTAAGTCAAATGTTTGCATCCGTTGACCTTTTATTAATAACTTTAAAATGGATATATATATATATATATATATATATATATATATATATATATATATATATATATATATATATATATTATATCTGGGCCAGTGCTGGCCGGGTGTTGGGACACTCAACTCATGCTTGACCCGGATTAATCCTAGTTGCAACATGTTTAACCCGGTCCGAAAATTGGGCCGAGTTTGCTTAGATAGAAAATACCAGTTTCTTAAGGCTGAGTGCGGGCCAATTCCTGCCTGGCCTGCCCCATTTAGAGCCATAATCGTGTGCTATTTTTGTTTTTTTGACTTTTCGCTTTGATGCCTTACAAGATGGCTAATTAAACCTCTAGATGCCTTACAAGATGACTAATTATATTAAAGAAATATTAAAGTTGCGAGTACATGCACATGTGGCCAATTAAATATTAAAGTTTATAGTACATGCACATGTGAATTATTAACTATTGATGTTTGTAGTACATGCACATGTGACTTATAATCTCATCAAACGATATTTCCTATTAGGCACAATCATAAATCGGGCAATCTTGTGGTTCAATAATACATGGAAGACTCCCTATGGTAACCTTGAGTGTATTATTTATACCTAGGTCTTACAATAAAAGAAACTAGGCAACCTTCAGTGTATTATTTAAACTCGGGTCTTACAATAAATTCCTAATCAGAATTGAGTTGAAATTCTTTGATTTTTATATTAATTGATTCGATGGCTAACACTGATCCAGACGATGAGGCACGAATGACTACCATGATAGTCATTTTGAGGGAAGGAGAGCCGTAAGATTTGAAATCTTAATTCTTAATTAGCTTTCTTTTGGGAAGACGATAGAAAATGTTCACTTGCTCTTCTGCCTTGTTTATCAGGGTCGAGCAGCGTTGATGATATTTACGGAAAATATCATGACAATTAGTACGTTCGTAAAAATGATCGTTCAACTTTTTAACTTGTTAGATATTTTTTCATGCTTGTGCTTAACTGTTTTGTAGGTCCGACGGAACCTTCGAATACAGAGGATTATCGTACCGGCCGAGTCGTAAACACTCAGTTCGTGTTACGATTTGATTATAGTGGATGAATTATAAGCGTATAAATAATTATTTTTTATTAGGTTTTACCGATGTATATTAGTATATACAACTCCTAATCGTACTATTGATGATTGCAGACAATGATTGGAGGCAATGATTGGTACGAGTGCCCTTGAGAGAGAGCTTATGCCACACATGACAGATGATCAGAACCTTGACGACAATAATAAGGGCGCCAAGGAGAACGATAGTGAAGAGAATGACGTCAGTAGCCAAGATGGCGACGACTAGGAATATGTTTTGTTAATCCGTCTTTCCGTCAATTTTTTTTTCCACTGTAATGTGTATTTTCGAAGAATAACTTCTCTACTGTAATAACAATAGAAACTATAATGTTTGAAACTTGGCAGTATGTACCATTTTTGTGGAAGGGCTATAAGATTGGTTATTATCGATCTCATTTTTAACGCTAATCAACCAATAAAAACCCCAATAAGTACCTCATAATATCGGGGACTTATACACCGATAACCTTGGGGGCCTATATACAATAAATCGATGTATAAGAGGATTTCCTTTTACACACTTCACAAAAGTTAAACCCGAGGCTTTTCCCGCCCAACGCAATAGGTAAGTAGCCGTCTCTCTTTATACCGCTCCATTATAAGGTTATTAACCACACAGTAAGGAGACAAAGAGACAGAGAGGGGGAGAGAGGTGCAGAGAGAGACGACTACTTACCCTATGGCGTCAGGCGAGAAAAGCCTTGGGTTTAATTTTTATGAAGTATGTATAAGGAAATCCTCTTATACACCGATTTATTGTATATAGTCCCCCAAGGTCATTAGTGTACAAGGCCCCGACAATATGGGGTACTTATTGGGGTACTTATTGGGGTTTTATTGGTTGGTTAACGTAAAAAATGGGATCAATAATAACCAATCTTATAGCCCTTCCACAAAAACGGTGCATACTACCAAATTTCAAAAATTATAGTTCATACTGTTATTGCAGTAGAGAAGTTGTTCTTCGAAAATACACGTTGTAGTGGAAAAAAATTTGACCGAAAGATGGATTAACAAAACATATTCCGAGTCATCGCCATCATGGTTATTGGCGTCATTCTCGTCATTGTCGTTCTCCTTGGCGCCCTCGTTATTGTCGTCAACGTCCTAATCATCTGTCCTGTGTGGCATAAGCGCTCTCCCAAGGGCAATCGTATCAATCATTGTCTGCAATCATTAATAGTACGATTAGGATTTGTATCTACTAATATACATCAGTAAAATCTAATAAAAAATGATTATTTATACTCTTACAATTCTGTGACAGCCCGGGTTTCGGGGGAAACCCGTGCCATCAGCACGATCGTCTTGACCGTGCCCCTTAGCTGAGCATGGAACATTTGTATATCAAGCAATGAATTGAACTGAAGTAGAAATGAAACTGCGGAAGTCAATCACTATATAAACATTTCTCAAAAGACAGTTCTACCCTCATGCCTCTGCATGAATAGAGAACCGATCTGAACCATCAATGATAGCTAATCATCACAGATGGTTCGCCCCAAAAGAATCATCCAAATCACAAAATATACATTGTTTAGTCAAACAAGGCTTGACATACCAAGCTGTACCAAATCTCTCCAACAACCCTCAAAGTGGCACAATGGAGTCCTCTAGAAGAAGTCCTCAGGTGGTGGCTCCAACTCGTCTCCAGCCGCAAGGTCCGACTCACTGGGGTCAGCGTCTCCTGAAGCCTCGGCAGCTGCTAGTAGTGGACCTGCGACATATATTCTATAGGGTGAGCTACATCCTAGCTCAATAGGGAACAAAACACGGTTGAACATATAAATTATTACTCACGTATATTTCATGATATGTCATGCATGATGTGTCTATGCAATTACTGATGAAAACAATTTAAAAGCATCACATTTTACTAGTAGTTTACTTATGTCTTTTACTTATTCATGAAAGATGCTGAAGAGGCCTAAAGCAAAACTTAAACTTTCAACTTAAGTAATCTCCGAGCAATATAGCATCGAGCCCCGATGAGATACCCATCATCGTCATCTATATAGACATTTTAACGTATTCCCTGGAAATACAAATAGTACCCAAGCCCCTTTCCCCTGGGGATTGGTGGCGGGGTTTCACTAGTCTCAATCAACACCCCTGGGGTGTGCTTACTGAGTACGGATAAGCCTCCGCACTGGCCTACGGTTTCGCCATCGTATCGGTCACGGATATCCTGCCGTGTTAGTCATGGATATCCCGCCACGTCGGTGGGATACCCTATCAAACCTCAAATAACAGAAATATCGGTGCCTTACATATACTTATTCACCGTGTAAATGTGCTATCTTATATCAATTAGGCCCTATCAAACATGATTCAATCTTGGATACATCCCTGGGATGTATCCACTCACTTGCATCATACCTGATGCTCTTATCTATTTACTTCTTCATCTCCTGAGAATGGCTCATTATGATTACTTTTATTGATGTAACACACACACTTTTTCCAAACTCTTTAAGCAATAAAACATTTTGAATTTTAAATCTATATCACTACATACATGCTATTGTAAAATAAGGTACATGTTCAAGGAGTTCCCTACCTCAAGTCTTCGCTTGATCAATGCATCAAGGTCCCACGTGGCTCCTTGTGCCCAAGCTCACACGTACCACCTATGGTACCACACAACGTATGAAACACATCACTAAAGAGGGAATAAAGAAGGTCCAAGACCCTCCAAGAATCTTAAAGTCAAACTCAAAAGTCAACATAAATTGGCACAGTCGATTAATCGAACTCCAAAATCGATTAATCGAAATTCAATATCAATTAATCGATTAATCGAGATTCCCATTCGATTAATCGAATCCCAATTCGATTAATCGAATTTCTCTACTCTATCCAGTCGATTCTCAATTCGAGTAATCGAGTTTCCAAAATCGATTAATCGAATTTCCAAATCGATTAATTGAACTCTCATTTCGATTAGTCGATTTCTCCAAGCTATTTTCTTTCCTCCACTGGAGTTTACTGTAGGCTCCCAGTCGATCAATCGATTCCCAATTTGATTAATCGAAATCCAAAGTCGATTAATCGAAACTAAATTCGATTAATCGAGATCGGGGTCCTCTGACTTTTCAACTTCTTGGCCAATTTCGATTAATCGAAACTCAATTTCGATTAATCGAAATTGCCAGATTCAGCCCCCTTCTGGCTGCTCTTCTCAATCTCTTCCCTTACTTTCTCCTTCATTTTTCTAAGCTTTTACCCTACATTTTACACCATTTCTAACTACAATTTAACCCTTTAATCCATGCATTTAAATTATAAAAATCTTACCTTCAATCAATCTCAAATTGATTTCAAATCAAGTGGTTGAAAAGGTTAGGGTTCCAGCTTTTGCTTGAACGGATTCCTCGCGTTGAATCGTTCTCTTAAATGCTAGTCTCCCTTCCAATCACTCACAATAACTCTTGTTCCACTTCTTTACTCCTCTCTCTCTCTTCTTTACTCCTCTCTCAACAACCAATTTACAGATTTTAGGGTTTTTAAACCTTTTTATCTATCCCCTCCCCTGTGTGTTGATCACATACACCGCGATAGGTGTATGCGACCTCAGATTCTCATCACACACCACACACTCACTCAAACTATCACATCTCATCCGTTCATCACACTCTATGCTAACCACTGAACTCCTAATTGGTCATACCTGTGACCAATCGGCACGGATCCAGAGGTCACTGTTTAACGTGATTTTTTTTCAGGATATTACAAATTCAGTCACTATAATCAAACCGCGATATGAAATGAGTGTTTATGACTCGACCGGTACAATAATCCTCTGCGGTTTTGGAGGTTCCGCCGGACCTACAAAATAGTTAGACATAAGCATGGTAAAATATTTAACAAATTAAAAGATTGAATAATCATTTTTGTCAACGTACTAACTGTCATAATGTTCCGCGCAGTAAACATTGTAAAACCCTGATAAATAAGACAGGAAAGCAAGTGAACATTTTCTATCGTCTACCCAAAAGAAAGTCTGTTAAGAATCAAGGCCTCAAATCTTGCGGCTCTCCTTTCCCTCATAATGACTATCATGGTAGTCATTCGTGCATCATTGTCTAAATCAACATTAGCCCTTGAATCGATTAATATAAAAATAAAATAATTTTAACTCAATTCCAATTAGGAATTTGTTGCAAGACCCGAGTTTAAATAATACACCGAATGTTGCCCAATTTTCTTTTGTTGCAGGACCTGAGTTTAAATAATACACTCAAGATTAGAGTGGGGAGTCTTCCATGTACTATTAAACCACAAGATTGTCCACTTATAATTGTGCCTAATAGATAATATCGTTTGATGAGACTATAAATCACATGTGCATGTACTACTAACATCAATATTTAATAGGTCACATGTGTATATACTATAAACTTCAATATTTAATAAGTCACATGTGTATGTACTCACAACTTCAATATTTCTTTAATATAATTAGCCATCTTGTAAGGCATATAGAGGTTTAATTAGGCATCAAAGCGAAAAGTCGAAAAACAAAAATAACACACGATTAAGGCTCTAAATGGGGCGGGTCGGTCAGGAATTGGCCCGCACCCGGCCTTAAGAAACTAGTACTTTCTATCTAGTACTAGTTTCTTAACATGTTGTAATCAGGATCAATCTGGGTCGGGCTCGGATTGAGTGTTCCAACACCCGACCCCGGATAAAGCTCCTTTTAAGGGGCTCCTGGGATTCCCCATCTTTAAAAAAAATCTTGAAGGTCCTGTAAGGATGGAATTTTTATGTGTAAAGCTCCTTTTAAGTCTTAAAAGTCTTACAGTTAATATGGTCTGCAGGCTATATTTACTACACTATTTTAAATGTAAAAATTATAAAAAAATTATAAAGTTGCAGTTTATATTCAGCTGAAGTGACCAGTCCCTGTTCATAAGGAGGACATTAGTATTACTTTCATCCCTGGGTAAAAAGCGTTAGAAGTATTTCTTGGAAACTAACCAAAGTAATGGGGCTCATTATTAGCCTGCAGAATGGAGTTACCAGCATCAATTTCATTTAGCCAATGGACTCTATCTAAAGCTGACTATCACAGGTTTTAGGGAGACCTATAATATGGTAAATAGCCTTTTGCCTAGATTAGCTATGGTTTTTTGTTGTTGTTTATGATATTTGGGATTAAACCACGTGGGGGCTGGATTAGAGGATTGGGGACCTTGCACAGTTATTAATAATGATCTATTTGTAGCTCCTCTACATAAGAATTTGAAGAAAATCTACCTTTTGACAGCTATTAAGCTTTTTTGGAGGTCGGACAGGGTCAAGTCATGTTTTCAGATCACCATTTGGAATATTAAAATGCTTAGGTAGGGGACCATCCGGATCGTCGCACTTTTTGTACTTTCTATTTACACTCCACTTACCATAGACGTTCGATAAATGCATCAACAAATCCTAACATGTAACAACAATAAAATACATTGGAATCATGACTCATATTACCAAGTATAAATAATAGAACTCGATTTTACACTTGCCAGATAATGTGTAAGGAAGAAATGACATCTATGAAGCACATCTAGATTCCGGTCCTCTGTCTCATTAGCAAAATGAAAATATGTTGTCATCGCATGTGCCCACACAGGTTAAGATGGTATCAAAATTGTTTAACCCAGTGATAAAAATTTAAGGTGACGAATCGAATTATAGAGCACATTACCGCTCCATCTACCCAGTTTGACGATTTTAGTGACTGCAACTGATCAAGAAAGAAATTACGTACTCCATCTACATTTATTCTTTTCCTTCGATATATAACCCCAACAAAATAAGGGTATTTAAGTTACAAAAATATATGCGATAAAAATTCAACCCAATGATAAAAATTCACTTACCTATTGTCTGGATTTCCCTAGTGCGTATCCACTAATTCATTGTCTTCCTTTGAGAGTGAGAGTTTAACTTGATGGCAAGCCTAATCAATAGACCCAAGCATTAGGCCTAAACCAACTCCGTATTCCTACCTCACATAAAGTCCTTAAGTAAATATAACTATGAATGTGAATAAAGGGGGAAGGATTTGCTATTATCAGGTCAACGGATTTTCTATTACTATACTTTTGATGTTTCTTTGACTAATGGTAAGGACACTTCAAGAAACTCATTAGCCTATCAAGATTTTCACCTTAACTCTTAGCCCTAGGGTCCTAAACAGAAAATTCATAATTGTGATTATTACCAAATCAGACGCATTTTGACAAGTAATTTTTGGGATGATCAATAATACCTCGTCATCATCCATCGTATTACCCTCCTCGACATACACCTATTTAAACCATTAAGCAAGTAAGAAATTGGCGATACTTTATTATACTCATATAATAAATTAAAATATTGTTACAAATTACCTTATCAGTTTTCGTAATATTCTTCCTCTCGCATGGCTCAGTCACCTTTTTAGTTTTTTTCTTCACTCTAAAATCAGTCGTGTACGGCGACTTCAAGGACGTCGAAGGATATTTCTTTCTTTGTACCTTACCAGTGATATTTGTCACCTATATAAATTAAAAATAAATTGTTAGAAAGCAGGATGGAGATTTACTTATTAATTGGATTTCAATATTGTCACCTTTGGCTCTCTTTTGACAGCTTTTTTTAAAACCTTCTCTCTTAAAAGCTCATCTAAATGACTAATCGGATGTTTTCCCTCTTCATGAGCTTCAATTCCTTCATTTTCCATCATACAATTTTGGCTTTTGTAACAAGACTCCTTAGGGAAATACATTCTTTCTTCTCCAACTTTCGTTGATGTGCTCTTCAGTGGTATGTTCTTAAGCATAGGATGCCCCTCTTTCTCGTCCTTATTTAGTACAAATCGATAAAAATAATTAGAGAAGTTGAAGATGGATTCTGGGTAAAATATATTAAAAATAAATTTAACTAGAAAAAACAATGCTCTTACTTTAAGATTTGCAACTTCGCATTCTATCACTTTAACGCGATTTGTGACTTCCTTGTAATCTTTACAATATTTTTTATGGCTCTTTTCTATTTCATTAGCATGTTTACTTAGAGCCGCACAAGAATTACATTTACTATCGGACTTTTGGCCCACACTTGATCGTTTATTGTAATCTTCTTTCCCATGTGACGTGGATGAGATATCGAAAATGATCTGCGATATGAATATTTTCATCAGCTTTTATCGCATCACGTATAAAATACATATAACATGACGAGAATTACGCCTCATACCTTGGGACTTATAAAAGCCGCCTCGTAAAAATGGCGATTTTGCCTTTGAATCTTTGGATAGTACAACTATCTTGGGACAACCATTGTAACTTGCGGCGAAGCTAAGTTTGCGAAATGCTTATAAGCCCAAATCTGCGATGATGTCACAAACAATATTATGCTCATTTTATAATATTGAATTTACATTATTTGAATAGGAAGAAATATTGGTCACGAGGAAGTTACCTACAGCGCAAATGCGCACCTTTCTACAACAGTGTGGGTCTTCGTCGACCTATAGTTGAAAGCACATTTATTCACAGACTCCATTAAAAAGTCATAAATTAATCTGAATGTCCCAAACCATTTCAACATAAACAATATCAACTCTCGTCATGGTTGGGAAGCAAAAAACAAGCAATAAAGTAACAAGAGCGACAATCGTATAAAATCTTTTAACTCTGTCGTCGAATCTAACTTAGAAAGTATTGCCTAGATTTCGTCTCTACTAATATTAGATACTTTCGCAAAGTATTTCTTAATGAACGTCTTAATCTCGGGGTCATCTGTATTTGAATTTGGTTGATCACCACCGCTCCAACCACAAGTTTTATTCCTAAAACTAATTCAATCTCAAATTCTTTAAATTTTATTCTCCTATCACTGACTACTAAGACACCACTCTCAATTTCCTTATATTCAATAATCCAAAAAATTAAATTGGGACAAATAGGTACTCTCAACAATGCAAGGAGAGGTGAGAATGTTACGGATTTAATATTTTCCCTCTCTTGGGTAGATAAGTCACCGATGAAGTAACTCATCTTCTTTATATTGCATCTCAGGAAATCCTGGAAAGCGATAAAGAATTAGTAATGTACAATGTCATATTTTAACATTATTACACCAAAGATAGTAATTCAAACATTATTGACGGAGACCATACAATTTTCTCCATCTCCAAATTCAAAAGGGTGCAAGTGCAGGATGACAAATGGAGATAATATGTTGTAGCTTACAAATATAAAAAACCTACTTAAATGCATCATATTCAATTCAGTCGTATAAGGATGGCAATCGGAATGGACAACAATTGTAAATTTACTTGCAAAATTAAAGCATTCGCAAGAGAAACAAAGATATCATACGTGTTAAGCAAACAAAATGATTAAAGAGAGAATGAGGATACATGACTGATATCGCACACAACATATACCTACACTTAGCATAGCTATAGGCGTTTAAAGACAAAATTCCCCTATAGCCCCAACTATATAATAAGATGTTGACACACAAATAGTGATCAACTACAGTTAACTTCATTAAGTCATAACTTAATAATAACAACAAATAGAGTTATAAAATGTGTCACTCTTAAGGCAGAAGTATTACTACCAGAGACCAGTATCTGATTTTATTCAGAAGTAATAGCTGGACTTAAAATATAGTTAATAAAATTAGAATATTTCGAAGGGATTTTTGAGCTGATTATTCCTTTTACGAAGATTTTCAAGTAAAAAGAGAGCCATAACAAAGAAAGAGAAAGGAATACTAATAAAACTGTGAAGGTTTCTAATAAAGTTTGACAAGAATTGAGAAATATATGACTAAAATAGAGACAATCAAGATGAATAGAATTTGAGAAACTCATTACTTTCATGAATTAGAAAATAAAAGCACAAAAAATCCATTAAAATGGTACCTGAAGCTAACTTACACCATAAACTTCCCAGCTAGCACAAGATTGCGGGATTTCAACATAACATTGATGAAAGTAAGACAAATAAAGTAACAATATACAAGAAAGTGATGGAAGTAAAATAAATCACCAGGTACTCTATGTATGCTTCAAAATTTTCTCAAAACTTATACCCAGCAAAATCCTTCATATAAATAACAGGCATTCATTTTCCAACAAAATAATGATGGATTCAAAAGCTAGAAAATCGATTGAGCGACTCACCAACGAGTCGAGAAATGGTGGATCGCTCGAAGGAATCTAAGCAGCTCGCGGTCGATTTCCCGTTGGAAGGTTTATGCTATTCGATTTTTGTCGGAACAAGCGAGGTTTCACCGTAAACTAATTCGCACAAAATAACTAAGGGCGATGGGTGCTTGAATAGGCCAAAAAAATACAATCGGAGAAGATATAAGGGCGATCAATTTTATAACTTGGAGACAAAGTTGCGCATCAGAGCTGGAACGAGAAGAAACTGCGCAGTAAAACCCTTGGAAATGAAAGCTTCTTGCTTCTCAACTACCCTTTATAGCTTGGAGAAGAAGTTGCACACCAGCGTTGGAACGAGAAGAAGCTGCGCAAAAAAAACCCTTGAAACGAAAGCTTCTTGCTTCTAAACTACCCTTTATAGAAGGGTAGTTTAGTAAAGTCATTGAAAACGTTACTAATTAGCACGTGCGACTAATTTGCCAATCTCACAGAAATTACGAGTTAAGAAAAACTTGAAAACCTTTTTCTCTAAAATGTTAGGTTTCTATATAATAGTCTAAAACGCTTCTTTTCTAAGGTTGTTTTTCTAATTTCCCTAAAGTAGTAATACTTCGAAAGCTGAAACAAGAAATTTCCCTTTTACTTTATAATATTTCTCCCATCACTTTCTATCTCAGGTTAGTTATCAATAATGCCAAATAGCACCATGGTTTTGACAAAACAATCCACAAATATGTTGCTATGTTGGACCCAGACCCAGTTTTCCAAAACAACTAGCCATCAACAACATACCCACTTCCTGTCTATGAATCCTCTGCAATCTGTATATATATATATATATACTAGTGGACCCTGCATATGCAAATGCACGTGAGAGTTTATTTGAAGAATGAATCGTTACAATATAAATTTTAAAAATATTTTTGCATTAAAAAATAAAATTATTGGGCACCGAAATTTCGGTTTGGTTAGGACTGAAACCAAATCCGGTATGTTCACAAAAATTTTGGGATTTCGGCTGAACATCCTAGACGAAATTTCAGCCAAAATGTGGTGGGGCTGGCCGAAGTTTCGGTGCTCATACTTTTTTTTGTTTTAAAACAAAAAAATTATCGGCCTTCAAAATATTAGCCAATAATTTGGCCAACAAACCGAATCAGGTATGCTCACTGAAATTTCGCGATTTCGGCTGAACATCTCGGATGAAATTTCGACCGAAATGTGGTGGGCCAGGCCGAAGTTTCGGTGCTCATACTTTTTTTTGTTTTGTTTTAAAACAAAAAATTATCGGCTTTCGAAATATTAGCCAATAATTTGGCTAACAAACCGAATCTGGTATGTTCACTGAAATATCGGGATTTTGGCTGAAATTTCGACCGAAATGTGGTGGGCCAAGCCGAAGTTTTAGTGCTCATACTTTTCTTTTTTTTTATTTTAAAACAAAAAATTATCAGCCTTTAATTATTGATTAGCAAATTATCGACTGATAACTTCAAATTATCGGTCATGAATTTGAAGGCTACAATTTTTGACCGAAAATTTCGAGATTTTATTTCGGTGCGGTTCGAAACTGATGTGTTTCGGCCAAAATTTTGATCCATGACCCCAACTAAAATGAAGTCTTTACATTTGTGATGAAGGTAGCAAACTCGATATCGGCATTAGGTATCGATCCACGAAGGACCGATACGAATCGGTCGATACGTATTGGCCCTTTTTAAAAGAAAAATAAAAGCGCAAGGTCTCGGTACAATCCAATATGTATTGACCGATACGGACCTTTATCAGCCGATACCAATCGATAATTTGAAGTTATTTGTTAATGATTTGCTAATCATCAAATTATCGGTCGATATTAAACCATCATATATATTATTGGCCGATATTTGTGGGTTTTTTTATACAAAAATTGGCATTGAAATTTGACCAATATAAATCTCCTCGGATTTTCTGCTGAAATCTCGACATTTCGGTGGGGTTCGAAACCGATTCGTTTCGTCCGAAATTTTGATCCTTGTTGTAAGGTATGACATCTTGGGCGATACTGATACATAACGGTGATACATATCGGTTTTTCAATAAACCGATACATATCGGTTCTGATACTTCTTGGTCCTCCAACTCGGTATCAGTATCAGCTCATACAAGCCCGTATCAGCCGATATGTATCGGTTTGCGCCAGGACCTTGGTTTTTTTTTTTCACAAGGGCCAATACGTATCGGCCGATTCGTATCGGTCCTCCCTGAATTGATACCCGATATCGAGTTTGGCACTTCGATCCCAAACGATAAACACTTTATTTTAGTTGGGGTCATAGATCAAAATTTTGGTTGATAACTTCAAATTAGCGGGCCAATAATTTTGGGTTTTTTTAAAAAGACAATTTGAGCACCGAAATTTCGGCCTGGATCACAAGATTTCGACTGATAATTTGATGATTAGCAAATTATTAGCCGATAACTTCAAATTATTGACCGAGAATTTGAAAGCCATGATTTTTTATCCAATATTTCAAGATATCGGCCGAAAATCTCGGACGAAATTTCTGCCGAAATCTTGTGGTCCAAGTCAAAATTTTGATGCCCGAAGTTTCTTTTTTTTAAAATCCAAAATTATCGGCCGAAAAAAAAACTCAAAATTATCGGCCGATCTCATTATATTGGCTGATAATTTGATGATTAGCAAATGATCGGCCGATAAGTTCAAATTATTGGCCGATAATTTTGAGTTTAAAAAAAAATTCATAGGGCACCAAAATTTTGGTGAAAATTTATGTGACACACCCAAAAAAGTAACCTTAAGATCAATTTTGAGCGTGCACATAATGTTCAGGTCACTTTTTCAAAGATGTGTGTTTTGTGAAATAAAGCACTGATCGACCGATAGTACTCGCATGATCTCAAGAGCCATCATGCGAAAGATTGAGAAGATAAACGATGTCCATCGTCTAATTCAATGCAGCCCATGTATTTCAACGTGGGTAAACTCAACTATTCGGTGGGTGAATTTAAAGAAACCAAAAACCAATAGTAGCTCTTTTGTCTTTAGTGATAGGAAGGAATCTAAACAAGAAACCCTTTTCACTTTTATATAAAAGTACATATATATATATAACCTATAAAAAATGCAAAGCTAAAAGACAAATTCTCCCTTTAGGTTTTTGGGTTCTATCACTACAAGACAAAATGAGAAAATACGAAAAGACCAACCGTATGGATAAGGAAGACAAAGAGACCCTTTAGTTCTATCTAAAAATACCAAAAGACCAACCGTCTCTATGGACAAAGAAGACAAAGAGACCCTTTGGTTCTATCTAATCAATGGAAGATTTTAAAGGAGCGAGATTAATTATTGAAACAGAAAGAGGAAGAACTCGAAAAACCGTGATAAAGCACAAGAGAAGCTCTAGTTGGAACTAAAGAAGTTGCAGAAATTGAAGGAGTTCAAACCCACGGTTTGCTATATTTTTTTCCTTTCTCGAGCTTTCTTCTTCAGATTTTATTTTTGAATTAATATGATCTTTAGTTTTTGTTCTTTTTTTTCTATTGTGTAGAGTTTCCCTCTTGTTCAGTCTCTAAGAGAAAAGGAGCAAGAGAAGAGAGAGAAGAAAAAGAAGAAGCAGGGGTCCAGTTGAAACAGGTTTGAATAAGCCCTGTTTCTATATAAATCTTTGGAGCTTTTCCATTTTTCACATGAAAAAAAGACTTCTTTTTTTTAGTAGGAAGCAGAAAAGGGAAACAAGAAAATTAAGAAAAAAAGAGATCCTTTGCAACCTAACTATGGTAAAAAACTTCTTGTTGGTTTTTTTACTGATCAATTTTGATGGGTTTTTGATGGTTTCTTATGTTTTTTTTTTAAATCAATTTTGATGGTGTTCTGAATTTTTTAGGGTTTTTTATGGTTATTTTATTTATTGGTTTTGATTTTTTTGGGAATTTTTCTTTTTTGAGGCATCGTAAAAAACTTCTTTCTGGGTTTTTTTTTATCGATTTTTTTACTCTCTACTTCTTCTGAAGCTTTTTTTTATTTAAATTTTTTCATTTTAAAATTTGGGTTAGGGTTTTTTCGTGAGTTTGGGTTTTTCTTTTGTAGAGATATTAGAGTTTCAAATCTTTTGGAGAGAATTGATTTAAAATGGGGTTTGATTCATCTATTTTTATTTTTTAGGAGTATCTATCTATTAATTCTTTTTACTATTGGTTTTTTTCTTTTCCATGACAATACCAAAAAACCTTAGGCTGTCATGTCGGTTTTCCTGAAATTTAGCATTTCACGCAGTGTTGGATGGGTTGGCCAGTAAGTATTTTTTTCTTATTTCTTTCTACTTTTTGGATCATCTTTATTTTATTTATTTACTACTTTTTTTAGTCGTTGTGTCTTAATATGCTCTGAGATGATGTTTAGCAGCCATGTGTCAGAGACCCTTTTATGACTATGGGTCTTTCATGCTTGTATATTACACATACATATTGCAATTTGTATGCCATAATTTGATTCGATTTTTATGTTTGGGTGGTGTTTATTATGAGCATTTATTGAAAAAATAGCACTTATATATAATTTTTGTTTCAATTAAAATTTTATTATAGTGTTATTTTAACCCATGTTGCATCAAAGATGTGTTCTTGTTGATTGTTTGGTTTTAAAAAAACGCATAACTAACAGACACAATTCTACCCTTTCGGTCCTATCTCTACCCTTTCGGTTCTATCTAATAAAACAAAACACCTAAATTATCTTCTTTCGATTCTATCACCCTTCGATTCTATCTATCTATCTTCGGTTTTAAATTATTAGCTGATTTGTTAAGATATATTTTAATCTATAAAATCTGTTTGATTGTGATCTTTGTGATGATAGGTTGAAGGTTTTTCGGGTCTCATCAAATTTGAAGAAGTCATTTAGATTGGGAAGAGGGTATTTGGGGATAGGTTTTGAGCTTGATATGAGTTTTGGTTGAAATGGGTTATAGCGTTGTGGGGTTTATTTATTTTTATCAAATTTGCAGTCATGGGTTCAGTTGAGATTCGAAAAAGAGGGTATTTGAGACAGGTTTTGAGTTTTTGAGACTGACTTCACTTTCTCTTTGCTTGTTTTGATTCTTATTTAATTATTATTGTTATTCTTCTTCTTCTAATTTGAGTTTTTTAGTGATGGGCTTGCCTCAATTATGTAGAAATTGTGGTTTTGATTTATTTTAGTAGCCTTTTTTATGTTTGATGTTGTTCAGTTTTTTTGGTCGAATCCCTTGAAAACAACCTCTCACAAGCACTTAATTCATAGAGTAAATGACGTATAGATTGCACTTGCACATTGATGCTTTTGATTGAACAACTAAGGTTTCTGAATGAATCACAATTACAAATCAACAAAATCTCTCTTTCACTCATTTTACTTGCACCTTTTCCCAACATATGGACGTGGATAGGTGAAACTCAGAAAATTATACTACTAATTTAGGGCTATCAATGGGCGGGCCGGACTTAGAATGAACTCATCCCATATCAGAGTTGGGCTTAAATAAAAAGATAGCAATCAACAAAGATTTGTTCTTCACTTTAGTGATAAACTGATCAACCTCTTTGTGAAACTTTTAAGTAAGTTTTTGTGATGGGTTGAAATCAAATTGCATTGACTGATTTTTTGGAATCTATCAAAATAGAAGGCAAACAAGGATAAATTATATATAATCACTTATTTTATATCATATCGTTCACTTGAATTGCTTCAAAATTTAAGTATTTTTTAAGTTTCAACTTCTTTTGAAGGTGTTTTTTGTTTAAATGTTTTTTTTTAGGATTTGGGTTAGGGTTCTTTCGTGAGTTTGGAGTTCTCTTTTGTAGAGATATTAGGGTTTCAAATCTTTTGGGGAGAATTGATTTAGCTATTTGGGATTTTGGGTTTTGGAGGTTGGGATGTTTATTTATTTTGTTTGTTTGTTTATTTTTTTATCGATTTTGTTTAAAATGGGGTTTGATATAGCTTTTTTTTTTTTTTTGGAGTATCTATTGATTTTTTCTTTTTCTATTTTAGGAATTTAGTTTCTTAGTTTCTATGATTTTTAAATATCCATCACAGTTATCCTTGGATCGCTTGATCTCATATTTTTTTGGACTGCACTAATGCCAAAGATAATTTGCCCCTTGGATAGCTTGGAACGATGAAAACTCAGATGGCCCAGATTATTTTTAATCAAGATTATGTTTATTTTGTTTGCTATAATTTTTGCAATTCATTATTTGTTCTCAACACCCATGCTGTGTGAACTCCCTATTGCTTAGATTATTTTCTCTTTTTAGCAGCTATTATCGGCCGTTAGCATTAAAATTGTTTTAGCTGCAGCCAACTAAATCGTTAGCAACAACAGGTTTACCAGAGGTTTGTTGGCTGCTGGTAAATGTGAGTAGCACCTTTGTTTTTTGAGGTTTTTTTTTCTTGAATTTAGGGAGAAAAAGAGGTGGGTGTGTTGCGATTCTGAGTTAAAAGTTAAATTTTAGGGAAATATGGTTGTGGGTCTTCATACTGGAGTGCTATGGGTCGTGGAAATAGGATGATGCCCCTGATGTTGTTGTAAGTGCTTCCATGTTTCCTTCTCTTTGATTTTATTGTACTAAGCTAAAATTAAAATTATATCTTGTTTCAAACCCACGATTTTATATAATGATGAATTTGTTCAAGGGAGTTCATATTCCTATCAACATCAAAATTTATTGTTATCTAGCGTCTTCTGGATTGTTTGGTTCCCCTGTTATCTTTTATTGATATTTCAATAAATAGACAGTGTGATTGATTCTCACTCAATAAATCATATAAATCCCGATCAAAAACTAGACTGGCTGGTATTGGATGTTTGTTAATCCTTAATTTTGTTCAATGTTAATATTAGATGAACTTTTTTCTTTTGCATAAAAGAAATCAGTTCGTTATCTCATGCCGATTAATTCTCTCTTCATGGTCCCAATGAACCAGTTCCACTCATACTTTAGTTTTATCCAATACTTTCAGTTAAAAAAAAATACTGAATGGTTTGAATCATTTGGGATCTCTTCTTATTACTTCATCACATGATACTAAATGATCTTTGATCAAATAATCTTACACCATTTACACCGGTCCTTAAGATCATTTCATTTATCTTCTGTCAAGTTCGTTGTCATAAGAATTAGAATTATGAATAAGTTGTCCGCACGTACATCGCACGTGCAGGGCCCACTAGTATATATATAGAAGTCTCGAACCCACCAACTCCTTAACAAAAACCCATCATTCTATCTATTAAAATCTCCCAATACTCCTCCTTTATACATCAAAATCCAACCCAAATAACAAAAGGGTGAAGAGATGAGTTCAACAAGCAGACAATGGATTGTGGCCGCTAGCATAGGAGCAGTTGAGGTGCTCAAAGATCAGGGTGTGTGCAGATGGAATTATGCTTTCAGATCTTTACATCAAGAGGCCAAAAGTAGCTTTGGATCCTACATTCAATCCAAAAGATTGCCTACTTCTCCACAGTCACCATCATCATCTTCTTCTTCTTCTTCTTCTTCTTCTTCTTCTTCGATTATGAAGAGAAGAGGAAATGAGAAGCCTAAACAGTTAGAGGAATCGCTACGGAAAGTGATGCACTTGAGTTGTTGGGGGCCCAATTGATTTAAACACACAATTGCTTTTTCGCAATTTGAATGCCTAAATAAGTGTAAATTTTGTTGTTTTTAAACAATGTTATGAAGTGCAAAACTGTTGATTATATCAATATCTGCTTGTTTATCGGCAAAGATTGATTGCATGGATTTTTTTTGTTTTTGCCTACATGGGATTTTTTACCTTTCTCACCACCAAGTTGTTAAGCAAATTTGGATGATTTTCCCAAAGAAACTTGGTTCCAGCTTTGTTCCTTTCTTTTTATCAGATCATGTTCCTACAATCAGACGGTCAGATTCTGATTCTATAGAACACATCCCGAAAGGTGATATGAGAGTACACCCATTATCATGTTCATTGTTGGGGATATGTGCCACATGTGATAAAAAGTTGATCGTATGATATTAGTCCCATGATATTAAGATCTATTGCGTAGAAGGGTTGGAACTAAAAGCAATCTTATGATCTGTTTCAAAGCAATTAACAGGTTTAAGCTCGTGAAACATGGGTGGAGAACGAAGAATCTTGATTTCTAAATGAAGGTACCCTTATGCAATTTCATTCAGATTATAGAACTGTGGCCAGGTAGTCAAAAGGCACCTCAGATTGTATGCTGCCAAGAGTGCTATGTGCCCTGGCCCCCTCTATGGTGCACTTGCCCTTTGGATGATTAACCAAGGGTGGCTTTCGGATGGTCAGTTTTTTATTCAATGGGGCACATATCCTTAAATTCATATGGCACACATCACGCTCCCATGTGAGGGCCACCTTTTGAGATCTGTACCCTATGGAATAAAAAATTTGACAGTCCGATGGCAAGCCCATGGTCTCAAAATCCACTGTGTGGAAGATTGGAATGAAAAACAATTACCATCTTCTAATTCAGCGCGAGCAATGATTTTTAGTGTAGGTGCCCACCAATAATCTTGGAGGTGCGAATGGAGGTACGCTTAAATGGTCCTACAGTTTCAGACCTTGGCATTTTGGTCATTTGGCAGTAGTTCGAATTGGAACTGCCCTAGTTTACAAGGTTCGAATTTCTAAGGCCATTAAGCAAATGGTGAAACTCTGAAAGCCGAAACTGAAAGTTTCCCTTTTATTTTAGAATATTTCATCCTTCACTTCCCATCTCAGTTTAGGCTGTGTTTGGGATTGCTCTTTAGAGGTAAAGAGCAACCAAAACTCAGCCTTGCACTCTCCGAAAGAGCTAAGAGAACTAACAACCAAACACAGTCCTATTCTAAAATAGTCTCTGCCAGTGCAGAGAGCTGCTCTTTGCCTCGAAAGAGTAATAATAATTGATATTCAATAATGCCAAATGGCACCATGGTTTGGATAAAACAATCTACAAATCTGCTTTTATGTTAGACCCGGACCCAGTTTTCCAAAACAACCAGCAATCAACCACCAAAAAACACTTTTGGTTTATAAATCCTCTGCATTCTGTCTACATATTTATAGAAGTCCCAAACCCAGCAACTCCTCATCAAAACACAAAGTCATCCATTCCAAGTTCCCAATTCTCTTCTTTTATTCATCAAAATCCAACCCAGACACATAAGAGTAAAAAGAGATGAGCCCAAGAAGAGAGAAGGACGTGAGAGGGTTAAACAATCAGAGGATTCACCAAGGAAAGTGTTAGATATTTTGTCATAATCATGGTCAAACCTAGAAGTGCTCTAAATAAGTGTTAGAGTGCGAAGAATTTTCATTGCGTCGGATCGACGGAGAACATCCGTGAGTGATTCACAGACGTCCGTGCCCCGACAATTATGGGAAGTTAGTGTTCTACAGACATCCGTAAGTGATTCACGGACGTCCGTGTTCCAATGGATAAAAGGGAAATTTGTATTTCAAAAAAATATATTTTTTGGGGAAAAGTTCTTCATGTTAAAAATTCTCTTTAGAGTTCCCCATATGCTAAAGTGATTTGTTTGTTTCTAATTTATTGTTGACTCGTGTGAAACGAGTGAACCATCTTGAGAGACGACGGTTGAAGGCGATAACATTGTCACTATGAAAAGGATGATCGTGAGATGTGGTTGGTGTTGCTGAGAAGAGTGATATGAGATTTCATTCTTAAAGTACTGTAATAATTTATTTTTTATAGTGGATTTTTTGTCTTGGATCTGAGATATATCCTATAATTTTTACCTGTGAAAGGGTTTTTCACATTATTAAAATCGTCTGTGTTTATTTTGTGATTATGTTTGTATATTTTCTTTAGTTATATCATCGAAACCCCAAAATTTCATAAAGTGATATACTTGAGCTGTTGGGGACCCAATTGATTAAACAACCAATTGCTTATTCACAATTTGAAAATGTGTATTTATAAATGTTTTTTGTTTATGAAGAAGATTATGAAGTGCTTAACTGTTGATTATGTCAATAGTTGCTTGCTTATCACAAATATTAATGCCATGGATCCATTAAGTGAAGGCAACAAACTCTTCGCAACAAGGTTCCTCATTGTCTTGCATATAGAAGGGAAGAATCAGAGAATTTCTTACCATCATATGTCATTATTTAATTTAATAAAAATTTCTTTTCATCATGTGTCATTATGTTAATAATATTGACTATGTTGTCATCGTTAAGTAATCAGTGTCGCAACTACTCTCATTTCATATATGAGGGTGGACAGATTTATATATTGTTAGCAAGGATCAAAATTTTGAGTTTCATTTCGGTTTCAGAGGGGACCAAAACCGAAATTTTGGACTGAAATTTTAACCCCATACAAAATCTGACCTAAATTTCAATCTTAAATTATCGTTTCGATGGAGAGCGAAACCTATAATTTCAGCCAAAATTTTGATCATTTCAACCGAAATTTTAACCCTTGATTTTTCAGATTTTTGAGCATCAATCAAATGTCTTAAGATTGTCCCTCAAGCTTATTAGTTGAATATTCGTCGCTCAAAACTAGGCTCCAGTCAATGCAAGTTCCTTAACTTTTTTTCACCACTAATCTGAGTTGATAAAGAGATTTGGTCACTAACTGAGCTGAGCCTTATTCCATCAAGTGGTATTCCATGCACTTCTTTCAAAATGGTGGGTCATTTAATCCTAAAAAAAGGAGACCATCATTCGTATGGTCATTCAAAAGCCTTAAGCCTATCCAATTATCAATTTTTTCCGTTAATGAACATTTTGAGCCTAAGGCTTTTGTAAATAGTTATTTAAATATCCTCAAAAAAATTACAAAAATCTATATAGTCATTCAAAAGCCTTTCCAATTATCACTATTTTCCATTAATGAACATTTTGAGACTTTTGTAAATAGTTATTCAAATATCCTTATAAAAATTACAAAAATCTAAACCTCCGCTCCAAGGACGAAAAAACACCCCCTTATAAAGAAGTAATATCCACTAAGGAAAAGATAGGGGAGAAAATATGTTCAAAAATGCCCGAAAAAATAGAGAAAGAAAAGAAAATAAAAAGTATAAATGAATGAAAAGTGAAAAGAAAAAGAAAAATTGGAGGCTATCAAAGAAATTTTGTATCAAGTCAATTCGTCGGAGGTGATGAACATCATTTGCAACCCCTCAATTATTCATGCAACCCATTCTATAAATACTTTTTCCCATCTTTCTATTGCCCTACTCTTATTTCATATGAGGCGAAAGCCTTGAAAATGTTCGTCTCACCAAGTATCACGTTTGAAGGGGCAGGACTAAGTTCTAGTACCAGCGGGCTACAATGGAATCAACATATATTTGAGGTTTATATGCAGCTTGGGATGCAAAGCTCCCAAGGGGCAAGCAAGATCAAAATTTTGGAGAACGGATGGATCAAGCAATTTTTTTTTTTTTTTTTTTTTTCAGACCATAATAAAGAAATATATTAAAAAAATGCAAGCTTAGCAAATATTTGACAAAACGTTCACAAGAGAATTTGTCTAACTTTTAGATTAATTAGGAGAATTTTATAACAACCCATTAAAGAAAGAAAAAGAATGAGAGAATCCATGGCATTGAAGTTTGCCATAAACAAGTATACAAATATGATTAAATATAATCGAACTGCCAAAAACCCAATTGGGTGTTTAAATTAATTGGGTCCCCAACAACTCAAATACATCACTTTCCTTAGAGATTCCTCTGATTGTTTAAGCTTTTCTTTTCCTTCTCTCTTGTTTACAATCAAAGAAGAAGAAGAAGATGAGTATGGAGAAGTAGAAAATCTTTTGGCTTGGATATAGGATCCAAAGTTCTTCTTGCCCTGTTGATGTAAAGATCTGAAAGCATAATTCCATCTGCGGACACCCTGATCTTTGAGCACCTCAACTACTCCAATACTTGCAGCAACGAACAATGCTCTGCTTGTGGAACTCATCTCTTCTCTGTTTAGTTTCTGGCCTGGATTTTGATGTATAAAGGAGACTTGGGAATTTGGAATGGATAGATGATTAACTTCTGGTTTGATGAGGAGTTGGTGGGATAAGAGATAAATATATATAGAAAAGAATTTACAAACCAATAATGGTTTTGTTGTTGATAGCTGGTTGTTTTGGGAAACCAGGTTGGGTTCCGATATGCCAGGGGGTCTCTTTAATCCAAAAACCATGGTCGCTATAAGTGAAGTGAAGTAAATAAGTGAGAAGGTTCAATCAAGAATAAATAAAGTACCTTTATTACCCACTAGCTGACGATGCATGTAGGGACATAATACAAACCCAAGTTAAAATAACTATGGTTAGATCATTTAATCACATGCTTTTGAGTGAAGAGTGCCTCTATTCGCGCCTACCAAATTACTTGCGGGTGCCAATACTGAAAATTGTTGGCTACATTGAATCGAACGACGGAAAAATAAAAATTTGACAGTCTGATGGCAAGCCATAGTCTCAAAATCCTTTGTGTGGAAGATTGGAATGAAAAACAATTACCAAAGTGTAATTCAATACGGTCAATGAATTTTTCGGTGTAGGCGCCCACCGGTAATTTGGGAGGTGCGAATAGAGGTACCCTATGCATAAACGTGTAGAATTCCCTGGGCCTAACTCAATCTCACAAAATCGGCTTGTAAGGTGAGGAGTGCCCATATTATATATAGCCTATGCCCTCGCACGTGTTGGCGGGATTGAGCCAAGCCAAATAACGTGGATAATTGAATTGGGTGACGTGGAGCGGAGAAATATTGGCTCTGATACCATGTAGAATTTTATGCGCCTAACTCAATCTCACAAAACCGACTTGTTATGTGAGGAGTGCTCAGATTATATTTAGCCCACAGGCAATGTGTGACTATTCTAACAAAACGGTCTTACAATTTCAGATATTGTAATATAAAGCACGAACAGTGTTATACAGTGGATAATTTTTTATAGACAATATTGCAGACAGCTTATGTGGCTCGATGCAACTGCACTCATAGTGGGCCCTGTTGTGATTTTAATATTGTTTTACTCGTAAGTGCACGAATCGTGATGTAGCCAGTGGGTACAGAGTACGAGATCGTTCCCACAAGAATTAGTTAGAAAATTATAAACGGAAATAGCAACTAACCAAAAGAATAACCACAGATCTATCACAGTATTTACTAATTTATGAATATGATAATTTTGATGGATGAGATAAGTACTAACAAAAATTGAGAATTTAAATAAATAATAAAATATAAGGATTGGGATGCTAAATCCTCTCATTGTAGGTTTATCATTCATGCAATACAAATCTGTAATTAAGATATGAGATTCACAAAAGATGTCTATGCACATACATGGTACCCGAACACCCGTGAGTTCTAAAGTACAGATCTGAGATCAAGGAGATGCATGATTAGCATCCCATGAGTGTATGATTAACACTCACACCTCAGAAAGCACTCAGAATCAAATCTTTGGGTGGTAAATACCACACTACAGATCTGAGATCAAGGAGATGTATGATTAACATCCCATGAGTGTATGATTAACACTCACACCTCAGATAGTGATAGAATTTACTATGAGATAACAGAGATTAGAATAAAATTACTATTGCAAATATGAAATCACGGGACATGATTAGCTCCTATATCTCAGATAGCGAGAAGATGATATTCATACAAATAGTAATACCAGAGTCCACAAAATGATCTAACATCTTCATCATACACTTATATTATTATGAATAAATACCTCGAATGGGATTCATTAGACCCCATCCTTAATGGAATTAGCCCCACATGATAGAATTGAACAACATGATTAAAAAATAAATTAACATAAACATTAAAATACCGTGCATAGCTTTAACAAAATTCATAAAAAAACTTTAATCCCAATCTGCTACAATCCCTCTTCGAAAGTGCAGAAATGAAAACTAATCTAAATCTTACGCCTAGAAAAATGAATAACAAGAACTAGAACAACCGGTACTGAATGCAACGAGAGAAGATCCCCCCGAATCCTCATATTTTTTTCTTAAATATCTTTCTGGTTTGGAATTTGAATTTTGATCTTAGTCGATTGATCGACTTAAGTGGTTGATCAATCGACCAAATTTAACTTTGAAATTTAAATTCAAATCTCCTTTGTTATGTCGAGGCATCGACCTTAGGGGGTCGATTGATCGACATAACCAAATGGTTCAAGTTCAGCATGTCCTTTGTTTCACTGTTTCGGTGTTTGTTGACTTTGCGTTCTTTTATACTCCTTAGTGCATCTAATGACCAATTTTACCTGAAACTCATAAAACTTTACAAATCTCATTAGATAGCTGTTATCGGATGGCTAAATGTAGGTATTTAGGAATGAAATATCATCATATTTCACTACTCATCAGGCTCAAACACTACAACCAGTTACGTCATGCCACATAAGTTTTCGAAAAATTTGCACTTTCTGCCTATAATTTTGCTTATTTGCAAAAAAGGCCCTGTAGTTTCAATCTTTGCACAAAAGCCAACTCTAAGCCAAACCCTTTCCACGTCAGCACCGACTTTGAAATGTCTCAAATACCCTTGTGTTTTAAAATCCTTTATATTTTTAAACTGTTAAAAACTTTTTACTTTCCACTTTTCACTATTACTGCTATAATAACTGAGAGAGCGGCAACGAAGCAGCGACACAACGGGCTTAATTTTTCAAGTTTTTTTTTTTTATTAAAATATTATTCTCTACTGTCATTTTATCATAGTCCGCTACCTTACCGCTATCTTAGCGTAGCGAAACGCTACTATAAGATAGCGGAATGCTACCTTGCCACTATCTTAGCGTAGCGTTCCGCTACATTACATCTATCTTGTTGTAATGGAACGCTACCCTAAGATAGCGGAACGCTACGATAAGATAGCGTTCTGCTACTCTAAGATAGCGGTAATGTAGCGGAATGCTACGCTAAGATAGCGGCAAGGTAGCGTTCTGCTATCTTAGGTAGCGGATTGATTTTATAATTATTTTTTTAATTACTTAAAAAATTTTATGATCTATGTAATTATCACTCTTTAATTCTAAGATGTCTAAATAAATAAAAGCCTATGAAAAATATACAGGAATTAGTGTTAAAAAATTTTGCATGCATTGTAGTGAAGATATTAGATGGATCAATTTTCAATTGTCTATTTAATATTTCTGAGAATGTAGTACTTATTGGACACTTCGTTGACGCGATATTGAACTTTTGAGTTAAAGATAACATTTTTAAAGTGAAGAACACGAAGGTGTTTCTGGATGAGGCCGATATATCATTGATTTTAGGCCTTAATATGTTAACAGGTTCTGAGACTGAGCATGTGACAATAACAGAGGGAGAAACCATTCGATTCAAATTCTTCAGGGGACAGACTGCTAAAAGGTCTCGTATTAAAGAAATTGTTAATAATGTCGATCTTTCCGACGATGAATTTTTGAAATTATCGTTGTTGTTTCTCTTATGTTCATTCTTAGTTCCGGATACATACTAAGAAGTGGATAGCAAATACTTAGACTTAGTCAATAACCTCGAAGAATTCAACGAATATCCGTGAGGGTTAGTGGTTTACAAATATTTAGTTTACTGCATAGGTAAAGCGATAGTCAAAAAAGAAGCGGCAAAAGTGTCGCCAAAAGGACACTACAACATCTACGGGTTCACTATCACCTTACAGATTTGGGCATTGGAGCGCTTTCCAGAAGTCCACCCTGCTTGTACTCAACTGAAAAGTCCCTTTCCGAGGCTGTTGAAATGGGAAGCAATGAAATTCAGTCGAAATCCAGATTATTACCAAAGAAAAATTCTTAACTCTCTGGATATCGTCAACCTCGATGTTGAGAAACACGAATTACAATATCGATCAATTCGGCTCTTTTTCAGGCAAAGAGATATAGAAAGCAAATGAAAAAGAGAACAGGAACACCCGACCCAAAAAAAGGCGAAAGAGTTACATAATGATTACGATGAGGATGGTGACGATGACGATAATAATAATGACGATAATGACGATTACGAGGTAGTTTTACATTACCAAGCGAAATCAAAGGGAAAAAAAAGGAAAGTATGTAGCAGCCAATAAGAGAACAGCCGGCTAGGCATCCCCAACTTATAAACAAAGTAACGAAGCTTTGGAAAAAGTGTTCGTCTCTCCGGATGATAGTTAGAGAAATGGAAGGCGATTTCAATTACGCCTTCGTTATTTTAAAAGGGCAGGCGATACAAATTGAGCAGCTTGGAAGAGAAAAGAAAACCTTACAAGTGAAAGTTAGGTTTTTAGAAGATCAAGTAGCTTACTTGAAGAGTGAAAATGCTGCTATGAAGAATGATCTTGAGGCAGTAAAATCTCATTTATCAAAGGTATATACTAACTTAAAATATATAATTTTTTAATATTTTTTTTATATATAACATTATTTTTAGATCACTAACACTAAAAATGGTAACTATATCTTTTTAGATAACTAAGATAGTGGTCCGCTATCCTAAGATAGCGGTATGATAGCGGATATTGTGAAATTCTTTAAACTTCTTTTTTTGTAATTATATAGGGTGAAGTGCTATATTCAGTGCTATCTTCAGTACTATTTGATACTTTTATTACCCCCAAGTCCCCTTCCTCTCATCAATTTGTCCATGAGCCTTCTATACCTAAGCCTTCTACCACTCAACCCTCTGCTTACCAACCTCTTGAACCCTCTTTACCTAAGCCTTCTACCACTCAACCCTCTTCACCCAAGACTTCCTCCTCTGAACCCATTTACCCTCAATTCTCTCCACGCAAGCCTTCCTCCTCTCATACCACTACAGTCCAACTGTCGGTCAACAAAGTGGTTGAAGCTTCAGTAATCCAGCCTACTTACGAGTCGCAGCCGGCATCACTTAAATCACTTCTAGTAAACCCTTTTGCATCAAAGAGTAATGTCGCCTTAGAAAAGAAGGGCACGGGATACGAGTTGCGAGCTCGAAAAAAAAGAAAGACGCCAACTAAGAGAGATGGTGTAAAACGACAAAGAGTGGCTGTCGTTGAAAAAAGAAGAAGAAGAAGAGTCATAGTCCATGGAACATAAATTTATGCTCAGTATGTGGAACTGGCCTGCGGATGACGATCTTGCTCTTGTGAATACTATCTCTGGTGTTGATGTCACCGTAGAGAATTTAAGGGTCCTCCAAGGAAGGGGTGGCTTGACAATGAAGTGATGGGCATACTTCAAAGTCTTAGAGATAAAAAATGACTCTATATTTACGAAAATGGCGGACAAGAGCTGATTTGCATCGGCCTCGGCCCTGGTATCATTTTTTTCCTTTATTATTTTATTTATTTATTTATTTACGTCATTCGGGCTTTTCAATTAATTAATTATTCTAATCATCAATTACAGACTCTGATTATAGCGGATCACTCAATATTTAATAAATCTGTGGCTGATAAAAATCTAGAGCCACTCAATGACTTAGATAAATGGGAGGCGTACTGTGACAGGTGGAATGTTCTTCATAAGTGCAAATCGCTTGAGGTCCTGTTTAAGAGTACGACACGCGGTATTAATGCTATCGATTATGGAACGGTAAGTTCTTTTTTAGATTACAGTAACACTTTTCATATTTCTTAATAAACACAGTACTAATTAAATTTCTGATTACACACATATTTATTTTCCAATGCATAGCCAGAGACATCAACATTGGACATTGGCTATTGTGTCTGTAATGAACCGCACTGTGAAGCTGATAAATCGGGCCAACCCAAAGTCTTCAAGGAAGTTCGAATCACACAAAGAAAGTTTGTTGCATCACCTGTCGCGGCTTCTTCACACTGTCAGATTGAGTTCTGCTCTCGATCAACCGTGGCAGCTAACGGTGATGGACGGTGTCGATCTTTCCCACCAACACAACGGTTGGGACTGTGGTGTTTTTGTATTGAAGTATATTAAGTACTTTTTCGAACGGTGGAGAATAGATTTCAACGAGAAAAACATGCCTCAATTTTGAGACGAAATCGGACATTCCTTGTGCACGTTTGGAAAAATAACTGAGTAGTTATTTTTCTTTCACTTATATATTTTTGTGTAAATTCTGTGTAAATTTTTCTTTCATATATTTCTATGTATATTCGTCCATATATTTTTTCTGTCTAAATTTTTGTATCGATTTTCTTTCACTTGTATATTCGTCCATATATTTTTTCTGTCTAAATTTTTGTATCGATTTTCTTTCACTTGTATATTCGTCCATATATTTTTTCTGTCTAAATTTTTGTGTCGATTTTCTTTCACTTGTATATTCGTCCATATATTTTTTCTGTCTAAATTTTTGTGTCGATTTTCTTTCACTTGTATATTCGTCCATATATTTTTTCTAATTTTTTTACCCTTGCACCTGATGCCAACTCATCTTGAGTTGGGATCTCTAGGTTCTGTAGGGCCGAAAGTGTAATTTTCCAATAAAAAACTATGTACGTATAACCAGGGCAACCACTACATTCGCTTTTCAATCACGTTGACCTCACAAAATTATTTGTCCAGTAAAATCTGAATCATTGATTGATCGCATATCATCACTTGATCAATGTGGAAATATCGTGAGGCTAGTAATCACTTTTAGTTAAAATTTTCTCTCAACCATCTTGATCTATGATTTCCACTATTGAACCCTTTTGCACAATTGTATTTTTCATACTCTCAAATGGATTCATCAATCTTATTGTCAAGTGATAGATGGTTCCATGACGCTCCATTTAGAGTCTATCAAATAGAATTTATGTAAAGTTCAAGTAATCTAAGTGGTATATGTGATGACCCTAATAATCCCACCTCAATAGGGAAATGTCCATAGCCTGATTTATAAGTGATTCCCTTCCTCTTCTTGAGATGACGCGTTTTAGGTGAGGATGGCGAAAAAATTGGGGTGAGGACTTAAGCCCATAATCAGACAACGACACATCAAATCAGAGTCGTCACAGATGATATCAGAGTCAAGGACGCCTCTTCTATAAGGTGGGCCAGTGGCTGTAATAGTCCCACATTAGATGGGAAACTGTTCAGAGCTTGGGTTATAAGTGACGGGTCAGAGTCATCATAATTATGTCAAAAGGGTATTTTTGTAATTTTGAATATTCATACCGGATACATATCGGCCAATATTTGACCTGTTTAACCATACATCGGACGTGCATATATGTTGTATTGGATAGGCCCTAAACCAATATATATATATATATATATATATATATATATCAGCCCACTATATGTGGATATTAATAGTCGGATTGATGAAATTAAATATCAAATATTAAAACTAAAAACAATGATTGATATTCTAACAAATAACACTATGAAATAAGTTTCATATTCTAACAAATTTACATGAGCAGCGGTTATGTCCATATTTATTGTAATTTTTATACCATAGTGGTCGAACTTCGCCTTTAGATCTTATCATTCTTTTCTTCGGGCGACCGGCTTGACGTATCCTGTGCGGAGGCAAAACTTCGATGTCTTCCCTTAGAATGGTCCATTAGCGCTTATCCATGGTCGGAATAAAGTGTTCCTTATAAGTTTCTCTAAATAAGGAACTGGTAAACCAATGCTCACAAAATTAAGGAATCTCTTTGTCCTCGTTCCTTTACGATAATGCAGCGATCGCATGCGAACATGGTAATCTAAGGATAACCCAACGTTTGCATGTGCACGTTCGTTTTTCTATATCGACACTGTGAGTATATTGCCCATGTTTAACTTGAAATATATCGCGACCATAGGGAACAACATTCTTTCGACCGGCCCACCCTGAATTTTATGTTAGGTGCTCTTCCGCCATCGGTGTCAATGCGTGTATCATTTTATTTCATTCCTCCTGACGTCAGAGGTAGAATTCGGCTACCTTTATGCGAATGGTTTCTAACATTATCACGATCAATTTCTCTCTAGTTATCTTTAACACACTATTAATACTTTCTGTTATAGTTGTTGTTAGCATATCATAACGCTTTTCTGAAAAATATGCGCACGCCCAGAAATGGTCGCCGACTTTTTTAATCCATGTTATACATTCCGGGGGGGGGGGGGCTCGTCTTCTATTTTTCATAAAATTCTTTTAAATTTTGCCTCCGAGAATGCACGGGCAGCAACCCAGAATAGCGGTCGAGAGATTATATCTTTATATGTATAAAAAAGATTCAAATCTAGGTGTTGCATACAATAGCTGTGAAAGGCGTTAGGAAAAATATTATATATAACTTCCATCAACCCCTTCTGTTGGTCTGATATCAATACAAACTACTCTTGAAAGTCTCCGATTACGCATCTCTCTAATAGATCAAGGAACCATGTCCAATGATCTTCATTTTCTTTGGATACAACGCTGAACACTATAGAGAATAAATGTCTATTCTCGTCTATCCCCATAGCTATTAACAACACTTCTTTGTATCGTCCGCGCAAATGTGTCCCATCTACCACAATTATTCTTCATAAAGTATTACGGAAGCTCCTAATGCAAGGTCCAAATGCTACGAAGAACCTCTGAAAGGCATTATCAGGCTCGTGAAATAATTCGGTCTGTACGTCTGGATCAACCCTCTGTAATTCGACAACATAGGACGATAACATCTTAAATTGCTCATTCCAGATACCTTGGATATCATTCAATGTCATTTCTTTTCCTTTTCATGCTTTCCAGTAGCTTACTGTTACATCGTATTTTTTTTCAATATAAAAAATTATTGAAGCAGAACTTTCGTCAAATCCTTTTAACAACTTATCCCTCACGAAGGAAACTATCCACGATATCGTACACTGGCGATGTCCTCTCCCGAAAGCTAGCATTCCACACGAATATTTTGAGCGAAATGTTTTCACGACAATCGTGTCTACACTGACCAATTTTGATGCATATATTCACCAAACACACCCTACTTCAACACACATCGCCGTAACTCAAAGAGGACTGATTTTTATTGGTTTAATTTAAAAATTATTTATCATAACAAACTTTCTAAGAGCTTTTTGGAAGGATTTTTTATTTCTGAATGTCTGACCAACAGTTAATGGCCCCCTTCATACAGTTCTTCATTATCTGAATCCATATACTCGCCTTTTGAGTCATTAAGATCATAGCCTTCGTCCACCAGAGGTTGATCAATTCCCCTATTAGTATCAACACGCAAAGTGGGCGACTGCGGTGCTTCATTATTTTCAAGATCACTATCACCATCATCGACTGGATGATTATTACAAGATTGAGATGGAGTTCATCCAAGTACATTTAGTTGAAGTAGAGTTGTTTGAGTTGAGGTTGGCTGAGGTGAGAATGTTTGAGGTGTGAGAGACTGTTCTGTTGAAGGCTTAATTATCGTTTGCTCTGAAGCTATTGGTTCAGAAGGCCATTGATATGGACTAAGGCCTCCTAAAAATGTTTCCCACTGATTCCAGTCAAATGTATTGTTTATCGATTCGAAATTGAGCTGATATGTATCATACATCGGATTCATTGGAGGACAATATCTTTGATCTTCATCGCCTTCTCTCATTCGAATGTCTGAAGAAGGTTACTCCAGAGACCTACGGTAGGGGCGAAATCCTATATTTATATTTCTATCATCGTCGACTGTCATCGGTGCATCAAAGTTCTCCTCTTCAAATCGTATTTCTTGATTTTCAATCGAATGTTCTTATTCTACACTATCATCTCCTTATCTGACGTTTCCCTCAATTTCTTTATCATTTTCATTTGTTTTCTGCTGTAACGATTGAAATGCTTCAATAGACGATAAAATTTGTTATAGGAGTTGCTAATAATTTTTCGATATAAACATTTATCACACCATCATCAATACGATATGCTTTAAATAAGTTCACAAGATCATCGGAATCAGACATTTCGGCAAACACTAACTCCTTTCTTATGCGCAAAAAAATTCATAGTGTAATTGAATGTTATTCCTGTCGAGTCCTACTGACATTATACATTTTCTGTTTAAATGGAGCAAATGATATCTTCTCTCTAACAACAACAATCTTTCGATGTCCACCGTTGTAAGTATTATCACTGACTCGAACACCATCAAAATGACAAAGTAAGGAAACATTCATTTCATCCTAAAATATAAAAAATAATGAATATTAAATCGCCAAACTAACTTCTTCATTTATTTCAGTTATGTAGCGGGTAGCTATCTTAAGATAGCGGCGCTGACATAAGGTAGCGGGTCACTGTCTTAAGGTAGCGCTGTTAACATAACTTAGCAGTCTGCTACCTTATGTTAGTGCCACTATCTTAAGATAGCGACCCGCTATCTTATGTTAGCGCCGCTATCTTAAGATAGCGATCCGCTACCTTATAATAGCGGTGGACCTTTAAGATAGCGATATGCTACTTTAAGATAGCGACACTAACTTAAAATAGCGATACGCTACGTTATGTCAGCGGCCCGCTACCATAAGGTAGCGGATTTGACCATTCTATTCTTATCTTATAATTTTTTATAACTACTATCAAAATGCTATATCTTACGAGTGTTCGTTGTGTTGCAGCTTACAGTGTGGTCTGATCTGGTACAGAGTAAACAAACTACTTGAAAATTTTGTATAGGAGGAAAATTTTAATATCAAGAACATGGGAAATTCATGTATATAAATAAAGAACGGATAGGGGATATATGTTTGCTGACATGGAAAGGGCTTGGCTTGGAGCTAGTCTTTTGCGCAAAGATTGAAACTACATGACCGTTTTTGTAAATAAGCAAAATTATAGGGTCGAAAGTGTAAATTTTCCTAAGTTATCTGCAACATTATCTATCAAAAAACTGTCCACCGCTTATAATTTTTCATAAGGCTCCGAGCCAACCCATTTCTAAATGACCAAAGTACCCACTGCCGTAAGGGAGGCACCAATGCGTTTGTGGAAACGAACTTGAAGCCAAGCCATTGCCAATTCAAGAGAGGGAGGTGACCAAAATAACCGCATTTATAGAAGGATCAAAAGCATCAGTACCTTTTTAATGTTTTCGAAGATTAGTCCGTTCTATATGGTATCGATCGGTAGTATATAGTATCGATGGATAGATCCTATATATACTACCGATTGATAGCATATAGTATCAATCGACACTACATATTACTGATCTTATCATTTATAAGTTAAAAATAAAGATTGAAATTTATAAAAACATGGAAACTCGGAATCATACATTAATTATATTTGATGGTGGTGGAAAAATTATACACTAGAGAGGGAAAGTGAATCAGAAAAGTGAGAAAAAGGAGAGAGAAGTTTGAAATAGAATAATGGTGAGCATTTTGATCATTTGACTGCTCGGAGCTGCCCTATTTTATAAAATTTGAAATTATAAGGCCGTTTACGCAAAAGGTAAAATCATGAAAGTATTCCCTTTTACTTTATAATATTTCTCCCATCCCTTGCTATCTCAAGTTAGCTATCGATAATGCCAAATTGATAATTATGAGTTATAACTTAGTTTCCTTTTCACCCAACAAAAAAAAGTACCAATATTAACAACCATATGTTGTTTTCTTCACAATCAAGCTTTGTATATGGAAATTGTTGATTGCTTTAAATCAGATAATGGAGATCGTCTCTATCTTTTACGTATCTTTTTAGGAAATTAGCACAAATCTTTGTGAATTCTAAAGAGCCCAATTGAAGTTTTTCAAATGCCTCATACTTGGCAAACCTTAATTGATTTATTTTCTCTACTAGTACCGTGAATAAAGACCATTTGTCTAATCCAAAGTAATCATTAGAGAAGAGAAATACAATCTTTGTGCTAATAAATGAGCAAATAAGAGCTTGTCATGTGTCCCAATTGGACAATTGCCTATAGATATAAGCATTATCCTTCATTCAAAGGATTAGAACATTGTTAGGGTTTTGTAACTTTTAAATTTTATAAACCCTAGTTCTCTTATAGTCATTTTCGACTCTTATTCTAATCTCAATATGGATCCACTCAAACCTTTGAGCTCCTAGGTCCTAAATCCACCCATCTACTCTAGTATAGCCTATCGAAATTATAGTTGATTAAGGCTTAATTTGGATGTCCAATAGCCTCTCAAAATTATAGTTGATTAAGGCTTAATTTGGATGTCCAATTGCCTTTGGACAAGGGGAAGGTCCGTCAAAATTTCAGCGTGTGCCCAGTTGGTGCCGTAACAGCTGGGATAGTTGACACACAACTATCCCAGCTATACCCTTAATCATCCGAGCCATGTAGAGACCACACCTTTGCGGGCGTAGGGAAGTGCCAAAACACTTCCAAGACTTTAATAATTGGAGAATTTCTTACTATGTCATTATTTTAATAAGGGCACTTTAGAAAAACAACCTTGAAAAACAAACGTTTTAGCAAAACAACCCTGAACTTAAAAGTTTTTAAAAAATAGTGCTTTCACGGTTTTCAGAAATTCAAAAACTCATGAAAGCATTGTTTTTTCTTAAAAAATAATTAAAAATCAGTGTTTTTACAGATTTTTGAAGTTCTGAAAACCGTGAAATCACTATTTTTTTTTACGTTCGGGGTTGTTTTGCTAAAACGTAACTAGTTTCGCAATTACTTTCAGTTCATATATGGGAGCGGATAGATCTATATTGTCAAATTATAAAAATAAACCTCCACTCCAAAGACCAAAAATAACCCATTTATAAGTTACAAAGAAGTAATATACACCTTTGTCTCTACTCAGGAAAAGCTAGAAAAATATAAGAAGAGAAAAATGTGAGAATTTTTTTTAAAAAAATAGAATAGAAAATATGTTCAAAAATGCCAAAAAAGGAGAAAGAAAAGAAAATAAAAATTATAAATGAATGAAAAGTGAAAAGAAAAAAAAAAGATTGGAGGCTATCAAAGTATTTTTCGATCAAATCAATTTGTGGGAGGTGATGAAAATCATTTGTAACCCCTCAATTATTCATGCGACCCATCCTGTAAATACTTTTTCCCCATCTTTCAATTACCCTATTCTCACATTTCATCTAAGGCTAAAGCCCTCCTCAAGGTTTGAAAATGTTTACTTCATCTGTCAAATCAGTATTAAGTTGGAGTACCAGCCAGCTAAATGGAATCAACATACATTTGAGGAAAAAAAGCAAGATCAAAATTTTGGAGAATGGATGGATCAAGCACATTTATTTATTTTATTTTTCTTTTGAGACGATAACAAAGAACTGTAGCAAAAAAAAGCAAGATTACATCAACGGAGCAGGAACTGGGATCAAGCAAATATTTGACAAAACGTTCACCAGAGAAATTTTCTGACATTTAGATTAATTAAGAGAATTTTATAAGAGAAAGCTCTAAAACCCATAAAAGAGAGAAGAAGAATAAGAGAATCCATGGCATTGAAGTTTGCCATAAACAAGTATACAAATATGATCAAATATAATCGAATTGCAAAAAACCCAATTGGGTGTTTAAATTAATTGGGTCCCCAACAACTCAAATACATCACTTTCCTTAGAGATTCCTCTGATTGTTTAAGCTTTTCTTTTCCTTCTGTCTTATTTACAATCAAAGAAGAAGAAGATGACTGTGAAGAAGTAGAAAATCTTTTGGCTTGGATATAGGATCCAAAGTTCTTTTTGCCCCGTTGATGTAAAGATCTGAAAGCATAATTCCATCTGCAGACACCCTGATCTTTGAGCACCTCAACTACTCCAATACTTGCAGCAACGATCCATGCTCTGCTTGTGGAACTCATCTCTTCTCTGTTTTGTTTCTGGCCTGGATTTTGATGAATGAGGAAGGAGACTTGGGAATTTGGAATGGATAGATGATTGACTTCTAGTTTGTTGAAGAGTTGGTGGGATGAGAGACAAATATATATAAAGAGAGGTAGAAAAGAATCCACAAACCAATAATGGTTTTGTTGTTGATAGCTGGTTGTTTTGTGAAACCAGGTTGGGTTCCAATATACCAGCAGCTTTGGGGGTTGTTTAATCCAAAAACCATGGTCGCTACAAGCCTTACAAGTGAAGTAAAAACCGTACCATTATTACCCACTAGCTGAAGATGCATGTAGGGGAACAAAATACAAACCCAAGTTAAAATAACTATGGTTAGATCATCCAATTACATGCTTTTGAGTTAAGGGTGCCTCTATCCGCACCTACCAAATTACTTGTGAGTGGCTACATTAAGGGTAAGTGCATTGAATTAGATGACGGTGATCGTTTTTCATTTCATTTCAATCTCCCACACAAGGGGATAAAAATTTGACAGTGTGATTGGAATGAAAAACATAGTGGTCCAAATACTACAGCCAATCATGTCATGCCACATAAGCTGTCTGCAACATTATCTATCAAAAGCATGTCGAGTGTTTATAATTTTTTCATAAGGCTCTCCCAGCCAACCCATTTCTAAATCACCAAAATACTCAATGATGTAAGGGAGGCACCAATGGGTTTGTAGATCGAGCTTGAAGCCAAGCCATTGCCCATTCAAGAGAGGGAGGCGAAAAGAGGAGGCATTGTTGCATTTATAGAAGGATCAAAGCATCAGTGCCTTTTTAAAGTTTTCAAAGAATAGTCCGTTCTATATAGCATTGATCGGTAGTATATATATATACTACCGATTGATAGCATATAGTATCAATCGACACTATATATTATTGATTTTATCATTTTAAGCAAAAATAAAGATTGAAATTTATAAAAAAAAGGGCTGCACTGAATCATATATTACTGATATTTTGATAGTGGCGGAAAAACTGTGCGCTAGAGGGGAAAAGTGAACCAGCAAAGTTAGAAAAAAGATAAGAGAATTTTGAAATAGAATAATAGTGGGCATATTGATCATTTAACCGAGGTTCGGCTCGGAGCTGCCCCATTTTACAAGGTTTGAAATTATAAGGCCTTTTATGCAAATGATAAAACCATAAAAGCATTCCCTGTTACTGTAAAATATTTCTCCCATCACTTTTTATCTGAGGTTAGTTATAATAAGGGCACTTTAGAAAACAATGTCTCAAAATCAGACTTTTTAGCAAAAAAGACTCGGCTTCAAACGTTTTAGAAAAATGGTGCTTTCACGGATTTTAGAGTTTTAGAAAATCGTGAAAGCATTATTTTTCTAAAAAGTTTTTTTTTAAAAATAATACTTTTACGATTTTCTGAAGTTCTAAAATCCGTGAAAGCACTGTTTTTGAGGCATGTTTCTCTAATTATCCCTTATAATAATAATGTCAAATTATCTCTAAAACGTTTGAAGTCGAGTCTTTTTTATTAAAAAGTTTGTTTTTGAGACATGTTTCTCCAATTATCCCTTATAATAATAATACTAAATTGATAACTATGAGTTATAACTTAGTTTCCTTTTCACCCAACAAAAAAAAGTATCAATATTTATAATTAGATGTTGTTTTCATCACAATCAAACTTTACGTATTAAAATCGTTGATTGCTTTAAATCAGACAATGGAAACTTGGTATCAATAATGAAGATTTTGTCAGGGTAAAGTAATCAGTTTGGCAACTACTCTCATTTCATATATGGGGGCGGACAGATCTATATATTGTCAGATTTTTGAACATCTATCAAATGTCTTAAGATTGTCACTCAAGCGTACCAGTTGAATATTCAAGAGTAGGGTCCACTCAATGCAAGTTCCATAACTTTTTTTTCATCACAACCCTGAGTTGATAAGAGATTTGGTCCCTAACTGAGCTGAGCCTTATTCCATCAAGAGGTATTCCATGCACTTGGTCTTTCAAAATGGACGAGAGCATCTTAGCCAAACAACGCTGAGGGTCAAAAGCCTTAAGCCTATCCAATTATCAATTTTTTCCATTAATGAGCATTTTGAGCATGAGGCTTTTGTAAACAGTTATTCAAATATCCCCAAAAAAATTACAAAAATCTATATAGTCATTCAAAAGCCTAAAGCCTATCCAATTATCAATTTTTTTCCATTAATGAACATTTTGAGGCTTTTGTAAATAGTTATTCAAATATCCTCAAAAAAATTACAAAAAGCTAAACCTCCGCTCCAAAGACGAAAAAAACCCCACTTATAAGTTACAAAGAAGTAATATGCACCTTGTCTCTACTCTGAAAAGATAGGAAAAAAAAAACATAAAAATTTGAGATTTTTTTTTTTTTTTTTTTAAATGGAGGAGAAAATATGTTCAAAAATGCCAAAAAAAGAGAGAAAAGAAAAAAAAAAGTACAAATTGTAGACATAAATAACCTAAAACTAAAGAGGAGAAATACTCATTTAAGGTATATTAGAGAGAGAAGAAAGAAAGAGAGAGAGAGAGAGAGAGAAGAGCAATAACACTAATGGACTATATTGCTTCTATTCAAGATATTTAAGTTACAATAGATGAGTCATTTATATAAAGGGGATACACGACACTATTTCCATTCCTTACCAATATGGGATTAATATATTGCCTACAACTCTAACGCACCTCATACTTATATATTATATCCAACACCCCCTCCCCCCTCAAGTTGAGCATCATTGAGAATGATGCTCAAGTTATCAATTATAAGGACTCTGAGTCATCTCCCCCTAATATTAATAAGGCAAATATATGACCATAAGGTCGATAAAAAAATGTTATATTTCACAGTAACGACAAACGTCATAAGGCTGATAAAAGGTTGCATAGCAACAAAGGCCTTATCCTCAAATACTAGGAGGAACAACAGGTGTAAAAAATTGTGTTACATCATCACACACATACAAATATAAATTGACAAACAAAACAAATGGAGGGAGAGAGATATGGATCTCAGAGAAATGAGCAACATCCAATCGCATGAGAGTTTGTAGGGAGTTTTAGATATGAATTTTGAGGCAATAATTTTCAGGCAGCAATATCACAAATCCTCAGTATGAATCTTGAGGCCTCAGCTTTATGGAGTAGGCATCATCACTGATTTTGATGCATCATCAACAGTAATTTTTACATAGTTCAAAGTTGCACAGGTCACAAAGCACAATAATATGGATTTAAAGGCAGCAGAAACACCGGCAACTAATAACTCAAAGCAGCCCAAACAAACATTCTTTCAAACACCTATAATGCAGTTTTCAGCAATAACAACCCTGGCAACAATAACATCAACCAAAAATAACAACTCAACTAACAATTGTAAGACAGTAGCAGTAAAAATAGCAGGCTACAATCAACAACAACTAATGTCTCATAATATCATCATTTCAAATGATGACTTATGTAGTAGTTGAGGCCCATAAAATAAGTGAAAAATAGACCAATAGACACTTCAACCAGCCAATGAAATATGTCCACAGTAAATTCTCAGCTACTATCTCAAAACACCAAAGTGCATCATTACACAGCTGCACATCACTTTCTATTAATACAGCCATTCAATAGTCAAATGGACGAAACAACTGAAGATATATGAGAAACATGTGAGATTGCAGTCATGATAAAACATACAAAATCTGCAGCTCCAACACAGCAGCAACAGTCTCATACACCACTAGTTCGACAACTTCATATGCAGCAGCTTGAACTACAAACAACCATAAGCATTGGTATCTGCTAATAAGCTATACAATCAATAGCTATAAACAGCTCCCAAGGGGCAAGCAAGATCAAAATTTTGGAGAATGGATGGATCAAGCAATTTTATTTTATTTTTCTTCAGACGAGCAGGAACCGGGATCAAGCAAATATTTGAAAAACGTTCACAAGAGAAATTGTCTAACATTTAGATTAATTAGGAGAATTTTATAACAGAAAGCTCTAAAACACATAAAAGAGAGAAGAAGAATAAGAGAATCTATGGCATTGAAGTTTGCCATAAACAAGCATACAAATATGATCAAATATAATCAAATTGGAAAAAACCCAATTGGGTGTTTAAATTAATTGGGTCCCCAACAACTCAAATACATCACTTTCCTTAGAGATTCCTCTGATTGTTTAAGCTCTTCTTTTCCTTATCTCTTCTTTACAATCAAAGAAGAAGAGGATGAGTGTGGAGAAGTAGAAAATCTTTTGGCTTGGATATAGGATCCAAAGTTCTTCTTGCCCTGTTGATGTAAAGATCTGAAAGCATAATTCCATCTGCAGACACACTGATCTTTGAACACCTCAATTGTTCCAATACTTGCAACAACGATCCATGCTCTGCTTGTGGAACTCATCTCTTCTCTGTTTTGTTTCTGGCCTGGATTTTGATGTAAAGGAGAATTGGAAATTTGGAATGGATAGATGATTGACCTCGATGAGGAGTTGGCGGGATAAGAGATAAATATATATAAAGAAAGGTAGAAAAGAGTCCACGAACCAATAATGGTTTTGTTGTTGATAGCTGGTTGTTTTGGGAAACCAGGTTGGGTTCCAATATACCAGCAGCTTTGGCTGTTGTTTAATCAAAAAACCATGGTCGCTATAAGCGAAGTAAAAACCGTACCATTATTACCCACTAGCTGAAGATGCATGTAGGGGAACAAAATACAAGCCCAAGTTAAAATAACTATTAAAATCTAAAGATTTAGTTTCTTCCTCATTAAGGGCCTCTGGACTAAACAAGATGAATTATATAAGATAAGCCTTGAAAAAAAAAACAAATTTCTTTCAAAATTTGTAAATATCAAATTCTCAAAATATAATTAAAAATAGAAAATCTTTAACAAAAAAAAATCTTCGAAATAAAAAAATAGAAAATCTTCAAAATACAAAAACATAAAAAAATCTATAAAATACGAAAAAAAAAAAAAAAAAAAGAATATAGAAAGTCTTTTTGAAAATATAAAAAATAAAGAACTTTTGAAATGTGTTCCTTAAAAGCACTAAAGTTTTTTATTGGTAAGTGGAATAGAAAGCACTATTTTGCTCAATCTAAGCAGATGATGATATCGTTAAATGTGGCTCCACCTGTATTATAATTCTTACCATGGGCTAAAACCCATCAAGTAAAGGCAACAAACTCTTTGCAACAAGGGTTCCTCATTGTCTCGGGTATACAAATTAGTACACCGTCGGATCACATGTAGAAGGGAAGAATCAGAGAATTTCTGACCATCATATGTCATTATTTTAATAATCTATATCGAAAGGAAGAAAGGAAGAATCCCGAGAGAATTTCTTTTCATCATGTATCATTTTGTTAATAATATTGAAGTTGTCATATCGTTAAGTAACCAATATGGATCAAAAAATCGGATTTTCGATACGTATTGTTCAAACCTCCAGGATGTCCGATGCATTCAATGTATCGGCGATACATTGAATATATCGTCCTGATACTTTCTTTTTTTTTTAATCCTAAAAAATATCTTAAAATTTTAGGACGAACGATAAATTAACCGATAATTTAGACGATACGAATGATATATTGGACGATAATTTAGACGATACGAATGATAAATTTGACGATAATTTGATTGTTTTTAATAGGCCAGAGAAAAACCCTAAAATTCTAGGACGGACGATTAATTAACCGATAATTTGAAAAATACAAAAACTACGGACGATATATTAGACAATACAAACGATAATTTGACTGTTTTTTAGGGGCCCCGAGAAAAACTCATTTTACCGTATCGTCCAGGTACAAAACCGATACTTATCGGTATCGGACGATATTTTGATCCATGATAACCATTTGTCATATTGTTAAGTAACCAGTTTCTAATTCCGCAACTACTTTCATTTCATATATGGGGCGGATAGATCTATATATTGTCAGTTTTTTATTTTTTATAAGGTATTGTCATATTTTCGAATAATCTATCGAATGTCCAAGCGTATGAGTTGAACATTCGTCACTCAAAGACTCAACATCAGGCTCCAATCAATACAAGTTCATAACTTTTTTTCATCACCCCTCTGAGTTGATAAGAGATTTGGTCGAGATGAGCCTTATTCATTCCATGTTGAGGAGAAAATGGGCGAGAGGATCTTCAAACAACGCTGGGGGTCCTTTTAATCCTGACAAAGGAAACCATCATTCGTAGTCATTCAAAAGCCTAAAGCCTATCCAATTATCAATTTTTTCCATTAATCAACGATAAACCGGGGGGCTTTTGTAAATAATTATTCAAATATCCTAAAAAAAAACCTCCACTCTAAAGCGGGAAAAAAAGCCCATTTATAAGTTGCAAAGAAGTAATATACACCTTTAAAAAAAAAAACCAGAAAAATGTGAGAATTTTTTTAAAAGAATGGAGGAGAAAAATATGTTCAAAAATGCCAAAAAAAATAGAGAGACAAGAAAATAAAAAGTACAAATGAATGAAAAGTGAAAAGAAAAATAAAAATTGGAGGCTACCAAAGTAATTTTTGATCATTTGTAACCCCTCAATTATTCATGGGACCCATTCTGTAAATACTTTTTCCTCATCTTTCTATTACCCTACTCTCATCATTTCATCTCAAGCGAAAGCCCTCCTGGAGGTTTGAAAATGTTATCTCATCTGTCAAATCACGACTAAGTTCGAGTACCAGGCGGCTACAATGGAATCAACATACATTTGAGGTTTATATGCAGCTTCTTGGAAAAAAAGTGTAGGTTCAAAATAAGGACATGATGAAAATCCGAAAAGGTGTCACGAGTAAATACAGTAAATCCAAAGGGGATGCAAAGCACCTAAGGGGCAGGCAAGATCAAAATTTTGGAGAATGGATCAAGCAGCTAATGAGCAGGAACGGGGATCAAGCAAATATTTGACAAAACGTTCACAAGAGAAATTTTCTAACATTTAGATTAATTAGGAGAATTTTTTAACAGAAAGCTCTAACACCCATAAAGGAGAGAAGAAGAATAAGAGAATCCATGGCATTGAAGTTGGCCATAAACAAATATACAAATATGATCAAATATAATCAAATTGCAAAAAACCCAATTGGGTGTTTAAATTAATTGGGTCCCCAACAACTCAAATACATCACTTTCCTTAGAGATTCCTCTGATTGTTTAAGCTTTTCTTTTCCTTCTCTCTTACTTACAATCAAAGAAGAAGAAGATGACTGTGGAGAAGTAGAAAATCTTTTGGCTTGGATATAGGATCCAAAGTTCTTTTTGCCCTGTTGATGTAAAGATCTGAAAGCATAATTCCATCTGCAGACACCCTGATCTTTGAGCACCTCAACTACTCCAATACTTGCAGCAACGATCCATGCTCTGCTTGTGGAACTCATCTCTTCTCTATTTGGTTTCTGGCCTGGATTTTGATGTATGAAGAAGGAGACTTGGGAATTTTGAATGGATAGATGATTCAGTTCTGGTTTGATGAGGAGATGGTGGGATAAGAGATAAATATATATAGAGAGAGGTAGAAAAGAATCCACAAACCAATAGTGGTTTTGTTGTTGATAACTGGTTGTTTTGGGAAACCACGTTGGGTTCCAATATACCAGCAGCTTTGGGTGTTGTTTAATCAAAAAACCATGGTCGCGCTATAAGTGAAGTAAAAACAGTACCTTTATCACCCACTAGCTGAAGATGCATGCAGGGACACAATACAAACCCAAGTTAAAATAACTATGGTTAGGTCATCTAATCACATGTTTTTTAGTTAAGGGTGCCTCTAATCCCGCCTACCAAATTACTTGTGAGTATCAAAACTGAAAACTGTTGAGTGCATTGAACCGGATGATGGTGATCGTTTTTCATTCCAATCTCTCACACAAGGGGATAAAAATTTGAGGGTCTGATGGCAAGCCCATAGTCCCATAATCCACTGAGTGGAAGATTGGAATGAAAAACAATTACCACTGTGTGATTCAACACAGTCAATGATTTTTTCAGTGTAGGACCGGTAATTTGGGAGGTGCGAATAGAGGTTCCCTATGCATAAACGTGTAGAATCCCATGCGCCTAACTCAACCTCACAAAATTGGTTTGTAAGGTGAGGAGTACCCATATTATATATAGCCCACTCCCCCGCACATGTTGGCGGGATTGAGTCAAGCCAAATAACGTAGACAATTGAATTGGGTGACGTGGAGCAGAGAAATACCGGCTTTGATACCATGTAGAATTTTATGGGCCTAACTCAATCTCACAAAACCGGCTTATTAGGTGAGGAACGCCCAGATCATATATAGCCCACAGGCAATGTGAGACTATCCTAACAAAACGGTCCTACAATTCCAAACATTGTAATATAAAGCTCGGACAGTGTTATACAGTGAATAATTTTTTATAGACAATATTGCAGACTGCTTATGTGGCTCGATACGACTACACTCATAGTGGGCTCAAACACTACAACCAGTCACGGCACGTCACATAAGCTATCTACAACATTATCTATCAAAAAATTGTCTATCGTTTATAATTTTTCACAAGGCTCCAAGCCAAATCATTTCTAAATGACCAAAATACCCACTTATGTAAGGGAGGCACCAATGCGTTTCTAGAACGAGCTTCAAGCCAAGTCATTGCCAATTCGAGAGAGGGAGGTGACCAAAATAACTGCATTTATAGAAGGATCAAATGCATCAGTGCCTTTTAATGTTTTCGAAGCTTAGTCTATATGGTATCGATTGGTAGTATATAGTATCGATGGATGGATCTTATATATACTACTGATTGATAGCATATAGTATCAATCGACGCTACATATTACTGATCGTATCATTTATAAGATAAAAATCGAGATTGAAATTTATAAAAACAAGACAACTCTGAATCATATATTACTTATATTTGATGGTAGTGGAAAATTTGTGCACTAGAGAGGGAAAGTGAAACAGAAAAGTGAGAAAAAGGAGAGAGAAGTTTGAAATAGAATAATGGTGAGCATTTTGATCATTTGACTGTGCTCGGAGCTGCCCTATTTTACAAGGTTTGAACTTATAAGGGCTCTTTCGGCACTTTCCGGGGAGAAACCCATTTTCTGAGGAAAATGGCTGCCTCAGTTTCTGCCCAGAAACTCATTTTCTAAGGAAAGTCATTTTCTGAGTGATTGTTCTTGAGTTACTCAGAAACCCATTTTCTTAGGAAAGTTAACATTTTCTTGTGTTCTACACTTTTTCAAGAAAGTGTAAAGAAAGTGCATTGTATGCTTCTACGCCCTATAGCCGTGAGTATTTATGACTTTCATCAAAGCGGTTATATTAATCGGATGATCGTCAAAATTTATATGTTTTAAATCGGTAATGTATTTAACACTTTGATCGGTCAAATTATCGAAATGTTTTCTTAAACGTGTACACCGATGGGGACTTACTTGAAACTGATAGTTATCGGTTCGGTTTCGATTTAGCATGAAAACCGGCCATAACCGACCTGATAACACCCCTACCTATTTTCCATAGTTTTTATATATATAATATCGGCTTGAGTAACATTGACCCTGCACGACCTAATTTTCGTCCGATCCGATCCAACCTCTTAGTCAACCTGAGTTGGATGTCTCTAATTATTTCTCCAAATAAAAAATTTGTTGATGCCAACATGTTATTTCAGACACTTAACTCTAACCTGCCAATATGTTATTGCAGCTTGGAGTACACACATATTACCAGCAGAAGCTGAATATATGGTTCAACATTGATGTCTGTTAAGGCTTTTTTTTTATAGAATCATATAGCTAATACTTGCATGCTCAATATTTTGAAGTTCAGTACAATTCTAAGGAGAATTGGTCCCTGTTTTAGGATGCAAAGGGATTATCATGCCTTACAATGAAAACTGTAGAATTACCTATATCCATATTCCTTACCTGAGCATACACCAGGTTTAAACATGGAAACCTTGGAAAACCCAACACACTAACATGCTTGTACAATTTAATGTAGTACCATATACATACGAGTTTGCATGGTATAAAGTATATGAAAACTTAATAAGATAATTGTAAGCACATTGAATATATATGATCAATAAAGGATAGTTATAGGAAATTAAAGAAAATTATATTCAGTTCTTTACTGATAACAATTGTCTTGGCCTCTGGGGTTCATGGTGAATGCAGGTATCCAACATAAAAATGGAGTGTCCTTATTAATTTAACTTGGGAAAAATATCTTATCTTTTTTTTCATATGAGAATTACAATATTTGCACTTGTAACAATAATAGTAGTTTTGTTTTGAGCTACTAATTGAATGTCATTCAGAGGTGCAACCATTTGTATGAACTTGTTGTGACATGTCAAAAATCAAAATTTACTTGGAAACTCAGAGCTCAAACCAAAAACTTATCTGAGTGCTCAGTTTTGCAGGGAATGGATTCGAGCAAGTTTTTTGAGAAACATTGTGCAAGGAATGGATTAAGATCAAGGTTTGAAAAAATTACTCCAGTGGAAACAAAAATCTGGTGGACTAATTTCTAAGCCAAGTTAAAGTAAATTGAAGGAGCAGCTTGAAGGAACCGATTCAATGAGACCACAAGAAGTGTACTATAGTATCCCAACTCATAAATTGAGCTTTCTTGAGCAATTTCCTCCGAAAACCATCCGTCGCTTTCAGCAGAAATTGCCCGAAAAACACGCAGCCCAAGGAAACTCAAGAACAGAGGAAATGCTCAAAAACTATTCAGGAAAGTCATTTTCTGCAGAAAATGCTCAAGGAAAATAGTTTTCTTGGCTCCCGAACGAGCCCAAGGCTGTTTATGCAAAAGGTAAAACCATGAAAGTATCAATATTTACAATCAGATGTTGTTTTCTTCACAATCAAGCTTTGCATATGAAAATCATTGATTGCTTTAAATCAGACAATAGAGATCGTCTCTATCTTTTACGTATCTTTTTAGGAAATTAGCACAAATCTTTGTGAACTCTAAAAAGCCCAATTAGAATTTTCCAATGCCTCGTACTTGGCAAACCTCAATTGGTTTATTTTCTCTACTAGTACCTTAGATGAAGACCATTTGTCAAATCCAAAATTGTCATTAGAGGAGAGAAATACAATCTTTGTTGCTAATAAATGTGTTAATAAGAGCTTGTCTTATGCCCCAATAGGCCAATTGCCAATAGATATAAGCATTATCCTTCATTCAAAGGATTAGAACATTGTTAGAATTTTGTAACTTTTAAATTTTATAAACCCTAGCTCTTCTATAATCATTTTCGACTCTTATTCTAATCTCGATATAGATCCACTCAAACCTTTGAGCTCCTAGGTCCAAAATCCACCCATCTACTCTATCATAGTCTCTCAATTCAAGTCATCAATCAAGATCAAAGCTCCCAAATCCCTTTTTCTTCTTCCGCCTTTCTTTTTATTATATTATTCTTTTTTATTTTACTTCTCTTTGTCACGCCGAAATTATAATTGTCACTCAAGCGTATCAGTTGAATATTCCATCACGAGATATTCTATGCATCTCTCAAAATGGTCGAGACGATCTTCCTTAGCCATTTAATCCTCACAAATGGAGATCATCATTCATATTTATTCAAAAGCCTAAAGCCTATCCAATTATCAATTTTTTCCATTAATGAATATTCTGAGCCTGAGGCTTTTATAAATAGTTATTCAAATATCCTCAAAAAAATTTATTAAATAAACCCCCATACCAAAGACGAAAAATAACTCATTTATAAGTTATAAAGAAGTAATATACACCTTGTCTCGACTCAGGAAAAGATAGAAAAAAAAAAAAAAAAAAATCAAAAAAATGTGAGAAATTTTTGTAAATGAACGGAAGAGAAAATATGTTCAAAAATGCCAAAAAAAAAGAGAAAGAAAAGAAAATAAAAAATATAAATGAATGAAAAGTGAAAAAGAAAAAGAAAAAGAAAAATTGAGGTTATCAAAGTATTTTTCGAGCAAGTCAATTCATCGGAGGTGATAAACATCATTTGTAACCCCTCAATTAGTCATGCGACCCATTCTTTAATTACTCTTTCCCCATCTTCTTATTACCCTACTCTCATTTCATCTCAGGCCAAAGCCCTCCTCGAGGTTTGAAAATGCTTGTAAGTACCAAGTTTGAAGGCAAAGGCGTAAGTTAGTACGAGTACCTTTAAAGTCACCTATTGAATCTTTCCGTTCACCGACACGGAAGAATATAGAAGACGTTGAATTAGATGATAGAGATTGTTTATCCTCACAATCTTTCCCATAATGGATTTTAAAATTATGAGTGTACCATGAGACGGCTAGTATTTTATTTCACATAGCATAAATCTAAATAAAGCGACCTTAGCATCATGTTAAAGCTCAAAATTAATTTTTAAGTCATTTTTTTATCACTAGAAATAAGAAAATGACACTGTAACGGTATGTCCATAATCTCAGGATACATCGTGTGAAATATATAAACAATTTCCATCGATTGATTCAATACACTCAATGTGTTTCGGCGGGTGAACTCAAAGATTTGGTGGCTGAATTTAAAGGTACTGGAGCAGGCTACAATGGAATCAACATACATTTGAGGTTATAAGCAGCTTCTGATAATAAAAAAAATAATAATAAAAAAACCAGTAAACCCATAGCGGGTTTCTGATAAAAATCAGAAAAGGAGCCGCCATAAAGAAAAACAGTAAACCCATAGCGGACCTGGTGAAAATCTGAAGGGGATGCAAAACTCACAAGGGGCAGGCAAGATCAAAACTTTGGAGAATGGATGGATCAAGCAAATATTTGACAAAACGTTCACAAGAGCATTTTTCTAACAGAAAGCTCTAAAACCCATAAAAGAAAGAAGAAGAATAAGAGAATCCATGGCATTGAAGTTTACCGTAAACAAGTATACAAATATGATCAAATATAATCAAATTGCAAAAAACCCAATTGGGTGTTTAAATTAATTGGGTCCCCAACAACTCAAATACATCACTTTACTTAGAGATTCCTCTGATTGTTTAAGCTTTTCTTTTCCTTCTCTCTTCTTTATAATCAAAGAAGAAGAAGATGAGTGTAGAGAAGTAGAAAATCTTTTGGCTTGGATATAGGATCCGAAGTTCTTTTTGCCCTGTTGATGTAAAGATCTGAAAGCATAATTCCATCTGCAGACACCCTGATCTTTGAGCACCTCAACTACTCCAATACTTGCAGCAACGATCCATGCTCTGCTTGTGGAACTCATCTCTTCTCTGTTTAGTTTCTGGCCTAGATTTTGATGTATAAAGAAGGAGACTTGGGAATTTGGAATGGATAGATGATTAACTTCTGGTTTGATGAGGAGTTAGTGGGATTAGAGATAAATATAAATAGAAAAGAATCCGCAAACGAATAATGGTTTTGTTGTTGATAGCTGGTTGTTTTGGGAAACCAGGTTGGGTTCCAATATACCAGCAGCTTTGGGGGCTGTTTTAATCCAAAAACCATGGTCGCTATAAGTGAAGTAAATAAGTGAGAAAGTTCCATCAAGAATAAATAAAGAACCTTTATTACCCACTAGCTGAAGATGCATGTAGGGACATAATTCAAACCCAAGTTAAAATAAGGGCACCTTAGAAAACAATGCCCCAAAAACAAACTTTTTGCAAAAAAAATCCGATCTCGGACGATTTAGAAAAACGGTGCTTTTATGAATTTTAGAGCTTCAGAAAACCGTGAAAGCACATTTTTTAAAAAAGATTTTAGAAAAAACATTGCTTTCACGATTTTCTGAAGTTCTAAAATTTGCGAAAGCACCATTTTTTTAAAACGTTTGAGATCAGGTATTTTTTGCTAAAAAGTTAGTTTTTGAGGCATGTTTCTCTAATTTTCCCTTAAAAATAACTATGATTAGATCATCTAATCACATGCTTTTGAGTTAAGGGTGCCTCTATTTGCGCCTACCAAATTACTTGTGGGTGGCAACACTGAAAACTGTTGACTACATTGAGTCGAATGACGGTGATCATTTTTCATTCCAATCTCTCACACAAGAAAATAAAAATTTGGCAGTCTGATGGCAAGCCATAGTCACAAAATCCATTGTGTGGAAGATTGGAGACAATTACCAGAGTGTGATTCAATACGGTCAATGAATTTTTCGGTGTAGGTGCCCACCGGTAATTTGGGAGGTGCGAATCAAGGATCAAAATTCAGCCGAAATGACTGAAATTTCGGTCATATCTTATATGGGACTCAAAATTTCGGCCGAATTTTCAGTTTTCAGCTGAAATTTCGGTCCAAATTTTCAATTTCGGTCATGCCCGAAACTGAAATTTTGATCCTTGGTGCGAATAGAGGTACCCTATGTATAAACAGTCCTACAATTTCAGACATTGTAATATAAGGTTAGGACAGTGTTATACAATGGACAATTTTTTATAGACAATGTTGATAACAACCTATGTGGCACGACACGACTACACACATAGTGGGCCCAAATACTACAGCCAATCACATCACGCCACATAAGCTATTTGCAACGTTATTTATCAAAAAACTGTCGTAAGGGAGGCACCAATGCATTTGTAGAACGAGCTTGAAGCCAAGCCATTGCCAATTCAAGAGAGGGAGGTGACCAAAATAAAAGAGGAGGCACTGCTGCATTTATAGAAGGATCAAAGCATCAGGGCCTTTTTAATGTTTTCTTACTTTTCTACGATTAGTACGTTCTATATAGTATCGATCTGTAGTATATAGTATCGATCGATAGATCCTATATACACTACCGATTGATAGCATATAGTATTAATCGATACTATATATTATTTTATTTTATTTTTTGAGAAACACTATATTATTGATCTTATCATTTATAACTAAAACATAAAGATTGAGATTTATGAAAAATGGCAGCTCTAAATCATATATTAACGATATTTGATAGTGGTGGAAAAACTGTGCACTAGAGAGGGAAAGTGAAGCAGAAAAGTGAGAAACAAGATAAAGAATTTTGATATAGAATAATGGTGGGCATTTTGATCATTTGACGTTACGCTCGGAGCTGCCCTTTTTTACAAGGTTTGAAGTTATAAAGCCGTTTATGCAAAAGGTAAAACTATGAAAGCCGAAACAGAAAATTTCCGTTTTACATTATAATATTTCTCCCATCACTTTCTATCTCAAGTTTGTTATCTATAATGCCAAATAGCACCATGGTTTTGATAAAACAATCCACAAATCTGTTGTTATGTTGGACCCAGACCCAGTTTTCCAAAACAACTAGCCATCAACAACAAGCCCACTTCTTGTTTATGAATCCTCTGCAATCTGTATATATATATAAGTCTCCAACCAACCAACTCCTCATCAAAACAAAAACCCATCATTCTATCTATTCAAATCTCCCAATTCTCCTCCTTTATACATCAAAATACAACCCAGTAACAAAAGGGTGAAGAGATGAGTTCAACAAGCAGAGCATGGATCGTGGCCGCTAGCATAGGAGCAGTTGAGGTTCTCAAAGATCAGGGTGTCTGCAGATGGAATTATGCTTTCAGATCTTTACATCAAGAGGCCAAAAAGAGTTTTGGATCCTACATTCAAGCCAAAAGATTGCGTACTTCTCCACAGTCACCATCATCATCATCTTCTTCTTCTTCTTTGCTTATGAAGAGAAGAGGAGGAGATGAGAAGCCTAAACAATCAGAGGAATCGCTAAGGAAAGTGATGTACCTGAGTTGTTGGGGGCCCAATTGATTTAAACACACAATTGCTAAGGAAAGAAATGTAAATTTTGTTGTTTTTAAAGAAGGTTATGAAGTGCAAAACTGTTGATTATATCAATATATGCTTGTTTATCGGCAAAGATTGATGCCATGGATTTTTTTTTGTTTTTTTATTTTTTCGCCTATATGGGTTTTTTAAACCTTTCTCACCACCAAGTTTAAGTAAATTTCGAGGATTTTCCGAAAGAAGGAAACTTGGATCTAGCTTTGTTCCTTTCTTTTTATCAGATCATGTTCCTACAATCAGACGGTCAGATTCTGATTCTATAGAACACACATTCCGAAAAGTGATATGGGAATACACCCATGAATGTTCATTGTTGGGGATATGTGCCACATGTAATAAAAAGCTGACCGTCTGATGTTACTCCCGTGATGTCAAGATCTATTGTGTAGAAGGTTGGGACTAAAAGCGGTCTCTATCATCCGTTTCAAAGCAATCAACTGTTTAAGCACGTGAAACATGGGTGGAGAGGGAAGAATCTTCAGTTCTAAATGAAGGTACCCTTATGCAATTTCATTCAGATTATAGAACTGTGGTCAGGTAGTCAAAGGGCACCTCAGATTGTATGCTGCCAAGACTGGTATGTGCCCTGGCCCCCTCTATGGTGCACTTGACCCTTTGGATGATTATGATCACCCAATTGTTGCAATCTCTAGGCTATGGCAGCTGATTCATTGGATGGTTCAGATTATTATACACATGGAATCATTGGTCATTAGTGCTGGTCACATAGCGCGATTGTGTCTGGTAATAGCTATATTAATGGAGTAAAATCTTTATTTTACACAATTATGCAGGGAATATTAAAGCCAATGGTGGCTATCAGATGGTCATTTTTTAATTTCATGAAGCACAGATCCTTAAAGCAAGGGTGGCTGTCAGATGGTTATTTTTTTATTTCATGAAGCATAGATCCTTAAATCCACATGGCACGCATCACGCTCCCATGTAATTTTAGGGACACCTTTTGGGATCTGGACCACATAGAATAAAAAATTTAACAGTTTGATGGCAAATCCTTGGTCTCAACATGAACTGTGGAAGATTGGAATGAAAAACAATTACCATTATCTAATTCACCGTGAGCAATGATTTTTAGTGTAGGTACCCACCAATAATCTTGGAGGTGCGAGTAGAGGTACCCTATGCATAAATGGTTGATCGATTTAGAATGTAACCCTTGCAAGTGCACAAGATCTATTGCAGTATGGCAAAAACAGGGGTGTCGAACCCACAGGGAAACGTGAATTTTTAATTAATTCTTTTAGAGATTTTAAAAACATCCCTAAGGAAGTACCAAAGGGCAGATTCAATTTTACCAAAAACTTAACGCACTTTTCCTAAATGCAGAAAAATAAATTAATCTAAACAATTAATTACTGATAAATCTACGAACAATATTAAAATGAGATCAAGGAATATGCTACCCCAGATTCGTACCCCTTTTCTATCATTAAAACCCACAGTTTCATTAAATCATCATTCACACCATCATTCATCTAGAAAAATGACTTGAAATAAAATATGATCATCAATCCGGCATACCCTATCTAAAAACAATGACTTCGATAACATTTGCGGTATGAGTCATGTAAAAAGCATAAGCGTATCTCATGATATTTAGATCACGACAATCGACATAATCGCTCTCTGACCTAGATCGACTGCAGTCGGATCTAGCGATTACTGCTGATGATACGCGCAATCAACGGTCATAACAAAGCATTTAAAATATTTTCAATCAAACTTTGAGCAAAAGCGATTCCATGATAACAATAATGGTACGGTATTAATCATAAACATGGGTACTTATCAGGGGATCGCATCTTCCCCGATCTCTTGATTTAGCTCATCTTTGGTGTTTGATCTCCTTTTCTTTCAAAGTCATTCCTCTTTTATTTCTTGATATTTGCAATTGTTTTTCCTAAATACAATCTATGAATTTCTCGAGAGAAAAATAATGCAAATCCAGGTACAATCTACCTGAATAAACCTAGAAGAAGGAGAAGAAGACTTGAAAAGATGAAGAAAATATTCCCCAAGTGAAGAGCCCTAAAACTAAAAAGAAAGAATGAATAATATTCTAATTGCAAAAAATAATAATCCCCTAAGAAACTCGTGGCTTCCCTTTTTATAATAGCTAACCTAATACCTCTCTCGATTGTCATCTAAGAGTAATTTTCGTGAATTCCCGCCTAGCTTTGCATCAGATACTGCCTCGGTATTTTGCTCATAATTTTCTGTACCGAACTCGGATTGAGGTGATTCTTGAAGCGTTGGAAAGCTGACGACGAGCTCTACAACTTTTATGTTTTAGCAATTTCCTGAATCTGACGTCTTGAAGGTCCAAATTGAGCTGCAAGTCGCACTAAGTTCTCAATGACCCAAAATAGCAGTGTTTTGACATTATTTTCGGGATTCTTGGGCTGTTTTAGAAACTTGGACTGTATTTACCTGAAACACTTCAAATCTAGCAAATCTCATCAGATAGCCTTCATCGGACGGCTAAATATAGGTATTTAGGGGTGAAATATCATCATATTTCACTACTCATCAATGGTCCTACAGTTTCAGACGTAGGGATTTTGGTCATTTGATAGTAGTTCGACTGGGCACTGCCCTATTTTACAAGGTTCGAATTTCTAAGGCCATTTAGCAAATGGTGAAACTCTGAAAGCCGAAACTGAAAGTTTCCCTTTTAGTCTCTTTAGAATATTTCTCCCCTCACTTCTCATCTCATATTAATCTTTATTTGAGATTGCTAAAAGAGCAGCCCACTTTTTAACAGCCCACTTAAAAGAGTAGGTTTAAATTCTTCTTTTAAAGAGAATCAAATTCAGTCCTTTCACTCTCCGAAAGAGCTAAGAGCACCAACAACCACACACAGTCCCGTTCTAAAATGTTGTCTCAGAGTATAGAGCTGCTCTTTGCCTCGAAAGAGCAATAGTAATTAATATTCAATAATGCCAAATGGTACCATGGTTTGGGTAAAACAATGAGAAATTTATAGGATCGACCCTATCAGATACATTTTTTTCGTCAGAGACCCTATATTTTCACCTTTATCCAAACCGACCAGCTTTTAGCCAAGCCATTTTCAGCTAGCACAAAAGTCCGAAATACCCCTTCTTATACTTTTTTTTGTTCTACATGGTTTAAAATTTTAAATATTTGCACTTTTCTATATTTATGTAGTGTGAAATGGGATCTATGTCATCTGATTTGAAGGTCACAATATAAAATTGATGGCACCAAATATAAACACGAAAAAAGGCGATATCGCCTCTTTAAAAAAAAATATATAAATAAATAATTTTTTTTAAAACAATCGATGGCAGCTCTTGAAACAGTAGATGGCAATTCTTAAAACAATCGATGGCGACTCTTAACACAGTTGGTACCGATTATTGTAAGAGTCGCCATCGACTGTTTAGACAGTAGGTACCGACTGTGAAAGCAGTTGCCATCGACTGTTAAAAAAAAAAATCCGACTATCTACACAGTCGAATTTATTTTTTTTATTTTTTACAGTCGATGATGACTCTTAAAACAATCGGTACCGACTGTGTTAAGAGTCGTCATCGATTGTTTTAAGAATCGCCATCGACTGTTTTAAGAGTCGCCATTGATTGTTTTAATTTTTAATTTATTTTTATTTATTGTTTTAAAGAGGCGATGTCGCCTTTTTTTCGTGTCTATTTTTGGTGTCATCAATTTTATTTTGTGGCCTTCAAATCAGACGGCATAGATCTCTTTTTGTGCTAGTTAAAAATGACTTGGCTAAAAGTTGGTCAATTTAGATAAAAGTAAAAATATAGGGTCTTTGATGAAAAAAGTGTATCTAACAGGTCGATCCAATAAATTTCTCTAAAATAATTCACTAATCTGCTTTTATGTTGGACCCAGACCCAGCTTGCCAAAACAACCAGCAATCAACAACAAAAAACACAAACCCATCAGTCTTATCCATTCCAAGTTTCCAATTCTCTTCTTTTATTCATCAAATTCCAACCCAGAAACAGAAGAATGAAAAGAGATGAGTTCACAAAAAGAGAGAGAAGGACATGAGAAGCTTAAACAGTCAGAAGCATCGCTAAGGAAAGTGATGTACTTGAGCTGCTGGAGACTCAATTGATTAAAGGGAAAATTAGAAAAGCATGCCTACTTTAGAATCATTTTAAGCTATTAGGCTAGAAAAAAGTTTTAGGTATAATCTCCTCCTTGGTGGGACCTAACCATTGCCCATGGTTAGAATAGCCAATCCCATGCTTTTGAGTTAAGGGTAACTTGGTTCGCGCCGACCAAATTACTTGTGGGTGCCTACACAGGAAATCGTTCACTGCAATGAATTGGACGATGGTGATCATTTTTCATTCCAATCTCTCAAACATGTGCTATCAAATGATCAATTTTTTATTTCAACTAATCATTATGAAAAATAGATATAAATATTTACAATAATAGGGCACCTCTGAAGCGTAAAATAATGATGTGTGATAGTGGTGGTAAAACTATACGGTACTTAGGGAAAGTGAAAAGAGTGAACAAAGAAGAGCGACGTGAATGGTTATACCGACGTGCATTAATTGAGCCCACCGCACTTGCAGCTAATTTGCAGCGCCCCACATCAGTTGCCTACACTTTGTCTGCATAAAATCTGTCCTCCATATAAAATTTGTCTGCATAATAACTATCTCCATATTGTAAGGCGGTTTAAGCAAAAGGAGAATTTGTGAAAGCCGAAACTGCAAATTTCCCCTTTAATTTAGAATATTCCTCCCATCACTTTCTCAGCTTAGTTATCAATAATGCCATAGCACCATGGTTTTGATTAAACAAATCCACAAATCAGCTGCTATATTGGACCCGAACCTGGTTTCCTTTTTTTTCTCAACTTGTATTTTGTGTGATTAAATCATTAAATCATTGACTGCTTTGAATCGGATGATGGAGATAGTTTTCCATCTCAATCATCGAGATGATGATCTTTAGATCATGTTCCTACCATCAGACCGTCAGATACTGATTTCACATGGCACACAAATCGAAAAGCAATATGAGAATATATCCATGATCATGTTCATATTTTGGGGATATGTGCCACTTGTAATAAAAACATTGACCATCTGATGGTAGTCTCGTGATGTTAAGATCTATTGTGTAGAAGATTAGGACGAAAAAGCGATCTCCATCGTCTGTTTCAAAGCATTGAATGGTTTAAGCATATGAAACATGGGAATCTTGGATTGTAAATGAAGGTACCTTCTTGGACCAAAATGTCGGTTTCGTTTTTCGGCTCAAGACTGACCAAAACAAAAATTTCGGTTGATATATCGCCCGAAAATTTGCATTTCATACACTATAATCCTTAAAATTTTACATTTCGTTATCGTTTCGGTGCCAACATAAACTGATATTATTCAGCCCATAATTTGAATTGTGGGCCGAAATTTTGATCCATGGGTACCTTACACAGTTTCATTAGGAATAAATATTAAAAGACAAGTTGAGAATAGCCACTCCACATTCTAACCATTCAATTGAAACACTCTGCACCTCAGATTATAGGACCGTAGCCGCTTGATCACATTGTACAGGTCATCAAAGGACAAAGGATTTACATTAAATTTCGGTCCGGCTGGCCTGGCCCAGCCCATCCCGGTCTGGGTCAGTTTTGGGCCAAGATTTTGTTTGATTGTCAGGCCCGATTAAGAATCAGGTCATTCAAGCTTGGCCCCAACCGAGAAAAATCCGACTACTTGAAGGGTAAATGATCGGGCTGGCCTGTGACTGAACACAATTGGTTCCAATTCGAGCTACGTTCAGGCTAAGAAATTAGGGATGATTAATAATCGGGCCGATGCTCGGTCCATCTTGATTGTTAAATGGGTCGATTTGGCCCAAAGTGTCTGCTTGATTAAGAATCGGGCTGTTCAAATCATGGTTCGACCCAAACAAATCCGACTACTTAAAGGGTAAATAATCGGGCTGACCTGTGACTCAGTCCAACTTGATTCAATGTGTACGCCAGGTTTGGGCTAAGACATTAGGCCCGATTTTAACTGGACCAATTTCTGGTCCATCTTGATTATTAAATGGGCTGATTTTAACTGGCATCATGTGTTTGGCTATTACACAATTTAGCCCGCGAGCTGACCACAGGCCAGCCCAAAATTTTGACTTGTGTCGAAGTTTTACCACAAACCCGATACGATGTGCCAAGTTGGAGAGCACGACCGGGCTTAAAAAACCGGGTTAGCTATCAAGTCAGGTATCTTGGTCTACCCAACCATGGTATCAAGGATCGGCCAATACCAATACATATTGGCGATATGTACCAGTATCTTGGCCAACTGATACTGATATGACCCTCATATAGCATTGGAGCCGTATCGTTATCAACCTATACCTCCTTCATTGTGTTTTTTTTTTAATATCATATCATGTCGCATCGGTATCGGCTGTTACGTATCAGTCCTCCATGGACCAACACCTGATTTGACACCTTGGACCCAACACGTTGAAGCACCTAATGCCAGCTCTATCTCACCAAAATCAATGTAATTGTAACCAACAAAAACCAAAGCTTACCAAGAATAGCGCCTTAATCATCTATTAGATTGCATGTACCTCACACATAAAAGAAATTCCAGTCGTCTGATCAAAACACTGAGATTGAGTTACGATTCATATCCACCCATATCTCTACCAAAAACTATATTGTAGTATTTCTACAACGTATAACCTATACATTTTTTTTTTGTATGAGTTTATAAAGATTTTTTCAAAGAAATAAAAAAAAGTAAAGACGCTTAGGAATACAAGGTGTGGCTCAAAAGCCGAAACCGAATCAAACCGAATAAAAAAAAGTAAGGACGCTTCGCCTCGTTTTCCTTCTTTATATTCAAATCGTGATGATTCCTCCTTTTTCTTATTATTCAAATCATCAACATCCTTGTCCCACAACAACGATCCATAGCTTTCCCTCTTTTTTCCTTTTTTTTTTTTTTATAATTCGCGGAAATTCATTAAAGCTCAAAAAGGAGGATAACAAGAGGGAGGGGAGGATGAGCTAGGTGCTCATCACAGCTCGAGCCAAACCAAGAGGGAAGACCAAACAACCAAGAGAAAAAAGCTACAGAACAAAAGACCACAGCAACCTGATCCCAAACCCAAGGAGGGCCTAGCAGGAAAGCTTGGAATTAATTATCTCATGGTGACGGATCCCCAGTCTCAGAGGCCATCTTGGATGGATTAAGGGTCTAGAATTTTGAGACTCTTAGCCCATTGCGGAGTCTTCACTTTTATACACTCCATAGCTTTCCCTTACTATCGCGTCCAATATTCCACAACTTCATCGTAATGCTCCCAAGCTCTGAACCCATAAGCCCTCACCAAATCCTTTAACTTTTTGATCAACATATTGCTCCCACGCGAACTCCAAAGCTTGAAAGTGAGATCCCATTTGACGCCCCTCTAGTCTATGAAGTATGAACACAATATTATTCAGCCCTTTCCTCTACTCTTCGAGTTGGTGCTTGTTCTCGAGTTGGTCCTACTCGGTTATGGTCAAGCAAGGACATACACCTTTCTTGACGGCTTCTTCGGTGAGCAAGAGACGATTATGGTGGTCGTCGGTATCGGATTTGGTGAGCTTCTTTGCGAAAATTGCTTGTGGAATTACGGCATTGTGCAGAAGGCAGAAAACATCTAACCAGCTGGGGGATGGCGAGGGGTTCGCTTTCTTGGGTCTTTTATAAGGCATGTGATTCATTTTGATGCATGAGCGCATTCAATAATCAAAATTCAAATAAAGGAAACATAATGGTCAATTTTTATTAATAAAATTCAAAGTTACACTTATTTCTAATTATAATGTTCAACAACTCCGAACCAAGGCTAAACCAACATGTCTTCTAGGGTCTCTTCCTGAAATGAAGCTTCTGAGCCAAGAGGTCTGATTTCTGAAATTTAAATAGCAACAGGGTTGAGATAAAACTCAACAAGTTGTTGAATAAGCTTTAATCTCACCCACCTATGTCAATCGATTGACGCTGAAAAGTCGATCGATTGACTGTTGACCGGTGTCAATCGATTGAAGTTGGGAAGTCAATCGATTGACTGATGAGCGCGGATGCATATCCGCAGGATAGACTGTTGAGCGGTGTCAATCGATTGAGGTTGGGATGTCAATCGATTGACTGTTGGGCGGATATAGATCCGCAAGTTTTGAATAAGTGGCTAATTTCGGGAAGTTCACTTTAGCCAAGATTTCCTAAGTTATTAGGAGACTATTATTAAAAGTGTTTTGAATACTTGCAACTCTTAAGAGATTTGAGAGTTACGTATCCAAAAGGATCTTGGAGCCTATTGGTAGAATATTTTTCTCTCTAAGGGATCAAAAGAGAGCTTGGTGAAAGTTTTATGTGAGAAATCTGTGAGAATACTTTGAGAGAAAAAGTATTGAAGAATAGCTTGGGGATTGAAGATCCGATTGAAACCGTTCTTGTGTCGGAATCTTGATTATATTCCGGCAGATCTCTTCTCTATTATTTGAAGGACTGCGTCCTTGGTTTAACAACGGATTTGTGGTTGAAGATCGTGCTAAATCTTAATTTAGTTTGTACTAGAGAGAAGAGAGTGTGTGTGTTGTAAACATTCATAAAATAGTGCATATACTCTCGTGGACGTATCCCTCGATTGGGTGAACCACGTAAATTTTTGTGTTGTGCGTGTGATTAATTTCTACCTGAATCTTTTTATTTTTCCGCATTCATCACGATAGGGAGTTCGTAGAGTGGAAGAATTCCTAACACAAGTAACCCCCAATAAATAATATAATTCTTACATCATTTTTATCAGTTTCAAATTGAGAACTTCATATCAAATAAGAAATAACACAGCTATACCATCTAATGCTTCAATATAAAGAAGGAAAACAAAAATAACTTAGTTTATAATTGTACTACATATATTGTACAATTGTTAAATAATAGTACCGATCCAAGTGCAATTTCATTCATATCATCATTCATCATTCATCTTGGATACCAATCGCAAATGAAAGTTTCATATTTTCATCAATCCCATTGTCAATCGTGTCGATCTGATTTGGCAGGTTTACTTCGTATTACGGAAGTACACAAATATATCTGTTCATTCAATACTACCATGCGGCCTCATGGGGACCTTAATCAAAATCATATCATATTCATTTTTACAATATTCATCATTTCTACAGTCATTCATATCAATTTTTTTAGAAAAACTTATCCAACATGCTTTACCAATTCTTATTCTAAACAGTGTGATATTTTCATGTAAATAATATCATATGAGAGATAAATCGAATATGCAATGCTTACGATATTTATGTTTTTCTAACATGATTCAAAATAATCATAATTGGACAAGACAAGTCTAGAATTATTCATTAACCATTCAAACATCTACTTATCAAAGTTATAATATATACTATATACTATGTAGAACAAAAGCATCATTAACTAATAAAGTACGTATTTAAAATATGCTATGAGATAGACTACTTGCCTCCATCGTCGAATTCAAGGGTCTTGTGAGGACAGTATGAAGTTTCACGATTCCGATAGTTATCTGGGTACATGGGAAAGTGATCAAGAAGAGAAAACGAACTACGGTAGGTCATCGAAGTTAGGTTGAATTCTTTCGAGTTATTTCAAATCCTTATTTTGGAAAATATTTGATAACTAAATTTCTTAATTTAAAGCAGCTTTATAAATCAGTTTTAAAACCCTTAAATAAGATCTGATTTAATATTAAACAAAATTTCTAACTTTATTATAATAATAATTTTTAATCCTTTTAATCTCAGAACAACCCGAATTTAAATGATAATTTTAGATTATAAAAACCAAAATAAAACCAGAATATAAAGTTAGATTATAAAACTAAGATAAAAACATGATATAATTTCATATTATAAAAACATAATATAAAATCAGATTATAATAACAAAATATAGACAGAATATATATAAAGTCAGATTAAAAATATAAAAAAATATATTATAATCTAAAATAGAAACGGAATGAAAAGTTATATTATAGAATAGAATATAAAATCAGACTATATAATAAAAACAGACTATAAAATCAGATTTGTAAAACTAGGATGAAACCATAATTTTAAAGACTAAAATCAGAATTAAATATAAACCGAAATTTCAATATAAAATCATATTTATAATATAATTTCAGAATATGAGGCTAAAATAAAAATTCTAATTCCAATATAAAATCAGTGTTACAATATAAAACCAAACTAGTACATAATTAGGATTTAAAAATATAAAATCGGAATTAAAATGCAAAATACCAGCATATAAAAATCAGATTATAAACTAACTAAAATCAGAATATTATACAGTCAGGTTAAAAATGTACAACCAGAATTTAAAATCAGAGAATATAAAATCTTAGAATCTAAAAAACTAAAATATAAAAAAAATATCAGGATATGAACCTGATATTCTAACCCTAAAATAAAACCAGAATTTTAAGGAACAATCTACAGAACTATAATGAATAAAATATAGGATTATAATATATATAAATCTAGAGTTTGAAGAACCAGAGTTTTAAATTACAAACTAGAATTTAGAGAAAATAAAATACAAAACTAGAATTAAAATATATAAAGGAAAACATAGCTTAAAGAAGAAGAAAAACTTGAGGAAGAAGGCTTAGTGTGGAAAACAGACGAAAATGGCTCTATATATAAGCTCGGGTGGGGTGACCGTTCAGATTTTGAAATAAATATGTGAGTAATGGTGGGCGTTACCGGCATGGATCAAAAAATCGTTCGATACCGATACATATCGGTTTTGGACCTGGGCGATAATTATCGCCCAGGTCCAAAATAGGGTAATTATCGCCTGTATCGAACGATACGGACGATACAATCAAATTATCGTCCGATACTTTGATTGTTGGGTTTTTTGAAAATAAAAAAAGTATCGGACGATACGCGATACATATCGTCCGTATCTTTCAATACGGACGATAATTTGATTTTTTAGATTTTTTGAAAAAATATATATATATTGAAACGATACATTCAATGTTTCGCCGATACATTGAATGTATCGGACGATACGCGATATGTATCGTCCTGAACTTCAGGACGATACGTATCGAAAATCCGATATTTTGACCCTTGGTTACCGGCTTGAAAAAGAAAAAAGAAACGTCTTGGGCGAGCGTGGGTTTTAATTTAGAATTTAAGTTATAAGAGAAAGGTTAGAGTGTATAGCATGTATAGGTTAGAGTGTATGTGTACTTTGGGTCGAATTGGGTCAGGTTGGATCGAGTTAGGATTTGGGTTGTAAGATTTTGGGTCGTCACCCATCCCCTCTCTTCGTAAGCGCTCTTCAACGAATCTCTTCTACCGTTATAACGACATCAGATAACAGAATCAATGGCTCTTCTTCTGCTTCTTTCATCACAAATTTCCTTCTTTATGCATCAAAATTCAACCTAGAAACAAAACAACGAAGAGAGCAGTCGAGGTGCTAAAAGATCAGGGTGTCTGCAGATGGAATTATGCTCAAAGGAATCGCTAAGGAAAGCGATGTACTTGAGTTGTTGGGAACCCAATTGATTTAAACCAACCCAATTGCTTTTTTTTGGCAATTTGATCATCTGAATGTATAAATTTTATTCTTTTGAAGGAGGTTATGAAGTGCATAATTGTTGATTATGTCATTAATATATGCTTGTTTATCAGCAAAAATTGATCCCATGGATTTTCTTTTTCTGTTTTTATCGAATTTGGTTTTTTCTCCACCTTTTTTCACCTTTCTTTTGATACACCGCAAAATTATCATTGCGCCAGTCTCTCCTAGATGACTCGGGAGCCCATAGTGACAAATTTCTCCGAATTTCTCCGACATTCATCGAAATGGGAACAGACAAACTTTCAACGAATTTTTTGTGATCTATTCGCAATGCCGAAATTTCATTAATTTCATCAAATTAATGAATTTTTTTTTTTTTTTTAGCCATTTTTAATTAGTGTAGCTTTAAATGCACCCACTAAATCTTGCTAGGTACCTACCCTAAAACCGTTGATTGCTTTAAATTAAGTGATGGAGATCGTTTGTTTCTTAAATCTTCCACAAAAGGGATCTTGAGATCATGGATCACCGACGGTTATAATTCGATTCCACATGGCATAGATCCCAAAAACGTAGCCCTAAAGTCAAGTTTAACGTGATGCGTACCATGTGATTTTAGCGACACTTTTTTTGGGCATATGCCATGTGGAATCAAGCACTGACCGACAGATAGGTGATCAGTCGTGACAGGGACACGCACCCAATCACAATTACTTTTTTTCTTTTCTTTTCAGATTCATGATGGGCTACCGACCGGCCCAAGCCCACAGCCCTTTCGATGTCTAATCGCACATTGACACCGATATCCATCAATGTTTGATCAATAGTGATAAATTTCGACAAAATTCTCTCAAATGGGAGTACAAGAAAATTTTCGATGCTGTTTTGGTGATTTTATTCGTAATCCCCATCATGTGTTAGCCCCAACTTTTGGCCCCCTCCTATTGAAGTTTTTGGCTGGACTAGATGGAGTATTCCTACTGTAGTGTACTTTGACAATGGATATTTGGGAATCGGCTCAATATGTACTTCTAGGAAAGCGGCCTAATTGAAAACTGAATTGGGTATTTGAATGGGAAAGTTCACTACAAGTAAATAGGGGTGAAGATTAGAACCGAAAACCGATTGGAAATCGATCAGACCGAATTGGACTGAAACCAAACCGATTAGGTCCGGTTTGATTTCGGTTTTGGTACCTCCAAACCGAAAGCCGGCTCGGCAGGGTGACAAAACCGAAACAAAAATGAAAAAAAATATGAAAAACAATATAAAAAATATGAAGAAAACCCAAAAATTAAACTGAGCCGAGCAAAACCAAAATCGGATCGGTTCAATTTGATGGTGGGTTTAAAAACTCGGTTAACTAAAACTGAAAACCGAAATTTCGGTTTCAATTCTGTTAACAGAATCTGCACCCCTAGGAATAAATCTAAAATAAAACTTGAGAATTGAAACTCCATATTCTAACCGTCCGATTACAACACTTTATCCACCTCAGATTATAGGACTGTAGTCTCTTCATCAAATTGTAAAGGTCATCAAAGGGCACCTAAGATTGTTTGCTGCCAAGAGTGCTACGGGCGTTTGCCCCCTCTATGGTGCACTTGCCCCTTTGGATGACTATGATCACCCAATTGTTGCAATCTCTAGGCTATGGCAGCTGATTCATTGGATGGTTTAGATTGTTATACACGTGGAATCATTGGTTATTAGGAAGAGTAAAATTTTCATTTTATACAATTAATTTGTCATAATTCAGTTAAACATTGATATTAATCACCAACCGTTTCGTGATTAATGAGGTCTGTTTCTCCTTGAGCCTTAATGAGCAAATCCGAACCGTCTACATAATGATTTTGACGGACCCATTTGAAATGTGGAAAACACATTGGTTCGGAAGGATTCAATGATACAAATCATGGATTAAGAGGGTCACGAGCAAGGTATTAAAATCGGTCTCGGGTATTGATTTATCCTCGGCCCATACCGATACGTATCGGTCAATTAAAAAAAAAAAAGGTCTTATTCAAAACCAAGACGTATCGGTTTGGCCAAAAACTGAGACGCATCGATTTGGCCAAAAATCAATATATATCAGTGATGCATATCGATATCGAACCGATTTTTAAACCTTGGTCACGAGAAATTAAGCCTTGGCTAGCCTCATGACACTTTTATCAGCAATCTATTGATGATAGGCAATCAATCCAAGTTTTATGCGACGCAACAATTAGAGATGTCGAGCACCATAATCTATACGACACTAAGCGCTATACCACATAAAATAAGGGTGCTTCTAAATGCGCCAACATTCCAAACCCTTACAAAACTATTGATTCCTTCAAATCAGATTATTGAGACTGCTTTTCACACCGATCTTTCACACAATAGATCTTGAGATCATGGCGCACCTATCCGACGATTGGTTTTTTATTTCACTTATCAAAATTCTCAAACCAATTGCCCCTGAATCATGTGGCACACATCACATTCAAACATGATTTTAAGGCTTTTATTGGGATCTGTGACACATAGAATCAAAGATTGCCTATCCAATAGGTGCGCCATGATCCCAATATCTATTCTATGAAATATCGGGGTAAAAAATGATCTCCATCATCTGATTCAAAGGAATCAATAGTTTTGAAAGGGCTTGGAGTGTTGGCGCTTTCAGTCAACTTGTGAGCACGTTTAGAGATACCCTATAAAAAATTAATCGGATATTCATACAAAAAATAGTTTATTATAGGGCAATGGTCAGGTCCAACTAAGCATAGTAACAAATTTCTTCGAAATTCTCTAAATTTTTTTTTAAATTTACCGAAACAGGGTCGGTCGAAACTTTCAGTGCAATTTCGATGATTTCTCCGAAATCACTGAAATTTCATTCATTTCGACGAAATTTCACCAAAATTAATAAATCTTTTCTAATTTTTATCATTTAAAATTTTTATAAAATTTAAATATATTTAATACTTAATATGTTTTTGTACTCCCCCAAATTTCCTCTGAACTTTTCGAATTTTTCTCGAAATTTATCTGAAATGAACAGAAATGACCCTCTACCGAAATGGTGCCGAAAACGAAATTTGTCACCATTCAACCAAGTGGAACGAGATTACTAGTTCTACCTCATCTGCTACCATTGGAAATAGGAGAATCTTGATTGCACGCCATGCCAAAAAAGTCAAGATTCTCTTATTTCCAAGGGCAACAGATGGGGTAAGACTGAAAATCTGGTTCTACTCGGTAGGACCTGACCATTGCCCGTTTATTATATCCATGTATGTACATCAGCAACATAACACTTGAAAGCAAGGTAACAAACTCAATATCGGAATTGGGTATCGGGTATCGGTCCTTGGAGGACCGATACGAATCGACCGATACCAATATGGATAGGCTCATTTAAAAATAGAAAAATACAGGTATCGGCTGATACCCGATATATATCGGCTGATACTGATACCGAGTTGGATACTCTATATGTATCGGCGCCGATACGTATCGATATCAACCAATATTTGACACCATGCTTGAAATACAGACTCAAGCCTTTTAGCCACTCTATCCTGTCCAAACGTTACTAAAAGATTTTGTTACGATCCGACTTGTTTGCACCACGATAATGAAGGATAAAACACTGATCACCTAAAAAATAAGTAATTAAGTAAAAGATTGAATGGCCACGATCCTTTCGAGTGGATCAAACTCCCAAGATCCTTTCGAGTGAATCAAACTCATTTTCTTATAACAATCCTCTCTTCCATTTTCCTAATTACATCCTTCACATCATGGATCAAAATGGCCGAAAATCGGTACGTATCGTCCGAGTCGAAAATCAATACGTATATAGTAACATACCGGACTATATATTGAATGTATCGTCCGATATTAGTCATATAAAAGGGCGATACGGTACATTTAATTTACCATATCGTCCACCTCTGATACCGATACATATCATCCGATACGTATTGGTATCGGATGATATTTTGATCCATGCTTCACATCTATGTAAGGTACAACCCACTACAATAACTACTCAAGTAGTTAAATAACTCACTCGAACTAATACGGTGTACAACACATATATACACACAAACATACATGTATTCGATCTACAATTGTAGGATCATCGTACCTGAGCCTTGATATACGTGGAAATCAGCTCTGTACAAGATTAAAGACTCTTCATAATCTTGATAAATACCCATTAATCCTAAATTCATTAAATTAAGTAGGAGTCCAACAGCTTAAGTACATGACCGTAGTGAGCGTTTTCTCGGCCTGTTTACGCTTCTCCTCGCCTTTGATCTTCTTCGAATCGACGGTTGACGATGAATCAGAGACGCTCTTCCGAAATAAAATCCTACCCATACATTTCAAACTCATGTTCCTAAGGAGAGGTGGATGGAAAATATCGGAACGTTTCCGAAACGTTTCGGAAATAAATCAGGGAGTCGTTTTTTCGCTGTTGGAACTTGGAACTTGGAAGTCAAATGGAGGGTTATTTATTATATATATAGGGCGATTTACAAAAGAGTGGTTTTGATACAGTTTGTGGTTTAGATGAGTGGTTTCTGGTTTTCGAGAAAACTGAGGACTGTGAAAAGAAAAGAAAGAGTGAAAACAGGTGGTTTTGATAGACGTCCACGGATTTCAAGACGAAAACCGCAGCGGTGCGTGTCGGATTTGGTGACCGTTGGACACGGGCTGTTTATAGTCTGCAAAAGTATACACGTTTCTATTAATTTTGGCTCGTTTACATGGATGGCTGTTTTTACAAAAAAGGGTATTGCACTTTTATCTAATTATTTTACAGGGGCTTAACTTTTTCTTATTACTTAATCAGGTCTAAAACCTAAGGCTGTCAGTAGAGTCGCGCTGGCCCGTCAGCTCGCTTAGCCGGCTCTAAAATCTTAGGGCTATGGCTTTAAATTGAGGAAAGAACTCTATGAGCTTAACAATAAGCCCGACCATGCCTTTATCTTACTTTTAGTTATATATTAAATATATTAATATAACTATATAATTTATATTATACTATTTAAAATCAAATTACCAATATAGCACCCAACATTACGATTAGATTTATCAATTGAATAGTTGTTTTCTAGTAATTTAAAATTTTATAAAGAGAGGTCTTAAAATTTTCTTTTTGATTATTTGAAATATTTTTTTCTAGCTTTAATAAATAAAAATTATAATAAAAACAAAAATTACAAGAAAGTTAGATAAAATAGATAAAATACTAATAACCAATGAAGCTCGAAGCCTGATCCAAGCCCCCTACAACTCACCTAAGTTAGGGCTAAGGCTAGGTTTATCGGAGCCCGCCTAAGTTAGGGAGTTTGGCCCTAGCCCAGCCCGTTGACAGCCCTACCGAAACCCTCTCCTTATTTCAGAAGTGTGTTGTTCACTTCTAATGAAGGAAAATGTCTTTTAACTTAAAAGAATGGACGCATTGCTTTTTAGTCTGATCGATCGATCTCGTAAGCGATTACAATTGATTGGTCTTATATGAGTTCACAGTCGATCAATTGGTCTTAATTGAGCCATCGCAGTCTTGTATAAGACCAATTGATCACGATCTCACTGAGGACTACTTGATCTCACTTAAAATTGATAAATGTGTGCTTTTAGTTAAAGTATATTTTTACTTATTTAAAGTGAATAAAAAAGTGTGTTTCTACTCATCTAAAGTGAATAAAATACATATGCACATTCTTTTGTGAATGTAGAAGGCCTCAGAGAGCCATAGGTAATAAGATATATTGGATCTTCTCAGCTAAAAGTAGAAGTCTCGACACCCTTATTGGTAATCCACCTAAACACAACTATTTGCATATAATGTTTGTGCTGTTGCACATAACTTCAGAGAAAGAAAGCTTGATATTTTCAAATCTGTGTCAAGTACAACATCATCTAAGCTGTCTGAGTTGAGGGCCCTAATATAGAGATCTTTTATGCCAAAGATTGACACGAAGCACAATCTCAACCATTGAATCATATAATAGGCTCTTTCGCCTCTTAAAATTGAGCGAGACGATAATCATATCATATCTCGAAATAAGACATTTAATTTTTGTTACTTTTATACACATAACACTATTTTCACACACCATATTCACAGCAATCATGTTTGTCTAGATATGTATGCTCTATTATATGTTATTAATGGCTAATGTTAAGACTATATTGTTAATTGAGATATATTCCAAGGATGGATTGCATTTGGATCATTTCACACCTTATCGCCAAGACTTGAGACGTCTCGTATGTCAACACTCTCCCATACGCATCGGGTTTCCAATATTTAAAATCATAGATGATAGAGTGTTTTATGCAAGGTACAAAAAATTGGCCTTATTGATTTTTTGGCAAACCGATATATATCGGTCATCCAACTAGGTATCGGTGCCAATACGTATCAGTTTGTAGTGAGACCTTATTTATTTAATTTTTTCAAAAGGACCGATGGCCTATTCGTGTAAGTCATCCATGGACCGATACCCGATACCGTGTTTGACACCTTAGTTTTATGTCTATCTTTTGCAACAGTCTTTTCGTTATAGTAATCAAATCGGACGAATTAGGTGGTATACCAGGCGGGACAGGTCCCAAAATATGTACAACAGCAAGTACATATCCCTTTGTTAATCTCTCCCCAAAATAACGTTGGGGAGAGATTAACAAAGGGCACCTCTAATTGTGCCCATGCTTTCTCAAAGCGCTCACGTCCCAGACCCTTTGAAAATCATTGATTCCTTCAAATCAAATGATGGAGATCGTATCCCAGTCTTCCAAACAATAGATCTTGAGATAACAGTGCACCTATCATATGGTCAATTTGTGATTCCACGTGTCATAGACTATAAAATGACACTAAAATCACATTAGAGCATAATATATACCATATGATTCAAGGGCCATTTTTTTGGGATCTGTGACACATGGAATCAAAATTTGACCATCAAATAAGTATGTCATGATCTAAAAATCTATTGTATGGAAGATTCGGGGTGAAAAACAATCTCCATCTGATTCGAAGCAATCAATTGAAGGGGTTCCGACGTTTGTGCTTTCAGAAAACACTTGGCGCGTTTAGAGGTACCCATCAATAAGAGGGAGATGACGATACACCCACAGTTCTCATACCATAAAAAAGGAAGACACTACTTGCACCTTCTCTATAACAAAAGGCTTTTTCCATGTGTAGTAGTGTGCAAAGGGCTAAATTCTATGTGCAAGTATGAACTCCACATGATAATAATCTGTACAGCATAACTATACTCAGCATATAAGTAGTGGGTATAAAGCACTCGGGTCAATCTCAAACCGATAATTGTGATATAAACGCACTGATAACTTTGATCACGAAATCAGTGAAAGGTCAAAAGTGAATGTTCACTGATTTGTGTGCTCATAAATAGCAGTGCAGCTTATGAGGCTTGCCCATGGTACAACATTTGATATAAGTTTTGAGACGAGCATGCCCTCTTTGAGGTGAGTCCATCAGATTCTTTCTGTCATGACATGAGGAATCGACTTCCAAGTCGATTAGGAGCATTGAGGTGGACTTCCCTAAAATTCAGTACCACACGAAAGGCGTAACAATCAGAGCAGAGTCTCGGGAAGAGGCTCGGTGAAATAGACATGTCTGTGATACAATGCAGACTACCTGCACCTGGACAAAAAGACCCTATGAAGCTTTACTGTTTCTTGAGATTGGGTTTTCCTGAACTCTGTGTCCCTTATCTATCATTACCATCACCTTTGCGTAAACCGTCTTCGCCTACTTTTGATCCCTATTCTCCTTCGGGTGACCCAATATGTGTATATTGGCTGATGATATGGAGGTCCCCTTCTTCTTTGTGACGTCGGCAAGCTAAGGTTAGACAACATTCTTGATCTTATCTGTAATTCCCTGGTAAGGTCCTTACATGCTTCATAATCTAAGCCATTCATCATAGTGAAGAAATTAAAAAATCAAAACCACTAATACCGTCTTGTCAGCTCTAAGGTCGCGATTACCACGTCTCATTTGACAAATCACATAGTTAGAAAATAAAATTAGTTGAACACTAAAACCTCTAATACCCGAAAAAATATTCCCAGAAGAATTAACTGAGATGGAGTAGATCTTAACTGAGATGTGTAATATCAATATCAACATCCTCACGGATTTTGAATGTATCTGCTGCACCAAACTTCCTCCTTTCTTCAGTCTCTTCTTCTGACTCTTCGCTACTGTCTCCGTCTTCTCCATGATGACCATGAGACGATGGTGACGTGGGATCATTGACACTTTTAGATCCGCAGTTTGGGGTGGCTAGCATTTTGACTTGGCCGAGATGAGAGATCTCAACCACGACCGTGTCATCATCGAGAGGGAGAGGCTGTTTCCATGGTTCTCCATCAAGTCTCATGTATATGTGGTCCACTCTACCCTTGTGAAACTCGAACCGGATCCGGTGAGCCTGCACGCAGAAAATAACTGAATAAAGAGAAATAATTGCTTATGAAACAACGATTTTGAATGTGTGTGTGTGTGTGTGGTTAAGGGGTAGACGCACTCGAGTTGTAGTGCTTGAATGCTATAATCGAGTGCAGATCACGTACCATGTGGCCCATGATCTCTAAAACAGCACCCGTTTTGGCGTGTTGTGTCACATGGCACTGATCTAAAAGAAAATTTCATTTTAAACTTTTTTTCCCATTCAGAAGTCTGGTCAAAGTTTCACCTCCACTTGCCTGCTCAACCTTGTGCATATTGCCTTAGGACCTGATCCTCGGATTAGGTGCCACTTGGCACCCAAATGACTAATGCAGCGTTGAATGTTACACCTCTAGCGCAGTGTCCCATTGTGTGTGTGTGTGTATATATAATCATATTAGATGGGGGAATCATCACATCTCAGTCATATATCCATCCAATTAAAAGAAGAGCTTGTGTAGGATAACCTACACATTCCCGATCTTGATTAAGCATAGGTTACATTTTTGGGAAGTGTGGATCTATTCTTCATTGTGTCATTTGATGTGAAATACCATAATCTAAAAACCTGTCATGTTAAAAATTGCATTAAAAAATGCATCTCTATTATGTGATTCCAAGCGGTCAAATGTTTTTAAAATGAAAAGTTACCTGTAAATCTCCAAAATCATTTTTAACCATTCATTTTGAAGGAATTTGACTATTGTGAATCACAAGATAATAGTTTTAGTTGCACTCTTCAACCCAGAAAATATTTCTATTAGGTCCATCGCATCACATAACCTGGCACACTCGATAAGAAAATAGTGCCACGTATTTTTTGAGGCTCAAGCTGAGTGCCATGTGGCACCCAAACCCAAAGATCAGGAGCAAATTTGACCAAGTTGCGTCAAGTGCCTTGTAAAAAAAATAATTAAAAAGGGAACTTATCCACTATTGAAAATGTGGTTAAAGTTGGAAAGAAACAATGCACTAAGGTGGGTGGGTGTCACCCTATATTTGACCTATGATTCGGAGGGCCAAAAGTCTTTAAAAGAAAAAAAAAGTCACATGCCACGTGGCTGTACACTCCAAAACGGATACCGATCCTTCATCATGCACCAAGGTCCACATGGAGCTCCACGTGGCACCTAAACATATTTTGGAAGTCACATGTACCAAGGTAGTGTTATTTTGACCATTTCAAAAAAAAATGCAAAAAAAATATCTTGGCCATGTATCTTTTAAGTGTACCTTTAAATCCACCCACTGATTCTTTGAATTCACCCACGATAAAATAAGTTGACTGCATTGAATCAGACGATGGAGATTTTTTATCCTCCCAATCTTTCACACGATGGATCTTGAGATCATGGGCATACAATCAGACAGTCAGTGTTTAATTTCACATTGCACACATCTCAGAAAAGTGACCTTAACATCACGCACATGTTCAAAATTGATTTAAAGGTCACTTGTTTGGGTGTGTACCACATGAAATAAAAAACCGACTGTCTGATAGTACGCCCATGATCTCAAGATCCATCTTGTGAAAGATTGGGATGATAAACAATCTCTATCGTCTGATTCAATGCAATCACTGTGTTTCAGCATCTCAAAGATTTGGTGGGTGGATTTAATGGTACTCATCTTTTAATGCTTCTAGTAACATATTGTCCTCAATTTAAAATTTAATTTTGAAATTTTTATAAAGTTTATCCTTACAAGTTGTTGGAGCTCCAAGTGGCACCTAAAACAGTGTTTTGGGTGCCACATGGAGCTCCAAACGAGACAATTGGGTGCCACGTGGCACCGAACCCGAGGATCAGATGTCATGTGTACATGCACAAGCTCGATGAATGAACATCCGGAAAAAGAATGATTTTCTATTGTTAATTTTTTCGTCAAAAGCAACAAAAATCAGTGGGAAAAATTTTGGGCGGAATACCTATATCTTTAGCCTCTGAAATAAAGGGCAACATACGCCCTCAAAAAAAAAAATCTAAAGCCTGAAGTGATGTAGTGAACCGTTAAGAGGATGTGTAAGCCACAACGTGTCACATGACATGTGATCTAGCAATCAAATGTAGCATTTTCACGCTACACTCGATTGCATATTCCCATTCTCCTACACACAGATATATGGGAAATGGTAAAATAGATCTATGTGTAGCCCAAAAATGTTGCACATGGATGCCAGATCACGTGCCACATGGCATGATGCAAGTTGCACCACATCCTCTAAGGGCTCACCAATCCTCCAAGGTTTTAGAACAATAAAATAAAATTTTGGACATTTTTACCCTGCATAGCAAGGGTCAAAGATATGAGTTCTCTACCCAAAAATGTTGCCATTGAAAATATTCATCTTTGACCACAAAATGAACGGTGTAAAAATAACTTTATTAATTTATTTTTGTTGGACGGTTAATTATCGACCTTGTGCATCTGCATGTGTCACCTGATCCATGGATTGAGTGCCAATGGCACCTAACTGACCTAAGTGCAGCCCACTGGCTGCACTGTAACCCGACTCTCTCTCTCTCTCTCTCTCTCTCTCTCTCTCTCTCTCTCTCTCTCTCTCTCTCTCTCTCTCTCTCTCTCTCTCGCCCCCCCCCCCTGCCCCCAATACACACACACACACGTGTGTGTGTGTGAAAAAAGGGCACATTAGTTCATGCGCATGGATGGACCCAAGCGTTCGAACCCCAGATCACATGCCACGTGATCCCAAAACCTTGGTGGCATGTGATCATGTACCATGTGGCATGTGATCTAGAAAAAAAGTTTTATGGTGGTCAGGACTAAAAACCTTGGTCATATTTTGGGTACCACCCCACACATCCCGCTGCATTGAATTTTTTCCCCATCGACCACATTTTGGATGGTGGATATCCAACCTTTTTTATTTATTTTTTAAACGGGCCTGAACGTCCTTGGGCAAGTCCGTATGGGTGTCACGTTGACCCCACCTGATTCGAACTCATGGATCCACCATGCATTTGAACCCATATCCCCAGGCCTCTATATGTGTGTGTTCGTCAAAAGGTAATTAAATTATATTCAGAAAGGAACTGTGGTGACATGAGTAAAACCTGTGCTAGCCGAGTCCCGTGACCTTTGGGAGCAAGCAAAACCAGTCCATGCCAAGCATCCCTGAAGCCTACAACCTCGATAAGCCCATCATCCACAAGCGGTGGAGTCAGATCTCGCTGTGGAACATCACAATCCCATATAAAAACTTCCATTAGATGTATTAGTATAGAGTTCCAATTCATCTTTCCCAAAAATTTACATAGAGAGGACGTACGTGTTGAAACTCACATCTCTCTTTTTCCACCTACTTGGTGTTCCCCAAGGATTTAATCCACCAGAAAAGCTAGGTAAGTTGAGACAAACAATCGATCGGATGCTGTATATAAAAGCACAGTTAGTAGGATGATTCATCAAGGACAACAACTGATTTTGAGGCGTACAGAGAAGCAGAGGGAAAGTGTGGTCAAAGCAAATAAAACTAAACTTAAAAGAAAAGGAGTCTATATAAAGAAAAAGATAATCCAATATCATACTTACTAATGTCACTTTAGTAATGATCACATGATATTTAAATACAGGAAATGGCACTATATAAGGAGCTCCTATATTGAAAGTGAGCTAAATTCTAACAAGTAATGATTATGAAAGAAAAATGGATCCAAAAATCATGGTATTTTTGTGGTTTTGAGAACAAAAAACTAAATAGGACGTAATACTGGATAAAATTATGAAAATAGAGGCGGTAATATTTTTATTTTTTTTTGTCGGTAAATAGAGGCATTAATATCACCTGTGAGGTATTTCGAGATCTTCCCAGTGACCTTGTCTTTTCATGATCTTAACCTTTGCAAGCTGTGCTATGTTACTGTAAGGGAAATAAACCATAACTGATTGAATAACTGGATGGAGAAAATAAAATGCTGACTAGGTCATACATTGTAGATCATACAGCTCAATTAGTAAGAACAGGGAAATTTCATACCATTAGTAAATCGGCCATATAAAAACATTGGCACAATTAACACAGTAGACCGATCTAGTTTTGCAAAAAAATAAAAATTTGACTCATTTTTCTCAACAAAGATGAGCTCATGGACTTATAGTGCAAGAAATTAATCCCATATATCCAATATGAAATGAACTCTTCTCTGAGCTTCATTTAAGAGATCCCCATCAGGGGCATGATCAAGAAACTGCCAAAATCCACCAACAAAAGGAGACCGGCACATGAAAACCATCTAAACTACAATATATGAGACTAAGATTTCAAAGGGTAATATGTTGATTCTGAAATTCAAATCTTGTGTAACCAAACAGATAGGTTAACCCAATATTACCAGCTGTGCTGGCTCACTCTGTTCAAATTCAGGTTTCTGGTATGCCACCAGCGAGCAAACCCAGCTCGCCAGAGATACAATGAGTATTAAAAGATACTATAAAATATTTCAATGAGTTCAAACAAACAATATATATCATTATTAATCAATAATGTCTGTAAAAGCACCAAACATTTCCTAGCATTCTGGTTAAGACTGAGTTCAAATCCTCACACTATGATTTCATCTTGTAAAAACTAAAATTAAAATAAACTAAAGAACTACAGTAGCTAAACAGGCCACACTGGACCGAAACAAACTGCGATTCCATTCACTGGGTGCTGGTTCGTAATTTGGTACGGGACCCAATGAAACCCAAGGTTAACCAATGTATTGGCAACTGAGATGGTTTTTCTTAATTATGTAGGAAAGTTGTAGGGTTCTGGATCACCTGAGGTTTCACATGACAAACTCCCATATAAACTTTTTTTTCTAATCATCAGTGTATTAAAAGAAGGGAAATTACATCCTCCAAATATTTACTTATAAAAAATAAACTATTGAACACTAATCCTACCACAATTTAGAAAACCATGTGAAATAAAAATCTTAACACAAGACAAATTTTAAAAATAATTGCAAAATACCCCGGATGACCATTATCTAATGGGTAAAGTAAACCTTCGTCCGTACTAATGATTTGGTAGAGATTTCCAACTAAAAAAAAAAAAGATTTCATAGAGTAGATACATTAGTAAGCATTTGAAGCATGCAAACTGGAAAATGAGTGCAAATTATGATCTATAGAAATTAGACTACCCATGATTGTGTCATTCTTCCAAGTTGGAATAACAGAACTCTAGTGAATTTCTTAATGACTTTTCCTCCTTTTTATGCACCTGTGCCTTTGTTTGTTCTACAATACTTGAGCTTCAAATAACTAAGGTAGAGTGGGAATGGACCAATAACTAGGGAATTTGATTTCTAAGTAATAAAGTTGCCGAAAAAAAGGAAGATATTTCGAACCAATAGGGTCCACATGTAGCCTTCTTTCAATGATGGAGGTTTTACTCATTAATAATATTGGATATGTTACTAACCATGTGCATTTGCATACATCCTAAACACAAAAAATCTACTCATCCATTTTTCAAGACTTTAATTACCACTAGAACACAAGAGTACATATGGTACCAATTAAAATTTTAGTGTATGCTTCATATTAGAACCAAAAATAACTAACGTGCTAAAAAATTAAGAATTGAGAATACCGATATGTTTTCCAAAATCTACTAAGTGTATCAACTAACACTTACCTTGAAGAAGGATGCATTAGAGGAGCACAAAACCATCCTTGTGTACATCCAAGCTTAGCATAAGTAGTCTAAGCCACAAAAGAATAGAGAAAAAAAAAAAAAAACTGTAAGTTGCATATTTTCCCTCATGTTCTTTAAAGATTGGTACATATATATATAATTATTGGGAAGATGGGTTCGAACCATCACAGGCCACGTGGGATGTGATCGCCAATTGGCCCAAACCCTGAAGGGTTCACCAGTCCCTCTAAGCTTTTAGGAAAAAAATGTACTTTGTTTCCCTTCATTTCACAGGTCAATGATGAGTTTTCCACCCAAAAATTTCGCCATTGAAAATTTTCACCTTTGACCACAAAATCAACGTTATAAAAACATTCTTCTTTGGATGGTCGTTGATTGACATTAGGTATGTTCGCATGGCATCCGATCCTTGGATTTGGAGCCACTCAACTGCTTCGAACCAGCGCCCCACGCTGGGTTCATACTTCTGGGACTCTCTCTCTCTCTCTCTCTCTCTCTCTCTCTCTCTCTCTCTCTCTCTCTCTATATATATATATATATATATATATATATATGCACCCACATAGAGGCCATTTACCCAGTGTTGGTATCATACGGATGGGTGATGGGACGGGTGGACAGGATACAAACCTAACCTCAGGCTTTTTACGTACAGAGTGATTGTCTCTTGACTCGAACATGCGTCATCACGCTTGACAGCCCAACCCTTTTACCATTGCACCAAGCAATGACTCCTACACACAATCAAACATACACAGGCATACAGACGAGTAAAATTTTCATGGTCCAAAAGACACATGGCACCCAAAATATGGTCCTTGTGGATATGTTCACATTGCGTAGATCATTCTTAGAACAAAATTTACAAAAATGGATCTCTATTGTGTCAGTTTCACTGTTTGGAAAATGAACTGTCTAAGTCCAGTCAAAGCATTAGGAGTTGGTACAGTTTTGAGTGATTAGGAGTAGGGTTCTCAATGGCCAGGTATGGCCTGACGCAGGCCTATTTATAATGGGGCCTTTAGAACTAACCCATACCTGGCCCGACTTACTAATCGAGCCGGGCCATGCAATTTGAACACTCATCGATCATATGTCCCAATTTTTCACGGTAAAAACATCTGATCAATTATCAATCCTCAATGTTAAATTTCTGTCAACTTTTGATTTTTTCTGTTGAGATCACTTTCCAATTTTCACTTTTTCTTTTGATAATGATATATGCAATGATCCCTCAAGGTCGGTGACTAGGATCATTTGAGAAGTATAAATATTGAAAATCTTGTATGGCTAAAATACTTGCATTTTCAATCCTTACAAGTTACATGACTTATCATGTAAAGAAGCGTGAATAAGATGACTAATAGGGTTGGGCTAGCTCAACTGCAACCTTGAGGTCACAGGTTTAGTCCCAGCTTACCCATAAGAAAAAGTGTGAATAAGATGAATAATAAGTAAGAGAAGTGAAAAGGAATAATGGAATATGAGAAGCATTTATAGATGGAGACCATGAGAAGCACCCATTTTAGGCCTCGTGGAACATCTATTGAGCAATCCAAGTCCTCAAATTTGTATTGCATACTGGGAGCTACTGTAGCCAACAATCATGGTCATTGGAGATTTGGACTGCCAAATCTATGCACTATGATATGGACGGTTGTCCAATAATAAAGTGGGTCTGATCAGATGGTTCCAATGCTCTAATATGTGTATTTTTGGACTAATTGTGCACAAGTGACGACTATACACATGAAACACTTGCAATATAGAAATATCTTTGACTATACACATCAAAGATGCAAGGCAAGTGGCCTACATGGGTGCCTTGACGCAATATCTATGTAAAGCGGACATGGAGTCAGTCTCGTTTGAAAATGGCCACCCATGTATTCCAAATCAACAATATAGAAATATCACCTGATTAATAATCTGGTTTTTGAATTTTTCTGGATGCAACTTCCTCTCAGAATGAAATGCATATGATACTTGCGCATCCATTCCTGTAAACAGAAAATAACACAACTGTTTCTTAACTAAGGTTTTGAAATAGATTTAACTAAGGTTTGTTTTTTTTTATCCGTAGATTTAACTAAGGTTTAGAAGTTACAAAGGCTAGAGTTTATATTTTTTATAATTCCACTCAATTTATTCCAGAAACAAATATTAGACTAAACTTGACCAAACTAGATAAATCTATTTTCTAGCAAAATAACAGTATAGATAAAATTTAAAAAAAGATTGCAATAGTTGTAATTTTAGAATTGCAAGCTTGCAAAACACACAATTTCATAGTTAAAGATTAAAATGCCAAGCTTGCATGCGTTAACAAAAACGTAGGGCCTGTTTTGGCATTGCCAATAGGCAAGCTATATATATACATATATATAGGCACACCCATAGATACACATATATATACAGGCATATATAAAAAAAGGGAAATGGGATGGTGCATTGCAAGGCAGCCCAAAATGCTATACATCAATGCTACATCACGTGGCACATGATATTCAAAACAACACCCGTTTTGGAGTGTTGTGCCACGTGGCACATGATTTAAAAAAATAAAATAATGACTTTAGTACTTTTTTGCCCTTCAAAACATGGATCAATCATAAGGTAACATCCCATCAACCTGGTGCATTGAATTTTCCCAACTTTAACCACATTTTTAACGACAGAAAAGTCATAAAAACAAATATTTTTTTTGTATGGGACCTGATAGACCTTGCCTAAGTTGCCGTGGCACCCGATCCTCGTGATGGATGCCACGTGGTATCCAACTGATTGGTGTGTAGCATTTTGGGCCATATGGGAGTGCACAATCCCTGCCTCTCTCTCTCTCTCTCTCTCTCTCTCTCTCTCTCTCTCTCTCTCTCTCTACACACACACACACACACACACACACACACACACATATATATATATATATATATATATATATATATATATATATATATATATATATATATTAATGTTTCCCAAACTGCATAAATTTATAAAGTTTGGATTGCGCCATTTGAAAAATGTCACAATCAGCACTTTATGGTGCCATCCAATCGGGCCCTAGTACCCTATATGCGTTCCCTATCTTTATATTATTAATACTCTCAGCTTGTCTAGATTGTGGATTATATAATGCATGCTAGACATCTTAACATTTGTATGAAATTTAACTTGTACCACAATATGGCCTCTAATATGAGATGACTATTCCAATCTGTCTTTTACAAGTCATCAAGGCCCTTTAATAATAGATCCATGTGAACCACATCCAATTTATAAATCAGCAATAATATTAGCTGACCTAAAAAAATAGACAAAACAAATAAATGCATGGACTAAACTAGCTAACCTACAAACTAGAGGACTCGATGAAATTTATTTATTTCTCCTTATAACGAAATCTGGTGCTCAGGGGGTCATTTGTTTGCTTAAAGCATACAGTGGTAATAACATGCAGAACAATATGTTCCCTGATCGAGTAAATGAAATAGAACTTCAATGCATGTAAGTTATTAGCAGGTCAAAATTACAGAAGCTAATTTATATCAGATTGTTCATCTCAAGAAAGATGCTTTAACTATACATCCCATGACAGGGAATCCAAATTTTAGAAGTACCTTTACCCTTTCAATTATCCATCCTTTTCAAACCATTCATAGATGTATATTGCTGCTAGAAGAGAAGGTAATGTAGAAGCCATCCAGAGCCAATACTCTTGTACAATAAGAATAAAACTCCTCTCGAAGCACTTTTGTCATTCGATGTTCTTCTTCGCACTAAAACTCTTAACCTAACATCTTAAGGAAATTATCGGTGTTCTTATTCTTGTACCAAAATATAACCATTCCTGAGAATATATTGCTTCAAGATATACATGAGCCTAGGGTTCTGTGATGTTAGGTAAACCATCTTTTTAGTTGTTGATTTTACTAAACCTTAGACAAGATTGAGTGTGCTTCAGTAAGATTATTGCATTTAACTCAAATCTTTTTTAAATCTCATATCCCAGTTTGACGCTGGTTCGAAGCCTTGATAATATCATCTGATTGAGAGCTATCATGTCAAATCTCTCGCCACTGACGATCCCAAGCCCGAATATTAAAAAACGATGATTAGTGTAAGGTTGACAGACGGCTGTTAAAGTTCAATCAAATCACTAAGGAAGTCAATGGCAAATAGAGGGGACAACGTGATGATGATGGTAACATCCCAGTTCTTGGATCACTAATTCTTTTTAATCCCCCGGCACAAGAACTGTTCCTATAATATATTTCTACATTCTTTTCTAAAGTGAGTCTAAGCCAACCACCTGTTTTGTGCGATATGATTGGGTATCTTGAATTCCTTATCACTTGATCATAGGGCTGGTTTCAGCCAGCAGCCTGGTCTCATCATTAAATTTTAAAGGGCTCAAGACCTGCATTCAATAGATAGGCCCAAAAACCAGGCCTGTTTCAAGAGCAAATAGCATTAGGGTACTGGCTCTGGCAGGTTCAGGCTGGGCTTGGATATCAAAAATCATAACACGTAGACTCGGGCCCAGCCAGTTAACTCATCAAGCCTGAACTTCTACCCAGCCCGCCGGGCTGGCTCAGGCAGTTGATAGCCTAAGTTTAAAAAACAATTCCTAGCACCTCCATATCACGTCATCATTATATAGCCCAAAAGTCAAAACATAACATCGGCAAAAATGCCTGCCCTAGTAATCAATGACACCACCAGTTGGTGCATGCAGGGGCCAAAATTATCATTGATAACTAAGAAATCTGCATTATTAAGGGGCCAAAATTATCATTGAAAGAGATAAATTAAAGACCCATTGGGCATCAAAAGAGAAGGCTAAATGGGCTCTAATAAAGTGGGTCAGGTGGGCCCTAAGATTGGCCAAGGCTATATGCCGCATGGCCACATGAGCCAGCTGCTGAGAACTGTAATCTCGACAGGAGTTGGGTCACGTTCTCACTTAAGTGGATCACGTGACAGATTACCGAGAATCTCATTCTCAGAATCATAAAAGAGGTTTTTCTAGAGTTATTAAAAAAAATCTTCTTTTTTTTTTGTTTTTTTTTTTTTGATCGGTAAAGGCACAATGTATTAAACAAAACAGCGAGCAGCTGGCCGAATACAAAAGAAGGTCAAAACCGACCAAAAGAGAAAACAGACAAAAAGAAACAGAAGGAGAAAAAGCCAGAAAAAAATACAAAAGAGATGGGTGAAAGGGGAAAAAGCGGATCCGTCAACTAGACAGCCCGGCAAGAAGCCTAGCCCGGTTCCCAGAGGCGGCTATCCCCCCCTGCCCCCTCCTTGCATAACACCACCCAAGAGTACATAAGATCCCGAACGGACTTCAAGACCATCCCCATAGGAAGGCGTTTCCGACCGAAGATTCAATTGTTTCTCTCAAGTCAAATGCTCCAAACTACCGCGAAAAAAGCCACCCTCCAAAAGGCTCCCAACTGGCCTACGGGACCCGTCCCAAACCAGGACATAAACTGCTGAGAAATGGATTCCGGGCAGGCCCATAGCATATCAAATGACGAAAGGATAACCCCCCAGATTTCCAGCGCCATCGGGCAGTGAAGAAATAGGTGTGATACTGATTCTTCCGATTGAAGGCACGTGGCACACACGTTTTGAATATCTTTCCCTCTTCGGATCAACTAGTCCTGCGTGAGAATCTTCTCTTTGAGCAGTTGCCACGTAAAGAATTTTACTTTGGGGGGAGCAGCAGTCTTCCATAAGCTTGCCCATTCGCACCTAATTAGGGGTCGGTCGAATAGCCTCCGGAAGTAAGACTTGGTTCTGAAATATCCGCTCTTGCTTGGCACCCATGCCCGGATACGAGAGCCATTGCCCCATCGGAAACACACCCATCGAGAGAAAAAAGACCAAGTCCCACTAATGCCCTTCCACCAAGCCGAGGTGTCTATTAATGGCAACATTAATTCCCCAGTTGCCCTCCTGCACCCCGTATCTGCCAAAACCAACTGTCAAAGGCTCTCCTTCTCGCTCTCCAGCCCAGCCCTCCAAAACCACTTTCCCAGCAAAGCAATGTTCACCTGACGCAGGGGCGGATGCCCAATCCCCCACAACAAATTGGGAGCTGGCAAGTGTCCCAGTTCACCAGGTGGTACCTCTTGTCGAGACTCGATCCCTCCCAGAGGAAGTCCCTTTGAATTCGCTCCAATCTCTGTATCACACCCGTCGGGCAATAAAACATTGACATGAAGAAGATCGGTAAGCTAGCAAGAACAGATTTCACTAGGAGAAGCCGACCCCCACTGCTAAGAAGCTTCCCAGACCAGGAGGTCAAGCGCCGATTGAACCTCTGGAGTACAGGCTCCCAGGCCCTAATCGAGGGGCATCCGACCCCAAGAGGAAGACCCAAGTAGGAGATTGGGGAACCCACTGTGGCAGCAATTTCACTTAGCAACCAGTCTTCTACTCCAATCCCTGAGACAGTCGATTTGAGTAAGTTGATCCTTTGCCCCGAAACCGCTTCATAGACTGTAAGGACCTTTGCAAAGGCTCGAAACTCAGCCGCTTCGGCTTTGCCGAAAAGAATGGTATCATCCGCATACTGGAGATGAGTAATGTATCCATTGTTTGGACCCACCTGAATACCCGATATGAGATCTAGCTGTTGAGCTCGATAGATGAGGCCGTCTAACGCTTCCCCAACCATGTTAAACAAGAAGGGAGCATCAGTGACCCGTTGATAATGATGGAGAACCATGCCGTAGAGTAGCAAGCACGCATCCAATTTTTCCAACGAGCCCCAAATCCAAATCTGCCCAACATGTAGTTGAGGCAACCCCAGTGGACCCTATCATACGCCTTCTCCATGTCTATTTTCCACAGGGCCACGGGTTTGTGTTGACGGTGGGCCGAATGCAATACCTCGAGAGCGACGGCGACCTGATTTACCAGTTGCCTTCCTTGCACGAAAGCTCCCTGATTGGTCGAAATCAGATGTCCCATTAAAGGCTTCAATCGATTTGCTAGCACTTTCGAGATTATTTTGTACAAACAATTAATCAGGCTGATGGGGCGATAATCTCGAATATCCTATGCTCCCTCTTTCTTAGGGATGAGGCAAACGAACGTGGAATTCAAAGCACGCCCAATGAAGCTACTCTCATGGAACTTGTGACAAACAGCTATCAGGTCGTCCTTAAGAACACTCCAGCAACTCTAGTAAAATTTCATGGTGAATCCGTCCGAACCTGGTGACTTGTTTCTCCCACTGGTTTTGATAGCCCACCACACCTCCTCCTCCTGGAACGGCATCTCCGCACTTGTCTGATCTTCCGCTGAGATGGTGCGGAAAAATATCCCATCAAGCTCAGGCCCGATCCGCCCCTCATCCGTATACAACTTACTATAGTATCCGACAACTTGAGCTTTGATCTATTCCGGATCCGAGAGCACACGTCCATCCATTGTGATGGGTCCCAAATAATTGTTTCTATCCCGTGCATTGGCTATAGCATGAAAAAAATTGATGTTATTATCCCCTTCCCTAAGCCAATGGGCCTTCGATTTTTGCTTTCAGCAAACTTCTTCCTCTAGACAGTTATCGCTGAATTCTGATTTCTTGTGCAATCTCTCCTCTCTTTCCAACTCTGACAGTTCTCTTGATTCCTCCAGGTCGTCCAGTTCCCCGAGCCTAGCCAAGATTGCCTCATTAATCACATGAACAAGCCCAAACGTGTCTTTGTTCCATGTTTTGATACGACCTTTGAGATGACCCAATTTGGATATGAATCTGAAGGCAGCCGTCCCTGACGAAACAGTCTCATTCCACCACAAATGAACGAGATCTCGGAATCCCTCATGGAGAAGCCACATTTTCAAACCAAAAGGGGGAAGGGCCCTTCCCACGAGTTTCACAGCTAAGGAGGAGGGGGCGATGATCAGAAACTGCCCTGGCGAGACAATGTTGGATGGCGGTAGGGAATAGGCCTATCCAATCCCCCGTACATAAGAAGCGGTCAATACGGCTCAGAGTGGGTGAAACCTGAAGATTAGACCACGTGAAACTAGCACCAGCTAACGGTAGATCAACCAGCCCCCAATATTGAATGAAGGCATTGAAGTCCCGCATGACAGCCACATCCGAAGGCCCTCCCAGCCTTTCTTGGGTCCAGCGAATAGCATTGAAATCACCACCAAAGCAATGGGGGTGATCCCACCTAGCCGCTATAGTAGCCAACTCGAACCAGAAATCCATGCGAGAGCTATCCACCGAAGGGCCATATATGCCCGAGAAGGTCCAAATCTTCCCGTTTTCCTTGCACCGCAGCACTACAGAAGCAGAAAAAAACCCCACCTCTTCATCAATTTTTTCGAACCAGTGCGAATCCCATGCAACGAGAATGCCCCCTGTCGCTCCTATCGTGTCTACTCCAATCCACTGCCAGCGCTTGCCGCCGAACACCGACAAAACTTTGCCTCTATCACAGCAACCCCACTTAGTTTCCTGAAGCATGACGATCGCCGATTTGGATGCGGCAATTACCTTTTTCACTCCCACTCTCTTTTTTGAGTCGCAGATCCCCCGCACATTCCAAGAAAGAATCTTCATAGGATATTAGCAACAATCCCGCCCGAAAACGATCTAGAGTGCACTTAAGGGCACCCGGATCCCCTTCCGTCTGACATCTCCCACTGAAGCCTAGCTAGCTCTCTAGACTTAGACTCATTCTTCTTCCTCCCCTCTACTCTGGCCTGATTCTGGAGAATGGAACTAAACACTTCCCTTAGGTTTTCATCCGAACCCTTGAAAGTCATTCCGAGATCCCGGCCCACACAAATAAGTCTATCAACCTCTTCCGATTCAACCTGACTGGCCTTGTTGGTGGTGTGCATGGTTAGGGGAGATCGGATCCCCCTGGCGGAGCTGAAGGAACAAGGGACCCAATGTCCGACTTCGTCTTGACGTAGAGATCTGATTGGCCTGATCTCCTCGGTAGAAGAAGACCCCGAAGACGAAGTGCCCGATCTGGAAGAAGAGGAGTAGCTGGTGGCTCCCCCCGTCCGAGGAGAGGAGTGAACGTCTCGAAGATGGGTAGGCAGTGTGGTTGCCCCTGGTATCCCATTATCTGCAGATCGGACCTCTGGGCCCTCTTGCAGATCCAACGTCCTAACAGGACTCGTAAGAGAAGAGATACGGAACAGACACGATCCTGAACTGTCCAAAGGGCCCAACTGAACCAGCCCATAGCCCGCAAGGTCCAGGAGAGGCACCACATGTGGCCAGGTGTCATTAGCGGGCCCAAAAGAGGGCGCGTGTCGACTAGGCAAAAAGGCCTCTCCTCGGTATCCCCCCCTAATGCTTGACTGCACAACCTTTAGGCCCCTCTCTAAACCAGCGTGAAAATAGCGGCTGGTTTCGGATACCACTGTTTGCATCTGACGTGGACGGTAGGTGGGAACCACGTTTCGAAATCCTATTCGCCAAAGATAGGGTCTCCTCTAATTCCGTGTGTAATTCCATGACCCTTTGAGGAAAAAAAGCCCCCTTGGAAGTGGAATTACTGCTTGAAGACCTGCCACGTAGCCTCCCTTCGCTGACCATTGGGTCTTCCCAATTTGGGAATAAAAGGGTACTATTGTCCATCGGCTCTTCGCAAACTTTCCAAAAAAGGGTCGATTCTTCCGCTGCATGATCCCTCATCCTCTTGGCCGGAGGACCGAAAGACCTTGGGGGGGCAGCGTCGGAGGTGGATCCCTCCTCCTTCGGCGTCGGTAGTTTGTTGAGCTCCCCACATCTATGCTTCGAAACTCCTTCATCTCTATCTCAAACCCCGGCTTCTGCGGAAGATGCCACCGGCAAAACACCCACTTCATCCGGCGTCGCTCCCCGTTCCACTTCTACGAAAAGAAAATTATGTTCTTTTACTAAGGAGTCTAATTAGGGCTTAGGAGTAGGAGACTTGATTAGAATAAGATTTATTTTATATATTTATCTCTTATATACGTACAGAAAACACTAAAAAACAGAAATTTCTGAAATAAAAATAAAATAAAATTCACAACCCAGAAGATTCTGGTTAATCCAGCTCTCACATGACCCCCTTCTTGGTCCAAATTCGACATCCAATGGTTCCAATTTTTAAGGCCCAATGAACCACCCTTATTTAATTTCCAGGTTCAACCCCCCTTTTAGAACACTATATTTCTGGCCTGTTTTGGGCCAGATTTAATTCAGCATTGGAGTCAGTAACAGCAACTAACTCCTTGCCAATTTGCACTGCATCAGCTCGAGTTGGAAATTTATAATACAGATGGTGTTCCATACAGCCTACCCGTTGTGCTCATCACGTTCTAATGTTTAATTGATAGCACAGAGAAATTTAAGTTTCATGTACTCTCTGAAAATCAAGGAGGTCCTAGTTGTTATGACTTCTGAAGTGAGTGCTAAAACATTGAAATCATGGGTTTGATTCAAGCTAGGGCTGTCAAATGGACCGTGGCCTGTGACCCGAGCCTCCCAACCCAGTTTTTTAAACTGGGTTGGACATATAAACTTGAACCGTCGGAATGGATTGATTGGGCAGATTTTGGCCCTGCTAGACCCTACTGAAGAATATATGTTTTTGTTATAAACATCTATCTGTTACATATATTATATCATATGTGGTTTTTGAACCGAGTTGGCCCCACCAGACCCAACTTGACCCGACTCGGTTTTTCAGGTCAGATCGGACACATTCTCTTGGCATGTCAGTTGGGTTCGGTTAAGGGCTCAAAAGGTCGAGCGGACCTAGATTTTGACCCGACCTGACCCAAGCCAGCTTGTTGATACTTGATGGCACCAACCAAATCATATCGCACAAAAATAAAGAGAGATAAGGAAAGAAAATATCATTTTGAGTGCTCTTAAAATGATCTTAGAATGAAACCAAGCGCAAAAAGAAACAAATCACCAAGTCTTTGGCTTTACAATGCATTCTCCAATAATGATCCTATAACGTCTCACAATTAATGCTAAGGATAGGTACATTTGAAAATAGAAACTCTTACCCATACTGAAGTAGTTCCAAAATCCCCCACGAAACGTGTGGCAACCTTCCTGAGGAGGGGACAGTGAAAACGGAGTAAAAATATGCCTTGACATGTTTTGGGAAGTCCTTAATGCAATGATGACATCTAAGGAATGATAAATAGTTTAGTATTTATCAAATCTGTATTACAAATTGATTGATTATGACATTTAAATAACAAAAAAACCAATTCAAAAACTCTTTAGCCCTTCAAAAGAGACTTACATGCAGGAATAACAAACAAAAATTTTGCATTTACAAACACATTTTCAAGATCATATTCTATAATTAACAGGAATTTTCCCTAAAAAATCATATCCATCTAAGTGAGGCGGCATTATTGCAAGAGAAACAGACTCGATTCATAGAATGTAAACTGTTACTAAAATCCTCCTATTACATCTTATATTCCCCAAAAATCTCTAAAACATTTCAAATATAGATTCCCGCAGGCGCAGGCACATATTGCCACACAAGAAGGAAACGGCTTTTCTCATACGTCTGCCTATGACTGCTTCTCTTCAATGTAATTGTACCAAGAAAGCGCATGTAACTCTAAACAAGTTTAATCAATAGTCTACAGGAAGAAAGGAACACAGACAAAAATAGAACCATGTTCAAAAGCACAAAAACCATTAATGTTTTATAAACCAATCAGAGATATAGCCAAACTAGCCAACTATACCCCGTGAAAGAGGAGTGAATCAGAATTTTTACCAACTTCTCTCTCGATTCATCTTCAAGGTATATTCCACCAGATATTAACAGCACACCACCTTATTGCTAGTATCCTTCTCCCTCCTCTGTTATTGTTTCTGCTTGTAATTAAAGAATATTATCCCTTTCTCTCCCCTACATGTCCATTGAATATTCATTTGTGTCCAGACTTTCCATATATAAGCAACTCACGAATGGACAGATGGTTGACAAATATATTGTTCATATTAAATATTAAATTCAAATGATTTTTGAAAATTAATGAAAAAAAGAAGAAAGAAAGAAGATATCAAAAGCAATTCTCATGATTACAAGAAATAAATAAATAATGTGCCATGAATATCTGCTATACACCTATCCTAGGCGGAACTATGTATTATTGAAAAAATGGAATGCAGTAGATGAATGTCTTACCAGATTCAATGAATCGGTGTCGGACACACGATGAAATGCATGCAAAGAATGTGGTAATTCTAGAGGTGCAATGGGCTCGCAACAACCTTCTTTAGGAGCTCTCATCCTCAAGATAATATGCCAGCTAGAGAACAGTAAAAAAAAAAAAATCAAAGAGTAATTACTTAGGAAAAACATAAAAAGACAACAATATTTACATTCCATATTGCCATATCCATTTATTTTACAAGTCATGAAAAAAAAATTTAATGGAGACGAGATAAAAAGGATCATGCCAAGAATTGAAAAAATAACCACCATATTAAAAAGTAACGGAGAATCAAATTTCAATGGTGGCACTGATGATGAGACAGAAACACCCCAAATTAATATCGACCCATCTCAAAATTTTGAAATTCATAATTGATGCGGCCAGACCCATTAAAAAAATTACTTTTTCGAAATGATTATATAATATATATTCAACCAGCATAAAACTAAGATATGGCCTAATAAAAATTGCTCAACACTCCACATCAAGTTTTAGTGAATCAGCAACATTCCATGAGAATTCCATATGGTGGTGAAAAATCCCAACCAATACTTGACTCAAGTTTTGGTAGTTTAACATTCCATCACATTAACATACAATGACCAAACAAAAAATTAAACTCCCCCCCCCCCACTAAATCCCAACCCCAACAACACACACTCACCCCACTAATCATAGTAGACAAGGTTGTCAAATTGATATAGTTGAATTTTTTATAAATAAATAGAGAAATATTGAAATATATAGAAAAAGTATATATTAAATATATAACGACCTAGGATCTCTAAGTGTCAAAGAATTCGTTCCTCGTATGTAACACAAGAATTAGAGTTTAGATCAAATAAATTGTACAAAATACGACACTTCATCAAATATGCAATATAACTCGCTTGTATATTTGCATGATTTGTGTCTTTCGAGTTCCAAGTTCTACCATAAAAAAGAAACCTAAAGAAGGGAAATTGAAGTAGGAATTGTAGGATCATATGGTAAAGAAGACGTAGGACTAGTGTCATCTGAAGGAATAGGATCTGCTAGTTGAGAGGACCAATGTTGTCAAATTGCTTAAGCCATGCTAAGCCATTTGGCTGTATTTCGCTTAAGCGAAATTGCTTAATCGCATAAGCCATGGCATAATTTTATTTTGTTTCAAAAAAATAAAATAAAAACAAGTTAACAACAAGTATTCAAGTGTCTAGAAGGGAAAAATAGACATTCTTGCATTTAAAAAAGAAGTTTTACATACTAATATTCAAAATTAAAACTTTAGTTTTGATATTGAGTAGCAGCAATAAACTCTACACATCAATCTTTAACCCATTGTGATACATCTCCTCCATCATTATCACCATCATCACTAGCATTGTCGTCGTCATCGGAATCATCTCCTTCTTCTACATACTCTTCTTCTTCCTCTGTTTCGTCTTCATCCGATCTCACTAGTATGGAATCTATATCCTTTGGCTGTCTATCATCTTCTTCTATTATTTCATCTTCTTCATCAATATGCATGCCTTGGCTGCTACTACCTCCAGCAACAGTTCGCCTCCTCCTTTTAGTGGGTGTCGGACCAAGAGCCGCTTCCTTAACTTGGGTCCATGTCAAATCTTCCCCATAGAAAACAGGCTCATCTGGAGAATCAACCATCCATGGACGGTCAGCAGGTATATCATCCATACAGATGGGATCATAGAACCCCGGTTTCTATCGCATTTCAAGGAATCGTTCACGCAATTTTTTATTGTACTGCACGAACACCAAGTCATTGAGCTTCTTTTGCTCAAGTCGGTTCCTCTTCTTTGTGTGGATCTGTTAGACACGAGGACCGTTAGAAATAGAAGTATGGAACTATTAAAAACCTTGCAATTTAATTAAAATATTCACGGATTGAGTTTAAGACTTCAATTACCATCTCAACCGAACTCCAATTCCGCTCACATCCGGAAGTGGCACAAGGCCAAGTATCCTAATGGCCAGTTTTTTCAAAATGGGATCCTTTGTTATCGGATCTACCCCGTAAGTTTCCCATTAGTCAGCTATAGATTAAAGAGAATTATTAAAACTACTAGAGTATAAATACATTAATTAGTTTGAACTTTAGGGACTTTTAAAGTTTATACTTTTGAGTTTTTTGTTGTTCTAAGTTGAATAGCTATGTCCCTTCCGAAAAATCCTTCCGCCTTCTCGTAATAATCCAACTGATGACTTATTCTATTTGTTCACCTCTATCAAGGGCCATCATTTCTAAGTAATCACGAAAGCCAACCATGTGAGTGGCATCCGCTTCATCTCGATCTAGGTGTGCAAAGTATACCATCGGATTAAGAATGAAGGCGGCAGAATATAGTGGAGATGTCATTTCACTTCCCCACCCCTTGTTGATTATATCCAACATGGGTTGATATAATCTTGACTTGAATTGATTATTAGATTTTATTTTTTCATGGGCACCCTCCATATATATATATATATATATATATATATATATATATATATATATATATATATATATTTCTCATCACCATCCACCAATCGTAACGCCTCTATGATTGGTTGGGAGTCACGTAGGGTTTGTGCAACACTAGTCCAAATTTGATTTTGGAGCAATGTTTGTGCAACTTGTTTACCGTCGGCTTTCTTTGACCAAGGTCCATTGTTCCAATGGGCCGATGTTACAAAACTTCTAAGCTCCTTTTTTTCGTATACAAACTTTGTAAAGTCAAAATCGTGGTTGCAAATCGGGTCATGGCGGGACGTAATAAATTACCTCCTATTGCTTTGTACATTCTTTGAAGTAGAAGCGCATGTTTGTACATAAACACAACTACCCTCCTAGTCTTAACAATTGTTTTAATATGTAGTTTACCTATATCCTCTAGGATTAGGTCTAAACAATGGACCGCACATGGCGTTCAATATAGGTGCGGTCGCTTCTCCATAAGGAGGCAACCGGCGGCTACGTAGGATGCCGCATTGTCTGTTACAACTTGGACAACATTTTCGAACCATATTTCCTCGATGGTCTTATCCAAATGTATAAATAAATATTCGGTCATGTGAGAATGGGCTGATGCATCTACCGATTTTAAGAACATAGTTCCGGTAGGACAATTTGCCAATAAGTCAATCAATGCTCAACCAGTTCTATCCGTCCATCCATCGGCCATCAATGTGCAACCGTATATTTTCCATACATCCTTGTATTCGACTAATATATTGTTGGTCACTCTCACCTCTTCTTTGAGGCATGTTTCCCAAATTTCATGATAGGAAGGGGGTTTAAGTCCGGGCCAAAATTGCCCAAGAGCTTCAATCATCACTTTGAAGCACTTTAGCTTAATGGTATTGAAAGCATTGTCACCTTGATAGAACCACTTAGCCACATATTGGATTGTGGTGGGTCTCTCCATATTCTTAAATCAGTTCTCTAGTGTTGTTTGGGCGGGTCATTTACCCTCCTTTGGTTAACCATATCATCGGGATGTGGTCGACACCACCATTCTAGTGTACCACGACCACACACTTTTTTCGATGGTGGTTGTGGAGGTTGTCTACTTTGGGTCTTTGATGGTGTAGATCTATCATCTTCTTCATCATCATCACGACCACGTTCCATATTGCCTTCTAAAATAACTTCTTGATCATGTTTTTTCCTAGAATGTTTGTCCATATACTCCATTATTTCCTTTTGAATTTTTAGAGTAGCTTTTCTATAAGCCCTTCCATTTGATCCGGCTCCATGAGCAAAATGTTGTTTATGACGGCCTATGCCACCCATGCTCTCATAATCACATAAGGTACAAATTATGGTTGCTTTCTCGATAAGATTCTTACACCGTCCATATTTCCATCCCAGATCACTCGATTTAGGTCTAAGAGGATCCGGGGTTGAAGATGTAGACGTAATTAATTGGTGAATGGTGATAGAAAGTAGGAACTACCAAACTAGGAAAAGAGAATTAGAGATTTAAAATTTTTGAACCAAAAATAATGAAACTCAAACCTCCCAAAAGGCTTGCTTGCTTGATCCAAGTCACTTGATTGATAGAAGACTAGAACTAGGAGTTTTCTTCACTCTTCAATCTTCAATCTTGGTCCTTGATCTTTTCCTTTGAGGCTTTGTAACACTAACACTACTAATAATAGAATTAATTACAAGTCTATAAGAATTTAATACACTAAGAAAGAGGATCAGAAAGCATAAAATAAAATAAAAAATTGTTAGGAATGATGAGGGGATATTGGGAGTATGTAAAGGACCCAACCCACTCTTTTATAGAGGCAATGGGAATATAAAAAGGGAAAAAAATATTTAAGTGCTCCAACGGTCATAAATATGATCGTTGGAGCATTATGCAATCACATACTTCAGTATGCGATCGCATAATGCCAAAATTGCATAATTCATGATGGCTTATGCGATTGGTGGCTTAAAATGGCATAAGCGATCGCTTATGACAACACTGGAGAGGACTGACATGGGAGTGCTGAAGAGGAAGGACCATGCCATCTACACCGAATGTAACTAATCACCCCTTGTTTTGATGGAGAGCCGATAGGGGAAACAAGGAAGCAGGAACAGGAGTGATGTGATCCACAGAAAAAAGGGAACATCCTCAAAGAAAGTGACATCCATGGAGGTGTAAAAATGACGGGACTGAGGATTGTAACAAAGGTACCCCTTAGACACACCAGAATACCCAACAAAAATCCAGCTGATTGCTTTATCATCCAACTTTTGTCGTGAAGGACAAAGATCCTGAACAAAGCAAGTACATTCAAAAACACGAGGCTCAAGGAGGAACATGGAATCATTAGGCAGAAGTGTTTGATAGGGAGTATTACCATCTAAGATCTAAGATGTAGTGAGATTCATGAGATTACATGTCGTGAGTAAAGCCATAGACCAATAGGTCATAGGCACATACATACCACAAAGTAAGCATCTGGTCAATCCCAAAAGATGCTTATTCTTACACTCTATAACACCATTGTTGCGGAGTGTAAGGACCTGAGTACTGATGGCTAATGCCATGAGTACAAAGATAGTTTTCAAAGGATTGAGATGTGTATTCGCCTCCATTATTGGATCTCTGGATTTTAATACTAGTGCCATACTGGTTGCAGACATGGCATGGAACTCTTGGAATTTTGAAAAAACCTCACTTTTGTTTCTCAGCAAGTAAAGCTAGGTAGCCCTGGTGCAATCATCAATAAAAAGGATAAAGTAGAGATAATCATCAAGAGAAGGAACTGGCAAAGGACCCCACACATCAGAATGCACAAGATCAAAGGATAAACTAGACCTATGAATATGAGAAGGATAAGAGTTTCGAACATGTTTGGACACATCACGAACTTCACATTGAAATTTATTAAGCTGACACACATGCTTAAATTTAGGAATCAGATTGCATAAGGTATGAAAACCAACATAACCAAGCTTGGCATGCCATAAAGAAAGGGTATCACGATTGGCATGTATAGGGAAAGGAAAAAGTGAAGGAGAAATGGCCTCGATTCCATCGGCAACTGCAGTAGTAGGTGTACCAAATTCAGTGTCTTGATTGTAGAGACCTCCTCTCTCAATGCGCCAACCAATAATCCTCTTAGTGGTCAAATCCTGGACAAGACAATGAGAGGGATAAAACGTAATAAACAATTTAAATTTTTGGAAAGACTGTTGACAGATAGCAAATTTCTAGAAAAATGTGGAACATGAAGTACATTTGATAAAGAAAGAAAAGAGAACCCCTGAGACTCTCCGGTCATATGATCAGTAGCTCCATAGTCAATGACCCAATATGAAGGAGATGTAGATGGGGCAGCCAAGACAGAGGGAGTGTGATGCAATATAGCTGAAGGAACACTCGAATCAAGAGACATCATACCAGATGTAGGATCGGAAAATCCAAAAAAAATAATAATAATTTTCAGTCAAACCCCTCTATGGCCTTTCAACAAACAGCTGATATGCACTCCTCAAACATCATAATAAACTTTTGGGAAATTTTCAAATAAACCCATAAACTTTGACCCCGATATCTCTAAAACACCTAAGCGATTGCTCCTGTCAAATGAGCACCTGGAGATTCCATAATTTTATCAACTAAACAAACCCCTACTGTCAACTCCCCGTTAAAATGTGAACGGAAAACGCCAATGGGAGTTGACAGCAAAGGTCTAGTTGATGAACTTATGATTTCTTCGAATGCTAATTTGAATGCCAACTCAGCGTTTTCCGTTCGCATATTAACGGGAGTTGACGGTAGGGATTTAGTTGATGAACTTACGGAATCTTCGAGTGCTTGTTTGACACGAGCAATAGTTTAGGTGTGTTAGAGATATCGGGGGGCCAAAGTTCAGGGTTTTTTTTTTAATTTTCCCTAAAAATTTTTCAGTCAAACCCCTGTATGGCCTTTCAACAAACAGCTGATATGCACTCCTCAAACAACATAATAAATTTCAGCAGTCAGCGACACAAATCAGCTTATTCACAAACACCTTTTATGCAATCTCCAACAATGGAACAAAGAAAATGAGCCAAGATCAGTCTATCACACCTCAGGTTGTAACCCTCAATGATTTGGACATAAAAAAATTCATAGAGCCCTTTGAACAAACACATGACGGGAACACCACAATCATTGGCTGCTATTATTAGCATGGTCCTTTTAACAGACACTTAATGACAAATACATAGCAGCAACAAATATTAACAGGTAAAATCCCAGATCAGGTCGCACCTTAGTTACCAGAAGTGACAAGAAGCGTGTAGTATGTTGGGTGCGGGAGCATCATTAGAAGCTTAAAATTACACTATTTTATGGTCGGAAGCGAGAGCTGCACTTTAAATAGAAGATTCCTGCTACTAGGGGTCACACACAAAAAACAATGAAAAACAGCAGCAACTCCAATCTTCCAAGGATGTGGATCAATAAACAAAGGAACCACTAGCAAGCCATATAAAGTTGCCAGATCAGGACAATGAAATCCCTCAAAAAATTCCATAGAACTCTCTCAAAACTTCTCATAATCATACGCAACAATATCCGAGCTGCCAGACCAGGTCAGATTCAGGCCACGAGATCAACATGCTAGATCTGCTGGCGTCAACATGACATCAAGTTGACGTCAGCAGATGTGATGAGATGGCAGGTTCAAGGCGTGGCATGAACTCGCTCTAATACCAACTAGAAAAACGGGGATTGCAAGATTACGTTAGTGGTATTAGGATTAAGTTGGTGGTTAGGGTTAAGCAAGGATCAAAATCTCAGCCGAAAATTCAAATTTTCGGCCGAGACGTCTCGGTTTCGGTCAAGACCGAGACCGGAAATCATAAAAAATGCCCCCCCCTTGGAAAATAGAAATTATCGACCGAAAATTCAAATTATCGGCCAGAATCTTGCTTGGACGGTCCTTTAGCCTATTTGAATGGGTATCATACCCATTTTTGTAACTGCACCTATTTAAGCCATGTATTTAACTGTTTAAAAGCCAATTTTTGTAATTGCACCTATTTTTGTAACTGCACCCATTTAAGCTTTTTTAATTGCAACAGATTCTTTAATGGCAACCCAAATACATATAAGCCCGTCATCTTTCTCATCCGCAGCCCAGCCAACTCATCGCCGGATTTCGCCGACACCTCGCCGGATTTCGTCGGAATTCGTCAGATTTTCTTCAAAAAATTAATATAGGTGTCGAATCTTTGCGTGATTCGCCATGTGAAGTCGGTTTTCGCCAACTTTCGCCGGATTTCTCTAGATCTAACATTTTTGGTCGCCGGATTTCGTCGGGATTCGCCGGATTAGCCTCACCAATGTATATATCTGTTCTAATAATGTTAAATAGCTTTTAAAAACTAAGAAAATAAAGTTCGGCAAAGTTCGGAGCATATTTTTAAAAAAAATCGAAATTTACCAAAATTTCCGAAATTTACCGAAATTTTGACCAATTTACAGTTCGGGTCCTGACTGAAACCGAAACCGAGATTTTGATCCTTGGGGCTAAGAGAAGAAGAAAGATATAGAGAAGAGACGAAAAGATGAGAAATAATGAGAAAGGCTTAGTGAGTTGTGAGATCCTCACTAGCTTTTATATTAAGTAAAGAAATACATGCTCACACGCCCAATGATACTACGTACACACCAAAAACTCATAAACTCTACTACAAGCAGCTAATATACTAACACACACTATCAGGGATAATGTTGTGGTATACAATATAATTTTTTATTACAGAAAGTTAAGTTATAAGCAAAATTTATCAGATTATATCGTACCATATCGTATCGTGTATCGTAAAACTGGTTTAAAAAACTTGATTGAGTTGACAAACTCGGCCGATTCGACTCAACTCGAGATTCAAGAGCCTTCCTGGTACCAGCTTCAGTGGCACGAAGCTCAATAGGTAGGATTAAGTGGCCTGTGCATTTTCCATTAGAACCATGGACCAGCTCTCCTCCTGAATTTCTTATAATCCCGCCCCATTATTATCCAAACATCTATCTATACTAAATTATGCCATCCTTTAGCAGTTAGCACATCCTTCTACCACATTAGCCTGAAGTAAACAGATTTTAACTTTCTTGTAATGTACACTATATTGATGGTTTAAAGAGAACTATCACCATGCAAATTTATTAAGAATAACGGTACGGGCAGTGATGAAGTGAAGACAATTTTCTTATAGTTGATAAGATTCTAAACTTACCGACAAAAGTTAGTAAAATTTATTTAAAACGAATGCAAATTACTCAATGAGCCAACAATGGAATGGAAAATTCACAAAAATGCACATATATATGTGATCTTAAAATTCGGGTATTATAGAATATAATACTTGTCTATTTTCATTTCTGTTGCTTTCAGCACTTGATCCAAGAATAATGTTACAGACTGGCGATCCGTGCCGGGATTCTTCCTTCCCTGCAAATGTATCCAAATCGTATATGTTATATCTACAAAAATCAGGTATAGATCAATTTTAATATTAGTATTGCTGTCAATATCGATGACCTAAGATGATGTAGTAATTTTAACATCAAAGGCTTGGGTGATGAAAATAGGGCACCATTCTATAGATTCTGTGATGAATCAAGCAACGTTTAGGTGGCACAGATGCATGCATACACCATAGTCATACATGAATGAGGGAAACAGAGTTTCATGGTAAATGTTCATCTTTTGATGAACTGAGAATTGGACTCAGTAGCGCTGAGTAATTTAGGACATAAAAAACAGAGAATGTGTACATCAAAAGTAAAAGAGAAAGAAGATAATGTGAAAAAATATATAATTGTAGCAAAATAACCCGAAACTGGGAATACAACGAGAGAAGCTTAATTTCTTATACTTGACAAGCATCAGCGCATAAGTTACACTTGATGGGTGTCTTATAAGGATGAAAATATATATATATGAAGTTGAGAATATTCCAACCTTGAGGTCACAGATTCAATCCCAGGTTACTCATAAAAAATAAAATAGATTAATATTATTATTATTATTATTACTATAACTATTATATATATATAGGGAAACTATCGTATGAATCGAGTCACCTGTGTCTTGAGTCGTGAGACCGTTCATGTCGTGCATGGTCAATGTTTGACCGCAACGTGGACGGCTCACAGCTCGAGTCACACCGTGACTCGAGTGAGAGAATCATTACCCATATATATATATATATATATATATATATATACACACACACACACACACACACACACACACACACACACATATATATATGAAACCATGGCAGCTTATGCTGTGTCTCTACTTATTGTAACTTATTGTATTTGTCTCAATTTCAATTACAATTTATTCCACTCTGGATAAGAAAAAATCCTTATTGAAAAACGAAAAATTAATGATATAGAAACGTAAGAAAGTCAAACTTCTTGTCCCAAAGTATCTGATCAGCAAGCCAAGACAGATCAATTAAGCATATTCATCTATTTTGATTTCCAATTCTTCCACATTCATCTTAATAGAACATTAAAGAAACATGTAATGAGGTTATAACCTACCCATCCAAACGAAAATGGAAGGTTATTTCCAGTTCCCAGAGGTACTGTCGCAACGGGAGGTGGCTGAGCTAGCTTCAGATCACAAACTACTCCAAGCAACCAACTTGCTGTACCATCTCCACCTGCAACCTAATCAGATATGTGTATTAAAATTCCAAAAATAACATCCTAGGACTCCAAACATATAAATAACAATGTAAGACCTGCTCATTTATCAGATAGAGAAATCTGGGTTCCAAAATAAACAACCAAACAGTACCATTCAAGATTCACTCACTATTATTCTCAAACGATTCTGAATTTCAACAGCAAAATTGTCACCATTTGATTTAAGTCTTTCCAAGTTGCCATAAAGCCTGTGTAGCACCTTATCAGGAGCCTCTTCTCCCAAATCAAAAACCTGAAAGTAACAATCATCTACAATGGGGCCCATATATAGAAAATAACCATCGCTCAAAATTTTAATAAGTTCATGAATTCCACATTTATCCCGAGTGTTTTGATCTTAGAAGTTGTTCTTACTACAAAGATCTTCTACGAGAAAAAGAATAGTACCTGTTCTTTATTTAGAAGATCGCGATAAGTTTTCAGCAAATCTCCACCTAACTGCCCACCACTTTTGGAGTTTATAAACACTATCACAGGACACTCTGGTAAGTCAGAAACATTTTCGGGCTGGGATTCTGGTTCGAGTATGTAATCAGGGATATAGAACTTCTTCAGGAACACGTCATTTTCAGACCTGGAATCATCCATTACTGTGCCCCTACTGCAAAATTATGTCACAAAAGATCATCATACTTCAGAACTGAGATATACTAAGGGAACACACACCCCAGTTTAACAGAAAACTATGGCAGTGGTCGCATAAAACCCACTACAAAAGTGAATATACTACAACTAGGACCGTGAAAAGTGTCATTCAGACTCGACTTTGACTTGACATACTACCGGAATTGACTTGGTAGTAGGAGTGTTAACGGGTCGGGTTGAGCCAGACTTGGACAGGGCCTAATGGAAATTACACAAATGAGGGCTCAAGTGATGCGGGAACTAACACAATGCAAATGCTAGGGCTGAGATTAATAGAAAATTAATATAAACAATTAAAATGTAAATTTCCTTAACAGTTTATCACATAAAATAGCAAAATTCTGATTAAATGATTTAAATCTAGCCCGAATTAGTGTTACTTTCGTGTACGTTCTCTATCGGATCTAGAAGATTAGGGCTCTTAGCGAACGACTAGATCTCCGATAGTTTTAAGTTTTCGAACGAACTCACAAGTGGGTTCTTTCGATGCCGAGCAGAATAAAGGCAAATAATAGGTTTAAAGATGAAAATGGATAGGTTAGGGTTTAAACACTTACACAACTCATAGATCAAGAAAGATAGAAAGGAGAGAAAAGTTGGCATTGCGCCAAACCGCACGCGGGACGAAGAATCGCTCTTCGGTTGAGAGAATCACACCCTCACAGAAAACTTTATCGAAAGCTCCCAAAGCTTTGCAAAAGCAATAATATATTAACCATCCATCATTAAAAGTGTTTTTACAAGCCTTTAAATAGGCAAAGCATTGAAAGAGTCCTAAAAACTTAAAACACTGAAATGGCAAGTTTTGCCAAATAAACCTGAAAATCCGTCGTTTGGCGAACTTCTTTCACGGACGTCCGTCACCTACGATGCAAAACAAATAGTGAGCCTTTGTTTTCACAGACGTTTGTCATGTAATCACGGACGTCCACCACCTTCAATGCGAATTAAAATGGTGAGGCCTCATTTCTACGGATGTCCGTCCCATTCCACGGACGTCCGTCTTGAATCCACAGACGTCCGTGGATAAGAAGCCATGGCACGGAAATTCGTGCAATTCTTCTTTCAGAACACTTTCACATTCTTCTTTCGCCTTCGATAGGTTACAGACATCTACTTGAGTCAGATGTCCCCATCACCAAGCCAAGCCATTTGACTTCCTCACTTGGTCGCCCAATTTTGTAGGTTGTATCCACTATCAAATGTCAACAACAAAAGGATTTGTGTGCAATTGTAGCTGAATGCATATATATATATATATATATATATATATATATATATATATATATATATATATATATATATATATATATATATATACTAGTGGTAGTACAAGTGCGATGCACGTGGTAACATATTAAATTTTGATTTCATATTACACATATCTAGAAAGTGGTCTAAGAACGATGTTGATGTGCACTCATGATTATGTTAACTTTTTGGGATATGTGTCATCTGGAATAAAATTTCAATTGTCCAATGGTAGGCTCATGATCTAAAGATCAATTGTGTGGAAGATTAGGAAGAAAAATGATATTTATCATCAGATTTAAAGCAGCCAACAGTTAAAGCGGATAAAACTCAGGTTAAGAAGGAAAAATCTTGAGTTCTAAATATAGTTAGCATTGGACAACAGGACTATTTCGTCTTCTCTCAATGGTTGTCACAAGCATAGTGATCAATTATAGGCACGAGAATAAAATGACTCCGAAAATATACGAAAAAAAATGGTAAATTTGGGTAATTTCGGGGAAAAAGTGGAAAAATTACGAAAATAAAAAATATATTAATAATTATAAAAAATAAAAAATATACATGTTTTGACCAAACAAGGGTTTTAAACAGGAAAAAAGGGGTTTAAAACATATTTTTCAAAGAAAAAAGACGGGTTTAAAACGAGTTTCTTTTTTTTGATAAAAAGGGGAATTTTTCAAAAAAAAAAAACCTTTTTTTCGAAAAAAAATTTCCAATCTTAGACACAAATGATCTTAATATCACGGATGTACCATTGGACGGTCTATTTACTAATATTACAAAATTAACCCAAAAATCACATGACACATCACGCTCAAACGTGATGTCCAAATCACTTTTTGGGATTTATGTCACATGGAATAAAAACTGGTCGTCTGATGCTAGTGGAAGATTAATTGGGACGAAAAACTCTAGCATCTGATCCATTTAATGATTTTCAGCATAGGGGGGCCGCCCTTTATTTACGACCAAAGATTCTTCATCTAATTCGGTTATGCAAATAAAGGTTCCTTTGTCATAAATGCATTATGATCGAGCATGTAGTAATTAAGGTATCTTTATTTACAACCAATGATTTTTTTCTTTTCGACTCAAGTTTCGTGTACTTTAAGCCATTGACTGCTTTGAATCATATGATGAAGAAATCTTTCGTCTCAAAATTTGACACGCTAGATCTTGAGATTATAGGCATACCATTAAACAGACAAATTTGATTCCACGGGATAAACATCCCAAAAAACAAGATCATGGCATACATGATGAGTGGTTCTCTGATCACTTTTTTGGGATGTGTTCCTAGTGAAATCAAAATTTGGTCGTCCGATGATAGAAAATTGATCTCAAATATGTTATAAAGAAAATTGGGATGAAAAATGATCCCCTATTATCTGATACAAAGTAATCATAGTTTAACCATGTGAAACTTCGGTTGAGAATGAAGAACTTTGGATTGAAAATAACGGCACCCTAGCCATTTTTTCTTGTAATAAATGCATTCACACCTACTATTGTCATTTAAAAAACTTTAGAGGGAAAATTGGAAGGAAAATCGTGTATAGCTATTAATATGAGGGGCATTATTGGGAATATGAAAATTAAAATAAATGCATTCACACCTATTGTTTTCATTTAAAAGATTTTGGAGGGGTAAATTGGAAGGAAAATCGTATATGGCTATTGATATGAGGGCATTATTGGGAATATGAAGATCGGAATAAATGGATTAACACCTACTGTTGTCATTTAAAAGACTTTTGAGGGGTAAAATTGGAACGAAAATCGTATATGGCTATTAATATGAGAGGCATTATTGGGAATATGAAAATCGGACCATGAAACGAAAAACAACGAGAATTATATTCTCATTTTAGATATATGGCATATATATATATATATATATATATATATATATATATATATATATATATATATGGGAGCCGGTTAGGTCCTCCAAGATCCATGTGGAGCTCCACATGGCACCTAAAACACTTTTTGGGTGCCACGTGGAGCACAGGTGGACAGTTTAGATCAACATTAAAAAAAAATTCAAAAAATAAATTTTAAACCCACAAGTCAAAGTTTGACAGTTTTCATTGGTCAACATTTCACGGTTCAAAATATACATGGTGGAGATGAGTTTTTAATTTATTTTTTTTTTCAAAAATGATCTAAGCAATGCACCCAAAGTCCACGTGGCACCCAAAAAGTGTTTTGGGTGCCACGTGGAGCTCCACGTAAAAAGTTGGAGGACGGTGACCGTCCTCCCATGGAGGACGAAGGCCTTTTCCTATATATATATATAAACTATGACTAAGCAAATTTTGACCAAGTCCTAGTATAAACTATGACATTTATATTTTTGTAGTATTGTAATAAATATTAACATTTAGATGTCATACAATCATTGCATGATTTCAAGTTAGATTAAAAAAACAGCATAAATTCAACATTATAAAGTAAGGATTGACCTTATATTAATATTATTATAGTTATAAAATTGTAATTGACTCTTTACACTTTCATCATATAATCACCAGCTCATGAATCGCCATCAAATCTTCTCAAAAGCTGGCTTTTACAAATTTAAGGTCCATATAGTTGTAGTAGTCAGCTTTTGACTCGATCTATGGGGTAAAAGGTTCTTCATAGGCTATATAAACTTATGATGCCGGTGAAACCTTATTACTCCTATTCATACAGTTGGATCAAATTGTGCCAAAATTGAGGTATCATAACATAGTGTATCTCAAAAATAGTAAACAAACAAAGTAATAATAATAAGGAAAAGGTGTTCAAAGGACGGTCACAATCCTCCAAGGTTCCACGTGGAGCTCCAAGTGGCACCCAAAACATTGTTTCGATGCCACGTGGAGCTCGGGTGCATTGCTTAGAACATCTTTAAAAAAAAATTGAAAAGCATCTCCACCATGTGTTTTTTGGGCCGTGAAATGTTGGCCATTGAATCTAGTCAAACTTTGACTTATTCTTTTTTTTTTTTTTTAAAGCATTTTTTTAATTGATCTAAACCATCTTCCCGTACTCCACGTGGCACCCAAACAGTTCGTTAACTGTTTTATTTTTAACTGTTTGGATGCCACATGGACCTTGGAGGACGGTGCACGTCCTGATTGAATCTTGTATACGACTTGACTCGCATAAGCACCTTGCCGAGTCAAACTCGGTAATCAAACTTGACTCAAAGACATTTTAAACCCCGGCAATTTAGTGTGTCCACTTCTTGTGACTAATTGAATGGAGCCAGATTCATGGATCAAAATGTCGTCCGATACCGATACGTATCGGTATCGGACGTGAACGATACGGTACATTAAATGTACCGTATCGTTCAAATATATGGTATGTATCGAACGATGCATTCAATGTATCATTCGATACGGACTGGTACCGATACGTATCGTCCGATACGTACTGGTTTTTTTACCGGATGATACGTACCGGTTTTCCGGCATTTTGATCCATGGCCAGATTTCTTTCAGATTTGACCACAAGTGAACCCATAATCACAAAGTCGGGAATCGGCAATAAATCCGTGAGGGTCTAAGTCGGGAAAAATCAATTAAAGTCAGTCAAAGCCAGAAAAAAATAAAAATTTAGTAAAATAAAAATTTCCAAAAAAATATAACAAACATTGCCAATTAATCAGCCAAGTCGCGACTTGACTGATTAATCGGCGATAAAGTCGGGATGACTGCAAGTCGCCGAAAGACAGAAGACTTTTGTGACTATGAGTGAACCAATCATTCCCATAAATAATATATAAGAGCTCAATTCATAATCACCCTATGAGTAAGGATCGTGATAGATAATCAATCTACAGGTAAAATTAAATTTGTAAACGCGGCAACTAATTATCGCATCTTCCCAAAATCACCATAAAACTCTGGTTTTGCTTTCTCTATTAACCAATTCAATCGATTGAATGCATTAATTCCGAGCAGGCATTGCCATACTTGACATAAAAACCAATCAATGATAAGAACATAAGAAATTTATAGCACAAAATAATATGAAAAAATTAATACTAAAAAGAACAGGAACTTTGAACTAAATTTCGAAATCCGAACATTAAAAAAAAATGATAAAACTTTTGAGAATTCGAACATCGAACCTGTTCATATGAAATTTAAGGAAAAAAACCATAAGATTACGAACGAAATTTCGAGATCCAAGCATTAGTAACCAGAAATTAGTTCAGCAGAAACATAAAAAAATAAAAAAAAGAGAATTTTTTTTTGGAGAAAATCGAATCGAAGATACTTTACCTTTAAGGAGAAGTCGAAAGAGAATCGCAGTGATCTGAAGCGAATACCAAAGGCCTTTATCCGATTCGTTTCTTCGGATCTGATGAATCGATTTAAAATTTATTTATTTATTTATTTGTTTATATTATTATTAATTATTTATTCGAAAAAAGACCATGTCAACAAAAGGGAGCTTCGCTTCGTCCGCAGGTTTTTGAGTGGAAAACGAATATCGAGTGTTGACTACGAATATTTCTAAAACGTGTTTGCCGTGATTCATGAATCTGTTTAGGATGCATTTATCTACAACCCAAGATTCTTTCTTCTCAACCCACATTTAGCAAGGGTTGACTGCTTTGAATGCGATAATAGAGATCGCTTTTTGTCCCAATCTTTGACACAAAAATTGGAAGCCATCATTAGATGATCGATTTCCTGTGGTACAAATTCCAAAAAAATAAACATGATTACGACATTATTTAGTGTTACTTAGATCACTTTTTAGGTGTGTGGCGCATGGAACCGCAATCCTAACCATACTTATGGCACAACCAGATTTCTCGATCTATTTATCAAAGATTGAGGTGAATACGATTATTTATCATCTAATTCAAAATAATCAATAATTTAAATTTTAGGCTGAAAATAAAGGTGCCCATCAATTTATTCATCTTAGATATATGGAGTTATGTAGCATCGTCACGAATTTTTAGAGTAAGTACTACACAATTTTTCTTGGCATGGACTGATTTGAATCAAACTATGGAGAATTTGACATTATTTAGTGTTACTTAGATCACTTTTTAGGTGTGTGGCGCATGGAACCGAAATCCTAACCATACTTATGGCACAACCAGATTTCTCGATCTATTTATCAAAGATTGAGGTGAATACGATTATTTATCATCTAATTCAAAATAATCAACAATTTAAATTTTAGGCTGAAAATAAAGGTGCCCATCAATTTATTCATCTTAGATATATGGAGTTATGTAGCATCGTCACGCGTTTTTAGAGTAAGTACTACACAATTTTTCTTGGATGAGAGCCATGGACTGATTTGAATCAAACTATGGAGATTGTTTTTTGTTCCAATTTTTCCCACAATAGATCTTAAGATCATGGATCTCTTATAGATATTGATTTTACATAACACATATCCCTAAAAAATGGTCAACTCCTTTTCCATGATCTAGGTAACCTTTTGAGGATGTGTGCTCTGTGAAGTCAACATCTGGCCGTCTGATTGGAGCTTCATGATCTTAAGATCTATCGTGGAAAATTTTGAATATTAAATAATCTTTATCGTCTAATTTAAATCAGTCAATGGTTTTCATCCAAAAAAATTTGTGTGGTACTTAATCAAAAAACATAGAAACATTAAAGATTTGGTGGGTGAACTGAAAGATTTGGTGGGTGGATTTAAAGGTACTCATCAAATATTATAAGCTAACAGCTAGAGTTTCATTTGAAATAATTAAATATAAAATTGACGGTGGAAAACATAGAAACATCAAATGCCTTTATTCAGGTTTTGCAAGTTATCGTTCTCTGCCCAAAGCTGTCTTTAAGGCGGGGCCGCATGTTCTACTGCGCACTTTTGCTAGTTTGGATCTATCGTCACGTGAATAAAATGATGAGTTTGTATATAGTGAGTTAACTAGAACACAGATCTCTGTGCTCTTAAAAATTGCATGCATCTCAAATTCCATGCACGGGTGAACAGACTGTGGGATATAATAAAGGGCATGACTCTCCTGACCGTCATTTAAGCACAATAAATGTGCTTAAATGATCTTATATATCCTTGATGGGATTAAGATGTGGTAATCCACATCTTCAATAGATCATAACTTGAAAGGGAGTGGGCCTAAAATCAAATTCTTTAAGAGATTTTAATCATCCAAGCAAGGCACTCTCATTCCAGCCGTTGTGTTTAGTTTTAATGGTTGATGTTCAAATTTGGCAATCGGATGGACAATAAGGGAGCCAGGATTTTTCTATAGTCATCACCAAAATTTTGGTGATTTCTCTAAAATCACCAAAATTTTGCCGAAAGTTTTGATTTACTTTTGTTTTGGCAAAATTTGTCACCCAAATTAGGGCTTCTATTTTTTATTAAAAAAATAAAGAAAATGACAATATATTTGTAAATATGGTGCAAAATCAACGGTCTTTGAGACCTTTTGGTGATCAGCAGAGGTGAAAACATGAGATAGTGGGAGAGAGAGATTGATGGGTAAGAGGATATGAGAAGAAAGATCTCTAGAGAGAGAGAGATCAAAGAGATTACTGGGATTGTAGGAGAACCAAGAGAAAGAGGGCACTAGGACCATGGGTCAAAATATCATCGGTTTTGGACCTGGGCGATACGATACAATGGCTTTATATCGTATAGCCCTTAAAATTATGTAATTATCGTCTGATATGGGTAATTTATAGGTCGTAACGGACAATAAATTGAAATCATCATCCGATAATTTTACTATTTCCTAAATTTGAAATTATCGTTCAATAATTTCAATTTTGGCTATGGGCCCAACCACTTTAGACCCACGGGTTTGGGGGGTTTTTATGAGATTTTAGCTCCCTTTTCCCTCATTTTCTCACCTTTCTCAGTTGTATCTTCTTCTTCTTCTACCTTAACAACCGGGAGAGCAAAAGTTAGCCTACGGACTGCCCGAAAAGCTCAAAATTATTACGTTTTCGTCGGAGATCATCGCATAAGCATCATGTTCCATCAAATAAGTTATTTTTTCTTTATTTACTTGTATTTTTGAAACTATTTTCACTATATCTACTCGTAAATGTGGTAGATCTAGTGAAAACTAGATCTACATTTTGGAGGATTTATTTATTTAAGATCTACCCTTAAAAATGGTAGATCTTAAATTTTTAAGTCAAAATTAAGGGATTTTGTATTAAACCACCACAATTTGAGCCTATAATAGGTCAAATTTTGAGGGAATTTATATAGGTCGATTTATAAAATTATTTAGTAAATAATAATATGTGAGTCAATTTCTAACTATGGGATTTATGTGAATCAATTTATAAATTTATTTATTTATTTTGGGATTTATGTGGGTCAATTTGATAATAATTAAGGGGTTTAGGGTCAATTTATAACTTAATTTATTTATTTTATAAAATTATTTATAAATACTTAATAAATAATATATGTTAGTAATACATGTGTCATGAGGTATATGACACATATAACAAATCAATTACATGTATGATACATCAATTGCACATATGTCACATACCCCATGACACATGTAATTGATGTGCCACATATGTCACACATGTGACACATGTCACACATACCCCATGATGTATGTGACACATGTGACACAAATCACACATACCTCATAATTTATGTGACACAAGTCACACATACTCCATGACACATGTGACACATAAATTATGTTAGTAAAAATAAATTGTGTTAGACTTAGTAATTAAGTTTTTATATAATACTTAAAAATAAATTATGTTAGTAATTTAAGTTTTTTTTAAAAATTAAGTATTTTTGTATTATATAAAAACTTAACTACCCTTAAAAATTAATATAAAAATATAATTTATTTATTATATAAAAACTTAATTTATTTATTAAAACTTTATTGAAAATGTCATTAAAAATTAGAATAATATTTGAAAATATTTTTAAATGTCATTAAAAATTATAATAATATTTGAAAATATTGAAAATATCATTAAAAATTAGATTAATATTTTTAATGTCATTAAAAATTAGAATAATATTCAAAAATATTTTTAAATATCATTAAAAATTAGAATAATATTTAAAAATATTATCTCGTGTCATTAAAAATTAAAATAATATTTTAAATATTATTAAAAATTAGAATAATATTTGAAAATATTTTTAAATGTCATTAAAAATTATAAGAATCTTTTAAAATGTTATCTTGTGTCATTAAAAATTAGAATAATATTTTAAAATATTTTTAAATGTCATTAAAAATTATAATAATATTTGAAAATATTTTTAAATGTCATTAAAAATTATAATAATATTTGAATATGTTATCTCATGTCATTAAAAATTAGAATAATCCAATCTTTTGCTCATTCATGCAATGATGTATCACATGTAATTTAATTCAATCGTTTGCTCATTCATGAAATAATGTATCACATGTAATTTAATTTAATCGTTTGCTCATTCATGTAAGTGAAATAAATAAATATAGTGCGTGGACAAGATTCAGCCTGACAATACGACACAATAATAGATGGTGATAGACTCTGAATATAATGCAAGCTTTGTAGGAAGAAATTACTGGGATGAGGTATAACACAGTTGAAGGAGCATTTTGGTCACTTTAAGAAAAATAAAAGGATGTCCCAATATACCCAGAGAGGTGAAAGAAGCTGTCAGAGCTAGCATGCAGGCAACTAAGGGAAAGAAAAAAGTAAAAGCTGATCGGGATAGAGAAATGTACGAAAGAATAAGAAAGGGAGATCCAGAGTTTCCTGCACCTTGACCTGAGGATAATGAGGATGTGGTGACAACGAGAGTCATGAGGGATAATGCTAGAGAAGCACGTCAACGACGATCAGGAAAAAGCCGATTATCAATTTTGGTCCAGCTTGAGGGTACATACATGCCTATTGCTTGTGGTGGATCTAGTCATAGGTCACATGTTGTTGATGGTGATGAGGACATTCAGAAGACCGCCGGGTTGCATAGGTGAGCATCCGTGAGGGAGACCAGGTCGTACTACAGGTCTTATGGATTTATTTATATATCGAATAGAAAGCTCAAAATAAACTAAATTGAGTATAACCTCACTGAAAAAATGGGGGAAAAGACTTGAAAAATCAATTGCAAAGTTCGTGATATATAATCACATTTCGAGTCAGGTTGTAGAGTCATCGTACTTCAAAAGTATGATTGATACAAATACAAAAGCTGGTCCAAAAGTTAAAAAGTCTTCTACATAGGACGCATCTGGGCCCATTCTAGATGATGAGTACACAGAGATAGGAGCTTATGTGCGGAGCTTTGAGAGAGAATGGAATGAAAGAGGTTGCATAATTATGTGTGATGGATGGACCAGTCCCATAAGAAAGAGTTTGATAAACTTTTTGGTCTACAATAATGTCAAAATAGTTTTTATGAAATCAATAGATACTTCTAAACACGCGAAGACGGCTGATTACCTTTTTCAACTAATGGATAAGATAGTTGAAGATGTTAGAGAGAAGCAAGTTATGCAGGTGGTAATAGGCAATGCTGTCAATTACAAAATCACAGAAAGGCAATTAATATTGAAGAGACCTCACTAATACTGGACTCTGTGTGCCGCTCATTGCATGGACCTCATTCTCAAGGATTTGGAAAAGAAAACTAAGGCACAGATAACTATTCAGAAGGGAAGAATGATTACTTCTTACCTGTACAGCAGTGACAAGTTGGTGAATTTAATGAGAGATTTCACTAAGAACAAGTTGCTCTAACCTGCGATTACACAGTTTGTAATATAATTTTTAGCCCTACAAAGCTTGGCTAGATATAGGTGTAAGCTGAAGAGCATGATCTCGTCCAAAAAATAGAGAAAATATGAGTTGAATCTCCCACGATCAAAGAGACTTGCTTGCAATGAAGTTGCTGACATGATCTACAGCCTCAATTTTGGATAAATGTTGACCACTTGATCACAGCCACTATCTCGTTAGTGCAAGTGTCGAGGTTGGTAAATAGTAATGAGAAACCAATGATAGGATATATTTACGAATCAATGGACAAGAAAAAATTGGCTATTAAAACTAAATGACCTATAAAATATAAAACAATATTAGGCAATTATCGATAAGAGGTGGGATGCACAATTCCATCAGTACTTGCATGTCGCGGGTATAATATGCTTAAACTACTTATGTAGTAATTTTTATTTATTTATTTATTATTTTTCATATTATTCACTGCTTCTATATACTCATAAGATTGCTCATATTTTATGTATAGCATACTACTTGAATTTGACCTTCCAATATAGGCGACGCTTCGAGTTGAGTGAAGCCGATGAAGTATACAACAGTTTGCTCAATGTGATCAAACGAATACTCCCTGAGTTGACAGACTAAGATCAAGCCATAAAAGACGTGAGTAATCTTACCTTATAACTAATAAGTCAAATATCATATAATCTGTTTACTGATATGTGAGTTACTGTATTCCATCTTTATAGATTGATATTTTTCGTAAGATACATGGGTCATTTGGGACGAGATTGGCATAATCCTAAAGCCAGTATGATAAACTCGTTGATTGGTGGATGCACTATGGAGGTGATGATCCGATATTGATGTATGTTATAATATATATTTTATCACAAACATGTTCCTTGTCCAACTGTGAACAGAATTAGAGTACCTTCTCTCTCATTCACAAGAAGACAAGGAATAGGTTAATTATGGAACGATTAGAAAAGCTAGTCCACTACCACTACAACATGCAATTAAAGGTCATGAATATATTGATGACCAATCGTGGTAAGTAATTATAAGAAGTCTTAATTCATACAATTCTTATTTGATGTAATTGATCAGACATATACTAATTCATCTATCATATTCTATCTTACAGATAGTGAATACTTTAACTCCATCGAGTTGGATTATATATTCATGAAGGATGAATCAGTGGATTGAAGAAAGAGAAGAGTCAATGTTGGATAGTAAGAGCACTACATGGCTGAACGATGCTGAAAGAATAGCGGCGGAGTAAGTTTCCCAATCACCCAGGCGGAAAAGAAGATTAAGTCATTATTCAGTAGTTGGATCTGATGACAAAACATAGCCTAGTAGTGATAGTGACAATGATGGGGGTACTAGGGGCGATGAAGCCTACGTTTGCGCTAGTGGTTGAGGAGATGATGTTGATCCCAATTATTTTTATAGAGGTATTGTCACATGGGACGATGGACCGGTGATCAGTCACATAATTTTCTATTTTATCACCCTTAACTTATTAATGCTAGAACTTAGTTTGCTACTAACAAGTTGACGATGTACAGATATTAAGGAAAAATAGTAAAAGAGAGCTAAAGTATTAATATTTATAAAAATGAACTAAAAAAATAGTAAAAATATGATTAAGCGTAAAAGACAATTCGTTGAATATTGAAGGTCAAAAAATCGTAAAAGACAATTGAGCGTTAATGAAGAAAAGAATGAGAAATCGTAATTTACGATTCTCTAGTAGCTAAAGCAAAACAAGAAAGAAAAAGCGATCGTTCGTAAAAGGAGAATCGTCTTAGAATGAAGCAAGGAGAAAATAGAAAATCGTGATTTACGATTTTTCAAAAAAGAGAAGAAAACAGACAATCGTAATTTACGATTGTGCAAAAGAAAAGCTTCTTTATTGCTAAACTGCTATTGCTGTGAAGATCTATACCACCATGCAACAAATTAGAAGAATTCTCAAAATAGAAGATTGGCTATCCACGAATCTGAGAAGATTGATGAAGATTAACTCTAAAAGATCTCTATTGCTGAAATAAAGGAAAGAGTCCACATCACATCTACAGTTTGAAAGCAAGGAATAATAAAATTAGAAATTATAGTTATATTAGGATACTTTTATCTTTAGTAGTTTCTTTTATTAGAATTAGATTTTTGTAAACCGACTCCTTATGATCTATAAATAAGAGGGTTCGGTATATGAATAAACCATCGAAGAATTTCAGCATCAATTGACGCCTGAGGTTGGATTTTCTTCCAATCAAAGTAGTATAAAATAGTTAGGATATATTAGATATTAAAGATTTTTCAAGAGCAATTGACGACTGCAATTGAGTGTTGAAGATTAGTGTAAATATCTGTAGTTTCTCATGAGTAATTGACGACTGCGGCTGAGGGGTGAAGGATATATTTTACTTTGCTTTCTAGTTTAGATTTTTATTTGCTTTATTTACTACTTTGTAAACATCTCCAAGTATTAATTTGAATTGACAACTCAGGTTGAAATTTACAAATTAGTGTAATGATTTTTACTTTTTCATCTTCAATTTTCTTGAATTTGATTGACACCCATAGTTTAGAAAGTTGTTGATTAGATTAAATATGTATTGATAGGATCTTAGACTTGATTGACGACCAATGCTAGGAGACTAGAAATATAGTGTAACTATATTTTAAATTTGTAAACATCCGATAGCTGAAGATTGGGATTGACAACCTCAATCGAAGGAGAATTATGATTTATTTTTTATAAATTTAGATTAAAGAATCATTCCTTTATTCATATTTCTCTAGTAGTTTAGAACCTTAAGAGATAGATATAAAATTTTGAAACGAAAATATAAAAATCTATAGAAGATAATCACTTCTTTGTGGGATCGATCCTATCGTCACGCTATAATTTCTATTGTGCGCTTGCAATAGGTTAAGGCTTGATTTTAATTTAAACATATACATACAATAAAGTTGATAAACTGGTAAAAATGTTTGGCACTCCTTCATTTAGAGGTGGAGGGGTTGAAGGAAGTGGAGCGTCAAAATCTTACCAAACACCACCACCATCACAAGGCCCACAAAATGATTTGAGTTATATGACTTCTAGCTTCAGGAAATTTAGTTTGTAAAACACCGAAGATTCAATAACCAGTAACCCATACTACCGGCCTCAACCAACCTACCCCGGGCCATATGACTTTGTTAGTCAAATTTTTGGAGGACCAATATTTACCTATTACACTGAGCTATATTCGTCGACAATGCCTCAGTTTCAAGGAGATACATATGATCATGGGTATCAATATGGCCAACACTATGGAAAAAGCTCATGCACCGATGATGATAATCACAAGAGCTGAGAACTACCACGAAATTCAATGTGACTTTAAAGTAAATTTTTCATATACAATGTACCTTTTAATTTTTTTTATCTATGGTTGACATAATTTTTTTCACATAGCTTCTTTGACAAACATATAGCTAATGGAATCTTTGAAAATGTACATTTTATGTTGTAGTAGGTTATAAGTAGTAGTACTATTTAAGTGCACTGCTAAGTTAGAGATTAAGTAGGGATTTGGGATAGTGAATGAGCCAATTGGAAGAATATCGGTTTTGCATGAATCAATGGTCAGGGTTGTCATTAATACTAAACCCTGATCCACATGTTTTTTTTTTATTTTGAAAAAGCACAATGAAAACATAAGCATCAAATAAGCCTTAAAAAAATTTCAAGTAAATAGAAAATTATTAAATATAATTTTCTGAATTTTTTACATATTTTTGGAAAAAAAAAAATGTATCAAACTAATACATTGAATGTATCGGATGATACCCGATACGTATCATCCTGGAGGCATGGATGATACATATCGGTTTTCCGGTATTTTGATCCATGACTAGGACTCGAAGTGGAAAACCCCAAGAAACAGAGAGAGATAGACTACACTGGCCTGGGAACCTAGATAGAGAGAGAGAGAGAGAGAGGGAGAGAACTCCTGGGAAAGTGGAACTAAGAGAGAGGTGTGAGGCCGTGGGGGATCCCTAGCAAGACACGTGATGCTCACAACAACCGGTATTTAAGGGTTCTTAAAAAAAAATTACCGATGGGGAGTCCCGAGATCACCCATCAGATAACGTGGCTCCGCCTTTGCAAATAGTTCATGTACACTTGTGGACATAATTATTTAACTAAAACATTTCTCAACGATGAATTTCAGCTTAAACAACTTAGATTTATCATAAATTTATGGCACATGGCATAATAATAAATCACACTTCAGTGGTGTGAGATCAAACATTCTATTTTAAGGGTGGTAAATCATTTAAATGTCACCTGGTCTTTAAAAGTGAGTCAAGAGCCAATATTCCAATAATCAAACTTTAGAAAGATGAGTAGGTACCATTATTTGCACTCGTAAAAATATACCCAGCTGAAATTTATTGACTACTTTGAGTTGGACAACGGAGATCATTTTTTTCCATCACAGTGCACCATCTCAACATTGATTCCATATGACACACATCTCAAAAGGTAGCTCCAAAATCAAGTTTGAACAGTAAATTGTATGACCTACCCAACCAGTTTTTTATTTCAACCAACCAAAATTGAATTTGAACAAATTGATAATCATATCTATAGACACCCAAATCCGGTCCAACACATGATCGACCCGTTCTTCAATAAGAACGCACTTCCAAACTTCCGAAAGCATTCCCCATAACCCAGAGAACCCCTTAAAACTCTCAAAACCCATCATGAACCTTCCTGGGCCCATAATTCAAGGTTTTGATTTTTTTGGAATTTAACTCATGGGTGCATATTATGCAACATGAGCAAATTTAACTTAGTTGTGCATATTATGCATAATATGCACGCAAATTTAACTTGCGTGCATATTATGCACGTAAAAGTAAAATTAACCCATGCATACATAATATGTACGCATGTCCAAATTCTGTTTTTCTCCATAAAATAGCTCTCTTCTCGGGCTCCTCACTTCTCAGTTTAATTTTTGGGCAAAACCTGTAAATCCAAGAATGCATGATTTTCATTGTTATGCCTTGAGTTGTGGACTATCCCAAACTTTGAAGATAGTTTCTAAACTACCTTTATACCCTTATAAGTCATTAGAACCATTCTTTTACCCTTTAAGTGATTCTCCATCATCCACTATTAAAACCCATCTTCATTAGGGCTCTCAATGGGCCGGGCCAACCCGAATTTTGGCCTGCACTCGGCCCGAAAAAAAGTAATATTTTTTATTAAGTAAACCTGGCCCGATATCTGGATCGGGCTATACATGTTGCAACTCGGATAAATTCGGGTCGGGCTTGGGTTGAGTGTTGCAACATCTAGCCCGCACCCAGTGATGTGATATTTTAATGTATGTTTTACTCGCAAGTGCACGAATCGGTTTGTATATAGTGGGTGCAGAGTACGAGATCGTTCCCACGAGGACTAATTTTGAAATATCTAAAAGAGACCAACAAATTCTAAAAATCTATGAAAATCTAATAGTATTCTACTAATTTTATGATTTGAATGGTTGATAGGATGGTGATTAATGACTACCAAAAATAAAACGTAATTGATTATTCACAAATAAAAAAATAAAGATAATGATAAAGATGAAGATACTAAATCCTCCCATCTTTGGTCCGTTCTTCCCATAATATAAATCTAGGGGTTAAATTATGTGATGAAATATGAGTAACAAAATCTCTTTATGGAAGATCTATGGTCAACACCCTAATAGGTTCCATGTTGCATCCCTGCAAATCAGGACTTAGATAATTTTCATATATAGATCTGGGATCAAGGGTACGGCTAGACACACATGATCTCAGGTTCAAATAAAAATCATCCCTAAAGTGGGTGAAAATTCCAACAAGAATACCACTTACAAATCTGAAATCAAGGGCATGGCTCGGCACACTTTATTCAGATTAGGGATATTTAAGATAAAATTACCATTACAGAACCAAGATCCAGGGCATGGCTCGGCACACTCGATCCCAGAACATAATCATAATTAAATCCACACAACGAAAACACAAAGACCATAACAATGATAGGATAAAATTACCGTCACAGATCTGAGATCCCGGGCATGGCTGCACACGCGATCCGGTTAGTGATGGGGATTTCATCCATTCATGATAGCAATAACCATAAATTAAAATCTCATATTTTAATCCCTAATTTATATTATTAAAAGCACATCCCTCGGATGGGAATCATTAGATCCCCATCTCTATAAATTTAGCCACACATATTGTAAAGAATTGACATAAATAAATAAAGACGGGAAAATAACATTAATTAAAATTACCTCAAGCTTCAAAATAAATTACGTTGATCCACACAGATGATCTTCAGAAAATTAATGCAGGAATAAACTTTGAACAAAATTTAGGAATGAGTACGGAAAAATTAAAGAACAAAGCTCTCAAAAAGAAATAATAAAACTTCCCTATTTCTAGGTCTAACTATGAAAAACAATGGCTAAAAATTAAGAACACTAAAAACTAAAACTCTCTAAAAAAACTCTAATTCTAATCTCTAATTTACTACCTCTAACTAATTCCCTTTTCTGAAGTGTTTGAGTCCCTTTAAATAGACCCGTCGACCGCCTAAAAAGTCCCAAAAAATAGGTTTTCTGTGTCAATTTCGTGTCAAACTTAAACTCTGGCTCGATTAATCGACCCCAGTAATCCGTGAAATTCAAAGCACTTCTTCTTGGTTCGACACTGCTTCGGTATTTTGGCCATAACTTTCTATCCCGAACTCGGATTGAGACGATTCTTACGCCGTTGGAAAGCTGACGAAAAGATCTACAACTTTCATGTTTTGGCAATTTTGTAATTCGACCGACATGAAGGTCCAAAGGTAGCCGAAAGTCGTACCAAGTGTGTTTTTGCATTATATTCAGAATTCTTGCACTGTTTTCTATACTTGGCTCATATTTACCTGAAACACTTCAAATCTAATAAATCTTATCAGATAGCCTTCATCGGACAGCTAAATATAGGTATTTAGGGTGAAATATCCACATTTGACTCATCATACCCCCAAACCTACACTTTGCTAGTCCTCGAGCAAAGCAAACTAAAGAAAATAAATGCCACTTTCAGTAGGGAACACGATTGCACTTAGCATGTGCAACAAGCCTTTAAACCCCTAGGTGATCCTAGTGGAGGAGTTGTGTCTCGAGGGTTTCTTGAAGTTACCCACAAACTTCAATACATTTTGAAATCATCGATAAAATTGAGTTTTCAAAACATGATTTTGATAACATATATACCATTCAAAAACAAAAATCATTAATCAATTCAACATGCGAATTCTCAATTTTAAATAACAATATTATACTAATCATACTAATATCCATTCAAATTAGTCTAATGCTCAAATCGTTAGATAGCTCATCCATTCATGCCTAAACGTGAAGTGTGTGCATAACCAAACCAAAATTCATTCATCTCAGAACTAGTTCAAACGGAAAACCGTTGGATCTGTTGTTTTGACTCAATCCTCACTTTAGGTATACTCTCAAAATATAAAGACACCGATAGTGGATAAGTTTTCGCACATATGTGAGAGGTCAATACAAAGCAAATAAATAGGTCTCACATGATAAATGAAACACGATGCAATCAAAGAACAAAAATAAATCTCATAAGAAGATACTTGTATATCCTAAGCATGTCATATCAAGTGTCATAAGTATCACTTATTTACTCTCCACAAGGCAGTTACTAATGCAAGATCAGATCATGAAGGTCTTTTTAGGGTTGTAATGGGGCTCAGGAAAGGGTAAAAAAGAATTGGAAGTTGGGATTCAAAGTTTTTGAGAAATTAGAAAAGAAACAACTTTTTGATTTTTTCTATTTCTCTTCTTTTCTTTTCTACTCTCTCTCAATTTTTTCTATTTTTCTCAACTCACTTTTTCTTTTGAATTTCCTTTTCTTGAAGCACCTTCATTTTTCATTATTTTCATAATTTTCTTTTTCTCTCCCCTTTTCTTTTATTTTTTGCCATACACTCTCGACACCACAACTCAGATCTCTCCACTTACTCTCTTTCGCTCACTCTCATCCCTCGCTCCTAATTTCTCGAAATAAGAAGGGTAAAGCTGAATTTTCAGAAATGGTGAAGGGTTAAAGGTTAACGTGGCTTATCAAAGAATGTATAAAGGTAAATTTTCAATAGGCTCAAAGGGGTACTAGAAAGATAAATTTATTTGAGGTGGGGCATTTTAAGCACAAGCGAGCCAACGATGGCCTTCAATCATATCCTTAAAAGATAGTAACTTTGCCTATTTGTCTTGAGTAAATATACAGTACATTCTAACATAATGATATAAATTTGATTTCATGCAAAGTCACAAGTCAAAATGAAGTGTATGAGATTATGCAAAATAAGTCGTATTCAAAGAAAACTCCGAGTTTATATATTCACTCATCAATGATGGGAAATTAGTTCTAAAGCTCACTGGGTTTAGTCTCCACTGAAATCCTAAGATTCAACATTCAAAACAGTTCATCGATTTCTAAGTCTTAGCTTGGTATAAGTGTAAAAATTCTAGGCATGAATATCAAAATTATCCACAACATATCACATTAAGCTTCATCATCTTAGATACAAGTAATCAAAATATGACACTATTATTCTCAAAATTAAATTCACATGCATCATCAACTAAAGTTTGAAAACAATCGTAAAATAATGTGCATAATGACTTCAAAAATAAAAATTTTTATTTTTTATTTTTTTTTTATTTTTTATTTCAAATAAAACAAATAAATGACGCAAAATAATTAACCATACCCCCAAACCTAAAGATGACAATGTCCTCATTGACTGAAAGAAGTAGCGCACCCCCAAACCTGTATGAAAAAAGTACCTCAACACAAAGATCAGGTGCAGAGAATAATTGTATCAAATTGGAACATTACAAAAAATATATTGAAGGGGATATGGTTACACTATTGAGAGAATTAAAAAAAACAACCTAAACTAAACAAAACAAAACAAAAAGGAAAGAAAAAAAAACTAATAAATCCTAAAACCTAAATCCTAAATCCTAAACTAAACCAAACGGATACTACACAATTGGGTTGCCTCCCAATGAGCGCTAGTTTAAAGTCGATAGCTCGACCTTGGGAATCGCTCAGTCAGGGTGAGCCAGTGGCTCACTCAAAGAAAGAGTGTCAGAGACCGCAACCGCATTCTCAAGGAACGGTTTCAATCGCTGACCGTTAACCCGAAAAACATTCCCGTGTTTCGGGTTTATAATATCTACTGCCCCATTGGGGAGTATTTGAGAAATTTTGAAAGGACCACTCCAACGGGTTTTTAGTTTCCCCGGAAATAGATGAAGTCGGGAATTGTAGAGTAGAACTAGTTGACCAACAACGAACGATTTCCGCAGAATAGATTGATCATGAACCCGTTTCATACGGTCCTTATACGATTTAGCACAGTCATATGCATCAGCACGGATTTCCTCTAATTCATTTATTTGGAGACCCCTTTGGGTACCAGATTTTAGGAAATCGAAATTCAATGATTTAACGGCCCAAAATGCTCGATGTTCTATTTCAACCGGGAGGTGACATCCTTTACCAAAGACCAACCGATACGGCGACATGCCAATCGGAGTTTTAAATGCAGTTCTATACGCCCATAGAGCGTCATTCAACTTTAACGACCAGTCTTTACGGTTCGGATTGATTGTCTTTTCTAAAATTCGCTTAAGTTCCCGATTAGAGACTTCAACTTGGCCACTTGTCTGAGGATGGTAAGGTGTAGCAACTTTGTGTGTGACACCATATTTCTTCATTAATTGGGTGAACACTTTATTGCAAAAGTGCTTTCCACCATCACTGATTATCGCCTTTGGAATGCCAAAACGTGAAAACACTTGATCCTTGAGAAATTTGATCACTACTCTGTGATCATTAGATTTACAAGCCACGGCCTCTACCCATTTCGAAACATAGTCAACACCGACAAGAATAAACGTATATCCAAATGAATTCGGGAAAGGACCCATAAAATCGATCCCCCAAACATCAAATAATTCAACTTCTAAAATTGGGTTGAGGGGCATCATGTTGCGCTTTGAGATTCGGCCCAGCATTTGACAGTTGTGACAGGATTTGCAATGTTGATGGCAATCCTTAAATATCGTCGGCCAGTCTTTCTAACATCTGATCGATAAACGGAAGTGGAAAGTGATCTTTCCTCGTCATCAAATTTAACTTCCGGTAATCAATGCACACTCTCCACCCTGTTTGAATTTTTGTAGGGACCAGTATGTTTTCTTCATTCTTAACCACTGTGATTCCCGATTTCTTAGGGACCACTTGTGTGGGGCTGACCCATTTACTGTCCGAGATGGGGTATATGATTCCAGCATCTAAAAGTTTGATTACCTCATTTCGGACCACATCTTGCATTATAGGGTTCAGTCTCCTCTGTGGTTCCCTAGAAGGCTTAGCATTGTCTTCCAAATGGATTCGGTGCATACACACCGTTGGACTAATGCCTTTGATATCTTTTATCGACCAACCGAGGGCACTTTTGTGCTCTTTGAGTACATTCATGAGTTGGCCTTGCTGATTCGCATCCAGTGTTGATGATATGATAACAGGTTGAGTTTCATTCTCCCCCAGGTAGGCATACTTGAGATTCTCCGGAAGAGGTTTAAGTTCTAAGGACACTTTCTCCTCCTCTTTCGGCTTTTCCTCGATTAATTCAATTTGAGCTCGACACTCTATTTCCTGTTCTTCACCCAGACGTGGTGTGGAATCCAACATGTGATTTACTTCTTGGATTCGGTGATCCACATCGAAATTTTCTCCAAAATGCGCAAGACAAGCTGCTAGAGGATCGTCAGATTCAGATGCATTAAATATTTCCTCTACAATTTCATCGAGTATGCATGCTTGTGCATGTTCATCATCCTCCATGGGCTGCTTGGCAATATTAAAAATATTGAGTTCCACTGTCATATTCCCGAATGACAGATTCATGATCCCATTTCGACAATTTATCAATGCATTGGAGGTTGCTAGGAATGGTCTTCCTAGAATCACTGGAATATTATTCTTCAAATTTAGTGCTAGTTCAGTGTCTAGAACAACAAAATCTACAGGAAAGTAGAAAGAATCCACCTTGATGAGGACATCTTCCACAATTCCTCGAGGGATCTTTATGGACCGATCAGCTAACTGAAGGGTCATCGCAGTGGTCTTAAGTTCTCCCAATTCGAGCTCCTTATAAACAGAATAAGGCAACAAGTTGACACTTGCCCCTAAATCCAAAAGGGCTTGATCAATACGGTTATCGCCGATAATGATCGAGATTGTAGGACAACCTGGGTCCTTGTATTTGATCGGGAGCTTTGCTTGCGACCTGAACTAACCATTTCGGCTTAAGAAAGCCTTTTGAATATTGGTCTTTCTTTTGATTGTGACCAATTCCTTCAAAATTTAGCATAAGGTAATTGACTTGACGGATGGCATCCAGGAAAGGAATATTAATTTTTAATTGCTTGAAAATCTCATTTATTCCTTCCACATCGCGATTTCTCAGTGGTGCCATCAATCTTTGCGGGTACGGTGCTTTCGGAACTAGACTTTTCTTCTGTTCACTCTTGTCATCTGATATTTCTTTTGCTTGTACTTTGTCATCAATTTCTTCTCTCTCTTCAGATTTCTTCTCTCCATCAGACTCTTCCTCCTCCTCTGGCAACACTACTTTGTTATCGACCTGCTTTCCAGATCTCAACGTTGTGATTGCCCGAATTTGTTGTTGATTATCCTCTTGTGTTGAAGTTGATGTTTGTTCAACAACCATTTGGCCCCTTGGGTTAGGAACAGGTTGGCTTGGAAACGAACCTTTTTCTCTCTCACAGAGAAAGGATGCCAATTGCCCAATTTGGGTCTCTATTTTAGAGATTGAGGATGTGTGAGAATGAATGAGTTTCATCAGGTCCTCAGTAGAAGGAGTTTGTGTATGAGGACGTTGGGCAGGATTTCCCTGTGGGTTGTTAAATCCCGGTGGTGAAAATGTCGGCACAAAATTTTGTTGTGGTTGGTTTTGATAACCTCCCATTGGCTGTGTAAACTGAAAATTCTGGTTCATTTGCCGTGGCTGCCCAACCTGATTTTGATTGTATTGAAATTGGTTCGGGTTATTGAACCCTTGCTGCTGAAATTGCCCTTGACTGTAGTTCTGCTGCGGTCCTTGATTGAAATTTTGTTGGGGATAAAAGTTCGTCCCCTGTTTCCTGGGCTGCATTCTTTGATTATCTTGTTTCCATGAGAAATTTGGGTGATTTCTCCAGCTATTTGGGTTATTCTCATTGAAAACGTTTCCTTGATTTCGCCCATAATTATTCACAAAATTTAACTGTTCAGATGTGTCTTCATGATAGTTCTGCATTGAAGGACAATCATCTGCCATATGCATTGGACTTGCACAAATTGAACATGGCTCAAGTTGCGTATTGACCATATGCACATTCTTCTTTACTTTCAATTCCTCCACTTGTCGAGTGAGGAAATCAAGTTTAGCCATTAGATCTGGGGAATCCTTTACTACGTACAGTCCTCCTTTCTTGGTTGAACTCCCGGCTTGATCCCGGGTTTTGACTGCTTGTTCCCGAGTCTTTGTGAAATCCCAGTGCTGAGAATCCTCAGCTAGCTTTTCTAAGAAAGCATAAGATTCGGTTTCTTTAAGGCTTAGGAATCCTCCGCTATTCATTGACTCCACCAGATGTCTATTTGGTTGATTTAGTCCATTGTAGAAACACTGGACCAGTCTCCACTTTGAGTATCCATGGTGCGGACATTTGAGTAAGAGATCCATGAATCTATCCCAAGCTTCATATAATCTCTCATCTTCCTCTTGCGTGAAATCCGTGATTTCACGTCTAAGGGCATTCGTCTTCGCCATAGGGAAGAACTTTGATAGAAACTTTTTGACCATCTGATCCCAGGTGGTTATGGATCCCGATGGTAGAGAATTTAACCATGCTTTCGCTTTATCCTTTATAGAGAAAGGAAATAAGCGCAGCCTAACAGATTCTTCGCTGAAATTTTGGTAAATAGATGAGCAGACTTCAACGAAGTCTTTAACGTGCTGGTATGGATCTTCTCGGTCCATGCCATGAAAAATTGGAAGGATTTGGATGACATTTGTCCGAATTTCAAACCGACCACCAGGTGTGGCGGGGTATACAATGCATGATGGGGTATTTGTAGTTATTGGAGAAAACAGTTCTCTCAATGTTGGTTCTTCCTCTTGTTCGAGTTGCCCATTCATGTTGTCAGTCATATTGACTTCAGTGGATGATTCACTTAAAAAATTCTGCCTTGATCTAGCGTCCTTACGATTTGACCGACAGGTACGTTCGATCTCAGAATTTAACGGTTCTAAATTTCTCTCTTTAGAAGACCTAGTGTGCATACAAAGGATGCACAGAGCAGAGGTTTCCGGCAGAAAAACCTCAAAACAAAAATAAAAACTTTTTTTTTTTTTTTTTAAAAATTTTTTTTTTTTTATTTATTTTTTTTTTTTTTATATTAAAATTTTTAAATTTGAAATTTTCGAAATTTTTTTTTTTTTTTTTTTTTAAATTAAAATTTTAAATTTGAAATTTTGAAATTTTTTTTTTTTTTTTTTATTTTAAAATTAAAATTTTTAAGTTTGAGATTTTCCAGTTTTTTTTTTTTTTTTTTTTTTTTTTTTTTTTTAATTAAGCAGAAATACTATTTTAATCCTCGAAAATTCCTAAAATTTATTGCCTACCAAAATTGATTTTCTTAATTTAATCATGACGTGGCCAAAAACTTGATGTGATATTTTAATGTATGTTTTACTCAAAGTGCACGAATCGGTTTGTATATAGTGGGTGCAGTCTGAGATCGTTCACGAGGACTAATTTTGAAATATCTAAAAGAGACCAACAAATTCTAAAAATCTATGAAAATCTAATAGTATTCTACTAATTTTATGATTTGAATGGTTGATAGGATGGTGATTAATGACTACCAAAAATAAAACGTAATTGATTATTCACAAATAAAAAATAAAGATAATGATAAAGATGAAGATACTAAATCCTCCCATCTTTGGTCCGTTCTTCCCATAATATAAATCTAGGGGTTAAATTATGTGATGAAATATGAGTAACAAAATCTCTTTATGGAAGATCTATGGTCAACACCCTAATAGGTTCCATGTTGCATCCCTGCAAATCAGGACTTAGATAATTTTCATATATAGATCTGGGATCAAGGGTACGGCTAGACACACATGATCTCAGGTTCAAATAAAATCATCCCTAAAGTGGGTGAAAATTCCAACAAGAATACCACTTACAAATCGAAATCAAGGGCATGGCTACACTTTATTGATTAGGGATATTTAAGATAAAATTACCATTCGTAACCAAGATCCAGGGCATGGCTCGGCACACTCGACCCCAGAACATAATCATAATTAAATCCACACAACGAAAACACAAAGACCATAACAATGATAGGATAAAATTACCGCCACAGATCTGAGATCCCGGGCATGGCACGGCACACGCGATCCCGGTTAGTGATGGGGATTTCATCCATTCATGATAGCACAATAACCATAAATTAAAATCTCATATTTTAATCCCTAATTTATATTATTAAAAGCACATCCCTCGGATGGGAATCATTAGATCCCCATCTCTATAAATTTAGCCACACATATTGTAAAAGAATTGACATAAATAAATAAAGACGGAAAATAACATTAATTAAAATTACCTCAAGCTTCAAAATAAATTACGTTGATCCACAGAGATGATCTTGAAAAATTAATGCAGAATAAACTTTGAACAAAATTTAGGAATGAGTACGGAAAAATTAAAGAACAAAGCTCAAAAGAAATAATAAAACTTCCTATTTCTAGGTCTAACTATGAAAACAATGGCTAAAAATTAAGAACACTAAAACTAAAACTCTAAAAAACTCTAATTCTAATCTCTAATTTACTACCTCTAACTAATTCCTCTTCTCAAGTGTTTGAGTCCCTTTAAATAGACCCGTCGACCGCCTAAAAAGTCCCAAAAATAGGTTTTCGTGTCAATTTCGTCAAACTTAAACTCGGCTCGATTAATCGACCCCAAAAATCCGTGAAATTCAGCACTTCTTCTTGGTTCAGACACTGCTTCGGTATTTTGGCCATAACTTTCTATCCCGAACTCGGATTGAGACGATTCTTACGCCGTTGGAAAGCTGACGAAAAGATCTACAACTTTCATGTTTTGACAATTTCGTAATTCGACCGTCTTGAAGGTCCAAATTTAGCCGCAAGTCGTACCAAGTTCTTGATTACCCGAAATTGCAGTGTTTTTGCATTATATTCAGAATTCTTGCACTGTTTTCTATACTTGGCTCATATTTACCTGAAACACTTCAAATCTAATAAATCTTATCAGATAGCCTTCATCGGACAGCTAAATATAGGTATTTAGGGGTGAAATATCCACAGTTTTCAGTACTCATCACCCAGCCCGAATATTATATATATATATATATATATATGGAAAAGGGATCCGTCCTCAAACCTTCCACATGGAGCTCCACGTGGCACCCAAAATATTATTTCGATGCCACGTGGACCTTGGGTGCATTGCTTAGATCATCTTTGAAAAAAACTTAAATTAAATACTCATCTCCACTATGTGTTTTTTGAATCGTGAAATGTGGACCAATGAAAATCATCAAACTTTGACTTGTGGGTTTAAAATTTATTTTTTGATTTTTTTTTAATATTGGTCTAAACTGTCCACTTATGCTCTATGTGGCACCCAAAAAGTGTTTTGGGTGCCACGTGGAGCTCCATGTGGATATTGGAGGATGGTCACCATCCTCCATTGGAGGACCTAACCAACTCGCTATATATATATATATAATTATAATTTTTTTTTATATAGTTAAATATGATTTACTTAAATGCTCTGAGATTAAACTGTTGAACGGTTTAAACTTAGGGCATTTAAGTCAAAAACGCAATAACCTTGTGCATATATTTTTTGGTTGGACAAATTGGATGACTTAATTTATTTTCAAGCAACCGCTGTATAGCTTTTTAACTACACAACTTTGATGACTTGTTAATGGATTTTCAAGCAATCGTTGTCCGTTATAACCATTATATAACAAATTAAAATAAAATATTTAAATAAAATCATGTACCTGAACCTCTATAATGGTAATATAATTATTTAATTAAAATTTTAACCTTCCCCAAACTTTTATTTAAATAAAACAATCCAACCAAATTTTATTAAAAAAAACAACCCCAAAAAATAACCTAACCAAAATTTATTAAAAATAACTGGCGAAGCTCTTGGGCGGGTACATCAGATCCCGAGTTAGGGCTCAGTTGAAAAATTGGAAACCCGGCTTAGGTAGGTTAGGGCTGGATTGAACCTTAACCCAGCCCTAATCCGGCTCATTGAGAGCCCTATTCTTCATCATCTCCAAGTCCCCGAAATCCCTGAATCCTTAATGAATCTATTAACCCTCTCATTTAGGACACTAATTTTAACAAGGTGAAACCTTAGTCATTCCATCTCATATCCTTAAACTCCTAAGCGTTTCATCTACTAATCTTAGCTTAAAACTTAGGATTCCATTACCCATATTAGCAATCGGAAGCTTGCCGAAATAGTTACACGCGAGGATCCGACGGTGGTGCTATAAGAGCTCGAGAGTTCATCTCTGGCTCTTCTTCTTCCTCTATTCTCTATTTTTCTTTTGGCTTTTCCCTTATGCTATTATTTAAGCCGTTATGTCGCTGAATTTCGGATATTGCGGAAAGCTTGATACGGGTCCACGTGCCTTCGGGCAAGGGGAAGTGCTGCCCATTTATTATTTTTATTTTTTTTAATATTTTAGTCATAAAAAAGACCACTTACGAGTGGGCCAATTAGATGTCTAACACTTTCCTAATCGATAACCAAAGTTCGTTACACTAATCTGCAAATTCTAACCTGAATCGTCAATTCAAATTAAAATTTGAAGATGTTTACAAAGCATGTAAATAAAGTAAATAAAATCTAAACTAGAAAGCAAATAAATATATCTTTCACCCCTTAACTACATTCGTCAATTGCTTCTGAGAAACTAGATATCTATACTAATCTTTAACACCCAATAGCAGTCGTCAATTACTCTTGAGAAACCTCTAATATCTAATCTATTCTAAATATTTTATACTACTAATCGAAAGAAAATCCAACCTCAGTTGTCAATTGATGTTGAAATTTTTTAATGCTTATTCCTACACCGGACTCTCTTATTTATAGATTATAAGGAATCAGTTTACAATGACTTCTAATTCTAATAAAAGAAACTATTAAAATAAAAGATTCCTAATATAATTCTAATTCCTAATTTTATTATTCCTTGCTTTCAATGGTTGATGTGCTTTTGGATTATTCTCCCTTATTTCAGTAATTGAAATTTTCTAAGAGATTATCTTCATCAATCTTTTCAGATTCGTGATTCATCAAACTTCTAATTTCAGATATCTTTTAATTTTGTTCTTGATAGTGATAATCTTCATTCACGTGATCAACAACAATAGAAATAACAGGAAAGCTTATTTTCTAGATAATCGCAAATCACGATTTTCTATCTTTCATAGTTTCCTATTCGGACGATTATCTGAATTACGATTTTTCACTTTTCTCCTTTTATCTCTTTTGAAGAATCGTAAATTACGATTTTTTGGCTTTTAGTAGGTGGGAAATTATCTTTTTCACTCAATCATCTTTCATACTGTTTTTTGAGTTCATTATGGCGAATATTAACATTTTGGCTATTTTTATTTATTTTTTCTTAATATATGCATATCGTTAACTTGTTAGTAGCAAACTAAGTCATAGCATCACTACGTTAAGAGTGATAAAATGATAAATTATGTGACTGATCAATCGCTTAATATCATTTATATTTTGTAGGACATTTAGTTTTAATAGCTAATTTTACTTTATCTATTGACTCGTAAATATACCCTACCATTGGTTTCTCATCACTATCTACCAACCTCAACACTTGCACCAACGAGATAGTGACAACGATCAAGTGTTCAACATCTGCCCAAAACTAGAGGCTGTAGATCAAGTTAGCAATTTTACTGCAAGCAGGTCTTATTGTGGGAGATCTAACTCATATTTTCTCATTCTTCGGACGAGATCATGTTTTTTAGCTCACGCCTATATCTAGTCAAACTCTGTAGGGTTAAAAATTGTGTTGCAAACATATAATCGCATATCAGAGCATTCGTTCTTAGTGAAGTCTCTCATTAAATTCACCAATTTGTCAATGTTGTACAGGTAAGAAGTAATCATTCTTTTCTTCTGAATAGTTGCTTGTGTCTTGCTTCTCTTTCTCAAATTCTCGATATTGACGTCTACACAATGAGCGATACATGGAGTCCAGTATAAGTGATGTCTTTTCAATATTAACTACCTTCTTGCGGCTTTATAATTTACAACATTGTCTGTTACTACCTGCACAACCCGCTTCTCTCTAATATCTTCAACTATCTTATCTATTATTTAAAAAAGGTAATCAGTCGTCTTCGCATGTTTAGAAGCATCAATTGATTTCAGAAAAACTATCCTGACATCGCTATAGACCAAAAAAATTATCAAACTCTTCCTTGTAGGATCGGTCCATCCATCACATATAATTGTGTAACCTCTCTCATTCCATACTTCCTTAAAATTTCACACATAAGCTCCTATCTTCGCATACTCATCATCTAGTAGGGGCCAGATACTTCGAATGCAGAAGGATTTTTAACTCCTGGACTAGCTTCTGTACTTTTATCAATCATACTTTTGAAGTACGACGACTCTACAACCTAATTCGTAATGTGATTGTATATTATGAACTTTGCAAGAAATTTTTCCAGCCTCTCTTCCCATTTTTTTAGTGAGGTTGCACTCAATTTAGTTTGTTTGAAGCTTTCTATCCGATACATGAATATATTCATAGAATCTGTTATACAGCCTTTAGTAGACGGCCTGATCTCCCTCACGAATGCTGACCTACACAACCTGACAGTCTCTTGAATGTCCTCATCATCATTAATAATATGTGATCTATGAGTAGATCCACTACCACCACCAGACATAGATGGACCCTCAAGCTGGACCGAAACTGATAATCGACTTCTTCCTGATCTCGTCACTGTCATACTTCTCTAATACTATCCCTCATGACTTTCGTTATCACCATATCCTCATCCTCATCCACATCATCCTTAGGTTCAGGTGTAGGAAACTATGGATCTTCCCTTTTTATTCTCTCATATATTTCTCACTCTCGTTCGACTTCTCATTTTTTCATTCCCTTAGCCACCTGCTTGTTGGCTCTGATAGTTTCTCTTACCTTTATGGGTATATTGGGACATCCTTTTATCTCTCCCTTAACATGACTCAAATACTCCTTCAACCGTATTATACATTCTCTCAGCAATTTCTTCCTATAAAGCTTCCATTTTATACAGAGCCTATCACCATCTATTGTTGTGCTGTATTGTCAGGCTAGATCTTTTCCAGTACTATATTTATTTATTTCACCTGCATGAATGAGCAAATGATTGGATTGAATTACATGTGATACATCATTGTATGAATGAGCAAACGATTGAATTATTCTAATTTTTAATGACATTAAAAATATTATTCTAATTTTTAATAGCATTTTCAATATTTTTAAATATTTTTCTAATTTTTAATGACATTTGAAAATATTTTCAAATATTATTTTAATTTTTAATGACATTTAAAAATATTTTCAAATATTATTCTAATTTTTAATGACATTGGAAATATTATTTTAATTTTTAATAGCATTTTTAATATTTTTAATATTATTCTAATTTTTAATGACATTTAAAAATATTTTCAAATATTATTCTATTTTTCAATAACGTTAAAAATATTATTCTAATTTTTAATGACAAAATTTTAATAAATAAATTAAGTTTTTATATAATGAATAAATTATATTTTTAATTGTAGTTAAGTTTTTGTATAATACGAAAATACTTAAATTACTAATATAATTTATTTTTAAGTATTATATAAAAACTTATATTTTTTTAAAACTTAATTTACTAAGTCTAACACAATTTATTTTTCTAACCCAGTTTATGTGTGACATGTGTGACCTGTGTTATATACCTCATGACACATGCGACACATGTGTAATTGATGTATCATGGGGTATGTGTCACATGTGACACATCAATTACATGTGGCATGGGGTATGTGACAGATGTGTAATTAATGTGTCATACATGTAATTGATGTGTCACATACTCCATGACGCAAGCCACACATGTATTACTAATATATATTATTTATTAAGTATTTATAAATAATTTTATAAAATAAATAAATTAAGTTATAAATTGACCCTAAATCCTATAATTATTATCAAATTGACACACATAAACCTCAAAATAAATAAATAAAGTTATAAATTGACCCACATAAACTCTATAGTTAGAAATTGACCTACATATTATTATTTAATTAATAATTTTATAAATCAACCCACAAAAACCCTCTCAAAATTTGACCAATTATTGGCTCAAATTAGGATGGTTAGACACAAAATCACTTAATTTGGACTTAAAAATTTAAGATTTATCATATTTAAGTGTGAATCTTAAATAAAGAAACTCTCAAAAATGTAAATCTATTTTTCACTAGATCTACAACATTTATGGGTAGATATAGTGAAAATGGCTTCAAAAATACAAACAAATAAAGAAAAAATAACTTATTTGATGGAAGATGATATTTATGCGATGGTCTCCGATGAAAACGTGATTATTCCGAACTTTCTTGGCGGTCTGTAGGCTAACTTTTGCTCTCCCGATTATTAAGGTAGAGGAAGAAGATACAGCAGAGAAAGAGGAGAAAATGAGATTGAAATTGCATAAAACCCCCCCAAACTCGAGGGCCTAAAGTGGCTGGGCCCACAACCAAAAATTGAAATTATTGGACGATAATTTAGACAATAATTTGCCCGTATCATCTGATAAATTGAAGATTTTAAGGGGCTTTAGGAAATGGTGAAATTGTCGGACGATGAATTGAAATTATTGTTCGATAATTTCAATTTATCGTCTGATACGTGCGTTAAATTATCCGTATCTGTCACGACCCAGAATCCTTACCCGACCTCAAGGGCCTAGAATTCCGTGTTATGACACCGCACGCTTGTTAAGGCGATAAGCGGACATACACATAATTCTTATACCGATTTAGCATATGGATCAAGGCATTTAATAGCATCATTTAAAAATAAATTATTCAAGCAAACAACAGCGGAAAACGTAGATGACGTTAATTAAGTGATAAATCCTAACCATGCATCTATAATTGAAAGCAAGCAGAGGTTTTACGTGGAATAAAACAGTCCCAACGCAAACCCATAATTGGTGCTGAAAAATAAAAGTATCTAATAATAAATCTCCCCTGAAAATAATAAAACTATGACTAAAAATCTCTCAATGCTCAAAGTAATCCGCCGGATCTATTCCTCGCCCGGATGGTAGCCGACGTCTTCACGCTCTTGAGCCGCATCAGAACAATGAGATCCCCATCCTCGGTGATGGAAAATCGAGTTCTCACCAGAATCGTTAGTTTTGGGGAGGTGAGTTTACTCGATCACGTAAACTCAGAGTTACAATCGATCCACCATAAAATACTCGGTGATCGTGTGTGCAATCGCTGAGTTCGATACATTTTGAAATAAATCAAACAACCATAAATGATTACAAAAACATCTAAGATCTCATATCCATCATAACAAAAGCTGAAAAATATAGCATAAAAAGAAAAGAAGTAACATAAAATGAAAAGACGACATAACATGAAATATATATGATGCATCAAGTTCTCGATCTCCTTTATGTCTCCGCTTTGGTCGACTTTTCCTATGTGACATATCTTAAGACTTAATATTGCTCCATACGCCTACACAACGATTTCACATCTTACCTTATTTTCAGATACTGCGTGTACCGCCGAGCCGATCACGCGAGGTCCACGTAGATAACCACCTAACCTCCATATCATATCGTATACCACCATCCAGATGAGGTTGCATGCATTTCGTATCATATTGTCCTTAAGACCCGTCTTGACTGCAGTTGTTAGATCTTGCGGTGGTACGCAAGACATGGCACGCGAAGAAACTTAGTTCGTATTTTTTGGCCTTCACAACGAATTATCCGTATTCGTATCTTTACCTTATCTTACATATAATTCCTTATCATTTGCTTAAAACTAATTTAAAGTGAGCCATGCGATAAGATTCACAAAATCACGCTTCCCAAGGGACGGTTTCGTAGTAACTGGATATACTTAGTGTGGCAATACTCCCATAGAGGTGTTGCATCCGCATACATGGATGCCTACATTCCAAGTTCCACGTGACGGGAATCCCACCATGACGAAGGCTTAAAAGTCGTGTGACATAGCTTATTTCTTTTAATTGTGCGTATGCCTTATCGTGATTTTTCATGTGGTGCATGCCATATGATGAAAGGACTAACTTGGCCAAAAAGAAACTATTTCATACATCTTACATACTTGTGAATATAAAATAATAATTAATATTTGAAAAGACAGATATTTCATACAAAATTTTGAGAAACCTTCTATGGGCCGAACATCGATCGGCCTTCTATTTTTAAAGTTTCCTAATATTTGTGCAGTCTCTGTATCGACACCTTTTACTAATTTGACCTAAGAGTGGGTCAATGTGGCAGTCAAATGATCCACTTAGCCTAGTTATATAAGGGTTAATATCCCTCACTAAATTTTCCAATTTGTGAGCCTCAAAGCGCGTCCTAGAAATTTTAGTGACACTTTCTGATCCATTAGATTACCTTGAGTTACTATTGAGATCATTTTGAAGTTGGTCCTGTGAGCCACTTGCGCCTTAATTCTCAAAAATTAAGGGTCAAAGGTAACCCATATATTATTCCATGTGGCACCTAAGGCTAAAATAAGAAGGCATGAACTTTGAGTCATTTATCCTCTAATCTGAACCATTTGATGGTTAGACAATAAAATTTTACCTAAGGTTGATTCTTTTGTCCCGATCCCGATTCGATCTCTAGCACACTAGATCTTCCAGTCAACGTTTTACAAGATCTAGCAGTCAAGTGCACACTTAGTGTACCTACCATGTGGCGATCAGATTGAACAGATCTGAACCATCAGATATTTAAGAAAAATGATTCTAAGGTATTAGGTCGTTGGGCCCAATTTATTTTGACCTCTAAGGTCTCAAATCTAAGGGTCAAATCCTTCATGTTCACTGATATCTAAATAGCCTTTTACTTTTTCTTGATTTGTGGGCTAAGTTCTCGAGTTCTGAACCATTAGATGTCTCGAGGATTTCAATTTGTGGAGATGGTCCATCTCTGTTCTATTTTTTGGGTTGGGCCCATCAGGTCCAACCTTGAATCTATTTCATTTGAAATCAATGGTGCTAAAAGGATGGTTGCACCAAAGTATTCATATCAGGTAAAATTCTTCAAAGTGCCCAACTACCGTAGTTGGCACGGGCAAGTTATCACCGGCATTGTCGGCGTTTAGTTGGGCCGATCCCCGAAATTTATCTTATCCTGTCCCGAAACATCATATATATATATATATATATATATATATATATATATACACACATGCAAGATTTTCCCTTATATATTTATTTATTTATTTATTTATTTATTTACATTTTTTGTGAGTGGTCTATGTTACAAAGACGTGGGCGTCAAGAGGAGGAGGGGCTGATAGGAGCTTGGCTCCACTGTTAAGTACACACATGCAATGGGTCATATACGAGCATGGTGATCCGATTTGTAAGTTGATTTCTTTTACATATCTATATATATGAACATATGTAAATCTACTTATACACAAGTAATTATATCATTTACCACACTGTTAGTCATCTCCGAGATTGGAGGAGGGATTATTTCCCTTGTTAGACACTTACATAATTTCATCCATATGCATAGATATATAAATATTTATCTTAACAAAAGAATCAGTGGAGAAGTAGAGGTTAGGTCTGCCTCACTGTCTCTCTCTAAGCTTCTCTTTCTCTCTCTACCACCAATCACTCTCTTTGTGTGTTCTCATTATGGGGACGATAAATCGTATGTACAATATAAATACATTGTTCTCAGAAACCATAAAATGGGAAAGAAAATCATCGTAAATTTTCTCTTCCTAAAATCTAGGTAATCATATATATATATATATATATATATATATATATATATATATATATATATAATATACAAGGCAGATTATAAGACCACCATTTAATGGAGCAAGATGAGGGAGGCGTGTCACAGAGAGTCTATGTTACAGAGACTCTGGTATAGAGATGTGTAGAGAGAGGAAGATAATGGAGGGACTATAGTTTGGTGTGAACCTTATATACATCTCTATATGAATACATATATGAATGGTATATATATCGTTAGTTTAGCATACTTTTATATTATAAATATTAGTTTATTTATTTACTTATTTTTATTTTTTTATCATCTTCCTCAAAGTTACACAGCCATTAATAGAGCAGGAAGACGATATAAATATATTTTTCCTTTATTTTCAAAAACGAACTAAATATGTTAAGATCGATCGAGGAGCACCCACCTGTTGGAGCGTACACGTAGGAGTTGATTTCAAGCGCTAGATCGGCGACTCACGTTGCTGATTCGCGATGTGTTTTCAAGAGATCACGGTTTCACACTTATGCAAATCGATTCAAGGCAACACTTTGGCTCGGTGTGGTATTTGTGCGCACCCGATCGGCGGAGAGGGCTGCTAGGCGTTTTGGAAGGGAGCGTGGCTGTTGGGTTTGGTTCAAAAGTGAGAGAGGGAGGCAGAGGAAGATGGCTGTTTGGTTTAGTGGGTTAAGATATATGTATATTTATAAACAAGTCTATCTATATATAGAGAGGGAGGGTAAGGTTTTAGGTTAAAAGCCTTTGGTGGCTCTTATTTATAGAGAGAGGAAGAGACGGACGTGGGTGACTTAAATGGGTAAGATCCCAAACCTAAAAGGGGCAAGAGTTTCAAGAGAGTAGGAGTCCTTTTTGGGACTCTTCTTATTTGGTAAAAAAATAATTTAGTTGCCCTATACAGTGTAAACGTAATAAAATAGAAATTCCTAAAATTAGCATTTGTGTGGGTCAGGATATAGTGTGTGTACACGTACCCCCTCTTGGTGCATCCTAAATCTATCGCCATTCATTTGAGTCAAAGATAACCGGGTCATAACAGTATCGAATTACAATTATATTGTTTTAAGGCCATACGATACAAAGCCATTGTATCGTTTCACCCAGGTCCAAAATTGATAGTATCAGACGATACATATCGGTATCAGACAATATTTTGACCCGTGAGCGGATATGCATGGGATAATACCCAATTATTTTGAGTGACCTTTGATAATGTATGAACAAGTTTCCTTTTCACCGGAGCTCCTTGATAGTTTCCATATGGTCCCCACTTGATTGGTGAATCAGGTGAGGGTCCATGTGAAAAAATTTCTGGTAAATATTTTTTTAGTAAATAGTTTTCCAAAAATTTAGCAAATTATTGAAAAAAATTCTTCTATTTATGCAAATAATCAAAATAAATTTGAAACTCATTAAAAATTGGGCGAAGAGTATAGAATGTTATTATATATGAAATTGGTTTGACAACTAATTATATTTTATATTATTTTTTTATTGTAGTCGATTTGTAATGCAAATGGACAGTGGATTATTATTGTATTATATTATTTAAAAATAAAAAGTTTAACTCTAAATTTTTTGAATGGTGGATATGCATCAAATCATACCCAAATTGAACGGTGGATATGCATCAGATCATGACCACATTTTGAATGGTGAATATGGATCGAATCATACCCAAGTTTTTTCAGTGACCTCTGTTCATGTGTGGACAAGTTTTCATCTCACTTGATTCTCTTGATAGTTTCCACATGGACCCCACCTGATTAGAATACATAGATCCACCATGCATTCCAACCCATATCCTCAGGCCTCATGTTAAGGATAAAGCGCATATGGGTTGGAATGCATGGATCACGTGCTACATGGCAGATGATCCCAAAACAATACACGTTTAGAATCATTTGCCATCTAGCATGCGATCAAGAAAAAAAAAATTAGTGGTAAAAGTTTGAGTACCGCCCAAGTTATTTTATTGCATTCAAATTTTTCCTCTTTGACCACATTTTGAATGATGGATATACATCGGATCATATCCAATTTTTTTGAGCGACCTCTGATCATGGATGTACAAGTTTCCTTCTCACCCGATTTCCTTGAAAGTTTCCACATGGACCCCACCTGATTGTAATGCATGGATCCACCGTGCATTCCAATCCATACCCCCGGGCCTCATGTTAAGGGGAGATGGCATGACTTGGAATGCACAAATAACATGGAAAAAGGCATATGGGCATTCCAATCTCTGATCACTTGCTACATGACAGTGATAGCAAAATAACACTATTTTCGGATTATTTGTCATCTGAAATGTGATCTAAAAAAAAAAATATAGTTTTTTTAGTGGTCAAAGTTTTGGTACCGCCCCACATATTTTGTTGCATTGGATTATACCCAAATTTTTTTAGTGCCCTTTGATCAGGTATGTACAAGTTTCCTTCTTACTTGATCCTCTTAATAGTTTTCACATGGACCGCACCTGATTGGAATGCATGAATCCATGATGCATTCCAATCCGTATCCCTAGGCCTCATGTTAAGGGAAAAGGGCATATGAGTTGGAATCATAGTGATAAATTTCGTTTTCGGCAATATTTCGGTGGGGGTCATTTCGTATAAACTTCGAGAAAATTTTGAAAAGTTTCGGGGAGTACAAAAAATATTAAATATAAATTATATTTAAACTTCATAAATTATTTATTTATTATTTAAAAAATGACAAAAAATAAAAAATATTTATTAATTTCCGTAGAAATTCGTTAATTTTGCCGAAATTAATGAAATTTTAGTGATTTCGGAGAAATAATCGAAATTTCGCCGAAAGTTTCACCCGACCCCTATTTCAGTAAATTTCGAAGAAATTTTGGAGAATTTCAGAGAAATTTGTTACTATGGTTGGAATGCACATAAGAATCCTTGCATTTCAATCCTGGATCACTTGCTACATGGTAGATGATCTCAAAACAACTCTCGTTTTCGAATATTTATTTTATAATGCTCAAAACCGTGGTTAAAGTTTGGGTACCGCCCCACTTTTTTTTGTTGCATTGAATTTTCTCTCATTTGATCACATTTTGCATGGTGGATATGCATTGAATTATATCCAATTTTTTTGAGTGACTTCTGATAATGCATGGATAAGTTTTCTTCTCACCCAATGCCCTTGATAGTATCCACGTGGACCCACTTGATCGGAATGCATAGATCAATCATGCATTCCAACCCATTTCCCAGGGCCTCACATGGTAATATATATTTTAAATTTTAATATTTCAAAATACTATATTTTCAAGAGAGCTGAGAATATATATTGGAATACATGACGGTACCAAAGAGGCATTAGCCCAATTAATACCCTCCCTCCATTGTGAGGGAGGAGGTTGTGGGTTCGATACTCATCCTCAACAATGTTTCGCGAGTTTACAAGGTATGGGTTGAGTTATGCTAGTTAACCCTCACCACTATAGTAGTTGGTACTCTCTGACGCTGCTCCGTAACTATCATATGTGTATGTGTGCCTACCCCTCTGTTGTCGAGGCTGTCTTAGTTGAATGGCCATATAAAAAAAATAAAAAATAAATACATGACGGTGATCATGCATTCAAGTGTTAGATCACGTGTCACGTTTTGCGAGTTACACCAATCTTGTAACGCTTCACCCTGTCCCATACAATTTTTGAAAAAAAGTCAAACTATTTTACCCTTCAAATCTTAAGTCAAAGTTTTTATCTACCGCATCTTGAATCCGGTAAATAAATGCTCTTTCGATTGAACTTAGGGATGCCAGTTTTGAACCGAACCCCGAAACCGATGATACTGAACCAGACCAATAACAGAGAAACTGAATCGATTCTTGTTCGGTTTAGGGTGGCAAAAGGCGAAATCCGAGGGGTAGGATGAGAAATTGAAGAAAAACCGAAAAAACCTAAAAAGTTAGAAAATACATTAAAAAAATAAAATTTGCTACTATGGGTAAGTACATCTACAACCGTCCATTCCTTCATACACCTCTCACCTTGTATTCTTAAATACACCCCAACCTCATCTCCTTCTCCTACTGCAACACCCTACCAAAATCTCTGCCACCAAAACGCTCGAACACGTTTGGTTTTCCCGCCATGCTTCTGTCTGAAACCTCTTTCCGCTTCTCCTCTCACCATTTCAAATCTCTCAAGCCTTCTCGCACTTCCTCTCGCTTCTTCATCATCAGGTCTCTCTTCAATCCAATTCTAAATTCTCCATTTTCAGATTCCCAGTTCTAGGGTTTTAAAAATTTCCCCAATTTTTCTTTTTCAGGTCGATTTTGCCCTTCTCTCCTAAAAAGGCCAAGTATTATAAGGAGGCGGAAGCAGCAGTTCTGGCGGTCGAGAAAGCTTGCCGTCTCTGCGTAGATGTATGTATGTAGGTAGTTCTATTCGCAGCTGTTGAATTTCTAAGAGCACCCACGCTGAAAACCATTGACTGCTTGAATCAGATGATGGAGTTGGTTTTTCTTCGCAATCTTCCACAGAACGGATCTTAAGACAATTGGCGTACAATCAGACGGTCAGGTTTTGATTTCATGCGAGACACATATCCAATATGCTACAGATTGAGACTAAAAACGATCTCCATCGTTTGATTCAATGGGTTTGGCGTTGGCCTCCTTAGAGCCACGAGAGATGCAAATATGGCTCCCTTCTAATTTAGGGAGCCATTACTTGCACTGCCTTTTTAAGTGATTGCACGGAGGTTAAAAAAAGACGGTATTTTAGGGACATGTGACATGTGAAAACGCAATCTGGGCCGTCTGATTGAAAGTTCATGATCTATAGATCTTTATCATGTGATTAAATATAGTCAAAAGATATTATTTGATTCAAGGGTTGACAATAATAGATCATATGATAAATATAGTGTTTTGGTCCAATCTTATCTACTAAAGATCTATATATCGTGAATTTTAAATCAGACTGCCTAGATTGTGTTTTCACATGTCACATGTCCCTAAAGTGATCACTTCTGAGACGCATAGAGTTAGATATATGTCTATAATTATAGCCACATAGTCTATTTGGTCATGAAAAGCGAGAATCTTGTGGCATAAAGTTTTGGAAGGGATAATGGCTCCTGACCAACATTTAAAGGGTGTTTAAATGATCTCCCATCATTAAAATTATTCTTTTTATCTCACTCCATTTAGATGTGATGGATCAATATATCATGTGGCACACATCTGAACCAATCTAAATTGTCTAAGTGACAATTCATTATTAGAACATATGTCAGCCCAAAAAAACATGCCTACAAGTGGATGTGAACCATCCGATTGATGAACTTTTAAAATAAATATCAGCCATTAAAACTAAAAACAACAGTTGATATTATTGTCAACAAATTGAATGGTTTAAATCTCCCTAAAACACCATTTTTGGGCCTGTTGCACTTCAATCTACGATCTATCACTTTGACGGTATGGATGACCTACATCTTAAATCATTGATGGTGTAGGATCGTTTAAATGACGGTCAGGAGACTGAAGTCCTTTCTAGAAACGATTGATATTCAGTTTTTATGGTCCGTCAGAATTTGTGGCTTGAACTATCTCATATCACATTTATAAGATATACTTGTTTTACATTTGATCTTTGTTCCTTACCTCTTATTTTTATTTATTTATTTTTTATATTCCTTATTTTGCTGGGGGATTGATCAGGTCAAAAGGTCTTTGTTTTCGGGAGATGGAAGAATTCTTGAGAAGAATGATCAGACGCCTGTCACTATTGCTGATTTCGGTGTCCAGGCTTTAGTCAGCTTGGGTAATTTTAGCTTTTTATCTAAAATAATCTTGGCTAGTGTTACTACCACTACTTAATCATGTGCTGAAATTGTTGACTACTTTGAATTAGACTATGTAGATCATTTTTCGTTCGAATCTTCCACATAATAGCTCTTGAGGTCATGGACCTACCATCAAACGGTCACATGTTGATTCCATGTCGCACTCATCCCAAAAAGTGCGACACACATCTCAAAAAGTGAACGTGGCCGTCAAACCGAATTCACATTCAATTTTTGGGACATGTGGCACATGGAATCAACATTTGACCACTGATGGTAGGCCCATGATTACAAGATCTATTGTGTGAAAGATTGGGACAAAAAAATGATTTCTATCATTTGATTCATTGCAATCAAGGATTTTAGCACATGATTAAATGAGGTGGCTATAACAGTCAGAAGAAGGAAGAAACCAAAAAGCCAAACTTCCAGGAAATTTTAATAGTGTAGAACTGTAGATGACATATTAAAAAATTTCACTATAATCATCAAAGAACACCTTTGTGGTTATACTGGCGAACAAAATCTACAAGAAGATGCCGTTTTCATATTATCAAAAATAAAATTATGCAATATATGCCAATTTCAGGATTATGTTAACATGTTCAAAAAATATTACTATCAACTAGATCCACTAATCCATACATCATGGCTAAAGCAATTCTTTAATAAACCACTATCCCCATGGGATGAATAGCAATAAAAAATTAACCTGATTTTTTGTCTAAACTATCTAAACCAGATACGCTTGGGTTACGGATAACCTTTGTAGTACGATTAATAGCAGATTGCTGTTTAGAAATTAAAGTCAAAAAACAGGTGAAGAATCAGATTACTAATTCGAAATTTGGCCAACATTGTTGTGAATTTTTTTACAAGAAACTTAGAAAATTGGGTGTAATCTTACACCAACCAAAAATCTTTTAAGAAAAGATTTAAATGGATACCCTGGAAGAAAAGGAAAAAAGCTCTTAAAAAATATATTAAAAAACAACCTAAAAATACTTCCCACTCCAACACTTCACAAACGAAAAAGAAGTGTAGATGCTTTATTTATAATGAATGAAGAAGGTCATTATGCCCCTCAATGCCCAAAAAGGGTAAACGTGCTAAAAAAGTGATAAAATTTTTAGATGAACAAAATTTAGAAGTTTCTTTTGGTGAAGAATTATCAGATGATGATACAACTATCATCTATGAATTAGAATAAAAAACAAACACAGATTTTGATGAAGAAGATGTAGTTTTCATGATGAACATCTTTGAAACACCAGATGAAGAACATCAAACAATTACATTAAAAAATGTATTTGGAAATGAAATATCTTTCTCAGAACAACAACTTAATGAGTTAGAAAAAAGAAGAAATAAAACTACTAAAGATGATATATATAAGGTTTCTTCTATTGACAAAATATTCTCTAAAAGAATTTTTGAAGCATTCGTTGGTAACACAACTGTCAAAAGTACTTCCAATTTAACAACAGAAATTACTCTGTTTAATAAAAAAAAATTCTAAGATGGAAGAAAGAGAATCCTAAAATAAAATTTATCCATATAGGATTAATCCATATTTGTATCACTGGATTGTTCTGACAAGGCATAGACACGCCTATCCTTGCAATCGTCTTAGATAAAAGATTGATGAATCCCTTACAATCACTAATAAGAGGAATACAATCAAACTTAGTCCATGAAATTGTTTGGTTTAATATCAAACCAAATTACTTCATTTCTCTAGATGATCTTAATATTGAGGATACTGTCAAAATAAAAATCCAAACCAAAGGGTTAGAAATGAAACATGATTCTCATAATCTAGCCATTTAGTTATAGAGCATGAATTAACTTCTAAACCGAAGACAAGAATTCATGACATTTTAGATAAAAATCTTATAGAAATCTTTGATTTGGATTTTTATTTTGATTTAGAAAACCAACCCAAATTATTAATCCAGACAAATTTACAAATACCAAAACAATGGTTATTCGAAGAATTATTAGATCCAAAACCAAAATCTCAACCTCAGATTATGGATATTCAGGCCTCTGGAAACAATTTATATATCAATATCTCATAACTTTGACCATAATGAATGGGATACTGTATGAAAAAGTATCAATAAACCACCTACTATTCTCGAACAGGAGAATCAAGCAATACTCCACAACATGTTGCTTTAAAAGCAATACAAGTTCCTATCCTTCCAGGAGCACACCTATTGGCACATAAAAGTTCAAACAACAACATGAAGCTTATGGTGAGGATAATGAACTATTGGCACATAAAAGTCTAGAAATAGCCCCACACTATAAAGCTTCTCAGCTATGCAATGTGCTTTTTCTTTTTTTCTTTGTTTTAGTTGTTTTATGGGGTTCTGGGTAAGAACTAACATTTGTCGAATGCCAACTTTTCTTTTTTAACAAGAACAAATTTTAATTTAGTGTATATTTCTTTTGGAAGTTAAGCAAGTCTTTTTAATTTAGTGTATATATATATATATATATATACACACCTCAAACAAGAGGGAGGGGATCCGAACAGCCTTGTACGTACGCCGCCCACACGAAGAAGTGCTTCCCTTTGAGTCAGAAATAATTATTTTTTTAAACCCTCCCTCTTTGGCGCAAATCTCAACAATCACTTGTTTTGATTCTACGGAGAAGTTCCGGGAGTTACGAAGGAAGCTTCGGGCTCATATTGGTCATGGGTTGAGAACGGGAGTTGAACTCTATGAGATCTAATCTCCCGTTGTTCCTCAGTAGCTCAGTGGTAGAGCGGTTGGCTGTTAACTGACTGGTCGTAGGTTCGAATCCTACTTGAGGAGATTTGATTCATTCTTTAAGAATGAAAGGGCTCGCTTTGACCGTTAGGAGTAGGTAACACATTATGTTTTGTGATATTGCATTCTATCTCATCGTATCACATTCTGTTCTGCGATATTTGAGAATCACCGTCAATACCTCGGTGTAGATCCGGGATAATCCTTTGTTCCATAGCCCCGGGGCTATTTACAACTAGCCAATTCAGAATTCTCAGACGATGTACTAGCAGTGCATCAAAGATGCAGTCATCGATTCCTCCCGAGAGGCCACAATTACCGCGAGCAAACATATTAATGACGAGGAACGCATTTTTGCTATGCTATACTCTCCCAAAAAAGAAAGAGCAGAAGCTGTCGAAGACAGGAATGAGGTACAAATTTTTCCTAGACAAGATATGCCTTATTTGCAAGAGTGCTAATGGCACTTCGAGTGGGGATGCATCATACGTATTGGGTTCGGAAATTGATGGATTAGCAGGAGGTGTATATATATATCGTGCTCCGAGGTTCAACGTGGAGCATGGCTGCATTGTTTAAATCTTCCTTAAAGAAAATAAAATAAAATTTTATCTCTCATGTGTTCTTTGAGGTTTGAAGTCTAGACCATTGAAATTGTTAATGTTTGACCTTCACCTTTCAAAAATGTATTTTAAATCTTTTTTGAGTGCCTTGTAGAGCTCCACATCAAACCTGGTTGCAAGCTTCCCTTCTCTCTCTCTCTCTCTCTCTATATATATATATATATATATCTATACTACTATATAAGCCAAATAGGTGGTTAAGGATTTTGTCCAGCCAACTTTCAAGAATGACAAAACATCCTTATTCTTATTTGGTTATTCTCAGCATTCAAGAATATTTTATCTAGGATTTTAAAAGAATATGATACTAGATAGTAAATTTAAAATAATATATTTATTTTTCTTAATAAGTTAAATCAACAAGTTTTCAGGGTATATATCGATTGTTTTACACTTTCAACGATGCTTTTTTATTGGTTCTCTAAACTTGTTTTTAGACTAGATAAATACGTGTATCACAATATTTCAGGCCCGCCTTCCCATTTATTGTGCTTTTACTTCACAGGTTATCCAAATTACTCATCATTACTACTTTTGATAATACCTAGGGTATCCCTACCTTATTGAAATGTTGATGGCGGTGACCACTGTCTTTTTAGTAATTTATATGTTCATTTTAGTAATGTACATGGTTAAAGAGACAACTCACCGAGCAAAGGAAATCTTACAGAATTAAAGAGAAAGGGAGTATCCAATTACCCTTAGAATACTAGGAATTCACAAAACTACCATCACTGGTCTGAAGCCCTAAAGCAATTAATGACAAAATCCAAAATCCAAAATTTGTATCGTTAATGTCTTTAATTTCGGGTTTACGCAAAATGGTGAGGGTAATTTTGGAATTTTGTTGTTTTAAAGTGGATTTGACTTTTGAGCGTGAAAGGAAGGGGTTTCTTTTTGAGTGCCTTTATACCCACCCACCGAATCTTTGAGTTCACCAACATTGAAACCCATTGACTGCTTTGAATCCGACGATGCAAATCATTTTTCATCCAAATCTTTCACACGATGCATCTTGAGATCATGCTCTTATTATCCACCGTCGATTTTTTTATTTCACATGGTATCTTTCCAAAAAAAGTGACCTTAACATCTCGTGGAACTCATCACGCTAAAAAAAGTGAACTTTTTGAGGTGTGTACCACATGAAATAAAAAAACATATTGTCTGATGGATCACCCATGATCTCAAGATCCATTATGTGAAACATTAGAATGAAAAACGCTCTGCATCGTCAGATTCAAATCAATCAATGAGTTTATGTATGGGTGAACTCAGATTCGGTGGGTGGAATTAAAGGTACTCTTTCTTTTTTGCTTCTCTAGAGTCATAGGTACGGCTATTTGCAACTTGCAAGTGAAGATTTGGTCTTTGTTGCAAGGGTTCCCACCAATACAATGTTGACTTCCTTGAATTGGACGGTCAAGATCTCTTTTCGCCGCAATCTTGCACGAGATAAATCTTGTTATCTTCTCACATCTATGAGTTGGTTAGATATTGATTTCAAGTGGAACACATTCCAAATGTGACCATGATCATCGGAGTAGTATTCGGGGATTTATTTCCGATTTAAAAAATATATGACTATCTGATATGGGGCACACGATCTGAAGATGTACTATGTGAAACGTAAGGACTAAAAATAGTCTCTACAAAAAGAGACTATTTTCAGGTATAATCTTTTCTTCCTTCTCATAATACTAGCTGACATTTGACCTCATATATTTGTTCACAAATCCATCTTCATAATCATAGGTATAGGATGCGAGCTAAGATTGGTGATGGTAGTGGTACAATTTGGATTGGTATAATTGACAAAGAATTTGAAAATGTGCTAGGGTATACCATGGTGGACCTCCAAGCATTGAAAGTAAGTTTCATATTCACTCCTCTTCATATGTTTACAACATTCATTTCAACGTTTCTAAAATCTATACTTTCCCTCCACTAGGATTATAGCATCTCTGACTTCCTCAAGTGCATGTCACTATGTATTGGCAATAAATTCATTTTCACCATCAAAGTTAATATTTGGGAGATGATGTCGAGAAAGCCCAATCATATACTTGCATTAATTTCTCTGAGTCTGCTAATCTGAATTGATGCTTTTATCATACTGTATATCACTTTTAAGTGCTATGTACATTGTCTCTTACTTAACTGCTTTATATAAACTCCAAATACATAATAATCTCTACAGTAATTCCTCTACATTTACAAGTTGCTTAATATTGCTATATTTTTATAGGTCATGAATAGAAATTCTATAATCATCATATAGGGGACAAATTTAATTCACGTACTTCATCAATTATCATAATCTCAAACTTAAGTGTCGGACGTGCGAAGCACGTGTATTTAACTATATATATATATAAAACTTGGGTTGCTTGGGAGAATATTAGTAAGACAAAAGAGGAAGGGGGATTGGAGTCTGGAAACTTGAAGACATACACCATACTGGAATGATGAAATTATCTTGGAGGCGAAGGACTCCCTTTGGACTAGATGTGTTCACAACAAATATATTGCTCCTAGACACGCTTGGTTGGCTTCAGTGAAGAATGGGTCCTCTAAGATATGAAAAACGGTTTGTCCTACATAAATCCAACATTATGAATTGTGGGAGTGGAAAATGGGAATCAAACTTTTCTTTTGTATGACAAGTGGAATGGCTAAGTACCATTAATTGATGAAATTAAGTCGGCCCAAAAGGACATGTTGTTGCTATGCGACTCTACTTCAAATGGAAATTGGGATATGAATGCTATATCTAACTGTCTTGGAGAGGAAATAGCCAATTTATTCCAGCAAAAGACAATTACTAAAAGTTGATAGAAAATAGTTGTTTGGCAACCAACAGATTTTGGCCACCTTACCTCTAAGTCGGCCTGGAATTTGATTCAGCACAAGCACCTGGAAGAAAGCAAATGGAGCTGAATTTGTTCTGTCAGTAATAAAAGGCATTTGCCTTGGAATTTTTACATCGTGCAATACCAAAGTCTCGAAACTTCTAGACATGTTGTAGACATCACCAGGGAGGACTATGCTGCTGGTACTTGACTTCCCAATCCTGCATAGTCGATTCTGTTATCAAGATCATGTTGGGGTTAGAGCAGATGCGCTTAAGTTTGACTCTTTTTGCCCAAAAAGTAGTTGTGATGTGGTTTGAGTTTGGTGTGAGATACTAAAGAAAGGCCAGCACTAACAATGTTTATGAGCTTAGAGACTCCACTCTGTTGTGGTGTTCATAAACGAGATGATTGATGTAAAATTCTATTATCATCTTGCTATTTAGAAAATACTTTGAGAAACATATTCACCACCACTGTCATTATGAAAGAATTTTATCTCTCGATCTACTCTACCAATGTTTTAAAGGTGCACAAAATATGTATAAGAATTAAGGGCCAGTGTGGATGGACGTGCTATTACAAACAATTTTATTTACATTAAAAAACGATGGCTTTTATTTGACGTAATTGAATTTTAAGACATCAATGGCACCATCTTCCATCCTTGTTCTAAAGTAGTCCAAACTGACACTTAAAAAAAACATGGATTGTGCCATTTAAATTGTGGCACAATCATGGTTCAAAATTTCAGACAAAATCGGTACTTATTGGATGATACATACTGGTTTCGGAGGTCACCGGTACGATACTTTGTATCGTTCCAGTGCATTACATATATGTTGGTAATGTATCTCATGATACATACCAATGTATAGTCCGAAACTTGTACGGATTGGATGGTGCGTACTAGCTTTGGAGCTGAACTATCCGTATTGTTTTAAAATGGGGCCTAAAATTTATGCCAACATGGATACATCCATATAATTATTTATTCCCTATCAATGTTAAGCCAAAGTAATATTTGTTCACAAATGATTTTTACTAGAAACTACAAACCGTAAAATTTTGTTAAATTTACATACTCTACCATTCTCATGATGTGCTCATGGAAACAGAGCTGAACAAATCATTCCCGTCAATTCCTTTGGTGGCTGAAGAGGACTCGGAGTTTTTACGGTCAACTTCAATAATTTCTGAACAAGACACAGGCCATTCTTGTAATTCCATGGTGGATTCTGTGTTAAGTGCAGTAAATGATAAAGTTAGTGTGGGAGATGAACCTTTGACCTGTGATGATGTATTGGAAGCCATTGACAGAGGGGGGAAAGATGCATTTGCCTTCGGCGTGAACCCTGCTACATATTGGGTGAGATTAATGTAAGCTTTTGACATTTAATCAACGTTCAATGAAGTTGCCACAATTGAAAATGTTTTAAGCATTAAAGTTGCTCCTTTTTTAGGAATAATGTACTTTATATTTGAAGAATATTTTTTGTTAGCCAACAAGGTTTTCTTTGGCGTTTGTACATCTTGTAGAATGGCGGTATTAGCACTGTTTTATTATACTTTGTTTCTTACCATCTATGAGTGTAACCGTGGTGCACATTTTCATTGATAGGGAAATACATTTGGTTAGTCACCTCCTTAGGGGGCTATTGGCAAAAATTACATGGATTGATATCTGATCAATTGCCTTGAAATTATGAGCCATATTCCTCAAAGGGTTTGTTTAGCATACATTTTGATAATCACATTAATCAACTTTTATTATGGTGAATCCAATATGCGGCTATTATATGGATGGTCAGGGTAGATGAATGTGTGCAGTGCAAAGCAAGATTATGATAATAGAGTGCAGTATGCTATGATTTGAATACAAAATTTAATCTTTGACCTCAATTTAGGCAAGTAGGATTTTTTATTTCCACATATTGATTTTGTTTATATGCTCAAGTACAGGTACTAGATCCGATAGATGGCACACGAGGTTTTTTAAAAGGTAGTGAGGCCTTGTATGTGGTATGTTTTCTCTTTTAATTTTAGAAATCAGTCATATATGTGTTGTTTCCTGTGAGGAAATTCTTCAGTTACTAGTACACTTAGAAATTGTAATAGTTGCAAGGCAATCAAATGAGTAAGTTGCAAATATCTCTATGGACCATATCTATGAAAAACATTTATTGATTTGAAGCTCTATGATGCGTGATTGTCTATCAAAACATTTTCTCTACCTAGAGCTAAGAGAATCACCATGCAGATCAGTATTCTTAAAAGAGTTGACCTTACGTAATGGCAATAAAATCATTTACTATGGAAGAAAATTTGTTGGATTATGGGGCCGACTCTTAACAGAAATTTCAATTAAAAATTTCTCAATATCCCTTTGTTGGAGGGATAAAGGAGTAATGACAGTTTTACTTTTTTCCAAGTGCTGCTACTTGTATAGCAATCTGTGACATTCTTTTTGAAACGGAGGGTATGCTTTCATTCTTTTTTTCTATTACAATCATTAATTTATAGACAAGGATATTTATCAATGTCAAGAACATTACAAGGAGAATTGGGGGAATGCGATTGAGGGAGGTGGAAGAGTTTGCTATTTAAAGCAACACCTCTTTAACATCCTCTTTATCTAATATTCATGTACCTTTTGTATCTTGAATGAATTTAACATGAATGAAATTTTTGAAAATACTCAATTTTTGACATCGCCCTGTTTATTTTTGTACTCAATATGCCATTGGCTGTTGTGTTTCCTGCACCTCATGAATCACATAACAATTAGCTACCAAATCCCTGAATGGCTATCTGCCTATTTTGGAATTTAATTGGTCTAGTGTAATTCTTACTTGGAATGTATCTCCTCTGGGTGTTTTCCTAATCAAGTAAAAATAGTATTTTCTTTGACGTGGTTATCAAAATCATACGGGATAAGATACAATAGAAAACAATACGTAGCCATGATATGTATCATTTTTAACTGTCTTACGCTACAAACACAACATTGATACAATTAGGGCTGTTAACGGGTAAGGTCTGGCCAAAATTTTGGTTGCCTGATTGGACATTATGCTTGACCCGACCTGATGGTGGACCCAACCTAACCCGACCGTACCAGACGGGTCAAGGGTATATGTCAGACAGTCAGACCTAACCCGAAACCAGACCTGGTTAGAAACCCCCTATTTTCCTTGATTTCATATATAAAATATCGGGTCAGGTGGGATTGCCCTGACTTGACCCAATTTTTGTCAGTCCCGGCCCAAGGTTGGGTCGGATGCCTCATACCTGTTCCGACCCGACTGGTCATGTTTATATGCCAGATCCGGTAAAAAATTTGAGTCAGGCAGGTTCGGTATCGGGTTGACCTGACCCATTAATAACCCTAGATACAATATGGTACATGATACGAACGCTATATCCGAACTCAGTTATAACTTTATCTTTGTTGTAAAAGAAAAGTTATATTACTAATTTACCTCCAACCCTAACCACCCTTTATTAACCACTCCATATTTATCAAATGAATCCATGAAATAAGGGAATGAAAGAATGAAGAGAAGAGAAAAGAGAGAAAAAAGACACTTCAAAGTCTTAAGAGGTCTATGCGGAGGAAGTGAAAGGAGAAAAAATGATGATGGTTTAATTGATGACGTTGATATTGGGAATGGAGACGAGGAATGAAGACTGGGGTTTTTTTCTAACACTTTTAAAATTTATGGGTTTACAAACTTACAATGTCTAGAAAGTACATAAATGCAAAGATATAATTATACAACTATAGGAATTCTTTTTGATGATAGAACTACAAGTTGGAACTTGAAAAACACATAAATAAAATTGATGCAGGACGGAAACGATGTTACTCTAAAATCCCTCATGATAGGATTTAAGGTTCTTGATCTTCGATTAAAACAAAAACAATAAAAGAAGAATAGAGGTAGATCTTCGGAATCGCTCAAAAGTGGCTTGTCAGCTTCGCTCCAACGATAGCTTAGAAGAAACACTCCTCAAAGGCGAAAACTCATCTCAAATTTTCTGAACGAAAGAAGCACTCTTTCAAAAATACACAAAGCAACTCTCAATTTCATTAATCATCAATCATCTATAATAAAGTCTTTACATGCCTTTATATAGGCTAAGAAAACTCTAACTAAACATAAAATTCGAAATAAGGAAGTCCTAAAACAAATAAAACTCTAAATGAAAAATGACAAGTTTTTACCTAAAATTCATGTAAATCTCCCTTTCACGGAAGTCCGTTATGTGACCACGGAGGTTCGTCCTTTGATGTTCCTACACAAGACCAGAATTGGTTTATATTACGGAGGTCGTTGAGATACATTCCAGAAAGGCTTATTTTTGCGGACTTTTCTTCCACGGGCCGTTTAAAAGCCCATTTATGAGTCAACTTCTTCCTTGTTGACTTTTTTCGTGTGACCCGACCACGATCTAAACATGCAAATCTAAATTCCGCATCATTTCCCCCTACTTTGAAAAAGTTCGACCTCGAACTTTGGCTGAAATTGATCTTCTACGCGGAGGTCAATAACACTGTGTTGGGAATCTCGATTAGATGTGGCTTGAACCAATAAACTGGATTTGACTTAGGCAAGATCCGATTTATCCTTGATACTTCGATCTGAATTTGCATCGACACACGACCAATATGATCCTGGGATCTGTGGGTTATGGGATCGGTAGACTTTATCATGGATAATTACTTTTCAACAATCTCGGGATTTTCAGTGGCTTCGGGATCTTCAACGGTCTCATCAACCGGTACGAAATCTTCAACCGGATGTTGCTCAGGCACAAGATCATATGAATAATTGGATCTTTAGGTACAATGGACACAATCGGGTCTTTCATAGGCATGAAAGTACTCGGATTCACCGCGGGTACGGGATCTACCATCGGTATAGGTACTACCACGAGTGAGGGTAGAGGAGCTTTAACCCGTAAAGGTTTTCTCACGGGTATAGTTGTGGGGATGAAACTTGTAACCTTTGGTCTCAAAGCTGGAAATCATTGCCAATACGTCTTCGGATAAATCGTGAATAAAAGCTTTGATAAGTATCTTACTGATATCCTCGTGCCACACAACTACTATCCGACGCGACCTTAGCAACTCGCAGTAAACATTATTAAGAATCGCCATATACTTGAATATAGAATCATGCTAATTGGATGATCTACCTTTCTCCTCGCACCATATTTTCTCCACTTTCGCCATTTGTTAACGCACAATCAGAATGCTCTACCGTTTCATGAATGTTGTCAAACTTCTCATGGAAGCCATATAATCATTCAAATCGCAAAGGGCTTCGAGAATCTGATCTTTACTCATGATTTCGCCAATCCACTTACCGAAGGTTTAAACTTCGCTCTAATACGAATTGATGCAGGACGGAAACGACGCTAATAGCGTAAACTCCTGCATGATAGGATTTAGGGTTCTCAATCTTCAATTAAAACAAAAAAATAAAAGAAGAATAGAGGTAGAAGATCTTCGTAGTCGCTCCAAAGAGCCTTGTTGGTTTCGCACCAATGATAGCTTTGAAGAATCACTTCCTCAAAGGCGAAAACTCATCTCAAGTTTTCTGAACAAAATAATCACTCTTTCAAAGATGCATAAAGGAACTCTCAATTTCATTAATCATCAATCATCTAAAATAAAGTCTTTACATGCCTTTATATAGGCTAAGAAAACCTTAACTGAACATAAAATTCGAAACAAGGAAGTCCTAAAACAAATAAAACTCTAAACGTCAAGGTTTTGCCTAAAATTTGTGTAAATTGCCCTTGCACGGAAGTCCGTCATGTGACCACAGAGGTCCGTCCTTTGACGTTCCTGCACAAGATCAGAATTGGTTTATATCACGGAGGTCCTTGCGATATATTCCAAAAAGGCTTATTTTTGCGAACTTCTCTTCCATGGGCCATTTAAAAGCCCATTTATGGGTCCACTTCTTCCTTGTTGACTTTCTTTGTTTGACCCGGCCACGATCCAAATATGCGGATCTAAATTCTGCATCAAATATATAATACAATTATTTGTTGAAGTGTCATCTTGTTAATTTATTTGATCTAAATTCTAATTTCGAGTGTTTCTTATGATGGAATGAATGTATTTGACACTTACAAATCACAGATTTTTAAATATTCCACTTTCTACTTTTGAGATTGTTGCGAATGTTTCTCTATATATTTTCTCTTTAATTTTAAAAAGTATGTCTAGCTTACGATACATGTATGAAATGAATGATTTGACGACCTTGCTCTATTATATCTAGGCTAGTCACGCAACTCCCACGTGCTGTATAAAAATGAGTAAAGTGATCTTCAACATGGGCTCTACATATTCTTTATTTTGTCTACCCATCAGTTTCATACCCCGAGTACCTTCGTAATTTTCTGTTCTGAAAATTTCTGCTGCAACAGGCAAGTGTGTTTAAACATGTAAACTGAAGTGCTAAATTTGTATACAATTAATTATCCATATAAGAAATCATATAGGTAATTGAGTCATATGGCATATTTTTTTAATATATATATATTGACTCAGGATGGCCTTGGATTAATATTCAGAACATTCATTCTGTCAAACTTCACTTAGTTTCTTTGTTTGCCTATGCGCCTTGAATTTTCAGGTGGGTTTAGCTCTTGTAGTTGAAGGAGAGATTGCTTTAGGTGTTATGGGCTGCCCTAATTGGCAAGAAGATAAAACTGGTGCATCAGAACCAGGGGTCATTATGGTTGCCCATGTTGGCTGTGGAACATGGACAAAGAGGCTTTCAAAGATTTCAGGGAGCATAGGTAGCATTCATGATGGCTGGATTAGATGTTTTGTGGATAAGTTCTGCTTAATGCATGAGGCCCGCTATTGCATATCAGATAGTCAAACCTGGGAATCATTGCCATTATCCATTTCATTTACTTCAACAACTGAAGCTGATGGCATTGGAGATACACGAAAAGTTGTTCTTTTGCCAATATGTTGTGGAAGGTTTTATTCCTGTTTTAGTTACGAGAGAAGAATTTCTACCCATAACTTGTTGATTCTTTACTTTTATTTGAATTTGAGGCTGTTTTTAAAAAATAAAATAAAATAAAATTTGTGAGTCTATTTTCTGTGAGTTTTCTTCATCCCAATGGTATATAATTATGAATTGAAGGAACAGTTTATTATCGTGCATAAGCATCATATACTAACATGTGCAGAGGGTGTACAACTGTACATCCAATACCATACATATCCTGTGCACTGACATAGCTCGAATCTTGATCAAAGAGGATGAATATTTGGTGAAATGCATATATAAAATCATTTGTGTACCTGCACATACATCTACATGTCAGATTAACCACTTCAATGATGCCATCATCCAAGTGTTCAGTTGTGGATTTTAATGATACCATGAGATCTGATGGTGATGGTATAGTCAAGATCAGTATTAATGCAATCTTATTAGAGCTAATGGTATTAAGTACTTTATGAGTTTTGTATATATGTATTTATGTAATGGACCAGTTATTTAAATTGAGACTGATTTGTACAAGATTTGGGGTGTGACAGCCGACTTTTATGCCATTGGGCGAGCATTTTTGGTCAATGCACCTAGTTCAACTAGCTGCCCAGATTGACACATGTCTCAGCCAAAGAATCAAGCCTATAAGAAATTTTGAACGCTCTGATCAGCACAGTTTTAAATCCTCCAATGAGTGTAATCTTTGGGCTTATGGTAAATAGATTGCCAAAAAGATATGCCACTTGGCCTAAAATTGGGGCAGTCATGTCATGTGCCAATCTGTATCGAGAGGTTATTTTCCATTTATCCTTCATTCTTCTATTATGTGAACTCGGCTAAGGAAGTTTTCCACGATTAACTTGCATATTTCCAGGTTCACGAATTACTCTCTGTTTGTTAGGTTTCCATTTTGCATGTTTATTTCAGCATTTTTTTGGAAATGCAAGAATATGACATGTCTGCTGTTGTCTTATTTACACCAATTTAAACATCTAAATTCATTTATACGTCATTTGTGAAGTTTTTTCAGAGCTTTGTTATCATTTTTAGATGGAGAGGCATTGTTGTATCTTGACCTTTGTCATGGCATCGTGGTATCTCATGGAGTTGTAATCTCATCGTATTTGTAGGAGCTTTCTAAGTTATTTTGGTTTAACATGGATGATTAATTCATTGGTCTTTGATCTTTTGCTCCAATGGTGACTCCATAAAGACATTGGGAGGTTAAATTCTTTTGGACTGTTTGTTTTCTTCCTTGTGTTTGGAGTTAAGAGGAGTTCAATGACCTTTGCTGCATTCTAATTGGTGTGCGCTATTTATGAGACAGGTTATATGGGAGGTGGGTGAAGGATTAGTAACTATCATTAAAGGGTACCTTTATCAGCGCCCACGCAATCTTTCTGGGCACCTATGCCAAAACTCATTGATTGTTTAAATCAGATGATGGGGATCGTGTTTCGCTCCAGTCTTCCACGCATAGGATCTTGAGGCCATGAACGTACCATCTGACGGTCACTTTTTGATTCCACATGGCACAAATCCCAAAAAATGGCCTTAAAATCACAACAATCATGCTCAAACGTTACTTCAGGGCTTTTTTTGGGATCTGTGCCTGTGGAACTAAAAACTGACCGGTTGATGGTACGTTCATCGCCTCAAGATCCCTTGTGTGGAAGATTGGACCGAAACACGATCTCCATCATCTGATTTAAAGCAATCAATGGTTTTGGCGTAGGTGCCCAACAAGATTCCGTGGGCACTAGTAAAGGTACCCAATTACAGTATTTAACTTTGTTTTGGTCTATTGTGTGATTTGTTGTATGAGTTGGACATAGGATTCCACCCCTGGACTTATAGCCCTCCAAGGAGATTTTCTATTATAAGGACGGGATATCCCTTAAAGGACTGTTGATTCCGTGAAAATTTTAGACCTATTATAAACATTAACGAATCCAAGGTTAACTCATAATATTAGGATGCGTACTGGTAAGTAGTTTGGCCAAGAGGGAAACCTAGCTACCCAATTTATGTTTGTTGGCATGGACTTACCTTTGGATTGGGTGCTAATTGTGTTTCTCTACACAGCTATCAATCTTGACAAGTAGAATGCTTGCAATGTCGATTTCAACATGGAAAGCAAAGATGCAATTTTCTTGATTTATCAATGTTTGTTTTTTTATTTCTCCTGGATTTTTGGTTGAAAGAGATCTTTATATGAAAAGGGATCTTTCTATTTTATTTCCTATTACATCATAACTTGGATAGTGCACATAAGATGTAGATGTCTAGCTACTATAGCATTTTGTTTGTTTTATGATATTCCTCTTGATAGGTTCTTAGTATTTTTTTATTCTTTTAGTACCTGTCTAAACTTTGCAACCAATACTTACCGAAATTAACAAGAAACTATGCCATGCTTCTGAATAAACTGCATTTTTTTTTGTTTGCAGCTTGTGTAAGTACTTAATGGTTGCTTCAGGTCGGGCTTCTGTTTTCATTCTTCGAGCCAGGGTGCAAACTGTTATCAAGGTGTGTTTACATATCACAATCTAGTTCTCCTGGAACATCAATAGTGCACTGGCATTCCCTGACAGTTATAACGTTCTCTAAAATATAGGCTTGGGACCATGCCGTTGGTTTGATCTGTGTACTTGAAGCAGGGGGACAGGTATGCTTGATTCCAGTTGTTGCACCTTATTAGTTTTCCAGTATCATTTTCTATACAGTTACACTTCAGGTCGCTCATGAAAGCAAGAATTAAAATATCAATGTTTGAGCATGTGATGTCCTTATGTCAACTTGACAAAAACCTTCTTCACATCCATTGCAAATTGGTTGGCTATTTCATTCTATCATTTTTGCGATTTTTACTCTGCACTTTTTCCTATTGAAGAGGCGCCAAGTCCTCATGAAACCCTGTTGTTGCTGCAAGATCTAACCCAACAGTTCCTCGCTCTTAATCCATCTTCATCCCCCAAGATATCCATGCCAGATAACACAAAGCAAAGCCTTCCTGGAAGATTGAAAACCTGCTTGCATCTCTTGCCTTTTCAAAGCGGAGGAGAGTATGTTCACAACGAACAGTAAGGACGTGATATATTTTCCTAGGAAGGGACATATGTAAGTGCCAAATATGTCAGATTGTTAGAAAACAAGCACTTGAGAAAAATGCTTAATAATTTTTATTAAACTTTTAATTATGATAAAATCCTCTGTAGATAAAATTACAATCATTTAATTGATTGAATTGGACCTATAACTAGACTATAAGACTACATGACACATTGTTAGCATGCCAGATCACTATGGAGTACAACCTACTGTTTTGGTTAGCAAGGAACTCATCAATATGGAAATAGACGAACTCTGAATTAAGATAAAATATTAGGTGTACAAGATGACAAGAATTTAATTGACTGAAGTGCACCTACAACTAGAATATAAGACTATATGACACGTTCTTAGCATGCGAAATCACTATGGATTTGTCACCTACTTTTTTGGCATAACTGGATCTCATCAAATATAAAAATATGGACTCTATTCTACTGGTCTACCACAAAACCTCGAGTATGAACTTATGGATGCTTGACAAGTATCAAATGTTATAGGAGGCTTTAAGGTTTTCTCAAAGGCAAGGATCATTGATGAGTGACAAATGTCGCTCAGTCAAAGGGTTTCAAGAATAGAGGGGCTCGGTAGCTTAAATAAAAGGACCTTGGTTAAGGTGATTGTGTTGGCACAAAATTTGACTATTATTTCGTTTCAGGAAACTAAGTGAACTTCCACTAATAGAGCTAAGATCAGATCTATTCTTGGGGGAACTGGATTGGAATGGGAGTGTCTCAACTCTTCTGGGCATCAAGTGATATCTTGGTGGCCTAAACCTCTCTTTGCCTTGAGAAATTGAAGGTGGAGACATGGAGTTCTTGGTCCCGATGTTGCTGTATGGTAAGGAGGACCATGGGTTAAAATCTCGGGTTTCTGAGACATATCGTCCACACCCCAAGACGATACGTATCGGCTTATCGGCCGATACATTCAATGTATCGGCGATGCATTGAATATATCATCCTGGTACAATTTATTTATTTATTCATTTATTATTTTTAAATCCATAAAAATACCCCAAAATTTTGGGAAAATATATTTAATGGTTTTCTATTTTTTTAAATATTATTTAAGGCTTCTTTTTGAGGCATATTTGAGAATTTTATCAAGTTAGAAGTATAAAACCTTTCAATTTAACATTGTATATGATAATATGAATAGTAGACTACTAAGCATAGCACATTGTACATGAAAAACTTACATTAAAGCCACATTGAATTCCGTGGTGGTTCTTCGTCGTCATGATCATCATCATCAGTGTGCCAACTTTGCCTATAGTGTTGGCCATATTGATACCCATGATCATATGTGCCCCCTTCAAACTGAGACATTAGCCTAGAGTATGAGTCAGAGTAAGATGAAAATGTCAGTGTTGGTCTTCCAAATATTTGACCAATGAAGTCTTCATATTGGGGGTAGCAGTGTTGTTAAGGCGACGCCATGGCGCCGTGGCTCGCCATATATGGTCTAATGGTGAGAGGTTAGTAAATGGCGACGCCATGACGTCGCCATACAGCCATGGCACCGCCATATTCGCCATATTAAAAAAAAAAAATAATAATGATAATAATAATAATAATAATAATAAAAATAATAATAATAATAAATTTTTTTTTTGAGAGAGAGAGATGACTTTTAATTATAACATTATAAGTTATAATACTTTTATTTATAACTTTATAATAACTTTATAAGTTATTATATTATAATACTTGAGAGGCATACTTGTAAAATGGGCCATTTTTTTTTTTGATCGGTAAAGATGAATATATTGAAAACAACAAGGCGCTGAAGGACAATACAAAGACACGGCCAAAAAACAAAAAAAAAATAGGGCCAGACCAGGAAAAAACCGACCCCAAACCCGGTCCCCAAGACCAGATCAAATCAACCAGGGTCCCATAAAAGGTGCTCCACATAAACCCCCCCCCCCCTTTCGCCACCCATAACCAGACAAGGTCTCTAACGGCTTTCATGATCATCCCCACCGGCCTGCTTAGTTGCTCGAAAATTCGTAGGTTCCTCTCCCCCATATAGACCACAGCACAACGAAGAAAGCAGCATCCAATAACTTGTGCACTGATCCTCTACAGCGACGAACTTCCATATCAATCACTGGCAGTAGGGAGTCGAAGGGGTAACCCAAGACATACTAAAAGACTTAAGCACAATGGACCACAAACCCCTAGCCACCTCACAGCGCAAAAATAGATGTGACGCATTCTCCTTCGCTTTATTGCACATAATACACCTATTCGGGTCGACCATCCCTCTTCGCAAAAGCTGGTCAAAAGTGAGGATTTTCTCTCTGAATAAGGTCCACGCAAAGAACCAAATCTTGGGAGGGATGGGCTCCCTCCACAGACTAGCACCAGAGTACCGAATAAGGGGTCACCGAGTAAGTGTGCGGTAGTAGGACCTGACACTGAAGAGACCATTACTGTTTTGAGTCCATAACATCCGATCCTGCCTGTGATTGTTACGCTTAGCTTCGCAAAGCATCAACATCAGCTTAGCAAACGCGGTCACCTCCTCATCCCATAGGTATCACCTCGTTACAACATCCCACAGCCTGCCACCGTCCAAATCCGAAACAAACTCATCAATCTTACCAAGCGGATTTACAGAGATGTCATAGATATTTGGAAAGATAGCTTTGAGAGGTCGCAAGTCTACCCAAGCATCCTCCCAAAAATGGATGCGAGAGCCACAACCCCAACTAAAACGCAGGCCTCTGGCAAACAGACCCCAGGTGCCACAAATACCTTTCCACCAGTTGGATCCTCCTCTATTCACCACGATATTTATACCCCAGCTGCCGAAAGATGCCCCGTACTTATCCACCAACACCTTATGCCATAGGTTGTCTCTCTCCTCCACCCTCCCTGCACGCCATAACCACTTTCCCATCAAAGCTACAATGGTCAATTTCAGGCTGCGGATGCCCAACCCACCACACTCGCCCGGGAGCTGGCAAATGTCCCAGTTGACGAGGTGGAAGCGCTTCACCAAATCCGATCCTTCCCATAAGAAATTCCGTTGGATTTGTTCGAGGTGGTTGATCACCCCTTTTGGGCACTTGAACATCGACATGTAGAAAATTTGCAACGATGCAAGGACAGTTTTAACCAGCAAAAGGCGACCACCACTACTGAGCAACTTCCCTTTCCACGAGGACAGTCTTTGCTCAAACCGTTGCACCACCGGATCCCAGCCCTAGCAATAGGATATCTTAGGCCGAGGGGTAGCCCCAGATACTTAATAGGAAACTCCTCAACAGCGCAACCAATTGTGAGTGCCAAATCCTCCAATAGACGCTCATTAGTCCCAATACCTGTGATAGATGATTTGGAGAAATTGATATGTTGGCCCGATACCGCCTCATAAATAGATAAGACATCGACCATGGTGCTAAATTCCGTCACGTCCACATTCCCAAATAACATAGTGTCATCAGCAAATTGGAGGTGCGAAATGTGAGTCCCAGAGTTGCCCACCTTGATACCATAAATTAAATTCAGCTGTTTGGCCTGCACCATTAGCCTCGACAACGCCTCCCCCACAATGTTGAATAAGAAAAGGGATAAGGGATCCCCTTGACGTAACCCTCTAGAACTGTTGAAGTAGCCGGCCGGAGTGCCATTAACAAAAACCGAAAATCAAGCCGAAGAATAACACCCCTCATCCATTTCCTCCAAGTCGTGCCAAACCCCATCCTGCTCATCAAGTACTCACCTGATCATAGGCTTTCTCCATATCAACCTTCCACAGTGCCGCCGATCGTCGATCTTTGTGGGCTGAATGCATGGTCTCTTGCGCTACCGCAACCAAATCAACTAATTGCTTGCCTTTAACAAAAGCACACTGATTTTCGAAAATAATCGTAGGCATCACCAGAATTAGTCTATTCACAAGAACCTTAGAAATAATCTTATATAGACAATTCGTGAGGTTGATTAGTCTAAACTCCGAAATATCCTCCGCCCCTTTTCGCTTGGGGATGAGCGTAATGAAAGTGGAATTTAGACTCCGACCGATGAAACCCGACGCATGGAACTCATGCAAGACCGCCAACAGATCCACCTTAATGGTTTGCCAAAAGAATCGGAAAAATTCCATGGTGAACCCATCGGGTCCTTGTGCTTTATTTTTGGCCCCAAAACGAACAACGTGCCACACCTCCTCGCTGAATGGACTTTCCAAGCCCAGCCGTTCCTCCGCAACAATAGACCGAAAGGGAATCCCATCTAATTGAGGGCGAGGAAAGCCGTCATCCCGGTACAACTCCTTATAGAAAGCCACAATATACTCTCGGATTTGGGCTTGGTCTGAGTAGATAACCCCTCCCACCGAAATGGTACCGATATAGTTCGATTTATTTCTTGCATTGACCACCGCATGGAAATATTTAGTATTGGCATCGCTCTCACGGAGCCATCTAACCTTAGCCTTTTGCTTCCAACTTATCTCCTCAGCCAAACAAACACTGCTGAATTCCGCTTTCTTGCGATATCTATCCTCCCGTTCAACAGCCGATAACTGTCTATTTTCCTCCAAACCATCCAAAACCTTCAAACGCACAAGGATAGCCTCTTTCTTGACCTGCAACCTGCCATACACCTCTTTGTTCTATAGTTTAGACTTAGCTTTAACCCGCTAAAGCTTGGAGATGAAGATAAAGGTAGCTAAACCCGCCAACGTCGGTTCGTTCCACCACACCGGAACCAGCCCCTGAAACTTGCTACCCAACAGCCACATGTTGTCAAAACGGAATGGACTGGGACCAGTACCTCGCCTATCACAATGCAAAAGAATAGGTTGGTGATCCGAGACGGTGCGGGCCAGGCATTCTAACCTTGCTTCCGGGAAGATATCCATCCATTCGACATTGCATAGGAAACGTCTAATCTGCACAAAGTCGGGACAGTTTGTAGACTTGACCAGGTGAATCTCTCCCCGGTAAGTGGGACATCGAGCAATTCCCAATCCGAGATGGAGTTAAAACTTTGCATAACAGCGGCATCAAGTCGCCCTCTCTGTTTCTCAAAACCCCACCTGATTGCATTGAAGTCACCTCCCATGCAAAGAGGCAGATCCTATCTAGCCGCAAGAGCCGCCAATTCGAACCAGAAATCAGGCCGTTCGCGGTCAGCTGTAGGCCCGTAAATCCCGGCAAACATCCAGACCTTCCCCGAATCCCTATTTCGCAGCACCACCGACGCTGAGAACAACCCCACCTCTTTGTCTAATTTGTCAAATAGCCTAATATTCCAGGGGACAAGGATACCCCCCGACGAGCCCTCAGAATCAACACCCGTCCACCCCCAATGATTACCCCCTAGGACCGATGCCACCTTTCTAGTATCACTGCTGCCCCATTTGACTCCAGCCCGTTTACTCATATCGCACAGCCCCCTAACATTCCAAGACAGCATCTTCATAGAAAACCAAACATGATCCCGCCCGAAGTCCAATGGCCGGGCCTAAACCCCCCCTAGCAAGCTCACAGGCACCCCTTCGCCGCCTCATTTTGTTGTCTTTACGACTGCTCAGAATGGATCGAAAGACCCTCCGGAGATCATCGTCCAACCCTTTGAAAGACATCCCTAGATCGCGTCCGACCTAAATGAGTTGATTAATGTCGGCAGACAATCGTTGCTCCCCCTGTTCCCCTTGAGTTACTATACAAAGGGTCTCAGCAGAGTCGTCCACTACACAACCACCACTATGGCCTCGATCTTCCATCTCATAGCACCCAACATCTGCCCCCAGATTTGCCGGAGTGCCGATATCAGCCGTCTGATAAGACTCCTCATCCACTCACTCATATTCCCCTCCAAACCTTGAATATAAGTGCAAAACGGAAGAGCAGAACTACAACTCCTAGATCTCCTTCCCTTCCCCTGAGTAGTATCCCTCCCCCTCCCGATCAAATGTAATTCAAACTGTGCCCCGTGGGCCTATATATTCCGGCCTGACATAACTAGATCAATCGAGACTTGGGGTCACCAAATCAGAGGACCCAGGACTCATCAGCAACGAAAAACCCCACGGGTCATTAACGTTGCAGATCCAGTTACTCAGACCCGCCAGCTGGCTCCCATTAAAGTCCTCGCCCCTAATGGTCCTCCACATGCACAAAGCATCGCATGCACCCCTCACGTGACCCTTCCTTGACAAACCCCCGAAGTCAAACGAAACTCCATCCGTCTCTAGGCTTCCAGAAGGGGCTCCGAAAGAAAACTACGTGTCATCATCCCAGCGACTCGCCGTCTGCGCCAGCGTTTAAAGGGTTTTCCTCTTCGATGATAAACCCTAAGGTCCCTTTTTGCACTTGTAGGTTTGATCCCTACAAAAAGGATTGAAGCTTCCATCGCCATCGCATCACAGGTACGACGACAAATCTCGTGCCTTCGCTCAGATATGTCCACATCCTCATCTACCCCAGTACTTAGTAGGTGTACTTGGTCGGCGATGTAGAACGAGGAGATCCTGACCGTTGGAAACGTCAACGGTGGATGATCGAGGTTGATAGAGTCAGGGACCGCTAAACCCGTGAAAGGTTTCAACGCTGAAGAATCGATAATGGAAACCGGGGGTGGCAAGCTCTGTGAGAGAACCTCAGGCAAACACAGCTCCGCCGTTGCCAGTCCTTCATCACCCCACAACTCTCCATCCGCCAAAATCATCTCCCCTTCTTCCAACTCCACCACCAAGAAAGCCCCAGAATGTTCGCAGAGAGCCGAAATTCCTCTAATGGGAGAGGACGCGAGCAAGAGCGACAACGAGGCCGAAGAACCCTCCTCGTGATTACCGCTGAGGCATTCTCCGCATCCTTGAGAACCCAAGAGCAAACCCAAGAAAGAAAGCGTCACTGGATGGAACGTTGCGTTCGAGTCACCCTCTGAGGCTGGTCCATCCTTCAAGGTTTGTCTCGGATGCAACATGGGCCCTGGTTCCCCGTACCAGACTGGTTCGACCATCGGCGGGACATCTTCAGCGGTACGGGTGAGTACATGTATGTCGGGAATCCCGACCCCCAAGGTTTCTTGATGCGACTGAGCCGGGAAGAGCACCCTCTCCACGAGCTCCACTTCTATGAAGACAGTGACTTCTTGGCCGTTGAGGCGGAGCTTGCACGCTCTGGGGATGGTCTCCCAATCGGCGGATCGCACCAAGACGCGAGCGAAACGAGTCTCCCACAAGTTGTCAGTACTCTGGTCGATGAGGATGCAGCCCCCACATCTATTAGCAATCCCCTGGAGGACCTCCGTGGTCCACGCCTGTAGGGGGAGGTCGAATAAACAGATCCAAATGCCCCCCATCCAATGGTGAATCTACAAAATGTTGGTCTCCGGCCCCCAACGAGCACAAGCAACGGGTTTGCCGTTAATGGAGGATACTTTTTTGTCCAGGATCTCATCGGCCGTTTTGCTCGATGGAGACAGCAAGAGGAATTTAGTGTCGGAAATAGCCAAAACATTCGGCCGATTTTGAAGGCTCCACAGTTGTAGCCAAGTGTAAATGTCCACCAAATGTAAAGAGTCTTTAAAGCAATGAAAGAGAATGACGGGGACGCCGACATTGTAGACATCGGATATGGACCTTTTCGCGTGTACCGACGTCGGAAGAAGAGGAATGGAAATTAAAACTAGGCGAGAGAGGACATTCTGAAACCGCAAGGAGAAGTGCCGCAGCAAGCCCTCGCTCGAGCGGGATTAAGAATCTCGCCGAGCGGGACTCGCCGAGCGGCCACTTGCTCGCTGAGCCTCGCCGAGCGGTTATAATCCTCGCCGAGCGACACAAATTTTTTTTTATTTGTTTTTTTTTAGTCTTTTATTATTTTAGAACTCTTTTAGTGCGAGTTTTATTTCGTTTAGGGTTTTCTTAGCCTATATAAAGGCCTTGTAAACACTCTATTAAGGAGATTGATTATAAATGAAAAGAGCTTTTGCTTATGTGCGCTTGAGATGAGCCTCTACGAAGAGTGAATCTTCTTCAGAAGGGTTTGGTGCGGCCAAGGGTGTAAGCCTACAATTCTATCTACCTCTTTATCTTTGTTCATGTGATTCTACAACCCTAAATCGACCATCTTCTTGTGAAATCCTAAACCCTAAACTTCTCTAAATCGTTGAATCGATCCGATTCAACAACCGTAGAGCCCAGTAGAGTTATTAAACCTTCCGCACCTGATATTCAGAGAAAATCAGTGATCCATCATTGAATCGTGAGCACCCTAATCTGGAAAGAAACCTAGAGTTCTATCTCTAGGATCGATCTGCGCTGCAACCTAATGGATCTAGCGCCTGGACTGAACCCTGCCTGAATTATACGTGATTCTCCCAAGGAATACTACGAGACCCTGAGGTATTCGTTATATTTTGCAAGTTTCATTGCTTAGTTTAATTCCCATTTAATTTCGGCAAAAGTCAATCATATCATTCACGTAGTTTAGGGTATCGTCCTGCGTCAGTTTTGGTATCAAAGCCCTAGGTTCTAGGTTAGGGCATATTGTGTGACATTGCATTCATTGCACTTTATTTTCATCACATATTATTTCTGTTTTGACCAAAGTGTTCATCTTGCATTCCATTCTAGAGCCCGTCAGTAGTAAACTGTATCACCATGGACATGAGTGGGATTACCGAAGCTCTTAACAGCCTGAGGGCTGACCTAAAATCGATCAACGATCGAATGACTACCTTAGAGGCAGCCCAAAGGACTCTCGAAACATCCAATGAGAGATTGTTAGACCGAGCCAATCGGTTAGACGAGGGTGATGAGTACTTTGAACCACACCGTGAGCGTAATGGTCCACGTTTTGAACGAAATGGCTACCAACATAATCGGAGCCGGAATCATAGGTTTGATCATCATGGAGATGACTACGACCCGGAAGGGAGGCTCCTCAAAAATGTCCGAGTTGAGTTTCCGACCTTCGATGGAAGGCTAGATCCTCAAGTCTTCCTTGACTGGTTATCCGATATGGACCAGCACTTTGAGTGGTTTGGCATGAGCGATGAGAGGTGTGTTAGACTTGCTAAGATGAAGCTCATAGGCCAAGCCCGACTCTTTTGGGTCAATGTTGAACGATCGAGCGAATGCGGGTTGTGCTCCCATTACCCATTGGGAGGACATGAAGGAGCGACTTCTGAAGTTCCTTCTTCATACTACCATCGTCTCCTTGACCAATGGCAAAATCTGCGCCAAGGTAGTATGCAGACGGATTACATTGGCAAATTTGAAGAGTTCATGATGAGGGCCAAGGTATCAAGACCCCCAAGTCACTCTATCCAGATTTTGCCGGATTGAGACTTGACTTGCGAGAAAGAGTTAGTCTCCCACCTGTTGAGACTCTCAGAGTGTTACACCGTCGTTCAAGACCTTGAACGATATTTGAAAATGACGGTGACTAGGCGATCTGATTTTCACACTAGTCAATTTCGTACTGGCGAAGTGAAATCTAGTGCTGGAAACCCACCTGCCAAACCCACGCAACCCACATCTACCAATGTGAGGTTTGACAAAGGTAAGGGTGCAGCCGGAGAATCCTCGAAGAGTGGGTCTCATGTCAAATGCTATAAATGTCAAGGGTTGGGACACTTTGCCGCCCAATGCCCTACGAGAGACCCACAAAGGAATCTCTTCATTGACGGGGAAGGAGAAGAGAGTGAAGGAGTTTATGAGGAAGAGGTCTTTGAGCCGAATGCCACACCTAGTGACGAGGAAGGTGATAGCATGGGTCGCGCTCTAGTTGTGAGGTGTGCCTTTGCACAACCTCAACGGGATGAAAAGGAGGATTGGCGAAGGGAGAACATCTTCCACACCTTTGCCACATGTGGGACAGAGTTGTAGGGTAATTGTGGATAGCGGAAGTTGCACCAATGTGGTGTCAGAACATACCGTCACCCGCTTAGGGCTTACACCTGAAGCCCATCCGAGACCTTACAAAGTCGCATGGGTTGACTCTTCATCCATTCCCGTATCTCAGAGGTGTCGTGTACCCATACAGTTGGGTTCATACACTGACACCCTATGGTGCGATGTGGTACCAATGGATGTGGGCCACATTATCTTAGGGAGGCCATGGCTCTATGATTTGAACGTGACTATTTTTGGGCGATCTAACATTTGTACGTTCAATTACAAGGGCAAGAAAATCACTCTTAACCCTCTGGCTCCCAAAGCACCATCAGTCAACAGAGTTGAGAAGAAGGGAGGTCAATCCAAGGCCATCAATATTGTGACCCCTTCAGAGTTTGAAAGAGCATCGAAAGATGAGTGTTGTGTATGTCGTTGTTACTGTTGAGAGTACTTCTGAGTCAGTCTGTGAATACCCCAAGGAGGTAGAGCCCATCCTGAATGAATTTGCGGATGTCTTCCCGAAGACTTACCTAGTGAGCTCCTCCCATGCGTGACATTCAACACGCAATTGACTTAGTTCGGATCGACATTACCGAACCTGCCCACTACAAAGTTGAATCCAGATTGAGCATGCCGAGTTGACTTTCGGCAAGTCGATGAGCTCCTACAAAAGGGGTTCATAAAGAGAGTCGAGAGTGTCGTATCAAAGACATTACTCACGCCTAAGAAAGATGGTACATATGTGTGTGGATAGAGCGATTAAGAAGATCACGTTAAATATCGGTTTCCCATTCGCGGCTCGATGACATGCTTGACATGATGGTTGGAGCCACTATCTTTCCAAGATAGACCTTAAAAGTGGCTACCATCAAAAGTGATTCGCCCTGGCGATGAATGGAAAACCGCCTTCAAGACCAAAGACGGTCTTTATGAGTGGATGGTCATGCCTTTTGGGCTTTCCAATGCCCCGAGCACATTTATGAGGCTCATGACCCAAGTGTTGAGGCCATTCCTTGGCAAATTCCTTGTCGTATACTTTGATGACATCCTGATTTACAGCCCAGACAAGGAGCAACACATCATCCACCTAAGGTTGGTTTGCGAAACCTTGAGGGGCGAGAAGTTATACGCGAATCTCAAGAAGTGTACCTTCATGCAGCATTCTGTTGTATTCTTGGGATTCATTGTCTCGGTAGACGGGATGGTTGCGGACCCTACGAAGGTTAAGGCCATTGTGGAGTGGCCCGAACCTCGAAATATTCATGAAGTCCGTAGCTTCCACGGTTTGGCCACATTTTATCGTCGCTTCATCCGAAATTTTAGCACCATCATGGCTCCCATTACCGATTGCATGAGAAAAGGGGAGTTCCTATGGAGCAAAGCCGCGACGAGGGCCTTTGCCGAGATAAAAGAGAAAATGGTTACTGCACCCGTCATGCGCCTACCAGACTTTTCTAAAGTCTTCGAAGTAGCATGTGACGACGGAGTGTAGGCATAGTGAGTCGAGCTAAGAAGGCCACCCTGTGGCCTATTTTAGTGAGAAACTCAATGAGGCAAAGCAGAAATACTCCACCTATGACAAGGAGTTTTATGCGGTCGTCCGATCTCTGTGGTATTGGAAACATTACCTGAGACCGCAAGAATTTGTGTTGTTTTCTGACCACGAAGCCTTACGTTTCCTTGCTTCCCAGAAAAAGTTGAGCCCGAGGCACGCGAAGTGGGTCGAGTACCTTCAAGGGTTCACATTTGTTTTGAAGCATAAGGCTGGTGCCGAGAACAAGGCTGCTGATGCGCTCAGTCGTCGAGTCATGACTTTGCAGTCTATGAGCACCGAGATCATCGGATTTGAGCAGTTGAAGCAAGATTATCCTGATTGCCCAGATTTCGGTGCAGAATACACTGTTTTCTTTGAAAATTCGAACAACAATAACTCCGAATATACCCTGCTGGATGGGTATTTGTTCAAAGGGAATCGTTTGTGCATCCCTCGCACTTCATCAAGTGACTTCCTCATCTGGGAGTTACAGAGGGATTGCAGGACATTTTGGGCGTGATAAAACCAAAGGCGCTTGTTGAGGATAGGTTCTATTGGCCTAGCCTTGTGAGAGATGTCTCTAGGTCGTAAAACAATGTCGACATGCCAAGTTGCAAAGCATATAAAACAAAATACGGGCTTGTACACCCTTTGCCCGTGCCACACACCCCGTGGCAAGACATCTCCATGGATTTCGTCTAGGACTTCCAAAGACTCAACGAAGCACGATTCCATTTTGTGGTAGTGGACCGCTTTTCTAAGATGGCCCACTTCATACCCTCGCCCAAAACCTCCGGCGGCTCACATAGCCAAACTATTTTTCGGGGAGGTTGTGCGTCTACATGGTTTACCCAGCGATTGTGTCGGATCGAGATGTGATTTACCGATTTACGGAAAACTTTATGGCACATGATGGGTACCATGCTCCAATTTTCTTCTACTATCATCCTCAAACAGATGGCCAAACGGAGTCCACCAATAGGAGCTTAGGTAATCTTCTCCGTTGTCTTGTTGGTGATCACCCTAGGACTTGGGATTCTATTTTGCCTTTAGCCGAGTTTGCATATAACAATTCAGCCAATAGGTCCCTAGGTATGAGTCCTTTTGAGGTCGTCCTTGGTCATAGGCCTAGAACACCAATTGATCTAATTCCCATGTCTGCATCTCATCGAGTTTCCGAGTCAGCCGATTCATTTGCACAGCATATACATGAATTGCATGCCGAAATTAGAAAAAGAATTAATGCTAGCAATGAACAATACAAAATATCTGCGGATGCGCACAGGCGCTTCAAGGAATTCCAGGTTGGAGATTACGTCATGGTTCGGGTTAGGCCTGAGCGGTTCCCATTGGGAGCCGCAAAGAAACTTCAAGCCCGTGGCGCTGGGCCTTTTAGAATTGTGGCAAGGAGAGTCCCTAATGCATATGTTCTCGAGCTTCCACCTGATATAGGGGTCAGCTCTACATTCAATGTGGAGGACTTGGTTCCCTCTGTAGCCCCAGCCCCACCCCCTCACAACCCCTTCCACGCAGCCCCGAGCCCACATTCCAGCCCCACCCTGCAACCCCTACCCTTCCCTTCCCCACACAAGCAACGCAGAGAGGAGATCGAAGGAATACTAGATGATATGGCGATATCCACCCATGATGGTGGAATTCAAAAGTACTTGGTCAAGTGGTTTGGAAGTTTGACCGAGAACTCATGGGTGTTGAAGGCGAAGTTCGACGTTTGAACCCGACATACTCGAGCACTATCAAGCTTCATCGGTGATGAAGCCTTTTCGGGAGAATTGATGGGGAACATTGTAGACATCGGATATGGACCTTTTCGTGTAGCGTCGGAAGAAGAGGAATGGAAATTAAAACTAGGCGAGCCTCGCCGAGCGAAGAGATCCTCGCCGAAGTGACCTCGCCGAGCGGCCACTTAAGCTCGCTCGAGCGGTTATAATCCTCGCTCGAGCGGGCACAGTGACGAAATTTTTTTTTTTTATTTGTTTTTTTTTAGTCTTTTATTATTTTAGAACTCTTAGTGCGAGTTTTATTTCGTTTAGGGTTTTCTTAGCCTATATAAAGGCCTTGTTAACACTCTATTAAGGAGATTGATTATGAATGAAAAGAGCTTTTGCTTATGTGCGCTTGAGATGAGCCTCTACGAAGAGTGAATCTTCTTCCCGAGAAGGGTTTGGTGCGAAGCCAAGGGTGTGAAGCCTACAATTCTATCTACCTCTTTTATCTTTGTTTGCGTGATTCTACAACCCTAAATCGACCATCTTCTTGTGAAATCCTAAACCCTAAACTTCTCTAAATCCTTGAATCGATCCGATTCAACAACCGTAGAGCCCAGTAGAGTTATTAAACCTTCCGCACCTGATATTCAGAGAAAATCAGTGATCCATCATTGAATCGTGAGCACCCTAATCTGGAAAGAAACCTAGAGTTCTATCTCTAGGATCGATCTGCGCTGCAACCTAATGGATCTAGCGCCTGGACTGAACCCTGCCTGAATTATACGTGATTCTCCCAAGGAATACTACGAAACCCTGAGGTATTCGTTATATTTTGCAAGTTTCATTGCTTAGTTTAATTCCCATTTAATTTCGGCAAAAGTCAATCATATCATTCACGTAGTTTAGGGTATCGTCCTGCGTCAGAGAAGGCAGTAGTCTTTAATATTATTAACAATAGAGGTGAAAGCAGAGTTCCTAAAGGAAAGGCAACTTCCCTCTCTCCCCCCATTCAAACGAGGTAGTACCGGCATTCCAGCATGGTCCAAACAAGCGCCAGCAATGAGCGCAGGAGGTTGACTCCACAAAACCTCAGGCACTCTCAATGGCCGTCCACGAGAATCGGCGATAGACCAACCTTGCGCTAGGTCCCGAATCTGTTCTTCATTAACGAGGGCCTGGTGCTTCGGATGGGCCAGCCCCACATGGTCCCGAGCACTCTTGACCACCTTCCCCTGAGTTCGCTCAGAAGAACATCCCGTCCGATGGCACCGGGTTCTCCTTTTGAAGTTAATATTCTGACATCGAGAACAGATCCAATCCCCTTCCCTTAGGACCAGAACGTCCATCGTCATTGTTTGTTTGGCATGTAAGTTGACGCTAATATAAAAATGGGCCATTTTGCTCCTTTATATACTACAAACCCTCGACATTTTATTTCTGAAGGACGAGATAGAAGTTTTATATATATATATATATATATATATATATATATATATATATTTGTTTTGTTTTAATTTTTTTTTTTGCCGACCGGTTATATATATTATATATATATATATATCTGTTTTTTTTTTTTTGGTCACAACTGCCTTATATATATAAGTGTAAAAAAAAATCAAACCAGATTTTAAGCCACAAGTGCCGTGTATATATATATATATATATATATATATATATATATATATATATATATATATATATATCTATTTTTTTTTTCTTGCCACAACTGTCTTATAAAACTAGATTTTAAGCCACAGGTGCCTTAAAATCTAATTTTTTATATTTTTTTCCACTTTATATTAGCCACAGGTGATATATATATATATATATATATATATATATATATATATAATTAGTTGATTTTTTTTGTTCCTCTAGAAAAAATATATGTATTAAAAAATAGTAAAAAATTTTTAAAAAATAATAATAATGATTAATAAATAAAAATAAAATTATTAATATATTTAAAAAAAAATTATAAATGGCCTCGCCATGGCATGACGAGCCTCTTCGGCAGACTACAACGCCTTAACTACCTTGGGGGGTAGGTTGGTTGAGGAATTGGGTATGGGTTACCAGTTGTTGAATCTTTGGTGTTTTGCCAACTAAATCTCCTGAGGCTAGATATAGTATAACCCAAATCATCTTATGGACCTTGTGGTGGTTGGTTAGATTCTGAAGTTCCTCTTCCTTCAACTCCTCTACCTCTAAATGTATGAGTGTTGAACATTGTTAACGATGTCGATTCATTGTCCCATGCGACAATACTTTCATAAGAATAAGAGGGACTAACATCATCGCCTCCACCACTAGTGCCAACGTGAGTTTCTTCGCCTCAACCATCACCCCTACCCCTCCATCATCATCATCTCCCTTATCACTATCAGGCTGTGTTTCGTCATCCGATCCAACCACTAAATGGCGATACAGTCTTCTTTTCAGCCTAGGTTGTTGAGAAGCCTGCTCCGCTATTCTTTCTGTATCGTCCAACCATGTAGTGCTCTCACTATCCAACATTGGAGCTTCTCTCTTCAATCTACTAATTCAAAAGATCATCCTCCGCGAATATACAATCCAACTTGATGGGATTAAAATATTCGCTATCTGTAAGGTAGAATATGATAGATAAATTAGTATATGCCTCATTTACATCTAAAAAAAATGTATAAACTAAAACGCTAAATAATTGCTTCCCATGACTGGTCCTCTGCATATTCCTGACCCTTAACCGCATGTTATAATGATAGTAGACTAACTCATAGTTAGCCTATTCCTTGTCTTCGTGTGGATGAGAGAGAAGGTACTCCAATTCTACTCACAGTTGGATGAGGAATATGTTTGTGATAAAATGCGCATGACAATCCGCCTCAGTATTGGACCATCATGTCCGTAGTGCATCCACCAATCTGTTGGTTTATTGTGTTGAATTTGAGATTGCGTTAACCTCGTTCCAAATGATCCATGTTTCTTACGGAATATATCAATCTACAAAAACGGAATACGATAACCCACATATCAATAAACAAATAGAGTATATTGAACTACAAAATTTTAAATAGAAATAATATTATGACTACTCACGTCTCTTATGACTTGACCTTGGTCCGCTAACTCAGGCTCTATTCGTTGGATGACATTGAGCAAACCACTGTACACTTCATCAGCCTCACTCGACTCAGTATATTGGAAGGCGGGATTCAAGTAATGTGCTATACATGAAATATGAGCAATCTCATCAGTGTATAGAAACAACGAACAATATGAAAAATAATAAATAAATACAAATCACTACATAAACAGTTTAGCATGTTTTACCTGCGACATGCAAGTAGTGGTGGAATTGTTTATCCCACCTCTTGTCGATAATCGTCCAATGTCGCTTATATTTTGCAGGGCATTTAGTTTTGATAGCTAATTTCGCCTTGTCCATTGACTCGTAAACATACCCTATGGTTGGTTTCTCATCACCATTTACCAACCTCAACACTTGTGCCAACATGGTAATGACGGTCACCAGGTGGTCAACATCTTCCCAAAGCGGGGTGCTGTAGATCAAGTCGCCTACTTCAGTGCAAGTAGGTCTCTTTGATTGGTGCAGTTCTGATTCACACTTTCCTCATTCTTCAGACGAAACCATGCCTTTCAGCTCACACCTATATCTAACTAAGCTCTATAGGGCTAGAAATTGTGTGGCAAACCGTGTAATCCCATGCTGGAGCAGCTTGTTCTTAGTGAACTCCCTCATTAAATTCACTAATGTGTCATTGCTGTACAAAAAAGAAGTAATCAATTTTCCCTTTTGAATAGTTGCCTATGCCTTGGTCCTCTTTTCCAAATCCTCAAGAATGAGGTTTACACAATGAGGTGCACACGGAGTCCAGTACAAGTGAGGTATCTTCAACATTAACTTCCTTCCAACGGCTTTGTAATTGGCGACATTGTCAGTTATCACCTGTACAACCTGCTTCTCTCCAACCTCTTAAACTATCTTATCCATTTGTTGAAAGAGGTAATTAACCTTCTTTGCATGTTTAGAAGCATCGACTAATTTCAGAAATACTATCCCAACATCGCTATAGATTAAAAAATTTATCAAACTCTTCATTGTTGAACCGGTCCATCCATCGCACATAATTGTGCAACCTCTATCATCTCATACTTCCTCAAAGCTTTTCACGTAAGCTCCGATCTCCACATACTCATCATCCAGTAGGGGCCTAAATACCTCGTATGCAGAAGACTTTTTAACTCCTGAACCAACTTCTGTACTAGTGTTAATCATACTTTTGAAGTAGGACGACTCCACAACCTGACTTGGAATGTGGTTGAATACCACGAACTTTGTAATTGCCTTTCTGAGCTTCTTCCCCCATGTTTTCAGTGTGGTTGCGCTCAATTTTGTTTGTTTTGGACTTTCTGTCCCATATATGAATGCATCCATGAGACCTGTACTACGACCTGTAGTAGGCCTCCTGGTCTCCCTCACAGTTGAATGCCCTCATCATCATCAACATCATGTGGCCTTTGACTAGACCCACCACCACTAGCACGCATGGGTGGACACCTCAAGTTGGATCGAAACCGATAATCGGCCTCTTCCTGATCTCGTCGATATCGTGCTTCTCTAGGACTCTCCCTCACCACTCTCGCTATCATCGCATCGTCATCCTCATCATCCTCAGGTCCAGGTGCAGAAAACTCTGAATCCCCCCTCTTTATTCTCTCATACATGTCCCTAACCCGGTCGACATCTGCTTGTTTTTTTCCCCTTACCTGCCTGTAAGGTGGCTCTCATAGCTTCTCTCACATCTTTTAGAACATGCTCACATTCTTTAATCTCTCCCTTAATGTGAGCAAAATGCTCCTTTAATCGTGTTATACCTCCTCCCTGCATTTTCTTTCCATAGAGCCTACATTTGATTCGGAGCCTATCGTCATATATTGCTTTACTGAATTGCCAGGCTGGATCTTGTCCACGTACCATATTTATTTATTTCACCTGCATTAATGAGCATATGATTGGATTAAATTACAAGCAACAAAACATGATGATGTGTCACATGTTGATTACGTGTGAATTAATAACATCCTATGATGATGTGTCACATGTTGATTACATGTGACGCATCATCACATGTTGATTAATAACATCCCATAATGATGTGCCACATGTTGATTAAAAACATCCCATGATGACGTGTCACATGTTGATTGCAAGTTGATTAATATCATCATGTGGTGACGTGTCACATCTAGTCACATGTTGATTACATGTGACACATCATCACATGTTGATTAATAACATCCCATGATGATGTGTCACATGTTGATTACATGTGAATTAAACACATCCCATCATGATGTCACATGTTGATTACATGTGATACATCATTATATTATTAATAAATAATTTCATATGATTATATTATTAATATATGATTAAAAATTAATATATGAATATTAGATTATATGAATACATGAATGCACATTTCATTCTAATTTTTTTAAAAAAATTATTAGTATATGATTTCATATAAATTAATAATTAAAAGAGTAATTAATATATGATTTTTTAAAATACATAAAATTGTAAATCCATAGAAAAAATAAAAGATAATTTATTGTCTAGGTTAGGAATAAATTAACAAAATATTATGATGTAGGTTAGGAAATAAATGAACCTAGGTTAGTAGATCTAGGCCAGGTTAGATTTATGTTACAGACCCTAAAAAACACCAAATTTGAAATACTCTAGAGACATCTCCGATGAGATGGCGGCGACTCCGAGCCTTTTCGAGTGGTCGGTAACGTGGGTTTGAATCTCCCGTTCGTTAGGAGGGAAGAGGAGGAAGAAAGAGAATGAGAGAGAACAGAGGGGGAAAATGGTATAAAAATACCCAAACTCGCGTCCTAAAGTGGTTGGGCCCCACTAATAAAATAATTTGAAATTATCGGACGATAATTTCAAATTATCGTCAGATACGATAGGGGCGATAAATTGCCCGTATCGTCCGATAATTTGAACATTTTTTGAGGTGCCCGAGAAAATGGGTTTTAATCATCTCGGGCACCCCAGATACCGATACATATCGGTATTGGACGATATTTTGATCCATGAGGAGGATCGACCTAGGTAGGCGTTCAGGGGGTGTATGGCCCGAATGATGATTCCAAGAGAGAGGACTTTTGGTTTGAGTTTACAAGAATTGCTGGGTTATGGGAAGTGTCGTGGTGTATTTGGGGAGAATATAACGCAATCAGGTTTGATCATGAAAAATTGGGAGGGATTTTTGATAGGGTGGGAATGAGAAGCTTTGGTACCTGCCTGTGAATGGTTGCTCATATACATGGTCTACTCAAGGTAGTTAAGGCGGTGTGGTGAGGTCTTAGCGAAGAGGCTCACCATGCCATGGTGAGGCCATTTATTTTATTTTTTTAATAATTTTTCATTTTATATAGTAATCATTAATATTTATTTATTTTTACTATTTTTTATAAAGGACAAAAAAAATTCAACTAAGCAAACATATATAAATATCAATAAATAGAGAAAAAAATTAATTATGAAATATGCAACATCAATAAAATCACAACATGAGCAAATATAAATAAAATATAAATATGAAATACCAACCAATATAGAAAGATTAAATATATGAAATATGTAGTGTCGCCCATTGCTTAATTCGTGATAAAGGTTGTAAGAAACCTATAAAAAAAGTTAAGTGATTGCGGAGGCGAAAATCTTGAGCTTGTGAAGGTGCAAATAAAAAAAATAGCTAACTGAGAGAGAGAGAGAATAAGGGCTGAGAGAGGTATTGCGCCGAGAAAGAGATGATAGAGAAAGTAGCTGTGAAAGAAAGAGGCTGCGAGAGAGAAAGGGCCCATGAAAGAGAGGGATTGCGAGAGAGAAAGGGGGCAAGAGAGAACAAGGTTGTGAGCGAGAAAGGGGTTGAGAGATGGAATAAATTAGCGTACCTGTATTTTTTTGTTGGGGATTGCGTGAGACAGACAGACGCGGAAGAGGAACTGCGTAAGAGAGTGAGTAGACGAGAAAATTGAGATTTGGTCTTGACCCTAAATAACTCTTATATATAAGTGATAACTTATAAAATATAAGTTATAAGTTATAAGTTATAACTATAACTTTTAAATTATAAGTTATGAGTATTATAACTTATGAGTTAATTGATAAGTATTATAACTTATAGGATTATAGTTTTTACAATTATAACTTATTATAATATAAGTTATTCTATTAATTTTTATAAATAGCGCATGGCAACGCCATGACGCTATTCCGCCATGGCGTCGCCATTTCACAATTGCCGCCATTTCTGTTCTTATGACAAATCTTATCGCCATTCGCCATGGTGACGCCAAGGCGATAGCGTCGCCTTGACTACGATGGGTCTACTATGCAGGAAGAGCCGACTTTTTGTTGGGTGGATCGCTCCACAGATTGGTAGGCGAAGTTTCTTAACGTGAGGGTGAGCGGCCTTCCTAGACTGGTCTTGGATCACGTGCCACTAGTTATTATTTTGCTTCTCTATGGGGAGCCCTATTCCCTTTCAGTTTGAGAATATGTGGTTAAATAATGAGGAGTTTTGGGATAATGTAAAATGGATGAAGAGTTTGTTGGAACTACAACATTAAAATTATCTTCCAAGTTGAAGAACCTTAAGGGAAATTAGGTAGCGGAGTGGGATAGTTAAGGGGTGATGAGCAAAGCGAAAGATACTCTCCTTAAAGAGATCCAAACTTATGACACTTTGGAGGAAAGTCGACTCTATCGGTGAAAAATGGGATATTAAGGCGGCATTGAAAGCTCATTTCTGGAGGAAATTATGTGGGGGCAAAAGGCTAAAGATAAATTGGCTTAAGGATGAGATCAAAGTACAATTTTTTTTTTGTGTGAATACCAGAAATAAAGTGAATGTGGTGGGGGGAATAGGATTGATGATTGCGATTTGATTGAGGAAGAAAATGTTTATAACTTCTATGAGAACCTGTATAAAGATGAAGGGTGGGAATGGCCTAGGTTGGATCGGTTCAGTTTTGGGCCGTTTCTGTTGCGGTGAGAGAGGGGTTGGAAGGAGTTTTCTAGGAGGCGGAGATAAAACGAGCCATTTTCAAGGGGGGAAATAATAAAGCACCAGCGAATAGCTATACGATGGGAGTTCTATCAGACTTTTTGAGAGGTGATTAAGAAAGACTTGTTGCCCTGTTAGTGTTTTTCAAAATATTTCATGCTTTGGGTTTTTGGGGAGATCGTTAAATTCCACCTTTATTACGTTGATTCCTGAGGAGCGGAGGAAGTTAAGGACTTTAGACTATTAGTCTCTTGAGTAGCATGTATAAGATCCTTTACTAAAGTGTCGGCCAATCGGCTCAAGCCTCTTATGAGCTGGATCATTTGAATATTAAGGGGTTTTTGAGCAGGCAAATGATGGATACTGTAATAGTGGCACATGAGGCTGTTGGTTTGTCTCTCCCCCTTTCCTCTTTATTATGGTGGGAGAGACACTTATTCGTCGCTTACAAAAGCGTTCATCTGTATCTCACTCACAATTTTCGGGTGATACTATCATTTTCCGTGGGGTTTGGAGGAAGAGATTCAGTTGTTGGGGCTACTTTGGCTATGTAGGAGGCTGTTTTCAGGCAGCATGTTAGTCTACAGAAGAGAGATTTTGGGAATTCAATGGATGATGATAGCATTGCGGGATTGGTTAGCAGTATGGGATGTGTGATGGACTCCTTGCCTATTACTTTTCGTGGGCTGCTATGTGTGGGAAAACATGTGCTTCTGTTTTCGAGCCTATTGTAGAAAGATTCGAAAATAGGATGGCCGTTTGGAAGGTTAATTTACTTTCAATTGTGGGAGACTTTCTCTCATTAAAGCGATGTTATCTAATCTTCTGGTGCACAATATGTTTATGTTTAGCTGTCTGGTAGCTATTATTGAAAGGCTGGACCAAATAGAGAACAGTTGTTTTGGGGAAGGAAGAGGAGAATGGAGTGGGTGTCTCTTTTCTAGTAGTGATGGGCCTGGGGATTCGTAGGTTGAGGGACATGAATATTGCGCTTCTTGGAAAATAGCTTTGGAGGATTACTTAGAGCTGGTGGGTTGATTTGCTGGTTTTTAAGTATGGTGAGCTTAGCACTGGTTGAAGTAGAAGATCCAGTAGGAGGGGGTTGGCCTGGCGGAAAGGGGTTTCTATTGTTAAAGCTAAGTTCTATCAATTTATCAAATATGATTGGGGAAATTGGTCACAGATTTTGTTTTGGGAGCACAGATGGGTGGGAGAGGAAGCTTTCCAAGACAAATTTGAGGGTTTATATATGATCACTTCATGCCAGAACACGTGCATTGCTTAGTTGGTCCATAATGTGGGGGGGACAGTTATGTTTGGAACATCAAAATTTGGAGAAAATTGAGAGATGTTGAAACTGAGGCTCTAACAAGTGACACAAGTATGCTGAAACTTATTGAGGTCGCAAGCCTAATGGACTGGTCTAGATTTGATTATCTGGGTCATAAAAGATAATGGGGCGCTTCTGGGTTAAAGCTTTTACCATTTCATGATTCGGTAGCCGTTGATCACTCATGGTTGGGTGGGTGTTTGGAGATCATGTGATAGATTTGGGCATCCATCTGAAATTCAACAATGTGCTCCCCCTAAATTCCTTGTGTTTGCTTGGGATTCTAGCACAGTAAGATATTGATTGTTGATTCGCTGATTAGAAGAGGTAAGAGGTTGTGCAATTCGTGTGTTATGTGTCTATAAGAAGCGGAGACTGCTGATTATATATTTATTCATTGTGTTTTGTCTATCAATGGAGTTTAATGACAAATGTTTAGAGGAAGAGGTATGTTGGAAGCAGAAATCCAAGGTGCATTGGCTAAAACTAGGGGACAATAATACTAAGTTCTTCTAGTCAGTGGCCAACGCTAAGGGAATAGGAATTTATTGGGGAGAGTCTGTTGATGGCTCTGTTTTTGTGTATCAGCATCATATGAAGAGCGAGAACGTTGGTTTCTATCAAAGGCTGTACTCGAATGAGGGCTGGACTCGTCCTCAGTTGGATGGACTTCAGTTTGCTTCTCTCTCGGCGGAAGATCAGGCTGGTATTGAAAGGCCTATGAGGAAAGTGAGATCTAGTCCGCCATCAAATATAACAGGAAAAATAAATCTTTGGGGCCCGATGGTTTTACGTTGGAGTTTTTTAGAGCTTTTTGGTCCGTGCTCAAGTCCGATCTCATGGATTTCTTTTTGGAGTTCCATGAGAAGGCCTTCATCGGTAGAAGTCTAAACTCTACCTTCTTATCGCTTATTCCAAAGAAGGGCGGTGCAAAGGACCTTAAAGACTTTTGCCCTATTAGTCTCCTTAACAGTTTGTATAAAATTGTGTCGAAGGTGCTTGCTAACGGCTCAATTCCCTTATGGGCGGGTTCATCTATGAGAATCAGGGGGACTTTCGTGAAAGGAAGGCAACTTATAGATTTGGTGGCCGTAGCGCATGAGGTGGTTCATTCGCTCACCGAGGTAGAGCTCCGACTATTATTTGTAAGGTGGATATGGAAAAAGCCTATGATAGAGTAAGCTAGGCTTGCTTGGATTACAGGCTTCGGAGATTTGGTTTTGGTGATAAGTGGAGGAAATGGATGCACGCCTGCTACTCAACTGCTTGGTTTTCAGTAATCGTAAATGGGCTGCCGGCTGGTTACTTCAAAAGCTCTCGATGGCTCAGGCAAGGAGACCCCTTAACTCTTTCCTATTTAATATGGTGGGAGAAGCTCTGGACGGTCTGTTAGGTTGCTCTCGGTTTTTCAATCATATTTCGGGCGTCACAGTGGGGAATTTTGAGCGGAAATCAAGGCATTGACGGACGTGCTTACAGTTTATGAGACGGTCTTGGGCTAGCGAGTCAACCTCCACAGGTCCACTGTGACTGGCATCGGTGTGGATCCTTTGCTCTTATCCTCCCTGGCCGAGGAGGTGGATGGGTTATTGAGCAGTTCCCTATCACTTATTTGGGGCTTTCATTCGGTATTACCAAGCCGAGTGTTAGGACTTGGGATCCGGTCATTGAGAGATTCGAAAGGTGGATGGCTTCTTGGAAAGGCAAGCTGTTAAGTATTGAGGGTAGGTTTCTCTTAGTGAAGACGGTTTTGTCGAGCCTGCCGATCTTCATATCCGTTTTCTTATGTCCCAAGGCAGTTGTCCTGAGATTGGAGCAGATAGAGCAGAAGTTCCTATGGGAAGGCTCGGGGCTTGATAGGAAATTCCATCTCAGTAGCTGGGAGGTTTACCAACTGCCGGTGTGCGCTAGAGGGTTGGGTATATGATGCTTGCAGCTAGTCATTATCGTGATGCTGGGCAAGTGGTTTTGGCGAGCTGGGGCTGCTTTAGAGAGGAATAGACTTTGGGTTTCCGTTATGGTGGAGAAATAGGTTGGATGGACGAACATTGGGGAGTCAACGTTACTGTTAATAGACAATTCTCAGCTTGGTAGAAATGCATTTGTTCTACCTGGAAGCTCTACTCGAGGGGTATTCGCTTCAGCTGGGGTGAGGAGTCCAAGATTAGATTTTGGGATGACATTTGGATCGAGTACTAGTCGTTAAAGGAGAGGTTTGCTGCCATTCACTATATCTCGATTAATCCTTGTTCCTCGGTGGCTTATCTTTTTTCGGATTACAGGGGTGAGGCCTCGTGGAATTTACATACAAGAAGACACCTCAGAGAGGAAGAGTTTATTCCCTTCCACAAGTTGTTGCCTCTTTTATACCACATCGACAAAAATCATTGTAGAATTGATGAAAGAATTTGGATGGCTAGCAAGTCCTGATCTTTCTCCATTAAGTCTTTCTACCGGATGTTGGCTGGTCGTCCTCTCTGTCGGTGTGATTGGGCCAAGCTATGAGAAACTCCGATCCCCCCCAAGGTGAGGTTTTTTGCGTGGACGGTCATCCTCACGGTGGATCAGAAGAGGTAAGGACTTGCCAACCGATGTTCTTGGTGTCTTCATTTTGAAGAATCAGCTTCACATCTCTTTCTTCATTGGTGGGTGACGCGTGAGATTTGAGGAGTTATCTTCAAGCTGTTTGACATGGTGTGGGTCTTCCCGAATTCTATCCCTAGCCTTCTCACTCAAGGATCAAAATTTTGGCTGAAATGACCAAAATTTCGGTCCAAATTATCGGTTTCGGTCCTCACCGAAACGATAATTTGGACTGAAATTTCGGTCATAAAATGTATGGGATTCAAGTTTTCGGCCGAAATTTCGGTCCCCTCCGAAACCGAAACGAAAACCAAAATTTTGATCCTTGTTCTCACTTCTTGGTTTGGTACTAAGTTGGGAAAGCATGTTGGGGTTTATTGGAGGGTTGCTCTATTTGCGGTCCTTTGGGGTATTTAGTTGGAGCGAAATGCGCGCATCTTCCGCAAGAAATGTCGTCCGATCGGGATGATTCTTAAAATGATTGTGAAGCTTATGTGCTCTTGGTTGGTGTTGGACAAGGGAGGGGCCTTGGCGGGTTCGGAGAGCTTTGACCCTGGGTAGAGCCGTTGGCGCCCTCGGGTCCCTCCCCCGGCCTCTCGGTTTTCTTCAAAAGGTTTCGGGGATGTCTCTGTTTCGAACTTTTTCTGCTTGTTGATTTTTTCTTTTCTCCTGTTTGTTTTCTTTTGGTTTCGGTGGTTTCTCTGGGTTTGATGTACGGTTTCCAGCTCCTCGCTGGTTCTCTTTAATATATTTGTCGTGCCTTTACCGATAAAAACAAAGACCTTTTGGATATGTTGGGTTTTCCCTCGGTCTTGTGCCGAGTTGTTGATGATGTGGAATGTCAGAAATACATGCGATATCAGAGTTGCTTTTTGGAGAGCTTCATTGATGGGGTTTATTCGGTCCATTTGATGGAAGAGAAATGACTAATTTTGTAAGGATAGATTACCTTTGCTACGACATGAGAAGCGCTCGAGAATGGGTCCTTAATTGGCTGCTTTTGGATAAGGGGTGGCTGGTGGAGACGGTTTGGAGCTCCAGGATGAGTGGAATGTTCTCAGTGAAGCCCCTGGTTGAGTGATGTGTTCCTGCTAGTTTTGGGCTGCCTCTGCTGGGTTTAGTTTCTGGGTTTTGGGATGTTTTCCTTTTTGTGCTTCGCCTTAATCTCTCTCTAAGGTTGCTTGGTACTTTACTTCCTTTTAATGTAGGCTGGTGCTACTAGCACACCAACTTATGTTACAGCCACCTCACTCAAGCAAAGCAAAAACACCCGTTGACCGCTTTGAATCAGATGATGGAAATTGTTTTTCGTCCCAATCTTCCATGCAATAAATCTTCAGATCATGGACCTACCAGCAGGCCGTAAGATGCTGATTTCACGTGGCACACATCCCAAAAGTGAACATGAACCACATTTGATGGTATGCCTTGATCCATGTTGACCTTTGGGGATGTGTGCTACATGGAATTAACATCTGACCATATAATTGTAGGCCCATGATCTTAAGATCTATCGTGTGAAAGATTGGGATGAAAAACGATCTCCATCGTTTGATTCAAAGAAGTCAACAATTTTTTATTTTGCTTAAGTGAGGTGGTTGTAACACAAGTTGGTGTGGTACTAACACCAGCCTTAATATATTGCCTGCATTACCGATCAGAAGGGGAAAAACAGGTTTCATAAGAGAAATACATTAAGATATCGAAAGGGAGTTTTAAGAAAGGTTGGCTGGATTGTTAAGACGAGGAATTTCTAGAGAGTATTAGGAAGTTTAGAAAGGTTTATAAGAATAATTGGATTGGATCATGAAGGAATGCAGTAATTTGGATGGCAGGAGATGGTCAAAGGGGAGAGATTCAATTCCCGCAAAGGGGAGAGGTTATTGGAAATTTCGAGGTCAAATTGACGTAAATAAATTGATATTTGATCAAAATTCATCTCTCTGCCTGTACTTTAACAATGTGCAAGTGATCAGATGCTTCTGAAATAAAGAATCAGTGAGTGTGTGGGTGGGTGCGGGGGTGGGGGTGGGTTGTTCTATAAACATATACGACTCATCATTGTTTCGGGGAAAACTAAATGGTCATTCCTGGATCATAAATTCAAAAAATGTGCTATATAATTTGCATTGCTCTGACAGATTGACTCGAGACCGTTTCTTAGTTGAAATCCATCTTAGTGAACATAATTTTCAAGCTTATTGTATATTTGGATATCCATAAATCATCAGGTCTTTTGCCACAATAGATAATTGATGGCTCAGTTGCTCCTGTCGCTCGTATTTTCTGAAGGATTACTTCTATGCATTAATGCACTTCTACTCTGGTCCCACTAGTTATCTTATGTTCAGGTTTGTGAAGGCATCCTAGTAGACCCTTTTCCGCTTGGTAAAATTGTTTTTACTTGGAGGCCAAGACTTTTAGTAAAGGGTAAGGAGCCGTTTGGATGCATGCCTGCTTGCTACTGGGATAGAATTTATTTCATCTCAGATGCAAATTGGGGTTCGGCCTGATTAGTTGATCTGCTAAAATATGAGTCAAAAGTGTTTGATTTTTATTTTGGACACAAAATAAGACCTAAGATTTTCCCAATCTAACTTCAGCGAGATATACTTTATATAACATGCATTTGTGCATACGTCCAAACAGTTCCAAAGCGTTTCTCTTTTAATTAACTCATTTATGCTCCTTGCATGGATTAAAATAGTGCCCAATGCAGATACAATGTCCTTAGATGCAACATTTTTGTTTTTAAACAGGTGGAGATCTAGAGAACATTTTAATATTCATGCTGAGACTATTCCAGGGTGATGAACCTAGAACTTGATACGAGATGGACTCACATCGTTCCACCTAGGACAATTTTGGCATGTCATGTCCCCACACTGATTGGTGATAGCCCATAAATGAATCAAATATGAATATCGTAAGTGCGTAATAAATGTCATACGTAACCATATTTTTATTTGTTATCCATTTTCAGATCATCAGTCAGATGGTTAGTTTTTTCCAGCCGTCGCAAATTTTGGGTTATCACCAATTCTTGTGGGTTCCCATCTATGGACTGCATGGGTCAGTTATGCTCATGCTATGTGGACCTATTTGGGCGCTTCTCATAAGATCAAAGTTTCAAAACAACATTATAAAGGTCATAAAGGCCTTTAGCCGTTACTGTTATAACCCATTATAAAACTCATAATGGCCTTTAGCCGTTGCCGTTATAACGGTGTTACAAGGTTTTTTGTTTGTTTTGTTTTTTATTTCTTTATAACGTGATGTAAAGGCGTTATAAAGATATTCTAACAGACGTTATAACGGGTTTATGATGGTGTATTTATATTTATTGTCTTTAGTTATTTATGTAAATTAAAAATAAAATCATAAACATGTGGCGCAAATCTAATAGCTTGCATTATAAGTCGTTATCCTAGTGTGCATAAATTAACGCTCCAACTGAGAGTTTTTCTCTCGTTCTCTCCCCTTACGTGTGTAAGTTGTGTGAGTACCCCAGAGTGCTTTTCTCCCCCCTCCCCTCCCCTCCCTGCAATTTCTGTTTCATTTCAAATGGAATCGGTTCTAGACAGTATGAGTAACAAATTAGTGATCACATTGGAGGAAACGATTAGAAATCCAAGTGGCGAAAGAAGAAATGGTGAATCCTTCAATCAATTGTCTTATCGAAAAAATCATCTCATAAAAAAGGATCAACTCAGAAGCCTTTAAAGGGACAATCACGAAGATTTGGAACATGTCGAACAACTTTCAAATTAATGAAGTCGAGGAGAACATCTTCCTCTTCCAATTCCCTGATAATCCTCAACCGGCAAGAATTTTGAAACAAGGCCCTTGGTGTTTCAACAATCAATTATTGGTCTTATCAGAACTTATCCCAAATGTCCATGTTGAAAAAATTGCGTTAAAAAAATCGGCATTTTGGATTTGGCTAATTGGGTTCCCCCTAGGTGCCATGACAAGGAAAATCGGTGAAAAGATCAGTCATTAGATTGGAGATGTCATACAAGTTAAAGCTGCTGAAAATGGAATAGGATGGGGGCGCCATCTTCGGATCCGCGTTTCCATTGATATCTCTAAGCCTCTTCGTAGAGGAGTTTTCATTAAACTATTTGGCGACGAAGAGAAGAGACGAATTAAAATCCAATATGAGAGGCTTCCCAATTTTTTGCTTCTCCTGCGACATCATTGGTCACAATGCTCGAGATTGCACATTGGCGTGCAATGATAATAATCACCAATATGGACCTTGGCTTCGAGCCAGTTCAAGAGGAATGAGTATTTTCGCCAAGTCTCCGGTGGAAGAATTAGTAAAAGATGAAACCGAAGCTATTTCCGAAGTGATACCGGCGATGAGAGAATCTCAATGAAATGAATTTCCACAAATTTTAGGGACCCCAATAATCCGTGTTAACTCCCCCAGAAATCCGTGTTCACCACCCACCCCATCCCACGCTCCACTTCCCTCAAACACACCTAACCTAACCGTCACAAACCCCACTCTCCCCATACAACGATCTCCACGTGGCCCATCCCACTATCCCATAAGATACCCTCCCCATACCACGTTCTCAAAGCCCCTCGTAACACGTTCTCCAAGTCCCCCTCCCCATATCACGTTCTCCAACCCCCTCATACCACGTTCTCCAAGCCCCCCTCCCCATATATCACGTTCTCCAAGTCCCCCATCCCACTCTCCATCTCCCTCAAACACCCCTATCTTGACTTTCTCACCAAAGGCCACTGATCCCATCCCACATACTAAAATTTCACCTAATTTACCCACACGTGCCCCCAATGATTCCAACTACCTAACCGATTATGCCCAATCCCCAAACAACCGTTTCCGCTTCCGACATCTGACACCATCTCCAACCTTGAACCCAACCCCTGTATGCATTAGAAATGTTAAAATTTTTAGAGAAGTGAAACACTGCTTAAGATGTGGTGAAGGGCGATTAAAGGACGAGTCACAAGTTTCTGAAGATGAGACAACTGTGAAGGGAACAAGATCTATGAGCCTTAAAAAAAAAAAATGAAAAATTGAAGAGTTAATACCTGAGAAGGCTGCTAAAAGACTCGATGTGGATTCCTCACTCCAACCAAATCCAACGGTGGTGGTTGCTGTGCAACCCTGCCGATCGCCATGATTCTCTGCGCCTGGAACTGCCGTGGGCTTGGGAACCCAAAGATAGTTCGAGGCTTCGAGCTATTCGTCGTCTTTTGATGACAAAAGAGCCCTCCATACTCTTCCTCAACGAAACGATGATTTCCTCCAAGAGAATGGATACTGTAAAAATGCATCTGGGGTTCCAAAATGGTCTCTTTGTTGACAGTAGGGGGAATTCTGGGGGTTTGGCGCTACTTTGGAAAAATGATGTATGAGTCCTCGTGCAATCTTATTCAAAATCTCACATTGATGCAACAGTAAGCCTTTCGGAAAATGATACAAAGTGGCGTTTGACAGGGATTTATGGTGAACCAGTTTCCGCAAAGAGAGAACGTACCTGGAATTTAATTTGTAATCTCCACACTAGCTATTGTTTACCATGGTCGGGGATTTCAACGAAATACTCTACCAACATGAAAAGAGAGGGGCGAAGCACCGTGATTGGCATTAAATAGAAAATTTTCGAAATTGCCTTGATGACTGCAAGCTTTTTGATCTCGGTTTTGTCGGGCCCAAATTTACTTGGTGTAACAGTCGGGAAGGAACGGAATATGTGGAGGAACGGTTGGATAGGGCCTTGGGGAATGATGAATGGAGAACACTATTTCCCAACTACGAGGTCTGCAATCAGGCAATTACTAGCTTTGCGGAGCTGGTACAACGCAAGTGGGAATCTTTTGTCCCAAATGCCCAATCAGCCCATGCAAACAATTATGTCAGCAAAATTGCCCAACTTATGCAACATCTAAAGAGATGGAATCAGACCACTTTTGGTAATATCAACAAAAATATTGCACAAAAACTTAAAATTAGAAATCAACGAACTTTTGGAGCGAAACGAAATTATGTGGCGGCAGAGATCGCGGGAAGTTAGGATGCAAGCGGGAGACAAAAACACGGGTTTTTTCCATTCCCATGCCTCCGCTCGGAAAAAAAGAAATTATATTGGGGGTCTCTTCGACAACGGGGGTATGTGGAGAGCAGATAATACTGAAATTGTCAATATCATAGTCGACTACTATTTTGATCTATTCTCTTCTAGACTCCCACCGGGAGTTGATGATGTACTTAACTCTTTGTCGGCTTGAATCACCCAGAACAAAACTGCTACCTCTGCAATGACTACACTCAGGCTGAAGTGCTTCAAGCTCTGTCACAAATGCACCCCCAGAAAGCACCCAGACTGGACGGAATGCTAGCCCTCTTCTACCAAAAAATTTGGAACATTGTACAGTCCGATGTTCTCTCTGTTACTCTCGGATTTCTAAATGGTAATACTGATATCACCCCCATTAATGAAACTCATTTAGTGCTGATCCCGAAAACAAAGAACCCGAAGATAATGAAAGAATTTCGGCCAATTAGTTTATGTAATGTGATATATAAACTAATTGCAAAGGTTCTTGCAAATAGGTTGAAAGTTGTTTTGCCCTCTATCATATCTACCAATCAAAACGCTTTTGTCCCTGGTAGACTTGCCACTGATAACATTATTGTGGCCTATGAAATCAATCATTAACTTAAGTCAAGGAAAATGGATGCAGGTTTTTGTGCTCTCAAACTAGATGTCAGTAAAGCATATGACTGTGTTGAATGGCCTTTTCTTGAAGCTTGCTTACTGAAATTTGGATTTGATCACCGGTGGGTAAACCTGATCATGAAATGTGTCACCACTGTCTCCTTTTCTTTCCTTATAAATGGGGTGATATGTGGCAAGGTAACACCTTCTAGGGGGCTGCGTCAAAGAGACCCTCTCTCGCCGTATCTCTTTCGCATAGTCGCTGAGGTTTTTTCTTCTATGCGTATTAATGCCTTGAATGAAAGAAGGATTTCAGGAATCCAAATATGCAGGAATGCTCCAAAGGTCTCTCACCTCCTATTTGCCGATGATAGTTTATTATATTTCAAAGCAAATAAGGGGGAAAGCCAACAGATCATTAACATCTTACACTCAAATGAAGGCGCTTCCGGGCAAATGATCAATTTGGGAAAATCTTCTATGGCTTTTAGTTCCAATGTATCACATACCGACAGAGTGGTTCTACTCCAACAATTTTCCATTCAAGGGGCAAAATCTCATGAGAAGTATCTTGGTCTTCCTAATTTTCTTGGAAGGACCAATAATTTTAAATTCGGGTACCTAAAGGAGAGAATTTGGGGAAAACTTTAACGGTGGAAGGAGAAATTGCTATCCAAAGCAGGAAAAGAGACACTCGTCAAGGCCGTCGCTCAAGCTATCCCTACATATGCAATGAGTTGTTTCCAATTGTCGACAACTTTATTACAAGATATCTCGGCTTCAATTGCGCGATTTTGGTGCAGCCAAAATAAGAACAGCAAGGGGATACCTTGGATTGCATGGAACAAGTTGTGCACCTCTAAAGCTAGTGGCAGATTGGGCTTCAAGGATTTACGGGCCTTCAACAAAGCCATGCTAATGAAACAGGGATGGCGACTGCAAACAAACTCCTCATTGCTTGCGACTCGGATTTTGAAAGCAAGATATTTCCCTAATTTCTCGTTCGTGGAATCAAACCTGGGATACAATCCTTCTTTCACTTGGTGAAGCATCTGGGGTATCAAGAACATCTTGGAAGAAGGAATAATTAAACGAGTTGGTAATGGGCAATCGATTGATATTTAGGGGGATAGGTGGATCCCTCGTGCGAGTTCTTACAAGGTGATCACCCCTCACACGACTCAACAGATCCAGAAGGTGGAGGACGTTATTATAGGCCAGCCGCAACATTGGAACTCAAATATTATAAAGAATGTTTTTAGGCTGGATGATGCTGAAATTATCCTACAAATCCCGCTCCTGCTCCATCCATGTGATGATAAAATAGCATGGGCTCCTGACAGAAAAGGTAAATTTAGTGTTAAAACTGCTTATTTAACGGCTCAGGAATACTATGACAAGAACGGGTTAAGTGAAGGCTCCTGTAGCTATGCCTCATCCGATTCCGTATGAAAAAAGTTATGGAACTGCAATATCCCAAATAAAATTGAACACTTCGCTTGGCGAGCGTGCAAGAACATATTACTAGTGCGATATAACCTGTGGAAGAGGATGATCACTAATGATACAACCTGTGGGCTGTGTGGACTAGAGGCCGAAACCATTATACATGTTTTAAAGGAATGTCCTCACTCGACTCCCCTCTGGTTCATTCCATCCTTGGGTCTAGATGTGCTGAACACAAGGTGCAAAACTTTTATTTTTGGGTGAAGCAAATCATTTCCGAAAAGGAGGACAGTTTGGATTGTTTCTTGGTTATTGCTCGGGCCATTTGGAATCTTAGAAACAAAGTGGTTATGAATGGAGTTAAAGTGGAGGCAGTGCAACACATCCGATGGGCGGAAGGTATGCTTTACGAATTCAAAAAGGCAAATTTCAGAACTGATGACATGTCTCTGGAACGTCCTAACCGAAGTAGAATCTGGTGTAAACCAGGACGGGGCTATTTCAAAATAAATGTTGATGCGGCATGGAAGAAAATTTGGGCCTTCACAGGTATAGGAGTAGTTATTCGGGATTCTGGGGGGCTGGTTCAAGCATCGATGGTAAAGGGTTACGAAAATATTTCAAACCCTCTTCAGGCCGAATTACATGCAATATCAGATGGACTACAGCTTGCGCTCGATCTAGGACTACGGAACATACACATTGAAAGTGATTCCCTTACTGTTATTCAATTGATAAATTCACGTCACGACGATCGTTCTTCCCTCACTATGTTGATCGAGGATATCAGGGGGTTGATAAAGAAGTTTTATTCTGCTGCCTGCTCTCATGTCTATCGAGATTCTAACAAAGTGGCACATGGCCTTGCGAAATTAGGAACCAATTCTACTAATGTTTCTATTTGGATGGAGGATTATCCTCCTTCTATGTCTGATCTTGTAACCAATGATTTATAACAATTAAATGAATTCCTTTTCTCAAAAAATAAAATAAAATCGTTATCCTTTATAATGTAACAGAAAACAAAGGTGTATAATGGAATAAAACCGCTGTTATGATGCATGCCGGAATACACTCATAACTTTATGGCCTATGGCCGTTACCGTCACAAACTGTTATAAAGGCTGTTATAACCATGGTTCAAAATTTCGGTTTCGGTCTCTATCGAAACCGAAACGAAATGTCAATAATTCGGATATTTTCGGTCTGTATGAAGTTTTCGGCCGAAATTTTTCAGCTTCGGGCCAGCCCGAAACTGGAACAAAATCCGGAATTTTGATCCTTGGTTATAACAGCTGTTATAGAAACACGCATAAGACAGTTAATGAGATCTGTCTCCCTACTCGGTTCTTTTTGTTGTAAATGTGTTATTATACATCTGATGTCTAAAGGAGTTCAAAGCTTATTAGAATCTTTTATGCACATATTCAAATTCTGTTCATTCCTTTAACATATTCTGTAATTGGAGACTAAGATCTTTTTGCATATTAGGTTACTGATTGGACTGGTAGTGGGCTTGATTTTGAAGCAGATCAAGTAGGGCGGAGGGTCATCTTCCCATCGGGTGGTGTGCTTGCAACAAACGGTTTTTTACACAATAAAGTTTTGGAATTTGTATCTTCTAAATCACCTGTAGTTTGATATGCTCACAACTCAATTCGTGCGATGCAATTAATTATTTATTTTATTTGATTTGTCAAGAAAATTAACTTGTTTTTTTGGTTGAAGTTGATTCCATGATTGCTTGTATTGGGCGGTGTGAGCTGATTTTTTTATTTAATCGTTGTGATTGTTTGGGGGAATGGTAATATTCATTGCTTTGTTTAATCTATTTTGCATGGCTCTTTTAAGTCCTATGTCTCCACTGATTTCTGTTTAGGGCTACTCTCTCAATTACATTTAGGCATTGTTTGGTAAGGTGGGATGGTCAGTTTGCAATATCCTAGGATCATGGTTTTAAATGTCGGCCATAATCTGATTCATATAGGCTTGGTTAGGCCTGGCTAGATATGATATTGCCCACTAATTCAATATAGCTATAAATATCTGCCTATAGGCTGATATTAATAGGCATATCGGTTCCTATGAAAATAGCAGTGTTACTTTGGCGGTTCTATTTTTGGGATTTTTGCCTTGCCAACATTTGGTGGCACTTGGCACACGTGCGGACACTTGGACATTTTTCAAATAGCATGAAATTTCTAAATATATACGAAAAATCACATATTACTATTAAAATATTCATCGTTTTGACAAATGATAAAGTGAATTTTATTTTATTAAAAATGTGTAAAGTTTAGTAACTACTAAAAAGGGGTTTTGAGTTGTTGAAAATGATTTTATATCCATTCAAAAAGCTTAAAGCGCCAATGCACGTAAACGCCAATCGCCACACACGCGTATGCGACTGTGGTGGCTCATCGTTAGGCACACTCTTCTCTTCTTATTGTTTTGTTAAACAATAATAGAAGGTGAAAGATTCTATATATATAGTATGAATCACTTTTTACACTTTCCAATGTGAGATTATTTATTTACATATAAAAAATGAGAACTTTTATTGTCAAAAAATTAACCTACAAAACTAAGAAATTAAAAAGGAAATTTTATTTAAAATATTTATTATATTCTAAAGTAATAAATAAATATAACATGTCATACATCTATTTACACCTTAAGATTTGGCACTGTGTCATGTGTCTAGGTAAGACTGCTTTTGCTGTGTTTGGTGGCCAAAAGTGCATCATAATCTAAAGGGAGCCATTAATTGTACACGAAATCCATGTGATTGTACCAAGTGAAATTTGTCCTTGCACATGTTTTGTGGGATTGCTCCCAAAATTAAACAAAAATTGCACCGTAATTTTTTATTGTGGTCATTGTTTGCATCGACGTTTATAGGGGCCTGCAGATAGGAAATTTGCCCAACTTCATCTTCTCCAACAAGCCTGCATCTTTGTAAGCCCCTCATAACAGTTTTTTTTTTTTTTTTCCTCACTTGTTTCACCCCAAACCTTTGAGGTTTTGATCGGAAATTTGAAGGGATGCATTCCCCCTCATCAAGCCCAGGTTCATAGTAGCTGATTAATGGTTTTCGAATAGAACCCAAGGAACTTCATCGAGCTTTAATGGTGGTTTGAAGGGATGAGCAGTAGATCTGATTATTTCTGGGGGATTTCCATCTACATTGTTGCTGCTGTACTCCTTTCTTCTCCATTGACTTCTATGTGATCTCATTTGAAGGTTCTATGGCTGCCATCGGTTGCTGAAACAAAAATCTGAGCCTGGTTGCAAACTGGTCTCCACGCGTCTCTAATTCGCGTCTCTCGAACTCTAAGAGGAATTTTGCGCGTCGCGTGTATTGAAGAGTTTTGTGCTTCATGTCTCTTGGTCTCCTCTTTTAACTTTTATACTCCGATGCAACTAGGTAACTTAAGTATTTTGAAAAAAAAATAATTAATAGTATTTTTCATTTATCCGGTGCAATCACACAAATTTCCCCTAATCTAAATAACTGTCTGATGCAAAATGATGAGAGAATATCTTTTAGACCTGTTGACCTGTTGACTGTCACTGCGTTTAGGGGATTTAAAAATCCATTAAAGTCAGGCTTTAATATGATCTAGTAACTTAAAAGTTCTATACCTCCTAGAAAAAGTCAGGTTGGAGGGCACATCCTTTTTTTTCAATGAATAAAAACGGTAAAAAGGTTTGGACCATTACTCGATTTGTGCATGTCATCCTTGCGCAAGGGGGGCATGCTAATCTTCTCTGTATCGTTATTTTACTCTGATAAGCTCACGAAAAAGAAGAAGAAAGAAGAAGAAACCCATGAAAACTTATGAAACCCCCTTAAAATCTATGAAACCTTCTAGAAGAAGAAGAAGAATAAAAGAGTTTCATGGGTATCATGTCAATGGGTTTTGATATTTCATTCTTGAAGATGAAGTGAATTTTAAGAGGGTTTTCAGTCTCGCGGACTCGCTCTAATGTACAAGGACTCGTCTGAATATTCGACTCCTTGGAATGGGGTGGACGCCCCGGGATGGAGGACTCACTAAGATTCGTTGGAATAGAGGAGGTGAAAGATGATGGAGGAAGAAGATGAAGAAAGACACCCACATAAGTAGGTGCTAGACTCATGACCCCTGAAAGATTGAGCAAAGAAAAAAAATAACAATTAGGTTGTACGTAGGTGCCCAGCAAGATTCCCTGGGTGCTACTAAAGCTACTTTTTTTTTTTGTCTTTTCTTTCATGTTTTAAAGGGTGCCCGCTAATATCCGTCATGCTTTTAATCATTTAATAGGTGAGCTATGATCTCAAGATCTACTGTATCAAAATGGGACAAAAACAATATCCTTCGCCTGACTCAAGGCAGTCAACAGTACTAAGATTGGAACCATTGTTGAGACCGAATCTTGGTTCCCAAAGCCATAAGAGATAATAAATAAGCATAATAAAATCATAAGGGATATCCTATTTGCAACTATAGTTTTAAAAAACACTCTAGGGTTGCCCATAATAGTATCCATTTCGACTATGACGTCTCTTTATTTGTACCCGCAACCACCGAATCTTTGAGGGAAACTATGCTAAAAACCATTGACTGCTTTAAATCAAACGATGAAGATTGCTTTTCCTCAATCTTCAACATGATGAATCTAGAGAGCATTGGGTCTGTTTTTCATTGCACATGACACAGATCCCATAAAAGTGACCAATAAACCATGTGCTACACATCACACTCAAACATAATTTTGAGGTCACTTTCTTGGATGTGTGTCATGCGAAATCAAAAGCTAACTGTCTGATGGTATGCCCATGCTCTCAAGATCCATTGTGTGGTAGATTTGGATGACAAACAATTTCCATCGTCTAATTCAAAGCAATCAATGTCTTTTAATATAGGCGCCCTCAAAGATTCAGTAGGTGCAAATAAAAATACTCCTAAAATATAGAAAAAGGTTAGAAATGTCATATTCATCTTTTTTAGCTTCTTTTATGGAAGAAGATGCCTATCCCGTACTCATCGTCACGAACAAGGTGTCAAACTCGATACGTATCGGCTGAAACCGATACAACTCAGTAACTTAAAAAAAAAAACACATTTCTATGCTCAAATCGATACGTATCAGCTGATACTGATATCGAGTTGGAGGACTGATACGTATCAGTTTGCCGAAAAACAGATACGTGTCGCCGATACGTATCGGTATTGACCGATTTTTTATACCTTGATCACGATTCTAATGGCTCTTAATTGATGAATTCCCTTTTAAGCTGACTTTCACAGATTTAAATGCTCTTGAAGTCTATAGCATCAACTTTTATCATTCTTTTTTAATAATGTAACTATAGCTTAAACCTCAGTAACATGAATTTTCGACATGATAAAAAAAATAATTCTTTCCATCTTAATCTGTCATCTCACCTGCTGTATCTCTCCCTTTTCTTGAATAATTATCTTCGTAGCTTTAAACCATTCATAGTCACCAAGTCAGGGTTTGAAAATAATTCAGCAAGGCTAAAATTGGAAAAGTTTTGCAAAATTCAGCATGTTTAGGAAAAATTTAAGAAAAGATCAAAGAAAAAATAACAAAATAAAAATAAGAAATTTATGAAAAAGTCACATTATATGTAAATTAATCATGAATCTTGCAGACTTCTAAAAATAAACATATTTTAAAAAATTTCGCAAATAATTCTTGATTAATTCACATAACATAAAAATTGCAAATTAGTCACAAAATTTTCAAATATTCAGCAAATTATAATACTTATTAGGCCCAAGTCTCATGAAAATTATATCTATTCGTAAGCCCGAACTCATTTATTTGAGTTTGGCTTTGCGAATCCATTTCTCAACTCTTCTAATCAATGCTATACTTTCTTATTGACTTTGCAGTCGTTCATGTCCCTTCTCACTACCCTCTAAAGGCTCTAACCTCAGGATTATTTATACTAAAGCAATGACCTCCAATTACACATGGATCATGCAATCTTTGATCTAGACAATCCACAAGACGTGTTGTATTGATGGGGTATCGTTGACATGTTGGACTATCCTAACCCTTTGATCAGCATAATCTCCATGATTAAATGAGTCAAGCGGTTGTCTGAACCTGTATTTGGGCTAAAAACAATGAGGTTAAAAAGATTTTTAATGGAACCAAAAACCATCTGAAACAAATTGGCAGATGCCGACTTAGATGTCTATCATGCAAGGATCAAACTAGCAGTTTCATTTTTGGTTTCAGGCATGACCGAAACCCAAAATTCCCTTTCATATATATATTTGGACCGAAATTTTGGTTCAAGTTATCGATTTGGCGGGGACCGAAACCGAAGCAATTCGGCTGATAACTTGAGTTATAGGCCAAAATTTTGAACCAGGCTATCATGTCTCAGGTTTTGACAATGACAATCACAACGACTGATTTTTTTTCTTTGAAATAAAAAAAACTACTTGAAGAATGTTTCAACTTATTATACTATGACAAAAAAATTTAGGAAAAGAGATTGACACATTTTTCAAGACCCCAAAAAGTCATTTGATCAATGTGAGAGAAACATTTATAATTGAAATTATGTAAATATCCTTCTACTAAATGCCATATAAAACAAATGATATCCTGTATTTAATTGGGTTGAACAGTTTAAATTATTTAAAAAAAAATTCCTTGTTTTCTAAAAAATAATTTTTTCTGTTGTTTTTAGAAATTTCGCTAGCTTCCTCTTCATCATCCAAAGCCTTTATTTGCATTCTATTTTATTTTTCAAATAAAAATACAATTAAAGTACATGAGATGTACAACTACAAAGATAATTTAATTAAGGGAGCCATTACTTGCCCACTTTATAAGTGATTGCACCAAATTAATCAAAATTAGTCCTTGCACCTGTTCTATGTCATACACCTATAACTAAAAAAAAAAAAAAACAGTACTTTAAAATATTATCTTGGCCCACGTTTCCTCTCTCCACCGTTCTCTGTCTATCATTCTCTCTCCATTCTTCTCTCTCAACCGTTTCTCTCCACCATTTTCTGTCTATGGACTCCTTACACATCACTTATTGGGAGAGAAACCTCCTAAACTATAGAATAGTTTCCACCGTTCTCTGACAATCATTTTCTCTCCATTCTTCTCTCTCAACTGTTTCTCTCTCCATTTTCTGTCTATGGACTCCTCTTACACATCACTTATTGGGAGAGAAACGTCCTAAAATATAGAATAGTTTACAAGAGGTGATAGAATCATTGTGGAATAAGAAAGCCAATATACAGATTACACATACTACTGACAGATTAAGCAAAATCTTAGCAATTGGATTTCTATAGCTAATTTATGGGTTGGGCAGGGCTAGGTGATGGTTGTTCAATCCCTCGCCCAATGCCAGATTTATAGGTTGGGTAGGGCTAGGTAATGATCGTCCAATCCCTAGCTAAGGTGAGAATCTCGACCAATCTCTCGCTGAGGTGATGATCTCGCCATGTGAATATTGACTGTCTATTGTTCTCTCTGCTTGTCTCTCTCCCTCTCTCCACCTTGTTTTCTCTCTCTAGACCTCTCTCTTTCTCTCTCTATTGTCTCCCCCAAATTTAATCTTTTATATTTAAGGTGCAACCACTTTGGTAACTTAGTCACTAAAATAACAAGAAAATATCATACTTTTTACTAATTTGGGGCAACCACATGAAAAGCATGTGCAAGTAATGGCCCTCTTTAATTAATGATTGTCAAATAAAATATTCAAAAAAGCAAAGCAGGGATGAACTACGTGTTGCATTATGTACATGAGGCAGGATCTCTGAATTTTTGCTGTACATGATAGCTGGGTGGGAAGAGAACGATACTGAACTCAGAAACAAAATTTTTGCATATTATACATGGAAGGTACAGGAGCAAATTAAAAAGGGCATTTACATCGAGGAAGTAAAGGGGATAAATAGTGCCTGCCAGAGAGATGGTTGGTCTCCAATGCTTGCTTTCAGAGCTTCTCTTCAAGTTTTGTCCTGATCATCAAACTAAAATAGTTGAGTCATATATAAATCAATGGCAAAAATTGGTTAATGCCAAGTATAGTAACAAAGATCGGATTAGGCAATCATTCGGTGGGGTTTCAATTTGTTTTTAATTCGGATAAATCCTGTAAAGATTTGGAAAAAATTCGGGGTTTATAAGAAAAATAATAAACTATTAAAGTATAGAAAAATAGACTTAACCTGTTAAAATAAAAAATGATGTCCGTCAATAATAACATTAGTCTGCTTGCCCTAAAAATTTACAATTATTAAAAAAAACAATACGAAGTATGATGAAGCATGCATCACAGTGATAAAAATTAGGAAAATTTTGTTAAATTTGAAAAAAGTTCAGAGAATTGATGAATCAAGCAAAAAGTTCGGTACACCACCTACTCGGAGAATTTTTCCAAAATTTTGATAAATTCCCAGAATTGTCATAGATGCCAAGTAGACTACCTACTTTGATAATACATGCATGCATAGATTTTGTATGTTTATGGGTTTCTACAAAATCTCATTCATATTTGCAAAATAAGAAAATGATAATTTAATATATAAAAAAATGTCATCACCATTGATATATCTAACTGCGCAGAAGCAACTGAAAAGTACTGATTCCAAATAAAATTTAGGAGGGCTTAGATGAAAATAAGTCATGTGATGTATGAATTAATTGCAATGTACCAATAAACTTCAGCCCAATAATTTTAGGCTGTGTTAGGGATTGCTATTTGGAGGGAAATAGCAGATTTAAATTGCACTTTTAAAGAGAACCAAATTAAGCTCTTTTACTCACCGAAAGAGCTAAGAGCAATTACAACCAAACACAGTCCCATACTATAGTGATCTGTGCCAGAGCAGATAGTTGCTCTTTGCCTCTAAAGAGCAATCCCAAACACTGCCTTAGAATGATTTTATAGTGCGGTACCATTGGTGGAAGTGGCAACCATAGATTCTTTCTTTGCAACCATTTGTTTGCATGTGCGAAACCATTGATTCAAAGCTTTGAATCAGAAAATGGAGATCGTTTTCTCTTTCCATATCTTCCACACAATAGATCACCATCAGATGGTCAAATGCTGATTCCATGTGGCACACATCCCAAAAACGTGAATTTGATCACGACATACCATTTAACGTGGTTCTCAAGTCACTTTTTGGGACTTTGCCAAGTGAAATCAACATATTACATATGATTATCTGATGGTAGCCCATGATCTCAAGATCTGTTGTGTTAAAGATTGAATGATAAATTATCTCCATCGTCTCATTAAACACAGTCAAAAATTTTGCACGTGCATACCCATGAATGTGAAGAAAGAATCTATGTTACAAATAATGGAGGTGTTTATAGTATCAAGCAACATATATTGAGATACTGACATGTTACACCACCACTGGGTAAAAATCTGATGGACGCATAACTGGTCCATCATTGACGAAGTGCCGCTTTATTAACATACATTGTGTCAATAGCAGGTAACATCAGGGTGCCTCCAAATGGGGTATAAATATAACTACCATAATGCGGCGGTGTAAGCCACCATACGATCATTCCTTGAGTAAAAGTGTTCCAATGATTTCTTTGTTGGGTCGATGATATCAAGCATGGCACTCAAAGAGAACAACTTTTTCCCTTGTCTCATAATTATTATTGTAAGTTAAGACACTAACCTCACTGCGCAATAACAGTTAATGACTAGACCATCTTACCAGCCCGCCTTCATCAATTTTTGTAGACCATCTTCTTCATTTTACTTACCTGGTTCAAAATTTCATGCAAAGATAAACTTAATAGTAGTGTTTGTATGCCCTTGCATTGAATTCATATATAAGCGCACTATTACCCTTCTAGGACCTTTGTGCAAACTATGAATTTTGAAATTGAAAATATTATCTAGCACCTAGGCCAATAAGTGTGTTCACAATAAATAATCTTCTATTAATCAAACTGATTATCACCTCTCCCACAAAACTAAGAAGAAAATATATACTAATTAATAACAGAAGTAGAAAGGGAACATTAATCATTGTTAAGAAACATAGTTTTGCACATATGTTTATGTGCATGCATGCATGTATTACTCCTGAGGCATGTTCGTATAGGAATACCGGTCATTTAACACTGACGCTTATCATTTTATGCAAAATGAGGGAATCCCAATTTTCATAAAGTAGCCATCTAGGAAATTATGACCAATTTTAAGAAAACAAAGAGAAAAAATGGCAAATTATGACTTCCACGTCAATTCCAAATTCCCAACAAACATGCGATCCATGCATAAAAAGTAACTGTTTAAATTAAGATTGCAGCAAATTAATAAAAAAAATTTAATTTTACAATTGCAACTTACACCACAATTGATGTCATGTAGTCAACTCTCGAATTTCTTTAATTGCAGCACTAATCCCATAGAGACACATTTTCTTTACCTGTTTTGGATCCACCCAAAAAAAAAAAAAAAAAAAACAAATAAGAGAAAATTAAAAACAAAAAAAAAGAAAAAGGATATAATTTTCCACTATTAAACAAATCCACATAAGAAAAATCTTAAGAGAACAGAAGAACAAAAAATAATAATAATACTAGATCTAGCAACCATGAGATTCACCTCTAATTTATCTTCCTTGGCTTTATGATTGTCTGGAAGTAAACGGAGTTCATCAATCAACTTGATACACTCACTAGCATTCTCCGGCGACACAAAGTCCAGGGCCACTTTTATGCATGACTGCAAATGATTGCCCGCCAAAATGAATAATTTCATACAGGTATCATAGAAGGAAGATTTTACGCCCAGTCATGATTCATAAATTATAAGAAATTAGAGAACTATAACATCTTATAATCACTTCTAAGACCACACATTTATCTAAAGGTTCAAAACAAACATGTGGATGATTCACATAAAATGACAAATTCCGCCTGTTTTACACTACACTAGCACCGGCTGCCAGCACACACATCACACTCAGATAGACCAATACATATGAAGATCATGCACCTTTCAGTTATGTGTTTCAAAAGATTTCAATATTACAAATAAAACAAGAACCATTTTAAAAAACAAAAAGAACAAAATTATATAAAGGTACAAAAAATGACATGCAGAGAATGGCCATTTTTGTTTAGGGAAAAAAGCAAAAATCAAGAATTTTCGTCCAAGTACTCTATCCCTGTATCAACCTAAAATTACTAACGCCACAGAAATGAGAATAATAACTATTAAAAAAAACAAGAACTGCAGCATATAAAATCCAATAACTGTATGGGGAAGCAGTCTGCTTCAAAGCAGCTGATAATAAGAACAAAATTAATTTTCTTAATTAATACATAGATAGAAATTCATTAAAGAAGAGTACACAAACATACCTGCAATTAGCGAGATGCTTGAGCAGACAAAAAGGCCCATGAAAAAGAAAAAACTGACCCAAGAGGCCGGGGAAAGCATCTTACTGAACCTCCATCATACGTGGACAAAAGCCTCCCACTGGTCATGGATGCTATCCATCTCATCCTGCCTGTCAGCCACCTTCATCACTGTCCACTCAGCTATAGTCTTTTATAAACTTTATGACCAGCGACATCGTCATCTTAGATAAAGCTATGGGCAGAAAAAGTTACAGTTAGGGTTTGGATGGGGGAGAAAGAGGACTAAGGAGGAGAGGAAGAGAAATTAGCGTTTAAGTGTTGGTTAGACTCATTCCTTTATTCATTGGTACTTATACTACTTACAAAATGATAATGACACACTCACTAACACTATGACACCCATTTACATATATCGACCTGGTACACTCTCCAACTTAATATACATACACACCAATAATCCCCCTCCTACTCATGCCCAGCTTGGAAGTGACATCCTATAGATGAATTCTACCAACTGCCTTGGTGAGAACATCAGCAAGTTGGTCTTTGGAAGAACTTTAGGCGTAGAGAATTCTTGTGATTCTACCTTCTGACCAATGAAATCACAATCAACCTCAATATGCTTAGTTCTTTCATGGTAGACCAGATTTTCTGCAATTTGAAGAGCAACCTCATTATCTCCATAGAGGCTCATAGGTAAACGGATGTGTATACCTTCACTGACTCCCTGAGCCAAAGCACTATCTTCAGCCTCTGCACTTGAACTTGAGAACAGATGCTGCTTCTTGCTCTCCAGGTGACAAGATTATCTCCAAGAACATGGCAGTGCCTGTAGTAGATCTTCTGTCAGTAATTGATCCTGCCCAGTCAGCATCTCTAAACACTTCAACATCTAGATGACCATGATCTTCATATCGGAGGATTTGGTAGACAACATCATGTGAGGAGTGTGAGGAACATGCGTATGTTGGCTCACAACATTGACTACGTATGCAATGTCAGGATTTATCATGGTTAGGTAAATAAGTTTCCCAACCAGCCTCTGATATTTGCGAACATCTTTTAGCAATTCTCCCTCTTCAGGATTGATCCTATGACTCTGGTCCATAGGAGTATCTATAGGTTTGCAACCAAGTATTCCCGCTTGCTTTGGCACAGTCACAGCGCATTCTATTTGTGAGAGAAAAATTCCATAGGAGTATCTACAGGTTTGCTTCAATGCCCATAAAATATCTAAGCGGACCCAAATCTTTAATATCAAACACCTGGCTTAGATATTACTTCAGCTTCAATATCTCTCGACTGCCATCTCTTGTGACAATGATATCATCCATGTACACGGTAAGAATAATCATATTTTGTACCTTCCTCATAAAGAAAGAGTTATCATAGTGAACTTCGTTTGTACCCAAACTGCATGACAACATCACTAAATCTCCTAAACCAGGCTCGTGGTGACTATTTCAGCTTGTAAATAGCTTTTTTCAACCAGCAGACTTGGTTCTTCGCGCCCCTGAAGAAGACGACCTGGAGGTAAAGTCATATGTAGCTCTTCCTTCAAGTCACCATAGGAAGGCATTCTTTACATTGAGCTGATAAATGAGCCACTTCTAGTAGGCAGTTAGAGATATAAGCACTCGGATGATATTGAGTTTTGCTACTGGTGCAAAGGTATCATGGTAGTCGATTCCCGATGTTTGTGTGAAACCTTTAGCTACAAGTCTCGCTTTGTATCTTTCAATCGACCCATCTGGATGATATTTAACGGTGTGCACTGACGGGGACGCCGACATTGTAGACATCGGATATGGACCTTTTCGCGTGTACTGACGTCGGAAGAAGAGGAATGGAAATTAAAACTAGGAGAGAGAGGACATTCTGGAAACCGCAAGGAGAAGTGCCGCAGCAAGCCCTCGCTCGAGCGGTTATAATCCTCGCTCGAGCGGGCCCAGTGACGAAAATTTTCTTTTATTTGTTTTTTTTAGTCTTTTATTATTTTAGAACTCTTTTAGTGCGAGTTTTATTTCATTTAGGGTTTTCTTAGCCTATATAAAGGCCTTGTAAACACTCTATTAAGATTATTGATTATGAATGAAAAGAGCTTTTGCTTATGTGTGCTTGAGATGAGCCTCTACGAAGAGTGAATCTTCTTCCCGAGAAGGGTTTGGTGCGAAGCCAAGGGTGTGAAGCTTACAATTCTATCTACCTCTTTTATCTTTGTTTGCGTGATTCTACAACCCTAAATCGACCATCTTCTTGTGAAATCCCAAACCCTAAATTTCCCTAAATCCTTGAATTGATCTGATTCAACAACCGTAGAGCCCAGTAGGGTTATTAAACCTTCCGCACCTGATATTCAGAGAAAATCAGTGATCCCATCATTGAATCGTGAGCACCCTAATCTGGAAAGAAACCTAGAGTTCTATCTCTAGGATCGATCTGCGCTGCAACCTAACGGATCTAGCGCCTGGACTGAACCCTGCTTGAATTATACGTGATTTTCCCAAGGAATACTACGAGACCCTGAGGTATTCGTTATACTTTGCAAGTTTCATTGTTTAGTTTAATTCCAATTTAATTTCGGTAAAAATTCAATCATATCATTCACGTAGTTTAGGGTACCGTCCTGCGTCAGTTTTGGTATCAGAGCCCTAGGTTCTAGATTAGGGCATACTGTGTGACATTGCATTCATTGCACTTTATTTTCATCACATATTATTTCAGTTTTTGCCAAAGTGTTCATCTTGCCTTCCATTCTAGAGCCCGTCAGTAGTAAACTGTATCACCATGGACATGAGTGGGATTACCGAAGCTCTTAACAGCCTGAGGGCTGACCTAAAATCGATCAACGATCGAATGACTACCTTAGAGGCAGCCCAAAGGACTTTCGAAACATCCAATGAGAGATTGTTAAACCGAGCCAATCGGTTAGACGAGGGTGATGAGTACTTTGAACCACACCGTGAGCGTAATGGTCCACGTTTTGAACGAAATGGCTACCAACATAATCGGAGCCGGAATCATAGGTTTGATCATCATGGAGATGACTACGACCCGGAAGGGAGGCTCCTCAAAAATGTCCGAGTTGAGTTCCCGACTTTTGATGGAAGGCTAGATCCTCAAGTCTTCCTTGATTGGTTATCCGATATGGACCAGCACTTTGAGTGGTTTAGCATGAGCGATGAGAGGTGTGTTAGACTTGCTAAGATGAAGCTCATAGGCCAAGCCCAACTCTTTTGGGTCAACGTTGAACGATCGTAATCTAATGCGGTTGTGCTCCCATTATCCATTGGGAGGACATGAAGCGACTTTACGAGAGAAGTACGTACTACCATCGTCTCCTTGACCAATGGAAAATCTGCGCCAAGGTAGTATGCCCAGACGGATTACATTGGCAAATTTGAAGAGTTCATGATGAGAGCCAAGGTATCCGAAGACCCCAAGTCACTCTATCCAGATTTCGCATCGGATTGAGATTTGACTTGCGTAAAGAGTTAGTCTCCCACCTGTTGAGACTCTCACGAGTTACACTCTTGCTCAAGACCTTGAACGATATTTGAAAAATGACGGTGACTAGGCGATCGATTTTCACACTAGTCAATTCCGGAAATCGCGTGAAATCTAGTCAAACCCAAACCCATCAATGTGAGGTTTGACAAAGGTAAGGTGTAGCTCAGAATCCTCGAAGAGTGGGTCTCATGTCAAATGCTATAAATGTCAAGGGTTGGGACACTTTGTCGCCCAATGCCCTACGAGAGACCCACAAAGGAATCTCTTCATTGACGGGGAAGGAGAAGAGAGTGAAGGAGTTTATGAGGAAGAGGTCTTTGAGCCGAATGCCACACCTAGTGACGAGGAAGGTGATAGCATGGGTCGCGCTCTAGTTGTGAGGTGTGCCTTTGCACAACCTCAACGGGATGAAAAGGAGGATTGGCGAAGGGAGAACATCTTCCACACCTTTGCCACATGTGGGACAAAGAGTTGTAGGGTAATCGTGGATAGCGGAAGCTGCACCAATGTGGTGTCAGAACATACCGCCACCCGCTTAGGGCTTACACCTGAACCTCATCCGAGACTTTACAAAGTCGCATGGGTTGACTCTTCATCCATTCCCGTATCTCAGAGGTGTCGTGTACCCATACAGTTGGGTTCATACACTGACACCCTATGGTGCGATGTGGTACCAATGGATGTGGGCCACATTATCTTAGGGAGGCCATGGCTCTATGATTTGAACGTGACTATTTTTGGGCGATCTAACATTTGTACGTTCAATTACAAGGGCAAGAAAATCACTCTTAACCCTTTGGCTCCCAAAGCACCATCAGTCAACAGAGTTGAGAAGGGAGGTCAATCCAAGGCCATCAATATTGTGACCCCTTCAGAGTTTGAGAGAGCATCGAAAGATGAGAGTGTTGTGTATGTCGTTGTTACTGTTGAGAGCACTTTAGTCGGCTGAGTACCCCAAGGAGGTAGAGCCCATCCTGAATGAATTTGTGGATGTCTTCCCCGAAGACTTACCTAGTGAGCTCCCTCCCATGCGTGACATTCAACACGCAATTGACTTAGTTCCCGGATCGACATTACCGAACCTGCCCCACTACAGGTTGAATCCGGTTGAGCATGCCGAGTTGACTCGGCAAGTCAGTGAGCTCCTACAAAAGGGGTTCATAAAAGAGAGTCTGAGCCCGTGTGCTGTACCAGCATTACTCATGCCTAAGAAAGATGGTACATGGCGCATGTGTGTGGATAGCCGAGCGATTAATAAGATCACTGTTAAATATCGGTTTCCCATACCGCGGCTCGATGACATGCTTGACATGATGGTTGGAGCCACTATCTTTTCCAAGATAGACCTTAAAAGTGGCTACCATCAGGTGCGTATTCGCCCTGGCGATGAATGGAAAACCGCCTTCAAGACCAAAGACGGTTTTTATGAGCGGATGGTCATGCCTTTTGGGCTTTCCAATACCCCGAGCACATTTATGAGGCTCATGACCCAAGTGTTGAGGCCATTCCTTGGCAAATTCCTTGTCGTATACTTTGATGACATCCTGATTTACAGCCCAGACAAGGAACAACACATCATCCGCCTAAGGTTGGTTTGCGAAACCTTGAGGGGAGAGAAGTTATATGCGAATCTCAAGAAGTGTACCTTCATGCAGCATTCTGTTGTATTCTTGGGATTCATTGTCTCGGTAGACGGGATGGTTGCGGACCCTACGAAGGTTAAGGCCATTGTGGAGTGGCCCGAACCTCAGAATATTCATGAAGTCCGTAGCTTCCACGGTTTGGCCACATTTTACCGTCGCTTCATCCGAAATTTTAGCACCATCATGGCTCCCATTATCGATTGCATGAGAAAAGGGGAGTTCCTATGGAGCAAAGCTGCGACGAGGGCCTTTGCCGAGATAAAAGAGAAAATGGTTACTGCACCCGTCATGCGCCTACCAGACTTTTCTAAAGTTTTCGAAGTAGCATGTGACGCATCGGGTGTAGGCATAGTGATCTTGAGCCAAGAAGGCCACCAGAGCCTATTTTAGTGAGAAACTCAATGAGGCAAAGCAGAAATACTCCACCTATGACAAGGAGTTTTATGCGGTCGTCCGATCTCTGTGGTATTGGAAACATTACCTGAGACCGCAAGAATTTGTGTTGTTTTCTGACCACGAAGCCTTACGTTTCCTTGCTGCCCAGAAAAAGTTGAACCCGAGGCACGAAGTGGGTCGAGTACCTTCAAGGGTTCACATTTGTTTTGAAGCATAAGGTTTGGTGCGAGAACAAGGTCATTGATGCGCTTAGTCGTCGAGTCATGACTTTGCAGCCTATGAGCACCGAGGTCATCGATTTGAGCAGTTGAAGCAAGATTATCCTGATTGCCTAGATTTAGGCGAATATACCGCTTTTGAAAATTCAACAACAATAACTCCAATATACCTCGCTAGATGGGTATTTGTTCAAAGGAATCGCTTGTGCATCCCTCGCACTTCATTGCGTGACTTCCTCATCTGGGAGTTACATGGAGGGATTGCTTACATTTTAGCGATAAAACCAAAGGCACTTGTTGAGGATAGGTTCTATTGGCCTAGCCTTGTGAGAGATGTCTCTAGGGTTGTAAAACAATGTCAACATGCCAAGTTGCAAAGCATATAAAACAAAATACGGCATGTACACCCTTGCCCGTGCAAGCACACACCCCTGGTAAGACATCTCCATGGATTTCGTGCTAGGACTTCCAAAGACTCAACGAAAGCACGATTCCATTTTGTGGTAGTGGACCGCTTTTCTAAGATGGCCCACTTCATACCCTGCCCAAAACCTCCGGCGTCGGCTCACATAGCCAAACTATATTTCGGGAGGTTGCGCTCACATGGTTTACCCTGCATTTATCAGTGTCGGATCGAGATGTGAGATTTATTATACGGAAAACTTTATGGCACATGATGGGTACCATGCTCCAATTTTCTTGACCTATCATCCTCAAACAGATGGCCAAAGAGTCCACCAATAGGAGCTTAGGTAATCTTCTCCGTTGTCTTGTTGGTGATCACCCTAGGACTTGGGATTCTATTTTGCCTTTAGCCGAGCTTGCATATAACAATTCAGCCAATAGGTCCCTAGGTATGAGTCCTTTTGAGGTCGTCCTTGGTCATAGGCCTAGAACACCAATTGATCTAATTCCCATATGCGCATCTCATCGAGTTTTAAGTCGGCCGATTCATTTGCATATACATGAATTGCATCAAATTAGAAAAATTAATGCTAGCAATGAACAATACAAAATATTCTGCGGATCAAAAGCGCTTCAAGGAATTCGAGTTGGAGATTACGTCATGGTTCGGGTTAGGCTGGCGGTTCCCATTAGAGCCCAGAAGAAACTTCAAGCCTGTGGGCTGGGCCTTTAGAATTGTGGCAAGGGCGTACTAATGCATATGTTCTTGAGCTTCCACCGATATAGGGTCACTCTACATTCAATGTGGAGGACCTGGTTCCCTCTGTGGCCCATTACCCCCCCTCACAACCCCTTCCACGCAGCCCCGAGCCCACATTCCAGCACCACCCTGCAACCCCTATCCTTCCCTTCCCCACACAAGCAACGCAGAGAGGAGATCGAAAGAATACTAGATGATATGGCGATATCCACTCATGATGGTGGAATTCAAAAGTACTTGGTCAAGTGGTTTGAAAAGTCGGACTCCGAGAACTCATGGGTAGCTGAAGACGAAGTTCGACGTTTGAACCCCGACATACTCGAGCGCTATCACGACGCCGCTTCATCGGTGATGAAGCCTTTTCGGCCCGAGAGAATTGACGGGGATGCCGACATTGTAGACATCGGATATGGACCTTTTCGCGTGTACCGACGTCGAAAGAAGAGGAATGGAAATTAAAACTAGGAGAGAGGACATTCTGGAAACCGCAAGGAGAAGTGCTGCAGCAAGCCCTCGCTCGAGCGAGCCCTCGCTCGAGCGGTTATAATCCTCGCTCGAGCGGGCCCAGTGACGAAATTTTTTTTTTTTTTTTTTTTTTTTTTTTTTAGTCTTTTATTATTTTAGGACTCTTTTAGTGCGAGTTTTATTTCGTTTAGGGTTTTCTTAGCCTATATAAAGGCCTTGTAAACACTCTATTAAGATTATTGATTATGAATGAAAAGAGCTTTTGCTTATGTGTGCTTAAGACGAGCCTCTACGAAGAGTGAATCTTCTTCCCGAGAAGGGTTTGGTGCGAAGCCAAGGGTGTGAAGCCTACAATTCTATCTACCTCTTTTATCTTTGTTTGCGTGATTCTACAACCCTAAATCGACCATCTTCTTGTGAAATCCCAAACCCTAAATTTCCCTAAATCCTTGAATTGATCCGATTCAACAACCGTAGAGCCTAGTAGGGTTATTAAACCTTCCGCACCTGATATTCAGAGAAAATCAGTGATCCCATCATTGAATCGTGAGCACCCTAATCTGGAAAGAAACCTAGAGTTCTATCTCTAGGATCGATCTGCGCTGCAACCTAACGGATCTAGCGCCTGGACTGAACCCTGCTTGAATTATACGTGATTTTCCCAAGGAATACTACGAGACCCTGAGGTATTCGTTATACTTTGCAAGTTTCATTGTTTAGTTTAATTCCAATTTAATTTCGGCAAAAATTCAATCATATCATTCACGTAGTTTAGGGTACCGTCCTGCGTCATGCACCCACTTGCAGCCTCGACTTTCTTTCCTTCTGAAAGTTTCGTGACTTTCCAGGTGTGATTCTGCTTCAGGGCATTCATTTCCTGCAACATGACCTCTTTCCATTCTGGCTTGGATAAGGCCTCAGAGATAGAACAAGCAATACAAATGGATCCCAATGAAGAGATAAAACTGACATAGGAAGCAGAAAGAGCACCCCTATTCGAGGTTTTAGGGGACTCATCAACAGTTGGGCCATCCTCCGAGGTTGACAGGTGATTTGTGTCTTGACTCTTGAGTAAGAGGGGAAGGAGCTGTCACAGCTTTTGTCTTCCTTTTCAGCTCGAAGAACTTTCCTTTCCCAAATCAAATTTGTCTTTGACCACTTAGGATCACTTGTACAAGCTAGTTTTTAACATCATCTTCTCTTTTTTCCGTGGTATAAGACAGTGGCAACGGAATGTCATTGCACTCTTCTTTTGTATATTTCTCTCTCTGAAGAGGGTAATGAGGGGGTGTAAAAAACTTAGTGGACTCAAAAAAATGATGTAATAATTCAAAAAATTGATCTCTAGTTCTTTACCATATGATTTTTGCATAAAAAACTGGACAGTTGAAACAGGTTAGTTGCCACCATTGATTTCTGATGTTAAAATTACATGATAGAAATCATTTGTTTTAATGTCCCCCCTTGCTCCATGTGGCAACGAACACATGTTTTGGATGCCATGTGTCACCAATGTTTTAGATGCCTGTTATCTATATTAACAGGCTTCTTTTCGCTGCACGGAAATAGCTCGGCCAACAGTCCAGAAAAGTATATTGATTAAGGTAGGGCCCATATTATATGCAGATGGGACATATCTTGATGGGAATGGTATCTTCTTACAATTGTTTCTGAATAATTAGAATGACCCCATGCATTCACCTTTACTTGAACTTCCATTCCACTTGCAAGGAAATTTGAATTGAACTGGTGAAACTCTTTTTTTTTTTTCACTCGAACTAAATAAATTACAAAAATTTAACAATTACTATAATTACAATTCTGCATGCTAATGTGCGCGAGCAATAGTAAGCATATTCACAAACATCTATGATAGCAACAGTAAGATCATCCACAGTAACACACATACACACACACCATCTACTTTCTAGCACTACTTATAATTGTTGAATCCAACAAAATACTGGAAACTTAATCGCAGTTAGCATTAACTTTAATATGTTACTGAGGGACAAAATGCTGGGAACAAAAAAAAAAAGATGAGTTAGATATGCAAAATGCAGTTTTAGGAGATCAAAATCAACAAAGAGAACAAGCTCAAACCAACAAAAGGCTTTAGAGTTGGACCATGGAAAAAAATAAAAATAAATAATTGTCACTCTCATGTTACCTTAACATTTCTAACTTGATGCGGGCATCCAGCGGGAATAATGACTGCTTCTCCAATATGCTGCTCAAGAGTCCAAGGCTCAACTTCTAGAAGTAACAAAGTAATAAGAAATTAATCTCAGCTAGTCTGATTTTATAAAAAAATAATAAAAATAAAACTTGCATTAAATTACTGCTTACGATACTCCTCTTTAAGCCTCCTTTTGTGAGCTGTATCCAAGAAGAAACACTGGTCATGAATTGGATGAAAAGCCTGCAGAATATAAATTGACCACCATTATGGTTAGGTAATCAATTGAGGAGCTTGTACTAGGTGTACGGATCATCTATTTTGGTACACCATGGCGCACCTTGTCATAATTGAGATGGGACTCAGCCCAAATTCATGCTTCTCAAATGTGTCAAGCCATCTAATAGAACTCTCTCAATTTGGACCATTGTCCATATGTTGTTTACTCGTCCATTTGAAGGCCCTTCGAGGCTTTTGATCAGATGGTATAAAGCATTTAGGCGTTCTTGATCAGATGGTAGAAATCATTGAAAGGCACAATCTTTGAGCTGAATCCCATACAAACTATGGCCCCGTATACTACAATCAAGAAGTGCTCCTTGTGTAAAGAATTATGACCCCATGCACCAAATACCAAATCTTAATTGAATACGACTAGCAACAGAAATTTTTACTAATTGTTACATGTTCAACTGGAGAGCAATATGTGTGCCTGAATTCATAGCAGTGTTCTCTGAGATACGCCAGCAACTTTGGAACATCTTCTCTACGAAATACATCCCATTGGGCACCACATGAACTGGCTATTATTTTTTTATGCCTTTCTTCTTGGCTAGACTTTTCTCGGCATTCAGATTTTCCAGATTTCAAAACATTTCTAAAGCAGTGTTCTTGAGTTTCAACATCATTGTCATGTTCTCCAGTACCCATATTGTCCTCTTTATCATTGATAGTATTAATTGATGATGGCTCCTCTTTCACTTCATCTCTCACTTCCTTATCTGTAAACGCCCTTTTGAGATGCTCCCTATGATCCTGAGCCTTGTGCCTTTTCTTTAGTTTTTTAATCTTGGCAAGCTGTTCAGGGGGGATTACTACCTCTGTAGTATGTGTCAGAACATTCACCTGAAACAGAAGATGAACATGAATTATGAAGATATTTACCTGCCACAGAAAACACTCCACTATATTGATAATGGCTTCTGTATATATTCAAGAATAATCACCACCTAATAATGCTACAACAGAATATCGGGAAGATGCAGACTGGTTCTAGCTATAGCCTGCATTGCATGAAAACAAAAGCTATCGAGATCAAACTACAGTATTTAGTTTATAATCAGAAGATACATAGAAAGAAAAATTTAACTAGGAAATTAAGAAAAAAAATTAAAATAAATAAAATAAAATCTAATGCAAGTGCTCTGAAAGGTAATCTAAGTCAGCCAGGCCCAGATATGAACCCCATACTGACACGGATACCAGGAACAGGGATACAACCAAACATTTGCAGAAATCAAGGACATGGATGTGACCTCCCTGTAGTAGTGCATTATATAGTATAATGTACAGGATATCATTGTTTTAAGTTATATCTTATGCTCTCTACATTTTGATTCTTGGCAACATGTCATTATTATTTTGGGTGGGCGCCTACAGTGAAAACCATTCATCGTGTTGGATCAGATGATGGTGACCATTTCAGTTTTCATTCCAATCTTTCACACAACAGATCTTGAGACCATGGGCGTGCCATCAGATAGTCAAATTTTTTATGTAGCACAGATCCCAAAAAGTGGCCCCAAAAATCGTCTTGGAGCGTGATGTGTGCCATGTGATTTAACGATCGCTTTTTTTTAGATCTGTTCCACATGGAATAAAAAAGTAGACCGTCTGATAAAATGCCCATGACCTCAAGATCCCTTATATGAAAGATTGGAATGAAAAACGATCACCATCGTCCAATTCAACAGAGTCAACAGTTTTCAGTGTAGGTGCTCGCCAATAATCTGGTAGGCACAAATAGAGTTGCCCCATTATTTTTTATGACAAAAAAGGCAAAGGAAAAGGTGAAAAGTTTGGAAAAATCATCATCATCATCATCATAACCTTATCCCATCTATTTGGGGTGGCCTTTGCAAGTCTTATTTGTCAAGAAGTTTGGAAAAATGATGTAACTAACCCAATAGGAAATAGTTGAAATGCACCTAAAACTACAACTATCCTGCAGGAACCAAGTACTGGTATCTATATTCTTATGGAATCATAACATGAATGCTAGGAGTACATAGAAGTATCCAGGTATCATAGAAGGTTTAACAACATCTCAACATAACCACTAGAACCTGCATGGCAAATTTGATGTAAATGTACATCAGAACACAATCTTGAACATACGGAACCACAGTTGAATGCTGAATGCAGAAAGAATGCAGAAATAATCCACAATACACAGTTAGCATCTTGGTTTTTTTGTAGGTAAACAAACCTTATAGAAACCAGCATCTCCTCTTGTTGAGCACAAACCAATCATTCATAACGGTTTAATCATTTTTATTCTTTCTGCAGATCACAGCAGTGGGAATTCAGATTCCTCCAAATTGAGCTTGTCCGGTGCCTGTGCAACTTAGAGACTCCATATATTGATCCTTCATTAAATTATCTAAAAGTGCCAATCAATGTGGATCTATGGGACCTCTATATTTCTCACAATTACAAATGAAGCTGCAACTGTCTACCCAGTTGTTTTTCCTTCTTTTCATTTATATTTTTTTTCTTCGTTGGAATGTAGGAAAAGAGAAATTGAAGCTGCACTACATTAATCACAGGTCAAGCAGATATGGTAAACACAGTGATATTGTAACAGGTCCGAATCAGTGACAGCAAGAAAGAAACTATTTAACTCTCCATTCAACATTGCATGAATTGATTCATTATTCAGTAGCTGTGATGTTCATAATTACCAAAAATCTAAAAGATGATCAAATATGCATCAGCTATAAGCAGTGTGATGTGAATTTTAGATCCACCTATTTGAATCGTGGTCGGATAAAGAGGAGACGTCAAAATAGAAAGTGGGCTCACAAATGGGTTTTTAAAAAAAGACCCGTTTGATCAGAAAAAAGAAAATCAAAAATTTATTAGGGTCTTCAACTTTCAATCCCGTCACTTTTATGTTTGGCTGATTTTGAAGTGTCAAACGAAGTCGGATTGATGCGAAATTGGTCATATTTGAAAGCTTATCGAAGTAGTTTTCTAACAAGCCAAAATTTGAGCAATTCCGACAAGTATTGAAGAAGTTATGGTCAGTTTTCAGAAGCTGGACATAAAGTGACGAATTTCAAGAATCCTAATTGAATTAGGATTAGTATTTTTTATTATTTTTTATTATTTTATTTTAAAAAGTAAGAGTTGTTTATTTTATTAGAAATATGATTAGTTTCCCTATTGTTTTAGGACTTTATTGTTTTAGAAGAATTAGAATATTTCTTTTATTTGAATTAGGAATTAGAGTTATAATAGGATTTCTAATTTTATGCATTGGTTAGCCTATTAAAGGCTTGTAAATACTTTTATTATTAGTTTTTGGTTAATGAAAATTGCTTATGCAAAATTGAAAGTTCTAAACTTTCGTGAAGGTATGATTCTCTCAAAACGGAGAGTGATTCTTCGATTCCCGCTTGCGGTTTGGTGCGATGCCAACTCTTCTTCCATCTCTATCTTCTTTAGATCTACGGTTTGCATAAGTAGCATAATCCTAATTATTTTATTTATCTCATAAAAGCCCTAAATCAATATTTTGTTAATCATTAATTTTATTAGCCTTTTATTTTCGTTTGGTATCGAGAGAACCCGCTTGCGAGTTCATACGACTCTCTAAAACTATCGGAGATATAGTCGTTCATAAGAACCCTAGTCTTCTAGATCCGCGATAGGGAACGCACACTAAAGTAATGCTATTTTGGACCGGAATTAAATCACCTAATTGAATTTTTAGAATTTTTCGTGATAATTTATTATGAGAAGCTGTTATTTTTTAATTTATTAAATTAATTTTAATCCTAATCTCAGCCCTAACATTGCATTTAGTAAGTTCCCGCATCACAGTGTAGTTAAAGGTGCACCTAGGCACCAAGAAATCCTAGCGCCTATACATGGCTACACCAAGCTTTTTTAAGTGCATTTTTATTTAATTTTTATATATACTTAAATATATAAATATTTATGTGAATATAAAATGACCTATGTAAGTGTACTCTAGAGTTTAAATATATTTATAAATGAATGTAAAAATATGTATATAAATAAAAATCATAATCCATACATATGACATACAAAAAACAAATGAAAACTATAACATAAAATATTATGTGCACTAAAAAATACGATTCAACAAACTAGACTAGTAACTATTTGAGTAACAACTAAAACTAATGAATTAACAAGTAATAACTAATAAATAACAATCAACAAATATAAAATACGAAAAAATAAATAAACACCATAAACAATTAAACATTATGTGTACTAAAAGAAAATTTAACAAACTAGCAACTATATAATAAACAACCAACACCTAACAAATAGATATTATGGAAGTTAAGCATGTAAAACATATATACGAACTTAGTTATATCTAAGTAGTTTATAAGTTGCTTATAACTTAAAGGTTACATAGTACTTAGAAGTTTATAACTTTTTAAGTTATAAAGTTACAAATAGTGTGTGTGTATATATATGGCATCTCTATTGGTGCCCACCCACTCAATCTCTGAAAGCGCCCACGTGTGCAACCCCTTCAAAACTGTTGATTGCTTCGGATCAGATGATGGAAAACGTGTTTCACCCCAATCTTCCACACAACGGATCTTGAGATCATGTGGCACCTATCAGACGGTCAGTTTTTTATTCCACATGTCACAAATCCCCAAAAAATGGCCCTTGAATCCTATGGCACACATCATGCTCAAACGTGATTTTAGGGCCATTGTTTGGGGATCTGTCACACGTGGAATAAAACTGCCCGTCTGAGAGGTGCGACATGATCTCAAGATCCATTTTGTGCTAGGATTTTAGTGCCATTTTTGGGAATCTGTGACATGTGGAATAAAAAACTGACCATCTGATAGGTGCGACATGATCTCAATATCCATTTTGTAGAAGATCGGAGTGAAACACGATCTCCGTCATCTGATCTGAAGCAATATTGCGTGGGAGCTAATAGAGGTAACCATATATATACCATTACTTGCACACGGAAAATAAATCCTTTCATAGGACTAACAATAATCCCTAATTTTTTTACATTTTAAAATGACCATCACACCTTTATTGCATGATTTTGAAAACCCATCTCCTTGTCATCTCAAGACCAGAACCCTTCAGTAAGAAATCAGGGTTGAATGGTTGATATATCTGTCAGTGTCTTTTCTAAATTTCAAAGTTTTAAATACATAGCAAAAGCTATGAAAAATTTGAATTTCTTATTTTATTTTTTTACTCATACACTACTTGGCACATCTGGAAAAAAAATCGCACTTTTCCTACTCTTCTCTGCAACGAACTTGATTACCAGGTCATTCATAGGATAATGGATCTGAACTGAATAAAGATGAAGATTCGAAGAAAGGAATAGAAATACCTTTTGGAGAAAACAATACTGGTGCCGCCAATGCAAATGATCTGATGAGAATGTTGTAGAAACCCTAGATCGTGAGAGGGAAGGGAGAGTTTATCCACGGTGTTTAGTTTAGCTGGTGAGACTAGTGACGGAAACTAGTCCTCCATTGAAGGAGCATACAGGTTCAAAAATCTTTGCAGCAGAAACAGTGAAAGAGATGAAGAGAAGCCATTGATGACGTGTGTGACTTAGCTTAAAATTCGAACCAGAGGGTTTATGAACATGCAATTCATACAGGTGACTGTTACATCCGAAAGATTTCTATCTTCATAGACTCACTCGGTTGATTATGCAATGTGAATTTTATTCTAAGCATCATATTGTTGTTATTTCAGTGGAGGAAGAAAAGAATGGAGATCAACATTGATCTTGGGATTCCCATTAAGATGTCAATCCACTGAAACGCAATCGATCTCACGGTCAGTACGCAGAGAGAATCTTCAAGAAAGGGGAAGATTACATGGGAGATGAGTGATTGCTCAGGTGATAGCTACGGACAGGAAGGAAGAAGCAGAGAAGAAATGTGTGCAATGTTTTTCCTTGTTCTGTGTGCAATTACTAATGCTATGTACAATGAGGGATTTACTTAATTCTATGCACGGGCCTATATTCCCTCCCTCCCGATGGCTATCAACAAGAAGAAGAAAGAAACAAAGTCGAAAGGTGTGCAATTTTTTTTTCCTTTTTTTTGTGTGCAATTTCTGATGTTCTGTGCAACAGTGTATTTACTTAATTCTCTCTCTCTCTCTCTCATATATATATATATATATATATATATATATAGAGAGAGAGAGAGAGAGAGAGAGAGAGAAAGAGAGAGAGATTTATAGATTAAGGTGCGCCTAGACGGAAGCTTGAAAGACGCGCCTGATTGCACTTGGGCCTAAAAGCCAAGATGCAGGCGCAGCAAGTGTATCTTGGGCCCAGGCATGCACCTAGGTGCGCTTTTAACTACATAGGCTTTAAGTAGACCAAAAATTACATTTGGAGATTGTACTGTCTCTCTAATAAACTGCCACGGTATCACATTGCTAGGATAAGGGCACGAGTACCAAATGCGGCACAAGCTTATAATTCTGGCAGTTGAGGGTTTGGTATATCTATTTGCAAGAAATGTGCAAATACATGTCGTGTTCATTACATCGTATGGCACCAAAACATGACAGGTATAGGGTTTTCGTCAAAATATCATACAAACTACTATACTTAAATACATTAGCAAAAACCAATTACTCCATTCTAAACATGAATGGAACTGAAAGCATATATAGAGAAAAAGGTTCCACCATACCAATTTGCAAAACCATTCAACAGGATACAAGCTGATCTTTATTCTGCAAGTGCCAAAAATGGTTTCCAGCCTTTAGGTTTGTATATACAGAGTAGGATAGTTTTGGTATTTTTGGCTATTGATGGCATACATGTGATTGGTGTAAGAGAAATTAAGATCGTGATAAATATTGGAATCTTGGTTAGTTGGTTGTTTCCTAATTAGCTTATTTCCTAGTTGTTTAGATAACTTATTTCTCTCTCCTCTTCTTCTCCCTCTTTCTCATCTTCTACGTGAAATAGCTTTAATGGTTTTATAAAAATTAAACAAGTAACAATGCAGTAAAGCCAAGAACAATGTACATTTGTCCATGGACTCAAAGTTTGACCAATTTATTTGTAAGGAGCCATAGGAATCAGAATCTAAAATGAAAGTGTAGCAAACCCACCACATCAGATATATCGAAGTGTAGCTTAGTTACAGAATCACCCCGTCCAAGCTCCTCGCCTATCCCATATGATATATACATCCGTGGACCAAGGTCAGGCTTCGAGAATTCCTTCGGCAATTTCACAGCAAGATTAAGAAGGCCAGAATTAGGATCAGTATATTCTTGAAATGGTAGAGTACGAAGGAATTCAGCATTATGAGCAGGCAACTGTTTCTGAAACAAACTGGGGGGAGGCCAATCCTTTAATTTCAGCATCTCTGGCCACAAATTGACATGTGTCCTGCCCTCGAAATATCCCTTAAAGAATTGTTGGATACCGATGTCAACCTGCCAATTAGAACAAATACATTTCAGAACTGATTATCTTTGCTTTAGACACTAAGAGCCATGCAATCATCAATCTACTCTTTGCATCACCACAAGCAGGATATTATCAATTATTTTATATAAAAGGGATGGCAAAAAATGAAAAAAAATTACTGAATTTTGATGTGACCAATCAAAATTTGAATTTTACAAGTCATTTCAACAAAACAAAGAACAAAAAACAAAAAACTGAGTGAAGAATGCTATATTTAGCTCAGCTGTTTCAACTTACATATCAGCTGATAATACACTAAATATGACATCTGACAGAGTAAACTAGCTGGCCGTAGCTTCATTTAGTCCCCAAGCAGCAAAAGGAAAATGCAAACAGTTACTATCCACATGTGGGGGAAGAATATATAGACTTAGAAGCCTATGCTGTTATCGTATTTGAAAATGAAAATTTCCCATTTTAAACATTTAAAATTTTAAGTTAAAGAGATTTACTCATCTCCAACTACTGGTCAAGTGATTTACTGCATGCTCTAAACGAAATGATTTACCATGATCTGGTTCAAGCTTGATAAAACATGGAGGACAAGATGGAAAATGTTACCAAAAGTGTTTAACTCTCTAACAGAGAAACTACCATTTAAAATCAAAATAAACCACTTCCACAATTCCAGTGCTAAATTGGTAAATGTTGGAGCTACTTCGAAAAGTTCTAACATGCATTTAGAAAAATGTCTGATGCATATTAAAATTATATTAGTATAGAACGATCCACAAATTTTTAACTCAGTATCGAACAACAGACAAATAGGAATATCTTAAAATCCAACATGCATAGTTACAGGACAAATGAGCTCAGGAGAATTTAGAACTTAAAGCCGAATAACAATATAAAACAAAAATTTGTTATCATTATTCATTTGATGATTATATAAGGAAAGTGCTTCTGCGAAGCCGCCCAAATTGTGTAAATTAGGTACGGCCAGAAACTGGAATATGCAAGGTTATGGAGGGGAGATGATTAAGGATGCAAAGGAATAAGAGGGAGGGAGGGAGGGGGAGGAGATGATTCAGGCGAATTGGCTAGCTTGACCATGATCAAGTTGTTGGTTATCGAGGAAAGGAATGAAATGGCTGCAAATCCAGGTCTCCCAAGAGTTATTGAGGAGTCGGATTAAGCAGCTTCTGTTATGTGCTTGGCGCAACAGCAAAAGGTGCCTTGGAAGTGCATCAAATTGGTTGAGTTGCTAAAGGAAGCTCGTGTGGGGCTTTCATCGAGGGAACCCAACGCAAATGCAGCCTTCCTGGCCGGGATGGGGTTGAACGTGGATACAGTGATCCGCTGCTATCATGAGAATTTGTGCCTGTTGTCGAGTAATTCTCTGTGTAGGAAAGATCTGAATTGTATGTATTATAGATTATATTCCCTCATTTCTTTTTTTGGAGAATGAAAGAGTTGTAAGATGGAAACTTTCCTAAATATAATTTCTTTAGGCGATGTTTTTTTAATACAAAAACATTTTAGTAGCATTATTTTTTGCTGGTTTTCGATTGCTGCCATTGATGACCATTGCTGTTTTTTTATTGCTGTCGTTGCTGGCTGCAACATCTGCTGATTAAAACTTGTTTGCTCTCATTGGAAGATGAGTAGTGCTAGGCCGTGCCTTGTGCTCAGGACGGGGGATTGGATATGCGGACGGTGTCGCAACATCAATTTTCGCCGCCGTTCGATATGCCATTGTTCCGGCTGCGACGCCACCCGAGCGCAAGGTAAGACTGTTACTTCTGCGGATGATCGTGTTCCAATGTCGAGGGGGGAGAGGCATACCTTCCTAAATGAGTCTCAGCTTCAGGATGTGAGTAGGGGGTGGTTGGTTGTCACTAGGAGAAACAGAGTGGTGGACTCGGCCTCGCTGGCAGTGGGGGACCATTGTCCCGGTTCGACCTTTGACCGTGGCGGGAAGCTTGGTCCGGTTTTGGTGCAAGTTTTGGGTGAACAAACCGGTCCAGGGCCTCTTAGGATTGATCTACCGCATCGTCGATCTCTTGCGGTTAATCTCCGTTATTTCTGAGTGGTCGTCGGTGCAAACATAGATACACTTTCCTTGCTAGCTGTGCATAGATGGATTAATTACACTTGGGAGTTCTCTGATCGACCTAAGGTATCGTCTCTTTCTTCCTCTTCATTCCTCCTGCGGTTCGGCTCCGAGGACCTGGCTACAGGTTGTCTCAAAATGCGGATATACATTGATGGCAGTCCGGTTGTAAGCAAAAGGTGGGAGCCTACCGTTGGTGACGTTCATATTGTGGGGGAGAATGAGGGGGTTTGGGTTTGGATTTTTGGCCTTCCGCTACATGTCTGGTTCTCGGCGGTCTTCCTTGGGATCGGAAACTGCTGCGGTCGCTTTATCCGGGTCGACTGGCGGTCCGCGGACCTCTGGGACACGTCTTATGTTCGCATCCTTGTCGCGGTGGAGTCAGTCGACAGTATCCCCCGCCTCGTTGATGTGCTGATCGACGGCCAGAGCTATCAGCTCGTTGTAGAACTCGACCGTCGGGAGAGGACGGTCTTCGAGCATCATTCGGTCGAAGTTGCTCCGGGGGTGGTGCCCTCCGGTGCTGGCCTCGTAGATCCGCCAGTACTGGTAGTTCAGGCGTTGCCGGACCCAATCGGTCATAGATGGGCTCCGGCGAATCGGGTACCTGCGGTGGCCACGATTGGGTGCTCGACCTCGGATCTGTCTCTCTACTGGGGCTCTCTCGTTTCTCCGTCCACGCCGGGAGAGGCTGCTCTCACTTTCCGTGTCGCTCATTCTCCACTGGCGACGGGCTTCGAGCTTCGTCCTGATTCCGGAGATCGCTGAACCGGCAGGTGAATCGACGACCACTATCACCTCGTTCGTTGTGCCTGACAGCGTGGATCTGCATGTTTAGAGGGTAGGTGAGTACTGGGGATTGTTGGAAGGGACGAAAGAGATAAGGGATTGTACCTGGGATCCGATGCTTCTCGAGGTGGTCGGCCCTTTTCGGAGATCTGCTGCGTCTGAAAATAGGAAGCAGCTGAGGGTTTATATCAGAAGAAGATGACGCTGGAGGGGGCCTCGGGGAGCGAGCACCCTTCTATGGTCGACACGTGGCCAGGTACTGGAAGGTTCCAGAAGGTCTTCGGGGGCCTCTTTGACTTTTGATTGCGGAACTGGTAGGAGGAGGGGGGCTTTAACTACGCAGGGGGGGACGACACGTGGCAGGTTGAGTTGGCAATCTTCACAGGTTTTTAGGGGGGTTGCGCGACCCGACTTTGGAGCCCTCGTGTGTTGGGCCTTTATGGATAGCGGGGACCCGGTGACTGCCTCTGGATTTGGAGGACCTTTTGGACCGGGGTATTCGATCGGGCCAACACGGTGGTCCGATGGGACTGGGGTTTTAGGCGGTTCTCCCCAGAGATGGATCGACGCGGAGGCCCAGATCGTTGGCCACGGTATGGATGGGGGGACCCGTCTCTCCCTTTCTGATTTTAGGATGGGGACGAAGGGGAGGAGCTACCTGAGGAAGAAGAGGGTCCTCTCATGGAACAACATCATTGCTAGGAGTGCCGACACGTGCTTGGAGGTGGTGACCGATTCGGGTTCTGATGATTTGGGAATGGAGATCCAAGGAATGTGCTGGCCCGATACGACAGAGGTTGGGAAGAGCAACTTTAGCTGTTTGGCGCTAGAGGAGATGCAGGTGCAACTACGCTCAGATCCCCCTCGATGTGCCTTGGAGGTCGAATTGCTGGTGGAAATAGACCGATTGATTGAAGTGGGGCGAAGTCTTGGGATGTCATTTAAGGCCTCTCAGGATGAACTGCGTGAGGTATTCAGGTTGGTTATTACGGGCCGGCAGCCAACCATGAGAAAGCGGCGAGGTGGGTCGCGGGAATTGGCGCGGCTGCGATGGGACATGTCTGATGGGAGGAGGGCGGGGGGGGGATATAATTTGTCTCCTTTTGGTCGGGCAGGCGTGATTTAGTTACAGAATGAAGGTCGTATCTTGGAATGTAAGAGGATTATGTGATCTGGCAGGCGAGTGGCTAGCGTGTGATTGCGGGTTTAACTCTATTGTCACACTCCAAGAAACGAAGTGGGGTACCTGTGACAGGTGAAGGGTTGCTTTTGTGATTGGGGAAACAAATGGACCGGGTTGGTGTCGATCGCTGGTGCTTGGAGGATTCTTGTGGCCTGGTGGACGGTTCTGTTTGACAAGGTTGACGAGGAATTGGGTTGGTACTCGGCTTCTGTGGTGCTACGAGTCAAAGTGAAGGGAAAATTATGGAGTTTTGCAGGTATTTATGGCCCAATGGCTGATCGGGAGAGGGAAGAGTTCTGGTTAGAACTACATGCTTTGGCTGCTCGTTGGGATTTCCTGCTCTGCCTCGCAGGGGACTTCAATGCTATCCGATGGGATTCTGAGAAGCAGGGTGGCCTCGCTAATCAAGGGATTATGAGGGATTTTAACTCCTTCATTGGGGACTGGGGCTTGTTCGATATTCCACTGGTTGGGGCGCAGTTCACGTGGTCGAGTCTGCAGGCTTCGCCGTCCCTTAGCAGGCTGGACAGATTCTTGTGCTCTACGGATTGGCTTGACATATTCAAAGGGGCTCACCTGGAAGCTTTCGCACGGGCCATTTCAGACCACCGCCCTATTGGGCTTACTTGCGAATCCCGCGGAAAGGGCCCGACCCCTTTTCGGTTCGAAAACATGTGGTTAATGGATGAGAGGTTCCGGCAGAAGGTTCGGGGATGGTGGTCGGAGCATATGCCCAATGGGACGGCTGCCTTCAGGTTCATCTCTAAGCTTCGGCGGTTAAAGGATAACATCAAGGCCTAGAACAGAGACGAGTATGGTAGGGTGCAAGTTAGGAAAGAAACCCTACTTTCTAAGCTGAGAGTGCTTGACAATTTGGAGGAAACCAGAAACTTGTCGGGGGAGGAGAGGGAGAGCAGATTGCAGGCTAAGGTGGAGTTCAGAGAGGTATGTAGGGCTGAGGAAGTGCTTTGGATGCAGAAGGCGAAGGCCCGATGGTTCAAAGAGGGGGATGCCAACACGAAGTACTTTCATGCGGTTGCTAATGCTCGTAATAAGCAAAAGTATCTGGGGAGCATCACGGTGGACGGGATGACGTACTTGGGACACGATCAGGTGCGGGACAGTATCGTAGGCTTCTACGAGCGATTATACTCTGATGACGGCCTCCCGAGGCCGGGTTTGGATGAGCTTGTTTTTCCCGCTCTCTCGGAGGAGATCAGCATGGGGTTGGAGAGTGTTTTTACGGAAGATGAAGTTTGGACAACGATCAGATTCGGGGGCAGAAACAAAGCGGACGGGTTTACTATAGAATTTTACCACACTTTCTGGGAGGTTATTAAGACGGATCTGATGGAGGTTTTTCGCGAGTTCCATTCGACTGGCTTTGTCGAGAGAGCTTTAAACTCTACCTTTATTACCCTTATCCCAAATAAGTAGGGGGCTGAGGATATTTTCGACTTTCGACCTATCAGCCTGACTAATTGCCTGTATAAAATTATTTCTATGGTGCTGGCCAATAGGATGAAATGGGTGATGGGCCTTATCATTTCAGAGCATCAGGGGGCCTTCGTTCGTGGTAGGCAGCTGACGGATTTAGTGGCGGTTGCTAACGAGACTATTCATTCGGCCTTTGTTTACCGAAGGCCGGCTGTGGTTTGGAAGGTGGATATGGAGAAAGCTTATGATCGGGTGAGCTGGGAGAACTTAGATTACATGTTGCAAAGGGTGGGTTTCGGGGCTACTTGGAGGAAGTGGATGCGTGGCTGCTATTCGTCTCCGTGGTTTTCGGTATTGGTCAATGGTACGTCTTCTGGGTATTTCAAGAGTTCTAGGGGTCTCAGGCAGGGGGATCCTCTTTCCCCTTTTCTTTTCAACTTGGTTGGGGAGGCTTTATCCGGGTTGATTGGTCGTGCAAAGGACTTGGGCAGGCTTGCTGGAATTCAGGTTGGAGAGCAGGGCAAAGCCATCACGCACTTGCAGTTTGCGGATGATACTATTTTATTTGGGTCGGCTGATTTGACAGAGCTTCGCACAATGGCTGATGTGCTTTTGGTGTTCGAGGCAGTGTCGGGACAACGGATCAATCTCTCTAAATCTACTGTCTCTGGCGTTGGGGTGGATGAGGAGTCCCTGGCGCTTCTCGCGGAGTCGGTGGGATGTGGTATTGAGAGGCTGCCCATTAGATACCTAGGACTGCCACTTGGGATTAGGAAGCCTTCGAGCCGTGACTGGTAGCCGGTTGTGCAGAGGTTTGAGCAGCGGCTGTCTTCTTGGAAAGGAAGGCTTCTGAGCACTGGGGGGAGGCTGATATTAGTTAAAGCGGTGTTATCTTCGACACCGATTTTCTACATGTCTATGTTCAGATGTCCCACCAAGATTCTCGGTCGTCTGGAGAGTATCCAAAGGTCTTTTCTCTGGGAGGGGGTAGGCTTAAATAGGCGATATCACCTAGTTAATTGGGACACTTGTCAGTTGCCGATTGCTTGCCGCGGATTGGGAATCCGGAATCTTAAAAGAACCAACCTAGCACTTCTAGGTAAACGGATTTGGAGAGCAGGGAGGGAGGAGGAAAGGGAAAGTCTATGGTGGCGGGTCCTTAGCGAGAAGTATGGGCTTTCCTGGGGTGGTTGGGGGATTGAGCTTTCTATCCATAGGAGCACCTCGCGATGGTGGAGAGAGGTTTCGCGTGTCTGGGAGTTTATGGCAATAGGAGTTACATATAGCTGGGGCTGTGGCTCTCGGATTCGATTTTGGAACGATAATTGGCTAGAGGTGGGGCTGCTTAAAGATATATATCCGGATATTTATGCCTAATCGATGAACCCAGAGGGTAGGGTTGACGAGTTTGTGTCGACCATTGGTGGGAGGTATGTTTGGGATGTTGTCATCAGAAGGCGCCTTAGGGATTGCGAGGTGGGGCTCTATCTGGATCTACTGAGTACGCTGTATGAGGCAAAGCAAAACAGATCACGTGCTGACTAGAGGACCTAGGTCATAAATCGTGAGGGGAAGTTCAACGCCAAATCGCTATACCGATGGCTGTCGCGTCGTCCGCTTATCAGGTTTGAGGGTAGGTGGTTGTGGAAAGAGCCTATCCCACTTAAAATCCGGTTCTTTGTTTGGGCGTTGTGCAAGAACAGAATTCTTACTAGGGACCAGCTGACTCGGTGAGGAAAGGATGTCCCGAGTTCGTGTGTTATGTGCTCTGAAGGGGAGGAGTCTGCGTCTCACCTCTTCATACATTGTCATATGGCTAATGAGGTGTGGGGAGTCGTCCTAAAAGATTTTGGTATGTCTTGGTCTATGCCGCAGTCGTCGTATTCACTGCTGCTCAGTTGGGATGAAGTGAAGTTGATGGGGGAAGGTAGGCTCGCTTGGAGGGCGGCAATGTTTGCCATTTTCTGGTGTCTATGGAGTGAGAGAAACCTTAGAATTTTTGAAGAGATATCTAAACCTGTCGGCATGGTCATAAGCTCGGTTGTGGACCTGGTCAGGTTACGGGCTGGGCGGGGGACGATTGGGGATAGCTGCTGCAATTTATTATGGGACCCGGTTTAAGGGGTCTTCGTTCCCAGTTTGGCTGTTACTGGTTCTCCTTTTTTTCCTTCATGTAGCCTCTTTTTCCCTTTTTCTTTCCTTTGAATGTGTGTTTCGATTGTATTGGGTTTCAGCACCTTGCTGGGTATTAATACGATTCTCATTACTAATAAAAAGAAAAGAAAAGATTATATTCTTTCCCAAATAATAAATAGGGGTGGTCCCCCCTAATCTGGTTTCCAATCTCTCTCTCTCTCTCTCTCTATATATATATATATATATATATATATATATATATATATACAGATTTTTATAAATAAAGGCAAAAAATCTAAAAATCAAAATATGAAATATATAACAATCTATGATCATCTCAATGAAACATTTACTGTCAAAGATAGTCACTCTATCATATGTAAAATTGAAAAATAGAATTTTAATTAAAATAAATTCAACAAAACAAGGTGTTTCATTGGGTTGATTTATGAAATGTAGGAAAAAAATCCTGTCACTCATGGTTCAAAAATCCAGATTCCGCCAATGTTCCAAATAGACCCCAAAAAGGAAAATTCCAAAAATCCAGGTGGATTTTAAAAAATTCCAGCGGAACTTTCACCAAAATTCAGGAAATGTTCCGTCCAGTACATATTTTTAAAAAAGTTAATTTCTACTAATAAAATAAGGTATATCTAAGTTAGATCTAACTTACATGGGTAAATCTATCTTATTTATCTTAAATGAATGAAAAGGAAAAGAAAAGGAAGCTAGAAATTTACCTTACAATGATTTCCGGTGGATTTACGTTGATTACCCGCCAATATCCTGTTGAATGAGGCTAGCTTTAAGGAGGTAGGGTCTCAAGTTGATTCTCAACTAGCAACGAGGGAGGTAGAGAGAAGAGAGGAAGAAGAGAGGAGAAAATAGAGGAGAATTGGGTCTCAAGTGGCATTTTCGGATTTTTATATGGTTCTACTTTAAGTGGCACTTTTTCCATGGAAAATATAGAATTCCAGCCGGAATTCCGGTGGAATTTAGGCGAAAATTAGGCACTTTGCATGATATATATATATATATATATATATATTTTTTTTTTTCAGTACGCTAATTGCATGACCAAAATGTGAAATATAAAAAAAAAAAAAAAAATTATTAATAATTGCATATGTACATCATAAAGGAATGACTAGACTATATCCAGCAATTAATACTTTTATTTCAACAAAGTATCCATCAACAAGGAATGACTAGCATTAAAATTCAGTATGCAAGAGGACCGATGATCACTTGAGCAATTGATAGGGCAATCCAAATCATACTACACCATTAGGAACCACGGTGGACACTATGACGGCCAATATAGATACCAGAAAACTAGGGATGAAGTACAAACCATTCCAACATGACTATGCTACACCTTTTTGATAAAAATAAAAGCATTCAAGCAAAAATGAAGCTACAGAGGCTAAGATGAAATTAAACAGAAGAGTCCTCACTCCTCAGTTATCATTGTCATAACTGAAGAAAAAAGTAAAAGTCACTAAATGCTTCAACACTATCGCATGATCTGCTATGGGTTTATGAAACCTAACTAGATGAAGAATAAAGCCAAGCTTAATGACAGTGCTCATCTGATTCAATTTTAAACCACTGACCTCACACCAATCCAAGCAATCAGTAGCTCTCATTGCCTTTGTATCATTTCCAAGTCTGGTACTGCCCTTCTCCAGAAAGGAACGGAATACAGCCATTGGTTCCCAGCTCAAATCAGATGAATTCTGAAGCACATTACGGACTATTACAGGTTGACCTTTAATCCAGTGCTTCTGAAAATGTTCAAGATCTTCATCCTGAATATCCTGTAAATTTGGACAAAATAAGTAGTTATCATGTGAATCGACCCGAGCTGATGCTTGCCGAAACTTTCCATTGTGCCCCGCAGCTTTGTCATTTATGCCAATACAAAAGGAACATCGGGAAGAAACATCTAAAACTTCAGGAAAGTCATAGCTGCAAACTATTTCTTCTGCACTTATTTCCAAGTCTTTAATCCAGTTTAAAGGGAGCATGCATCTCAAATCAAGAACGCTACCACCACATCCTCTAAGCTCATTGGGTGGGCAAATAATGCTGCCATCACGAAGATTAGCTCTCCATTGATGTAATAATATCCCTGAAGGGTCTAATGATGAATTACTAAGTCTACCTCCACGAATCTCTCGACAACAACTTAGACAGAGATCATATGAACAGTTTGGGCAGCTTCTATGAAAATCCACAATGGAACTTTTACAGTTATCACTGCTCCAGAAATCCAGCAAAACATCAGAGTGCTAACATCTATGAGACAATACTCTGTCATTAAAGGAAAATTTTTGTATCATAATAATCATACCAGTAAAGTTTCTCATCATAGCTGCATTCTGTCTGTTGAATATCAATTTCAGATGGTGTTTTTTCTGTTACCACGGAAATATGTGAGGAAAAGGAAAATTTTTAATCAGATAAAATAAGGCAGAAACATCATGCACTTACCTTGAATCTTTGCCTCTATGTCCAGTTCAATTCGCTGTTCCTGGTTGATTTGTTTCAGTACTGGAAGAAGAAAACATATCAGATAGTGGGCATGTAGGATTTTTGCAACCTTATTTCGACCTCCTGTAAAATCCTGAAGTAGATAGGGTGTATGAAATGCAAGTTAGCAAGCAATACTAAGTGAATACGACACGGCAGATTGAGCATTCCCAATTTGAATTATAAAGGGCAAAAAACAAACATGATACCCAAACCTTAGATCCAGCGTCTTTAGATTCCTTAAGCAAGCATTTCTTACATTTACAACTGCCAAGGCAAATTGGACAGACCATTTTAAATTCCTCTTCTGACATCTTGGGGTACCTAGATGTGAGTAAATGTTAGAACTAAGGACTATACAGGGGAACTACATATACATGGCATAAGCCTACAGTTTACATTCAACATGAATAGACCATTACATACATTTTGACGAATGCATATATATAAATCTGAATATTGAGATGCCTATATATGTCCATTCTTATCCAACCACCCAAGAAAACCCTACACAATGAGATATCTGTAGCAAGAAAATCTTGAACAAGAACATCGAAGTTACAAGTAACTCAACTAGACATAGCACTGGTTGAGATAACACTCCCACTGTCCTACTTTTGAGCAATATGGGGCCACATGGAGCACAGTTATGGCTAATCCTGGTTGTCCAAATGACAGATCGTCCTTTAAACTGAATTCATCCCAAAAACTACAACCATCAGCAGATTCATACCATCCAATCATAGTACCTTAATATGAACAGCAGTCCATATAGTATTATCATTGGATGGTTCAAACTTCAAAGCATCAGATGGTCATATTTTTGGGTTGAGTATTGATGGTTTGCCATTTGAACGACCTTTGCATCACGTGGCTCAAAAAGTTGGATAGTGAGAGTGTTATCTCAACCAGGGATTAAACTCCCATTAATCCTAAAGGAGAAGGTTGGATAAGCTCATAAATGGTTGTTATACAGAAGTGTTATGAGCATATGGTCATAAGTTTTTTGCAAGAAGACAGTCTCGTTTTGAGAGAGAGTTGAAATAACGAGTTAAAAAATGCAATCATGTCCTTAAAAGACGAACGATCAAATTCTTTTAATGAAGTAATGCTAGAAATGCAGAAAATGGAGAAAGGAGACAGGTAAACAGCAAAACACACATGGAAACTGGATTCCACTATCGAGATTTTTTCTATTGGAATCATGATCAGTTTTATTTACAATTAAGACCCCCTTACATCAATAGAAAAAACCCTCATCACCACACATGATATGCCACATGGTGCATGTCTTTGTCTAATACAAACCATGCAAGTGGTATAAAATCATTCGAACAGATGTCAGCCTAAAAACTTATGCACATTAGAGGATTCAAACCATTCAATCCAGGCACAATTTCATATTATACCTATGGTCTACTGAATTGCTTGAATTGGATGGTCTATGTGCTTTATTGGGTATGTTATTGCGCTGAACCTATTTATATGATGTCTTGCCACTTGGAGGACTTAGATTCATAAAAAAATGTGTGCTATGTGGCACCATGTGGCCAAAAAGTAATGATGGGGATAGCATCCATCGGTGTAGGTGACTAGAGTAGGTTAACTTTGGCACCCTAGTTGATGTGATTAGGGGTTGTAAATTTGAGTTAGAGAAGACTGGGTTAAAATGGAAAAAAAAGCATCAAGGAGAGGAAAAATTAGGGTTGTGAGATGACCTCACACCTATTTCGTGATTTTATTACGTATATCACTTTACAATAGAATCCCCACGTACATCACTAACATTTGTATGTATATACAAAAATGACTATACCCACACCTAATGATACTAGTGACACACCAACAATCTCCCCAGGTTGGTGCAAAGATGTCTATCATGCCCAACTTGGGGGTGATGTCACCCAATCTTTTCCTTCCCACAGCTTTAGTAAGGATATCGGATAGCTAATCTTTTGAGCTCACTTGAGAGATACAAAATCCGTTTGATTCCACCTCTTCTCGTCTGAAGTGGCAATCCACCTCAATATGGTTTGTTATCTAATTGGACTTTAAAAAATGTGAAGAGGGGTTTCATTATCACCACAAAGAATCATAAAGAGTCATAAAGAGTCATGGACAGCTTTACATGAATCCTGAGATCTGCTAATAGAATCTAATCCACTTCCCTTCACATGCACCTTGGGACATGCTCTATACTCACCCTCCATGCTATAATTAGATACTACTAGTGACGTCACATGTGATTGCATAATCACTTATACGATCGCATAAGCTACACCTGGTCCTTGAATCACATAAACCATAGGAGCTTAGGCGATCCATGAAAGTAATCGTCTGGGAGGATATCGGCTAGCTAATCTTTTGAGCTCACTTGAGAGGTACAAAATCCATTTGATTCCACCTCTTCTCGTATGAAGTGGCAATCCACCTCCATATGCTTTATTATCTAGTGGTATATTGGACTTTCAAAAATGTGAAGGGCGGCTTCATCATCACCTTAAAGAGTCATAAAGAGTCATGGACAGCTTTACATGAATCCTGAGATCTGCTAATAGGATCTAATCCACTTCCCTTCACGTGCACCCTGGGACATGCTCTATACTCACCTTCATACAAGAATTAGATGCTAATAGTGACGTCATATGTGATTGCATAATCGCTTATACGATAGCATAAGCCACACCGGGTCCTTGAATCACATAAGCCATAGGAGCTTAGGCGATCCAGGAAAGTAATCGTCTGTGAGGATATCGGCTACCTAATCTTTTGAGCTCACTTGAGGGATACAAAATCCATTTGATTTTACCTCTTCTCGTATGAAGTGGCAATCCACCTCAATATGCTTTATTATCTAGTGCTATATTAGACTTTCAGAAATGTGAAGAGCGGCTTCATTGTCACCATAAAGAGTCATAAAGTGTCATGGACAGCTTTACATGAATCTTGAGATCTGCTAAGAGAAATTTAATCCACTTCCCTTCACGTGCACCCTGGGACATGGCTCTATACTCACCTTCCATACTAGAATTAGATACTCCTAGTGATGTCATATGTGATTGCATAATCGCTTATACAAGTGCATAAGCCACACTGGGTCCCTGAATCCTATAAACCATAGGAGCTTAGGTGATCCAGGAAAGTATGTTATCGCATACATAAGTGTGCGATGTCATAAGCACAATTAGGCGACTTATGCCATCACAGCATCACATGCTCATTATGCAATGGGAAAATGTTCCAATGGTTAGAAATACGACGGTTTGGTCATTTTTTCCTTATCTTACTACATAAATAGAGGCTTCTCATCCCTCTTTACCCACAACTTCTTTAGCCGTTTTGCTCTCTAATCCTCTCTTTAAGCTCTCTTTATCCTCTTTCTCTATAATTTCTTTAAGCTTAGGCCCTAGCATTCTAGCTCTAACCTTCTAGGATTCTAGCGCTCAAATTTTCTTTAAGGTTCTAACATTTTAGCTTTAATCATCTTCAAGCATCAAAGTAGTCCTACAAGCAAGGATCAAGAATCACGATTCGAGCCTCCAAAAGTCAAGATTCAAGATTCAAGCTTTTATTGAGGTTTGAGTATTTTATTTTTTATGTTTCATTTAAATTATTTATTATATCATCATGTCTTTTTCTTTGAATTCCGATCCTTTAAGACCTAAATCTAATGAGCCACATTGGAAGTATGGACGATACAAAGTCCTACTGAGAAAGAAAAGGTAGTAATGTATTGTGTACCTTGTGTGGCTATGTAAGCATAGATGACATTGGCCGACACAAGCAACACCTTGCATATGCACCTAGATTCAAATGCTAGGGCATGTGATCCAGTCGCTCCCAAAATCCGGAAGGAAACAACAAAGTATATGGATAAACATTCAAGGAAAAAATATGAAAAGACGTAATTTTAGAAGCTTATATGGAAGGGAGAGTGGCGATTATGGTCATGGTAGTGGTGGTGGTGACGATGATGATAGATCCACTCCCTCAACAGGTTGTACTAGACGACCACCCCCTCCACCATCCCAAAGAGCCTGTGGAAGTCGTGGTGCTCCACTAGATAGATGGTGTAGACCACATCCTGAAGATGTGGTTAACCAAAGAGAGGACAAAAGACCTGCCCAAACAACTTTCTAAAATCATTTTAAAGATACGGATAAATCAACCACCATACAATATGGAGCTAAGTGTATATACCAAGCAAACATTGCTTTTAATGTCGTTAAGTTAAAGAGCTCAAAATAATGATTGCAGCTTTGAGGCTCTAAGGCAAATTGGATCGAGACTTGCACCCCCTTCATATCCTGAAGTAAGAGATATTTGCCTAAAACGGAAGTCAATGTAACCAAAGGTATAAAGAGGCATGGAAAAGCTACAGATGCCCCCTAATCGTCGAATAAATAGATTGATAGAGCCGATCGGACGTTTACTCAACTTCTTGGTTAATTATCTAACCAGGACTATGTTTTAAAATCAGTACATGTGTCGGCCCACTCTCACACGGCTGAATATTTATTCAGTTTTTAGATAGTGTGATGGAGGCAATAGGACCAGAGCCTGTTGTGCAAGTTGTCAAAGAATGGATACGCGACCACATTTATATTGAATACCATGCGCGGGCAATCGTATAGACTTAATATTAGAAACTATGGCGGCTTGAAATCCTTCCTTTGAACAATGACATTTAATTTCGCGTTGTGGCCATGCACACATCCCACTGTGTTAAGCGAACTTACTTATCTTATTTGACTTTATGTGATAGTGGGTCTTTAAAATTTGTGAACTAGAAAAATTCTCATAACACACTACTCACGTGGCAAGCTGTACTTGATAATTTTAACTTCTATAACATATGACAACATTCATTTGTGTGGTTGCTCCATTAACTGGCACTGAGGTCCACACCTATTATTGCACATGGACGCATTGAAAGATATTCGTAAGACTCATATGATCGAATACTTTAAGATCTCTTATTGCAAGTTTATGCAGCAATCCAATTCTTTTGCATTCAATTATTCCCTCACTTGGCACATCCATATTCATTTCTATAATACCAATAAAAAAATAAAAAATTATTCATTTCTATAATAATAACCCATCTATGTAAGGGAACCCATGATATGTTGTAACGAAATAAACCCCTCGAATGTAATGTGTCACATGTATCAATCATCAATAACAAATAAAAATCATAACCATCCCTCTAATGCTGAAATGTCAAGTAAAATTAACAAATGACTCCCTACCCCAGTGTAAATCTACTAAATAATGACTGAAAATAAATCTAGGTAATGCGACCGGAATATCCCAACTGAATCTCCATGAATGATGTAGCAAACTTTGAACTCGGACTCAAGCATTCAAATGCTCATTAAAATCTTTTGGATTCACTTCATCTTCCATCTTTTGGATTCACTTCATCTTCCAGAGGAACATCATCATCACTATAACCATCTATTGTGTCATTACAGAGTGCATCTTCCCCATCGATCATTATGTCTCCAATACGGTCATCTAAAAAATATGAACCACAAAGGATTGACCTATGAAACATGTAACTCAGTGGGTTGCACAACAAATTCACCCTAATCTACCCAGGTGGATTGTATGTGCAATCATGAGTGATAGACATAATAGTTCTCAAAATAATTTATCAATTATAATAATGCAGATGACCAGAATAAAAATAACGAAAAAAAACAAATACAAACACAACATCTGAAAAGCATATGGAACAATGTGAACGCTTCAAACCGTATGAGATCGTGAAAGCATGTAGTGATCTAAAAGTAATGTAGTTAGATATTCCCGAGAATTTTGTACATCTTAGGTTGCCTCAGAAGACCAACTTGTCGATATTCTCACAAAGGCAGTTGGAAGAGTCAGATTAAGGGACATTACTTCCAAGTTGGACATGATAGATATCTATGCACCAACTTAGGGGGAGTGTTCTTGTGTTGTGGGTCATGTTTAGGTGTGTCTAGAGTAAGTAGTATTTAGAAGTGTAGTGTATCTTTTATTATTGTATTATTAGCAATATACGTGAGATTTTGTACAAAGTATAAATACTAATGATATGTGGGTGTGAGGCCTCTCCAAAAAACATAGCTTACAATGACCAAGCCAAGTGAGCAGCTCGCTCCCACAAATCCAAAAGGAAAAACATAATACACCTAGAATAAACTAGGAACAAAAGATAGTAAACACTCTACAGTGAACTGCCCAAAATTAATTGGATCCATCAATTCGCCAACAAAAATGTAGTTCAACGTGCAAACGGACTTGAGACTTGAGAGAGCACCTATTTCACTAAAAATGACCATCAACAGTTAGTTTCATAAACTGAAGATACAGGGTAAAAGGTTTTGCTATGCTATGAATAGAATGTGATGCAAGAGCTGAATGCAAAGTCGTGGATTTAAAGTTCCTCTAGAGCATACTAATTAAATGTCTAAGAGGAGTAACTACTTGAACACTGGGCCTTTGCACACAAAAGATGAAAAATTTCCCTTGCAAAGGCCCAATTTGTGTGTGCAAAGGCATGAATTATGTGTGCAGGTAGTTGCTTCCATGTCTAAGCTACTCGTTTTTTTTGCTTTACCCATCTCTTCCAATCTCTGATTGGCAAGTTTCATGTTCAATTATATGGGGAAATTTAATCAGAAGGCATATTTTATAAGATTTTTAATTTTGTTTTTATTTTCACAGTGACTGGTTTCATTTGGACGACAATCCACAGAGCTCTACGATTTTCAATTGGTTAGTCTCTAACCAAGCATGGCCATAAATTTTTTTGGCTTGTTCCATATTATTGGAGCATGTGAGAGAATGATAAACTCTTTAACAATTAACAAGTTCAAAGCATCTTGTATGAGAAAAGATTGTTTAATCATCAATTTTGGATTTATTCTTCATAATGTACATGTTGTCTAAACATCCTCTTACGTTTAAAGCATTTGATGAAAGGTTGAATATTATACACATTGACATGAAAATGTATAACCCTTGTAAAGCTTTAAGAACAATAAGCAACTGAGTGGTTTAGTACTAAAAGTCTTGGTACTATCTTTAAATTAAGTACCAATTTTTTATAAGAACCAATGTAAATAGATCAACTTTTCTTCAACTAATTAAAAAAGCAGCAATAGTTCAAATAATAACTATTATATAATCTTTTTTTATTAAGCGCAATTGTTTTAAAGGAAAAGGTAGGGCGGGCCCGAATCCGACCTGCCCGAACCCAATACAAGTCGGGTTTGGACTTAAATAAAAAGCCCAAGTCCAAATAGATTTGGGCCAAGCCAAGCCCGAATTTCTATCCGGGCCAGGTTCAAGCCTACTTTTTGTGGTTGAAAATAATTAGGCCGATCAAAATCCAGCTCGAACCCGGCCCGACCAAGCCCGTTGACAGCCCTAGATCACCCTCTAAAAAAAAAATTGGGTACCCTTGGATCTCTTCCACGATTCATGGAACAAGAGTAAATAGGGCCACATATGTGTTTTAAGATGGTTAAGATTGATCAAAGCGAAGAAATGCCCTTCTCCCGCATTCATTTGACCCACACAGTCAAATAGTTACCCGAGGGTCAACCTGTTTCTCGACCTCGGGGACATCCTATGGGTTTCTGGGACCAATTTGGCTCAAGGCATGTGTAGCCAAATGGCCACAAGGCCTCAGACATCGATCCCGAACCCTAAGGGGTTGGGCTAGTGTCCTGCAGGCTGCAACAACTTCTGTAGTGGGCACACCATAGCACGTTCTATAGACAGTGAGAAAGACTAATTTTGTTGACTTGACATTATCGAGTGCGACAAGACACTGCGTGCCCCCAACGCGTATGGGTGGATGAGTCCATGAAGCCTAGCCTCGCTATAACATGCTCTTGCACTCAAGCTCACCAGAACCAATGTGCCTCGTGCATGCTCCGCATGAGGCCGCAGCCAACAAGGCCTCAAGCCTCGCTAGGCCCTAGGACATGAAGAGCATTATCATGTGCGCCAGCCTTATTGTCGAGGCCCTAGCCTCGCAAGGGCCTGCATCTCCGAGTATTGGGGCTGGCCAATGCTAACCTGATGGCCAACAGGTCAGCACGTTGGCAGCCAGTCAGCCGTGGGGCAAAGCCCCCAGGTTGTCATTTGTGATCTCTTATCGCACTAGGGCTCTAAAATATTTAAGCCACATAAAGTAGAACAATACTAAGTTTCACGAATAAAAGAAATAGAAAATCAATAAAGAGGAGGAATAAGAAGAACATGGACTAACCTTACTTCATTCCCTCCCAACCACAAAAGGAGAGAGCATAACTTAATGAAGGATTCATAACACTAAAATAAGATCTCATGCAGAATTAAAATTGTAAAACAGAATTTACAATTGAAAGGACGGTAACATATAACCTAAACAACTCTAAATAAAGTTTCCCTTTTCGACTAGGACACTTAAGTTTCCAAAAACAAAAAGAGACAAAATAAATAAACAAAAGTCAAACTTTTCTATCTTGATTAACACTTCATTCCATGAGATTCTTGGTTCTTTTCTCCTCTGATTTTCACTTCTTAGGATTTAAGTGGAGCTTTATTCTATGTATATCCCCTTCTATAAAATATAGCATACACACTATTATTTCCTAGTAAGACTTAAACTCTTAATTAATGACTATAAAACAACTAGTATGACACTGCCCAAGTTTTCCTTTTCAAATCTTCTCCTTAATATCTCGCTACAAATACGCCAATCTATTTTCTTTTCTCCAATTAAAGATCCCTACTCAATAGGCCTTCAAGCTAATTTGGAAACCAAATAACATAAGCTAAAATAGGAAGCCTCTTTAACTCAAGTGTTTCCTGATTCACATGTGATTCTTGTTCCTTTTAGAATACCTTGATGGGTGGTTTTCTAGGCAGGGCATGATTCTTCATACTATATATATATATATATATATATAGGTGGACATCCCCCGCTCTCTACATACAAGCCTTTGGCAGATTCCCATCAAGAGAGTGTAGGCAGAGAGGTGGGGTAGAGCCACCTTCATCTTCTTCCCAGGAAAAAGCTCGGATTGCAAGTCTGGGGTCAAAGCAATTTAAGGGTTCAAACTATCTCATCAAGGTACGCTTGTAGATATAATTTCATAAATTACTAGTTTGATGTTTCGATTGATCATACGTAGGGGTGTATTCGGTTCGGTTTGGTCGGTTTTGAACTAAAACCACAAACCAAACTGTCCAACTCTTAAACCAAGCCAACCCGATTCTATTTGGTTCGGTTAGTTTTGGTTTTCCTATAAGTTCTACTTGCACATCAAAATTTTCTCAACTTCTCAATCAGTTTTCCTATGAGTTCTACTTTACCGCTTTAGGATTTAGAAATAGGCTAAAGACAAGGGTAGGGTTTTATATAAAAATTTACATTTTACTTAAATGCCCTTTAAAATTAATCAAAACCCCCACCTATATATATATATATAATTACTTACAAACTACATTCGGTTCGGTTCGGTCGGTTTCGGCTTGGAACCGAAACCAAACCAAACTTTTCGATTTTCCTTTTTTCCAAACCGATACCCATCCAAACCATAACAAACCCTGCAGTTCGGTCGGTTTGGTCCAAAAAATGCACAGCCCTAATCATACGCCTATCAGAGCCTGATTACAAATACGATTGATCAAAATGTAAATGTTTGTTTTAGTGCTTTCTTAAACCTTGTGAGAGGATATATCTTTCTCATTCTCTTATGCTGCTTTTCAAGAGTCGCTTCTTCTATGGAAATGTAGAAGTTGGTTATACTAAGAGTATATCAAGTGGTCAATGTTCAAGCTTCCCCTTATATTAACAGCCAATTCTTTAAATTAAAAAATCCTTTGCTAACTTAAAACTACTTTTGATATGTTTGTCATATTGTTGTTACATGTGCTTTTAGATCATGGGTTTGATCCTATGGCCTAAGTGTGTGCAAATTCATAGGTCTATGGCTTGAAATATTGTTGTTACATGTACTATTGAGTAAATGCATGTTTATAGATATACACTTTAGGATGAGTTAATTAAACTCTTGAGACTCGACATATCGAGTCTAAATCTTTCCTAGAGGGGTTTAGGAAGACCACTAAAGTGGTCGTTCAAGGGACTATAGTCGAAGGAGGATTGGATCTGCCCAAAAGTAATCATTCTATGAAGGTTGTTGTTCCTTGAATTTTGAAATTTTGTCACATTATGATCACCTAGTGCACTTGTCTGCTTGAGGATATTAATTATGCTCAAAGGTGATTTGAGTTATTTCCATGTAGATAACATGTGCGGAATAGTCGTAAGGATGAATGAAAGAAAAAGATGATTCTCTTGCATAGAGAGTCATTTGAATCGAATCGGAAACATGAATGGTTAGGTCTACACGTGTTTTGACCCGACCTGGGTTACAAAATCCACATCTAGTTTCTATCCAAAGGTGATGTTGGAAGTTGTATTTTGTCTATGCTTGCAGAGTGGTTTATTTGCACATGATGAACACTATGTACAATGCAACTAAAGCCCCTCGTTTGAATTAATTTAGTCCTTGGTGAACTCTGTGGACATACGATCATTTTGGAGTCCTTTATAGACATGACCTAATTGTCGTTTTGCGACATGTGATCACAATTTTGGATCCTTGGTGGATTCTATGGTTGGTGACAAAATTTAATGATGTAACTTTATTATTGGCTTATAAAATAATATGGATGAAACTACTATTAAAAAGAATAGATTTATAAGTGATTGTGGAGTGGGGATCTCCGTTTAAATTTTAATCTCAGTTTATTATGAAAATTTTCTTTTAAATTGACTATTATAATTTTAGACATGGCTTATTGTTTAATAGTTATTTGATTTAGTGTTATATTATAATTATCATTGTATAGGATTGGTAAAGTCTTTAAACTTTACAATTTCAGTATGAGCTATCTCACTATTATACTGCAGTTATGGTTTATGTCTTATGGTTATTATGATGCATATTTAATATTTGTCAAGCATATGCTATGATAGTATGGGTGGCACACCTTGGTGTGCAATGTGAGCCAATTAACCTGTGAGTATTTGTACTCTTTTCGGATATGTTTGGGACTAGACGTGATTTGGCACTACGTCGATAAACCTTTGCTCAGATGGACATGTGAAGTTTTTCACATGGTGGAGTTGTCTGCATAACAGAGCAACATGGTATATGTATGAAGCAGAACAATATAGGAATCCACATATGACTACAATTTTGGGGCGTGCAATGTTTCACATGTTACATTGGTTTATTGTCTCTCAAATTTATTGATAATACTAGTTTTGTGACCATGAAGCTGTCATAGTATCGATTTTATAAAATGATATACTATGTGCATTTATGATCCATTGCCATTTTGTCATTGAATTCGAGTGATATTTGGGAATGCCTAAGTTGTTTCAAACAACGATTTTCTATACAAAGTGCACTCGTTTTAGTTGTTTCCATCTCGTGGGAGTTATTTTCTAAAACTACAGTAGTTGTGTGGACCAAGTGGAAGATTGTTAAAAATTTTGTTCGAAAACGCAAAAATTTGTGTTTTATGTGGTTTGCACAAACTAGGATTTGATAAAACCCTGGATTGGAGTTGCTTGAAACAATAAAGGGCATTATTAGAAACAGAAGGAAACCTTAATTTGTTGATTTACATGTGATTCACATTCTTTTTACAATACCTTGATGGTCAACATTCTAGGCAGGACATGATTCTTGATACTATATATATATATATATATATATATATATATATATATATATATATATATATATATATGGGTGGCATCCCCCGCTCTCTATACACAAGCCTTTTGGCATCTTCCAATCAAGAGAGTATAGGAAGAGAGGCGGGTACAACAACCTTCATCTTCTTCGCAACGAAAAGCTTGGATTGTGTCTTGGGTGATTTATTTTAATTTTATAAATGATTTATTTGACATTTTGATTGATCCCGCTTAGATCCAACAATTGGTAGTTGGTCATGGGAATCAGATTAACACAGCGGAACAAAACAAAATAAAATGATTCCTGATAATTCTATGATCTCAAATCCTTTTGCAAATAAAAGTTAATATTATTTAATGAATTAAAATTTTATACCTTCAATTTATGGGGTGATTTGTGAAGACCGAAAACCAAAGAATTTGTAGGTTCCTCTCTTGATTACCTCTCCTACAAAGCGTATCCACAATCTCCAACATATTTCAAACTATGGGCCTTCGATTTACATCTCGATGTTGTTTTCTTTTCTCACAGGAGTTGTGTAGAAAAAGAGAAAGAGATTAGGATTAACTTCTAAGAGAGGGCCTTCAAGAGGATATATAAGTGTAGTAAATTTTGTAAAATGGCATAAACACCCTTACAAAGCCATAAACAATCACAATAGCCTATACGTCTCATAACATTAAACTAAACTATATCCAATCAATTAAATAATTAATTACCTAATCCCAATGACTAACCTAGATCCAATTGCATTGGAAGGTTGTAAAGCATATTATAAAATATCTGCATCGCACCGGAGACTGCAGCCTAGTCTTAGATGGAAATGATATGCCAATGCTTGGATACATAGATGCAGATTTCCAAAAAGACAAACAAATGGAAATCGATGAGCGGCTTTGTATTTATGTTTGGGGGTGGATGCATCTATTGGCACAATATTAAATAGACGTGTATATTCTACAATGGAAGTCGAATACATTGAGATTAGCAAAGCTTCAAAGGAAGCTATTTGACTAAAGAAAATTTTGGAGGAACCTGGAGTTGATCCTAAGGCCGAAAAGCCTGTTATGCTACTCTGTAATAACACAATGATGCGAGAAGCCAAGATCAAGAGCGATCAAGAGCCGTAGATTCGAGCCGCAACAAAATTTTCAGCCAAAAAGAAGCGGAGCGAAAACCATAACTAGGTATAAAGATGAAAATTCTAGAGAAAGGAAGGAGCACATGGCGAATTCGATCGATCGAAGTCCTATTTCGATCGATCGAATGTCGACGGCGATATTCTATATATATAGATTTCAATCGATCGATTTTCACTTTTGATCGATCGAATTTAAATTTCAATCGATCGAAATCGCGCCGAGTTAGTTTTTTTTTTTTATTATTCTATTTTGAACTTTAGCTTTAGGGGCTTATTTGTCTTTTATTTAGTATTTATTTTAGGGTTTTATTTTATTGTAAGACCTCCTATATAAGGTCATTAAGAAGAACATTATAGTAAGTTTTTTATTATGAAATGAAAGAGAGTTGCTTTTGTGCAAACTTTAGAGAGCTTGTGAAAAGTTTTCAACCGAGGGAGTGAATCCTTCAAAACCTTGAGGAGTGAGCAATTGTTTCTCGTGCGACTTGGTGCGAAGCTGACGCACAACCGTGGTGTGAAGCTTTGGAAAACCCTTGGTGTGAAGCCTTGGAATCTATCCTTTTAGTTTGTCTTTTCTCTAGTTATTATCAGGTATTATTTTTCTTTCTTTCCATTGATAAAAGAACAAAAATCCCAAAAGAATCGTATTCCATGATATCGTTAAGCTTCCCCTTTTGAACTATTTATTCAAGTTTCATCTCCTTCAAAATCCTCGAGGAATCAAATTCGATATTGCAATTATCGCTTGATGCCCTAAACTAGAACGAATTCCGAGTTCCTTCATCGGAGCCGTTTTTCTAGATCGGAAAATTTTACGCATGCGATGCTAAAATGGATTAATCTAATTGTTTTATTAATTTCATTGAATTAATTTTATATGCTGCTTGATTTTGAATATTTCCGCTATTCAATTCATTCTAAAAGTTAATCCCAGATCTCGCATATTAGGGTTTTAGCGTTTGTCTCGCGTCACACTCCAGCTAAATCTCTATGCAAGGATAGTAGGGGTGTATTCGATTCAGTTTAGTCGGTTTTGGACCAAAACCACAAACCAAACCGGTCCTAATCGGTTTCTAGATTTTCAAACCAAACCAAACTGTCCAACTCTTAAACCAAGCCAACCCGATTAGATTCGGTCTGTTTCGGTTTTCCTATAAGTTCTACTTGCACATCAAAATTTTCTCAACTTCTCAACCAGTTTTCTTATAAGTTCTACTTTATAGCTTTAGGATTTAGGAATTGGCTAAAGATAAGGATAGGGTTTTATATAAAAAATATGCATTTTACTTCAATGCCCTTTAAAATTAATCAAAACCCCTGCCTATATATATATATATATATATATATATATATATATATATATATATATATATATATATACTTACAAACTACATTGGAACCGAAACCAAACCAAACTTTTCGGTTTTCCTTTTTTCCAAACCAAACCCGGCGGTTCTGTTTGGTCAGCTCGGTCCAAAAAATGCACAGCCCTAGATTATAGCAATCATACAGGATGAAAGCACATTGAGAGAATATCATATCATCAGATAATTTATCAAACATAAGTAAGTGGTTGTTGATAAAATCTCCTCCAAAGAAAAATTGGCTGACCCCATGACCAAGAGTCTCATGAGAAAGGTCTTTTCCAAGCATGTTGAAAATATGGGTATTAGACCTGTAAGGGATTGCTTATAGGGAAAGTGAGAGATTCTTAGAGTGTACCCTGGGATGAACTAATCTCAGGGATCATATCTACTATTTTTATCTTATAGTTTTCTATTTCAGATACTTTGATTGTATAACCACACCTTTTAATTAATTACTCTCCGCATTTATTGATTAATATTGACTAATGATGTGTTTGAGTTTGTTTGGGCCCTCGGGTCTCTACAGGTTAGTGATTGTGTCCTTAGAGAGCATTAGAAACCAACTAGGAGGTTTGGTTCTGCACGTACTTCACTTAGACCTGGTTGACAATTTCTATGTAGACCTAGAAAGTTCATAACTAGGTGTGTGTTGGGACAGCGCATTGTCACGATTATCTCACTACTACATTCTAGGATCGAATGGGCTGGCGTAAGCATATTGGTTTGATGATCTAGCAAACATGGGAGTGTGCACATTGGACAGGCTTTGGATTCGTTACCCCTTTGCTCACTATGTTTTCCTTGGGCATCTGCGGATTTGTACTTCGATATGTTTAGGGACTTAGACCTGAGGCTACATGAAGGTGATTCGTATTGATGAAAGTAATTTTTGATTCACAAAACATTGAAATCGAATTCTCGGCTAATAGGTGGATGGATTGGTAGGCCTTTCAGTAAATAAGATAGCCGATGGATAGGCCGATAAGGAATCCATCGATTGATGTATTCATGTCATCTCACACTGTCGAATATTCCGATGATATCAAAATCTACCATTATCCATCCTATACAAGATGAAAATTATTTTGTACCCATTAGAATTGATTTGATGGAGTAAGATGGATGATCTAGCAATATGTTGTGGTTAGTGAGTACGGTTCAGGATGTGGTAGATATACATAGTGATGGAGGGTCTTAAATGTGGTCATCAGAGTTGATAAGATTAATTAATTAAATATAGGCTAGTCTACATGTAGGCTATTGTGATGATTTTTGTGGCTTAATAACAGCGTTTTCGTCATTTCACAAAATTTACTACACCTATATATATATCCTCTTGAAGGCTTTCTCTTAAAAGGAAACTCTAATCTCTCCACCTTTTTTCCCTACACAACCCTTGTGAGAAAAAGTAAAGAATATTGAGGCGTAAATCGAAGTCCCATAATTCGAGATACGTTGGAGATTGTGGGTACACTTGGTAGGAGAGGTAATTAAGAGATAGCCTGTGGATTCGTTGGTTTTCGGTCTTCACAAATCTATTCATAAATCGAATGTATGAAATTTATGAAATTTAATTTATCAATTATTGTTGTTTTATTTTACAACCAAAAAATTTGAAATGTGGTATTATCGGGGACCAATTTATTTATCTTTCAGCTGCGTTTATCGGATGCCCGGCCAACATAAATTGGTGCCAATTGTTGGATCTTTTGATCTGACCACCCAAAATTTTCCCTAGGATCTACATGTATGATCAATCGAAATATCAAATCAATACATCACAAATTAAAATATTTGTGCGTGCTCAAGGAGATCGTGGTTGTTGATTATATTTGACCTTGGACACGCAATTTAAGTTTTTCCCTAAGAAGAAGATGAAGGTGGCTTTGCCCTCCTCTCTTCCTACACTCTCTTGATGAGATGTCAAAGGCTTGAGTGTAGAGAGCGGGAGGTGTTCACCCATCTATATAGCATGAAGAATCATGCCCTGCCTAGAATACCGCCCTTCAAGGTATTATAAAAGGAATGAAAATCATATGTAAATCAAGAAATTTTAAAGTTTCCTAATGTTTCTAATAATTCCCTTATTGTTTGAAGCAATTCCAATCCAGAGTTTTTATTAAATCCTAGTGTGTTTTGGCCACATATAAAAAACAGATTCTTGAGTTTTCAAATAAAAATTCCAACAATCTCCCACTTGGTCCACACACCAAACAACCAAAAACGAGTGCACTCTGTAAAGAAAATCGTTATTTGAAACAACTTAAACATTCTCAAATATCACTCAGAATTCAACAATGCTAATGATGGATCATGAATACACATAGAATCTCATTTTTCGAAATAGAAACTATAACAGTTCCATGGTCACAAACTAGGATTGTCAATAAATGTAAGAGATAATAAACCGATGTAACATGTGAAACAATGCACGCTCCAAAATTGTAATTATATGTGACCACTACCATATTGTATTGCTTAATACATATAGTATGCTGTTTTGATATGTAGAAGACTCCACCATGTGAAAAACTTCACTTGTTCATTAGAACAAAGGTTTAACGATGTGGTGCCAATTAAAGTCTAGCCCCAAACATATCCTAAAAGAGAATAAATACTCACAGGCAAATTAGCTCACGCACCAAGGTCTGCCACCCAAATTTATGTAAAATTCCACCATTGCATAGGCTCAACAGATATTACAAATGTATCATAATAAACATAAACCATAACTGCAACTGTGTTACTGAGATAACTTCCACTCAAATTGTTAAGTTTAAAGACTATTAATCTTATATAATGAAAATTGGAAAGTAACAATAAAAGAAAATAAATATTATATAATAAACCAAGTCTAAAAGTATAATAGTTAATTTAAAAGGAAAAAATTCACAATAAACAAAGTAAAATTAAAAGGAGATCTGCACTCCACAACGATTTGGAAATTTATTCCTTTAAGTAGTAGTTTTATCCATATTTTTACTATTCAATATTAAAAATTAGATCACAAAGTTATGTCACAAGCCATAGAATCCAAAAAAATTCACAATTGGGATCACGTCACAAAAAGACAATCAGATCAATGTCCATAAAGGACTCCAAAATGACTGTATATCACCAGGGTCTACAAAGGACTAAAACAATTCAAAAACTAGGGGTTTTATTTGAATTGTACAGAGTACTTATCATATGAAAATAAACCATTATGCAAGAATAGCCAAGATGTAACATCCAGCATCACCTTTGGGCAGAAACTAGATGTGCATTACCTAGGTCATGTCAAAACGTGTGTGTTGACCTATCAGCTCATGTTTTCGGTTCAATCTAGACGACTTACTACCTTTGTACAAGAGAATCATCTTTCTTTTTTCCTTCACACACATCTTTCTCTTTCCTTCACACTTACGACTATTTTACTCACATTATCTATATGGAAAAAACTTAATCACCTTTGAGCAGAATCAACAACCCCAGTGGACAAGTGCACTAGGTGATCTTAATAAGACAAAAATCTCAAAATTCAAGAAACAACCACGTGTATAGAACATTCAGCTTTAGGCAGATCCAATCCTACTTTGATTATAGTCCCTCGAATGACTACTTTAGCGGTCTTCCTAAACCCCTCTATGAAAGACTTAGACTCGATATGTCTAGTCTCAAGAGCTTAACCAACTCATCCTAAAGTGTATATGTGTAAACATGCTCATAGTAAAGAGTCCCATGAAAGAAAATTTTAAATAAATTTGTAATGACAAAACTTAGCCATAGACCTATGAGCTTGCACACATATACACTTAGGCCATAGGATCAATCTCATGATCCAAAAGCACATGTAACAACAATACACTAGATACATCATTAGGGTCACTGTATTTTACATTAATTATTTCAGATAACAAGTCTAATGAATTGGGCTCAATGAATAAATTGAAATCAACTACTCAAAAGCCAAAATCAGACTTAAACGAGCCCAATAAGTTTTCTAATGGGCCTAAACAAGACCCAATAAAATATAGCTCTGGTCCAAATTCAGTCCTTTCCAAGATTCAAGCTCAAAACAAGATTTAATCCGCTAAGAAAAATTATACCATAATAAGGTCCAAAAATCCATGTGCAGGTTGGGTTCCATAACAACCCAATGCCTATATTTTAAGATTTATTGGGCTGAACGATTTGGGTGCACTATGCACCAAGATTTCATGCACAAGCTAGAGCATCTCTCCAAGGTAGTGCAAAAGAAAATATTTACTATAATTATTACACAACTTCAACAAAAACCTAATGCATTAACCAATCTTTTTCAAGTGAACTCTTTTGCCAAAACAACTAGAGCATCAACACTTTATACCCCTCCTCTCGAGTTGCTGGGGCAGCTCAATGATTTTCGAGCATGACAAGAAAATCATCGGTACTAATGTGCTGCTCGTGACAAAAGGGCCTAATTTATGACACTCAAAAAGAAATTATTAAAACGAGCTATTAGGGGTCAAGATGACATATTATAAGTGGATGAAAAATATAACCAAGCTTCCACAATTTCATGAGTAGTGCTCCTAACCTATCCCAACTAGTCATATCCCATTTATTTATAGACAAGAAATACATACTAGAAGTGTGGCTTGATGGTGCACCAAAACCCACTATTGGGCGGTTGAATGCAAGGCCCTTAACTTTTTACTTATGGTTATGTATGACACCATGAGGGGACGTGATGGGGACATTCGATTCAAGCAACCGCCCATAATATATCGGAGGCGAAAGAAGAAACGTAACTTATCGAAAGAAGAGTAACTTTTAATCCCGTCACTTTTATGTTTGGCCTATTTTGAAGTGTCAAACGAAGTTTGATTGATAATCATATTTGAAAGCTTATCGAAATAGCTTTCCAACGAGCTAAAATTTAAGCAATTCCGACAAGTATTGAAGAAGTTATGGTCATTTTTCGGAGGCTGCACATAAAGTGACGAATTTTAAGAATCCTAATTGAATTAGGATTAGTCTATTTTATTATTCTATTTTAAAAAGTAAGAGTTATTTCTTTTATTAGAAATATGATTAGTTTCCTTATTGTTTAGGACTTTATTGTTTTAAAAGAATTAGGATATTTCTTTTATTTGAATTAGGAATTAGAGTTATACTAGGATTTCTAATTTTATGCATTGATTAGCCTATTTAAAGGCTTGTAAACACTTTTATTATAAGTTTTTGGTTAATGAAAATTGCTTATCCAAATTGAGAGTTCTAAACTTTCGTGAGTGTGTGATTCTCTCAAAACGGAGAGTGATTCTTCGATTCCCGCTTGCGGCTTGGTGCGAGGCCAACTCTTCTTCCATCTCTATCTTCTTTAGATCTACGGTTTGCATAAGTAACGTAATCCTAATTATTTTATTAATCTCATAAAAGCCCTAAATCAATATTTTGTTCATCATTAATTTTATTAGTCTTTTATTTTCTTTTGGTATCGAGAGAACCCCCTTATGAGTTCGTTCGACGCCTTAAAACTATCGGAGATCTAGCCGTTCATAAGAACCCTAGTTTTCTAGATCCGCGATAGGGAACGTAAATGAAAATAACGCTATTTTGGACTGAAATTAAATCACCTAATTGAATTTCTAGATTTTTTAGTGGTAATTTGTTATGAAAAATTATTATTTTTAATTAATTAAATTAATTTTAATCCTAATCTCAGCCCTAGCATTGCATTTAGTAAGTTCCCGTATCAAATTGATATCAGAGCATCAGTTTAGTTTTAGGGTTTTAGTGCTCATGTAGGTTTTAGGGTTTATTTTATTTTTATTTTTTTAGGTTTAAAAAAAATAAAAAAATTTATTTCATTATTTCCGATCCGTCTGGCTTTTGTCTGAAAATTTTCGTCTAACTTTTATCTGAAAAATTGTCTAGGTTTTTCTGAAATTTTTTGTCTGACATTTTGCCTGCAATTTCTGTCTAGCTTTTGTCTGAAAATTTTCGTCTGACTTTTGTCTGAAATTTTTGTCTAATTTTTTTTAAAAAAATTATATATATATATATATAGACTAAATTTAGTCTAGTCTTTGTCTAAAATTTCCTTGCATCAGCATGGATCCTAACAAGGTAGAAGCCCTAATTAGAGACCTGACCGCCCGGATGGATGAACACCACAATCAGGTGCAACAACAGTTGCAAGACCTACAAATCTGGCATGAAGCTTTAGAAGCCTGCATGGGAGAAATCAATGAGCTCATCGCCGAAAACCCCAATAGAGTCCACACCCATGAACGTAGGAGGGAAGTTCCTCATCGTCACGAAATCCACACCGAACAGGACGATAAAATCATGAAATCAGTAAAAATAGACGTCCCTACTTTTGATGGGAAAAGACAACCTAAAGTCTTTTTCGAGTGGGTCACCGGTATGAAAAACTACTTCAAGTGGTACGCCATGTCCGAAGAGCGAAAGATCCGCGTTGCAAAGGTCAAACTTACAGGCCAAGCTCGACTTTATTGGATGGGTCTAGAGTGTCGAAGACAGTCCAACGGTCTTACTCCCATTTCCACTTGGGAAGAGATGAAAGACCAGTTGAGCGATAAATATGTTCCCCTATCCTACAAGGAACGCATTCTTGATCAGTGGCATTCATTGCGTCAAGGAAATTCACCGGTCACTGAATACATCAATAAATTAGAAGAACTAAAGACCTAGGCCGATGTGACTGAACCGGAAAAGGTTCCCTATCCCGATTTCGAATGGGCCTTTGCCCAGAACTGCAAAGGGAACTTATTCTGTACCCTGTTAATAATCTAGACGAATGTTTCTCTAGAGTCGAAGAGCTAGAGCGATACCTTAAAACTAGTACTCCATCTAATTATAAGTCTAGTTATCGGTTCAATGCACCTGAGTCAAAGCCCAACATTAGTGCCCTGCCTGCTAGGTCCAACCCCATTACTACATTGATAACTCGAGTCGATAGGGGTAAGAGTCCAATGCTCGAAGGCCCCAAGAGTGGTGGTCAAAATAAATGTTATAAGTGTCACGACATCGGGCATTTTGCAGCACAATGCTCATCCCGAAATTTGTTCATAGCTGAGGACACCGAAAATGAGCATGATGAAGGTACTGTTGAAGTTTACGAGCATGAGTCGTTCCCTAGTGATGAAGAAGATTGTGTAGGGGAACGAACAATGGCGTGTCTTAGGGGTGTCTCCTATCTCGTTGGGGAGGATAATACCTTGGGGGTTCTTGTGGTTAGATGTGCTCTAGCCCAATCGAAGGAGTGATGATTGGCGATGGGATAATATGTTTTATACCATAGCCACGTGTAGAATGAAAGCTTGTCGAGTCCTTGTTGACAGTGGAAGTTGTACCAATGTGATTTATGAAAGTACAGTTTCTCGTTTGGGGCTTACGCTCGTAGCTCACCCACGACCCTATAAGATTGCTTGGGTTAATTCATCATCCATCCCTGTTTCACAAAGGTGTCAGGTTCCTATACAATTCAGATCGTATAAGGACACCTTGTGGTGTGATGTTGTGCCCATGGATGTGGGGCATATCATCCTCGGAAGGCCTTGGTTGTATGACATGGATGTTACACTGTTCAGTCGATCGAACGTGTGTTTCTTCACTCACAAAGGTCAGAAAATACAACTCAATCCACTACCTCCCAAGGCACCCACAGTGAAGTCGACAAAGTCACGTGATAAAGGCCTATTAGAGAGAGAGAAGACATCTAAGGCCGTTCACATCGTTAGCCCTCTTGAGTTTGAACGAGGCACTAAGAGAGAGGACATCGTCTATATCCTTGTCACAGTTGAAAAGTCCAAAGAATCAGGCATTGAGGTTCCAAAAGAGGTCAAACCAATCATGAATGAGTTTGTAGATGTCTTTTCCGAAGACCTTCCAAATGAATTACCACCTCTACGGGACATCCAACACACCATCGATTTGGTCCCTGAAGCTACCTTACCCAACTTGCTCCACTATCGTATGAATCCATCCGAGCACTCGGAGTTAAAAAGGCAAGTTGATGAGCTTCTCCAAAAGGGAGTTCATAAAGGAAAGCTTGAGTCCCTGTGTCGTGCCAGCACTGCTCACGCCCAAGAAAGATGAAACTTGGAGGATGTGTGTGGATAGTCGCGCGATTAACAAGATCACGGTCAAGTATCGGTTCCCGATACCAAGATTGGACGATATGTTAGACATGATGGTAGGTGCCACAATTTTTTCGAAGATCGATTTGAAGAGTGGGCACCATCAAATCCGAGTTCGTCGCGAGGACGAATGGAAAACTGCCATAAAAACCAAAGATGGTTTGTACGAATGGTTTGTCATGCCTTTTGGGCTTTCGAACGCCCCGAGTACATTTATGTGTATCATGACGCAAGTGTTACGGCCTTTCATCGACAAGTTTCGTGTGGTTTATTTTGATGACATCCTCATCTACAACCACATCAAAGAACAACACTTGGACCATTTAAGACAAGTTTGTGTGACTCTCCGAGGGGAGAAGTTGTACGCGAACCTGAAGAAGTGCACGTTCATGTCACATCGCGTTGTCTTCTTAGGGTTCGTCGTGACCTCTGATGGAATGACTGCAGACCCCGAAAAGGTCAAAGCTATCGTTGAATGGCCCGAACCTCGGAACATTCACGAAGTTCGTAGCTTTCATGGTTTAGCAACGTTCTACAGGCGGTTCATCTGTACCTTCAGTACAGTAACTTCCCCTATCACCAATTGCATAAAAAAGGGGAGTTTAAATGGACACCTGTTGCGATTAAGGCTTTCAAGGAGATTAAGTCTCGAATGACGGAAGCTCCTGTCATGCACCTTCCTGACTTCTCTAAGGTCTTCGAAGTTGCTTGTGACTCGTCAGGCGTAGGTATCGAAGGAGTATTGAGCCAAGAGGGTCATCCAATAGCTTATTTCAGTGAAAAGCTAAATGAGACCAGGCAGAAGTACTCGACCTACGATAAAGAATTCAATGCGGTAGTCCAATCCCTTAAATATTGGAAACACTATCTACTACCACATGAATTTGTCTTATTCTCGGACTACGAAGCCCTGCAATTTTTAAATTCTCAAAAAAAGTTAAACCCACCCACGACATGCGAAATGGGTTGAACACCGTCAAGGGTTTACCTTCGTGCTGAAACATAGGGCCGATGTGGAGAATCGAGTGGCTGACGCGCTTAGCCGTAGAATGGGGACGTTGCACTCATTAAGTGTTGAGGTAACCGGATTCGAACGCCTCGTGGAGGATTACCCCACATGTCCGGATTTTGGCGAAGAGTATACCTCATTTGTGAGTGGACAACCTGTCAGAGGGAGTAAATATACCCTACAGGATGGGTATTTGTTCTTGAAACACCGATTGTGTATTCCCCACACTTCTTTGCGAGACTTTTTCGTTTGGGAATTACACGCCGGAGAGGTTGCTGGCCATTTTAGTCGCAATAAAATTGTTGCATTGGTTGAAGACAGATTCTATTAGCCTAATCTCACTAGAGATGTTGCCAAAATTATCAGCCAGTGTCGTGCTTGCCAGTTGGCAAAGCAAAAGAGGCAGAACACGGGATTGTATACACCTTTACCGGTGCCACACACCCCGTGGCAAGTCCTATCAATGAACTTCCTGTTAGGCCTCTCTTAAACCCTCCGAAAGCACGACTCGGTGTTCATTTTTGTAGACAGTTTCTCTAAGATGGCCCACTTCATTGCGTGTGCGAAGACCTCTGATGCTAGTCACATTGTTACCTTGTTCTTTAACAAGGTCGTTCGTCTACATGGTTTGCCTAAAACGATAGTGTCTGACCGTGACGTTAAATTTGTTAGTTATTTTTGGAAGACGCTATAGCACAAAATGGGGACTCGACTATAATTTTCATCTGCTTATCATCCCCAAACTGATGGGCAAACCGAGGTTGTCAATAGGAGTTTAGGAAATCTTTTAAGGTGTCTAGTGGGCTAGCACATTAGGAGTTGGGATTCCATCTTACCTGTCGCTGAGTTTGCATATAACAATTCGGTTAATAGAACCACAGGCATGAGTCCGTTCCAAATTGTGCATGGGTATAAACCTAGGACGCCAGTAGATCTCATTCCAATGTCCATTCATCATAGGTCATCAAAGTCTGCATCCACATTTGCACATCACATTCATGAGTTGCATGCTGAGATTAAGAAAAGAATTGATTTAAAGAATGAAAAATACAAGTTCTCTGCAGATTCTCATAGACGGTTCAAAGAATTCCAAGAGGGTGATTTTGTGATGGTTCGGGATAGACCCGAGCGATTCCCGCAAGGAGTTGCAAAGAAGTTACAAGGTAGTGGTGCTTGACCCTATCAGATTTTGAAGCGTGCCGATTCTAATGCTTACATCTTAGATCTTCCGCCAGAATTGGGGATTAGCACGACTTTCAATGTGGAGGACATTGTTCCATTCCATGGCCCTTCAACCATCCCTGTCAATCCCTTTGAGTCTTTTACATCCGATGATCCAATTATTCCCCTTCCCACACCGTTACCCACACCTACTCAACAAATCTATGAGATCATCGAAGATGTGCTGGAAGATCAGATTGTATCCACCAACCACGGGGAACTTCAGAAGTACTTGGTCAAGTGGAAGAACAACGCCGACACAGAGAATACTTGGATTACACAGGAGGAATTTCAATAGCTTGATCCGGATCTTTTGGACCTTTATCATAACCAGCATTTATCGGAGATGAGTCCATCTAACCCGGGGAGAGTTGATGAGGACATCCGATTCAAGCAACTGCCCATAACATATCGGAGGCGAAAGAAGAAACGTAACTTATTGAAAGAAGAGTAACTTTTAATCTCATTACTTTTATGTTTGGCCTATTTTGAAGTGCCAAACGAAGTCGGATTGATACAAAATTGGTCATATTTGAAAGTTTATCGAAGTAGCTCTCCAACAAGCTAAAATTTGAGCAATTCCGACAAGTATTGAAGAAGTTATGGTCAGTTTTCAAAGGTTGCATATAAAGTGACGAATTTCAAGAATCCTAATTGAATTAGGATTAGTCTCTTTTATTATTCTATTCTAGAAAGTAAGAGTTGTTTCTTTTATTAGAAATATGATTAGTTTCCTTATTGTTTAGGACTTTATTGTTTTAGAAGAATTAGGATGTTTCTTTTATTTGAATTAAGAATTAGAGTTATAATAGGATTTCTAATTTTATGCATTGGTTAGCTTATTTAAAGGCTTGTAAACACTTTTATTATAAATTTTTGGTTAATGAAAATTGCTTATGCAAATTGAGAGTTCTAAACTTTCGTGAGGGTGTGATTCTCTCAAAATAGAGAGCGATTCTTCGATTCCCGCTTGCGGCTTGATGCGAGGCCAACTCTTCTTCCATCTCTATCTTTTTTAGATCTACGGTTTGCGTAAGTAGCGTAATCCTAATTATTTTATTAATCTCATAAAAGCCCTAAATCAATATTTTGTTCATTATTAATTTTATTAGCTTTTTATTTTCGTTTGGTATCGAGAGAACCCGCTTGCGAGTTCGTTCGACGTTCTAAAACTATCGGAGATCTAGCCATTCATAAGAACCCTAGTCTTCTAGATCTGCGATAAGGAACGTACACGAAAGTAATGCTATTTTGGGCCGAAATTAAATCACCTAGTTGAATTTCTAAAATTTTCCATGGTAATTTGTTATGAGAAATTATTATTTTTAATTGATTAAATTAATTTTAATCCTAATCCTAGCCCTAGCATTGCATTTAGTAAGTTCCCGCATCAGGACGTGTACAACGAGGTGTCTTATTGCAATTGAAGTATCAAGAATAAATTGATATGTTAATCGCAAATATTCAATAAAGAATGTGTAAGGATTTGGGTTCATATATTCATGAAATTCAGGGGTCTCAATGGAGTTCGGGTTATATCTACATAGGACATTAAAAACATGAGATTCAACGACACGTCCACAATTATACACTTGTGTGTATTATGTTAGATAAATAAAAAGAACAAGACCCTAAATCCCACCTTTACCAATTAAATGTGTTGGCCATTATAAGCCTCAAGACTTTTATCTCCTATTACTCAAGGAAAACTAAAACTCTTTTTAGAGAGGAGATAGTATCAAATAGGTAATGAAATTAGAAAGGAAGGCCACAACTAAAATAACAATTAGAAAGGGAGGGCCAGTAATCCTAGTGCACCCAGCCCACACCCCACTATTGGACCTAAACTTGGGCATTGGCTTAAACCCGTATAGACCAAGCATATTGTCGTGTTTGCTTGAGTTCATGACCTAGAGTAGGCTTAAGGTTTTGGCCTTGATCCAAGCCAGGCTAACGTGAGATGTGAACTAAAAAATTAAAGGCTAACGTGAGACTTTTGTGAGGTAGGCAAGCACCAGGCATGGCGCGCAAGTACTCAACACCTTATACTTAACCCATTAAGGAACAGTTCTTCCTACGGGCATCTACTATTTCGTACGAAAAAAATGCATAAATAAAATTTGTGAACTAAAAAATCACATCGACATGACATCCTTCTTCAATCCGGTAACTAAGAACTCAATAAACCTGATAGCCGGCCAAAGCACAAACCCAAGGGGAGAGAGCTTCTCACTTCTACTCAAGTTTTCTTATCAAAAGGAGAAATCGAGTGGCCATTAAAGGCGCTCGATAGAACTTCGATTATTTTTATTATTATTATTTTTTTTTTTAAACCAATCTCCATTAATGGGGCCACCGGAGTAATAGACCTGAAAACAAAAGCCTGCAACAGGCATCTAGAGCCTCTGGATTCAGAGTGCAGGCTAACAATGAACAGGGCAGTAGCTTCAAAAAAATCTTGTGGTACAAAACATGGAAAGAAAATAAGACCAATTTTCTCCTTTCTTTGAGAAAATCAAGAATCTTAAACGTAAATGGCTTCCTGGGTATTTTGATTGATCATACGCCTAGATCCTACGGCAAATTTTGGGTGGTCTTCTACTCCAAACAAAATCTCGGAAATCACAACTCCTTTGAAATCTCACGTATTATATCTCACTCATAAATATCCTTTTAACCAACTTTCCGTTTAATAGGACTAATACTTATTATGGATCCTAATAAAGAGAGTCAAATTTATTTAATTCCCATTCAACACGAGATACCTTTCATTAGTCTTATTCGGCTTTTATGCAGCCCACTAAAAACCCAACTCAAAATTTCCTTTTAAGTCAACCAAAGGGTCTGTTAAGGCCCTGCTATAAGCTGTAAAAAAACTTAATCCATTAACAATATCAAGGAGGCCTTCATTGACCCCTTTCTCTTTCTCCTCTTCTTCCAAACTGATAATAGAATCACAACAGTATGCATTGAGAAACCAAGTATGTGTGCAAAGAAAAGTTGCAAGTGAGTAAGAATCAAGAACAAGTATGTTGTGAAGGTCGGTAAAACCTAAGTAAATTTTTAAAAACTATATCGGGTCATGTCTCACGTCAAAGACTGTGAGAACCCAATGAATGTCTTTCAGTCAAGACGGGTCCACCTGCCACCATTTGACTGTATAAGGTAAGTAGCAACTGGGTTACAAGTATGTACGACATGACTATAGTACGATGGTGGTGGCGGCGGGCACATTCCCTTTTATGTGCCAGGCCGAGGGCATAGACAATTAGAGCCCTCGTTGAGACAAGTATGTGAGTAAGAACGGCCAGGTGTAGTATAGGCTCCTGGTTGTATTTTAAGTTATAAGAAAATATTGGGTAGGCAAGTATGTAGGCCAAGAACATGTAAGACAAGTGATAAGACTTAAAAGCATCTCATGCTCATGTTTCAAGCCAAGTATGCTTATGTTTTTATGTTAGATGTCATTCTCTTTCAAGTTTCGACTTTGCTTCGTATATAATTGTGACGCACTTACTGGATGCACAAACCACCTACGTTAGGGTGGGATCCGTTGTGTACCAACTGAGGAATAATTGTATAACTCGCCCCGCTCGTCATATTTTTTTAGATTAGGATGAGCCAATCTGGGAGTATGGGCAAGATGAAAACGAAAAAGCAGGTTTCAAACAATAGGGAGATCAAGGAGAACAATTACCTGAGGATCAGATTGATCCTATTGACTTCTAAAATAAATGAGAGATGGTTAATTTTTATTGAGACAATTTTTAGTTGATTTCACTATATTTTTATTAGTTGATTGGTTATTTGACGGGGACGCCGACATCGTAGACATTGGATATGGACCGTTTCGTGTATACCGACGTCAGAAGAAGCGGAATGAAAATAAAAACTAGGCGAAAGATGAAATTATGGAATTTGAAGGAGCACAAAAAAATTGATTGATCGAAATTAAAATTCGATCAATCGAAATATCAACGGCGATATTTTATGTATATGAGAATTTCGATCGAACGATTTTCAATTTCGATTGATCAAAATTCAATTTCGAACGAACGATTTTAAAAATCAATCAATCGAAATTGTGATCGAACGAAATTCAATTTCGATCGAACAATTTTCAATTTTGTTTGATCGAAATCATGTCAGGTTGTTTTAGTTGTTTTAGAAGTTTAGTTTCGAATTTTGTTTTAGGGGTTTATTTGTCTTTTATTTATTATTTGTTTTAGGGTTTTCTTTTATTGAAAGGACTCCTATATAAGGTCCTTAAGTGAACAATGTAGTTAGTTGATGATTAATAAAAAGAGCTTTTGCTTGTGTGCTTGAGATGAGCCTATACGGAGAGTGATTCTTCTTCCCGAGAAGGGTTTGGTGTGAAGCCAAGGGTGTGAAGACTGCAAATCTATTTATCTACCTATCTATCTTATTAGCTTTGCTTGCGTGATTCTACAACCCTAAATCGACCATCATATTTTGAGATCCTAAACCTTAGTTTTCCCTAAACCATTGAATCGACTTAACTCAACAACCGTAGCCCCATCAGACTGTTAAGCCCAGCCGTATCAAAATAACCCAAAACCAGAGATTCCATCATTGTATTGTGAGTGCCTTAATCTGGAATTCTAGAGTCCTATCTCTAGGAACAATCCACGCTGCAACCTAACGAATCTAACGCCTGGACTGAATCTTACCTGAATTATGCGTGATTTTCCCATAGAATATTGCGAAAGCCTGAGGTATTCGTTATATTTTGCAAGTTTTATTGTTTAATTTAATTCAATTTAATTTCGGCAAAATCAATCATCGCATTCACGTAGTTTAGGGTACCGTCCTACGTCAGTTTTGGTATCAGAGCCCTAGGTTCTAGGTTAGGGCATACTGTGTGACATTGCATTCATTATACTTTAATTTTAATTGCATATTATTTCTGTTTTGGCCCAATTGTGCACATCTAATATTTGATAAAAGTTCCCATTCATTGTTGGTTCATATGTGCATGTCATTTTAATTCAATAGAATCTCATGTCATTTGTATTAATCATTGCATGCGTCTTGTGTTCAACAAAAGTCCTTATTCATTTTGAGTCACATGTGCATGTCATTTTGATGTCTTTGATGTCATGTCATTTGTGTGCACGTCATGTGTTTGTTAAAATTCCTCAACTGTTGTGTGGCCCATAGAATTGTGTCTGAGTTGTGTTTGTGACAAGCATCATGAATGAGTCACTTGCACGTCACCATAAATTCGTTACCTGTCAAGAAAGGATGCTAGCCGAACGGGGAACCGCTACACACCAAAATCTTGGCAAAGTCCCAAAAGTCATGATGAGACTAGAGTTAGGGGATACCTCATCAGCGTGAACCCAAGTATAATCCCGCCGAAAAGTTTCTAAAATCTATTCGGGATGAAGTTCTATGTTTTGAGGGATGGCTAAACCCCAAAACCTTCGTAAAATGGTTATCTAGTGTGGAAAAGTATTTTGATTGGTATGGCGTACCGAATGAGTACAAAGTTAGGTTAATGAAAACAAAGTTGGAGGGAAATGCCAAAACCTATTGGACTAATGCTGAGCTTCTACGTGACTTAGCTCATCGTAAGCCCATCACACAATGGAAAGACATGAGGGAGCGACTTATCGAGAATTATGTTTCTCTCACACACCGTCATCTTTTACGAATTTTAAAACCCAAGACAGACAAGTGTCCTGATTGTCTTAAGTGTCAAGGGTTCAGACACTTTGCTTACCAATGCTCCACACAATTTTCCACTCCGAATTTATTGATTAAACGGGAGAGTTCTAAAGAGCCGGAAAATATGAAAGTAGAAGAGGAAGTGTATGACCCTAGAACCGTAATGAGTGAAGAGGAGATTGAGGAAGCTGAAGAGAGTCTAGTTTGTGTCAAAAGGGCTCCTGATTCCCTTGTGAGTAGTAATGTTGAGTCACCCTCGCACGATTCGATCGAGTCAACTGCGTACAATTTGTTAGAGCCCGTAGAGCCAGTTGTGCACGAGTCCTTGTTGGTGGTAGAATCGTATGCACTTGAATCTTTAAAGTTGGTAGAACCGAGCACACACGAACCAATCAAGTCACTTACCCATGAGTCATTGAAATCCGTTGGATCAAGTCCACATGAGTCATTAGTGTCCCTTGATTTGATCACACATGAGTCACTAGTGTTGGTCGAGTCCACTGCACATGAGCCACCAGTGCTGATACAGGCCACTACATGTGAGTCGTTAGCGTCGCATGCACATGAGAGTATTGAGTCCATTGATACACGTGCACATTATAGTCTCAAGTTGCGTACTGCTATGCATTCCAAGTCTTATCGTGAATCATCTTTTGAGTCTCATTCCGCATTGCATGCCGAAATTAAGTTTGAAATTAATTTATGCAATGAAGCTCTCAAAATATCAATGTAGTTACCTAAGGATTTTATGGAATTTCAATTGAATAATTATGTGATGGTTCGGGTTAGGCCTGAACGATTCCCATCGGGAGTCGTAAAGGATCTCCAGGCCCACGGCGCTAGACCTTTTAGAATTGTGGCAAGGAGCGGACCTACTGCATATGTTCTCGAGCTTACACTAGATATAGGGGTCAGCTCTACGTTCAATGTGAAAGACCTAGTTCCTTCTCTTGGCTCAACCCCACCACCTTGCAATCCTTTCCGACCGCCTCTTATTCACGATCCCATCCCAACTTTGCAACCTATACCACTTCTCTATCCAAGCAAGCAGAGACAAGAGATAATGGAGGAAATTTGGGATAGTCTTGTGGCATTCACCTGCGACCGAAAATTTCTGGTCTATGAGATGCAGAGGGTTGGCGAGTCGACTACCAAGAGTGCATGGGCCAATCATGAGAGTTCGTCGCTTGAGTTTCCGTATTCCCGATCGATATCACGATCACGCTTCATCAGGGACGAATTCCTTCGGGTCCGAGAGAGTAGATGCGAAACTTCAAAAGTATTTGGTTAAGTGGCTTGGCTAGCTGGGTCATTGGGCTCGTCAAGGAGAGGTTTACTGGGTACGTCCCTCTACTATGGACCGAGATGATGCTCATACGTCACCAAGTGTCAGGATTCATTTCATGTATGTTTCATCGGTGATGAAACATTTTAAGTCGGGGAGAATTGACGGAGACGCCGACATCGTAGACATTGGATATGGACTATTTCGTGTATACCGACGTCGGAAGAAGCGGAATGGAAATCAAAACTAGGCGAAATAGGCAAAAGATGAAATTCTGAAAATTGAAGGAGTACAGAAAAATCGATTGATCGAAATTGAATTTCGATCGATCGAAATTAAAATTCGATCAATCGAAATATCAACGGCGATATTTTATGTATATGAGAATTTCGATTGAACGATTTTCAATTTCGATTGATCGAAATTCAATTTCGATCGAACGATTTTGAAAATTGATCGATCGAAATTGTGATCAAAATTTCAATCGAACGATTTTCAATTTTGTTCGATCGAAATCATGTCGGGTTGTTTTAGTTGTTTTAGAAGTTTAGTTTCGAATTTTGTTTTAGGGATTTATTTGTCTTTTATTTATTATTTGTTTTAGGGTTTTCTTTTATTGAAAGGACTCCTATATAAGGTCCTTAAGTGAACAATGTAGTTATTTGATGATTAATGAAAAGAGTTTTTGCTTGTGTGCTTGAGATGAGCTTATACGGAGAGTGATTCTTCTTCCCGAGAAGGGTTTGGGGTGAAGCCAAGGGTGTGAAGCCTGCAAATCTATCTATCTACCTATCTATCTTATTAGCTTTGCTTGAGTGATTTTACAACCCTAAATCAGCCATCATATTTTGAGATCCTAAACCCTAGTTTTCCCTAAACCATTGAATCGACTTGACTCAACAATCGTAGCCCCATCAGACTGTTAAGCCTAGCCGTATCAAAATAACCCAAAACCAGAGATTCCATCATTGCATTATGAGCGCCTTAATCTGGAATTCTAGAGTCCCCTCTAGGAACGATCCACACTGCAACCTAACGGATCTAACGCCTGGACTGAACCTTGCCTGAATTATGCGTGATTCTCCCATGGAATACTGTGAAAGCCTGAGGTATTCGTTATATTTTGCAAGTTTTATTGTTTAATTTAATTCAATTTAATTTTCACAAAATCAATCATCGCATTCACGTAGTTTAGGGTACCATCCTGCGTCATTATCAATATTCATATGGGACATGTTAGTTACTTTTTTTACATTGGATGGTTTCTATTGAGACGGAAATTCAAATTCATTCCATCCTTATGTTAGTAGCTTTATTTAATGTTATTTAACTGAACTCTGTGTCGATGATTACCAAGTTAATTGGGTTGGAGGGATTGGGCCTGTAGCCCAATGACAGGTTCACAGTATTGCAAGCTCTAGGTTGCAGATTTAATCCCAGCTTACCTATTAAAAAAAGTTAAATTGGGTGACGATGGCTTAGTGTAGCCAAAATAGATAGTTTTATGAGCTTTAATTATTCATAAGGGTGAATGTGGATGGGAACACAAACAATGAATGGTATTCTTGAATGTGAATAGACAGACACGTGCATGTAATAAGTGTCTGAAAATTAATTTATGTTCCTTAAATGAGAGCGATTAGCAATTAACAAAAGAAATTTTAGGCTCACTTTCTCACGAAAGTTACGTGTTAAATATATGCAAGAATTTACCAAAGATTGGTAAGAGGGGTCACCTCACAGAATTCCATGCATAATTAAGTTGAAATTTCGAGTTGTGACATATATAATCAAAATAGCACGTGATTTGACGGTAATTGCATGCATCGGTAGGAATTAATCCTTCCCTCGACAGGGGTTCAGATACTATGTCATCATCCTTCCCTTGATAGGGTTGGGATACCCTATGCTACCTTTTTCTTTTAATAGTTAAGCTGAGCTTGAACCTGCGACCTTGATGTTGCACCATTGTCAACCATCCATTGTGCTACAGGCTCAAGATAGATATACATATATAAAATCAAAATACGCAATACACTGAACAATTCACCTATTTAGTGAATTGTTAATCAATTCCACTGTTGGGATTATTTATACATGAAAAAAGTAACTACATGTATGTAATCATAAAAATACAATATCTATATTTAGAAACAGTATTCAACTTCTCAGATTTCTCCCCAAATAAAATAAAAACTACATAGTGCTGCCAATACTGAAACGCAGTGGTTCTGAGAGGTGGCCAATATGGCCATCCGAGATTTAACTTCTATGAGGACTGTTATGACATACCCCCACAAATAGTTCCCTCGAAGAAGCAGGCTTAATTGGCATGGGATCGACGAGGATATTGTGAACCGTTCGACCTTCATGTTCTAAGCCATCTGATCTGAAGACCATGATGTAAAGATCTATGGTGCCAAAGATTGGCCCGAAACATTGTCGTTATCATCTGATTCAAGATCATCAAAGCCCATGATGGCCATGAGTTAGAGGATGAGCTCTACGGTTTTTCATTAATGGAGTCCCACAGCCCTTATCTCCTTCAACGTATTTTCTCAACTTGGCCCTCTTGTCAAATTGTGCTTTGGTCATTCTCTGATGTTTTACCAGATTCTCTGCAGCTATTTATAGTTTCTCTTCAACAGCCAGAATGGAATTCAATCTCCTCTGCAGGGTTCCTATTTTATCTGTCTATAGCCAATCTCAGGGTGGAGACTTCGAGAGCAATCGAGCTGGGAGAACAGACCGTAAACAAGTTCAAATGGGCTACATTTGAACTCCGTTTACAAGTCACCCTGTCTGCCCATACAGAACAATCTAAGAATCCCACAAAATTCTTGTTTTTGTATAAGGACGATGTCTGCTGGAAACCTCAAGGGGGTTTGGCATGATGGTCAGGTACCCTTTTCAGGAAGGGGGAGGCCCAAGTTTGAATCCCCCCATTGAGGCCACCCTAGGGATTTATATCCTTTGCTAACGCGGCACGTGCTAACTTGGGGCACGCATGTGCCCCCTAGGATTAGTCAGGTGCTCTAAGAGGCCCAGACACCCGGGTTATATATATATATATATATATAGGCAATGTTCGATGGAGCTATAGTATGCTAATGGAAAGATGTCCGGAAATATTTGAATAGTATAAAAGTGCAACTAAACACAAAATGATACAGAAAAATAATATGACTACAAGTCTACATCATACCCGACAATAACATAACTAGTGCTAACAAATTTGCACAAACAAACCAAATTATAATGAGTACTGATTAAAATTTACCATTCCTTTATGCAGTTTGCACAAAAGGATTCCTTTTGGCAACTTGAACATTGAGTCAACCTCTGGGAATTACTCGTCCGGCACATATGGCACTTCTTCCTTGCGCCTCTCCTTGAATTTGCCACATTCCAACCATATGGGACAATCTAATTGAAACATAAATATTAGTCACAATATATATATATAGGGAGCATGGTATAAAAAATCGGCCGATACCGATACATATATCATATCCGTATCGGATATGGCATCGGTATCGGCCGATACGTATCCGATTCGGCCGATACCGTAGCGGCCAGTGCCTTCGTTGAACTCCAATTGATACCATGCTTCGTTCTATCAAAATTTTAACGTATAGCCCTTAGCCCCTTAGTCCTTACTCTATAGCCTATAGTCTATACTCTATACTAGTTTATACTCTATATATATATAGAGTAGACTGCAGAGTCCTTAGTCCTGCCTCTGCCTTTGCAATTATTTTTATTTGGTTTTATCACTTTATGTCCTTAGCCCTTACTCTATACTAGTATATAGTCTATATATATATATATATATATATATATATATATATATATATATATATATATAGAATAGAGTCTACAATTCAGAATTTGACATGCATCATGCCAAAGCTCGATCGATCAAATGTGGAGACGCCACGATGCACGAGATTTATGTAACTATGAGTCTATGCCCATGCCCATGTGTCTTCATGCATGTGATGGCTGGATGAGAACAAATGCAGAGTTCAGGACCTTCAAGCCTTCAGGGAGCGAGGAGCCATAGGTAATTGGGTACAACCGTACAAGATAATGGGGTGGGGCCATGGGGGACCAATGGCACCCTTATTTGGGCTAACTGGCTAAGAGATTTTAAGGTTGAGAACTTGAGATTGTGAGGACTGGGAGTGGGGACATGGTGCATGAGATTCTAATCCATTGTCCACAAGATATTTGGCATTCAATGTCTCGTCTCCTCAGGCTTTCACTTTTGAATTTTGATCAAAAACCCCAGTGCCACAATTGGGTTTCACACTCACATGCAATGATGTGCAATAGGACAAGTGGGATAGAATATAGATATGCAATATCAAGTATCAACTATCAACTATCAAGTCATCAACAATTGACTGTTTGATAGGTGCAACGTGATCTCAAGATCATTTTTGTAGAAGATCGGGGTGAAACACGATTTCTATCATCCTATCCAACCCAATCAATGGGTTTTAATGATTTTCCGGCGTGAGTGTTTTCATTAAACGTGTGGGCGCGAACAAAGAGGTACCCAAAATCCCAAATAATGTTTTTCTTTTTATTTTTCCACTTTTCAGTTTATATTTTTTAAGTTTTAACCAAAAAAATAAAATTTGCCGTATCGGCGTATCGGCCGATACCAATATGTATCGGTCATCGGGGAAACCGAAACCCAATGCCAAATTCCGATTTAATACCTTGATAGGGAGCCGGTTAGGTCCTCCAATGGAGGACGGTGACCGTCCTCCAAGATACATATGGAGCTCTACGTGGCATCCAAAACACTGTTTGGGTGCCACGTGGAGCATAGGTGGACGGTTTAGATCAATATTAAAAAAAGAAATTTCGAAAAAGAACTTTTTAAATCCACAAGTCAAAGTTTGACGGGTTTCATTGGTCCACATTTCACGGTTCAAAAAACACACAGTGGAGATGAGTTTTCAAATTTATTTTTTCAGAGATGATCTAAGCAATGCACCTGAGCTCCACGTGGCATCGAAATAATATTTTGGGTGACACGTGGAGCTCCATGTGGAAGCTTGGAGGACTGGACACCTTTTCCATATATATATATATATATATATATATATATATATGGAAAGGTGAAGGGTCACATGAGTTTTATAGCATGCATATGGAAAGGTGAAGGGTCACATGAGTTTTATAGCATGCCACGTGGCACGTAATCTTAAAAAAAAAAAAAAAAAAAAGAATTTGGGGACTCTTTTGCCCTTCAAAACCCTGGTCAATGTTTGCCTACACGCAATCTTTGACCACATTTTTTACTATCAATATTCACCCTTTGAAAAAAAATTAAAAAAAATCGTAAACGGACCTGTTCCCTTGGGCAAGTTGCTATGGCACCCGATCCCCTGGATGGGTGCCACGTGCAGCCCACCTGGTTCCAAATGCATGGATCCACCATGCATTTTTTTTTGGCCTCTCTTTGATGAGTGGTAGATACCATGCCGCCTAATCAACCTGGTACATTGCTTTTGGGCACCTATGACCACATTTTCAACAGTGAATCTGCATCAGATCTTACCCAAATTTTTTGGGTGGCACCGGAACGGTCTTGTCTAAGTTGCCATGGTAACAGATCCTCGAGATGGATGCCACATGAGGTGCATCCGGGGCCTCATATTAAAAATACACATTTAAAAAAAAATTAACTTGATCAGGCCTGGGCACAGTGACACACATGATCCTGATCAAAACCGCCCAAAGATTTCACAGAATCCACACAAACATAAGAGCACCATAATTCAGTAAAAAAGAAACACTAAACCCCTAACCAAACTCACCTGTAATGCAGTGCTTATCGGAACCGGCTCCACATTCTTCGACCGAATAAACCTCCGCATAAACGAACTCGAATCAAACCCTAATTTCCACTCACAGTACTTCACAGCATTACGAAAATCCCTCACCGGAACCGTGGAAATTGCCATCATACCATTCGGCAAATCCCTCATCACCTCTCCCTCAACCTTCTTCTTCTTCTTCTTTCTCCTCTCAATCTCCCTCTCCAAGAAAACCCTCACTAACTCCATCTGAAAACCTCCCTTCTTCAACGCCTTCGCAAACCTCGCTCTCCGGCGCCATAGAATCTTATCCGCCGGAATCTTTTCGCCGGAGTCCCTTTCGCGCTTTGATTTCCGTTTAAGCTTCATTGAATCAGGGACCTTTTGCTTGTAGTTCTGGCGATGGAGTTGTTGGAGATGGTGGACCTCGCAGAAGCTTTTACCGTCGGCGGCGCGCCGGACGCACCTCCATTGCCGGCCGTCGCTTCGCCGGCACCGGAGATGGTCGGGTAGGGCTTCGTCTGTGTCCATAAAAGTCACCGGAAAACTAATCGGAATACCACTGCGCGGTTTTTTTCTTCAGTAAAGCAGTTTGAGGGAGCCACTGCTGCGGGGTTTTTATGAGACAGGGAGAGTTTGGATACGTTATAAGACAAGCGTATTTAGTATTATATATATGTGAGTTTTCAGCCGTACATCTCGTCGTATGTTGGAAATCTAGAATATCTGTGCCTCAAAACTTTAGAATATTCCATTTTTCTCTTTCTGTAAACGGATCAACAATATATGTGTTTTATAACTGATTTTGGTCTCTCCTAAGTAGGCAAGAGTCTAATGTATAGAGATTTTGCTCCGTATCTAGAGGCTTTAAAGGGTAAAACTGACATTTTGTTAAAAATATGCCTGAAACGGTACGCTATGTTACGGAAGGAAACGAGATTCCTTTGGGTCCTACTACGTTTGTCAAAGGGCACACGCTATTTCGAAGGAAATAATCATTGACCATCGTGAATCATACAATAGATATCATTTTTCGTCCCAATTTCATCGAATAGATCTTGAGATTATGACTTACCTATCGTAGGATCAAAACTTAATTCGACATTTCACACATCCCCAAAAGTGATTCTGATTATGAACTATAGACTAAATAGTAAATACTAAAGATATCCAAGGCATAAAAATTGGCGGATACCGATATGTATTGGTTATCGCATTGGTTTTAGGTCAAACTGATACATATCGGTATCTCGTATCGGATATTTGATACCGTATTGGCCGATACGTCTTGGTTTTGATCGAGACTCTGTGTTTACTTTCTCTTAAAAAATAAAAAATAAAAACATAGGTTGATACATATCGGTATCGGCCGAGTCGTATCGGTCTTCCCGGTATCAGGGACCGATACCGATTTTGACACCTTGAAGGTATCTCAATTGGTGCCTACTATGTTAAAAAACTATTGATTGCTTTGAATCAGACGATGGAGATTAGTTCACATCCTAATCTGCTACGTAATGGATCTTGAGACCATGGATGTTCCATAAAAGAACTCAAAATTCATGTTGCATCACGTTCAAACTTGATTTTTCGACTTTTCGGAATTTGTGCTCGTGGCATCAAAAATCGGCTGATACCAATACGTATCGGTTTCTCGGCAAACTAATACATATCGGTATCTCAACTTGGTATTGGTATTGGTATTGGTGTTGGTTTCGTCTGATACCTCTGTTTTTTTTTTCTTTTTTCATTTTTTTTTTTAAATAGGCCAATACAAAATGGTATCAACCGATACGTATTGGCCGAGTTGTATTGGTCCTCCATGGACCGATACCCGAGTCCGATACCAACTTGGACACCTTGTTTGTGCTATGTGGAAAAAAATTGACCGTCGAGTAACACCCCCATGGTCTAGTGTGAAAGATTGGAATGAAAACCAATCTCGATTGTCTGATTCAAAGCAGCCAATAATTTTTAAGTGAATAATTCAATAATGCGAATGGAGGTATACTCGAGCTTAAACAATGCACTTTCGTAACTTTATTCTTTTAATTTTTTTAGTACCAAATTAGCAAAAAGAAAATTATAAATTGTAGACATTTTTATAGACAAATTTGAAGGCAGCTTATGTGGCATGATGCAACTGGCTATAGTGTTTGGGTCAATCATATCGCGCCATATAAGCTGCATGTAAAATTGTCTGTCAAAAATTGTCCACTCAATGTCCATCACGAAATGTCATTTAAATAATTGCTTTTTTGATAGGTAAGCTGCGCTTGAACCTGAAAGTTGGATAGGGCTAGGGCCGGGTTGAGAGTTTAAAGGTTAGGGCCAACTTACGTTTAACATTGACAGCCCTATGAACCAGTAAAAATAATGGTATCTTTGAGGGTACCTTTGTTCGCGCATATGTTTGAAACTTCTTGGAACCTGATGATTGCTTTAGATTAGATGATGGAGATTTTTCTTCATCCCAATCCTCCACATGATGCATCTTGAGACCATGTACGTACCATCAAATTGTCTGTTTTTCTTCTACGTGGTATAGATCTCCAAAAAATTTTGTTTGAGAGTGATGTGTGCCATGTGGAATCTCATCTTGTGTGCAATTAGTTGCTTTCTAATTTCTGGGATCTGTACTACGTGGAATCAAGAACAAATTGTATGATGGTACGTTTATGGTCTCAAGATCCATCATGTGGAAGACTGGAGTGAAAAACACTCTAGATCGTCTAATTGAGAGCAACCCTCAAAGATTGTGTGGGCGCGAGTAGAGGTACCCTAAAAATAATAAGAAGGAAAAAAGTAAGGGTGCTGCAACTTGCATTCAACATTTTTATCATTGCACATATGTTGAACTGGATGATAGAGATCGTATTTCATGCTAATATTTGGCACCAAAGTTCTTTACATCATGGCCTTCAAATCAGACACTTAGATGGTGTTCCATGTGGCACAAGTTTCAAAAATACCAAGTCTTTCATTTTAGGGTACCACTGTTTGATTCAACCGGATTATTGAAGGCACGTCCGAAACCTCTAGAAGCCCATTGACTGTTTGGAATCAAACTATGGAGATCGTTTTTCATCCCAATCTTCCACATAATCGACCTTGAGAACATGATCTTAACATCATACGGTAAGTTTTTTTTCATGTGGCACAAACTCCAAAAATTATTTTTGAGCATGATTTTAGGGCTGCTTTTTTTTGAATCCTGTGCGGTGTGGAATCAAAGCCGTCTTACTGTCTTAGGATACACTTGTAGTCTCAAGATCCATTGTGGAAGATTGGGGTGAAAACCATTCTCCATTGTCTGATTCCAAGCAGTCAATGGGTTTCAAGAGGTTTTGAACACAAGCACCTTAAGTAATCTGTAGCATGATTAGAGGTGCATACCCTTCTTTTTAACCTAGGGGCAACGTTACAAATCTTGTGTGCAAGTTGTAGCTCCAAGGGCACATACATATAGAAAACACACTAATGTTACACTCCCAATTACCCACATTAAGAAAAGAAACATCAACTGAAACAAACTAACAAATCACAACTGAAAACAAATCATTCAGAAATCACACAAACAGCCCTTTATAACTTTTGCACTACCACTAGAAACAGGCACAAATCATATGATTCTCTGCTATGAAGTTGATCTCCAATCTTAGTAACTTGTGATGATCCTAACTTTTGAGGTTGATCTCCACCCTTCTTAACTTGTGATGGTTCTTAGTTTTGAGGTTGATCTCCAATCTTAGGTTTGTGACTCGGCATTAGTACTACCCAATTTCTCCCCAACTGCTTTCAATGCCAAAGGAATCCCATTGCACTTCTTTGCAATCCTTTCCTTATACTTCTCATACTTCTTCAGATCATCTGAGTCCTGCTTCCCACTAGCTTCTTCAAATGCAGTCTTGAACAAGCTCCACCCACCTTCGCCGAGAAGGGGAGGAGGACGAAGTATCGTCCCGTTATCCCCCACCATCTTCTGAGCAACTTCTTCTCTCCTACTTGTCATGATGATCGCGCTTCCATTGCCCTTTGGCAAGCCATATGCCAACTGATGAGTCCACTCACTGTCCAGTGCCCAGTCGACATTTAAGCTTGTATACCAATCATCATCAGGGTGGATATCATCGAAAACAATCAAATATCTCTTGTTTAGTAGTTGTAAGTGAAGAAGAAACAACAGCACGCCGACCCTGTCTTTGCTCGGATCAATTCCAAGAAGGTAATCAATTTTTTCGGAATCCATGCCGAGGTTATCTAGCATCCTTCTTACAAGCTCCTCTTTCTGGCATTTTGGAGAAACCCATACCCACAATCTCAGTGGGAAGTGATCCATCACGTCTTCATTAGTGAAAATCTTCTGAGCAAATGCGGTTTTTCCTGTACCGAACATTCCAACAATCCCGATCAATTTGAGATCATGATTCTTGGCCAATTTTTTATCATCAATGATTGGGATTAGTATGTCTCTAATTTTTTTAACATCATCATCCCAACCGTATATTGTAGTCTCGTCAACGTCAGCCGAAGTCCACTCATCTTCCTCTTTGGGCTTCGATGTTGATTCCGATTGATCCACGGGTTGGACAGAAGTCGGTGGCGGTTTTTTCTTAATAGCTTCAAGTGTTCGTTTGATATTTTGCAATCTTGCTTTGGCCTTCCTTTGACATGATAACAACTCCGCGGGAGTGCTGCAATCTAAGCGACCGAACTTGCATCCTTGTTGCTTCCTCCGAAGTGTTTGACATTCTACGAAGACGTCGTTGAGTTCATAGATCGACTCTCTCAACTCATCCTCGGAAAGATAGGCCGATAATTCGAGAGAAAATTTTTTGAGTTCATTCTTCATCTCCACAAACTTAGTCTTGAAGGGGAATTTGTCATCTTGTTCGCTCTCGACCGTGTTTTTGAATTGTTCAATCAAGAAAAGAACAATATCTTGTGCCATTTTTGTGTAGCAGCAATGAGATGAAACCAAATGGAAGTGAAAATTTTTGATTATGAAGAATTCAAAGATCTTGATAATGGAAGCTTGGAAAAGAGGCGTAAGGGAAAAGAAATATGCTGAAGGGAATGAGATGAGCTTATTCTGCCTTGAATTGGAGGCAAAGTGAGGTAAGAGAATATGGAAAAGAAAAAGGAAAAAAAAAAGATAAAAGAGAAGTGATATATGATGATGCATACCAGTATTTGCACCCTGTAAGCCCAAAATGAATTGATTGCTTTGAATCAATCTTCCATGCAATGGACCTTGAGATCATGGGTGTATGGAAATCATGTTTGAGCGTGATGTGTAAAAAGTGGTCTTCCGATTAATTTGTGGATGTGTCATGTGGAATAAAAAATTGGATGTATGATGACAAAAACATGATCTCATTGGGATGAAAATGATCTCCATAGTTTGATTCAAAGCAGTCAATGTTTTCCGGCAGGGGTGCACACCTTTCATCATAGTTAACCACTTAACCCCATCGTAGATTGTAGTGCCCTTTTCTCTACAGGCAGGGCTGCCCTTGACCCGACTCACTGACCCGGATTTTAATCCAGGTTGGGAATATAAGTTTTGCTCATTGGGTCAGGTCAGGCCTTGAAGCACCTGACTTGAGTTTACCAATTTGGATTTTGGCCCGACCCAAATTTCAGGTTGGTTGATGTCAGGTCAGGTCAGGATGTGCATATTAGCCTTAGCCCATCGGGTCCTTGGCCCAAAGGATCGGGCTGACTTGAGTTTTGGTCTGGCCCGATCGATTGACAGCCCTATCTACAACCACTTGTAGATGATGAACTTCAATCCAAATAGTCAAATTTATCAGCCTACTCTTTTCTTTTCTTTTTCTTTTTTCTTTTTTTCAAATGGGCCAACTCTTGGAAAAAGTATGGACTGAAAACTTGCAAGATGATTCTAACCATCCGATTAATTAGTTGACTAGTGTTGGAAATTTTGTTGATGGATGGCTATGATCTATCAATTGGTGTGCTTTCTTGTTAAGAGCTAATACGTGGGATGCAATTTGATTAGGTGGCTTTGATCATAGACTGAAAAGCTCCACTGGATAAAAAGAAAGAGAAGGAAAAAAGAAAATATTTAAACCTTTGGACTAAGGCCTAAGGGGTATTAGAGGAAGCATCATCATGCTGAGGTGCCTCTTTATTGCAATGTATCTTTCCAAACTGATACATATGGTTCGACATATATCGGTTTTAGAGCTGGGCAATATGTATCGGAAAATCGAGATTTTGAACCTTGCTTTGAAGACCCATGATTCATTGGGCACGAGCACTTGGTCTTCTGATTATGGGTACCGATGGGTTGGGTTTAGGGCTGATCAAAATCAACCCTAATCCAATCCACCAACCCTTTACCCTTAACCTGAACCCAACCCATTTAATGAAACCCTCAGATCCTAGTCCGACCAGTTTAGCAATATTCGGGTCAAGAAATGGGTAAGAAATCTGAACTGAAACCAGAGCCACCCGGCCTGACAAGTCAGAAGTCTGAACTGAAACCCATGATAGGTGGATCAATTGACCTGTCACCTGATCCTTCTCCACCGAGTGATGCCGAAATCTTACAATTTATGATTTGAATCTTATGATTTAAGTCCAATCCCAAGCCAAACAATTCGATTTTGGCATAAAATCATTTTTAGGCATGAATTCCACCATTCAACTTGTGAATCTTATGATTTAACTTGAATCGTGCAATTCAAGTGAATCATACAATTAGCAAACACACTTACGGGAGTTAACGTTTCACGGTACATGACACATAAAATTTAAGATTTTTTTTTTTTTTAAAACCTTTTGGCTCCTTAAAAATTAATAAAACCTCTTTATAATGTAAGAAACCTGTCTTACCTATCGTGTGGGGTTAAGATTTTGGGTTTCTTTCTCATATTCTGCTGGTATGGAATCAAAATTTAATTCCATTTGTTGCAAATGACTGCTACGATGAGATGAAATATTAAATGCACATGAAGATTTCAATTAAAATTTTGAGGATTGGTGTTTGCTTTTGAAGATTCATTTCAGGCCATCAAGCATGAATTGATGATGTTCAATCAAACGTATTTGGCTTATATCTTTACAGTATTTATGAAAAAAATATCATGTTATAAAATTTATTGTGGACATATTTGAATGCATTTTAATTTTTTAGATTTATTAGATATTTAAAAAAAAAAAAAAATCTTATTAAAAAAATGATTGTGAATCTTATGATTTAACGGCTCATTTCACAAATTCAAAACCGATTTTGCGATCTAATTCAAATTTTACAACATTTTCTCCCTCCATAATTCTAACAACGCAACCAAAGAAAAGTGGTAGGAACTAGGAAGGATTGGCCTTTTGCAGCGAAACATAATTTTTTTGTTAAGAGATAGTGCAGCTACATTTTTGGTAGCATTGTGAAGCTTTATCTTAGTCATCTTTGTCACTTTGAAGCATGGTTCAAAATTCCGCATGAAACGGATCCCTATTGGATTTCAGGGGGACCATGTCAATGCATTCGAACACATGATATTGACTATATATATTGGAATGTATCGTCCAAAACTGATGCGTTTCTGATATGCATCGGTTTTGGAGCTGGGTAATACATACGTGAAAACCGAAATTTTGATCCTTGCTTTGAAGATCCATGATGCATTGGGAACATGCACTTGGTCTACATTATCAATTCTTAATTTTTACATATCAAAAAACAAACAAATACAAAACAATTAAAAAACCTTCTCTGCTTCTCTTCTACTTTCGTTTGGTCTTTGAGAAATTCGAATTTTTTCATCAACTCTAGTGGGGGGCAGAGAGATCAGTTAAAGGAGACTCATGAACAAAGAACCAAGAACCTTTGAAGATATATATATATATATATATATAAGGTGTGTCCTCCGTCGTCCTCTGTGGGAGGACGGTCACAGTCCTACAAGGTTCCAGTTGGCAACTGAAACACTGTTTTGATGACACATGGAGTTTGGGGGCATTGCTTAGACCATCTTTCAAAAAAATTGAAAATTCATCTCTACTATGTGTTTTTTGAGCAGTGAAATGTGGGCCATTGAAACTAGTCAAACTTTGACTTGTGCTTTTTGAAATTTTTTTTTCATTTAAGTAATTGATCTACACCATCCGTTGTGCTCCACATGGAACCTAAACAGTATTTGGGGTGTCACATGGACCTTGAAGGACGGTGAGCGTCCTCCCATGGAGGACCGAACTAGCTACCTATGCACACACACACACACATATATGCTGGCCAGGGCTCCTATTCTTAAAGATTAAATTCGCAAGCAATGATTTGAGGAGAAACTTCGTGAAGATAAGACTCTTGATTAAACTTCTGAGAAAAAAATAAATTTAAGGCTGTTGTGAGGAATACTCATTTTGCTATCTTGCCATCGTTATCAAGAAATTTGAAGGAAAAAGATCACAAGAGAAGATTCCATATTGTTCCAGATTACTCATCAGTTCTACCATGTTTAAATCAATTGCATTGTATTTAGCAAGAAATGAAGAATAAAGATAAAATTGCTTATATTTTCAAAAATGACAAAAAAAATCATAGCCCATTTCTCGAAAAGTGAAGACTTTCACAAAAATTATCCTATATTTCAAAACTAATATAAAGAATACTAAATTCATGCAATTGGATCCCCACTATATTGAAACAATCAAAGTAACAATAAATTTCTATACACAAATTCAGGATCAACTTTCCAGAGATGTCGAAAAATCAATACTTAAGAATACCTCACCACCCTTTGCCTATAAGCCACAACCAATCAAGGGTCACTCCAGCAAATATGCCTGCTAGAAGACAGAATACAAGCAAGTTTCCCAGTGCATTTTGTTCAGGTCCCTGTAAAACCAAACCAAAGTTACTTTAGTTGGCTGGTTTGCTCAATTCGCAATTTGCAATTCGATACTATCAAGCAAACCCGATTTGCTAGAGGTAGGATGAGTGTTAAAAGTACTTAATAAATTTATAATATCAATTTGCACTCTTTAATAAAAGAAATGCAAATGATCGCTTGATTAGCTATTTTCTTAAAAATTATGAAGTATTACGTTCAAATCCCCTCTTTAGGATTTTGAAATTTTATCTTAAAACAGAAATAATTAACACTAATCAATTTTCTTGTCATGAATTATACCGAATTAAATTGTGAAATGGTGCAATTTGCAATTTGCCACTATGAAGCAAACCCAGCTTGTTAAAGGTAAGATGAGTTTTGAAAGTATTTAATATATTTATAATATAGATTTGTACTCTTTAATAAAAGAAATGCTATAATCATAAGAATTATAATTCTTAGGTTCAAATCACCTCTTTATGCTTTTAAAAGTTTATTTTAAAACAACATAAATAGAATTAATAAGTCAATTCCCTTGTCACGATTAATTAGACAAAATTGAACTGCCAATAGGTTCATTGTACCCAATTCATGATTCGCTAGGTGAATGAGCGAATTAGGTAACATAGGACCAATTTCTTATTAGCATAAGTTCATACAACTAATTTTAACTTTCTGCACAACACTTGGGATAGAAGACTAAACTGCCACTTGCCCAAGATGGGCCTCACACTCCTACAACTACGTGACAACTTGGCACCTAGTTGCATCTATGGGTGAGGATTCGCGCTATTAAATTTGCAGCTTAGCGTAATAATGTATATTAACTTAATATAAGGTACCCAACCCAAGTGCCGGCAAGGACAGTCGGCTCAAACTCAAACTGGCAATATTGGTTTATGCACTGATAATTTTGAGCTGCAAATCAGGAAAGATCACAAGTGACTCAAGTGCAGCTCACGAGGCTTGACCATTTGGATAAAAGGATTGACTCGAGTGCCACCACCACCGGCAGTCAGGTCCGGTACCTAACAGCATCTCCTGTATATTATAAATGTAAACTGTAATTAACTAACCTTGTAACCCTTGGGCGCCAAGGTAAGTACACAAACAGTAAGATAGCCATTAGTTAATCCTAGGAATGATGTAAGCAAGATCATCCACCCCTGGTCTCCGTATTTGGCCGTGAAGTAGAACGCCGGGATGAGTAGAAAACGAGAAAGAGTCGCTAACAAGAGAGCACATCTTGATTCAAGTTTCAAGCACTCGATAAGGGGAATGAACCTCCCAATGAGATCTAGCACATTATACATTGCGATCAAAACCAATGCATACCTGAAGACCAATAAATCAAAATGGTGAATTCAATAGCTAAAAAGAAACAAGCAAACTTCTAATCTTTACCAGTCAAATGAAGCTTATGGAATGTTTGATAAGAACGTAGTAAGAACACGTTCTAAGGATAGTTCAATTTAGTAAATGGATTCATTATTGGAGGCCTCATAAAATTTTAAAAGTTAGCTATAGTGTAACAACTCTACGATGGAGATGATGAAGATGGGTTCTGTTATCATCCAACCTTGGTCAACTTTTAAGAAATTATGAGTTGGGCGCTTTGACTATTCAGCCATGGATGCTTAACTGGGATCCTTGTACATCGTAAATTTTTCAATTTCCAATTGAAATGAAATCTTTAGGAGGAATCAATGAAACAGGGATCGATGTTAGGAACTCGGAGTTGACTTAGAAACATGTCATTTGATTTCTTATCTTGACTTGGCTAAATGAATAAAAACTCGCCCAAATACAATACAATAGCAGAGTAAACCATCAAACCAGATATCGATAACTTTCTGAGTATTAACTATAAGCTGTATCACCCACACACAAGATAAAAACGCTTAGTCTGTTATTCCTGCGCGGCTTCTCCAGGTGTCCCTTTTCTAGAAACCTCTTATCCATCTTTATATTGTAATAGCTTTAATGGTGATGTAATGAAAAATATTCTCTGGTTTTCATTTTATAAGTTTTCATGGTATCAGAGCCACCTTTGGCCGACGCCGCTCATCTCCTGAATTCTCCAATAGAGCCCCCTTCAATCCAATCAGTGTTACCCTACATCATTGACTGTCCCCATAGCTCTGATGTTTGGTCAGCTCTGAAAGAACAGCTTATGTCCTTCTCTGTTTCTCATGTTCATGAGCTAAAAACTAAGCTCTTCAACCTCCAGAAAGGAGATCTTACTATTAAGAAATATCTTGAAGCCATTAAAGAGGTGACCAACAAACTTGCAGCCGCTGGATCACCTCTCCCTGAAGATGATGTGATCTTCTACACCCTTCATGGTCTCCCCCTCCGAATGCTCTCATTGCAGCCACCCCATCGCTCCTTGATTCCAATTGGTATGTAGATACCGGTGCTACCAACCACAGCACTGGTGATCTCTCTAACATGTCTCTCCACAATGAATACAATGGTGGAGCAAGTGTTGCTGTAGGTAATGGTAGTGTCTTGCCCATTAAAAACACTGGTTCTGGCTTGCTCTCTTTCCCTTCTAAATCTCTTTCATTATCTAATATCTTACATGTTCCATCTATTTCACATAATCTCCTTTCGGTACAAAAGCTTGCTAGAGATAACAATTGCACCCTCATTTTTTATGCATTTGGTTTCCTCATTCAGGACAAAGCCACGAACAAGGTCATCTTCAAGGGCCCTTGTAAAGATGGTCTATATCCACTCAAGGTTCAGCAGCATAGTTTGGCATTTCACGCTCTCGCCTGCACCAGCTCTCCTCCGCCCGCCTGTTTGGCACCATCGACTCGGTCATACCTCCTACAATATTTTTAACATCTTAGTTAGGCATTACAAACTACCAAGTAACAGTCCCTTTAATATTGTTTGTGAACCTTGTAATGTGGGCAAATGCCATAAATTGCCGTTTTCATTGTCTGCTACCTTTGTTAATTTTCCTCTTGAAATATTACATGCAAATGTGTGGGGCCCATTTCCCATCTCATCCTTTCGTGGTTTTCGCTACTATGTTCGTTCTGTTGATGACTATTCACGGTTTTTGTGGTTATATCCTATGCGAAATAAGTCCAGAATTTTTAGCAAATTTGTGGCTTTTAAAAATATTGTTGAAAATCAATTAGGCTATAAAATCAAAGTTTTTCGCATTGATAATGGGGTTGAGTTTGTTAGCTCCAGCATTGCACACTTTCTTCAAACACATGGCATTCTTCATCAACGTTCGTGTCCGCACACTCCAGAACAAAATGGCGTAACGGAACGTAAACATCGTCACCTCATCGAAACAACCATCACCATTCTCCACCATGCGTCCATGCCCTCTACCTATTGGTTGGATGCCTTGTGCACATCCGTTTTTCTCATCAAGTTACTCCACAGCTTTGTTCTCAAATTCACAACCCATTTTGAACACTTGTTCAGTTCAATACCTGATTTTTCATTTCTCAAAGCCTTTGGGTGTTATTGCTGCCCTTGGCTCAGCCTTTATTCTCCTCACAAGCTCTCACTCGGATCTCGACCCTGTGTTTTTATTGAGTACTACCCTGATTCCAAAGGATATCGCTGCTTGGACAAGTCTACCGGCCAGGATTTTGTTTCTCCACATGTTATATTCTAGGGAAATTTGTATTTTCGGCCCTCATAATTTACGAATTTGCAATTTCGGCCTTATAGTTTCAATCTGTGCAGAAACGGATGCCTCCAAGCCAATCCGTTTCCACGTCACCGCTAGCCAATTGAAATGTCTCAAATGCCCCTTATGTTTTTTATTTAAAAACTTGAAAGAAACTTTAAAAGTTACTTTTTTTTTCTAATCTACACTCTTTTACTTTTATTTTTTTTCTTGTTATCCAAATCCCTCCCTCCTTGAAAGATGCATAAGGTTTTAAGGGCATATAGTTTAATAGTGTATGATCATTTAAACACCATTTATTATATCAATTGCTACTATAAGGTAACCATCACTATTATATATATAGTTTCTCCGCTACTATATCATATCTGTCGCTACTATATCGTATCTACTGCTACCATGTTGTATCTACCACTACTATAACGTATCTCCGCTATCATATCGTATCTCCGCTACTATTGTTCGTTATTATATCGTATCTACCGCTATCATATCGTATCTCCGCTATCATATCATATCGTCGCTCCGCTACCATATTGTATCTCCACTATCATATTGTATCTCCGCCACTATATCATATATACCGCTATCATATCATATAAAAATCCTTAGTATGTTATTCCTGCGCATATGCCCGTTGCGATATTTTGGTCTGTTTCCTTTCCATTAGGGTTACGGCTACTCCAAGTGCCCCTTTTCTAGAAGCCTCTTATCCCTCTTTATATTGTAATAGCCTTAATGGTGATGTAATGAAAAATATTCTCTGGTTTTCATTTTATAAGTTTTCATTAACTTTGTTCTTTGTCAACCAAAACAAGTCCACTTAGACTAGTTTGAGTCCTATAAATATGTTGAAAATTTTGCATTCACCAATTTTATCAAATTTCAGGTAGGTTAGTTTCCTTTAATCAAGAAATTACGACCCTTGACAGAAAGATGAATGTGGGTGAGATATGAACTATGAGTTACATAAAAGAAGTCCTATTGTTCAAAAAAATTGATCGAAGTTCATCATTATTTGAAGTACAGACATAGTATAAGGTACCCGAACTGGGTGCCAGCGGCAGCACTCGGGTCAATCTCAAACCAGTAGCCTTGGTTAATTCACTGATAATCTTGAGCATAGTTACCAAGTCGGAAATAGGGAAAAAGTAGGCAAGGGAAAAAACAAAAAAAGTGGGAAAGAATCGTATAAAAATCGGGAAAAAGACAATGAAAAAAAATTAAGAAATTGAGGGATCAACCCAACCCGTTTATTGAAACCCTTAACCTGATCATTATTATTGAACTTATCACAATAAAATTGCAAAAAAATGTGTTTAAAATGCGAAAATCCCATTTTTTTTCATAAATACGCATTTTGATCGTGGTAGGAACGGTTTTTTAAAATAAAAAAACTGGATTATTTGAAAGAACCGCTGAATTTGGTAACTATGATCTTGAGAACCAAATCAGTGAAACGTCAAAAGTGGACTTTCACTAATTTGTGTGCTCTAAATACCAGTTAGGTACCTAATTTCAACTCTTGGAAGTAAACGAGATCTTACCATGAACCCAATTTGTGTGATCCTGTATCCTCAGATAGAAACCCGGGAAAAATCGACAACGTAAGCACGTATATCAGAAACATGTCAAATGCATAATCTATGTTTTGAGACAATAACTGCTTATTTCCCAGGCGATCCGGTTGATTGGGATTTTCTTTAGCCTACATGAAAAAAAAATTGAATAAGAACTCCAGTATTGATATTTTTTATTCACATACATTCTCCATCTTTTTTATAAATCATACTCCTTGGCTATTTTGCAATTTGATGCCACTAGCAGCAAGATCAGCCGAAACTGTTTTTGATCCTTCAGAAGCCGCCTTTGAACGATAATACTTCACAATAGGAAGTTTGGGGAAGACAAATGCATAAAGAATTACACAGAGAAGCTCAAAAAATGTCGCGATGGTGAAGAACAATACTGCAATAGGCAACTGAAAAGTTAGTGGGGGAACTTTCTAAAATCTTAAAAAAATAAAAATTCTACAAAAAAAAAAAATTTGGGCAATTAACTGTGTTACATACTAGAGACTTCCTAATGGAGGATTTATGCATAAACAGGTTTCAGCCACTGGATTAAATATTTCATCATGTACCCTGATCGTACTTGGGTTAATTCCACCATTGGGATTGAAGTAAAAAATTCTTACAAATCCCATTATAGACGTCTGGTTTTGTGATCAATTTTATCAACAAATTTAAACTCTGAAATGGGCTTCCTTAGTTTGAAAATGTAATTCTATCACTTAATTAAGAAAAGACTAATGCATCATTCAAATCTGTATCAACATATATAGAAGTAGACTAATGGAAAATAGAACCATAAGTACCCTTTAGCTACAAAATACTATCAAAAGCCACACTGTTACGGATTTTTGGTGGCCTAAAATCTGTGGAAGTCAGCTTTCGACAGGATTCAAATGTGTAAAAGGTGCTTCATAACCTTCTCCAATAATAGTGAGGAGAGTAAAGCTTATAAAAATTAAGACATAAGCCACTTACTAGCTCCTTTACGAAAACCATTTTGGGAGTTTTCAAAGGCTGCTTTTGTGATAAACCTCAAAGCAGAAGTTAGAGCTCCAGAAGCAGCCATACCAGCCAAAAATGACTGCAGTTTCACAAGAACAAAAAATTCACCAATGGGTAAATAGTGGTAAAATATATTTCTACAAGGATAAAAATTGTGAAGTAAAAAAATGAATCTTTAATGAAACTAGTGTTTGAAGAATTATATTGCTTGATATCAACTTCTCTCTCCATCTCTCTCCATATATATAACATGTTACTTTTATTTGACAAAAATAATGGCACAATTTTTGGACTTAGAATAAGGTACCCGACTTGAATGCCAACCATAGTCACAAAAATCTTCGATTTTCTGAAAAAGGAACACTAAAAATCTCTGTATTAAGTGTGTGCCTATTTTTTTCAAATATTACCGAATTTATCTAAGATGAATCCTGCATATAAATATATATGGTTACATTGATTAGGTAATTAGAGATTTTCCCTGTGCATTGAACACCTTATAGCTTATTTTGTTTACTACAACTATTATTACAAACTCGAAATATATTGTAATATATATTTTTTTTACTTTTGATTATTTTTTCCCTAATTTCATAGAATTTCTGCGAATTTTCCCAACCCGAATTATTTCTGTATCCTGACTTTGTGACTATGATTCCAACCGCGGCAAAACTGACAATCATGGTTATTGTGATGATAATTTTGAGCGCCGAATCAGTGACAGATCAAAAGCGAACTTTCACTGATTTACGTGCTCATAAATAGCAGTGTGGCTAGTGAGGCTTGACCTGTTAGTGTATTGCACAAAGATTGACAGAAAATAGATCGGAAAATTGCTTCAAGGCGCGATTAGATCGCTGTCTTTAAGACAATATTTGCCCCCTATATGCAACGGGATATCGGCAAATTCGCCTCCAGGATACAATGAAGCCTCGGTGAAGAACCGATCTGTCACACACTACGTTGCACTGTAGTGTGCGACCCAACGAAACGAAGACGCAGAATGCTTTGGTTTGCACACGAATTCTGAGGGCTCAGATGTAGGATTCGGAAATTGCAAGTGTTTAGAATCCCTCCTCTGGCCTCTATTTATAACTTTCGGAGCACCTTTTCGGTGTTGTTGCTCGGTTGCTTGCAATTGAGGGCCCTGATCGATCCGATCAACGGTTGCAAGGATCGCCTTAAAAGCGCCAATTCGCCATTATTCGCTTTCAAGCCAAACAATATGGAAGGTAAGTTTCTATATATAAGCCATGAATATTTCTTGTAAAATAGTGAGGTGGGACAAAACATTTACAACACTTTTAAACTTATGGTGGGAAAAGTTTCCCTCCAATATTAATTCAAAATTCAAGTAATTTTGACTTGAAGGTTAAAAGCATCCTTTTAATATGGAACCAATCACTTTAAGGAACCATTTAAAAATAAATAAACATTATTAAATTAATAATAGATAAATATTATTAAAGTAATAAATATTTATTTGGTAAATATCCAACATGACCATTTGGACAAAAGAAGATTGACCCGAGTGTAACCATTTACCCTCAATTAGGCACCTATACCAGCTCCAATTTTTAACTATATTAAAAAAAAAATTCCTAATTTTTCTTATATTTCTCCAATGCAATTTGCTTTTTGACCAAGCAATATGAACTTGATATTAAATTTGATCATTACCCGAGAGCACAAAACATGTACATGAATAAGCGCCTTACTTGGATAAATTGAGGGGACATGAAAGAAAGATCACCAATCATTCCTCCCTGCACATGAGCATCTGCAACTCCAAAAGCTCCGCTAACGGCACATATGCCAATGAAAGTTCCAATTCCTCCTTTTCCAGATGTTGCCAGATCCAACTACAATAGAAAAAAAGAAATTAGATTAAAGAGATAAGGGCTCCTGACCGACATTTAATCACCAAAGGGTGTTTAAATGATATTACACCATTAAAATAAGACCTTTTATTTCACACCATTATGCCATGTGGTGTACATATGTGATCAAACATGCCTATAAGTGGATGTGAACAGTCCGATTGATGAACTTTAATATCCATTAAAATTAAAAACAAGGGTTGATATTATAGTCCACAGATGAGATGGTTAAAATCTCCCTAAACAACATTTTTGGTCCTGTTGCACTTCAAGCAATGATCTTCCATTTTGACGGTGCGGATCATCCACATCTCAAACCATTGATGGTGTAAGATCATTTAAACACCATTTTGGTGTTTAAATGACGGCCAGGAGAGTCGGGTCCTAGATTTAAAGAAGCTGTAATAGTATGTTTGGTTTATGACATCGTTTGATGAAGCAGAGTTTCGACAAAAAAAGGTACTTACGACAATGGGGAATAACGAACTTATGAAGAAAATAATATATCCAGTGATGTTACGGCGCCTTGTATTGATCCTTGCTTCCCGGTACGCTAGAATTGCGAGCGTTCCAAGTGCAAAAGGTTGGTACACAAGAGTAAGTACTCGCGAAGGGTGGTAGTTCTGCATAAGGACACAAAATAACAGGTAGCAAAGTGAGCTCGGATTCAGTTAAATTCTCCATAAACCCATCACAAAATGAAATGCATTAACAAGAAACATTGATGTGTTGATGAAGATGGTGATTCATAATCAAATAGCATCCAAGGTAATTTTCATAATATATTGAATTGTGAGATGAGGAAAATTGAGGCATGTTGATATGAAGATAAAAAAAAGGGTAATTCATCCCCATGCATTTGGTGTTCATAAGAATATTAATGAAAAAAATGAATTTGTAATTTTGACAAGGCATCGATGATGATCAAGAGGATGAACCTGTTAAATATTTAAAAGTTTATTGAACTTGTCTTTTGTCTTTCCCAAGAGGCGTGTCTTTTCAAAATTGTGTCTTTTCAAATGAAAGGTCTTTCGAAAGTGGTGTATCTTTTCTAAAGGGATGCCTGTTGCACCTTTTCATAGGAAAATGGTGCATTAACACACCACTTGATTTCTATTTAAGGAATCTAAAATCATTGTTTTTCAACAATTACATTGGAGTCTCCCTTCTCTCTGGTTCTGTCTTTAAAGGTTTTGATCAGACCGTTCTTGCAATATTTGATGTTCGGATTCGCCAAATCCTTCACAAGAACACACAACCGGTTCATTGTATACTAGAACCAGTTTGCAGGTAACCTGTTGGTGACCACTTAGTCGAAGTGGTGGGGGCAAATATTGGTTTAAAGACATCGATATTTCTCGTGCGTCAAACCGGTTCCTTGTATTATTTCGGATCAACATTTCACAATTGTCCAACAGAACCTAGGCATGATTATTAATACAAGGCATTGATGGTGATGACGAGTAGGCATGATCATTAATACACTGAGTTTGTTTTATTTTTTATGAGTGATGCTATTTTGACATCAAGTTTTGCTACATGCCTACCAAACTTACGAAAACAATAGAACTTACTTTACTTGGTGAGCACATAGTAGAACCACTCTCTCTCTCTCTCTCTCGGGACTGATCAATGAATCATATGACTAGTGAAACATAGCTTTGTCTGGAACTTCAACCAATGATGCCAAATTATATTCCGAATCAATCTCAATTCCGAGAATTCTCGAGTATCCGATGGCTTCTAAATAATTTAGAACTCTAACAGATCTATCAAATGTTACAAGCATGGATCAAAATATCGTCCGATACCGATACGTATCGGACGATACGTATCGGTATTGGACTCGAACGATACATTGAATGTATCGAATGATACATTCAATGTATCGTCCGATACAGACCAGTACCGATACGTATCGTTTTGGAGCTCGGACGATACGTATCGGTAACCCGATATTTTAACCCTTGGTTACAAGATTTAACAATATCACAGACAATTATCAAGAATAAACAGTCATAGATAAACCAAAACTCATAAAAATCTGAGGTCAAAAGAGGGATACACAACAAGACATTCTTACCTTTTGGAGTCGTAATCATATTGTTAAATGACTTATATAGTAATATCGCGAACACAAAGAAATTTGAAAAGAAAAACAGAGGACATGAGCAATCAAATTATGTTTCATCATTATATAAAAGTAGAACCATGACAACCATAAGAACAAGTAAATCAAAGCAAAACCATATACCGGGAATAAGTAACTATAGTAATCTTCAATTGTTAGCATGCTGTTCCACGACAAGAGGCACCCATTTCCAAGAAGCCAACACACCAACATTGCAGTGTACTTTCCCTGATTACACACCTACCGATTTATTGCCTTGAAAATGTACAAAACTTACCAAATATTGAAATTGAGAATTGTTACAAACCTCTAGTCTGGTTGGGACCCCATTTTCATCTTCGGAATGCATGGCTCCTCCACTTTACAAAAAAAACAGAGTTAGATTACACAGCCAAATATTTTAGAGTTCTTAAAAAATAAAATAAGTGGAACTTTTTCCATAGAATGAGCTAGAACTTAAGTATAAAATTTATACTATTAGACAATAATGTAATTGTTAAGAAGCAAAATAGCGAAGAGAAGGGAAAGACCAATAAAGACTTGAAGAAAATAATGAGAAACTACATTGAGGATTTCAGAGTGACAGAGTGTAGCCTAGGCCGCAAAGCCGACCCCAAGAAGATAGAACAAAGTGAATGGCAGTTATGGTGCAATTTTTAGTTAACTATATGCCTTTATAGGACCCGTGATTTGACTGGTGGGTTGATTACACACTTGGGTATGCCACCATCCCGAACTTGTATCTCTACTCCTCTTATAAGATCCTGGGCCCCACCACTCATTATTAGTTGATTTTGAGATGGATATCCAAATTTATGATGATATGAGAGTAGACGTTTCTTCACTTCACGTAACCCACTTCAATTGTCCACATCATTTACCTCAGTCCGGCTAACACGAAAGGAGGCGTGTTGAAGTTTAGTCCAACATTGGGTATTCATATCCTTGTCTCTCCTATTATAAGATACTATTTATTTATAGGGATAATTAGAGAAACATGCCTCAAAAACAAATTTTTTAGCAAAAATATGCTTTCACGGTTTTCTGAAGTTTCAAAATTCGTGAAAGCACCATTTTTCTAAAACGTTTGAGGTCGGGTCTTTTTTGCTAAAAAGTTTGTTTTTGAGGCATTGTTTTCTAAAGTGCCCTTATTCATAATATATATTCCCTTATAAAAAAGAAAAAAGAACAAAACATACAACACGGAAGCATTTTCTTTTTATTTTACGTAATCGGATATACAAATGCACGCAAAAAGTTTATGTTTGTAAAAACATATAAAAAAATAAAAAATTAAAAGATTGTGGTAATTCCCTACACATGAAAACAGAGAGAGAATAAAATAAAATATTTCTATTTTATTTTATTTGATATACTACTGCAAGTAAAAATTTATGCTCACAAAAACATATAAAAAATAAAAAGTTTGTGGTAATTCCCTACACATGAAAAGAGATGGAGAAAATGAATCGCAAACCAAATAAAAAAATATATTTTTATTTTATTTAATCTGATATACTAATGTAGGTAAAAAAATTATGTTCATAAAAATATATGAAAAATAAAAAATAAAAAGATTGTGGTAATTCCCTACACATAAGAGAGAGAGAGAAAGAATGGCAAAACATATAAAATAAAATATTTTTATTTTATTTTATCTGATATACTAATGCAGGTAAAAATTAATGTTCGTAAAATTTTACCAATATATATATATATATATATATATATATATATATATATATATATATATATACAAAAAAAAAAAGAAGATTATGGTAATTACCTATACATGAAGACAGAGAGAAAGAATGGCAAAACAACTAAAATAAAATATTCTTAGATTATTAATCTGATATACCACTGCAGGCAAAAAGTTTTAAGTTCATAAAAAGTATAAAAAAATAAAAAGATTGTGGTAATTCCTTACAGATGAAGAGAGAGAGAGAGAGAGAGAGAGAGAGAGAGAGAGCTATGGAAATCGCGGCCTTTCTGGAATATAGAATCTCTTTGAAGTTTTGTACTTACTTAAAGAGGCACAAATAAGGAGACGTAGGACTCATAATAAGAGTGGAAATTTAAAAGGTTACCTTCTTAAGCGCATATATTTGGAAGGTTTTTAAGGTGGCTACAAAAGATTGGGACTTAAAAAGGTTACATATTATGAAGCAGCTTTTTAGCCGCAGAATCTGTCAAAGTTGGATATTTCACATTTGAAACCTTAATATACTTGAAAGTAAATATTTAAAAAGGGACAGTGATATATGAAGGACAGATATTATACAGACAAAGTATAGACAATTGATGTGACACGATGCAATTGGCCGTATGGGCAGTGCAGCTCAATTAATACAGTGTCACATCAATTGTTTGCACTTTTTCCTCAATAAAATTGTCTTCGAATTATAGTGTTCCTTTAAATAAGAGTTAGTCTATAATGAGTGTTACATGTCTTTATGACCGAGTGACTTGCACAGATTTTCAAAATATGGAAATTTATGCAAGTCAATCACAAGGACATGTGGATTGCGATGTCTAGTTATGATGATTGGACACTAATTGTAAACTTATTCTTTAAATAAAGGATAGCTTTATTAACCCCTACGGAATCTTTGAAGGCACATTGTCACGGGGTCGCATTTTCGCAACCTCAGTCCCGTACGGTACCGCGGTACCTAACGCACGCTTCATTACGTCAATCTACTTCTGATACCAACAGTCGTGGAGCGTCCTTCGATGCGCTTTCAACCCGTGCGGTATTTCGCTACCGCATGCAATGAAGTCAACCCATCTATACATCAGTTCTGATACCACCCGCCCAGAGGACGAGAACTCTCCCAATATGGTTACCTCTGTTTCACGACCTACCACCCAACTTATCGTGCCCCTTACGATACGCCCAATTGCACTATTGTGTTAAACTTGACCTGCTCAAGCTTCACCCTGTGCACTGCACTAGTACCTTGCTTCGCAACAGTCTTGGCATGCAGCTTCCCATGCCATCATGTCATGCTCACATACCGAACCAAGCGCACAACCTTGTGCCTCACGCTAGCATGCTCAACTAAGTCCCACGTAGCCTGCCTTCGTGTGCATTCCAAATTACTAGCACATGTTCCTCCTTGCCCCACGTGCTGTCGTGCTCAACTGAGTCCCACGCAGCGCCTTCGATGTTCTCACGAGGTTGCCCAGCCGTATGCACCACGACGCGTAGTCCGGGGCCATACTTCAACCTCCCTTGGGTGCCACACGGCATCGTTGCGTCGACGTCCTAGGCCCACCCTTTCAGGCCTAGGAGACACTTACGCCCCCTCTAGCAACGCAAGACCCCGTGTGGGTGGAAGGCAGCTCTCCAGCTCCTCTCCCACATAGAAGGGTAAAACAGTCATTCAGCTAGAATGGCGGGAGGACCTCAAACCCCTTTGTTTGACATACCGCAACGCCTCCTGCATCGCTAGCCCACCTTGGCTGTATTGCGTTCGTGTCGCGACCGCATCGCTCCTGCGTCTTCCCTCCCTATGCTACCGTGTTGCGTCCTCGCAGCGCGACCACGTCATAAGGCCCTCTTAGCCCCATGTCGCGTGCATTCCTGGTACCACATGTTGTGCACCAAGCACCATGCTGCAAGCTCGAGTATTGGCCCCGTCACATCCTCTACCACTCCATAAATGTCAACGTCCTCGTTGACGCATTATCATAGTGAACTGACCCCGCCAACTTCTCCCAACCTGTTAGCATCACAATTCTAGTTCTTTAGGTCCGCACCTTCCCACTAGCTCCCCACTGTCACCTCGGCCGAGTCAACTTGGTTCTGCTATCACAAGGCCCTCACCTGTTAACTAGTTCAGGGATGTCGCGTGTCCTCTTGACACCACATCGCGTGCCTCCGCACCAATTGTACAAGGATCCCACATAGAAGGGTAAAACAGTCATTCAGTTAGAATGACGGGAGGACCTCAAACCCCTTGGTTTGACATACCGCAACGCCTCCTACATCACTAGCCCACCTTGGATGTGTCGCGTCCGTGTCGCGACCGCATCGCTCCCGCGTCTTCTCCCCCTATGCGACCGTGTCGCGTCCCCGCAGCGCGACCAAGTCACAAGGCCCTCTTGGCTCTTATGTCGCGTGCCGTCTTGGCACCACATGTTGTGCCCCAAGCACCATGCTGCAAGCTCGAGTATTAGCCCCGTCACAACCTGCACTAAAAATCATTGGTTGCTTTGAATCAGATGATGTAAATCATTTCTTGGGCACCATTCTTTTGATCTGGAAATCAGGTTTGAAAATAATATATGCCACATAATTTTGTAATCACTTTTTGAGATGTGTGTCACGTGGAATAAAAAATTGCCTGTTCGATGGTACATGATACCTTGTGTGGAAGATTGTAGCAAAAAATGATGCCATTGTCTAAATCAAAATTGTCAATATATTTTGGCATTGGTGCCCTCCAAAATTCCGTCGGTGGTAAGAAAAATATCATTAAGTAAATACTATAGCTAAATGCCCATGGAAACCTTATTGTGGTTTGGGAAGCCTCAAAGTAGAGTCATTACCCAATTTAATAGAGATGGCATTAGGTGACCCATTGGTCAAATGGGCATAGTATCTGCCCTGCGCTGCAAATCTTTTGAGATGTGCACGGATTTCCATGCAAGTAAAGTGTGCAAAGGGCCTTAAGGTCCACTATGTAGATGACATTAGGGGGTCTAAATGGTCTTAACTCTTACCCGCTAGGCCGGATTCGTCAGCACAACGGCCCGCCCTCGTTTAATTAGTTATTTGGGCTGGGGATGGGCCCACTCCTACAACCTTTGATGAGGAATTGACCTACTTAAGTTTCACCTAAACCTGGCCTAATCCAACTTATTGAGGGCTTGAGCCTGTAGACCTATGGAAGCTTACAACATTACAATCTTAAGGTCACATGTTTGAACCCAACTTTTATATATATATATATATATATATATGATAATAATCCTTTTCCGTCACTTCAGTTATTGGTTAATATCTCATGACTCAAAGTTATATATATATATATATATATATAAAAGACAGCTCAAGCTGGTGGTTCATCCTGACTAAGCCTATTATGATATGTGGCAACATAGGTGTATTCATGAGTGGGTTGGCCGAGCCGGACTGCCTAGTCGGCTCTGCTATGAGCTGGCTCTTAGGTCCGATTAGGAATTGGCTTTTCTAAGGCCTAGATAGGCCCAATGAGACCGAAAATGGCATTAATAATGGGCCTTATTTCTTTAAAAGAAAGAGTTTTTTACTTGAGAGGGTCTCCGCCTATTACAAAATTATCTGACGGGTCTAACGTTTCATTTAATTACTCAATAGGGTTTGAGACTATCAAGTTATATATATATATAAAAGAAAAGGCATAGGTCCTTTATGGGAGGGCGGTCACCGTCCTCCAACCTTTCATGTGGAGTTCCACGTGGCACCCAAAACACTTTTTGAGTGTCACGTGAACCTTGGGTGCATTGCTTAGATCATCTTTGAAAAAAATTAATTAAAAATTTATCTCCACCGTGTATATTTTAAATCGTGAAATGTGAACCAATGAAAATCGTCAAACTTTGACTTATGAGTTAAAAAAAAAAAGATTTGAATTTTTTTTTTAATATTGATCTAAATTGTCCACTTGTGCTCCATATGGCACCCAAAAAGTATTTTGGGTGTCACGTTGAACTTCGTGTGGATCTTGGAGGACGGTCATCGTTCTCCATTGGAGGACCTAATCGGCTCCCATATATATATATATATATATATATATATATATAGGATGTTGTACCTCATAGACATCTCAGATGTAGTGCCTTTGCAAACAATATGCAGAGAGGATTTATTTCTTGGTGCAACACACTGAGAAGAGACTCGCACAAAGGGCAAAAGTAGGTTGGGGTTTAAAACTCACGACTTATTGCTTCCTCAAGGAAAGATGATACCAATTGAGTCGCTCGAGTGGCTCCTCAAATTATTTTTGAAACCATGCAAACATTTCCAAAAGTTTAAAATGTGTTGGAAATAGGAATGGCATTTAGGTGAAAAGAATGGGTTGAACGAAAATAGCCTTAGGACTCATATGAAATCGATTGATTGGGTCCGCTAAGAGCTTGATGGATCAATCCCATAAGAGATCAATCGATCAAACTCATATGAGACTGATCGTCCACTATATGAACGATGAGGTTGATCTCATATGAATTAGTCTCATATGAGGGCGAATGATCTCATATAGAACCAATTAGTCTATTATAAGACCGAGCGATGCAATATGAGACCAGTTAGAGGGTGACCGGTCTCATATGCGTCAGTCAGATTGATCGGTTGGTCTCATATGGGACCTAGGAGCATTTTCGTCTAAATCAATTCAAAAACCAGGTTAATTGGTCACCATATACCAACATCAATGGTACATGATTGCCCTTAAATAATTATTCGATGAAAGTCAACATAGTTGATGACTTAAGCAATTCAAGTTATTTACATATTAGATTAAAGTGGGCCTAAAACACACTCATTGAAGAATTTAATCCATTTTATAATCTTATCTATGCCTTCTGTAATGAATGGTTGTCTATATTTTCTTGTAGGAATTAAAATTAAGGTGCATGAATCGAATGGTTAGAACCTTCTAATAGGTATAATTTTGTTGAGATATGAATCGAATGGTTAGAACCCTCTAATAGGTGTAATTTTGTTGAGATATACGTCCATGACGAGCTGTTTTAAGATACTATACATCAAAATATAGGCGACAGATGCATTGCTTACCTGGCTGCAGTCTAGACTTTAGTAGTGAGCTGCAGCATTATATAATTTCTCTAGGAGTCTAAATTTTTTAAGGTAAAATAGATGAGCTGGATATATGAATAGAGTCTAACAAAAGGATCTTTGCTATCCTAACAGAAAAGAGATCTCTTCTCATCAACAGATAGTGGGCACATATGCTCAGAACCATTGATTGTGTTGAATCGGATGATGGCGATTCTTCTTCATCGCAATCTTCCATATAATGAATATTGACATCATGGGTGTAACATCATACGGTCAATTTTGGTTTTTATGTGGCACAGATCCCTTAAACGTGACCCTAAAATAACATAGCACCCATCATGCCTAATGAGATTTTAGGGTAACTTTTTAGTGATTTGTGCTACGTGGAAACAAAAAATGATCCATTGATGATATATACACACATGATCCTTTGTGTGAAAGATTGCAACAAAAAACGATCTCCATCTTCTAATTTTACAATCAATGGTTAGGAGCGTAAGCGCAATGGGCTTTATAAGATTATCAAGCTTACGAGTAGCCCTTAGTAACTTTATATCACTTTTATTTTATAAATTAATTTTTAAAAACATATAAGCTTTCCAACTAGGTTTGGTGGCAATTTACCAAAGGGTTTCTTTATTAACAGCCACCGAATCTTCGAGGGCACCTACGCCAACAACCCGTAATTTCTTCCGATTAGATGGTGGAGATAGTTTTCTGCCCCAATCTTTCACACAAGGAATCTTGAGATCATGGACGTATTATCATACGATCAATTTTTTATTCTACGTAATGCACATCCCAAAAAAGTGAGAAAAAAAAAAAATCACTGCAGTCACATCACGACCAACCAACTCTGATTTTTAGATCACTTTTTGGGATTTGTGCCAATTGAATAAAACCGTACTATAGGGATAGAGGAAAGTCAAAGTTAAAAAGAGTTGGGAGTATGGATCAAAATCTCGGTTTTGGTTTCAGTTTCGTTCACCACCCGAATCATAAATTGGTCAAATTTCGGTAAATTTTTGTAATTTTTGAAAATTTACTCCGAACTTTGCCGAATTTAATTTTTTAAACTTTTTCACATTATAAGAAGACATATTTGAACTATTGAGACTAAATCCGACAAGAAATCGACACTATTTGACGAAATCTGACAAGATCAAGCTAAATTTGGGAAGATTTGGCGAGATACGACTAGATACAGAGAAATCCGACGATATTCAATAAGTTATGGTAATTTTGTGAGAGAATCCATCAAAGTCCGGCGAGAATCTGTCAAAATCTGACAACTTTTGGTGAAATTCGATGAGATTCGGTAAGTTACGGTACGATACGACGATATTTCGTCAAGGTCTAACAGTATCCAGGGAAAATTTGGTCAAGTTATGGAAGAAGGAGAAAGGAGAGGAGAAAGATAAAAAATAAACTAAGTGTAAAGGAATAAAACTCGAGACTAAGTGTAAAGGAATAAAACTCGAGTAAATGTATGGGAACCAAAACAAATTCAAAGCAAAAGACCTTTGAAAAAAAAAAGAAAAAAAAAAATCCAAAACCTCGGCCGATTATTTGAACCTGAAAATTTTCAATTTCTCGTTTCGGTGGGGGGACCGAAACCGAGTCATCTTGTCTGAGATTTTAATCCATGGTTGAGAGATACTGCAATTCTTATGTTACCACCCAAGAAACTGATTATTTTATGTAGAAGTGCAACCAAATATTCTAACTTTTTAAAAAAGGTTGGTGGTTTTTTGAGATCGATGATTAAATCTCATAAATTGCGGCGATTTTGCAGCTAAAGATTCTTACATGAAGTTCACATTATCCGACAGTTAGATGTTGATTCCACTTTGTACACATCTATAATCACAGTGCAGCATGGTATACCATGATCACAATCAGATGTGTGAAAAGAGAGAAGAAAACACCATCAATGAAAAGACAGAGAAGAAGATAAAAATGTAAATTTTGTGAAGATAGAAAACGTAAATTCTGTTAATCAAGAAACATGAAAAAAGTATAATAGCGGTTGAAAAGCGGAAGTAGTGTCTTCATCATTAGGAAAACCAGGAGAAAATGCAAACTCTGTGAAGATAAAAAACGCAAATTCTGTGAATGAAGAAGTATGAAAATACTGATCAGTGATTTAGATAAAATAATCGCGTCACTCCTACTCGATTGAACGTGAACCGGTGCCAAAGTTGATCAATCCAGGCTGACCGATGAACAAATTTAAAAACCAATTTATCTATTGAGAACAAATATTGAAGCTCATCACAAGAATTTTCTTTTACTTATATTTCAAGCGCGAACACCAAATTCATGTAGTTTCACCACTTTAGGGTAAAAACAATCAATACATCTTTTTTTTATGTACAAATGATAAAATACTTCAATAAGAATTTAGCCAAAATCAACATTATAACAAAGGATCATAAGGTGTCGAAGATATCATTACTTATGAAACGCATTTTAGCCACCAAATCCCATCAATCACTATCACTAGTTTCAAGAGCTTTTAAGTCATGATAGTCAGATTTTGATGGTATTCAGTGGTTAAAACACACTTGATCAATTTATATGATCTTGAGGAGAGTCAAATCTGATAACTAAATCTCACCACCCTTTGCCAATGAGCCACAACCAATCAAGTGTAACCCCTGCAAATATGCCTGCCAAAAGAAACAAAACAAGCAGGTTGCCCAATGCATTTTGTTCAGGTCCCTGCAAAACCAAAACCCATTTTAGTCTCTGTTAAATTACTTTTCCTAAATTACAAAATTCTTGCAACTAAGTGTGGGGCGTTTTGGTTTAGTCCCACATCAACCAATTAAAGCCTCGTCTCTCCTCTTATATGATTCTGGGTGTTTCCGCTCATTGCCAATTGGTTTTGAGTTGGATGTCCATATTTATCAAGTTTCATGGCTTCTCGGTGTTGGGCCTATAACTCAACTAAGAAAAGACAATTATTAAACAAATCATTAATTTTTGTAATCATGTAAAGTTTGTGTTTACTCTAAACTAACCTTGTAACCCTTGGGTGCGGTAGTAAGAACACAAACCGTAAGATAACCATTGCTTAGTCCTAAGAATGATGTGAGCAGGATCATCCAACCTTGGTTCCCATATTTAGCCGTGAAGTAGAACGCTGGGATGAGTAAGAAACGGGAAAGAGTCACTAACAAGAGACCTCTTCTTGATGTAATTTTCCAGCACTTTAGAAGCGGTATGTATCTCCCAATGAGATCAAACACATTATACATTGCAATCAAAACAAGTGCATACCTGAAAGATCCAAAGAACAAATTTATTAGTGCATTAACTGTTCGAAAAGATAAACGTTGAAAAAATAAATAAATTTTTTAGATATTTAGAGGCTAAGAAAATCACTAATCTTTACCGAGGGCAATGGGTCAGGTCTTAATCCCGTCTGGGTTAACTGGTTTTAAACCGCTTGGATACAAGGGAATCTTGGCTTTCATGGCTAAAACTTTTATAGGCTAGTGTTAAAAGTACTTTCCATGTCAAAGTCCCTTCTATCTAATGGTTCTAAAACTTGCTGAATACCATCTAATGCTCAAGTATGTGGCCCTGAACTGTGCCCCTTTAGTCCTTTACCGATCAAATGAAGCTTATAGTTAGTTAATTGTAATTATTGGTGTTAGCTGTTTTATGCCAAATTGCTGTAGATATTGCTTGTTTAAGATAATTTATACATCGGGATCCACAGTACACATACTCTGTAAGATTCACAAAATACATAGGATGAAGGTCATAGGCAGTTATGTTTTTTAATATGTGAATGGCAAATTACTTTCAGAAAGTTCTCTTGGTTCTCCAATTCTTCAAGAAATTGCATCATGGAATAGTATGTGACCTTTGCCAACGAGTGCCCTAATATGATCTTTTAGTGTAGTCCTCATATTTCTTTAGCAGTAGTAAATCATTGAAAGATAGTAATGTGTGATGACTTTAGGAAAAAGTCAATGTAGAAAATTGATAAAAAATCTGTCACTACGATAGTAAATTATTGGTGTTAGCTGTTTTATGTCACTATGATACATCCTCAGATACTTCAATCAAACTGTCACTTTCAAAGAGCGGCTTCTGAAACTCACTTTTCTGAACTTTAGAAGATGTGTTACAGGTTGTTAAGGACTTTTTTTGGGAAGATAGGGCAGATGGAAACATATGGAAAGGAAAGAAGCGAATATACGAGTCGTGAAAAGCTACAACTTTAGAGCATTCAATCATTTTAAAAAAGTTCAGAGTTGACTAAAAGACCAGCCATTTGACTTCTGAGCTACTTGTCAAGTTAACAGAACTCTTGCTACTTTGACTAAAACCAGCAGATAAGTCATCAACTTGGCTGCGATGTCCACAATATTGGTAGTGACTCTGTTTGGGGCCTGACCAAATAGAGCCCAAACAACGACCGTATAGAAGCAATCCACTATATTTACCCATTTGGGTCAGAATTGTTAGATCCCACTTTTCAAGTAACTTGAAAACATGATTCACGAAAGAGAAATTTCAAATTTCGGAATACCGATTAATAAGATTGTGCTTGAGAAAAATATTTTCTTACCATGAACCCAAGCTGTGTGATCCAGTATCCTCAGATAAAAACCCGGGGAAAATCGATAATGTAAGTACATATATCAGAAACATGTCCAATGCATAATCGATGTTCTCTAACAACAATTGTTTATTGGTCAGGCGTCCCAATTCCTTAGGATCTTCTTCATCCTAAAATAAACCCATATCCGATTATGAACTCTAGCATCTATGTTTTTTTAAAGAAAAAAATTTATATCAATGACAGAGATAGGATACCTTTTGAGTAACTTGCATTTTAATGCCACCCGCAGCCAGATCAGCTGAAACAGTTTCCGATCCTTCAGAAGCTGCCTTTGACCGATAGTATTTGACAATGGGAAGTTTGGGGAAGAGAAATGCATAAAGAAGAACACAAAGTAGCTCAAAAAATGTTGAAATGGAAAAGAAGAGTACTGCAATAGGAAATAGCAAGGAATAGTTAGTAAGGAAGAGTTTTAAGAAGCTTAGAGGACACAAAATCCATAATAAAGAATAGAAGATGGTCAAATAATTGAAACCCAAAATCTCTGTTGTCTGAAATCATAAACAACGAGCCTACATAATACAATAGAAAAGCAACCCCAGCCTACAGCAATCTTCTTCCTGGACACCTAATTTCTGAACAGTTCCAACCAGTGGATTCATCGAAATACTTGGTGCTATAAAATCAAATGGTCGCTGGTGCCTCTGGTTTATGCCAGCCCAATAGCAGTGTGCACTGGCATGGAACTGATACATTTCCCTAATTTCTATGGCAATAAAAGTTTATAAAGCAAAATCTTTAAGCACTTACTAGCTCCTTTGCGAAGACCGTCTTTAGAATTTTCAAAAGCTGCCTTTGTGATTAACCGCAAAGCAGAGGTAAGAGCTCCAGAAGCAGCCAGACCAGCCAAAAATGACTGCATCCCAAAAGACAAAGCAGATTTACAAATGGATTGATATAGATATAAAATGTTTTTAGAAAAATTACCATCAACAGAGAAAAGGACTAACATATTATGTTTATCATATTAGGATATGGGTGATATGTAAAAACAATATGCATTGCATTATAGGGATTTAGAGCATCTTAAATATTCCTATTACCCAATATTAACTTACAGACACCGCCATGGAGCTAATCTTATAAATATATAAGACACCTTGACTCGGGTAAGCTAATCTACATACCAAAGTTTATGTGTAAGTCCCAGATAAGCTAGTCTACATAGCCCAAGATTTTGAGCATGTCAAATAGCCGCCCTTCGCATATACGTTTGGGGAGGCCAGCCCAACCGGCAATAGTCAATTTGGATGTGGTTGTCGGTATGAAAGTGGCGCTTTTGCGAGTTGTCAAAAAGAAAGTTATACATAGATTGCATGTAAACATTAAAAAAAAATGAGTCCCTCAAAGAAATGCTTAAAGAATTTAGATAGCGTATTTCTAATCCCGGTTCCTTTAGAGATCCCTGCTCTATCCTTTAAGATGATTTTGTCCTTAAAGGTTCTTACTTTATAACCTACTTTTATCTCAACTTTCAACTTATATACTTCAAATTTTAAATCATAAATATGGTACAAATCAAAATTTTGAATCATTCAATGTGAGCTTCGATAAAGATATTTTGATCTTTGCAAGGAAGTATATATATGTATAACCATGGAGGCCTTACTTGGATGAGTTCAGGGCTCATGAAGGACAAATCCCCAACCATTCCACCCTGTACATGAGCATCTGCAACTCCAAAGGCTCCACTAATGGCACATACACCAATGAAGGGTCCAATTCCTCCTTTTCCAGATGTGGCCAAATCCAACTACAATTTAAAAATGAAATAAGATGATTTTAGATACACTGGACCAGTAATATATTAAATCCGAGTTCTCTTAAAAGTTTTAAACAGTAAATCAATAAACCATCTGATACAATTGAAGAAAATCTTAATATAAGCAATTGATCTTCAAAACTCGGAACTTCAACGAAGAGAGGAACTTACGACGAGAACTAAAAGTGAACTTATGAAGAAAAGAATATATCCCGTTAAGTTTCGTCGTCTCGTATTAATCTTTGCCTCATGGTATGCTAGTATTGCAAGGGTCCCGAGTGCGAATGGTTGGTAAACAAGAGTAAGAACTCTCGAAGGGTGATAATTCTGCATGAGGAACAAATTAAATTTGTGAAATTAATGTTTTTAGAAGGGCACTTTAGAAAACAATGCCTCAAAAACAAACTTTTTAGCAAAAAAGACCCGACTTCAAACGTTTTAGAAAAATGGTGCTTTCACCGATTTTGGAACTTCAGAAAGCACCGATTTTTGATTTTTTTTTTTGAAAAAACAGTGCTTTCACGGTTTTCTGGAGTTCCAAAATCCGTGAAAGCACCATTTGTCTAAAACGTTTGAAGTCGGGTCTTTTTTGCGAAAAAGTTTGTTTTTGAGGCATGTTTCTCTAATTATCCCTTTTTAATTATACCCACAAGAACAAGCACATCAACCAGTAAAAAGTGTACAGACAGAGAAGGTAGAAAAGGCAAGTGAACATGATACCGGGAACAAGGTAACATAGTAATCTTCAACTGTCAGCATGCTATTCCACGAGAAAAGGCATCCATTTCCGAGAAGCCAACAAACAAACATTGCAATGTACTTTCCCTGACAATAAGATCAAATTCATATTAGCAATTTCCTTAGAGGACTGAATCCGATACATGAGTCAAAACCTTGGACGATACCGATATGTATCGGTATCGCTGGCCACCGATACATGATACATTGGGTATGTATCGGCGATACATACCCAATATATATAATATTTTTCACTGTATCACCGATACATTGAATGTATTGGCGATACCGATACGTATCTCTTCCTATTGATGGTGGATGGAATATTGAAACTTTGATCCATGATCCAATAGTAGTCTTTCTAGATTCCTACTGGAGGTCTTTATGCATACTTTTTTGAATGTTTGACGTCTTTAATCCTGATTTTCGAAAAAGTTCAGCTCAGTTTTTTTTTTTTTTGCTAAATGGCAAAAAGTTCAGCTCAGTTCTATCATCAAGATCCATGGACTCTTAACATTCCGAGAATCCTAACATGCAACAGTAAGTATCCACTGATTTATCGCCTTTCCTCAAATTATAACCAATTTTAACATAATGAAATGGGGAATGAAATTAGAACATTCCAAGAGAGAACTCTCCTGTCGCACAAGCATTGGCCTTCGAACAGGACACAGATTTTAATCCCTTTTCTCTCTAGGCAAAACAAAATTCTATTACTTTTTTTAATAAACTCCATCTATTTTCGTATTAATAACTATAAAAATATAAATCACAGACCTCAAGTTCGATAGGGACCCCATTTTCCTCTTTGGTAGTCATGGCTTCTTCCATTGAACAACACCTATGAATATACAAATCAATTGGCATAAGATGAAATAGAACTAGAAATTTTGCCAGACATTATCGAGAAGTCTTCTTATAAATGAAGTTGTCTTGAAACTATAGCTTAGCATAAAATATATAATGCTAAATATGATATAATTGCTAAAATTGTGACTATAATGCAATCTTTTAACTAATTAGATCTGTAATTCTATGAGAAGAGGCCTAAAATGGGTAGATCATCAATACAAAAATGTATCAAATATTCAAAACTGGCCAACTTGATCACAACTTGCTCTGGGTCCCAAGAAAAGTTATTAAAAGAGATATCAAGTCAAAGATCGACATGGCAGATTTTAATATACAACTTGGATTGCCCTGCATTCTGAGTGGAGCCAATGTTTTTGAATGGTTGTATGAATTAACTTATACATAAATCTAAACTAAAACTTGCTATTTATCAGTACTTAATTCATCATTCTATAAAGAAAATTTGAATCTCAGACACTGTAATGTCATTTTAGTCAAAATATGTTTAAAAACATTTAAATTCATAAACCAAATTCAAAAAAATTCAACATTGCGGGTTAATCCCTTAAAAAATTTGCTAATAAAGAACTACTCATTTGTGTATGAAATTTGGGAGTTTATAATAATCTATAAAATTAAACACTTTAATACTACTCACAATCACCACACAACAAAAATATGAACGCAAGTCGTTTTTAATGTGGAAAACCCATCACAGGTAAAAACCACGGGATCTATCTCAAATCCAAGAAAAAATTTACTATGAATTAATAACCTTACAGTGCCTCTTTGGAATGATATGCCCTATCACTCCTATCACCAACAATGACAGCCTCTCATCATCATTCTATCCACAGTGAACAATTCCAACAACCGTCGTCTCTCACGAAGGTCCACTTGTCTCTCACAAGCTGTACACCTCAAACAATGATTAGAGAAAACACACTCATCATTGAGATTTAGGATTGAAATGAACAAATGGTAAGTAATCTCAAGGATAAAAATTTTGGACCAGAAACTTGAAAATAGAGGATTTTCGGATCAGTTATCAAACTGTCAAAACTTCCTAGAATTTATAGGATTTCGGGTCACGGACGTCCGTGAGTGTCTTACGGACGACCGTGGGTCCAAAAATGACAAATCAATTTGTCATACAGATTTACTTCGCAAGACCATTTTCCTAAGGAGCAACACTGATTTTTTAAGTCATGATGATGACAAAAATTCTCACAATCTCCCCCTTTGTCACAATCATGACAAAAATCAGTTTACAAAGACTTAAAAATTAAAAAATTACAATATATTCATTTTTCATCTAAATCCTATACATCAATCTAGAATGAAAATGCTGAAATTACAACTCTATTTGCTCCCCCTAACTATTTGCCAAGTAAGAAAAAAAAAAGCCTAAACGCTATTTTAGGATTTGATCTTTCACTTGTTGCTTTTCACTTGTTGAATGAAACATAAAATTTTAATAGCGCAGGTATAATATAATTGTAACAATTTATGGTATGAAGTTCAGTTTATGGTATCAAGTTTATCTTCCCCTTTTTGTCATAATGTGACAAAGGGTCAGGTGAATTAAAAAACAACAGAAAATATCTCAATTTAATCACAATTTAAGATAACTTTGTACATTCATTTAAGATTTGAAAAGATTTGTATATACCATGCAGGTATTTAAAAATTTCAACTATCTTTTTCATATGCACCATAAAGAAAATATAACAATAAACTAAATATTAACATTATTATCATATTAAACACATCAGAGATTACATCACAGAAAATACAAAATCACTAAGGTGGCGGAAACTGTGCTCCAGGAGGCGGGAAGACACTATTAAAGCGATGCATCATCGCTTTAAAACCGTTAATCATAGTCATTTGTAAAGAAGAAATCTGCTCCCCATATATATTAAAACCAGTTTCTATTCTATCAGATAGGTTTTGAATATCTGAATTCATGTGTTGCATATCAGCATTCATCCTATCAAAACGATGGTCATAGTAATGACCCTCTGGAGCTTGAAATGGAGGAACTGGTGGAGGTACAGGAGCTTGGTGACCAATGTCTTCTTGAGCAGGGATGTCTGCCTCATCCTCGTCAGAACTTTCATCAATGAATTCAACATCATCCAAATCTATTTTAACCCATTTCTCAATTTTTTTTAGCTTACCTAGTGGTGCCATGACCCGAGAAGTAGCCAGATTAGGTGGAAGAGTCATTTGAGACTCTACAATCTTACTAATCATGATTGGAAAAGGAAGAGACATTTTAGAAGAATCGTCCTTCATTCGGCGAACAATAATTTCAAAAATAATAGTTGACACACACAAAGGACGATTTTTGTCTAAAAGAAACATGAGATAAATAATGTCCGAACGCACTTGATCCTTATTACCCGCTCTTGGTGTAAGAGTGGCAAAAAGGACATGACGAAGCCACTGAAATATGGTTTTCAGAGAAGTGTAATGCTTTGCAGTTCCAGTTAGTTGACCTGGATCATTGCACACAAAGTCGTACACTGTGGAAGGATGAAACAGTGAATGAATCTGGCTTTCATCCACAGGGTAGCTATACCCATCAAGATTTAAAGGTATACCCAAAATTTCATAAATAAGCAAAGGAGAAAATTTTATTTGCTTACCAAAAACATACGACACAGCGCAACACTCTATTCTGGTCTCCACGATGTTGGAGGTTTAGAAGATTTGCATAAAAACAACGAACCACATCGGTATAAGCAGAGCCAGATAGAGAGAGTAGAGATATCCAACGCCGAGAAGCAAATATCTCAAATAAATCATGATCTCTAAGAAAAATTTCAAGTACCACTCGTTTAACTATAAGGTTTCGAGTTGAAAAAAGACGAAGAAAACGATCTTCATGGCTTTGAAATAGAAATCTTTGAAGTGTAAGCGAAGAAGAAGATGTGGAACCTTTAGATTTCTTTGAGTTTTTCCGATTTAGTGACATTTTCACGTAAAATCTAAGAGGAAATCGGATTTTCGGAAGTAAAAACGTTGTGTAGAATGAAATACGTTTTGAAATTTTCGTTTTTATAAAACTTGTCGACGGACGTCCGTAGGGTATATGAGATCCGTGAAAAACATCTACAACCGTTGGAAGAAAACACAATTTGGTGCTGGGTTTCAAAACGACGGACATCCGTTGTGACATGCACAGACGTCCGTTGAAGCTTTGAAAGCATGCAGTTGGAATACTGCGAAAAGATTGTTTCGAATTTTGAAAAGACGGTTGACATTTCGGATGTCTGTGATGGTTCACGGACGTCCGGTCACAAGTTGACAGTAAGCTAATCGAAACACGGACGTCCGTAAGAAAAATTTCAGTGAAATGTTTAAAGTACGGACGTCCGTGAGTTAATCACGGTTGTCCGTGATACTTGATCAAAACGTTTGAAAACTCCGAAAACTTAAAAAAAATTTCAAAAAATTTTAAATGCCACATAATAAAATTGCATGTGAATAAAAGAGTTTAAACATCCTGAAATGAATTCAAAAGAGTTAGAGTTGATCAAAATTTACAATATTTAATTTAAATCATAGGTAACACTTAAAATAAATGATAGTCAACAAAGGAATTTAAAAATAAAATAAAATAAAATAAAAAATAAAGTCATTTGCAACAAAAAAAATTTACAGTCATATTGATAAAGAAGTGACAAATTTTATATAAAAATTTCACCGGATAAAATGTTTATCACTCACACCTATTTAAGCTTTCTAAAAGACTCTTTTAACGAGCTTTAGAACATTGACTCCCAACTAGTTAGTTTAGGGCAATGGATCTTAAAAAATCCCAACGGTTTTACTTGCTTAAGTCAATTAGGCAACAAGGTAGAGCAAAAGCTTATATGAAAGTGCAAACCTAAACTTACTTGCTTTCTATTCAACTCATTTAACGAGGGTTAGGCCAATGACTCCCAATTCAGTTGACTCAGGGCATTGAGTATAAAATACTCCAACGAGCTTATTAACTCGAGTTGAAAAGGCAGTATGTAAGAGGTATTCAGAAGAAGATTTGTTTAGGATATATTAATCATTTATCAACTTTTATTTTGGACACAAGTTTGTTGCAATGACTATTTAAAAAAAAATTCCTTTATATATTAACAATTTATAAAAGATTTACCATGATAAGACTAAATTAAAGCCAATTAAGAGTAGCTCAAGATTAGAGAAATGCAATCTCAGAAAATTTTATCAAATGTTCACATTTGAAAATTTAGAATGTATCATATAGAATCTTGAAACAAAAAAACTAATGATTAAAAAAATATGTGTAAATTCAAAACAAAACATATATACAAGTTTTGAAGAAATGATTAATCAATGAAGCATAAACCAATGGATTTGCGAAGAAATTCAAATCGAACAAAATCCAACGGTTTTGTAAAAATATCAGCCAATTGTAATTGAGTGTCTATGTGCTCAAGGAGAATAATTTTATCTTCCACCAAATCACATATGAAGTGGTGTCGAATATCAATGTGTTTAGTCCTAGAGTGTTGTACAGGATTTTCAGAAATACAAATAGCACTGGTGTTATCACAAAACAAGGGAAATCCCATAGTCAGACAACATTTGCTTCATCCATAAGAGTTGAGTACATCCATTTCCAGCAGAAATATATTCTGCTTCAGCAGTGGATAACGAAACAGAAGCTTGTTTCTTGCTGAGCCAAGATGCAAGACAATTACCAATATAAAAACAACCACCGCTAGTGGTATCGAAGGGATACTAGAGACCTAACTCTAATGTTCCGTTAACATAACGGATGACACGTTTAAGTACAGTTAGATGAGATTCCTTAGGGGCTGCCTGGAATCTAGCACACATACCAACACTATAGGCAATATCCGGTCGACTAGCAGTTAGATAGAGAAGACTACCTATCATGCTTCTATATAGAGTTTCTCCAACAGATTTACCATTTACATCTTTTGACAATTTCACAGATGTACTCATTGGAGTGCGGGCTGGTTTACTTGATTCTAAACCAAATTTTTTAACAAGTTCTTTTGTATACTTGGATTGGGTAATGAAAATGCCAGAAGAACACTGTTTAATTTGAAGACCTAAAAAATAATTTAATTCACAAAATAAACTCATTTCAAATTCATTGCTCATTAGAGTTTGAAACTTATGTGCATTTAAATCAAATGTGGACCCAAAGATAATATCATCAACGTAAATTTGAGCAACAGTTAAATGAGATGATTCTTCTTTTAGAAATAAAGTTTTATCCACACTACCACGTTTAAAACCGTTATTGATTAAATATTTCGTAAGTCTATCATACCAAGCACGAGGTGCTTGTTTCAAACCATATAACGCTTTTTTAAGTCGAAAAATATCAAGAGAATGATGTGGATCTTCAAACCCTTTAGGTTGTTCCACATACACTTCCTCAGTTAGAAAACCATTCAAAAAGGAACTTTTTACATCCATTTGATATAATTTAAACTTGAAATGACATGCCATTGCTAAAATTATATGAATGGACTCAAGTCTAGCCACAGGTGCAAATGTTTCATGAAAGTCAATGCCTTCAACCTGTGTGTAGCCTTGAGCCACCAATCTTGCTTTGTTTCTAATGATTTTACCTTCTTCATTAGCTTTATTTTTGAAAATCCATTTTGTACCAATGATTTTGATATTTGGAGGTCTAGAAACAAGTTCCCACACATCATTTCTTTTAAATTGAGTGAGCTCTTCTTGCATGGCAATAACTCAATGTTAATCAAGAAGGGCTTCTTTAACATTTTTTGGTTCAAGGTTTGATGTGTAACATACATGACATAAAAGATTTGAAAGATTTTTAAATTTTCTCCTAGTCATTAGTTTGGTGGAAACATCACCAATGATTGCACTAGGAGGGTGACTTCTCATGTCACGAGCATAGGAGGGTCTATGTTGAGACTCATGTTCAAAGATATTGTTATATGTATTTTCTACATTCATATCTTCAGTGATATTTGATGTAGGGTGTGTAGAATTTTCATTGTTAGATGAAAAAACAGTATTATCAAGCCTATGTTTTTCATGATTAACAGGAACAATAAGAATTTCATCATCAATATCTCTCTTTAAAACAATGGAAGAATCTGATTTTTGATCTTCTACAATAACATTTATAGATTCAATGACAGTAAGAGTTCTTAAGTTAAAAACCCGATAAGCTCTACTGTTCAATGAGTAACCAAGAAAGATTCCATTGTCAGTTTTAACATCAAATTTTCTAAGAGATTCACGATCCCTTAAAATGTGACACGTACTACCAAAGACACGAAAATAACTAATTTGAGGTTTTCTATCATTCTATATTTTATATGGAGTCTTAGTAGTATTGGGTCTAAGGTACACGTGATTGGATATGTAACAAGCAGTACTAATGGCCTCAGCCCACAGATTTCTAGCCACATTGTTAGCATTTAACATAATCCTAGTCATTTCTTGAAGTACCCTATTTTTCCTCTCAACCGCACCATTTTGTTGAGGTGTGTGAGGAGCAGAAAATTCATGCTTTATTCCATTTGATGCACAATATTTAGCAAAAGATGAATTTTCAAATTCTTTACCATGATCACTATGAATTCGAACAATAGAAAGATTTTTTTCAATTTGAATTCTTTTAGAAATTATAATAAATTCATCAAAAGCTTGAGATTTATCTCTAAGAAAAACAACCCAAGTATATCTAGAAAAATCATCAACCAATACAAGCACATATTTCTTACCTCCTAAACTACTTGTTCTCATGGGACCTACAAGATCAAAATGTATTAATTCAAGTATCTTAGAAGAAGTAGGAACATTTACTTTCTTGTGGGGACTACGGGTTTGTTTACCCATTTGACATGCACTACAAATAGATCCATCTGGTTTACTTAATTTCGGTAAACCTTTAACAAGTTGATCAGAGGCTAATTTGTAAAGATCATTTTTATTCATGTGGCCAAGCCTCTGATGCTAGATATTGATCTCATTTGTTTTAGTGATAAGGCAATTGTTTTTGAGAGGATCACTAAAGGTGTAACAGTTATCAGAAGATCTAATCCCTTTAAGAACAATTTGGCCATTTGAATCAACTACAGTGTACAAATTTTTTATAAAATTAATATTCATCCAATCATCACATAAATGATTAACACTAATTAGATTAGCCTTAAGTCCTTCAACATAAAGGACTTTATTTAATTTAGGACATTCAGGTGCTTCAACAGTTCCTTTTCCAGTAATTTTACATGAACTTCCATTTCCGAAGGTCACATTTCCCTCCGAGCATGGACTTAGGTGAGAGAAAAATGATTTCTCACCAGTCATATGCCTAGAACAACCACCATCAAGGAACCACTTAGATGATTCACTAGCTTTTAGTGAAATATGAGCAACCTGAGCAGTCAAATCAGATTTTCTAATCCAAATACGTTTGTATTTAAGATTTGATTTATTTTGAATCACATGTTTGTTGATATTATTATTTGAACTACTCAACGAGATGATTTTATTTTTCTTCAAAGTTTGATAGTTAGGGACGTAGTACGAAGAGTATTCAAAGGCAAGTGGGCAATACACATAAGTATGCCCTTCCCACCCACAAGTATAGCAGATTGGAACTCTTCTACTTAAGGATCTAGACTTGATAGATCTGAATTTACTTGAATTTTGTTTAGAATTCGTAGAAAGTGATTTGGTTTCTTTAACAAATTTTAGAGCATGAGTTATTTCAGGTTTAGGATTTTTATTTACTGCATGATGATATCCAATACTTGATTTGTCTGTAGTTCTTTGACCAGAATTGAGTAACTTTTCAATTTTCTCATTTGTCTTGTAAATATTTGAATATTTTTCAGAAATGAAACCAAGTTCCCTTTTTTAAATTTTCATTTATTAAAATGAGGGAATTTACTTTATTTTCCTGTTCTATAAATTTAGAAGTGAAACAATTCACATTATCTTGAAGACTAATATTTTCTTGAATAAATGTTCTGACTTGAGATTGAAGTTTACTGATAATGTTTTTCAACTCAGCCACTTCTTTGGTCAATTTAATTTTTCCTTTAGTTAGATGTATTGATTCTTGATAGAGTTCACTGTAAGCATTTGTCATATCCAATACATCACCATCAATTTTAGTATCAGAAGATAGTGATGCAATAGAGTTGGTTTCAATAAGGGATGGTGTTTGAGAATTATTAGATTCAATAATTGAGGCCACAAAAGCTCTAAACCCATATGAAACAGGTTCAGATTCATTAGAAGATGACTCATTTGATATATCAATCTCATGGGTGGCAGCCAGCACTTTAGATTTTCCCTTATCATTTTTCTTATTAGGACATTTATTAGCATAACACTTAAAGCATTGATTTGTGTCAGTAGATTCCTTTTTAGGTTTCTTCTCAAAAGATTTAAATTTTTTAGAATTTTCAAATTTTTTAAAAGGTTGTTTCTTATTTTTATAAATTTTTAAAATTTTTTTAACAAACAAAGCAAGTTCATCTGATTGATTAGAATCACTGCGTGAATCAGACTCATCCTTAGATGATTTGAAAGCAACACTTTTAGTAACTTGATTGTCTTGAATTTCATAGTCATAAGTTTGTTAAAACCCGACAAATTCATCTAAGTTTAGATTGTCAACATCTTTAAATTCAACAATGACATTGACTTTAGATCTGAACCTTTTAGGTAGTGACCTTAGAATTTTTTGCACAATTTTAGTATTAGAAACAGGTTCTCCTAAATTAAACGAGCCATTCACAATATCATTTAAGCGAATATAGAAATCAGAAAGCTTTTCATCCTCATCCATGCGAAGATTTTCAAACTGAGATGTGAGCATTTAAAGTTTGGAAATCTTCACTTGAGGAGTTCCTTCATAAGTGGTTTCAAGAATTTTCCATGCATCTTTGGCTATGGTGCAAGTACTCATTCGACGAAACTCGGAAGTAGTAACTGCTCCAAATAAAGCATTAAGGGCCTTGGAATTAAAACCAAGATTATCATATTCCTGATCCGTCCATAAAGATCTAGGTTTGATAGTGGTATGTGGTATATTATCGATAACAGAGGTCGTAGTTGGTGACGACCATCCGTCCTCAATAGAATACCATATGTGAGGATCCATTGAACTTAAAAATGCTTTCATCTTTGCCTTCCAGTAAGGATAATTAGAGCAATCAAACAGAGGGGGTCTAGCAGTAGACGCACCTTCTTTAGGAAGATCTCAAATTTGACATAAGACTTAATTTGTTAAAATTTACCAAGTGACCAGACTTTGATACCAATTGAAATTTGGGAGTTTATAATAATCTATAAAATTAAACACTTCAATACTACTCACAATCACCACACAACAAAAATATGAACGCAAGTCGTTTTTAACGTGGAAAACCCATCACAGGTAAAAACCACGGGATCTATCTCAGATCCAAGAAAAAATTCACTACGAATTAATAACCTTACAGTGCCTCTTTGGAATGATATGCCCTACAACTCCTATTACCAACAATGACAGCCTCTCACCATCATTCTATCCACAGTGAACAATTCCAACAACCGTCGTCTCTCACGAAGGTCCACTTGTCTCTCACAAGCTGTACACTCTCAAACAAGGATTAGAGAAAACACACTTATCATTGAGATTTAGGATTGAAATGAACAAATGGTAAGTAATCTCAAAGATAAAAATTATGGACCAGAAACTTGAAAATAGAGGATTTTCGGATCAGTTATCAAACTGTCCGAACTTCCTAGAATTTATAGGATTTCGGGTCACGGACGTCCGCGATCACGGATGTCCGTGAGTGTCTTACGGACGACCGTGGGTCCAAAAATGACAAATCAATTTGTCATACAGATTTACTTGGCAAGACCATTTTCCTAAAGAGCAACACTGATTTTTTAAGTCATGATGAGGACAAAAATTCTCACAGTGTCCACAATCAAAACCACTAGAAAATACAATCATAAAGAAAAATTAAACAAAATTACCAAGAATTAGATAGAGTATAGTATTAAAATATACGAAATAATCAAAGTAGAAAAACTGAAAATTTCTTTTTCATTTTGAACATTCATAAGAATTAACTAACATATTAATAAGTATAAAATACTACTTGCTATGTATCAGTAGCTAATTCATTATTCTATAAAACAAACTTAGGAATATCAGTTTAGTCTAATTATAAAAAAAATAAAAATAAAAAAGAGATGTCATTTTAGTCAAAAGAAATTCAATTTAAATAATCAAATTCATATAACTACTCCATTGCTGCCTTATTCCATAAAAAATCTACTAATCAAGAACTACCCATTTGTGTTCACGATCAGAACCACTAGAAAATAAAATCATAAAGAAAAGTTAAAACAAAATAACTAGAATTAAATCTAGTACAACAATAAAAACTACCAAAAAAATTCAATTAAAAAAAAAAGAATATTTTTTTTTTCATTTTTGAACAGTCATAAGAATTAACGAACATGTTAGTAAATCTAAAATAGAACTTGCTATGTATCAGTAGCTAATTCATTATTCTATGAAACTAACTTAAGACACTGGAATGTCATTTTCGTCTAATTGTATTTAAAAAAAAAACAATGTCATTTTAGTCAAAAGTATATGCCAAAACAAATTTCAAATTAAATTATCAAATTCATACAACTACACCATTGCAGCCTTATTCCTTAAAAAATCTGCTAATCAAGAACTACCCATTTGTGTTGACGATCAGAACCACTAGAAAATACAATCATAAAGAAAAGTTATACAAAATTACCAAGAATTAAATCTAGTACAACAACAAAAAATTACAAAAAATCTAAATAAAAAAATTCTTTAAGAGAATCCTTATCAGTATCCATCACTTTAAACAAAATAATATAACATTAACAATTAAAATCAAAACATTCAATCCATGAGAAAACTGCATAAACATTAAAATAACAAAAAACTAAAAAGAACCCAGATCATATATTCAATTAAGAAAGTAAAAAGATTCAGATTTGACTGAGACTATAACATAAAAGTTCCATTAGAGTAGATATATGGTTCATTAGCAGAGAAAAACTTACAAATAAAACCAGAAAAACTAAAAAAAAAACTACCTTTGAAGTTGAGAATTTGCAGATAAATTATATTCTAAAATGAATATTTAAAAAATGAGATAGAATCCAAGAGTTTCCTAGAGAAGAGAAACAGCTCACCATGAAGAATTCTGGAGATCCGTGGGAGTTTTGAGATTCTGGAATCTCGTGCTGTCTCATTTGACTTCTGAGAGCACACAGCTAAAACTAGTAAGACTTACAATAGGAAGGGGTTACAAAGATCCCTTGTAAAACGCATATATTTGAAGAATTATACGTGTGTATCACATCAATAAGTTCGGGTTTTTATTAGATGATAAGCAGATAGAAATTGTAACAAATTCTTAAGCATATTTGTTTCACAACTTATCAATATCGGACCAGAAGGAATTAAACAGCTTTGATCGTAACGGCTAAAATATGCACGGTGCGCACTGCGCAGTGGGGACCGGAGGGCCCAAGGTCTGGCGCTAGGGCTGTCAATGGGAGAGTCGGGCCGGGTCCAGCATAAATTTTGGCTGCTGATGGGTCCACGGAATATGCCCGACCCAAGCGACCTGAGCCAAGCCAACGACGCCCCCTAGCCGTTATACTAAATGAATTATAGGGTTGAAAGGAGCTCACTGTCCCATAATTTAGGCCATGGCTAACTCTTTTGGCTAATCTAAGCCGTTCAAGCGATTAAAACATCTTATAAATATGGGGGCAATAGTCAGGTCTAATGATTTGAACTGGATTTCAGGTCAATCATATTTCAGCCCTAAGATAACGGAGAATCTTGACTTTTAGAGGTTTTATTTTTATAGGACAACGAGCAGCCAAGATTCTCCTATATCCAAGGGCTCCAAAACAAGTTGTACCCAAAATCTAGTTCAACGTTGGACTTGATATTGCTGAAGCAATATGAAAGGAATATTCAAATCATTCACTTTGGGCACTTTAATGAGAAAATTTTGCTCATATTTATATATGGTCTACATTGATATCTTATGATTGGATGGTTAAAGTCTTCTATTGCTTTTGTTTTGGGTTGAACTTAGATCAAATTAGGCTAACTTGGATTGGTCAAAAAACATGTGCCCAAGCCAATAGGGAGCCCTAACTCTCTTTGGTAACTTGACATTTGTTTTCTTTGAGTTCCCATGGTGATAGGGATGATGGCAATGCGGAAGCTCCCTAAAGGTTGATCGGCCAATATTTCATTGATTTCTCTTCTCTAATTTATATTTGCATATTTAGCAAAAAAATAAAATTGATATTTATATTTGGATCTCTTGCATCCAACGGTCGAACTGCTTGGAGATAAACAAAACCCTTGAGTATTAGGGTTTTATTCGGGTCCAAACAGTTGAACTCTAATGGGTTCAATGGGTTTTAGAACCGTTGGATACGGATTGCAGAGGAATCTTGACTTTAATTTTGGTAAGTTGAAATCCATGCTCAGATCTCTTGCATCCAACGGTTGTAAATTCAGTTAAAACCCTATTTATGGTTCACCTTGTTGGATGTGATCAAAACCTCGAGTATTAATGGGGTGTAAGTAGTATCAATTCGCATCAATAGATAGCATAGTCACCAATTTGGGGTTCGACATATAAGGTTAAAATTTGAAAAAATTCGGTATATAAAATTCGACAAGTTCTAAAAAATATTTGGGAAAGTGGGAGAGAAAAATTAGATAGAATTAAAAGTTGTAAATAAATTTAAAATATATTAAAAAATCCTAATTTATTCAAAAAAGTGTAAATTATTCACAAAATTTTAAAAATGTAGGAAAATTTTGAGAAATTCACTGAATCTCAAATTCGCGATTATTCATGAATTTTTCCAAAAACTCAAGAATTTGGTACTACGGATAGTCGATATTTTTAGATGTTATGATCTCTAAAACACGTGAAGATTGACACCCAAAAGTGTTGTGTAGCTCACTATATATTTGTGTCGACAATCAAAATCATCCCTATGGAAGATGTAACTTACCTGGTCCCACACTAATTTGTAGCCATGTGGCACCCAATCTTATGATTGGGCGTCATGGATAGAAGTGGCTCGATGATTATAACTCTTTTATAAAAAATAATAAAAAAATAAAAAAAATAAAATTGGAGAGTCAATGGTGTAAACCGTGGTGAGAAATTAAAGGTCCCAAATGTGAATTTTACCATTCATTTTACATGCAACTTGTTTGACTATATGATTTAATATTTTTTATTTCAATTTTTTCCTTCTTTGTCTTTATAAGGTGTGGGTTTGGTTTGTGTGATTTGTCCTCACTACTTTTATTGGTGTTGTCCTCACCACTCTCGTTGGTGTTACTCCGCAACTCTCACATCTATATTCGTTCACTCCTCCTCGACTGTGAAGGCACCGTATAAAAAAAACGTGTGAAAAGAGTGAAGAAAATTATGAGAGATTTACTTAACATCCAAGGAATAAAAATCAGCCGAAACCGATACGTATCAGTTTTCGGGGTTTCGGCCGATACGTTTCGGTTTTGTCCAAAACTGAAATATGGGATTTTAATATAATCTATAAATACTCACAATCACCACACAACAAAAATAAGTACGCAAGTCGTTTTTAACGTGGAAAACCCATCACAGGTAAAAACCACGGGATCTATCTCAGATCCAAAAAAAGATACATTATGAATTAAAAATCTTACAGTGCCTCTATGGAATGATATGCCCTAACACTCCAATTACCAACAATGAAAGCCTCTCACCATCATACTATTCACAGTGAACATTTCCAACAACCGACGTCTCTCACGAAGGTTCATTTGTCTTTCACAAGTTTTACACTCTCAAGCAAGAAATAGTAAAGACACACACATCAATGAGATTTTTGAATAAATTCAATAGAAGGTAAGTAATCTCAAAGACCAAATTTGAACTATAAATATTTCAGAATGAGGATTTTCGGATCAGTTACGAAACTGTCCGAACTTCCGAAAATATATATGATTTCGGGTCACGGATGTTCGTGAATCACTCACAGTCGTCCGTGACAACGGACGTCTGTGAGTGTGCTACGGACGACCGTGGGTCCATAATTGACAAAACACTTTGTCAACCATAATTACTTTGCAAGACTATTTTCCTAAGGAGCAATACTGATTTTTGGGTCATGATGATGACAAAAATTCTTACAATCTCCCTCTTTGTCACAATCATAACAAAAATCAGTTTACAAAGACTCAAAAAATAAAAATTACAATATATTCATTTTTCATCTAAATCCTATACATCAATCTAGAATGCAAATGCTGAAATTACAACTTTATTTGCTCCCCTAACTATTTTCCAAGTAAAAAATAACCTGAACACTATTTTAGAATTTGATCTTTCACTTGTTGCTCTTCACCTGTTGAATTGACCATAAAACTTATTAAAAGCACAGGTGTAATATAAATGTATCTCCCCCTTTTTGTCATACTGTGACAAAGGTCTAATTAACCAAAAATACTACAATCGCAAATATGATATATCAAGTTAGTTATATCCTAAGATAACTTTGCACAATCATACTTAAGAAATTAGGAAAAAATTGTATATGCTAAACCAGTATTTAAAAGTGCAATTACAAATTACAACTGATTTCTCCAGAAACACCAAAATAAATATAAACATTATGATCAGAAAACAAAAAATAAGATCACTCTGGCGGCAGAAATTGTGTTCCAGGAGGCGGGAAAACACTATTAAAGCGATTCATCATCACTTCAAAATCGTCAATCATTGTCATTTGTAATGAAGACATCTGCTCTTCATAAATATTAAAACGAGTGTCGAATCGATCATATAGGTTTTGAATATTTGAATTCATTTGTTGCATATCAGCGTGAAACCTATCAAAGCGATGGTCATAGTAATGACCCTCTGGAGCTTGAACTGGAGGAACAGATGGGGGTACTGGAGCTTGGTGACCAATATCTTCTTGAACAAGAATTTCTTCTGCCTCATCCTCGTCTGACGTTTCATTTATAAATTCAACATCGTCCAAATCTAGTCTAACCCTTTTCCCAATTTTTTTTTAACTTACCTAATGGTGCCATGGCTCAAGAATTAGCCAGATTAGGTGAAAGAGTCATTTGAGACTCAACAATCTTACTAATAATTATAGGAAAAGGAAGAAACATTTTAGAGGTATCGTCCTTCATTCGACGAACGATTAATTCAAAAATAATTGAAGATACACACAAAGGACGATTTTTGTCTAAAAGGAACATTAGATAAATAATGTCCCAATGCACTTGATCTTTATTTCCCGCTCTTGGTGTAAGAGTGGCAAAAAGAACGTGATGAAGCCATTGAAATTTCATCTTCAAGGAAGTATAGTGCAATGTAATTCCAGTGAGTTGAGATGGTTCATTGCACACATAGTCATACACGGTAGAAGGACTAAACAGTGAATGAATTTGACTTTCATACATAGGATAGCTATACCCATTATCATTTAAAGGGATGCCCAAGATTTCAGAGATAAGGAGAAAAAGTAATTTGCTTATAAAAAACGTACGTCACTGCATAACACTCCATCCTGCTCTCTACGATCTTGGCGTTGAGGAGATTAACATAAAAACACCGAACCACATTGGTGTAAGCGGAGCCAGTTAGAGAAAGAAGTGATAGCCAACCCCGAGAAGTAAATATCTCAAACAAATCATGATCTCTAAGAAATTTGTCAAGAACAACACGTTCGACTATTAGGTTTCGATTTGCAAATAGGTGTTGAAAGCGATCTTCATGGCTTTTAGAAGAAAATCGTTGAAGTTCATGCGAAGAAGAAGATGAAGAACCTTTAGATTTCTTAGAATTTTTCCTATTTAGAGACATTATTTGTCTTAAGTCGAAATGGGTAGCAAAGGATTAAAAAAATTTCAAAAGAAAATGAAGAAGACGATTCGAAAATACCATTTTTAAAAAAATTTATACAGACGTCCGTGAGAAGAGCACGGACGTCCGTTGAACCTTGAGATCCGTGAAAAAGAAAGTTAACCGTTTTAAATGGTCGTTGGAATTTGAACCGACGGACATCCGTAGTGACATGCATGGACGTCCGTGGCTGAATGACAGCTTGTAGTTGAAATAATTGTGAAAAGACCGTTCAAATTTGAGAAACGGTTCATCTTCCGGACATCCGTAGTGAATCACGGACATCCGTGGGAAAGTGCCAGGAAGACTATAGAAGTAGTGATTCACGAACGTCCGGAAAAAATTTGGCAGTGTGGTGTTTAAAGGATGGACGTTCGTGAAGAAACCACGGACGTCCGTGACACTTAAGAATTTGTAAGAAGAAAAAAAAAAAAAAATCCGAATTGGAAAAAAATTTTAAAGACAATTTTATATTATACCTAATAAAATTTCATGTGAAAGAGTTAAAACATCCTAAAATGCATATGAAGGAATTAGAGTAGATCAAAATTCACTATTTTCAATACACATCATAGGTATTACTTTAAGAATTATGATAGTTAATAAAGAAAGATTTTAAGAATCAAAGTCATTTGCAACAAAAATAGTCCAAATTTATATTGAGACTCCTTTTAAGGTTTCCAAATTAAAAAAAAAAATTTCTTGATAAATGAAATGACACTCACACCTTTTTAAGCTTTCTAAAAGACCCTTTTAATGAGCTTTAGAACATTGACTCCCAACTAGTTAGTTTAGGGCAATAGATTTTAGAAATCCCAACGATTTTATTTGCTCAAGTCAATTAGGCAACAAGGTAGAGTGAAAGATAATTTGAATATTCGATTTGAAACTTACTTGCTTTCTATTCAACTCATTTAACGAGGGTTAGGCCAATGACTCCTAATTCAGTTGACTTAGGGCATTAAGTATAGAATACTCCAATGGGCTTATTAACTCGAGTTGAAAAGGCAAACTGTAAGTGAAATCAGAAGAATACAAAACATCATTTGAACATATAAGCCAATAATCAACATTATACTCAGAACATAAGCTTGTTGCAATGACTATTTAAAAAAAAATTCCTTTATATACTAACAATATATATAAAAAATTACCTTGATGATACAGAAAAAAAGTCAATTAAGAGTAACTCAAAATAATACAAATGCATTCTCATGAAATTTTATCACATGGTCACGTTTGAAACTTTAGAATGTATCATATAGAATTATAAAAAAATATACAAATTAAAAAAAAAAAAAAAAAAAAAAAAAAAATATATATATATATATATATATATATATATATATATATATATATATATACAAATAATGAAATAATGATTAATTGAGGAAGCATAAACCAATAAATTTTCGAAGAAATTCAAATCGAACAAAATCCAATGATTTTGTAAAAATATCTGCCAATTGTAATTGAGTGTCTATGTGCTCAAGAAGAATAATTTTATCTTCCACCAAATCACATATGAAGTGGTATCGAATATCAATGTGTTTAGTCATAGAGTGTTGTATAGGATTTTCAGAGATACAAATAGCACTGGTGTTATCACAAAACAAGGTTATTACACCTTGAGAAATCTTATAGTCAGACAACATTTACTTCATTCATAAGAGTTGAGTACACCCATTTCCAGCAGAAATATATTCTGCTTCAGCAGTGGATAAAGAAACCAAAGCTTGTTTCTTGTTGAGCCAAGATACAAGACAATTGCCGATATAAAAACAACCACCACTAGTGCTTTTACGATCATCAGAGTTACCGGCCCAATCAGAGTCGGAAAAATCAATGATATGAGATGTGGTATCGAAATGATACCAGAGACCTAACTCTAATGTTCCATTAACATAACGGATGATTCGTTTAAGAATAGTTAGGTGAGACTCCTTAGGGGCTGCCTGAAATCTAGCCCACATACCCACACTATAAGCAATATCTGGTAGACTAGCAGTAAGATAGAGAAGACTACCTATCATGCTTCTATAAAGTGTTTCTCCTACAGTTTACCATTTACATCTTTTGTCAATTTTACAGATGTACTCATAGGAGTGCGAGATGGTTTACTTGATTTCAAGCCAAATTTTTTAACAAGTTCTTTTGCATATTTGGATCGGGCAATGAAAATGCCAGTGGAATATTGTTTAATTTGAAAACCTAAAAAATAGTTTAATTCACAAAATAAACTCATTTTAAATTCATTGCTCATCAAAGTTTGAAATTTATGTGCATTTAAGTTTAACGTGGATCCAAAAATAATATCATCAACGTAAATTTGAGCAACAATTAAATTAGATGATTTTTCTTTCAAAAATAAAGTTTTATCCACACTACCACGTTTAAAACCGTTAGTGATTAGATATTTTGTGAGTCTATCATACCAAGCACGAGGTGCTTGTTTCAAGCTATATAATGCATTTTTAAGTCTAAAAACATCATGAGGATGATGTGGATCTTCAAATCCTTTTGGTTGTTCCAAATACACTTCCTCAGTCAAAAAATCATTTAAAAATGCACTCTATACATCCATTTGGTATAATTTAAACTTTAAATGACATGCCATTGCTAAGATTATGCGAATGGACTCAAGTCTAGCCACAGGTGCAAATGTTTCATGAAAGTCAACACCTTCAACCTGAGTGTACCCTTGAGCCACCAATCTTGCTTTGTTTCTAATGATTTTACCTTCTTCATTAGTTTTATTTTTAAAAATCCATTTCGTACCAATGATTCTAATGTTTGAAGGTCTAGAAACAAGTTCCCACACATCATTCCTTTTAAATTGAGTGAGCTCTTCTTGCATTGCAGTAACCCAATGTTTATCAAGAAGAGCTTCTTTAATATTTTTTGGTTCAAGATTTGATGTGTAACATACATGACAAAGAAGGTGTGGCAGATTTTTAAATTTTCTCCTAGTCAGTAGTTTAGTGGACATATCACCAATGATAGAAGTTGGTGGGTGACTTCTCATATCACGAGCATAGGAAGGCCTATGTTGAGACTCATTTTCAAAGATATTGTTATGTGAAATTTCTACACTCATATCTTCAGTGATATTAGATGTAGTGTGTGTAGAATTTTCATTGTCTGAAGATAAATTAGTGTTATCAAGTCTAATTTTTTCATGATTAATAGGAATAATAAGAACTTCATAATCAATATATCTATTTAAAATAGAAGAAGAATTTGATTTTGATCTTCTACAATTACATTAACTGATTCAATAACTGTAAGAGTTCTTAAATTAAAAACCCTATAAGCTCTGCTGTTCAAAGAATAACCAAGAAAAATTCCATTGTCAGCTTTAGCATCAAATTTACTACGATATTCACGAACTCTTAAAATGTGACAACCACTACCAAAAACGCAAAAATAACTAACTTGAAGTTTTTTATCATTCCATATTTCATATGGAGTCTTAGTAATGTTCGGTCTAAGGTATACTCGATTTGATATGTAACATGCAGTACTAACAGCCTCAGCCCACATATTTCTAGCCACATTATTAGCATTTAACATAACCCTAGCAATCTCTTGAAGAACCCTATTTTTCCTCTCAACCACACCATTTTGTTGAGGTGTGTGTGGAGCAGAAAATTTATGCTTTATTCCATTAGATGCACAATGTTTAGTAAAAGATGAATTTTCAAATTCTTTACCATGATCACTACGAATTCGAACTATAGAAAGATTTTTTTCAATTTGAGTTCTCTTAGTAATGATAATAAATTCATCAAAAGCTTGAGATTTTTCTCTAAGAAAAGCAATCCAAGTATATCTAGAAAAATCATCAACCAATACAAGCACATATTTCTTACCTTCTAAACTACTCGTTCTCATGGGACCTATAAGATCAAAATGTATTAATTCAAGAATCCTAGAAGAAGTAGGAACATTTACTTTCTTGTGCGGAACACGGGTCTGTTTACCCATTTGACAAACACTACAAATAGATCCATCTGGTTTACTTAATTTAGGTAAACCTTTAACAAGTTGATCAGAGGCTAATTTGTAAAGATCATTTTTATTCATGTGGCCAAGCCTCTGATGCCAGATATTGATCTCATTTGTTTTAGTGATAAGATAATTGTTTTTTAGAGGATCACTAAAAGTGTAACGATTATCAGTAGATCTAATCCCTTCAAGAACAATTTTGCCATTAAAATCAACAACAGTGTATAAATTTTTTGAAAAATTAATATTTATCCCATCATCACATAAATGGCTAATACTAATGAGATTAGCCTTAAGTCCTTCAACATAAAGGACTTCTTTTAGTTTAGGGCATCCAAGTGCTTCAATTGTTCCTTTACCAATAATTTTACAAGAACTTTCATTTCCAAAAGTTACATTTCCTTCCGAGCATGGACTAAGATGAGAGAAGAATGATTTCTTACCAATCATATGCCTAGAACAGCCACTATCAAGGAATCACTTAGAAGATTCACTTGCTTTGAGTGAAATATGAGCAACCTGAGCAGTCAAATCAGTTTTTCGAATTCAAACACGTTTATATTTAAGATTTGATTTATTTTGAATCACATGTTTGTTGATATATTTATTTGAACTCCTTAACGAGATGACTTTATTTTTCTTAACAGTTTGGTAGTTAGGAACATAGTATCGAGAGTATTCAAAGACAAATGGGCAATAACATAAGTAGGTCCTTCCCATCCACAAGTATAGCAGATTGGTACTCTCCTACTAAAAGATCCAGAATTGAAAGATTTAGAATTGAAAGATCTAGAATTGAAATTTTTAGAATTCGTAGGAAGTGATTTGGTTTCTTTAACAAATTTTGGAGCATGAGTTACTGCAGATTTTGGATTTTTATTTACTGCATGATGATATCCAATACCTGATTTGTCTGTTGTTCTTTGACCAGAATTGAGTAATTTTTCCACTTTCTCATTTGTCTTGTAAATGTTTGAATATTTTTCAGAAATAGAACCAAGTTTCCTTTTTAAATTTTCATTTATTTCAATAAGGGAATTTACTTTATTTTCTTGTTCTATAAATTTTGAAGTGAAACAATTTACATTCTCTTGAAGTTTGCTAATGATGTTTTTTAACTCAGTTACTTGTTTGATTAATTTAATTTTTTCTTTAGTTAGATGTATTGATTCTTGATAAAGTTCACTGTAGGCATTTGTCATATCCAATACATCACCATCAATTTCATTTGCAGATGAGATTGAATCAATAGAGTCGGTTTCAATATGGGATGAAGTTTGAGAATTATTAGATTCAACAATAGAAGCAACAAAAGCTCTAAACCCATATGAACCAGATTCAGATTCATCAGAAGATGACTCATTTGATATATCAATCTCATGTGAAGCAGTCAAGACTTTAGATTTTCCCTTATCATTTTTCTTACTAGGACATTTATTAGCGTAATGCCCATAACCATGACACTTAAAGCATTGAGTAGTGTCAGGAGAAACCTTTTTAGGTTTCTTCTCAAATGATTTAAAATTTTCAGAACTTTCAAATTTTGTAAAAGGTTGTTTCTTATTTTTATAGAATTTTTTGAATTTTTTAACAAATAAAGCAAGTTCATCTGATTGATCAGAATCACTGCTAGAATCAGACTCAACTTTAGATGATTTAAAAGCAACACTTTTAGTGACTTGAAGATCTTGAATTTCATATTCATAAGTTTGTAATGATCCGACAAGTTCATCTAAGTTTAGATTGTCAACATCTTTAGATTCAACAATAGCGTTGACTTTTGATCTGAACCTTTTAGGTAGTGACCTTAGAATTTTTCGCACAATTTTAGTATTAGAAACAGGTTCTCTTAAATTAAATGAGCCATTTACAATATCATTTAAGCGAATATAGAAATCATAAAATTTTTCATCCTCATCCATGCGAAGATTTTCAAACTGAGAAGTGAGCATTTGAAGTTTGGAAATCTTCACTTGAGGAGTCCCTTCATAAGTGGTTTCAAGAATTTTTCATGCATCTTTGGCTATGGTGCAAGTACTTATTCGACGAAACTCAGAAGCAGTAACTGCTCCAAATAAAGCATTAAGGGCCTTGGAATTATAACCAAGATTATCATATTCCTGATCCGTCCATGAAGATCTAAGTTTGATGGTGGTATGTGGTATATTATCGACAACAGAGGTCGTAGTTGGTGGCGGCCATCCGTCCTCAATAGAATATCAAATGTGAGGATCTAGTGAACTTAAAAATGCTCTCAACCTTGCCTTCCAGTAAGGATAATTAGAGCCATCAAACAGAGAGGGTCTAGCAGTAGACGCACCTTCTCTAGGAAGATCGTGATATCCTAAATTTGACATAACACTTAATTTGTTAAAATTTACCAAGTGACCAGACTTTGATACCAATTGAAATATGAGATTTTAATATAATCTATAAATACTCACAATCACCACACAACAAAAATAAGTACGCAAGTCGTTTTTAACGTGGAAAACCCATCACAGGTAAAAATCACAGGATCTATCTCAAATCCAAGAAAAGATACACTATGAATTAAAAATCTTACAGTGCCTCTATGGAATGATATGCCTTAACACTCCAATCACCAACAATGACAGCCTCTCACCATCATATTATTCACAGTGAATATTTTCAACAACCGACGTCTCTCACGAAGATTCACTTGCCTCTCACAAGTCTTACACTCTCAAACAAGAAATAGTAAAGACACACACACATCAATGAGATTTTTGAATAAATTCAATAGAAGGTAAGTAATCTCAAAGACCAAATTTAGACCAGAAATATTTCAGAATGAGGATTTTCGGATCAGTTACGAAACTGTCCGAACTTCCGAAAATATATATGATTTCGGGTCACAAACGTCCGTGAATCACTCACGGTCGTCCGTGACAACGGATGTCTGTGAGTGTGCTACGGACGACCGTGGGCCCATAATTGACAAAACACTTTGTCAACTATAATTACTTGGCAAGACTATTTTCCTAAGGAGCAATACTAATTTTTGGGTCATGATGATGACAAAAATTCTTACAAAGACTTTTAATTTCCTGTTAAGAAAAAAAAATAAAAAATTGGCCAATACGTATCGATATCAGTCGATACATATCGGCCAATTCGTATAGGCCTCGGGCAAACCGATATCCGAGACCGATACGGCTTTTAATACCATGTTAACAACATAGAGAGGCTTTTCCCTATAGCTATTTGCTCGCGTTTAGTGCTCACACTAGTACACACTTTGAGGAGACCCTTTGACCTGATGAAAGGTATTTTGACGATGGTAGATGGGCTAGTAGTGTGAACTTATGGAAAGTTTGAAACCATACCCATCATCCAACAACCATTGACCATCAGATGTTCTCCTTTCACACATTTTGTTGACTTTAAGATCGAAATTAGATAGCTTTTCTTGTTATGAGATCTAGTATTAGTCTAACACATTATCATCAGTTCATTACAGTCTAATCTCATTTATTTGGGGTTAGCTTTGCGAGTTTTATTTCTCCACTCATTTATGCTCAGTGCTAAATTGTCCGTAACAAGGATCAAAATTTTGACCGAAATGACCGAAATTTCGGCCGAAATTATCGGTTTCAGTCTCCACCGAAACGATAATTTGGGACCGAAATTTCGGTCATCAAATGTATGGAGATGAAAATTTGGGTCAAATTATCGGCCGAAATTACGGTTTTCGACCGAAATTTCTGTTTCGGTCCCCTCTGAAACTGAAACGAAACCGAAATTTTGGTCCTTGATCTGTAATTTCATAATTCCGAGCCAAGCACCATCATTGATCCTTGGCGTAACCTCTCCTCCGGTACTTGAGCCATGCACTTATATTCGTGAATTCGACATCAGTGAAAGGTTAAAACTGAACTCCACGAATTTTCAAAAGAATAATGAATGTTCAATACGGACCTGCTGTAGAATAGTAGTGGTGCACGGGCAGTCTATTGTTGTAAACCTTTCTTGACCTAGTTCATTGGACAGGTTAATTAAGGAGACAAGAGTCTGCCTAAGATTTGTGCTTGCCAGAGGTATTTAGTCATCTTTTGGTAAATTACTTTTTAAGGTAAAATATTTGATAGAAAACACTTTCAACTTATGAATATGGCCGTCTCTAACAGAAAATAATGTGTGTTAACAGGATAACTGTTTGATGGAAGCACTTTTTGTGCCCCAACCATTGGGGCTCTTTACGACACAAGTAGGGTTGTAAATGGGTCGGTTCGAGTTGTATCACCCTAATATTTTCATGTCTATGGTCTGCCGGACCATAGACACGAAAAATCTGACCCAATTCAATTCAAAACTACATTTTCTCAACCTAGTATATATATATATATATATATATATATATATATATATATATGATAATGATCACCTGAATCGAGTCAGGCGGGAGTCATGCATGACTCAAGCAGGTGACCATCAGATCGTGGCCAAACGTTGATCGTGACGTGGTCTAATGGTCATGCGTGACTCAAGTAAGGTGATCATTACCCATATATATATATATATATAATTTGAACATATCTGAAGTGAATGTAATAAATGTGCGCGGGCCATTTTTGCAAATGCAAGCAGGGTAGTTGGATGGGAGACTTGTCAATTTTCATTAGCACTAATTAATCTCTAAAGAAAAGAAAAAAAGAAATTATAAGAAATAAACTAGCTAGTACACTGTTTGATTGAGAGAAAAAAAAGAGAGCAACCATAAAACAACTAAGTAGGTAATATTACAACATAATGCCAGATATTTAAATAAAACTGAAAATAAAACAATTTCAAAAGAAGCTCTGATCTCTATCCTTCTCTTTTACTAGAGAGCTTTTGATCTCTTTTAATCAATTTTGTCTTGGAAGCACATATGGAGTAAATTTTTGGAACTCGGTACGACGCTTGATGCCTTCGTTTTGCCGTGTGACATTGGCCCACCACCGCGGCTCCCCTGAAATCAGTATCGGAAGAGAGTTTGCTTCTTTTTCCTGCATGTTCTCGGGGCTTTGCAATTTAATCTTTTCATCCCAGTTAAAAAACAATAAAGAAAGAAAAAAGAAAAAGAAAAGAGAAGAGATTTTGGTTCTACCTTGTTAACATCAATAGGTAGCTTCATGAGTTTGGGACACCCTTTAACTTTGAGTTCCTGCAATTTAGGCAAATCGTGATCGCAGATAGTCTTCAATTTTTTCAGCTCCCAAAGGCATATGCTGCGTAGGGCCGGGAGAATAGGGCCATCTCCCTTTGATTTTCCTCCAAACAACTCTTCCAGTCTGCCACAAAATTTGATTTCAAGTGTTTCCAAATGTGGTAAAGGAAAGTTGTGAGAAAAGAGTTTCACAAGCTTCGGACAACACTCCAAGTAGATGTATTTGAGGCATTCGAAGTTGTTGTAGTCTCGCCATTCGCTCATGGCCCTTAATTTTGCAAGATCAGAGATCCATATATTCTCTAAGCACTTGAAATTATTGGGAAAAATAGTGTCTGTTGAAAAGATCACGTCCATTTCGTTGCATTTTTCCAGTCGGCATTCTTTCAATTTAAGTGAATAATAATAGTCTGTTAAATGAATAGCAGTCGTGTTTTTCCGTAGGGAGACAAGGTCTGCATTTCCAAGAACTCCAGTAGCATATCTTAGGAGACTCTTACCACCAATGATTTCCAAATGCCTGCTGTAATTGTTTGTTGACCGACCCGGGATTTCAGTTTTCGCATAAATATTGTTGTAGACAAACTGATTATTTTTGAAAGGAAGGGTGTCTTCGTCGTCCTTGCCTGGTTCTTCTTCGCAAGGAGAAATGCGGATATGGAATTGCGAAAAACAATTTTCCCACAATCGAGAGTACCCTTCAAGTGATTGGAAAATTTTGGCATTGCGTACCCATATGAAGGGCCAAAGTCCATCTCCCTGTTGTGCCGTCGATGGTGCATCGAAGCAGCAGCATTGAGTCCAGTTGAGATTGTTAGGTAGCCATTCTAACTTTGTCCAGTCGACTACTCTTAGGTGCTTGGTATCCACAAGATCAAGACGCTTTAGAGAAGTCAGCTTGGAGATGTCGTAAGGGAACTCTTTGATCTTTGTGCCCGAAAGAACAAGCTCTGCCAAGTTTGTTAGACCTTCCAAGCGTATGGTCTCTAAACTAGGGTGATCCTTAAATGAAAGGCAAGGGAACTTGGTTCTAGAAAGATTGAGGTGTTTAAGTTTTGGTATAGTGCGCCAAGCGGAATCATCTTCCATATTGTCTATAAGGGCACCGCAATCTGAAAGATCAAGCTCCTCAAGTGCAGATAGTTTGCCCAAATGAGAAATGACCGTCTTTAACTCAATGCAACCTCCCAACTCAAGTTTCCTGAGGTTGATCAATTTTGAAAGGGACTCCGGTAGAAACTCTAGTAGAGAATTAGAAGAAAGGTTTAGATGTTGAAGGCCCTCCATACCATCAAAGAAGGTGTCTGGAATTTTTGACAAAACTAAACCACTGAGAAGGAATCTGGTGAGATTTTTAAGTCCTAGGGAAGAAGGCAGAGTCATTACAAATTTACAACTGCCTAGTAAAAGCGTTTCTAGACTATGTAAGTTGGAAATAGAAGATGGCAGAGAACAAATCTTGGTAAAAGAAAGATCGAGATGTCGGAGATGGTTCTTGTTAATGAAGGATTGGTCAGGAATTTTGGATAGTGGAGTTTCTCTAAGATAAAGCACCTCGAGTTTTTCAAGTACTTGGAGAGAAGGTGGAAGAGTATCTAAGTTGGGACAAGCTTGTAAGTTTAGTAATCTGAGGGTGGAGAGGTAGGAGAGAGAGTCGGGAAGGTATGAGAGACCTGTATACGAAAGGTCGAGGACTCGAAGTCTTGCCATATTCTTGAAAAAAGTTTGTGGGATTTGTTTTAGTTCTTCATTTCTCGAAAGAAACAAAGTGCAGAGGTTCCAGCTGCGTGGAGACTCATCAGGGATTCGCTCTATCTTATTGTCGGAGTAGGAGATCCTATAGAAGACGGGCGAACTCCACTCATCTTCGGGAACCTCTCTCAGTCCCAAGTTGATCCTTAACAGCATCCTAGAGAAGACGGGCGAACTCCACTCATCTTCGATAACCTCTCTCAGTCCCAAGTTATTCCTTAACAGGATCCAGCCTACCTTGGACCGGATTGGATCCGGCATCTCAACGTCTCCCTCAGATAATAATAATAATAACCAGTTTCTTTCACCAAACTCTTTCAACAAAGCCTCTCCCATTTCCTTCCAATTCTCAGCAAAACCATCTAGAAGGCCCTCACACTTCCAACAATCGATCAGATACACATTGGGCCATCTTAAGCCCAATGCACAATAGTTAAAGCACTCGACGATTGCATGATCATCCGTGCTGAAGCCTCTAAACCTTAGTTGGTATTCCAACTCTTGGGCCTCTTCTCTAAATAAATTTACGAAATCTAGATCAGTCAAATTGTTAATCTCCACCTTGATCGGGTAACTTATCAAGTCTCGACCATAATTGAATTTTCTATTACTAAGAGTGGTGACCACAACCTTGGATTTTTTATTTGCCGAATTCGTTAATATCGGAACTCCCGTGGCTACCAAATCAATGTCATTGTCAACACCCTCTAATACAAGTAGAAACCTCCGATTCGCCAATGATTCATCTATTTTACTCCTTAGTTGTTCATCAACAGCATCCTCCTCCTCTGTGTCATCTTGTTCGCCATCCATCAACCGAAACTGAATACCCAGATTCTCCGCCATCCCCATCTGCGCCTTCTTCTTAGTAGAATCACTTTTAGAAAGCTTTACCCACATGATCACATCAAATGTCTTGAATCGGATAACTTGCTTTACCAGATACTTGGCAATCAATGACCCACCCACGCCATCCCATCCATGGATGGAAATGACATTGTAGTTCGAATAATCAAGGAGTCTCGTAATTTGGTTCAACTCGCGGTCGATGAAATTGGGGCATTCTTCGCAGCATCTTTCGATGGTGTCCAAAACAATCTTGGAAGCCATATCTCTTCCAACGTCCTACGAAGACAGATGAAAGAAAATGACTTGATATATAGAAATAAAATATGGTTGAGACTAAGGCCCATTGGAAAATAATTACATGGCAATCATCAAATATGTCCAAGATCAACGGCTTTGGTTAGGTCCAACTGGTTGAGCTCTAAACGTGGTTCCAACAATTTTGAGACCATTGGTTGCTAGAGAATCTTGACTTTTATCTTTCTTAGTTTACATTCACTTTGGGTAGCCTTGCATCCGACGGTTTTTAATTTCGTTGAACAGCATTTAGAGTTCAACCAGTTGTAGGAGAGGAAAAAAATAGGGCTCTTTAGAAAAACATGCCTAAAAAACAAGCTTTTTAGTAAAAGAGTCTAGAACTTAATCGTATTAAGAAAAATCATACTTTAACGATTTTCTGAAGTTAAAGCATTGTTTTTTTAAAACGTGCTTTCATGATTTTCAGAACTTCAGAAAACCGTGAAAGCACCGTTTAAAAAAAAAAAAAAGGTTTAAGTTCTAGACTTTTTTGCTAAAAAGTTTGTTTCTCTAATTATCCCAAAAAAAATATTCCAAAAACAGGCACAGCCGAACCCAAATCGGTTTCCGAAATCAGATAAACTGAAACTGATTTGGGTTCAGTTCGGTATCGGCTATGGGTGTGGAAAACCAAAAACCGATGTAGTAGGAAGAGAAAATCGATAAATATTTGAAACAGCCGATGAAAACCGAAAATCCCTTTAAAATTTAAGTAAAAAATTAAAAAGAACTGAAAAACCGAAACAAATATGGATCGGCTCGGTTCAGTATCGATTTTCACTTTTTGGTTATCAGTTTACTGAAATCAAAATCGATCCATTTCGGTTCGGTATTAGTTTTGGGTGAATCGATTCCGAAACCGAATAATCAATTACAGTAATCGAAGTTCCACCCCTAACTAGTTGGACCAGATCAAAGCCTCGAAGATCAAACCTAATTTAAGACCCCTTGCCAGATGTCACTAGGGATGCAAGCTTTGACACAAATCCTAAAATAGAATTGAAACCGATCCGAAAAAACCGAAATATTTCAGTTTCAGTTTGCTTTCGGTTTCAATTTATTTTTTTTACTGAACCAAACCAAAACCGATTCATTTTGGTTAGATTTCGGTCCAGGCTGAACCGAACCAAAAACCAAAAACCAAAAAAATGGGTATCGGTTCGGATCAGTACACCAAACTTGCATCCCTAGTTGTCAACTGGCATAAGAGACGTGGTATGCAATTCAAAATATATTAAAAGAAAAAAAAATCCATATCTCTTCAGACCATGTACAAAACGTTCTCGGAAGTCATCTCTCCCTCCACTACAAAAAATAAGACTATTAGCGGCAGTTTTTGGCTGTAAAAAACTGTCGCTATTAACTAAAATCTATTAAAGGCTAATAAGACTACTAGCGGCAAGGGTATTAGCCTTTTGTTCATAGCGCCAATTTTTGACTGCCACTAATAGTCTTATTTTTTGTAGTGCTCTCTCTATAATATGAAGGAAAATAGTTTGATCGGTATACATATATTAAATAACAAGAGATAATAATGAATAAAATAAAATCCAAAACCTATATGCTACTTAATTCGCTAATTCACCCAGCGAACCACGAATTGGGTACAACCAATCAATTATCATTTCAATTATAGCGATTTTGAACTGAGAGAACGTGCAAACTAATTAAGTAACTTTGTGCAAAACGAACCTTTGACAAAATATAATAGAATATCTAGGATTGATAGAAAGATTCACATCTATGATGTGTATCTTATGTTTTAAGGAAAATTATATTAATTGGAATTGATAGATATTTAGATAAATATTGTGAGAAGCATTTTTAAATTTTGAAGATCTTTTAGAGATTTTGACAGATTGTATTCACCTCTATTTAAAAAGGCTTCTTTCCATTAACAAAATACAAGAAAATAATTATCAAAATGTAGTCTTTAGAGTTTCAATAAAATAAATGTTAACTACAAAAACTTTCCTAATATTGAAATCTTTAAAATACTCCTTAAATGTTACTAGGTCGGGAGTTTTTTATACCCATCAAGGAGACAAGAAGATAAGTTAGCTGTATAAAAAACAAACAAACAAGAAGATTGAGTTAGGGATTTATGATGCAAAGAGTTAGTAGATTTTAGACATATAGAATTTGAAATTCTCCTTCTCATCTACACTAAATTAACAGGATACTGTCTTGTCTGTCTCTCCACATCAATATATCTTCTTCTTTTGGATGTTATTTTATATATATAGTTTATGGGAGATGATCATTGACTCGGGTTACGGGACATAAGTTCATATCTAGAGCTCCTATTGGGTCCATGTCGAATCAGTTGACTTGAAAAGTCAACTTAGCTAATATGACGTGCAACTAATGGTAGCTCGAGTCATAAATTATGTCGCATGACTCGAGTGAGATGATCCTTACCCATTATTTATATAAATTAATGATGTAGGTCGTGTTGCTTAAGTGCAGAGCTACATGCTATTATATCGGCTAGAAACAATGCGAATCGGCGATGTTGCTTTGGGTTTTGCCAGATCGAGACTGAATCACGCTTATAGTTTCATCATATAAGCGGCGATGAAAAGTTTTCTAAAGAGGGCCAGGTACCACCATGATGCATATTGACTGTTCATATTGTGATCAGAGATGCTAAAATTCAATTCACCAAATTGGGTGAGTTTATCCTATGTTTGACCCATCAAATGAAGGACAAAAATGAAATAAAATTTTTTATTAAAAAATAAATAAATCATATTCCACTTTTGAGTTGAATAAAAAAAAGTACGTTTTCCTGAAACCATTTGAAGTAGCTCAAAATTGTTTGAAAGTAGGCATGTTTTCCAAAAAGCCCTTCTTTTTATAGAAGCCCTAAATCCTTAATCTCCATCGTTTACAGTTTATACTCTCTCTTGTAAAAAAAAACGGGACATCCAAGCTTCAAAGAACCGCAAACAAAGACTAGGGACTCATCTCTCGATCACCATTGACAGGACCATCTAAGCTCCAAAGAGGAAAAACATTGATACTAAACTTAACATTTATAAACCTTTGAGGAGCTGAATGCATAGTGGAGTATTATAGACTTCATTCTGCAGTTAGGCTCTGTTTAGCAACCCTTTTTTAGAAAGCAGTTTTGACGTGAAAAATGTTGGATGAAAAAGACATTTCTCGCAAAGACCTGACCACCTCTAGCTGAAAATGATGTTATATTGAAAAGATGTCCTATGCTGCTTCTCACAAAGTGCCATTTTCAGCAACGTGAGAGACTTTTTGAGAAGTAGAATTTGAAAAACAGCATGCGACACACCTCTAAAGCACTTGAAAAGTTCTTATTGGAAAAGGTTTGCCAAAGAGAGCATGGCTTTCTTATGCCTTAGTCCACTTGTTACATGTCAAACCTTACTAGATGAGAGATGAGAGAGATAGAGCTCCGTCTTGAGAAAAGTGTGCAAAAATTTGAGTATTCACATGTTATTATTGGAAATTAAGTCATTGTTCATTTGTAAGAAAAACTTTTAAGATGGTTTGAAAATTTTAATTTATAATTACACATGATAAAATCGTTGACTGCTTGGATAAGAAGATGGAGATCATTTTTATGCCCAATCTATTACATAATCTTTAGATGATGGTTCCCTCATTAGACGGTGAGATGTTGATTGCCAAAAATGATTGTGATCAGGGGCATGTCATGAGAAGGGGTTCTTAGGTCACTTTTAGGGGTATGTGCCATGTGAAATCAACATTTGACTGTCTGATAGGTGAGCGATGATTTTAAGATAAGTTGTGTGGAAGATTGGGTCGAGAAACGATCACCAACATCTTCTTCAAGATAGTCAATTGTTTTCACGTGTGAGAACTCCAATTGCGGAAAATACTGGTACCCTTCTTTTCTTGTAGAGATGAAAACCATTACTTCTATGTTGCTAGTTCAAAATATTTAGGTAGCAAATTGATAACAGCTATGAGCACTTTTTATTCTCGCGTGTGCAAAAACAACACTAAGTGGCGTGCGGATAGCAAAATTAGTGTCCATGTAGAAAAAAATATTTTATGTACTCAAAAGAGAAAAAGTAGAATTAAGATCAGTTTACTTGCACCCAAAAACTGCTATGAATACATTTTTAAAGTAATAATAATACAAGTACAAAGTTTATAATTATTAGTTTTCATTAATTGGAGTGTAGATAGTAAAAGATGGTGTGCAGTTAGTAAAAGAGTGCATAAAAAAAATAATTACTTTACAATGAGTGTCCATCCACTGCAGTTCTCACATATATGTGACTGCATGATGTGCACGGACTTCCGATGCATGAACGTTCGTGCAAGTCATATAGCGTATGGAAGATGTGTGGACTGCTTTAATGCTAGGGAAGAGGAGTAAAGGAAATTCTTTGACATATTAGTAAGTAAAATAAAGGATAATATATAACAAAAATAAAGCATTGCTATAAGGAAAGAAGAGGAGGAATGCACCTGGAATTATGTGCAATCTGTATACGATTTGGGTATGACGAGTAAAATGTTGTGAAAGCATAATGGTGAGGAGAGGGGTTATTTATAGCTATTAAAAAGATGAATCTAAGATTACTTGCAAAGGCCCAAATGCATAATATGCATTACTTGCAATGTGAGGAAGGCAGCTAATAAAGAGAGAATATTTCAAATATTATTATTATAATTTTCAAAAGAAACGGCTATCTTGCTGTATTCATGCTTTCATATATTCTTATGGTCTCTTTTTCATTGTTCTTTAACTTTCATCCAAGGCGTGAAGGCAGGTTTCGGTATTGGATATCGGTCCGTGGAGGACCGATACGTATCAGTCAAAACATATCGGCCGATACTGATATGATTTTGATAGCAGTTTATAATATCCCTGTAATAGCTATTATGCAATATATTAATATCGCTCAGTGTTTGTGGTTTTGACAGGCTGGACTGACAAGATGTCTACGACTACTTCCACTACAAAAAATAAGACTATTAGTGGCAGATTTTTAAAGAAAAACTGCCGCTATTAGTCCTGTCGCTACTAAAAACTGCTGCTATTAGTCCTGTCGCTACAAAAAATTGCTTTAACAGCAAGTGTCGCTGAAACACCTTATTTTTGTAGCGTTTTATGCCTTGTTACTACTCCCATGTGTCACTTTTCCAAACTTATTAGAAGTGAAGGTTACCTCTCTTCGTGCTCACCAATTTGCTGAAAGCGCCGATGCCCCATATCCCTAGAAAATTATTGAATCCGCCGGATCAGATAATGGGGGTCGTGTTTTAGTCAAATCTTCCACAAAATAGATCTTGAGATTATGGAGAACCTATCAGATGGTCAGCTTATGATTCCATGTGTCACAGATCCCAAAACAATGGCCTAAAATCACATTTGAGTGTGATGTGTATCAAATGATTCAAGGTCCATTGTTTGGGGATCTATAACACACGGAATAAAAAACTGACCATATGATAGATGCTCCATAGTCTCAAGATCTATTTTGTTGAAGATTAGGGTGAAGCATGACTTCAATAAGCTTAATCAATCATTTTCAAGGAGTATGGGATGTGGGCACTTTCAGTAAATATGTGGGCGCAAACAGAGATACCCCAAAGGCCTTAATTCTCACCCGTCTCCAGCGCTCTTTCCCAAAAGGTTATTGACATGTGTCATTCTCGCCGATACGTATCGGTTTCGACCAAAATTTGATACCATGCTTTAATGCCCCAATTGTTTTTTTAGCCTGTCCAAAATATGCCTCAAATCCTGCCACTCTCATTTACTCCTTTTTTTTTGAGCGCCTACATTTAATATATCCTTGGTAAATATATATTGCATTCTTCTGTAGCTAAAAACATATGCTAATAAGTCCATTATCTTGGTGATTTCACTATGTTACTTAAGATATGGAGGATAACCATATTATGCCGATCGTGTGACATACAGATCGCATTGCAAAGCTGGTGAAATGGATCATATTAGAAAAATTACGATCATGAATCTAAAAATAGTTAAATTGGATAAACGAAATTGGATTCAAGGCACTTACTCGTTATCTCTAAAATGCTATTCGCTGCTTATTCGAGTGAATCCTCAAGTTTATAAAAATGATTCTAGCAAGACGTTTTCAGGATATAACAAGTCCAATGGTTGGCATTTGACCAATCCGTCTGATTCAACATATTTGAATTAATCTAACAATTAATGACCCATTAGACTTGATCTGAACCATTAATAGTTTGACTGTTGGATTGACCTAATAAAAAAATCAAACTTATGGTGGGCTCCTTTCGACGATGCACATGTGCTACTAAGTACTAAGTGTGTGCGCCTAAAGCGCTAATCACCACATGCACGTGTGCGACCGTGGCAGCTTGTCGCTAGATATACACTTCTCTTCTTATTGTCAAACAAGAATATAAAGTAAAATGTTTTATATACAGCAAAGACCACCTTTTACATTTTGCACTCTGGAACTATTTATTTTACTTGCAAGAATGAAAATTTTTATTGTCTCAAAACCAACAAAACCAACCTAAGAGATAAAGAAATCAAAAATCAAATTTTATTGTCTTTAAAATTAAAAATGAACATTTATTATTATATTATTAATATAATAAATAAATATAACAGATTAAGAGGTGAAAAAGCTCTTTTGGTGACCAAAATACAAAAAAGATTACCACCCCAAATGTAGTCACTCATGCAACTTTAAATCTTGGGCAAAACAGAAAGGGAATAGAGGTGTTTCCATTATTAGATGAGATGATGAAGGGCTTAAACTCAATGACATCACTAATGAGTTTATCATCGACTGTCATTGACAAAAACGGAGTTCCATGTTGATGAAGGGCTTACACCTTTTTTTTTCTTTCCTTTTGAAGTGAAGCAAATTATTAAGAAAAAAAGGGAAGCACAAGTGTAGAATTCTATGGGCCTAACTCAATCTCACAAAATTGGCTTGTAAGGTGAGGATTGCCCTATCTTTATATATAGCCCAAGGCCATGATACTCATGCGATGTGGGACTATTGCTCATGCACCCTCACGTGTACTGTCTCTCTGCATCCCTGTGATTACCTGCTTTGGTACCATATAGAATTCTATGGACCTAACTCAATCTCACAAAACTAGCTTGTAAGTTGAGAATTGCCCTAAGTTTATATATAGCCCATGGCTTCCAGCCCACAAGCAATTTACAACTATCATTCAAGAAGACAGAACACTAATAGCAACATGAAGAGAGCAGAGGGGCAGCCGGAGGGAGCAGAAGCGGCCTAAAGCAACAAGCTACATAAGATTAGAGATTCCTCTCTACAAAGATCACCCGAGAGTCGAAAACTCGGGGATGAGAACTGAAATGGAATTGCCCACCTTCTAAAAAGATGCTTGATAAATTTGGAGACCAACCGCTAGTGAAGAATATAACTTTGGGCAGCTATCTAAAAACCAATTTTACATTAGTCACCGTTCATGTGATTGGGTGCCACAACCTGGTCCTTTATTCTACAAAGATTATTCAGTTGCCTATTTTCAAACGTTTGACCAAAAGACTTTTCACGTACACTTGGAAAAATCTTGGAGATCCTTCTTCCTTAGTCTTAATTTGGTGTCAATTTTGAACCATCCAATTAAATCTTTGTAGAACGCTTCAATTATTATAAACCCTTCTCTCCTTCATACACTTGCTGTGCTTGGAGCTGAAAATATGGTTATCAGCCCCAAACCATGTTTTGTGTTTCCCATCTTTTTATTCTTCTTCTCCATCTCTTTAAAAGCCCATAAATGTATAGCAGCTAACTCGATATCTCAAGGCCAATCTCTCACTGGAAGCCAGACCATAATCTCTCCAGATGGAAAATTTGAGCTGGGTTTCTTTACCCCAGGTATGTCTTATAACTACTACATAGGAATTTGGTTCCAAAACGTTCCAAAACAAACAGTAGTTTGGGTGGCGAATAGAGAAACACCTCTCCCTAACACATCATACACACTAGAAATCACACAAGATGGGAATCTTGTCCTCACAGACCAATCAAAAATCCCAATATGGTCTACAAATTCCACTTCCACTACCTCAAATTCAACTGTTTTAGAACTTCTTGATAGTGGAAATCTGATTTTGAGAGATGGGTCAAACTCAATTACTTGGCAGAGCTTTGATCACCCAACTGATACATGGCTCCCAGGCGCCTGGATCGGTTTGAATAAAGTCACTAACAAAACAACGTTCCTTACTTCGTGGAAAAGTTTGGAAGATCCATCACCTGGTAGTTATTCTTTCGAAATCGATAAAAATGGAGCCAATCGGTATTATTTACTGTGGAAGAGATCTGTTCATTACTGGGACACGGGAATTTGGAACGGGTGGGGTTATACTTTCCTTCCTGAATTGGGCAGAGAAGATTATGTCCAAATTAACTTTGTCAACAATGAGAGTTTGCGCTCTTTCACTTACTTGATTCTCGATAGTTCTGTAATATTAAGGTTTTTTTTGGAATCGACGGGCCAACTAAAGACATTCTTGTGGGCAGAGCCTGCTTGGAGTTTAGTTTTTAAGAAACCTCCAGAATTATGTGATGTATATTCGCTATGTGGCGCTTTTGGTTACTGTTACCAAAGCACCACTCGCCCTTGTCGGTGTTTGCAAGGTTTTGAACAACAATCTTCGAAAGAATGGAATCTAAGTTTCTCGGGTGGGTGTGTGAGAAAAACACCCTTGCAATGTACTATGAACAACTCGGCTTTCGGTGAAAAAGATAAGTTTTTGATGATCCCCCATATAGAATTGCCAGAGAATCCACAATCTCCGGTAGTTCAGAGTGTTGGTGATTGTGAATTGGCTTGTTTGAATAATTGTTCTTGTGCGGCTTATACATATCGTAACGGGTGTAGTATTTTTAGTGGAGATTTGCTAAACCTTCAACAACGATCAAGTGGCGATACCGAGGGGAAAGTTTTATATCTACGGCTTGCAGCTTCCGAGCTGCCGGATTCAATGCATAAGGAAAAGTATATCATAGTTATTGCAGGTGGGGCTTCAGGTGCTATAGCACTGTTGATTATTGTTCTTGTGCTGATTTGGCGATGCCAAGGGAGAAGATTGGTTATAACATCTAAGCTTCTTTGGGGTCCTTCTTTTCCATTTAGGTATCAAGATTTAAGGGCAGTGACCAAGAACTTTTCAGAGAAGTTGGGTGGAGGAGGTTTTGGCTCTGTTTACAAAGGGGCATTACCGGATTCGACTCTTATCGCTGTCAAGAAGCTTGAAGGCCATGGGCAAGGAGAGAAACAATTTCGATCGGAAGTTGGCACGGTCGGGAAAATTCAACATGTCAATGTAGTTCGCCTTCTTGGGTTTTGCTGTGAAGGTGATAAAAGATTGTTGGTGTATGAGTACATGCCAAATTGCTCCTTAGATTACCATCTGTTTCGAACGATGTCCGAGGTATTAGATTGGAAAACAAGATACCAAATTGCGCTCGGAACTGCTAGGGCACTCACTTATCTCCACGAGAAGTGTCGAGAATGCATCATTCATTGTGATATCAAGCCTGAAAACATACTTTTGGATGTCGGATTTTGCCCGAAGGTGTCAGATTTCGGCCTTGCAAAGCTTGTTGGCAGGGATTTTAGTCGGGTTCTGACGACTATGAGAGGGACAAGAGGATATCTCGCACCCGAGTGGCTTTCTGGCATGGCTATTACTTCGAAAGCCGATGTTTACAGCTACGGGATGATGCTTTTCGAAATCATATCGGGTAGGAGAAACTCCGAACAACCTGCTGATGGTATAGTTGAATTTTTCCCTTCTTGGGCCGCGAAGAAAATAGTCAAAGATGAAGTGCTTAGCTTGTTAGATTACAGATTGGATGGGGTTGCTGACATGGGGGAACTCACTAGGACTTGCAGAGTTGCTTGTTGGTGTGTTCAAGATAGAGAGAATGATAGGCCATCTATGGGATTAGTTGTTCAAATCTTGGAGGGTGTTTTAGAGGTCAACATGCCTCCAATTCCCAGGCTCCTACAAACTGCTGCAGAAAACCAAGCCGACACAATTATGTATTCGGAATCGTCGTCAGGTTGGAGTTCAAATGCTCAAAAAGATGGTTCCGAAACTCTTCATAAGAGCACTTTTTCGTCGGCTGATTCTAAGTAGTGTGGTAAGTATACTATCTGATTTGCATTTTAAAGTTAAGAGTTTATATTTTGAATCTTCCTATTGCTGTCTTCTTTAGTTTCTTTTGGAGTTAAATAAATGGTAGCAACAGGTCATGGGTTTTAATTCCGAGGCCTGCTCCCGCCCTTCTTGCGAGTCTCTTCTCTACGTGCAAGTTTGCACGTGCACTATATCTAGGGCCGGCCCTCGGGCAAGGCCCATCAGGTGGCCGCCTCGGATTCCAAATTTTTGGGGCCCCTTATTCTTGTAAGTCTTCATGGGATATTATTTAATATAATTTTCAATGTACTAAATTAATACAGTAAGTCAATTGGTTAGTTGATTAATTAGCTACTTATGTTTATTTACTTTTTACTCAGTAGGTTATCGGTTCAACTCTTCTCAGACCTCATATTTGTATTATTTTTTATAGGTCGGTGCTGGTCATAGGCCGGATCATTTGCCTCACTAGGCCAGACCGGTCTTATGTATTGACCCAGTGAATTCTTTGGCTCCATTTTGATTGGTTCGGATTTCTTTGACCGGATTAGTTATATATATACAAATTTTTCCTTATTAAATAACCCAACTTAAAACAACGATCTCATGCTCTTTACAACTCATTTTTTTGCAAATGACATCAATTTGGATCTACTTGATGAGAGCTATACAATGAACCTATTTATGAAGCTTTTTGAGACTGTCAAAGTGCTAAAAAATGTCAGGAAAAACTCAATGACAGTTAAAATGCTAAAAAATGTCACAGTGTTATTAGTTGGGTTTCTCGATCCGTGGGATATGTTCTACTATTTAGCTTTTTTCTTTTTGTGTTTTATTTTCTTTTAGTATATATATTTTCCTTAACTTATTAGTTGTTGAAATTTTGGTATCCTAAATTTTCCTAACGATGATATTAAAAATAAATAATATAAAACAAATCAATCGCCACTGCATACGAGATTTTTACGTGGAAAACCAAAAGGAAAAAAATCACGAGATTTAAGTCAGATCCATGACAACAAATACAGGATGAGTTGCATGGTTACAAAAAGTATCGAATGAATGCATACTTTTTAGTCTATTAAGCATTTCCAAACCGTAACGCTAGAATCCACTACGCGTCCCTAGAGTTCCTCGATTTATCGCCTTCAACCACATAGTGGCACGATGGTCCATTCTTGTTCAGACGAGCTACAACAACACCCCGGATTCCATTAAGGTCACTTAAATCTATGAGCCTAGGCACACTAGAAACTTCAAACGCTATTCACTTTAGAAAATAGAACTGGAAGAAATGCCCGAAAATGGCTGAGTTTCTGACCAAATCGATTGATCGATTTGGAAAATCGATTAATTGATTTTGGCCTGGAAGTTAGCTGGGCAAAGATGCCTGAAACCGATTGATCGATTTTTAAAATTCGATTAATTGATTGAAAATCGATTAATCGTATGAGCACTCCCAGTGACTGAAAAATAAGAGCTTGGGAAAACCGATTGATCGATTTGAGAAATCAATCAATCGATTTTAGAATTTCGATTAATCGATATGGGATCGATTAATTGATTTTGGGAATTTGATTGATCGATTTTGGAGATCGATCAATCGATTTGAGCAGTTTCTGTTGGCCTTTATTTTGAACTTTGAGGTTCAAGGAGGGTCTTGTACCTTATTTTATGCATCTTTATTGATGCTTTGCTTGTGCTATGTTGTACCATAGGTGGTATGAGTGAATGCAAGCATGGAGAATTGCTTTGGACCTTGATGCTTGGAAATTCAGACACGTGAGATAGGGAACGCCTTGAACATGTAATTTAAGAGCAAGAGCATGTATGTAGTCATATAGAAATGTAATTATACATAAAAAATGTGAATCCTAAGTGTGAGTGTGTGTGAACACAAAGTAAAGTAAATAAGTATGTGACGTCCCAAGGAGATGTGAATATGATAAAGGCATCTGTGTGATGCAGTAAATTGGACATCCTAGGAATGTGTGTGAACATATAAAGTTAAGTGAATAAGATTGATAATTAGCACAATCACACGGTGAATAACTATATGTAGTGCACTCTTGATATTTAATGATTGGAGAATACCCCACCGATGTGACGGGATACCCACGACTGACGCAGCATGATATCCGAGACCGGTATTACGGCCAATCCGTACACCAGTTGGACATCCCATGGATATAAGTACGTATATATGAGATATAAATCCCGTCGCCTATGAGAGAGGGACTTGGGTAGTATTGAATGAATGAAAAATGATATAAAAATGGTTTGATTAGACGATGATGGAGGGTATTCCATCGAGCGCCCGATACTATAGTAAGTCGGAGAATATTTAAGTTATGATTTAAGTCTTTAGGCCGAATCATTGTGGGTTATGAACAAGTTGAGAACAAATGAAACATGTAAAGTAACAGGAACAACCAATGCATCCTTTCAGTCATTAAATTGCTTTTCAAAGTAAATTCATTGATAGAACATGTTACTAAATATCATGAAATATATGTGAGAGACTAATTTATATGTTCATTCATTTGTTTCCCTATTGAACTATGATGCAGCTCACCCCTTTAGACTATACGTCGTAGGTCCCGTACTTGCGGCTGCTACTGATTCTAGAGGCGTTGATCCGAAAGATTCGGATTACACATCTGAGGAGGATCAGGAGCCCCCTCCTGAGGACTTCTTCTAAGAGATCCGTATGTACTTTGATATAGTTTTGAGGGAGTATTGTGCGGCTTGGTATGCCAAGCTATTTTTTTGAGAAAACGTAATTAAACGAATGATATGTATATTCTTTTGGCGAACTATGTGGGGTGACCTTGTGGTATCACCGATGGTTCGGGCCGGTTCTTCTGCTCATGCAGTGGCATGAGATTAGAACTGCCTTTTGAGCTTTTGCTAGAATAATATATCATTAATGCATGAAGATTTAGTTCGATTCAGTTCTTATATTTTATTATGCTTCGTATTGCTTGGTTATACCAATGTTCTTAGTTTTGAGGGAGTACTGTGCGGCTTGGTATGCCAAACTATTTTTTTGAGAAAACGTAATTAAACGAATGATATGTATATTCTTTTGGCGAACTATGTGGGGTGACCTTGTTGTATCACCGATGGTTCGGGCCGATTCTTCTGCTCATGCAGTGGCATGGGATTAGAACTGCCTTTTGAGCTTTTGTTAGAATAATATATCATTAATGCATAAAGATTTAGTTCGATTCAGTTCTTATGTTTTATTATGCTTCGTATTCCTTGGTTATACCAATGTTCCGTACATGATTATGGGGAATGGTCTTGAGGGTCGTGCTGATGACACAGGTTTCAGAGTGCCAAAATTCGGATTGTCACAAGAGCCACTCACTTAAGCAAAGCAAAAAAATTGACTTCATCGACTTAGATGATGGAGATCGTTAACAAAAAAATTTCTTTCTATTCATTTTCCTATCATTTCATAGTATCTTTATTCATGCCAGTTACACAAAAAGATGCTGGCATGATTATAATATTTTCACCATATACATGAATATACCCCACCCTCATTTACATGAATATACCCCACCCCCATTTACATGAATATATCCCAACTAAAAAAACTATCAATCGAGGTCAATGATCTGATAATCTTCGATCACAACTTTCTCATCATCATTGCCAGAGTTGAAGTTCTTCAATCGTTCCGCGAACTGAGACGGCCATCCTGCTGCACAATTATCTCGATAGCGCCACCATACAGCGGTTGATGATGGAATGAAACTATCTTTTGTCAAGGTCATTGGGACGAAGTGACAGTTGTTCACGTGAGCGATGTAAATCAACTTATTCGTTGTGTCTGCTGCTGTCCACAGTGGGAAAAATGTCATACAAAGTAAGGGGCTAAGAAGGACTAAAGGGATACGATAGCACGATGCTATTAAGTATCCCATGTCTGACACAGTCATCCAGTAGGTACTCCAAGCACTCTCAGTGAAGTAGTTGAGTATCGATTCTATATGAATCATTCGTTCATGACTCCCGAAAATAGGTAAATACTTCTCAGCGCGGGAGGTCAACTCAACCAACAAATCAGCTTGCACTACCTTCCACCCATCGTAACCCATCCCTAACCAATGTGCAACAACTCTAAACCCGCAATGCCCATCCACCGTTACTTCCGTAATATCAGCTACAAGAGGACGCACAAAATCAGGAAGTGTGTTCAGATATAATTTCATTCCAAGGCTTTCTTGAAGCTTTGGAACTTCAATGATTGCAGCCTTTTTCCCTTTCTCCTTTGCCTTCTCTTTCAACTTAACTTCTTTCATTACGTGCTCAAACTCGAATTTCCCTCTTTTCGAGGACACATCACGTATTCTTTTGTTCCCCTTCCCCTTAGGCCTGCCGTGCTTACTCTGCGACAACTTCGACTCGACCATGTAAGTCGTAGTAGGGTCTGTCATCTCATGCAATTGTCTATAAATTTGGTCTTGGACAATACTGTCAAACCTCTCATATCTTTCGTATATGCGATGAAAGCATTTTAGCAGTTCAGCACCTCTTGATGATGCACCAACTTTAAGGTGGTAGAGTTTTTTCCACTATGGATGAATGGATTCAAGAGAAATTCTCTCACCCCTAATAGCCACGAAGAGAGTTCATGCAAGCATGAGAGCCCATGTATCTTGCGTAGTACATGCATGTACTGAGACTCAATAATAGGCTGCGCCATAACTGTAACTCTATTTTCTTCAATAATTTTTGTCGCGGCTCTAGAAACGTAACCGACTATGAGCTCGTAGAAATTGGAGGAAAATTGATGCCCCCTCTTCAATTTACTTTCCTCAAATAACGCTTGTATGTGTATAAGTTGCATCTCAACGACACCATCAATCTTCTCTCACGATTACAGAAGGCCAACGATCGAAGATCTCAACTCGCGCTTGATCTGAGCATGCGCGCTCTCTGCTCGGTTTGAAGCTGTGTTACCGAAATGCATATATTCATTCGTCCATACTGACACGAATTTCTCTTTATACGATTCTATCTAAGTGGCATTCAAATAGTGGAGGATACTTTGATGCTCCGTGTACCTATGGACGAAGGTACCTCCGGTGAACTGTACATCACACGATTCCATGCCTGGTAGAAGACATCCCATTCTTCTGTAGTTTCAAACACTTTTCTACAGTTCTTCAGCACACCCATATTTATGTGCCATACACAAAATGTGTTTGGCTTTTGGGAAAACTACTTCGATCGCATTCATGAGTACTTGCTCTCGATTGGTCACGAGTAGAGACAGAAGTTCGCCTCCCTTGAAAAGTGATTTGAATGATCGCAATGCCCACACATAAGCACTCTCTCTCTCGTATGACATGAATGCGAAGCTAACGTAAAAGATTTTTTGTGTGGAGGTCACTCCGATGATACTCAATACCGGAAGTTCGTATTTGTTACTCCTGTATGTGCAGTCTAAAACAAATACCTGAGGGAAGATATTTGCTAACTCTATCGAATCCTGATGAGCGAAGATGTCGGTCAATTCATCTATTTTCAGATCTTTATAGTGAAAACATACGTAATTGATTTGTTGAAACCTGAACATCAACTGTTGGAGGTGAGTCCTCCCTTTTCTCTCAGTCAACCGCATTGCATGTCTCACATTATAGATGGCTTGAATGGTCGAACAATTTTTCGGATCCTTCTTTCGAATGCTATGCAATACGTGACTAGGCTTCACCCCAATAGCTGACATCTCTTTCAAAATCTCTCTCGTTTTCTTTCAACTGTCTCGTATACGAATGACTTTCCCCAAATTGCCCCGGGGGGTGGTCAACAGCTGACATCTCTTTCAAAATCTCTCTCTCGTTTTCTTTCAATTGTCCCGTATACGAATGACCTTCCCCAAATTGCCCCGAGGGGTGGAAGGAAAGGAAAGGGTGGGTGTATTTTGCACACGAATTTTTGTGCAATTTTTTTTTTTTTTTTTCAATTGCATGAGGGAGAGTGGGTGGATAGCAAGATTAGGTGGGTGGAAATAAGGGTACTCTATTGCTATTTGCTCTAAACCCCCTAGTTAGCATTTTGGTGTTTATAAAACACCCTCTTTAACCAATGCCACTTTAAATGGTTAACTACCGTTAAAGAATAGCCTAAATGCCATATTTACCCTTCCAAAATTAATTACTAAATTGCCACCGTCTACACATGATTATGAGTTGGCGCCCTTGCATTTACAAAATAAAGTACTTTAAATCCACCCACCAAATCTTTGAGTTCACCCACTCTGAAAAACATTGACTGCATTGAATCGGATGATGGAGAACGCTTATCGTCCCAACCTTTCACATGATGGATCTTGAGATCATGGTGGCACTATCAGACGGTTGACTGCATTGAATCGGACGATGGAGATCGTTTATCATCCCAACCTTTCACACGATAGATCTTGAGATCATGGTGGCACCATCAGATGGTTGAATGCATTGAATAAGACAATGGAGATCGTTTATCGTCCCAACCTATCACACGATGGCCCAAGCCCCTGATGGTGGCACCATCAGACGGTTGGTTTTTTATTTCATGTGGTACACACCCAAAAAAGTGACCTTAAAATTAATTTGAATCATGTAAAGGTCACTTTTCTAAGATGCGTGCCACGAAACAAAACATGGACCGTCTGATGGTATGCCTATGATCTCAAGATGCACTTACAAAATATTACCGTTACACCACTATGATACCATCTATTCCATTCAATACTGCAATCAGACGTTCCCATTTAAACCATTATGATACCATCTAAACCATTTGGGATTTTTGCAAATATATGATTATGAATTAGCGCCCCTGCACTTACAAAAATATTTATATGCACCACCCTGCACTTACAAAATTTATATCGTAATACAACTATGATACCATTTAAACCATTCAAATTAGATTTGACTTCAGTACAACAAACAGGGATATAGTGAGGCCTTTGTACAATTGTAAATAGTGGCAGTGTCATATAGAAGTTGGACTGTGAGTATAATTGGAGACCACCTACAATTCCCAAATGAAGCAAAATCAAAAACCCATTTCGTAATTTAGCATAAAAATTCGTAAATTCAAATGAATTTTATTGATTTTTATTGTCTAAAACTTAATGTAGACTAATAATCAAATCCTCTGCTTGCTGTGAAAAAGCTCTTCTTTTAAGATTTGGTCTCAAGCAATTTATCCATCTCAGTCTACAACTCTTCCCACACCTCTGCAAACCTGTAGAAAAACATAGCAAAAAATACATAAATATATATAATAAATCAATATTTGAGTACAGAAAAATGTGTTACACATGCAAAACTAACTCAAACCTTCATATTTGGCCTTTGACATCAAAAGGTTGTGAAGGTTATGACTGTGCTTTAATAGCGACAATGACTGCATGGGATGCTTAAGCAAAACTCCATACCTAGACAAACAATGGTTTAAATGAGCTATTAGCATTGAGGCACTGAGTTAGAAAATTATTTTCAAAGCAAAAAATCACCACTTCTTGTTGTAGTCTTTGAAAGAGTTAAACTTCAATGGTGCTGAATCAGAAGTAACATCAAATGGGCTCTCAGCAGAGGTACCAACCGTCACGTCCAGAATAGAACAAAATTCTGCCAGTATGAATTGCCAAAACCACTACATTTTTATTCCAGCAACAGTTAATGATGTGATGACTTCTGATAAGTAGTGAAATATGATGATATTTCACCCCTAAATATCTACCTTTAGCCGTCCGATGAAGACTATCTGATGAGAATTACTAGATTTGAAGTGTTTTAGATAAATACAATCAAAGTACAGAAAACAGCTCAAGAATTCTGAAAATAATGTCAAAACACTGCAACTTTGGGTCATCGAGAACTTGGTACTACTTGCATCTCAATTTATACCATCAAGACGTCAGAATTACGAAATTTCCAAAACACAAACGTTGTAGAGTTTTCTGTCAGCTTTCCAATTCTATAAGAATCATGTCAATCCGAGTTCGGAGTAAAAAGATATGGCCAAAATACTGAAGCAGTGTCTGATATAAAAGTGGGCTGAAATTCACGAAAATCTGGGAGGTCTGATGTGATTTTTTAATGTATGTTTTACTCGCAAGTGCACGAATCGGTTTGTATATAATGGGTGCGGAGTACGAGATCGTTCCCACGAGGATTAATGTTGAAACATCTAAAAGAGACAAGCAATTCTAGAAATCTACTAAGATCTAACAGTATTCTACCAATTTTATGATTTAAGCGGTTGGTGAGATGGTAATTAATGACTACAAACTAAAATTCAATTGATGATTCACAAATAAAAGTAAAGATGATGATAAAGATGAAGATACTAAATCCTCCCATCTTTGGTCCGTTCTTCCTATAATATAAATCTAAGGATTAACTTATGAGATACTCATTAGTAACAAACATCTTTTATGGAAGATCAATGGTCAATACCCTAATAGGTTCCATGTTGCATCCCTGCAATTAGGACTTAGATGATTTTCATATATAGATCTGGGATCAGGGGTACGGCTAGACACGCATGATCTCAGGTTCAAATAAAAACCATCCCCAAAGTGGGTGAAAATTCCAATAAGAATACCACTTACAAATCTGAAATCAAGGGCATGGCTTGGCACACTTTATTCAGATTAGGGATATTTCAGATAAAATTACCATTACAGAACCAAGATCAGGCATGGCTCACACTCGATCCCGAACATAATCATAATTAAATCACAACGAAAATATAAAGACCATAACAATGATAAATTAAATGTCATCCGAGATCCGGGCATGGCTCACGCGATCCCGGTTAGTGGCGGGGATTTCATCCATTCATGATAGCACAACAACCATAAAATTAAAATCTCATATTTTAATCCCTAATTTTATATTATTAAAAGTACATCCCTCGGATGGGAATCATTAGATCCCCATCTCTATAAATTTAGCCACACATATTGAAAATAAATGACATAAATAAATAAAGACGGGAAAATAACATTAATTAAAATTACCTCAAACTTCAAACGGATGATAATCTTGAGAAACGAAATAAATGCAGAAATAAACTTTGAACAAAATTTATAAACTGAATACTGGAAAATTAAAGAACAAAGCTCTCAAAAAGAAATAATAAAACTTCCTATTTCTATGAAAAATAATGGCTAAAAACTAAGAATACTAAAAACTAAAACTAAAAACTAATCTAATCTCTACTACTACTCTCTACTCTACTACTCCTATCTAATTAATTTTTCCCGAAGTGTTTGAGTCTTTAAATAGATTCCGTCGCGCAAAGGTTTCCCAGGCCGAGTTTTTAGGGTCGATTAATCGACCCAGAGCTGTCGATGCATCGAGCCGACAGAAAATCCTCAAAATCACGTTTCTAGTGTCAGAATCGTGTCAGACTACTATTCCTGCTCGATTAATCGACCTGTAGGGTCGATGCATCGACCCCAGAAATCCGTGAAAATCAGCATTTCTTGTGGTTCAGACACTGCTTCAGTATTTCGGCCATAACTTTCTGTCCCGAACTCGGATTAAGACGATTCTTACGCCGTTGGAAAGCTGACGAAAAGATCTACAACTTTCATGTTTTGACAATTTTGTAATTCGGCCGTCTTGAAGGTCCAAATTTAGCCGCAAGTCGCACCAAGTTCTTGATTACCCGAAATTGCAGTGTTTTTGCATTATATTCAGAATTCTTGCACTGTTTTCTATACTTGGCTCATATTTACCTGAAACACTTCAAATCTAATAAATCTTATCAGATAGCCTTCATCGGACAGCTAAATATAGGTATTTAGGGGTGAAATATTCTCATTTTTCAGTACTCATCAAGGTCGATGCATCGACTCTCTTGCTCGATTAATTGAGGGACAAAAGTAGTCTTACACGGAATTGACTCTTTAAAGTAAATTTTTAGGGATTGTTGAAGGGTCGATGAATCGACCTTGACTAGTCGAGCTGGGAAACCTAGGCATCTTGGAAACTATTTAAAGCAAACCAATAGCTCGAGAAAAAGAGGAGAATTTTAGAGAATTAATTTTTAGAGAATTAGAGTTAGTTTTAGTTTTGCTTTTTGAGAGCTTTGTTCCTTTAACTTTTCAGTATTCATTCCTTCAGTTTATTATTTTTGTTCAGTTGATTCCTACATTAATTTCGTTTCTGAAGATCATCGTACTTGTGGATCAAAGTAATTTATGTTAAAGTTTGAGATATTTTTAATTCATTAAATTGATGTTATTTTTCATTCCTTATTTGTTTATGCTATTTAATTACAGCATGTGTGGCTAAATTTTTAGGGATGGGGATCTAATGATTCTCATCCGAGGAATGTACTTCCAATAATATGAATCTAGGATTAAAATATGAGATTTTATTTTATGGTTGTTATGTTATCACAAACGGATGAGGTCCCCGCCACTAACTGAGATCGAGTGTGCCGAGCCATGCCCTGGATCTCAGATCTGTAACGGTAATTTTACCCCAATCATTATTATATGGTATTTTTGCTTTCATCGTGTGGATCTAATTACGATTATGATCCAGGATCGAGTGTGCCGAGTCATGCCCTAGATCTTGGATCTGTTATGGTAATTTTATCTTAATTACTCCCTAAGCTGAAATCAAGTGTGCCGAGTCATGCCCTTGATTTCAGATTTATGGTGGTATTCTTGTTAGAATTTTTACCCACTTTGGGGATGATTTTTATTTGCATCTGAGATCAAGTGTGTCGAGCCATGCCCTTGATCCTAGATCTATATATGAAAATCATCTTTGAAGTTAAGTCCTGATTGCAGGGATGCAACGTGGAACCTATCAGGGCTTTGACCATTTATCTTTCATAAAAGATGTTTTTCTTCAATGGTATATCTCATCGTTTAATCCTTAGATTTGTATTATGGGAAGAACAGACCAAAGATAGGAGAATTTAGTATCTTCATCTTTACCTTTATTTTGAATTATCAATTAAGTTTTATTTTGTAGTCAGTAATTATCATCTCATCAAACCACTTAAATCATAAGACTGGTAGAATACTGTTAGATCTTGATAGATTTCTTGAATTACTGTCTTGTCTTTTTAAATCTTTCAAAATAGTCCTCGTGGGAACGATCTCGTACTCCGCACCCACTATATACAATCTGAGATCAAGTGTGTCGAGCCATGCCCTTGATCCCAGATCTATATATGAAAATCATCTTTGAAGTTAAGTCCTGATTGCAGGGATGCAATGTGGAACCTATCAGGGCTTTGACCATTTATCTTTCATAAAAGATGTTTTTCTTCAATGGTATATCTCATAGTTTAATCCTTAGATTTGTATTATGGGAAGAACAGACCAAAGATAGGAGAATTTAGTATCTTCATCTTTACCTTTATTTTGAATTATCAATTAAGTTTTATTTTGTAGTCAGTAATTATCATCTCATCAAACCACTTAAATCATAAGACTGATAGAACACTGTTAGATCTTGATAGATTTATTGAATTACTGTCTTGTCTTTTTAAATTTTTCAAAATAGTCCTCGTGGGAACGATCTCGTACTCCGCACCCACTATATACAATCTGATTCGTGCGCTTGCGAGTAAAATATCACAATTAAAAAAATCACATCAACTTCTCTAGTTGTTCATGCTTTGGCTAATAATGAATCCAAAGATTACTTAGTTGGGTAGAGTTGCCTACTCAATGTAAAGCTAACTACCTTGGCAATGCGCTAGGCTTGCCTCAATTCTTTTGCTTGCTATATGAGGATATAAAACAACAAAGAGTTTGTATTAGGTGCAGAGATGGGCACATCATGGCTGGGTCAATTGTGCAACCCTAAACCAACCCTTGGTATTGCTCTTTAGAGGAGAAGAGCAGCTCTCTACTCTGGTGGAGAGCACTTTAGTCTAGGAGTGTGTTTGGTTGGAAGTACTCTTAGCTCTTTCGTAGAGTGAAAGAGCAGAATTTGGGTCTCTTTAAAAGAGCAATTGAAACTTGCTCTTTTAAGTGGCTTCTCTTTGCCTCCAAATAAATAGACTACCCTGCCAATTCCCAAATAAATAGGCACATGACTTGATGCTGAATTTGGAAAACATTCCCAAACACTACCAATAAATGAGACCACCCTCAGAAATTATTTGGTACTCCATAAGGCAATTAAAAAATGTGAGAATAAGATATACCAAAATTAAAAATTCTATAGAAATAGAAATATCAAATCTATAAGCCTTCAAATCATCACTGAATAGGCACTAATTGCAGTAGATGCACTAGTCACCACATCTTTTACTCTATATAAGTGATGTGAAAAAAAATTACTTCCAAACTAGGATTACTTGTAGCAGTTCATGGTCTACATACATGATCAAGTCAAGTGTGAGGAGGAATTCAACCTAGCAATGCAAATAAAGTTGGTACTTCCCTTCAATTAGATGAAGCTGGACAAATTATTAAAACATATGGTACATTTTGGCAATGGCTTAACACACTTTACATTAGGATAAGAACAACATATCCCTTAAAAAGAAGACAAAAATAAAGCTGGAATTATAGTACAATAAACTATGCAACTAATAATAACAGAAAAGTATGTTGGTGAGATCTTCTCCAACAACATATCCCTTAAATTAGTGATCCCAGATTTTGGGACAAACATATTGAGCCACGGATGTGAAACATCCCATAGCCCTTTGCTCCTCAAGCTCACCTCCTCCATTCTAACTCTATTCGATTCAAGGAGCCATCACCCAATGTAAACAGTCCCAACAGGTTGTTTGTGCAAGAAAGAGTGCTAGTGAAGTTAGGTTTTGTTCAAACCAAAACCATCTTGTGAATTGTAAAAATTACTGAGAAACTTTGCCCTTTTTAATTCTTCTATAGGTGGATTCCTACTATTGAAATGTTCTATCTTATTTTTTAAGTGATCTTGATTTTATAGAAACAATTGATTGAAAAAAAAAACTCTCCTCTATTCCAAGTTCAAAGGATACTAAAAAATTCATTTTCTTAAGTATAAAAAGTAAGCAATATGTCTATATTTTCCACTGTAATGAGGAGGGAAAATTACTAGGCTCATGGTTAATAATAAATCAATCTTCTTTTTTATTCCACCAAGGACCTGAGTACTCCCATCATTGGTACTCGGCTTGCATACTGCTAGACTCTAAGACGTGTGTGGATCTCCATACGGTTGATGACCAAATTAGCCTGTTCGGCTTGCATAGCTCTACAAAATATCTTCCTTACCTGACGCAGTATATACCTAGTGCGGTTGTGATCTCATTGATGATCGACGTGGCAAAATGCATGTAGGGTGTCACTGATTTCAGAGAGAACAGAGTTGAGGGATTAGAAATAAATGGGAAATGATAACTGATGAGTACTGAAAAATGAGAATATTTCACCCCTAAATACCTATATTTAGCTGTCCGATGAAGGCTATCTGATAAGATTTATTAGATTTGAAGTGTTTCAGGTAAATATGAGCCAAGTATAGAAAACAGTGCAAGAATTCTGAATATAATGCAAAAACACTGCAATTTCGGGTAATCAAGAACTTGGTACGACTTGCGGCTAAATTTGGACCTTCAAGACGGTCGAATTACGAAATTGTCAAAACATGAAAGTTGTAGATCTGTTCGTCAGCTTTCCAACGGCGTAAGAATCGTCTCAATCCGAGTTCGGGATAGAAAGTTATGGCCAAAATACCGAAGCAGTGTCTGAACCAAAAAGAAGTGCTGAATTTCACGGATTTCTGGGGTCGATTAATCGAGCCAGAGTTTAAGTTTGACACGAAATTGACACAGAAAACCTATTTTTTGGGACTTTTTAGGTGGTCGACGGGTCTATTTAAAGGGACTCAAACACTTCGTAAAAAGGAATTAGTTAGAGGTAGTAAATTAGAGATTAGAATTAGAGTTTTTTTTAGAGTTTTAGTTTTAGTGTTCTTAGTTTTTAGCCATTATTTTCATAGTTAGACCAGAAATAGGGAAGTTTTATTATTTCTTTTAAGAGCTTTGTTCCTTTAATTTTTCGACTCATTCCTTGATTTATAATTTCGCTCAAAGTTTATTCACGCATTTATTTCGTTTCAAGATTATCATCCGTGTGGATCAACGTAATTTATTTTGAAGTTTGAGGTAATTTTAATTAATGTTATTTTCCGTCTTTATTTATTTATGTCATTTATTTACAATATGTGGCTAAATTTATAGAGATGGGGATCTAATGATTCCCATCCGAGGATGTGCTTTTAATAATATAAATTAGGGATTAAAATATGAGATTTTAATTTATGGTTATTGTGTTATCATGAATGGATGAAATTCCCATCACTAAGGGATCGCGTAGGCCATTGCAGATCTCAGATCCGACGTAATTTTATCCTATCATTGTTATGGTCTTTGTGTTTTCGTTGTGTGGATTTAATTATGATTATGTTCGATCGAAAAGCCATGCCTGATCTTGGTTCAGAATGGTAATTTTATCTTAAATATCCCTAATCAATAAAGTGCCGAGCCATGCCCTTGATTTGATTTGTAAGTGGTATTCTTGTTGGAATTTTCACCCACTTTAGGATGATTTTTATTTGAACCCGAGATCATGTGTGTCTAGCCGCACATCCCTTGATCTATATATGAAAATTATCTAAGTCTGATTTCAGGGATGCAACATGGAACCTATTGTGTTGACCATAGATCTTCCATAAAGAGATTTTGTTACTCATATTTCATCACATAATTTAACCCCTAGATTTATATTATGGGAAGAACGGACCAAAGATGGGAGGATTTAGTATCTTCATCTTTATCATTATCTTTATTTTTTATTTGTGAATAATCAATTACGTTTTATTTTTGGTAGTCATTAATCACCATCCTATCAACCATTCAAATCATAAAATTAGTAGAATACTATTAGATTTTCATAGATTTTTAGAATTTGTTGGTCTCTTTTAGATATTTCAAAATTAGTCCTCGTGGGAACGATCTCGTACTCTGCACCCACTATATACAAACCGATTCAGACACTTGAGTAAAACATACATTAAAATATCACATCAAGTTTTGGCGCCGGTGATTAAATTAAGAAAATCAATTTTGGTCAATAAATTTTAGGAATTTTCGAGGATTAAAATAGTATTTCTGCTTAATTAAAAAAAAAAAAAAAAAAAAAAAAAAAAAATTCGAAAATTTCAAATTTAAAAATTTTAATTTAAAAAAAAAAAAAAAAAAAAAAAAAAAAAAAAAAAAAAAAAAAAAAAAAAAATTTCAGAAATTTCAAATTTAAAAATTTTAATTTAAAAAAAAAAAAAAAAAAAAAAAAAAAAATTTTTGAGAAGTCATGTCAATGCATGGATTCAATCTAGAATCATGTGCTATTTGTGGAAATACGATGCACATTTCACCTATGTGTCCCTTGAATAACTCAAATTATTACCCTGAACAAGTCCAACCAAATCCGGTTTGGAACACTCATGACTGGCAGAGTCAATCTAATGACATGTGGGGTTTTAATCAACCTCTAATGTGTGATATGATGCCGTACAATGATCAAAATTCTTATCCCAACAAATTTTCTTATGAGTTTTCACAAAGAAACTCAATACTTTCAAGACAAAACTCATATGAACCCCAAATTAAAATTCTTCTTACTCCTTAGAATATTTAAAGGTTTGCATGCACCAATACTCAAAGAATTTCTAGGATGCAATCTCAAGTTAGTCGGATGATCGAGTACTTACAAAGGAAAGTTGAAATAGAGAGTCCCTCATTGTTACCGTCGGAATAAAGAACATCTTCAAGAGGACTCATCGATTTTGTTCAAAAATATGAGGATGACCAATTGGTCACTATGCTTGAGAATGGCATAACGGCGTTGAGGTAGTGCAAGTGCGAGGAGAAGGAAATGGAATGGAGCGATACTTTATGTCGAGGAGGAATTGAGAATCAAATTGAGATGAAAGAGAAGAAAATGTCACCCTTACAACACACGATAAGGAAACATAACCTTTTTCGATGAGTGTGAATTCGGTTTAGGGAAGAAAGAGGAATTTCAAATCATTGCCCATTCGTTGAATACATAGATAATCAACGAATCGAAAAAAGATTCATGGGTTTGAATCAAGTGTGATTTTAGAATGTCAAGTCAGGTGAAATGGATCATAATGGTGGCACTTGGGCACCCAATGAGTGTAACTAAGTCCTTAAAAGTGAAATCTGAGACGATTAAATAAATCGTTGATCATGCTTAGAAAATTTTTCATGAAGATTTGGGATCTGGTGGACTGAATGAATTTACACCTTGTAGATTAATTTTGTTTTTTAAAATAAAAAAATAAAAAATAAAAAATAAAAAATTTTGTTTTTTCTTCCTCGATTAATCGGTGTATGTCGATTAATCGACTCCTCGATTAATCGACTCCTTGTAGTCGATTGATCGATCATAATATTTGTTTTCTTTTTCAATGCGATGCATTTGTGGTTAATCTCTTTTGTTGTTAAAAAAAAAAAAAAAATCGTCTTGCCACACTTTTCATTGTTTTTTCTGCAGACACCTCTTTCCTCCTACTCCAACTCTATATTTTTTCCTTTATATTCACCTTTAGGCTCACTTTTCATTAATCAGTGAATCTTTCTTATGGCACGATTATATCTCACCGAGCCCGATTATCAAAGATGGAGGATCGCTAAAAGCGGAGCGCCGCTCATCGGACGGTCCTTTTGTGCCAAATAATGTTGAAATCATCGACCTCGATCCATTGGTCGCTCATCGGGAGAACCATCTCGTAAAAGGTAAATCGCCCAAATCTCCTACACGTGCATCAATACCGATATCGAGATAATTGATGTGATGCCGCCACCGCCTCCCCCCATCTCCTACTTTGCCTCCTCACCTCCATCCATACAATCGGTGTCTCATCAATTTCCCTTGATCTTTGGGAGAAGTTGTTCCTCTAAGATTATCAATTTTAGTGACCCGAGGTGGATGGGTCCGCCTACCAATGATTAACAGAGTTGGATTCATGTGTAGTTTAGGATTTTTGTTTTAGGATTTATTAGTTTTTTGTCTTTCCTTTTTGTTTTGTTTTGTTTAGTTTAGGTTGTATTTTTTAATTCCCTCAATAGTGTAACCATATCCCCTTCAATATATTTTTTGTAATGTTCCAATTTGATACTATCATTCTCTGCACCTGCTCTTTGTGTTGAGGTACTTTTTTCATACAGGTTTCGGGGTGCCCTACTTCTTCCAGTCAATGAGCACATTGTCATCTTTCGCTTTGGGCGTATTGTTAATTATTTTACGTCAGTTATATGTTGTATCGGAAAAAAAAAAAAAAAAAATTATTATTATTGAAGTCATCATGCACATTATTTTACGATTGTTTTCAAACTTTAGTTGATGATGCATGTGAATTTAATTTTGAGAATACTAGTGCCATATTTTGATTACTTGTATCTAAGATGATGAAGCTTAATGTGATATGTTGTGGATAATTTTGATATTCATGCCTAGAATTTTTACACTTATACCAAGCTAAGACTTAGAAATCGATGAACTGTTTTGAATGTTGAATCTTAGGATTTCAGTGGAGACTAAACCCAGTGAGCTTTAGAGCTAATTTCCCATCATTGATGAGTGAATATATAAACTCGGAGTTTTCTTTGAATACGACTTATTTTGCATAATCTCATACACTTCATTTTGACTTGTGACTTTGCATGAAATTAAATTTATATCATTATGTTAGAATGTACTGTATATCTACTCAAGACAAATAGGCAAAGTTACTATCTTTTAAGGATATGATTGAAGGCCATCGTTGGCTCGTTTGTGCTTAAAATGCCCCACCTCAAATAAATTTATCTTTCTAGTACCCCTTTGAGCCTATTGAAAATTTACCTTTATACATTCTTTGATAAGCCACGTTAACCTTTAACCCTTCACCATTTCTGAAAATTCAGCTTTACCTTTCGTATTTCTGAGAAATTAGGAACGAGGGATGAGAGTGAACGAAAAGAGAGTAAGTGGAGAGATATTGAGTTGTGGTGTTTACTGAGAGTGTATGGCAAAAATAAAAAGAAAAAGGGGAGAGAAAAAGAAAAAGAAAATTATGAAAAATAATGAAAAATCTGAGGTGCTTCAAGAAAAGGAAATTCAAAAGAAAAAGTGAGTTGAGAAAAATAGAAAAAATTGAGAGAGAGTAGAAAAGAAAAGAAGAGAAATAGAAAAAATCAAAAAGTTGTTTCTTTTCCAATTTCTCAGAAACTTTGAATCCCAACTTCCAATTCTTTCTTACCCTTTCCTGAGCCCCATTACAACCCTAAAAAGACCTTCATGATCTGATCTTGCATTAAGAATCGCCTTGTGGAGAGTAAATATGTGATACTTATGACACTTGATATGACATGCTTAGGATATACAAGTATCTTCTTATGAGATTTATTTTTGTTCATTGATTGCATCGTGTTTCATTTATCATGTGAGACCTTTTTATTTGCTTTGTATTGACCTCTCACATATGTGCGAAAACTTATCCACTATCGATGTCTTTATATTTTGAGAGTATACCTAAAGTGAGGATTGAGTCAAAACAACAGATCCAACGGTTTTCCGTTTGAACTAGTTCTGAGATGAATGAATTTTGGTTGGTTATGCACACACTTCACGTTTAGGCATGAATGGATGAGCTATCTAACGATTTGAGCATTAGACTAATTTGAATGGATATTAGTATGATTAGTATAATATTGTTATTTAAAATTGAGAATTCGCATGTTGAATTGATTAATGATTTTTGTTTTTGAATGGTATATATGTTAGCAAAATCATGTTTTGAAAACTCAATTTTATCGATGATTTCAAAAATGTATTGAAGTTTGTGGGTAACTTCATCAGAAACCCTCAGAGACACAACTCCTCCACTAGGATCACCTAGGGTTTAAAGGCTTGTTGCACATGCTAAGTGCAATCGTGTTCCCTACGAAAGTGGCATTTATTTTCTTTAGTTTGCTTTGCTCGAGGACTAGCAAAGTGTAGGTTTGGGGGTATGATGAGTACTGAAAAATGAGAATATTTCACCCCTAAATACCTATATTTAGCTGTCCGATGAAGGCTATCTGATAAGATTTATTAGATTTGAAGTGTTTCAGGTAAATATGAGCCAAGTATAGAAAAGCAGCAAGAATTCTGAATATAATGCAAAAACACTGCAATTTCGGGTAATCAAGAACTTGGTACGACTTGCGGCTAAATTTGGACCTTCAAGACGGTCGAATTACGAAATTGTCAAAACATGAAAGTTGTAGATCTGTTCGTCAGCTTTCCAACGGCGTAAGAATCGTCTCAATCCGAGTTCGGGATAGAAAGTTATGGCCAAAATACCGAAGCAGTGTCTGAACCAAAAAGAAGTGCTGAATTTCACGGATTTCTGGGGTCGATTAATCGAGCCAGAGTTTAAGTTTGACACGAAATTGACACAGAAAACCTATTTTTTGGGACTTTTTAGGTGGTCGACGGGTCTATTTAAAGGGACTCAAACACTTCAGAAAAAGGGAATTAGTTAGAGGTAGTAAATTAGAGATTAGAATTAGAGTTTTTTTTTAGAGAGTTTTAGTTTTTAGTGTTCTTAGTTTTTAGCCATTATTTTTCATAGTTAGACCTAGAAATAGGGAAGTTTTATTATTTCTTTTTAAGAGCTTTGTTCCTTTAATTTTTCGACTCATTCCTTCGTTTATAATTTCTTCAAAGTTTATTCCTCGCATTTATTTAGTTTCAAGATTATCATCCGTGTGGATCAACGTAATTTATTTTGAAGTTTGAGGTAATTTTAATTAATGTTATTTTCCCGTCTTTATTTATTTATGTCATTTATTTACAATATGTGTGGCTAAATTTATAGAGATGGGGATCTAATGATTCCCATCCGAGGGATGTGCTTTAATAATATAAATTAGGGATTAAAATATGAGATTTTAATTTATGGTTATTGCTATCATGAATGGATGAAATTCCCATCACTAACCGGATCGCGTGCCGAGCCATGCCCGGATCTCGATCCGTGACGTAATTTTATCCTATCATTGTTATGGTCTTTGTGTTTTCGCGTGGATTTAATTATGATTATGTTCTCGATCGAGTGTGCCGAGCCATGCCCCTCGGATCTTGGTTCTCAGAATGGTAATTTTATCTTAAATATCCCTAATCGAATAAAGTGTGCCGAGCCATGCCCTTGATTTGATTTGTAAGTGGTATTCTTGTTGGAATTTTCACCCACTTTAGGGATGATTTTTATTTGAACCTGAGATCATGTGTGTCTAGCCGTACCCTTGATCCCAGATCTATATATGAAAATTATCTAAGTCCTGATTTGCAGGGATGCAACATGGAACCTATTAGGGTGTTGACCATAGATCTTCCATAAAGAGATTTTGTTACTCATATTTCATCACATAATTTAACCCCTAGATTTATATTATGGGAAGAACGGACCAAAGATGGGAGGATTTAGTATCTTCATCTTTATCATTGTCTTTATTTTTTATTTGTGAATAATCAATTACGTTTTATTTTTGGTAGTCATTAATCACCATCCTATCAACCATTCAAATCATAAAATTAGTAGAATACTATTAGATTTTCATAGATTTTTAGAATTTGTTGGTCTCTTTTAGATATTTCAAAATTAGTCCTCGTGGGAACGATCTCGTACTCTGCACCCACTATATACAAACCGATTCGTGCACTTGCGAGTAAAACATACATTAAAATATCACATCAATAACATTAGGCATGTCTGATGATGGTCAAGCACCAGATGATGTGGTGGACAGAGACCTAACAATGGTTGGCCACTGCTTTCCACCAAGTTTCCCAACATAAATACGACACCGAGAATGAAAATAAAGAAATTAAAAGTTTTAATTATGTTTAATGCAAAGAACTAAAGTTTTAATTATGTTTAGCAGCTAGAGAACTCATATCCAGCCCAATTGCAGCCAAGATGAACCACACTCAAGTAATGTTTTAAGTTTGACGGAAAGGATCCTTGTGAAACACCTTAGATATAAACTATGATCTTGACTGTGAAGAATAAACAGCCACAAAATGACAGTGATATGAATGTAGTGTTTTTTAACAGCCAAGTTCATCTCTTATACCCAAGTTGAATATCATTTTCATCACAGGGATACTTCCCCTAGTTAGTCTAGCTTTGAATATTTGCACAAAGCAAACAGTAGGATGAGTTGGGACGATATAAAATATTAGCTCTGAATACCCAAGTTGAATATCAAGTTCAATCCTAGCTTACTTATTAAACTGAAAAATGACGAAACTGATGAACTCGTGGCAAAAGAAAATCAGGGAATAAGTTTTTTTTATAATCTTTCTTCTTTGAGGAATTATTGTTCAAACCATAAACCAATAAAAAATCAAACATCATACTAAAAAATATCATATTCTACCAAAATCACGATTATTTGAACATGGGTTTTTCAAAGCCCCTAATATGGGTTTTTCAAAGCCCATTCTAGATACAAAAAATCCCTAAAACACAAATATAAATATAGCCATTCGAAAATCACTAAAAAATAAGGTTTAAAAATAGAAAATAACCCTGAAAATCAAAGAATAAAATTGACAATGGCACAAATCAAATGTACCTGAAGAACAACAGCTTGGATCTGAATCGAAAATGATTGCTATGAATCTGAATCTAAACCGAAAATGGATGCTATGAATCTGAGTCCGAATCCAAATCTGAATCAAATAACCTTCGAATTTTGCTTAAAACCGTTGGGAGATGGTATGAATCCGAACCGAAATGGATGCCCTCTTGACGGATGTACTTCGGTGTTTCGAAGAAAACGGATCGTCGAAAATGAATGCCCTCTTGCGGATGTATAGTGGCCGCTAAAGTTTGAAAACAGAGATGTGAGAACGAGAGAGGAAGAGAGGGAGAGAGGAGAGAACGAGAGAGGGAGGGACAACAATGGCTATCGTTCTAACTCATTGAAATTTAAAGTCAGGGCATTTGTGGTTTTTTGCACCAAGTTAACCGTTGGGTTTTGAACTGACCAAAGTTTTAACCAAAGCTAGGTAACAGCAGGTTACGGTGGGGGGTTATCAGTAGAGGGAACATAAAAGCAAGGGGCTTAGAGCAAATAACAATAACTGGAGGGGTTTTTTTATAGTATCAGCATAACTTGGGGGTATTTGCAAAAAACTCAAAAAAATTAGGGGATGAAAGTATGGTATCAAATATCGGCCAATACCAATACATATCGATTTTTAGGCCAATCAATATGTATCAGGTATCCGCTGCGATATCCGTAGACGATAAATCTTGTGCGGCCATGACTCTGCACGAACTTCTATAGATGTTGCAAAAGTTCGATGATGACACGTGTCAATAGCCTTTGGGAAAGAGTGCTGGAGACTAGAGAGAATGACAAGTGTCAATAACCTTTTGGGAAAGAGCTTGGGAGACTGTAGAGAATTAAGGCCTTTTGGGTGTCTCTGTTTGCGCCCACACCTTTAATGAAGGCGCCCACATCCCATACTCCTTAAAAATGATTGATTAAGCTTATTGAAGTCATGTTTCACCTTGATCTTCAACAAAATAGATTTTGAGACTATGGAGCACCTATAAGACGGTCAGTTTTTTATTCCGTGTGTCATAGATCCCTAAACAATGGACCTTGAATCATTTGGTACATATCACGCTCAAACGTGATTTTAGGTCATTATTTTGGGATCTGTGGCACAGGGAATCATAAACTGGCCGTCTGATAAGTGTTCCATAATCTCAAGATTTATTTTGTGGAAGATATGAGTGAAACACAACCCCATTATTTGATATGATGGAATCAATGATTTTCAAGGGATTTGGGACGTGGACGCTTTCAGCAAATTGGTGGGTTTCAGGTTTTATAAGTTTTGAGTAGTAACGTGGCATAAAATGATGAAAATAGTTGCCAACATCTTGTCAGTCCAGCCTGCAAAAACCACAGATTCTGGGGGAAATGCATAATAGCTATTATAGGGATATAATGAACTGCCATCAAAATCATATCGGCCAATACATATCGGTGGATATGTTTCGGTCCTCTACGGATGGATACCCGATATCAAAACCCACATACATATCGGTCTATATGTTTCGGTCCTCCACAATGCATTGAAACTTAAAGAAAAATGAAAAAGATACAATTAGAACAAATGAAAGCATGAATAAAGCAAGATAACCGTTTCTTTTGCAAATTATAATAATAATATTTGAAAGATTCTCTCTTTATTAGCTGCCTTCCTCACATTGCAAGCAATGCATATTATGCTCTCCACTAAATTTGGGCCTTCGCAAGCAATCTTAGATTCATCTTTTTTATAGGTATAAATAACCACTGTCCTCACCATTGTTTGAAAGCATTCACAAGATTTTACTCCTCATACCCAAATCGTTTACAGTTTGCACATAACTCCACGTGCATTCTTCCTCTGCTTTCCTTTTATCATTGCATTATTTTTGTTATATATTATCCTTTATTTTACTTACTAATATATCAAAAAACTCATTGTAGAGTAACTCTTTTTTTATGCACTCTATTACTAATTGCACACCATACTATAAAAAACAAGATTATTAGCGGCAGCCAAAAACTGCTGCTATTAACAGAAAACTGCCGCTAATAGTCCTAATGGTTTCTTTATCAATAGCGTCAACTTTTCAGATAAAAAACTGCCCTTAATAGTCTTATTTTCTATAGTGCCATCTTTTACTATCTACACTCCAATTCATGAAAATTAATAATTATAAATTTTGTTTTGTTGTGCCTAATGAAAATCCAAACACTACAAAAAATAAGACCGTTAGAGGCAACCAAAAGATGCTGCCATCAATAAAAAAACTGCCACTAATAGTCTTAATAGCCGCTAATAGTTTTTTTGTTAATAGCGACAGTTTTTACTGTAAAAAACTGCTGCTAATAGTCTTATTTTTTGTAGTGAGAACATGTATTATTACTTAACAAAAAATGTATTCATAGCAGTTTTTGGGTGCAAGTAAACTGTTCTTAATTCTACTTTTTCTCTTTTGAGTATATAAATTTTATTTTTCTACATAGACACTAATTTTTCTATCCGCACCCCACTTAGTTTTGTTTTTGTGCATACGAAAATAAAAAGTGCTCATAACTGCTATTAATTTGCTAGCTAAATATTTTGAAATAACAACATAAAAGTAATAGTTTTCATATCTACAAGAAAAGAAAGGTACTAGTATTTGCAAATGAAGATTCAGTCTCTGCAACCAGAGTTCTCACACATGAAAACAATTGACTATCTTGAATCAAATGTTGGTGATCATTTCCTGACCCAATATTCCATACAACTGATCTTCAAATCATCACTCACCTATCAGATAGTCAGATGTTATCTATCAGACAGTCAAATGTTGATTTCACATGGCACATATTCATAAAAGTAACCTGGGAGCCCCTTCTCATGGCATGCCCTTGATCACAATTATTTTTGGCAATCAACATCTCACTGTCTAATAAGGAAGCCATCATCTAAAGATTCTCCATCTTCTGATCCATGCAGTCAGCGATTTTGTGATGTGTGATTATAAATTAAAATTTCCAAGCCATCTTAAAAGTTTTTCTTGCAAATGAACAATGTGTTAATTTCCAATAATAACATGGGAATACTCAAATTTTTATACACTTTTCTCAAGAGAGTGCTCAATGTGTGTTATCTTGTAAGTTTTGACATGTAACAAGTGGACTAATGCATAAGAAAGCTCAGCTCTCTTTGGCAAACCTTTGTGTAAGTTTGTTTGTCACAATCATGACTCAAAAACAGTATTGCTCCGTAAGAAAAGGGTTTTGCCAAGTAAGTAAGTAAGTAAGAAAAAGTTTTCTCGTTTTGGACCCACGGTCGTCCGTAGTGAACTTACGGACGTCCGTGACCACGGACGACCGTGAGTGATTCACGGACGTCCGTGCCCTAAAAACTTATATATTTCGGACAGTTCGGGCAGTTTGAAAACTGATCCAAATATTTTCGAGTTTAAATTTTTTCTGGTCCATTTTCAGTCATGGAGATTACCTACCATTCTTGTTTATATTCTTAGATCTCTTTGATGGTAAAGTGTTTATGTAAGGCTATTGTATAAGGCTTGTTTGAAACAAGTGAACCTTTGCAAGAAACGTAGGTTGATGGTAATGGTTACTATGGATAGTATGATGGAGAAAGGCTATTATGTTTGGTGATTGGAGTGCTAGGGTATATCATTCCAAATAAGCACTGTAAAGTTTTCTTTTATTATTCATAGTGAATTTTCTTTTGGATCTGAGATAGATCCCGTGGTTTTACTCGTGATGGGTTTTCCAATGCTAAAATGTCTTGCATTTTATTTTGATTGTGTGATAGTTGTGAGTAGACTTTAATTGATAAATATAATAGATAATATTTATAAATCGTAATTTTCCAAATTTCAATTGGTATCAAAGCCTGGTCACTTGGTAAATTTTAACAAATTAAGTGTTATGTCTAATTTGGGATATCACGATCTTCCGAGAGAAGGTGCATCTACTGCTAGACCTCCTCTGTTTGATGGCTCTAACTATCCTTACTGGAAGGCAAGGATGAGAGCATTTTTAAGTTCACTTGATCCTCACATTTGGTATTCTATTGAGGACGGATGGTCGCCACCAACTACGACCTCTGTTGTCGATAATATACCACATACTACTATTAAACCAAGATCTTTATGGACTGATTAGGAATATGATAATCTTGGTTATAATTCCAAGGCCCTAAATGCCTTATTTGGAGCAGTTACTGCTTCTGAGTTTCGTCGAATAAGTACTAGCATCATAGCCAAAGATGCATGGAAAATTCTTGAAACCACATATGAAGGAACTCCTCAAGTAAAGATTTCCAAACTTCAAATGCTCACTTCTCAATTTGAAAATCTTCGCATGGATGACGATGAAAAATTTTCTGATTTCTATATTCGCTTAAATGATATTGTAAATGGCTCATTCAATTTAGGAGAACCTGTTTCTAATACTAAAATTGTGCGAAAAATTCTAAGGTCTCTACCTAAAAGATTCAGATCAAAAGTTAATGCTATTGTTGAATCTAAAGATGTTGACAATCTAAATTTAGATGAACTCGTTGGGTCATTACAAACTTATGAATATGAAATTCAAGATAATCATGTCACCAAAAGTGTTGCATTTAAATCATCTAAGGTTGAATCTGACTCTAGCAGTGATTCTGATAATTCAGATGAACTTGCTTTATTTGTTAAAAAATTTAAAAAATTTTATAAAAATAAGAAACAACCTTTTAAAAAATTTGAAAGTAATGAAACTTTTAAATCATTTGAGAAGAAACCTAAAAAGGACTCTCCTGACATTACTCAATGTTTTAAGTGTCATGGTTATGGACATTACGCTAATAAATGTCCTAGTAAGAAAATTGATAAAGGAAAATCCAAAGCCTTGACTGCTTCACATGAGATTGAAATATCAAATGAGACATCTTCTGATGAATCTGAATCTAGTTCTTATGGTTTTAGAGCTTTTATTGCATCTATTGTAGAAACTAATACTTCTCATATTGAAACTGATTCTATTGCTTCAATCTCATCTTCTAATCAAATTGACGGTGATGTATTGGATATAACAAATGCCTATAGTGAACTTTATCAAGAATCAATACATCTAACTAAAGAAAAAATCAAATTAATCAAAGAAGTGACTGAGTTAAAAAATATTATAATAAATCTCCAAGAGAATATAAATTCTTTCACTCCAAAATTTATAGAACAAGAAAATAAAGTAAATGCCCTTATTGAAATAAATGCAAACCTAAAAAGGGAACTTGATTTTATTTCTGAAAAATATTCAAACATTTACAAGACTAATGAGAAAATGGAGAAATTACTCAGTTCTGGTCAAAGAACAACAGACAAATCTGGTATTGGATATCATCATGTAGTAAATAAAAATCTAAAACCTGATGTAAATCATGTTCCAAAATTTGTTAAAGAAATCAAATCTTCAAATACTAGACAAAAGGAAAATAATTTCAGATCTTCAAATACTAGATTTATTAATAAGAGAGTCCCAATCTGCTACACTTGTGGATGGAAAGGGCATACTTATGTGTATTGTCCATTTTACTTTGATTACTCTCAATTCTATGTTCCTAATTTCCAAACTTTTAAGAAAAATAAAGTCATTTCATTGAGTAGTACACATAAATATGAAAACAACCATGTGATTCAAAACAAATCAAATCTTAAATACAAACGTGTTTGGATTCGCAACTGATTGATTTGATCAAGTGGCACATTCTTCACTAAAAGCAAGTGAATCATCTAAGTGGTTCCTTGATAGTGGATGCTCTAGGCACATGACTGGTGAGAAATCATTCTTCTCTCATCTTAGCCCATGCTCAGAAGGAAATGTGACTTTCGGTAATGGAAGTTCTTGTAAAATTACTGGAAGAGGAACAATTAATGCACCTGGATGTCCTAACCTAAAAGAAGTTCTTTATGTTGAAGGACTTAAGGCTAATCTCATTAGTATTAGTCATTTATGTGATGATGGAATGAATATTAATTTTCAAAAATTTGTGCAATCGTTGTTGATTCTAAAGACAAAATTGTTCTTCAAGGTATTAGATCTACCGATAATCATTACACTTTTTGCATCCTAATCAAAATAATTGTCTTATCTCTAAAACTAATGAGATCAACATCCGCATCGAGGCTTGGCCACATGAACAAACATGATCTTTACAAGTTAGCCTCGATCAACTTGTTAGAGGTTTACCTAAATTAAGTAAACCAGATGGATCTATTTGTAGTGCTTGTCAAATGGGTAAGCAGACTCGCGTTCAAGACAAAAAGTTAATATTCCTACTTCTTCTAGGATCCTTGAATTAATACATTTTGATCTAGTAGGTCCCATGAGAACAAGCAGTTTAGGAGGTAAGAAATATGTCCCTGTTATTGTTGATGATTTTTCTAGATATACATGGGTTGCATTTCTTAGAGAAAAATCTCAAGCTTTTGATGAATTTATCATCATTTCTAAGAGAACTCAAATTGAAAAAATCTTGCTATAGTTCAATTCAAGTGATCATGGTAAAGAATTTGAAAATTGCCTTTTGCAAAATATTGTGCTTCAAATGGAATAAAGCATGAATTTTCTGCTCCTCACACACCTCAACAAAATGGTGTTGTTGAAAGAAAAAATAGGGTTCTTCAAGAGATGGCTAGGGTTATGTTAAATGCTAATAATGTGGCTAAAAATCTGTGGGCTGAGGCTGTTAATACTGCTTGCTATATTTCTAATCGAGTATACCTTAGACCAAACACTACTAAAACACCATATGAAATATGGAATGCTAAAAAACCTCAAGTTAGTTATTTTCGCATTTTCGGTAGTGCTTGTCACATTTTACGAGATCGTGAATATCTTAGTAAATTTGATGCTAAAACTGACTATGGTATTTTTCTTGGTTACTCTTTAAACAGCAGAGCTTATAGGGTTTTTAATTTAAGAACTCTTACTGTCATTGAATCAGTTAATGTAGTTGTAGAAGATCAAAAATCAGACTCCTCTTCTGTTTTAAATAGAGATATTGACGATGAAGTTTTTATTGTTCCTAATAATCATGAAAAAATTAGACTTGATAACACGAGTTTATCGTATGATAGTGAAAATTCTACACACACCACATCTAATATCACTGATGATATTAGTGTAGATATTCCTCTCAACAATATCTCTGAGCATGAGTCTCGACATAGGCCTTCCTATGCTCGAGATATGAAAAATCATCCACCGACTGCTATCATTGGTGATTTATCCACTCAATTACTCACTAGAAAAAAATTTAGAAATTTGTCAAATCTTCTCTCATGTTTGTTACACATCAAGTCTTGAACCAAAAAATATTAAAGAAGCTCTTCTTGATGAGCATTGGGTTACTGCAATGCAAGAAGAGCTCACTCAATTCAAAAGAAATGATGTGTGGGAACTTGTTTCTCGACCTTCAAACATTAGAATCATCGGTACAAAATGGATTTTTAAAAATAAAACCAATGAAGAAGGTAAAATCATTAGAAACAAAGCAAGATTGGTGGCTCAAGGGTACACTCAGGTTGAAGGTATTGATTTTCATGAAACATTTGCTAAAAGAGCTAGACTTGAGTCTATTCGCATAATCTTAGCAATGGCATGTCATCTAAAATTTAAATTATACCAAATGGATGTAAAGAGTGCTTTTTTAAATGGTTTTTTGACTGAGGAAGTATACGTAGAACAACCCAAAGGATTTGAAGATCCACATCATTCTCATGATGTATTTAAACTTAAAAAGGCACTATATGGTTTGAAACAAGCACCTCGTGCTTGGTATGAGAGACTCACAAAATATCTAATCACAAATGGTTTTAAACGTGGTAGTGTGGATAAAACATTATTTTGAAAGAAGAATCATCAAATTTAACTGTTGCTCAAATTTATGTTGATGACATTATTTTTGGATCCACCTTAGACTTAAATGCTCATAAATTTCAAACTCTTATGAGCAATGAATTTGAAATGAGTTTATTCTGTGAATTAAATTGCTTCTAGGTCTTCAAATCAAACAATGTTCCATCGGCATTTTCATTTCCCAATCCAAATATGCAAAAGAACTCAGAAAGAAATTTGGCTTGAATCAAGTAAACCCGCCTGCATTCCCCATGAGTACGTCAGTGAAATTGACAAAAGATGTAAATGGTAAAAATGTAGTGGATACACTTTATCGAAGCATGATAGGTAGTCTTCTCTATCTTACTGCTAGTAGACCGGATATTGCTTACCGTGTGGGTATGTGCGCTAGGTTTCAGGCAGCCCCAAAGGAATCTCACCTAACTATTCTTAAACGATCATTCGTTATGTTAACGGTACATTAGAGTTAGGTCTCGGTATCCCTACGATACCACATCTCATATCATTGGTTTTTCTCGATTGACATTGGTAACTCGATGATCGTAAAAGCACAAGTGGTGGTTGTTTTTACATCGAAACCTGCCTAGTGTCGTGGCTCAAAGAAAAAACAATCTTCCGCTTTCTTTATCCTCAAGCGGAATATATTTCACCGTAATGGGTGCACTCAATTATTATGGATGAAGCAAATGTTGTCAGACTATGGGATTTCTCAAGGTGTAATGACCTTGTTCTGTGATAACACCAGTGCTATTTGTATTTCTGAAAATCCTGTACAACACTCTAGAACAAAACACATTGATATTCGACACCACTTCATACGTGATTTGGTGGAAGAAAAAATTATACTTCTGGAGTACATACACACACAATTACAATTAGCAGATATTTTAACACTTACAAATGAAAGTTTTAAGTATTATACATGTAAAAAAAAAAAAAAAAAAAAAAATCACGGACGTCCGCATATATGCTCCTTCACTGCCTCTACCCTCACGGACGTCCGAAGTTTGAGCGCTCACTGTCATTTTTTTCACGGACGTCCGTGAGCCACAACGGACGTCCGGAATACGAATCGTCTCAAAGAGTCAAACGGTCTTTTCGCCGTTACTTTAACTGACAATTGTCATTAACTCACGGACGTCCGTGCATGTCAACACGGACGTCCGTCAATTCAATTTCCTAGGTAACAAATAAACGGTTGATTTTAAATTTCACGGATATCTGGTTCATCCACGGACGTCCGTAGAACCAGCACGGACGTCCGTCCAAATTTTTTTAAAAACCGCCATTTCGACCGCCTCTCTCATTTTTTTCACTCAAAATTTTTTTTACTTTTATAACATGTCGCTCCATAGGAAAAATTCAAAAAAAGCTAAAGCTTCTTCCTCATCTTCATCGCCTGAACTTCAACGTTTTCCGTCTAAAAGTCATGAAGAACGATTTCAACGTCTTTTTATTACTCGAAATCTGATAGTTGAACGGGTGGTTCTTGAAAATTTTCTTCGAGATCATGATTTGTATGACATGTTTGCGTCTAGAGGTTGGCTTCCACTTCTTTCTCTAACGGGCTCCGCTTACACCGATGTAGTTCGGTGTTTTTATGCGAATCTCATCAACGCCACGATTGTAGAGAATAGGACGGAGTGTTATGCAGTCACCTATGTTTATGGTAAGCAAATCTCTTTCTCTCCTTCAATTATTTCTGAAATTTTAGGCATTCCGTTAAATGAAAATGGTTATAGGTATCCTGTTGATGAAAGTCAAATTCAATCTCTGTTTAGTCCTTCAACCGTCTATGACCATGTGCGCACTGCACCGTCTCAACTCACTGGAGTTGCGGTGCATTATTCTTCTTTGAAAATCAAATTTCAATGGCTTCGCCACGTTCTTTTTGCTACTCTTACACCAAGAGCGGGCAATAAAGATCAAGTGCGTTGGGACATTATTTATCTAATGTTCCTGTTAGACCGAAATCGTCCCTTATGTGTGTCTTCTATTATTTTTGAATTCATCGTTCGCCGCATGAGGGATGATACCTCTAAAATGTCTCTTCCATTTCCTCTACTTATTAGTAAGATTGTTGAGTCCCAAATGACTCTTCCCCCATTTCTGTCTACATCTAGAGCAATGGCACCTTTAGGTAAGTTAAAGAAAATAGGCAAAAGAGTTATCCTAGATTTAGACGATGTTGAATTGCTCGATGAAACATCTGATGAGGATGAGCTCAAGATATTCCCGCCAACAAGACCTTCCTCAAGTCACGATGCTCCTCCACCGTTCCTCCGTGTCGGGTTCCATGAGGTCATTATTATGATCAACATTTTGATAGGATGCATACTGAGATGCAACATATGCATTCTGAAATTCAACATTTATCTAATCGGATTGAAACAGGATTTAATATCTATGGGGAGCAAATTTCTTCGCTCCAAATGACCATGATTGACGGTTTTGAAGCAATGATGAATCGCTTCAATAGTGTTTTTCCTCCTCCAGGAGCACACTTCCCGCCTCCAGAATGATGATTTCTTTGTTATAAAACTGTAGCTCTGTGGTTTAATTTTTTTTTTGGTTTAATATTGTAATGAAAAAAAAAACTTCATCTGATGTACATGCTTTCCATATTATGTGAAGTTATGTTTATCTATTAAATTACTTAAATGTTTCATATGATGGAAATAATGCTTTTACATTTAAGTTTCACTTCAACATTTATCTTAAATTTACCTTTGTCACATTATGATAAAAAGGGGGAGATGGTTTATTATATTTCACTTGTGTTATTAACGTGTTCTTTAGTTATTTGAACAGGTGAAGAGCTTCAATTCAAAGATCAATGTAGTATATAGGTTTAAGGTTTCATTTTGACTTGGCAAATAGTTAGGGGGAGCAACTAGAGTTGTAATTTCTGCATTTACATTCTAGATTGATGTATAGGACTTACAAGAGAATTGAATGTATTTTTTTTATCGCTTTGTAAACCTGCTTTTTTATCATGACCTGTGACAAAGGGGAGATTGTAAGTTTGTTTGTCACAATCATGACTCAAAACAAGATTGTTCTGTAAGAAAAGGGTTTTGCCAAGTAAGTAAGTAAGAAAAGTTTTCGTTTTGGACCCACTTGTCGTAGTGAACTTACGGACGTTCCGTGACTACTGACGACTCGTGAGTGATTCACGACGTCTGCGTGCCTCTAAAACTTATATATTTTGGACAGTTCGGGCAGTTTGAAAACTGATCCAAATATTTTCGAGTTTAAATTTTTTCTGGTCCATTTTCAGTCATGGAGATTACCTACCATTCTTGTTTATATTCTTAGATCTCTTTGATGGTAAAGTGTTTATGTAAGGCTATTGTATAAGGCTTGTTTGAAACAAGTGAACCTTTGCAAGAAACGTAGGTTGATGGTAATGGTTACTATGGATAGTATGATGGAGAAAGGCTATTGTGTTTGGTGATTGGAGTGCTAGGGTATATCATTCCAAATAAGCACTGTAAAGTTTTCTTTTATTATTCATAGTGAATTTTCTTTTGGATCTGAGATAGATCCCGTGGTTTTTGCCTGTGATGGGTTTTCCACGTTAAAAATGTCTTGCGTACTTTATTTTGATTGTGTGATAGTTGTGAGTAGACTTTAATTGATAAATATAATAGATAATATTTATAAATCGTAATTTTCCAAATTTCACTTTGCTTTAGAGGCATGTCGCATGTTGCTTTTCAAATTCTACTTCTCAAAAAGTCTCTCACATTGTTGAAAATAGTGTTGTATGAGAAGCATATAGGGGATCTTTTCAATACAATATCATTTTCAGCAAGAGGTGGTCAGGTTTTTGGGGGGAAAAGTTCTTTTCACCCAGCATCTTTCACATCAAAATTGTTTTTTAGAAAAGGGTTGCCAAATAGGATCTAACTGCAAAATGAAGTCTATAATATTCCACTATGCATTCACCTCCTCAAAGGTTATAAATGTTAAGTTTAGCATCAAAGTTTTTAATCTTTGAAGCTTATATAGTCCTGTAAATGGTGATCGAGAGATGAGCCCCGAGTCTTTGTTAGTGTTTCCTTGAAGCGTGGATGTCCCCTTTTTTCTTTTGAAGAGAGAGTGTAAACCGTAAACGATGGAGATTAGGGCTTTAGGGCTTCTGTAAATAGAAGGGCTCTATGGAAAACATGCCTACTTTCAAACAATTTTGGGCTACTTCAAATAGTTCTATGAAAACAGACTTCTTTTTTCAATTCAACTCAAACATGGAATGTGATTTTTTCATTTAAATATAAATTTTTATTACATTTTTTTTCTTCATTTTATGGGTCAAAGATAGGATAAGCTCACCCAATTTGCTGCTTTGAATTTTAGCATCTCTAATCACAATATTAACGGTCAATATGCATCTTGGTGGTACCTGACCGTCTTTGGAAAAGTTTTCATGGCACCCCATCCGAGGGTAGGTGCAACATGGAGCCCACGAACCAATGAGCATGTTTTTTTAAAATTGCAAAAAGTATCTTTTCCTAACACTATTCAAACTAGAATAATCAGCTAAAATCGTTTGAAAGTAGGGGCTTTTGGCAAATTTTCTATAAAAAAGAAATAGAGAAGAGTCTCTATAGGCTTTGGATTTTGGGGTTTTAATGACAGAAATGCACGGTTCTGAGCACAGTGTATGCACAGTGCACAACATGCTTTGGATCAGTTAAATCGGCCGATCCAAAGCTCATATTAGTTGAATCGGCTAATCTAGACCAATCCGGATTCGAATCGACACATTCACAGGTAATGATGAAACTATAAGTATGATTCAGTATCGGACTGGCAAAACCCAAAGCGTATTCGCCGATTCGCATTGTTTTTAGCCGATGCAATAGCATGCAGCTTTGCACTTAAGCAACGCAACCTACATTATTAATTTATATAAATATTGGGTAATGATCATCTCACTTGAGTCATGGGGCATAATGCCATAATCTACAACTCGAACTTCCATTAGTTGCATGTCACATTAGGTTGAATTTTCAAGTCAGCTGATTCGACATGCGTCTAATAAAAATAAAATATTTTTTATTTTTGTATATTTTTTAATTTTTTTAATTTTTATTTTATTTTAATTTTTAAATTTTTAATATTTTTTATTTATTTTTAATTTTTAAATTTATTTATTTTTTGTTTAATTATTTTTATTTTATTTTAATTTTTGTAATTTTTTCATTAAAAAAGTGAGTGAGAGATAGGAGAGAGAAAAAGAGAAATCGAGAATGGCAAAAGTTTTTCAATGAATTTTCCTATAATCTCCAGTGGCACAACTTTGTTGTCAAATATAGGAAAGTATCACATTTCCTTTCCTTTCCCATAATTTATTTTCCTGTCCCCCTATCCGAACAGGCCCTTAATGCATTTTGAATTGCAAACAACAACTCTTATGCAACTTGACAACGAGGGATGCAAGTTTGGTGTACCGATCTGAATTGATACCCAATTTTTTAGTTTTTGGTTCGGTTCAGCCTGAACCGAAACCGAACCAAAATGAATCAATTTTGGTTTGGTTCGGTAAAATAGACAAATTTGAAACCGAAAGCAAACTGAAACTGAAACTTTTCGGTTTTTTCGGATCCGTTGCGGTTCGGTTTCGGTACTTTTACTATTTTTTTATATTTTTAATGTATTTTCTCAGTTTTCTCATCATACCCCCTCAATTGTCGATTTTTGCCACCCCAAGCCGAAATTGGGATTGGTCTCAGTCGATTTTTGGACCGGTTCAGTTCGCTCAATTTTCGGTTCAATTTAGGATTCGGGTCAAAGCTTGCATCCCTAGTGACATCTGACAAGGGGTCTAAAACTAGGTTTGACCTTCGAGGCTTTGGTATGGTCCAACTGGTTAGGGTGGAGCTTCGCTTACTGTAACTAATTTTTCGGTTTCGGGAATCGGTTCACCCAGAACTAATACCAAACCAAAATGGATCGGTTTCGGTTTCGGTAAATTGATAACCAAAAAGCGAAAACCGATACCGAACCGAGCCGATCTATATCTCTTGTGTTTTTCAGTTCTTTTTAAATTTTTATTTAATTTTTAAAGGGATTTTCGTTTTTCATCGATTGTTTCAAATTTTTATCAGTGTTCTCTGCCTACTACATCCGTTTTTGGTCTTCGACACCCATAGCCAATACTGAACTGAACCCAAATTGGTTTCGGTTTATCAGATTTCGGTTCGGTTGTGTCTGTTTTTGGATTATTTTTTTCCACCCCTACAACTGGTTGAACTCTAAATGTGGCTCAACCAAATTTAAAACCGTTCGATGCAAGGGTACCCAAAGTGAATGTAAACTAATAAATATAAAAGTCAAGATTCTCTAGAAACCAATGGTCTCAAAATTGTTGGAACCACATATAGATCTCAACCAGTTGGACTTGACCAAAGCCCTTGATCTTAGATGTATTTGATGATTACCATCTAATTATTTTACAATGGGCCTTAGTTTCAACCATTTTGATTTCTATATATCAAGTCATTTTCTTTCATCTGTCTTGGTAGGACTTTGGAAGAGCTATGGCTTCCAATATTGTTTTGGATATGATCGAAAGAGGCTACAAACGATGCCCCGATTTCATTGAGCAAGTGTCGTACCAAATTATTGGACTCTTTGAAAATCCGCACATCAATGTCATTTCCATCCATGGATGGGATGGCGTGGGTGGGTCATTGATTGCCAAGTATCTGGTAAAGCAAGTTATCGATTACCATACATTTGATGTGATCATGTGGGTAAAGCTTTTTAAAGTGATTCTAGTAAGAAGAAGATGCAGACGGGGATCGCGGAGAATCTGGGTATTCAATTTCTGTTAATGGATGGCGAACAAGATGACACAGAGGAGGAGGATGCTGTTGATGAAGAACTAAGGCGTAAAATAGATGCATCATTGGCAAATCGGAGGTTTCTACTTGTATTAGAGGGTGTGTGGAACTCCATTGATTTGGTAGCCACGGGAGTTCCGATATTAACGAATTCGGCAAATAAAAAATCCAAGGTTGTGGTCACCACTCTTAGTATTAGCCATCTCTATTATGGTCGAGACTTGATAAGTTACCCGATCAAGTTGGAGATTAACAATTTGACTGCTCTAGATTTCTTAAATTTATTTAGAGAAGAGGCCCAAGAGTTGGAATACCAACTAAGGTTTAGAGGCTTCAGCACGGATGATGATGCAATCGTCGAGTGCTTTTACTATTGTGCATTGGGCTTAAGATGGGCCAATGTGTATCTGATCGATTGTTGGAAGTGTGAGGGCCTTCTAGTTGGTTTTGCTGAGAATTGGAAGGAAATGGGAGAGGCTTTGTTGAAAGAGTTTGGTGAAAGAAACTGGTTATTATTATTATCTGAGGGAGACGTTGCGTTGCGGTATCCAATCCGGTCCAAGGTAGCTGAGTCCAGATATTGGCTGAGGAATCACTTGGGACTGAGAGGGATTCTCGAAGATGAGTGGAGTTCGCCCGTCTTCCATAGGATCCTGTTAAGGATCAACTTGGGACTGAGAGCGGTTCCCAAAGATGAGTGGAGTTCGCTCCTCTTCGATAGGATCTCCTACTCCGACAATAAAATAAAGCGAATCCTTGATGAGTCTCCAGACAGCTGGGAGCTCTACAGTTTGTTTCTTTCGGGAAATGAAGAACTAAAACAAATCCCACAAACTTTTTTCGAGAATATGCCAAGACTTCGAGTCCTCGACCTTTCGTATACAGGTCTCTCACACCTTCCCGACTCTCTCTCCTACCTCTCCACCCTCAGATTACTAAACTTACAAGCTTGTCCCAACTTAGATACTCTTCCACCTTCTCTCCAAGTACTTGAAAAACTCGAGGTGCTTTATCTTAGAGAAACTCCACTATCCAAAATTCCTGAGCAATCCTTCATTAACAAGAACCATCTCCGACATCTCGATCTTTCTTTTACCAAGATTTGTTCTCTGCCATCTTCTATTTCCAACTTACATAGTCTAGAAACGCTTTTACTAGGCAGTTGTAAATTTGTAATGACTCTGCCTTCTTCCCTAGGACTTAAAAATCTCACCAGATTCCTTCTCAGTGGTTTAGTTTTGTCAAAAATTCCAGACACCTTCTTTGATGGTATGGAGGGCCTTCAACATCTAAACCTTTCTTCTAATTCTCTAATAGAGTTTCTACCGGAGTCCCTTTCAAAATTGATCAACCTCAGGAAACTTGAGTTGGGAGGTTGCATTGAGTTAAAGACGGTCATTTCTCATTTGGGCAAACTATCTGCACTTGAGGAGCTTGATCTTTCAGATTGCGGTGCCCTTATAGACAATATGGAAGATGATTCCGCTTGGCGCACTATACCAAAACTTAAACACCTCAATCTTTCTAGAACCAAGTTCCCTTGCCTTTCATTTAAGGATCACCCTAGTTTAGAGACCATACGCTTGGAAGGTCTAACAAACTTGGCAGAGCTTGTTCTTTCGGGCACAAAGATCAAAGAGTTCCCTTACGACATCTCCAAGCTGACTTCTCTAAAGCGTCTTGATCTTGTGGATACCAAGCACATAAGAGTAGTCGACTGGACAAAGTTAGAATGGCTACCTAACAATCTCAACTGGACTCAATGCTGCTGCACCATCGGCACGGGAGATGGACTTTGGCCCTTCATATGGGTACGCAATGCCAAAATTTTCCAATCACTTGAAATGTACTCTCCATTGTGGGAAAATTGTTTTTCGCAATTCCATATCCGCATTTCTCCTTGCGAAGAAGAACCAGGCAAGGACGAGGAAGACACCCTTCCTTTCAAAAATAATCAGTTTGTCTACAACAATATTTATGCGAAAACTGAAATCCCGGGTCGGTCAACAAACAATTACAGCAGGCATTTGGAAATCATTGGTGGTAAGAGTCTCCTAAGATATGCTACTGGAGTTCTTGGAAATGCAGACCTCGTCTCCCTACGGAAAAACACGACTGCTATTCATTTAACAGACTATTATTATTCACTTAAATTGAAAGAATGCCGACTGGAAAAATGCAACGAAATGGACGTGATCTTTTCAACAGACACTATTTTTCGCAATAATTTCAAGTGCTTAGAGAATATATGGATCTCTGATCTTGCAAAATTAAGGGTCATGAGCGAATGGCGAGACTACAACAACTTCGAATGCCTCAAATACATCTACTTGGAGTGTTGTCCGAAGCTTGTGAAACTCTTTGATCACGACTGTCCTTTACCACATTTGGAAACACTTGAAATCAAATTTTGTGGCAGACTGGAAGAGTTGTTTGGAGGAAAATCAAAGGGGGAGATGGCCCTATTCTCCCGGCCCTACGCAGCATATGCCTTTGGGAGCTGAAAAAATTGAAGACTATCTGCGATCACGATTTGCCTAAATTGCAGGAACTCAAAGTTAAAGGGTGTCCCAAACTCATGAAGCTACCTATTGATGTTAACAAGGTAGAACCAAAATCTCTTTTCTTTTCTTTTCTTTCTTTTTCTTTTTTTGTTTTTTGTTTGTGATCTGGGTAGAAAAGATTAAATTGCAAATCCCCCAAAACATGCAGGCAAAAGAAGCAAACTCTCTTCCAATACTGATTTCAGGGGAGCCGCGGTGGTGGGACAAAGTCACATGGCAAAACAAAGGCATCGAGCGTCGTACCGAGTTCCAAAAATGTACTCCATTTGTGCTTCCAAGACAAAATTGATTAAAAGAGATCAAAAGCTCTCTAGTAAAAGAGAAGGATAGAGATCAGAGCTTCTTTTGAAATTGCTTTATTTTCAGTTTTATTTAAATATCTCGCATTATGTTGTAATATTACCTACTTAGTTGTTTTATGGTTGCTCTCTTTTTTTCTCTCAATCAAACAGTGTACTAGCTAGTTTATTTCTTTAAATATCTTGCAATATGTAAATTTACGTACTTATTTGTTATATGGTTGCTCTTTTTCTCTCAATGAAACACTGTACTAGGTAGTTTCTTTATTTGTTGTTTCTCTTTTTCTTTTCTTTAGAGATCAATTATTGCTAATGAAATTGACGAGTCTCCCATCGAACCACCCTGGGAAAAATGGCCTGCACATTTATTACATTCATGCCAGAAATGATATATATATATATATATAAAATATGAAATTTTGGGGAAATTGATGATATCACTAAAGAAAGTAAGCAAATTGTTAGAAATTTTGTCATAATCATAATCAAATTTAGAAATGCTCCTTTGTGTCAAGAAGATTGAGTGATTCGGATGGACGGATGTCCGTGAATGGACTCACGGACATCCGTGAGTGATTCACGGACGTCCGTGTTTCGGCAGTTCTGACGATTATAGGAAGTTAGAGGCGGTTTCGACAGTTATTGAAAGTTGGTGTCTCAAGGACATCCTTGATCAAGGACATTCTTGGTCAAGGACATCCTTGGCCCGATGGTATAAAAATGTCATGTGTGATTTAGAGTGACAAAGGGTTTTGGGAAAAGTATTTCAATTTTAAAAATTCTCTCGAGAATTATCCATATCCCTTCTCTTTGAGATATTCTTGTTTTTATTCGGAATTGATGTAAATCTCAAAGAATTTTTTGCCTTGGTGTTTCAAGAATGTATTGGCTCGTGTGGATCGAGTGGACCATCGTGAGAGACGACGGTTGAAGGCAATAGCATTGTCACTATGGAATGGATGATCGTGGGAGGCGGTCATTGTTGATCGTGGGATGCGATCAATGTTGGTGAAGAAGAGTGATAGGGATTTCATTCTTAGAAGTACTGTAATAATTTTTTTTTATCGTGGATTGTTTGTCTTGGATCTGAGAGAGATCCTGCGATTTTTACCTGTGAAAGGGTTTTCCACGTTAAAATCGTCTTTGTTACTTTCGTGGTTATGTTTGCATTATTTCTTTTCTAATATCATCGCTAACCCCAAATTTTCACAAACACAACTAAAAATTAAATACTGACGATTTTAACGTGAAAAACCCTTTCACAGGTAAAAATTACGGAATCTATTTCAGATTAAAGGCAAACAATCCACTATGAAAATAAATTATTACAGTACTTTAAGAATAAAATGCTCTACACTACGCCAAAATAGACAAAAAAAGACAGTCCAAAGCCGTCTTATTTGAAAATTAAGACGGCCCAAAACCGTCCTCACGTCCATTCTTTTTTCAGGCGTCTTAAATATATAAGACGGCCCTAAACCGTCTTATATTCCATAAATAAGACGGTAGGAAATGAAATGACTATTTTTCGCAGTCTTAAAATAAGACGGTCCGAAGCCGTCTCATATTAACAACTAAAGGACGATCACCGACCATTTAATAATATTTTATAAAAAAACCTATAGGACGGTTGGAAACCGTCCTTTATCAAATGCTTTATTAGAGACGGCCATGAACTGTCTTATTTATGGACAGTCCTATATGAATTGTCATATTTGAATGATGGTCGAAATAAGATGGTCTTAGGAAGTCTTTTTTTAAAAATCGTAATAAAAAAATATTTATAATTCTGGAAAGGGCTTGTACCCCAAAATACCATGTTCATCCATAAAAAAATAAATGCAAATGGACATAAAAAAATATACTTCATAGTAAAATAACAAATTTACCCTGCTTAACCAACAGAAAATCACAGATAAGTATAATAAATATTTTAAACTAAAACCATAAATATTTTGAACTAAAACCACAAATTTACACTACAACAGAAGCTAAATCTTGAATAAAAATCGAAGCAAAGTTAAATATTTAATATAAGTGACATATTACCACTACAAAAAATAAGACTATTAGCGGCAGTTTTTAGTAAAAATTGCCGCTAAGTTGTCAATAGTAGCAGCAATTAAAAAACTGCCGCTACCATGTTTATACCGACATTACTAATAGGGTTGGATTAGATTGGGGGTGCAAACCTACCTGTACAAACTCCAAACCATTCAATAAAAGCAATAAATTTGTTTATGAATTTTACATGGTTTACATTTTCAACAGATTACACAAAAATATGAATCTATTTCTACAATATTTTTACCCCACATTTATCATCTCTGTTATATTACAGCAATGCTTGCGGTTTATTCATACATCCATTCCTTCTTTACTGTGGAAAAAATTGTAGACTTGTACCCACCACAACTGCCATTATTCCCAAATCTCCCCATCTCTGCCATCTGATAAACAATAAACCTCCCGCGCATCTTGGAGAAACCATAGTGTTCTTGTTGGGTCCTTGGTGGCTGATATTGTTGACCATAGTGTTCTTGTGGCTGCTGATGTGATGGTAATAGTTGTTGCGGTTGTTGCACAGATGGTATTTGTTGTTGGTGAGAAGGCGTTAGCAAGGAATTCGGATGTGGCTGCGCATAATGTATTTTTGCTGTAATGTCTGTGGCCTATACGTAGGGGATGTTAAAGAAGATGCATGCATTGATTTTCCTTGAAATGAAATCCATGGCTGCTGATGAGGTTGTGATCCTTGAAGCATGCCAGGTGATGAAGTACTAGGAGAGCCCATTGAAGTACTAGGAGAGCCCATTGATGGGACTCTTAACATATTGTGACCTTGAAATTTCTGCAAATACGGAACAAGAAAATGGAACGGAAAAATTCTTAAGAAATATGCAAATTGTTAAATTTTATTCACCTAAAAATTCATAGCATAGATTGGAATGGGAGAAGTGCGATATGCAACAAGATAACACTAGCATGGGCAACTAGTTGTCATTGTTTGTCAAATCGCATATGCCATCCTATGCGATCAATGTGGTGGATCGCACATCCAATCACACATTGTTTTGTGATTTATTTATTTTTATCAAAAAAAAAAAAAAAAAAAAAAAAAAACTGAAAAATCTGAAAATTTTTAAGCATCAATGGTAGCATATTTGTTGGTCAATTGATGACAGCTCTGAAATTGCCCACAGATGCATAAAGCAACATGCTTATTTGACAGTTATTGGAAGTTGGTGTCTCAAGGACATCCTTGGCCCGATAGTATAAAAATGTCATGTGTAATTTGGAGTAATAAGGGGTTTTGGGAAAAGTATTTCAATTTTAAAAATTCTCTTGAGAATTATCCATATCCCTTCTTTTTGAGATATTTTTATTTTTGTTCGGAATTGATGTAAATCTCAAAGAATCTTTTGCCTTGATGTTTCAAGAATGTATTGGCTCGTGTGGATCGAGTGGACTATCGTGAAAGACGACGGTTGAAGGCAATAACATTGTCACTATGGAAGGGATGATCGTGGGATGCGATCAATGTTGGTGAAGAAGAGTGATAGGGATTTCATTTTTAGAAGTACTGTAATAAATTTTTCTTTTATAGTGGATTGTTTGTCTTGGATCTGAGAGAGATCCCGTGATTTTTACCTGTGAAAGGGTTTTTCACGTTAAAATCGTCTTTGTTAATTTCGTGATTGTGTTTGCATTATTTTTCTTCTAATATCATCGCTAACCCCAAAATTTCACAAACACAACTAAAAAATAAATACTGACGATTTTAACGTGACAAACCCTTTCACAGGGAAAAATTACGGAATCTATCTCAGATCCAAGGCAAACAATCTACTATGAAAATAAATTATTACAGTGTTTTAAGAATAAAATGCTCTATCACGCTTCTTCACTAACAAAGACCGCTCCTTACTATCATTCCTTTCATAGTGACAATGCTATCGCCTTCAACCGTCGTTTCTTACGCGATGGTCCGCTAGATTCACACGAGCCAATAACAAAATTAAAACTATCAAGATCACAGAGGCAAATGGAAAACTCTGAAAAGAATTTTTAACATGAAGGTATTTCCCCAAAAACCTTACTTCCCGAATCACAAATTTCACTTTTAAACTATCGAGACACGGACGTCCGTGAATCACTCATGGATGTCCATGAATAACAACCGTCGGAACCACCAAGGCATGGACGTCCGTGAACCACTCACGGACGTCCGTCCATCCGAACCCCTGAATGGAGCACTTCTATATTTGATCGTGATTACGACAAAATATCCAACAATATATATATATATATATATATATATATATATATATATATATATATATATATATATATATATATATGAGTGACGATCACCTAACTTGAGTCACGTATGACTCGAGCAGGTGACCGCCAGATCAAGCCACGATCAACATTTGATCGCAATCTAATGATCACCCGCTCAAGTCACGCCTGACTCGATTCAGGTGATCATTACCGTATATATATATATATATATATATATATATATATATATATATATATATATATATATATATATGGTTTTGATCAATTGGGTTGGGTCAGATTTTTCGTGTCTAGGATCGGGTCAGTATTTCCCATCAGGTTGCGTCGAACATGTACCCATGAGTCCATGACTCTTCAAGCAGCCAAAATATTAGGGTGATAGAACCTGGCCCAACCCATTTATATATTAGGGTGATAGAACCTGGCCCAACCCATTTACAGCCCTACTTATCTCGTAAAGAACTCCAAGAATCTTCAAATGGGCCCCAATGGTTCATTGGGGCACAAAAACTGCTTCCATCAAACACTTACCCTGCTAACACACTTCATTTTCTGTTAGAGAAGGTTATATCCTTAAGTACATAGTATTTATTTTCAAATATTTTAAAAAGTACTTTTAGACACAATTTTGCCAAAGAGGGCCTGCACACCTTCGACAAGCACAAATCTTAGGCAGACTCCCCTACAAATCTTTGTCTTCTTAATTAGCAGGTCCAATGAACTAGGCGAAGAAAGGTTTACCAAACTAGACTACCCGTGCACCACTACTATTCTACACGGTGCGTAGTGAACAAATTCTATTTTATTATTCTTTTGAAAGTCCCTGGAGTTCAATTTTAACCTTTCACTGATATGGAGTTAAAGAATATCTGTGCATGACTCAAGTACCAGAGGAGAGGTTAGGTCGAGGATCAATGATGGTGTTCGGCTCGGAATTAGGAACTTACATAGAGTTTAGCGTCGAGCATAAACGAGTGGAGAAATAAAACTCGCAAAGCCGACCCCAACTAAATGAGATAAGGCTGTGATGATAATGATGATGATGATGTATTAGACTAACACTAGATCTCATAACAAGAAAAGCTATCTAATTTCCAATCTTAAAGTCAACAAAATGTGTGAAAGGAGTACATCTGATGGTCAATGATTGTTGGATGATGGGTATGGTTTCAAACTTTCCATAAGCTCGCACTACTAACCCATCTACCATCGTCAAAATACCTTTCAGGTCAAAGGGTCAGAGTGTGTATAAGTGTGAACACTAAACGCACATAGCTATAAAGAAAAGCCTCTCTATGTTAAGTAAACCTCTTGTAATTCTTTACTCCTTTCACACTTTATTTTATACTACCTTGCGGCCTTGACATTCGAGGAGGAGGGCACGATGTGATAATTATAAAGTAGTACTAATGAGAGTGGTGAGGACAAGACCAACAAAAGTAGTGAGGACAAATCACACAAACCAAATTCACACCTTGTAAAGACAAGGGAGGAAAAAATTAAAATAAAAAATATTAAGTCACATAGTCAAAAGAGTCGATTGCATGTAAAATGAATGATAAAATTCACATTTGATTTAATCTTTAATTTCTCACCACGGTTGACAATATTGATGACTGCAGTTTTAACAAAAGAGTTATGACCATTGAGCTGCTCTTATCCATGACGCCCAATCATGAGATTGGGTGCCACGTGGTGAGACTCAAAACAAAAGCAATAGAAGACTTTGACCATCCAATCATAAGACATCAATGTGGACCATATATAAATATGAACAAAATTGTCTCATTTAAGTGCCCAAATTGAATGATTTGAATTTTCCTGTCCTATTGCTTCAGCAATATCAAGTCCAACGTTGAACTAGATTTTGGGTATAACCTGATTTGCAGCTCTTAGATATAAGAGAATCTTGACTGCACGTTGTCCTATAAAAATAGAACCCGTAGAAGTCAAGATTCTCCGTTATCCTAGGGCTGAAATATGGTTGACCCGAAATCCAGTTCAACTGATTAGACCTGACTATTATTTATAAGATCTTTAAATCGCTTGAATGGCTTGGATTAGTCAAAAGAGTTAGCCATGGCTTAAATTATGGGACTGTGAGCTCCTTTCAACCCTATAATTCATTTAGTATATAGTGTTTTTTCTTAAAAAAAAAGAAATAAAACACTTATATTGAAAAAATCGCAACAATTATATCATAAATCTGTGGAGGGGCGTCCTTCATCCAGATTTCATTATAGGAAAGCTCAATCTTAGATAGATGATCAGTGGCGCTATTAGAAGACCTTCTTAGTGAAATTACATAAGCACTCTTCAAATAACAAATTATAATCTTTAGACTAATGCAAAATGCCATTTTAAGAAAGGGAAATCTCCTGAGTTAGGGTGCATTTACGCTGCATGGGATTTTAGGACTGCACGCTTCCCGTGTGATAAAAGGGTTATTATTTAGATTTCATCATCCTTACTTTGCTCTAGGAGTGACAATGGGCCGGACTCGGGCCTCAATTTCTATTTTAAATTAGCTAGGCTTGGGCTGGGCCTTCTTCATAAATGATAAAAATTCAAGCCCAAGCCCAACCCATTAACACCCCTACTTTGCTCTTAACCATGAACGATTGGACCCTCTAAGGCTATCAAGGGATCGGGTTGATCTGATACCTGATCTGTCCGAACTGAGTTTCTAATCAGGCCAGGCTTAAACTTTACCCATCAGGTCGGGTTGGTCATTAAGCATCTGGCCCCACCTCTGAACGCCTCGGTTTGACTCAAAGGTCGGATCAAAATTAAGGGGAAAAAATGGGTTTAAACAAGGCTAGATTGGATTTTCGATTCGATAATCAGTTCTGGTCGGGTCGGGCATATACCTTTGACTCACTGGTTCGGGTTAGGCTGGGTTGAGTTACGGTTAGGGTGTGCCATTGGCTTGGTTCATGTCGCTTGGGTCGGGGATATTCCGTGGACCCATCAGGCAGCCAAAATTTCTGCCGGACCCGGCCCGACTCTCCCATTGACAGCCCTAGACACCTTGGGCCCTTTCCGGTCCCCATTGCGCAGTGCGCACCGTGCATATTTTAGCCGTTACAATCAAATCTGTTAAAACCAGGCCTTAAATTATTTCTAGTCCGATATGGATAAGTTGCGAAACAAATATAATTAAGAATTTGTTACAATTTCTCTCTGCTTATCATCTAATAAAACCTCGAACTTGTTGATGTGATACGCACATATAAATTCTTCAAATATATGCGTTTTACAAGGGATCTTTGTATCCACTTTCTGTTATAGGTCTTACTAGTTTTAGTTGTGTGCTCTCAGAAGTCAAATGACGGCAAGAGATTCCAGAATCTCAAAACTCCCACGGATCGCCAGAATTCTTCATAGTGAGCTGTTTCTCTTCTCAAGGAAACTCTGGGATTCTATCTCACTTTTTTAATATTCATTTTAGAATATAATTTATCTGCAAATTATAAACTTCAAAGGTAGTTTTTTTTTATAAAGTTTTTCTGCTTTATTTGTTAGTTTTTCTCTGCTGATGAACCGTATATCTACTCTATTGGAACTTTTATGTTATAGTCTCAGTCAAATCTGAATCTTTTTACTTTTTTAATTGAATATATGATCTGGGTTTTCTGTAATTTTTTGTTATTTTAATGTTTATGCAGTTTTCTCATGGATTGAATGTTTTGATTTTAATTGTTAATGTTTTATTATTTTGTTTGAAGTGATGGATACTGACAAGGATTCTCTTAAAGAATTTTTTATTTAGATTTTTTTGTTATTTTTTATTGTTGTACTCGACTTAATTCTTGGTAATTTTTGCTGAACTTTTCTTTATGATTGTATTTTGTAGTGGTTCTGATCGTCAACACAAATGGGTAGTTCTTGATTAGCAGATTTTTTAAGGAATAAGGCTGCAATGGTGAAGTTGTATGAATTTGATAATTTAATTTGAAATTTGTTTTGGCATATACTTTTGACTAAAATGACATTGTTTTTTTTTTTAAATATAATTAGACGAAAATGACATTCCAGTGTCTTAAGTTAGTTTCATAGAACCATGAATTAGCTACTGATACATAGCAAGTTGTATTTTAGATTTACTAATATGTTAGTTAATTCTTATGACTGTTCAAAAATGAAAGAAAAATATTCTTTTTTTTTTTAATTAAAATTTTTTGGTAGTTTTTATTGTTGTACTAGATCTAATTCTATTATTTTGTTTAACTTTTCTTTATGATTTTTTTTTCTAGTGGTTCTGATCGTGAACACAAATGGGTAGTTCTTGATTAGTAGATTTTTTATGGAATAAGGCAGCAATGGCGAACTTATATGAATTTGATTATTTAAATTGAATTTCATTTGACTAAAATGACATATTTTTTTTTAATAATTAGACTAAACTGATATTCCTAAGTTTGTTTTATAGAATAATGAATTAGCTACTGATACATAGCAAGTAGTATTTTAGATTTATTAATATGTTAGTTAATTCTTATGACTGTTCAAAAATGAAAAAGAAATTTTCAGTTTTTCTACTTTGATTATTTCGTATATTTTAATACTTTACTCTATCTAATTCTTGGTAATTTTGTTTAATTTTTCTTTATGATTGTATTTTCTAGTGGTTTTGATTGTGAACACAAATGGGTAGTTCTTGATTAGCAGATTTTTTAAGAGATTAGGCTGCAATGGTGATTTTTTTGAATTTAGTTTATTAATTGAAATTTTTTAAAACATTTTTTGACTAAAATGACATTACAGTGTCTGAGATTCAAAATTTCTTTATAGAATGATGAATTAAGTACTGATAAATAGCAAGTTTTAGTTTAGATTTATGTATAGGTTTGTTAATTTGTACGACTACTCAAAAACACTGGCTCCACTCAGAATGCAGGGCAATCCAAGTTGAATATTAAATTCTGCCACGTCGATCTTTGACTCAATATCTCTTTTAATAACTTTTCTCGGGACCTAGAGCAAGTTGTGACAAGTTGGCCAGTTTTGAATATTTCATACATTTTTGTATTGATGATCTACCCATTTTAGGCCTATTCTCGTAGATTTACAGATCTAAGTAATTAAAAGATTGCATTATAGTCACAATTTTAGCAATTATATCATATTTAGCAGTATATATTTATGCTAAGCCATATTTTCAAGACAACTTCATTTATAAGAAAACTTCTCGGTAATGTCTACCAAAATTTCTAGTTCTATGTCAGCTTATGCCAATTGATTTGTACATTCATAGGTTTTGTTCAATGGGAGAAGCCATGACTACCAAAGAGGAAAATGGGGTCCCTATGAGACTTGAGGTCTGTGATTTATATTTTTATAGTTATTGATATGAAAATAGATGGAGTTTATTAAAAAAATTAATAGAATTTTGTTTTGCCTAGAAAGAAAGGGGATTAACATCTGTGTCTTGTTCTAAGGCCAATGCTTGTATGACAGGAGAGCTCTCTTGGCATGTTCTAATTTCGTTCCCCATTTCATTATGTTCAAATTGGCTATAATTTGAGGAAAGGCGACAAATCAATGGATACTTACTGTTGCCTGTTGGGATTCCTGGAATGTTAAGAGTCCATGGATCTTGATGATCGAACTGAGCTGAACTTTTTGCCATTTATCGAAAAAAAAAAACCAAACAAACTGAGCTGAACTTTTTCTAAAATCAGGATTAAAGGCGTCAAACATTCGAAAAAGTATGCATAAAGACCTCCAGTAGGAATCTAGAAAGACTACTATTGGACCATGGATCAAAGTTTCGATTTTCCGTGCACCATCAATAGTGAGAGATATGTATCGGCATCGCCAATACATTGAATACATTCAATGTATCGGTGATACAATGAAATATGATATATATTGGGTATGTATCACCGATGCATACCCAATGTATCATGTATCGGTGGCCAGCGATACCGATACGTATCGGTATCGTACGAGGTTTTGACCCATGTATCAGATTCAGCCCTCTAAGGGAATTGCTAATATGAATTTGATCTTATTGTCAGGGAAAGTACATTGCAATGTTTGTTTGTTGGCTTCTCGGAAATGGATGCCTTTTCTCGTGGAATAGCATGTTGACAGCTGAAGATTACTATGTTACCTCGTTCCCGGTATTGTGTTCACCTGCCTTTTCTACTTTCTCTATTTGTACACTTTTACTGGTTGATGTGCTTGTTCTTGTGGTTATAATTCTAGAAATATTAGTTTTACAAATTAAATTTCTTCGTCATGCAGAAGTATCACCCTTCGAGAGTTCTTACTCTTGTTTACCAGCCATTCGCACTCGGGACCCTTGCAATACTAGCGTACCATGAGGCAAAGATTAATACGAGACGACGAAACTTAGCGGGATATATTCTTTTCTTCATAAGTTCACTTTTAGTTCTCGTCGTAAGTTCCTCTCTTCGTTGAAGTTCCAAGTTTCGAAGATCAATTTCTTATATTAAGATTTTCTTCAATTGTACCAGATGGTTTATTGATTTACTGTTTAAAACTTTTAAGAGAACTCGGATTTAATATATTACTGGTCCAGCATATCTAAAATCATCTTATGTCATTTTTAAATTGTAGTTGGATTTGGCCACATCTGGAAAAGGAGGAATTGGACCCTTCATTGGTGTATGTGCCATTAGTGGATCCTTTGGAGTTGCAGATGCTCATGTACAAGGTGGAATGGTTGGGGATTTGTCCTTCATGAGCCCTGAACTCATCCAAGTAAGGCCTCCATGGTTATACATATATATACTTCCTTGCAAAGATCAAAATATCGTTACTGAAGGTCACATTGAATGACTGAAAATGTTGATTTGTACCATATTTATGATGTAAAATTTGAAGTATATCAGTTGAAAGTTGAGATAAAAGTAGGAAATAAAGTAAGAACCTTTAAGGACAAAATCATCTTAAAAGATAGAGCAGGGATCTCTAAAAGGACCTGGATTAGAAATACGCTATCTAGATTCTTTAAGCATTTCTTTGAGGGACTCTTTTTTTTCTAGTGTTTACATGCAATCTATGTATAACTTTCTTTTTGACAACTCACAAAAGTGCCACTTTCATACCGACAACAACATACAAATTGACTATTGCTGGTTGGGCTGGCCTCTGCAAACGTATGTGTGAAGGGCGGCTATTTGACTTACTCAAAATCTTGGGTTATGTAGACTAGCTTATCTGGGACTTACACATAAACATCAGAATGTAGACTAGCTTATCGAGTCAAGGTGTCTTATATATTTATAAGATTAGCTCCATGGCGGAGTCTATAAGTTCATAAAGGGTAATAGGAATATTTAAGATGCTCTAAGTCCCTATAATGCAATGCATATTGTTTTTACATAGCACTCATATCCTAATATGATACACATAATATGTTAGTCCTTTTCTCTGTTGATGGTAATTTTTCTAAAAATATTTTATATCTATATCAATCCATTTGTAAATCTGCTTTGTCTTTTGGGAGGCAGTCATTTTTGGCTGGTCTGGCTGCTTCTGGAGCTCTTACCTCTGCTTTGCGGTTAATCACAAAGGCAGCCTTTGAAAATTCTAAAGATGGTCTTCGCAAAGGAGCTAGTAAGTGCTTAAAGATTTTGCTTTATAAACTTTTATTGCCATAGAAATTAGGGAAATGTATCAGTTCCATGCCAGTGCGCACTGCTATTGGGCTGGCATAAACCAGAGGCGCCAGCGACCATTTGATTTTATAGCGTCAAGTATTTTGATGAATCCACTGGTTGGAACTGTTTATAAATTAGGCGTCCATGAAGAAGATTGCTGTACGCTGGGGTTGCTTTTCTATTGTATTATGTAGGCTCTTTGTTTATGATTTCAGACAACAGAGATTTTGGTTTGCAATTATTTGACCATCTTCTATTCTTTATTATGGATTTTGTGTCGTCTAAGCTTCTTAAACTCTTCCCTACTAACTATTCCTTGCTATTTCCTATTGCAGAAATCTTCTTTGCCATCTCAACATTTTTTGAGCTACTTTGTGTTCTTCTTTATGCATTTCTCTTCCCGAAACTTCCCATTGTCAAATACTATCGGTCAAAGGCAGCTTCTGAAGGATCGGAAACTGTTTCAGCTGATCTGGCTGCGGGTGGCATTAAAATGCAAGTTACTCAAAAGGTATCCTATCTCTGTCATTGATATAAATTTTTTCTTTAAAAAAACATAGATGCTAGAGTTCATAAACAGATATGGGTTTATTTTAGGATGAAGAAGATCCTAAGGAACGGGGACGCCTGACCAATAAACAATTGTTGTTAGAGAACATTGATTATGCATTGGACATGTTTCTGATATATGTACTTACATTGTCGATTTTCCCCGGGTTTTTATCTGAGGATACTGGATCACACACCTTGGGTTCATGGTAAGAGAATATTTTTCTCAAGCACGATCTTATTAATCGGTATTCCGAAATTTGAAATTTCTCTTTTGTGAATCATGTTTTCAAGTTACTTGAAAAGTGGGATCTAACAATTCTGACTCAAATGGGTAAATATAGTGGATTGCTTCCATACGGTCGTTGTTTGGGCTCTGTTTGGTCAGGCCCCAAACAGAGTCAATACCAATATTGTGGACATCGCAGCCAAGTTGGTGACTTATCTGCTGGTTTTAGTCAAAGTAGCAAGAGTTATGTTAACTTGACGAAATGGCTGGTCTTTTAGTCAACTCTGAAGTTTTTTAAAATGATTGAATGCTGTAAAGTTGTAGCTTATCACAACTCGTATATTCGCTTCTTTCCTTTACATATGTTTCCATCTGCCATATTTCCCCAAAAAAATTCCTTAACAACCTGTAACACATCTTCTAAGGTTCAGAAAAGTGAGTTTCAGAAGCCTGTCACGGGGTCGCACTTCCGCAACCTCAGTCCCGTGCGGCACCTAACGCACGCTTCGCTAGGTCAGCCTACTTCTGATAACAATCGTCGCGAGGGCGTCCTTCGACGCGCTTTCAACCTGCGCGGTGCTTCGCTACCGCGTGCAACGAAGCCAACCCTTTCTGCACATCAGCTCTGATACCACCCGCCTAGAGGACGGGAACTCCTCCCAACATGGTTACCTCTGTTTCACGGCCTACCATTCAGCTCATCGTGTCCCTTACGACACGCCAATCTGCACCAACGCTACTTCTTGGCACGCTCAAGCTTCACCCCATGCCTTTGCACTAGTACCTCGCTTCGCTCAACCAAGCCTGCCCTTGTGCCTCGCGCTTACCAACTAAGTCCCACGACTTGCCTTGGTGTGCGTTCTGAATTACTAGCACACGTTCATCTTTAGCCCACATGCTGTCATGCTCAACTGAGTCCCACGCAGCGCCTTGGAGTTCTCACGCGAGGTTGCCCAGCCGTATGCGCCGCGACGCGTAGTCCCGGGCCATACATCAACCTCCCTCGGGTTCCACACGGCATCGCTGCGTCGACGTCCTAGGCCCACCCTTTCAGGCCTAGGAGACACTTGCGCCCTCCAGCGCAACGCAGTGTCTGAAGTGGAATAGCTCTCAAGCTCCCTTCCCCTATATAAGGGTAAAACAGTCATTCAGCCAGAATGGCAGGAGAACCTCAAACCTATTGGTTTGACATACCGCAACGCCTCATGCATCGCTAGCCCACCTTGGCTATGTCGCGTCATTCAGGCGACCGTGACGCTTCCGCCATACCTCATGCGACTGCAGTGCGCCTCGCAGCGCGACCACGCCGCCGGGCCCACTTGGCCCCATGTCGCGTGCCCTCCTGGCACCACATGTCGTGCCACGTGCACCATGCTACAAGCTCCAGTCTTGGCCCCGTCACATCCTCCACCACTCCATAAAATGTCAACGTCCTCGTTGACGCATGATCGCAGTGAACTGACCCCGCCAACTCCTCCCAGCTTGTTCGCATCTCATTTCTAGTTCTTAGGCCCGCACCTTCCCACAAGCTCCCCACTGTCACCTCGGTCGGGTCAACTTGGTTCTGCTGTCACAAGGCCCTCACCTGTTAACTAGCTCAGGGATGTCGCGTGTCAACTTGACACCACATCGCGTGCCTCTGCACCACTTGTTCAAGGATGTCGTGTGCCCTCTTGACACCACATCGCGTGCCTCCGCACCAGTTTGCTCATAGCATCATCGCTTCTGAATCAAACTTGGCTCTGATACCAAAATGTCACGGGGTCGCACTTCCGCAACCTTAGTCCCGTGCGACACTCAACACCTGCTGCACTAAGTCAGCCTACTTCTGATAACAATCGTCGCGAGGGCGTCCTTCGACGCGCTTTCAACCCGCGGTGCTCTGCAACGCGTTCAACCCTTTCTCGCACATCACGATACCACCCGCCTAGAGGACGGGAACTCCTCCCAACATGGTTACCTCTATTTCACGGCCTACCATTCAGCTCATCGTGTCCCTTACGACACGCCAATCTGCACCACTGCGCTAACTTGGCCTGCTCAAGCTTCACCCTGTGCACTGCACTAGTACCTCGCTCGCCTGCCGAACCAAGCCCACAGCCTTGTGCCTCGCGCTTGCGCGCCCAACTAAGTCCCACGCAGCTTGCCTTCGTGTGCGTTCTAAATTATTAGCACACGTTCATCTTTAGCCCACATGCTGTCGTGCTCAACTGAGTCCCACGCAGCGCCTTAGAGTTCTCACGCGAGGTTGCCCAGCCGTATGCACCGCGATGCATAGTCCGGAGCCATACATCAACCTCCCTCGGGTTCCACACGGCATCGCTGCGTCGATGTCCTAGGCCCACCCTTTCAGGCCTAGGAGACACTTGCGCCCCCTCTGGCAACACAAGGCCCCGTGTGCGGGAGAATAGCTCTCAAGCTCCCTTCTCCTATATAAGGTTAAAACAGTCATTCAGCCAGAATGGCAGGAGAACCTCAAACCTATTGGTTTGATATACCGCAACGCCTCATGCATCGCTAGCCCACCTTGGCTATGTCGCGTCCGTGACGCTCCGCGTCATACCCTCATGTGACCGTGTCGCGTCCTCGCAGCGCGACCACACCGCCGGGCCCACTTGGCCCCATGTCGCGTGCCCTCCTGGCACCACATGTCGTGCCACGTGCACCATGCTACAAGCTCCAGTCTTGGCCCCGTCACAAGCCGCTCTTTGAAAGTGACAGTGTGATTGAAGCATCTGACGATGTATCGTAGTGACATAAAACAGCTAACACCAATAATTTACTATCGTAGTGACAGATTTTTAATCAATTTTCTACAGTGACTTTTTCCTAAAGTCATCACACATTACTATCTTTCAATGATTTACTACTACTAAAGAAATATGAGGACTACACTAAAAGATCATATTAGTGGACTCGTTGGCGAAGGTCACATACTACTCCATGATGCAATTTCTTGAAGAATTGGAGAACCGAGAGAACTTTCTGAAAGTAATTTGACATTCACATATTAAAAAACATAGGTGTCTATGACCTTAATCCTATGTATTTTGTTAATCTTAAAGAGTGTGTACTGTGGATCCCGATGTATAAATTATCTTAAACAAGCAATATCTACAGCAATTTGACATATAACAGCTAACACCAATAATTACAATTAACTAACTATAAGCTTCATTTTGATCAGTAAAGGAATAAAGGGGCACAGTTGAGGGCCACATACTTGAGCATTATATGGTATTCAGCAAGTTTTAGAACCATTAGATAGAAGGGATTTTGGCATGGAAAGTAATTTTCACACTAGCCTATAAACATGTTAGCCATGAAAGCCAAGATTCCCTTGTATCCAAGGGGTTTAAAACCGGGTAACCCACATGGGATTAAGACCTGACCATTGCCCTCGGTAAAGATTAGTGAATTTCTTCGCCTCTAAATATCTCAAAAATTTTAATTTATTTTTCAACTTTTACCTTTTCGAACAGCTAATGCACTAATAAATTTGTTCTTTGGGTCTTTCAGGTATGCACTTGTTTTGATTGCAATGTATAATGTGTTTGATCTCATTGGGAGATGCATCCCGCTTCTAAAGTGCTTGAAAATTACATCAAGAAGTGGTCTCTTGTTAGTGACTCTTTCTCGTTTCTTACTCATCCCAGCGTTCTACTTCACAGCTAAATATGCGGACCAAGGTTGGATGATCCTGCTGACATCATTCTTAGGGCTAAGCAATGGTTATCTTATGGTTTGTGTTCTTACTACCGCACCCAAGGGTTACAAGGTTAGTTAAGAGTAAACACAAACTTTACATGATTACAAGAATTAGTGATTTGTTTAATAATTGTCTTTTCTTGGTTGAGCTATAAGCCCAACACCGAGAAGCTGTAAAACTTGATAAATATAGACATCCAACTCAAAACCAATTGGCAATGAGTGGAAACACCCAGAATCTTATAAGAGGAGAGATGGGGCTTTAATGGGTTGATGTGGGACTAAACCAAAACGCCCTACACTTAGTTGCAAGAATTTTGTAATTTAGGAAAAGTAATTTACCAGAGACTTAAATGGGTTTTGGTTTTTCAGGGACCTGAACAAAATGCATTGGGCAACCTGCTTGTTTTGTTTCTTTTGGCAGGCATATTTGCAGGGGTTACACTTGATTGGTTGTGGCTCATTGGCAAAGGGTGGTGAGATTTACTGTGAATGGTTCACTTAGTAACATGTTTTTGGTGCTCTTAGCTATATGTGGTCAAACATATAAATACATGTGCGTGGTAGAACATAAAATATAGTGAAAAGAGTTGAAGAACTAGTGAGAGAATGTAAGTCCAAGAAGAAGGTTAATAGGAAGAGTGAACTTGGAGAAATTGTACAAAGAGAGGTTGATTTCTTTGTGAATAGCAATCAAAACTTCCATTCTTTGGAACGAGCTTGCGGGTTGTGCAAGTCGTCAGTGTTCTTCATAGTGGATTCTCTCGTCACCCCCGTGGATGTAGGCATAGCCGAACCATATAAATCTCGCGTGTGAGTATCTCTACTTGCTATTTACTTTCTTATCTAGTTGTTTACTTTGATTGGTTGCTAGTTGTGTAATTCATAGCTTGTTGGTTGTGGAACCATGGTGTAAGTTCCTACCCAAGGTGTTTCTCTTTGGTGGTTAGCTTCCGCAGTGCCAAGGGTATCCCTCGTCGGGTTACAACATTTAGTTATCAGATTTGACTCTCCTCAAGATCATATAAATTGATCAAGTGTGTTTTAACCACTCAATACCATCAAAATCTGATTATCATGACTTAAAAAGCTCTTGAAACTAGTGATAGTGATTGATGGGATTTGGTGGCTAAAATGCGTTTCATAAGTAATGATATGTCCGACAGCTTATGATCCTCTGTTATAATGTTGATTTTGGCTAAATTCTTGTTGAAGTATTTTGTCATTTGTACATAAAAAAAGGATGTATTTATTGTTTTTACCCTGAAGGGGTGATACTACATGGATTCGGTGTTCGCGCTTGAAATATAAGTAAAGGAAAATTCTTGTGATGAGCTTCAATATTTGTTCTCAATAGAGAAATTGGTTTTTAAATTTGTTCATCAGTTAGCCTGGATTGATCAACTTTGACACCGGTTCACATTCAATAGAGTGGGAGTGACACGATTATTATATCTAAATCACTGATCGGTTTTTTCATACTTCTTCATTCACAAAATTTGCGTTTTTTATCTTCACAGAGTTTGCATTTTCTCCCGGTTTTCCTTATGATGAAGACACTGCTTCCGCTTTTCAACCGCTATTATACTTTTTTCATGTTTCTTGATTAACAGAATTTACGTTTTCTATCTTCACAAAATTTACATTTTTATCTTCTTCTCTGTCTTTTTCATTGATGGTGTTTTCTTCTCTCTTTTCACACATCTGATTGTGATCATGGTATACCATGGTGCACTGTGATTTTGGATGTGTACAACATGGAATCAACATCTAACTGTTGGATAATGTGAACTTCATGTAAGAATCTTTAACTGCAAAATCGCCCCAATGTATGAGATTTAATCATCGATCTCAAAAAGCCACCAACCTTTTGTTAAAAAGTTAAAATATTTGGTTGCACTTCTACGTAAAATAATCAGTTTCTTGGGTAGTAACATAAGAATTGCAGTATCTCTCAACCATGGATCAAAATCTCGGCCGAGATGACTCGGTTTCGGCCTCCACCGAAACGAGAAATTGGAAATTTTCAGGTGGAAAATTTCAAAATCTTGGCCGATAATTTGAAATTATCGGCTGAGATTTTGGATTTTTTTTTTAAAAGGTCTTTTGCTTCGAATTTTTTTCTGTTCCCATATATTTACCCGAGTTTCATTCCTTTGTACTTAATTTATTTTTTATCTTTGTCCTCTCCTCTGTCCTTCCATGACTTAACCAAATTGCAAATGGTTTATTAATATAATGGAAGCGTACCTCTTACCTCTTCGTTTACGGGTTCTCCTCCATACATAACACATAATGAAGGAGATGAAAACCATTGTGGGATCAATCATCGGTAGGAAAATTAACTTACGTGTTCTTTTAGTTCCTTTATCTGAAATGATTAAACAAGAAAATTCGCTTCTTCAACTCAGCTAGAAATATTCTGTTTTTCTTATGCGACATGACAGTAGAAAATAAGAAACAAAATTGCAAATAGAATCTAGAATTCAACTCGAATATGAAAACACGACATAGAAACTAGTTCAAAATATGAGAAATAAAATTTGTTGGCCAGTCACTTCCATTCGTAAATTAAAGTCTAAGTATGTTAGAACAGTCCCACATTGCTTGTGGGCTTGGAGGTCTTGGGCTATATATAGTCTGGGCACTCCTCTCCTTACAAGCCAGTTTTGTGAGGTTGAGTTAAGCCCATGGAATTCTACATGGTATCAGAGCAGGTATTTCTCTACTCTACGTCACCCAATTCAATTTTCCACGTGATTTGGCTTGGTTCAATCCTGCCAACACGTGCGGGGCATGTTAGATTAGTCTGACATTGGCCGTGGGCTTGGAGGTCTTGGGCTATATATAATCTGGGCACTCCTCACCTTACAAGCTGGTTTTGTGAGGTTGAGTTAGGCCTATGGAGTTCTACATAGTATAGAGTGATTGATCCAATCATCGACATACAGAATTTAAGCCATATGCCATGCTAACTCTCGAATGCGCGCCGATATCTCTTGGCTCTTTATGTCTACTCATGTCTTAAGGTTCATGCATGCCATGTGCCGGTAACCATTTTGATAGGTAGATTGACCATATGGTCGTCACTTACACATCCTTAATTGTTCTGTTTTTGAGAAAAAGGATAAATTTATTGCAAAAATAAGAGGAAAAAAATAGTGCCCTGGTTTAGCGAGAGACCCAACCGCAGGCGTAAATCAGAGAGAAAATGAACAGAGATGGCTTAGCCCTATAGAGCTCTTTTGGCATATCAACTGACCTGAGACTCGAAAGAGAGTTACTACTGATATCAAGACTCCGATAGCATAGACCACTAACCAAGAAAGAAAAGGATGTATTTGAGGATTTTGTCAAAACCTGGCGCTCTATAGAATCCTTAATATGTGAAATAATTAAGTCATATAACAAAAATATGTAAATCTGAAGAAAAAGCATATCAAATTTTATGAAACGGCTTTGATCATATTGCAAGTAAAGCTTACTGTGAAGCCGATAGGTGTTGCTTAGACTTTGATAGTAAATATCATTCTCACCACTGGATTCAACACCATCGAAATCTCCCTACCAAAAGGAACATCCGAGTCCGTTGCGATAAGCAGTAGAGTAAGCAGTACAAGAACAGTTACTCTTGCAAGCAGCCTCTCAGTTGGTTAAGCCAAGATTCGAATCGTTTACGAAACTCGGTGGAGAAAGTGGGGCCTCTCTTCGACTCTCAAACGTCTCTCCATTACTACAATTCAATGTTGAATTCAAAACTACAGACCCCATAGACCAAGCCTCTTGCTTGCCTTGGCAGTTACTTTTGGCCCCCGACCACACTTGATTCTTGTCGTCCCAGACAGCCTGTTGGAAGTCCCCTGAAGGATACATACAAAACACTAGCATTGGTGAACCATCTTTTATAGAATAACTGAAGTAATGCTCGTTGTTACTGTTGGAAACGAATGCGAAATTGTAGATATCACTCTGTTTCGAATTGGGTGCGTTTGGGAAACTATTCCCATCCCAAACCCCACTAGTCCAGTAAAGCTCGTTTCTCTGCCAAATAAACAACTGGTTTGTGCCATTCGGATCGAGACCGAGAGTGAAAGCACTACTGCTAGGAACTGTGCTGCTTAGACATGAAATCAGAGACAGGTTCTGTTGGGTTTTTGAATTTACGCTTAGTTTCATTCCGGGTAACAGACTATCAGTGGGATGATCGAAACTTTGCCATAAGATTCTTCCTTGATTAACCGAATTCTCTCCTCGTAAGATGAGGTTTCCCGGATCTAAGAGCATTAGAGTTGAATTACTACCTTCCCCAGAGTACAAAGTAGTGGAACTTCCAATGGAATCCGAAATGGTCAGTTTGAAGTCCTTAGTGAAGCTGAAAACTGGTGAGGAACTGCTAACGGGTTGTCTCTGTTTGCAATCCATAACACCCCATCACGGGTAGCATTCCGATACCATAATCCGAGATAGCGTTTAGTAGGAACTCCTTTAACAATAAAGAAGCCAAGTTCAAAGACCTGGCCAGTAGAAATTAGTGTCTCCCAATATCTAATAGATTCCCCGGGTTTTAAAGTATCGGTTGCGAAAGAAAAGGGAATGCAAGAGATGTAAATTATCAAGAAGAACAAACTAAAGGCGACATCAATGTCTTTCTTGCTACCCATTACTGAGAACTACAGAATGATGAACATCCTCTTGCATTTAGTGGGCCAAAATGCCTTGAAAACAGAGGAAAATTTTACTTGCAGTAGCAAAGCTGGCGCTTGCACTGAATTTAGAGAAAGACTTAGGTTTTTTTTTTTTTTGAGGCAAAGATACTTGTCATATGATCTATTGTAGTCAATTGTTGAATCAGATAATAGCCTTTGACTATATTTAATCACATGATGAATATTATATTTCGTTCTAATATTTTGCAATTAATATTTAAATCATGGCCTTAAAATCAAATGGCTTAGATAGTGTTTTCACATTACAGAGGTCGTCAAACTTATCCTAGATTTGACAATTTCCAATAAATGCCACCCCGGATCTGATATTTTTTTTGAAAACAGACACCAACCTTAATTAAATCAAGATTCAGATATTCTTAATTTTATATGAATTTCTTAATATACTATTTTGTGCCATTAAAATCTTCATATTGTGCCATTTGGCATTAAGCAAACTAGAGCGGCTGGATATTTAATTCGAGATCAAATGATATATATATTTATAAAGAACTGGTCCTAGCTTCCAACTTATGGTTTTATGATTAAAACACTGTTGACTTCATTGACTGAGATGATGAAGATGTTTTTAGTCCCAAACTTTTTCAATAAATCTTAAGATCATTACCCAAATATCATATGGTCAGATGTTGATCCCACGTAGACAGGCCCCAAAATAACTGTGATCATGGCGTAGCATGAAAAGAGTTCTCGGATCACTTTTGGAGATGTATTTGTTATGCAATCAAGATTTGACCGTCTCGTAGGTGGGCCGTGATCTCAATATATATCTAGTGAAAGATGGGAAGGAAAATTATTTCCATCGTCTGATTCAAAGCAGTTAATAGTAGAATCATCAATTTCGTCGGTGGCAAAAAAAAAAAAATCTCCCCTAGAGCAATTATTAGGCCAAGCTTATTTTATCTGCCGGCAGTCAACGGTTAACAAAAAAATATCTCGTGGGTTTGAATCGTAGCCATTGGCTGGCTATTAACGAAAAGGACTGGTTAATTGTGAGGCCAAATTTTTTTCTTTTAAAAAGGAAATTTGCTCAATGAGCATCACAAGTAGGGCTGTCATCAGGCCGGGCTACCCTAAAACTTTGGCCGGCTGGCCCTACAGGCTTATGCTAAGCCCTATACTAACCTTAACTTAGGTGGGCTTTGATATGGCTAACCCTAACCCTAAATTAGGCATGTCGGGCGGGTTTAGGACAGGCTTTGGGTTTTGTTATTTATGATTATCTTTTCTAAAAGAGTAACTTTAAATTCACCCACATAATCTTTGAGTTTACTCACACTGAAATATATTAACTGCGATGAATTAGACGATGGAGATCGTTTATCCTCCCAATCTTTCACATGATGGATCCTGAGATCATTGGCGTACCATCAGACGGTCAATGTTTTATTTCAACTAGCATACATCTCAGAAAAGTGACATTAACATCATGAGCACGCTCAAAATTGATTTGAAGGTCACTTTTTCGAGTGTGCAGCACATGAAATAAAAAATCGACCATATGATGGTATTCTTGATGTGTCCTAAAATTTGTACTCGCAAGTGCACGAATCGTGATGTAGTCAGTGGGTGCAAAGTACGAGATCGTTCCCACGAGGATTTGTTAGAAAATGTAAAAACAGAAATATCAATTAACTAAAAGAATTTTCACAGATCTTTTACAGTAACTAACAACCTAGAATTCTGATAACTTTTGATAAAACAGATAAATACTAACGAAATCTAAGAGATTTAAACAATTAATGAAAGATAAGGATTGGGATGCTAAATCCTCCCATCGTAGGTTTATCATTTACAGAATACCAATCTGTGGATTGAGATATGAGATCTTTAACAAATTTCTCAAAAGAAGCACTGCCCTATACACACGTGAGTTCTAAAATATAGATCTGAGATCACGGAGATGTATGATTAACATCCCATAAGTGTATGATTAACACTCACACCTCGGATAATATTTAGAACCCAATCTCTAGGGTAATTTCCAAAGTACGATCTAAGATCAAGGAGATGTATGATTAACACCCCATGGGTGTATGATTAACACCCACACCTCAGATCGTGATTGGAACTCACCACTGGGATAAAGTCATACTATCAATCCGAGATCAAGGAGATGTATGATTAACACCCCATGAGTGTGTGATTAACACTCACACCTCAGATGATGGTAAAACTTCACCCTGAGATCGGTAATAATTATGATGAAATCATTATTACAGATCTGAAATCATAGGGCATGATTAGCTCCTAGATCTCAGACTGAAATAATGATTTCACCATTTTCAATGACTATTACGGTCTTTAAAAGCATCTGACATCTCAATCACAGATTTATATTAATATAAATGAATACCTCGGATGGGGTTCATTAGATCCCCATCCTTAATGAAACTAGCCACACATAACTGAAATAAGCAATAAAATAAATGCAGAAGTTGAAAATGCCATTAAAATACCGTAAAAAATTATCCACAAAAATTCACGAAAGCTTTAATCCAAAGTATGTACACCTCCTTGAAAGTGGATCCCAATCAGGAAACTACGACTTATCTTCTTCTCAAAATGAATATTAAAGATAGTTCAAGAAAATGGGACTCAATGCCCTTACACTTTAAAACGCAGAGAAACTAAAACAGAAGAATACAGAAAAATGAAAACTCTCTAAAAAACAGAACTCTCTAAAAAGAAGAATGCAGAAAAATAATAAGAATCAGAATTCTCTCCGAAGGACTCCCCGAATGAATATATCTCTAAGAATATTTTTTTCCTTAATTGCCAAAAAAGAAGTCGCTTTTTCCTCCAAGATTTTATTCTGTGAAAAGAGTACCGAGATTCTCGCGGCCAAACAAAATTCCGAACTCAAATTCAAATTTGGTCGATCAATCGACCTCCCAGATTTTCGTGAATTTCCGCTACACTTTGCATTCAGACACTGCCTCGGTATTTCGGCCATAACTTTCTATCCCGACGTCAGATTGAGGCGATTCTTGTAGTGTTGGAAAGCTGACGACGAGTTCTCCAACTTTTGTGTTTTGACAATTTCTTAATCTAACGTCTTGAAGGTTCAAATTGAGCTCCAAGTTGGGATAAGTTCCGAATGATCCAATGTAGCACGAATTTGACGTTATATTCTGAACTTTTGGGTTATTTCATGCTCAACACATCTCCAGGCTTGTAAATCACTAAAACTATATAAAACATGTTAAATGGCTTTCATCGGATAGCTAAATGTAGGTCTTTAGGGGTGAAATATCATCATATTTCACTGCACATTATACCCCCAAACCTACACTTTGCTAGTCCTCGAGCAAAGGAGAAGATAAACAAAACTGAAAAATAAACTAACAACCTAAGAAAAGTAAAGAATGCCACTTTCGTAGGGAACACGAATGCATTTAGCATATGCAACAAGCCTTTAAACCGCTAGGTAATCCCTAGTGGAGGAGTTTTGTCTCCTGAGGGTTTTCAGTGAAGTTACCCACAAACTTCAAGACATTGATTTATGTGGAATTTATTAATTGATCTCATTATGCATTTCTTCCACAAGTACTATGCATGCCATGTTATTTCCATTGATGCTTAGTTAAGCTAAACTAATGCTTCAATTTACAGATAAATTTTTCACCCATCTTTAGATGTTTCAATGTGGTCATCAGATCAAATAATTTTTTTATTTGAAAATTTATCTTATTTGTGAACTGCATAGATTTCTGCTTTGATTCAAACCTCACAATAGGTATACTTCTCAAACTAAAATCACTCTGATGATGGGTAAGTTTTCGCACACATGTGAGAGATCAATACAAAGCAAGCAAAAAGGTCTCACATGATAAATAAAACACGATGCAATTAATGAACAAAGATAAATCTCATAAGAACAGATACTTGTATATTCTAAGCATGTCATATCAAGTTCCATAGGTATCACATATTTGCTCTCCACCAGGCAGTTAGCAATGCAAGATCGAATCATGAGGGTCTTTTTGTAGGGTTGTAATGGGGCTCAGGTACGGGTAAGCAAGAAAGGAAATTTTGATTCAAAATTTCTGAGAAATTTGGAAAAGAAACAAACTTCTGATTTTTCTATTTCTCATTTTTTTCTTTTCTAATTTCTCGCCTCTTTTTTTTTCAATATATTATTATTATTATTATTTTTTTCATCTTCTTACAGCACCTCATATTTTTCATTCTTTTTCTTTTTCTCCCTCTTCTTCTTTTTTTTTCTTTTATATTTTTGCCATACACTCTCAGTAAACACCACAACTCGGTATCTCTCCACTTACTCTCTTTTCGTTCATTTCCATCATTCGTTCCTAATTTCTCAGAAATAAGAAGGGTAAAGCTGAATTTTCAGAAATGCTAAAGGGGTAAAGGTTAACGTGGCTTATCAAAGAATGTATAAAGGTAAATTTTCAATAGGCTCAAAGGGGTACTAGAAGGATAAATTTATATGAGGTGGGGTATTTTAAGCACAAACGAGCTTCACTCACGACCTCAAAAGGTGGTAACTCTACCTATTTGTCTTGAGCAAACATATGATACGTTCTAACACAATAATATGAATTTAATGTCATGCAAAGTCACAAGTCAAAATAAAATGTATGAGATTATGCAAGAATAATTCGTATTCAAAGATAACTTCGAGTTTGTTTAAGCACTCATCAAGGACGGAAAATTGGCGCTAAAGCTCACCGGAATTTAATCTCCACTAAAATCCTTACAGTTCACAAATTTGATAAATTTTTATGATTTAAATTCTTTGAACTAACTCAAACATCAAAAACTCCTCAAGAGCGGGTTTAAGATTTATATGTCAATTTCACCGTAGCTATTCTCTCCTAAGAACAATGAAACAAAATTACATTTAATATTCGTTTTAGATCGCATAAATTATCAATTTGTAAATTTCACACAAACCATCACTGTGCTCAGTCGATCGATCGACCATGAGGGGTCGATTGATTGACCAAGAAGGGTCGCTTGATCGACCAAATCCGATTTATTTATTTATTTATTTTTAATTATAAGAGAGACTACACCCCCAAACCTAATCTATGCAATGTCCTCATTGGACCAAAATTAACAGGGGCACCCCCAAACCTGCAATGAAAATACTCAAAGACCAAACAGGCAAAGGAAGTGAGACGCATAAGTGAAATTGAATTAAAATTAAATGAAGAAAAGTAGTAGAAATTACACTTATTCAATCCAGAAAATGGGAAATCCTAAAGCTACCTAAGAACAGAAAATAAACCGCTAAAAATTTAATCCTAAACTTCCTAAAATATCCTAAACTTCGTAGAACATCATAAAAACTCGTTGATTTCGACACTCAAACATCCGCATCGGTCCCCTCACTTGGCTTCGGCTTTGGAAACGCAAAATCCCACATTGCAGTGGTGATCCTCCGCGGATTGAAGGAATTAGGAATCACATCCGGCGGTTGTGGTGAGGAAGGATTGGGCGTACTACTCGAGGGTAGATCCCGAAGTGGTGGAGACGGATACAATTTCGCCCAAGTCTCAGTTGGAATGAGATCAATAACCTCCTTGGGGATTGATTTAGGGATGAATGCAGCCAATGAAGTAGGTGGTGGTAGAGATGAAATGGAAGGAATGGGTAATGGAGAATTTGGGATAAGGGTGACTAAACGCATCCAAATCAATCATCTCGATATCGGTGGAGAAGGATGGGGTAGATTTGACGGAACGATTCACTCTTTTACGTGCTGGCTCTTCCCAAAACTGAACAGGGAAGGGGTCCAGATCAACCACAGTAACGTTGGTGAGATCCAACGGAGGGTGTGTACCCGAAATCCGTTCTCGTTTCCTTGCTGGTTCTTCCATCTTCCTGAGGGTGGACCTTGTAAAATAAGTTATGCCGGCCATTGATGAAATATGAGAAGGAGGGCGTGATGAAGAAAGGATGGAGGCAAGGTTGCAGGGTGTTTAGTTTAAATAGAAAATGAGTGTTTGAGATATGATGAAAGACGTCTACGAAGCAAAACAAAGAATCCGATCGTACTAAACAACTTAAAATTTTTGAAAGCCGATCGGTCGATCGATCGACCAAGAAGAGTCGATCGATCGACTAATCCAGTCAACGAAAGTTGACTTTAAAAGATATTGGCAGAGTCGATCGATCGACCAGAAATGGTCGATTGATCGACTGTTATTATGGACTCAATAGAGTCGATCGATCGACCATGAATGGTCGATTGATCGACTGCCTTTTTTTTTCTCAAAAAATCGATCGATCGACCAGTCATAGGCGATTGATGGACTGTTATCAGTGCGCAATAGTAAACAGAAAACTCTTCTATTTTTTTTTCGATTGATTTTGCTTTTTTTTTTTAATTATTATTATTTATTTTTTTTCAAATGTGTAAATCACCAAAAACAACATGGGTTGCCTCCCAAGAAGCGCCAAGTTTAACGTCGCTAGCTCGACATTCAGAAATTTGTATTTCATCCCGATTGATCAGGATTCCTCAACTCAAGTTCATCGAACTTTTCAGTGTAATTTTCCAAAAACGGTTTTACCCGTTGCCCGTTGACTCGAAACGTACTTTCATTTCGCAAGTTGCACAGCTCAACTGCCCCGTTTGGAAATACTCGATTGACTAGGAAAGGACCGCTCCAACGGGTTTTCAGTTTCCCAGGGAACAGATGTAGTCTTGAGTTATACAACAACACCTTCTGTCCCACAGTGAATGATTTTCTCAAAATAGACGGATCATGAACACGCTTCATGCGGTCCTTGTAGGATCTGGCACACTCATATGCATCAGCTCTCACTTCCTCTAATTCTGTAATTTCCAATTTTCGCTTATCCCCAGCTCTCTGCAAATCGAAGTTTAAAGACTTAATAGCCCAATAGGCCCGATGTTCCAATTCAACAGGTAAATGACAACCTTTGCCAAAAACCATTCGATAGGGAGACATGCCTATGGGAGCCTTGAATGCTGTCCGATAGGCCCAGAGTGCGTCGTTTAATTTCAATGACCAATCCTTCCGATTGGGCTTTATCGTTTTCTCTAGAATACGTTTAATTTCTCGATTTGAAACTTCGACTTGTCCACTAGTTTGAGGGTGGTATGGTGTAGCCACCCTGTGAGTGATCCCATATTTCTTCATCAGCTGAGCGAAAACTTTATTACAAAAGTGCTTTCCGCCGTCACTAATAATCGCACGTGGAGTACCAAATCTTGGAAATAACTCATTTTTAAGAAACTTAACCACTACTCTGTGGTCATTGGTTTTACAGGCCAGTGCTTCCACCCACTTTAAGACATAATCCACTGCAACCAAGACGTATAAATTTCCAAAAGAATTGGGGAATGGACCCATGAAGTCTATTCCCTAAACGTCAAACAGTTCAACTTCTAGGATTGGATTTAAAGGCATCATATTTCTTTTGGAAATTCTGCCCAGCATTTGACAATTACTGCATGAAATGCAGTGCTGATGACAATCTTTAAAGATTGTTGGCCAATAAAATCCACATTGGAGAATCTTCTGATCTTCTTTGAGCTAAAATGTCCTCCACAGGACAACTCATGACAAAAGCGAGATGATTTTTGCTCACATTACGGAATGCATCGATGATCGTCGGCACAATATTTGAGCAGTGCAGGTCCTCGAAGAAATAATGCTTGGCTCGTGCTAGAAAAGACTTTTTCATTTTTATTCAATGCTCGGTGTCGATATCACTAAATAGTTAACGGATCGGCATACCATGGTAGATATTCAACGAGAGCAATTGTTCATCGAGGAAGCTTTCCAAAATTGGAATCGGATCCTCAGATTTTCAACAATGATTGAGACAAATGATCAACTACATTTTCGATCCTTTTTGTCTTTGATTTCGGATCAAATTCTTGTAAGAGTAGAATCCATCGGATTAATTGAGCTTTACATCTTTCTTTGAAAAGAGGTAACGAAGAGTGCGTAATTCGATAAACACTACCACTTTTGATCCCAACAAATAGGATCGGAACTTGTCCAAAGCAAAGACTACTGCTAGGAGTTCTTTTTCGGTGGTAGAATAATTCAGTTGCGCATCATTGAGGGTGCGACTTGCATAGTAAATGACATGCAAAACTTTCTCTTTTCGTTATCCCAAAACAGCACCGATTGCATAATCCGATGCGTCACACATGATCTCGAATGGGAGCTTCCAATCTGGTGATTTGATGATAGGGGCTTTGACCAATTCTGCCTTAATACTTTCAAAGGCATTTGTACACTTTTCATCAAAGATGAATGGGGCATCTTTAGCCAGTAGGTTGCACAATGGTTTTGCAACTTTGCTAAAATCCTTTATGAAACGTCGATAAAAACCAGCATGTCCAAGGAATGACCTAACTTCTTTTACTGTTCTTGGTGGTGGAAGGTTTGAGATCAATTCTACCTTAGCTTTGTCCACCTCAATACCTCAAGATGATATGATATATCCCAAGACGATACCACTTTTCACCATGAAATGACATTTTTCCCAATTTAGAACAAGATTTTTCTCTTCACATCTTGCAAGAACAAGAGATAGATTATACAAACAATCACCGAAGTTGTCTCCATAAATAGAAAAATCGTCCATGAAGACTTCCATAAATCTTTCCACCATATCAGAAAATATACTCAGCATACACCTTTAGAATGTAGCTGGAGCATTGCAAAGTCCGAACGGCATTCGACGATAAGAAAACGTTCCAAAGGGACATGTGAACGTTGTCTTTTCCTAATCTTCTGGTGCAATGACTATTTGATTATACCCAGAATAGCCGTCAAGGAAACAATAGTATTGGTGCCCTGCCAATCTTTCTAGCATTTGGTCAATGAATGGGAGAGGAAAGTGATCCTTTCTAGTCATTGAATTTAACTTCCTGTAGTCAATACACACTCTCCAGCCAGTTTGAACTTTTGTTGGTACTAGCTCATTCTCCTCATTTCTCACCACTGTAACTCCAGACTTTTTGGGTACCACTTGTGTTGGGCTCACCCATGTGCTATCGGAGATTGGATATATGATCCCAGCATCTAGCAGCTTAATGACCTCATTTCTCACTACTTCTTGCATTATGGGATTCAATCTACATTGTGGTTCTCTTGAGGGTTTAGCGCTTTCTTCCAGATGAATTCGGTGCATACACATCGTTGGGCTGATTCCTTTAATATCTTTGATAGACCATCCGATCGCACTCTTGTGGTCTTGAAGTACTTCAATGAGCTGTTCTTCTTGGTCCTCATTTAAATTCGCTGAAATAATTACTGGCTCAGTTTCATCAATATCCAGGTACGCATATTTCAAATCCGCAGGGAGTGGTTTTAGTTTCAGCTTTGATTTTTCTTCTTCATTTGATCGATGCGATTCGTCTTCGCAATCTTCTTCCTTCTTCTCATCTTTCAGTTGACATTCTTTTTCTCTCAAGAGAGGCGTTGAGTCTAGCATCTCATTGACCTCGTATATCACCTTATCCACATCGAAGTCTTTGCCAAAATGTGCTAAACAGGCCTCTAAAGGGTCCTCATATTCTGAAGAAAAAAATCCATTTTCCACAATGTCATCAATCATGCAAACTTGTGCATGTTCCTCATCTTCAGCAGGCTGTTTCGAAATATGAAAAATATTCAGTTCGACAGTCATGTTCCCAAATGATAAATTCATTATCCCATTTCGACAATTGATTAGAGCGTTCGATGTTGCCAGAAATGGTCTTCCTAAAATTACGGGAACATTGTTTCGTTCTTTGAGGAGTGGGTTCCGTATCCAATACAACAAAGTCAACTGGAAAGTAGAAGGTGTCTACTTTGATCAGAACATCTTCGACTATTCCCCTAGGAATCTTAATTGACCTATCAACAAGTTGAAGGGTCATAGCTGTGGGTTTTAGTTCCCCCAACTCAAGTTCCTTGTACACCGTGTATGGCAACAAATTGACACTTGCTCCAAGGTCTAGGAGTGCTTGATCGATGCGATTCTCTCCTATGATGATTGAAATCGTAGGACATCCGGGGTCCTTATATTTGATTGGCAGTCTCGCTTGTAGAACCGAGCTTACCTGTTCTGCTAAGAAGGCTTTCTTTGGGATATTAGTCTTTCGCTTTATCGTGACTAAATCCTTTAGAAACCTAGCATATGCTGGCACTTGCTGAATGGCGTCTAGGAAGGGGATATTTATTTTCAGTTGCTTAAACATTTCAATGATTCCTTCCTGATCGCGATTCTTCTTCGGTCCCACTAGCCTTTGAGGATATGGGGCTTTGGGTATGAAACTCTTCTCTCTCTTGTTCTTATCTACCATCTTCTTCTCTTGCTTTCCTTGTTTCTCTTCTTCTGCTGCTTCCTTGTCCTTCTCAATTTCGACTTCAGGTTCATGCTTCTCATCTTCTTCTGGCATTTCTACTTTGTTGTCGACTTCCTTCTCAGATCGCAATGTAGTGATAGCCTTGATCTGTTGTTGGCTCTCCTCCTGAGATGAGGTTGAGGCATGCTCAATAGCCATCTGTCCTCGTGGATTTGGGACTGGTTGGCTCGGGAATGATCCCTTCTCTCTCTCGCAGAGGAGTGTCGCCAGTTGCCCTAATTGCGTCTCTATCCTTGATATTGAAGAGGTAATGGATTGAATGAACTTCCACATATCCTCACTCTGAGGATATTGATTTTGAGATTGACGCGGAGCAACATTTCCTTGTTGATTATTAAACCCTGGTGGAGGAAAATTTTGTGCAAACCCCGGTTGACTTGTTGATTGTGAGAATTGGTAATTTTGGTTTGATTGCCTGGGTTGCACATTTTGATTTTGATTTGGGTAAAATTGGTTTCCTCCTCCATAGTGATGTTGGAATTGTCCTTGACCAAACTGTTGTTGTGGTCCCTGATTGAAATTTTGATTTGGGTATAAATTCATCCCTTGACCTCGACCTTGAGGTCTTTGATTTCCCTGTTTCCATGAGAAATTCTGATGATATTTCCAACTATTTGGATTGTTTTCATTAAAAACATTTCCCTGATTCCGCCCATAGGTGTTCAATGCATTCAATTGTTTACTAGGATCTTCTGAGTACCTTTGGGTGATTTGTACTGCCACCGTGCATTGGGCTTGCACAATATGAGCATGGGTCTGGTTGTACATTTAAAACACTTATATTTTTCTTCAATTTCAATTCCTCAATTTGTTGAGTGAGGAAATCTATTTTTGTCATCAGGTTGGGTGTTTCTTTCACCACATACAATCCTCCTTTCTTTGCTGAGCTTCCTGCTTGATCTCGAGTCTTCTTTGACTGATCTCGACTGCTAGAGAAGTCCCATTGTTGTGAGTCTTCTGCTAATTTTTCCAAGAATTGATAAGATTCATTTTCTCTCAATCCCAAGAATCCTCCACTGTTCATGGATTCAATCAAATGTCGATTAGCTTGATCCAATCCGTTGTAAAAATATTGGACCAATCTCCATTTTGAGAATCCGTGGTGAGGACATTTCAGTAAGATATCCATGAATCTATCCCAGGCTTCATAGAATCTCTCATCATCTTCTTGTGTAAAATCGATGATTTCACGTCTTAAGGCATTAGTCTTAGCCATGGGAAAGAATTTTGACAAAAATTTCTTAACCATTTGATCCCAGGTGGTTATGGATTCAGCTGGTAAAGAGTTTAACCATGCTTTGGCCTTATCCTTTATAGAGAAAGGAAATAGACGTAATCTCACAGATTCTTTACTGAAATTTTGATATACCGATGAACAGACTTCAACAAAGTCTTTGATATGTTGATATGGATCTTCTCTATTCATACCGTGAAAAATTGGTAAGATTTGTATCACATTGGTTCGGATTTCGAATCTGCCACCAGGTGTGGCAGGATACGTGATGCAAGAAGGGGTATTTGTAGTAATTGGGGCGAACAACTCCCTCAGGGTTGGTTCCTCCTCATTTTCATGATGTTGATTTTCACAACCGTTTGCATTCATTGTTAATTGAATTGATGGTTCGGTTCTTACTTCTCGACCTGTTCTAATTTCTTTTCGATTTGAACGACACGCTCGCTCAATCTCAGGATTCAGAGGTTCTAAAGATTTATCTCTAGAAGACCTCGTGAGTATACACAATAGTGCAAAAAATATTTTATTATTATTATTATTATTATTTTTTAGGTGTTTATTGATCGACCAAGAGAAGAGTCGATTGACCGACTGTTTAGGTCGATCGATCGAGAATTTAAAATTTGAATTTTTTTTATTTATTTTTTTTTAGAACAGAATTAGGAAAAAGGAATTTTTTTTTTTTTTTTTTTTTTTTAGAACAGAATCAGGAAAAATGAATTTTTTTAGAACAGAATCAGGAAAACAGAAATTATTTTATTTTATTTTATTTAGAACAAAATCAGGAAAAAGGAATTTAAAAAAAAAAAAAATTTTTTTTTTTTAGAATAAAATCAGGAAAAAGGAATTTTATTTTATTTTTAGAACAGAATCAGGAAAACGGAAATATTTTATTTTTTATTTTTTAGAACAGAATTAGGAAAACGAGAATTTTTTTTTTTTAGAACAGAATCAGGAAAAAGAAATTTTTTTTTTTTTTTTTTTTTTAGAACAAAATCAGGAAAAAGGATTTTTTTTTTTTTAGAACAGAATTAGGAGAAAAGATTTTTATTTTATTTTAATTTTTTTTTTAGAACAGAATCAGGAAAAAGGAAATTTTTTTTTTTTTAAAAGTTACCGAGTTCAAACCTACAAAGATTCTTCAAATTAATTTTCTATTTTCTAAAAGTTTTTAATTTTCTACTCCTGATCCCCGGCAGCGGCGCCAAAAACTTGATGTGTCCTAAAATTTGTACTCGCAAGTGCACGAATCGTGACGTAGTCAGTGGGTTCAAAGTACGAGATCGTTCCCACGAGGATTGGTTAGAAAATGTAAAAACAGAAATATCAATTAACTAAAAGAATTTTCACAGATCTTTTACTGTAACTAACAACCTAGAATTCTGATAACTTTTGATAAAACAGATAAATACTAACGAAATCTAAGAGATTTAAATAATTAATGAAAGATAAGGATTGGGATGCTAAATCCTCCCATCGTAGGTTTATCATTTACAGAATACCAATCTGTGGATTGAAATATGAGATCTTTAACAGATTTCTCAAAAGAAACATTGCCCTATACACACGTGAGGTCTAAAATATAGATCTGAGATCACGGAGATGTATGATTAACATCCCATAAGTGTATGATTAACACTCACACCTCGGACAATATTTAGAACCCAATCTCTAGGGTAATTTCCAAAGTACGATCTAAGATCAAGGAGATGTATGATTAACACCCCATGGGTGTATGATTAACACCCACACCTCATATCGTGATTGGAACTCACCACTGGGATAAAGTCATACTATCAATCCGAGATCAAGGAGATGTATGATTAACACCCCATGAGTGTGTGATTAACACTCACACCTCAGATGATGGTAAAACTTCACCCCGAGATAGGTAATAATTAGGATGAAATCATTATTGCAGATCTGAAATCATAGGGCATGATTAGGTCCTAGATCTCAAACTGAAATAATGATTTCACCATTTTCAATGAATATTAGGGTCTTAAAAAGCATCTGACATCTCAATCACAGATTTATATTAATATAAATGAATACCTCGGGCGGTGTTCATTAGATCCCCATCCTTAATGAAACTAGCCACACATAACTGAAATAAGCAATAAAATAAATACAGAAGTTGAAAATGCCATTAAAATACCATAAAGAATTATCCACAAAAATCCACGAAAGCTTTAATCGAAAGTACGTACACCTCCTTCTTGAAAGTGGATCCAAATCAGGAAACTAAGACTTATCTTCTTCTCAAAATGAATGTTAAAGATAGTTTAAGAAAATGGGACTCAATGCCCTTATACTTTAAAACGCAGAGAAACTAAAACAGAAGAATACAGAAAAATGAAAACTCTCTAAAAAACAGAACTCTCTAAAAAGAAGAATGCAGAAAAATAATAAGAATCAGAATTCTCTTCGAAGGACTCCCCGAATGAATATATCTCCAAGAATATCTTTTTCCTTAATTGCCAAAAAAGAAGCCGCTTTTTCCTCCAAGATTTTATTCCGTGAAAAGAGTACCGAGATTCTCGCGGCCAAACAAAATTCCGAACTCAAATTCAAATTTGGTCGATCAATCGACCTCCCAGATTTTCGTGAATTCTCGCTACACTTTGCATTCAGACACTGCCTCGGTATTTCGGCCATAACTTTCTATCCTGAAGTCAGATTAAGGCGATTCTTACGGCGTTGGAAAGCTGACGACAAGTTCTCCAACTTTTGTGTTTTGACAATTTCTAAATCTAACGTCTTGAAGGTTCAAATTGAGCTGCAAGTCGGGATAAGTTCTGAATGATCCAATGTAGCACGAATTTGACGTTATATTCTGAACTTTTGGGTTATTTCATGCTCAACACATCTCCAGGCCTGTAAATCACTAAAACTATATAAAACATGTTAAATGACTTTCATCGGATAGCTAAATGTAGGTCTTTAGGGGTGAAATATCATTATATTTCACTGCACATTAATTCTGATGATCTCAAGATCCATCGTATTAAAGATTAGGATGAGAAAAAATCTCCATCATCTGATTCAATGCAATCAATGTGTTTAGTGTGGGTGGATTTAAAGGTACTCATTCTAAAATTACAGTAAAAAAATATCATGGAAGATAGAGAGAAAAATTTTAAATGAGGGGAAAAAATCTTAAGTCGTCTTTCTATAAATATTCAAAATTTATTGAGGATAATTTTGATCATTTGATTGTAAGAATTATACATATATTCGCCAAGATTGTCTACGTCCAGGAGCGGTGATGAGTAGCTTTTATTAATACATCTAAAAGTACAATACAAAACTTAGGGTTTTTTTTTAAGGAGAAAATATATAGCGCCTAAGGCTTCCAATGCATTTTCTTATATAAAAAATGTGCCCAATAAGTGTACGAATGCCAAAGCAAGCTTCCAGAATCTCATTCCCTTAGGGGGCCTGCTGGCCCCAAACCCTTGGCAGGGGCCCTACGGGGCTCTTAAGTCTATCTCCAAAGATATAACGGAAGTTATGGCCATAACCACATCTTCAAGATAACAAGTACTAGTCCATGTATCGTGCGAAAATAGAATAGTGTTCCCATAGGCAACTTTAAATTTAGCTTCACAGCGAAAAGCAAGCCAAGCATTACAAATACAGTGACGACCCGACTTTCCCGTATCTGAAATACCGGGACAACCGACTCGACATCAGCTAGGTACATCCACAACATAAACGAAATTTAATACAGATATTAATATATATAACAAAAGAGACCTTCTATCTCTATACACACGCATAACAAAATAAGAACAAAAAAGAATCACCGGTGATGGCTGACTATCACCTAAACAATGGTTCCCAATAGTAGTTCCCCAAAAGGTATATATGAGCAAACAAACTCTCAATACTTACAAAATACTCAATATACCGGGCCCAGAGCCCATAAATCCAAACTGTATCCAATTAAAAATAAACAAAAAACTATACCGAGTTCAACGTCCCACGTCTATGGGTAGAACTCGTCAGGTGGAGTGTCAGTCTCTTCCTCCGGATTGTAATCCGGATCACTCTCATAGCTCTGTTCCTGAGTGGAATCTACACCTGTGATATATAGTCAGGGTGAGCTGACAGTCTAAACTCAGCAGAAAAAACTCAATCTCAATTATATCTTATCAAAACAATATGGTTTCAAAAGACAGAATTCAAGCAGATGTTGAAAACATATTAAATTACTGAATTTTCAAATACTAAAATCAAATGCAGTTTCTTTGACAGAATATCATTTCAAGATCCATATTCGAATTCGACAATCTGAATTTCAAATAGTTTCATGTTCTTATTTGTACATGCAATGTTTATCTTATCAGTGACTTAAATTATAACTTAAATCATCTCTCATACAAATATAGCATTGGGAGCCAGAGATTTTTTATCGGAACCCATGCCTAATCATCGTCGTTCAATGAACACTTTTCGGAAGTGCTACAAGCCTCTGTGTTATGAGGAAAACTTGTGCTATTTAGATTTTCCGTCAGCACGGTTCAAAGAGTGGAGGAGTTCGTTCGTATGAACCTTAAATCAAATGCGGATTTTGAACCGGATTCGCAAAACATCAATGACATGATTTGAACCAGATTCGCTACCGATCCCAAATTCAAACAAGCAGCTCCAAATTTGAAAATCAACAAACTTATTTAAAATCCTCAGAGTTACAAAGAAGCTTACACATTGGACAAACAAGCAAAATAGGAATCCCCTATAGCAATCTATTACCAAGACAATTAAAGAATCAAAACTCTTCAAAACATCAGTGACGTGATCTGAACTAGATTCGCTACTGATCCCAGATCCAAACAAGCAACTCCAAATTTGAAAATCAACAGACTTATTAAAACTCCTCAAATTAAAAAAAATATGAAAAATATTAAGTTGATTATAAATAAACATGAAATTCCCTAACTCTTAAACATATATAAGAGGTTCCAATCTCACTCACAAAAGCAAATTCATGCCCACGAAGAATCTCCCCTATCTGGCAGAGAACTGAATCAAGTGTCATGGTCGGGCTCCGTCTAAAAAAATCGCAGGCTTCGGCGGCCATAGCGAGGACGGTGGGTTGGTCCTCAGCGGTGACGAAGGATAGAATAGGAGCCTCGCCCTAGCCGATGCTACTATCAATCAACTCAGCCCTGATGGCAACGTTCTGAACCACATCGAGCCTGGAGGAGGGAATCGTAAAGTAGGCGATCAAAGGGACGTTAAGTGGCCTCCGTTCAGCTTGACTGACGTCCACCGAGAAGCTCTCAGTTAGGTTCTAGAAAGTAAACGGTCTAGAGAGAGAGAGAACGGTCTAGAGAGAGAGACCCGTCTTCTTCATTGACACTCATACCAACTCCATTGCCGACCACCATTAGGCTCTCTTCATCTCCACGCCTCTGTAACTAGTGTCTCTTTGGTCTCCTCTTAGACTCTAAGAGGAAGTGTATGAAAGTGCTGGTTTTAGAAAAGGATTTTAACTTTTATACCCAGGTGCAACTGCTAGTGTAATTTAGGTATTTTGAAAAAAGATTAATTATTGGTATTTTCACTTATCCGGTGCAATTACATGGATTTCATGTGCAATTAATAGCTCCCTTTTTTTATTTATAATAAAGGTACCTATTTATTAACGCGTAACTAATGCATAAACACCATGAATGACACCATACACACCAAACTAAATAAATTACAAGCCCCCCATCAACCACGAATATCAAGGACGTTGAAAACACTTCCTCTCCCATTTATTTATTTTATTATTTATTTCTTTTTTTGTAGGGCTGGCCCTGAAATTTTGGGGGCCCAAGGTGAGTTCCTAAAGTAGGGCCTTCCTTCATATTAATCCAAAAAAAAAATCGTCACAATTTCTTTTTTTACCAAATAAAATAATATTCATTTCTCTCATAGTGACAAATTACTCCAATATTTTTTAAAATTTCACTAAAATTTATCGAAACAAAAGTTGGACACAACTTTCAACGAAATTTTGATGATTTCTCCGAAATCACTAAATTTCATCAATTTTAGCCAAATTAACGAAATTTTATCAAATTTAATGAAATTTCTTTTAATTTTAGTCGCTTTTGCATAATAAATAAAAAATTTATAAACATTAACTATAATTTATATATAATCTTTTTTGTACTCCTCGAAGTTTTTTCGAAACTTTTCAAAATTTTCCCCATATATTGTCGAAATTGAAATTTATCACCATGATTGCTCCTACATTACAAATATATGCATATTCCATTCTATTATTTATAATTTGAAAATACAACTGTTAGATTTGATTGCCACGATCTATGTTAACGCACTCTCATATTTGTTGCAAAGTATTACTATACTCATTTGTGAATCTTACATAGTGTTTGATTGAGTTATTCTTATTTGCAAATATTTTAGTTCTAATAACGAAGAGTCACAACTTTTTTCATGGTTGACCAGGTTTCTTTTCGTGGTTAACCACAAAGATATTCGTGGTTGACCACAGCCAAAGTGATGGTCAACCATGGAATAAGTTTCATAAAAAGATTCTTCCATATATTTCCTTAGAGTTACAACTAATATAAATAGTCTTTTAAGAGCCTTTAGGTTTTAGCTCTCTCTACTTTATTGCTCAGCCGTTATTGAAAGAGAAAATTTTTTGGCATTTGAAACTTTTGATCAGATCTCTTGGTTATTCAAAGGCACTTGTTCAATTTCTATTTTTCTGAAGTGAATAGCGCTTGAAGTTTCGAGCGTGTCTAAGTTTGTAGATTCAAGTGACCTTGGTGGAATTTGGGGTGTTGTTGTGGCTCGTTTGAACACGAGTGGAGCATCGTGCGACTCGGTGATTAAAGGCGACAAATCGAGGAATTGTGGAGACGTGTAGTGGACACTAACATTGCAGTTTGGAAAGGTTTGATAGGACTAAGAAGTCTGCATTTATTCGGTATCTTTTGTAATAATTTAACTCATAGTGTATTTGTTATCTTGAATCTAGAGTAGATCCCTTGATTTTTTTCCTTTTGGGTTTCCACGTAAAAATCTCATGTGCAGTGATGATTAATTTATTTTATATTATTTATCTTCAATATCATCGCTAGGCAAATCTAGGATACCAAAATTTCAATTGGTATCAAAGCCAGTGTACTGTATTTGAGTTCTCACGAACCAAATGTTTCTATGGCATCTTTTGGTAACCTAGATTTATCGTTTCAAAATGGAATAGACAAAATGGTTTAAGCAAACAAAAGGATTTTAAAATGAAAATAAAAATAAATCTTTTGAAAAGGTTCATTGTTACAAGTACAAAGGTTTTAGGTACATTGCTTTGAATTGCCCAAATAAGAAGGAAAAAAATAAGTTTAGAGCCTTTGTGCCTACTGTCAATGAGCCAGATGTCGTGGTTTCTAGTGACATTGAACCATCATCTGATTTTGAAGAAGAGGCTTGTGACATTAATGAAGCCTATGCTGAGTTGTACTGATGAGTAGTGAAATATGATGATATTTCACCCCTAAATACCTATATTTAGCTATTCGATGAAGGCTATCTGATGAGAATTACTAGATTTAAAGTGTTTCAGGTAAATATAATCAAAGTGCAGAAAACAGCCCAAGAATTCTGAAAATAATGCCAAAACACTGCAACTCTGGGTCATCAAGATCTTGGTACGACTTGCAGCTCAATTTGGACTATCAAGACGTCCGATTTACGAAATTGTCAAAACATAAAAGTTGTCGATCTTTTTGTCCGCTTTCCAATGCCATAAGAATCATGTCAATCAGAGTTCGGAATATAAAGATATGGCCGAAATACCGAAGTAGTGTCTGATGTAAAAGTGGGCTGGAATTCACGAAAATCTGGGAAGGTCGATTAATCGACTCTTTTGCTCGATTAATTGTGGCACAGAGAACAGTCTGACACGGAAGTGACTTTAAAGCAGATTTTTGGGGATTCTTTGGAGGGTCGATGCATCGACCCTACAGGGTCGATTAATCGACCCTGACTTGTCGAGCTGGGACACCTATGCAACTGGGAAACTATTTAAATCGGAACCAACAGTTCGAGTGGAGATAATTTTTAGAGAATTAGAGTTTTTATTTTTTTAGAGTAGATGTAGAGATAGAGATTCTTTATTCTTTTTGAGAGCTTTGTTCCTTTAATCTTTTCAGTATTCCTTCCTTCAATTTATTATTTTTGTTCAGTTGATTCCTACATTAATTTCGTTTGTGAAGATCATCGTACTTGTGGGTCAAAGAATTTTCATTGAAGTTTGAGGTATTTTTAATTAATTTAATTGATGTCATTTTTCATTCCTTATTTGTTTATGTCATTCACTTACAGCATGTGTGGCTAAATTCATAGGGATGAGGATCTAATGATTCCTATCCGAGGGATGTACTTCTAATAATATAAATTTAGGATTAAAATATGAGATCTTATTTTATGGTTGTTATGTTATCACAAACGGATGAAATTCCTGCCACTAACTGGGATCGAGTGTGCTAAGCCATGCCCTAGATCTCAGATCTGTAACGGTAATTTTACCCTAATTATTGTTAGATGGTCTTTTTGCTTTCATCATGTGGATCTACTTACGATTATGATCCGGGATCGAGTGTGCTGAGCCATGCCCTGGATCTTGGATTTGCAATGGTAAGTTTATCCTAATTACTCCCTAATCTGAAATCAAGTGTGCCAAGCCATGCCCTTGATCCCAGATCTATATATGAAAATCATCTCTGAAGTTAAGTCCTGATTGCATGGATGCAACGTGGAACTTATCAGGGTTTTGACCATTTATCTTCCATAAAAGATATTTTTCTTCAATGGTATATCTCATCGTTTAATCCTTAGATTTGTATTATGGGAAGAACAGACCAAAGATGGGAGGATTTAGTATCTTCATCTTTATCTTCATCTTTACCTTCATTTTTAATCATCAATTAAACTTTAGTTTGTAGTAAGTAATTGTCATCTCACAAAACTAGATCATAATATTGGTAGGGTACTGTTGAATCTCAGTAGATTTTTAGAGTTACTGTCTCATCTTTTTAGATCTTCAAAAATAGTCCTCGTGGGAACGATCTCGTACTCCGCACCCACTATATACAATCTGATTCATGCGCTTGCGAGTAAAACATTACAATTAAAATCACATCAAGTTTTTGATGCCGTTGCCAGAGATTAAATTAAGAAAATCTGAATTTTTAGTAGACAGTAAATTTTAGGAATTTCGGGGATTAAAATAGTATTTCTGCTAATTAATGAAAAAAAAAAAAAAATTCGTCGATTAATCGAGTACACTACTCGATCAATCGACTCTGTCTCGATCGATCGAGATTCATACTCGATCAATCGAGATTTCAAAAAAAAAAAAATTTATTTTTGAAAAAAAAAAATAATAATAATAATAATAATTCAGAAATTTCAATTTTGAAATTTTAAATTTTAAATTTTAAAAATTTCATGAGGTTTTCCTGTCTGAAACTTTCACTTTGTGCGTCATTTGCATGCACACTAGGTCTTCTAAAGAAAGAACTTTGGAGCCTTTAAATTCTGAGATCGAACGTGCTTGCCGGTCAAATCATAAGGACGTTAGAACAAGGCAAAAATTTTCTAGTGAATCATCCACTGAAGTCAATATGACTGATAACATGAATGGGCAACTCGAACAAGAGGAAGAACCAACATTGAACTACAAATACCCCATCATGCATTGTATACCCGCCACACCTGGTGGCCGGTTTGAAATCCGTACAAATGTTATCCAAATTCTTCCAATCTTTCATGGCATGGAGAGAGAAGATCCATACCAACACGTTAAAGACTTCGTCGAAGTCTGCTCATCTGTTTACCAAAACTTCAGCGAAGAATCTGTTAGGCTATGCTTGTTTCCTTTCTCTATAAAACACAAAGCAAAAGCCTGGTTAAACTCTCTACCATCGGGATCCATAACCACTTGGGATCAGATGGTCAAAAAGTTTTTGTCAAAGTTCTTCCCTATGGTGAAGACAAATGTCCTCAGACGTGAAATCACGGATTTCACGCAAGTGGAAGATGAGAGATTATATGAAGCTTGGGATAGATTCATGGATCTCTTACTCAAATGTCCACACCATGGACACTCAAAGTGGGGATTGGTCCAGTGTTTCTACAATGGACTGAGTCAACCAAATAAACATCTGATGGAGTTAATGAATGGCGGAGGATTCTTGAGCCTCAAGGAAACTGAATCTTATGCTTTCCTAGAAAAGCTAGCTGAGGATTCTTAGCACTGGGATTTCACAAAGACTCGGGAACAACCAGTCAAAGCTCGTGATCAAGCTGGAAGTTCAACCAAGAAGGGAGGACTATACGTAGTAAAGGATTCCCCAGATCTGATGGCTAAAATTGATTTCCTCACTCAACAAGTGGAGGAATTGAAATTAAAAAAGAATGTGTATATGATAAATACACAACCTGAGCCATGTTCAATTTGTGCAAGTCCAATACATATGGCAAATGATTGTACTTCAATGCAGAACTATCATGAAGACACATTTGAACAGCTAAATGTTGTGAATAATTATGGGCGGAATCAAGGAAATGTTTTCAATGAGAATAACCCAAATAGCTGGAGAAATCACCCAAATTTCTCATGGAAACAAGATAATCAAAGAATATAGCCCAGGAAACAGGGGACGAACTTTTATCCCCAACAAAATTTCAACCAATGACCACAGCAAAACTACGGTCAAGGGCAATTTTAACAGTAAGGGTTCAATAATCCAAATCAATTTCAATACAATCAAAATCAGGTTGGGCAGCCACGACAATTGAACCAGAATTTTCAGTTTGCACAACCAATAGGAGGTTATCAAAACCAACCTGTAATAACCCAAAAAATCACGCAAAAACTATGACCTCGGGATCCGTGCCCGATTGGTCACAAGTTTGACCAATCAGGAGATCAAGGGTTAGCATAGGATGTGATGAACGGACGAGATGTGATAGCTTGAGTGACTGCGTGGTGTGTGTTGTAAATATGAAGTCGCATATACCTATTGAGGTGCATGTGCTCAACACACAAACTAAGAGAGGGATAAAAGGGTTTAATAACCCTAGATGGGTATTTTGGGTTGTTGAAGGAGAGTAAAGAAGAGAGAGAGAGAGAGAGTAAAAAGAGTGATTAATGCAAGGAGTAAAGGCTAGTTGAGGAAGGAAGGATTCAAGTATTAAAGAGGCCGATTCAACGCAAGGGATCCGCTTTAGAGCTAAAGCTGGAACCCTAGCCTTCCAACCCTAGATTTGAAATCAATTTGAGATTGATTCAAGGTAAAATTTTGTAAATCAAATGCATAGATTATAGAGGCTAAATGGTAGTTGAAAATAGTTTAAATCTTAGGATAATGGCTTAGAAAAATAGAAGAAAAAGTGTGGAAGAAGATTAGGAAGAACAACTGAAAAAGTGAATCGACAATGTACTTCGTTCAATTTAGCCTCCCATTCCTCGCTGGGTTTAATCAACATTTAAAACTCAAGTATTACCCCGAGGTTGGAGAAATGACTTGAGGAAAAATCGACTAATCGAAATAGGATTTGATTAATCGATTTAGTTTTCGATGTCGATTTGGAATCGATTAATCAACTTGTGAAACTTCGACTATTCGAGCGGAAATTACTTTGAAAAGAAGAATTTGATTAATGAAATTGGATTCGATTAATCGAATGAAAACTCATTGTTGCGAGAATGGACTTTGCGAAAGGAGAATTTCGATTAATCGAAATTGCTTGATTAATCGATATTGACTTGATTAATCGATTTTGGAAATCGATTAATCGAATATTAATCGATTTTTTTGGGTTTGACTTTAAGATTCTTGGAGGATCTTATACCTTCTTATTTGCATCCTTTGTGATGTGTTTCACCTGTTATGTGGTACCATAGGTGGTACGTGTGGACTTGTGCACAAGGAGCCACGTGGGACCTTGATGCATTGATCAAATGAAGACTTGAGGTAGGGAACACCTTGAACATGTACCTTATTTTACAAGAGCATGTATGTAGTGATATAGAGTTCAATTCGAATATTTTACTGCTTAAAGAATTGTGAAAAGTGTGTGTGTGTGACATTCATAAGAGTAAACTAATGAGCCATCCCCAGGGGATGAAGAAGTAAAGAGATAAAAGCATCAGGTGTGATGCAAGTAAATGGATACATCCCAGGGATGTATCCAAGGATTGAATCATGTTTGATAGGGCCTAACTGATATAAGATAGCACAATTACACGGTGAATAACTATATGTAAGGCACCGATATTTTTGTTATTTGAGGTTTGATAGGGTACCCCACCGACGTGGCGGGATATCCACGACTGACACGGCAGGATATCCGTGACCGATACGGCGGCGAAACCGTAGGCCAGTGCGGAGGCTTATCCGTACATAGTAAGCACACCCCAGGGGTGTTGATTGAGACAAGTGAAACCCCGCCACCAATCCCGAGGGGAAAGGGGCTTGGGTACTATTTGTATTCCTGTGAATAGTTAAAGCTGCTCATATAGATGACGATGATGGGTATCGCGTCGGGGCACGATGCAATATAGCTGGGGGATTACTTAAGTTGAAAGTTTAAGTTTTGCGTTAGGGCCTTTGATCAACATTCATGAGTAAATGAAAAGATAAGTAATCAAGAGTAAAACGAAATGCTTTTAATCTGTTCCATTAGCTACTGCATAGATACATCATGCATGGCACATCATGCAATACACGTGAGTTATAATTTATATGTTCAGTGTTTGTTCCCTATTGAGCTAGGATGTAGCTCACCCTATAGACTATCGTCGCGGTCCACTATTAGCGATTCTGAGCTTGAGGCCGATCGGCGAGTCGAACCTTGCGGCCGGTGACGAGTTGGAGCCACCTCCAGAGGACTTCTTCTAGAGGACCCCGTTGTGCCACTTTGAGGGATTTTTGGAGAGGTTTTGTGCGGCTTGGTATGTCAAGCCTTGATTCTGTTTAAAATCATGTATATAAGGAGTTGGGATTTCTCTTTTGGGACGAACCATCCGTGATGATTTCTATCATCGGTGGTTCGGATCGGTTCTCCATTCATGCAGAGGCATGAGGGTAGAACTGTCTTTTGGGAAGTTAATTAATATAGATTCAAATTCTGCAAACTCGTTTATTATACTTCTCTATGCTTGATATACCAGTGTTCCGTGCTTAGCTAAAGGGCACGGTCAAGATGATCGTGCTGATGGCACGGGTTTCGGGGTGCCGAAATCCGGGCTGTCACAGTTGGTATCAAAGCTATTTTCTTTTAGCAATTCTGACAAGGGTTCTTTCGTCAGAACATAGGGGCTTCTGCTAACGAAACTTTAGTTTCAAATGCAACCGCAAAATGTCGTCTAGAGGAAGAGGCCGACCAAGGGGAGGCCAACAGAGGAGTCTACGTAGTGGAGATGATTACATCTCTCCTACAAATAGAGTGCCTTTAGGAGGTACTGAGGCCCCAGGGGGCAGTAGTAGTAGACAGCATAATGAAGAAGATCGAGATCATCAGGATCAAGATCTAAGAGAGCAAGAAAGATTGAGAGAAAGACAAGAAGATAGGGAGGAGCGACAAAGGATGATGCACACTATGGAGACTATGGCAGCTGCCATGGCACAACAAGCCGCATCCTTTGCAGCTCGAGCGATGTATCACCGAACTCCGACATTACCTTAGTATTTTAGTCATAACGTTTTATCTCGAACTCCGATTAAGACGATTCTTTTTGCGTTAGAAAGTTAATAGAAAAATCTACAACTTTCATGTTTTGACCAACTCATGAATCAATCGTCTTGATGGTCAAACAAATATGAGAATGTTACGTCAAATCGCTCGAGCGAGCTATTATCATCGCTCGAGCGAGGTATCATCGAACTCCTGCATTGCCTTAGTATTTTAGTCATAACTTTTTATTTCGAACTCCGATTGAGATGATTCATTTTGCGTTGGAAAGCTAATATAAAAATCTACAACTTTCATGTTTTGACCAATACATGAATCAATCGTCTTGATAGTCAAAAAAATATGAGAATGTTATCTTTGAACTTGCATATGCCATTGAAATCACATCTGTAAACTGAAATTGATATGAATGACTGAAAATCTAAATCCACCTGAATCCTGAAACCTGAATCTGCTTAAACTCTGAAAATCTGAAATCAAGAACCTGAACTATGTATAAGAGACTTGCATCTGATTTATATTAGTATCTGCATTTATTTTATGATTGACCTGAACGACCCCTCAAAAATTCCTGAACAACTTCCTGGCACAAGTTTCCCTCATTACGCAGGGGCTTGTTGCATCCTGAAAAAGGGTTCATGAACGACGATGGTAGGTAGGGGTTCCCATCGGCTATATTCCTGCTCTCGAGATATAGTTTACTCGGGAGGTATTTTAAGTTGAGGATTAAGTCATGAATTACTGAACTTTGCATATAGAAGTTAGAGAAACTAAGACACTGAAACACTGCATCTGTTCTTGAAACTGTTTTCACACATTTAGAAATAAATCTTACATATGATTTCCGCACCTAAATTCAGTTTATTATCTGCTTATATGTTTGACAAGCTATATTCCGATATTTGTTTTGAAACCATGTTAGTTAAAGTAAAATGTCGTAGATGTCTTTCTTCTACTGAGCTTTGTTGGTTAGCTCACTCCGACTATACGTCACAGGTTCAGGTATTGGCGTGGCTATTCGAGATCGTGGTGATCGACTATGTGCCTGAGGAAGAGCTTGAGGTTCCTCCTGAGGAGTTTTTCCCAGTATAGAACTTACTGATTTTCTTATTTGTGGTGAGAGTTAGACTTGAATTTGTGGGTCCATTTTAGTTGGATACCATCGTTTTATATTTGACGTTGATTTCTGTTTGAGCCATGTTTCGATGATGGTCGGCCATCATCGGTGGTTCTTTACTTTTAATTGCTTTCGCATTTATTTTAGCTATGGATATTTATCGCGCTTTACTCTGATATGTGCCCTGTTTGTCCAGCTTATCGTTTATTCGATAGGTTGGCGAACCGGCCTTTCCTATACCTGAGGGATTGGAAAAGTCGGGTCGTCACACAACCCGTCCTAATATCATCAAAATTGGATGCGAATCAGGAAGACCAACTCATGAATGTACTCAAAGAGCACAAAAGTGCCATCGGATGGTTGATAAAAGATATCAAAGGCATTAGTCCAATGGTGTGCATGCACCAATCCATTTGGAAGACAATACTAAGCCTTCTAGGGAACCACAAAGGAGACTAAACCCTAAAATGCAAGACGTGGTCCGAAATGAGATAATAAAACTTTTAGATGCTGGAATCATATACCCCATCTCTGACAGTAAATGGGTCAGTCCCACACAAGTGGTCCCTAAGAAGTCGGGAGTTACAGTAGTGAAGAATGAGGAAAACGAACTAATTCCTATAAAAATTCAAACAGGTTGGAGAGTGTGTATTGATTATCGAAAGTTAAATTTGATGACGAGGAAAGATCACTTTTCACTTCCATTTATCGATCAGATGTTAGAAAGATTGGCCGGGCATGATTACTATTGCTTCCTCGATGGCTATTCCGGTTATAACCAAATAGTCATTGCACCTGAGGATCAAGAGAAAACCACATTCACATGCCTTTTTGGTACTTTCTCCTACCGACGAATGCCGTTTGGGCTTTGTAATGCACCAGCTACATTCCAAAGATGTATGCTGAGTATTTCTTCAGATATGATCGAACGATTCCTCGAAGTCTTCATGGACGACTTCTCGATCCATAGAAATAGTTTTGCCGACTGTTTGAATCATTTGTCGCTAGTGCTTGCACGATGCCAGGAAAAGAACCTTGTTCTTAACTGAAAAAAATGTCACTTCATGGTTAAATATGGCATTGTACTGGGACATATCATATCATCCCAGGGTATCGAGGTCGATAAGGCTAAAGTTGATTTAATTGCCAATCTACCACCAATGAGGACAGTGAAGGAAATCAGATCTTTTCTAGGACACGCCAATTTTTATCGGCGTTTTATTAAAGATTTCAGCAAGATAGCGCGATCGCTATGCAGCTTACTTTCAATGGATGCCCCATTCCTCTTTGATGATAAATGTTTGCAAGCCTTTGAAACCATTAAGGCTGAATTGATAAAAGCCCCGATAATTCAATCTCCGAACTGGGACTTCCCGTTCGAAATCATGTGTGACGCCTCTGATTATGCAATCGGAGCTATTCTTGGACAACGAATAGAGAAATTACCGCATGTAAGCTACTATGCGAGTCGTACTCTCAACGATGCTCAGTTGAACTACTAAACTACCGAAACGGAACTTTTGGCAGTAGTTTTCACGTTGGATAAATTTTGATCCTATTTATTAGGATCTAAAGTCATGGTATTTACAGATCATGCTGCTCTGCATTATCTGTTCGCTAAGAAAGATGCTAAAGTATGCTTAATTAGATGGATCTTGTTGTTGTAAGAGTTAAATTTGGAGATTAAAGACAAGAAATGCTCAGAAAATATGGTGGCAGATCACTTGTCACGAATAATTATTGAGAAATCTGATGATCCCTGCTCAGATCTTGGAGAACTTCCCAGATGAACAGTTGTTTAGGATTGATTGCCCACCTTGGTATGCGGATTTTGTCAATTACCTAGTCACCGAGAAATTACCTCACCATTGGTTGAAGAATGAGAAATTCATTTTCTTAGCTCGGGTGAAACACTACTTTTTCGAAGACCCGTATTTATTCAAATACTATCCCGATCAAATCATACGAAGATGTATTCCTGAATCTGAGCAACCATGGATCATCTCGTTCTGTCATGAGTTAGCTTGTAGAGGTCACTTTAGTTCCAAAAAGGCTGTAGCAAAGATCTTCCAGAGTGGTTTTTACTGGTCGACGATCTTTAAAGATTGTCATCAGCATTGCAAATCTTGTCACAACTGTCAAATGCTGGGTCAGATCTCTAAGCGCAACATGATGCCGCTCAATCCAATTTTAGAAGTTGAATTATTCGATGTTTGGGGGATCGATTTCATGGGTCCTTTCCCGAATTCGTTTGGAAATACGTTCATTCTTGTCGGTGTAGATTATGTCTCGAAATGGGTAGAGGCTGTGGCCTGTAACATGAATGATCATAAAGTAGTGATCAAGTTTCTCAAGGATCAAGTATTTTCACGTTTTGGTATTCCAAAGGCGATAATCAGTGATGGTGGAAAGCACTTTTGCAATAAAGTGTTCACCCAATTAATGAAGAAATATGGTGTCACACACAAAGTTGCTACACCATACCATCCTCAGACGAGTGGCCAAGTTGAAGTCTCTAATCGGGAGCTTAAGCGGATTTTAGAGAAGACAATCCATCCGAACCGTAAAGACTGGTCGCTAAAACTGAATGACGCTCTATGGGCGTATCGAACTGCGTTTAAAACTCTGATTGGCATGTCGCCGTATCGGTTGGTTTTTGGTAAAGGTTGCCACCTCCCGGTCGAACTGGAACATCAAGCATTTTGGGCCATTAAGTCATTGAATTTTGATCACTTGAAATCTGGTGCCCAAAGGAGCTTACAAATAAATGAATTAGAAGAAATCCATGCTGATGCATATGACTGTGCTAAATCGTACAATGACTGTATGAAACAGGTTCATGATCAATCTATTCTACGTAAATCTTTCATCGTTGGTCAACAGGTTCTACTCTACAATTCTCGACTTCATCTATTTCCGGGGAAACTAAAAACCCGTTGGAGTGGTCCATTCAAAATCTCTCGAATACTCTCCAATGGGGCAGTTGATGTTATCAATCCGAGATACGGGAATATTTTTCGAGTTAATGGTCAAAGATTAAAATCGTTCCTTGAGGATACAATTGCATTCTCTGACACTCTTTCCTTGAGTGATCCACTGGCTCACCCTGACTGAGAAATTCACATGGTCGAGCTATCGACATTAAACTAGCGCTCATTGGGAGGCAACCTAATTTTGTGTAGTTTCTTTTTAGTTTTTTGTTTTTCAAAAAAAAAAACCCAAATTTGTGTAGTTTCTTTTTGGTTTTTTGGGAGTCGATGAATCGACCCCCAGAGTCGATTAATTGACCCCCTGAGGTCGATGCATCGACCTCCCAGGGTCGATTAATCGACCCCCACTTTTTGGGACCAGATACCTCCTGGGATTCTACTTGTCAGTCTCAATTATTTTTTGGAGTCCCTCAAGCGTACTGCCACACTTTTCATTGTTTCTTTTTTGCGGGACACCTCTTTCCACTCCTACTCCAACTCTATAAATTTTTCCTTTATATTCATCCTTAGGCTCACTTTCAATTAAATCTTACACAACCTTCTCATGGCCCGCGGATTCTATCTCACTAGAGTACGATTATCAAAGATGGAGGAGACTGCTAAAAAGCGGGAGCGCCGCTCTCATCGGACGGTCCCTTTTGAGCCTAGCAATGTTAAAATCATCGTCCTCGATTCGATGATCATTCTTTCCTGGGGAGAACCATCTAGAAAGAAGGTAAATCATTTCAAATCTCCTACACCGTGCATCGATACTGATATCGAGATAATTGATGTGATTCCGTCACCACCTCCCCCAGCTCCCTCTCTTATTGTCGCCATACCGCCTCCATCCATACCATCGGTGGTGTCTCATCAATTTTCCCTTGATCTCTGGGATAAATTGTTCCCTGTGCCTAAGAACATCAATTTAAGTGAACCAAGGTGGATGGGTCCGCCTAACAATGATTAACGGGGTTGGATTCTTGATTAGTTTAGGATTTAGGATTTATTAGTTTTTTTTGTTTCGTTTAGGTTATTTTTAATTCCCTAAATAGTGTACCCTTATTCTCTTCAATAAATTTTTGGTCATGTTCCAATTTGATGCACATATTCTCTGCACCTGATCTTTGTGTTGAGGTACTTTTCAACAGGTTTGGGGGTGCAATACTTATTTCAATCAATGAGGACATTGTTATCTTTCGGTTTGGGGTATGATTATTTATTTTGCGTCACTTATTTTTTATATGAAAAAAAAAAATAAAAAATTTAGAAATTAACTTTTTCTCGATCAATCGACAATGAAGGTCGATTGATCGACATCCCACTCTCGATCAATCGACTCCTTCGAGTCGATTAATCGAGACACAAAAATAAATAAATGAAAAAAAAATAAAAATTTGAAGTCATCATGCACATTATTTTGCGATTGTTTTCAAACTTTAGTTGATGATGCACGTGAATTTAATTTTGAGAATATTGATGTCATATTTTGATTACTTGTATCTAAAATGATGAAGCTTAATGTGATATTTTATGGGTAATTTTGATATTCATGTTTAGAATTTTTGCACTTATACCAAGCTAAGACTTAGAAATTGATGAACTGTTTTGAACGTTGAATCTTAGGTTCTTAGTGGAGACTAGACCCGGTGAGCTTTAGAGCTAATTTCTCATCATTGATGAGTGAATACATAAACTCGGAGTTTTATTTGAATACAGATTATTTTGCATAATCTCATACACTTCACTTTGGCTTGTGACTATGCATGCAATCAAATTCATATCATTATGTTAGAATGTACTGTATATCTACTCAAAATAAATAGGCAAGATTACCATCTTTTAAGGACATGATTGAAGGCCATCTTTGGCTCATTTGTGCTTAAAATATCCCACCTTAGATAAATTTATCCTTCTAGTATCCCTTTGAGCCTATTGAAAAAAATTATCTATATACATTCTTTGATAAGTCACGTTAACCTTTAACCCTTCACCATTTCTGAAAATTCAACTTTACCCTTCTTATTTATGAGAAATTAGGAACGAGGGATGAGAATGAACGAAAAGAGAGTAAGTGGAGAGATACCGAGTTGTGGTGTTTACTGAGAGTGTATGGCAAAAAAAATAAAAAGAAAAAAAGGGAGAAAAAGAAAACTGTGAAGAACAATAAAAAATATGAGGTGCTTCAAGAAAACAAAATTCAAAAGAAGAAAAAGGAGTGAGAAAAGAAAAAGAGAAGAAATAGAAAACTCAAAAGGTGTTTCCTTTCCGATTTCTCAGAAATTTTGAATCCCAACTTCCAATTCTTTCTTACCCTTTCCTGAGCCCCATTATAACCCTAAAAAGACCTTCATGATCTGATCTTGCATTGGTAACTGCCTTGTGGAGAGTGAATATGTGATACTTATGACACTTGATATGATATACTTAGGATAAACAAGTATCTTCTTATGAGATTTATTTTTATTCATTGATTGCATCGTGTTTCATTTATCATGTGAGACCTTTTTATTTGTTGTGTATTGATCTCTCACATGTATGTGAAAATTTATCCATCATCGGTGCCTTTATATTTTGAGAGTATATCTAAAGTGAGGATTGAGTCGAGACAACAGATCCGATGGGTTCCCGTTTGGACTAGTTATGAGATGGATGAATTTTGGTTTGGGTATGCACACACTTCACGTTTAGGCATGAATGGATGAGTTATCTAACGATTTGAGAATTAGACTAATTTGAATGGATACTAGTATGATTAGTGTAACATTATGATTTAAAATTGAGAATTCGCATGTTGAATTGATTAATAATATTGAGTTTTGAATGGTATATATGTTATCAAAATCATATTTTGAAAACTCAATTTTATCGATGGTTTCAAAAATGTATTGAAGTTTGTGGGTAACTTCACTGTAAACCCTCAGGAGACACAACTCCTCCACTAGGGATCACCTAAGAGTTTAAAGGCTTGTTGCATATGCTAAGTGCAATCGTGCTCCCTACGAAAGTGGCATTTATTTTTCTTTAGTTTGCTTTACTCGAGGACTAGCAAAGTGTAGGTTTGGGGGTGTGATGAGTAGTAAAATATGATGATATTTCACCCCTAAATACCTATATTTAGCTATCCGATGAAGGCTATCTGATGAGAATTACTAGATTTAAAGTGTTTCAGGTAAATACAACCAAAGTGCAGAAAACAGCCTAAGAATTCTGAAAATAATGCCAAAACACTGCAACTCTGGGTCATCAAGAACTTGGTGTGACTTGCATCTCAATTTAGACTATCAAGACGTCAGATTCACGAAATTTTCAAAACATAAAAGTTGTTGATCTTTCTGTCAGCTTTCCAACAACGTAAGAATCATGTCAATCTGAGTTCAGAATAGAAAGATATGACCGAAATACCGAAATAGTATCTGATGTAAAAGTGGGCTGAAATTCACGAAAATCTGGGAAGGTCGATTAATCGACTCTTTTGCTCGATTAATCGAGACACAGAGAACAGTCTGACACGGAAGTGACTTTAAAGCAGATTTTTGGGGATTCTTTGGAGGGTCGATTAATCGACCCTGACTTGTTGAGCTGGGACACCTATGCAACTGGGAAACTATTTAAATCGGAACCAACACTTCGAGTGGAGATAATTTTTAGAGAATTAGAGTTTTTATTTTTTTAGAGTAGACGTAGAGATAAAGATTCTTTATTCTTTTTTAGAGCTTTGTTCCTTTAATCTTTTCAGTATTCCTTCCTTCAATTTATTATTTTTGTTCAGTTGATTCTTACATTAATTTCGTTTATGAAGATCATCGTACTTGTAGTTCAAAGAATTTTCATTGAAGTTTGAGGTATTTTTAATTGATTTAATTGATGTCATTTTTCATTCCTTATTTGTTTATGTCATTCACTTACAGCATGTGTGGCTAAATTCATAGGGATGGAGATCTAATGATTCTCATCCGAGGGATGTACTTCTAATAATATAAATTTAAGATTAAAATATGAGATCTTATTTTATGATTGTTATGTTATCACGAACGGATGAAATCCCCACCACTAAGTGAGATCGAGTGTGCCGAGCCATGCCCTGGATCTCATATCTGTAACGGTAATTTTATCTCAATCATTGTTATATGGTCTTTTTACTTTCATCATGTGAATCTACTTACGATTATGATTCGGGATCGAGTGTGCCGAGCCATGCCCTGGATCTTAGATCTGTAATGATAAGTTTATCCTAATTACTCCCTAATCTGAAATCAAGTGTGTCGAGCCATGCCCTTGATTTCAGATCTATGGTGGTATTTTTGTTAGAATTTTTTACCCACTTTGGGGATGATTTTTAGTTGCATCTGAGATCAAGTGTGTCGAGCCATGCCCTTGATTCCAGATCTATATATAAAAATTATCTCTGAAGTTAAGTCCTGATTGCAAGGATGCAATGTGGAACCTATCAGGGTTTTGACCATTTATCTTCCATAAAAGATGTTTTTCTTCAATGGTATATCTCATAGTTTAATCCTTAGATTTGTATTATGGGAAGAACAGACCACAGATGGGAGGATTTAGTATCTTCATCTTTACCTTCATTTTTAATCATCAATTAAACTTTAGCTTGTAGTCAGTAATTGTCATCTCACAAAACTAGATCATAATATTGGTAGGGTACTGTTGAATCTCAGTAGATTTTTGGAGTTACTGTCTCATCTTTTTAGATCTTCAAAAATAGTCTTCGTGGGAACAATCTCGTACTCCGCACCCACTATATACAATCTGATTCGTGCGCTTGCGAGTAAAACATTATAATTAAAATCACATCAAGTATCTCGAGTGCATGACATTGATCAAAGTAAACGGTAAACACTTAAAAGAAATATCCGAGTTGAAAGTGTTAACTCCTCTCTAAAATCTGAGGTTGAGGAACTTAAACTAGTCAAGGAGAAAGAAGAAAACACTATGAGATCTCTCCAAGACAAAGTTAGGTTCCTTGAAAATGAATGCCAAGAGCATCATGAGAATTTTGAGGTCCTCACCCTTGAAAATGAGAAGTTGAAAAGTGAACTTGTCTCATCAACCTCAAAGTTCACTAGTTTTTACAAGGGTGAAGAAAAACTTGAAAAATTATTTGGCATTGAAAAATTAGGAGCTAATAAGGGTGGTCTTGGATATGTTGGTACTTCTTCCTCTAAGCCCAAGACCAACTCAAAGCCAATTGTGAATATACTTAATGTTTCAAAATTTGTTAGTAGAAAAGTTCCTAGGTGCTTCTACTGTGGTAGACAATGGCACGTTATTTCTAATTGTGCTATTAGGAGAAGGGACATGTATCAATCCCTAATGATTAGAAGGAATCACATAGATAGGGGTAGAATTTGGCCTAATGGTAAACCTATTCCTCATAGGAACCCTAATGCTCACTTTGAGAAAAGGAGAAACTGATACAATGCTAGAACTATTCCTAATAAGCATACTATTGATGTTGGCCACAGTACTAACAATGGGGCTGAGTTAAGGGCTATTACAAAGGGGATTTTGTTATTTAAACGGCTAAATCATTTTAATGTGATTATTGAAAGTGATTCTAAGGTGGTTGTGGATTGGTTTCATGCGGGTAAGTGCACATTGTGGTATTTATGGGATTATTGGGATGATTTACTTATGGCTCTTGAAGGAATTAACTTTATGGTTGTGCATCAATTTTGGGAAGCTAATCAAGCAGCAGATTTCCTAGCACGGCAAGGCTAGTTGGGTCGAAATTTGACTTACAAAGGATATCAAAAATTGCCACGATTTTCTAGAGATGTCCTTCATCTTGATAAGTTGGGTTTTCCTTGTCTGAGGACTGTGTTTTTTTTTAGTTTTTTTTAGTTCTTAGATGCTTGCTTAGTTTAGTTTATTGCTTTAGTTATAGTTTTTTGTTTTGATTATTTTTTCCCTATAATTTTGATATTTGGGATGCTTTCTTTGAATATCTGTAAATCCCAAGTGTCCTGCATGTTACCACAGTTTTCTTCCTCCACAGGTGAGGGCTTTTAATAAAATTGGGAGGGGGTCACTCATGGACAGGTGACCTTTGCCTCTTTTATAAAAATATATATATATATATAAATTATTGATGTTCGATACCAGAATGTGAGGCCTAGCATAAGAAAAGTAGCTAAAAGTGATGTTTTTACTGGTTCTGTGATTCCTAGATACACTCTCAAGTGGATCAGGAAAATCGATCTGAATTAAGCTTCGTTGTTCTTGTATTAAAAGTAGGTTTCTGTATTTTCTTATTTTTGTGCAAAAATTTAAAAAAAAGTTTTGAAAAACTTAAAAAAAAATTAATATTACATTTTCTCTGTTTTGTTTTCCATGTTTATTACAAAAAAAATAGAGGAAACATTGGGAAAAAGAAATATGTTTGTCAAAACACAAGAATGGCAGGGTATTCAATGCAATGTCATGATTTTAACTGAATTTATATTTTTTAGTGTATGTTCTTAATTTTAAAGTTGAATCAATTGAAGTGCATTGGATTTGATTTTTTTTTTTTTTTTTTGAGAAAATTGGATTTGATTTAATTTGGCTTTATTTGCTAAACTAATATTATGCTTGCTTAAATTAATTAGTATGTTTACGCATTGATTATATTAGAGAAGTCTGGACAAAACATGTGGTCATCTGAAAATGAGTGGTGTTGAGTTTTCTATGTTTTGAAACCTTACAAGGTGAATTTGGTAGCCTTTTGAGTTTGATATTTTTTTTTATTAGAAAGGGCTACCCATATGACCTATGTGAAAGTCATCACTAAGTGGACAGTGAAAAGGGCTACAAGGTTTGTGCTGGTGTTAAAGCCACCATATTTTTTTTTGAAAAAAAAAGGTCCACAAGAAGGGTTAAAAAGTGTAATACCCTATACTTTCCTTGATAAAGTTTATTATAAAACAAAAACGAAAAGCAAAGTTGACAAATTGAAGAAAAAATTTGAAAAAATAGGATGAAAATGGAGACTGCATAAAGCAATTATCTTTACGCCAACCCTTACCTTTTTTTCACTAAATATTGTTTTAAAATTTTCTAGGGGCAACATCACAAATTAAATCTTGTATACATGTTTTCGATAGTCTGATTGGTAGAAAGGATGTTGCATCTTGTTAGTTTTAGTTTGCATATGAATGTTAATCTTATGATGTTAAATTGTTAATTATTTATATGTGCCAAGATTAATTTGATTTAAAGAGTTTGAGTCGATACAATTTTTTATAAACTTGATTCATTAATTCGTGTTGCAACGAATTTCTTGGTATTTGGGTGAACTTTAAAAAATATTTATACAAATTGTCAACGGCTATTGATATTTTTTAGGTGAATTTTGAATGATTTTCTAAAATATTTTTTTAATAACTTTGTGCACTTGTTTTATTTAATATTTGCTTACACCAGGCTTGTTTGGTGTATGATTTATCCTTGTCACCTTAATAATTGGCCTTATTTCCCAAGTAATGATAATGTAATGATAGATCTTTGTGAAGCTGCATGGGCTCTATTTTTGTTTCTTATAGACTTGAGCTCTCTTATTTTTAGTGTTTTAGATTACAGGTGAAGATGCTGAAGATTCTTTTTTGTCCACATCATCATGTGTTTACTTGGCATAGGTTTAGGGGGAGTGTATTGAGTTGTAATTTTTTACATGACATATAGATTATCTGTGTAGGATTGTTTATGATTAATATAATTTTTTTATCCCATATTCTTGTAAACTAGGTTTCGTCATAGATGATGACAAAGGGAAAGAACATTAGATCTGATTATCACGATCTATGATAACCTAGTAGTTCATTCTCATATGTGTTGTCAAGTATAACTATACTCATTTGTGAATCTTATGTAATATGATTGAGAGGCCCCAATGAAGTTTCCTGAGTTCCCTCTTTTTTCCGACTTTGAAGTCTTCCCTTTGATTGTTCTACTTTTAATAATGTCGTCAAACACCGGTTGGAGACTCTCATTCCGAGATTCTTAGCCAAGTCGATCAACCTGTTGATCATGTCTGACTCCAGGGGCGGAGTCAGGATTTTTTCATAGGATGGTCATCTAATCAATTAATGTTGAAAAATTATATAATTATTTTTCTAAGTAAACGCTAAAAAAATATATCTACAAATGAAACTAGATACGAAATAAAAGAAAATCATATACATATTGATTAGGTCGTTTCAACAAAATTGACGTAATTCAAAATTCCCTCGAAGGATGACTACGAGTTCAAAGAGTAGAATGATGTGGCAGTACGTTGCAGAGAGCCCGTGAGACCATCGAAGCTGTTGAACATATCTTGATGATGAACGGGAAGACCCAACATTTTTTTATTTAATAATTTTGATGCCTTTGTTTCAATTTACGTATTACTTCGGATAAAGTTTTCTGTTTTGGTGTTTAATAATGGAAATGATAGGAATATGAGTACAATGAGGGCCCTAAAACAGTTGCAGGGGCCTTGTTATGTGTAATAACTTTCTTAATTTTTTTAATTAATTATACTAGAGCCTATATACCATATATGTGAGTATGTAGCTATAGAACATAGTAGAGCCTGTGAGAGAAATCTCTCCGAAAATAAGTCCGTGGAGCACCTAAATAGATGAAGGGGAGCCTAAAATATAATTTTGGATGGATGAGAATCTACTAATATAAATTAGGATCCCTAAAGCTTAGTAACAAATTTTTAAAAAGTTTGGGTGGTCAATTGACCACCCAATTCATAGAGCCACTGTCTGACTCTGATGGCTTAGTCGGTTCTACCTCAGAGCCGACATCCGTATTCGGTGTCTTGCTGCTACATTCACCAAACGCAAATTACAAAAAGCCTTTAGCTCTCACATACGAGCTGAATATGGAACCTTTTCATTAATAATAATAATAATAACTTCAGTTCGACTGCTACAATCCTTTTTATTATTATGAATTATTTTTACATTAGTCACCGTTCATTTGATTGGGTGCCACATGGCAGTAACCCCAAATTACCTGGTCCTTTATTCTACAAAGATTATTCAGTTGCCTATTATCAAAAGTTTGACCAAAAGACTTTTCACGTACACTTGGCAAAATCTAGCTTGGAGATCCTTCTTCCTTAGTCTTAATTTGGTGTCAATTTTGAACCATCCAATTAAATCTGATCATTAAATATTTGTAGAACGCTTCAATTATTACAAACCCTTCTCCTCTCCTTCATAGACTTGCTGTGCTTGGAGTTGAAAATATGGTTATCAGCCCCAAACCATGTTTTGTGTTTCTCATCTTTTCATTTATCTTCTCTATCTCTTTAAAAACCCATATATGTATTGCAGCTAATTCCATATCTCAAGGCCAATATCTCACTGGAAACCAGACTATAATCTCTCCAGATGGAAAATTTGAGCTGGGTTTCTTTACCCCAGGTATGTCTCATAACTACTACATAGGAATTTGGTTCCAAAAAGTTCCAAAACAAACAGTAGTTTGGGTGGCGAATAGAGAAACACCTCTCCCTAACACATCATACACACTAGAAATCACACAAGATGGGAATCTTGTCCTCACAGACCAATCAAAAATCCCAATATGGTCTACAAATTCCACTTCCACTACCTCAAATTCAACTGTTTTAGAACTTCTTGATAGTGGAAATCTGATTTTGAGAGAGGGGTCAAACTCAATTACTTGGCAGAGCTTTGATCACCCAACTGATACATGGCTCCCGGGTGCCTGGATCGGTTTGAATAAAGTCACTAACAAAACAGCGTTCCTTACTTCGTGGAAAAGTTCGGAAGATCCATCACCTGGAAGTTATTCTCTCGAAATCGATAAAAATGGAGCCAGTCGGTATTATTTACTGTGGAAGAGATCTGTTCATTACTGGGACACGGGAATTTGGGACGGGCGGGGTTACAGTTTCGTTCCTGAATTGGGCGGAGAAGATTATGTCCGATCTAGCTTTGTCAACAATGAGAGTTTGCACTCTTTCACTTACACGATTCTCGACAGTTCTGTAATATTAAGGTTTTTTTTGGAATCGACGGGACAAGTTAAGACATTCTTGTGGTTAGAGCCTGATTGGAGTTTATTTTTTACGAAACCTGCAGAATTATGTGATGTATATTCGCTATGTGGCGCTTTTGGTTACTGTTACCAAAGCACCACTCGCCCTTGTCGGTGTTTGCAAGGTTTCGAACAACAATCTTCGAAAGAATGGGATCTAAGTGATTTCTCGCATGGGTGTGCTAGAAAAACACCCTTGCGTTGTACTAAGAACAACTCGGCTTTCAGTGAAAAAGATAAGTTTTTGATGATCCCCCATATGGAATTGCCAGAGAATCCACAATCTACTGTAGTTCAGAGTGTTGGTGATTGTGAATTGTTCTTGTGCAGCTTATATGTAACATCCCGACTTTGCATAGCCTTGATCCGTACACTTCGGTACTTGTGCCGATGGGTCATGAGCCGAGGATGCCTCTTTACAATGATGTAATGTCTATAGATCAAATTCAATGAACTTGATCGATGATAACTAGACCCGGTGTAAGAGCTTGATGCTCATGTACACTGGACTGTGGTGTAGCTGTTTCACACCCAGTCAAGAGAGAAAGTAGTATAAATAGAAACCTAGGGCATTTATTTCTATTTACTGCTAAAGGGAAGAGAGTTAAGAAGAGAGAGAGACAAACCTAGGGTTATTCAATGCTACGAGTGAGCTGCCGAGATCGATCCATCATCCAAGGGAAGAAAACGACTAATCGAGCAAGGATCCACCAAGTACGACAACTCCATGGAACCCTAGTTCTTGAGCTAGAGGAGGAGATCTCGCTCAAACCTAGGTAAGGAACTTCAATACATTATAGATGGCTTTCAACAAGCTAAAAGTAGTAGAATCAGTTGAAATGATGAGAAGAAGTTGAGTTTTGAAGTGGGTTGAACCAGTGAGAAACCCTCATTACGAAGAAAAGCAGGCAATTTCATTGGTCGAAAATCATTTCGACCGATCGAAATAGCCACAAAAAGGGCTTTTAGGACTTAGTGAAATTAAATTAATTTAGTTTCAACCGATCGAACTCTATATAAAGCAGAAGGTGATTTGGACTTTGAGAAATTAAAATTGAATTTTAATTCGACCGTCAATTTAAAATGCAAAATTGCCTTGTAGAATTGACCGATTGAAATTTATTTCGACCGGTCGAATTCATTTTGACCGTTAAGCCTTGACCTTAGGCATTGAATTTGGATTGACCGATCGAAATCCCTGTTTTTCTGGTTTGATTACTGTTTATTTGTGGAAACACAGGGACTTTCCACGATGGGTTGTACATCATTCTAATGAATGAGTGTGCCTTGTTTAGGTGAGGTTACGTGTGTGGAGCGAACCAACCTTTGAAGGATGAGCATGCAAGGAATTACTTTGTGAGGTAGGAAAACCATCTATCATGTGCATTGTTTTGACGATATGTATCTTTGTGTCATGATATGTCTCTTGTTGATATGACTTCGTATTTGCTTCGACATATGATTTTCGGATATGCTTTGACCGTGCTTCGTTATGTTTTGATATATGAATTCCGCATAAGTCTTGACATATGTTTAGTATATGCTTGAGTATGTGACCTCCGTTATGATATGTTCGATATGGCGTCATGTGCAAGATATGAGATTTGAGGCGTTGTGATATGAGCATGTGTGAGTTTTGGTTTCAAAGTAGTTTTCATCTAATGTATAGTTATCACAAACACCACGGCGATAAGCTATATATACGCACTTACGATTTGAGGTTATGTGAATACCCGACCAAGCAATGCGGTATAACGTATTGTGGCGGCGGATATCAACACCCTTTGTGTGATACGTTAGTATGTATGTGTGATACGTTCATTATGCTTTGTGTGATATGTGATCCCTACCGTTTAACGGTGCCTTAACTCTATGGGACCTTGAATATGTGTGAATATGACTCATGTGAGTGGCGATGGTGGGTATTCCATCGGGGCTTGAGGCTATAGTTCCTCATTCTATTACTTTAAGTAAAGCACTTTAAGTTTTCTTTTCATCGATGATATGTGTGAACATGAATCCATATGTATGTGTGTGTAAAACTATGAGATCACTTTGGATATATTTCGTTTTGTTTCGTTTCGTTTTGTCATGCCATGATATCGTATTTGATGTTCGATAAGCATGCTATAAGTTTTACCTACGAGCTTGGATGAAGCTCATTCCTTCACTAATATTTGAGTTAGGAGAAGAAGTTGGGGCTGAGTTACGGCGAGGATCGACTTTGACTAGCGAGGATCTAGAGGAGCGAACTTGGGAGAATTGCCGTTTGTGCCCAACGAGTAGGTCGCCTTGAACCTTAGATCCATGTTTTGAGAGCTTTTTAAGTTGTAAAAGTATACTCTGTAATTACATTTTTTTTTTTTGATATTCTTTTGGAGGAACCATGTTTCGGTAAGGATGGGTCCTTACCGGTGGTTCCAAACGGTTCTTTTCCATCTCTAGGGGATTAGAACCGTCTTTTGGGTTATAAATGATAGAAATATGTCTTTTGATGTAAGTTTCGTCAGTGTGGTTCCGCTTAGTATTCCGCTGTGCAACTTTGTGAGACGCAATGTGATACAATTACGGGCTCGGCCTTGCGCCGATCCACCAAGCAGCACGCAGGTTTGAGCGAAATTTGAAACATCCTGAATTTGAGTGGACTAACGAATGTGAGGAGAGCTTCCAAGAACTTAAGAGACGGCTTACTTCCGCTCCAGTGTTGACTATTCCGTCAGGTAGTGGAGGTTTTGCTGTATATAGTGATGCATCTTATGGAGGTTTGGGTTGCGTGTTGAACCAACACAGCAAGGTTGTTGCCTACGGCTCAAGACAGTTGAAAGAGCATGAAAGAAACTATCCGACACATGACTTAGAGTTAGCCGCGGTTGTGTTTGCGCTCAAAATTTGGCGGCACTACCTGTATGGTGAAGTCTTTGAGATCTTTACCGACCATAAAAGCCTCAAGTATTTGTTCACACAGAAAGATTTGAACATGAGGCAACGACGGTGGATTGAATTTCTTAAAGACTACGATTGCACAATCCAATATCATCGGTAAAGCTAATGTCGGCGGGACGCATTGAGCAGCATACATCTCGATTAGCTAGCCTCATTTGGGACTTCAGATGGAAGTTGTTTGAGGACCTTCGCTCTATGATAATAATATTGCGGTTAAGGATACCGGTGTGCTATTGGCAAGTCTTACGATCAGGACTATTCTTGACCACATATGTGAACTTAGACGAAGATGAAGAACTCGTGAAGCTTGACAAAAGGCAAACTGAAAATAAAGAAGATGGGTCATTGCTATTTCGCGGAAGGTTGTGTATACCGTCGATGATGAGTCGAGACGGACTATCTTTGGATGAGGCACATAAGTCTAAATATGCCATTCATCCGGGTGGTACAAAATGTACCATGATTTGAAGAAGTGTTATTGGTGGAGGATTGAAGAAGGATATTGCGAGAATATGTTTCAAAGTGCACGGTGTGTCAACAAGTGAAAGTAGATCATCGACACCGGTGGTCTTCTACAACCTCTGATACGGAATGGAAGTGGGAGTCCATTTCGATGGATTTCATTGTGGGATTGCGGGGGCGTTGAGCGCCATAATGCCATATGGGTAATAGTGGACCCGTGACCAAGTCGGCACACTTTTGCCCTATAACACTACGTACTGCAAGCAAATTGGGTGAGTTGTATATGAAAGATTGTCGACTACACGGCATTCCTCGAGCATTGTGTCGGGACCGTGATCCCTTGTACACTTCTATATTACAGGCAAAGATTCCAAGAAGGTATGGGCACGAGATTGGACTTGATTACGCATTTCATCCACGGACGTGATCGGGAGAGAGGTCAACCAAATTATTGAAGACATGTTGCGAGCATGCATGATCGATTTCAAGGATCATGGGATCAACATCGCCCATGATTGAATTAAACACAACAACAGTTTTCAACGAGCATTGGGATGGCTCCATATGAAGCCTTATATGGGCGGAGATGCAGTCTCCGATCAAGCGGGAGGAAACCGGTGATAAGTTTGTTTTGGGACCGGAAGGCGATTAAGAGAAATCTTGAAATTGTGCGAGATCATCCGAGAGAATCGAGAACCGCCTGAGCCGTCGGAAAGATTCTGGACACCAAGCGTCTGGCGTAGAATTCAAGTAGGAGACCATGTGTTCATCAAGATATCTCCAATGAAAGGGTGATGCGCTTTGGAAGCGAGGAAGTTGAGTCCTCGCTTCGTTGGACCGTTTGAAATATTGGGGAGAGTTGGCGAAGTTGCATATCGGTCGCATTACCCCATGCGTGCGTATCTATGTTGAGGAAAGTAATGCGTCAGATCCGACCCATATCCTCGATGCACCGCCGGTTGAGGTCTATAGAGACTTAGCGGTTATTGAAGAACCTCTGACGATTTTGGACCGGCGAGCAAGTGTTGCGTTGAGGCGAATTCCTCTAGTGTTAGTACAATGGAAGAATCACTCAAGGGAAGAGGCGGCGTGGGAGCGTGAAGCCGAAATTCGAGCTCAATATCCGCGTTATTTACTGGATTGAAAATGAAAGGAGGGTTGAGAGTGAGAAAGTGATTGTAATTGTAAAGTGTCAAATTCATGTATATGAGCTGGAAGATTTTGGTTATAAAAATGAATTTGAAGGTAAGAGGGTGAGAATTTTGATCTGTATGAGAAAAGCAGAGAAAGCGAAGTTTTTACGTAAATTGACGTCGAATTCATTTTTGACCGATCAATTTATTTTCGAAATGGTCGAATTATATACAATCGACCGTCGAATTATATGGGCGATGGAAGCGGAAGGCTGTTTTAGCCTAAATTGAATTCGGGTCGAAAAATTTTCATCAATTCTGAGGACAAACGAAATTCATTTTGAATTTCGAAATGAAATTTTTTTCGACCGTCGAAATCGTTGATTACCTTTTAAGTGAATTTCGGTGAAATCTTTCCGATCGAATTTGGTTAGGTATATAAATACCGAGAACAGCTGTTTTCTTGCCCATTCAATTCTTTTCGCCTTGGGGCGGTTCCTTTTCAACCACTTTTGAGGTTCCAAGGCCTATAAAACACCGAATCGCTTTGGGAATCGCGATCTAGCCATCACAAATCGGTAAGTTGTGATTTTGAAGTTCAAATTGTGTTTTGCCTAAGAAATTCCTAAAATCCCTAGAACCCCTAGTTTTCTTCAAAAAACCCTAGATTTTGGGAAATGACTCCTAAGAGGAAGGAACACAGATCCAAAACTCCTACGTCGAAGCGGCCCAAAGTCGCTACGGGCCCTTCGCCTACGTCGATTCCTCCGCGAACGACACCTCAACCACCACCCACATCCCTCCAACCATTCCACCTACGGGCAATCCGATTACCAAAGCGTCCCTAAAAGACACCGTGTAGTGGTGGAGCGGAAAGGGTCTTGCGTATGAATTTACCATCGATCCCGCTCTGTATGCGACGTATGAGGAACCGGGCATCAATGCTTGGACGATCAACTATTTGAACAAGTGCGGGCTCGATAATCTCTTGAAACCCATTCACCAATACTATTATCCGCGCCTTGTGCTTGTTTCTGAACATGATTGTCAACTCAGCGCTAACACCATTTCTACCAAGGTCGATGGAAAAACCTACACTTTCACCCATGCCATGGGCTGTGCGGCGTTGGAATGCTTTGATACGTATGGGGATGGCGTAGACTTGCTACCACCTAACCCGCCTAACCTCACCCATACGTTCATAAGAAGATGACCTATGGACGAACCGCAAAGGGGCGAGCCATCAACCGTTCCGATCTGCCCAATCATATGTGGTTCCTAGATACAATTTTCAAGTGTAATTTATACCCAATCCGCCATAAGACCCAAAGGTTAGGCATTTTGATGAATGCACTTTTTGCCGCTTTCGAGGGCAAATGGTTCGATGATGGCGGTAGTCTTTGAGAATCAAACATGGAAGAAAGAAGGCGCTACAGGCGTTGAGGGAGGAGCATATCCCTATGCCTCCTTCATCTCACCATGTTTGATGAATTTTCGCAACCTCGGTCCACAAAGTATCTCCCAAGGAACCAAAGTCTTCCAACAACGTCCTTCTATACACATTCAGACATTGGAAGGGGACGTACAACAGTCTCAAGCCACACCTCCCCCACTCCGCGCCCCACGTACCACCAGTGCCTCCACAACCTCAAGATGTACATTCTGAGGCAGCACTGCACCGTTCATGACGAGCCGATCGATGAGGCTCCTATCCCCGGGCACCCTGAGTTTATTCCACCTGCTCAGGAGGTGCCTATGCCGGTGATCCCTATCCATATGCAGCCTCATGCTCACCAAGGCGCAGATCGCCTTGAGGACTTGGCTGCTCTCATTCAAAAGAGTAATCGCCAGGTCAACCAGCGCTTGGATTTCTTCGAGCTACTCCTCGGAGATGCGCTGCAGGCCATGTATCCCACGGATTATATGCAGAGGATCGCGGCGATGCGCGCACAGGTCTACGGGGCTCCGATCTACGAGGAGGACGAGGGAGTGCCACTAGGAGAGGAGGAGGCTGATGCCCAGGAGGAGCAGGGAGACGATGTGCAGGCGGGAGACGGCGTAGCTTCTGAGCCCGAGGATGCGCCCGTGGATGCAGCTGTTGGAGATGACCCTCTGATGAGTAGTGAAATATGATGATATTTCACCCCTAAATACCTATATTTAGCCGTCCGATGAAGGCTATCTGATGAGATTTGCTAGATTTGAAGTGTTTCAGGTAAATACAGTCCAAGTTTCTAAAACAGCCCAAGAATCCCGAAAATAATGTCAAAACACTGCTATTTTGGGTCATTGAGAACTTAGTGCGACTTGCAGCTCAATTTGGACCTTCAAGACGTCAGATTCAGGAAATTGCTAAAACATAAAAGTTGTAGAGCTCATCGTCAGCTTTCCAACGCTTCAAGAATCACCTCAATCCGAGTTCGGTACAGAAAATTATGAGTAAAATACCGAGGCAGTATCTGATGCAAAGCTAGGCGGGAATTCACGAAAATTACTCTTAGATGTCAATCGAGAGAGGTATTAGGGTTAGGCTATTATAAAGGAAGCCACGAGTTTCTTGGGGGATTATTATTTTTTTGCAATTAGAATATTATTCATTCTTTCTTTTTAGTTTTAGGGCTCTTCACTTTGGGGAATATTTTCTTCATCTTTTCAAGTCTTCTTCTCTCCTTCTTAGGGTTTATTAGGATTGGTGTACAGGATTTGCATTATTTTTCTCGAGAAATTCATAGATTGTATTTAGGAAAAACAATTGCAAATATCTTTTGGAAGAAATAAAGAGGAATGACTTTGAAAGAAAAGGAGATCAAACACCAAAGATGGCTAAATCGATGAATCGGGGAAGATCGATCCCCAGGATAAGTACCTATGTTTATGATTAATACCTGATCTATTATTGTTATCATGGAATCGTTTTGCTCAAAGTTTGTGTGATTGAAAATATTTTAAATGCTTTTATTATGACCGTTGATTGCGGCGTATCAGCGGTAGTAATCAGATCTGGACTGCGGTGATCTGAGGCGTAAAGCGATTATGTCTTGATTGTCGTGATCTAAATATCATGAGATCGCTATGCTTTTACATGACTCATCTGCATGATGTTAAATGAGTCATTGTTTTTAGATAGGGTATCTTGGGATTGATGATCATATTTTATTTCAAGTCATTTTCTAGATGAATGATGGTGTGAATGATGATTTAATGCGTAGGTTTTAATGATAGAAAAGTGCGAATGGGGTAGCATATTCCTTGATCTCATTTTAATATTGTTAAATAGATTTATCGATGTAATTAATTGTTTAGATTAATTTATTTTTACGCATTTAGGAAAAGTGTGTTAAGTTTTTTGGTAAAATTGAATCGCCTTTGGCTACTTCCTTAGCGTTTTTAAAATCTCTAAAAAATTAATTAAAATTCACGTTTCCACTGGGTTCGACACTGTTCTTGCCATACTTGCAATAGATCTTGTGCACTTGCAAGGTTACATTCTAAATCGATCAAGTTTTTGGCCATTGTTCTTGAAAATCGGTGAAATTTTGATTAATTCAGATAGGGATTTTTCTGTTTTGAGTGTTTAAAAAAAAAAAAAAAAAAAAAAATTATTTCCCTTATTTTTCTCTCTTTGATAAGATTTTGTGGAGTCTTTTTAGGAAGTTTAGATTTTTAGGATACCTTCCTTTGGAAATTTAGGAAAGAGAGCTTTTCAGGACTTCTTATTTTAGATTTGGTAGGACTCTTTTTCCTTATTTTCCTCTTTTAGATATTTTTAGGATTTTCTAAATTTAGTCATTAACTTTTGTGGGACTTTTGTTTTAGGATTTTTAGGAATCTTTCATTCTTCTCCTTATTTTTCTCTTTTAGGAAAGATTTTATAGGATTTTCAATTTTAATTTTTAATTTTCGAATTTAATTAAAAAAAAAAAAAAAAAAAAAAATTAAAAAATTAAAAAAAAAATTTTAATTCGAATTTAAAAAAAAAAAAAAAAAAAAAAAATTTAATTAATTTAAATTCGAATTTAAATTTTAATTTGAATTTAAAAAAAAAAAAAAAAAAAAATATTTAATTAATTTAAATTCGAATTTTAATTTTAATTTGAATTTAAAAAAAAAAAAATTTAATTAATTAATTAATTAATTTTAATTTTAATTTGAATTTTAATTTGAATATAAAAAAAAAAAAAATTAATTAATTTAAATTCGAATTTTAATTAAAAAAAAAAAAAAAAAAAAAAAGAAAAAAAAAAAAAAAAGAAGAAATCTTTCCTGCTGATATTGGCTACTGTTTATCATCTTTGTTTAAATCGTTTGAAGCAGAATTTTGTGGGTTTGTTGTGGATTCTTCAACCCTGTTTGTGAGTGTTGGTGTATGAGCTTTACTCGTTCTCATCACCCACATACTCTCTGATTTAATCTTGAGATCGAAAGAGCTTGTAGAAAGAATCGAAGAGTCGGAGGAATCAATATCAACAAATGAGACCATGGCGGACCAAAGGCAAGAGAGAGATGAGAATAACAACAATGGGAATGTCAATAATGGAAATAATAGGAACAATAATTTTGATGAGGCTCTAGAACCGGAGTATTATAACGATCCGGTTTTACGAGGATCGGGAATGTATTATGCATGCTCCCATTCAGGGAACCACTATGAATTCAAATCGTGATGATTCAAATGCTACCAATTTTCCATGGGTTAGCAAATGAAAATCCATACGTTCACTTAAATGAATTCACAGGGTATGCAAAATGTTGAGTCCACAATGTCCGATGAGATAAGCGAAGCTCAGGCTCTTTCCGTTCTCTTTAAGAGATAAAGGCAAAAACATGGTTCTATTCCTTAGAACCACAATCTATTCGAGTTGGTACGCATCGCCGTTAAAAAATATTTTCCCATGACTAAGGCCATTGAATTGCGTCGAAGATCCAGTTCTTTCCCAACAACCTCTGAAACATTCCATGAATGTTGAGCGTTTTAAGGAATTGATCGAAGTTGCCCAAATCATCAAGTTCCAAGGTGGCAACAAGTCCAAAGTTTTTACAATGGGTGATTCACGAAGAGAGACGCATGGTTGATGCATCTTGTGGTGGATCTTGTGCCACGAAAGAAGGCAATTGTGGGCATTGTTTGAAAAGTTATATCAAACTTGATACAAAGTGAGACCTTGGCGAACCAACTTGAACCTGGCACCTAAATCTCATGTGTTGACAAAAGATGGATTGTACGATGTCAACAATAATGCCTCAGATCTCTCAACAAAGGTTGACATGTTGTCCAAGCAGATGGACATGGTGTTATTACCAAGCAAGCTAAAGCTCTGTCACCCCAGTGTTCAATTTGTGACCACCAGGTCATATGGCTAATGAGTTCCTACTACCTTGTCATTCTTTCCTGATGAACCTAATCCTCAAGAGCAGGTAAATGTGACTCAATCTTATCAGCGGCAGGGTAGAAACATGTACTCCAATACCTACAATCCGGAATGGAAAAATCACCCCAACTTAGGATGGGGTGAATCGAATAAGCGGCGAGTAAACCCGACAACATAGAGCCAACACAATGGGTGGACAACAACCTTTTCAACCAAATTTTCAACAAAATTTTCGTCCACAATTTCGGTGAAATTCTAATTTCCAGCAATTCCAATTTCCAACGAATGCTCGTATTATCATCCAAATTCGACTCAAGAAAAATCGAATTTCAATCGAATCTTAATCAATCTCATGCGATTACTTGAAAGATTACGATCTGGAAGAAAAGCTTATCGAAGCATGCAATCTTTTCGGATGATAATGGACCAAGTCGATCAATTGGCCAATCAAGCTGAGTCAGAGAGGAAGGTAGGCTCCCCAACCCATCAATAATCCTCGAGGCCAAGCACCATCGAGCGGGACCATCGAATAGTCAACAGGTTGAAAGCATTACGGTCTTTGAGAAGTGGGACGAGAGGTTGATAATCAAGTGGAAATGCACAGAGAAGGCGATGAAGAAAGAGAAGAGAGGAAAAGAATCGAGAGAAAAGAAAGGAGAAAGGAAAAGGAAAAGAAAGAAAGAGACAAAGAGCGAGGAGATAAGAAAAGTGCAAGAGCAAGGAGAGAGAAAGGAAAAGAAAAAGTAATAGAGGAAGAGTTTCCTTCAACCGTCCAACAAGGACGTGAAAAAGAATCGAAATGGAATGCACCTTATGTCCCAAAGGCACCATTCCTCAATGCCTAACTCCTCCATCTAGAATGGGAAAGGGACAAAAATGGAAGAAATTTTGAAACATTCAAGCAAGTAAAGATAAATCTTCCATTACTTGAAACAATCAAACAAGTCCTGATGCGCCAAGTTTTTCAAAGATTTGTGCACTCGGAAGAGAAAGGCGCGTACTCACGTTTCAAAGAAAGTGTTCTAACAAATCAAGTCGATTCGATATTACGATTGGAAACCCCTGACGAAAGACCACAGGTCCCAAGCTGTTCCATGTGTCATTGGTGGGCAACCAATTGGAAAAGCGTTATTGGATTTGGGAGCAAGTGTTAATCGATCCCATACTCAATGTACAAGAAACTTCGGATTGGGTGAATTGAAACCCTGACGGTCACACCTCCAATGGCGAGATAGATCAGAAAGAAGACCGAGGGGTGTTATCGAGGATGTTTTGGTTGGAATAGACAAGTTTGTCTTTCCAGTGGACTTCGTTGTCTTAGACAGGGAACCACCTGCGAAATCAATCAATCAAGTCCCAATTATTCTTGGGCGTCAGTTTCTACCTTAGCAACGCTTGCATTAATTGTCATACAGTCATGGGCGTTTCTTTTGGAAACATGAAAGGGCTTAACATATTCCATGCGATGAACCATTTCCCTAATGAGGATGAGGTCGAATGTTTTACATCGATCAGATGGACGAAGTGGTGGTTGAAGCATTACCATCAATGCTCACCAAAGAGGAATTTGAAACAGCTTTGTTAGCCATCTATGAGGACAAAGGGCTTGATAGGAAGCAGTCAGAAGAGACAGAGTCAAATTCATCATGTCAAGATGGTAACTTATGTGAAGTTGTGACTAAGGTAGAACCACTACCTCGAGGTAAAGGATGTCTTGACTCCATCAATTGGCGACCAAGCTGTGGAATTGAAACAATTGCACGAGTCCCTCAAATATGCTTTTACGGGACCTCGAGAAACACTTCCGATGATAATTTCATCCACATTATCGGAAGAACAAGAGAATGATTTGTTGAAGGTCTTTGAAAAGAGCACAAGGAGGCCATCGGATGGACCTTAGGCGATCTCAAGGATTGACCCATCGGTATGTATGCATAAAATACATACGGAGGATGAGAGTAAACCATCGAGGAACCACGCAGGCGACTTAATCCGAACATGCAAGAAGTCGTTTTAAAGGAAATCATTAAACTCCTCGATCTTTGGAATCATCTATCCGATCTCGATAGTGAATGGGTTAGTCCATTACAAATCGTTTAGAAAAATGCGGAATTACGGTGAAAGAAACTACGGAGGAGAATTGGTGCCCCTCATCGTGAAACTCTTGGATGGCGTGTGTGCATTGATTATCGAAAATTGAACACGACCACGAAAAGATCATTTTCCTTCCGTTCATTGATCAAATTCTTGAGAAGTTATTTGGGCAAGAGTTTTATTGCTTTCTTGATGGTTATTCGGGATACAATCAAGTGCAGTTTTCCGGTGATCAAGAAGACAACATTCACGTGTCCATATGGTGCGTTTGCATATCGAAGGATGCCATTACTTATGTAATGCTCCGCGTTTCAAGCGATGTATGTTGGCCATATTCTCGGACATGATCGACAAATTCATGAAGTCTTCATGGAATGACTTCTCGGTTTTGGAAAAACATTTGATTCTTGTTTGAATCATCTTTCACGGTGTTGCAACGTTGTGTAGATTCCAAACTTGTTCTCGGTGGGAAAGAGCCATTTTATGGTTCAACAAGGAATTGTGTTGAGGCATATTGTTTCAACGAAAGGAATTGAAGTTGATAAAGGCGAAGGTCGACTTAATTGCAAATTTACCACCTCCTAAAAGTGTTAAACAAATTCGATCATTTTTGGGGCATCTTTGATTTTATAGAAGATTCATTAAGGATTTTAGCAAGGTGGCTAAACCATTGTGCACTTTGCAGCAAAGATGTTCCTTTTGATTTTGATGAGGATTGCATAAAGGCATTCCTAAAATTGCGTGAACTCTTATCAAATGCACCAATAATCCAACCACGGATTATTCTTTACCATTCGAACTCATGTGTGATGCATCGATTATGCGATCGGAGTGTCTTAGGGCAAAGGGTGAATAAATTACCTCCGTAATTTATTATGCTATGAAGACATTAATTGATGCCCAATGAATTACACCACCGAGAAGGAATTATTAGGCATGGTGTATGCTACGGACAAATTCCGTTCCTATTTGCTTGGATCGAAAATAGTGGTCTTTTAGGACCACTCTGCTTTGAAATATCTTTTAGCAAGAAGGATGCGAAACCAAAGGCTGATCCGTTGGATCACCTTCTCGAAATTCAACTTTGAGATTAAAGATAAAAAGGGGTTGAGAAGCGTTGTGGTGATCATCATCTAGAATTCACTGAAGAATCATCTATACCGAGACCATCGTGACACATTTCCGGATGAACATTTGATGGCAATTGATGTATTTGGTGCAAAAGTTCCGTGGTTTGCTAACATCGTGAATTATCCAGTCCTGGCGAATTCCCGAGTGGGGTAAGAATGATAAGAATCTCTTTTTCTCCCAAATAAAATACTATTTAGGATGAACCATATTTGTTTAAATTACGCTCGGATCGGATCATTGGGAGATGCGTGCGGAAAGGCGAGCAACTAAGCGTCTAAATTTTTGCCATCTTTGGGGCTGTGGAGGCCATTTGAACGAAGACATGAGAAAATCCTTCAGCGGATTCTCTGGCCCTCAATCTTTCGTGACTTGCTCAATCTTGCAAGGAATGCCAGCGGTGTCAACGACTTGGCAATATTTCCTGACGAAATATGATGCCCTTAATCCAATTCGATTGTTGAAATTTTTGATGTTTGGGGATTGACTTTATGGGTCCTTTTCCACCATCCTTTGGGTATTCATATATTACGGTGGTACATTGACTATGTCTCCAAATGGATTGAAGCTGGCAACCGATCAAATGATCACAAGGTTGTGGTCAAATTTACGAGAGAACATGTGTTTAACGAGGGATCCCAAGAGCAATCATCGGTGATGGCGGTTCGCATTTTTACAATAGCCATTTGCCACTTTAATGAAGAAATGCGGCACTCACAAAAGTCGCTTCATGTACCATCCACAGACTAGTGGTCGGTGGAAGTGTCTAGCAAAATCAGCGAATTCTAGAAAAGGCAGTGCGACCGGATAGAAGAGATTGGTCAAACCGCTATCGATGCTTTGTGGGCCTATCGTCGCATTCAAGACACCGTCGGAATGTCTCCTTGAAATTGTCTACGGAAGGCATGTCATCTTCATCGAATTGGAGCATAAGGCATTACAGGCGATCAAGCGATTTAATTTCGATATGCAAGCGGTCGAAGGTCGAATCGAAGGTTCTGATTGAGTGAATTAGAAGAGTTACGCTCGATGCGTATGAAAATTCAAAGATGTACAAGGAAAGGTACAAAAGTTGCACGATCAATTAATTTCTGGAAGGAGTTTCATGTTGGCCAAAAGTTTGGTTATTCAATTCCGACTTAAGCTTCATCACAGGAAATTGAAATCTAGATGGGAAGGCCCGTTTGAGTTGTTTCCATTAGTGAGCAGTGCAATTGAAATTCAAAGCCTTGGACAATCGAGTTTTCAAAGTGAAGACTCAAACCAATGTTTGGTAGGTACCCGATTTAAGATTGAGCGATGCACCTTAGTGATCCGATTCTTGATCAATGAAGAGGAGCTGTCGACACTTAAACTCAGCGCTTCCTGGGAGGCAACCCAGTGTGTTTTATTTAGGAGTTGGACACAGGTTTAGTTTAGGATTTAGGATTTATTTCTCTTTTCGTATGTTTAGTTCTAGAATATTAGTTTTAGTTTAGTTTAGGTTATTTTTTTCCAAATTAGTGTAGCCACATTACCTTCAATCTATTTTTAGTCATGTTCTAATTTGATACCCATATTCTCTTTTGATCTTTGTGTTGAGGTACTTTTCAACAGGTTTGGGGTGCCTACTTATTTCAAACAATGAGGACATTGTCATTTTTAGGTTTGGGGGTATGTATGATTATCTATCTTTCATCACTTATTTTTGATTTTCTTTGAAAAAAAAAAAAAAAAAAAAAAAATTTTTGGAACCATCATACATGATTTACTTTGCAATAGTTTTCAAACTTTAGTTGATGATGCATGTGAATTTAATTTTGAGAATATTGATGTCATATTTTGAATACTTGTATCTAGGATGATGAAGCTTAATGTGATAATTTGTGGATGACTCTGAAATTCATGCTTAGAATTTTTGCACTTATACCAAGCTAAGACTTAGAAATCGATGAACTATTTTGAGCGTTGAATCTTAGGTTCTTAGTGGAGACTAAACCCGATAGCTTTAGAGCTAATTTCCGTCATTGATGAGTGAATATATAAACTGAGTTTTCTTTGAATCTGAATTATTTTGCATAATCTCATATATTTTATTTTGGCTTGTGACTTTGCATGATATCAAATTCATATTATTGTGTTAGAGCGTCTTGTATATCTACTCAAGACAAATAGGCAAGGTTACCATCTTTTAAGGAAATGATTGAAGGCCATCTTTGGCTCGTTTGTGCTTAAAATGCCCACCTCATATAAATTTATCCTTCTAGTACCTTTGAGCCTATAGAAAAATTTACCCTTATACATTCTTTGATAAGCCACGTTAACTTTAACCCTTCACAATTTACGAAAATTTAGCTTTACCCTTCTTATTTACGAGAAATTAGGAGCGAGGATGAAAATGAGCGAAAAGAGAGTAAGTGGAGAGATAATGAGTTATGGTGTTCTTGAGAGTGTATGGCAAATATAAAAAGAAAAAAGGGAGAGAAAAGAAAAAAAAAAGGAATGAAAAATGAGGTGCTTCAAGAAAAGGAAATTCAAAAGAGAAGAAAGAATGAGAAAAGAAAAATATTGAAAAGAAAAAAAAATGGTGAGAAATTAGAAAAGAAAAAAAAAAAGAAAAGAAGAGAAATAAAAAAAAAAAAAAAAAAAAAATCAGAAGTTAGTTCCTTTTCCAATTTCTCAGAAATTTTGAATCACAATTCCCTTTCTTTCTTACCCTTACCTGAGCCCCATTACAACCCTACAAAAGACCTTCATGATCCGATCTTGCATTGGTAACTGTCTTGTGGAGAGTCAATATATAATAGTTATGACACTTGATATGGCATGCTTAGGATATACAAGTATCTATTCTTATGAGATTTATTTTTGTTCATTGATTGGCATCGTGTTTCATTTATCATGTGAGACCTTTTTATTTGCTTTGTATTGATCTCTCACATGTGTGCGAAAACTTACCCATCATCGGAGTGATTTTATTTTGAGAGTATACCTAAAGTGAGGATTGAGTCAAGACAACGAGATCCGATGATTTCCCGTTGGACTAGTTACGAGATGGATGAATCTTGGTTTTGGTATGCACACACTACGTTTAAGCATGAATGGATGAGTTATCTAACGATTTGGAGCATTAGACTAATTTGAATGGATATTGGTATGATTAGTGTAACATTGTTATTTAAAATTGAGAATTTGCATGTTGAATTGATTATTGATTTTGAGCTTTGAAGTTAAATATATGTTATAAAAATCAGATTTTGAAAACTCAATTTTCTGGATGGTTTGAAATTTTTGGAAGTTTGTGGGTAACTTCGCTGCAAACCCTCAGGAGACACAACTCCTCCACTAGGGATCACCTAGGGGTTTAAAGGCTTGTAGCACATGCTAAGTGCAATCGTGTTCCCTACGAAAGTGGCATTTAAATTTTAGGATGTTAGTTTGATATGCTTTATATTTCTATCACTCTCTTTAACGAGGACTAGCAAAGTGTAGGTTTGGGGGTGTGATGAGTAGTGAAATATGATGATATTTCACCCCTAAATACCTATATTTAGCCGTCCGATGAAGACTATCTGATGAGATTTGCTAGTTTTGAAGTGTGTCAGGTAATTACAGTCCAACTTTCTAAAACACCCCCAGAATCCCGAAAATAATGTCAAAACACTGCTATTTTGGGTCATTGAGAACTTAGTGCGACTTGCAGCTCAATTTGGACCTTCAAGACGTCAGATTCAGGAAATTGCTAAAACATAAAAGTTGTAGAGCTCGTCGTCAGCTTTCCAACGCTTCAAGAATCACCTCAATCCGAGTTCGGTACAGAAAATTATGAGTAAAATACCGAGACAGTATCTGATGCAAAGCTAGGCGGGAATTCACGAAAATTACTCTTAGATGTCAATCGAGAGAGGTATTAGGGTTAGGCTATTATAAAAAGGGAAGCCACGAGTTTCTTAGGATCATTATTATTTTTTGCAATTAGAATATTATTCATTCTTTCTTTTTTAGTTTTAGGGCTCTTCACTTTGGGGAATATTTTCTTCATCTTTTCAAGTCTTCTTCTCTCCTTCTTCTAGGGTTTATTAGGGTAGATTGTACCTAGGATTTGCATTATTTTCTCTGAGAAATTCATAGATTGTATTTAGGAAAAACAATTGCAAATATCTTTTGGAAGAAATAAAGAGGAATGACTTTGAAAGAAAAGGAGATCAAACACCAAAGATGGCTAAATCGATGAATCGGGAAGATCGATCCCCAGATAAGTACCTATGTTTATGATTAATACCATGATCTATTATTGTTATCATGGAATCGTTTTGCTCAAAGTTTGTGTGATTGAAAATATTTTAAATGCTTTGTTATGACCGTTGATTCTTGGCGTATCAGGTAGTAATCGCTAGATCTGGACTGCGGTGATCTAGGTAGAAGCGATTATGTCTTGATTGTCGTGATCTAAATATCATGAGATACGCTATGCTTTTACATGACTCATACTGCAATGTTAATTTGAGTCATTGTTTTTAGATAGGGTATGCCGGATTGATGATCATATTTTATTTCAAGTCATTTTTCTAGATGAATGATGGTGTGAATGATGATTTAATGAAACTGTGGGTTTTAATGATAGAAAAAGGGGTACGAATCTGGGGTAGCATATTCCTTGATCTCATTTTAATATTGTTCGTAGATTTATCAGTAATTAATTGTTTAGATTAATTTATTTTTCTGCATTTAGGAAAAGTGTGTTAAGTTTTTGGTAAAATTGAATCTGCCCTTTGCTACTTCCTTAGGGACGTTTTTAAAATCTCTAAAAAAATTAATTAAAAATTCACGTTTCCCTGTGGGTTCGACACCCCTGTTCTTGCCATACTGCAATAGATCTTGTGCACTTGCAAGGGTTACATTCTAAATCGATCACCCTCCACAGGCTTAGAGGCTGGGAGATGTGGATTTCCTTGCTTTCTTTTCTTTACGTTGGGAATTAAGTGTATGAATCTTTTAAACTATTGTGGCATGGCTGCCACTTTTGATTTCTGTTGATGGTTAGACTATTGTGGCATGACTTGCCACCTTTGTTATGTGGACCAATTTCCTTTTTATGCTTATGAATAGGGTGTTTTGTTCATGTTTAATGCTTTTCTTCACACGTCTAAACTATTGGGGTGTGGGCTTTTCTTTTCAATGCATGAGCTTCTTGGTAACGATAGGAATTGTTTAGCCATGCATGGTGCCAAGCAAAGCTACTCTTGACTTTGCTTTCGTTAGGAACATTTTTGAGGGCGAAAATTCCTAACGAGGGAGGATGTAACATCCAGGCTTTGCATAGCCTTGATCCGTACACTTGGTACTTGTCTTGGATGGGTCATGAGCCGAGGATGCCTCTTTACAATGATGTAATGTCTATAGATCAAATTCAATGAACTTGATCGATGATAACTAGACCGGTGTAAGAGCTTGATGCTCATGTACCTTTGGGCGTGGTGTATGTTTCACACCAGTCAAGAGAAAGTAGTATAAATAGAAACCTAGGGCATTTATTTCTATTTCTTGCTAAAGGGAAGAGAGTTAAGAAGAGAGAGAGACAAACCTAGGGTTATTCAATGCTACTGAGTGAGTGAGATCGATCATTGTCGAGGGAAGAAGACTAATCGAGCAAGGATCCACCAAGCGGCAACTCCATGGAACCTAGGCATGTTCTTGAGCTAGAGGAGGAGATCTCGCTCAAACCTAGGTAAGGAACTTCAATACACAGTTATAGATGGCTTTCAACAAGCTAAAAGTAGTAGAATGCAGGTTGAAATGATGAGAAGAAGTTGAGTTTTGAAGTGGGTTGAACCCGGTGAAACCCTCATTACGAAGAAAGCAGGCAATTTATGGGTGAAAATCATTTCGACCGATCGAAATAGCCACAAAAGGGGCTTTCGGACTTAAGTGAAATTAATAGGTCGAATTTAGTTTTAACCGTCGAACTCTATATAAGCAGAAAGGTGATTTTTGGACTTTGAGAAATTCGTAGTCGAATTTTAATTGACCGTCAATTTAAAATGCAAAATTATGTAGAATTAAATGTCGAAATTTATTTCGACATCGAATTCATTTTTCTATTAAAAGCCTTCATTTGTTAATTTGGATTGACCGATCGAAATCCCTGTTTTTGGTTTGATTCTTTTATTTGTGGAAACACAGGGGACTTTCCACGATGGGTTGTACATCATTCTAATGAATGAGTGTGCCTTGTTTAGGTGAGGTTACGTGTGTGGAGCGAACCAACCTTCGTGAAGGATGAGCATGCAAGGAATTACTTTGTGAGGTAGGGAAAACCATCTATCATGTGCATTGTTTTGACGATATGTATCTTGTGTCATGATATGTCTCTTGTTCGATATGACTTCCGTATTTGCTTGACATATGATTTTCGGATATGCTTTGGACCCGTGCTTCGTTATGTTTTGATATATGAATTCCGCATAAGTCTTGACATATGTTTCCGTATATGCTTGAGTATGTGACCTCCGTTATGATATGTTCGATGACGTCATGTGCAAGATATGAGATTTGAGGCGTTGTGATATGAGCATGTGTGAGTTTTGGTTTCAAAGTAGTTTTCATCTAATGTATAGTTATCACAAACACGGCGATAAGCTATATATACGCACTTACGATTTGAGGTTATGTGAATACCCGACGGCGGTATATACCAAGTAGTGGCGGGATATCGTGACGGTCTGCCAATCCGTACACCCTTTGTGAGATACGTTCGTATGTATGTGTGATACGTTCGTATGCTTTGTGTGATATGTGGTGCCTACCGTTTAACGGTACTTCGTGCGGCAAGTGTCCAACTCTATGGGAACTTGAATATGTGTGAATATGTCTCATGTGAGTGGCGATGGTGGGTATTCCATCGGGGCTTGAGGCTATAGTTCCTCATTCTATTACTTTAAGTAAAGCACTTTAAGTTTTCTTTTCATCGATGATATGTGTGCATGAACCTGAATCCATATGTATGTGTGTGTAAAACTATGAGATCACTTTGGATATATTTCGTTTTGTTTCGTTTCGTTTTGTCATGCCATGATATACGTATTTGATGTTCGATAAGCATGCTATAAGTTTTACCCTGCTGAGCTTGGATGAAGCTCATTCCTTCACTAATATTTCAGGTTCAGGAGAAGAAGTTGGGGCTGAGTTACCCGAGGGCGAGGATCCTGACTTTGACCCAAGCGAGGATCTAGACGAGCGAACGGGAGAATTGCTTCGTTTGTGCCCAACCGGAGTAGGTCCGGCCTTAGACCTTAGATCCATGTTTTGAGAGCTTTTTAAGTTGTAAAAGTATACTCTGTAATTACTTTTTTTTTTTTTGGACATTCTTTTGGAGGAACCATGTTTCGGTAAGGATGGGTCCTTACCGGTGGTTCCAAACGGTTCTTTTCCATCTCTAGGGGATTAGAACCGTCTTTTGGGTTATAAATGATAGAAATATGTCTTTTGATGTAAGTTTCGTCAGTGTGGTTCCGCTTAGTATTCCGCTGTGCAACTTTGTGAGACGCAATGTGATACAATTACGGGCTCGGCCTTAGCGCCAGTCCACCGACGGCACGGGTTTCGGGGCGCCGAAATTTGGGCTGTCACATTATACGTATCGTAATGGGTGTGCTATTGTTAGTGGAGATTTGCTAAACCTTCGACAAAGATCAAATGGCGATGCCGAGGGGAAAGTTTTATATCTACGGCTTGCAGCTTCCGAGCTGCCGGATTCAAACCATAAGAAAAAGTATATCCTAGTTATTGCAGGTGGGGCTTCAGGTGCTATAGCACTGTTGATTATTGTTCTTGTGCTGATTTGGAGATGCCAACGGAGAAGATTGGTTATAACATCTAAGCTTCTTCGGGGCCCTTCTTTTCCATTTAGGTATCAAGATTTAAGGGCAGTGACCAAGAACTTTTCAGAGAAGTTGGGTGGAGGAGGTTTTGGCTCTGTTTATAAAGGGGCATTACCGGATTCGACTCTTATCGCTGTCAAGAAGCTTGAAGGCCACGGACAAGGAGAGAAACAATTTCGATCAGAAGTTGACACGATTGGGAAAATTCAACATGTCAATCTGGTTCGCCTTCTGGGGTTTTGCTCTGAAGTTGATAAAAGATTGTTGGTGTATGAGTACATGCCAAATTGCTCCTTAGATAACCATCTGTTTCGAACAATGTCCGAGGTATTAGATTGGAAAACAAGATACCAAATTGCACTCGGAACTGCTAGGGCACTCACTTATCTCCATGAGAAGTGTCGAGAATGCATCATTCATTGTGATATCAAGCCTGAAAACATACTTTTGGATGCCGGATATTGCCCGAAGGTGTCAGATTTTGGCCTTGCAAAGCTTGTTGGCAGGGATTTTAGTCGGGTTCTGACGACTATGAGAGGGACAAGAGGATATCTCGCACCGGAGTGGCTTTCTGGCTTGGCTATTACTTCGAAAGCCGATGTTTACAGCTACGGGATGATGCTTTTCGAAATCATATCGGGTAGGAGAAACTCCGAACAACCTGCTGATGGTGTAGTTGAATTTTTCCCTTCTTGGGCCGCGAAGAAAATAGTCAAAGATGAAGTGCTTAGCTTGTTAGATTACAGATTGGATGGGGTTGCTGACATGGGGGAACTCACTAGGACTTGCAGAGTTGCTTGTTGGTGTGTTCAAGATAGAGAGAATAATAGGCCATCTATGGGATTAGTTGTTCAAATCTTGGAGGGTGTTTTAGAGGTCAATATGCCTCCAATTCCCAGGCTCTTACAAATTGCTGCAGAAAACCAATCCGACACAGTTATGTATTCGGAATCGTCGTCAGGTCGGAGTTCAAATGCTCAAAAAGATGGTTCCGAAACTCTTCGTAAGAGCACTTTTTCGTCGGCTGATTCTAAGTAGTGTGGTAAGTATACTATCTGATTTGCATTTTAAAGTCAAGAGTTTATATTTGAATCTTCCTATTGCTATGCCTTCTTTAGTTTCTTTTGGAGTTAAATAAATGGTACCAATAAGTGGTAGGAACAGGTCATGGGTTTTAATCTCCAGGCCTGCTCCCCGCCCTACGTGCGGGTCTCCTCCCAATGTGTTATGCCAAAAATAGATCCTCTCTACTTGCAAGTTTGCGCATGCACTATATCTAGGGCCGGCCCTGGGGCAAGTCCCATCAGGTGGCTGCCTCGGACCCCGAATTTTTGGGGCCCTAATTTTCTATGTACTAAAATAATAAAGCAAGTCAATTAGTTAGTTGGTTTCGCTACTTGTGTTCATTTACTTTTTACTCAATAGGTTATGTGTTAAACTCTTCTCAGACCTCATATTTGTATTATTTTTTATAGGTCGGTGTTGGTCATAGGTCGGATCATTTGCCTCACTGGGCCAGGCTAGTCTTATGTATTGACCTAGTGGATTCTCTGGCCTCATTTTGATCAGTCCAAATTTCTTTGATCGGATCATTTATATATATACAAATTTTTCCTTATTAAATGACCCAACTTAAAACAGCGATCTCATACTCGTTACAACTCATTTATTTGCAAATGACATCAATTTGGATCTACTTGACGAGAGCTATCCAATGAACCTATTTATGAAACTTTTTGTGACTGTTAAAGTGCTAAAAATTGTCAAGAAAAACTCAATGGTAGTTAAAATGCTAAAAAATGCCACAATGTTATTAGTTGGGTTACTTGATTTGTGGGATATTTTCTATTATTTAGTTTTTCTCTTTTTGTGTTTTATTTTACTTTAATATATATTTTTGTTAACTTATTAGTTGTTGAAATTTTGGTATCTTAGATTTTCCTAGGGATGACTTTGAAAATAAATAATATAAAACAAATCAATCGCCACAGCACACGAGATTTTTACGTGAAAAACCAAAGGAAAAAAACCACGGGATTTAAGTAAGATCCATGACAACAAATACACGATGAGTTAAATGATTACATAAAGTACGGAATGAATGCAAACGTTTTAGTCTTATCAAACATTTTCAAACCGCAACACTAGAATCCACTACACGTCCCCACAATTCCTCGATTTGTCGCCTTCAACCACAAAGTAATACGATGGTCCACTCTTATTCAAACGAGCTACAACACTACCCCGGATTCCACCAAAATCACTTGAACCCACGAGCCTAGATACACTCGAAACTTCAAGTGCTATTCACTTTTGAAAATAGAAAAGGAACTGTTGGTATATTGCACAAAGTTTGACGGAAAATAGACCGAAAAATTACTTCAAGGCGCGATTAGATCGCTGTCTTTAAGACAATATTTGCCCCCTATATGCAACGGGATATCGGCAAATTCGCCTCCAGGATACAATGAAGCCTCGGTGAAGCACCGATCAGTCACACACTACGTTGCACTATAGTGTGCGACCCAACGAAACGAAGACGTAGAATGCTCTGATTGGCACACGAATTCTGAGGGCTCAGATCTAGGATTCATAAATTGCAAGTGTCTTAGAATCCCTTCTCTGACCTCTATTTATAACTTTTAGAGCACCTTTTCAAGGGCGGTTGTGTCTGTCGGTTGCTTGCAATCGAGGGCCCTGATCGATCCGATCAACGGTTGCAAGAATCCAACGGTTCACATCCGAATAGTTACTTCTTTTGGTCAACTGATTTGTCTGAATTCGAAATCCTAATTGTTTGTTCGAATCTGTAATCCGACCGTTTCCTTGAACGGTTGGAAACTGTCTGATGCACACATGCGAAGTCAATCCGTGCCCGATCGTGCGAAGTGCAAAGTGCGCCTTAAAAGCGCCAATTGCGCCATTCGCACATCGCACACGTGCGCGCGTGCGCGGCGGCGAACCGCCGCTATGAGTTGTGTTCCTCTTATCAAGCCAAACAATATGGAAGTTAAGTTTTCATATATAAGCCATGAATATTTCTTGTAAAATAGTGAGGTGGGACAAAACATTTACAATACTTTTAAATTTATGGTGAGAAAAGTTTCCCTCCAATATTAATTCAAAATTCAAGTCATTTTGACTTGAAGGTTAAATGATCAATTATTGTCAAAAGCATTCTTTTTAATATGGAACCAATCAATTTAAGGAACCATATAAAAAATAAATAAATATTATTAAAGTAATAAATATTTATTTGGTAAATATCCAACAGGATCAAGTCCCTTTGAATAACCAAGAGATATGATCAAATATTACAAAGGCCAAAAGGGTTTTTCTCTGACAAAGACGGCTGTGCAATAAAGTAGAGAAAGCTAAAACCTAAACGTTCTTAAGAGACTATTTATATTACTTGTAACCCTAAAGAAAGATATGGAAGAATCTTTTTTATGAAACTTATTCCATGGTTGACCATCACTTTAGTTGTGGTCAATCACAAATATATGAGTAGTTAACTACGAAAAGAAACGTGGTCAATCATAAAAAAAGTTACAACTCTTATAAATCGTTCTTAGAACTAAAATATTTATAAATAAGAATAACTCAATCGCACATCATATAAGATTCACAAATTAGTATAGTTACACTTGGCAACACATATAAGAGTGAACTACTAGATTATCATAAATCGTGACAATCAGATCTAACATTCTTTCCCTTTGTCACCATCTATGACGAAAGCTAGTTTACAAGGGTATGGGATAAAAAAATTACATTAATCATAAACAACCCTATACAGATAATTTATATGTCATGCAAGAAATTGCAACTCAATACACTCCCCCTAAACCTATGCCAAGTAAACACATGATGATGCGAACAAAAAAGAATCTTCACCTATAATATGAAATACTAAAAATAAAAGAGCTCAAGTCTATAAGAAATAAAAATAGAGACCATACAACTCCAAAAAGATCAATCATTATATCATCATTACTTGAGAAATAAGGCCAATCATTAATGTGAAAAGGATAAATCATACACCAAACAAGCTTGGTGCAAGTAAATATTAAATAAAGCAAGTGCACAAAGTTATTAAAAATATATTTTAAAAAATCATTCAAAATTCACCTAAAAAATATCAAAAGCCGTTGACAATTTGTATAAATATTTTTTCAAGTTAACCCAAATACCAAGAAATTCGTTGCAACACGAATTAATGAATCAAGTTTATAAAAAATTGTATCGACTCAAAATCTTTAAATCAAATTAATCTTGACACATAAATAATCAACAATTTAACATTATAAGATTAACATTCATATTCAAACTAAAACCAACAAGATGCACCTTCCTTTCTACCAATTAGACTATCGAAAGCATTTATACAAGATCTAATTTGTGATGTTGCCCCTAGAAAATTTTAAAACAAAATTTAGTGAAAAAAAAGGTAAGGGTTGGGGTGCTTTGTGCAGTCTCCATTTTCATCCTTTTTCTTTTAAATTTTTTCTTCAATTTGTCAACTTTACTTTTCATTTTTGTTTTATAATAAACTTTATCAAGGAGAGCATAGGGTATTACACTTTTTAACCCTTCTTGTAGACTTTTTTTTTTCAAAAAATATATGGTGGCTTTAACACCAGCACAAACCTTGTAGCCCTTTTCACTATCCACTTAGTGATGACTTTCACACAGGTTATCTGGGTAGCCCTTTTAATAAATAAAAATATATCAAACTCAAAAGGCTACCAAATTCAACTTGTAAGGTTTCAAAACTTAGAAAACTCAATACCGCTCATTTTCAAATGACCACAAGTTTTGTCTAGACTTCTGTAATATAATCAATGTAAACATACTAATTAATTTAAGCAAGCATAATATTAGTTTAGCAAATAAAGCCAAATTAAATAAAATCTGATGCACTTCAATTGATTTAACTTTAAAATTAAGAACATACATTGAAAAATATAAATTCAGTTGAAATCATGACATTGCATTAAATATCCTACCATTCTTGTGTTTTGACAAACATGTTTCTTTTTCCCAATGTTTCCTCCATTTTTTTTGTAATAAACATGTAAAACAAAATAGAGAAAATGTTTCCTCAACCTCAGATTTTAGAAAGGAGTTAACACTTTCAACTCGGATAATTCTTTTAAGTGCTTACCGTTTCACTTTGATCAATTTCATGCACTCAAGGTACAACTCAACATAAGTTTAATTAATGTCACAAGCCTCTTCTTAAGAATCAGATGATGATTCAATGTCACTAGAAACTGCGACATCTGGCTCATTGATAGTAGGCACAAAGGCTCTAAACTTATTTTTTTCCTTCTTATTTGGGCAAATCAAAGTAATGTGCCCAAAACCTTTGCACTTGTAAAAATGGACCTTTTCAAAAGATTTATTTTTATTTTCATTTCAAAATCCTTTTGTTTACTTAAACTATTTTGTCTATCCCATTTTGAAATGATAAATCTAGGTTACCAAAAGATGCCATAGAAACACTTGGTTCGTGAGAACTCAAATACAATGCACTGGCTTTGATACCAATTGAAATTTTGATATCCTAGATTTGCCTAGCGATGATATTGAAAATAAATAATATAAAATAAACCAATCATCACTGCACATAAGATTTTTACGTGGAAACCCAAAAGGAAAAAAATCACGAGATCTATGCCAGATCCAAAATAACAAATACTCTATGAGTTAAATGGTTACAAAAGATACCGAATGAATGCAGACTCCTTAGTCCTATCAAACCTTTTCAAACTGTAATGCTAGAATCCATTACGCGTCCCTACAATTCCTCGATTTGTTACCTTCAATCACCAAGTCGCACGGTGGTCCACTTGTGTTCAGACGAGCCACAACAACACTCTGGATTCCACCAAGGTCACTCGAATCCACGAGCTTAGACACGCTCGAAACTTCAAGCGCTATTCATTTCATAAAATAGAAATGGAACAAGTGCCTTTGAATAACCAAGAGATCTGATCAAAAGTTTCAAAGGCCAAAAAAAGTTCTCTCTCAAAGACGGCTGAGTAATAGAGTAGAGAGAGCTAAAACCTAGAGGTTCTTAAGAGACAATTTATATTAGTTGTAACTCTAAGGAAAGCTATGGAAGAATCTTTTGATGGAAATTATTTCATGATTGACCATCACTTTGGTTGTGGTCAACCACGAATATCTCTGTGGTTAATCATGAAAAGAAACGCGATCAATGATGTGAATTTTAAATGTAATATTTTACTCGCAAGCGTACGAATCAGATTGTAAATAGTGGGTGCGGAGTACGAGATTGTTCCCACGAGGACTATTTTTGAAGATCTAAAAAGATAAAACAACAATTCAAGAAATCTATCAAGATCTAATAGTATTCTATCAGTCTTATAATTTAGGTGGTTTGATGAGATGATAATTATTGACTATAAACTAAAATCTAATTGATGATTCAAAAATAAAGGTAAAGATGAAGATACTAAATCCTCCCATCTTTGGTCTGTTCTTCCCATAATATAAACCTAAGGATTGAACTATGAGATATACCATTGAAGAAAAACATCTTTTATGAAAGATAAATGATCAAAACCCTGATAGGTTCCACGTTGCATCCCTGCAATCAGGAATTAACTTTAGAGATGATTTTCACATATAGATTTGGGATCAAGGGCATGGTTCGGCACACTTGATCTCAGATGCAAATAAAAATCATCCCCAAAGTGAGTGAAAATCCTAATAAGAATACCACTATAGATCTGAAATCAAGGGCATGACTCGGCACACTTGATTTCAGATCAGGGAGTAATTAAGATAAAATTACCATTACAGATCCAAGATCCAGGGCATGGCTCGGTGATGAGTAGTGAAATATGATGATATTTCACCCCTAAATACCTATATTTAGCCGTCCGATGAAGGCTATCTGATGAGATTTGCTAGATTTGAAGTGTTTCAGGTAAATACAGTCCAAGTTTCTAAAACAGCCCAAGAATCCCGAAAATAATGTCAAAACACTGCTATTTTGGGTCATTGAGAACTTAGTGCGACTTGCAGCTCAATTTGGACCTTCAAGACGTCAGATTCAGGAAATTGCTAAAACATAAAAGTTGTAGAGCTCGTCGTCAGCTTTCCAACGCTTCAAGAATCACCTCAATCCGAGTTCGGTACAGAAAATTATGAGCAAAATACCGAGGCAGTATCTGATGCAAAGCTAGGCGGGAATTCACGAAAATTACTCTTAGATGTCAATCGAGAGAGGTATTAGGGTTAGGCTATTATAAAAAGGGAAGCCACGAGTTTCTTAGGGGGATTTTATTTTTTGCAATTAGAATATTATTCATTCTTTCTTTTTAGTTTTTAGGGCTCTTCACTTTGGGGAATATTTTCTTCATCTTTCAAGTCTTCTTCTCTCCTTCTTAGGGTTTATTCAGGGTAGATTGTACTAGGATTTGCATTATTTTCTACGAGAAATTCATAGATTGTATTTAGGAAAAACAATTGCAAATATCTTTTGGAAGAAATAAAAGAGGAATGACTTTGAAAGAAAAGGAGATCAAACACAAAGATGATCGTCGATAGATCGGGAAGATCGCGATCCCCGATAAGTACCTATGTTTATGATTAATACCATCTATTATTGTTATCATGGAATCGTTTTGCTCAAAGTTTGTGTGATTGAAAATATTTTAAATGTGACCGTTGATTGCGCTGATTAATCGTACGTGTAATCGCTAGATCTGGACCGCAGGTCGATCTAGTCAGAGCGATTATGTCTTGATTGTCGTGATCTAAATATCATGAGATACGCTATGCTTTTACATGACTCATACCGCAATGTTAAATGAGTCATTGTTTTTAGATAGGGTATCTTGGGATTGATGATCATATTTTATTTCAAGTCATTTTCTAGATGAATGATGGTGTGAATGATGATTTAATGAAACTGTGGGTTTTAATGATAGAAAAGTGCGAATGGGGTAGCATATTCCTTGATCTCATTTTAATATTGTTCGTAGATTTATCAAGAATTAATTGTTTAGATTAATTTATTTTTCCGCATTTAGGAAAAGTGTGTTAAGTTTTTGGTAAAATTGAATCGCCTTTGGTACTTCCTTAGGACGTTTTTAAAATCTCTAAAAGAATTAATTAAAAATTCACGCCTGTGGGTTCGACACTCGTTTCTTGCCATACCGCAATAGATCTTGTGCACTGCAAGGGTTACATTCTAAATCGATCAAGTTTTGGGCGTACGGGAAATTCGGTGAAATTTTGATTAATTCGGATAGGATTTTCTCGTTTGAGTGTTTAAAAAATAAAATAAAAAAAATAATAATTATTAAAATTTATTTCCTTATTTTTCTCTCTTTGATAAGATTTTATGGAGTCTTTTAGGAAGTTTAGATTTTAGGATACCTTCCTTAGAAATTTAGGAAGTAGAGATTTAGGTCTTCTTATTTTAGATTTGGTAGGACTCTTTTTCCTTATTTTCCTCTTTTAGATATTTTTAGGATTTTCTAAATTTAGTCATTAACTTTTGTGGGACTTTTGTTTTAGGATTTTTAGGAATCTTTCATTCTTCTCCTTATTTTTCTCTTTTAGGAAAGATTTTATAGGATTTTCAATTTTAATTTTTAATTTTCGAATTTAATAAAAAAAAAAAAAAAATTAAAATTAAAAAAAAAATTTAAAAATTTAATTCGAATTTAAAAAAAAAAAAAAAAAAAAAAAAAAAAAGAAAAAATTTAATTAATTTAAATTCGAATTTTAATTTTAATTTGAATTTAAAAAAAAAAAAAAAAAAAAAAAAAAATTTTTAATTTAAATTCGAATTTTAATTTTAATTTGAATAAAAAAAAATTAATTTAAATTTGAATTTTAATTAAAAAAAAAAAAAAAAAAAAAAAAAAAAAAAAAAGAAGAAATCTTTCCTGCTGATATTGGCTACTGTTTATCATCTTTGTTTAAATCGTTTGAAGCAGAATTTTGTGGGTTTGTTGTGGATTCTTCAACCCTGTTTGTGAGTGTTGGTGTATGAGCTTTACTCGATCTCATCACCCACATCTCGCCACTGCTTAATCTTGAGATCGAAAGAGCTAGAGAGAATCGAAGAGTCCAGAGGAATCAATATCAACAAACTGAGACCATGGCAGACCAAAGGCAAGAGAGAGATGAGAATAACAACAATGGGAATGTCAATAATGGAAATAATAGGAACAATAATTTTGATGAGGGCCCTAGAACACTAGAGTATTATAACGATCCTGGTTTTACGAGGATCGAGAATGTATTATGCATGCTCCCATTCCAGGGAACCACTATGAATTCAAATCAGCAATGATTCAAATGCTACCAATTTTCCATGGGTTAGCAAATGAAAATCCGCACGTTCACTTAAATGAATTCACTGGGGTATGCAAAATGTTCAGAGTCCACAATGTCACTGATGAGATAGCTTAAGTTCACTCTTTCCGCTTCTCTTTAAGAGATAAGGCAAAAACATGGTTCTATTCCTTAGAACCACAATCTATTCGAGAGTTAAGCATAGCGCCAGCCTTAAAAATATTTTCCCATGACTAAGGCCATTGAATTGCGTCGGAAGATCCAGTTCTTTCCCAACAACTAGAAACATTCCATGAATGTTGGGAACGTTTAAGAATTAATCGCCCAAATCATCAAGTTCCAAGGTGGCAACAAGTCCAAAGTTTTACAATGGACCGATTCCTGAAGAGAGACGCATGGTTGATGCATCTTGTGGTGGATCTTGTGCCACGAAAGAAGCTGACGAATTGTGGGCATTGTTTGAAAAGTTATATCAAACTTCGATACAAAGTGAGACACTGGGGCGAACCAACTTGAACCTGGCACCTAAATCTCATGTGTTGACAAAGACGGATTGTACGATGTCAACAATAATGCCTCGATCTCTCAACAAAGTTTGACATCTTTGCCCAAACAGATGAACATGTTGTTAGTCGCTACCAAGCAAGCTAAAGCTCACCCCACAAGCAGTGTTCAATTTGTGACCACCCAGGTCATATGGCTAATGAGTGCCCTACTACCTTGTCATTCTTCCCTGATGAACCTAATCCTCAAGAGCAGGTAAATGTGACTCAATCTTATCGGCGGGTAGAAACATGTACTCCAATACCTGCAATCCGAATGGAAAAATCACCCCAACTTAGGATGGGGTGAATCGAACCAAACCGCCGTAAACCAAAGAACAGAGAGCCAACACAATGGGTGGACAACAACCTTTTCAACCAAATTTTCAACACAATTTTACAGCGAATTTCCGGAGAATTCTAATTTCCAACGAATTCCAATTTCCAACGAATGCTTCAGTATTATCATCCAAATTCGACTCACGAAAAATCGAATTTCAATCGAATCTTAATCAATCTCATGCCAAGATTGAAAGATTCGATCCGAAGAAAAGCTTATGCGAAGCATGCAATCTTTCACAGATGATAATGGACCAAGTCACCAATTGGCCAATCAACCGAGTCAGAGGAAGGTAGGCTCCCCACCAACCCATCAATAATCCTCGAGGCCAAGCACCATGCAGACCATCGAATAGTCAACAGTTGAAAGCTGTTACGGTGCTGAGAAGTGGACGAGAGGTGCATAATCAAGTGGAAATGCCTGGAGCAGCTCATGAAGAAAGAAAAGCAATAGAGGAAAAAGAATCAGAGAAGAGAAAGGAGAAAGCAAAAGGAAAAGAGAAAGAAAGAGACAAAGAGCAGGAGATAAGAAAAGTGCAAGAGCAAGGAAGAGAAAGGAAAAGAAAAGTAATAGAGGAAGAGTTTCCTTCAACCGTCCAACAAGGACGTGAAAAGAATCGAAATGGAATCAGACCTTATGTCCCAAAGGCACCATTCCTCAATGCCTAACTCCTCCATCTAGAATGGGAAAGGGACCGACAAAATGGAAGAAATTTTGAAACAGTCAAGCAGGTTATGATAAATCTTCCATTACTTGAAATATTCAAGCAAGTTCCTGAGTAGGCTTAATCTTTCTAACGTTTTTGCACTTTTAAGAGAAAAGCACGTACTCACGCTTCATAGAAAGAGTTCCTTACAAATCAAGTCGATTCGATATTGCGATTGGAAACCCCACGAAACCGACGAAAGACCCCGAGTCCCAACTGTTCCATGTGTCATTGGTGGGCAACCAATTGGAAAGCGTTATTGGATTTGGGAGCAAGTGTTAATGATCCCATACTCAATCTACGAGAAACTCGGATAGGGTGAATTGAAACCCTCGACGGTCACACTCCAACTGGCAGATAGATCAGAAAGAAGACCAAGGGGTGTTATCGAGGATGTTTTGGTTAGAATAGACAAGTTTGTCTTTCCACTGGACTTCGTAGTCTTAGACATGGAACCACCTGCGAAATCAATCAATCAAGTCCCAAATATTGTTGGACGTCGGTTTCTCGCCACTGCCAACGCTTGCATTAATTGTCGCGCAGGAGTCATGGACGTTTCTTTTGGAAACATGAAAGTCAGGCTTAACAAATTCCATGCCGTGAACCATTTCCCTAATGAGAATGAGGTCGATTGTTTTTACATCGATCACATGGACGAAGAGGTGGAGGAAGCATTACCATCAATGCACACCAAAGAGGAATTTGACACTGCTTTGTTAGCCATCTATGGGGACAAAGGGCTTGAAAGGAAGCAGTCAGAAGAGAAGAAGTCAAATTCATCATGTCAAGATGATAACTTATGTGAAGTTGTGACTAAGGTAGAACCACTACCTACTGAGGTAAAGGATGTGCTGACTCCATCAATTGAGCAGCCACCAACTGTGGAATTGAAACAATTGCCTGAGTCCCTCAAATATGCTTTTCTGGGACCTCGAGAAACACTTCCAGTGATAATTTCATCCACATTATCGGAAGAACAAGAGAATGATTTGTTGAAGGTGCTGAAAGAGCACAAGGAGGCCATCGGATGGACCTTAGCTGATCTCAAGGGGATTGACCCATCAGTATGTATGCATAAAATACATCTGGAGGATGAGAGTAAACCATCGAGGGAACCACAGAGGCGACTTAATCCGAACATGCAAGAAGTCGTTTTAAAGGAAATCATTAAACTCCTCGATGCTGGAATCATCTATCCGATCTCTGATAGTGAATGGGTTAGTCCAGTACAAATCGTTCCGAAAAAGTCTGGAATTACAGTGAAAGAAACTACGGAGGGAGAATTGGTGCCCACTCGTGAAACTACTGGATGGCGTGTGTGCATTGATTATCGAAAATTGAACACAGCCACCAGAAAAGATCATTTTCCCCTTCCGTTCATTGATCAAATTCTTGAGAAGTTAGGGCAAGAGTTTTATTGCCGTTCAGTTACGTATTGCTGATCTTTTGCGTTTTGCACCCCCAAACACATTGATCGAAGAGACCTCAACGTTGTGTCCAATGAGATGCGTCTTGCATATCGAAGGATGCCATTACATGTAATGCTCGACCACGTTTCAACGATGTATGTTGGCCATATTCTCGGACATGATCGACAAATTCATCGAAGTCTTCATGGGCGACTTCTCGGTTTTGGAAAAACATTTGATTCTTGTTTGAATCATCTTTCACAGTGTTACAGCGTTGTGTAGATTCCAAACTTGTTCTCACCGGGAAAAGAGCCATTTTATGGTTCAACAAGGAATTGTGTTGGGGCATATTGTTTCAACGAAAGGAATTGAAGTTGATAAAGGCGAAGGTCGACTTAATTGCAAATTTACCACCTCCTAAAAGTGTTCGACAAATTCGATCATTTTGGGGCATCTTTGGATTTTATAGAAGATTCATTAAGGATTTTTTAGCAAGGTGGCTAAACCATTGTGCACTTTGCAAAGATGTTCCTTTTGATTTTGATGAGGATTGCATAAAGGCATTCCTAAAATTGCGTGAACTCTTATCAAATGCACCAATAATCCAACCAGGATTATTCTTTACCATTCGAACTCATGTGTGATGCATCGATTATGCGATCGGAATGTCTTAGGGCAAAGGGTGAATAAATTACCTCACGTAATTTATTATGCTAGCAAGACATTAATTGATGCCCAACTGAATTACACCACCACCGAGAAGGAATTATTAGCTGTGGTGTATGCTCTGGACAAATTCCGTTCCTATTTGCTTGGATCGAAAATAGTGGTCTTTTGGACCACTGCTTTGAAATATCTTTTAGCAAAGAAGGATGCGAAACCAAGGCTGATCCGTTGGATCACCTTCTCCGAAATTCAACTTTGAGATTAAAGATAAAAAGGGGGTTGAGAACGTTGTGGCTGATCATCTGTCTAGAATTCTGCCTGAAGAATCATCTATACCTGAGACCATCCGTGACACATTTCCGGATGAACATTTGATGGCAATTGATGTAGCTGGTGCAAAAGTTCCGTGGTTTGCTAACATCGTGAATTATCTCAGTCATGGCGTAATTCCCTTGAGTGGGGTAAGAATGATAAGAATCTCTTTTCTCCCAAATAAAATACTATTTCGGATGAACCATATTTGTTTAAATTCTGCTCGGATCAGATCATTAGGAGATGCGTGCCAGAAGACGAGCAACTAAGCGTCCTAAATTTTGCCATCTTTGGGCTGTGGAGGCCATTTTGAGACGAAGACGCATGAGAAAATCCTTCAAAGCGGATTCTCGGCCCTCAATCTTTCGTGTGGCTCAATCTTGCAAGGAATGCCAACGGTGTCAATGACTTGGCAATATTTCCTGACGAAATATGATGCCCCTTAATCCAATTCTCGATTGTTGAAATTTTTCGATGTTTGGGGATTGACTTTATGGGTCCTTTTCCACCATCCTTTGGGTATTCATATATTCTCGGTGGTCTCCAAATGGATTGAAGCGTGGCAACCCGATCAAATGATCACAAGGTTGTGGTCAAATTTACGAGAACATGTGTTTAACCGATTCGGGATCCCAAGAGCAATCATCGATGATGGCGGTTCGCATTTTGCAATAGCCATTTGCCACTTTAATGAAGAAGCAGCGTCACTCACAAAGTTACTCTGTACCATCCACTAGTACTAGTGGTCGTGGAAGTGTCTAACCGAAATCAAGCGAATTCTAGAAAAGGCAGTGCAATAGGATAGAAGAGATTGGTCAAACCGGCTATCCGATGCTTTGTGGGCCTATCGCATTCAAGACACCGATCGGAATGTCTCCCTTGAATTGTCTACGGAAGGCATGTCATCTTCACTGCCGAATTGGAGCATAAGGCATTACGGGCGATCAAAGCGATTTAATTTCGATATATGCAAGCGGCGGTCGAATCGAAGGTTACAGATTGAGTGAATTAGAAGAGTTACGCTTCGATGCGTATGAAAATTCAAAGATGTACAAGGAAAGGTACAAAAGTTGCGATCAATTAATTTCTGGAAGGAGTTTCATGTTGGCCAAAAGTTTGGTTATTCAATTCCCGACTTAAGCTTCATCACGAAATTGAAATCTAGATGGAAGGCCCGTTTGAGTTGTTTCCATTAGTGAGCACGGTGCAATTGAAATTCAAAGCCTTGAGACAATCGAGTTTTCAAAGTGAATGGGCAAAGACTCAAACCAATGTTTGAGCCGATGACCCGATTTAAGATTGAGGCGATGCACCTTAGTGATCCGATTCTTGATCAATGAAGAGGTTGGTATCGACACTTAAACTCGGCTCGGGAGGCAACCCGGTGTGTTTTATTTAGGAGTTGGACACGAGTTTAGTTTAGGATTTAGGATTTATTTCTCTTTTCGTATGTTTAGTTCTAGAATATTAGTTTTAGTTTAGTTTAGGTTATTTTTAATTTCCAAATTAGTGTAGCCACATTACCTTCAATCTATTTTTGGTCATGTTCTAATTTGATGCCCATATTCTCTGCACCTGATCTTTGTGTTGAGGTACTTTTCAAAGGTTTGGGGGTACCTACTTATTTCAAACAATGAGGACATTGTCATTTTAGGTTTGGGGTATGTATGATTATCTATCTTTCATCACTTATTTTTGATTTTCTTTGAAAAAAAAAAAAAAAAAAAATTTTTTTTGGAACCATCATACATGATTTACTTTGCAATAGTTTTCAAACTTTAGTTGATGATGCATGTGAATTTAATTTTGAGAATATTGATGTCATATTTTGAATACTTGTATCTAGGATGATGAAGCTTAATGTGATAATTTGTGGATGACTCGAAATTCATGCTTAGAATTTTTGCACTTATACCAAGCTAAGACTTAGAAATCGATGAACTATTTTGAGCGTTGAATCTTAGGTTCTTAGTGGAGACTAAACCCGATAGCTTTAGAGCTAATTTCCGTCATTGATGAGTGAATATATAAACTCGGAGTTTTCTTTGAATCAATTATTTTGCATAATCTCATACATTTTATTTTGGCTTGTGACTTTGCATGATATCAAATTCATATTATTGTGTTAGACGCATCAGATATCTACTCAAGACAAATAGGCAAGGTTACCATCTTTTAAGGAAATGATTGAAGGCCATCTTTGGCTCGTTTGTGCTTAAAATGCCCTCATATAAATTTATCCTTCTAGTACCCTTTGAGCCTATAGAAAAATTTACCTTATACATTCTTTGATAAGCCACGCGTTAACTTTAACCCTTCACAATTTACGAAAATTTAGCTTTACCCTTCTTATTTACGAGAAATTAGGAACGAGGGATGAAAATGAGCGAAAAGAGAGTAAGTGGAGAGATAATGAGTTATGGTGTTTACTGAGAGTGTATGGCAAATATAAAAAGAAAAAAAGGGGAGAGAAAAAAAAAAAAAAAAAAAAAAAAAAAAAAAAAAAAAAAGAAAGAAAAAAGAGGGGCTTCAAAAAAAGGAAATTCAAAAGAGAAGAAAGAATGAGAAAAAAAAAAAATTGAAAAAAAAAAAAAGGTGAGAAAATAGAAAAGAAAAAAAAAGAAAAGAAGAGAAATAAAAAAAAAATAAAATAAAAAAAATCAGAAGTTAGTTCCTTTTCCAATTTCTCAGAAATTTTGAATCACAATTCCCTTTCTTTCTTACCCTTACCTGAGCCCCATTACAACCCTACAAAAGACCTTCATGATCCGATCTTGCATTGGTAACTGTCTTGTGGAGAGTCAATATATAATACTTATGACACTTGATATGACATGCTTAGGATATACAAGTATCTGTTCTTATGAGATTTATTTTTGTTCATTGATTGCATCGTGTTTCATTTATCATGTGAGACCTTTTTATTTGCTTTGTATTGATCTCTCACATGTGTGCGAAAACTTACCAATCATCGGAGTGATTTTATTTTGAGAGTATACCTAAAGTGAGGATTGAGTCAAGACAACAGATCCGATGATTTCCCGTTTGTGTTTGATTAAGATGGATGAATCTTGGTTTTGGTATGCACACACTACACGTTTAAGCATGAATGGATGAGTTATCTAACGATTTGGAGCATTAGACTAATTTGAATGGATATTGGTATGATTAGTGTAACATTGTTATTTAAAATTGAGAATTTGCATGTTGAATTGATTATTGATTTTGAGCTTTGAAGTTAAATATATGTTATAAAAATCACATTTTGAAAACTCAATTTTACCGATCGTTCGAAATTTATGGAAGCTTGTGGGTAACTTCACTGCAAACCCTCGGAGACACAACTCCTCCACTAGGGATCACCTAGGGTTTAAAGGCTTGTTGCACATGCTAAGTGCAATCGTGTTCTGAAAGTGGCATTTAAATTTTAGGATGTTAGTTTGATTTGCTTTGTATTTCTATCATTCTCTTTGCTCGAGGACTAGCAAAGTGTTGGTTTGGGGGTGTGATGAGTAGTGAAATATGATGATATTTCACCCCTAAATACCTATATTTAGCCGTCCGATGAAGGCTATCTGATGAGATTTGCTAGATTTGAAGTGTTTGAGGTAAATACAGTCCAAGTTTTTAAAACAGCCCAAGAATCCCGCAAATAATGTCAAAACACTGCTATTTTGGGTCATTGAGAACTTAGTGCGACTTGCAGCTCAATTTGGTCCTTCAAGACGTCAGATTCAGGAAATTGCTAAAACATAAAAGTTGTAGAGCTCGTCGTCAGCTTTCCAACGCTTCAAGAATCACCTCAATCCGAGTTCGGTACAGAAAATTATGAGCAAAATACCGAGGCAGTATCTGATGCAAAGCTAGGCGGGAATTCACGAAAATTACTCTTAGATGTCAATCGAGAGAGGTATTAGGGTTAGGCTATTATAAAAAGGGAAGCCACGAGTTTCTTAGGGGATTTTATTTTTGCAATTAGAATATTATTCATTCTTTCTTTTTAGTTTTTAGGGCTCTTCACTTTGGGGGAATATTTTCTTCATCTTTTCAAGTCTTCTCTCCTTCTTCTAGGGTTTATTCGTGGTAGATTGTACCTAGGATTTGCATTATTTTCTCTCGAGAAATTCATAGATTGTATTTAGGAAAACAATTGTAAATATCTTTTGGAAGAAATAAAGAGGAATGACTTTGAAAGAAAAAGGAGATCAAACACCAAAGATGAGCGCTAAATCGATGATCGGGAAGATCGATCCCGGATAAGTACCCATGTTTATGATTAATACCTCTATTATTGTTATCATGGAATCGTTTTGCTCAAAGTTTGTGTGATTGAAAATATTTTGAATGCTTTGTTATGACCGTTGATTGCGTCGTATCAACGTCGTAATCGTTAGATCTGACCGCGGTGATCTAGGTAGAGCGATTATATTACGTGATCTAAATATCATGAGATACGCTTATGCTTTTACATGACTCATGTTAAATGTTACATTGTTTTTAGATAGGTATGCCGGATTGATGATCATATTTTATTTCAAGTCATTTTCTAGATGAATGATGGTGTGAATGATGATTTAATGAAACTGTGGGTTTTAATGATAGAAAAGGGTACTGAATCGGGGTAGCATATTCCTTGATCTCATTTTAATATTGTTCGTAGATTTATCGATTAATTGTTTAGATTAATTTATTTTTCGCATTTAGGAAAAGTGTGTTAAGTTTTGGTAAAATTGAATCGCCTTTGGTACTTCCTTAGGGACGTTTTAAAATCTCTAAAGAATTAATTAAAAATTCACGTTTCCCTGTGGGTTCGACACCCCAGTTCTTGCCATACTGCAATAGATCTTGTGCACTTGCAAGGGTTACATTCTAAATCGATCAAGTTTTTGGCTGAAGAATCATCTATACCTGAGACCATCCGTGACACATTTAGGATGAACATTTGATGGCAATTGATGTAGTCGGTGCAAAGTTCCGTGGTTTGCTAACATCGTGAATTATCCGTCATCGCGAAATTCCCTTTGAGTGGGGTAAGAATGATAAGAATCTCTTTTTCTCCCAAATAAAATACTATTTCTGGGATGAACCATATTTGTTTAAATTCTGCTCGGATCAGATCATTAGGAGATGCGTGCGAAGCAACTAGCGTCCTAAATTTTTGCCATCTTTGGGGCTGTGGAGGCCATTTTTGAGGATGAAGACCGCATGAAAATCCTTCAAAGCGATTCTCACCCTCAATCTTTCGTGTGACGCTCAATCACCAAGGAATGCCAACGGTGTCAACAACTTGGCAATATTTCTGACGAAATATGATGCCCTTAATAAATTTACCGATGTTTGGGGATTGACTTTATGGGTCCTTTTCCACCATCCTTTGGGTATTCATATATTACGGTGGTATTGACTATGTCTCCAAATGGATTGAAGGCTGTGGCAACCGATCAAATGATCACAAGGTTGTGGTCAAATTTACGAGAGAACATGTGTTTAACGATTCGGGATCCCAAGAGCAATCATCGGTGATGGCGGTTCGCATTTTGCAATAGCCATTTTGCCACTTTAATGAAGAAATGCAGCGTCACTCACAAAATCGCTCGCGTACCATCCACAGACTAGTGGTGGTGGAAGTGTCTAGCAGGAAATCAGCGAATTCTAGAAAAGGCAGGGATAGAAGAGATTGGTCAAACCGACTATCGATGCTTTGTGGGCCTATCGTCACGCATTCAAGACACCGATCGGAATGTCTCCTTGAATTGTCTACGGAAGGCATGTCATCTTCTGTCAATTGGAGGATAAGGCATTACAGGCGATCAAGCGATTTAATTTCGATATGCTGCGAGGTCGAATCAAGGTTACTGATTGAGTGAATTAGAAGAGTTACGCTACGATGCGTATGAAAATTCAAAGATGTACAAGGAAAGGTACAAAAAGTTGCACGATCAATTAATTTCTCGGAAGGAGTTTTTGCGGTATGACTCAGATCAAGTTTATTTCTCGGAAGGAGTTTTTGCAAAAACTTGATCGATTTAGAATGTAACCCTTGCAAGTGCACAAGATCTATTGCAGTATGGCAAGAACAGGGGTGTCGAACCCACAGGGAAACGTGAATTTTTAATTAATTCTTTTAGAGATTTTAAAAACGTCCCTAAGGAAGTACCAAAGGGCAGATTCAATTTTACCAAAAACTTAACACACTTTTCCTAAATGCAGAAAAATAAATTAATCTAAACAATTAATTACTGATAAATCTACGAACAATATTAAAATGAGATCAAGGAATATGCTACCCTGATTAGTACCTTTTCTATCATTAAAACCCAGTTTCATTAAATCATCATTCACACCATCATTCATCTAGAAAATGACTTGAAATAAAATATGATCATCAATCCGCATACCCTATCTAAAACAATGACTCACTAACATTGCGGTATGAGTCATGTAAAAAGCATAAGCGTATCTCATGATATTTAGATCACGACAATCGCACATAATCGCTCTCTGACCTAGATCACTGCGGTCCAGATCTAGCGATTACTGACCGTTAATCGCGCAATCAACGGTCATAACAAAGCATTTAAAATATTTTCAATCACACAAACTTTGAGCAAAACGATTCCATGATAACAATAATAGGTGGTATTAATCATAAACATAGGTACTTATCAGGATCGCATCTTCCCCGATGCTCATCTTTGGTGTTTGATCTCCTTTTCTTTCAAAGTCATTCCTCTTTATTTCTTCCAAAAGATATTTGCAATTGTTTTTCCTAAATACAATCTATGAATTTCTCGAGAAAATAATGCAAATCCTTACAATCCAATCTACTGAATAAACCCTAGAAGAAGGAGAGAAGACTTGAAAAGATGAAGAAAATATTCCCCCAAAGTGAAGAGCCCTAAAAACTAAAAAAGAAAGAATGAATAATATTCTAATTGCAAAAATAAAATCTAAGAAACTCGTGGCTTCCTTTTATAATAGCCTAACCCTAATACCTCTCTCGATTGTCATCTAAGAGTAATTTTCGTGAATTCCCGCCTAGCTTTGCATCAGACACTGCCTCGGTATTTTGCTCATAATTTTCTGTACCGAACTCGGATTGAGGTGATTCTTGAAGCGTTGGAAAGCTGACGACGAGCTCTACAACTTTTATGTTTTAGCAATTTCCTGAATCTGACGTCTTGAAGGTCCAAATTGAGCTGCAAGTCGCACTAAGTTCTCAATGACCCAAAATAGCAGTGTTTTGACATTATTTTCGGGATTCTTGGGCTGTTATAGAAACTTGGACTGTGTTACAGAAACACTTCAAATCTAGCAAATCTCATCAGATAGCCTTCATCGGACGGCTAAATATAGGTATTTAGGGGTGAAATATCATCATATTTCTCTACTCATCACACCCCCAAACCTACACTTTGCTAGTCCTCGAGCAAAGAGAATGATAGAAATATAAAGCAAATCAAACTAACATCCTAAAATTTAAATGCCACTTTCGTAGGGAACACGATTGCACTTAGCATGTGCAACAAGCCTTTAAACCCTAGGTGATCCCTAGTGGAGGAGTTGTGTCTCTCGAGGGTTTGCGTGAAGTTACCCACAAACTTCCAAAATTTCAAACCATCGGTAAAATTGAGTTTTCAAAATCTGATTTTATAATATATATTTGACTTCTAATCTCCAAATCATTAATCAATTCAACATGCAAATTCTCAATTTTAAATAACAATGTTACACTAATCATACCAATATTCATTCAAATTAGTCTAATGCTCCAAATCGTTAGATAACTCATCCATTCATGCTTAAACGCGTAGTGTGTGCATACCAAAACCAAGATTCATCCATCTCGAACTAGTCCAAACGGAAATCATCGGATCTGTTGTCTTGACTCAATCCTCACTTTAGGTATACTCTCAAAATAAAATCACTCCGATGATTGGTAAGTTTTCGCACATGTGAGAGATCAATACAAAGCAAATAAAAGGTCTCACATGATAAATGAAACACGATGCAATCAATGAACAAAAATAAATCTCATAAAATGTGATACTTGTATATCCTAAGCATGTCATATCAAGTGTCATAAGTATTATATATTGACTCTCCACAAGACATTACCAATGCAAGATCGGATCATGAAGGTCTTTGTAGGGTTGTAATGGGGCTCGGTAAGGGTAAGAAAGAAAGGAATTGTGATTCAAAATTTCGAGAAATTGGAAAAGGAACTAACTTCGATTTTTTTTTTTATTTTATTTTTTTATTTCTCTTTTCTTTTTTTCTTTTCTAATTTCTCACCATTTTTTTTTTCAATATTTTCTTTTCTCATTCTTTCTTCTCTTTTGAATTTCCTTTTCTTGAAGCACCTCATTTTCATTCCTTTTTTTTTTTTTTCTCTCCTTTTTTCTTTTTATATTTGCCATACACTCTCGAAAACACCATAACTCATTATCTCTCCACTTACTCTCTTTTCGCTCATTTTCATCCCTCGTTCCTAATTTCTCGAGAAATAAGAAGGGTAAAGCTAAATTTTAAATTGTGAAGGGTTAAAGTTAACGTGGCTTATCAAAGAATGTATAAGGGTAAATTTTTCTATAGGCTCAAAGGGTACTAGAAGGATAAATTTATATGAGGTGGGGCATTTTAAGCACAAACGAGCCAAAGATGGCCTTCAATCATTTCCTTAAAAGATGGTAACCTTGCCTATTTGTCTTGAGTAGATATACGACGTTCTAACACAATAATATGAATTTGATATCGTTCAGTTACATTATTGCTCAAATAAAATGTGAGATTATGCAAAATAATTAAGTATTCAAAGAAAACTCGAGGGTTATATATTCACTCATCGATGGCCAGGAAATTAGGCTACAAAAACTACTGGGTTTAATCTACATTTAAGAGAACACTAAGATTCAACGTTCAAAATAGTTCATCGATTTCTAAGTCTTAGCTTGGTATAAGTGCAAAATTCTAAGCATGAATTTGAGTCATCCACAAATTATCACATTAAGCTTCATCATCCTAGATACAAGTATTCAAATATGACATCAATATTCTCAAAATTAAATTCACATGCATCATCAACTAAAGTTTGAAAACTATTGCAAAGTAAATCATGTATGATGGTTCCAAAAATTTTTTTTTTTTTTTCAAAGAAAATCAAAATAAGTGATGAAAGATAGATAATCATACATACCCCAAACCTAAAAATGACAATGTCCTCATTGTTTGAAATAAGTAAACCCCCAACACATTGAAAAGTACCTCAACACAAAGATCAAAAGTGCGAGAATATGGGCATCAAATTAGAACATGACCAAAAATAGATTGAAGGTAATGTGGCTACACTAATTTGGAAATTAAAAATAACCTAAACTAAACTAAAACTAATATTCTAGAACTAAACATACGAAAAGAAATAAATCCTAAATCCTAAACTAAACCCTGTCCAACTCCTAAATAAAACACCTTTGGGTTGCCTCCCGAGGAAGCGAGTTTAAGTGTCGACTCGACCTCTTCATTGATCAAGAATCTGGATCACTAAGGTGCATCGCCTCAATCTTAAATCGGGTCATCGGCTCAAACATTGGTTTGAGTCTTTGCCCATTCACTTTGAAAACTCGATTGTCCGAAGGCTTTGAATTTCAATTGCAAGTGCTCACTAATGGAAACAACGAAGCAGGCCTTCCCATCTAGATTTCAATTTCCGGGATGAAGCTTAAGTCGAATTGAATAACCAAACTTTTGGCCAACATGAAACTCCTTAGAAATTAATTGATCGTGCAACTTTTTGTACCTTTCCTTGTACATCTTTGAATTTTCATACGCATCGTAGCGTAACTCTTCTAATTCACTCAATCAGTAACCTTCGATTCGACCTGCTTGCATATCGAAATTAAATCGTTTGATCGCCTGAATGCCTTATCCTCCAATTCGGACGGAAGATGACATGCCTTCCGTAGACAATTCGAAGGAGACATTCCGATCGGTGTCTTGAATGCGATCGATAGGCCCACAAAGCATCGGATAGCGGTTTGACCAATCTCTTCTATCCGGTCGTCGTCTTTTCTAGAATTAACGCTTGATTTCCGGTTAGACACTTCCACCGACCACTAGTCTGTGGATGGTGCAGCGAGCGACTTTGTGAGTGACGTCGTGCTTCTTCATTAAAGTGGCAAAATGGCTATTGCAAAATGCGAACCGCCATCACCGATGATTGCTCTTGGGATCCGAATCGGTTAAACACATGTTCTCTCGAAATTTGACCACAACCTTGTGATCATTTGATCGGGTTGCCACACTTCAATCCATTTGGAGACATAGTCAATGACCACGAATATATGAATACCCAAAGGATGGTGGAAAAGGACCCATAAAGTCAATCCCCCAAACATCGAAAATTTCAACAATCAGAATTGGATTAAGGGGCATCATATTTCGTCGTGAAATATTGCCAAGTTGTTGACACCGTTGGCATTCCTTGCAGTATTGAGCAGCGTCACGAAAGATTGAGGGCCAGTAGAATCCGCTTTGAAGGATTTTCTGTGCGGTCTTCTGTCCTCCGAAATGGCCTCCACAGGCCCCAGCATGGCAAAAATTTAGGACGCTTAGTTGCTCGTCTTCTGGCACGCATCTCCTAATGATCTGATCCGAGCAGAATTTAAACAAATATGGTTCATCCCAGAAATAGTATTTTATTTGGGAGAAAAAGAGATTCTTATCATTCTTACCCCACTCAGTGGGAATTCTGCCAGTGACCAGATAATTCACGATGTTAGCAAACCACGGAACTTTTGCACCAGCTACATCAATTGCCATCAAATGTTCATCCGGAAATGTGTCACGGATGGTCTCAGGTATAGATGATTCTTCAGCCAAAAACTTGATCGATTTAGAATGTAACCCTTGCAAGTGCACAAGATCTATTGCAGTATGGCAAGAACAGGGGTGTCGAACCCACAGGGAAACGTGAATTTTTAATTAATTCTTTTAGAGATTTTAAAAACGTCCCTAAGGAAGTACCAAAGGGCAGATTCAATTTTACCAAAAACTTAACACACTTTTCCTAAATGCAGAAAAATAAATTAATCTAAACAATTAATTACTGATAAATCTACGAACAATATTAAAATGAGATCAAGGAATATGCTACCCCAGTTAAACTTTTCTATCATTAAAACCCACAGTTTCATTAAATCATCATTCACACCATCATTCATCTAGAAAAATGACTTGAAATAAAATATGATCATCAATCCGGCATACCCTATCTAAAAACAATGACTCAGCCTAACATTGCGGTATGAGTCATGTAAAAAGCATAGCGTATCTCATGATATTTAGATCACGACAATCAGCACATAATCGCTCTACAGCCTAGATCAGCCTGCAGGTCCAGATCTAACGATTACGGCCGTTGATACGCGCAATCAACGGTCATAACAAAGCATTCAAAATATTTTCAATCACACAAACTTTGAGCAAAACGATTCCATGATAACAATAATAGACTGCGGTATTAATCATAAACATGGGTACTTATCTGGGGATCGCATCTTCCCCGATCTACTGATTTAGCCGCTCATCTTTGGTGTTTGATCTCCTTTTTCTTTCAAAGTCATTCCTCTTTTATTTCTTCCAAAAGATATTTGCAATTGTTTTTCCTAAATACAATCTATGAATTTCTCAGAGATAAATAATGCAAATCCTAGGTACAATCTACCCTGAATAAACCCTAGAAGAAGGAGAGAAGAAGACTTGAAAAGATGAAGAAAATATTCCCCCAAAGTGAAGAGCCCTAAAAACTAAAAAGAAAGAATGAATAATATTCTAATTGCAAAAAATAATAATCCCCTAAGAAACTCGTGGCTACCCTTTTTATAATAGCCTAACCCTAATACCTCTCGATTGACATCTAAGAGTAATTTTCGTGAATTCCCGCCTAGCTTTGCATCAGATACTGCCTCGGTATTTTGCTCATAATTTTCTGTACCGAACTCGGATTGAGGTGATTCTTGAAGCGTTGGAAAGCTGACGACGAGCTCTACAACTTTTATGTTTTAGCAATTTCCTGAATCTGACGTCTTGAAGGTCCAAATTGAGCTGCAAGTCGCACTAAGTTCTCAATGACCCAAAATAGCAGTGTTTTGACATTATTTTCGGGATTCTTGGGCTGTTTTAGAAACTTGGACTGTATTTACCTGAAACACTTCAAATCTAGCAAATCTCATCAGATAGCCTTCATCGGACGGCTAAATATAGGTATTTAGGGGTGAAATATCATCATATTTCACTACTCATCACTCGGCACACTCGATCTCGGATTATAATCGTAAGTAGATTCACACGATGAAAGCAATAAGATCATATAACAATGATTGGGGTAAACTTACCGTCACAGATCTGAGATCCAGGGCATGGCTCGGCACAGTCGATCCCAGTTAGTGGCGGGGATTTCACCCGTTCGTGATAACACAACAACCATAAAATAAGATCTCATATTTTAATCCTAAATTTATATTATTAAAAGTACATCCCTTTGATGGAAATCATTAGATCCCCATCCCTATGAATTTAGCCACACATGCTGTAATTAAATGACATAAATAAATAAGGAAGGAAAAATAACATTAATTTAATGAATTAAAAATACCTCAAACTTCAACAAAGAATTATTTGATCCAAAAGTACGATGATCTTCAGAAACGAAATTAATGTAGGAATCAACTGAACAAAAATAATAAACTGAATGAATGAATACTGAAAAATTAAAGAAATAAAGCTCTCAAAAAGAAATAATAAAAACTTTCTATCTCTACGTCTAACTATCAAAAAAAGAAAAACTAAAACTAACTCTCTAAAATTAATTCCCTAAAATTATTATCCAACTCGAAGTGTTGGCTCGGGTTTAAATAGTTTCTAAGATGCATAGGTGTCCCAGCTCGATAAGTTAGGGTCGATTAATCGAACCTATAGGATCGATGCATCGACCCTCCAACAATCCCTAAAAATCTGCTTAAAAGAGTCAATTCCGTGTCAGACTGCTTTTGTACCTCAATTAATCGAGCAAAAGAGTCGATGCATCGACCTCCCATATTTTCGTGAATTCTAGCCCACTTTTGCATCAGACATTGCTTCAGTATTTCGGCTATATCTTTCTACTCCGAACTTGGATTGACATGGTTCTTACGGAGTTGGAAAGCTGATAGAAAGATCTACAACGTTTATGTTTTGGTAATTTTATGAATCGGATGTCTTGATGGTCCAAATTGAGCTGCAAGTAACACCAAGTTCTTAATGACCCAAAGTTACAGTGTTTTGATATTATTTTCGGAATTCTTGGACTGTTTTCTGCACTTGGATTGTATTTACCTGAAACACTTTAAATCTAATAATTCTCATCAGATAGCCTTCACCGGACTGCTAAATATAGGTATTTAGGGGTGAAATATCATCATATTTCACTACTCATCAATCAACTATAAAAAAAGTTATAACTCTTATAAGGCGTTATTAGAACTAAAATATTTGCAAATAAGAATACCTCAATCAAACACTATATAAGATTTACAAATGAGTCTAGTAATACTTTGCAACAAATATGAGAGTGCGTTAACATAGATCGTGACAATCAAATCTAATAGTTGTATTTTCAAATTTTAAACAATGGAATAGAATATGCAAATATTTGTAATGTAGGAGCAATCATGGTGACAAATTTCAATTTCGGCAATATATGTGGAAAAATTTGAAAAGTTTCGAAAAATTTCGGGGAGTACAAAAAAGATTATATATAAATTATAGTTATTATTTATAATTTTTTTATTTATTATGCAAAAGCGACTAAAGTTAAAAGAAAATTCATTAAATTTGATAAACTTTCGTTAATTTCGCTAAAATTGATGAAATTTAGCAATTTCGCAGAAATCATTGAAATTTCGCTGACAGTTATGTCCAACTTTTGTTTTGAAAAATTTCAGTGAAATTTTAAAAAATATCGGAGTAATTTGTCACTATGGGAGAAATGAATATTATTTTATTTGTTAAAAAAAAGAACTTGTGACGATTTATTTTTTTGGAGTAACATAAAGGAAGGCCCTACTTTAGGAACTCACCTTAGGCGCCCAAAATTTCAGGGCCAGCCCTACAAAAAAAGAAATAAATAATAAAAAAATAAATGGGAGAGGAAGTGTTTTCAACGTCATTGATATTCGTGGTTGTTGGGGGGCTGTGTAATTTATTTAGTTTGGTGTGTATGGTGTCATTCGTGGTGTTTATGCATTAGTTACGCGTTAATAAATAGGTACTTTTATTATAAATAAAAAAAGGGAGCTATTAATTGCACACAAAATCCATGTGATTGCACCGAATAAGTGAAAATACTAATAATTATTCTTCTCAAATACCTAAGTTACCCTAGCGGTTGCACATGCGCATAAAAGTTAAAATCCTTTTCTAAAACTAGCACTTTCATACACTTCCTCTTGGAGTCTAAGAGGAGACCAAAAGAAGAGAAGACCAAGAGACGCTAGTTATAGAGGCGCGGAGACGAAGAGAGCCTAATGGTGATAGGCAATGGAGTTGGTATGAGTGTTAATGAAGAAGGCGGGTCTCTCTTTCTAGACCGCTCTGTCTCTAGACCGTTCACTTTCAAGAACCCAACTGAGAGCTTCTCGGTGGATGTCAGTTGAGCTGAACGAAGGCCACTTAACGTCCCTTTGATCGCCTACTTTACGATTGCCTTCTCTAGGCTCGATGTGGTTTAGAACGTTGCCATCAGGGCTGAGTTGACTGACAATAGCATCGGCTAGGGCGAGGCTCCTATTCTATCCTTCGTCACCGCTGAGGACCAGCCCACCGTCCTCTCTATGGCCGCGGATGTAGACACCCCCATTTTGCCTTCTTGGGATATACAAACTTGTTCGGTCAACCTTTGAGCCATTTTAACTGGTGATATGGGACCATACAATAATACATGGCTGAGCACAGGTTGAAACAATAGCTCTGAGGCTCAGATCCCAGCGTAGGGAGGCTATATACTGAAACGACAGTATATAGTTGGAATGCAAACTGAAATAATAGTCTTGCATTTCAGACTAGAGACTAGACCTGGACAACCCTGAATTCCGCGCCTGAAACCCCACGGGCAATTCGATCGCGCGCACAACCACAAGTGCGTGATCAATCCTCCTTTCAGACCAAACTTCCTTTCTCAGACCAACCCGAGACTTGATTATGCACCTGAATCCAGGCGTGCGATCGGATTGATCGTCCCACCACCGACGCACAATTGACCTACGCCCGACCTAGTCTTATTACCCTTGACCCCTAAGTTTCCTTGATTAAATGCTTCAGGTAAAGCGCTTAATCAGATTGAGCGCCCGACAGCACGTACACAATTAGTCCTAATTTTCTTAGGACTAGGAAACTCGCTGAGCAAGTCAGCCGGTTGCTCACTGAGTCAGTGACCGACTCAAAGTGATTAAGCGCCGAAAACCAGGTGCACAATTCAATTAAATGCCTAAAAAGCGGCGCATAATTAAAGAAAAACCTATAAAAGATTTTTTTTTAATTCGACCCACAGACAACACAAGAGGTTGGCAAATTTTGAGAGATAATGGAATTTTTTTGGGGATTTCGAACCAGAGAACTCCGAGGACAAACCCATAAAGCAACCTAATCATGATTTCGAGATTAAAACTTTCAAACTTTCGAGATTTCTCTCTGCAGCCCCGACCCTAGGTAAGAATTTAATTTTTAGTTTCCGACCATAGCTTCTAGTTACTAGACTTAGGAATTTTACTAATTTTATTTTTAATCTTAGACCGTAGCACCCTTTTCGGACCGAATTCTCTATATCTGGTTCTAGTTCTCTGTTTCTAGAACCAGTCCTCAAATCGTTGGTCCAATACATTGATCTTAGGCTCTAATTTTGTTCTAAATCCCAATTTACAGTCCTATCATTAATTTATGGTTCTAACTCTTAGAGTTCAGAACCAGTCCTTAATCATACGACGTGATTTTCTAATTTCAGACCCGAATTTAGTCCTAGAACTTTAGATTTTAGCCTTAATTCTCTAGTTTAATATTTTTAAATCTCTAATCATTAACTCAGTTTGCTTAATCCTAGTTTTCCTAATCTAATTCATCTCTATAGTCCTGTAAATAGCCCAAAAATCTAAAAACATTACTTTATAATACAAAATTTAATTTTCTCTTTAATTCTAGCCACCCGATTTGCCCAAGGGAGCTTACGGAGGGTACTCGGGAACGAGACCAATCCTCCTTAGCATAGCGGGCCCAAACTCCCTTTTCTTTTTAAAATTTTAGGATTAATTAATTGCCTTGATTAGTTCTTATCTAGACATAATTGATTAATCGTATTAATTAGGTTTTGATATAATTATTAGATTGTTTTAATCAAAATTCCTTTTCCTTTAGTTTAATTAATTAATTATTTCAAACCAGAATTTTAGGAAATTCAGTTTATTCATGATTAGTTATATTTTGCCATAATTAATTCGTTGATTATTAGGCCCGCAGAAAAATCAGTCTTTTCATTCCCATTAATATTTTAATAGAAAATTAAATTTCTTGCTTTAATTAGAGTTATAATAAAAATCAGTCTTTTATGTTAATTAGAATTATAGTAGAATTATTATAATTGCTTTGATTAGAATTACAGTACAGTTCACATCCTTGCTTTAGTCAGAATCCCAATATAATTAGTGTGTTTGATTTAATTAGAATATTATTGAGACTGATACATGTGCACTCCTAGTACCAGTAGGAGATTGAAACCAATCGGACTTCTCATAATACTAGAACACTAATATTAATTGGACTCCTAATGACATAAAGAAACTAAGGATAATTAGACACCTGATAGCCTTAGGATACTAGAATAACTCACCATAATAAACCCATATAACCAAAAAAATAATAAAAAAATTGGGGAATCTGAATCGACCAAAGCTACAATAATAATAGAGGAAGAAAATGAAAATTAAACTACTTAACCATAAATAGGAACATTACTGCTGACATTCGCAGGCACACGATTCAGTATAGAAGTAACCCACATCCGCTTTACAGCGTGATCACTGACTTGTTGCAGCGTCGTTAAATATTTGCAGCTAGCGATCACAATCAAACTAGGAACCTTCTTAAAAACCTCCCTTTTTTATTTATTTTTAACATTCAAAATACTGCATCGCTAGAGTCCACCTAGAAAGAATTGGAAGCCACTGATTAAGTTCGCACCACGGGGACCTAGAGGAACCCAGAAAAAGCGCGCACCAATAGTGGAAGCCTATGATTTTCTTAGAAGGAGCTCGACCATGACACTTGATTCAGTGCTCTACCAGATAGGGGAGATTCTTTGTGGGCATGAATTTGCTTTTGTGAGTGAGATTGGAACCTCCTCTATATGTTAAGAGTTAGGGAATTTCATGTTTATTTATAATCAACTTAATATTTTTCATATATTTTTAATTTGAGGAATTTTAATATGTATGTTGATTTTCAAATTTGGAGTTGCTTGTTTGGATTTGGGATCGGTAGCGAATCTAGTTCAGATCATGTGTGACAGCCCGATTTTCGGTACCTCAAAACCCGTGCCATCAGCACAATCCTCTAGACCGTATCCCATGACTATGTATGGAACATTGGTATACTAAGCAATATTAAGACAAAATGGAACAATAACTACACGATGCGAAAGTAAAATACTATTCTAAGTATGAACTCGAAAGACAGTTCTACCTTCATTCCACTGCATGAACAGAGAATCGATATGTGACAGCCCGGATTTCGGCACCCCGAAACCCGTGCCATCAGCACGATCATCTTGACCGTGCCCCTCAACTATGCACGGAACACTGGTATATCAAGCATAAGATAAATAAGGACAACTTGCGGAATTTAAATCTACATAGAAACACTTCTCAAAAGACAGTTCTACCCTCATGCCTCTGCATGAAGGGAGAACCGATCCGAACCATCGATGATAACCATCATCATGAATGGTTCGCTCAAAAGAATACTCTGATATCCATATACACAAGGTTTAATCAAAAACCAGGCTTGACATACCAAGCCGTACAATCTCCAACTAAAACTCCTCAAAGTCGCACAGCAGAGTCCTCTAGAAGAAGTCCTCTGGAGGTGGCTCTAACTCCTCGCGCAAGGTCCGACTCACCGGGCGTCTCTGAAGCCTCGGCATTGCTAGCAGATGGACTGCCACGTATAGTCTATAGGGTGAGCTACATCCTAGCTCAATAGGAAAGCGAACACAATTGAACATATAAAATATAACTCACATGTATTCTATGATATGCATGCATGATGTGTCTATGCATTTATTGATGAAAAAGCGATTAAAAACACTTCAATTCGGTAGATTACTCATGTCTTTTAGTTAATCATGAATGATCTTTGAAGGCCTAAAGCCAAACTTAAACTTCAACTTAAGTAATCCCCGAGCAATATAGCATCGAGCCCCGACGAGATACCCTTCATCGTCATCTATATAGACAGTTTTTAATGTATTCCCTGCGAATACCAATAGTACCCAAGCCCCTTTCCCCTGGGGATTGGTGGCGGGGTTTCACATCTCATCAACACCACAGGGTGTGCTTACTCAGTCTGGATAAGCCTCCGTGCGGCCTCTGGATTAGCCGCCGTATCGTATCGGTCACGGATATCCTGCCGCGTCAGTCGTGGTTATCCCGCCACGTCGGTGGGGTACCCTATCAAACCTCAAATAACAAAAATATCGGTACCTTACATATAGTTATTCACCGTGTAATTGTGTTATCTTATATCAGTTAGGCCTCATCAAGCATGATTCAATCATGGATACATCCCTGGGATGTATCCATTCACTACATCACATGCCTTTACTTCTTCACTTCATCATCCCCTGGGGATGGTCCATTTAAGTTCTCTTATGAATGTCACACACACACACTTTTCATAATCATTGAGTAGTAAAACATTTGAATTGAATTGATATCACTACATACATGCTCTTGTAAAATAAAGTACATGTTCAGGGTGTTCCCTACCTCAAGTCTTTAGCTGATCAATGCATCAAGGTCTCACGTGGCTCCTTGTGCACTCGTTCTCACGTACCACCTATGGTACCATATAACATGTGAAACACATCACTAAGGATGTAAAAGAATAGTTCCAAGACCCCCCAAGAGTCTTAAAGTCCAAGTCAAAAGCTTACAAAAAGTATCCCAGTCGATTAATCGAACTCCAATTTCGATTAATCGAATCTCATTCGATTAATCGATTTCCAAAATCGATTAATCGCAATCCAATATCGATTAGTCGATTCTAAATCGATTAATCGGGATTCTATTCGATTAATCGAATCCCATTTCAATTAATCGAATTTCCCTACTTTGGCAAGTCGATTCTCAAATCGAGTAATCGAGTTCTCAAATCGATTAATCGATCCCAAATCGATTAATCGAAATCTAAAATCGATTAATCGAAATCCCCATTTCGATTAGTCGATTTCCCCCTTTTCATCCTCCGGCCCTGCAGGGTCCTTTGGAAATACCGTCGATTAATCGATTCCCAAATCGATTAATCAAATCCAAAATCGATTAATCGAACTTTATTTCGATTAATCGAAATCGTCATTCCTTGACTTTTCAACTTCTGGCGAATTTCGATTAATGAATCTCCATTTCGATTAATCGAAATTGCCGATTCAACCATTTCATTCCCAATCTTTTTCCCATCTCATTTCCTCTATTTTCTAAACCTTTTATCTATAATTTTAACTATTCCTAACTACAATAATTCACCCATACTCATGCATTTAATTCACAAATTTACCTCAATCAAATCTCTATTTGATTAGATCTAGTGGTTGGAAAGCTAGGGTTTCCAGCTCCTCCTTTAGCGGATTCACGCCGTCGAATCCGGCGTTGAATGCTCAAATCTTCTCTTCCAATCACTTGCAATAACTCCTCTTAAATCCTCCCTTTCTCACTCCTCTCTCTCTTCTTTACTCTTTCAACAACTCAAGGCATTGATTTTAAGGTTCATTAAAACCCATTTATTCCTCTTCTAGCTCATGTGTTGAGTACATGCACCCCACTAGGTGTACGTGACTTCACACATCCATCATACGCCCCATAGGCGCTCCGTCTATTACATCCCATCCGTTCATCACACCCTATACTGACTGTTGATCTCCTAATTGGTCAAACCTATGACCGATCGGGCACGGATCCCGAGGTCATAGTTTTGTGTGATTCTTCGGGCTATTACACGATATGAATCATCGGTGATAAACAGATCACCCCAGATGATTCGCCAAAATAATTATATCAATTTAATTACATTTCCCAAAATAAGGCTTGACATACCAAGCCGCACAACAAGCTCTCAAAACTCACTCTATCAAAGTGCTCAGCAGAGTCTCTTAGAAGAAGTCCTCGAGAGGAGGCTCTAACTCTTCCCCGGGCACGTAATCCGAATCACTTGAATTTACGTCTCTCGAAGCCTCGGCCGCTGCTAATAATAGACCTGCAACGTATAGTCTAAAGGGGTGAGCTACATCCTAGCTCAATAGGAAACAACACAATGAACATATAAGTCAAAATCTCACATATATTCCATGATATTCTAAGCATGTGTCTATGCATTTGCTGAAAAAATAGTTTAAAAGATGACAATTTGCATTCAAATTTACTGGTAGTTTGTATGTTTCACTTTACTGTTAATTTATCATGAATGACACTGAGTAGGCCTAAAACAAAACTTAAATCTTCAACTTAAGTAATCCCCGAGCAATATAGCATCGAGTCCCGATGGGGTACCCTCCATCGTTGTTTAAATAGACAGTTATTAAAAAGATATTCCCTGAGAATACGACCCAAGCCCCTTTCTCAATAAGCGGCGGGGTTAAATCTCATCTCAACATCCCTGGGATATACTTACTGTGTACGAATAGACCTCCGCACTGGTATACGGATTGGCCACCGTACCGGTCACGATATTCTGCCGAGTCAGTCGTGGGTATCCCGCCACGTCGTTGGGGTATCCTAATCAAACCTCAAATAATAAAAATAACATGTGTTTTACATATAGTTGTTTGCCGTGTAAATGTGCTATCTTATATCAGTTAGGCTTTAACAGTAGTTATTCAATCTTACTTACATCCCTGGGATGTCTAAATTACTCGCATCACACTGATGCCTTTATCACTTTCTTATCTCCTGGGAATGCCTCATTTTCATTCACTTATATGGTCTCAGTTATTCGCATTACACTGATGCCTTTATCACTTTCTTGGTGTCACACACACACACACCCATTTTTACAAAGATTTACATAGTTAAAACATGTTCAATTTGATCTCTATATCACTACATACATGCTCTTGCAATTAAAGTACATGTTCAAGGTGTTCCCTACCTCAGGTCTCTGAAGGCTCAAGCATCAAGGTCCCACGCAGCTCCTTATGCTTGCTTTCACACGTACCACCTATGGTACATCATAATACATGTAACACATCACTAAAGATGCAATAGAGGAGGTCCTAGACCCTTCATGAACCTCAAGGTCAAACTAGAAAGTCAAGTGAAACTGCCAAAATCGATTAATCGATTCCCAAAATCGATTAATCGAACCCTAAATCGATTAATCGATTCCCAAAATCGATTAATCGAAATCTAAAATCGATTAATCGATCCCAAATCGATTAATCGAAATCTCCAAAATTGTAAAGTCAATTCTCAAATCGAGTAGTCGAAAGTCTGAAATCGATTAGTCGATCCCAAATCGATTAATCAAAATCCAAAATTGATTAATCGATTTCTTAAATCGATTAGTTGATTTCCCCAAGTCTTATTTCTTCAGCCACTGGAGGTACCTAGTCGATTAGTCGATTTCCAAATCGATTAATCGACCTTCAAAATCGATTAATCAATTTTCAGATCGATTAATCGAAATCGGGCATCCTTGACTTTTCAACTTCTAGACCAAAATCGATTATTCGATTTGGCCAGATTCAGCCCATTTTCGGGTTGTTCTTCCAAATCTTTTTCTTATCAATTTTTCTTTCTTTTCTAGGTCTTTAATCTATCATTCTAACTATGCTTGACTGAATTAAACTCATCAAATCTTTATGTATTGAAATCTAATAAAACTTACCTCAATAAATCCCTTAAAGGATTGATTTGTTGGGTTTGATGGCTAGAGTTTCAGCTTTTCGCTTCAACGATCTTTCACACGTCGAATCTGGCAATCCATGCTTGACCCCCCCTCTTGATTTGCATTAACTCTTAGCTCAATAACTCCTCTTTACTCCCTCTCTCTCTCTCTCTTCTTAACTCTCTCTTCAACAATCAAACAAAAGGATTCTAGGATTATTAAACCCTTATATCCTCTCTCCTGTTTCGGTGTTAAGCGCATACACCAGAGATAGGTATATGTGGCTCTAACTAACACCATACTTTACACTTAGGTCACACTAATCTTACATTAGTACATAACTTCATGAGTCCACTGTTTGACCATCACTTGGTCAAACCTACGACTAGTCGGGCACGGATTCCGAGGTCACTGCTTAACGCTCAAATTTTTGGGATATTACATCATGTCACTGATGTTTTAAAGAGTTTTGATTCTTTAATTGTTTTGGTAATAGATTGGTATACGGGATTCCTATTCTGCTTGTTTTTCCAATGTGTAAGCTTCTCTGTAACTCTGAGGATTTTTAATAAGTCTGTTGATTTTCAAATATGGAGTTGCTTGTTTGGATTTGGATCGGTAGCAAATCTGGTTCAGATCATGTCATTGATGTTTTACAAATCTGGTTCAGAATTCGCATTTGATTTAAGGTTCGTACGAATGAACTCCTCCACTCTTTGAACCATGCTGACGGTAAATCTGAATAGCGTAAGTTTCCCTCATAGCGCAAAGGCTTATAGCACTTCCGAAAAGTGTTCATTGAACGACGATGATTAGGTAGGGGTTCCCATAAAAAATCTCTAGCTCCCAATGCTATATTTGTATGGGAGATGATTTAAGTCACTGATAAGATAAGCATTGCATGTACAAATTAAGAACAAATGAGAACCTGAAACTATTAGAAATTCAAATTGTCGAATTCAAATATGAATCTTGAAATAATATTCTGTCAAAGAAACTGCATTTGATCTTACTATTTGAAAAGCCAGTTATTTAATCTGTTTTCAACATCTACTTGAATTCTGTCTTTTGAAAGCATGTTGTTATGATAATATATAATTGAAATTGAGTTTCTTTGCTGAGTTTAGACTGTTAGCTCACCCTGACTATATGTCACAAGTGTAGATACCACTCAGGAACAGGGCTACGAGAGTGATCCTGATTACAATTCGGAGGAAGAGACAGACACTCCACTTGGCGAGTTCTACCTATTGACGTGGGACGTTGAACTCGGTATAGTTTTTTGTTTATTTCTAATTGGATACAGTTTGGATTTATGGGCTTTGGGCCCGGTATATTGAGTATTTTGTAAGTAATGAGAGTTTGCATGCTCGTATATATATTTTGGAGAGCCACTATTGCGATCCATTGTTTAGGTAATTGTCGGTCATCACCGATAGTTCTTTTTTATTCCTTTTTGGTTATGCGTGTGTATAGAGATAAAAGATCTCTTTTGTTATATATATATTAATATCTGTGTTAAATTTCGTTTATGTTGTGGATGTACCTCACAGATGGCAAGCCGGCTTTCCCGGTATTTCAGGTACAGGAAAGTCGGGTCGTCACAGTATTTGTAATGCTTGGCTTTCTTTTCACCGTGGAGCTAAATTTAAAGTTGGCTATGGGAACACTATTCTATTTTCGCACGATACATGGACTGATACTTGTTATCTTCATAATGTATTTATGGCCATAACTTCCATTATATCTTTAGAGATATGATAGACTTAGGTTCCAGTAGGGCCTCTGCTAGAGGTTTGAGGCCAACAGGCCCCCCAAAGGGAATGAGATTCTGGAAGTTTGCTTTGACATTCGTACACTTATTGGGTGCATTTTTTATATAAGAAAATGCATTGGAAGCCTTAGGCGCTATATTTTTTCCTTAAAAAAAAACCCTAAGTTTTATATTGTACTTTTAGATGTATTAATAAAAGGTACTCATCGCGGCTCATGGGCGTAGACAATCTTGACGAATATATGTAAAATTTTTACAATCAAATGATCAAAATTACCGTCAATAAATTTGAATATTTATAGAGAGACGACTTAAGATTTTTTTCTCTCATTTAAAATGTTTCTCTCTATCTTTTATGATTTTTTTTACTATAATTTTAGAATGAGTACCTTTAAATCCATCCACCAAATCTTTGAGTTCACTCATGCCGAAACACATTGATTGCATTGAATCAGACGATGGAGATTGTTTATCGTCCCAATCTTTAATATGATGGATCTTGAGGTCATGAGCATACCATCAGATGGTCGATTTTTTATTTCATGTGGTACACACTCGAAAAAGTGACCTTAAAATCAATTTTGAGCGTGCTCATGATGTTAATATCACTTTTCTGAGATGTATGCCAGTTGAAATAAAACACTGACCGTCTGATGGTATGCCCATGATCTCAAGATCCATTGTGTGGAAGATTGGGAGGATAAACGATCTCCATCGTCTAATTCATCGCAGTTAATGTGTTTTAGTGTGAGTAAACTCAAAGATTTTGTCGGTGGATTTAAAGTTACTCTTTTAGAAAAGATAATCATAAACAACTAAATCCAAAGCCTGTCCTAAGCCTGCCGGACATGCCTAATTTAGGGTTAGGGTTGGCCATATCAAAGCCCGCCTAAGTTAGGGTTGGTATAGGGCTTAGCCTAAGCATGGTGACAAATTTCTCCGATATTCTCTGAAATTTCTTAGAAATTTTACAAAATTTCTTCAAAATTTACTGAAATAGGGGTCGGGCGAAACTTTTGGCGAATTTTTGATGATTTCTCAGAAATCGCTGAAATTTCATTAATTTCGGCAAAATTAACGAAATTTCGCCGAAATTAAAAAATCTTTTCTAATTTTTGTCATTTTTTAAATAATAAATAAAATTTTTATGAACTTTAAATATAATTTATATTTAATATTTTTGTACTCCCTGAAATTTTTCCGAAACTTTTCGAATTTTTCTCCAAATTTATCCGAAATGAACCGAAATGCCCCCCTACCGAAATGTTTCCGAAAACGAAATTTGTCACTATGAGCCTAAGCCCGTAGGGCCGGCCGGCCGGCCTAAGTGTTAGGGTAGCCCGGCCTGATGACAGCCCTAGTTGTAATGCCCATTATGGGTCAAAATTTCGGCCGAAATGACCGAAATTATTAGTTTCGGTCCCCACTGAAATGATAATATGGGATCAAAATTTTGATATTTTTGTATAGGGTTGAAATTTTCGGCCGAAATTTTAATCTTAATGGCCAATGAGCAAATTTCCTTTTTAAAATAAAAAAAATTGGCCTCCCTATTGATCTATTACTTTTCATTAATAACCAATCAATGGCTACAAGTCAAACCCACAAGATATTTTGTTGTTAGCCGTTGACTGCGGACAGATAAAAAAAGCTTGGCCCATCTTTCACACAATGGATATTGAGATCACGACCCGCCTACAAAACGGTCAAATCTTTCATTGCATAGCAAATACATTTCTAGAAGTGAGCCGAGAACTCTTCTCATGGTAAGCCATGATCACAATTACTTTGGGGCCTGCCCAAGTGGAATCAACATCTGACCATATGATATTTGGGTCATGATCTCAAGATTTATGGTAAAAGATTGGGACGAAAAACATCTCCATCATCTCAATCAAGGAAGTCAACAGTGTTAATCCTAAAACCATAAGTTGCGAGGACCAATTCTTTATAAATATATACCATTTGATCTCGAATTAAATATCCAGCCGCTCTAGGTTGCTAACTGCCAAATGGTACAATATGAAGATTTTGATGGCACAAAATGGTATATTAAGAAATTCATATTAAATTAAGAATATCTAAATCTTGATTTAATTAAGGTGGGTGCCTGTTTTCGAAAAAAATATCGGATCCAGGGTGGCATTTTTTGGAAATTGTCAAATCTAGGATAAGTTTTACGACCTCTGCTATATGGAAACACCATTTAAGCCGTTTGATTTGAAGGTCATGATTTAAATATTGACTGCAAAGGATTAGAACGACATATAATCTTCATAATGTGATTACTGTTAAAAATAGTCCCACATCGGTTGTGGGCTTCGAGGTCTTGGGCTAACGTCTCCATACAAGCAAGTTTTATGAGGTTTAGTTAGGCCCAAGAAATTTTATCAATTAGATGTAGTCAAAGGAATTTATCAATTAAATGTAGTCAAAGGCTATTCAACAGTTTACTACTATAGATCATATGACAAGTATCATATTTTTCTCATATATTATGTACCGGAGATTTGTAGATCATAAACTTCAAATCAAACGGCCCATAGTGCGTTTTTACATGTCACATGTCCCTAAAATACCAAAGTCATTCTTTAAATTCGGTGCAAGGGCCAGCTTTGCTAGTGCAAGTAAAATTTTCCTCTGTTTTCAAGGCATTTTGGCCCACTAAATACAAGAGGATGTTCATCATTCTGTAGTTCTCAGTAATGGGTAGCAAGAAAGACATTGATGTCGCGTTTAGTTTGTTCTTCTTGATAATTTGCATCTCCTGCATTCCCTTTTCTTTCGCAACCGATACTTTAAAACCCGGCGACTCTATTAGAAATTGGGAGACACTAATTTCTACTGGCCAGGTCTTTGAACTTGGCTTCTTTATTGTTAAAGGAATTCCTACTAAACGCTATCTCGGATTATGGTATCGGAATGCTACCCGTGATGGGGTGTGATGGATTGGAAACAGAGACAACCCTGTTAGCAGTTCCTCACTAGTTTTCAGCTTCCCTAAGGACTTCATACTGACCATTTCGGGTTCCGTTGGAAGTTCCACTACTTTGTACTCTGGGTTTGATTTTGAAGGTGGTAATTCAACTCTAATGCTCTTAGATTCGGGAAATCTCATCTTTTGAGAAGGGAATTCGGTTAATCAAGGAAGAATCTTATGGCAAAGTTTCGATCATCCCACTGATAGTCTGTTACCCGGAATGAAACTAAGCGTAAATTCGAAAACCCAACAGAACCTGTCTCTGATTTCATGTCTAAGCAGCACAGTTCCTAGCAGTAGTGCTTTCACTCTCGGTCTCGATCCGAATGGCACAAACCAGTTGTTTATTTGGCAGAGAAACGAGCTTTACTGGACTAGTGGGGTTTGGGATGGGAATAGTTTCCCAAATGCACCCAATTCGAAACAGAGTGATATCTACAATTTCGCATTCGTTTCCAACGGTAACAACGAGCATTACTTCAGTTACTCTATAAAAGATGGTTCACCAATGCTAGTGTTTTGTATGTATCCTTCAGGGGACTTCCAACAGGCTGTCTGGGACGACAAGAATCAAGTGTGGTCGGGGGGCCAAAAGTAACTGCCAAGGCAAGCAAGAGGCTTGGTCTATGGGGTGTGTAGTTTCGAATTCAACATTGAATTGTAGTAATGGAGAGACGTTTGAGAGTCGAAGAGAGGCCCGGCTTTCTCCACCGAGTTTCGTAAATGATTCGAGTCTTGGCTTAACTGACTGCGAGGCTGCTTGCAAGAGTAACTGTTCTTGTACTGCTTATAGCAACGGACTTGGATGTTCCTTTTGGTACGGAGATTTCGATGGTGTTGAATCCAGTGGTGAGAAAGATATTTACTATCGAAGTCTAAGCAACACCCATCGGCTTCACAGTAAGCTTTACTTGCACTATGATCAAAGCTGTTTCATAAAATTTGATATGCTTTTTCTTCAGATTTACATATATTTGTTATATGACTTAATTATTTCACATATTAAGGATTCTATAGAGCGCCAGGTTTCGACAAAATCCTCAAATACATTCTTTTCTTTCTTGGTTAGTGGTCTATTCTATCGGAGTCTTGATATCAGTATTTACTCTCTTTCGAGCCTCAGGTCAGTTGGTGTGCCAAAAGAGCTCTAGAGGGCTAAGCCATCTCTGTTCATTTTCTCTCTGTTTTACGCCTGCAGTTGGATCTCTCGCTAAACCCGGGCACTATTTTTTTCCTTTTATTTTTGCAATAAATTAATCCTTTTTCTAAAAACAGAAAAATTAAGGATGCGTAAGTAACGATCATATGGTCAAATCTACCTATCAAAATGGTTACCGGCACATGACATGCATGAGCCTTAAGACATGAGTAGACATAAAGAGCCAAGAGATATCGGCACGTGAGAGTTAGCATGGCATATGGCTTAAATTTTGTATGTTGAGATTGGTTCAATCACTCTATACCATGTAGAACTCCATGGGCCTAACTCAACCTCACAAAACCAACTAGTAAGGTGAGGAGTGCCCAGATAATATATAGCCCAAGACCTCCAAGCCCACAGGCAATGTGGGACTAATCTAACACGCCCCCGCACGTGTTGGCAGGATTGAACCAAACCAAATCACGCGGAAAATTGAATTGGGTGATGTGGAGTAGAGAAATACCTGCTCTGATACCATGTAGAATTCCATGGGCTTAACTCAACCTCACAAAACCGACTTGTAAGGAGAGGAGTGCCCAGATTATATATAGCCCAAGACTTCCAAGCCCACAAGCAATGTGGGACAGTTCTAACTTACTTAGACTTTAATTTACGAATGGAAGTAACTTGGCCAATAAATTTTATTTCTCATATTTTGAACTAGTTTCTGTCTTGTTTTCATGGTCTAGGTGAATACTAGATTCTATTTGCAATTTTGTTTCTTAGGTTTTACTGTTATGTCGCATAAGAAAAGCAGAATATTTCTAGCTGAGTTGAATAAGCGAATTTTCTTTTTTAATGATTTCAGATAAAGGAACTAATAGAGCACGTAAGCTAATTATCCTACTGACGATTGCTTCCACAATGGTTTTCATCTCCTTCATTATGTGTTATGTATGGAGGAGAATGCGTAAAGGAAGAGGTAAGCTTCCATTATATTAATAAACAATTTAGTGTTTATACTAATGGAGTGAAGCCATTTTTTGTTGGGAATCAGGTGAGATGTCAAGTAGCCAAAAACAATTGCCAATTGAATTCAGTACAAATAGGCAAGCTATCAACAAATTCAAGAATGAAAAGAAGGATCCCGAGTTGCCAATATTCAGTTTTGCAATCATATCCGCTGCAACCGATAACTTCTCTGCTGCAAATAAGCTAAGGCAGGGTGGATTTGGACCTGTTTACAAAGTAATTTTAAAATCATTAAAAAGTGGCCCTAAAATAATATGGCACACATGGTATCAAGTTTTTATGGTAGCATCATGGTAACAAGATTCAATGATTGGAAGATCAGGGTGAAAATGATTTCATCATCTGATTTCATGCAGTCAATGGGTTACAAGGGGTATCACACGTTGGCGCTTTCAGAAAACCTGCTGGGGCGAATAGAGTACCCTAAACTATGATGCTCTAATAATAGAAGGGACAATAGTTAAATTTGAATGCATTATGGGTACAAAATATCTGTTCGCATTCTTAAAACAAAATAAAATGATAAATTGCTCAAATATTATACTATTACAGGGAAAGTTGCCAGGGGCAAGAAATCGCGGTGAGAAGACTTTCAAGGAATTCAAAACAAGGAGTTAAGGAGTTTAAAAACGAGCTTATACTTATTGCCAAAGTCCAACACAAGAATCTTGTTAGTCTCATCGGTTGTTGCATCGAAGCTGATGAAATGATCTTGATAAATGAGTGCATGCTTAACAAAAGTTTGGATTCCTTGCTCTTTGGTATGTGATGGATTCTTTCAACTTTATAAAACTTTATTTATTTTTTATGGATCTTACATCTAGTCTTTTATAAAATGATTTCTTTTTTTACAATTTGAGATACTCCAGATTGAAAATTATTCAGAGATTTAAAAGCTAGCAACATTTTGTTGGACAACAAGATGAATCCAAAAATATCAGATTGTGGATTGGCTAGAATGTTCGAACAAGAAGAATCTCAAGCAAATACAGAAAGGCCTGCCGGTACATAATAAGTAGTACCACTTTATCAAGAATGATTATGCACATTTTGAGCAGATAGAATATAGGAATATATCACATTTTTGGTACTAAATTTTTATTTGTTGATGGTTTGTAGTGGCTATATGGCCCCTGAGTATGCACTCCAAGGCCATTTCTCTACCAAATCTGATGTCTTCAGCTTCGGAGTTTTGTTACTAGAGATAGTGAGCGGAAAGAGGTGTACCGGTCTTTACCATTCTAGCCACTCTATGAACCTTCTAGGATACGTGAGTAGCACACTTTCTATATTTACTTATATTTGTTGTTATGTGGAGACTAATGCTACTGTGGCACTCGGGAAGTACTGATGATCCATGGGGTTGCAGGAGAGCAACGCTCATAGGTTAGCCAACACTACAGGGTATTTAACATCATTTCCGAGTGATTGCTATTGTAACCTTTTCTGAAACTCTTGATAATAGTGAAACAAGGGTGAATCCGTGGACGTAGGCACCATTGCCACAAACCACGTAAAATCTTGTTTTTTCTGTGTAATTGATTTCTGTTTTGTTCGCTTCACTCCTTTCTTTATATTGTTTCAGGCGTGGGAGTTGTGGGAAGACCATAGGGGCTCCGAGTTGATTGATCCATTGTTAGGTGAAGTATCTACAAAGCAAAAAGTGTTAAGATATATCAATGTGGCTCTCTTGTGCGTGCAAGAAAGTGCGATGGTTAGACCGAACATATCAGACATTGTTCTGATGCTTAGCAATGAAAGTATAGCTTTACCTTCACCTAAACAACCCGCCTTTTCTACTTCAATTCCCGCGATCAATGCAACTGCAGCCATAGGTGAGCCAATACCTTGTTCCATAAATGATGTAACAATTTCAGATATAGAGGCTCGCTAGTCATGCATATGGAGTTCAATCTTCATAGTCTTATTAATTAGGGGATGCTCAATTCCTCTTGGATGAACCCTATGTTGTGTTCACCTGGTTTTAAATCTAGCAACTTGGTTCCTGTATGATGTCTAAATCATGGTAATAGATAGTGAATTTTTCTCAATGTGTTTCAGTTTTTATGCCTTTTTAGGATGCAAAAAATGACGCTGGTGAATCTTGGTAATGTGTTATCCTGTGCTGTTAAGAAAGAAAGGATTAAACGAAACAAGAAAGCAAATCAATCACATAAAAAACACAATGAATTTATGTGGTTCGGCAATGGTGCCTACATCCATGGATCAGGTTTCACTATTCTCAAGAGCTTTGGAAAAGGTTACAAAGCAGCCACTTGAGAAAGATATTAAATACCCTGTATTTAGGGCAAACTAACAGTAATTGAAGTTACTATTATAACAGGTTACAAAGCAGCCACTCAAGAACATATATCTCTGCTATAAGTTCAAGGGTACCTTCATTTACAACCCAAGATTCTTCCCTCTCAACTGACATTTCGGGTGCTTAATACATTTTGCCCCAATCATCCACAGAACGGATTTGCAGAGCATGGTCCTACCATCAAACGGTCAGATTTTGATTCCACAGGTGACTCATCCAATAACCACATTTGATGTTAAGTCCATGATAAAGTTTACATTTTGGGATGTGTGCCAAATCAAAATCTGACTGTTTAATGCTAGGACCATGATCTCCAAATCCATTGTATGAAAGTTTGGTGCGAAACATGATATCTCTTGTCTGATTAAAAACAGTCAATGGTTTAAACACGTGAACTGCAGGTTGAGAGGGAAGAATCTTGGGTTACAGGAGGACTAGCATTTATGTTGTGTTGTGGAGCATATGGATGGAGCGGAATGTGAGGATTTTTGATCGAAAATGAAGACCAATGGGGATGATCCTCAAAGCGGTTAAGGATCTCATGTGCCTTTGGGTTCATAGAGGTTGCGATGTTGCAAGGGATGAGGGTATTCTGCGGGATCCGGGTTAGGGGTGGGCTGCTCTAGCTGCAGTTCTGAGTGTGTTTTGTTTTCTTTCTTTTCACGATTCTTTTTAGGTCGCTATTGTCTGTGTATTGCTCCTTTCAACATCTTGTTGTTTTTCAATATATTTGCATTACCGATCAAAAAAAAAGGGGGAAGAATCTTGGGTTGTAAATGAAGGTAACCTAAGTTCAGTTTTCAGTTATCTTATTTCTTCTCTTCCAAATGTTAATATTGAGATTGTATCAAACAAACTATAAATATAGCAAGGCCTCCCCAAATTAGGAGCCTAGAACCTAGGCAGTTTTGTTGTCATGGAACATATTAGGCAGTTTTGATGATAAGATAAATTCCATTCTTCCATGACAAACTTCATCCTCACAAGCCCGCATGCAGTTGAGGGGTACCTGATAAAAACCCTTTTTATTGTATCGTCTCCAAAAACCCTTCTTATCGTATCGTCCCCACTCCAAAACGATATGTATCGGTATCGTCTGATATTTTGATCCATGATTCTATAGCTTGAGAAATCGATGCGCTATAGGCACTATAAAAAATAAGCCTATTAGCGGCAGTTTTTTGAGCAAAAAACTGCCGCTATTAGCAAAAAAACTATTAAGACTATTAGCGGCAGTTTTTTTGTTAATAGCGGCAGTTTTTGGCTGCCGCTAATAATCTTATTTTTTGTAGTGAGGATATGACCAATCCATATATCACTAGAAAGTACGACTCTAGCCCGAATGCGGGCACCTAATATTTATGGGAGTTCTTATGGAGCCGGAGCGCAGGGAAGACTGTGATGCGAGACCGACGATACAAGATCAATATGGAATTGTACATCAATATGTAGCGTAGCAATAATTTTGTTATATAAACAAAATTTAGAAAGTAAAGTGGCAGCATCAGGCATTCAATGATGGGATTTCGACGTCTAACATCGAACTCAACCCCCAATGTTGCAAGATAATCACTAGGGCTGCCAACGGATTGGGTCGGGTCAAATTTTTGACTGCCCAATTAAAAAATCGCAAATGTCTAACCCAACCCAACCCAACCCGACTTTAGAACTTTTTCCAGATAAAATATCGGGTCAATTCAGTACACCGAACTTGCATCCCTACTTCTCTCATTCTAGAATATCTTTAATGTAAGTATAAACATCTATATATAATCTTCTATTTCTTCAATGGAAGAATAGGGAACCCTACAACTCGCTTATTTATAAAAAAAATGTTAGATCTTTCTTACCATAATAATTGTTGGCCCATAACACATTTTTTCCTTCTTTATCAACCACACTGGAAAAGACACAAGAAAATACGAAACATTAACATAACTTATTTCTCGCACAAAGGAATAGATTCAACCAATAGTAAATTGGTTCGATCTTTCGTCTCCCGATCCGAAACACCGAACCCATCTCCGTACTGATAAAAGCATTGCGACATTCGTGCCAAGTTTATGGCACAATCTTTGAGAGATTGAGGAAAGGGAGATGAAAAGAGAACTTCTTTATTCATCTTCTTCCATATGTCACCGATTAATCTCTTTATATGCTCACGAGCAACCGCCTCCGAAACTCCAACGTCCGACATGTAACAATGGATTGATTTGGGAACGTCCCCTCGCTCCATCTCATCCTACATCTCCATAAACATGCCATGACATAGTTTATTTTAGGCATAATTACATAAATAGGACTGGGAAGAAAGCGTTTTGCGCTATTATACCGAAATGGTAAAGTTTTGTATAAACAGGATGCACCGCATTTCAGTGCCCTTAAAATCTGTAAATACTAATTTGAAATCCGTGAATAATCAAATTTTTGAACCCAAAAAATCCGTGCAGTCTTGATTACGCAAAAGTTTTTGAAGTAATATAATACTATAAAACTTTTGTAACATATATCCTCTTTTCCCCTAAGTGCCCTTTATTTTACCAATTTCTATATTAATATATGATAGTTTGGGACTAACCAGGTCTTATAAATGCATATATTCATCAAGGCTCTATTTGTATAAAAAGGTATATTATATTTATAAATCTCGTGGATTCCCATGGATTTTGAGCTTGTAGGAATCCACATGATTCTTTCATTGTACCAGTCTCCATGCATGTTAGTACAAGTATGCAACTCTTTTAAAACTTTTCCTAAATATTTCCGAAACGCGTTTCAATGTATACTTGAAACTTATTTCTTTTTAAATAGAAGCTAGTTTCTATCATAGAAGAAAACTGTTTTAATTTATATAGAAATTGATTTTTACTGAAAAAGAAACTTGTTTCTTCTTTAATTGATACTTCTATTTTTAAATTTGAAATTATAATTTCGCTCTTTTCTATAACAATTTTTTAGAGCTGGTAGATTAGGTAAAAATCCAACTTGGGACATTGAAATCATTCTTTTTATAAATCAAGAAATCGTGGAATGATTTTTTAATAACACTTTAGATTATATATTATATTATATATGATTATATACTACTAATAGATATATTTAATCATATATTTTTACCCTCATTGATATATGAATTCAATGAATCATGTATTTGAACTTTAAATTTAAAATTATAAATATTAGTACATAAAAATATAATTCTAATTTAAAGTTTATACAAAAGATGCACTACTCTTATACCAATATCATATGTATTTCGTGTTATATTCATTCGCACTAATAATGTTTCTATAACAAGTCTATCTTGTATCTATATCATACCAATGTCATATACAAGGTAACAAACTCAATATCGGTCCATCGGCCTATTAATAAAAAAAATAATAATTTAAATATAGGTATCGGCCAATACCAGATATGTATCGGCCAATACAGCCCGTATCAACCGACACCGATACCGATACCAAGTTGGATACTCAATACGTATCGGTTTTGCCGAAAATTCGATATGTATCACTGATATTCACTACAAAAAAATATGACTATTAGCGGCAGTTTTTGTGTCACAAAAAACTGTCGCTATTAGTCTTGTCGCTACCAAAAACTGCCGCTATTAGTCTTGCCGCTACTAAAAACTGCCTTGATAGCAAGTGCCGCTGAAAGACCTTATTTTTATAGTGACGTATCAGTATCGGCCGATGTTTGATAACTTGGTCATATCTATTTCATTTCTATAACGCATCTATTATGTTTATATGTTGTACCAACATCGTATCGAAGACGTATCAATAAAAAACATATAGGATTTTTTGCAAATACCCCCTGAGTTATGTTGATATTACAAATAACCCCCCCAATTATAGCTATTTGCTTTAAACCCCCTGAGTTAGCATTTTGGTATTTATAAAACACCCTCTTTAAGGGATGTTACTTTAAATAGTTAACCAGCCGTTAAAGAATAGCCTAAATACCATATTTATCCTTTTTTAAATTAAATTATTAAATTGCCACCCTCCACACGTGGTAAGAGTAATTTTAAATCCACCCCTCCACTTACAAAAAAGAGTAGTTTTAAATCCACCCACCAAATATTTGAATTCACCCACGCTGAAAAACATTGACTGCATTGAATCAGACAATGGAGATCGTTTATTGTCCCAACCTTTCACACGATGGATCTTGAGATCACGGTGGCACTATTAGACGGTTGACTGCATTGAATCGGACGATGGAGATCATTTATCCACCCAACCTTTCACAAGATGTATCTTGAGATCATGGTGGCACCATCAGACAGTTGACTGCATTGAATTAGACGATTGAGGTCGTTTATCGTCCTAACCATTCACACGATGGATCTTGAGATCATGGTGGAACCATCAGACGGTTGATTGCATTGAATCAGACGATGGAGATTGTTTATCGTCCTAACCTTTCACACGATGGATCTTGAGATCATGGTGGCACCATCAGATGGTTGGTTTTTTATTTTATGTGGTACACACCTAAAAAATGACCTTAAAATTAATTTTTACCGTATACGTGATGTTAAGGTCACTTTTCTGAGATGTGTGCCATGAAATAAAACATTGATCGTCTAATGGTATGCCTAAACAATCTCTATCGTCTTATTCAATGCAATCAATGTGTTTTAGCGTGGGTGAATTCAAAGATTCGGTGGATGGAAGCAGACGCGATTAGGCAATCCAATTCCTAAAAATGAGTCTTGAATCATATAGGAAATTGGAGAGACGAGTATTTTGAGTGGAACACGTAGATTGAACGTTTTCTTTTTAACAATAATTGCATCGTTTGCCACAAATCCTCCATTGGTTGAGTATTCATCCAAACGTTGGCATGCTTTAATGGGGGAATCATCCATCTGATGAGTCTTGAATTTGATTGGTTAATGAAGGGCTTTTAGAAGAGTACCTTTAAATCCACTCACTGAATCTTTAAGTTCACCCACGCTGAAACACGTTGATTGAATTGAATCGAACGATGGAGATCATTTATCCTCCCAATCTTTCACATGATGGATCTTGAGATCATGATCATACCATCAGACGGTCAGTGTTTTATATCACGTGGCACACATCTTAGAATAGTGACCTTAACATCACGTGCATGCTTAAAATTGATATTAAGGTCACTTTTAGGAGTGTGTACCACATGAAATAAAAAGTCGATCATCTGATGGTACACTCATGATCTAAAGATCGATCTCATGAAAGATTGGGATGATAAAAAATCTCCATCGTTTGATTCAATGCAGTCGATGTGTTTCAGTGTGGGTGAACTCAAAGATTTTGTGGGTGGATTTAAAGGTACTCCTTTTAGAATAGTGGTAAATTATAATGGCATGACTTGTAAATAAAGGTGATTGAAGGGCCTTTTAGAATGGTGATAAACTTTAATGGCATGACTTGTAAATATAGATGAATGAAGGGTCTTTTAGAATGATGTTATTTTTAAAATATTGGTTTCATTAAGGACAAAATAGGCTTTTCATCCATAAACTCACGACTAGTTATGGGCAGAGGGTTATATGAAACAAAAATACCCGTAACTCAAAGATTTTTTTATAATATTATCATAACACGGGAGGTATATGCAAAAAACTCAAACATATATACCCGCAACGTTTTTTACTTAAACTTACTAATGCCATTACCCGCATTTGTACCATAACCCGCACCAACTCATGGTGACTATGATCTAAACATACCCTAATTAAGAATATTTAAATCATTGCTAGTTACTAAATGAATGAAACATTCCTATAAAAGACGGTTAGTTGATGATTTGTGATTATTAAATGGTTGGTTGATGATTTGAGATTATTTAAAGTCGTTTGATTTGAAAGTCATGATGTAAAGATTTTTGGTCTAAAAGATTGGCACGAAACATGATCTCTATCACATGATCTATATCAATCAATTGCTGAAGTCAGTGATGGGCTTTGCTGTGTTGAATTTTGTGAGAGAGATTATGTTTCATGTTAATCTTTTGTATTAAAGAAATTTACATCATAACCTTCAAATTAAGCCCCTTCAATGTTTCTTCCACGTGGCACAAGTACAGCAATACTAAAGTGGTTTAGTTTATGGGGGAGTGGTGCCGCGTGGCCTTTGCAGTGTCACTAATCACTGCAAATTGGTGATGTTGCAGAGATCAAATATAAGATGCTGTGCCAAGACCCTTTTATCTTTTTTTGCTTCAATTATGAAAATATAGCTAAAAACATTTGAACCAAGCCATCATTGTTTGAAAATTAAGACTAAAACAAGATACTACAAAGGGATTATTTTACGAGTCTATAGTATTTTAAATGAGGCCCAGGAGTATGCATGTGGACGAAGCCCGTAGATTTGCATCCAGACTAGTTGGGCACTATATGACACTCACCACAAAGATCGGGTGTAACGACAATTTGGTAAAAATCAATCAGGTGTCACATATAATTTTCGGACATGATAAAATGCATATCCATCATTGAAAATGAGATCGGAGGTATCCAAATTCAATGTACCAAGTCTGTGAAGGTGAAAAAGTGAAAAAAATATTATTATTATTTTTAAATTACATGTCATTCATGGTTGATAAACCCAAAACAAGTGTTTTTTTGGGTTAATCGTACCACCACATGACACGTAATCTAGCATCCGGGTGCAGCCTTCCAGAACTACATCCAAATGCACATCCCCTACACTCTTTAAATATTTAATATTTTCTGTTAAAATTGAATGTGCCCCTAGTGAAGTAGGTTAATTAGATAGTGGTAAACCACGAACCAATGAAGACTGCCGCTAATATAAAATTATTAGCGGCAGCCAAAAATTGTTGCTATTAATCAAAAACTGTCGCTAATACCTTTGTTGCTAATAGTCTTAATAGCTTTTTTGTTAATAGCAGCAGTTTTTTATAGCCAAAATTTACTGTTAATAGTTTTTTTTTTTGTAGGCCATACGACATCGACAACCCAGATGTAGTGTATGTACAAACTTACACCCAGAGAGGATCCGTATTTGGCACACACTGGAAAGAGACCCGCATAAAAGGCAGGAGCAGGCGTGGGGATAGCAACCCATGACCAAGGTATCAAAAATCAGCTGATACCGATATGTATCGGTTTTCGGCCAAACCGATATGCATCGATTTTCGGCCAAATTAACCGATACGTATCGGTCTCTTGTATTGGTATCGCCGATACATATCGGCCGATACGGGCCCATATCGGCAGATATGTCTCGGTTTCTACCTAGACTTTTTATTTATTTTTTTTAATAAAATTGACCGATTCGTATCGGCCTCCGGCAAACCGATATTCGAGATCGATACTGATTTTAATACCTTGCCCATGACTTGTTACTTCCACAAGAAAAAAGGATACCAGTTGAGCTGTGGCTCAACCAGTAATGAAGTTATCTTAAACATATAGCTTTGCGTACCGTTGAAGTTCCCAGATCATCCATTAGCCGAAGAACCATCGATGAACAATAGACGAGATCTGAACCGTTACTTAAGCAATCTAATGCCTCCCTTGTAATTTCCTGTGTCACACACATATAAGCATGTGATAATATTACAGGTGCTGATATCGATACCCATCACTACGTGAAAAAGCCCAAAAATCATCGCTTTAAAAGGATTTTTCAAAAACTACCGCTTTTGACAAGGTGGTTTTTCAAAACATCGCCTAAACAATTGTAAAAGAGGAGTTTTTTACCAATTGCATAGACAGTGGTTTATGAAGTTCATAAACCACTGTCTTGTATAGTGGTAAAAAAAAACCACTCCTTTTTTTACAACTGTTTAGGGCAGTGGTTTTTTTATGCAAAATTTTTTTTAAAAAAAATTAGGTCGACAATTTTTTATGCAAATTTTTTTAAAATAATATTTTTTTTTATGCTTTTTTTTAATGCAATATTTTATATGCTTTTTGTAATACTTTTTTTTAATGTAATTTTTAATGCTTTAAAAAAAATTATATAAAGAAAAAAAACTATTAATCTCATATTCAAGCACATCCATAAATAAAATAGATGTCAAATTCTTTTATTCAAACAAAATATTGCATTTCAACCTATGATCCAACCTTTCAAATCAACCAAATATTTTATACTTTACATGCTCAATTCTTTTATTCCAAAAAAAAAAAAAAGAGTTAACAATCTAAGGACCCCATGACCTAATTTCATAATTAAAAAAAATATATATATATATATATGCTTCGCCTCTCCTGCCAAATATCCCCGTCCCTTAGTGATCCATTTGAGGTGAGCTTTAAATCGAAAAGCTTCGCCTGAAATCAAAAGGAGAACGTAATTAAATATTTATGATATTAAGCAATTAAATTGAGATATTGATGATATTAAGCAATTAAACTGATAATACTCCAAGCACATAATAAATTTCAAACACATACTTCACATAAGGACAAAAGAGCCATAGAATCAGTCTTACTTTTGCGATACAATTGAAATCCCCACAAACAATTACAGCGTGAGCTCGATCCAGGAGCACTCGAACCTGCTCACATGGTTATTATTGTAATTAAATTGTCTGATATAACTAAATTATATGAAGGCATTTTATGCAATTGGAGTAAAACAATAGGCAAGTTTTATCTTGCCTAAATAGGCTTCAGTTGTTCATCTGATAGCATATCAAATTTATGACTAGAATTAATTACCATGCACAAAAAACAATCAACTGCCACTTCTACGGCAATGCGATGACCATTAAATTTTGGATAAATATGATTTCTATAGTAAATGCAACTATGCAAATAATTCTCAAACCTTAGCCCGGCCAGATTTTGCTTCACTGACGATAAATGGTACAAAATGCATATCTCCAGGTCCAAAGGCATTGCTGGGACGTAGTGCACATGTTAATAGCCCACTACTAGTATTAGCTTAACGTAACCAATGACTCTGCTCGACTTCAAATCACTCAACATATCTTCAAACTGTGGAGTTGTGTTCAATAATAGAAATGAGCATTTGTATGTTAAAGAAGGTTCAAGGAAATTCAAATAAAAACCAAGCAACTTTTTACCATAGGCATGAAAAAAGAAAAGAAAAAACTCTGAAAAAAGACATACTCTCCAAGGGTATGGTAAGGACTCATCTCCATCATGTATATCATGTATACCATCAAAAACTACGTCTACAAAACTGTTATAAATAAGCCTTTTGATTTTGCATTCTTGGCAAGCATGGATTACATTTTTCGTACCTGAAGATGGATTCATCATCAATGACTTGATCTAAATGTTTCTAATAGTGAGGAGACCAAAAGTCAATGGAGTTCTCATCCATGACTAATTTAATGGGCTGTAACTTCTAACAGCAAGCAGTCCAAAATTCAATAAGATTAGTCTTGTGCATAAAAAAAGTGCTTTACCTTGTACAGTGAACTTGTATTGCTGATAAAAATCTCGTACAAGGGGGTCCGAAGCATCCATGTGGAAGACAACAGAGGAACCTTTGATTGCTGCAAATGAAGGACATCATGCGTAATCGTAAAAATGTAATCCTCATTTTGTCAGTCCAAAATGTGAACAATTAAGGATAAATAACAGAAATATCCATCAGATCAGTCAAAATGTTGACAATTAAGGTTGACGATGCATCCCCAAAATTGCATCTTCGAGCTCAGGTTACCCATCAAATAAAATAAAATGCCATTTCATGTAAATAACATGAAATAAATTCACTTACTTGGTCAGTGTTAGCTAAATAGGAGTATTGGTGTCAGGGACAGGTCTAGGAGATTGACTCATCACTCAGAACTATCGCAATATTTATGTGTATCAGTGTTAGCATAATATTTACTAACACATATTTATGTGTATCAGTGAGTTTTAACAAATAACATCAACAAAATTTCCCAAGTTTACCGAGCACGGGAGACAGTTCTAATAATACTATTGGTATTTTCTTGCTGACACACTACACATGTCCTCACATATTCATCCACATTGTGTACCAAGTTGAATCAAAGAGTGTCCCCCATTTTAATCGGGCACCCTGTCGTGCACATTGTCCACATCGTTGAATATATGTACATAAAATTGTAAAACATTAATTCAAGCTAAAAAAAAAGCTTGCTGAAGTTCATAAAATATGATTATAATAAGCTACTAAGAACCATATGCCGCAGATTGATGTATTGAACATCCCCATTAAGCATATCAAGAGAACCAAATAAAGGCTATTATAAATCAAACCAAGAAATCTGTAACTTTACCCAACAACAGGGCTACCAATAGATAACCCATAAACTAACTATTTAAAAGAAGAAAAAAGAAAAGTCAAATACAACCCAACAGGTTAATCAAATCGATTAAGCATAACACATTTGTGGACCTTTATTACCACAAACTCAAATCAAACCTGGTACTCTTCTCCAAACAATATATATATATATATATATATATATATATATATATATATATATATATATTACATAATTAAGAAAATTAGAATAATAAAAATAAATAAACCTAAGAATGACAAGTAAAAAATAACCAAAATACAGCACTTCAATAAAAAAACAGAGAAAATATACATTGATATTAAAGAGAAACGCTAACAAAATCCGTTACATAATAGGCTTTCAAAGCGCTTTTTTTTCTTCATTCCCCTGCTCACATTCTCAGATACGCAAAATAATAATAATAATAAAAATCATCCATAATTCCATAATTCCATAATTCCATATTGATAAGCATCCATAATTCCATATTGATAAGCAAACCCATTATTGAGCTACACAGACTCAAACTATTTTCTTGTGATTTGTACATGGTGAACCAAAATACAAATCATTAAGAGGCCCTGTGTAATTAGATAAGGTAAAATAGAGTAAGTAAAGAACATGCACATGAATCAGTTTAATTAGGAGAAATGCGGGAAAGATTCAAGGAAAAATTCGAAAGGTACTCAGAGATTATAAAATACTATATAGTCCATATGTATTAACAATTTATAATTAAAAAAAAAAAAATCTGATGCATGATTAAAGCATGTATCACCATGATGAAAATTTGGAAAATCGAGAAAAATTTAGGGAATCGACAAATCAAGCGAATATTTGGCAAAAGGTTCAACGGACTACCAATTCGGAGAAAAATGGTTGGTTACTCCCGCATTGAATCCAATGTTCAAAATACAACTTGAGGTTATATCCATAATGGTGGGATAGATCAATCTATCAGCAAGAGTAGCCCATGATTCCGCCTCCCCATTTCTTCCATAATTCCTCGAACTTATCGTTGAAGTTGGCCTGAAAAGTAATTACAAGCACACCAAAATGAAAATATGTAATGGAGAATTCAAATTTTATTTTTTACTTTTTTATGAGTGATGGAAAATTCAAATTAGGGCTAGGGTTTTGTTCTTTCACCTTGATAGCCTCTAGATTTTACTAAATTCCAGCTTGTCCCCATTTTCACAATGGTCAAGCACAAAACCACAGCAGTTTTCTTGTGAACAATCTTTTGAAAAGGGCAAAGAAACAAAAACAAGCAGGAATTAAATACATCATTAGTTTATCCACAACCTATTTAAATCAGGAAAAATTTTAAATGAAGGAATCAAAATATGAGCCCCTTTCCCCCCCCACCGTGATCTTCCTTGACGATGCAATAGGAAATCTCCATCTTCTTGCACAAGGCTGGCAGCTAGACAACCAGTTCTATGGGGTCCACATCATGAGCAATAACCACCAATTGGGCATTGTTCTGCAACAGAAAAGGAGTTACCCCAATTAATCTTACATAAATTCTCCAACCTAAAGGTACCACCTTCATGAAGTTATTATTATTCATGAAGTTATTATTATTGTTTCTCTTTTTTTATGAATAGAAGAAAACGTTAAAAATGTGCCAACAACATTAACCTTGTGATAGAAATTTGAAAGTACAAGTGACCCACCACAATGCCAATTCCTACAAAATTATAAGAAGAAATGGGTCCTAACAAATACAAATCATGGTTAAGAATAGCCAACACAAGGTCCACCTGATGCCTTAGAGTCATGCTAGCTTTCAATTGGGTATAATGATATGAACCATCCACTTGATCAAAGATAACAGTGCCCAGTCTTACCACTATCATTTGGGTGTAATGATCTGGATCATCCATTTGATCAACTAATAGATCAGAAATGGCACTGACCAGTGAAACAAAGATGATGGTCCCCACTCTTTTAATTTCACTTAATGAAAAAGCAAATATCTTCAATAATCATAAAAGCATTGTTGGTAGCTATGTTTTAAGTTACATGTGACGATTCATAAATACTATTATGTTTTTATGCACTTGGTGAACAATGTGCTCTAGCATCTAAATAAATGGGTTTGTTTTAACTGTACTGTAGTTTATTTCGTTGGTGAACCCATCAATTAGCGTTGATTGCGCAATTCTCCGAGATTGCTATGAGGACTTTGCTATGTATTGCTTTGGAAGATACCTTGTTCCAATGAATTTCATAACAACCCCATGAATTTGGGAAAAGCTTCATGAAATCAAAAGCATATAAAAAAAATCATTTCTTTTCATATCAAATATATTACGACTCATGTTGCCGTGTTTATGTGATCACTCATTATTTATATCTTTGTGAACGCAACTTCTTTAGCTGGTTTAGTGAAATGGGTCTAGATACTTTGCGGGAAAAGATAAAGAAAAAAATATGAAGCCTTATTTCTATTTTATTTTATTTTTACTTAGCAAAATAATTATCATGGTTTTTTTATGCTAACATTCTACCAGGGACTATTAAATTAGGTGTTTGGCTGGCCATGAATTTGCAAATGAAGTGACATTTAAATCATTTCATTTGCACATTGGGGAATTTCATATGCAAATGAGATGAAGCACCAATTACGTAAGCAGCCACACAAAGTTTGGCATCAGTAGAAAACATGAAGGAACTTTCATTTTCATTTCCTCAGATTGATTTATAGGATCAATTCAAGTTATATGTGAACTGATATCTACTGAAAAACAAGGACGCCCCCATCATCTGATCAACAAGTAAATGACAAATCTACTTGTCTATAAGCTGCACAATCAGCATCAAAACTATAAGAGAACAAAGCAGAAGAAATTCAAAGAGGAAAATATACTGTAACTTCTTGCCAAGAGGCATCAGTCAGATAATTATCGATTGCAGGGGAAAGCCTACCCATATACTTTGGGGAAATTGGTCCTTCAAGGCAGGGCTGCGGGAACTACATCCTATAAGCATGTTGTCAGTTGATTTTCTGTGCTGTAACATATACAACATCACATTAGTATACTAATTAAAACCAATCTGTGCTGTAGCATATGCAATATAACAATATTATACTAATTAAAACCAATAGATGGCAAATACTATAGTCTATAGATACAGTTCTCAATCAAGTGATACTTATACATTAGATGAGACATATACATCATTTTCTTACTAAATTAAGATATTATGGGAACTAGAATAGGCATCATTTACTTCCACCACAATATGAATGGTGTCTGAGTCAAGAAGTAAGACCCCTCAACTATGGTAAATCAAATCGAGGACTAGAACAAGGAATGGACCACCCTCAGAAAGGTCTTGCCTACAAGATAAATCACAAGCACAAATACCTGTTGATGTTGGAGAAAAGACTGTATTGTGTCCACTATTGCTGACTTGAATGCCTTTGACAAGGCGTGTCAGATATCAATCAATCCTGTAAGGAGTTAACCAATCAATAAGAATTAAAAAGAAAAGGATGTTCTCATAGATGTATTGGATAACAATACCAAATCAATTAAGGAATAGGAACGCCAACATTATTAAATGTTTAATAATGCTAAAAAAACTATTGAACCCTCATTATTTTAGATATTACCAACACAAAATAACAATGCAAATGTTGTCATCACATCAACAGAGGATGATCTCTGCATTTTCAAAGCAAGTTACTAATTTAGTGAATCTTTAGACTCAAGAGGATGAGAATACAGAACTCACAGTGTTAGTTTCACTTGCAGCTGTTATTGGAAAAGCGGATGATGTCTTCTCTTCTGAGAACAAATTTGACTTTGTTGCAGGATCCCTCAGCTCTGTTTCCAGCATCTCAACTGCACTTCTAAAATTAAATAGAAAATATGAAGCAGTTTCATACTCTCCAAGATTAATGGATCTAAAGAACAAATCCTTAAATAAAAATCATATGCATATGATGAGTGACCAAAACTTATATCAACATAAATTATGCATATGATAATTAAATGCAGCTTGCATTGCAATAAGTATGCCTTTTTTGACATGGTTGACGGACTTGGAAACAGAAATTCAAAATGTCATGGAAAAATAAAAACATGAAACACTTGCTAGAGAAAAAAAGGTAAATGAGAAACAATAGGAGGATGCAAAGAAAATTGATAATAAACATGTTGGGTAACAATGGCGAAATACACCTGGAAGCAAATAGAAAAAGATCATGGCAGAAAATAATTTGAAAGTGCTTGGACGCTGGAATTGTGAAATTGCCTTCCTAATATATCTCCTTACCATAGAAATTTGTGTTAACTCATGGTTATAACAACAGGATATCCGCCTCAATAAATATTGGGAGAACTGCTAATATCTGCTCCAATACCCCTTAATATTTATGGTCAGATCTGTACATAAATCCTAATAATCCAAGGATAAATCTGAAAGTAATCTTTCCTATTAAATAGTTAGATGACACACCTCATTTTTGAGAAGCAATTATTATCAATCTGTCCTATAGCAGCAACACTACGACATCCATGGCCGTGCTTCTCTTCAATGGTAATAAATGAATAAAAAGAGTAGAAATCATGGGAAACTTTGTTAGGGAAACTTCTTTAATGCTTTCAGATAATTGAAATCATGGACAATAAAACACTTAGCTGGGATACTTCCCTGTTTTATCCACAATAGAAAGTCGCGCTTCTGTGAACTGATTCCTACAAAAGCGAGAATCCGGAAGCAGGTTTTAATTCCTGCTGGATTCTCACCCAATTTAGTATTTTTTAGCATTTTAAGGAATTTGATAGGCGAGAAACTTAGCGTTACCAAATGGTAATTTTGATTTTTTTACGCTTCTGCGTCCAAAAAGCGGATTCAAGATCTTTGCAACACAATACCAACAGGGACTGAACTAAAATCCATAAAAGAAATTGCATTTGCTTAGTATATTAACGAGGCTCGATACCAAAGTGTTTGAGAAGATAAAAGATAAATTTTCATTCCAGGTGTTCCAAATCAGGATTTTTTTTGGAATCAGTACATAGTTTTCATAAATATTGAACTATAGAATAACCATATAAACTGAGAATAATATGCGAAATTTATTTGTATTTTGAAATATGTATGCAAGTTTGAATTCACATCATCAGAACATAATTGATTCTCAGGAAGATTCGTGTGCTAAGAGTGATTTCATAGAAGAAGCTATGGAGGTCCTCGTAGAGTCAATTGCATCAGAAGAAAGCTCCGAGGCACAAATATTATATGCATCCATTCTTTCAAATCTTGGAGGACTTATGCTTGGAGGGGAACAATATCTTTCGCATGGTTAATTAAGAAAGCAGTTTAACTTTTTCCAAATGCAATTGGCGATTATTGTCTTCATTTATTGACTGTAATTGTCTATTTCACCAATCTAGTTAATAAGAATAGTTCTTACTTTTCAAAGAAAATAGATTTTTGGGCTGGATAAGCAATGTGGGATTCTAAACATCGGTCAAATAAACCGATCAAAATTAGGGGCTTTTATAGGCAATATATCAAACATCTGATGGGCAATATATATATATATATATATATATATATATATATATATATATATATATATATATATATATATTTCATATTTTATTGGTGATTCCAGATTGACCTGAATGGAATACCTTGGCCAAATTTGATCGAGTAGCTAGGGTGTAACAGCCCGAATTTCCGTCTCCAGAAATCCGTGCCGTTAGGATCATACTCTGGATGATCCCGGATCGATCACACGTGTCCGCGCATATAGCGGAAGCTAGGTGGACACATCCGAGCAGCGGTATTCTGAGTCAAACAATTTCTATGCTAAACACACATCAATAATAGTAAATGGAAAGAAAACACACACATTCCCAAAAAGGAACCAAGAAGAACCATCGGTGATGGACGTACATCACCCAAACAATGGTTCCCGATAGTGGTTCCGAAATGGAATGTGGACTAACATAAAATAAGTAAATGCAGAACTATATACGTTTATACAAAGGTGGCCACCAGGCACACAGTAATCCAAAAGATCAAAAATACAAAATCATCAATTACGGATAAAACTTCACCGACGTCCGTCTCCTCGTCCTCTGCCTCGGCCTCGGGATCCGGCTGATAATCCGGGTCACTCTCGGTGCCGGGCACTGCAGCCTCAGAACCTAAAAGTGTTTTAAAAAGCAGGGTGAGCTACATCCTAGCTCAGTAGAAGAAGTTCGATTAATTTGCATCTAATTTATTAAACATGATTGCAGAACATATCTTAAATCGATAAGTGAAACAAAACTGAACAGAGTATGGATTGATGCTCAAACATGCAGGAGATCAGAATGCATAACTGGTAATAGCAAACAGAACTTCAGAATTTGCAAAATGCTATGCTTATTATATTTAAATGACTTAAATCATGCATATCTCTAACTTAAGTAACTCCCGTGTATATATATCACGTGGTAGCCGACGATATAGGAAACCCCAACCAATCGTCGTCCAATGAACAAATTTTCAGGAATGCAATAATGCCCCACACATGGAGTGCATATTTTGCCGAGGATTTTCAAGCAACTGCACATTGTGCAAGAAACGGATATACCGCCGAAGCGGTGGGGTCCGTCTGAATATTAAACCACAAATCAAATACATATTACCTCATGAATCGAGTTATCGAGGCATTATCGAGCATATGCAAAGAAAAACGAAGCATATCGAATACGGGAATCGAGTTTAATGCATATGCATGCTTTGAAAATCGGAGAGATAGAATACAATGTTAAGATATCATGCAATTAAATTTAGATACACTTTAAGTTGAATTTTCCCTACCTCGGTCGACCTCTTTCTAAGCAAATCCAACGCCGTTCTAAAGCGGTACCAAAAGTTATTATATCTACGGCCTCCACTCTTTTGTCTACATCACACACATGATGATGTATAAAAATTGATCCTAAATATTAATAATATTGACGTATTTAAGTATTTTCTCAAAACAGAGACGAAAATGGGTAATTTCATGTTGATTCAAAACTTAACCCAACTTCCCACTTCGTTTTGACTATTAAAACACTTGATTTAAGATTTGGCTAATTCATAAAAGAGTTAGATCTCGTCGTACTCTTTCCAACGCATCAAGAATCGCGTCAATCGGAGTTCGGGACAAGGAGTTATGGCCAAAATACCGAAGCAATACCGATACTTCAGTTAACACGTGCTAACTTAGAACTTGGCCAAACTTCAAGCTCAATTTTGATCATCAAAACAATTTATTCATTAGTTATTTAATTCATGAAAGTTGTAGATTTAGTTGTCCTTTTTCCAATGCCGCAAGAATCGCATCAATCGGAGTTCGGAGTAAACAGTTATGACCAAAACACTGAAGCAGTGTCGCAGATCTAGTTGATCGATCACCACCTTGGTGATAGATCACCAACTCCCTTGTAGATCGATCACCACCTTGGTGATAGATCACCAACTCCCTTGTAGATCGATCACCACCTTGGTGATAGATCACCAACTCCCTTGTAGATCGATCACCACCTTGGTGATCGATCACCAACTCCCTTGTAGATCGATCACCACCTTGGTGATCGATCACCAACTCCCTTGTAGATCGATCACCACCTTGGTGACAGATCACCAACTCACGTGTAGGTCGATCCCCACCTTGGTGATAGATCACCAACTGCCTTGTAGATCGATCACCGCCTTGGTGACCGATCACGAACTCACTTGTAGATCGATCACCACCTTGGTGACCGATCACCAGACTCATTGTAGATCGATCACCACCTTGGTGATAGATCACAACTCCCTGTAGATCGATCACCACCTTGGTGATCGATCACCACCTCGAGCATGAACTTCTAGCACGGGTCACCGTTCCCATAAGGCTTATCTTGATTGATCGATCACCAGTCCTTGGTGATCGATCACCAACCTTCAGTGATCGATCACCACCTTGGTGATCGATCACCAATGACAGAAAAGCTGTCATTAATGGAGTTCACCTCCCTTCCATTTTTTTTTATCTCCTTCCACTAATGGTTGTTCAATCACCATTAATACTTCATAAATACACACTAAACTAAAACAAGGGTTTGTTCTATAATCTAAACCATTAAAATCAAAGAAAACTAACCTTTCTTCGATCGATTTCGCGCCTTTAAGGATTGTTGTCCAAAAGGGTTTGAAAGCGAAACTTTGGATTTCCACGATGAATCCACGAGAGATCGATCACAAGGACTTGAAGATGATGCCGTTCATCCTTACGCGTCGATCTTAACCTCTTCCAAGCACGGAGCGATTCCAAAGTGATCGGCTCTTTGAAAATGGGGTTCTTTTTCCTTAAAAGAAATAGGGTTTCTAACGAAAGGGCTTGAGCGGTCCGGTTTATAAGCGGCGGAACACCATCGATCTGGGCGTCCACGAGCCTTCGACAAGTGGAGTCCTCTGCGATGGCGATCTCGCGATCAAAATCTCACAAGAAGGGGTTTGAAGGTTGAGAGCTCTCTCTCTCTCTCTCTAGCTTTCAAATTCAAGGCTTTCGGGTGATGCTTGTTTGAGAAGCTTTGCCTTTTAATTAGCTAAAGGGTTTGGTTTCGGTGCGAAGCGATAACACTGCAAAAGTGTGTTAGGCTTATCCACTTGAAATAGAGTTTGGTTTCGGTGTTGAGCGGCACACGATGCGTCGGTGCACGACTCATCTCGAAGGCCTAAATTAAATCTTTTAACTTGATTCCTTTACACACACAGTATCTCAGACATGCTTACATTATTTATTTAATATTTTTAAGGTGACCTTGTTTTCCGTGCCGGATACGCACACTATTTCAGTCGGGTTCGGGTTCAGATTTTTCGGGTCATTACATTCTTCCCACCTTAAAGAATTTTCGTCCTCGAAAATCGACATGCCAGTTTCAAAAAGGTATGTGTATAATTCAATATGCCCAAAAATTAGGGTCATGATATTTACCCTTCCTCAAGGAATTTTTCGCCCTCCAAACTGCAAAACATACCTTTCATGGTCTACTATCCCCTAATTTTAACCAAGGCAGTGATAATTATGTCACAAAATTTCATTATATTATAGTAATAGATTAAGATAGAATAACTAAGTTCTAAATTATTTTTGCCAATAATATTTTCATAAATTTTAATTTATTTTGATTTTCGTGCCAGGCACGTATATCAAAGCAGTCGAGTTCTGTTTAGAATTTTAGGGTCATTACATTATCCCCCCCCTTGAAATGTTCGTCCCCGAAAATGTCTAATGACACTTATTTGAACCCTAGCAAACGGGCTCAGAACATCAAAATGAATATTTGGTTACAGGGACAGCAGATGCATCCCCCTCAAGTGCAACGTAAGGTTATGCCCCCCATCATCTAGTGCTTGCCCATCAGGCACCTCCTCAACTGGAGCTGGTGGTATAACCCCCTCCTCAGGTAAACTCTTGACCAATAGATTATAGCTCTTGGTCTAATCCTTTAGCTTGAAAACTTTAATGTTCTTGGTCAAGCGAGGCTCGCCAGGAGCCAGGCTATACTCCTCTGTCAATGCGACATACTGCTCGACCATTCTTGTTATCATTTGAGCCTATGATGACTCTTTCGTTTGAAGCGTCTTTCGCTTCTCAAACAGTAAATCTCTATCATTGATCTCGCAAACTTGTACAAAAACGGGGTTATGGCACACTTGATAAAAGTATCAAGCATCCATAGTCTATCAGGGAGTTGGGCTCAGTAAGGGCTTGACTTGAACTATACTGACCACTAGTCTATTGTGGTATGAGACATCTTTGACATATGGTGGCAACAACAAGTCTCCACATACCGTGAAGAATATAGTAAAGCGGCGGCAACATCAAATTGGTTAAATTTATAGTCACAATCAATGTTGGTGACCAATTGGTGACGAGTGTCACCCCGGTAAAGATGTTGATAAAAGAGCCTCACTATATGAGGACAAAAATGGACGTAAAATGACTCATGCAATGTTCTCAACCCTAGCTTAGCAACATAGTCGATCGCCCATTCCATTTCGAGCCAATCCTCGAATAGTGTAGGGTCGAAGCACATTCAGCAACAATGTTTTAGAAGCCCACCATTCTTTTGGAAGTTCTTGTTGAATTAGTGGTGGCTATGGGTTTTGAACGGGTAGCACATCTTATTCGATTGGTGTCACAGGTTGCACAAGGGTTGTGCGACCGATTTCACGATTGGCACCGATGTACGAGCCCGAGATGTAGGGATTTTATACGACGAAGTCTTCGTTCGCGGTCCCATAGTCTAAAATGTACAAAAATGCACAAAAACCCCCTAAACAAGGAAAAGATTAGAGTTTATCATAATAGCCGAGCAAAAAGCGATCCAATGAATCAAAGCAAGAAATTCCGATAGTCGGAAATATCCCTTGCATGCAAAGGAATCAAACTCTCTAACGATTGAAGATCTTAATCGTCCGAGTGAAAATAAATAAATAAATAAATAACCCAGAATATAACTTCGATTAAATTGATCGATCAAACTCTCAGAACATAGTATAAACTGGTTTGATCGATCAACCTTCTTATTTGATCGATCTGATGTGTAGTTGATCAATCAATTCACCAAATTGATCGATCAATCATTATAGTCAAACTATTTCCTTAAACACACCTCATTAATTGAGGCATTACCTAGTCGCTATTTCACTACATATAGGGTATCAGTATATGCTATCTAGACAACTCCAACTGTATGGAATTGTAATTGCCACGTGCATAAAGCAATAATGGGTTAGAATTAAAATCACAAAAATTTCCTCTCGCATTAGGTGAACAAAAGCAGGTATGACTCGCGAATTTTGGTTTCACGTTCGATTTACCTCGATGGTGAGTGATTTACTCGCGAATTCTATGGTTTAGGGTGCTATCCTCCATCCCGCCCCATGACTTTCACACCATTGAACACCAATAACATAAGGAACATACTGCTAAAGTATCGTACCTTGGGTCGGCCGATTTCGCAGCCCACCAGCTCGACAAGCTCCAGGGTTCCAATGGTTTAACAATCTCAAAAAAAACTAGTGGCGATCCTTGCTAGCTTCGACACAATTGCATGGCGTCCATGCTCCACATTCACGAGCAATAACGCCCTCACCAAATCTCTTTCTCTTCGTCTTAAATTCCACCACTTAACATAATTGTAAGAGTTAAAGCAAAAGGAATAATCTCCATTCCTAGCCAAGCCTTTAAACTTCTAACCGCTAGTATGTAAATCATACACACCCCCCATAGGTGTGCAAGATCACATCAATGGTATACACCGTAAACACATGTGCACCATACACCCATACGTAATCTAACGCACCTCATCACATTTGACTTCCACATAGCCGAACCAATTATCAGACGAGCACGTCTCCCTAAGTAGCGACATGTGGGTAAAGAAGACACATCAAGAGGCCTTTCACCATCCATACATACGCACATCTATAATCCGCAGATTGGCAATCTTCTTGCAGGAAGCCATATAATTTAGAAGTCCCCATCATAATTTCAACGTCCTCCAAATTAGGGTTATCATAATCTCTCCATCTGGGAAGAATTTTCCTCCTCGAAAATACCCTAAAGATATCCCGAGTAAAACTCAATTGTTAAATGGCGTCAATGTACACACGCAGAGGTATTACGTGTGAAATAGTCACAACCATACAGTCGCCAATCATATATGCACAACCCCTCTCTCTGAGTCAACACATCCACAATGGACTCACACGCATCCAGAGTCGAAATAGTTTCCCCCAAAATCAGTGTATCCACATGACCCCTATAGGTGAAATTATCAGGTTAATGTACTGGTCGCTAAGCTCATCCCAAATCTATTGAAAAAGTGTGACAGTCGTCTCATTCACCGGGTAGCTTATATCACACCTCCATAAGTAATTATATACAGCATTATGTCACCATCACGTTAACCATTAGTCAAAAGAAAATGACCATAATGGCCGTAAAATTCATACATAAAAAAAACTAGCTGTTGGGCTTTTCATTAAGGACGCTCTCCCTTATTTACTTGACTGGTATTCATTCCACAAAGAATTGTATATTGATCGTGAGATTAAGACTATTTAACCAGAATGTATCTATAAATAAGATCAACCAAACCTTGAAGGACATATAATGTGTTGTCCATTCAGCAGATCTTCACTTCAACGATGTTGATCATTAGTGATCATGTATCATTTCCATTGTATTAATCACAGTGACCCCTTACGATTGTAAAAATACTCATGGAGCACAGTAGACCAATTTTGAAACATACCATTCATCCGAAAAATCTGATTCACCACATTGATGTTATCGTTATCAGAATAAATCAACTCATAACTCGGAATAGGTCTCATCTGTCTACGAACAAATATTCACACTCACCCACTTTCTGATACGCAACGGTGGTAAGAGATATCACCAAAATGATATAAAGCCATCACCAAGATGAGATAAAGCCATCACCAACATGAGGTACAGCCATCACCAAAATGAGATAAAGCCATTACCAAAATGAGGTAAAGCCATCAGCAAAATGAGATAAAGCCATCGCCAACATGAGATAAAGCCATCAGCAAAATGAGATAAAGCTATCACCAATATGAGAACCTCTAAAATTTACCACAACGATCGTAAAATCTTCAAACTTTATGCCCTTATCCAATCTTATGATACGCAAATAGAATTTCGATCATACAGGAAGGGTAAAGAGTGTGACACATCTAGCCTTTCAAATCAAGGAGATGATTGCAAATGATTGCTCTCAATGTCATACATAAATACTTAGGCATGATTAATCGACCTTTCATGTGCACAACTCTCAACACACTCCCTATACTAACTAAATCTCCATATATTCCTTGAAAATCTATAGTCATTCATCATGGCTCAGGTGAAAACAACGGAATCCACCAAAGCGACATCCAATTATGCTCTCTCATGATATCCATAATTAAATTTTTCCTATCCTCTATCAATTACCGACATGATTGTCTTAGACTTTTTCAATTCTCAGAAAACTTCCAGAGTAAACTACAGCAATTAACAACCGAACTCACGTTTAGAAGGAACGTATTTAAATACACCATAATCATGACTCATTAGTTAGGAAGAAGAATACTAGGATTAAGTCTGCTAATTCAACTTCATTTCTCATAAGTATTAAGGAAATTTCACATTCACTAAACAATTCTCCTAAAAAAATATTTATTGTAACTATCAAGATTTATTAAGTCTACCAATATAACTATCACTTACATAGTTAATCTTCTGAATTTAGAATTCGTTTATGTCATGCAAGTGATTTAAGTCGATACACAAGTGATAATGCTATGATATTTCGCACGTGTCAAAGCCAATAAAATTTCTAAATCATCTGAACATTAAAACAAAATCTTGACAATTGATATTGAACTTATACCTTGGGCATCTTGAGTCGCAGGAAGAATCGGCTTAGAAGTAGACGTCGAGGTCTCCTGCTTCTGTCGCTTATCTGGGCAGTTCTTGACTCGGTGTCCTTGCTGACCACATCTAAAACAAGCACCCGAGAGAAACCTACAAGCCTCCGTTCTATGATATTTCCCACACCACGCACATGTTACAAATGGTGTAGATGAGGAAACACGTAAGGCCCGCCGTACCGAAGTAACTCTAGTCGTCGCCGGATGTAAAGAGCGAGAACTACCTTGAGTGGTTGTCGAGGCCACCGCTTCCTTTTTCAAAGCAGGACAATGTCTTATCAAGTGTCCCATTCGTCCACACCTAAAACAAGCCCCGAGATCTTCTGGGTCTCGCTAGGTGTCGCCGTCACACCATAATCCATTTAACGTCGATGGAGAGGTGTGAGTCGTCCTTCTCAACATTGCGTAAGTAAGTACCGAGTCATAATGCTAAGCATCGCTTCAAGCAACTGCCTATCCGGTTCACCTCCTCCAGTGTGTACAATCTTAGCCTTCTTTCGTGGTGCCATTTCGATCTGTTAGCATGACACGAAATTCCCATCAATAATTGTCATAGTCACAATGGCCTAAGTTCCAGCACCATCTTAAAACATATTTTATCTAATAGCCGTATATTTATCAAATCATCCAATATTTCCCTTAAAAGTGATTATGAGATCCACCATTTAAGTCTTAAATCGAATCCCAAGTTCTAAATCTCCAGCTATAGCTGCGAGTTCCCTATAGAAGCTAAAACCAAAACTCCACTAACTTTGCTAAAGTCCTAATTGGGTCATAGAAAACTTACTTCCCAATCATACCTACATCCATAGCCTAGTCTGAAGTCCTAACACGACCTAAAGCCTAGGCTTTGATACCAACTGTAACAGCCCGAATTTCCGTCTCCAGAAATCCGTGCCGTTAGGATCATACTCTGGATGATCCCGGATCGATCACACGTGTCCGCGCATATAGCGGAAGCTAGGTGGACACATCCGAGCAGCGGTATTCTGAGTCAAACAATTTCTATGCTAAACACACATCAATAATAGTAAATGGAAAGAAAACACACACATTCCCAAAAAGGAACCAAGAAGAACCATCGGTGATGGACGTACATCACCCAAACAATGGTTCCCGATAGTGGTTCCGAAATGGAATGTGGACTAACATAAAATAAGTAAATGCAGAACTATATACGTTTATACAAAGGTGGCTACACAAAGAATCAATAATACAAAATGTCGGGCATCAATACCTGTGTTACGGATAAAACTCGTCGCTGGGCGTCTCTCCTCTCCTCTGCCTCGGCCTCGGGATCCGGTGATAATCCGGGTCACTCTGGTGCACCGCATTTCGAGAACCTAAAAGTGTTTTAAAAGCGGGGTGAGCTACATCCTAGCTCAAGAGAAGAAGTTCGATTAATTTGCATCTAATTTATTAAACATGATTGCGAACATATCTTAAATCGATAAGTGAAACAAAAGCTGAGCAGTATGGATTGATGCTCAAACATGCGGAGATCGAGAATGCATAAGGTAATAGCAAATGAACTTGAATTTGCAAAATGCTATGCTTATTATATTTAAATGACTTAAATCATGCATATCTCTAACTTAAGTAACTCCGTGTATATATATCACGTGGTAGCGATTTGTCTTGATAGGAAACCCCAACCAATCGTCGTTCAATGAACAAATTTTCAGGAATGCAATAATGCCCCACACATGGAGTGCATATTTTGCCGAGGATTTTCAAGCAACTGCACATTGTGCAAGAAACGGATATACCGCCGAGTCGGTGGGGATCGTCTGAATATTAAACCTCAAATCAAATACATATTACCTCATGAATCGATTATCGGAGCGGATTATCGTGAGCATATGCAAAGAATGTAAATGTATATCGTAATACGGGAATCAGAGTTTAATGCATATGCAGGCATGCTTTCGAAAATCAGAGATAGAATACAATGTTAAGATATCATGCAATTAAATTTAGATACACTTTAAGTTGAATTTTCCCCTACCTCAGGTCAGACCTCTTTCTAAGCAAATCCAACTGTTCTCAAAGCGGTCAAAAGTTATTATCTACGGCCTCCACTCTTTGTCTACATCACACACATGATGATGTATAAAATTGATCCTAAATATTAATAATATTGACGATTTAAGTATTTTCTCAAAACAGAGACGAAAATGGGTAATTTCATGTTGATTCAAAACTTAACCCAACTTCCCACTTCGTTTTGACTATTAAAACACTTGATTTAAGATTTGGCTAATTCATAAAAGAGTTAGATCTCGTCGTACTCTTTCCAACGCATCAAGAATCGCGTCAATCGGAGTTCGGGACAAGGAGTTATGGCCAAAATACCGAAGCAATACCGATACTTCAGTTAACACGTGCTAACTTAGAACTTGGCCAAACTTCAAGCTCAATTTTGATCATCAAAACAATTTATTCATTAGTTATTTAATTCATGAAAGTTGTAGATTTAGTTGTCCTTTTTCCAATGCCGCAAGAATCGCATCAATCGGAGTTCGGAGTAAACAGTTATGACCAAAACACTGAAGCAGTGTCGGCACAGTCTAGGTTGATCGATCACCACCTTGGTGATAGATCACCAACTCCCTTGTAGATCGATCACCACCTTGGTGATAGATCACCAACTCCCTTGTAGATCGATCACCACCTTGGTGATCGATCACCAACTCCCTTGTAGATCGGTCACCACCTTGGTGATCGATCACCAACTCCCTTGTAGATCGATCACCACCTTGGTGATCGATCACCAACTCCCTTGTAGATCGATCACCACCTTGGTGATAGATCACCAACTCCCTTGTAGATCGATCACCACCTTGGTGATAGATCACCAACTCCCTTGTAGATCGATCACCACCTTGGTGATCGATCACCAACTCCCTTGTAGATCGATCACCACCTTGGTGATAGATCACCAACTCCTTCACCACCTTGGTGATCGATCACCACCTCGGGCATGAACTTCTAGCTTCTGGGGTCACTGTTCCCCATAAGGCTTATACTGATTGATCGATCACCACCTTGGTGATCGATCACCAACCCTCCTGTAGATCGATCACCACCTTGGTGATCGATCACCAATGACAGAAAAGCTGTCATTAATGGAGTTCACCTCCCTTCCATTTTTTTTTGATCTCCTTCCACTAATGGTTGTTCAATCACCATTAATACTTCATAAATACACACTAAACTAAAACAAGGGTTTGTTCTATAATCTAAACCATTAAAATCAAAGAAAACTAACCTTTCTTCGATCGATTTCGCGCCTTTAAGGATCGTTGTCCAAAAGGGGTTTCGAAACTTTTCGGATTTCCACGATGAATCCACGAGATCGATCACAAGGACTTGAAGATGATGCCGTTCATCCTTCCTCTTCCAAGCACGGAGACGATTCCAAAGTGATCGGCTCTTTGAAAATGGGGTTCTTTTTCCTTAAAAGAAATAGGGGTTTCTAACGAAAGGGCTTGAACGGTCCGGATTTATAAACGGCGGAACACCATCGATAGCGTCACGAGCCTTACGAGTGAGTCCTCTCATACGATGGCGATCTCGCGATCAAAATCTCACAAGAAGGGGTTTGAAGGTTGACGGGAGCTCTCTCTCTCTCTCTCTCTCTAGCTTTCAAATTTGCAAGGCTTGCAACCGGGTGAAGCTTCTTTGAGAAGCTTTGCCTTTTAATTAGCTAAAGGGTTTGGTTTCTTTGGCGATAACTTTAAAAGTGTGTTAGGCTTATCCACTTGAAATAGAGTTTGGTTTCGGTGTTGAGCGGCACACGATGCGTCGGTGCACGACTCATCTACTGAAGGCCTAAATTAAATCTTTTAACTTGATTCCTTTACACACACAGTATCTCAGACATGCTTACATTATTTATTTAATATTTTTAAGGTGACCTTGTTTTCCGTGCCGGATACGCACACTATTTCAGTCGGGTTCGGGTTCAGATTTTTCGGGTCATTACATAGGGTGATTCTAGATTTGATCTAAATGCAAACATCTAATGTAAATTGCATTATATCCCTTAGCCAGATTTGATCGAGCAGCTAGAGTGATTCTAGAAGGACAATCTCGCTCGAATCAGTCGCTGCTAAGGTGATTCCAGCCGGATCAATCGAAGAAATCAAGCTTGAGACGACGCACTCCGAATGGTTCCTTTGATCTCAATAATCTCCAATACCGGTCAAAAACTGCTATGATCGTTCGATTCTGGACAGAACTTGTTACGATAGTCAGATTCTGCAGAAACACGAATTCCGTTGAATCAGATGCAAAATCTATAAATAAATAAAAAAGGAAAAAGAAAATAGGATAAAAACAAATCGCCACATCTTCTGAGATTTGGGAAAACTGACCTTATGATGAAAAAATTGGGGCCACCGATTCACTTCAATTGAAGATACGAATGCGGATGGTCGGATTTCGAAGCCGAAATCAAATCGAAACAAAGAGTTAGGGTCTAAGGAGGAGGGAGATGACCTGAATCTAGAGAGTTAGGGTTTGAGGAGGAGGGAGATGACCTGAATATGGAGAGTTAGGGTATAATCTTTTGAGACAATCTGAATCTGATAGCTGAGAAAATGATCTGAACGGAAATTGAGAAATGCGATGCTTGAGGATCGAGAGACGCTAGCGTTGATCGGCTGAGAAGATGATTTGAACAGAGATTGAGAAATGCAGGATCGAGAGATGCTAGCATTGATCGGCTGAGATGTTTGAGGATCGAGAGATGCTAGCATTGATCGGCTGAGATGCTTGACGATCGAGAGATGCTAGTGTTGAGGAACCTGCGCAGGTCGATATGAGGATGGTCGATACAAAATCTCGAGTGACAGTCTATTAATAGTAGCTGTCAGTATGATTATGGGAGTTTAATGTATTAAACCACTGTTTTATTATAATATACAATGGGTTTTGGCAGTGGATTACTATACTACTGCTTGGGCAGTTGTTCCTTTTCTATTTGCAGGTGTAGTTTATGTGCCATTTTCACGTAGTGCATGCATTGTTCAAATACTCCTCAAGGGATGGCTTATATCCCATCTTGTACCACTTTGCCTCCACCAAATGCTTTACATAAATCTGCCCACTGTAATGAAACAATTTTATAAGGTTAGACTTTATCAACTTTGCCAAACCGGCCAATATTAAAGTACTTCTTTTTATTTCTAAAATATTAAAAGAAATATGTAAAAAATATACAAAATTAGCCTAAAGGGCATTTTTAATAATATATATCGGCCGATATGACCTGATCCCTGACCCAATATTGACCAGTATTTGACCTGATCCTTGATCCGATAGTTGATGGCATATAAAATCGGGGTATATATCGTACAAGATGGGGTCTAGCATAATATATATCGGCCAATATGTGGCCAATATGTATCGGATATGGTCCATATTTAAAATCATGCAAGTGAGTAAGCAGTCTAATGCCTCCCTACCATTTCCACATGATAAGTGGATTGTTTACGGTGATGCATATTGAAAGATTCAAATCCTAGTAATATGCTTTACAATCCACATTAGAGTGCATAGATTGAAAGATTCAAATCCTTTGATAGCTCTTAATTGGAGCTATCACTATGGTCACACAATACTTTACTTGATTTTGCCTCCATTTGATCCAACTTGCATTAATCCTGTTAGAGACGACCTCTTCAAATCTATCATCTGATTGGAAAGTAAAGCCCAAATAACAAAATCTATGACGATGTGATACAGAAGTATCAATTTGCAGCAACACTATTGATCAGATTTCTCAATTATTGATGGAATAGGCACATTGTGTAGGGTGCATTTTGAATAGAAAGTTCGAATGGCTAAGAGTATTTGGTGGCATTCTATAGATATTTTATCTAACACAAAAGTGGATTTTTTTTACAATTTTTCACTTTTTAAAAAATGTTGGAATAGTTTTGATTTTACCAAAGGCTTTCACCGACCACGAAATATAAGGCTTAATTGCCTAATTATAATAATATAAAGAACTAAACAACATCCAAACTTGAATTAATGATAAAAGGAAATATTACATCCAAATTTCAAATAACAAACTCAAAGAAAAGGAAGAATTAATGCATTACCTGTTTCTTGAGGTGGGGTATGACGTCCCAGCTTCTCACTTTTAATATTTCGTAGCCCATTTGATTAATGGTGTTATAGAGAGCTAGGAAACATAACTTCATGTACTCTGGAAGCTCTTCGATTCCATTGACATCCCATCTAAATAATCCAAACCATTAGATATGATTATCATAGAAATTTATACATCACATCAAGGTATTAAAAATCGGCTGATATCGATACATATCGATATACCAACATGGGTATCGGATACCATATCAGCCGATACGGGATACATATCAAGTATCATCGGAGACGTAGCTTTTCTTTTTCATTTTTTTTTTTTAAATAGGCCGATACGTATCGGCCCAGTCCTATCGGTCCTCGGAAAACCGATGCCGATTTTGATACCTTGCATCACATTATAATCAAAGAAAGCAAATGCGATCTCCACACGAACCTATCAACGGCATCGGTAAAGAGTTGTAACTCATCCAAAGAACCATAAAGATCATAAACATCATCAATTGTTGTTATTAGCTGATTAACTTTGGTAAGGTCTTTCCTACACCAACTAAATTGAGGATGCCAATTAACTCCTACGGTCCATAAGAAGCACTCTATCAACCGATCTCTAGAAAAACTGAACTTCTCTGCAAGTCCCAAATCCTTCCACCACCTAAAACACATATACAATTAAGGAACCCTTTTTTTTCTAATGTTCAACAGGAAAATGATGTCACAAAATAAAGCATGTATCAAAGCAATATCTCCATTATATGTATGCTTGAAATCTAGATTGTTGAAACTCAACGAAAGTTAGACTTTCTATTTAAAAATTATTTTTAAATTTGATTTACACAATCTACTGGAGCTCCACGTGAGCTCGATGTTCCTATATATCATGCATAATCTATGAAAGTACTCACTCATAGAGGGGTGGGGGTAATGATCACCTGACTCGAGCGGGTGACCATTAGATCATGTCGTAGTCAACGTTTGATAGTAATCTGACAGTCACCTGCTCAAGTCAGTTAGTAACTTGAGTCACGAGATCATTATTATTTGATGTGACATGCAGTTAATAGGAACTTGAGCTATAAGCTTATGTCTCATGAATCTAATTAGGAGATCATTAGAGAGAGAGAGAGAGAGAGAGAGAGAGAGAGAGAGAATTGGGGAAATGTGTTGGAAGGGCAGGATCTGAACGCAAGATTATATGCCACGTAGCATGATCAACCCAAAACAACACTTATTTTGCGTTGATCATCCATGGGACAAGTGATTTAAAAAAAAAAAAAAAATCTTTCGCCTTTTTTGGCATCCGTTTGATGGGTCAAAGATTAGTAACGCCTAACCAACTTGGTGCATCGATTTTGAGCACTTTTTCCCACATTTCAACAGTGATTGAGCATTGGATGGTGCCCAAATTTTGTGAGTGGTACCTAATCGATCTTTTCTTAGTTTTCGTGGCATCCGATCCTCACGATGGGAACCACATGGTGGTCATTTAATTTGACGTGGATGTAGCCTTCAAGGCTGCATTAATTCGAACGTATAGTCTCGGGCCTATTGACAAGGTTGATCCGAGGCTATTTTAAAAACAATATTATTTTAATCACTATTGTCTATGTTTGTCAATGGCTAGATATTAACAAAACTACAATGCTCATATTTGTTTTAAAAAATAATTAAACCTGAAACAAAAGCTCAATTTATATAACGATGTTGGTCATGTGTTTTCAACAGCTGACTTTGATAGGGACTTAGTTTGTGGGATAAAAATAGTCCCGTGTGAGAGGTGAGGAGGTGTTTTGTTCATCTATCCCTTCTTGTCTGTTTTTGTCCTCATTTTTGGACAAGGTTTGAGTTGTTCATGGTCTCTTATGAGCTCCTTGCTCATAAGTCCTATATATTTTATTTAATTAATTAATACAACTCATGAGAATTATAAATAAGTAAACATATAAATAGCTGAGTTTGATATAAGGCACTTTACAAAAAACAACCTTAAAAAACAAACATTTTAGCAAAAAATTCCAGAACTTAAATGTTTAAAAGAATGATGCTTTCACGGTTTTTTGAAGTTCTGTGATCCATGAAAGCATTATTTTTTAATGAGGATTTGAGATCTCGCGGATCTCTGAACTTCAAAAAACCGTGAAAGAATTGTTTTTTTAAAATGTTTAAGTTCTGAACTTTTTTTTTGTTAAAATGTTTATTTTTTAAGGTTGTTTTTATAATTTTCCCTTTGATATATCTACAAGAGATACCATACCCTAAATTTTTTATGCTTATATTCTAAAGCCTCTAAGTTATGCTGGAAATTTATGCTTTTTACCTTATGCTTACTTTGGCCTCTCCTTGGTAGGTGGCTTGCAACATGTTGTAGTCCAGCTTAGCCAATTCAAGCAAAATTGGACTCATCTTTTGCTTTCTCTCATATGCATCAATATACCACCTAGCCTCTAACCTCTGTGTCCTCCAGTGCAAGGGAAGCTCCTCCAAAGAACGGGTTACCATTTTGGTGAAGTCTGGGCTAACGTTGCCTTTGAAATACCTGAGATTACTACTTGCAAAGCCTCTTGCTTCATCCAATATAGTCTCTCCTTCTAATGCAAGATATGAAGCTTCGTACAAGCTAAGTAGTCCCCTGGGATCCTCACAAAGGCAGCCCTTGAAACTTCCTCCCTCGTCCATGAAGCTTTTAAAGATATCTGTACCCATCACAACGTATAAATGCTTAATTACTACTTAATAAGAATAGTGATTAGATCAAGCACAGTTACTTAATTCGCTGGTTTGCTCAAGTCTAATTCCGGTTCACAGTTTGCAATTTGTTCATATCGAGCAAGGTAAGACGTAGGATAAGTTCTAATAGCATTTATTAATTTTGTAATGTAAATTTTATATTCTCTATTGACTACCTTTTCGTACATTGTTGGGTTGGTAGAGATATGTGGAACATGATCATCTTCCGATTGTCTGATATCAGTTGGGTTCAGCCACAAGATCACACTACAAAAAATAAGACTATTAGCAGCAGCCAAAAACTGCCGCTACTAACAAAAAAAATTGTTAAGACTAATAGCGATGAGGGTATTAGCAACAGGTTTTTTGTTAATAGTGCCAATTTTAACTGTCGCTAATAGTCTTACTTTTTGTAGTGTCATATCCATCTAGAAGGGGATATCTTTTGAGGGGGTTGAACGAAGGGATAATATATTAGAAAAGCGAGATGGATTTCAAAAGGTTTTAGCTCATTATACTAAAACCAAAGATTTTAGCCAATCAGGATTTCACTAATATTAAGTGCCCAATATAGTGTGAGATCTATTTTCAAACCAAAGTCAACTTTGAGTGTATTACCCCATTTACCTTTATGTATATATGTTATGTTTTACGGGTTTTCTCTTATTCCTCTTCTCTCCCGGCGAATGCTTCTCGAAGGTGGACCATTGTATAGCATTCTCAAAGGTGAGCCATTGTACCATGAAAATGAAGCCTCTTGCCATTAGAGACTGGTCATCCGACTATTTTTTTTAGGGATTCGGCCTTCTACTTATGTTTTAGGGTTTTCCCCCATTTGTCCAACTATTTCTTCTCCCCATTTGTTCTTCTCAGAGGTCGCCGAAGAATAGCGACTAGATTCTCCAGCGCCACTCCAAGCTGCCCATTTCCAACACCATAAAGCTTGGGTCTGCACTTTGCGCCCATTTCTAACTCCAAAACTTCTCCGGCGTTGATTATTTTTTTCGAGCTCTTCTCCACCCCGGCCAATTTTTGCAAGTTTACCCAAATAAGAGATCGCAAAAACTAATCGGTGCCGGAGAAGGCTTGGTGTTTTCAAGGGGTGCAGGAGAGGTACTCACAAAAACTAACCATTGCCATCAGAGAAGATTTGCGAAAAAAATAATGACGCCGGAAAAGCTATGGTAGGGATTTGCATGTTGGAGAAAATGAAGGTACTTTTGTATTTTCATATGTACAAGGTCTCTCACACATGGGAAACGCTTTGCATCTCACATCTCCTTAGGACTCTTATTTCCATAAAATCCTGATTTTCTAATTAAACCTTTTCACTTAGTATAATGCTCTAAAACCTTTTGAAATCCATCCCTGTTTTCTAAAGTCTCCTTGAAGGAATTTTGTGGGACATTTGTCTTTATGTTGTTATATGGAGGATATGGAGGGTGCGGAACGATAGGATTTTTTTTGTAGAATTCAAAAATCAATGGGTTTAATTATGAAGATGATTAAGAATTTTGTGATTGAGTGGTTGCCACTAGATAAACATAGGTGGAATGGGGATTTGTCTCTATGAGATAGCCTGCATCATTAGGCTCACCTCTCGAATTGAGAGGATGCCCTTGCTGGTTTATTTCCAATCAGCCTTTCCTTAGGGGTCGCTTTTCTTTTCCTCGTTCTGTTTGTTTCTTTGTATTTTCATTTTTTATTTTCTTTCAGCAATTCGCTCATCCTTGTATTACTTTTTGTTTTATCAATATATATATACAAGAAACATTAATTAATGACTTTAACAATCATCGACCATATCATATCAGATTGACTTTTTAAGTCACCTAATGTGATATGCAGCCAACAAGAGCTCGAGTCTTATATCAAATGACTTGAGTTATATAATCATTTTCTTATATATATATATATATTATTTTTAATATAAAAAAATACAAATGATCAAGGGCAAATCCAAGTAAGAGGTTGTGGGGGCGAAGGTCCCTACAAACCTTTCGAAATATTTTAGATTACCCCGAAATTTCAATATATCATTGGGAAAGCCATACATTAGAAGGGACATATTGCATTTGAAGGGATATACCTATAGAAGGCCCCCAAACTACCTCTGCCACTTCTTGGGACAGGCGGAGCGTGATTTGATCATGTGATCTATGTGATTTAGACATACAATGTAGAATGGGATGAAAAACATCTCCATTATGTGATATAAAGCAATCAAATGCTGCCATGCAAATCTCATCCTGAAAAGGCATTGACTACTTCAAATCTTGTGATAGAAATATTTTTGTCATCAACCCAATTAAAGGAGCCCCCATCAAACTACTCCAATCATTTAGGCTAGATAAGTGCTCCAATGTGTCACGTGGAATCAATATACACTATAAAAATATGGTGTTTCGGCGGCACATGCTATTTGTAGCGGTAGTTTTGGTAGTGACAGGACTAGTAGCGACAGTTTTTGATTAATAGGGCTGCCGCTAATAGTCTTATTTTTTGTAGTGATATGATTGTCTAAGCGATAATCTAACTATGAAATGTGTGTCATGTCACTACAAAAATAAAGTGCTTTAGCGGCACTTGCTGTTAAGGCAATTTTTTGTAGCGGCAAGACTAATAGTGGCAGTTTTTGGTAGCAATAGTTTTTTGTTAAAAAAACTGCCGCTAATAGTCTTATTTTTTGTAGTGTGTGGAATCAATATCTGACCGTTTGATGGTAAGCTCATGACAAGACCTATTGGAAGATGAGGAAAAAAATTGATTTTCATCATGTGATTTAAACTTGTCAACACCTGAGCACGTGAAAACCCGGGTTGAAAAGAAACAATCTCTTATTGGTATCCTGAATTGTATGAAATAATGGCTCATGATCGACATTTAAATGCCAAATGATGTTTAAATGAGGTTTATTATTAGGTTATGTGGTGCACATATGCTATCAGGCTATATTACGTAAGTGACAATCCATCATTGGAACATATCTTAGAGAACCATGCCTATTGGTGAAAGTTAATATAACACTACAAATATAAGGGGTTTCAGCGGCACTTTCTAGTAAGGCATTTTTAGTAGCAACAGGACTAACAACAACAGTTTTTGGTAGTGACAGGACTAATAGTAGCAATTTTTTGTTAAAGAAACTGCCGCTAATAGTCTTATTTTTTGTAGTGAAACCTAATAGCACTGGTTGATATTAGGGTACATATATTGAATGGTTAAAATATCTCTAAAACACCATTTTGTGATCATTGCACAGCATAACATGATCTATCACTTTGATAATATAGATTATCCACATCTTAAACCATTAATGGTGTAAAATCATTTAGAAACCATTTTGGTGCTTAAATGGGGTCAAGGAGGGTCAAGTCACAAGTTAACATGGCTTGTAGCACAACCGTCATACTGATCACAATGACTAAGTTGAGGTCGAGAATAAATCGGGTTGGAAATTTTTTGAAAAAATATGGTAAAATTCGGGAAAATGAACGGTCATATTCTAGAAAAATAAAGAGTTATAAAATATGTTAATTATAAACTACAAAAATTTTAAAGAAAAAGTTTTTTACCCAAGTCAAAATCTGAGAAAATTAAAGGTCAGAAAATGCTCATATATAATTTCCAAAATTAGCAATTTATTCATGAAATTTTGAATTTATTCTGAAATTCGCAAATAATTCAAATGTTATTCATCGAATTTAGTCACTATGATACTGATCCATGCCTATATTACTATACCAAGTAAAAAATAGTGTTATTTTTTTCATATTGCTTTTACAACTTTTAAGAAGAAAATACCCCTACTACAAAAAAAAAAAAAGACTATTAGCAGCTGTCAAAAACTGTCGCTCATACCCTTGCTGCTAATAGTCTTTAATAGTTTTTTGTTAATAGCAGCAGATTTTTTACTCCAAAAAACTACTGCTTATAATCTATTTTTTGTAGAGCTTATTTATTCCAATTCACCTCTACGCTATACTTAACAACAATTGCTTAGCATGGTGGAAGACTATTTCCCAGAAAGATTTGGAATTCAAACCAATCCCCAAGCATACAAGAATAAAACATTGAGCTTTCTAGGTTTAAGTCTTCTTTGCTCCCACTTTAACAACATCATGCGTCCGCTAGTGCAAATGTTCCCTTAATTGGTTAGATATATAACATAAAAGCATAGTCTTAGGTTCGAGTCTCCTCTCTATACTTTTAAAATTTGTTTCAAGACAAAAATAGTTAACATTACTTAGTGAATTTGCTTGTCACAGCGAATCGGATTGAAATGAATTGAATTACGAACTGGTTCGCTTCAATTCAATCCGATTCGCTGAACCCAATTCAAAATTCACTAGGTGAATGAGTGAATTAAGATACATAGGTGTTAAGTGTTAGATAAATCAAAGAACAGAGATCCGAAAATGATGAAAAAGGCAAGAGAATTGGACTCGAGGCACGTAATCGTTGTCTTTAAAACGATATTCGCTCCCTACTCGAGTAAATCTTCGAGTTTGCAAAAGGGGTTCCAGCGAGACGTTTCTAGGATACAACGAGCCCAATCTCTTGGATGCGATCCGTTACTTTGCAACAGTAGAGGATCGCCCCAGAAAACTCAATCCGATGGAGCACCACCTAAAGAAGAAAGCAAGAGGAATTCTCAAGTTTTATGCAAGGATTCCGATGGATTTCAGAGTGAACGGCTGCATGAAAGGTTGTAACTTTTCGAATTCAAATTCGAATGGTTATACACCTTTATAAGGTGTTATGAAACGGTTGGGTCCAACGGTCAACATTTGACCAATCCGTTTGGCCCAATAGAACCGAATTGACCCATTGAAAAGTGGCCCATTAGGCCCGACCCAACCCATGAATAATCTGACCGTTGGATCTGCTTGGTCAAAAATTCAAACCTCTCCTTGCGACAATGCGCACGTGCAAAGTGCGTGCCTAAAGCGTCAATGCGCGAACGCGGCGGCTCGCTGCTAGGCACACTCTTCTCTTTTTATTGTTAAACAATAATAGAAGGTGAAAGGTTCTATATATAGCCTAAACACTTTTTATTTTTACCAATGTGGGACTATTCATTTGCATATAAAACTTGAGAATAACTATTGCCTAAAACCCAATCCAAAACTAAGAAATCAAATAAAGATTTATTTTCTTTAAATTACTAAAATATTTATTATATTAATAATAAATATAACATTAAGTACAATGATTGTGAAGATGGAGCCATTGCATGATATGATTGTAAAAGGCCTGGGCTGTCAAGCATGAAAACGAAGGCTCGAGTCCAGAGAGCAGCCACTTGTGCATAAGAAGTTATAGGGTAGGTTGGTATACCCTCATCAAACTCATCACAATCACAATTTTCCACGAATGGCTCGATCGTTACGTATGATAATAACGGTATCAAATTAGTCTCTATGTAACATGTCGGCCAATAAACTAATAAAGAGAAAAAAATTGTACCTTGCGACACCTCGTGCCCATATTTTCTGAGGAGCCAAAAGCTAAGAGCTGTGGAATACAGGTCCTTATCATTATTAGTATTAGACATATTGTCTAGGACACCATTGATCTCCTTCTCAAAGATGTATCCCACCCCTAATCGATGGAGGTCATCAATCAGCTCAAGAAGATCCAATGGCTCTTCTACTTCCTCAATCAAATGTCTTAACTTTTCGTATCAGTTTACGCCTTCGGTTTCCATGTCTCTCTACCTGCTTATATCGAAATCTTCATTGTTAGTGACGATTAGAGTTAGGGGCGGCAAAGGGCCAAGTCGAGCCGATGATATACATCTTATAATCCGGTCGCGGGCTCGATCGGCTAGCTGTAATGGAGAATCATAAGCTCAAAATCATCTCTAAACATAATTACCGTGTACTGGCTTGATAATGAGTTCACGGAGTCGTAATCAAAGATGGTCGGAATATAATTCGCCGATCGCCTCGCCACCATTGGTTCACTGGTTCGATCAGTGCTAGCGATGACTTTCGGTGTTTTAGCAATACGGGCACTAGTGAAATCTTTGGGCAGTAAATTTGTGCGTTTCATGCATGGGAAAGAGGAGGGTCGAATATATAGAAAGGAGATCAAATTAAGAGCCATTTTAGTATGATGCTACTTGTGAGTCTAATCTCAGATTTATTGCAAATTCTTAAGAAATCTTTGGTCTCTACTTCTTCACATAAAACACGATTCTTAGTATGAAAGGGAAAAGAGCTAAACGTGTTTCCACCCTATCTAGGGATGCAAGTCTTGAACGGAACACCAAAACCGAACCAAAAACTGAGGGAACTGAATTGAATCAAACCGTAATGAAATCCAATACAAACCAAACCGAACCAAGCCCAACCCCAATTCGGTTCGGTTTCAGTTTGGATGGCTGGAAACTGAAAACCGAGGGAGTAGGTTGAGTAAACCGAAAAAAATCAGGAAAAATCCAAAAAAAACCCTAAAAATAGGTATTTTACCTAAACCGAATGGGTTTCAGTTTCAGTTTCAGAAAAAAAAAATGGAACCGAACTGACTGGGTTTCGGTTCGGTTTCAATTTGGGGTGTACCAAACCAACTACCGAAAAAATCAGGTTCGATTCAGTTCGGTACACGGAACCTGCATCCCTAACCCTATCATTGTTTCTTAAACTAAAAATATATGCACGTAAAAGGTAGCATGGTACTAAGGACCGAGTAACTTATTTGGTCTTACATTAATTTTCTGCCATGTAGCACCCTATCATATGATCGGGTGACAAGTAAAGGAGCGGCTTGATAACCCTAATATTCTAAAAAAGAAATAAATCATATAATATATATAATTGTATGGTCAATTGTGTGAAAAATGAACGGCAAAACCAAATGTTGTTGTCTCACCGTTCATATTTTGTGCAATTGATTTTATTGACTGCACGATTTTATTACTTATTTTAAATTTTATTTCCTCGACATGTTATGATCATGGAGCTGCTCATTTATGTGACACTTGATCATGTGATCGGGTGCCACCTGGCAGCACACCAATGTGAGACTGGGAAAGTTACCAGGTCCTTCGTACCAAGCTATCTTTACCCAAATGATTAAACCATCAATTTTAACCTTTACCCAAATGATTAAACTGTCGATTTTTTTTTTCTAAGTAAGCCAATCAATAGAAAATAAAAATAAAAAAATACACCTATCATACTTATTAAACAATCATGACTATGTTTACACTAAATCTTTGTTTTGAAACTTCGGACAACGTCCGCTTGCAATGCTACACAACACGCAAAGCCCACAGGGCTCCATTCTACCATACAGATTCGTTAAATTTTTTATTTTTTTCAGGTTTTTCGATTTTAATTAAGGTCGGTTTTCTCATCCTATCCGGCTGGTTTCCGTCTTTCAGCTACCAAAACTAAAAGTAAACTGAACCGTTACGATTCAGTTTCGATCTGATTCGAGAGGCTCAGTTGTCGGCCGGTTTTTAATTTTCAATTTTAATTTACACCCGTACCCTTTCACATGGATTTTAGGAAAAAAAATAATATAGGGCCTCAATCCAACTGTGTAATAATGAACAGGGACTTGATTTTATTTTCTAATGATCATTTTAATAGCCATTAACTGAATTGATCAATAGCAATTAAAATGGTTTTTAATTTTTTTTCTTTAGATAGTCTTAAATCGATCTTGTAATATATATATATATATATATATATATATATGAAAAGGATTCCGTCCTTCAATAGAGGACGGTGAGTATCCTCCAAGATCCTACGTGTCTCCATGTATGTAACACTCGCAAGTCGTAACACTATTTTGATGTCATATAGAGCACAGGTGTCTTGCTTAGCTTATGTTTGAAAAAAATAATTTGAAAACTCATCTTAACCATGTATTTGTCTAGCAATAAAATTTGGACCGTTCAAATTATTTCAAGTTTGATTTGTACTTTAAAAATATTTTTTTGGATTTTTATTTTTTTAAATTGATCTAAACAATGCACTCCCACTTTACATGACACCTATAATATGTTTTGAATGCCACGTGGAGCTCCACGTGTATCCTAGAAGATGGTCACCATCTTATATTGGAAGACCACCCCCCACCCACACACACACACACACAAACATATATATATATGGCAAAAGGGAAAATGCGCTAGGGAGTAAAGATATTTTTACGTCAATTGATATGGGAGTGACACGTAACGCCTTTTTTGTAAAGTGATGGGTGGCATCGGGCCCACTTTACTAATTAGGGTTAAACTTTTAAAATATTTTAAAAGTTATATTCCTTTTCAGCTGCCATTTTTAACTTTTTTAGAAGTATTTTTAAAGTCTCTTTTTTTTCTCTCTATTATCTCTCTTTTTCTAAGAAAGTATCAAACTTACTTTTTCAAATATATTTTACTTAAAAAATATGAGCATCCGGAACTGAAATGCTAGCACCTCGAAAGCGAGGCGCTGACACGCAGGCACTGAGGTGTGGGCGCTTGGCTAAAATAAAAACAAACAGGGCATTGGTGCCTCGTTTCAGGAGCTCTAGTGTCTCTATATCGAGGTGTCGACATTTCAATAAATAAATAAATTAGCGAAGCACCGACGCCTCTACATAGAGGTGTGCCGGCGTTTCGATATTAAGAAACTAAAATAAAATAAAAAGATATAGCAAGGCGTCGGCACCTCGATATAGAGGCATCGGCGCGATACGAAACAAACACCTCGGTGGCACCTGGCACAGTGTGCCCTGCCGGCCTTGTCGCTATCAGGTGCCACTTTTAGTAAAATATACTTGAAAAAGTTGGTCTGACACTTTCTTTGAAAAATGTAGAAAAGAAAGATAAAAGGAGACTTTAAAAAAGTCAAGAATGAGGGTTGAAAAGGTTTTTAACTTTTAAAATATTTTAATTAAGAGTGTAACCCTAGTTAGTAAAGTGGGTCCCATGCCATCCATCACCTCACAAAAAGGGCGCTACGTATCGCGCCCATATATATATATATATATATATATATATATATATATATATATATATATATATATAGAGAGAGAGAGAGAGAGAGAGAGACAGAGAGAGAGAGGGGGGGTTGAGGATATTCTCCCGGGGCATAGAGATATCACTACGCTAATTGATATGGGTGCGACACGTAGCCTTTTTGTGAGGTGATGGGTGGGATGGGGCCCACTTTACTAACTAGGGTTACATTTTTTAAATATTTTCAAAGTTAAATACCCTTCCAGCTATCATTTTTGACATTTTTAAAGTCTTTTTTCTCTTTCTTCTCTATATTTTTTCAAAAAAGTGTCAAACTAACTTTTTCAAGTTTATTTTACTCAAAAAATATGGCCACCGAATAACAAAACGCTAGCACATCAACAGCGAAATGCGGACACCCCGAAAATGAGGCGTCGGCACTCCGATAGCGAGGCGTTGGCACCCCAGTGGCGAAGCGCTTGCACTCTGACGCCAGGGTGTCAACACCTCGTTTTAGAGGTGTTGACGCCTCTATATCGAGGTGTCGGTGCCTCGCTAAGTTTTTATTTTTTTTTTCATCGAAGCGCTGACACCTTAATATAGAGGCGCCAACATCCTTGAAATGAGGCGTTGACGCCCATTTTTTTTAATTTTATTTTACTGAAGCGTCGGCACCTCAGCACCGAGGTGCTAGTGCCTCGCTATCGGGGTATCGGTGCTTCACTGCCGAGGCGAGTGCTCATATTTTTTGAGTAAATATACCTGAAAAAGTAATTCTGAAAATTTTCTTAGAAAAAGTGAGAAGAGAGAGAGAGAGAGAGAGAGAGAAGAAAGAGATTTTAAAAAGTCTTCTAAAAAGTCAAGAATAACAGCGGACAAGTTATGACTTTTAAAATATTTTAAAATTTTAACCTTAGTAAAGTAAGCCCTATGCCACCCATTACTTCATAAAAAAGGCGATATGTGACGCGCCTATATTAATTAGCATAAAAATATCTTTATGCGGGAGCATATTTTTCTCTTTACTATATATATATATATATATGAAAATATATTTCTTAATGGTAAGAAAGATTTGCCAAAATTTAGTAGTTGGATAAATATTTCATTGTTGCCCAATGTGGATTTCAAAACAATTTCCATTATCTACTACTAGTTTCAGTGGTATGTATGTTAGAAATCGATGTGACATTACATCTATTCTTGTCAAACACACAAGAATTCACGTGGGATAGCCATGTGCCATGCACGTGCCATACCCTGCCAGCCCGCGAAGGATTTTGAAGGTTTAAAATAAGTAGTAAGAAACCCGCACAATCTTGAGAGTGATCAACAAAATTTAATACCCCATGCAATGCATTTTTAGTGCAAAATCAATGGAAGTTGACCGAGCACCAGTTATGGTGCTCTCGTGCCTGGTACTGAATACAAATTCAGATAAGAGGGGGAAGAGAGGGAGACTAGTGAGAGGGAGAGGAGGGTGCCAAGTGAAGAGAAAAGTAAGTAAATTTGCCTCTCTTTTTTTTTTTTTTTTTTTAAAACCAAAATTCTGCCTAAGCCAACAATAATTTATCTTCTTTTTTGTATTATGGATAAGAGTTAAGAGAGATACATATATTATGATTTAGGCAAGATTAATTAGAATTGATTCATATTTTATAAATGTTTTAAGAAGTATCTTTAATTAATTCTTAAAGATCCTTTGGGATCATAATTGAATATATTTTCCTCTATTTAAAGATGTTTCTCTTCTCAATGAAACATAAAAGAATATCGTCAAGATGCTGAATTTTAAGTTTCTTCATGGTATCAGAGCCATGGGAGGCTCCAATCTCAAGATCAACCCACCTTTGTCCTGGGTTCTTCTCACCCTCCATACTTTTTAACTTGCTTAATTTTATTTTTTTCCAATTAAATTTACATCCTTTTTATTTTCAAAAGCTCCCATGGTTCATATATTCATTCCACATGATCTCATTTTTAATATATATCTAAGACCTCTCCTAGTGTGGTTTTTTTCAAGCTGCATGATCTTACATCGTAAGCTTCTAGAAGAGGTTAGGATGGACATGATCTAGTGAGCCATCGGCTCCGATTGACTCAACAATGAGTGGAATGAGACAGTGATAGATTTCACAGACAGACAATGAACACTACCAAGCACGATCGGACTTTATGGGCTATCCATTGACAACGCATGTTATAAGATCGAGAGCTAAAATTCTATGTAACCAATCGCACGTTCCTTCTTTAGAGGAACATGTGATTGCTTGAGGGTAGAATATTTAGGATTCACTACAAAAAATAAGATTATTAGCGGCAGTTTTTTGTAGCGACAGGACTAATAGCGGCAGTTTTTTATTAAAAAAAACTGCCGCTAATAGTCTAATTTTTTGTAATGTGTCGCTACCAAAAATTGCCACTATTAGTCCTGCAGCTACCAAAAATTGCCTTAACAACAAATGCTGCTAAAACACTTTATTTTTGTAATGATTGAAAGAAAGATACACATTTATGATATGTATCTTATGTTTTAAACAAAATTATATTAATTGAGATTCATAAATATTTAGATAAATAGTTTAGAAAGTATTTCAAATTTTAAAATTTTACTAAGAGCTTAATGGATTGTATTCACCTCTCTTTAAAGAAGTTTTTCTCCCATAATAAAACATAGAAAACTAATGCCAAGATGTAACTTTTTAAGTTTGTTCACATAAGAAGATCCCTCATATCTTATTAAAAAAAAAAAGCTCCCTATATATTAGGTTAAGGGGGCGGAGGTTAAACTTTAACTCAAAATTAGACTTTAAATCTAACATGTTGGTCAGTACCACCAATATAATTCAAGGCACAACCTTAACACCTTCTTTGAACTACATTTCTTCTGCTACACTACAAAAAATGTGTTTATTGGAGACGGCTTTTGGCCGTCTCCAAAGGTGTCTAAGTCGTCTCTAATAGTATTGGAGACGGCTTCCATGTAGTCTCAAATAATCCCGTCTCCATTGTCTTTGGAGACTAAATGAAAGCCGTCCCTAATAGTCAAGGTTATTGGAGACGGCATATGGCCGTCTCCAAAGATATGTTAGAGACGTCTCTAATAAGTCATCTAGCCATTTCTAATACTTATTGGAGACAGCTTTAAGCCGTCTCCAATAAGTGACCTCCTGTTATTGGAGGCGGCTAAAAGTCGTCTCCAACATATTTTTTTTTTTAAATATATTTTAATATATATATATATATATTTGACAGTGATTTTTTTATGCAAATTTTTTGACATTGATTTTTTTATGAAATTTAAAAAAAAAAAAAAAATTTACGTCGATAATTTTTATGCAAATTTAATACACATCAATCCTTTTCTGCTTGTACATTTGAAAGCAAATTTAATTGTTACATGAGAAGTCTTATGAACAAAAGAATTGCTGTGTTGGACATTATCCCAACCACGCCTCGCCCGCTTTAAGGCTCGTGTTCACTGGCTTCATCTCCGAAGCATTTTTGAAATTTTCCACCATGTTTCTCTTGTTCATCTCGGCTAGCTTCACGGCTTTGGAATCTTTTGTTTTCACCTGCCTAGATGTTGCCTCCCGCTCCTACAGCTTGATACGGATTCTTGTCGCCTCAGTCTCATCCCGACGGCTCTCTGCCGATATAGGCCAGAGTAACCAACCAATTCACTCAAGTGTGAATGGATCAATCTCCTCATGCAAAAACAAACCTTGGGAAGTGTTTACCTATTTAAGAGCATGCATATCAGTGAAAGTACAAGTTTGGCATAAAGAGATTGACCAGTGGATGAGCCGGTTACCATTTACCAACTCAAATAAGATATACAGCTAATTTGAGTCGAGCTCTTACATTTTCAATTGTTATAAAAGCATGGGTTATCTCCTTAGATCAGAGTTTGAAAATTAAAAAGATGCTGACTACAACTCATAGAATAGTGAGAGAAGCAGTATAAGAATTTTAAGTGAGAAGTTTTAATTCTTCTAACACCCAGATGACTTCAAGTTCTATAACAATTTTAAGTGGAAAATCATCCTAAAACGATTATTAAGATAATGTTTTAAACGTTTAACAAAACAAATACCTACCTTTATTACTCCATATTCCACACCCAAAAAAGGGGGTAAACAAAGAAAATTGCTATAAAGCATCACCATATGAGATGCATATTTAGAAATCGCCAATTATAACCTAAGAGAATGGGGAAAATAATAATGACTACCATTCCTATTGTACACCGAAGCATTCACCAAAAAAATAGCCAAAACATCAATCGGCAACCAAAAACCTATCAGAAAATTAGAAAACTGAATCAAATTATTCCAGATAATTGATACAAAGCAAGAAAAAAGAAAACAGAACGGAATGAAGTTGAAGAAAACCCTAACCTTCCATTGGATGCTTAACGCTGGAATCGATGGCGGCAATGGGCAATTCAAGGAGACGTCTCCAAAGGATGAGAACCTCAGTCCCTCGTCACTATTGTGGTGATTCAAGAAGTAGGATGAGGGATCTGAGGTGAGATATGTGGAAGAAGAGGAGTTGTAGGGATCTGAGTAGAGGCCATTTCCTCCTCCTCCATAGCTGCTAGGGTTATAGTTGTACATCTGATTTGACATTGAAGAGGTACCCTAGAAGTAGTGAGATTTAGAACCAACAACTGACCACTAAGTAACCAAAGGATAGCTAATGGCGCCGATTCGATCGTCTCAAACCTAATTGATTAAGCTCAAATAGATTGGATCTTCTCAAACCCAATAGATTCAGTAAAAATTGATTTCAATCGTCTCAAAGCCTCGCTCAAGCCGGGGAGTATCCACGGTAGCTGGAATTATGGATCTTGCCGCTGTCGTAGCTATTTCCGTGGTTCTGATCAGGTTCCAGCGACGATGAGGTAGGGTTTCGATCGGGAACCTTAATTCCGGGCTTGGATTGGGGATCGGAGGGCGGATTCAGGGAGGAAGATTCGGACGCAGAGGGAAGTGAAGGGGTCGATATGGATGTCTTTTGTGGCAACGCCATCGGAGAAGCTAGGGATTGCAGCAACGACGGATTCTTCGTTGGGGCGAGAGGTGACGCCGAAGGGGTCTTTTTCATCGAATGGGGTTTGGATTCGGTTTGAGAGAGAGAGAGAGAGAGAGGGAGGATTTCAGACAAACAAATAGAGATCGTGGTTTCAGCTCATCGTATAGGGGAAGAGCTTTTATAAAGTGCTAAATAAAAGTATGAAAACCTGTGCACTAAAGTAATGACCGAGACGGCTTGAATTCGTCTCTATTGGTGTTTATTGAGACTTTTGGAGATAGTTTTTAGGATAGTCTCCTCAACTTTTCACCTAACTACATATGAAGTGATCTTTATGAAGACAAGCATGACTGTTCTTATATGTTATTTTATATAAGGAGACGACTTTAATCGTCCCTAATAAAAACATCCGAGATGGCTTTTGAATAGTTGTCTTTAATAAATGGTTATTGGAGACGGCTTCGAAAAGTCGTATCCAATAATCGTCTCCAAAAATCCTTTTTTTTGTAGTGCTAGTAGGATATCAACTTATGTTACATAGCCGGTCTCATTGGTGAAGTTCTAGCCATCGACAGTGCAACTAAGCGTTCAACAAAATTCGATGAAGCCCAAGTCTGTGTACTAATTGATCTAGAAAATTAATAATTACTAAAATCGGGTTTGGATTGGTGTTGGCAATAATGGTTTCTGGCAAAAGGTCCTTCAAAGCCCATTACCATGGTATTGCACATCTTGTAAGAAACAAGGCCACAGTGCAAATGTATGCAGAAATCAAAGAAACCTGAAGATACAAAAGCAGCCCCCTTGGAAATCTCATACAACAGTTTGGAAAGCCAATTCCCAGATGCAGGCCCCTCTGAATCTCCACTCATTGCTTTGCATGACTCTTCTCCATTGAAATCTGCTACAAAATCCCAGGTCAATGGATCCTAAAATTCAAGTTGAAAAAATCTCTGTTAACATCATTTCAGACCAAGCAAACTGAAAAAGTTGACGAGAGCACAGATCCGAGGAGGCAAACTGACAAAGTCAATGGATTTCCAATACACCAAAGAGTCCTTAGTAGATGCACCTTGCCATGCAGAAAACAATTTTCCTACAGCTGCCAACTCTAACTCTCTTTTAGATAACCCTAACTCTATATTAGATAACCCCAACCCATGTCCATCTTGGGGATCCAATTAGTACAAGTTCTTGTTCTATTCCTCCACAGCTATTCTAATGAATAGCTCTACTCTCCTTAAAATAATTACTTAGGGAGGGGATAATAATTAGGTTCAGGTCTTCAGAAAATCCAATCAATCAGTTTACAAATAGCTTTGAAGAGACGAAATTTACAAGACATCAATTGAGATAGGTTTAAAAGTTATTAATTTAAACAATCACTTATAATAAGAAATCTTACCTAATATTTATTTGGTCAATATTTAAGTTCAAAAGAAAAAAAAAAGTCAAAAATATGTGACAAAAGAAAGGGCACTATAATGATAAAAACAAAATTCTTATATACATCCCAGGAATGGTAGTATTTTAACTGTAATAGATAAGGAGAGGTTGAGCATTACTCTTAATAGTCCTATAACGCTATGTGCGGAGATGCTAAAATTACAGAGACATTTCTTACAGGTTTACCTATATAAGTGTGAGGGTGGAGCAGCTTTCAATGAGACATAACTTTATTTTATAAACACTTACGAAAATTATAATACTAGCATATAACCTAAATGCGCTAACCTATTTATTGAACACCAAATGTATGAAATGTGTGTGAAATAATTCTGATTTATCGTATAAGATCGTTAGTTCAGACTTAGTTTCACTAAAAATCTTGACAAACTTTGAATTATTTTCACCAAAATAAAAATTCAAGTCTGTAAGACATTTTTATTTATGCATATACTTCTGGCTTTACTCTGATTTAAAATTTTTAAAATTGTAGAGGATTGTTAAATATTTTAAAAGCTTTTAAAATAGCTTTCCCTTTTTTTCCTTTCTAGCATAGTCCCACATCAACCAAAACTACTTTGGTCACTGGCTTATAGTGATGGGTGTTGGCACAAGGCTTGTAGCCTTCACCCAGGGAGCACCGAATTTTATGAGTTCTAATGTCATACAGCCTGTCGGTCACACACACGTGCACAGAACCGAGTCGGGTCGGAATAGGCACAAGCACATGTATGTGGCATGGCGGTGCATTTAGTAATTATTTTTTGGACAAAAGTGTACCCGTATTTTTTATTGTTCTAATTTTGACCAAAGTTTAAATCTTTTAATTGTTTAGCTTATGATCGTTTCACTTTTTGTGACCGTTGTGTCCATTCGGTTGCTTTAACGGGTGTACATTCAGGTACTTTAACGGGTTTGTCTTTTCGCGAAACAAGGCGTTTGCACCTCTTGATTGTTATAAAAGGGACTTTAGAACCTTATGTTCTTTACTGCAATTTATTATTTCTCTCATTTCTATCTTCTGTTTTTTTTTTTAAATTTAAATTCTCTTGCACTATTTGGTGTTCTGATAGTGTGATCGAATTCGCAAAATCCACAAGAATATACAGCCGATTCGTTTTATCCTTAAACCAATTTGCTAAAAATCTATTAGTGACCATTTGATCGAAGTGGTGGTGACAAATATTGTTTTGAAGACAACGATATCCCTCATGTCTCAAGCCAGATCAATATTATTTTATTAGCCAAAATATCATGACTATTGGTGCACTTTATTTTTAAGCGAAACTATATGAACAACAAATACATAAATCAAATGATTCAAATATGATTTCAGGGCCCAATTCAGGTAATTATAAATATCATTCTAATACTTAAACTGCATAAGGACATTTGCCACATGGCGGAATTGGTAGACCTTAATAAAATAAGAAAAATTATAAATGTGGACATTTTTTTAGACAATGTTGCAGACAATTTATGTGGTGCCATGTGATTGACACTAGTATTTGGGCCCCATTATGTGTGAAGTCACGTCGCGCCACATAAGTTATCTACAACATTATCTATAAAAAATTATCCCATGTATAACATGGTTCATTAAATAATCTGTTAAACAGTGGTCATTAACTGTTTTATTTATTTAAAAAAATTACATTAATGTTACAAAAATAGATTTATACTCAATGGTACAAAGAGTAAATACCCCTATCTTCCTTTCAAAAAAAAAAATACCCCTATCCAAAAATAGAGAAAAAAAATTAAATACAAAAAATCGGCCTTAAAAGGAAAAGGGGATCTTAAATTATTAAATTCCCCTAAAAGTTATCCATTTAGATGCATCTAATTAGGGTTGTCATTTTTTGAACCGAACTGACCAAACCGAACCGAACCTCTGGGTTTGGTCCAGTTTGGACGAGTACCGGTTTGAGTTTGGTTTGGAAAAAAGGAAAACAGAAAATTTTGGTTTGGTTTCGGTTCCAAGCCTCCCCAAGCCGAAACCAAACCAAACCAAACCCAATGCAGTTTGTAAGTATATATATATATATATATATATATATATAGAGAGACGGGGATTTTGATTAATTTTAAAGGGAATTTAAATAAAATACATATTTTTATATAAAACCCTACCCTTGTATTTAACCTATTCCTAAATCCTAAACCGATAAAGTTTATAGAAAAATTGGTTGAGAAGTTGAGAAAATTTTGATGTACAAGTAGAACTTATAGGAAGCCCGAAACCAACAAAACCAAACCCAACCGAGCCAAATTGAATCAAGTTGGTTTGGTTTGGTTTGAAATTTTAAAAACCGATTAAGACCGATTTAATTTGTAATTTTGGTCTAAAACCGACCAAACCGAACCGAATACACCCCTACATCTAATGAAAATATTGAGGGCTAGTTGAATAATTCAGACTAAAGTTAGTAAATAAAGTAATTACTATTTACTAATTTTGTATTGTAAGTATATATATATATATATATAGTTTGCAGCTTATATATACTTACAAAATTATAAAATTATATATTGCAAATATAGGCCGGGCATGCAGGGCTTATGAGTTTACGGTTTTAAGGCCTTAATCCGGCCCTTAAAAATACGAACGTCCCATTTTAAGGTCCATTGATATTAATATTGAGCCCCAGCCATGTCAATTTATGGCAGGGTTAAGCAGGCTGGCCCGTCAGCCCGGCCCTTTTGACAGCCTTAGCTGTGTGGATTTGCCATCTTTAATGATTCCAGAGTAAGATGGTGGTTAGATCACTATCCAATGGTTCAGCTCAATTTGCCTCTGACATATTTAGTAGGATCTATCATAATTGGCTAGATTTAAGATGGTCGGAGCCATCGCCACCGTACACATGGCACTCAATTATATGAGAGGAAAGATTACTCTGATCAGATGTTCGTAACCATCTGATCAGTAACTCTCAAATGTAAAAATTGAGGATCATCATCCATAATTTATATAAACTATCCATTTTTTGATTCGATGATTACGCCGTCCGATCTGTGTTGTGCCACGTGGATGGTCAGGATAGATCCGAACACCCTCGAATTTGCATCATTAGATAGCATTGAGATCCTATTATTGACCAATTTTTACACCTCATATGGTCGCATGATTGGTGGGTGATGAGTCTACATCAAAGAAGAGACAGATGGCCTTTTCTGGACACCCTGTAGGACAGTAGGAGACAGGGATAAAGAGATAAAATGATAAATAGGAGGGGTCCATGGAGCGATATATATTAAATTAATTGGTGTAGGTACACGGGTGGTGACTTGACACATTAATGTACACGTAGCATATCTTGACAAATCCCAGTGGTCCAAGTGGCAGCCCAAACATCATCTTCATTTCTATCAATTTGACCACATCTGACCACATTAATCGTGCACCACATGGTAGATAACTGACGACTAACTAGGGCCCATTTACATTTTACCTAATAATGCAATCGAGTCACTGCGGAGTAAGTTATCAAAAATCGGCCAATAAAAATTCGTATTGGCAATACGTATCGGATACCTGATATGTATCGACCGCTATGGGCCCGTATCGGGCCATGCATATCAAGCATCGGCCGATACATATTGGTTTTCCCTTAGATTTAGAAGTTTTTTTTTTAAATAAAATAGGCCAATATGTATTGGTATAGGCCGATACATATCGGTATTGGAGAAATCGATATCCGAGACTGATACTGATTTTGATACCTTGTTTGGGCTTACTATTGGACCCGTATCGGCCAATATGTATCGATTTGCCCCAAGATTTAGAAGTTTTTTTTAAATAAAATAGGCCATACTTATCAGTATAGGCTAATACGTATCGGCCGTGTCATATCAATCTTGGGGAAACCGATACCCGAGATTGATACTGATTTTGATACCTTAATTGGGAGTACTATTGATCCAGCCACGATTGCACCAATCGATCCTTAATTTATACGGTATATAAAATCTTTTTTTTGAATGGCTACTTCTATAATGTAACTTGAAACACTTTTGAAGAAGACACCTAGAAATAAGCACTATTGTCAAACCACATAAAATCTTGTTTTTTTTTTTTTTTTTTTTTTTTTTTTTTTTTTTTTTTTTTTTAAGATCGATTTTTGGGCAGATTGAATTGGGCGGGCGCCCCAAGATCCAAGCGGTCCCAAAGTATATATATATATGTGTGTGTGTGTGTGTGCGCGCACGCACAAAAATACCTACATTTTTCTTGGGTACCTCTGTTTGCACCCACGTTAGAAACACCTTGAAAACCATTAATTGCTTCGAATCAAATGATGGTGATCTTATTTTAGTCTAATATCCCACACACTAGATCTTGAGATCATGGCACTCCAATCAAACGATCAGTGCTTGATTCCATATGTCAAAAATCCCCAAAAACTGGCCCTTCATTCATATGATATACATATGACGCTTAAATGTGATTGCGTAAGTTTAGGGTCATTTTCTGAATATCTATGACACATGGAATAAAAAACTGACGGTCTAATAGATGTATTATGATCTCAAGATCTGTTGTGTGGAATATCAGGGTGAAACACGACCTACGTCATCTGATTTGGCATCATTAATGGTCTTCACATGTCACATGTCCCTAAAATACCAAGTCTCTCTTTAAAGTCGGTGCAATGATCAACTTTTCTAGTGCAAAGGCTCTTCTAAAATCTATCAAGTAATGAATCCCGGAGAAAAAAAAAAATGGGGACTGGAGCGTGGTAGTCCCTCAAGTGGTCTGGCGGCCATTGAACGGCTGGGCACCCCAAATCCAGTCCACCCAAGAGGCTCCACCTAAATCGGGCACTGGGGCCCAAACCGCCCAGCGGCGCTGAGGCGACTTTAAGAATAATGTCTCGACGACGGCCTTTGAGTGGTCAGGCGAGACGGCTCGGTACTGAGCATTTTAAAATCGGTAGTGAGCAATTTAAAAATTAATGAGCTTTTATCGGGTCGAGTCGAGTTATCAAAAGGTCAGACATAGGTCATTTTTTTCTTATATATTACTCAACTTGATCCATCGATGACCTTTAAACTTTAAAGCCCTTATTGCCTAGGGATAATAGCTCCGTACCGACATTTAAACACCAGAATAATGTATAAATGATCTTATACCACTAAAGTTAAAGCTTTTAATCTCATACTATTGAAGTGTGATTATCATTATGCCACATAATGAACATCTATGATCAATCTAAATTGTCCAAGTGACAACCTATCATTGAAACATATCTTAACCTAAGAAACATGTCTATAAGTGGTTTAAATCATACGATTGATAAACCTATAAGTAGATATGAATGTTATATATATACATTTTGAATTCAAACATACTTTTTTATTTACTTTTTAAATTTTAACATTTACATTGTCAATTTGTTTCCCATATTTATTTATTTTTTTGCCTTTATACCGAATTTTTCCTTTGTCGTACTCTTTTTGTACTCTGAATTTTTCTACCTTTTTTCCATACTTCCTTGTTCTTCTTTTTTTCCGAGTTCTTCCCTTACCGTTTCATTCATGTTCTCTGTTACTATGCCCGACGGGGGCTCAAGAATCGGACTTAAATGGGCACCCCTGAGGCTAGGTTGGTACACAATCACCAAATTCCGCAACTTTTTTAAAATTTTTAAAAAAAGTTGTGAATAAAATGCAGCTTACTTGTAAAACGAATAAATCATATTTTGATTGCAACTAAAAAAAAAAAATCCTTGTTTTCTCTTTGTTTCAAGAAAAAGCCATGAATTTAGCGATTAATTTTTCACATTTTCAAATTTTTTCTAATATTTCTTTCATACTTTTTAATCTTACATTTTAAATTTTTTTATTTTTGTCCAAGACACTTCGATATTTTGCCGAATTCCCTCTTTCCCACTTATTCCCAAAAGAATAAAAACATACAAATAAAAAAAACAAACTAACAATAAACTGACAGCAGAATACTCCATCTTTGATCCTACAAACACAGGTCACCACTATAGCACAAAAAATGCACCAACTGAATGATATAAGCTCCCAACTGAACGATATAACCTCTGAACTATGCAATTTTTAGGGATATAGATTGTCAAGGAGGTGACCCATTGAATGGATACCCTGGAACGATCAGAATCGGCACCGATGAGCGCCAGTGATGTGAAAAATACCATAAAATGCAGTAATGAGTCCCTTTATGTCACATAATGCATAATAAACCCCTTTATTACCTACAGATTATCTTCCCCTGTACCTATAAGACCACCCCGACCCCCACCCCCAAGAAAAAAAAAAAACCCTTCCGTGCTCGCACCATGTCCAGCGCTAACTCTTTTAAGTATCAATCAATAATTATATTTATATATATATATATATATATATATATATATATATATATATATATATATATGTGTGTGTGTGTGTGTGTGTGTGTGTGTGTGTGTGTGCAGTGACAGAACCGGGATTTTCACCCAGCCGGGGCCGCAAGTGGTAGAGACAAATTTCAGCGAACTTCTCCGAAATTTGTTGAAACAGAGCTCGGATGAAATTTTTAACGAACTTGCAAAAATTTCAACGAAATTAACGAAATTTTGCCCAAATTAAAGTCATTTTTAAATAATAAGTTTTTTTTTATAAATACCAATGATGTGAAATAGGAAAATGAGGTTGTGTTATACTGTTGCTAAAGGTGAAGTGTTTAGGGTTTTTTTAACCATGAGCATGCTTTGTTAGAGAGAGAAAGAGAGAGAGAGAGCAGCAGGCTAGCAACAGCATTATTACCTAGTCAATTGCTCGACATTTAAACACGGATAGAGGGTTTTGAAAGAGTATTAATTTTGGGATAATGCCTTGACCGACATTTAAACACCAAATTGACTCATTCAAGAAAATATATTAAAGCATGATCAAATTTCATTTAAGCATTTTACCAAACACCTATAGTACCGGCCTCCACAAACATGGATAAATAGAACTTGATTAATTCAAGTAATTTCCGATAATTGATGAAAGAGCAAAAAAAAAAAAAAAAACCTTTGAAGATGGAGATCTTATCGATGCGATGCGCGGACGGCGGTGGCCGGTTGGAGTGGCTGAGTGGGTGGCAGCCGGCAGATGGGAGTGGCACTGTGGCAGCCTGGAAGGAGAGAGGAGTTTTAGAGAGAGAAAAGAGAGGGTATTAGAGAGAGGGGTTTTGGAGAGAGAAACAAGCCACCGGTTATAGAGAGGGGGGGTTTATAGAGAGAAACAGGAAGGCAGCTTGAGAGAGAGAGAGAGAGGTTGTAGAGAGAGAAATAGGCCGCCAGTTTAAATAGGGTTTTAGACTTTTAAACTTTTAGAGAGAGAAAGGAGAAAGAACAGAAGGAGGGCGCTGATTTAGAGAGGGAGACGCGGGGTTTAAAGAGAGAAAATAGGGAGGGCGTGGGTCTGAGAGAGAAAATAGGAAGGGCGTGGGTTTGTTGTTTGAGGAAGAGGAGAGAGATAAAGGAGGAAGGTTTTATAATATTCAAAAAAAAAAAAAAAAAGTTTTGGGTTTCAATGTGGGCGCTCACTCGCACTGACCTATACGGGGTTCCGCCACTGTCTGTGTATGTGTTGATCATTAATCAGTTGATAATATATCAACAGTCTGGCCTACTCTACGTACATTCGCAATCCCTCATGTCCCAAAACATTCACAGGCATTGTGTGAATATTGGCCACTTAGCATTTACATGTTCTTGGGATCAATTTGTGTCAACTAAACATTACACACACACACACACACACACACACACACACACAGATATATATATATATATATATATATATATATATATATATATATATATAAGACCAACCTTGAAATGGATGGCTTCATAAACCCATCAAAGATAACTAAGAAATGTGCCTTACATGGTTCCTAACCCATCACCGATCCATGATGTCACAGCAAAACCAGTATGCAGCAACAAACCTTATCTTGGTTGAAAACAAAGTGTTGAACATTTCAGTTGGAGAATATAACAGACATCTATAGGAGTATTCAATATTTATATCTGGATGAGAGATCAGGGAAGTTTACTAATATAGTAGTCCCTCTATATTTGACCATGAGAGTCTTCTTTTTCTTTTCTTCTTCTTCTTGTTTGTTGGATATTTTAAACTTTGCGACAAATGTGCCAAACTTCTCCACATTTTTTTGAATTATTTTTTCCATCTATTAGCATTTAGATTGTAACATGAAAATCATAGTTGAACTAGTCACTTGTGACGCCAATTTCAAATCTGACTCTTTGACACGCATCAGATAGTTTGAAGATATTATATATATATATATATATATATATATATATATATATATATATATATATATATATATATATATATATAATTTTGTGCCTGCATGGATCTCTCGCTTACGGATCATCCCGAAAAGGCGATCCTGCAGATTCCCAAACTGTTGAGCCTGAGATGGAACCAATTCAGGCTGATTCACCTGTTCGTAAAGAAGAATGACAGAACCAAACTGACTTTTTTCTGTCACATATTAAACTCCTACTCCCACGTCCGTTGCAGTGGAAAAATGATGGACATGAACACATATGTTCTACCTATTACCGTTCTAAATACTCGTGGTGATTGGAAGATGATGAGAAAACACAAATTATATAGTATAATTAAAATTTTCTTGTCATAGAAGAACATGTACCCTAACACAAAATAAGAAGAGAAATAGGACTCGCAAAACCAAGAACAAGTGATGATGGTGATAATGAAGATAGAAGAACATGTCCACATAGACAGAAACTAGTCTCCTAACCTCCAAATTTTCTTTTCTATTTTGGTGGGTAGGCTAAGATCAATCCAATGACCAGTGAACAAGTCAAATTTTTAGCACAAGAAGCTGTCCCCTAATTCAGTTAAATTCATAATCTAAAGAACACTACTGCTTCCTCTCTGTTGGAATCCTAGACCAAATGCCGATAACCAAGTTTCTTGATGATCGATAAAATAAGATTCAATTTCTCAAGAAATATTTGCATGGAAGTGGCTAGCCCGTTACGAATTCTGCTGAAACCTACTACACTGTTAAATTTCCCTAAGCAGTAGCAAGAATATCAAAATTATGAAGATCAGATTTAGAGTTCCACAAAAGAATTGGCACTATAAACTTTCATGATTTACCATATAAACATCAAAAAACAGACTGAACCCATATGCTGTTTATTCTAACATGTACAAACTACAAAATCCTCCAACCCACATGTCTTCATGAAGAAATGATATTAAGTGGTCCAGCAAGAACACCAAAGGTGGTTTACGAGTCATCTGTACCACCCAGCATCATTGTACATTGAAACGTCAATCATGAAGTATCAACCGATGATCCTAACCATTCGATCTATGTGCTTTCTTCCAATGGAATTCAGGCCTTTGCCCATATTCAATTCAACATTCCATTTATGTACTATCAATTTACGGAATTATTAGGATTGCTCGATTCGTACCTTTTTCCAGTAACAGCCAACCTACATTGGGGCCTTTCCTCATGGACAATCTTGACCAATGCACAATAATGCCGAGTGTGTGGTATAGATGACTCGATCACCGCGGTTGGTCAGCAGGTTCCGAACACCTAATATCATCTATTTACATGAGGTGATTACAACAGAGGAACAAGTAAATAAACAACACAATTCAACTCACCTCCCAAAACTTAAAAATTTTCCAAAAGGTCCACCTTGAAAACCCGCCAGAGCTATCGCCACCTTCGCAAAATTTGAATCAAACTCGTCGCATTTTTCCTAATCTTCCCATTCTCATCACCCACGAATCCCAAACAAATCTCCATAACCCCTTCCCTCGCTGCCTCGCAAGCCATCTCATCGCTATAACAACACACCGAATTCAGCGTAACAAGGGCATGTTCGATGCTCCGTGAGCTCTTGCTCCTCAACACCCTCACCAAAACCCTAACAAACCCATCAACCCTCCCCATCTGCTCTCTCCCTTGCCTACACTTCCCCAACAACCCCAACACCTCGACAGCCCGATCGAGACCCAATTCAGCCAATTCGATTAAAACCGGCACCGACCCACATTCGATCGCCCTGATTTTGTTATCGGGGAACGAGCACAGGGCATAAAGCGCGGTCGCCGCCTCTCGCCGCCCGCGCCCCTTCCCGTCCCTAAGAAGCCCAACTAAGGCTTTAATTGCAAACGGGTAGGCCCCGATTGTGCCCTTATTGACTTCGACCATCGCGAGGCTCGTCAACGTCGTCGCGGCGAGGGCGCGACAGCCGTGTGTCGCACCGTATCGTAACGCCGACACGACGAACCCGATAACGCCTTCGGCAACCATACCAACCTTGTTATCGTCGTCCAAGCTAAGATTAAAGAGGACCGATAAGGCGGGTTCCTGTAACGGGGGGTCGTGGACTACGTCTCGGAGGATAACGGAAACGGCACCGTTTTCCGTTAAATTTCGACGGAAAACGGGGTCCCGTTTGGTGAGGCGGTTAAATTGGTTGAGGCAGTTGAGTTTGGTGAGTGTTGGGGTTGATGGTGAAGAGAGGGTTTGAATTAGGGTTTGGGGTTCTTCGGGGTATGGATGGGATTTGGGGGAGTTGAGGAGAGTGAAATTGGAAATGAGGCTTCGGAGGGCGTGGTTTGGGATAAGAGAGGGGTTTTGAGGGAGAGGGAGTTGGGTGATGGGGCAGGTGCGGTTGCCGGAGTCTAACCATCGTTGGATTGACGGGCGGTCAAAGGTGTGACCGGATGAGAGGATCACGGGATCGGACATTATTTCTAGAGATATGGGGCACTTGAAATCATCCGGTGGTGGTGTTGCCATGTCAGCTTCTTCTTCTTCCTCTTCTTCTTCTTCTTCTTGGCTGCAGAGGAGAGAGGGAGAGAGGGAGGGAGAGAGAGAGAGAGAGGGGGGTTTGGGGGGTTTTATTTTTAGTTTTAGTTTTTTGGGTTTTTGTTTATTTCATCTGTGATATGAGGCTGCGCGCTTTCACACATGAGGAAGGCTGCATTTACGAAATTACCCTTGCTTGATTATTGATGAAAATAATTGTCATTACTGTAGCATATATGCGTTCAGTATAGAAGAAAATGGTAGTCGGGTTCTCTGCCATAGATTAAACTTTAGGCTGCGTTTAGATTAGCTCTTATAAGAAGAGATATAAAACAGACAGAAAATAATTTTATTACTTAAAATAATTTTATATTAAAATAAATGGGGTATTAAGTTATTTTATCAAACATGAAAATAATTTTATGCTAAAGCTAAAGAGCAAAAGAGACTTTATTTCTTACTTATGCAATATATGCTTCATTGGAGATAGGCTAGTTGTTGTATAAATCTCTCACATTTATAAAACTAAACCAATCGAATGGTTATGATTGTCTGATCGAGTTTATGAAAATAGACTATTAGAAGAAATGTAAATATAGTTATCTCATTGTTGTTTGTTTAACGACCAAAGTGTATATTGTCATTCAAAATTATGCCATTCTGGTCCCAAAATCAAATGAAAAAAGAGAACGTGACCGCTTATTCATAATGAATTGTAAAACTTTATTAATTTTCCTTTTGTTGTGGCTATCGTCTATCTTGCACACAATGTAGATATTATAGATCAGACGATTCATAAGTCATAATCTCAATCGTTCGTATTGACCATCATCCAAGAAATCATCACACGTGTGGGGCCATAGTCCAAAAATTTAAATCGATTGAAAGGGTGCATCGTTAGATTGGCTATTAGTGTTGTTCCTTTGGTTTTTATTTTGGGCTATGAGAGCAATTTTTTTTTTTTTTTTTTTATGGGAGCTATGAGAGAAATTCAAGTTGGCTTCGAAAATCGATAAATTGTACGGTAGAGATAGTCCAAATATGATCTACCATGGATAGGCTTTTTATTAAATATAAAATTCTGCCGATGCCATGGTGGCCCGCTAATATCTAATCTAATAAATTAATAAGGGCATTTTCGTCATTTGGAAGTCAAAGGCTATTAGGTAGGGCTAGAGAGTGCAGAGTCGCTATGTTAGGCGCTTGGCTACGGTAGGAGCAGGAAAGACGAAACGTTATCTGCATTTCACTGTCGTTTAAATTGTGTCTTTAAGTCGTTGAATAGTTTACCAAACAAAGATTTGAATAGTCATATTCTGATTTCTAACTTGCAAATAAATAAGAGGGAACAATTCCTTGTAAAGAGTATACATCTAAATAGTGGTTAGTTAACTAAGTCTTATCTTGGTTGGTGCTACGTGGCATTTGATCACATAAACAGATGCCACATTTGATCATATAAACAGATGCCACATTTGATCACATAAACAGATGCCACATGAAGGAGTAGCCTAATGATCTAATGATGAAGATAATTCAAAGTATGAAATCTTTGAAAGCACTGATATGTGCAACCCTTCAAAATCATTGATTGCTTTGATAAGATGATAGAGATTATTTTTTACCCAAATTTAAGATCATGTCGCATCAATTAGATGATCAGTTTTTTATTTCACGTTTGAACATGACTTGCAAGGATCAAAATTTCGGTCCAAATGATCGATTTGGGTCCTCATCAAAACGATAATTTGGACAAAAATTTCGGTCATATTTTATATGGGTATCAAAATTTCGGTCATATTGTTGGTTTTCGGCTGAAATTTTGACCGAAAGGTGACGTGTGTCACAGGATTTAAGGGATATTTTTTAGGGATTTGTGACATGAGGAATAAAATATTGATCGTTTGATTGGTGCGACATAATCTCAAGATCCATTGTGTGGAATATCATGGTGAAACACATTCTCCGTTATCTGACCTGAAAAAATCAATGATTTTGAAGGAGTTACATACGTGGGCACTTTTAGAGATTACAAAGGTACCCTTCAAAATAATAGGCATATGTTACATGTCTAATATCATCTATTGTGCAAGTAGTGGCTTTTGCAACTATTTATCATGTGGAATTAAAAAGAGACTATTTTATTGTGAGTATGCAGTCTCAATATCCATCTTGTGAAAGATTGGAGTGAAAAATTATCTCCATTTGATCCGAAACAATCAATCATTTTAGGAGCTTTTCAGAGGTGGCATGGGCGCCAACAGAGGTACCCTATTTGGTTTTGTGATTCACAAAGCAATTGAGCTTCCCTTTCGTGGGACAGTTGACTATATAATTGGGATTCCCAAAATTGTTAGATTGCCATGAACCAGAGGATGGATATCATTTTTTATCCCAATCTTATACAAAGTAGATTTTGAAATCATGGCACACCTATCATATGCTCAGATCTTGATTACACTTGACATACATCCCCCAAAGTGACCGACATCATGGGTATACCTATCAGATAGACACTTTTGGGGATGTGTGCTTTATGGAATCAACATGTGACTATCTTATAAGTGCTTCATGATCTCATGATCTATTGTTTGCAATATTGGGACAAAATATTATATCTATTGTCCAATTTAAGGTATTCAATGATTTTTTATGATGGGATATATTGTTGGTGTGAAACACGATCTCTATCATATTATGTGAAGCAATCAACCGTTTTGAAGGCATCTAAGACAAAGGTATCCAAATAGGGTATCTAATCTGACCCAATCAATGAGTTTTAAGAAAACCTATCAGACGATTAATTTTTTTAATCCCTATGTCACATAGCCATAAAATATGGCCTAAAATTACATTTGGGCATGATATATACTATCTGATTCTAGGGTGGTATTTTTTTGGAAAGATGTGAGGTAGAATAAAAAATTGATCATCTGATAATAAGTGCGACCATCATCTCAAGATCCTTTGTGTAAAAAATCTTGAGTGAAACATCATCCGATCCGATCCGATCAACAGGCTTTAAGTGGACGTAGGAACCGCTTAAGTGGCATTATCGTAATAAAAACGTTTACTAGGGGCTTTGGCATAAGTATATTTGAATGAAACGGTCGTATTATATACAGCTAGGGTAGACGCGTGGCGCTCAATATAATGAAGAAAGCGACATGCAAAAGAAGAGTGGGCGTCCGTACCTGCAAGTGACAGCTGGCAGAGTTGGTTGTCGTAGATTAGACTCCTACAAACGTATCAACGGTGTGTGATGAAGACGCGTTTTCGTAACAGGATTACCTCATTGTAATGACTTGGCACGATCGGGTTAAGAGGGCGGCATGTCTTTTCAAAGTAAAATAACGTGATCCCCGAGGGTCACTGTTTTTGTTAAGGGGTAAATTTGTTGTGTGTAGCACACACATTTGGGCAGGGGTGCAAGATTTAGATCCCCACCGTTGAATTGGAAAAATTAAGTATAGTGAGATTGTGATCTTTGATCACTGATCCGAACGGTTCAATGAATTCCCATTGTGACGTCACGAGTCACCCTGAAACTGATACACATACACAATGTGTCGGGTCGGGTCTCCGTAGTTCCAGTAAAAATTTTAGATGCCCGACGAGTCTAATGATATATGCGTGACTTGACTTGACCCGATGGTGCACTTTGACCTTAATCAATCTGTCTCAACGGGTAAGGGTATTTGTCCGATCGGACTCGGAAACTGAACCGCTTGACTCAATTGCTAATTAAATGCATCAGATCGAATTTAGCATATCAAGCGAATTGTCTAATTAATCCTTTTGAATCGGATTCATTTTAAGTTTTAAAAGCATAAAGAGATGATTTGAAGTTAAAATTTTATGAAATTAATAAATAATTTTAAAACTTTTCCTACAAAATTGAATTTATTTGAAAATACTGAATTATAAATTACGAACTCAAATTCAAATCAAGCAAATCAACAAACTAAATACTTGTGCCCAATACTTCGATCGAATGGCAGTATCTATGCTGTCGATTTCTTTAATCGTAAATCCTAAACCCTAAAAAAGATCGTATCCAGTGTACAAAGATATTAAGCACATGACCTGAGTAGTAGCCGCGGTGCTCGTCACAACACTTTTTAACAAAAATAGTCAAAGCATAGAAGATGCGAAGCTATTTATGGGCATGCAAGCAAATGAATGCGCTTTTGACCTTTCATTGATTTGGGAGGGCACTGATATATGGCGGACCGCAAATAGCACACCATTCAAGGGGTTGCATATGTGGTGCATTGCAAGTGCAGTGGGTTCCAACAATGCGGGTGGGGCTATCCACTTGCATCATCCTCAAACATGATTTTAGAGCCACTCTTTTAGGATTGCATTGAGACCAGCACAACATGGGGAGGGGATGAGAAGGCTGCAAAACCGAACCCTGAATGAAACATTTCGGTTTCGGTTAACCGTAATTTTCAACCCTGTGAAACAAAACTGAACCGAAAAGATCCGATTTTGGTTTTGGTTGGTTTGGTTTTTGGTTTTTCTTCATATTTTTTATTTTTTCTTGATTTTTTCTCCGATTTTCTCACCCTATCCGACTGATTTTCAGTTTTTAGGTATAAAAACCGAAACCAAATCGGGTGGAATCGGTTCGGTTTGGGGTGTCAATTTTTAATTGGTTTCAGTCCGACTCGAGACGGGAGCGGTTTTCAGTTGCCTATCCAAAAGTAAGCAATTTACCTGCTAACGCAAACTAACTGGAAAATGTAGACGCCCTCTTATTCCAATTGAAAGAGTGTATTTTAATTTTCGGATCTACTAATCATTTAAAACAATTGTTTTAAATGATAAGTTAATACTAATTCGATTTCCACGCAGTAGAAAATGTTTATAATCCCTTAAAAATGATTCCAAATCTATGTTAACCCATTGTTTTAAATGATTAGTAGATCCTATTATCTGTTTTTGTTTTCTTTTCTTTTTGATTGATAAGTTGGGTTCGAACATGTACCCTTCAGATTGCAATATTGTGTATCCTTTTATTGTGCACACTATAAAAAATAAGGCTATTAGCGGCCGTCAAAAATTGCTACTTCTGTTTATGTTCTTGGGCTTTCTAATTATGTATTTGTGGTTTGCCTTCTTGGATATTTAGTGGGTGATAGTATTGCCGAAGCTCTCTTAGCAGTTGGGTGATTTTCCTTCGTGTTGTATATGTGAGAATTTTTGTCATCATCATGACTTAAAAAATCAGTGTCGCTCCTTAGAAAAATGGTCTTATCAAGTAAATATGTATGACAAATTGATTTGTCATTTTTTGGACCCACGGTCGTTCATAAGACACTCACGGACGTCCGTGATCACGGACGACCGTGAGTGATTTATAGACGTTCGTGATCCGAAATCCTATAAATTCTTAGAAGTTCGGACAGTTTGATAACTGATCCGAAAATCATTTAATTTTAAGTTTCTGGTTCAAAATTTTTATCTTTCAGGTTACTTACCGTTTGTTCATTTCAATCTTAAATCTCAATGATGAGTGTGTTTTCTCTAGTCCTTGTTTGAGAGTGTACGACTTGTGAGAGACGACGGTTGTTGGAATTGTTCACTATGGATAGAATGATGGTGAGTGACTATCATTGTTGGTGATAGGAGTGATAGAGCATATCATTCCAAAGAGGCACTGTAAGGTTTTTAATTTGTAGTGAATTTTTTCTTGGATCTGAGATAGATCCCGTGATTTTTACCTGTGATAGATTTTTCACGTTAAAAATGAATTGCATTTATATTTTTGTTGTGTGGTGATTGTGAGTAATAATAAAGTGTTTAATTTTATAGATTATTATGAACTCCCAAATTACAGTATATGATTTGGCTTTGTTGTTTAAAGTAGGGTGAGGCCCCTTATCCCTCAACTTTAATTATTAAAAAAAATTGTTACTATTAGTTTTGTTGCTATAAAAAACTGCCGCTATTAGTCCTGTCGCTATCAAAAACTGCATTAAAAGCAAATCTAAACCCTTAGATCATATTATCTTAGAGATTATAATTTGTTATGGAGATCTTCAAACAAAGATCCTCCCTCATTGACTACTCGTGCCAGAAGAACCAACAAGGCAATGAGATTATGAACTTTGGAAATGCAAGTGTCTCAGCGCCTTGAAGTGCCTTCAAAACATCCACTTCTAATTAGTTGGAATCTTGGAGGGATTAAATCTGCTAGGGTTAGAATTTGTTGACTTCTGGTGCAAAGGTTAGGCATGAATCGTCATACCAATTATTTAATCAATGCTGAAAACTTAGTTAGTCTATATTTTTCATAACACTAGACTTGCTATTTCAATTATTTATAGGGAGCCATTAATCGCACACACTATTCAAGTGATTGTCTTGAATTAGTAAAAAATATTGATATTATTTTTCTTTTTTAAATGATTAAATTACCCTTGTAGTTGCACTAGCCCACTTGAAGACAAAGAGAAAACCGATAGTAAACGTCATTGAGAGATTATTGAGAGAGACATCTTAAAGAGAAAAATATTAGAGATGGAGAAAAAGTTGTGAGAGAAAAATATTAGAGATAAAGAGAAAGATGTTAGAAAGAGATCAAGATTACCGAGGGATGAGAGAAGGAGATAACCAACAAAAGATGAGAGAGAGAGAGAATAGCGACAAAGAGAAAGAGAGAGAGAGATTATAGATAGAGATTATCGGGAGAAGATGAAAGAGAGAGATTTTCGGTAGAGATAAAGATTAGGGAGAGACACATAAGGATTAGCGAGGGAGGGAGAGATAATGAGAATCATGTAGAGATAAAAAGAGAGAGGCGCAATTTTTTTAAAATTTTAGGTGTAACCACAGAAAATATATATGCGTAAGGACAAATTTTGATTAATTCAATGAAATCAGTTAAAAGGCATATGCAAATAATGGCTCCCTTATACATATCAATTCAGGTTAATATATAACCATGACCCTCTATCATCCATATATATGTATATATATATCCAGAGATGCTAGCTTTCATAGAGTTGATCGAATAGGCCTAATTGAGACATAGGCATAACCTTATCTCACAAACTCATCTCACGGTTATATAGTTGATTAGTCAGCTAAGAGATAACTAGAAGCATTTAAAGAATACTTCTAATCCACATTTAAATGTTCATAATGTCCACCATATCATAATGTACAAAGTCATAATAAACGCACGGGTTAAGATGATGTACGAGTAGCGTCCGAAGATTAATTTTCTACGGCACAACTACTACTACACATCGGATCCTCCCTAGTATATGTCACATCGGATCCTCCTCTCAACTTGTTAAGTGTCATGATTAAGGACTACTAATACACAACACAGTTGGATCATCAAGGGGAGTATGCAATGCTTAAGTGCTCAAGCCATTCCACGAGATCATCAAGTGAACTTTCTAGCTAGATGTTGTCTTTTGATGACATCTTAAGCGCACATCAACACCATTTCTTATGGGGGAAACTGTTCAATTACTTTTATATCATACTATATCATAAACATGCTCCATCTATGGTAGATGGTGATTTAGTGACGTAAATCCACTAACCAATATTTGCTAGCGACTCAAATAAAATCTAATAACCAGTCTACACAAGGATCAAAATTTCGGTTTCGGGTCTGAAACAGATAATTTGCCTGAAATCTTAAATTTTCAGCCAATGATTTCGGGCTTGGCTGAAATTTCAGTCCCAATTTTTTTTAGTTTTTTTTTTTTCAAAACAAAAAAATAGATGAGACTGTAAATTATCGGCCGATAACTCTAAATGCCCAATATATTCATCTTATCGTTTCGGCCGATAATTTGATATATTCGCCGAAATTTTGAACCATGGGTCTATATAGCAATATAGACTAGTAGACTAGGCTTAAAATTTTCATATATATATATATATCTATCTATCGTAGATGCTGTAAAACATGAAAAAAGATGCAATGGAAAGGCCTAGTCTTTCATGTCATTATAGTAATCCTATAGTATAAGTAAGAGCACACGTCCGATTCAATATGTCCGAATGCTTCCAAAATTTCAAGGGGTTAGGTGAGCTGGTCAGGTACCTGCTTCCAAAAGCAGAAGACATGAGTTCGAATCTCTTTCCCCATTGAGGCCACCCTAGGGATTTATATCCTATGTTAATCCGGCATGTGTTGAATTTGGGGTGCACATGTGCTCCTGGGATTAGGTGGGTGCTCTAAGAGGCCCGGATACTCAAGTTATAAAAAAAAAAAAAAAGGCCAAATGCTATCTAAAATTGCTGGTATATGTTGGTGGTAGCCATTAAATTTAGATGAAATATGACAGCTTTGAATAAAAAGATGGATATTGTTTTTCATCTCAATTTTTACACTAAAGATCTTTAGATCATGAAATACCTATAAGTTAATATAAAATATTAATTCCACATGACACATCCTAAAAACTTGATCCAAGTGCCAAGTAACATTTCGCTCGGATTGCTTACCTACTACTAATTTATTTTCTCTGTTGATCATAACTTGTCCCTCATGGAAGAAAATTCTGGCTCCGCCCTCAAAAGAACCTTCGACTCACAAATTTTTTTGCAGTCATAGATATGGATTAAACAAGGTCACAAGAATCAAGAAAAGTGTACTTTCAATTTCAATTTAATGGTCCATTATATCAAACTTTATCACATTTTGAACCTTATGTATGGTTGCTTCCACAGGAATTTCTAACTTATAACTATTTTGAAAAATGAAATAACATGTTTCATAGCAAGGAACTAAACATGAATGTTATATGGCTACCTACCTTTGATCTCTGAAATAGTTGCTTCATTTATAGAAACATCAGTTTCCTTGTTCTTTAGTGGGTCTCTCCAAGTAAGACTCCTTGTAATTAAGAAAGCCTGTTGTTTAGGATTAGAAAGAGTCACACTTTCATTGTTAAGCATAGAGACAACATCTGCCATGGCGGGCCTATCGGTTGGTCTTTGTTGCACGCACAAGACCGCTACGTGAATATATTTCAATATTCCGAACAAATGGAAAGTATCTCCCAAGATAGGGTCTACCAATGCCGCACCCTTACCATCTTTCCATAACTCCCATGCCTGAAATAATTTTTAAAAATTATAAAGTAGTACAAGAGTTAGAGGGAAGTAGTGAAAAGTGACATGAAGGATTTCAAATAAGAGAGAGAGAGAGAGAGAGAGAGAGAGAGAGAGAGAGAGAGATTGGATTTTAAACAACAAAGAGAGAAATCGATCGAAAATAGATGGGAAAATGTAATGATGGTGGTAATATCTTTACTATTATATTGCAAGAAGGGTGGAATTGTGATGAGGTACAAAAAATTTAGATTTTCATCTTTCATATATCAGTTTTAAAAGGGGTACTATATTTACAACGCAAGAGTCTTCCTTGTCAACCTGGGTTTGCATTCTTAAAATTTAGTTCACTGCATTGAACTTGACAATAGAGATCGTTATTTCTCCCAATCTTTGACAAAATAGATCTTGAGATCGTGAGACTACCATTAGATGGTCAGATTTTGATTCCACGTGACCCACATCCAAAAAATGAACATGTATATAGAACTACATCAATTGTAGTTCTCATATCACTTTCGGGATGTGTTCCCTGTGGAGTAAAAATCCCACCGTTCAATGACAGGACCATAATCTCAAGATATATTGTGCCAAATATTGGGACAATAAGTGATCTCCATAGTTTGATTCAAATGAGTCAACTATGTATGCATATACAACTGAATTGAAAATAAAGAATCTTGGATTGAAAATAAAGCTATCCAAAAGGTCTCTTATAAATCTTCCTGTTTCTCCTTCAAACCTCTCTCCTCGTGTGCGTGTCACATGCATCCCACTAGTCTTTTTAAAATAAAGGACCGCAAACATCTAAATGTATAGAAAAGCTTAGTATTTACTCACATATCCAATAAGGTTCAAAGAGTCTTCGGAATGATACAAACTAGTGCTCCTTTTGCCACTGACAATCTCCAAAAGTAACACACCAAAACTAAAGACATCTGATTTTTCAGAGAAGAGGCCTTCCATAGCATACTCAGGTGACATATAACCACTACGATCCATCAATCAATAAAAATATGTCAATATCTGATATAGGGATGTATTCAAATAGGCTTCGATGTGTGTGAATATATATATATATATATATATATATATATATATATATATATATAGGCACCCGGATAGGTCCTCTAATGGAGAGGAGGACGGTGACTGCCCTCCAAGATACACGCGGAGCTTCACGTGGCATTCAAAACTCATTTTGGGTTTCACGTGGAGTATGAGTGCGTTGTTTAGATTAAAACTTTTTTTCAAAAATTCAATTCTTTTTTTAAAGTATAAGTCAAATTTAAACTAGTTTCAACAGTTCAAATTTTATTTCTAAAGAAACACATAGTAAACATGAGTTTTCAATTTTTCTTATATTTTAAAGATGACATAAACAATACACTTGTGCCCCATGTTGCATCAAAATAGTGTTAGGAGTGCCACATGGAGCTTCATATGGGATCTTAGAGGACACATATATATATATATATATATATATATATATATATATATATATATATATATATATATATATATATATATTCAAAAAACAAATATATGAGTTACCATGCATATAGAAGTTGCTTTTACTTACTATGTCCCAACAACCCTTTCTGTATTTGCTTGAATTTCATTTCGGCCGAAAATCCTGGCCATGCCAAAATCAGATATTTTTGGGTTCATCTCACAATCCAATAAAATATTGCTCGCTTTCAAATCTCTATGAATAATTTTCAACCTAGAGTATTTATGAAGATAAAGAAGCCCTTGAGCAATTCCTTCAACAATCTTGACGCGTTTTCCCCAATCTAAAAGACCTCCTCTAGTTGAATCTACCACAAATTTGCGTACATAAGGTAAACCAATGAGTAAGAGAGCAACTATTTGCATATGAGATCTGTGTCGGATGACATAGTTGGTATGTTACATCATGGCCTTCAAATCAGATGGCTCAAATAGTTTTTCATGTGGCACATGTACCAAACATACTTAGTCTTTCTTTTAACTTATGTGCAACCGACACAAATCTCAGATGCAAGTAGTCTAAAAGCAAAACATGACTATAAAGAAATGTGAGTCACTAACCAAAGAGATAGAAATCCAAACTTTTGTTAGGCATGTACTCATATATTAGCATCTTCTCATCTACTTGAATGCAACACCCAATAAGCCTAACCAGATTCATATGCTGCAGTTTAGCAATAAGTATAATTTCATTTTTAAACTCTTTAAGTCCTTGCCCAGATTTTCATGAAAGTCTTTTCACTGCAATCTCTTTTCCATTTGCCAATATACCCTGAAACAATATGTTGTCACTTTTTATTCCTGTCAATTCAAGAAACCCTAAAATGAAGGAAAAGATTAAGGCATATAAATACAAAAAAAGTCCAATTATTTATTACTTTTTTTTATGACATAAGGTGACATGAGCTTGGGTTTAGACCAATCCCAATGGGATGCCATCACTCCCACCATGTCATGAGTATTTCACGATTTACACATCTAAGGTGGCACCCATTTAATGCAGAAAAGGAGTCATTTCAAACTCACGACCTTGGGAAGCATACCCAAGTCGTCAACTGTTGTGACTTGGGGTTATCGCCAAAAAAATCCACTAAGAACACCAAAAATGCAGAGTTGGAAAGGTCTATAGTGGAAAAAAAATCAAGAAATTTAAATTAAAATCTACTATTGTATTAGGTTATGCAATTCTTGTACCATTTATGTGGGCTTGCCTATGGAACCACCAAAAACTTGGATGCCAATATATATATATATATATATATATATATATATATATATATATATATATATATATATGATAATCTATCTAGTATATATAACAGACCGCTAGCTGAAATATGATGGCTGCCCCAGGGATTTAAAGAAGGATGCATGTTGGCATATCAAAAAGGTCTCAGGCTGATACTCGTTGGCCAAATTGGCTAATATTTAACTGTTTATTTTTTCTATGTTTAATGATTAAAAATAAAAAAATTGCAAAATGGGCATTTTTGGTATTTTTTCCAGTTCATATACTAATACATATTGGCCGATATGTCCTGACATGGGCTGATATTTGACTTGTCTGACCCGATATTTGACCCCATACTAAATCAGAGGTGTATATAGATCAGATATGGCCAATATTTAAAACCATGGCAGCCCCTTAATTATTGATTTACAGTGTAACTAAATGCAGTATAAGTTATACCTTGTAAACAGGTCCAAACCCGCCTTCCCCTAGCTTATTTGCATCAGAGAAATTATCTGTAACAGTGGATATGAATCCAAAGCGGAAAACCGGCAAATCGGGACCCTTCGTTGTGTCTTCTCCAAGGTTATTTATGAAGTTCAGTTCATCATCGATCGCTCCATCAGTGCTCAACTCATATAGCATATGTTCTTCACTCTTCTCTTTCTCTCCTGTTTCATATATACCAAAGGAATATGGTAACTTCAATGGATTAAATATCAATTGCTTTATTGTTATAATGGAGGCTTACCTCTTTGATTAAGCCCTCTGCTCCATAGAAGACACAAAATTGAGCTCAGAGCAAACGCTATCAGAGAAGCTGTTAGACCGATGATCAATTTTAACTTTTTCAATTTCTCCTTATTTCTTCCATCTTCATTAGCTGACATAAAAATCAATTTGGAATATCAATTCCATATAAAGAATAATTTTGAATTGAAAAATTTCCAATTATTATGCATAACAAAATTTATTTTTTATCAATATGACAGTTGTAATTGATTGATCGAGCTCGGGCACCATGGATAGGATTTGGGTCAATGATCTCGATTACCCACAAATAAGAATGGCTACTTTCCACTATTAAACTTTGGGTCAAACATGAAAACTTCTAATGCTCTATGTTTGGGTGACGAATCAAATAGTTGACCTATGACTTGAAGGACAAAAGATTTCAACAATTAGATTTCGTTTCTAAAGCTCTTCGAGACGGGCTTAACGCTTAAAGGTTATAAGCCACTTGTGCTGTGTGGCAGATCGTCTAGGGGTTGAACCTTCCGTTAGCGTCATGATTTCAAACCCATTTTCTCATTTCGTTAAATATATAGAGCAATGTTAATCTCACCTGCTTTATTGTAAGGTTATAACATTGTCCTTAGACAATAGTGCTCTTAATTATTGAAAGCCAGTTTCTTAAAATTGTTAGAGGCAGTTTAGTAAAGTTGAATTAGATAAAAAATGAGATTTTTATAATAAAAGAAATGTTCATATTTATTATCTACTTCAAAACAAAGGCACCCTTCTCAATGAAGTTAAAAAGTACAGTTGATCGCATACGTACAACCAGTGCAATTGTATAATTTATCTGTAGATTCTATATGATCGATGTATAATCGATGCATACGAACTTAAAATTATATTGCGACATATATCCAATATCTTACTAAATACTTGATATATTGACATTCTAAGTCCAAATCAGTCGATATATATGACTGATGTCACACTAAAAATTTGGTGATACATATGTTTGTTCATATCAACCAGGCAAACCAACTCTGGATATGCTTGCGTTGATATGCATCGGCCGAGAATTATATGTGGTATCAGTATCTGCCGATGGTTGATGCCCCATAATTTCTTTTGGAAACTATGCTTACTCGTAAATTTGTGCGTCCAACTCAACCAATTGGCAAAGAGTGGAGGGCCCAAGACATTATGAAGGGAGAGACAAGGCTATGATTTACCCAATGTGGGACTAAACTTCAACACGCCCTTGCATGTGTTGGCCTGATTGACCCAAATCACCCAAATCACGAGGACAATTGAACTGGGTGACGTAGAGTGGAGAAAGGCATGCTCTGATACCATGATAAATCTATAAATACAACTAAAAACCAATTGGCACTGAGTGGAAGTGCCCAGGATATTATATAGGGAGAGACAAGGCTATGATTTACCTGATGTGGGACTAAACTTCACCACTTACAGGTGGAATTGACGTGGGAGAAGACACTTAAAGGATCAATCATGACATGCTCGTCGGACACCACCTCCCCATGCCAAAACATACACCCGGTCCCATTCGCGTAGGCCGAAGCATACGCTGTGCAAGAACAGTTCCTCCTGCACCTAATTTCGCAATCTGCGATACCAATACTCTTATTATATCTATTTGTTCATCTGAATTTACCCCTGCTGTATATGATTTAACGGAGAAATGATCCCCATTCGAACAATTCGGCCACGATCCTTGCATCGCAGCCGCACACCCGTCAATCCATAACCCTCCTAGGCATGAAACCTGAATTTCTCCACCTCCATTCCTAGTGTCAGCATACCCAATTGCACCTGATGGATGTAGCACAAGCCGCAGGAAACCCGAACCGCATTATCAACGGTAAATATGAAGAAGTGCCCATCTTCAGTCGAAGAGAAGTTGAAATAGACGCCTTTGTTTCCATTAAAAATAGGCAACAAGTAGAAGTTCTGCCCGTCCCATGCTCCGCTTGTCAAGTAAACTTCTCCCCTCTCCCAGATCACGAACTGCTTCGGATCTTTCGGGTCAATGCCAAGAGTGAAAGCCCCCGGTGCAAGTACTTCGTAACTGATTGACGAAATCAGTGACAAATATTTCCCTGTTTTGTAGTTGATGCCCAGTGTCATACAGGGCAGTAGGTATCGGTCGGATGATCGAAACTTTGCCACAAGATCGACAAATTGCCTTCTCGCAGAACCATATTTTCCGAATCCAAGAGCTTCAAAGATGAATTATTCATCGCATTACTGGCATACAGAATGAAGATGGATTGGCTGACTTGAGAAATCACCAGTTGGCCGTCTCTCGTAAAATCAAGCGTTCCGGAGGAATCAGCTATCGGGTTTTCTCGGTTGGGCGTCCATACAATATAATCGTAATTGTCAGCGTCTTTGTATCGTATCGCTAAGTAACGATTCCGCGAAGAGAAATCGGGGTTGTAGAACTGTAGCTGGTAAAGCCCAGATGAAGAAGAGAGGGTTTGGAAATCAGTGATCGATTTGCCTGGCGATAGAGTGTCCATTGCACAAGATATTTGGATGGAAGAGAAGGTGAAGGAAGAGAAAATGAGAAAATTAAAATAGCCATTAATGATTTTGTTATTATACATAACAGAAAATTGCAAAATTTGCAGAGGATGAGGGAGATTAGCAACAGCTCATGGTAGAGATTTCTGAGAAGTTTTAGTATTAGATTTGGAGGAGATGCCGGAGGCCTCATTCACTTGCTTACCATTTGTTTATTATATTTGGGTAGTTGACCACGCTTAATGACAGAAGCTACCAGCTTTCAGCATTACTCTATTGTCGACAGGGTTGACAGCATTACTCTTTTGTCGGCCGGGCCTTAAACGGGCGTAATTTTAAATGGGCTTAAATCGTTGGACAATTAATGCCCGCCCCCGATTATTTTTCGGGTTTGGACGACTTAAAAATAACTTTCCCATACTTTCCCCGAGTAATACCTGGCCCACCACATAATCAGGCTTTGTTAGGGCCGGGCAGGGCCTGCATAAGCCCATTCAAGCAGCATTTTTAATCTTTTTAGGGTGAATTTGAGCAGGACATGAGCCTATCCAACCCTTTGGAGCAAATGTAGTCGAAGTAATTACTAAATATACTCTCATTTATGGATCAAAATGTCAGAAAACCCATACGTATTGTTCGAGCCCAAAACCGATACGTATCGGTATCGGACAGTACCGGACGATATATTGACTGTATTGTCCGGCTAATTACAGATACTTCATCGGGTTAGGCGAGCTGGCTAGGTACCTGCTTCCAAAAGCAGGAGACCTGAGTTCGAATCCCCTCCCCCCCTTAGGCCACCCTAGGGATTTATATCCTGTGCTGACCCGACATATGCTGAATTTGGTGTGCGCATGTGCCCTTGAGATTAGGCGGGTGCTCTAAGAGGCCCGGGTACCCAAGTTATCGAAAAAAAAAAAAGATACGGTACATTCAATGTACCGTATCGTTCACCACTCATTTTAAAACACTAATAAATTAAAATGAGAATAATATAACAATTTCACTAATATTAACTAATATATATATATATATATATATATATATATATATATATATATATATATATATATATATATTCAGCTTGGGCCAAAGCTCTATAGTATAGCAGGCCGGCAGACTTGACTCTAAATGTCTGGCCCATTTATATATTCGGCCTGGCCCAACCCGTTTATTAAATGAGAAAAAAAGTGCAGCCCATACTTGGCCCATAGTGGGCCATGCCGGGCCGGGTTCCAGCTCGACTGATTGAGACCCCTAACTTTATTTGCACCTACCTAATCTCTATGGGCACCGATCCCGAAATCCATTGATTGCTTTGCGTAAGAGGATGGGAATCGTTTTTCATTCCAATGATCTATACGGTAGTTCTTGAGACCATGGACGTGTCATTAGTCAATCAAATTTTGTGATGTGTGCCACATGGAATAGGTGAACTATTGAGGTGGTACCATGATTCTTGATGCCAATCATCCATGCAATGGATCTTGATTCTTGATCAAACCAATATCCGCCAAAGGGGTTGTCGCAGTGGTTGATGACTTGGGTATGCTCTCAAGGTCGTGAGTTGTGACTTCGGGTAGCAACTCCTTTTCTACAATGTCCGCTAAGGTGTGTGTTAATCAATGAAATACTCGGGCCCTTAGGCATTACTCTACGCACGGAAGCTTGGGATACCGAACTTATCCAATGAAAAAACAGAGCAAGCCACACATCCAAAAATATAATTTGAGAACCACATTTGATCAGACAATCATACGTTTTGGAATGTGTGTCACATAGAATACAAATTTGATTGCGTGCCAATGCTCTTATGATCCCAAAGTCTGTTGTGTGGAAGATTGGGTGGAAAAATGATATCCATCTCCCGATTATAACATCAAAATCATTTTCAAATGTCAATTCCATGTAAAGAATAATTTGGAATTGAAATCTCTTTCCTAATATTATCGTGCATGACAAAATTTTCTTTTGGCAAATATAGAAGTTAACATTGTCCTTAATTTGACCAGAATAACGTTATTAAAGGGTATTTTTATAAAATTAATAGCCATATATACGACAACAAGAAAAATTAATAGGCATATATACGATAGAAAATTTTTGATGAACAATGCAGCTTAGTGTTACTGGCTACAGTGCTTGGCCCTACTATGTGTGCAACCATTCACATCGCAATACAAGAGACTTGTAAAATTGTCAACTGTATAAGAGTGTCCCAACAATAAATGAGGTGTTTGCAATAAGTTACGTGTGACTGATATGAATCCCAATAGATTCTGTAGAGTCAATGGACGATACATTTCATACGATACATTGGAATGTATCGTCCGAAACGTATCGGTTTTGGGGCAGGATGATACGTATCGTTTTTCCGAGATTTTAACCCATAGAGTCGATACTAAACTAAAATTATATTGCGATATATACATCCAACATCTCACTAAATATGGGATATCTCAACCATATGTGACTGATATGCCCGGTGATTTCAATTTCAACCAAGCATGCCAATTGGGAAGTGGCTGATCATAATCCGATACATATGGGCCGATATAAACATATGTATATGTATCAGTATTGGCCGATATTTAAAACCTTGATTGACCATCCATAATTTCTTTTGAAAACTATACTTACAGGTGCGGGAGAAGACACTAAGAGGATCAATTATGACATGTTCGTCGGCCACCACCTCGCTGCCATGCCAAAACATACACCCAGTCCCATTCAAGTAGGCCGAAGCATACGCAGTGCAAGAACAGTTCCTCCTGCACCTAATTTGGCAATCTGTGATACCAACACTCTGATCATCTATTTGTTCATCTGGGTTTACCTGTGCCGTATACGATTTAAGCGAGAATTCATTCCCGTTCGAACAATTCAGCACTGATCCGTGCAGCGCAGCCCCACAAAAATCCATCAATGAACCTCCAATGCATAAAACCTCTTCTTCTCCCCCTCCATTCCTAGTGTCAGTAAACCTAATTCCACCATATGGATACACCACAAGCCGCACGAAACCCGAATCGCCATTATCGACAGTAAATTTGAAGAAGTGCCCATCTTCGGTCGAAAAGAAGTTGAAATTGAGGCCACCCATAAGAGGGAACAAGTTGAAGTTCTGCCCATTCCACGCTCCGCTTTTCAAGTAAACTTCTCCCCTCTCCCAGATCACGATCGCTTGGCGATTCCGTTAGTGAATTCGATTAAAGTACTTCTGCAAATGCGATAGACGAAATCAGTGATAAATTTTTCCCTGTTTTGTAGTTGATGCCCAGTGTCATACCGGGCAGTAAGGTATCGGTCGAATGATCGAAACTTTGCCACAAGATGGACGAATTGCCGTCTCGCAGAACCAGATTTCCAGAATCCAAGATCTTCAAAGTTGCATTACTCGTCGACATCGCATACGTAATGAGAATGGCTTACGCTTTGAGAAATCACCAGTGCGCCTCGTAAAATCGTTGCCCGGATTAATCGCCGATCGGGTCTTCTCTGGTCATCATACAAAATAATCGTAATTGTCAGCGTCTTTGTATCGAATCCCTATGTAACGATTCCGTGAAGAGAAATCGAGGCTATAGAAGAGTAGCTGGTAGAGCCCAGATGAAGAAGAGAGGATTTGGAAATCAGTGATCGATTGGCCTGGCGATAGAGTGTCCATTGCAGAAGATATTTGGATGGAAGAGAAGGTGAAGGAAGAGAAAATGAGAAAATTAAAATAGCCATTAATGGTTTTGTGGTTACCCATAACAGAAATTTGCAAAATTTGCAGAGGAAGAGGGAAATTAGGAAGAGCTCATGGTAGAGATTTCTGAGAAGTTTTAGTATTAGATTTGGAGGAGATGCCGGAGGCCTCATCCACTTGCTTACTATTTGTTTATTAATTTTGGGTAGTTGACCATGCGTATGAGCGAAGACTACCAGCTTTCAGCATTACTCTTTTGTCGACAGGGTTGACTAAGGGTTGCTGTATTTGCACCTATCCGATGCCCACATCCATTGATTATATTGCTTTGAATCAGACGATTGAGACCGTTTTTAATCCCTATCATCTATAACATTGGATCTTGAGACCATGGACGCACATGCCATTAGTCAGTCAAACTTTGGGATGTGTGCAACATGGAATAGATGAACAATTGTGCCGATACCATAAATCTTGAGACCAATCATCCAAAGGCTGGATCTTGATTCTTGAGACCAATATGCCCCCCCCCCCCAAGGGGTTGTCGCAGTGGTCGAGGACTTGGGTATTCTCCCAAGGTCATGAGTTTTGATAGAATACTCAATATTCTGAGGTTCTGTATCAATCTTTTTCAATCCTATATGAGACTGATCGATCCCATATGATGCTTATCAATTGGACTCATATAAGACAAATCAGTGCACTATAAGACAATTGAGTCGGTCTCATATAAGACCGATCGGTTTCATATGAAATCATTTGGTCCTATGTCAGAGTGATCAGTCCTTTATCAGATCGACCAATCAAGTATAAGATCAATTGGTCTCATATGAGATCGACCCCATTGGTCTTTGAATGCACTAATCAGTCTCATATGAGACCTAATTATGACATTTTCGTCCAACTCATTATTTCACTTAATTAATTTCAGCAGATGTTGACTTGTTTCCACTGTTTAAAAAGAAAAAGAGAGGTTGAGGGTCTTGGACCCTATTTGGTAATGAGCAAAACATTAGACACCTTCCGGTAAATTTCGTATAGTCGGAGACTCTCTCAGGTTAAAAAAACTCTAAAAATAATACACATCCATGAGTCCTAAGTGATTTAACTCCGAACCAGCTAGTCTGTCTCTTGATGATTATTACTACTTAACCAACAAAGCAACATTTAGAGGTGGTAATAAAATATAAATTAATTATATTAATATTAATATTAGAAGCAACACTTACATAAAACTCTTAGATCACCAACCACTGTGCTAATCACATCATTGTATATCTAATTATAATTAATGGTATAAATATGTTAATTATAGAATACTCACTTATATACAAAGTATTAAACTCGGTATCGGTTTGCTCGAGACTGATACATATCGGCCATTTTTTTATTTTTTAAAAAGAAAATAAAATCTCGATCGAAATCGAGACGTATCGGCCGAAACCCGATACGTATCGGCAGATATGGGCCCGTATCGACCGATACGTATCTCCGATACCGATACATATCAGTATGGCCTAAAACTGATACGTATCGGTATCGGTCGATTTTTGATACCTTGCTTATATACATATGAGTCTATGTGACTTTACAAAGCATTTAGTGATCCCAAACCATCTCAAGAACATAAAAACAATAAATTTAAATAACTTTGTGGCTCGCCGATCTTAGCGTCTAAGGGCATAACCGATAAATGACCATTCTCATATGCAAAAAATAGTAATTTTAGATTTTACTTGGGTTAAATTGAAGATGGACATCTTTGGCTTCATTATTCATAAAACATAGAGATATTGTTATTGTTAAAGTGAACTAATAAACTTATTATTAGTATATGTTCAACCTTAATTAAACTAGGTCAAAATAGTCAATTGACGTTAGTAATTTAATAAATGTAAGTGCTACTGCATAATCCTAATAATTTAATAAATGCTATGATGGTCAATTGTCAACATCCTATGATCGATCGAGCCAACTCCCTTATGGTAAAACAAGTCAACCTTTAAAATTTCAGGGCATGACTCATAATAATCTATGGTTAATGAGCACTTTTTTAATTTAAAACTACTTATGTAGATCTTCAACAATAGTTAATTTTTGAGGAAGATAAAAAATTTCATAGGTAAAAACATAGTACACAGCCAAGGCTGCGTTTGGGTTAGCTCTTTTAGGGCAAAGAGTAGTTCTTTCACTTTTTGGCTCTTACTGAGAACTATTTTTACATTTGGTAACACAGCTCCTTGCGTTATTGGCTCTGGCGAAGAGTTGTTTTAAGTGATAAAACTGTTCTATGTCTGCTCTATCTTAGAACATATTTTATCTGCTCTGACTGAGAGCCGGCAAAGAGCTGCTTCTGCTCTTATAAGAGCTAACCCAAACACAGCCTAAGAGAACAAGAGGTCAGGCGAGCTATCCAACCATCCAATTGCCGGAGGGATCTATTTTTGGAAAAAAAATATTTTTTGAAAAACACCCGAATTTTTGAAAAAAATGCATTTTTTTTTCAAAATACGCTTAGGGAGAAACAAGGTTTTCGTCACAAGGTAATATACATATATTTTTCATATTCTTATTAGTTTTAAATTTTAGGTTTTGTTAACCCTATTTTATTGCTAACATGATTAATAATAATAGAGTGAAACTCTTCTAATACATATAGTATAAAGGATTATTTAGTAAGAGTCTAAACTCACCAAAACGACAAAAATACCCTTAAGACACACTTCGACCATAGCATATAAATGTATCAAACATAATTTTCTCTTTTAAGTATATCAGACCGTCTAGAATTTGACTTCCACCCAATATATTAGACGGCCGTCTAATATAAGTTCATCCATTTTATAGGCGCAATTTGATCTTTCAAATAGAAAGAACTCTCTAACACTAATTATTTTTATGGACGACTCTTAGTCACTAAAAATCCTACCATATATAAAAGCACGGTTTGGCCAATGAATCACATGGAAATTGATTTTAACAGATTTAAAGGTTCTTAAAATTCTTAACATTGAACCTCTTCATAGCATTCAATTGCTAACAAGGGATGAGCATCTCCTATTATAATAATAATAATAATAATAATAATAATAATAATAACAATGAAGCTTCTCGTAGAGGAGTCACCAGTAGTGTACCCTACCATAGTGACCAAATTCTTTGACTTTTTGAAAAAGTAAAAAATAATTTGTAATTTTTTTTAAAAAATAAATATTATTTTAATTAATGATGACTTTTCAAAAAATTATAAATTTTGGGAATTATTCATGAATTTCATGATTTTTTTTTAGGTTTTGCTCAATTTTTTTTAATTTTCTTACTTTTTAAAAATATTTTTATAATTTTTCTTTTACTAAATTTTGACCTCTTTTTTCCTGATTTAACAATTTTTTTTGAATTTTTAAAGATTTATTCCAAGCCCATTTATTGTCGAATCCCCGACTTGGTCTATCACGACCCAGAATCCTAGCCACTCTCGGGAGCCTAGAATTTCGTGTTCTGACGCCATACACTTGTTAAGGCGATAAGTGGACATACATGTGTTACTAAATCTTACTTAAAATTGGACTTCCAAAAATTGTGAATAAAACTTTCTTCTCATATTAAAAATTATCTCCAATAAGCTTACATTGAATTTAGAGTCCACGATACAAAAATGACCTTAAATAAAAGCACGATCCACTACTAGAAAGTCTTTCCAAATATTTAATATATACCTAATGTCGTCTAACTGGTCCTCCACATCATCACCCTCATAAACCGCATAATCTACCAATGTATCAAGTCCAGTACAGTTCATATCTTTACCTATAGCTATTAGTTTTTTGGAGAGGCTGAGTTTACTCAATCACGTAAACTCAGTGGGTTGCACAATCGATCCACCACAATCTATTCGAGTGATCGTGGGTGCAACTTTGTGAGTGAAAATGAAACCCTTATAATTTTATATAAATAACATGACAAAAATTCTCATAAATATTACATAATTATAAAGCTAAAAAACAGAAATAACATAATATATTTCAGTGCATATGACGCTTCTAATATTTATTACTTTTCTTACTTATTTTGTTAACTTAACTTACATGGCATATCAAAAGGCTTATTATTACTCCATACGCCTACACAACGTACTTCGTATCTTACTTATCTTGTTTAAACGATCTGTGTCAGGATCGCTGCTCGAGCTTATCACGCGAGGTCCACGTGCAAATAATCACCTAACCTTCATATCATAGCATAAATTACCATCCAGCCTGATGAGGTTATGCGCATAAAAATAAGTGTCCCCTTAAGTCGAGACACTGTCGTAACATATTGTCCTTAAGACTCGTCTTAACTGCAGACGCTGAATCTTGCGGTGGCATGCAAGATATGACACGTGTAGAAACTTAATTCATATTTAGCTGGTCTCCATAGCGTATTTTAACATATCATAACATTATTCGGTTATAGGCTTAGGTCTCTGTCCCGATTTCATATTTGCGTGAGCTTAAGCCCCCACTTTCTGAATATCTCGTAGCTTAACATATTCATATTTTATCTTTTCTTAAACTTAATTAGAATGGGCCATGGTACGATAGACTTCACAAATCACACTTTCCGAGGTTGAGTTTCGTAGTAACCTGGATGTACTTCGTGTGACATCTCATACTACCATAGAAGGGTTGCATCCGTACTTGTACGCCAACATTCCAAGTTTCATGTGACCGTGAAAGAAATCCTACTGTAACAAAAGCTTATAAGTCATATGTCAGATCTTATTCCTTTTCAACCTATCATATACATGCTCTAATATATTATCTAAGTGATGGATGTCACACAATATAAATAAAGCATATAATAAGAAAACATCTAACTATAAGGGTACTAATATTACTCGTAATATTTCGAACCATGATTCAAATACACAATTCAATCATAAGGAGATGTTCAAAATACTGATATCAAATCGGTATTAATAAAAGGGTAAGTTAGACTTTAACTCTCAGATATTGTATTTAAATCTAAGACCTTATAGGGTTAAAGAGTGGTCTAAGAGTAACTAAGGGTGTCTCGCTCATCTTTAAGAGAGAGAAGGTATCCTACTATAAAGGTATATGGATTTTAAAATACTTAACTCAAAGTGATGTTGTATTGATTTCATCTGATAGATCTTGTCGATCTGATGAAAACAGACTAATCGTTTGTGAAATTTGACTAAGGATTGACTCCCGTATGAATCAAACAAGTTTCGATCGTCAGATCCCTGTTACACGATTTTCATGGTATATATAATCCAATTTACATCGATCTAAACTTATAAATATATTCAGGGTATATGATATTTGGGTCTCTTGAAATTTCGACCATTGATTTGGTAATTTGGACTCTTATCTAGAAAGTCATCGATTCGGGTCAAGATCATGTTAAACACGATTATCGAAGTGTTTACACTCTCATGGTGTGAGCAAAATATACACCTAACAAGTTATTCTAAGTTTAGGAGTTGGATTTGAGTCATTCCTTGAAGATTGGTTCATGGTTTCTCAAAACGCGAGTTTAACTCCATTGGATATACGAGCCCATTAATGGTCCATAGACTAGACGGGCCCACAAGGCCCTTGATCCTTTGTATTGATTAGGGGTCTTGAATGACCCATACTATCGGTGGATTAGACCTAATGTGTATGGGTGATAGCCCAATTTTAATAAAGCAAGTCATAAATCCAAAATTTACTAATGGCACCTAAAGACCATAAATCTTGCATTTTGTGAATCCTATGATCCGTAAAGATTTTAAATCCGAAATTTTTTGTGGACCTAAATTAGTGAAAAAGAAGACTTTTTCATACACTAAACTTTTACCGAATGTGGAAGAATCTAAATGAAATGATGCCTAAAATGATCTATAATAAGAAGGGCTTATGTGCAAAATTTAGCAACTTTTTTGAGCCATCGGATTTCTTTGGGTGCGATCAGGCCTAGCGACGTTAAAATTTTTGTGTTTGGATGATACATTGGTTTGACCAAAAACTGATCAAATAGGGGGTCAACTGACCCCTTTATCCTAATTGTACACGGCTCAAATCCTTTAATTTTCATGCTTTGAAAAGCGTACCGATAGATATGATGAGATTATTTTGATCTGACAGACTTGACTAAATTTTTGTCTAGATTGTTATAAACCTGAGTACGTGGGCTAGTCCGACCCGATTTTTAAAAATTCAAGGAGTCAAAGATGACCCAGACTTAACATTCCAAGTGGCACACACATACAACAGTCATGAGATTTTTTTATTTTCTATTTGTCATTTTTGAAGTGGCACAAAGGCCGAGATATATTTATCTTCAAGAGGATCTGACCATCCATTTTATAGATGGTCAGATGGTACAATATTTGGCCTACGGCATTGGACCAATAGTCTATCGTTTGAGTGTAACAGGAGGTCAAAGTGATCACCCGACAATAGTTGAGTGTTTATAATTTTTCTTTTCTTGATATAATACCACACATAAAACGAGGCAAACAATTATTTTATGATTAAAATGACTGTCCAATGTGAAGTATGCATAAAATTAGAGGGGTTATCCTACTGAGCCGAATCCAAAAATAGTCTTCATTAAAGTAATTTGTGCGGTCAAAGTGACCCCTTTTATCACATGTAGGTAGTTAACAAATAATAAGAATAAAATTTCTGTTAAGTGTTAGAAATTTACTAATTTTGGGGGCTCTAAAAATAGTATATTAAACGTGATAAAAGGTGATTTGAACCGTTAGATATGTAGTACATCAGAGAGCATGGAGGGTCTCCCTATTGATATTTTACCGAAAAGGTCAATGGGTCTGAGATCGGGAAGGTCAAACCATGACCTTTACCTTGGTCCAAAACGTGTGTTGGTGCATGTGTGCAGTATTGCGGGTTGCTGAGGCTGGGGGTCTTTGACTCCAGTTTCGAGGCCCATATCGGTTTATTTGTCGATTCTCTTTCAAACAAAAAATGAAGAGTACCGGATGCCCTATATCGGGGTTAGAGGGTTTGACTATCGGGTCAGTCCTTTGACTTTTATGGCCTCTTGAAGTATGTCCAAAACCCATAAAAACCTGATTTTTAAGATTTTTGCCAATCAAACGGGGTCGATTAATATTTATAGAGGCCACAAAATAGATCGGAGTGGAATTGAAAGAAAACTTATCTGTTGTAGTGTGATCATGCCTATTTCGCGAAGATTCAGTTGATTCGGATTGATGGGCTCGAGCTAGTGTAGATCGACTCGAACGTGTCTAATTGAGTTGAACTAAGGCTCTTCCACTCATTGCTTCGGAGTGGTTCAAAATCAAGAGATTAAAATTTGAATAGCTAATTTGGATCAGTCGATTGGCCCGTTGCGTCAGATAATTTTAATGGCTGCATGGGTTATTGCTTTGGGTATCTAGTCAAAGAAAAGGGGCGTAGAGAGGGAAAGAGAGATAGAGAGGGGAAGTTTGGCGTGGCTGATTTTATGGATTAATAGTGAGAGAGAGATGAAGGAGAGGGGAAGAGAAAGAGATCTTTTAGAGAGGGAGAGACTCGGCTGGGTAGGGTTTTAATAAAAGAAAGAGTCCAATTAATAGGGGTTTAGCTTGGTGAGAGAGAAAGAAGGTGAGAGTTACTAATTTAATGAGTGCCCACTTGATTTAGGGTGAGCTACATATATAGAGAGAGAAGGAAAAGATAAGAGAGAGAGAGAGAGAGAGTTGGCCTGTTGGGTGTTTAATAAAGAAACAGTCCAAAGGGACTTTTCATAAATAAACATATAAGGTGGGTTAAAAAGTGGTGCACCTTCATTGAGCTTGGTGCTCCACCACATAGGTCTCAACAACTCAGGTCATAACATGGTCGCTATAGTGTACCCAACATAGTGACCACAACAAAAGGCAATTTTTGGCAATTTTAGGGGGAAAAAATGAACAAATTTTTAAAAATTTGAAAAATAATTATAAAAGAATATAGAATATATGTATATGACTGTGACGAAAGAGACAATGATGTGTTTATTCGTGAAAAAAACATGTTTAAGGCATATTTTTCATATATATATATATATATATATATATTTAAATCGGAAGACTTATTTTTCATTTTAAATGTCAGTGTTTTTTTTATCAAATAAATGTCATGATTTAAAAAAAATTTGTTTTTTCTCAAATAAAACTTTTTAGGTCGCAACGGTAGACATATCTTTTCATGAAGCGTGCAAAGATGGCTTTAAATTACAAAATTTTTGCAAGATCGATACCCAAGTTGTGGGAGTTGGCAAAATCCTTCTTCACTATTGGAATTTGCAAGATACCTTTCAACAATTAAAAGTTAGAACAGACAATACCTATCAGTCCAAAGTAAAAAAAAAAAAAGGGTCGGGCTTGAAACTTTATCACGAGCTGAGTTAAGACTTGGGATATAAGCCCGCCATGGGTTCGGGCCAGGCATGGGCCAGGCTTGGGCCAAGATCAAATCCGTTGAGTTGGTCAAATATCTTAGTATATATTTTGTTTGATATAAACAGAGGACAAATTTGTTAAGGAAAAAATTGCAGGTCACTGATGTGGCGTGACTTGATTGCTTGTATCAACTTGCATTAATTGAGTCCCGCCTCAATTGTAGTCAATTGAGTCACGCCACATCAATCACCTGTACTTTGTTTGCATAAAACTTTTCCTCCATGTAACACTATCCTATTTCTTACCCATTTTGGTTGATTGTGTGGTTTATTGTGGTTGATTGTTCGGTTGCTACGATTGACCGTCAACTGCCACTGTAACTACTCGATTAACCACTTGGTCTTATGTTTACTCTACTCGATTAAGGGTATTTACGTAAATGGCTTAATTTTTTTCGATTTAAACGATTGGAAAAGCTATCTTTCCAATACCTATAGATGAGTAGAGATCTTGCCAATTTTCATAGATAGGACGGGGATTTTGCAAAATGTCCTTAAATGGAGCAATCTTAGATCCATAAATGCCACACGTACACCCTGTTAAAAAGTAGGCGCACCCACTCCCACAATTATTGGCTGCTTCGAGTCAAACGATGGAGAGCGTTATTTGTCCCAATTTTTTCCATAGTGGATCTGAGATCAGGGATGTAAGATCAGACGGTTGATTCTTAAATTTCACATGACACAGTTACGGAATAAGGAATTTGGGTCCCTTTATTAGATGTGTGCCATGTGTGATAAAAACTAATCGGCTGATGGTGCGCCATGATTTCAAATCTAAGTATGTGGAAGGGAAATAACCTCCATTATCTAAGTCAAAATAGTCAATGATTTTTCAGCATGGGGTGCACCTAACTTTTCTCAATGTTGACTCGCACCCTATTTATATTTGTCAATTATAAGTTGATGGTCAATAACCATAAACTTTTTCGACCTCCTACCTTCTCTCTCTCTATTCTCTCTCAAATATTTGTCTCTCTCTTTGCTCCTCTATGTCAAACTATTTATAATATTTGTTCTTGCGCAAATTTGATATTGAGTTTCTGCAAATGGATCTCGAGCCATTTGTGGATGGCACAACAGGAGAAATATGGGAGATCATCCAAGGCCACAACGTATCGGTGCCGTCCATTTGTTATCCGTCGGGCATGATCACATCCAACGGCATTTGGAATCAGAATGAACCGCTCAATTATTACGTACCTCTCTTAATGTTGCAGATCATTTTGATCATCACCTTAACGCGTATCGTCACCTTTCTACTTAGGCCTCTCAAATTGCCAAAAGTTGTTTCCGATCTCCTGGTAACTTCTTTTTATTATTTCATTTTCGCCCATAATATTTTTTTTTTAATTTCATTTATTTATTTTTTATAAATGATATTAATGATTAGAAGATAATTTAAATGTACCAGCTTGAGCGTGTAATACAATAGAAGGTTGATAATATTCCAAACTCAAGGTCTTAGTTTCGAGCCCATATAACAAAAATTCCCGTATATATATATATATAGGGAGCCGATTAGGTCCTTCATTGGAGGACGGTGACCGTCCTCCAAGATACACGTGGAGTTCCACGTGGCATCCAAAAAAGTGTTTGGGTGCCACGTGAAGCACAAGTGGACGGTATAGATTAATATTAAAAAAAAAAAATCGAAAAAAACTTTTTAAACCCACAAGTCAAAGTTTGACGGGTTTCATTGGTCCACATTTCACGATTCAAAAAACAGACGTTGGAGATGAGTTTTCAAATTTTTTTTTCCAAAGATGATCTAAACAATGCACCCGAGCTCCACGTGACATCGAAACAATATTTTGGGTGTCACGTGGAAGCTTCGAGGACGAAAGCCTTTTCCATCTATATATATATATATATATATATATATATATATATATATATATATATATATATATATATATAGGGGACTTTGTCCCTGATCATATTATAGAGGATGTAACTATTGATTCCAAGTAATGCATATTGATGTTTGTTCTAAAAAGAAAAAAAAAAGTCATAATATGTGGTAGAGCGAAGAGGGAAAAGTCAAAATGTTCTATGCGTAAACCTCAAGGAAATATATATATATATATAGGAAAAGGGGTCCGTCTTCCATGGGAGGACGGTCACCGTACCGTCCTCCAACCTTCCACGTAGAGCTCCACGTGACACCCAAAATATTTGTTCGATGCCATGTCGACCTTGGGTGTATTGCTTAGATCATTTTTGAAAAAATAATAAATTAGAAATTGATCATCTCCAGCGTGTATTTTTGAATCGTGAAATATGGACCAATGAAAACTGTCAAACTTTGACTTGTGAGTTAAAATTATTTTTTTTGAATAATTTTTTTTAATATTGATCTAAGCTGTCCACTTGTGTTCCACGTGGATCTTGGAGGACAGTCACCGTCCTCCATTGGAGGACAGTCACCCGCTCCTATATATATATATATATATATATATATATATATATATATTATATTGGTAATTTTATTTATTGGATGTTTTTCATTTCTTATTTCATCAATTATCCTTCATCAAATGTAATGCCTAAATATTTTAGGCATTTTTGTGAAAAAACTGTGTATAAAAGGTCTTTTTCTCAAGAAACATATAAAAATTTATTTTATTTGGGAAAACTTATAAAACATATTTTTCCCGTTTAAAATGTGTTTCATATATCTTCTCATTTAAAATGTGTTTTATTCGAAAATATATATTTTTATATTTTTTATAATTTTTTAGAATTTTTCTTGTATTTTTCCCTTGACGTATACTTCCATACCCCAGCATTTTTCTCCTTTCTTCCACGTACTTTCCATTTTTTATCCTTTTTATTAATTTTCCCTTGCCGTTTTATTCCTGCAATCCATCTTTGTAACAAAGATATAAGACGTCGTTTGCGATTTAAGATTACAAAATTACTATAAATTATTGAATTTGTCTCACATCGGCTGTGGGTTGGCCCTTCTTGGGATCTTTGGCTGCATATGGCATAGCTCTCTGCTATCCCTTGCCACAACAGAGTTCACTTGCTTTAGTTGATTCTCATTCTCTTTTCTAACTCCCTACAAAAGAGGGTTCACTTGCTCTAGCAGAAACCTCCATGCTCTACTAACTCCTTACTAGAGAAAATAAAATCTGCTTTGACAATGAGTGAGTAAAGAGGAAGGTAGAATTGCTGAATCGGTAAATCCTGCATAAAATCTTACTATACAAGGAATTATATATAAAAAATGAGTACCTCATAAAGCAGGTAGTAGGATGTTAGCAGAGAGGAGGTGAGAATCTGCCAAAGCAGGTGAACTCTGCTATGGCAGGGGCTAGGAGAGAGAGCTATGCCATACGTAACCTTTATATCTTAGGTAAACCTCACCTTACAAGCCTGTTTTGTGAGGTTGAGTTAAGCCCATGAAATTCTACATGGTATCAAAGTCGTTCTTTCTCCTCACGTCACCCATTTCTTGTCCACGTGATTTGGCTCAATCTGTTCGCCATCTTATAATCCATCAGACCATATTATTATAATCGAGCACAAAGTGCGGCCGTATAATTTTTTTTCTCACATTACATAAATTACCATCTCCTATTGTGTTATGAATAGATATTGATTACTCTCCTTTGGATGGGGTTTGTATATAGGGTGGTATTCTGGTTGGCATCTTTACTTCAGGTAAGTTCAAAGCAATTGGGACAATTTTATTCCCAATGAGAGGATACAATCTCGCGAACATGGCGATGCAAATCGGTGTGATGTATTATAGTTTCATTGTAGGAGTGAAGAATGATCCAACAATGGTAATAAGTTCAGGAAGAAAGGCATGGGTTATATCTGTTTTAGGAACTGTTCTTCCTTTCATGTCTATAAGTATGATTTCGAAACATTGGGACAGTTTGATAACTGCGGAGTTTGGGAGAAGGGATTCTGTTACATGGATTGCGACGTCGTTGAGTTGGACAACCTTTCCAACAGTCCTTCCCATTATAACTGAGCTTAACCTCCTCAACTCAGAGATCAGCCCCATCGCGATATCAGTTACCTTGATCAACGAGTTTGGGAGGTGGGCAGTTGCCATATTGTTTGCTCTGTTTAAAACAACATTTGACATCAATCCCCGGAACACGATCGGGTTTCTCTGTAGCGCATGTGCATTGATGGCCTCACAATATGGGTTATTAGGCCAGTGACAAAGTGGATCAAACAAAAAACCCCGGAGGGAAAACCAGTGGCACAAGGGTTTATAGTCACAATTTTGTTGGGGAATATGGTATATGGGTCCCTCTTTAACATAATAGGCGCGGATTTCGTCGATGGGTCTTTGTTTTTTGGGCTATTAATCCCGGACGGGCCACCTCTAGGAGCTGGTGTTGTGGAGAAGAGCGAGACTTTCATCGTCGGGATGTTTTTTCCTCTGTTCTACTGTATCATTGGTTTGGTAACCAATGTATCTAGCTTCTTCTTGAACTGGAAAAGATCAGGGATTTTGCATTTGATAATCGCAACAGGACACATCGCGAAAATAGTCGGGACTATCGTGCCTTGCCTTTACTATGACATGCCTTTCCGCAATGCCCTTTCGCTTGGACTCATCATGATCTTGAGAGGCCAAATGGAGTTAATATTTCTCCTTCAATTGTATGGTTATCAGGTATAAAACTAATCCACCTTCTTTATCTCTCTATTTTCTGTTCTTTTAGCAAAGAAAAAGGCTGACTAGTTATCAGCTGGCTTGTAGTCTCTCTCCTTCAAGCATCGAATTACGCAAGGTGCCTAACAACATAGGAGAGGAGGGAAAGACTACAAGCTGCCTACTTAAAACAGGAGCTAGTAGAAACCAGAATACAAGAACAATATTTACAAAACCTTCAACACCCTTTAACTATTAACTAATATAATAGTTGCATGTGGGGAATCAAGTAAGGGCAAGGGCAAGGGCAAGGGCAATGAGAAGGGCAATGAGAAGGGCGGGTTAGTTGTCTCTCTCAATTTTTGAAAACAATTGTACTAAGTCTATTAGACCTATTCGAGTTATGATACAATTACCTTCCGTTAAAAGGTAGTTGACCCCTCTTCTTGATAGTTTTTTTTGCGCCATTTTGATCTCAAATCTATTATGTAAAAGATTAGAGCGAGAAATGTTGTCAAACGCCATCTATAATTAACAGTATGTGAGATGTAGATATTAGCAGTTAATTTTAGATGGCATTTGACTGCCTTAAATCAAACAACACAGATTGTTGGTCCTCCCAATCTTTTAGATCAAAGATCTTTAGATCATGGGGCAGTCTATAGTATACATGTTGATTTTGTCGGACACATGTGCCAAAAAGTGACGTAAGAACCAATCATCTGAAGCTTGTTCCACTTACCTAATACTAACTTAATTACCTTCTCTATCGACGAGCCTGCAGCTCAATGGAAGGTTGAAAAAATTGCAGCCTCAAGGCCGCAGGGTTGAGCCCAGTTACTTATAAAAAAAAAACTATACGAAGATGTAATTTTTCTGATAATTTCCTTAGCGAAATTCATCATCTCACTAAAAATGAACTAATTCAAGGTTTTCATTGCGGCGATTAATTATATGCAGATAATTGGTGAGAGAGTTTATTCAGAAATGGTGATATCAACTCTAATGGTTACTGTTATCGCAGTACCCTTGTTGAGGATGATCCATCAACCATCGAGATCGTCAATCACATATGCTACCAGGCTAACGATAGAAAATAGTGAGTCCAAAGCCAAAGCCGAAATCCGAATACTTGCATGCGTCCATAGTGAAGACAATGTTCCGAGCATCATCAACCTCGTCGAAGCCTTATGCGCCTCCAAAGAAAGCCACTTCTGCATCTATGTTCTACATCTCATGGAGCTCGTGGGTCGATTCGCTCCCAAGCTCACTGCCTACAAGAAAAAATCTCGAGACCTCACTAGCTCTGATCACATCATCAATGCATTTGAATCCCTTGAGAAACACAATGGGCGTTGGGCCTCAATCCAACCCTTTATCACAATCTCCCCTTATAACACAATGCATGAAGATGTGTGGCGGCTAGCGCTCGAAAAGTTAGTGTCCCTCATAATTGTCCCCTACCGCAAAACGGTGGTTGCTGGCATGCTAGGTAGTGTGGATCAGGGCTTAAGGATCTTGAACTCCAACATCCTTACCAAGGCTACTTGTTCAATTGGGATACTTGTTGACCTTGGAATTGGTGTCACCCATTCGATTCGATCGTCGGCTCAACATATTTGTCGTGTTGCCGTCCTCTTCTTGGGTGGACCAGATGATCGAGAGGCTCTAATTTATGCCTCTTGCATGGCTAATCACCCGAGAATCAACTTAACCGTCTTACGATTTCTACCGCTTAATGGGAATAGAAATGATAGGACGGAGAAAGCGCTCGATGACGAGTTGGTGAGAAGATTCAAGATTAAAAACGCGAGTAAAAACCAGATTGTATATAGAGAGGTGTTTGTAAAGGATGGAAATAATACTATCACAGCCATCCGATCGATGAGCGATACCTATAATCTTTTAATGGTAGGACGACAACATCAGACAAATACTTTGATAACTGAAGGGCTAATGGATTGGAAACAGAGTTCAGAGTTGGGTTTGCTAGGGGGCTTTCTTACTTCATGTAATTTGGGGAATGTGGAATCTCTACTGGTAATACGACATGCAAGTTGAAGTAAACCTTTTCTTATGCTTTAGAATCTCCAATGCTCCTAGTTTTAGCTCATATAATGCCACATTGGGAACTTAGCTGGTGTAAAAATCTTTCTCAGCAAGGTGGGGATGCTAGCTTAGCTAGCAACATGGTAAGATGGATGAGGGGAGATCAACTGCTCTCACTCTTTTGCCCTTATTTTCAGATAATGACTTGTATTGCTCAACAAATCAGTTGTAATTACTCTTTTTGATTAACGAATTGCGAGAAACCGACCTTTTTTTGTATTTTGAAGTTTAGTCCCACATTAGGTATTCATAGTCTTGTCTCTCCTCTTATAAGATCCCGGGCCCCTCCACTCATTACCAATTGGTTTTGAGTCAGATACCTAAATTCATCATGGTATCAAAGCAAGACCTTCCTCCACTCCACAACACTCAATTCAATTGTCTAGGGACGATTTGTACAAAATTGGGCTTTATATCTGGGCGTTTTGGGTGTTTCATGGATTTTGATGCCCTTGGAAAGCAGTACATCCTAATTCCCCAAAATGATCTCAAACGGGTACCAGATGTAATGTGTGTATTACTAGTATATTGAAAACATTGACTACTCTCTTAATCTTCTCCTCCAAAACCTCCCTGTCAGATTCACCTTTTCCGTTAGAGACCTTATATTTTCACCTTTCACCTAACCGACCAGCTCTAAGCTGAGTCAGTTTCAGCTGCCCCTTTTTACACTTTTTTTCATTCTACATAATTTAAAATTTTAAATATTTACACTTTTTTATATTTACGCGATGTGAAACAGAATCTATGCTGTCTGATTTGAAGGCCACAATATAAATCGATGGTGCCAAAAATTGACACGAAAAAAAGGCGATATCGCCTCTTTAAAAAAAATAAAAATTTTAACAGTCGCCATCGTCTGTTTACAGAGTTAGTACCAACTGTCTAAACAGTCGGGATCGACTTTCTAAATAGTCGATGGCGACTGTTTAAACAACCGGTGTCAACTGTTTAAAGAGTTGACATCGACTTTTAAAATTATATATTTTTTTAAAAGAGGCGATATCGCCTTTTTTTTCATTTCTATCTTTGGCACCATTGATTTTATATTGTGGCCTTCAAATTAGACGAAATAGATCCCGTTTCACATCGTGTAAATATAGAAAAGTGTAAATATTTAAAATTTTAAACTCTATAGAACGTAAAAAAGTGTAAGAAGGGGTATTTCTGACTTTTTGTGCTAGTTGGAATTGGCTCGGCTTAGAGCTGGTCAGTTTGGTTAAAGGTGAACATATAGGTCTCTGGCGGAAAAGGTGTATCTGACATGGCCGATCTGGTAAATTTCCCTTAATTCTAACCCCTAGACTCATGTGAGAAGAAATTGAAAATTTCATGGCCTCGCTCCTCTTCACTCTACTATTTTTATAGGTTGGTATTACTACAACACCAGTTTATGATAGAGCCACCTGACTTAAACAAAGGAAAATCTATTGACTACTTTAAATCAAACGATAGAGATCATTTTTTGTCTGATTCACATTTAATTTTTGGGATATTTGCCACATGGAATCAACATCTGACCGTTTGATAGTAAGCCCATGATCTCAAGATCATTTGTGTGGAGGATTGGGACAAAAAAGGATCTCCGTCGTCTGATTTAAAGCAATCATCGCATTTACCCCTCGTTTAAGTGAGGTGGCTGTAACATAATGTGGTTAAAATATTTCAAATAATAAAGAGAGTTCAAATAATATTTTCCTACAAATCTACACAATTGGGTCACATTTACCGTATGGTATATATAGATAACAGTGATTGTTATCATAACAGTATACACATTACTGAATTTAAAATAGAGATATCTTATTAGTTACAAGTTTAACAAAAGATAAGGGCTAGAGATATTAAAGGAGAAGTATTAGGACTTTTGAGATTTTATAGAATCTTCAGAAAATCTTGAAAGGAGTTGGTCAACAACTGCTGAGTTATAGATTTTGAAATCTCTTGAGAACGGTTAATACAGCCCCACAAACTGATGGGTATAGATTGCATCATCAGTTTGGCCCGAAGCTTGATGGAACAAGTAGATGTTAAACGTTTGGTAAAAATATCGGCAATCTGATCGACCGTTGAGATGTACTGAATTTTGATATCTTTGCGAACCACTCTCTCCCTGATGAAATGATATTCTACCTCGATGTGCTTTGTACAGGCATGAAATACGGGATTAGATGCTAAAGCCATTGCACCAATGTTATCACACCATAATATAGGTGGATCTAATAAGAAAATTTTGAGGTTTTGAAGAAGCATCCATAACCAACATAGTTCAGTGGTAATGATATCCATTGCACAATACTCAACTTTAGTGCTAGATCGAGATATGATAGGTTGTTTCTTAGCACCCAAAGATATTAAACATGGATAAACACAAAAGCCACTTTAGAACGATGATCATCAGGCCCTCCAACCCAGTCTGCATCAGAAAAGGCAGTTAAATTTAAGGACCCCTTGCTTAAGAACAGTCCATAACCTGTGCATGCTTCTCTTTAGATATCGAAGAAGTCGCTTGACAACCGTCCAATGAACAGTTGATGGTTAATGCATGAACTGACATACTTGATTGATTGCAAATGCAACATCCGGTCGTGTGAGTGTAAGGTACTAAAGTGCACCAACTATCTGACGAAATTTAGTAGCATCTTGTAAGGATCACCATAAAAACGTGAGAGTTTAGAACCTGATAGCGTAAGTGAATAAAAGGGCTTGGCACCAATCATTTTCGCCCGATTAAAAAGATCAGTTGTGTACTTAGATTGAAGTAGATGGATTTAGGAACTGTCTCAGTATGCTTCAATGCCTAAGAAATAGCAAAGAGGACCAAGGTCTTTCATTGTAAACTTGGCACTAAGACGAGTAATGAGTGTAGATATGGCAGTGAGCATATTTCCGATAATAAGGAGATCGTCCACATATACAAGGATGATAATGATCATCTTTTTAGAGTGAAAAGTGAAAAGTGAAAAGAGAATGATCTACCTGTACCTGTGAAGCAATAAAACCAAGTTCAATTAAAAAGATGATAGGCGTTTGAACCAGGCACGAGGTGCTTGTTTTAAACCATAGAGAGCCTTGTGAACTCGACAAACATAATTTGGATAATGAGAATCAGCGAAGCCCTAAGGTTGTTCCATTTAGACCTCAGCATCAAGAATTACATGGAGAAAAGCATTTGAGAAGTCAAATTGACGTATCAGCCAATCATAGTGCACGGCCAAAGCATGAACTAAGCGAACTGTTGTCGGTTTAACAACAGGACTAAATATTTCTGTGAAATTAATTCCATCTTCTTGCTTGAATCCCGTAGCCACCAATCTTGCTTTAAAATGATCAACGGAACCGTTTGATTTTGCTTCAATTTGTATGCCCATTTATTTTGAATGACATTTTTGTTTGTTGAACGAGGAGTCAATGACCACGTGCCATTATACTGTAGCACATCAAATTCATTGCACAATCCTGAACGCCACTTGGAGGATTTTGCGGCTTGTGAGTAGCACGTTAGTTCAGGGGTAGAATGATGGCAGACAGTGTACGTAGAGGATGCTTAGTAGAATAAAAAAGATGATAATCTTTAAAGTCCTTTGGTGTAGTGGTGTCATCACGAACATGAGTGACCATTGGGTGTGATTGTGGCATTGTAGGTAATGTAGGCTGCTCATATGTTGGATCGAGAGATATGTGTGGTGAAGTGAATTCAATATACTCATTTGTAGGACTTGACTTAATGGGTAAGAGTGAGTGAAGAAGCATTAGATTGGGTTGGTGGTGTGGGCAAGGAAATTTGAGATTGGGAAATTGGAGGAACAGGTTGGGTGGAGTCGGTTGAAGAGATGGAGGTGGGATTATTAGGGGTGATGGAGATGAGGGCATCCATGAGCAGTGTTAGTTACAACCAAGGTGTCAAAATCAGAATCGGTATCGAGTATCAGTCCTCCATGGACCGATACGACTCGGCCGATACGGATACAACTCGGTACAACTTGGTCACAAGTGACGACTGCTATGTGATAAGTGAAAAGTGAGTGAGTGACAATTGCTATGTGTAAGTCACTGGACCGCCAGATCTTTTGACTGAAAGCAATCTATTGACTGAAAGGTGAAAGCGTCTCAGAGACTACACAGTCAGACGCAGTGATTGCTTATTTCAATTTACTGCAAGCGCCTAAAACCAACGGAGAATAGGGGGTAACTTAGTTTGCACCCACGTTTTCACTTAAAACGCTAAATGCAGTTGTGTTATACCTGATACGTATTAGACCCGATACATATATGTATCGACCGATATTTGATACCATGGTTACAGCCAAATCCCGGAACGAAAACGTCGACTCATCGAACACAACATTGCGCGAGATATAAACACATTGATTAGCAGTATAACCCAAGAAAATGCAACGTTTTGAATGATATTCCATTTTGTGATGGTAATAAGGACGAAGAAATGAATAACATGCAGATCCAAAAGACCGTAAAAAGGAATAATCAGGCACATATTTAAGCAATTTTTCATGAGGCGAAATATTATGAAGAATTTTAGTGTGAAGACGATTGATTAAAAAAATAGCTGTATTAAAAGCTTCAACTCAGTATGAAAGTTGGAGATGCGAATGAGCGAGTAAAGCCAATCCCATTTCCATAATGTGTCGATCCTTTCTTTCGGCCAAACCATTTTGTTGAGGTGTATGGGGACAAGAAAGTCGTATGATTCCATTGGATTCAAGAATTTTTTTGAAAAGATTGCTTGTGTTTTCTTCGCCACCATCACATTATAGGGATTTAATAGAGTGAGAGAACTATTTTTCAACCATTAATTTAAATTTCACAAAGCCCGAAAAGACATCAGATTTAAGGTGCATTAGGAAAAATTATAAAATATGACATAAATCATCTATAAAAATGGCATAATATTTATAGCCACTTATTGAAGACTCGGGACACATCCATACATTAGAATGAATTATTTCTAGCGGAAATTGAGAAATAGATAAAGAAAAAGAAAAAGGTAATATTTTGCTTTTCCTCATTTTACATGCTTCGCAAAAACTTTTGTGAAAATCACTCGTGGTGGAGATCACCTATGATACTTTGAGATATCGAAGAATAGGGTGCGCAGGGTGCCCAAGACGAAGATGCCAAATTGTGGAAGCAACTCGTTTCCCCGAATAAGCAACTAGACAATTAACGAAACTAGACTGACTCTTCTGAAGGTGGATGGGATAAAGGCCGTGTTCACTCTGCCCTTGGTTGAGCATCTTCCCCATGCTCAGATCCTTCACAAAAAAAGGATGAGGAGAGAAAATGAAGTAACAATTATTATCAGAAGCAAATTTATTGATAAAGAGAATATTAGCTAATGCAGAGGAACAATAAAGAATATTTGGAAGCTTAAATTTTATACCAGAATGAGAGAAAACAGTAGGTCCAACATGAGAAATGGACAAACTTGTACCATTACCTATAGCCACACTGTTCGTACCATTGTAGTTTGACTGAATGGACAGATTGTTGAGATCGCCAATGATGTGATTCGTGGCACCACTATCAGTGTATCATGGTTGGTTGGAAGGCACCGCATTAATTTGTGCCACCATGGCAGCCAATTGTCTAAGAGGATGACGTTCCTTGATGAGTATTGAAATATGATGATATTTCACCCCTAAATACCTATATTTAGCTGTCTGATGAGAATTATTAGATTTGAAGTGTTTCAGGTAAATACAAGCCAAGTGTGGAAAACAGCCCAAGAATTCTGAAAATAATGTCAAAACACTGTAACTTTGGGTCATCGAGAACTTAGTTCGACTTGCAGCTAAATTTGGACCTTCAAGACGGCTGAATTATGAAACTGTCAAAACATAAACATTATAGATCTTTTCGTCATCTTTCCAACGGCGCAAGAATCACCTCAATCTGAATTCGGGATAGAAAGTTATGGCTGCAATACCGAAGCCATGTCTGATACAAAAAGTGTGCTGAAATTCATGGATTTCTGGGGGTCGATTAATCGAGGAGAAGGAGAGTCTGACACGGAATTGACTACTTTAAAGCTGATTTTGAGCCTCTTTTGTAGGGTCGATGCATCGACCCTATTGGGTCGATTAATCGACCCTAAATTGGCGACTGGGGAGACTTCTGCGACCGGGGAATCTATTTAAAGCGACTCAAACACTTCGAGGGAGAATTAGAAATTAGGGAGATAGGAGACTAGAGTTTTAGTTTTTTGTTTTTCTTTTTCATAGTTAGACATAAAAATAGGGAGTTTTTATTTATTCCTTTTTTAGAGCTTTGTTCCTTTAATTTACAACACTCATTCATCCAGTTTATTATATTTTTGCTCAAGTTTATTCCTGCATTATTCTCGTTTCTGAAGACCATCATACTTTTGGATCAAAGTAATTTCTTTTAAAGTTGAGGTATTTTTAATTCATTAAATTAATATTATTTTCTCTTCCTTATTTATTTATGTCATTTAATTGCAATATGTGTAGCTAAATTCATAAGGATGGAAATTTAATGATTCCCATCCGAGGGATGTACTTTTAATAATATAAATTTAGGATTAAAATATGAAATATGAGATCTTATTTTATGGTTGTTGTGCTATCAAGAACAGATGAAATCCCCGCCACTAACCGGGATCGCGTGTGTCGAGCCATGCTCGGGATCTCGACCGTGATGAATACCCAATCATTGTTATATGGTCTTTTTGCTTTCATCGTGTGGATCTAATTACGATTATGATCCGGGATCGAGTATGCCGAGCCATGCCCTGGATCTTGGATCTGTAATAGTAATTTTATTTTAATTACTCCCTAATCTGAAATCGAGTGTGTCAAGTCATGCCCTTGATTTCAGATCTATGGTGGTATTATTGTTGAAATTTTTACCCACTTTGGGGATGATTTTTATTTGAGCCTGAGATCAAGTGTGCCGAGCCATGCCCTTGATCTCAGATCTATATATGAAAATCATCTAAGTCTTGATTGCAGGGATGCAACGTGGAACCTATCGGGGTTTTTGACCATTTATCTTCCATAAAAGATATTTGTTCTCAATGGTATATCTCATAGTTTAATCCATAGATTTGTATTATGAGAAGAACGGACCAAAGATGGAAGGATTTAGTGTCTTCATCTTTATCTTTATTTTTGAATTATCAGTTAAGTTTTAGTTTGTAGTCAGTAATTATCATCTCATCAAACCACCTAAATCATAAGACTGGTAGAATACTGTTAGATCTTAGTAGATTTCTGGAATTGCTTGTCTTTTTAGATCTTTCAAAATTAGTCCTCGTGGGAAAGATCTCGTACTCCGCACCCACTATATACAATCCGATTCGTGCACCAGCGAGTAAAATATCACAATTAAAATTTACATCATTCCTAATAAGAGTAGTCCATTCTATGGTAGCAATCAAGGGCATTGTGACCATTTTGCCACATATCTGACATTGAGGTGAGGCTTCGAAGAGAGCGAGTTCGATGTAGATGTTGGCTTCATGAATGAAGAATTTCTACACGGGTTTAGATTTGCGCCAATATTTTTTGGTTTTAATGATGCATTATGATTCTTGTTTTTACAAAAAGTCGGCTTGTGAGAGTAAAAAGCAGTCCCGGTATTTTCAGGGATGACATAGGCGTCCTAATTCTCGAGCATCATCTTGTAGCTGAGAAGTTTAGTTTGGAAGTCATTAAATGAGAGAGGGGCACTTCGTGAAGCCAATGAAATCGAAGTATTGAATGGATTAAACGCAGGGGTTCAAACCACTCATAATATAAGATATAAGGTTGTCATCGTCGATAGGTCTCCCAACAGAATAGGTATAAGAGCCCTATTTGATATTTTAACGTCTTCGTTTGATTTGATTGATGCGTGATCGTGATTCGGAAGCAAACCCCGCAGCAAGAGAGATCCACACTTGACACGAGGTGTGAATACCATAAACGGTGGATAGAACGCTCTCAAATAAAGTGGCATTTATCCAACTAAGAAGATACTAATCCTTCTTAGGCCACAGTTCATAAGCTGGATTCAAATCAGGGAGTTCTTTGCCATCATCATCAAGAAAATGCTTGGCTGCACAAGTTTTAATGCCATTGACAATATCAAAGAGATCATGGCTACGAAGAATATAAACAAATTGCGAGATCCATAACAAATAATTGTTGTAATCAAGCTTAATTGAAACTAAGTGGGAGATGTTAGGCATAGAAAAGTGATCGGCCATTGAAGAAGAAGGGTGTTAACCAATAAGCTTTGATACCATAAAATATTTTAAATAATAAAGAGAGTTCAAATAATATTCTCGGCAATTGGATTACATTTACCGTATGGTATATATAGATAACATTGTTGTTGTCATAACAGTATACAAGTCACATAATTTAAAATAGAGATATCCTATTGGTTACAAGTTTAACAAAAGATAAGGGCTAGAAATATTAAAGGAAAAGTATTAGGACTTTAGAAATGATATATAGTCAATAGTTCTAGCGTAAATTTATTTTCCAAATTATGGATGTACCGATCATATGATTAGTTTTGATTTTATGTGGCACACATCTCAAAAAATGACCATAAATTTAGAACATATTAATGCTTAAACATGATTTTAAGATCACTTTTGAGAATGTCTAGCACATGGAAGAAAAAATGATCGCCTAATGGTACTCTTATGATGTTGTTTGGATGAAAAATGATTTTCATCATCTAATTTGAAAGGAAAGATGCATTCTGAAACATGGTTCCAAACTTTGGCCGATAATTCAAACTATCAATCGAAATGTTTCAGTTTCGATCTCCACCGAAATGAAATTTGAACCGAAATTTTGTTCAAAATATGTATGGAGGGAAAATTTTTGGCCGATATTCAAATATTCAACTAAATTTTACGTTCAAATTTTCGATTTCGGTTATACCCGAAAACGAAACAACACTACAAAAAATAAGATTATTAGCGACAATTTTTTTAACAAAAAATTGCTACTATTAGTTCTGTCGCTACTAAAAACTGCCGCTATTAGTATTGCCGCTACCAAAAATTGCCTTAATAGCAAGTGCCGCTATAAAACCTTATTTTTGTGGTGCAACTATTTTGATCCTTGTTCTAAATAGAGGAGATGAGGTGATGTTACATTTTTACAAGGTGCAAATAATGATTTCCAACATTAAAACTCTTTATAGTATTATAGTAGGTGGGTCATATTATATACATGTCAAGATTAAGGTCGAGAGAGGGAGAGGGAGAGGGAGAGAGAGACTAAGAGGCTAAGTGAGAGAGAGAGAGAGAGAGAGAGGAGTTTACAGATATGAGATGAGGGGGGCCAAACAGAGGCATCACATTTGAAATGGGTACCGTTATTTAGGAACACTAATTTTTTTTCAAAACTATCATTGTAAATAAAGTTATCCCTTATGCTTTTATTACTCACCCCAAAAGACTACTTTTTCACTCCACCTCTTTCAGCTGGCATGCATTTACCGCTTTTGAATAAAATGATAGAGATTGTTTCTTGTCCCCATCTTCCACACAACGTATCTAGAGATTATGGGCTTACCATCCAACGGTCAGTTTTTTATTACATGTAGCACAGAATCCGTCAATGCGCATATATGCTTGAGAGATGGGTGAGACAACAATCTCTTGGTGTGAATATATCGGTGCCTTTTTATTACGCTGAACTAAATTCCTCTCCTCGCTTTATAATATTATAAAAAAGGTATGTTATTTGTAACCAAGATTCAATTTTAGCAACTAATGGTTCTAATCTTAGCAATATTGATTGCCTTGAGAGGATGGAGATTTTTTTTCGTCCCAAGCTTCCACACTATAAATCCTGAGATCACAGCCCACCTATTAGACGGTTAAAGACTTGAAAGAGTTAATATGTGATGTGCTAACTTACGTACTACTTGAAGGTTTTTAAAAAAAAAACAAGTGTAAACTATGAATGATTTTTTTTAGGAAACTACTTTTTAGACATTTTGCTCATAAAATTGTCTAAAAATGGTGAATAACTACTCCTCTTTGACATCTCTATAAAGCGATGACTTGTTTTGGTCATATCATTTGTAATCTCATTACAAATTAAGGATCAAAATTTCAGGTTGAATTTCAGTTTTGGGCATGACAAAAATTGAAACCGAAATCCGAAATTTTGGATTTTGATTTTGTTTCGACCATGCTCGAAATCGAAACATTTCGGCCAAAATTTTTATCCATGTTACAAATAATAGAGGTTTAATGGGGCAGGAAACCTTTTTGCATTTTTTTAACAAATGCCATCAAAATCAATGTCGTAGAAGATCAGCTCTGTTAAAGAGGGTTGTTTTTAATGTTTCAAAGAGTAGCCTCCCTTTTTTTCAATAGTAACATGTATGAGTGTTTTAAATACTTTCAATTCGCGAAAATACCCTTTATTAATAGCATGAGTATATATTTTTAAAGTATGATCCATCGAACTCATAAAAGACAGTGACCGATTGGCCTCATATTAGATTGAAATGAGGTTTCAATTAGTTGCAGTCTTATTCGAGACCCAATCGGTAGTATGGATCAAAATACCGAAAAATCGGTATGTATCGTTCGAGCTCAAAATCAATACGTTTCGAATGATATGTATCAATATCAAACCGATATGGACGATATATTAAATGTATTGTTCGGCTTTTTGACACAACTGACTAATACGGTCCATTCAATGTACCGTATCATTCACCACCGATACCGATACACATAATCCGATATATATCGGTATCGAACGAAATTTTGATCCATTATCGGTAGGTCACATTTTCGTACGAGACTGATAAATCGCAGTCTAGTAAAAATGCAAATCGGGTTTTTTTTTAACCTTAGCTTCCGGCGGCTCTGATTTAAAGTTAATGATTTAAATATTAACTTTCGGATGCTCTCATTTAAATATTAGCTTTCGACGGCTCTGATTTAATCCTACGTCATCCTACGGTCAGCGTGCGTTTTTAACTCAAATTCAAATATTCAGATGCGTGAATGAAAGGACATCTATGAGCATAATTCATGCACTGTTGAGATTCCCTCGAGGGCCAAAATACTTATACAAACAAGGTGAAAACTAGTGTGTTGATCAGAACACTCTCTAGTGGTGTTCGCACTTATTTGGAACTGAAAACCGAACGAGACCGAAACCGAGAAACCGAAAAACCTAAAACCAATTCCCATTCAGTTTGATTTCAGTTTTGTGTGGCCGAAACTGAAAACCAGCCTAAAATTGGAAAAAAATCAAAAACCACCCAAAAAAACTTTAAAACATGAATATAAAATAATAATAAATGAAAAAATTCAAACCAAAATCGAACTGCATCGATTTTTGTCCATTTCGGTTCATATTGGATTTCGAGTTATCGAAATTTAACCGAACTAAAATAGAACCGGTTTGTTTCCGTTCGATTTTGGCTTAGGCTGAAACGAACAGAAAACTAAATTTTTTTATTTGGGTTTGACTCAATTAACCGAATCTGCAACCATAAACCCGAGTTTTTGAAAGTTGTTATTTTAGTTAGGGTATTTTAGTCATTGCAACCAATATAATGAAAGGACTAAAAAGTCGGTGATGTAGATTACCATTTTTAGAGTCAGGTTCGCTCAACAGTCAATCCATGTCCCTTCCTAGAATAAATCTCAAACGGGTTAGGCGAGCTGGTCAGGTACTTGCTTTCAAAAGCAAGAGACCTGAGTTCGAATCCCCTCCCCCCTTTGAAGCCACCCTAGGGATTTATATTCAGTGTTGGCCCAACATGTGCTAATTTGGGGTGCACACGTGCCCTTAGTATTAGGCGGGTGTTCTAAGAGGCCCGGATACCCAAGTTCTCAAAAAAAAAAAAAAATTATCCCTTCTTAGAATGGTTCCAATGCTTGGCAAGCATATCTTAAGTAAGATGTGCCAAGCTTCTCTTGACAATATGGACAAGGGTACGTAGTATTACGCGTTTTCTGAAAGCACCTATGTCGAAACCTCTTAAAAATCGTTGATTGCATTGGATTAGATGATGGAGATCGTGTTTCACCCAGATCTTCCACACAAAGGATTTTGAGATCATGTCTCACCTAACGGACGGTCTGTTTTTTATTCCACATGTCACAAATCCCCAAAATATGGCCCTAAAATTATGTTTGAGTGTGATGTATGCCATTGCGCACAAGAGGCATTTTCTAGGGGATCTATGACATGTGGAATAAAAAAATGACCGTATGATAGGTGCAAAATGATGTCAAGATCCGTTGTGTGGAAGGTCCGGATTGAACACAATCTCCATCATCAGATCCAATGCAGTCAACTATTTTTAAGGGGTTGCACACGTCAAAGAATTCATGGGCGCGAAGAGAGCTACCATATAGATAATTGAATTTGATCAGTACCATTGTTTTAAGTGTCGGGCGTATCGAGTTAGCCCCATCCGATACGATACGACGCCCAATTTGATATAGGGTAAAAGATCCGTCAATATCAATCAAACATTGGTCATAAGGACTAACATGGCCAATATGAGTCAGACAAAATACCAACATTATTTTCAATGAAAAGCATTTATAATTATTTTAAACTTTTTAAGCTAATTTTTGGAATGTTTTTTAGGGTGTGGTTGTCACACCCGTTTTTCCCATGAAGAGGACACGCTCTTTCGCCGGGAAAAATCGTTGATCGCCTTCAATTAGACGATGGAAATCATTTTTCATCCTAAACTTCCACACCATATATCTTACGATCATGTCGCACTTATCAGACAGTCAGATCTTAATTTCTTTTAGCACACATCGCCAAAGTGACTGTGATTATTGGTGTACCTATCAGAGAGTCACTTTTGGGGGTATGTGTGTCACATGGAATCGACATGTGACCGTCTGATAGGTGTGCCATGATCACAAGATCTATTCTGTAGAGGATTGGGACGAAAATCGATCTTTATCTTCTGATTCAATGGAATCTACGATTTTTTTTCCAATGAAAGAGTGTGCTTTGCAAGATAAAACGGGTGCCAATAACATCACCCTATTTTTTTATCGAAAAAATATCCTCACATAGTATAGACTGGTTTGGCCGATACATGTTTGATATACCCAATAGGGCGGGCCGGCCGATATGTTTATCGGTTTCAAATCCTTGCTCCTTTGATCACTAAAAGGATCATGTCAGCAGGACGGCCAGTGACATTTCATGCTTAAACCTTTGATCACTAAAAGGATCATGTCAGCATGACGGCCAAATGCCCATCACGAACCAAAAACTAACCGAATGCCCATCACGAACCACAAAAGAAACGCCTCTAGAGAAAGCCGGAAGTAAACTGACCACCCCTTTCCACCACCCAGAAGCTTGATTTAAACCCTACAAAGAAATGCATCATTCTCGACGCTTGGCCTTGTACTTACTGCGAAGATAAATCGCCCACTGAGATGCAAGATTATCTCCAAGCCTCCAAAGCCATTTGCAGATTAAAGAATGGTTCATCTGAGAAATGTCTCTAATCCCCAACCCTCCATCTTGCAGGTATTGATAGTCTTGTCTCTCCTCTTATAAGATCCTAGGCCCCTCCACTCATAGCCAATTGGTTTTAAGTCGAATAGTCCAAATTTATCATGGTATCAGAGCAAGGCCTTTCTCGACTCCACAACACTCAGTTCTATTGTCCACGGACGTTTGTATAGAATTGGGTTTTATATGTGGACATTTTGGGTGTTTCATATTGAATGAAGATTTAAATTTCACGAATTTTGATGCTGCTGGAAAACGGTACATCCTAATTCCCCAAAATGATCTCAAATGGGTACCAGATGTAATGTATGTATTACTAGTATATTGAAAACATTGACTACTCTCTCATGAGAGAAGAAACTGAGAATTTCATGGCCTCGCTCCTCTTCCCTCTACTATTTCTACTATTTTTATAGGCTGGTGTTACTACAACACTTTATGTTAGAGCCACTTGACTTAAACAAAGGAAATAAATATTGACTGCTTTAAATCAAACGATAGAGATCATTTTTTGTTTGATCAACATTCAATTTTTGGGATGTGTGCCACGTGGAATCAACATCTGACCGTTTGATAGTAGGCCCATGATCTCAAGATCATTTGTATGGAGGATTGGGACAAAATAGGATCTCCATCGTCTGATTTAAAACAGTCATCATATTTTCCCCTCGTTTATGTCAGGTGGCTCTAACATAATGTAGTTAAAATATTTCAAATAATAAAGAGAGTTCAAATAATATTTTCCAATACAATTGGGTTACATTCATCGTATGGTATACATAGATAACCGTGGTTGTTATCTTAACAGTATACAAGTCATAAAATGTAAAATAGAGATATCTTATTAGTCACAAATTTAATAGAAGATAAGGGCTAGAGATATTAAAGGAGAAGTATTAGGACTTTAGAGATCTTATAGAATCTTCAGAGAATCTTGAAGGGGAGTCGGTCAACAACTGCTGAGTTGGAGATTTTGAAATCTCTTGAGAACGGTAAATACACCCCCACAAATTGATAAGTAGAGATTACACTGATGTGATTTTTTTAATTGTAATATTTTACTCGTAAGCGCACGAATCAGATTGTATATAGTGGGTGCAGAGTACGAGATCGTTCCCACGAGGACTATTTTGGAAGATCTAAAAAGATGAGACAGCAATTCAAGAAATCTATCAAGATCTAACAGTATTCTACCAATATTATGATCTAGGTGGTTTGATGAGATGACAATTACTGACTACAAACTAAAACTTAACTGATAATTCAAAAATAAAGGTAAAGATGAAGATACTAAATCCTCCCATCTTTGGTCTGTTCTTCCCATAATACAAATCTAAGGATTAAACTATGAGATATATCATTGAAGAAAAACATCTTTTATGGAAGATAAATGGTCAAAACCCTGATAGGTTCCTGATCTGTGTCGAAATATGACTATATTTCGCACCCTAAATACTAACATTTAGCTATCCAATGAAGGCATTCTAACGGCTGCTGTATAGTTTTAGTGGTTTCAGGTGTTACGGACCGTGGGATGTTGAAAGAGCTTAAGTGAATAAAATTAAGGGACTATATGAACTTTGAACCATGGAGCCAGCGGAAGCACTGAAATCCGTGAAAAAGACAGATTGGTCTAGCCACAGTTTCGAGAGTTAAATATGTCACATGCCCATTTCAATCGATTGAGATTTGAAACTCAATCGATTGAGTTTAAAAAGTTGCCCAAAAATCAATAGATTGATTTCCAAAAATCAATAGATTGATTTCGGGAATGCAAATGAGTCACCAAAATCAATAGATTGATTTTAGAAAATCAATCGATTGAATTCCTTAAATTCAATAGATTGATTTTGGGAATGCAAATGAGCCACCAAAATCAATAGATTGAATTTGGAATTCAATAGATTGATTTCCAAAATCAATAGATTGAATTTGGAATTCAATAGATTGATTTTCGAAGAATTTTGAATTCAATCGATTGAATTCAAAATTCAATCGATTGATTCGGATATGGAATAATTTTAGCCCGGGCCCTATTTAAACAACAGGATGTTTAGGGTTCGGGGGGACTTTTTGCTCGGTAGGGGACTTTTACTCGGTAGACTTTCTTAGGGCCTTTAGCAATTTTTTCTTTGTTATTTTTAGTTTTGTATTTAGATAAAAAGCTGTGTAAGGTTGTGATCTTCTCCAAAAAGATCAAGCGGTTGATAAATAAAAGAGCAATTTTTGTGATGGCTTTCGATTTACATTGTGCGTGTGGATCAAGGATGAGCGGCTAAACCCTGCTCAAGGAGGAAGCGACCCCTAGATGAGTAACTAACTTACTTTTAAGCTTACAATTTCTTGTTAGAATTATTGAATCGTACGGCTTTTAGTGTGTGCTTCATTGTGTTATCATCGAATACTCGTTTATAGCCGTCGACCGTGTGATCGGCGACAATAAACGAATTATTCCACCTAGATCGATCTTGTAGATCGATATAGGATGTCGTGCGATTGATTCTTACGGTTGTGATTTCGAATTTGAGATACGCTATGCCTTTCGCATGATGCATGCCGTGATTGGATGCGTCATAGTGTTCGGATAGGGTATGCCGAATCAATAATTGCATTTTCATCGATTCGTTTTTCTTGTAGTTAAATGATGGTATAATGATTTAACATGAAATTGTGTGGTTGATTGTAGAAAAGTTATAAATCTAGGGTTAGCAACTCCTTGATCATTTCATCATTGTTAATTTCTTAATCATAGTTCATCCGTGCATAGCTTGATTTAGTTCTTTTGATTATTGCATTGTGTAGTGGTAAATCTTGATAATGAACTCTCTCACCCTTGGTACTTCCTTGGGTCTTTGAAATCTCTTTAAAATTAATCTAATTTTACGCTTCCCTGTGGGTTCGACACCCTTAATTTCACCGTGCTACAATCGAACTTGTGCACTTGCAAGTGTACACTTTAAAATCGATCAAGTTTTTGGCGCCGCTGCCGGGGATTGCGACGAAATATTTTTTTTTTTTAAGGAGATTTTTATTCTGTAGTTGCCAGTCAACCGATTGATTTTTCATATTCAATCGATTGACTGAGAAGCGGAAATTGCATCTCATTAAATTCTTTGTTGCTAATCAATCGATTGATTTTTATCAATCGATCAATTTTCAACTGTGCACATTTCCCTGTTTCATTTTTATTTTATTTTTTATTAAAAAAAAATAATAATAATAAAAAAACCAAAAAAAAAAAAAAAACCCAGTTTTTTCTTTTCTGTTCCGAGTTGATTGACCAGATTTGGCATTTGAATAAATGCAAGGCTTATTTCAATTCATTGAAAATAGGCATGAGACTCCTTGGAAATAGCCATGCATTAAATGAGTGAAGGAATGAATGACCTCACATATTGTTCAATCGATTGAAAATTTGATTAAACAAATGCTTTTTGGTCTTATCAATTAACTCCTTCACATTGGAAAATGGTGACACATTTATGCATGGGTCTCTCCCTTTGTGCCACAATCACTTCAATCGATTGAAATTATTGGTTGTTCCCATTCTCAATCGATTGAATCAATATATTCAATCCATTGATTTCCAGAATTCAATCTATTGATTTTGGGATTTCAATCGATTGAATTTATAAATTCAATCTATTGAATCTGGGAATTCAATCTATTGAATTGATAAAATCAATCTATTGATTTTAGGAATTCAATCTATTGAATTATTTGATTTTATTTTTTTTCCCACTCTGTTTCAATCGATCGATTGTAAAAAAAAAATAAAAAAAATAAAAAAATAAAAAAATAAAAAATAAAAAAATCAATTGATTAATTCCGAACTGTGGCATTTTGAGTCTACTTTGTTTTGGTTCATTGGTGTATGAGCTTTACCCGATCTCATCGCCCAACTCTTCAACCGTTGGATCGGGAAATCGAGCGAGCTTGTAAAACAAATCGAAAGAGCAATCGGATTCAGCGTAATAACTCCGAAGTTATGGCCGATCAAAGACAAAGAGAAGGAGAAAGGAATGTACACAACAACAATAATGGTGAAAACCATTATGAACCACCAGAAGGACCCCGAACGTTGGAACAATACTATGATCCTGGTCCTTACGAGGATCAAGATAGTATTGTTCATGCTCCCATTCCAGGGAATCACTTTGAATTCAAATCGGCAATGATTCAAATGTTGCCCATCTTTAACGGATTGAGTAATGAGAATCCTGTATGCTCATCCGGACGAATTCGTTGGGGTATGCAAAATGTTTAGAGTTCATAATGACCGATTTAAATAGCTAAATTGCGACTTTTTCCTTTCTCTTTGCGAGATAAGGCGAGATCGTGGTTTAATTCGTTAGAACCAAGATCCATCACGAGTTGGACCGAGCGTGAATTCTTAAATAAATATTTTCCCATGAGTAAAACCAACGAGTTACGCCGTGAAAATTCTGGTTTATGCTCAAGAACTCCAAACATTTCACGAATGTTGGGAGCGTTTTAAGGAATTGCTTAGAAGCAGCCCTAATCATCATATTCCAAGATGGCAACAAGTTCAGAGTTTTTACAATGGATTGATCCCAGAAGAAAGACGTATGGTCAATGCATCGTGTGGAGGATCCTATTCCATAAAAGAGCATGACGAAATTTGGACTCTATTCAAAGGTTGAGTCAAACCTCAATGCGAAACTTTGGGACGTGTTAACCGTGATTTATCAACAAAGTCTCATGTGTTGACAAAAGAGGGTTGTTTGGCGTTAACAACAATACCTCGAGTTGTCAACAAAAGTGGATATGTTGTCAAAACAAATGAATATGTTGCTTGCCGCAACTCGAAGCTAAAACCCTCAATGCCCTTCTTGCTATACTGTTTGTGAGAATCAAGGTCACACATCTAACGAGTGTCCAACCACTCGATGATTTTTCCCAAGAATCAAATCCCGAGCAAGTTAATGTGACTCATATCAACGGCAAGATAGGAATCCTTATTCAAACACCTACAATCCCGAGTGGAAAAACCATCCTAACTTAGGGTGGGAGGATCAAGTCAAACCGACAAGGAAACCAAGAAATAAAGCAAATACATCAAGTGGACAACAAGGTCTTCATCCACACCGTAATTCTAACTTCCAACGAAATTAATTTCCAACAAAATTTGAATGATCGGACCAAATTTCGAGCATCCAACATCGTAATTTCAACCAAACCAATGCTTCAAGTTCAAGGAATTCTGATTTTGAAGAAAAATTGATGCAAACTCTGCAAGCTCAACAAAAAACTATGCAAGCGTACCAGCAGTCCATGGCTAAAATGCAAGATCAAATCGGTCAATTGGGTAACCAAATGAGTCAAAGAGAAGAGGAAGGCTTCCAACCTACCACCAACCCACGAGGCCACGCGCCATCTGGTGAAGGGCCACCAACCAGCCATCAGCTGAAGGCTGTAACGGTCTTGAGAAGTGGTCGAGTGGTCGACAACCAAGTTGAAATTCCATCTAAAGCTGAAGAAATAGAAAAAAGTCGAAAAGGAAGAAGAACCGAGAAAGAGAAGAAGAGCGAAAATCCCAAAATGTTCGACAGAACTTGAAGTGGATCCAAAGAATGGAAATAAATCCCCATACACCTAAGGCACCATTCCCTGAGTGCCTTACACCTCCATCCAGATTGGGGAAGGGTCCTTCAAAAATGGACGATATTCTCGAAACGTTTAAGCAAGTAAAGATTAATCTTCCCTTGCTCGATGCCATTAACCAAGTTCTCGCACGCCAAGTTCTTCAAGGATTTATGCACCGAAGAGGAAGACACGTACATGTGTCCAAGAAAGTGTTCTCGACTAATCAAGTCGGGCCCATCCACGAAGTTGAATGCGCCACCAAAGCTTAAGGACCCTGGAGTCCCAACTGTTACATGTGTTATTGGTGGACAAACAATTGAAAGAGCACTCTTAGATCTGGGAGCAAGTGTGAACTTGATCCCATTCTCGGTGTACGAAAAATTAGGCCTGGGTGAATTGCAATCAAGCGGTAACACTTCAATTAGCGCAGATAGGTCCGAAAGACGCGACCTAGGGAGGGCGTCTTGGTAGGAATCGATAAATTTGTCTTTCCGTGGACTTTATTGTTTTGGATATGGAACAACGAGTCAAATCAGAAACCAAATCCCCATTATCCTTGGGCGCCCCTTCCTTGCTACCGCAAATGCCCGTATTAAGCGTCAGACATGCAGTGATGGATGTCTCCTTTGGAAATATGAAAGTGAGATTGTGTTCAATGCTATGAACCATTTTTCCAACGAAGAAGAGGTTGATTGCTTTTATATTGACCGAGTTGATGAAGTGGTTGAAGAAGCGCTTCCTCGATGCTCACTAAGGAGGAATTTGAAACCGCCTTCTCGGCAATCTATGATGAGGAGGAAGTGTTGAGCAAAATTTTGAGGAAATGAACACCATCTCAATATCTCAGGAGAAGAAGCCATGGAAGGCACGAATTGAACCATTACCCGTGGTGGAAAAACCCAAATTGATGCCTTCAATTGAGCAACCACCAAATCTTGAGTTGAAAAGCATTACGATTCACTTAAGTATGTTTTCTGGGACCATCTCAAACACTTCCGGTGATAATCTACGCAACTTTGTCAGAAAAGCAAGAAGGAGAACTAATTGGAGTACTCAAGGACTACAAAAGAGCAATCGGATGGACATTAGCCGATCTAAAAGGGATAGATCCGTCGGTGTGTATGCACAAGATCCACCTTGAAGAAGGTAGCACACCATCAAGAGAGGCACAAAGACGGTTGAATCCCAACATGAAAGAAGTTGTTTTGAAAGAGATTATCAAATTACTTGATGCAGAATCATTTATGCAATTTCGGATAGTGAATGGGTAAGCCCAATTCATTGTTCCAAAGAAATCGAATAACGTTGAAGGAGACCACCGAGGGGGAATTGGTGCCTACACGTGAGACCACTGGATGGCGTGTATGTATTGATTATCGGAAATTGAACACTGCCACGAGAAAGGACCATTTTCCCCTGCCATTTATTGATCAGATTCTAGAAAAGTTGGCAGGACAAGAATATTATTGTTTTCTTGATGGTTACTCGGATACAATCAAGTGCTGTATTTCCATCGTGCCAAGAAAAGACAACGTTTACTTGCCCTTATGGAACCTTTGCATATCGAAGGATGCCTTTCGGACTTTGTAATGTCGCCGACCACTTTTCAACGTTGTATGTTAGCAATATTCTGATATGGTCGACAAATTTATCGAAGTATTCATGGACGACTTCTCGATTTTTGGGAGGACCTTTGAAATGTGTCTGAACCATTTGACACAGGTAATACAACGTTGTGTAGAATCTAATCTTGTTTTAAACTGAGAAAAGAGTCATTTTATGGTTCAACAGGGAATTGTGTTAACGCATATCATTTCCAAGAAAGGAATTGAAGTCGACAAGGCAAAAGTCGACTTAATTGCTAATTTGCCACCACCAAGGAGTGTTTGACAAATCCGATCATTTTTGGGGCATGCGGGATTTTACAGAAGATTTATCAAAGATTTTAGCAAGGTGGCTAAACCATTATGTACCTTGCTTGGGAAGGATGTTCCTTTCATCTTTGATGATGATTGCATGAAGGCATTTTTGAAAGTAAGAGAACTGTTATCCAATGCTCCCATAATTCAACCTCCGGATTACTCGCTTCCCTTTGAACTAATGTGCGACGCATCAGATTATGCAATTGGAGCGGTTTTAGGCCAAAGAGTAGATAAATTACCTCATGTAATTTACTATGCAAGTAAAATACTGATCGACGCACAAATAAACTACACCACCACAGAGAAAGAATTATTGGCTGTAGTTTATGCGTTGGACAAGTTTCAGTCATACTTGCTCGGGTCCAAGATCGTAGTTTTTCCGATCATTCGACTTAAGTACTTATTGGCAAAAAGGATACAAAGCCAAGACTCGATCGATGGATTCTATTATCGCAAGAATTCAATTTTGAGATACGAGACAAAAGGGAGTTGAAAATGTGGTTGCGCACCACTTGTCTCAGATACTTCTGAAGCAACATCTTTTGCAGAACCTATTCGAGATACCTTTCCCGATGAGCAATTGATGGTTATCCGTGCGGCTCTAAATGGAACTCCTTGGTATGCAAACATTGTCAATTACCTCGTTACGCGTCAAATCCCATTGCAGTGGGGTAAAAATGATAAAAATTTGTTCTTCTCCCAAGCGAAACACTACTCGGATGAACCACACTTGTTTAAATTCGCTCCGATCGATAATCCGACGATGTGTGCCCAAACAAGAACAATCAAGCGTGATGAATTTTCATAATGGAGCTTGTGGAGGTCACTTTGGGGACGAAGACCGCATTCAAAATTTTACAAAGTGGATTCTCTTGGCCCACTATCTTCGCGATGCAATGGATTATTGCAAGGATGATGTAAAATGTCAAAAATTGGGAAATATTTCTAAACGAGACATGATGCCGTTGAACCCGATTTTAGTTGTCGAAATTTTTGGACGCTTGGGGAATCGACTTTATGGGACCATTTCCCCATCATTTGGGTTTCTACATTTTGGTGGTAGATTATGTCTCAAAATGGGTGGAAGCTATAGCCACTGATCGAATGACCACAAGGTGGTGGTAAAGTTTCTTAAGGAGAACGTGTTCAACCGATTCAATACCGAGCTATCATCGCGATGGTGGTTCACACTTTTGCAATCGCCGCTTACTAACTTTAATAAAGAAATATGGAGTCACTCACAAAGTGGCAACACCTTACCATCCGCAAACTAGTGGTCAAGTTGAGGTGTCGAATCGTGAAATCAAGCGGATTTTAGAAAAGACTGTCAGAACAGATAGAAAGGATTGGTCTCTTCGCCTATCGGATGCTCTTTGGGCATACAGGACGACATTCAAGACACCAATTGGAATGTCTCCATTTCGGCTTGTGTTTGGGAAGGCGTGTCACCTTCCAGTTGAAATTGAACACAAAGCCTTTTGGGCAATCAAATGGTTTAATTTTGACATGCAATCTGCTGGATTAAACCGTCGTCTGCAACTAAATGAACTCGATGAGTTACGTTATGATGCATATGAGAATGCTAGACTTTACAAGGAAAGATCCAAAAGGCTTCACGATGAGTTAATATCCAGAAAGGAATTTCATCCGGGGCAAAAAGTTTGGCTGTTCAATTCAAAGTTAAAATTTCATCCGGGAAAATTACGATCAAGATGGGAGGGACCTTTTCAGGTCATTTCCACATCTGAATTTGGTGCTGTCGAGATTAGAGACATCAAAGATAATCGAATTCTGAAAGTAAATGGTCAACGGCTTAAACCGCTGTTGGAGTCAAAGTTTCAAATGATGGCTGAAGAAACAGATCTCATTGAGCCGCCAATGTGATGAAGAATCGGTCGAGCTGTCGACACGTAAACTCAGCGCTTCCTGGGAGGCAACCCAGTGGGATAGATTTTAGTTGTATGGTCCTTGATTGTTGTGTTAAAAGATCTAAGTCAATTGATTGACTCGAGATATTTTTAGCATAATTGTGAAATATTTTTTTTTTTGGATATTAACTCGCATCGTCCGATTATTTTATCAGAACATGGAATGGATTCCGGCAGGACGATCGCCGTCGGGAGTTGATTGCATTAAATTTAAAAGAGGTTTGCGGGTCCTGCAACAATCCAACGAGGACATTGGAAACATCAGGTTTGGGGGTGGTGTGCTCAAATGCAAAATCATCGTTGTTTATTTTTGGCGTAGTTTTCAAACTTTAATCACTGATGCATATAAAATTTTAATTTTCAAATATTTATGCCATGATAAAACTGTTGTTGTTTAGGATAATTAATTCCATTGTGAATATTTAAAGATTAATTTGAATTTTATGCCTAGAAATTTTTTTTGCACTTCGCCATGCTTGAATCTGGAAATTAAAAGATTTGTCCAAATTTGGAATTCTAGGATCCTAAGAAAGACTAAACCCGTGAGATTTAGAACTTTGTCCTCATTCTTGATGAGTGCTAAAATAAATTCGGAGTATCTTTGAAATTCGTGCTTAATTGTTGAAATCTCATACATTTTATCTCGGTTTGTTTATTTCGCATGCTTTATATCATTGCGCTAAAACTCATTGCATTTAAACTCAAGACAAATAGGCATCATTACCATCGTGAAAGGATATGATCAAAGGCCATCATTGGCTCGTTTCTGCCTAAAATGCCCCACCTTATATTGATTTTCCTTGTTGCACCCCCTTTTGAGCCTTGATTGAAATTTTTTTTTGTGGCCATATTAGCCATACCCCACACTAGTTTGAAAAAAAAAAGAATACAAAACTTTACCTTTCAATCTCTGAGAAATTAGGAAAGAGGGACAAGAACAAGAGAGAAAGTGGAGAGTCATGACGATAATACTTGCAAGGAGCATATGGCAGAAAAATATGTGCATAAAAATAATTTAAAAAAAAAAAAAAAAGGAATGAAAAGAAGAAAAAAAGGTTGAAAAGAAAGAGAAATTCTGAAAAATTCGAGAAAGAATGAGTGGAAAGTTAGAAAATTAAATTGTATTTCTTTTTCTAGTTTCTCAGAGAAATTTGAATCCAATTTTCCCTTTCTTTCATAACCTTCACCCGAGCCCCATTACAACCATAGAAAAGACCTTCGTGATCTGATCTCGGTTGGTAAATGCCTTGTGGAGAGTGATGATGCAATGACTATGGTGGTTGGTATAGGCTTAAGATACAAATATCTTTCACCATGAGATTTCTTTTAATTCTTTGATGCAAGTCTTTCTTATATCATGTGAGACCGTTTGTTTGTATTATAACTCTCTCACATGTGTGCAAAAAGTAAATCATTTATCGAGCTGATTTTGTTTTAAGTGTATACCTAAGGTGAGGATTGAGTCGAAACTTTGGATCCGATGATTCGATTTGGATTAATCCAAAGAATGAAATGATTTAAGCATTGGCACATGTGCACACGACATTCTAGGCATAAATAAAAAAATTGGCCTAAAAATCAGAGCATTGGGGTAATTGGAATAAACAACAGTGGAATTATCATGCCATTGGTATTTGAGAATGAACTTTTGCATGCTGAAATGATTATTGGTTTTTGATTTTAAAGGTATATATATTATACAAACCGATTTTTGAAAACTCTTCTATCGATGATTTTGAAAACTGTTTTTTTTGAAGTTTGTAGGTATCTTCACTGAAAACCTTCAGGAGACACAACTCCTCCCCTAGGGATCACCTAGAGGTTTAAAGGCTTATTGCATATGCTAAATGCAATCGTGCTCCCTACGAAAGTGGCATTTAATTTTTGTTAGGATGTTAGTTTAATTTGTCTTGACATATTTATCATTCTCTTTGCTCAAGGACTAGCAAAGTGTAGGTTTGGGGGTGTGATCTGTGTCGAAATATGACTATATTTCGCACCCTAAATACTAGCATTTAGCTATCCAATGAAGGCATTCTAACGGCTGCTGTATAGTTTTAGTGGTTTCAGGTGTTACGGACTGTGGGATGTTGAAAGAGCTTAAGTGAATAAAATTAAGGGACTATATGAACTTTGAACCATGGAGCCAGCGGAAGCACTGAAATCCGTGAAAAAGACAGATTGGTCTAGCCACAGTTTCGAGAGTTAAATATGTCACATGCCCATTTCAATCGATTGAGATTTGAAACTCAATCGATTGAGTTTAAAAAGTTGCCCAAAAATCAATAGATTGATTTCCAAAAATCAATAGATTGATTTCGGGAATGCAAATGAGCCACCAAAATCAATAGATTGATTTTAGAAAATCAATCGATTGAATTCCTTAAATTCAATAGATTGATTTTGGGAATGCAAATGAGCCACCAAAATCAATAGATTGAATTTGGAATTCAATAGATTGATTTCCAAAATCAATAGATTGAATTTGGAATTCAATAGATTGATTTTCGAAAATCAATCGATTGAATTCCTTAAATTCAATAGATTGATTTTGGGAATGCAAATGAGCCTCCAAAATTCGAATTTTGAATTCAATCGATTGAATTCAAAATTCAATCGATTGATTTCAAAATTTAATCTATTGATTCGGATATGGAATAATTTTAGCCCGGGCCCTATTTAAACAATGGATGTTTAGGTTCTGGGGACTTTTGCTTTGAGGGGACTTTTACTCAGTAGACTTTCTTAGGGCCTTTAGCAATTTTTTCTTTGTTATTTTTAGTTTTGTATTTAGATAAAAAGCTGCGTAAGGTTGTGATCTTCTCCAAAAAGATCAAGCGGTTGATAAATAAAAGAGCAATTTTTGTGATGGCTTTCGATTTACATTGTGCGTGTGGATCAAGGATGAGCGGCTAAACCCCTCGTTCAAGGAGGAAGCGACCCCTAGATGAGTAACTAACTTACTTTTAAGCTTACAATTTCTTATTAGAATTATTGAATCGTACGGCTTTTAGTGTGTGCTTCATTGTGTTATCATCGAATACTCGTTTATAGCCGTCGACCGTGTGATCGGCGACAATAAACGAATTATTCCACCTAGATCGATCTTGTAGATCGATATAGGATGTCGTGCGATTGATTCTTACGGTTGTGATTTTGAATTTGAGATACGCTATGCCTTTCGCATAATGCATGCCGTGATTGGATGCGTCATAGTGTTCGGATAGGGTATGCCGAATCAATAATTGCATTTTCATCGATTCGTTTTTCTTGTAGTTAAATGATGGTATAATGATTTAACATGAAATTGTGTGGTTGATTGTAGAAAAGTTATAAATCTAGGGTTAGCAACTCCTTGATTATTTCATCATTGTTAATTTCTTAATCATAGTTCATCCGTGCATAGCTTGATTTAGTTCTTTTGATTATTGCATTGTGTAGTGGTAAATCTTGACAATGAACTCTCTCACCCTTGGTACTTCCTTGGGTCTTTGAAATCTCTTTAAAATTAATCTAATTTTGCGCTTCCCTGTGGGTTCGACACCCTTAATTTCACCGTGCTACAATCGAACTTGTGCACTTGCAAGGGTACACTTTAAAACCGATCAGTTCCACGTTGCATCCCTGCAATCAGGACTTAACTTCAGAGATGATTTTCATATATAGATCTGGGATCAAGGGCATGGCTCGGCTCACATGATCTCAGGTTTAAATAAAAATCATCCCCAAAGTGGGTGAAAATTTCAACAAGAATACCACCATAGATCTGAAATCAAGGGCATGGCTTGGCACACTCGATTTCAGATTAAGGAGTAATTAAGATAAACTTACCATTACAGATCCAAGATCCAGGGCATGACTCGACACACTCGATCCAGGATCATAATCGTAATTAGATCCACACGATGAAAGCAAAAGACCATATAACAATGATTGGAGTAAAATTACCGTCACAGATCTGAGATCCAGGGCATGGCTCGACACACCCGATCCCAGTTAGTGGCGGGGATTTCATCTGTTCGTGATAGCATAACAACCATAAAATAAAATCTCATATTTTAATCATAAATTTATATTATTAAAAGTACATCCCTCGGATGGGAATCATTAGATTCCCATCCCTATGAATTTAGCCACACATATTGTAATTAAATGACATAAATAAATAAGGAAGGAAAAATAACATTAATTTAATAAATTAAAAATATCTCAAACTTCAACAGAAATTACTTTGATCCAAAAGTACGATGATCTTCAGAAACGAAATTAATATAGAAATCAACTGAACAAAAAATAATAAACTGAAGTAATGAATACTGAAAAATTAAAGGAACAAAGCTCTAAAAAAGGAATAATAAAAACTCTCTATTTCTATGTCTAACTATTAGAAAAGAAAAACTAAAAACTAACTTTAATCATCTATCTCTAATTCTTTTTCACAGTGTTTGAGTTGGCTTTAAATAATATTCAAGCCGCGTAGGTTTCCCAGCCGCAAAAGTGTCCCAACTCGACAAGTCAGGGTCGATGCATCAACCCTGCAAAAAATCTTAAAAATCTGCTTTAAAGTGTCAGTTCCGTGTCAGACTGCTTTTTGTCCTCAATTAATCGACCAAAAGGGTCGATGCATCGACCTCCTAGATTTTCGTGAATTCCAGCCCACTTTTGCATCAGATACTACTTCGGTATTTTAGTCATAACTTTTTGTCCTAAACTCGGATTGATATGGTTCTTATGCCGTTGCAAAACTGACGACGAGCTCTACAACTTTTGTGTTTTTACAATTTCATAATTCGGTCGTCGTGAAGGTCAAAATTGAGCTGCAAGTCGTACCAAGTTCTCGATGATCCAAAGTTGCAGTGTTTTGACATCATTTTCAGTATTTTTGAGCTGTTTTCTACACTTGGCTTGTATTTATCTGAAACACTTTAAATCTAATAATTCTTATCAGATAGCCTTCATCGGACGGCTAAATGTAGGTATTTAGGGGTGAAATATCATCATATTTCAGTACTCATCATGCACCATCAGTTTGGCCTAAAGCTTGATGAAACGAGAAGATGTTAAACCTTTGGTGAAAATATCGGCAATCTGATCAACCGTTGAGATGTACTAGACTTTTATATCTTTGCGGACCACTCTCTCCCTGACGAAATGATAATCTACCTCGATGTGCTTTGTACGGGAATGAAACACTAGATTACATGCCAAAGCCATTGCACCAATGTTATCACACCATAATATTGGTGGATCTGATAAGAAATTTTTGAGGCCTTGAAGAAGCATCCGTATCCACCATAGTTCAGTGGTAGTGAGAGCCATCGCATGATACTCAGCTTCAATGCTAGATCAAGATATGGTAGGTTGCTTCTTAGCAAGATATTAAACATAGATCAAGATAAACATAAAAGCCATTAGTAGAATGGAAATCATCAGGCCCTCCAGCCCAGTCCGCATCACAAAATGCCGTAATATTTAAGGACCCTTGCTAAGAATAGTCCATAATCTGTGCTACCCTTTAGATATCGAAGAATTCGCTGGACAATCGTTCAATGAACAGTTGATGGAGAATGCATGAACTGACGTACTTGATTGATTGCGAACGCAACATCCGGTCGTGTGAGTGTAAGGTCCTGAAGTGCACCAACTATCTGACGAAATTCAATAGCATCTTGTAAAGGATCACCATCAAAATGTGAGAGCTTAGCACCGGATACCGTAGGTGAAGAAAAGGGCTTGACACCAATCATTTTTGCCCACTTGAGAAGATCAGCCGTGTACTTAGATTGAAGTAGATGGATTCCGGAACTATCTCGGTATGCTTCAGTGCCTCAAAATAGCAAAGATGACCAAGGTCTTTCATTGTAAACTCAGCCGTGTACTTAGTGCACATATTTCTGGTAATAAGGAGATCATCCACATATACAAGGATGATAATAATCATTTTTTTAGTGTGAAAAGTGAAAGAGAAGGATCTATCTTTGAAGCAATAAAACCAAGTTCAATTAAAAAATGGTAGACTTTTGAACAAGGCACGAGGTGCTTGTTTTAAGCCATAGAGAGCCTTGTGAAGCCGACAAAAATAATTCGGATAATGAGAATCAGCGAAGCCGTGAGCAAGGTTTCAAAATCGGAATCGGTATCGGGTATCGGTCCATGGAAATGATAGGCTCCATTTACTGCTTTATCAGTAAATGTAAATGCAGCGCCCGCCTATTGATTTACAACTACCTAGCTATTACGGAAGCGCCTATTGATAAGGCAGACTGACACCTACCTATTATTGACAAAAAGCTATACTTGAGGTGCCTATTTGATAAAGGCAAAAAGCAGACTGACACCTACCTACTGACTGAAAGCTATTACTGAAGCACCTTGACTTAAATGCAGCTTCTCTACAAATGGTAACTTCGTTTGCATCCCCCCTTAGCTACTTATAGCACCAATCGCAAATCGATAATACCGTTTACGTATCAGAGTCGATACGTATCGGTTTTCCAGAAAATTGATACGTATCGCCGATACGTATTGGTATCGACCGATATTTGATACCATGGCCGTGAGGTTGTTCCATGTAAACCTCATCATCTAGAATTACATGGAGAAAAACATTTGAGACATCCAATTGACGTATCGGCGAGTCAAAGTGCACGGCCAAAGCAAGAACTAAGCGGGTTGTTGTCAATTTAACAATGTGACTAAATATTTCTGTGAAATCAATTCCATCTTCTTTCTCGAATCCCTTGGCCACCAATCTTTCTTTAAAACGATCAATGGAACCATTTGATTTTCGCTTCAATTTGTATACCCATTTATTTTGAATGACATTTTTGTTTGTTGGACGAGGAGTTAATAACCATGTGCCATTATAGTGTAGTGCATCAAGTTCATTGCAAATTGCAGAACGCCACTTGGAGGATTTTACGGCTTGCGTGTAGCACGTTGGTTCAGGTGGTAGAGTAATGGCAGACAATGCGCATAGAGGATGCTTTGTAGAATAAAAAAGATGGTAATCTTTAATGTCCTTTGGTTTAGTGGTGCCATCACGAACACAAGTGACCATTGGGTGTGATTGTGGCATTGTAGGTAATGTAGGTTGCTCATATGTTGGATCGAGAGATGTGTGTGGTAAAGTGGATTCAATATGCTCATTTGTTGGACTTGACTCAGTGGATAAGGGTGAGTGTGAAGAAGCATTAGATTGGATGGGCGATGTGGGCAAGGAAATTTGAGATTGGGAAATTGGGGGAACGAGTGCCACATGTAAGTTGGGTGGAGTTAGTTGAAGAGATGGAGGTGGGATTATTAGGGGTGATGGAGATGAGGCGGTGCTAGATCCATGAGCAGAGTTAGTTACAATCATATCCCGGAACGGAAACGTCGACTCATCGAACACAATATTACACGAATGATTGGATTGATCAAGACAACGATAGCTATGATGATTAACACTATAACCCAAGAAAATGCAACACTTTGAATGATATTCCATTTTGTTATAAGGACGAAGACACGAATAACATGTACATCCAAAAGCCCATAAAAAGGAATAATTAGGCACATATTTAAGCAATTTTTCATGAGGCGAAATATTATGAAGAATTTTTGTGGGAAGACAATTGATTACAAAAATAGTCATATTAAAAGCTTCAACCCAGTATGAAAGTGGGAGATGTGAATGAGCGAGTAATTAAAGTCAATCCTGTTTCCATAATGTGTCGATGTTTTCTTTCAGCCAAACCATTTTGTTGAGGTGTATGGGGACAAGAAAGTCGTGTGATTCCATTGGATTCAAGAAAATCTTTGAAAAGATTGCTTGTGTATTGTTCGCCACCATCACATTATAGGGATTTAATAGAGTGAGAGAACAGTTTTTCAACCATTAATTTAAATTTCACAAAGCACGAAAAGACATCAGATTTAGGGCGCATTGGGAAAAGTCACAAAAAACAAGAAAAAACATCTATAAAAATGACATATTATTTATAACCACTTATTGAAGACTCGAGATACATCCATACATCAGAATAAATTATTTCCAACGGAAATTGAGAAATAGATAAAGAAGAAGGAAAAGGTAATATTTTACTTTTCCCCATTTTACATGCTTTACAAAAGCTTTCGTGAAAATCACTTGTAGTGAAGATCGCTTTGATACTTTGAGGTATCACTACAAAAATAAGGTGTTTCAGTGGCACTTCCTGTTAAGGAAGTTTTTGGTAGCGACGAGACTAATAGCAACAGTTTTTTTATTAATAGTGGCAATTTCATATTTTTTGTAGTGTATCGAAGAATAGGGTGCGTAGGGTGTCTAAGACGAAGATGCCAATTGTGGAAGCAACTCGTTTCCCCGAATAAGCAACTAGACGATTAATGAAACTAGACTGACTCTTCTGAAGATGGATGGGATAAAAGCCGTGTCCACTCTGCCATTGGAAGAGCATCTTTCCCGTGCTCAGATCCTTCACAAAAAAAAATGAGGAGTGAAAATGAATTAACAATTGTTATCATAAGCAAATTTATTGACAAAGAGAAGATTAGCTGATGCAGAGGGACAATGAAGAATATTTGGAAGCTTAAATTTTATACCAGGATGAGACAAAACAGTAGATCCAACATGAGAAATTGACAAACTTGTACCATTACCTACAGCCACACTGTCCGTGCTACCATTGTAGTTTAACTGAATGGATAGATTGTTGAGATCGCTGATGATGCGATCCGTGGCACCACTATTAGCGTACGATGGTTGGTTGGAAGGCGCCGCATTAGTTTGTGCCACCATGGAAGCCAATTGTCTAGAAGGATGACGTCCCTGATAAAAGTAGTTCATTCCGCGGTAGCAATCAAGGGCATTGTGACCCATTTTGCAACATATTTGACATTTAGGCGAGGCTTCGAAGAGAGCGAGTTCGATGTAGCAGACGTTGGCTTCATGAATGAAGAGTTTCCACGCGGGTTTGGATTTGCCCCAGTATTTTTTGGTTTGAACGATGCATTATGATTCTTATTTTTGTAAGAAGGCTTGTGAGAGTAAAAAGCAATCGCAGTATTTTCAGGGGCGACATAGGCGGCCTGATTCTCGAGCATCATCTTGTAGCTGAAAAGTTCAACTTGGAAGTCGTCAAACACGAGAGAGGCACTTCGTGAATCCAATGAAACCGAAGGATTGAATGGATTGAACGCAGGGTTCAAACCACTCATAATATAAGATATAAGGTCGTCATCGTCGATAGGTCTCCCAATAGCCGCAAGATAATTAGCTAGAAGTTTAACTTGAAGTAGAAAGTCAGAACAAGTAGAAGAGCCATGTTTGATGTTTTGAAGTCTTCATATGATTTAATTGGTGCATGATCGTGATTCGGAAGCAAACCTCGCAGCAAGATACATCCATGCTTGAAGAGAGCTGTGAATACCATAAACGGTGGATAAAACATTGTCATATAAGGTGACATTTATTCAACTAAGAAGATACCGATCCTTCTTAGTCTACAATACATAAGTTGGATTCAAATCAGGGAGTTCTTTGTCATCATCATCAAGAAGATGCTTGACTGGATAAGTTTCAATGCCATTGACAATATCGAAGAGATCATAGCTACGAAGAACTGGAACAAATTGCGAGATCCAAAATAGATAATTGTTGCAATCAAACTTGATTGAAACTAATTGGGAGATGTTAGGCATAGCAAAGTGATCGGCCATTGAAGAAGAAGGGTGTTGATTTGTGCCGAAATATGACTATATTTCGCACCTTAATTCCTACGTTTAGCTATCCGATGAAAGCTATCTGACGGCTGTTATATAGTTTTAGTGATTTCAGGTGTTTCTGACCATTGGATCTTGAAAGAGCATAAAAAAGGATAATTAAGGATTACACAAGAACATTGGACCAAGAAGTCAGCAGAAGCACCAAAATCCATGAAAATGATTGATTGGCCCAACATCCACCAGAAGAATGAAGATGTTATTGGTCATTGTCAATCGATTGAAAATCAAATCTCAATCGATTGACAAGGATGCCAACTTTTTCCCCTTTTGTTTTAAATTTGAATTAATTTAATCGATTGATATTTGAAATGAATCGATTGAATTCAAATTCAAATGATTCCGCCAAAAAGTGGATTTGACCTCAATCGATTGAGATTTGAATTTCAATTGATTGAGCCTATTTGGAAGTAGCACACTCCCTATAAAAGCAATGCTATGGCTTAAGGTTAGGAGGCTCTCTCTTGGTAGAATTTTCTTAGTTTTTTCCCATCTTTTCTTTGTAATTTTTCAATCATTGTTTGTAATTAGGAATAAAGCATTGTAAGGAGAGATCTTTTGATAAATAAAAGTGAATGTTTAGATGATGAATTCTAGTTTACAACGGGCGTGTAGATCGAGGATGAGCGGCTAAACTCCCTCGTTCAAGGAGGAAGCTACCCCTAGATGAGTAACTACTTTATTGTTAATTCTTCAATTTCTTATTATTGTCATTGAATCATTCTGCTTAGAAGTGTGTGCTTAATTGAATATCTTCGAATGCTCATTTATAGTCGTCGATCTTGATTATCGACGACCTAGAAGGGTCATTCCATCTAGATTTGTTCTTGCAGGTCGATTTTGGCTCTAAAGTGATTGATTTTTACTGCTATAATTTTGAATTTGAGATACACTATGCCTTTCACATGATTCATACCGCATTAGGATGAGTCATAGTTTTTTGATAGGGTATGCTGGATCAACAATCACATTCTTTACGATTTATTTTTCTTCTTGATAAATGATGGTATATTGATGTGGTATGAAATCGTATGATTAATTATAGAGAAGTTACAAATCTAGGGTTAGCAAACTCCTTGATCATCTCTTAATTGTCATTTTCTTTGTCATAATTTATTCTTTCATAGATTAATTTACATTTATCGTTCTAGCATCGTGTGGTAATAGTTTAGCGAATCAATTCTCTCTCCCTTGGTACTTCCTTGGGCATCTTTGTTCTCTTTGAAATTAATTTAATTGCGCGCTTCCCTTGATCATCTGTGTTCTTGCCTTGCTACAATCAATTTTGTACACTTGCAAGGGTACACTTTAAAATCGATCAGGTGTTAACCAAAACTTTGATACCATAAAATATTTTAAATAATAAAGAGAGTTCAAATAATATTTTCCCGCACAATTAGGTAACATTCACCGTATGATATATATATATATAACAACTGTTGTTATCGTAACAGTACATAAGTCACAAAATTTAAAATAGAGATACCTTATTAGTTACAAGTTTAACAGAAGATAAGGGCTAGAGATATTAAAGAAGTATTAGGACTTTAGAGACGATAGTCGATAGTTGTAGCGTACATTTATTTCCTAAATTATGGACGTACCGATCATATGCTTAGTTTTAATTTCACGTGGCACACATCTCAAAAAATGACTATAAAATTACATGGAACACATTAATGCTCAAACATGATTTTAAGGCCACTTTTGAGAATGTCTGGCACATGGAAGGAAAAATGATTGCCTTATGGTGCTCTTATGATATTGTTTGGATGAAAAATGATTTTCATCGTTTAATTCGAAAGGGAAAATGTATTTTGAAATATGGTTCAAAATTTTGGCCAATAATTCAAATTATTGCCATAAATGTTTCAGTTTTGGTCCCCATCGAAACGAAAATTTGAACCGAAATTTCAGTCAAAATATGTATGGAGGAGAAATTTTTGACTAAAATTTCGGTTTCGGTTATACCCGAAAACAAAATAGCTATTTTGATCCTTGTTCTGAATAGAGGATATGGGACGATGCTACCTTTTCATAGGGTGTAAATAATGGTTTCCAACAGTAAAACTCTTTATAACATTATAGTAGATGGGTCATACTATGTACGTGTCAACATCAAGATCGAGAGAGGGAGAGACAGAGACAGAGAGAGAGAGAGAGAGAGAGAGAGAGTGAGAGTGTGTGTGTGCGTGTGTGTGTGTCTTTATGAAATGAGATGAGGGGGCCAAACTAGAGGCGTCACATTTGAAATGGGTACCATTATTTGGGAACACTAGAATTTTTTCAAAACTATCGTTGTAAATAAAGGTACCCCTTATGCTTTTATTACTCAAACAAGAAGTTTACTTTTTCACTCCACCTCTTCCAGCTGGGATGCATTTACCGACTTTGAAACAGATGCTAGAGATCATTTATCGTCCCCATCTTCCGCACAATGTATCTAGAGATTATGCGCTTACCATCCAACAGCACAAAATCTGTCAATGCACATGTGCTTCAAAGGCAGGTAAGAAAGCAATCTTTTGGTGTGAATATATCGGTGCCTTTTTATTTTGCTGAACTAACTTCTCCCTCACTTTATAATATTAAAGTACAGGTACTGGTATTTGCAACTAAGATTCAGTCTCAACAACTGATAGTTCTAATCTTAGCACTATTGACTGGCTTGAGACGATGGAGACTTTTTTTCGTCCCAAGCTTCCACACGATAGATCTTGAGATCATGACCCACCTATCAGATGGTTAAAGACTTGACAGAGTTAGCGAATGGGGTGCTAACTTATGTACTTACTTGAATATTTGAAAAGAAAAACAAGTGTCAAGTATGAATGATTTATTTTATATAAAACTGATTTTTTTTATTTATTTATAGGAAATTGGTTTTTTTTTTTTTTTTAAGTGACTAGGCAGATGCCCATGCTGGACCTTAAAGGAGTTATGCGACAGCTTACAACCAAACACAATTCCATATTAAAGTGGTCTGCGCCAGAACAAAAACTTGCACTTTCCCTTATGTGTCCTAATTTTAACTCAGGCCTATATTTCCTAATTTTAACTCATATACCATACAGTAGTACTACATTATAAGCTTAGATCTAGAAGCTTTTGTAGACATTTTGCTCATACTAGTGTGGATGTTCTCATAAATATCATTTGTGAGCTTTAGTGCATCAGATTTCGGCCGAATTTAGATTTCGGATTTTTATGTACTGTTGGAAGATTTCGGCCAAAATTTTTTATGCACTGGTCAAACTTTCGATTTCAGTCCCCATCGACACCGAAACCAAATCAGATTTTTTGATCCTTGCTTTAGTGGCATTTCTAAAACGCTGCAAAATAGTATTAAAAGGGGCCGGAAAACTTTTAGCAGTTTTTTTTAACAAATGCCATCAAAAGTAATGTTGTAGACGAGCAACTCTTTTAAAGAGGGTTGATTTAAAGAGGGTTAATTTTTATATTTCAATAAGCAGCCTTCCTTTTCGAGACTTGATACTAGGTCACGTGTACAAGACCGATCAATCGAGTCCAGTAAAAGGTCACGTTTTCGTACGAGACCAATCAATCGACGTCCAGTAAAAGGCAAATCTGACTCGCTTAAAAAATATATGTACATGTGCTTTTAGTTAAAGGATATTTCACAACAAAATATATATGCACTTGTTCTTTAGCCAGTGTGATAATGCTATTTAAATATTAGCTTTCGCCCGCTCAGATTGAAATATCAACTTTCGGCGGCTCTGATTTAAATATTAGCTTACGGCGGCTCTGATTGAATCCTGCGTCATCCTACGGTCAGCGTCCGTTTTTTCATTCAAATTGAAATATTCAGATGCGTGACTCAAAGAGCTTCTATGAGCATAATTCATGCACCGTTGAGATTCCGCCTAGGACCAAATAACTTATACAAATAAGGTGAAAACTAGTGTGTTGATCAGAGCACTCTCTAGCGGTGTTTGCACTAAACCCGAGTCTGAAACCGAAAACCGAATCGGACAGAAACCAAGAAACCGAAAAACCTAAAACCAATTCCCAATCGGTTTGGTTTCAGTTTTGTGTGGCCAAAACCGAAATCCAGCCCAAAATCGGGAAAAAATTAAAAACCCAACAAAACTTCAAAAAATGAAAAATCCAAATCGAAATGCATCGAGCTGATTTTTGCCCATTTTGGTTCATATTGGGTTTCGAGTTTTCAAAATTTAACCGAACTGAAACAGAACCGGTTTGTTTCTGCTCGATTTTGGCTAAAGCTGAAACCAACCGAAATTGAAATTTTTAATTTGAGTTTCAGTTAACCAAATCTGCTGCCCTAAACCCAAGTTTTTGAAAGTTGTCATTTTGGTTAGGGTATTTTAGCCATTGCGACCAATATAATGAAATGACTAAAAAGTCCATGATGTAGATTGCCATTTTTAGAGTCAGGTTCAGTCTAACAGTCAATCCATGTCCCTTCTTAGAATGGCTCCAATGCTTGACAAGCATATCTTAAGTAAAATGTGCTAAGCTTGTCTGGACAATATGGACAAGGGTGGTTTTGAATGCACCCACACGTTTTCTGAAAGTGCCAATGTCGAAACCTCTTAAAAATCGTTGATTGCATCAGATCAGTCGATGGAGATCGTGCTTCACTCAGATCTTGAGATCACGTTGCACCTATCAGATGGTCAGTTTTTTATTCCACATGTTACATATCCTCAAAATATGGCCCTAAAATCATGTTTGAGTGTGACGTGTGCCATTGCGCACAAGAGCCATTTTCTAGGGATATGTGACATATGGAATGAAAAAATGACCGTATGATAAGTGCGAAATGATCTCAAGATCCATTGTGTGAAAGATCCAAATGAAGTATGATCTCTATCATCAGATCGATGCAATCAACAATTTTTAAGGGGTTACACACGTAAGAGAATTCATGGGCGCAATGAGAGCTACCCTATAGATAATTGATTTTGACCAGTACCATTGTTTTAAGTATCGGGCGTATCTAGTTAGCCCCATCCGATACGATACTACGCCCAATTTGATATAGGGTAAAAGATCGGTCAATATCAATCAAATATCAGTCCATATTAGGTCACAACTACTAAGATGGCTAATGTGAGTCCGACAAAATCTCAAAAGCATCTTCAATGAAAAGCTTTGATAATTATTTTAAGGGAAATTTATCCGATCGACCTTGTTAAATACACCTTTTACATCAAAGGCCCTCTATTTTTACCTTTACCCGAACTGATCAGTTGGGAGCCTAGCTGACCCTAAAGATAGCAAAAAGTTTAAATTACCCCCTTTCATTAATGCTCAAAAACATCATCTTCTTCCTTATTTTAATCTGCTATAATTTAAGTCAGAGGTGGCAAAGGTGACGGTATCTTCTCCTCAGTCCAATCTACTCCAATCTGTTATTTGGATCGACCCAGATATACCTTTTTCATTAGAGACTGCAGCAGATTAAAATGAGAAAGAAGATGATACACCTATATAATTTAAAATTTTTAATATTTGCATTTTTCTATATTTATACGATGTGAAATGAGATCTATGCCGTCTGATTAGAAGGTCACAATATAAAATTGATAGTGCCAAAAATAGATATGAAAAAAAGGCGATATCGACTCTGTACATAGTCGAAATCGACTCTGTACCGATCATTTTATTAGTCATCAACGACTGTTTACAGAGTCGCCATCGACTCTGTACAAAGTCGCCATAAAAAATAATAATAATAATTTTTTTTTATACAGTCAATGGCGACTCTATAGTCTATTCAGAGTCGCCATAAAAAATAAAAATAAAATAAAATAAAATAAATTTATTTTTTATTTTTATTTTTATTATTTATTTATTTATTATTTTTTTTACAGTCGATGGCGACTTTGTATACAGAGTCGCAGAGTCGCCATCGACTCTATACAGAGTCGCTATAAAAAAAAATTTTATTTTATTTTATTTTATTTAAATAATCGATAGCGACTCTGTATAGAGTCGATGGCGATTGTATACAGAGTCGATGATGACTTTGTACACAGTCGATTACAACTCTTAAAATGGTCAATACCGACTATGTTAAGAGTCGCCATCGATTGTTAATTTTTTTTTAAAGAGGCGATATCGCTTTTTTTTCGTGTCTATCTTTGGCGCCATCTATTTTATTATATGGCCTTCAAATCAGACGGCATAGATCCGATTTCACATCGCGTAAATATAGAAAAATATAAATATTTAAATTTTAAATCATGTAGAACAAAAAATAGTGTAAGGAGGAGTATTTCGAACTTTTTGTGCTAGCTGGAAATGGCTTGACTAAAAGCTGGTCGGTTTGGGTAAAGGTGAAAATACAGGGCCTCTGGCGTAAAAGTGTATCTGATAGGGTCGATTGGATAAATTTCCCTTATTTTAAACTTTTTAAGCTAATTTTTTGAATATTTTTTATGGTGTGGTTGTCACACCCGTTTTTCCTGTTAAGAGTACACGCTCTTTCACTGGAAAAAATCGTTGATTGCCTTCAATTAGACGATAGAGATCATTTTAAGTTCCTATCTTCCACAACATAGATATGGCGATCATGTCGTACCTATCAGATAGTCAGATCTTGATTTCATTTGGCACACATTCCCAAAAGTGACTACAATCATCGGTGTACCTATCAGATAGTCACTTTTGGGGATGTGTGTCACGTGGAATGGACATGTGACCGTCTGATAGGTGTGCCATGATCACAAGATCTATTATGTGGAAGATTGAGACGAAAAGTGATCTCTATCTTCCGATTCAATGCAGCCAATGTTTTTTTCCTGTGAAATAGTGTGTGCTTCGCAGGAAAAGCGGGTGCAAATAACATCACCCTATTTTTTATCTAAAAAATATCCTCAAATAATATAGACTGGTTTGGCCGATACGTGTTTGATATGCCCGATAGGGCGGGCCGGCCGATATGTGTATCGGTTTCAAATCCTTGTTCCTTTGATCACTAAATGGATCATGTCAGCATGACCGCCAGTGACATCATCCTGCTTAAACAATAAGTAATTGGGTGCTGTGCCCAAGCACCAATCTTAGTGTGTAGGCCGTCTATATGCCATGGGTCCTTGGTGTCTGCCAATCTTGGTCATCCACACCAAAAATCATTGATTACTTTAAATCAGATGATAGAAATGATGTTTCACTCCAATCATTCACATAAGGGATCTTGAGGTCATTAATGTATTATTAGACGGTCAGTTTTCGATTTCACGTGGCATAGATCCCAAAAAAGTCTCCAAAGTCACGTTTGAGCGTGATGTGTGCCCCATGACTTTAGGTTCACTTTTTAGGTATTTGGGCCCTGTGGAATAAAAAAATGACAGTCTAATGCTGAAGTCATGGCTTCAAGATCCCATGTGTGGAAGATTGGAGCGAAACATGATCTCTAGATCTCCATCGTCTGATTTAAAGCAATAATTGGTTTTTAGGGTGGGTGCTTTTCAAAATTTTGTGGGCATATTTAAATGTACCATTTTGGAAATTGATCTCAAGGTGAAACTTGTCATCATGATGACAAACCACATCAGCATTAATAAAGAATAAATATTTGGGTTGCTGAGCCCACACACCAATCGTATTGTTCAAATAATCTCAACCATCTGATCGATATGCTTTCCAATTAAAATATGGATTAAAGCATTCATCACCGGATCATCGTCGAATGATTAGAAAATTTTACAACAAATCAAACATCAGTGATCGTCCCATGTGGCCAGATATATTGATATCCGTGCTCACCACCGAGCAGGGTAGTATAAACTATTAATGAATATAAACTAATCAAATGGTCAACAAGGTGGCTATTTTGTTTTTATTTGTTTGAACAGAACAAGGTGGCTATTATAAAATAATCTTAGTTAAAAAGTCTAACTAATCAGATGGTCAACGGGGGAGAACTATAAATAGGGACTTCAGTTTGTTTTTAAATAAACCAGTGAGAGAGCATATAAACATTGCAATCTTGAGGTCTCAGGTTCACTCCCCACTTACCCATCAAGAAAAAGGAGAGAGAAAGAGGGAGAGAGAGAGAAAGCATATACACATTACAAAGCTCTTTAATGGCCACCAAAGTTTATATTGTGTAAGTTTAATTTGATTTATTAATATATTCTCTTCTTTTATTGTTAAGGCTGATCAGACTGTAGAGATTTGTTTGATCAATCTAACCATTTTTTTTAATTATATTTTTTATAACTTGGGTGTCGGGGCCTTAGAGCACCTGACTAATACCAGAGCACGTGCACAACCCAAGTTAGCACGTGCCAGGTCAGCACGGGATATATATTCCTAGCGTGGCCTCGAGGGGAATTCAAACTTAAGTCTCCCCCATTCCGAGACGGGTGTCTAGCCATCACACCAAACTCCTTGAGGTTCAATAACGGTTCTAGAGATTTTTGAAATCACATTTTCACACATATATGCCTTGTCCGCATGTTTCCTGTTAAATTCCTGGAATGCTCGGAAGCTGATAATAAACTCTGATTCCTGACTTTTCTAGACACATCTGTTTTTTTTTTGGATAATTAGATAAACATGTTTTTAGAAAAAACCGTGCTTTCATGGTTTTCTAAAGTTTCAAAATCCGTGACAGCACATTTTTTTAAAACATTTGAAGTCAGGTCTTTTTTGATAAAAAGTTTGTTTTTGAGGCATTGTTTTCTAAAGTGTCCTTTTTTTTTCACCCACATCTCAGATTCTTGTGTTTTGTAATAGCTCGGAATTGTTTCACTGGTAATGCCAGTAAACGGGTCAGTCGGTCCAAAATTTTTGTTGCTCGACCAGAAATTGGCATATGCATGCTTGCACCCAACCCGGTTAAAAATCTGCTATGTTCTTGGTTTTATATATAAAATATTGGATTGGGTCAAGCCGATATGACCCAATTTTTGGTTGACACAACCCGACTCGAAGGTCAGATCAAATGCCTATGCCCAACCCACTCAACGGGTCAAGTTCATGTCCTGTGAGTCGGGCGAGTCCGTTATCGGGTTGACCCGGTCAGTTGACAAACCTATGCATGGGTATGCCTCATTGAGTCATACCTCCTAAAGCATTTGCAAATCAGCCAATCCGGGTAAAAGCTATTCAACATGTCATTCCAGGGCCTGCGAAACATATTCTATATATATATATTTTTTCTGTAATAAAGGAAAGTTAAGATTAGACAAGATAAAAAGAATACAACAAATTAAAAAAGAGGTTAGTTGACTAAAAGATGCTTGATAACAATAGATTGGATATATTTTGCAATTGTTTATCTTAAACAATTGTCATAAATTGAGTTCAACTCAGGTACTACTCTATGTATGGGCATGTTTTGAAACTTGCCGAAGAGATCACGAAAGGCGCGGCATCGGTTGAAGGAGTAGAAGCAAAGCTATGGCAGGTAATTTTTAAAAATAAATAAATATAAAAATTTCCATTTTATTGCCTTAAGCATCATAGTGACAAATTTCGTTTCTGGTAATTTTTCAGTGGGGGGTCCTTTCGGTCCAGTTTGAATTAATTTCGATACCTTTCATAAAAAATTCAGGAAAGTTTCACGGATTAAAAATATTTTAAATATTTTTTTTAAAAATTACTACAATATATACTAAATTATTAACATATTTAAAAAATATATATATATAATTAAACATTAAACAACAAATACCAAAATTTACGAAAATTTCAGAAATTTCGCCGAAAAATATCGAAATGACCAAAATTACCGAATTTTCTCGAAATTTTCGTTTGACCCCCTTTTAGGTGAATTTGGGCAAAGTTTGTCACTATGCAAAGCATCACTTTTCCTAATGTTTTCAATATGTATTTAATAAAAACACTATCTCCCAACATATAAAACTGATTGTAATTTTTTGTTTCCCTTTCGGCCTTTTTTTTAACCCACAAAGGGGGGATCAAGGACTTTAACACGTTTTTCAACTTCTTATCTACCTTTTTATTCAAAAGTCTTAATAGTAGAGGCCCCCAGGTTGAAGAAACAAAACCAAAACAGTGTTGGCCACTTGTAGGGATTTATCCCTAGTTCCCGGGGACTTAGTTGTTAAGTGGAGACAAATGCTACTGAGCCACTTGGGAAGTACTAATGATCCAGGCAAATGCTACTGATCCACTTGGGAAGTACTAGTGATCCAGGCACGAATACTACTGAGTCACTTACCAAAGGGTCCATAAGATAAGGGTATAATAGTAATTCCACTTACTATTGTGGTACCGCTACCTACAAGGTATTTAAGATTGTGTTTGGGATTGCTCTTTGGAGGGAAAGAACAGGTTTAAATTACTCTTTTAAAGAGCCTAGATGTCGGATACCTTGTTATCAAAAAAAAAAATGTTGAAGAATTTATTGAAAACGTAATTTAACATAAGGATTTTTAAGCGTTAAGAGTCCTCCATCAAACTAATTAGTGAAGGAGGGCTCTCCTGAAAATAATTAGCAATGAAGAGATCTTTCTATATGAAAGACCAAATTACACTTATAAAATGGACGAATGTCTATTGGACGACCGTCTGATATACTTGATCCACAATCCGGAGATTAAGTTATACTTGATCCACAATTCCGAAGTTATACTTTGATCGATATAACTTGTAATGATCATGATTGAGTTCAAATTGGTTTACAAACAGGTCCCGGAGATTCTATCAGATGAGATTCTCGGAAAGATGCATGCCCCACCAAAGTCCGATTTCCCCATTATTAAACCAAGCAATCTACCGGAAGCCGATGGGTTTATCTTCGGCTTCCCCACTAGGTTTGGAATGATGGCAGCACAGTTTAAAGCATTTTTCGATGCGACTGGTGGTCTTTGGGGAACACAACAGCTTGCAGGGAAGCCGGCGGGGATCTTTTATAGTACTGGATCGCAAGGTGGTGGACAAGAGACTACTGCGTAAGTTCTAGTTAACACATGAGAACATTTTTTCCCGCGCTAAGTAGATAACAAAAATCTAATGAAACTAAAACCAAGCATATTGTATCGGTATCTTGGGATTCAAACTCGTGTCGGGATCATATAGTGTGGAAATAGGTTCATATCGGTTTGTATACGAAGACATTTTGCATTACTACGTCAGTAAGACTACTAATTAATTAAAATGGGAAGAACTAAATCAACATTTCTAGAGTAACCAAGTCAAGGTACTAAATCATCATTTCTAGACATTTCAGAGATCACTAATTTTTCATACCCGGCGACTTAGTCGGTTGTTCTAAGAGGCCGGATACCTCGCTATCAAAAAAGAGATCACTTATTTTTGGGGTACTTAGCGAAAAGTGGATTTTTTTAAAAAAATCCGCTGTATTATACTACTTCAAAAACTTTTGCGTAATCAGGACTACACGGATTTTTTGGGTTCAAAAATATTGAGTATTCATGGATTTCAAACTAGTATTCACAGATTTCAAGGAACACTGGAATACGGAGCATCATGATTATATAAAACTTTCCCGTTTCGATATATTACTGCAAAACTTTATATTCCTAATCCTGTTTTGCTAATTATGCCCAATTTTTGCTCTATTATTCTCTGTTTTCGACCTTCTTGAAACAACTATGCACTGGGATGTACCGCAATATGGGTCAGTTGACCAATGCATCTACCTATAAAAACAGCCACATGCTGCTTCTTAAATAAAATGTCTGTTCCAAATCGCCGAAATTTTGAAAAATTCGGCGATTTGGAAAATAAAATGTAGGTTCACTAGTCTTTTCCAAATCGCCGAAATTTTGAAAAATTCATGAATTTAAGGCCCCCCTAATTAATCTTGAATTATTTGCGATTTTTTCAAAAATTCACCTGATCACAAAAATTTGCGATTAATTCGCAAATTGTTCCCGAATAATTCCTGAATTTTTCAAAAAAGTTGTGACTTACTAAATTTTTTATTTTTATTTTTATAATTTTTCTCACTGATTTTTCCTTCGAATATTTGCCCAAACTTGTCGGATTTGCCGAATTTTTCTGACTTTTCACCTCGTCGAACTATTGCCGAACCCCGATTTGGGACTATGTTTTCCACTTTGGTGGTCACAAAGAGACCTACAATTCCTTGGGTAGAGTCGGTAGATCATATGAAGTTATACCATGTTATATCTTGATAGAACACACTTGCTCTTTGACTTGAACATGCGAAGATTAGAGTGTCAATTGCAAACATTACGGTGCGGTGTTTGTGAATCTAACACGACCCATTTCGTGTTGGCAGATTGACGGCCATAACTCAACTGGTTCATCATGGAATGATATTTGTTCCGATCGGGTACACATTCGGCGGAGGCATGTATGAGATGGAGAAGGTGAAGGGTGGCAGCCCATACGGTGCCGGTACTTACGCTGGTGACGGCTCGCGACAACCAACCGATCTCGAACTGGAGCAAGCTTTCCATCAAGGGAAGTACATTGCTGGCATTACAAAGAAGCTCAAGAAGGGATCTGCTTGATTTCCCAATCAGATGATCCAGAAATAAAGTAAAATGGGTGTGAGGAATTGAGCTTTATATGTTTTCTTTACGTTATCATGTACTAATATTTGCTTGCAAATTATAATGTTTAAGCCCCCTTCTTCCATTTTGACTAAGTATTAATATTATTCATAATTCCAAATATAAGGAATTAAGGACCATGGTAATAAATATAGGCTGATACCAATGCACATTGGCTGGAGCACATCGGTACTTGCCATATTTGTTGAGATTGTGCCTTAAATTCTGTTGACGTTACTTGGGGCTGCAACCAAGTTGGGCCGAGCCTCAACTCTAGCTTGGCTCTACCTTTTACAAGCCGAGCTAGAACTGAGCTTTAGGCCCTTCGAGTTTGAGTTTGAAAGTCTGAGCTCTAACTCGGATCTATCGAGCTCGAGTCGGGCCGAGCCGAGCTTCGAGCTAAATAAGTTTTATTATAAATTCTTTTCCTAATATTATTTTAAATGTTATCTTCGCTTTTAATAAATGAAAGCTTTAATCAAATTTAATAAATGAAAGCCTTAATATCTTTTAATCTCTTAGTTCTTTTGGATTTAATGGATCAATTGGAGAAAAATGTGTTTTTAATTTAATATGCTAAATATTGATTAAGAGCAAATGTGTTGGGCAATTGCCGTGCTAGTGGTTATTCATTGAGATGAGAAAATGCTTTAATTATTTCAGGGAGAGAGAGAACAAAAAAACACTTCAATAGACGATCATAAGGATTATACATTTATTACACATTTATCCATCACAAAGTAACCGTTAGATGAACCTTATTTTAAGGAGAAACAAATTTTAAACAAAAAATCAAAATTATGTATAATATATTTTATTTTGTATAAAAGTATTATATACTATTAATCAAGCCGAGTCGGGCCTAGCCAAGCTTTACAAGCTTAGCTCTAGCTCAGCTCTACTTCAACTGAGCTTTAAATAGAAAACTTGGCTCTGGCCCTCGAGCCGATCTTCAGAGAGCAAAAGCTCTCATTTTCAGGCCGAGTCGGCTAGCTGGCTCGACTTGATTGCAGGCCTAACAGTACTAATCAACAGGTTATATTGTACATTCAGTCACAACTGTGCGGGCCGAACTTTTCTAAGATTACGGAAGGCAATTTCATCATATTCTATATTGGGTGGTTATACTTTTAATTAGATATAAACTCTAATTATAGATTAGAGTTATATTAAAGGAAACTTGATTATCTGTATTAAGTGAGGGGAGATCAGAGAGATTTATAACCCTAATTTTCACAAATTAATAAAATAACTCCGCATCACTCGTGGATATAGGCAAATTGGCGAATCACGTAAATCTTGTATTTGCGTTTTGCTTCTCGTATTTGTTTCTTATTGTCATAATTTCTACAATACCGATAAAGATACCGATGTGCAATATCGAGTTGGTAGAGTTATTAGCCCTTTCCACCTATTTTGAAACATCAAATTTTCAGGATTTTATGAGTCTGAACTCCTTACCAAGTGTAAATCTCTTCCAATTTTTCCTACTTTTAATTAATTTTTTCAATTTTTTTTCTCTCCGAAGTGGTGGGTCTGGATCGGCTGATGCCCACGGTATCAGTGTTTTTTTTTTATTTTTTGAAAGGCACGGTATCAGTGTTACACATTGGTTTTTTTGGCAGGCCGATTCGGTGACCGATATTTAGATTTTAAACTATGGTAAGGACCAAATTTGTCTCTTAGAGATTGCATTATTCTGTATATTAGCAAATCTATTACCTCTTTCAATAATTTAACTGGCTTATATAATAGCTGCAGTCAAGGGGTGGGCTTAAGTTAGGTGGTAAACAATTTTCCATTAAAATCCAACTCACTTATCCAGGTCCATTTCATAAAATTAAAGGTAAATTTTACTTTTTTATCGTTCAATCCATGGTAATATCTACTTTTAGATATACTTGCCATGTGAAAATATTATCTAAGCCCTCTGATTTGAAGCTCATGATCTAAAAATTTTGGTAAAAATAATTGGCAAGAAACACTATCTCCATCATATGCTTCAATTAACTCATAAGGCCGTCAGCAGAGTTAAACGGTTGACTTCATTGATTATTATAAAGATCACGATTTATGCCAATTTTTTTTTGTATCAAAGAACGTTAGATCATGGATTTGGCTTAGATATTGTTTCCACATGGTCAAAATATTGACTCTTCCTTTTAATGGGTGATTTTATTTTTAAATATGTGCAAGGGCACAAATCTTGAGTGAAAGTAGCTCCCTTAAAATAGCACCCACGCAATCTCTGATGGCACCTACCTACCAAACTTGTTGAATGTCGAAATGATCCTGATTATTTTTCACCCCAATCTTCCACACAATGGATCTTAGGACCATAAAAATACCATCAGACAATCTGTTTTTTATTCCACATGTTACAGATCCCCCCAAAACTGCCCCTAAAATCTCATTTGAGCATAATGTGTGTCATGTGAAACCCGTCTTGTGTGCAAGTAGTTGCTCTCTTTTTTTTGGGATATGTGACACGTGGAATAAAAAACATACCAGATTATGATACATTCATGGTCTCAAGATCCATTGTGTGAAAGATTCGGGGCGAAAAATAATTTCATTGTTTAATTTGATTTAAGGTAGCCCACCGATTTTAGGGGGTGTCCAAATGTAGGCGCCCTCAGAGATTGTAAAATGTGGGCGCCCTTATAGATTGTGTGGGCACGAACAAAAGTATAGTACCCTGCTTGTTGTTGGCCATTACACGACTCAATATTTTTGGGACATGTGACATATAGATCTTAGACCACAATTTTTGAAACAGACGGCATGCATATACTTGGGACTTGTTGGACTTGATAAGAAATAAGCCTACTAGAATTTACAGCCCAATATCCCATCATTAACTACCCCGAATCAAAGTGACCAAATTCTCGACTCCTTGAAAAAGTCGCCAATAATTTGCACTTGTAAAAATAATAAAATTATAATTAGGGAGCCATTACTTGCACTCGGAAATTTGGCCCTTGCATCGAGTTTGAAACAAACACTTATAAGTTTGGCCACCTCCGCAATATAAAAATATCATCTAAACCGTTTGATTTGGAGCCTGTCATTCAAAGATATCAAATGCAAAAAATTAGCATGAAATATAATCTTCTTCATGTGATTAAATATAGTCAAAAGCTATTATTTGATTCAACGATTGACAACAATAGATCATATGATAAGTAACGTCTTTTACTTTTATCTTATCCACTAAGAATCTATAGATCATGAAATTTAAATCAGATGGCCCAGATTGCATTTCCACATGTCACATATCCGTGAAATAAAGTCTTTCTTTAACTTTGGTGCAAGGGCCAAATTTCCAAGTGCAAGTACTAACTCCTTTATAATTATTAAAACTTTTTAAAAAATTCTCAAATTTCAAGAATTATTCACGAATTTAAAGAATTACTCACAAATTTCTCAAATTTTTCTGAAATTTTATTTTTTAAAATTTTAATAGTGTTTAATTCATATATTTTTATAATTTTCCTTTTTTATTTTTCCGAATTTTAATCTTTTTTTCCCAAGTTTGATAAATTTTTGCGGAATTTTTCGAAGCCAATTTATTCTTGAACCCTGACTTGGTCAGTATGTCTTGAAGTAAATGTCTGAAAAATGGCTTGGTCAGTATATCTTGAAGCAGACGATGGACATAATTTTTCATCCCGTTACCGTAGACAATAGATCTTGAAATCGTGGACCATCAAACGGTCAGTTGTTAATTTAAAACGGTAATGTGAGAACCCCTTCTCACTGTACACAAGCCATTTTTTAGAGGTTTTTCCATGTTGGGTCAACATCTAACGGTGGAAGATTGGACCAAAACAGATCTCTCTAGTCTGATTCGAAGCAGTCAACGGTTCCAACTGCAAAACCCAAGTTGCAGTTTCGTAATCTTTGGTTGGAAATACCGGCGGCCAACATATCGCTGGACAAGCAATGAGTTCACTCTTTACTTTTAAAAAATTTAAAACATATCGCTGGACAAGCCATCGACGATAAATGACCGTCTGATGTTACTCCCATGATCTTAAGATACCAAATATGAAAGATTGGGTTTAAAAATGATCTCCATCGTCTGATTCAAAGTAGTCAATGGTTTTAGGCATAAGTGTCCTCCATGATTCGATGGGTGTTAATAAAGCTACCCTTTAGTTTTTATGCTAGAAATGCAACAATGCCCTGAGCTTAGCGATGGGCAACTCATCGGTAAGTTTTGCTTTTTAAGTAAAAAGAAGTAAAAAGATGAAAATGTTCTAAACTTATGGCTTGACAGTTCATCGGTAAGTTTAACTTAAAAAAAAAAAGAAAAGGCCCAGAACTTATCTATAGACGCTTCATCAGTAAGTTTTATTTCTTCTTAAAAGATGAACATGTCCTGGACTTACTCGATGGACAGTTCATCGATTAGTTTAAATTTTTATTAAATTTTACAGAAAAGAAGAAAATGCACTCAACTTATCCATGGAAACTTCATCGGTAAGTTTTATTTATTTTTCAAGGGCGAAAATGCCCCGAACTTATCGGTGGACAATTCATCGATAAGTATATATTTTTATTAAAAGACGAAAATGCCCTTACTAAACCTTTTTTTCATAAGAGGATGTGGATGGGCAGTTCAGCGAGAAGTTAAGATTACATGAAGGAGACATGAAAGTGGACGCCGAAGGAGGAAAAGATCAATGACCAAAACGATGATGACATCTTCTCTTCTCTCTCTCTCTCTGAAACCCTAATATTAAAGTGTTATGGTTCTTTGTACAGGAACATGGAGCAGATGAAGTAGAAGCTAAAGGCTATGGAGAAGATAAGGACCACTTCAATCTAAATTCGGGAAGTAAATGTGCGTCGTTCAAGGTAATTCGATTTTTTGGGTTTTTTCTTTTTCTTGACATCAGTAAGAAAAATTGAGCAGAATTCAAAACCTATCCGAACACCAAATATTGTGAAGGATTTGGCGAATCCGATCACGCTATCCGAACACCAAATATTACAAGAATGCTCTGATAAAGACCTTTAAAGACATAATCAGAGAGAAGAAAGGAGACGCCATTGTATTATAAACAATGATTCTAGATTCCTTAAATAGAAAATCAAGTGGTGTGTTAATGCACCCTTTTACTATGAAAAGGTGCAATAGGCCTCCCTTTCAATTGTAAAGACACATAACTTTGAAAAGACACACCTCTTTGAAAAGACATAAGTTTTTAAAACTTTTAAATATCTAACATGTTCGTCTAATTGAGAGTTGTAGACAACTAAATTTATCAAATCAGGTCAGTCTTTGACCTGGTGATCATCCCACGAACTTCGAGTTAAGAATAGGGCTTTATGAGAACCCGACATCCACATAAATCTGGGCATAGAAGAGGTGCTGCCCATATTGGGGAAACACCCCTTTTATTTTTTTGGACAGGCAAATTCTGGCATCTCTATTGGGTCGACCCCTTGACAGCCCTGTCCATGGGCATTCTTCATTGATTCATCAGTGGTAAAGCATTTGTCAGTCATTCAATCCTGGTAAAAGCTAATCTGCAAGTCATACCAGAGCCATGAAAACAGATATATAAAGGAAGTTCAGATTATTAGAGATAAAAAATACAGCAAATTTTAAAGAGGTTAGCTGGCTAAAAGTGGCTTGATGACAGTAGATTGGATATGTTTTTAATTTGTTTATTCACTTGTCTAAATTAAATTGTAACATTTTTGTAAATCATTTCAAATATGTAGTTCATATTCGATATACAATTTAATGAACTTGGCAAAAAAAAAAGAAAAGAACTAGACACAGTTTAAAACAATTGGTGAGCAAGAAACCAGGGCACATAATATTTACTTCATCCTACAGTGATGCTTATAATGTCTTCCAAGTTTCAAACATGGCTATAAGTTTTCCTTGACCACCCACTAAGTGCAAACACTTTGTGAACTTATTATCTAATACAATATTATTTATCTGTTGATTTTTTAGTAGAAATGTAACGAATTAGAAACCGATTATCTCAAACAATTGAGGGAAATTGGGTTCAATTCAGGTATTACTCTATGGATGGGCCTGTTGCTAAACTTGCGGAAGAGACCACGAAAGGCGCTGTATTGATTGCAGGAGTAGAAGCCAAGCTATGGGAGGTATGTAACAGTGGTATAAAACTCCATAATGTGCCTTTTAAATATATATATAAACTCAGACTATATACTCCATACATCTTTAATAGAAATCCTGTCATATCGTAACGGTAATTTTTTTTTATCTTTTTACAAAAAAAAAAAAGAGAGAAGAAATCCTATCATATCTCCTAACCTTTAAAACTGGTTTTACTCTGTTTAAAGATGTCTGTATTCATTTTTGCCTATTTTGAGTAAACCATTTTCTTCAACAAAAGATCTGTTCTTTTTTAATGATTTACAGCAGAAGAAATCTGGCAGCTCAAGTCGAACAGAAAACCTCAAGGGGTTTGGTATGATGGCTAGGTAACCGCCTTAAGAAGCGGAAAGCCTGAGTTTGAATCCCCCTTGAGGATTTTATCCCATACTGACCTGGCAGGTGCTAACTTTGCTGTGCACATGGCCCTGGGATTAGTCGGGTGCTCTAAGAGGCCCGAACGCTCAGGTTATATATATATATATATATATATATATATATATATATATATATATATATATATATATATATATGAGTCCATCTACAAAGCAATGTTTGATACTAATCAAATAGAATGCAGAATCCGTTCTCTGATAGATAGAACTCGTAATTACGATGATTGATCTCAATGGTTTATGAACAGGTCTTAGAGACGCTTTCAAATGAGATTCTTGGAAATTGTGCCTACGTCTGCAGATTCACTCTGGTTCCACTATTCTCAAGAGTTACTAAAAAGGATGTCAGATATATTAAATACCCCTATAGTTAGGGCTAAACAAGACGCCAAGTGAAATTACTATTTTACCCTAGAATCCTGGCTGGATCATTACTTCCCGAATGCCTTAGTAGCATTAATCTCCACATAACACCTTTTAAAAATAAAAAAATGAATATAAAAAATTTCATTTTATTCCACTAAATGACACTTTTCCTAATATTGTCAATGAATCTTTAATAAAAATCCTATCATATCTTATCACATTTAAAATTGATTTTAATCTGTTATATGATGTCTGTTTCCGTTCTCTCTCACAAATGAAAAAGAGTAACCATTTTCTTCAACTAATGCCCCCCGCCCAAGTAGTTTAGCTGTGCTAGTTGTTTCTTTGTAGACAGTTAACAAACATTTGGAAATATCACCTGTAAGTTTGAATGGTTTTACGAACAGGAATCTTCCGGAAGCCGCTGGGTTTATCTTTGGGTTCCCCACTAGGTTTGGAATGATGGCAGTACACTTCACAGCAATTTTCAATGCAACTGAGGGTTTTCGAAGAACACAGCAGCTTGGGACCGTAAGGTCTGGGTAACACATCAGGACGTCTTTTTCGCTCTGCAGAGAAAAGCTAAGTGGGTAACAAAAGTCTAATAAAACTAAAACCAAGTGTAACCCCGTCGGTGTCCTCCGATACAAACTGGATGATGTTGTGCAAAAATAAGGCCATATCGGTTTGTAGAATCCCATGAACCTAACTCACCCTCACAAAACGGGCTTGTAAAGTGAGAATTATAGCCAAAGGCTATGATACTCAGGCGATGTTGGACTATGGCTTGCGCCCCTCATGTGTATCGTGTCTCTCTACATCCCTTTCATTACCTCTCTGATACCATGTTGAATCCCATGAGCCTATCTCAACCTCACAAAACCAGCGATGGATGCATGGATTTATCAGACCCTTCCGACAATACATCTTTAAGACTACTAATTGATTAGAATATCAGATCCTTCGGACAATGCATCAATAAGACTTCGAATTGATTAAAATGCCAAGAACTAAATTAATATTTCTAGATTAACCAAGTCAAGGTAACTAAATCAACATTTCTAGATTAACCAAGTCAAGGTAACTAAATCAACATTTCTAGATTAACCAAGTCAAGGTAACTAAATCAACATTTCTAGACATTTCAGGGTTCACTAATATTTACTCTGTTATTCTCTGTTATTAATCTCCAACGGACCTACAATTCAATAGGTAGATAATCTGTATTCTTATCTTCATAGATCAAATTTGCTCATCGATTTTGAAAATGCGAAGATTGGAGTGTCATTTGCAAACACTGCTGAGCTGCATTGGTGAATCTAACACGACCCATTTCATCATCAGACGGTGGTGCTCTTGTGATATCTCGACATGAAAGATATTATAAGTAGTGTAATTTCATTAGTGTTTCTTTGCATTTGGCAGATTGACAGCTATAACTCAGCTGGTTCATCATGGAATGATATTTGTTTCAATCGGGTACACATTTGACAGAGGTATGTACGAGATGGAGAAGGTGAAAGGTGGCAAGCCCTTGCGGTGTCGGTGAATATGTCGGTGACGGCTCACGACAACCATTGGATCTCGAACTGGAGCAAGCCTTCCATCAAGGGAAGTACATTGCCGGCATTGCAAATGTCATGACCCAAAACTCCACGAACCTGGATCTCAAGTCGCGACCTAGACAGATAAGAGGAAACCTGAAATAACAATTTCTCGAACAAGGGATATACTACAGCAAAGCAGCTCAAGAAAGGATCTGCTTAATTTACCAATCAAATGGTGCAGAAATAAAGTAAAATGTGTGTGATAAATTATGTTTGTAATCAATGACCTTGATATGTTTTCTCTAATTTGATCTATTATAATCTTGTTCTATTATTTGCATGAAAATTTTAATGTTTAAGCCCTCTTTTTTTCACCTGGACTAGTATTATTAATATTAGGAAACCTCTATTAGCACATACACGATTTTTTAGGGCGCCAACATTCGAACTCCAATGAAACCCGTGGACTGCTTGGATTCAAATGATGAAGATGGTATTTCACCCAAATATTCCAAAACCATGGATCTTGAGACCATGAACATACCATCAGACGGTCTATTTTTTTTATTCCACGTGGCACTTATCCCAAAAATGACCCTAAAATCATATGTCACACATCATGCTCAAACGAGATTTTAGGGCCATTTTTTTGGGATATATGTCACGTGGAATAAAAAAAATAGACCGTTTGATGATAAGCTCATGGTCTGGAGATCCATCGTTTGGAAGATTGGAGTGAAAAACAATCTCCATCGTCTGATTGTAAGTAGTCAACGGGTTTTAGTGGGTTCAAAGGTAGGCGGCCTCAGAAATCACATAGGCGTGAACAATGGTACCCTTAATATTATTAGGACATTCGAATAATTTTGATTTATGATTTATGTGATATGCCTCCAATAAGATGTGTGCCAAAAGGTGAGAGTAGTGAGACTCAGGGCAAGTCCTCAACTTTCTTAAGTAAGGTAGGGACCTATGCCAATTGAAAGCACCATCTAAGTTGTCTGACTTAAGGCTACGATCTAAGAATCTCTAATGCAAAAGATTGGCACGAAACATGATCTCTATTATATGAGTCAATGCAGTCCTACGAAAGAGATTGTGGTTGCGTATGACATAGCTCTCTACTAGCCCCTGCCATAGCAGAGTTCATTTGCTTTAGCAGGTTCCCATCCTCTTTTCTAACATCCTGCTACCTGTTTTAACAGGTACCCTTTCTCCTTGATAACTCCTTGCATAGCAAGATTTTATGCAGGATTTACCTGGTCAACAATGCTACCCTTCTCTCTACTCACTCTTTGTTAGAGCAGATTTTATTTGCTCTGATAGCGAGTTAGTAGAGAGCATGGAGTTTGCTGTTAGAGCAGGTACATCCTCCTTTGCAGGGAGTTAGAAGAGAGAATGGGAACCAACTTGAAATTTTGGAATTATAAAAGATCTTAATTATAAAAGATCTTACAAATAATTAAAAGAATTTATCACATTCACACAAATAACACAAGAGATTTTTACGTGAAAAACCCTATCACATGTAAAAATCACGGGATCTATCTCAGATTCAAAGCAAATAATCTACTATGAACAAATTAAATCTTACAGTGCTTTGAGAATGATATACCCTATCACTCTTCTCACAAACAATGACCGCGTCTCACGACCATTCGTTCCTTATAAGTGAACATCTTTCGCTTCCAACCGTTGCATCTAACGATGACCCACTCGTATCACACGAGTCAACAATCTTAACCTTAGATTTTAAGGATAAATGAATAATTCTTTGAGAAATAGATCAAATTTGAATAGTACAAATTAAAATTATCTCAAAGAGGATAGAAAAATCATAAAATAGTTTTTCGGAATAGAGTAATTTTTTTCGGAAGAGATAACTACCAGAACTGAATTTTCCCATATAAACTGTCGGGGCACAGACGCCCATGAATTACTCACGGATGTCCATGACCATGGATGCCTGTGAAGTCAGTCACGGACATCCGTGTATCAGACCGTGACAACAGAATTGTCATTGCTATTTTACTTGGCATTTAAATTATTTTTGGAGCAATACTAGGTTATGTCATGATTCAGACAAAATAACTTACAATTTCTCCCTTTGTCACAATCATGACAAAAACCTAGCTTACAAGGACTCCACAAAATAAAGATTACAACAAATGATCTCTCATCTAAGTCCTATACATCAATCTAGTATGCAATCACTACAAAAAATAAAACTATTAGCAGCAACCAAAAAACTGCCGCTATTAACAAAAAACTGCCACTAATACCCTGGCCGCTAATAGTCTTAATAGTTTTTTTATTAATAGTGGCAGTTTTTTATAGTAAAAATTTTTCGCTAATAGTATTTTTTTTGTAGTGAATGTACAAATTACAACTCTATTTGCTCCCCCTAAACTATTTGCCAAATAAATTAACTATCCTAAAGACTATCTATTTGTAGATGTCTTTTACATTGGTACTTTTACCTGTTAACTGAAACAATAAAGCATAAAACGATCAAGTGTAACGGGGTTTATATATAAAGCAATATTGAAATTTCTCCCCCTTTTTGTCATAATGTGACAGGGGAAATTGCGTGAGCTCATTGACAAACAAAATGATATAAGAGAGGGAAAGATTTTAAGCACATCCTCAACAAAATTAAGCTCATAATTTAAAGAGATGTAAAAGGCAATAGAATATTCTTCGATAAAAACAAATCACTTTGGACAACCAAACATAAGACATAACTATTTACATCATTAAACAAACTTTTAATTAAACAATTGCCCATAAACACAATCATTCAAAACATAAAACACAGCCATTTACATCATTAAACAAACTTTTAATTAAACAACTGCCAAATTGAATCATCGTACTTCAATCCATGAAGTGGAAACTACACATCTGGAGGAGGAAACTGAGATTCAGGTGGAGGAAAAACACTATCAAACTGATGCATCATCGCAGTGAATCCATCAACCAGTCATCTGAAGTGAATTCAACTGCTCTCTATACAATGTGAATCCCGTTTCAACGCGATCGACAAGGTTATGGATATCAGATTCAATACGATCAAACTGTTGATTGTAGAAATGTGCTTCCTGACCCTGAAATGGAGGAGGTATCGGTCCATAAAATACAGGAGGGAGAGGAATGCTACCAGCACCATCATCTCCATGAGCTTCATCTCTAACCTCTTCATCATCACTACTTTGAGCAATAAATTCGATGCCATCTAGATTAAGTCAAACTCTTTTCCCTATTTTGGTAAGCTTCCCAAGCGAAGCCATCATACGTGTGGTTGTTAACTTACGTGGAAGGGTCATATGAGAAGCCACAACTTTGCCGATGACAAAAGGGAAAAGAAGAGACATTTTCGACGACTCGTCGCGCATTCGACGAGTAATCATTTCAAAAATGATGATCGAAATACATAAAGGATGTCCCGTTTCGAGTAGAACATCAAATAGATCATTTCCCATTGAACTTGATCTTTGTTTCCTGCTCTAGGTGTGAGAGAGGCAAATAGTATATGACGAAGCCATTGAAAATGTGGTTTGACGGACGAATGTGAAGTGCCACACCAACAAGATGATCAGGAAGTTCATAGATGAAGTCATAAATCGAAGATGGATGAAAACGTGTATAAATTTCATTTGCTTCAACAGGATACACATAACCATTGAAATTGAGTGGACTATTAAGGACTTCAGAAATAATAAGAGGGGAAAGTCGGATCTTTTTACCTAGAACAATTGAGATGATGTAACTTTCTCTTTTGTCTTCTATGAGATTGCTTGTAATTAAGTTCGCGTAGAAGCACCGTACGACATCAATCTAGGCGGGACCAGAAGGAGAGAAAAAAGAAATCCAACCTCGTTCCTCGAACATGGCATAAGGATCATGGTCATGAAGAAAATGCTCAAGAATAGGCCGTTCAACAATTAAGGATCTTTTCGCAAATAAACAATCAAAAAGTTCTACATGAGCCGGAGTTGGGAATCGTTGCACATTTGAAGACAGAGGTGTTGGACTAGAAGCCGATGCATATTCCTTTTTGAATTTTTACTGTTGAGAGACATTTTTCAAAGAAATTTCGGATATAAGATGGGAAACTTAGTAAAAAAATATTGTAGAAAGTGAAAAATTCAGGTAAAAAAATAGATTAAAAACCAAATTGTGAAAGACTTTCGAAAAAGTCCATGGACGTCCGTAAGGTTATTCATGGACATCCGTAAGGAACTCAATCCGTGTGAACATGAAATCTGAGTCGTTGAAAGATAACACAAATCCACAACGGTCTTCCATTTGAGAAACCGGATGTCCGTTTAAGGAAACCAGACGTCCGTGATAGTTTGCTTTCGGACATTAAATTGAATTAATAACCGATGGTGACAGTTAAACTTTCAGGCAAACGAACGTCCGTAATGCTACACGGATGTCCAAAGATATTGAAACAGTGAGGTACAGGAAATATGGACGTCCGTAGTCTACACGGATGTCCATCCAATTTAGAGTTCGAAAATTCAGTGTGACCTACAGAATACGGACGTCCGTGAAGAAAAGGACGGACGTCCGTCGAAATAATGTGTATAGGGTCATAATAATTTTTTTTTTATAAAAATGAAGATGCCATTAATCCAATGAATCAAACAATCTCGCAAGAGAAGTTATGTATATTAAGTTATCAACATCTTGACATCATCAAAAACTAAATGAATATATAAACAGAGATCAAATGATATCACTTAATATTCTATAGATAATCAAAATTTTTAAAGAAACTATTAATAACAGCTCACTCGAACAGATAAAATAAAAAATTCACAGACATAGGCATTAAAGTTTTATTAATTATTGAGACTCAACTTTATTAAGCTTTCTAATTTACCCATGTATCGAGCTTTAGAACAATGACTCCCAACTAGATAGTTTGGGGCGTTAGATGTTCAAACATCCCTACGATTTTAATTGTTCGAGTAAAAAAGGCTACAAAGATGAGCTAGCCATAAGAGATAGTGACAAATTTGCTAAAACTTTCTTGCTTTCTATTCGACCCATGTATCGAGAGTTAGGCCAATGGCTCCTAATCCAGTTGGCTCAAGACATTAAGTATAGAATACTCCTACGGGCTTACTAAATTGAGTCGAATAGGCATAGTGTAAGTAGCAAACATGAATAAACAATGTATTAACAAAGTTCTATGACTTGATTGAGAAGAGTTGCTATCACATATATGATTGAGAAGAACATATTGCTTTACATAAATTGACAAAATTAGAAAATGAGCTAACATAGATTAAACTGAATCATATGAAAATAAGATTATCTTAGAATCGATGAAGTTAGATCTCATGACATGATCTCATTTCCTATGTGTATCATGATATATCAAACTTAATCATGAGTTAAATCAAGTGAATCATAAGATTCGTTGGACAAACAACACATGAAAACAATTGATTAATAAAAATAAAAAAATTTTAAAAATATGTATACAATATCAACTGACAAATTAGTCAAGAAAACATAAACCAATGGATTTTCGAAGAAATTCAAATCTAACAAAATCCAAGGGTTTCGTGAAGAGATCATCCAATTGAAGGTTAGTGTCTATGTGTTGAAGAAGAATGATTTTACCTTCAACAAGATCACGTATGAAATGGTGTCTGATATCTATGTGTATAGTTCTAGAATGTTGTATAGGTTTTTTCAGAGATACTAATAGCACTTGTGTTATCGCAGAATAAGGTCATAACACCTTGAGAAATTTCGTAATCAGATAACATCTACTTCATCCAAAGAAGCTGTGTATAACCATTTCTAGCATAAATATATTCTCCTTCAGTAGTGGATAAAAATACAGATGCTTGTTTTTTACTAAGTCAAGAAATAAGACAATTTCCAACATAAAAACACCCTCCACTAGTGTACTTTTTCGGTCATCAGAATTACCAGCCCAATCAGAATCAGAGAATCCCACTATCTCTGAAGTGGTATCAAAAGGATATCAGAAACCTAAATCTAAAGTTCCGCTAACATAACGGAGAACATGTTTAAGAACTGTGAGATGAGATTCTTTAGGTGCAGCTTGAAATCTAACACACATACCTACACTATAAGCAATGTTTGGTCTACTTGCTGTTAAGTATAGTAGACTTCCTATTATACTCCAATAAAGAGTTTCACCAACAAATTTACCACACACATCTTTTGATAATTTTACTGACGTGCTCATTGGTGTACGAGCAGTCTTATTGGATTCCAAATCAAAATTTTTAATTAATTCTCTGACATTTTTGGATTGAGTAATGAAAATGCCAGAAAAAACTTTGTTTAATCTAAAAACCCAAAACGAAATTTAATTCTCCAATCAAACTCATTTCAAATTCTTTACTCACTAGATTTTGAAAATTATAAGCAAGTTGTTCAAGTGTGGAACCAAAAATAATATCTACATATATTTGCGCAATAATTAAATGAGATAATTCTTCTTTTAAAAATAATGTTTTATCCACACTATCACGTTTGAAGCCATTACTGAGTAAATATTTTGTTAACCTTCATACCAGGTGTGAGGTGTCTGCTTCAAACCATACAAGGCCTTTTTTAGCCTAAAAACATCAAGAGGTCGATGTGGATCCTCAAATCTTTTAGGTTGTTCCACATATACCTCCTCAGTCAGAAAATCATTTTAAAATGCATTTTTCACATCCATTTGATATAACTTGAACTTCATGTGACAAGCCATAGCCAAAATGATACGTATTGATTCAAGTCTAACTACAGGTGCAAATGTTTCATGAAAATCAATGCCTTCAACCTGTGTATAGCCTTGAGCAACAAGTTGTGCCTTGTTTCGCACTATTTTACCTTCTTTATTAATTTTATTTTTAAAAATTTATTTTATACCAATTATTCGAATGTTAGAAGGATGAGAAACCAATTCCTATACATCATTTCTCTTAAATTGATTGAGTTCTTCTTGCATTGCGATAACCCAATGTTCATAAAAAAGAGCCTCTTTTATATTTTTAAGTTCAAAAGAAGAGGTATAACACACATGACATATGAGATTCATAAGATTTTTAAATTTATGTGTAGTCATCATTTTAGTAGAAGCATCACCTATAATAGCACTAGAGGGATGACTTTTCATATCACGAGCATAAGAAGGCCGATTTGTAGATTGATTTTCGAGATGTTGATCAGTTTCTTCTCCATCTGATTATTGTACACTGGTTGATGGTGGAGGATGAAAAGAAACAAGAGCAGAAGTAGTATTGTTCTCAATTCTAAGTGTTTTACGTGTGATAGGAACGATAGGTGTATCATCATCTTTATCTTGATAATTTGATTATGTAGATATGAAATCTTCTACAACAACATTTATTGACTTCACAACAGTTAGAGTTCTTAAATTAAAAACTCTATAGGCCCGACTGTTTAAAGAGTAACCAATAAAAAATCTAGTATCAATTTTTGAATCAAATTTACCAACGGATTCTCTATCCCTGAAGCTATGACATGTATTGCCAAAAACTCGAAAGTAGCTAACTTTAGGCTTTTTCCCATTCCATATTTCATAGGGAGTTTTAGTGGTGTTAGGTCTAAGGTATACACGATTTGATTTATAACAAGTTATACTTATAACCTCTTCCTACAAATTTTTATCTACTTTGGTGGAATTTATCATGACACACGCCATTTCTTGAGGAACGTAATTTTTTCTCTCAACTACACCATTTTGTTGAGGTGTGTGAGGGGATGAGAACTCATGTTTGATTCCGCTAGCAGAGCAAAATTGAGAAAATGATATATTTTCAAATTCTCTTCCATGATCACTACGGACTCGTACAATAGACAGATCTTTTTCATTCTGAGTTCTTTTAGTAATGATAATAAATTCATCAAAGGCTTGAGATTTTTCTTTTAAAAAAGCAACCCATGTATATCTAAAAAAATCATCTATAAAAATAAGAACATATTTCTTTCCCCCTAAACTACTTGTTCTCATTGGACCAACAAGATCAAAATGAAGTAACTCTAAGATCCTAGAAGAAGTAGAAACATTAACCTTGAACACGAGTCTGTTTTTTCATTTGACAAACACCACAGATAGACCCGTCAAGTTTACTTAGCTTTGGTAAACCCCTAACAAGTTGATCAGAGGCTAATTTATAGAGGTCATTTTTATTCATATGACCTAGCCTTTGATGTCAGATGTCAAGTTCATTAGTCCTAGTTGCAAGGCAAGTGGTCTTAAAGGGATCTGTGAATGTATAACAATTATCAGATGATCTAGTCCCCTCAAGCACAACATTTTCCTTAGAATCAATAACAGTGCACAAATTTTTCAAAAAATTGATATTTATTCTATCATCACATAAATAACTAATACTGATAAGATTAGTCTTAAGTCCTTCAACATAAAGAACTTCATTTAATTTAGGACAACCAGGAGCATTAACATTGTCTTTCCCTGTAATTTTACATGAACTCCTATTTCCAAAGGTGACATTTCCTTCTGAACATGGATTTAGATGAGAAAAGAATGATTTCTCACCAGTCATAAGTCTAAAGCAACCACTATCAAGGAACCACCTTGATGATTCACTCGCTTTGAGGGAAATATGAGCAACCTGAGCTAATAAGTCAGATTTTCTGACCCATACACGTTTATATTTAAGTTTTGGTGGACTTTGACTTAATTGTTTCTTAACATTTTTAACAATGTTTGGTTGAACTGGAGGAATAAATTGAGTTTTAAGATGTACACTTTTATGATTCTTCTATTGTCTAAAATTTTGACTAGGATAAAAAAAGTTTTCAAAAGTAAAGGGGCAGTACATAAAAGTATGTCCTTTCCAACCACAAGTACAACATATATGAACTCTTCTTTCATACGTAAGAGGAACAATATTCTTAGTATCTTTCACAATAGACTTAGCATTTTTCATATTAGTTTAGAAATTACTTGAGTCTGTTTGATTGCCTTTACAAATTTTGGTGCATAACTGGTTTCGGGTTTAGACTTTTGATTAGAAACATAACTGTATCCAATACCAGATTTATCTGTAGTTCTTTAACCGGTCTTTAAAATCTTATCAAGTTTCTCGTTGGTATTACAAAACTTAGAATACTTTACATTAATGGAACTAAATTCACTTTTTAAATTTTCATTAATTAAAGTGAGAGAGTTAACTTTATTTTCTTGTTCCACAAATTCAGAGTTTAGAAATCTCACTGTGTCCTCAAAAGATTTACAAGTATTTTCAAAAGAAAGTTTCTCTTGAATGTGAGTTTCAAGTTGAGAGTTAAGAGTGATTATTGTATTTTTCAATTCACAAACTTCTATTATCAATCTCAATTTTTCTTTAGTGAGTTCTAATGATTCCTGATACAACTCACTGTAGGCATTGGTTATGTCTAGAAAGTCTCTATCATTGCCAGAATCATTAGATGATGAATTTATAGAGCTCGTCTTAGTGATAGAAGTACCTTTAGATTGAAGAGTATCCGACCCAACAATCAAAGCCACAAAAGCTCTAAAATAATTTGAGACTTGATCAGAATCATCAGAGGATGACTCATAATGTATTTCAGACTTGTGTGTGGCAGCTAATGCTTTTGACTTACCTTTATCATTTTTCCGATTTGGACATTCAACAACAAAGTATCCATAGCCACGACACTTATAACATTGTATTTCAGTAGTCTTTTTGTGGTTTCTTCTCAAATGATTTAAATTTCCTTGACTTCTCATTTTTTTGAAAATGTTGTTTGTTATTTTTATAGAACTTCTTAAATTTTTTAACAAAAAGTGTAAGTTCTTCTGATTGATTAGAATCACTGCTAGATTCAGACTCATTCTTAGATGATTTGAAAGCAACACTTTTACTATCATGAGTATCTTGGATTTCATACTCATAGGTTTGTAAAGAACCAACTAGTTCATCCAAATTTAAGTTATCAACGTCTTTGGATTCAACAATTGCATTGACCTTAAATCTGAATCGGTTAGGTAAAGATCTTAAGATTTTTCTAATTATTTTTGCATTAGAAATTGGTTCATCAAGATTAAACGAACCGTTGACAATATCATTTAGACAAATATAAAAGTCAGGAAATTTTTCATCCTCTTCCATGTGAAGATTTTTAAATTGGGAAGTTTAGAAATCTTCACTTATTGGGGGTCCCTTCATATATGGTTTAAAGGATTTTCCATACATCCTTTGCAATAGTGCAAGTACTAATTTGATGAAATTCGGAAGCAGTCACTGCCCCAAATGTTCAAGCCAATTTACCCATCAATATATATATTCACAGTGGGTTGTTATCAACATGACAACTTCAAGGACAAATGTTCAAGCCAATTTACCCATCAAATATATATATATATATATATATATATATATATATATATATAGGGAGCCGGTTAGGTCCTCCAATGGAGGACGGTGATCGTCCTCCAAGATCCACGTGGAGCTCCTCATGGCACTCAAAACACTTTTTGGGTGTCACGTGGAGCACAGGTGGACAGTTTAGATCAATATTAAAAAAAAAAAATTTTTTTTTTTTTTTAAACCCACAAGTCAAAGTTTGACGATTTTCATTGGTCCACATTTCACGATTCAAAATATACAAGGTGGAGATGAGTTTTTAATTATTTTTTTTTTCAAAGATGATCTAAGCAATGTACCCAAGGTTCACGTGGCACCCAAAAAGTGTTTTGGGTGCCATGTGGAGTTCCACGTGGAAGGTTGGAGGACGATGACCGTCCTCCCATGACGGACGGAGGCCTTTTCCATATATATATATGGAAAAGGCCTCCGTCCTCTAACTTTCCACGTGGACCTTCGGTGCATTGCTTAGATCATCTTTGAAAAAATAAAAAATAAAAAACTCATCTCCACCGTGTATATTTTGAATCGTGAAATATGAACCAATGAAAATCGTCAAACTTTGACTTGTGGGTTAAATTTTTTCTTTTTTAATATTGATCTAAACTTTCCACTTGTGCTCCATGTGACACCCAAAAAGTGTTTTGGGTGCCACGTGGAGCTCCATGTGGATCTTGGAGGACGGTCACCATCCTCCATTAGAGGACCTAACCGGCTCCCTTTATATATATATATATATATATATATATATATATATATATATATATATATATATATTATTGTCTATACATATCATGTTCAAATCGGCCATATTGGCCTATATAAAACCGTTGTATTGACTGATATTTGATGACTTTCACAGCTGAGGGAGCCCAACCAAATACATATTAGCCGAAATGTGTCGGATATATGTTCTAGGATTTTATATTGATAGCTTTAGGCATTCAATATTATTTCTAATTATACAAGATGGAAATTTTTTTGATATTTTTTTTAATAGGCAAACCTACAATCTTGATATTCTAATATTATCAACCTTCCATTGTACTACTGGCCCAAGCTGTAGAAGATGGAAATTTGATTAAACTTTAGCTTTTTAAGTGTTAAAAATCGTCATCACCCTTGTCATTGCCTTATACCTTATCCCATCTATATATAGAGATTTATACAAGTTATTGTCAACGCTAACTCTCCTTTTTTTATCGCCAGGGTAAGGGATAAACACCGGCGAATTATATATTGCAATTTCAAATACTATACATGCAGAAATACATTGTTGTCACATAGATTTACCTTCATAGTATTAAATATGATGAAAGTTACACTTGAATATAATAATATTTTTATAAAAGTTATTTTTGAGAAATTACCTACAAATTTGTGAGAAAAATGGCTGTGGTTATGATGTAAAAAAATAAAATAATAATAATACAATAAAAATAGAAAAAAAAATTTCCACCAATAAAACCTTGGTGCAATAATTGTTAATGAAATAGAAAATAATGGAGGTTTTCAAAACTTCGTGACAATGCCTGATACAAACTTTATGACATTAGCCAAAATTTTGGCTGCTTGACGAATAAGGAGTATATGCTCAATCAAACCCAACGTCCAATCCGAAAAGCCTACCCAACCTGATGTCCAACCTGAAAACTAGACCCGAGCCAGCTCAATCCCTCGCTATTTTCTTGATTTTAGACATGAAATATCATGTTGGGTCAAGTCAACCCCACTAAACCTGATATTTGTCGGACCTGACGCAAGGTCAGGACGATGGATGCTTAATGCCCGACTCGACCGTAGGTGTCAAGTTTATATGCTTGACCTGGTTAAAAAACCGAGTCTGGCGAGCCAGGTATCGGGTCAACCTAAGCCATTGGCATCCCTAACAATAACATCAACTAGTACCCTACATTCATTTTTAAAATAATAATAATAATAAGAAACAGAAAATTAATAAAAATAAAATATAAAGATACAATTATTATCATTTATTTATTTTTAAAACATGATGTGGTCGATTCATGTCACCAAATAATTCATATCTATTATGTACATTATATATTCTAATACGTTTAGCTGGCTATCATTATCTTTACTTCTCATGTAGATCAACTTGCAAGAATTGGTCTCCAATGATCAGATAGGTCATTTAAGAAATGGGATCCAATACTTCTGTACCAAAGCCAGCCTTCATCTTAGACAACTCTCATACGAGTTTCTCGTAGTATAAAAAACTCAAACTATTCGTCTCTCTAGTCACATCCGACCATGTCACTTTGTGCCTCAATCACTACTATCTCGCAATTAACAGTGGCATATAACTCCTCATATTATTACATTTTAAAATATATCAACCATCGTACAAAATCACATTTTATCACATTTTAAAATACATCAACCATCGTACAAAATCAAGCCATGCATTTGACTAGTCTTCCCATGCAATCACATAGTATAGTTTTGGGTGTTGTTCTTCGATCTGGACCTTATAAGTGGTCGGCCACATCTTGATAGAGATGTTTTTTAGCCTCAATCTTTGATAGTTTAGATTTTTAGATCATGTTCTTCAAATCATGATATTTTCATTTGTTTGGACACTAAAAGGAGCCATTCAATTAAGATATTAAATTATCCAATTAATTTGATAAGTTTGTTCCTAGCCCACAGGATAGACAAGTGTTAGGGTCAGTTTCACTCTAGCTGTCGAAATTCTATCAAATCCCTAATATTATAAGGGAAATCCATAAAGCTACAAATTGGATGAGACATGGATGCCAATGATCTTGGGCCAAAGTGATGTGTCTAAGGGTTGAATTCGAGTCCTGGAATCAAAATGGGGGCATGGCTTTTTCTAGTGGTACTCACTGTAGCCTATTTGTCATGTAAGTGGCAAAATTGGCGACAGGGATGAGACATAATTATTACTATTGGCTCAATGATCTGTTATATATTTTTCGAGTAGTCATTCTAGGTACTATTGGTCTATTGGTGTGAAATGTGGGCACAAATCGATGACGATTGATGGTGATGGATTAAAGATGGGAGCACGATGAAATTTGATGGTGTTAACCATTATAATCACTTTTTAAAAGGGAGTTTAAGAGCAGTTAACTTTTAGTGTCTTTTATGCCCAAGTATCAAATATCGGCCAATACCGATACGTATCAGCGATACATATTGGTATCCAACTCGGTATGTAGCGGTATCGGCCGATTCGTATCAGTCCTTGGTCCAAGGACCAATACCCAATATTTATTTTGTTTGCTTGTTATATACAGAAAAGAGGTAAAATGTAATTGTTTTCCTCTTTATAATGGGTCAGTCTAGGTGCCTTTATGTTGATTAGCCAGTTAATTAGTTCCCCAATTAGCTTGGTTTGAATTTGGGTTCGGAATTCGTTAGTATCAAACAAACCTGATTCGTTAGGGGTAGGATAAGTTCTAATTATTGATTAATTTTATAATATTAATATATATTTTTAAATAAAGGAAATACAAGTGACTATGTAAAGGAATCAATAAATTAACATTAATTTAATAATTTATTAAGCGTTGGTGGGTTACATAGATATGATAAAAACAAGTATACTAAAACTAAGGAAAAATATTCTCTACAATAATCACCATTACAAAAAAAAATGGAACCATTTATAAGAAATTCATTATAAGTTACATATACCTTGAGTATGCAACTCATATAAATTACATATACCTCAGTATGCAACTCAAAACGATAACGAACGTAACACATAACCAAAAGAGTCCCAAATCAGAAAATAAAGGAAAATGAACTTTGCTAAAAAGTCTCCTTTCATTTTCTATACTGTGAATAAATCTCTTAATATTACAAACCCTTCACAACCCAAAACTGCATGAAAAGGTACTAAACAAGCCAAGACTTGGGCACCTATATATACACATCTAGTTATACACATTAATAGCCAAAGCATAACAATGGTGTGACTCACACCAAACCCATGGGATGTGAGGAGCCCGGCAAACAAAACACCTAATACACCAAGATAGAGGAAAGAAAAGAAAATAACATACAAAGACATCTAGAAACCCACCCTCAATATTTCCACATGAAATGGGTCTGGATAGGTAAATCCCCGCCGTCAATATGGTCAAATGCGCACCTTTCCTAGATATAGGGACTTAAATCTTTGTGGGCGTCCCATGAATTGACTGGTTTGGTTGTGTGATTAACTGTACACAGCACTCGAATCCATGAAACTCAATCTGATAGTTGAACTGAATAGATGATCTTCATCGCCTGGCCAAGAGGGTTGAAGGTACAAACCGATCGAACGGTTAGCATCCTCCATAGGCTAATTTTTCATGTTTTTGGAATGATGGAAAGCCACATGAACGGTCTGATCTAATATTTAAGTGCAACATTTTATACTTTTTCTTTACTGGGTATTCATTAGGCTTAGGGTTGATAAGAATAAAGAGGGTAACGGAGGGTTGCACATTTAATTAAAAAAAAAAAAAACAGAGTTGTCGAATGTCCCCTGAGGTAGTTTAGACATGTTTATGGAAGTAGGATTGTCAGCAAATCGAGTCGACCGGTTAAATAAAATCGGCTTGTCAGGTCTGGTCAACAAAGAGGTTTTGTCAGGTCAGGTCAGGTCGGGTCGGCTTCTGCTCACCGTCAAATCGACTCGGCTTGTGCCCACTAATGAGTTAGGTTGGGCGCACCATAAGGTTGGTTCAGGACAGGTCGGGCATATGCAAATTTGTTATTAGGCAACCCAAATTTTGACCCAACCCAGCTCGGTCTGACCCAACTCATTGACAACCCTATATGGAAGGCACAATGCAAACCCTGTGTAAGAGTTTAAAAGGTACAATTACAAAGAAGTAAGAGAAGGGGAAGATCAGTGACGACTTAAAGTAAAGTCGTGAGAAATATATAAAAGAACAAGACTTCCAAAGTCAATCCCAGGTAGATGGGATAAGGATGTTATAGAAAATATGACAATAAAAAAATGCACACAACAAATAAAAAGCACAGAACAAATAAAGCGTGATTCGGCAATTTGCTTACGCCCACGTGTGACGACCCGACTTTCCTGTATCCGAAACGGTAAGGTCGGCTCGCCAACCTATCGATAATTCGATAAGTCGGACAGAACAATCAAGTATCACAGTATAAGAAGCTCCAATTCTACAAAAACACTGGTAAAGCTAAAACCTAAACATAGATAAACAAAAGAGATCTCTCAAACAGATCATATCTCAAAAAGGAATCAAGAAGAGCCACCGGTGATAGCCAATTCAACACCTAAACAATGGTTCATGATAATGGTTTCTCAAAATGATATCAGTATTAAACAAAACAAGGCCTTGGGCCCATAATTCAAAATAATACTAATCAAAATATACAAAAATTATACCAACCTCACAACCCTAAGTCAAGGAAAGAACTCGTCAGGAGAAATTTCTGGCTCCTCCTCTGGCTCATAATCTAGATCACTCTCGTAACCCTAAGCCTGAATCTCTACACCTATGACATATAGCCGGGGTGAGCTATCATCTAAGCTCAATAAAAGAAACTCAATTTATCACATTTAATTTTATCATAATTATAGGTTTTTAAAGACTGAAATCAAATTAGGTATGTTTTCAAAATAAGCATTCATTTACTAAATTCCAATTCTAACATGATCAAGAGCAGTGTTATGAACAAGAAATCAAACAAATCTAAAGTTCATATGGTTTCGGAATTCTGATTCATCCATTCTCCTTTATTAAATGACTTAAACTATAATTTAAAGTTCTTCTCACGTTACTATATCATGAGAGTATGAATAAAATCGATGGGAACTCCTAACTAACCATCGTCGTTCAATAAACTCTTTTAAGGTGAAATTCAACAAACTCATGCGTTATGAGGGTAACTTGTGTCATACAAATACTCAATCAAATAGGTTTAGATACAAACTCATAGGTATCCCGCCGTGTCGATCAAGGATATCCTGCCTTGTCGGTGGGGATTTGTTCACGAGAATCTTAAATCAGTGGTAATCATATAGTTCTATGTATTTTAATACATTTTTAGATTCAGGATTCATGGTTTCAGGATTCATATGTAATTCCAAGACATAATTGGGATTCATGGTTCAGAGTTTATGCTAATCAGAGTCATGGCAGATCCAAATCATATTCGGAGTTCATATCGAAAAATAGATTTATATTATTTTAGACAAGAATGCAATAATTATTAAAGTTCCCCTACCTTATACTCAGCTTCGATCAAGACTATTCCAAAAGTCCTCACCAAGGGTTTTCCCCACTTAACCTATATTTAATTAACACAACATAAGTGTTAATAGTGTCGAATCTAACAGACAAAAGTTTCCCTATAATTTTTTTAAAGAAAAATTAAAAATCCAGAAACAGGGGAAATTTGAATGTTCGATTTCATTTTCGAACGTTCGATTTCATCAAAAATTAAACCTATTAGACAAAGCCAAAATTGATCATTCGATTCCATTTTCGAACATTTGATTTTAAATTCGAACATTCGAATCTGGATTTGAACGTTCTATTCCTTCAGATTTCTGTTGTTTTCAGATTGTTCTCAAGTTATTTTTCCTTCAAAATTTAATCAATTCTATCCTACTGTGCATATACAAACAAGTCTAAATTAAGGCTAATAATTTCACAAATTGAAACGTTAAGTCATTTACCGTTTCAAGGTCAATTTTGTGGCTTCCGATGATCCAATTTCAATGTCAGATTGAATCTTGTAAAGTCCACATCGGTAGAAATCTAGCACGAGCTTCACTTAGCACGTACAGAGAATCTTACCCTTCACGCACACATTTCCAAAGATTATTTCATATACGATCAGTACTACACTCCCCCAATATCTTCGATCAAACCAAAGGTAGATTCCAAAGCTTACCCGCGGTCAAGATTGTGAGAGTGTAACGACCCCGAAAATTAGAACACGAGCCTGACTGCTTTGATCTACGTGCCCAGTACGGAAATCGAGGTTGATTCAAAAACTTTCGAGTTATATTAATTTAAATAACGTGGCACTGTGATGAGATGAAATCACGTGTAAAATTTCGTATAGATCCTAGATGTGTAGAGGGTAGGTGGAACACGCTGCGCAGAAGCAACTGTGTTCATGCTTCACACCGGAATAGATACCAAGGGCAAAACAGGGATTCTGAATTGAGAGGTAGCTTATAGAGGAAGGAAAGGGAGACAAGAGAGGAGAGACTTCCACTCTTCTTCTCCTTCATCCCCTTGCCCTACGTGCTCCATAGGTTGGAGATTGTGCTAAGAAAGTGTGAAAGAGATCCCTTGTGAGAGAAGAAAAGGGTTAGCAAGAGAGAAGATGAGGGATTTCTAAGCTAGAGGAGCTAGACCTAAGTGATTGAGTTACCTGGGGTTTAAGATTGGTGTGAGAGACCTTGATCCGACGAACCGTAGTGAAGAGCTTCTCAGGGATCCGGATCGAGGAAGAGCTCCGAGATCTAGGTTTGAAACCCTCTTTCGGTCGCTGTTTGAACCCCAAGAAACCCACGAACAAGGTGAGTTGTGTAGGTTAAATAGGGTTAAATGAGTAGTTTAAAGGGTGTGTTTATGATGTATTAATGGTGATTGCACAACCATTAATGGAAAGAGAGCAAAAAAGGGAAGGAAGGTGAACTCCATTAATGACAGCTTTGCTGTCATTGGTGATCGATCACCAAGGTGGTGATCGATCATCGAGAGTTATGATCGATCACCAAGGCTGTGATCGATCAATCAGAGTAAACTTATGGGGAACAGAGACCCCAGAGAGTTGAGAAGTTGAGGCCCGAGGTGGAGATCGATCACCAAGGTGGTGATCGATCTACAAGGGAGTTGGAGATCGATCACCAAGGTGGTGATCGATCTACAATGAGTTGGTGATCGATCACCAGGGTGGTGATCGATCAATCTGTATAAAAATTTATGTGGACAGAGAGAGGAGTTTTGAAACTTGCTGTGGTGATCGATCACCAAGGTGGTGATCGATCTACAATGAGTCTGGTGATCGATCACCAAGGTGGTGATCGATCTACAATGAGTTTGGTGATCGATCACCAAGGTGGTGATCGATCTACTATGGGTGGTGATCGATCTACAGTGGGTGGTGATCGATCACTCACCCCTGTTTTTGTCTGGCTTGACTTCATGAAGTAGGCACCCCGGATATTGTCTTGTAGTTCTCCGACATTCCTAACACTTAATGTACTGTGCATATGGTATAGGATAAACCCTGACACGTCGAAAAAGCTTTGGTTTTGCTTAGAAGATAAACTGACCTGAGGTAGGGGAAAATTCAACTTAAAGTGTATCTAAATTTAATTGCATGATATCTTAACATTGTATTCTATCTCTGATTTTCGAAAGCATGCCTGCATATGCATTAAACTCTGATTCCCGTATTCTGATATCTGTTTCTGTTCTTTGCATATGCTCTGATAATCTGCTCTGATAATCTGATTCATGAGGTAATAAGTATGTATTTGATTTGAGGTTTAATATTCAGACGATCCCCACCGACTCGGCGGTATATCCGTTTCTTGCACAATGTGCAGTTGCTTGAAAATCCTCGGCAAAATATGCACTCCATGTGTGGGGCATTATTGCATTCCTGAAAATTGTTCATTGAACGACGATTGGTTGGGGTTTCCTATCGGCACAAATCTGGCTACCACGTGATATATATACACGGGAGTTACTTAAGTTAGAGATATGTATGATTTAAGTCATTTAAATCTAATAAGCACAGCATCTTGCTAATTCCGAAGTTCTGTTTACTTTTGCCAGTTATGCATTCTGATTTCCTGCATGTTTGAGCATCAATCTATATCGGTTCAGCTTTGTTTCACTTATCGATCTAAGATATGTTCTGCAATCATGTTTAATAATTTAGATGTAAATTAATTGAAATTCTTCTACTGAGCTAGGATGTAGCTCACCACGCTCTGAAATCTTTTAGGTTCTCGAGGTCACAGTGTTCGACCGAGAGTGACCCGGATTATCAGCCGGATCCCGAGGCCGAGGCAGACGACGAGGAGACAGACGTCCAGGCGGACGAGTTTTATCCGTAGCCTGGGTATTGATGCCCGACATTTTGTATTTTGATCTTTTGATTATCGTGTGCCCTGGCCACCTTTGTATAAACGTATATAGTTCTGCATTTACTTATTTTATGTTAGTCCACATTCCATTTCGGAACCACTATCGGGAACCATTGTTTGGGTGATGTACGTCCATCACCGATGGTTCTTCTTGGTTCCTTTTTGGGAATGTGTGTGTTTTCTTTCCATTTACTATTATTGATGTGTGTTTAGTGTAGAAATTGTTTGACTCAGACTACCGCTGCTCGGATGTGTCCACCTAGCTTCCGCTATATGCGCGGACACGTGTGATCGATCCGGGATCATCCAGAGTATGGTCCTAACGGTACGGGTTTCTGGAAACGGAAATCCGGGCTGTTACAGAGAGTGATCGTAATTTTAAGTGATTTAAGCAAAGAAGGTAAAGAAGTTTGCAAACTCACAAAGATTGGTTCTCATGAGAGAGAAGTGAAACTTACTCTTTACTCTTCTCTCTTTATAATCAAAATAAGCTACCAAAATATCTTGATATTTTCTCAAATTATCATTATATTTCCTCAAAATATCATGATATTTCCTTTACAAATTCTATCCACTTGCACTAAGCTTAGATTCAGTGTTGGACACACACACACGAGTCAGTGTACGAGTCCTTGGTTAATGGGCCTCACCAAGTCTAAATTAAATTTATTTTTACCTATAACATTCTTCTTTCAAGTTTATTTGCTTATAACTTCCAAAGTTGTTATGCGACATTTTCGGGCATGCTTACCGAGGTGAACATGTTCGAGTTCGAAATTTTTCGGGTTATTACACCATAGGTGATGCTGAGTTCTTTCACTAATCTATGAAAACTTAGGGTTACAAATCTCTTAGATCTTACCTCACTCAATACAGAAAATCGAATTTCCTTCGATATAACTCTAATCTATTATTAGAATTTATATCTAATACAAAGTATAACCGCACAGCCGTGGCTGGGTATACAGTCCAACCTATTGATCGGTACCATTAAAAAAATTCAAGGCACAATCTCAATAGATGTGATGACGATGATGATGATAATGGTTAGTGTGCACAGGTAAACATGAGAAAGAGAGACAATTGCACACCTTTATCAAACTAAACACCTTTATCCACCAAGGATAACTTTATTTTCACTCACCGAATCTTGGAGGGCACCTACGCTTCGAATCAGACGATGGAGATCATTTGTCGCTCCAATTTTCCACAAAATGAATCTTGATCAGATGGTCAACATTAGGCTCAAATGTGATTTCATGTCACTTTTTTGGGATTTGTGCCACATGAAACCAAAAATTGGTAGATCAGATTGGTAGTTGTAAACAAGGTATCAAAATCGGCCGATACTGATATGTATCAGTTTCTCCGCAAACCGATACGTATCAGGCCCGATATGTATCGGTATTCCAACTCAGGTATCCGATACGTCTCGGTTTCGGCTGAGAATGTATACTTAAAAGAAAAAAGGTAGATACGTATCGGCCGCGTAGTATCTATCTTGGGCAAACCGATACCGAATTTGATACCGCGGTTGTAAATAAATGTACTTTATCAATCACCCATTTTCTTTTTAAACTTCCTAATTTGCTCCTCACAGGATTCCTCTTTTTTCTAAATATCGTTACAAAATATTTGGCAACTACTTAAGTTACCAAATTATCCTCCAGAAAATTATAAAATTACTTGCTAAATGAAAAGTTGAACTAAAAAAGACTGACGTACCCTTCATCATCGCTAAAAGCATTATTTTGGTCTGGTGGATCAACATACGTAGCCACATCTACACTATGTCCAGTCAGTCGATGTGTGTTCTCATCAGTAATAATCGGACGACAATGAATGAGATGGTTGATCGGGAGAGAGACACTCAAATGGGGTGCTAAATTTAGTGTTTAGTTCATCTCTAACCATAGATCAATGTTTGCGCTCATCGATCGGAGTCATCCATCGGACACTACAAAAAATAAGGCTAATAGCGGCAGTTTGTTATTAAAAAAAACTGCCGCTAATAGTCTTATTTTTTGTAGTGGGAGTCATCAAATAAACCCGCGAACATCCCATTTTTAGGCTATATTGACTATGTTTTTACTGAATCCGAGTCATCAAAGTCGTAGCTCATAAAAGAAATTGCAGTGAGCCCAAAAATACTCAATGAGCTGGAATTAACACATTGGACTGTGTTATACAACGGACAATTTTCGATAGATAATTTTACAAGTAGCTTATGTGGCGTGACATAATTTGCTGCATACATAATGGGGCCCAAGCTCTGTAGCCAGTCACGTTGCGTCACTTAAGCTGCCTACAAAATTGTTTATCAAAAATATCCAGTGTTTATAATTTTCCTTAACAGAGCATCAGCTCAATTAACAAACAATTAACACAATAGTACCGAATCTGCGCTGCGTCGGCGATGAATAGCCGAGTCAGCGATTTGGAAGACCAACCGCCTTCTAACAAAAAAATAGAAAAAGAAGAAAGGGGGGTTTTAAACATATGAATAAAACATAAAACTTAAGCTCTAAGGTTTCTTTTGAGGAAAGGCAGCAGCGGCGATCGGCACGTTCGGCGGTGATCGGCACGTTCGGCTCCGGCGATAGACTGCTGACTGGTTCTTCTCTTCTCCTTCTTCTTCTTCTTTTCGTTACTTTACTTCATTTAAAATATATTATAAATCCCCCTACTCTGGTTACTAGGTACTACTTGAGTGCCTACTAGCCTAGCTTCCTGTAGCCGGTAGGTAGTCTCATACTCCCATGGAATACTATGCACAGGAAATAGTATTCTATGCACAGCCTATGCATCATTGCAATTTACAACCTACTAGGCTATTGGAAATTATAATATGCACAGCTATACATCATAGCCTATGTGGCTATATAGCATTGCAGGCAGCCTAGCAACCTAGCAACCTAGCCGGTGCATAGTATAAATTAAAGGCTTTATTATATTTATTATATGTACAGTAAATTATTATATTATAAATTTATAATATAATATTATATAATATATTATTATATTATATTATCTTCTAATATAATATAATAATATAATATAATATATATTAGCACATTTATAATAAAATATATAGAATATTTAACTTTTAATAAATATTATTTTTTTAACATCATTTATTGAAAACCTGACTTGGTTATTAACAATGACCATTGTTTGTTTATATATGTTGTCATTTGTAAAGTCAAAGTTTAATTAATAAAAAATTAAAATACTAAGAGCTTTATTTTCATTATATTATTTGTCAATCTATATTTTATATAAATTGCAGGTTACTGTAAATCATCTATTTTCTATCAGTGAATATGCCTAAGGAAAAAGATAAGACGTGGGAACATGTTATTAAAGTTGAGAATAAGTTGAGATGCAATTATTGTAAAGAAGAATTTATAGCGACAATTACAATAATGAAAAATCATTTAGGTCGAATCCCCAACAAAGATATTAAAGTTTGTAATGTAGCACCCGAAAGTGTTGTCCAATTTGCACGTAACGCCGTAGAAGATATTGCTAGAAAGGGAAAAAAGAGCATTGTTGATTTGATGAAGCATTCAGCTGAAAATAGTTCTACTATTCAAGAAGATCCATCATTAACAACTTCACATGGAGTTAGATTTGGAGGTGTACAACAAACATTAAATAGAGTTGTATGAAAAAAAGAACAAGAAACTGCCAATTTAGCCGTTTCAAGATTCATTATTCAAAATAATATTGCATTTCATGTGTTAAGAACACCTGAGTTTAAAATGATGGCTAGTGCTATCTCAAATCATGGTCCTGGCTATGTAGGCCCAAGTAGTGAAACAGTTAGGACCAAGTATTTGGCCTCATTGAAAGAAGAAGCAGTAGAGTATGTACAGGAAGTAAAAAAAATATGGGCTGAAACTGGGTGTACAATCATGTTAGATTGTTGGCAAGATAAGCGTCGAAGGCCTCATATAAATTTGTTAGCTGCGTCTCCTGCTGGCACAATTTTTTTATGTTCACAATCAACTGAGGGAATTATTAAAACATCATGTTTTATTGCAAACTTTATTTTACAAGGGATTGATGCTCATGTTGGTAGAGAAAATGCAGTCCAAATTATTTCAGATAACGCTTCAAATTATCAATCTACTGGTGATATATTGGAATATCAAATTCCTCATGCATTTAAAACAAATTGTATTGCTCACTATTTGGATTTAGTTTTAGAAGACATTGATAAGATACCAAAGGTGAAGAATATCATGAAACTTTCAAAATCGATATCTACATTTTTGTATGTTTCCCAACATGTTTTAGATTGTTTTAGAACACACTCACATGGGAGAGAGCTTAAGAGGCCCGGGGCCACTCGTTTTGCAACAAATTATCTTAGCTTGAAGTCGATCTAAAATGAAGAAGAAACATTACGCGTTATGGTTGCATCATCACACTGGAGAAATTTACCTCAAACAAAAAAAGTAGAGGGACGTAAGATAACGCATGCCATACAAAATGATGCGTTTTGGCGAGATGGAAGAGAAATTTTAACAGCAGTTGAATCGATTGTGAAAGTTCTAAGGATGGCTGATTCAGAAGGGTCTACTCTTGGATATGTTTACGAAGCGATGGATAGATGTAAAGAGGCAATTAAAACTTTTTATGGTGGAATTGAAGATAGTTACCAACCTTATTGGAAAATCATTGATGACAGATGGTCAAAACAGATTCATAGTGATATCCACTCGCTAGCGGCCCTCTTGAACCCACATCTATTTTATGATAAATTGGTGAAGTACGATGCTGAAATTCAAGATGCAGTATGTTTATTTTTGGAGAAAATGTTTTCTAGTGAAGTAGAAAAACAAGAATTCAGTGATGATATTGCAGATTATATCAGTATGAAGTCTGACATCTTTAATGAGTTTTCAAAAAAACTCATTCATTCAAAGCATCCAAGTAAGTTAAATAATGATTTTTTTATACTTTATAATATTATTGTTTCATATTTATTCATGATAAAATAAAATAAATGAATGATTTATTATATTTTGTCTAGGGGATTGGTGGAGAATCCCTGGTGTTAGCATTCCAATTGTTCAGAAAATAGCAATAAAATTGCTTAGCCAGCCATGTAGTGCTTCTGCTTGCGAAAGGAACTGGAGTGCATTTGAAGCGGCACATACCAAAAAAAGAAATAGGTTGGAACCTAAGACGTTGGAAGACTTGGTGTATGTTCGAATGAATTTGCTTATGAAAAGGACAAGTAAAGAAAAAGAAAAGAAAGATTCTGTACCAATTTATCTCGAACACATTGAAGCATTCCCAAAGTTATCTTCTGCACCATCAAGTCATGAGGATGAAGTTGAAGAAGTTACTGACAACGAAGCAAATGAAAACAATAACATTATTTTTTATGATCTTTATGAAGATCATAATATTAATTAAATTATAGTTGTGAACTCATTATTTATATAACTTTTATAATTTCGATGTTTTATAGAATGTTGAAACTTAATTTTGTGAGAGATGGTTTATGATTAAAATTAATTTATGAACATATATTTAAGAATTGGTAAATGGTGAGTTGATATAATTTTTTGATATTTTATACATTGTATTTTTAATATCTAAATGTGTAAATATTAGTTTAAAACTTTTTCATGCATATTTCTAATTTTTTTAATCTTTTTTTCATAATTCCCGACTTTTTCCTGATGTTTACCGAATTTTCCCCGATTTTGCCGAAGTTTCTCGACTTTTCTCCTTGCCGATTCATTGCCGACTTGCCGACTTGTCACTATGCTTGAAAATTTTAGATTGATCATAGTTGTGTGCCATATGGCATAATGATAAATCGCACTTCAATAGTGTGAGATACAAAAGTTATCATTTAAACACAATTTGGTGTTTACATGGAGGTTAGGAGCTATTAACCCTTGTTCTAAATATGAACTTCAAATGCTAATATTTTTTTTCAAACTTTTAAAAGTCATAAGCTTTATGATCTCCAAACATTGTTAAAATACAAAAGTCCAGTAAAAAAATTTGACATCTGTTCTTCTGAATAGGAGAGAAATATGTCAATGATCATGCCAAAATCGTATCAATTTGTGAATCCTATTTGGAAGTCAAGATGTGAGATTTATTTATTGGATTTTAGTGTTTAAGCATCTTTTGACAAAATCGTATAAATTGTCCAAGTGGAAATCTCTCATTGGAATCCAAAGAAACATGCCTATAAGTAGATGTAAACCATCCGATTGATGAACTTTAATATCACTCATTAAAACTACAAACAACGATTGATATTATAGTCCACAAATCGAAATATTTAAAACTCTATAAAAATTCATTTTTAGGTATGGCACTTCAATCTATGATTCATCACCATTGACAAAATAGATCACTCACATCTTACACCATCGATGGTGTAGGATCATTTAAACACCAATTTGGTGTTTAAATGATGGTAAGGAGAGTCTGGTCCTTGAATAGAAAGGTAATTTATTTTTATTTAATTTTAGATTGTAGACCCTATTAGATAATTATTGATAGGTGGGACCCTAGAAGGTTGAATAAAACAAAAGGTACTCATTTTGTCCCTCTAAGTTAACTTGTCTCCTATGTCCATGGGTGATGCTGAGTTCTGTCACTAAGCTGTGAAACCCGGGGTTACAAATCTCTCAGATCTCACCTCACTCAATACGGAATAATGAGTTTCCTTCTAATCTCTAACTTCTCACATAAACCCTAATTTCTAATTAGGCATATATAATACAGGTATAAATGCCCAAATACGATATGATGCAAATTCCCTTCAGTAACCCCAGCAAATTTCAAATCTATAGATGGAAGACCCCGAAGTCTTGGCTACAAACTCAAGTTTGTGGCCATGAACTTGAACTCGAAGTTCAAGGTAGTGCAAGTCGTGGCCACGAGATTCAAGTCACAACTCAACAATCTCCACCTTGACTTGAATCCTTATAAGCTACCTTGAAGATACCAATGTAGTACCTTCTCACTATACTTTCATCCTTCCTTCTTTCCGCCTTTTTTTACCTAGAATGCAAGGCTCCAAACCCTTCCAGAGTGCAATACAATCTTCAAAACTTAGTGAGATTAATTAAGTCTAAGCAATTCTTGAACTTCTCCCTAGGTACCAGCTTTGTCAACATGTCTGCAGTATTATCTTTAGTATTCATCGTACACGCGTATCTTATGATATCCGATTGCTATATATTTTGTACGTGCTTGATACACCTGATTCTTCACTAGGTGTATGGCATTCTGACTATCATAGTGTACCGACATCCTCTCTTGATCCAAATCAAGTTCTTTGACCAATCTTTTACCCAAACTGCTTTTTTCGCTGCTTCTATGGTTGTCTTGTATTCCGCTTCTGTAGTCGATAAAACAATTACCGATTGCAACATCGACTTCCAACTAATCGCTCCACTTGCAAGTGTGAACACATAGCCTGTAGTAGACCATCTCTTGTCTAAGTCTCCTGCAAAATCTAAGTCAACATATCCTTCAACATCTTCTAATGCTTCATCTTTTTCAAATAAAATATCGAAGACCATTGTTCCCCTTAGATACCTTAGAATATATTTTACAACATTCTAATGCTCTTTTCTTGGATTTTTCATATACCTACTAATTGACAATGTTGATCGCTTGGGCAATGTCGGGCCTTGTACACCCAACTGCACTCGTATATGGCATATGTAATATATCTTTCACTTATTCTGTGGTGGGGTACAAATCTGCACATAGTTTGAAATGTGCAGCTAGAAGAGTACTAGTTGGTTTAACATTATTTTTACTAAATCTGTCCAATACCTTTTTAATGTATCTCTTTGAGACAACCACAATTTTCCTTATTTCCTATCCCATCGGATTTTCATACTAAGGATCCTTTTTTGTAGCACCTAGATCTTTCATATCAAATTCACTTGCCAATTGTCGCTTTAATAGATTCACATGTGACATGCTCTTACCAGCAAAAAATCATGTCATCAACATAAATAAGCAAATATATATATGAACTATAAGAAAAAACACGAAAGTAAACACAATGATCATACTCATTACGAATACAACCATTCTTTTCAATGAAGGAATCAAAGTGCTTGTATCATTGCCTTGGGGATTGCTTTAAACCATATAGCGACTTCTTTAATCTACACACATAGTCCTTCATCCCTTTTTCTTTGAATCCTTCGAGCTAGTCCATATAAATTTATTTTTCCAAATCTCTATGTAGGAAAGTCGTCTTAACGCCAAGTTGCTCTAACTCGAAAGTAAAGGAGGTCATCATAGCAAGCAATACCCGAATCGATGTGTGTTTGACTACTAGTGAGAAAATCTCGTTATAGTCCACTCCTTCCCTTTGTGCATATCCCTTACCCACCAATCGGACTTTGTACCATTCATTTTCCCGTTCTGATGATGCTCCTTTCTTTCAAATAAATACCCAATTGCACCCAATGACTTTCTTTCCCTTAGGAAGTTCCACTAACTCACAAATCCTATTTTTCTAAAGAGACTCCATCTCTTCCATCATAGATGTCACCCATACATCCCATTCCTTAGATTTTATTGCCTCGTGAAAATAAGATGGATCTCCATTTCTAGTAAATAGTATAAAAGAAATCACATCTTTAAAATCATACTTGGTCGGTGCCCTTTTATCTCTTTTGCTCATTTCCTTTAGAATGCCTTGTGACATTTAATGTTGTTGGTAGTGCTCCATGCTAGGTAGTTTTTCATGTGAAGGTTGTAGTAAATTATGTTTTTTCTGAGATTCTGAATCATCTACCTCCACCTCAATTGTGTTAGGTCGCTTGAGAATATTTTCTCTAATTTCTCCTTCACCATGTTTAATGACCTTTTGAATGTAGGCCTCATCATAGACGGCATCTTTGTTGACTACTGTCTTCTTTATTGAGGGTTCCCTGTTGTGATTTTTAAATCAGTTTTACTCGCAAGTGTCCGAATCAGATTGAAGTAAACGGGTATAGAGTATGAGATTGTTCCCACGAAGATTGGCAAGAAAATTATAGAAACGAAATAGTAATTAACCAAAGGAAAAACTTAAGATTTAGCACAATATTGAACTAGTTTACGAATTTCTAGGAGTATGATGAAAGATAAAAACTAAACAATAAAATGAAGTTTAATTAAGAATAAAAGGTGAGGATTAGAATACTAAATCCTCCCATCGTTGGTTTATCATTTACAAAATACAGATCTAACGGTCGAAATCAATCAAATATCTATAGAAAATATAACATTTAATCCAAGAAAATAATTCTAAAAAGTAATGCTCTTCCAAAACCGTAAAAGAAAGGAAGCAAAACATTCATCGTATCAAAGATTTCTTTAATCACGATGAATAAATGCCTCAAATATTATCGAAAAAGAGTTTGGTGTGAATTTCATATCACAAATCCGAGATCATGGAAAAAACATGACTAGTTCCCATATCTTAGACGGTGATCGGCATTCAAGAAATCGATAAGGGCAAATAAACATCAAAACTCAAAGCATCAAGCACAAATTAACATTCCAACCGTAGATCTATATTTATAAATGAATACCTCGAATGGGGTTCATTAGATCCCCATCCTCAAAAAGATTTAGTCACACGTAATTGAAATAAAACTGAAAAATAATATTAAAATATCATAGAATGATTCAACAAATCCAATGTATGCTTCCCTCCAACAGGTACAATCCTTCTTCCGATTACAAAATTCAAGTAATCTAAGGTCTAAAGCTAAGTAAATGAAGAAAAGTACTTGGAAAAATGAAGAAGAAAGTAAGAAGATAAAGCAAAAAGAAAACCTAAAAACGGCTAAGAAAAATACTAGATGGCTCTCCAAAAGAAGAAGCGACTAACCCTAACTCTAATTTTCCCTTAAATAGGGTTTAATTTTGAAATCCTAACTATTTTTTCCCCCAATTTTAACTAATTTCGGGCCTAAAAAAATATAAAAATTTGGCCCAAAATTGATCGATCGCCATTCAGTCTCGATTGATCGATTTTCCCAGATTATCATGAAATCCGGCCCAACTCTTCAACAGACATAGCCTTGGTATTTTTGCCATAACATTTTACTCTAAACTTGGATTGAAATGATTCTTACGACATTAGAAAGAAAACAACGACCTTTACAACTTTTGGTGAAATAGCAATTTCACAAATCAGATATTTTAAAGGTTAAAATTGAGCTGCATGTCAGGATAAGTTCTACATGATCCAAGGTTACACGAATTTGACATTATTTTTTTAACTCCTGGGGTATTTTATGATCAACTTATCTCCAAACCTGTAAATCACTAAAACTACACAAAATATATTAAATAGCTTTCATCGTACAACAATATATAAGTTTAAGAGGTTAAATATTAACGTTTTTTAACACTTATCAATCTCATAGTTTGAATTCCTTCACTCCTTTCTCATACCCGAGAAATATATTGTAATAGCCCTAAAATCTTGAACAAGAATTCAATTGTTTCGATAAGCGTGTCCGGCACGAGAATCTAGACGGATTTAAAACTTTGAGAATTATATTATTAGAAATAATATTAGCCTGTAGTTAGATGAATTCACGTGTGAATTCTCGCTTAGGTTCGAGTCGTGTAGGACGTCGATGCAGCATTTTACGCCGTAGCAATCGTGTTCGCGCTTCACACCGAAGTCAAGCTTAGGGTTAAGCTGAAATATCAGAGATATTTCATTTTGGGTAGGTTATAAGGGAAGGAAGAGCTGGAATCTCTCTCTCTCTCTCTACCCTTCTTCTTGAGTTCTAGAAAGCTGTAGCTGAGGGGATTGGATTTTTAGAATCCTTCCATGTGAAAAATCAACGAAAGAAAGAACCGAGGGTTGTGATTAACCGAGCTAGGAGTGTTAGATCGACGTTGATACGTCGAATCTCTCTGCGAGGAGGTGTGCTATCGCTACGTGTCAAAGCGGAGCTGCTAATTGCCAGTTCCGAGTCAAAGGGGTGACAAAGCCCAAGTTTCGGATCCAAAAACCTCTTCCGAATTGTTTTGCCGGAACCCCGAAAGGGCCCAGTTAGAAGTGAGTTTTTATGCTTAATGATGGCAAGATTTGAACTTCCTGTGTAGGTAGATAGAAGTCTGTTAATGGTAGTTGAGAACCATTAAAAGAAAAAGGTCAAAATAAGAAAAATAGGTGACCTCCATTAATGACAGAGATCTGTCATTATTGATCGATCAATACTAGATTGATCGATCAATGAAGGGCGTTGATCGATCAATAAGGGTATTGATCGATCAATTCATATAAGCTTTAAAGAGAGAACAATAGACTTAAATTTCTGGAAGTTCAGTGCTCGAGGGGTATTGATCGATCAATTAGTGAATTGATCGATCAATTTTGAGGGTTGATCGATCACAGAGAGAGTGTAATATCTCAAAAAATCACGTTAAACAGTGACCTCGGGATCCATGCCGATTGGTCACAGGTTTGACCAATTAGGAGTTCAATGGTTAGCATAGAGTGTGATGAACGGATGAGATGTGATTGTTTGAGTGACTGTGTGGTGTGTGATGAGAATCTGAGGTCGCATACACCTATCGCGGTGTATGTGCTCAACACATAAGGGAGGGGATAGATAAAAGGGTTTAAAAACCCTAAAATCTATAAATTGCTTGTTGAGAGAGGAGTAAAGAAGAGAGAGAGAGGAGTAAAGAGGTGGAACAAGAGTTATTGTGAGTGATTGAAAGGGGGATTCTAGCATTTAAGAGACCGATTCAACGCGAGGAATCCGTTCAAGCAAAAGCTGGAACCCTAACCTTTCCAACCCTTGATTTGAAATCAATTTGAGATTGATTGAAGGTAAGATTTTTGTAGTTAAAATACATGGATTAAAGAGTTAAATTGTAGTTAGAAATAGTTTAAAATGTGGGATAAGAGCTTAGAAAAATGAAGGAGAAAGTAAGGGAAGAGATTGGGAAGAACAGCCAAAAGGGGGCTGAATCTGGCAATTTCGATTAATCGAAATTGGGTTTCGATTAATCAAAATTGGCCAAGAAGTTGAAAAGTCAGAGGACCCCGATCTCAATTAATTGAATTGAGTTTTGATTAATCGACTTTGGATTTTGATTAATCGAATTGGGAATCGATTGATCGACTGGGAACCTACAGTAAACTCCAGTGGAGGAAAGAAAATAGCTTGGAGAAATGAACTAATCGAAATGAGAGTTCGATTAATCGATTTGGGATCGATTAATCAATTTGGAAACTCAATTACTCGAATTGAGAATCGACTGGAAAGAGTAGAGAAATTTGATTAATCGAATTGGGATCGATTAATCGATTTTGGAAACTCGATTACTCGAATTGAGAATCGACTGGAAAGAGTAAAGAATTTTGATTAATCAAATTGGGATTCGATTAATCGAATGAGAATCTCAATTAATCGATTTGAGAATCGATTAATCGATATTGAATTTTGATTAATCGATTTTGGAAATCGATTAATCGAATCAGGTTCGGTTAATCGATTTTAGAGTTCGATTAATCGACTGTGCCAGTTTATGTTGACTTTTGAGTTTGACTTTAAGATTCTTGGAGGGTCTTGGACCTTCTTTATTACATCTTTAGTGATGTGTTCACACGTTATGTGGTACCATAGGTGGTACGTGTGAGCTTGGGCACAAGGAGCCACGTGGGTCCTTGATGCATTGATCAAACAAAGACTTGAGGTAGGGAACTCCTTGAACATGTACTTTATTTTGCAAGAGCATGTATGTAGTGATATAGATTTAAATTCAAAATGCCTTATTGCTTAAAGAGTTTGTGAAAAGTGTGTGTGTGTGACATCAAGAAAAGTAATCATAATGAGCCATCCCCAGGGGATGAGGAAGTAAAGAGATAAGAGCATCAGGTGTGATGCAAGTGAATGGATACATCCCAGGGATGTATCCAAGATTGAATCATGTTCGATAGGGCCTAACTGATATAAGATAACACATTTACACGGTGAATAACTATATGTAAGGCACCGATATTTTTATTATTTGAGGTTTGATAGGGTACCCCACCGACGTGGCGGGATATCCACGACTGATACGGCAGGATATCTGTGACCAATACGGCGGCGAAACCGTAGGCCAGTGCGGAGGCTTATCCGTACACAGTAAGCACACCCCAGGGGTGTTGATTGAGACTAGTGAAACCCCGCCACCAATCCCCAGGGGAAAGGGGCTTGGGTACTATTTGTATTCCCAGGGAATACGTTAAAACTGTTTATATAGATGACGATGATGGGTATCTCATCGGGGCTCGATGCTATATTGCTCGGGGATTACCTAAGTTGAAAGTTTAAGTTTTGCTTTAGGCCTTTTCAGCATCTTTCATGAATAAGTAAAAGACATGAGTAAACTACCAGTAAAATGTGATGTTTTTAAACTGTTTTCATCAGTAATTGCATAAACACATCATGCATGAAATATCATGGAATATATGTGAGTAATAATTTATATGTTCAACCGTGTTTTGTTCCCTATTGAGCTAGGATGTAGCTCACCCTATAGACTATACGTCGCAGGTCCACTACTAACAGCCGTCGAGGCTTCAGAGACGACCAATTTTGACTGACTGGACCTAGCACTGGTGACGAGTTGGAGCCACCTCTGAGGAATTCTTCTAGAGGACTCACAGCCGCTTTGAGGGTTTTGGAGAGATTTTGTACGGCTTGGTATGTCAAGCCTTGTTTGACTAAACAATGTATATATCGAGATTTGGGATGATTCTTTTGGGGCGAACCATCTGTGATGATTAGCTATCATCGATGGTTCGGATCGGTTCTCCATTCATGCAGAGGCATGAAGGTAGAGCTATCTTTTGAGAAATGTTTATATAGTGATTTACTTTCGCAGTTTCATTTCTATTTCAGTTCAATTCATTGCTTGATATACCAATGTTCCATGCTCAGCTAAGGGGCACGGTCAAGATGATCGTGCTGATGGCACGGGTTTCAGGGTGCCAAAATTCGGGCTGTCACAGTTGGTATCAGAGCGATTTCTTTTAGCAATTCTGACAATCACTCTTTTTGGTCAGAACATAGGGGCTTCTGCTAACGAAACTTTAGTTTCAAATGCAGCCGCAAATGTCATTTAGAGGAAGAGGCTGACCAAGGGGAGGTCAACAGAGGAGTCTACGTAGTGGAGATGATTACATCTCTCCTACCAATAGAGTGCCTTTAGGAGGTACTGAGGCCCCAGGGGGTAGTAGCAGTCGACAGCATGATGAAGAGGATCGAGATCGTCAGGATCGAGATCAAAGGGAACATGAGAGAGTTAGAGAGAGACAAGAAGATAGAGAAGAGCGACAAAGGATGATGCATACTATGGAGACTATGGCAGCTGCCATGGCACAACAAGCCGCATCCTTTGCAGCTCATGCAGCAAGAGAATGACTACCTACACCACCGAGGACTCAAGCTGCCCTCATCATCTTTTACAGAGTTTAGGAGGATGAGACCTCCTTCATTTTCTGGGCAGGCAGACACAATGGCAGCTGAGAATTGGCTCATGGAGATGGAGAAAGTCTTTAGCGTGCTGACATGCACAGAAGATGAGAGTGTGAGATGGGCAGCTTATATGTTCGATGGGGAGGCTGGGCCTTGGTGGAAGTTCGTGATACGGACTAGGGCTCAGGAGACCCCGGAGTTGCCCTGGACTTGGGAGGAGTTTGTTGAGGAGTTCAACAAACAATATTTTCTGGAAGTGGTGAGGAATCAACTTGAAATACAATTTCTACAGTTAGTGCAAGGGAGGATGACAGTGAGAGAATATGAGGTGGAGTTTCTACGACTTGCCTGTTTTGCTCCGGATTACGTCGCTACCGACCTGATGAAGTCCAAGAGGTTTCAGCAAGGATTGAAGCCAGAGGTTAGGGGAGGAGTAGCTCCATTTCAGCTAAGGACCTATGAAGAGGTTATGAGCAAGGTGTTGGTTGTAGAGGAGGAGAACAATAACAGATATAGACAGAGAGAGCAGCTGAGAGGAGGAAATGATCAAGGAAGAACGGAGAACTACGAACCGGTGAACAAAAAGTCGAGGTTCGTGGCCCAACCTCAGAGACCACAGTTCCAAGGAGGTTTTGGAAGGCCGGTGCAACAACAACACCAACAGAGGTTTCCATTACTTGCGTTGGGGAGACCTTTACGTTATGAGAGCCCTGCCATGTCTACTGGTGCCACTATCACACAGGGTTCTCGTAGTGTTTCTTCCGCACCTCAGGAGACTTGCGCAAAGTGTGGCAAGCCTCATAGGACGGTGGATTGCAGAGCAGGGACTAGGGGTTGTTTCCGATGTGGCAAGGTGGGCCACTTGATCGATTTAGAATGTAACCCTTGCAAGTGCACAAGATCTATTGTAGTATGGCAAGAACAGGGGTGTCGAACCCACAGGGAAACGTGAATTTTTAATTAATTCTTTTAGAGATTTTAAAAACGTCCCTAAGGAAGTACCAAAGGGCAGATTCAATTTTACCAAAAACTTAACACACTTTTCCTAAATGCAGAAAAATAAATTAATCTAAACAATTAATTACTGATAAATCTACGAACAATATTAAAATGAGATCAAGGAATATGCTATCCCAGATTCGTACCCCTTTTCTATCATTAAAACCCACAGTTTCATTAAATCATCATTCACACCATCATTCATCTAGAAAAATGACTCGAAATAAAATATGATCATCAATCCGGCATACCCTATCTAAAAACAATGACTCAAATTTAACATTGCGGTATGAGTCATGTAAAAAGCATAGCGTATCTCATGATATTTAGATCACGACAATCAGCACATAATCGCTCTACAGCCTAGATCAGCCTGCAGGTCCAGATCTAGCGATTACGACCGTTGATACGCGCAATCAACGGTCATAACAAAGCATTCAAAATATTTTCAATCACACAAACTTTGAGCAAAACGATTCCATGATAACAATAATAGACTGCGGTATTAATCATAAACATGGGTACTTATCTGGGGATCGCATCTTCCCGATCTCTTCGATGGTGTTTGATCTCCTTTTTCTTTCAAAGTCATTCCTCTTTTATTTCTTCCAAAAGATATTTGCAATTGTTTTTCCTAAATACAATCTATGAATTTCTTAGAGAAAAATAATGCAAATCCTAGGTACAATCTACCCTGAATAAACCCTAGAAGAAGGAGAGAAGAAGACTTGAAAAGATGAAGAAAATATTCCCCCAAAGTGAAGAGCCCTAAAAACTAAAAATAAAGAATGAATAATATTCTAATTGCAAAAATTAATAATCCCCCTAATAAACTCGTGGCTTCCCTTTTTATAATAGCCTAACCCTAATACCTCTCTCGATTGACATCTAAGAGTAATTTTCGTGAATTCCCGCCTAGCTTTGCATCAGACACTATCTTGGTATTTTACTCATAATTTTCTGTACCGAACTCGGATTGAGGTGATTCTTGAGGCGTTGGAAAGCTGACGACGAGCTCTACAACTTTTATGTTTTAGCAAGTTCCTGAATCTGACGTCTTGAAGGTCCAAATTGAGCTGCAAGTCGCACTAAGTTCTCAATGACCCAAAATAGCAGTGTTTTGACATTATTTTCAGGATTCTTGGGCTGTTTTAGAAACTTGGACTGTATTTACCTGAAACACTTCAAATCTAGCAAATCTCATCAGATAGCCTTCATCGGACGGCTAAATATAGGTATTTAGGGGTGAAATATCATCATATTTCACTACTCATCACACCCCCAAACCTACACTTTGCTAGTCCTCGAGCAAAGAGAATGATAGAAATATAAAGCAAATCAAACTAACATCCTAAAATTTAAATGCCACTTTCGTAGGGAACACGATTGCACTTAGCATGTGCAACAAGCCTTTAAACCCCTAGGTGATCCCTAGTGGAGGAGTTGTGTCTCCTGAGGGTTTGCAGTGAAGTTACCCACAAACTTCTAAAAATTTCAAACCATCGGTAAAATTTAGTTTTCAAAACATGATTTTTTTTATAACATATGTACTATTCAAAAAAACAAAAATCATTAATTGCTTCAGTATGTGAATCATCAATCTCAAATATTAAAGTCATGTCAATCATGCTAGTATCCATTCAAATTAATTTAATGCTCAAATTGTTAGATAACTCATTCATTCATGCCTAAACGTGAAGTGTGTGCATACCAAAACCAAGATTCATCCATCTCAGAACTAGTCCAAACGGAAAACCATCGGATCTTTTGTCTCGACTCAATCCTCACTTTAGGTATACTCTCAAAATAAAATCACTCCGATGATGGGTAAGTTTTCGCACACATGTGAGAGATCAATACAAAGCAAATAAAAAGGTCTCACATGATAAATGAAACACGATGCCAATCAATGAACAAAAATAAATCTCATAAGAACAGATACTTGTATATCCTAAGCATGTCATATCAAGTGTCATAAGTATTATATATTGACTCTCCACAAGACAGTTACCAATGCAAGATCGGATCATGAAGGTCTTTTGTAGGGTTGTAATGGGTCTGAGGTAAGGGTAAGAAAGAAAGGTAATTGTGATTCTAAATTTCTGTGAAATTGGATAGGGAACTAACTTCCCATTTTTTTTTTATTTTTATTTTTATTTCTCTTCTTTTCTTTTTTCTTTTCTAATTTCTCACCATTTTTTTTTTTTTTCAATATTTTTGTTTTCTTATTCTTTCTTCTCTTTTGAACTACCTTTTCTTGAAGCACCTCATTTTTCATTCCTTTTTTTTTTTTTTTTTTTTTTTTCTTTTTATATTTGCCATACACTCTCAGTAAACACCATAACTCATTATCTCTCCACTTACTCTCTTTTCGCTCATTTTCATCCCTCGTTCCTAATTTCTCATAAATAAGAAGGGTAAAGCTAAATTTTCAGAAATTGTGAAGGGTTAAAGGTTAACGTGGCTTATCAAAGAATGTATAAGGGTAAATTTTTCTATAGGCTCAAAGGAGTACTAAATGAGTAAATTTATATGAGGTGGGGCATTTTAAGCACAAACGAGCCAAAGATGGCCTTCAATCATTTCCTTAAAAGATGGTAACCTTGCCTATTTGTCTTGAGTAGATATACAGTACGTTCTAACACAATAATATGAATTTGATATCATGCAAAGTCACAAGCCAAAATAAAATGTATGAGATTATGCAAAATAATTCGTATTCAAAGAAAACTCCGAGTTTATATATTCACTCATCAATGACGGGAAATTAGCTCTAAAGCTTACTGGGTTTAGTCTCCACTAAGAACCTAAGATTCAACGTTCAAAATAGTTCATCGATTTCTAAGTCTTAGCTTGGTATAAGTGCAAAAATTCTAAGCACGAATTTCAGAGTCATCCACAAATTATCACATTAAGCTTCATCATCCTAGATACAAGTATTCAAAATATGACATCAATATTCTCAAAATTAAATTCACATGCATCATCAACTAAAGTTTGAAAACTATTGCAAAGTAAATCATGTATGATGGTTCCAAATAAATAAATTTTTTTTTTTTTTTTTTTTTTTTCAAAGAAAATAAAAAATAAGTGATGAAAGATAGATAATCATACATACCCCCAAACCTAAAAATGACAATGTCCTCATTGTTTGAAATAAGTAGGCACCCCCAAACCTGTTGAAAAGTACCTCAACACAAAGATCAGGTGCAGAGAATATAGGCATCAAATTAGAACATGACCAAAAATAGATTGAAGGTAATGTGGCTACACTAATTTGAAAATTAAAAATAACCTAAACTAAACTAAAAACTAATATTCTAGAACTAAACATACGAAAAGAAAGATAAATCCTAAATCCTAAACTAAACCTGTGTCCAACTCCTAAATAAAACACACTGGGTTGCCTCCCAGGAAGCGCTGAGTTTAAGTGTCGATACTTCTTCATTGATCAAGAATCGGATCACTAAGGTGCATCGCCTCAATCTTAAAGCTGGGTCATCGGCTCAAACATTGGTTTGAGTCTTTGCCCATTCACTTTGAAAACTCGATTGTCCTGAAGGCTTTGAATTTCAATTGCAGTGCTCACTAATGGAAACAACCTGAAACGGGCCTTCCCATCTAGCTTTCAATTTCCCAGGATGAAGCTTAAGTCGGGAATTGAATAACCAAACTTTTTGGCCAACATGAAACTCCTTCCGAGAAATTAATTGATCGTGCTACTTTTGTACCTTTCCTTGTACATCTTTGAATTTTCATACGCATCGTGGCGTAACTCTTCTAATTCACTCAATCATGTAACCTTCGATTCGACCGCGCTTGCATATCGAAATTAAATCGTTTGATCGCCTGTAATGCCTTATGCTCCAATTCGACAGAAGATGACATGCCTTCCGTAGACAATTCAAGGAGACATTCCGATCGGTGTCTTGAATGCGATCACGATAGGCCCACAAAGCATCGATAGCGGTTTGACCAATCTTCTATCCTCCGTCGTACCGTCTTTTCTAGAATTCGCTTGATTTCCCGGTTAGACACTTCCACCTGACCACTAGTCTGTGGATGGTACGGCGTAGCGACTTTGTGAGTGACGTCGTACTTCTTCATTAAAGTGGCAAAATGGCTATTGCAAAAATGCGAACCGCCATCACTGATGATTGCTCTTGGGACCCCAAATCCGCTAAAAACATGTTCTCTCGAAATTTGACCACAACCTTGTGATCATTTGATCGGGTTGCCACTTCAATCCATTTGGAGACATAGTCAACAGCCACCAGAATATATGAATACCCAAAGGATGGTGGAAAAGGACCCATAAAGTCAATCCCCCAAACATCGAAAATTTCAACAATCAGAATTGGATTAAGGGGCATCATATTTCGTCGTGAAATATTGCCAAGCTGTTGACACCGTTGGCATTCCTTGCAGTATTGAGCAGCGTCACGAAAGATTGAGGGCGATAGAATCCGCTTTGAAGGATTTTTACATGCGGTCTTCGTCCTCGAAATGGCCTCCACAGGCCCGAGCATGGCAAAAATTTAGGACGCTTAGTTGCTCGTCTTCTGGCACGCATCTCCTAATGATCTGATCCGAGCAGAATTTAAACAAATATGGTTCATCCCAGAAATAGTATTTTATTTGGGAGAAAAAGAGATTCTTATCATTCTTACCCCTGTCGGTGGGAATTACGCGATGACGGATAATTCGATGTTAGCAAACCACGGAACTTTTGCACCAGCTACATCAGTTGCCATCAAATGTTCATCCGGAAATGTGTCACGGATGGCCTCAGGTATAGATGATTCTTCGTGTAATTCTAGATGATGATCACCACAACGTTCTCAACCCCTTTTATCTTTAATCTCAAAGTTGAATTCACGAGAAGCGGGATACAACGGATCAGGGATGGTTTCGCATCCTTCTTTGCTAAAAGATATTTCAAAGCAGAGTGGTCTGAAAAGACCACTATTTTCGATCCAAGCAAATAGGAACGGAATTTGTCCAGAGCATACACCACAGCTAATAATTCCTTCTCGGTGGTGGTGTAATTCAGTTGGGCATCAATTAATGTCTTGCTAGCATAATAAATTACGTGAGGTAATTTATTCACCCTTTGCCCTAAGACAGCCCCGATCGCATAATCAGATGCATCACACATGAGTTCGAATGGTAAAGAATAATCCGGTGGTTGGATTATTGGTGCATTTGATAAGAGTTCACGCAATTTTAGGAATGCCTTTATGCAATCCTCATCAAAATCAAAAGGAACATCTTTGCCAAGCAAAGTGCACAATGGTTTAGCCACCTTGCTAAAATCCTTAATGAATCTTCTATAAAATCCAGCATGCCCCAAAAATGATCGAATTTGTCGAACACTTTTAGGAGGTGGTAAATTTGCAATTAAGTCGACCTTCGCCTTATCAACTTCAATTCCTTTCGTTGAAACAATATGCCCCAACACAATTCCTTGTTGAACCATAAAATGGCTCTTTTCCCAGCTGAGAACAAGTTTGGAATCTACACAACGTTGCAACACCTGTGAAAGATGATTCAAACAAGAATCAAATGTTTTTCCAAAAACCGAGAAGTCGTCCATGAAGACTTCGATGAATTTGTCGATCATGTCCGAGAATATGGCCAACATACATCGTTGAAACGTGGCCGGAGCATTACATAAGCCGAATGGCATCCTTCGATATGCAAACGTACCATATGGACACGTGAATGTTGTCTTCTCTTGATCAGCTGGAAAAACGGGCACTTGATTGTATCCCGAATAACCATCAAGAAAGCAATAAAACTCTTGCCCAGCTAACTTCTCAAGAATTTGATCAATGAACGGAAGGGGAAAATGATCTTTTCTGGTGGCTGTGTTCAATTTTCGATAATCAATGCACACACGCCATCCAGTAGTTTCACGAGTGGGCACCAATTCTCCCTCCGTAGTTTCTTTCACTGTAATTCCAGACTTTTTCGGAACGATTTGTACTGGACTAACCCATTCACTATCAGAGATCGGATAGATGATTCCAGCATCGAGGAGTTTAATGATTTCCTTTAAAACGACTTCTTGCATGTTCGGATTAAGTCGCCTCTGTGGTTCCCTCGATGGTTTACTCTCATCCTCCAGATGTATTTTATGCATACATACTGATGGGTCAATCCCCTTGAGATCAGCTAAGGTCCATCCGATGGCCTCCTTGTGCTCTTTCAGCACCTTCAACAAATCATTCTCTTGTTCTTCCGATAATGTGGATGAAATTATCACTGGAAGTGTTTCTCGAGGTCCCAGAAAAGCATATTTGAGGGACCCAGGCAATTGTTTCAATCCCACAGTTGGTGGCTGCCCAATTGATGGAGTCAGCACATCCTTTACCTCAGTAGGTAGTGGTTCTACCTTAGTCACAACTTCACATAAGTTATCATCTTGACATGATGAATTTGACTTTTTCTCGGCTTCCTTTCAAGCCCTTTGTCCTCATAGATGGCTAACAAAGCGATTTCAAATTCCTCTTTGGTGAGCATTGATGGTAATGCTTCATCCACCACTTCGCCCATCGATCGATGTAAAAACATTCGACCTCATCCTCATTAGGGAAATGGTTCGCATGGAATATGTTAAGCGACTTTCATGTTTCCAAAAGAAACGTCCATGACTCCGTCGACAATTAATGCAAGCGTTGGCGTGGCGAAAGCAGACGTCCAAGAATAATTGGGACTTGATTGATTGATTTCGCAGGTGGTTCCATGTCTAAGACAACGAAGTCCACTGGAAAGACAAACTTGTCTATTCCAACCAAAACATCCTCGATAACACCCCTCGGTCTTCTTTCTGATCTATCTGCCAGTTGGAGTGTGACCGTCGTGGGTTTCAATTCACCCAATCCAAGTTTCTCGTACATTGAGTATGGGATCAGATTAACACTTGCTCCCAAATCTAATAACGCCTTTCCAATTAGTTGCCCACCAATGACACATGGAACAGTTGGGACTCCAGGGTCTTTCAGTTTCTGTGGGGTTTCCAATCGCAATATCGAACTGACTTGATTTGTTAGGAACACTTTCTTTGAAACGTGAGTACGTGCCTTTCTCTTCCGAGTGCACAAATCTTTGAAAAACTTGGCGTACTCAGGAACTTGTTTGATTGTTTCAAGTAATGGAAGATTTATCTTTACTTGCTTGAATGTTTCGAAAATTTCTTCAATTTTTGTCGGTCCCTTTCCCATTCTAGATGGAGGAGTTAGGCATTGAGGGAATGGTGCCTTTGGGACATAAGGTGCAGATTCCATTTCCGATTCTTTTTCACGTCCTTGTTGGACGGTTGAAGGAAACTCTTCCTCTATTACTTTTTCTTTTCCTTTCTCTCTTCCTTGCTCTTGCACTTTTCTTATCTCCGCTCTTTGTCTCTTTCTTTCTCTTTTCCTTTTCCTTTCTCTTTTCCTTTTCCTTTCTCCTTTCTTTTCTCTGATTCTTTTTCCTCTACTGCTTCTCTTTCTTCATCAGCTTCTACAGGCATTTCCACTTGATTATCAACCTCTCGTCCACTTCTCAAAGACCGTAATGCTTTTCAACAGCTGTTGACTATTCGATGGTCCCGCTTGGCCTCGAGGATTATTGATGGGTTGGTGAGAGCCTACCTTCCTCTCACTCGGTTGATTGGCCAATTTGACTTGGTCCATTATCATCTGCTGAAAGATTGCATGCTTCATAAGCTTTTCTTCCGCATCGAATCTTTCAATCTTGGCATGAGATTGATTAAGATTATCGATTGAAATTCGATTTTTTGGTGAGGAATTTGGATGATAATCTGAGCATTCTGCTGAAATTGGAATTACTGGAAATTAGAATTACTGAAATTTGTGGACGAAATTTTGTTGAAAATTTGGTTGAAAAGGTTGTTGTCCACCCATTGTGTTGGCTCTATGTTCTTTGGTTTACGGCAGTTTATTCGATTCACCCCATCCTAAGTTGGGGTGATTTTTCCATTCGGATTGTAGGTATTGGAGTACATGTTTCTACCTTGCCGATAAGATTGAGTCACATTTACGCTCTTGAGGATTAGGTTCATCGGAAGAATGACAAGGTAGTAGGGCACTCATTAGCCATATGACACTGGTGGTCACAAATTGAACACACCGTGGGGTGGCAGAGCTTTAGCTTGCTTGGTAGCGACTAACAACATGTTCATCTGTTTGACATGACATGTCAACCTTTGTTGAGAGATCGAGGCATTATTGTTGACATCATACAATCCGCCTTTTGTCAACACATGAGATTTAGGTGCAGTTCAAGTTGGTTCGCCCGGTGTCTCACTTTGTATCAAGTTTGATATAACTTTTCAAACAATACCCACAATTAAATCGACTTCTTTGGCACAAGATCCACCACAAGATGCATCAACCATGCGTCTCTCTTCAGGAATCAGTCCATTGTAAAAACTTTGGACTTGTTGCCACCTTGGAACTTGATGATTTGGGCAACTTCTGATCAATTCCTTAAAACGTTCCCAACATTCATGGAATGTTTCTGTAGGTTGTTGGGAAAAGAACTGGATCTTCGGGGGCAATTCAATGTCCTTAGTCATGGGAAAATATTTTTAAGGCGGCGATGCGTGCCAACTCTGAATAGATTGTGGTTCTAAGGAATAGAACCATGTTTTTGCCTTATCTCTTAAAGAGAACGGAAAGAGTCGGAGCTTCGCTATCTCATCAGTGACATTGTGGACTCTGAACATTTTGCATACCCCAGTGAATTCATTTAAGTGAACGTGCGGATTTTCATTTGCTAACCCATGGAAAATTGGTAGCATTTGAATCATTGCTGATTTGAATTCATAGTGGTTCCCTGGAATGGGAGCATGCATAATACATTCCTGATCCTCGTAAAAACCAGGATCGTTATAATACTCCAGTGTTCTAGGGCCCTCATCAAAATTATTGTTCATATTATTTCCATTATTGACATTCCCATTGTTGTTATTCTCATCTCTCTTGCCTTTGGTTTGTCATGGTCTCAGTTTGTTGATATTGATTCCTCTGGACTCTTCGATTCTCTCTACAAGCTCTTTCGATCTCAAGATTAAACGGTAGCAGATGTGGGTGATGAGAACGAGTAAAGCTCATACACCAACACTCACAAACAGGGTTGAAGAATCCACAACAAACTCACAAAATTCTGCTTCAAACGATTTAAACAAAGATGATAAACAGTAGCCAATATCAGCAGGAAAGATTTCTTCTTTTTTTTTTTTTTTTTTTTTTTTTAATTAAAATTCGAATTTAAATTTTTTTTTTTTTTTTTTTTATATTCAAATTAAAATTAAAATTCAAATTTAAATTAATTAATTAATTAATTAAAAAAAAATTTTTTTTTTTTTTTAAATTCAAATTAAAATTAAAATTCGAATTTAAATTAATTAATTAATTTTTTTTTTTTTTTTTTTTTTTAAATTAAATTCGAAAATTAAAAATTAAAATTGAAAATCCTATAAAATCTTTCCTAAAAGAGAAAAATAAGGAGAAGAATGAAAGATTCCTAAAAATCCTAAAACAAAAGTCCCACAAAAGTTAATGACTAAATTTAGAAAATCCTAAAAATATCTAAAAGAGGAAAATAAGGAAAAAGAGTCCTACCAAATCTAAAATAAGAAGTCCTAAAAATCTCTACTTCCTAAATTTTCTAAGGAAGGTATCCTAAAAATCTAAACTTCCTAAAAAGACTCCACAAAATCTTATCAAAGAGAGAAAAATAAGGGAAATAATTATTATTATTATTATTTTTATTTTATTATTTTTTTTTTTTTTTTTTTTTTTTATTTTATTTATATATATATTTTTTTAAACACTCAAAACAGAAAAATCCCTATCCGAATTAATCAAAATTTCACCGATTTCCCCGGCAGCGGCGCCAAAAACTTGATCGATTTAGAATGTAACCCTTGCAAGTGCACAAGATCTATTGTAGTATGGCAAGAACAGGGGTGTCGAACCCACAGGGAAACGTGAATTTTTAATTAATTCTTTTAGAGATTTTAAAAACGTCCCTAAGGAAGTACCAAAGGGCAGATTCAATTTTACCAAAAACTTAACACACTTTTCCTAAATGCAGAAAAATAAATTAATCTAAACAATTAATTACTGATAAATCTACGAACAATATTAAAATGAGATCAAGGAATATGCTATCCCAGATTCGTACCCCTTTTCTATCATTAAAACCCACAGTTTCATTAAATCATCATTCACACCATCATTCATCTAGAAAATGACTAAATAAAATATGATCATCAATCAAGCATACCTATCTAAAAATAATGACTCTAACATTGCGGTATGAGTCATGTAAAAAGCATAAGCGTATCTCATGATATTTAGATCCGACAATCGACATAATGGCTCTCTGACCTAGATCGACTGCGAGTCGGATCTAGCGATTCTGACCATTAATCACAGCGCCATAACGAAGCATTCAAAATATTTTCACTCACACAAACTTTGAGCAAAAGGATTCCATGATAACAATAATAGAGTGCGGTATTAATCATAAACATGGGTACTTATCTGGGGATCGCATCTTCCCCGATCTACTGATTTTAGCTCATCTTTGGTGTTTGATCTCCTTTTCTTTCAAAGTCATTCCTCTTTATTTCTTCCAAAAGATATTTGTAATTGTTTTCCTAAATACAATCTATGAATTTCTCGAGAGAAAATAATGCAAATCTAAACAATCTACCCTGAATAAACCCTAAAAGAAGGAGAGAAGAAGACTTGAAAAGATGAAGAAAATATTCCCCCAAAGTGAAGAGCCCTAAAAACTAAAAATAAAGAATGAATAATATTCTAATTGCAAAAATTAATAATCCCCCTAAGAAACTCGTGGCTTCCCTTTTTATAATAGCCTAACCCTAATACCTCTCTCGATTGACATCTAAGAGTAATTTTCGTGAATTCCCGCCTAGCTTTGCATCAGACACTGCCTTGGTATTTTACTCATAATTTTCTGTACCGAACTCGGATTGAGGTGATTCTTGAGGCGTTGGAAAGCTGACGACGAGCTCTACAACTTTTATGTTTTAGCAATTTCCTGAATCTGACGTCTTGAAGGTCAAAATTGAGCTGCAAGTCGCACTAAGTTCTCAATGACCCAAAATAGCAGTGTTTTGACATTATTTTCGGGATTCTTGGGCTGTTTTAGAAACTTGGACTGTATTTACCTGAAACACTTCAAATCTAGCAAATCTCATCAGATAGCCTTCATCGGACGGCTAAATATAGGTATTTAGGGGTGAAATATCATCATATTTCACTACTCATCACCACTTGATCAAGGATTGCCCCGAGACGGATAAAAGAAAGACGGCTTCGGTTGCAGCACCACGACCCATTCAAGCAAGGAAGCCAGTCGTTCAGGGGAGAGCCTATGCAGTCACTGCTCAGAAAGCAGGGAACGTGCATGACGTCATCCAAGGTGAGACTCTTTTAAATTAAAGAAATTTCCATTTCATTAAAATTTTAGATAGAGAAGGTGCATACATTAGGGATTTGTATAGATACTTTTTCTCAATCCTAAATTATATGTGAGTTAGGGGTGTAAATTGATGTGTAAATTATTGTATGTATGTATGTATGTATACTATAGGTACTTTAACTATATATGAGAAGGGATGCTTTGTTGGATATGACGCTAGAGTGTTGATAGACCCAGGGTCTACCCACTCATTCGTCACTCCACGTTTTGCCAAGAGGATGAAGATTGTTTTAGAGGTGTTGGATTTCGTCCTATCTGTGTCTATTCCGACTGGAGAGTTAGTGGACACGGAGTTAGCTTGCAAATCCGTCATTATAGCAGTTCGAGACCTAGAGGTGCATGAGTTGGAAGCAAAGTTGATACTGCTGGACATGCAAGGGTTTGATGTGATCCTTGGCATGGACTGGTTGGCACAACACTGTGCAATAGTCGATTGCAAGAACAAGGTCGTCATTTTCAGACCCAACACAAGAAGATCATTTTGGTTTCAAGGAGTGAGGTCATCACCTATGCCACCGATCTCAGCAGTAAGGGCCTAGAAAATGATTAGAAAGGGTTGCAGTGGATACTTGGCTTTCTTAAAGGAGGACAAGGAAGAAAAGAATGTCATTTCTGAGATAGCAGTTGTGCAAGACTTCACCGACGTGTTTCCAGAAGAATTGCCTGGATTACCTCCAGAGAGGAAAGTGGAATTCGCCATTGACTTAGCACCAGGAACGGAGCCTATTTCGAAAGCGCCATATAGAATGGCTCCTGCTGAGTTAAAGGAGTTGAAAGAACAACTGCAAGAGCTTATGGACAAGGGGTTTGTTAGACCGAGTGTGTCTCCATGGGGAGCACCGGTCTTGTTTGTCAAGAAGAAAGATGGGTCAATGCGGCTATGCATTGACTATCGACAATTGAACAAACTCACTGTGAAGAATCGCTACCCTTTGCCTAGAATTGATGATTTATTCGATCAACTGCAAGGAGCAAAGTATTTTTCCAAGATCGACCTGAGATCTGGATACCATCAGTTGAGAGTCAAGGCGGAGGACATCCAGAAGACAGCTTTCAGGACACGGTATGGACACTATGAATTCCTTGTGATGCCGTTTGGGTTGACGAATGCTCCGGCGTCGTTTATGGATCTGATGAACCGAGTATTTAAACCACACTTGGACTCTTGCGTCATAGTGTTCGTTGATGATATATTGATATACTCCAAATCCAAGACGGAACACGAAGAACACTTGAGGATTGCTCTGCAGACGCTACGTGAACACCAATTGTACGCCAAACTCAGCAAATGTGAGTTTTTGTTGGAAGAGGTTAGCTTTTTGGGACATGTCGTCTCAAAGCATGGTGTCACTGTAGATTCAGCAAAGATAGAAGCAGTGGTTAAATGGGAGCAACGAAAGACAGTGATCGATGCCCGAAGTTTTCTGGGCTTAGCAGGCTATTATCGACATTTCGTCGAGGGGTTTTCAAAGATATCGGGACCTCTCACAAAGCTGACACGAAAGGATTCAAGATTTGAGTGGAGTGAGGCATGCGAGAAGATTTTTTAAGAACTCAAGACGAGACTCACTTCGGCTCCAGTGCTAGCTATTCCTTCAGGCAGTGGAGGATACGCCATGTACAACGTCATACAATGGCCATATGTACTCAACCAACACAAGAAGGTGATAGCTTACGGATCAAGACAGCTGAAAGAACACGAGAAAAATTATCCGACTCATGACTTGGAGCTAGCAGCAGTCATTTTTGCGCTGAATATTTGGAGACATTACTTGTATGGTGAGACTTTTGAAATTTTCACCGATCATAAGAGCCTCCGATACCTGTTTACATAGAAAGAGCTCAACATGAGACAGCGCAGATGGATGGAGTTCCTCAAGAACTATGATTGTTCTATACAGTACCATCCAGGAAAGGCGAACGTAGTAGCCGACGCCTTGAGTCGGAAGAGTTCAGCTCAGTTGGCTTGTTTGATTTTGGGTATGCACTGGTGGAAATTATTGGAAGACCTGACACTTTACGATGCGAACATTGAGTCAAAAACTATAGGATCCTTTTTGGCTAACATATCAGTGAAGCCAGTAATATTTGAGCATATCCACGATCTACAGATGAAAGATCCTACATTGACAAAGATTCATCACGACGTGATTGAGGGCATCAGGCCGGACTTCTCAGTAAAAGAAGATGGTTCTTTATTGTTCAAGGGTCGTCTCTGCATTCCGGACAATGCCGATCTAAGACGAACGATTCTTGATGAAGCCCATAAGTCAAATTATGCTATCCACCCTGGTAGCACCAAAATGTACCAAGACTTGAAAAAGAACTACTGGTGGAGAGGTTTGAAGCAAGACGTGGCCGAATACGTGTCATGGTGTTTGACTTGTCAGCAAGTGAAGATTGATCATAGACATCCTGCTGGACTATTGCAGCCCTTACCAATACCAGAATGGAAGTGGGAATCGATCTCGATGGATTTCATTGTTGGATTGCCGCGTACTGCCAAGAGACACAATGCCATTTGGGTCGTCGTAGATCGACTGACCAAATCAGCACACTTTTTGCCGTAAAATACTATGTATACGGCAGGAAGACTGGCAGACTTATATATGAAGAAGATTGTAAGACTACACGGAATTCCAAGCAGCATAGTTTCAGATCGTGATCCACTATATACGTCCATGTTTTGGAAGAAATTTCAAGAAGGAATGGGAATGCGACTAGATTTTAGTTTAGCTTTCCATCCTCAAACTGATGGGCAGACCGAGCGAGTGAATCAAGTAATAGAAGACATGCTCAGGGCGTGCATGCTAGATATGCAAGGATACTGGGATGAGTATCTACCGTTGATCGAATTCGCATACAACAATAGTTTCCAAACGAGCATTGACATGGCACCGTATGAAGCTCTGTATGGACGACGATGCAAATCACCCCTCAATTGGGAAGAAACAGGTGAGAAATTTATTTTAGGGCCAAAACTACTTGAAGACAATGCCACCGTCGTTCGAATAATCAGAGAAAGATCAAGTCGACCTGAGTAGACAGGAAAGTTACGCCGACATCAAGCGGACTAGTGTCGACTATAAAGTGGGTGAACACGTGTTTGTGAAAGTGTCGCCTATGAAAGGTGTAATGAGGTTTGGCAAGAGAGGGAAGCTAAGTCCCCGTTATGTGACCATTTGAAATTTTGGGATGCGTAGGTGAAGTTGCGTATCGCGTTGGCTTACCACCGCTGTTTGATCGGGTACATAACGTTTTCCACATATCGATGCTCAGAAAGTATGTGAACGATCCATCTCATGTGTTAGGAAGTCAACCTATGGAGATGTGTGAGGACATGAGCATGATAGAGGAACTAGTGGAAATCTTGGATCGAAAGGAACAGGTACTGCGCACTAAAGTGATTCCCTTAGTGCTTGTCCGGTGGAACAATCATTCAAAGGAATAGGCTACTTGGGAACGAGAGGCCGATGTGAAAGAACAATATCCAGCCTTGTTTCCAACGACGTGAGAATCTAATATAAACCACAAGCATGTTTGTGGAATCTCAACAATACTTGTAATTCAATGGAAATTTTGATCAAAGTATGATTAAAGGAACATATTTTTGTATGCATATGACCATGAGGATGTGTTTTTATGGAACTATGAGCCACTTGATGTCATAAACTACCAAGAGAAATCAAAGAACCAAGGAACTTGAGAATCTGGAGAAATTGGGCAAAACCGATTAATCAAATTTCAAATCAATTAATCGATTTGGAATTTCGATTTATCGATTTTATTCGATTAGTCGACTGGCATGTGCCAGTGACTGGAAATTTGGATGAGAGTTAGGAAATATACTGAATCAAATTTCGATTAATCGATTTTGGTTTCGATTAATCGATTTAGATTTTCGATTAATCAAACTGCATGTTCGATTAATCGAATAAACTGGGAATGCTAGAGGAAATTGGGAGTGAATTACTGAAATTTCGATTAATCGAGGGGTTTTCGATTAATCGATTTGAGATTTCGATTAATCGAACTGGAAGTTCGATTAATCGATTAACTTAAGGGACTTATGAAAACTTGAAGTCAGAGAAGCAATTTCGATTAATCGATATGGAATCCGACTAATCGATTTGAGATTTCGATTAATCGAACCATAGTTCGACTAATAAAAAAACTTAAAGAATCCTGAAAATTTTGGAAGGGACTACACGATTTCGATTAATCGAAGTGAATTTCGATTGATCGATTTTTAAGTTTCGATTAATCGAAATGGATTTCGATTAATCGACTGGCTCACGCCAGTGAGCTCTAAAACTTGAATTTTTCAACGGATACGATTTCAATTAATCGAAATGTTTTCGATTAATTGATTTTGACTTTCGACTAATCGATTTTGCGCGGCTTACCCTAGTTTTAAATCTCGATTAATCGATTCTGGATTTCGATTAATCGAGCCGGGGCCTATATATTGAAAATTGGGGATTCCATTCCTCATTCGCATCATTTGAGCTCTTGGAAAGTTTGGGCGTTTGACCTTCTTCTTCTTCGACCATTCGATGCCCTAGGGTTTGCATTTCGTTGGTGTTTCGGAACGGATTTGCATGCTCATGCCTCCAAAACCACGGTAAACCCTAAAATCATGATCTTCTTTCAATTTGAGTTAGTTAAAGCCCTAGAATTTTGCTATTTCACCGACAATGCCGCCTAAAACCCGATTGTCTTCAAAGAAGGCAACTTCTAAACTCCCGGTTCGGCGTAAGAACGCCGCACCACCACCACCTACCCCATCGCCGGTGAGGACTCCATCACCGTCGGCATCGGAGACCACCTCCGGTTCGACGAGCGCATCCTCGCACGAGTCTTCACGAGAATCGACACCCATGCCGCCACCACCCACTAACGTGGTACAACCTAATGAGTGGTGGGCCGTGAAGACCTTTGAGGTCGAGTACCTCATTGACCCTACCCTTTTCACGAATCCCGATGTACCAGGCGAGACCCAATGGGCTCGTAATTACCTTAATAATGCCGGTCTCGACAACCTTCTCAAACCAATCCGGGGTTCCTACTACCCTAGATTGGTGAGATTGTTTTACCAAGGGCTTGTGGACGGCCCGACTGACGACGTGATCAAGACCACCATCGAGGGTCGAGAATACACGATCACACGTCGCCACGTACACCAGGTGCTCGAGTGCTACCTCGATTTCACCCCTGAGACCACCCTATTCCCACCCTTTGAGGAGGACCCTCGATTTGAGGAGATCATGACCCGTATGACCAACGAGAAAAAGGGGTCGGGATCCTCCATCAAGAGGGTTGACCTTCCCCACTATATGTGGATGCTTGATTCAGTGATCAAGTGTAATCTATACCCCCTACGCCACGATACCGAGTGCGTAGACAAAGTGCAACAGGCACTTTACGCGACCTTCTGTGGCCGATGGTTTGATGCTACCATGGTCGTCCTAGAAGGGATGAGGTACATCAAGGGAAAATTGATGAAGGGCAACCTACGGCCCAAGGAGAAGATGCCGTATGCGCGGCTCATCTCGAGCATGTTGGAGTGCTACTCCGACACTCCCGACTACACCATCTCGCCTCACGAGGTGAGAGCTACGGATTGCGTGAAGACGTTCTCCAAGTCTTCATGGACCCGTAGCTACAACCTGCTCAAGCGGACCCTACCGGCTCCGGGTCCGGCTCCAGCCGCAGCAGCAGCAGTAGCACCACCACCACCCCCACCACCACAGCAGGACCCACCCGTGGATGGGGCACACCCAGCCGAGCCATCAGTGGAGAGGGCTACCTCTCACACCACAGCCTCACCGACACCGCCAGCTCACTCGGCGCCCGCTACACCCACCTCATCATACCGCCGTCGCGCAGCTCCATCTGGTCCTACCATCGAGGAGGTGTTGGCTCGCATGGAGGCCAACAACGAGCGGATGAACCGGAGGATGGACTTCTTGATGTTCCACACCCTCTGCTACATCTACCCGACAGACTACCAGCGCTACCTTGCTCAGGAGGAGGAGTGGACTGCAGGACGGACTGCGTTCCACAGGGGTCCCGCCTTCTCTTCCACTATCGCGGCTACCGGCGCTGGTCCTTCCACATCCACATCCACTCTGCTGACAAAACGCGCCCACTGACGGCCATGCTTCTCAACTACCCGGCCGGCCACGGTCTCCACCACCACAGTCACCCGGCCATCCAGAGACCCACGGCCCGTGCCGTCGGCTTTCAGATGGGCGATGCTGCTCCGACACCGACCAGCCTGACGAGGGGACGGCATGAGTTATGTATTTATTTTTGAGTTATGATTGTATACTTGTAGTTTTTTTGTACGCCAACTTATCTGACATTGTAAAAATTTTCAAATATAAATAGAAATCAAATTTTTGTATAAATTCTTTATGTTCGTAACATTTTCATTGCATGCTCATATTCATAATTACCTGGATGCATCTGCGTCAACTGGACCGCCTCACCTGAGGGTGTGGGGGGGGGGGGGAGAGAACCAGACCTACGCACCTTTGGGTTATTTTCGAGGATGAAAATTACCAAGGTGGGGAGGATGTAATATCCTGAAAAATCACGTTAAACAGTGACCTCGGGATTCGTGCCGATTGGTCATAGGTTTGACCAATTAGGAGTTCAATGGTTAGCATAGAGTGTGATGAATGAATGAGATGTGATAGTTTGAGTAACTGTGTGGTGTGTGATGAGAATCTGAGGTCGCATACACCTATCGCGGTGTATGTGCTCAACACACAAGGGAGGGGATAGATAAAAGGGTTTTAAAATCCTAAAATCTGTAAATTGGTTGTTGAGAGAGGAGTAAAGAAGAGAGAGAGAGACGAGTAAAGAGGTGGAACAAGAGTTATTGTGAGTGATTGGAAGGGGGATTCTAGCATTTAAGAGACCGATTCAACGCGAGGAATCCGTTCAAGCAAAAGCTGGAACCCTAGCCTTTCCAACCATTGATTTGAAATCAATTTGAGATTGATTGAAGGTAAGATTTTTGTAGTTAAAATGCATGGATTAAAGAGTTAAATTGTAGTTAGAAATAGTTTAAAATGTGGGATAAGAGCTTAGAAAAATGAAGGAGAAAGTAAGGGAAGAGATTGGGAAGAACAGCCAAAAGGGGGCTGAATCTGGCAATTTCGATTAATCGAAATTGGGTTTCGATTAATCGAAATTGGCCAAGAAGTTGAAAAGTCAGAGGACCCCGATCTCGATTAATCGAATTGAGTTTCGATTAATCGACTTTGGATTTCGATTAATCGAACTGGGAATCGATTGATCATTTGAGGAACCTCTGTAAACTCCAGTGGAGGAAAGAAAATAGCTTGGAGAAATCGACTAATCGAAATAAGAGTTCGATTAATCGATTTATAAATTCGATTAATCGATTTGGGATCGATTAATCGATTTGGAAACTCGATTACTCAAATTGAGAATCGACTAGAAAGAGTAGAGAAATTTGATTAATCGAATTGGGATCGATTAATCGATTTTGGAAACTCGATTACTCGAATTGAGAATCGACTGGAAAAAGTAAAGAATTTCGATTAATCGAATTGGGATTCGATTAATCGAATGGGAATCTCGATTAATCGATTTGAGAATCGATTAATCGATATTGAATTTTGATTAATCGATTTTGGAAATCGATTAATCGAATCAGTTTCGATTAATCGATTTTGGAGTTCGATTAATCGACTGTGCCAGTTTATGTTGACTTTTGAGTTTGACTTTAAGATTCTTGGAGGGTCTTGGACCTTCTTTATTACATCTTTAGTGATGTGTTCATATGTTATGTGGTACCATAGGTGGTACGTGTGAGCTTGGGCACAAGGAGCCACGTGGGACCTTGATACATTGATCAAACGAAGACTTGAGGTAGGGAACTCCTTGAACATGTACTTTATTTTGCAAGAGCATGTATGTAGTGATATAGATTTAAATTCAAAATGCCTTATTGCTTAAAGAGTTTGTGAAAAGTGTGTGTGTGACATCAAGAAAAGTAATCATAATGAGCCATCCCCAGGGGATGAGGAAGTAAAGAGATAAGAGCATCAGGTGTGATGCAAGTGAATGGATACATCCCAGGGATGTATCCAAGATTGAATCATGTTTGATAGGGCCTAACTGATATAAGATAGCATATTTACACGGTGAATAACTATATGTAAGGCACCGATATTTTTATTATTTGAGGTTTGATATGGTACCCCACCGACGTGGCGGGATATCCACGGCCCGACGGCGGGATATCCAAGTGGCCAAATCGGTGGCAAAACCATAGGCGGTCAGGCTTATCCAGACACGTAGTACACCCTGTGGTGTTGATTGAGACTAGTGAAACCCCGCCACCAATCCCCAGGGGAAAGGGGCTTGGGTACTATTTGTATTCCCAGGGAATACGTTAAACTGTCTATATAGATGACGATGATGAGTATCTCATTGGGGCTCGATGCTATATTGCTCGGGGATTACTTAAGTTGAAAGTTTAAGTTTTGCTTTAGGCCTTTTTAACATCTTTCATGAATAAGAAAAAGACATGAGTAAACTACCAGTAAAATGTGATGTTTTAAAACTATTTTCATCAGTAATTGCATAGACATATCATGCATGGCATATCATGGAATATATGTGAGTAATAATTTATATGTTCAACCGTGTTTTGTTCCCTATTGAGCTAGGATGTAGCTCACCCTATAGACTATACGTCGCAGGTCCACTACTAGCAGCTGTCGAGGCTTCAGGAGACGCTGACCCCGGTGACTCTGACCTAGCACCTGGTGACGAGTTAGAGCCACCTCCTGAGAAATTCTTCTAGAGGACTCCGTTGTGCCGCTTTGAGGGTTTTGGAGAGATTTTGTACGGCTTGGTATGTCAAGCCTTGTTTGACTAAACAATGTATATATCAGGATTTGGGATGATTCTTTTGGGGCGAACTATCTGTGATGATTAACTATCATCGATGGTTCAGATCTGTTCTCCATTCATGTAGAGGCATGAAGGTAGAACTATCTTTTGAGAAATGTTTATATAGTGATTTACTTCCGCAGTTTCATTTCTATTTCAGTTCAATTCATTGCTTGATATACCAATGTTCCATGCTCAGCTAAGGGGCACGGTCAAGATGATCGTGCTAATGGCACGAGTTTCGAGGTACCGAAATCCAGGCTGTCACAGAGAGTGATCGATTAATGGCAAAGATTGATTGATCAATAAGGGTATTGATCGATCACTTGGGTGTATTGATCGATCAATGAGGGGATTGATCATCAATCTGTATAAAGTGACAAAGAGAACATGAATAGGGAAATTTGAAATTTTAAGGCATTGATCGATCAATAAGGTCATTGATCGATCAATGAGATAGATTGATCAATGAAATGAGCCAATGATTGATCAATTTTCCTTTGTCAAAGTGTGAAGAAAAAGGCGCTATTGATCGATCAATTGAAGCATTGATCGATCAATGATAGGAGGTGATCAATCAATAGAGGCTATTGATCGATCAATTAACTATGTTGCTTGTGAAGTAATTGGAGGGCATTGATCGATCAATAAAGGCGTTGATCGATCAATCACCCCTGTTTTTTACCTATCTAGGAATTGTGAAATTTGAGCTACTTAACACAGTGCCAGTTAATGATCTGACATACCTGACACTTAGTATGCTATGTTTATAGTCTAGGGTCAGACCATGATGCCTTAAAAAACTTTGGATTTACTTAGAAAAAGGTCTGATCTGAGGTAGGGAAAAACCAACCTAAGCTATTTTTTACTATGATTTCATGATTATTTCATATCTGCACCCTGATTTCTGTTTTAACAAGCATGATTAGCATATCATAAATTCCTGTTATCTCTGATTCCTGTTTTCTAATTTTGGTATTATGAAACCTGCTCTTGATTTCTGCTATCTGATCTGTGAGGTCTATGTGTGTATGTGATTTGATGATTTAACCAGATGATCCCCACCGACTCGGCGGTATATCCGTGCCTGACACACTTTTGCATCTGCTTTGTTAATACCTCGACACAATTGCACTCCATAGATGAGGCATTGTTGCACCCTGAAATTATTCATGTGAACGACGATTGGTTGGAGTTTCCTATTGGTAGATTCATGTTTACTCCGTGTTATATATTCACGGGAGTTTCTTAAGTTAGAACACGTATATAATTTAAGTCACTGATTATATACATGCATAATATCTGTTTCTTGTTTAAAATCTCAGTATTTGATCTGATTTTGCCCTGTTCACACGTTCTGATTTAATTTCTTGCTTTGAAATATTATGTCCTGCATATTCATTACCTTTTAGTTGGGATTCTTCTATTGAGCTTAGATGTAGCTCACTCTATTTTCATTAACATTTTAGGTTCTGAGGCTAGAGCTCCCGGCACCGAGAGCGATCCTGACCATCAGCCTGATCTAGAGGCTGAGGCTGAGGCTGAGGACGAGGAGACTGACGTCCAGGCGGATGACTTTTATCCTTACTCTGGGTATACGAGTCTTTTATTTTTAGAATTTTTGTATGAAATTTTGGATTATTGTGTGCCTGGTGGTCACTTTCTGTACTTACTTTCTGTAGATATTTTTTCTTTTCTTGTATTATTATACATTCTATAGGAACCACTATCAGGAATCATTGTTTGGATGATAGATGTCCATCATCAGTGATTCTTTTTTGTTCCTTTTTGAGAATGTATATTCTTTTGATATATATATATATATATATATATATATATGTTATATTTATTTCTTCTTTCTTTTTACAAAGCCTTATGTAATGACTTGATCTACCACTGTTAGGCAGTGTCTGCTTGATTCCCGCTATACGAGCAGACACTTCATGATTTGTCCTGGGGATCATCCAAAGTATGATCCTGATGGCACGAATTTTTGAGCACGAAAATTCGGGTTGTCACAGATACACCTCTTCGACTTTGGATCTAACTTAGATCTCTGCATGACTTGTACATGAACGTATGCTAAACACCTGAAAATTCTAAGAGCGAAATAATTTCTAGCTTTTGCTGTCCAATCTTTTTCTGGGCTTTGAAATCGATCGTGTGGATGACAACCGATTTATGATAAAGCAAGCAATATTCACTGTCTCCGCCTAAAAAGGCCCACATTTAATCTCATGCTCCTTCCTCTTTCCAAGAGGGTTTTGTTCATTCATTCTGCGACTCTGTTCTACTGTTGAGTCCATAGATTATTGAATTAGCAAACAATGCCCTCATCCTTACAATATTTCTAAAATTTTGTAGACTTGTACTCTAATCCGTTATCTGACATGAGACACTTCAAATGTTTTCCAGTCTGTTTCTCAACTTCTGCTTTTCACTGTTTAAATTTTATGAACACTTCCGACTTGTATTTTATGAAATAAATCTAAATCTTCCTTTAGAAGTCTTCAATGAAGGTGACAATATTTTGCACCTTTCTTTGATGATTCTACTGCAGGTCTCCAAACATCTGAATGTACGTAGTCTAACACCACTTTGCTGTTATGAACTCCAGTGCTAAATCTGACCCTGCACTGCTTTCCACACTACAAAAATAAGGTGTTTCAGCGACACTTGCTGTTAAGGCAGTTTTTGGTAGCGGCAAGACTAATAGCAGTAATTTTTTGTAGCGACATGACTAATAACAACAATTTTTTGTTAAAAAATTACCGCTAATAGTCTTATTTTTTGTAGTGCCATATAAACAATACTTGCAGAACCCAGGCTTGCAGTTCTTAACACCCTTTAAAAAATTTCGTTCATGAAGTTTCGTCATCCCTTTTTCACTCATATGCCCTAAGCGCATATGCCACAGATCTGTGTCATCCATACTACTACCTTCTGTAGTAGATACAAAAGTCCTCCTACAACAGTATTTTCTACCAATCTGTATAGGTTTCCATCAATCTGACCTCTCATAATGATCATGACCCCTTTAACAGCCTTTAATGCTTCACCTTCTATAATGTATTTATAACCACTGAAGTCTAATGCACCCAAAGAAATTAGATTTTTCTTTAGATCTGGTACATGTCTTACATCATTCAGAGATCGAACCATACCATCAAACATCTTAATTTTTACGAATTCGATTCTAATAGTTTTACATGACGCATTATTTCTCATCAACATAAATCCACCATTGAACGATTTGTATGTATCAAACCATTCTTTATTAGGACACATATGCCAAGAACAACCATAATCTAAAATCTATGCATCATAAAATAAATTCGTACCTGTGGTAACGAATATAACGTCACCATCGCCTTCGTCCGCATTATTTTCTACAATGTTCGCCTAATATGATGCGGAGGCTTTTCCTTTATCTTTTTTCTTATCTTCCAATTTACGAAATAACACACAAAATAAGCAAAAACGCAAACACAAGGTTTATGTGGTTAAGAAATTTGCCTACATCCACCGGTGATGCTGTCATTTCACTAAGCTGTGAAAACTGGGGTTACAAATCTCTTAGATCTCACCTCACTCAGAATAATGAGTTCCCTTCTAATCTTTAATTTCTAACATAACCTTAATTTCTAATTAGGCTTATATAATACATGTATAAATGCCCAAATACGATATGACGAAAATACCATTCAGTACCCCAACAAAATTCGAATCCGTAGATGAAAGAGCCCCGAAGTCGTAGCTACGAACTCATGTTCGTGGCTACAAACTTGAACCCAAAAGTTCAAGTTAGTGCACTCGTGGCCATGAACTCGGGGTCGTAGCCACGAGATTCAGGTCACAACTCAACCATATGACATGTCCTTTTCTTGAGTTCGTGGCCACAAACTTGAACCCGAAAGTTCAAGTTAGTGCACTCGTGACCACGAACTGAGCAATGTGACATGTCCTATTCTTGATGTGTAACATTTGAACTAAATTAATTAATGATACTATCTTTTTTTTAATACGGACCAGACACTATAGTTTCTATGTATATATATATATATATATATATATACTGTTTGAGAACCACACTATATTTACGAAACATGTGAATGTGATAGTATGATTGAATGGGTACCATTATACTCACCCTATTAGGCCGCTTTCTCATCCCACCTTCAACCGGCATATATTGATCGCCTTTAAATTAGATGGAGGTCATTTTTTGTTCCTATCTTCTGTACAATGGATCTATGGATTGTGGGCGTCACATCAGACTGTTGATTTTTATTACACATGACACATTTAAAAAATTGACCCTCAAATCATATGACCCCCATCCCGCTCAAGCATATTTTTACCGTCACTTTTTGATATGTGTGTTATGTGTAATAAAGAACCGACCATCTGATGGTACACCGACGATCCATAGTATAAAAGATAGTATGAAAGATGAGTGTAAAAAATGACCTCCATTATTCTATTCAAAGGTGATCAATGCACGCCAAGCGAAGGTAGTAGGCTGTGAAGTGCTTATTATTTGACAAAAGAGTCATTTAATGCATAAAGTTACTTTTTCCCCCACATGTAAGGGAAAAGGCTTACTAGCCTTACCCTCGTAAGCGTGCCCTATCAGATGTTTTGTGATACGAGCATTCTTCAAACGTGCCCTATCCAGATTATGTTTTATCCCAATTGTTGGCACAAAAACTATTTATATCATTGCTTCAAATGAGAGTATTAGATGTTCTTTGAACATGACACAAGTCTCAAAAATATTTAATTTTTCCTTTTATACTAAGAGGAATCAAAGTCACCAAAAACAACATTTTTCTGGAAAAAGATGTATACAAACCGTGTTTTTTTCAAGAGAAGCATAAACAATTATTTATTTCAAACACATATTTTCATTCAAGAAGTATTCACTTTTTTACATATATATATCAAGCATTTTAAACAAAAAAATAGGTTTAATCAAATACATTTTCATATATATATATATATAGTAATATTTTCCCCCTATTTTTTATCATAATTTATGTCTCTTTACTTTTTTCTGAATTATTCCCTTGCCATATTCTTTCTTTACTTTATTTTTCATCCTATTTATACTCATACGTGTTGTTTTTGTTAGTGTATTGCACAAAGATTGATAGAAAATAGATCGGAAAATTGCTTCAAGGCGCGATTAGATCGCTGTCTTTAAGACAATATTTGCCCCCTATATGCAACAGGATATCGGCAAATTCGCCTCCAGGATACAATGAAGCCTCGGTGAAGAACCGATCTGTTAAACACTACGTTGCACTGTAGTGTGCGACCCAACGAAACGAAGACGCAGAATGCTCTGGTTTGCACACGAATTCTGAGGGCTCAGATGTAAGATTCGGAAATTGCAAGTGTTTAGAATCCCTCCTCTGGCCTCTATTTATAACTTTCGGAGCACCTTTTCAGGGGCGATTGTGTCTGTTGGTTGCTTGCAATCGAAGGCCCTGATCGATCCGATCAACGGTTGCAAGGATCCAACGGTTCACATCCGAACAGTTACATCTTTTGGTCAATCGATTTATTCGAATTCAAATCGAATCGCTTTTGTTCGAATCCAAATCCGACCGCTTTTTGAACGGTCGGAATCGCCTAATGCACACATGTGCGAAAGTACAAAGTGCGCGCTTAATTGTGTTTTTGACATCGCACATCGTACACGCGTCGTGGCGGGCGAACCGCCACTATGAGTTGTGTTCTTCTTATTAAGCCAAACAATATGGAAGGTAAGTTTCCATATATAAGCCATGAATATTTCTTGTAAAATAGTGAGGTGGGACAAAACATTTACAACACTTTTAAACTTATGGTGGGAAAAATTTCCCTCTAATATTAATTCAAAATTCAAGTAATTTTGACTTGAAAGTTAAAAGCATCCTTTTAATATGGAACCAATCACTTTAAGGAACCATTTAAAAATAAATAAACATTATTAAATTAATAATAGATAAATATTATTAAAGTAAAGGTAAATATCCAACAATTTTTTCTTCCAAATTTTCCCATGCCGTTTTATTTCAGTACTCATCTTTGTGACTGTGTGGAATACCACAAATCTCGTGTGACAGTAGTTGCTACCTCCAAATGTTACCTGAAATTCTTTAAGAACTTCTAAATAAAGATATATCATTTATTAAGGAAACTACAAAGAACCTACTCAAAGGAAAATGTGATTAGGCAGTTCATTTTAACATGAATTGTCCTAGAAGCGGACCTTGTAGGAAGGGTTAGAGACATAAGAAGCTCAAAGAAGTAGGAGAATAGGAAGACAAGTCAAAACATAAAAATAAGTTATGAGACGGGATATGAAGAATTGTGAAAATACAAATATCTTAGCATTGATCAAAAGCGATATCCATCCTGGGAAGGATTCACTACCAAAAAAAAATGTGGGTTTTAGCAACGGTGCTTTAACGTCGTTTGAGTAAAAAGGCTACTACATATACATTTTCACGACGCTTTTGATAAAAGCGCCTCTAATTGTTAACGATTTTATTTTGCGTCATATTGGTTACGACGCACTAATACAATATTTGCGACGCTTTATTTTGCAAATGCTATTATACTAAAAAATATGAGTGACGTATTTTATAGGAGGCTGCGATTTAAAATATTATGCATAGCGTTTTATTAGCAGGGATGTAAGTAGCAAATACGCTGGCGTTTTCTTTGATAAACGTCGCTTCTTACTTCGCGCCAAAATTCAAAGCGCCTTTTCAGTTCCCTCGCGCTAATTACTTAACACTCTCTTTCCCAACCACATTCCCAAACAATCTCTCGATTCCCGCAGATCTCTCCCAAAGCTCATCGTTCTCGCCTCTCTCTCCCAAATCTCTCTTGTTCAATCAGATTCAGCTATGATTCTCAAATCTGTCTTTTGCACCATTTTCCCTTTACTTCCCTACCACAATGCAACCCTAGAGTCGTCTCTGCTCGACCTCAGATCAATCGTAGATGAAGAATTCTCTCCTCAAGTAAGTAAATTAAAGTCACATAAAACTTGCATTTAGGTTTTTTTCTGCCATCAAAACACCTAATTGTGGTTTCTTTAATAGCAGCAATGAAGCAAAAGCCCCATTTTCTGGTAGATTCGAATTCTGGATCAGCTTGTGTGCAATCTTTCTCTACATGCCTGGATTTGCAATCGGGTATTTTTTCATTTATTATATCTTAATTAATTTTTTTGAATATTTTAATAAGTTTTTATATTTAATTTTGATGCTCATCATTATCGTCTTCTTGCTCATAACAACCAAATGTTTTTTATGCAGTTTTTTATTTGTTTGTTTCATTGCATCCTAGTTTCTCCCTGCACATGTTTGTAGAATTGCCCCTAAGAAATTTAAGGATTTATTTTTTCTATGTCCAATTCATCAAACATCTCTTTTTAAGTAGAAACAAACTTTTATCTAGTATAATGTATCTTGCTATTGCATAATAATACTGAACTACATATTTGGGGTGTACACATAACACACATAATGTGAGTATGATATATCCCCTTCTTTGAAGGTTTTCATGAATGGGTAATCTGCCAAGAATAGCACATCATAAGGTGCAGGCATACCACCATGGGTAAACCCTTCTGATGACATTGTAGGCCAAGTTGGGGGTAAATATACTGTTGGAGGTTGCAGTCGAACGATGGCACCCGCCTGATGCATGGAGGGGTCAGAGTGCCGAATGACATTGTGGCGAAGCCTAAGTGATGGCGGTAGAGGTCGAGGGAGGAAACACGTGTGAGCCAATGTGCGCCAAGTTCTCTACTGTATGGTCAGTGTTCAGATCTAATCCAATCAAGTTTCCTAGTCCAATGATGCCTAAGACACGCTTGGTTTCAATCCATGGGTCGAACTAGAAGCTGGTTCATCAAGAATCTCTTGATTAAATTGCACAGCCTTTTGAAGTCAATTCTCCCCTCAGATTTTTTGCAAATTTTTTTTTTCAAAAAGTTCTGTGGGAATTTGCTATGTTTCCAAAAGAACCTCATTGTAATTCGTTCCCATTCTTTAAGGACACCTTTAGGGAGTTTAAAGGATGGGCAACGAATTGATGAGTTCGACACGACCTGCAAGAGAGAGAGAGTAGACGATTCTTCTGAAAGCTGACCATATAATTGAACTTGTAAATCCCAGCTTCCACCAATTCGCCTAAACCAATTGGTGTTAGGGAGGGCTTTAGCTTCGTACTTGAACTTGTGTTCACGGCGGTCAGTCCACTGTCGGTGATTAGTCCACAGAGTTTTACTAGGGTGGATTGTTTGGTCCCATACCCAAACAATCCCCTGAAGGAACCACCCTTGGTGACTCGAACACGAGACCTAGTGCTTTGATAGCACTTGTTAATCCCAGCTTTCACCAATTCGCCTAAAACCAATTGGTGTTAGGGAGGGCTTCAGCTTTGTACTTAAACTTGTGTCGTAGCTGGTAGTCCGTAGAGCTTACTAGCGTGGATTGTTTGGTCCCGTACCCTAACAGAACTTATCAAAGTGAGGAGGGCAATGAGTTCACCAAAGGCAGGTGGGCAGCAAAGGAAGTCCAAGATATTTCAACGAAAGAGAGGTCTTGCCAGATCAAAAGATGTCTGCAATCTAGTTTTTCAATCTACAATTTCCCAAGATATCCAAGAATTCTGGCGGGCAGGGGATCTGTGCAAGGCTGGACTGCACTTTAGAAAGAAACTGCGTTTGGTCGACTTTCCCCCACACTACCTGCGACAAGAAATGCCTGATCACTCACCCCTTTTAATCCAAAGTTCCAACTTCGTGGATTTTGATGGGAAAACTGGGATTGAACCTGCAACCTCAAGGCTGGCGAACATTCAATCCCAATTTTCATCTCACTCCTCAAATCCAAGGCTGGCCTAAGAGGAAGAGGACGTTGTTTCTCGCTTTGATGAGTTATTTACAAACTAAAAATCATGAGTCCATCGGCTACTCTATGGCGACTCTTGCTCAAGTTTTTTCTATTCGGGTATATCGCAGCTTAGAAACCTTGCAAGAACATCACTTGTGCCAAAAGTTAGATGAAACTAGCACGGACAAGGCAAGAATCATTAATGCGGGATCGAACACTTCAAGACCTTGTTATATCTCAAAATATTGGAAAAGGTTGCTCCTGTTATATGTCAATGGCACCCGCCGCCATTGGGTGTTTCGAAACTTAATGTGGATTGGCTAATAATATGGGGGCTGTTGGAGGAATAATTAGAGACCATCAGGAGAACCTGGTGAGGGCTTTGTTAGGAAGTTGTTTTGCAAGGACACCAAGGAGATAAAGATTGAGGCTATCAGTAATGGGATCAAATGGGTTGAGAACTGTCAGAGCCTCAGAGGAATAAGGTTATCCTTGAGATAGACAACAAGGATGCTTATGAGGAAATAGCTAAGAAGGCTCCTAGATGGAAGGACTTTCTGGCTATTGAAGGTATTCAGGAATTTCTAAAGAGACATTCTAATGTCTCTCTTTCCCTTGCACTGAAGAAGCTAGTGCTTGTGCGAGGTGGGCTGCAAACCATGGAAATTCTGCAGATAGTGTGGTTCAGTGGCCTGAGAACACTGAGGTCCCTGAGGATCATGATATTCTTGTTAGGAAGGACAAGTGCCTTAATTTTGTTTGTGTGTAATATCTTTTTGCTCCATTGATTTCTTTGGTCTTGGGGTGATGGCGATGCTGAAGCTCTTTGGTCATGGAAGTTATGGTCTTTTCTGTATTTTGTACTCTCCTTGGTTTCTGTTGAATACATTTTTTATTTACCGATCAAAAAAAAAAAAACACTTCAAGAACCTCCTCAACACTCCGCATGTGACCAATTATCAAAAGAGCTATATCAACATGGAAGGCAGAAAACTTTGTCAGGCAGACCCCAACTTCTCACATTCTGACTGTTGAGGAGGTTAGGGATACCACAAGAGCAAGTGAAATTACTATTATATCCTTAACTTATGGGCCCTTTGGTCCGGGCAATCATGGCTGGATCATCTGTACTTCCCAAGTGACTCAGTAGCATTGGTCTCCAAATAACAACACAAATTGCTTAGGCAGCTCAATAATACCTTCACCGCTCTATTTCCTGCGACCAAAGCTGCCACCAAATTTGGTGAATTCAGGTCGATCTAACTCTTTAATACAATATATAAACTCAATGCAAAATGTCCCTTTCATGGGATGAGTAATGTCATGGGATCAATAATCAGCTTGCATCAATTGGCGTTCATCAATGGTTGTTCTATTGTAATCCTAAGCAAAACAAGTAGGAAAAATCTAAGCTCAAGGATCATAAAAACCCTTCTAATATTTGGGAATTGAAGCCCAAACTAAAAACTTCTTAACCATTTAAAGCCAAAACCCTTTCACACTCATAAACCCCAACTCTACTAAAACTCATTCATTCGTAAAACTATCTACAACCATACTCATTTGCAACAATTAAAAATCAAAATCCTAAACCCTTTAATTGTTCAATTCCAAAGCATTCATACCAAAATCAGTCACTCCAAATGCATTGATAGCCATAATATTCAAAACCCTTCACATCTAGACCCATTTGCAAGCAAACTAGCGACACTTAAATCCATTTGCAGGAAAAAAAAAATAGAAGCATAAAATAAGTGACAAAGGTTTGAACACTGGGAGAAATTTGGGTTGCTGTCTGATTGGAATCTGGTCAGATTATTTGCTGGAAAATGGAAAAGTGAGTCGTTGCATTTCCATATATCTTTAGATCCAGGTGAGTTATCAAATGAAGAACCCTAGATTTTTGCTGATGGGCAAAATATACATAGAAATATAATTTAGTGTTCATAAAAAATAGGGGCATTAGTGTTTTTGGCCAACAATGCACCAATCAGTCTTGTACATCATTGGCGCCCAAACGCCACTATTTAAACATGGATGGAACCATCTTAAAAAAGGTCCAATCGACATTTTTTAGAGTGTCCATATGGACTCTATGGCTGTGTTTGCATTGCCCTTTGGAAGAGTAGAAAAGAGCAGCTCTTGCTCTTTGTTGTTGCAAATGAACATGGAGAGAGAGAAGGATTGGAGGGAGAAAACACGGGAACTAATGAAACTAGTGATGTGGATGGCTATTTGCTTTGTATCAATTTTTTTTAACTAAACCAGGAACTGATCAACCTAGTGATGTGGCATGTCCTATCCAAAACAATGAAGTGAATGTGCTCTTAGTATCCCCTGCCTACACCATTCCAAGCGACTGAACAAATAAGTCGAAAACAATAAGAAAACAGTAAGAACTTCAAAACTATCACCGTCCTCATCATTGCCATGTCCCTAAGAAAAAATCTCTATATGATTGGGGATTGCTAGTATACCTGTTCTTCCTATACCTATGAATTACATTGGACTCATAAATGATAGATTGGGACTCTTTTTTGTTTTTCAATATTAATAAGTTGATTGTTTCGCTGAGAGTTGTTTCATGGATTCGAAACAGAGTGCTTGGGTTCTTATGAGGTTGGCTTTAAAAATCATATTTCACTACACAGTATGAGTAGAGCTCATCCCTTTGTCACTCTATAATCCATCATGTCACTCCCCATTACTTGGTCAAAATCCTTATTGGTTTTCCCCTTCTATTAATCTCTTTCGATGATGGGGTATCCGGGCTTCTTAGAACACCCGACTAAGTCTCCGGTCACATGCAACAATTGCACATCACATGTACCAGGTATGTAGGAATAAATCCCCCCAAGACTGAACACTCATAACCTTAGCAGCAGCTATTTGTGATATTGTTGTTCCTCATTCTCTTTCAGTTTTTAATAATTGCTCAATCTTCTGCCAATGTGGAAATTGATAGATCCTTTGTGGATGCAGACAGCCTTAGAAATTTAGGCTCCCAAAAAAGGTACATCTTTAATTCTTTTTGCTTCAGTTGTCTTAAGCTTACCTAAATGCTATGGCTTGTGTACCTCTTTCTTATTGGATACAATTTTGTGGTTACTGGTGTTTGAACAGCTTTACAGTTTCTCTTTTATTTACAAGGACAATCTTGTCTACCTTAGAATTTTATGCTTTGATTAAGGTTGTTAGTAGCCAATCTTGTCTACCTTAGAATTTTATGCTTTGAGTAAGGTTGTTAGTAGTCACCTACTTTGTTCTTTTTTGGTTTTTTGAGCTAATTAATATGAAGTTTCTGTTCCTGGGTAAGGTCTGAATCATGCAGTGGATCTGGCTCCAAGGCATGTAGAGAGAAAATGCGAAGGGATAAGCTGAATGATAGGTCTCTCTCTCTCTCTCTCTCTCTCTAGGGATAAGCTATATATGTAATGTTCTAGAGTACTGATTCTTCCTTCCAATCTAGCCTTGTTAGTCATATTATCTACTCTTTTTTAACTTCTGTTTTTAATTTTCTATTTTTGCAATTGACTTGGTGTTTTGTTTATGAGTTTAAATTGGCTACTTTAACTAATTGTCATTTTCTGTGTGCTTTTTGTAGCAGAGAGTAGGCGGAATTGTATTGATGTTTTATTGAAGGCAACTGGATATTTGGATTTCTCTGTGCGGCATGTTCTCTCTCAAATGCCCCTGAAGTCAGGTATGTGAATTATTAATATTATTAATGATCTTAGGAACTGTTGTTATCAACAGGTTATACAAAACTGTTGTTGTAAACCACATGAACATTGGCAATAACTGGACTGCATACCTCTTCATATGAACTTTTCCCAAAATTAGATTTCACATAATTGAAACTAGAAAGTTCTCATAATATGGTAATATTGTTTTGTCGAAGATGATATTCTCCACAAGTTGACCGGGTTGGAATCCACTCTAACCTGCAGGGTGTCTATGATCCTGCAGGGTGTCTATGATCGATCTTCACTTGCTGACACGTCAAATACCGCGACACGTACTCTGCCACATCTTATTTCAAGCCTCTCCACCATAAAATTCTTTTTCAAAATCTTGGTACATCTTCGTGCTACCCGGGTGAATTGCATAGTTGGATTTATAAGATTCATCAAGAATTGTTCGCCGTAGATCGGCATTGTCCGGAATGCAGAGATGGCCCTTGAACAATAAGGAACCATCCTCCTTGATCGAAAACTCAGATCCAATGCCTTAAGTTACATCTTGACGAATCTTGGTTAGCGCCAGGTCTTTCATCTGTAGTTCATGGATATGCTCAAATATCACTGGTCTCACTGATATATTAGCCAAAAAGGCTCTTGTAGCTTGCGACTCGATGTTCGCATCATATAATGCCAGATCCCCAAACAACTTCCATCTGTGCATACCCAAAATCAAACTAGCCAACTGATCTGAACTCTTTCGACTCAAGGTGTCGGCTACTACATTAGCCTTGCCTGGATGGTACTGTATGGAACAGTCAGAGTCCTTGAGGAACTCCATCCATCTGCGCTGCCTCATATTTAGTTCCTTCTGTGTAAACAGATATCTGAGGCTCTTATGATCGGTGAAGATCTCAAAGGTCTCACCTTATAGGTAATGTCATCAAATCTTTAGCGCAAATACGACTGTTGCTAATTCTAGGTCATATGTCGGATAATTCTTCTCATGCTCTTTCAACTGTCTTGACCCATACGCTATCACCTTTCTATGTTGATTAAGCACACAGCCCAAACTAGTATACGAAGCATCGCTATACACTGCAAACCCTCCACTGCCTGAAGGAATCACTAGTACTGGAGCTGAAGTGAGTCTCTTCTTGAGTTCTTGAAAACTCTTCTCGCATGCCTCACTCCATTCGAACCTTGCGTCTTTCCGTGTAAGTATCGTGAGTGGTCCTGATATCTTTAAAAAACCTTCAACGAAACGTCGATAGTAACCTGCTAATCCAAGCAAACTACGAACGTCGGTCACGGTCTTTGGTTGCTCCCAACTCACCATTGCTTCGATTTTGCTGGATCTACAGTGACACCAAGCTTTGAGACAACGTGTCCTAAAAAGTTAGCCTCTTCTAACAAAAACTCGCACTTGCTGAGCTTGGCGTATAAGTGGTGTTCACGTAGAGTCTGCAGGGCTATTCTCAAGTGCTTCTCATGCTCTTCCTCTGATTTTGAATAGATCAGAATGTCGTCAACAAATACTACGACACAAGAGTTTAGGTGTGGTTTAAACACCCTATTCATCAGATCCATGAATGACGCCGGGGCATTTGTCAACCCAAATGGCATCACTAAAAATTCATAGTGTCCGTATCGAGTCCTGAATGCAGTCTTCTGAATATCCTCTGCCTTGACTCTCAACTGATGATATCCCGATCTCAGATTAATCCTAGAGAAATACCTTGCTCCTTGCAGTTAATCAAATAGGTCATCTATCCTCGGAAAAGGGTATCGATTCTTAATTGTAAGTTTATTCAATTGTCGATAGTTAATGCACAGACGCATTGATCCATCCTTCTTCTTCACAAACAAGACCGGTGCTCCCCATGGAGACACATTCGGTCTAACAAACCCCTTGTCCATTAGCTCTTATAACTGCACTTTCAATTCCTTCAACTCAGCAGGAGCCATTCTATATGGTGCTTTAGAAACAGGCTCCGTTTCTGGTGCTAAGTCGATGGCGAATTCCACTTCTCTCTAAAGGCAATCCTGGTAACTCTTCCAGAAATACATTGGCGAAGTCTCGCACAACAACTATCTCAGAGATAACATTCTTCTCCTTATGCTCCTTCAAAAATGCCAAGTATCCACTACACCCTTTTCTGATCAATCGCTCAGCTCTGACTGCCAAGATAAGTGGCATGTGCGTCGACCTCTCTCCTCGAAATCTAAACGATCTTTTTGTGTTGGGTCTGAAAATGACGACTTTGTTCTTGCAATCTACCATCGCACAGTGAGTTGATAGCCAATCCATGCCAAGGATCACGTCGAATCCTTACATGTCTAATAGGATTAGGTTCGCCAGTAGCTCAAAGATGTCTCCATCCATGACCCTCACGATCACGGAGTTGCAACCCTTCTCGGTATCAACCGATTTCCCAGTAGGAACAGTCACGGTTAAAACGAAGTCTAACTCCTCTGGGTCGACTTTCATCCTCTTTGTGAAGCGAGGTGTAACAAATGAGTGGGTAGACCCCGGGCCTATCAACACTCGAGACTAGTATGTCACGTCGCTTCATTTCTTATGAATTTGTAATGTACCTAATCATAGATACACATATATATATATATATATATATATATATATATATATATATATATATATATATATATAATGTTTATCATCACACTAGAATTTTTTACATGCAAGTTCTCTTATATTTTATACATGGATGCACCTTCTCTATCGAAAATTTTTAAGAATTGAAATTCTTTATTTAAAAGAATGCTCCCCTTGAATTACATCGTTTGTATTCTGAGTCTCTTGAGCTGTGATTGCGTAGGCTCTCCCTTGGACGATCGGCTTCTGTGCTTGTATAGGTCGTGGAATAGGAGCTGAAGCCGTCTTCCCTTTGTTCATCTCAGGAAACTCCTTGATCAAGTGGCCCACCTTGCCACATCTAAAGTAGCCCCGAGTTCCCTGCCTATAGTCAGCTGCCCTATGAGACTTGCCACACTTGGCACAAGTCTCACGAGGTGTGGAAGAAGCTGCTCGTGAGAACCCCTGAGTAATTGTCATTCCGGTCGTGATAGCAGGGCTCTAATATCTCATCGGCCTCCTTGATGCAAGCAATGAAAATCTCTATTGGTTGGTTTGCTGCGCCGGTCTCCCATAACCTCCTTGAAACGGTGGTTTCTGATTGTTTGGTATGAATCTCGGCTTTTTGTTCACCGGTTCGTAGTTCCCCGTTCTGCTCTGGTCTGTGTTCCACCTTCCTTGTTGCTCCCTCTAGCGGTACTTGTTATTATTTTCTTCCTCTACCACCAAGGCCTTGCTCATGACCTCTCCATAGGTCCTCAGCTGGAATGGCGCTACTCCTCCCCTCACGTCCGGCTTCAATCCTTGCTGAAACATCTTCGCTTTCATCATTTCTGTGATGACGTAGTCGGGCGCGAAGCGAGCGAGTCGCATGAACTCCACTCCATATTCTCTCACAATCATCTTCCCTTGAGTAAGCTGTAGAAATAGAAGCTCCATTTGGTTCCTCACCACTTTCGGGAAATACTGCTTGTTAAATTCCTCGACGAACTCATCCCAAGTCTAGGGCATATCTGGGGTCTCCTGGGCCCTAGTCCTAGAAACGAACTTCCACCAAGGCCCAGCCTCTCCATCCAACATATAAGCTGCCCATTTGACACTCTCGTCTTCCGTGCACATCAGTACACTGAATACCTTCTCTATCTCACTCAGCCAATGCTCCGCTACCATGGGCTCTCCCTATTCAGAAAAGCTAGGAGGTTTCAACCTCCTAAACTCAGTAAAAGTAGAAGACACTGGCGGTGTCGGAGCCACTAAAGGTGTCGGTGGCTGATGCTGCTCGTGGGCAGTATGAGCTGCCAAGGATGCTGCCTGTTGGGCCATAGCAGCCGCCATGGTCTCCATGTTGTGTATCATCCTCTGACGCTCCTCTCTATCCTCATTTCTTTCTCTGACTCTCTCCTGTTCTCTCTGATCTTGATCCTGTCGATCTCGATCTTGGTTCTCTCCTTGATCTTGGCTCCCTTAGCCACCACTTTCAGAAGCCCCTCTATCTCCTATAGTCTCTCTATTGATATCCGAGATGAGATCATCTCGACTACACAAATTCCTATGATGACCGCCCCTGAGTCGGCCTCTTCCTCTAGGAAACATCACGGTCTGCACGTGAAAATAAAGTTTTCATGAGCAGAAGTCCCTATGCTCTGACAAAGAATAATTGTCAGAATTTTTAAAAGAAAATGCTCTGATACCAACTGTGATAGCCCGGATTTTGGCACCCCGAAACCCGTGCCATCAGTACGATCCTCCAGACCGTGCCCCAAAACTCTACACGGAACATTGGTATAACAAACAATGATAAATAAATAAAATAATAATTGCATAAAGCGATAAAGTAACATGGCCATCTGGCACAAACAAAAGATAGTTCTACTTTCATGCCACTGCATGAACAGAGAACCGATCCGAACCATCGGTAATAAACAGATCACCGCAGATGGTTCGCCAAAAGAAATAATCAATTTAATTACATTGTTCGTCAAAAATAAAGGCTTGACATACCAAGCCGTACAATCTGCTCTCAAAACTACTCTCTGTCAAAGTACACAACAGAGTCTCCTAGAAGAAGTCCTCGGGAGGAGGCTCCAACTCGTCCCCAGGCACGTAATCCGAATCACCCGGATCTACGTCTCCCGAAGCCTCGGCCACTGCTAACAAAGGACCTGCGACGTATAGTCTAAAGGGGTGAGCTACATCCTAGCTCAATAGGGAACAACACAATGAACATATAAATCAAAATCTCACATATATTCCATGATATTCTAAGCATGATGTGTCTATGCATTTGCTAGAAAACAGTTTAAAAGATGATAATTTCATACAAGATTTACTAGTAATTTGCATGTCTTACTTTACTGTTAATTTATCATGAATAACACTGAACATTCCTAAAGCAAAACTTAAATCTTCAACTTAAGTAATCCCCGAGCAATATAGCATCGAGCCCCGATGAGATACCCTTCATCGTCGTCTAAATAGACAGTTGTTAAAATGTATTCCCTGGGAATACGACCCAAGCCCCTTTCTCAATAGGCGGCCGGGTTAAAACTCATCTCAACATCCCTGAGATGTGCTTATTGTGTATGGATAGACCTCCGCACTGGTGTACGGATTGGCCGCCGTACCGGTCACGGATATCCTGTCGAGTCAGTCGTGGGTATCCTGCCACGTCGGTGGGGTATCCTAATCAAACCTCAAATAACAAAAATAACATGTGTTTTACATATAGTTGTTCACCGTGTAAGTGTGCTATCTTATATCAGTTAGGCCTCAACAGTAATTATTCAATCATATATACATCCCTGGGATGCCTAATTTACTCGCATCATACTGATGCCTTTATTACTTTCTCATCTCCTAGGGATGTCTCATTCTCATTAGATTATTTGATCTCAGTTACTCGCATCACACAGATGCCTTTATCACATTCTTGGTGTCACACACGCACCCTTTTCACAAAGATTTTCACAGTTAAAACATTTTTAGTTTGAGTTCTATATCACTACATACATGCTCTTGCAATTAAAGTACATGTTCAAGGTGTTCCCTACCTCAGGTATCAGATGGTCCAAGCATCAAGATCCCACGCAGCTCCTTATGCTCGCTTTCACACGTACCACCTATTGTACATCACAACACATGTAATACATCACTAAAGATGCTATAGAGAAGGTCCTGGGCCCTCCATGAATCTCCAGGTCAAACTAAGAAGTCAAGTAAATCTGCCAAAATCGATTAATCGATTCCCAAAGTTGATTAATCGAAACCCAAATCGATTAATCGATTCCCAAAATCGATTAATCGATTCCCAAAATCGATTAATCGAAATCCAAAATCGATTAATCGATCCCAAATTGATTAATCGAAATCCCTAAAATGGCAAGGTCGATTCTCAAATCGAGTGGTCGAAAGTCCGAAATCGATTAGTCGATCCCAAATCGATTAATCGAAATCCAAAATCGGCTAATCGATTTCCCAACTCGATTAGTCGATTTCCCTAGGTCTTGTTTCTCCAGCCACTGGGGGTACCCAGTCGATTAGTCGATTCCTAAATCGATTAATTGACCTTCAACTTCGATTAATCGATTTCCAAATCGATTAATCGAAATCGGGCATCCCTGACGTTTCAACTTTCGGACCAAAATCGATTAATCGAATCTCAATTTCGATTAATCGATTTGGCCAGATTCAGCCCCCTTTCGGGCTGTTCTTCCCAAATCCCTTCTCTTCCTTTTCCTTCATTTTTCTAAGTCTCTACTCTACTCTTTGAACTATATTGACTGAATTTAACTCATCACATTTTTATGTATTGAAATCTAATAAAGCTTACCTCAATAATTATCTTAAAGGATTTATTTGTTTGGTTTGATGGCTAGGGTTTCAGCTTTTGCTTCAATGATCCCAACGCATGAATCCGGCAGTTAATGCTCAATCTTCCTCTTGATTTATATTAACTCCATAGCTTCAATAACTCCTCTTGGTTCCTCTCTCTCTCTCTCTCTTCTTAATTCCTTCACCAACCAACACAAAAGGAGTTCTAGGGTTATTAAAACCCTTATATCCTCTCTCCTGCTTGTGTGTTAAACACATACACCAGAGATAGGTGTACGTGACCACTAACTCACACTATGCACCACGCTTAGGTCACATTTGTACTATGTCAGCTCATCACTCTATGAGTTCATTGTTTGACCATTACTTGGTCAACCCTACGACTAGTCGAGCACGGATCCCGAGGTCAAAGTTCAACACTCAATTTTTCGGGATATTACAATAGTGGCAGTATCGAGAGTAGGATATTTAGTTTAGTGGATTATTTTATCATTCCGCATATTTATTATTTATCTATAGTACCATATATCGGATTTGTTTCCGACTCTTATTTTCTTTGATTAGTATTTATTTCATGAATTTTATCGCATTTATTATTCATTTATGGTTGCCCTGATATTTTATTCTTTTATTGTTGGATTCACGAATTTTGTAAATCATATAAGTATGAGAACTCTGATTATGTGTATATCCGCTTAACATATCTAGGATGTCATAATACGAAATTTTAGGCCTTCGGAATGGGATAAAATTTCAGATCGTGACACTAATTGTTAGTGAGAAATTGTTCAGTTGCCATTTGAAAGCAACGGGATGAGACAAAGGATTAGAATTTTTGTGTGGTTGGAATCTAAATGGTCCCTCGGTGCACCCAACTACATGTGTAAGGGATGAAACAAAGGAGTAGAATTTTTGTGTGGTTGGAATCTAAATGGTCCCTAGGTGCACCCAAGTACATGTGTAAATGAAATTGATGAACTAGTCTTCCACATGATTAATAAGTCAACTAAAGTCTCTGTCTTTGATTAGGAATTAGGAGAGAGGACATAGATTCTTTAGAAAATTATTTCGGCGCCAATTACGGTTAGCCGAGCCATTCATACTATACTTCTACACAGCCAGCCAACAGACCGTTGAAGGTGAGGTGACTCCTACCTTCCCCCACTTTGCCGACTTCCGAGAAACATGCCTCATTTTATTTATCATAAAAATAGACAGAAGAAAATTGCATATGTTCAGCCCAACACAACCTCACAAAACCTTGCTCCATTCACACCCAAACCTAACTAACCTTTTATGGAGTCAATTAATTTCAAAGTTGTCATGCGCCAAGCTAGAGGTCCATCTGTATGCTAACATGAGGAACATTTTTGAAGTGGACACATGGTACTCATATAAGATGAGAGGTTAACAAAGCACCGGTTGATAGGCTTAATGTGACGACTCAGACCCACATGCCATAATATTATTCAGTTCTTGGCTTAGGTCTCCGTCCCGGTTTTGTTTCTGGCATCGATTTAAGTCTCCACCCAAAAAGCGTCATGGCATATAGCGTTCGTAATCATATATAGCTTAGGGTCAGGACTTTTCCCTGTCCGATGTGGGACTATTACATTTTCCTACCTTATAGAAGAGCCGTCCTCGGCTCTAATACCATTATGTGACGACGGCCAGACCCACATGCTACAATATTGTCCGATTTTGGGCTTAAGTCCCCACCTAAAATGCGTCATGACATGTAACATCCGCAATCACATATAACTTAGAGTCAAGACTTTTCCTTATCCAATGTGAGACTATTATACTTAATCACGACGAAAAAACACAAGAGAGAGATAGGCTTACTCACTGATGACGACACCATGTATGTATCGATGGAAACATGGCCTGGAAAAACGTTTTTCCAGACTTGTATCAAAACATCGCAATACTTTATTATAAACCTTGCCATAAATATGAATCGTTCAAATTTTGGTCAAATTATAAAAATTTGAATTTTATTCTTAAAATGGAAAGTTAACTTTTTATATATTAACTAATTTTAAATTAATTTTTTGAAAGATTACTTTTTTTTTATTAATATACAAGATATAAAATATACCTCAGTTATTTTTATAAACAAATGGTCAGAACTTTCGGTATCACTAATGTGAAGGAAATAACCAACTTGAATGGTCATAACCCTAGCTCTTAGATTTTCAGTTCCTAGCACACAGTCCAGAGAAAAAATTGTATCTTAGATGGTAATTTCAGCTTCCAAATCCAGATCCAATCCTTTTTCTGAAATTTCTTACACAACATCTTGTAAGAGGATTTCACGAAAAACTGACCATTTTCACTTCGGTTATATATTTATTCTTTCGTCTTCACCATCAAGATTAATTTGAAAATGATCCAACAAGGATGAAAGACTGCTAAATTCGACAGTCTCCGTATCTGTTAGTCTCCTCTTAACCAAAATATGCCAATCATTGATGTTATCTTTGTTAAGATATCAGATATTAAGGCTTTGGGATCAACAATCACAGAAAAAAAATGGGGATAAAGTTTATTGAAAGTCTCGATGATCTCACTCTAATTATCGACCCCAGAAATACACATTCTCGCCATTTCCAACATTAAATTTGATATTTGATATTTGTTAGTGACAATTTAATGCCACTAACTAGATCCGTTGGAGTTTGCAATTTCTTTTATATTGCAAACATATCTTGATATTTGATATTTGTTAGTGACAATTTAATGCCACAAATCAGAACTCGAATCTCTGAGTACCATTTCATAAGAAGGTAACTATTCATATATTTAATTAGTTTAAATCCAAGAACACCAGCCCATTTTAGTTTCGTGATATTCTCCCATATAGTAAGATGAAATTTTCTTTTATCACCTAAATCTTCCCAAAGAGAATTCCTTTATGTTCTTTCAATTTCTTCGCAAACTTTATTGGGACATTTGTAAATAAAGAGGAAATAATTTGGGATATTGTTAATAGCCGACATGAGAAGAATAATTTTGTCACCTTGGAAGAGCATTCTACTTTTCCACCCAGCAATTTTGTTATTAATTTAAACCAAAAAAGGCTCCCAATCTCTGGCTTTTGGTTTCCATATCCCCACAGGAATACACTAGTATTTAAAAGGCGAGTTGTTTGGTTTAAACCCTTTTTTAGAAGCAGTCTTTGAGAAAATTCTCGTCTAAATTCACCCATATATATTAGATTTAGAATAGTTAACCATTTGACCCGTGGCTTTCTTCATATAGCTTTAAAATACTTTTCATGTGTTGAATATCTTTTATTTTTATTTATTTATTTATTTTTTATTTTTTTTTTATAATCTGAGTATCCGGGACTCTTAGAGCACCCGCCTAATCCCAGGGGTATATGCGCACCTCAAATTTAGCACATGTCGGATCAACACAGGATATAAATCCCTAGGGTGGTCTCAAGGGAGGGAGGAGATTCGAACTCAAATTTCCTGCTTTTGGAAGCAGGTACCTGACCAGCTCACCTAACTCCTTGAGGTTGAATCTCTTTGATTTTCTCATCACATAAGATGAGAGAGCCATCGACATGCATATTAAAGCAGAGAGATGCTACCTTACCCTCAATTTCAATTTAGTACCTATTTTTATTCAAATGTGGGGCTGTTATTTACATGAAATACTAAATAAGTGGATGTCCTATTTTCTGAAGCGTGGAATTGTCCCTTGTTTTCTAATGACATTAATAAGACTGATAGCTCTCAGTTTATGAAACAAATCGGCCTCAAAATAAAATTGGTCAGTCTCGAAATAAGATTGATCGGTCTCAAAATAAGACCAATTGATCTCGAAAATTTTAGATTATATTTGAAAATAGTATTTAATTGATATTATTCTAATTTTAAAAATATTAGAAAATCTTATTATTCTAATTTTTAAAATATTTGAAAATCATATTAATTTAAAATCTTATTAATTAAATATTAGAAAATCTTATTAATTTTAGATTATATTTGAAAATAGTATTTAATTGATATTATTCTAATTTTAAAAATATTAGAAAATCTTATTAATTTAAAATTGATGTGTGACATGCATCATGAGGTATGTGTAATTGATGTGTCACATGTGTTGCATACCACATAACACATGTAATTGATGTATCATGGGGTATATGTCACATGTGTGACATATGTGACACATAATTAAATGTGTCATGACACGTGTAATTGATGTGTCACATATTCACATTTGTCAGATACCCCATGTCACATGCGACACACATGTGTAATTGATGTGTCATGGGGTATGTGTCACATGTATAACACATGTGTAATTGATGTGCCACATATCCCATGACACATATGTAACTGATGTGTCATGGGGAATGTGTTACATGTGACACATCAATTGCATGTGTCATGGGGTATGTGACACACATAAACCCCATAATTATTAGCAAATTGACTCATATAAATCTCAAAATAAATAAATTAAGTTATAAAGTTAAATGACTCACATAAATTGACTCTCATAAACCCCATAGTTAGAAATTAACACACATATTATTATTTAATAAATTATTTTATATATAGACCCACATAAACCTCAAAATTTTCTCAAATTAAGGTGGTCTATGATAAAACCCCCTAATTTGAGTTTAAAAATTTAAGATCTATCATATTTAAAGGTAGATCTTAAATAAATAAATCTTCTAAAATATATATCTAGTGGGTAAATCTAGTTTTCACTAGATCTACCACATTTTTGAGTAGATCTAGTGAAAATAGATTAAAAAATATAAGCAAATAAAGAAAAAATAACTTATATGATGGAACATGATACCTATGTGATAATATTCGACGAAAACGTGAAGATTCTGAGCTTTTTCGGGTGGTCCGTAGGCTAACTTTTGCTCTCCCGATTGTTAAGATAGAGGAAGAAGAAGAAACCAGCTGAGAAAGAGGAGAAACGGGGGCAAAGAAGGGGCTGAATTCGCAGAAAAAGGGGCTGAAACCACGGGTCTCAAATTATCGGACGATTATTTGTCTGTTTCGTCTGATAATTTTTTATAGAAATTATCGTCCGATACGAACGATATAGGCGATAAATTACCCGTATTGGATAATAATTACATTGTTTTAAGGACCATACGGTACATAGCTTTTGTATCGTATCACCCAGGGTCCAAATCTGATACGTATCGGACGATACGTATTGGTATCAGACGATATTTTGACCTATGCATTAAATACTACTTAAGTGGATGTCCTATTTTCTTAAGCTTGGAATTATCCCGTGTTTTCTAATGACATTAATAAGATTGGTGGGTCTCGGTTTATGAAACAAATCGGCCTCAAAATAAAATTGGTCAGTCTCCAAATAAGACCAACTGATCTTGAAATAAGACCAATTGATCTCGAAATAAGATTGATCAGTCTCATTTGTAACCAGTCTCACTCATTTGGAGACCGTTTGATCTTCTGTTATACAATTAATTCACCAAATTTTGGTTTATAATGTATGAACATCTGCATGTGTATGAGTTGAGATTTTAAGAGAGGACTACAAAACATAAGACTAATAGCGGCAGTTTTTTGCTCCAAAAGCTACCGCTATTAATAAATAACCTATTAAGACTATTAGCGGCAATGGCATTAGCGACAGTTTATTTTTAATAGTCTTGTTTTTTTGTAATGAGAATGAAAGAACGAGAAGTTACTTAGTACTGTGATGCACGTGATGCCTCAATAAATGCTGCCTCCACATGCAACACAAACTAATCCATTCTAATATGAACATCTGACTTACATTTCCAAATTATGCGACCTCCTCGATTTGCTATGGCACCTGAAATCAACTATAAATAGCAGGTTAGCTAGAGATGATTTGTAGCACAAAGGTCATTACAAAGTGTTGGTTATTGTAAAAATGAATCGAGAGTCAATTGTGGGTCTTGTTGATGAGATCATCATCAAGGGAGATCAGATGATGTTCTCCTCCCCTTCTTCTGATCTCTATTCATTCATCTCCCCTTCTGCCTACGACACTGCATGGTTGGCCATGATCCCTGATCATCATTACTCTAATTATCCTCATATCGGATCACCCATGTTTCCAAATTGCTTGGATTGGGTTCTTGATAACCAGAAAGAGGAAGGCTTCTGGGGTGAGCCTCATCATCATTCCAATGGTGGTGCCTCCTTGGAATGCCTGTGTGCAACCCTCGCTTGTATGGTTGCACTCAAGACGTGGAATGCAGGAAATACTAATATACACAAAGGTATGTATGCACAAGCAGTACTCTAGCTAATCACTCCAATTTTATGCCAACTAGACTGGGCAATGGTCAGATCCTACTAGGTAGAACCGGATTTCCAATCTTACCCCATCCGCTGCCGTTGGAATTGAAATACGAGAATCTTGACTGCTCATCATGCTATAAAAAGGGACATTCGCCTATTCCCAAGGGCAACGGATAGGTAGGATCAGAAATCCGGGTTCTCCCTGGGAGGACCTGACCATTGACCCAACTAGACTAGTGGATAAACTTATCAACTGATAAATTAATATTGGTGGTCCAAATTAAATTTCAGGGTTGGAATTTATTAATGAAAATGTAGAGAAGGTGGTTAAGGAGCAATGTGGAAATCTGAGCCCTCGCTGGTTTACTATTATTTTTCCTGCTATGCTTCAGCTCTCAGAGACTGTTGGCTTACAAGTCTTTCCTCAAGGCTTCACAGAGACAGTGAAACAAATCTTCACCCAAAGAGAGAAGATCCTCTCCAGGTAGATATATATATACTTCAATTCTGCCCTTTCTTTTCTTTTCTTTTTTCTTTAATTAAACAAAATTTATCTTATAAATTAAGAGATGCTATTAATTAGCTTGTGTATTCTAATATATAATTTATTTGTTGTAGGGAGGCAGTATTTGATAAATCTAAATATCCTCCGCTTCTATCATATCTGGAAGCATTGCCTATTATTAGTATAAACGATGGTATTATAAAGGAAGAGAGGCTACTTGAAGAGTTGAGCGAAGATGGGTCACTCTTCCAATCGCCTTCAGCGACTGCACGAGCTTTTATGCTCACAGGAAATGAAAGCTGTAGGATCTACTTAGAATCGATGGTTAAGCGATGTGGGCATGGAGGTGAGAATCACTGATTAGAGAATATATACACACTTGTGGCATGATGGGAGCCCTTAAGGATTAGTCCAACCATAACTTTCGGATATACCCTAAGTTATAAACGTATCCTAAATTTCATTTTATCATTTCATGCATGTGATGTGGTCCCAGCACTATGCACCCAGGTGTAGAGAAATCTCTGCACCCACTATTAGTTGGCCATCATGTAATGTCCATCATGAGGATCGAAAGTCACGAAAACTAAGGCAAGGTCAATCGGATCCCACTAAGAAAAAATAAAAATTGGATTTATGATTTTTCTACTGTTAAAAATGTGGTCAAAGTTGGGGTAATTTATTGTACCAAATTTTTGGGGTGTTACCTTATCTTTGACCATAGGTCAAAAATTCGGAAAACCGATACGCATCGTCCAGACCCAAATCCGATACGTATCGGTTCCGGACGATACATTCCAATTCTCGTCCAGTATTTTGGGTTTTTGTATGGGAGGAACTGATACGGTACCTTGAATGTATCATATCGGTGAGGTCCAAAACCGATACATATCGGTATCAGACAATATTTTGACCCATTTCTTGACCCATGAAACCGAGGGCTAAAAAGTCCAAAAAAATAATTTTTCTTTTCTTTTTAAATCACATGTTCTATGATTAATCAACCCAAAATGTGAATTCTCCCCTTTGCCTTATTATTAATCTAACTAATTGACCTATATTCATCTCAAAAAAAAAAAAAAAAAAAACTAATTGACCTATATATTTTTTTTCCCCATGCAGTTCCCTGTACGTATCCGTTTGACGAACAAGTTGTACAACTGTGTATGGTGGATCATTTGGAAAGATTGGGTTTGGCTCCACACTTTTCGGAGGAGATACAACATGTGTTGGGCAGCATTTATAGGTGATTATATAATTTAAATTTGATTAATTTGATGTATTCCAATTTTAATCAATCAATCAACAATTATATTTAAGGGGGGAATCGGAGGCCGGCCTGCTCAACTGACTTACTGACTGACTACCTCATCCCTCTCCCCTAAATCTTGTGAGCTATAAAGGGGCACATGACTAAAGGTTAGATATTATATTTTAAAAAGAAAATAATCATCGAATTGAGTACCATTTTGGCTGGATCGAAAAATGAAACCAATAAAAATTGTGACGTGCCACAATTTTTAGAGACTTTAGTCATTTTGAAACCAATAAAATCATGAAATCTCAAAACATTATTTTTAAACAATAGTAAGTGTTTGAAACGTGATTTCAAAATTTTACTTATCAAATTTCAATTATTATTGTTACTCTCTCTCTCTCATATCGATACATTTCCAATCTAATTAGGTCAAATTAGCCTATCCAAGTATAGTCGTTACTACAAGCAACCCTCCTATCAAGCCACCATTATATCTAGGTTTGACAGGATTATCATACAAAGTAGTATGTTAGACTAGTTAGCATGATTTCTTGGTTTGGATTCATCCAATGAATAATACATCAACTCTCTAAATTAATGATAATACTGGGTTACCATATATTATTACATATATCATATATATTTGAAAGTGACTGATCTAAACTTGGAAATCAGATTCTTGATTTTCCTAGTTTGAAAATGGTATTGCCAAGGAATGGTAGAATTCAATTTGAAGGTCTCCAAAATTGCCAAAGTTGAGTCGAATTCAATTTGAAGGTCTCCAAAATTAAGATTTTTAGTCAAAATTAAGTAAGCCTTCAAAGATTGATTGAATTTCTGCATTTGTGATGTCACATTCATTAAGGGACCCATGGTAACTCGCTTTATAAGCACCTTGTTCATCTCTCAATATATATATATATATATATATATAATCCCAATACTATAATGACCATCAACACACACTACAAAAAATAAGACTATTACCGGCAGCTGCCGCTATTAACAAAAAACTATTAAAACCTATTAGCGGTAAGGGTATTAGCAGCAGTTTTTTGTTAAAAGCGGCAGTTTTTGGCTGCCGCTAATAGTCTTGTTTTTTGTAGTGAGACTATTAGCGATAAGAGTATTAGCCGAAGTTTTGTTGTTAATAGCAGCAGTTTTTGTCTGTCGCTTATAATCTTATATTTTGTAATGATAAGAAGCATCAGAGTTAAGACTCATGAACCCTTGATGAGGAGGGATCTTATTCGCAAAGACAAGGAATAGGAGTTGGATGAGGAGCACATCACCAAATTAACTATAGTGCTGATCTCCTTGCGATGACTGGTCATATGAGGAATCTACCGTCATACGATGGATTGATCCCAATCTTCCACCTGCTATTCACTCTCGAATATTAACAGAAGATTTTGTATTTAATGCATATCAGTTATAATTTTTTCACTACAAAAAATAAGACTATTAGCGACAATTTTTTTAACAAAAAACTATTACTATTAGTCCTGTCTCTACAAAAAATTGCTGCTACCAAAAATTGCCTTAACAGCAAATGCCGCTGAAACACCATATTTTTGTAGCGTTTCTTATCTTGATAAATGGGTGTGGCCCCAATAACCCCAATTATTTATCAAGAAAGAAAAATACTATATATTATTATATTCTAAAAGTTAAGCTACGTATAGAGGAGTGGAAACAGAAAAATAGAGATATCTATATATGTTTTATAAAATAATCATGTATTTTAAAAATAAATTAAACTTTTATTTAATAAAAAAAATTAGTGTAAAATATTTTGTTTTTTTTTATACTAACAAAATATTTTGCTTATACATCTCCAAAAAAAAAAAAAATTGCTTATTGATACCTCTTTGTTTGTGTCATTTTATGTGACAGCCCAGATTTTCCAAACACGATTTCCTGAGATATAATTCTTTTTTTCTTTCAAATTTAAATCAAATGGGAAAATCCGGACCGCCGAATCGCAAAACACAATCTGATACAGAATTTACTCGGTACATTCACACTTATTGTGGAAACCAAAGTAGTTATAGCAAATTTGGCAGAGCTAAATATTTCATTTATATATAGATGCATGGATGGAAGAATTAAATTAAATCATAGATGATGGCCAACCATCATCGAAAACAGTGGTATATAAACAGGTATAAAGACTAAATATCTATAATGTACCAAGCTCAATTCTAGGAAGTCATCATGCCAAATCCAATTGAGCTTCACCCTTCAGTAGGTAACTTGAATCCTCCTCAAGTTCAAGGTACTGATCAAGAGCTATATATACCTGTGACGTATGGTCAAGGTGAGCTAACAGTCTAAGCTCAGTAGAAGAAATATCAATAACAATTACATCTTATCATGTCAATGCATAGAATCAGTGACATAGTTCAAAGCAGAAGCAGAACGTGAATTCAATGAAGAAATTCAAAGATTTAATAAATCCAATATTTGATGGTAGAACAAAAGCTCCTATTTCTTATTCACTACACACTATTTAGTAATTTAATGTTCGGGGTTTAGATTTCACTCATTCACTATGTTCACGTCGTTCACTGTGTTCACTTTAGTCACAAGTTCGTGGTGTTCACTATACTCACAATGTTCACTTATGTATGCTATGTAATACGTATGAATAACCGCCATACCGGTCAACATATGCAAGCTATGCAATAAGTACGGATAACCGCCGTAACGGTTCACATTTTTATACTACGCACTGTACATTGTGGACGAATAACCGCCGTATCAGTCCACATATGCAAGCTATGTAATAAGTACGGATAACCGCCATACCGGTCCACATATGTATGCTACGCACTATACACTATGGACGGATAACCGCCATCCCGGTCCACATATGCAATGTTCACTCAAAGTCCACTCACAGTCAATGTTCAGATACATTCTCAGTGTTCACATCCACTCTCAGATACAGAGTTTAAGGTTTATACTTAACTTAATGACTCCAAACTAAGTCTATCTCGTTTTTAAAGTTCAGCTTCCAATCATCCATACTCTAACCTTTCACTACGACTAATGATTCACCTTTCAATTTCTAATTAAATTCCAAAACACCTAGTCAAAGTCTTCAAAGATTCAAATACAGTCAAATTCCATCACCCAAAATTAGAGTTTCACCTGCTATAGTTTCTATTTCGAATTCAAAATTTGTATGCAAGTTCAACTAATTACATCATGTACAGAAATAGGGTAAGTCGAATCATGTGTAAAAACAGAACGAATCAGATTAAACAGAACGAATAGATTATTAGAACGAATTAGATCAAAACATAATTGAACGAAACGAATCTGATCGAAAGCTGAAAACACAAAACAATCAAATCATATGCGAAAACAAGATGGAAACAGAACATATCAGAATGGAAACAAAGCATTAGGTCAACATCAAATCTAAACCATCAGATCAAAGCATACATCAAAGAAACTATGAATCAAATTCATAAAATATAATTTTACATTAAGGTTTCCCTACCTAGTTTGGACATGTTCAAAGCGATCCAGAGGTCCTCATCCATAGTCTCCCGTTCTTGACCTAGGTCACATCAAGACCGTACCACATGTCAATATTGTCGAAAAACAAATAGCTCAAGACTTCACAGAGTTTTTTCCAAAGAAAAACAAACATAGCCAGAAACAAGGGAAATCGATCGATTGATTTCCAAATTTGATTGTTCGATTTCCTTCAGAAAATCTTAGCTCTGTCAGACTCAATTGATCAATTTTAAAATCAATTATTCGATTCCAAACTCGATCGATCGATTTTGTCAAATAGATCATTCGATTTCTTCAGAAATCTGACATATCTTAGTTCTGTCAAAATCGATCGATCGATTCACAAATTGATCGTTCGATTTTGACAGATTTTGTAGCCCTTCGGGCTTCTTATTCCTTGGCTTGTTTTTCTCCAAAACTAATCCGATTCTTTTCTATTTGCACAAAGTTCAAGACAAGTAATACAACATTAAAATACTAATACGCTCACCTTTTTAAATCACGCATTCGTCGCGTATTTCGGGCGGAAACCGAGCGTCGGTTCTTCCACTTGAAATGGCTTGAGAGCCCAACCTCTCGTACTCGTATCAGACTCAATCAAAGCCTAAAATCTTTTCATAACGTGAGACAAAACCCTTACGAGATCTTATCCAATGACTTCAGAACTTCAAAATATCCAAATCAAAAGAGGGCTTGAAGGGATTAAACCTTCGTTTCTTCATGGATCTTCATTGCGTCGAAACTCAGTGACTTCTCACGATACACAAGTTTCTCTCTCTTTCTCAGGGATTAAACCTTCGGATGTCCATGAGCGATCTCCTCAAGTTTCTCTCTCTAAAAATCCCAGGAGCTCAATTTTGCAAACCGGTATAGCTTCCAAAGGAAGCTCTGGCCTTTTATATTAAAAGGGGCTCTTTCCCTTATGAAACACATACACCCTTTGGGTGTTAGTTCTTTTCCACGAAACTTCTTGTCCTCGTGAAACGGATACACCTAAGCGAGGTGTTTCGTATTCCACCAAAAGATCTTTGGTTTGGAGTGGAGCTTGCACACCCGAATCACTGATTACACGAAATTCGGTGTTAAGTCAATAGACCACCACATTGTATGAACTGTGGCCCAAAAGCCTTACACGAAGCTCAAACAGACCCCAAACGATCCTGTTTGAAAAATTCGAAATAGTGGCGCGTTTCCTATCAGACATGCACCCCAAAACAGGACCTACGATTTTTGAAAATTTTTCAAGATGTTACATTATATATATATATATATATATATATATATATATATATATATATATATATATATATATATATATATATATATATATATGGAAAAGGCCTCCGTCCTCCATGGGAGGACTGTCATCGTCCTCCAAGCTTCCACGTGGAGCTCCATGTGGCAGCCAGCATATTGTTTCGATGCCACGTGGAGCTAGGGTGCATTGCTTAGATCATCTTTGAAAAAAAAAATTTGAAAACTCATCTCCACCGTGTAGTTTTTTAACCGTGAAATGTGGACCAATGAAACCCGTCAAACTTTGACTTGTGGGTTTAAAAAGTTTTTTCAAATTTTTTTTTTAATATTGATCTATACCGTCCACTTGTGCTCCACGTGGCACCCAAACAGTGTTTTGGATGCCACGTGGAGCTCCATGCGTATCTTGGAGGACAGTGACTGTCCTCCATTGGAGGACCTAACGGGCTCCCTATATATATATATATATATATTCTTTGAGATTGAAGATTTAATAGTTATGTACTTATGTTACTTCGGCAATTGTTACAAATAAAATGTGCAGAGATTGGATCAAGTGCAAACCAAGAATCATGGAAGAATACATTAAACCAGAGCAGATTTACAAGGATTCTTTAGCATTTCGACTCTTTAGAATGCATGGTTATCATGTATCTCCATGTAAGGCATTCATTTATCCCCATAAACTAAAGTTGCACCATCACTTATAATATGATCATTTTCTTGACTGCTTCACATTGTGTTTACAGGGAAAATTTGTTGGATTCTACAACAAAAGAATATATTCGTACATATGGAAGAGAACTATGAATCCTTTTTAAGTGCCTTGCTTAATGTCTACAAAGCAACCAATCTTATATTCCCAGGAGAGGATGAGCTTGAGGAAATCAGATCATATTCAAGAAAACTATTGGAGAAGGGTATTTCCACCAAAATATTCACGACTAGGATTGATCAATTTACAAATTTGCAGAAGGAGGTAATTAACCACTTGACTCAATATGAAGTGAATTAAACATAAAATATCTACCAATACATTGATCTATTGGCAGGTAATATTAATTATAATTTTGCTAAATTAGTTGCATTGATAGCGCACCATTATTGTTTGAAACAAACTAACAATTTCTAGTTTGACTAAAAATTATCAAATAATTTTAAGATGTTCTTATAAGAATTGAGTTATTTATAAGAATTTTTATATTTTATAGCGTAATTTATAAGAATTGTGTAATTTATATTTTAAAACGTAACTATTGTATAATTTATAAGAATTTTTAAAAAGTAATGATTGTCTTGTTCCGTAATAATATTATTATTATCTTATTAACTAATTGATATGCATCGATAATAGCATGTTTAGTTGAAAATATTGAGTCATATTGGTGTTTCACATTTTATTTTATTTTATTTTATAGATATTTTTTCTTTCAAATAAAGTTTCCTAAATTAATATTTTTATTTTTTATTTTATCTGTGCCCTATTTTCTAAAGCCGTTATTTTAACAACAATGAGAAAAGAATTGATTACTAAATTAATAGTATAAAAATTTAAATTTAAATTCTCAAAATTAATCCAAGCCAATATAGATTAAGTTGATACCGACATCTAATAAATTAAATCTTTGTGTCTTTTTTATTATAAGGAGATAATAGAAGAAATGTTTTAAATTTTTAATGAGTTTTTCGTTGATTAAACTTGTTAAATAAAATGTTTAAACCATTAATTGACTATTTATCTCTTAGGTCTTACTAAGGCTCTATTGAGGATTCATATCGTTATAATTTGGGTGAGGACTTTTTAGATTGAAAATTATATAGTGATAGTTTCAAAATACCATAAGGAGAAATGAACGTATTTATCTAATATTACCATATCAATGGCAAATTTTTGTTTCTTGTTTGGATAGTTAACTTACTAAAATTAAGTGGTGTTTAATTATGTTAATTTTAATGGCCTATTGACATTACCCCCATCTATATAACTATGTTATTTATTGGCTTAGATTGGGCATGAGTTGGGGCTTCCATGGCTTGCTCGATTGGATTATCTAGAGCATAGGATATATATCGAAGAAAGTGATGGCAATGATCTATGTATGGGGAAGGCCCCATTTTATAGGTAGGGCTCTATGAGATTCATCAGTTTATGTAACATATTATTTCATGTTTTTATCTTCACATAAAAGAATTTATAATGCCAGGTTATCATATCTCAATAACACTGGACTGCGACAACTTGCTAGAGAAAACTATTCACTTCGTCAATTAATTTATAGGGAAGAATTGGAGGAGCTAAAAAGGTACTGTTAAAATTTTTAAATCAATCAATTTGATCTTTCCCTTCTAGACTATATATGTAATAGATATTTTTATATTAATCGTTCAAATCTTTACCCTTGTGAAATAGGTGGTCTAAGGACTCGGGTCTTCTTGAAATGGGATTCGCTCGAGAAAAAACTGCATATTGTTACTTTGCCATTGCTGCAAGTACATCACTTCCTTACCTTTCTGATATACGGAAAATAGTGGTTAAGAGTGCAGTTCTTATTACAATTATCGACGATTTATTTGACATGGAAGGATCACTGGATGAGTTATATAGCTTCACAGAAGCAGTTAAAAGGTAATCCAAGACTTTCTTGTTGAAACTTTTAGCGACAAATTTTTTTTAATTGTAAACTAATCATCTTTATTTATTTAATTTATTTGTTCAATGATAATAGATGGGATGCAGAAGGCATATGTGGCCGCAACAAAGTTATTTTTGATGCTCTTGATGATCTTGTTGACGAAATCTCATTGAAATTTTTTCGTGAACAAGGGTGGGATATCACTGAAATACTTCGAGATATAGTAAGTGTCGAATTGAGATGCCCAATTGCATAATTTAAAGGAAATTTCCATTTTCTTGCTATATGAAATTTACATTGGTGAAGAGCTAACTATCTTTTAAACTTTTATTGTTGTATGAAGTGGTATCACACATTTCTATCATGGTTAAAGGAAGTTGAGTGGAGTGAACTTGGCATTACTCCATCGATAGAAGAATATATTGAAGTTGGCATGACTTCTATCGCTGTACACACGATTATTCTTCCGATATATTATCTGATAACTCAAGACCTCGCAAAATATATGATGCATCATAGTCAATATGAAATGATAACAAAGTTGCTGATGGTTTCAACTCGCCTCTTAAATGATTTACAAAGCTACAAGGTAAAAATCATGTCATAAAACGTTTGATCAGTGTTGTCCAACAAAAAAGAATGTATAAACTTGGTTGTGCGTGACAAACTAGTGCAAGTGTGGACCTTAATGTAGATTGTACAATTTAAAAAGAGACTCATTGTATTAAAGATTTAGATCAATACACATGCATGCCAATTTTGGATAAATTTATTTCATAATTAATTTCCTTCTTATCAAATATTTTACTAACATTTGGACGTACTCTCAGAAGGAAATGGAGGATGGAAAAAAGAATCTTGTCATTTTGTATATGATGGAGAAGCCAGGATCCACTATTGAAGAAGCAATCAATTATGTAAGAGACGCATTGAATGAAGTGAAGAAAGAGTTACTTCAAAATATTTTATTGGATGACATGAGCAATATGCCAAAACAATTCAAGCAACTCCATCTCTCCTGCTTGAAAGTTTTTCAAATGTTCTTCAACTCTACAAATGGTTACGACTCAGAGACAGAGTTTCTTCTGAACATTAAAAAAGCAATTTGTGATCCATTAAAAGAAGTCAAGGTTCAAAGATCGCTTCCATTGTTGTCTCCGAATCAACATGAAGAACCAGAGATGGGAATCTCAAGAGAAAAACCTCAATTAACAAGAAGTTTCAATTATTCACATGTTGGAAAGAAAAGCATCCCAACTAGGAAGAATTATGAGACAACTTCTGAAGGTTCATCTCGTCAACTACCAAATTATCCACGCGTTGCACCATTTAAAGTAAAATATTCAGCTTGTTATCATATTACCTTCAAATATCCATGTTCACCCTGTTTTTCGATTTCTTTCAGTAAGGCATCCACACCACATATCTTGTCTACTCCTAGACCCTTCTTTTGATTAAGAGATACTACTAGTTGAGGGTGGAGATTTATGTCTATTTGATTGAGTTTAGTAGAGGGTGTGAATTGCTTTTATTATTAAAGTCTTATTTTTTATTGTAAGAATATTAAATATGAATGATTTAAATTAGAGGTTACTCTAATGATATTATCACAAACATATGATGTAAGTCAACAATATTTATAAGAAGGTTAGTGATCGTTTTATAAATAAACCTTGCAAGCGCGCAAGTTTTATTGTACCAGGGGGAATACAAGATTGTCGAACCGACAGGGAAGCAAATAATTAAATTAATTCGCAAAGTGTTAAGTGAAAGATTTTTGCCAAAGGCGCAAGGTTTTGATGATGGTTGTTTAAAAACTACACAAAGAAAGTTAATGCAGTCTAAACAATAGCCTAGAGAAGAAAAGCAATTAATAATTGAAGCAACAATGATGAGAGATCCAAGGATTCCGCTAACCCGAGATTTGTAATTTTTCTACTAACAATTCAAATATTTCAAAGACAAATTATTTACCCTCATTTTACTACGAGCAAGATGATTCAAAAGGATACGATTAATTAAAAATTCTATACACTATCCTAGCACTATGACACATTCAAATCATGACATGAATCATACATCGATATAACATATCAAAAATGAATAATCACAACAATTTAAACCAATCATACGACCTCCTATATCAATCTACAAGATCGACCTAGGTGAAATAACCCTTTTACGGTCGCCGATCTACAAGATCAACGACTATAGATGAGCCTTCGAGGATATTTTTCAATATGCACAACGATAGCTGGATAATTCAATAATTATGAAATGAAATAAATGAATTAAAAGAGAAAATTACTCATCTAGGGGTCGCTTCCTCCTTGAATGAGAGTTTAGCCGCTCATCCTCGACCCAAATGCAACGCACAAGTTCAAAGCCATCAACAACGTTCTCCAATTATTGAAAGTTTGGATCTATTTAGTGAAGATCCAAAACCTTATGTGCAACCGTGGATCTCATCGATTCATCGCGACAAAGCGCTCAAAAATGGAGTCACCACTCGGAGCTTTTGGTGTCCCGAGATACCCAAAATCAATATTGTGAGCACCGAAGTGCTAGATTTGACTCCGAATCATCGGTCAAGGCTAAAGCCTCCTGGGTAAGGACTTTGATTATCAATCGGGAAGGTGTTAGACACTCGATTGACTCTCTCGTAAGCAGTTTCTACTATAACCAAATGTGTGCAAAAAATTATAAAATTGAACGGCACTTCCCTTTGCTCGAAAGCAATCTGATCCCATTTTAACCCCCCACAATCACCGAAATTTCTACGGCATAACGGCTTAAATTCTAAGATAAAAGAAAAGTAAAAGAAGGTAGAGGAATAGAGGAGAGAGCTGAAGCTCTCGGGCCCTTGTAGCACCTCCGTCGGATCTTCGCTTCAATGGCGACTCCGATGAGCTTCCGAAAGCAAATGGATTAAGGAAAAGGTCCTAACTTGCTAAGATTTAGGAGCTTGGGAATGATGGTGTGACGACCCGACTTTTTCAATCCCTAAGGTATAGGAAAGGCCAGTTCATCAACTTATTGATTTCTCAATAAGCCGTAACAAACAGAAGCCGACAACATATACAAAGATTTAAAGACAGAGGCAACATATAGTAATCCAAAAACAAAAGCTTCATATAACAAAATTAAATATATCACTGTGAGGAACCAAAAAGAATCACCAGTGATGGCCAATCCGATCACCTAAAATAGTTGTTCACAATAATGGTTCCTCGAGTGATATCAAAAGAACAAAAATAATAGCCTAGGGCTCAATATTCCAAAATAATATCCAGACAAAAATACCAAAAATACAGGATCTAAGATCACGGAAAGAACTCCTCAGCTGGTAAGTTCGATTCCTCCTCGGGAATATAATAGGAGTCCTCCAGATCCTCTGACCCAAGGTCAGTCTCAGCACCTGTGACGCATAGTCGAGGGTGAGCTAACAGCCAAGCCCAATAGAGGAAACAGATCTATGTGCATTTCTTTATAAGTAAAGGTTTTCAAAAGATAGAATCAGATCAAATATGGTTTTTCAAATGATGCTTTCCAAAGTAATTCTCCAGTTCTAATCCTGAGTCAAAACTGATAATATAATCTAATGTGTTCGAAAATGTTCTGAATTAGCATGCTTCTTGTCTTAAATTTATAACTTAATTTTATCTCCCAAATTTCCTATAGCATGAGAGCGGACTATGTGACCGATGGGAAAACTGTGACAGCCCGGATTTCGGCACCCCGAAACCCGTACCATCAGCACGATCATCTTGACCGTGCCCCTTAGCTAAGCATGAGACATTGGTATATCAAGCCAAAATTGAAATAGTAAATGAACTGCGGAATTAGATCGCTACATAAGCACTTCTCAAAAGACAGTTCTACCCTCATGCCTCTGCATGAATGGAGAATCGATCCGAACCATCAATGATAGCTAATCATCACAGATGGTTTGCCCAAAAGAAAAATTACGAATTTATACATATACAGTGTTAAATCAAACAAGGCTTGACATACCAAGCCGTACAAAATCTCTCCAAAAACCCTCAAAGCGGCACAACGGAGTCCTCTAGAAGAAGTCCTCAGGAGGTGGCTCCAACTCGTCGCCAGCCGCAAGGTCCAACACACCGGGGTCAGCGTCTCCTGAAGCCTCGGCAGCTGCTAGTAGTGGACCTGCGACGTATAGTCTATAGGGTGAGCTACATCCTAGCACAATAGGGAACAAATCACAGCTGAACATATAAATTATTACTCACATATATTCCATGATATGCCATGCATGATAGGTCTATGCAGTTACTGATGAAAAACAGTTAAAAAGCATCACGCTTTACTGGTAGCTTACTCATGTATTTTACTTATTCATGAATGATGCTGAAAAGGCCTAAAGCAAAACTTAAACTTTCAACTTAAGTAATCCCCGAGCAATATAGTATCGAGCCCCGATGAGATACCCATCATCGTCATCTATATAGACAGTTTTAACGTATTCCCTGGGAATACAATTAGTACCCAAGCCCCTTTCCCCTGGGGATTGGTGGCTGGGTTTCACTAGTCTCAATCAACACCCCTGGGGTGTGCTTACTGTATACGGATAAGCCTCCGCACTGGCCTACGGTTTCGCCGCCGTATCGGTCACGGATATCCTGCCGTGTCAGTCGTGGATATCCCGCTACGTCGGTGGGGTACCCTATCAAACCTCAAATAACAAAAATATTGGTGCCTTACATATAGTTATTCACCGTATAAATGTGTTATCTTATATCAGTTAGGCCCTATCAAACATAATTCAATCTTGGATACATCCCTAGGATGTATCCACTCACTTGCATCATACCTGATGCTCTTATCTCTTTACTTCTTCATCCCTTGGGGATGGCTCATGATGATTACTTTTATTGATGTCACACACACACACTTTTCCCAAACTCTTTAAGCAATAAAATATTTTAGATTTTTAAATCTATATCACTACATACATGCTCTTGTAAAATAAGGTACATGTTCAAGGAGTTCCCTACCTCAAGTCTTCGTTTGATCAATGCATCAAGGTCCCACGTGGCTCCTTGTGCACAAGCTCACATGTACCACCTATGGTACCACATAACATGTGAAACACATCATTAAAGATGTAATAAAGGAGGTCCAAGACCCCCCAAGAATCTTAAAGTCAAACTCAGAAGTCAACATAAATTGGCCTAGTCGATTAATCGAACTCCAAAATCGATTAATCGAAATTCAATATCGATTAATCGATTTTCAAATCGATTAATCGAGATTCCCATTCGATTAATCGAATCCCAATTCGATTAATCAAAATTCTCTGCTCTATCCAGTCGATTCTCAATTCGAGTAATCGAATTTCCAAAATCGATTAATCGATCCCAAATCGATTAATCGAAATTATAAATCGATTAATCGAACTCTCATTTCGATTAGTCGATTTCTTCAAGCTAAATTTTTTTCTCCACTGGAGTCCACTGTAGGCTCCCAGTCGATTAATCGACTCTCAATTCGATTAATCGAAATCTAAAGTCGATTAATCGAAACCCAATTCGATTAATCGAGATCGGGGTCCTCTGACTTTTCAACTTCTTAGCCAATTTCGATTAATCGAAGCCCAATTTCGATTAATCGAAATTGCCAGATTCAGCCCCCTTCTGGCTGCTCTTCTCAATCTCTTTCCTTACTTTTTCCTCCATTTTTCTAAGGATAAAGGCTTAGAATCTAACCAATCTAACCTTTTAATCTATGCATTTAAACTATAAAAATTTACCTTCAATCAATCTCAAATTGATTTCAAATCAAGTGGTTGGAAAGGCTAGGGTTCCAGCTTTGGCTTGAACGGGTTCTTCGCGTTGAATCGGTCTCTTTAATGCTAGAATCCCCCTTCCAATCATTCACAATAACTCTTGTTCAACCTCTTTACTCCTCTCTCTCTCTTCTTTACTCTTCTCTCAACAACCAAATTTCATATTTTTTAGGGTTATTAAACCCTTTTATCTATCCCCTTCTTTGTGTGTTGAGCACATACACCGCGGTAGGTGTATGCGACTTCTCATTCACATCACACACCACATAATCACTCAAACCATCACATCTCGTCCATTCATCACACTCTATGCTAACCCTTGATCTCCTAATTGGTCAAACCTGTGACCAATCAGGCACGGATCCCGAGGTCACTATTTAACGTGATTTTTTAGGATATTACAAAAACCCTACTGACCATCGTCGTTCATGAACCCATTTCGAAAGTGCAACAAGCCCCTACGCTATGAGGGAAACTTGCGCCAAAGTAATAACGTCAACACAGTTGGTAAAATCTAGGGCATCGTCTGTATGAACCCTAAATCAAATGCAAATGCTAACACATATCAAGCTTGTTATTCATAACATAATTCTGATTTTTCAAAGTTCTGATTTAAAGATTATCTGAGGTTCGAATTACAAAGTTCTTATTTATAACAAAGTTTCCAAATTTTCAGATTGGTGTCATATATTCAGAGTTTTATTCATGCTGTGTGCAACAGAATTTCCAAAATTTATCCTTCTTAATTGAAATAGTCAAACAATTTATACTTATAATTTAATGCAAATTAAATACAAGGTTCCCCTACCTCAACAAAGAATATTCAAAATCATGCACTAGCAGTCCTCACCCAGGACTCCCAACAGTCAAAACCTACATATATTAACATTCTCAATGTTAATGTATAACAAAAATTCCAACACAAAAGCTTGCTGAGAAAATAATCCGAAAAATTTTCGAATGCCAAAAACAAGACAGAATTCGATGGTCGAATTCAATTTCGACCCTCGAATTTCAAAACTGCATCAGTCACAAAAATCTGAAAATCGACCCTCGATTTTCAATTCGATGGTCGATTTCCAAATTCGACCATCGAATTGGAAATCGACCCTCGATTTCCAAAAATTGGCTTCAGGCTCAAAAACACATTTCGACTGTCGATTTTCAAATCGATGGTCGAATTTCAAATTCGACCATCGAATTACTCAGGTTCTGTGGCTGTCAAAATTTTCAAGTCCGGACTCTTTTCTTCATTTTCAACCACAGCCTTCCTATCCAAAAATAAATACCACTCACCATTCTAAATCAAAAATTGAATTCAAAAGATAAAAGGATATTTAAAGGCCTACCTCTTGTAGTTTAAGCTGTTGCCTCCATTGTACCAAAGCACGCACCGGAACCAATCTTCGAAGTTCAACGGCTTAAATCTTCAAAACAGTTCATCATTCTAATGAGGTTGTCACTGCCTTAGCCACAACAAAATTATATAGAACTGCTCACTCTCCACATCTCTCTTCTCTTTCAATAGTTCAAGCAGATCCGAATTTAAGCACAAGGAGAACTAGTGGTTGAGATGGAAAGAGGAGCTCTCAAGTTTTCTAGATCAAGGATCAAATGAGGCAAGGCTTAAGGGCTTAATTTCCAACGAGAGAGAAGTATAACTTTTCTTTCACTCTCTCTTATAACCAAAAGCTAAGCAAAAATTAATATCTAGATTTTTATAATTGTAACTTATCCACTTGAATTGAAAACATGTCCGGTGTTAAACACAAACACCAACCTTATTGTGTAAATCATTGCTTACATGACTTGTACACATCCATTGACAATACCATTTTACCATCATTCTCATCAAACACAAAGCTAACCAAAAGCCCAACAAAACCCGTAAAAATTTTCGGACACGCTTACCGAGGTAAATGAAATTAGGTCAAAATATTCGGGATATTACAGATGGCATGAGGGAGATGAACTAAAGCTTCAAGTTGGCTAAGGTTTGTAGACAATGATTGGATTGTGGTGGTATGGGATGCAAGGGTTCCAAAGGCTTGGGAGGATATTTTAGAGAGTTTCCCCTTTAGGATTTTTCAAAAGTGATTAACAAAGGAGGGGGGGGGGGGGGTAGCTCTCTATTTATAGAAGGAGAGGGGATTAGGGGAGTGTCTAAGCTCTAATTGGGTTAGAAATTAGGTAATCCTGGATCTAAGGTTTTCTAGGATTTCTAGGGCTTAGATAGGTGGGAAATGAGTTTTAATGATAGATGATAGGGTGATGGGTTGGATGAAAAAAGAGTGAAATTGAAAGTTGGGAGGGGTATAAGGGTCCTAAATAAATATACCTCGATGGCTTGGATGGTCCACAAGTCAAACCCCACAACTGAATCGGCCATTTTTCACGAAAATCAAGATTTTAAGCTATGCGTACATGCTGAGAATTTCTGAGCTCGCAAGTTGGGCTCAATTCTGAAGCAAAAAAGTCAAATTGTCTATGCGTACATATTATGCACGCATGGTCAATTTCTGCAAAAAATTGCTTATGCGTACATAGTATGTACACATGTGTAAATTCCTATAATTTTCAAATCACCATAACTTTTGATGTACAATTCTGAATCAGACGATTCTTGGCTCATTAGAAATCTGAGAAACTCTACTTTCCAATGGTATAGGCCTCAACTCTTACAGGTATCTATGTAAACTTTGGCACTCATCTTTCCATCCACTGCTCTGATTGGTTCGAATTGGGTTCGAGAAGGGTTTTATAAGTATGGGAAGGTTCTTAAGGGTTTGAAAAGGCTCCTAAAGGTTTGGGATAGTTTTCAAGGTTCAAGAGGTACTTTCGGAAGCTCGGTACACCGCTCTCGAAGTATGAGTCAATCGAGCCTTTGGCCAAATTTGGGTGTCTACAGATGTCTCTTTGGTATCCAATCACTAATAATTGTATGCCAAATAAAGAGACATCCGAAGAGGCTCAAGGCAAACGCTATCGAGTCCGTTGTATTCAAAGAGAACCTCAAACATCAAAAAAGAAAAAATTATGGAGAGTGATGTAAGCCCATTACATTAGGAAAATGTCTGTCATTCGAAATTATCGATCCCCAAGCGCTTAGGGACATTACTGGGCATAACCGAGTGTTGGTATGATTAATGATGCATGATGTTCAAGTTTCATTTTGAACAAAGCAGACTCCCAAATGAAGGGTGATCGACCCATACTTAAATATTCGCGTAAAGCAATGACCCGAAAATCTAACAATTTATGCCCGATCTCATGAGGCACTGATTGCCCCATTTTGATCGGTCATGGGTGCCCCTGCGCGAGGTAGGTTTGAAGACTTTGGGGGTACCCATTGATCCAGAAGATAATTTTGCACAACTACTCGAGTAGAGAGAATATTGATGTCGCAAAGCTTTTTGGGAGTGTGTGCCATCAGAATATATCATTCTTGTTTGTTTTGTTTTTCTTTTTCTCTCTTTTTATTTTTTCTTTCTCTCTTTTTTTCTCTTTCTTTCTTCTTTTTTTGTTTTTGCATTTTTTTGCAGGAATGCCTAGAAAGCGCAAGAACGAGCTTCGACTTTGGACCGCGAGAACCTTCTTTTGGAAGGAGCTTTGAGCGAGGTCCTCGGTTCACTGATGCTTCTTGAATGAGGGCCTTCTTGATTGGTGGATGAGTAATCGCAATGCTCGTGGAAACACGCTTCTCTGCAGGATCCATGTCTTGTTGACTTGACCTATACATACTACGAAAACATATCAAACACAAAAGAAGAGAGCTAAAAAATCCCCTAATAAATTATATTTTTGTTTTTTGAGTTTTTTTTTTTTTGTTTCTTTTGGAAAAATCTAAAGGCTGAAAGCACAGTGCCACACGGATTATTTTTTTGTTATGTGGTACAAGCAAAATACAAAAATGAAATGAAAAGGGGAACTCTTTTTTTGGTATATACACATTTTTCTTTTCTATTTTTTTTGTTTGATGTTTTAAACATGAGGGGAGATAACGGGTCCCATTTTGAGAATGGTCAAACCCGCTCATGCGGTTGGGCCTGAATGAGGTTCAGAATTTTACCAAGGTTGGAACATTTATCCCTTTGAATTGAGTTAACCTTTTATCCTTATCTCTGGTTATACTTTCGACGATGTAGTCTGAAGATATACGTGTTTAGGATCCAATTTGAACTAACATGAGCGGCTCAATTAATGACCAGATAACTCAGAAACGTAACCAAGGAGTAATCGAAATTTTTCTTTACTTTTCTTTCTTTTCTTTTTTTTCTTTAAGTTCTTTTACTCACAGCGCCTAAGATGGGTTTTCGCCATGCCCGCTATCGCCCTATTTTTTTTATAACATCCCATAAATTTTGAACCTGAACGTGACCGACCATGTGTGCGTGTCAGGCACGACAACCAATGCCGCCTTATATTGGTAAAATGAATAAGTGATAGAATATAGTTTGTGTGGAAAGAAACGAGTTAGAATCTTACTTGACCTTAAATGAGGAACCGTGCACCGACTCGTGGTGTGCATACTTAACACCAAAGAATAGACTTGAGTTGAGTGGATAAAGTTTGGAAAAAAATATCAAAGGGTTTGATATTTATCTCTTTTTCTAATCTTTCTGCCTTTTAAGAGAGAAGAGAGACGACAGAAAAGAGAAGAGCAAACCCTTCCCTTTATATCACTCTTGAGAATTCCTTGGAAAGATTGCTCCACAAACTTTTGCTCTGCTGTAAGGAACGAGCCTAACTCTGTGAGAATTCCGCCTAGTAAAGTCCGACCATCGGAAGTCTTCGGTTCTCAAGCTATAAATGTTTGGGAGATTATTTAAGTTATGATTTAAGTCACGAATAAGAGAAGCATTGCATGAATAAGAATCTGAAACCCTTTGAAATCTCGATTTGTTTGAAATTAGTTTGTAGCACTTGAATTGATAATTGCACTAGAAATTGCATTTGATCTTAGTCTTTGAAATTCAGATATTTAATCTGCTTTGAAGATTTGTTTTGAAAATCATATGCTCCAAATTCTGCCTTGAAACCATGCTGTTATGATAGTGTAAGAGGTTGATTTTTTTCTTCTACTGAGCTTAGACTGTTAGCACACCCCGACTATACGTCACAGGTGTAGATGCAACTCAAGACTAGGGTTGCAAGAGTGAATCGAACTACATCCCAGAGGAAGATTTGGAAATCCCTCTAGACGAGTTCTTTCTATAGACGTGGGATCTTGAACTCGGTATAGTGAGTTTTTGGTTCATTTGAGTTAGATACGGTTTGGATTATGGGCCCTAGGCCTGATATATTGAATATTTGTATATATATTTTGGGGAATCATTATTGGGGACCATTGTTTAGGTGATGGTAGGCCATCACCGGTGGTTATTCTTGGTTCCTTTTTAGTCGTATGTTAGAATAGAGATAGAGGATCTCTTTGATTATATATATTCATTAGTATCTGAATAAATTTTCATTTAGATTATGGATGTTTTAGTAAATGGCGAGCCTGCTTTCCCGATATTACGGGCACGGGAAAGTCAGGTCGTCACATTTTTACCCATAGCGCCCTTTCGGGTTTTCACTACGTACATAGGTTTTTGCTCTTGTTATCCTAAGTGCCATTTCAGGTTTTTGCCTGACCCACACAAGCTCGCTCTTTTTTCTTGTGGCACCCTTGCGGGTTTTCATCACGTCCATTTTTGCTTTGAACTTATATATATATATATTTTCATGGGCCACAACATGGACGTTGATTCCATCATAACCGGTAGGATGGAGTTTTATGTTGTTTTTCAGCTCGGCTTATGTTAATTCGATAGATACAGTGGCTGCTTGTAGATTTTAAAGAGGGCTATTTTCAGAGATGTATCGTGGCCATGGGTTGAAAGGTTAGGAATCTTGAAGTAGAAGGATTTCAGATTCTTTCCGTTGTAATACACTTCTTCCTTGGGGGCTTTTGCTAAACATGCCCTATGATTATTTTTTTTTAAATATATTTTTTCTTTTCTATTTTTTTTCCTTTTTGTTTTGCTTCCTTTTTTAACTTTGACTGCACACATGCCCCTATCATTAGTCGGGTGCTCTAAGAAGCCTGAACACTCAGATTTTATATATATATATATATATATATATATATATATATATATATATATATATATATATAAGTCAAATGTTTGATACTAATCGCATAGAGAAAGCAGAATCCGTTCTAGGATAGATAGAACTCGTAATTACGATGATTGAGAGCTCATTGGTTTACAAACACGTCTTAGAGACGCTTTCAATTCAGATTCCTGGAAATTGTGCCTCCGTCCACAGATTCACTCGGGTTCCATTATTCTCAAGAGTTACTAAAAAGGTGCCCCACATATTAAATACCACTATATTTAGGGCCAAACAAGACGTCAAGTGAAAATACTATTTTACTCTCCATTGGTTGGATCATTAGTACTTCGGTACTTCCTGACTGGCTTAGTAGCATCAATCTCCACGTTACAAAATTAAACCTTTTATAAATTTGAAAAAAAAATGCATTTTATTACACTAAATAACACTTTTCCTAATACTGTCAATGTATCCTCCGATACAAATTGGATGATATTGCGCAAAACTAAGTCCATATCCGTTTGTATCACTAGGCTCTGACACCACGACCCTGTAGAATCTCATGAGCCTAACTCAATCTCACAAAACCGGCTAGTAAGGCAATATATAGCCCAAGGCTATGATACTCAGGTGATGTTGGACTATCGTTCACGCCCCCTTACGTGTAACGTGTCTCTCTACTTTCCTTTGATTAACTCTCTGATATCATGTTGAATCTCATGAGCCTAACTCAACCTCACAAAACCAGCGATGGATGCACGGATTTATCATACCCTTCCGACAATGCATCTTTAAGACTACTAATTGATTAGAATATCAGACCCTTCGGACAATGCATCAATAAGACTTTTTATTTTAATTGATTAAAATGCGAAGAATTAAATTAATATTTCTAGAGTAACCAAATCAAGGTAACTAAATCAACATTTCTAGACATTTCAGGGATCACTAATATTTGCTCTGTTATTCTCCGTAATTCACTGTAACAACTATATTAAAACCAATGGATCTTGAACTGGAGCAAGCCTTCCATCAGGGAAAGTACATTGCTGGCATTGCAAAAAAGAAAGGATATGCTTGATTTACCAATCAAATGGTGCAGAAATAAAGTAAAATGGGTGTGATAAATTATGTTTGTAATCAATGATCTTGATTTGTTTTCTTTAATTTGATCTATTATAGTCATGTTCTATTATTTGCATGAAAATTATTATGTTTAAGCCCTCTTTTTTTTTTCACCTAGTCTCTGTTCGCGCATACGCGATTTCTGAGAGCGCCACCGTTCGAAACCCAGTGAAACCCATGGATTGCTTGGATTCAAATGATGGAGATCGTATTTCACCCCAATATTCCAAATGATGGATCTTGATACCATGAGCTTACCATCAGATGGTGTATTTTGTTTATTCTACAAGGCACATATCCAAAAAATGGCCCTAAATCGTATGGCACACTTCGTGCTCAAACGAAATTTTAGGGCCAATTTTTTGGGATATGTCACGTGGAATTAAAAAAATAGAAAGTCTGATGGTAAGCTCATGGTTTCAAGATCCATCGTTTGGAAGATTGGAGTGAAAAACGTTCTCCATCTTCGATACATCTGATGGCGGTTTTAGTGGGTTTTGAACGAGCAAGCCTCAAATCACATAAATGAACAATGATCTTATAACAACCTAAAAATTGACGAGAACTTTATTTGTTTCGATCTGCGTGCTACAAAGGGAATCGAGATAGATTTAAAAACTTTGAAATTTTATTATTAGAGATAATATTAGCTTGAAGCTAGGAGAATTCACGTATGAAATCTCACTTAGATCTGAGTCATGTAAGACGTCGAGACGGCGTGCTACGCCGCGTCGACCGTGTTTGTGCTCCACACCGGAGTATAAGCTTAGGAGTAAACAGAAATATCTGTTTATTAGCTTATAAGAGAAGGAAAATGGATATGGGAGTCCATTCTCCTTCATCTTCTTCTCTCTATTTCTGTAAACCCTAGATTAGGTTGAGAGTTTTGTTGGTCCTTGAAGAAACACGAGCCGAGAACACCTAGGTTAGCATTTACGTAACCCTTGAGTGTAAACAATTAACGTTGATACGTTGTCTTTGATTGGTTAAGAAGGCGTACCTTCGCTACGTGTGGAAGCGGAGCCACAGATTACTGGTTCCTAGTAGAAGGGGTGACAAAGCCCAAGTTCCGGATCCGACACCCTCGTCCCGATCGAATTGCCGAAACCCCGATAGGGCCTAAATAAATGTGAGTCTGTGTATTTAAATAGGGGCAAATGAGAGGCCCATATAGGTGTATTGATGGTGTGTTAATGGTTGTTGGTAACCATTAATGAAAATGAGTTTGAAATAGGGTTGGAGATGACCTCCATTAATGACAGGAGTTCTGTCATTATTGATTGATCAATGAAGGTATTGATCGATTAATGACAGGTGGTGATCGATCAATGAAGACCATTGATCGATCAATCAGTATAGGACAGAAAAGTGAACAGAAGCCTTGAAATTCTGGAAGTTCAGTGCTCGAAGAGCATTGATCGATCAATTTAGGCATTGATCGATCAATCCTGGGTATTGATCGATCAACAAGAGAGTGATCGATCAATGACAGTTGGTGATCGATCAACAAAGGTATTGATCGATCACTAGAGTGTATTGATCGATCAATGAAGGCATTGATCGATCAATCTGTATAAATATTAAATGTGAACAGAAGGTGAGAAATTTTGAATCTAGGTTATTGATCGATCAATAGGGCTATTGATCGATCAACAGGAGGCATTGATCGATCAACCAAAGTGGTGATCGATCAATTTTAGCTGTGTTAGAAGTGAAGAGGGAAGAGGTTATTGATCGATCAATAAGTGTATTGATCGATCAATGATGAGTAGTGATCGATCAATAAGGGCTATTGATCGATCAATTGACTATGTTCCTGGATGAAAGCTAAGAGGGTATTGATCGATCAATGGGGTTATTGATCGATCAACAAGAAGGATTGATCGATCAATAAGAGTGGTGATCGATCAATCACCCCTGTTTTGTTCTGTTTTGATTTTATGAGTTAAACACCACTGGACATTGTGCCAGTTAGCATTCTAACATCTCTGACACTTAAAGTACTATGTTTATGGTTTAGGATCAGACCATGACATCTTGAAAAGCTTTGGATTTGTTTAGAAGAGGTCTGACCTGAGGTAGGGGAAAACCAACCTAAACTATTTTTTAGTATGATTTCATGTTTATTTCATATCTATGCCCTGATTTCTGTTTTTTAACAAGCATGTAAGCATATCATGAATTCCTGCTATCTCTGATTTCTATTTCCTGATTTGTTTCTTGGAACCTGTTTCTGATTTCTGTTATCTGATCTGTGAGGTCTATGTGTATGTGATTTGATGATTTAACCAGATGATCCCTACTGACCCGGCGGTATATCCGATGTCTGGCACAATTGCACTCCATAGATGAGGTATTGTTGCAATTCAAAATTGTTCATGTGAACGACGATTGGTTGGGGTTTCCTATCGGAATATTCCTGTTTACTCCGTGCTATATAGTCACGGGAGTTTCTTAAGTTAAAAATATACAATTTAAGTTCTCTGATCATATACTTGCATAACATCTGATTTCTTGTCTAAAAGCTCAGTATTTGATTTGATTCGTCATGATTGTATGTTTCTGATTTGATTTCTATTTTGAGATAGCATGATCTGCATATTCAATTCGTTTAGTTGGAATTCTTCTATTGAGCTATGATATAGCTCACCCTGTTTTCTAAATCACTTTTAGGTTCTGAGGTTGTAGCTCTCGGCACAGAGAGCGATCCTGATTATCAGCCTGACCAAGAGGCTGAGGCCGAGGACGAGGAGACGGACATTCAGGCGGACGAGTTCTACCCTTAGCCTGGGTATTTGAGTCCGACATTTTGTATTTTTTATATTCCGGATTATTGTGTGCCTGGTGGCCACTGTCTGTATATATATATTACTATAGATATTGTATTTTGTGTTTTTATACATTCTATTGGAACCACTATCAGGAACCATTGTTTGGGTGATGGATGTCCATCACCAATGGTTCTTTTTGGTTCCTTTTTGGGAATGTATATTCTTTAGTAAATAGAATTACATGTTTTATTTATTGTGTTATTTATATTAAATGTCTGATTAGATGGCTCGAGCTAACACTGTTGGACAGTGTCTGCTTGGTTTCCGCTATACGAGCAGATACTTTATGATTCGTTTCGGGGATCATCCAGAGAATGATCCTGATGGCACGGATTTTTGGGTGAGGAAATCCGGGCTGTCACAGGTACCCTTAATATTATTAGGAGATTTGAATAATTTTGATTTATGATTCATGTGATATACCTCCTATAAGATGTGTGCTAAAAGGTGAGAGTGGTGAGACTCAGGCCAAGTCCTCAACTTTCTTAAGGTAGGGACCTATGCCAATTGAAAGCACCATCTAAGTTGTTTGATTTGAAAGCCATGATCTAAGAATTTCTAATGCCAAATATTGGCACGAAACATGATCTCTATTAGATGAGTCAATGCAGTCCTACGATAGAGATTGTGGTTGTGTATGGCATAGCTCTCTGCTAGCCCCTTCCATAGCAGAGTTCACTTGCTTTAGCAGGTTCTGATCCTCTTTGCTAACATCCTAGTACCTACTTTAGTAGGTACCTCTTCTCTTTGATAACTCCTTGCATAGCAAGATTTTATGCAGGATTTACCTATTCAACAATTCAAACCTCCTCTCTACTCACTCCTTATCATGGCAGATTTTATTTGCTCTTGTATGGAGTTAGTGAAGCAGGGAGGTTGCTGTTAGAGTAGGTAAATCCTCCTTTGCAGGGAGTTAAAAAAGAGAATAGGAACCGACTAAAACAAGTGAACTTTGTTTTGGCAGGGACTAGCAAAGAGTTATACCTTACTCAGCCTATATCTCCTTTTTTTTATGATTACAATAGAGATTGTATCTTGGGCCAATCTTTTCCTTCAAATAATTTTAGATCATGTCCTTCAAAGAGACATCTTAGATAATAATTTAAAATAATTAAAAAAATTTACCTAAAATGGCATTTGTGTTTTTATGGCTGATACAGGCTTGGGCCAGAAGCACAATGGGCTGTTATCAACATGACAACTTCAAGGATAAATGTTAAAGCCATATATATATATATATATATATATTATTGTCAATACATATCAAGTTCAAATCGACCATATTGGCTCATATACCGTTGTGGCTCATATTGACTGATATTTGATAACATATCAGGTTCAAATCGGCCATATTGGCCCCTACACCGTTGTGGCTCATATTGACTGATATTTGATGACTTTGATATATATATATGCCATATTGGCCCCTTTACCGTTGTGGCTCATATTGACTGATATTTGATGACTTTGATATATATATATATATATATATATATATATATATATATATATATATATATATATATATTACTGTCAATACATATCTGGTTCAAATCGGCCATATTGGCCAATATAAAACCGTTGTGGCTCATTTTGACTGATATTTGATAACTTTAACCTAATATTTGACCCTATATCGAATCAGGGGTGAATAATATAATTGAGGGGGCCCAACCAAATACATATTAGCCGAAATGTGTCGGATATATGACTAAAATTTAAAATCATGAGTATAAGTATGACTTGTAATTTTTGCTTATTGAAGTAAGATGCAAAGGGATCTTGAGCTTGACAAACAAAATTTATCTTAAATATATAATCTTTTTTGAAGTGAAATTTTTTTATTTTTATGTTTGTTTATAGGTAAGTTCGGCTCGAACCTGCAACCTTGAGATTGCAATATTATCAATCTTCCATTATACTACTAGCCCAAGCCGTACAAGATGAAAATTTGATTAAACTTTAGCTTTTGAAGTGTTAAAAGTCGTCATCACCTTTGTCATTGTCATATCCCTTATTCTATCTACAGAGATTTATACCGTTTATTGTCACTTAACCCTAACTCTCCTTCTTTCTCCTTCTTTTAATGCAAGGGCAAGGGATAAACACCGGCGAATTATATATCGCAATTTCAAATACTATATAATACTAAATTGTTGTTACATAGATTACCTTCACAAGATTAAATATGATGAAAGTTACACTTGAATGTAATAATATTTTTATAAAAGCTAATTTTGAGAAGGGTACCATTATTCACACCCAAAGGAGCTGCTTTCTCACCCCAATAAAGAAAATAAAACAAAAATAAAGTGAGGGTGTGAGTTTTAAAACCATCATTTTTTAATGGGGTTTTTCAACACTAGGGTGAGACAGCAGTCTCATCTGGTGTGAATAACAGAACCCTTTTAATAAATTGCCTACAAATTTGTGAGAAAAATGACTATGGTTATGATGTAAAAAATAATAATAATAAAAAAAAAATAGAAAAAAAAAAATTTGCCACCAATAAAACCTTGGAGCAATAATTGTCAATAAAATAGAAAATGGAGGTATTCAAAACTTCGCGACAACGCGTGATACAACCTTTATGACATTAGCCAAAATTTTGGCTGCTCGACGAATAGAGTATGATATGCTCAATAAAACCCGACGTCCAATCCGAAAAGCCAACCCAATGACCTGTGTCCAACCTGAAAACTAGACCCGAGCCACCTCGATACCCCGCTATTTTCTTGATTTTATACATAAAATATCATGTTGGGTCACGTCAACCCCACCAAACCTGACCCAAGGTCTGGATGGATGCTAAATGCCTGACTCCACCCTACGTGTCAAGTTTATATGCTCGACCCAATTAAAAAACCGAATCTAACGGGTCATGTATCAGGTCGGCCTAAGCCATTGACATCCCTAGCAATAACATCAACTAGTACCATACATTCATTTTATAAATAATAATAATAATAATAAGAAACAGAAAATTAATAAAAATAAAATATAAAGATACAATTATTATCATTTATTTATTTTTAAAACATGATGTGGTCGATTCATGCCACCAAATAATGCATACCTATAATGTACATTATATATTCTAATATGTTTAGCTATCATTATCTATACTTCTCATGTTTCTCATGTAGATCAACTTGCAAGAATTGATCTCCAATGATCAGATGGCTCATTTAAGACAACGGGATCCAATACTTAAGCCAGCATTGTAACGTCCCCTATCACATCACGGATATCTATTGACTATGGGTTGGCTCTCTAGTCATTATGGGTGGGCTCTATAGTCACATCCGACCATGTTTTACTTGCTTGGTTCTTACAAAATCAAGTCATGATTTTGACTAGTTTTGAGTGTTCTGCTCCGATCTGGACTGTATACGTGGTTGGCCACATCTTGATAGAGAAATTTTTTAGCCCCAATCTTTGATAATTTAAATTTAAATCTTTAGAAGATGGTAAGACAACAGATGATATGATGTTTTCATTTGATTGGTCACTAAAAGGAGCTATTCAATTAAGAAATTAAATTATCCAATTAATTTGATATGTTTGTTCCTAGCTCACATGATAAACAAGTGTTAGTGACAGTTTCACATTAGCAGCATCCAATCCTATAACGAAAGAATATATTACAAGCTTTTTCTAGAGTCACTTTAGCCTGTTTGCCATACCAGTCGTGCCTAAAGGCATGAGACGCAGTTAACTTTTAGCGTCTTATATACCTAGGTATTAAATAGGGAAAATTAGCAAAACAACCTTAGTTTTTAAAGGTTTTAGCTTAATATACCAAAACCAATCATTTTAGAAAAAAAGGTTTTCACGTATTTTTAAAACTCAAAGAAACGTGAGATGTAAAATACTTTTTTATGAAATTATAATTTTACCCTTCTTCTCCCCAAACCTTAGCTAGCACGCAACACCAAATCAGCAAACAAATTTCTACCAGACAACACACAGGAAGATCAATCAGGAAAAAAAAGAAAAAAAAAAAAGAAACCCACAAGAGAAAAGCTATCCAAGATTAGGATTGGGATTCTCTAATTATATAGTTTTAATTTGTATTTAAAAAAAAATCAGAAGCCATAACCGCATAATCAAACCCTTGTCTCTGAAGAGAAGAACAACTCTAGCCTCATCAAGGACCCTCAGAAAAGCTGCTACTTCATCCGGCGACCTCGCGACCCCATGCTCTCACAAGCTTCAAAAGATCAGAGCAACAAATCACTTCCTCACCCTCCATCTCTAGTTTCTTCTTCAACGTATAAACGTTCACAAGCCTCAAAAGCCTCTTTTCTTTAGAAAAAGTCATCGTCTCTTCCCTTTGCCCCCTTTGTGGGTATGACTCTACTCCGGCACCGGAATCTGACACTGACTCCTTTGGAGCAAACCCAGAGAGTGAAAATGTCGGCCGGAGAGGGCGGGGAGGTCAAGGCCGTGGGAGCTGATCGAGCTTTGATTCGTCGCCGGCGGTGGAGCATTTGGACATAGTAGATCGCAGCATGGCCATCCGTTGGTTATGAGCCGCACAAAGCCGAGTTTCGGCGAGAATAGCTCACCGGAAAGTAACTCCGGCAGTTTTGAAGGTTTTGTGAAGAAGAAGGATAAAGTTGTAATCTCATAATTGATTATTTTATAGTGCACGGATCTCTGAGTTTTAAAAATCTGTGAAAACCCTTTTTTCTAAAACGTTTGAAGTTTGTATAATAAGCTAAAACGTTTCAAAAAGACAAAATGATTTTCTAAAGTGCCCTATTAAATATCGGCCAATGTTGATATATATCAGCGATGCGGATCGGTATCCAACTCGGAATATATTGGTATCGGCCGATTTGTATCAGTCCTTGGTCCAAGGACCGATACCCGATACTGATTTTGTTCCCTTGTTATATACACAAAAGAGGTATAATGTAGTTGTTTTCCTCTTTATAATGGGTCAGGACTAGTTGCCTTCACGTTGATTACCCTAGTTAATTAGTTCCCTAATTCACTTGGTTTGAATTCGGGTTTTCAATTTGCTAGTATCAAGCGAACCTGATTCGCTACAGGTAGGATGAGTTCTAATTATTGATTAATTTTTTAATATTACTATATATTTTTTAATAAAAGAAATACAAGTGACTACGCACTCAATAAATTAACATCAATTTGATAATTTATTGAGTGAATGAATGAAGTGTTGACCGAAAATGAAAACCTGGCACCTAACATACAACTCAAAACAATAACCTAAGACCGAAACACAACCAAAGAGACCCGAACAAAAGTCTCAAAGGTAGTTCCCAATCAAAAGAAGAAACAGCAGGTCTCCCTTTCATAATAACCGTGAAACAAAGAAGAGTAGAAACGACATCAAAGAAATAAAATATTACGAACCCACAAATATCAAGCACCCAACAATTGTAATTTCACAACCAAAGGTACGAAACAAGCCTCGGGCACCTATATATACATATCTAGCTATAGACGTTAATAGCCAAAGCATAGGAATGGTGTGACACTTAATACACTTAGAAAAAAGAAAAGAAAAGAAAATAAACTAAAATATCAGTACAATGCAAGGATTAAAATTTCGAGTTTCATTTCGATTTCAGAGGGTACCAAAACCAAAATTTTAGACTGAAATTTTAATCCCATATTATGGTTTCGGTTTCAGCGGAAATTTTGATCTTTGTTACAAAGACATCTAGAAACTCATCCTCAGTTTTTCCGCATGACATGGGTCCGGATAAGTGAATCCCCGCTGCCAATATGGTCAAATGCGCACCTTTCCGAGATTTACGGACTTAAATCTTTGTGTGCGTCCCATGAATTGATGGTTTGGTTGTGTGATTAACTGTGAACAGCACTTGAATCCATGAAACTCAATCTGATAGTTGAACTGATTAGATGATCTTGATGGCCTGGCCAAGAGAGTTGAAGGCACAAACCGATCGAACGGTTAGAATCCTCCATAGACTAATTTTCATGTTTTTGGCATGATGGAAATTAAGCCACATGAACGGTCTGATCTTATATTTAAGTGCAGCATTTTGTACTTTTTCTTTACTGGGTATGGTTTCATTGGGCTTATGATTGATAATAATAAAGAGGGTAACTGAGGTTGGCACATATTTAAAAAACAAAAAAAACAGTTCTCCAATGGCACTTGAGGTAGTTTAGACATGACGTAGCACTGTCAACAAGTCGAGTCCACTCGATACCCAATGTGACCCGACTCAATATTCTATTAGGTCGGGTACATAAAATTGGCTTGTCAGGCCAGGTCAACCAAGAGGTTTTGTCGGGCTGGGTTAAGTTTGCAGGTTGGGTCGTGTCGGCTTGTGTGCACTGTCAAGTCGGCTCGGGTCAGCTTGTGCACACTATCAGGCAGGGTTGGCTTGTGTGTACTGTCAAGTCGGGTCGGGTCAGCTTGTGCACACTATCGAGTCGGGTCAGGTTGGGTGCACCATCAAGTTGGGTCGGTTTGACCCAACCCGGCTTGGTCCAACCCAACCCGTTGACAGCCCTATATGGAAGGCACGATGCAAACCCTCTATAAGAGTTTAAAAGTTACAATTACAAAGAAGTACTGAAGAGAAGACTAGTGAAAACTTTAAGTAAAGCCATGAGAAATATGTAAAAGAATGGAACTTCTGAAGCTCACTCCAAGTAGATGGGATGAGGATATTGTAGAAAATATGACAATAAAAAAACACACACAATAAGCAAAACGCAAATACAAGATTTACGTGATTCAACAATTTGCCAACGCCCACAGGTGATGTAAACACTACAAAAAAAAAAGACTACTAGTGGTAATTTTTTGCTGTAAAAAACTGCCTCTATTAACAAAAAAAGTTATTAAGACTATTAGCGATAGTTTTTTGTTAATAGCGGCAATTTTTGACTGCTGCTAATAGTCTTATTTTTTGTAGCGAGAGTCCTTTTATTAATTTGTGAAAACTTAGGGTTACAAATCTCTCATCTCACCTCACTCAATACAAAAGATCGGGTTTCTTCGATATAACTCTAATCTATAATTAGAGTTTATATCTAATGCAAAGTATAATAGGACAGCTGTCGCTGGATATACAGTCTGACCTGTTAATCGGTACTGTCAAAAGAATTCAAGGCACAATCTCAACAGATGTGATGATGATGATGATGATGATGATAATGGTTAGTGTGTAGGGGCAAACATGAGCAAGAGAGATAATTGCACACCTTTATCAAACTGAATACTTTTATCAACTAGGGATAACTTTATTTTTACTCGCCGAATCTTTGAGGGCACCTACGCTTCGAATCAGACAATGGAGATCTGTAGACACCCAAATTTGGTCCAAGGCTCAATCGACATGTACTTCGAGAACAGCATACTCCTGAGCTTCCGAAAGCACCTCCCATACTTATGCAAAACCCTTAGAATCCTTCCCGAGCCCTTAGAAGTCAACCAACCTTAGAAAGCCTAAATCGGATCCATGGAACTTGATTTGAACCAATCAAAATAGCGAATAGAAAGAGGAATGCAAAGATTTATACATATATATGCCCAAGCTGAAGCATATACTATATGAAAGTAGAGGCTCCTAGCTTTCCAATGAACCAATAATCGTTTGATTCTGAGTTGCACATCAAAAGTTATGATGAAATGAAGACTGGGCAGAAATGTAGGAATTCAGTACAATCGTAAATATGATTGTAAATAACATATGAAAAGAGGAGTGTCAATATTTATATAGATATTTTCAGGAGCTAAGATCTATACCATTGGAAAGTAGAGGTTCTCAGCTTTCCAACGAGCCAAGAATCACCTCATTTAGAATTATACATCAAAAGTTATGGCGAATTGAAAGACATGCATAAATGCTGGAATTCAGTACGAACGATCGTAAATACGATCCCGAACAGGATTCAGAACGCAAAATTGTAGTTAGGAACGATCGTAAACAGGGTTCAGAACACAAAATCGTAATCACGAACGATCGTAAATACGAGTATAAACAGAGTTCAGAATGCAAAATCGTGATCAGGGACGAACCTAAGCAGAATTCAAAATGCACGAACGAACATGAACAGGGTTCAAAATGCAAAATTGTGCTCAGAATGCATCATAATTCAGAATTCAAAATCATGATCATGGCTATTCTCATCATCCACTATTAAAATCAATTTTCAACTTTCCAAGCCCTAAAAATCTCCAAAAACCTTATATGGCCAATTACTTAATTTTTAAACCAATTAGTGAGTTAATCACTCACTAATTACCCCTAACTCTATAAATAGAGGCCCCAACCCTTCACTTTGAGAGCTAGTTGTTTTATCCATAAAAAATATCCAAAGAAGAATCGATCTAAACCAGATTTTTTAGCTAAAAAGAAAAATACTCAGAGAAAAATTTCTAAAAAGCCAAAGAGATATTTCCAAAATAGAGAATACTTTAGAAAAAGTCTCCCACCGCCTCAAAGCTAGAAGTTTCTAAGTCTTGAAAGTCAAGCTCATCCCTTACCTCCATACTTTCTTGAATATCATTTTCAAGCCACAACAAGCTAAAAACCCATGTCTAACCCATTTGTCTTCGGAAGCTCATTGGAGTTAGCATCAAAGCAAAGATCTATAACAGTGTTACAAGGGCCCGAGAGCTCCCTTCTATTCCTCTACCCTTTTTTTTTCTCTTATTTTCCTTTATCCTAGAATTTGAGCTGTTATGCTGCCAAAATTTCGATGATTGTGAGGGCTCAAATAAGATGAGAGTTTCTTCGGGCAAGAGAAAGTATTATTTATTTTTTTTTATGATTTTTAATTGGACCATAGTACAGACCGCTTACGAGCATGCTAATAGGGGTGCCTAACACCTTCCCGATTAGTAACCGAAGTCTCTACCTAGACACTTTGGCACAGATCGGATTCGAAGTCATATTTCGCACTTCGGTTGATATAATATTGATTTTGGGAATCCCGGGACACCAAAACCTCCGGGTGGCGACTCCATTTTTCTTGTGAGCATATCGTCGTAACGGGCCCGCAAGGTCCATGGTTGCACAGATGGCGAGATCATTTTTCGCTCCAATTTTCCACAAAATGAATCTTGATCAAACGGTCAACATTAGGCTCAAACGTAATTTCATGTCACTTTTTTGGGATATGTGTCACATGAAACCAAAAATTGGTAGATCAGATTGATGGTTGTAAACAACGTATCAAAAATCGGCTAATACTGATACGTATCGGCGATACATATCGGTTTCTCGGCTAACTGATACATATCGGTATCCCAACTCGGGTATCCAATACCGTATTGGCCGAGCCAATAAATATCGGTTTCTCCGCAAACTGATACATATCGGTATCCCAACTCGGATATCCAATACCGCATTGACCGATTAGGGTACTTATATCATTCACCCATTGTATTTTTGAACTTCCGAATTTGCTCCTCACAAGATTCCTCTTTTGTCTAAATATTAGTACAAAATATTGGGCAACTACTTAAATCCGTGAGCGCCCCATTTCTGGGCTATATTGACTGTGTTTTTACCCAATCTGAGTCATCAAAGTTGTAGCTCATATCGGAAATTAGGGTGAGCCCAAAAATACTCAATGAGGGATTTAACACAAAGGATAGTTTTATACATTCAACAATTTTCGATAGACAATTTAATAGGCAGCTTATGTGGCATGACATAATTTGTTGCATACATAGTGGGGCCCAAGCTCTGTAGCCAGTCACGTTGTGCCACTTAAGCTGCCTGCAAAAATTTTTATCAAAAATTATCCGCCGCTTATAACTTTCCTTAACACAACATCAGCTCAATTAACAAACAATTAACACAATAGTACCGTTATTGGCCCCTATGGAATCTTAGAGGCCAACTATACTGAAAACAATTGCTTTGGATCCGACGATGGAGATCTTTTTTCGTCCTAAATCTTTCACGCAATGGATCTTGTGATCATAGGTGTACTATTAGATGATCAATTTTTTTATTCGAGATGGCACACATTCCAAAAAGTGTAATGTGTGGCATGTGATTTTTCTCACTTTTGGGGATGTCTTCCCCGTGGAATAAAAACTGAAAAATCTAATGTTTGCCCATGATCTCAAGATTGATACTGAACGATCTCCATCGTTAGATTTAAAAGCATTCATTGTTTTCATCATAGGTGCCCTCAAAGATTCCTTAGGTGCTAATAAAGGTACTCTTAACAAAAAATCATGTATGAACTAAAGGGTATTTAACTCATTTACTAATGAAACCAACATCTACTTGCACTAAAGCTGTAGGCTATTTCGGTAGTTTTAGTTTCACTAAAACTAAAAAAGAAACCACTACAACTCTTTAAAGACCCTCCCTCGCTCTCTCTCTCTCTCTCTCACTACAAAACCGAAGCCAATTAAACCCCCCCTAAACCCTCTCTCTCTCTCACACACAGGCCCGGCCATGGCGAAAACCCATCTCTCACCCCTTTTAACTATCATCTTTCTCTCTCTACTCTCTCTCTCTATCTCGGATTCCGTGCACGATCTACTGCTCAGCCAAGGATTACCAATGGGTCTCCTCCCAAAGACCATAAAAAACTACACACTTGATGAAAATGGCTTCTTACAAGTCTACCTAGAGAAGCCATGCTTAGCACATATGGAAACTAGGGTTTTCTTTGAGAGCTCAATAAGAGCTAATATCAGCTATGGAGAGCTCACAAACGTCACAGGGTTCTCTCAAGAAGAGCTCTTTTTATGGCTACCAGTTATCGACATCAAGATCGACGATCCAAAATCAGGTCTCATATTCTTTGATATTGGTGTTGCTCATAAACAACTCATGATCTCTACCTTTGAAGACCCACCAGATTGTGAGCCAGTTGGTCAATCTGTGATGACCCAAGAAACAAGGTTTGTTTATTAGACTTTTAATAGAACACATGCTTCTTTTTTTCTTTTTTTTTAATGATATGTGCAAAATCCAATTTTTTTTCTTTTTTTTTTCAATGGTAATGGAACCAATTGGTTTCTTTTCTCTTATGCATAGCGTTATTTTCTTTTTTCCAATGTATATATATAGTAATATAGAAACTGCATAGGGTTATTTTCTATTGAAATTATTTCTCTATATTTACTTCTTCTTTTTTTGGCTTTTTTTAATCTTATAAATGTTTAATGCTAATGGGATTTTGGAGTTTTAGATTTAAATTCAATCCAAGCGAATTTGAATTTTTATTAGACTTTTAATAGAATACGTGTATTCTTTTTCTTTAATGATATATGTAATCCAAGTTTTGTTTTTTTGTTTTTTTGGTTATTTTCTAAGATAGTTATAGAGACAAATTCTTGATTAATTACATTAATAGATGTGTATATATAGAAACTGCATAGGGTTATTTTCTATTGAAATTATTTCTCTCTATTTAATTTCTGAATTTTAATTTATATTTGTGTTTTTAATTTGTGAATTAATAAATGCTTAATGTTTATTGTTTTTTTTTTTTTTTAATTTTAATTCATGTGGTTTGCAGTCTGATTATTGAAGAATGGGGTGAAGGCACTCTAGCCAGTATTTGAACAGCAGAGATCAAAGAAGATGTGATGTTTGTTTGTTTGTTTTTTTTTTTTTCCAAAATTTAAATTAGATTTTGTGATTGATAAATATTATATCCTTCGACTGTAATTAGAAGGGATGCTAATCTCAATGGGTTGTTGAGACCTTGAGATTCATAGATATCCATAATTCCATATATGGATAGATGATTGGTTATATTTTTAGCAAGTTTGTTACAGCTTTGAGTGTGGTGGAAGGAACCCATGTTTGACCTGCATATGGGTTCTCCATGTGCAATCCCAATTTATGGCAGCAATTTAATTACATTATAAGAAAACGTTCACTGCCTTCAATCCGACGATTTTTTATATTTTTTATGGTATAAAAGTGTGCTCTTAGGGATAGCGGGTGCAAATAATGCTACCCTAGAGGCAATGTTTTATAATTATGTGAATAAGTGACATAACTGCTACTTGCATCACAAATATAATGCACTAGGTATCAAAATTGGTGTTTGGACCCATACGAATAGGCCGGTACCGAGACAGTATCGAAGATACAAGAACCGATTTCTTTTGAAAAAAGAATAAAAAGTAAATAAAAAGAAATGACTAGATCGGTCAATATCATCCAATACCGAGACTCCAAGAGAGTATAAGCAGATATTCACACGTATAAGTTCAATGCTAATACTCATACTACCCCGATATTTATATCGTGGTGATATTAATATTGGTTCTCAACGAAACCAATACATATAGGTATTGGTTCTCAACGAAACCAATACATATAGGTATCGATCGAGTTTTTATATCACAATTACTTAAGGCATAAGGACTATATTGTGTATAGGCCAAATAAAATTAAAAAAATTCTTAATTTTTAAATTAGAGCTATTGAAATAAAGTAACCATTATGCTATAAAATAGTCTTAGATACATATATATGTATCTTAATTTGATAAGAAGAATAAGTTCTTGGTGGTGGGGGTTGCTTTTGTCTATTAGGCTCATCATCATAGGTCATACACTTACCCAACACATATAATATGGTAGTTGCATATATCATGTTCTTGCTTTAGGTCTTGTCCTCAATATTATTAATGGTCTTAGATTAGTTTTAAAATATTAGAAAAACTTATTAGTCTGTGGGATATATGAATGAAGTTTATGTGATGGACCTTGCCACTTTTATGGCCAAGTTTAGCTAGCCTCTCAACTACGCCTTGATATATGAGTAGGACGGCAGTGGGCCGGGTTTGTGCTTGGCTAGCTTAAACCCTAACATAGCCGATAAATATTTTTTTTGTTTATAAAGCGAGACAACCTCGACAGCAGAGCAGAAGTGCACACATGTAGATGTGGAGCAGCACCAAAACAATAGGGGAGCATACCAAGTGGGCTAACGACTTTTAGGTTTATGCAAACACTGAGTGAGAAGTAAACATTCATTTCTAAAATAGTCTAAGGTTTAAAAAATAAATATATGTAGACTTATAATTTACTAACTTTGTGTTTGGATTGCTTTTTGGAGGCAAAGAGCAACCTACTTAAAAGAGTAGGTTTAAATTACTCTTTTAAAGAGAACTAAATTCAGCTATTTCACTCTCCGAAAAAACTAAGAGCACTTACAATCAAACACAATTCCATATTAAAGTGCTCTTCGTCAAAGCAGAGAGAGGTTCTTTGTCTCCAAAGAGCAATCCCAAAGACAACCTATGTTGAAAAATTGGAACTACACTTTCTAAATTGAGTACTTGTCATCAAGGTATCAAAACGGGTATTGGTATCGGTCCGTAGAGGACCGATATGTATTGGCCGATATGAATATGTCTGCAGAATTTTTGACAAAAAGCATGAAAACCAAATGACTCTTTGTAATAAATTTCATTAGTTAGTTAAAGTCGAAGTAAATAGTTCTTTCATATTCCATGAAAACTAATGAGCAAGTAAGCTTTTAATATTGATGTGACAGTATACGACATATCACAAGTTTAACTCGGCTAGTACCACAAAGCAATGAAAAACCAATGAGTTTTCGTTACATTGATGTGCCATGACAGTAAAGAAAACACATGCATAGCCGATTAGGGACAAGGGAGAGCTACTATGCCTAACACGTATCTGAGCCGATATTGTATCGGTTGGCCAGAAAACCTATACGTATCACCGATACGTATCAGTATTGGCCGATATTTGATACCATGCTTGTCATATATCAGAACCCGATCGGGCATAAGGGTCAGGTTTAAGCTCGGGCCCAGCTCATTTAAGTGTTAGCCCAAGCCCAGCTTGTGGGCCTTCTGGACATGCTCAAACCCTCTTTAAAGCGATTTGGGCTCCCCATCCCATTGCCACCCTTATGAGCAAGAGTCGTGTTTGTGGGTTAGTTAAAAAGACTCCCCATGGACATCATAAGATTATCAAAGTTTTAAGCTGCCTTTTAGCCATAAATCTAGTCAACTTTTGACTTTCACATGTTGTATCAAAAACTCATGCAAGGCATGAGAGAGAGACTTATATGAGTTCAAGTTAGGTTGGACCTTGATTTCCAACTTAGTCTAAGATTTGAACCTAATAAAATCAATCAAGTTGGACCATATTATTAGATATTTAGAAGTTTATTAAACTTGTCTTTTTCCAAGAGGTGTGTCTTTTCAATTGACGTGTCTTTTTTCAAGAGATATCTTTTTAATTGAGGTATCTTTCTAAAGTGGCGTGTCTTTTCAAAAAAAGTGTCTTTCCAAAGTGGTGTGTCTTTTCCCAAGGGATGCATGTAGCACCTTTTTATAGGAAAATTGTGTATTAACACATCACTTGATTTCCATTTAAGGAATCTAAAACCATTGTTTTAGACATCATAATAGAGTTTTCTTTCCTCTCTCTTGTTATGTGTTTAAAGGTCTTTATCAGAGCGCTCTTGCAATATTTAGTATTCGGATAACATGATCGGATTTGTCAAATCCTTCACAAGAATACACAATCGGTTCGTTGTATCCTGGAACATGTTTGCTGGTAACCTGTTGGTGACCACTTTGTCAAAGTGGTGGGGGCAAATATTGGTTTAAAGACAATGATATTTCTTGTGCCTCGAACCGGTTCCCTGTATTATTTCGGATCAACATTTCAATTTTTTCAACAATTTTAAACCAATATTTGTGTTAGCAAGTATTAATTTTAAAGAAGCGGCTACAGATAATTTTAAGAGATGATGATAATGCGATGGGAATACAAGGCATTCCTCGAATTCAAAGAGATATGCTTACTTTTAATATCCTTTGAAAATATGATTTTGAGGCTGATTTAATGTTACTTGTCGACATATTTGATGGCTGGCCGTTAGAATGGATGACTGGATCATCACAAGCAATGAGACTTAACGAATACATAATTTTTCTTGTAATACTGCTCTCTTAGAAAAAGTAGTCTTCTTCTTAATTTATCAAATTTTGTTGCATCTGGTCCTCTTGATTTAATACGGTTAGATGTTTGGACATCGTAGCACTATTCAACTAATGGTTTTAAGTATTATATTCTGTTTTGGATGAATCCAAAGTACTCATGATTCTTTCCCGTGCATTCGATTTCTTCATTAGATTTAAATTGCATATTGAAAACTTCTTCCTGTATAATATTAATTTCTACAACTGTTTGAAGTGTTTAAAGCTCCAATCTTTTTTATAAATAGATTCTCAATCAAATTGTTCAATCACGTATCGCCTTATGAGAAAATCGTGGGCAGAACTCCACAGGATTCTACTTTGTGCTCTTTTGGACATTCATGTTCCCGTATTTAAAGCCATATAACAAAGTTAAAGTTATTCGGTCCAAACAGTATCTTCGTAGGGTACTCTCTTCACCATCAAGAATACCGATGTCTTGACATCAATATTGTTTATATCTACTTGTCCCTATGAAGTTGTCTTCACTCGTGTACTTGTATCCACTTAACCACTCACACTTGGTTCCACCGACCAATTTTTATATGATATTAGTATTATGTATTTGTGAGAGTTTGAAATCATATTTTAATTTTTATGGGTGCCTTCACTATGAAGGAGACGATTCACTTTGATTTGACACTATTTCGGGTGGGAATGTCACCTATTTCAAGGAGACGAATTAACCAGTTGGATCGGCATGGGAAACATGCATATACAATGCTTCCAAATCATTTTGTTTGACTATATAAAAAAGACATCTAGTTTCTATTGTAACTTCTTAATTCAGTTACAGGTGTCTCTTCAATCCACATGTAGTGTGTACAACACACATCTACACGTACATGTGTTAGGTGCGTGTGGGCACATCACACAAACTTGTGCACATGGTGTAAGTCACATATAAGAGATACTTTATTATTATCATTTTTGTATGTTGTGCGCGTACATGATTGTGTACTTATATGTGCTTGTTATAAAATTGTTTCCTTTAAATGATGGAGATTGACAATCCAAGTGACAGAGAAAATGATCGAGTGGACTAAGTTCACATGATCATGATTTATGGAACACTTTTAATTTCTCATTACTATTCCTGGGGGGGTTGTCTCATGGAGGAGTCAATTCATTAAAATAATTAATTATTTATTTATTTATTTTTTCAAAAATGACATAATTTTATTTTTTGCCAAGATGAACTTTGGCACCCATGCATTAGATGTGATTATATTTGTGAAACTTTTTTTCAATGATTAATAATCCTTTAACACAATTGTTTGATCATCAAGTAGCCACAAAATGATCGATTTAGTAGACATAGATATATGTCCTATGATTGAAAACTGATTAAGGCCTCAATCATATACGACTTGAGTGCCCTTGATCGAGTGGGCATGACTTATAATCATTATCAATGATTTGGCCATAAACTTTTGGCAACATCGACTTATGAAAAGATTGCTATGATCATGTAGAGATGATCAAATGATTCTGCTTGAATATCTTTGAAAGGTAATGGGTTTAGATTTGATATTCTAAATCATTTGAAGATGATATTTCTCTAACAAAGGGATGACTAATTGAAAATCTAAATCAAATGATTTTCCATTAATAAAGAGAGTCATGATCTTACAAGAGATGTTAAGATGCAACTATAAATCTGACTTAGTATGTTGCTTGTATGGAATATAGGTAGAGCAATGAAGTGACTTAAGGGTCCATTGGAAGACGTACCAATAAAGATTAAGTAATAACTTTTAAAATTTTCTACGAAACCCGTTTTCTTGTTAATTCATAAGAAAACAAATGAGTTGTGGATCCAGACAAAAATGTCTGAAGAAGCGTTTTATGTGACGATAATTGCAATTATAAGCAATTATGGAAAATATTAATCTACAAAAATCGGGATGGGTTTAAAGTCATTTACCCAAACAGTCACTTACGATGGGAATCTTACCTAATATTTGTTTGGTCAATGTTTAAGTTCAAAGGGAAGAACAAGTCGTAAATCTGTAGCAAACAAAGGGACACTAAATTGATGAAAATTAAATTTTCATAAATATCCCAGGTGTAATATCCCGATATTTTTGAATCCGAGTTTGACTGATTTCGTGCATAAGTCTAGCACGGTGACCAATGTCGCCATGGTTTTATTTAATAATAAGTCATTAAATAATATTTGGTGAGCTTTGAGTGGAAGGATTAGAGTTCAGAGTGTGATTGGGCAGTTAGTGAGAAAGCCGTGCACCGACTTGCGGTGTGCCGCTCAACACCAAAACCCAACCTTAAGATAAGAAGATAGAAATTGCAACTAAATATCCTTGATATTTAGTTAGTTTTTCATTCGGTTATAAGAGAGAGGAGGTTGGTTGCTTAATGGCTAAGCTTTGCCATTTAAAATTTTTGTAGAGAGAGAAAGGGAGTGAGAGTTGAGAGAACCGACCCAACCTATTTGAGCATCGTCACCTTTGAAACCCTTGCGGTATTTCGATTGTGCAATCACCTACAAGCTCCACACACTCCGTACCTTTCGCAACGCTTGTGACGCTGATCATCTCACGATCTTCGTTTGTGTTTTGAAGAGATGGAGATCAATCGTTGAAGAAATCCGACGATTTTGCTTCAAAACCCTCTTCGGCATTATTTCTTAAAGCTGTGGGATTAATCGGTAAAAAGGTTAGTTTTTCTTTTGATTTTAATGGTTTAGATTGTAGAATAAATCTTATTTTAGTTTAGTGTATGTGTGTGTGCAAAAATAGAGCGAATCCGACAAGATTTGAGGGGAAACATAGACCAAGAAAGCAACATGAAGGGTTCTGAACCCGAGAAATTCGAGGGTCGAATTTCAATTCGATGGTCGAATTTGAAATTCAACCATCGAATTTTAATTCGAGGGTCGAATTTGGGTTTTTAAGCCTGATGCATTTTTGGGAAATTCGATGGTCGAACTCGGATTAATGCGATTTTTAAGGCGTTGGAAAGAAGACAACGAGACCTATAACTTTCATGAATTGACTAATTTGTGAATCGAATGTTATAAAGGTCAAAAATTAGGGTGAAGTAGGGACAAGTTGTTACATGAGTCAATGTTACCTTAAACTACTTTTTTACTTAACTGTGAGAAAATTTTAGAAACTTTGGCTTATATGATAATTAGTCGGTAATATGTGTATACATGAATATTTGTAATGTAGATTAAAGATTGGAGATCGTCGAGTGAGCTTTTACTTTGCCTCTGATATGCTCGACTCTAAACTAAGGTAGGGAAAACTTGATATCATGTGCATTATTTCATAAACATGTGTGTTATGTTATGATACGTTCTTTGATCCTATTTTGTGATTTCCGTTTATGATTTTGAAGAAATGAGGCATGTGTTTATGTATGACTTAAAAACATGTGAGACTTATGGAATCCTCGAGATTCATTTGATATGTGTATAAGAGACTTTCACACTTTGTTCCGACTTCTGATATAAATTATAATTATCACTTCACACAGCGATAAGCTATATGTATGCACTTTTGGATTTAAGGTTATGTGAATACCCGAGCCAATGGCGGTATAACCCATATTGACGCGGGATATTACACCCTTTGTGATATGTGCTTTGTGATTCCTACCGTATAACGGTAATTTTGTTCGGCCAAGTGTCCAACTCTACGGGACCTTGGATTTATGTGCAAATGACTCATGTGAGTGACGATGGTGGTATTCCATCGGGGGCTTGAGGCTATAGTTCCTCATTCTAGTACTTTAAGTAAACACTTTTAAGTTTTTCTTCTTTCTTATGTCGGAATAGAAATGTGAGTATGTTCATGATTCCATTAGCATTGCATATGTATGTTAAGGTTATGAAATCACCTCTCTGCATGTGTTCAAAACAACTTTGTGTACGTTATGCCATAAGATATGTGTTTGATGTTATGATAAGCATGTTATTAGTTTTTTTTCCTACTGAGCTTGGATGAAGCTCATACCCCGACTATACGTCACAGGTGCTGACACTGCCTTAGGATCTGACGATCGTGATTTGGAGAACTCTGACTACATTGCTGAGGAGGAGTTGGGCCAAGTGTCCAACTCTACGGGACCTTGGATTTATGTGCAAATGACTCATGTGAGTGACGATGGTGGTATTCCATCGGGGGCTTGAGGCTATAGTTCCTCATTCTAGTACTTTAAGTAAACACTTTTAAGTTTTTCTTCTTTCTTATGTCGGAATAGAAATGTGAGTATGTTCATGATTCCATTAGCATTGCATATGTATGTTAAGGTTATGAAATCACCTCTCTGCATGTGTTCAAAACAACTTTGTGTACGTTATGCCATAAGATATGTGTTTGATGTTATGATAAGCATGTTATTAGTTTTTTCCTCGAGCTTGGATGAAGCTCATACCCGACTATCGTCCACAGTCTTGACATCGCTTTAGGATCTCGACGATCGTGATTTGGAGAACTCGACTACATTCTTTGAGGAGGAGTTGGAGATCCCAGCAGAGGAGTTCCTTCCTTGATCGAGATAGGTCATTTTGGTACTTTTGGATTAGAATTTTTTTGAATATTGGGCCCTAGGCCATTTTTTTGTCTTTTGGATATCACTTGAGGAACCATCAATAGGAACCATTGTTTAGGTGTTTGGATTGGCCAACACTGGTGGTTCTTTCTGGTTCCTCTTGGTGATATTTTTTGTTAAAGCTTTTAAGCTTTTGTTCTTGTTTTATTAGCTTTGCTTCTATTTAGATCTATGCTTATGCTGCCGGCTTTGTTTGAAATACGGCTTATTGAGAAATCAATAAGATGATGAACCGGCCTTTCCTATACCTTAAGGATTGGAAAAGCCAGGTCGTCACACCAGGAAGGGTAGTGTTTTACCTGTAATGGATACAGGGAGGTTAAGCATTGCTCTTAATAGATGCTATAACATTATGTGTTGAAATGTTAAAGTTACAGGGGCATCTCTTATAGGTCTACCTATATAAGTGTGAGGGTGGAGCAGCTTTCAATGAGACATAACTTTATCTCATAAACACTTATGAAAATCAGGGTAATAGCATATGACCTAAATGTGCTAACCAATTTATTGAACACTAAATATATGAAATATATGTGTGGAATAGTTCCGATTTGTCGTATAAGATTGTTAGTTCAAGATTTAGTTTCACTAAAAATCTTGGCAAACTTTGAATTATTTCTACTAAAGTGAAAATTCCAAGTCTGAAAGACATTTTCATTTATACATATATTTCAGGCTTTGCTCTGATTTTTAAAATTTAAATAGTGGGGGATTGTTGGATATTTAAAACTTTTAAATAGTGGGGGATTGTTAAATATTTAAAAGTTTTATAATTTATGTCCTTTCAAAGTGGTGTCTTTTCAAAAAAAGTATCTTTTCAAAGTGTTGTGTCTTTTCAAAAGAATGTGCCTTTCCAAAGTGGTGTGTTTTTCTGAAGGAATGCATGTTGCACCTTTTCATAGGAAAATGGTGCATTAACACACCACTTGATTTCTATTTAAAGAATCTAAAATCATTGTCTTAGACACCACAATAGAGTTTTCTTTCTTTTCTTTTGTTAAGTATTTAAAGGTCTTTATTAGAGTGTTCTTGTAATATTTAGTGTTCGGATAGCGTGATCGGATTGGTCAAATCCTTCACAAGAATACACAATCAGTTTGTTGTATCCTAGAACCAGTTTGTCGGTAACCTGTTAGTGACCACTTTGTCGAAGTGGTGGGGGCAAATATTGGTTTAAAGGCAGAGATATTTCTCGTGCCTCGAACCGGTTCCCTGTATTATTTCGGATCAACATTTCAATTTTTTCAACACATATTTGGTCCAATTTTCTTAGGTTTATGGAACCTTTAGACTTCAAACTCCTAAGTAAGTATTAAATATCGACAGATACCGATACGTATCGACGCCGATATATATCGGTATCCAACTAGGGTATTGGTATCAGTATCGGGTATCGACTGATACCTACTTTTTAACTTTTCTTTTAAAAAATAAATAAATAAACCAATATGTATCGGTATCGCCTATCAGCCGATTCATATCGGTCCTCCAAGGATTGATACCGGATACCGATGCCGATGCCGATTTTGTTATCCTACTCCAATGGAGAGCTAATCATTAACAATTAATTGGGTGAGCCTAACAAGTTATTATGGCCTTAGTATTTAGCCATAAATCAATATAAGAATGATTTTTTATCCTTCATTGATTTGATGGGGTAAATATTTGTACAAGTCAGACACGCTGCCACATGAAAACCATTCTATGAAATTTAAGAGAAAGGGTACTTCTGTTCGCACCATCCACACATTTTTTGAAAGTGCGAGACTCCTTGACAACCATTGATTTCTTCGGGTCTTATGATGGTGATTGTGTGTCACTATGATCTTCAACAAAATAAATCTTGCAATCTTATCGCACCTATGAGACGGTCAGTATTTTATTCAACAATTCACATATCCCTAAAAATGGGCCCTAAAAACACGTGTGAGCATTATGCATGCCATACGATTCAAGGGTTATTTTTTTGGGATCTGTGACACATGGGAGAAAAAATGGGCCATCTAATAGGTGCAACATGATCTCAAGATCTATCTTATGAACGATTGGGGTGAAAATGACCTATATCGTTTGATCTAGAGAAATCAATTGTTTTCAAGGGGTTTGATCTAATATGCCGACACTGTTTTGGTATTTCGGTCATAACGTTTTATCCCGAACTCGGATTGATGAATCTTTTGAGGCGTTGGAAAGAAGACATCGAGCCCTATAACTTTCATGAATTGACAAATTTGTGAATCGAATGTTATAAAGGTCAAAATTTAGGATGAAGTAGGGTTAAGTTTTCACATGAGTCAACATTTCCTTAAAACTTGCCTGTTTCGCCTAGTTGTGAGAAAATTTTAAGAACTTTAGCTTATATGATAATTAGTCGGTAACATGTGTATACATGAATGCTCATAATATAGATTAAAGATTGGAGATCGTTGAGTGAGCTTTTGCTTTGCCTCTGATATGCTCGACTCTAAACTAAGGTAGGGGAACCCTAAACCTAATTTGCATTCTATTATAAGTTTTGGTTAATTGTTTATAAGCATGAAATTTGAACTTCGAAACCTAATATTTGAATGTGAACTTTGAATCAGAATTCCGAAAAATCCAAAAATGTATTAATTACATAACATATGATATGTTTAGCATCTACATTTGATTTGAGGCACATACGAACGAAACCCTAGATCCTACCAACCGTATTGACGGTAATTCAATTTGGCGCAAGTTTCTCTCATTACGTAGGGGCTTATTGCTCTTTCAGAAAAAGGGTTTATGAACGACGATGGCCAGTAGGGTTTTCCATCGATGACTTTTTCCGCTCTCATGCTAGTATGTAATTTGAGAGATTATGCTTAAGTTATAATTTTAAAACAAGAAGCATGATAAATTCTAAAATTTGAAAACATCAGACTATTGAATCATCTTTTGGCTTACTATTTTAGAACTGGAATTGTAGATATCAATGCATCTTTGGAAAACCATATTTGATCCGATTTTGTCTTTGAAAAAAAACCTTTGCTTATGATAAAATGTAAATGATTAAGTTTCCTCTATTGAGCTTCGATGTTAGCTCACCCCGACTATACGTCATAGGTGCTGACATTGCCTTAGGATCTGACGATCGTGATTTGGAGGACTCTGACTACATTGCTGAGGAGGAGTTGGAGACTCCAGCAGAGGAGTTCTTTCCTTGATCAAGATTTGTCTTTATGGTACTTTTTGGATTAGAATCTTTTTTAATTATGGGCCCAACACCGTTGTTTTTTCATTTTTGATATCACTCGAGGAACTATCATTAGGAACTATTGTTTAGGTATTTTGATTGGCCATCACTGGTGATTCTTCCTGGTTCCTCTTGATGATATTTTTTTGTTGTTAAAGCTTTTGAGCTTTTGTTCTTGTTTTATTAGCTTTGCTGCTGTTTAGTTCTATGCTTATGCTGCCGGCTTTGTTTGAAATACGGCTTATTGAGAAATCAATAAGTTGATGAACCGGCCTTTCCTATACCTTAAGGATTGGAAAAGTCGGATAGTCACAAAAGAGGACATAAGTTGATAAAAGGAAATTATCAAATATTGGCTAGACATCACGTTGTCAAGACGAAAATTTCAAACATTGGCTGAAAATTTGAAAAATCGGCAAGAGAAAAATTTACATATATATCCTTACTATTATATAAAAGTACAAATATTTCTGTCATATTTTGTAATACCAAAAATGCCCCTAACTCATATCTCAATATACCCGCACGTCCCCAAAACAAATTAGACTTCAATATACCGCCATTCTAAAAGGCTCTTCATTCATATATATTTACAAGTCATGCCATTAAAGTTTACCACCATTCTAAAAGGCCCTTCATTCACCTTTATTTACAAGTCATGCCATTACAATTTACCACCATTCTAAAAGGAGTACCTTTAAATCCACCCACAAAATTTTTGAGCTCACCCATACTGAAACACGTCGACTGCATTGAATCAAAACATGGAGATTGTTTATCGTCCCAATCTTTCATGGGATTGATCTTTAGATCATGGGTGTATCATCAGACGGTCGATTTTTTATTTCATTTGGTACACACCCATAAAAGTGACCTTAAAATCAATTTTAAGCGTGAACATGATGTTAAGGTTACTTTTCTGAGATGTGTGCCATGTGAAATAAAACACTGACCGTTTGATGGTATGCCGATAATCTCAAGATCCGTCGTGTGAAATATTGGGAGGATAAATGATTTCCATCATTCAATTCAATTCAATCAACGTGTTTCAGCTTGAGTGAACTCAAAGATTCAGTGGGTAAACTCAAAGAGTCATGAAACATAAGCCCATGAATCTAACACCTATTGGCTGCATGTCATATCGGGTGACATAAAAAGTAAACCTGATGTAACATTCTGCTAATGATTGCTAGAGCCATGAGATTATATTTTATGACTCAAGTGAGATGATCATTATATATATATATATATATATATATATATATATATATATATATATATATATATATAAAGAGAGAGAGAGAGAGAGAGGGAGAGAGAGTATACACTCGAGTGTAGCCAAAAATGATACATTCATTCCCTTTGGGCATCACATGGAGGTAATCACAAGAATCGAGTGCGATGACAACTTGGATAATAATAATCAAGTATCACTCAAAAAAATTGGGCTCTATCTAATGTGCATCCACCCGTTAAAAATGTGGTCAAAGATGCCTAAAATCAATACACCTAATTAATTGGGCGTTACCGTATCTTTGACCAATCAAACGGAGGTAAAAAATTCGTACACAAGGCTTATTTATTTTAAATCACATGCCCCATAACTGATCAACCCAAACTAGGTGTTGTTTTAAATTGATCATGTCATGTGGCATGTGATATTGTGACTTTATATTTTTGCTACACTCGGTTTCAAAGTCCCAATCCTATCTATATATATTTTGTAACTTTATATATTTAATAAATTTTAATTAAAAGGCCTACGTCTGGAACGGCAATTTAATAATTAGGCCCATTCAGAGATTACAATTGGGCCTACTCTTGGATCGATGAAAAATAATCAGGCACTGCGTATAGGCCTAAGTAATGATCATAATGGGTTCAGCCCGGTGTAGTAGGATCGATGAAAAATCCGGCCATGTCTAGGCCGGCGGAAATCGAACTAACTTTTATCATATAAGGTGTGTTGGGTCAGCCAGACTCCACTTACGCGTGCTAATGGCAGTTACGAGTGTCAATGGGCCTCCAGCCTGAACCGGTTAGTAACAGGTCCAATTTAATTTAAAAGCCCGGTCCATTGACACCCATAGCTGCCATAAGTAGTTGGGCCCTATATTACTTAATTTTTCATCTGAATTCGACATAACAAGCGAATTATTGAATTAATCTCATGTATTCTATTAATTTATAATAAAATTTAAAAGTATATAGAAATTATTTAAAAATAAGATTTTATATAATTAATAAATAATTTTGAAGCTAATCCTATTCATTTAATCAAATTCGTTTAGAAATAGCGGATTACGAATTACGAATCGGAATTCGAATAGAGTATCTATATTGCTACCTATTTTCAACAAATGTAATCCACGTGGCTTAATATAGAATGAAAAATTGCAAACTGCGGTCAGGCTTTGTGAATTCAAAGTGCAGAAACTTGCGTGCAATATAACACTTCCTATAATCCATATAGAGATTTCTTCTTTACATGTACAAACCAAGAGAGATATTACAAACAAACAAGAAAATGTTTGGAATCTGAAACTTATTTTTAAATGAGCACAAGAAAACAAAAAAAATCACTTGAATTTGAAACTAAAACTATTAACTCTCAAGAACAAAAGAAGCCAAAACTACTACCTCTCAAGAATAAAAGAAAGCCAAGAACATATAGAATTTGTGTTGGTATTTGGCCATAGTGTCGTTAGACACAACCGATATTATGAAGATCATCTCGAATAAATCTCCATAATAAACCCTTGTTACCATATTTATATATATTTTTTATTTATAGTATATTATATTATCTAATATTTATTTTAAATATATTATTTTGGAAACAAAATTTTGCAAATGGTAACAGAGTTGATGGCAATATTAAGATAGGCCGTTTCTCCGATTAAATGCACATAAAATCGAATGTTAAGATTTTGACTATAAAAAGGCCTTTGTGCCATGAGCAAAAGATCGAAAAAAAAGAAGACGTTCGTTGAGAAATAGTGCCTATTTGATCGGCGATCACCAGCTTCGCGGCATCACCCTCTTGATCTTGCGATCAACCGTTGACGACGATCCAATCCTTCATTGGTATCAGAGATTGGTTCATCATCATTATTGTAAACAAGTGGTGCCGATCTCTTGTCGCAACGAGCAACACCGACTCCTTCCCGGAGCATCACCATCATCGCCGATCAATCACCAACTACAGATCTGTTTAGATCAGATCCAGCACCTTGCATCGAAATCGTCGATTGGATCCACATCTTCACTAAATTTTTTTTTTCAGATCCAAATCTTCACTGAATTTTTTTTGGGAAATTTACCTGACCGGCCCTGTCAGATACGCCTTTTACGTCAGAGGCCCTGTATTTTCACCTTTACCCAAACCGACCAGCTTTTAGCCAAGCTATTTTCAGCTAGCACAAAAAGTCCGAAATACCCCTTCTTACACTTTTTTTCGTTCTACATGATTTAAAATTTTAAATATTTATATTTTTCTATATTTATGCAATGTGAAACCGAATCTATGCCGTCTAATTTGAAGGCCACATAATAAAATAGATGGCGCCAAAGATAGACACGAAAAGAAGGCAATATCGCCTCTTTAAAAAAAAAAAAAAAAAAATTTAACAATCGATGGCGACTCTTAACACAATCAGTATCGATCATTTTAAGAGTCGTCATCGACTCTGTACAAAGTCGTCAACGACTATTTATAGAGTCGCCATCGACTCTGTACAGAGTCGTCATTGATTATTTAAAAAAAAAAAATTATATATTAAAAAAATAATAATAATATATATAATCGATGACGACTCTGTACCGAGTCGCCATCGACTCTGTACTGAGTCGTCATCGATTATATAAAAAAAAAAAATTTATTTATTTTATTTTATTTTATATATAATCGATGACGACTCTGTACAGAGTCGATGGCGACTCTATAAATAATCGTTGATAACTCTTAAAATGGTCGGTACCGACTGTGTACAAAGTCGATATCGACTATGTACAGAATCGATATCGCCTTTTTTTTATATCTATCTTTGGCGCTATTGATTTTATATTGTGGCCTTCAAATCAGACGACACAGATCTCATTTTATATCGCATAAATATAGAAAAATGCAAATATTTAAAATTTTAAATTATATAGGTGTATCCTCTTCTTCCTCATTCGAATCTCCTACAGTCTCTAATGAAAAAGGAGTATCTGAGTTGATCCAAATAGCATATCGGTATAGTTTGGATCGGAATAGATCTCGTTTCACATCGCGTAAATATAGAAAAATGCAAATATTTAAAATTTTAAATTATATAGGTGTATCCTCTTCTTCCTCATTCTAATCTGCTACAGTCTCTGACGAAAAAGGTGTATTTGGGTCGATCCAAATAGCAGATTGGAATAATTTGGATTGAGGAGACGACGCTGTCACCTTCGCCACCTTTGACTTTTAAAAACTGTACCAGATTAAAATGAGGAAGAAGATGATGTTTTTGTGCGTTAAAGAAAGGGGGTAATTTGGACTTTTTGCTATCCTTAGGATCGGCTAGGCTCCCAGCTGGTCGATTTGGGTAAAGGTGAAAATATAGGGCCCTCTGACGTAAAAGACGTATCTGACAGGGCCGATTAGGTAAATTTCCCATTTTTTTTAGCACCCTACATCACCATCAAGATTAAATCGGCGATCGGATATTGACGATCGGATCCAAAATCTTTACTGGATTTTTTTTTGCATCACCCTGCACCTTAAAATACCATTCATCTGCTTAGTATACCGTATTTTGTAAACCACCATTGAAACTTCTCACAGAAACCTTTTTTTTTTTTAGCCAGAGAACCTGCATTTCATAGAAGAAGCAAAGCTTTTAATTTTTTTTTGAAAGTTGTCTCCTCGATAAAGAGTTGTTGATAGGGACAACACATCATTTTTCCAAAGAGTCATTATTATTAACTTTAGCCAATTCTAGCCAAGAAAACCAAGCCGAGCCAAGCTATTTTTCTTCATCAACTTTACCTAAAACTCTTTAGTTATTTTCTTTTTACACAGTTTGGATTTGGTGCTTCTGTTAACACCGAATTCAGTATTTGTTATTCGGTATTTTCAACATATTGGAGTCGATACAACTCCGCTTAAGGTGCCATTTTCGCCAGCAGATTCCTAAGAATGTGGCACACGTTCAGAAAATATTCAATCTAGCATCATCACATTCTGGCACAGCATAATTGATCAAGCCGCTATGGACCGTCCACGTGCAAACACTCGGTATTGGTATTCTATCCATTGATTTCAGTCGAACTGGTCAGTTGTGCCTAAAACCTTAGCATTTAAATTTTTTTATATACATAAATTTAGAAAATGACTTCTAAAGTAGTGATGCATGAACTAGCTAATACTGAAAAATTATCTGGTTTAAATTATCCAAACTAGAAACGTAGAATAAATCAAATTCTAAACTTGGATAAGATTGATTATATTTTAGAAAATAAAGTTTTTGAAAAACCATCATCTGATGTTTCAAAGGATATTATGGAAAAATATAATAAATGGGTCGACGATGATAAAATTGCTAGAACTACTATTCTTACTTTTATGAATATTGAATTGGTTCGTGTATTTGAAGATTATAAAACTGCTAAAGAAATGATGCATGCTATATATCAAAAATATGGAACCACTTCCGAAACATATATTCAACTCCTTTTACAAAAATATCATTCATGCAAGATGAAAGAAACAGACTTGGTTATTGATCACGTGAACAAGATTATGATTTTGGCTAAGGACCTTGCCGCGGCCGGTAACGAAGTTTCTGACCGTATGCAAGTCAATGTTACTTTGACTAGTCTTCCTAAGTCATGGGAATCCGTTGTTATTGCGCTGAATCACTCAGCGCAAACTGTGAGGATGTTGAACCTCTCAATACATTTGGGAATTGAAGAAGAAAAAAAGAACAAAAAGAAAACTACTGAACTTCTTCTCAGTGAGTCTCAACCCTCTGGATCTCAAATTGAAATGAATAAGAAAAATAACAAATTTAAGGGAAAGAAAAAAAAATTTAAATATTTTAAGAATCAAAAAAGGTTTTTTTCCAAACATCCCAAAAGAAAATGTTACACTTGTGGAAAATTAGGTCATTACAAATCAAACTATCCCGAAAAATCTAAGAATAACAATAATAATGGTAATAGGCGCGATGTTGTCTATGTTTGTTATGAATCATTGGTTGCAGACCATGATCTGAATGGTTGGTGGGTGGATTCTGCCTCTACACGACACGTCGCTAGGTGTCGGAATGGTTTTGTGGACTTCAAAGAGGTCAAAGCCGGCGAGCAGCATATTTATATGAGAAATGGCACGTACTGTGACATGTTAGGAATTGGCACCTTCAAGCTGCAGTTACCTGGGGATATTAATATATGTTTGTCTAAAACTTTGTATGCCCCAAATATGAGGCGCAATCTAATTTCTGTTCCTAAACTAAATAAAAAAGGTTTTGAAGTTAGGTTTTTATTTGAAAAAGTATCAATTGGAAAGCATCGACGCATCATTGCTTGGGGAAGTAGGATGAATAACCTGTATCGTCTGGATGTGATTAATGAAACTTCTACTTTTGCTTACTTTGATGTATCTATGAATGTATGTGATGATGGCTTATATCTATGGCATTTAAGACTTAGACATATAAATAAGATTAAAATGAAAAATATGTCAGATAAAGAATTAATTCTCAAACTTAAAAATTTTAACTTCCCTACTTGTGAATCATGTTTATCTGGAAAATTGGCTCGTAAGCCTTTCCCAAAAGCTGAAAGATGTAAACAATTACTTGAATTAATTCACTCTGATATATGTGAGCCTTTTAGTGTAAAAACTCATAGACAAAAATATTATTTTATTACTTTTATAGATGACTATTCTAGGTTTGGTCACATGTATCTAATTAGTAATAAATCAAAAGCTCTAGACATGTTCAAAGAATATAAAAGTGAGATAGAAAATCAATTAGGAAGAAATATCAAAATTTTAAGAACAGATAGAGGAGGAGAATTTACTTCTGATGAATTAAAAAAAATTTGTAGCAAATTTGGAATTAAACGTCACTTAACAATGACTTACACACCACAACAAAATGATGTAGCAGAAAGACGAAATAGAACTTTAATGAAACTGACAAGGTCCATGTTATCTCATTCTAATTTATGTAAAAAAATTTGGGGAGAAGCCTTAAGTACCGCTATGTATATTCTTAATATGGTTCTAACCAAAGCTATAGAAACAACTCCTTATGAATTGTGGATAGGAAGAAAATCTGACTTAAGTAACTTTAAAAAATAGGGTTCAATTGCTCATGTGTTAATACCATATCAACTTAGAGATAAGTTAGATAATAAAATCATTAAATGTCATTTTATAGGATATTCTGATGGATCAAAAGGTTAAAGGTTTTATCATAAAGATAAGGGATTAATAGAAAGTAGAGATGCCAAATTTTTAGAAGATCTAATCGATGGTAACGTTTTGCAAATTGAAAATATAGATCCTTTTGTGATAGATGAGGATCACTCTATTACAAATAATAATGATTCTATGCAACCAGTGAGTATAGAAACATCTGTATCTCATACTACAATTAGTGGTAAGAAAAGAATTAGGACTCCTCCATCCTACTTGAATGATTTTTATGTTCACTTAAATGAAGATATAGCAGACATTGACTTGGACCAGAGAGATGATCCTAATAATTATAATGAAGCTATTAATTCACTTAAATCTAATGAATGGCTAAAAGCAATGACAGAAGAACTTGATTCCATAGAAAAGAACAAAGTATGGGAACTTAGTAATTTGCCTAGTGATAAAAATGGTATAGGATGTAAATGGGTATTAAAAAAGAAACTAAAATTAGATGGTTTAATTGATAAATTTAAAGCTAGACTTGTAGCCAAAGGCTTTACCCAAAGAGAAGGAACATATTATCTTAATACATATTCTCCTGTAGCTAAATTTATGTCAATTAGAATCATTTTAGCTATTGTTGCCCATTTTGATTTAGAACTATTCCAAATGGATGTTAAAACTGTTTTTCTAAATGGAGAATTAAAAGAAACCATTTTTATGAAACAACCAGAATGTTTCAAAATTAAAGGACATGAAGATAAAGTATATACATTAAAAAAAATTTATACGGGCTAAAACAATCTTCACGTCAATGGTATTTGACATTTCATAGTACAATACTTAAATTGGGATATGTGGTTAATAAATTAGATCATTGTGTATATGTCTTAAAGAGTAGGAGTAGCTTTACATTTTATCCTTGTATGTAGATGATATACTTTTTGCTGGAAATGATTTAGAAATGATTAATAACACCAGATCATGACTTAACTCTCAGTTTGAGATGAAGGATATGGGAGAGGCATCTTATGTTCTTGGAATAAAAATAAATAGAGAGAAAATCTCGAATGATCTGTTTAAGCTAACAAAGATATATTGACATAATATTAAAAAGATTTAAAATGGATGGCTGTAATTCTTTGTCTACACCAGTAGAAAAGAGATTAAAACTCAGTAAAAAAGATTGTTCATGTGACGGGCAAGAAAGATCAAACATTCTCTATGCTCAAGCTGTAGAGAGTTTGATATATGCTATGCTATGTACGAGACCAGATATCGCTTTCGCAGTAGGTCTTGTTAGTAGATACCAAAATAACCCTCGTATAAAACACTGGCAATCAGTAAAAAGAATTTTAAGGTATCTAAAGGGTACGAAACATCTTATATTATGTTTTCGATCCGATCAACTTGAGGTTCAAGGATATTCTGATTCTAATAATGCTGGAGACAAGGATGATGGAAAATTCACCTCTGGTAATATTTTCCTCTTTGGAGGAGCTGCTATTTCTTGGTCTAGTAAGAAACGAGGATGTGTTGCTCTACATACTCAAGAAGCCGAGTATATGGCTTGTAATGCAGCTTGTACATATGCCGTCTGGATAAAACGTTTCATCAAAGATATGAAATTTGATATAACCGATAGGCCTGTGCATTTATTTTGTGACAACAAAGTTGCAATTAAATTGATTGAAAATTGAGCAAATAGCTCTAAGGGCAAACACATTAAAGTTCAATATCACTACATTGAAGATGTAGTAGAGACAGGTGAAGTGACACTAAGTCATTTTCCTTCTTCTGATATGGTTGCTGACCCTTTGACAATAGCTCTAAGTGTGAAATTATTTTCAAAACATGTTGGCTTGATGGGACTTAGAGAGGCCTAAGACAAATTGATTCCAAGGTATTTAATAATTTATCTCTATTGAAAAAGAAATACTGTGATGGGCAAATCCGTTTTGGCGAGTAAAACCTCACGATTGGGATGAATGATCATGATGGGCAAATATGTTTTGGCGTGCAAAACCTCGTGACTTAGAAAAGATTTATTGTGATGGGCAAATGCGCTTTTGGCGTGCAAAACCTCATAACTAGGCTATGATCTAATGGGTAAATCCTAAAACGGCAAAAACTTTAGACATATAACGGCCCACATGACCAAGTGGGAGATGTTGGTATTTGGCTATAGTGCCATTAGGCACAACCGATATTATGGAGACCATCTCGAGTAAATCTCCATAATATCAATAATAAATCCTTGTTACCATATTTATATACATATTTTATTTATAGTATATTATATTATCTAATATTTATTTTTAATATATTATTTTGGAAATAAAATTTTACAAACGGTAACAGAGTTGATGGAAATATTAAGATAGACCGTTTCTCCGATTAAATGCATATAAAACCGAACGTTAGGATTTTGGCTATAAAAAGGCCTTTGTGTCATGAGCAAAAGATCGAAAAAAAAAGAAGACGTTCGTTGAGAAATAGTGCCTATTTGATCGGCGATCACCATCTTCGCGGCATCGCCCTCTTGATCTTGCGATCAATCGTTGACGACAATCCAATCCTTCAATTTGAAACCAATCTAACTCATCCCAAAAGCCCTAGCAACCCCATGAATCACAAACCCTTCACCCGATACGACATTCGGTACCGTCACTTCGATTCCCTCGATAACCCTTCACCGATACGAAGCCTCCTATTCCCCATCAACGTCAGCAACGTCAAATTCTCCGGCATCGAATTCAGCTCCCCATAACAAGCGAAGCCGGTACTAGGCGGCACAAATATCGTAACGGATTTCAAGTTCCCGAAATCCTGAACGATACCATCAATAATAGAATGCAAGCTGATTGAAAACAATATGAAACCATTTGAGCTTAGCAAGCTTAGGATCCGATCCCATGGGACCGCAATTCAGCCGGAATTCGGATCGCATAACAGTATCGGGGACTGAATTGAATGATGATCGGATGCCATGTATCGCGTTACAACCTTCGAGGAAAAGGTTCGGGTAAGTGATCGGGACACCATTGACATGTACCGTTCGTTCTTCACCGTCGATCATGGTGATCACAAGATTCTTGGTGTAACGAAGGTTCTCTATCATGGTTTCAATGGACTTGTTTAGAAGGTCTTCGATTGATTGTTTAGCGGGTATAGTGTGGTAGCTGTGGATTGAGAGAGTCAGAGGTTTGAGGACATTTGAACAAGCCATGTTGAGAGAGTCAGAGGTTTGAGTACATTTTGACAAGCGTGGATTGCGAAGTGCTTATTAACTACCCAGTTATCTCAGGAATTATAATTATTTAAATCAATTGTAACCATCGGTAAAACAAACGTTCGGTAAAACAAACGATGGATTGTGGCGTTTTCTTCTTCTTTCTCTCGTTTATCTTCTTTTTATTTTCTTCTCTCTTTTTTTTTCTTTGAGTTTATTGACGCATAAATATTTCATTTTCCTTTCATCTCTTTTTGACTCATGCAATTTTCATTTTTTTATCTTCATCTCTTTTACATTTAGTAAAAGATAACTGTAATATCCCTGATATTTTCGGCATATATTTGTTTACCTCGGTAAGCGTGCCCGGAAAATACTGTAGAATATTTTTGGACTTTTGGTAAGCTAAGGCTTTGGTAAGACTAATGGCCAAAGGATTTGGTCTCGAGAGGTGTGCAAGTCATGAAGTCGATGACTTATACTATTGGGTTGGTGTTAGTGGTTAACACTAGATATGCTCTCAAACTAAGTGGATAAGTTGCAAATACAAAAATCTAGATTTTTGTATGCCTTGTTTACATATTATAAAGAGAGAGAGAGTTAGAGAAAATATACTTCTCTCTTCCGATTGGAAAACATAGGAAACTTTTGGGGCTGCTTTTGAACTTTAGATCTAGAGAGTTTGAGAACTCCTCTTCCCATCTCAACCATTAATAAGCCTTGAGTTAGTACTTGGATCTGTTTGAGCTACTGAAAAAGAAAAGAGATGAGGAAAGGAAAAGGGAGAAGTTCTCTTTAAAAATTTTCGTGGCTGAGACGATGATCACCTCCAAAGGAATAAAGAGTCTCTTGAAGTTGTAAACCGTTGATCATAGAAGCTTGTTCCGGTGCGTGAATCGGTACAAAGAAAGCAACGCATTAAGCTAAAAGAGGTATGCCTTAAAACCTCCTTATGCAAAATTGTTTGATTTTGTTAAGAATATAAGTTTTGAATTCAATAGAAATGATGGAATGGCTGTGTAGAAAATATGCAAAAAGAATCCGAGCATGTTAAAAATTCACAGCCACAGTACCTGAGAAAATCGACCATCGATTTTCAAAATCGACTGTCGAAATTGGAAATCGACTGTCGAATTGGAAATCGACAGTCGAAAATGGGATTTTAGCTTTAAAACAGAATTCTGAAATTCGACCATCGAATTTAAAATCGATGGTCGAATTCTGTCCAGTTCTGGCTTTTTAAATTTTGATTGGATTTTTTTGTTTTATAAGCCTTTGGATTAAATTTTGGGTTGTATATTAACACTTAGGGTGTTAATATATGTAGGTTTTGGTCAAATTGGGAGTCCTTGGAAAGGATTGCTTATGCATGCCTTTGAATTTGCTTGGTTAAGGTAGGGGAACCTTGTATTTAATTTGCATCAAATTATAAGTATAGATTGTTGACTATTTCAATTAAGGGTAAATTTTGAAAGTTACATTGCTACAAGATAAATAAAACTCTGAACACATGGCTCAATTTGAAAAATTTGTGAACCTTGCTATAACTAAGAACTTTTGAAATTCGAACCTCAGAACCTCAGTTAATTTTTGAATCAGAACCTCAGTTAACTTTTGAATCAGAACCTCAGTTAACTTCGAATCAGAACTTTGAAAATCAGTATACGATATGAATAATAAGCTTGGATACGTGTTAGCATTTGCATTTGATTTTTGGTTCATAAGTACGATGCCCTAGATTCCACCAACCGTGTTGATGGTAAAACTTTGGCGCAAGTTTCCCTCATAGCGTAGGGGCTTGTTGCATTTTCGAAATGGGTTCATGAACGACGATGGTCAGTAGGGTCTTCCCATCGGTCACGTAGTCTGCTCTCATGCTATAGGAAATTTGGGAGATAAAATTAAGTTATAAATTTAAGACAAGCAGCATGCTAAATTAGAACATTTTGAATACTTTAGATTTTATGATCAGTTTTTGACTCAGGAATAGAACTGGAGATTTAATTTGAAAAGCATCATTGAAAAACCATATTTGATCCGATTCCGTCTTTTGAAAACTTTTACTTATAAGAAATGCAAATAGATCTGTCTTCCCTTATTGAGCTTGGCTGTTAGCTCACCCTCGACTATACGTCACAGGTGCTGAGACTGATTTGGGATCTGAGGATTTGGAGGATTCTGATTATATTCCTGAGGAGGAACTAGACTTGCCTGCTGAGGAGTTCTTTCCTTGACCTTTAGATCCAGTATTTTGGTATTTTGTCTGAATATTGTTTTGAATATTGGGCCCTAGGCCTTATTTTGTTCTTTTTGATATCACTCGAGGAACCATTATTGTGAACCTCTATTTTAGGTGATCGGATTGGCCATCACCGGGGGTTCTTTTTGGTTCCTCACAGTGATATTTCAAATTTGTTATTTGAAGCATTTGTTTTTGGATTAACTAGGTTGCCTCTGTCTTTAGACCTTTGTTTATGTTGCCGGCTTCTGTTTGTTACGGCTTATTGAGAAATCAATAAGTTGATGAACCGGCCTTTCCTATACCTTAGGGATTGGAAAAGTCGGGTCGTCACAATAACTCATGATCTGTACCTTTAAAGATCTATCAGATTGTGAGCAGTTGGTCAATCTGTGATGACCCAAGAAACAAGGTTTGTTTATTAGACTTTTAATAGAACACGTTTTTTTTTAATGACATATGCAAAATCCATTTTTTTTTTCTTTTTTTTTTTTCAATGGTAATGGAACCAATTGGTTTCTTTTCTCTTATGCACAGGGTTATGTTCTTTTTTCCAATGTACATATTTAGTAATATAGAAACTGCATAAGGTTATTTTCTATTGAAATTATTTCTCTATATTTACTTTTTTTTTGGCTTTTTTTAATCTTATAAATGTTTAATGCTAATGGGATTTTGGGGTTTTAGATTTAACTACAATCCAAGCGAATTTGAATTTTTATTAGACTTTTAATAGGATACATGTATTCTTTTTCTTTAATGATATATGTAATCCAAATTTTGATTTTTTGTTTTTTTGGTTATTTTCTTAGATAATTATAGAGACAAATTCTTGATTAATTACATTAATAGGTGTGTATATATAGAAACTGCATAGGGTTATTTTCTAGGCATAATTAGCAAAACATGATTGGGAATATAAAGTTTTACAGTATTATATTGAAACGGAAAAATTTTGCATAACCAAGATGAACCGTATACCGGTGTCCTTGAAATCTGTGAATACTAGTTTAAAATCTGTGAGTACTCAAATTTTTGAACCCAGAAAATTCGTGCAGTCCTAATTACACAAAAGTTTTTGAAGTGTTATAAGTTTTTGAAGTAGTATAACACTGCAAAACTTTAAAAAAAATTCCTCTTTTCGCTAAGTGCCCTATTTTCTATTGAAATTATTTCTCTCTATTTAATTTCTAAATTTTAATTTATATTTGTGTTTTTTGTGAATTAATAAATGTTTAATGTTATGGTTTTTTTTTAAAAATTTTAATTCATGTGGTTTGCAGTCTGATTATTGAAGAATTGGGTGAAGGCACTCTAGCCAATATTTGAACAGCAGAGATAAAAGAAGATGTGATTTTTATTTTTATTTTTTTCAGTTTCAAAATTAAATTAGGTTTTGTTATTGATAAATATTATATCCTATATCTGAGTTCGATTGTAATTAGAAGGGATGTTAATCTCAATGGGTTGTTGAAATTGATACATATCCATATATAGATAGACGATTGGTTACATTTTTAGCAAGTTTGTTACAGTTTGAGTGTGGTGGAAGGAACCCATGTTTGGCCTGCATATGGGTTCTCCACGTGCAATCCCAATTTATGGCAGCAATTCAATTACATCATAAGAAAACGTTGACTGCCTTCAATCCGACGATGGACATTGTTTTTCGTCTCAATCTTCCACCAAATAGATCTTGAGATAATATCGTACCGTACTCATCAGATAGTCACATATTGATTCCACGTGGCACACATCCCCAAACATGACCTTCTTATAGGTACGCCCATGATCACGATGACTTTTGGGGATGTGTACCACGTGGATTCAACATGTGACCGTCTGATAGGTGTGTCATGATCTCAATATCTACTGTATAGAAGATTGTGATGAAAAATAATCTCAATCATTTGATTCAAGGTAGTCAATGATTTTTTTAATGGTGTAAAAGTGTGCTCTTAGGGATAGCAGGTGCAAATAATGCTACCCTAGAAGTAATATTTTCTAATTATATCAAATAAGTAACATAACAGCTACTTGCATCACAAATATAATATACTAGATATCAAAATTGGTGTTGAACCCATATGTATCGGCCAGTACCGAGACAGTATCGGAGATACAGGAACCCATTTCTTTTAAAAAAAGAATAAAAAGTAATTAAATCAAAAGAAATGGCCGTATCGGTCAATATCATCTGATACCGAGACTCCAAGAGAGTATAGGCTGATACTCACCCATATTAGTCCGATACTAATACTCATACCACCCCGATATTTATGTCGTGGTGATGTCAGTTTTGGTTCTCAACGAAACCAATACGTATAGGTATTGACCGAGTTTGGATATCACAATTACTTAAAGCATATGGACTATATTGTTTATAGTCTAAATAAAATTAAATTTTTTCTTAATTTTTAAATTAGAGCTATTGAAATAAAGTAACCATTATGCTATAAAATAGTCTTAGATGCATATATATGTATCTTAATTTGATAAGAAGAATAGGTTCTTGGTGGTGGGGGTTGCTTTTGTCTATTAGGCTCGTCATCATAGGATACATTTTCAACAACATATATAATATGGTAGTTGCATGTATCATGTTCTTGCTTTAGGTATTGTCCTCAATATTATTAATGGTCTTAGATTAGTTTTTAAATATTAGAAAAGTTTATTAGTTGGTCCCTAACACTGCGATATATGAATGAAGTATTTGTGATGAACCTTGCCACTTTTATGGCCAAGTTCAGCTAGCCTCTCAACTACGCCTTAATATGAGTAGGACGACAATGAGCCGGCCGGGTTTGCGCTTCACTAGCTTAAACCCTAACTTGGCCCGATAAATATTTTTTTTTTGTTTATACAGCGAGATAACCTTAACACCTGAAGAGGAGTGCACACATGTAGATGTGGAGCATCACCAACGAGAACCCACATTTTATTAAGACAAGGGAGAGAAACAAGCGTGGTGACTTGATCCGACGACTTTTATCCCGACAATGGGGGAGCATACCAAGTGGGCTAACGCCTTTTAGGTTTATGCAAATGCTGAGTGAGAATTAAACATTCATTTCTAAAATAGTCTAAGGGTTAAAAAATAAATATATATAGATTTATAATTTACTAACGCTGTGTTTGGGATTGCTCTTTGGAGGCAAAGAGCAACCCGCTTAAAAGAGTAGGTTTAAATTTATCTTTTAAACAAAACCAAATTCAGCTCTTTCACTCTCTGAAAGAACTAAGAGCACTTACAATCAAACAGAATTCCATATTAAAGTGCTCTTCGCCAGAGAGCTGCTCTTTTTATACAAAGAGCAATCTCAAAGACAACCTATGTTGAAAAATTGGAACTCTACATTACAAAAAATAAGACTATTAGCGGTAATTTTTTGGTGCAAAAAATTGCCGCTATTAATAAAAAACCTATTAAGACTATTAGCGACAAGGGTATTAACAGCAGGTTTTTATTAATAGCGGCAGTTTTTGGCTGCCACTAATAGTCTTATTTTTTTGTAGTGACACTTCTAAATTGAGTACTTGTCATCAAGATATCAAATCGGGTATTGGTCCGTACAAGAGCGATACGTATCGGCCGATTCAAATATGTCTGCGGGATTTTTAACAAAAAAGCATGAAAACCAATGACTCTTTGTAACAAAATCTCATTAGCTAGTTAAAGTCAAAGATAATAGCTCTTTCATTTGCCTTGAAACCAATGAAGAAGTAAGCTTTTAATATTGATGCGACAGTATATGACACCACACAAGTTTAACTCCACGGCCGATATTTGATACCATGTTTGTCATATATCAGAACCCGACCGGGCATAGGGCTGGGTTAAGCTCATGCTCAGTTCATTCAAGTTTCAAGCTTAAAGTGTTAGCCCAAGCCCAGCTTGCGGGCCTTCTGGTCATGCTCAAACCCTCTTTAAAACGATTTGGGCCAGACGAGTCGCAAGTGCTCCCCAGCCCATTGCCACCCTTACGAGCATGAGTCGTATTTGTGGGTAAGTTAAAAAGACTCCCCATGGACATCATAAGATTATCAAGGTTATACGTTGCCTTTTAGCTACAAATCTTGTCAAAAGTTGACTTTCACATATTTCAGGGGCCTTGCTGTATCAAAAACTCATGCAAGGCATGAGAGAGACTTATATGAGCTCAAGTTAGGTTGGACCTTGATTTCCAACTTGGTCTAAGATTTGAGCCTAATAAAGCCCATCAAGTTGGACCATATTATATTTGATCCAATTTTCTTAGGTTTATGGAGCCTTTAGACTTCAAACTCCTAAGCAAGGTATTAAATATCGGCCGATACCGATACGTATCGGCGCCAATATGTATCGGTATCCAACTCGGGTATATTAATATCGGTATCGGCCGATATGTATCAGGTATCGACTGATACCTAATTTTTTTCCTTTATTTTAAAAAAATAAATAAATAAACCAATACGTTTCGGTGTCGCCTATCCGCCTATTCGTATCGGTCCTCCAACGATTGATACCAGATGCCGATGCCGATTTTGTTACCTTACTCCTAAGGAGAGCCGATCATTAACAATTAATTGGGTGAGCCTAACAAGTAATTATAGCCTCACTATTTAGCCATAAATCAATATAAGAATGATTTTTCATCTTTCATTGATTTGATGGTGTAAATATTTGTACAAGTGAGACACGCTCCCACGTGAGAACCATTCTATGAAATTTAAGAGAAAGGGTACTTCTGTTCGCACCATTTTTGAAAGCTCGAGACTCCTTGAAAATCATTGATTTCTTCGGATCTTATGATGGTGATTATGTTTCACCCTAATCTTCCACAAAATAAATCTTGCAATCTTGTTATTCAATAATTCACATATCCCTAAAAAAGGGCCCTAAAAACACGTCTGAGCATTATGTGTGCCATATGATTCAAGGATTATTTTTTTGGAATCTGTGACACATGAGAGAAAAAATGGACCGTCTGATAGGTACAACATAATCTCAAAATCTATCTTATGAAAGATTGTGGTGAAAACAATCTACAGCGTTTGATCTAGACAAATCAATTGTTTTCAACGGGTTTGGGACGTGGGCCCTTTCTAAGAACGAATGAAATGAAGGTTAAAAGTTGCACACAAAATATGTACTGCCGCAGTGTGGTACAAAATTAAAAAGGAAAACTATTATTTTTGGGGACTGGGCCCGCTAGAATACTATGTTGGCCATCTGATTTTAAGACCATAATGTAAAGACCTTTAGGGCTACACGGAACATAATCTCTATCATCTTATTTGTAATCGTCAACCAGTCAATGAAAGAGATCACCTTACGTGCCAATCTTTGGCCTCAAAAATCTTTATGTCATAGTCTTCAAATCAAACGGTTTATATGGTGTTTGGTATTCCACATGGCACAAATCCCAAAAATAACAAAGTCTTTCTTTATAATCACATGATGCCACGGTGCAAATCCAGTGTGAAACCTATTCATTTTTCATGCCCTCTTAGAGCTCACATAAATGTATTATTAAGGGCACCTATAGTGAACAATCATTAATGGTAGCTCTAGATGTGCCCACACATTCTCTTAAAGCGCCAATGTCGGAACCCTTAAAAACCATTGGTTGCATTGGATCAGATGACGGAGATCGTGTTTCTCCCATATATTCAACACAAAGGATTGATCTTGAAATTATGTTGCACCTATCAAGCGTTCAATTTTTTATTCCACATGTCACAGATCCCCAAAATATGGACCGAAAGTCACCTTTGAGTGTGATGTGTGTCATTGTGCACAAGGGGCATTTGTTGAGGATCTGTGGCATGTGTAATAAAAAATTGACAGTCTAATAGGTGCAAAATAATCTCAAGATTCATTTTTTAAAGATCGAGGTGAAGCACAATCTCCATCATCAGATCCGAAGCAAGCAACGATTTTTAAGGGATTTCACACATGCGCGCTTTCAGAGAACATGTGGGCGCGATTAATTTCATACCATCAAACGATTAATTTCTTATGCCACTTGACACGTATCTTAAAAATGTGTGTCACATATTGCTTCTCAGATATTACGCGATAAAAAGGTGTATCACATGGTGAAAATAATATGCGAAAGTAGCATGTGACAACTCCTCAACAATTTAACTTAGAAACGGCTAGTCTTAGGGAGAAATATACTTTTCACCTACCGAATCTTTGAGTTGACCCACGCTGAAACCCATTGACTGCTTTGAATCGGACGACGCAGATCGTTTTCCATCCCAAACTTTCACATGATGCATCTTAAAATCATACTCTTACCATTCACCATCAAATTTTAATTTTACATGGTATCGAATTCAAAAAAGTGACCTTAACATCACATGGAACTTATCACACTCAAATAAGCTCACTTTTTGGGATGCATATCACATGCAATCAAAAACATATCGTTTGATGTCACGCCTATGATCTCAAGATCATGTGAAAGATTGGAATGCAAAACAATCTGCATCATTGAATTCAAATCAATCAATGGCTTTTAGTGTGGGTGAACTCAAAGATTTGGTGGGTTGAATTAAAAGTGCTCTTTCAAAAGGGGTTGCCAAAGAGGAAGTAAATTGATGAAAGGAAATTTTTAAAAATGGCTCGTGAAGAAGAAAATTTCAAAATTTAATTGAAAATTTTAAAAATGGGCAAAAGGTATATATATATATATATATATATATATATATATAGATATAGATATATATGTAGAGGAAATGATTGGATGACACGAGTCATGGAACATTAAAGCTCATAGATGGGGCACCTATTAGCAGCATGTCATATCAGGTGACGTAAAAAGTATACTTAATGTCACATCAAGTGAGTGTGTTATATGTTGCTTTTCAAATACTGCTTGTTAAAAAGGTCTATCTTATATTGAAAATGATGATGTGTGATAAGTAGCATGTGGCAACTTCCCAACTGTTTTTGCGAGAAATATACTTTTCATCCAACATTTTCTTTGAATTGTGCTTTTTCCAAGGGGCTGCCAAAGAGGACATAAGTTGGTAAAAGGATATTTTCAAAAATTGGCTTGGTATCGTGTTGTCAAGACAAAAATTTCAAACATTAGCTGAAAATTTGAAAAATGTGCAAGAGAAAAATTTATATATATATATATGACTCTGAGTACTCATGGAACATAAGCCCATAAATCTAACACCTATTAGTTGCATGTCACAACGGGTGATATAAAAAGTAAACCTGATGTAACATACTGCTAATGATTGCTAGTCATAAGATTATATTTTTTTATTCAAGTGAGATGATCATTATCCTATATATATATATATATATATATATATAGAGAGAGAGAGAGAGAGAGAGAGAGAGAGAGACTTAAGACTATACACTTCGAGTGTAGCGAAAAATGATACAGTCATACCCTTTGGGCATCACATGGAGGTAATCACAAGAATCGGGTGCGATGATAACTTGGATAATAATAATCAAGTATCACCCAAAAAAATTGGGCTCTATCCAATACATATCCACCTGTTAAAAATGTGGTCAAAGATGCCTAAAATCAATGCACCTAATTAATTGGGCGTTGTCGTATCTTTGGCCAATCAAACGGAGGTAAAAAAATCGCAAACAAGACTAATTTGTTTTAAATTACATGCCCCATGATTGATCAACCCAAATTAGGTGTTGTTTTGAATTGACCATACCATGTGGCATGTGATATTGTGATCTAACATGGAGTGTAACGTTTTTTTGCTACACTCAGTTTTAAAGTCCCAATCCCATATATATATTGTACCTTTATACTTTTAATAAATTTTAATTAAAAGGCCTACGTTTGGAAGGGCAATTTAATAATTGGGCCCATTGAGAGATTACAATTGCCCTTAATAATTGGGCCCATTGAGAGATTACAATTGGGCCTACTCTTGGATCGATGAAAAATAATCAGGCACTGCGTATAGGCCCAAGTAATGATCATAATGGGTTCAGCCCAGTGTAGTAGGATCGATGAAAAATTCGGCCATGTCTAACCCGACGGAAACCGAACTAACTTTTATCATATAAGGTGTGTTGGGTCAGCCAGACTCCACTTACGGCGTGCTAATAGCAGCTACAAGTATCAATGGGCCTCCAGCCTGAACCGATTAGTAACAAGCCAGGTTTAGGCCCAATTTAGTTTAAAAGCCCAGTCCATTTACACCCATAGCTGCCCTAAGTAGTTGGGCCTATATTACTTAATTCGTTCATCTGAATTTTGACATAACAAGCGAATTATTGAATTAATCTTGTGTATTTTATTAATTTATAATAAAATTTAAAAGTATGAAGAGATTATTTAAAAATAAGATTTTATATAATTAATAAATAATTTTGAAGCTCATCCTACTCATTGAATCAAATTCGTTTAGAACAGTGAATTACGAATCGGAATTCAAATAGAGCGAATCATCAAATTTAGTAACTATATTCCGGTCTATCTTCAACAAATGTAGTCCATGTGGCTTAATATATATTGAAAAATTACAAACAGGCAGGTTTTGTGCAGGCAAAGTGCAGGAGGGACTGACATGTCACTACCTCATAGGCGTGACCTGCATTACTTAGGCTACACTGTAGTTGCAGCCACTTGCATCATGCCCCGTCAGCTGGCTCCTCCGCAAAACTGCGTGCAATATAATACTGTCCATAATTTTTATTTTTATTTTTAAATTAAATGTGCCACCCTCAGTTACCCTCTTTATTATTATCAACCCTAAACCTAATGAAATCATACCCACTAAAGAAAAAGTATAAAATGTTGCACTTAAATATTAGATCAGACCGTTCATGTGGCTTTCCATCATGCCAAAAACATGAAAAATTAGTCTATGGAGGATGCTAACCGTTCGATCGGTTTGTACCTTCAACCCTCTTGGCCAGGCGATGAAGATCATCTATTCAGTTCAACTATCAGATTGAGTTTCATGGATTCGAGTGCTGTGCACAGTTAATCACACAACCAAACCAGTCAATACATGGGACGCCCACAAAGATTTAAGTCTCTATATCTCGGAAAGGTGCGCATTTGACCATATTGACATCGGCGATTTACCTATCCAGACTCATTTCATGTGGAAAAATTGAGGGTGGGTGGGTTTCTAGATGTCTTTGTATGTTATTTTCTTTTCTTTTCTTTCTTCTCGATGAATTAGGTGTCTTGTTTGCCGGGCTCCTCACATCCCATGGGTTTGGTGTGTGAGTCACACCATTCCTATGCTTTGGCTATTAATGTGTATAGGTAGATGTGTATATATAGTTGCCCGATACTTGATTTCTTTCTTACCTTTTTATGCATTTTTGGGTTATGAAATTGCAATTTTTGGGTGATTGATATTTATGGGTCTGTAATATTTTATTTTTTTGATGTTATTTGTTTCATGTTTCTTCTCTTGAGGCGGCACTATGTTCGTTGAGGTTATGTTTATCTGATAGAGTCACACCAAGAACCTGTAGAATCTGAACCAGTCTAATTTAACTTGGAAGAAGCCTCAATCATCCCAAACGCGCTAGCATCCCCATGAATCACAAACCCAGCTGCTGAAAACAATACGAAACCATTTGAGCTTAGCGATCGTAGGATCCGATCCCATGGGACCGCAATTCGGCCAGAATTCAGATTGCGATATACCTTATTTGATAACTATTCTTAACCGAGCAGTTGTATTTGTAATATTATTTAGGTAGGTTTTTCTTCTTCCTTCTCTCGTTCATTTCTTCTTATTTTCTTCTCTATTTTTTTAATTTTAGTGACATTGCTTTCGCTATCATATTTTCTTTGAAGTTTATTTATGCACAAACTTTTTTCACCTCTTCTACTTTACGGATGGACTTCTATAGATGTAAGCCAATTTGAAGGGTTGGATGTGAGCGATGTACGGTGATGATGATGAGGAGGAGGCTGATTGTGGTGAGGAGTTTCGAGTTCTTGTGATCTAGGATTTGTGGGATGTATGGGAGGAGATTGAGAGGCTGACGATGAATGCAAAGATGATGAGGATGTAGGAACATGAAGGAGAAGACATGTACGGTGGTGATGGTTTGACGAATTCTTGATGGTGATTGATGATTTGATGAATTCTTGATGGTGATTGATGAAGAAGAAGAAGAAGTGATGATGAGTTCTTTATTTGAAGAAGAGAAGATGGTTTTCGCGGTCATATATATAAAGATGGGGCGAACATTGGTGATGCAGTTTTTTATTGACTATAGTACCCTTGTAAAATCTGATTAATACATTAGCATACTTAATTTGAGTGTCCAGAGAGTTTTTCATAAGAAAATTAAAAATAAAAAACAAGGGCCATTTTGGTTATATAAGCAGTGATTGAGTGCTTGTATCTAGGGCTATCAATGGGTCGGGCGGGCCCGGATACTGACGAGGTTTGCAATTGTTTTGAAATTTTTTTGCTTATGCCTTTTTACAAGAGACGTAGCAGTAGTGTCTTTTTTTATTTAAAGTGACGTAGCAGTAGTGTTAGTTTTAAGGATTTGCTTCTTTTCTTCCAATATATTTTTATAGCTCTTTTTAAATTAAATTCAATTTTTCACTTTTAATATAGGTATCTAAAGGTTGACTTTCATTTCAAACTCCTTTGATAAAAATTTTCAGACCTTGTTTTACTGCTATATGTTGGGTATTTATGACCCACTACGGAGGAAGCCAGAAACTTTTATGAGAGGGGGCCAAAGCAAGGATCAAAGTTTCGCCGAAATTCCGAAATTACAGAAATTTCGGTCCAAAATTCGATTTCAGTCCCCACCGAAAACGAAACGAAATCCCAAATTTTTTTTTTATATGGGGTTGAAGATTTTGGCCGAAATTTCGGTCCCCATCGAAACCGAACCGAATCCGGAATTTTGATCCTTGGGCCAAAGTATGAACAAGAAATGTATAATGTTATAAAAAATAAAATTAACATTCATTTACTGGTAACAAAATTAAAAATAAAAATAAATGAATCTTTTGTTTATATATATATATATATTCGTGCGCCTATCAATAGGCATTAGGGCCAATCTGTCATAGTTGGGAGCCATATTAATTTGGTTAAGCCTCATTTTAAACTTTTAAGGTCTGTTTGGATAAAATAGTAAGAAAATGGTGAATTTGAATTTATAAATCTAATAGTTTCACATAATTTTTGAGGTTGTACGAATCCACATGATTATTTTATTTTTTACTTAGGATATGATTTAAGAAGAGAAGTTTTAGGAGAGTGGTTAAACTATTGTTCCTAAAAAATAGGAGAGACTCAAGTAGGGTATTTGGTTGGGACACCTAAAAGATAGGAGAGAGAGATATATGAGTTGTGCATTTATTTTAGATGGGGCCAATCATTTTGGCTCCTAACAAATAGGTAAGATAGATTAAAGAGAAAGAGAAAAAACTAAATAAGTGAGGGTGAACATGGCCCCTGTTAGCCCCCCCTTGGCTCCGTCCCTAACCCATACACTAACCTCTTTTCCTTAATTACTAAAACTTGAATTGGTGAGACTTTCTATACGTGACGCAATGAGAATCACCATGCAATCTGGTGGAATTCCTTACTAATTTATAGGGCTGTAGTAATCCCTTTATAGATGTGACACATTCTCTAGATTTAGTTTCCTTGATGGGCTAGGAAACTAATCAATATCTATATAAGGAGGACAATGTCACCTCTTTGACTATTCTCAATGTTATTCCCATCAATAGAGATAGAAAGAAAAAGAGGTGGTTTGTTCTAAGGGCTATGGTCTTATAGCGAAAATTTGTCGATCAAGCTCGTCTTTGCAATCATCTAGACAAGTAAGTAAGATTTACCTTACTAGATAATTATTGTATTTGATATGTTGATTAAATGATTCACTCATAGATCTTGATTGTTGCTTCAAACATATTCTACAATTGGTATCAGAGACATGGTTGACTGTTGTCGATTTATCAACATTAAATATACATTTATAGAGATGGCTGCTCGTATTATAAAAAAAAAAAAAAAAAAATATTTGGCCGACCGTCCGACATCTTCCAGCCACCGGACTGGCACCAGTCAATGGCAGCCGCTGGGGCCGACCGGACGGCACACCGGACCGTCGGGTCCGGTGACTTGTGAGGGAACAGGGTTAAGCCCTTTGGGGCTGTTTTTTTTTTTTTGGTTCCTGCAATTTATAAAAAAAATTAAAATTTTTTTTTTTTTGGGTCAATAGCCAAAGACCGTCTGCGTCTTCCAAACCTGCAGCTCGATGGTCATGCCGGGTTAATCGACGCCACACCGGACCGTCGGGAACGGTGACCGGTGAAGGCTTGGGGTTAAGCCCTTTGGGGCTGCACTGTTGCTTCCTGCAACTTCTTTCAAAAAAAAAAAAAATTTGATGAAGAAGATGAAGAAGGGTTCGGGTTACGGTTTCTCGGACTGGGTCGGGTCCGTTACCGGCCCACCTGACCTGGGTACTCGACCATGACCCACTCGGGCGGTTAGGGCTTCTCGGACCGCGGTCCACTCGACCCGTAGCCCAACTCAATGTGGCCCGGTCCACTCGGGCCATGATCCCAAATCCCGGTTCGAACCTATACCCGGCCCACCTAGATCCGGTCCACCTTGCCCAGCCCACTTGGACCCACTTCCCGACCTAGCACCCGTCCAAGACCCGACCCAATTTCTGTTTTAAATTTTATCTGCACCCATAATCCAGCACTGCTTCCGCCGGCTGCAGATAAAGTACTTAAACTCAAAACTTGTTTCTACAACCAGACTGAACCCTTTTCGAGCTTAAACTTTAAAATGCGATATCTGGAGTTTTACAACTTTGATTCGCGCATATGACCTATCTTTTTTGGTCTACTCGACGAGATATACACTTTGGACTGGCTTATGGGTCTGTTTGACACTGTTTTAGACTTAAGAAATTCAGTTAAAGGTCAATGAATTTATTTTATATTTCAAATAAATTATTAAACTTTTTCAATATTCTGTATTGATACTTTTACACTATCGTGTCATTGTTCATAGTTAATTCATGTGCGCATTTTCTTTATGATTAATGTATTCCTTCTACTAATATTAAATCAGTTCATTTAATTCATAGAACTTACTTTCCCCAAAACTCGGTATGTGAGCGTACTTAGGGTATGAAACATTGAACTAATGACATGATAGAATGCCTTGAGAAAGGTTCTTCTTATAAAGGGGTTTAGGAAGACCGGTAAAGCAGTCATTCAGGGAGACGTTGCTAAAGAGGTGTGTAGTATGCTCAAAGGTAACCGGCCTATGGAGGTTACGTTATCCTGAATTTTGAGACAATTGTCTCATTAAAATTGCAAGAGCATTCACTTTCGTGAGCTACTACTTCTAGCCAAAGCTGACTTAGAAAGCTCACGAAAGGGGAATAGATAGAATAGTTATGCGTGTCTAGGTGAGAGAAGAGTGATACTTCTGGCCTAAGCTGATGACTAGCTTGGATCAAACCAAAAACACAAATGACTAGGTCTATGCGTATCTACGGACACGAACTAGGGAGACATGTAATAGGTCAAAGCTTCTGCCCTAAGGTGATGCTGAGACAATGAGTCATGTCTGTTCCTCAGAGTGGATGTTTTTTGCACACGATTAATACACTCTGATTGATTCGACCTTGACCCCAGGTACGAACTCAAATTATCTAAAGTTCTATATGAACATGTGCTGACAATGATCTATGTCATTGCAGCTATGGACGGATCACTGTTACAACAACAGATGCTAGCATTGAAAAGCTCACTAGTACCAACTATTCCACTTGGCGAATAGGTCTGAATTTGACCTTTGGTTACCTAGATTATGACTTTGTTCTATCGAAAAATAGACCAGCAACTCCTACCGATAACTCTTCAGAGTTTGAAAAAGCTCTGCATGCCAAGTGGGAGAAGGCAAATCGTATGTCCATCATGATTATTCGCACTTCTATGAGTGAGGTCATTCGTTGTGGTATTAAGACCACTGACACAGCATGCGAGTTGTTGAAAAGCATCGAGGATCAGTTTGTTGGTTCTACTAAATCTCTGCAACATAGTAATCTTGTGGAGTTTGTGAACATGCGCTATGATGGCAAGGGTTCTGTTAGGGAGTTTATTCTCAAAATGTCCATTTTAGCAATGAAGCTCAAGAAGTAAGGCATTCCCATTGAGGAAACAGCTATAGTACATTTAGCTGTTGCATTCCTTCCGAGTCAGTTTGATACCTTTAAGGTGAATTATAATGCCCAAAGGAAAAATGGGACTTGAACCAACTGATCTCAATGTGGGTAATAAAAGAACAACGGTTGCGGGGCAACAAGATCGAGTCTACTCATTATGTCTAATCCTGCTCATAAGTAAAATTTTAAGAAGAAGGGTCAAAGAAAGAATTACGTCACAGAGAAAGGGAACAAGAAGGACTTCAAGAAGAAAGTTGTTGTAAATGATAACGACAATGGCTGTCGTTTCTGTAAAAAGAAAGGTCACTTCAAGAAGGATTGCTATTTATGGAAAAGTATTATGAAGAAGAAACACCAAGGTATTCCTTTCGCTTATGTTTGTTCTGAATCGAATCTGGTTAACATTTCCAAAAATTCTTGGTGGGTTGACTCTGGTGCCACTGTACACGTTTCTCATTCCTTGCAGGGATTGGTAAGCAGGAGAAGCCCAAGACCGGATGAAAGGCTTTTCCTTGGAAACGAGCAAGCGGTCAAGGTCGAGGCTGTTGGAACTTACCAGCTTGTTTCAGACACTATACATATTTTAATACTTGAAAATGTTTATTTCATTCCGTCCTTCAGATGAAATCTCATCTCCGTCTCCAGATTGCTTACTTTTAGCTATTACTTTACTTTTGCTAGAGACTCCTTGATTATTTCTAAGGACACTATTACTGTGGGGCATGGTTTATTAGTAAATGGATTGTTCTACTTATCTCTTGATGATATTTCTACTGCATCATTTGCATGTGTCTCTGTCACCTCATCCGGAACAAATTGCTCCCTTTTGGCAGAAAACTCCTCTATGCTTTGGCATAAATGTTTGGGTCACATCTAAAGGAAAAGATTAGAGGCTTTGGTCAGAGATGGCATTCTTAATCCTCTTGATTTTAACGACTTTACCACATGTATTGAATGTATAAAGGGAAAGTCGACGAAACAATAAAAATTTGAGGCTATTAGATCCTCTGTTTTGTTACAACTGATCCACATAGACATTTGTGGACCTTTTCCCACACCTTCATGAGATAGACAACATTATTTCATCAGTTTTATAGATAATTTTTCTCGTTATGCCTATGTATACCTAATTCATCTGAAGTCTGAGACACTTGATATGTTCAAGATCTTTAAAATAGAAGTTGAGAAACAGACTGATAAGAAAATTAAAGCCGTTAGATCAAATCGTGGAGGAGAATATTATGGGAAGATGGATTCTGATGGTGTTAATCATGAAAACTTTGCTCAGTTCTTAAGGGAACATGGGATTGTTCCTCAGTACACTTTGCTTGGTACCCCCCAACAGAATGGTGTCTCCGAGAGAAGAAATCGCAGTTCGTAGCATGATGTGCAACTCGAACCTTCCTGAAAGTTTTTGGGGAGAAGCTCTCAAAATCGCAGTTTATTTTATTAACTGAGTGTCATGCAAAGCTGCTCCGGAAACACCTTACAAACTTTGGACTGGCCGTAGACCAAGTCTTAAACATCTGCATGTGTGGGGGTGTTTGGCATAAGCGAGACTTTATGATCCAAACCTGAAGAAGCTTGATCCACGCACAGTCACATGTTACTTCATTGGTTACCCTGAGCGCACCCGATCATATAGGTTCTAGTGCCCATCTCGACCGTTGGAGATCGTAGAGACCTCTAATGCCAAGTTTCTTGAAGATAGTTTCATCAGTGGGAGTCAAAAACAGAGGAAAATTCTCTTTGAAAAGGATACTCATGTTACGCCTCTTGTTCCTATAGGAACAACTATACATGTTCTTATCCCTATGCCTAATCCTATCATTCACCCTGAGAGATCTACGATACACAATGATTTTCCCAATGTCGAAACTTTTAGTGCTCCACCTCCCCCTCCTCCTCTTGAGGGGCCATCGACTGCTCTAAGGAAATCCAATCGAGATCGTAGATCTACAATATCCAATTATTATGAAGTCTATCTGCAAGAAAATGATGATGTTGATCTGGACACCGATAATCCTTCCTCCTTCTCTCAAGCCATGAAAAGCGATCAATCTCCATACTGGCAGGAGGCCATGAGAGAAAAGTTGCAATCTATGAAAATAAATGATGTCTGAGACCTTGTGATCCTTCCAGAAGGTTGCAAGGCGATCAAATGCAGATGGGATTACAAGGTTAAAAGGGACTCTGAAGGAAATGTTGATAAATTCAAAGCCAGATTAGTAGCCAAAGGGTTCACTCAGTGTGACGACCCGACTTTTCCAATCCCTAAGGTATAGGAAAGGCCGGTTCATCTACTTATTGATTTCTCAATAAGCCGTAACAAACAGAAGCCGGGAACATAAACTAAGGTCTAAAGACAGAGGCAACATTGTTAATCCAAAAACAAAAGCTTCATATAACAAAATTAGATATATCACTGTGAGGAACCAAAAGGAACCACCAGTGATGGCCAATCCGATCACCTAAAATAGAGGTTCACAATGATGGTTCCTCGAGTGATATCAAAAGATCAAAAATAATAGCCTAAGGCTCATCAATCCAAAAATAATATCCAGACAAAATACCAAAAATACAGAATCTAAGATCACGGGAAGAACTCCTCAACTGGTATATCCAAATCCTCCTCGGGAATATAATCGGAGTCCTCCGGATCCTCTGACCCAAGGTCAGTCTCAGAACCTGTGACGTATAGTCGAGGGTGAGCTAACAGCCAAGCTCAATAGAGGAAGACAGATCTATTTGCATTTCTTATAAGTAATGGTTTTCAAAAAACGGAATCAGATCAAATATGGTTTTTCAATGATGCTTTTCAAATTAAATCTCCAGTTCTAATCCTGAGTCAAAACTGATAATAAAATCTCAAGTGTTCAAAATGTTTTGATTTAGCATGCTTCTTGTCTTAAATTTATAACTTAATTTTGTCTCCCAAATTTCCTATAGCATGAGAGCAGACTACGTGACCGATGGGAAGACCCTACTGGCCATCGTCGTTCATGAACCCATTTCGAAAATGCAGCAAGCCCCTACGCTATGAGGGAAACTTGCGCCAAAGTTTTACCGTCAATACGGTTGGTAGAATCTAGGGCATCGTACGTATGAACCCTAAATCAAATGCAAATGCTAATACATATCAAAGCTTATTATTCATAACATATACTGATTTTTCAAGGTTCTGATTCGAAGTTCTGATTCAAAAATTAACTGAGGTTCTGAGGTTCAAATTTCAAGTTCTTAGTCATAACAAAGTTCCAAATTTTCAAATTTGTATCATATATTCTAAGTTTTATTTATACAGTGTATGACAGAATTTCCAAAAGTAATGCTTCTAAAAGAAAATGCCGAAAACAGTTCATGCTTATAAATTTATGCAAATAACAATTTGGGTTCCCCTACCTTAACCAAGAAAATTCAAAAGCATGAACAAGCAGTCCTCTCCAAGGACTCCCAATTGTCAAAACCTACATATATTAACACCCTAAGTGTTAATATAGAACTCAAAAATCAATTGCAAAGGCTTACAAATAAAAATCCAACCAAACTCTTAAAAGTCAAAAGTTGGACAGAATTCGACCATCGTTTTCAAATTCGATGGTCGAATTTGAAATTCGATGGTCGATTTTAAAATCGACCATCGAATTCAGCTCGTAACTTTTAGGCTTAGATTTCGATTGTCGATTTCCAATTGATCGATTTCATTCGACGATCGATTTTGAAATCGATAATCAATTCGTGCTACGTGGTACATTAATTCAACATGCCCGGATTCTTTTTCTTTAATTTCTACACAGCCATTCAATCCTTTCTATTGAATCCATATCTTAATTTCTTAACAAAACCCAACAAATTTACATAAGGAGGTTTCAAGGCATACCTCTTGTAGCTTAATTCGTTGATCCCGTTGCACTAATTCACGCACCGGAACAAATTTCCAAGCTCAACGGTTTAAAACTTCAATCGGCTCATTATTCATAAGGAGGTGGTCACTGCCTCAGCCACGACAAATTTAAAGATAACTTCTCCCTTTCCTCATCTCTTTTCTTTTTTCAGTAGTTCAAACAGATCCAAATACTAGCTCAAGGCTTATTAATGGTTGAGATGGAAAGAGGGGTTCTCAAGATCACTAGATCTAAGATTAACAAGAAGGCAAAACCTTAGAGTTTTGATTTCCAACGAGAGGGAGAAGCTAACTTCTCTTGCAACCTCTCTCTTCTTATAACATAAAAGTTTTAAATAAAAATCTAGATATTTTTATTTACAACTTATCCAATTATTCTTGCAAAACTTTCGGCGTTAAACACAAATACCAACGTTATTGTGTACGTCGTTGATTTCCTGACTTGTACACACCTCATAACTAAGTCCTTTGGTCATGTCCCTCATCATAACCAAAACTAACTAAAAAGCTCATAAAATATCATAATTATTTTTGGACCCGCTTACCGAGGTAAATGAAATTAGGTTAAAATATCAGGGATATTACACTCAGTGACCGGGAATTGATTACAATGAGACATACTCCCCTGTTTCATCCAAGGACTCTCTTCGAATAATTCTAGCGATAGTGGCATACTATGACTTAGAATTACATCAGATGGATGTAAAGACGGCTTTCCTCAACGGTAATTTAGAAGAAGAGACCTATATGTCTCAACCTGACGGTTTAGAGATACAAGGTCAAGAGGATCATGTGTGCAAGCTGAAGAAGTCCATTTATGGGTTGAAGCAAGCTTCAAGACAGTAGTACCTGAAGTTTGATCAAGTTGTTACAGAATATGGTTTTCAAGAAAATGTCATGGATAGGTGTATATATATAAAGAAGTCCAAAGGTTGTTTCATCATCCTAGTATTATATGTTGATGACATTCTCCTGGAAAGTAATGACATTCATCTTCTACACGATACAAAATATTTCCTATCCAATTATTTCGAAATGAAGGATATGGGGAATGCACAATACATTCTGGGAATTAAAATCCACAGGCAACGGGGAGCTGGGCTCTTAGGATTATCTCAGAGAGCCTACATCGATAAGGTCCTCAAACGTTTCAAAATGGAGAACTGTAATCCTTCCAGTGCTCCAATTGTTAAGGGTGATCTCTTAAGCGAAGATCAATGCCCTAAAAATGATATGGAGAGACAGCGAGTGGATCCGACTATGTATGCTTCTGCAATAGGAGGCCTTATGTATACTATGACTTGTATGCGACCCGACATCAGTTTTATCGTTGGGATGCTCGAGAGGTTTCAGCTAAATCCTAATTTTGCTCATTGGATAGCGGTCAAGAAGGTATTGCAATATTTGCAAGGAACCAAGGACCACATTCTTGCATACAGAAGATCAAATGACCTTGAAGTCGTTGGCTATAGTGATTCCAACTATGCATGGTGTGATCGATCTCGCAAATCTACTTCGGGTTTCATTTTCAAGCTTGCTCATGGAGCTATTACTTGGAGAAGCTCCAAACAGACTATAACGTCGGATTTCACTATGTTCACAGAGTTCATTGGATGCTATGAGGCCACTAAGCATGCCATTTGGTTAAAGAGCTTCATTGGTGAGTTAGGTGTTGTAGATTCCATTCATAAGTCCTTGACCATTTATTGCGATAACAAAGCTGCTATTGATTTCATCGAGAGCGGGAGACGAACTAAGAGCAATAGACACATCGAGGTCAAGTATATGATGGTGCTGGAAAAGGTTCGTGAAGGAGTCATTAAGACCCCTCATTTGCCTTCTGAGGAAACGATTGCTGACCCACTCACCAAGAGACTTCAACCAAAAGATTTTATAGCGCATGTGATCCGGATGAGAGTGTTAGAAACACTCGAGTACATTGATTGAGTGAGAGTTTCTTTCCCAATATTTATTCTATTCCATTTTATTGTCAACACCTTTTATATCTTTGATTATCATTTGATGCATGTTTTTCATTCGACTCAATATTTATCATGATTATCATTATTAGCATATGCAATGTTAGCCTGGGAGCATAAGTGCTAAAATAAGGAAGCTTAGGCTATTGTGATTAGGCACTACGGTTGTATAACCTTTATCCTGATAGTTGGGTGATAATTTTTACATGGCATATGTCGTAAGATATCAGGATAACATACCTTAGGGTATGAAGCTGGACGAATACAGGTATGAACACAAGTGATTGCATTAAAGTGTGCATATACTGGTGTTACAAAACCACAAGTAATACTCTTGGGATCCTTAACAACGATAATTTTTGTGACCATGGAACTGCCTTATTGTCAATTGTAAAGCATGGTACATTATAGGCATCTATGATCCATTATTATAGTTGTTTCTTGAACTTGAGAGGATGTCGTATTGTACCAAGTCCCTTGAAAGTCAATGATTTTATAAAATTATAAGGATCGCCATCCGCTTTTTAAAAGAACTAATTCATGAAAAAATGTTTAAAAATAATATTTTGGTAGTGTGTAGATCAAGTGGGAGATTGTTGGGTATTTGTGACCCACACACTAACCTCTTTTCCTTAATTACTAAAACTTGAATTGGTGAGACTTTCTATATGTGGCACAATGAGAATCACCATGCAATCTGGTGGAATTCCTTACTAATTTATAGGGTTGTGATAATTCATTTATAGATGTGACACATCCTCTAGATTTAGTTTTCTTGATGGGCTAGGAAACTAATCAATGTCTATATAAAGAGGACAGCATCCCCTCTTTGACTATTCTCAATGTTATTCCCATCAATAGAGATAGAAAGAAAGAGAGGCGGTTTGTTCTAAGGGTTGTAGTCTTATAGCGAGAATTTGTCGATCAAGTTCGTCTTCGCGATCATCTAGACAAGTAAGTAAGATTTACCTTACTATATAATTATTGTATTTGATATGTTGATTAAACAATTCACAGATAGATCTTGATTGTTGCTTCAAACATATTCTACACTATGTTCTTAAAAGATTTGAACCATTACTCGCTATCATTTCAAAGTTACATCATTTTAATTAACTTGTAGTTTTTCCATTAGTTTTATTTATTGCTATGACTTCATTATTAAATCCATTACTCGCTATCATTTCAAAGTTACATCATTTTAATTAACTTGCAGATTTTCCATTAGTTTTATTTATTGCTATGACTTCATTATTAAAACGTATCATAATGTGGACAACTTGCTGAGATCACTAGAATGGAGAATTCTTATTATTTAGGTGCTTTAATCATGTTTAGACGGTGCTCCGAGAAAGAATAAAAATGAAGGGATAATTAGAGAAACATGCCTCAAAAATAAACTTTTTAGCAAAAAATACCTGACCTCAAACGTTTTAGAAAAATGGTGCTTTCACGGATTTTAGAACTTCATAAAATCGTAAAAGCACCATTTTTTTTAAGTTAGGTCTTTTTTGCTAAAAAGTTTGTTTTTGGGGCATTGTTTTCTAAAGTGCCCTAAAATGAAATACTATTAGATTCCTAATGTTTCAAAAATAAAAGTGAACATGTGCTGAAGAAAGCATGTCAAAACTAAAGGAAAAGTTGTAATAAAGTCTCATCCAACTGATGGTGGAGACTCTAAGACAGTCTATTATTTTGTTTTTCATATTTGAGTTGGATGCTTTTTTTTTCATGTAGAACAAGTGATGTTTTGTAAGTTTATATTTGGTCACGTGTGATCATTATTAACTTCTTTTATAATAGGCCAAATGGCATGCAAATATAAAAGCTAATCCAGTATTTATGTTTTATATTCAAAACCATATTAAATCATTGAATGTAAAATAAGTAGTATATCTTGGTCGAGTAGTTATCATTGAATTTCTAGAGGTTAAAACAGTGAATAAGAATGTTTAATTGGATTCATTGGATTCATTATCAGTCCTTAAGAGCTCCCTTTGAGAATAGCATCTATATATTAAGACAAATGATCATGAGAGTGACATTCATTGCGAGGAGTGTGATCATTAAAAGTATTAACCACTACAAAAAAATAAGATTATTAGCGGCAGTTTTTTTTAATAGAAAATTGCCGCTATTAGTCCTGTAACTATAAAAAACTACCGCTATTATTTTTGTAACGGCAGTTTTTCATAGCGACAGGACTAATAGCGGCAGTTTTTTATTAAAAAAAATTGCTGCTAATAGTCTTATTTTTTGTAGTGAACATAAAGTTGTGTGGTTCTCTTTTTTAATTGATGAATTGTGATTTATTTAAATTCAGTTTATAAAAAAATGAAGAAGGTTGTTCCACACACCATTTTCTTTTATTTCTTTCGTTAGAAAATTATGTGGAGTATGCTCTTGTTGTCCAGTACCACCTACGTAGATATCAAACCTTCCGTTCTCTCTTATATGACACATCAAACTTGAATCATTTATTTTAGATTTATATTGTTGCATGGAGCCTTTTAAGCAAGGGTTGAGAAAGTTTTAACAGTCTTTGGAGTGTATAATATGTAACTTGTGGGGAATATATCAATTGACAACCTCAACCTCATATATAGACTCTTAGAGTAGTATGTTACTTTTATTCTTTAGTTTCAACTGAAACATATCTTTCTTTGTTGGATGACTCTTCTCCCCATTACAATTATTTAAAGCTATTATATTCTAATATTTATACTTATAAGCTGTAGGAACTAGATTTTATTACATACCAACAATAACAAATTTTGTTTAGGTCAATTATTGTGGAATACTCTCCTCAGGAAATATCAGAGGGTTCCTAGCCATTCAATAAGCAGCTCTCACGTGCATTCCACAGGCAGGGTCTACTAATAATATATATCTATATATATATATATATATATATATATATATATATATATATATAAACTCAGCCAATTAACCGAACGATATAGAGTATGGACTGTTTTGAGTTAGAAGATGGAGATGGCCTTTCATCCCGATCTTCCACATAGTGGATTATAAGATCATAGGTGTAACAGCATATGGTCAATTTTCTATTCCATGTGACACATCCTAAAAATAGATCACAAAATTCATGTGGCACACATTTTTTTATTATAATCAATAGTGTGGCACACCTCAGGCTAAAACATGAGTTTAGGATCACATTTTGCAATGTGAACCATGTGGAATCAAAAAATGGCCGTCTGATGGCACGCCCATGATTTGAAGATATATTGTGGAAGATTAGGACGAAAGACAATCTCCATTGTCTGTGTCAAAATCGTCAATGGTGAGATTACATTCTTGATTTGGGTGATATTTAAATTTTCAAGGGTGCAAGTAATGGTGCCCTTTTTAATAGTCATTAACTGCACATGAGAAATTGGCCCTTACACATGAGATTAAAAGAAAGACTTGATCCTTTGGGACCTGTGCAACGTGAAAATGCCACTTAAGTGGTCCAATTTGAAGGCCATGGTCTAGAGATCGTAGTTGCCAAAAGATTGGCAAGAAACAAGATCTCTATGATATTTAGAGATATAATTCAACAAAGTCAATTGTTGAATAGCAAAATGGACTTTGACTTACTTTAATCACATGATAAAGATCATGTTTCATTCCAACCTTTTGCATTAAAGATATTTAGATCATGCCTTTCAAATTAGATGACTTAGATGGTGTTTTCAATTCTCCAAAATAATTAAGCCACTACAAAAATAAGGTGTTTTATGGGCACTTGGGTTTAAGGCAGCTTTTGATAGCGACAAGACTAATATCGGCAATTTTTGGTAGCGATAGGACTAATAGCAACAGTTTTTTTGGTAATAGCAACAGTTTTTGGGTGCCGCTAATAGTCTTATTTTTTGTGGTGAGTCTTTTCGTTAAACTATGTTAAGGGACCAACTTCTTGTGTGCAAATTTGGGTGCAAATAATGATTTCAGAAAATATAATAAAATTCTCTAAAAGGTACCTCTGTTCACGTCCACGCATTCCCTGAAAGTGCCTACGTCCCAAACCCCTTAAAAACTGTTGATTGCTTTGGATTAGATGTTGGAGATCTTTTGTATCCCAATATTCTACACAATAGATCATGGCACCCCTATCCGACGGTCAGTTATTTACTCGAGTGTCACAAATCCCCGAAACATGGCTCTTCAATCATATGGCACACATCATACTCAAATGTGATTTTAGGAGCATTTTGGGACTCATGGAATAAAAAATTGACAGTCTAATAGGTGAGCCATGATCTCACGATCCGTTGTGTGGAAGATAGGAGTGAAACACGATCTCTATCATCTGATCAGAAGCAACCAACGATTTTGAAGGGCTCTGAGAGTTAACGCATCGGCCAGAACAGAGGTACCCTTCTCTATAAAGATGCATTTTCCTCCAACTAAGCATCGAGGGGGGAGGTATAGGGTTAGGGCCGGCATGCACTTGCCACCCCTAAACATTTGTAACGCAAATAAGTGTATTATATATATATATATATATATATATATATATAGCTTGATTTGATATGTATCGATCAATATTGTTGGATATTTTTAAAATATAAAAGGCTTTTGACTTTTACCTTTGAAATTGCCTTGTGGAATTGTCCCGCATCGTGTAACCTTAAAATGGGTTGACTATTATATAGCATTGTATTGGCTCAAGGCTTGTAGCCTTTACTCAGGAGGCATCAAATTTTGTAGCTTCCACCGCCATACACCCTATCAGTCACACACACGCGCGCACGCTGAGCCAGGTCGTGTCGGGATAGGACGGGTACATGATGTGGTGTGTGATGTGTATTTTTAATTATACTATTTTACTCGCAAGTGCACGAATCGTGATGTAGTCAGTGGGTGCAAAGTACGAGATCGTTCCCACGAGGATTGGTTAGAAAATTTAAAATAAAAAATAGCAATTAACTAAAAGAATTTCCACAGATCTATCACAGTAACCAACAACCTAGAATTTTGAGAACTTCTGATAAATGAGATAAATGTTAACAGATAAATACTAACTGAATTTAAGAATTAAACAATCAATGAAAGATAAGGACTGGGATGCTAAATCCTCCCATCGTAGGTTTATCATTTACAAAATACCAATCTGTGGATTGAGATGTGAGATCTTTAACAGATTTCTCAACAGAAGCACTGCCCCATACACACGTGAGTTCTAAAATATAGATATGAGATCACGGAGATGTATGATTAACATCCCATGAGTATGTGATTAACACCCACACCTCAGATAACATTTAGAACCCAATCTCTAGGGTAATTTTCAAAGTACGATCTAAGATCAAGGAGATGTATGATTAACACCCCATGAGTGTGTGATTAACACCCACACCTCAGATAGTGATTGGAACTCACCACTGGGATAAAGTCACACTATCAATCCAAGATCAAGAAGATGTATGATTAACACCCCATGAGTGTGTGATTAACACCCACACCTCAGATAGTGATTGGAACTCATCATTGGGATAAAGTCACACCATCAATCCAAGATCAAGGAGATGTATGATTAACACCCCATGAGTGTGTGATTAACACTCACACCTTAGATGACAATAAAACTTCACCCCGAGATGGGTAAAAATTAGGATAAAATCATTATTGCAGATCTGAAATCATAGAGCATGATTAGCTCCTAGATCTCAGACTGAAATAATGATTTCACCATTTCCAATAATAATATTAGGGCCTTAAAAAGTATCTGGCATCTCAATCAAGTCGGGATAAGTTCTGAATGATCCAAGGTAGTACGAATTTGACATTATATTATGAACTTTTGGGTTATTTCATGCTCAACGTATCTCCAAACATGTAAATCACTAAAACTATATAAAACATGTTAAATGACTTTCATCGGGTAGCGAAATGTAGGTCTTTAGGGGTGAAATATCATCATATTTCACTGCACATCAGTGTGGTGCATTTAGTTAATTTTTTAATTTATTTAAATTTTAAATTCGCTCCTTTGTAAACGGATATGTTCGTTCAGTTGCTTTAAACGGATATGTCTGTTCAGTTACGTTTAAACAGATATGTCCTGTAATATCCCTGATATTTTAGCCTGTGTTTCGTTTATCTCGGTAAGCGTGCCCGAAAATTATTGCAGGATATTTCTGAGTTTTTGATTAGTTTAGTGTATGATGAGAATAGTGACCAAAGGATTTTGTCTCTGGACTTGTGGAAGTCATGTATTCGATGACATACGCTTTAAGTTGGGTGTTTGTGTTTAACACCGAAAACTTTTGCAAGTTAAATGGATAGAATTTTAACTATAGAAATCTAGATATTTGAATTACCTTAGTATTATAAGAGGGAGGTGTGAAGGAGAAGTCTTAATCTTTCCTCCTTCATGTGAGAGTTAGAACTTTGAGCTTAGATAGGTGGTTGCCTTGATCGTAGATCCATAATGATTGAGAATCCCTCTCCCCATCTCAACCATTGAATAACCTTGTATAGTTTTTCTGATCTGTTAAATGTATTGAGAGAGAGATAGGGGAGAGTGGCAAGTTCTGTGTGAAACTTTGGTTGTTTGCTCTTGAGGCAACCTTGTGATTGACTGACTTGGAGGTCTAAACCTATTAAACCTTGAAGTTTGGTTCCGGTGCTTAAAGTTGGTGCAACGAGATCGATGGACTAAACGTCAAGAGGTAGGCTTTTAAACCTCCATTAGTTGAATAATTTTATGCTTGCTTAGAATAGATTATGGTGAAATAAATTTAGATGAGCAAACTGTGGTAGAGGGAACGAAAAAGGGTCCGAAGATCCAAATTTAACAACCACAGACCTAGAGAAATTCGAGGGTCGAATTTCAATTCGATGGTCGAATTTGGATTTTTCAAACCTGATAAACTTTTGGAAATTCGAGGGTCGAATTTAAATTCGACCATCAAATTTGAATTCGATGGTCAAATTTTGCCCTGTTTCATGCCTTTGTTTTTTTGTCGAAAATTTTATCGGCAATCTTTTAGAGTTTGACTTTTGGTCCGCTATTAACACGCGTAGTGTTAATACTTGTAAGATTAGAATTGGAGAATCCATTGTGAGGACTGCCTTGCTTGTTTTGGACCGCTTTTGTGAGGTAGAGGAACCTAAACCTGATTTGCATTCTATTATAATTATAAGTTGTTTATATCAATCATGAAATTTCAACATTTTGAACAAACTCAGCATGCATAAGAACTCTGAAATATGACACAAATCAGAACTTTGAACTTTGATCTTCAAATCAGAAATCTGAAAATTCGTAAATGTATGTAGTATACAAACTTTGATATGTTTAACACTTGCATTTGATTTGAGGCACATACGAACGAAACCCAAAATTCTACCAACCGTGTTGACGGTAATTCTTTTTTGCGCAAGTTTCCCTCATAGCATAGGGGCTTGTTGCACTTCAGAAAAAGGGTTCATAGACGACAATGGTCAGTAGGGTTTCCCATCGGTGACTTTTTCCGCTCTCATGCTATACGTAATTTGGGAAATAAAATTAAGTTATAAATTTAAGACAAGAAGCATGCCTAATTCAGAAATTTGAAATATCAGACTTATTGAATCAACTTTTGGCTTTCTATTTAGAATTGAAAATTTAGTTTGCAAAGCATCTCTTGAAAGATTATTGATCCGATTTTGTCTTTGAAAAACCTGCACTTATGATAAAATGCTTTAGATAAGTTTCCTCTATTGAGCTTCGATGTTAGCTCACCCCGACTATACGTCACAGGTGCTGAGGCTGATTTGGGATCGGAAGATCTTGATCTAGAGGACTCAGATTTCGTTCCTGAGGAGGAACTAGAGACACCTGCTGAGGAGTTCTTTCTCTGATTTTTATTTGTCCTTTCTGGGTATTTTGTCTAGAATTATTCATGAATTATGGGCTGAAGGCCGTTGTTTTGTCTTTTTGATATCACTCGAGGAACCATCATTAGGAACCATTATTTTAGGTATTTTGGAGTGGCCATCACCGGTGGTTCTTCTTGGTTCCTTAGGGTGATATATATTGTTTTGATTTAAGCTTTTGTCTTTGCTTACTCTATGTGTTGCCTCTATTTTAGTTTTATGTTATGCTGCCGACTTCTATTTGTTACGGCTTATTGACCAATCAATAAGTTGATGAACCGGCCTTTCCTATACCTTAGGGATTGGAAAAGTCGGGTCGTCACATGTCCATTCAGTTACACCTTTTAATTTCTATAAAAGGGACCTGAGACCCTCATTTGTTTTACTATGTTTTCATTTCTTAGTTTTCTATTTCTAAAAGCTTTGTTGTTTCAGAGTCTTTTAGTGCTATCTGGTGTTCTGGTTGCGTGATCAGATTCACCAAATCTGATCACAAGAATACAATGTCGATAATCTATTGGTGACCACTAGATCATAGTGGTAGGGGCAAATCTCGGTTTAAAGAAAGTGCTATTCAACGTGCCTCAAACCAGATCTGTTTATCTTTCCATTCCACTCTTTATCTTCTTCTGCAACCCGAAACCATTTTTCTAACAATTTTAAATCGAGAATTTGATTGATGGGCCAGATTACTGATGCAACTGAGTTATATCCTGCACTGCCCAACAACATCCACAAGTTGGACAGTTTTGATGGTTCGAATTTTAAACGGTGGCAGCAGAAATTGCATTTTCTGCTGACTACGTTAAAAGTTGTATACGTTATCACAACTCCATGTCCGACTGTTACCGAATCGTCCACCCTCAGTGAAGGCCGAAAAGAATAGAAATGGGAAGAAGACGACTACACTTGCAAGGGCTACATTTTGAATGCGTTGTCGGATTTGTTGTTCGACGTCTACCGCGCCTATAACACATCGAAGGAACTCTAGGATGCACTCGAGAAGAAATATAAAACTGAAGATACAACGTATAATTCTTATATAATCAGTCAATTTTTTAATTTTAAGATGGTCGATGATAAATCAATTTTTAGCCAAGTGCATGATTTTCAAGTAATTATAAATTATATAATTGCTAATGGTTCTCATTTCGATGAGGATTTTCTGGTTGGTGCGGTAAGTGTCAAGTTGCCTCCATCATGAAAAGATTACCGAAAAATCCTTAAGCGTAATAATGAGAAGGTTCCTATGGAAGATCTTCTCCTTCATTTACGTATTGAGGAAGAATCACGAGTTAGGAATAAAACTGAAGATCACATTAATATGACATCAAAGACACACTTGGTTGAATCTAAGGTTGTCAGTGGACCGTCCAAGAAGAGGAAGAGAGGATATTCTCATTTCAAGGAGAATAAAAAATTCGCAAAGGAGAATAAGACTATGGTACCGAAGAATGGTGGTTTCTATCACTATAGGAAACCCAAACATTTCAAACGGGATTGTCGTCTCTTCAAGAAGTTGAAGAATTAGGTGAATGCAATGAAAGTGAAAAACAACTTCATAGCCGTTCTTTCGGAAGTCAATCTGATTGGTGACATCAATGAATGGTAGATCGACACTGGTGCCACAAAACATGTGTGTAATTATCGTGACATGTTTGTGACTTATGACAAAGTTGATGATGATCAAGATCTCTTCATGGGAAACTCATCTGCGGCAAAGATCATAAGACGTGGAAAAGTGAAATTGAATTTCACATCCGAAAAAGTCGTTACACTTACTGATGTACTCCATGTACCCGATATCCGTAAGAATCTTATTTCGGATGATTTAGTGATCAAACATGGTTTCAAACTTGTACTTTAATTAGATAAGTTTATCTTATCCAAGAATGCCGAATTTGTTGGAAAAGGATATGCCATAAAAGGCATGTTCAAACTCAATGTAACTGATTCAATCAATAAAACCTCTCATTTTTCTTACTTGGTATCTATTTCTAATTTATGACATGATAGATTAGGACATGTTAATTGTAGGTCTATGAAATGCATGACTAACTTAAATTCAATTCCAAAATATGAATCTTTTGCTAGTAGTGCTTATAGTATATGTACTAAGACTAAAATTACTAAATAACATTTTTCTAGTATTAATAAAAATTAATATTTATTAGATTTAATATACAGTGATATTTGTAATTTAAACAATGTTCCTACTAGAGAAGAAAAATGATATTTTATTACTTTTATAGATGATTTTTCAAAATATGCTCATATATATTTATTAAATACTAAAAATGAGGCTTTTGAAAATTTTAAAGTTTATAAAACTTTAGTAGAAAATCAATTAAATAAAAGAATAAAAGTCATTAGATCTGATCGGGGTGGAGAATACATGTCAAATAAAATCTTTGATTTTTATGAAATTCATGAAATTCGTCATGAGGTGACGGCTCCTTATACGGCACAACAAAATGGAGTTGCCGAAAGAAAAAATAAAATATTAGTAGAAATGACTAATGCAATGTTAGCCAACGCTAATTCCGATAAAAATTTATGAGGTGAAGCTTTATTAACTGCTACTCATATTTTAAATAGAATTCCATATAAGAAAACTTTAACTACACCATATGAACTTTAGAAGAATCGAAAACCTAGTCTAACCTATTTTAAAGTATGGGGGTGTAGGGCACTTGTTAGATTAGTAGATCCTAAAATACCTAAGATAGGCCTTAGATCTATTGAATGTGCATTTGCTGGCTATGCACAAAATAGTAAAGCTTACAGATTTCTAGTTATAAAATCTAATGATAACATCAATAAAAATGCTATAATGGAATCTAGTGATGCTATAATTTATGGATCTAAGTTCACTATTCTAACTAATAAATTAAATATTGAAAGTAAAACTTATAAAGATAGAGAATCTTCTAAATCTAAAGAAGTTATTGAATCTTCAAGTGATGAAAAGGTTATCATTGAACCTCGACGAAGTAAACGTCAACGATTTGAAACTAGTCTTTCAAAAGACTATTATATCTATTTGATTGAAGAAAATAGGACCAAAAGCACTAAGAAACATTTGTGTCTAAATGTAGACGATGATCCTATCACTTTTAATAATGCCATAAAATCTAAAGATAGTGTTTTTTGGAAAAAAGCTATCAATGATGAAATGGATTCAATAATGAGAAACAAAACATGAAAATTAGTAGACTTACCAGAAGGATTTAAACCCATACGATGTAAATGGATATTTAAAAGAAAACTTAGAATGGATGAAACTATAAAAAAATTTAAAGCAAGCTTGGTTGCCAAAGGATATAGACAAAAGGAAGGTGTTGATTATTTTGACACCTACACACCTGTTGCTAGAATTTCTACCATGAGACTTCTAATTGCCTTAGCTTCTATACATAAGTTACAAATCCATCAAGTGAATGTTAAAATCGCTTTCTTAAATGGTGATTTAAAAGAAGAGGTTTATATAAAACAAATAGAAGGATTTGTTCTACCTGGATAAGAAAAGAAAGTTTGTAAACTTATTAAATCTCTATATGGGCTAAAACAAGCACCAAAGCAGTGGCATGAAAAGTTTGATAATATAATTATTAAATTTGGTTTCAAAACCAATGAAGCAGATAAATGTATGTATTATAAATTTTCTAATAATCATGTGTTACAATGTCTTTATGTAGATGATTTACTTATTTTTAGAACTAATTTAGAAGTTATTTTAGAAACTAAAAACTTCTTATGTTCATCTTTTAGTATGAAAGATTTGGAACAAACCGATGTAATTTTGAGAATCAAAATTATAAGAAATAAGAATACGTTAACTTTAATTCAAGCTCATTATGTTGAAAAGATTTTGAAAAGATTTAATTATTTTGATTTGAAACCTGGCAATTCACCTTTAGATATTAATCTTAAATTAACTAAAAATGATGAAAGATGTGTGCAATAGTTAGAATATTCGTCAAGGGTTATTGATAGTCTTATGTATGTAATGCATTGTACAAGACCGAACATTGCATTTGTCATAAGTAAGTTAAGTAGATTTACAAGTAACCCTAGTTCTGTTCATTGGAATGTTATTTCATATATTTTTATATATTTAAAAGGTATTATTAATTACGGTTTGCATTTTTCTGGATATCCTCAAGTGTTAAAAGGATATAGTGATGCAAGTTGGATATCTGGTTCGGAAGAATCTTTTGGTCCACAAGTGGATGGATATTCACTTTTGAAGGTACTGCGATCTCATGGGGATCAAAAAAGCAAACTTGCATCACACATTTCACTATGAAATCAGAATTCATTGTCTTAGCGGCAACTAGAAAAGAAGTGGAATGATTAAGAAATTTACTAATCGAAATTATAATTATGATTAAATCATTGCCACCTATCTCTATACATTATGACAGTGAAGCAATACTATCAAAGGCTTATAGTCAAACGTATAATAGAAAAAATAGACACATTGGTCTAAGACATACCTATGCAAAATAATTACTTAGAGATGAAATAATCTCAGTAATTGGGGTCAGGTCTGCGGAAAACCTGACGGATCCGTTTACTAAAAGTCTTAGCAAAGATGGAATTTACAAAACATCAATTGGGATGGATTTAAAGCCAGTAAACCTAAACAGACACTTATGATGGGAGCCCTACCTAATATTGGTTTCATTAATGTTTAGGTTCAAAGGGAAAAACAAGTCGTAAATACATGACGGCTATAAGGCACGACATTAATGACGAATAAATCTCATATATATCTCATAAGAGTTGTGTTTTACCTGTAATGGATAAGGGGAGGTTGAGTATTGCTCTTAATAGTCCTATAACACTTTCTGTTGAGATGTTAAAGTTACAGGAACATCTCTTATAGGTCTACCTATATAAGTGTAAAGGTAGAGCCGCTTTTAATAAGACATGACATTATCTCATAAACACTTACGAAAACCTGAGTACTAGCATAGGGCCTAAATGTGCTAACATTTTTTATTGAACACCAAATTCTATGAAATATGTGTGTGAAATAGTTTCGATTTGTCGAATAAGATCATTAGTTCAAGACTTAGTTTCACTAAAGAACTTGACAAGCCTTGAATTATTTTCATTAACTAAAAAATTTAAGTCTGTAAGACATTTTCATTTATGCACATATTTTTTGCTTTACTCTGTTTCAATTTTTTCAATTAGTAAGGATTTTATTTTAAATCTTTATAATAGTGGGGATTTTGAATATTTTAAAATTGTGGGGGATTATTGGATATTTTTAAAATATTAAAGACTTTTGACTTTTACCTTTGAAATTGCCTTGTGGAATTGTCCCACATCATGTAACCTTAAAATGGGTTGGCTATTATATAGCATTGTGTTGGCTCAAGTCTTATAGCCTTCACCCAGGGGGCACCGAATTTTATAGCTTCCATCGCCATGCACACCATCAGTCACACACGGGCGCCGAGCCGGGTTGGGTCGGGACGAGACGGGACCGACACGAGCACGAGCACGCGTATGTGTACGTGGCGTGTATACAAAAGAATAACCGCATTTTTACAGTTTTAATTTATTTAAATTTTAAATTCACTCCTTAATAAACAGATATGTCCGTTCAGTTGCTTTAAACGGATATGTCCATTCAGTTACGTTTATACAGAAATGTTCGTTCATTTACACCTTTTGATTTCTATAAAAGGGACTCGAGACCCTCATTTGTTTTACTGCGTTTTTATTTCTTAGTTTTTTATTTCTAAAAGCTTCGATGTTTCAGAGTTCTTTAGCATTATCTGGTATTTTGATTGCGTGATCAGATTCACCAAATTTGATCACAAGAATACACTGCCGGTTCATTGTATCCTGGAACCGATTTGCCAGTAACCTATTGGTGAGCCAATTCGGTCTTTGAATCCTTGTTTGGAAGACTTATAAATATATACGAGGCCATAGACCATATGTCCTAACTCATGGTTCATCTGTGTGTTTGAACTAGTTGGGCTTCACATGGCACCCATCCAAGGGATTGGGTGCATGCCACAGCAAGTTGCCCAATATCAATCAGGTTCATACCAAAAAAGTTAAAAATAAAATTACTATTTATCTATCCATCGTTCGTATGTTGGTTAAAAGTAGAAATTTCCATTATAATAAAAAAAAAATAACAGTAGAAATTTCCAATGCACTAGGTTTAAGCGGTAGATGAAAACTTTGACCTAAGTTTTAAAAGTAAAATGGTTCTTAAAGATAATTTTTCTACAATCCTATGGGGAAGGTTGAGCCCTTAGGCCTTATTCGGGTATTTCCCCAGTTATCTCAGAAAAGCTCAGATTCTTGACAACTCAGTTTCCTGCAGATTCTTGGCCAACTCTGATTCCTGACTTCCCCATGTGTGTTCTTTTAGGCCTCAGAAATACTTTGATTCTTGACTTTTCTCAGAAACGAAGGATTTCCTATGTTCCTGTAATTTTTCCAGAAAAGCACAGAATCATTCTACTTTAAGGCATTGTATGACCGTAGGAATGACCATAATACATTGGATACCGTGTCATATATATTTGAAGGTCATTTTTAGCCGATACACGATTCATGGGAGATTGAGCATAGGTGCAATTGTGTAAAATTGATTCCTATAGCCACTACAAAAAACAAAACTATTAGCGGCAGCCAAAAACTGCCGCTATTAACAAAATACTGCCGCTAATACCCTTACCGCTAATAGTCTTAATAGATTTTCTATTAATAGCAAAAGTTTTTTGCTCTAAAAAATAGCAAACTAAAGCGGCTTAATTGAAAAGCCAATTACAAAATCAAAAATAAAAATAGAACACGGTAAAAGGCACATATATCCCAAAGATGACTACGAGGTTGCGTCGTTGCAGTACAAAAAATAAGACTATTAGCGGCAATTTTTTTAATCAAAAACTTCTGCTATTAGTCATGCTGCTACCAAAAATTGCCTTAACAACAAGTGCCTCTGAAACACCTTATTTTTGTAGATCGTCATCCCCCTCCTCAGAAGAGTATGAGCTAGTCATCGTAGGTATGTGAGAGCTACTTTCATTGTCCCAGCCATCATTGCGATGATGCTGCATGAGAGGTACCCAATTGGGGTCCTGCTCATCATCCGACTCCATCGAACGCTTCAAACGTCCATTCGACGACATTTCGAAGTGACACTTGTCGCCTATTAAGTAGTGGGACACATCCTCAAAATAAACACGATCATGGGCATACATCAAACATGATTCTTGGATCACTTTTTAGACACTACGTGAAAATGTGAAAAAAACTACATTAGTGGGGCGGGATAAACGACAATCGTAATCTGTCGGTAAAATCTTGACGGTCTAGGCCTGTCGTTTAAATTAAAATAACAGTCGTAAATAAATCGACAGCCTAAAGCAGTCGTTTATATATATATATATATATATAAAAGATAATTAAATTATATATATCATGGCTATATCTATGTAAAAGATAATTAAATTTTATATATTGAAGTTGTTTTTCAGGTTATAGCTAACAAGCGTACCTTTAAATTAGAGTTGCCTGCAACCCAGGCCGAAAAATGCGTGCTTTTTTAGGGAATAAATCGATTGCATATACATGGCCGGACTTATATAGTGGGAGCTTGGTAAAAATTGGGCCATGGCAATGTGAGGCCAGCTTAAGCCCGACCCTAGCTAGTACCCACATATATATATATATATATATATATATATATATATATATATATATATATATATATATATATATATATATATATAAAAGTTTAATTTCTAATATATAATAGAGTTAATAAATAGCTTATATCAAAACTAAATTTATAATTAACTTTTTTATAAATAAAAAGTACGTATATACGTATAAAATAATTTTAAAAGAGAAGAATATCCCACAACCTTGTCCAGCTCGGTCTGTGTTATGCCAAGCTTGGTTGAGTTTGCCCGCCCTATGGCTGGGCTCGGACTGAACCCTTAGCGGCCCGGGTTAGGGTCAGGCCATGGCCTGACCCATTAACGACCTACTTTAAATTCCCCCATGAAATTTGAGTTTACCCACTCTAAAACCCATTAATTACATCATTTTGCATCATAACTTTTTCCGCAATGGATTTTTATATCATGAGCGCATACGATCAGACGGTTCATTTTTTTTTATTTCACGCAGCACACACATCTAAAAAAATTGACCTTAAAATCAAGTTTGGGCGTAATGAGTGCCAATTCGTATTTTTTCACCCTTTCTAAGATATGTGCCCCGTGATGTTAAACACTGACAGTCGGATGGCATGCTCATGATATCAAGGTCCATCCTAAAAAAGATTGGAACGATAAACAATCTACATCATCTAATTAAATGCAGTCAATGCATTTCAGCATGGGTGCTCACAAAGATTCAATGCATGGATTGTACTCATTAAAAAATGGGTACCTTTAATAAAACCCAACATCATTGATTGCTTTAAATCAGAGGATGGAGATCGTGTTTTGCTCCAATTTTTCACATAAGAAATCTTGATGCCATGAACGTACTATCATATGTCAGTTTTCAATTTCATATGTCACATATCCCAAAAAGTGGCCTTAAAATCACATGGCACACATCATGCGCAAAAGTGACTTTAGGACCACATTTTCGGGATCCGTGCCATTTGGAATCGAAAACTGATCGTCAGATGGTATGTTCATTGATTGGAAATCCCTTGTGTGGAAGATTGGAGTGAAGACGATCTCCATCTTCTGATTTAAAGTGATCATTGATAATGGGCGTAGACGCCCAACAAGAGTTTATAGGTGCCATTAAAAGTACCCAATTAAACTTAAGAGTAACTTTAAATCTACCCACCAAATCTTTGAGTTCACCCACACTGAAACACATTGACTTGAAAGAATCAGATGATGGATATCGTTTATCCTCCCAATCTTTCACATGATGGATCTTGAGATCATGGGCCTACCATCAGACGGTTAAGGTTTCATTTCTCGTGCCACACACCTCAGAAAATTGACCTTAACATCACATGCACACTCAAGATTAATTTTAACGTGCCTTTTTTGGGTGTGTACCACATGATATAGAACACCGACCGTCTGATGGTACTATCATGTTTTCAAGATCCATCTTGTAAAAGATTAGGACGATAAACAATCTCCATCGTGTGATTCAATATAATTAATGTGTTCCAGCGTGGGTTAACTCAAAGATTTGGGGGATGCATTTAAAGGTACTCCCTAAGAGTAACTTTTAATTAACCTAACTACCCACGATCCCTCTCTTCTCTAAGTCCTCTCGCTTCATCTCAAAAAAAAAAAAAGTCCTCTCGCTTGACTATCTATCTATCTCAAGACTCACGACTCCGACTATCCGACGCACGCCACTGACGCGCTGCTACTTGCCCTCCGGAATCACCAAATAATCAGAAACCCCTTTTGGATAATCAAACAGATTTTGATTTAAGAGATGATGGGGAACCGTCCACTTCAAATATTCCTTGGATCTTTGCCCTTGTCCGAGAGTTGTTGATGATTATATCTTGTTCTTTCTGTTGTGGAGGTAACTGATCTTAATTTTTTAATTTTTAATTTAAATGGGTTTCTCTGAGTTTATGTTTTAGTAAGTTGGTTTTGCTTTGATTGGTATGTTTGTGCTACTTTGTTACATGTTTTTATTTCTCTCTTATTTTACTTGATTTTTTTAATACATTTCATGGAGAATTGGTTTATATTTTGATATGTTTTGGTTTAGGGTTTTATTTTGGCACGGATTGTTGTTGTAATATCCCAGATATTTTGACCTAATTTTGTTTACCTCGGTAAGCGTGTCCGGAAATTTTTACGGGTTTTGTTGGACTTTTGGTTAGCTTTATGTTTGATGAGAATGATAGTAAAATGGTATTATCAATGGATGTGTACAAGTCATGTAAGCAATGACTTACATAATAAGGTTGGTGTTTGTGTTTAGCACCGAATATGTGTTCAACTTATGTGGATAAGTTGGTGTTTGTGTTTAGCACCGAATATGTTTTCAACTTATGTGGATAAGTTGCAATTAAAAAAATCTAGATATTATTTGTGCTTGGCTTTTTGGTTATAAGAGAGAATTTCAAGAGAAGTTAACTTCTCCCTCTCTCGTTAGAAATTAAGCCTCTAAGGCCTTGCCTCATTGTTGATCCTAGATCTAGAGAGTTTGAGAATTCCTCTCCCCATCTCAACCAATAGTTAGCCTTGTATTTGAATTCGGATCAGTTTGAACTATTGAAAGAGAAGAGAGATGTGGAGAGTGAGCAGTTCTATATAATTTTGTTGTGACTGAGGCAGTGACAACCTCATTAGAATGATGAACTGTTTTGAAGATTTAAGCCGTTGAACTTTGAAGATTGGCTCCGGTGCGTGCTTTGGTACAACGGAGGCAACGGCTTAAACTACAAGAGGTAGGCCTTTAAACATCCTTTTGTCTTTTGAATTCAATTTCTGTTTAGAATGGTGAATGGTGTTTATTTTTAGATAAGAAGGCTGTGGTTGAAAATGAAAGAAAAGAGTCCGGACTTGAAAATTTTGACAGCCACAGACCTGAGGAAATTCGAGGGTCGAATTCCAAATCAAGTGTCGAATTTGGAATTCGACCATCGATTTGAAAATCAAGTGTTGATTTTCCAGTTTTTGAGTTTGATGTAAATTTTGCAAATCGAGGGTCGATTTCCAATTCGATGGTCGAATTTGGAAATCGACCATCGAATTTCAAATCGAGGGTCGATTTTCAGGGCTTTGTGACTGTGGTGCAGTTTTGAAATTCAAGGGTCGAAATTCAAATTCGACCATCGAATTCTGTCCTATTACAGGCATTTGAAATTTTGGTTGGATTTTTATCTGTAAGCTTTTGGCTTGATTTTTTGGGTTCTATATTAACACTGAGAGTGTTAATATATGTAGGTTTTGACTGCTGGGAGTCCTTGGTGAGGACTGCTTGTGCATGATTTTGAAACTTCCTTGTTAAGGTAGGAGAACCCTATTTGTTATTTGCATCAAATTATAAGTACAAACTGTTTTGGCTATTTCTTTTAAGAAGCATGAAAATTTTGGAATTCTATTATACACAGCATGAATAAGAAGAACTCAGAATATATGACACAAATCTGAAAAATTTGAAACTTTGTTATGACTAAGAACTTCGAAATTTGAACCTCAGAATCTCAGTTAATCTTTGAACTAGAACTTCGAATCAGAACTTTGAAAAATCAGTATATATTAGGAATAATAAGCCTTGATATGTGTTAGCATTTGCATTTGATTTAGGGTTCATAAGTACGATGCCCTAGATTCTACCAACCGTGTTGACGGTATTACTTTAGCGCAAGTTTCCCTCATAGCGTAGGGGCTTGTTGCACTTTAGAAATGGGTTCATGAACGACGATGGTCAATAGGGTTTTCCCATCGGTCACGTAGTCCGCTCTCATGCTATAGAAAATTTGGGAGATAACATTAAGTTATAAATTTAAGACAAGAAGCATACTAATTCAGAAGATTTTCGAACACATCAGAATTATGTATTCAGTTTTGACTCAAGATTAGAACTGGAGATTTAATTGGTAAAGCATCATTTGAAAACCATATTTGATCTGATTTCTGTCTTTTGAAAACCTTACTTATAATGAAATGCAAATAGATCTGTTTCCTCTATTGGGCTTGGTTGTTAGCTCACCCTCGACTATACGTCACAGGTGCTGAGACTGACCTTGGGTCAGAGGATCTGGAGGACTCCGATTATATTCCTGAGGAGGAATCAGACATACCAGGTGAGGAGTTCTTTCCGTGATATTTGATCATTTATTTTTGGTACTTTTGTTTGGTTATTATTTTGAATATTGGGCCCTAGGCCATCATTATGGTTCTTTTGATATCACTCGAGGAATCATTATTGTGAACCACTATTTTAGGTGATCGGATTGGCCATCACCGGTGGTTCTTCTTGGTTCCTCACAGTGATAAATATTTTTGTTATAGAAAGCTTTTTGATTATATATGCTTAGCCTCTGTCTTTAGATCTTTGTTATGTTGCCGGCTTCTGTTTGTTACGGCTTATTGAGAAATCAATAAGTTGATGAACCGGCCTTTCCTATACCTTAGGGATTGGAAAAGTCGGATTGTCACAGTTGGTATCAGAGCAAGGCTCTAGGTTCAGAGTCTTAGGACAGGGGTTAGATTATTTCTAGCAATCAATACTGATCAATTGTTATTGGTTTCCAACGATGACAGATCAACATGCCTCCACGGTTTAGAAGCAGAGGCCGAGGTATAGAGGGACCTAGTACGGCTCGCATTGGGGAGATCGATGAGGGCGTAGGTACCTCGAGAGGTAGAGGGCGAGCTGCATCTGGTCCTAATGCAGATCCTTTAGGAGCTGCTAGGCAAGATGGGGGAAATGTTGACCAGGTGTTGGCAGCCTTGGCCAACAACATGGCTCAGCAGACTGATGTGATATTTTAATTGTGATGTTTTACTCGCAAGCGCACGAATCAGATTGTATATAGTGGGTGCAGAGTACGAGATCGTTCCCACGAGGACTATTTTTGAAATATCTAAAAAGACAAGCAATTCCAGAAATCTACTAAGATCTAACAGTATTCTACCAGTCTTATGATTTAGGTGGTTTGATGAGATGATAATTACTGACTACAAACTAAAACTTAACTGATAATTCAAAAGTAAAGATAAAGATGAAGATACTAAATCCTCCCATCTTTGGTCCGTTCTTCCCATAATACAAATCTAAGGATTAAGCTATGAGATATACCATTGAAAACAAACATCATTTATGGAAGATAAATGATCAAAACCCCGATAGGTTCCACGTTGCATCCCTGCAATCAGGATTTAGATGATTTTCATATATAGATCTGGGATCAAGGGCATGGCTCGGCACACTTGATCTCATGTTCAAATAAAAATCATCCCCAAAGTGGGTGAAAATTCCAACAAGAATACCACCATAGATCTGAAATCAAGGGCATGGCTCGGCACACTTGATTTCAGATTAGAGAGTAATTAAGATAAAATTACCATTACAGATCCAAGATCCAGGGCATGGCTCGGCACACTCAATCCCGGATCATAATTGTAATTAGATCCACATGATGAAAGCAAAAAGACCATATAACAATGATTGCGTAAAATTACCATCACAGATCTGAGATTCCGGGCATGGCTTGGCACACGCGATCTCAGTTAGTGGCGGGAATTTCATCCGTTCATAATAGCACAACAACCATAAAATAAGATCTCATATTTTAATCTTTAATTTATATTATTAGAAGTACATCCCTCGGATGGGAATCATTAGATCCCGATCCCTATGAATTTAGCCACATATATTGTAATTAAATAACATAAATAAATAAGGAAGGGAAAATAACATTAATTAAATGAATTAAAAATACCTTAACTTCAACAGAAAATTACTTTGATCCAAAAGTACGATGATCTTCAGAAATGAAATTAATGCAGGAATAAACTTGAACAAAAATAATAAAAACTGGAGGAATGAGTACTGAAAAATTAAAGGAATAAAGCTCTCAAAAAGGAATAATAAAAACTCCCTATTTCTATGTCTAACTATGAAAAATAAAGACTAAAAACTTAAAAAAACTCTAATTCTAATTAATTCCATTCGAAGTGTTTGTTGGGCTTTAAATAGCTTCCAAGTTGCAGAAGTGTCCTAGCCGCAAAGGTTTCCCAGCTCGACAATTTAGGGTCGATTAATCGACCCTATAGGATCGATGCATCGACCCTATAAAAGAGGCTGAAAATATGCTTTATAGTGTCAGGTTCGTGTCAGACTCTTTTTGTGGCTCGATTAATCGACCAAAAGGGTCGATGCATCGACTCCCAAAAATCCGTGAATTCCAGCCCACTTTTTGTATCAGATACTGCTTTGATATTTTGGCCATAACGTTCTGTCCCGAACTCGGATTGAGGTAATTCGTACACCATTAGAAAGCTGACAGAACGATCTACAACGTTTGTGTTTTGACAATTTCCTAATTCGGCTGTCTTGAAGGTCTAAATTTAGCCGCAAGTCGTACCAAGTTCTCAATGACCCAGAGTTGCAGTGTTTTAACATTATTTTCAGAATTCTTGGGTTGTTTCCTGCACTTAGCTTGTATTTACCTGAAACACTTCAAATCTACTAATTCTCATCAGATAGCCTTCATCGGATAGCTAAATATAGGTATTTAGGGGTGAAATATCATTATATTTCAGTACTCATCACACCCCCAAACCTACACTTTGCTAGTCCTCGAGCAAAGCAAACTAAAGAAAAATAAATGCCACTTTCGTAGGGAGCACGATTGCACTTAGCATGTGCAACAAGCCTTTAAACCCCTAGGTGATCCCTAGTGGAGGAGTTGTGTCTCCTGAGGGTTTACAGTGAAGGTACCCACAAACTTCAATACATTTTTAAAACCATTGATAAAATTTAGTTTTAAAAATATAATTTTGATAACATATATACCATTCAAAAACAAAACCATTAATCAATTCAACATGCGAATTCTCAATTTTAAATAACAATGTTATACTAATTATACTAATATCCATTCAAATTTGTCTAATGCTCAAATCGTTAGATAACTTATCCATTCATGCCCAAATGTGAAGTGTGTGCATACCCAAACCAAAATTCATTCATCTCAGAACTAGTTCAAACGGGAAATCGTCGGATCTGTTGTTTTGACTCAATCCTCACTTTAGGTATACTCTTGAAAATCACTCCGATGATGGGTAAGTTTTCGCACACATGTGAGAGATCAATATAAAGCAAATAAAAAGTTCTCACATGATAAATGAAATACGATGCAATCAATGAACAAAAATAAATCTCATAAGAAGATACTTGTATATCCTAAGCATGTCATATCAAGTGTCATAAGTATCACATATTCACTCTCCACAAGGCAGTTACCAATGCAAGATCAGATCATGAAGGTCTTTTTGTAGGGTTGTAATGGGGCTCAGGAAAGGGTAAGAAATAAAGGGAAGTTGGGATTCAAAATTTCTGAGAAATCGGAAAGAAAACACCTTTTTGATTTTTCTATTTCTCTTCTTTTTCTTTTCTAATCTCTCACTATTTTTCTCAATATTTTTCTCAAGTTTCTTTTTCTTTTGAATTTCCTTTTCTTGAAGCACCTCATATTTTTCATTATTTTTCATAATTTTCTTTTTCTTTTTCTCCCCCCTTTTTGTTCTTTTTATTTTTGCCATACACTCTCAGTAAACACCACAACTCGGTATCTCTCCACTTACTCTCTTTTCGTTCATTCTCATCCCTCGTTCCTAATTTCTCAGAAATAAGAAGGGTAAAGCTGGATTTTCAGAAATGGTGAAGGGTTAAAGGTTAACGTGGCTTATCAAAGACTGTATAAAGGTAAATTTTTTAAGAGGCTCAAAGGGATACTAGAAGGATAAATTTATATAAGGTGGGTTATTTTAAGCACAAACGAGCCAAAGATGGCCTTCAATCATGTCCTTAAAAGATAGTAACCTTGCCTATTTGTCTTGAGTAGATATACAGTACATTCTAACACAATAATATGAATTTGATTTCATGCAAAGTCACAAGCCAAAATAAAATATATGAGATTATGCAAAATAATCCGTATTCAAAGAAAACTCCGAGTTTATGTATTCACTCATCAATGGCGGGAAATTAGCTCTAAAGCTCACCGGGTTTAATCTCCACTAAGAACCTAAGATTCAACGTTCAAAGCAGTCCATCGATTTCTAAGTCTTAGCTTGGTATAAGTGTAAAAATTCTAAGCATGAATATCAAAATTATCCACAAAATATCACATTAAGTTTCATCATCTTAGATACAAGTAATCAAAATATGACACAAGTATTCTCAACATTAAATTCACGTGCATCATCAACTAAGGTTTGAAAACAATCGTAAAATAATGTGCATGCTGACTTCAAAATAATAAATTTTTTTTTAAAGGGAAAATAAGTGACGCAAAATAGATAATCATACCCCCAAACCTAAAGATGACAATGTCAGCATTGACTGAAAGAAGTAGCGCGCCCCCAAACCTGTATGAAAAAGTACCTCAACACAAAGATCAGGTGCAGAGAATATGTGCAAAAAATTAGAACATGACCAAAAATGTATTGAAGGGAATATGGTTACACTTTTTTAGGGAATAAAGAAAAACAACCTAAACTAAAAAAATAATACGCTAGAAATAAACATGAGAGAAAAAAAAAATAATAATAATAAAACCTAAATCCTAAATTAAACATGAATCCAACTTTGTTAATCATTGGTAGGCGGACCCATCCACCTTGGTTCACTTAAATTGATGTTCTTAGGCACAGGGAACAATTTCTCCCAAAGATCAAGCGAAAATTGATGAGACACCGCCGCTGGTATGGGTGGAGGCGGTGAGGCGAAAGTAGGAGATGGAGATGGGTGAGATGGTGACGGAATCACATCAATTATCTCGATGTCAGTATTGAGGCACAGTGTAGGAGATTTGGAATGATTTACCTTCTTTCTAGATGGTTCTCCCCAAGAAGGAATGATCTTCGGATCAAGGTCAATGATTTCAACATTGTTAGGCTCAAAAGAGACCGTCCGATGAGAGCGGCGCTCCCGCTTTTTAGCAGTCTCCTCCATCTTTGATAATCGGGCTCTGATGAGATATAATCTTCGGGCCATGAGAAGGTTGTGCGAAATTGAATGGAAAGTGAGCCTAAGGGTAAATATAAAGGGAAAATTATAGAGTTGGAGTAGGAGTGGGAAGAGGTGTCCCGCAAAAAGAAACAATGAAAAGTGGGGTTTACGCTCAAGGGATCCAAGGACGAGAGAAAAAAATAAAAATAAAAAAATAAATAAAAACAAAGAAGAATCCAAATAGGATTCTGTTTCGACAAGTGGGGTCGATTAATCGACCCTGGGAAGTCGATGCATCGACCCTGGGGGGTCGATTAATCGACCCTGGGAAGTCGATGCATCGACCCTGGGGGGTCGATTAATCTACTATGGGGTCGATGCATCGACACCCAAAATTTTTATTATTTATTTATTATTTATTTTTTTTATTTTTCGAAAACTGTGGGTCGATTAATCGAGTATAACCCTCGATTAATCGACACCAAGTCAGCAGAGAGGTGAAAATTTGCATATTTTGTTATTTTAATATTGGTTTTCACTCTTCTAAATGCAATAGGTAATGTGCAATGGCAATCCCAAACAGATTAGAAAACACACTATTTCATTGATAAGCATGATGATGACAAGGACACTTCTGAGTTGACACCTAAAATAGACAGCCTAAACGAAAGAAAGAAAAATAACACAAAACGAAAAAATTCCTAATCCTAGACTAAACAAACTAATCATCCCCATCCTCTTCGGCCTGGCGGGCCTTGGCGCGCATCTCCTCATAACTATCAGGCCGCATGCACTGCCCAATCTGATGGAGGAAGGAACGATCATAGTAGCTACGGCGCATGAGTGCACCATGTTGTCGCTGCTGCTCCTCATGTAAAGAGTTAATTTGGGCTTGGAGCGAACCAAGCGACACACCCTCTCCTCAGGTCCTTGATCAGGTGCATGTTGGTCATCCTGGCGTGCGCGGCGGCGCTGACGTGGTGGAGCAGGTTGGACCGGTGCATCAGCGGGGGCATCCAGGACATTTCCCAAGAGACGCATACTGCGGTTCCACTGGGTTGCACCATAACGATAGAATGCGAGGTCCCCGATATCATCATCCCGGTAGAACGGGAAACGAAGGAAATTTAACAATTTCATAACATAATGGGGGAAGTAGATCAACAGGGCTTCACCAGTGGTAGGGTTAGTGAGATCGTCATGGCATCGCCACATGCCATCATGAAGAATCTTGGGTACGTTGATCCATGAATTTCGGTGGGCACCAAAAAGCGCCTGATCCCGATCACCGCAAGCGCCGTAAACGTGGCCATGGCGTAGATTGCCTGCACTCACATTATCCTGAACAAAGTCAAGCGCGGTAACGCCGATCGCCTAGTGGCGACCCCTGAAGAAAATATGCCGCAGCACATCTCGTTGATTATATCCTCCTGAGACTCGTCGAGTTCTTCACCCAAAGTGTGATTGTGAGGGTGCTCGCAAGAAATGTTAAAAACCTCCGCAATGGTGTGCAGATAAATCGGGCGCGACCACCCATCGATTGAAACAGTGAAGTGGGCGGCGACTTGATTCTCGACGGAGGCGGCCACCCATACGATGTTCTGATAGAATAACCGAACAACACGTTCGGACACTTTGATCACAGGCGGAGTGAGGAGAAAATGGACGTTGAGAGCCATCGCATAGGCGAGGGAAACGGCGCAGACAGGTAGTGCTTGAAATGCTGTGAGATCGAAAACATATTCGGAACACAAGTCTCGGGTAGCGAAGCGACCACTTGGCTGATCACATGGATGACCAGCAGGACGTTGGGAAAGTCTTTGCGGCGTGGCAGAGGTTGAAGCCATGATTACACTGTCGGAATGTCGGAGACAGTTAGAACAAACAAGATACAAAGTGAATGAAAATCGAAGCGAGAGTGCTCCATTTAAATAGGCGCAAAGGCGTCCTCTCGGGACGGACACACCTCAAAATAATCGATTAATCGCCCAAAAGGGTCGATTAATCGACTCCATTGAAAACGGGCGCGTCAGAAGTCCCGACGCATGGAAACACGCAACATATTTAAGTGAAAAGACGCAACGTCCAGAGTGGAAAAGTCGAGAAATCAACTCAGGTCCTCGATTAATCGACTTAAATCGAGGACGAAAAAAAAAACAAAAACGCAAGCCCGACAATAAAAGTCGATTAATCGACTCATAAAGAGTTGATTAATCGACTCCAGATAAAACAAAAACTGACAAAATTCAAAAAGCAGCACATGTTTCAAAATGAATAGTCGATGCATCGACTCAAGGAGTCGATTAATCGACTAATCAAAAAGTCAAGCCCCGCATTAATGTAGTCTCCTTGAAAAAGGAGACTCCATTAATACTGTCGATTAATCGACCAAAAGGGTCGATTAATCGAGCATGGGAGGGTCGATGCATCGACTCAGGGGGTCGATGCATCGACTCCAAATTTATTTAGTTTTTATTTTTATTTATTTATATAAAAAAAAAAAAAAAAAAACAAAACCAAACGGAAACTACACAATTGGGTTGCCTCCCAATGAGCGCTAGTTTAAAGTCGATAGCTCGACCTTGTGAATTGCTCAATCAGGTTGAGCAATTGGATCACTCAAAGAAAGAGTGTCAAAGAATGCAATTGCATTCTCAAGGAACGGTTTCAATCGTTGACCGTTAACTCGAAAAACATTCCCGTGTTTCGGGTTGATAACATCAACTGCCCCATTGGGGAGTCTGCGAGAGATTTTGAAAGGGCCACTCCAACGGGTTTTTAGTTTCCCGGGATATAGGTGCAGTCGGGAATTGTAAAGTAGAACCTGTTGACCAACAACGAAAGATTTTCGTAGAATAGATTGATCATGAACCCGTTTCATACGGTCCTTGTAATGATGAACTTCATATGCATCATATGCATCAGCACGGATTTCTTCTAATTCATTTATTTGTAAACCCCTTTGGGTACCAGATTTCAAGAGATCGAAATTCAATGACTTAATGGCCTAAAATGCTCGATGTTCCAGCTCAACCGGGAGGTGACATCCTTTACCAAAGACCAACCGATACGGCGACATGCCAATCGGGGTTTTAAACGCAATTCGATACACCCATAGAGCGTCATTCAGTTTTAGCGACCATTCTTTACGGTTCGGATGGATTGTCTTTTCTAAAATCCGCTTAAGTTCCCGATTAGAGACTTCAACTTGGCCACTTGTCTGAGGATGGTATGGTGTAGCAACTTTGTGCGTGACACCATATTTCTTCATTAATTGGGTGAACACTTTATTGCAAAAGTGCTTTCCACCATCGCTGATTATCGCCTTTGGAATGCCAAAATGAGATAACACTTGATCCTTGAGAAATTTGATCACCACTCTGTGATCATTCGATTTACACGCCACAGCCTCTACCCATTTCGAGACATAATCAACACCGACAAGAATGAATGTATTTCCAAACAAATTTGGGAAAGGACCGATGAAATCAATCCCCCAAACATCAAACAATTCAACTTCTAAAATTGGATTGAGCGGCATCATGTTGCGCCTTGAGATTCGGCCCAGCATTTGACAGTTGTGACAGGATTTGCAATGCTGATGACAATCTTTAAAGATCGTCGGCCAATAGAAACCACTTTGGAAGATCTTTGCCGTAGTCTTTTTGAAACTAAAGTGACCTCTACAAGCTAACTCATGACAAAATTAGATGATCTGTGGTTGCTCAAATTCAGGAATACATCTTCGTATGATTTGATCAGGACAGTATTTGAATAAGTACGGATCTTCGAAAAAGTAGTGTTTCACCCGAGCTAAGAAAGTGGATTTCTCATTCTTCGACCAATGGTGAGGTAATTTCTCGGTAACTAGATAATTGACAAGATCCGCATACCAAGGTGGGCAATCAACCCTGAACAACTGTTCATCCGGGATGTGCTCCAAGATCGGAACAGGCTCGTCAGATCTCTCAATAATTATTCGTGACAAGTGATCTGCCACCACATTTTCTGAGCCTTTCTTGTCCTTGATCTCCAAATCGAACTCTTGCAACAACAAGATTCATCTGATTAAACGTGCTTTAGCATCTTTCTTTGCGAATAGATAACACAGAGCAGCGTGATCTGTGAATACCACGACTTTAGATCCTAATAAATAGGATCAAAATTTATCCAACGCGAAAACTACTGCCAAAAGTTCCTTTTCGGTGGTCGAATAGTTCAACTGGGCATCGTTGACGGTACGACTCGCATAGTAGATTACATGTGGTAATTTTTCTATTCGTTGCCCCAGAACAGCTCCGATTGCATAATCAGAGGCGTCGCACATGATTTCGAACGAGAAGTCAACTCACGTACTTGAATTATTGGAGCTTTTATCAATTCGACCTTAATGGTTTCAAAGGCTCGCAAACAGTCATCATCGAAAACGAACGGGGCATCCTTTGAAAGTAAGCTGCATAGCGGTCGCGCTATCTTGCTGAAATATTTAATAAAAAGCTGATAAAAATTGGCGTGACCTAGAAAAGATCTGATTTCCTTCACTATCCTAGGTGGTGGTAGATTGGCAATTAGATCAACTTTGGCCTTATCGACCTCGATACCCTGGGACGATATGATATGTTCCAAAATAATGCCATCTTTAACCATGAAGTGACATTTTTCCCTGTTAAGAACAAGATTCTTCTCTTGGCATCGTGCAAGAACTAGCGACAAATGAGTCAAACAGTCAGCAAAATTGTTTCCATGGATCGAGAAGTCGTCCATGTAGACTTCGAGAAATCGCTCGGCCATATCCAAAAAAATACTCAGCATACATCTTTGGAATGTAGCTGGTGCATTACAAAGTCCAAACGGCATTCGTCGGTAGGAGAAAGTACCAAAAGGACATGTGAAAGTGCTCTTCTCCTGATCCTCAGGTGCAATGACTATTTGGTTATACCCGAAATAGCCATCGAGGAAGCAATAGTACTCATGCCCGGCCAATCTTTCCAACATCTGATCGATAAACGGAAGTGGAAAGTGATCTTTCCTCGTCATCAAATTTAACTTTTGATAATCAATGCACACTCTCCACCCTGTTTGAATTTTTGTAGGGACTAGTATGTTTTCCTCATTCTTCACCACTGTGACACCTGATTTCTTAGGGACCACTTGTGTGGGGCTGACCCATTTACTGTCAGAGATGGGGTATATAATTCCAGTATCTAGAAGTTTGATTACCTCATTTCAGACCACGTCTTGCATTATAGGGTTCAGTCTCCTCTGTGGTTCCCTAGAAGGCTTAGCATTGTCTTTCAAATGGATTCGATGCATACACACCGTGGGACTAATGCCTTTGATATCTTTTATCGGCCAACCGAGGGCATTTTTGTGCTCTTTGAGTACATTCATGAGTTGGCCTTCTTGATGTGCATCCAATGCTGATGATATTATAACGGGTTGAGTTTCATTCTCCCCCAGGTAGACATACTTGAGATTTTTCGAAAGAGGTTTAAGTTTCAAGGATACTTTCTCCTCCTCTTTCAGCTTTTCGTTGATTAATTCAATTTGAGTTCCACACTCTATTTCCTTTTCTTCTCCCAGACGTGGTGTGGAGTCCAACATGTGATTCACTTCTTGGATTAGTTGATCCACATCAAAATTCTCTCTAGAATGCGCAAGACAGCTACTAAAGGATCTTCAGTCTCGGATGCATGAAATATTTCCTCTATGATTTCATCGAGTATGCATGCTTCTGCATGTTCATCATCCTCCATGGGCTGCTTGGCAATATTAAAAATGTTGAGTTCCACTGTCATATTCCCGAATGACAGATTCATGATCCCGTTTCGACAATTGATCAGCGCATTGGAGGTAGCTAGGAATGGTCTTCCTAGAATCACTGGGATGTTATTCTTCAAATTTGATGCTGGTTCAGTGTCCAAAACAAAAAAATCTATAGGAAAGTAGAAAGAATCCACCTTAATGAGGACATCTTCCATAATTCTTCGAGGGATCTTTACAGACCGATCAGCTAACTGGAGGGTCATCGCAGTGGCCTTAAGTTCTCCCAATTCGAGCTCCTTGTACACAGAATAAGGCAACAAGTTGACACTTGCTCCTAAATCTAAAAGGGCCTGATCAATACGGTTATCGCCGATGATGATCGAGATTGTAGGACAACCTGGGTCCTTGTATTTGATTGGAAGCTTTGCTTGCAACACTGAACTAACTTGCTCGGCTAAGAAAGCCTTTTTCGGAATATTTGTCTTTCTTTTAATTGTGACCAATTCCTTCAAAAATTTAGCATAAGCCGGCACTTGGCAGATGGCATCTAAGAAAGGAATATTAATTTTTAATTGCTTGAAAATCTCATTTATCCCTTCCACATCGCGATTTTTCAGTGGTGCCATCAATCTTTGCGGGTACGGTGCTTTAGGAATAAAACTTCTCTTCTGTTCACTCTTTTCTTCTGATGTTTCTTTTGCTTAAATTTTATCATCAATTTCTTCTTTCTCTTCAGATTTCTTCTCTCCATCAGACTTTTCTTCCTCATCTGGCAACACTACTTTGTTATCGACCTGCTTTCCAGATCTCAATGTTGTGATCACCCAAGTTTGTTGTTGATCATCCTCTTGTTTTGAAGTTGATGTTTGTTCAACAACCATTTGGCCCCTTGGGTTAGGAACTGGTTGGTTAGGGAACGATCCTTTTTCTCTTTCACAGAGAAAAGTTGCCAATTGCCCAATTTGGGTCTCAATTTTGGAGATTGAGGATGTGTGAGAATCAATGAGTTTCATCAGGTCCTCAGTAGAAGGAGTTTGTGTATGAGGACGTTGGGCAGCATTCCCCTATGGGTTGTTAAATCCAGGTGGTGGAAATGTTGGCACAAAATTTTGCTGTGGTTGGTTTTGATAACCTCCCATTGGTTGTGCAAACTGAAAATTCTGGTTCAATTGCCGTGGCTGCCTAACCTGATTTTGATTGTATTGAAATTGATTTGGGTTATTAAACCCTTGCTGCTGAAATTGCCCTTCACCGTAGTTCTGCTGCGGTCCTTGATTGAAATTTTGTTGGGGATAAAAGTTCGTCCCCTGTTTCCTGGGCTGTATTCTTTGATTTTCTTGTTTCCATGAGAAATTTGGGTGGTTTCTCTAGCTATTTGGGTTGTTCTCATTGAAAATTGATGTGGTATTTTAATTATAATGTTTTACTCGCAAGTGCACGAATCGGATTATATATAGTCGGTGCGGAGTACGAGATCGTTCCCACGAGGACTAATTTTGAAGGATCTAAAAATACAAGCAATTCTAGAAATCCACTAAGATCTAACAGTATTCTACCAGTCTTATGATTTAGGTGGTTTGATGAGATGATAATTACTGACTACAAACTGAAATTTAATTGATAATTCAAAAATAAAGATAAAGATGAAGATACTAAATCCTCCCATCTTTAGTCCGTTCTTCCCGTAATATAAATCTAAGGATTAAGCTATGAGATATGTCATTGAAAACAAACATCATTTATGAAAGATAAATGGTCAAAACCCCTATAGGTTCCACGTTGCATCCCTGCAATCAGGACGTAGATGATTTTCATATATAGATCTGGGATCAAGGGCATGGCTCGACACACTTGATCTCAAGTTCAAATAAAAATCATCCCCAAAGTGGGTGAAAATTCTAACAATAATACCACCATAGATCTGAAATCAAGGGCATGGCTTGGCACACTCGATTTCAGATTAGAGAGTAATTAAGATAAAATTACCATTATAGATCCAAGATCCAGGGCATGGCTCGGCACAGTCGATCCCGGATCATAATCGTAATTAGATCCACATGATGAAAGCAAAAAGATCATATAACAATAATTGGGTAAAATTACCGTCACAGATCTGAGATCCCGGGCATGGCTCGACACACGCGATTCCAGTTAGTGGCGGGGATTTCATCCGTTCATGATAGCACAACAACCATAAAATAAGATCTCATAATTTAATCCTAAATTTATATTATTAGAAGTACATCCCTCGGATGGAAATCATTAGATCCCCATCCCTATGAATTTAGTCGCACATATTGTAATTAAATGACATAAATAAATAAGGAAGGGAAAATAACATTAATTTAATGAATTAAAAATACCTCAAACTTCAAAAGAAATTACTTTGATCCAAAAGTACGAAGGTCTTCAGAAACGAAATTAATGCAGGAATAAACTTGAACAAAAATAATAAAAACTGGAGGAATGAGTACTGGAAATTAAAGGAACAAAGCTCTCAAAAAGGAATAAAATAAAAACTCTCTATTTTTATGTCTAACTATGAAAAAGAAAAGCAAAAACAAAAACTCTAATCTCCTATCTCTCTCTAATTTTTCTTCTCGAAGTGTTTGAGTCGCTTTAAATAGATTCCCCGGTCGAACAACTCTCCCAACTCGACAATTTAGGGTTGATGCATCGACCCTACAAAAGAGGCTCAAAATCAGCTTTAAAGTGTCAGATCCGTGTCTGACACTTTTTTCTCCTTGATTAATCGACCAAAAGGATGCATTGACCCCCAGAAATTCGTGAATTTCAGCATACTTTTTGTATCAGACACGGCTTTGGTATTTTGGCCATAACCTTCTGTCCCGAACTCCGATTGAGATGATTCTTATGCCGTTGGAAAGCTGATAAAAAGATCTACAACTTTTGTGTTTTGACAATTCCATAATTCGGCCATCCTGAAAGTCCAAATTTAGCCGCAAGTCTCACCAAGTTCTCGATAACCCAAAGTTGCAGTGTTTTGACATTATTTTTAGAATTCTTAGGCTGTTTTCCACACTTAGCTTATATTTACTTGAAACACTTCAAATCTAGTAATTCTCATCAAATAGCCTTCATCGGACAGCTAAATATAGGTATTTAGGGGTGAAATATCATCATATTTTACTACTCATCACACCCCCAAACCTACACTTTGCTAGTCCTCAAGCAAAGCAAACTAAAGAAAATAAATGCCACTTTCGTAGGGAACATGATTGCACTTAGCATGTGCAACAAGCCTTTAAACCCCTAGGTGATCCCTAGTGGAGGAGTTGTGTCTCCTGAGGATTTACAGTGAAGTTACCCACAAACTTCAATACATTTTTGAAATCATCGATAAAATTGAGTTTTCAAAATATGATTTTGATAACATATATACCATTTAAAACTTAAAATCATTAATCAATTCAACATGCGAATTCTCAATTTTAAATAACAATATTATACTAATCATACTAATATCCATTCAAATTAGTCTAATGCTCAAATCGTTAGATAACTCATCCATTCATGCTTAAACGTGGAGTGTGTGCATACCCAAACCAAAATTCATTCATCTCAGAACTAGTTCAAATGGGAAACCGTCGGATCTGTTGTTTTGACTCAATCCTCACTTTAGGTATACTCTTAAAATAAAATCACTCCGATGATGGGTAAGTTTTTACACACATGTGAGAGATCAATACAAAGCAAATAAAAAGGTCTCACATGATAAATAAAACACGATGCAATCAATGAACAAAAATAAATCTCATAAGAAGATACTTGTATATCCTAAGCATATCATATCAAGTGTCATAAGTATCACATATTTACTCTCCACAATGCAGTTACCAATGCAAGATCAGATTATGAAGGTCTTTTTGTAGGGTTGTAATGGGGCTCAGGTAAGGGTAAGAAAGAATTAGAAGTTGGGATTCAAAATTTCTGAGAAATCGGAAAGGAAACACCTTTTTAAATTTTCTATTTCTCTTCTTTTTCTTTTCTAATCTCTCACTATTTTTCTCAACTTTCTTTTCCTTTTGAATTTCCTTTTCTTGAAGCACCTCATATTTTTTATTATTTTTCATAATTTTCTTTTTCTTTTTCTCCCCCTTTTTGTTTTTTTTATTTTTGCCATACACTCTTAGTAAACACCACAACTCAGTATCTCTCCACTTACTCTCTTTTCGTTCACTCTCATCCCTCATTCCTAATTTCTCAGAAATAAGAAGGGTAAAGTTGAATTTTCAGAAATGGTGAATGGTTAAAGGTTAACGTGGCTTATCAAAGAATATATAAAGGTAAATTTTTCAATAGGCTCAAAGGGATACTAAAAGGATAAATTTATATAAGGTGGGTTATTTTAAGCACAAACGAGCCAAAGATGACCTTCAATCATATCCTTAAAAGATGGTAACCTTGCCTATTTGTCTTGAGTAGATATACAGTACATTCTAACACAATAATATAAATTTGATTTCATGCAAAGTCACAAGCCAAAGTAAAATATATGAGATTGTACAAAGTAATTCGTATTCAAAGAAAACTCTGAGTTTATGTATTCACTCATCAATGACGAGAAATTAGCTCTAAAGCTCACCGGGTTTTGTCTCCACTAAGAACCTAAGATTCAACATTCAAAACCAGTTCATCGATTTCTAAGTCTTAGCTTGGTATCAGTGTAAAAATTCTAAGCATGAATATTAAAATTATCCACAAAATATCACATTAAACTTCATCATCTTAGATACACGTAATCAGAATATGACATAAGTATTCTCAAAATTTAATTCACATGCATCATCAACTAAAGTTTGAAAACAATCGTAAAATAATGTGCATGATGACTTCAAAATAATAAAAAAAAAAAAATTTTTTAAGGGAAAATAAGTGACGCAAAATAGATAATCATACCCCCAAACCTAAAGATGACAATGTCCGCATTGACTGAAAGAAGTAGCGCACCCCCAAACCTGTTTGAAAAAGTACCTCAACACAAAGATCAGGTGCAGAGAATATGTGCATCAAATTGGAACATGACCAAAAATTTAATGAAGGAAATATGGTTACACTATTTTAGGGAATTAAAAACAACCTAAACTAAAAAAAAAACTAATATGCTAGAAATAAACATAAGGAGGAAAAAAAATAAAAAATAAAATAAAACCTAAATCCTAAACTAAACATGAATCCAACTCTGTTAATCATTGTTAGGTGGACCCATCCACCTAGGTTCACTTAAATTTATGTTCTTAGGCACAGGGAACAATTTCTCCCAAAGATCAAGGGGAAATTGATGAGACACCGCCGATGGTATGGGTGGAGGCGGTGAGGTGAAAGTAGGAGATGGAGATGGGGGAGATGGTGACGGAACCACATCAATTATCTCGATATCAGTATTGATGCACGGTGTAGGAGATTTGAAACGATGTACCTTCTTTCTAGATGGTTCTCCCCAGGAAGGAAGGATCATCGGATCAAGGTCGATGATTTCAACATTGCTAGGCACAAAAGGGACCGTCCGATGAGAGCGGCGCTCCCGCTTTTTAGCAGTTTCCTCCATCTTTGATAACCGAGCTCTGGTAAGATAGAATCGGCGGGCCATGAGAAAGGTGTGCAAGAGTTAATGGAAAGTGAGCCTAAGGGTGAATATAAAGGGAAAAAATTATAGAGTTGGAGTAGGAGTGGAAAGAGGTGTCCCGCAAAAAAGAAACAATGAAAAGTGTGGTTTACGCTCAAGGGATCCCAAGGACGAAAAAGTAAAACAATAAAAAAAAATAAAGACGAATCCAAATAGGATTTGGTTCCGAAAAGTGGGGTCGATTAATCGACCCTGGGAAGTCGATGCATCGATCATGGGGGGTCGATTAATCGACTATGGGGTCGATACATCGACACCCAAAAGCATTTTTTTTTTTTTTTCGAAAATTCTGGGTCGATTAATCGACCCTGGGAAGTCGATGCATCGACCCTGGGGGGTCGATTAATCGACTATGGGGTCGATTCATCGACACCCAATTTTTTTTTTTTTTTTTTTTTCGAAAACTGTGGGTCGATTAAACGAGTATAACCCACGATTAATCGACACCATGTCAGCAGAGAGGTGAAAATTTGCATATTTTGTTATTTTAATATTATTTTTCACTCTTCTAAATGCAACAGGTAATGTGCAATGGCAATCCCAAACAGATTAGAGAACACATTAGTTTATTGATAAGCACGATGATTACAAGGACACTTCTGATTGGACTCCTAAAATAAACAACCTAAACTAAAGAAAGAAAAATAACACAAAACGAAAAAAACCTAATCCTAGACTAAACAAACTAATCATTCCCATCCTCTTCGGCCTGGCGGGCCCTGACGTGCATCTCCTCATAACTCTCAGACCACATGCACTGCCCGATCTGATGGAGGAAGGAACGATCATAGTAGCTACGGCGCATGAGTGCACCATGTTGTCGCTGCTGCTCCTCTTGTATAGAGTTAATTTGGGTTTCGAGCGAACCAAGCGACACACCCTCCTCGGGCCCTTGATCAGGTGCATGTTGGTCATCCTGGCGTACGCGGCGGCGCTGGCGTGGTGGAGCAGGTTGGGTTGGCTCATCAGCGGGGCCATCCGGGACATTTCCCAAGAGACGCATGCTGCAGTTCCACTGGGTTGCACCATAACGATAGAATGCGAGGTCCCCGATATCATTATCTCGGTAGAACGGGAAACAAAGGAAATTAAGCAATTTCATAACATAATGGGAGAAGTAGATCAACGAGGCTTCACCAGTGGCAAGGTTGGTGAGTTCGTCATGGCATCGCTACATGCCATCATGAAGAATCTTTGGCACGTTGATCCACGAATTTTGGTGGGCACCAAAAAGCGCCTGAACTTGATCACCGGTGCACTCAGAAATGTGGCCACGGGGGCAGAGATTGCTGCAGACCACACTATCCAGAACAAAAGCGGGCGGGGCAATGTTGATCGCCTAGTGGCGATCCCAGAGGAAAATGCATCGCAGCACATCTCGTTGATTATATCCTCCTGAGACTCGTCGAGTTCTTCACCCAAAGTGTGATTGTGAGGGCGCTAGCACGAAACATTAAAAACCTCCGCAATGGTGTGCGGATAAATTGGGCGCGACCATCCATCGATTGAAACAGTGAAGTGAGCGGCGACTTGATTCTCGACGGAGGTGGGCACCCATGCCATGTTCTGATAGAATAACCGAACAACACGTTTGGACACTTTGATCATAGGCGGAGTGAGGAGAAAATGGACGTTGAGAGCCATCGCATAGGCGAGGGAAACGGCGTAGACAGGCAGTGCTTGAAATGCCGTGAGATCGAAAACATATTCGGAACACAGGTCCCGAGTCGCGAAGCGACCACTTGGCTGATCACGTGGATGACCTGCAGGACGTTGGGCAAGTCTTTGCGGCGCGGCAGAGGTCGAAGCCATAATTACACTATCGGAATGTCGGAGACTGTCAGAATAAAGAGGATACAAAGTGAATGAAAATCGAAGCGAGAGTGCTCCATTTAAATAGGCGCAAAGGCGCCCTCTCGGGACGGACACACCTCAAAATAATCGATTAATCGACAAAAGAGTCGATTAATCGACTCCATTGAAAACAGGCACGTCATAAATCCCGACGTATCGAAACACGCAACGTCTTTAAGTGAAAAGATGCAACGGCCGGAAGTGGAAAAGTCGATTAATCGACTCTAACAATCGATGAATCGACTTAAATCGAGGACAAAAACGCCAGCCCCGCATTAAAAGGCGATTAATCGACTCAAAAAGCAGCATAAATTTCAAAGTGACGAAATTCAAAAAGCAGCATAAATTTCAAAGTGAAAAGTCGATGCATCGACTCAAGGAGTCGATTAATCGACTAATAAAAAAGTCAAGCCCCGCATTAATGCAGTCTCCTTGAAAAAGGAGACTCCATTAATACTGTCGATTAATCGACCAAAAGGGTCGATTAATCGACCATGGGAGGGTCGATGCATCGACTCCAAAAAATTTTTTTTTTTTTAAAACAAAACAAAACCAAATGGAAACTACACAATTGGGTTGCCTCCCAATGAGCGCTAGGTTAAAGTCGATAGCTCGACCTTGTGAATTGCTCAATCAGGGTGAGCAATTGGATCACTCAAAGGAAGAGTGTCAGAGAATGCAATTGCATTCTCAAGGAACGGTTTCAATCGTTGACCGTTAACTCGAAAAACATTCCCGTGTTTCGGGTTGATAATATCAACTGCCCCATTGGGGAGTATGCGAGAGATTTTGAAAGGGCCACTCCAACGGATTTTTAGTTTCCCCGAAAATAGATGAAGTCGGGAATTGTAAAGTAGAACCAGCTGACCAACAACGAAAGATTTTCGTAGAATAGATTGATCATGAACCCGTTTCATACGGTCCTTGTACGATTTAGCACAGTCATAGGCATCAGCACGGATTTCTTCTAATTCATTTATTTGGAAACCCCTTTGGGCACCAGATTTCAAGAGATCAAAATTTAATGACTTAATGGCCCAAAATGCTCGATGTTCCAGCTCAACCGGGAGGTGACTTCCTTTACCAAAGACCAACCGATACGGCGACATGCCAATCGGAGTTTTAAATGTCGTTCGATACGCCCATAGAGCGTCATTCAACTTTAGCGACCAGTCTTTACGGTTCGGATGGATTGTCTTTTCTAAAATCTGCTTAAGTTCCTGATTAGAGACTTCAACTTGGCCACTGGTCTGAGGATGGTATGGTGTAGCGACTTTGTGCGTGACACCATATTTCTTCATTAATTGGGTGAACACTTTATTACAAAAGTGCTTTCCACCATCGCTGATTATTGCCTTTGGAATGCCAAAACGAGAAAACACTTGATCCTTGAGAAATTTGATCACTACTCTGTGATCATTCGATTTACACGCCACAGCCTCTACCCATTTTGAGACATAATCAACACCGACAAGAATGAACGTATTTCCAAATGAATTCGGGAAAGGACCCATAAAATCGATCCCCCAAGCATCAAATAATTCAACTTCTAAAATTGGATTGAGCGGCATCATGTTGTGCTTTGAGATTCGGCCCAGCATTTGACAGTTGTGACAAGATTTACAGTGCTGATGACAATCCTTAAAGATCGTCTGCCAGTAAAAACCACTTTGGAAGATCTTTGCTGCAGTCTTTTTAGAACTAAAGTGACCTCCACAAGCTAACTCATGACAGAACGAGATGATTCGTGGTTGCTCAGATTCAGGAATATATCTTCGTATGATTTGATCAGGACAGTATTTGAATAAGTACGGATCTTCAAAAAAATAGTGTTTCACCCGAGCTAAGAAAGTGGATTTCTCATTCTTCGACCAATGGTGAGGTAATTTCTCGGTGACTAGATAATTTACAAGATCCGCATACCAAGGTGGGCAATCAATCCTGAACAACTATTCATCCGGGAAGTGCTCCAAGATCGGAACAGGCTCGTCAGATCTCTCAATAATTATTCGTGACAAGTGATATGCCACCACATTTTCTGAGCCTTTCTTGTCCTTGATCTTCAAATTGAACTCTTGCAGCAACAAGATCCATCTAATTAAGCGTGCCTTAGCGTCTTTCTTGGCGAACAAATAACGCCGAAGCAAAGGTAATACGACTTTAGATCCTAATAAATAGGATCAAATTTATCCAACGCGAAAACCATCACAAAAGTTCCTTTTCGGGTTTAGTAGTTCAACTGGGCATCGTTGAGAGTACGACTCGCATAGTAGATTACATGCGGTAATTTTTCTATTTGTTGTCCCAGAACAGCTCCAATTGCATAATCAGAGGCGTCGCACATGATTTCGAACGGGAAGTCCCAGTTCGGAGATTGAATTATTGGAGCTGTTATCAATTCGGCCTTAATGGTTTCAAAGGCTCGCAAACATGCATCATCGAAAACGAACGGGGCATCCTTTGAAAGTAAACTGCATAGCGGTCGCGCTATCTTGCTGAAATCTTTAATAAAACGCCGATAAAAACCAGCGTGTCCCAGAAAAGATCTGATTTCTTTCACTGTCCAAGGTGGTGGTAGATTGACAATTAAATCAACTTTGGCCTAGTCGACCTCGATACCCTGGGACGATATGATATGTCCCAAAATAATGCCATCTTTAACCATGAATTGACATCAAACGGCATTCGTCGGTAGGAGAAAGTACCAAAAGGACATGTGAAAGTGGTCTTCTCCTGATCCTCAGGTGCAATGACTATTTGGTTATACCCGGAATAGCCATCGAGGAAGCAATAGTACTCATGCCCGACCAATCTTTCCAACATCTGATCGATAAACGGAAGTGGAAAGTGATCTTTCCTCGTCATCAAATTTAACTTTCGATAATCAACGCACACTCTCCACCCTGTTTGAATTTTTGTAGGGACTAGTATGTTTTCCTCATTCTTCACCACTGTGACTCCCGATTTCTTAGGGACCACTTGTGTGGGGCTGACCCATTTAATGTCAGAGATGGGGTATATAATTCCAGCATCTAGAAGTTTGATTACCTTATTTCGGACCACGTCTTGCATTATAGGGTTTAGTCTCCTCTGTGGTTCCCTAGAAGGCTTAGCATTATCTTCCAAATGGATTCGATGCATACACACCGTGGGACTAATGTCTTTGATATCTTTTATCGACCAACCGAGGGCACTTTTGTGCTCTTTGAGTACATTCATGAGTTGGCCTTCTTGATGCGCATCCAAAGTTGATGATATTATAACGGGTTGAGTTTCATTCTCCCCCAGGTAGACATACTTGAGATTTTTCGAAAGAGGTTTAAGTTCTAAGGACACTTTCTCCTCCTCTTTCGGCTTTTCCTTGATTAATTCAATTTGAGTTCCACACTCTATTTCCTTTTCTTCTCCCAGACGTGGTGTGGAGTCCAACATGTGATTCACTTCTTGGATCAGTTGATCCACATCAAAATTCTCTCCAAAATGTGCAAGACAAGCTGCTAAAGGATCTTCAGTCTCAGATGCATTAAATTTTTCTTCTATGATTTCATCGAGTATGCATGCTTTTGCATGTTCATCATCCTCCATGGGCTGCTTGGCAATATTAAAAATGTTGAGTTCTACTGTCATATTCCCGAATGACAGATTCATGATCCCGTTTCGACAATTGATCAGCGCATTGGAGGTTGCTAGGAAAGGTCTTCCTAGAATCACTGGAATGTTATTCTTCAAATTTGATGCTGGTTCAGTGTCCAAAACAACAAAATCCACAGGAAAGTAGAAAGAATCCACCTTGATCAGGACATCTTCCACAATTCCTCGAGGGATCTTTACGGACCGATCAGCTAACTGAAGGGTCATCGCAGTGGCCTTAAGTTCTCCCAATTCGAGCTCCTTGTACATATAATAAGGTAACAAGTTGACACTTGCTCCTAAATCCAAAAGTGCCTGATCAATACGGTTATCGCCGATGATGATCGAGATTGTAGGACAACCTGGGTCCTTGTATTTGATCGGGAGCTTTACTTGTAACACTGAACTAACTTGCTCGGCTAAGAAAGCCTTTTTCGGAATATTTGTCTTTCTTTTAATTGTGACCAATTCCTTCAAAAACTTAGCATAAGCAGGCACTTGGCGGATGGCATCCAGGAAGGGAATATTAATTTTTAATTGCTTGAAAATCTCATTTATTCCTTCCTCATCGCGATTTTTCAGTGGTGCCATCAATCTTTGCGGGTACGGTGCTTTAGGAACAAAACTTCTCTTTTGTTCACTCTTTTCTTCTGATATTTCTTTTGCTTGTATTTTATCATCAATTTCTTCTTTCTCTTCAGATTTCTTCTCTCCATCAGACTTTTCCTCCTCTGGCAACACTACTTTGTTATCGACCTGCTTTCCAGATCTCAATGTTGTGATCGCCCGAAATTATTGTTGATCATCCTCTTGTGTTGAAGTTGATGTTTGTTCAACAACCATTTGGCCCCTTGGGTTAGGAACTGGTTGGCTCGGAAACGATCCTTTTTCTCTTTCATAGAGAAAAGTGGCTAATTGCCCAATTTGGGTCTCTATTTTAGAGATTGAGGATGTGTGAGAATGAATGAGTTTCATCAGGTCCTTAGTAGAAGGAGTTTGTGTATGAGGACGTTGGGCAGTATTTCCCTGTGGAATGTTAAATCCAGGTGGTGGAAATGTTGCCACAAAATTTTGCTGTGGTTGGTTTTGATAACCTCCCATTAGTTGTGCAAACTGAAAATTTTGGTTCATTTATCGTGGCCGCCCAACCTGATTCTGATTGTATTGAAATTAATTTGGGTTATTGAACCCTTGCTACTGAAATTGCCCTTGACCGTAGTTCTGCTGCGGTCCTTGGTTGAAATTTTGTTGGAGATAAAAGTTCGTCCCCTGCTTCCTGGGCTGTATTTTTTGATTATCTTGTTTACATGAGAAATTTGGGTGGTTTCTCCAGCTATTTGGGTTGTTCTCATTGAAAACGTTTCCTTGATTCCGCCCATAATTATTCACAACATTTAGCTGTTCAGATGTGTCTTCATGATAGTTCTGCATTGAAGGACAATCATCTACCATATGCATTGGACTTGCACAAATTGAACATGGCTCAGGTTGTGTATTTACCATATGCACATTCTTCTTTAATTTCAATTCCTCCACTTGTTGAGTGAGGAAATCAATTTTAGCCATCAAATCCGGGGAATCCTTTACTACGTATAGTCCTCCTTTCTTGGTTGAACTCCTGGCTTGATCACGGGCTTTGACTGGTTGTTCCCGAGTCTTTGTGAAATCCCAGTGCTGAGAATCCTCAGCAAGCTTTTCTAAGAAAGCATAAGATTCAGTTTCCTTGAGGCTTAGGAATCCTCCACCATTCATTGACTCCACCAGATGTCTATTTGGTTGACTCAGTCCATTATAGAAACACTGAACCGGTCTCCACTTTGAGTATCCATGGTGTGGACTTTTGAGTAAGAGATTCATGAATCTATCCCAAGCTTCATATAATCTCTCATCTTCCTCTTGCGTGAAATCCGTGATTTCACGTCTAAGGACATTCGTCTTCGCCATAGGGAAGAACTTTGACAGAAACTTTTTGACCATCTGATCCCAGGTGGTTATGGATCCCGATGGTAGAGAATTTAACCATGCTTTTGCTTTATCCTTTATAGAGAAAGGAAACAAGTGTAGCCTAACAGATTCTTCGCTGAAGTTTTGGTAAACAGATGAGCAGACTTCGACGAAGTCTTTGACGTGCTGGTATGGATCTTCTCTCTCCATGCCATGAAAGATTGGAAGGATTTGGATGACATTTGTAGGAATTTTAAACCAGCCACCAGGTGTGGCGGGGTATACAATGCATGATGGGGTATTTGTAGTGATCGGAGAGAACAGTTCTCTCAATGTTGGTTCTTCCTCTTGTTCAAGTTGCCCATTCATGTTGTCAGTCATACTGACTTCAGTGGATGGATGATTCACTTGAAAAATTCTGCCTTGATCTAGCGTCCTTACGATTTGACCAGCAAGCACGTTCGATGTCGAAATTCAAAGGCTCTAAAGTTCTTTCTTTAGAAGACCTAGTGTGCATACAAATGACGCACAGAGTAGAGGTTTCGAGTAGGAAGACCTCAAGAAAAATTAAATTTTTTTTTTTTTTTTTTAAAGCTCGATTGATCGAGTGTGAATCTCGATCAATCGAGAGGGGGTCGATGCATCGACACTCTAAATTTTTTTTTTTTTTTTTTTTAATGCAGAAATACTATTTTAATCCCCGAAAATTCCTAAAATTTACTGTCTACCAAAAATTCAGATTTTCTTAATATAATCTCTGGCAACGACGCCAAAAACTTGATGTGGTATTTTAATTGTAATGTTTTACTCGCAAGTGCACGAATCGGATTATATATAGTGGGTGCGGAGTACGAGATCGTTCCCACGAGGACTAATTTTGAAGGATCTAAAAAAACAAGCAATTCCAGAAATTCACTAAGATCTAACAGTATTCTACCAGTCTTATGATTTAGGTGGTTTGATGAGATGATAATTACTGACTACAAACTGAAATTTAATTGATAATTCAAAAATAAAAAAAAAGATGAAGATACTAAATCCTCTCATCTTTGGTCTATTCTTCCCGTAATATAAATCTAAGGATTAAGCTATGAGATATGCCATTGAAAACAAACATCATTTATGAAAGATAAATGGTCAAAACCCCGATAGGTTCCACGTTGCATCCCTGCAATCAGGACGTAGATGATTTTCATATATAGATCTGGGATCAAGGGCATGGCTCGGCACACTTGATCTCAGGTTCAAATAAAAATCATCCCCAAAGTGGGTGAAAATTCCAACAATAATACCACCATAGATCTCAAATCAAGGGCATGGCTTGGCACACTCGATTTCAGATTAGGGGGTAATTAAGATAAAATTACCATTACAGATCCAAGATCCAGGGCATGGCTCGGCACACTCAATCCCGGATCATAATCGTAATTAGATCCGCACGATGAAAGCAAAAAGACCATATAACAATAATTGGGTAAAATTACCGTCACAGATCTGAGATCCCGGGCATGGCTCAACACACGCGATCCCAGTTAGTGGCGGGGATTTCATCCGTTCATGATAGCACAACAACCATAAAATAAGATCTCATATTTTAATCCTAAATTTATATTATTAGAAGTACATCCCTCGGATGGGAATCATTAGATCCCCATCCTTATGAATTTAGCCGCACATATTGTAATTAAATGACATAAATAAATAAGGAAGGGAAAATAACATTAATTTAATGAATTAAAAATACCTCAAACTTCAAAAGAAATTACTTTGATCCAAAAGTATGAAGGTCTTCAGAAACGAAATTAATGCAGGAATAAACTTGAACAAAAATAATAAAAACTGGAGGAATGAGTACTGGAAATTAAAGGAACAAAGCTCTCAAAAAGGAATAAAATAAAAACTCTCTATTTTTATGTCTAACTATGAAAAAGAAAAGCAAAAACTAAAACTCTAATCTCCTATCTCCCTCTAATTTTTCTTCTCGAAGTGTTTGAGTCGCTTTAAATAGATTCCCCGGTCGAACAAGTCTCCCAACTCGACAATTTAGGGTCGATTAATCGACCCAATAGGGTCCATGCATCGACCCTACAAAAGAGGCTCAAAATCAGCTTTAAAGTGTCAGTTCCGTGTCTGACACTTTTTTCTCTTCGATTAATCGACCAAAAGGGTCGATGCATTGACCCCTAGAAATTCGTGAATTTCAGAACACTTTTTGTATCAGACACTACTTTTGTATTTCGGCCATAACTCTTTGTCCCAAACTCGGATTGAGGTGGTTCTTGTGCCGTTGGAAAGCTGATAAAAAGATCTACAACTTTTGTGTTTTGACAATTTCATAATTAGGCCATCTAGAAAGTCCAAATTTAGCCGCAAGTTGCACCAAGTTCTCGATAACCCAAAGTTGCAGTGTTTTGACATTATTTTTAGAATTCTTGGGCTGTTTTCCACACTTGGCTTATATTTACCTGAAACACTTCAAATCTAATAATTCTCATCAAATAGCCTTCATCGGACAGCTAAATATAGGTATTTAGGGGTGAAATATCATCATATTTCACTACTCATCAAAAACGTTTCCTTGATTCCGCCCATAATTATTCACAACATTTAACTGTTCAGATGTGTCTTCATGGTAGTTCTGCATTGAAGGACAATCATCTGCCATATGTAATATTGGACTTGCACAAATTGAACATGACTCCGGTTGTGTATTTTCTATATGCACATTTTTCTTTAATTTCAATTCCTCCACTTGTTGAGTGAGGAAATCAATTTTAGCCATCAGATCTGGGGAATCCTTTACTACGTATAGTCCTCCCTTCTAGGTTGAACTTCCGGCTTGATCACGGGCTTTGACTGGTTGTTCCCGAGTCTTTGTGAAATCCCAGTGCTGAGAATCCTCAGCAAGCTTTTCTAGGAAAGCATAGGATTCAGTTTCCTTGAGGCTTAGGAACCCTCCGCCATTCATTGACTCCACCAGATGTCTATTTGGTTGACTCAGTCCATTGTAAAAACACTGGACCAGTCTCTACTTTGAGTATCCATGGTGTGGACTTTTGAGTAAGAGATCCATGAATCTATCCCAAGCTTCATATAATCTCTCATCTTCCTCTTGCGTGAAATCCGTGATTTCACGTCTAAGGACATTCGTCTTCGCCATAGGGAAGAACTTGGATGGAAACTTTTTGACCATCTGATCCCAGGTGGTTATGGATCCCGATGGTAGAGAATTTAACCATGCTTTTGCTTTATCCTTTATAGAGAAAGGAAACAAGCGTAGCCTAACAGATTCTTCGCTGAAGTTTTGGTAAACAGATGAGCAGACTTCGACAAAGTCTTTGACGTGCTAGTATGGATCTTCTCTCTCCATGCCATGAAAGATTGGAAGGATTTGGATGACATTTGTAGGAATTTCAAACCAGCCACCAGGTGTGGCGGGGTATACAATGCATGATGGGGTATTTGTAGTGATCGGAGATAACAGTTCTCTCAATGTTGGTTCTTCCTCTTGTTCAAGTTGCCCATTCATGTTGTCAGTCATACTGACTTCAGTGGATGATTCACTTGAAAATTTCTGCCTTGATCTAGCATCCTTACGATTTGACCGGCAAGCATGTTCGATCTCGGAATTTAAAGGCTCTAAAGTTCTTTCTTTAGAAGACCTAGTATGCATGCAAATGACGCACAGAATAGAGGTTTCGGGCAGGAAAACCTCAAGAAAATAAATTTTTTTTTTTTTTTTTAAAGCTCGATTGATCGAGTGTGAATCTCGATCAATCGAGAGGGGGTCGATGCATCGACTCTCTGCCAAATTTTTTTTTTTTTTTTTTTTTAATGCAGAAATACTATTTTAATCCCTGAAAATTTTTAAAATTTACTGTCTACCAAAAATTCAGATTTTCTTAATTTAGTCCCCGACAGCGGCGCCAAAAACTTGATGTGATATTTTAATTGTGATGTTTTACTCGCAAGCGTACGAATCAGATTATATATAGTGGGTGCAGAGTACGAGATCGTTCCCATGAGGACTATTTTTGAAAGATCGACGACCCGATTTTTTCAATCCCTCAGGTATAGGAAAGGCCGGTTCGCCAACCTATCGAATAAACGATAAGCCGGACAAACAGGGCACATATCAGAGTAAAGCGCAATAAATATCCATAGCTAAAATAAATGCGGAAGCAATTAAAAGTAAAGAACCACCGATGATGGCCGACCATCATCGAAACATGGCTCATAACAGAAATCAACGTCAAATATAAAACTATGGTATCCAACTAAAATGGGCCCACAAATTCAAGTCTAACTCTCACCACAAATAAGAAAATCAGTAAGTTCTATACTGGGAAAAACTCCTCAGGAGGAACCTCAAGCTCTTCCTCAGGCACGTAGTCGATCGATCTCACAACCACGAATAGCCATGTCAAGATTCTGAACTCGTGACGAGCTATAGTGAGCTAACCAACAAAGCTCAGTAGAAGAAAGACATCTACGGCATTTTACTTTAACTAATATGGTTTCAAAACAAATATCGGAATATAGCTTGTCAAACATATAAGCAGATAATAAACTGAATTTAGGTGCAGAAATCATATGTAAGATTTATTTCTAAATGTGTGAAAACAGTTTCAAGAAACGGTATGATGTTTCAGTGTCTTAGTTTCTCTAACTTCTATATGCAAAGTTCAGTAATTCATGACTTAATCCTCAACTTAAAATACCTCCCGAGTAAACTATATCTCGAGAGCAGGAATATAGCCGATGGGAACCCCTACCTACCATCGTCGTTCATGAACCCTTTTTCAGGATGCAACAAGCCCCTACGTAATGAGGGAAACTTGTGCCAGGAAATTGTTCAAGAATTTTTGAGGGGTCGTTCAGGTCAATCATAAAACAAATGCAGATATTAATATAAATCAGATGCAAGTCTCTTATACATACTTCAGGTTCTTGATTTCAGATTTTCAGAGCTTAAGCAGATTCAGGTTTCAGGATTCAGGTAGATTTAGATTTTCAGTCATTCATATCAATTTCAGTTTACAGATGTGATTTCAATGGCATATACAAGTTTAAAGATTTTAATTCAAAATATTCATGCGAATTAAAGTAAAATACTGTAAAGGTGAGATTCTCCTACCTAAAACTCGGAGTTATGCGAAGTCAAGCAAGGTCCTATTGATGGCCTCTCGCCCTCAATCTACATCACAATATACGTTCATGCATTAAGATAAACTCTAATTACTAATAATATAGACCTATTTTAGTGTTTCCTCAAAAACAAGTCAAAACAGACAAGTTGCGCCAATCCTAGAATTTGACGTAACATTCTCATATATTTTTGACTATCAAGACGATTGATCCATGAGTTGGTCAAAACATGTACGTTGTAGATGTTTCTATTAGCTTTCCAACACAAAAAGAATCGTCTCAATCGGAGTTCGGAATAAAAAGTTATGACTAAAATACTAAGGCAATGTTGGAGTTCGATAATACCTCACTCGAGCGATGATATAATAGCTCGTTCGAGCGAGCTACAGCGACGCGATTTCGCTGGTTTTCACCCGAATCGAAACCAATATATCCCAAAGCAAAACCCATGGCTAATCTAATGATTTAATCAAAAAGTTTAATTAAAACGTACCTTTAATCTAAGGATTCCTAGATTAGAAATGAGTCACGCGAATGGAGCTTGAGCAAACCGATGGTTTCCTCAACGATTCGCGCCGCGATCGATCCCACGAGTTCACAGAGACAACTCCAACACGCCCCCAATGATCTCAACCTCTCCCAATAGCCAACTACGAATCCAAGGTTAATTCAAGTTCTTTCTAAGGTTTAAGTGCTTTCAACAAAGAGGGTTCTAGAGAAGGAGGTTTTCTAAACCGATCTCCTACGATGATTGAAGAAGAGAGAAGACGGAGTTTCACACGGTTGGGTAACTATCCTCTCTTAACAAAACCTAGTATAATACGGGAATGCAATTCCTTCTTATAATAGGATTGCTCACAAAGTAAAACACACACACACATCTTATGTATTATACACTTCTAATTTTAAAACTCAAGTCCGGTGTTGAGCGGCTACACCGAGGTCGGTGCACAACTTTCGCACGAGGGTCCAAATGGGCTCTAAATTAAAATCTGTCCGCACAATCACATCTAGATAAAAATCCAAAACAAATGGTGACGTCGGTTGCCGAGCCGAATACACACACAGGGTCAGTCTAACTCAGGTTCAAAATACGGGTCTTTACATAAAAAGACAAGCAATTCCAGAAATCTACTAAGATCTAACAGTATTCTACCAGTCTTATGATTTAGGTGGTTTGATGAGATGATAATTACTGACTATAAACTAAAACTTAACTGATAATTCAAAAGTAAAGATAAAGATGAAGATACTAAATCCTCTCATCTTTGGTCCGTTCTTCCCATAATACAAATCTAAGGATTAAACTATGAGATATACTATTGAAAATAAACATCATTTATGGAAGATAAATGGTCAAAACCCCGATAGGTTCCACGTTGCATTCCTGTAATCAGGATTTAGATGATTTTCATATATAGATCTGGGATCAAGGGCATGGCTCGGCACACTTGATCTCAGGTTCAAATAAAAATCATCCCCAAAGTGGATAAAAATTTCAACAAGAATATCACCATAGATCTGAAATCAAGGGCATGGCTCGGCACACTTGATTTCAGATTAGGGAGTAATTAAGATAAAATTACCATTATAGATCCAAGATCCAGGGCATGACTCGGCACACTCGATCCCGGATCATAATTATAATTAGATCCACACGATGAAAGCAAAATGACCATATAACAATGATTGGGTAAAATTACCGTCACAGATCTGAGATTCCGGGCATGGCTCGGCACACGCGATCCCAGTTAGTGGCGGGAATTTCATCCGTTCATAATAGCACAACAACCATAAAATAAGATCTCATATTTTAATCTTTAATTTATATTAGAAGTACATCCCTCGGATGGGAATCATTAGATCCCCATCCCTATGAATTTAGCCACACATATTGTAATTAAATGACATAAATAAATAAGGAAGGGAAAATAATATTAATTAAATGAATTAAAAATACCTTAACTTCAACAGAAAATTACTTTGATCCAAAAGTACGATGATCTTCAGAAACAAAATTAATGCGGGAATAAACTTGAACAAAAATAATAAAAACTGGAGGAATGAGTATTGAAAAATTAAAGGAACAAAGCTCTCAAAAAGGAATAATAAAAACTCCCTATTTCTATGTCTACCTATAAAAAATAAAGACTAAAAACTAAAAAAAAACTCTAATTCTAATTAATTCCATTCAAAGTGTTTGTTGGGCTTTAAATAGCTTCCAAGTTGCAGAAGTGTCCTAGCCGCAAAGGTTTCCTAGCTCGACAATTTAGGGTCGATGCATTGACCCTATAAAAGAGGCTGAAAATATGCTTTAGTGTCAGGTTCGTGCCAGACTCTTTTTGTGGCTCGATTAATCGACCAAAAGGGTCGATGCATCGACTCCCAGAAATCTGTGAATTCCAGCCCACTTTTTGTATCAGACACTTCTTCGGTATTTTGGCCATAACTTTCTGTCCCAAACTTGGATTGAAGTAATGCTTATGCCGTTGGAAAGCGGACAGAACGATCTACAACCTTTGTGTTTTGACAATTTCCTAATTCGGCCATCTTGAAGGTATAAATTTAGCCGCAAGTCGCACCAAGTTCTCAATGACCCAAAGTTATAGTGTTTTGACATTATTTTCAGAATTCTTGGGCTGTTTCATGCACTTGGCTTGTATTTACCTGAAACACTTCAAATCTACTAATTCTCATCAGATAGCCTTCATCGGATAGCTAAATATAGGTATTTAGGGGTGAAATATCATCATATTTCAGTACTCATCACAGACTGCTGCCATTGACCGACAAACCGAGATGCTGGCAGCTAGACATCAGCCAAGAGGATTCACAGAGTTTAGGAGGATGAGACCTCCTACATTTTCAGGGCAGACGGATCATATGGAAGCCGAGGCATGGCTGGATGAAATTGAGAAAATATTTGAAGTGTTGCAGTGTACCGATGTCGAGAAAGTACTTTGGGCATCTTTCAAACTTTTGGGCGAGGCCAGCCCATGGTGGAAGTCTGTTTCTCGGATAAGAGAGCAGGACTATCCCAATACTCCATGGACTTGGGCAGAGTTCGTGGAGACGTTTAACGATCAGTATTTTCCGAAGATCATACGTAACCAGTGGGAAGTTCAATTTATTGAGTTGAAGCAGAATGAGATGTCGGTGCGCGAGTATGGTGCAGAATTTGATAGACTTTCTCGATTAGCACCCCTACACGTGGCCACTGAGCTGATGAGAGCTCAGAAATTTCAGAGAGGTTTGAGGGCGAACATTCAGGAGAGGGTGTCAATGTGGGAAATGGAGACGTATGCGGGTGTCATGTCCAAAGCCCTAATTGCAGAGGAAGATATTCAAAAACAGTACTTGAGGCGAGAGCAGGGTAATAAAAATCGGTTTGGTCAGGGACAGCAGAGTGCTTCAGAGCAGGTGATCAAAAAGTCGAGGTTCTCTAAACCTCCTCCCTACCCTAGTCACCCATCATATTCTAGACCGGCTATTGCTTCAGGACCAGTGACATCTTCCTATCAGAGACTGCAGAGTTCGTCACCAGGGCGACCTTTAAGAGCCGGGAGCACTACTGCGAGTGGAGCTTCTGTGGCTCAGGGTTCAACACGAGGATCAGCTGTTACTCCTGTTTCTACCCCAGTGTGTGCAAGATGTGGGAAACCACATAAGACAGAGGATTGCCGACGAAACACTGGAGCATGCTTCAGGTGTGGACAGGTTGATCACATGATTAAGGATTGTCCTGCTGTTGAGAAAGGACAGATTACGATAGTCTCTACGCAAAAGTCGACGCGACCTACAGTTCAAGGTCGGGCTTATGCGGTAACTGTACAGGATGTCCAAACGTCGAATGACGTAATCCAAGGTATCATTAAAGTTGAGATGTCATTTATGCATTGATTCTATTATTTAATGTTTAAATTCCTTCAAGTCAATTATGTTAAACCATATTGGAATCATTGCATATAATTAACAAACTTTTTAATTAAAGGTACTCTTTTGATGAGTCGTCGAGACGACCTGAATAAAATTGAAGCACGAGTACTTATAGACCCTGGGTCTACACACTCGTTTATTACTCCTCCCTTCTCAGAGAAGTTGGGTATTACTCCCGAACCCCTTGCTTTCATTCTGGATGTGAAGATTCCTACGGGAAGTTCGATATGTACGGATCTGACAGATGTCACCATCGTGATGATTGATGAGCACGAGACAGTGACCGACATGATTACGTTGAGCATGGAAGGGTTCGACGTCATTCTTGAAATGGATTGGTTGGCAGCTTATCACACGAGTGTGGACTGTCTTCGAAAGATAGTGACCTTCCGACCGCCAAAGCAAAAATCCTTTCGATTCTGTGGAGTCAAATCAAAGGTTGCGCCGTTAGTTTCAGCCATTAAAGCCGAGTGCATGATGTAGAATGGATGCAGTGGATATCTGGCCTACTTGCAAGATTCTACAGAGAAGAAGAATGACTTGGCTCTTATCAAGGTGGTCTACGATTATCCTGATGTCTTTCCAGAGGACTTACCTGGATTACCACCTGACCGAGAGATTGAGTTCGCGATTGACCTAGCGCCGGGTATAGAACTGTTATCTAAAGCTCCATATCGGATGTCGCCTGTTGAGTTGAAGGAACTCAAGGAACAACTTCAGGAGCTGTTAGACAAAGGCTTTATTCGACCGAGTGTTTCTCCTTGGTGCACAAGATCTATTGCAGTATGGCAAGAACAGGGGTGTCGAACTCACAGGGAAATCTAAATTTTTAATTAATTCTTTCAGGGATTTAAAAACATCCCCAAGGAAGTACCAAGGAGCAGATTCAATTTACCAAAAATTTATCACTTTTTCTAAATGCAAGAAAAATAAATTAATCTGAACAACTAATTACCGATGAATCTAAGAACAATATTTAAATAAGATCAAGAAATATGCTACCCCAGATTTGTACCCCCTTTTTTTTACCATTAACACCCATAGTTTCATTAAAGCATCATTCACACCATCATTCATTCATAAAAATGATTTGAAATAAAGTATGATCATCAATTCGGCATACCCTATCTAAAAACAATGACTCAGCCTAACATTGTGGTATGAGTCATGTAAGAAGCATAGCGTATCTCATGATGTGTAGATCAAAACAATAAAAACATAATCTCTCTACAGCCTAGATCAGCCTGCAAGTCCAGATCTAGCGATTACGGCCGTTGATTCGCGCAATCAATGGTCATAACAAGCATTCAATATATTTTCAATAATACAAACTTTTAGCAAAAACGATTCCACAATGACAGTAATTAGACTATGGTATTAATCATAAATATGGGTACTTATCTGGGGATCGCATCTTCCCCGATCTACTGATTTAGCCGCTCATCTTTGGTGTATGATCTCCTTGTTCATTCAAAGCCATTCCTCTTTTTATTTCTTCCCAAAAGATATTTGTTTATAATGCTCTCTCCTAAATACAATCTATGCTTTAAAAGAAAACAATGCAAATCCTAGGTACAATCTACCCTGATCAAACCCTAGAAGAAGGAGAGAAGAAGACCTTAAAAAGATGAAAAGAAGTTCCCCAACGTGAAAAGCCCTAAAATTCCAAAATAATCAAATCTACTTCTAATTCCTCCAAAGAAAAGTCTCAAAAGATCTCAACACCAAGTCCAAAAATAGAGCCCCCCTATTCAAAGCTTTAGCTTCCTTTTTATAATGGCCGAGGGCACCTAAACCTAATTGCCTCAATCGATTGAGCCAGAAGTCTCAATCAATTGACTTTGAGTTCGAATTTCTTTAGGGCACTTCTGCCTTATGTGTCAATCGATTGATTTTCATGTCTCAATCGATTGATTTTCAGGGTTGAAGTTTATTTCATCTGTCAATCGATTGACAATGATTCCTCAATCGATTGACTCTTCTATGTAAAGTCTCCTTTCTTGATGGATATTGATTCTCTTCTCGGATATCAATGCTTCTTTGGACCTTTTTGTCCATAGCTTTTGCATAGCCTTTAATTTCATTCTTTTAGGCTTTTGAACGATCTAATGGTCGGAAACACCTGTAAATATCAAAACCTCACAACAACCATCAGATGCTTTCATCGAACAGCTAAATGTAGGATTTAAGGTGTGAAATATAGTCATATTTCAGCACCGATCATGCACCGATTCTTTTTGTAAAAAAGAAGGATGGATCGATGCGTCTGTGTATCGATTATAGGCAACTCAACAAGATGACGATTAAGAATCGTTATCCTCTTCCGTAGATAGACGACTTGTTTGATCAATTGCATGGTGCAAAGTTCTTTTCGAAGATTGATCTAAGGTCAGGCTATCACCAGCTCAAGATCAAGGCGAAAGATATATCCAAGACTGCATTTTGGACGCGTTATGGCCACTATGAGTTTTTAGTGATGCCATTTGGATTGACGAATGCGCCTGCATCTTTCATGGACCTGATGAACAGGGTGTTCAAACCACATCTTGATAAATCTGTGGTAGTTTTCGTAGATGACATCCTCATCTATTCAAAAACCAGAGAGGAGCATGTACAACATCTGAAGATGGCTCTTCAAACACTCAGGGACCATCAGTTGTATGCCAAACTCAGTAAGTGTGAGTTTTTGCTTGAGCAGGTCAGTTTCTTTGGCCACGTAGTCTCTGAAGTAGGTATCTCAGTGGATCCTACAAAGATAGATTCTGTGGTGACGTGGGAACAACCTACGATAGTTACAGAGGTCCGAAGTTTCATTGGTTTGGCAGGGTACTATCGGAGATTTGTTGAGGGTTTCTCAAAGATATCGAGTCCACTTACACAGCTCACGAGAAAGAATATGAAGTTCAATTGGACAGTGCAGTGTGAGCAGAGCTTTCAGGAGCTAAAGCGTCGCTTGACTACGGCTCCGGTACTTGCTATACCTTCTGGCAGTGGAGGTTTCATAGTGTACAGTGATGCTTCTTATGGCAGATTAAGCTGTGTGCTTAGTCAACACGAGCGGGTCATTGCGTATGGTTCTAGGCAGCTGAAGGACCATGAAAGAAACTATCCAATGCATGACTTAGAGCTAGCAGCAGTTATATTCGCCTTGAAGATCTGGAGACATTACCTCTACGGTGAGATCTTTGATATATTCACCGATCACAAGAGTCTCAAGTACCTCTTCACACAAAAAGACTTGAATATGAGGCAGCGACGATGGATGGAATTCTTGAAGGACTACGATTGCTCGATTCAGTACCATCCGAGAAAGGCGAATGTCGTTGCTGATGCTCTTAGTAGGAGGTCTTCAGCACAGTTGTCATATCTTGTTAGCCGGATTCAGAGATGGAAGCTTTTGGAGGATATGGCTTTGGGCAACTCACGGTTCAATGTCAAAGGCTGGGAGCATTGATGGCTATACTTGTATTACGCCCTACGCTCTTTGAGAATATCAGGAAGCTTCAGATGACCGATGATGAGCTGATGGCGATCAGACGGGATGTAGAGAATGGCAACAAGAAGGATTTCTCCATACGAGCAGATGGGACCTTGTTGTTTCACGACCATGTATGTAAAATTAACGAAGAGGCTCACAAATCCATGTATGCCATACATCCTGGTAGCACCAAGATGTATCAGGACTTGATGAATAGTTTCTGGTGGCGAGGTTTGAAACGCGATGTCGCTGAGTACGTATCGCGGTGCTTGATTTGTCAACAGATTAAGGTTGATCATCAGAATCCTGCAGGCTTATTGCAGCCTTTACCTGTGCGTGAGTAGAAATGGGAAGCCATTTCGATGGATTTCATACTCGGGTTGCCGAAAATACTAAGGAAGAACAATGCCATCTGGGTCATTGTAGATCGGCTAACCAAGTCTGCTCATTTCTTGCCATACAATACCACGTATACAGCCAGTAGACTTGCAGAATTATACCTGAGGGAGATTGTTAGACTGATTGGGATACCGGCTAGTATTGTGTCTGATCGAGACCCGTTATTTACTTCACACTTCTGGCAACGATTTCAGGAGGGAATGGGTTCTCGTCTTGACTTTAGTTCGGCATTTCACCCACAGACGGATGGCCAAACTGAGCGTGTGAACCAGATCATTGAGGACATGTTGAGAGCATGTATGTTGGATTTTTATGGGTCATGGGACCAACACTTGCCTCTAATCGAGTTCGCCTACAACAATAGCTTTCAGGCTAGCATTGGTATGGCTCCATTCGAGGCTTTATATGGCCGACGGTGCAGATCACCGTTGAACTAGGAAGAAGTGGGTGAGAAGCTCATTATTGGCCCTGAGATAGTCGAGCGCACGACCGAGATGGTTCGGTTGATACGCGAGCGACTGCGAGTAGCTCAAAGTCGTCAGAAGAGCTACGCCGATCTCAAACGGAGACACGTGGATTTTCAGGTAGCTTTTGATATGTCCATGTGTATTTCTTCACTTGGTATAAATTCCATATGACATTTGGCACTAATACTCGATTTTTTCAGGTCGGCGAGAATGTCTTTGTTCGGATTTCGCCTACGAAGGGCGTTATGCGGTTTGGGAAACGAGGGAAATTGAGCCCTAGGTATGTTGGGCCTTTTGAGATATTAGGCCAAGTCGGAGAGGTTGCATATTGTGTGGTGCTACCGCCGCAATTATCTAGCATGCACAATGTCTTTCATGTGTCGATGCTGCGTCGATACATTCGTGACCCGACTCACGTACTTGATTACCAACCCATCGAGCTTCAGGATGGTTTGAAGGTGATTGAGGACCCGGTTCAGATTTTGGATCGCAAGAAGCAGATCCTACGCACTAAGAGGATTCCTTTGGTTCTCATATAATGGCGGAATCATACACCGGAGGAAGCCACCTGGGAGCGTGAAGCTGAGCTCCGAGAACAATTTCCCCGCCTTTTTGATTGATTTTGTTGAGAATCTGTATATGGGATGTTTTATATTTTGACTTTTTAATATGTACTTTATTGTATAGTTATATAAATTTTAGTGAGTGATTTTTTCCGGTTCCAGCTACATTAAATTGTGCTTCTTTAAACGTCTATATCTTATGTAAAATGGGATAATTTTTGGCCTTCGACCAAACTTTGGTATATTACTCACTAATGGTTATGTGCTATAATTTTGGGGCCTATAGTAAGCTACTTCCTTCCATTTCCCTGAGAAATTTGACCTTGGTACTGCTGTCATGATCTGAACTCATGATTGGGACAACAAGGGCTCCAAATGGATCCATTTAGACCCAAGGACAAATTATAAATTTCCAAATTTTTGAAAATTTTGAAGGCCACAGGTATTTTAAAATTCGAGTGTCGAAAATACAAATCGATGGTCGAATTTGCATGGGCAGTGCATAAGCAGTTTAAGCCAAAAAGATGGGCTTGACACATTCTGAGCAAATCGAGTGTCGATTTTCAAAATCGACTGTCGATTTTCAAAATCGACTGTCGATTTTCAAAATCGACTGTCGATTTTCAAAATCGACTGTCGATTTTCAAATCGACTGTCGATTTTCAAATCGAGGGTTGATTTTCTCGATTTAGGAGTGGGGGTTCTGTTTGTTTTGGCACTTCGGGTTTGTGCAAACAGAGGACCAGCTTAGGGTTTTTGGGGTTTTTGCTAATTTTTGGAGTTTTCTTGCACGATTTTGGCCAAAATTGAAGGGGGTTGCACACGGATTGCACAAAGGTCTTCGATTTCAACCACTTGGAAATCGGATTTGGGGCTTTCTTAAGGTAAACCGTCACCAAACCTAGCTTATTTGGGGTTTTTCTTCTTGTTTTCTGTTAGTTTTTTTTCTTTCTGTTTCAATGGGGCCTAAGAAGCAAACCCCCATTCGAAATCCAACCTCTAAGAGACCAGCTTCTAAGGCTGCGTCTTCTAGCCGATCTAAACAGGCCGAGCAGCCCACACACACGGTTCCACCACCCACTCAGCCCATAACTCCCATGCCTGAGCAGCCCAATGATTTTTGGAGCATCAAGGGCTTCACCACTAAGTATATTTTTCACCCAGAGTTGTTTGACCAACAAACAACCACACAGTGGGCGGGCGAATATCTTGAAAAAGCCCAGCTGACCTCTCTTTGAACCTCGTTTAGTGACCACTTTTATCCCCGTCTCGTGCGCCTGTTTTACCAGCATATGCGCCGCGAGGACGGGAAGAAAATTTACACAGAAATTGATGGGCGTGATTACACTTTTGATTTAGATGATATGGTTGTGGCACTCCGTTGCCCTTTGCAACACTCCCAAACCATGGGGTTGGGTCCTCTTTTCCCCAAACCAGTCCACTTTGAGGATGTGATTGCCCAAATGACGCAAGGTTGTCATGGGTCCGGTAAATCCATTGTCACCATACATATGCCGGAGTCAATGTGGCTATTGGACAAAATTTTTAAGACCACCCTTTACCCCTTTGGTCATCAATCTGAGCGTACCGACCCCCTCCAACAGATTTTATTTACCGCTTACAAGGAGCGTTGGTTTAGTGCTCCTGAGGTCTTGTTAAAAGGGATTATAAAAGCTCGCGAGAAAATGGGTAAACATGTGAAGAAACTGAAAAAGGGCATTCCATATGCCCGTCTAATTTCGGTAATGATCGAGAATTACAGAGCGGGCCCAGCGTATGACATCCCTCCTACAGAACCCAAATCCACAGCCGGTAGAAAAATGTATAACTTGGTCAATTGGGGTCAGACCTACGGTCGACTTGTGAAGACTCCTAAAGACGCAGTTGTTCCTGATGCGGACACCGGCGATGACGATGAGGACCCTACTCATGCTGCCCCTGACATAGCTGCCCTTGCACCTCCTCAGCCCCCACAGAGCGACATCCTTACGCTCTCGGAGTTCACACGATAGATGACCGCCATGAGCCACCAGATCTACGAGCTCACCCAAAGATACCACTCGCGTCGAGTTGGATGTGCATGGCGCTCGTTCTTATCTCGATGCAAAGACGCGCTTCCGATGATTACACTACCTATATGGCCGACATACGTACTTCAGTATATCGACCTTCGACATCGGGCGCTGGTACTAGTATGCCTCCTACCGCCGGAGCGGATGCGGGTGATGATGATGCTGCTGCGGGCGATGATGATCCGGATCAGGCGGGTCCATCTACTGCGGGGGATTTTTGAGTGTTACTTTGAGGGGTGGGGCTGTGGTTTATTTTGTTGATCTTCGGGGGGCATGCATTTATTTACTCCATGGATTATTTAGGACCTGGTGGTCCTTCTTTTTGTTATCTTTTATATTTCTGTTTCGGATTTGCGTTGGATACTCTGTTTATTTTGTTTTGTATATGGTTACTTTCGATACTTGTTGTTATCTATGTGGGTTTTTGGATATTACTGTGGGTTTTGATTTTTGTCCATCTTTCCTATCTATATGGCTTGGATTTTTGTTTTGTTCTGTGGACATGTACTCTATGTATGTGGTTTTGTTTACTCTCTCTCCATTTTTCCTATTGGTGTGAGTTTGCTCTCTATGTAGCTTTGTTCTTTATGTTGTGATGGTGGATTTTTATTATCTTTCTGGCTTTCATGTGTCACTGTGCATCGGTCTCCCGACACGTGACACTTGGGGTGTGGGCATCCATCTACGGATGCAATCCACTATGGCCTTTTAATGCCACATGTACATCCATGTTACTACGGATCCCATCCCTTGCCTTGCGTGCCCTACGGGGTCGGCACACAGTGACCCATGTTTTTCTTTTCTTTTGTTGTATGGTGTGTGTTGCATTCAATTTTCGGGGATGAAAATTCCTAAGGAGGGGTGAATGTAATATCCCGGATATTTTGACCTAATTTCGTTTACCTCGATAAGCGTGTCCATAAATTTTTACGGGTTTTGTTGGACTTTTGGTTAGCTTTGTGTTTGATGAGAATGATGGTAAAATGGTATTGTCAATGGATGTGTACAAGTCATGTAAGCAATGACTTACATAATAAGGTTGGTGTTTGTGTTTAGCACCGAATATGTGTTCAACTTATGTGGATAAGTTGGTGTTTATGTTAAGCACCGAATATGTTTTCAACTTATGTGGATAAGTTGCAATTAAAAAAATTTAGATATTATTTGTGCTTGGCTTTTGGTTATAAGAGAGAATTGCAAGAGAAGTTAACTTCTCCCTCTCTCGTTAGAAATTAAGCCTCTAAGGCCTTGCCTCATTGTTGATCCTAGATCTAGAGAGTTTGAGAATTCCTCTCCCCATCTCAACCAATAGTTAGCCTTGTATTTGAATTCGGATCAGTTTGAACTATTGAAAGAGAAGAGAGATGTGGAGAGTGAGCAGTTCTATATAATTTTATTGTGGCTGAGGCAGTGACAACCTCATTAGAATGATGAACTGTTTTGAAGATTTAAGCCGTTGAACTTTGAAGATTGGCTCCGGTGCGTGCTTTGGTACAACGGAGGCAACGACTTAAACTACAAGAGGTAGGCCTTTAAACATCCTTTTGTCTTTTGAATTCAATTTCTGTTTAGAATGATGAATGGTGTTTATTTTTGGATAAGAAGGTTGTGGTTGAAAATGAAAGAAAAGAGTCCGGACTTGAAAATTTTGACAGCCACAGACCTGAGGAAATTTGAGGGTCGAATTCCAAATCTAGTGTCGAATTTGGAATTCGACCATTGATTTGAAAATCGAGTGTCGATTTTTCAGTTTTTGAGTATGATGCAAGTTTTGCAAATCGAGGGTCGATTTCCAATTCGATGGTCGAATTTGGAAATCGACCATCGAATTTCAAATCGAGGGTCGATTTTCAGGGCTTTGTGACTGTGGTGCAGTTTTGAAATTCGAGGGTCGAAATTCAAATTCGACCATCGAATTCTGTCCTATTACAGGCATTTGAAATTTTGGTTGGATTTTTATCTGTAAGCTTTTGGCTTGATTTTTTGGGTTCTATATTAACACTGAGAGTGTTAATATATGTAGGTTTTGACTGTTAGGAGTCCTTGGTGAGGACTGCTTGTGCATGATTTTGAAACTTCCTTGTTAAGGTAGGAGAACCCTATTTATTATTTGCATCAAATTATAAGTATAAACTGTTTTGGCTATTTCTTTTAAGAAGCATGAAAATTTTGGAATTCTGTTATACACAGCATGAATAAGAAGAACTCAGAATATATGACACAAATCTGAAAATTTTGAAACTTTGTTATGACTAAGAACTTCGAAATTTGAACCTCAGAACCTCAGTTAATCTTTGAATCAGAACTTCGAATCAGAACTTTGAAAAATCAGTATATATTAGGAATAATAAGCCTTGATATGTGTTAGCATTTGCATTTGATTTAGGGTTCATAAGTACGATGCCCTAGATTCTACCAACCGTGTTGACGGTATTACTTTGGCGCAAGTTTCCCTCATAGTGTAGTGGCTTGTTGCACTTTAGAAATGGGTTCATGAACGACGATGGTCAGTAGGGTTTTCCCATCGGTCACATAGTCCGCTCTCATGCTATAGAAAATTTGGGAGATAACATTAAGTTATAAATTTAAGACAAGAAGCATACTAATTTAGAAGATTTTCGAACACATCAGAATTATGTATTCAGTTTTGACTCAGGATTAGAACTGGAGATTTAATTGGTAAAGCATCATTTGAAAACCATATTTGATCTGATTTCTGTCTTTTGAAAACCTTACTTATAATGAAATGCAAATAGATCTGTTTCCTCTATTGGGCTTGGTTGTTAGCTCACCCTCGACTATACGTCACAGGTGCTGAGACTGACCTTGGGTCAGAGGATCTGGAGGACTCCGATTACATTCTTGAGGAGGAATCGGACATACCAGCTGAGGAGTTCTTTCCGCGATCTTTGATCCTTTATTTTTGGTACTTTTGTTTGGTTATTGTTTTGAATATTGGGCCCTAGGCCATCATTATGGTTCTTTTGATATCACTCGAGGAACTATTATTGTGAACCACTATTTTAGGTGATCGGATTGGCCATCACCGGTGGTTCTTCACAGTGATAAATATTTTTATTATAGAAAGCTTTTTGATTATATATGCTTAGCCTCTGTCTTTAGATCTTTGTTATGTTGTCGGCTTCTGTTTGTTACGGCTTATTAAGAAATCAATAAGTTGATGAACTGGCCTTTCCTATACCTTAGGGATTGGAAAAGTCGGGTCGTCACAGTTGTACTTTGTTGTATTTTTCATTGTCTTCTATGAGATTGGAATTCTATTTTGTCTGGTGGATTTCAGATAAATTATATTATGAGCTTATTATGTCGTGTTCTATTAGTGTGATGCGACCATCATACGGTTCTTAAGGGTCTTAAAACAAGAAAAAGAAAAAGAGTTGAGGGAGAAGGCCGGTTCGAGAACTGGCTTTTTTTGTGAATCTTTACATACATAATAATGGAATTATTGTGGTTTTTGTGAATCTTTACAGACAAAATAAGTAGTTGCCTATTACCTATTACCTATTCGATGAAATGTCAAAGATACTTATTTGTTCTTGTTTATATTGATTTGTTGTTTCAAATTGGACATGCTCAAACCATCTCAATTGGTTTTCTCTAATTTTATTTTATTCATGTGTTGGATTTCGGTTTTGGATGGCGAAAACAAAAAACATATTCGGAAGGATTAGAAAATCAAAAAATCCAAAAAAAACTCAAAAAAAACTGGCAAAATAGCTTAAAAATGCAAAAACAATGAAAAACCCGAAACTAAACCGAAAAGGCAAATTTTTCGCGTATCGGTTCAGTTTCAGTTTCAAAAGATAAAAACCCCGACCCCAAACCAAACCAAACTGATTCATTTCAGTTCCGTTTTGGTTCTAGCTGAATTGAACCAAAAGCCAAAATTTTCAGTTTCGGTTAAGTTACCCAAATCTACACCCCTAATTGTGTCAAATAAGATTCGATGATGTAGTTTTTGTTAATTTTTTTTTTTTTTTTGGCTCCTTTATTTGACCCTTTGATATGGTTGATAGTTTGTTCCTAATATGCAGGTTTTCTCCTATCAACGTGATTTTATGTTTTTCTCTTTTGAATGAGATAGGTTATTAATGCATATTCTAATATTAGTTTATTTATGTTGGATTTTAATTTAATTTTATTCTTTTGTTTTTTTGGTTGCTTAAATGCTTGATATCATGCATAGTTACCAAATTTTTCGACTTTTTGAAAATGTTGCAATTAAATTGAGAATTAATCCTTGAATGTGTTTTTTCATTTGATGGATTCTTCAAGAATCCATAGTACGAAGAAGAATAAATACTGTCTAAATTCAACTACCTACTCTTATCACCATTGATTCATTGGGAACCACAACACTCTGAAATCTTCTATGAATCTGTCTTGCAGTCATATTTTCTAATTTATATCTAATTCTAATTTTCACATTTTTATGGGATATTCTTATATAATAATAAGTAATTTATATATTACTCAAAACCCTACATCTTTTTATCTTCATGTGGTTTTTGCCTTGACATCTTCATGTCTGATGGGTGATGGCTATTCCCAAGCTCTCCCATTAACTTTTTTTTGCTTAGTGCGATCTGGGTGTAATTTTATTTAGTTAATTTTGATAGCCAATAATTATAAAAAAAAAAGGAATTCCGAGCTTTCGATGGAACAAAAAGAAAGAAAAAAAGAAGAAATAAGTTATTTTGAAAAGCAGGGGAATCAACCCTGCTTAATTAGATCTCACAGGGCGGAACAACGCGCCACTGGAAGCAATCTCAAGCCTCCTTAAATGTACATAATCCAACCCAGAAATTTTTGATGGGTTTTGGGTCAGAATCATTACAAGATAACCAGGTTAAAAAAAAACAACCCCACAGATTAAGCCTTTAAGCTTCAACCGATCATGGAAGTTAGAGCTCTGAAGACGACTTCTTCACAGGGAATGGTTAAGCCCATGTCGTGATCGAAGCCGAATTCTTCTTCAGCTTTTCAGAGTAGGCTTTGAAACTCAGGGTGAGTTAAGTAGGAGATGGGCACAATGTATCTGCTTCTTCTTTCACCAGCATACACTGCAAAGTGACCCTTTGGGACATCAATAGGAGGCCTTGTTCATCTGATTCGTACCCCTGTCTTCTTCCCAAGCTAGAGCATCTCTTGAGGATTTGCTTCAGCATGGCTGTTTGGGGGAGTTTGTTTGATTTTCTGATGGCCATTGATTCAGAAGAAAGTCTGTTAGAGAGAGATAGAGGGAGAGAGAGAGAAGCAAAGTGAGGTAAAGTGAGAAGTTGATGGAGTAGAAAACAGAAGGATGAGCTGGGTATTTATGGAGAGAGAGAGAGAGAGAGAAGAAGCAAAGTCATGTGGTGTGTGGGGGCAAAGGACAGACCACGGGTGTTTTGGGCCTTGTGTGTTAGTACAAGGACATGTTGGGAGCTAAAACCATTGGGCTTAAATCCCTCTGTTGCACCTCCAAAGGACATGGCCCTTTCTCTCTCTCTCTCTCTCTCCCTCCTATTATTATTATTAGTATTTGCTCTCTCTCTCTCTCTCCTCCTATTATTATTATTATTATTAGTATTATTTGGGTTTCAAATTTCTATGGTTTATAGACAGTTTTTCCTTGTTTTCAAGTTAAGGCAGACCCATTTTCTTTGTTTGCATTTTATAATTTTTTGGGCTTCTATGGTTTATAGACAGTTTTTCCTTGTTTTCAAGTTAGGACAGACCCATTTTCTTTGTTTGCTTTTTATAATTTTTTGGGTTTCGGGGTCAGGTTTCAGTTTCTCAAGTTTCAAGCATACCAATTTCTTTATTTTTTAATAATATTTTTTTTCTTCAAATGGTTTCTTTTGGGTTGATTCCAAGTTTCGAGTCAAGCAATTTTAACCCCCTTGTCTCACTCTTTTTGGGGAACTTTACAGAGTCTTCAAAACTCCAATCTTTAGTCTTTGTATCTAGGCACAGAGCAACACTAGTTTTTTTTTTTTTCCTATATTTTTTTATTATTTATTTGAATGTTTATAAATTACAATCCTTCCTAAATTTAAACCATTTTATTTATTTAAATTCCTTTTATTTTCATTTGGAACCTGATGAATTTGCTGATCTATGGAAAGAATGATCAGTTGAAGGTATTTATGTGGATTCAAATAGAATTAGTCAAGTGAGAAATCTGATAAATTTTTTTATTATAGTCTTGCTTTGGGTTCCCTTTTTGTAATATCCCTGATATTTTGACCTAATTTCATTTACCCCGATAAGCGTGTCCGGAAAATTTTACGGGTTTTGTTAGACTTTTGGTTAGCTTTGTATTTGATGAGAATGATAGTAAAAATAGTATTGTCAATAGATGTGTGTAAGTAATGAAAACGATAACTTACACACTAGGATAGGTGTATGTGTTCAACATGAAATATTTTACAAATTTAAAGGATAAGTTGTAAACAAAAATATCTAGATTTTTGTTAAGAATTGTTTTATCTTATAAGAAGAGAGAGTGCAAGAGAAGTTAGCTTCTCCCTCTCGTTGGAAATCAAGCCTCTAGGCCTTGCCTCTTTGTTGATCCTAGATCTTGAGAGTTTAAAAGTTCCTCTCTCCATCTCAACCATTGATTAGGTTAGAGCTTCAATTCTGATCTGTTTGAATTATTGAAAGAGAAGAGTGATGTGGAGAGTGAGAAAAATCTGTGTGATCATGTTGAGTTAACAGCCCTTTTGATGGACTGATTTGATGATCTAAACCTTTGAGCTTGGAGATTTGTTCCGGACATTGAATCGGTGTAGTGGAAGCAATGAATTAAACTACAAGAGGTAGACCTTTAAACATCCTTTTATCTTTTGAATTCAATTTAGGTTTAGAATAGTATATGGTATGTTTAAAGGAGATCTAAGGCTGTGTTTGGAAATGAAGAAAAAGAATCCGGGCATGTTGAGTTAACAGCCACAGAGCCTGGAGAATTCGACTGTCGATTTGAAAATCGACTGTCGAAATTGGAAATCGACAGTCGAAATGAAAATTTTGGCCTGAAATAGAATTCTGAAATTCGATGGTCGAATTCTGTCCAGCTTTTGGCTTTTTAAGGTTTGGTTGGATTTTTATTTTGTGAGCTTTTGGGTTGAATTGTAGGTTCTATATTAACACAGAGAGTGTTAATATATGTAGGTTTTGACAATTGGGAGTCCTTGGAGAGGACTGCTTGTTCATGCCTTTGAAATTTCTTGGTTAAGGTAGGGGAATCCTAATTATCATTTGCATGAATTTATAAGCATAAACTGTTATAGACCATTTCTTTTAGAAGCATAAAATTTGGAAATTTCGTTGCACACAGTGTAATTAAAACTTTGAACATATGACACAATCCGAAAATTTGTAAACCTTGTCATAAATAAGAATTCTTGGAAATCAGAACCTCAGCTAAATTTTGAATCGAACCTCGAGTTAAATTTTGAATCGAACTTGAATCGTAACTTTGAAAAAATCGATATGATATGAATAATAAGCTTGGATATGTGTTAGCATTTGCATTTGATTTTGGGTTCATAAGTACGATGCCCTAGATTCTACCAACCATGTTGACGGTAAAACTTTGGCGCAAGTTTCCCTCATAGCGTAGGGGCTTGTTGCATTTTCGAAATGGGTTCATGAACGACGATGGTCAGTAGGGTCTTCCCATCGGTCACGTAGTCTGCTCTCATGCTATAGGAAATTTGGGAGATAAAATTAAGTTATAAATTTAAAACAAGAAGCATGCTAAATCAGAACATTTTGAACACTTTAGATTATATTATCAGTTTTGACTCAAGATTAGAACTGGAGATTTAACATGAGAAGCATCATTGAAAAACCATATTTGATCCGATTCCGTCTTTTGAAAACCTTTACTTATAAAGAAATGCAAATAGATCTGTCTTCCTCTATTGAGCTTGGCTGTTAGCTCACCATCGACTATCTATCGTCACAGTCTTTGAGGCCGACCTTGGGTCAGAGGATCCGGAGGACTCCGATTATATTCCCGAGGAGGATTTGGACATACCAGCTGAGGAGTTCTTCCCGTGATCTTAGATTCTGTATTTTTGGTATTTTGACTGGATATTATTTTGGAATGTTGAGCCTTAGGCTATTATTTTTTATCTTTTGATATCACTCGAGGAACCATTATTGTGAACCTCTATTTTAGGTGATCGGATTGGCCATCACCGGTGGTTCCTTTTGGTTCCTCACAGTGATATATCTAATTTTGTTATATGAAGCTTTTGTTTTTGGATTAACAATGTTGCCTTTGTCTTTAGACCTTTGTTTATGTTGCCGACTTCTGTTTGTTACGGCTTATTGAGAAATCAATAAGTTGATGAACCGGCCTTTCCTATACCTTAGGGATTGGAAAAGTCGGGTCGTCACACTTTTTGCTTTTGGAACTTTCCTTTTTGTTTTATATTAGCCTTCAAAAGAAGAAGCAATGGGTCATATAATTAATTATATAGCCGGACTATTTCATAGTTTGGATTTTTTGGTCATTATTTAGATAAACTAAGTTAATTCTAGCAAATCCAAACCAATTTAAAAGGGCTCTTGGGTATAATATGAATGTTATGCAGTAAAAAATGTATATATAAATTAAAATGCACCAATAAGTGCACACCCCCATTGATCTTTGTGGCAAACGTTAGGACTTAGGCAATCTTCTGATCTAATGGCTCAGGAGATTCAATCTATTTTTTATTTTTTATTTTTTTCCTAATGTATTTATTTGGAACATTAGTGGTAACTCACTCCGAACAGCATGTATTTGTTTTGTTTTGATATTTAACCGTTTAGGCCTGTTTGATAACTTGGAAATATCAAATATAGGTGGAAAAGAAAATCAATTTCCATATACTAATTACTTTAGGTGAAAATTAATTCAACCATTTTAGGTGGCTGAAATATTTCTCACTAACACGATAAGGTTTATTTCTTCATTTCAGTATTATAGTGACACAAAAAAAAAAAAAATCAAACAATAAGATCTATTGGTTAGCTGTTTGGACAGAATGCTCATTATCTTCACTAATTTTAAGATCTATTGGTTAGCTGTTTAGACAAAAAAGCCATTAAATACCGTTTTGGTATTTAAATGTAGGTTTTGAGCCATTATCTTCACTAATTTTAATTTGATCAGAAAATTTGTCGTGCACCTTCTTTATTCTAATGATATTATCATTGTAGCTTATGTCCATTGCACATTGCTTTATGGGGTCATCTTTTTATATCCAGGAGACAAGAAGAGTCCTAATGGAAAACTACAGTGCGTAATGTTGGCAGATTTCAAACTTTTCCCTTATGGAAGTTGCATTAAGTTGATGTCATATAACTATAGTTACCATAATGCTGTTATTCTAAATATGTGACTAAGATTAATGCTCCGCATATGGAACAATCTTTTATATGAAGTCTTCCCAATGTCATTCTTGATGGAACAAGTAGGAGGTCAGGTCTTTATAGGCAAGCAACAGGTATGAATCCGATCTCCCTATCGAGTATTTAAAATATGTATATCTATCTCGCACTATCGACAATTAGTTGTTTTGATCTTTGATCTTCTGTGAATTCATTGTTCTCTTATACTAGGATCTGTATGGGTTTTAATAATTGGAAGACATGGTTGTGCTCTACAGGGGCTTGATACCATGGTTGGAGAGCATGATGAGGGCAATTCATCTACTTTATGCTTCTCCAATTTGGTACTACAACAATCTTATTGTCCAATTTCAACCTCTAAATTCTTCCTTGATCTCTGCTTCTTTTGATTTATTGATGTTTTTAATATCCCTTTAAGTGATGATCAATGAAACTAGTTTTTTATTCTCATAATTCTTGTTTATGTTAGCCCATTTTTAAGGTGGTTGGATTTTTACTATCAACCATATATCTCTGGTGTTATTACATGGTCTATATGTTCTACCTGTAGTCACACTTTGTATTGAATTAGTTGCTGATCTTTACTGTGATTATATGTTCTGTAGGGCGTCACCTACCGGATAAGGCGATTGATTTGGTCGACGAGGTCTGTGCAAATGTGAGAGTTCAACTTGATAGCCAACCAGAAGAGATTGATAACTTGGAAAGGAAGAGAATACAGTTAGAAGTTTTTTTTGTTTTTTTTCTTTTATGTTTTTATGAACTATGTGAAAATTGAAAGTTGTAAGAACGACGAATGTTCCATCTATTTATTTAAAGATACAGATTTTGTTACGGAGAATTTGTGAATTTGGATTATTATTATTTTAATTTTAATTTTTTTCAGATGAAAATTTCAATAAATAAAATCAGAGTCACTTGTCATATAAAAAAACAAAAAAATAATTTACTTTCAGAAAATTTAGAAGGTTTAGCATATCATTTTGTTACCATAGACTTTATGTTATTATACCTGATATATTTGATGCCTATACCAACAACCACTTTATTCTAGTTATTACTTTTTAATGAATAAAATTTGCGTTACTGTACACGCCGGTTATCAAATGGAGAAGCTTCGTTGATGGTGTGGTTATAGCAGTGACACGTACGTTGCCCACATGGTCAGATGGGGATATACCACCAATCCCAAGCATAGAAAGAAAAGCTGAGTTGCCGGAAGAATCTCGACAAATGTTAGCAGAGTTTCCTACCACATCTGATCAAGATCAGCAGATCCTAGGTAGTTGTGCATTTCTCTTCTTAAAACTCAGCACAAAACATATGGGTATCTGATTTTAATGTCTTTTTGATACTGACAGATTCTAACCCACAAGCAAGGAGGACGCTCAAAGCTGCAATTAAGGCCACCTTATATACCTAATTGCCCTTGCATTGCTTTTAAGGTGGTTGGGTTTTCACTATCAACTAGATATATGGTGCTATTACATGGTCTTGTAGTCACGCTTTGTATTGAATCCGTTGTTGAACTTTATTGTGATTATATGTTGTGTAGGGCGTCACCTATCGGATAAGACGATTGAATTGGTCGATGAGGCCTGTGCAAATGTGAGAGTTCAACTTGATAGCCGGTCAGAAGAGATTGATAACCTGGAAAGGAAGTTGATACAATTAGAAGTTTTTTTATTTTTTTTTATTATTTGTTTTTATGAACTATGTGAGAATTGTAAGTTGTAAGAACGATGGATGTTCCATCTATTTATCTAAAGATGCAGATTTTGTTACGGAGAATTTGTGAATTTGGATTATTATTAATTTAATTATATATTTTTTAGATGAAAATTTTAATAAGTGGTGTATATAATCGTCGTATCGTGAAATTTAATTATTTAAATATATATATTAAAACGACTGTCATAATACGTCGTTTAAAAATAAAGACGCTATATTTTTTTTGTAAAATGACATTTAATACAACTGCTAAAAACAGTCGTTATTGGTCGACAGTTGATGACTGTCGTTGTTTGAGAAAATAAACGACAGCTATAATGCGTCATTATCAAATACTACGGCGTTTTTTACGACAGCCCACTCGACGGTTAAAAATTGTCGTTATTTTTAAAAATGACAGTTATCGGCTGTTGTTTTTCCCGCATTTTCACATAGTGAGAAAGTATGCCACATGTAGAAAAAAATTACCTTCAAAATGGTCTGACCATGATCTCAAGATCTACTGAGTCGAAGATTGGGACGAAAAACGATCTCCACCATATGATACTAATCACTCAATGATTTAACCACGTGAAAAGATGGATTGGGAAGGATGAAGTTTGGATTATAAATAAAGGTGACTTATTTCTTTTCATCTTACAAAAATAGATAAAAGAAATAAAAATAAAGTGAAACCATAGAACTACTGCCTTGAGTGAATCGTGTAAGGATCTAATAAGGCTGGTGTTACTACCAAACCACATTATGGTACAACCACCTCACTTAAACAAAGGAAAAATCCATCGAGTGCTTCAAATCAGATGATACAGATCGTGTTTTGTCCCAATCTTCCACATGATAGATCTGGAGATCATAGGCCTAACATCAGTCGATCAGATGTTGTTCCACGTGGCACATGTCCCAAAAAATAATTGTAAAACCCATACCATCAAACATTGTTCACGTTCACTTTTTCTCCGAAATTTTCTGAAACCATCAAACATATTCCTAATAATAAGTGTCGCTGAAACCATAGTGACATATTTCTCCGAAATTTTCTGAAATTTCTTCAAAATTTACTAAAATAGGGGTCGAGCGAAACTTTCGACAAAATTTCGATGATTTCTCCGAAATCGTTGAAATTCCATTAATTTCAGTGAAATTAACAAAATTTCACTGAAATTAATAAATCTTTTCTAATTTTTATCAATTTTTAAATAATAAATAAAAATTTTATAAAGTTTAAATATAATTTATATTTAATATTTCTTGTACTCCCCGAAATTTTCCCGAAACTTTTTTAATTTTTCTCAAAATTTATCCAAAATGACCCCCTACACCTTATTTTTGTAGTAAAGCATGAAAAAATTGGCAAATTTCCAAAAAAATATGGGGAAACATTTGAAAAAAAGTAATGAAAATATTTTTAAATGAATAATTTTTTTATATAAATAAGGAAAAATTTTGGAAATTTTTCGCATAAAAAAAGGTGAGTTTTTAAAACTTGCGATTATATTTATAAAAAATCCATTTTAAATATGTTTCTGATGTTTCATAAAAAACCGCATTTTAATTTTTAAACGATTTTTTTGTCCTGATAAAACCCATATTTTGATAAGAATGATCAAAATGATTTGTTGACTAGTTGAACCACTCTTGAAACCCTTAAACCGGTTCGACTTTTAAGAGGCCGGTCTGCTTCACCCACCAACTTTCTGGCCTATTCTAAGCCATCCACATGGTTGTGCGTGCCAAAAAGTAGTTTTGGCAGCTCAAAGTTATCAAAATCTCCATCCTTTTAAGGCAAAAAAGTAGTTTTGGGCCTTTTGCTGCTTTAGTTTCTACTGTTCTTAAATTGGGCTTTGCTTATGAAAACAGATTGAGTTCTCAAGAGTTCTTAGAATCAAAACCTGGTTTTGATCCACAGAACTCAGGTTTATTTGGGTTTTTTTTTTTAAATAATCCCTACTTTTTGTTTCCTTTTATCTTTTCTTTTGCAGAAATCAAATAGATCCTTAAAGCCTTCTCAGAAGTTTAAGATCCACTGTAAGTAACTAAAGATCAGGTTTCTCCTTTCTTACAGTTATATTTGATTTAGGGATGGAGTCTAACTTAAGAGTAGCTTTTTAGCCATTGAATCCTGTCAATAGTTGACTTTTGAATATCAATAGGGGTTTAACATTTGTTAGAATCCCTGATTGATGGGGTAAATTCAGAAAACACTGCATTTACCGATATAAATCCAGCACAAACGGCATGTTTTTTCAAATCGGGCCTTCTACAATCGGGTTTTTGAGGAGGTTTGGATTTCAAAATCTCAATCTATCCGGTCGGTTTCGGTAAAAAATCTCAATCTGTTCTAGAAACAAGTTGAGTTCAAGTTATCCGCAAACCCAACCTAAATCGGATCTAGTACCTATTTGCAGTAAGGTATATAGATCGAGGTATCAAAGCCGATGTCGGTCTCAGGTATCGGTTTGCCCAAGGCCAATACGAATCGGCCGATACGGGACGGCCAATTATTATTATCTTATTTTAAAAAATAAAAAAAGAATTTAAAATCTCGGTTGAAACCGAGACGTATCCGCCGAAACCCGATACGTATCGGTGATACCAATACGGGATACCGATACATATATGACTGATATGTATTGGTTTGGCCGAAAACTGATACGTATTGGTATCGACCAATTTTTGATACTTGATATAGATACATGATATTTTTAGGTCAGGCCTGAAAGTAGGGGTGCAAAGATTCGAGACGTGATTAGGGTCAACCCGAAACCTGACTTGTTAATCGCATCCCATACCTAAATCTGACCTAACTTGTAATATGTAAACCTTGACTTCAAAACTTGACCTGCTAAAAGTACTTCGATCTAAACCTAACCTGAACCTTAGCTGCTACTTGGACCGGGGCTCAAACTTGATTTGCACGCAACCTAAATCGGACTTGCTAGTGTAATTTTATTGAATTTTCAATCTTAGACCTATTCTCTTAACCACATTTGGGGCCTGATCAGATTATGTATATGCCTTATAGCAAACAGGTAAACAGTTCGGGTCGAGTTTGGGGCTAACTCGAACTCGACTTGTTTATGTAATAGGTTGAGATTTTCGAGCCAATCTGACCTTACAAGTCAAGTTTTTTAAACTCAAACTAAGCTAATAGCAGGTTGGGTCTAAAAAAACTTGCCCGGTCGACCAAGCCCATTTTCAACCAAACTTGGAAGTGATTAACAGGTCAGGTCCAAACCTAAATATGCAATAAAATTACACTAGCAAGTCAAGTTCAGGTTGGATGCAGGTCCACATTCAAATTGTAGGTCGTATTCAGGTTAAGTCTAGGTTAGGACACTCTTAGCAGGTCGGGTTCGAAGTTAATAGGCCAGGTTCAAATCAAGTTAAGTGGTTAATAAGCCAGGTTCAAGTTGATCCTAAACCAATTTAGAACACTGAACACCCCCTAATTAGTGTTCTTTAAGAATTTAAAAGTAAAAAGCCGATTGATAACTTAACTAGTCTTTCACTCTCTCTCTCATATATATATATATATATATATATATATATATATATATATGAGCATTGGATGCATAAACTTTATGTAAGATAACTTTTCCAGTCTGCCAATTACATAATTGATCACAATCTTACTACTAGATGGCAAATGCTATCTACCTAAAGTATCAAGTTGCGGGTTCGAATTCTAGAGTTAGCCTCTCCAAAATTAGGGTAAGAGTATCCCCAATCAGAGTCTTTATTTCCAGGTGACACATTTTAACAATCCAAAATAAATAAGTAAAAGGTTTTTGGCCTTTTGCCTTATACTCTAACTGAGATGTCATTTCCATGCGAAAATAGTATCTCAAACGATCTCTAACCGGCTATGTTATTTATAATCGTTCGAGATGCTCTCAAGTAAAAAAAATGACATATGACTTGCGTATGTGACGAAAATGGCATATGTGAGTTTTTTTGTGAGCATCAATCGCATATGTTATTAACCTCAAGGGTTTAGGTGAGCTGGTCAGGTACCTGCTTCCAAAAGCAGAAGACCTGAGTTCAAATCCCCTTTCCTCTTGAGGCCACCCTAGGGATTTATATCCTATGCTGATCCGACATTTGCTAAATTTGGGGTGCGCATGTGCTCCTGGGATTAGGCGGGTGCTCAAAGTGGCTCGGATACCCAAGTTATCAAAAAAAAAAAAACTACAAATGTTATTTATATTATATTATTTAAAAAAATAAAATAAAAGTAAAATGACCATAAACGGTTATTTTTTAAAAACATAAAAAATTATTTAAAAAATTACATATAAAACTAAGACGTTATTTTTGGCGAGTCAGTATGAGACATCAAATGGCATCTTGGTTGGAATGCAGAGCAAAACCCCAAAAACCCTTTTATTTTTGGTCTTTGCAACGTGTCACATTGAAATGAAAACCCCGATTGGAGATGCTCTCACACTCTCAAAAAATAGTTTCTTAGTTTCATATGTCATTTTAAAATTAATTTTTTATGTTTTAAAAAAATATCGTTTGGAGTCAATTTTTTTTTTTCATTTTATTTTTTAAAATAATAAAATATAAGATAAATAAGATATGTGATTGGAGTTTACAAAAACTCACATATGTCATTTTCGTCACATAGGCAAGTCATATATCATTTTTTCCACTTGAGAGCACCTCCGGTCGCTACAAATAGTATAGCCGGTCAGAAATACTCTAAAATTGTCTACCATCTACCTCTCCGAAATCCCAGTGAAAGCGGAGCCTCGTGCACTGGTTATGATGCTAAGGACATGATATAAAGATTTATGGGTCAAAGATTACATGGAAAAAATATCATCATGTCATTCAAAGTAATCAAACGCCTAAGTTTTAAATATTTACCTTTAACTCTTCATTTTAAAGGTTTGTGGCCACTTTAGATCACTTGAGCAAACGTCAAACAAGAGAGATTTTTAGATTGTGGTCTTCGCATCACTTAACACGTTTTGACAAATAATGTTTCCTACCCAAATAAGTGATCTGTTCTCAATCTTGCTTAGACTCGGGTTGGTTACCACTCATTTTTATAGCCGACTTGTTCCAAACAAAATATTCCTAACAAGTTATTTTTTAGGGACACGAAACTCTTGGTTTCATCAAGCGCATCATTTGATTCCAAAGACCTTATATAAAGATCTTAAGGGTTGATGATTGCATCGACGAAGCATCATTTTGTGATTCAAAGTGGTCAGATACTTTTAAATTGAATAGGCTATCATGTAAATATTAAAGTAAATTTTAAAGGCGTTGATTGCTTACATAGAAATATTTTTTATGTTCCAATCATTGACAGCAGCATAGATCTTTAGCTCATGCTCATCAAATTAGATGGTACACTTGATGAAAAATGCTGCACATGTAAAAAAAAGTGATGTGTTCCAATTCTTTGCTTGGAATGTTTTTATCACAAATTACTGAAAAGGCTCAGCAACCCATGGATGTAGGCAAATTGCCAAACCATATAAATCTTATGTTTACGTTTTGCTTGTTTTGTATATTTTTTTACTTCCTTAATTTCTACAATTGTACTATTTGGTTCAAAAGACTTTTATAAAGATCTAATGGGTTGAAGATTACATTGAAAAACATTACCATAGTGTGGTTCAAAATAGTCAAATATTTTTAAGATGAACTGAATGTAAATCTTTAAAATAAGATTTACTTGTTCATTTTAAAAACTTTGAATGTTTTAAATCCATTGATAGAAATGGTTTTTATTCCGATCTTTGATGTCATAGATCTTTAAATCATGATCTTCAAATCACGATCGTCGAACCACCTGGCACAATTAATGAAAAAAGTGTTAATGAATTCACAAGATTGCTTACGTATTATGAGAAATGGTGAGATCTCTTAATCAACTATTTTAACTTACCTAATTGTCCTCAAATGATGATTTTACCACAACTTTATGAAGTTGATGTGACATAAAGCAATCGACAACCATTACTAATTCGATCGCATGCGTATGACGAAGTTGCCCCTATTGCTTATAAGCTAAAAAGTTTATTTTATTTCTTCTAATAAAGAAGGTCAATAAATCTCTCATATCTAAAGATTGAATCAACTCAAATATGTTAAAATTTACTTTATTTTTCAAAACTATATAGACCAAAATAACCAACGTTTAATCGCACAATTATTCTATAACCAGGATGGGAACCGGTTGGGTAACCGTTTGGTCTTCCCGTCTGGTCACCAAGCGGTAACAAAGCAATAATCGAGCGGTTCATGTCCGATTATTGCTTGGTTATCGTACAATACCGTCCTTTAATCACGTGGATTTCCAAGTGATTTGATCATCAGACAAAACATTACTTATCCAAGATGTACTTAAAATCATTCATTGAATTTTCAATAATAAAAAGGACTCATTTAGATTATTGAATACATCAAATTCCTCTTGCATGCTACCGTCTTTATGCAAATCGCTTTAAAACAATATAATCATACAGACGAATGCTTGCAAGAGCGCACTATTGTACCCTTTCGTAAATTTGATCAACAGGTGCTCATGTCTCTCCAAAGTGGTACACAATTTCATCAAGGCCCTACTGGATATCTCTGGATATTTTTGTACTAAGCCATCCAATAGTGCCTTGGTGCAAATGTCTAGCACGTAAAAGTTACAATATGTGGCCTCCTTGCATCATAAGTAAAAAAATTGACCGAAAAGTAAACAGAATGTCACAATTAAATAAAAAATTAGAAAGACAACAAAAATTATTGGCCAATTGAACTGTTAGACGAAAATAGAAAAACAAAGAGACAGATAATCGAACAGTAATTACCGGTAACTGGGCAGTAACCATTTGGTAGCCGATCATTAAATGTTGGCAATTGAACGGTAATCGCGTGGCTAATCGTCAGTTACCACTCTTTTACCTAGTAATCGTGAATGTACAATGCGATTATTTTTTATTGTAGTTGCTTGATTGCATATATAAAAATCTAAAAAGAGGGAGTATGAGTTTACCTTGACTACCGCTCCTAGGAATCGCTAGACATTACTGTGAAATAAAAATATTTGTTACCTTTAAATTGAGAAAGGACAGATGTGGTCATTTACTTTCACATTAAAGCGTGTCAACAAGATGTGAAGCTTCACGTCACACAACATTTAAATAAAGAATGGTATCAGAGTCATTTAACTATAATTTTAGTGTTAAAATAGTTGAATAAGAGATCTTACCAATTCCCATAGTAGGTAAGGGATCTCGCCAATTCTCAAAGTTCGATAAGGCATCATCTTACAGATATTCCTTGAATCACACGATAGTGGTTCAAAGATTACAAAAATTCCTTGAATCACACTATAATTTTTTTATAATTTGTTGTGTGATGCTAAGGACTTGACGTGAAGGTATAGTGGGTCAAAGATTATATCGAAAAAATATTTCTATCATGTAATTCATAGTGATCAAATACTTTTAAAATGAACGATTACAATGTCAATATAAAAAATCAGTTTTAGTCGTTCAATATTAATGCATGGCTGCTTTGAAACAAAGTTTAGAAATGTTCTTTCAATACAATCTTTGACCCATCAAATCTTCACATGAGGTCATTTATGACACAACAAAATTTAATTTGCCGACGGCTACCATACACTAGTCTAAATTAGAGCCCCTCTTTATCATCTTTAAAGTTACTTTGCTCTTACTTATGCATCTAAGCTCTATATTGGTGTGTTTTTCATGGAGAGGGGGAGGGAGAGGGAGAGGGAGAGGGAGAGGGAGAGAATTACGATGGTGAATGCTTGGATGGAAAGATGAAGTCGATGTTTCAGGTATGGTTTGGTGGTGTTTGTGACCTACATCAAATATTTACTTTACAAAACTAAGTTGACCAATATTTATCGTTATTTGTTTACAAATCTCACATTTCGATGCATTCATATTTGAATCAGTTGTAGTAAGTGGTTTGTGGTTATCCAACTAAATTTAAGTGATATATCTTCCTTCCTAAGGCTTTTAGGATGGGTAAGGGAACCTAAGGAATATATGTTTTGAGGGCATAGTCTCCTCATTTTAATGGGGACTTTAGAAAAACATCTTTATTTTTTAAACGTTTCAGCCTATTATACCAAAATCAAATCTTTAGAAAAAAAGAGTTTTCAGGAGTTTTATATCTCATAGCTATTAAAAGTCTCAAAAATTGTGAAAAAAAATTTCGCTAAAAGGTTTGATTTTCGTATAATAAGTTGAAACGTTTGAAAAGTAAAGTTGCTTTGCTAATTTCTCCCATTTTAATCTTGTAGTAACTCATCTTTGACATAAGAAAGAGAGGTAGTGTATTCTCAATGATAAGAAGAATCAAAGTTTGGTGTTAGGCTTGAAATATGGGATTTTAATATAATATATAAGTACTCACAATCACCACACAACAAAAATAAGTACGCAAGTCATTTTTAACGTGGAAAACCCATCACAGGTAAAAACTATGGGATCTATCTCAGATCCAAGAAAAGATGCACTATGAATTTAAAATCTTACAGTGCCTCTTTGGAATGATATGTCCTAACACTCCAATCACCAATAATGACAGCATCTCACCATCATACTATTCACAATGAACATTTTCAACAACAGACGTCTCTCACGAAGGTTCACTTGTCTCTCACAAGTCTTACACTCTCAAACAAGAAATAGTAAAGACACACACACATCAATGAGATTTTTGAATGAATTCAATAGACGGTAAGTAATCTCAAAGACCAAATTTGGACCAAAAATATTTCAGAATAAGGATTTTCGGATCAGTTACACAATTGTCCAAACTTTCGAAAATATATATGATTTCGAGTCACGGACGTCAGTGAATCACTCACGGTCGTCTATGACAACGGACGTCCGTGAGTGTACTACGGACGACCGTGGGTCCATAATTGATAAAACACTTTGTCAACCATAATTACTTGGCAAAAATTATTTTCCTAAGGATCAATATTGATTTTTGGGTCATAATGATGACAAAAATTCTTACAATCTCCTCCTTTGTAAAGACCCGTATTTTGAACCCGAGTTAGACTGACCCTGTGTGTGTATTCGGCTCGGCAACCGACGTCACCATTTATTTTATATTTTTATCTAGATGTGATTGTGCGGACAGATTTTAATTTAGAACCCATTTGGACCCTCATGCAAAAGTTGTGCACCGACCTCGGTGTAGCCGCTCAACACCGGACTTGAGTTTTAAAATTAGAAGTGTATAATACATAAGATGTGTGTGTGTGTTTTACTTTGTGAGCAATCCTATTATAAGAAGGAATTGCATTCCCGTATTATACTAGGTTTTGTTAAGAGAGGATAGTTACCCAATCGTGTGAAACTCCTTCTTCTCTCTTCTTCAATCAACGTAGGAGATCGGTTTAGAAAATCTCCTTCTCTAGAACCCTCTTTGTTGAAAACACTTAAACCTTAGAAAGAACTTGAATCAACCTTGGATTCGTAGTTGGCTATTGGGAGAGGTTGAAATCATTGGGGGCATGTTGGAGTTGTCTTTGTGAACTCGTGGGATCGATCGCGGCGCGAATCGTTGAGGAAACCCGTCGGTTTCGTTCCGAAGCTCCATTCGCGTGACTCATTTCTAATCTAGGAATCCTTAGATTAAAGGTACGTTTTAAGTAAACTTTTTGATTAAATCATTAGATTAGCCATGGGTTTTGCTTTGGGATGTATGGGTTTCGATTCGGGTAAAAACCAGCGAAATCGCGTCGCTGTAGCTCGCTCGAGCGAGCTATTATCATCGCTCGAGCGAGGTATCACCGAACTCCGACATTACCTTAGTATTTTAGTCATAACTTTTTATCCCGAACTCTGATTGAGACGATTCTTTTTGCGTTAGAAAGCTAATAGAAAAATCTACAACTTTTATGTTTTGACTAACTCATGGATTAATCGTATTGATAGTCAAAAATATATGAGAATGTTACCTCAAATTCTAGGATTGGCGCAACTTGCCTGTTTTGACTTGTTTTTGAGGAAACGCTTAAATAGGTCTATATTATTAGTAATTAGAGTTTATCTTAATGCATGAACATATATTGTGATGTAGATTGAGGGCGAGAGGCCATCAATAGGACCTTGCTTGACTTCGCATAACTCCGAGTTTTAGGTAGGAGAATCTCATCTTTACAGTATTTTATTTTAATTCGCATGGATATTTTGAATTAAAATCTTTAAACTTGCATATGCCATTGAAATCACATCTGTAAACTGAAATTGATATGAATGACTGAAAATCTAAATCTACACCGAATCTCAAACTCAATCGCTAAGATCAAATCAAGAACCTGAACTATGTATAAGAGACTTGCATCTGATTTATATTAGTATCTGCATTTGTTTTATGATTGACCTGAACGACCCCTCAAAAATTCCTGAACAATTTCCTGGCACAAGTTTCCCTCATTATGTAGGGGCTTGTTGCATCCTGAAAAAGGGTTCATGAACGACAATGGTAGGTAGGGGTTCCCATCGGCTATATTCCTGCTCTCGAGATATAGTTTACTCGGAAGGTATTTTAAGTTGAGGATTAAGTCATGAATTACTGAACTTTGCATATAGAAGTTAGAGAAACTAAGACACCAAACACCGATCATTCTTGAAACTGTTTTCACATATTTAGAAATAAATCTTACATATGATTTCTGCACCAAAATTCAGTTTATTATCTGCTTATATGTTTGACAAGCTATATTCCGACATTTGTTTTGAAACCATATTAGTCAAAGTAAAATGCCGTAGATGTCTTTCTTCTACTGAGCTTTGTTGGTTATCTCACTCCGACTATACGTCACAGGTTCAGGTACTGACGTGGCTATTCAGGGCTGTGAGACTGATCTTGACTACGTGCCTGAGGAAGAGCTTGGGGTTCCTCCTGAGGAGTTTTTCCCAGTATAGAACTTACTGATTTTCTTATTTGTGGTGAGAGTTAGACTTGAATTTGTGGGCCCATTTTAGTTGGATACTATAGTTTTATATTTGACGTTGATTTCTGTTATGAGCCATATTTCGATGATGGTCGGCCATCATCGGTGGTTCTTTACTTTTAATTGCTTCCGCATTTATTTTAGCTATAGATATTTAATACGCTTTACTCTAATATGTGCCCTGTTTGTCCGGCTTATCGTTTATTCGATAGGTTGGCGAATCGGCCTTTCCTATACCTGAGGGATTGGAAAAGTCGTCAATTAAATCGCCATGGTTTTAGATTCTCTAAGGACCCATGAGAACCAACCGTGACCCCTGATTCGCATCGAGTCATGTCGTTAGGTCCGTAATCACTAGTATCTTGTTTGTGATTGTCTTTACAATCAATGTTGACCGATGTTGTGGTGTTCACAATGACGGTCAAGATATGGCCCCAAGATTTAGAGGCGGAGGAAGAGGAGGTAGGGCGGTGCCTTTAGAGGACATTCTGAAGGTGTCGGTATATCAAGGGAGTTGCCTTCGCATCCGGTTCTAATGCGTCCCTATAGGAGCCGGAGTTGATAGAGGTCGGTGAAAGAATGGAACAAGTGTTGGAAAGTCCGCCACCAACATTGCTCGGCCAGACCGCATCTATGGCTCGGCAGATCAAGCGGTAATCGCCCAACAACAATCATCAGGATTTGCCGAATTCAGGAGGATGAGACCTCCAAATTTTTCTGGACAGACCGACCCGATGGAAGCTGAAGGTTGGTTGGATGAGATGGAAAAGATCTTCGAGGTGCTTCAGTGCACCGATGTCGAGAAGGTTAGATGGGCAACCTTCAAACTGGATGGACAGGCTGGACCATGGTGGAAGTCCGTGGCTAGACACCGGGAGCAGGAGTTTCCCAATACTCCTTGGACATGGGTTGAGTTTATCGAAGCGTTCAACGATCAGTACTTTCCCAAGATCGTTAGGCATCAGATGGAAGTTCAGTTCATCGAGCTGAAGCAGGGGACAATGTCAGTGCGTGAGTATGGAGATGAGTTCACGCGACTTTCAAGGTTTGCACCTCAACATGTGGCCACCGATATGATGAAGGCCAAAAAATTTCAGCTGGGTCTTAGGCCGAGTATACAGGAGAGCGTGGCTATGTGGGAAATGGAAACATATGGAGGAGTACTGTCAAAGGCCCTCATAGCAGAGGAAGAAATTCAAAAGCAGTTTTTGAGAAGCAGTCAGCCGAATAAGGACAGGGTTGTACAAGGGCAGTCAGGTACTTATGAAAATAAGAGGGCCAAGTTTACAAAGCCGCCAGTGAACCTTACTCAACCTGCATTTTCTAGACCAACATTTTCTTCTGGACCGACCCCTTATCGGAGATTGGTAGCATCATCACCTGTGCAATTCGTACGACCAGCGGGTTCTAATGCTAGTGGAGCTTCAGTGGCACAGGGATCCTCTCGTGCACCATCTTTTATTTCGGTCACTATGTGCCTAAGGTGCGAGAAACCACACAAGACCGAGGATTGTAGGAGGAACACTGGAGCGTGTTTTCGGTGTGGCGCAATTGGACACATGGTTAAGGATTGTCCTCAGGAGGACAAGGGAAGAACTAGTTCGGCTTCTACTCAAAGATCGACCCGACCTACTGTTCAAGGTCGAGCTTATGCCGTGATGGCTCAAAAAGCCAAAACATCGAACGACGTGATCCAAGGTATTATTAAAAGTTGAGATGTCTTCTTATTTTATGTGTTATATATAATTGCTTGATATTTAATAAATTTGTTAATAAGTTATGAATGAACACACATGCTTAAAAACTTTTAATTGAAACGCTTGTCTAAACTAAGGTACCCTTTTTATGCATCGGGGGAGCGATGTAAGCAAAACCGAAGCGCGAGTGTTGATAGACCCTGGGTCTACACATTCTTTTGTTACTCCATTGTTCACTGAGAAGTTGGAGATCATTCCCAAGGCCTTTGATTTCATCTTGGCAGTGTCAATTCCTACGGGCAACTCAGTGAGCACCGATACCATGTGTCAATCAGTGATTGTGATGATCGAAGACCACGAGACAGTGGCTGATTTGATCATTTTGGGCATGGAAGGGTTCGACGTGATACTAGGGATGGATTGGTTATCTACTTACCATGCGAGCGTGGATTATCTTCGAAAGATTGCAACATTCCGCCCGCCGAAGAGAAAATCTTTTCGATTTTGCGGAGTCAAATCTTGTGTGATACCGTTTATCTCTGCCATTCGAGCAGACCGTATGATGAGGAACGGGTGTTGTGGTTATCTGGCCTACTTGCAAGATCATAAGGAGGAGAAGAAAAATATTGCAGATATTACAATTGCTTAAGTATTGGATGTTTTTCCCGAAGATCTCGGATTACCACACGGGGAGATTGAGTTTGCAATTGAGTTAGCGCTCTTGAACCGATGTCAAAAGCTCCGTGTCGAATGGCGCTGCAATTGAAAGAGTTGAAGGAGCGACTTGAACTGCTAGATAAGGGCTTTATCAGACCGAGTGTGTCACCCTGGGGAGGACCGGTTCTATTTGTAAAGAAGAAAGACGGTTCAATGCAGCTTTGCATCGATTACCGTCAGCTAAATAAGTTGACAATTAAGAACCATTATCCGCTTCCAAGAATTGATGATCCGCTCGATCGCCATAAGGAGCAAGGTTCTTCTCGAAGATCGACTTGAGGTCGAGCTACCATCGGTTGAAAGTTAAGTCAAGACATTCGTGAACCCGATATGGGCACCGAGTTCTTGGTCATGCCATTTGGGTTGACAAACGCACCCGCGTCATTTATGGACTTGATGTATCGGATATTCAAGTCACATTTGGACAAGTCTGTAGTAGTTTTTGTAGATGACATCCTCATCTATTCAAAGACGCGAGGAGAACATGAGCAACATCTGCGAGTGACTCTACAAACCCTTAGAGACCATCGCTTATACACAAAACTTAGTAAGTGTGAGTTTTGGCTTGAGCAAATTTCCTAGGCCATGTTATCTCCGAGACCGGTATTACAGCTTGACCCAAAGAAAGATTGAGTCGTGATGAATTGGGAAATGACCAAAGACGTTACGGAGGTTCGTAGTTTCCTCGGTTTGGTGATACTACTGAAGGTTTGTGGAGGCTTCTCCAAGATATCGTGTCCTCTTACACAACTTACGAAGAAGAATACTAAATTTGATTGGGCAGAGCAAAGGGTGTGAGCAAAGTTTTCGTGAACTCAAGAAACGATTGACTCATCGCGAAGATTGCTATACCATCAGGCAGGGGAGGCTTTGCAGTATACAGTGATGCATCATATGTGGGTTTAGGCTGTGTGCTTAACCAGAATGAGAGTGTCATTGCTTATGGGTCTAGACAGCTAAAAGACCATGAGAAGAATTACCCGACGCATGATCTTGAGTTGGCAGCAGTGATTTTTGCTCTGAAGATCTGGAGGCATTACCTTTATGGGGAGACCTTCGATATATTTACCGATCATAAGAGCCTCAAGTATCTCTTCTCACAAAAGGAGTTGAATATGAGACAGTGTCGATGGATGGAGTTCTTGAAAGATTATGATTGTACCATCCAGTACCATCCATTCAGGGGTCATGGGACCAACATTTATCGCTGATCGAGTTCGCCTACAATAACAGTTACCAGGCTAGCATCGGCATGGCACCCTACGAAGCTTTGTATGGACGACGGTGCAGGTCTCCACTTAATTGGGAAGAAGTCGGTGAGAAACTCATTTTAGGTCCCGAGATCGTGGAGAATACAACCGAGACAGTTCGGTTAATCCGTGAGAGACTACGCATTGCTCAAAGTCGTCAGAAGAGCTACGCTGATCTAAAAAGAAACCATGTTGAGTTTAATGTGGGAGATAACGTATTTGTCAAAATCTCTTCTACAAAAGGCGTGATGCGTTTTGGGAAGCGTGGGAAGCTGAGTCCGCGCTATGTTGAACCTTTCGAGGTATTGGGCCGAGTCGGCGAGGTTGCCTATCGAGTAGCCTTGCCACTGCAGCTATCGGAAATACACAACGTGTTTCATGTGTCCATGTTACGAAGATATGTTAAGGACCCGACACACGTATTGGACTACCAGCCCATTGAGCTCCAAGAAGACCTATCCTTGGTTGAGGAACCGATACGAATCTTGGATCGTAAAGAACAAATCTTACGGACAAAGAGCATTCCCTTAGTACTAGTGAAGTGGCGGAACAATTCTTCAGAGGAAGCCACATGGGAGCTTGAAGCGGAGATTCGCGAGCAATTTCCACAACTTTTCGAGTGAAGGTATATTGTAAACTATAGTTATGTAAGAAAACCATACGTACCTTTAAATTCTTGAATTTGCTTCTTTAAAAAAAAAAAAAAAAAAAAAAGGAGAGAATTTCTTCAAAATCTTCAATGTTAAATTGGTTCATAACATCGATGCTTTACATATATATCTATAACGATCACACAATAAAATCTTAAATGTCATATTTATTCATTCTCGGTTAGAACCGTATGTCTGTTGGAACCCGTGTCATCAGTTAGAACATGTTACCAGGCACGTGATCATGCTTTTGAATAAGTGTTCGATTCTAACATCTGAAATTTCTGCTCAAATAATTACCAAAAGGGTGAGGTAGGTGTGTGTGCTAGGTTTGTGTCATGGTGAAGTATATTTCCAGGCACGTGACACTTGGGAAGGTATGCATCCATGTACGGATGCAATCCTCTATGACAGTATGGGATGCCACACGCAGTACATTCAGGTTACTACGGATCCCGACCCTTGAAAGCGTGCTTAGTGAAGCCTACCGCATCACGACCAAAGTTCTTTGACTTTAGACTGTTTCGATTTTGCTCTATACTGGTGTTAGGATAAGGACTTACCGCAGTTCGGTTTAGCTATCCGTACATTTTCGAGGACGAAAATTCCTAAGGAGGGTAGAATGTAAAGACCCGTATTTTGAACCCGAGTTAGACTGACCCTGTGTGTGTATTCGGCTCGGCAACCGACGTCACCATTTGTTTTGGATTTTTATCTAGATGTGATTATGCGGACAGATTTTAATTTAGAACCCATTTGGACCCTCGTGCGAAAGTTGTGCACCGACCTCGGTGTAGCCGCTCAACACCGGACTTGAGTTTTAAAATTAGAAGTGTATAATACATAAGATGTGTGTGTGTGTTTTACTTTGTGAGCGATCCTATTATAAGAAGGAATTGCATTCCCGTATTATACTAGGTTTTGTTAAGAGAGGATAGTTACCCAACCGTGTGAAACTCCTTCTCTCTTCTTCAATCATCGTAGGAGATCGATTTAGAAAACCTCCTTCTCTAGAACCCTCTTTGTTGAAAACACTTAAACCTTAGAAAGAACTTGAATCAACCTTGGATTCGTAGTTGGCTATTGGGAAAGGTTGAGATCATTGGGGGCGTGTTGGAGTTGTCTCTATGAACTCGTGGGATCGATCGCGGCGCGAATCGTTGAGGAAACCCGTCGGTTTCGTTCCGAAGCTCCATTCGCGTGACTCATTTCTAATCTAGGAATCCTTAGATTAAAGGTACGTTTTAAGTAAACTTTTTGATTAAATCATTAGATTAGCCATGGGTTTTGCTTTGGGATGTATGGGTTTCGATTCGGGTGAAAACCAGTGAAATCGCGTCGCTGTAGCTCGCTCGAGCGAGCTATTATCATCGCTCGAGCGAGGTATCACCGAACTCCGATATTGCTTTAATATTTTAGTCATAACGTTTTATCCCGAACTTCGATTGAGACGATTCCTTTTGCGTTAGAAAGCTAATAGAAAAATCTACAACTTTTATGTTTTGGCCAACTCATAGATCAATCGTCTTGATAGTCAAAAATATATGAGAATGTTACATCAAATTCTAGGATTGGCGCAACTTGCCTGTTTTGACTTGTTTTTGAGGAAACGCTTAAATAGGTCTATATTATTAGTAATTAGAGTTTATCTTAATGCATGAACGTATATTGTGATGTAGATTGAGGGCGAGAGGCCATCAATAGGACCTTGCTTGACTTCGCATAACTCCGAGTTTTAGGTAGGAGAATCTCATCTTTACAGTATTTTATTTTAATTCGCATGGATATTTTGAATTAAAATCTTTAAACTTGCATATGCCATTGAAATCACATCTGTAAACTGAAATTGATATGAATGACTGAAAATCTAAATCTACCTGAATCCTGAAACCTGAATCTGCTTAAGCTCTGAAAATCTGAAATCAAGAACCTGAACTATATATAAGAGACTTGCATCTGATTTATATTAGTATCTGCATTTATTTTATGATTGACCTGAACAACCCCTCAAAAATTCCTGAACAATTTCCTGGCACAAGTTTCCCTCATTACGTAGGGGCTTGTTGCATCCTAAAAAAGGGTTCATGAACAACGATGGTAGGTAGGGGTTCCCATCGGCTATATTCCTGCTCTCGAGATATAGTTTACTCGGGAGGTATTTTAAGTTGAGGATTAAGTCATGAATTACTGAACTTTGCATATAGAAGTTAGAGAAACTAAGACACTGAAACACTGCATCTGTTCTTGAAACTATTTTCACACATTTAGAAATAAATCTTACATATGATTTCTGCACCTAAATTCAGTTTATTATCTGCTTATATGTTTGACAAGCTATATTCCGATATTTGTTTTGAAACCATATTAGTTAAAGTAAAATGTCGTAGATGTCTTTCTTCTACTGAGCTTTGTTGGTTAGCTCACTCCGACTATACGTCACAGTTCGTGTAATCGACGTGGCTATTCGTATCGTGAGATCGATCCGACTACGCACTGAGGAAGAGCTTGAGGTTCCTCCTGAGGAGTTTTTCCCAGTATAATACTTACTGATTTTCTTATTTGTGGTGAGAGTTAGACTTGAATTTGTGGGCCCATTTTAGTTGGATACCATAGTTTTATATTTGACGTTGATTTCTGTTATGAGCCATGTTTCGATGATGGTCGGCCATCATCGGTGGTTCTTTACTTTTAATTGCTTCCGCATTTATTTTAGCTATGGATATTTATTACGCTTTACTCTGATATGTGTCCTGTTTGTCCGGCTTATCGTTTATTCGATAGGTTGGCGAACCGGCCTTTCCTATACCTGAGGGATTGGAAAAGTCGGGTCGTCACATCCTTTGTCACAATCATGACAAAAATCAGTTTACAAAGACTTAAAAAATAAAAATTATAATATATTCATTTTTCATCTAAGTCCTATACATCAATCTAGAATGCAAATGCTAAAATTACAACTATATTTGCTCCTCTAACTATTTGTCAAGTAATAAAAAAAAACTGAATACTATTTTAGAATTTGATCTTTCACTTGTTGCTCTTCACCTGTTGAATTGACCATAAAAATCATTAAAAGCACAGGTGTAATATAAATGTATCTCCTCCTTTTTGTCATAATGTGACAAAGGGTCCAATTAACCAAAAATTCTTCAATCGCAAATATGATATATCAAGTTAGTCATATTCTAAGATCACTTAGCACAATCATACTTAAGTATGAAAAAATTGTACATGCTAAACAAGTATTTAAAAGTGCAATTTCAAATTACAACTGATTTCTTCAGAAGCACCAAAATGAATATAAACATCATGATCAGAAAACAAAAAAATTAGATCACTCTTGCGACGGAAATTGTGCTCCAGGAGGCGGGAAAACACTATTAAAGTGATTCATCATCGCTTCAAAACCGTCAATCATTGTCATTTGTAATGAAGACATCTGCTCCTCATAAAAATTAAAACAAGTGTCGAATCGATCAGATAGGTTTTGAATATTTGAATTCATTTGTTGCATATCAGCATTAAATCTATCAAAGCGATGGTCATAGTAATGACCCTCTGGAGCTTGAAATGGAAGAACTGGTGGGGGTACTGGAGCTTGATGACCAATATCTTCTGCCTCATCCTCGTCAGACGTTTCATCTATAAATTCAACATCGTCCAAATCTAGTCTAACCTTTTTCCCAATTTTTCTTAACTTACCTAATGGTGCCATGGCTCGAGAATTAGCCAGATTAGGTGGAAGAGTCATTTGAGACTCAACAATCTTACTAGTGATTATAGGAAAAGGAATAGACATTTTAGAGGTATCGTCCTTCATTCGACGAATGATTAATTCAAAAATAATTGAAGATACACACAAAGGACGATTTTTGTCTAAGAGGAACATTAGATAAATAATGTCCCAACGCACTTGATCTTTATTTCCCTCTCTTGGTGTAAGAGTGGCAAAAAGAACATGGTGAAGCCACTGAAATTTCATCTTCAAGGAAGTATAGTGCAATGCAATTCCAGTGAGTTGAGACGGTTCATTGCACACAAAGTCATACACGGTGGAAGGACTAAACAGTGAATGAATTTGACTTTCATCCACAGGATAGCTATACCCATTATCATTTAAAGGAATGCCCAAGATTTCAGAGATAAGCAAAGGAGAAAAAGTAATTTGCTTACCAAAAACATATGTCACTGCATAACACTCCATCCTGCTCTCTACGATCTTGGCGTTGAGGAGATTAGCATAAAAACACCGAACCACATCGGTGTATGCAGAGCCAGTTAGAGAAAGAAGTGATAGCCAACTCCGAGAAGTAAATATCTCATATAAATCATGATCTCTAAGAAATTTGTCAAGAACAACACGTTCGACTATTAGGTTTCGATTTGCAAATAGTCGTTGAAAACAATTTTCATGGCTTTTAGAAGGAAATCGCTGAAGTTCATGCGAAGAAGAAGATGAAGAACCTTTAGATTTCTTAAAATTTTTCCTATTTAGAGACATTTTTTATCTTACGTTGAAATGGGAAGCAAAGGGTGAAAAAAAAAAAATTTCAGAAGAAAATGAAGAAGACGGTTCGAAAATCCGTTTTTAATAAATTTTGTACCGACGTCCGTGCTCTTTGAGAAGAGCACGGACGTCCGTCGAGCCTTGAGATCCGTGAAAATGAAAGTTAACCGTTATGGAAAGACGTTGGAATTTGAACCAACGGACGTCCGTAGTAACATGCACGGACATCCGTGGCAGATTGACAGCTTGCAGTTGAATTAACTGCGAAAAGACCGTTCAATTTTGAGAAAACGGTTCATCTTCCGGACGTCTGTAGTGACTCACGGACGTCCGTGGAAAAAGTGCCAGAAAGACTATAGAAATACAGACGTCCATAGTGATTCACGGACGTCCGAAAAGATTTTGGCTGTGAGATGTTGAAATGATAAGAATTTTTGAAGAAAAAAATCCGAATTGAAATTGAAAGAAAAAAAATTTTAAAGACAATTTTATATTGCACGTAATAAAATTTCATGTGAAAGAGTTAAAACATCCTAAAATGCATACTAAGGAATTAGAGTAGATCAAAATTCACTATATTCAATACACATCATAGGTATTACTTTAAGAATTATGATAGTTAATAAAGGAAGATTTTAAAAATCAAAGTCATTGGCAACAAAAATAGTCCAAATTTATATTGAGACTCCTTTTAAACTTTCCAAATTTTAAATGAAATGACACTCATACCTTTTTAAGCTTTCTAAAAGACCCTTTTAATGAGCTTTAGAACATTGACTCCCAACTAGATAGTTTGGGGCAATAGATTTTAAGAGATTCCAACGGTTTTACTTGCTCAAGTCAATTAGGCAACAAGGTAGAGTGAAAGATAATTTGAATATTCGATCTGAAACTTACTTGCTTTCTATTCAACTCATTTAACGAGGGTTAGGCCAATGACTCCTAATTCAGTTGACTTAGGGCATTAAGTATGGAATACTCTATCGGGCTTATTAACTCGAGTTCAAAAGGCAAAATGTAAGTGAAATTAGAAGAATACAGAGCATCATTTGAACATATAAGTCAATAATCAACATTATACTCAGAACTTAAGCTTGTTGCAATGACTATTTAAAAAAATTCCTTTATATACTAACAATATATAAAAAAAATTTACCTTGATGATATAGAATAAAAGCCAATTAAGAGTAACTCAAAATAATACAAATGTATTCTCATGGAATTTTATCACATGTTCACGTTTGATACTTTAGAATGTATCATAGAGAATTATAAAAAATATATATACAAATTAAAAAACAAAAAATATATATATATATATACAAGTAATGAAATAATGATTAATCGATGAAGCATAAACCAATGGATTTTCGAAGAAATTCAAATCGAACAAAATCTAACGGTTTTGTAAAAATGTCTGCCAATTGTAATTGAGTGTCTATGTGCTCAAGAAGAATAATTTTATCTTTCACCAAATCACGTATGAAGTGGTATCGAATATCAATGTGTTTAGTCCTAGAGTGTTATACAGGATTTTCAGATATACAAATAGCATTGGTGTTATCACAAAACAAGGTCATTACACCTTGAGAAATCCCATAGTCAGACAACATTTGCTTCATCCATAAGAGTTGAGTACACCCATTTCCAGCAGAAATATATTCCGCTTCAGCAGTGGATAAAGAAACCAAAGCTTGTTTCTTGCTGAGCCAAGATACAAGACAATTGCCGATATAAAAATAACCACCACTAGTGCTTTTACGATCATCAGAGTTACCGGCCCAATTAGAGTCGGAAAAACCAATGATATGAGATGTGGTATCGAAAGGATACCAGAGACCTAACTCTAATGTTCCATTAACATAACGGATGATTCGTTTAAGAATAATTAGGTGAGACTCTTTAGGGGCTGCCTGAAATCTAGCGCACATACCCACACTATAAGCAATATCTGATCGACTAGCAGTAAGATAGAGAAGACTACCTATCATGCTTCTATAAAGTGTTTCTCCTACAGTTTTACCATTTACATCTTTTGTCAATTTTACAGATGTACCCATAGGAGTGCGAGCTGGTTTACTTGATTCCAAGCCAAATTTTTTAACAAGTTCTTTTGCATATTTGGATTGAGAAATGAAAATGCCAGTGGAACATTGTTTAATTTGAAGACCTAAAAAATAGTTTAATTCACAAAATAAACTCATTTCAAATTCATTGCTCATTAGAGTTTGAAATTTATGTGCATTTAAGTCTAATGTGGATCCAAAAATAATATCATCAACGTAAATTTGAGCAACAGTTAAGTTAGATGATTCTTCTTTCAAAAATAAAGTTTTATCCACACTATCGCGTTTAAAACCGTTAGTGATTAGATATTTTGTGAGTTTATCATACCAAGCACGAGGTGCTTGTTTCAAGCCATATAACGCCTTTTTAACTCTAAAAACATCATGAGGATGATGTGGATCTTTAAATCCTTTGGGTTGTTCCACATACACTTCCTCAGTCAAAAAACCATTTAAAAAGGTACCCTTTACATTCATTTGGTATAATTTAAACTAAATGACATGTCATTGCTAAGATTATGCGAATGGACTCAAGTCTTGCCACAGGTGCAAATATTTCATGAAAGTCAATACCTTCAACCTGAGTGTACCCTTGAGCCACCAATCTTGCTTTGTTTCTAATGATTTTACCTTCTTCATTTATTTTATTTTTAAAAATTCATTTCGTACCAATGATTCTAATGTTTGAAGATCTAGAAACAAGTTCCTACATATCATTCCTTTTAAATTGAGTGAGCTCTTCTTGCATCGTAGTAACCCAATGCTCATCAAGAAGAGCTTCTTTAATATTTTTTGGTTCAAAATTTGATGTGTAACAAACATGACAAAGAAGGTTTGACGGATTTTTAAATTTTCTCCTAGTCAGTAATTTAGTAGACATATCACCAATGATAGCAGTTGGTGGGTGACTTCTCATATCATGAACATAGGAAGGTCTATGTCGAGACTCATTTTCAGAAATATTGTTATGTGAAATTTCTACACTCATATCTTCAGTGATATTAGATGTAGTGTGTGTAGAATTTTTATTGTCAAAAGATAAATTAGTGTTATCAAGTCTAATTTTTTCATGATTAATAGAAATAATAACTTCATCATCAATATCTCTATTTAAAACAGAAGAAGAATCTGATTTTTGATCTTCTACAACAACATTAACTGATTCAATAACCGTAAGAGTTCTTAAATTAAAAATCCTATAAGCTCTATTGTTCAAAGAATAACCAAGAAAATTTGCATTGTCAGTTTTAGCATCAAATCTACTAAGAGATTCACGATCTCTTAAAATGTGACAACCACTACCAAAAACGTGAAAATAACTAACTTGAGGTTTTTTATCATTCCATATTTCATATGGAGTCTTAGTAGTGTTCGATCTAAGGTATACTCGATTGGATATGTAACATGCAGTACTAACAGCCTCAGCCCACAGATTTCTAACCACATTATTAGCATTTAACATAACCCTAGCCATCTCTTGAAGAACCCTGTTTTTTCTCTCAACCACACCATTTTGTTGAGGTGTGTGTGGAGCACAAAATTCATGCTTTATTCCATTTGAACCACAATATTTACCAAAAGATCTCATTTTTTACCAAAATGATGAATTTGAGACGGAAAGGACTTCTTAAAAGCAGATTTTTAGAGATTTTTGGAGGGTCGATCGATCGACCCTATAAGGTCGATCAATCGACCCTGACTTTTCGAGCCAGGAAACTCGCACGACTTGGATATTATTTAAAGCCGACTCAAACACTTCGAGAGGGGATTAGAGTTTTAGTTTTTTAGTTTTTCCTTTTCATAGTTAGACGTAGAGATAGGGAGTTTTTATTATTCTTTTTTAGAGCTTTGTTCCTTTAATTTTTCAGTATTCATTCCTTCAGTTTATTATATTTTTGTTCAGTTGATTTCTGTATTAATTTCGTTTCTGAAGATCATCGTACTTTTGGATCAAAGTCATTTCTGTTAAAGTTTGAGATATTTTTAATTCATTAAATTAATATTATTTTTCCTTCCTTATTTATTTATGTCATTAAATTACAGCATGTGTGGCTAAATTCATAGGGATGGGGATCTAATGATTCCCATATGAAGGATGTACTTTTAATAATATAAATTTAGGATTAAAATATGAGATCTTATTTTATGGTCGTTGTGCTATCATGAACGGATGAAATCCCCGCTACTAACTGGGATCGCGTGTGTCGAGCCATGCCCGGGATCTCAGATCTGTGACGGTAATTTTACCTAATCATTGTTATATGGTCTTTTTATTTTCATCGTGTGGATCTAATTACGATTATGATCCGGGATCGAGTGTGCCGAGCCATGCCCTGGATCTTGGATCTGTAATGGTAATTTTATCTTAATTACTCCCTAATCTGAAATCAAGTGTGCCGAGCCATGCCCTTGATTTCAGATCTATGGTGGTATTCTTGTTAAAAAAAAATTCCATTTTGGGGATGATTTTTATTTGAACCTGAGATCAAGTGTGCCGAGTCATGCCCTTGATCCCAGATCTATATATGAAAATCATCTAAGTCCTGATTGCAGGGATGCAACGTGGAACCTATCGGGGTGTTGACCATTTATCTTCCATAAAAGATATTTTTCTTCAATGGTATATCTCATAGTTTAATCCTTAGATTTATATTATGGGAAGAACAGACCAAAGATGGGAGGATTTAGTATCTTCATCTTTATCTTTACTTTTGAATTATCATTTAAATTTTAGTGTGTAGTCAGTAATTGTCATCTCACAAAATCAAATCATAAGACTGGTAGAATACTGTTAAATCTTAGCAGATTTCTTGAATTATAATCGTGTCTTTTTAGATCTTTCAAAAAATTAGTCCTCGTGGGATTAAAATAGTATTTCTGCTTTAAAAAATTAAAAAAATAAAAAAATTTATGTCGATTGATCAAGTATACTGCTCGATCAATCGACCCTTCCTCGATCAATCGAGATTCCAAAAAAATTTTAATTTAAATTAAAAAAAAAATAAAAAATCAGAATTTTCAATATTAAAATTTTAAATTTTAAATTTAAAAAAAAATAATAATAATAATTTTTTAAGGTTTTCCTGCCTGAAACCTCCACTCTGTGGGCCATTTGCATGCACACTAGGTCTTCTAAAGAAAGAAATTTAGAGCCTTTAAATTCTGAGATCGAACGTGCTTGCCGGTCAAATCGTAAGGACGCTAGATCAAGGTAGAAATTTTCAAGTCAATCATCCACTGAAGTCAGTATGACTGACAACATGAATGGGCAACTTGAACAAGAGGAAAAACCAACATTGAGAGAACTGTTCTCTCCAATAACTACAAATACCCCATCATGCATTGTATACCCCGCCACACCTGGTGGCCGGTTTGAAATTTGTACAAATGTCATCCAAATCCTTCCAATCTTTCATGGCATGGAGAGAGAAGACCCATACCAGCACGTTAAAGACTTCGTCGAAGTCTGCTCATCTGTTTACCAAAATTTCAAATGAAGAATCACATTGGGCTACGCTTGTTTCCTTTCTCTATAAAGGATAAAGCAAAAGCCTGATTAAACTCTCTACCATCGGGATCCATAACCACCTGGGATCAGATGGTCAAAAAGTTTCTGTCAAAGTTCTTCCCTATGGCGAAGACGAATGTCCTTAGACGTGAAATCATGGATTTCACGCAAGAGGAAGATGAGAGATTATATGAAGCTTGGGATAGATTCATGGATCTCTTACTCAAATGTCCACACCATGGATACTCAAAGTGGAGACTGGTCCAATGTTTCTACAATGGACTGAGTCAACCAAATAGACATCTGGTGGAGTCAATGAATGGCGGAGGATTCCTGAGCCTTAAGGAAACCGAATCTTATGCTTTCCTAGAAAAGCTGGCTGAGGATTCTCAGCACTGGGATTTTACAAAGACTTAGGAACAACCAGTCAAAGCCCGTGATCAAGCCGGGAGTTCAACCAAGAAGGGAGGACTATACGTAGTAAAGGATTCCCCAGATTTGATGGCAAAAATTTATTCCCTCACTCAACAAGTGGAGGAATTGAAATTAAAGAAGAATGTGCATATGGTAAATACACAACCTGAGCCATGTTCAATTTGTGCAAGTCCAATGCATATGACAGATGATTGTCCTTCAATGCAGAACTATCATGAAGACACATCTGAACAGCTAAATGTTGTGAATAATTATGAGCGGAATCAAGGAAACGTTTTCAATGAGAATAACCCAAATAGCTGGAGAAACCACCCAAATTTCTCATGGAAACAAGATAATCAAAGAATACAGCTCAGGAAATAGGGGACAAACTTTTATCCCCAACAAAATTTCAATCAAGGACCGCAGCAGAACTACGGTCAAGGGCAATTTCAGCAGCAAGGGTTCAATAACCAGAATCAATTTCAATACAATCAAAATCAGGTTGGGCAGCCACGACAAATGAACCAGAATTTTCAATTTGCACAACCAGTGGGAGGTTATCAAAACCAACAACAATAAAATTTTGTGCCAACATTTCCACCACCTGGATTTAACAATCCACAGGGGAATGCTGCCCAACGTCCTCATATACAAACTCCTTCTACTGAGGACCTGATGAAACTCATTCATTCTCACACAGCCTCAATCTCCAAAATTGAGACTCAAATTGGACAATTGGTAACTTTTCTCTGTGAAAGAGAAAAAGGATCGTTTCCTAGCCAACCAGTTCTTAACCCAAGGGGCCAAATGGTTGTTGAAGAAACATCAACTTCAACACAAGATAATGATCAACAACAAATTCTGGCAATCACAACGTTGAGATCTGGAAAACAGGTCGATAACAAGGTAGAGTTGCCAGAGGAGGAGGAAAAGTCTAATGGAAAGAAGAAATTGATGACAAAATACAAGCAAAAGAAACATCAGAGGAAAAGAGTGAACAGAAGAGAAGTTTTGTTCCTAAAGTACCGTACCCGCAAAGATTGATGGCACCACTGAAAAATTGTGATGTGGAAGGAATAAATGAGATTTTTAAGCAATTAAAAATTAATATTCCCTTCCTAGATGTCATCCGCCAAGTGCCTGCTTATGCTAAACTTTTGAAGGAATTGGTCACAATTAAAAGAAAGATAAATATTCTGAAAAAGGCTTTCTTAGTCGAGCAAGTTAGTTCAGTGTTGCAAGCAAAGCTTCCGATCAAATACAAGGACCCAGGTTGTCCTACAATCTCGATCATCATCGGTGATAACCATATTGATCAGGCCCTTTTGGATTTAGGAGCAAGTGTCAACTTGTTGCCTTATTCTGTGTACAAGGAGCTCGAATTGGGAGAGCTTAAGACCACTACGATGACCCTTCAGTTAGTTGATCGGTCCGTAAAGATCCCTCGTGGAATCGTGAAAGATGCCCTCATCAAGGTGGATTCTTTCTACTTTCTTGTAGATTTTGTTGTTCTAGACACTGAACCAGCATCAAATTTGAAGAATAACATTTTAGTGATTCTAGGAAGACCATTCCTAGCAACCTCCAACGCGCTGATCAATTGTCGAAACGGGATCATGAATCTGTCATTCGAGAATATGACAGTGGAGCTCAACATTTTTAATATTGTCAAGCAGCCCATGGAGGATGATGAACATGCACAAGCATACATACTCGATGAAATCATAGAAGAAATATTTCATGCATCTTAGACTGAAGATCCTTTAACAGCTTGTCTTACGCATTTTGGAGAGAATTTTGATGTGGATCAACTGATCCAAGAAGTGAATCACATGTTGGATTCCACACCACGTCTGGGAGAAGAAAAGAAAATAGAGTGTAGAACTCAAATTGAATTAATCAAGGAAAAGCCGAAAGAGGAGGAGAAAGTGTCCTTAGAACTTAAACCTCTTCCGAAAAATCTTAAGTATGCCTACCTGGGGGAGAATGAAACTCAACCCGTTATAATATCATCAGCATTGGATGCAAATCAGGAAGGTCAACTCATGAATGTACTCAAAGAGCACAAAAGTGCTCTCAGATGATCAATAAAAGATATCAAAGGCATTAGTCCGACGATGTGTATGCACCGAATCCATTTGGAAGACAATGCTAAGCCTTCTAGGGAACCACAGAGGAAACTGAACCCTATAATGCAAGACATGGTCCAAAATGAGGTAATAAAACTTTTAGATGTTGGAATCATATACCCCATCTCTGACAGTAAATGGGTCAGCCCCACACAAGTGGTCCCTAAGAAATCGGGAGTCACAGTGGTGAAGAATGAGGAAAACATACTAGTCCCTACAAAAATTCAAACAGGGTGGAGAGTGTATATTGATTATCGGAAGTTAAATTTGATGATGAGGAAAGATCACTTTCCACTTCCGTTTATCGATCAGATGTTGGAAAGATTAGCCGGGCATGAGTACTATTGTTTTCTCGATGGCTATTCCGGGTATAACCAAATAGTCATTGCACCTGAGGATCAAGAGAAAATCACGTTCACATGTCCTTTTGGTACCTTCTCCTACCGACGAATGCCGTTTGGGCTTTGTAATGCACCAGCTATATTCCAAAGATGTATGCTGAGTATTTTTTCGGATATGGTCGAGCGATTCCTCAAAGTCTTCATGGATGACTTCTCGATCCATGGAAACAGTTTTGCTGACTGTTTGAATCATTTGTCGCTAGTGCTTGCACGATGCCAGGAGAAGAACCTTGTTCTTAACTGAGAAAAATGTCACTTCATGGTTAAAGATGGCATTGTTTTGGGACATATCATATCGTCCCAGGGTATCGAGGTCGATAAGGCTAAAGTTAATTTAATTGTCAATCTACCACCACCGAGGGCAGTGAAGGAAATCAGATCTTTTTTGGGCCACGCCGGTTTTTATCGGCGTTTTATTAAAGATTTCAGTAAGATAGCGCGACCGTTATGCAGCTTACTTTCAAAGGATGCCCCATTCCTCTTTACTGATAAATGTTTGCAAGCCTTTGAGACCATTAAGGCCGAATTGATTAAAGCTCCAATAATTCAATCTCCGAATTGGGACTTCCCATTCAAAATCATGTGCGACGCCTCTGATTATGAAATTGGAGCTGTTCTGGGATAACGAATAGAAAAATTATCGCATGTAATCTACTATGCGAGTCGTACTCTAAACGATGCCCAGCTGAACTACTCGACCACTGAAAAGGAACTTTTGACAATAGTTTTTGCGTTGGATAAATTTCGATCCTATTTATTAGGATCTAAAGTCGTGGCATTCACAGATCACGCTGCTCTGCGTTATCTGTTCGCTAAGAAAGACGCTAAGGCACGTTTAATTAGATGGATCTTGTTGTTGCAAGAGTTCGATTTGAAGATCAAGGACAAGACAGGCTCAGAAAATGTGGTGGCAGATCACTTGTCACGAATAATTATTTAGAAATCCGACGATCATGTTCCGATCTTGGAGCACTTCCCGGATGAACAGTTGTTCAGGATTGATTGCCACCTTGGTATGCGGATCTTGTCAATTATCTAGTCACCGAGAAATTACCTCACCATTAGTCGAAAAATGAGAAATCCATTTTCTTAGCTCGGGTGAAACACTATTTTTTTGAAGATTCGTACTTATTCAAATACTGTCATGATCAAATCATACGAAGATGTATTCCTGAATCTGAGCAACCACGAATCATCTCGTTCTGTCATGAGTTAGCTTGTGGAGGTCACTTTAGTTCCAAAAAGACTGCAGCAAAGATCTTCCAAAGTGAATTTTTACTGGCCGACGATCTTTAAGGATTGTCATCAGCATTGTAAATCTTGCCACAACTGTCAAATGCTGGGCCGAATCTCAAAGCGCAACATGATGCCGCTCAATCCAATTTTAGAAGTTGAATTATTCGATGTTTGGGGGATCGATTTTATGGGTCCCTTCCCTAATTCGTTTGGCCATACATTCATTCTTGTCGGTGTTGATTATGTCTCGAAATGGGTAGAGGCTATGGCCTGTAAAACGAATGATCATAAAGTAGTGATAAAATTCCTGAAGGATCAAGTGTTTTCACGTTTTGGTATTCCAAAGGCGAAAATCAGCGATGGTGGAAAGTACTTTTGCAATAAAGTGCTCACCCAATTAATGAAGAAATATGGTGTCACATACAAAGTTGCTGCACCATATCATCCTCAGACAAGTGGCCAAGTTGAAGTCTCTAATCGGGAACTTAAGCGGATTTTAGAAAAGACAATCCATCCGAACCATAAAGACTGGTCGCTAAAACTGAATGACGCTCTATGGGCGTATCGAACTGCGTTTAAAACTCCGATTGGCATGTCGCCTATCGGTTGGTTTTTGGTAAAGGTTGCCACCTCCCGGTTGAACTGGAACATCGAGCATTTTGGGCCATTAAGTCATTGAATTTTAATCACTTGAAATCTGGTGCCCAAAGGGGTTTCCAAATAAATGAATTAGAGGAAATCCGTGCTGATGCATATGACTGTGCTAAATCGTACAAGGACCGTATGAAACAAGTTCATGATCAATCTATTCTACGTAAATCTTTCGTCATTGGTCAACAGGTTCTACTCTACAATTCTCGACTTCACCTATTTCCCGGGAAACTAAAAACCCGGTGGAGTGGTCCTTTCAAAATCTCTCGAATACTCCCCAATGGGACAGTTGATGTTATCAACCCGAGGCACGGGAATATTTTTCGAGTTAACGGTCAACGATTAAAACCGTTCCTTGAGGATGTAATCGCATTCTCTGACACTCTTCCCTTGAGTGATCCAATGGCTCACTCTGACTGAGCAATTCACATGGTCGAGCTATCGACATTAAACTAGCGCTCATTGGGAGGCAGCCCAATTTTGTGTAATTTCTTTTCGATAAAAAAAAAAAAAAAAAAAAAAAAAAAAAAAAAAAAAAATTCTAAATTCTAATTTCTTTTTTGGATTTAGGATTTAGGATTTATTAGTTTTTAGTTTAGTTTAGCTTGTTTTTATTTCCCTCAATAGTGTAACCATATCACCTTCAATAAATTTTTAGTTTCATTGGTTGGTCATGTTTCAATTTAATGCACCTCTTCTCTGCACCTGATATTTATGTTAAGGTACTTTTCAACAGGTTTGGGGGTGCAATACCTATTTCAATCAATGAGGACATTGTCATCTTTCGGTTTGGGGGTATGGTTATCTATTTTGCGTCTCTTAATTTTTTAAAATTATAAAAAAAAAAAAAAAAAAAAATTAATTTTGAAGTCATCATGCATATTATTTTGCGATTGTTTTCAAACTTTAGTTGATGATGCATGTGAATTTAATTTTGAGAATACTGATGTCATATTCTGACTACTTGTATCTAAGATGATGAAGCTTAATGTGATATTTTGTGGATAATTTTGAAATTCATGCTTAGAATTTTTACACCTATACCAAGCTAAGACTTAGAAATCGATGAACTGTTTTGAACGTTAAATCTTAGGTTCTTAGTGGAGACTAGACCCGGTGAGCTTTAAAGCTAATTTCCCGTCATTGATGACTGAATACATAAACTCGGAGTTTTCTTTGAATACGAATTATTTTGCATAATCTCATACACTTCACTTTGACTTGTCACTTCGCATGAAATCAAATTCATATTATTGTGCTAGAACGTATCATATGTTTGCTCAAGACAAATAGACAGAGTTACCATCTTTTGAGGAAGTGATTGAAGGCCATCTTTGGCTCGTTTCTGCTTAAAATACCCCACCTTATATAAATTTATCCTTCTAGTACCCCTTTGAGCCTATTGAAAAAATTACCTTTATACATTCTTTGATAAGCCACGTTAACCTTTAACCCTTCACCATTTCTGAAAATTCAGCTTTACTCTTCTTATTTTTGAGAAATTAGGAACGGGGGATGAGAATGAACGAAAAGAGAGTAAGTGGAAAGATACCAAGTTGTAGTATTTACTGAGTGTATGGTATAAATAAAAAAATAAAAAAAGGGGGGAGAGAAAAAGAAAAAAAAAAACTGTGAAGAACAATAAAAAAAATATATATGAGGTGCTTCAAGAAAATAAAATTCAAAAAGAAGAAAAAGGAGTGAGAAAAGAAAAAGAGAAGAAATAGAAAAATCAAAGGTTAGTACCTTTTCCAATTTCTCAGAAATTTTGAATCCGAATTCCATTTCTTTCTTATTTTCTGAGCCCCATTACAACCCTAAAAATACCTTCATGATCTGATCTTGCATTGGTAACAGCCTTGTGGAGAGTAAATATGTGATACTTATGACACTTGATATGAAATGCTTAGGATATACAAGTATCTTCTTATGAGATTTATTTTTGTTCATTGATTACATCGTATTTCATTTATCATGTGAGACCTTTTTATTTGCTTTGTATTGATCCCTCACATGTGTGCGAAAACTTATCCATCATCGGTGTCTTTATATTTTGAGAGTATACCTAAAGTGAGGATTGAGTCTAAACAACAGGTCCGACGGTTTCCCGTTTGAACTAGTTTTGAGATGAATGAATTTTGGGTTGGGTATGCACACACTTCACAATTAAGCATGAATGGATGAGTTGTCTAACGATTTAAGCATTAGACTAATTTGAATGGACACTAGCATGATTAGTATAATATTATTATTTTAAATTGAGAATTCACATGTTGAATTGATTAATGATTTTGAGTTTTGAAGTTAAAGATATTATAAAAATCATGTTTTGAAAACTCAATTTTGCCGATGGTTTAAAATTTTTGAAAGTTTGTGGGTAACTTCACTGTAAACCCTTAAGAGACACAACTCCTCCCCTAGGGATCACCTAAGGGTTTAAAGGCTTGTTGCACATGCTAAGTGCAATCGTGCTCCCTACGAAAGTGGCATTTATTTTCTTTAGTTTGCTTTGCTCGAGGACTAGCAAAGTGTAGGTTTGGGGGTGTGATGAGTAGTAAAATATAATGATATTTTACCCCTAAATACCTATATTTAGCCGTCCGATGAAGGCTATCTGATAAGAATTATTAGATTTGAAGTGTTTCAGGTAAATACAAGCCAAGTGTAGAAAACAACCCAAGAATTCTAAAAATAATGTCAAAACACTGCAACTTTGGATCATCAAGAACTTGGTGCGACTTGCAGCTCAATTTGAACCTTTAGGACGGCCGAATTATGAAATTGTCATAACATAAAAGCTGTAGAGCTCGTCGTCAGCTTTCCAATGCCGTAAGAATCACCTCAATTCGAGTCTGGGATAGAAATTTATGGCCGAAATACCAAGGCAGTGTCTGATGCAAAGTTGGGCGGGAGTTCACGGAAATCTGGGAAGGTTGATCGATCGACCTTCCAGTCGATCAAGCGACCAAAATGATGAATTTGAGAAAGAAAGGACTTCTTAAAAGCAGATTTTTAGAGATTTTTGGAGGGTCGATCGATCGACCCTAACTTTTCGAGCCAGGAAACTCACACGACTTGGATATAATTTAAAGCCGACTCAAACACTTCGAGAGGGGATTAGAGTTTTAGTTTTTTAGTTTTTCCTTTTCATAGTTAGACATAGAGATAGGGAGTTTTTATTATTCTTTTTGAGAGCTTTGTTCCTTTAATTTTTCAGTATTCATTCCTTCAGTTTATTATATTTTTGTTCAGTTGATTTCTGCATTAATTTCATTTCTGAAGATCATCGTACTTTTGAATCAAAGTAATTTCTGTTGAAGTTTGAGGTATTTTTAATTCATTAAATTAATATTATTTTCCCTTCCTTATTTATTTATGTCATTTAATTACAGCATGTGTGGCTAAATTCATAGGGATGGGGATCTAATGATTCCCATCCGAGGGATGTACTTTTAATAATATAAATTTATCATTAAATTATGAGATCTTATTTTATGGTCCTTGTACTATCATGAACGGATGAAATCTCCACTACTAACTGGGATCGCGTGTGCCGAGCCATGCCCAGGATCTCAGATCTGTGACGGTAATTTTACCTAATCATTGTTATATGATCTTTTTGCTTTCATCGTGTGGATCTAATTACGATTATGATCCGGGATCGAGTGTGCCGAGCCATGCCCTGGATCTTGGATCTGTAATGGTAATTTTATCTTAATTACTCCCTAATCTGAAATCAAGTGTGCCGAGACATGCCCTTGATTTCAGATCTATGGTAGTATTCTTGTTAAAATTTTCACCCACTTTGGGGATGATTTTTATTTGAACCTGAGATCAAGTGTGCCGAGCCATGCCCTTGATCCCAGATCTATATATGAAAATCATCTAAGTCCTGACTGTAGGGATGCAACGTGGAACCTATCGGGGTGTTGACCATTTATCTTCCATAAAAGATATTTTTCTTCAATGGTATATCTCATAGGTTAAACCTTAGATTTATATTATGGGAAGAACAGACCAAAGATGGGAGGATTTAGTATCTTCATCTTTATCTTTACTTTTGAATTATCAATTAAATTTTAGTGTGTAGTCAGTAATTGTCATCTCACAAAATCAAATCATAAGACTGGTAGAATACTGTTAAATCTTAGTGGATTTCTTGAATTACTGTCGCGTCCTTTTAGATCTTTCAAAAAATTAGTCATCGTGGGAACGATCTCGTACTCTGCACCCACTATATACAATCTGATTCATGCGCTTGTGTAACAACCCTGAAATCTAGAACACAAACCTAACTGTTTCGATCTACGTGCCCGGCACGGAAATCGAGACCGATTTAAATTTTAAGAATTAATATTAGTTAAGATAAGGTTGCACCATGGTCGGATGAGTTCGCATGTGCAATTTCGTTTAAGTCTGAGTTGTGTAAAGGGTCAATGTAGTACGTTGCGTCGTAGCGACCGTACTCGTGCTCCACACAGGAACCTAAACTAAGAGGAAAACAGAAATATCTGTTTTCTTAGCTTATAAGAGAAGGAAGGGAGACCTAGAGGGAGTTCTTCTTCTTCTTCTCCCTCTTTCCCTTGCTTTAGAATCTGAGAAGTTTGTAGCTAGGGTTGGTCTGTGAGAGAGTCCCTTGAGAAAATAGGGTTAGCGGTACCCGAGGGTACTACATTGTTCGAGATAGAGGATGGAGAGATGAACTAGGACACTCCACACTAGTTTAAGAGTGTGTACGGTCTTGAAGATTGAAGGGGAGAACTGGGCATCGACTTATCCGAGCCGTAGCGACGATAAATTCCGAAAGCTAGATCCGAAACCCTCATTCGAGTCGATTTGCCGAAACCCCGTGAGGGCCCTAACAAAGGTGAGTTTATGTGTTTAAATAGGGGCAAATGAGATGCCCAGGTATGGGCATTGATGTCAGGTTGATGGTTGTTGAGAACCATTAAGGAGAAAAGGGTTGAAATAGGGTTGGAGATGAACTCCATTAATGACAGAGTTTCTGTCATTATTGATCGATCAACACCAGTGGTGATCGATCAATAACAGTGGTGATCGATCAATGAAGATCAGTGATCGATCAATCTGTATAGGACAGAATGGGAGAACAGAGACCCCAAAATGTTAGAAGTTCAATGCCCGAAGGGCATTGATCGATCAATAAGGGCATTGATCGATCAATGAGAGCATTGATCGATCAATAATAGTGGTGATCGATCAATGACATTTGGTGATCGATCAACATAGGTCATTGATCGATCAATGAGGTCAGTGATCGATCAATCTGTATAAAAAGAGAATGTGAACAAAAAGGTGAATTTTTGAAAAAGGGTTGGTGATCGATCAATGAGAGGCATTGATCGATCAACAGGAGGCATTGATCGATCAACCCAAGTGGTGATCGATCAATTTAAGCTATGTTAAAAAAATGAGTAGAAGAGAAGTCATTGATCGATCAATGAGTGTATTGATCGATCAATGATGATAGGTGATCGATCAATAAGGTGTATTGATCGATCAATTGGGTTGTTGTAGAGTGAAAACTAAAAGAGTGGTGATCGATCAATGAGAGGTATTGATCGATCAACAAGGAGCATTGATCGATCAACAGGAGTGGTGATCGATCAATAACCTTTTTGGTCTGTTTTGATTTTGGATTAAACACCACCGGACGTTGTAACTTAACCGACATCCCTAACATTTAAAGTACTATGTTTATGATCTAGGAATCAAACCCTGACACCTTGAAAAGGCTTTGGATTTGCTTAGAAGATAGATTGACCTGAGGTAGGAGAAAATCAACTTAAACTGTTTTTGAGTATGATTCCATGTTTATCTCATATCTATGCCCTGATTTCTGTTTTTACCAAACATGTATGCATATCATGATTCCTGATATTTTGATTTACGTCTCTGATTGATCAAAACTTGCTTGATTACATTATCGATCCGTGAGGTATATAAGTATGTGATTTGATGATTTAAACGGATGATCCCCACCGAGGGTATATCCGATGCCTGGCACACTTGTGCACCTGCTTGTAATCCTCGACGCAATTGCACTCCATAGGTGAGGCATTGTTGCACTTTCAAAATTGTTCATGTGAACGACGATTGGTTGGGGTTTCCTATCGGACATTCCTATTTACTCCGTGCTATATAGTCACGGGAGTTTCTTAAGTTAAATATACACAATTTAAGCTCTCTGATAATATACTTGCATAACATCTGATTTCTTGTCTAAAAGTTCAGTATTTGATTTGATTCGTCATGATTGTACGTTTCTAATTTGATTTCTGTTATGAGATAGCATGATCTGCATATTCAATTCATTTAGTTGAAATTCTTCTATTGAGCTATGATGTAGCTCACCCTGTGTTCTAAATTAATTTTAGGTTACGAGTCGTTAAGACACGAGAGTGACCGGACTATCGGCGATCGAGGAGGCCGAAGACGAGGAGCAGAGCGTTGGTGAGCGACGAGTTCTATCCGTAGCCTGGGTACTAGTGTCTGTTATACTGTATTTTGGTTCTTTTGGATTATTGTGTGCCTGGTGGCCACTTTTGTGTACATTTTAGTAGGATTAATTACTGTATTATTTACGCATTCTATTCGGAACCACCATCGGGAACCATTGTTTGGGTGATGGATGTCCATCACCAATGGTTCTTCTTGGTTCCTTTTTGAGAATGCATTTTCTTTGAAAATATAGAAATTATTGTTTTATAATTATTGTTCTTTATGATTAAATATGTTGATAAATGACTGACTCGATCTACCACTGCTGGGTGGTGTCTGCTTGGCTTTCGCTTTACAAGCAGACACTGATGATTTGTCCCGGGGATCATCCAGAGTATGATTCTAATGGCACGGATTTCTGGGTGCAGAAATCCGGGCTGTTACAGCTTGCGAGTAAAACATTACAATTAAAATTCACATCAGTTCTCTTAGTAATGATAATAAATTCATCAAAAGCTTGAGATTTTTCTCTAAGAAAAGCAACCCAAGTATATCTAGAAAAATCATCAACCAAAACAAGCACATATTTCTTACCTCCTAAACTACTCGTTCTCATGGGACCTATAAGATCAAAATGTATTAATTCAATAATCCTAGAAGAAGTAGGAATATTTACTTTCTTGTGTGGAACACGGGTCTATTTACCCATTTGACAAGCACTACAAATAGATCCATTTGGTTTACTTAATTTAGGTAAACCTTTAACAAGTTGATCAGAGGCTAATTTGTAAAGATCATTTTTATTCATGTGGCTAAGCCTCTGATGTCAAATATTGATCTCATTTATTTTAGTGATAAGACAATTATTTTTTAGAAGATCACTAAAAGTGTAACAGTTATCAGTAGATCTAATCCCTTCAAGAACAATTTTGCCATTAGAATCAACAACAGTGCACAAATTTTTTGAAAAATTAATATTCATCCCATCATCACATAAATGGCTAATACTAATGAGATTGGCCTTAAGTCCTTCAACATAAAGGACTTCTTTTAGTTTAGGTCATTCAGGTGCTTCAATTGTTCCTTTACCAGTAATTTTACAAGAACTTCCATTTCCGAAAGTCACATTTCCTTCTGAGCATAGACTAAGATGAGAGAAGAATTATTTCTCACCAGTCATATGCCTAGAACAGTCACTATCAAGGAACCACTTAGTAGATTCACTTGCTTTTAGTGAAATATGAGCAACCTGAGCAGTCAAATCAGTTTTTTGAATCCAAACACGTTTATATTTAAGATTTGATTTATTTTGAATCACATGTTTGTTGATATATTTATTTGAACTACTCAACGAGATGACTTTATTTTTCTTAAAAGTTTGGTAGTTAGGAACATAATATCGAGAGTATTCAAAAGCAAATGGGCAATACACATAAGTATATCCTTCCCATCCACAAGTATAGCAAATTGGTACTCTCCTATTAAAAGATCCAGAATTGAAAGATCTAGAATTGAAATTTTGTTTAGAATTCGTAGGAAGTGATTTGGTTTCTTTAACAAATTTTGGAGCATGGGTTACCTTAGATTTTGGATTTTTATTTACTACATGATGATATCCAATACCTGATTCGTCTGTTGTTCTTTGACCAGAATTGAGCAATTTTTCCACTTTCTCACTTGTCATGTAAATGTTTGAATATTTTTCAGAAATAGAACCAAGTTCCCTTTTTAAATTTTCATTTATTTCAATAAGGGAATTTACTTTATTTTCTTGTTCTATAAATTTTGAAGTGAAACAATTTACATTCTCTTGAAGTTTGCTAATAATGTTTTTTAACTCAGTTACTTCTTTGATTAATTTAATTTTTTCTTTAGTTAGATGTATTGATTCTTGATAAAGTTCACTGTAGGCATTTGTCATATCCAATACATCACCATCAATTTCATTTGCATATGAGATTGAATCAATAGAGTCGGTTTCAATATGGGATGGGGTTTGAGAATTATTAGATTCAACAATAGAAGCAACAAAAGCTCTAAACCCATATGAACCAGATTCAGATTCATCAGAAGATGACTCATTTGATATATCAATCTCATGTGAAGCAGTCAAGACTTTGGATTTTCCCTTATCATTTTTTTTACTAGGACATTTATTAGCGTAATGCCCATAACCATAACACTTAAAGCATTGAGTAGTGTCACGAGAATCCTTTTTAGGTTTCTTCTCAAATGATTTAAAATTTTCAGAACTTTTAAATTTTGTAAAAGGTTGTTTCTTATTTTTATAGAATTTTTTGAATTTTTTAACAAATTAAGCAAGTTCATCTGATTGATCAGAATCACTGTTAGAATCAAACTCAACTTTAGATGACTTAAAAGCAACACTTTTAGTGACATGATGATCTTGAATTTCATATTCATAAGTTTGTAATGACCCGACAAGTTCATCTAAGTTTAGATTGTCAACAACTTTAGATTCAACAATAGCATTGACTTTTGATCTAAACCTTTTAGATAGTGACCTTAGAATTTTTCGCACAATTTTTGTATTAGAAACAGGTTCTCCTAAATTAAATGAGCCATTTACAATATCATTTAATCGAATATAAAAATCAGAAAATTTTTCATCCTCATCCATGCGAAGATTTTCAAACTAAGAAGTGAGCATTTGAAGTTTGGAAATCTTCACTTGAGGAGTCCCTTCATAAGTGATTTCAAGAATTTTCCATGCATCTTTGGCTATGGTGAAAGTACTTATTCGACAAAACTCAGAAGCAGTAACTGCTCCAAATAAAGCATTAAGGACCTTGGAATCAAAACCAAGATTATCATATTCCTGATCCATCCATAAAGATTTAAGTTTGATAGTGGTATGTGGTATATTATCGACAACAGAGGTCGTAGTTGGTGGCGACCATCCGTCCTCAATAGAATACCAAATGTGAGGATCTAGTGAACTTAAAAATGCTCTCATCCTTGCCTTCCAGTAAGGATAATTAGAGCCATCAAACAGAGGGGGTCTAGCAGTAGACGCACCTTCTCTAGGAAGATCGTGATATCCCAAATTTAACATAACACTTAATTTGTTAAAATCTACCAAGTGACCAGGCTCGGATACCAATTGAAATATGGGATTTTAATATAATATATAAGTACTCACAATCACCACACAACAAAAATAAGTACGCAAGTCGTTTTTAACGTGGAAAACCCATCACAGGTAAAAACCACGGGATCTATCTCAGATCCAAGAAAAGATACACTATGAATTTAAAATCTTACAGCGCCTCTTTGAAATGATATGCCCTAACACTCCAATCACTAATAATGACAGCCTCTCACCATCATACTATTCACAGTGAACATTTCCAACAACCGACGTCTCTCACGAAGGTTCACTTGTCTCTCACAAGTCTTACACTCTCAAACAAGAAATAGTAAAGACACACGCACATCAATGAGATTTTTGAATGAATTCAATAGACGGTAAGTAATCTCAAAGACCAAATTTGGATCAAAAATATTTCAGAATGAGGATTTTCGGATCAGTTACACAACTGTCCGAACTTCCGAATATATATATGATTTCGGGTCACGGACGTCTGTGAGTGTACTACGGACGACCGTGGGTCCATAATTGACAAAACACTTTGTCAACCATAATTACTTGGCAAAAATTATTTTCCTAAGGAACAATACTGATTTTTGGGTCATGATGATGACAAAAATTCTTACAAGGCTCAATGTCAAAAGCATACACAATATCAAGGATCAACACAAACAAGTAAGTACAATTTAAAATTTAGATTGAATAATTATTCTTATGTTTAAAATTTGATTATTATACCCACTGAGATCCTTAAATGTTGAACATAGTTTTCTCTTTGTGCCATCCCGCTCTCTTCTTTCCACAAATCAAAGTTTTATGTTCTTTTCAATTTCAAAATACAATATTGGTTAAAAAAAATTTAAAAAAAAACTCTTTTACTTTAGATTTCAATTCATGATTTATCTCTTTCTAGTTTCTAGTAATTTTTTCTGCCATGTCCTTTGAATTTCTCGAGGTAACCAACGATGTTGGCACAACCTGAATTCCACCTCTGCACGAGGACATGGAATTCTTGTGTTGTAACCCGCATGCATCCCAATGGGTTAAGCGAACTTACTTTTCTTATATTGACTTTGTGATTATGAGCCCACAAAATTCAAAGCCAAAAAAAATCTTTTAAAAATTTTAGTATTTAATGACAGACTTAAATTTTTCACTGTTTACAATTTACTAACAATATTCATTAGTTCTTAATTAAGTTCTATCCACTCAACTTACAGTTACTCACTAGCATATATTTTAAGACGGTCTAAATTATGACCAAACTATCTTTCAAGTAACTGAATCACAAGCACGGGTGTTTAACCGCAAGCGCAGTCGGATTTGGGTCACTTTAGATAAATATGGGGGGGGCAGGGAAGTGATGATTTTTGTATGAGAGGTTTCATTTAGTTTAGATTTCTCGGGTTCTTCCGGGGTGGGCTTGGGGGTTTGCTTTGTCAGCCTCGCCATTGCCCTCGTCGCAGTGTTTTGTTTTTATGTCTCTGCGTGTGTTTCTTTTCCAGCTTCTCCCTAGCTTTTAATATATTCTCTTACCAATAAAAAAAAATAGTATAAATCCTTATTTATTGTGGCCTAGGTTCAAGTAATCTAGCCAATAGTTGGTCCCTTCTCTTGAATATGAGAGCCATTTAAGATCATAGATTAAGTGCAATAATCAAACAACATACAATCTTAACCAATTTAATATTTGTTATGATGATCCTTGATCTTGAGACTTGATTCTTAGTTGATCTGGACACCAAAAGCTTTGATCTTCTTCTTCACTTTTGAGAACACACTATCCCTCTCTATCTTTCTTATGTTAAGGATGGTAAATGGCAGTCTTAAGATGAGGAAGGGGCAGTGCCCTCAGACTATTTAACCATTTTAGATTTATTTACCCATTACAGACGCCTTAAGAAAAGGATATCACTTACGGTGGAATTAGAATAACCACTTCATAGCTTATTCAAAATAGGATTGCTAGAATTGGCTATGTGCACATGTCAAACTTAGTTTGACAATGGTAAATATTGGTCAAACTTAGTTTTTATGAGGAAAGTATTGGGTGTGGTTCACAAACACCAACACCTTGCTTTAAATGCTCTAATGTGACTTGACTGTATGTTTAGGGAAGGGTGAGTCATCTAAATAACTTAGGAGGAGCACAAAGGATCCCCGGTAAGCTGGCATTGGTGTCACGTGTGATTACATGAAAATCTGAAATTTTAGTATTTGAAAGTAAATAAATGCAATTCAATCAAACATCGATAATCACTTGGGGCATAGTTTCTCCACTGCTCTACTACTTCTCAACAACATTCTCATCAGGAAATCTAGCCTTTCATACAGTTTATTTCTTATCATCATTTTTTCCACTATTTGGAAAGAGTGCAACTCCATGATCTTTGAAAGAAAATTCAAGCATACTGTCATACTCATTGCCAAAGTCTCTTGTGCGATTAATCTGTAGTTCTCAGTTTCCCCCTCAGCAACCAATCGTCAATCACCCATGCTCAACAACTACTGAGATTTGTTGGGGAGTTTGCTCATTTTCCCCTAGTTTTTTACCCTTTTTTTATTTTTATTTTTGTTTTCTTGTTTTATTTTTTCAAGCTTCTCGCATGGTCTTGATCTTTATTGTAATTTCTTTGATTTTCAATAAAATTATAATTTATCGAAAAAAAAAAGTAGAAACAGTAATGTGGATCATGTCAATAACAACTAAAGTCATACTATAAATGTGTAGTGTAGTGTAATGCAGTCGATTCTCGTCTTGTCGGAATTCTCTTGTCATATTTAAAATATAACTCAGAATTTATAAATTTGGGATTCTTGGCGATTACAACCGCCAAATCACACGAAACACATGATAGTTCACCATGGTACATGTCCTAACAAATGACTCGAATACGAAGTATGCCGATAAACATGGGGTAGGTAAGGGGAAGAAAAAAAAAGGATGCAACATATTTAAGATCAGTGCAATTGATGATGGATGGCGCTGATCAATGATCATACCTGCCACATGTAAAGAAGAGATGGAAGAGTGCTACCCCCGTCTTAGTAACCTATAGGTTTTATCTTTAAATTTTTTGAAGGGCCCAAAGTTTTGCTGTCGTTTTTGAAGCCTCTCTTTAGGGCTGTCAACGGGTCAGGTCGGGTGAGGGCCCAAATTTTGGCACACCAATGGGAAATTGGCATATGCTTGACCCAAGTAGACGGGTCAAGGGTATATATATCCGAACCAACCCAGTTAAAAACACCTTATTTTCCTTAATCTTATATATTAAATATCACGTCGAGTCAGGCCGAACTCAGGTCACACGGGTCCGGTATCTGTCGACCCGACTCTTCGAGAGCCCAACTCTTAATCTTTCATTGTAGCACCCGATCCTGAGAAACCTATGCTTTTATCTTAAAACTTTTTGACGCTTCCAAAGGATCCCTTTGTCTTTTTGAAACACCCTTTTCCTCCCCTTCCCTCCCCTTAGGTGTTGTGAACACATTTCCACAGAGAGAGAAAGAGAGAGAGATGGATTTGCAACTCTACCAAGCAGCAAGAGATGGAAACGCAACACTTCTCAATGCATATGACACAACCAACCTTACCTCCGTAACTCCCCATCAAAACACAGTTCTACACATCACAGCCATATATGGGCGCCAAGCCTTCGCGGAAGAAGTTCTCGACAAATGCCCATCACTTCTCTGTCTAAGAAACTCCGAAGGCGATACCGCGCTTCATTTAGCAGCGAGGATGGGGCACATCAATATCGCCATGCTTCTTACGAACCGATATCGCCAACGAAGAGCCGGAGGACACGAGGAACCTCAGCTTTCTACAGAATCTTCTTTGTGGAGTATGAGGAACTTGGAGAACAACACAGCAGTTCATGTTGCACTGAAGAATGGGTGCACAGAAGTGGCATTGCACTTATTGGAATTAGACCACCATTTGGCTCACCTTGTAAATGAGGCCGGAGGAGAGAGTCCACTTGTGGCTCACCTTGTTAATGGGGCAGGTGAGAGCCCACTTTATTTGGCTGCCGAATCTGGGTTGCTACGAGTTGTAGAGAAATTAGTTAGTGGGGGGGCTTCATCGTTTAGTCAAGAAGGGCCAAATGGTCAGACAGCTTTGCATGTAGCAACCATTAAGAAACACCCTGGTCTCTCTCTCTCTAGATTTGTAGCCTATTCATATTGGATTAATGGTAATATAGATCACCCTCGGGATGAGATAGAGTAAATAATTTGCGATTTTTTGAAAAAAAATGAATAAAACCCAATTATTCTGAATTTCCGAATAGATTCTGAATTTTTCAAATAATTCGCAAGTTTTATGAATTATATGCTAATTAAACGACCTTTTCCTGAATTAATCCCAATTTTAGCGTCAAACTTTATTTTTTTTATTAATATATTTATTTTTTTATTTTCTGATTTTTTCCAAGCCGATTTATTCTCAAACCCCAACTTGGTCACTCGGACCTTAGTATCATGGAAAGTATTGTCTGCCCAAAGTGATAGGTCGCGGGTTTGAATCTTAGAATTGCCCCTTCTAAATGGTGGTAAGGCTGCCAATCACCTATTTCGCTCATACCTAAAAGTGGGAGTCTTGTCCATTAGATACGACCTTTAGGACCGACCCTTGGGTTGAGGTAGAACCCTGATCACCATCCCACTTTTATGTCATGTGAAATAAATAATTTTACCTATTCCACATATGTCCAAGTAGCAGGCCATCACCTCAGCTCAACCCAAATAAGAGGATTTGAACAGTCTAATCATAGTAACATGACTATTTTTCAATCTGATTTTTAGGCTAAATTCAGTTCGACTGTCATTTAGACAGCCAAAGATGGATACTAGATATCTATGGTGTCAATGAGTCGAGTTAGGGTTGGGCCCCTAAAACCTATCTGAGACCTAGGAACGAAGGCTAGCCCTAGCCATAAGGTGGGCTTTGATATGCCTGCACTAGGCCTAACCTAGGTGGATCCGCGGGGCTCGAGTTAGAATTTGTTATATATTGTTATTTTTCTCTACAGTTCTTGTAAAAGAAAATTATTGACAATAGAGAGACATTACCAATTAGATGAAAGAAACCCCTAGGACCTTTCTCTATAGACGTTCATATTAACAAAATATCCCCATAACTATCTACTTTATAAATCTACCAACAATATCGAACACAATTTTAGTAATTTGATTATAAAAATTGTAATATATATCTTATGAGTAATGATCACCTTACTCGAGTCACGCATGACTGAAGCCAGTGACTCTCAGATCATGTCGCGATCAACATTCCACTCGCGCGACTCAAGTCAGGTGATCATTACCTATATCTTATATACTGATATATTTGGAAAGAGATATATGAGCCAAGCTTAGTGTAATATCCCTGATATTTTGACCTAATTTCGTTTACCTCGGTAAGCATGTCCGAAAATTTTTACGGGTTTTGTTAGACTTTTGGTTAGCTTTGTGTTTGATGAGAATGATGGTAAAATGGTATTGTCAATAGATGTGTGTAAGTTATGAAAGCGATGACTTACACAATAAGGTTGGTATTTGTGTTTAACACCGGATAGGTTTCAACTTAAGTGGATAAGTTACATTTATAAAAATCTAGATATTTTATGTTTAGCTTTTAGTTATAAGAGAGAGTACAAGAGAAGTTAACTTCTCCCTCTCGTTGGAAATCAAACCTCTAAAGCCTTACCTCCTTGTTGATCCTAGATCTAGTGAGCTTGAGAACTCCTCTTTCCATCTCAACCATTAATTAGCCTCGTGCTTAAAATCCGATCGGTTTGAGCTAGTGGAAGAGAAGGAAAAAGAAGAGAGTGTCACTGTATTGATAAAGATCTGTGCAGTAGAGGAAGGTTTATAATGGGCTGATTTGAAGTTTTTAAAACCTTTGATCATAGAGATTTGTTCCGGTGAGTGTATTGGTTCCACGGGATAAAAAGGATTAAGCGACAAGAGGTAGGCTTTTAAAACCTTCTTGTGTTCTTTAAATTATGTTTTGTTGAGAATAGCATGTTGTGTGTTTGAATAAAGATCTGATCGCTGTGATTGAATGAGAAGAAAGAATCCGGACATGAAAAGTTAACAGCCACAGAACCTGAGTAATTCGATGGTCGATTTTCAAATCGATGGTCGAACAAATTCGACCATCGATTTGAAAATCGACAGTCGAAATGTGTTGTTGTGCCTGAAGCCAAATTGTGGAAATCGACTGTCGATTTTTATATTTTGTGACTGATGAACAGTTTTGAAATTTGATGGTCGAATTTAAAATCGACCATCGAATTTCAAATTCGACCAACGAATTTGAATTCGATGGTCGAATTCTGTCCTGTATTTGGCTTTCGAAATTTTTCAGATTATTTTCTCAGCAAGCTTTTGGGTTGAAATTCTTGTTCTATATTAACACTGAGAGTGTTAATATATGTAGGTTTTGATTGTTGGAAGTCCTTGGTGAGGACTGTCAGTGCATGGTTTTGAAAACTCCTTGTTAAGGTAGGGGAACCCTATATTTAACTTGCATTGAATTATAAGTATACCTGATTTGACTGCTTCTGTTAAGAGGCATAAATTTGCAAATTCTGTTACACAGCATAAATAAGACTTTGCATATAAGACACAAATCTGAAATTTGGAAACTTTGTTATGATTAAGAACCTTGTAATTCGAACCTCAGAACCTCAGTTAATTTTTGAATCAGAACTTCGAATCAGAACTTTGAAAAATCAGTATATGTTATGAATAATAAGCCTTGATATGTATTAGCATTTGCATTTGATTTAGGGTTCATACGTACGATGCCCTAGATTCTACCAACCGTATTGACGGTAATACTTTGGCGCAAGTTTCCCTCATAGCGTAGGGGCTTGTTGCATTTTCGAAATGGGTTCATGAACGACGATGGTCAGTAGGGTGTCCCATCGGTCACGTAGTCCGCTCTCATGCTATAGGAAATTTGGGAGATAAAATTAAGTTATAAATTTAAGACAAGAAGCATGCTAAATCAGAATATTTTGAACACTTTAGATTATATTATCAGTTTTGACTCAGGATTAGAACTAGAGATTTACTTTGAAAAGCATCATTAAAAAATCATATTTGATCCGATTCCGTCTTTTGAAAACCTTTACTTATAAAGAAATGCATATAGATCTGTTTCCTCTATTGAGCTTGGCCGTTAGCTCACCCTCGACTATCGTCATAGTCTTTGAGGACCGACCTTGGGTCAGAAGATCCGGAGGACTCCGATTATATTCCCGAGGAGGATTTGGACATACCAGCTGAGGAGTTCTTTCCGTGATCTTAGATCCTGTATTTTCTTTTTGGTATTTTTGTCTGGATATTATTTTGGAATATTGGGCCCTAGGCCTTTATTTTGGTTCTTTTGATATCACTCGAGGAACTATTATTGTGAACCACTATTTTAGGTGATCGGATTGGCCATCACCGGTGGTTCTTCTTGGTTCCTCATAGTGATATATTCATTTTGTTATATGAAGCTTTTATTTTTGGATTACTATATGTTGCCTCTGTCTTTAGATCTTTGTTTATGTTGCCGGCTTCTGTTTGTTACGGCTTATTGAGAAATCAATAAGTTGATGAACCGACCTTTCCTATACCTTAGGGATTGGAAAAGTCGGGTCGTCACACTTAGCTTATGAGCTTTAACTAATATAACTCTTGTTTCCCAGATATTGTGAAAGTACTATTGAAGAAGACCCCAGAGTTCATCCCCCGAGTAGACTCTATAGGAAAAACTGCTATCCACTATGCAGCTAAACAGAAATCAGTCAAGATACTCAATTTGCTGCTGACGACCAACAGAGCACTCGGCTATACAATTGACAAAGATGGTCTCTCGCCGTTACTTATTGCCGCCCAATCGGGCGGATCGCGTGCAGTCGACTCGATACTAAATTACTGCCCAGACTCTGTCGAGCTGGTCGACCCAAGTAACAGAAACGCCCTTCACCTAGCTATGGCTAACGGCAATTTCTTTACGGTCATAAGGCTTTTGGGCAGACCAGAGGCTAAGGTGCTCGTAAAGGGACGTGACAACGAAGGAAACACTCCGATGAATCTAGCCAGAAGCTCGTTCTTTTTTATGTTTCCCTGCCTTTGTCATGAACACCAGGCGCCGCCGGTATGCGAGTCGGAAACAAAGGGGGATTCACAGCTCAAGATGTAGAATCCGATTGCTATTAATCACATTCGTTTTGTGGCTTAGATGAAATCAGGGAGACTTACAAAGGGTGGGGTACTATGTTTTTGGGGTACTAATTTACTATTGATAAAAATATGAGTCTTCTTAACTTGTGTTAAAAGACTCAGATTAATCATGCATCACCCTTTGTGAAGAAATCCTACACCTAATACCAAGTATCTTCTTTATAAACTAGTAATAGGCATTTGATTAATGAAATGGAATATATATATATATATATATATATATGTTAATATTCTGAACCAATATTAGAAAATTTACAAATAGTTTTTAGCATAAACTGTAACCATTGATCGTGAATCAAAATTTACGATAAAAAATTTATTGATTTGGCATAAACATTCGTTTGTCTCCTGTGCTTTTAATATTTTTATAGAGGAAGATTGACATGTACAAAGTCTTCGGTGGATGGGCTAAGCACCTAATATCATATTTATCTTTTTCTTAATTTATGCATACTTTTTAGAGACTTGTAGGAGTTTATACCCATTGAGCTACCATTCCCATCAAAACTAATTGAGTTGGAAGAGGTACAACTAGGCTCTCAATGGGATGGCTTGGAATTTTGGCCCACACCCAGCCCGGAAAAAGTAGTACTTTCTATCAAACAAACCCGGCCCAGTATCTAAACCCGGCTAAACATGTTACAACCATGGTAAATTCAAGTCAGGCTTGGGTTGAGTGTTCCAACACCCGACCCGCACCAGGCCCGTATATATATATATATATATATATATATATATATATATATATATATATATATATATATATATATATATATATATATATTTTTAAAGTTATTAAAAAAAAATTCCTTTTAATTAAATATAATTTACTTAAATGCCCTGTGATTAACCGTTGTCCGTTATAACCATTGTGCAACAAACTAAATTGAAATATTTGAATAAAAGCATGTATTTGAGCCTCTATAATATTAATATAATTATTTAATTAAATTTTTAACTTTCTTCAAACTTTTATTAAAAAAAAAATGGCTCAAACCCAACCAAATTTTATTAGAAAAAATATTCCAGAAAAGCAGCTCAACCAAATTTTATTAGAAAAAAAAGCTGAAAAAAGTCTGCAAAAATGTCAAAGCCCGGCCCGGTAGAGGCCGGGCTTTGGCTGAGTAGCTCGCAACCCGGGTTAGGACCAGACTGAAAATTTTGGGAACTCGGCCCGGATAGATTAGGGCCAGGTTGAACCCCATCCTGGCCCTAATCCGGCCCATTGAGAGCCCTAGGTACAACTCAAAGTATTACCCCCGAGAGTACAACCTAAGCTTGACCTAAACCACTGACCTGACTCATACCACTTGTAGATTCTTATACCCCATGGAGTTACCATTCCGACCAGACCCAAAAGTCATATGTCACCACAAGTTGAAAAACTCTCTTTCCTTAATAAACTTCACACTAACCACATGAACTCTCATTTCAACAGTTTAAATTGAGGTATAGTAAAAGAATAAAATGGTATTTCGATTGAGGTATATATTATCTATCTTTTTAGTAAATATCTCTTAATGATATTTAAGTAAAAATAGTTTCTGTCATATTTTATAATACCAAAAATATCCTTAAATTGTTTAGCATAGAAGCCTAACTCCAAATATCTCCATCATGTTACGGTGTTTAACCGAATCGAGGGATAGCCAATAAGATACAAATCTCACTCCTTGATTATTAGAGCTTCAAACCTCCGCAATTAGAACCATATTCTATCTCCTAAATAAATTTTAATTCCTAAATTCATGATACGATTAGAGAACTTTTAGCTGAAGTCATTACACTAACACCATTAGATTTGGGGACAGAGAGAATTCAAGGGAGCTAAAAAAAAGGGTTAAATTCATTGGGTACCACGCACCATGAATGAAAGTGCTTACAGCCCAAGCTAGCCCACTAAAAGCTATTGACTGCTTGAAATCATAAGATCATTTTTCTTCCCACTCTACCACAAAAGGGATCTTGAGACCACAAGTGTATCATCACATGAGCATTTTATGATTTCACGTGACACAAAAAAATTACATTTAATAGTTTTTATTATTAAAAAAAAAAAAGAGTTTAAATATTGGCATGAAACCAACCGATATGCTGATATGACCCACTGTGGTTTGATATTTGACTCAATATTTGACCAAATATAAAATCAGGGTATATATCTCCATTAGATGTGGCCAAACCTAACAGATATTGACTAATAGAGATTATTTTGGTCACAATATTTTTCATCCCAATATTCCACACAATCGAACTTGACATAATGTGTTTACTACCAGATGGTCTGATGTTGATTCCACTTCACACGCATCCCAAAAAGTGATCCCAAAAAGTGAATGTGAACCATGTTTGATGGTATGTTGTGATCACGATCACTTTTGAGGATGTGTCCCACATTGAATCAACATCTGACTACCTGATGATAGGCCTATGATCTCAAGATCTATTTTGTGGAAGGCTAAGACGAAAAACAATCTCTACCGTCTATTTCAAAACAGACAATGGGTTTTTCCTTTGCTTAAGTGAGGTGGTTGTAACATAAATTGGTGTGGTAGTAACACCAACCCAAAGATAATAGGGTACCTGTATTTGTGCCAGCAAGTACATTGAAAGCGCCAAAGTCCGAAACCCCTTTAAACACATTGACTGCTTGGAAGCATACAATCAAATTATTTTTAACCCTGATTTTCCACACAATGGATCTTGAGACTATTATTGGTGGGCGAGAATAGGGGTACCCAAAATAATATGGACACTTCTATTCCCATTGATTGCTTTAATTTCGATGGTGGAGATTGTTTTTTACCCCAATCTTTCACATGATGGATCTTGATACCATGGGTGTACTATGAGACGGCCAATTTTTTATTTCACATGGCACATATACCAAAAAAAAGTGGTGCTAAAGTAACATTTGAGTGATGTATACCACATCATTTTAGGGCCACATTTTGGGGATATGTGTGATGTGGAATAAAGTAACCATTTGATGGATGCCTATGGCCTCAAGATCCATCGTCCAAAGATTGGGATAACAACGATCTTTGACATCATATTTAACATAATGGTATTTAGGGAACCTCTTATTGGTACCACAAGATTATTGAGAATCCGCCGAAGTCCGAAACAAAAAATGGACCTAAAATTATGTTTGAGTGTGATTTGTGTTATGTGATTTTAGAGCCAATTTTTTTGTTAAATTTGTCCCACTAGAATAAAAAATTGATCGTCCGATGCTAAGATCATGTTCTCAAGATTTGTTGCGTGAAATATTAGGGTGAAAAATGATCCCCATCATCTACTTCCAACCAATCAATAGGTTTTGGAAATAGACGCTTTGACTGATCCTAAAGCTCGCAGAATGATACTCTAATCCTTACTACTATATAAAAATAAAAATAGTTTCAGTCAAATTTTCATGCCCAAAATGCCCATAACTTATATCTCAATATAGCGGCAAGTCCCCAAAACATACTAGACTTCTATTTGCAAAGGTTGACTTCTTCTATAACTAGGACTCTTCTGCTCACTCTAAATATGCATAAGTCTTATTAGATACTCACACCTGCATTAAAGACCGTGCATGCGTCAACCTACATCTGTCAAAATATTCAAAACAACTGGTGGTGCATAGCTATTTATGAGTACAAAAATCACTTAAAGAAATATTCTCCTTCACCTAATTCCAAGCAATCATGGATTTGAATGAGGTGCAATCACCAATTTGAATATTTTAAGCTACTTTTTGGGTTTTCTCATCCTACCTAATAAATACTCAGTTTCCCCCTCCCCCCCAAAAAAAAAAAAATCGAAATGGGTCTAAAATAGATTCAGTATCGGTTTTCGGGTCTGTTTAAACCAGTTCGATTCACCGGTTTTCAGATCGGGTTCGAGTTTCGGGTCAAAACTTGGACCCCTATGTATAGATAGACATTACTATTCATCTTTTTAATAATAATTACTAAATACGTAGAGTATGAAAATTCGAAGCCTATTGATTTAGGTACATTACTTATTATAAAATTAAAGTAGAAATTAATAATTAAGAAAATTTTATTAAACATATATAATTAGTATATCACCGAATTAATTGAACGAGATAGGATAGAAACTGTATCTATAGTAAAAAATAAACATTTAAACATAGTAAATAGATATAACTGTATATTATTATGCATAAATAAAAATATAGTATTTACTGTAAATGAAAAAATAAAGAAAAACTAAGAAACTATTGAAACCAAATAATTAATTTTGATAATTTAATTGGATATGAGATTGGGTTTGTTACTTCACTAACCCAATTTTTTATTGATTTTATTATCTTCATTGGTCAAAACTAATATTCTGGCATGTGTATCATCAAGTAAGACGAATTTTAATTAAATTTTAGATATTATAAAAGAATAAGTTCTACAAAATACTCGAATCAATATAATATTTAACAATAATTGTTATTAGTTTTTTAGTGATTGACTGATAATATAAGATTATGATTTTATACAATCAATCAATTTTAACTCATAATTAAAATCATCTTTAATCAAAATATTTCATTTTACGGTGCCCACGTACAACGCATATGCACTTCTCAAATATTTTTGAACCGCATTTAGAGTTCAACCAGTTAGACCTGGTCAAACCATAGCAACTCGGCATGCCAATTAAGACCCCACCTTCAAACTATCTTTAAATACCCCAACTGAATCTTTGAGAGCGCCCATGTTACAACCCATTGACTGTTTTGAATTGGATGATAACATCGTTTTTCGTTCCAATCTTTCACTCTTGATCTTGAGATTATGAGTGTACCATCAGACAGCCATATATTGATTTGACATGCACAAATTCCAAAAATACCTTAAAATCAAATTTAAACAAGATGAATGACACGTATCAACTGTGATTTTACCTTTAACTACGCCCACCGAATCTATTAGGGCGCCCATGTTCAAACCAATTGACAGTTTTGAAGCAAATGATGGAGAATGTTTTTCGTTCCAACCTTTCACACACTTGATTTTGAGATAATGGGCATACCATCAAATGGTTAGGCATTGATTTGATGTGACAGAAATTCTAAAAAAGTGACCTTAAAATCAAACTTGATGTCAATATCTCGAAAATGAGTATTTCTTTTAAGTCAAAGTGTAAGATACAATTTACCAAAATCATCTTACTAGGTTGTAGATATGTTAAAACATTAAATACGAGACTACGGATGATGAAGACAATAAAATCCTCAAGAAAGTTAAAGTCGAGAAGGAATAAATACCCATTTTCAATTTAATTGAATTTTCTAGATTATACTTATTTATTAGTTTTTATTTTTTTTCTTCATGTTCTATAGTTGACAATATAGGTCATATTTTTTATATTTTTTATTAAATTTTTTATAATTTTAAATTATATATTATGAGGACAAAAGAAACATAGTAATAAGTGCTTTTTTTTGTGTTTAATAAATAATATAGCATAGTAACGAACGCTTGAAATATTATATTTTTTTTTATATTCAAATCACCCTATAGATGTCTAAAAATCAAGTTGCATCATTTAAAGGTCCTAATGCCCACGTGCATTTGCATGTGCCCTTTTACTAGTCATCATAAAAAATAAAATAGATAACGAAAATTTAAAAACATAAAAGGAAAAAAATAATCTTATAAGGCTATTTAGATCTTATATAAAATTCTCAGATCAAGATAAAATTTATTTAAATTATAAGAATTCTTTTATCCCAATTAGAAGGTTTCTTTATTAAATTTAAACTCTTATTTTCTCTTTTAATATACATTAGTAAAAGAAAATGCTATGCATATGCCTTTTTTTTTTATATATAACAGAAACCTTTGATTGAAAAACTAATATTGAAAGTCAATTACAATGTAATCATATACTTGAGAAGGAGCATCTTCTATCCAAATTTCATCACAATCATCTCTGAATCCTATTTTAGCTAGAGCAATCTCCTGATAAAAAAGAGAGCAAGATGAGTACTCCAACATAGAGAGTCATTGTTTGATATCATCAAACATAAAAGATAAATCAAACAAATTCCTCTCCGAGCAAGCCACAGTGTAGATAATCCTAGAGGAATCTCCTTCAAAGATTAGTTTGTTGAACTCGCATTACACTGCAATTTTACTCGCTTCCAAAAATGTCAACGCCTCGTAATGAGTAGAAGATGATGCACACTTAATATTCTTTGCCAACAAAATCATCACTTATCCCTCGTGATCCTGAATAATAACTCAAATCTTGACTGTTTTGCTTTGATGCCTCCAAGCGTCGTCAAAATTGACTTTGAAGACACCATTAGGGGAGGAGACCATATAGAAACCATGTAGTTGCTCATAAGATTTGGAGAAACAACAATATCACAAGAGTTTGATGAATTAGCCCTTTCATAATTAAAGAGGTATGATTCATCCCCATATGTAATAAGGCTATGTGTTTTTCCCCATGTCAAACATTGTTTCTTTCATTCCATATCGCCCAAGCGAGGATAAAAATGTATGAAGCTGAATTTTTCCAAATATTTTGTAAAATTTCATAGCCCAATCTTTGAAACTACTCCCGAAAAAAAGAGATGCGAACACTTAAAGAAGAGGAAAATCAGCACACTCCGGCTCTGGGACAATCCCTAAGGGCACTCACAAGTTTCAATTTGATTTTCACAAACTCGCAAAACTATAAGATATCTTCAATTTTCTTGTGCAGAGAAAACTTCATAGGGAGAATATTGTAGCAAGCCCTCCAAGCAAAAATCTTTACCTTATTTGGGATAAGCAGTTCCCACACATCTTTCCAGAAAGCTCCCTCAATGGAGGAGCTTGAAGAGGCATTATAATTGTGAATGTAAAAAGTGAACATCACTTTATAAGCACTTCTAATTGTGAAGAGACCATTCTTTTCATAAGCCCAAGCAACTCGACTGCCGCGAGGAACCGCTGGTAGTGGAATTCGAATGATCTTTTTCGCATCCTCTTCAAAGAACAAGTCTCTAATTTTCGGTTCATCCCACCTAGTTGAGTTTTCAAGAATGAGGTCCTTAACCTTCTCAACTTGTCCATCCACACAAGGGGAAATCACCTTGAAAGTAGATGGCCTAGGAATCCATCTATCTTTCCATATTTTTATTGAATCACCATTCCCAACCCTTCAAATAAGTTACTTCTCGACAACTTTTGTTTTACAAAAAAAATACTACTCCATGTGTAAGAGACATTTTTAAAAGTCTTAGCATCAAGAATGCTAATTCTTCGAAAATACTTAGCTTTATACACCCGACTTGTGAGGCAGTCTGGATTGGATAAGAATCTCCAAAAATATTTGGCAAGCATAGCAGTATTGAAAGATACAAGATCTTTGAAGCCAAGTCCGCCACAGAATTTTGGTTTGCATACTTCCTTCCAAAGACTTCCAATGGATGCCCCTGTTCTTCCATTCTGACTCCACCAGAAATTACTAGTGATTGATGATATTTCCTTTAGTATGGATATGGGTACGTGATAATAGCTCATCACATATTTAGAGACTGCTTGCACAACTACTTTAATGAGAACCTCTTTTCTAACCTTTGAGAAAAGTTTATTTTTCCATCCGGATAATCTTTTCCAAACTCTTTCACTGACACTTTCAAAAATTACTTTTTTCAATCTACCAATGGACATGGGAAGGCTCAGGTACTTGTCATGCAAATTCATCCTTTTGATTTGTAAAATGTTAGAAATTTTCCCCAAAGATCTTTTTGAACATTTGGACTAAAAGAGAGCATTAATTTGTCAAAATTAAATTTTTGACCCCATGCCTCCTCATATAGCTTAAGTATATTAACAATTTCTCCACACTATTTTTCATCAACGCGATGATAAATGGAACTATCATCAGCGAAGAATAAATAGGATATGATAGGGGCTCCCCTACAAATACGAATACCCGAAATCTAACCAATTTGGTCTTTTGATGTAATGAGATTTGAGAGAAGTTCAACCCTCACTAAAAATATATAAGGAGAAAGGGGATCCCCTTGTCTATGGCCATGACTTGGGCACATCTTACTAAAAACATGCCCATTAACTAGAAAATCCAATGAGACCAATCTAACAGATCTCATAATTAAATTAACCCATCTAGGACGGAAACCAATTTTTATCATTGTTATTTCAAGGAAAGACCATTCGACCCGATCATAAGTTTTGCTCATATTCAACTTTAAAGAGTATCATCCCTTTTTACCCTAGCTTTTGTTCTTATGAAAATGAGCAATTTCAAAAGCAACCAGAGAGAGTTATCAGAGATGGGTCTCCCAAGAACAAACGCACTTTGAATTTCAGGAATCAAGTTAGGGAGATTTTTTTTGAACCTATTTGCAAGAACTTTCGCAATAATTTTGTAAATCATATTGCAAAGACTGATCGGTCTAAATTGAGAAAAGTTTTTTGAATTTTTTATTTTAGGAATGAGCACAATATGAGTAAAAGTCAGATCGGATAAATCAGCATGACCATTTAGATAATTAAGGACAAAGCAAGAAACAAGTTGACCCACAATAGACCAATATAATTGAATAAATAGTGGAGGCATAGCATCTAGTCCAGGTGATTTTGTGGGATGCAATTGGATTAGAGCAGTTTTGACCTCTTGCGCCAAGGATGAAATTTTTGGGTTAAATTTCAGTTTCGGGCATGACCGAAACCGAAACCAAAATCCAAAATTTTGGATTTCGATTCTGTTTCGGTGGGGATCGAAACCGAAATTTTGTGCCGAAATTTCGATCATTTCGGCCTAAATTTTGATCCTTATCTTGTGTCATGAATTCTATAACCATCCAATCATTTTGTTCCACAGAAACTTTTCCATGAACACCCACTAGAGCCTCATCAATCCAATTAAGATTTGAAAAAGCAAAAAGTTATGAGAAATGTGTGGATATAACCTTTTATACCTCATCTTTAGAAGTTCTCCAGCAGCCTCCCTCATTCATAATTCCCTCAAACTGATTATGTTTTCTTCTTTGAGTAGCTACAGAATGAAAGAACTTTGTATTTTTATCCCCATCTTTCAACCATAGGCCCTTTGATCTTTGTTTCCACAACAATTCTTCCTTCTCTAGCAATTTTCTCTCCTCCATTCGGTCTTGTTCACTCATATTCCCTTTTCTGACATTACTAATTTATTTTTTTAGCAAGAGATCTAAGCTCGCACATTTCCAAAATAAGTCTTGTTCCATTCCATCAATCTCCTAGAGATATGTAAAATCTTCTCACAAACATTAAACATATTAGATTCCGACGAGAAGAGTTTCCAATTATTTCGAATGATATCTTCACAATCCTCAGCCCGAGACGCCATCGATTCAAAACAAAATATTTTGGGAGCTCTTTACCATTTTTCAACCCTTTGTTTCTCCGAAACAAGAATCAGTGCATGATCAGGTCTGAAAGATGTCTGATGAAAAATAATAGTGTTTGGAATTTTTTGTGCCTAATCATAGTTAGCAAACACTCTATCTATCTAACATTTCCTCAACGAAATCAACACCCTCTTGTTTATTAGACCAAGTGTATTTATAACCCGAGAAGCTCAAATCCCTTAAGCCACACATACATCAATGGAATTCCAGAAAAGGTCCATTTGTGCTTCAGTTTTTAGGACTCCACCTCGTTTTTCATGTTAGAATAACACTTCATTAAAACCACCAAACACATCTAAGGAAAAGACTGATTTCTCCCCCTACTAGATAGATAGGTGGTACCACTGTTATGAGACTACGGCGCCCCATAGAAGCCAATCAATTGCGACAGATCGTCCCCTTCATCACCCGAGATAATCACATCTATATGATTTTTGAATACAGTTTGAAGAGAAACTATATGTGCTCCCTTTCACATAAATGCCAATCCACCTACCTCCCAATTGAATCCCTAAACACACCATTTTGAAAGTCAAATTTAAATTTGAGGGATTTCATCCCCTTCACGCAACATTTTGTCTCGAGACAAAAGACAAAATGCCTAACTCACATGTTTTCCCATGATAGAGACAAAAAAATTTATAGATCAAAACAGAAATTAAAGAAAGAATCAAAAATAAAAAATTGAATTTTTCTTGTTGTTTGTAGTTTTCAATATAATGATAACCCCTGCCAGCCAACTACAATGCTATTGATATATTCACCAGAAGAGTCTCCTCAAATCAAAATCTAAGATCTATTTTCATTGACTTTTGGAAAAAATTTATTTCTAATCATAAGTGATTACTTTTGCTCCATTGCACTTTAAAAATAATAATAATAATAATAATAATAATAATAATAATAGAATAATCTATCGACCCAATGGTCAACTCGGCAATGGCTCCGATATACACAGTCACAGGGTCGCATTTTTTTTCCTCGTTGCACGCCTCCTGTGACGCCCCAATCTAAGGTCATGACTTGGATCTCACGAATAAACTATAGCATCACATTTTTGCTATGATTTTTTTATTTTCATTAAAGAGCCTCTTTAAATAAATGTGAATACATTTAATTAAAATCTTTAAATAATTTAAAATACTTCCTAAAATATTTATAAAATCCTAATTAATCATAATCTTGTCTAAATCACAAGATACACACTAAAGAATCTGTCTCTCTTATTAATCATAAATATTTTCTATCATTAACAACCCTCAAATTTGGCTTGTCATAGGCCATAAGCTATCAATGGCTCAGGTTGAGTCAAACAAAAATCCAACCCAAATTCAAGATAGGTGCTTCAAGCCCGGAATCAATTTGAAGAACGAACTCATATGGTCGACCCGGTTCGGTCACCAGTGACCTTGGCCTTGATAGTCCTTTAGGTAAGGCTTTCGAGTTCTTGAGTTAGGCCCAAATCCAAACAGACCCTAGTTTTTGGGCCTGTGACTTGATACAACCTATTTTCGGGTCAGGTGCTTTAAGGCCAAATCCAATCCAATGGATCAAACTTAAATGCCTGAATCAACACAATTTAAAATATGGTCTAGTCCTTGACAGGTCAAGGGGACCATTAAAAACTCTATATGGGCCCATTTACATAACAGAAACCTGAAGGATACAGAACCCAAATGGGCCATAGATCAACAATAAATAGTGATGTGGACACACGCTATAATACGTGCTAATCAACCGGGACCAATCTAAGACTACAATTTTAAAGTTTTGTGATGCCCCATATTGCATTGGAAAAGTATCTCTGTTGCCTAATTTAAATTTAATTCAAATTGGTTAAACGCATTTCAAATGATTGGCTATCATGTAAATCTCCAAAATTGTAACAACCCTAAAATCTAGAACACGAACCTGACTATTTCGATCTACGTGCTCGGCACGGAAATCGAGACCGATTAAAATTTAGAGTTTATATTAATGGAGATAAAGTTACACCATGGTTAGATGAGTTCACTTGTGTAATTTCATTTGAATCGGAGTTGGGTAAAGAGTCAGTGTAGCACGTTGCGTCGTAGCGACCGTGATCGTGCTCCACACCGGAACATAAGCTAAGGAAAAACAGAAATATCTGTTTATTAGCTTATAAGAGAAGGAAGGGAGAGGTAGAGGAAGTTCTTCTTCTTCTTCTTCTTCTTCTTCCCCTTGCCCTAGTTATTCTAACAGCTAAGGAGTCTGTAGCTAGGTAGGTTTTCAGGAGGGTTTTTGTATAAAACAGGGTTAGCAAGATTGGAAGATGAGTTTCCTAAGCTAGGGTATGTAGAGATCAATGGATTAAGCTTAAGTATGGTTTGTGTGTGTGTGTGAAGTCTCTGCATGCTGAACCAGAGCTAAAAGGTTGCTCGTCGAACTCGGATCGGTGATAAACTCCGAGAGCTTGATCCGAAACCCTCATCCGGAGTGTTTGCCGAAACCCCGAAAGGGCCCACATAGAGGTGAGCTCTCTTGTTTAAAATGGGCAGTTGGATGCCCTAAATATAGGTTCTATATGAATATTTAAGATTTTAATGAATTTTTGGAAGGAAAAATAAGTTTAAAAAATTTGTTTGGTGAACTCCATTAATGACTGAAAATTCGTCATTATTGATCGATCAACAAGGTGTTGATCGATCACTGAGTAGGGAATTGATCGATCAACAGTGGTGGTGATCGATCAATTTATATATATAGTATAGAAACATTACTGGCAGAGAGTTGGGGAATTTTGGGTTAATATTGGTGATCGATCAACAAGGTATTGATCGATCAATTGACTGGGAATTGATCGATCAACAGTGGTGGTGATCGATCAATACAGAGCCCATTGATCGATCAACCAACATGGTGATCGATAAATTGTGTACAATATATACAAACAGTTTGTGCTTTGGTGATCGATCAACAAGAGTGTTGATCGATCAACAAGAGTGTTGATCGATCAATAAAGAGTTCATTGATCGATCAACAAGGTATTGATCGATCAATAAACCCTGTTTTCAGACAGTTAGAAAATTTATAGGTAAGAACCACTGGACATTGTGCCAGTTCACAATCTGTCACTCTAACACCTAGAGTAACATGTTTATGGTCTAGGATCAGACTAAGATGCCTTGAAAAAGCTTTGGATTTGCTTAGAAGGAGCTTGATCAGGGGGACGGGAAGTCAACCGAAATGGCATGTATTTTCGATCTCATGGTTTATATCTCATATACATATCTCAAGATAGTTTAATTTCGCTTTAAAAGCATGTTTAGCATATGTATGAGCATTCTATTATGTACTTGATCCGACATTTGATATCCGTATCCGAAATCTGAAATCTGTTAAGTATGATAAGTATGCATGTGATTTGAGGTTTAATATTCAAGAAAATCCCACCGACTTCGGCGGTATATCCGTTTCAGGCACGCTTGTGCATTTGCTTTGTCATCATCGGCACAATTGCACTCCATGTGTGGGGCATTGTTGCAATCCCGAAACTGTTCATGTGACCGACGATGGTTGGGATTATCTACCGGACCAAATCTGGCTACCACGTGCTATACTACTGAGTTACTTAAGTATACTACACTAAGTCATTATATGTTGTATTCATCAATTCATCTTTTGGATAAATGTCTCATGTTTTATACATCCGCTGTATTTTCAGCTTTTGTTCTTTGATGACCATGTTATGCAATTAGAATGCAAATTTATTTGAATTCTTCTATTGAGCTAGGATGTAGCTCACCTTTTTTTAAACATTTAGGTTCGGCGGTGACTCCAGTGAATGAGCGACCAGACTATCACCTGATTACGTGAGGTTGAGGACGAGGAGACGGACGTCTCAGCTGACGACTTTTACCCATAGACTGGGTATAGCTTAGACAGTTTTGGGATTTTAGGTTTGTTTGGAGACTTTGGATTATGTGTGCCTGGTGGCCACTTTTGTATTAATTTTTGTAGATATTTTATTTCTTTTATAGTGTTATTATACATTCTATCGGAACCATCATTGGGAACCATTGTTTGGGTGATGGATGTCTGTCACCGATGGTTCTTTTTTGTTCCTTTTTGAGGATGTATACTTTTTACATTTATAAACGAAGGTTTCTTTATTGTTCTTACTTTTAGATTGATTCATTAGATGACTCTACTTGCCGCTGTGGGATTGTATCTGTATAATTCCGCTTTATATACAGATATTGTGTGATTTGTCCTAGGGATCTTCCAGAGCATGATCCTGATGGCACGGATTTCTGAGCACAGAAGTCCGGGCTGTCACAAAAATCAACTAGGCTGAACTCGGATTCCATTTCCAATTGGCGAGTAAAAGTCTCTGTGCAGACCGCACTAGACGGGCTGAAGGAACCGCGCCCCTGCTTGACACACCATTCCCTGATCATCTTATTCTGTCTTCACCTTTCTATACTTTTTCTTCTTGGTTTCTCGGCTTAACATTTCTTTCTTGATTGCCTTCTGCTAAGTAGATCCGAAATCGAGAATTAAACCGTTCTTCAACTATAAAGACTAATCGTGCATGCACGTGCAAAAAGATATCGGTCAAAGAGATATTTCTTGAGCAAGAGTATCAAGCTTTCTTTTTTTTTTCTATCTTTTTACAGAAAAAAACTTAATTCGTTCGTCAGTGGTCTCAACCACTGCCTTGTTGCATTATATATAGCAAAGATTATGTAAACTGAAAACCAGAACCAAGATCGGTATTACTAAGGAAACATGAACAACTCCACAAACAAAACCAATTGTTTGAAAGGTCACCACAATTTACTTTATCCACAAGAGCTAAAACAAAAACACTGTAGAGTACACTAATGAAAACAGCAAACCAGAGGCCTAAGGATTATGATTAATACTCTATCTTCTTTCCAGAAAACCACCCATCTCTTCCATCAAAATTAATTGGTGTACTTTCAATAGGCAGTACTGCATTAGCCCTATTAGTCTCAACAATCATTAGTCCTATCAGACTCGGTATAGGTATCAGATATCAGTTCATCTTGGACCGACACGTACCAGCGGATACAAATACCGTCTCTGATACCGTATCAGCCAATATTTCTTTCTTTTTTTTGAAAAAAAAGGAACAACACAAAAATTGTATCGGTCAATATCAGTTGATACTGACCCATATCAGTCCGATACTGACACCGACACTGACACCATTCCGATACCTGTATCAGGGTGGTATTGGCATGTAAAGCAGTAATCCTCTATAAGACTGTCCCTCCAAAGTTCCCTCAAACTCGAAGCCAACAGTAGGATCTCATATGGGTATCGATGATCTACAAACCAAACCTTCAAAGTTCCTCATGGCGAGATTCAATAAGCCTTTCAAATCTACAAACCAAACCTTCCATTTCCTGCAAGGAGTCCTTAGGAAACAGGTATCGATGATCATAAATTAATCTCCATGCAGGTTTAAAGAGTCGAAGAATTTTACCCCGATATACTTCGTTCACAATAGCGCTAAACTTACGCCTACTATTTGGTTCAAGCCAATCATCATAGCTTTGAATATTATAAGAATTTTACCCCTTGACATATCTTCGTCAATAGAGACGCTTTCAAGTTGGCTTAGTTTGCTAATTGCCATAAAAACCTTTTCCTCATCCATACATTAAATCCTGATAAAAGAGAAAAATGCTTGAGCCCAGGGCACCTGAAACACAAATTGAAAGGAAATTGATGTAAGGAATAATAAATAAATAACTTGCAAATCTCAAGCCTAAAACAACACTAAAACTAGGGATCTGATCTATAATTAAATAGTAGTGCATAAAGTAAGGCATAGATGTCAAAAACTATACAATAGGCTCTCTTTTTTACTTTGCAACACATCATCTTACCATCTGTCTAATAATTTTAATCTATAATTAAATAGTAGTGCATAAAGTAAGGCATAGATGTCAAAAACTATACAATAGTCTCTTTTTTTACTTAGTAACACATCATCTTACCATGAGCCTAATAATTTTAATCTATAATTAAATAGTAGTGCATAAAGCAAGGCATAAATGGTAAAAACTATACAATGGTCTTTTTTTTTTTTTAACTTAGTAAGACATCATCTTACCATGCGTCTAACAATTTTAATCACGACCCAAAATGTTGGGCCCTCATCAAAGTACATAAAGTAGAATAAAATTGCACCCTGCATTCAAAGCAGAATATTAGTGATTCAATAGTCCTTTAGTGGTGATTGTCACTTAAACTAATAGTTTTACGACCGGCCAATGGTCAACTAATTAATGAATTATGTTGCTACATACCAAGAATTTGAGCGTGAAATGCAACATTTATTTGTGAATATGTTTATGTACAACGCATGTGGTATTTAAAGATCCACTTGTTCATGAGAATCTAATATTTGTTTTAATTCTATAGTATACTGGTATGTTCGGTGGTCAAGAGTGTGACTCGGATAAGCAATTCATAATATGGTGGCCTGTTGTTGTATCGTAAATCCTAATTTTCCATAAACTGATGATGACATCTCTGATTAGTGAATGGCTTTAAGCAATTTTCTGCAGTAAAACTGATGCTGACATCTCTGATTAGTGAATGGATTTATGCCATATCCATCGAGGAAAAAAACGTTGTAATAAATATCTAATGAACCCTATATTTCCCAAGTATCTTTCCATGAAAAGAATCAAAACAAACAAGAAATTTCAGCATCTAACAAATCTATTATTACTTACCTGATGGGAGGCTTGAATGAGAACGACAATTCGCGGCGATGGGAGAGCTTGGAGATCATGTCACCTCTTCCCTTCTCTCGGCTAGCCTCAAGATGGGCCAATCGGCTAGGTTAAGAGGAGGAGGGGACAATGGTCTCTTTAAATAGGTAGCCCTCCTTGTTTCTTAACCCATCAAGCCACCACGGAGGCAAGAAACTTATCACCTTCTAATTAGGCAACCACAAGCCTTCTTATCACATTGGGACAAACCCAGCTTTTTAAAGAAACCCCAAGATGGGTTAAGGTGTTGATCACAAATGTCTAACAATCACTCACTTCGTTCACACTTTAACTAATCTAAAAGTACACAATTTTGACGATGCTGGATTGATCGGCTCTAAATAGCAGATGGATATCCTTCTAAATTTTGAAAAATCTGTTGACTCTCACTATCCCTGTGCTTCTTCGCATCCACCAGGTTCAAGAATATCACTAGTGAAGGACCATGGATGCACAATGTTGCTTCTTTCTGAATTGACACTAGACAGTTCTATAGTCATAAAGCTAGGTATTTTCAATGAACCCCAAGACTTCTCCTTTATTCATCCCACTTCATGCCCCAAGGTACGTCATTCTGATGCTTTACAGGATCTCTGCCTCGTGAATCCTTGTCACACTCTGTCCGAACGAATATTTACCAATGTGGGTCTAAATCACATCTAGCCCAAACAAATGCAGGAAAAACGAGGTACAACCTCACAGCCTGTCATGTGGAGAATTCCACCATGCAGATGAGCAAAGTAGAATTACATGTACTCTTAAAAAAATAGCACATGCACAACAACATATAAGAAATGATGCAATCAAACACTATCAAACCACGGGCCAAAGACGCTCGACAATAATCATCAGCTATAAGCTCCCACTTAACTTACCATTCTTAACAAAAAACTAGTCTACACACTCAATAATATCATATATGCTAATCATAAACTGCATCAACTACCTATCACCATAAAATACAAAATGGCCCATGACAAATAAAATCAAAGGTAAAGATCGAATAACTAAACTATAAAGTCAATAAAGAAAAAAAAGTTATCAATGAAATGGCTCTTTCTTCAAGTTTGTGGCTTCACCTTTGTTGTGCTCCTCTGAGCACTCCTCCTCAGATACACGGAGAGATCAACTGGTAAGATTCCATTTTATTTCCTGAGTGTTATAACTCACTTTGAACTTATCAGACGAAGCTGTTAGCGAATAAACTGTCAGGTGCACAATAAAATCATCATAAATCCTTTATTCTCTGAGCCCTATAGCTAGCTTTGATATTTTCATGACGTGTTCTCAAATGTTCCCATTGCCATCATATCTGAAATTAACCAACTGGGTGATGTAATTGTATTGAAGAGACCTTTGTGTTTCCATGAACTAAACCTAAATATTCTTTCCAAGCTCCTTAGCCGTATCAGTAGGTTTTCACCTGCCCCCTAGTGTTTCATCAAGCGATGTACATATGATCATTATCGCCATCCTAATTTCTATATCTTATTTGGTGTAAAGAAGTGTTTCGTGATTCTGTAGAGTTTTTGGAGGGTACCGGTGGCCTATCATGTATGAGTATGAAATCATAGTCTAAATAGCCTAACGAAATATCTATAGCCAAAGTGCCAAACATTACGTCAAATCATTCGAGTCTTCCGGGGGCTCAACTTCAGCTAAATATATATGTACGATAGACTCAGCTATGACTGCTTTAACAATGACCACATATTACTAAATATCGCTAAGAACTCTGGCACTATACAACTAAAATCTATTAAGCATAGTTGTCAAATGTGTGAAGCTAGGGCAGACCCCCTAGGGGCTAGGCGACAAGGGAAAAAAATGAATTTTGATGTATTTATAATGGATCATTCGTGCAACGTGTAAAATGAAAATAAAACAAAGAATAATTGATAGTTATACCACTACCAAATACCAACACACTACAAACTATCAGGTACCAAGCAAGGCAAAAACATTGCAAACAAATAAGGAGAGCGAAAAAACTAGATGTTGTGGCACAAATTTCAAGTATCTAGCAAATGCTGGAGATGTAAAAGAATGACTTGAACCATACTTGTCCCCAAACGTTCTGGAGTTGCTGCTGAGTAGATTGTTAATTGTCTTGGCGTGATTGGTACTAAACCAGTTGTTGTCGTTGTTGCTAATGCGGGTCCTATTGCTGAATAGGTTGAGAGTTCCTCATCACACTGCAATATATCCGTATATGCCCCAATTTTTCGCAACTATTGCAAGTCCTTTTCGATTTTGGACATGTTCGAGACACATGCCCAGATTCTCCACAATTGAAGCAAGTCGCATTCATCATCCTACAGGGCATGGTGTCATGCTGCCTTCCACAAATTTTGTATGAGGGACTAAGAAGAGCGAGGCCTGCGAACTTTTGAATCGAGGTCGTTTAAAGTTATTGGTTGGTAGAATTGGTGTTTTAATATTATTGCCTAATAACTCCCTCTTCTTCACATGGAATTCGCAGAATTCCTTACAATCTTCTTTTGTAGCCATTGCTCGTCGAACTGACAAAGAGTAATCTTCCAAAAAGAACATGGAAATGCGCGTACGAATATTGGGCCTGAGACCCCTATCAAACTTTTCTGCTCGCTCAGCTTCTGATAGAGGGTGTCGATAAAATCGTTCTAAATCAACGAACTTTGCCTCATAATCCGTGACACTCAGATTTCCCTGCTCCAACGTAAGTAACTCATATCCCTTCTTTTGTCGAATGTGTTTAAGATAATACTTCTCAAAAAAGAACTTGACAAATTTCTCCCATACGACCTCATCTTCACTCTCGACCTGAGATCTCAGCATCATTTTCCACCACCTCTTGGCTTCCCCAGCCAGTAAGAAAAAAGCATAAGTGACCTTCATCTCCACTGTACGCTTCATCACCAGAAAGATGTTTTCAATATCTTCAATCCGTTGTTCAGCTTCCAGTGTCTTGGTAGATCCTCTAAAAATCGAAGGGTTCATCTTCTTCAATCTTTCAAGTCTGGCTTCAGCGTCGTGGTGAATGGTGTCATAAGAAGTGGAATTTATCCCTTTTTGGACCATAGTTGCCAGAAATGTTTGCATTCCTTCCAAAACCTTTTCGACATTAGTCGAATTAGTGGCGGGTGTAATAAGGTTCTCTTCAGTCATCTAGTAATGATAAAATGTCAAAGTAAATATTAATTGTAATCAAAAGTCGTAAAAAGACACTTCATTAAATATTCACTCAATTTATTAAATTAGTAGCAGTTGACAAACAACATGGTTTATTGGGAAACAAATTACATCATAAAGCTTCAACTTAATCTATCCTAGGTATTACTAAAACTAACCTACTCATCATCTTAAATATTTATTATCTCCACCTCGATTGGGTCATAGTTCTCTATTTCCTCAGGTTCCTTACCATCTGAAAAGGCATCAAATTTTTTTAGCTCTTCATCCACAGAAGAAGCAGATATTTCCTCTGGATCATAATCAAATGTCTCATCTACTTCCGTAGGTTCCAACTTAGTCTCAACATCATCGTCATCAGATAATATGATATAGTCTGACAGTGTGTATTATGAATCTCTATAAACAGGTTTTACTTGGATATTTTCATCATCATAGATTTTTATCACCTCTAAGGGGCCTTGGTGTATAGTAAGGGTTACTGGAGGACTCAAACGAAAATGAGAAACTAGCATGCCTTAAGTGTTTAGCAACTGGATTCATACTAGACTCATTCATCTCTTAGGGTGGTGTACGTGAACGCCTAACGCAACACTTCCTAGCAGTTTGACACACTCTCACCATTTCTTGCTAACCAAGGAAATACCCAAATTAATTTCTATAGATAATATTCGATTTATTTATAACTTATAAGTCCGCAACCTAAGGTTACCTAGGGTTTCGCTAAATTCATCAAATGAATGTAGAAACAATATTTTTGAATGGTGATTTCATTGAAGAGATCTATATGGAACTACCCGAAGGGTTTGTCATGAAAGGTCAAGAGCATAAAGTGTGCAAGTTGGTCAGATCATTGTATATCGTTTGAAACAGGCTCCTAAGTTATGACATGATAAATTTGATAAAGTGATGTTATCAAATGGTTATGAAGCAGATAAATGTGTATATAGTAAATTTAATAAAACCTCTGGTGTTATTATCTGTCTTATGTTGACGATACACTCATATTTGGTTCCGACATAGAGTGCATCATTAAGACCAAACTATTTTTGTCTTCCAATTTTAAGATGAATGATATGGGAGAAGCCGATATAAATTTAGGAATCAAATTAATAAGAAATGATAAGGGTATATCTTTAACCCAATTTCATTATATTGAGAAGTTCCATAGAAAATTTGATCGCTATGATTGTAATCCAATTTCTACCTCTTATGATCCTAACTTAAAGTTGAGAAAGAATACTGGAAGGTGTGTTTCCCAACTAGAATATGCAAGGGTAATTGGTAGTCTTATGTATGCAATGCATTGTACTCGTCCAAATATTGCCTATATTGTGGGTAAACTTAGTAGATATACTAATAACCCTGATCAAGAACATTAAGATACTATATATCGAGTACTCAAATATCTTAGAGAGACTATAAATTATGCCTTGCATTATCTTGTCTATCCTGTTGATCTAGAAGGATATAGTGATGCCAGTTGAAATACAGATAGTGAAGAATCAAAGTCAACAACTGGTTGGATTTTCACTATGGCAAGTAAAGCTATTTCTTGGGAATCTAAAAAGTAAACTTGCATAACTCATGATACTATGGAAGCTGAGTTTATTACACTTGTTGCAGCATGTACAGAAGCAGAATGACTTAAAAACCTATTGGTAGACGTGCCTATAGGGGATAAACATGTCACTGCAATTACCATATACTGTGATAATGAAGTGACTCTTAAACGAGCGAATCATAAGACGTATAATGGTAAAAATAGACATATAAGTTTGAGACATAACTATGTCAAAAGTCTACTCAAGGGTGGAGTGGTGACTTTAGATTCAGTCAAGTCGAAAGAGAATTTGGTTGATCCTCTTACGAAGGGCCTTGCAAGAGAATACTTACATAAAATATCTAATGGAATGGGGCTGAGGTCTATAAAATAAAAGTCACCTTCAATGGGAACCCAACCTAAGTCTTGTGAACCATCACTTAGGTTCAATGGGAAAAATAAATTAAACGAGTAATTATGTTGGCACTAGAACAAACTATATGTTCAAAAATAACTCATTCCCATATGTCTACCAAACTAGTGTTATTTTTGTGTCTTATCATGCCAGAATTTGGTATCAAAGCTTAAGTTTAGCGAAACCCTAGGTGACCTTAGGTTGCGGCCATAAGTTAGACATAAATCGAATACTACCTATATAGATTAATTTGAGTATTTCCTTAGTTACTAGGAAATGGTAAGAGTGCATAAAGCTGCTGGGAAGTTTGTGTTAGGTGTTCACGTACACCACCCCAAGCGATGAATGAGTCTAATATGAATCCAATTGCTAAACACCTAAGGCATGTCAATTTTTCATCTTCGGCTGAGTCCTCTAGTGAGCCTTACTATACACCAGGACCCTTAGAGGTGATCGAAATCTCTTATGATGAAGATGTCCAAGTAGAACCTATTTACGGAAACTCAAAATACACATCATCAGACTATTTCATATTATCCGATGACGATAATGTTGAAGCCAAGTTGAAACCTATGGAAGCAGATGAGACATCTGATTATGATCCGAAGGAAATATTTACTTCTTCTATGGACGAAGAGCTAAAAGAATTCGATGCTTCTTCGGATGACGAGAAACCTGAGGAAATAGAGAATTATGACCCAATCGAGGTTGAGATGATAGACATCTCAGACGATGAGTAGGTTAGTTTTAGTAATACCTAAGATAGATTAAGATGAAGCTTTATGATGTGATTTGTTTCTCAACAAACCATGTTTGTCAACTGCTATTAATTAAATAAATTGAGTGAATATTTAATGAAATGTCTTTTTACGACTTATGATTACAATTAGTATTTACTTTGATATTTTATCATTACTAGATGACTGAAGAGAACCTTACTACACCCGCCACTAATTCGACTAATGTCGAGAAGGTTTTGGAAGGAATGCAAACATTTTTGGCAACTATGGTCCAGAAAGGGACAAATTTCACTTCTTCTGACACCACTCACCACGACGCTGGAGCCAGACTTGAAAGATTGAAAAAGATGACCTCTCCGATCTTTAGAGGATCTACCAATCCGCTAGAAGCTGAACAATGGATTTTAAGATATTGAAAACATCTTTCTGGTGATGAAGTGTACAGTGGAGATGAAGGTCACTTATGTTGTTTTCTTACTGGCTGGGGAAGCCAAGAGGCGGTGGAAAATGATGCTGAGATCTCAGGTCGAGAGTGAAGAGGAGGTAGTATGGGAGAAATTTGTCAAGTTATTTTTTGAGAAGTACTTTCCTAAACATGTTCGACAAAAGAAGGAATATGAGTTCCTTACGTTGGAGCAGGGGAATCTGAGTCTCACGGATTATGAGGCAAAGTTCGTTGACGTAAAACGATTTTATCGACACCCTCTATCAGAGGCTGAGCGAGCGGAAAAGTTTGATAGGGGTCTCAGGCCCACTATTTGTACGCGCATTTCCATGTTCTTTTTGGAAGATTACTCCTTGTCAGTTCAACGAGCAATGGCTACAGAAGATTACAAGGAATTCTGCGAGTTTCACGTGAAGAAGAGGGAGTTATCAGACAATAATAGTAAAACACCAATTTTACCAAGCAATAACTTTAAACGACCTCGTAGGCCTTCGCTCTTCTTAATCCCTCATGCAAAATTTGTGGAAGGCAGTATGGCACCATGCCCTGTAAGATGATGAATGCGACTTGCTTCAATTGTGGAGAATCTGGGCATGTCTTGAACATATTCAAAACCGAAGAGGACTTTCAGCAATTGCGGAAAATTGGGGCATATACTGAAATATTGTGGTGTGATGAGGAACGCTCAACCTATTCAGCAACAGTACTCGCAGCAACAACAACGACAACAACTAGTTCAGTACCAAGCACGCCAAGGCAATCAATAGTCTACTCAGCAACAATCTACTCAACAGCAACGCCTGAACAATTCTGTAATATAAGTTACCAGATTCCCAAAATAAGTAATATAATTCTTAGATTAGAACATAAGAACTTCAATCCTTCCTCTCGAATGGTTGCTCCCAGATTCTCAAAATCTTCGTGCAATCTCCACTTGTTGACCATGAGTGCCGAGGATTTCCGACTCAACGCGTATGCTACTACATTCACCTTGCAAGGATGATACTGAATAGTGCAATCACAATTCTTTAGAAACTCCATCCAACATCGTTGGTGCATGTTCAATTCCTTCTGTGTAAAGAAATATTTTAAAGTCTTGTGATCAATGAAAATTTCGAACTTCTCCCCTTACAGGTAATGCCTCCAAATTTGTAAGGCAAAGATAACCGCTACAGGCTCCAGATAGTGAACTGGGTAGTTTTGTTCATGAGGCTTCAACTGTCTTGATGCGTAGACGATGACCTTCTTGTGTTGTATAAGTACACAGCCTAAATCTCTTCCTGATGCGTCACTGCAAACTTGAAATCCTCCACTTCCTGATGGAATTGTCAAAATTGGTGCTAATGTCAATTATTTTTTTCAACTCTTGAAAACTTTGTTCGCACTCGTCCGCCAATATGAACTTGACACATTTTCTAGTGAGCTTAGTCATTGGAAGTGCAAGAGTGTAAAGCCCATATCGAGTAAGTAGTTGTCAAGACCCCGGGAGATAAGTAACGGCCCCACTCTTACATGCAAGATGCTTTTTGAGTGGGTATGGCAGCTCATGCGACGGGTCGACCCATACCAAAAACAAAACCTTGAAGGAAAATGACGACAAGTACAAACATCTTGACACGTGGGACCAAGTGGAACCACCCAAAGAAGACAACATCTTGACACGTGGCGTCTGGGCGTTACAAAATAGTATCAAAGCCGAGGACGGTTCTCTTACAAAGATATGGAGATTGTAACGTCCCACATTTAGTAAGTAGTTGACCTGGCCCTGGGAGATAAGTAATGGCCCCACACTTATATGCAAGACGCGTTTTGGGTGCGTAAGGCGGCCCACGCAATGGGTTGACCCATACCAAAAACAAAACCTTGAAGGAAAATGGCTACTAATAGGGACCAAGGAAGTCTGGTGAAACCAAGTGGAGTCACCCAAAGAGGACAATATCTTGACACGTGGCGTAGGGGCGTTACAAAAAGAATGTAATGACCCAACCCATTACTCGACCAGATTCGACCCATGAGCACACACACACCCTAACTTGCATATGTTATACATCATAACCCTTCCCCTTACAACTTAAATCCCCAAATTAAAACTCACACGCAGCCGAGCCGTTTCCTTCTTCTTCAATTCGGTAACGCCCTCTTTACTCGACGTTTAATACCGAATCCAAACGGTCACCCACCGAGCCTATATACAGAGCTCTTCTCTTCCTCATCTTCTACACCAAGCTCTCTTCTTCAAACTTCTCTTTTTCTCTTCTTTCCTTAAGGTCTATTTTCTTTTATTTAGTTTATTTTATTTAAAATTTTAATTTTTGCATTTTAATTCTGATTTTTTATTTTAATTCTGATTATGTATTTAATTTCTGGTTTTATATTGTAATTTTTTAACTTTGACTTTATATTGCAACTCTGGTTTCATAGTTAAATTCTGGTTTTATATTTTAAATTATGGTTTTATTCTGATTTTGCATTTTAATTTCTGGTTTATATTCTAGTTTTATATTTTAAATTCTGGTTTTATTCTGGTTTTATATTCTGATTTTTCATTTTAATTTCTGGTTTATATTCTGGTTATATATTTTTCAAGTATGTAGTAAATCCCTAATGTATTTAAATAGATTAAAACTGGAATTTAATCAGTTTTATGTATTTTCGAAACTTATGTTAAATCATGAAGTTTTAAGATTTTTAATGCTAGATTTTATAAATCAGGCTTCCATTTGAAACTAGGGATATTTTCTTAAAATATGATTATAATAATTAGGTTCTGAAATTAAGGGGATTTAAAAACTGTTATTATAATAAATCAGATTTTATGTTTAATATTAAATCATAGTTTAATTAAGGGTTTTAAAATTGGATTATAAATCAGAGCTGTTTTAAATTAAGGATTTCGGTAATTCAATGTTTTCCAAAATAGGGATTTGAAATAACTCGATAAAATCCAACCTAACTTCGATGACCCTACCTTAGTTCGCTCTCTCTATCTCAGCTTCGACAATATTTTTCTTGGCCACTTTCCCCTTGCCAAGTAACCACCGGAACTGTGAAACTTCACGCTGTCCTCATGAGACCTTTTGATTCGGCGATTGAGGCAAATAACCTATCCCATAGCATGGTTTAAACACATACTTTAATAGATAATGAAGCTTGTTCTTTACATAGACTATGCTATAACATTAAGATAATTATATGTATGAATGACTATTGATGGTATTGATGACTTTAGATTTGTCTCGCGCAATGATAATTATTTTAATTGAATTAAGTTGTGATTAGTAAAATATTTCACAACATATGATCGTCGTAAGCATCGTTTAGTGATTTTAACTTTCACATGATGTCTTTCTATATGATATAGAATTGTTCTAGAATAAGAATTGATAGAGTATGATAAATTTCCAAGCGAAAATTGATATGAAAGGCTATAGAAATGATGAATGTCATAACATAAGGTTTTAAATAAAAACGATATGATATTTGAATAAGATCTTCATGGGGTCGCATGGTAGTATTGGATTACCAGGTCCATTTGTGTACTTCCGTAATACGAAGTAAACTCAGTCAAGCCGAATCGACACAATTGACAATGGGATTGATAAAAGACATGGAAATCTCCTTTATGACTGGTATCCAAGATGAATGATAATATGGTAGTATTGGATGAACAAGTTCATTTGTGTACTTCCGTACTACGAAGTAAATCTCGTCAAGCCGGATTGGCACGGTTGACAATGGGATTGATAAAAGACATGGAACCCTCCTTTATGATTGGTATCCAAGATGAATGATAATATAGTAGTATTAGATGAACAGGTCCATTTGTGTACTTCCGTAATACGAAGTAAACCCCGTCAAGCCGGATCGGCACGGTTGACAATGGGATTGATAAAATACATGGAACCCTCCTTTATGACTAGCATCCAAGATAAATGATAATATGAATACAACTGCATTTAGATCGGTGTTATTATTTTAACAATTGTACAATATACAAAGTACAATTGTAGACTATGTTATTTTTTGTCCTTCTTTATATAGAATCATTAAATGATATAGATGATAGTATTTCTCTTATGATATGTAGTTCTCAATTTGAAACTGATAAAATTATTGTAAGAATTATATTACTTATTTGGGGATTATTTATTGAGTTTTATCTCACCTCATTGCTATTTAAATTTTAGAGGCCGGACCTCGTGGCTCAGGAGCTGCATTTCAAGAGGAGACTTTAGAGGACTTGTTGAATTAGCTTTGATTAGAAGTTGTTTAATTTTGGGAATCAAATAAATGTAACTTTGAATTTTAGTTAATGAGAATGGACTGTTGTGTTTCCTTTATTTGAATTTTGATTATTGAATGCGTTCATGTGCCGAAATGGATCATTTATCGAATACCATCGTCCTTGGGCAAGTTGCCAAGATACCATATCCCTGGTGGGTGCCATGTGGAGCCACACAAAGATGAGCAAGTTTTTCTAAAATCTAAAAAAACCCTCTTTTAATAGCCTAATACTGTTTTCAAGTAGGCCCTTTTTTTTCTAAACAGCCTTATCCAAAATGGCAAATTTATGCTCTAGATTAAGCACAAAAAATTTTTTTTAAATCGAATACCTTTCAGCAACGCATAGAAGATCGTCTGCTTCAGCCATTGGAGATAAATTTATGGGAGTTAAAGAACCAGCACTCCTATCAACAGCAAACTCTATAAGTTTTCGAGCTTCACATTTTTTTTTTCTTATAAGAAGAGAACCCATTAAGATCAATTTCTCTCCACAGAGAAGGCTCCTTAGAAGCCTCATACCAAGAAGTGCAGCACAATGGTGCGCCGACAATTAGGTCTTCGATACGACCCAGTTTATGGTATATGATTAAGAGAAGATCTCTGTCTAGATCAGCCCATGAACACCGTCGATTCTCTCCTTCTTCTTTCTCTTTCTCTCTGATTCTTCTTGTCCTCTTGGCAATGGTTCCATAGAGAGAGACGGGTTTTGATTTGGAAAAGAAACCCACCCAGAAACGCCAGAGGTTGTTTAATGAGAGGGCAGGTGGCAAAGAGAGAATAGGAATTTTTCGAGCTGACGTTACTACCACACCGCTTTATGTTACATCCACCTCACTTCGCAATAAAAAAGTTGTTGACTCATATTAGGTGATGGAGATCGTTTTTTTGTCCTAATCTTCCACACAGTAGACCCGAAGAAAACAAGCCTATTATCATAGGGTCAGATGTTGATTCCAATTGGCACATATCGCAAAAAGTGATTGTGAATTGTGTATCATCAAACATCTTACATTCATTTTTGGGATGTGTGCCTCGCGGAATCAACATCTGACCGTCAGATAGGAGGGTCGTGATCTTCTAATGTATTGTGTGGAAGATTTTCCAAAAAATGAACTCCATCATATGATTTGAAGCAGCCAACATTTTTATCTTTATTTTACTTAGTCGATCGTAGCATAAAGTGGTGTGGTAGTAAGACCAACCTTTTTTCCAACGTTTTGAGTCAAAGATGCAGGTTTTCCACCCAATATGGATGTATGTGAATCTAAAATCACACACAACGCCTATATTTACTATTGTACTTTAACTTAAATATCAGTAATAATATAACTTATACAAGTAAATTATGTATATATAAGCTTATAAAATCATGTTAACCTTAGTTGTATTATAATAATGAGAGACCCAAAGTTACTCCCAAAAAGTCAAGGGATTGACCAATCACTCAGTGAAAGTCAAGGAAATCAGTTACATTTAAAAGAAAAGTTAAATAGTTAAAAGATGAGCAAAGCAGGGTTGCTACATGCAAACCGGACCAAGTATAATTGACACCTTGCATTTCGAAATCAAGAAGTCCACAGGCTTTAATAAAATTGTTAAACTGCCTCATTCCTCTACTATCGACTTTCCCTCTCTTGTCTCATACTCAAATCTAATAATATTGATGTCTCCCCCAATGCACCACGGTGCTTCCCATCTATTAAATATAGCGGCTAGCTCAAATCAGAACTCAAATCTTCTTTCTTCAATATTCGGGCCATAAACTCCACTGAATCCTCAAGTCTTTATCATCTACTTTATTTTTCAATAAAACTAAAAAAGAGAAGTTCCCCACTTCCACTTCTAAACCTTCTGTAATTAGACTGTTCCAAGATACAATGATGCCTCTCGAGGCTGCCTTAGACTCCAAGCATCCCCGTTTCCAATAACTACCATCGAGGACTAATCTGAACTTACGACTACCAACAACATCCCATTTTGTTTCCTGGAAGGAAACCACACAAGGTTTAATAGACTTAATAGTTTGATTTGTCATAGCCCTTTTGTTCAAATCTCCCAACTCCCTAACATTCCAGGGCAAAATCTGCGTCAAACAACCAAACAACCCAAGCACTCCCCAGACCAAGAGTCGAGATGAGAGACTAGATGGTGTTTCATCCTCTCCCCCCAAGTTGACCCCATTTCAATTTTACAAGTTCTCTTTTACCCTTTCCTCAAGTATTTGGAGTGGTGCTCTCCCTTTTTCTAATTATGCCATCAAACACTGCTCTCAAGGATTCATTTGAACCTTGGAAGGTCATGCCATGTTACTCGTCAACTCTAACAATTTTTTCAATGAAATTCAGATTGAATTATTCATATCCTTTGGTATGGTCTCCCTTGATGCCACTTCTACCCCCCTAGCTTTGGTTCGGACAAGGCTTAGATATATTACATTTCCTCAGCCCTCCATTACGTAATAAAGAGAATTGAAAATTATAATTTTAATTCAAAACATCAAAATTCCTAAGATCAGCAATAATAGACTCAAATAATACTCGCGGTCCAAAGATTAGGGAGGATATCACCTGTACGAGTGTGTACCCATACAGGTGAAGTTAATAACTTATGTCAAAAATCAAAATCATAAAAATCAATAACTCTTAATTCTTAAAGTCAATTACTTAAAATTTAACATAGAGTTAATAGTTATTACATCTAGGATGTTTGGCATGAGTTTTATATCGATTTCACACAAAATAAAGATTTTGCTTGGGCCTTAGGCAGAGTTTTCAGTATTATTACACAAATGGGTACATGGCCATCCTTAGTTTCTTCTATTGTGTTCTTATTTGCTTTCATAAATTTAGTGACTTTTGGGATCACAATTGAGATTATAGTTTGTCATTCATTTTAGATTTTGACAACATCTAAGTTAGAAATTGAACTTTTTGATTTGTAAGAAAGTTCGATATATGGTGATTGTCTTCATTTTTCCTTTGTTTAGTTGAAAATACAGTAATAAACATACTTTGCAGCATAGATGTTTATGTATGATTTTTTGGAAATATAGTGTGCTTTGGATATTCGTTTGTTAATGCATTAGTAGGCCAAAGAATGCTTAATTTGTTGGGTATTTTGCCTAAGTAAATTGTCTCTAAATCAAAAAGTTGTATCCCTATAGTTATATATATTTTTATAGTTTATTTTCGATTGCATTTGTTGAAGTACGAAATTAAGAGTGAGTTTATCTCTTTTTTAATTTCTTAGTTTATTTTATCTTCATGACCCGTTTTCTTTTCTTCATTTTATTGTATTTTTATTTAGTAATTCACTTGTGCCAAAAGGTAACTATGCTTTGATTTTCTTGTGAAAGTAGCCATTATTAAAAAGAAAAAAAGGCTTGTACTGATGTGCATCTCTTTTGAGTGGTAGAATCTCTATTTGCTTTCTTTATAGTTATTTCCTTCGTAAATCTCTAAAATGTTCTATACCTCTTTATTTATTTGATACAAACCAAAATATTGTATTCTCTCTTCCTTCATACAAACATAATTCCTCTTAAATGCAGTTAAATTTGCAAATATTTGTGAGCTGCTATTTGCAGAATAATCAAGCCTACTGTGCATACCATGTTTTGAAAGGTAACTGCTGTCCGTTTTTCTCCCTAATTGGACTGACCTTCATTGCTTATCTTTTCATCATATAATATAAATTAGTTTTGAATGTCTGTGATTTCTTCAAAATAATGCCCATGTTTTTCGTGGAGAGAAAATATATTCTTTTGTAACATCTCATTCTTGTTTGGTCTCTAAATATGAAGGAACACAAATGGTTCAATCCTGTTACTTGCTTGCAATATCATGCTTTTAGATGGATCTTCTTCGTGAAGCTGAAGCAACATTATGCCTGGCTAACGAGCTTTATGCAGTGGTGGCAGATAATCAGTTATCTTCAAATGTAATTTTTTTTTTGTACTTTTTTATTTATTGAAACAATTCATTTATAAACTAGAGGGCAACTATGTGAGGGTTTAAGTACAAAATGTAGTTTAAGGTGGAGTATCCGTTAACTAGACAGTGGGGAAAAATGACCATGAGATCATGTTCAGTTGTACTTTGGCTGAAACTTTACTGTGTTACATGTTAGTTGATCTCTTTCCGTTTACCATGCCTCTGATAGGGCTTCCTCATTATTTTGGCTATTCTTTTTCAATGCAGGTTCCAAATGGTGTAGCGGGGCATTATCTTCTTGGGCTTATTTCCAGGTTGTTATATCTTCATATTCTTCTTCTTAATAGTCACACATATTGTACTCCCAACCTTTATACTAGAGTCTATTTAGTGTAGAGTTTGAGTTGCCTCTTTATCATCCTAGATCTATCAGACCTTTTTTTGCACACGTTTAAAGCAAACGTATCTTGTTTGGTAAATAAAGAATGCCTATGTGTGACTCTAAGTATACTATATGCGGTATGCAGTTTAAGACAAAACAGAACAATGAAAATGCTTGCAAGACAACACAAATTGAGATATCCGTATATTGAAATATATAAAAGGTTGGGCTTACCAAACATTAACTTTGGAACAAAAATGAAATGTAATGTTAGTGAATTGAAATTATTGAACCATGATATCATTGAAAGAAAATCATCACTTTAGTCCCAATAAGCTAAATTGTCAGAGTCCCATATATGATAAGTTAGGATTAAACATATATTTATGAAATTTTGATTTTTGCAAGGCAATTGTGTGATGTTTTGTGAATATTTGATTATGTGAGATTTGATCATTGGAGATCGAATTTCCTTGACATTATGTGATGTCTTATTAATGATTCATCATATTTATCTAATATATTAGGCTATCAATCAACAAAGCTAATTGCGTCGTTTGATTTTAGAAAATAGAGTATTTCTATTGGCTATATCGTATGTTGTATGGCATCATTAAAAAAACAAAACGAAAAATATTATTATTGTTATTTATGTTATTAGTATAATAATAAAAATAACAATAACTTAGTCTATTATTTCTATTGTTGTTTATTTATTTTACCCTACCAGTATAGTAGTATATATATATATATATGGGAAATTTACCTGATCGACCCTGTCAGATACACTTTTACGTTAGAGGTCCTATATTTTCACTTTTACTCAAATCGACCAACCGGGAGCCTAGCTGATCCTAAGGATAGCAAAAAGTCCAAATTACCCCCTTTCTTTAAGACACAAAAATATTATCTTCTTCCTCATTTTAATTTGGTACAGTTTCTAAAAGTTAGAGGTGGCGAAGGTGACGACGTTTTCTCCTCAATCCAAACTATTCCGATCTGCTGTTTGGGTTGACCCAGATACACCTTTTTCGTCAGATTGTAGCAGATTAAAGTGAGGAAGAAGAGAATACACTTATATAATTTAAAAGTTTAAATATTTGCATTTTTCTATATTTACGTGATGTGAAGCGAGATCTATTCCGATCCAAATTATTTGAATCGACCTAGAAACTCCTTTTTCGTCAGAGACTGTAGCAAATTAGAATGAGGAAGAAAAGAATACACCTATATAATTTAAAATTTTAAATATTTGCATTTTTCTATATTTACGCGATGTGAAACGAGATCTATGTCGTTTGATTTGAAGGCCGCAATATAAAATCGATAGTGACAAAGATAGATATGAAAAAAAAGGCGATATCGACTCTGTACACAGTCAGTACCGACCATTTTAAGAGTCGTCAACGATTATTTATAGAGTCGTCATCGATTATGTACAGAGTTGCTATCGATTATATAAATTTAAAAAAAATAATATATATATATATATATATATATATATATATATATTTTTTTTTTTTTTAAATTTATATAATCGATGACGACTTTGTACAGAGTCGATGACAACTTTATACAGAGTTGATGACGACTCTTAAAATTATTGATATCGATTGTATTAAGAGTTGCCATCAATTATTTTATATATATATATATATATATATATATATATATATATATATATTTTTTTTTTTTTAAAGAGGCGATATTACTTTTTTTCGTGTCTATCTTTAGTGTCATCTATTTTATTTTGTGGCCTTCAAATCAGACGGCATAAATCCGATTTCACATTGCGTAAATATAAAAAAATATAAATATTTAAAATTTTAAATCATATAGAACAACAAAAAGTGTAAGAAGGGATGTTTCAGACTTTTTGTGCTAGCTGAAAATGACTTAGCTAATGGATAAAGGTGAGGGCCTATGTCATAAATGGTCGAAATGACTTGGCTAAAAGCTGATCGATTTGAGTAAAGGTAAGGGCCTCTGGCATAAAAGGTGCATAGGGTCAAGGTAAATTTCTATATATATCTATATACATACCCTTGGAAGATCGGCTTTCCTTTCTCCTCGACTGCATTGCCTCAACAATGGAGGAGCCCAATGCGAAGAGAACAAGAAAACGAATCAGAGAGAAAGAAGAGAGAGAGAATCAACGGTGTTCATGGGCTGATCTAGATAGAGATCTTCTCTTAATCATATACCGTAAACTGGGTATCAAACATCTCATTCTGGGTGGTGCTCCTTTGTGCTGCTCTTCTTGGTATAAGGCTTCTAAGGAGCCTTCTCTCTGGACAGAAATCGATCTCAGTGGGTTTTCTTCTTCTTCTTCTTGTATAACGAATCAGCTTCAATCTCGTAAACTTATAGAATTTGTTGTTGAGAGGAGTTTTGGGTCTATGACTTCAATAGATTTCTCTCACATGGCTGATGAAGACGATCTCCTCTACGTTGCTCAAAGGTAACTTTTTTTCCCTTTCCTTGTTTCCATTTTTGAGAAAATGCAGATTAAGCAAAGTTTACAATGAAGCTGGCTGTGAAATGGAGTGGGCTCCTTAGGGTTGCCTTAGTTTTTCATTTGGGCTCGTTTGGCGACAAGGAAAATGGCTCATTTTTCCTGTAAATGAGCTGAAAATTCAAATTTCCCCAATTTTCCTTTATTTGGCAACCGCAATGAGGCCCACACTGAAAATGAAAACTTCCCCATTTGCATAGATTCAGCTTTTAGTCACTTTTTTTCTGAAAATTAATTTTAAGCATGCACTACAAATATGCTTGAATCCCAAAGTTTTACTTTTTCAAATCGTACAGAATAATTTTTTTTAATTTTACCTAAATATGCCAATCAACATTTAGAAATTTTCGTAGGTCCTACAAATATTTTTTTTCCCTACAGAAGAAAAAAATGTATTTTTCCCTACAAATTTCCAAATGAGGCTTTCGAGTGTTGTCTACCAGTTTAGCCTTTGGGGGCGTGGAACGCACTCGGAAATGGATGTTTTCTGAGTTCCATACCAGTTTCATTTTCCGAGTTATTTACTCGAAAACCTCAGACTTTTAGGCCTCGTTTGGCAGTTTCAGAGCTTTCCCGAGAAAACCCTAGAAAATGAGCTTTTCCAGAGAAAACCACGGAGAATGAGCTCCTCCCTAGAAACTTCAAATTCGCAGAAAGTCGTTTTCCTTGCAATTGTTCTTGAGTTACCCAGAAACTCATTTTCGTATGGTTTCTACCTTTTCTTGTGTTCTTCACTTTCTCAAGAAAATGTTAGAAAGTGCAATGTCTTCTTGCGTGTGCTAGAGCCGCCCGTATTTATGCCGTTCATCGAAGCGGTTATACTGATAAGATGATTGTCAAAATTTATATATTTTCAATCGGTAATGTGTTGAAGACTTTTGCCTGGCAGATTCTGAAAATACCAATTCTAATATGTGGTTACTTTAAAGTTTTCTTAAGGGATTGTTTAGGCTTCAGATTTATGAGATTTTCTTATGATTCCTTGTGGGAATAATGTCACATGACTGCCTTTAAACAAGTTATTAATCATGGTAAACTAAACTGAGTGCAAAAGTCATTCACTGGAGGATCTGAACCATGATTGCCATATGTATATGTTTTAAGGGATAATGGTTCTTGACCGACATTTAAACACCAAAATGGTGTTTAAATGATCTTACACCTTTAAAGTTAGATTTTTTATCTCACAAAATTGCTGTGTGATTTATCATTATGCAGTGGCGCACATCTGTGATCAATCTAAATTTTCCAACTGGTAATCTATCATTGGAACATGCTTCAGCCCAAAAAAAACATGCCTACAAATGGATGTGAACCATCCGATTGAGGAAATTTAATACCAGCCATTAAATGATCTTACACCTTTAAAATTAGATTTTTTATCTCACAAAATTACCGTGTGATTTATCATTATGCAGTGGCGCACATCTGTGATCAATCTAAAATTTTCCAACTGGTAATCTATCATTGGAACATGCTTCAGCCCAAAAAAAACATGCCTATAAGTGGATGTGAACCATCTGATTGAGAAAATTTAATACCAGCCATTAAAACTAATGGTTGATATTATAGTCCACAGATCAGATGGCCTAAATCTCTCCATAAAACACCATTTTTGGGCCTGTTGCACTTCATTCTATGATCTATCGCTTTGATGGTATGGATCACCCACATCTTAAACCATTGTTCCCTTTTTCAATGGTTAAAGTTAAAGTGCACTAATTGGATAGTAAGAATCCTCTAATAAATGTGTTTTTTTTGGCTGATTGATGTGTCACTGATGGGCTGCTTGTTGAACTACTTGAATTAATCAAATAATTTCATCATTTCCGTGAGTTTCAGGTGCCCAAAGCTCAAACATTTTTCTCTAAGATCAAGAACTAAACAAATGGTTGAGGAAAAGATTTTTATGGCAATTTGCAAACTAAGCCAACTCGAAAGCATGACTATTGACGAACATATCAGTTGTGGGATAAGGATGGAGTATGACAGAGATATCAATTGGGGGGACATTCTTACAATCTTCAAACCTGGATTGAATTTTCTTTATCCAGATTGTGAATGTGAATTGACCGCTTTCCACGAGGAACGATATCAGGATAAAATTCTTCCACTCTTCAAAGACCTGGTTTGTATTATTCGTGCCCTTAAGGTTAAGATTCGTGGACTCGAGGACCAGGTTCGTGATTTCGAGGCCAGCGCCAGTCCTTACGATGAGGATTCGATTCGTCATCTGAAGGCCGAAGTTTGTGAATTCAAGGATGAAATCATTGCTCACCATGATCACTTGGTTTGTGAACTCAACAGCATGACGCGGGAACTTCGTGAGAGCGCAGAGACGTATATAAGAAGATGAGATTCTACTGTTAGCTTCGGGTTTGAGTGTAGTGATGTGGATATGCATAGATGGCACTATTGAGATATTTGATGAGATATTGAGATGCATTGGCCTCATTTTGATGGAAGTGGGAGATGGAGATGGGTTGTCTTGGGAAGATGATGAGTACTACTTATGATCCTTGGTTGCAGTGGCCAGCATAGTGACAAATTTGGCTTTCGGCCATATTTCGGTAGAGGCTTGTTTTGTTTCATTTCAGATAAATTTCGAGAAAATTTAACAAAACTTTCAACAAAATATGTGGAGTAATATATATATATATATATATATATATATATATATATATATATATATATATATATATAATATTTATTATAAATGATCAAATTAAAATGGATTTCATTAATTTCGGTAAAATTTCGTTAATTTGGCTGAAATTAAAGACATCTAAGAATTTCACTGAAATCAACCAAATTTTGCCCAAAGTTTAATCTAACCCCTATTTCGGTGAATTTCAGCCAAAGTGCATTTCAGTATGATTAATACAATTTGATTTAGGATACCCTCTATGTGGGCATTCAAATGTGTATGAGCAATGCATCCAAAGAAATAGATGTTATCAAACATTGTCTTTTCTTTGTTTTTAAGATTGACCAAACAACTAAATTTGGAAAGTAGTAAGTAGCTTTATAAAATTCAAAATCTTTAAAACAACTGAAATTGAAAAACATGAATTTTGAAAGGAAACGTCCAAACTAGCCCCAAGGGATTGTTTGGGATTGAGATTTGTGAGTTTTTTTAATTAATGATATCTTATAAAAACTTCCTTATTTATTTGGGTTTTTGGTTCCCAGATCTCAAAGAGTTTTCTTTGGTATCAAGACCTAAACAAATAGATGAGGAAAAGATAATTATGGCAATTAGAAAACTAAGCCAACTAGAAAGTATGTCTATTAACAAAGATAGGGTATGGGCTGAAATGCTTATAGACTTCAAATCCACATTGAATCATTAATGTAAGTTGAGTGCTATTGACGAAGAACTATCTCGGCGTAAAATTCTTCGATTCTTCATAGTCACGTGAGTATTATTGTATCCAAATTGTGAACGCAAGCGCTATATTTGTGAACTTGAGGGCTCAGTTCATGAACTCAAAATTCATGAACTCGGGCCTTCAATTTGTAATCTCTGGCGTTTGATGCATGAAGAAGAGCGCTTGATTCGTGATCGCAAAGGTTTGATTCGTGAACTTAAGTGTTTTTTTAATTTGTGAACTCAAAAGTTTAATTCTCATGGTTTTGATGGAAGTGGGAGACTAAGATGGGTGGTCTTGGAAAAATGATTATATATATAATTTTTGGGCTTTTGGCTTGTGGCTTTTATTTTATTTTTTTGTTTTTCGTTTTTCTATTTTTGATAATCTGAGGATCCGGGCCTCTTAGAGCGCCCGACTAATCCTAGGGGCACGTGCGTGCCCCAAGCTAGCACATGTTGGGTCAGCACAGAATTTAAATCCCTAGTATGGCCTCAAGGAGGGGATTCAAACTCAGGTCTCCCCCTTTCTGAGGCAGGTACCTGACCAGCAGGCCAAATCCCTTGAGGTTGGCTTGTGGCTTTTATTAGTATACTCTTTAGAGTTTAGCTCTCGGGGATAAAGTATGGTGACCTTTTAAACAGTTGGCTTTGGTTGTTTTTTAAATTGTTGTTGTTTCTTAATGATGATTATATTGGATCTTGTTTTCAGTTTGCTTTATCTTTATAGTTTAAAATTGGTTTATTTCTTAGTTTCAGGTCTATCTTGTAGAAAAGTCAAAAAAAGATAGGTACGCAATGGCCTTGTTTTGGGTTGTTGATTTTTTTTTAATGTTTCATTTTTGCAATATATTTTGATGTGGTGGGCACTGCAATTTTAGTTTGTAAATCCAGAAAATTTGAGATTTGGTGTAGTATTTGTGTGTGATTTCATGGCAGCTTGAATATTTTTGTGTTTTGGGTTTGCAGTTTTTACTATATATTTTGATGTGGGCATTGCAACTTTAGTTTGTACATCCAGAAAAAATCCAAATTTGGGTAGCATTGGTGTGTCATTTAATGGGTTGATGTTAGAAATGGAGATGCCTATGGCCGAACCAGGATCTTTGTATGAAACCCCGACGTCGTCGGTTGCATGGTGACTAATATCATGCGTCTCGTTAAAAAACAACAAAAATTAGGCATGGCTTCTAACTATATATGAGGTCAAATCCCCAATGGTTCTTATTTACTTTGTCGCTGTTGAACTGGTCCTTCTCATAAATTGATGAGGGCATCTCTTAAAAAACATATTGAATCTTACCTAATGTTTATTTGTTTACTTTGGAGTTGTTGGATGTTGTAGAAAAGTATCTCTCACTTGAGATGGATTTAATGGATGTTGCTTGATTTGTTAAATTTAGTTGTTGGTCATGAAATTCTCTCATTCACCTGAATCTTCATCTATGACCTAGTTATCTCCTCTTTATTTAATCTACAATTAAGTCGGATTGGAATCTGAGCAACCTTTAGTGGAATATTAAGACATAAATTTTTTAAACTACGTTAAATATTTATTTAAATAATAAAAAAATCGATAGAAATATTTTAATGGGAGCTACAACTTGCACACAAGATTTCTACTGTGGCACAATGCTAAAATTTGTACTTTGAGATTTTTTCCCATGTGGAATACCATCTAAGCCCTTTGATTTTGAAGGCCATGATGTAAAATCTTAACTGCCAAAGATCGGCATCAAATGTGATCTCTATCATCTAATTCAATACAGTCAAAGACCATCATCTGATTCAATGCTAATTCAATGGTTGACTGAGAAAAATTGGCTGATAGAGATCATGTTCCGTGCCAATCTTTGGCAGCAAAGATCTTTACATCATGGACTTTGAATCAAAAGACTTAGATGGTGTTCCACATGGCACAGATCTCCAAAAATATCAAGTCCTTTTGGAGCAATGTGCCACAATACAAATCTCGTGTGCAAGTTGTAGCTCCCTATTTTAACTCATGCAGAAATATTCTAACCCATAAATTAAAAGGATATTGCAAATAGGTTAGGTTTGGGTCGTGTTGGGGTCAACCCAAGTTTGACTTGTTTATTTAAGAGAGCTGCTTCTTCTACATACATTTTCATTGAGGGCACATACATGCTGGCTACTCGCCAATATTTTCTATGAATGCGGTGAAGAACAAGAAAAAGAGCTTTGTATTCGGCGCTTTGTCCTACACCAAATCCTAATCTTAACTTCTTCATCCCTGTGAGATCCCCTACATAGAAATAAAAAGGATAATAATGGAAAATTTGAAGCCAAGCATAGTCGTCTTCACCCGTTGCTCGGAACCATCTCTGAACTGTTCTATTGCCGTAAGCCACCTCATCATCATCATTGTTTAAGAAAATGCGTTATTTGATTAGGAAGCTGTTTCTTTCCTTGGAATTTCTTTAGTGCGCATTGTCGATAGGGAATGCTGGGCAGTTAGCGACGATCGATTACTTAATATCTTAAGATCAGAGCTAAAAGAAATTGAGTACTTGGAAGATCCCTCTGCTCATCCATGCGTCCAAAATGATGCTTATGGACCAGTTCCCAGTGAATATATATATATATATATATATATATATATATATATATATATATATATATATATATATATATATATATATATATATATATATATATATATATATATATATATTAGTTTACAGAGATCTTCTATGGATTTTATATTGATTTACAGTGATTTTTTTTTGCAGATTTTATAGCAGATTATAGAGAGCTATATATCTGTGGGATTTTGTGGGTAATCTATGGGTAAAGCCATATTTGAATTTTGAGTGTTGGCTAGCTTCACTCTTCTTCAAAGGGATTGTGTTTTCCTTTTGGATATTGATGTTTATCTTTCTGTTTCTAGAGTTTATTTGAAGGAGATTCTTGGTGATTCCTGTAATCTTTAATAATGTGTTGTGAGTGATCGATTGACCCTGTTGACTGCTGATATGGATGATGACGAGGATGCTGAGGTGGAAGGTGTTGAGCACTATTGCCCAGATGCAATTTGCATTGCCTCTCAAAAGGTTTTTTTCTTAATCCATCCGCTACGTGAAGTTTTCATTTTGTTGTTATCGTAGTAGAAAACTCTAAAATTCCACTGTCATACGATTTAGGCTCTGCTTGGCACTAGGGGAAACCTAGGAAACGATGGCTTGGATATTATTTTCTGCAACTTGTCCATTTTTTAGTAGCATCGTAAGCCTCAGAAAACAAACTCCTAAGTTTATTCCTTTTTCTGCAAATAAAATCTGAGGGGTACTCTCAGACTCAGTTTTTAGGAGCCCTTGGAAAAAGCATTGCCTATGGTTAAAACTCCATTTCTTTTTTCCTTTTTCTCATTACTGCAACTCTCAAACCTGAACTCCTCTCCAAGGTCGTCTTCTCCATTTTCATCAATTCTTTTTTTCATATTCTTCGTTTATAATCAAACTGCCTCTGCTTCAATTTCATTGTTTGCTAAAACTTATTTTTTTTGTTTTTTGATAGATAACTTGGGCTCGAACCTGCGACTACCTTGAGGTCGCTATATTATCAACCTTCCATTGTTCTACTGGCCCAATCCCTAAAACTATAAAACTAAATTTTTTTAATCGATGAAATAAAATAGTTTATTTCTTTATGTGAATTTTCTTTGATTTATTATTTTATTTTTGTTTGAATTGGTGAGTTTGATTTTTTCTTTAGAGTAAGACATTTGGGTCATTCAAATCAATGAACATAAAAGGGTTCTCAACCTTGTGATCACAGTAGACATACATAATATCATACCTCCTTATGTTCAGTTCTTTTTGTACATAAAATTTTAGGTGTGATAAGAGGTGGCCAATAGATTTTGGCTTTCGCTGATTAAACGACATGATAGTGATGAAACAGATGGGGAATCTTTTTGCGATCTGGGAAAATTGAAAATTGCCCACTTACATGGGGATCTTTTGGGCTGCGTATGGCATAGCTCTTTGCTAGCCCCTACCATAGCAGAGCTCACCTGCTTTAGCAGGTTCCCATCCTCTTTGTTAACATCCTGCTACCTGCTTTAGCAGGTATCTCTTCTCCTTGATAACTCCTTGTATAGCAAGATTTTATGCAAGATTTACCTATTCAGCAGTTCTACCCTCCTCTCTGCTTACTCCTTGTTAGAGTTGATTTTATTTGCTCTGATAGGGAGCTAGTAGAGAGCAGGGAGGTTGCTGCTAGAGCAGGTAAATCTTGCTATGCAAGGAGTTATCAAGGAGAAGGGATACCTGCTAAAGCAGGTAGCAAGATGTTAACAAAGAGGATGGGAACCTGCTAAAGCAGGTGAGCTCTGCTATGGTAGGGGCTAGCAAAGAGCTATGGCAAACGCAGCCTTGGTGATCAATCTCGACTGTCCATGTAGTTGAATTTGGAACTATCTATTTGATCTTGAAGTATTTCTCTCTCTCTCTCTCCATCTCTCTTTTATGAATTTTGTGATTTGATGGTTGCTTTTTTCTGTGATGAAGGGTTCGAATTAGGCTTTTGTAGATTTAATTTTGTGAAGATCTCTGTTGTGATTGAGGTAATCAACTCGCTACACTTGGAAAAATAAAAGGCACCATGTAGTGCATTTTCCTTGCTCTAGATCTGATTCAGCTTGAAGATTGTTTACAAACAGTTTGTAATTATGATATTAAGAGCCTAAAATGTGTCAAAAAATTGAATGACGTCTGATTTGCCTTAATTTTTTTTTAGGGATATATGAATCTTATTTTTAGATATGTGACTCAATGCGAAAGGTTTTTGCTTGGATAGTGGATTCGTTTTTTACATATTATGGAAATATTTTCACTATGATTTCTATGCTACTCGTTCTACTAACTACTCATCTAAACACTAGATTTTCATTTCCAACACAAATATCCTGGCTACCCAAATAGTGGGGAACAAAGGAATCTTGCTGATTCCTATAAGCTCAGAAATCAGGGGAATCCATGGGATTATTAAATCCAAGTCTGCTATTTTTCAAGAATTTATCCAACCATAATGTTAGTGGGATTGATATGTTTAGATTGGTTCATACAAGGTACCTCTATTAGCACCAACCAAAACTCTAAAAGCACCCAATTAGCCCCCTCTGTAGTTGTACTTCTGTGCAAAGTTTGAAGCTGAACAAATGGAGAGATGGTGTGTAGATAGAAAATATTGAGGGTGTGTTTTCTTTTTAGAATTCTTAAAATTTCTGTGTCTACAGGAAAAAAATTGTCCAAGAAGTAGCTCCTTACTCTTAGGTGGATCTACAAACTTATCAGGTTGACCCAACCCATTTGCAGCCCTAAATTGATTCCGAGCCATCCGATGAATGTCTACATACTAAGGTTGTCAATGGGCCGGGTCAGGCCAAAATTTATGAATGATTGATCCTTTAGCCCCTAACCTGACCCTAAAAATTGGGTTGGATCGGGCTGACTGAGTGTAAAATTTCCCGACCTGACCTGATCTGATGGTGAATTCGACCCAAACATATGGGTCAAGGGTATATGCCTGATACGACCCGCTTAAAACCTCTTATTTTCTTATATATAAATATCAGGTTGGATCAACACGACTTGACCTTTTAGTCAACTTGACCCAACTCAACCGGACCTGACCTGATGGGTCAGTGTATATGTCTCAACCGATAGAAAAAACTTGGGGTCGGGTATCGGGTGGACGTGACCTGTTGACAGCCCTACTTAAGGTAGGTCACATGATGGGCTGACCCGTTGATATACCTCTATTCCAGGCCCAATACAGCCATGTGTAGGCAAATGATTGGCTTTCATCAAGTATGGGAGCTGTTGTACGGAGCTTTTGATCTCATGCCATCAAAGTGTAATCTACCACCTTAAATAATTAATGATGTAAGATCATTTAAACACAAATTTGGTGTTACAATGACGGTCGGAAAAGTCATAAATCTCCCTCTTCTTGAAGGCTGACGATCATACCAATCTCCCCCTTTTGGCCACATTTGGTCTTTGATCCATAAAATGTAAGAAATAGCGGATATTGCCTCACCCACACTGAAATCTTTATATGAACTTCAACATTGATTATCAATCCTCACCGTTGATATAAACATTGACTATTAGAAGACGATAATTGATATCATCCAGATTTCTGATATGTCCGATGCAATGACACGTTGATGGTCCAGATCAATGATCAACGTTGTTTGTGAAATTTGTGCATATAGGCGATATTACCAGTCTCCCTTGACTGCTTTCGATCATAGGATGAAGATCATATTTCGTCCCAATCTTTGTCGCAATGGCTCTTGAGATCACGGGGGTACCATCAGGCAGTAATATTTTAATTTCACATGGGACACATCCCAAAAAGTGATCTGAGAACTATGTTTGATGTTTGCCATGATCATGTTCATTTTTGGGATGTTTGTCACTTGAAACAAAAATCTGACCGTTGGATGGTAGGCTCATGATCTCAACTTCCATATGAAAAACAATCTCCATCGTCTGATTCAAACGAGTCAAACGGTGTTCAATTGTGGTAGTGGGGATATTGAGTATTTCTTGGGGGTTAAGTAGCAGCCTTCTCTTAAACCCCTTCTCTCTCATCACCTCCATTGCCTCAACAATGGAGGAGCCTATTGCAAAGAGGACTAGAGGAAGAATCAGAGAGAAACAAGAAAGAGAGAATCAACGGTCGTGGGCTGATTTAGATAGAGATGTTCTCTTAGTCATATACCATAAACTGGGTATCAAAGATCTCATTCTGGGTGGTGCTCCATTGAGCTGCTGTTCTTGGTATAAGGCTTCTAAGGAACCTTCTCTCTGGAGAGAAATCGATTTCAATGGGTTTTCTTCTTCTTGCATAAAGAATCAAGTTCAATCTCGTAAACTTATAGAGTTCGTGGTTAATCGGAGTTTTGGGTCTATAACTTCAATAGATTTCCCTCTAATGGCTGATGAAGATGATCTCCTCTACATTGCCGAGAGGTATTTTTTTCCTCCTTTCCTTGTTTCCGCGTTAGAGAAAATGCAGATTAAACAGAGTTTACAATGAACCTGGCTGTGAAATGGGGTGGGTTCATTATGGTTTCCTTAGTTCAGTTGAGAGATTTTTACCTTTGAAGGATGAGTCTGTGTAGGTATGGTGTTAAATATTGGGCGTATTCGACGAATCGGCCAATATGTATTGGGTTAACCCCCACCCGATGCGATATTACCCCGATTCAATTCGTCAAATTAGCCATATATCAATTGCCCAAAAACTTAGTCCCCATCCGATGTGATATTACCCTGATTCGATATGCCAAATTAGTCATATATCGAGTCATGTCAGGTCTATCGGCCGGTATGTATCCGATATGAACTGGAAATAGTATACAAAACGCCTTTTGGGTGATCAATTGGACATCTAAGAATGATGGACTATGTCAAATGTGAGTAGTATTTGTTTATACACTGAAATTTTCTTGTATTATTATTATTGCTAAGAGCAACTAAGTTTTAGTAGTTTAGGGAGCCGCTATTATGGTCAGTAATAGCCATTATAGCTGAATTGGTCCAGTTTTCCTGGTTTGCCACACCTGCCATAGGAACAATTAGCCTTATCAGATTCCAGAGACTGAAACGGCGGCAACGAAGTTGGATCAAATCCCAACCTCCATTCGATAGCCATGACAGGGTCTTCCTCAACAGTGGCCCAACATTTCTGAAAAAAACAACAAAGAATCCATCCGGGCCTGGTGCCTTGTCTCACGCTAGATTGAAGAACGTCTTCTTGATTTCGTCCCTGGAAATAGGAAGTCAGAACTGGTTGGCATCCTCATTTGATAGTGTTTGAGCGATGAGGGAATTAACATCTTGGTAACTTGGGTTCTCTCAACCTTTGGCTATGCAAGCTTTAAAATACTCAATTGTTGCCTTAAGAGATTTTCTCAGGGTCCTGAGAAGACGTGCCATCGTCGAGCATGATAGAATTGATGGTGTTTGAGTGCTTGCGGACAGCGATCATGGTGTAAAAAAATAATTGTGTTTAAGTCACCCAGTTGGATCTAGTCAACTCGTGCCTTTTGGAGAGGAAGGGGTTCCTTCGTAGCCGCAGCTTTGTGTAGGGCCTGGATGGTATTCCGCTCTCGAAATCTGTTCATCATCTAGGGGTTTCAATTGCAGCTTAGATTGAATGGCAGCAAGGGCAGATTCAGCATCATCGCGGGCCAAGTGGACTGAGCCAAACGAAGTCATATTTCCACCTTTTGAGCTCACGCTTAGTGCCCTTGGGCTTCATGTGCTGAATGTACATGGGAAAACCAATCACTCTAACACTCCGTGTTTGATTAACTACGGCCAAGAAATCCTGGTGGGTAGTCTACATATTGTAGAACTGGAGAGGGATGGGTTCAAAGTTAGCCATGTAATAGGTGCACACGGGCGCATGAACTAACAGTCCAGGAGCAAGGTATTTGGCATAGGAGCTAGAAAGCTGCGTGGCCCAGTTGGAATTGATGGGAAAGCTTGGCCGTGATGCACTCAGGCGTCATGGTTCTTGTTGTTCCAGGATAGGACATACCCAACTGATCTAATATTTCTTAGATCACAGCTATCTAAAGTTACGTTAAACTTGTTAAGAAGACTGTTATTAATGGCATTCACACCTATTTTTTCATCGTAAGGCGAGTACTCTGTTTTCAAAAGCTGGGCCTTGCCTCCTAGTCTTGCTTAGGGAGGGTGACCGCCGAGGCACAACCTGCTTCCACTTTACTAGAAGGAGACATGCTAGACTTCTAGAGGGCATGTAGGTGGGGCACTAAGGACTACTACAAGATATCAAGTGAGATGATAAACACTGCAACCAAGTTTATAAATTGTTCATTTTTAAAAATAAAATAATCCTAGCATTGCGAGTTAGACCCATAGATCAAAAATTCGGAAATCCGGTACGTATCGTCCAACTCCAAAACTAGTACGTACCGGACGATACTTATTGGCTCCGGACGATGCATTAGAATGTGTCGTACCTGTGACCACCAATACCGATACGTATCGGTTTTGGCCGAGATTTTGATCTATGGTTAGACCCCTGACTTCAAATAACATGTGCATCACAACTTAAGCTAAGGCCCAATCCGTTAAGAACCCAAAGTTTTCAATCTTTTATAGACTAATCAGAACGAAATTAGATCAAGTATCTTGAAATTTTTTCTATAAAATTTTGAACTATATCAAACTAACTTTTGATCATTATCAATGAATAGATGCCTTCAAATCCAAAATTCTAAAGCTATTATGCTTTCCAAATATATGATCTACTTATTATTTTGTCTCTTTAATTTGTTAATTATTGCTTGCTAGTTGCGAGTTATTATTTTATATTTTCAACCTATAATTTTACATGATGATTGATGCTTAATGAGTAAATAATCATGCTTTTATCATTATTTGTTCTCTCATATTTATCATCTATTATAGATCCTCCATAGATTACTATAGGGAGTAAAAAAATACTTACAAAATTAAGAGGCCTCACAGAGTCACCGCCTAGGATTCACCTAAGCCCGACTCACCGAGTCACCGCCAAGGCGGGTCTACCGTCTAGGCCCTGTCTAGTACATTTAACAATTACATCCGATGCTGTTCGCGATTCTATCATATTTATGTTGCTTTTGTCTCAAGAAGCACCATGATACCAATCTTGTGCTTGCTAATACTAGACAAAATATCCTTTTGCTTGGTCACCTTGTTAAGGTTACGCATGTTCCAGGTACGAAGGAGCATCAGTTCCCTGAGGAAGTGATCTTGTCTGGCCACCTGTCGCATGGCTTGACAACCTTTTCTGGATTGGGTATATCTTCATCTTCTGTGTCAGACATCTCATCCATTTCTCCCGGGTCATCAACTTGCTTAGGGGGGTCCATCCTAGTAGACGAGGGGTTGGGGGCAGCAGAGTTTGGGGTATTGACCAAAACCTGGAGGGCCAGAGGCATCAAATAGTATGGTTCTGGATAATAGAGTGGGTTTGGCTGATAATGAAGGGTGTTCCGGATGACTTGATCGGGCAGGGAACGGGTGGTTGAGGATTAGAGCCAGAAGAGGTAGTAGTGCAAGCAGACAGGGGAGAAGGTTTTGTAGATGGCTGAGGAGGCTGGTCAGAAGTATTCAGAGCAGTAGGAATTAAGGGTTGTTTGGGTTCAATAGTGCTTTTTTTAAAACTTTTGGGTAGTAGTTTGTAGGTTTTGATTCAGGAATTTTATCCATCGAGGTCAGGATAAGGAGCATTCCTTTTGGCAGTGCCCATACAACCTGAAGTATTCACATTTGGAGGGGTTCCATTCGTAAAGGGCAAGTTGTTCGAATCTTGTTCTGTCCTATCTCAATCCAAATGGAGTCTGACAAAGGGACTCAGCACTGACTTCAATGCAAATGCGAGCAACGGATATCTTGGAAAGCGTGGTGTTAATGGGGTTGAGGAATTGAGGCTTACCAATTAAGCTGGCTATTCAACTCAAAGAAACCTGAGTTCAGAAATTTAGGTGGAGATTGGAAGCCAAATCCAAATGGGGATTAAGACGAGCATTTCCTTTGTCGCTTGCTATCTAGAGACCATTTCCGTAGTAGAAGGGGCCACCCCCCCCCCCCCACTGATCATGGGCCACCATTAATAATGTGGTCGCAATCCTCAACAACTGAGAGCTTGAATAGGAAGAATCCTTCATCTAGAGAGTGGATCTCTGAAGCTCATTTGCATATCCATTTCCTTTGTAAAGCAGCCTTGAGCGCCATATAACTTGGACGGAATCCCAATACACAACCTATGATTGAGTTGATTTAGAGCGAGACCGCCATCTCAACCTCTGATTGAAAACAATTGGCAATGGGGATGTCCCCAGATAAGGAGGGGGGAATATTGCCTTTGAGGACCCGAATAATCCCTACCAATATTTACCAGCTGGGTTGGAGCCAGTGACAGGATTATGTGGTGGCAGACTCCAGAGGATTGGTTATTACCATTGAGGGTAGGCAGCTGGGGGACGGAAGCTTCAAGTTGGCTGGGCTCAGAGTTCATGTATGCTTGGGTGGTGGGGTTTGGAATTGAATAAATGACGGGTTTGGAAATTGAGGCAGAATTAATGGTAGGTTTTGAAATTGAACAAATGAGGGAGAATGAATTAGAATTTCGGTGAGGTAGAAGGGCTTAGGGATTTGGTGAGAGATTAGAGATTAGGGAATAACCACACGAAAACTTTAATATATTGTAATAAAACAGTAATTTAGCATAGGCTGTTTTGGCCGATACATATCTCATATATCCGATATGTACCACGGGACCTGGCCAATATGCCAATACGTATCGGTTTATAAATCACTGTGTATAGGGTATTATATGAGTACACAGTTCAGAGCATGGGTCAAAATATTGTCAGATACCGATATGTATCGGTTTTGGACCTCGCCGATACTGTACATTCAAGGTACCGTATCGGTGCCTCTCATACAAAAATTCAAAATTTCGGACAATACATTGGAATGTATCGTTCGATACCGATACGTATCGTCCGATATGTATCGGCTTTGGGGCTGGACGATACGTATCGTTTTTCCGAGATATTAACCCATGGTTCAGAGTGAACGAATCACTTCTGTGCACTTGGCACTATTTTGGCTCCATGTACATCTTTTAATTCATGAGGTGATCATCTAGACTTTTGCATTGAAAAACTATTTTCATCATCCTATTAAGAGCCTACAAGTGCCACCAAAATGCGGGGTAGTGGGATCAAGAATAGGTATAAGATCCGTTATGACAACTACCGGATGATTGCCCTTGTCTAGAAGAAGATCTAGATCTTCACCCTTACCTCTTTTCGAGATTGAGAAATATTTCACATGCTCAGAACCATCAGGAATTAACACAAAACTGTTAATATCAAATTCATTAAATATATTCAATGTGTTAATCCGATCATGCATATTTTCAGTGCTCAATAAATTCAGATTGTTAATCCCATGCAAATCAGAATGACGATGTGATCCTACCAACTCTAATGACTCACTTGAGATGGACACATTATCAACACCGTCCTCGACAATGGGAATTGTCCTAATGCAGCCTATGGCTATGACCGGAACCTCACCTTCCTCCTCACTTGGAGTGTTACATGGTTCGTATACTTCTTTGGGTATCTCGTTGTTCTTTTTCTCAGTATGCTTCTGAATGGTCAAGGTCTGACCCTTACTAGGACATTGGGATGCAAAGTGACAAAACCTTGACACTTATAACATTGCTGTGGGGCACGCTTAGAACTCTCGACCATTGGTCCATTTCCTTTGTAAACTTGGGGAATTATGGATTTTGAGGATTGACCAAAGGCATTATTTCCCCTTTCGATAGGGTTAGATTGATGCTCAAATTTGGAAGACTTAAGTCGGCTATGACTGGGGGTGTCGAGATACCGTTCTAATTTTTCAACTCTAGCAAAACACTCCTTGAGATCCGCAACGGGATAAGGAATGAGTTCCCTTTGTAACTTTGGGCGAAGACCCATTCGGAATCGAGAGAGGATAACTTTTGCTGGTTCATCGATATCGGCCTGGGTCATCAGATCTTCAAATCGTTCGATGCACTCTGTGACTGGGGAGTCTCCTTGATGCAATGACTGCCACTGATCAAGAATACGTTCATCATATGATACGGGAACGTATTTTTCGTGCAGTTGGACTTTCATTTTGGCCCATGTGAAAATAATACGAAGACCTTGGATTTGCCTATGACGCTCCACTCCCAACCAATAAAGTCTGGCTTGACCCATAAGCTTAACTTTGGCAAATCCGACCTTGCGGTCTTCGGACATGGCATACCACTCAAAGTAGTTTTCCATGCTGGCAGACTCATTCGAGAAATACCTTAGATTGTCTTTTCTCGTTAAAAGTAGGGGAGTCCATTTTCACAGATTTCATGACTTTATTGTCCAGATTGGTTTGGACCTCACGTCGGGGAGGAACATCTCTCCTACGGTTACGGTTGTTGACTCTATTGTGGTTCTCAACGATGAGGTCATTGATCTCTTCGAAACGAGTCTCTAAAGCCTCATGTCAGACTTGTTGATCAGCGATATGCTCATCCATCAGAGTTTGACTAGCGGTCACCTTAGATGCAAGATCTCTAATCAGGGCCTTTAAGGTATTGGTATCCATGACGGAATTATGCAAGACAAAATATACTAAAATCAAGTGGACTCTAAAATCTATATGACACGGACAACCCTAAACTAAAACTGTGCTCTGATACCAAAACTGACGCAGGACAAAACGCTAAAATCCTAATATGCGAATTTGGGATTAACTTTTAGAATGAATTGAATAGCGGAAATATTCAAAATCAAGCAACACATAAAATTAATTCAATGAAATTAATAAAACAATGAGATTAATCCGTTTTAGCGTTCGCATGTGTGAAAATTTTCCAATTTAAAAAAACGGCCCCGATGAAGGAACTTGGAATTCATTCTACTTTAGGGCATCAAGCGATAATTGCAATATCGGATTTGATTCATCGGAGATTTCGAAGGAGATGAAACTTGAATAAATAGTTCAAAAGGGGGAACTTAATGATATCATGTAATACGATTCTTTTGGGATTTTCTTTTTTTATCAATGAAAAGAAGGAAAACTAATACTTGATAACTAGAGAAAAGACAAACTAAAAGGATAGATTCCAAGGCTTCACACCAAGGGTTTTCCGAAACTTCACACCACGACTGTACGTCAGCTTCGCACCAAGTCGCACGAGAAACGATTGTTCACTCCTCAAGGTTTGAAGGATTCACTCCCTCGATTGAAAACTTTTCACAAGCTCTCTAGGGTTTGCACAAAAGCAACTCTCTTTTCATTAATCAAAAAACTCTCCCTAATTACATTGTTTAAAGACCTTATATAGGGGTCTTACAATAAAAGAAAACCCTAAAACGCATATTAAATAAAAGACAATTAAACCCTTAAAGTTTAAAGTTCAAATTTAGAAGTTTAAAACAACTAAAACTCTTCTGTGCGATTTCAATCGATCGATCGAAATTGAAATTCGATCCCTTCTCCAGAATTTTCGTCTTTACGCCTAGTTTTGCTTTTCGCTCCACTTCCTCTTGGCTGGAAAATTTGTTGCGGCTCGAATTTACGGCTCTTGATCTTGGCCTCCCGCATCAATTTGATTATGATGTTTGGGTAGTTTTGGAGACGAAGCTTACACTCCAGAGAGGGCGGCAGGAACTTCTACATGATTACCACCATCTCTATGTTTCGTTTATTTGTAACACCTGTCGACATCTGAATACTTTATTTTTCAGTCACTCATACGGACATACTGTTAAAATTTATTTATTTATTTATTGGAGCAGTGGAGAAAACTATGACGCGAACGACAAAATAAAAAGAAGGGGAAAACGCTGAATCTGAGGACTAGAGAAGTGAGTTGCTAAGAATAGAAAAAGCTAGAATTTTTTATTACAATCACTTGGGCCTTGCAGAGGAGCGATATTTAGAGGAAACATGGGGATACTAGTGAAGGGTGCAATGATCAAAACGCTGCACCCAATCTAGATGCGCTTAATGTCTGCAGCCCATTGATTTGGAAATCCCCATGGCTCATTTTGATGCACAATTGTGGTTTGTTTTGTCAATCCTCTTGGCTCATTTTATAGCGGGTAACATACTGTTTGGTTTAGTTGTCGATTTTTCTGGTTTTTACATGTTCATTTGAGTGTTTGCAAATTGGATTTTTAATCATGTTTCTATTAAGTACATGTTTTCAGTGCTTAATTTACTGTCATGTAGCACTATTTTGATTCATCATTATAATACAATCTTGGGCTTCAAAAGAGAAAAACAATCTTATTCATGCCAATGTTTGATTTTTGACCCAAAATTTTATTGATGCCAATGGTTGAGACAGCAGTCTGGTAGGGCTTCAGTTTCAGAACACCCTATCTTGTTTGATGTTTCGGCTGAGATATGTATCATTGATGAGCTGCTAGTTGAATTAGTTGAATTAATCAATCATCGATCTCTCCGTCATAACAATTTCATAATGTATGAATTTCAGGTGCCCGCAGCTCAAACATTTTTCTCTGCGATCAAGAACTAAACAAATGGACGAGGAAAAGATTTTTCTGGCAATTGGCAAACTAAGCCAACTCGAAAGCATGGCCATTGACGAACATATCAGTTGGGGTGTAAGGATTGCTTTTGACAAAGATATTGATTGGGGTAACATTCTTACAATCTTCAAACCCGGATTGAATTTTCTTTATCCAGATCTTGAATCCACATTGCCTGCTTTTGTCGACGAACCATATCGGTTTAAAATTCTTCATTTCTTCAGATACTTAGTCTATCTAAATTGTACACTTAAGGTCATAGTTCATGGACTTGAGGGCTGGATTTGTGATAGCCAATGCTCGACAAATCCTTACGAAGAGGACTCACTTCGTCAACTTAAGGACGAAATTTATTGAATTCAAGGACCAAATCACTGCTTGCAATGAGCGCTTCGAATGTAAACTCAAGGGCTTGACGTGGGTACTCGAGGGCTTGTCAATCCTCGCCATGAGAGGGCACCGGCGAACGTAAGAAGATGAGATCCTATTGTTAGCTTCGGTTTGAGTGTAGTGATGTGGGTACACATAGATGACACTGTTGAGATGTTTGATGAGATGCATTGGGCCAATCCAATATTACCCATCGAGTGTAGAGTTCAATTTCCCTGATTTTGATGGAATTTGGAGATGGAGATGGGTTGTCTTGGGAAGATGATAAATACTAGTTATAATCCATGGGATTTTTGATTGGTGTATTGTGGAATGTTTTGATTTCGGCTCCTATGGATTATATAAATGGGCCATTTTAAATATTAACCATCTTCCTTTGAAATATATGGACACCATTTTTGAAATATCCTGAAAAATCCAAATTTCAAGAGGACTTTTCTTGTGTCTTTTTCAACTCTTTTTATTTTATTTTATTTATTTATTATTATTATTATTTTATGATGCCATGCGGCTTAGACAACTTGAATGCGCCATATATATATATATATATATATCGTAGAGAGTATGATAGTTAAGAAGCAATATTTGGGGAATAAACTCCACACAACAAAGCACTTACATTGAGTGACACAGAGAAGAATAAATCTCACCCAACAACGCTCACCTTATTAATATATAGAGGAAGCAAATGTGGAGGGTAGAACCTACGATCTCAAGCTTTACAAAGGAGGAAGGATATCAACTGGGCTACCACTCATTCGGTCTTCTCAACTCCTCTTCCTTCATTAGGGATTGAAAAACACAAGATATCTTCAAGCACAAGATAATTTTCTATTTTTCAAAGATGGGGGCTGCTACTTACCCCGACAAAATCCTTCATATCCCCTACTGCCCTACTAACCGCAGTTGAAAATCGTTGACTGCTTTGACCAAATGATAGAGATTGTTTTTCATTCTGATCTTTTACATAATGGATCTTGATAACATGGGTCTACAATGGTCAAATTTTGATTCCAATTGGCACGCATCCCTAAAAATAGAATATGATCGTAACATACATCAATGTGGTTCTCAGACCACTTGTCAATGTGATACGCTTGTAATCTCAAGATCCATTGTGTGAAAGATTGCGACGAACAATCTCTATCATTTGATTTAAAGCAGTCAATGATTTTCTATTGTAATTAGTGAGGGATATTTAGTATTTTGTGGGGATTATTATTCGGGCCAGGCAGTGTCAGCCTTAAGCTAGGCTCATTGAGACCCCCTAAGTATCGTTCGAATAGACCGTCATGCATAGGCTGATGACCCGCTTCGCTTAAAAAGACTTCCAAGTTGCTAAATGTAAGACCAGGCTGGCTCCTCAACCTGACTCACCATCCTTAAAATTTTAGAGCCAGGGCTTAAAACTGGGGTAAGAGTACAGGGCTAGGGCCTCGAAACCAAGAGCCTGTTTGGGCCGGGGTAGGGCTGAGCCCTGGCACCTAGTGTCGGGCTAGGTTTCAGGGAGGCCTAGCTGACAGCCCCGTCCAAACTCCAAAGTAACAACGGATTTTGTCCAGCTCCAGTGATGCACGGAATATCGGAAATGCCCCTACATCACAAAAAAATCTTGAGGGACTATAGGGGTGCAGATTCTGCAAACCGAACCCGAGCCAAAACATTTCGGTTTTGATTAAAACCGAACCTGAACCGAAACATTTTGGTTTCAATTAACCGAATTTTGCAGCCCCTTAATCGATTTCGGTTTTGGTCGGTTTCGTTCGATTTTCTTCATATATATATATATATATATATATATATATATAGGGAGATGGTTAGGTCCTCCAAGATCCACGTGGCACCCAAAACACTTTTTGGGTGCCACGTGGAGCACAGGTGGACAATTTAGATCAATATTAAAAGAAAAAAAATCGAAAAATAAATTTTAAACCCACAAGTCAAAGTTTGACGATTTTCATTAGTCCACATTTCACGATTCAAAAAACACACGGTGGAGATGAGTTTTTAATTTATTTTTTTCAAAGATGATCTAAGCAATGCACCCAAGGTCCACGTGGCATCAAAACAATATTTTGGGTGCCACGTGGAAGGATGGAGGATGGTGACCGACCTCCCATAGAGGACGGATCCCTTTTCCATATATATATATATATATATGTATTTATTTTTATTTTTATTTTTGTTTTCTCACCCTACCAAGCCAGTTTTTAGTTTTTAGGTACCAAAACTGAAACCGAACCAGGCCTAATCGGTCTGGTTTGAGTTTTCAATCGGTTTTGGCCCGATTCGGTCCGAACAGCCAATACCCGACTCGTCTTAGTTGATAGAAGAGCGGTATCGGCCACTTAGTTATCTAAATGCCTCTCAATCATAAATATCCACTTAGTGGGCTAAACCACTTAGTTATCTAAATGCCTCTCAATCATAAATATCCACCTTAATATAAAAAACTTCTAAAATGAGAAGATTCTAGACAATGGGTTAGTGGGCTAAGCCACTAGGCTAGTAAAAGTTACACTAAAAAAAAGTAAAAACTTATATCTTTTTCATGCAAAAGAAAAACAAAAAAATATATTTAAAAATCAGTATAAATTCAAAAAAAATGAAAAAACTTTGAGAAAAATAATAAAAATATGTTAAAAATAAATATTTTTTAATCTCAATAAAAAATAGTAAAAAATGTATTAAAAATATAAATATAAAGATAGATATTTATGGTTGAGGGGGCATTTCGATGACTAAGTCTTAAGTGTAGGAGTTTATTAGATATTTAAAAAAAATATGGGGAGGATTTATAAAAGTAACTTTAAAGGGGAGAGATTTTAGAATTTTTCTTATAAAACAATATATATGATACTTATTATTAAATAATTTTAAATATAAATTATAATATGAAAGAAGTATAGCTCTATTCTTAAAATTATCAAATTAACCTTCTATTTATCTATTAAGAATAATCTAAATAAAGGTTAGAAAAAAGGATACATGTGATAAAAGAAGATTATAGAATAAATATTTACTTTTATATATATATATATATATATATATATATATATATATATATATATATATATATATATCTTGGGTCGAGCCTTGCTATAAATTTCAGTGCTTTTATTTTAAAGGGTCAAGCCTTAACCTAGGACCCTCAAAATTTAGGCGCCATAGCTACATTTAGGGCCAGGCTGGCCATTTATAGTTCTACCTGATGGGCAAGGGCGAGACCAATAAGGGGAGAGTGGGGGACTCCTACACAAATGTATGTACTTATGAGTTGGTATTAGATATCAAATGACCTTTTGTATGTGTGTCATGTTAAATTATCATATGTTTTGTATGATTCAACATTCATTATCTTGAAATCTAATGTTTACGTTGTTGGGATGAGAAATAATCTATATTATTTGATTCAATGCAGTCAAATACCATATAGGCATATAAGAATGTCAAGCATCACTTCTCTAAGACTTAACTCATTTTCTTTGTCCATCATCTCTTGCACCCCAATCCCTAGAGAAAAATTGTGGCTACGCCATTGCCGATGTCTCAAAGGCATATACCTAACCCAAGCCCATGCACCCGGTTCAAAATCCTCCCAAATTAGAGCTGTCAATGGTCACGACGGGCAAAAATTGACTGCCCACTGAAAAAATGGCATATGCCAGACTCAACCCAATAAAAACCCCTCTTTTGATAATTTTGTATGTAAAATTATCTCGTGGGCCCGATTGTTCCCCAACCGGAATGTCAGGTCGGATGCCTCATGCCCGACCCGACCCGATGGGTCAAGTTAATGTGGCATTTAAAAAAAAAACTCTATTTTTTTTTATAGGAAGTTTATGTGAGGGTCGACAGCTAATAAGGAGAAAAAATTGGAAAACGTGGGCGGCAGGATTCGAACCTGCGCGGGCAAAGCCCACATGATTTCTAGTCATGCCCGATAACCACTCCGGCACGCCCACTTGAATGATTAAAATTATGGAGAATATAATTATAGTTTAATTTTAAATGTCATATGAGGAGAGGACATCAAGTTTCAATCGGGTGGTATACATTTTGACAACTCCAAGTGGTCCAAACAGCAAACTTCGACCATCCGCAAGCTTGGGATGAATCAAATCGAAATTTGATGGCATATGTATAAAATTGATTAGTTCACCAAATATCGATGGACAGAGAAGACAAGGTGGTATTAAATATTAGCCGATACCGATACATATCGGTATCTAATTCGGTATTGGTTTTGGCTGATACGAGCTCATATCAGTCGATACGTATTTGGTATCAATCAATACCTATATATATATATATATATATATATATATATATATATATATATATATATATATATATATATATAAAGCCGTATCGGTATCGGCCGATTCGTATCAATCCTATTTTGTTACCCTGAATAAGAGCACACCACTTTTTTTCCTCCCGCAAACCCAAAACATAATAAAGTGGTGTGCAGACAGAATGGTGTAGGTCTATAAATAATTTATTTCATTAACTCAAACAAAAAAAATATTAGGAAAACTTTTAGTGCACCAAAAAGCTGCTGACGATCATAGTTTCAAATTTCGCCGAAATTCAGCAAAATTTTGCTAACTGGGGGGTCAAACAAAATTTTCCGAAAAATTTCGATACTTTTTGGTATTTTTTAGAAAATTTCGGTAAACTTTTTTTTAAAAAATATGCTAGTAATTTAGTATATATTTTAGTAATTTTTAAAAAATATATTAAATATATTTTTTTGTATATTTTTAATCCCGAAAACTTTGCCAAGTTTTTTTCAAAAGGTATCAAAATTAATCCGAAATGCACCTAAAGGACCCCCCATCGAAAAATTCCCAAAAATGAAATTTATCACTATGTTGAGGACACTTTTTATAAGTGATGATACATGTTTTGGATCTTTATTAGCAAATAGTAAAGAAAAAATTATTAGGGCACCTCAATTAGCGCCCAAGCAATCTCTGAAAGCGCCCACATTGATTGCTTCGGATCAGATGATGGAGATTGTGTTTCATCCCGAACTTATGGCACACTTTCTACTCAAACGTGATTTTAGGACCATTTTTTTGGGGATTTGAGTTATGTGGATAAAAAATTGACTGTCTGATAGGCGCGACATGATCTCAAGATCCCTTGTGTGGACGGTCGGGATGAAATATGATCTCCATCGTTTGATTCGAAGAAATCAATGATTTTGAAGGGGTTATACACGTGGGCGCTTTCAGAGATTGCGTGGGTACTAATAGAGGTACCCAATTTATTATCATTAATTTTTTTTAATTAAGTAGTGCAAGGGTAGCAAAGTTTTGTGTGCAACTAGAAATGGTGTGTGACAATAACCAAAGGGTACCTCTATTAGCGCCCACACAATCTCTGAAAGCGCTCACTTGTGCAATCCCTTCAAAATCATTCATTGCTTCGTATCATATAATGGAGATCATGTTTCACCCAGATATTCCACGCAATGGATCTTGATATCATGCCGCACCTATCATACAATCAAAATTTTTTTTCACATGCTTGTTCGTTTTAAAATGAAACATTGTAAGCGCACAAAATGAAACCTTGAAGCAGGGCAAATTTAAGGGTGTCGAATCCATTGGGAAGCACGTAATTTGATTAATTCTAAAGAATGTAATGAACCTAAGTAATTATTAAATGCGAGATTTGCATACGATGAAGAAGAACAATTACACAAAACACGATTAATGAAATTTAAACAAAGCCTATTTAAGAAAAACAGTGAATAATCAAATAACTGTGATGAGATAATCAAGGATTCCGCTAAACCTAGATTTATAATTTTTCTACCAACAATCCAAACGTTTCAATGACAAATGATTTATCCTCATTTTACTACAAGCAAAACAATTCGATAAGAATATGATTATGAGATTCGGCATATACTATTCTAATACTATGATGCATTCAATCACGACATAAATCATGCAATAGGTATAGCATATCACAAGCCATAATCACAACAAGTAAAAATCAATCGTACGACATCCTATATCGGTTTACAAAATCGATCTCAGTGGAATAACTCTTTTATTGTTGCCAATCTACAAGATCAACGGCCATAAATGAATATTCGATGATATATCAATATGCATAAATTATAATCGTACGATTCAATAATTATGACAAGAAATGATAGGATTGAAAATAAATTAATTACTCATTTAGGGGTTGCGTCCTCCTTGATCGCGTGGTTTAGCCACTCATCCTCGATCCGAATGCAACACATAAATTCGAAGTCATAAAAAACTCTCTTTTATTTATCCAATATTTGAATTTTTTAGGAAAAGATCCAAAATCGTACAAAGCTTTGATTCCTAATTACAAACTAATTATCAAAAGTTAAAATTAAGCACTAAAAAATTAAGGAGAAAATCTAAGAAAAGATTAAGAAAATCAGCCAAATAGAGGCCCTCAAAAGAGGACTCCTGGACCCTAAACATTGTTTTGATTATTATAGGGCTCGTTCAGAAAAATTTTCTTTTACAGGTCAATCGATTGAATTCGAAAATTCAATCGATTGACTTCAAACTCTAAAATTGGCGGGCTCAAATGTCTTAAAGTCTATCGATTGATTTTGAGAAATCAATCGATTGAATTTAAATTTGGATTTGAGCGGTAAAAAGGTGAATTCAAATTCAATCAATTGATTTTTGGAACTCAAACAATTGATTTTAAATTCAAATTTTGAGCGGCAAATTAGCTATCATAAATTCAAACGATTGATTTCATAACTCAATCAATTGATTTTTAAATTCAGATTTTGAAGTCAAAACATGTGTCAAAAATTCAATCGATTGATTTTGACATATGACATTTTTAGCTCTCTTCATCAATGATTGGATCAATCAGTTCTTTCACGGTTTCGATGCTTCTGTTAGCTTCATGGTGCAATGCTTCCATATTGCCCTTAATTGGGCTCATTCATGCTTCTGCAAGATCAAACGGTCAAGAACACCTAAAACCACTAACAATCATCTGATTGCTTTCATTGGATGGCTAAGTATAAATATTAGCGCGAAAAAAATAATTATATTTCGGCACAAATCAATGCCACATATCCCCAAAAAATGACCCTAAAATCATATGGCACACAACACACTCAAACGTAATTTTAGGGTATTTTTTAGAGATCTGTGACATATGGAATAAAAAATTAACTGTATGATACGCGCAACATAATATCAAAATCTATTGTTTGGAATATCAAGGTGAAACACGATCTCCATGACATGATACAAAGCAATTAATGATTTTGAAGGGGTTGAGCAAGTGAGCGCTTTCAGAGTTTGCATGGGTGCTAATAGAGGTACCCATAAACAAGTGGTGTGCATATAGCAGCCATCTAAAATAAAAATGTTGGTTAGTTAGACGCGTAAGGGTAGGCCACATTATAAGGAAACGGTGATATACCGTGACCGATCCACCCTTTCATCTCATGGAAACGTAACTCTCTTAATATTTGGAGGATAAAAATTTTGGGCGTCAAGAGAAAAAATGATTAGATTATAATGGGAAAAATCATTTTGAATAAAAATATTAAATACTATTAATGCCTAGGCATTATTATGAGCAAGATATTAAAATCCGTATCGGCCTAGGGTATTGGCTTGCACAAGATCGATACCGATATGTATCAGCTTTTTTTTTTTTATTTTTTTTTTATTTTTTTTTTTTTTAAATAGAGAATAAAAGAAAATTAAATGTCTCAATCGAAACTGAGACGAATCAGCCAATACAGTATTAAATATCTGATACATAATACCGATCCGTATTAGTACGGCTCGATTTTTTATCCCTTGATTATGAGACAAACAATTATGAATTTACCATTATGAGGCATAAACTATTCTGAGGTATATAAGCAATTGTAAGAGCATACTTATTAGAGTGTGACTTTAATGAACAGAGAGGAGATGAGAAATGATATAAACGGATATGTGGAGGATACAATTTAGTAAAAGAATGAAATATAATCTTTATTGTGTGATTAAATATAGTCAAAGGCTATTATTTGATTCAACGGTTGACAACAATAGATCATATGATAAATATTGTGTTTTGCTCCAATCTTATCTACTAAGGATTTATAGATCATGAACTTTAAATTAGACGCCTATATTGCTTTTTCACATGTCACATGTCCCTAAACTACAAAATCTTTCTTTAACCTCGGTGTGCAAGTAATGGCTCCCAAAAAAATAGTTTCATGAGTTTATTTTACAAGCATTTTGACTACTGTGAATCAAATGATGAATTTTTTTTATTTTTTATTTCTTTTCCTTTGATGCAATCTCCAACTTACCAAATCTTTTCAAAAATCCCTTTGCATGATGAAAAATTGTGCCTGGTTAGGGAATGGTTTAGTTACCATACACCGGGGTCTCTTAATAATCTTTAATCATGCATTTTGGACTTGCATTGTCTTTTATCAATCCAAATCATCCAAGTGATTAGACATTATATAAAGACCACGAACATGACAGATGATCCAACAAAAATATATTTTGCCCTGCACAAAGATCATAAGATATTCTTCCACTTGATCAACATGGATAAGTAAAAATTGTGTTCCACATTGGCACCATGTAAATTTGAAATATTTATATGATATTTTTCTTACACAATATTTTCTTCTGTACAAGCCCCCAACTCTATGGATAGATGCCCCCAAATGGGTTTCCAGAGGTTTTTGTTGAGCCCAAATCAGCGGCGTAATAGTCTCCAAGTGCTCTAAACCACCAGAAAAAAATCCTGACTATGTCCTTGGACGGCTGAGAAGGCCGTCCCTGCCTGACACTGACACCATCCCCTCGCCATCTTATACTTTGCCTGCTTCTTACTCTGCCTTTTCTGCCTGGTACCACAGCTAACCCAGCATTGGAAAAAGCCTCAGCTTTCTAAAACTCTTTATCATATGCTAAGAGTAGTTTCTTTTTACTCTTCTATATGTAGACGTGAAACCAAGTATTTAACCTTTCTTCAATTATAAAGAGGAGTACAATGCACGTGCGATGCATGTCAGCAAGAAAAAAGGGAGCGGTAACTTAAGAAAGTAGGAGAGATTTTTGAGATTTTGGAGAAACTGTACAAGGTCCTTTCGTCTCACCTGACGGCAACTTACCCATCTCGCATTATATATAGTAAAGATAAAACAAACTGAAAAGCAGATCCAAGACCATCATTACTAGGGAAAAAATAATTTCACAAACAAAAACATATATATATATATATATATATATATATATATCAAACAAATCCAACTGTTTAAAAGCTTGCAATTACTTAATTCACAAGAGCTAAATCAGGACATTGTAGAGTATAAAAACCACAAGACAAAAACCTAATGATTATAATCATTTTTCTCTGCGAGTCCTAGAGCACCCGACTAAGTCCCTGGGTACGTGAAACACCCGAGAATTGAAGTATCTCATCATACTTATCATCTTTCCACAAAAGCACCCATCTCCATCTCCTACTTCCATCAAAATCAGGAGAATTGCATTATCTCATTAGTCTCACCTATGTGTAACCTTATCACTAAATTCAAAGTAGTGCGAAATATGTCATCTTCTTATATTTGTTATGCCCCGTCATGGCGAGGATTCATGAGATCTTTGAATTCACCAATCAAATCCTGATGTTCCCTAACCGAAACAGTGAATTCACGGACCAAGCCTTCGAATTCACAAGTTGAGACCCCAGATTCCTGAATTGAGCCCCCTTGTTCAACAATTAAGCGCTTGAGCTCGACTTCATAAATCAAGCGCTTTCGTTCAAGAACCTTGAGACCCCAAATCGCATCGTTGAGATCATGAATAGAGCCCTTGAGTTCACAATGCGAGCACTTGCTTTCACGAAGTGAGCGCTTGATTTCAGGAATTGAGCGCTGGCGCTCACAATGTTGATAAATTAATTTCCATGTGGATTTGAAGAGTCGAAGAATTTTACTTCGATATTGCTCTTCCTCAATGGTGCTCAACTTATATTCACAATTTGGATGAAGAAACTTCATTATGGAATTGAAGATTATAAGAATTTTACTCCAATAGATATCTTCGTCAATAGAAATGCTTTCAAGTTGGCTTAATTTGCTAATTACTAAAAAGATCTTTTCTACATCCATTTGTTTGCGCCCGGGTATCATAGAAAAATGTTTGAGCCCTGGGCACCTGAAACGCAATTAAATAAGAAAATTGTTAACGAAATCATAAAGAAACAAACTCAAAGATCTCAAGCCATTAAATTAGATTTGTTTTTTTGGATCAGTAAAAAGGAAATATATTAAAATAAAAACGACTACAAAAAAGGCTAAGCGAGGTGCTCAACTGGAACAAAAAACACAGAAAAAAAAACAAAACAGAACAAATAGGCCATCTAACTATCAATAGCATAAGACTCAGGCCATCTAAATATCAAATTAGAATTTTTATCTTATAATATAAAAGTGTGGTCTACTATTATGTCCCGTAACGCATACCTGTGATCAACTTAAATTGTTCAAGTGGCAATCCATCATGGAACATGTCACAGACAAAAAATACGCCTATAAGTGCATGTGAACCATCTTAGTGGTGAACTTTAATACCGGGCATTAAAACTAAGAACAATGCTTGGTATTAAAAAGTGTGTTGTTTGGGTTCGTTGCCCTTTAATGTACGATCCATCACTTTGACGGTATGAATGTTAGGAATTCTATCCACTCTACGAACTCCCTATTGCGATGAATGCGGAAAAATAAGAAGATTCAGGCAAAAAATAATCACACGTGCAACACAAAGATTTACGTGATTCACTCAATCGAGGGCTACGTCCACGGGAGTATATGCACTATTTTTATAAATGTTTACAACACACACACTCTCTTCTCGCTAGTGCAAATTCAATCAAGATCTAGCACGATCTTCAAATCCGTTGTTAAACCAAGGACGCAATCCTTCAAATAATAGAGAAGAGATCTGCCAGAATATAATCACGATTCCGACACAAGAACGGCCTCAATCGGATCTTCAATCCCCAAGCTATTCTTCAATACTTTTTCTCTCAAAATATTCTCACAGATTTCTCACATAAAACTTTTACCAAGCTCTCACTTTCCCTATAGAAGAGACTTTCTACCAATAGGCTCCAAGCTCCTTTTGGATACGTAACTCTCAAATCTCCTAAGAGTTGCAAGTATTCAAAACACTTCCAAAATAGTCTCCTAATCACTTAGGAAACCTTGGCTAAATTGAACTTCCCGAAAATAGCCAATTATTCAAAACTTGCGGATTTATATCCACCCAACAGTCAATCGATTGACATCCCAACCTCAATCGATTGACACCGGCCAACAGTCAATCGATTTACTTTTCAGCGTCAATCGATTGACACCGGTGGTTAGGATTAAACCTTATTCAACAATCTCCACCAAAGTTTCATCCCCAACCACGACACTGTCCCAACGGGCATCAACATCTTCGACAAGTATTAATCAAGTTTAGGCAATGCCTAAACTTATTTTACGTAACCGGCTTGGTCAACATGTTCGCTGCGTTATCTTTCGTATTGATCTTCTCAATCGATATTTCCCCGTCTTCTATCATATCCCTGATAAAATGGTACCGAACATCTATATACTTTATTCTAGCATGAAAGACCTGATTCTTTGCTAGGTGAATGACACTCTGACTGTCACAGAAGATATCGGTGCTCTCATCAACCTCACCAAATTCACTGACCAAACCTTTAAGTCATGAGGCTTCCTTAGCCGCTTCTGTAGCCGCTATATACTCGACCTTTGTAGTTGACAACGCAACTATTCTTTGAATCATAGACTTCCAACTAATCGCTCCACCTGCCAAGACGAACACGTATCCCGTGGTAGACCTTCTTCTATCAAGATCACCAGTATAGTCAGAATCGACATACCCGTAGAGATCCAACTTGCTTGTATCTCCACCTTCAAACATCAAACCATGTTCAACTGTACCTTTCAGATATCTCAATATCCATTTCACTGCAAGCCAATGTTCCTTACCCGGATTCGACATATACTTGCAAACCACACTCAACGCCTGTGCTAAATCTGAACGTGTATTCACCATGACATACATCAAACTCCCAACGACATTTGCATACGGAATATTTTTCATATATTCCCTTTCTTCATGTCTGCTAGAGGAGTTGATACAGGCTTGGCATCACTCATATTATATTTCTCAAGGAGCTTTTGGATAAAGGTCCTTTGAGTTAGCCAAAGTCTCTTCTTCTCACGATCCCTTGTGATTTCTATACCTAGGGTCTTATTTGCAGATACAAGATGCTTCATCTCAAACTTCTGGCTCAATAATTGTTTCAGCTTGTTGATTTCAACCTTGCTTCTTGCTGCTATCAGCATATCACCTACATAGAGAAATAAAAAGATTCTCTCCCCTTTACCATACTCTTTCCAGTAGACACAACAATCATACTGTCCCCTGTGATACCCTATGCCAAGCATATATGAATCAAACTTTCTGTATCACTGCCTGGGTGCCTGCTTGAGACCGTACAAATTTTTTTTCAATCTATAGACGAGTGATTCTGACCCTTCTGCTTCAAATCCTTCTGGCTGTCTCAAATAAATTTCTTTCTGAAGATCTCCATGAAGAAAAACTGTTTTCACATCTATCTGTTTTAGTTCGAGATCTTTCTGAGTAACTACTGCGAACAACGTGCGAATCGATGTGTGTTTCACAATTGGAGAGAATATCTCATTATAATCGATATCCTTTCTGAGAAAACTCCTTTGCAACTAGCCTTGCCTTAAACTTTGGAGTTTCATTCTTTTCACCTTCTTTCTTTCGAAAGACCCATTTACAACCGATGGCTCTCTTCCCTTTAGAAAGTTTCATGATATCCCAAGTCTCATTCTTCAAAAGTGACTGTCATTCTTCTTCCATAGCTAACTGTCACTTTACTGCATCTGTATCCACCCGAGCTTCTGGAACTGTGCTTGGTTCCCCATTCTCTGTGGTAAGTGCAAGTGTTAAAGGAACCATGTCCTTAAACTTTTTAGGACGTTTTTTCATCCTCTCTGATCTTCTCAAGGTAGTCTGAACCGGTACCTAGGACTGCAAGTCTTGAGAAATTGTACCATCTTCATTATCTTTCTCATCTTGCTCATGCCTTTCAACATCAACTTGTACCTGAGGTTCACCAGATGACTGAGGTTTGTCTTCCGCCTTTTTCATCGAAAACTCATATTCGTTGAAAGTAACATCTTTTTCAACTATCACTTTGTGAGATTGTGTATCCCACAAACGATAACCCTCGACTCCTTTACCATAGCCAATCAAGACACACTTTTTGGATTTTGGATCCAACTTGAATCGTTCACTTTCTTGAAGTAATGCATAAACCACACATCCAAACACCCTCAAGTGAGAGTAGCTCCCGTGTCTTCCATACCAAACCTCATCTGTAGTTTTCGAGTTCAATGCCGCTGAAGGCGACCGATTGACCAACATGCCGTGTTCACTGCCTCTGCCCAAAACCCATGACTCAAGTCGGAATGGTTTAACATTCACCGCGCTTTTTCCAATAGTGTTCTGTTCATCCTCTCTGCTACACCATTTTGCTGAGAATTTTCAAGAACTGTTAAGTGCCTAACAATCCCTTGATTTTCACAGTAAGCCTTGAACTCTGATGACAAGCATTCTCCACCATTATCTGATCTGAGAATTTTCACCTTTCTATCAGTTTGCTTTTCAACCATACTCTGTCATTGCTTGAATTTTTGAAACACATCTGATTTATTTTTAATCGGATACACCCAAACTTTCCTGGAGTAGTCACGTATAAATGACACAAAGTAGTTAGCTCCACCTACTGAAGTAACTTTAGCCGGTCCCCATACATCTAAATGTATGTAATCAATCAGTCCCTTCGAAGTGTGCTTTTCAGTAGAAAAACTTTCTTCTATTTCCCAAAGATACAATCTTCACAAAAATTTAGTTTACAAGTTTGAATTTCAGAAATCGCCTTATTCTTTATGAGCTCTATCAGCCCACATTCACTCATGTGACCAAGCCTTTTGTGTCATAAATCTTAGAGATCCTTGGAATCTTTTGTAGTCGCAACACCACTGCCGCTGATTGTGTTGCCTACTAAAGTATACAGATTCTCCATCTTTTCACCTTTCATTAAGGTCATAGCACCACGTACGACCTTTAATTTACCGGATTCTAGAATGACTCGACATCCTATCTCATCCAATGCCCCCAACAAAATCAGATTTTTCTTCAGATCAGGCACATGCCTAACCTCAGTAAGAGTGCGAACACAACCATCAAACATCTTGATTCTGATCGAATCGATACCAACTGCTTCACATACACTTTCATTCTCCATCAAAATCGTCCCACCATTGGTTACCTTATATTGGTCAAACCAATCCCTGTACGGACACATGTGATATGATGCCCCTGAATCTAGGATCCATCTATCATCGAACTGACTGGAGCTTAACAATGCACACAATATGTCTTCACCGAAATCTAACTTAGCAATACTAGCTTGTTGCGAAGTCCCTTCATCACCCATATTATTATTTAATCTCTGCTTGCAATATTTGCGAATGTGTCCAGATTGCTTATAGAAGTACCAGATAATATCCTTTCTGTCACCCCTAGATTTGGACTTATTGTTTCCTCTCGTTGATTTATTATCCCCTCTGGATTTGTCTCTTTTGCGATCATGGTTTCGACCCATTTCGCTTAAGAGACTTATCCCTTCGGAGTTAGATTCAGACTGTTTTCTCAATTCGTCGGAAAGAAGTGCAGCAGTCACTTCTTCGACTGCAACAGTATCTTTACCATAAATTAATGTGGTAACAAGGTGCTCATAAGATGGTGGCAATGAGGTGAGCAAGAGAAGTGCGAGATCTTCTTATTCAAATTTTACCTCAATGCTTAATAGTTCACTAACTATTTTATTAAACGAATTCAAATGGTCATGAATGCGCGTACCAGCCTTCATACGAAGGGTGTAGAGTTGCTTCTTCATGAAGAGTCGGTTGGACAACGACTTTGTCATGTAGAGAGATTCCATCTTCTTTCACAGATCCACGGTCGTCTTCTCGTGAAGAACGTTGTACAGAACTTCATCAGATAAGCACAATCGGATAGTGCTTACGACCCTTTTATTAAATAGAGTTCCACTCTTCATCGGACATCTCTGCCTTCTTTCCCATCTCTTTTCCAAGTAGGGCATCATCAATGCCTTATTGGACAAGGAGATCTGTGACCTTGACTTGCCATAAAGCAAAGTTATTCTTCCCAGAAAACTTCTCCACCTTAAATCGTGCATTCGAGACCTTCATCGCCATTGTAGCCTAAACCTCGCTCTGATACCACTTGTTAGGAATTCTACCCACTATACGAACTCCTTATCGCGATGAATGCGAAAAAATAAGAAGATTCAGGCAAAAAATAATCACACGCACAACACAAAGATTTATGTGGTTCATCCAATCGAGGGCTACGTTCACGGGATTATATGCACTATTTTTATGAATGTTTACAACACACACACTCTCTTCTCGCTAGTGCAAACCCAATCAAGATCTAGCACGATCTTCAACCACAAATCCGTTGTTAAACCAAGGGCGCAATCCTTCAAATAATAGAGAAGAGATCTGTCGGAATATAATCACGATTCCGACACAAGAACGGCTTCAATCAGATCTTCAATTCCCAAGCTATTCTTCAATACTTTTTCTCTCAAAGTATTCTCACAGATTTCTCACATAAAACTTTTACCAAGCTCTCACTTTCCCTAGAGAAGAGACTTTCTACCAATAGGTTCCAAGCTCCTTTTGGATACGTAACTCTCAAATCTCCTAAGAGTTGCAAGTATTCAAAACACTTCCAAAATAGTCTCCTAATCACTTAGGAACCCTTGGCTAAATTGAACTTCTTGAAAATAGCCAATTATTCAAAACTTGCGGATCTATATCGGCCCAACAGTCAATCGATTGACACCGGCCAACAGTCAATCGATTTACTTTTCAGCGTCAATCGATTGACACCGGTGGTTAGGATTAAACCTTATTCAACAATGGATTACCCATATCTTAAACCATTAATGGTGTTAGATAATCTAAACACCATCTTGGTGTTTAAATGAAGGTCAGGAGGGTCCATGTTAAAATCTCTACAATAGTTTTTTTTTTTTTATACTTGGTTAATACATCTTACTTTGTGAAAAATAATTTTAATATCAGGACCATGGTTCAAAATTTCAGCCGATAACTCAAGTTGTCGGCCTAATTGTCGGTTTTGGTCCCCACCGAAACAATAACTTGAACCGAAATTTCGGTCCAAATATATATGGAGGGGAAATTATCAGCCGAAATTTCGGTTCAAATTTTCGGTTTCGGTCATGCCTGAAACCGAAAATGAAACCGCTATTTTGATCCTTGATCTGGACCCAATTCTGGGTCCTCATGAAAGCATCTAAACTGGGTAACAATTGCATTATGCATTAAAATCAGAATATTAATGATTCAATAGTCCAGGAATGGTTATTATTGTTTAAAATAACAGTTTTATTAATTATAAGCGGCCAAATTTCAGCTAAATTTATGATTATGTTGTTAGATGCCTAGAAGTTGGGTGTGAAATGCACATTCATTTACAAGGGGCATGCAGTAGATCAAAATTGTAGATTTCCAAATCCCACCCATATCAAAAGTCTTCAGATTTTTTTAAAGAAATGGTCAAATTTTCCAAATTAAGGGTGTGCCGAATTACGCTGAATTTTGGCGAATATAAATATAACTGAGATGAACCATTCATATACATTTATATAGTTATATGGATTATATAGATAGAACAATGCCTTGCATCAAACAACATATAGCTTATTTTGATATTAAAAACACTATTTCTATCTTGAATGTATTTTTATAACTTTTGTCACTTTTTTACTTTCCTGAATTTTCCCGAATTGACCCCTTGCCAAATTATAGCCATATCCCTGACTTTGTAACTATGCCCATATTCAAGTACAGTGAAAATGATACTGTCCGAGCAGTCTTAGTAACTGGTCTGTCACAGTCTGTTCACCCACACCTTTTTGAAAAATCTACTTAATCATCCACATGCTCATGTGAATCTAATAGTGTAACAACCCGAATTTTTGAACTTTCTTTTATTGGTGTTAGATTGTGTTTTATACCTTGCATGGTGTTAGTGCTCTATACCAGAACCTACCCTAGTTGAGAAAATACACATTTTGATTTTAAAGAGGTATTATATTTAAAATTGTCTTTATTTGACACAAGTTGTGTTGTAGCCTAGTGGTTGAAAGGCTTTGGATATAGATAAGAGGTCTAAGGATCAAACCTTGCTACGTGAGTTTTAAACCTTTATTTTAAACTTTGAATTAAAAGCCTATACACCCTTATTTGGTGCAACCGCTTAGCACTGAATTAATGCCCATATATTATAAATAAGAAAGTTACGGAGAACCCTAAATCATTATTATAAGAATTCTTCTTAAAAACCCTAGCCGCCACTCCATCTTCTTCTCTGGCCACCCTTCTTTAAAAACACCCAAATCTCTTTTAAATTTCTTGTGTATTCTTCCACAAAGAACACCGTAGTGTTTTTTTCTGCCACAAATCGTGGTGGAAGAAGGCGGCGTAATCATGGACGGATCATCGTGTGGACGCCGATCTCTATCGCCCTAATCGTCAGATCCGTCACGCTTCAAGAGGTGGGTACCCATCCATCCATCTCATTCTTCTCAGATCCCGTCGTGTAGGATACGTTCGATCGCGTATCGACGGACTAAATAAAATAAACTTTATTTCACTCTTTATAATATTATTTTAAAATGAGTAAAGTAGTTAGCATAAATATGATTGCTTATAATCTAATCTTATTGATTTTGCCCTAGATGTGATTACTTATAATCTAGTCCTATTTATTTTGCCCTAAATGTGATTGCTTATAATCTAATCTTATTGATTTTGCCCTAGATGTGATTGCTTATATTTTAGTCCTATTTATTTTGCCCTAAATGTGATTGCTTATAGTCTAATTTTATTGATTTTGCCCTAGATGTGATTGCTTGTAATTTAGTCATAATTATTTTCCTAATTGTTAATGTTATTATTTTTTTTATACTTTGTTATTTTAACAATTAAAAATAACACAAATGATTAATACTCTATTCCATCATCCCTCTAGTAAAAGACATTTTATGGACATTATAAAATCGTGAATCTGAGTTCAAACTAAAAATCTACGCAACCATGATTTAAACCTATAATTTCTTTAAAATTTTTATAATATTTTATATTTTCTAGAAACTAAGCATTTCTATATATATATAGACCCATGACCTATTTTAAACATATTTCCAAGTCCAACGTTTATAAAAGGTCCCATGTAGTATCTAAGACTTTATTTTAAGGAAAGAGATATTACATAGATTATTTTAACATAAGACTCTGTACAATAAAAATCAAGAAGTGACTACATTTATATTAGCAAGCAACAATAAATCTTATACTTATCAAAACAAAAAAATATATACATATATAATTATTTCCCAAGGCTATAATTTTCAAACGATATAAATCATGTAGGCGTGATCAAATTTTAATAAGTAATATTATTATTAATATCATGAGGTCTCAATTGAGTATTGACTCTAAAACTAGAGAGCCTACCACGGGATCACCTTATAATGCCCAACGATGGAGTTTGAATTTTCTCCCATGGGAGGTAATATATATATATATATATATATATATATATATATATATATATATATATATATATGGTCGATAGAGAGGATGAGTTAGCACTAAATAAGCAACTTAAGCGTTAGACAACTTCATACTTAGGTTGCCACGTGGGATTCTGATGTTGGAGGTCTGTGACCCATCTGATGTTGGACTGCGACCGATCTGGTGTTGGTCCATGACCCATCTGATGTCGGACCTTGACCCATTTGATGTTGGATCTTGACCCATCTGACGTGGATCGTGACCCATCTGATGTTGGACCGTGACCCATCTGATGTTGGACTGCGACCCATCTAGTGTTGGTCCGTCACCCATCTGATGTCGGACTTTGACCCATCTGATGTTGGATCTTGACCCATCTGACGTGGATCGTGACCCATCTGATGTTGGACCGTGACCCATCTGACGTGGATCGTGACCCATCTGATGTTGGACTTTGACCCATTCGATGTTGGACTTTGGCCCATCTGATTTAGATCAGCCCATCTGATTTCATTTCATAGGATGGTATTAAATTAATTAAAATATCTTTTATAATATATTATGATATATTTAAAGAGAAAGTAATTTTAGATAGTAATATAAAATTAATAAATATTATATACTTATATTTTATTATCATATAAAATAAATGTACTTGGTTACTACCTTATTTTAATATTATAAAATTATCTTATAAGATATATGAGTAGTAGTATCCCATGTCAGAGCCCAATTAGTTTCCTTTTTATCGATGGATTGACCTATTAAAATCGACCAATCAATCATGAGCCAAACGACAACTTACACCTTATTAAATCTGATCTATCGATTTTCATTTTTTCAATCGATCGATTCTCATCCGAATAGACGACCTGATTCACACCAAAATTTCACTTTTACACGACCAAAAAATTTAGTGCACTTGCACTTTGCGATCGATGGTCGTGATGTACTTAACTTTAAAAATAATAATATTTAATTTGGGCATTTAATAATGATAAATAATAATATATAAAAGTCTCGCTTTTATCGCTTCAACGCGACCACTTCGATAACATAAAGTGTTAGAACTTCGATGTCTTTATGAAACCGAACTCTGACCTTTACGATTATCAAAATCATACTTATAACCATATTCTATAATTATATTGGTGTGGTATGTAAATAAATATAAACATAAATATAACCAAAATCTAAGTGTAAACCATTCTGTATGTGTGATACTTTTGTATTTGTAATTTAATCAATTTATACGAGTTAGGATATGTTAGATCATGAGTACGAGAGTGTATGAGATCATGCCTATGCTTGGGCGTGGTGATTCGCTGAGATGGTATCGAAGCGAGAAATACACCGTATTCACATGCCTTACAACTCATGGTGGAATGGGACCCATGATGGCCGGGTGAGTGTGAATTGATTAACCTCGTATACGGTGGCATATCTGGCGACCCGATCAAATATGATAGTATGAGTTATGAGGTTCGACCATAGGCTTTGCACGTGGTGAAGTTTCTTCTATGATCACGTGAAACTGAATATTAGGCGTCCATGTATGCGGATGCAACGCCTCTATGATAGTATGGGCTGTCACACGAAGTACATCCATGCTACTACGGAACCTTTTCCTTGGGAAGCGTGAATTAGGAAAGTTGCCCCACTATAGTCTGTCCTAGGATTAAGTATAAGAGTATGATAAGATATGAGTATGAGATAAGATAAGCTATGATACGAGAATGCGATAATAAGGCATCATTTGTATAGGCCGAGAAAAGATAAAGAACTTAAGTCTCTGCGTATGCGTTCGCTTGCGTAGCCGGTAAAGAACAACAACGTCTTTCCGGATCTCAGAGATTATGAGTAGGAGTGTGTTATGAGTGAGTTTGGCCATTATGTCTCCCCATTGGCTGGATGGTGGAGTATGAGTATGACACGAGGGCGTTATGATATGGTGGTATGATACTATGTTGACCCTCCCATGGTAGCTCGAGCAGCGACTCTGGCACATGTCGTTTAGGATTTCACGAGTATGTTAGTTACGCTCATGCGATGTACAGACGTATGTGCGAGAATAATAATAAGACATGGTAGGATATGTTATGAGATATGGTAAGGTACGTTAGGATATGAGTGTCTAGATCATAGTCTTGTATTTATGATATGAGCTTTATAATATGCATGTGATTTTGTCATTCTTTTGCTATCTGCTTTGACATATTATATTTATCACTCACAAGATGCACCCACAATGCACCTGAGTAGTATGGGGTGGATTGGTGGTGTATCCCACTGAGTTTACGTGACTGAGTAAACCCATCCCACAATAATCTAACAGTTGCAGGTGATTACGCTAGTGGAGTAGACGTCGGTCATCCAGATCCGGCTGACGCTGATTTCATTGATCCCGCGAGTGTTGAGTACCAGGAGGGCTACGGTGCTGATTTCGATCCGAGTGCTGGATATTGATCGCTGCAGACTTGGTAGTAGATTGGATCTCTATTATTATCATTAATTTTATGATTTCCTTTATCGGATTTGTCTCCAACTTTGAATTATGTTTTATTGGTAGATTTGTTGATTCTATCGCATTTATACATTATTTATGGTTGCCTTTTATTTCCACCTTTATGTGTTGGCTTTCACGGATTTCGTGGAACCATTATTGCCTGAGAACTCTGATTAGGTGTATGTCCGCTTAGCATATCCGAGATATGTGCGGGTCATAACTCGAAATTCTAGGCCCTCGGGATGGGGTAGAATTTCGGGTCGTGACAAATAGTCTCTTTAATTCTTTAGCATACTTGTATTTTAAGTGGTCAAATGTGTGCTTCGGTAAGCAATTCAATTACGAATATAGTGGAAGTTACAGTTTGTTGTTGTCATAAATCCGAATTTTCCATAAATCAGTTGCTAATAATATTCTGAATGGAGGGGCAGATGTTGGTTTGAAAAATTGGATGTTCGCGTGTCTTTAAAAAAGTAGAACTCTGTTTTATCTAATCTTTGCTTAATTTTTGGTTTTCAATATGAATTAGGAAAGCTAGAATGATTCAGGGCTACAGTTTAGATAGAATTTGCACACATCATGATAATAGTCGTTTCAAGCATGGTTCAAAATATCGGATGATTCAAGTCGAAGCCCGTAGATACATGGTACATAGGGTATCTATCATCAATACATACCCAACACCTATCAATATATCCATCGTATGGCCGATACCGTTTTTTTTTTTGATCGGCAAGCGTTGAGGTTGCTGTGACCTCACCCTTCACTTAAATTGCCTCCGGAGGAGCTTTGGCATCGCCATCAACCCTCCCAATAGGAGCAACTCAAATACTTGAAATCAGAGTGCAAAGTTCGACTGGAATCTCGGATTGAAGATTCCATTTAACCACCTCCAAAGTAGTGAAAGCACGCTTGGCAAGAAAATCCGCACACAAATTTGCCTCTCTCCATTGATGCAAAAATATCATGTGATTAAAATTTTAGGCATGTTCTTCTAATTTTCCCTTTATTCTTCCACTTGTTAATCTCACAATCACCCAAGTATATTTCCGTGGGACTTCCATATTGCCGCCAACATAATCAATGGCAATTTTAGAATCTGATCATAGAAATATTCCCTAACATCTTTGTATATGTTTTCTAGAACCTGTCGTTTATGAAGGTGTTTATCTTCGAAGATCTTGTTGTTTCGTTCTCTCGAAATATGCCGGATCACCACGGCAAAAGCATTTTCTTTTCATTGCTGAAATAATAATCAAATTCGGCCAGAGCTCTGTAGCTGGGTTAATTCCTATTGAACCTATCCCAATTTATTTCCCTTAATGCCAGAAGGAACTAAAAGAGATCGAAGGAGACCAGCTGAAAAAGAACAAGAGAAAAGGATATTATTGTTTCGCATTCAACCCAGCACGATCACTTTTCCTCAAATGGCCATGAGTTTATTATTGATAGCAAGCCAAGCATACACAGTATGCTTAGGTACTCTATATCTGTGCCAGATAAAACTAGCCCAATCAAACTTTCCATGAATGCTACAACATGCACTCCAAGCACTTTTGATAGAAAATTTTCCAAACAGCAAAGCTGTCCATACCATCTTATCATCATAAGCTGCATATGGGATACAATGAGCTACAACAAAATTATAAATACCCCTTTCATCTGATCCGAATAGAGTTCTTCAAGACTCTGAAATTACCCGTAATAGTGATCACTAAAACACGCATTGGGGGCTGCTACTAAATTTATTTGCAATTCGATGATTTCGAAATAATAGAACCCGCATCTAACAGAAGGTCCTTCCACACTCAGAATTCCTCCCATTTTCAATGATAATATGAATATTCTTCATAGCTTGAACCCTTTTCCGCAATATGACTCTTCACGCCCAAGAGTGATCCCCAATCGATATATCAGTCCATAAATCACAGCTACCTTTGACCACGTGCGCCACAGAGAGTGATGGTTGGAACCCAGATTCCAGAAAAGTTTCATTTAACAGTCGAAATTTGATAAAATTCTGAAAGTTGTAGTAAAATTTTTTATTGTTTGCTTATTTTAGCTGTTTATCTTATCTGATATTGCACTTTTCAAAACAGACAAAATACCTTCCCACACTTTTACATATGTACGGAGACTCCACTGCATTAAGCTCTAAGACCTATCCTTGGTCAAGTTTTGATTGTCGAACCAAATCCGTACCCCAACAGAGCAATGGGTGGGACTGTGAGGTGTTTATGTTGAAGTACGTAGAGTACTTCATGACGGGAAAGAAATTTGACTTCAACTAAGGCAATATGAGTCAGATCAGGGTAGAAATTGGCGAAGCCCTTGCCAAATTCACTGCCGATGAAGAAGTCGAGCAAGATACCGATATAAAACCTACTACTGATGCACCACCCTAATTTTTTTTATAAGTTATAATTGTATATAGTTGTAAGCCGAACATTCATGGAAGTTTGTAAATGGAAAATTTAAATTTTGACACAGAAATATATGAGTATTGCAACATTCAACTTTTTTTAGAAATTTGTAATCTCAAGTATATACAAATATATCGGGTGAACATTCGAAAATGAAATAATAGGCTGGTTTTGGGCGTGTCGTCGACCATATTGACAGTCAATATCTACTATATAGAGAGTAAATAACAAATGCTTATACAATCGATATCGATTGTATAAGCAGTCGTTAATGATTGCTTAAGCAGTCGTTAACCATTGCTTCCACAGTCGATATCGACTACTAATACAATCGATATCAACTGTATTAACAGTCGATATCGACTGTCTATTCTAAGAAAAGCTAGAAAAATGCTGAAAGTTCTGAGAAAATGCTAAAAGTTTTATTAAAATATACTTTTTTATATTTTTAATGAAAATTCATCGTATATATTACATCCAAATTTATAACTAATGGACTGTGGGGTGTTTGTATTGAAGGTAGCTGACTTCTTATACTGTTTCTGGATGGCGATCTATCTCCAACCTGTGCATGAAAAAAATATTTGTTAATAGATAGAAAAATGCAAGTTACCAAACTCCTAAATAGAAAATGCAAGTTAGCATACTCATAGATACGAAACTTTTAATAGAACGCTATGATTAGAGAGCGATTTACAATGTAAAGGAGGTACATACTGTATCAACCCATCGGCCTCACTGCCGTGTAACTCCTATAATTGTGATCATACTCACTGCACCTGCCATACTATAGGTCTCTAATCTCACCCTTAGACCGTATCCTTTTCTTTCTCGAACGGTCGGCTTGCTTTCAATAATTATAAGGTGGTCGCACTTTCATATTTTTAGGCAGTTACTCAACTTGAAATTTTCATTGACTTTTATTGAGGGTGGGAAGCCATTGTTCGTCGTATGCTTGTCTAAAGCAAGCAATGAAAAATTATTTCTCACAGAAGTTATGATAATAGTAACTTCTCCGATTGATGGCTGCCACGATATGTGAGCAAGACAAACAATGAATGTGCCAACAGCGGCAAGTACATGTCTTGTGTTCCAAGTCAGCGTAATGAAATGAAATTTTTATAATTGACTTAGAATTAATCGTACCCGTATGATTGAGCTCTCTTTCTACCGGCTCATTGCAGCACCTTCTTCATATGCTCGTCTGCTTTTGGACAGAGGAGGATTGTCTATTTCTCAGATATCTGTCGGTGCTTTTGAAAATGATCGGTGACTTTTTCTCTAGTAGTTATGATTAGGTCGATAATTAGTCTTTCTCGAGCTATCTTTAGTACGATGTTCAAGCTTTCAGCATTATTCGTAGTCAGGGAATTGTACTGTATTCCTTTCATATATGCGTGTGCCCAATGCTTTTGGTCTATTTTTAAAATATACTCTACAGTCCGAGGATCAATAGGATCTTTCTTTATTTTGTTAATAAAATAATCAAATCTCTATACTGAATATGCATGTGCGGCGCTCCACCATTGATCATTCACATTGTTTCTGGGATACTTGTGTTAGAAATTTTGTATCATATGTCATATGCAGTAGTTGTGGTATGCGTTAGAGAAGATATGTTTCACCGCCTTAATTAAACCCTTCAACCTATCCATGATAAAAATGAAATCTTCCGTAAACTCACCGATTACGAACGCACCTATCCGTTCAAGAAACCACATCCATGTATCCTTTTCTTCTAACTCGACGACGACAAATGCTGACAATAATATATAGCCATTACCGTCTTGCGTCGAGGCGATAAGTAAGATCCCTTTGAAACATTTTAGTAGGTGTATGCTATCTACAAGCAATGTGCGACGAAGTGTATTACAGTAGCTTCTGATGTACGGGCTAAAACTCTAAAAAAATCTTTGAAACTTATCGTCAAGCTAAGTTGAAAGGATGTTTGTAAATTAGGATCTACCCTCTCCATCTCCTTCATGTAGGCCGGTAGATTCACAAATTGTCCTTCCCAACTGCCTCTAATATCATTAAGGGCAAGTTCTTTCTCCCTCCAAGTCTTAGCATATGAGATTTACACATTATAAACTTTTGCAATATCAAACATTATCGACGTCGGGGTATAGTCGAATCCTTTCATAAGTTTCTTCATGACATAGTTGGCTACGAAGGAGATTGTTGCATTACGGTGACAATACGGTCCGATCTTAGTAGCCCTGCATGTGTGAGTACTATTGAACGTCTTGATTTTGAAAGAGTCAAGCTCAGTTAATTTAGATGCATGTATTCGCCATGAACAATCGGGTTCATAGCATGCGACTGTCACTCGATAATTAGCGATTTTCAAATGCCGAATTTGAAAGTTTTTCTCCATCGCGTGCTCTCTCGATGCTCTTTAAAATATTTATTTGTCTCTGAAGATCTCCAACTTCAAACGTCCAATTCCAGCATTCGATTTCCACCTTTTGATCGGAAGACTCGTCCGATGTCTCTGACACTTCGTAAGCTCCATCTACTAAGGGATTATCAATGCCTCTCACAAAAATTTTCGAATCCTCTTTTACAAATCCATCTAGTTCGTCATCATAATCTTCAACATTCTCTTCACTAGCAGTGTTTTGAAGTAGTTGACAAAATCCATCTTCAGCGAAGGGATTCTGATGTGGTTGACTAGACCCTTCACGAAATGGGTCATGGCATGGTTGACTAGGCCCTTTATTGAATAGATTCTGATATGGTTGACTAGACTCTTCACCGAAAGAGTGCTCATATGTATGAAAATAGGATTGAGCTCCTTCGATAATCCCCATCGATGGCATAGTAGAACATAATTTGTGAGCCAGCCAAATTGTAAATCCATCGAAAAAGATATGACGAAAATCGTCTTCATCCCCCACTCTTAGAGACGTATAGTCTAACTTTTGACTACAACGTTGTGACCAATGCATATTTTGTAGTGGGTCATCATATGATTCAACTGGGGCATTGTTTAAATCAATAGTTGCTTTCATGATCGATATGTTTGCCGCAAAATTACCGTCATCACCTAACCGAATGGAATCATATGTAGGTCCTTTCTCGTCAAACTTACATGGCTGGAAGGAATGGTTATTCACAAAATCAATCTCACCAAGAGATACTTGTTCAGCTTCAAATCAGAAGGATGATGGTTCTTTAATGATGAATACCTTTATAATGTCCAACCCGAATTTATAAAACGAAAATATGGTGGTCAAATCATCCGAATCTAAAATGTCGGCAAACACATGGGTATTCACTATCTTCATGGATAACTTTATGAAAATTATTTCATTTGCCCTCGTAAAACTGACAGTAGAAATTCGCCTTATAAATCGTTCATAAAACATACTCGTCAAAATTATAATAACCCTTTGACGGCCACCTTCATACAAACCATCATCGTCTATAATATGGCCATCAAAGTGACAGAGAAAAAAAATTTCCACACCAAACATCGCCTGTTTAAGAAGGAGAAGGAAGGGGTGATAAGACGAATGAACAAAAGGAGGAATGACAAATTAGTAGCAAAATAACTGATACACAATCGTTATCGATTGTATAGAGTATCATTATCGATTGTATAAATAGTCGATAATAATTGTTTATGCAATCGTTATCGATTGTATACACCATCGATATCGATACTCTATACAATCATTATCAACTGTATAAACAGTCGATAACGATTGTTTAAACAGTCGATAATAATTGTTTATAAAATCTTTGTCGACTGTTTTCATATATTTACCTAGTAAAATTAATTTTATAAAATAAAATTATGTTTCTTATACTTCACCTTTGTATTTCTAAGAAACTTTCGATGGGGTTTACACTGGATCTGAACATACCTCGCGTCGGAATGACAAACTGTAGGATCTTCAACTCCTAATGACAAAATGCAGGAATTTTTTCTCCCAAGCCTCTGTTTTCTTCTTCCAGATAGCAGATCTGAGGCAGAAGACGTCGTCACCTTCACAACCTCTAACTTTTTACTAACTCTAACAGATTAAAATGAGGAAGACGGGGATGCATTCGTGGGTTAAAGAAAGTCAAAGAATGAGATAATTTGGACTTTTTATTCTCCTTAGGGTCGACTTGGTCGGTTTGAATAAAGGTGAAAATATAGGGTCTCTGACGTAAAAGGTATATCTGACAGGGTCGATTAGGTAAATTTTCCTTAGGGAAACAAAAGAGGCGCTAAAGGTAAAGGAAAATTTTCCAAATCAACCCTTTCAGATTCACCTTTCCCGTGAGAGACCCTATATTTTCACCTTTCACCTAACTGACCAGCTCCAAGTCGAGCCTGCCCCAGCTAGCAAAAAAAGTCTCAAATACTCCTTCTTATACTTTTTTTTTTTTTACACAGTGTAAAATTTTAAATAGAGTTTTTTGCAAATACCCTCTTTATTATGTTAAAATTGCATAAAACCCCCTAAGTTATGTCTATTTACAATGCACCCCCTACTTATATGTTTCCTTTATAAATACCCTTGCCGTTAAATGATAATTAATTGGGCATCATTTTTTCAATTAAATGATGCATTTGCCCTTACTTAATATTATATACAAAATGGCCATTTTATTTTTTCAAATTTTAATCGCATTTTAAACTGTGGATAAGCATCAGATTCTGTCCAAATTTTTTGGGTGGAACATAATTGATCTCCTCTAAGTTGTCATGTTACCCGATTTTCGATTTGGGTGTCCATGATGCTCAGTTGATTCGTAATGATGGTATGATTGAGATGGTACTAACGGAGTAACATTTTAGCGCTACCCACGAGTCAAGTGACCGTTATGAACACCCAAATTGAAAATCAGGTAACACGGCAACTTATAGGAGATCAATCATGTTCTACCCAAAAAACTTGGATAAGATCCGATGCTTATCCAAGTTAGGAAATGCGGTCAAAGTTAGGAAAAATACAATAGTCATTTTGTATATAATGTTAAGGGAAAACACGTCATTTAATTTAAAAAATGACGCCTAGTTAATTATCATTTAACGACAAGGGCATTTATAAAGGAAACATAAAAGCAGGAGGTGCACGCAGGGGGTTTTATGCAAGTTCATCATAACATAGGGGGGTATTTGCAAAAAAACCCTTTTAAATATTTACACTTTTTTATATGGAAGTCATTACTTGCCCACGCTTTTCAAGTGATTGCATCGGATTGCACCAAATTTAAAAGAAAGACTTGCAAGTTTGGTGACCTCTACTACGTGAAAACACCATCTAAGCCATTTGATTTGAGGGTCATGATTTAAAGGTATTAATTGCATTTGATTAAATGGAGTCAAATGCTATTATATAATCCAACAATTGACTATAATAGATCATATGACAAGTCTCGTGTTTTGCTCCAATTTTATGTACTAGAGATCTATTGATCATGAACTTCAAATCAGATGGCCCATTTGCATTTTTACATATCACATGTCCCTAAAATACCAAGTTTTTCTTTAAATTCGGTGCAATCACTTGAAAAACGTGTGCAAGTAATGGCTCCCTTTTTATATTTACACGATGTGAAGCAGCATCTATGTTGTTTGATTTGAAAGCCACAATATAAAGATAGATGGTGCCAAAGATTGAACAACCTCAAATACCCTTCTTACACTTTTTTTTTAAACAGTTGATAACGACTGTTTAAACAGTTGGCCGACTGTTGAAATAGTCGATCCTGACTCTTTAAACAGTCGATCCGATCCCGTAAAAAAAAATGTGTAAGAAGGGGTATTTGAGACTGTTCAATCTTTGATACCATCGATCTTTATATTTTGGCCTTCAAATCAAATGACATAGATGTCGTTTCACATCGCGCAAATATTTAAAATTTTAAACTATGTAGAATAAAAAAGAGTGTAAGAAGGGGTATTTGAGACTTTTTCTGCTAGATGGAATTGGCTCGGCTTAGAGCTCGTCGGTTATGTGAAAGGTGGAAATATAGGGTCTCTAAAGGAAAAGGTAAACTGATAACCACTCATCTTTCACCCCCTCTTCAATAACCCACGTAAACTATTGATTTTAAGGTACCTTTAAATCCACCCACAAAATCTTTGAGTTCACCAATATTGAAACACATTAGTTATTTTGAATCGGACGATGGAGATTGTTTATTGTCTCAATCTTTCACATGATGGATCTTGAGAATATGATTGTACTATCAGACAGTCGATTTCTTATTTCATGTGGTACACACCTAAAAAAGTGACCTTAAAATCAATTTTGAGCGTGCACTGATGTTGAAGTCATTTTTCTTATATGTGTGCGACGATAAATAAAACACTAACAGGCTGATAATGGGCCCATGATCTCAATCATATGATTGGGAGGATAAACAATCTCTATCATCTGATTCTACGAAGTCAATGTGTTTCACCCCTACTGTCACCTTCTGTTCATATGACAACGGAAAATGTTGAGTTGGCATACAACATTCCAAAATAACGTATGTGGCATGCCAACGTGCGTGGAAGGACTAACGGTTACCAGAAGGTGATAATAGGAGTTTAGTTGATGAGCTTATGTGTACTTTGAGTGTTTATTAGATAGGAGTAATAGTTTAGGTGCATTATTGATGACTGGGTGAAATTTCAAGGGTTCTTTTAAAATATTCTCAAGGTAAAATGACTCTTTTATGTTTAGGGTGCCTCTATTCGCACCAAAGTGATTGGTGTAGGCAAAGTGATTGGTGTAGGCACGCATAGATCAAATTTTCGTTCAATACCGATACGTATCGGACGATACGTATCGGTATCGGTGGTGAACGATACGGTATATTAAATGTACCGTATCGTTAATATATATGGTATGTACTGAATGATACATTCAATGTATCGTTCGATACAGACCGATACCGATACGTATCGGTTTTGGGCTCGGACGATACGTATTGGTTTTCCGACATTTTGATCCATGTAAGCACGGCTCGTTTTACCGAGGGCACCTATATAATTTGGAAACTTTTTTAGTGTGTTTCTAGAATCGAGCATCCATGGCCTCTCTCTAGCACCCCACACATTTTTTTGGTGGGTTTCATTCCTCTCGCTTCTTCTTCTTCTTCAGCCACCTTCATCACTCAAGGCATCATGAAAGCATTATATTTTTTTTAATCTTCTTCCTAAGTTGCTCCTTTTTTCGATTTTTTGAGTCATTTTTTCTCTTAAAAGCAAGAAACGAAGAAAGTGAAGGAAATAGAGATAAGCAGAGAAGGAAAAAACGGTTGAGAAGAAAGGTTTTACTTAGTTTGCTATCGGGAAAAAAAAAATTGACAATCAATAATCTAAAGCTTATGGATCTATTGCATTTCGGATAATATATCTGTGATTTCTCTAAGCGAGTCATTACTTGCACACACTTTTTAAGTGATTGCACCAAGGTTAAAGAAAGACTTTGTATTCTAGAGATATATGACATGTGAAAACGCAATCTAGGCCGTCTGTTTAAAGTTCATGATCTATAGATCCTTAGTAGATAATATTGGAGCAAAACACAATATTTATCATATGATTTATTATTATCAACTATTGAATCAAATAATAGCCATTGACTATATTTAATTACATGATAAAGATTATATTTTGTGCTAATCTTATCTATTGAGGATTTATTGATCATAAAATTTAAATCAGATGGCCCAAATTGTGTTTTCACATATCACACGTCCTTAAAGTACAAAGTTTTATTTTAACCTTTGTTCAATCATTTGAAAAGAGACTGCAAGTAATGGCTCCCTTTTTCTAATGCGTGATAGATATCAATGTCAATTAAAAAAATTGGTTATGAGCACCACTCTGCCAGTATCATATTGGTGGGTGCCTATCAAGATTTTTTTTGGGTTTTGCTTTTGTTTTTGTAGGCTTGTGGTTTTCACCGAAATTGATGAAGAAAAAAAAGGAAAAGAAGAGGATACTTCTGTGATGCCTTAATTGAGTTGGAGAAGAAAGAAGAAATAGAGGACTGAAAAAATAAAAATAAACCATATATATGTAGGCGCCCAAAAAGTAAATATACATGGGTGCCCACTTTCCAAAATGTGGAAAAAAATCGGTGCCGAGAGTAATTTGGTTGCCAGTTGGACTGATATTTGACCTGTTTGACCTCATATTAAATCAGGGGTATATTAACTGCTTATGAGAATCCCGCGGGGCACATATCCTCGACCCTCTATATGTACCTCTGTAAGTATATATTTGGTCATTTAGACCCATTTTCTATTAAAAAGAAAATTCACCACCACGACCAACACGAAGCATGCTCTTAAGAACACGAACTGTAGAAGTGGTGGTCAAACACGGTTAAAGGGATCCGCTAAAATGTTTATTGGAGATTTTGTATAATAAAGTGGTCTTTCTCCCACTTTGCCTCGGAGAATGGAGTTGTTTTCTTTGGATTTAAATCATTAACTCACCAAATCTAAGCATCATATCTTCGTATCAAATAGCACACTTTTGAAAATGGACCTGACCTTCCAACCGTCATTTAAGCACCAAAAACCAAACTGGTGTCTGAATGACCTTACACCTTTAATGGTTTGATACCACCCACTGTTCTTATTTACAATGACTGATATTAAAGTTGAGCAATCAGATTCACATCCATAATCCATTTGTAAGCTTTATTTTTTTATTTCATACATGTTTCATTGATTGGCAAATAGATATCATTGATTGGCAAATAGATAATTTAAATTATTCACCAGGAGCCATATTAGAAAATCACATTTTAATGGTTGTAAGATAAAAGACCCTAATATAATGGTCTAAATTCCTATTTAAATGTCTGGTCAAGAGTCATTATCACTATACGTAAATGCAGTTACGTAAATGCATAACTGCTTCCTTTCATTCTAAACAACAATTGTACGACCGATTACGACCGATCATTTAAAAACTGAAGGTCTGATAGCATACCCATGATCTAAAGATCAATTGTGTAAAAGGTTGGGAAAAAAAAATGATCTCCAATCTGATTCAGAGGTGGTCAATGCATGCCAACCAGAGAAGAGATCACAGTTCCAGGGATTGTGAATAAAGGTACCCTTATATTTTCTCCTCCCTCATCTGAAGCTTCTCCTCCACTTTTTTTAACAAATAATTAGCTAAAAAATGCTAACACTATTAGTATAGATCTCAAGTATACTCTTACACCATTTCCTCCAACCTCAATATAAGCTGGGTCTCTAAGCCCAAGAAATCCTCTACAGAAAACAAAGAAAGGTAAATGTCACTGTTAGCAAGGAAGCGACCACGAAAATCCGCCAAGCAGAATACGGTAGGATGGAATCGATGGTGAAAATGAAAGCCAAAGTTGTCGCAGAAAATGCGAACAGCAACAGGTACCAACTCCTACGAATCACATTATTTAACGTCCTGTCGTCACCAAACATTCCACGAATGAGTAAAAGTGCCGTTGCTGTGGAGCTGAACGCTGCGGCGATGTCCCAGAATATGAACAATATGAAGTTAATCCTGTAATCGAAATCGGTCCTCCCCAAGAGCACAGGCATGCCTCGGTTATCATATCCGCCAGGCATTGTGAAAGCCGCAGCGAATGTCACTGTAGCCAAGAGGGTTGCAACTACCGAAAGATTCTGAGCAATGACCATCAACTGCTTCCTGGGAAGCGGGGCCGCTTTGGAACTGGGTTTCAGTCTGGTGGACCCTCCAAGATGCCATAGGTACCAACGGATCATTTGCTGATAGCAAACACATCAATTCTTTTATTGTTACAGTTGAATCAAACAACATTTCTGTTTTTGTAAGAAATATGACTCCCAAAGCCGATCCCAAAGAGATGGGATAAGGTTGTGATGATAATGATTTAGCATATAAGCCTGTATATGTTGCAGATTATAAAAAAAAGTTGGTATTCATTACATGTATCTTGTACTATGGTACACAGGTCAATCTCATTCCTGCATTGGTTCAGAGAGTAGAGGCATGCAATCTGTGCAAGTACTGTTAGAAATTTTAAGATCTAGGCTCCAATCACACGATCAAAATATACCTTTGCAAGAACACGCGTACCTTGTATTTATTATCGGGTCGCCACGGCAGCAATCTCCTTAATGAAACCAACGATCTCCGCCAAAGAATCCGAGACCACGTTACCTCTCGTCTTTTCTAAGTTTAGCCTTTAGATGAGAATGTGCTAGGGTTAGAGGAAGAAGGGACAATGGTCTCCTTATATAGTCACCTCTCTTTCCTAACTCATCAAGGAAAGAGAGTGAAAACATATCACTTATATTAGGAAACTACTTCCTATCGCCTCGCGATACGTGTGATCAAAAGTCCAACCCAATTTTTAATGAAAATCTAAAGATGGGTTAAGGTGTTGACCACAAAATCTAACATTCTCCCACTTGGTCTGCACCTTAACGCATCTAAACATAATTAAAAATAATAATAATAACTCTCTGAGCTGACAAATTTTGAAAAGCAGATAGTCATCCATTTTATATTTTGAAAAATCGACCCTCACTATCTCGATGCTTCGTAACAACCACTCAAATTCAATAACAATACCAATAATGGATCATGACGCACAGAGTATTCTATCTTACGAATCGACACTAGGCAATCTATGGTCACAAAACTGACATCATTAATGAACTTAAGTCTTTACTTAGTGATATCAGGCAATGCACACATATGTCGTACCTATATTTGTCCAACTTCATACCCCAGGGTGTGTCTTTCTGATATCTTACTGGCTCCCCGCCTGTGACTCACGTCGCCAATCTACAGAAAAAAGGCTTGCCGATGTGCTGCCTAATCACATCTAGCCCAAGCATATTAGGCAAAATGAGATCTAACTCTACCACTCTGTCATTTGATACAATCTTCACGCAGATGGTCATAGTACAATCACATGTACCCTCATTAACATGTGCACAATTTCATATGATGAGTCAGCCACAATACATATTTAAAAAACTCGTCAATCCAAGCGAGTTATCTCCCACTATTTCGGCCATTCATAACAGCAATCAATGAATAACAAGATTAACTTAACATAAACTATTTATAATCATTTGATTAAACTTATGCAAACCAAGTCTATCAAAATAAATGTCAAAGTACTAACTAATGTCTTGCAAATATAAATAAATGACGAAAACGTGATTTCAGTTCTAGGACTTCTCGGACGGAGATGACTTCTCGGGTTGAGATGTTCCTCATTTGACCTGCTTCAACAGATCTTTAAATATATAGCAATCCCTCCGAAGATGTCCCTCTTCTTGCAGTGCCAACATTCTAAAATTTCAAGTTTGACTTTCTTATTCGAATTCTTTGCTCCAGCTCGCTTTCAATTGACGTTCTTATTATGATTCTTTTTAAAAATCTTCCGGCTTGACTCACTCACCGTCAGATGTGCAAACTCAACTTTAGGCGCTTTCAAACGTTTCTCCTCGGTCACACAGAGAAATTAATTGGTTAAGGTCTTACTTTGTCTCTTGAGCATTATTGTTCACCTTAAAAGTATCAAATAAATGCGGAAGCTAATAGACAACTAAGTGAACAACTAGTTCATCACCAAAAACAGTCCCTTATTTCCTGATCCCTATAGCACACTTTGACATCTTTAAAATGTGCTCACACACAATTCCATTTCCATATGTTAACTAATTGTGTAAGATAAGAGTACTCTTGAGACTTTCGTGTACCTACAAACTGATCTTTAATATTTTTCAAGAGTTCTTTTACCGTAGTTGTAGGATTCAACCCACCTCTAAGAGTCTGATTAATTAATGAACGAATCATCATCATGGCCATACGATTAGCTTTTTCCCATTTAGCAAAATAATTCTTTTCTAATTTCATAGAACTCGTAGTGGGCGTGAGAGGTTTATTTTCAGTAAGGACAAAATCATAGTCCATATATTCTAATGATATATCAATGGTCATACACCACGATGAATAGTTGAGCCGTCCAAAAGCAAAACAACTGCTAGTTGCTTATGAATAATAGATCCGTCCATGACTCTATATAGAAATAAAACATTACATATCACTAGCAAAATAAAGAAATATGTCGATTATAAATTTTTATCAACCACTTTAACCATATACCACTAACGATTTAGTTAGAATACGCCATGATCAGATGTCCTCGAGGATTCCGTTATGACCACATGTCACTAAATGTTCACCGTGAACTATGACCATGTGTCACTAACTATTCTTCAAATATTTAAATTCTGATTTAGAGTCGAATCCGAATTAATTACAGTGTCAACTATAAGCAACTTCTACTCTTTGGGACAACAAATTGTCATGTCTCAACATCACCTTTGGGCAAAACCTTTAACATGCAAATTATTTTCCAAGACCGTGTTTGAGGAAACACACATAGATCTAATCACTCGTGCCGTATGTTTGATCCATACTCTCCATCAGCTTTAACCAGGAAGATTGCCCTTCTCTCCCTTACGCACTTATGACTATTTTATTCACCCTACTTACATGAAATTCCTAAATCAGCTTTGGCCATAAATTAGAAACTTTATAAAAGCATGTGTCAACCCGATCTTAATGAAACACAAGTATCAAGATCCAAAAGTTATGCAACCTACATAGGTGACCTTTAGGCAAATCTCGACCTATTTCAGCTACGTGCCCTCTAACGATCGTTTTACCGGTCTACAAGATCTCTAAGGTACGACCTAAATTTCATTCAACCATATCAAGTCTGATTCAAGATTTCAAAAACTCATTTTCAGATATATGTATATTTTGCTAACTAATCTACTTTTGAAAGATAAATCAATGCCACATTGCAATTAATGAACAAATTAATCAAAATCGAACAATTATAAGATACATATTCATTAAGTGAACAAATTATCTATAATCATCAAACTATGATTATGTGGGCATGCATTCACATCTAGTCAACATCAACAATAGAGCAGTGAAAAGCACACATGATATTTACCTTGAATCGGATATGATATGTTGAGAATAATCAAATTAAAATAAACCTTATTTATGAAAACCACGACACTAGGAAAGATCATCACCGTTAGGCAGAAGAATCATTTCAAGTAGCCAAATCTAACTCATGTGGTAGGTAAGTATCAAAATTAATAATAATCATGGGTAACATTATGTAAGAACAAGCGTTAGTGCTAGAGCACAACTTTCATACCCAACCCTATATCTTCTCACAAACCCAACTTTAATTAAAGACAGTCAAACATATAATAATTATCCGATTAAAATTGGTAAAAGGATACCAGGTCATGAAAAAGTCACAACATAGAGCTCCTTTTTAAAAATGGACCCTAAAAACAGATCTGGAATGTCTGAGAAAGTCAACATTCATATATAATATCCAAAAATTGGACCTATAAATAGCCCATAAATGGACCGAAACGAATAAGGAATAATATGAGTCAAAATGGGCCTTAATCGAACGGGCTGAAACCGAGTCATATAGCATGGGCTGGGAATTGACTAGACCGGACCATGGGCCGGGAATTGACTGGATCGGACCATGGGCCAGGAATAGACTTGACCGGACCATGGGCTGGATCGGGTCATGACCCGAGTCCGATTGTCGATCGAGCTGGATCACAGACTGGGCCGGGCCACAGGGCGGGTTGGGTCATGAGCTTATGGGTCCATGGGTCGGGTCAGGCCGAGCATGTGGACGGGTTGGTTTGGGTTGAACCGGGTCAAGTCATATAGAGTTGGGGAGCACCAACTTTAGTGCCCCAATTATACATGCAATAATGTTTCAAAGATTGCTTTTTAGCAAGAGAATCTAATGAATAGTTTATCATAGGAAGAGAATCCTACACAAAATAGGAAACCACTCTCTTCCCCTTCTTCTGTAGTCGTCTTCTTCAAGGAATTAAAATGGATAATTTTGAACTATATACAGTAGGTGGTAAATCAGGATGAATGTCCCCCAAAATCAAAATGCATCCAAATACCCCCAGGCAGCACATTATTCAATTGAACCGATCTTTGATCAGATACTTGTGCATACTAAAAGAGGCCCTAGTAGGAAGGAATTCTCAACTGTCCTCAAACTTGGATCTTTCGGATCAGCCAAAAAAAAAGTAGTAGCAGTTTCAGAGTGTCCACGGCAGAAATCACCACGTGGGACACAACAAAATCAGCCCCAAAACTCCATGAGGCGACACCACCATTGACAAAACTGCAGCGGTTCGAGTTGCCCCATGGGTCGTAAGAGTCGCAAAGGACTCCAATCTACTCCCTCCGCCCAATCGCATCCTCAGGAATTCGGAAACATCCGCATCGATGAGAAACCATAACAACGAGAACCGTACGTCTTCACCGCTGACTAAAATGAACGGTGGTGGTTCGGCGTCATCAGAGACAGGTCAGGATAAGAAGGGAGGGTCTTCTTCGACTTCAGGGAACGAGGCGAGGGTTTGGCCAAAGTTGGAGATTGGACTAACAAATAAGGAGAAAGAAGATTGTATGGTCATCAAGGGTTCTAAGTTGCCTCAACGACCAAAGAAGAGAGCCAAGTTCATTCAAAGGACCCTTAACAAGCTAAACTTAGACAAAATAGAGATAGAGTCATCCCGACTCTATTAAAACTTTCTGCTAGATCGATGGGTCGAGCCGATTTGCTCTGATACCAATTGTTAGAAATTTTAAGATTTACGCTCAAATCACACGATCAACATATGCCTTTGAAAGAACACACGTACTCTGTATTTATTATCGGGTCGCCGCGCCAGCGATCTCCTTAATGAAATCGATGATCTCCGCCAAAGAATCCGAGACTACTTTACCTCTCACCTTCTCTAAGTTTAGCCTCTAGATGGGAATGAGCTAGGGTTAGAGGAAGAAAGGACGGTGATCTCCTTATATAATCACCTCTCTTTCCTAACCCATCAAGGAAAAAGAGTGGAGACATATCACTTATATTAGGAAACTACTTCCTACCGCCTCGAGATACGTGTGGTCAAAAGTTCAACCCAGTTTTTAATGGAAACCTAAAGATGGGTTAAGGTTTTAAGCACAAATTCTAACAAGTACACTAGAAGTTCCAGCCCCCGAAAAAAAAGGTATCATATGGTACTCAAAACATGGCTTGGGTTTGGGTTTTATAAGGACCAAGGGGCCCTTGCATAGATCATTTTGAAAATAAAAAAATTGAAAACTGATCTTTGTGGTATAAGTAAAAAAAACTGAATATCATAGTACAGTTTTCAAAAGGTATAATACAAAAGATGGAGATGGGATTCGATTCTTTCAGATAAAAAAAAGATCTATTCCACAAGGCATCATAATAGGGTCTTGGCTACGACGTGACACCTTTTTCAATGATTAGACTACAGTGACGGTAGTTCCTATAACTACGAAATTTATATGTATATATACTCATGACTTGGTGATGGGTGTGGGAGAGTGCACTAAGGAGGTTGATGGGTTAATCTCTCAGTACCAATTCATATGCACAAAAATGGGGCAGCGACTAAGTTGGATTGAGAGTGTGCTTGGTCTGAAACTCTCCCAAGCTTAGATAAGGCCAAGTTTCTTATGAGTGACTCTATTAGCAACCACTAAAACTCTAGAACACCTGGGCTGAAATCCATTGATTCCTTGGAATTAGACTTTTCGTCCCAATTTTCCACAAAATAGACCTTGAGAAGATGGGTGTACCATTAGACAGCCCAGAAGTGGATTGCATGTAGCACACATTCCAAAAGGCCATATAAATTGGACTAGCAATGGGAGGTAAATGAGAGGGGTACACGTACCCAGAGAGGAGTATCTATCCACCACATCCATTGCCAGATGACCTAACGACCCATTTATGAAAGCATACCTTCATCCTCTACTGTCTGGGATTGCACGTGGTCAACACTAGAAATGAAAGATCATTCCCCAACCCCGCAGTGGTCAGATGATTCCTTCGATCCAACCCTCCCTTTATGTAACCTGTTGATTCAAGAGCAAGTGGAGTATTGTTCTGCCAAAAGGGTTGATAAATTCCACCCCCTTGGCTTTCGGTTCACATTTTGGAATCTTTGCCACTTTCAATCAAGATCTGAGCCATCCAATGGTACGCCCATGATCCCAAGATTGTGTGGAAGAAAGGGACAGAAAATGATCTCCATCATCAGATTCAAAGCAGTCAATGGTTTTCAGCCGGTAACTCTAGAGTTTTAGTGGTAACATATAGAGCCACCCTTTACTAATGGAGCTTAATGGAGCCTAATTTTCATGCAGTTCCAAAACAGAAGATGCCACGGAGGAAATAACAATACCTGTCGGAACAAAATTCCAGTATGTGATCCTATATCTTGAGCTATGAAGCCATCTTTGTTTATGACCATCAAATCCACCCCTCTAACTGTCGATAGAAGCATCACAATAGGGAGAAGACTTTTTTTGCTGGCCAGGTGCATAGGAGTGTTTCCCTCATTGTCGCGTCCATTTATAAGCACCTTAACCTCCCGTCTCCTCAAAAGCTTTCGAACTGTGAAGAAATTGTTGTTAGTTGCAGCTAAGTGAAGGGCGTTTTTGCCACTTGGGTCGAGCAACTCAACTGAGAGGGGGCAGAATTTTAGTATTGTATCAACTGCACAGCTGTGGCCTTTCTTGGCTGCAATGAGTAAAGGCGAGAGACCCTTATTGTCAACGGCATACCCAAGTACTACGTCTTTTTGCAATAGCAGTTTTATCATCACCGTAAAATTTAGTTCAGCTGCAAAGTGGAGAGCATTCTTTCCGGAGGAGTCTACTCGTGGAATGAGTTCTGGTGTTTTTTCCAAAAGCAGTTCGACGATTCCTGATAAACGTACATGGCAGATAAAGGAAATTAGTTTAAGCGCTTTAAAAGGAGGCAAAAATCCCACAAATAGAGAGAAAATAGGAGGGAGGGAGATGTTAGAATAGTCCCACATTGTCTGTGGGCTTGGAGGTCTTGGGATATATATAATCTGGGCACTCCTCACCTTACAAGCCGGTTTTGTGAGGTTGAGTTAGGCTCGTTGAAATTCTACATGGTATCAAAGTAGGTATTTCTCCACTCCACATCACCCAATTCAATTGTCCACGTGATTTGGCTTGGCTCAATTCCGCCAACACGCGTGGGGGCGTGTTAGAATAGTCCCACATTGTCTATGGGCTTGGAGATCTTGGGACATATATAATCTGGGCACTCCTCACCTTACAAGCCGGTTTTGAAAGGTTGAGTTAGGCCCGTTGAAATTCTATAGGAGAGAGAGAGAGAGAGAGAGTCACTTATAATGATTTGATGGGTTCCATCCGTTTCCACAAAGTACGGCAAAAGTAACTAGCAAACTTGTGTCATGGTTAGAGGTGATAGATCGCAGCAGCACTCCATGCAAACAAACAATCTCTTACGGAGTTTTGTTTTTGAAGAATAATCTCTTAGGAGTTTTTAAATAGGGAGCCATTACTTGCACACACAAACTTGGCACAAACAAACATTTTAAAATTGAAAAAATGGGATTTGTTATGTATTAGGTAATATCACATAAATTTCATGCAGTCATCCACAAAAATAGTGTAAAGATTGAATATTTTAAGTTTGAATCGACCAGGCAAGGGACCCAAACATATTGTACTTTGAAGAGCGATCCATCAGTTTTATTTCAACTACCAAACAAAAAATGATCATAGCACTAACAAACAACTAGAACAAAATGAGGCCTCTGATTCCAACTATTGATCCTTATATAAGGTGACCAAGCTGCTAGTTCCAACTACTGTTCCAAGTCCAAAGCTTTAAGGTCTTTAGCTGCCGGTGACCAAGCTGCTAGTTCCAAATTTCGTTGAGAGTTTTCTGAACTTTAGAGCTTTAGAGCATGTTTTGCTTTGTCCAAAGCAGAAAAGGCCTCCCTTTCCTACCATTGGTTGTCTAATATCCTTCTTGTCTTCTAACCCTTTACAAAGTTCAGGGAGAGAACTCAAAGAAGCAAGGGTTATCTTTTGTGAGTTTACTCTATAGAAATAAGATTTTTCTAAAGGCATAAGTATGACATCCTTTAGATTTAGAGGTCAGCTAAAAAATGAAGTTAAATGCAGTTAAGTGAAGTAAAAGTCTTACCGACACTTAAGTAAAAGTCTTATAAGTACGTATGAGCTCCTATGCTTGTTTTCAGCACTCTGTTGCTTGCAGCCTACACTTGTTCCGTTCCTTGTTACTTGCATAATTAATTCTCGTTGATTGCATCCTATAGGGATTAACTGTTGAAATATTATGCTCTACCATTTTGGGCCACTATATGTGCATGGACCGTGAGCCTCTTGGGCCTCACTCATTTTTGGGTCTTTGACCTCATCTTAGGAGTTTGACTTAGTAGTTAAAAGTTTAGTCATTGCAGCTTTAAACTTTGCAATGTTTTGTATGTTCTGGGTTTATGTGTTTTTCGTAAGAAAATGAAAAGGTATCTTAAGGAAAAGATAGGTCACCTACGAATATAAAAAGTTCCTTTAGGCCTTGTTTGATAACACGGAAATGTAATTTCATAGGTGGAAATGAAATTTAGTTTCCAATTGTTGTTGTTTGATAGCTATATAAGGAGATGGAAATGAAATTAAGTCGTCCCGCATGAAAATTGAATTTTCATACACCAAATCATTTTAGGAGGAAACCATTTCAACCATTCAAGTGGCTGAAATTGAGTTTCCCACTAACCAAATAATATTTTGTCATTGTAAATCTAAAGTTACTTGTAAAAATTTTTAAAGCAAAAAAAATTATCTTTCAACTATTAAAAAGTAACTTCCATTTCTATGACCATCATACTAGCACAATCACTATGACAACCACATCATCTACACCATACTATTTTCAATTAATATTTGCCTTTGGTCAAAGTTTGAATTTTAATCTAACTTTAACTGGATTTATAAGCTATATAAAGTTTTGACTTTTGATCAAACTTTGACTACTGAAACATGATAATAAGTTGTAAGTTAGAAATCTATTATCAAATTTTTAAGGGTCAAACATTGACTTCAAGGTCAAACTTTGGCTTTTAATTAAAATTTTACTTTTTATTAAACTTTGACTCTTATAATTTGATGGCGAAAAAAAGATATTGTTGTATTGATGTATAATTTAATACTAGATTCTCAATTGTATTGGTCAATAGTTTGGCCTTTAGTCAAACTTTGACTTTTGATCACAATTTGACTTTTACACAAAATTTATTTTTAATCAAACTTGAAACCTGCTTATAGATGGAGTCTACTACTACATAAATTTATACCGTATCAGTGTAATTTTTCTTGGTCAAAGTTTAATTTTCTATAAAATGTTATAAATTTTAATTAGTAGAATATTATAATTAAAAATATCTATCATTATTTTTGAAAATACATTGCCTCATTTTTATTAGTCAAAGTTTTGACTTTTCATCAAAGTTTGACTTTTATACACATTTTAACTTTTAGTCAAAATTTGAGAAGTGTGTCTTGACAGTAAATAGTGATTATCACTGTTGTTCTTTGTATTTTGGTAATGTAAAGTTTTATCAGTCAAAGTTTGGTATTTGGTCAAACTTTAACTTTGTAACACAATTTGATTTTTTTGAACTTTTGTAGCCCCAATAAGATTATCATTTTTTTAATTTATTATTTTGTAACACATTACCAAATTTTATTTTACTTTTTTTGACATTTGATCAAAGTTTGACTTTTTAATAGTTGATATTTGGTTAAATTTTTTACTAGTGTAACCTAACGATGGGTATAAATACTGTTATGCTAATTTGTAGGTTGGCAGTAGATTGCTAAATTTTTTATTGGTCAAAGTTTGACTTTTTTAAAAAAATTGAATTTTCTTTTAAGTTGAAAATTTGAATTTTCTTTCGACATGTAACCTTATATTACATACTAGCATTTACTATATAACTTAATACTTTAGTCTTAAAATTTTTTATTAATCAAAATTTTACGCTTGGTTAAAGTTTGACTTTTATTAAAAGTGGATATTTGATCAAATTTTGACTAGTGTAACCTAACGATGTATATAAATATTGTTATGTTAATTTGCAGTTGGACTTTTGTAACTTATTGGTACATTACAAAATTTTCTCTTGGTCAAAGTTGAAATTTTGGTCAAATTTTGACTTTTATAAAAATTTAAAGTCATTTCAACATGTAAACTTACATTAGATACTGCATTTGCAACTTTATTATTTAGCTTTAAATATTTTTATTGATCAAAATTTTAAGTTTGATCAAAGTTTGACTTTTTATTTGAGTTTAAATTTAAAAACTCTAACTTATGTAACTTTGTAATAAATAGTGATTACTATGGTATTAATTTGCAACATAATAGAATATCATTAAAAAAATATTGGCTAATTTTTTATTTTAATTATGATTTTAATAATAATAAAAAAATCAATCTATGACTAGTGCAACATGAAGTGATAAGTTAGGTATTTTCCTAAATAAATTTTGGAGTTTTTTGCAAATACTCCTCTATGTTATGTTGAAATTGCATAAAACCCCCTCAGTTATGCCTATTTACACTATACCTCCTACTTTTATGTTTCATTTATTAATACCCCTTTGCCGTTAAAAGGCAGTTAACTAAGCGTCATTTCTTCGATTAAATGACACTTTTGTCCTTACTTAACGTTATATACAAAATGACCATTGTATTTTTTTCAATTTTGACCTCATTTTAAATGGTGGATAAGTATCGGATTATGCCCAAATTTTTTGGGTGGAACTTGATTGATCTCTTGTAAGTTGCCGTATTACCCGATTTTCGATTTAGGTGTCCATGACGCTCAATTGGCTCGTGACTAACGCTAAAATGCTACCCCAGTTAGTACCATCATTACGAACCAAGTAAGTGCTATGTAGAACCCTATGTGAAAATCACGTAACACAACAACTTAGAGGAGATCAATCATGTTCCACCCAAAAAATTGGACAGGAATCCGATGCTTATCCACCGTTTAAAAAGTGGTCAAAGTTGGAAAAAATACAATGGTCATTTTGTATATAATGTTAAATAAGGGCAAAGGCGTCATTTAATTGATGAAACGAGCCCTGGTTAACTGACTTTTAAGGGCAAGGGGATATTTGTAAAGGAAACATAAAAGTAGGGGGTACAATGTAAATAGGCATAACTGAGGGGGTTTTATGTAATTTCAGCATAACATAGGGGGGTATTTGCAAAAAAACCCTAAATTTTTTTCTTCTTTTCTCACTAAGTATTTGTTCAAACTAGGGATGCAGGTTCGGTGTACCGAACCAAATCGAACCCGATTTCTTCGGTGTTTGGTTCCGTACACCCCAAATCGAAACCAAACCGAAACCTATTCGGTTCGATTCGATTTGTTTTATTTTTTTGAACTCGAAACCGAAACTGATCCGGTTTGGTTTAGGTAAAATACCTTAGTTTTTCGGGTTTTTTCAATTTTTTCAGTTTACTCAACCTACTAACTCGGTTTTCGGTTTCCAACCATCTAAACCGAAATTGAGCAGATCGTTTTTCTTCTTTTCTCACTAAGTATTTGTTCAAACAAGAGAAATTAATTTTCAATGAAAATCATTTCTTAAACACACTAATCAAACAGTGGAAAATCCATTTCCAGAGGAAATCATTTCCCAGGAAATCAGTTAAGAAATTGATTTCATTTCCTCTTTGGAGTTTCATTGCTATCAAACAAGGCCTTAGGGAAGTGAAAAATCTCCTTGAAATGAGAAATTTGTTCTTGTACTTAGCTATAGATTTTGAACCCTTGTATCTCATCAAATATGAAGTTTTTTAGTAAAATTTGAAGCCTTCTATATAGTACTTTATATTAGACTTCGTTTGTGTGGGTTTTGAGCTCAAGAGAACGATTTTCTTCTCTTGAAAAGTTGCATTTATTTTTATTGGATTTTTTATTTATTTTCAACATAGTGGTATTAGAGCCTTGTTCATGTCCATGGCTTCCAACAACAAGTTGTTGCAACCTCAACACCTTCAATTCAAAGGGAAAATTACAACCAATAGAGCATCCAAATGAAAGTATTATATGGATCCCAAGATCTACGGTATATTGTTGAAACCGGATAAGTTGAACCGCAAGATCAAACGACACTCTCTACACAACGACTCAATGAGTTGGAGGAGAATAGTAAAAAGGACAAGAACGCATTATTTTTCATCTATCAAGCGGGGGATGAAGTCATCTTTGAGAGAATATCATCCGTGACAACTACAAAGCAAGAATGAGACTCTTTATACGTCCTATAAAGGTGAAGATAAAGTTAAAATGGTACGTTTTTAAACTCTTCGAAGTGAGTTTGATACTATAAGTATGAAATATTCTGGGAAGGTCGAAGATTATTCGTGTGCTTGCTCTTGTTAGTCCAGGTTATCTATTGAGAGTTTATTGGGATCTCTTCAACCCCATGAATTTCGCTTACAACAATTTGGGTTCATTTAAATTCAGAAAAGATTTGGGGAAAATTTTAGAAAAAAAATTAGGGATTACAAAAATAATAATAAATTACTAACATATATTAAAAAAAAATATGAGAAAAGGGTCTTTAGGTTGAGCGCATGGATGAACCTTGGGCTCTCGATGGGTCGGGCCAGCACCCGGCCCTAAAAAAGTGATATTATTATTAAGTAAACTCGGCCCGGTATCCGCACTGGGCTAAGCATGTTGCAACCCCGAAAAATTCGAGCCGGGCTTGGGTTGAGTGTTTTGCAACATCCGGCCCGCAGGCCCGCACTCATTCTGGATATATATATATATATATATATATATATATATATATATATATATATATATATATATATAATTTTTTTTTTTAGTTAAATATGATTTACTTAAATCCCCTGAGATTAAACCATTGAACAGTTTAATCTTGTGCATATATTTTTTGGTTGGATAAATTGGATGGCTTAATTTATTTTCAAGCAACCGTCGCATTTTAGCTACACAACTTGGATGGCTTCTTAAAAAATTTTCAAGCAACCGTTGTCCGTTGTAACTATTGTGCAACAAATTAAAATAAAATATTTGAATAAAATTATATACCTGAGCCTTTATAATGATAATATAATTATTTAATTAAATTTTTAACCTTCTTCAAACTTTTATTAGAAAAAAAAAAAAAACAGCCCAACCCAATTCTATTAGAAAAAACAGCCCCAAAAAATAGCTCAGCCAAATTTTATTAAAAAAAAAAAAACAGCCCAACCCAATTCTATTAGAAAAAACAGCCCAAAAAAATAGCTCAGCCAAAACACCCGACCCGGCTTGGGCTGAATACATCCTAGCCCGGGTTAGGGCCAGGCTGAAAAAATTAGAAACCCGGCCCAGGTAAGTTAGGGCCGGCCCATTGAGAGCCCTAGATGAACCCATACATCGGAACCGAGGTCACATCCCATGCGATCCCAAAAGGACGCCCGTTTTCGGATCATGATGCCCATCTAAAAAAATTGTTTTTATGATATTTTTGGCTTCCAAAACCATGGTCCCTTAGATGGGTGCCACGTGGACGCCACCTGTTCTCGCGGAGAGCGAGCAAGTGAGGAGCTGGAGCGGAGTTACAGGAGTTATGACAAACGTAGAGACAGAGAGAGGGAGAGAGAGAGAGAGATAGAGAGAGAGAGAGAGAGAGACCTGTGCGCTTCCTAATGACCGCAGCATGCAAAGGAGTCGGAACTCCATGCCCTTGTAAGCTGTAGGACAAAAACTTGCCACTCACCATTTGCTCCACAACTTCCCACAACCCCTGGCGCGCAGCCAAATAAGCGGGAGTCTCATCTCCCTTATTAATATACTCCACAAGTTCAGATTCCAATTCCAACAAAAGCAGCGCCACTTCCTTATGCCCCTCCCTCAACGCCTCGTGAAGAGCCGTATTATTCTCCAAATTCCTCATACTCCATAACGAAGCTTTTCTAGGAAGCTGAGGAACCGCTTCCAAGCCTCCCCTCGGCTGAGCTTCTACATCGTTTCCATCTCCTCTCAATTGGTACTCTTCTACTATTTGCTTCACGAGGCTGGTATAGCCGCCCCTTGCTGCCAAGTGGAGTGGGCTGTTGCCCTCAGCGTTCACCTGACAAACAGCTGATGGGCATCTGCTGAGGATCTTTTGTGCCAGAATTGGATGGCCGTAGATGATTGCGATGTGGAGAGGGGTGTTGTTCTGGGGAGTTGAGGATTTGAGGCCATCTGCGTCGTCGATTTCTGCTAGGAGATCCGTGTTTCCGTCTCTAGCTGCATTATAGAGTTCAGTATTCATATTCGCATTATAGAGTTCAGTATTCATTTTCTTTCTCTCTCTCTCTGTGGCGATGGAGAGATATGATTGAAGTTTCATACATTTCCTGACCAGCCATCATGTTGAAGAATGGGGCTTGCTAAATTTCATTTTCCAGGCAAACTTATCCGAATACTATTAAACACGTGGGGTTTGGTAAGGTCCAACTAGTTGAACTTTGAATGTGATTCAACCAATATTAAGACCTTTTATTTATTTTATTTTATTTTTTTTGGAGAGGAATATTAAGACCACTGGATGTTTTAAAATCTTTGACTTTTATTTTTATTAGTTTTCATTTACTTTACAAACCCTTGCATCGAAGGATTTTAAAAGAATACCTTTAAATCCATCCATCCATCCATCCATCGAATCTTTAAGGTCACTCCTACTCAAATACATTAATTGTATTTAATCAGATGATGAAAATTAATATCCATGTCTCTCTCATGATTTAAAGTTTAGGCCGAAATGGCCAAAATGAAATATTTCCATTACGGTCTCTGCCCAAATTAAAATGAAAACTCAAAATTTTGGATTTTATTGTATGGTAGGAAAGATTTCAACTGAAATTTCAATTCAAGATTTCCATTTTGGTCTCTACCAAAACAAAGATCAAAATGAAATCCGAATTTTAACCTTTTGTCTCTCCCCTTATAATATCTTAGGCCCCTCCACTCATAATTAATTAATTTTAAATTGAATGCACACATTTATCATAGTATCAAGGCATGACACCCAATTCAATTGTCTATGTGATTTGGTTCAATCTCACCAACATATGTGGGGGTGTGTTGAAGTTTAGTCTCACATTGAATAAATTATAATCTTGTCTCTTTTTTTAAAGTATCTTGAGTGCCTCCACTCATTGTCAATTGATTTTGAATTAAATGCTCGAATATATTAAGAAAAAAAAATTTCAATTTTATATAAACGTTCTTGGGCAATGTTTAAGTCCTATTAGGTCGAATCGGATTTCCAATCCTACATCATCCGCTGATAGGAGAATTTTGACTGTATGTCATGCTATAAAAAGTAAAAACCAAAAAATTCAAGATTCTTCGATTTCCAAGGGCAACGAATGGGATAAGATCAGAAATTTTAAACAATTCGATTATGTTTGGGAAGTCATGACCATTCCCCAACTTTCTCTCTGGTTCTCGAACCCTTTTGCTTAATTGGAGAGAATAAGAACTTTTTAAACTACCCCATTTGAAAAACCAGGTCGTAGTTAGATTTTTTAAAGGAGGCCAATATTTGCAACGAGATATTATTTTTTTCACAATTAAGCTTTACACGTAAAAAAAAAAAGAAAAAAATTATTGATTACTTCGAGTCAGATGATTAAGATTTTTTTTCCCCATTCTTTCGGAGTTTACACAATGGATTTTTAGATTATTGGCATGCCATAAAATTCACGTGGGACAAATCTCAAACGGTGAATGCGATCGGTCATGTAGGTACCATCAGACGTGATTTTCTAGATACTTTTGGGATGTTTTGTCACATGGAATCAACATCTAATCGTCTAATGGTAGGCTTGTGATCTCAAGCAGAAAATTAAAATAGAAAACACTCTCTATCATTTGGTTCAAAGCAGTCAATGATTTTCCACCGTGCAAATGTTGATTGTCAAAAAGAGTAGGGAGCCATTACTTGCACTCGAAAGCTTGGCCCTTGCTCCGAGTTTAAAATAAAAACTTACAAGTTTGGCGACCTCTGCTATATGAAAGCACCATCTAACCCGTTTGATTTGGAGCCCACCATTTAAAAATATTAAGTGTAAAAGATTAGCACGAAATATAATCTTCAACTGCTATTACTTGATTAAATAATAGTCAAAAGCTACTATTTGATTCAACGGTTGACAATAATAGATCATATGATAAGTATTATTTTTTGCTCTAATCTAATCCACAAAGGATCTATAGATCATGACCTTTAAATCAGACGCCCGGATTGCATTTTCACATGTCACATGTCCCTAAAATACAAAGTCTTTATTTAGCTAGACCAGTACTTTAAAAATTTATTGTAAAGCAACATAGCCTAAGGCGTTTCTCTGTCTCTCTATATATACTTTCTCTCTCCAAACCGAGAGTATCGGTTTTCGGAATCATGGAAAAGAATTCGAATGGAGACACCCTTTTTCCATAAAATTGTTGAAAAATAATATTGGCTGCTCTCCCTACTAAACCGATTTTCAGTTATCAGTACCCGAAATTGAATCAATCCAAAATTGGTTTCAACTTTTCGGTTTGCAATTTTTTTTTCAATTCGGTTTCGTCGGTTTTTGAATTTTTCAATTTTTTTCCGCCCCTACACACACATGTGCAATGAACGACATCAGTATTGGTATCGGGTATCGGTCCATGGAGGACCGATATGAATCGGCCAATTATGAGTTGTATCGATACCTTTAAAAGAAAAAAAAAAAAGAATTAAAGAAAATAGAGGTATCAGCCGATATTGATACCATATCAGACGATATTGATAACGTATCGGCCGATACGGGTTTGTATCTGCCGATATTGATACCGATATCCAAGTTGATATTTGCTACCTATGGCATCAATACATATCGCCCACACATCAGTATTAGCCGATATTTGATACCATGGACTCATAATTTTATTGCCAAATCATAATAATTGCGCAGACTTTTGAGGCTTTGATATTTTTGGGAGAGAATATTAACAATAGTTATAAGTTACAGCAAATTATTTTTTCTGCAAAAATAAAGATTTTTACTTTTATTTTTTCAACCCTTCTTTTACCCAGGAAGGAAGTATCCCCACTCATCATCATCACATCGGCCTTATACTATCCATTTGAGGTCATCTTTGAAAGACTTATTGCTTTTGCGCTTCTCCGATCCTTCATGCCACTTTCCACTACTTGGCTTCAAGCTTTCACTTGTCTTGTTCTTTTCTTACTGATTTGTATTGTCGTTTCTCAATCCTGCTTCCACTACTTGGCTTCAAGATTCCACTTGTCTTGTTTCTTTTTCAACTTTTTTGTATGGTAGCTTCTCATTCCTATGTATAGGAATTTTTTTTTTGTGCTTCTGATAGACATGTCTATATCATATCAAGCAATTTTACATAATGTTTTCATTTATTGGTATCACTCTCAAATATCTATGGGTCTCAAAAGTATGAGTTCGCCTCGACCCACCATGGGTCAATTAAGGATTGTAGTGATCTCTTTATGGAGGTGACACATATTTTTGATTTAATTTTTTTGATGGGCTAGAAAATAAATCAATATCTATATAAGAAGGACAACACTCCCTTTTTATCTATTCTCAGTGCTAATCCCATCGATAAAGATTGAAAAGAAGAGATAATTTATCCTGAGAGTTTAGTCTTAGGCAGAGGAATTGCCGACCAAGCTCGTCCTCATGAATAAGATTTATTTTACTAGATAATTATCGTTTTTTATATGTTGATCAAATGACTCAAGCCTAGATGATGGTGTTTCTCTTTCTTAATTCTACAATTGGTATTACAGAAAGGTTGGCATGATTTCGTTTTATCCACACATTTATAATATATTAAAAAAAAAAAAAAAAAAATCAATCGAAGAAAAAGATAAACAGTTGGTACGCCGCTTTGGCTCACCCAACTACCACCGGATAGGTACCGGATATTTACTGGCGTCAAGGGTCATTCGCCGGCATGTTGGACCGTCCCTCTTCCGGACGTTTACTTTATTAAAATCAGGAGTTACCGTCATATCCAAGCACCTATCCTGTGGGTACTGTATTGTCAGAGTTATAAACGTTTCTCTTTAAAATTGTTATATATATATAAAACAAAGGGCATATATTATATTATATTTGTTACTGCTGTGTAAAATAATGTAGCTTGACATTATATCTAGCACCTTGTAGCTTTTGGCTGTATTATATATAATATATTAAATTAAAATGCAGCCATTGGGTATCGTGTAATATTATACAATATAATATAAAATATTACAATACATCCAAAAGTCACCGACTTTAAAACTTTTTTTATTTTTTATATTTTTATTTTTTTATTTTAATGGGTCGCTATCTCATGTGAATGTTAAGTACCAAAGTTGGTGCTTGCCGAATTGTTCATTACAGCCTAAATTTATTTTGTTTCTGCTGCTTGCAAATATTATTTTAGCCTTGTAAATATGTTTTCACCACCACACTAAGCCTCATTCAAGTGCAATTTTTGGAACACAATATCTGGAGATATACTACTCCGATTTATACATATGACCTATCGTTTTTTATCTACTCGATGAGTTCTACCTGTTGGACTCTTTTTTTGGATTTTATAAGACTGTTTTGGACCTGAAAATTTTAGTCAAAGTTCACTAAATTTATTTTATACAATTGGCCTATTAGCACGACACTCTAACCAGTTGAGCTAATAAATTTTACTAAAATTGTTAAACCTTTTAATATTCTGTATTAATACTAAATTTTACTAAAATTGGCATGTCAACGTCCTTAAGTTATGCAACCTTGTACTAATGACATGATAGAATGTCTTGAGATAGATCTTACCTATAAAGGGATTTAGGAAGACCGGTAAAGCGATTGTTCAGATAGACATTGCCAATGTAGGTGCGTAGTCTGCCCAAAGGTGATCGGTCTATGGAGGTTACGTTATCCTTAAATTTTGAGACAATTATCTCATTAAGATCGCTAGAGCATTCACTTGCGTAAGCTACTACTTTTAGCCAAAGCTGAATTAAAAAGCTCACGAAAGAGGAATTGATAAAATAGTTATGTTTGTTTAAGTGAGAGAAGAGCGACACTTCTGGCCTAAACTGATGACTAGCTTTGATCAAGCCAAAACACAAATGACTAGGTCTATACGTGTTTACGGACACGAATTAGGGAGACATGCAATAGGTCAAAGCTTCTGTCCTAAGGTGATGCTGAGACAATGAGTCATGTCTGTCCCTCATAGTGGATGGTTTTGCACATGATTAATACACTCTGATTGTTTCGACCTTGACCCCGGGTAAGAACTCAAATTATGTAAAGTTCTTTATGAACGTGTGCTGACAATGATTTATGTCATTGCAGCTATGAACGGATCAATGTTACACCAACAGATGACGAGCATTGAAAAACTCTCTAGCACCAATTATTCCTCTTCGCAAATGGGTCTGGATTTGACCCTTGGTTACCTAGATTATTATTTTATTATCTCGGAGAACAGACCAGCAACCCCTTCTGATAACTCTTCATAGTTTCAAAAAGCTTTGCATGCCAAGTGGGAGAAGACAAACTGTATGTCTATCATGATTATTCGCGCTTCTATGAGTGAAGTCATCCATTGTGGTATTAAGACCACTGAGACAACAAGTGAGTTGTTGAAAAACATCGAGGATCAGTTTATCGGGTCTACTAAATCTTTGTAATATGGTTATCTTGTGAAATTTGTTAACATGCATTATGATAGAAAGGATTCTGTTAGGGAGTTCATTCTTAAGATGTCTATGTTGGTAATGAAGCTCAAGGAGCAAGGTGTTCTCATTGAGGAAGCTGTCATAGTACATTTGGCTGTTGCATTCCTTCCCAATCAGTTTGATACTTTTAAGGTGAATTACAATGTCCAGAAGAAAAAATATGACTTGAACCAATTAATCTCAATGTGTGTAACGGAAGAACGGATGCGGAGCAACAAGATCAAGTCTGCTCATGTTGCCTATAACCCTGCTCACATATCTGCTCATAAGAAAATTTTCAAGAGAAATGGTCAAAGAAATGATCAAGTTACAAATAAAGGGAACAAGAATGACTTCAAGAAGAAAGGCATTGTGAATAACAGCGACGATTTCTGTCATTTCTGTAAAAGAAAGGACACTTAAAAAAGGATTATTATTTATGGAAAAGTATTATGAAGAAGAAACACCAAGGTACTCACTTCATTTGTTCTGAATCAAATGTCGTCAATGTTTCTGAAAATTCTTAGTGGATTGATTCCGGTTCCACTGTACATGTTATTCATTCCTTACAGGAGCTGGTAAGCAGGAGAAGCCCAAGACCGGATGAAAGGCTTTTTCTTAGAAATGAGCAAGAGGTCAAAGTCGAGACTGTTGGAACTTACTGGCTTATTTCATACTCTGGACATATTTTAATACTTGAAAATATTTATTTCATTCCTTCTTTCAGACGTAATCTCATCTCCGTCTCCAAATTAATTACTTTTAGATATTACTTTACTTTTGCTAGAGACTCCTTGATTATTTCTAAGGACACTGTTATTGTAGGGCATTGTTTATTAGTAGATGGATTATTTCGGTTATCCCTTGATGATATTTCTGTTACATCATTTGCATGTGTTTCTATCACCTCCTGCGGATCAAAGCGCTCTCTTTTGACAGAAAACTCCTCTATGCTTTGGTATAAACGTTTGGGTCACATCTTGAGGAAAAGGTTAGAGGCTATGCTCAAAGATGATTTTCTTAATCTTCTTAATTTTAACAACTATACCACATGTCTTGAATGTATAAAGGAAAAGTTCACGAAACAACGAAAGTTTGAAGCCATTAGATCACCCGTTTTGTTACAATTGATCCACATAAATATATGTGAACCTTTTCCCACACCCTCATGAGGTGGAAAACGTTACTTCATCAGTTTTATAGATGATTTTTCTCGTTATACCTACGTATACCTAATTCATCAGAAGTCTAAGGCACTCGATATGTTCAAGATCTTTCAAATAGACGTTGAGAAATAAACTGATAAGAAAATTAAAGCAGTTAGATCATATCGTGGAGGAGAATACTATAGGAAGATGGATTCTGATGGTGTTAATCATGAAAACTTCGTTCAGTACTTAAGGGAACATGGGATTGTTCCTCAGTACACTTCGCCTGGTACCCAGCAATAGAATGGTGTCTCTGAGAGGAGAAATCGTACTTATCAGGATGTCGTTCGCAGCATGATGAGCAACTCGAACCTGCCTGAAAGTTCTTGGGGAAAAGCTCTCAAAACCGCAGTTTATATTTTTAACCGAGTGTCATGTAAAGCTGCTCCGAAAATACCTTACAAACTTTGGACTGACCGTAGACCAAGTCTAAAGCATTTGCATGTGTGGGGGTGCTTGGCAGAAGCAAGACTTTATGATTCAAACTTGAAGAAGTTTGATCCACGCACTGTCACATATTACTTCATCGGTTACCCCGAGCGTACCCGATCGTATAAGTTCTATTGTCCATCACGATCGTTGGAGATCATAGAGACCTCCAATGCCAAATTTCTTGAAGATAGTGTTTTTAGTGGAAGTCAAACACAAAGGAAGATTGTTTTTGAAAAACATACTCGGGTTACGCCTCTCGTTCCTATAGAAACAACTATATGTGTTCCTATCGCTATGCCTAATCATTTCATTCACCCTGAGGGATCTATTATACCTGTTTCTGATTCTCCCAATGCCAGAACTTCCAATACTCCACCTCCTCCTCCTCTTGAGGGGCGACCGATTGCTTTAAGGAGATCCAATCGAGATCCTAGATTTGCGATACCCAATGATTATGAAATCTATCTGTAAGAAAATAATGATGTTTACCTTGAAGTCGATGATCCTTCCCCTTTCTCTCAAGCCATGGAAAGCGACAAATCTCAACATTGGCAGGAGGCCATGAGAGAAGAGTTGCAGTGTATGGAAACGAATGATGTCTGGGACCTTGTGATCCTTCCAGAAGGTTGCAAGGCGATCAAATACAGATGGGTTTACAAAGTTAAAAGGGACTCTGAAGGCAATGTTAAAAAATTCAAAGTTAGATTAGTAGCCAAAGGGTTTACTCAGAGACTGGGAATTGATTTCCATGAGACACTCTCTTGTCTCATTCAAGGACTCTCTTTGATTAATTCTAGCAATTGTGACATACTATGACTTAGAATTACATCAGATGGATGTAAAGATAACTTTCCTCAATGATAATTTGGAAGAAGAGATTTATATGTCTCAACCTAAGGGTTTTGAGACGCGGGGTCAAGAGAATCATGTTTGCAAGCTAAAGAAGTCCATTTATAGACTGAAGCAAGCTTCGAGACAGTGGTATTTAAAGTTTGATCAAGTTGTTACGGAATATGGCTTTCAAGAAAATGCCATGGTTAGGTGCATCTACATAAAGAAGTCAAAAGGTCGTTTCATCATCCTAGTGCTATATGTTGATGACATACTCCTGGCAAGTAATGACATTCATATTCTATACGATACAAAATATTTCCTATCCAAACGTTTCAACATAAAGGATATAGAGAATGCGCAATACATTTTGGGAATTAAGATTCACAAGCAACGGGGTGCTCGGCTCTTAGGATTATCTGAGAGAGCCTACATCTATAAGGTTCTCAAAGGATTCAAAATGGAAAGCTGTAATCCTTCCACTGTTTCAATTGTTAAGGGTGATATCTTAAGTGAAGATCAATGCCTTAAAAATGATATGGAGAGAAAGCGAGTGGATCCGACTATTTATGCTTTTGCTGTAGGGGGCCTTATGTATACTATGACCTGTATGCGGTCCGACATCAGTTTTATCATTGGGATGCTCAGGAGGTTTCAGCAAAATCCTGATTTTGCTCATTGGATAGCTGTCAAGAAGGTATTACGATATTTGTAAGGAACCAATGACCATATGCTTGTATATAGAAGATCAAATGAACTTGAAGTCGTTGGCTATAGTGATTCTAGCTATGCAGGGTGTGATCGATCTTGCAAATTCACTTCGGGTTTCATTTTTTTGCTCACCCATGAAGTGATTACTTGGATAAGCTCCAAATAGACTATAACGCCAGATTCAACTATGTTCGCAGAGTTCATTGGATGTTATGAGGCCACCAAGCATGCAATTTGGTTAAAGAGCTTCATTGGTGAGTTGAGTGTTGTGAATTCTGTTTATAAGCCCTTGATAATTTATTGCGATAACAAAGTTGCCATTGATTTCATCGAGAGCGGGAGACAAACCAAAAGCAATAGGCACATCGAGGTTAAGTATATGATGGTACTGGAAAAGGTTCGTGAAGGAGTCATTAGGATCCCTCATCTGTCTTTTGAGAAATGATTGTTGGCCTACTCACAAAGAGACTTCAATAAAAAGATTTTAAAGCGCACGTAATCCGGATGGGAGTGTTAGAAGCATTTGAGTACATTAATTGAGTGAGAGTTCATTCCACAATGATTATTCTATTCTATTTTATTGTCGACATTCTTTATATCTTTGATTATCATTTGATGCATATTTTTCATTTGACTCCATGGTTATCACTATTATCATTATTAGCATATGCAATGTTAGGCTAGGAGCATAAGTGTTCAAATAAGGAAGCTTGAGCTATCATGATTAGACACCATAGTCGTATAGCCTTTATCCTGATAGTTGGGTGATGATTTTCACATGACGTATGTCATAAAATATTAGGATTACATACTTTAGAGTATGAAGCTGGACAAATGCAGGTATGCACACAAGTGATTGTATTAAAGTGTGCATATACTGGTGTCACAAAACTACAAGTAATACTCTTTGGTTCATTAACGACAATAATTTTTGTGACCATAGAATTGCCTTGCTGTCAATTGTAAAACATGATACATTATAGACATCTATGATCCATTATTAAAATTATTTCTTGAACTTGAGAGGATGTTGTATTGTACCAAGCTTTTGAAAGTCAATGATTTTATAAAATTATAATTAAGAATGGTCATCCGCTTTTCAAAAGAACCAATTCATGACATTATATATATATATTGGCAGTGTGTGGATCAAGTGGGAGATTGTTGAGTTTTTGTGACCCACACACTAGCCTCTCTTGATTTTTTTGCTAAAACTTGAATTGGTCACACGTTCTATACTTGGCACAATAGGAACTACCGTTCAATCTTGGTGGAATTCCTTTCTTATTTCAATGGGTTGTGGTGATCCCTTTATGGAAGTGACACATTATCTACGATTTAGTTTTATTGATAGGCTAGGAAACAAATCAATGTCTATATAAGGAGGACAGCATTCCCTCTTTGTCTATTCTCAATGCTATTTTCATCGATATAGATAAAAATGAAGAGATGTAGTTTGTCCTAAGAGTTTCGTCTTACACGGAGGAATTGCCGACCAAACTCATCCTCACGAACATCTACTTAAGTAAGATTTGTTTTACTAGATAATTATCATTTTTTATGAGTTGATCCAATGACTCAAGCCTAGATTATGGCATTTCTCTTTTTTAATTCTACAAGTTAGTCCCACATCGTGGTCTTCATAGCCTTTGTCTCTCCTATTATAAGATCCCAATCCCCTCCACTCATAGCTAATTGGTTTTGTTATAAATGTCCAAATGGCAATTGGTTTTGAGATAAATGTCCAAATTTATCAATGTATAAAAATATGCCTTTCTCCACTCAACGTCACCCCGTTCAATTCTCTACATGATTTGGCTCCGACTAACACGTGCAAGGGACATGTAGAACTTTAGTCCTATTGTTCATAGCCTTCTTCTCCCTCTTATAAGATCCTAGGCCTCACCCACTCATAACCAATTGGTTTTGAGATAAATGTCCAAATTTATCCCATTAAATAAAAAAATGATCGTGATCTAATCATGGTCTTAAGATCCATTCTATGAAAGATTGGGGTGAAAAGCAATCTCAATAATTTGATTCCGAGCAATCATTAAGTTTCAGATGTAGGAGCCCTCAATAATCTTGAAGGCGTGAATAGAGGTACCATTGGAAAATAAACAAATAAAAATAAAGAGTAGAACCTTCGACCTCAAGGTCGCATTATAGTGCATCATCCGGCTGACCCGATCACCAACTTTAGCCTTCATGTCATCAATTCTATATATGTAACTGTAACGACCCTAAAAATTTAAAACTGAATTTGTGGTGTTAGATTTGTTTTACACAGAGCGTGGTGTTAGTGCTCCATACCGGAACCTATCCTAGTTGAAAAAGTACACATTTTGGCTTTTCAAAAAAGGTTTTATATTTACAATTATCCTTATTTGACACAAGTTGTGTGGTGGCCTAGTGGTTGAAAGACTTTGCTTATAAACAAGAGGTCTAAGGATCAAATCTTACTACGTGAGTTTAAACCTCTATTTTAACCCTTATTTAGTGCAACCGCTTAACACCGAATTAATGCCCATATATTATAAATAAGAAAGCTACGGAGAACCCTAAACCATTATTATAAGAATTCTTCTTAAAAACCCTAGCCGTCACTCCATCTTCTTCTATAGCCACTCTTTTCTAAAAACACCCTAATCTCTTTTAAATCTCTTGTGTGTTCTTCCACAAGAACCACTGTGGTATTTTTCTATCATCAAATCGAGGTGAAGACGGCGTAATCGTGGACGGCCCAATCGTGTGGACGCCGATCTCTATCGCCCTAATCACTTGCCGCCGATTCGAGCACGCTTCAAGAGGTGGGTACCCATCTATCCGTCTCATCCTTCTTAGATCCCATCACAGTAAAATATGTTGATCGCATCGATGGGATATATAAAATAAATCTAAAACTGTTTTTATTTATTTTTTTTACAAAAAAATCTATTTTAGGATTATAATAATAATGAAATCTGATTTTGGTATGAAATTTTGTAAATTCTGTTTTTGTATGAAATTTTGTGAAATCTTTTGTATAAAATTTTGTGAGATCTTTGATGCATTGTTGGGTTTTATTTTGAACCCTATATTTTTATTTACTTTATTGTGAATCGTAGCTAATCGATTGAAACCCTATGGGAGTGCCCTACTACCCGTGGCACCCACACCCACTCCCTACCCCCTGAAAATATAAAATTAAAATATTAATTAACAACTAAAATAATAAATAAATTTTACGAAAGAGATTACGTTAAATAAATATTATTGTATGAAAATGGTATTATATTAAAGAGTAAAATATTATTAGGTTAATTAAATAATAAATTAGTTGATAAAAAAAAAAATGTAATAATTAGTAAAAATATATAATGGGCTGTAAATGTGATGAGTTATTAAAAAGTAATATTTTCATTGAATAATAAATTGAATAATGATAAATATAGCTTATATGTTTGATTAGTATTATTATAATAATTGATAATAATACAATTATTAATTAGTAATTAGATTAATGATATTTAGAGAAATGAATTAAATTAATAAAGTAAATATTAAATATTAAGATTATTTGTTGTATTATATATCATTTAATTAATGAATTATTAAAATTTGTACATATATATTACTATTATCTAATTATTATAATAAAAAGTTTATTTATAACAACTGTCATAAATGCTTTTATTGTTAATGTTTGTATTAAGGTTACATTTAATATAATATATATATTATATGAATATGGTCGAATTATTTTTAGCATGTATTTATATAGAATAAATACCCTAAGTCATTGCCTATTGAAAACTTGTAAATTATTCCATTTTAAAACAAACGAAAATTAATAAACTGTTGGAATTCCTTACTCCTTTTAGAAATAAATTCCCCTATTAATGTGAACTAAGATTCGGTCAAGCACCTTAAATTGCAATCATCACCCTATTATATAATTATATTAGTGTGCTATATAAATAAACATAAATATAGATATACTCAAAACCTAAATGTAAACTTTTGATGTGTGATCTTTGTTGTGTTTGTAACTAAATCAAGTTATATGAATTAAGGATATGTTAGAACACTGCGAGAGTGTATGAGATCATACCTACACTTGGGCGTGGTGATTCGCTGAGATGACATCGAAGCGAGGAATACACCGTATTCACATGCCTTACAACTCATGGTGGAATGGGACCCATGACGAGTTAGGTGAGTGTGAATTCAGTGTAATCTAAATTGGCATATCTGGCGACCCTATCAAGTTCAAATATGATAGTATAGATTATGAGTAAGTTATGAGGTTCAAATTTTAGGCTTTAATCTAGGTGAGGCTATCTCACTATAGTTCGTCTTAGAATTAAGTTATAAGAGTATGTTATGAGTATGAAATAAGATATGTTACGAGTACGATAATAAGATACCGCTGTGTAGGCCAGCAAAAGATAAATAACTTAAGTTTCTGTACGTGCCGTTCCTTACGTAGCCACCGTAAGGGCAACAACGTCTTTCAGCCAAGACGGATCTCTGGGAGAGATTATGAGTATGAGTATGTCTACAAGTCAGTTGGCCATTATGTCTCCCCATTGGCTGGATGGTGGAGTATGAGTATGACACGAGAGCGTTATGATATGGTGGTATGATACTATGTTGACCCTCTCATAGTAGCTCGAGCAGCGACTCTGGCACAGGTCGTTTAGGATTTCACGAGTATGTTAGTTACGCTCATGCGATGTACAGACGTATGTGCGAGAATAATAATAAGACATGGTAGGATATGTTATGAGATATGGTAAGGTACGTTAGGATATGAGTGTCTAGATCATAGTCTTGCATTTATGATATGAACTTTATAATATGCATGTGATTTTGTCATTATTTTGCTATCTGCTTTGACATATTATATTTATCACTCACAAGATGCACCCACAATGCACCTGAGTAGTATGGGGTGGATTGGTGGTGTATCCCATCGAAGTTTACGTGACTGAGTAAACTCATCCCACGATAATCTAACAGTTGCAGGTGATTACGCTAGTGGAGTAGACGTCGGTCATCCAGATCCGGCTGACGCTGATTTCATTGATCCCGCGAGTGTTGAGTACCAGGAGGGCTACGGTGCTGATTTCGATCCGAAAAGTCTTTGGATATTGATCGCTGCAGACTTGGTAGTAGATTGGATCCCTATTATTATCATTAATTTTATGATTTCCTTTATCGGATTTATCTCCAACTTTGAATTATGTTTTATTGGTAGATTTGTTGATTCTATCGCATTTATTCATTATTTATGGCTGCTTTCATTTCCACCTTTATGTGTTGGCTTTCACGGATTTCGTGGAACCATTATTGCGCGAGAACTCTGATTAGGTGTATGTCCGCTTAGCATATCCGAGATATGTGCGGGTCATAACTCGAAATTCTAGGCCCTCGGGATGGGGTAGAATTTCGGGTCGTGACAGTAACCGTGTGGATGCCCCATCACATAAGAAACTGTGGAGGGCCATGAGTAAGAGCCTCAAAAACTTAAAATTTGAACTGCTATATCCAAATCTGTTTTACTTAACTAGTTTCTAATCACATGATTAGCAGCATTTTAAGCAAATATTCGAACTGAAGCCAATATAAATGATAATTGCACCTCTACAGATTGCACGTTCAAATCTAAATCCAATATCGATGACCACCGCGTGAATCGTAGCAGATTCAAGAGTTGCTCTTAGAACTCGTTCTCTTCTTTTCTTTTTCTGTTTTCGTTGTTAAGCTCCGATGTTGGCGGGTTGTGGCCGTTGCCATTACGCGCGAGAAGATTAGAAGAATCCGGTGAAGCATGACAACTATATTATCTATATGATGCAACACAGCCAACTGTTTTTAAATTCAACTGCTAACATTATTTTTTGCCACATGGAGCTTAAGTGCATTGTATAGATTATTTATAAAAAATTTAATAGAATTAAAATAAATGTGTAGATGCGAAAATCAAACATTAACTAATTTCAATGATCCAAATTTCAAGTCCGGAAGAGATGAAGTTTTGAATGTCTTCTTTTAAATATTAATCTAAACAAGGTATCCCTTGCACCAAAATGCATATTTTGGGTGCTAGGTAGAGCTCCAAGTAGAATTTTAGCATATGATGATAGTGGTTTTAAATATCAGCCATTTGTTTTCAGGGGCATAGCCAAGAATTTTTGTTGGTAGGGCCTTATAAAGAATCATACTTAATAGAAACTCTAGAGTTAAATAGGGGCTTAAGCCAATTTGAAGGCTTCTACATCATAGATTTGAGAGCTTATATACAAACAAAGATTGTATAAGAACTACTTAATAGAAACTCTAGAGTTAAATGGGGCTTGAGCCTCCATCATGGATCAAAATGTCGTCTGATACCGATACGTATCGGACGATACGTATCGGTATTGGACTCGAACGATGCATTCGATACATTCAATGTATCGTCCGATACAGACCGGTACCGATACGTATCGTCCGATACGTATCGCTTTGGAGCTCGGACGATACATATCGGTAACCCGATATTTTAACCCATGACCTCCACACCCTTCTATGTGACTACGCTAGTGTTTGTATTAGTGTCGAGGCTCGGTTCATCAAACGTGATCATGGTTCTATGTATCAGCCACATCCGATACATATCAACTGGTATATGTCGAGTTAGGCCACATCTAATTTGGATATATACCCAAATACAATATGGGTCAAATATTGAGTCAAACAGGTCAATTATCACACCATAGTGGCTCATATCAACGATATATATTAGATATGAGTCAGACCAAATACCAAAAATGCCCCTTTTACATATTTTCTAATATTTTTATTCATTTAAAAATTTTAACAAATGCTTAAATATGGGCAAGTTTGGCATTTACTGGCCTGTAATCTAGCCGATATCTAGTATTTACACTTCACTCCGTGTTTCACCTATTTATACTGCAGTCCCTATGTTTTTGTTTCCAAATGCTACATTGACAAATCAACCATTGCTTAGTATAAAACTAAACTTTACACTACACCCCGTGTTTTACCTATTTATACTGCAGTCCCTGCGTTTTTGTTTCCGAACCCTACAGTGACAAATCAATCATTCCTTAGCATAAAACTAAACTTTGCCTGCTTGAAATCAAATGATGAAGATTATTTTACACCATAATTTTCTATCCAATGAACCTTGAGGCCATGAGTCTACCATCATACATTCATATTTTGATTCACATGGCACACATTGGAAAGTGATCCAAGAACCATGTTTAATGTACACCCACGATCATGATCACTTTTTATATTATCATCAGCCAATAACAGTAAAAAAATAAAAAACATGAGATTCATGCTTCCAATGGCAAATGATGCCCTCCAATTTAATTTAAAGACGTTTTAATTTAACCTAAGTAACATAGGTGTGTTAATTCAATCGGGTCTCCAAACGGACCGACTGGTCTCCTCATCCATCAGTTTGGAGACCAACCGGTCCGGTCCATTTGGAAACCTATATCAGTCTATCGGTCTATTTGGAGACTGATCAAGTCAACCGATGTGCATTTATTCATTAACTTGAAATTGGGCCTATTTTCGAGTAAAAATGACCCTCAATCAGATTAGTTCTGTCCATTCAGTGTGGATTAACACTGCCCATTCATCTTCCAACTACACCACCAGATTGCATGATACTCTAGCCTTGTTAGCCCTTGATCAAATGGTACAGAGCGCCAGTGTGACTTTGGAGTTGAATCCCATATATATACGATGGGAAATAGAATTTTTTTTTTTTTTTTAAACAAAAAAGTAAACATTCCATATATATATATATATACAAAGGATAACTAGGTTAATCTCCAAAACTACAACAAAAACTAGGTTTATACGCAAGTAAAAAAACAAAAAAAAACTGCTGTGAACATTTTAGCAGGAAATTAACCACACAAAGAAAAAAAGGTCACTACGAAAGAAAATATGTTCATAGAGAGTGAGTTGCTGCTGGAAACAATGTCGGTGTTAAATATAATCAGGACCTTGGAAGTTTTCAAGATCTGGATGAGTACCGCGTCCAGAACCTCCTGGACGTCGTGGATCTCTGCAAGAAAATTCAGAAGATCATAATAATTCTAACCAACAATAACAGCTGCTTCAGTAGCAGCCACTAAATATAATAGATAAAAGGAATTAAATAATTTGTAGCAACAGACGACACTTATAAACCCCGATCCCTTTATTAATGGTGGGTTTTAAAGAAAACGTAAGCATATTCTTATGGAGTTCGCTAGCTCATGTGGCACCCAAAACATCGTTTTGGTTGTTTTGGTGCTGCGTGGAGCTCCAACAAGTTATATAGATCAATTAAAAAGAAGTTAAAATTACAAGTCAAATTTTGACTGTGATTCAATGGTCCAAATTTTAACCTTAAAAAAATACAGGGTAATGTTTTGAATTTTTTTTTCAAAAAAAAAAAAGCTACCTTTCTCCCCGTGGCACCCAAAACATGTTTTGAGTACTACATTGAGCTCTATGTGGACCTTGGTGTATGGTGAAGGTGGGTCCATTTGAATTCGTTCCCAGCTCCGTCGAGTTTTTGGATTTAAAAACTTTAGTCATGTTTTTCAAGTAGTTCAGCAGCACTAACAAAGAAATATCTCAATAGCCACAATTATACGGGGAGCTCCCCTGTTTTCATATAACAAGTCGAGGACTGACGTACACTGATTAGGTCTCTTTTTCAGCCAAGGAGGTCAAATACCAAGAACTAAAACATAAGAAATGGAATAATTTTCTTTTTTTTCAATCGGTAAAATTTTATATAAAAAAAGAGAGCATAATCCAGACTACAGAGAATTTGTATTTATTAGGTACACGGGCCATATACCGCCATGGGTACGTGGGCCAATGTCAGTCTTTGCCTGCATGAATAAACCCTGGGACACATGCAGATTTCTAATGTCCAGTAAATCCTTGCAGGTATACTACTTTCGATCATACAGAAGGACAGAGATTCGTCCTTGTGCTCACACACTGAACACCTAGGTTTCTGAAAAATGTGCATCAATACAAAAGCATGGAGCTAAAAATCACCCCAAAAATGGTCTGGGAGATTTCCATGATAACCAAAAGGGCTAAGGTCTGCTCATTGTTGAGCTCCATTTAGCAAATGATGCCAATCCTGCAGACCAGAAGACTAGCACAGACAAATGATCAAGTATGTTATATTTTGCAACCACCTATCAGATGACCAATTGCAGAAAAATACTTGGTCAGAAATTCCTAATAGTCAGATGCTACACACTACTACGTCCATAATCAACAGAGTAGTCAGTGAGATCCACAAAAGACTCCATTAATTGGGTGTTGGAAGAATTAGGAGTTCAGTGTAACTTTATCGATCCAGAGGACTAAAAACGTATCATCATTGCAACACTCTCGTAAGCACCAGGTCAAATTGTCTACCAAACACCAGTTCAACAAATTACCAAAATAGGGACAGAAGACACACCTGACAAAGCGGTGAGGTTCAAAACCTGGAACCCCAGGGGGGCCATATGGATCAAACCGAGCACCAGGAGGAACACCCCTGTTTCAAATCATGTACATATTGAGAGTCGATAATCATATGGTAGTTTTACTTTATACATGTAGAAAACAAAAAAATAAATTTCTTAGTACTCACGGAATTCCGCCTCCAAGAAATCCAGGCCGTCCATCAATCCCACCATGCCATCTTGGATCATTTGGTCCTGTACCCAAGAAAAGAATAAATGCCGAGTGAAATAGAAGTATAATATATTAGTGCTCCTTTAACTGGGTAGTTTAAAATAAGTTAAGCTTACAGACCTACAAGCATGCCACCACCAATGCCAAAACCACCTCTGAAAGAGAAGATGAAGAGGATAAATATTAACTGAAATTTTAAATGGTGAACATGGGAAGAGATATGGGAGGTAGGAAAGAACCTGGTAGGGTAAACACCAGCACCAGGCCCAGGGAGGACATCATTGTTTTCAAAAGGAGGAACCGGCGGATATACAAGACTGTAACACAACAAAAATTGGAGATGTCATTGTCAACCAAATAATTACATACAGTTCATGTTAAAACCTAAAATAGCAGTGTTGTGAAACAATATTTAATTGACTAATCCGATGGTGTCCGGGTCATCTAGATTCTAGACCACACAGGGGGGGGGGATGTACATCAATCCCGATAATGCATTAGAAATGCCACCATGCATTTTTTCCAAATCATAGCCTAAATTTAAATAGTGAAAACGAACATACAACAGATGAAAGAAGGCACAACGAGATATGTTGCCCAAGGATAAAAAATGAAATAAAAAAGAAAGCCAGATTAGAAAAAAATAACAACGAAAAGTGAAAGGAAACTAAACTATGCAACACTTCGCTGCAGACCCCTCCATCCCTCTCCTCATAGTTGTACCCGTTAGAATTTTTCCCCAGATCACCACACAACTATAAATGGGGCTGAATTTTTCCACATAATTGTCCAAGGTCGGTTCACAAGTGGCCTCCGGCCTAAGTACAGGTAAAAGAATCAAACCATGAATTCCCTTTCTTGTCCTTAATCCAAAAAGAAGCATCCTGAATATTTTGATTGTTCTTCACATTCAATCCAATAGAACTTCTAAATTACTCAATTTACTCCTATTCAGCTTTCCATAAAGTATTACTCATCCCCTTTCCCAGACTCTTGCAACCACCACATTTCAAAGAACTTCTAGGTTGAATCTTATACCCTTGTCAAACCTCTCGCTTAACCCTTCCATATTTCTGAGCTAAACTTGGGACCCACATTGACTCCCCTTTCATTTCACATCTACACAGCCATTTACCCAGCAGCGGCTGTTGGTCTCATCAACCTCTCCCTTGCTTTGTACACTCCTCTCCTCCAATGTGAGTAGGTTTGTCAAGGGGTCGGGTTGACCCGATACCCGACCCGGATTTTTTACTGGGTCAGGCACATAAACTTGACCCATCGAGTCAGGTTGGGCATGAGGCATCCAACTCAACCTTTGGACTGGGTCGAGTTGGTTTGTTCATGAGGCATCAGACCCTGCCTTCAGATCGGGTCGGGTCCACCGACCTGACACAATATCTTATATATATAATCATGGAAAATAAGGGGGTTTTACTGGGTAGGGTCAGGCCAGGCATATCTCCTTGACCTATCAGGTCAGGTCGGGCATATGCCATTTTCATGTTGGGCAGCCAAAATTTTGGCCCGACCTGACCCGTGGACAGCCCTAAACGTGATCCTAATTTACCCCTCAGCTCCGTTATGATCCACAGAAAAATATCCCTTCCATACTTCTCAGCTAAGCCTTGGACTCGCATTACGGCAGCATTGAAATTATCCTTCAGCAAGAAATGTCTAGAGGAGAGGCAACAGGCCAAGACTAACTGTCTTAAGGGGACCAAAATACAAAATATTTCCCTTCGATTGTGAATGCTATAAACAAGATCAATAGTTTTCAACATATTGTGGTGGGGACAATAAGATTGAAGATGATGATAAGATTGGGGAGGAAATCGTTAAGTTCTATAATGACTAATGAGCTTCATCACAGTGAGGGGTAGGGTCGGCGGGAACTTGGAATAAGCTTTGGGACCATATCATGAAGTCAGGCTTGAGCGAGAGTTTCTGGAGGAGGAAGTTAAATACACGGGGTATTCAATTGAGGGGAAAAAAAAAATAAGGCCCCAGGATCAGAGGGTTTCACCATGGAGTTTTTTAGGGTTTTTTGGAAGGTGGTGAAGAGGGATTGGAAGGAATTTTTCCATGATTTCTACATCGAGTTTCCTGGGGAGACTGAATTTCACGTTTATTACATTAGTGCCTAAGGAGGAGAAAGGTAAAAAGTGAAAGACTTTAAGACCTATAAGCCTACTTATAGGTCAAGATTCGTGTTTAAGTGTTGGCTAATAAACTTTAATATAATAAAATTAGCCGTTTATTACATGAAAGTCAAGATTCTTGCCAAAGTGTTGACTACTAGGCTTAAACTTCTTATGGGCTCGATTAATTTGGGAATCAAGGGACCCTTGTGCAAGGTAGACAAATGTTGAACATTGTATTGGTTGCGCATGACACTATTAACTTTTTTTCTTTCGTCTTTTTATCAATAAATAAATTTTATCAGGAAAAAAGAAAGTACAACCAGGGCAGCCAGCAAGGCGCTGGGAGACAAAGCAACAAAAGAAAACCCCTAAAAGGCTAAACCTACATACCAACCTAAAGCCCAACAAAATCAGAAAAAAACTACCTACCCCAACCCACCTAACCCAACCTATCTCTCAAAAAGATCTCACCTCACTGAACCAAAGACAAAAAAAAAACAAACAAACCAATCCCCAAGAATAGATCTCACCCGCGAGAGGAAAAAAGGTTAAGAGACGCAAGCTATCCCAAACAGAATCTGTATCGCTCCAATCAATCTGACATCTGCCCTCTTTCAATCAAAACCAATTCAACACCAAATCCTTAATACATTTCATAATCAAAGCCACCGGTCTTCTTTTTCGACTAAACACCCTCTGGTTCCTTTCATTCTAAATAGCCCACATCACCGCCAAAGCCATGATCTTCCACAACTCTCCTTTTTCTCCTTCAAGACATACCCCTTCCCAAGCAGCCATAAGATCACCACTCTCTAGAATAAACCCAAGCTATATCAAACAACTGGAGAATCAGATGCCACACCTCTTTGGCCACCTAACAATGAATGAGAAGATGACTAATCGACTCCTCCCTTTGAAAACACATCACACATCTATTTCTCAAATTCATACCTCTCCTATTCAATTGATCTATCGTAAGAATCCTTCCCCCATGACACCATTACGTCCCGTCACAACAGCAAAGTTTTGAGGATCTTTTGCAAGGTTCATATGGAAAAAACCTAGGACAGGGTTCACTGGGTGTTTCTAGAGAATACTCTTATTAGGATGGGGTTTGGAGATAATAGATGAGGGCCAGTTACACGTCGGCTTGGATCTCGGTTATGGTTAATGACACTCCTAAGGGATACGTTAAGAGCTCGAGGGTTATTAGACAGTGAGACCCACTTTCCTATTCCTCTTTAATATTGGTGGGAGAAGTACTTATGAGACTCTTTTCAGCGGGGAGCCAAAATAGGGTTGTTGTGGGATTCCACAATCCTAGGAACGGACCGTCCATATCTCACTTATCGTTTGCGGATGATACTATCATTTTCTGTAGGGTATCTGAGGAAGAGTTATGGTATGTTAGGGCTACTTTAACCATCTATATGAGGTGGTATTTGGGCAGCGGTTCAATCTCCAAAAAACCAAAGTTTTGGGGGTGAGTAAGAGAGAGGATTGGTCTCATTTTTTACTAATAGCATGGGGTCTATGACGGATACCCTTCCTACTACTCATCTTGGCATGTCTCTGTTTGGGGAAACCTTGTGAGTCCTTATCGGAAATTATTATCAAAAGGTTTAAAAATCGATTGGCTGTATGGAAAGGAAACCTCCTATCGATTGGGAGGAGACTTGCCCTCATCAAAGCGACGCTCTTGAATCTCCCGTTGTACGTCATGTCTATGTTCAGTCCAGTGGCCATGAGGGCTGGAACAAACTCAAAGAAGCTTCCTCCAGGAAGGAAGAGGGGAAGAGCGGAGGTATCACCTTGTTGATTGGGATGTGTGTCATTTCTGAAAGAGGGACATGGTTGGCCCGGTTGGGCGTTCGAAGCCTGTGTAACATGAACAAGGCTCTTCTCGGGAAGTGGTTGTGGAGGATAAGTATTGAGGGGCATGGTTTGCAGGTATGTGTGCTGTTCAAAAAATACAGTATATATAATTAACAGAAGGGTTATCCCGTCTAGCAGAAGATGGTCAGCTTAGAGGAGGGCTGTTTGTTCTGTGAAGGGAGAGTTCATCCAGTATATTAGGTATGAGTGGGGAAGTGGGAACCGCATTATGTTCTGAGAAAATAGGTGGGTGGGAGATTTATTTTCTGAGCAAAGATTTAAAGAATTGTGAAAATAGGTGGGTGAGAGATTTGGTTTTGGAGCAAAGAATTAAAAAAATTTACTGTAGTACTTCTTGTCAGAATTTGTGCATTGCGTATATGTTGAGCATGGTGGGAGGAAGGATCCGCTTTAGAAGTAATTTGAGAGATGATGAAACAGTTGTTAGTTGAAATCTTGGATCTTAATGGGGGGGGGGGGGGGTGCAGGCCTAATCAAAACATAGACGAAACTAGAGTGTAGACTCTGGAAGGTAAGGGGTGCCTTACAATTAACAATTTCTAGTTAGGACACCTTTTATTGGCCACAATTGGGTGGTGGTTTGGCGGATGTGTGCTTCTCGTAGAGAATGATTTTTTTAGCTGGAGTTTGGCTTGGGAAAGCATCTCAACAGTGAATGAGCTGATAGGTAGAGGAAAAAGACTCCGCAATAAATATGTTGTGCGTCTTCAAGAGGGCCGAGACTGCAAATCATTTGTTTATTCACTGCCGCCCTGCTAGGAAAATTTGGGATATGGTGTTAAAGACCCTCGAGGTCTGTTGGGGTTTCCCGTGTTCATGTGAGGAGTTGTTAGCTTCGTGGGATTCGGGAGTTTTTGGCGGTTTGAAGGGTGGTGGGCTACTTTGTTGGGAGTCATCTAGGCTATTTGGTAGGAAAGGAATGAGGGTATTTCGCAAGATAAGAAAGTCTATGGCTATGATAATGAGAAAAACAAGAGATTGGGTACTTAGTTGGGCGGTTTTGGATAATGACAGGATGGAGGAGGGAATACTGGAACTCTGAATACCTGGGTTGATTGTAGTGTGCTTACTATGGGGCCGTCTTTTCTTTCTTTTTCCTTGTTCCTGGTTTATTTCTTTGTTGTTGCTTTAGTCCCTCGCTCTGGCACAAGTATGTTATAATTTCTGTTTTTATCTACCATATCTACTTCTGCAATCCTCCCCCCCCCAACACACACACGCACAAATTATTATTATTATTATTATTTTGAACCGACATTGACTCTCTCATTTCCACATCTCCCAGACATTTACCTATCAGCGCCCCATTCATGGGTCAAAAAGGAAAAAATTATTAGGAATCTCACAACATCCAGTTGAGAACATCTTCTTGCACCTTCCCACAATCCACAAAAAATTTCATTGTATTTATGTCGATATTTGAATGCCCAAGTAGCATTGTGGAAAATGTAGCTTTAATAAGTGTAATTCTTCTTCCTTTACCTTACAATCCAACAAATTTTTTATTAAATCATTCAACCACCAGATCCCAATGATTTGCCTTTGTCATCCCTATACAAAAAGGGAGCCCCAAATTAGTGGATGGGAAGTCTTCCCAAAAAATGCATTGGTCTTATTGTTAGGATTGTTTGTGCGATGCAATTATAGGCTGCATTCAATCCACATGATCTTTCTTGTGGGTGTTCTAGATTTTATGTACACTCATGCCACATGTATGTTATTCCTGATCCCAAAACCAGTACACTCATGCCACATGTATGCTATTCCTGATTCCAAAACCATACTTGGCGCTCTGCCCCTGACCTGACCACCTAAAACCAACTCATTTTATAAATACTTGTGAAAGTGATGCAAAGATCATACAGTAGGATATACAAAGATCATCTCCCCTCAACTTCCCAAGTACTCTCAAGGGATGAAGTTAGTACCCAAACAGAAATCCTCCAAAATCCCTAGTTCCCTACACAGGATGCATATGTAAATATGTAATCTTACTTGATTACTCCCCATCCATTAAGTAGCTCTTCCATTGATCAAACGAGCTAAAGTCAACTTTGAGTTTTTGACCACTGGCATGGCCCAATTTCTCTTCATTTTCTGCCTGGTGACTTAGTCCTTTAATTTCGATCAGATACCCCTCAAGTGAATCAATTCTGCAGAATTTTGGATCTCCATACTATGAATGCTCAAGCTACTGATGGTGCACAAGCCCTATACACCATGATGTTCTAACTGTCTTGAAGAGAAATAGCAAATAAGATTTTCATGAAATATTTCAAATTACTCTAGTCTAGGTAGCCAGTATGGAAGAAAAGATGTCATTGAAGAATTAAGAGTTGATGTAAAATGTACAAGAAAAACATATCTTAGATGATTGATAAATTATGGAACTATGAAATCTGAAGATAGAAAATCTACAGATATAATTATCATAACAAAAATAAAATAAAAAAGAAATCTACAAATAGGAAATTATATAAGTGAGAATACCCTGGAGAATAAGGTTGTTGCTCAGTTGAAAATCCTGTAGCAGGTAGGGTTTGACCATTGTCTGACTGGTCAATTATTTCTGACCTGCGGAAGAGTGCATAAAAATGATATTAAGGTTAAGTTATGCCACATCAAACCAGCATTATCACAATATACTGGAAAATAACAAAGGCACCTCATATGAAAATGCTGGTTTATTATTGAATGAAGAACGTCAACATGTGTAAAAGACATGTTTGTACTATTTTAGCACTTAGATATAAAAGTTCAACATGGCAGCCATAAAATAAATTACAGAGAAAATCTTCTATACCTTAAGCCCAAAATTCATCTAATTTTCTCTGTGCTCATTCTTATATTGGTGCAGATAGCATATAACCATGCTAAAATTCAAGAACTAATGGATTCACAAAGATTCTTTTCATCAACCAAAACTAAAACTAGATCAATTTCCATACTAAGGGCTCATTAAAATATCATTCTTTCAATGATCATTACCAGATAAACATATTTCCCAATTGTGGAATGAGTAAAACAGTACAGATGCCTGAAAGTGGGAAAAAGTAATATTTGCAGACATGGCATACATAATTTAGCATACCACATAGATTGCTACTCTGGAATATAACATGGGATAAATAACAGAAGCATCGAAATCCAGGTTTGACGTTTTCCTTTATCGGTCTAATCAGATTACTTTTCATTTAATATTCTTGAATTGTGTTAAAAGATTAAAACATCATGACTGAACCTTGGCTTGTGAAGAATTGAAAAATATTGCCAAATGGACTTTAATGTTGCTTGAAATGCTATAGCAAAAGATGATGGTTCAAATACTGAAAGATCAATTATGTGGAAGCATCGAGAACCTCAGGTGAGTCGAGCTGAATTTTAATGACATCGTTCTACACAACATGGTTTGAGTGGAATGGTGTCATACTAATCCTAACAACTCATCATCGAAACAATAACTATAAGATATGCAGATACTCCACTTATTATGTCATATGATTGAGAACTACAATGATAAAACATGCTATTGAAAGTCAAAAGTTAAATGGGCCTGCATGTAGGTGAGATATATTGAAGTAAATGTCTTATGTCAAAGTTAAATACTTTGTTGTTTGAAATGAGTAATTATTTAGAGATTTTTAAATTAATCAATGATGTTAATAAGCATCCACAACAGTCCATTATTCAGTGAGTCCACCGATGTCCAAGTATATAATGCGTGCTATAGCGGCGCTAAGGTGGACACTAGGTCAAAACTTGATTACAAAACTATCGACGGTCCACACCATGAGAGCATAAGCTACTCTACAGCAGGTCAAAATTTGATTACAAAACTTTTGATCCACTCTGGGCATTTTAATAAAACTTACTTTAAAACCCTTTAAAAAGGTAATAATGAAAAATTAAACCATCTTCGATACATATATTGTTCAACACAATGAAAAATATTTGATACATATATAAACACCATGGAAATTCTATCACCTGATGGGCTTTGGTGGTGAACTCTCCCGCTTAGACAGAACACCTGACTTCAAACGCTCCACCAGCATGCCAAAATTCTTATACAATTGACCATAGTTACTAGAACCACCACCATCCCCAGCTACATAATCGTGCACACTGCAAAAACCACTTATTAATTTCATAATCAAAATGCCCAAGACTCGAGAGTACTATTAAATTCGAACAAATCCATAACAAAGTGTTCAAAGAAACATTACTTGAGTTCTAAGTGCAGTGGTTCACTCTTCTCCTCGTCGAGCCTCAGGGCATCGATGGCGAGTTTATCCCCCATCGCTAAGCACTTAACCAAAACTGATTTCTTCGAACCATTTATCGTTTTCGTGTACGCAAACCCATAACAATCGTCAAGCTCATTCCATCCATCAATCCCAACATCCTCTTGACCTAACAGAAAAAAAAAAAAAAAAGTTTTAGAAAAAAGACAGAATACAGATCATTAAAAAAAAGGGTCAAAATTTTGCATTGGAGCGGATTTTAAATCAGTGAGCCAAAGATTCATCTTTGGACCACGAACAGATTATCAAACTCCACGATAAAAAAAGAAAAACTGATTATTTTAGAGAAAATACATATAATTAGAAAAGAAAAAAAAAAATCAAAATATTTTATTAGAGCATATTTTAAATCAATGAGCCAAAGACTCATCTTTGGACGACGAACAGATTATCAAACTCCACAATATTTTCCTTAAAAAATTAAAAAAAAAAAATTTGATTAGAAAAGTTGCATTCTAACGGATTTTAAAGCAGTGAACCAAAGATTCATCTTTAGACGACGAACAAAATTATCAAACTCCACACAACTTTTCCTCATCTAAAATAAACACATAGAAACAAATTGCAATAGTGAAATCTGTTAGAAACCCAGGTTGGACACTCACAAAACTCAAGTAAATGCACGTTTGCTGGATGCTCAAATGCTGGTAGAATATCTTGCATTAATCAAAGAACAACTATGGCTATAAATAGCCTTACAAAAGAGTAAATAAAAACAAATTCCCAAAGAATAGGACTTATCAACAACAGCTGAAACAGCCCTACAAACTAGGATGAAGTTTGTAGGGCTGTTTCAGCTGGCTGTTTCAGCTGTTGTTGATAAGTCCTATTCTTTGGGAATTTGTTTTTATTTACTCTTTTGTAAGGCTATTTATAGCCATAGTTGTTCTTTGAGTAATGCAAGGTATTCTCCCAGCATTTGAGCATCCAGCAAACGTGCATTTACTTGAGTTTTGTGAGTGTCCAACCTGGGTTTCTAACATCTGGTATCAGAGCTATCTCACAGGGCCTGAGTGAAGCTAATCTCAAAGCCATGACAACTGAAAATAGTTTTGTGCAACCTGCGATTCCAAGGTTCGATGGACACTATGATCATTGGGAGCATGCTCATGGAGAATTTCTCCAAAGAATATTGAGTTTGGTGAAGATCGATTTCGCGTATGCATTTAGGAAATCTCACAGATGAACAGAAGAAGACCATTGCTGATCAAAGACTGAAGGATTTGAAGGCTAAGAACTATTTGTTCCAAGCCATTGATCGAGCAATCTTGGAGACGATATTGAAGAAAGATACCGCAAAAGACATCTGGGACTCCTTGAAGAAAAAGTACCAAGGCACAGCACGTGTCAAACGTGCACAGCTACAAGCTCTTCGCAAAGAGTTTGAAATTTTACATATGAAGGAAGGGGAATCAGTGAATGAGTATTTTGCACGAACTCTCACCATAGCCAACAAGATGCGGATTCATGGGGAAAAGATGGGAGATGTAGTGGTCATCGAAAAGATTCTGAGATCCATGACTGTTAAATATGACTATGTGGTATGCTCCATTGAAGAATCAAATGATCTTGACATCTTATCTATCGATGAATTGCAAAGCAGCTTGTTGGTACACGAGCAAAGGATGGGGAGGCTCACAGTGGATGAGCAAGCTCTAAAGGTCACTCATGAGGTGTATCAAGGCAGGCGAGGTGGACGCAACAGTTTCAGAGGAAGGGGTAGAAATGGATTTGACAGATCTACTCTCGAATGTTACAATTGTCATGAACTTGGGCACTTTCAATAGGAATGCCCCAAAAAGGAGAAGGATTCAAAAGGTTTCTACGCAGAAACCAGTGAAGAAATACTGCTGATGGCTTACGTGGATATCAAGGAGGATGACAGAGAAGGATTATGGTTCCTGGACTCAGGATGCAGCAACCATATGTGTGGCAAGAAGGAGATGTTCACAGATTTTGATGATACATTCAGGAAATCAGTGAAGCTGGGGAACAATTCAAGCTTGGCCGTACTAGGAAAGGGAAATGTTCGTATGGAGGTCAATGGAATCATGCAGGTCATTACTGGAGTACTCTATGTCCCGGATCTACGGAATAATTTACTAAGTATTGGACAATTACAAGAGAAGGGCCTTGTTTTCCTGATCAAACATGGCAAGTGCAGGATTTATCATCCAGAGAGGACTCGATCTGGAGACCATAATGACAAGAACCGAATGTTTATCTTACTGGCTCGCACGCATTCACAAGGACAAAAGTGTTTTCACACTATTACGGATGATCAATCTCACCTATGGCATCGCAGGTACGGACATTTGGGCTGGAGCGGTCTGAAAATCCTTCAACAAAAGAAAATGGTGAAGGGCTTTAATTCCAAGCACACACGAAAAGTTTGCGAAGAGTGTTTGGTAGGAAAGCAAAACGAGATCCATTTCCAAAGAAGAGTGCGGAGGGCATCTCAAATTCTTCAACTTGTGCATGCGCATATATGTGGGCCTATTAATCCAATCTCCAACAAAGGAGAAGAGGTATCTCATTTCTTTTATTGATGATTATAGTAGGAAAACATGGGTGTACTACTTGGTTGAGAAGTCAGAAGCTTTTAACTCTTTCAAAAGTTTCAAAGCCAGGGTTGAAAAGGAAACCAGTTTAAGCATAAGGAATCTGCGTACAGATCGTGGGGGTGAATTTATTTCAGTAGAGTTCACCGTTTTTTGCAACATGAATGGAATTCAAAGGCAGTTGACAGCTGCCTACTCTCCCAAAATGTAATGGCGTCATGAAAGGAAAAATCAGACTATTATGAACATGGTTCGAAGCATGCTTACAGAGAAGAACATCCCACGAACTTTCTGGCCAGAAGCAGTCAATTGGACCATCCATGTACTCAACAGAAGCCCAACTTTCGCAGTGAAAAACATGACGCCAGAAGAAGCTTGGAGTGGCTCTAAACCCTCAGTGGAGCACTTCAGGGTTTTTGGGTGTTTAGCACACGTGCATGTTCCTGACAGCAAGAGGATTAAACTCGATGACAAGAGTATGAAGTGCATCCTACTATGGGTCAGTGAAGAATCCAAGGCTTATCGTCTTTTTAATCCAGTTTCTAAGAAGATAGTGATAAGTCGTGATGTTATTTTTGAAGAAGATAAAGCTTGGGACTGGGGTGACAATCACCAAGAAACAATCATGACTGATCTTGAGTGGGAAAAGAATGAAGAAGCAGATTCGGGGAATGATAACAATACAGAAGAGACTGAGACTGATGAGACAACACCAGAGAGCGAGGAATCTGATCATAATGATCAAACAGACACGACTGACATAGAAGGACGTGTTCGAAGACCACCAGCTTGGATGAGAGACTATGTGACTGGAGATAGTCTCTCCGAGGAGGAAGGTATGACCCACCTAGCTTTATTTGCTAACTTTGATCCTATTACTTATGCGTAAGTAAAAAGTGACAAATGGAAGAAGGCAATGGATGCAGAAATTGAGGCGATAGAAAGGAATAACACGTGGGAGTTGATAGAGATGCCACCAAAAGGAAAAATAATTGGGGTCAAATGGATTTACAAAACAAAGCTCAACGAGAAAGGTGAAGTGGATAAATACAAGGCCTGCTTTGGTCGCAAAAGGGTACAACCAAAGAAAGATGGAGTAGATTATGAAGAGGTTTTGCACCGTGGCTCGCTTTGGATACCGCTCAGGTCATTCTTTCACTTGGCAAAGAAGGAATGGTTGGAATGTTTATCAGTTAGATGTTAAGTCGGCCTTTCTACATGGTGAATTAAATGAAGAAGTGTTCGTGGCACAACCTCCAGGCTATGAACAAAAAGGGCATGAGCACAAGGTATATAAGCTTAAAAAGGCTTTATACGGTCTAAAACAGCCCCTCGAGCCCCGGTACATACCCGCATGGAATCATATTTCATGAAGGAAGGATTCGAGATGTGCCCACATGAACACACCTTATTTGTCAGAAGAATGGATGGAGGTAAAATTTTAATTGTTTGTCTTTATGTTGATGACCTTATATTCACTGGAAATGATGAGTCTATGTTCAGAAAATTCAAGCATTCTATGATGACTGAGTTTGATATGTCTGATCTTGGGAAAATGAGTTATTTTCTTGGCTTAGAAGTGCTTCAAAGGCTCCAAGGCATCTATGTTTCTCAACGGAAATATGCTCAAGAAGTGCTGGAGAGGTTTAATATGAACCAATGTAATGCAGTCCATAATCCTATTGTCCCTGGGTTCAAAATGATGAAGGATGAAGAGGGAGTGGCAATTGATAACACTCTATACAAACGAATTGTGGGCAGCCTCATGTAGTTAACTGCAACGCGACCAGATATGATGTATGTTATCAGTTTGATCAGCAGGTTCATGGAACGACCTACTGAGCTGCATCTTAACGCTGCAAAGAGAGTGTTGAGATACTTGAAGGGCACGGTGAGCTTTGGGTTGTTCTATAGGAAGGGAGGAAAAGAAGAACTCATTGGGTACACTGACAGTGATTATGCTGGAGATCAAGATGATAGGAAGAGTACTTCTGGGTACGTTTTTATGTTGAGTTCAGCAGCAGTTTCATAGTCCTCAAAGAAACAACCTGTGGTTACTTTGTCTACAACCGAAGCTGAGTTTATAGCTGCAGCATCAAGTGCACGTCAAGCAGTTTGGTTAAGGAGGATCTCACAGCAGCTTAATCATGAACCTCAAACACCCACAACAATTTATTGTGATAATAGTTCTACTATTAAGCTCTCAAAGAATCCAGTGATGCATGGGCGTAGCAAACACATAGATGTTCGGTTCCATTTTCTTCGAGAGCTTACCAAGGATGCAGTCGTGGAATTGGTCCAATGTTCTTCGCAGGTGGCAGACATCATGACCAAGCCTTTGAAGCTGGAAGTATTTCAGAATTTAAGGGAGTCATTAGGTGTGTATCCACTCATGGATATAAACTGATTGCTGACAGCCTTCAGTTTAAGGGAGGATGCTGAAGTTGTTAAGTTTTCCTAGTCATAAGGGTTAGTCATCCTAGTTTGTAGGGCTGTTTAGTCATCCTAGTTTGTAGGGCTGTTTCAGCTGTTGTTGATAAGTCCTATTCTTTGGGAATTTGTTTTTATTTACTCTTTTGTAAGGCTATTTATAGCCATAGTTGTTCTTTGATTAATGCAAGATATTCTCCCAGCATTTGAGCATCCAGCAAACGTGCATTTACTTGAGTTTTGTGAGTGTCCAACCTGGGTTTCTAACATCAAAGAAAAAAAAAAATAATAAATTAATATTCAAAATTGAAGTTACCGGAAGTAGATGAAGCCGATTCACCGGAAACTGCTTGTTTTCCGGTGGCTGTGAGCGCATAACCGGACGCAAGAAAAGAAGCGTGGAGGGCGAAAGCAGTCGCATCGCTAGGGTTTCTAAAAGAAGGGCGAGATGCCCTAATAACCGCCATAACTGAATCCTCAGTCGCCATTTTAGCTAATTTGAAGAACTTTAGAATGGCAAAAGGAGAAAAAGAGAAGGTTACAAACTCTGTGTGTCTGCTAAAGAAAGAGAATATGAGGGGAGAATGGAGCGAGGCGGTGTATTTATACGAAGGGTTACGTTATTTGCACCCGTTTTCTAGCGAAGAACGCACACTTTTCCAATATAATATACCTTTATTAGTGCCTTCAGCTGGTTTTTCATTCCAATATTCCACGCAATAGATATTTGAGATTATAGCTCAACTATCAAATGGTCAGAGTTTGATCATGAGAGTACCATTTTAAAAGGTTCTCAAGTGTTACATTTGGAGATATGTGTCACATTGAATTAAGATCTGACTCTGTTAGGTGATCCATGATCTTAAGATCTATTGTGTAAAATATTGGAGAAAAATGATCTCTACCGTTTGATTACGGCTATGATCTAAAGATCTATTGTGTGAAATATTGGAAAAAAATTGATCTCCACCATCTGATTCAAGGCTATGATCTCAAGATATATTATATGAAATAGTGGAAAAAAAAGATATCCGTCATCTGATTCAAGGCACCCAACGATCTGCTGTAAAAAGAAAAACGGGTGCAAATAACAAATATCAACGGCCCACTGCTTACGTAACCGAGCCCTAATCGTGGCACTACCGTCAAGGGTACCGTAATCAGTTTAGACCAATGATTTAAAAATCAGATCGGACCATCTGGTCCGACCCGATTCAATCGGAACCAAGAGCCTAGCTTATATGGTATGATAAAAATAGAGAAATTTTATTTTTAGTTTTATCAAACTATGAATTGCTCGATTTTTTGGGTACAAAAAAACAAAACATTTGAACAGAGTCATGTAATTATTCTTATTTTTTATTTTAAAATTTAAATATATTTTCCATTAGAATTAAAATATTTTGAAAAATACTTAAGATTTAATTTTTTATTTATTAGAATTTAAGGTATAATTTATTATTTAAGCATACCAATTAATTAAATGAGTCGAAATAGAAAAAATAATTAAATCCTCCTTACCTCGAGTTTTAAGTTTACAAGAAAAAATTGTTAGTGATGGTGTCCGAGACTTCGACAATGGATTAATGTGGTGCTCAATTGTTGGCGAGAAGAAGTGTACAACAATAATAATGCTGCCGTCGATGTTATTAGAGAAAGAGAGACGAGATGAGTACGAGCGAGTGAAAAGAGAGATGGCTCCTTACCTGCTTGGGTTGTAGAAAGAAAATGAGAGAGGAAAGCTAGGAGAGAGTGGTAATTGAAGATAATAGATTTACGCGGTTTAGCAATTGGAGCCTACATCCACAAGCGAAGCGAATGGGAGAGCATGGTGTCTCTCCGCTCTCTGAGATTCGACTAAGAATATGAGATTTAGAAAGCCCTTACAGAACTCTTTTATGGGAGAGTCAGTTTTCTAATTTCATTAGAAAAGGGGGAGAGAAAAATAGTTAGTTTCTATTAGAAGATTAACCTGTACTTGGATTTTATTCGATTTTAGTATTATTTTAGACTAAGGATCAAAATTTCGGCCGAAATGACCGAAATTTCGGTCTAAATTATCGGTTTCAGTCCTCACCGAAATAATAATTTGGATCAAAATTTTGGTCAAATTTTGTATAGGATTGATATTATTAGGTAAATTTTGGCCAAATTATCGGTTTTCGGCCAAAATTTTGACTGATATTTTGATCTTTGTTCTAGAGAGAGAGAGACGTTACTCTGTTGTGTGCTATGGTGGGTAGCTTCTAAAAGGCAATACCATTGCACGCACATGTATAAAATTAGAGAGAAGATTTCTCTCTTGTGTGGGGCTGGTACACACTTTGGGTGTGTATGCATCTAGCACACACCCTCTTATCCTATGGCTAGAGGCACCCTATCCTTTGCCACGCAAGCAACGGAATTGTGTGGATGCATCCAGAACCATACACCGACTCACTTACTCTCACTGATGACTCTCCACTCAAAATACAGACATTATTAATATTATTAAAATTATTTCTTTATATGGGTCAACATTGGGTCTCAAGATCCAGGTTTGGAGTTGCGCAAAGTGTAAGGCCCAGCCCAGATAAAATGAGGTCCTTTAAAAAAAAATTCTTACAAAAATTCTTAAAAAATATTATAAACCTGGCTCGAAAGCTAATCGGGCCAGGTATGGGCTACAATATTTCAAAATCGGGTTGGCCCGGCCCAATTCGGGCCCAAAATATATCTTATAAAAAAAACGGGCAAGGTGAAAAACTCGGCCCGGCTCATTGACAGCCCTAAGTGTGGACCACATGCGAACTGAGCCCATAGACATAGGTATATAATATACATGAAGTTGCAATTATCACTTCATATAATTACATATTTTTACATAGTAGTGTACGTTCAAGCCACCCGGCACACAATATTACATTTTATACGATGAAACAGGCGATTTCTCTAAGTTCATGAATTTCTAAGGGAATTCATATAATCGGGATTGTTCATTTTGTTTTTTGATTGCTCATGGGTGCACGCATCCTATAACATCGAAGGTGGGGCCACGTCATGTGGTCAAATTAGTCAAAGCGATCGCATCCTCATCAAAATTCAGTGATTCAACATCAACGAAAATCAGGGTCATTACTTTCATGGTCTGAAAGCTCTACTCTGAGAAAGATTGGGACAAAAAATGATCTCCATCATTTGACTCGAGGCGATCAACAGTTTTAACAATGGATAGCCTAGGTTGTGAAGACTGAATCTTTAATTTAATTTTCAAGAGTGGGATGCCCTTTTTATTCTTAGGACACCCAATCGTATGTTTTGGGTGCTACATGAACCGTTATAGAATCTTGGACATCTCATTTCCTTATCAGCATGCTTGGTTGCTCAGAAAGTGGTTGATTTGAATCTCCCTACGGCACATTCATTTTACCGTAATCTCTTCTCATGTAATATTTATTTTACATGTAATAAAATACATTTTTTCTTACTTGTAAAAATGGATAAATTTGATGTAATATGATTGCTCAATTCATTGTAAAATAAGGGCGTAAAATCCATTTTATGGGCTAGTACATATTCACTTTTGGCTGAAGTGAGCGGCTTCTGTAATTTTTACCATATAATCTTAGATAGCTTAAGTCGCCATGTCCGTTCATTTTATGCCTCTTCCTCAAGCATTATAAATGATAAATGTGTCTGATTCGTATGAAAATTTTGGAGAATGTAATCCATCCCTGTTCAATTTATTTTACCGGTTTGCATTCGCCACAATAATAGCTTTTTAATGGATCGCTATGTTTTAAAAGAATTTTCTCCATCTATAACATGGATTTGATGGGGCAAAATCAGAAGATTGATTCTTAAGGGTACCTTTATTTTCAATCCAAGATTCTTCTTTCTCAACTCGAGATTCATATGCTTGATTGGTTAACAACTTTGAATCAGATAATGGAGATAATTTTTCTCCCCAATCTTTGACACAATAAATCTTGAGATCGTAGTCCTTCCATCAAAAGTTCAATATGTGGCACACATCCTGAAAAATGATCTGAGACTCACATTTATCAATGCCTACAATGAGAGCTAAATTTATCCGACCATTGCCTTTTTTACAAGCATTAAATATGGACATGACAATGGCCGGCCTCGTAAAGTCAAACATATTATAGGCGACATTTTGTGGTGGGAGCTCGAAGGGATTACAGTAATTTGAGCAACACTCATTGTACTATTACATGTATTATTTGAAGATTGCATGTAATATTTACACTTTCCCGTGTACTAACCGTACCCCTAGTCTTCAATAAGAAGATACCAAAATTTTAGAGTAAGAAAATAAAATTCCTAACTCTTTGGGCACGTTTGGTTCATGTTCTATGCTAATATTACTTGTAATACTCTCATATCTTTTATCCTCACTATCCGTATTACTATATAACCTTATCCTTACTATCCTTATTATTACTATATAAAAGCACGAATAATTAGTGTTTTCTATCAATTTTATTGTTTTTATATTTTAGGAACAAAATACTCCTAAGTTACTCTATCTACTCTCATATTCTTTTTTATCTATCTCTATATTTTATGATTTTCTATAACTACACTTCTAATGAAACGAAGACTCTTCAAGTTAAACAGCTCCTAATAAATCTTTCTCTTTCTCTCGACACTCTTCTCTTGAAAACAGTTAACTACCTTTACAATGCTCTTCAACGTAAACGACTCCTGATAAATCTCGGGCATTGGCAACTCTGTGCAAGAGAGCATTAGCAAGTCTGTATAAGAGAGCATCGGGAAGTTTGTAAACTCAACATTGGCAAGGATTTAGAGAAAACTTATTAACTTAAAACTTATTTTCGCTTATATAGAAAGCTTGGGACTACGCGTTTGGTTATGATTAGAATAAGGAATATATAGTATAGACTTAGTTTAGATTTATCATTAGAGTTATTTTTAGACAGTTTGAGTAGGATTATAATTAGGAGGTTGAGTATGATTAGGATTATTTAGTGAATTACTATAGTATGATTAGGATTATTTGAGGATTACAACCTCTTTGATCTTTTATCTACTTATTTACTACCCAAGACTAGACCCACCTAACCTTGGTTTTCTCGCCCCAGTACCCGACGAGCCACCTAACCTGGGTTTTCTACTGGATTCGCCATATAAATTACACCTGCTAGGCCGGGTCAGGCATTAAGGTTAGAATTCTAAGCTGAACTTTGGGTCGGGTCTACTCAAAAGTTGGGCTGGGTTGGGCAAATATCTGATAATATATAAATATATGGTAAGTTCTTGAGTCAGATCAGGCATATACCCTTCATTGCCAATTGGGTTTGTTTGGATCAGGTCAAGGTGCAACATTGGGTCGGGTCAAGTCATGCAAATTCCTTTAATCCAATGGCAGGCAAAATAATTTCCTTACCCATTGATAGCTCTAATCTTTACTACTATAAGAAAGCAAGATTAGTTTTTGTCAAAGTTTTGTTTCTACACTTTAGTGACAAAATACCTTTTTTAACCAACCCAATCTGTCCCTATATATGCTATTAAGCCATGACAATAAAATTGAAATGGATAACCATTATTTATCATCTATAAGATTGTAACTTCATCTCACCTTCTTCAGCCTGAATGTATTGATCACTTTGAATCATACGATAGAGATTATTTTTCGTCTCAATCTTCTATATAGTTGATCTTGATATCTTAGTTGTATTATTAGACGGTAAAAATTTTATTTCACTTAACACACAATCCAAAAAGTGACTCTAAAATTATATTGTCTATATTACTCTCAAACATGATTTTAATATCATATTTTAAACGTGTGCCATGTAGGTCTAATGATATTCTCATGATCCCAAGATCATTTGGGTAGACGATGGGGATAAACAATGATCTCCGTCTTCTGATTGAAAGCGATCATTTTATACCTGCTAGAGGATATAGGTGAAGTCATAATTTTACGAGGTGTAAATAATGATACCCAAATAGAATTTATTTTCCAATGGAAATACATAAATAATGGTATCCAAACAAGTTCGATTTTCGCCACATTCAATGAATAAAAACTATTGAAAATTAAAGGAGTGGAAATCCACAATCCAAAATGTGGTCAAACGATAAAAAATTCAATGCGTTATGATGTGTGAGGCAGCATCTAAACTTTGGTTGAAGTTTAAACCACAAAAAAAAAGGTAATAATAATTAATAGATGACATGCGACATTGCACACGATCCCAAAAAATACACTATCTTGGAATCAAGTGTCACGTGACATATATGATGTTTGAATACATTTGTTCATTCATACATTAGAATCCATAAACCTTTTACATTTTATAAATTTATTATTACTTTTATGACTTTATGGAGCAACACGTGCAAAGCATGTGTATGTTTACTAGTTACTATAAAAAGTATAATTTTGTTTATTCTTTTCATTGTAACTTCTTAAGGTTTGTGCCAAAAAATTTACCTACAATACGTTTTGACTTAGGGCACATTTATTTCAAGGTAATCCCTTCTCCTGTAATATCCACTTTACCGGTATCAAAGTACACTCTTTCTACTTGTAAAAAAATATATAGGTGGCGTAAAATGATTGTTCACTTTATCTTTAAAAGAGGGTATAAAATCAATTTTATGAGCTACTATTTATTTTACATTGAAGTGAACAGCTTCTGTAATATTACACACTTCATAAAACTATAACTTCACCCCAACTCCTCTAGTCAGCATACGTTGACTACCTTTGAATTAGATGAAAGAGATCATTTTTTGTGCCAATTTTTCACACAGCGGATCTTGAGATCATGGATATTTCATCATACAGTCAATTTTCTATTCCATAAGACACACACATTCTAAAAATCATGTGGCATATATCATACTCAAACATGACCTTTGGATCACTTTTTGGAATGTATGTCACGTGAAATCAAAAAGTGACCGTCTGATCTAAAGATTCATTGTGTGGAAAGTTGGTATGAGAAACAATGTCCATATCTGATTATAAGGCAGTCAATATATGCTAGCTAAATGAGATGGCTGAGGTTGCAATTTCATCAGCTCTAAACAAAGGTATCCATTTACTTTTAGTTAATACACTTTTAAGTTCGAATATAAAGTGACCATTGCAGATTTTACCTGCAAGAAATGAAAATTAGGAGCTATAGCTTCGTAAGTCAACTATTACAATAATATTTAAGGCACAAAACATAAGAAATTACATCTAGCAAACGTATACTTTTTACAGTAAAATGGAGTGATTATATTTAATATTCACATATTACGGTTAAGTGAGTGTGGGAGAGTCTAATCTTGTAAAATGAAGGAAATGTAAAATGTAGAAGGAATCTAAAGTGAACTAGCTAAAATGTAGATTTTACAAAGCTTGTTATTTTCAACGTAAATAAAACTAACATATAAAGTGAATTTTACACCCAAATTTTACATTGAATCAAATAATTATTTTATAACAAAATTATATTTTTTAAGAAATATAAGAAGCATAGTAACAAATTTTGCTGAAATTTAGCAAAATTTCACGAAATTCACCGAAAAGGGAGTCTAACGAAAAATTTCAGTAATAGTACCTTTAAATACACCCACTAAATCTTTGAGTTCACCCATGCCGAAACACATTGACTGCGTTGAATCAAGTGATGGAGATTGTTTATCCTACCAATCTTTCACACGATGGATCTTGAGATCATGGGCGTACCATCAAATAGTCAGTGTTATATTTCACGTGGCACACATCTCAAAAAAGTGACTTTAACATCATGTGTATGCTCACAATTAATTGTAAGGTCACTTTTTGGGTGTGTATCACATGGAAGAAAAAATTGACCGTTTGATGGTAGCCCCATGATCTCAAGATCCATCGTGTGAAAGATTGGGACAATGAACAATCTCCATCTTCTGATTCAAAGCATTTAATGTGTTTCAGAGTGGTGGGTGAACTCAATGATTTGGCGGGTGGATTTAAAGGTACTATTTCGGTAAAATTTTGAAAATTTTGATAATTTTACTTTTTTTATTTAAAAAATTTAATTTTCTATTTTAAATATGTTAGTAGCTTAGTATATATTTTAGTAAATTTTTTTTAAAAAATATTAAATATATTTTCTATATTTTTAATCTCTAAAATTTTCTCGAAAATTTTCTCGAATTTTTTTCAAATATATCGAAATTAATCTAAAATGTACCGAACGAATCCCACCAAAAAAAAATTACTGAAAATAAAATTTGTGACTATGATAAGAAGTATACTTTTTCACCTCTAAAGTCACTTTTGCATGTGACGGCTTTACCATAAGCCGATCCTGCTCTTAGCCAACCAACTTTAAAAATCCAACCTATTGTGGACTTTACGGTTCTTAGTAATCACATTCCTATCAATAATACAAAGCACACCTCTAATAATAATAGTAATAATAATATAATTTGAAAAAATCGTTTGGATATTCGACATAGGGCACTAAGTAGAATCGGATTCCCCGTCTTATCCCATCTGCTAAAAGAGGAGGTCAGCCATTTGGCATTAATATAATTTGAAGCCACGTTTTGGGATCTATGCCACATGAAATCAGATACTTATACGTTTGATGACACACTCATAGTCTCAAGATCTATTGTGCTGAAGATTGGCATAAAAATCGATGACGATCATTTGATTTAAATCGGTCAACAGGATTTAGTGTGAACGCTCTCCAATAATTTGGCAAGGGCAGATAGAGGTTCCCTTTCGTTTTTTCTGAATTTAATAGCTGACAGCAAGGATCAAATTTCGGCCGAAAACTTCAAAGGAGGATGAAAATTACTGAAATTATTGTTTTCGTTTTGGTTTCGGTGGGGACTGAAACCGAAATTTCGGCCCAAAATTTCAAAGGGGGGCAAAAATTACCGAAATTATTGTTTTCGTTTCGGTTTCGATGGGGACTGACACCTAACCGAAATTTTGAATCATGGTTGACGATGTGACGTGAGCTCGCGGCATGCAATTACCTGAGAATTTGAGAGTACCTAACCATCATTTCAAGTCGCTTTAAAAAATACTTGAAGCACGTCGATGGAGACGTCAACGCAACTAAGTAGGGGAGGATGTGACGTGGGCTCGTGGCGTGGCCATCCGGATCAATCACAGGACCACTTGGGCCACTAGTGCGTCAGGCATTGGTGGATTGAAGCTGGGACATGATTGGCGCATCACCAAGTCATTCGCCATTAGTACTCCTAGAGCTTCGGTCGTGGGCCAAGAGGGCACGTGATATGGTGGCAATTGGAGTCTGTAACGCAATTCCAACAAGGCACACGATGCGATCGCGACATAACCAAGCTGGGTTAACGGTGCGGAACGTTGCGGTATGCCAAACCAAGAGGTTTGAAGTCCGCCCGCCATTTGCCCACTATTAATGTTTAAATTGTATATATGGGGACGTGATCTAATAGTCACGTGATGTGTCGCTGACCTAAGTGATGCCAAAGAGTGGCAGAGAAACGCAAAGATCGCTAAGGCTTATCTGGTGCCTCTTATTGGAAATTTGGGCCTGTAAAATATAGAATTAGTGGACCGTCATATGCATTAAAGGTCCATAAAATTCAGGTTTGGGCTGGGTTAGGGTCAACCCGAACACGACCCACCACCCTTTACCCCCAACGTGACATTACCCGTTTATTGAAACCCTCCAACTGAACCTGACCTGATCCGTTTAGCAAGAATTCGGGTCTAGCAAACTCGGTTCAAATTTAGGGGTAGGAGCAGGATCAAATTAGGTCAGGTTCAGATCAAGAAACCTCAACCCGAATCCAATATGAAGCGTGAGAAATCTGAACCCAAACCCAACCCAAGGCAGGTCAGGTCGCTTGACCTGTCAGATTAGCCCGACCCGTCTTCACCCCTAATAGGCATAGTTACCAAATCGGCAAAAAATCGGTGAGGCAAAAAAACATGAAAACTTTGAGAAAATTCAGAAAAATATTTCCGAAGTAGCAGTTATATTTAAAAAAAAAATTAAAAATAAATATTCTTTTGACAAAAATAAGGAAAATTCTGGCAAAAATTCATAGCTAATAGGCATCATTATGTATGATGCAATTTTTTACTAGTTTCCATCACTAAAAGTTGCATCATGATCTTAATAGTCTTCTGATGACACTGATCAATTCGATAAAGTGTAGCACTAATTGTACCAACTGAATTTCTTGAAGCACTCACTTTCGCGAAAAAACCATTTCCCGTGTGAAGCAAAGAATTATGATTTTTCTGTTGAGTGGAAAAACGATTTCACCCAACTAAGCTCATTCGCTCACTCACTTCTTCAGCTCCCATAAGTCCCACAATCCATTAATGTCACTGTGCACCCACATTTTTTCTTCTTCTTCCTCGGTTCCATAAATAACCCAACTGAAATCAAAATCAACCAGGATGAAAACTGTTGGAAACTCACTTGAAATCCTCATGAGACCCACCGAAAATTTACTGGAATGAAACCCATCGCAAAACCAAAAACCCTTTTGAAACCCACCTGAAATTAACTGGAAATTGTTCTTGAAACACCTCATAAAACCCATGAACCCACCAGAAATGAAGCTCATGAAACCCTCTGAAAACCCCCATGAGACCCACAATTAGATTTATTGCCATCGTCGATGATGAAGTGTCATCATTAGAGATGATGTCGTTCGTCATCATTGCAATTACAGTTGATGAAGAAGAAGAAGAAGAAAGAGAGTGCTTCAGGTGGGTGCATATGTTTTGGACATAAATGATAAAGCATAAGTGGGTGTGATTAGAACTTCCTGGATGACATGTGGGTGCAACAAGTAGACAGGTGCTTTTAGAGATTTCGTTGGTGCAAATAGAGCTACCTTTCCATAAAAATGCGCAAACATAAAAATATATAAATAAAAGGGAAAATTGCCAATATATTAGATGATTAAACTACAAATTACATGGCCCAAGTTTGGAACCTGGTAACATCGTGTAAGGGAGACTCCAGGCAGTCCGGCGGATGAACCTCAACATGCCATCGAAATAAATTAAAAATTGAGAGCCTCTTATGATGCAGTGCTGCTGCCTACGTACGTGATATCGCCCTTTGCAATCTGCATCTGCCCCTTGTTCCCTCTGTTGTTTCGCTGGTTCGGCTCCAGTTGGCCACGCTGATACAAAATAAAATGTAAGCGAAAGAAAAAATATAGCTTGCATAATGTTAACAAAAAAAACATGTTTAAGCTAGATATCGGTAAATCTAAGGCTGCGTTTGGGTTAGCTCTTTCAGGGCAAAGAGCAGCTCTTTTGCTCTTCGGCTCCGACAGAGAACTGCTTTCATGTTTGGTAACACAGCTCCTCACCCCATTTGCTCTGACGGGGAGCTGTTTTAAGTGATAAAAGTGCTATCTGTCTGCTCTCTGCCAGAGCAGATAAAATCTGCTCTGACAGAGAGCTGCTTCTGCTCTTATAAGAGCTAACCCAAACACAGCCTAACACATAAGTAGGGCTGTCAACGGGCCTTGTTGACCTGTGACCCGACCCAGTTTTTAAACTGTGTCTGGCATATTCACTTGGCCCAATAGATCGGGCCAAGCTTGGCCATGAAGCGCATAATGCGAGCATCTAACTAATCGATAAGATTTTGAAGCCTAGGATAGCTCCCAATATGAGCTACCACTTTGATGGGTTGGATTAGGCAAAAGTTGTGCCGTGTGGCCTACAAATGTGATGGTCACGGCCCAATAAGTAAGTTCATGGTCATGCCACTACACCATAAAACAAATATGTGCTGATATTTTCGGCTAGTTGTGTGACCCGCCTCGATCACTATTAGGCGATCAAAGTTCAAAGAGTGCTGATATCAATAGAGTAATAGTTATAATTAAAAAAACAAAGCGGAATTATAGGGCTTTTCATCAGTGGTTACCTTCCTCAAGACAAATGCCAGATACAGGTAAGCCGCTTCCCATTCCTCCTGGGATAGAGAACCTACATATTGCAAAAGATAGAAAACAAAAAAAGTGGTCATGTACAATACTTCCTGAAGTCGGCTAATCAAGTGGAACTTAGAATTAGAACTGTCAATAGGTCAGCTCCATATATTGACCCATCGGAACCTGTCCAACCTGACCTGATTTTATAAGTATATATATATATATATGTGTGTGTGTGTGTGTGTGTGTGTGTGTTAGTTTGAACTGGATTGACTCGGGCACAATGTGACGGGGCCAATACTCGAGCTTGCAGCATGGTGCAGGTGGCACGACATATGGTGCCAGGAGGGCACGCGACATGGGGCCATGTTGGCCTTGCGACGTGGTCGCGCTGCGAGGACGCGACACGGTCGCGACACGGACGCGACATAGCCAAGGTGGGCTAGCGATGCATGAGGCGTTGCGGTATGTCAAACCAATAGGTTTGAGGTTCTCCTGCCATTCTGGCTGAATGACTGTTTTACCCTTATATAGGGGAAGGGAGCTTGAGAGCTATTCCCCCGCACACGGGGCCTTGCGTTGCCAGAGGGGGCGCAAGTGTCTCCTAGGCCTGAAAGGGTGGGCCTAGGACGTCGACGCAGCGATGCCGTGTGGAACCCGAGGGAGGTTGATGTATGGCTCCGGACTACGCGTCGCGGTGCATACGGCTGGGCAACCTCGCGTGAGAACTCCAAGGCGCTGCGTGGGACTCAGTTGAGCACGACAGCATGTGGGCTAAAGATGAACGTGTGCTAGTAATTCGGAACGCACACGAAGGCAAGCTGCGTGGGACTCAGTTGGGCACGCGAGCGCGAGGCACAAGGCTGTGGGCTTGGTTCGGCAGGTGAGCGAGGTACTGCAAAGGCATGTGGTGAAGCTTGAGCAGGCCTTGAAGCGGTAGATGCAGGGCGGTAAGGGACACGATGAGCTGAATGGTAGGCCGTGAAACAGAGGCAACCATGTTGGGAGGAGTTCCCGTCCTCTAGGCGGGTGGTATCAGAGCTGATGTGTAGATGGGTTGGCTTCGTTGCACGCGGTAGCGAAGCACCGCGCGGGTTGAAAGCGCGTCGAAGGACGCCCTCGCGACGATTGTTATCAGAAGTAGGCTGACCTAGCGAAGCGTGCGTTAGGTGCCGCACGGGACTGAGGTTGCGGAAGTGCGACCCTGTGACAACAAGCTCTTGGCCCATCATGTCAGGTCGACTAGTAACATTTTGGCCCAACCTGGCCCATTGAACGTTCAAACATGTGAAGTTCAAGTTAAGAACCAACCAAGACAAATTTGTAAACTACATGAACAATTAATGGAAAAGGAAAGAAAGCGTCCAGCATCATTAACTGGTATTAAATTAGGGCTGTGAATGGACTGGGTTAGGTCGGCCCGACCCTTTGGGCGACTGACACGACTTGACCAACGAGCCAAGAACATGGCTACCCGAACCTACCTTCCGGTCGATCCAATGGGTTCAAGAAAGGGATCAGGCAGGTCAGGTTGAAAGACTGCTCTATGGTAACCAATTAAGATTTTTGCTTCAAGTTCTTGTTTTCCATGTGAAAGAAAGGAATGAAAGTAAAACTTACTGTGATCTTGGTTTCCGTCCCCCAAGGCACCAAGTCTACGCATGAGCTCTGCAAATTCGGGCTTTTTCAAGTATTCGTCTATAAATTCATGGGAATTCTTTACAAAAACAAGATCCAAATCATACTGCAAATACAAAGAAAGATGAAGTGTATAAATCATTTACGTCAACAATAGTAAAACATGATACTATATTTATAGCCAGTCCCCCAAGCCACCTTGGAAACATGAACAAGTTTGGGTGAATGGATTGAATACTCGAGCCCATCGGAAAAAATAGCTTTTCCCGTATCATTAGGACAGGGAATATAAGGACTGAGTTTTGGCCATTGTGCCTCATTTAAGTTTATGTATCATTTTTTTACCTTTTAGACACGAGATTTGGACAGCAAAGGGCCATGTTTTCTATAATGTTTGGGGTTCTCACACCTGACCTTTTCCCAATGCATAAAAACAGAGATAATGCCACATGGAAACGTATTTCCACAATAGAATCTAGGTAATATTTGAAGAGACGATTCACAAGTGGAATCAATAAAGCCAACCATACCAAGCTGGGAACTTCACATAGATTCCACCATCAGAATTCATGGAGACAGCATTCCAAGGATCTGATGTCAGAACTCTATTTCACATGGAATCAACAAAATGTCTTGGAAAGGAAAAAAACCGAACCTCTTCTGCTAACGATTTGAAAACATGGAAGGGAACAATCCATTCGGGACAATCAACTGCATCCTGAAACAAGCACAAGGTCAATGTAAGAAACATTATGTGATCTTTTGCAATGTATTTGTCGGAATTAGTGCTAAAATGAGTGGAACAGAATGAAATTGTAATTTATAGCAAATGAAGCTCATTAAAAGAAACAGCAAACTATCTAGAGAAATGTCAATGGCCAAAAGAATTCCAGACCTTCTGAATTACAATCCACAGCTTATAATTAAAAAGTTAAACCTACTACAAAATAAGGAACTCATGTCACCATGATTCCCATTCACATAATCTTGATTCCTCGAATGAACATTTTACCATTTGAATTTCCTGTCTAGTTAAAGGAAACAAAGTATTTCATGTAAGATTAAAAATTTATAGACTTACAGGGTAAATGGGATTTTTTAAAGTTGATCTAAAACGTAACGTTGCTCCACGTGGCACCCAAAATATGTTTGGAGTGCCACGTGGAGCTTCATGTGGGTGAGGTGTGCACCATTGTTTTACGCTCCCTTTCCCCTCTATATATATATATATACAGGGACGTAGCCAGGGGTGGGCCAGTGTAGGAAGGTGCGTACACTGGATTTTCGGTTTTTATTTTATATATACAGAAGATATATTTGAAAACAAATAATTTTATTTATCATGCCTATACTGAGAGCCTATTTGGGAGGCATAAGGAAAAGTTTTAAAAAAAAGTTAACTTTACTCTCCATAGTTTACTCCCACAAACAACGCACCTAAGACCTCTCTCTCTCTCTCTCTCTCTCTCTCTCTCTCACACACACACACACACATTCTGAAGCCAAAAAGGAAAGCCAACGATCTTTCTATCACATTCTAAAGCCAAAATAATGAAAAAGTAAGCCAAAAAAGTAGAAGGAAGATGATCTCAAAAAATGGAACTTCTCCTTTCTCATGAAATAGCGGTAACTAGATCGAAATCCCCACTCTCTTCTTCATAAATACAGATTTTTTTAAGAACTAGTTTTTATTTTCACTCGATTTATGATAAAAATGGAGGTTTCTAATATATGAGTTTTATTTATAGTACTGTTTTATAACTATTTACTCACTTTTTCCATCTTAAACCCACAATATCTCTAAGCTCTTCAATCGCTTCGGAAATCGCTATCTGAATTATCAAGTTCTTTGTTCTTTTCTTCTTGGGATTTCACTTCGGACCATTGTATTTTTTCCGATGTTTATGGTGATTCAATAGAGTTATCGCTTTGAGTTTAGGCAGGCGAGTCGCTTGGTTTCCCGGCGGGCTCTGCCCGATCGAAAAATCAGCCCTCTCCCAGCAACTATAACCCAGTGCACGAATCTCAGGTTCCTTGCAATCAGTAAAATTTTTATAAAGAGTGAAATCCCCAAATCAATGTCTGCTATCCGAAACCTACGAACCCTCAATTTGATTTACAACCAGCCGACCGGTTTCATACAATTTATCCTTTGCAATAAGTTCTCATTTAGTAATTAGACTATAAAAAAATTCTATCTAGAATGATGGCTTGCTCGCACTGAAAACAAATCCTGGCTACGTCCCTGTATATATATATATATCACACACACACACACACACACAGAAGTGTTTGTATTATTTTTCAGCTGTTGTGACAGTACAATTCTCAACTAAAAGAGTTCACATCATCTCGTTAATATGAATCTTATGCATACCAATAAGCTGGTACCTGTTAATTTCATAGTTGACCAAATAGCACAACAAACTGATATTATAAACTTTGCTTCAAATTTCCACTTTATTAGTTCTTCATCAAACTAAACTATTGCACTATGTATATGTTCAGTCTGAAAATTCTGTTAAAAAATACCCATGTACAAGAAGCTCAGAGACCTTGATGGTCAATTTTAACTTACATCATAAGTGAGATGCATTGCGTAGTTACCATGAATCAATGCATGCCTAAAATTTTAACAATAGTTGCAACTATTTCTATCCAACATTTCACTAGAACCATTTGCTTAATAATAACAAGATCAGCAACTGGATTTATTTATTTATTTTAAAAAGGTCAGAGACGCCTCCCCTTGCTATAATTACCTCTAAGTGGAACTTGTACTTGATGCCAAAGGGGCGAGATGATCTAAATTTCTGAACCACAAAAAAAGGAAAACCACAAACAATTGGCAAAATTAATCCAAATGGTTCAATAAAATTGAGTCAAAATGGCAAGACGAGTAAAATAACACTTCACCTTTGAAGCATATTCCTCATCAAAATTAATCCAATATACGCTATTTCCGAATGATAATCCATCAGCTGCATAATCACAGAGACAATGCATATGGGTACCAAAACTACGCAAAGAGAGATGACGAAAATAGTTGTTTCCCAGACAAGTGTTACAGGACTTGTATAGCATCTACCATTTCTATTTCTTCATAAGAAACGATTTTATCAAAGAAAAACAAAAGACACAGCGGGAGAAAAAAAAACACAGGCACCCAAAACTAGCATACTTAAAATTCTATGATTTTTTACAAGCAAAATGACAAAATACGGATACAGGTTTAATACTGTGAGCGAGAAAGTCGGAAAAAAATGGCAAAATATGAAAAAAAAAATCGGGAAAATTTAGGGAAAAAATGAGATATATTAAAAAAATGTTTTAAAACAATTATTTTAAAAACATATGATAAAATACGCAAAAAAAATTCATTTAATACCTGAAATACACGTATCGCATTTTATTAAAAAACGGGTATTATAAATGTTTAGTACGTTGTCGGAAAAAATGCGTATTATACACGTATTTTTAAAAAAAGCCGTATTTTGTCACAATGTTTATGAGAATAACTCAAACATATAAAAACTGCCTTACATTAGTTGAATACTATGATAGACTTTAGTTAACAATTTCATGAAAAAGCAATAAATACAAAGACATACATCTGGAAAGTGATTACTAGAAGTACAGGGTGGTCTCATAGGATCTCCGGTAAGCAAAGAAGAATAAAAAAACATCTTTCAGTCTCCACCACTTTATTGGGTAGCAATGATGAAGTCTCCGCAGTCAAAGGAATGAACGAGTCTCTCAACATTTGGGAGAAGAGCTTCTTTTTGCAACAAATAACGAGAGAATCCAGAGGTAGGATGTTTCACATTTCCAAATCAACAATTATATTAAAGCTACCTGAGGTAACAGACTCAAACATCCGTTGTTTGAGCATTTCTTATGTGAAATTTTTTGGCTAGGCCATCATAAAAAGCATGATTTGAAAAACCGAATACTTGACTCGACTCAAAAGTCAGCTGGCTTAAGTAAACTCAAAGACTCGGAAAAATTTGACTCACTCCGACTGTAATTTAGTATATATATATATATATATATATATATATATATATATATATATATATATATATATATATATATATATATATATGCTATAAAAATAAAATTGTTTTACAAAGAAAAGGGTGGAAAGATATGTTGGTAAAATCGGTAGTTTTAATATTTTTTAAAAGATGGGGTTTCTAAAACCTTTTCCCATGAAAATATTTTATATATAAGGATAGTTTGTGAACCCTGGTTGCATCATCCTAGAGAAGTCTCGACTCGACTTGGACAGATATCGAAACCCTAGCGAGCAAGTAACTCTGCCGAGTTACCGGATGACTCGCTGAGTTTCAGAACTATGATAAAAAAGAGTAAAGACAGTATTCTCTTTGAACTCACAGAGGCCAAAGAGATCTAAAAGATTTATCCAGTGTTGGCTAGACACGTGGCACTGGTGCCATGTGTCAAAATGTCATAGATGTTTGACACGTCAATTTATGAAGATTCCAATACGGTAACACGACCTTAAGAAAAATACACAAAAGATTATAGAAATAGAATTTAGACAGAAAAATAAAATTGAAGGGAAATCTTAGAGAGCCAATTGAGATATTTAATGATAAGTATAAATAACGTATACCATGAACCTAACTAACAGTATTGCATATGATATAAACCGTCTTCAATGACCCAAACTTTTTACTTTAAAATTTACTAAACTTTATAAAAATAAAAAATTGTAAAATGAAAATTTATTTCACTGTGTCAAAACGAGGAACATTTTGATGGTGTTACGTGGAATTTTTTTTTCATACATGTCGAGAGGTGCCGTGTTGTGTTGAGGAGTGTCCAAGTGACACCAAGTGTCGGCACGGAAAAAATCCCAAAAGTAGAAGTGCCCAGGTAACACTGGATTTATATTTACAAACTCCAACTTAATGTTATAGATTCAATAAGGGTATGGAAACAATAAACAAATAAGCATAAGAAGAATACCTTCTCTAAGCTTTTTCACAATAACATTTGCATCTGGCATCGTTCCAATGAAGGTGCCTCCTGGACGAAGTAATGCAGATACATTTGCCAAGGCTCTTCGTGCACGTGCCTCAGTTGACCATGAATAATGCAAGGCAAACTGTGAAATTTGTGTGTGCAATTAGCCGATACATTGTAATCATAAAACGCTTACTACAATTGGCAAGCAACCAGATTCTACCAGCATAAATGATATAAACATGTGTGACCACATAAAAAGAGTTTAGTAAAACTGATAAAAAGGATACCTATCAAACCCTAATTATGATTCCTAGCCAAGAATCTAGTTGCAGGGCATTGAACATAATATCATGGTACATATTTGGTTTTGCATATGAGATGTCGATCCCATTTTTTTAATGGGAGCTGCTACCTCGAAACTGATACAAAGTAAAAATGCAAACAACTAACGCCCCCTTAGGGATCGGTTCCGTCTGCAGAAGAATATTGAGGGAATAGCAGCAATCAAGGCCGCCTTAGTCTTATTCTTGTCTAAACTTTTTTCTTCCTTTATTCTATTTGGTTGTTGTATTTTTTTCGCATTTTTGTTTTTGCTTTTTTCTCTAACTTAGCAGCTCGCTTTCCCGCTTTTGATTCTCAGTAATCAATGAAATCATGGCTTTATACAAATCAACATAGTACATAGATATAATGGGTTGGCATTGCTCTCGTAACACTGCATTCAGATCAAGCTTAGGCTCTTTTAAGCCCATCACGGGCTCGGGTGCCAAAATTTTTTCCTAGTGAGCACAAGCTAACAGCAGCCAGACGTGTTGCTAAGAGGGTGTAGGTTGGAATGGTCCATAGAAGAGGGTTTGTGATCATATGGTGCTTTTAGAAATGTAGAATAGAAAAAAATCTTCAAAGATAAAGAGAACCAATTGGTTATGATCGTTGAATCATAAAAACCAACCTAATTCATTGGGGCACGAGGAGAAATAGTACATTGCTATGAGTAACTAACTTAATACATTGGACTTGGCGATAGCAAATACTTTTTTCAAGAAGAAAGATGAGCATCTTATTACTTTCAAGAGTGGAGCAAGTAGAACCCAAATAGATTATTTCTTATTAAGGTGAAGAGATGGGAAAACTGCAAGGACGTCTCAGGAGAAAGCCTTACGACACAACATAGATTAATATTTTTGGACGTTGTGATCAAGAGCCAAGCGACAAAAGAGATGACAAAGGATCCCCTAAAAATAAAATGGTGGGAATTAAAAGGAGAGAGCATGACAACCTCTAAAGGGAAAATGAATGACCAAGAAGTTTGGGGCCAAGAAGAAGATCCAAATGATTTAAAATAAAATATGGCGCAATGCCTTAAACGAGTTGCTAAGGAGGTGCTTGAGGAATCTAAAGGAAGAAAAGGTGTACAAAAAGGAACTTGGTGGTAGAATATAGACATTCAAAAGGCAATTGCTAAGAAGAAGTGTTTTAAAGAATGGAAAATAATGAGAACTACTGATGATCTTGAAAGATTTAAGCTCGCCAAAAGAGAAGCTAAGAAAACCATGAATGAAGTTAAGTATGAAGCGTACGACAATTTATACACTAGGGTGGGAACAAAAGAAGGAGAAAAAAAAATTTATGAACTTGCCAAGATTAGAGAAAAGAAAACTATAGATCTCGACCAAGTAAGGTGCATTAGGGATGAAGATCAAAGGGTCTTGGTAAAAGACGATGAAATAAAAAATAGATGGCAAAAATATTTTAAAGATCTATTAAACATAACATATTTGAAAGAAGTGGATGAAGAAAAGGAACCAAACCAAGGGGTGATCAAGGAAATATCAAAATCTGAAGTAAAAGTAGTCTTAGCTAATATGAAGAAAGGAAACGCATTAGGACCAATGAGATACCTATAGAAGTATGGATAGTGTTAGGAGAGAATAGACTAAACTGGTTGAGTAAATTATTCAATAAGATATTAAAAACAAAGAAAATGTTTGAGAAATGGAGGAAGAGCATTGTGGTCCCTTTCTATAAGAACAAAGGAGACATCCAAGATTGTGCCAATTATCAAGGCATTAAGCTAATGAGCCAAACTATGAAACTTTGAGAGAGAATAATTGAACAACGACTATGACAAAAATCAATTGCATCAGGGAACCAATTTCGATTTATGTCTAGGAAATCAACAACGGGAGCTATTTTCTTATTGAGGATACTTATGGAGAAGTTTAGAGAGAAGGACAAATTTATATATGACCTTTATTGATTAAAAAAAGGTTTATGATAGAGTGTCAATATAGAAAATATGGCGAACGTTGAGGAAGAAATGCATCAAAATATTTATATTGAGATTATCCAAGACATTTATGAGAAGGCGATAACTAGTGTAAGAACGATGTGTGGAGAGACAAGTGAGTTCTCTATCGAAATTGGGTTGCATCCAAGATCTGCCTTGAGCCCCTATTTGTTTGCTTCAATCATGAATACGTTAACCATAGATGTACAAGAAGAAATTCGTGGTGCATGTTATTTGCAGGTGACGTAGTACTAATTGCCCAAACAAGGAAAGAAATCAATGATAAGCTGGAATTATAGGGAAAAGCTTTGGAGTCAAGGGGTTTGATTCGTTTGAAAATTAGAATAACAAAGGTAGAATACATGGAGTGCAAATTTAGTGCAGATGATAGCATGGAGGAGGATTTAGTCAAAATAGAAAATCATTTAGTGCCACATTGTCATATTCGCTACTTAAGGATTGGATGAGGATGTCTCAAATAGGATTGATGCAGGTTAGATGAAATGGAGGCAAGCTAGCGGAATATTGTGCGATCCAAGAGTTCCACTTAGATTTAAGACGACGGTTAGACCTGCCATATTATATGGTGTGAAATGTTGGGCTACAAAAAAGCAAAAAAAAAAAGGTAAGAGTATATGCGGCCAAGATCCGTATGTTGAGATGGATGTGTGGAGTAACAAAAAACGATAAAATATAAAAAGAGTATATAAGAGAAAATTTGAGAGTGGCACCTATAAAGGAAAAACTTACCGAGTGTAGGTTAAGGTGGTTTGGACTTTGGACATGCTCATTGGAGGCCAGAACTAGACCTTGTATGAAGGTTTGAGACTATACAAGTATAAGGACTTAGAAGAAGAGCAAGACCTGTGAAGACTTGGATGGAAACCGTGAGAAGGGATATGAAGGATTGTGAAGCTATAGAGAGCTTAGTGCTAATCAGAAACGAGTGGAGAAATAGGAGTCACACAGCCGACCCCAAAGAGATGGGATAAGGCTATGATGATGATGATGATGATGATGATGATGAACTAAGATCTCTTAAGAGTTGAAAGAAAAATTATTGCTAGTGGGGAAAGGAAGGAGAAATGTGTCAATGCTTGGGACCACCCCTGCCTAAGTCACTAAAACTTAACATCGATGGTAGCTCAATGGGTAATATTGGCATCTAGGAACTTTGAAGGACACGTGTTCTACTCAAATTCGATTGGTGTCAAGGACTTCTAGTGGAGTGGAGGCAACAGAAGGGTTAAGAATAATTTCTTCTCGCATTCAGAGGGCTTGTTTGGTTAATGACAACTCAAGAAACATAACTGGTTGGGCTAAGATGGTCCTTCGAGGCAAATCTTGTGCAAGATTTGCCAATTACCTTGTTCAACTTGGTAGGGAGGCAAATGAGAAAGTGGGTTCTCTTGCAAGGGACAAGATCGGGAGGGATGACATTATCACTTTGAATTGATATTTGCCATTGAAATACAGAAAAATCTTGTTCGTGCTCAATTTTATTCAGGCTTCCCTTTAGGGATCTTTCTTGTTATGTTTTTTTATTTTTCTACAATAAACTTCTATTCAAGAAAAGAAAAGGTAAGGTTAACATTGATTAACCTTAACTTTACACCTTGCCTAGTGAGAACTTTTTAATATCAAGGTAGATATGATTTCTTTAGCACCAATCAATAGATTTAAAACACTGATCACAAGTCATGTTGTTCAATAACATGTAATGATCAGGAAAAAAAAAATGAAAACATATGACCCCTTTGTAATACATAGAAAGCACAGGCAAATATATCTGCAAACAGGTATAACATGCATCCAATGACATGTGTGGATTGGTATAAAGCATGCTTTTTCATGCTACGAAATCGCTTACCTGACAGCTGCATATATCAAATGGTGCATCATCTTGTAAAACTTCATCCAAAGAAACCTGAGATCCATCAAATGTACGATAGAAGTTACAAATACCAGCACGATAAGATGCAGTACTAGCAACATAAAATTATGAACACGTATAATGGAAATGAGCCTCTATCTAATCTTTGAGTAGCCGCCATGTAGTGCTTGGTCCATATGTCACTAAATGTTATTACTCAATCTCAAATGGACTTTTGTAAAAAGGGCGGAAAATTTTAGATGGGTGGTCTTAATTGCCCTCAATTCTAGACAGAAAATATTCAGAAATTATATTTGGAATAGGCATACAAATAGATTAATTGGGATTTCATAGATTGAATGCTTGATAGAATGGGATTTGGTAACAACATATGGAGGGGGCTGGATTAAAGCATGCGTACCTATAGCTCAAACATGCAATCCGTATTCATAGAACTTCCAAAGGACACTGTAGTAGATCTAACGGTACTAGGCAAGGAGATCGGTCACTTCTCTTTTCATAATCGGAGTGAAGGCTTCTCAAAGAATGATTGTCAAGATGGAGGCGATTGGACGTGTGGATGGTTTTACGGTCATCACGACATGTCGATTTATCACGTAAAGTTTATCGATGATAAAATTATCTGTTTAAGCTAGCTAGAGTCATTTCAGAAAGATCCACTGTGCGATGTTTTGATGTGGCGTCAGACCTTAAATAAACCTAAGATTGTGGCGATTAGTGTTAGGATGGAGGATAGAGAAGTTTATGAGTTTGCTAATATATTAAAGATTAAAGTTGATGAACTTCCAGTCCCTAATTTTAAATATCGGCCATATCCGATACATATTGGCCGATATTTATCGGGTTAGGGCCCCTCCGATACGATAACACTCCCAATATAGTATCGGGTCAAATATCGGGTAAAAGTGGTCGAATCAGTTCATATCGGGTCATTTTGGCCCATATGTATCCAATATGAACCGGATGGAATACGAAAAAAGCCCTTTGGGCATATTTTTTAATCATTTTAAACTTTATATATATATTTTTTAATATTTTAAAATTAAAAAAAAAAAAACAGTTGAATATAGGCCAGTTTAGCCGATACATATCGGCTTGGAAAGCGGCCGATATACCGATACAAATCAGTTATTAAATCCTTACTTCCAATCATTTATTATTCCATATGGGTTAGGTTAGCCTGTAAAGTCAGTATGGGCTCCAAGTACTGAGAAGCTTCAAAGAAGATTAACAATGTGGAAGAGGAATAATAGTTGGGATTGGCTGAGAATGGAAAGAAATGCATTATTAACGGGAAAATGATTTTGGAAATCTCAGATTGAGGATAATTTGTGTGTCATAGAAGAAGTTAATAAAAGTATAAGACTAGGGATGGGACTCATATTAGAAAAGAGATTGTTGTCATAATATGGAAGGCACCTCCGTAAGGATCGGCTAAACTTCAATGGGAGCTCTCAATCAGTAATTTGGATCTGGTGGATATAGGAGGTATACTAAGAAACCATAGAGGCATCTCTAAGATAGCTTTTTAAGTGTCCATCAGCGGAGGCAATGGTACTTAGGGAATGATTGAGAATCCTCGAGCTAATTCTAGCGACTCCTGTTCTGCGATAAGAGGATGCCCTGTAAGGTGTGTGATCCATAAAATACTCATGGCACATTGGGGGCGAGGGCATCCCTTAGTGATTAGTCCAAGCTTAAGCTGGGGATACTGTAAGCTATAAAAAAAAAAAACAAAAAAAAGAGAATCCTCACGCTGATGGTAAGAAACTTTGACCAAGGTGTGGAGTGGTGCTAAAAAACAGATTGTTCCTAAAGGATTGGCTAAACTTAACTTCAACAGGATCTTGGTTTGTGATCTAGATCCATCAATTATAGGAGGTATCCTATGAGACCACAGAGGTAATTCTAAGGTGTCTTTTTATCATAGTCACAAAGTTGGGAGTCTGGCAATAAATCAGTAAGGGCCTAAGTCGGGAAAAATCGGCAAAGATCGGTCAAAGTAGGAAAAATCGAGGAAAAGAAAATTAAAAAAAATTAAAAATGTCATAATATATTTGAAGTAAAAGACTAACGGTTTTGATGAAAAAAAGTTATAATATAGGCCAAAAGAAGAAGAGCAGTGAACTCTGGGGCGGGCAGGCAGAAAAGAGAGCGATAGCCCTAAAGGTTTTTTTCCACTATAAGTATAATTGAAAAAATAAAAATAAAAAGCGGACATCAATTAATCGGCAATGTAGTTGGGATGACTGCAAGTCGCCAACTTTTCGATTTTTTGAAAAAGTTGGAGACTTTTGAGACTATGCTTTTTATGGGCCCATCAATAATAAGACTACCAATGAAGCGGAAGGCAATGGCACTTGAGGAAAGGTTTGAGAGTCCTAGGGTTAGGGGTTGATGGTCCGGAAGTTTTGCTCAATGTTATTAGATGGGCTTCCAAGGGTGTTGATTTTCCTGGGAAGCTTGCTCCATCTTAATGAGGCTGTTTGTAAGACAAACCTAAATACTAGCTTCAATCATGTTAAAGGCAAAAAAGGAAATATGTCAATAGATGAGGAAAATAAAGGGTATGGAGACTTGCATTATTTATTAGGAAGTGAATTTCCTTAGACTAGTTTGCATTAAGCCCTCCTTTGCTTTTTTAATAAAGGCTGGTGTTACTATCACACCACTTTATGTTACAGCTACCTCACTTAAACAAAGGAAAACTCCGTTTACTGTTTTTAATCAGATGATGGAAATCGTGTTTTGTCCCAATATTCCATACAATATATCTTGAGATCATGGGCCTAAAATCAAACGGTTAGACATTGATTCCACGTCGCACGCATCCTAGATAGTGAACATGATCATAGCGTACCATCAAATGTGGTTCACGTTCACTTTTTGGGCTGTGTGCAATGTGGAATCAACATCTGACTGCCTGATAGTAGGCTTATGATCTCAAGATTTATCGTGTGGAATATTGGGACAGAAAATAATCTCCATCGTCTGATTTAAAGCAGTCAACTGATTTTTCCTTTGTTTAAGTGAGGTGGCTGTAACATAAAGTGCTGTGGAAGTAACACAGGCCTTAATAAATCATCACTTACAAAGAAAATTTTAAACTGAAATTTTGAACCGAAATTTCGGCCGAAAATTTCCCCTCCATACATATTTTGACCGAAATTTTGGTTCAAATTTTCGTTTCGGTGGGAACCGAAACCGATACATTTCGGTCGATAATTTGATTTATTGGCCGAAATTTTGAACGATGCCATGAATCTCGCTAAAAAATAGGCATCACTAAGGGACGGTCAGATAAAAAAAAAACAATCAAGACTAACTACTCGATATTACATTCATCAGGACAAAGAAAACAATGAACCTTATAAATTTGTAATCCAAAATGATTTAAGACAGGGATTACAATTACCTCATAACAATCTCCACAGATAAGACGTGCAGGAAATGTAAACTTTTTGCGGCGGAGATGTTGGTCTGCATCACCATTGTAGCGTGTTCTACAGTCTTCTATCTGAACACAATTGGAGAAGGCAGCGCACAACAACAGGTCATGGAATAGAAGCTTTCAAAGACAACACCTGCCAAAGTACAAAACAGCAGTGCTTGATGCAGAAAACATGCACAATAACATACTTGAAAAGCAGATGCATACACATTCCCATATATATATTAAAATTCTCGAAGCAGTGGCTAACAGCCTAGGGGCTAGAAGAATATTTATTTTTATCAGAAAGGGGCAAAAGAATGGATGAACATTAATGGCTTATAGTGATGAACGAAAGCCAAAGATGCAAAATTTGAACTGGACCAATACGAGCCTATATACCAAGTTCTCACTAACTAACCATAGTGACCAAGTCAAGGTATGGGAATAAAACAGCTCCAAAAACAGAGGGGAAAAAAAGGGTAAATGTCGGCAATTTCAGAAAAAAATGGGAAATTGTCAAAAAAATTAAAAAATTAAAAATTAGAAAAAAATAAAAAATATATGTTGTGACCAAACACAGGTTTTAACGGGGAAAACTCATTAAAAAAATGTTTTTTGAAAAAAAAAAAAGAGGTTGAAAACACGTGTTTTCGGAAAAAAAGGAATTTTTTAGAAAACACGTTTTTTCGCGTTTTTGTTGAAAAAAATGCGTTTTTGGTCACTATGTAACCAACTACTAACTGTGAACAAGGAATCAGGTAACTATATTTCAGTCCTTAACTAAGGTTTAATTCCGGAAGTCATTCCTATATGATCTTCCACTACATATGAACTCCATAGAACTGCAAAAACATAATAAAACACAATTCTTGCTCAGGTGACTCTATTCGGCCCGCAAGAAAAGATAAAATCAAGTTGCATTGACGCATAGAGAAAAATCTCGATATCGGCCTTTGTATCCATCCGTGCCGAGACTGATCTTTCGCGTTATGTATTGGCAGGAGATACATTGATACAATGTGTATCAGCTCTATACTCTTTGTTTCTTTAATTAGAAATGTGTTTAGTTTTCTTCTTATTCAATGTTCTTAAAATCGTCGGGCGGTCGGGGGATGTTCGGGCAGAAATCGCTGGGCGGCGCATGGGCGGGAGCCCCAAGATCCGAGAGGCCGCTATATATATATATATATATATATATATATTATTTGCACTCCTTGTGAAGTCATTTACACCCTACAACTTAGGGTGGATTATTTGCATTATTTGCAACCAATTTAGAACTTAGGGTTGTGTTAATTGCACCCAAGAAGGGTTCTTTGCTTATTTGCCCAAATTTCTAACTTAGGGTGATGTTAATTGCATCCAAGAACACCCACAAGATCTAGTGTGTGGAATATCGGGGTGAAACACAACCTCTGTCATCTAATCTGACACCATCAATGGTCTTCACATGTCATATGTCCCTAAAATACCAAATCTCTCTTTAAAGTCGGTGCAAGGGCCAACTTTCTGAGTGCAAGGGCCCTTTCAAAATCTGCCAAGTATTGAATCCCGAGAAAAAAAAAAATGGGACTGGAACGGGGTGGCTGCCTGGGCAGCATGGGTCCGGTCTTCCCCGGGGGCGCCCCAGCCTAAATTGGGGCGCATGGGCTGCCGCCACGAGCGACTTTCAGAAGTTACTAAAACTAGGATATTTCTTCATTTAAAATAGCAATTAGAGTTCAATTAGGGTTTCTAATTTTATACATTGTATATTTAAGTTCTAGTTAAATGAAATATTTTGTTCAGATCTTTTTGAAGCGCTACTAACTGCGGTTAGTATTAAGTATCTTGCGGGTTTACTAGCAAAGGAATTTTGATGGGATATTTCTTAATCCTACCACCTTGGAATACTAATTTCAGCCTTTCTACAAGCTTTGCTAGTCTTCTATCAAAATTAGTACCCTCTCTAAGTGGCTAAAGTAGAACCAGTTGGTAAAGGGTTCAAAGATTGAAAATTTTCCTAGTTTGCAATTTGTAGGGCTAACAGTTGATCACCAAGGAAGCGTCAAGGAGAGATTAAAATATAAGATGATTCTAGGTTACGAAACAGTGAACATAATGGAGGCATGGTGATGCAAGACAAACGCTAAAACCCTAATTATGTGAATTTGGGGATTAATTTCAAATTAAATAAATAGCGGAAATATTCAAACTACCAACCACATAAAATAATTCAATGAATTCAATTAAAAAAAATCATGCTAACTCAATTTTAGTGCTCACATGCATTAAAATTTTCCGATTTAGAAAAAGGCTTCGATAGGGGAACTCGAGTTTCAATCTAGTTTAGGGCACCAATTGACACTTACGGTATCGTTTCTTGACTCCTCTAGGATTTGTAGAAATTAAAGGCCCGAGGGTTATTTCAATCAAAGGAGAAAATCAAAATATATCAATTAATAAGGTGTGAACAAAATCCCAACAACTAATTAACTAGGGATTTTAGGTTTTCGATTTTATCAAAGGAAATAGAAAAATAATTACCTGACAATAATTAAGAAGATAAAATATAAAAATAAAGTTCAAAGGCTTCACGCCAAGGATGTGCGTCGACTTTACACCAATCTGCACGATAAAACAAAGATTCACTCCTCGAGTTTTGAAAGATTCGCTCTTTCGAGTGAAAACTCTTCATAAGTTCTCTAAGGTTTGCACAAAGCAATTCTCGATTTCATTAATCATCAATTAAATTTAATAAAGTCTTTACATGCCTTTATATAGGCTAAAAAACCCTAAAAAATAAAACTCCTAATTAACCATTAAAATTTTCTAATCTAACAATCATAATTAATTTCACCACTAATCCCATTTTTTATTATGCGACCACTTTTGAAGGATCAACCAATGTCTGATTGACGTGAAATTGGTTTGGTTTGAAAGTTTATCGAAGTAGCTTTCCAACAAGACAAGAATCACACAACTCCGACATATATTGAAAGAGTTATGACCACTTTTCTAATGGTTACATACATGTGTCTGACCCCTAAATATCTCAAATAAGGAAACTAATCCTAAAGTAAACTGCAAATAAAAAATGTCCTAAAACTAAACAAAGCAAATAAGTCAAAAATTTGTCCACAAATTGGACTTCGCGTGATCTAGATCCAGAGGTTTCGGTGTGTCTTTACATGTTTCTCCTGCCTTCGATATACCATGGGCGAAACTTTGACTCAGATGTCCCCATCAATCCTCCCCGGGTGGGAGAAACTCATCTCTGATGAGTTGTAAAACTCACTCATCGCACACTTCAATTGCTCAACTCTCGGCTTGCCTTTCCACTCTGTGAGGTACTCATGATGTTGGCCCACCTTGGCAGTGAAGTTTGGAACTCCTTAACCTCTTCATTCAACCTTCTCTCATATTGCACATGTAAAGTATTGGGAATTATGAATTGGTTAAATGGGGTCGGTTCGGTTGTGTGGGTAACAAGGAATGGGTCAAAGGTCATACTTTTTGGACCTAGAATAGGTGTAAGATCCTCCAAAGCACCTCTGGAATGATTGCCCATGTCTAAAGGAAAATTTAGACCGTCATCATTACCTTTTGTCAAGATCGGAAAAGGTTCCAGATTCTCGAGACTATTTTGAATTAACACAAAACTGTCATTATTAAACGCATTAAACAAAGTTATTGCATTAGGAAAATTGTGTATTTCCATTGTTCAACAAAATTTGAGTACTAATCTCATGCAAATTAGAATGATGACATACTCCTACCGACTCTAACGATTCATGCAGTGCGGACACATTACCAACACTTTCTTCAATAATAGACACCTTCCTAACGCAACCTACGGTTTTCACGGGAGTTTCATCTTCCTCGTCACTTGGTATCCCAGTAGGTTCATAAACTTCTACTTCTAACTCATTGCCCTCTTTCTCGGTATCTTCTTGAATAATCAAGGTGTGAAATTTACTAGAACATTGAGCTTCAAAGTGACCAAAACCTTAACACTTATCATGGGTCAAAATACCGGATTTCTGATACGTATCGTCCTGACCTCCAGGACGATACGTATCGGGTATCGTCCGATACATTCAAAAAAAAAAAAAATCCCAAAAAAATCTGAAAAAATACCAAAAAAATCTGAAAAATTATATTTATTTATTTTGTATTTATTTCAACTATTTTTGCTTTTATTTTTGACTTATTTGATGCATTATTTAGATGAATATATAAGTAACATGCCTATTTTGTGACTTAACTCAAGTCACATGCCTATTTTGTGACTTATTTTTGACTTAAGATCACATTTTTGACTTAATGTAATAGATCTTCTAACATTATTTTTGACCAACTGATAACATGCCTATTTTATTAACAATATTTCATAATTTGATCGACGCAGTCACGCATAAACTAAATTACAATGTATATTGACAAAAATAAATTATATATTGTTAAAATTAATAGCTATGTTGATAAAAATAAATTTAATTGTATATGGAAAACTTACTTTAGAGTCACATTGAATTTCGTCGTGGTTATTGGCCCTCATGATCATCATCATCATCATCGGTGTGCGAGCTTTCCGGCCTTTGCCTATAATGTTGGCCATATTGATACCCATGATCATATGTGCCCTCTTCGAAAAGTCAGAAAAGCTAATATGGCTCAGTATAGTACGTAAAGGCCGGTCCTCCAAAAATCTGACCAACGAAGTCATATGGCACCGGGTAGGTTTGTTGTGGCTGGTAGTATGGGTTACTAGTTGCTGAATTTTTGGTATTTTACAAACTGAATCCCCCGAAGCTAGAAGTCATATAACCCATATCCGTATCATCTTGTGAACCTTGTGGTGGTGGTGGTGTTTGATATGATTCCGACGCTCCTCTTCCTTCAACCCCTCCCATTCTAAATGTAGGAGTGTCGAACTGTGTTAACGGTGTCGAGTCATCGTCCCATGCCCCATATCTCTATAAGGATCAGAGGTACCAGCATCCTCCCCTCCACCACTAGTGCCAACGTCCCCTCCACCATCATCCTCACCACTCCCATCATCACTATCGGGTTGTGTTTCGTCATCAGATCCAACCACTGAATAACGATTCAATCTTTTCCGCCTCGACGGTTGGGAAGCCTGCTGCTCCGCTACTCTTTCAGCATTGTCCAACCATTCAGTGCTCTCAGTATCCAAGACTGGCTCTTCTCTCTCTTCGATCCATTGATTCAAAGGGTCATCCTCCTCGAATATATAATCCAACTGGATGGGATCAAAATATTCACTGTCTGCAAGCTAGAATATGATAGATGAATTAGTATAATATGTAAGTAAGACTTCATATAATTGAGGATCTAAGACTTCATATAATTGCTTACCATGGTTGGTCCTCTGTATATTCCTGACCCTTAATCGCATGTTGTAGTGACAGTAGACTAACTTTTCCAATCGGTCCATAGTTAGTCTATTCCTTGTCTTAATATGAATGAGAGAGAAAGTGCTCCAATTCTGCTCGCAGTTGGACGAGGAACATGTTTCCGATAATACCCTCATTGCTACCCGCCTCAATATCAGACCATCACCTCCATAATGCATCCACCAATCAGCGGGTTTGTCGTGTTTAATTTGGGATTGCGCCAATGGGGTCCCAAATAACCCATGTCTCTTGCGAAACATGTCAATCTATAAAGATGAAACACAGTATGGCACATATCAATAAATAAATCATAATATCGCATGACATTTGACTTATTAGTTATAAGGTATGATATTATGATTACTCACATCTCTTATGACTTGACCTTGATCCACCAATTCAGGGAGCATTCTTTGGATTACATTGAGCAACCCGGTATACACTTCATCCTTTGTCATTTCGAAGCGTCGCGATATCGAAAATTTGGATTCAAGTAGTGTGCTACACATCAAATATGAGCAATTTCATCAGTATATGAAAATAATGAATAAATAAATAAAAATCACTACATAAGCAGTTTAACATGTTATACCTGTTGCATGCAAGTACTGGTGAAATTGTGCATCCCACCTCTTGTCGATAATCGCCCAGTATCGTTTATATTTTGTAGGGCATTTGGTTTTTATAGCCAATTTTGCCTTATCTATTGACTCATAAACGTACCCCATTGTTAGTTTCTCATCACCATCAACCAATATCAACACTTACACCAACGGGGTAGTGGCGGCGATCAGGTGGTCGACATCTGCCCAAAACTGTGTGCTGTAGATCAAGTCAGCAACTTCAGTGCAAGCTAGTCTCTTTGCTCGTGGGAGTCTTATTTCATGTTTATTCCATTCTTCCGACGACACCATGCTTTTCAGCTCACGCCTATATCTACCCAAACTCTGTAGGGCTAAAAACTGTGTTGCAAAATGTGTAATCGCAGGTCGGAGCAACTCATTGTTCGTGAAGGCTCTCATTAAATTGACCAGCTTGTCACTGTTGTACAGGTAGGAGGTAATTGTTCTTCATTTCTGAATAGTTGCCTGTGCCTTGCTTCTCTTTCCTAAATCCTCAAGAATGAGGTCCACGCAATGAGCGGCACACGGAGTTCAATACAGGTGACGTCTCTTCATTATTAGTTTGAATCCAGCGGCTTTGTAATTTGCCGCATTGTCTGTTACCACCTGCACAACCCGCTGCTCTCCAACCTCTTGAACCACTTTATCTATTAGTTGAAAGAGGTAATCAGTAGTCTTTACGTGTCTAGAAGCATCAACTGATTTCAAAAATACTGTCCCGGCATCGCTGTAAACCAAAAAGTTGATCAAACTCTTCTTTGTGGGACCAGTCCATCCATCGCACATAATTGTGCAACTCTCTCATCCCATACATCCTCAAAGCTTTGTACATAGGCAGTTATCTCATCGTACTCATCTTTTAGTAAGGGCCCAGATATCTCGTATGCAGAAGACTTTTTAACTCCTGGACAAACTTCTGTACTTATATCAATCATGCTTTTGAAGTACAACGACTCTGCTACTTGGATCGGAATGTGGTTGCATATAAAAAACTTGGCAATGGATTTTCCAAGCTTCTTCCCCATTTTTGTAAGTGAGATTGCACTCAATTTGGTTTGTTTGGAGTTTTCAGCGCGATACATGAATGGATCCATGGGGCCTGTAGTACGACCTCTAGTAGACGGCCTATAATCCCTCCCTGATGCTGACCTACGCAACCCGACAGTCTGCTCAACATCCTCATCAACATCAACAACATGTGGCCTATGACTAGATCCACCACCGGTAGCAGGCATGGATGGCCCCCTCAACCTGGACCGAAACCGATAATCGGCTTCTTCCTGATCTCGCCGCTGTTGTGTTTCTCTGACACTCTCTCTCATAGCTCTCGCTATCTGCTCATCCTCATCCACATCATCCTCAGGTCCAGGTGATGTAAACTCTGGATCTGCTCTCCTGATTCTCTCACACATTTCCCTATCACAATCGGCTTCAGCTTTTTTCTTTCCCTTTACCGCTTGTAAACTAGCTCTGATATTTTCTTTTTACTTCTCTGAGTACACTGGGACACCCTTTGGTTTTTCCCTTTACGTGAGCCAGATGCTCCTTTAACCGTGTGATACCTCCTCAGCAGTTTTTTTCCACAAAGCCTACACTGTATCCGGAGTCCATAACCATCTATTGGCGTGCCGTATTGCCATGATGGATCTGACGATCGTACCATATTTATTTATTTCACCTGCATGAATGAGCAAACGATTGCATTAAATTAAACATCTAATTTACACTTGAAAATAAAATTTATTTTTTAATTATTGCTATTTTAAAAATATTAGATTATATTTTATTAAATTTATTTGATATTATTATAATTTTTATAAAATTTAGATTACATTTAAAATTTTATTTTATATTATTCTAATTTTTAAAAGATTAGATTATATTTTACCAAATTTATTTGATATTATTATAATTTTTGAGTATTTATTTGATATTATTATAATTTATGAATATTTATTTGATATTATTCTAATTTATGAATATTTACTTGATATTATTAATTTATGAATATTTATTTGATATTATTCTAATTTTTGAATATTTATTTGATATTATTCTAATTTTTAAAAATTTATTTGCTATTATTCTAATTTTTAAAAATTTATTTGCTATTATTCTAATTTTTAAAAATTTATTTGAAATTTATTTCATATTATTCTAATGTTTTATGGGACATATCCCATATTATTAATTATTTTAATTATATGTGACCCATAATTTTAAGGGTACATGTGACTGATATTGACCCATAATTTTAATTATTTAAATTATTTTATAATTTTTAGGATACATGTGACCCATATTGACCCATATTATTAATTATATTAATTATTTTGTGACCCATAATTTTAATTATGTAAATTATTTTGTGACCCATCATTTTAAGGGTATATGTGACCCATATTGACCCATATTGATCCATATTATTAATTATATTAATTATTTTGTGACCCATAATTTTAATTATATGTGACTGTCATATATAATTAATATGGGTCACATATAATTAAATTTATTATTAAAATTAATATGGGTCACATAATTTAATATGTGATCCATAAATTTAATTATATGTGACCCATATTAATTTTAAGTTTAAATTATATGTGACCCATATTGACCCCATTATTTTATTAATTATATGTGACTCATATGATATGTGACTCATATTAATTTTAATTTTAATTATATGTGACCTATATTGATTTTAATTTTAATTATATGTGACCCATATTGATTTTAATTTTAATTATATGTGACCCATATTGACCCCATTATTTTATTAATTATATGTGACCCATATGATATGTGACCCATATTATATGTGACCCATATTAATTTAAATTTTAATTATATGTGACCCATATTGATTTTAATTTTAATTATATGTGACCCATATTAACCTCATTATTTTTTTAGTTATATTAATTGTTTTGTGACCCATACTTTTAATTACATGTGACCCATAATTTTAATTATTTATATTATTTTTGACCCATAATTTTAATTAATTTAAGTATTTTAATTATTTTAATTATTTTAATTATTTTAATATCTACCATTAAATATGGTAGATCTAACAAATTTATGGGTAGATTTACTATATTTAAGGGTAGATCTACTATATTTATAGGTAGATCTACCCTTAAATAAGATAGATCTACCTTATTTTAACCTTTAAAACGAAATAAAACTATGGGAAAATGATAAAACACGTACCTTCGGCGTTGATCCCGAACTTTTTTGTGCGATTCGGCGACGATTTGGGGTGAAAATAAGCAAAAAATGAGTCTTTAAATGAGGAAGAAGGAAGAAGGGGGGGCTGGTTTTGCAATGGAAAAAAAAAAAAAAAGGCAAACCCGACCCTAAAATCGGCTTGCAAAAGCTAAACCACGTGCCTGGGCCCCACAGAAAAGTTGAAATTATCGGACGATAATTTCAAATTATCGTTCGTATCAGACAATAATTTCAAATTATCATTCGTATCGGACGATAATTTCATTCTTTTTTGAAAATTTCAAAAATTTTAAAATTATCGTCCGAAACGGACGATACAAGCGATATTTTGCCCGTATCGGACGATAATATGAGTATTTTATATAGGGTACAATACATACCCTATGTATCGTCCGATAGGTATCGGACGATATTTTGACCCATGACACTTATAACACCATTGTGGTGCACTCTTAGAACTCTCAAGCAGTTATCCTTTTCACTTGTCAATCAGGGAATTCACGGATTTTAAGGATTGACTATGGAAAGCACTCATCTTCTCAGTATGGGTAGTCTGAATTTCAAAATTGGAAGTACTAGATCGTCCAACAGTCGGAGTTTCAATGTACTCCAACAACTCTTGCACCATGACAACAATCCTCCAACGTATCAACGTTGTGGGGAATTAATTCCTTTTGTAATTCAGGGCGAAGACCAGTCCTAAACCTAGAGAGTAACTTGACTTGGTTCAGACCATTGTTGTCATATGCAATCACATATGCAATCCTATGAGGCCCTGTCGCATATGTCATGATGGCATATGTGACAAGAACATGTATGCGATCGCATACTATCGCATATGCGACAGTATGCAATTGCATACATCTCCAACGGTCATATTTATGACCATCGAAGCTTTTTTATTTTTTTTTGTTTTTTAGGGTTCCCCAAAATCTATAAATGGGGGTTCCTCTTCCTAATCCATACCACATCCATTCAAGATATGATTTGTGTCTTTTTTTGAGTTTTTAGTGCTCTCTTTCTCTCTCATTTTCTCTTTTTGTAACATCCCGAAAAATTAACGTTTAACTTTGACCTCGAGAACCGTGCCCTATTAGTCATAGGGTTGACCAAGTGATGGTCAAACATAGAATACATAGAGTGATGAACTGACATAATAGAAATGTCACCTAAGTGTGGTGCATAGTGTGACTTAGTGGTCACATACACGTATCTCTTGTGTATGTGTTTAACACACTAGGCCGAGAGAGGATATAAGGGTTTTAATAACCCTAGTTTCTTTTGCTTTGATTATTGAAGAGAGAGTTAAGAAGAGAGAGAAAGGAGTAAAGAGGAGTTACTGAGGAAGAAGTGAATGCAAATTAAATGACAAATTAAAGTATTTATTGTCGGATCCAAGGCGATTTGGGATCGTTGAAGCAAGTGATGGAACCCTAGCCATCAAATCCAACAAATCAATCATTTGAAGGGATTCTTGAGGTAAGTTTTAAATTGAAGTTAATGCATAGATGTATGATGATTAAATTCAGTCAAATATGCTTAGAAGAGTAGATTAAAGCCATAGAAAAGAAAGGAGAAAGATTTGGAAGAACAGCCGGAAGGGGGCTGAATCTGGCCAAATCGATTAATCGAAATTGGGATTCGATTAATCGATTTTAGCCCAGAAGTTGAAAAGTCATGAAAGCCCGGTTTCGATTAATCGAATTGTATTTCGATTAATCGATTTGGATTTCGATTAGTCAATTTGGAAATCAACTAATCGACTGGGTACCTCTAGTGGCTGGAGAAAAGAGACTTGGAGAAATCAACTAATCGAGTTGGGAAATCGATTAATTAAGTTTGGATTTCGATTAATCGATTTGGGATTAACTAATCGATTTTAGACTTTCGACCACTCGATTTGAGAATCGACCTTATTATGTTAGAGACTTCGATTAATCGATTTGGGATCGATTAATTGAATTTAAATCTCGATTAATCGATTTTGGGAATCGATTAATCGATTTGGGTTTCGATTAATCGATTTTGGGAATCGATTAATCGACTTTGACAGTTTTGCTTGACTTTCTAAGTTTTCTTTGAGATTCATGAAGGGTCCAGGACCTTCTTCGTTACATCTTTAGTGATGTATTGCATGTGTTATGATGCATCATAGGTGGTATGTGTGAAAGCGAGCACAAGGAGCCGCGTGGGACCTTGATGCTTGGACCTTCAGAGAATTGAGGTAGGGAACGCCTTGAACATGTACTTTAATTTCAAGAGCATGTATGTAGTGATATAATTATCAGATTTGAAGTTGTTCTAACTATGAAAAGCTTTGTGAAAATGAGTGCGTGTGTGACACCAAGAATGTGATAAAGGCATCTGTGTGATGCAAGTAATTAAGAACAAGTAATCTGATGAGATTGAGACATCCCCAGGGGATGAGAAAATAATAAAGACATCAGGTGTGATGCGGGTATGTATACATCCCAAGGATGTATATATATGATTGAATAATTACTGTTGAGGCCTAACTGATATAAGATAGCACACTTACACGGTGAACAACTATATGTACAACACATGTTATTTTTGTTATTTGAGGTTTGATAGGATACCCCACCGACGTGGCGGGATACCCACGACTAACGCGGCAAGATATCCGTGACCGGTACGGCGGCCAATCCGTATACCAGTGCGGAGGTTTATCCGTAACAATAAGCATATCCAAGGGATGTTGAGATGAGTTTGTAACCCCGCCGCCTAGTGAAAAGGGGCTTGGGTCGTATTCCGAGGGAATACTTTATAACAACTGTCTATTTAGACGACGATGAAGGGTATCTCATCGGGGCTTGATGCTATATTGCTCGGGGATGACTTAAGTTGAAGATTTAAGTTTTGCTTTAGGCTTGTTCAGTGTCATTCATGATATATCAACAGTAAAGTAAGACATGCTAATTACCAGTAAACTTGAATGAAATTCATCAGTTTTTAAACTGTTTTCTAGCAAATGTATAGACACATCATGCTTAGAATATCATGGAATATGTGTCTTAATTTAAATGTTCATTGTGTTTGTCCCCTATTGAGCTAGGATGTAGCTCACCCTTGAGGCTTGGAGGCAATGAATCGATGGATGATCGGATTACGTGCCTGGAGACGAGTTGAAGCCTCCACCCGAGGACTTCTTCTAGGAGACTCTGCAAGTACTTTGACAGAGAGTAGTTTTGAAAGCTAATTGTACGGCTTGGTATGTCAAGCCTTTATTTTGATAAACATGTAATTAAATTGGATTATTCATTTGATGAACCATCTGGGGTGATCTGTTTATCACCAATGGTTCGGGTCAGTTCTCTATTCATGCAGTGGCATGAAAGTAGAACTGTCTTTTGCATATGCCAGTTGGCCATATTAACCGTTTCCGCTTTAAGAGATTATTTGCTTTATTTATTTAATTGTGCTTGTATATCAATGTTCCGTGCACAGTTTTGGGGCACGGTCTAAAGGATCGTACTGATGGCACGGGTTTCGGGGTGCCGAAATCCGGGCTGTCACAGTTTTTTTTTTCTCTCTTTTTCTCTCTTTCTCAAAGCTTTGTTGATAATTTCTTTTGCACTACTTTGTAGTTAACTAAGCAAAGAGCTTCAATCTTTATTAACATTCCATCATTCCTCAAGCAAAGAGGGAAGAAATCACTTCAAGAATCAAGAGACAAGACTCGAGAGTTAGAATTAATTATAATTCTTATTAAATTTTGTTTGATTGTTTTTCCTCATTATCACACCTCATTTCTTACAATTTTTTTCCTTTTTTAGTGTGGTTACTTGTTAATCTCTCCACCCACTTCCTTCAATTACGCTGTCATTATGTATGTCCTCGACGCTCTTAGGCCGGCAACTTCTGCCGATCCGGGTTGGAAATATGGACGTTACAAGAGTGTAACTAAAAAAAATAAGGAGACACAAGCAACATTTTGTTTGGCAATTCGGATCGAATGCAAAGGCATGTCTAAATGTCATGCCGGAGATTCGAAGAGAGATCATGAAATGGATGGATAAGACTTAGAGGTTCAAACATAATGACGAAGTGATTTTACAACAATATTATAATGTTGATGGAGATGAGGAAGAGTATGATAGATCTACTCCCTCCACGGCTTGTAGTGTAAGACCACCACGCCCAAAAGAACACGTGGTGGAAAGCGGAAGGAAATAAACAAATTCTTCTCTTGTAGACCATATCCCGAGGGTGTGGTTGATGCTAGAGGTAAGGGTCCGGCCCAAACCACTACAGAAAATAGGTTTAAAGCTAAGGACCAACCCGAGACCATTCAATACGTGGCTAAGTAGATGTACCAAACCGGTATTGAATTCAATACCGTAAAATTAAAGAGCTTCAAAGTAATGGTTGAAGCTCTTGGACAATTTGGACCTGGCCTAAAAGCTCCCTCATATCATGAGATAAGACATACAAGTCTTAAAAATGAGGTAGTCTTCACAAAAGTCTTTCTCGAGGAGTATCGAGAGGATTGGAAGACATATGGGTGCTCACTAATGACCGACGGTTGGATCGGTACGGCCGGTTATTCAATCATCAACTTTTTGGCAAATTGTCCTACGAATTATGTTCATTAAATCCGTAGATGCTTCAGTCCATTCTCACACGGCCGAATATCTATTTTACCTTATAGATGAGGTGATAGAAAATGACATTGGTGCACAATATGTTGTCCAAGTTGTCACAGACAATGAGACAAACTTGGTTGTTGCGGGTAAACTAATAATGGAACGGCGACCACACATATATTGGACCCCATGTGCGGCCAATTGCTTAAACTTAATCTTAGAAGACATAGGCAAAGCGCACATTAAAACCGTAGCTAAGGCTAGGAAGGTAGAAGGTAGCAGTGTATATACATAAGCATACACTTCTACTCCACCACATGTATAATGCAATTGGGGGTAATTTGCATTACACTTCTACTCCACCAAGCATACACTTCTACTCCATCACCCGTTTTGCTACGGCCTTCTTGACATTACAAAGCATGTATGCTAAAAGAGAAGAGTTTAGAATTTTCGTAACTTCGACCAATTGAAGGAATGGAGCTTGGTCAAAGAACGTCGAAGGAAAGGGGTGGCATAAACCATCTTAACCAACTCTTTTTGGAATAATATTGCCCAATCACTTAGAGACTCACAACCAATCGTAGAAGTACTACGATTGATTGATGGTGATAATAACCCAGCTATGGGCTATATATATAGTTTTATGGAGAACACTATAGAAGAAATTAAATCTAATAATATGTGCAAATCTCGTCTCTCTCAACCCATTATTGACATAGTTGAGAAGAGATGGGGTGTCCAAATGACTAGCCCATTGTATTCCGTCGCATTCCTCCTAAATCTCGCGGTTGATTTCTCTTATTTGAACCGGGAAGCGGCGGAAGCAATACATATTAGTGGTTTCTTTGATGGTTTAGAAAAGGTGGTTTCGGACAAAGGCGAGCAATATCAGATTAGTAACTCTTTCGACTGATATAAGAATGTTCAAGGGATGTTCGAAAGAGAAATTGCGGTTCAATAAAGAGAATCCAAAATACCTAGTAAACAATTTTATGATTTATTTTTTATTATATTTTGTTATTGTAATTAAATAACTCATCTCTTTATATATAATTAATACTATTGTTTATAGCCGATTGGTGGTTGTCCTATGGAGTGGATTCGGTGATAAAATGTGGATTATTGAAGAAGATGACGGTTAAAGTTCTTGGCCTCACATGTGCCGCTTCGGCATGTGAACGAAATTAGAGCACGCTTGAGATGGTAATTAGTTAATATTTATTTTATTTTTAGTCTCATAATATCAATTTAATTGTTGCTTAAATTTTAATAGATATTAAATTTATTAAATGTTTCTCTTAAATAGATACACATGAAGAAGCGGAACAAGCTTAAGCAAAAAAAGCTCAATGATTTGGTCTTTGTGCAATACAATCAAAAGCTACGGGATCGCTTCCTAAAAAACTGGGAACATCCGGGACATTGTGATCCATATCTCTCGAAGACTTGCCATCCGATTCTCCTTGGATGGCGGATGCCTCCAATGAGCGAGTCTTTGCAGATGAGGATCTTACGTGGAAGCAAGTGGAAGAGGTCGCTTTTGGAGATGAGCTTCCTACCGAGCGGAGCAGAAGATCGATAGTGGGGGAAGATTGCTCATGTTCACGCTCGCGTCAACAAGAAGAAGAAGACGAGATACATGAAGATAAAGAAGCACTCATAGAGGATATAGATACCGTCTTAGTGAGATCGGATGATGAAGAAACCGAGGAAGAACAATATGTTGAAGAGACGAATCGAATGATGACGGTAATACAAGTAACGACGGTGATGGAGGTTGAGATGTACCATTGTGGGTTAGAGACCAATGTGTAGAATTTTTAGCCGGTACACAATATCATTAGGAAGTAGAAACAAATGTTAAGATTCTTGTACTTAAATAATATTTTTCATCTTTACTCTTTTCCTTCTTTTTTGTATGTTCCTATGTTCATTTTTGTACTATTTTGTTTAACATTAATGAAATTTATATTTTCCCTTTAACTTATGTATTATATACTTATATTATAGGATTTCTTGAAAACTCTAAAGGATTTCTTAGATCTTTATGAGGAAGCATCGGGCCAAAAAATAAACTTTGAGAAAAGCTCCTTCTTTATTTCGAAAAAGGCTCCCAATAGTAGAATCAACTTGATTAATTCTATTATAGGATTTAATCAAGGAGCTCTGCCCACTAATTACCTTGGAGTTCCTCTTTTTAAAGGTAGACTTACTAAGGAGTCTTGTTGGAAGTTGGTTGATAATATAGCCCGGAAGGTGGAGGGTTGGAAGTCAAAGTTACTCTCTGATGGTGGAAGATTGACCCTCTTGAATCACGTCCTCGCTAGTATACCCATATATCTTTTATCTATTTTACCGGTTCCTAAGTATGTCACGGAAGCCATTGAGAAAATTTTTGCAAATTTTTTTTGGGGCCAAACGGATGGCAAAAATAAATCTCATTGGACTTCTTGAGATAAAATCGCTAAACCGATTCATGAGGGTGGATTGGGGATGAGAAAACTTACTGACATACATCAAATTGGCATGACTAAGCTCTGTTAGAAAATGATCAACAAAGACGGGGTGTGGAAGGAATTTCTTTTCAATAAATATTGTGCCAAAACTGGTCTCTGGAACTGTCATAAGAAGATTGGGCAATCGAAAATCTGGGCTTCTATGCGATCTAAAATGAAGTTTACTATGGAAAATTGTCAATGGGTGGTTGGTAATGGAGCAAATATCACATCCTTGGATTTCAGAAATTCCTCTTATTGGGAGTATGCCTGATAGGATAAGTTCTGATTGATCGATTCTACATTGCTCTCATAATTATATTTCGAATGCCGAAAGTCCTATTGATGTTATGTGTCCTAGTGCTTCTACTAGTATTATGTGCACTAAGCCTTGGACTGAAGGGAATGATAAAATATTTTGAAAGCCTAGTACGAATGGGTTGTTCAAGTCTAATTCAGCTTGGAACAGTTTAAGATTTAATTATCCTCCTAATGTTGTCTCGAAATGGCTTTGGAGCACCAACTTACCCAAGAAAGTTAAAATTTTTGGGTGGAAGATTCTGAATAAAGCTGTTTCTGTGGACTCTGTAGTGAAATCGCGCAAAATTCCTTTAGCGTCTCAATGCCCGCTATGTTGTTGTGCTGAAGAATCCATGGAGCACCTTTTTAATTTGTGCAAAATTTCCACTACGGTTTGGGAGAATTTAGAGAAGATTTTTAATATTCCCCATGGAGGGAATACCTTAAAAAATAAAATCTTGGCCTGGTTTCCTGTTGGTAGGAAGTCTCAGATTAACCTCATCAAGAGAATGGTTCCTTGGTTGGTGGTTTGGTGTTTGGATTGCTAGAAATCGTGCTAACTTTGAGGATGAAAAGGCTAATTCTGAGCTTATTTCTTCTAATATTTTGAAGTGGGTGAGGGATCTTGGAATTTTGGTCAACCCAACTAGAAAATTCCTTTGCGGAGAGGAGGATATTTTACTAGGCTTGGGCATCCATTTGATTACTACCCCTGCTCCCAGAATCATTTGGACAAAGTAGGGGCATCCTGTGAATGGCTACAAACTGAACATTGATGGTTCAAGTTCTATGGGATCCAGCTGTTCATCCGATGGTGGTATTATTCGGGACCATTCAGGCCGTTTTATCAGAGTTTTTTCTAGTTTTTATGGGGCCGGATCCAACAGTGAAGCTAAGGCTCAGGCTCTATTGGATGGTATTAAATTAGTTCTCAAGTTAGGTATAGTGAATATTGACATTGAATCTGATTCAAAACTTTTGGTTCAATGCTTTGGTGGTGCTAACAATCCTTGGGCAATCGAAATTATATTGCGCGAATGTCGGTTGCTTCTTAAACCTATGTCATGGTCTATTTATCATATTTATAGAGGCGGCAACAAAGTGGCGGATGCTTTTGCCTCTTTCGGTAATATCCTTGGTATTTCGCAAGAGTTTATGGATATTAACGAGTGCAATCTTCAGACTCGTATTTGTCTTCATGATGATAGGCTAGGTCTCCCGAACCTATCTATCAGGTTGTAATTTATTTAGTTATTTTTTGTTCTGCTATTCAATTGTGGGGTGATGGCGATGCCGAAGCTCTATAGTAGCTGAGCTTGTATCTATTTTGTTATTTTTCTCTTTTATATATTCGCTTATTCAGCAAATATATATACTTATATTATATACTTTTATTTCGCATTTTAGACACTACAGAATTAATAGAACACAAAATTAACACAAAACATATTACTAATAAATATGGGGAACTTTGGAGATTTTTTGGAATTTTTTTGGGTTTTTTTGGAAAAAAAATAAAATGATGCCATGGCATAATCGCATATGCGATGGCCCTATGCTATCACATAGGATCGCATATGCGATTTGGTTCAGACACATTAGCTCGCATCACGAACTCCTCAAATTTGGTAATATAATCAGTATCAGACAAGCTGCCTTGACGGAAGGTTTGCCATTGGTCTAGGAGACGTGGTGTACGAAGTAGGGGCTTATTTCTCATAGAGCTTGTCTTTTATGTCCACCCACGTATTAATGGGGTCACGGTTAAGCACTTATCGACGACACTTTAAATTTGTCCAGAAAAGACGTGCTTAGCCCACTAATTTTATTTTAGCTAACTTTTCTCTCTTCCATCATGTCATACCAATCGAAATAATGCTCTATATTTGACAACTAATCAAGGAAGATTTTAGGGTCCATCCTCCCATCATAATTTGGAGCTTCAATCCGAACGGTTTTGAGACAATTCTCATTCGGATCTCCCAAAGATCCATGATGATTAAACTCTTTCCGAGGAGGTGTTTTATTTGATACCTCATTCAGAACATCTTGGAATTGTCCCATAAGGGATTCCACATGGGATTCCATTTGTGCAAATTGCTCCAAAAGAAGTCGCATAGTTGCAACAAGATCATCAGCAACCATCGGTGACTAACAAAACTAAAACACCCTATATGAAACCCTAAGGTCAATCTAGAATGCAAAATAAAATTCTAATGCAAAACCCTAAGCTAAACTATTTTCTGATACCAATTTGATGCAGGACAAACGCTAAAACCCTAATTATGTGAATTTGGGGATTAATTTCAAATTAAATGAATAGCGGAAATATTCAAATTACCCAACCACATAAAATGATAAAATAATTCAATGAATTCAATTGAAACAATCAAACTAACTCAATTTTAGTGCTCACATGCATTAAAATTTTCTGATTTAGAAAAACGACTCCGATGGGGGAACTCAAGTTTCAATCTAGTTTAGAGCACCAAGCGACACTTACGATAGCGTCTCTGGACTCCTCTAGGATTTGAAGAAATTAAAATCCCGAAGGGTTATTTCAATCAAAGGAGAAAATAAAAAAATATCAATTAATAAGGTGTGAACAAAATTCCAGCAACTAATTAGGGATTTTGGGTTTTCAATTTTATCAAAAGAAATAAGGAAAATAATTACCCTTATTCGAAAACTCTTTACAAGTTTTCTAAGGTTTGCACAAAGCAACTATCAATTTCATTAATCATCAACTAAATTAAACAAAGTCTTTACATACCTTTATATAGGCTAAAAACCCCTAAAAAATAAAAACTCCTAATTAACCATTAAAATTTTCTAATCTAACCGTCATAAATAATTTCACCACTAATCCTGTTTTTTATTACACGACCACTTTTGAAAGGTCAACCAATGCCCGATTGACGTGAAATTAGTCTTGTTTGAGAGCTTTCGAAGTAATTTTCCAATAAGAAAAGAATCACACAACTCCAACATATATTGAAAGAGTTATGACCACTTTTCTAATGCCTACACTGAAAGTGACGAAATTATTGGTCACATGTCACCAGTGTTGTCATATGAGATCACATATGCCATTATGCGATCGCATATGCTATCTAGGAAGGTGTATCACATATGCGATACAGTAAGTATGCCATCGCATACAATTGTATGCCATGGCAAACCATCGCATATGTGACACAGTATGACATTGCATATAGTGTATGCCATGGCATACGTCTCCAACATTCATACCACAACTTTCAAAGTATGTTTGGGTCTCTTTCCTTCTCTTTTGTATGATCCACTTTATTTCTGTACTATTTTGACTTATTTTTTAAGGAAATTCATATTTTTCTTTCCACCTTATGGGATATATTCTACTCATTCTATAACATAGAGCACAAAATTAACAAAAATATAGTGGTTTTTTATATTGGTAATTTTGGGGATTAATTTTTAGGGATTAATTTTGTATTTTTTTGAATTTTTGAAAAAAAATAAAAAATTATGTGCCATGACACAATCGCACATGTGATTGGGTCATGCCATCGCCTAGGGTCGCATATGTCATTTAACAATATTGCATGTCACATACATGTGCCTGACTCCTAAATATCTCAAATAAGGAAACTAATCCTAATGTAAACCACAAATAGAAAGTCCTAAAACTAAGCAAAGCAAATAAGTCAAAAATCCATCCACAAGTTGGACTCTAACACTCGTGCGATCTCGATCTGGAGGTTTCGGTGTGTCTTTGCATGCTTCTTCTGCCTTCGATATACCATGGGCGAAACATTGAATCGGATGTCCCCATCATACGGACTTGAGATGTCCAATTTCTGTGTATCTGGCTTGACCCTCAAGTATGATGCAAACACATTAGATTAACATTTAAAGGCCCAGGACTATATATCCAGACATAACCACGAGGGCTGCGTCCACGTCAGATAGGTACCATGTGGCACCCATCACGACGATCAGGCGCCACGGCAACTTAGACAAGATGGATATCAGGTCCCATCCCGAAAATTTGGGCACAATAATCATTGAAATGTGGTCAAAGATGCCTAAAATCAATGCACCAAATTTGTTAGGCATTACCTTATCTTTGACCCATCAAACAGAGGGCAAAAAAGGTAAATAAAAAAAAATCTTTTAAATCACATGTCCCATGGCTGATCAACCCAAAACGGGTTTTGTTTTGGGTTGATCATGCCACCTGGGCATGTGATTTGACATCCAAGTTTAACCCTCTGGGGCTACGTCCAGATGCATTTCCCTCGATTCTCCTATAGTTATTTATAGTATACATTCAGCCTATAAAAGTGATATGCACTTCTACTTTTGGGTTGGTGGCACTTGGACACTTATCAAACGCCATGAAACTTCTAGACATGTATGACATAAAAACATCAAAATGCTCATCGTTGACAGCGATAAAATGAACTTCATTAAGTTTAGAAACTACTAAATAAAACGTTTGGGTTGTTGAAAACGAATTTTCTGATATAATATACTTTCATTTAGGTTCAGGACATACTATGTATCTTTTCATTACATATCTAAATTGGCTCTCTAAGCTTTCCCTTCAATTTTTTTCTATATATGTTTTATTTATTTAATTTATTTTTCTTATGGCCATTCCGCCGTATTGGAATCTTTAGAAATCGGCATGCCAAACATCTATTGGCACCCGTGCCACGTGTCTAGGAAACCCTAATTCAATTAGCAATTGATTATAAAAAATAATAATAATTTTGACACAGGTAAGAGATAATAAACTCAACCTACACCACAGCTCAATTTCTCTTGGATACCAATATTTATAGAATATATCTACGGAACCACATCATATTGCAATTACGTATAAGCCCAACCATAAGTACAAAGGGAAGATGATGCATAGTTGAATATCAGAACAGTTAAAAAAATAAAATATTTTTGTACATTACATGAATTATGCAAAATTAAATCCAGGACGAACCAATAGCAACAAAAAGAAAGATGCAAGAATTTAGAATGAACTTTACCGAGCCTTCAGCAATATCGATACCAACATAGTAGCCAACCTTTGCCTTGTCCCATTTTATCAGGTCACCACCCTAGGTACAATCAAATGTTACGGGTAAGTGATGGAAAATGAAATTGTTTTTTTGATTCATTCCCGAAGTGCTACTCGGGTACATAGTGACCAAAACACATTTTTTGAAGAAAAAAAAAACGACAAAAGAAGTTTTCTCAAAAAATTCCCATCTTTTTCGAAAAAATGTTGTTTTCCCTTCTTTTCCCGTTTAAAACCATGTGTGGTCACAACATATACATTTTTTATAATTATTAAGATATTTTAATTCCTGAAATTTTCTCCTTTTCCCCAAATTTGCCGAAATTTTCCTTTTTCCATCTATTTTCAGAGCCACTTTATTATTCCTGTACCTAGACTTGGTCAATATGCTCACGTATGGGTATGGGTAACGAAAGAATGTCACATACACGTCTATATAAACAAATCAACCTCTTAAGAGGGATGTGGTTACACCTAAATTTAGTCGTTTATTTTTGTATCAGGCAATTAAGCTTAAATATTAAATATATAGACTAATGCCAAATGGACCCAAACAGAACAAAAAAATACACAATCAAGGATAATAAAAAATTCACTTACTTACAGTCTTATCATGCCCGTAAACATTATTTTCTATATAATTAGGGGAGATGGATTGAATCTGAGGCCTCAAGGTTGTGTCATCATGCACCTTCCAGTTAGGTTAAAGGCCAACCCAAAGAGATGGTACATTTGAACCCTAGTCATAAGCAAAGGTCTCCAAATTCTCCTTTTTGGAAAACTCCATTTAAATCGCAGATAAATCTACCAACAGTTTTTTTTTTGCGGTTTAATTACAACTTATTGAAAAAGTTGCGATTTTTAACTTTCATAAACTTCGCATTTTAATCGCGACTTAATTAATTATACACAATTTTTTCAATTACTATTATTACTATTTACAAAATTTAGAATGAAGCACTCTTATTTCTTTTCTTTTTTTCATCAAATTAAATAGGGTACCCTTATTTCTTATTTTTAGAGAATCAACAAATTTTAAATTGATACTTGTTAAATTTAAAATCTTGGTATATAACTCATTCCCTACCTTTTTCTTAGTATTTTTTTACTTCTTTAACTCTTCAACTTTTTCCTAACTTTCACGACTTCTGCCAATTTTTTGCAATTTTTTTTCTTGCCAAAAATAATTTCTGAATTCCAAGTTGGTGAATATGATCAAAAGGACCAGTATACTAAAGAAACATCATGGTGCCAATGGCACCTTCGGTTTCGTTGACATGTGGAATATGGGTGTGGCAACTATTTAATGTATCTGTAATGTAGACATGGAGTAACAAATCCTAGGAATGAATTGCTTCAAGTTAGTTAATATAATTATAACTAATTATATAAATGAAATCTTATTAAGTTTGAAGAAACAATGTTACTATTAACCACATTAACACATCTTCAGTTGTAAATACAGCAAATAGGCAGGAAATAAGATGTTAAATACCTTCCCGCAAGCAAGATCAAGAACAGCGTCTCCTCGACGAGCATAAATCTGAATCAGGACACTTTTGATCTGTTGAATGAAAACCATTGAAATCAAATAAAAATCAATTCCGTCAATATCATAAACCAAGAGATCCTATCAGTTGGTAAGATGTTCATTTCAAATATAAATCTAAGACCGTTGAATATGAATCTATGAAATTCTGTGAAGTATGGACCTTCTTGTTAAATAAATTGAATATTATAGTTTTCTTTCTATTATTCGGCTAGTTACTATAATCACTTTACTTTGAGTACTCTCATCTCCTTATACATCCTGCTATATGATTTCCTATTCCTGCAAATTGAACTTGCTAGCTTTAACTTAGACTTGGGAGATATCTATTGAGCTTCGCAGCTCATGGTGGTTTCATAACCTACATTTCAGAGTCAGTGCACCCTGGTTTAAAATATCAGTTTTCCGGTACGTTTCGTTCAGCTCCAAAACGAACACATATCGGATCCGGACGATACATACAATGTATCGCTCGATACATCACCAATATATATGTAATGCATCGGTATGATACATTCAAAGTATCATACCGGTGACCTCCGAAACTGGTTTGTATCGTCCGGTACATACTGGTTTCGGACGAGATTTTGAACCATGCAGTGCACCGCCGAGCTAGGATAGTACTTCCTTGCAGCTTTGGTAGGGCTGGATCCCTGGTGGTGCCACTCTCTTGGTGGTGTTTTGGTCAGACCTGGAATTGAGCTTTGGAGGATCCGTCGTATGCTTTAGTTTCTTTCTAGTGATAGCCAGAAGTGTCCCGACTTCATTCTTTGTTTTGAAGACATTACGTAATAGTTTAGTATGTGGCTGTGTTTTGAGTACTTGCATAGAGATTAGTGAAAACATCTACTTTATTTTGCCACCCTAACTCAAGTAGGGGTTAGGTAACCTTAATAGTTAATGGGTTAATTTTAGCTTTTTTTCATACTTATTGAATTAAGAAATGAATCCCAAGTCAATAATAAGGAAAGGCTCATTACAATGGTTATTCGTTGCCGCTCTCGCCATGAGATTCGTGTAAAAGTGGATCTCAAGGTAAGTGGTTTTTCACCCTCGAACTCTATTGAGATAGCTAAGGGCCATGTTATACTCAAGATTTGATTTACTAAAAGAACCTAACAGTCACATGTTTTTATCAACAAATTTAAGTTACTATAAGCTCACACTTCTGCATTTCATGTATTGCTAGTGAGAGCTTAATGACGACCAGGCATGCACTGGAATCTGTGAGTCCCCGGGACGGGGCATTGCAGAAATGAAACAAGATGACAAGGTTCATTATTATGAGTTTGAGTTGGGTTATTAGATGATGGTTTTATATTTTCACCTGTGACGGTATTTCGGTCATGTCAAATATGATTAGACATAAATTAGTAGTTACGGTTAATTTATCATTATTCGGTATCTTCTCAATCAATGATAGTTTATTCCATCCACTGTCCAAATAGCTCTTCAAGCTGTGGGCCCTAATTGTACTTTTCTCAGTTCCACAACCTATATGTTCAAGTTAGTATTATATATATATATATATATATATATATATATATATATATATATATATATATACGTGCGTGCATGGATGGGTTTGTGTGTGTGTATTGATATATAGATTTGCTACACGTGTTTTGGGGCTTGTCATTTCATTTTCTATTCAAGCTGACTTCCTTTTCGGGCTTCCACCACACTTTGCACCTTTGAGAACTCAAAGTAATATTGTAAGACTGTAAACTAGGATTGATCCTGCAATTTACTGCTATGTCTATTTAAACTGTATGATATTGGACTCTTTAAAATGTCTTATGATCTCACAAATATGTGAAAGGCTTCTGCAAGGGGTCCATTCACTTAAAATATTTCCATAATTTTTAACCTCTAAAAGGTCTTATCATTAGCACAACCAATCCAAAAAACAAATCCTTATCTACATACAAACCGAAAAATCCAATTAAAATTCAAGTAATCCATCTTTGTTTATTTTAAATGAGAAGAGTTGTAATGTAACAGATAAAACAACTGAAAATATGAAAGATGAGCAAAACTAAATAAACATAAGAATACCCAATTATTGAGCTTCTTCAAATGGATGATCGGGCTCGCCTCTCGCTCTTCTAGGGTCTGATTCGTCCTTGCACTGTAATGCTCTGCCACTTTCCGAGCATAATTTTTCGTGCTCTCATCTTCTAAAAAGGGATCATCACCTATGTATAACAAAGACCCCAAGAACAAAAAAAATTATATATATAATCAAAATTATATGTTGTCGACGAGAGTTGCCAAAAAATCTTCTTTTAGGAAATCTCATTAAAAAAGGCAAATAGAATTTTCTGAAAATTTCTCTAGATTTTATTTAAGTACAAATAATAATAAATAAATAAACCTAGAAACCCAACTCACATACCAACCAAAACACTGAATTAACCCATTAGAATCATTATAAATCTTCACCAAATTAACATGGGGAATAGGTTTTGCTGCATATAACCATGTGGGATTTTCCCAACACTAACAAACCCAAAAATAAATAAATAAATACAATAACATAGAAACCCAGCTCATACATGTATATATCGATGAAAGCATCGAATTACAATAATGATTGTTTTGGAAAAATTTAATCCATTGACATAGAGAATAGGCTTTGCTGCAAATCAGTGGCGGAACCACGTACCAACGAGTGCGGGCACGCGCCCGCATTGTAACACAAAACAACTTTTTTTTTTTTTTTCTAAATATAAAACCTAACTCTAAAAGACCCACGCCCTCTTTTCTCTCCCTATTTTCTCTCTCTAAATCCCTCCCATGCCCTCCCTCCCTCTTTAGTCTTTTCTCTCTCTAAAGTCTAAACCCATCCCACGCCCTCCCTCTTTTGTCTCTCTAAAACCCTAAAGCCCTCTCTCTAAAAAACCCACGCCCTCTGCCCTCCCTCTACTCTCTCTAGCTCCTCCTGCCGGCTGCCGCCACCCTCCGGTAAGTTCTCTCCATCACTCTCAGGCAGCCCCCTCTTCTTCTTCTTGTTTCTCTCTCTGGATTTAGGGTTTTACTCTCTTTTTTTATTGATTTAGGGTTAGGGTCCTTAATCCTTACCTCATCCTACCACCATTAAAGAAAAAGAGAACTTAAACAGAACGTGGATCTCCATGCCCTATAAAGCCCACATGCACTTCCAATCTACTCAATGCAGATAAATTCTATAAAAAAAATAGCTATACAATAAGCATAGTTCAAAATCTAAAGAAATAGCTATACATGAACTAAAGTAAGAAAAAAACAATCTCTTCAGTAAGTTATGTATTTACTATCTTAACAAACTTTAAGAGCATAAATAACCATTGATCTAAACAGTAGATTCGATGGACCAAAAGCCAAAAATTGTACCATTTGGAAGCCCTTGACCTTCCAATCAACCGCCTGCTTTTGAATTATAAATGGCGATAAAAAAATTGATTGGACGTCAAGGATGATCCTAGTCTTTTGATTGAGTAGAACATCAAAATGGTGCCCATAGCCGGTATCATGCCATAAGCACAAAATCATCACTACCATGTTTGCTTGCTTTTTGGTCATCTGTTTAATATGAGCATGTTTAAGGCAATGTCAAGTAAGAATGCTTGATAACTCAATTTGGTTCAAATAATTCCAGTATGTGATGAACTGATGTAAGACTCCTTAGGGACTTTCATTTAACATTTTCACTAGATTTAGGGTTTTATTTTATTGAAATTTAGAATTTTATTTGTTAAATATTAATTGTATTTTGAATTTTATTGTGTAGGTTTTCAACAAACAGGATTTGTCGGATCACGCAATCGGATTTGAGTTAAAATTTCTTCGGATCGTGCTAAATTGAAGGTAATATTTTTTGTCTAAATTTAACTTTTTATAATTCTATTTTATTGGCTGATAAGTGATAATGATTAATTTGTGTTTAAGAAATGTGGATATGTTTAGGATAAATATGTGAATAAATTTTTATGTGATGTGTGTGACCTTGTGGCTTGTATTGTGTACATCCTAAATCCCTAATTTCCCTTAAACCCTAAATCCCTGCTAATTCCTAAATCCTTAATTTCTATAAGCTATGGAACAATTTTTAAAAGAAGACTAAAACCCATTAGTGTAATGGGTTAGTATGAATTTGGCAACTATCCCCATTCAGTGTAAAATCTTAATTTGTTAAGCAATTTCCCAAAGAAGAGTATAAGCCATTTTTAACTAGTGCCCAATTGGCAACTACCTGCTTTTGATGTAACGCTTGATCAAAGGTATATGGGTTGTCAACTGGTCGGGCTTCAGCCCGAGCCCAGCCCAATCTGGCTTGGATTGAGTTCAATTTTTAGTCACTTTATTGAGATTTGTGCTACTTAAAATTAAAAAAATTGACCGTCGGATTGTACACTCATAGTCTCAAGATCCTTTGTGTCGAAGATTGAAGTGAAAAATGAACTCTATCGTCCAAGTCAAATCAATCAATTGTTGATGATCAAAAGATCGTATGAAAAAGATTACACGCAATGATCAAAAGATCATATGTAGGAAAGACCATCTAAGTCGTCAGATTTGAAAGCCATGATCAAAAGATCCTATGTTGAAAAAATTGGCACGAAACAGGATTTTTATGATAATATATATTTTAATATCTTTTAAATTTTTAAATATATATTTTTATATTTTTTTTAATCCCAACAATTTTTTCGAAAGTTATACCGAAATGAATCGAAATTAAATCTAATTCATCTCGCGCCCCGCCTAGATGAAAATCCTGGTTCCGCCACTACTGCAAATTACCATGTGGGTGGGTTCGCCTAACAATTACGCATCAAAATAAAAATAAATAAATAAATAAATAAGAAAAGAAAAACATCAAAATACAGCTCATATATCAACACAAAGACACAATCAACCAATAAAGATAAACTTCAATCCAACTTAAAAGGGGAATGGGATTTTCTGCAAATTCCCCGATAATCAACCTCATATATTGACAAGAAACCCAAAAATAATTATAATAATAAAAATAATAAACGGTAATCCAATGAAAATGCAAACTAGGTTTTGATGTACATTACATGATGGTTTCATCTAATGATTACTAATTTTAAAAAATGAAAAAAATGATAACCCAACTTCATATATCCAGTCACAAAATACACCCAATTATTGAAAAAAAAAAAAAAAAATCGGGTGAATCAAGGGTATGCCGAATGATTCGATGAATATTCGGCAAATTCGTCTCATTGTTGAATATTCGCTGAATTTTGTGATCATTATTTTTCTTCTCTCTCTTTAAGTCATATACACATCTCTCTCTTTTTCTTTCTCATTCGACAACCCAATAAGATCGCCTCTCTCATGCCCTAGCAAGATATCGCCCCTCTCCCATGAACCTATATGATTGATGAAAATTGAATAATTGAACCCCTTTTTTTGTGTGTGTATGGGGGGCGGAGATTGGTAAGGCATATGCGGATATGCCTAACATTGATGACTTCATATTAGTGGATGCTGATGTTTAATACTTTAATTAGGTAATTAGTTTGATAGGTTTGAAAACTTTAATATTACTTTTGAACAATGAATTTTTAACTAAGATGAATGATGAATGAAAATGCTTTTATTTTCATATGATTGCGTGTAGTTATCAATTATGTCATGTAATCATTAGGTGTTCCTTTTATTGACGGTTTATATGGTTATGCTAAACAATTTATATCATGCGATTCAAACTTCATGAATGAATGATCATACATATTACTGAATCATGCTTATTTTGTCCTTTTTGTTCATCAAAAACAAAAACATAATTTCTAATTTGAAAGGTATTATGATATATATTTTCATTTTTATTAATAAATTTGACCGAGTTTTACCGAATTGGACCCTTACCGAATTATTGCTGTATCCCGACTTTATGGCTATGCATATATCAATGAAAACACCCAGTGAATCAATATAAAATGCATCTTTTCAATAGTTTAAACCAATTACAATAGATAATAAAAAAAAATACCATGTGTTTCATCTATAACAAATAAGCAAATACATTAAATAAATAATAAACCTATAAACCCACCTGACATCTCTAACAATAACACCCAATTAATCAATAAAAATTAAGCCTTTTAAACAATTTAATCCCATCCCAATAGAGAATCGATAATTTCTATGTGGGTTTCATCTAAAACAAATAAATAAATACATTTTCCATCTCTCACAAAAATTCCCAAATAACCCATACAGATTCTACATTTAGAACCCTAATCTGATTAAAACAACAAATGGGTTTCGCTGAAATTACCATGTGGGTTTAATCTGAGCCTCGATTGAGGAGGCCCCACCGAGGTGGGTGCGACTTCTTCGTATGCTCTCTTCATTATTTGGTGCAAAAATCCTTCACAAAGTCTAAAGAAGACCTAAATTAATCTCTACGAATTGGAGAGCCCCCGAAGATCAATGATCGAGAAATTGAAGTTCTTATGAATTTTAAAAGAATGAAAAATGGGTGAAAATTTTCGATATATTGGAAAATGAACAGAAATTTGTAGAGAGAGAGACACTAGCAGACTCAAACTGATATACAAAACTATTTTCCAACACATGGCCACCAATAAACATAGTGCATTTGGCACCTACAAATTCAAGCAAAGATGAAAAAAAATAGGGTGTTAAACACTAAGACCTAGATCTTCTTCTAGCGGGTTATATTTAATGACTTTGAGCGATTTTAAATATCAGTCATACGATATATATTGGGTATTTAGGTTAGGCCCCATCTGATATGACATACGCTCCCGATTCTATATGGTGGCACACTTATTTTATTCAAATAGGTCAAATATGTATCAGATATGCAATAGATAAAATACTATATCCCTGATTATTTTATTTGGGGACTGACTCTCCTAATCCTCGCTTATAATTTTGGAAATTCATACCAGTAAAGTGAAATATTATTAATTGAAGGGTAATAGATAAAAAATATATATGTATGGGAGATTCGAACCATCCGATGTAAACACTCTAATATCAACATTTGTTCTTAATTTTGATAGATGTTATTAAAGTTCGCCAATCAAATGATTCACATCCACTTATAAACATAATCATTTGGTTGGAATATGTTCCATCGATGGATTGCCACTTGGGCAATTTAGATTGATCATAGATGTGTACCACATGGTACAATGATAAATCACACTTCAATGGTGTGAGATAAAAAGTTACATTTCAATAGTGGAAGATCATTTAGATACCACTGGGTGTTTAAATGTTGGCCTGGCATAGTCACAAAAATCGCCGAATTTTTTAATAATTTGCGAATTTAAGGTCCCCTGAATTATTCGCGAATAATTTCCTAATTTTTCAAACAAATTTGTGACTTACTAATTTTTTAAATATTTTTAACTTTTTTTTATAGTTTTAAATCTTTTTATTTTTGTTTTTAAATTTCTCTCACTGATTTTTCCTCAAAAAAATTTTCCGAACTTCTCAAATTTGTTAGATTTTTCTGAATTTTAACCTCGACGAACTATTGCCAAAGCCCGATTAGTGACTATACAGTCAGGAGCCATTATCCCCTTTTATTTGAGGTCTGCTTTTTGAGTCTTATTTCTCTCTTGTTTTTATCAGTATTGAACTTTCTATTTGCTTTGTCCTTGTAGCGACGCCTATAGGGTCTTCTTCATGCCTCCGAATATAATGATATTAAAAATTAAAATGATATATATTAAGGATCGAACGGCTACGAAGGAATTTCAGGGTGTACTATATCAACATTATTGCCACGTCTCATCTACTTGGGTTTGACTTTGTAAAACCTATTTATCCACTCATTTCTTTCTGACTATTTTACTTCTATAATCCTCATGTTAGTTCTTCATTCAAAAGTGACAACTCTTGGGCTATTGAAGTTGAGGGAGGCAAATGTTCAGATTTATATTTTGGAGTGAATTTTTGTATTAAAAATTATGATTTTAGGATTTTTTTCCTCCTTCAAAACGTGGGTCAAATATAAGGTAACTCCTCATTAATCCAATGCATTGAATTTTCTCATCTTTGATCACATTTTTTATGATGAAAAAGTCATAAAAATAATTATTTTTTTGTATGGGACCTCAATGACTTTACCTAAGTTGCCATAGCACCTGATGAAGCCATGTGTTGCCAACTGATTTAGTGTGCAACGTTTTGAGCTACATTGGAGTGTACAATCCCCACCTTATACATATATATATAAGGCTTAAGAAAACCCTCAAGATTTGGAATCGTGAAAGCTTTAGATCATATCGGATTGCCATAGAACAAGCTGAGATGAAGCTTGCAGATATTCAGTTTAAGTTTATATAGTGCAACAGAAATCGTTGTGCTCTCCCGGAGGAAGAAAAAACAAGCTATGTGGCACATGTATCTGCCCACGACATCAATGAATCGCTCTTGCTCCACAAATCCAAGAACCAAATGGCTCAAGTTGGGGGATTCAAACTCCAAATTTTTCTACTCGAAAATGGTCAACTGGGATCACACTACCAGTATCACAAGCGAAACCCGCTCTAATGGGTTTCTGATGACAATTGTTAGTGAGAAAGATGAAATCATTAAGGCAACAGCCAAGTACTTCAGTGATCTGCTCCATAAGCAAGCATCTTATTAGCAGACTGAATCTCCCTCGCTACAGTGGCTCGCAGGCATCTTACTAATGCACGTACCAACAGACGTAACAGCTGATATACTGGTTTGGGGGGCCGTTCTTTCGAAAGTGTTGGTCATTTTGTTGTAATGACCTTAGAAAAATGGCGTTCTTCGAAAACAAATTGTGACCTTAGAAAAATGGCGTTCTTCGAAAACAAATTCTGATGATTTCAGGTCAATATCACTGTGCAACATAGCTTACATGTTAATTTCCAAGTTTTTTGCTAGTCGTTTGATGTCTTCGATCATCAACACAACTCATATCACATTCATGAAGATAAGGAGCGTTCTCGCAAGCTATAGAAAGTTCTTAAGGATTATGATAGCCTGATGTTGCGCTTCTCGTAGTGCTCAGCTTGTGTGACCATGGTTGGGTGGAAGGATATTTGTAGACCGTGACTTGAAGGTGGGCTCGATGGTAAGCGCCGTAAGGAGTTTAACAACGCTTTTATGATGAAGCATTTTTGGAATCTCTACCAAAGGAACTTCGAAAGCCTTCAGGTAAATTGGGTCCACCATTAGAGGACCGAGAGCAGAAACCACTGGGACCTTAAAATCCCACAAAGCTAGTAGCGGGTGCTGTGTGGGGATGAGAGCAAGCCATTGATCAAACATGTTCTGAAAAGTGCCAGTGAAGCCAACTTTTGGCATGATCATTGGATCTAGGAGAGCTAAGAGTGATCAAATTGTTCCGGGCAGCGGTCGACCCTTTGAGGATGGAGTGTTTTGATTGTTTCGCTATATTTATTGTTTTTACAGTCCCAAAGAGAAAGAAAAAACTTTTATGACATAGATCATTAACCTAAAATGCTTGTTGATCATATGGCTAAAATCTTTTGATGAATACAACTTCTACACGGTGACCAACCTGCCCCCAAACCTCTAGTGCAGCAGTCCTGGCAGGGCCAAACAGGCTAATTTGCTTCCCTATTTTAGGTCACCGTTAAGGATGTGTTCCACACGGACTCAACATCTGACAGTCTGATGGGTGGGCAATGATCTCGAGATCTATTGTGTGGAAGAGTGGGATGAAAAAAGATCTCCATCTTCTGATTCAAGGCAGTGAATGGTTTTAACGGTGGAAAGCCTAGGCTGCTGAGACCCAATCTTCAGTTGCAAATCCTGGTACTCCGAACTAAAAGTAAATAAAATCTCCAATTACTCCAATACTAACAAACATATTTCTTCATTTTCTCTAAATTCATCAGCATCCCCATAAAAGCTTCTGCTTCCTACTATTAAGCATGAAAATTCTATTCAACAGAGTAGTTCTGAATCTGATCAAACAGCCTCCTAACAAGGAAAAGAAAAATCATTCTACAATCATCAAAAGAAGGAAAAAAAAAAACACACTTGCACAGTGACACATCAGTCCAAGCCTCCAGAGAAACCGAGCTCCAGGATCCAAGGCCCATCACGCCGAAAGGTTTCCATAATCAGATCAACAGCTTCTCAATTGCATCCTGTGTTTAAAAAAGGCAATAACTTTTATGTATGATAAAGCAGGTAGCCATAATGATTCAATAACTAAAAGTAATTTTATTTCGAAGTCGATACGAACTGAAGCAATAAATAACATAAACTACAGATTTGGCGGTTTTTCATTGTAACCAATTTTCATTAGCAAGCAAGTTTGACAATGTGCCACTGATTTTGAACGCGTGGCACTATTTTTCAGAAAGTGTGGCACATGATGCGAAGGAAATAATACAAAGATCTGGTGGGCTAAAGATTGCAGTGAAGAAACATCTCCATTATGCGATTCAGACCGTCAAATGCCTTTAAAATGAACGTGTAACATATAAATTAGGCGGGTCAAATATTCCATCAAAAAATATCACCTTCGTGAGATTCAAAGCAGATCAAACGCCTTTAAAATGAACAGCTACCATGGAAATTTCCAAAATCAGTTTTAGTTGCTCATTTTAAAGGCATTGCACCACAATTCGAATCACATGATAGCTTCAACCCACCGGAACTTTAGAGTGTGGTCTTCATATTTTCAGAAAATTAGTGCCATGTGTCCAAGTGATCCATTCTCAAGGTTTCTAGGGAACGGTGGTTGCTTACTACATCTTGGATTGAATGGTTCAAATCTTCTAAGGGGCACCCTTATTAGGCTAACATCGGTTCACATGATGTTCTGCCACCTGGACAACTTGGATTGGTGAAAGATGCATGCCACATGGCATAAAAAGTGTGCTTGCCTGCATTTCATCTGCTGGTGTAGGTGACACCTATTAATCTTTAGGTTAAAGATTGATAATATATAGAAGGTACCTTGAGTTGCTTTATTTGGGATCTCAACTGGCTGCCCTCGTTGCTCATCACTGAACAAGCAATGACAGGTCTCGTGACTCCACAAGCTCGACCAAGGGCTTGCTTGGATGGAACGAAAACATATGCCACATTCTGCACCGATAAAATTTAACAGTTATTTGTTTTTCTATTTTAGATAACAGAAATCTCGGAGAATAAAATACAAAAATAATAATGCCAACATAAGCTGCACCACCGCAAAATGGATATGAATTCTAAAAAAATTATTCACATTTAAGGCAAAAATATGAGAGCCAGTATAGAGTAACCGATGCACAGCATGTGAACCGTGCATTCTTTGCCTTGAGACACGTGGACCTAAAAAGCATGAATATCTGTTCGCATCTTAGTGACCATGTGGAGCATCCCTTGCATGCCGTCTTCTCATGATAGGATTGGTCACTCTATACCAGTCACTGAACTTGCTCACATTTTGAAGAAGTCAAGATTAAATTGCGATTTAAAAAAAAATAAATTAGGACTATTGAAAGTTTTGCAATTATATCGCGATTTATTTGCAACCTTTGCTATAAATCGCGATTTTTTCCAATATTTCTTTTTTACATTTTGTGTACTTTATAATCTTTCTTTAAAATAATATATAAAAAAAATCCCCAAATTTTCCCGAACTTGGTAATTTTTGTTGATTTTTTTCTCCCCATGGGGACTTATTTCCAACCCCTGACACTATGCACTATACTTGACCAAAATGTAATATACAAAGTTGAAAGCTAACGCTTTATTTTCTTCAGCATAAAAATTAATGATTTGAAAGAATCCGACAATTTCTAATATCTTAGGTTTCATTGGCATGACCAATAGCAAAGTCCTATGTCTATAACTCAACCTCTTCTTTAAGGCAGTGGAGGATTAAAATATTGCTATTAGAGCCTGACATCAGCCAACCCTAAGCAATAAGTATAATTGGCTTCAATTTGATGATGCCTACAAAAACGTGATTATATAAAGAACTAAGAAAATTTAAAGCAAATGAGAAAAAAGAATGGGGTTGGGCCTGTAGCATTATTTTTGTGGTTTTAATGGGAAGAGGTCATTCATTGAGTACATGTAACACTATTTTTTCATGAAGTGCGATACTTGATACAAAGGACCCAATGTCAAGATCTGGTGGGTGGAAGAGTGCAACAAAGAAACATCTCCGTGTCATTCAAAGCAGTCAAATGCCTATCAAATGATAGGTTGAAAGTTGAAACAGGTTTGGAGATTTACATGATAACCGTTCATTTTAAAGGGAGTTTGATCGCTTTGAATCGCAGGATAGACATGCTTCTTTGATGTAATCTTTGAGCCACCAAATCTTTACATCAGGTCCTTCACATCAACTGCCACACTTGATGGAAAATAGTGCCACATCTACCGAATCAGTGACCCCTTTCAATCTAGATTGGGAACGGGTCGGTTACTCTATAACAGCTCTTTCAAATTTGTCAAGTGTTTGGGCAGACTCTTTAAACACAACTCCAAAGGACCCTTTACAGTATTCTGCATCATTTGATCCTGTTTTGCTTTGGAACATAGTTACCATCTTGGAAAGCAAATTCTTGAAGCAAAATGGAAAAGAACAGCAGGAAACATGGGGTAAGACTAGCAGATATGTGAAATAAGAAAGCAATGGATAATAATTTTCAAAATACATGGAGGAACATTTATGAGATGCTTGGGAAGTGTTTCGAGAAACTAGTATACATAGAACACAAAACACACAAGATGTAACACCAAGTGTATAGGAAGCGACGTGAAGTGAAACTGCAAAATACAGGAAACACGTGTCAATCTAAGGCGAAAGGGAAGCACTATGAAAGGAAAGGCAGAAATAATTGAATTGGAACATACATGCTCTTCCTAGATTCTTTTGCAATGATAAAGTCACTCCGTCCTAAACAAAATATTAGAAAGTGGAGCCTAATCTCCCGATCCGACCAAGCTTCGAACTGAACATTCTATTCCTATATTAACGCCTGCCCTTCCTATACTCTCTCATAGTCACAAACTCAGGAGTTGGCAAAAAATCGGTAAGGGTCTAAGTTGGGAAAAATCGTTTAACATCGGTCAAAGTCGAAAAAAAAAAGAGAAGTTTAAAAATATAAAAACCTTCAAAAAAATATCAAATATATTTCAAGTTACAAGTAATCATTTTAATGAATAAAATAGGCAAAAAAGAAGACCAGGGAGCTCTGGGACGGGCAGGTAGTAGAGAGGGCGATAGTCCCTAAAATTTTTTTGTTTTTTTTTCACTCAAGTATAAGCGACAAAAAAAAAGAAATCAAACAACCTCACAACATCGCCGATTAACCGGCCGAGTCACCGACCTTTTCCATTTTTTTTGTATAAAGTCAGAGACTTTTGTGACTATGTACTCTATTATGACTATAATGTATCAAAAATAACAATCGTGATAAATTGTTTGCACTGCTTTGTTTGGAAAACAATAAAACAGAACATTCGTTATAATTCAATAAACAAATCTATACTTGCTAGTAGAGATGTCGATTCTGCTTTAAGGATGCCTCCTAAACAAAGTAGAACTACAAAAATAAGATTCTAAATATAATTTTAACACAGAAAAAGCCACCCACACTAGTATATTCCCATTTTCCAACCCAATGATGGCATGATTATAAATAATATATCCATAGATAAGTAACACTTTTCAATATTTTCTTGGGTACCTTTAAATTCACCTACCGAATCTTTGAGTTCACCGACATTGACTGGTTTGAGTCAGACAATGGAGATCTTTTTTGTCCCAATCTTTCACACTGTAGATCTTGAAATCATGGGTGTACCATCAGACGGTCTTTTTTATTTCACGTGGCACACATCCCAGAATAGTGACCTTCACATCATGTGAAACTTATCACACTCAAACCCGATTTTAAGGTCATTTTTTGGGATATGTGCCACACGAAAGTAAAAAACTGAACGTCTGATGGTATGCCCATGATCTCAAGATCCATCGTATGAAAGACTAGACGAAAAACAATCTCCATTGTCAGATTCAAAGCAGTCAATCAGTCAATCGGTTTAAGCATAGGTGACTCAAAGATTCAGTGGGTGAATTTAGAGGTACTTTATTGTCTTTTGAACAGGTGAACCATAATTATTGTCAACATGCATATATATATATATAAAACAAAGGAAAACAAACAAATCCCCAAAAGGAGCTACGGAAGCCTAAACTTTCTAATGACTAGAGCATCAACGACCAACCTGCCATTGATTAAGCAAAAGAAAAATGCATTCCCTAAACGGGAAAGAAATCCAATACTTTTTACTTCCAAATAAAATACAATGCCAACAGATAACAATCGCCACCAGCTCAGTAATACACTCGATAGAAAATGTTTGAAATGCTTGTATGGGCTCAATCTCCAGCTTCTCACAAGATTTTTTCATTAAAGGACCATTTTAGTTTCATATTTATAGCATTTCAATTTTCAACAGCACAAATCATGAAGAATTAACAATGAGTACTATGCATATTCAGGTGTAGGACATTAATAATTTAAAGGATACTGGGGCATCACTGATCCTATGGCATTATCAAGCTTATGAAAAACCTTTTACCCTATCAATCATGTCAAAAACAGCCCTCCACAGATGCCAGGGTTCCTACAAATCTGTGAAAGTCAGCTTTTCATAGGATAGATAATGTCAACAAGAGATCAGACCCTATATGTCACCTTAGACTTAAGAGCAGCAGCAAGAAGCCGAGCAGTAAGCAGAAGAGAGGAAATAAATTAGTAATAGGAAGAAGGTGAAGATAGAATACAGGCCGATGGTTACGAAGCTTCAAAAGATCTAATAATAGGTCAGTATTTAGTGGGCCTGTAAGAGAATTAACGGACCTCTTTTTAAGGTTCAATCAAGAGCAGATGATCACTAGTCCCACACAGCGTGATTTGACCATCACGTGTGAGGAAGTGAAAGACAAATCAAGCACAATGCGGTTAGGGTCTGACGAAGATCCATTATTTCGAGATTTGTGGAGGGGCACATGATCTTAAACGGAATTGCATAATAAACTGTCAAACATGATATTATATATTTAGTTTAGGAAACTTATTTTAAGTAGGATAGTTTATTTAGAACAATGTAAAGGCTATTTTAACTAAATGTCTCTTATTTCTGTAAACTGCAGTTTTGGTTGAATGCATCAAAGTTTTGGAGCTCTTGAAGCCCTTGATAGTTGGGTCAGGATCAAACCGATTATCTAAGTACCCAACCTGAATCTTACCCAACCCGTTTACTGAAACCATCAACCCGAACTCAACCCAACGTGATTAGCAAAAACTTGGGTAACCTATGTTTAAATATAAGGTAGGAGTCGGGTTGGCTCGGGCTCGGGTTAAGAAACTTCAAACCGAACCCGATAATTTGGAATTTTCAACCCAACCTGATGGGTTGAAAATCTGAACCCAAACCTGAACCATGGCTGCTCGGGTCACTTTGACCTGTCGGGTTGACCTGACCCATATGCACACGTAAGAGAGATTCAGTGGGAATCTCTTGATTCAACCGCTTTTGGAACACTGTTTTCTCTTCTTGCAGATTTTTACTGGTTTTGTTGTAAAAACCTAGCGTCATCTCATCCCTAGTGGCTATCGTCTTGTTCGCAGCTGCTTATGGGTTATTGTCCTCTTTTGACATAATTTAGAATAACTTGATATATTTTTCTACATCTTATTCAAAAGAACTAAATCAGAATGACTGAACAAATATACAGTTGCACATCTACATCTCAAACTCAAAACACCAAGCATAAAACATAATTTTTTTTAAAAGTAGAAAAAGGGTACCTTGTCTTCAGCGAGTAGGGGCAAATGGAGAAGAATTTCAAGTGGCTCCGTGTCAGCCGCCATCACGATGAACTCCGAATGACCCCTATTCTAAGCTTTAGTGGCTGAAAAAAAAAAAATAATAATAATAATAATGTTACATAGTGGTGGTTAGCTAAGCACTATCAAAGATCATACTGCTCCCTCCGGTGCTCTTATTGATCGAACACACCACATCAATTGGGTTCCTCTAAAGTAGACTCCAGCCCTAAAATGGAATAGCGGGGTTTGACTGACATTTAGAAACTAAAACAGAATAATAGTGTTTAAATGACCTTACATAATCGAAGTAGGCTTTTCCTACACCACTAAAGTATGTCTTATTGTTACACTACTGGGCATAAATCATCATCCGTTTGAATAGTTCAAGAGGCAGCCCATAATTGGATTGGAACATGTCTCAACGAAAGAATCCCACCTATTAGCAGCTGTGAACCATCCAATTGGTGAAATTTGTTATCGACCGTTAAAAAATAAGAATAACGGTAAATATTGGAGTGCACAGATCGAATGGTTCAAATATCCCAAAAACATACATTTTCCAGCCCACTTCAGTCTGTCCATCATTGGAACATATCACAACGAAATAATCACGCCTGCAAGGCAGATGTGGATCATCCCATTGGTGAACTTTAATATTGATCACTAAAAGACAAGAGCAAACTTAATATTCGAGTTCACATATCCCAAAAACAGATCGGATGGTTCAAATATCCCAAAAACTTTGATTTCGGGCCCACTTCAGCTCAATTTATGACCTATAATTTGTCTTCAATGAGCTAAGCTGACAGCTTATTGTAGACAATGACTAGATACTGATCTGAATGCATGTCAGCTGCATGACGTTGAGCAGTCTGCACAGATTTCCATGCACATCATATCTGCGCACAACTCAAGGTCCATGAGACATGCAGCTCACAAGAGTTTGACAAATACATATCAGCTATCCTTTGATGGCTTGGATTGCTCACATCTCACACCTTGAATGGCATAAGATCATTTAAAAACCAAATATTCACAGAGTTCTAATTGTCCAAAAGGGGCAGAGCCATGATTTTCTTCGACAAAGGGCAACAAGATATCGTTGCCAAAGAAAATGAGTCAGGATCACGAGCAACAAGTGATTTGTTACTGGGATCATGGATCAAAATTTTGGCTGAAACGTTTCAGTTCCGGGCCTACCTGAAACAAAAATAAGGAGAAATTCGGCTAAGGACCGAAATTCCAAATTATCAGCCGATAATTTGAAACTTTTGGCCAATAATCCGAAATTTTGGAATATATATATATAGGAAAAGGCCTCCGTCCTCCCATGGAGGACGGTCACCGTCCTCCAAGCTTCCACGTGGAGCTCCACGTGGCACCCAAAATATTGTTTCGATGCCACGTGGAGCTCGGGTGCATTGCTTAGATCATCTTTGAAAAAAAAAAAATTTGAAAACTCATCTCCACCGTCTGTTTTTTGAACCGTGAAATGTGAACCAATGAAACCCGTCAAACTTTGACTTATGGGTTTAAAAAGTTTTTTTCGATTTTTTTTTGTAATATTAATCTATACCGTCCACTTGTGCTCCACGTGACACCCAAACACTGTTTTGGGTGCCACGTGGATCTTGGAGGATGGTGACCGTCCTCCAATGGAGGACGGTGACCGTCCTCCAATGGAGGACCTAACCGGCTCCCATATATATATATATACCATTGGAGGACCGTGACCGTCCTCCAAGATACACGTGGAGCTCCACGTGGCACTCAAAACAGCATTTGGGTGCCACGTGGAGCACAAGTGGACGGTATAGATCAATATTTTTTAAAAAAATCGAAAAAAAACTTTTTAAACCCACAAGTCAAAGTTTGACAGGTTTCATTGGTCCACATTTCACGGTTCAAAAAACAGACGGTGGAGATGAGTTTTCAAATTTATTTTTTTTCAAAGATGATCTAAGCAATGCACCCGTGCTCCACGTGGCATCGAAACAATATTTTGGGTGCCACATGGTGCTCCACGTGGAAGCTTGGAGGACGGTGACCGTCCTCCCATATATATATATATAAGGTCTTTTGCTTTGAATATTTTTTGGTTCCCATACATTTACCCGAGTTTCATTCCTTTGCACTTAGTTTATTTTTTATTTTTCTCCTCTCCTCTCTCTTTCCATAGGTTGATGAAATTTCACCAGATATTGTCAGATCTTGACGAAATCCTGTCGTATCGTACCATAACTTACCGAATCTCGTCGGATTTCGCCAAAAATTGATGGATTTTGACGGATTCTCGCAGGACTTTGATGGATTCACTCCCAAAGTTACCGTAACTTATCGAATATCATCGGATTTCTCCATATCTAGTCATATCTCGCCGAATCTTCCCAGATTTAGCCAAAGCTTGTCGAGTATTGCCGAATTTCATCAAATATTGCCAATATTCAGCCGGATTTACTCTTAATAGTTCAAATACGTTTCCTAATAATGAGAAAGAGTTACAAAAAAAAAGTTCATAGCAAATTTTTGAAAATTACCAAAAATTTGTCTAAAATTTAACCAAAGTACGGTTCGAGTGATCAACGAAACTGAAACCGAAATTTTGATCCATGAATGGGATTAGTTTTTGGGATGTGAGCCATGTCAGATCAACATGTACATCGTCTGATAGGTAGATCTTGGTGTAAATGATTCAGTTTCCATCATTTGATTCAAACCAGATAAATGCCATAAAAAATTAATGGCTACCAAATAAAATCCAACATACCATCAATTTTAGAAGGTGTTTGACCGCATTGAATCAGTATCATCCTTCATTCCAATCTTTTACTCAATAGATACTGAGATCACGGATGTCAAATCGCATGGAACACATGATGGTTCCACACATAATACATCTGAAAAAGAGACTCAATACCAAGAGTGTTGACACTCGGATCGGTACTACTACTAAGTGCCCCCCTTCCCCTGCCCCCCTGCCATCCAAACAATTGTTTATAATCAACTACAAAAAATCATTAGCAGATTAATTTTCTGCCATAGGACCCATCAAAGAGGCACCCAAATGATCATACGTTAGAAACAAAGGTGGATCATACACTAAACCCTAAACTTTAGGGCTATCGCCCTCTCTGCCGCCTGCCCGTCATAAAAGCAAGCTGCTTTTATTTTCTTGCCTATTTTCTACTATTTTTTCATTAAAATAATCATTTTTAACTTGAAATATTTATGGTATGCTTTTTTAATTTTTTATATTTTTTAAATGTTTTTATTTTCTCAGAATTTTTCAGACTTTTACCGATTTTTGCTGATTTATTGCTAAGACAACAGACTTTGTGAGTTGTGACGATGACTCCAAACCATTAAACACACAAAAACTAACCATCATCTATTAAGCAAATGTGTCATATAATTGCATAAAATCATTGAAAAAACAAAAATCCTTTGACCATCATAGTAAAATTGAATAAAGAAATAAATTTTATATATATATATATATATGTGTGTGTGTGTGTGTGTGTGTGTGTGTGTGTGTGTGTGTGTGTGTGTGTGATTTTTACCTTCATTAGCACCCTTTTTGGGCTGTTTAAAGTTGGCGGCTTGCTGAATGAGATCCAATGTGGTTATAGTAAGCTGCGCATCCGCTAGTGGGTATGCTTTCGGATTCACGGCTTCTGTGCTCTGTTTATTTTACATAAAGAAAACAGAAAACAATAGTTAAAAAAGTAAAATTAATGAAGTCATTCAACAGCTCGTGAGAGAGAAAGAGAATACCATTATCACTTAATTTGATTTTGCTGTAAAGAAACAAAGACAGATGGAAACCGGGGTAGGGTTGAGGGCATATAGATAGGAAATCTGTGACCTAATAGGGTTTCTCATGTTTGTGGGTAGGGCTCTCAATTGGCCGGGTCAGCCCAGATTATGGGCCGGACCAGTCCAGATTATGGTTGGCACTCGGCCCGAGAAAAGCATTATCTTTTGTGAAGCCAACCCGATCGGTACCCGGATTGGGCTAACGGGTTGAGCTAATCATGTGATGACCCGGATTGATTTGGGTCGAGCTTGGGTTGAATGTTTCAACACCCAGCTTGAACCCGGTCCGGATAAAAAATTAAGAATATATATATATATATATATATATATATATATATATATATATATATATATATATATAATCATTTTATTTAAATGATAAGAAAAAATGCACTTCATAAATAGAAACCCTAAAAGAGGGTTCTTATTTTATATCATAATCTCCCACTTGTTAAACTTTCTCTCTTTGAAAATTGATTTAAAAATTTTTTTACCAAATTTTTTTTTTTTTAAAAATTGCTCAAAAAAAGCCCAAGCCCGGCTTGATATGAACCGAGCGTGGGCTGAGTACATAGCAGCCCGAGTTAGAGTAGAGCCACAAAATTTGGAAATCTGGACCGTTGAGAACCCTAGAGCTTGGTATATGGTACCCGTTCCCAATCTTAATTTGAAATGGTTCACTAACACATTTCATTACTTTCCATCTTGTGTGAATACTATTAGGGCATATTTGGATAAAAACACGGGAAATGTAGGACAGTAAAATAATATTCCTACATTTTCTTATGAATACCCGAGTTATAGAAAATCATGAAATTCTTTTGTTTTCCTTTATTTTTCGTTGTTTGGATAATCATATTACCAGCTAAGAAAACGCAGGATTAAGGAAATCTTGTGTTTGGATACATATGCGAGAAATTCTATGAAAATAACATATTCTAACAAAAAAAGTCCTAATACCAGAAAAGATCATCCCAACTGAAAAACAACTGTAATATCATAAAAATGATCATTCACAAGAATGATCTACAAAAATGACCATCCACATAAATGACTGATCATGGGCATAGGCCTGTCGTTAGATGATTAAATTTTGATTCTGCGTGGAGATCATGGGCGTACCATGAGAAGGGTTCTGGAGTCACTTTTGGAATGTCTTCCACTTTATATTAACATCTGGCCGTCTGATAGGTGGCCATGATCTAAAGATCAATTCAATGAAATATTGGGAAAAAAATTATTTTCATATATCCATTGAAGGCAGTCAATGGTGTTAAAGGTAAAAACCATAGATTACAGACATTAATTTTTGTTTGCTAATACCCATATACAAGTAACATAAAATAATTGAATGCATTGTTGTCGCTGCGAATACCATTTCAAACCCCTAGACCTTCGACACAATAGATCTTGAGATTATGGTCCAATCTTTAGATGGACAGATGCTGATTTCACGTGACTCACCCATCGAATAAATTATCCAAGAAATATGTACGATATATGCTCATAATCATATTCACTTTTTGAAATGTGTACATGTGAAATCAAAATCTGATTACTTGATAGAAGTCCCATGATTTGAAGATCTAATGTGTCGAAGATTGAGCTGAAAAATTGTAACAGCCTGACTTTTCCAACATTATTTAAGTGAAATAAATATATTTTTTTCTGTTACTTTGATTTCCATAAATATATATATTATTGTTTATTAATAGTTTCATAAGTCATAAATTAGCCTAGTGGTTGAGAGGTTTAGAGTTTGTCTTTGAGGTTAAGATATCAAACCTTTATTGTATTATAACCCTTAAGTCACTTCCAAACAATGAAAAATCATAGAAAATAGAATACGAGTCTAAGTATTCATATAGTCTAAGTATTCATATGTTTCCCCCATATCCAAACAAGCCCTTAAATCCACCCAAATTTTTGTGTTCACCCACACTGTTGTTGAATTAGATGGTGGAGTTCGTTTATCTTCTATCGCGTGAAAGATTAGGACAATAAATAATCTACATCGCTTGATTTAATGCAGTCAATGTGTTTTAGCATGAGTGAACTCAAAGATTTGGTGGGTGAATTTATCTAAAGATCTACTGGATCCATGCATTAGAAAAACATCTAGATTTGTGAATGAAAAGGATATTTTTCTTTAAAATAAATGGCTAGGGTAATAGAGTAAAAGGAATAAGGGTCAAGATGAACCTTGGAAGGTTGCGAACACACATCAGGTGCCATGTAACACGATCAATCCAAAACAATACTTGGTTGGGTTAATCTGTCACGTGGCATATGATTAAAATAATAAATAAATAAATTTGTTCCGCTCTAATTTCATGAGTCAAAGATACCTAAAAAACTAATACATTAATTGAGCGCCTTTGACCATATTTCGATTGCAGATATGCATCACTTTTTTGTATGATTCCTATTCATTACTGTATAAGTTTGTTGTGGCAGCCGATCTTCGGGATGGGTGCCACATGCTGCGTAATGGTTTGGATGTAGCCTTTATCGAGCCTCAAAATAATTTTAGGCTATGTTTCACTTAAAAGAGTAGGTTTAAATTGTTCTTTTAAAAAGACTTATGCTGCATTTAGGTTAGCTCTTTCAGGGCAAAGAGCATCTCATTTGCTTTTTGGCTCCAACAGAGAATTGCTTTCATGTTTGGTAACACAGCACCTTGCCCCATTTACTCTAACGGGGAGCTATTTTAAGTGTTAAAATTGTTCTTTGTTTGCTCTTTGCCTGAGTAGATTTTATCTGCTCTGACAGAGAGCGGGCATAGAGCTGCTTCTGCTCTTATAAGAGCTAACCCAAACACAACCTTAAATTTTGCTCTTTTCACTCTTCCAAAGACCTAAGAGCACTTACAACTAAATATACTTTCATACTAAATTGCTCTGTACTAGAGCAAAGAGTTGCTCTTTGCCTCCAAAGAGCAATCACAAACACAACCTTAAGATTTACATGACAAACTCTCACGGTATTGGCGTGTGATATGAAGGACCCCATTTGAAAATGAAGTGGATCAAAGATTATTCTTTGCATCACATGCCACACATGATGAAGAATAGTGCCAAGTGTAGTATGTTTAAGAGTATTAACGTATTCCAACTAAGGTTGTTAACGGGTTGATCAAGCCAAAATTTTGGTTACCGGATCGGCCAAGCATATATAATAAATTGCAATTTTAAAAAAAGTTGCATTTTAATCACAAATTTTTAAAAAAATCATACCTTTTATAATTAAAATATTTTTTTTCAAAAAAATGATTTTTTTGCAATTTTTTTCCTATAAATTCAATAATAAGGATCAAATTAAGGGTTTTAGTAAATAGGTCGGGTTGATCCCTCAATTTTTTTTCCCATTTTTTTTCATCTTTTTTCTTTTTTCCTTGCTGATTTTGTCTTGATTTCCGACTTAATTAGTAACTATGCCCCCAACTCATCATAGGTCTTGGGTATGCGTTTGATTTGACTCAAAAACTTCCCGACCAGACCATCTTCAAAACTCTTTCCTTCTTACAAGTGGTGAAGACTAGGTTATGATAATCCAAGTCTGGCCTAAGCATGTGCAAGCTTATTGTCATGCTCGCGCGCAATACCGGATCTTTTCCATCGTATTTGTATCATATATATATATACTTTGTATACTTATAGATAATAGAGATATACGGTATACTCTAAAAAAATAGAGATACTAGAGAGGCTCTATAGAAGATTCTACATTAAGAGAAGTCTAGAATCATGCAAGAGTGTAGAAAGTTAAAGAGAGAACTTTGAAAGAGTGTGAAACCAAGAATTAGTATAGAAACTTCTAGAAAAAACTTTAGAGTATTGTATTATCATTGGATGAATGGCATATGTCCAAATCTCTTATCATTCATTGTACACTAGAGATCCTATAAATAGGAAAGAGGGCTAATTTGTGAGCGACCTCAAAACCTCATAATCTTATAAGCCTTCTTCTTGAGTGTAATAGAAACTATTCTTTCTATTCCCTCTTTTGAGTATTTTTCTCCTTTCCAGTGACTTTCACTGATTTGGGTTCAATTCTCGCTTCCCACATTGTTGACCGCAAAGAAAGTCGAGGAAGGGTGCATTGCTCAAGAGCAAAAGCTTTGCTTAACACCAATGTGGGGAGTAGGTTATGGGTTCAATTCTCACTCTTGTTGCCCGCAAAGAAATACTCCGATCGGCCAAAAGGATGTAAAATGGTAGAGATGAGGAAGGGTTAAAGAAGGGTTAAAAATGGGTATATATACCCTCAGAAAGGGTTAAAGGAGGATTCAATTTTTTAAAAAATCGTACCTTTTATAATTAAACACATGTTTTTTTTCAAAAAAATGCAAAAGCATTTTTTGTAAAATTTTTTTTTGATAAATTCAATAATAAGAATCGAACTAAGGTTTTAGCAACCAGTGGGTTAATCCCTCAATTTTTTATTTTTTATTCATTGTTTTTCTATATTTCCAATTTTTTTCCATTTATTTTGGCCTAATGTGCAAGCCCCCTAGTCCCAATTATAGCCGTCAAAAATATTCAAATTGGCTTAACAAAGAAAGCGTTAGCCTAGTTGGTACCCTCCCTCCAACGTGGGGAATAGATCATGGATTCAATTCTCGTCCTCTATGTTGTTGCCTGCAACTGTTCCATGTGTATACTTGCTTTAAAAAAAGCTAAATCATTTATTCTCATAAAAGTGAAGAGTTTGGAAATCATTATTTATAGTCTTTTATTTATTATTTATTTTTAATTAAATATTACAAGTGAAACTCAGTATTAGTATCATATATAGAGCCCAATGGACCTAAGGGCTCAAATTCAAACTCATCCCGCTTTAAATTTCGGGCTTAAAATGCTAGCCGAACTGGTAGAGTTTATGTTAAGCTCAAACCCTCCTTAAAACAAACATGATCTAACGGGTTGGGTTAGTTTACCCAGCCCATTTCCACCCCTATACCTCCTCGATTGTGTATATATAAAATATCGGGCTGAATTGAGTTTAACCTAACCCAACCTTTGAGTTGACGAATGTTTCTGTATCCAATCAGAAAAGAAAATTTTTTATGATTAAAACGTCTCATGATACAAGTGCACGCAACCCGTGTTGGGAATTGAAAATCAACTTCAGTGAGCTGGCCCCGTAGCATAAAAACTAGCGTCAGTGGGCTAACCCCAAAGAATATACTATAAAATCGATGAATGAATTGACATGTTAAAACAAGCTTTGGTGGGCTAGCCTGATATAACCCGTATATTATCTGTGTTGCTACTTTTTTGCGATAAATAATAAACCACATTATTTTGGTAAATAAAATAAGCGCACTGAGACATTTTGGTAATTTGCCTAAGAAACATTTAGGGCAGGCCGGGTAGCTGTTGAACCCGACCAGTTAACAGCCCAAGTTACCAAATCCAGAACTGAAACAGGGTGTAAAGTTGTGAGTGCTGGCACCCCCAGCACACTGTAGCACATATCCACTGTCATACTTAAAACCCCAAAAACTACCCCTGGCTCATTTCTTCATCCTCCAAAAACCCTTCTAAAACCCTCCATTCACTGCCATACTTAAAAAATGTCTTCTCTCTATCGTTTCATAAGAACTCCTGGCTTTCTCTATCGCCCCTTCTCCTTCTCCTCGTTCACCTCTTCTTCTTCTTCTCCTCCTCTCAACTTCCATCAACGACCTCTTCCAAGAACGCAACGTCAAAAAACTCGTGGAAAACTTCAAAATTCTCTCATCCAACTACCGTTTCCGATGCAAACACCGCATATACGATCGCACCGTAACTCACCTCGCCAATGCCAAATGCTTCGATTCCATCGAAGCCATACTTGACCACCATAAACAATTCCTCTCCTCCGAAGGCTTCGAGGTCCGTCTGATGGCTCTTTACGAAAAATCAGGCATGTTCGATCACGCCCGCAAGCTGTTCAATGAAATGCCCAACGTCAATTGCATCCTCATTGTCAAGTCCTTCAATGCCCTTTTGAGCTTTGCTGTCGATTCAAAGAAATTCCACAATGTAGGTGAGTTGTTTCGAGAATTGCCATCCAAATTGGCGTTAGTTCCTGTCACGCCCCGAAATCCAATACATGATCCATTTCAGCACATGAACGCATTTAATACTCAAAATTCAAATAAAGGAAACATAACGGTCCATTCTCATTAATAAAATTTAAAATTACATTTATTTCCAATTACAACGTTTAAACAATTCCTAACCAACGCTAAACCAATAAGTCTTCTAGGGTCTCCTCCTGAAATGCAGCTTTTGAGCCACGAGGTTCGATCTCTGAAATTTAAATAGCAACGAGGGTGAGATAAAATTCAACAAGTAACCCCCAATAATTAATATGACTCTATTGTCAATTTTATCAGTTTGAAATTGAGAACTTCCTTTCAAATAAGAATATCATCAGCTATACCATCAAATAATTTAATATAAGAAGAAAATAACTTTGTTTACAATTGTACTTCATATATTGTATAATTGTTAATTAATAACACCGATCCAAGTGCAGTTACATTCATATCATCATTCATCATTCATCATGGATACCAATCACAAGGAGGGTTCCATATTTTCATTAATCCCATTGTCAATCGTGCCGATCCGGTTTGATGGGTTTACTTCGTATTACGGAAGTACACAAATAGATCCGTTCATTCAATACTACCATGCGGCCCCATGGGGATCTTAATAAAATCATATCTTATTCATCTTTATAATATTCATCATTTCTAAAGTTCTTCATATCAGTTTCTTTTGAAAAACTTATCTCAATATTTTATAAATTTTCATTTCAAAATAGTAAATGATATCTTATACAAATTAAACTAAGTAAACAATGATTATGACATTTATCTCTCTAACAATAATATAATTCAATTTGGAATAATCATCACCAAGTAAAGCAAGTCTAAACTACTATTATGAATAATTCAGTATCTACTTATCAATATTTTAGTATATACTATACAAAAATAAAGACATCATTATCTAAATAAGTAGCTGTGTAAAACATGTTATCGGATAGGTCACTTGCCTCAATCGTTAGATTCGAGGGTCTTATGAGGATAGTATGAGATTTCACGATTTCAAGTAGTTATCTAGGTACAAGAAAATTTCGGTCAAGAAGAAAGAACAAACTATAGTAGGTTATCGATGTAAAGTTGGATTCTATCGAGTTATTTCAAATCCTTATTTTAAAAAATATTTAATATCTAAAATTCTTAATTTAAACAACTTTATAAATCAGTTTTAAAACCCTTGACTTAATATTAAACAATTACTTAAATCCTTTTTAATCTCAGAATCTAATTTCATATAATTATATTTTAATATAAAACCAACATATAAATAGACTATATATAAAGTTGGATTATAAAAATATAAAAGCAGAGTATAATCTAAAATAGAAACCGAATGAAAAATTATATTATAGAACAGAATATGAAATCAGATTATGTAATAAAAACAGATTATAAATCAGATTTATAAAACTAGGATGAAATTCTTGTTTTAATACAAGTTGCGTAAAAACAGATTATAATAAAACAGGTTATAAAAATCAAATTTATAAAAATCAGATTTGTAAAACAGATTATAAAATCAGATTTATAAAATTCGATTTGTAAAATAGATTATAAAAATCAGATTTTGTAAAACAGATTATAAAAAATCAGATTTATAAAATCAGATTTGTAAAACATATTATAAAAATTAGATTTGTAAAACAGATTTATAAAATCATATTTGTAAAACAGATTATAAAAAATCAGATTTGTAAAATAGATTATAAAATCAGATTTATATATAGAACTAAATTTTAAAATCAGAACTTGAAATTCCTGTTTTAAAACAAGTTTAGAGATAAATTTTAAAACTAGGAATTAAGTGAAAAATCAAAAATAAACTAGAATATTAAAATTTATCTACATAACTAGAACTTAAAAGAATAAAACAAAGGATTAATATATCTAATCTATGGTTTAAAGAACTAGAATTACAAAACTAAATCTATAGAAAAATAAAATATCAAACTATAACTAAAATATAAAAACTTACCTTAAGGAAGGAGAGAAGAACAAATCTTGAAGGAGAACTTGGAGAAGATGCTTTGGTGTGGAAAAGAAAGGAGGAATATGCCTCTATTTATAGGATCGGTTGGGGTGACCGTTTATCTTTTGAATTAACTTCGCGAGTAATGGTGAGCGTTTACTGAATTGAAGAAGAAGAAAGAAAACGGAAGAAAATGACATCTGCTATGCGTGGGTTTAATTTGGGCTTTTAAGTTGTAAAGGGAAGGTTAAGGTGTACAACAATTACAAGTTAGAGTGTGTGTGTGTCATAGGTTGAATCGGGTCGGGTGGGGTCGGGTCGAGCTAGGATTTGGGTCAAGTAAAGTTTGGGTCGTCACATTCTTCCCTCCTAAAAAAAAATTTCGTCTTCAAAATTTACCTTATTACCTTAGTACCTTAGGCTTTTTTGAAACATTCTTTCCCTCTAAAAAGAATTTCATCCTCAAAATTTTCCCTTAAGTATTTTCGAACAATTGTGGGTACATCTGGTGCATCTCGTCTTCATGTTCCCATGTTGCATCGTCTCCGGAGTGATGTTGCCACAGAACTTTTACTCGAGGAATTCTTTTGCTTCTATTACTGTGACTCTTTCAATCGATCATTTGCGTTGGTGTTTTCACAAAAGACAGGTCTTCTTGTACTTCTAAAGGTTCAGAGTAACATGTGTGTAGGATCAAATTTATAATCCCTCAGCATCGACATGTGGAAGACGTTATGTACGTTGGCTAGTGATGGAGGCAAGGCCAGTTGGTAAATGACTTTTCCAATCTTCTCTAGAACTTTGAACGGTCCGATGAATCTGAGACTGAGCTTTCCTTTCTTTCCGAATCGCAAAACTCCTTTAGTTGGTGATACTTTCAGGAACACATGGTCCCCAACTTCATATTGACGCTCTCTCCGATCCCGGTCAGCATAACTCTTTTGTCGATTCTGAGCGGCAATGAGACGCTCTCGAATGATTTGAATATTTTCTGTGATTTCTTTCACCAGTTCTGGTCTGAGCAGACTTCGATCTCCGACTTCCTCCTAACAAATAGGCGAACAATAAGGTCTTCCGTAGAGTACCTCGAAGGGTGCCATCTGGATACTTGCTTGATAACAGTTGTTGTAGGTGAACTCGATCAACGGCAAATGATCGTCCTAGTTTCCTTTGAAGTCCAACGTGCAAGCTCGTAACATATCTTCTATCGCGCGAATTGTCCTTCCAGCCTGTCCGTCGATTTCTGGATAAAAAGCAGTGTTGTACTGTAGCTTTGTGCCCAACTTTTCCTGTAACTTCCTCCAAAGTCCTGACATAAGCTTTGAATCCCAGTCTGACACGATCTTCATTGATACACCATGCAATCGGACAATCTCCTTAATATATACCATCGCGAGATGATGCGATTTTTAATTGTGATGTTTTACTCGCAAGCGCACGAATCAGATTGTATATAGTGGGTGCGGAGTACGAGATCGTTCCCAAGAGAACTATTTTTGAAAGATCTAAAAAGACAAGACAGTAATTCAAGAAATTCACTAAGATTTAACAGTATTCTACCAGTCTTATGATTTAATTTTGTGAGAAGACAATTACTGACTACAAACTAAGACTTAACTGATAATTCAAAAGTAAAGATAAAGATGAAGATACTAAATCCTCCCATCTTTGGTTTGTTCTTCCCATAATACAAATCTAAGGATTAAACTATGAGATATACCATTGAAACACATATTTTATGGAAGATAAATGGTCAAAACCCCGATAGGTTCCACGTTGCATCCCTGCAATCAAGACTTAGATAATTTTCATATATAGATCTGGGATCAAGGGCATGACTCGACACACTTGATCTCAGGTTCAAATAAAAATCATCCCCAAAGTGGGTGAAAATTCTAACAAGAATACCACCATAGATCTGAAATCAAGGGTATGGCTCGACACACTTGATTTCAGATTAGGGAGTAATTGAGATAAAATTACCATTACAAATCCAGGATCCAGGGCATGGCTCGGCACACTCGATCCCGGATGATAATTGTAAGTAGATTCACACAATGAAAGCAAAAAGACCATATAATAATGATTGGGGTAAAATTTCCGTCATAGATCTGAGATCCAGGGCATGGCTCGGTACACTCGATCCCAGTTAGTGGCGGGAATTTCATCCGTTTGTGATAACATAACAACCATAAAATAAGATCTCATATTTTAATCCTAAATTTATATTATTAAAAGTACATCCCTCGGATGGAAATCATTAGATCCCCATCCCTATGAATTTAGCCACACATGCTGTAATTAAATGACAAATAAATAAGAAAGGGAAAATAACATCAATTTAATGAATTAAAAATACCTCAAATTTCAATAAAAATTACTTTGATCTACAAGTACGATGATTTTCAGAAACGAAATTAATGTAGGAATTAACTGAACAAAAATAATAAACTGAAGGAATGAATACTGAAAAATTAAAGGAACAAAGCTCTAAAAAAGGAACAATAAAAACTCTCTATTTCTATGTTTAACTATGAAAAAGAAAAATTAAAACTAACTCCCTAAAAATAATCTCCTAAAATTATTATTCAACTCGAAGTGTTTGCTCGGGTTTAAATAGTTTCTCAGTCGCAGAAGTGTCCCAGCTCGAAAAGTCAGGGTCGATTAATCGACCCTATAGGGTCGATGCATTGACCCAGCAAAGAATCCCTAAAAATATGCTTTAAAGTGTCAGTTCCATGTCAGACTACTGTTGCCCCTCGATTAATCGAGCAAAATGGTCGATGCATCGACCTCCCAGAAATTCGTGAATTCCAGCCCACTTTTGCATCATACACTATTTTGGTATTTTGGCCATATCTTTCTACTCCGAATTTGGATTGACATGATTCTTATGGTGTTGGAAAGCTGACAGAAATATATACAACTTTTATGTTTTGGCAATTTCATAAATCAAATGTCTTGATGATCCAAATTGAGATGCAAGTCGCACTAAGTTCTTGATGACCCAAAGTTGCAGTGTTTTGACATTATTTTCAGGATTCTTGGGCTGTTTTCTACACTTGGCTTGTATTTACCTGAAACACTTCAAATCTATTAATTCTCATCAGATAGCCTTCATCGGATAGCTAACTGTAGGTATTTAGGGGTGAAATATCATCATATTTCACTACTCATCATGAGACTTTCCATTGTTTGGGTAATCTGAACTGGTAAGAAGTGTGCGCTTTTTGTAAGTCCATCTACTATTATCCAAATTGAATCGTGACCACTCTTTGTTCTTGGCAGACCAGTGACGTAGTCCATATTGATCCGCCCCTATTTTCACTCCGGTATTGGCAAAGGTTGTAACAATCCTGCTGACTTCTTATTTTCAGCTTTAATTTGCTAACAGGATAAACATCTTGATACATATTCAGCAATTTCTCTCTTCATGTTGTTCCACCAGAAGTGTCGTTTTAAGTCTTGGTACATCTTTGCACTCTCAGGATGTACTGTATATCGCGACTTGTGGGCTTCATCCAATAGTTCCTTCTTTAGCTCTGGATTGCGTGGTATACATAGCCGATCTTGATATCGCAACGAACCATCTGCACATATTCTGAATTCTGTTTTTTCTCCGTTTTTTACGTCATCCATCAGCTCTATCATCTGAGGGTCAATTGCTTGATTTTCTTTTATCTTCTCGACATTGGTCGATTGAATGCTGAGATTAGCACATAAGAACTTCGATCCTTCCTCTCGAATGGCTGCTCTTAGATTTCTAAATTCTTCATGCAGTCTCCACTTGTTGACCATGAGTGTGGCGAGTGTCCCTGAGGATTTTCGACTCAACGCATTTGCTACTACGTTCACCTTGTCGGGATGATACTGAATAGTGCAGTCGTAATCTTTTAGAAATTCCATCCATCTTTATTGGCGCATATTCAATTCCTTTTGTGTAAAGAGGTATTTTAAACTCTTGTGATCGGTGAAGATTTCAAACTTCTCGCCGTACAGGTAATGCCTCCGCAAAGATAACCGCTGCCAACTCCAGATCATGAACTGGGTAGTTTTGTTTATGAGGCTTCAACTGTCTTACTGCGTAGGCGATGACCTTCTTGTGATGCATAAGTACACAACCTAAACCTCTTCCTCATGCGTCGCTGCAAACTTGAAATCCTCCGCTTCCTAATGGAATTGCCAAGATTGGTGTTGATGTCAATCGTTTCTTCAACTCCTGAAAACTTTGTTCGCACTCGTCCTTCCAAATGAACTTGACACCTTTTCTAGTGAGCTTAGTCATTGGAAGTGCGATCTTTGAAAAATCCTTCACAAATTGTCGGTAGTACCTTGCCATGCCTAAGAAACTTCTTATGTCCATTACATTCTGCGGCTTCTCTCAATTTACGACGGCTTCAATCTTGGTTGGGTCGACAAATATTCCTTCTCCAGAAATTACGTGACCTAAGAATGAGACCTTATCTAACCAGAATTCATATTTACTCAGCTTACTGTAAAGGTTATGCTCTTGCAGCGTCTTCAGAACTTTCTTTAGATGCTCCTTATGCTCCTCACGATTCTTTGAGTAGACCAATATATCGTCGATAAACACAATTACGAATTTATCTAAGAAAGGTTTGAAAACTCTATTCATCAAATCCATGAATGTAGCTGGGGCGTTTGTCAGACCAAAAGGCATTACTAAAAACTCGTAATGTCCATAACGCGCCCGAAAAGTAGATTTTACTATGTCTTTGTCGTTGATTCTCAACTAGTGATGACCCGACCTCAAGTCAATCTTTGAAAAGACTGAAGCAGCTTGTAGTTGATCGAAAGGTCGTTGACACGAGGGAGATGATACTTGTTCTTCACAGTTACTTGGTTCAGCTGACGGTAGTCAATACACATCCGTATAGTCTCATCTTTCTTTTTCACGATAGAACAGGAGCGCCCCAAGGTGAAACACTTGATTGGATAAAACCCTTCTCTAACAATTCTTCTAATTGTTTCTTCAATTCTTGCAATTCTGCCGGTGCCATGTGATATGGAGCCTTCGAGATTGGAGCTATTTCCGGTGGTAAATCGATGGTGAAGTCAATCTCACGAGAAGGAGGTAACCCCGACAGATCATCAGGAAAGACGTCGGGAAACTCAGAAATAATGGGAATATTAGAAATTTTGGACTCTTTCTTCTGTTCTTCACTAAGAACATAGGCTAGAAAACCTTGATAACCTTTATTAAGAAATTTTCTTGCCTTGATAGTAGAAATTGCAGGAAATTTGAAATTCATAACTTTTCCTTGGAAAGAAAATCTTGGTTGACCCTTAATACGAAAACTGACTCATTTTCTAAAGCAAACGATACTAGCATAATAAGTAGCGTCAATCCATACCCAAGATAACATCAAAGTCGGATATATCAAGCAGAATTAAGTTGACTGGTAGGTTTTTATCCTCTACATTAACTGTACATTCCCTATATATCGTGTTGGTAATTAACGAAGTTCCAAGTGGTGTGGTAACAGAGAGTGAAAGATTTAATTATTGCGGCACAGGTTTTAAGTATTGAGCAAATGCTGGTGAAGTAAAAGAATGACTTGAACCAGAATCAATCAAAACTTTAACAGATTTCTCAGAAATAGTTAAGGTACCTTAAATAACGTTCTTCGAGGTTTCTACCTCCTTCTGACTTAAGGCGAACACTTCTCCTCGAACGTTTTGAAGTTGCTGCGGAGTGAATCGCTGCTGAGAGACCTATTGATTTCCTTGGCGCGGTTGGTACTGCACCAATTGTTGTTGCCGTTGTTGTTGTTGTTGCGGGTACTACTACCGCTAAGAGGACTGTTGCCGAATTGGTTGAGCGTTCCTCGTCACCTCGCAATATTTCTGTATATATCCCACTTTTTCGCACCCATTGCAGGTCTTCTTTGGTTTTGAACATGTTTGAGTTACATGCCCAAACTCTCCACAATTGAAGCAAGTTGCATTCACCATTTTGCAGGGCGTGGTACCATGTTGCCTTCCACAGATTGTGCATGAGGGACTAGGAAGAGCAACGACCTGCAAACCTTTGAATCACGGTCGTTTGAAGTTATGGTATGACATAATTGGTGTTTTACCATTAGTGCCTGACGACTCCCTTTTCTTCATGTAGAATTCGCGGAGTTCTTGGCAATCTTCTTCTGCCTTCAGGGCTCCTTGAATTGACAAGGCGTAATCCTCCGAAAAGAACGTAGAAATACGCATACAAATATTGGGCCTAAGACCCCTATCAAACTTTTCTGCTCTCTCTGCATCCGATAGAGGGTGCCGATAAAATCTTTCTAAGTCCACAAACTTAGCTTCATAATTAGCGACACTCAGATTCTCTTGCTTCAATGTAAGGAAACCACTTTTCTTCTTTTGTTGAATGTGCTTTGGAAAGTGCTTCTCGAAAAATAGCTTGATAAACTTCTCCCACACTATCACCTCTTCCTTCTCCACCTGAGATCTTAGTGTCATCTTCCACCATCGCTTGGCTTCCCCAGCTAGCAAGAAAACAACATAGGTAGCCTTCATCTCTTCAGTACATTTTATCGTCAGAAAGATATTTTCAATATCTTCGATCCATTGCTCGGCTTCTAATGGATTAGTTGATCCCCTAAATATAAGAGGGTTCATCTTCTTCAATCTTTCAAGTCCTGCTCTAGCGTCGTGGTTAGAGGATGCGGAATTTGTTCCTTTCTGGGCCATGGCTGCCAGAATTGCTTAGTCGAGTCAGTGGCAGGTGTAGTAATATTCTCTTCAGCCATCTAGTAATAATAAAATGACACAGTAATTACTAATTGCAATCAAAAGGTTATAAAAATACATCATAAAATTTTCACCCAATTTATTTGTCGAAAGGCAATTACATATAACATGGTTTATTAAAAAATAAATGACAACTTAAACTTTGATTTAATTTATTCTAGATATTACTAATCTATTCCTCGTCTGAGATATCTATTATCTCAAGCTCGACTGGGTCATAATTCTCTATTTCCTCAGGTTTATAATCCGAAGAGGCATCGACTTCACTTTGTTCTTCATTCTCAGAAGAAGCAAATAATTCCTCCGGCTCGTAATCAGATGCATCTTCTGTGTCCATCTGTTTTAACCCGTCCTCTACATCATCATCATCAGAGAGTATGATATATTCAAATGGTGTGTATATCTCAACGTCTTCATCGTCAGAGATTTCTATCACCTTTACGGGTTCTGGTGTATAGTAAGGCTCGTTAGAGGACTCAGACGAAGATGGGTAACTAACATCATTCAATTCTTAAAACGGTGTACGCGGACGTCTAACGCAATATTTCCTAGTAGTGTGACACATTCTCACTATTTCCTGGTAACCAGGTAAATACCCAAATTAATCTCTATAGGTAATATTCTATTTATTTCTAATCTATGGGTCTACAACCTAAGGTCACCTAAGGTTTCGTTAAACTTGAGTTTTGATACCAAATTGTCACGCCCCGCAATCTGATACATGATCAATTTCGGTACATGAACACATTCAATACTCATAATTCAAATAAATGAAATATAGCGGTTCATTCTCATTAATAAAATTCAAAATTATATTTATTTCCAATTACAACATTTAAACAACTCCTAACTAAGGCTAAACCAACAAGTCTTCTAGGGTCTCCTCCTGAAATGTAGCTTCTGAGCCACGGGGTCCGATCTCTGAAATTTAAATAGCAATGGGGGTGAGATAAAACTCAACAAGTAACCCCCAATAATTAATATAAATCTATTGTCAATTTTATCAATTTGAAATTGAGAACTTCCTTTCAAATAAGAATATCATCAGCTATACCATCAAATAATTCAATATAAGGAGAAAATAACTTTGTTTACAATTGTACTTCATATATTATATAATTGTTAATTAATAACACTGATCCAAGTGTAGTTACATTCATATCATCATTCATCATGGATACCAGTCACAAGGAGGGTTCCATATTTTTATCAATCCCATTGTCAACCATACTGATCCGATTTGACGGGTTTACTTCGTATTACAGAAATACACAAATGGATCCGTTCATCCAATACTACCATGCGATCCCATGGGGATTTTAATAACATCATATCTTATTCATCTTTACAATATTCATCATTTCTAAAATTCTTCATATCAGTTTCTTTTAAAAAACTTATCTCAATGCTTTATAAAGTTTCATTTCGAAATAGTAAATGATATCTTGTATAAATTAAACTAAGTAAACAATGATTATAACATTTATCTTTCTAACAATAATATGATTCAATTTGGAATAATTATCACTGAGTAAAGCAAGTCTAAACTACTATTCTGAATCATTCAGTATCTACTTATCAACATTATAGTATGTACTATGTAAAATTAAAGACATCATTATCTAAATAAGTAGGTGTGTAAAACATGTTATGGGATAGGTCACTTGCCTCAATCGTTGGATTCAAGGGCCTTGTGAGGACAGTGTGAGGTTTCACGATTTCAGATAGTTATCTGGGCACAAGGAAAATTCGATCAAGAAGAAAGAATAAACTATGATAGGTTATCGATGTAAAGTTGGATTCTATCGAGTTATTTCAAATCCTTATTTTGAAAAATATTTAATATTTAAAATTCTTAATTTAAAACAACTTTATAAATCAGTTTTAAAACCCTTGATTTAATATTAAACAATTACTTAAATCCTTTTTAATCTCAGAATCTGATTTCATATAATTATATTTTAATATAAAACCAACATATAAACAGACTATATATAAAGTTGGATTATAAAAATATAAAAACAGAGTATAATCTAAAATAGAAACCGAATGAAAAATTATATTATAGAACAGAATATGAAATCAGATTATGTAATAAAAACATATTATAATTCAGATTTATAAAACTAGGATGAAATTCCTGTTTTAATACAAGTTGCATAAAAACAGATTATAATAAAATAGGTTATAAAAATCAAATTTATAAAAATCAGATTTATACAATAGATTATAAAATTAGATTTGTAAAATAGATTATGAAAATCAAATTTATAAAATCAGATTTTGTAAAAGAGATTATAAAAAATCATATTTATAAAATCAAATTTGTAAAACAAATTATAAAATCAGATTTATATACTTAACTGAATTTTAAAATCAGAACTTGAAATTTCTGTTTTAAAACAAGTTCAGAGATAAATTTTAAAACTAGGAATAAAGTGAAAAATCATAAATAAACTAAAATATTAAAATTTATCTACAGAACTAGAACTTAAAGGAATAAAACAAAGGATTAATATATCTAATCTATGGTTTAAAGAACTAGAATTATAAACTAAATCTATAGAAAAATAAAATATCAAACTATAACTAAAATATAAAAACTTACCTTAAGGCAGGAGAGAAGAACAAATATGAAGGAGAGCTTGGAGAAGATGCTTTGGTGTGGAAAAGAAAGGAGGAATAGGCCTCTATTTATAGGCTCGGTTGGGGTGACCGTTTATCTTTTGAATTAACTTCGCGAGTAATGGTGAACATTTACCAAATTGAAGAAGAAGAAAGAAAACGGAAGAAAATGGCATCTGCTATGTGTGGGTTTAATTTGGGCTTTTAAGTTGTAAAGGGAAGGTTAAGGTGTACAACAATTACAAGTTACAGTGTGTGTGTCATAGGTTGAATCAGGTCGGGTTGGGTCAAGTAAAGTTTGGGTCGTCAGATGTATTTACCTATAACATCGTGATTAATGCTCACTGTGAAATGGGTAATTTAGATAATGGGTTGTTGATGTTAGATGAGATGGTCGATAATGGGGTGAATCCTAATTTAATTACATTTAATATTTTATTGAAATGGTTTTACAATGCGGAAAGGTTTGATGATGCTGAATAGATTTGGGGGAAGATGGGAGAGTACAATTGTGTGACTGATATAATTAGTTGTAACGAAAAATTACGAGGATTGGTTGCAAAGGACCAAAACCAAATTAAAGATTAAAGGACCAAAACCAAATTTAAGTAGTTTCAATACATTGATCAAAAGATTTTGCAATGATGGTACGTTAGACGAAGCGATGAGTATCTATGATCGATTACTTGTGGAGGATTGCGTGCCGACTCGAAAGACGTTTGAGACGCTTATTCCTTGTGTTTATGAAAAGGGAGATATTGATTTGGCTTTGAAATTGTATACAGAGGGTATTAGTCGTCGGTGTTTTGTTGATGTTGGGTGTTTGCAAGTTGTGGTTGATGGGTTGGTGAAAGAATTGAGGAATGAGGTGGCTATGAAGCTTGTTGAGCTTGGGTTGGCGAATAGATACTCTCGGGCGTGAAGTTGCCTTCTATGGTGAATTGATATTGGTTTATGCAATTGATCTTGGATGGGAGGTATTGATTTCGCTTTGAAGTTGTGTAGGGAGAGTATCAATTTTTGGAGTATTTGGCTGGAGCGGAATGCAATAATTTTTGAGAGAAAGCGCCGACTGGTGGGGATGATTCTCAAATTGGTTCTCATGTGTCTCTGGGTCTCTAGAGGTTGCATTCAATCAAGTGCAGAGGTTTCAGTGGGAACCGAGTTAGGAGGACGACTTGGTGTCTATCTGTCTGTCTTAGGCTCGGGTCTGTGGCCTCTTTGGGCTGTGATTTCTCTTTCGTTATTTGTATTTCTTTCTAGCGTCTCGCTAGTTTATCAATATATTTGCATTACCGATCAAAAATAAATAAATAAGGTATTGGTGTTTTTTTTTTCAAGTTAGGATATTGCAAGTTGTGGTTGATGGTTTAATGAAGGGGTTGAGAATTGAGTAGGTTAAGAAGCTTGCTGAGCTTGAGTTGTTGAATAGTTACTCTCGACCTAGAGGGAAGCTGCCTTCTGTGGCTAAATGATATCGTTTTACTCAATTGATCTAGTATGTATGTCAATTTCAATCAATATAATTATTTTTTATGTGGATTATTTCAACTCTCACTTTGAAGTTGAGTTGTAATATTGTTATGATTTAGGAATCGCCTCTCCCCATCTTAAGCCTAAGAGAAAACCCACCCTCACCTTCTCACATTTAAGCCATATAGTGCCAGGTGGCACACAGCTTTTACTGATCCAAGTTGTCCAATTAGCATAATATTTTATGACCTTTTTGTAGCCAAAAAATATATGTCCGTTGGAGGATTCATACCATCAAATCCAAGCACGTCAATATGAAGCCTATGTTGGATATGAACAACTATTCACATAGAGCTTACTAGATTGAATAATATATATAAGCGTAGTTGAGTTTTCAAAATTTTGTCGTAATTTTTATGCTTTGTAAGCCAATTGGACCAAATTTCCAGCAGTAGTATAGCTTATGGGGGACTTGTTAAACAAGATCTTTTAGCAGCATCTATTTCTTTTTCCCAATAATTAAATTTGATTGATAATTACTATGCCTGCTGTTTGGGTAACATTTGGGACTTCCCCGTCGACATGGGAGGTTGGAAGTACTTCAGTTTCAGCTCAAGAGAAAATTGAGTTTCCGAAATGTGTATTTCAGCTGCCATTGATAACAGGAAAACTGTCCAATAAAGTTTTCTTTCTCTCCGAGAGTGAACGAGATGAATTTGGGTCTATTTAAAAGAGCAATTTAAACCTGCTCTTTTAAGTGGGCTGTTCTTTGCCTCCAAAGAGCAATCCCAAACACAACTTGTTTAGCTATTCGTATTTTAGCACTTATAGCCTCCTAATATCATGGTCCTATGTGCCAGAGGCACCAGAATGGTGCCAAATGTACAAAATTGATGATTCATTCCCTCTCAACCAGGGCTACCCAATTCGTTATCAGGGGTAGCGAGCGGCGAATGGTTTGACCGAACCAGTTCAGGGTTCTGCTCAATCCGATTGACCTGTCTGAATGCCCAAACTAGTCCAACCAACTGCTCTAACACTTTTTTCTGTAATAAATTTAAATTTAAAAAATAATACAATAAATATATTTACTATACTAATATAAGAGACTACTCATCCTACCCCAATGAACTAAGCAAACCAACGATTCAGATAACATTGCTCTCAACTGTGAACTGACCAAGGATCAAAATTTCAGTGGAGACTGAAACCGAAATTTTGCACCAAAATTTCAGCCGAAATATTGATCCCCATACAAAATTCCTGAAATTTTGGGATTTCGTTTCGGTTTTGGTGGGGATCGAAACCGAAATTTTGGTCATTTCGACCGAAATTTTGATCCTTGGAACTGACTGTAGCAACTCAAATTGGACCCTGTAGACGAAATGAGCTTGGCCCATGTAACTACTACCAACTCATTAGACGAAATTAGCTTGGCCTATGTATCTACTACGAACTCATACATTTGTGTAGCACCAAGAGAACCAAGCCAAAGATCATTCCTTAATTAAAGAATAAAATCTACAAGGATACTCTATTTGCACCATCCAAAACTCTAAAAGCACCCACGCCCACTTATAGAACATAGTCACAAAAATCGTGAATGTAAAGTTCTGGTATTTAATTTCAACTTATTCGTGAATTATTTAAAAAATATGTGTTTTTAAAAAATTCGTGAATAATTCCTGAATTGCTCAAAAGAATTATGATTTTTAATATTTGTCATAACTCTTAATACTTTTAATCTTATGTTTATTATTATTTTTTTCTCTCCCATTTTTCTTTCGAATATTTTCCCGAACTTACTGGATTTTTTCGAATTCTAACCTCGCAGAATTATTGCTGAACCCCGACTTGATGACTTTGTTGTAGATGATATTTGACAGGTGGCGGCAAGTGGATGCTTTTAGAGTTTTTGTGGGTGCAAATAGAGCTAGCCAATCAGCAAAAATTGAGGACTAAGCCCTTAATAAACCTTGTGAAAAAGGGGTAAAGTTTGGAAACACATAACAATAATATTCCATTATTGGGGGAAATGTTTTACTGGGGTGAAGTCCTCATGTAACTTTCAGTTGCTCATATAATTTAGATGGGAGTCTAGGTGTAACAAGGACATTTAGTGGGTTCAGCTTAGGCAGATTCAGTGATAAGCCCTCCGTCAGGTCTACTGGGGCATCAGCAGGTGCAGCCCAGTCAAAGCTATGTAACAAGTGTGCAAGGGTCAGGTGCATCACTTGCATGGCCATCGATGCCCCAACGCACGACCTCCGGCCGGACCCGAATGGTATCAACTCGAAATGCTTGCCCCATACATCTCTTTCGGGGTGGTCCTCGAGGAACCTCTCTGGCCGGAACACCTCGGGATCCGAATACACTCGTGGGTCTCGATGTATCTTCCACGCATTCACCAAAATGGCGGTGCCGGCCTTAACTGTAAACCCGCCCACCTCGCAATCTTCGGTGGACTCATGTGGCAAGAGGAGTGGGCCGGCGGGGTACAAGCGCATGGTTTCTTTTATGACAGCATTTAGGTAGACCAATTTTCCGATATCCGATTTTTCTACCCTCCTGTCTTGGCCGATGTGTGCATCCAGTTCCGCCTGGACTTTCTTTAAAACGCTAGTGTTTCTCAATAGTAAAGAGAAACACCAGATCAATTCGGTTGCCGTCGTCTCCGTCCCTCCGGCTACCGTGGTCTGCCATTAAATTTAAAAAATTGTTAAAATAGGCATTGTAATTAGAAACATAGGTCAATGTCAAGTATATCAAAATTTAACAAGTTAAAGAAGTCGGCTTGGGCTCAGATTTTCAGGCCCGTTTGACCGTTGCTCTTTTCGTGTCAAAACATAGATTCTTATGAAAATAATGCAAACAGTAATACTATTTGCACCCACAAAAACTCTAAAAACACCACTTTACCCAATCAAATCGGCTGTGGTTGGTGCAAATAGAGGTACCCTTAGACAAAATACAGTGCTAATATTAATTGAAGAATAAGTCCTCTATTGTTTAATCGCTGCTCAACGCACCTAAACTATAGGTGCTCATTTAGTAGGACAGTAACCTACAACGCATGCCTATAAAAGAAAATGGTCTCATGTAAATAAGAGATCTGCTATGAGCAAAATTGCCTTTTCTTCACCTAAACCATTTCAAGTCATGCATCAACTTTTTCTATTCACATACTAATTTAAGAAAATAATAATAATAATTATTTTTTTTTCCTTTGTTGGGACTAAAATAATCCAAAACATGTATCTACTTAGCAAAAATGATGTTCATACTAGCATTTAGGTGTGCACAAACTTTTCCTACTTTTGTCTTTCTTTTAAATAAAACAAAATTTTTAGGTGCACACCAAAAGTTTCTATTCACATATGGCACACATCTCAAAAAGTGAACGTGATCATGATGTATCATCAAACTTTGTTTATGTTCACTTTTTAGGATATATGCCATATATGCAGAATCAACATCTGACTGTCAAATGATAGACTTGTGATCTCTCAAGATCTACTGGCAGTAAAACACCGATAAACGAAAAAAATGAGAACTTACGAAACAGGCGGCTTTGATGAATGTGTCCGGGCTATAGTGAGATTGTGAGGGCAGCTGCCCTTCACTCTCCATAGACACTAGAATGTCCATGAAGTCTTTGGTTTCCCCGGGGGCCGGCCTTTTTCGCCGTTTCTCATCGACCCACGACTGCAAAATGGCATCGAGTTCCCCGTTCGTCTTCTTCATCGCCTTCTGCTGCCCAAACAAGTCCACATACTTGAGGAAGGGGAAAGCATCCGCAGCACATTGCGCCGCTAGCAAATGCAGCACATCATCTGCTACTCGAAAAAACTCTTTTGCCTCCTCGTCCCTCTCTTTAGTCCCATAAAACCGCTTCCCGGCCACCATCCGGGTATTGATATTAAACAAATACCCGAACAACCTCTCCTTCATCTCTTGCCCCACCGGCTTCTCGCCGTTACCACGCCATAGGTGGTACAAATCCTTAACAAACATGTCGATTTCGGAGTACCACACATGCTCAAGGGCCTCAAGTTTGGTGTTGGACAACAATTGGTGGACCGCGAGCTTCCGGGTGTCACGCCAATGGTCCCCTAACGGTGAAAGGGAGAAGATCGCGTATTCCCACCCTACGAGTTGGCTCGCCACAGTTAGTGGCCTACTCGCAAACGTTCGATCTTTGGTGGACAAGCATTCCTTGGCCAATTCCCAACTATTCACCACAAGCATTTCGCGCCATCCAACACGGAGTTTATAAGCCGGACCGCATTTTTCGGCTAGGTCTCCAAGTGACCTGTGGCTAAAGGAAACTTTGAGGAGCAAGGGGATGTGGCCGAGCACCGGCCAGGCTCCGGCAGGTTCCGGGGCTTCTTTCCCACCATTCTTCCTCTTCATTGACAGGTTATAGAAGATGAAGATGAAGACTGCTAGAGCTGTAACTACATAAGTTGTATCCATTTTTGACAAGTGTGTTACGAGTGTGCTATGTGGTCTCCTACTTATATGCTAAATTGGGAGCCATGGGTCTTCAGATAACCATCAGATCATCTCACATTCTCATCATATGTTTAATACCCATGCTTGCCTCATTATGTTTTTATATAGATCTTATGTCTCGTGCCTCTCTATATACAATTATGAAGCGCCAATCCAATGCTAAATTGTGTTTAGTGTATATAGTGTAAGAGTTGAGCAACATTTTAAATTCACAAGGTGGTAGGTCACCTATGGTGGAAATTAGGGCTGTGAACGGGTTGTGTCCCCGACCGGTTAGCCCGGCCCACCAGACCTGGTTTTTAATTGGGTCAGCACATACAGTTGACCCGTCGAGCATGATAAAGTTGGCCCTACCTTAAGGCGTCGGGCCACTTATCGAAGTCGCTAAGTGCTGCTATACCTTCATTATTATAATATCCCTGATATTTTTGGCCTATTTTTCGTTTACCTCGGTAAGCGTGTCCAAAAAATTATTGAGGGATTTTTCTAGATTTTTAGTTAGTTATGTGTTTGATGGGAATATTGACCAAAGGTATTTGTCTCGGGCCTTGTGAAAGTCTTATATGCGTTAACATACGCAATAAGTCCGATGTTTGTGTTTAGCACTGAAAATTTTTACAAGTTAAATGGATAATTGTAATTAGAAATATCTAGACTTTTGTTAGCTTTGTTTTGTACTATAAGAGAGAGATTTTAAAGAGAAGTGTAACTTCTCTCTCGTTGGATTTTTGGAAGCTTATAAGCTTGCCTTACCTTAATCTTAGATCTTGTGAGCTTGAGAGTTCCTCTTCCCATCTCGACCATTGATTATAATTGTGTTTGAATTTTGATCGGTTTGAACCATTGAAAGAGAAGAGAGATGTGGGGAGTGATAATGTAACGACCAAAAATTTGACTTTCTTTTATTGGTATTAGATGGTGCTTTGTACCTTGTATGGTGTTAGTGCTCCACACTGGAACCTATCCTAGTTGAGAAAATACATATTTTGATTTTTCAAAAGGTTTTATATTTAAAATTGTCTTTATTTGAGACAAGTTGTGTGGTGGCCTAGTGGTTGAAATGCTTTTGATTATAAACAAGAGGTCTAAGGATCAAATCTTATTACGTGAGTGCTGTCAACATCTTCTTCTCCACCCGCCTCTTCTCTAAAACATCTTTCTACTATCAAGATCGAGGTGAAGGCGGCGTAATTGTGGACGCCCCATCGTGTGGACGTCGATCTCTATCGCCCTAACCGCCGTCGATTTGCTGATCACGCTTCAAGAGGTGGGTACCCATCGATCCATCTCGTTCTACTCAGATCCAATCACGTAAGATACGATGATCGCGTATCAACGGGCTAATAAATAAACCTAGATTTATATATATATATATATATATATATATATATATATATATATATATAAATTGCTCTTAAGATGAAACTATTAATTAATCTTAATTTTTTTTTTTAATTATTTTAATTATTATTTGGCCATATTTTGGATTTACTTCAAACTATAATAAATAAATCCAAGTTGCGTATCTGACTAATTTTGACACTGCGTTGGTTGAAACGAACTGCTATGTCTGATTATAGCAATCCTTTAGATAATATTATAACAATTAAAGGCCCTTTATAATTATATAATATATTACATTTAATGGAAAAGTGGATGTGATTACTGTTATACAATTAATGAGTATGGTATAATATTATTATATGTGCACATGAAATGAGAATACACCCTTTTGTTTTTTCTTATATAACGCAGTTTTCTTCAAAGCTTCACCAATAGTGATCGAGCACTTTATTTGGTTCCTGAGAACCAAATAAAGATAAATCAAAACCCCCAGTCATCTACTAGTAATTTTGGTTTTGACCATAGATATTTGGACGGCCCATACAAGTTTGGAACTTGTATGCTGGAAATAGCCAATTTTAAGGCTAGTATAGCATATAAACAACTTATAATCCTATAGTGATGAAACAAAAGAAATATGATTGTTTACAATATTCATTAGTTTGAAAGGTTGATTTTGAGGCAAGTGTCGGTGTTGCACACACTGTCAGGCGGCACGCTCACATGGCGTATGTATCGGATATTAGTAATACATAGATAGATGGAAATTTAACTAACTTATATATAATTAAATTATATATGACTTGCAAGTGATACTTACCAAAGCAAACTCATGATTTGTGGTTGACATTGAAATCTGTCCACATTACCCATTGGGATTGTGCACCATTGAGTTTTATGAAAATTACAATATTATATTATACTAGTAGGTTTCTATATACTAGCAGTGTACCATATTAGTAGGTTTCTATATATATTAAAATATACTAAAAGTAATGGGGTTGGAGATTTATGTAATTAAGAATATTTTTATTGCTAAATGATGACCGTTTCTTAATTTATCTAGAATATTAATTTACTAAAATGAGAGTGATTAGGTTTTTGTTAAGAGTCCTAAATAGGATAGGAAACTAAAATAGTAGGTTAGGATAAAAATATTATTATAAGTAAAACTAGAAATTTTACTTTTCCTTTTATTTATATGCTTATAAATCTACCGTGAGGGCCACATCAAATTTTACTGAATATTTTATAGACCGACCCGAATCAGATACTTCATAATATATAATACTTTATATATCATATATATTATACACTTCGCCTACCTTTTACTTAATTTTACCCATGACCAAACGTCATTACATCATTCGATCAATGATCGTGATTTACTTAACTTTTAAAATAATAATATTTTTAATTAAATATTTAAAAAATAATTATATATATATATATATATATATATATATATATATATACATATGTCACTTTTATCGCTTCAACGCGACCGCCTCGATAACACAAAATGTTAGAAATTCGATACCTCGTGAAAATCGAACTCTGACCTTCAAGTTATCGAAATCACACTTGTTACCCTATTCTATAATTATATTGATGTGATGTTAATAAATATAAATATAAACATAATCAAAATCTAAGTGTAAATCGTTTTGTATCTGTGATACTTTTGTGTTTGTAACTTAATCAATTTATACGAGTTAAGGATATGCTAGATCATGAGTACGAGAGTGTTACGAGAGTGTATGAGATCATGCCTATGCTTGGGCGTGGTGATTCGCTGAGATGGTATCGAAGCGATAAATATACCGTATTCACATGCCTTACAACTCATGGTGGAATGTGACCTATGACGAGTCGGGTGAGTGTGAATTCAGTATAACCTCGTATACGATGACATATACGGCGACCCGATCACCCCGAGTCCAAATATGATAGTATAAATTATGAGTTAAGTTATGAGGTTCGACTATAGGCATTAGCTGTGGTGAGATTTTTTCTACGGTCACGTGAAACTCAAAATATTGGCATCCATGTACGGATGCAACACCTCTATGGTAGTATAAACTATCACACGAAGTATATCCAGGTAACTACAGAACCTATTCTTGGGAAGCGTGAATTAGGAAAGTTGTCTCACTATAGTTTGTCCTAAAATTAAGTATAAGAGTATGATAAGATATGAGTATGAGATAAGATAAATTATGATACGAGTATGATAATAAGACATCGCTGTGTAGGCCAGTAAAAGATAAAGAACTTAAGTCTCTGTACGTGCCGTTCCTTGCATAGCCACCGTAAGGGCAACAACATCTTTCAGCCAAGACGGATCTCTGGGAGAGATTATGAATATGAGTATGTTATGAGTGACTTTGGTCATTATGTCTCCCTATTGGCTGGATGGTGGAGTATGAGTATGACACGAAAGCGTTATGATATGGTGGTATGATACTATATTGACCCTCCCATGGTAGCTCGAGCAGCGACTCTGGCACATATCGTTTAAGATTTCACGAGTATGTTAGTTACGCTCATGCGATGTACAGACGTATATGCGAGAATGATAATAAGACATGGTATAATATGTTATGAGATATAATAAGGTACGTTAGGATATGAGCGTCTAGATCATGATTTTGTATTTATGATATGATATGAGTTTCACGATATGTATGTGATTTTATCTTTCTTTTGCTATCTGCTTTGAGATATTATGTTTATCACTCACTTAATGCACCCACAATGCACCTGAGTAGTATGAGGTGGATTGGTGGTGTATCTACTGAGTTTACATGACTGAGTAAACTCATCCCACGATAATCTAACAGTTGTAGGTGATTATGCTGGTGGAGTAGACGCGAACCATCTAGATCTCGTCGACGCTGATTTTATTGATCCCGCGGGCGTTGAGTACCAGGAGCCTTTGGAGGGCGACGCTACCGGTTATCAGGAGGACTACGGTGCTGATCTTGATTCGAGTGCCGATTACTGATCATTGTGGACTTGGTATTGAGTTTTATTGATACTAATATTGCAGATTTTATAGTTTATTTTATCGGATTTGTCTCCGACTGGATTTATATTTTATTGGTGGATCGTGATTTTATCACACATATTCAGTATTTATGATTGTATTTATATTCCACCCTATTTGTTGTATTTCACGGATATCGTAGAACCATTATTGCGCGAGAACTCTGATTAGGTGTGTGACGACCCAACTTTTCCAATCCCTAAGGTATAGGAAAGGCCGGTTCATCAACTTATTGATTTCTCAATAAGCCGTAACAAACAGAAGCCGACAACATATATAAAGATCTAAAGACAGGGGCAAAACATATATAATCAAGAACAAAAGCTTTCTATGACAAAAATATTATATCACTGTGAGGAACCAAGAAGAACCACCGGTGATGGCCAATTCGATCACCTAAAATAGTGGTTCACAATAATGGTTCCTCGAGTGATATCAAAAGAACCAAAATAATAGCCTAGGGCCCAATATTCCAAAATAATATTCAGACAAAAAATACCAAAAATACAGGATCTAAGATCACTGAAAGAACTCCTCAGCTGGTAAGTCCGATTCCTCCTCGGGAATATAATCGGAGTCCTCTAGATCCTCTGACCCAAGGTCAGTCTCAGCACCTGTGACGTATAGTCGAGGGTGAGCTAACAACCAAGCCCAATAGAAGAAATATATCTATTTGCATTTTATTATAAGTAAAGTTTTCAAAGATAGGAATCAGATCAAATATGGTTTTCAAATAATGCCTTTCAACTAAATCTCCAATTCTAATCCTGAGTCAAAATTGATGACATAAATCTGATGGGTTCGAAAATCTTCTGATTTAGCATGCTTCTTGTCTTAAATTTATAACTTAATTTTATCTCCCAAATTTCCTATAGCATGAGAGCGGACTACGTAACCGATGGGAAAACCCTACTGACCATCGTCGTTCATGAACCCATTTCTAAAGTGCAACAAGCCCCTACACTATGAGGGAAACTTGCGCCAAAGTAATACCGTCAACACGGTTGGTAGAATCTAGTGCATCGTACTTATGAACCCTAAATCAAATGCAAATGCTAACACATATCAAGTCTTATTATTCATATCATATACTGATTTTTTCAAGGTTCTGATTCGAAGTTCTGATTCAAAGATTAACTGAGGTTCTGAGGTTCGAATTGCAAAGTTCTTAGTCATAACAAAGTTCCAAATTTTCAGATTTGTGTCATATCTTCTGAGTTTTATTTATGCTGTGTATGACAGAATTCTAAAATTAATGCTTCTTAAAAAAAATAGTCAAACAATCTGTACTTATAATTTGATGCAAATTAAATACAAGGTTCCCCTACCTTAACAAGGAAGTTTCAAAAACATGCACAAGCAGTCCTCACCAAGGACTCCCAACAGTCAAAACCTACATATATTAACACTCTCAGTGTTAATATAGAACCCAAAAATCAAAATAAAAGCTTGCAGATAAAAAATCTAACAAAATTTTCAAATGCCTGAAATAGGACATAATTCGACCATCGAATTTCAAAACTACACATCAGTCACAAAACATAGAAAATCGACCCTCGATTTTCAATTCGATGGTCGATTTCCAAATTCGACCCTCGATTTCTAAAATTTGGCTTCAGGATAAAAACACATTTCGACTGTCGATTTTCAAATCGATGATCGAATTCCAAATTCGACTATCGAATTACTCTGGTTCTGTGGCTGTTAACTTTTCATGTCCGGAGTCTTTTTCAACATTTTCAAATACAGCCATCAGATCTTATATTAAACACACATCTACAATTCTAAACAAAACATAAACAAAATTACACAAGGAGGTTTCAAGACCTACCTCTTGTAGCTTAAACTGTTGATCCCGTTGCACTTATACACGCACCGGAACCAATCTCCAAGCTCAATGGTTCAGATTCTTCAAATCAATCCATATTCATAAAGAGGTGGACACTGCCTCAGCCACAACAAATTCACAGAGAACTTCTCATTTCCCACATCTCTCTTCTCCTTCAATATTGCAAACAGATCCGAATACCAGCTCAAGCCTAATTAATGGTTGAGATGGGGAGAGGAGCTCTCAAGCTTCCTAGATCTGGGATCAAATGAGTCAAGTCCTTAGAGCTTAAATTTCCAACGAGAGAGAGAAGTGAAACTTCTCTTTCACTCTCTCTTATAACCAGATTTATTATTTGTAACTTATCCACTTGAGTTGAAACATATCCGGTGTTAAATACAAACACCAACCCTATTGTGTAAGTCATCGCTTACATGACTTACACACATCGTCTGACAAATTCATTTTACCATCATTCTCATCAAACACAAAGTTAACCAAAAGTCCAACAAAACCCTTAAAAATTTCCAGACATGATTATCGAGGTAAACGAAATTAGGTCAAAATATCCAGGATATTACATTCACCCCTCCTTAGGAAATTTCGTCCGCGAAAATTGAATGCAAGATACACCATACAACAAAACGAAAAGAAAACATGGGTCACCGTGTTCCGATCCCGCAGGGCACGCAAGGCAAGGGATGGGATCCGTAGTAACATGGATGTACTGCATGTGGCATCAAAAGGCCATAGTGAATTGCATCCGTACATGGATGCCCACACCCCAAGTGTCACGTGCCGGGAGACCGATGCACAGTGACGCATAAAAGCCAGAAAGATAACAAAAACCCACCATCGCAACATAAAGAACAAAAGCTACATAGAGAGCAAACCCACACCGATATTCAAAAACCCACATAGATAACAACAATTATCTAAAGTAACCATATACAAAACGAAATAAACAGAGTATCCAAAGCAAATCCGAAACAGAAATATAAAAGATAACAAAAAGAAGGACCACTAGGTCCTAAATAATCCATGCTGTAAAATAAATACAGAACCAGAACATCCAAAATCATAGGCCCCCCCAAAGTAACACTCAAAAATCCCCCGCAGTAGATGGACCCGCCTAGTCCGGATCATCAGCTCGCTCACCAACACCGTCACCCACATCCTCTCCGGCCGTAGGAGGCATACTAGTACCAGCGCCCGATGTCGAAGGGCGATATATTGAAGCACGTATGTCGGCCATATAGGTAGTGTAATCCTCGAGAAATGCGTGCTGCATCAGATAAGATAGAGCGCCGCCATGCACATCCAACTCCTGACACATAGAGCTAGTATGCTGTGTGAGCTCGTGGATCTGGTGGCTCATCGCGGTCATCTGACGTGTGAACTCCGAGAGCGTAAGGATGTCGCTCTGTGGGGGCTGAGGAGGTGCAGGGGCAGCATGAGTAGGGTCCTCATCATCATTGCTAGCTGCTGCATCAGGTACCGCTGCGTCTTTAGGAGTCTTCACAAGTCGACCGTAGGTCTGACCCCAATTGATCAGTTTATACATTTTTCTACCGGCAGTGGATTTGGGTTCAGTAGGAGGAATCTCATATGTGGGGCCCGCTTTGTAATTCTCGATCATCACCGAAATTAAACTGGCATATGGAATACCCTTCTTTGGCTTTTTCACTTGTTTGCCCATTTTCTCGCGGGCTTTTATAATCTCTTTTAACAAGACCTCAGGAGCACTAAACCAACGCTCCTTGTAAGCAGCAAATAAAATTTGTTGTAGGGGACCGGTGCGCTCGGACTGATGACCAAAGGGGTAAAGGGTGGCCTTAAAAATTTTGTCCAATATCCACATTGACTCCGGCATATGTATGGTGACAATGGATTTACCGAACCCATGACGACCTTGCGTCATTTGGGCAATCACATCCTCAAAGCGAACTGGTTTGAGGAAAGGAGGACCCAACCCCATGGTTTGGGAGTGTTGCAAAGGGCAATGGAGTGCCACAGCCATGTCATCTAAACCAAAAGTGTAATCACGCCCATCAATTTCTGTGTAAATATTCTTCCCGTCCTCACGGCGCATATGCTGGTAAAACAGGCGCACGAGACGGGGATAAAAGTGGTCACTAAATGAGGTGCAAAGAGAGGTCAGCTGGGATTTTTCAAGATATTCGCCCGCCCACTGTGTGGTTGTTTGCTGATCAAACAACTCTGGGTGAAAAATATACTCAGTGGCGAAGCCCTTGATGCTCAAAAATTCATTGGGCTGCTCAGGCATGGGAGGGGAAACAGATGGTGGTATGGGCTCTGGGGGTGGTGGAGCCGAGTGAGTAGGCTGGTCGGCTTGTGGGGCTGAGGGTTGAGCTCGACTAGAGGAACCAACTTTCGAAGCCGGCCTCTTGGATGTGGGATTTCGAATTGGGGCTTGTTTCTTGGGTCCCATTCAAACAAAAATAAAAACCCTAACAGATTGTAAGAAAATTAAGCTCCACAAAAAAAAAAATAGTGAGGGTTTACCTTAAGAAAGCCCCAAAACCGAATTCCAATGGATGAAATCCAAACCCGATGCAATTGGCAGTTGATTTCCCCCTCTGATTTTGGCCAAATTATTCCACATAGCCATGTGGAAAAATAACAAGTTCGGGTCTGGTCGGACTTGCAAAATTTTCTGGTTTCCCATAACGTAAAAAAAAAAAAACTGTTAAACAAGTATGAAATAATATATATATATATATATATATATATATATATATATATATATATATATATATATATATATATATATATATATATATGGACCATGACATCAGTATCAAGGCCAAATGGCTTAGTGAAATTTAAGGAAGTAGCTAACTATAGGCCCAAATTTATGTCACATGGCCAGTAGTGTGTAACATACCAGGTTTAGGCCCAAAATTATCGAATTTTCCATAATGGAGAGACCTTTAAACAGGCACAATCAGGAATAGACATTGAACTGCCAAAAATTTCTCGCCAAAATTTGTATAAATATAAAACAAGGTACATACCAAAAAGGTCAAAATACAAAATATCCCATATACAATTTGTCAATAGAATCAATCAAAAAGGCGGGGGAATTGTTCTCGGAGCTCAGCTTCACGCTCCAGGTGGCTTCCTCTGGTGTATGATTCCGCCATTGTACAAGAACCAAAGGAATCCTTTTAGTGCGTAGGATCTGCTCCTTGCGATCCAAAATACAAATCCGGTCCTCGACCACCTTCAAACCATCCTGAAGCTCGATGGGTTGGTAATCAAGTACGTGAGTCGGGTCACGGATGTATCGACGCAGCATCGACACATGGAAGGCGTTGTGCATACTAGATAATTGCGACGGTAGTGCCACACGATATGCAACCTCTCCGACTCGGCCTAATATCTCAAAAGGCCCAACATATCGAGGACTCAGTTTCCCTCATTTTTCGAATCGCATAACGCCCTTCGTAGGTGAAATTCGAACAAAGATATTCTCGCCGACCTGAAAAATTGAGTATTAGTGCCAAATTTCACATGGAATTTATACCAAGTGAAGAAATACACATTGACATATAAAAAACTACCTGAAAATCCACGTGTCTCCGTTTGAGATCGGCGTAGCTCTTTTGATGACTCTAAGCTACTCACAGTCGCTCGCGTATCAACCGAACCGTCGCGGTCGTGCGCTCAACTATCTCAGGTCCAATAATGAGCTTCTCACCCACTTCTTCCCAGTTCAACAGCGATCTGCATCGTCGTCCATATAAGGCCTCGAATGGAGCTATACCAATGCTAGCCTGAAAGCTATTGTTGTAGGCGAACTCGATCAGAGGCAAGTGTTGGTCCCATGACCCGTGAAAATCTAACATGCATGCTCTCAGCATGTCCTCGATGATCTGATTCACTCACTCAGTCTGGCCGTTCGTCTGTTGGTGAAACGTCGAACTAAAGTCAAGACGAGAACCCATTCCCTCCTGAAATCTCTGCCAAAAGTGTGAAGTGAACAACGGGTCTCTGTCTGACACAATACTAGCCGGTATCTCATGCAGTCTAACAATCTCCTTCAGGTATAACTCTGCAAGTCTACTGGCTGTATACGTGGTATTGTATGGCAAGAAATGAGCAGACTTGGTTAGCCAATCGACAATGACCCATATGGAATTATTCTTTCTCAGTGTTTTCAGCAACCCGAGTATGAAATCCATGGAAATAGCTTCCCATTTCCACTCAGGCATAGGTAAAGGCTGCAATAGGCCTGCAGGATTCTGATGATCAACCTTAACCTGTTGACAAACCAAGCACCGCGATACGTACTCAGCGACGTCACGCTTCAAACCTCGCCACCAGAAACTCTTCATCAAGTCCTGATACATCTTGGTGCTACCAGGATGTATGGCATACATGGATTTGTGAGCCTCTTTCAGAATAGTGTCCCGAAGCTCGGTACTCGACGGTACGCATACACAGTCGTGAAACAACAAAGTCCCATCTGCTCGTATAGAGAAATCCTTCTTACTGCCATTATCGACATCTTGTCTGATTGCCATCAGCTCATCATCAGTCATCTGAAGCTTCCGAATGTTCTCGAAGAGCGTAGGGTGTAATACAAGTGTAGCCATCAATGCTCCCGAGCCTTTTACATCGAACCGTGAGCTGCCCAAAGCCATATCCTTCAAAAGCTTCTATCTCTGAATTCGGCTAACAAGATGTGACAATTGTGCTGAAGACCTTCTACTAAGAGCATCAGCAACGACGTTCACATTTCCCGGATGGTACTGAATCAAGCAATCGTAGTCCTTCAAAAACTCCATCCATCGTCGCTGCCTCATATTCAAGTCCTTTTGAGTGAAGAGGTACTTGAGACTCTTGTGATCGGTGAATATATCAAAGATTTTACCGTAGAGGTAATGTCGCCAGATCTTCAAGGCGAATATAACTGCTGCTAGTTCTAAGTCATGCGTCGGATAGTTTCTTTCATGGTCCTTTAGCTGCCTAGAACCATACGCAATGACCCGCTCGTGTTGATTAAGCACACAGCCTAATCCGTCATAAGAAGCATCACTATATACTGCGAAACCTCTACTGCCGGAAGGTATAGCAAGCACTGATGTCGTAGTCAAGCGACGCTTTAGCTCTTGAAAGCTCTGCTCACACTGCTCTGTCCAATCGAACTTAGCATTCTTTCTCGTGAGCTGCGTAAGTGGACTCGATATCTTCGAGAAACACTCGACAAATCTCCGATAGTACCCTGCCAAACCAAGGAAACTTGACCTCTCAGAATCGCCGAGGTTGTTCCCATGTCACCACGAATCTATCTTTGTAGGATCCACCGAGATACCGCTAAGAGACTACGTGGCCCAAGAAATTGATTCACTCACACTTACTGAGTTTGGCATACAACTGATGGTCCCTGAGTGTTTGAAGAGCCATCTTCAGATGCTGCACATGCTCCTCTATGGTTTTCGAATAGATGAGGATGTCATCTATGAAAACTACCACAGATTTATCAAGATGTGGTTTGAACACTCTGTTCATCAGGTCCATGAAAGATGCAGGCGCATTTGTCAATCCAAATGGCATCACTAAAAACTCATAGTGGCCATAACGCGTTCGAAACGCAGTCTTGGATATATCTTCTGCTTGATCTTGAGCTGGTGATAGCCTGACCTCAGATCAATCTTAGAAAAGAACTTTACACCTTGCAATTGATCAAATAAGTCATCTATCCACGGGAGAGGATAACGATTCTTAACCGTCATCTTGTTGAGCTGCCTATAATCGATACACAAACACATCGATCCATCCTTCTTTTTCACGAAAAGAACCAGTGCACCCCAAGGAGAAACACTCGGTCGAATAAAGCCTTTGTCTAACAGCTCCTGAAGCTGTTCCTTGAGCTCTTTCAACTCAGCAGGCGCCATCCGATATGGAGCTTTGGATAACGGTTATGTACCCGGCGCTAGCTCAATCGCGAACTCTATCTCTCGATCAGGTGGTAATCCAGGCAAGTCTTCTGAAAAGACATCAGGATAATCGCAGACCACCTTGATAAGAGCTAAGTCATTTTTCTTCTCTGTAGAATCTTGCAAATAGGCCAGATACCCACAGCAACCCTTCTTTATCATGCGCTCGGCTTTAATGGCTGAAACTAATGGCGCAACCTTGGATTTAACTCCACAGAATCGGAAGGATTTTCGCTTTGGCGGACGGAAGGTCACTATCTTCCGCAGACAGTCCACGCTCGCGTGATAAGCTGCCAACCAATCCATTCCGAGAATGACGTCGAACCCTTCCATGCTCAACGTAATCATGTCGGTCACTGTCTCGTGCTCATCAATCATCACGATGATTGACTGACATGCTGTATCAGTGCATACTAAACTTCCCGTAGAAATCTTTACGTCCAAGATAAAGGCAAGGGGTTCGGGAGTAATACCCAACTTCTCTGAGAAGGGAGGAGTAATAAACGAGTGTGTAGACCCCGATTTTATAAGTACTCATGCTTCAATTTTATTCAGGTCGCTTTGACAACTCATCATAAGGGTACCTTTAATTAAAAAGTTTGTTAATTATATGCAATGATTCCAATGTGGTTTAACATAATTGTCTTGAAGGAATTTAAACATTTAAAGTAATTGAATCAATTGCATAAATGACATCTCAACTTTAATGATACCTTGGATTACGTCATTCGACATTTGGGCATCCTGTGCAGTCACCGCATAAGCCCGACCTTGAACTGTAGGTCGCGTCAACTTCTGCATAGAGATTGTCGTAGTCCGTCCTTTTTCAACAGCAGGACAATCCTTGATCATGTGACCAACTTGTCCACACCTGAAGCATGCTCCAGTGTTCCGTCGGCAATCCTCTGTCTTATGTGGTTTCCCACATCTTGCACACACTGGGGTAGAAACAGGAGTAACAACTGATCCTCGTGTTGAACCCTGAGCCACAGAAGCTCCGCTTGCAGTAGTGCTTCCGGCTCTGAAAGGTCGCCCTGGTGACGAACTCTGCGGTCTCTGATAGGAAGATGTCACTGGTCCTGAAGCAACAACCGGTCTAGAATATGATGGCTGACTAGGGTAGGGAGGAGGTTTAGAGAACCTCGGCTTTTTGTTCACCTGCTGTGAAGCACTCTGCTGTCCCTGGCCAAACCGATTTTTATTACCCTGCTCTCGCCTCAAGTATTGTTTTTGAATATATTCCTCTGCAATGAGGGCCTTGGACATGACGCCCGCATACGTCTCCATTTCCCACTTCGACACCCTCTCCTGAATGTTTGGCCTCAAACCTCTCTGAAATTTCTGAGCTCTCATCAGCTCTGCGCCATACTCGCGCACCGACATCTCATTCTGTTTCAGCTCAATAAATTTGACTTCCCACTGATTACGTACGATCTTCGGAAAGTACTGATCGTTGAACGTCTCCACGAACTCTGCCCAAGTCCATGGAGTATTGGAGTAGTCCTGCTCTCTCATCCGGGAAACAGACTTCCACCAAGGGCTGACCTCGCCCAAAAGTTTGAAAGATGCCCAACGTACTTTCTCAACATCGGTACACTGCAACACCTCAAAAATTTTCTCGATCTCATCCAGCCATGCCTCGGCTTCCATAGGATCCGTTTGCCCTGAGAATGTAGGAGGTCTCATCCTCCTAAACTCTGTGAATCCTCTTGACTGATGTCTGGCTGCCAGCATCTCGGTCTGTCGGTCAATGGCCGCAGTTTGCTGAGCCATGTTGTTGGCCAAGGCTGCCAACACCTGGTCAACATTTACCCCGTCTTGCCTAGCAGCTCCCAAAGGATCTGCATTAGGGCCAGAAACAGCTCGTCCTCTGCCATATGAGGTGCCTACGCCCTCATCTATCTCTTCGATGCGAGCTGTACGAGGTTCCTCTATACCTCGGCCTCTGCCTCTAAACCGTGGAGGCATTCTGATCTGTCATTGTTGAAAAACAATAACAATAGATCAGTATTAATTGTTAAAAATAATCTATCCCTTAGTCCTAAGACTCTGAACCTAGAGCCTTGCTCTAATACCAACTATGACGACCCGACTTTTCCAATCCCTAAGGTATAGAAAAGGCCGATTCATCAACTTATTGATTTCTCAATAAGCTGTAACAAACAGAAGCCGACAACATATACAAAAATCTAAAGACAGAGGCAAAACATATATAATCAAGAACAAAAGCTTTCTATGATAAAAATATTATATCACTGTGAGGAACCAAGAAGAACCACCGGTGATGGCCAATCCGATCACCTAAAATAGTGGTTCACAATAATGGATCCTCGAGTGATATCAAAAGAACCAAAATAATAGCCTAGGGCCCAATATTCCAAAATAATATTCAGATAAAAAATACCAAAAATACAGGATCTAAGATCACGGAAAGAACTCCTCAGCTGGTAAGTCCGATTCCTCCTCGGGAATATAATCGGAGTCCTCCAGATCCTCTGACTCAAGGTCAGTCTCAGCACCTGTGACGTATAGTCGAGGGTGAGCTAACAACCAAGCCCAATAGAAGAAATATATCTATTTACATTTCATTATAAGTAAGGTTTTCAAAGACAGGAATCAGATCAAATATGGTTTTCAAATGATGCTTTTCAACTAAATCTCCAGTTCAAATCCTGAGTCAAAATTGATAACATAAATTTGATGGGTTCGAAAATCTTCTGATTTATCATGCTTCTTGTCTTAAATTTATAACTTAATTTTATCTCCCAAATTTTCTATAGCATGAGAGCGGACTACGTAACCGATGGGAAAACCCTACTGACCATCGTCGTTCATGAACCCATTTCTAAAGTGCTACAAGCCCCTATGCTATGAGAGAAACTTGCGCCAAAGTAATACCGTCAACACGGTTGGTAGAATCTAGGGCATCGTACTTATGAACCCTAAATCATATGCAAATGCTAACACATATCAAGTCTTATTATTCATATCATATACTGATTTTTTCAAGGTTCTGATTCGAAGTTCTGATTCAAAGATTAACTGAGGTTCTGAGGTTCGAATTGCAAAGTTCTTAGTCATAACAAAGTTCCAATTTTTCATATTTGTGTCATATCTTCTGAGTTTTATTTATGCTATGTATGGAAGAATTCTAAAATTAATGCTTCTTAAAAGAAATAGTCAAACAATCTGTACTAATAATTTGATGCAAATTAAATACAAGGTTCCCCTACCTTAACAAGGAAGTTTCAAAAACATGCACAAGCAGTCCTCACCAAGGACTCCCAACAATCAAAACCTACATATATTAACACTCTCAGTGTTAATATAGAACCCAAAAATCAAACCAAAAGCTTGCAGATAAAAAATTCAACAAAATTTTCAAATGCCTGAAATAGGACAGAATTCGACCATCGAATTTCAAAACTGCACAGCAGTCACAAAACATAGAAAATCGACCCTCGATTTCCAAAAATTGGCTTCAGGCACAAAAACACATTTCGACTGTCGATTTTCAAATCGATGGTCGGATTCCAAATTCGACCATCGAATTGAAAATCGACCATCGAATTACTCTGGTTCTGTGGCTGTTAACTTTTCATGTCCGGATTCTTTTTCAACATTTTCAAATACAGCCATTAGATCTTATATTGAACACACATCTACAATTCTAAACAAAACATAAACAAAATTATAAAAGGAGGTTTCAAGACCTACCTCTTGTAGCTTAAACTGTTGATCCTGTTGCACCTATACACGCACTGGAACCAATCTCCAAGCTCAATGGTTCAGATTCTTCAAATCAATCCATATTCATAAAGAGGTGGACACTGCCTCAGCCACAACAAATTCACAGAGAACTTCTCATTTCCCACATCTCTCTTCTCCTTCAATATTTCAAACAGATCCGAATACCAGCTCAAGGCTAATTAATGGTTGAGATGGGGAGAGGAGCTCTCAAGCTTCCTAGATCTGGGATCAAATGAGGCAAGTCCTTAGAGCTTAAATTTCCAACGAGAGAGAGAAGTGAAACTTCTCTTTCACTCTCTCTTATAACCAAAGTTATACAAAAGAAATATCTAGATTTATTATTTATAACTTATCCACTTGAGTTGAAACATATCCGGTGTTAAATACAAACACCAACCCTATTGTGTAAGTCATCGCTTACATGACTTACACACATCGTCTGACAAATTTATTTTACCATCATTCTCATCAAACATAAAGCTAACCAAAAGTCCAACAAAACCCCTAAAAATTTTTGGACACACTTATCGAGGTAAACGAAATTAGGTCAAAATATCCAGGATATTACATCCACCCCTCCTTAGGAAATTTCGTCCGCGAAAATTGAATGCAAGATACACCATACAATAAAGCGAAAAGAAAACATGGGTCACCGTGTTCCGATCCTGCAGGGCACGCAAGGTAAGGGATGAGATCCGTAGTAACATGGATGTACTGCATGTGACATCAAAAGGCCATAGTGGATTGCATCCGTACATGGATGCCCACACCCCAAGTGTCACGTGCCGGGAGACCGATGCATAGTGACGCATGAAAGCCAGAAAGGTAACAAAAATCCACCATCGTTGTATAACTTTGGTTGAGACCGATGCACAGTGTCCTGGCCACTGCGCCAACCTCTGCCTATCAATCATTATCTATAGGTTATCCATCATAAGATATGATTAAAAATATATGCTCTATTCAATATTTGGATACTACCTATTCGGCGTTTGATGCGAAGAACCTTATACCAAGTCATACTTTCAGATTATATAGAACAATTTCAAAGTTTCATTCTAGTGAAAACTAAGCCCTTTATGAAAATTGAAACATAGGGTTTAGAGTTTTAGCCTTTAAGCACATAACAATATTTATTGGGGATGAAAAGCATGTACACAGCCTCTCAAATAACCACAAATAGCACTTTGCCTTTCTCAGAAGTCCTCATGTAAACTTCGAGCTACTCATATAATTCAGTTGGAAGCCTTGGTGTAACGAGGACATTTAGAGGGTTCAGCTTAGGGAGATTTAATGATAAGCCCTCAGTCAGGTCTACTGGGTCATCAGGGGGTGCAACCCAATCAAAGCTATGTAACAAGTGTGCAAGAGTCAGGAGCATCACTTGCATAGCCATCGAAGCCCCGACGCACGACCTCCGACCAGACCCGAACGGTATCAACTCGAAATTCTTCCCCCACACATCTATGTTAGTGTTTTGTTCGAGGAACCTCTCCGGCCGGAAGACATTGGGATCCGCATACACGTCTGGGTCCCGATGTATCTTCCATGCATTCACAAAAAGGGCCGTGCCGGCCTTTACCTTGTACCCCCCTACTTCACAATCTTCGGTGGCCTCATGTGGCAAGAGGAGTGGGCCCGCGGGGTACAACCGCAATGTCTCTTTGACAATGGCATGTAGGTAGACCAATTTTCCAATGTCGGATTTTAGTACCCTCCTGTCACGGCCTACTTGTGCGTCCAATTCGGCCTGAGCTTTCGTTAGAACATGAGGGTTGCTCACTAGTAAGGAGAAACACCAGGTCAATTCGGTCGCTGTCGTCTCGGTTCCCCCGGCTACTGTGGTCTGCAATTAAATTGGAGAATTGTTAGAATTGGAATGTCGATGTGTATCAAAGTTCAAGGTACCAAAAACGATTTGGAAATCCGTCTATGGGTTTCAAAGTTCAAACGAAATTTGCAAATCGATCAAAAAGCAATTTCCTTAATTTTGTATATAAAAATCGGGTTCGGTCTAGTAGATCCGAACTTATGGGCTTAACGGGTCAATTCTATGTTCCTGATCCAGTAAAAAACTTGGGGGTTGGTGGCCGACCTGTTGATACTCCTAGTTCTAATTGGGCGCCTCGTGGCACCCAATTAGCCGGAGATGATCGACGACAACATTAACTCACTTTCCTCTTCTTTCAATTCTGCTGCAATTGGTACTAATTAGCACACACACACACACACACACACACACACACACACATATATATATATATATATATATATATATATATATATATATATATATATATATATATATATATATATATAGGCTTTGTATGGTATAATTCTTTGCTAGCCTCCCTGCAACAGTAGAGTTCACTTATTTTAGTTGGTTCACATTCTCTTTTCTAACTCTCTGTAAAGGAGGATTTACCTGTTCTAGCAACAACCTCTTTGCTCTCTACTTACTCCCTATCAGAGCAAATAAAATTTACTCTCGCAAGGAGTGAGTAGAGAGGATGGTAGAATTGATGATCAAGTAAATCCTGCATAACATCTTTCTATGCAAGGAGTTATTAAGGAGAAGGGGGTACCTGCTAAAGCAGGTAGTAGGATGTTAACAGAGAGGATGGTAATCTGCTAAAACAGGTCAAACTCTGCTGTGACAAGGGCTAGCAGAGAGCTATGCCATATGCAGCCGTAGTGACCTTAGTCACCAAGTTGGATTAGGGGTCGGCAATAATTGGGCAAGGTTAAAATTTGGAAAAATCTAGCAAGTTTCGATAGATTAGTTAAAAAACTCCAAGAGTTTAAAAAAAAAAATGAAAAAGAAAAAAAATAGGAATTATTGGCGAAATTTTAAGAAAACAAACAAAAATTTCCAAAAATTCACGAATAATTCGTGATTAATTCATAGACACCGTATATTATCGCATTAAAAAAAAAAATCGACCAATTTGGACACAATTGAAAACTTACAAAACAGGCGGCTTTCATGAATGTTTCCGAGCTGTAATGTGATTGTGAGGGCAGCTTCCCTTCACTCTCCATAGACACTAGAATATCCAGGAAGTCTTTGACTGTGCCGGGGGCCGGCCTTTTCCGCCTTTTCTCATCGACCCACGACTGCAAAATGGCGTCGAGTTCACCGTTGGTCTTCTTCATCGCCTTCTGCTGCCCAAACAAGTCCACATACTTGAGGAAGGGGAAAGCATCCGCGGCACATTGCGCCGCTAGCAAATGCAACACATCATCGGTCACTCGAATAAAGTCTTTGGCTTCCCCATCCCTGTCTTCAGTTCCGTAAAACCGCTTCCCTGCCACCATCCGTGTATTGATATTAAACAAATACCCAAACAATCTCTCCTTCATCTCCTGCCCAACCGGCTTCTCTTCGTTACCACGCCATAGCTGGTACAATTCCTTAACGAACATGTCAATTTCGGAGTACCACACGTGCTCGAGGGCCTCGAGTTTGGTGTTGGACAACAATTGGTGGACCGCAAGCTTCCGGGTGTCGCGCCAATGGTCCCCTAAGGGCGAAAGGGAGAAAATCGCGTACTCCCACCCTACGAGTTTGCTCGCCATGGTTAGTGGCCTACTCGCAAACTTCCTATCGTTAGTCATCAAGCACTCCTTGGCCAATTGCCAATTGCTCACAATGAACATTTCCCGCCACCCCACACGGAGGTTGTACGCCGGGCCGTATTTATCCGCGAGATCCCCGAGTGACCTATGGCTAAAGGCAACTTTGAGGAGCAAGGGGATGTGGCCGAGCACCGGCCAGGCTCCGGCGGGTTCCGGGGCTTCTTTCCCACCCTTCTTTCTCTTCAATGAAAGGCTATAGATCATAAACATGGTGATGGCTAGTGCTGCAACTAAAGTTGTATCCATCTTCTTTATTGTGGCTAGTGCTGCAACTAAATAAGTTGTATCCATTTTGGGCTAAGTGTGCTATGGGATGTGCTATGGACTCCTCTTATTTAAAGGCTAAATTCTAAGGAGTGAGTCTTCATGGTAAATATCAAAATCTCTTTGCTTGCCATTATTATTTGTCCCTACTTATATATTATATCCATAAAGTATATATTATGTTTTTTGGGTATATAAATTAATATATCCGTTGTGTCATTTTTATATAGAGTCAGCTGATCATATTTGAACATAGATTTGAGGGCCTGAAAGTAGACGGTCCATGTAGGTATATGTTAAAAGGACCCAACTCTCGTGTGCCACTTAAACACCATTTTTCTGTTTATAATGATCTAACACCAATAAAAACTGTAATTTTGATCAATCAAAGCCGTCAAAATGATAGCTTTGAGCAAAAGTGGGGCCGAAAATCTCACTTTTTTTGTCAAGTCCAATTTGTTGTTCTTATTTTTAACGACTTACATTAAAGTACATAGATCAGATGGATCAGAACGGCTTATAGGTGTGATTTTTTGGCCGAGATATGTATGTTCCACCGATGGACAATCACTTGAACTATTTAGATTGATCAAATTGTGTGCTGCACCATATAACAGTGAATTCAGTAAATTGTAATGGTATAAGATAAAAATGAAATTTAACGATGTCAGATCATTATACACAATTTGATATTTCAATGGCGGCCAGAACCTATTATTGGGATAAAATTTGACTCCGTCTGTTGAGAAAATATCAGTTTCTTTTTAAATTTTTTTGAATTGTTTTTTGGCAGCTATACTGGCCACATGGCCACTAAAACCAACTCCTTTTTGAAGTTTCCATCAAATGTCCACAAAGGTGGCCGTACAAATAGGCCTTGATATTCGTGAAATGTGCATATTCTGAGTGTCCCAAAAGCAAAATGAGATTGGGTTAAATTTGAGATCTGTTACATCCACACCATCATTTATTTAGTGTAAACCATCTAAAACATGAGGCTTGTAATCAAGGATCAAAATTTTGGCCGAAATTTTCGGTTTTGGTCCCTACCAAAATTTTCGGTTTTGGTCCCTACCGAAATAATAATTTGGACCGAAATTTTGGTCCCCTCTGAATCCAAAATTTTGATCCTTGTAATTATAGGTGGGTGCATAGTATCAATTGGGGTGTTAGCAGTATTTTTCTTACTTTGTGGCAAAAATTTTTGGTTTCGGTCCCCACCGTAACGATAATTTGAACCAAAATTTCAGTCCAAAATTTTAGTATCGGTCCCCTCCGAAACCGAAATTTTGATCCTTGCTTGTAATTATAGGTGTGTGCATAGTGTCAATTGGGGTGTTAGCAGTATTTTTCTTATGTGGTGTGCAATTTAATTAGGGCTCTCAATGGGCCGGATTAGGGCCGGGCTGGGGTTCAACCTGGCACTAACCTACCCAGGCCAAGTTACCAAAATTTTCAGCTCGACCCTAACTCGGGCTGCAATGTACTCAACCCAAGCCTGGCCCCTACCCCCTACAGGGCTGGGCGGGGCTTGGGCATTTTTTAATATTTTTTTTCGACCTTTTTTTTAATAAAATTTGGTTGGACTATTTTTTTGGGGCTATTTTGTCTAATAAAAGTTTGTTGGACTTGACTATTTTTTTCTAATAGAAGGATAAAAATTTAATTAAATAATTATATTAACATTATAGAGGCTCAGATACATGTTTTTATTCAAATATTTCATTTTAATTTGCATTACAATGATTATAACGGACAATGGTTGCTTTAAAAGACAATAGTGTTGGACAATGGTTATAACGGACAATGATTAAAACGGATAACGGTTAATCTCGAGGCATTTAAGTATATATATATATAGGTGCGGACAAAAATCTGGGCCGGTATGGTCCATTGAGAGCCCTAAATTTAATTTTGTTTTGTAAGGGCATGTACAATTCATAGTAATCTCTTCTCATGTAAAATTTACTTTATAAGTAAAAAAGTATTAAAACGGTAGAGGTCAAGGATAAAAATTTTGGATTTCGTTTAAGTTTTGGGTTAGACTGAAACCAAAATTTTGGCCGAAAACTTCAATACCATATAGTGGGAATTGAAATTTTGAGTTTTCGTTTCAGTTTCAATAGGGCAAGTTTCGGTTTCGATCCCTACCAAAACCGAAACATTTCGGAACCATGGTAGAGGCCACAAGACACGAGGGACCCTGTTCCCTATGATATGAGCTGACCACGCAGGACTTCAAGCGGCAGAATCTTCTACGAAGGGCCATAATCCAACTTAGCCCAATTTTAGCTAAATTTATTAGCACAAACCTCAAAAAATTCTTACGAAATGAATAAATATAATTGTACTTCTTGGTGTAATATAAGAGGATTATACATAATATTACAATATTGCCCTAATTGTTGCATTCATAGAAATTGGTGCACCCAAGAACAATTTCATTAATTGGTGTGGGAAGCGTAAATTCTGGTGTGGAAGTTGCAGCTTCCTAAATTCTTTATCTTTGCGAGTCATCACGTTGTTTTGAAGAGGAAATGCAAACGAATTAAGTCAAAAAACTGTTTGTCTTGCGTTTTGATAGGATATTTTGATGCATGGATATTCGTGCCATTCAACAAAGGCTGCCAACCAAAACAACCTTATTTTAATGATTAAGAACGGGCTGCGTCACCTGCTACAATAGATGGGACCCTCACTCTTGTTTTAATGAAAAAAACAAATAAAAATAGGAACCTTCATTTACAATCCGAGATTCTTTCTTCTCAACCCAAATGCTTAAATCATTGAATGTTTTGAATCGGACGATGGAGATTATTTTTCTTCCCAATTTTCGGTAAATAGATTTGAGGCTGTGATTCTACTATCAGACTGTTAGATCACAATCTCAAGATGTACTATGTTGAATATCGGGATGAAAAAGGGTCTCCACCATCTGATTCAAAAGAGTCAATCGTTTAGAATCTTGGGTTGAAAATATATGTACCCAGAAAAAAATGGACACTCTTCCCTTGGTGACCACCAAATGCTAGTTCACCCTCTTATTTGGGTCCCATATGCTACTCTAAGGGCCATGTGGCACCGGTCCCGCCTAGGGTTGACGGTCAGATGACGGACTATGCGAAGTAATAAAAACAAATTTATATAATTTACTATCTGAAAAATTAATATAAAAAAAATTATTTCGTAGTCTATTATTTAATCCATTAGTCAATGATAATTTGATAATTGATTATATATTTATTTTGATTGACCTTGTGTAAGTTCATGTGTGACATTTAAACTTTATTTATTTATTTATTTATTTATTTTTATTTATATTATTTATAGGTAAAGCTTAGAGTTTGGATGCCATATAACTTATTATTTATTTATTATTTTTTAATAATGTCATATTATTGAGACAACCTTTACAACTAAGAAGGAGTGCGTGCATATAGATGTCGATGACCTCCCGGCTCCAACCCCAATTGGGGAGCATGCCAACCGAGACCAACCTCATAATTTATTAATAGATACCTAGCATATCGTTCTTGACCATCCATGTTTACAACTGTTTGAATGGATGTGCAAAGATAGCGACAACCATGCATGCTACCAACTGTTTGAATGAATGTGCAAAGAGAGCGACTCCAAATGACCGCTTGTGTTGTGGCCCATTTAGGTAGGGCTCTCAACCCATCGGGTACTCGACTCGCCCGGCGAGGTTTTCGGGTCGGGCATCGTGTTGGGTGCATATGGCGATATCGTACAATTAGTGATAAATTTGGACATCCAACTCAAAACCAATTGACAATGAGTGGAGAGGCGCTGAATCTTATAAGTTGAAATCGAATAGTTCTTCTTGAAGGGAAGTCAGTGGGTGCTTCCGGATGTTCAACCTGGGTAGGACCAAACGCCAAATCCAAGCAAAATATGAGCAGTTGAAGAAGAGGTGGGTAGTGGCGGAATCATAATTTTCATCTAGCCGGGGCGCAAGTCATAGAGAGAAATTTCGACGAAATTCTCTAGAATTCGCTAAAACTGGACGAAACTTTTAACGAAATTTCAATGATTTCTCCGAAATTGCAAAAATTTCATTAATTTCAACGAATTTAATAAAATTTTGCTAAAATTATGGGACCACGATCTTAAGATTTGTGGTGTCGTAAATTGGGATGAAAAATAATTTCCATTATTTGATTTAAAAAGTCAACAAAATTAACACTTAAATACATGTGTGAAGAGATCTAGTTTTAGAGATGAGAGATGGATACCTCTATTTGCGCCCACACATTCTTTGAAAGCGACAATGTCTCAAACCTTTTGAAAATCATCGATTGCTTCGGATTAGATGATGGAGATTGTTTTCACCATGATCTTCTACACAATTGATCATGAGATATGTCTCACTTATCAAACGGTCAATTTTTTATTCCATGTGCTAAAGATCCCAAACAAATGACCATAATTCACGTTTGGGTATGATGTATGCCATATGTTGCCAAAAACATATATGTCATATGATTCAAGGATTTTTGAAGAATTTGTGACACATGGAATGAAAATAGAAGTCTTATAGGTGAGACCTAATCTCAACATCTATTTTGTGGAAGATCAAGGTGAAAAACGATCTCCATCATCTGATCTGAAGCAAGCATTGACTTTCAAGGGATCTGAGACATCGGTGCTTTTAGAGAAAGCGTGGGCGTAAACAGAGATACCCATGAGAGATTTAGGGAGCAAAAATAGGTGCTTAGTTGACTAATGATTTACTTCATTATTTGCAATTATAAATTACTCTTTATAAATAGGTGTAGATAATGATTCCATCTAAAAAACTACATAAATTCAGGCGGTTTGCAAATAATTTTCTAAGTAACAGTGATGGTTTTTGTGATGACCTAGACCCACATGCCACAATATTGTCCGGTTCTGGGCTTAGGTCCCCACCCCGATTTTGTTTCTGGCATGTAATCACATATATCACAGGGTCAGGACTTTTCTCTATCCCAGTGGCATAGCCACATAGAAGGGTGTGGGGGCTCAAGCGCCCATTTAACTCTAAAGTTCCTATAGAATATGGTTCTTATACAACCTTTGTTTGTATACAATCCCTCAAATCTATGATGTAGAAGCCCCCAAATCGATGATAAAATTACTACTAACATTATATTTATCATTTGTAGCCCCAACCAACAAAAAATCCTGGCTACGCCCCTGCTCTATCCAATGTGAGACTATTAGAATTTTGTTGTTAGTATCGGTTCAATTCCAAAGGAACTTGATTAGCTCAACTCTCCTTGCAAACAAAAAAGATTTACACATATAGGCGAGCTGCAGCTTACAGTTTGAACTAAGGACGGTTTTTTGGGGTTAGCTCACCCTCGCGGGGGAGTATGTTAGATGGAATAATTTCTTAGATGTATTACCGCATCCTCTAAGGTAGGGCCCACTTTTTACCTTCCACTAGGGATTGGTGTTTCGGAGTTTGGTTTGGTAAAGAGAGGTGCCCTGGTCAATAGCTAGGGTTTCTTTCACGATTAGCTGGTTTTGGTTCCTTGGAACAATGGATTGTGAAAATAAACCAGTTCAATGATCGATTTGATTGTAGTATATCTTATACAGTTAAATGATTTATTTCATAATTATATGGTTTTGGTTCTTTCAGACTTGTATGATTTGTTTTAATAACTGAATTTCTGTTTGTGAAATTGAATAGGGTACCTTCATTTACAACCCAAGATTCTTTCATCTCAGCCTTGGTTTCACATGCTTAAAACGCTGACTATTTTGAATCAGATGATTGAGATCATTTTTCGTCCCAATCTTCTGTTGGATATTTTAAAGATTTTAAAAAATAAGCTTTTGGAATTGGGATTTGTCCCACATCGTGTAAACTCTTTTTTGGGTTTGGCTTATATATCTTTGTCTTGGCTCAAGGCTACACCGAATTTTGGTGAGAGTCGGGAACGCATAACGCACGCACGCGTGTAATGCGTGGCGTGGCGATACGGTAATTTAATTAAACTTTTGAATAAGTGTCTAACCGCCTATTTGAATTTTAAACGGATATGTCTTATCCGACCGTTCAGTTATATGCTACGGATATGTCTGTTCGGTTACACCTGTTTTACGGATATGTCCGTTCGGTTACACCTATTTTATCTATAAAAGGGCCCCAAGACCCCTCATTTGATATACTGCATATTTTCGCAAATTTCTCCACGACTTTAAGCTTTCTCCTTCTCAAAGTTCCGCTTTAGTTTTTTTGGTGTTCTGGTTGCGTGATCAGATTCACCAAATCTGATCATACGGATACGCTGCCGGTTCGTTGTATCTTGGAACCGATTTGTCGATAACCTATTGGTGACCACTAGATCATAGTGGTAGGGGAAAATCTCGGTTTAAAGACAACGATATTTAACGTGCCTCGAACCGGATCAGCGTATATTTTAATTTCGATCTTTATCTTCTTCTGCAACCCGAACCTATTGTTCTAACATCTTCGACACAGTAGATCTTGAGATCATGAGCTTACAAGCCAAACAAACGGATTTTGATTCCACATGGCACGCGTTGCAACACTGAATGTGATCATGACTTACATCAAACTTGATTTGCGGATCACTTTTCTGGATGTATGCCACATGTTATCAAAATGTGACCGTCTGATGGTAGGTCCATGATCTCAATATTTATTGTGTCAAAGATTGGGTCTAAAAACAAGATTTATTGTGTTGAAGATTGGGTCTAAAAACAATCTCTATCGTCTATTCAAAACTGTCAACAGTTTGAGGACCTGAAACTCCTTGATTAGATTGCTTGAAATAAGTACAAAAAATGAAAAGAAAAAAAAAGAAGTCAATTTATTGAAGAACTAATTTCGACCTATTTATGGCAAAGTTATACTGCTGTCAGTAGCTAAAGAAAACAGTCATTGAGCAGAAAATAGAGTTGCATTGATAAGATTCCTTGAGTAAGTTATTAGAGGGGAAAAAGATTTGGACATAAAAGATTCAAATATGGTGATGGGGATACTTAAAGGAGAGATTAAGGCTGTGCATGGCATAGGTCTCTGCTAGCCCCTGCCATAGTAGAGTTCACCTGCTTTAGTAGGTTCCCATCCTCTTTGCTAACTTCTTGCTACCTGTTTAAGGAGGTACCCTTTCTCTTTGATAACTCCTTTCATAGCAAGATTTAATGCATAAGTTACCTGTTCACCAGCTCTACCCTCCTCTCTACTTATTCCTTGTCAGAGCAAATTTTATTTGCTAAGATAGGGAGTTAGTAGAGAGCAGAGAGGTTGCTGCTAAAGCAGGAAAATCCTCCTTTGCAGGGAGTTAGCAAAAGAAAATGTGAACCAATTAAAACAAGTAAACTCTGTTGTGGCAGGGGTTAGCAAAAAGCTATGCCATTCGCGGCCTAAACCCTGCATTGTCACAAAAATCTACGAATTAATCGAAATTTTATCAAAATTCTCAATAGGTAAAGTTTGATGATTTTTGCAGTTGCTTTTCAACCATGGAGCTTCAGTTTCTCTTCAGTCCAAATGGGCATTCATTCCAGCTCAACCCACATCAACCTGTCATCGATGTTATCAAAGAATTCTTCACTCTCACCGGCTTCATAAGATTATCAAGCTTTCGAATGAATTTTTCGTACTTGTTTGGCAACCTTTAAAAAAAAAACACTTTTAAAGCAGTAAAGAGGGGTGCCTCATGTGCTGCTTTTCAAAAGCTGCTTCTCAAAAGGGTCTCACACGTTGGAAATGCCATTCTGTGAGATACAACATGGGGCAGCTTCTCAACACAATATAAATTTTACGAGCCAAATAACATATAGAGAATTTTTCGGTTTCGATTCAGTTCGATAACGGAATCTGCATCCCTAGGGCTAGATTGTTCTTGCAATTTTAACCATCTGGGTTGTAATGAAAAGAACCAACTTGATCGCAGTAAGTTTTTTTAAAGCTATGTTCTGTTTTTCTGGGTTGTATAACTTTGTGTTCTGATCCCCATGACGAAAAGATCTCTTAGGAAATACCTTTTATATGCTTGATTCTGATTTCTAGTTTCTTTTGTTGGATTTTGTTTGGGCAGCCCACTAGTTTAGTGTCGAATTATGCTGGGGCAGGCTCCCAAATAGAAATTGATTCTATACCCATCCCCAACTTTGTCCACTCTTAGACCTCACCAATGGCGAAAACAGGATTTCATTAGAGAAAGTGGGCCGGGGGGGGGGGGGGGGGGGGGGGAGGGACTTTACACGAAATAGGGATGGAATTTTTAAAGGTTTTAAAACATTATACTAAGTGAAAAAGGTTTTCGAAAATCAGGATTTCACGGAAATTAGAGTTCTAAGGAGATGTGAGATGCAAAAAGCATCTCACGTGTGAATGGTCATCTCCTATTGAATGGACTACAATACCCTCCCACTTCTCTGCTGCTCCTCAGTTCTCTTCTCCAGCGCCGATGAGTTTTTGGTCGTTCTTCTCCAACGTCCACTACAAAAAAAAGGACTATTAGCGGCAGTCATAAATTGCCGTTATTAACAAAAAAACTGCCTCTAATACCCTTGCCGCTAATAGTCTTAATAGTTTTTTTTGTTAATAGCAGCACTTTTTGGCTGCAAAAACTCCCGCTAATAGTCTTATTTTTTTGTAGTTGTTAATGAGTTTTTAGTCGCTCTTTTTCTGCGCCGCTCAATTTTCACTGGTTTTTGGTTCATCGTTTCCGATGCCGATGAGGTTTTGGTTCATCTTATTCGTGAGCTTCGATTTTAAGGGACAATGGGCGCTTGGAGGGAATTTTGGTTCATCTTTATCGCTGCCGATGAGTTTTTTGGTTCATCTTATCCGTGAGCTTTGATTTTAAGGGACGATGGGTGGTTAGAGGAAGGAGTTTTTGTCTTATCTTTTTCGGCGCCGCTCAGTTTTCGCCAATTTTTGGCTCATCTTCTTCGGCGCCGCTCAATTTTCGCAGGTTTTTGGTTTATCTTCTCTGGCGCCGATAAGGTTTTGGTTCATCTTCTCCGGCCCCGATGAGTTTTTGATTCATCTTATCCGTGAGTTTCGAATTTAAGGGATGATGGGCGCTCGGAGGGAGGATTTTTGGTTCATCTTCTCCGGCGCCGATGAGTTTTTGCTAGAGGGAGGACACTCGTTTGGTTGAGCCAAAGAGGGAATGCTGATTGCCAACTTTAAAGATTGGAGTTAATATGGAAGGATAATTTTGACATTACACATTTTGTTGACTTTTTTTGAACCACCGATCTCACCCAATAAGAACACATATTTCCGTGAAATACAAATTTTCTAAAACCTTTTAGGTTAGTATAATACTCTAAAATCTTTTGAAATCCATCCCTTTTTTGTTTTAATTTCCCCAAAAAGCTTACTAAGAAATTGTTCTATGTGAGCCTTTGATTTTCATAGGAAATCCCCTTCCTATTCCTGTAGATTATTCGCACATAAGTGAAAATCCTTGGCGAACAACTTACTCCCCAATGATCTCCTTTGTCTTTATGTTTTATGTAGCATTTGGGTTACTCTCCTAGGAGTTGGTTTATGCTAGTGGTATAGTGAGCCTTTAAGCTCTGCTGAAGGAGGCTTCTTTGCGCTTGTTGAGCTTTAGCTTTCTAGCATTCATGCCTCGTTAATATTTGCGATCCTAATAGGCTCAAGCAATTTACTTTGGCTTCCTGTTTTGGTGGTATCAAGCATGCCGGCTGATGAATTATGGATGCCTCATAAAATCTTGAAGCAATGGTGTTGGAGAAGCTGTTCGCATGCTTGTTGTGTTATGCGGAAGCTCATAAACTAACCAATGATCTTATGATGAATGATCAAATAAGAACGCAAAATAGAAGAAAATCAACCACAAATACAGAAGAAACAATATTGGCGTGATTCAGCAATATGCCTATGTTTATGGACAGTAATAATCCACTATATTGATGATTATATAAGAATACAAGAACACTCAGGCCTCACCAAAGCTCTTCTCAAAAGCTTTTGATAGGTTTTTCAAAGCTTTACAATGATATCTCTTTCTCACAAAAGGCTTTCTAATTCGTCAATGAGCTTTTCCTTATATAGAAGTCCCGAATCCTACTTCTAACCCAAGAGAAACTGTTCAAAAAATGAAATATGCATGTAACTTGACGTCGCGGGTCGCTCGAGTGATAACCAAAAGTTACTCGAGCGACTTACATCCGAAACTTTTCTCTTTGAATCGTAGCCCGGTCGCTCGAGCAAGAACCAAATTTGCTCAAGCGATTTACATCGGAAAAATTGGTCTTATAGAGTGCGCACCTAGCTCGAGCAGATTTGGTTTCCGCTCGCGTGACTTCAACTTAAGTTCAAGTTTAATAACAATTCTCCACCTGACTCTAAGCTTCACCATGTACTTTTTATTCCAATCATTGCTATACTCATATCACCGCTACCACCAGCACCCCGAGGGCATTCAAACCTGCTGAACGCTAATTAAAATCTAAACAATATTTAGACTTGACCACCGGTATCACCTTTGTCATCAAATCTGTATGATTGTCCTTCGTACTCACCTTCTTCAAAGATATCTCGCATTCTTTCATTATTTTTCGTATAAAGTGATACCGTATATCAATGTGCTTGGTACGAGCATAATCTACTTGATTATTTGCTAATTACATAGCACTTTGATTGTCGTAGAACACATCGACACTTTCCTGTGCGATCCCCAAGTCACCAACTAAGCCCTGAAGTCACAATGCTTCTTTCACTGCCTCTATTACCGCCATATACTCTACCTCTATAGTAGACAAAGCTATTGTATCCTGTAACATCGACCTTCAGCTAATTGGACCTCCTGATAGCGTACACATATTCCGTTGTAGACTAATGCTTATCCAAATCACCCGCGTAATCTGAATCTACGTATCTGCATAGCTGATGACCTGTACCACTGTGAAAAACCAGCCAGATATCTTTGGTATCACGTATGTACCTCATAATTTATTTCATCATTTGCCAATGCTCCTTACACAGATTAGTCATATACCTGCTAACCACGCTAACGACTTGTGAAATATTCGGTCGAGTGCATACTATAGCGTTCATCAAGCTACCAATCGCACTCGTATAGGGAACACGAGTCATGGACTCACACTCCTCATCTGTAGTAGGAGACATACTAGTCGAAAGATGAAAGTGAGCTACTAATGGAATACTCACAGCTTTTGAATTCTTCATCCCAAACCGTGAGAATACCTTCTCTAGATAACTCTTCTATGTTAGACACAACTGCTCTTTCTTTTTGTCTTTCTGAATCTCCATCTCAAGAATCTTTCTTGCTGCGTCAAGATCTTTCATCTCAAACTTCATGCCAAGTTGAAATTTTAACTTGTTGATCACCACCATGCTCTTTGCAGTTATGAGCATATCATCAACATATAAGAAAATGTAAATAAATGAGCCATTCATTAGCCTCTTAAAGTAAACACAGTTATTGTATTCACTTCGAATATAATTTTGGTCCACTATGAATGTGTCAAATCTCTTGTACCACTGTCTTGGTGACTATTTAAACCCGTGTAAGGACTTCTTCAGTTTGCACACTAACCTCTATTCTCTAGGAGACTTGAACCCTTCAGATTAGTTCATATAGATCTCCTCCTCTAGATTTTCGTGTAGAAACTTTATTTTCACATCTAGTTGCTTCAACTCTTAAGTCCAACTGTGCTACAATTAACAATAAAACCCGGATTAAAGTGTGTTTCACAACCGGTGAGAACACCTCATTGTAATCAATGCCTTCATTTTGCGCATAGCGTTTTGCTACCAACCGTGCTTTGTACCTTACAATACTACTTTTTAGAGAACCCTCTTTCTCCTTATAAACCCACTTACATTTGATCACTCTCTTTCCCTTAGATAACTTTGTCAATTCCCAAGTTTTATTCTTGTAAAGAGAATTCATCTCTTCACCCATTACAGTCTTCCATTCCTATGCACATCTACCACTGATTGCATCTTTGAATGAAGACGACTCATTGCCATTCAACGTCAACGCGTAGACGATTATATCCTCGTAATCGTAGTGAATTGGTGCTCTAACATTCCTTTTGGGTCTTCCACCTACTAAGAATTGTTCCGACTCTTTCTTAACTATTTCTACACTTTTCTTTGATGTAATAACTGTAGGAGTTTCTAACTATACCTCAAACTGATCTTCCACTACCTCTTCTCTAATTTTCACGATTTGTTCGCTATAAATTCACATAACATATTTATCTAAGGTCATATCTCTACTGATCACAATCTTATCCTGTTCAGGATACTATAACCTATATCCATTCACACCATTTGCATTCCTTAAGAAAATCACTTTCTTAGCCCTTAGGTTAATTTTACTATCTCTGACATGATAGTAAGTTGTGCAACCTTCAATGCACTTTAATATGTAAGCTTCCCGGGTCACATCTTAATCGGAGTCTTGCACTCAATTGCTGTAGACGGTGATCTGTTTACTAGATAACATGCTATACTCACTACCTTGTCTCAGAACTCTTTACCAAATCTCGCAGTGGATAACATGCATCTTGCCTTTTCAAGTAGAGTTCTATTTATACGTTCTGCTATCCCATTCTGTTGCGGTATATTCTTCACTGTGAAGTGCCCTAGCAATGTTGTTCTCTTCACAGAACTTCTGAAACTGTCCGCTGATGTACTCACCACTATTATAAGTTCTCAACTGTTTGACCTCCCTTTCAGTTTGGTTCTCAAATAATATTTTTCCCCTCTTGAAGATTTCCAACACTTCATCCTTACTCTTCATCATGTAGATCTATATATATAGAGAGTAATCATCAATGAAGGAGATGAAGTACCTGACACCACCTTTAGAAGGAACCGTTGAAGGCCCCCATATATCTGAATATATATAATCTAGTGTGCCTTTTGTAATGTGAACCACTGTGTTGAACTTAACCTTGCACTGTTTCTCGAAGACATAATGCTCATAAAAGTCAACTTTTCTGGCCTTAACACCTTTCAACAAGCCCTATTTGGTCAACTCTGTTATCTCTCTTTCTGACATGTGCCATAGGCGCATGTGCCATAACTGTGTTGAGGACAAATCACTATTATCTGACGTAGATATTGCTGCTCCACTTGTCACTGTACTCCCTAGTAGAAAGCAAAGGTTCCTAACCTTTTTCGTTTTCATCACAATCAGAGATCCCTTTGTCACATTCAAAACTCCACCTTGAGCTGCAAACTTAAGCCCATTGCAGTTTAGTGTACCAAGAGATATGAGGTTTTTCTTTAGTTTCGAAATATGGCGTACATCAGCCAATGTTCTCACAACCTCATTGTACATCTTTATTCTAATACTTCTCTTTCTAACTATTTTATAGGCCATATTGTTACCCATCAAAATCATTTCACCATTGACTTCTTTATAAGATGTGAACCAATCTCTATTTGGACATGATGTGATATTTTAATGTAATGTTTTACTCGCAAGTGCACGAATCGGTTTGTATATAGTGGGTGCGGAGTACGAGATCGTTCCCACGAGGATTAATGTTGAAATACCTAAAAGAGACAAGCAATTCTAGAAATCTATTAAGATCTAACAGTATCCTACCAGTTTTATGGTTTAAACGGTTGATGGTAATTAATGACTACAAACTAAAATTCAATTGATAATTCAAAAATAAAAGTGAAGATGATGATAAAGATGAAGATACTAAATCCTCCCATCTTTGGTCCGTTCTTCCTATAATATAAATCTAAGGGTTAAATTATGAGATATTCATTAGTAACAAACATCTTTTATGGAAGATCAATGGTCAACACCCTAATAGGTTCCACGTTGCATCCCTGCAATCAGGACTTAGATGATTTTCATATATAGATCTGGGATCAAGGGCACGGCTAGGCACACATGATCTCAGGTTCAAATAAAAATCATCCCCAAGGTGGGTGAAAATTCTAACAAGAATACCACTTATAAATCTGAAATCAAGGGCATGGCTCGGCACACTTTATTCAGATTAGGGATTATTTAAGATAAAATTACCATTACAGAACCAAGATCCGGGGCATGGCTCGACACCGTCAGTCGAGAACATAATAATTAGATCCACGATAAAAACAAAAGACCATAACAATGATTGGGTAAAATTACCGTCACAGATCGAGATCCGGGCATGGCTCGGACTCCGATGTTAGTGGCGAGATTTCATCCATTCATGATAGCACAACAACCATAAAAATAAAATCTCATATTTTAATCCTAAATTTATATTATTAAAAGTACATCCCTCGGATGGGAATCATTAGATCCCCATCCCTATAAATTTAGCCACACATATTGTAAGTAAATGACATAAATAAATAAAGACGGGAAAATAACATTAATTAAAATTACCTCAAACTTCAAAATAAATTACGTTGATCCACACGGATGATAATCTTCAGAAATGAAATAAATGCAGGAAATAAACTTTGAACAAAATTTAGGAACTGAAGGAATGAATACTGAAAAATTAAAGGGAACAAAGCTCTTAAAAAGAAATAATAAAACTTCCTTATTTCTAGGTCTAACTATGAAAAACAATGGCTAAAAACTAAGAACACTAAAAACTAAAACTCTCTAAAAAAAACTCTAATTCTAATCCCCTACGTTGTTCTTTTCCCGAAGTGTTTGAGTCTTTAAATAGAACCCGTCGCGCGGAGGTCTCCCAAGCATTTATTTTCGGGTCGATTAATCGACCAATAAGTGTCGATGCATCGAGCGAGAGTCCCAAAAATAGGTTCACGAGGTGATTCGTGTGTCGACTTAAACTCTGGCTCGATTAATCGACCTGTAGGGTCGATGCATCGACCCCAGAAATCCGTGAAATTCAGCACTTCTTCTTGGTTTAGATACTGCTTCGGTATTTTGGCCATAACTTTCTGTCCCGAACTCGGATTGAGACGAATCTTGCGCCGTTGGAAAGCTGACGAAAAGATCTACAACTTTCAGGTTTTGACAATTTCGTAATTCGGCCGTCTTGAAGGTCCAAATTTAGCCACAAGTCGCACCAAGTTCTTGATTACCCGAAGTTGCAGTGTTTTGGCATTATATTCAGAATTCTTGTACTGTTTTCTATACTTGGCTTGTATTTACCTGAAATACTTCAAATCTAATCAATCTCATCAGATAGCCTTCATCGGACAGCTAAATATAGGTATTTAGGGGCGAAATATCCTCATTTTTCAGTACTCATCATACCCCCAAACCTACACTTTGCTAGTCCTCGAGCAAAGCAAACTAAAGAAAATAAATGCCACTTTCGTAGGGAACACGATTGCACTTAGCATGTGCAACAAGCCTTTAAACCCCTAGGTGATCCTAGTGGAGGAGTTGTGTCTCCTGAGGGTTTACAGTGAAGTTACCCACAAACTTCAATATATTTTTGAAATCATCGATAAAATTGAGTTTTCAAAACATGATTTTGATAACATATATACCATTGAAAAACAAAAATCATTAATCAATTCAACATACGAATTCTCAATTTTAAATAATAATGTTATACTAATCATACTAATATCCATTCAAATTAGTCTAATGCTCAAATCGTTAGATAGCTCATCCATTCATGCCTAAACGTGAAGTGTGTGCATAACCAAACCAAAATTCATTCATCTCAGAACTAGTTTAAACGGAAAACCGTTGGATCTGTTATTTTGACTCAATCCTCACTTTAGGTATACTCTCAAAATGTAAAGACACCGATAATGGATAAGTTTTCGCACATATGTGAGAGGTCAATACAAAGCAAATAAAAAGGTCTCACATGATAAATGAAACACGATGCAATCAATGAACAAAAATAAATCTCATAAGAAGATACTTGTATATCCTAAGCATGTCATATAAAGTGTCATAAGTATCACATATTTACTCTCCACAAGGCAGTTACTAATACAAGATCAGATCATGAAGGTCTTTTTAGGGTTGTAATGGGGCTCAGGAAAGGGTAAGAAAGAATTGGAAGTTGGGATTCAAAGTTTCTGAGAAATTGGAAAAGAAACAACTTTTTTTTTTCTATTTCTCTTCTTTTCTTTTCTACTCTCTCACTATTTTTCTCAATTTTTTCTATTTTTCTCAACTCACTTTTTCTTTTGAATTTCCTTTTCTTGAAGCACCTCAGATTTTTCATTACTTTTCACAATTTTCTTTTTCTTTTTCTCTCCCCTTTTCTTTTTATTTTTGCCATACACTCTCAGTAAACACCACAACTCAGTATCTCTCCACTTACTCTCTTTTCGTTCACTCTCATCCCTCGTTCATAATTTCTCAGAAATAAGAAGGGTAAAGCTGAATTTTCAGAAATGGTGAAGGGTTAAAGGTTAACGTGGCTTATCAAAGAATGTATAAAGGTAAATTTTTTTTCAATAGGCTCAAAGGGGTACTAGAAAGATAAATTTATTTGAGGTGGGGCATTTTAAGCACAAACGAGCCAAAGATGGCCTTCAATCATGTCCTTAAAAGATAGTAACTTTGCCTATTTGTCTTGAGTAGATATACAGTACATTCTAACATAATGATATGAATTTGATTTCATACAAAGTCACAAGTCAAAATGAAGTGTATGAGATTATGCAAAATAAGTCGTATTCAAAGAAAACTCCGAGTTTATATATTCATTCATCAATGACGGGAAATTAGCTCTAAAGCTCACCGGGTTTAGTCTCCACTGAGATCCTAAGATTCAACATTCAAAACAGTTCATCGATTTCTAAGTCTTAGCTTGGTATAAGTGTAAAAATTCTAAGCATGAATATCAAAATTATCCACAACATATCACATTAAGCTTCATCATCTTAGATACAAGTAATCAAAATATGACACTAGTATTCTCAAAATTAAATTCACATGCATCATCAACTAAAGTTTGAAAACAATCGTAAAATAATGTGCATGATGACTTCAAAAATTAAATTTTTTTTTTTTTTTTTCTTTCAGATAAAACATATAAATGACGTAAAATAATTAACCATACCCCCAAACCTAAAGATGACAATGTCCTCATTGACTGAAAGAAGTAGCGCACCCCCAAACCTGTTTGAAAAAAGTACCTCAACACAAAGATCGGTCAAAAAGAGAATATTTGTATCAAATTGGAACATGACAAAAAATATAATGAAGGGAATATGATTACACTATTTAGGGAAAGAAAAACAATCTAAACAAAACAAAACAAAAAGGAAAGAAGAAAAAATAATAAAGCCTAAATCTTAAATCCTAAACTAAACACGAATCCAACTCTGTTAACCATTGGCAGGCGGACCCATCCACCTCGGATCACTTAAATTGATATTCTTAGGCACAGGGAACAATTTCACCCACAGATCAAGGGGAAATTGATGAGACACCGCCGATTGTATGGATGGAGGTGGGGAGGCGAAAGTAGGAGATGAAGATGGGGGAGACGGTGACGGCATCACATCAATTATCTCGATATCAGTATTGATGCACGGTGTAGGAGATTTGGAGCGATTTACCTTTTTTCGAGATGGTTCTCCCCAGTAAGGAATGATCATCGGATCGAGGTCGATGATTTCAACATTGTTTGGCACAAAAGGGACCGTCCGATGAGAGCAGCGCTCCCGCTTTTTAGCAGTCTCCACCATCTTTGATAATCGTGCTCTGGTGAGATATAATCGTCGGGCCATAAGAAAGATTGTGCAGAGTTAATGAAAAGTGAGCCTAAAGGTGAATATAAAGGGAAAATATATAGAGTTGGAGTAGGAGTGGAAAGAGGTGTCCTGCAGAAAAGAAACAATGAAAAGTGTGGCAGTACGTCCAAGGGAGTCCACTGGCGTGAGAAAAGTGGCAAATAGAGTTCCAATAGGAGTGCCGCCGTAAAAAACAAAAAAAATCAAAAAAACGGTGGGGTCGATTAATCGAACCCTGAAGGTCGATGCATCGACCCTTTGGGGGTCGATTAGAAACGGCGCAGATAGGCAGTGCTTGAAAAGCCGCGAGATCAAAAACATATTCGGAGCATAGGTCGCGGGTCGCGAAGCGACCACTTGGCTGATCACGTGGATGACCAGCAGGGCGTTGTACAAGTCTTTGCAGCGCGGCAGAGGTCGAAGCCATGATTGCACTGTCGGAATGTCGGAGGCAGTCAGAAAAACAAACTCAATGAAAAACGTAGCGAGACTGCTCCATTTAAATAGGCGCAAAGGCGCCCTCTCGGGACGGACACACAAAATAATCGATTAATCGACCAAAAGTGTCGATTAATCGACTCCATTGAAAACGGGTGCGTCAGAAGTCCCGACGCATGGAAACACGCAACGTCTTTAAGTGAAAAGACGCAACGTACGGAAGTGGAAAAGTCGATTAATCGACGCACTTACTCGATTAATCGACACAAATCGAGGCAGATTAAAAATAAAAACGCATGCCCCGCAATAAAGGTCGATTAATCGATCCATAAAGAGTCGATTAATCGACACCAAATAAAACAAAAACGGACAGAATTCAAAAAACAGCACAAGGTTCAAAATGTGCAGTCGATGCATCGACTAAAAAAAAAAAATCAAAAATCGTCATAAATGCAGTCTCCTTGAAAAAGGAGACTCCATAAATACTGTCGATTAATCGACCAAAAGGGTCGATTAATCGAGGTGAAGGGTCGATGCATCGACCCTGGTTGGGTCGATGAATCGACACAGGGGGTCGATGCATCGACTCCCAAAAGTTTTTTTTTTTAAACAACGAAAAGAAATTAACCAAAAATGCAGACTGCATTGAAAAAGAAAACAGTCATTATGACTGTCGATCAATCGACTACAAGGAGTCGATTAATCGAGGGGGAGGGCCGATTAATCGACATACACTGTCGATTAATCGAGGAAGAAAAACATTTTTTTTTTTTTTTTTTTTTAAGAAAAAAAAAAAATGCGAAATTAATCTACAAGGTGTAAATTCATTCCGAGTCCACCAGGATCCCAAATCTTCATGAAAAATTTTCTAAGCAGGATCAGCGATTTATTTAATCGTCTCGGTATTTCTCTTTTCAAGGACTTAGTTACACCCCCATGGTGTGCCCAAGTGTCACCATTATGATCCATTTCTACCCTGTACCAAGTGTCACCATTATGATCCATTTCTACCCTGTACTTGACATTCCCAAAATCGCATTCCAGATTCAAACCCATGAATCTTTTTCCGGCATTCTGTTGATTATCTATGTATTCAACGAATGGGCAACAGATTAGAAATTCCTCTTTCTTCCCTAAACCGAATTCACACTCATCGAAAAAAATTAAGTTTCCCTTATCAGGTGCTGTAAGGGTGTCATTTTCTTTCTCTTTCATCTCAATTTGATTCTCAATTCCCTCCTCGACATAAGTATCGTTCCATTCCATTTCCTCTTCTCCTCGCACTTGCACTACCTCAACGCTCGTTATGCCATTCTCAAGCGTAGTGACCAATCGGTCATCCTCATATTTTTGAACAAAATCAGATGAGTCCTCTTGAAGATGTTCTTTATTCTGATCGGTATCAATGAGGGACTCCTCTATTTCAACTTTCCTTTGTAAGTACTCGATCATCTGACTAACTTGAGATTGTATCTTAGAAATTCTTTGAGTATTGGTGTGCACCAAACCTTTTAAATACTCTAAGGAGTAAGAAGAATTTTGGGCTGGTTCATATGAGTTTGTGTCTTGAAAGTATTGAGTTTGCTGTGAAAACTCATAAGGAAATTTGTTGGGATAAGAATTTTGATCATTGTACGGCATCATATCACACATTAGAGGTTGATTAAAACCCCACATGTCATTAGATTGACTCTGCCAGTCATGAGTGTTCCAAACCGGATTTGGTTGGACTTGTTCAGGGTAATAATTTGAGTTATTCAAGGGACACATAGGTGAAATGTGCATCAAATTTCCACAAATAGCACATGATTTTAGATTGAATCCATGCATTGACATGATTTCACCAATAACAAAAAAAAAAAAAAAAATTTTTTTTTTTTTTTTTTTTTTTGAATTAAGCAGAAATACTATTTTAATCCTCGAAAATTCCTAAAATTTATTGTCTACCAAAAATTCAGATTTTCTTAATTTAATCCCCGGCAACGGCGCCAAAAACTTGATGTGATATTTTAATGTAATGTTTTACTCGCAAGTGCACGAATCGGTTTGTATATAGTAGTGAGATTAATGTTGAAATACCTAAAAGAGACAAGCAATTCTAGAAATCTATTAAGATCTAACAATATCCTACCAGTTTTATGGTTTAAACGGTTGATGGTAATTAATGACTACAAACTAAAATTCAATTGATAATTCAAAAATAAAAGTGAAGATGATGATAAAGATGAAGATACTAAATCCTCCCATCTTTGGTCCGTTCTTCCTATAATATAAATCTAAGGGTTAAATTATGAGATATTCATTAGTAACAAACATCTTTTATGGAAGATCAATGGTCAACACCCTAATAGGTTCCACGTTGCATCCCTGCAATCAGGACTTAGATGATTTTCATATATAGATCTGGGATCAAGGGCACGGCTAGGCACACATGATCTCAGGTTCAAATAAAAATCATCCCCAAGGTGGGTGAAAATTTCAACAAGAATACCACTTACAAATCTGAAATCAAGGGCATGGCTCGGCACACTTTATTCAGATTAGGGATTATTTAAGATAAAATTACCATTACAGAACCAAGATCCAGGGCATGGCTCGGCACACTCGATCTCAGAACATAATCGTAATTAGATCCACACGATAAAAACAAAAAGACCATAACAATGATTGGGTAAAATTACCGTCACAGATCTGAGATCCCGGGCATGACTCGGCACACGCGATCCCGGTTAGTGGCGGGGATTTCATCCATTCATGATAGCACAACAACCATAAAATAAAATCTCATATTTTAATCCTAAATTTATATTATTAAAAGTACATCCCTCGGATGGGAATCATTAGATCCCCATCCCTATAAATTTAGCCACACATATTGTAAGTAAATGACATAAATAAATAAAGACGGGAAAATAACATTAATTAAAATTACCTCAAACTTCAAAATAAATTACGTTGATCCACACGGATGATAATCTTCAGAAACGAAATAAATGCAGGAAATAAACTTTGAACAAAATTTAGGAACTGAAGGAATGAGTACTGAAAAATTAAAGGGAACAAAGCTCTTAAAAAGAAATAATAAAACTTCCTTATTTCTAGGTCTAACTATGAAAAACAATGGCTAAAAATTAAGAACACTAAAAACTAAAACTCTCTAAAAATAACTCTAATTCTAATCCCCTACGTTGTTCTTTTCCCGAAGTGTTTGAGTCTTTAAATAGAACCCGTCGCGCGGAGGTCTCCCAAGCATTTATTTTCGGGTCGATTAATCGACCAATAAGTGTCAATGCATCGAGCCGACAGAGAGTCCCAAAAAACAGGTTCACAGTGTTAGATTCGTGTCAGACTTAAACTCTGGCTCGATTAATCGACTTGTAGGGTCGATGCATCGACCCCAGAAATCCGTGAAATTCGGCACTTCTTCTCGGTTCAGACACGGCTTTGGTATTTGGGCCATAACTTTCTGTCCCGAACTCAGATTGAGACGAATCTTGCACCATTGGAAAGCTGACGAAAAGATCTACAACTTTCAGGTTTTGACAATTTCGTAATTCGGCCGTCTTGAAGGTCCAAATTTAGCCGCAAGTCGCACCAAGTTCTTGATTACCCGAAGTTGCAGTGTTTTGGCATTATATTCAGAATTCTTGTACTGTTTTCTATACTTGGCTTGTATTTACCTAAAACACTTCAAATCTAATCAATCTCATCAGATAGCCTTCATCGGACAGCTAAATATAGGTATTTAGGGGCGAAATATCCTCATTTTTCAGTACTCATCAGGACACATAGTAGGAGCACCCTGAATCAAGTATCCATGTATTTTGCAAGTATTTATATGAAATCACTGACAACACATTTCTATCATCATCCAGAGCTTGTTCGGCTATACCAGCCTCATCAACGATCCCGTTCTACTTCTTATCCTGAGTATCGTCCCTCTTTATTTATAGCTGTGGAGAATGCCTTCTGATGTGGCCATTTTCGTGACATTTGTAGCATTTTACTATCTTTCTACTTTTAAATTTAGCTATAGACTTTGATCTACCTGTTCTAGATTTATGAACCTCTGCTCTTCCTCTAACCAACAAGTCATCTGCTTGTGTATCACTATCTGAACCTTTCTTCCTCATGTTCATGTCGTTACAAAGTAGCGCCGCTGTAATCGACTCCAGTTCAATACTATCCTTCCCATAGTGCAGTGTAGTAACTAGATGCCCATAGGAGTTGGAGAGGGAAGACAAAAGCAATAGTGCTTTGTCTTCATCCTTAATCTCTTCTCCAACATTTAATAATTCAGATATTATTCTATTGAATTGATTAAGATGTTCGTTGAGAGAAGTACCTGCCTTCATGTGTAATTTGTACAGTTATTTCTTGAGATATAGATGACTCGTAAGAGATTTCGTCATGTAGAGACTCTCTAATTTGGCCCACAGCGAGGCTGTCGAGTTCTCCCGCATCATATTATATGTAATCTCCTTCGCTAGACATAACTGAATCGTACTACATGCTTGAAGTTCGAATTCTTTCCAATCACTATCAGATATACCCACCAACTTACCCGAAAGCCCTTTCAATGCCTCGTGCAACCCTTGTTGAATCAAAATCTTTTGGACTTGTACTTGCCATAAGCCAAAATTGATCTTCCCGTCGAATTTCTCAACCTTGAACCTCACATTCGAAACTTTTGCAGACTTCGATGCCATCTTTAATCGTAGAACAGAAACCTCTCTCTGATACCAATTTGTTTAACGAAAACTTACAAACTAACCAACGATCTCACGATGAACGATCTAATAAGAACGTAAAATAGATAAAAATCAACCACAAACACACAAGAGAAAATATTTATGTGATTCGGCAAAATGCTTACGTCCATGGGTAGCGATAATCCATTATATTGATGATCACACAAAAATATAAGAACATTCAAGCATCACGAAAACTCTCCTCAAAACCCTTTGATAGGTTTTCCAAAGCTTTATAATGATCTCTGTCATACAATAGACTCTAATTCGTCCATGAGCATTCCCTTATATAGAAATCTCGAATCCTACTTCTAACCCAAGAGAAATTGCTCAAAAAATGAAATTTGCACATAACCTGACGTCACGGATCGCTCGAGCGACAATCAAAACTCGCTCGAGCGACTTACACCCAAAACTTTTCCCTTTGAACCATGCCCTGGTCGTTCGAGCGAGAACTAAATTTCCTCGAGCGATTTACACTCGAAAAATTGGTTTTATAGAGTGCGCACCTTGCCCGAGCGGATTTAGTTCCCGCTCGAGCAACTCCAACCTAAGTTAGAGCCTAATAACATGTTGAAATCCCCAACCAAGGCGACGATGCTTCTAGTTCTCTTATGTTATGAGAGGACGACAACAAGATCCTGTACCTGTGTATTCTTGAAGCTAAGGAGGTGGAATTAGCTTGCAAGTTACAAAGACCTCCATCATGTGGAGTAGGCAAACCCTATCCAATAATTAGTTAGAAGGTCATTTTTTGGCATGTTCTTAGCTTTGTATTGCTAGTTTATAGGCAAGAGTTTGTTTTATATATATATATATATATATATATATATATATATATATATATATAGAGGACCGGGGATATGCGCCCATGCATAGGGATGTCTCTACGCCTGCCTATTGATATGTGTGCGACACGTAGCACCTTTTTGTGAATTGATGGGTGGCATGGGGCCCACTTTACTAACTAGGGTTAAACTTTTAAAATATTTTAAAAGTTATATACCCTTTCAGGCATCATTCTTGACTTTTTAAATGTCTCTTCCTTTTCTTTTTCTTCGCTCAATTTTTTCAAGAAAGTTTCGGACATACTTTTGCAGGTATATTTTACTCAAAAAATATGGGCGACTAGTAGCGAAGTGCCAATACCTTGATATCGAAGTGCCGACACCATGGTAGAGATGCGCTGACACCCCAATAGCGAGGTGCTGACACCTCGGCGCCGGTGTGCCGACGCCTCTATATCGAGGTGTCGGTGCTTCGTTAAAAAAGAAGAAGGTGTCAGCGCCTCTATATTGAGGTGCCGAAGCTTCGCTAAAAAAAAAGGGTGATGGTACCTCATTTTAGGGGTGTTGACGCCTCTATATTGAGGTGCATGTGCTGCTTCAGAAAAAAAAATGCAAAGAGCCGACACCTTGGTATAGAGGCGCTGTGTGACGGGGGTACGTGACTTGACCATCCGGGTCAGTTGTAGGGCCATTTTTCTTCTCTACGTAATGTGCATCATTGGTGCGACGTAACCATGAGGGCGGCATCAAATGAGTAGGTCGTGGGCCATGAGGGCGTCGCGACACGTTGGGATGAAGGGTTAAGACATGGACGCGATATAGACGCGACATGGCAATGTGGGGGAGCGATGCGGGGCATTGCGGCGTATTGGGGCAGTATGTCAAACCAATACGTTTGAGGTTCTTCCGTTATTTTGGTCAAATTACTATTTTACCCTTATATATGGGGACATGAGTTGGGAGTCCCCCGACTCAACACGTGCACTTGCCTCGTGGGCTTGAGTGCGTGCATCCGGGCCATGCTTGGAGCGTGGTCGTCCTAGCTATGTCGTGTACTAGGGCCATCGTGTTTGGGGTGGTTTTCAACCACCTTCGCGGTGTGGGTCTAAGCCCAAAGGAGACTCGGTATATGCTTGTGGCTGCCTATTGCTTTGTTAATCATCATTGCCTCTTACGTTGACAATCGTCATTGCCGACTCTAACCTGCTGTGTTGCTTTGCAGGGTGAAGTCCGAATATAGAGGTTGAGGTGAAGCTTGAGTAGGACAAGACTTTCACCCTTCGTAGCATCTGGGAATCCACATCACGTGACTATTGGGGCTTAATAGACTGACTTAGCGCATCGGGCGTTAGGTGTCGTATGGGCTGACACTGTTGGACGAGTGACCTCGTGATAGCTGGTTTTCCTAAAATGAGGCGTCGGTACCCTGACGCTTGCACCCCGACATTGGAGTGCCAACACCTCGTTATTAGGGTGCCGAAGCCTCTCTATTGGGGAACTGGCGCTTCGCTACCGAGATACTAGCACTTCGTTATCTGGCACATTTTCTAAGTAAAATATACTTGAAAAGGTAAGTCTGACACTTTCTTGGAAAAAGATAGATAAGAGAGAGAAAAGAAGGAGACTTCTAAAAAAGTCAAGAATGACGGTTGAAAGGGGATATAACTTTTAAAATATTTTAAGAGTTTAATCCTAGTTAATAAAGTGGGCCCCATGCCACCCATCACTTCACAAAAAATGCTCTACGTGTTGCGCCCATATATATATATATATATATATATATATATATATATATATATATATATATATATATATATATATATATATACACACACGATCCTGATAAATGACTCAAACACAATATGTTCTATGATTGAACTACAATTAATAGGGGCTTAATTATGTCAAATTTGTTAGAATGATTCCACATTGCCTCTGGGCTTGGATGTCTTGGGCTATATATAATTTGGGCATTCCTCACCTTACAAGCTAGTTTTGTGAGGTTGAGTTAGGCCCATGGAGTTTCTACATGGTATCAAAAGATGGTATTTCTCCACTCCATATAGGCGAAATCTTTTAATTTAATATCTCTAAATTGTAGATTGCGATTCAATTTATCTTTAGTGTATTTTGTGCAAGAATTCTCTCATTGTTATCAATAGGTAATTAATGAGCGGCTTGTATGTAAAATTTTGGGAATATGTGCATTTTGATAATTGTGGCTTGTAGAATCAGGGTTTTTTTGCTTCGAAGCATTGGATGAAAATATTTTGATAGCCAAATTTTTGACATCATCGTTCGTTAAATTTCTTCACCCTGTCACAGTTACTGCAGGGGGTTGGGTTTTCATAGTTCCTACAGGGGATTTGGGTTCAAGTCTCAACTCTCAAAAACTCTGTTATGTTTTTTAGTACTTTAGGTCTTCAACCTAATGTTCTTGAATATAACTCTTGTTGCAGTAAAACTGAATGCAAATCTGGTTGTAGTTGGACCCTTCGTGGCTTCAGCTAGTTTATAAATCTGGTGATTGGAAACACAATAGAGTTTATTAATTCAAAAGGTTCTTCATAAGATATGCTGAAAAGTCGAACAAAGTCTAATCCTTTTTCTTGTCTCTAGAGTTTTATATGTTGAAAACTAATTACAAAAACTTTAACTACAACAATTGGAGGGGAAATTGCAGGTGTTCATTCTATGATAGACGAGCATTTTGGAATCAGTGAATTCTGATTGGTGATGTCTTATTTTTTGTTGTGTGCATTCTTCATTTCAGATATGATAGCATGATATCAATATCTTTCTGATATGTACTGTAATGAGAGTTGCTAATGCAGTTTCTAGTATATTGCAGGTTGCTTCGTATATGTATATAGAAGAAGTTGATATTATTAGGGTTTGGAAGGTTGAAGTTGGTGTTAGGGTTTGTTGGGTCTATGATTAGAATTAGAGGAGAAGAGAAAAAAAGAATGAGAAGGCCTAGTGAGTTTTCACCATTCTCACTAGCACTTATATTAAGTTATATAGAAAAGATACATGCACACTCATTTTACTCAACACACACCATACATATAATTCTAATATCAACATTCCTAACACTCCCCCTCAAGCTGGAGCATGCATATTGACCATATACAGCTTGACAACAACATCACTAAGTGTGCTAGGCCCAACGGCCTTAGTCAAAATATCCGCAAGTTGCTGAGAGGATGTAACATCAATCAAAACAAGAGTCTTGTCCCATACTTTTTCGCAAATAAAATAAATGTCAATCTCAATGTGTTTGGTCTTCTCGTGAAGAACAGAATCAGAAGCAATCTTCTCTGCTGCCTCATTGTTAGTGGAGGGGAACAAAGTCGAAAATAGGATAACCAAGCTCAGATAAAAGGGAGCGCATCCACAGGACTTCACAGGTACTAGTGATATAGCCCGGTACTCGGCTTCTGCACTAGATTTAGACATCACCGTCTGCTTCTTACTCTTCCAGGCAACCAGGTTGCCTCCCAAGAAAACACAATAACCAGAAGTAGATCGACGATTAGTAACAGATCCAACCCAATCGGCATCAGTGTAAGCTGAAATACTCATATGACCACAAGCACGATATACCAATCTAAACTCCGAATTTGACTTGATATACCTAAGAATGCGATGGATGATAATAAGGTGGACAGTGGGAGGAGCATGCATAAACCGGCTCATAAGACTGACAACGAACGTGATATCAAGTCTAGTAAGAGTGAGATAAATCAATCTGCCCACTAATCTCTAGTACTCATGTGGATTCGGAAGTAAATCTCCACCCTTCTCATGTATTGAAAGTTTCTGATTCATAGGTGAGGTTGCTGGTTTACAACCAAACATACCAGTATCATACAACAAGTCTATGACATACTTTCTCTGAGAGATAAATATCCCTTTTTGAGATCTAACAATTTCCAACCTAAGAAAATATTTTAGGTATCCCAAGTCTTTGACTTCAAATATTTTGCCCAATTCACTTTTAGTCCAACTGATAAAGGCATGATCATTACCAATAAGAATAATGTCATTCACATAAACCAGAATAATAGCACGACCAGAAGGACTAGAGTGAATGAAAACTATATGATCTGAGTGACATCTGTGGAACCCTAAATCAATAACAACATTGCTAAAGCAATGAAACCATTCCCTAGGTGACTGCTTCAACGCATAAATTAATTTTCGAAGTTGATAGACATTCGCAGTCTCCCCTGAAGCAGGAAACCGGGAGGGGGATCCATATAAACCTCCTCAATGAGATCACCATGAAGAAACACATTTTAAACATCAAGTTGATGAAGTGGCCATCCCTGCATGGCCAAAAGAGCTAGCAGAATACGAACAGAAGTTAACTTGGCTACAGGAGCAAAGGTAGCCTCATAATCAATCCCATGGGTTTGGGTAAACCTTTTGGCAACGAACCGAGCCTTATATCGAGAAACTATGCCATCCGGATTGTGCTTCACAACGAAGACCCATTTACAACCAACAGTTTTCTTCTCAGGTAGAAGAGGAATCATGTCCCATATATGATTAGCCTGTAAGACATCCATCTCCTCGACCATGGCAGCCCGCTAGGAGGGATGATCAAGGGCAACACGAACAATCTGAGAGATTGTCTCAGTATTAATGATAGAGAGAAAGGCCTGATAAGTGGGAGAGAAATCCTAATAACAAACAAAATTAGCAAGGTGGTAAGGAGTCACTTGATCGCGAACTCCTTTCCTGAGAACTATAGGAAGATTCATATCATTAGTAAAAGATGGGAAAGGTATAGGGGCTGGATTAGGGATACTTACAGGAGTTCGAGTCACCACTGTAGAGGATGAAGGAGGAGGCACTGCTAAAGTTGGATCACACCACCTGCGTCGGACATAAGTAAGCACCCCTTTTTATTATAGAAGAATAGGAAGATCCTGAAGTACAGGCAAAGGGAGAGGGGTGCAGGGGTAGGAGTATGACGATCCTTAGTAAAATAGGGAATATCCTAAAAAAAAGTGACATGCATGGAAGTGTAAAACCGACGAGTATGGGGATCACAACAATGATACCCTTTAGAAATAAGAGAATAGCCAATAAAGAGATATCTGGTAGCTTTGTCATCTAATTTCTTTTGAGTGGGACAAAGGTCTTGGATAAAATCAGTACATCCAAACACACTAGGCTCAACAGAAAAAAGATGATCTGTGGGTCTAAGAGTATGATATGGAGTATGACCTGTCAATGCCCTAGATGGAGTGCGGTCCATAAGGAAGCAAATAGTAAGTAGTGTCAAAGTCCAATAAGGTTTGGCACGCACATACCACGAAATAAGTAACGAGTCAATCCCAAAAGATGCCTGTTCTTACTCTCAACAACACCATTTTGTTGCGAAGTATAAGGACAAGAAAATTGATGAATAATGTCATGCACTTTTAAGTAATTAGCAAAAGATTGAGACGTATACTCCCCCCCATTATCAGACCTCAGAATTTTTACAGTAGCACCATATTGAATTTTAATTAAGACATGAAATTCCTGAAACTTAGAAAATACTTTACTCCTATATTTTAATAAATACAACAATGTACACCTAGTACAGTCATCAATAAAAGTAACATAATACTGAAAATCATCAACAGAACTAATTGGAGAGGGACCCCACACATCAGAGTGAACAATATGAAAGGAACATTTGATTTATGCATATGTGATGAATAAGAATGTCTAACAGGCTTCGAGAGCTCACAAACATCACACTTAAACTTTATTAAAGTGCAAATAGATTTTAAAATGAGAAGTAAAGTACATAAGGACTAAAACCCAAGATGCCCAAGTTTATCATGCCACAAAGATAAAGTGTTTAGGCTAATATTAACAGAAAAAGGAAAAATAGAGGAGGGATCAACAGATCTATCAGCAATAGCAACAGTAGGTGTACTAAAGTCAACCTGTAGAAAGTACTGTCTACCCCTCTCAATGCCTCTACCAACAATCCTCTTCCTAGTGAACTCCTGAAAAATATAATAAGTAGGATAAAAAATAACGCAATAATTTAGTTTCTTGAAAATGCTACTAATAGAAAGAAGATTAGTAGAGAACTGGGAAATATGTAAAACATGGGAAAGATATAAAGAGGAGGATATGAGAATAGTCCCAACTCCTAAAATAGGAGTGTAGGAACCATCAGTTATGCAAACCTAAGTAAGAGAAGAAGAGGGAGAATAGAGAGAGTACCCTTGAGACTCACCCATCATGTGATCAGTGGCCACTGAGTCAATGACCCAACTAGGAGCAATAATAGTAGTGGTTGCAACAAAAGTAGATGAATCAGGTGTACCTGATGGCTCAGAAGTAGAAGTAGAAGTCCCTGAGTGATCTGTAGAAGATGGCTGCGAGGCACGAAGCTCATATAATCTAAATAACTCTGCTACCTGGGATCGAAGGGAGTTCAAATCACCAACAGAAGTCTCAGGTGTATTAGTAGCAGCTGTTTGAGCAGATGTAGAAGATCTCGGCTAATGACCCACTGGATACCCATGAAGACGATAACAATGATCTCGGTCATGTCCTGTAAGGCCACAGTGAGAATATATGAGAGATGAGCGACCTCTGCGACCACCATGTCCCCCTTCACCAAGTCTGCCTCCTCGGTCGCTCCCCCTACCCCTAGTAGCAAAGGAGCGAGTATCAGATATAAAGGCTACACGCTCCTGCGACGTATAAGTGATTAGAGTACTGATAGGCATAACATGACGACGCTGCTCCTCAGTAAAGAGTATCCCATAGATAGTGCTTAACATAGGAAGAGGTCTAGTAGTGAGAATCTGGGTGTGTGCCTGTTTATATTTAGAATGAAGGCCCCCAAGAAAAGTATAAATCTAGTCACGTTCATATCGCTTAGCTAACTTGGTGGCAGCCTCTTCACTAAACTCAGAAAGAGGTTCATAGTGATTGAGCTCTTCCCACATACTCTGAAGTCAATTGTAATACTCCCCTATAGTAGAATCTCCCTGCTTACATTCTGAAATCATCTGTTTTAGTTGATAGATTCGCGTGTTATGATTAGAAGGTGCAAACGTGTTTACTAGCTTACTCTAGAGCTTGACAAGAGACTCATAAAACATAAAGTTCCTATAGATTGATGAATCCATAGAGTTCAGGAGCCATCCAAGAATAATTGCATTGTCTGCATCCCACTTCTCAGCATCACCAACACTAGTGGTAGGCCTAGGGGTAGTCCCTGTCAACAAACTCATCTTCATACGACCCTGAACATAAAAGGTGATGGCCTGTTTCCATTCCAAATAATTGCTTGAATTTAGTTTGATTGAGGTGATACTAGTGGGAAGATTTTCACCACTCATATTTTTGTATCCCTCGGTCATTTTTCCTTAAAGGAAAAAAAGAAGCAAGGATATAGGAAAAATAATACCAAAACAGCCGCAAAATAGTACCAAATCAACTAAAAAATAGTGCCAAAGACTACCACAAAATAACTCCAAAAATAATTTTATATCATAGGCAACTCTCACAAGATCCACAAAGATTTTTCCTCATAACAGCAACAATATTTATCCTTAATTCACTAAATCAGCTCCAAACAAGCATTTTTACAAACATTTTCTAGGCACTTTCTAAAACAGCCCAATAACACTTTCTAGGCACTAATTTTCAGTCAGACCTCTATGTCATTTCAACAAACACCTGATGTACGGTTCTCAAAAAACATAATCCAGTTGTAATACTAACAAATAAAATCATATGCTTAAAATCATATAGTTGTCTACTTTCAAATTTAATCATATCCAAGGAAACTAAAAAAAAAAAAAAAAACCCAAACACTTCAAATATTCACTGATTGCTGCAATCTTTATGCCACAACATAAGGAGAAAGAACTCATGCAAGCCCCAATGTGCAACAGAGAAATAGGATAGCGCAAGAATTTGGGAAAGAGAAAATAGAGAACTGAAGGGTTTCATGTGGCTTTAAAGATCCTTTCAAAATACCCAGAAGACAAGCTCAATCCCATCGACCAAGAAGATAAAAATGGTCAGCAGAAAAAAATAAATAAATCAATCCCCAATAAGCTTCATCTCAGCCAAGTCAAACTGTTTGACCTGGCTGACGTCAACGATGATGGTGAGTGGCAATGGGTTTAGTTCTGATACCAAGAAGAAGTTGATATTATTAGGGTTTGGAAGGTTGAAATTGGTGTTAGGATTTGTTGGGTTTAAGATTAGAATTAGAGGAGAAGAGAAAGAAAGAATGAGAAGACTTAGTGAGTTTTCACCATTCTCATAAGCACTTATATTAAGTTATATAGAAAAGATACATGCACACTCATTTTACTCAACACACACCATACATATAATTCTAATATCAATATTCCTAACATATATCAGTATCTTTCTGATAATGCAGTTTTTGAGGATGTGAGCTCCTTGATCTCATTGATGGCTCTGTATTTATAGGGATCAAAAGGTAACCTTTTTTTCTAAAAAAATTTTTCGCAGCAATTGCTTAGGTATTAAGTTATCTTGTTTGTATGGATAAATTATAGGGGTGAGGTTGGTATTTTGTCTTTATTTTCAGAGAGAAGAATGAGAATATGGGTCCTCTCTTTATTCTGTTTGTGCTTTTAAATCTCGTGTTATGTTCAAGGTGGTCAGAAAATGGCTTTTACAAATCCAACATTTATTTTACGTAATATTCCTAGAGCAAAAACTTGTGTCATATATAACATAACATGTCGTTGTTTCGGCCTAGAGAGTTTAAGTGCTACTGCCAGAATCATTTTGCAAATTTAGAGTTAGTCAAATTTGGTGGTGAGTGTTGTTGCCTTGCTAATTTAGAGCAGCTCCCAGCAGAACAATTCATCAATGTAATGGAAGATGATGAAGATGGTGAGATAGCAATGACAGGTATGCTACAAACTCGATCCGATTTAAGCAATTGCATTTTTAGTAAACCTCCTTTTTCGAGTTAAGGAGGTTGTTTATCTGTGATGTCTATTGAAATGTTTTAACATGTAGATAGAGAAAAAAATAACAAATGAACTAAAGTCAGCATGCTGAACCAAAGTGACAAAATACGGGTTCTAAAGATGGCTGCTTCTGGGTAAAATCTGCGTACTGTTACCTGTGGAGAAGGCTGTTAATCACCCATGCTTGGACTGGAATATGGAGGGTGCATTCTCCGCCCAGATCCATTATCTTCTCATGGTGCGTGGCTCATAATCGCATTAAGATGGTGGATTTGCTAAACAGAAGGGGTATCCAGATGCCTAACAGGTGTATTTTATGTTGCCACGATGCAGAATCTACTGATCAATCGATGCTGCATTGCCTGTTTTCTCAGTTGGTTTGGAATCAGTTTCGATTAGGGATGGATATTCAAGGATGCTTGCAGACTCTTGCAGCTCCTTGCTGGCTGAATTCTGCCCCAGTCAGGGCACATCTTCAGGGGCCAGCACCATTCCCAGTCTTATTTTCTGGGCCATTTCGCTTGAACGGAATCTTAGACTATTTCAAGGAAAGAGCTGCTCTGCTATTGACGTTACCGATAACATCTGCTTTTTGTTCTCTGTGTGGACTGCTCTTCGGGGAGCGATAACAGGTTCTAGTCGAGGGACTGTGTTGAGGTTTCAGCCTCTGTTTGTCCCTGTTTTGGGGGGTTGTTGATGTTCCTCCCTATGTTTTTTGGTTTTTCTTTACCTATTAATTTTGCCGAGAACATCGTTGTTCTCATCCTGGTCTTGGTTGCATATTTTATCTATTCAATAAACTTACAACTTCACTGATAAAAAAGAAGTTAGGATTAGTATTGATGTATAGCACTGTTACAGGCATGGTTCAAAATATCGTCCCATAAATGAAATTATCAGCTGAAATGTCCCGGTTTCAGCCAAACCCAAAACGGAAACCTGAAAATTTTGGCCTATATGGACCAACCTTCAAATTATCGGCCGATAATTTGAAGGCTGCACTATTTTTTCGGTTTTTAAAAAACAAAAAAAAAGTTGGGACCGAAATTTCGGCCAAACCCTAAATTAATTATCAGTTTCGGCCAGGCATGAAACCAATATTGAAACCAAAATTTTGATCATTGGTTACAGATGCCTCTTAACAATTAATAGCTAGCATGTGAATATACCATTTGTTTTTTTAGGTGGCATTTGACTGTTTTGATTCAGTCTATTGAGATCATTTTCTTGGGCTAGTGTTACTATCACAACAATTTATGTTACAACAAGAAAAATCTAATTAACTGGGGGAAATCTTTTTTCGTCACAATCTTCCGTAGAATGGATCTTGAGATTATAGGCCTACCATCAGGCAGTTAGATGTTGCCCGCAGCCCCCAGACCTTCGTCGATAATAAATTAACGCAATATCCTGCAGACCACTGCAGCCGGAAACTCTATTTTGTCTTCGATTGCTAGGACAACGTACCGGTGGCCATCGACTGCTGGCTCTACACCAGGTAGCCGCTGGCAAAACTAAAGACGGCAAGACCTTCTCTGGATGTGTTATTTTTTTTTGATAGGTAAGCTGGAATAGAACCTGCGACCTTGACATTGCAAAATTATCAACCTTCTGTTGTGGTAGAGGCTTAAGCCCGTCATTGAAAGCATCACATGTGCTACTAGGGCTTTATTTCAACAGCTGATAAATAGTATCCTATATATATATATATATATATATATATATATATATATATATATATATATATATATATATATATATAATTATTGTTATTATTATTATTTTTCAATAAGCCAGCTTGAGGTTCATTGGGGCCTCGCCCAAAAAAAAGAAAAGAAAAGAGAGATCACCACTTAAGATTATAGTTCTACCCATCATCTCTCAAGAGGGAGGTAAGAGAAGAAGGGAGACCGTCATCACTAGCACTACCATTGTTATCTTTGTTTATTTGGAAGACGGACATTTGATAAAGCAATTGTGAGTGCCTCCTATTGTCTTTAAACAGATGTAGATTTCTCGAAGAAGTTGGGTGAGCCTGTTGAGATAATAAATGGCCAATGCCCAAGAGATGTCAATGTTAATCTTCAAAAATCGCCTGTCGATAATAAATGGCCAATGCCGACGGAGGAATCCAATGCTTAGGATAGAGCCTACTATTCTCTTTAAACTGGATGTCATCTAGTGGCAATCCAAGCCACGGTTCAAAATTTCGATTTCGGTCCCCACCGAAACCGAAACGAAATCCGGAATTTTGATCCTTGATCGAAGCTCTTCCATCACAGAGTAAAGAATATGCTTCACATGGTTCTCTCACGCCAACAGTGCCAAATGACAGAGCTAAAAGCTAATGAACGAGCCAAAAGGTTAATGCCTTTGCTTCTGTTTATAGGGTCCCTAACCTCATCTTGAAGATCACCTAAATCATTTTACTGCATTGAATTTGACCTCTTAACTGATTTCCATACCCAACTGGTATAAGAACACTTAAAGAACAAGTGTTCGTTGTCCTCAGATTTTATTCAATCTCCTTTTATTCAGATTTTCCATTGTCATGAGTTTTTTGTTCATGGCCATCCAAGAACACAAAACTGTGCCTGGGAATGGACCATTTATTCCTTAGGAATTTGTGTCATTCAATCTTAGAATTCGAGTTTTTGATGGGCTTCCGAGCAGATTTCATCGAAAATTTTCCAAATACACTAGCAGACCAAATAATTTGATCATCAAATGGAATAGTGGGCAGCTCATAGGCCCTAATGAGTATCAATATATTTTTTAAACCTCCTCATGATCTGCACTCTCATGAAAGATTTTATTTGCAAGTCTTATCCATTGTAATCTTTTCTATTTTTTATTTATTTTCATGGTTTTTTAATAAATATTGAAGTTTAGTCCCATATTGTATAAATTATAGCCTTTGTCTCTCCCCTTATAATATCACTAGCCTCTTCACTCATTGCCAAATAGTTTTGAGTTGGAAGCATAGATTTATCAATGAATAGAGGCTCTCCAATTGCATATACTCATGAAAAAGAAAGCCATTCAATCTAGGGCTCTTACAAGTAAATTTTAATGCGAGTAACTGGAAATATATGATGAACCCATGAACAATTTTGTATCATGTTTTAGTGTTGAAGTTTATCGTGAGCCCCTCCACTCATTAATTGGCAATTAGTTTTGAGTAGGAAGCATAGATTTATCAATAAAAGGGGCTCTCCAATCGCATTTAACCATGAAAAAGAAAGCCATTCAATCTATGGCTCTTACATGCAACTTTCAATGCGATTAATTGAATCTATATGATGAAACCCATGAACCATGTTGTCTTATGTTTTATATACACACGTAACTTTCAATGAGATTAACTGGATCCATATGATGAACCCATGAACCATGTTGAATCATGTTATATATATATATATATATATATAGGTTGCAGGTTCGTGCCCAACTTATCTTAAAAAAGCAAACATGTTTCATGTGATCCCAAAAAACATGTTTCAAGGAGAGATGGTGTGATTTAAGTTATAGATATAATCTTATAAATAAACAAGGTACTTGTGAGCACCTTTTTTCTCAAGCTGAAGTAAAAGGTTCACCCAGCTGGGCCTCATGTGGCATCCAACCAAAAAATCGAGTGCAACGGCAACTTGCTCAATGTTAATTAAGCACCATCTAAAAGAATATATATATATATATATATATATATATATATATATATATATATATATATATATATATATATATATATATATATATATATATAAAGCTATTCTAGAGCCTCATATGGCCGATGTAATTAAAACACTAGAAAGCACCCAAAGCATTGCTATTTGGAGAATCGGACTTCCCCGAAAAAATCAGACTAAGTACTTGGGTGGCATAGAAAACCCTGATGAAATGGGAAAGATCTAAACTAAAGAAACCAAAATGTCATAAGAAAACTTCCTACAAAAAAAAGAAGCCTAAAAAAGCTCCATACAAAACTGAATCCTCCCTACAAAGAAAGAAGAGGAGATAACAATTGTTCGGCTTCCAAGCTTCTAACGTTGAAAAGTGAGGAGTGGCCTCTGCCATCAGCCCAACTAGAGAAGAAGATTTCTGTTTTTTTTACCTAAAAAATTATATAGAGAAAGTGCTTTTTCTATCGTTGAATATGAGGTCAAAGTTAGAAAAATTCAATACACTACGTTTTGGCTATGAACCACAATATTCGATTTATGATTTGTAGGATAAAAAGTTTAGACATAAATATTTCTTTTCTAAAATCTGAAGAGACTATTAACCTTAGAGAATGTGGTAAAACTCGCAAACACGTGCCATATGGCATATATTATAGCATAATAATGCCACTTTCATAGGTGCCGCTGCTTTTTACCTTTTACTATATATATATATAATATTAGTAGAAAAATAAAATTGATAAAATATAATATACTACCTGCAATAGATATAATATTCAAATGCAAGGGCTCAGACCAAAAAATAAGACTATTAGCGGTAGTTTTTTGGAGCAAAAAACTGCCGCTATTAATAAAAAAACTATTAAGGCTATTAGCGGAAAGGGTATTAGCGGCAGTTTTTGGTTGTCGCTAATAGTTTTTTTTTTTTTTTAGTGCTAGGGAGCCCAAGTTAGTCCCAACCTTAGCTAAGAAATCAGCTGACATATTACCCCATCTCAACATACACTACAAAAAATAAGACTATTAGCGGTAGTTTTTTTAACAAAAAATTGCTGCTATTAGTCCTGTCGCTACAAGAAACTACCGCTATTAGTCTTGTCGTTACCAAAAATTGCCTTAATAGCAAATGCCGCTAATACACCTTATTTTTGTAGTGGTATTCTTAAAAAAAAATAATTTTGCGTACAAGCCCTCAAATCGATAGTGTAGAAGCCTTTGATTGTATGTTAAAACTTCTATTAACATATGTCAACTGTCAACTATCTATTAGCCCCACTAGAAGAAAATCTTGGCTACCGTAAATCAAGGATCAAAATTTCTGGTTGAATTTCGGTTTTGGGCATAACCGAAATCAAAATCGAAATCCGAAATTTCCCCCCACTATACACAAATAACCAATAATTTGGATTTCGGTTTCGATTTCGGGCATGCCCAAAATTGAAATATTTCGGCTGAAAATTTTAAATTTTGACTGAATCTTGATCCATGCCCCCAATAATATAAACATTATTATTTTTTAATTATAATTTTTTAATTTTTTTAAAAATTAGATTTATTTATTTGTTTATCTTTTCCTAGTAATTTAGCTCGATGGTCCTCATCCTTTATTAAAATAAACAGGGATGATAAATAAAAATAGATTTCCTTTATATTTAGTCATTAAAGAGGGAAGACAAGAAAAAATAGATCTCCTTATTCAGTCATTTTTTGCGGTTGCGTAAACATATCGTTATGCCCCAAACTTAATATTATATGAATTTTATCATGTAGTTAAATTGTCTATCATTATCATTATAAAAAAAAAAATAAAAAAAATTGTCTATCATTAGAAGACGGTTGTTGAGCATAAAGCGTTTAACATGCACATCAATAAGGTAAGCTCTAAAGATTTGCATGTAACTGTAATACACATATTTAACGCTATGCTATTGAGATTGTACACATATTTACGACTTTGTATAGGTTTGGAATTTGCCATGGTTAGGGGTGCAAAACAAAATCGAAACTCGAAAAATCGAGCCTTCCAAACTGGCCCGAACCAGACCGAAACTGACCATGGAAAATTCCAAACCCGAAAAATTGAACCAGACCGAAACTGATTGAAAACTGACACCGAACCTAGCCGATTCGACTTGATTTTGATTCCTAAAAACTGAAAACCGATTGGGTAGGGTGAGAAAATAAAAAAATATGAAAAAAAACCGAAAACCGAACTGAATCAAACCAACCAAAACCGAAATCGGATCAGTTCGGTTTTGGTTTTAAGGGGTTGAAAAATTCGGTTAACCAAAACCGAAGTTGAAATGTTTTGGTTAGGGTTCACTTTTGCAGAAATTGAAGGTTCGGTTCACCGAATCTGCACCCTTAGCCATGATAAACATGATTGTAGTTTCATCAATTGTACTGTTGTTTCAAGGATTTATCCGGTACAAAGATCTGGTCAATCAAACATTGCATAAAAAATAGCGAATCCTCTTCTACGATAAATTGGTACCACATAAGGACTCGTCTTCTACAATAAATGGGTACAACATGGTCAACAGATTTTTACTTTGCTTAAGCGAGGTGGCTGTAACATAAATTGGTGTGGTGATAACACCAGCCTTAAAAATGGTTAAGACCTCAACTTTTGAAAACGATATTACAGCCGAGTCTGGCAGACTACTTGATACAAAATCACACATAATTCCTATCAATAACGCTTACCCCTGGTTGAGAAAGTATAGGGCTCTCAATGGGCGGGCCAACCCGGATTTTGGCCCAGGCCTGAAAAAACACTACAAAAAATAAGACTATTAGCTATTAGTCCTGTCGCTATAAAAAACTACCGCTATTATTTTTGTAACGACAGTTTTTTGTAGCGACAGGACTAATAGCGGCAGTTTTTTATTAAAAAAAACTACCGCTAATAATCTTATTTTTTGTAGTGAAAGTTGTATATTTTAGTAAGCAAACTCGATCCGGTATCTGGGCCAGGCTAAGCATGTTGCAACCCGGATAAATCCGGGCCGGACTTGGGTTGAGTGTTGAAACATCCGGCTTACACCTAGCCCGGATATATATATTTAAAATTATAATTTTTTTATATAGTTAAATATGATTTACTTAAATGCCCTGAGATTAAACCATTGAACGGTTTAAACTTGGGGCATTTAAGTCAAAAGCGCATTACCCTTGTGCATATATTTTTTGGTTGGATAAATTAGATGACTTAATTTTTCTTCAAGGAACCGTTGCATAGTTTTTTAGCTACACAACTTGGATGACCTGTTAATAGATTTTCAAGCAACCGTTGTCCATTATAACTATTGTGCAACAAATTAAAATATTTGAATAAAATCATGTATTTGAGCCTCTATAATGGTAATATAATTATTTAATTAAAATTTTAACCTTCTTCAAACTTTTATTAGAAAAAAAATAATCAAACCCAATTTTATTAGAAAACACAGCTCCAAAAAATAGTCTAATCAAATTTTATTAAAAAAAAAAAAATAGTCGAAAAAAAGCCCTGTAAAACACCCAAGCCTTGCCCGGTCTGTTAGGGGCTGGGCTTGGGCTGAGTACATCGTAGCCCTACCCTAAAAAAAATTGGGAACCCAGCCCGGATAGGTTAGGGCCGGATTGAACCCCAACCCGGCCCTAATCCGGCCCATTGAGAGCCCTAGTAACAGATTTCCGTGGAATGTTTTCATAAGAAGAAGCCAATAACTTTAAGATGCTACTTGTGAGTAGTTTAGCAGGGTACCCCTATTTGCGCCAAACAAATCTCTAAAGCTGTGTTTGGGTTAGCTCTTATAAGAGCAAAAGTAGCTCTCTGTCTACTTTGCATTAGAGCAGATAAAATCTGTTATGACGGAGCACAAGCATAGAGCAGTTTTATTACTTAAAATTACTTTTCATCAGAGCAAATGGAACGAGGAGCTGTGCTATCAAACGTGAAAGTGTGAACGAGCTAACCCAAACGCAGCTCAAAAGTGCCCAACTAGCCTTATCTTTAGATGATTTGAAAGGTGGGGAAGGTGGGTGCTTTCAGAGTCCTGGTGGTTGCAAATAGAACTACTCATTTTCTTCCAATCCATATCGGGTGCAACAGCCAAGAAATCAATTATATATTTTTTGTTGGATTACACCAACTAGGATTGGAAGAAGATGACACTCTAAAGAGAAGAAAGTTGTTCTCTTGTGTAGAAAAACACTAAAAATGAAGACTAAAGTGATATACTACTTAGAACCTTTCAAATTTCATTCATATGACTTGTAAAATGAAAATACATGAGTGATTAAAATAGTCCACAATAGAAAATCGGGAATAAATAAACATACACTTCCAAAGCAACTACCTAGCCTAGGAAAAGATAGAAAATTGCATTCTCAAAGTATATTCCATGTTCTCAAGACACTACATTAAATATACCAATTTCCTATGACAAAAAAAGAGTTTCAAGATTGACCAATATAATTCCAAATGGGCCAATGACCCAAAAGACAAAATGGACCAAATGGGTCGGTCTAGCTTTTAATTCTAACAGCCCCCCTTGAGCTAGACCGATCGAATGCCGAGCTTTTCTTTGATCTTGATAAAAGTTTCTTTCTTCAATGCCTTTGTAAAAATATCCGCTATTTGATCTTGTGATTTGCAAGGTTTCACATCAATTTCTCCATCATTGATCAAGTCACGGATGAAATGATACTTAATTCGAATATGCTTACTTTTGTAGTGAAAAACGGGATTCTTGGTTAGTGCAATGGCTGAACGATTATCACAAAACAATGTTGTAGCTTCAATTGATGGATGCTTAAGTTCTTCTAAAACCCATCTTAACCAAAGTGCTTGACAACAGGCCAATGCTAATGAAATGTACTCCGCTTCGGTTGTAGAGAGAGCAACAACTTGTTGTTTCTTTAAAGTCCATGAAATTGAATCCGAACCAATATTAAAATTATAACCGGAAGTGTTTTTGCCATCATCTATACTTCCACCCCAATCACTATCACAATATCCAACCAAACATGAGTTTTGAACCCTTTGGTAATGTATACCATAATTAATTGTACCACATACATATTGCAAAATTCTCCTTCCGACATTCCAATGACTTCTTCTAGGTGATTCCATGAAACGGTTAATCATGCTAGCCGCAAACATAATATCCGGTCTTATGGCGGTCAAGTACATGAGGCTACCAACAAGACTCCGATAAAGAGTTTCATTAACTCTTTTTTTCATTATCATTTTTGTTAAGTTTCAAACCAACCTCCATTGGAGTGCAAATAGGATTTGCATCTTCCATTCTAAACTTTTTTAATAAATCTTTTGCATACTTCTTTTGAGATATAAAAATTCCATCTTCATTTTGCTTTACTTCAATGCCAAGAAAGAAATGTAGAAGACCCATATCGGTCATCTCAAATTCAAGCATCATGAATTTTTTAAATTCATCACATATGCTTGAACTATTGCTGGTGAAGATTAAATTATCAACATATAAACAAACAACTAAGAACTCACCTTGAGTGTTTTCTTTGATGTAGAGAGAGTGTTCAAAAAGACACCTTTTGAAACCATTCTTCAAGAAGTACCCATCAATACGGCTATACCATGCCCTTGGTGCTTGCTTTAAACCGTAAAGTGCTTTCTTCAATCTACAAACTTTGTGCTCTTTACCCTTTTTCACATACCCGGGAGGTTGATCGATATAAACTTCTTCTTCAAGAATGCCATTTAAGAATGCTGATTTGACATCCATTTGATAAACCTTCCAATTTCTTTGAGCCGCCAATGCTAAGACTAACCTAATAGTCTCAAGCCGAGTAACGAGAGCAAAAACTTCATTGAAGTCTATGCCATGTCTTTGCTTGTAGCCTTTCACCACTAACCAGCTTTGTGCCTTTCAACTTCACCTTTTGCATTTAACTTGGTTTTATATATCCATTTTACACCAATGGATTTGTGCCAATTTGGAATTTCCGTTAACTCCCAAGTCTCATTTCTTTTGATGGAGCCAATTTCTTGATTCATTGCATGTTTCCACTTTTCTTCTTGAGATGCTTCTTCAAAAGAAATTGGATCAGCATCGGCATATAGTGCAAAGTTAATCTCATCTTCATCAAAAAGTCTTCTTGATGCTTCATAAATTTCATTTATGCTTTTGGTCTTCTTTGGAGGAGAATTAGAATTTGATGATGATGATGATGAAGATGGTGAAGATGAAGATGGAGAGGAAGTTCTATCATCTTCATGCTCACAATTTTGAGCATCTTTCAATTCTTCTTCATTGACACAAATAGACTTTTGTGTCTTTTCTTGGAAATCCCAATCCCAAGCTTCTTCTTCATTAAATTTTACATCTCTACTTATGATAGTTTTCTTGGTGATGGGATTAAACAATTTATATGCCTTTGAAGTTTCACTATAACCAATAAGAATGCATTTTTCAGATTTATCATCCAATTTTTTTCTTCTTTCATCCGGCACATGAGAATATGCAATACTACAAAATATCCTCAAATGTGCAGCACATGGTTTATGTCCATTCCATGCTTCTTGTGGTGTTATGCCTTCAACACTTTTGGAAAAGGCACGATTCAAAAGATAGTTGGCACATGCAACGGCTTTGGCCCAAAATATATTTGGCATCCCTTTGGCTTTTAACATACTTCTAGCCAATTCCATAAGGGTTCTATTTTTTCTTTCGACAACACCATTTTGCTGAGGTGTGTACCGAATAGTTAATTGATGTCGAATGTCATTATCTTTTAAGAAATTTTGAAAATTATGAGAAACATATTCACCACCTTGATCGGTACGCAAAGTTTTCAACATAAAACCACTTTGCTTTTCAATCAAGGCCTTAAATGTTTTGAAGTGACCAAATACCTCTAATTTTTCTTTGAGAAAATAAACCCAAGATTTACGACTATAATTGTCAATAAAAGTGAGGGAATAACGATTACCGCCAATAGAAGTGGTGTGCATAGGCCCGCATAAGTCCGAATGAACAAGCTCAAGAGGATTTGATGCCCTCCAAGCTTTCCCAACCGGAAAAGAATTTCTTTGATGCTTTCCGAGTGCGCATCCTTCACAAACTTGATCTTTGCGAACTATATTTGTCATGCCTCTCACCATGTGATTTTTACACATGAGAGTCAACGAGCTAAAACTCAAGTGGCCATACCGAAGATGCCATAGCCATGATTTGTCTTGGATGATAGAATTGAAGCAAGGAAGAACTTCATTTTGAAACTTAAGCGGAAACATCTTGTTTGGAGTCATCTTTACTTTGGCAATGAGAGCATTGTTCATATCCTTGATTTCACATAAATCTCCTTTGAAATGAACATTGTGTCCTTTCAAAAGGAGTTGTCCAACACTTAGAAGATTATGCTTGAGGCCGGGTACATAGAAAACATTTGAGATGCGTCTGATGCCTTTCTTTGATTGAATAAGAATATCACCACTTCCCTTTACGGAAAGTCGTTTATCATCGCCGGTCCTTACTTCACTTTGAATAGATTCATCCAAAGTGACAAATACGTCTTTGTTGCCCGTCATGTGGTTACTACAACCACTATCAAGATACCAATCTTCATTGAATGCAACTTTTTGAACATTGCAAGCAAGAAAGAGAGTATCATCTTCCTTACTTTGATTGTTCCCTTGAACAAAATTTGATTCCTTTTTTTCTTCTTCCGCCAATCTTTTTCTACAAAATTTTATGGTGTGACCATATTTTTGACAATGATAACATTGAACATTAGAAAGAGAAGATCGGCCTCTTCCTCTTCCCCTTCCTCTTGATGACGAAGATGACTCATCTTCATCTATTTCTTTTGCTTGATATCTTCCTCCATTATGCCTTCCTCGTCCGCGATTAGAATGCCTTCCTCTTCCACCTCTAGAACTTTCCTTAAAGGAAATTTGAGTTTGAAAAGTTTGCTCTAGAGGAGAGGAATCAAATTGCTTCATACGAAGTTCATGGGATTGAAGCGATCCCAACAAACTTTCCAAAGATAAAGTAGATAAATCCTTAGATTCTTCAATTGCAACAACAATATATTCAAACTTACGAGCCAAACTTTTAAGAATTTTTTCTACAATTCTTTGATCTTGAAGATTTTCACCATTAATCCTTTAACGAGAGAAATTACTCAATTGAAAAAATCTTCAACCGCTTTCGAATCCTTCATTCTTATAGAATCAAACTCACTTCGAAGAGTTTGGAGCCGCACCAATTTGACTTTATCTTCGCCTTTGTATGAAGTATTAAGAGTATCCCATGCTTGCTTTGCCGATGACACCGATGAAATTCTTTCAAAAATAACTTCATCCACAGCTTGATAGATAAAGAACAAAGCCTTCTTGTCCTTCTTGCGATTTTCTTTCAACTCATTGAGTTGAGCTTGTGTGAGAGCCGCTTGATCCTCCGGTTCTACATATCCGGTCTCAACAATATCCCACAAATCTTGAGACCCATATAAAACCTTCATTTGAATACTCCATTGATTGTAGTTCTTACTGGTAAAACGAAGAAGTTGAGGTTGCAACATATTGGAAGTCATGAATCTCAATCTCTGATACCACTTTGTTGGATTACACCAACTAGGATTGGAAGAAGATGACACTCTAAAGAGAAGAAAGTTGTTATCTTATATAGAAAAATACCAAAAATGAAGACTAAAGTGATATACTACTTAGAACCTTTCAAATTTCATTCATATGACTTGTAAAATGAAAATACATGAGTGATTAAAATAACCCATAATACAAAATCGGGAATAAATAAACATACACTTCCAAAGCAACTACCTAGCCTAGGAAAAGATAGAAAATTGCATTTTCAAAGTATATTCCATGTTCTCAAGACACTACATTAAATACACCAATTTCCTATGACAAAAAAAGAGTTTCAAGATTGACCAATATAATTCCAAATGGGCCAATGACCCAAAAGACAAAATGGACCAAATGGGCCGATTTAGCTTATAATTCAAACATTTTTTATGAATCCAACAAATCAAATATATTTTGTCAGGGTTCACGGTTAGCGAAAACTTACAAATGGCAGGCGGATTTTGTGCAGGCAAAGTGAAGGCTGCTAATGTAGCGCGATGTGATTGGCTGCCCTGACCTGTATTGCTTGGGCTAGCCAATTATGTTGCGCCATGTCAGCAGCTTGCATTTTGCCTACACAAAACCTGCCTGCCTTGTAACACTGTCCATAGGTTGGCTAAAGATGGAGCTAACTTAGTTCTCTCCAGTGTGGGATGAGTGCTCTTTCATTTGTGAGTCTAGTTTTGATGGGAAGTTTCTTCCTTCCTGATGAGTAGTGAAATATGATGATATTTCACTCTTAGATACCTACATTTAGCTATCCGATGAAGGCTATCTGATAAGAATTATTAGATTTGAAGTGTTTCAGGTAAATACAAGCTAAGTGCAGAAAACAACTCAAGAATTCTGAAAATAATGTCAAAACACTGCAACTTTGGGTCATCGAGAACTTGGTGCAACTTACAGCTCAATTTGGACCTTCAAGACGGCCGAATTATGAAATTATCAAAACACAAAAGTTGTAGAGCTTTCTGTCAGATTTCTAATGGCACAAGAATCGCCTTAATCCGAGTTCGGGACAAAAAGTTATGGCCACAATACCAAAGCAGTGTCTGATGCAAAGTTCGGCAGAAATTCACGAAAATCTGGGAGGTCGATGCATCGACCCTATTGGGTCGATTAATCGACCCTAAATTTTCGAGTTTGAGCACCTTTGCGGCTGGGAAACTTCGACTCTATTTAAAGCGGATCAAACACTTCGGGAGAGGAGAAATTAGAGATAGATAATTAGAGAGTTAGTTTTGGCTTTTCTTTTTTCAGAGTTTTTGGAGAGAATTTTTTAGAAAATTATTATTCATTATTATTATTTTTGGTTTTAGACTCCTCTTGACATCTTTTCAAGGGTTCTTCTTTTCTCCTTCTAGGGATTGATCTAGGTTGATTGTACTTAGGATTTGCACTGTCTTTCTTTTACATTCATAGATTGTATTTAGGAAAAGGCATTGTAACCAAAGATTTTTTGGAAGAAATGAAAAGTGGAATGGCTTTGAATGAACAAGGAGATCTACACCAAAGATGAGTGGCTAAATCAGTAGATCGGGGAAGATGCGATCCCCAGATAATTACTTTTATTTATGATTAATACCATAGTTGATTTATTGTCATCATGGAATCGTTTTGCTAAAAGTTTGTGTTATTGAAAATAATTGAATGCTTGTTATGATCGCTATAATCGCTAGATCCCGGACCCGCAGATCGATCTAGGTCAAGTGAGCGATTATGTTTTCTTGTTGTGATCTAAACATCTGAGATACGCTATGCTTCTTACATGACTCATACCGCAATGATAGGCTGAGTCATTGTTTTTAGATAGGGTATGCCGGATTGATGATCATATTTTATTACGAATCATCTCTATAGACGAATGATGGTGTGAATGATGCTTTAATGAAACTGTAGGTTTTAATGGTAGAAAAGGGGTACAAATCTGGGATAGCATATTCCTTGATCTCATTTAATTATTATTTTAGATTCATTGGTAATTAGTTGTTTAGATTAATTTATTTTTCTTGCATTTAGGAAAAGTGTGACAAATTTGTTGGTAAATTGAATCTGCCCCTTGGTACTTCCTTAGGAACGTTTTTAAATCTCTAAAAGAATTAATTAAAAATTTACGTTTCCCTATGGGTTCGACACCCTTGTTCTTGCCATACTATAATAGATCTTGTGCACTTGCAAGGGTTACATTTAAAAATTGATCACTTCCTTACCTCCTATAGTATGCTTACCCATTTTTTGGTTTCTAATAAATTTTTCTATCAGAGCATCTCCAATGACATGCATTTTTTGGTTTCTCATAAAATTTTCTTATTAGAGCATCTCCAATGGTGTATAATTGATTTAAACTAATTTTAGTTGGAGTGGGTCCGATGTCTTGCCAAATGGGAGGCCGATGTGTTTCATGTGCACCCATTTTTGTATGAAAAATTGGCTATAAATTTATGAAAATTTGAGTTGGCGACTCACAAACACTTAACCGATAAAGATGGCTCTTAACTTTTGCCTCCTATCTTCTCCACCCAGCAGCTGCTTCCTCTCACGCTTGTCATATAGAAATGTTCAGCCCAAGCTGTTAGCAAACGCCTGTCTGGCTCAGGCCACCAAATGCCTTGTTCAGACTCAAACCAGTGATCCAGCTGTTACGAGACGATCGGCGAATTATGGCCGGACCTTGTGGGATAACGATTTCATGCAGTCATTAGCGAGTGATTATAAGGTAATTATGATTTCAATTAGTTGTGATTTATAGTTGATTTAGACTCATTTTCGATTTCAACTTTGGGATTTGTGTCGTCAATGTTTTCATTTTTGATATGAGATAAATATTGGGCCCCAGGTGGGGGTGTGAGGGGGGGGGGAGACACTTTACATTGAGTTGTGTCTGTTCCCTCGCCAATTGGTTTTGATCCTAATGGTAGCTCAATGGGATATAAAAATAAAGGAAAAATTAGGAAAACAGGAATGCGCCAGATAAGTCTTGGGGTAATATACCAATACAAAAGTTTGAGGTAAAAGAGATTGACACGATTTACAAGATCTCTAAAAAGGCATTTGGTCAACTGTAAGAAATGAGCTACTAGCTTTGATTTGCCTTTCCGAGAAAAAAGTATCATACGCTAACAAGCCAGACCTCCTCAAATTAAAATCTTTGGTTAAAATATGTGCCTGGCTGCACTCTAGTCACCAAATTCTCCCAATTTTTCCAAAATTTTCGGAACAATCACGAATTTGATGTTTTGTGATTTAATCCCGATTTCTTCTGGGAGTTTTCAAAATTTTGTTGTTTTTAGAAATTCACAAATAATTCACGAATAATTTGTAATTTTTCAATAAATTGTATTTTTTATATTTTTGAAATTTTTTATACTTTTTTTTAATTATTTTTTTCTCTCCAATTTTTCTTGAATATTTCCTTAAACTTGCAAAAATTTGCAGGATTTTTCAGAATTTTTACCTTGCCGGACCCCGACTTGGTGACTATGGCTGCCCCACGTAGTCTAAAAGAAGTCGGTTGAGATTGTCCATCTGTTGATGTAGGTGGTCAGAGTCATTAATCAACCTCGAAATCAATGGAAATGAAATTTTCATAGGAGTATGTTACTCCCATTTTTAGTCGTGTACACTTTTTATCTCACACCATGGAAGTGTGTGCTTTCTCATTATGCCATGTGGCGTGGCCAATCTAAAATTTTCAAGTGACAATCCATCAATGAAATATACCTCATCCCAAAGAAACATGCCTATAAGTGGATGTGAACCTTCTGATTGATGGTTCTGTTGCATTTCAATCTATGATCTATCCCTGTGATGGATCACCCATTTAAATCATTCATGTTGTAAGATCAATTAAACACTATTTTGGTGTTTAAATGACGGTTTGGGGAGTCGGGTTCATTTTTAAGTACTGGAGTACTATTCTAGACTTCTAGTTCTCTAATGTACCTTGTGCACATAGATAAGGCAGTCCAAAACCAATCTGGATTGGGTGATCTGGATCGGTATCGACTGATATTTGAAACCATGGCTGTAAATGTTCCATGATGCAGAGTGAGACCAACGTAAGCCGAAGAGATAAGCTGAAGGAGGATGTTCAGCATTTGCTCAAGGAAGTAGTGGAGCCGTCGGCCCGGATCGAACTGATCGATGATCTCCATCGGCTAGGAGTTGGGTACATTTTTGAGAAGGAGATCGAAGGTGCCCTACAAAACATTTCAATTACTAATTATGAAATGAGCACAAAGGATGACCTTCATTACACTGCTCTCCGATTTCGGATCCTTAGACAACATGGCTACGAGGTTTCTCAAGGTGCATTTTCCAGTCATAAGTTGAATTGCTGGGTCGGGTTGGGTCAAGTTCGATGTACTTGACCCGACTTCGAGGCTGATCGACCCAAAGGTTGAGCATGAACTGCTGTTTTATACATAATCCATAAAGGGTTTAGGGGATTTCGAATCATGTCGGGTTAGGGTCCACCAAAGGGTTGGATGGGGTCGAGGCCCGAAAGGGTTCGACAGACCTCAAATTTGGCCCAACCAGATCTGATTCTTGTAGAGCCTCCAATTGCCACGCAATCGACCTCACAATCAGAAAAAAGAAATACTAATCATGGTTTTCAATCAATTGCACAGATGTTTTTAACAGCTTCAAGGATGAGAAAGGAAGTTTCAAGGGATGCCTCTGTGATGAGCCCAAGGGGCTATTGAGCTTATATGAAGCTTCACATCTTGGATTAGAAGGAGAGACTATATTAGATGAGGCAAGAGAGTTTGCAAGTAGGAATCTCAAATCTGTTAATGGCAACATTAGACCAGAGTTTGCTGAAATGGTGAACCATGCTTTAGAAGAACCCGTATATTGGAGACCACAGAGGTTAGAGGCTAGATGGTACATAGATGAGTATGAGAAGAAAGAGGACATGAATCCAATTTTGCTGGAATTGGCTAAGCTCGATTACAACATGGTGCAAGCCGCTTACCAAGAAGAGATCAAGGTGTCTATAAGGTATCCTTCATACTAATTATACACAACAACTCACTATTGAAAGACAGTTGAAGGCGTAGATTTATCTAATAAGAGCGAGTTTAATTATATTCCATGACTCGACTTCCAAGATCATTTCCTTATATATTATAGATAAATTATAAACGGAGGACATATTATATGTTGACAAAGTGTAGGTGGCTGATGTGGCATGATGCAATTGGCTGCATGGCTGGTGGGACCCAATTAATGCAGGTTGGTGCCTCACGTCGCGCTACATCAGTCACCTGCACTTTGTCTGCATCAGATCTGTCCTCCGTTTATAATTTTCCTTGCATTAATTGAGCCCCACCGCACTTGCAGTCAATTACACGGCGGCATATCAACTGCCTACACTTTGTCCGTATAAAATCTATCCCCATATAACACTGTCCATATATATATATATATATATATATATATATGATAATTATTCTCTCACTCTTTGTCATGGGGTATAAAGCCCCTGACTCGAGTTGTGATTGAATGCAACAGTTGTTTTTACTTTTCAAAGACAGTTGATGTGAGATGTAGCCAATCACAACTCAATTCATGGGCTTACGACTCAGGAATGGATTAACCTTTGTTTCTTTTTGTGCTGTCGTGCTTTAGGTGGTGGAAAAATTTGGGACTTGGAGAGAAATTGAGTTTCTCTAGAGACCGTTTTACAGAATGTTTTCTATGGGCCATTGGAATCAGTTGGCATCCTAAGTTCAGTTGGTCTAGAAATCATCTCGCTAAAGTTAATCAGTTTATAACAACCCTTGATGATGTTTATGACCTTTATGGTACAGTAGATGAGCTAGAGCTCTTTACTGATGCTGTTGATAGGTAAGTAAGAAGATGTGTTTGAGGCATTTATTTTAAGGGTACCTTTAAATTCATCCACTGAATCTTTGAGTTCCCTCTCGTTGACGATAGACACGGTTTTTGTCTCAATCTTTCACACGATGGGACTTGAAATTATGCACGTACCATCAGACGGTCAATACTTTGATTTCATGTTGCAGACATCCCCATAAATGTGACCTTCAAATCAGGTCACATTTTATGACACGTGTATTACGCGAAGTCAAAAATTGAAAGTATGTTGGTATGTCCATAATCTGAAGATCCATCGTGCGAAAAATTTGAATAAAAACCCATTGCCTGATTCAAAGAAGTCAATGAATTTCAGCATGAGTAAACTTAAAGATTCGATATATAGGGGCTTTTTTTTTTGTTTATTTGTGAACAATTTTGGGCGTTGATGGTAAATTTGGTTTGAATTATTAGATGGGATGTCAACTCAATTGAACGACTTCCAGAGTACCTGAAGATATGTTTTCTGGCACTTTACAATAGCGTTAATGAAATGGGCTATGAGATATTAAAAGTGAGAGGCACGGATGCCATTCCTTACCTCAAGAAAATGGTAATACATTATTATTTTCTTTTTTTTTGAAATTGGTAATACATTATTCTTCAAAAGTTACCGTCAGCATCTCCAACGGTAACTTTTGAAGAGTGTCCTATGGACTAGATGGTGCAACAATCATGTATTTAATGCCAACTTTATAAAATTGCATCATAGATCTAACCTCATCAAATTATTTTGTGACAGTGGGCAGGTTTATGTAAGGCATACTTCCTGGAGGCAAAATGGTATAAGGAGGGATATAAGCCATCTTTTGAGGAATATTTGAAAAATGCATTGGAATCAATATCAGTACCCGTAATACTAGGGCATGCCTATATGTGTGTGACAGAAGAGATAACAAAGGAAGCATTAGACTACTTAAACAACGGTTCAGATATCATCTATGGTTCATCTATGGTTCTCCGATTAATGGATGATCTCGGAACATCAACGGTATGCATCTTATACTTGTGGTTCCGTTAGATCTTCATTGCTTGTTACCGTGTTTTTTCGAACCAGGTATTAGGTGATCAGCCACGTCATTGGCACATTACTTGTGAGCCGTGGGCCACATGGAACTTGCGATGTGCACAGATTTTAATGTGACAGAAGTTCCTGAGTATAATAGTTGATCACTCACATGATCAGTCAATAGCGAAAGCAGGGGAACTCAATAGTGACAAGACAGAGATACCTGGCTTCTCGGCTGACGACTTTGCCTCATTATTGTTGCCAAACATAGCGACAAATTTCTTCGAAATTTTCCAAAATTTCTCCAAATTCACTGAAATAGTGGTCAGGCAAAACTTTTTCAAATTGTTCATGAAATTTATCCTAAACGAACCGAAATTAATGACCCCAACCGCAAACAAAATTGGTCACTATGGTGCCAAATTTGCAAGTATATTTTTTTAGCTTTTTGATGGGCTAAAAGTGACCCACTCACTCTTCAGGCCATGCAGACACTAACACATAGTTAGGTTCAATATGAGTGGTTTTATTCAAGGGGTTTCTACCAAAAGATGCCTCAAAAACAAACTGTTTGGCACAAAAAAATTCCAGTTTTACCAGCACACTACACGGGCCACGGCAATGTTGATTTTTCGTTAATTAAACATGCCAAATGCCAAGTAGATATTTGGAAAATTATTTTTGTCAAAATTACAAATGCGCCCTTGGTTTTGAGGCATGTTTTTGGTGAGAGTCCCTTTATCCATTTTGCATGAATTGAGTTGAAAATAACCCTCAGTTAACCGTTTATTTTTATTTTTTTTATAACAAAAGTAGATTCATTCACTAGCATTCAGAAATAATAGCATCACACATAGTTGAGGGAATTTCCTCCACCCATACAACAGAAGAGTCAGATCTCAAACTAACTTTAGAAAGAATATTAGCGACCTTATTTGTTGATCTACGGATAGATGCACAATGGAAATTTTCAAATAGAGATGACATATCCTTAATAGAGTGGGTAATCATACTGCTATAGGATAGAATGGTCTCTGAATTTGCAATTTTGTTAATGACATTAACAACATCACTTTCAAGAATAATGTTGGGAATACCAAAATCTTTTGCTGAACTTAGTTACTCGTTTCTGGCTAGAATAATCAATTATTCCTTTCTCGAGAAAATTAGAAAAATGAGACTGCTTAAAGAAAGTTTTAACCTATCATACTACAAAAAGTTCTAACAAAAGGATTATCAGAATTTAAGGCCCCGAAAAAGTCACTCGGTCAATTTGTAGGAAAGGGTGATTAAAACTCACGAAAAATTCCTCAAAACTCATTGCATCAATGAATAAGAAATATCTATAATTGAAACTATGAAAATACCCTTCTACAAAATGCCATATAATAGAAATGATATCATGTTTTTTATTAGGAAAAGGGTGATTTGATTATTTAAACTACATATAAATGTTTCTCACACATTTGATTGTCTTATTGAGAGCCCAAAAATCATGACAATCCCTTTTTCCTAAAACTTATTTGGAGTTGTATAATATGCTATAATCTTTTACAAGTAATCCTTGTTTTATAAGAAACCCTTGTTTCTCAATATATAGTCTTTATGAAAGAAACCGCCACCCAATTTTTATAGGAAGATTTGAGGAAACTTAGCAACTAGTTGTAAAGAGAAAATGATTCTTGTTAAGTGTTATTGCATGTTTTTGCCTATGTAGGATGAGGAAGTGAGGGGCGACATTCCGAAATCAATCCAATGCTACATGCGCGATGCTGGTGTTTCCGAGGCAGTTGCACGCAATCATATAAGGAGTATGATCAGTGATGTATGGAAGAAGATGAACAAAGAAGTTCTCACAAAATCTCGTTTCCCTTTGGCTCTTATTGATTGCGCTACCAACTTTGCTCGAATGTCTCAATGCTATTACCAGTATGGAGATGGGTTTGGTGTTCCAAACAAAGTAACAAATGATAGAGTCATTGCACTGTTGGTTGAGCCCATTCCTCTTTTGGAGAAATAAACTCACTTTATTTTATTATGATGTTGGGAAGTTGTTATGAATATGAAATTGCTGTGGTTATGATTATTATGATCTCAATAAAAAAAATTTCTTTCGATAAGAGGTATTCTATTTTACGTTTCCACATGTCATAATTTAAACTGTTTAATTTTTCAATTTTAGAAAGTTCGTAAACGACTCTATTATGTGTCATTTTGTGTCAAAAGAAAATCTAAATCGTCATTTCCACATGTCATAATTTAACGACCGGGAAGCATCATCCTTGATCTATGGAGTCCACAGGTTCAAGCGGATCGAAATTCCGTGTTGAATAAACAAAAGTTATCACCCAAAAACAGATCGCTAATGCCACAATTTAGTATTTGTGATTTATAACAAATATGAAGACCAGCTAATTTGAAGCTACATCTTTGGCTACGCTTGCACCGAAAAAAAAAAACATTTTTTTTTGTGTGCGTGTGTATCCCAGAAGCCACACCAAGACAAAAAATAATAAAGCACAGAGAGACTATTACTCTCTTGGATTTAAGGGAGCTTCGGAGTCCACCGATTTAAGGGAACTTTTGGAGTCCACTATTTGTCCCATTTTGCCTTTTTTTTGCCTTTTTTTTTGTTTGGCAGAAAGTTGTGTAAATCGCTCGGCGAAGAAAAACATAGAAATCTAACGCCCATAAAATTTTAGAAATTCGATGGTGAGAAGCAGCCAGAGATCGGATGGTGAGAAGATAGCCAAAGATCCGGCGACAGAAGATCAGATGATAGACCCACACTTTGATACCAGTGAAAGAATAAATTGCCTCGTCGGATGTAAGCCTGATCAATTCGAGATTCGTCTCGAGATTTGAGATTGCCAATAACATGAGTGTTTTTCCGTCAACGGATGTACACCTTCCAACCTTTGTAATATGTTTTGAGACATTCACATCTTTCGATCCTTTGGTCCTACCATTGAAAGTGGTCTCATTCTTTTATATATATATATATATATATATATATATATATATATATATATATATGCAGGTCCCTGCACTTTTCATTATTTAAAATTCATCTAAACATTTGGATGTCTTACCTGAGCTAACCCACCTACTCTTTCCACTTAACTACAGTGGCGTAGCCACCTACAATAGGGTGGGGGCTCAAGCCCCCATATAATCTTTAAAAAGGAATTTATATGGTATTAATAATTGTTGCTTTCTTAGGTGCAACTCTTGCAAGCCCCCAAATCTATGGGTATCAAGCCCCTAGATCTATTGTTATTAAGGCCCCAAGTCTATTATATATTTAGTTTTAGTGTAATACACAACACATTATAGGTTCCTTCAATATTTAATTTACATCTTTCACTCAATCACTCCCCCACACGTCACAACCAAATCTAAGCAAATCTCTCTCTCTCTCTCTCTCTCATCTTACCAAATAGCAAATCACTCTCTCTCTCTCTCTCGACCCGTCAATCACTCCACATCAAAGGCAAGTCACAACTCACAAACAAATTTCTCTCTCTCTCTCTCTCTCTCTCATCTTACTCTCTCTCTCTACCCGTCAATCACTCCACATCAAAGGCTAGTCACAACTCACAAACAATTTTCTCTCTCTACGGGTCAATCACACTCTCTCTCTCTTACAGACCTCTTAAGCTCTTCTCCTCTCTCTCTCTCTCTAACTTTTGTGGGGCTTCTTGATTGGTTTTCCATTGCAAGACTGATTGAGGAGTGTTTGGGGTTGTCGGTTGAGAGGGAATGCTAGCATCTGGTTAGTGGGACCGTAGAAGAGATGTTGTTGGCCTGTTGATTAGATTAGGAAGGTGGGTTTTTATATTTTTTTCATTAGGTCTTGGGGTTTATGAAATGAGATTTATTTATTATTTTTACTTTTTTGAAGTTTGATAGGTTATTTGATAGGGGTTTTGGGTTTTTGTGAGATTTATGTTTTTTTATGGTTTTAAAGGGGGTGGTTTTCTATAATTTCATTTTTTCTTTTTCATTTTTGGTTTTTTTTTGGGTGTGATTACTCATTTTTTATTTTTTTTAATGATTTTGAATCTGTTTTTAAAATTTTCATTATTAATGTGATCAATGTTTCTGTGTTCAGTGTTCTTATTTTTAAGTAATTTCAAGGGTTCTATGGATTTGGTTGTTGGGATTAGTGTTGATTTGTTCCTTATGGATTTTATGTTTCAACTAAAACGTGGTTGGGTTCATTCATTTTTTGCTTCTAGTTTTCTTTTTGATTTTTTGGATTTTGATTTTAGTAATTGAATTCATGTACTTACTGAGCTGTATTATTTTTATTTATTTATTGCTGATGACTAAGTTTATTATTTTGGATTGAATAGGTTAACGCTAAATTTTAATTTCAAGCACATTTTGCAATCAGAAATCGGCGAGTTGGCGGCATCGAACACATTTGACTACCGTTTATCGGCAACCTCCGGCCACTCTCCCTAATCTCCGAGATTCTTTGCTAAACTCCAATAATTATCTCTCGCATAGGTATGCATCTTTTCAAATAAAAAATTAAATTTGCAATTAGGGTTTTACAATTACAAATTAAGGATCGAATATCAGTTGTCATTTTTTTTGTTGAAGCTTATTCAATTTCTTATATTTTGTTGCTATTTAATCTACGTTAATGTTGTTATTGATCAAAGAATTATGATATATCAACTACTAAAATATATTAACAATCATGGATAGCCCTACAAGAAAAAAATTCTGGCTACGCCACTGCTTAACTAGGTATAGTTTATTTAATGAAAATATCAAATTTGTCCTTTCTTTGTAGAAACACATTCACATAGGATTTTAAACTTTTAATACCCAAGTTCCAACTGCTCTACAGTAAAGTAAATGTGAAATTTTCCTCCAAGTTTTTACCCACCTTTTATCTCCTCCATTGATCATTACCTTGAGTTCTCACCAACTAGCATGTCTCCATTAATCCCCAATTAATAAAAGATTGATGAATATTTGATCTAGCTACTCTACAGTTCATTTCAAACCAAGATGATTCGCAACCAACCTTGAAAATCATTGACATCCAATGAATTTACACTACAAAATATAAGATTATTAGTGGTAGCCAAAAACTGCCGCTCTTAAACAAAAACCTACGACTAATACTCTGACCAATAGTTTAGCGACAGTTTTTGGTTGCCGCTAATAATCTTATTTTTTGTAGTGTTAGTAGTATATGTAGGTGCAAATCATGCAAATATTAATTGGGGATTTCTATTTGCAAGCAACAAAAGCCATCAAATTTGAAGACAAAATATCGTGTTGCAGACAAAGTGGATTTGCAAGCAACCTTAGAAATCATCAAAATCCTCTAAAATATAGTTTCAGTGAAGATGCCATATCGTGTTGCAAAGTGGATTTGCAAGCAACCTCGGATTTTTCATGGTTGTGCGGGGGCATATGGATGTCTTAAAATAATACAATCATTTTTGTTCGACTAAGTTATAGTGTCTCATTTATGGGGAAATTATATTGCTATTTGTTTATGGATTTTTTTCTTGATTTTGTAGGTTGGTGGCTTGCAAACTTGTGATTGAAAGAAATCCAACGGGCCTAACTTAACCTCACAAAACCGGCTTGTAAGGTGAGGTTTGCCCAAGTTATATATAGCCCAAAACCTCCAAGCCCACAACCGATGTGGGACTATTTCAAACACGCCCCTACACGTATTGACCGAACTGAGCCAAATTACGTGGACAATTGAATTGGGTGGCATGGAGTGAAGAATGGTCGGCTTTGATACTATGTAGAATTTCATGGGCCTAACTCAACCTCACAAAACCGGCTTGTAAGGTGAGGTTTGCCCAAGTTATATATAGCTTAAGACCTCCAAGCCCACAACCGATGTGAGACTATTTCTAACACGCCCTCAAACGTATTGACGGAACTGAGCCAAATTACGTCACTACGTCAAAATGGACGAAAAAAGACGGTCCAAAGCCGTCTTATTTGAAAATTAAGACGGCCCAAAACCGTCCTCGCGTCCATTCTTTTTTCGGGCATCTTAAATATATAAGACGGTCTTAAACCGTCTTATATTCCATAAATAAGACGGTAAGAAATTACTGTTTCCCATAGTCCTAAAATAAGACGGTCCGAAGCCGTCTCATACTAACCACTAAAGGATGGCCACCGACCATTTGATAATTTAAAAAAAAAAACTTATAGGATGTTTGAAAATCGTCATTTATCGAATGTTTTTATTAGAGACAGTCATGAGCTGTCTTATTTATTATATCGGACAGTCATTTATGAACCGTCCTATTTGAATGATGGTTTAAATAGGGCTGTCTTGAACAATCATAGTTTTTAAATTTGGAAAAAAAACGAAATAGGACGGCCTTAGGCAATCGTTTTTTAAAAATAATAATAAAAAAAAATATTTATAATTTTAGGAAGGGCTTAAACCCCAAGCTACCTTGCTCATCCATCAAAAAATTACAAATTGACATAAAAAATACTTAATAGTAAAACCACAAATATACCCTGCTTATCCAATGAAAATTTACCCTGCTTAACCAACAGAAAATCACAAATGAGTAAAAAATAAAATAAAATTACTATTACAAATTTACCACACATCCAAAAGGTACTGGGCTGGGGAAGTCAAAAGCAAAGTTTTTTAACAAATAATAAAAGCAACTACACATCATATTACCATCCCCAATTCATAGACATATACCAAGTAATAATAAAAGATTAAAACAAAAATTGACATGGGACCACCATTACAGATAGAACCCACACCAAAAAACTTGATAAGCTAAAAGAAAATCTAACTAAACCCAAAAGATGAATTGCAATGAAGCATGTTCCAAGTTTGGTTGCAACTATTCTATGAATCATCAACACCACTAGAAAAAATTAGTACTCCCATTTCTTTATCTCCATACCATCGGGAGGGCTTCCTTCCACCTTCTTGAACCCACATCTTTCCAATTTGTTGACAGCACCGTGCCATTGGACTCCACCTATAAGGATAAAGAGATCAATCAATTTCAGAGTTCAAAAGAAATTGAATACTGCCACAATCAAACTATTTTATTTATAAAGTCGAGAAAGCAATTAATCTCACAAAAGATTGTCTCATTGCCTTATGTCCTCATCAACATCCTGGTATATTTCACGAAATAGTTTGTTCAAAGCTGCGTCTCCTCTTTCTCCTGAAAAACAATAAAACCATAAGAAATACATCTCAGTAACAATAGCTGCCAACAAGATTCAACATATAAGTGTTATTGAGTAACCTCCTCATTCATTTGAGCTTCCAGCTTATCCTAATCAGTTCTTGCCTTTGAAGATGGGCATGTTGGTCTTTGGGATGGAAGACTTGCAAGTTTGAAGAGATATCAGCACACCTATAACTTATATTGAGATGTTGCCTCAAACAACACTGGCTATAAGAATCCAATTAAATGCCATTGAGTTACAATGCCGTCAAAATATATACTCCAATCATACAAAAAAGTTAGGAAGAGAAGGTTCATATTACAAACACGTGAAACAATCCAAAACATGAAAAAAGAGGAGAATCGGCAAATCATCACGAAATAAGCCTTAGATCAATAAAAGTTTTCATGGATTAGGCCCCTGAGAAGATTCCGATAAGATTCATATAAGGTTTGGTGGTTTACAGCACTCGATTCCACAAAAAACAGTGAAAAACCGAGATTGAGATATGAACGGATCATACTGAGATAATGCAATACTCAAACAGTGGTTTGCTTCATTTGAAACCTGAAAAAAAAAAAAAAAATTATAAAATAAAATAACTTATTTTTTTAAATGATGAAGTCATTAGCATTTTTAATGACAACCAAAATTTTCTATACAAAAGCACAATACCTTGCCAACCAGATCTTTGGTAGCATGAAGCAGTTTTTCAATGACAATTTCAATAAAATCTTCCATGGTATCTTTCTATAAGTAAAATTAAGAGCATTAGGATTTCCATCATAATGCCCAAGAGCTTAAGAAACCTGCGGACTAAACTTTTTCAAAGTGCACGTAAATTAAATCAGCAAACAATGGATGGGCAAACAAGTGTTTTGAGTATATAAGTATATTTTTCTCTATATGCGTGGATGCCAGTCTATTTATGTGTACCATGCTTTTTTGTGTGAGAACTTGGATGCAAAGGGTTTCAAAACTGATATGGATAAGTATCTATTTCAGTCTGAACAGGTACCAATAAGGCGATAACGATACCAATTCCTATAATGATAACGATATCGGCCAGTATAGGCCGATACCAAGTCTAGTATTGGCCAATATATATTGGCATTGACTGATACTGCCAATTTTTGTCAAACAACCAGTATTCGGTATCCCTTGGTATCAGCAAATACGCATTGACATCAGTGGAATATATCGGTCTGGAGGTTGGCCGATACAACATCCGATAGCGAGTTTTTTGAGATTTTACACATGGATCACTATAGACGAAGGAGCCCATTGTTGCCTGGGCACTTATACGTTTAGAATCTCTTTTTGTGTGCCAATACTTTATAATACTTGGGACACTACTCAATATGGCATGTTCCTTCTAGACATGCGTGAAAAAATACCACCTAATACCATTGATGCGTGCCTCTTTTTGACATGGTAAATTGAGTAGCTGATTTTAGGGGAAAATAGTGGATAGAATAGTATATAATTCAGTAAATTATAAATGAAAAAAACTTGAGTCATTCAACACAATTTGTAAAATATGGCATATTTTACGTTAGGTTGCATGACATATATTATGTATACAGTTTTATCTTTTCCTCAAGTAGGTTCGCAATTAGTGCTCTACTATTATCATTCAGTTCCATTTCATTATTATTATTATTATTTATTTTTTTTGCCAAGCCACCATATTGGAATTCTTTGAAATTGTCGTGCCAAACACTTGTGACACCTTGACACTTAACACTCGTGCCACATGTTTAGGTAACACTGAATGGGCTAACTTCCATCATCACCACCAACATCAATGCCTTGTCCCAAGAATGAGCCAACTTCATATTTTACACTTATCAACAAAAACAAGAGACTCAAGACTGAATTAAGCAAACAAAAAAAATAGATTTTGGATTTTAGCTTCTTTGAATCTTCAAGAGTGAATTAAAGTTTCAAATTTCTGTTACATATCTGTTGCAATAGATTTAGGAGTGATTCCTTCATGCCATAAGAGATGAAACACTCATACAGTTCTCAGATGTGGATTCCCCTCTCAATAAATTATTATTGGATATGTGAAGTTTTCACATAATATAGATAGTATGATCTTTGTATGTAAATGATGTATTAGATAGTGTGATATTTGTAAGTAAATGATGTAAAAGGTTTACGCATGAGTACCTCACTGTCTCAACTTGCAGCGAACTGATGCATGGTGTGAATAAGCTGATAGTAAAGGACAGTTTCGATTGAGATTTACAAGGATGGTTAGTCAAACTTGATTTTGCATAAATAGTTAACTAAGATCCTATGTTAAGCCTAGGCATTCAAAATCGACAAACCTGTGGTAGTTTTTCCGAAAAAAGTCAAAAGTTCATCAAACAGAAAATTATTAATGTCCATAGAGAAATTGGACACTTGAACAAAACAAGGTTCATTAAAACAGAAATAATGAAGACTCCATAACGCAATAGGTGACACGAGAATAGATTCGAAACTCGAGGGTCGATAGGCCTTAAAAAGGTCCCTAGGTCAAAATAAAGATATTTATAAGCAAGGAAAAAACAAATGGACAAACTAAACTCTTCAACCAAAGCATAAAAATGAAAAACTAAAATAAAACTTATGCACCAATGAGAAAGCTGGTGAATTGAACCTGGAGGTGCCAACATTGGAGCAAATGGCAAATTCCAGACTTCAGAGGTTGTATCCAATACTTTCCATTTTCAAATAGTGGCTAAACAAAAGACTGATGCATAGAACATAAAGAGAATAATAAATTCAAAGAGTATAATAGGAAATAACAAAAGCCTAGAACAAGATCCACTGTCGTCCTTTTTTAATATGGGTAAGCTGGGCTCGAACCTGTGACCTGGATGTTGCGATCGACATTTGTCTGTCACTACTAAATATAAAGCCTCTGTCTTCTGTAAGTTCTAAGGGGGTATGAACTATGAACTCAATTTCTAAATAACATAAATGCATTAACCCTTAAGGTATGCTAATAAGATCAACATTGTATGATTAATTTATTGAATTCCAATAAACTTAAGAATCAGAATATTTCGTTTCCATCAGTAAGCCTTCTATAGTTGTTTTGATCTTTGATCAGTCGAAAAGAATACAGACCCAAAAAAAGAGACAATATTAAATACACTAATACAAAGATACATCATTGTTATTGCATTGATCATTAGCTACTATGTAAGTGTAACTATAAATATCCACCACCATGGTGCTACCAACAACCCACGAATATAGGGACACTGAAGATCACTATTAACTTAAACATTACCTCTCACATAAGCCTAAATATAAATATGCTACCAACAACCCCATGATATAAAGGCACTGGTATAACTGTGAAGCCTTCTGTAATTACTAAATAAGGGATTATCAAAGGACCAATCACACGGCATTGAGCCACACTTCATTAGACAGAAGACATCAATCAGGAAGTTGAAGTAAACAATACAAATCCCATCCACAGTGCTCTAGCTTTTTCCTTTATATGGTAATCGTACAAAAGAACAACATCAATATTGCCTACAATAGAGTCTTAAAAATAATGTTGTCTCACTGTATACACATCATTAAATATCAAAATATGAAATTATAAAACCCAGAGCATACTATCAGGTAATAATAGTGTGACTTGTCTTGACATGTATAGTCCCCAGAAACTTAAGCAAAACATTTGATCACAAAAAGGTGGCATAGCCCGATATTTTGAGGTGTGGACATATTACTAACCAATGTCTAATCATGGCCACAGTCAAAGAGAGAGAGAGAGAGAGAAAGAGATGGGCTTGATCTTCTTTCTTTCTTCTTCTTATATCTCCTTTTGAAGTCTTGGATTTTAAGGCTGCGTATGGCATTGCTCTTTGGTAGCCCCTGCCATAGCAGAGCTCACCTGCTTTAGCAGGTTACCATTCTCTTTGTTAACATCCTGGTACCTGGTACCTGCTTGAGCAGGTACCCCTTCTCCTTGATAACTCCCTGCACAGCAAGATTTTATACATGATTTACCTGCACTAGCAGTTCTTCCCTCCTCTCTACTAGCTCCCTATCAGAGCAAATAGAATTAACTCTGACAAGGAGTGAGTAGAGAGGAGGATAGAACTACTAAACAAGTAAATCATGCATAAAATCTTCCTATGCAAGGAGTTATCAAGGAGAAGGGCTACCTGCTAAAGCAGGTAGCAGGATGTTAATAAAGAGGATGGTAACCTGCTAAAGCAGGTGAGCTCTGCTATCATTTCAAGATCATTTAGCAGGATGTTAATAAAGAGGATGGTAACCTGGTTTAGAAGGATGGTAACCTTCTAAACCAGGCCAACTTCAAGTAAATCCAGATCTATCATTTCAAGATCATTTAGTAAAAGAGTTCCAATCTTCTATACTTATGGGTGGGAAGGGCATACTTATGCGTATTGTTCATTCGCCTTTGAATACTCGGCATACTTATGTGTATTGTTCATTCGCCTTTGAATACTCTTCGTACTACGTCCCTAACTTTCAAACTTTGAAACAAAATTAATTCATCTCGTTGAGTATTTCAAATAAAAATAACAACAAACATGTGATTTAAAATAAATCAAATCTTAAATACAAACGTGCTTGAATTCGAAAATCTGATTTGACTGCTCAGGTTGCTCATATTTCACTAAAAGCTAGTGAATCATTTAAGTGGTTCCTTGATAGTGGTTGTTCTAGGTATATGACTGGTGAGAAATCATTCTTCTCTCACCTAAGTCAGTGTTCGGAGGAAAATGTGACATTCGGAAATAGAAGTTCATATAAAATTACTGGGAAAGGAATAGTTGAAATACCTGGATGTCCTAAATTAAATGAAATCCTTTATATTGAAGGACTTAAGGCTAATCTCATTAGTATTAGCCATTTATGTGATGATGGGATGAATATTAGTTTTACGAAAAATTTGTGCACTGTAGTTAATTCTAATGGTCAAATTGTTCTTGAAAGGATTAGATCTTCTGATAACTGTTACACTTTTAGTGATTCTCTTAAAAATAATTGCCTTATCACTAACACAAATGAGATCAATATCTGGCATCAGAGGCTTGGTCACATGCCTCTGATCAACTTGTTAAAGGTTTACCGAAATTAAATAAATCAGATGGATTTATTTGTAGTGCATGTCAAATGAGTAAACAGACCCGTGTTCCCCACAAGAAAGTAAATGTTCCTACTTCTTCTAGAATACTTGAATTAATACATTTTGATCTTGTAAGTCTCATGAGAACTAGTAGTTTGAGAAGTAAGAAATATATGCTTGTAATGGTTAATGATTTTTCTAAGTATACTTGGGTTGCTTTTCTTAGAGATAAATCTTAAGCTTTTGATGAATTTATTATAATCTCTAAAAGAATTCAAATTGAAAAAAAAAATTCTATTGTTCGAATTTGTAGTGATCTTGATAAATAATTTAAAATTTTATCTTTTGCTAAATATTGTGCATCAAATGGAATAAAACATAAATTTTCTGCTCCTCACACACCTCAACAAAATGGTGTGGTTGAGAGGAAAAATAGGGTACTTCAAAAAATGACTAGAGTTATGTTAGATACTAATAATGTGGCTAAAAATCTGTGGGTTGAGGCCATTAGTACTGCTTGTTACATTTCAAATCGTGTGTACCTTAGACCCAACACTACTAAGACTCCATATGAAATATGGAATGATAAAAAACTTTAAGTTAGTTATTTTCGTGTCTTTGGTAATGCGTGCCATATTTTAAGAGATCGTGAATCTCTTAGTAAAATTGATGCTAAAATTGACAATGGAATTTTTCTTGGTTACTCTTTGAACAGCAGGGCTTATAGAGTTTTTAACCTAAAAACTCTTACTGTCATTAAATCAGTGAATGTCATTGTAGAAGATCAAAAATCAGATTATCGTTTGATTCAAGGCAGTCAACAATGCTAAGATTGGAACCATCGTCCGTTGATACCGAATCTTGATTGCAAACCCTTTTTTTAATATTATAATATGAGAAGAGAGGAAATTAATTAGCCCAATAAGATCAAATGGGATATCTTTGTTTACAACCATAGTTTTGAAAGGATATTCCTAGATTGTCCATAATAGTACCTATTTTAAGTATGACGCATCTTTCTTTGCTCCTGTATCTCATGCCTAACAATTCTCTCTCTCTCTCATAGGACGATCCAACTACATATTAGTTTCGGTTTTGATTCACTACAAAAAATAAAATTATTAGTGGCAGCCATAAACTATCGCTATTAACAAAAAAATCTGCCGCTAATACTCTTATCCCAAATTGTCTTAATAGTTTTTAGGTTAATAGCAACATTTTTGGCAGCAAAAAACTACCGCTAATAGTCTTATTTTTTGTAGTGATTTTCCAATAATTATAAATAGGGAGATCGAAACCGAACCGATTTAGTTTCGGTTTGCTTCGATTTTCAGGTTTTAAAATTTTTCTTTATTTCATTTTTTCCGGGTTTTTGTTGGTTTTGTCTTCCTAGTACTAATCGATTTTCGGTACTAGAAACCGAATCGATCCAAAATCGGTTTCAATTTTTCAATTTCCGATCGGTTTTAGATCGGTTTTTATCGATTCACTTTGGTCGATTTTCATTTTTTTGATTTTATTTTGCCCATACTACTGAGTACCAATATTTATACTGTGTGAAATTTACCTTCATCTCATATCCTCTATTCAGAATGCATATCAAACGATGGAGATCTATTTTCGTCCCAGTTTTCCACACAACGGATCTTGATACCATAGCTGTACGAGCAGACAGTCAATTTTTTCTTCCATGTGGCACACATCTCAAAACGTGACCCTAAAATCATATTTGAGCATGATGCATTCGATGTAATTTTATGATCATTTTTTGAGATGCTTGTCACGTGAAATTAATGCTGACCCTAGGCCAAAATTTGGGGAATTTTTTTTTGTGTTCAGAACCATCTACTATTAAATGCCCCTTTAGTAAGATTCTGCGTTCGGCCAACCAGCCACTACAGCCAAGGGAACTATTCGTATGTAATATACATGCGACGACGCATATCCCGATGTTCAAACTTATGTACATATCCAAATCATTTTTCATTTTGCTTGCCCCTTTGACCTTGGGATTAGTGCTAGGTGATACCAATCTTCTTGGGTTAGTTCTTTCAAGTCAAATAACAGCATTGTTGCTCTTTGGCTCCTGTACAGAACTGTTTTCTTGTTTGGTAACACAGCTCTTCACTCCATTTAGTATGGCGGAGAGCTATTTTAAGTGATAAAATTGTTCTCTATTTACTCAATGCGAGAGTAAATTTTATCTGATCTGACATAGAGTAGATATAAAGTTGCTTCTGCTCTTATAAGAACTAACTCAAACACAGCCTTAAAATCCCTTTCAAATTTCAATTAAATGAACGAAAGATTTCTAATAAGAGACTGATTCTTATCCATCAACATCACTACAGAAGCTCACATTCACAAGGGTCTTGAATGAAGAAGGACCATAATAGCCAACATAAAACTGTACCTCATGATCTCTAAGAATACCTTAAGTCTCACGTTAAGCTTGAAGAAACTAGGAGGCAGAGGCTCCCAATTGCACAAAATGGGTAATATGAGATAGAATATGATTTCCACCCTCCATATTCTGCTTGTCAACTTAGAGCAGAAACTTCCACAATTATATCTTTAAGAATGTTCTTGTGCCGTTGAACATCATTGAGAATTCTAGAATTACTCTCTAAATAAACCAAATGCTTGCGTAATTCTAGACTAATTCATGGATGTGAGACACTTGTCCCATCAAAGAATTGTCCTTGAGGAGCAGTAGCAAAATCTATGTGCTCTTGCGAGAGCCAATTGAGGTTTGACATTTGTCTTTACACTAATAAGCCCACATTGATTTCTATTTTCCTTTCTAGAGTAACTCATGGATGGATAACATTTTTCACATCCATGGTTATTTTTAGGAAAAGTAACACAAATCCATGCGCTTTTAAAAGCCTCAATTGGAGCTTGATAGTAGTCTAACACTTGTCGAGCCTTAATTGACTCTTCTTTTTACTATCACAACTCTTGGATGGAGGACATTTGTCACATCCAAAGTTTGTTATTAAAAATAGAATCACAAATTCTTATACTCTTAAATGAGCCAAAGGGGCTTGACATTGGGCTCACACTTGTCAACTCATTTGGCTATAACTAGAGGCAATTTTCTCCTCTCAACCTTCTAGAATTTTGAACTTAATAAAACTCAACCCTAATTCTTCTATATTCATCTAGGGATCTTCTATGCCCTCTATCTTTACACCTAATCTTAACCCTTATGCACAAACATTTCCACGCAGCTTTGCTTCGACCGAAAACAATTCATTATCTTATAATTTAGTCTTGATAATTATGTCGATTACCTTATATCAACTAAAATAAAACATTTAATCTATTTAAAATAAAACATGTTAAAATATTTAGTGCCGATTATTCTTCTCATATAATATTGTCAATCAAAAACATTTAATCTATTTAAAATAAAACATGTTAAAATATTTAGTGCCGATTATTCTTCTCATATAATATTGTCAATCATGAGTTAATATTGGTATCTGACTCGAATGTCGACCATGACGTATTTAAATGGATATCTACCGGGTATATCAGTTGGGTATGAGGCAGCCGATACTATTTATCGGTATATCGGTTGGGTATGAGGCGGCTGATACCTATCAAATAAATTTCGGAAAAATTGGCTGATGTTAAGTAATTTTTTTAAACAATATTATAATATATATATCTAGAAATAAGTTAAAACAATTAGAAAATTATGCAAAAGACATTTTCGTTCACATATGGACCCGTAGCTTAGCTTGCTGGTTCTAAAATGGTCGAACTTGTACTTTTAGTAATTTGCCTGCTTAGAGATAATTGTGCATTTAGAATGCTTGATGTGCACACCATTTCTAATAGTACACTAATGTTGTGAATAAAGATCCAAAACATTTATAATATAAAAAAGGTGCACACCAACTTTTGCTATTCTTGCACGCCACTATATTTCTTTTCTGGGCGTACAAGAAGAGAAAAGTGGTATGCGGGTAGCAGCCTCATTTTTTTACAACTCCCTGACACGCAAACAAACCAATCTGGACCGTGCAATCTTTAGTCCACTTCAAGGATTGGCCATGTGTTTCCAACCATGGGATAAATAGGGCATTGATTAATTAACTTGAATGAAACTCAAAATGCACATGAGAGAAAATGGGACCCATGAGAGGTGTGGGTAAATGAATGGATGGTTCAGATCAATCCTTAAGTGTTAGAAAGTGGACATAAAAGAGTCATTATCTAAATGGCAATGATTGAAGGCCATTTTCCCTAATATCTAACCCTACTTAACGAAGAATCCAATTGGGTATTTCATATTGTGAATATTCTTTGGATAAAAGTAACGGAGAAAACAAAGTAGGTATGATCATTCTAGGAGATTGCTTTATGACTGGTATACCTTGTACAAAAGATTTTTTTAATCTTGTATGCTTGGGTGATTGCAATGCCGAAGCTCAGCCATATAAGATAAGGAAATCTATTATTATTATTTAAACTTTACTTTTTATTCTAGCTACCCCAAAATTTCTCAATTTTTTTTCTCTTTTAAATGGAAGGGTGAGGATCCCCAACCTTAAGCGTAATTGTCGGAAAAATATTAATGTTTAATACGCATTAGTCATTTTGGTCACTACAAAAAATAAGATTATTAGCGGCAGTTTTTTTAACCAAAAACTGCTACTATTAGTCGTCTCGGTATCAAAAACTGCCGTTGTTAGTCCTTTCACTACCAAACAATGTCTTAATAACAAGTGCCACTGAAACCCCTTAATTTTGTAGTGTGGTGATGATATCAATATGCATTTCAACTTCCAATTTGAAGGAAGATGAACTTGCTCGTTGTTATATGAGTTCGAATCATAAGGTTACTTTTCTTCGCTTGGAATTTAGGATTTGTTCGCATTAAAATTTTGAGAAAATTAAGAAAAAAGGACTACTTGAAGAAAGTTTTAGCATATATGATACTACGTTTAGAAAGGTTTAGAAGAAGGGAATTAGCACACTTTTAAATGTCTCCAAAAAATCATTTGATTTTAATGTGTGGCGCAAAGGATAATTTAAAATTGCGAAAATGACCTTCTATTAAATGTCATATAACACAAAAGATATCGGGAATTTAGATGGGAAAAAGGGTGATTTGGTAATTTCAGCTATAGATGCTTCTAAAACTTTGACGAAATGTCTTAGTAGGAACCCAACAAAGCTGAAAATGAAGGTAAGATTTCGGGATTTTTAAACCCCAGATGCAATTTTAATATTAATTTGTTGCAATATGCAAAGGATTCCTTAATTATGTGTGATGGCAACCTTCAACAAATTTATGAATCAGTCTTCGGCCAAAAAGTTAATTACGACAAATCTAATATTTTCCGCATAAATATCGTGTAAGTTTGTTTGTCACAATCATGACTCAAAAACAGTATTGCTCCGTAAGAAAAGGGTTTTGCCAAGTAAGTAAGTAAGTAAGAAAAAGTTTTCTCGTTTTGGACCCACGGTCGTCCGTAGTGAACTTACGGACGTCCGTGATCACGGACGACCGTGAGTGATTCACGGACGTCCGTGCCCTAAAAACTTATATATTTCGGACAGTTCGGGCAGTTTCAAAACTGATCAAAATATTTTCGAGTTTAAATTTTTTCTGGTCCATTTTCAGTCATGGAGATTACCTACCATTCTTGTTTATATTCTTAGATCTCTTTGATGGTAAAGTGTTTATGTAAGGCTATTGTATAAGGCTTGTTTGAAACAAGTGAACCTTTGCAAGAAACGGAGGTTGATGGTAATGGTTACTATGGATAGTATGATGGAGAAAGGCTATTGTGTTTGGTGATTGGAGTGCTAGGGTATATCATTCCAAATAAGCACTGTAAAGTTTTCTTTTATTATTCATAGTGAATTTTCTTTTGGATCTGAGATAGATCCCGTGGTTTTTGCCTGTGATGGGTTTTCCACGTTAAAAATGTCTTGCGTACTTTATTTTGATTGTGTGATAGTTGTGAGTAGACTTTAATTGATAAATATAATAGATAATATTTATAAATCGTAATTTTCCAAATTTCATATCGATTATCAAACTCTGAAATAATTCCTTGGCTATGTTTTCTAATTTTGCAGTCGATAAATTTCCTCTCTAAGTATCTTGGAGTCCCCATTGGGCCGGGTTGACTTAAAGTTTCTGACTGGGACCCTATCATTACTAAAGTAAACAACAAACTATCGGGTTGGAAGAGCAAAATGTTATCCAAGGGGAGAAGAACTCTCATTCAGTCAATTCTTATCTCTCTTCCAATGTATTTTTTATCCATGTACAAATGTCCAGCTAAAGTCTGCCAAGATATCGAAAGGATCAGGCGCAATTTCCTTCGGGATGACCTCGAAGATTCAAGAAAGATTCATCTCATAGATCAGCTGGAATAAGGCAGCTAATCCCAAGTGGGTGGGGTGTCTCTGTATTAGAGCTATCGACAAAATGAACAAATCTCTCCTCATGAAATGGTGGTAGCAACCCAGGGACTCCTCTGATAACTAGTGGAAAGACCTTGTTATAAACAAGTACCGAATCAGCGTTAATGGAAGGGAAATCCGAGGTATCAAATATGTTGGATATTTTAAAATATAAAAGACATTTTAAACTTTTTGTCTTCTGGTTTTGTCCCACATCGTGCAACCCATAAAATGGGTACCTTTATTTAACATTGTGTTGGTCAAAGGCTTGTAGCCTTTACTTAGGGGCACTGAATTTTGTAGCTTTCACGGCCATGCACCCCATCAGTCACACACACACATGCGCGCGCATCGAGCCGAGCCAGGCCAGGTCGGGACGGGGACGAGCACAGGTACGTGGCCATGCGGTGCGGTGCATTTGATTAAACTTTTGGAAAAAAACTGTAATTAAATAAACTTTTGGACAAAAGTAACCGCCCATTTAAATTTTAAAATCGTTCAGTTAACGAATATGCCTTATCCGACCATTCAGTTATCTGGAACGGATATGTCCGTTCAATTACACCGCCGAGACCCCTCATTCATCACTGCATTCTTCTATTTGTTTTTTCGTGTTTTTAAGTATTTTTCATCTCAGAGTTCCGTTTTCACTTTTTGGTATTCTGGTTGCGTGATCAGATTCACCAAATCTGATCACACGAACACGTTGCTGGTTCGTTGTATCCTGAAACTGATTTGTAGGTAACCTATTCGTAATCACTAGATAATAGTGGTAAGTGCAAATCTCGGTTTAAAGACAACAATTTTCAACGTGGCTCGAACCGGATCTGCATATTTTCCATTCCAATATTAATCTTCTCTTGCAACCCGAACCTACTGTTCTAACAAAATACTCCAATTCCTCATGATGGAAAGGCATCTCATCAGTTTTTGTCAATTGCATCTTCTTCAATTTGGGTTGTGGTGATATGGTTCACCCCTAGATAGTTGTTTGAGAATCAAGTTTCCAAATTTATTCGCAATCTGTACCCATCCTAAAGCCAAAGTCTCGGATATATTCAGCTCTGACGGCAGCAATCAATGGAACATTAGCTTCAATAGGAGATTCAGTGAAATTGAGATAAGCGAATTCACTATTTTATCCATTATTCTCGATGGCATCAAGATCAAATCAGACCACCCTGATTCTCGCATTTGGGATTATTGCAAAGTTGGCAGCTTCTCTGTTAAATCCGCCTCTTTACTCGCTTAATTCCAGACTCAAAAAAATCTAGTGGAACTTCATTTGGGATCTAAAAGTTCCCATCAAGATTGCCTTTTTTCTGTGGTCCCTTCTTTGAAACAAAATTGCAACTATCTCTAATCTTAAGAGAAGAGGAATGAGAATTCATCGTAAATGTTTCCTTTGCAGCATAGAGGAAGAAGACGCCAATCAACTTTTACTCTATTGCAATATTATTTGTCCCATCTGGGGCAAACTCTTGAATGCTTTTGGATTGTCTTCTTGCCTCCCGGGTACAGTAGAAGAATTAATCATCAGCTGGGAGACTCGTCCAAGTGGAGATCTAAAACACTGGTTGTGGACTCATATCACCCCTCTTTAATTTGGAGTGTTTGGCTCATGAGGAACAAAGTCAGATGTAGAGGGGTTGATGTAGCTCGACGCAATTGCCTGCAAGTACAGTGGGGCCCAAGCAATGCAGGTCGGGGCAGTCAGTCACGCCACGTCAGCCTCCTGCACTTTGCCTGCACAAAACGTGCGCAGCGTTTGCAATTTTTCTTGTCATAACGCTTGAGTCATACGCTATTAGAGAGTGATTCTTAAAGTGATTTATTTTTTCTTTTTTCTTTTTTTGGTTTTGGTTGCTGCCATACTGTTGTTTTCCGTTTATTCTGTGTTGTCTTGTCGCACATTCGGTGATGGTAGGAAAATTGCATAAGGCAGGCAGGTTCTGTGCAGGCAAAGTGCAAGCAGCTGATGTGGTGCGACGTAACTGGCTGCCTTGACCTGCATTTGTTGGGCCCCACTGGACTTGCACCCCATTATTGCACTGCGCCACATCAGCTGGCTGCACAAAACCTGCTCACCATATAACAGTACTGTCTGTGATATTTCTTGTGCTTTACGATCGCCTGCCTGCCATATAAAAAATTCGCTTCAAGAAATACTTTTGAAGGAAGAAAGGTACTGGAAACAATTATCCAGAGAAAGGTAGGGTAACTGTGGAGTCACACTTCTTCATCCCAAGGAAGGAGGGTCAACTACATATGGATGCTCAAGGTAGACGACCATGAAGTTGGGGACCCAGAAGAGATTTGCAGAAATACTATTTCTCATTTCCAAAATAGGTTCTTTGAACAACATTGGGTGCATCCGAGCCTCGATGGTTTGAATTTTCGTCAATTTGAAAATTTGATCTAGTGCGTGTTGAAGCCCCCTTCGTGGGATGTTGGGAGGTGGCAGACACTTTAATTGGGTGACGTGGAGTGGAGAAATACCTGCTCTGATACCGTGATAAGAGTTCCATGCCTATAGGCAATGTGAGACTATTCTAACACTTATAAGATCCTTTGCAAAGTTCTAACGAAACATCTGAAATTGGCCCTTCCCGAAGTTATTTCCCAAAAGCAATCCGTGTTCTTGAAAGACAGTCAAATCCTGACGGTATCCTAATAGCAATAGACAATATTAAGGAGAGAAGCCTCTTTAAATAGAGGTGAATACAATCAATAAGATCTCAAGAGATTTTTAAAATTCAAAATACTTCCTTAGATAATTATCTAAATATTTATGATACATTCATCTTAAAATATAAGATACACATCTATGAGGTGTATCTTTCTTTCAATCCTAAATATTCTCTATGAAATAGCTCATGAACCTTTCATTTTATGAGCAATTGACTCTTTTGACCATGTGATTTATAATTTTTATTTAAAATTTTAATTTTGCAAAATAGTTATGATAATCAAGCCGCTCCTATTCATGACACCTAAGATTGGGTGCACATGGCTGCAAATTTGTGGGGACCAGGTAAGTGGCAATGATTCAAAGCACAAGAAGAAACCACTTTGAGAAGACTTAGGATTATGTAGAATTGGGCTTGTGAGATTATATGATTGGCCGTTTCCGGATGAGGAATCATTGGAGGGACTGGATCTTTGGATGTGTTTCTTCAGTTAAGTTTTCGGTGCTAGTTAATATATCCCCAACTGGTTACTTCTATGCTTCAAATGGTCTCGACAAGGTGACTCATTGTCCCATTCCTATTTCTGATAGTGGTTGAAGGTTAAACGGAATTCTTTCGAAAGCCGGGTCTGGTTCATGGCTTCTCTATCAAAACGGGTGGGTTTAGCATCTCTCACTTACAATATGCTAATGATCTTGTCATCTTTGCGGAGTGTAGGGTCGATGAATTGCATTACATTAAGAAACGTTGCTCTGTTTTGGTGGGTGTGGCAACTGAGGATAGGTTGGTGTCTCCTCCAACTTCGGGTGCTCTGTTGGCTGCCTGACTTTCTCTCTTGGGAAGGCTAAATGCATTTCTAAGGCCAGAAAAACCACACTATGAACTCAACCATCTCGGCCCTTCCAGTATTCTATATGGGTTGAAGGACCTCAATCAAGCTCTTCTTTGTAAATGGTTGTGGAGGGTTGGTTAGGAGAAAAATGGCTTGTGGAGAATTATCTTGATGCAGAAATATGGGGTGGACGGATCGCACTGGTTTGCCAAGCCAGCCTACGCAACTGGTAGTTCCAGGCCTTCCAGCATTTGGAAATCTGTATCAAACGTCCACCACACTTTTGTCAAATGATGTTCGATCATTATCGGAAATGCTGAGGATACGTCGTTTTAGTCTGATCCTTGTTCTCCCTCTGGTATCCTCAAAGACTCATTTCCTGAGCTTTACAAGGCAATGCAACATCAGAATATCTCTGTTCTAGATGCTATTTTAATTGATACGAGTGGTGATGTATCTTGAGTTATTAATGTGCCGTAATCCTAATTACCGGCGTTTAACAGACACAGAAATTTCTCAGGTTGCTAATCTACTTCAGCTCCTTCCCTCGGATCCGAATTTGTTATCCGGTCGGAGTGACATTCTTATCTGCTGTCCTAGGAATAACAGTAAGTTTTCTATTAACTCTATGTGCAAGGCACTTCATCAGTCTGAGGCTTCAAATCCCAGCCGGTATACAAGTGCTCACACTTGCTATAATTGTCAAAGTTCTCCCATGCTATCTGGATGGATTTTTTGGCTAAATTTCAGATAGATTGTGTTTTCCCACGGTTGGGCCGTCGTGGGGGGAAGGGGGGGGGCGCTCTCCTTTCAGGAAGTGTGGAAAAGTTCTATGGAATTGTTTGCCGTTTACAGTTTTATGGGGCATTTGGAAAGATCAGAACAATCGTATCTCATCTGTGAGGAAAAATATAATTCCAGTTTTACGATGTTTAGTAAAATCATAAACTTCACGATGTTGAGCAACTGTTTTCCAACTACTCTAAAGATATGGCCCTCAAATCCTGTCAATTGTGTGGTGTGGTTTTCTCCTCCGGAAGTTTGTTTGAAGTTTAATTTTGATGAGTGTTCTTTGGTCATGTTTGTATGAAGCTTAATTTTGATGGGTGTTCTTTGGCTAATGCTCTGGAAGATAGGTGGCCAAGGAGGGGGCCAAAAACATGGGTCTTACAGGGTTGGGTAGTGGCTACCAGTTAGTCTTTGTGGGATGTTAGTATCCCTTAGTTCCTTCTGTGGGAAATGGTCATTGGTTAGGTCCAACCAATTTGAGTCGGATTTTGAGTTCAAGCACATCTATGTTGGAAGTTTAGTCCTGCATTTGGTAAATTATAGCCTTGTCCCTCCCCTCATAATATCCCAAACTACTCCACTCATTGTCAATTAGTTTTGAGATGGATGCATATATTTATCAATCTGCAGCCCTTGAATATGGGAGAATCTTGACTTTCATGCCTTTTTCTTTTTATAGGATGACGTGCACTCTAGATAATCTAATTCCCAAGGGCAGCAAATGTGGTTGAACTCGAAATCCAGTTCAATTTGGTTGGTCCTCCTCATCTACTCTATTTTTCGTTTCTTAATCAAGTTTCTTATTCATTAGAAAACAGATTTCGGCTGCCAAAGAGCTATCATACGGCGCGGAGCTAGAAACAACAACATGCATGTTTGATCATGATTAGGTGGGATGGACATCATGTTCCAGGGTGGCGACTGGCGAGTTCATAAAAAATGATCTTTTATAGGGACCGACTAATGGTGTTTAAATGATCTTACACCATCCAGGGCTTAAGATGTTGGTCAGAACCATCACAGTGATAGATCATATATTATAATGCTATAGGCCCAATGATGAGGTTTTAGGGAGATTTAAACAATCCAATATAGACTATTATATCAACCATTGTTATTAGTTTTAATGGCTGACATAAAGTGTATCAATTGGATGATTCACATTCACTTATCAGCATATTTCAGTAGGAAAAGACATCTTTCAATGATAGATTGCCACTTTGGGCAATTTAGATTCATAATAGATGAGTGTCACATGACATAATGCTAAACCACCCTTTAATGGTGTAGGATATAAATTCTGATTTTAATGGTGTAAGATCATTTAAACACCATTGATGTTTAAATGTCAGTCATGAGCTATTATCTCTACTTTAATTATAACAACCCTTGAATCATGTTGTATTTTTTTTTTTGAGACCCATCACCTTAATCAAAAAAATATAAATAAATATATAAAAAATATGAAAATGAGTACAAACTGGTTTCGACTGGATGGCAGATGTTTTGAAGGTATTAATAAACTTGCCAAACTGATAACAACATAAAGTAAAGGGCACTTGACCAAATAGGTATCCAAAATAAAACTTATTTTATACCATTTGAAAATTAATAACCAACAATCGAGTGGAAGCTCAGTTGGTATACTCTCTCCTTTGTAAGGATTAAGGTCGTGAGTCCTACAATCAACGTTTGCTTCCTCCCTTATATTAATAAAGTGAGCTAGGGTCGTTGGGTGAGATTTATTTCCCTATGTGTCACTCGATGTGAGTACTTTGTTGTGTGGAACTTATTCCCCAAGTGCTACTTCTGAAATGTCATATCCTCAAGTAGCCATTTAGCGGGCCTATTTAAGCTTTTTATTTTCGCAATCATATCCTATCAGTGGACATCGGTTCGTAGAGACGGCACGGGATCATCACAATCCGTTTTTAAACCTAAGCAAACTCTCCTTTTAAAACAGAATTTAAAATTGAACCTTAAAAGTGAATTAAGGGGCTTAATTTATTTTTGCGGGAGTAGATTTTAAAGGGCGAAAATTTAGGCAGTGATACAAACGTCTCGATTCTTAGTACGGTGACAGCCCCTAGTGGTGATGATCCGGAAGAGTACCACCCTATCCAATATCTGAGAAAGCGCTGCGCTGGAGGAATATCGGGTGGGTGACCAATCCGGTTACAAAGCTTAAAACCCTTGAGGAGTGCATTTAGTTGCCCTGAATCAACAGTATATTCCTAAGTTCAGAGAGTAGGGACCCGTTACAAAAAAAAAAAATCAGTCCTCGAAAGCACTGCTTCTTGAAAGCCAAAGAAATAGACCAAATTCGATCTTACTATTTGCTGTCAAAATATATTATATAAACTGTTTTTGCATAGCGTGCATAATATACACGCTAAGCCAAAAAACCCTAGAATTGCCCTAGCATGTATAATATACACGCAAAGCTAAAAATTCTCAGATTTTGTCTAGCGTGTATAATATACATGCTAAGCCAAAATCTTCAGATTTTTGGCTTAGCGTATATAATATATACGCTAAGCATATTACTGGTTGGGCAGCCGAATTTGAGACCTTTTTTTTCACTTACCCTGAGTTCCCCGCTTAGTAGCTTAGTGCCTCCGGTAGATCCCACACGTTCTGACACTCAACATGCCATCGCTGGTCAAAAGAGGTTCACCATCTTATTGACTTTTTTCGAGGGATCGGGTTGTCGCGTGGATTCCCGTACCTTCACATAGATAAGGGAATTTACCTTTGATTCTTCCGAAGCGCATCAGAGCCCCGCACTGAAAAATATGTGGAGTACAAATGTCACCCGAAACGAAAATTCCAAAGCCTTGGAACTCATTATAAAAAGGTTCATTGTCTTTTTTCGAAAAAAAAAAAAATCGAAACAAAAAAATAAAAAATATCAAAAAAAGAGAACTTATGGTGTTGGCACAACGACATCGCCTTACCATTCATCATCCAATAAGAGAAGGAGAAGACGGGTTTTTGGTCCTCACTCGAGGAACCCGTACCCAAACCGCCAACAAACCATATCGTGGGCGGTTGATCCGACTTATGCCGATTCTGATTCATCACCGCTATGCTCCCCAACTCATTCCCACTTGGAAGAAGTTTCTACTTCCATTCCACCCACCCAACCCCCATTTACCATCACCGGACCTTTCGTTGCACCCATATTTTCATCCACATCTTCCACATTCCTTCAAAGTCCATCCCACTCTTCCCCCATAACCACTCCTAATCTCCCCTCTACATCTAACATGCCTAATTTTTTCACATTTTCTCAAAATCCAACACCTCATACCCCACTATCTTTTCAAGTCATACCCATACCCTCCCAAAATCCAAATTTCACTCAAGCCATACCCTCTTTTCCTACACCTACAGTTACCATTTTCTCAAACCCACCACATAGCCCCCGCTCCTTTACCCAAGTCATGCCCGATTTTACTCAGGTCACACCCATTTTTTCTCATACACCAACTCAATCCATGTCCTATATTCCACTTCCATTAGATGCACCATCTACATCCACCCCCTCACTCAATCCAATGGCAATGATGGATGAGATAGTTAGGGCATATACAATATGGAAGGCCACTCAAAGCAGCCTCCCTCATCCCCACCACACATCTCCCAACCCATCCTATACATTCCCATGTCTCCATGCTACTTTTCCCCAAGACTCCAATCAACCCCCCATTATTCATATCACCTAAAACACCCATCAACCGTGGGGTCATTTGAGTAGACATCAAGGACCCATACTCCATATAGGATTTTATCTTTAAAAAATTCTATTGAAAAAGTTATCTCAAAATCGTTCTCCTTCCCTTTGCTTGACATTATATTAAACCTCTAAGGCAGGGTAGACTGGTCATATGCTAAATACGACGGCTAGCCGTCGACGTGAATACTTTATAAAGTCCCTTAAAGCTTCCCGGTGATATGTTTAAACGGGTATAAACTTGACATTATAATAAAAAAAAGAGTCATTCTGATAAATTTTCCAAAATTAAATATTTTTATAAACATTTCTAGTTTTTTTTTTTATACGACCATTTTAGGACGAAACAACCTCGAAAATCAAGCAGCAGACACGCATACACATATGACAGTTGGAGAGCAGGATAGAAAACAACATGAAGGACGAATATTGAACCCACGACCTCCTCCCTCACAATGGAGGGAAGTTACCTATTGGGTTAATGCCTCTTTGGTTAAACATTTCTAATTTAATTGTTTATTCACTAGCTAGTTTTTATTTTATATTTTTTATTGGTATTCAATTTTTTTAAAACCATGTGCTCCCAAATTTAATACTCCTAAAATGACCTAATCGCCACCTATAATATGTAATTAATGAATATTTAATATAAATCTAACTTTACTGAATCATAGAATCAATGGCCAGAGATACATATTGTCATCCATAAGTATGATGCAAATTGATTTTATCGCATTAACAGTTGTGTTCTCTCTAAAACGTTTGCCATCTAAAAGTGCGTTGCTCCAAAGTTCAAACCGTTGCACAACGTTTGCATTGGTACCTGTGACAGTCCGAATTTTCTCGCCTAGAAATCCGTGCCATCAGGATCATACTTTGGATGATCCCCGGGACAAATCATAAAGTGTCTACTCGTATAGCGGAAACCAAGCAGACACTGTCCAACAGTGGTAGGTCGAATCATTATATAAGACACTTAAAATAAAAGGAACGATAAAAGAAATATGTGTCTAAGTACATCAAAAGAATATACATTTCTAAAAATGAACCAAGAAGAACCAATGGTGATGGACATCCATCACCCAAAACAATGGTTCATGATAATGGTTCCAATAGAATATATAGTAATACAATAAATAACATCTACAGAAATAAATACAGAAAGTGGCCACCAGGCACACATAATGCTAAAACACCCTTTAATTGTGTGGGATATAAATTCTGATTTTAATGGTTGTATTTTTTTTTTAAGACCCGTCACCTTAATCACAAAAATATAAATAAATATATAAAAAATATGAAAATGAGTACAAACTGGTTTCGACTGGATGGCAGATGTTTTGAAGGTATTAATAAACTTGCTAAACTGATAACAACATAAAGTAAAGGGCACTTGACCAAATAGGTATACAAAATAAAACTTATTTTATACCATTTAAAAATTAATAACCAGCAATGGAGTGGCAGCTCAGTTGGTATACTCTCTCCTTTTTAAGGATTAAGGTCGTGGGTCCTACAATCAACGTTTGCTTCCTCCCTTGTATTAATAAGGTGAGCTAGAGTCGTTGGGTGAGATTTATTTCCCTGTGTCACTTGATGTGAGTACTTTGTTGTGTGGAACTTATTCCCCAAGTGCTACTTCTGAACTGTCATATCCTCAAGTAGCCATTTAGCAGGCCTATTTAAGCTTTTTATTTTCGCAATCATATCCTATCAGTGGACTTCGGTTCGTAGAAACAGCACAGGATCATCAAAATTCATTTTTGAACCTAAGCAAACTCTCCTTTTAAAACAGAATTTAAAATTGAACCTTAAAAGTGAATTAAGGGACTTAATTTATTTTTGCGAGAGTAGATTTTAAAGGGCGAAAATTTAAGCAGTGATACAAACGTCTCGATTCTTAGTACGGTAACAGCCCCTAGTGGTGATGATTCGGAAAAGTACCACCCTGTCCAATATCTGAGAAAGCGCTGCGCTGGAGGAATATCGGGTGGGTGACCAATCCGATTACGAAGCTTAAAACCCTTGGGGAGTGCATTTAGTTGTCCTGAATCAATAGTATATTCCTAAGTTCAGAGAGTAGGGACCCGTTACAACAAAAAAAATTAGTCCTCGAAAGCACCGCTTCCTGAAAGCCAAAGAAATAGACCAAATTCGGTCCTACTGTTTGCTGCCAAAATATATTATATAAACTATTTTTGCATAGCGTGTCTAATATACACGCTAAGCTAAAAAACCCTAGAATTGCCCTAGCGTGTATAATATACACGCAAAGCTAAAAATTCTCAGATTTTGTCTAGCGTGTATAATATACATGCTAAGCCAAATTCTTCAGATTTTTGGCCTAGCGTATATAATACATACACTAAGCATATTACTGGTTGGGCAGCCCAAATTTGAGACCTTCTTTTCACTTACCCTGAGTTCTCCGCTTAGTAGCTTAGTGCCTCCGGTAGATCCCACACGTTCCGACACTCAACACGCCATCACCGGTCAAAAGAGGTTCACCCTCTTATTGACTTTTTTCGACGGATCGGGTTGTCGCGCGGATTACCGTACTTTCACATAGATCAGGGGATTTACCTTTGATTCTTCCGAAGCCCATCAGAGTCCCGCCGTGAAAAATATGTGGAGTACGAATGTCACCCGAAACGGAAATTCCAAAGCCTTGGAACTCATTATAAAAAGGTTCATTGTCTTTTTTCCAAAAAAAAATCGAAGCAAAAAAATCAAAGGAAAATAAAAAATATCAAAAAAAGAGAACTTATGGTATTGACACAACGAAATCGCCTTACCCTTCGTCATCCCGTAAGGAAAGGAGAGGACGGGGTTTTTGGTCCTCACTCGAGGAACTCGTACCCAAACCGCCAACAAACCATATCGTGGGCAGTTGATCTGACTTATGCCGATTCTTATTCATCACCGCTACGCTCTCCGACTCATTCCCACTTGGAAGAAGTTTCTACTTCCATTCCACCCACCCAACCCTCATTTACCATCACCGGACCTTTCGTTGCACCTATATTTTCATCCACATCCTCCACATTCCTTCAAAGTCCGGCCCACTCTTCCCCCATAACCACTCCTAATCTCCCCTCTACATCTAACATGCCTAATTTTTTCACATTTTCTCAAAATTCAACACCTCATACCCCACTATCTTTTCAAGTCATACCCCATACCCTCCCAAAATCCAAATTTCACTCAAGCCATACCCTCTTTTCCTACACCTACAGTTACCATTTTCTCAAACCCACCACATACCCCTCCTCCCCCCGCTCCTCTACCCAGGTCATGCCCGATTTTACTCGGGTCACACCCATTTTTTCCCATACACCCACTCAATCCATGTCCTATATTCCACTTCCATCGGATGCACCATTTACATCCACCCCTCACTCAATCCAACGGCCATGATGGATGAGATGGTCAGGACATATACAATAAGGAAGGCCTCTCAAAGCAGCCTCCCTCATCCCCACCACACATCTCTCAACCCATCCTATACATTCCCATGTCTCCATGCCTTCTTCCCCCAAAACTCCAATCAATCCCCCTTTATTCATATCACCGAAAACACCATCAACCATGGAGTCATTTGAGTGGACATCAAGGACCCATAGTCCATATAGGATTTTATCTTTTAAAATTTCTACTTAAAAAGTTATCTCAATATCGTTCTCCTTTCCTTTGCTTGACATTATATTAAACCTTTAAGGCAACGTAGACTGGTCATATCCTAAATACAACAGCTAGCGGTCAACGTGAATACTTTATAAAGTCCCTTAAAGCTTCCCGGTGATATGTTTAAACGGGTATAAACTTAGCATTATAATAAAAAAAAGAGTTATTCTGATAAATTTCCCAAAATTAAATATTTTTATAAACATTTCTAATTTTTTATTTTTATACGACCATTTTAAGACGAGACAGCCTCAAAAATTAAGAAGCAGGCACGCATACACATATAACAGTTGAGCAAGATAGAAAACAACATGAAGGACAGAATATTAAACCCACGACCTCCTCCCTGCAAATGGAGGGAGGTTTCCAATTGGGTTAATGCCTCTTTGGTTAAACATTTCTTATTTAATTCTTTATTCACTAGCTAGTTTTATTTTATATTTTTTATTGGTATTCAATTTTTTTAAAACCATGTGCTCCCAAATATAATACTCCTAAAATGACCTAATCACCACCTATAATATATAATTAATGAATATTTAATATAAATCTAACTTTACTGAATCATAGAATCAATGGCCAGAGATACATATTGTCATCTATAAGTATATGCAAATTGATTTTATCACAGTAACAGTTGTGTTCTCTCTAAAACGTTTGCCATCTAAAAGTGCGTTGCTCCAAAGTTCAAACCGTTGCACATACGTTTGCATTGGTACCACTCAAACCGTCGTGCCAACCGTTGCCCGGAGATCCGCACATTATCATCCAAACATCTGGGATTACGATTATCTGCTGTCATTAAAGAGTGATTACGAGGTAATTATGTTTTACCCTAGCCGCCTCCTAATCACTATTTAATGAGAGGAGAATCAATCCATTTTAATAAATGGTTGATTAATTACCTAATATATGGTATTAGGTACCTGGCCCGTGGCCCACGGAGCGGGTTAAGCATGAGATGATAGCCCTCAGTTCATATAGGTTATAATGGTAAGCCAATGATCTCAAGCTTAACAGCAGTCAGGACTGTGACGATCATAAAAATCAGTAATTAAAGGTTTGAGAAACGTTGGGTGGTCATTATTACTTTTTACAAATCTGATTAACCCCCAAAATCCGTGATGCAGGGGGGATATATATATATATAAGGCGAGCCCCAAAGCTAAAGGAGGAAGTTAGACGTCTGTTGGAGGAAGTGGTCGGGCTGATTGCTCGTCTCGAACTGATTGATCGACGACATTGAACGTCTTGGATTGAGATGCATGTTTGAAGTATTAATCAAAGATCCCTTACAAAGAGTTTCTTTCACTGATATCAGTGACAAGGAGGAAGCTGAAAGTCTTTGTTTCGTTGCTCTCTCAAGGTATTCGTATGCAAGTCTATGTTTCGTTGCTCTCTCAAGGTATTCGTACGTAGCATATTTTGTAAACTATTTTTATCCGATAATTATTTGGGATGAAAGGGTCCCCCTTTTTTTTATTAAAAATGAAAGATTATAATAGTAATACATGTTGTACAAATCACTACGAGGATCGGGTGCCACGGAAAATTGGAAATTATCAATTAGATACCACCCACAAAATTTGGACAGGATCTGATGCACATTCATCATTGAAAATAGGAGTAAAGCCAGCAAGTTTTTAGGACGGTAAATTTACAATAATTTCTGTCTTTATGGAGATAGTGTCAATTTTATACCCATTTCAAACATTTTATAAGGGGTAAGTTTTATAAAGGGGACCTTAGAAAAAAGACCTTGAAAAAGAAACGTTTCAGCACCATATAGAGGCGTCAAACGTTTTAGCTAATCAGGCATTTGGTATATTCTGAACTTCAGATATCCGTGAGATTTTTGAAAGTGATACACGTGGGATGAATTGCATCCCTATAATTTTACTGAAATGCCCTTCTATAAAGGGCATTTCACAAGCTTATGGTAGGTTTATTCCCAAGTCTCCTGCGCAGCTCCAACCTCTCCTCCCCTCTGCAGCTCCAACCTCTCCTCTCGCCTGTGCAGCTCCCACCTCCTCTCGCCTGTGCAGCTCTCACCGTCTCTTATCCTATTATCCAGGCAGCTCTCACCGTCTCTTCTCCTGCGTATCAAGGTCTGTATCCTAATTAAAGGAGCTAGATCTCTCCAAGGGACTCGAACAACTTAGCCCCAAGTTTGACGCCAGCCTCCCACCTCTTCTCCCCTGTACTCTCCCAATCTGCACGACGCACGGTGGGCTATTTTGACTTGTTTTTCATGCGCGCTCTCACCGCCTCTTCTCCTAATGAGGAGTCTGTATCCAAATTAAAGGAGTTAGATCGCCAGTATTTATATTTGATCCGGGTTTTATATGATGCATTGTTTTTGGGTGTTTTTCAAATTTTTGACGTCAGATATATCCGAAACGTTTCATCTTCAAGGTCCTTTTCTAAGGTCCCTTTTATTTGTGTAAGTTTTATATATCTGACCCCTCCTTCACTGGCTTAGAAGGATCATGGGTTATGGTGTTTGATTCGAAGTGGTGTCTAAATGGAAACCTAAGTTTTTTTTTGTTTGGGTTATGGTCTTCTAAATGGAAACCTAAGTTTTTTTTTGTTTGGTTATGTCTTTTAAATCTATATAACACAAATTAGTTGGACTTCCATAATCTCACATTTTTGAAGGTGTGAATAAAATATTTTCAAGCTAAAAAGACCAAGAATATGGTAAGTGTTGCAGGCACCAATCACTACATGGAGTCCTTGGAATTCACGAAGATTGAAGGGCACCAAGATAGCTAGATAGTCAAAATCTCCATGAGCTTAAAGGTCTCTATGACCTTTAACCAGTTGATTATTTGAGTGGTTTTTGCTGTAACAAATGATTAGAAAAAGAGGAGAAAGAGAGAGAAACCCAGATCTTATTTGAACATTATATCTATGGTTCGATTACGACCTCTCCAACAATATAAGAGCATTAAACAAAAAGAGAAGTATGTAAAAAATTTCACTAAAAATTTTACATGATTTTCTCAAAGAAAAACTTAAAAGAAACTTATCCAAGACAATTGCGAATGCGAACATCGCGAAGGTCTTAGATCTTCACCTAATTCAATACAAATATGTGAAAGGCCATATGAGTATTATGACAGTAAGGATTTTCAAGTAGACCTTGCTTCTATATCACTACAAAAATAAGACTATTAGCGGCAATTTTGGGCAGCAGTTGTTTTCTTAATCGCAACAGTTTTTGGCGATCACTGAAACACCTTATTTTTGTAAATGTAGACACCTACCATCGATTATCTCACTTGGAAAGGAATTTGAGACACATTTTTTCTTTTGTTTTGATAACTTGGGTATCCGGGCCTCTTAAAGTACCCGCCTAATCCCAGGGGCACATGCGTACCCCAAATTCAGCACATGCCGGGTCAGCACAAGATAAACCCCTAGGGTGGCCTCAAGGGGCGGAGGAGATTCGAACTCAAGTCTCCTCCTTTTGAAAGCAGGCACCTGGGCAGCTCACCTAACCCCTTGAGGTTAATTTGAGACCCTTGATCACCTCCTCATACTAGGTAAGTCAATGATATATTATATTTGCATGTGTGGTAGCTCAAAATGATCTACACGCTTTAATTGTCGCTATTAACAAAAAATTGCCTAGTCTTGTCGAGCCTAAGAGTTTTGAGAATGGTGTTGGGTTTATGATTTATTTAGTGCATTTTAGGCACGATTATCTCTTGCAAATCTCCCCTCCTCCTCTGCTTTCTTCTTAATATAATTTTTCTTCAACAACAAAAAATGGTAACAATGTATAAAAATTGCTCGAAATCGAATGGTTGGGTCTCTTTACAATCTCAGTAAAAAAAAATCAGGAATACGTTACCAAAAGTAAATAACATTAAAATAATAAAATTAATAAAATTGATCAAATTGATCAAATGTTCAACACAAATATATTGAAGGTTACATGCCATTATGAATAAGCACATTTGGAAGTTGATAATCCACATTGAGATAATAGTGTTAGGAGTAGGTGATAATGAAACACTAATAAATAAATCAACCAAGGTTCCATTAGAAATGATAAATATAAGAGAGCATCAATTAGCACTACAAAAAATAAGATTATTAGCGATAGCCAAAAACTGCTGCTACTAACCAAAAACTGTCGCTAATAGTCTTAATAATGTTTTTATTAATAGTGGCAATTTTTTGGAGCAAAAAACTGCCGCTAATAGTCTTATTTTTTGTATTGTAGTATTGACATTAGATAATGGAAGGCTATGCAAAAGATAAAATAAAATAAAATAAAAAAATCAAAAAAAGGATATAACCCACCATTTGGTAGTTGTTTTGGCTTTATGGGGTTGACATCTTAGCCTAAATCCACCATTGGTTTCCTTGTCAAATGATCTGCATCAGTCCACTCACATAGACATTTTGTGCTCTTCCGCTCCAATGCTCCTAATAGCTGTATGGAAAACTAAACACAAATTGCACTACTCTCCGCATTTCTCAGTTTGTGTCGTTTGATTGCTGTCATCTTTTCATCGATTTTCTCTTGTGTTGCACTATGTTTATATTCCTAAGATCTTACAAGTTGTTTTCTGAATACTAGCTGGAAAGAGGCTATGACTAAGGAGATATTTGCAGTGCACTAAAATTGCATATGCAAATTCTTGATCTTCCTAGGAGAAAGTGTGATGTTAGGTGTAGACGAGTTTACACAGTTAAGTATTTGCCCATGGCATTGTCGATTCAAAGCATAGTTAGTGGCTAAGGGATACTCGAAGTTGTATGGCATTGACAACTTATAGACCACGTTTCACATTTCCAAACTGAATTCCATTCGAGTTGTCATTTCTTTATGCCGAATTTATCGTGACCTCTCTCTGAGAATTACTACGTGTCTATGGGCAACACTAGGTTTTATTGCTCAAGGAGTCATCTAAGATATGTCATCTCTAAAAGATTTATAATCTTGAGCAATCAGCTAGTGCGTGGCTCGATAAATTTAGCATAGTAGTGTCGTATTGGTTTTGTCGAAGCCAAGCAGACTACTCAGATCTAGTCGATGTAGGGCTTTTATACAATTCTAATCGGCATCTCAAAGTCGAAGGATATTTCGATCTTGTTCGGCGTGATCTCCATCCGATGGGAGGTCGAAAATTCGTACATTTGTCGGAGGTAATCTTATTATGGTGCTTGTGTTAGATGGCACATAAAATATTGACATCATGGTGCATGTGTCGATAGCACAGATGATGATTCCATGTGGCACACAACCAAAAAGTGACAAGAGTAGCGAAGTTACACGGCACTCGAGCCACTTACCTAATACTAGTTCATTTTATTTGCATGAAGGAGTCAAAAGGAAGAAGAAACATGGTGAACTTCGTGTAGATTTTATGGACGAATAAGAAATTTGGAGATTTATAGTTAAATGTTTATGCAGTGATGTGTAAGGTTCATCGCTTGCTTTTTTGTATTTTACATCCTTTGGTATTGGTATTATCCATCTCTATGGGATAGTAAGAACAAATTAAATTTTAGCTTCCATGATTGGGTATTGATGAACAAATTAAGTGCGACCGATACACATTGAATAATTAGTGTACAGATAGAACTCAGGTGCATCAAAATAATATCCATAAGGCAAGATGACAAAACTCGGGGATGTTGATCACTAAAGAAATTTACTTAGAGTGGAAGTTTCATTGTTCTACCACAACATTCCTAGAGCTGGAAAAGTTCGAAGTCTTGATTATGTTATGTTCTTATGGTGTTTGATATTTATTTTTTTGGATTAATGGTGCATCACTGCCATCATAGATCATCAAACTTATGAAAATCCTTTCACCCCATCAACTTGTCAAAAGCTAACTTCCAGCAATGTCGGGCCCCTGCTTCAAAGTAAAATGCTATTCATATGCTTGATAATCTTATTATGTTCGCAAGGAGAGTCAAATCGTATCTTTCTATTGTATTATATTTTATTGATTTGAAAGGATATGCAAGAGGCACATAGAGGTTCGAAATAGTAGAGATTTGAAAGTCCATATGGTTACTCTTCTAATTTTAGTCCCGTGTCTCACATTTTCAAAGATAAAGAAATCTTTGAAGCGAGAAGAAATAACAAGAGAGCTCCGAATAAAAGGGTTTCTATATAAATTTAGGAGAAACTCAGCTATTGATAGATGGGAATCAGATACTTATGAAATAGTTTAGAACTCAGATATCATGAACAGAGTAGTAGGCCATTAAATTATACAATTGATCCGGAGATCATGTATTACAATGAGACGATGAGACATTGAATCCACGTGGCACATATCCCAAAAGAATCATACTTATTGTGGCGCACGTCAAGTATGATTCTTGGATCTCTTTTCATGTGGTGTGTCACGTGGAAAACAATATCTGACCAAAACCATCTCAAGAGCATAAGAAATTTTGGTAAATTGCACGACACTAAAGTAGTTAACTTCTGTTAGGACATAGCTAATGAGTAACCCCGCTTATCGATATATTTGATATATGAGCTTCTTTATTTGTGACATGTAATATGTAGGTACAATATAAAGGATGGAAACTGATACAGTATCGATAATTTTTCGTTATGACGGGACACTCACTATTGATCGAGATGTGGCGAACTATCACGAGGGGAAACAAAGAAAAAAATCGATGAGAAGGGACATCTCGTTTCGAGAATTCTTACAAGAGACGTGTGTCATGAGCAATTGGATGGGCGATAAGTCTCTTATAACCCTCAAATATTCATATTACAATGTAGCTAAGTCGACACTAGTCTTCGACTTAGTCGATGAAGGAGATGTTTACTAGTTTTGGAAAGGAATATGAATATATTATCATATATATAAATAAACCTGTAATCGACCTCCCATTCGGCCATGACGTAAACCACAAGGGTAGTTCATCAAAAGTAGATTATAAACCGAAGGAGTGTGTCAGTACCTGTAATAGGTACGAATCTGTTACTGTTGATTGTATCTGTACTATCTTTGATAGGGCCTATACTGAAAATTGTAGGGAATTGATATGGCAATGGTACTAACTATGAGAATGATGTTTTCAGGGTGGTAAATCGCCCTAGATTTGCACCAATAAACTCCGACTACAGTAGCTATGATACGAATCATCCAGTTGACAGGTGATGTAAAAATTATGATAAACACACAATCGTTCTACTTATTCATATATCATAATAGCTAATGGGCGTATACTCAAAATCATAGGGAACTGATATAGCAGTGTACTAACAACGTGAATGATGTTTGCAGGAGGGTAAACCGCCCTAGATCTGCACCAATAAACTCTAGCTACAGAAGCTATGATACAAACCACCCATTGATGTGTGATGTAAAACTACGATAAACATATAATCATTCTACTTATTCATACATCATAATAGCTATTAGGCATATACTCAAAATCGAGGGAATTGATATGACAATGGTACTAACAACGAGAATGATGTTTGGGGGTAATCGCCCTAGATTCGCACCAATAAACTCGACTACGAGTTATGATACTGAATCATCCATAATGTGTTAGTGAAAATGGACAAAATTTACAATCGAGATGTGTTTGTACTAGTGGACACATGTGTTGTTTAGTTTTACAATAAACACCAATTTGATGTCGGTTTACAATTTATTAAAGTTATTGAAGTTCAAATTGAAATGATGATCGAGAAATGTATTCTCTAATTTTATTCCCTAAAATATATATCCGATTAAACTTGATATCACTTTAATGATTGTTCATCGCAGGGTAGAATTACCAAATTATGAATCAGATAATGTCTCCAGAGATGGTCAAAGTATTTCTTTCGACGAGGATGAAACAAGCACAGATGGTGTTGATGATGCTATAGGGGTCGATGAGGTATTTGAAGAATGCAACCTTGAAAGATGTAAGGTGAAGGAAGGTGAAGGAATGAAGGGTTAAACGAGAACCCATCATATAATTGGGCGGAGCCGATGGAGCAGTGTAATGAAACGATATCCTCGAAACGTAAGAAGAATGAAAGGGAGGATGGGATAAAGTCGAACGAGGGTCTGAACGAAAGGGTATCCCCAAAATGCACGAAGGGCAAATGTCCTACCGGGCGAATAAGGAGCCGAATGAAAGAGCATCTCCAAAAGGTCAAAAGAATGGGCAGTTTAATCACGACCAAGGCTTCTTTTCCCGGCGGACTACGACCGATTCGATGGGTTCCCAAGATTCGGGGTCTCGATTCTTTTTCGATGACGAAAGCGAGGAGGACTCTAATAACTTGAGCGTTGGGGCGATATTCCGTTCGAAAGAAGTATTTCATTCTTTTCTGAGGGAGTATGCAATAAGAAAGAATTTTATGTTGAAGCCCATAAAGACATGTAATACACTTATTACAGCGGGGTGTGCAGGTCCCTCTTGCCCTTGGCGTATACATGCTTCAAAGCAACAGGACGCCTTGGCATTCCAAGTAAGAAGTTATGTGCCGCATCATACATGTTTATTTTCGGGGGTTGGTTCAGGTCATCAACAGGCATCGAGTAAATGGATTGCTAGTCAGATTAGTAATCGGGTCCGCAAACATCCTAATATGAGACCCAATGAGATTGTATTCGATTTGAAGGAAAAATTTGGTGTAGAAGTTAGCTACTTTAAAGCGTGGAAGGGAAAGGAAATCGCTTTCGAACATGCTTTTGGTGGATGGGATGAATCGTATAATTTACTACCACCTTATTGCATCGAGTTAAAGCGAGTAGATCCGGGAGCCGTGACTATTTTACTCCGGCATCCTGACAATGCTTTCTTCCGATTTTTCTGGGCATTTGGGCCATCGATCCAGCTTATCGGGAAAAAATTACACGAATTATCTCAATTGATGGGGCTCATCTAAGAGGCAAATATGTCGAACTCTTAATTGCACAAGAATTGATGGTAACAACGGATTGTTCCCTTGGCATTTGCAAATGGTTGAGGAAGAAACAAAGGAAGCATGGAGTTGGTTTTAACTATACTACGCAAGCGGATCATTGTTGATGATGAAACCTCTTGTGCTCATTAGTGATCGTAAAGCGTTGATGGAAGTTTTGAATGTGATTTTCATGCATACCAAAGTTATTGTTTTAAGCACTTGTGTGATAACTTTGGTAAGAAAGCGCAAGTTTATCCAAAGTGGTTATGGAAAATTGCCCAGACTTTACTGACTGTGATTTTGAGGCGTAAATGGATGGGTTGAAGGAAAGCAACCTTGATCTGGGAATGGTTAATCGTTGATAAACATCTATGGTCTAGGGCCTATTTTCCGGGAAAACGATATCATTTGTTGACAACAAATATATCTGAATCTTTGAACTCTGTGTTGAAGTTCGATAGAGCTTTGCCTATCACGTCCATTGTTGAGAAGACGCGTGAAAAGGTAACCGAATATTTCTACCGAAGGAAGCTTGATGGTGCAGCCTTGGGGACGGGTTTGACAGAGTACGCAGAAAAATATTTGTGTCGTCAATCCCATTATGCATCGATATGGCCTACTCATCAAACTTGAATGAGTTTCTGATCAGACCACTACTCAAAATTCAATGTTAACTTAGAGTTGAAGACCTGCTCTCGCCACCGATTTGAGTTGGGTCTCCTGTTCATGCTCCCATGCATTGGCGAATAAAATATCTGGGCTGCGTGTTAGATTATTGTGAAGATTGGTTTAAGTGATAGATATTGTGCTACGACGAGGAAGTTATGCTCCCCACTGCCGATGTTAGTGAGTGGGGTGGTAAATATGAGGGTGCTAAAGTTCTACCGCCACATCCTAGAAACCCTTCCAGTCGCCCAAAAAAATCGGTATAGGTCAGCACACGAGACCGATAGGAAAGGTACTGCTGTGTGTAGCGTCAAAGGACACAATCGGAGGGTTGTCCACAAAAAGAGTGGAGTACGGGAGGAATGCTTTTAGAGGTCGGAGGTACCCCTAAAGTACTATTTGTCACATCATTATTTAATTCTGACAGTTTATTTATAAATATATATGAAGAGATTTGCTCCATGATTATTTATTTCTCTAAATTATATTTTTTGCTTCCATGAATATTTAATTCTCTCATAGAAGAAAAACTAAATTTGGGTACGCAAAGGCAGTAAGCCTTTGGGAGGATTGAATATCTATAAAAATTTAGATTTTTTTTTCCTTATCTGATAATTTCGTACAAATTTTAGCTTGTCGATTTGGACATTCCTCCGAACTTCATCATTGGCATCACTGACCTCATTTCCATTGCATGGTCCATTTTAGATTATAAAGATATGTGCGCGAGTGCTTTGAAACAGTACTAGGGAGGCACTCCTAGATGCTGAAAAGCAACAGGCCGAGCGACACCTCTGTTAGCATTAGTGATGTGTGCTGGTTAGGAATTCAATGCATAGAGTTTTGGTCGACGGATGACAAAAATTTTGACTTTTCCATGAACTAGACACCACAATTAGAGCTAGGTCTTTTCCTAAAACTAAAACTCGGTTTAAAAGTTGCGAGCAAATGGGGCATGGCTATTGATCAACTTGGGGGCTTCGGCGAAAGTAAGAGTGTGGGGGTGCTGCCTTGGGGGTATGTCCCATGAGATGTAGTGCAGGTCATGGTTCACAACTTGGGGGCTTAGAGGCTTTTTTCATGCCATTTTTTTTAAAGATCAGGATTTGGCACAGGGGATTCTAGAATCTGTACACCAAGAGCTCCCTGTTCCTCTGTTGAGATATTGCGTGTCTGGTAATTGCTTTCTTGATAGTTTGATTTCTTATGTTGAGTCGCTTTCGCTTTCTTTTGAAATTTGATTTCTTTTAGGGTGTCATATTATTTTCTTCACATTTATGAATTATTTTCGTACTTCATATCAATTTTTGACTTTTCCATGAACTAGACACCACAATTTGATATTTTTTTTTATATGGGTAAGCTAGGTTTTAAACCTACGACCTTGTTTTTTTCACTTGTACATGGTTATTAGATATTTTCCAATTTATCAAATTTTATATTTCTATGTACATATATAACCTAATTTTTGCAAATCACTGAATAATGAATGAGCAAACGGCCGGGCCAAGCTTAGGCCCCCATTGTGGGCTTAGCCAAGTTAAAATGCACTGGACTAGGCTTTTTTTTTATCGTAGCCTGGCCTGATCTCAGCCAATTGCCACACCTAATGAAGAAAACACACATATTACAAAAGGATAATGATAATGATGATGATGATGATGATGATGAGTGGACTCCAGCCAGGGCGTCCGTTAGAAATATGTATCTAGTAATCATTATTCCACCTCCCTTTCCAGTTCATCTTCATTTTCAACGTACCACAGAATTTGTGGTCTTATAATCATCAACAACTGCTTGTAAGAAACTTTTTTGTGTGCTTTTCTGTTATCTTCGTCTTACGAGTGGTCTGTTGTCTGTTTCTTTTCTAAGTATGTACGTTGGCACACATCTATATTTTGGTTTTGTTTTTTTGAGATCATGTGTGAAAATGAGACCTTCTATAGGCCTCAAAGTCTAACCCAACAAGCTTGGCCCATAACCCTCGAAAGGGTTGTCGCAATGGTCTGATAACTTGGGTTTGCTCACTAAGGTCGCAGTTCCAAATGACTACCCACTATTAAATCGGTGTGGCGCCTCTGGTTGCAGTTTTCAAATTTTGTATATTATATATATTTTTTTGGTGTGTTTTTCTTATGTATAACATCCTCCTTACAAATTTTGCATCCTTGTGATCTATAGGTTTGGGAAACGAATACGATATGCTTCTCGTAAAGCTAGAGCAGATACTAGAAAACGTGTGAAAGGGAGGTTTGTGAAGGCTGGTGAGGCTTATGACTATGATCCAGAAATTGCCGAGGTAGAAAAGGAAAAAAGATGAATTTTCAATTAGGTGGTCTACATTAAACTCCTATACTTGAGGGCTGTGATCTTCATAAATAACAGCCACATGATCCAGAAATTTCATCCACATAATGACTACTGGCCGAATTTCCTTTGAGGAGGTTGGTTGTGCGACAATGAGTCGTAAAATTTGGCAATGCCCTCCAAGGCATAAGTTTGTGGATGTAGGAAATTACTTTGTAACCGATGTACTGGTGCTGAATAATTTTCCCTGCAGATAGTTTGTCCTCTCTGCAAATACTCCTTATGCTTGAGTGATTAAATATATAAGGGTTAGGAATAACGAGAACAGAACCTAAATTTTTAAGCGTCCTATGAGAAGAAATGCCCCCAAATGGTTGAGGTCACAATTCTGCCTTAACAAGGCTAATGAGAGCCGTTATTCAGTTAATTAGGTGACAAGTGGTATGGAACTTGGCATTGAGGAGAAATTTGAAGGATAATGAGGTATGGGAAATGCCTCTAATCTCTTTAAGGTATGCCGCTACTTCCAAAATCTTTGGTTATGTTGTCAAAGGTGCTAGGCGCACCCAAGGCGACAACAATCCCTAAGGCCTAGGCGCAAAGTCGCCAAAATCTTTGGTTATGCTATGAAACTGTGTTGTCAAAGGTGCTAGGCGCACCCAAGGCGACAACAGTCCCTAAGGCCGTAAAGCCTCTGAAGCTTCATATGCCGGTGGGGCACCCACCCCTTAAATCCTTCTACCTATGCTTTCAATGAAAAGAGGCGTTATGTTTGCAAACTTGGTATGTTATGAGGATTTAATATTGTTGCTACCAATATTCCAAAGGTGCATCTTCATTGTTTTGTCTAATCAATCGAAAATACATGTTGCATTAGAAGAAAAACATAAGGAAAAACGGATTAAGATGTGGGTGTATCCTTAGTTGTCGCCGTCATCGCTACTCAAATACCATTCTCTTCATCATCGTTTTCCTCGTGTCTCCGTTATTGTCGTTAATGTGCTCATCGCTTGCCCTGTGGCATAAGTTCTTCGCCAAGGGCAACCATACCGCCATTGCTCGCAACCATTAAAAATACGATTAGGAGTAGCATTTAGAAATAAATATAGGTAAAACCTAAGCGGAGATTGATTATTTATGTGCTTACAATCCAATCACTATAATCGAATTGCAACACGAATGATGAGTTCACTGCTTCGCCGATACGATAATCCTCAGCGGTCGGAGGTTCTGCCGGACTAACAGTCATGACGTTCCTAGCATTCACCGTCAGCGCGGCTCGACCCTGATGAACTAGGCACGAAAGTGATTGAATAATTTCGACCGTTTGCCCAAAAGAAAGTCGATTAAGAACTAAGACTTCGAATCTTACGGCTCTCCTCTCTCTCAAAATGTTTACCATGATAGCCATGCCTCATTGTGTGGATCAACACTAGCCATCCGATCGATGATGAAAAAATAGAAAGATTTGCAACTAAATTACGCTTACAAATTGATTGCAAAAACTGGGCTTAAGCTTAAAACAACCAACTTTGCCTGATTTTCAATTTGATACAAAGCTCTCTATAAATAGTAGAGTGATGTACTATTGATGCACAACATTACCCAATTTATGGTGTGATCTAACATGTAATAACCTCTGAAAAGACACAGGTCGATGTGATAGGGTACCTATACTATTAGATTTAAAACCTTTAATTTGAACACCCGATTTTCTTAAGGTACCTCTAATTGCATCCTTACAATGAAATTGTAAGGGTACCTCTAATTGCACCCATGACTATGTTGTAACACCCACATTTCATACCTATTAAAACAGTTGATTGCATCTGATCAATAGATCGAGGTAATGTATCATCCATATATTTTTGAAAAAATTTATCTTCAGATCATGGCACATGTATCAGATGGTCATTTTATGAGTACACATGTCACGAATTTCAAAAAGAAGGCCATAAACCCACGTTTGACAGTGACACGTCCCATATGAGTGGAGGGGTATTTTTTAGGGATATTTAGCACATATAATAATAATTAATCGTCGAAATGAGAAACCAACCATATGATAGGTGCGGCATGATCTTATGATCCATTGTGTGAAAGATCGGAGAAAAACAGATCTCCACCATCTGATCCAAGGCAGTCAATTGTTTTCAAGGGGTTTCCAATGAAGGTGCTTCCAGATTTCGCGCACTAATAGAGGTATCCATTTAAGTAGGGGTGACAATTGGCGAGCTCGAGCCTCTAAATATACTATAAACGGGCCATATCTCGCTATGCGATGGCACACATCGACGGTCCATATCCGCTATGTGATTATTGCATGGCACATCATTGGCCCATATTGCTATGCGATAGCACACATGAGACGGCCCATATTCCATTTTTACATATCACATGTCCCTAAAACACCAACTCTTTCTTTACATTAGACGAATCACACATTAGACGGCCCATATTGCACACATCGACATGTACCCATACTTAAATGCGATGGCGCATATGAGACGGCCCATATTCCATTTTTTATCTGAGCGAGGGGTTTTCAATTTGATACCATGGTCGCGAGCCTCTTTTGAAAATACATTTTTAACATGTTACCTATCTTAGCATGCGCACGATGGGACACATCAGAGTAATCGGTCCTCAAGCTGCAGTTTGCAAAACGTCCCCAAAACTCTCACATGCCACTGTTGCACTCTCTTTGATCACGGGCCTACAATGGTTGAAATAGACATTTGGAGGACAAATAAAAAAATTGTTTTATGAATGCTAGTCTAGTGGTACCCACTAGTACAACCTATTCCTAACACCTCCTACAAGTAGGTCTACTGACACCTATTATGACCCCTAGAAACCTATCAAATATCTATAGGAATTGAGGTGCACCAACTCGTTTGCAAAGCACCAACATTTCAAACCTTGTTTGTTGAAAGGCACCATTTGGTAATAGGCATAAACTCGTTTGCAAAGCACTAACATCTCAAACCTTGTTTACTCTTGGACTGCTTACAATCATATGATGGAGATCATGTTTCACCATGAACTTCTACTCAAATTTGATGATGGAGATCGTTTATCATCACAACCATGCACACAATGGATCTTGAGATCATGGGCCTACCATCAGACAGTCGATGTTTCATTTCTAGAGCTACACACCCAAGAAAGTTGACCTGCCTTAAAATCAATTACGAGTTTCGCATCATAATGTTAGGCCGTTTAGGTCACAAGCAGTCACACGGTTTACGTTCGCTTTCGGGGGATGTGTCCTACGTATACTAGAAAGATGACCATCCGATTAGACGAGCATGATCTATAGATCAATTGTCAGAAATATAGGGACGATAAACGATCTCTACCATCTTCTTAAAGTCGGTCAATTCACACCGAGGTGGGGTGAGAAGACACATTCACTCCATTCAATTTTATGATGGAGATCGTTTATCACAACCATGCACACGATGGATCTTGAGATCATGGGCCTATCATCAGACGGTCGATGTTTCATTTCTAGTGTTACACATCAGACGGCTAGTGACCTGCCTTAAAATCAATCCACAAGCACTGGATTTGAAGGTAACTTTTTTGGGTGTGTACCGCATGAAATAAAAAAGTAACTGAATTATTGTACGATCATGTACTTATCATCCATTGTATTAAAGATTGAGACAATGAACAAGCTCCATCGTCCGATTCAATATAATGAAGGTATTGATTCAAGTGAGGCGTCTATTTAAAGGGAAGTGGGTAGAAATTCAAGTGAGGCATACATCTTCATTCGTTGTTCACTTTCTCCCTACAACTCTGTCGACAATAGAACGCCTCCAAAGCCTTTTTCAATATTCAGATGGTGGACGCTACCAGGGCAAACATGAAAATAATGTTAGATATTTTAGCAGAGGAGGGATCAGCTACTTACGAGAGTTTGGTTTTGAACCGTATCTCCTATGATCAAACAGTTGAGAACATGCATGCTTTTTACTATTTATTTTCCAAAGGAAAAATTGTAATCCACGAAGCAGAAGGGAAAGAATTTACTGTTTGTATGTATCTTTATAACCCATTTAGTTTAGATATTCACAGGAAAAAATAAAATTGCTTTCGTCTCTCGTAGTCTAATATGGCTAGTATGCAATAGATCATGTGGACGCCGTCAACGCCTCGGATAAAAGATGCCCTGATTGGTTCGCAGACAAATGAAGTTCATGCGATTAAACCAGAGACTCGATTTAATCGGACTCCTCACAATGATCGGATCGCTATATGAACATCTTCTTGTCCATTATTGCACGTGATTGCAATAGTAAATTTTTGTGAAATTGTCTTCTCTTTGTGCAGGAGATGAAAAATAAAGTTCCATCAGGGTGCGAATTGATGCCGCACAGGGTGCCGAGCGAGGATCATGACATCTTTAGTACAAACTTCGCAGTCGCATTCGGTAGCGAAGGGGGATACTTTATTTTCGTGGATCGGGCATGAGACTATTGTAATGGTCGTCACTTTCTATATCAGATGGAATTGGACACCTTTCTCACTAATAAGAGTGTCATCTGTATTAATACTTTCAAATGTGTCTGATTTGTTAGAATTTACGACATTTTGAAGATAACTCTCCTGAACCACATGAGCATGGTGTGTGCCATTCACTGTATTCACCCAAATGACCATGATGTGTGCCATGTGATTTTACGGTCACGAGAGGTCCATTAAGGACAGAGTTTTTATGTGTAACCGGTTTCCATTGCGTCAGATTACCTGATATAGATAGTATTTAGGGTACCTACACCTAAAATCATTGATTGCTTCAGATTGGATGATAGAGATCAGATGAAATAGATTTTGTCTAGGGTACCTAAACGTAAAACCATTGATTGCTTCAGATCGGATAGCACACATCATGCTAGATCGTGACTACAGGGCTCCATCGATGGGAGCGAAAAGCGATTTTCATAACTTGAGAAACGGCTAATATTGCATGACACACATCGGACGGCCCATATCTGATCATGGGTCAAAAGCTCGGTTTTGATTTCAGTTTCGTTCATGACCCGAACCGTAAATTGGTCAAATTTGCGGTATATTTTTGGTTTTTTTCAAAATATGCTTTGAACTTTACCGAACTTTGCTGAACTTTATATTATTGATTTTTTTTTCACTCTTTATTATTATGAGAAGCAAAATAAATCAGATCTGGGTTTTTTAAATGAGAAAATCATTTCAAAAATGCAAAGATGAACTCTCGGCCGATAATTTGAAATTATCGACCGATATTTTAGAAAATCAAATTTTTGGCCGTTAATTTCTCTTTTCCGGTGGGGGGGGGGGTTCAGGCTCGGTCTTGACCGAAATCAAGACGTCTCCGCCGAAAATTTGAATTTTCGGCCGAGATTTTGATCCATGTATCTGATGTGCGATGGCACACATGGGACGACCCATATCTGCTATGCGATTATTGCATGGCACACAGTACACGGCTCATATTGCTATTCATTCCATTTTTACGTATTACACGTCCCTAAAATTATAAGTCTTTCTTTATATTCGGTGCAATCACTTCAAAAACGTGTGCAAGTAATGGCTCCCGTTATTAATTTATTTTTTACTTCTTTGCCTCACTGATTTTTACCGTCCCAAAAGTGAGGCCTCTGTTTCGATTCCCGCCCAACCAATTAAAAAAGCAAGGTTTGAAATTTGAATTAAAAACCGGACAGCTCTCCTCGGTTGGCTACAAGTCCTAAACCGCTCTCTCTCTCTCATCTCTCTCTCTCTCTCTCCTAAAATCAACCTGGACGCCCCACTCCCCCTACTCTTACACCAATCTCTCTCCTATAATCCATCAGGACGTCCTCTACTCCCCCTACCCTTACACCAAACCAGCTGTAACCAGTACGGCCTATTCCCTACTCCTAATCCTACACCAACCACGAATCATACCCTCCCCTGCCCCCCCCCCCATCACAATCTCATCGATAGACCCCAGCAGAAACCTGCACTCTCTCTCTCTCTCTCTCCTCCTCCTACTAGACAATTAACGCCTCTACGGTCTCCTTGACGGGTTATGGCCGAGAGTATTTCACTCTCTCTCTCTCTCTCTCTCTCTCTCAGATAATTAACGCCTCTACGGTCTCCTTGATGATTCAGAGTATTTCACTCTCTCTCTCCTCCTCCTCTCTCTCTCTCTCTTTGTCACTCTATCTATGCAACAAGTTGTCGGTCTTCAATCTCAAGATTACACTGAGCTTTATCTAGGGTGAATTTTATTCCATAAAATTTTGTATATTCTTTTGGCTTTGAGCCATGTTATTTTTTCGCTTTTAATCGTAAATTTCATCGTAAATTTTATCATTGTAGTATATTTTTACTCATGCTTCCTTTTATTTTTTTTATATTATAAATTGTTAATGCAGCTCCTAATATCATAGTTGAGCATGATGTACGCTACATGATTTTTGACCCACTTTTTTTGAAACTGATAAAGAAACGGACAGTTTGTGGGTATTCCCCTGTTTTTAAGATCAATTCTGAAAAATCGATCTCCATTGCATAATTCAATGCAATGACCGGATTTTAGCATAGGCATTCTCAATAATTGGGTGGGTGCAAATAGGGTTACCCTTTCGTAACTGAAGGAAGTTGATGAAGAGATAAAGTTGGATTTTAAGGGGTGACTGTCCGATTGGAACCCACTTTATGTCTATCATACATGCCGCTCTTTTTTTTTTATTTTTTTGTCTGTTGTCCACAAGGATCAAAATTTCTGCCAAAATGTCCAAAATGTCGATCCCTATGGAAACTGAAACAAAATTCCAAAATTTGGGAATTTAAGCATAGAGATGAAATTCTGTCCATATTTCACTTTCGTCGTAAATCAAACGCTACCAGAATTTTGATCCTTGGTTAAAACTGATTTAATGTCTTCGTTTGCTGTATTTTGTCATACTTTTGAAGTATGTCTATCATACATGCCGCCCTATTTTTTTTTTTTTTTTTGGTGTTGTCCACAAGGATCAAAATTTCTGCCAAAAAGACCAAAATGTCGATCCCCATGGAAACCGAAACAAAATCCCAAAATATTGGGATTTAAGCATAGAGACGAAAATCTGTCATAAATTCACTCTGGGTTCCCACAGAAATCGAAACCATTAATCAGAATTTCGATCCTTGGTTAAAACTGATTTAACATCTTCGTTTGCTGTATTTTGTCATACTTTTGAACTATGAACCATCCTACAACTGATTAATTAATTAAACGGTCAGGATTGAAGATCAGAAGCACTAATTGATAGGATAGATGGGAGGAAGATTAGTTTTAAACTCTCCCACCAAATCTTTAACCTCCCATCACACTAAAATACATTGACTACATTGAATGAGGCGATGGAGATCGTTTACCCTTCCAATATTGAGATCATCAGTGTACCATTAGACGGCTAGTGATTTATTTCACGTGACACCCATCTCAGAAAAGTGACCATGATTTCAAGATCCTTCCTGTGAAATATGAAGCTTTCTCATGTACTGCCTAATGCTAGGACTCATGGGTTTGTTGTGTTATTTCTCTTAGGTGGTGCTTACATAATCCTTTTCCAAAACCATAAGAGAAGCTAAAGGTTTCCAGTAGAGGAAAAGCAGCGACAAAGTATTGTCGCCTAAAAGAGTTTATTGAAGGATTGGATTTTCCGCTGTAAGTGATGGCAGACTCTTTTGAACCTCCCATTAAAGATTTCTCATATTTGCACTCATGTCAATTGCTTTAGTTGATTCACCTTAATTTGTTACAGCTAAGTGGGCAGTTCTATGCCTTCAAAGAGCAATCCCAAACTCAAGAAGTGACCAAATTCTTCCACTTTTTCAAAAAAGTCATGAATAATTCACAATTTCTTGAAAGATGAATAAAATTATAATTCTTCGCAGCTTTATCAAATAATTGTGAATTTCAAGAATTATTCACAATTTTCTCTAATTTTTTCAAATGTTTTTCAATTTTATAATTAATATATTTCAATAATTTTTATTTTTTTATTCCAAATTTTTTCCAATCCGTTTTATTCCCAACCCTGACTTGATCACTATTCAACAGCCAAAAGGATGTCATGTTTAGGGGGCTGCAAAGAGGGGAGTATGGCACGTACGGACCATACTTTGGATCTGATTTTTGTGAGGTTTATTTTGTGCACGCAATTTTTCACTGGATGATGTATTCCACTGCTGGCCTACTGTTTGTTTGAAGTGTTTTGCGTGAGTTAGCCTCCCAATTAAAATCGGCTTTTAAAATACCGCATCGCCCCGCAATTCCCTTTTTCGCTTTCGTAATTTTCATGCGGATGTGATAAATTTACTTCTAAATGGTCTTCTTTTTTGTAGATATTTCAGCATGGGGAAATGGAAGTACTATGTTGTTTTTTCCGGGCGACGGCCTGGGATATATGACCGGTGGTGTGACTGTCACTATCAAGTTAATGGTTTTCGAGGAGCTAGTTATAAAGGATACACCACACTCTGAGGAAATGGACTTCCAAATGTACAATGGCTTTAGGAGACTGGGGAAATAGACATTTGGAGGCAGAAATGAACCAAATTCGTCGGTCGCATTTTCTTGGCAAATCCGTTGCGATCGGATTACTCTCGATCTTTATTTTTCTAATTTTGGTGTTAAATAATTTCAATAGTCTTCTTTAATTTTAGGCCGATATGTACTTGATATATATTTTATAGTGGGGCAGCTTCATAAATCTGAATGGTCCATTTTAATCATATATTTTAATGACCTTTGGATGATGGATTGCTTCCATTGGAACCTTTCCTCTCCTTCACTTCAGCTTGAGTGCACCATCGGGTAGGGTCAAGTGCACCAAATGGTCAGCATTTGCGAGTTTCTTATTGGGCCCCAAATTTTGGACACAACCCAACCCATTGGCACCCTACAATTTTTTACAAGAACCCAAACGCACTCTCACTAGTACATTCGTTTTAGGTTTTATCGATTTTATGCAAAAAACCATGTCCATGGTATCGATCTGAAAAAACCTTTCCAAATTCGTTCTTAGAGGCTTGCATATTGACAAATGCCTGCAGCTCAACCAGGCTATATGCTCGGTCAATTGACATTGATATGACCAAACTAAGCATTTGACTAAGAGGTAGGCCATTTACAATATACGGGCGGGTCTGTTATCATAGTTCTGAACTTGTTCAACAATAGAAGGGCGGGTCATCTTCCATTTACAGATGAACCACTTCCATTTACAGATGAACCACAAATAATGCGGTTCATTTGTGATATATATCAAAGCTCGGAAGTTTTGAAATATACATGCACAAATTAGAATTGTGCATGTCCTTTTGGGTTTTTACTGTGGTTACCCAGAGATTGGTGTAGAAATATTGGTACAAGCTCCATATCCATGCAATTGAGACACACCTAATACAAACGAAAGAGAAATTAAGGCTGAATCATTTGGATTTAAAATCCTGTCCTAGACTTGAGACCCCCATTTCCAAATCCACCGTTTGGACAAGCACTGATTGAGAGGGATTTAGATTTTGCCAAATCTTCTGTAATTTGAGACGTGTGCCATGTGGAATCGACAACAAACTATCCGATAGGTGGTCCATGATCTAACATGCAAAAAGATAGAGTTGAAATAATAAAGATCTCTATCACTTAAACAAGGCAATCAACAATTGTATTGCGGCACCATCATATTTTCCCTCGTAAAGTACAAGTTGTCGGTCTTCTCCATTATCGGAGTCACTTGTAAGTACAAATTGTAAGAAGCACTTTAATTTAAGACTGATGCTGCCTGGAGGCTTGTTTTCGAATCGTGGAACCAGATCGTATATGCTTTCACAGAAGAAGATTACATGGAATCATTAAGCAGTTTTGTGAATAGTATATAGGTAATCTCCCTAACTCCAATTTGGGTTCAATGCAGGTCGCTCCAAGTTAAAATGCTCGTAACTCCAAACCTGCAATGAAAAAAAGAGTCCATCAGTTCAGTAAATAGAGAAATATACCAACTAGCAGTATACAAGTGCAGAATGGTATTACCTCAATCAAAGAAAAAAAACAAAAAATTTGTTTAACGTTTTTCTTGATGCAATGCCCAAGTGGCGATAAAGGTATGCAAATGCAGCAGCACCCCTCTATATTATCTAGAAAAGACTTTTAAAACTTCCGACAAACAAATAAATAAAAACATAAAATGTATTGACCAACCTTGTTTGAATAACAGGTTTACAAACGATCTGTGCCACACATGATCTCTGAGGGAAACTTTGAATCAGATGGTTGTAAATGAAAATGGGCGGAATTCGATTACAAGTTGGGAAGAATGGACGTGAATTATACCTCACAAGATCTAATGCTTTCACGGATTTCAATTTCTTTATTTGCACAAAGTGAATCAAGTGATTTTTTATTTTTATTTTTTTAAGCATTTCTCCCATTATATTATGAGCCAGATTTTCCTACAAAATTGCAATTCAGTTTTAACATATTAGAAAGAATACATAAAATTATATTTAGTCGTACACCACTAGAAACTATAGGGGAATTATTGGTGCGGTATTGAAAGGATCTTTGTGAGTGATGGCCACAATCTTTTCATAAGATCGCCTAGATGGCCCAACTGATCACCCTGCAAAGAAACCGAATCATGGAAATGCTAATCAATGCATTTGCAAATTGAAAACACAAAGATTAACCTAATGAAATGTATCATGTCAAATACTCATCCAGACGCAACATGTCACCTGAGACTGATTCTGAGTTCCACCACGAGCAGGGGCATGATAACTTCTGAAGGTATCTTTTGTTGCTGATATATATATATATCAGCAACAAAAGGAAGCAATCGAGACCATACAAAAACCATTCAAAATAAAAATACATAAAATTAAAAAGAGATCCTCACCGAACCCCAATTTCGATCTTGCCTCGTGTATCCTGCATAATGGATTCAAACAATGTCAGATCTCGCTTTCGGCCTAGAAACTAGCAAGAGAAATCAATACTCAAAGCGAGCAAGCACTATCAGATATCTCACTCATCTTCAACCCTTAATCAGATTTTTATCCTTTAAAAAAACAATCATTAAACAAATCAACAGCAAAGCAAACATTCGAGTCCAATATTGTAATTCAGATAGGATGAGGTGCAGGCCTCTTGATTCACGCACCACCGAAACCAATGCCAGATTCGGACTCGCTCGAACCACATTACCCCTTGCTGTTGGAATACCAGAAAAGCTAAGAAAACAAAGGTTTCAAAAACCACTCTTAACATCTTTAAACAGAAAAACAGGAACCCAAATGAATACTAAAGAGAGAGTAGTGAAAGAGACCGTTGTTTGAACTCTATGGAATGGGAGTTCCCTTGTGGTGTTTATATAAAGATGAAAAACTTGCAAAAGGGGGTCTCTCTTTACCTGCTGGGCTGATGGGTGCAATGAACCACATGGCCATGAAAGCCAAAGGAGCTGAGAGAGATGACCACCGAAAAATGATCAGAGAAGTAAGAGATTGGAAGGTTTTGAAGATGCTTTTATAGTGAGAAAAATAATAAAAAAGTAAATAAAGAAGTAAAGGAGGAGGTGATGTATTTCTGTATTTGTCATGTAATATATATAGTTGGCTTCTGGGTTTCTTTTCTAAGTTCCCAAGCAGAAGACATTTTCCCACCCACATGACTTTCTAGGTAGTTATTTGGATGTTTAACGGTAGGTAGATGCAATTTTATTTGTGTTCAATTTAAATTTAAAAAAAAAAAAAAAAAAGTTAGCTATCTCGAAACAAAAGGCGAATTTATAGCTGGATTTATGACTTATGGTTATCCGATCCTGAATTTATATCTGGCTTAATAATATCTATATATATATTAATCAACCAAATAAATATTCAGAACCCACACATTATTAAGTTATTATTAAAAGTTGAATGCTGTTTGTGGATAATTTGGGGATCGAGCCGCATTAAAGATGCATATAAACGTACAGAGAGCAAACCTTCTATCACAAATAAAACTTAGAAAGGAGCAATTAAAATACCTTTGTTATAATGAAATCACATGCCATCCATTTCTCCATCTCGGTCTCAAATCCTCTTATCTCGCCATTAAAATATACCTTTAAATTGGCTATCCGACAAAGCAATGTAGAGTGTAGGATCAGTTTTAATGGTAGAAGAAAGAAACATAAAGGTACCTTCACGGGAACTTTCCATTCAATTGATTGCAACGTTGAGGCTAGGATCTGAGGCTAGGATCATATTGCACTTCGCAACCCACATTTCATACACATAAAATAAGTATGTCAGATTCGCACCATTGGCCTTAGCCCATCACGTGTATTAAATTCAACGGATGCATTGCCAAAAGCAAATTATCTAACTGCTTAATTCTAAAGTATATATATATATAATGGTTAATTCAAATTATCTAACGGAGAGCATGACACAATTCAGATAGAAAAGTCGTCTCCAATAACCGTCTCCAAAAGTCCCTTTTTTTGTAGTGCAAATAATTTGAGTATTCTATCTCTGTCTCCCACATCTTTTGGAAGGACCATCACGCCTAAATTACGGAGTGAATCACAATTTTATACAAGTAGAGAACCCACTCTAAATGATGCACTACTAAATGCTATATATTTTCCCGCATTACTAAAATATCTTTCAATTGTGTCATGCTCTCTTCAATTGCATAAATCTTATTTTGGTAAATTTAACTCATTAACCTAATGGAGATAAGGAAAGAGACCTCCATTAGGTCTCAAATGTAAAAGTAAATTTTAAATGGCTTTGGATCAAAAGCAGATTGAGGTACCAACGTATTTATATCAAATAACATGACACATCGAATAAAGTTCTACTTATTCCACAATCCAAACCTTTTGGTTGCATTACCATAATTTCCATAATGTAGCAATTTATTTCAATATCTATATCTTCTAACTAGTCATTTTACATTTTTCTATGCAAGCAAAATTGAAGCAAAACATGATGTCGCCACGAGGTTAAAATATGTTGATAATCGAATCGGATCTTGAGTAGCTAAGGGCCAATTTGAGTAGAAAATATTTTAAATAAGATAAATGGTCGCCACGAGGTTAAAATATTATGGTAGAAATTGCAATCATGTTAAAATATTATGGTAAAACACATAAAGGCGATAATTACTCATAATTTTATACAATAAAATAGACCAAAGGAAGAAGAAACTAAATTGGTCGGAAACCTCATCTTTATCATCGCTCTGCTTACAATGACTTCAACATAATCAAGAACCAAATAAAATGTAATAAAACCCAACTCCAAACCCGACCAATGAGATTTAGGTCGCTGGCCCTGCATTTTCTCCACAAATGTCAGATAAAAAGCAAAAAATTTGTTAAAAACTATCTTCTGTTCCTCTCCAAAAGCAGAAAAAAGCTAATTCATATATATATATATAATTAAAGTACCTGAAATTCCAGACTTACCTATGGTTCCTAAGTTCTTGATCAGATCCTCCTTTATCATTCCTATACCTCGATCACGAATCGATAGAATTTTCTTCTCCTGATCTAATTTCATCTGCATTGTATGGCGAGTTAACAAAATTTAAACTAAATTCTCAAAAAACTTAGAAAAAATTTCTTTTCACAAAATACGCTTCAACTAGATCCCCTTTTTTGTAATACTAAATCGTTACTAACCATGATCTCAAGCTTTGTATTATCTCCTTCACCCAAAACCTCCTTATCGGTCAGCGCAAGGAACCTGATCTTATCCAATGCTTCACAAAAGAAGTCAAATATATACTCAAGTTTTAAAAATAAAAAATAAAACCAAAGCCATTAAAATTGTAAAATGTATAGGCTTTATGATGCAGCTCACATCAGAAGCATTGGAGATCAGTTCTCTCAAGAAAATGTCTTTGTTGCTATAAAGGGAGTTGATGATTATATCCATAAGCCTTGACACCTCCGCCTGAAATTCAAATTTCTCAGCACTAGTGCGGAGAGATTTTCGTGACATCGTTTCTGCCTCAGCACTAGGCAAATAGCTGGGTGCTCTGGTTATGAATTGCCCGTGACCAAGAGAAAGCCTCCACTTCCCAAATCGAGACAACTTATAATTGAGGGTTTGATTTCAGCTCACTAACATGCAACTGTATTATGCTTTCTTATACACATGGTTTTGAAATATCGGATTTCTGAGTTGTCCTGTATAGCCCCGAGACCAAGACGTCTAGCATCATGGTGTGACACGAAAATAGCCCTTTTAATGATCTTATACCATTAAAATATGTGTTTAATCTAACACCATTGAATAATATTTTACTATTATGTCACATGGAAAATGTCTTTGATCAATCTAAACAGTCCAAGTGGCTGTGCATGATTGGAACATCAGTTAAATGAATCACACCCATAAATCAATTGCATACAGTCGGACAAATTATCTTCAATATTAATCATTAGAAATTAAAAATTATTTCGTATATTAGGGTGTACAGATTTCGACACACTGTGATAGCCATCCATGAGTTCATCACATATACAGAATTAGAGTACAACAAAATAGGGCAATGTGTAAAAAATTTATGATTAGTACTTCCTATAAAAATTAAAATATAAAATAATTATTTTCTATATTCCATCTGAGAGCGAAACACACACCAATCTCATTTCTCTGACCCCCAAGACTTCTTGTCTTGGACGATATGTCAAGCCATGCTAATAAGACATCCCCGCAATTCTTTATCCAACCATAGTTATATGGGTGTTAGTATTACATGTCCCAACCTTGCAGCCAGCTAGGGTGTCTCCAGGTCATACCCTCTCCAAACTGGTTAGACCTTGCAAGAAGTAGTCATTTATGGATATGTCCAACTAGGGTGTCTCCCAAGTCAAACTTGCACCAAACTTGTTACGCACCACGTATAACATCCTCTTCTACAATTCCTTTGATGAAACAAGCACAATAAAACCCATCATGATAGAATCGTTCAATGGGCAACAAATATGAAGAAATCGCAAGAATAAAAATACCCAATAAGTTCTTATTTTCTCTTCAATTCTGTAACTAGTAAGTAATAAAAATGCCCCTCCAACAAAAATACCTATGGTAACTAGTACCTATGGTAACAAAAGAACCTATGGGAACGAGTAATGGTGTCAATGCCCCTCTACCAAAAGTAAGATTTCGAGTAATAAAATATGTTGATCTTAAAGTACCTATGGTAAGGCCTTCTTACGTAGGATTTCCAACGCTATCGTCCTCCTAAACGAATCCATGTCATCCTAAACACACATGGAGCGATTAACACTATTAAGTGAAGTGTGTACAAAAAAAGTGCGGATCGATTTTACCATAGGAAGTACCTTAGTGAAGTTATATGGCAAACCACGAGAGGAATGATCGACATATTTCATCACAAATACACCACAATCGAAACCATTGACTTGTTTCGGAATATCTCTACATTCTTGTATTGGGCAATTAGCGATATCATAAATGTCGACCCCTAATCGCCATGACGATCGAGGAGAAAATTCCTCAGAAAGTAAAGAAAGTTATAGTTCAAATATCAGTGATTTGAGGAACAAATCAATTGGAAAACATCTACTACCTCAAAAATTTGATGGCTCTGAGAACATGTCAGTAACATAATTTGTGACTCATAAAATTAAAGGCTTTGGGAACATACCAGTAACAAAATCTCGTTGTGGTACCTCGCCATGAGATCGTTGTAGAACGAGTCCAAAATCTCTACTCTCTTCTCTAAAGTATATAAGATAAACAAATGACCCTCCTTGAATATTGGTAAGAAAACCGTGACAACCTCATAATAAATAAATACAAGGTTGGGGACCTTAATAATTATCGATAATGGACTATTCGTAACACCTCTACATAAGAATTTGAAGTAAATATACCTTCCGACTACTAAACTTTTTTTGAGGTGCGTGGAATTGAGCCATATTTTAGGAATATTAAAATGCTTAGGTAGGGGACCATCAGGAACGTCGTACTTTTTGTATTTTCTATTTTCTCTCCACTTACTGTAGGCGTTTGATAATTGCATCAACAATTCCTACCATGTATCAACAATAGATTATATAAGAAACATATGGGAATCATGACTCGTACTGTCAGGTACAAATAATGGAACTCGATTTTAGACTTGCCAAATAATGCGCAGGAAAGAAATGACATCTAGGAAACACATCTGCATTCCGATCCTCTCGTTTCATTAACAAATGAAAATATGTTGTTATCGCCTGTGCCCACATGGATTAAGATGGTATTAAAATTGATCACTGAGTGATAAATATTTAAGGTGACGAATTGAATTTTAGAGCACATTACCACTCCATCTACCCAGTTTGGCGGTTTAAGCGACTGCAACTGATCAAGGAAGAAAATGCGTACTCCATCTACATTTATCTTTTTACTTCGGTATATATCCCGACAAAATAAGGGTGTTTAAGTTACAAAAATATATGCGATAAATTTAAATGTGAAGTGGATAAAAGAATTCGCATACCTATTGTCTGGATCTTCCCAATGCGAGTCCACTAATTCGTTGTCTTCCTCTGAGAGTTGGTGATTAACTTGATGGCAAGCCTAATCAATAGACAAAAGCATTAAGCCTAAACCAACTCCGTATTCCTACCTCACATGCAGTCCTTAAGCAAGAATAACTATGAATGTGAATAAAGGGTGAAGGGTTTGCTATTACCAGGTCAACGGGCTTTCTAATACTGTACTTTTGATGTTTCTTTGACAAAGGGTAAGGACGCTTCAAGTAAGTCATTAGCTTATTAAGATTTTCACCAAAAATCTTTTCCCTAGGATCCTAAACAGAAAATTCATAATTGTGAGTATTACCAAATCAGGTGCATTTTAACATGTAATTTTTGGGATGATGAATAATACCTCGTCATCATCCGCCGAATTACTCTCCTCTACACGCACCTACTTAAACCGTTTAACAAATAAGAAATTGGTGATATTTTATGATACTCATAATCTCATATAATACATTAAAATAATGTTACAAATTACCTTATCGGTCATATTCTTCCCTTCGCATGGCTCGATCTCCTTTTAGTTTTCTCTTCACCCTAATATCACTGTCGTAATGGCGACCTCAAGGACGTCAAGGATATTTCTTTGTCTGTGGCTTACCAGTAATATTTGTCACCTATATAAAATAAAATTAAATTGTCAGAAAGCAGGATGGAGATTCACTTATTAATTAGATTTCAATATTGTCACCTTTGGCTCTCTTTTGACAGCTTCTTCCAAAACCTTCTCTCTTAAAAGCTCATCTAAATGAATAGTCGGATGTTTTCCCTCTTCATGAGCTTCCATTCCTTCGTTTTCCGTTGTACAGTTATGACTTTTGTAACAAGACTCCTTAGGGGAATGCACTCTTTCTTCTCCCACTTTCATTGATGTGCTCTTCGGTGGCATATTCTTACGCATGGGATGCCCCTCTTTCTTGTCCTTATTGAGTCTGGTCGATAAAATAAGATTAGAGAAGTTGAAGATTTATTCTAGGTAAAATATATTGAAACTCGTTACACTAGAAAAATCATTGCTCTTACTTTAAGGTTTGCAACTTCACGCCTATCACTTTAACGCTGCGTTCTCTTAGAGCCTCACAAGAATTACATTTAATACCAGACTTTTGGCCCACACTCGATCGCATATTGTAATCTTCTTTCCCGTGTGACGTGGATGAGATATCGAAAATGATCTGCGAATATTATCAAAAGCTTTTAGTGCATCATGTAAACAATACATGTAACATGACGAGAACTACGCCTCATACCTTGGGATTTATAAAAGCGAAATCGTAAAATGAGCGATTTTGCCTTTGAATCTTTGGATACCTCAAGTATCTTGGGACAATCATTGTAGCTATGCGAAGCTAAGTTTGGGAAATGCTCATAAGCCCATATCTGCGATGATGTCACGAACAATATCATGCTCTTTTTATAATATTGAATTTAAACTATTTGAATTGGATGAAAAACTAGTCACGAGGAAGCTACCTGGACCGCAAATGCGCACCCTTCGACAACAGTGTGAGTCTTCGTCAACTTATAGTTCGAAGCACATTTACTCAAAGACCCCATTAAGAAGTCATACACTAACTTCCCCCATGCAAATTTATTGAATTTCTGAATGTCCCAAACCATTTCGAAATAAATAATATTAACTTTCTTGTCATGGTTGGGAAGCAAAAAACACGCAATAAAGTACAAAAGTGACAATCGTATAAAATCTTTTGACTCTGTTGTCGAATCTAATTTAGAAAGTGCCGCCAGGATTTCGTCTCTACCAATATCGGATGCTTTCGCAAAGTGTCTAATAATGAACATCTTTATCTCGGGGTCATTTGTATTTGAATTTGGTTGATCACCACCGCTCCAACCCTCAAGTTTTAGACCTATAACTAATTCAATCTCAAACTCTTCAAATCTTATTCTCCTATCCCCGACTACTAAGACCCCGCTCTCAATTTCAATGTTTTCAATAATCCAAAAAATTAAATTTGGACAAATAGGTACTCTAAACAATGCAAGGAGAGGTGAGAATGCTGTGCATTTGATTCCTTCCCTCTCCTGGGTGGATAAGTCACCGATGAAGTAACTCATCTTCTTCATATTGCATCTCAAGAGTTCCTGAAAAGCGGTGAAGAATTATTAACGTACAATGTCATATTTTTACATTATTACACCAAAGATAGTAATTCAAACATTATTGACGGAGACCATACCATTTTCTCCATCTCCAAATTTAAATAGGTGCAGGATGACAATTGGTGATAATATGTTGTTGCCTACAACAACTGTAACTTGCAAAATCGAAGCACATAAGAGATCATACGAGTCGCGCAAACAAAATTGTAAAAGAGAGAATGCGGATACATGACTGATATTGAAAACAACATATACCTACACTGAGCATAGACTAGTAAAAAGGCACGTGTATATTAGGACCTTTAAATGATTAAACTTGGTTTTTAGGCATCTATCGGGTGATTTGAATATAACACAAATATAGTACTTCAAGTGTTCGTTACTATATTCTATAATTTATTATAGACAACATATAACACACACTTATTATTGTGTTTCATATGTCTTCATTATGTATAATTTAAAATTATCAAAAAATATAATAAAAAATATAAAAATATAACTTATATTGTAAACTATAGAACATGAAGAAAAAACTGTTTCTCTGATGGTACGCTTATGGTATCAAGATCCTTTGTGTGGAAGATCGGGGTGCAAAGCAATTTCCATTTTCTGATTCGAAGCAATCAATGGGTTTGAAGGAGTTTCTGATTTGGTGCTTTCATTGAACTTGTTCGCGCGAATTGAGGTACCCTACCTGCACTTGGGAAAGTATCCTCTTGCACCAAATTCAAAAGACTTGCAAGTCTGGCTACCTATGCTACGATGAAGACACTATTTAAGCCATTTAATTTGAAGGGCAATGATTTAAATATATTAAGTGCAAAATCTAATGATCTATAGATCAAAAAACCTTGAAATCAGTCTTTAAAAAGGACTTGGTATTTTAGCGTGGGACACGTTGCTAAAATACCAAGGCACGTTTTTAACTTGGTGCAAGGGCCATCTTTCACGGGTGCAAGAAAAGGCTGGTGTTACCTTCTATGTTATAGTGACTCGTCTTAAAACAGAGGAAAAATCAGTTACCTTTTTTGAATATGATGATTGAGATTGTTTCTCGGCCCAATCTTTCACTTCATACATCCTACATAAGATATCGATTACACGTTCTAGACATTCCAAAAAATGAATATGAACCATATTTGATGGTTCATCATGGTCATGCTCACTTTTTGGGATGTGTACCATGAGGAAATAACATCTGATCATATGTCCCAAACCAATTTTTTGTATGTAATTTTAATGAGAATTATGTTTCATAAATAAATAAATTAAGTTATTTTCTATTTATATGATATGTAAAAAAATTAAATTTGATTTCATCATTGGAAAATGGATGATGATCTTGTGTGGTACCCAAAACATGGAGCATTATGTCGGGTACTAACTAATCGATTTGAATTGAAATCTATGGATCGAGGGGCGGAGCTAAAATTTTCTTCATGGCGACAAGTGATGGTCGCCAGATACTCTCAATAGTTGATTTACGACACTTTTTGGTGCAAAAATTGGAGTTAAAAAATTATCTCATCAGGCAGTCAAACAATCTAAAAGTAATGGCTACCATGTAAATCCAATATAAAAGTCAAAAGATGCTAGGTGCCACCATATAATAGCACATTTATCTGATTTTTTTGTGTTCCAATATTATCGACACGGCTACATACAGGCCCAATCCTATGATAGGATATACTAATAATTTATGTTCTCAAAAATATCATTGAGTGATAAAAGGGTAGAAATTATAGGGGTAGATAAAGAGTCAAAGTTGAATAAATATAAAGAATTGATTGAGACAAGAGAGGAGAGTATGCGGGAGCCTGGTTTATTAGGAGTATTTTGATCCAAAATTGACCCAAATTTTAAAGATCTCGTTCTTCAATTTTAGTAGTAGTTATTGCATCAATATATGTAAGGAAGTTAAAACAAGATATAAATTCAATTTGATTTACTTTGATTTTGGATAGTCAAACTAGCATAGCACAACAATGTAGAGATTCCCCACAGCTTAGCTCAAAATCTCATTACTAGAAATGCCTCTTGGAGCAATTTTACTCTTTCAAATTATCTTTGGTAATGAATTTCTATGAATAATTGTATCGACGTCAAATAATTTCTATTAGAGAAGAGTTTATAGCTCGTGTTCGTTAGAATATTAGTTCGGGCGAGGACACACAATTATGATTAGATCCATGGCTAGAGAATGAATCTTTGATAGATCGATTTGGTAGAAGGCTTAATCAGCAATTCGGTATTCTGATTGATGCAAAAGTTATCACCATTTGCACAATTGAAGATAGTTAGAAATGGCATGACAAACTATTCCTATCCAACATGTATTTGATAAGATTATTTTGAAAAAATTCGGCAAATGAGTTATTATATTTTAGATTACATGGCACAGTTTCATTTGGCCAATGCACAGAATCCCGAAGTAGGCAATATTCATATCATCTCGATGTGTTCTTTGTTGGAGCGACATAAAAAATATTGGTTGCAATTTTTCTGCTGCTCAGATTCCAGCTGGATATGAAAATCAGCATTCGCTAGATGCAACAGAAAGAGGGGCCTTATTACTAAATTTTCTGATGAGATAGAAGAAGAGAAAATTAGAAGAACAACCCTGAGAAAGAAACGTTTTAGCCTATTATCCAGGCTGCAAACGTTTTAGAGGACGAAAAATGACCCCAACTCGACTATTTTCACGAAATTCGGCGAAATTTGTGTAGGTCCCACAGTTTTTACCGCACACAAGAAAACCCCATACACGGCTTAGAAAGTTTCTACTCTCATATTCCTACCAAATTTGGCTAAAGAAACGAGGCCTTAGGGTTCAATCTAAAGACCCGGGACCAAGCCTCCTCTTTCCTTTCTATTAAGGAGACAAAAACGGTCTCCGTCTCTATCTCTCTTCTAATTTGTATTAGATACTCTGCATATTATCCGTAGCTATGACCTCATCCACTCCCCATCTCCCCATCCATCTCAAAAATATTATTCCCACAAATTTGGTTAACCGTCAAACTAGCACTTTAAAACGCATGTGCATCCCCTAAGATTTGACCAACGTACTGGCGGGAGATTGACCAGCTCACCAACCTTACTGCAGAGACAAAATACATAACAAAAACCTTGAACTGGACATGAACAGAGGTATAATTTCTGTGGAAGAGGATCTCGAATTGGAAAAGAGGTTTGCCAAGAAGCTCAAGGTGAAGGATGGGAAATTGTGTGGTTTTGATTATGGGATGAATATATTTTTCTATGGCATCACCTCAGCCGTTGATTATGTAATGAGCAGTGAGACCTTACCTGAAGGAGCTTCTATCCTAGAAAGGTACTGAGCAAGTCTCTTCTTCTATCCTAAAATTGTGTTCTATGGGGGATTTCATCAAACAAAAAGTAGGCAACTTAGATAGCCTAAATTAATAACAACTAAATAACATAACGTATGACTTGGTATCCTAAAATTTACCTTCAGTTCTATGAGGCATTCTATCAAACATAAGGTATGCAAAACTCAAAATTGATTTTACCTAAACGGCAGCTCAACTCAAATAAAGCGTCGTCTTCTTCAATAACCATGAGCAGACATGTTCAATAACCAATAACCACGAGCACCGTCTTCTTCTTCAATAATCACGACCACAACACGAGCACCGTCTTCTTCTTCATTCTCCGGCGACCAAATGAACGGCGTCGTGTTCTTCAATAACCAATAACCACTAGCACCGTCTTCTTCTTCAATAACCACGAGCACAGCACGAGCACCGTCTTCTTCTTCAATCTCCGGCGACCAAATGAACGGCGTCTTCTTCAATAACCAATAACCACGAGCACCGTCTTCTTCTTCAAATAAAGATCCTAGTTCCTTTCTATTTGGCGCAAATCTAAACTTCAGCTACCACCGTCTTCTTCTTCAAAGAAAGATCCTAGTTCCTTTCTATTTGGCGCAAATCTAAACTTCAGCTACGATATCAGGGTTGTTGATGATCAAAGCATATCTCAGTATAGAGGTTGATGCTAGTCCTTTCTATTTGGGAGTCATGCAGACAGATGATGCTAGGGATTTGTATTTGGCGCAAATCTAAACTTCAGCTAGCACCGTCTTCTTCTTCAAATAAAGATCCTAGTTCCTTTCTATTTGGCGCAAATCTAAACTTCAGCTACGATATCATCATGATGATCAAAGCATATCTCAGTATAGAGGTTGATGCTAGGGATTTGTATTTGGGAGCTGCGCAGACAGATGCTAGGGATTTGTATTTGGGAGCTGCGCAGACAGATGCCATGAATCTGGAGTATTTGGGAGCTGCGCAGACAACTCAGCTTCTATTGGGGTTAAGCTTATAGAAGGGTATTCCAATAAATTTGTAGGGATTATATTAGTCGCACGTGTGCCTCTTTTCACAATCTCACGGAAATCTGGAGTACGGCAAATAGCAAATGCCTGATCCTCTAAAACGTTTGCAGCCTGGATAATAGGCTAAAACGTTTCTTCCTCAAGGTTTTTCTTCTAATTTTCTCTTTTAAATATAAAATATGTATCTAAATGGCTATCCATCTTTTTTAGCAAATGGCCAGACCACCCATATATTAAAGGTTTAATTAGAGAAATGAGTGGATAATTTTTTTAATTTGTGAATAATTTTTGAAATTTATAATTTTTTTTAAAAGTCGCAAAGAATTATAATTTTATTAATTTTTCAAAGGATTGCAAATTATTCTTGACTTTTTCAAAAAGTCCGAGAATTTGGTCACTATCCCTCCACGGCTACATCCACATGCATATCCCCTACAAGCAATTTGTAATATAACGATTTCTTAAATTCATTTTCAAAAATAACACGGTACAATTTTTTATTTTTTATTTTGAAGGCTGCCTTATTGAGTAACTTAGCTAAACATATAGCTTGAAAAGTCAGATAAAAATGTATGTTAACACTATAAAAAAATAAGACGATTAGCGACAGCCAAAAACTACCACTATTAACAAAAAAACTACCGCTAATATCCTTGTCGCTAATAATCTTAATAGCCTTTAATAGTTAGTTGTTGTTAATAGCAGCAGTTTTTTATAGCAAAAAACTGCTGCTAATAATCTCATTTTTTGTAGTAATTGAATCGAAACCCAACACCAACCCAAAAACTGCTTGTTCGGATCGAATCAGATTGAATAGGCCCGAAACCCAAAAAAATGTACCAAACTGAATCAAAATTGGTTCAGTTTGGGTGGCAAAACTTGAAAACCAAAGCCGTACGAAAACATGTATAAAAATTAAAATAATAATTTTTTAAAAAAATCTAAAAAACTGAAAAACAATCTAATAATCGAAAAAATAGAAAAAACATATAAAAATGAAAACAATAATTAAAAAAATCTAAAATCGACCCGAACCGAAAACCGATTTGAAGCAAAAAAATTTGTTTCAGTACAGGCTCAATTGTGGAATTTGGGTGTCATCGATGCATCGAACCAAACTGAAAATCAATTTGAACCAAAAAATTTGGTTTCGGTATAGGATCAGTTGTGGAATTTGGGTGTCGTCGGTGCGCCAAAATCGAAACTAAATTTGATGTCCAGGATCGGTTTATATGGAACTGACCCAAAAATTAAAAAATTTAGTTTCAAATCAGTTTATTTTAGTATACCAAATTTGCATCCCTAATTTCAGAGGTCATGCTATCAAATTCCCTCCCGAGAATTACCTAGTCCCGTCCGAGGGATAAACAACGTGTAACCGTAAAGATTAGTCAATCCCTTCGAAAGGTCGGGACCCCTTTTGTTTTAAGAATAAAAAAATTAAATCTAGTGTTCATATTACATTGTTTGTTTCTATGCTGAGTTTAGATTATATGACCTATTGCCATCACAAATTGGATTTGCAAAAGTATTTTGGACATTGATATGTAGCGGATCGCAAACAACAGACCATTCAAAGCACAGCTTTCAAGACACGATGCAAGCACAGTGGATCCTAGTAATACAGGCCGGGCCATCCACTTGCATCGCACCACCTAAGTAGTCCGCTGTTGGTCTACTATTTGAGGTCAACTCACTATATTTTCCAAATATTTTTTCCATTTATTGCATAAAAGTAGGGCCATGATGGCGTTATCTTTAATAGCTTTAAAGACCATAATGGTAGTTACATGAGCAGCTTATGTGAGGTTCCCGTGGGACTATTGAGCTTAGTTGAAGGTTCACCTCTGCATTAGAAGGCGAGACTCTCTTAGATGAAGCAATAGACTTTGGAAGGGAGCATCTTAAAGATTTGAAGGGAAATAATAGCCCTGACTCGGTTGAATTGGTAACCCATGCCTCAGAGATTCCCTTACATCGGAGGCTGCAGAGGTTAGAGGCAAGGTGGTACATGAATATATATATACATATATATATATATATATATATATATATATATATATATGAAAGAAAAGAGGGCATGAACCCTTTTTAACTTAAAACTTTCTAAGTTGGATTACAACATTGTGCAAGCCATTTACCAAGAAGATATGAAAGCTTGAATGAGGTAAATATTATGAAGGGAGTACATAATTTAACATGCACTGGAACTGAAGTAAATCATATCACAGTAATTCATATCACCTTTACGCTTGAAGCCGTTTTCTTCTTTCTACAAACAGAAGGATGCCTTTATTTGCATCCACCATATCTTTCATGGCACTTGAGCCAAAAGACTATTGACTGCTACGAATTAGATGGAGATCATTTTTTATCCCAATCCTCTTTACATTGGATCTTAAGATTATGATCGTACCATTAGACGGATGATTTTTATTCTTCATGCTAAATATTGTTAAAATTAAGTTGTACTCGCAAGTGCACGAATCGTGATGTAGTCAGTGGGTGTAGAGTAGTACGAGATCGTTCCCACGAGGATTAGTTAGAAAATTTAAAATCAGAAATAACAATTAACCAAAAGAATTTTCATAGATCTATCACAATATTTTATAAATTAAAAACTTAGGAACTTAGAAAATGAGATAAGCACTAATTACTAATTGAAATTTAAACAGATTATAAAAGGTAAGGATTGGGATACTAAATCCTCCCATCGTAGGTTTATCATTTGTGTAATACAAATATGTGGATTGAGATGTGATATCTTTAACAGATATCTAAAAAGAAGCACCGCCCCAAACACACGTGAGTTCTAAAGTATAGATTTGGGATCACGGAGATGTATGATTAACATCTTATGAGTGTATGATTAATACTTACACCTCAGACAATGTTCAGAACTCAATCTCTAGGTAATTTTCAAAGTACGATCTAAGATTAAGGAGATGTATGATTAACACCCCATGAGTATGTGATTAACACTTACACCTCAGATAGTAATTGAAACTCACCACTGAGATAAAGTTACACTATCAATCAGAGATCAAAGAGATGTATGATTAACACCCTATAAGTGTGTGATTAACACTCACACCTTAAATGACAGTAAAACTTCACCCCGAGATGGGTAATAATTAGAATAAAATCATTATTGCAGATCTGAAATCATAGGACATGATTAGCTCCTAGATCTTATATTGAAATCAGATTTCACTATTTTCAATAACAACATTAGGGCCTTTAAAAGCATCTGACATTTCAATCACAGATTTGTATTAATATAAATGACTCTCTCGGATGGGGTTCATTAGATCCTCATCCCTAATGAAACTAGTCATACATAATTGAAATAAATAACTCAATAAATTCATAAATTGAAAATGACATTAAAATACTGTAAAGAATGATCCATAAAAATTCACGAAAGCTTTAATCCAATACATACAATCCTTTCTTAAATGCAGAAAATAAATTAATCTAAGACCTAAAACTAGAAAATGGAAAGAATAATGCTTGAAAATAAAAGGGAAAAATTGAAAAAAACTAAAACTGCTAAGGAAAATAAAAGACTCCCCAAAGGGAGAGATACTCTCGAATCCTCAGATTTTTCTCTTTAAATATCTCTCTGTTTCGAAATTTGAATTTTGAACTTAGTCGATTGATTGACTTAAGTGGTCGATCAATCGACTAGATTTAAGTTTGAAATTAAAATTCAAATCTCATTTGTTATGTCGATGCATCGACCTTAAGGGGTCGATTGATCGAGTCTGTTGGTCGATTGATCGATCTTCCCAGATTTTTGTGAAACTCGGCCCAACTCTTCAATAAATACAGTCTCAGTATTTTGGTCATAACTTTTTTATCTAGAAATCGGATTTATGCGATTTTTGCGGTGTTGAAAAGAAGACGACGAGCTCTACAACTTTAGTGTTTTAACAATTTCATGAATCTGATGTCTTAAAGGTCAAAATTGAGCTGCAAGTCGGGATAAGTTCTAAATGATCCAAGGTTACACGAATTTGACGTTATTTTCTAAACTCTTGGGCTATTTAATGCTCAACTTATCTCCAAACCTGTAAATCACTAAAACTATATAAAACATATTAAATAGCTTTCATCGGGTAGCTAAATATAGGTCTTTAGGGGTGAAATATCATCATATTTCACTGCACATTAGTAAACATTGCAAGAAAGTTATAGTAAACCCATGTGACATATATCACATTTAGACATGATTTTCAACTCACTTTTTGGGATGTGTCACATGAAACCAAAAATTGACCTTCTCCTAGGGCGTCCATGATGTAAAAAAACATTGTCTTGAAGATTGGAGCCTTGGAGGTGATAAATAATCTCTATCATTTGATTCAAAGGAGTCTGAGTGACCGAATTTTCACATTATTTTTTCAGGATCTGTCACTTTTTGAATGTTTTCTGGGGAGTCAAGTGAATGCAGAAAATGAGATATATGTTGTGAGATGGTCATTAAGTAAAGTCCGAACTCTCCAAACATTATGATAAGGTCCCAAGCTCAAATCCATCTATAGAGAGATAGAAGATTGCATTAGTTTAGCTATTTGCTCTTTATCTCTTTTAAATTCAAACTGGGAACCTGCATCGTTTCGAAGTGAGGGACTAAGTCAGCTCATTGAGCAGAACCAAACCCCCGATTGACTGACAGTGCGCGGCTTTACGACAAAATAGGTTTGTCATCCCTACTCATCACTGCAACAGGGATTGAGTCAGCTCATTGAGTAGAAGAAAACCCCCAATTTACTGATAGTGTGCGGCTTTACGATGATAGAGTAGGTAGGTTTGTCACCCTTACTCGTCACCGCGACACAAACTGACGACTCGGGGTTGCGGCTTTCTACATCTTGATTGCTCTGTTCACAAAACTTCCATGAAGCATAATCATAGCTCTTCCTAAAGGAAAATGATATTAAGGATTCTTTCTTTCTTTTTTTGAGGACAAAGGCAAATTTCATTAAGAAAAATCATCAATTACATAATCAAAAATAGAAGGGGGAACAACATCGTTCCAACTAACTTCCTGAGAAAGGGAGTACCCAATCTTTGCAAGACCCTGGGCTACGGTGTTTGCCTCACGTTTGGAGAACACATAAGAAACAGAAGAGTACTGTTTGGGATATATTTTTAATGTCAAAGATAACAACACCCACTTCCGAAAGTTCCTCTTTACCATCGTTGATTGCCGATATCACAGCAATGAATCACTCTCCAAAATAACCTCTTGGATTTCATGAGCAGCAGCAAAAATTAGATCATCAAAACATGCAAGTGTTAAAAGTTTCGATTTTGGTGGTCGTCACTACGGTCAATCCGTTAATCGGTGAATGGTGTAAGATTAATATTGAGATGTAATAGTTGCTAATCCGATTAATTTGAAGAGAGTAAGCAACTAATATTTAAGTCTTTTAGTTAAAGTATAATTGTGATTTCCAATCATAATATAATTAGTAATTCAAGTCCTTAATGGGAAAGGACTCTTTCGCTATAAATATAAGGGATACTTAGTCCTAACGATTATTCGACACACTTCAACTCTTAGAAAAGCTCATGTCTATTTCCTTTAATTGAGCGAGCCTCGCATAGATAAGGACCATTAATAAACTTCCAAGGTTCAGCTTTTGAGGCTCTAACGCTCCTGTTATAATCCCTAATGACCGCACCAGTACCTCCAACGGTAGCACCCTTCAACCAAGCACAATCCACATTAACTTTGAAGGCTCCTGTCTCAAGCGGTTTCTGTCATGACCCCAAATCCACGCACCTAGATTTCAAGTCATGATTCAGACATATCAGAAGAAAACACTACATTTGAATAAGCATTTCGAATCAAAGATTAAAATCAGATATCTAGATAACCAAATTTATGACAAACAGAGAAACTTTTTCTTTTCTTAACAGGTTACACTACCTACATTAAGGTAGTGTATCACTGTACATTAAACTAAATACTACGTATTAGTCACAAAGATCTGTATCAGATAATACTGTTGAATTTTCGTCAATTGATCTTTCTCCAATCTTTTTCTTTCACCTACAGGATAGTTAAACCACCGTAAGAGCTGATCCACATGCTGCGCAAGTAACCATTCAAATATATATTGACTAAATCACTAACATGGCGATAGTTTCAAATTATCAAATGTCAGTCTTAACGTCTCCTTTTCTTGTTCAAACTAATTAAATAATTTAGTTACCATCACGATTATATGTGGCTGTAAACAAATCTCGTACACAAGTCAATATCATATACAAATACAAATCCAGTATCGTCAACTACAGGGTACTAGCTACAGGGTGCTTTTCTCATAAGCAGATAACAAATTTAGAGCAATTAATAGAATTCTCAGAGCACAGATCACAGATTCAGATCAGATAACAAAATTACCACTAACAATAATATTTCATATTTTGCGTATCACTGTACTTTGCAATCCGATATTTTTACTGTACTTAGGTTGGCATTAACGTTTTCCAGATCAAACAGATAATTCAGACAAATAGTTTCAGACCAGACAGATAAATCAGACAAATAATTCCATATAAGGCAAATAACTTAGAAATTTATATTTAAACTATCACAACAGACTTATCATTATTGAGACTTATTTTATAGGTAATCGCACGAATACCAAGTGCTTTCCTTAATTCGGCTGTTAGTTAAGATCAGATAACAAATAATAAAAAATAGAACAAATATCAGATTTACGACTTGGCCATGGTCTTATAATTGTCCACTATGAACTCAGAGGTATCATTTCATTGTCTTTCAGAAATTATGTTATTCAAATCCAGTGTAAAAATATCAGAAAACGTCAGAACACATAAATTTATGTCCCAAAATTTCATTGGTCTTAGAACAGATCTAACAAGTTTACCACATACAGATTCAGTTAGCAAATATTTACACAATCAGGTATACAGGTATAATATATTCAGTTACCAAATATTTATACAGTTAGGTGTAACTGGTATCACATATTCAACCACCAAATTTTTACACAATCAGGTGTAATCGGTATATAATATTCAGTACCAAATTATCACACAAACAGGTGTAACCGATATAATATATTTAGTTACCAAATTATTACACAAATAAGTGTAATCGGTATAACATATTCAGTTACCAAATTTTTACACAATCCGATGTAACCGGTATAACACCTTCAATTACCAAGTTTTGCATGACACTTTCAGGTGCCACGATTTCAGGTAACAAATATTTACACAGGTGTAACATACTCAGATAATAACTATTTACACTTTCAGGTGTCACCGAATCAGGTAACAAATATTTACACTTTCAGGTGTAACATATTCAAATACTAACTATTTACATTTTCAGGTATTACCGATTCAGATAACAAATATTCATACTATCAGGTGTAACTGATTCGGTTGATTTTCGATTATCCAGTATTCATGAAACTAACATATCAGACCACATGAAGCACTTCAGATGCCTCAGAGGATACAACACCAACACATCAATCCAACTATCAATACATAAATCCAGCATTAATATGTCAATAAATGTATAAATTGCAGTATTGCACTAAAATACAAGTCATCTTATACAGGTATTAGAGGCCCAAACTTTCACTTGATCAGTAGCACATGGATATATAATACAAAATACACACAAAGTAACAAAGTCAAATTTCTAACAAATGCCAATTTCTAATCGATGAATCAATAAATTGACAGCCTGATTCAGAGTTTATACAAGATGTGTTAGAATAGGTACTTGCCTTAAAAGAAATCGCGCGGCTATAGGGTCCGTCGTCGTCGTGTACGGTCTCTCTCTCTCTCTTTCTCTCCTTCTCTGTCTCTCTTTCTCTCTCTTTTTCTTTCTGTGCTCTCTCTGGCTTTCTTTGTTTCTCAGGCTCTATCTCTTTCTTTTATTTTTTTATTTTGTTTTGGCTTTTACACCAACTGTCGAAGAGACCCAACGTCTCAGCCTGCCACGACCTCCTTCGAGTCCCTTCTATACTCTTCCATACCATATTAAAGTATATTATATTATATTATATTATTATATTATATTAGTAGTATATTATTATTATATTGTTATATTAGATTCTTTTATATTCTTATATTAGCTTAGCTCAAGATTAATAATGCCTCCTATGATCTAATATCATAATACACCTCCACGTTAAATGGGTCAACGGATTGGATCTCACTCGTGGCACCAACCAATTTACTGGCAGAAACCCATGTCTAACCTATGGTGACTGCCCCTAATCACATAATGATCTAATTTCATTTCAATCTTTCACGCAACGGATCCTGAGACCATAGCCTTACCAAAAGACAATTAGTTTGTACTTACCAATCTCATGGAATAGATCCCATCAAATGGGTCGTAATGTCATGTGGCACACATGCCTATAATCAAATCTAATAAAGTCAGTGGGTTTTAATACATTTTTGTGTCATGTTAAAGGGAAATTTACCTGACCGACCATGTCAGATGTACCTTTTAATGCAGAGACCCTATAGTTATACCTTTACCCAAATCAACCAGCTCCAAGCCTAGCCACAGTAAAAAGTCAAAATTACCCCTTTCTTTAATGCACAAAAGCATCGTCTTCTTCCTCATTGTAATATGCTCCTCATTGTAATATGCTCCTCATTGTAAACTGCCCAAGGATCTTTCTCAGCATAGAGATTCAATAGGAAACTCTATTTCTAAGGTACACCTAGATCTAAACCGTCAAAAAAAAAAAAAAAAAAAGGATACACCTAGATCTATGCTATCTGATATTTGTATTTTTTCTTCTTCTTTCTAAGGTATTTATTTTGAAATTATTTTTTTTGGATGCTAAAATCACTATCGACATCGACTGTGAAACCAATTGATATCGACTGTTTACACAATCAATAGCGACTGTGTATACAGTCGCCATTGATTGTATAAATTTTTTTTTTTTTTTTACAGTTGGCATCGACTGTTTAAACAATCGATAGCGACTGTCGACTATATAATTTTTTTTTTTTTTTTTTTTTTTTTTTTTTTAACAGTCGGCATCGACTATTTACACAATCGATAGCGACTGTGTATACAGTCGCCATCGACTGTTTACATAATCGATGGCGACTGTGTATACAGTCGCCATCGACTATATATATATATTTTTTTTACAGTCAACATCGACTGTGTTAAGAGTTGCCATCGACTATTTTAAGAGTCGGCATCGACTGTGTTAAAAGTCGGCATCAACTGTTAAAATTTTTTTTTTTTTTTAAGAGGCGATATCGCCTTACAAAGGTGTATTTGGGTCGATCTAAATAGCAGATCGGAATAGATTTGATTAAGGAAAAGACGTCGTCACCTTCGTCACCTCTGATTTTTAGAAACTGTAGCAGATTAAAATGAGGAAGAAGATGATGTTTTTATGCATTAAAGAAAGGGGGTAATTTGGACTTTTTGTTATCCTTAGAGTCGGCTAGGCTTCCAACTGATCGATTTCGGTAAAGGTGAAACTATAGGGTCTATGTAGTAAAAGGTATATCTGACAAACAAGAAGCAAGCAGCCCATTCGCGTGACATAAGGGAGTGACCGACATCCTCAATCTCCCTACCACAAACCTCACAGTGAGGATCAATACGAGGGGTTTTCCGTTGCTAACTAGCTCGAACCGGCAGAATGCTTTAGCAACCTCTCCATGCGAAATGCTTAATTTTATTGGGAACTTTGCAATTCCAGATTTTACACCACCATCATGATTCTCGCTATGGGGCGCTTGGCTGCGTTTGTTAGTAAGAACTAGGTAATAAGTGCTTCTAACAGAAAAATTACCTTTTAAATCATAGGCCCAAGCCATCTTATCAATACTGCAAAATTGGAAAGGGGAATATTGAGCAATTACCTACCCGACCTGGCCTTTGTTTTCAAGAGAATAATTGGCTTCAAACACAATAAGGACATTATCTGAAAAAAGACGACCTAGGACAGAAGTACTTTGGTTTTCTGAAATATGTGGGGCAGAACAAATTTGAGACAGTTCACAAACATTTTTGCATTGATTTTATAGACTACGTTACACAAACTAATGGGTTGGTGATCCGATACATTTTTTGGATTCTTAACTTTTGGGATAAGGACAACCTGGTTTTGTTTATGATAGATAAGGAACTATTACCATATATAAAGATAACTAAGAGCCAAAGTACAAAATAGAACAACCAACAATATCCCAAAATAAAAAAATAAAAAATCGGAGGCATACCATCAGGACCAGGGACCATTCACGGGTGCATTTGAACCAGAGTTCGCTTGACTTCCGCCTAAGTGAATTCCAAAGATAAGCGATCGTTCTGCTCGGATGAAATCCTCGGTTGAATATCATGGACGGTGCGCATTGGAAGTTGTAAAAAGTGATTTATGGTACTTGCAAATAATTTCCGCTGCATCAACCCGTGCTGATTTCCACTCGCCGTTTTCCTCGTTGAGACCCTCGATTTGATTTCTTTTTCTCTGGTTTGAGGTTTAGCACAGAAGTACGGCGTATTCTTATCCCCACTCTTCATCCAAGTTAATTCTCTAGAGCGTTGATGGTATGCCAAAATATTTCAAGCATGGGTCAAAAATTCGGAAAATCGATACGTATTGTCTACACTCAAAACCGATATGTATTGAATGATACTTATCGTCCGATATTTTGAGTTTTTGTATAGAAGGCACTGAGGAAGTACCGTATCGATAAGATCCAAAACCGATACATATCGGTATCGGACAATATTTTGGTTCATGATTTCAAGTTGCTCTAGTAACTCGTTCATATCTTTCTTTAGATTTGGGACATCATACTGAAATTTATTAGCATCAACCCTATTAAGTAAGCCACAAAAGTGAGCCACAAAACCTATTTTAAAATGGGAGCCAGTTAGGTCCTCCAATGGAGGACTGTGACCGTTCTCCAAGACACACATGGAGCTCCATGTGGCACCCAAAACATTGTTTGGGTGTCAGGTGGAGCATAAGTGGACGGTTTAGATCAATATTAAAAAAAAAAATTTGAAAAAAACTTTTTAAACCCACAAGTCAAAGTTTGCAGATTTTATTAGTCTATATTTCACGATTCCAAAAACACACGATGAAAATGAGTTTTTAATTTTTTTTTTTAAAGATGATCTAAGCAATGCACCCGAACTCCACATGACGTCGAAACAATATTTTGGGTACTATGTGGAGCTCCACCTTTTCCTTTTAAAATTTAGGGAAGTGAAGTATGTGAAAGTCAACTTTCAGAAAAATTCAATGACCAATTGATTAATTTTTAAGTTTTAATGAAAAGTTTCTCAAAAAAACAAAAAAAAAATTGATGAAAAGGTTTCCCTTCAGCCTACCTATCTTAAAATCAGTTACATTTAGGAAGGGTTTTGTGAATCTATTATTTATCACTTGCTGATGTGCAGTGAAATATGATGATATTTTACCCCTAAAGACTTACATTTAGCTATCCGATGAAAGTCATTTAACATGTTTTATATAGTCTTAGTGATTTACAGACCTGGAGATGTGTTGAGCATGAAATAATCTAAAAGTTCAGAAGATAACGTCAAATTCGTGCTACTTTGGATCATGCGGAACTTATCCAAACTTGGAGCTCAATTTGACCCTTTAAGACATCAGATTCAGAAAATTGTTAAAACACAAAAGTTGTAGAGCTCGTCGTCAGCTTTCCAACGCCGCAAGAATCACCTCAATTTGACTTCGGGATAGAAAGTCATGGCCGAAATACCGAGACAGTGTCTGAATGCAAAGTGTAGCGGGAATTCACGAAAATCTGGGAGGTCAATTGATCGACCAAATTTGAATTTGAGTTCGGAATTTTGTTTGGCCGCGAGAATCTCGGGACTCTTTTCACGGAATAAAATCTTGGAGGAAAAAGCGGCTTCTTTTTTTGGCAATTAAGGAAAAAAATATTCTTGGAGATATATTCATTCGGGGAGTCCTTCGGAGATTTAATTGGGATTCTCATTATTTTTTCTGCATTCTTCTTTGGAGAGAGTTCTGTTTTTTAGAGAGTTTTCATTTTTCTGCATTCTTTTATTATTTTTTGTTTTTCTACGTTTCAAAGTGTAAGGGCATTGAGTCCCATTTTCTTGAACTACCTTTTTAATATTCATTTTGAGAAGAAGATAAGTTTTAGTTTTCTGAATTGGATCCACTTTCAAGAAAGAGGTATACGTACTTTGGATTAAAGCTTTTGTGAATTTTTGTGGATAATTCTTTACGGTATTTTAATGACATTTTCAACTTCTGCATTTATTTTACTGCTTATTTCAGTTATATGTGGCTAGTTTCATTAAGGATGGGGATCTAATGAACCTCATCCGAAGTATTTATTTATATTAATATAAATCTGTGATTGAAATGTCAGATGCTTTTTAAGACCCTAATATTTATTGAAAATGGTGAAATCATTATTTCAGTCTGAGATCTAGGAGCTAATCATGCCCTATGATTTCAGATCTGTAATAATGATTTTATCCTAATTATCACCCATCTCGGGGTGAAGTTTTACCATCATCTGAGGTGTGAGTGTTAATCATACACTCATGGGGTGTTAATCATACATCTCCTTGATCTCGGATTGATAGTATGACTTTATTCCAGTGGTGAGTTTCAATCACGATCTGAGGTGTGGGTGTTAATCATACACCCATGGGGTGTTAATCATACATCTCCTTGATCTTAGATCGTACTTTAGAAATTACCCTAAAGATTGGGTTCTAAATATTGTTCGAGGTGTGAGTGTTAATCATACACGCATGGGATGTTAATCATACATCTCCGTGATCTCAGATCTATATTTTAGAACTCACGTGTATAAAAGGTTTCTTTTGAGAAATCATAGGATCTCACATCTCAATCCACAGATTAATATTTTGTAAATGATAAACCTACGATGGGAAGATTTAGCATCCCAATCCTTATCTTTCATTAATTGTTTAAATCTCTTAGATTTTGTTAGTATTTATCTGTTTTATCAAAAGTTACCAGAACCCTAGATTATTGGTTACTGTAAAAGATCTGTGAAAATTCTTTTAGTTAATTGATATTTCTGTTTTTACATTTTCTAATCAATCATAGTGAGAACGATCTCGTACTTTGCACCTACTGACTACATCACGATTCGTGCACTCTTGCGAGTACAAATTTTAGGACACATCACTTGCTAATGATATCCTTGTTCTTTTTTCTTTTTTTTAATTTTTTGAAGAGAAATGATATATTTGTTCTAATTATATTATTTATTATTTTTAGTGTATAATTTGTATTCTATAGCAATCCCAAAAAATAGCACCAAAATGTAAGACAAGAAATATATATTTATATTGGGTCTTGACCAGGATTGGGTAAAAAATATAAACACCCGGACCCAACCCAATTTTACGTTGGTCCCGGGTTGGTTGGAGTCGTTATTGACAAATATCATACCCAAACCCAAACTTAAATTGGGTCCAATTTTTGGGTCTGCGTCAACTCGACCCTTTTGCACACCTAGCTTAATTCATGTTCTCTAACCTGCAGACCTTGAGGCCTGGTCTCAAACTATTACTCACCTAGTTTAATCTCGGGTCATCTAGAAGAAGGCCTTGAGGTCTTCCGGATGCAATGCCCCGGCCAAAAAAACATTGGTCATTGGCAACGTGTACTCTTAAATGCTTCTCTAGAAGTGCGTGACTTTTCAACACAAGTAAATTTTTTAAAGTAACTTCATCAAAAGCCTATCTAGCTAGCTAGTAGGGATGCAGATATCTAGAAACGAATCAAAATCGATTTTTTCGATATTCCATTTGATACGCTGCAAACCGAAATTGAACTGAAATATGAATCGGTTCGGTTCGGTTCAATGAACCGATTTGCAATAATACCCGAATCGAAATTGAGCTAACACCAATTTTTTTGGTATTCAGTTCGGTTCGATTTGGTCGGTTTGAGTTCAGCCTAATCACTCAATCGATGTATCGGTTCAGTTTGGCTCATGGTGAACAGTTGGTTTCTCTTTAAATCCACCTACCAAATCTTTGAATTCACTCACACTAAAAGACATTGGCTGAGTTGAATCAAACGATGGAGATCTTTTATCCTCCCAATCTTTCACATGATGGATCTTGAGATCATCGGCGTTCCATCAAACAGTCAATAGTTAATTTCACATAGCACACATCTCAAAAATGTGACCTTAACAGCTTAACATTATGTGAAAGCTCAAAAAATTGACCGTCTGATCGTACACCCATAATCTCAAGATCCATCATGTGAAAGGTTGTGCTGATAAACAATCTTCATCATCTGATTTAATGGAATCAATGTGTCTCAGTTGGGTAAACTCTAAGATTTGGTAGGTGGATTTAAAGGTTCTCTATTAGTTAGTGACTTAGTATATATATAATTAGAAAGTTTGTAGTTAGTGGTGTAAAGTAGAGCATATCCTATATAGTTAGTATATATGTACATACCAGTTAGCGTGTATATATATATAGGTGTATATTGTAGTATATAGTTATATAGTAGTAAATATAGTTGTATATACTTATATAGTAGTATATAGCATATATATAGTAAATATAGTTAGTGTATATATATATATATATATATATATATATATATATATATATATATATATATATATATAATGTATATACTTATAGAGTAGTATATAGTATAATAAATATATAGTAAATATAGTTAGTGTATATATAGTAGTAGTAGTATATAGTGTATACTAGTTAGTAGTATATATTAGTAAATATAGTTAGCATATACTAGTGTACTATATGTATATTAATATATATAGTTGGTATAGTTATTAGTGAGTCCGGTCACCTATCGGTTTAGACTGGTCAGTCATCACTAGTTCAGCTTCTAGTCAGTTTGGTTCGGTTCGTATCACAGGCTCGGGTCGGTTTGGGCCAATTCGGGTCTGATTCAGGCTGGTTTAAGCCCATTAAGGGCTCGGTTTACTCAACCTACCCCTTTGATTTTCGGTTTCAAACTATCCAAACTAAAAGTTGAACCGACTTCACTTCGGTTCGGCTCGGTTTAAGTCCATTTTCCCTCCGGTTTGGGAGGGCCAGTTTTTGGTTTCGGTTTCGGTGTTACAAACCTAGCTAGTAGGGATGCAATTTTTATCATTTAATTTTCTTGCTCAAATAATTAGCCTGCTCCCAGCAAGAGATGTTGTGTAGCCCCCCACCCAGACCCAGTCCCCAGCGCATCACCAACGCTCCATAGTAGCTGCTACTAGAAGGCCAAAGCAGCTAAAGATAATCATATTATAATGCTTGGCTCTTTCTTTTCCTTCTAGAAATAAGAATAAGAGCGTTGAACAGAAGTAATGAGTAATAACCCATCCCTAGATCTCTTTCCATTTATAGATGACCCATCCCTCATTCTCTCCTTATCTCCTAACCATATTTCAGCAAAACTTGAACAATATGACGTTCAGAAAGTGTTCAAACGAGGTGGTCATGAGAGAAGAAAGCATAGATGATTTAAGTGACTACCAAGATGAAGAAACAATTTCCCTGTGCGATCTACCGACGACACAAGGACCATCAATCGAAGATCCTCCACTATCTCATGATCAAGATCAATTCGAATTCTTCAATTATCACAAGGTTGAGATGAGCACCGCAGATGATATCTTCTTCTCAGGGAAGTTTAGTCCCTCTTCCAACTATTCCCATCCAAACAAAACGACCCATAATTTGATGTTAAATAGGCCTCCGAATTCAAATTCAAATTCGTTCAACGGCAGTTTTCCAATACCAAAATCTTCTTATTCATCTTCTATTTCTTCTTATTCTCTACGAAAGCCGAAATGGTATATGCTTTTATTTGGATCAATGAAGGTTCCAGCAAAAATGGACATGAGAGATCTCCGAAACCGGCTGGGGAGCAGGAATCCATCTGCGTTTTTACCGGTGGGCATGGTGAAAAAGAGGCCTCCGAGACTAATCCATGCTCTGAGCTGGTGGGCGTGCTCTCCACTCATTTGATATGTTGCCCTGTTATGTAACAAATTAACTACTTGTTTTCTCTAACCTTCTTCTTGCTCACTAGTTCACCTTGGTAGAAGACAATTAGTATTTTGATGCATTTGTTCATCACACTGCCTATTTTGTCTTCCCTAATATTTGATGAATTGACGGAGTTCTTAAGCTTTGGTTACAGATGTAAAATTATCCAAAAGGGCTACTTTTGTATTTTATTTGATAACGCATTTAAAATTTTCAGAAATCTCTCATATATCCAATACAATATTCATTGCTGTGGAAGATATTTATTGATGTTTCATCAATCTATGTTTATTCTGCAAATAATACAGATATATCAGGAAAGTATGAAAACAGGGAGTCCTTACTTGCACACTAGAAGTTGGTCCATGCACATATTTTGAGGACATGTGCCATGTGAAACCACCAACTGAGCCGAATGATTTGAAGGCCATGATGTAAAAGATTGGAACAAAACATGTTCTCTATCGTATGATTTAACACAGTCCACTGTTTAATCAGATAATGGCCCTTGACTGCATTGAATCATATGATAAAGATCATAATTTTAGATCATGCCCTTAAAATCAAGTGGCTTTGGTGAGCCACAAAACCTCAATTATCTGTCTACAATCCTTAGAAGTGAGCAACAAAACCTCAAAACAAAATTACCGAATCCCCGATCTAACCGTTCTTCGACAAACCACATATCCATTCTACCATTACTCCACGTAAAATTCGGGCCTGAAAATCCCAGATCACAGAATCCGAAAAAACTCGACAGTCTCTCTAAAGCTATCCATTTGTGCTTGTTCTCTAAGTTTTTCGCCTCGCTTTTCCTTCTAATGAAGAATTTCCTTAAAATCCCCTATCACTAACCATGGGAGGTGTTAGAATAGTTCCACATGGGTTGTGGGCTTGAGGCTTTGGGTTATATATAGTCTAAGCAAACCTCACCTTATAAGCTTGTTTGATTTTTTATCATGGTATCAGAGCAAGTATTTCTCTACTCTACACGTGCAGGGGCGTGTTAGAATAGTCCCACATCGGTTGTGGGCTGGAGGCGGTTATATATAACCTGGGCAAACCTCACCTCATAAGCCATAAGCCAATTTTGTGAGCTTGAGTTAGGCCCATGAAATTCTTCAGAAGGTGGTAGGATTTATGAAGAGTTCGAAGAATTTGAAAAGACCCCAACTCCCTCAAACACTGCCTCCACTAAAGAGGTGGGTTATAACTGCTCAGTCATCATGGGTTGCAGTTGCTCTGGGAATCATAAACCCTCAGAGGAGGGTGACGGCTGAGAAGAGCTCCCAGCGATGCTACCTGACTACACCGGTACCGGAATACCAGTCAAATCCGGTAGAATAGGATCATCAGGTATCAAATTCTCGACAATCAGTGGGACAAAAGAGCCCATGGTTTTTCTCAAAGCACCCAGATTAGAGTTTTGCAGTGCACTTCTGAGACTGAGCATTAGAGGCCCGAAGCCATGGCCCGTTCCTTAAATCAATAGAAGAATTCCCAAACTCCTCCCTCAGGAGGGGAATCGCGCTTATTGTGACCAATAATACCATAATGGTAACACAAACTATAGAGCCCCAAAAAAAAATTTATCATCATTTTGGGTGGATTTTTTTTTATTACCATAAAGCGCCCCATACGGGCAAATGGGCGTTCTCGCCCATGCATTCCCACATTAGCATCTTGGTTCAATTTTTTATTCCAATTTTACCCCTAGTAACTGCTCTTACACAAAGCCCTTCTTCTTCTTCTCCATAACTCTATCTTCGCCGGGAGCCGTCTCGCAAAGGGCCGATCGCAATATGGTTTCACGAGCCAAAAAGAGATGAATCCACGAGCAAAAAAAAACCTTCTTCTCCATAACCCTCAAATCTCAACACTAATAGGGAATGGGGTTTTTTTTTGCAGAGGTAAGAGAAAACCCTAATCGGGAATGGGGGCCTGCAAACAAAACAAGAATCAAATAATCATAAAACTTAGACGGAGAATCAAAAAAGTTCATGATTTTTTGCGAAGAAATGGAGAAAAGGATAATAAATTATTGCAAGTTGTGTTTTCTGAGAATGGGTCAGTGTCTTTCATAGCCATGCTTGCTATTTCAAAGCTACGTTGTTTATGCAAATAGAATGAGGGATCTTGCATTGATAAAGAGCTTCAAATAAAATGAGGGTTCCTCTTTTGTTTTTTCAAAAAATAAAGTAAAAGGAGTTTGAAACTTTGAATTTGTAAGAGTGGTCACAGAGAAGAAAGTTTCCTTTGAAAGTGTGCAGTTGATTACTATAAATGGTGGAAGAAACACCTCGGCAAAAAAATCCATCGCCAGATCTTTCGTGATTTTTATAGAAGGGTAATATAATAATTGCATATAAGACAATTAGTGGACTGTTGTGCCCGGATGCCAGGGCAAATGGCACTGAGGCATTATACGGGAACAAAATTCCGCACAAGTTTATTTGGTGATAAAAAAAGGCGCACGGCGCCAATTGGACAAAAGCCCAAAGCAGAAACTACAGAGAAGCTGGAGGGAGAAACGAGTGAGAGAGGGTGACAGGATTATTTATACCAAACTATTTAAGGATTCTTTCTTAAATAGCTCTCTTGGCTTTTCATTTATATGAATCATGGTTACATAATTATAAATATTTGAAGAGAAATTATCTAGTACTCGCAGGAACCAAGAACGACAAACTTATAAACTAGAAAAGCGGGAGGAGGGCCATACGATTACCCATGAACTCAAGATTAAACCCCATCATATCCATTACCTTTGATGACAATTGAGATAAGTTGGACGCGATAATGTTCAACTCTCGATCATTCTAAAGATTCAGTCTCCTGAACTTGAATTCCCCTTCTAATAATGGATCCTTTCTCTCACTTCCTCTCGCTCTCTTTTTTTCTCCTCATTTTTACTCTTCCCCATAGGGGTATATTTATAGGCTGACCAGAGGAGCTTTGGCAGCTGCTACCCCGAGCTGGTGCTTTCTAGCAAGTGGGATAATTCCTCTTGAACAATTCCCTAAATCATGTGTAAGTTTTTTTATCACCATTATGACCTAAAAATCAGTGTTGCTCCTTTAGAAAAAAGTCTTGTCAAATAATTAAGTTTGACAAATTGATTTGTCAATTTTAGACCCACGGTCGTCCGTAGTACACTCACGGACGTCCATAGTCACGGACGACCGTGAGTGATTCACGGACGTCCGTGACCCGAAAATATATAAATTCTTGGTAGTTCGGACAATTTTGGAACTGATCCGAAAATCTTCATTCTAAAATTTTTCTGGTCCAAATTTTGTCTTTGAGATTACTTACCATCTTTTGATTTCATTCTTAAATCTCATTGATATTTGTGTGTCTTTACGATTTCGTGTTTGAGAGTGTAAGACTTGTGTGAGACAAATGAACCTTCGCGAGAGACGTCGGTTGATGGAAATATTCATTATGGATAGTGTGATGGTGAGAGGCTGTCATATTTGGTGATTGGAGTGTTAGGGCATATCATTCCAAAGAAGCACTATAAGGTTTTTTTTTAATTCATAGTGAATTTTTTTTCTTGGATCTGAGATAGATCCCGTGGTTTTTGCCTGTGATGGGTTTTCCACGTTAAAAATGTCTTGCGTACTTATTTTGATTGTGTGGTGATTGTGAGTAAATTTTAATTGATAAATTTAATAAATTATATTAAAAATCCTTTATTTCACCATGAATCAATTATTACCTGTACTTAGGGATCTCTTGGATCACAAGCTGAACTGTCTTTTGGATTCACGATTTATATGATGATCAAAATAGACAACCTTACGGATTCCAAGATGAGTTACTTCTTAAGTCCCGAATTAATTGATATCCAAAATGAGCGACATCCTGGGTGACAGGATGAGTGACTTGTTAACTCGCGAATTAACTGATGCCTGTAATGAGTGAGCTCTTAGGTCGCAGGATGAGCGACTTCTTGAGTCACGAATTAACTGATGCCCAAAATTAGTGGCTTCTTGGATCACAATATAGGCGACTTCTTGAGTTGTCGATTAATTGATACCTTTTAGGGCTATGGGTTGAACTGTGGGCGTCGATTCAAAGGAACTACATTCTTTTTTTCTTTACAACGCGTCGATTCAATCTCTCAACGAACTCAAAATCATGTCATATCTGACTATTTCCGGTTTCTGGAACTGGTCCAAATTTGACTTAAACACTAATCCTGAAAAACTTACCTTCACAAGCAAGAAAAGCAATGGAGAGTGTCTCCCTCTCTGAAAAATTACAACAGAGGACATTTTTAACAAATTCACACCATTCAAGTGAATAAATAATCTTATAAATAGTACTCAACTGAATGACATCAATTAGATGATTAAACCATTAAATTAGCACTTTGATATACATCATTCATGTCAATTGTAGGGTCTCATTGGTGTGCTACGATTGGATGGTAGAGATTTTCTGATGGGCATTTTTCTTTAGTTGAGTTTGAATTCAAATGATGTCCTGTACTTTTAGAAGTGGAAGGCAGTTTTTTTGAGCCAATACGTTCTCCTAGTAAAGAGACCCTTTCATATCACTCGTGTGGTACAAAAAAAAATCAATAATATACTTCAATTCTAATTGTGCCTACCAGATTCCTGGTCGGCACCTACACTGAAAATCAGTGACCGCATTGAATCAGGCGATTGCGATCATTTTTCATTCCAAGCTTCTACATGACGGACCTTGAAACCATGGGAGTGCCATCCGAATATCAAATTTTTTATTCCATGTGGCACAAAACTCTTTTTTTTTTTTAGGTAATTCAATTTAGGGTCCTCACCCTAATTATTAGAAAAGGAAATAAAGGAACGATTACATTCTAATATAAGCAATAAATAGATTATCCCTTAAGAGAGATATCAAAATAATCGAGCTATCTTCAAGATTTGGCCATGATTCAAATTGGGGTAGTTATCTCCCTGCTCTATCTAGGAAATCCGCCGATCGATTAAGCTCTCGCCAAGAATGAACAGACTTGCATTCCTCAATTTCTTCTATAAGTGTTTGAATACATAAAATAAAATGCTTATATCTCCATGAACTCTCTATCAACCTGTTAATGTAATTCACTGCAATCAAACTATCAGATTCTATGATAATCTTATCAAAATTCTCCTTCTTAGCCACCAAAAATCCATAGAGAATAGCTTCTAATTTCACCCCAATAATATTATCGTCAGTGGATGGACCACTATATCATCTTATAGTTGTACCCTTGTAATCGTGAAATACGCCACTATATCATCTAATTTCCTATGAAATACGCCACCAATCTTTGCCAAGCCATTAGCAATTGAACCATCATAGTTCAGTTTTATATTTCCAAACAGTGGTTTCTTTCATTTCCCATATTCATAGGAAATTTCCCTTTGATGCTCAATGTTCCAACTCGAAAGCAAACTATCATCGCTGAGAATCCTCACAACCTGATCCTCTCCTTCAATTGAGATTGTAACATCTTCCACAATCCTTTTAAGCAATATTTTCTTTGCAGTTTGACGATTATCAAAGATTCTTTTGTTTCTATCACTCCAAATATGTCAAACACAAACCGCAAAGGATTGCTTTATCAGGATTGATTTTTTGTTATTCCCTGATGAATGCATCATACAAAATTGAAGCTCTTATTCAATATTACCCACATCGTCCTTTGGAATTTAGAGTCTGGCAATAATGGATCTCCATATCCAATTAGAATATTTATATTGGAAAAATAAGTAGTCATTGGATTCACAAGCTCCCCAACAAAGAACACATTGAGATATGATAATCATACCTTTTCGGCACAGACTCTCAATTATAGCCAACTTTCTATTGGTGCACATCTAAGCACAGAAGTTATATTTTGGAACGGAATTCTTATGCCATATAAACTTTTCCCAATCAATCTGAACCCCTTGTTCTCTTACCACTTCACATGCTAATTTCATCGTTAAACTGTCACTGTTTGAGTTCACCCACATCATTTTATCACCTTATAGATTGGTAGTACCACGGTGCGATAGAACATGGTCCCATGCCGCTTCCATTTGAAGAGTAGTAACCCCGGGAAGGTCCCAGTTTCCATTCAAAAATAATTTGCCCACTTTGGTGTTTTCTTGAATCCCTCATTGGAGCATCAATCTTTGCCCATATTTACTATGTAAAGAATATGTTCCTAGCCATAGATCAAACCAAAAACTTGTCATTGAACCATCCCCACTATCCAATATAATATTCTCATTAATAGTATCCCGAATATGCATTAACCCTTTCCACGACCAAGAATAATTATTTGGAAGAGTACACGCTCAAATATATTTAGTATAAACATATCGAGCCCTCATCCATTTCTCCCATAGAGAATCTAGATTAGCTATAAGGTTCCAAAAAGTGGTCCTAAAACCACATAGGAGCATGAGGAGGAGCATGAGGTGTGCCATGTGATTTAATGGTCAGTTTCTTTTGTCTGTCCCTTGTGGAATATAAAATTGACAATTAGATAGTATGCCCATGGCCTCAAAATCCCTTGTCTGGAAGATTGGATGAAAAATGATCACCACCGTCCAATTCAACGCAGTCAATGGTTTCCAATGTAGGAGCCCACTAGTAATCTAGTAGGCTGGAATAGAGATACCCCAATCTGTAAAGCATACTTTGTAGACGCAAAGTGGTACTACCAGGGTTACATAGGTTGTCTATGGCATAACTCTCTGTTAGCCCCTGCCACAACAGAGTTCACCTGCTTTAGTTGGTTCTCATTCTCTTTTTTAACTCCCTGCAAATGTGGATTTACCTGCTCTAGCAGTAACCTCTCTGCTCTCTACTAACTCCCTACAAGAGCAAATAAAATATATTTTGGCAAGGAGTGAGTAGAGAGGAGAGTAGAACTGCTGAACAGGTAAATCTTACATAAAATCTTGCTATGCAAGGAGTTACTAAGGAGAATGGGTACCTAATAAAGCAAGTGGCATAATGTTAGCAAAGATGATGGAAACCTACTAAAGCAGTGAACTCTGCTATGGCGGGGGCTAGTATAGAGCTATGTCATACAAAGTCATACCAACCCTTGAGAAGTATCTGAACAATGGTTGGAAATCGATAGATGTGGCACCACTACTACTTATTGCATACTTTTGTGTGACGAAAGACATAACTCAAGAGGCATTGGATGATTTAGGAACTTCTCAACTTGTCTATTATTGTTGTGTTGCTTGTCAGCTATTGGAAGATTTAGGAATTTCTAAGGTATGCATGCTAAACCTTTTCAAGCATTTTGTGTAGAACTATGGAACATATGAATCACAATCTCTGCTAAGTCGAGCCCTATTCAGAGTAGCGGCCCATACCTCAGCCCGACTCGGCTTGCTTAGGGCTCGGTTTGGGATAGAGCTATCGATCCACGTAGAAAAATGGGTGAGCCTGTCAAACCCACTTAATGAATGATATGGTAATTCGAGAGGGGCCAATGAGAGCGCCATCCTGGGTCATTATGGCATCGGCTAAGCTTCTTCTTATCACTTTCCTTTCGGGCAGGGAGGGGGTGAGTTTCTTTACTCATTTTCCTCTCCTTTATGAATTTTCCCGTTCATCAAATAAAATAAATAAATAAAGGACCTAGGGTAAGTTATAGCCTTTGGCATATCGGGCATTTCTAATTTTTTTCTTTTTTGATAATTCTTTGTTTTTTTTTTGGAAAATAAAGCTAGAATTTCATTCAATAAATTCGGAAATTACAATATCCTCAATGCAATGAGGGATATCTTCCATCCACACGATAACATTAGGGGCAGTCGTACCATATTTTGCAAGATTATTTGCAGCTTTGTTTGCTTCCCTGCTATTTTGGAGTAGCTGACTAAGTGAAAAGTTTGGAGAATTTCTTTAATGTGTCTGATGAGCATGCTGATTTCTGATAAATCATCCTCATCACTTGTAATGGCATTCATGACTAGGCAGAGTCACCTTCCAAAATTATTTCTCTAATTCCTTGTTGTGCAGCAAAAACTACTGCTTCAACGATAGCCAGAGCTTCATAGTAGTTAGAATTTAAACCGCCTAAATTTGAGTTTGCTAAAGCAGACATCATTTGATCCTTGTGATCTCGGATTATAACCCCTATCCCAACTTTCCATCTTTCCCGGTGCCAAGAACCATCAACATTAATTTTGAATATTCCACTAGGAGGAGGCTCCCATATATGATGTCTTTGGGAAGTTGCTTCTTGTTGATGGTTTCTATTGGCTTCAATAAATTTATTTCAGTATATTTCACCGCAAAAGTGGTCGTATGATATGGATCAATTTTTTTTTCCCTTATGCTTGAAACTGTTACTGTCACTCCATATTGCCCACGTCGTGCATAGTAAGATGCGCAGAAGCTCCTCGCCATAACTTTCGATGAAGTTGGTAACCCATTCTACAATATTTTGATATGGTACCATGTGTATCCTTATGCCCAATGGGGAGATGAACCATATTTTGGAGGCCCATTCACACTCACAGAGAGCGTCAAATGTTGACTCAGCTTTCATTCCACAGATATCACAAGTCGGATCAATAGTAGCTATCCTCTTTCTCAAATTGTGATTCACATTCAAGATATCATGACATGCCTTCCAACAGAATACTTTAATCTTGTTTGGAATATTACAACTCCAAATAGCCCTCCACAACCTACCACCATTACTTGAACTAGTAGTAGCCTCATTTTTTCGTTCTCTTTTAGTTGCTTTGCCAAGTAATAGGCACTCGTTAGTGTAAATTTAGTATTTTTCATATACGCCCATGTCGTATTGCCTTCCCTTCTATCTTGTGATAGCGGAGTGCTTAATATGAGGTCGACGTCTTCCTCCCAAAATTTTCCTTGATCAGATCTTCGTTCCACTTCCTAGAGCCTTCATCAATGAGTTGATTCATAGTATACAAAGTAGAGGCTTGGTTAGTGGTAAGAATTTTGAAAGTCATCGGTTACGACACCCATCTGTCATTCCAAATGTGGATCATCTCACCCCTTCCCACTCTCCGGATTAGGCCATGTTCAAAGGTGTTTTTGGCTGATGTGATACTTCTCCAAGTAAAAGAGGGGTTTCTTCCCAGCGTTACATCCAAAAGATTTGAATTCGGGTAGTATTTCGCTTTGAGCACCCTTTCGGCCAAGGAATGCTGATTTTTTAGGAGCCTCCAACATTGTTTGCTTAGCATGGCTATATTGAAACTCTCAAGATGCTTAAAACTCATTCCACCAATATTCTTTTGTAAGCACACCTTATCCCATGAAGCCCAATGGATACCATTTTCCTTATTGCTATGGCTCCACCAATAATTTACAGTTGCCGAAGTTATGTCATTTAGTTGTTGGGGGTTGGGGAACCCTCGATCAGTTCGAGCCTTTCATCGATTGGTGAAGAATGAAGATCCCGAGGTTATTGTTTACTAGAGACGAAACTTACTATTCAAAAGTTGGAGGGAATCAGAAGAAGGTTGGGCTACAAAAATAGTGTTGGAGCGGACTATAGAGGTCGATCTGGAGGTTTGGGCGATTGTGGAAAGAGGGGGTTCAGCTTTACATTCAGTCTTCTCCCCTAATCACATTGATGCACAGGTGTTTGAAAACAATGCAACTTGGAGAATCACTGGTGTTTATGGGACTCCTGAGGCCCAAAATAGGTATCGCGTGTGGGATCTTCTTCGGCGATTAGACACACAATTCTCCCTACCTTGGGTTGGGATTGGTGATTTTAATGAAATCATGTTGGTGTCGGAAAAAATGGGTGGCAGGGATTAGTCTAGATCCCAGATGGAAGATTTTAGAAGAGTTATAAGTTGTCTTAATATGGGAGCTCTAAAATTTGAGGGACCTCATTTTACCTGGAGCAACCGTTGCGAAGGAGACAAATACATAGCTGAAAGACATGATCGTGCAGTAGCAAATCAACAATGGTTCAACCAATTCCCTATTGTCCGGGTGTGTCATCTTTTTTTTTTTTTGATAGATAAGCTTGAGGTTGTAGGGTCCTCACCCATTTTATTAAAAGGAAGTAACATATTACAAAGAATCTAAAAAATCAAAGATCAAACAGTAGAGATCAACGGGAGCTTCGGCATCGCCATCACCCCCATTAATCCCCACAATCACCTTAATGCAAATTCCATGTCGCCCAAATACCGGTATCATCCTCTGGAAGCTTTAGAGAATCCACCCGAAAAGTGACTTCTCTAATAATATTATGAAGAATAGTCCTCTTTTGCGTAACCACATCACTAAAGATTCGATCATTTCCCTCCCTCCAAATAAAGGAAATGACAGTGCAAAAGGCATTTCAAATCAAATGGTCCTTCCATTGCTTCCCCTTAGCCTTTTCCATACACCTCTTCAACTCTTCAAGCAACGAAAGTTTATTAGTGCTAATTCCCAGCCTGGACTTGATGGATCTCCAAATCCATTGAAAATAACCACATCCAAAAAACAAATGCTCAGTGTCCTTCGAATCCGCCCGACATAAAATACACTTAGAAGGGATACTCAAACCCCTTTTGCAAAGATTATCCATGGTTATAAGCTTAAAATTTATTGTTTGCCATGCACAGAAAGAGTACTTTGGAATATTTATCGCATTCCAAATGAAGCATTTCCAGTCAATCACTACTCCTTTGGTTCTAATAGTATACCAAGCAGATCGAATAAAAAATTTTCCATCCGTTGTAAGTTCCCAATTCCATCTATCATGCAAATTCGTAATTGGCGTAGCAATAGAACAAACATCCTTCCAAGCTTCTTCCAATCTAATCGTTGAAGGATGTGGTAAGATCCACTCTCCATCACGGATCACCTCTTGACCATCGTGTGTTCATCAAGACCGGAATGAAGTAGAAGTCTTCGACTATATTTAGGAATAACAGATTTGCCATTAACCCAAGGATCAAACTAGAAGCTAGTAGTAGCCCCATTCCCCAACACTAATCGACAGTTTCTTAAAACGACGTCTTTGGCAGCAAGAATATCTCTCCAAACTCAAGAAAGATCATTTGGCCAAGAACAATTCCATATGCTTTGTCTCCCTACATACATAGCCTGCATAACTCAAGCCCCAATGAGATTCATTTTGAACAATAGACCAAAAGAGTTTTGCCATACCAGCCCTATTCCAATCCTCAATATTGCGGATACCAAGACCACCCTCCTCTTTCGGTTTATAAATTCTCTTCTAACTGATGGGATGCATAGATTTGGCCAAGGACGGTCCTCTTCACAGAAACCGATAAAAAATATTTTCAATTTCTTTAATAGTTCTCTTTGGAAGGATAAAGGTACCCGTCCAGTACACCTGAAAACTGCTCAAAATAGAAGAAATCAAAACAAGTCTGCCAGCATAAGATAAAAAGTGCCCCTTCCAACTTTCCAATCTATTCTTGATTTTCTGAATGAGAGGACTGCACATAGAATGGGTCATTCTTGAAGAAAATAATGGAATGCCCAAATACCGAATGGGTAAAGAACCTTGCTTGAAGTTTACACCATCTAGGATGTCATTTTTAGCTTGACATGCTTCACTAAATATAGCTAAACTTTTGTTATCATTCACCATAAGTTCGGAGTAGCTATAGAAGAACTCAAGAGATTCCTTCACCACTTTTGCCGATTCAACATCATCGTCCAAAAAGAGAAGGAGATCATCTGCAAACATAAGATGAGAGATACTAGGCCTACCTAGAAACTTAGGCACACGAATCCTCCCTTCCTCAATCTTTTGTTCAATAATACAAGTAAGTGCCTCCATTACAAGAGTAAATAATAAAGGAGACAAAGGATCACTTTGTCTAATGTCACAAGTTCCACTAAAGAAACCATGAGGGGAGCCATTAACAAGGATGGAAAAAGTGGGGGTAGTAATACATTGGGTGATCCATGCAACCCAGATTTCATCAAAGCCAATTTGTCGAAGGATGTCAATGACGAAATCCCATCTCACACGGTCATAAGCTTTCCGGATATCAATTTTTGCACACAAAACTTTCAAACTACTAGTGAGATGGAACTTTCTAACCATCTCATGAGCAAGTAAAATATTTTCTGTTATACGTCTACCCTTTACAAAGGTGGATTGATTCGGGCTCACCAGATCCGGAGGCACCAAAGCAAGTCTATTTGAGATAATTTTAGTGATAACTTTATAGACAAAGTTGCAAAGGGCGATAGGCCTGAACTTATCAATGGTATTCGCATCATTTTTTTTCAGTGTAAGTTTAATAAAAGTAGAATTAATAGACTTTAAAAGTTTTTTCTCATGAATTTTTTTTTTTTACCACACGAGAGAAGTCCTCCTTGACGATGTCCCAATAGATCTTGAAAAATTAAGCAAGAAATCCATCAGGTTCGCCTTCCCATTCAGTGAAGCAAACACCACCTTAGTGATTTCATCAGTAGAAACCGGTTGTGATAACTTGAAAGCATCTGCTGGGAGAAGCCTTCTCTTAAAAGGAATGGCAGGAACGAGATCATGACTGGAAGGGGTATAAATATTCTTATAATGCTGAACAAGATAGTCTCCAATCTGACCGGGCTTAACAACTCTGTTCCCATCATCATCCACCATCTCATAGAGTTTATTCACCACCCTTCTAGTATTGACAATAGCATGATAAAGTCTGGTGTTGCGATCTCCATCATTTCTACGTTGATGGCGAGATTTTTGGAAATAGAATTTCGCTTCAGTATTTAACTCCTTGTTAAGATCAATCAATGCAGTATTCTCTTGCTGTGCCAGTTCCCCATTTAAAGGATCTCCTTGTATGGACTTCTGAATGGTTGTGACAATAGATTGAGCAACACGAACTCTCGACTGAATAAACCCAAATTCCGTTCTATTCCACTCCCTAATGGCTTATTTTACGAATTTCAGTTTCTATTGTAGACCGAACATTTTTGTACCTTCCACTGATCGTCCCCAAGCTTTAACAATGACATCCCGAAATCCACTTTGAGAAGTCCAAATCATAAAAAATTTGAATGATTTCGGTCCCGATGGAACAGAGAAATGAAATCTTGTAATCAGAGCAGAGTGATAAGATATTCCAGCAGGCAAGTACTCAACCAAAGCGTTTGTCCATAAAGTTTTCCATTGCACATTAGCCAAAGCCCTATTAAGTCGACAAAGGATACGCCTACTTCTGAGAGATCTATTGGTCCAGGAAAGCGAATTTCCAATTGCTCGAAGATCCCCCAACTGACAAGCTTCAAGGTAATTGTTGAATTCACCCATAATGCGTCTTGGGACAACACGTCCCCCAATCTTTTCCTCAAGAAACTTGATACAGTTAAAATCACCATTTAAAAGCCACGGTCCATCTAGCAGCAATGTTTATGAGAGAGCTCCATAGCATTCTTCTATCAGAGGCAAGATTAGATGCATATATAGCAGACAAATAGAATTGCAAGCCATCGTTTCTTGTGACATTTACGTGAACCAATTGATCCGTCTCAAACAGCTTGTCAATAGAAAATTTGTCCGGATCCCACATGATCCCACATGATCCACACTCGGGTGTGTCATCTTGTATGTTCAACTTCTAATCACTTACCGATTATGATCATAACGGATGAGCTAAGGAGGAGCCAGCATAACGGCCGACCCAAGATCAAGCCTTTCAGAATTGAAGCCATGTGGACAAGATCAGAAGAATGCGAGCATATTATCCAAAATAATTGGGAAAACATTTCTTTACAAGACCCTACTCAGGACTTTCAAACAAAAATAGCAGGTACATCCTCTGCCTTACGAGTTTGAATTAAAACCTCTTTTGGAAATGTGGCCAGGCAAATTAACACAAAAACTAAAGAGTTGACAGAAATTCAAAACATGAGGGACCAAAGGCTACACATTGCAAAGGAAAAAAGGCTTCAGAAGGAAATCAATGAGCTCCTAAAGAGGCACAGAGTTATGTGGTAACAACGATTGAGGGAATTATGGCTCAAAGGGGGATCGCAATACCTATTTTTCCAAACAAAGGCATCGTAGAGTAGAAAAAGAAACTTGGTAAAAGGGCTCTGTGACATGAATGACATTTGGTGCGACTCGGATACAGAAATTGAAGCAGTCATCCAGGAGTTCACCAATATTGAGGTACAAAAAGCCCTTTGGTTCCTACCTGCGTCGATGAGGCCATCCAAAATATCGAATCGGTTATCAAAGATGAACAAAATGAGCAGCTCATCAAGGAGTTCACCAATATTGAGGTACAAAAGGCCCTTTTTCAAATGAATTCCCTCGAAGCCCCGAGGCCAGATGGTATACTTGCACTTTTCTATAAAAAATATTGGCATATTGTGGGACCATCTATCGCTAAGGTGTCCCTATCTTACCTCAATGGTTCTATAGATCTTGAAGTTTTAAACAAAACTCTTGTGGTCCTTATTCCTAAAACAAAACATCCGAAATATATCACTGAATACCAACCCATTAGTCTATGTAATGTTGTTTACAAAATTATTTCAAAGGTCCTTGTAAATGGACTCAAGTTGGTTCTCCCATCCCTCATTTCAGAGAATCAAAGTGCGTTTGTATCCGGTCGGTTAATCACGAATAACATTCGTATAGCCTTTGAAATAGCCCACTACCACAAAATAAAAAGGGGCAAGTTGGGAGATTGTGCTCTCAAGCTGGATATGAGCAAGGCTTACGATAGGGTGGAGTGAGTTATCCTTGAAAAGGCATCGCTCAAAATGGGGTTTAATCAAATATGGGTAGAACTTATCATGGGATGCGTTTCTACTGTTTCATACACTTTCATTGTTAATGGGGGTGTGTGTAAGAATGTTAAGCCTTCTAGGGGTTTAAGGCAAGGTGACTCTTTATCACCATACCTTTTCATCATATGTGCGGAGGTCCTCTCTTCTCTTTTTACTAAAGCTAACAATTCAGGCTCTATTAGTGGTACTAAAATTTACAGGGGAGCTCCACGGGTATCACATCTATATTTTGCTGAAGATAGCTTGGTGTAAACAAAAGCAAAGAGTGCTGAAATCCGGGAAGTCTTGAACATATTATCACTTCATGAAAAGGCGTCGGGGCAAAAGATCAATATGGAGAAATCCACCATCTCCTACAACTAAAGCATCAAAGAAGAGGCGAAGACAACAATCTAGAACATGCTCAGTATTCAAAGGTTTGCAGAAAATGAAATGTACATCGGGCTGCCTACCTTGGTTGGAAAGTCAAAAAAGAGGATTTTTGGTTTCCTCAAAGAACGAGTTCTGAAGAAGATCCAAGGGTGGAAGGAAAAGATGCTTTCAGCAGGTGGTAAGGAGACGCTTATCAAGGTCGTTATACAAACAATACCGACGTATACAATGGCATGCTTTAGGGTCCCAAAAATTATTAACAATTCCAACTTAATGTTTCCATGGTTCCCGGTAGCGCTGCTCAGCAGCCGCCACTGATAAAGTACATGAATCATTATCATAAAACTAGTGTGGACGAATTTTTTTTTAGTGTTCTTCATCCTCGGTGGCCACATCTTCCCGTTTTCTTTTTTTCTTTTTCGTAACAGATTTCCACACCATCACCATTTCCCATCATCTTATTTATACGATCAACCTTTTTCACATATGTATGTGCCTTGTTATCTGTGTCATGCTACTCCATGCAGCATTTTTAATTGATGGTCTACTCCTACTTGTCCCAAGAGGGTTGATAGATTTTCCATCCATATTGGTAGATTTAGCTCCATCCGTAATGACAGATTTGTTACTATCCATAACCACATGATTCTCCAATGGTTTAGGAGGTTGACTATTTGTGGTAGCTTTCCCCATTTTCAACGTATTGAGAGAATCCAAGGTATTCACATTGATGTGGCCCAATGATTGCGGGATATTTATTTGTAGCATCTCCATTTCAGTAACCATCGAAATTGGGATTTCTGGGCTAGCATTTTTGAAAGGTGATGTAACTTCCCCCGTCTCATTCACATTACTGATCGGATTTGTCGTAGTCATTGAATCACACAATTGGGAACGGTTTGGTAGTCGTTGTTCCCCTGGTGGACTCAGCGAGTCATAGTGACTCGGAACGTTATGATGAGCCAAGGAAAGAGCTTGACTCGGCGAGTTTGGTAGGGATGATTCAGTAGGGGTAGCCAAGGTATTCCTTGATTTTGTAACTAGTATTCTTTTTCCTGCTTCTAAGATGCCCTTGCTTCCTTTCCCACCTTATCTTATTTGCGTACCTTGTGCGCCTGCTTGCCCATCAAGATTATCCTTGCCTCGCCATTTCCATTCCTGTTGTTGTTGAATTCGAAGCCAAGGCCCTTAGCATTCTCTTCTCTTTCATCATCTCCCTCCCTAGTGCACTCTCTTTCAATGTGGCCAGGATACCACATTTGTAGTACAGGTGTGGAAGCCATTCGTATTGAAATCTAGCCCAAGTAGGTTTCTTGCCCTCAACATGTGTCATAGTCCCCGCTCGAATAGATTTTGATATGTCAATCTCCACTCTCAAACGTAAATATTTGCCCCACGCTATGGCATCATCAGCCACTTCAACTTTGGGCACTTTAGAAAACAATGCCTAAAAAACAAACTTCTTAGCAAAAAAGACCTAACTTCAAACATTTTAGAAAAACGGTGCTTTAATGGATTTGGAACTTCAGAAAACCGTGAAAGCACCATTGTTTTGATTTTTTTTTGAAAAAACAATGCTTTCACGATTTTCTGAAGTTTCAAAATCTGTGAAAGCACCGTTTTTCTAAAACGTTTGAAGTTGGGTCTTTTTTGCTAACAAGTTTGTTTTTGAGGCATGTTTCTCTAATTTTCCCTTCAACTTTTTCAACCCTACCAAAGGAGTTTCTGATCCTGATACCACCTTCCCAATTCATTAGACCAGGTGGTAATCTTGATATACGCACCCCAAAATGATGTTTTCTCAAACTTGACTTTGGAAAGAGGTTCATCGGCAATATACTCAATGAAGACAAACAAGTTGTTATCAAAACACATGGGGCTATTCCATAGAATTTGCTTTTTTTATCTTTCATCTTGAAATTGAAACAAGAAAATATATTTTTCCATGTCAAAGATCAATACCTCTTTTTCAAGATTCCAGGCTTTTAGGATAGTGTTTTTAGCCATCTCCTTATTGAACTTTCGGTTGGTAAGTATTATCCCTAAACAGCATTTCCTTTGCTCAAGATTAGGGTCCTTTAATTCCTGAAGCTTGAAACAGACACCCGAACCCTCCTCATTCGTCATAGTCATTTTCGTCTTCCATTCTTCCATAAAAACTTCCATCATGACACAGTACTGAGTTTTTAGAGTCTCAGGCTGTAGATCAAGAGTAAAAAATAGAGAAAGGCTCTCACAAAGGAGAGAGAAAGGCTCTTCAAAGAAGAGAGTATGATCACCTACCCGCTTTTCTCTTGAGCATTTTCACAAACACCTCTCGCCCATTTTAGGTGTGTACTATTGTGAGTTGATATAGTTGGCTTATGCAATATAGCTTAGATCAAGAAGAGAAAGGCTCTCCAAGAGGAGAGGGAAAGGCTCTCGAGAGAAAGGCTCGTATAAATTGTTAACGATTTTTTATTTTTGATAATTCATGACTCGAGGTTATAGGGACCTCACCCTTGCATTAAAATAAAAAGAGAAATACAAGAAAAGGACAAAGCCAATACACAGCTTCGGCATGCCCAACACCCCCACAAACAAAGGACCCTCTATAAAAATTAGCCTGAAGCTAGTCCCCCCATTGAGCTAGAAACTCAACAAAGAGACAACTTAAGTAGCCTAGAAAAAAAAGACGGAGTTGCTAAGAAAGACTCCCACTCAAAAAAACTTCCCACTAATCTCCAATCTGGAGGGCCCTGCCCGCGTCCACTACCTCTATCTTCGGAATGCAATCATGAATCGAATAAGGAGAAATCAGATTTTTGGCCCGTGCCCATTGTATAGCTTTAATCTACACTTTTTCAGTCAATCTATGACACTCAACTTCCTTATCAGGCATGTTCTCTCATTTGCTTAAACAAACAACGGCAAGCCCTATTATTGAACAAGATGAATTTTTTTTGGTCCCCTTTAAAATTTTAACCATTTTATCTAGGCCCAACGTAGCCTTGCCTGGACCATCGATACGATGGATCAAAATCTCGGACAATATCCGATACGTACACTACAAAAAAAAAGACTATCAGCGCAGTTTTTTACAGCCAAAAAGTGTCACCATTAATAAAAAAAACTATTAAGACTATTAGCAACGAGAGTATTAGCGGTAGTTTATGGCTACCGCTAACAGCACTACAAAAAATAAGACTATTAGCAGTAGTTTTTTGCAGCCAAAAACTGCCGCTATTAATAAAAAAACTAACTAATAGCACTACAAAAAATAAGATTATTAGCGACAGTTTTTGGCTGCAAAAACTGTCGCTATTAATAAAAAAATTATTTAGACTATTAGCGTCAAGGGTAATAACCGCAGTTTTTGATTGCCGCTAATAGTCTTATTTTTTGTAGTGTAGTCTTGTTTTTGGTAGTGGTATTAGTTTCAGAGGTCACTGGATCGATACCGAGAATGTATAGGCCAATATATCTTAGTTTGTTCGGCCGCTACATAGCAATGAATTGTCCAAAACCGATATATATCATCTGATGCGCATTGATTTTGGAATTGGTCAATATGTTCTAGGAGACCGAGATTTTGATCCTTGAGGTCCATTACATCATTTGGATTCCTAAAGTTTACTATTCAAAGAATCACATGGTGGAAACTATTTATCCTTGAACATACTCATCAAGTCAGACTAGCATGAAATAATAAACCCTAAAGAGTATTCATATAAGTTACTTGTCAGCTGAACTAATGTAGGATGAGATAGAACGAGGTGACGTTCGGAAGTCCATCCAATGCTACATGCATAAAGTTGGTGGACCAAGGATCAAAATTTCGGGTTTTATTTCTGTTTCGGAGGGGACTGAAATCGAAAATTTGAACTGAAATTTCGGCCAATAATATCAATACCATATAAAAATCTGACCGAAATTTCGGTCCAAATTATCATTTCGGTGAGGACCGAAACCGATAATTTGACCCAAAATTTCGGTCATTTCGACCGAAATTTTGATCCTTGTGGTGGACCGTCCTCCAAGGTCCACGTGGAGGTACACATATGACACCCAATACACTCTTTGGTTACCACGTGATATATGGGTGGATGGTTTAGATTAATTTTTATTTTTCCAAAAAAAAAAACAAAAAAAGCTTTTTAAAGGCATAAGTGAATGTTTGACTGATTTTAATGATCTATATTTCACGGCTCAAAAAACACATGATGGATTTTCAAAATTATTTTTTTAAAACATGATTAAGCAATGCACCCGAGGTCCATGTGGCATTGAAACAATGTTTTGGATGTCACGTGGACCTCCACCTGGAACCTTAGAGGACGGTGACCATCCTCCATATATATATATAGGGAGCCAGTTAATTAGGTCCTCCAATGGAAAGCAATGATCGCACTTGTAACAACTCGGATTTTTACACTTTATTTTAACGGTGTTAGATGATGTATCACACTATACACTGTGCTAACACTCCACATCGGAATTGGAACCCACCCTTTAAAATAGAATATTTTTAATTTTTTCTATATTAAAATTAGACTCATTGTGAAGTGCTCGTCGATACGATTCCAACAATATATAATTTGATGACTTCTGACAAGAATATAAAAAGTTATGCCCATTTTAAGTAATCAATCAAGTCAAAGGGTATAACTATAATTTCAGGAGAGAAACACAAATTGCTTCGGTGCTTATACAAAACACTCGAACGAAACCTTTTCTCAAGCTATCCATGTAAAAATTTCCTATTTTATTAAATCTTCTACGAAAAGTGTTAATTAGAGTTGACCTAAAACTTTATACCATTATAAATAAAACTTTAAAAACTCTCTACTCTCTATAACAAAAAAAAAAAATCATTATCTTTGAAGACTTAGACGAACCGACGCCCTGGGCATCGACCTTTTCAACCCGAATCGCCGTTGATCTTCCGTTCACGCTTTAAGAGGTGGGTACCCATCAATCCATCTTGTTCTTCTCAGATCCCATCGCATAGCTGGTTTAAAAATCTTATTTAAACCCAAATAACTCATAAATTAATAGACCTATATGTTTAATATTATACTTTCCCTTGAAAGTTGTATATTTGTAAGTTGGATTTATATGTTATTTCTCTTTTCTTTTTCAAGAACCCTTTTATTTGAGCTATTAATATTTTACATTTTATTAGGTCTGTATATTTAATATGTCTGTTTCCTTTTAAATCTACATACTAATTAAACATAAATATCTTTACGTATGATAGATCTGCATGTTTAGTATTTTATTTTTCTATTAAAAATGCATGAACTGTAAGTCGGGTTTATATGTTATTTCTCTTTTTTTTTTTTTCAAGAACCCCTTTGTTTAGGCCATTAATATTTTACCTTCTATTAGGTCGGCATATTTAATATATTTACTTCCTCTTTTAAATCTGTAAAATTAATTGAACTCTAATATTCATAAATTTGATGGATTGACTTAATTTGCATAATATTATATTGATATTATTTATTTCTAAATCTATATAGTTAGAAATGTATCATTCTACTAAGATTACAATAATACATAGTCCGAACTTGCGACTACAGACCCGAATTCGCGGCCACGAACCTGAGCTCGCGACCATCGATGTGTTGGTCCCAGTATTTTGATTATAACTTTTTACTCCGACATTGGATTAATACGATTCTTGCGGCATTGGAAAGAAGACAACGAACTTTACAACTTTATGTGAAATAGCCATTTTACGAATCTAACGTTTTAGAGGTCAAAATAGAGCAACAAGTAGGGTTCAATTTTGAATGACTCAAGGCTACTCGAATTTAGTATTATTTTCTAATTCTCATGACCAAAGTTCCTGTATATATTATATCGTAAGATCTTTCGATCGATGGTCATGATAAATCATAACTTAATAATTATAAATATCATTTAATTTAATTATCTAATTATTATATATATATATATATCTCAATTTTATCGCTTCAACGCGACTTCTTCGATAACACGAAGTGTTAGGAATTCGATACCTAGTGAACATTGAACCCAGACCTTTCCATTATCGATAATATACTTATAATTATCCTATTCTATGTTGTATTGGAATGTGTGTAAATAAATATATACATATATAAATGTAAGATAATATAATATAAATCTTTCTGTACGTCTGACCTTCTGTGTTTCCATCTTAAATTATATTATATGAGTTATGAGTAAGTTAAGACATATGTACGAGAGTATATGAGATCATGCCTATGCTTGGGCATAGTGACTCACTGAGATGGTATCGAAGCGAGGAATACACCGTATTCACATGCTTTACAACTCATGGTGGAATGAGACCCATGACGAGTCGGGTGAGTGCGAATTCAGTGTGACCTCGTATTCGGTGGTATATACGGTAACCCGATCACTCCAAGTTCAAATATGATAGTATAAATTATGAGTTAAGTTATAAGGTTCGACCATAGGCGTTAGTTGTGGTGAGGTTTCTTTTATGGTAACGTGAAACTCGGAATATTGGCGTCCATGTACGAATGCAACACCTATATGGTAGTATAAAATATCACACGATGTACACCAAGGTTACTACGAAACTTTTTTCTTGGGAAGCGTAAATTAGAAAAGTTGTCTCACTATAGTTTGTCATAAGATTAAGTATAAGAGTATGATAAGATATGAGTATGAAATAAGATAAGTTATTATACGAATATGATAATAAGACATCGCTGTGTAGGCCAACAAAAGATAAATAACTTAAGTCTATTTACGTGTCATTCCTTGCATAGCCACCGTAAGGGCAACAACGTCTTTCAGCCAAGACGGAACTCTGGGAAAGATTATAAGTATGAGTATGTTATGAGTGACTTTGGCTATTATGTCTCCCCATTGGCTGGGTGGTGGAGTATGAGTATGACACGAGGGCGTTATGATATGGTAGTATGATACTATGTTGACACTCCCATGGTAGCTCGAGCAGCGACTCTGGCACAGGTCGTTTAGGATTTCACGAGTATGTCAGTTATGCTCATGCGATGTACAGACGTATGTGCGAGAATGATAATAAGACATGGTATGATATGTTATGAGATATGGTAAGGTACGTTAGGATATGAGCATCTAGATCGTGGTCTTGCATTTATTATAGGATATCAGTTTCACAATATGCATATGATTTTATCTTTCTCTTGTTATCTGCTTTGAGATACTATATTTATCACTCACTTGATGCACCCACAATACACCTAAGTAGTATGGGGTGGATTGGTGGTGTATCACACTGAGTTTACGTGACTGAGTATACTCATCCCACGATAATCTACCAGTTACAGGTGATTACGCTAGTGGAGTAGACGCGAGCCATCTAGATCCCGCCGACGCTGATTTCATTGATCCCACGGGCGTTGAGTACCAGGAGCCTTCGGAGGGCGACGCTGCCGGTTATTAGGAGGACTACGGTGCTGATCTTGATCCGAGTGTCGGTTACTGATCATTGTGGACTTCGTATTGAGTTTTATTGATACTAGTATTGCGGATTTTATAAATTTTTTATCGGATTTGTCTCCGACTGGATTTGCATTTTATTGGTGGATTGTGATTTTATCACACTTATTCAGTATTTATGATTGTATTTATATTCCACCCTATTGTTAGATTTCACGGATTTCGTGAAACCTATTTTGCGTGATAACTTTGAATAGGTGTAGGTCCGCTTAGCATATCCGGGATATGTGCGGGTCATAACTCGAAATTCTAGGCCCTCGGGATGGGGTAGAATTTCGGTCGTGACAGCCCTACAATATATATATGTGGAGCTTGACATGGCATTCAATACATATTTTGGGTGCCACGTGGAGTACTGGTCTGTTGTTTAGATCAATTTAAAAAAAAAATTAAAAAATATTTTTAAAGCACAAGTCAAACTTGGACCACCGACATGCCAAATAGACTGATTAACCCAAAACAACACCCGTTTTGCGTTGATCAATCATGGGACATGTGATTTAAAAAAAGAAAAAGTATTTTTTTTACCTTTTTGCCCTCCGTTTGATAGGTCAAAAATAAGGTAACACCCAACCAACTTGGGGCACTGATTTTAGACATCTTTGACCACATGTTTACGGTGGATATATATTGGTCCAAGTTGTCGACACACCTGATCTTCGTAATTGATGTCACAAGGTGCCCAAATGATCAGGTGGTAGCGTTTTTGCTACCACCCTGGCCTCATATTTTTTTTTATAAGTAAGCAATATTAAATAGAAAAAAAAAAAACACACAACCCCAAGGAGTCACGCAATGAACTTCGGCAATGCCATCACTCATAGGCAAGCACCCCAACAACAAAAGCAAAATAAAATTGCCAAGCATCCCAACCCGGGCATCATATATATATATATATATATATATATATATATATATATATATATAAGAGGACGCTCAAGCATCCTCCAAGATTGGGTAAAAACCTCCATTTAGTAGTCAGACGCCAAATTGATGATACAGAAAGCACAGGTCCATTGCTTAGATCATATTTTTAAAAAAAATCAAAAACTCATTGCTACCATACATTTTTTGCATCTTGATATTTGAACAGTTGATATTAGTAAACTTTGACGGATGCCTTAAATTTTTTTTTTCTTTTTTTAAATTAATCTCACCCATCCCCATGTACCACGTGGCACTCAAATAGTGTTTTTGGTGCCACGTAGACGAAACCGGCTCCCTATATACATAGAGAGAGGGAAAATACTGAAAACTCCAAAGGAATGGCTAAATTGTAGCAAGGTATCAAAACTCGGCCGACACCGATACGTATCGGTATCCCAACTCGGGTATCTGATACCGTATCAGTCGATACGTGTCGGGTATCGGCCGATACGTCTCGGTTTCAGCCGAGACGTAGACCTTTCTCTTTTTTTCTTTTTCTTTGAAAAAAATAGGTCGGTATATATCGGCCGATACGTATCGGCCGAGTCATATCGGTCTTGGGCAAACCAATACCCAAGACCGATACCAATTTTGATACCTTGACGTGGAGTACCGATTTTGTACTTTTCCTCTCAGAGAAAATTACACATTTTATGCTATATATCCAGCAAACAAAAAAAAGGCTGGTGTTTCTACCACATCACTTTATGTTACAGCCACCTCACTTGAACAAAGGAAAAAATTGTTGACTGCTTTAAATCATCGATGATGGAGATCGTTTTTTGTCCCATCAGTTCACACAATAGGTCTTGAGGTCATGGGCCTACTATCAGACGATCAAATATTGATTCCACGCAGCATACATCCAAAAAAGTGAACATGAACCATGTTTGATGGTAGGTTGTGCTCACGTTCGCTTTTTGGGATGTGCTCCACGCAAGTTGTCAAAATTGGTATCGGACATAGGTATCGGTCCATGGAGGACCGATACGTATCGGCCTATTTAAAAAAAAAACACTACAAATTAAAAATATGACTATTAACGACAGTTTTTGCAGCAAAAAATTGTCCCTATTAACAAGAAAACTATTATGACTATTAATGGGAAGGGTATTAGCAGCAGTTTTTGACTGCCTCTAATAGTCTTATTTTTTGTAGTAAAAAAAAAAAGAGGTATCGACTGATACATATCGGTCAATACAGGCCCGTATCGGCTGATACCGATACCAAGTTGAGATACCGATACGTATCGGTTTACAGAGAAACCGATACATATCGTCGTTTCATATCGGTGTCGTTCAATTTTTGATACAATGGATCCACGTGGAATCAACATATAAGCATCTGCTAGTAGACCCATTATCTCAATATCTAGTGTAGAAGATTGGGGTGAAAAACGATCTACATTGTCGGATTTAAAGAAGTCGATGGATTCCTTTGAAGAAAACCCTCTTTGGAAAGGTCTTAGATGTATATAAACGATGAGATAGTGTGGCATGAATGATGGACCAAGGGAGCTTGTAGAGATAGAAGGAAGTAGGGCTCACAATGGGCCAGGCCAACCCAGATTTTGGCCCACACTCGGCCCGGAAAAACTAGTACTTTCTATCAAGCAAACCTGATCCGATATCCGGATCGGGCTAAATATGTTACAACCCTGAACAATGCGAATCGGGCTTGGGTTGAGTATTCCAACACCTGCCCTGCACCTGACTCGGATTTTATACATATATATATATATATATATATATATATATATATATATATATATATATATATATATATATATATCATTTTAAAGTTTAAGAAAAAAAACTTTTAATTAAATATAATTTACTTAAATGCCTTGAGATTAAACTGTTGAACGGTTTAAACTTAGGGGCATTTAAGTAAAAAAGCATCTGCAAATTCATTCAATAATTGGGGGTTTAAGCTAGGGTTCTCAAGTCTCTCTCTACTCTCTTAAGAACTAAGCTACCTACGCCCTCTCTCATATCCTCAACCTCAATCTCAATCTCTCTCACTCTATCATGGGCGCCGCAGGCTCGCAGAGACACAAGTGGACAACACCCTTTTTGACTCTCTCTCTCTCTCTCTCTCACGCGAGTATAGATGCAGAACCCCGACGGCCGGTTCGGTCGACGGTCGATAGCCTCCCACAAACCCCTCTCTGCCTCCTACTAAAATGAAATATTTGAATAACATGATGTACCTAAGCCTCTATAATGTTAATATAATTATTTAATTGAATTTTTAACCTTCTTCAAACTTTTATTAGAAAAAACATAGCGCAACCAAATTTTATTAGAAAAAAATAGCCCATAAAAAAACAGCCACAAAAAAATAGCCCAACCAAATTTAATTAGAAAAAAGTAGGCAGAAAAAAGATCGAAAAATGTCCAAGCCCGGCCCGGCCCCTAGCGTACATTGTAGCTCGGGTTAGGGCTGGGCTGAAAATTTTCGTAGCCCGGGTAGGTTAGGGCCGGATTGAACCCCATCCCGGTCTTAATCCGGCCCGTTGAAAGCCCTAGAAGGAAGCATGCAAATTTATTGGAAAAAAAAACTTTAAGAAAATTGGGAAACGACTGGACGATTTGTTTGGCCGCAACGATCTCTTCATCATCATTTGTTACAGTACAAATATCATGTGCAAATGTTAGCTCCTTAGAAAAAATTATCTCCATTTTTTAATTCAAAGCATTCACTGCTTTTCGACTGAGGTTTTTTAAAAATCTATTGGTTAGAGCCTCGAAAACAAGTATGCGGGGAAATTCGCTTAATCGAGCACGAACTAATGTAGTTTGACTCTAACTCGGAGGTTGAATTCTTGGAGGTTGGCTCTAACTTGGAAGTTGAATTGTAATTTAGCTCTAACTGGCGAAGGCCCAGTTACGTTTAGGCTCTATATAAGGCTAGTTTCTCTTAGATTAGATGTAGGATTTGTGTCTTCTATATAAAGGGAAAGCTCTTGGTCAAATTATAGTATTGAGATATCATTGTAAAGCTTTGAAAAACCTATCTAGGGTTTTGAGGAGAGCTTTGGTAAGGCTTAAATGTTTTTATATTCTTGTGTTATCATCAATATAGTGAATCATCGTTTCCCATGGACGTAACTAAATATTGTCTCTTGTATGTTTGTGGTTGATTTTCTTGTATTTTTGCGTTCTTACTTTATCATTCATCGTGAGATCGTTGGTTAATTTGAAATATTATGTGCAACAAATTGGTATTAGAGTAATAATTAGGCTTTCTATACTACGATCGAAGATGGCATCAAAATCCGCAAAAGTTTCGAACGCGAGGTTCGAAGTTGAGAAATTCGACGAGAAGATCAATTGCAGGTTGTCGCAAGTACAAGTCCGGGATATCTTGATTCAACCAAGGCTGCACAAGGCATTGAAAAAGCTTTCGGGTAAGCCAACGGATGAGTCTGATGGTGATTAGGAAGGATTCGAACTTCAACCATGTAGTACGATTCGGCTATGTCTAGCAAAGGAGATTACATACAATGTGATGTGGAAGAACTCGGTGGCCTCGTTGTGGGTAAAATTGGAGAATCTCTACATGACGAAATCTCTGACGGGTAGTCTATATCTCAAGAAGCAATTGTACAAGTTACACATGAAGGCAGGTACTTTTCTCAACGAACATCTTAATGAATTCAATAGAATAATATCTGAAGTATTGAATGTTGGAGAAGAGATTATGGATGAAGACAAAGCATTATTACTTTTGCCCTCCCTCCCCGATTCCTATGAGCACCCAGTTACTACGCTGCTCTATGGGAAAGATACTATTAAACAAGAGTTTGTTACAGCGGCACTATTTTATAACGACATGAGGAGGAAAGGTTCGAATAGTTATACACAAGCAGATGGCTTATTGGTTAAGGAGAGAACAGAGGACCGTAAATTCAAAAGAGGTATATCAAAGTTTATATCTAAATCTAAAAATAAAAAGATAGTAGAATGCTACACCTGTCACGAAAAGGGTCATATAAAAAAGTATTGTCCACCGTTACAAACAAAGAGGGACAATGCTCAGGATAAGAAGCAGAAAGGGGTTGTTGATACGGTCGGTATAGCCGAACAAGCTCCGGATGATGATAGAAACGTGTTGTCAGTGACTTCAGATAAATACTCGCAGAATGCATGGATACTTGATTCAGGATGATCCTACCACATGTGTCCAAATTGGGACTGGTTCGCATCTTATGAAGAAGTGGATGGTGGAACGGTTTTGATGGGTAACAATATGGCCTCTAAAATAATTAGAAAGGGGAGTATCAGAATAAATATGCAAGATGGGGTTACGAGAACATTGATCGATGTATGTCATGTTCTGAAACTGAAGAAGAACCTCATATCACTTGGTACACTAAACTCTAATGGGCTCATGTTCACAAAGAAATCTCTGGTTGTGATGAAAGCAGAAAAGGTTGGAAACCTTTACTTTTTATTAGGGAGTACAGTGACGGGTGGAACAACAGTATCTATATCAAATAATAGTGGTTTGTCCTCTACACAGTTATGGCATATGCGCTTGGAGCACATATCAGAAAGAGGGATGACAGAGTTGAGCAAGCAGGATTTGTTGAAAGGTGTAAAGGTGACAAGGTTAACTTTTGTCAGCATTGTGTCTTCAGGAAATAGTACAGGGTTAAGTTCAACACAACGGTGATACGAGCATAGCGATGATCGGAAGAAAGAATACATGGTCAAGCTTAGAGCCAGGTGGAGAATTGTAGTTTGACTCTAACTTGGAGGTTGACTCTAACCTGGAGGTTGAATTCTAGTTTGATTCTAACTTGAAGGTTGGCTCTAACTTGAAGGTTGAATTATAGTTTGGCTCTAACTGTTTTTGCGTTCTTATTTGATCGGTCATCGTGAGATCGTTGATTAATTGGAAAGCTTCTCACTACAAAAAATAAGACTATTAGCGGCAGTTTTTTTTCACAAAAATTTATTGCTATTAGTCCTGTCACTACTAAAAACTGTTGCTACCAAAAACTGCCTTAACACCAAGCGTTGCTGAAACACCTTATTTTTGTAGTGTCCATGCAAAAACTGAAACCAAAATTTCGGTTTCATTATCGGTCCACCTAAAATTGAGCTTGAACCGAAATGTTTCAGGGTCGATTTTGGTTAACCAAACTTCCACCCCTAAACTGAAACCGAACTAATCTCTTTTCAGTTTCGATAATACGGTTTTGTTTTCGGCTTTTTTTGAAATTTTGAGTTACTTTTTTCTAAAGAGAGATTTAATTTTTCGTTTTTTTTAGGGTTGGTTTACTCTCCCTACCCAAACGATTTTCGGTTTTCAATTTCCGGCACCCAAAATCAAAACTGAACCAATCCAAAATTGATTTCGGTTTTGGATCGATTTCAGAGCAGTTTCGGGTCGGTATTTTTTATTCGGTTTTATCTGTTTTCGATTTTTCGGTAAATTTTTTCCACCCCTGAAGACAAGTGGGCGCAGTTCATCATTCTCTCTCTCTCAAATGATTGAAAGAAAAGTATGTTACAATGTTAAAAAGGAAAAATAAACACACGTGGCCATTGGCTTAAAGTAAGGTTAGATTCTCCACCCTCCTCCTCCCCTACTCCTTTTGAGGAACTTTGGCTCCTTCCTTTTAAGGAAAAAGCATATAACAAAGCCATCTCCTTTACCCATTTCAAGATCGAAAAAGCATATAATAAAGCCATACCTATAGCCATTTCAAGTTCATACCTACTTTGTTTTCTCCATGACTTTGATCAAGGAATCTTTATTTAAAATTTAACCCACTGCATTGTCATTTAGATAATGACTTTTTTCCGTTCACTTCCTAACACTTAAGGATTGATCTGAACCATCCATTCATTTGCCCACACCTCTCATGGGTCCCATTGCGAGTTTCATTCAAGTTAATTAGTTGTAAAAATCAGGAAGTTGTAAAAATTTGAGGCTGTTGACGGCACACCACTTTTCTCTGCACACCCAAAAAAGAAATATAGTGGTGTGCAAGGATATCAAAAGTTTGTTTGCACCTAAACCAAGTATTTTCTTTAACAAAAAAAAAACACTGGAAATACAAGTTTGAACATTTTAGTACGAAGAGACTCCAATCTCAGGTTAAAGATGAACAAGTTAGTTACTCTACAGGGAGCTAAGCTACGGGTACATATATCAACGAAATGCCTTTTGCATTCTTGGTCGACATTCGAGTCACTGCATATCATATGTCAACGAAATGCCTTTTGCATACGTGGTCGACATTCGAGTACCATATGTCAACGAAATGCTTTTTGCATACGTGGTCGACATTCGAGTCACTGCATACATGTGAAACTAATTTTCGTGAGACGGGATTTGAAGGAGCTCATTATATGATTAAGATAATATTGGTCTTTATCATCCTTCTTTTTAAAAAGAAAGCGCTTGGGCCATCTCAACAGATTTGTTTTGAGCGACTTGTTCTCGGTCGAAGCAAAGCTGCAGGTTAAAAATGTGTTTACACATTCTTAACCCTCTTATCTGCAAGGGTTAAGATTAGATGTAAAGATAGAGGGTATGGAAGATTTCTGTATGAATATAGAAGAATTAGGGTAGAGTTTCATTAAGTTCAAAATTCTAGCAGGTTGAGAGGAGAAAATTGCCTCTAGTTATAGACAAATGAGTTTGACGAGTGTGTGCCCAATGTCAAGCCCCTTTGGCTCATTTAAGAGCACAAGAATTTGTGATTCTTTTTTTAATAACAAACTTTGGATGTGACAAATGTCTTCCATCCAAGAGTTGTGGTAGTAAGAAGAAGAGTCAATTAAAGGCTCGACAAGTGTTAGACTACTATCAAGCTCCAATTGAGGCTCTTAAAAGCACAAGAATTTGTGTTACTTTTCCTCAAAAATAACCCTTGGATGTGAAAAATGTTAATCATCCATGAGTTATTCTAGAAAGAAAAATAGAAATCAATGTGGGCTTGACTAGTGTAAAGACAAATGTCAAACCTCAATTGGCTCTCACAAGAGCACATATATTTAGCTACTGCTCCTCAAGGACAGTTCTTTGATGGGACAAGTGTCATCCATGAATTAGTCTAGAATTACGCAAGCATTTGGTTTATTTAGAGAGGAATTCTAGAATTCTCAATGATGTTCAACGGCACAAGAACATTCTTAAAGATAAAATTGTGGAAGTTTCTGCTCAAGTTGCCCAGCAGAATATGGAGGGTGGAACTCATATTCTATCTCATATTACCCATTTTTAGCGATTGGGAGCCTCTGCCTCCCAGTTTCTTCAAGCTTAACGTGAGCCTTGAGTAACAAGGGTAGCATAAGAAGTATTCTTAGAGCTCATGAGGGACAGTTTTATGTTGGCTATTATGGTCCTTCATTCAAGACCCTTGTGAATGTGAAATTGAAGCTCTCCTCAAAGGACTTGAGCTTATCTCTTATCTCAATATTTCAACTGAAAGTAGAATAGGACTTAATGCGGCTTCTGTAGTGATGTTGATGGATAAGAATCAGTCTCTTATTTTAAGGCTGTGTGTGAGTTAGCTCGTATAAGAGCAGAAGCAGCTCTATATCTGTTCTATGTCAGAGCAGATAAAATCTGCACTCGCATAGAGTAAACAGAGAACAATTTTATCATTTAAAACAGCTCCCCGCCAGACCAAATGGAGTGGGGAGCTGAGTTACCATAAAATTACATCGAATGCATCATGCTCAAACGTGATTTTAGGGTCACGTTTTGAGATATGTGCCACATGGAAGAAAAAACTGACTATTTGCTCGTACGCCTATGATATCAAGATCTGTTGTGTGGAAAACTGTGACAAAAAATGATCTCCATATATCGTTTGATTGAAAATAGTCAATGCATTCTTAATAGAGGATATGGGACGAAGGTAAATTTCACACAGTATAAATATTGGTAACCAGTAGTATGGGCAAAAAAAAAATCGAAAAAATGAAAATCGACCAAAGTGAATCGATAAAAACCGATTTGAAACTGATCGGAAATTGAAAACTTGAAACTGATTTTGGATCGATTCGGTTTCTGGTACCGAAAACCGATTAGTAGTAGGAAGACAAAACCAACAAAAACCCAAACAAAAATGAAATAAAGAAAAATTTTAAAACCCGAAAATCGAAGCAAACCGAAACTAAATCAGTTCGGTTTCGATCTCCCTATTTATAATTATTGGTAAATCACTACAAAAAATAAGACTATTAGCCGTAGTTTTTTGTAGCAAAAAATTGTCACTATTAACCAAAAAACTACTAAGACTAATAGGTGCAAGAATAATAGCGGCTGTTTTTTTGGTTAACAATGGCAGTTTATGGCTGCCACTAATAGTCTTATTTTTTGTTGGGTCGTGATATGAGAGAGAGATCATGAGATACAGGAGCAAAGGCATACTTAAAATAGGTACTATTATGGAAAATCCAGGAATATCCTTTCCAAATTATTGGGCTAATTAATTTCCTCTCTTCTCACATTATAATATTAACAAAAGGGCACGGATATTTGCAATCAAGATTCGGTATCAACGGCCGATGGTTCCAATCTTAGCATTGCTGACTGCCTTGAATCAAACAATGGAAATTATTTGTCGTCCCATCTTCCGCATAATAGATCTTGAGATCATAGCCCACATATCAGATGGTTAATTCAAGGCTTGAGGGGGCCTTTAAATACAAATATGTGCGGCCCTATTCCTTGGCCCTTAAGGTGGTTTAACATTTCTTTAAAAGTTGTGTGGGGGAGGGGGGGAGGGGTTGTGTGGTCTCCCAAGACTTCGGGCAACTCTTGATCCAGTCTCATGGATTCGGGGTTATCATCTCTCAAGTCCATCATTTGACAGCAATTAGTGATACTAGATTTGGGTATCTATAGTGAGGACATTCTTTTTTCCTTTATTTCGTCATTATTATTAAAAAATAAAAGTGTCATAAAACCATTTTCAAAATGTATAAATTATTGCTTGCGGGCTTGAGTTTGTTGTACAATGGAAGGTTGACAATATTGCAACTTTGAGGCCGCATATTTGAGCCCAACTTACTTATAAAAATAAAATTAAAATAAAATCACCCACTGCTAGCCCCTCCTCGAAGAAAATCTCTCATTGCTAAACTCTAAAAGCACCCACTTGCCCCATCTGTCAAATGATCTACAAGTGAGGCTATAGATTATATAATGTAAAATAGTTACAGAGAAACTGGGAACCATGAGAGGTGTGGGTAAATGAATGGATGGTTCAGATCAAAATGACAATGCAGTGGGTTAGTGAAGGTTATTTTACATAGTAGATATAAGGTTATTATAGATCCTAAGATCTAACCGTATTTTATCAAAGAATCCAATTGGGTATTTCATATTGTGAATCAATTTTTAATAAAGATTCCTTGAATCAAAGTCATGGAGAAAACAAAGTAGGTATGATCTTGAAATGGGTATAGGAGAAGGCTTTATATGTTTTATCGATCTTGAAATGGGTAAAGGGGATGGCTTTGTTATATGGTTTTTCCTTAAAAGGTATGAGCCAAAGTTGTTAAGAAGATCGCTACAAAAAAATAAAACTATTAGCAGCAGTAAAAAATTATCGTTATTAATAAAAAGTTGCCGCTAATAGTCTTAATAATTTTTTTTTAATAACGATAGTTTTTTGCTGTGAAAAACTGTTGAATCTAACCCTACTTTAAGCCGATGGCTTCTTGTGTTTATTTTTCGTTGTTAACATTGTAGCAACATACTTTCTTTCAATCAGTTGAGAGAGAGAGAATGGTGAACTGTGCCCACTTGTCTTTGGGGGTGGAAAAAGTTTACCAAAAAATCAAAAACAAATGAAAGGAATAAAAAAATACCGACCTGAAACTGCCCTGAAACTGATCCAAAACCGAATTCAGATTTGGACTGGTTCGGTTTTGATTTTGGGTGCCGGAAACTAAAAATTGAAAATCGTTTGGGTAGGGAGAATAAATCGACCCTAAAACCAAAAAACGAAAAATTTCATCTCTCTCTGTCTCTCTTTAAAAAAAATAAACAAAAAATTTCAAAAAAAGCCGAAAATAGAACCGTATTACCAAAACTGAAAGGAGATTAGTTCGGTTTCAATTCAGGGCTGGAAGTTTGGTTAACCAAAACCGATCCTTAAACATTTTGGTTCAGGCTCGATTTTAGGTGAACCGACAATGAAACCGAAATTTTGTTTTCAATTATTGTGCGGACACTAAAAAAATAAGGTGTTTCAGTGGCACTTGGTGTTAAGGCAGTTTTTGGTAGCGAGAGGACTAATAGCAACAGTTTTTTTCACAAAAAAATGCTGCTAATAGTCTTATTTTTTGTAGTGGGAAGCTTTCAAATTAATCAACGATCTCACGATGAACGATCAAATAAGAATACAAAAATAGAAGAAAATCAACCACAAATAAATAAAAGAAAATATTTACGTGGTTCGACAATCTGCCTACATCCACAAGCAATGATGATTCACTGTATTGATGAAAATACAAGAATACAAGAACACTCAAGCCTCACCAAAGCTCTCTTCAAAACTCTAGCTAAGTTTTTCAAAGTTTTACAATGATATTTTAACACTCTAATTTGACCCAGAGTTGTCCCTTTATATAGAAGACACAAATCTTACTTTTAATTTAAAAGAAACTAGCCTTATATAAAGTCTGAACGTAACTGGGTCATGTCCAGTTAGAGCCAAACTACAATTCAACCCCCAAGATAGAGCCAACCTCCAAGTTAGAGTCAAACTACAAGTCAACCTCTAAGTTAGAGTCAACCTCCAAGTTAGAGTCAAACTATAATTCTCCACTTGCCTCTAAGCTTGACCATGTACTCTTTCGTCCGATTATCGTTACGCTCGTATCACTGTTGTGTTGAACTTAATCTTATATTGTTTCCTGAAAACACAATGCTCATCAAAGTTAAGCTTGTCAGCCTTTACACCTTTCAACAAACCCTGCTTGCTCAACTCTGTCATCCCTCTTTCTGACAAGTGCCCCAGGCGCATGTACCATTACTGTGTAGAGAACAAATCATTATTATCTGACATAGATACTGTTGCTCCACCTATCACTGTATTCCCTGATAAAAAGTAAAGGTTTTTAACCACTTTTGCTTTCATCCCAATCAAAGATTCATTTGTCACCTTCAAAACTCCATCTTAAACTGCAAACATGAGCCCATTGGAATCTAGTGTACCAAGCTATATGAGGTTCTTCTTCAGTTTTGGAATATGGCATACATCGGTTAATTTACTTACAACCCCATTCTTACATATTTTTTCTGATACACCCCTTTCCAACTATTTTACAAGTCATATTGTTACTCATCAAATCCGTTCCACCATCCACTTCTTTATAAGACGCGAACTAGTCCTAATTTGGACACATAGCACCCTAAATCAAGTGTGATTGCATTTTGCGAGCATTTATCTGAAATCGCTGACAACACGTTTCCATTATCATCCGGAGCATGTTCGGCTATATCAGCCTCATCAACGACCCATTTCTGCTTCTTATCCTGAACATTATCCCTCTTTGTTTGTAATTGTGGACAATGCCTTTTGATGTGACCTTTTCGTGACACTTGTACCATTCTACCGCCTTTCTATTTTTAGATTTTAGATATGGACTTTGATCTACCTCTTTCAGATTTACCGTCCTCTTCTCCCCCCTAACCAACAATCTATCTTCTTGTGTATGACTATCCGAACCTTTCTTCTTCATATTGTTACAAAGTAGTACTGTTGTAACCGACTCCAGTTTAATAGTATTATTGTGAAAATTAAGTTGTACTCGCAAGTGCACGAATCGATTTACAGATAGTAGGTGCAGAGTACGAGATCGTTCCCATGAGAATTGGTCAGAAAATTAAGAAACATAGAAATAGCAACTAACTAAAAGAATTATCACAGATCTAGCACAGTATTTAACTAGTTTATAATTCTTGAGAATTTGATGGATGAGATTAGCACTAAACAATAACTGGTACTTTAAACAAATAATAAGAGATAAGGATTAAGGTACTAAATCCTCCCATCGTAGATTTATCATTTGTGCAATACAAATTTGTGGATTAAGATGTGAGATCTTCAAAAGATATCTACAAGGAAGCACCGGCCCTAAACGCACATGAGTTCCAAAATACAGATCTGAGATCATGGAGATGTGTGATTAACATCCCATGAGTGTATGATTAACACTCACACCTCGGACAACATTCAGAACCTATTCTCTGCAGTAAATCTCATACTACCATTCCAAGTTCACGGAGATGTATGATTAACATCCTATGACTGTATGATTAACACTCACACCTCAGATGATAATCAGAATTTACTCCTAAGGTAAAGTCCCATTATCGATCTATGATCACGGAGATGTATGATTAACACTCCGTGAGTGTATGATTAACACTCATACCTCAGATAGTAGTAAAATTTAACCCGGAGATAGGCAATAATTAGGATAGAATCATCACTGTAAAGTTGAGATCATAGGGCATGATTAGCTCCTAGATCTCATATTACAAACAGATTATATCCATGTCAATAATAACATTAGGGCCCTTAGAAGTGTCTAACATCCCAATTACAAATTTCTATTATTATTAATGAATACCTCGGATGGGGTTCATTAAATCCCCATCCTTAATAGAACTAGCCACACATAATGAAATTTAACGGCATGATTGAAAACTAAATTGACACGAACATTAAAATACGGTAAAGAGCTTCAACATAATCCACAAATAGGTTTAATCCAAATCAGGTACAATCCCTCTTCGAAAGTGCATAAAAATGAGAACTAATCTAAATCTTACGCCTAAAAAATGAATAATAAAAATTGGAACAACCGGGCTGAATCCCCTAGAAAACTCAAAGCAAAAGCAGAAAAAATGCAAGCTGAGAAGATCCCTCTGAATCCTCAGATTTCTCTTCCAATATCTTTCTATTTCGAAACTCAAATTTGAAATTGGTCGATTGATTGACTTAAGTGGTCGATCAATCGACCAGATTGAAATTCAAATTTTAAATTTAAATTCTCCTAGTTATGTCGATGCATCGACCAAAGGGGGTCGATTGATTGAGGAAACCGGGTCCAGAGGTCCTTTGCTTTACTGTTCCGGTGTTTGATTGTTATTACGTTCTTTTGTGCTCCTTAATGCACCCAACAACCAATTTCACCTGAAACTCAGAAAAGTTTATAAATTTCATTAGATAGTCTTCATCTGATGGCTAAATATAGGTCTTTAGGGGTGAAATATTATCATATTTCAGAACTCATTCTCTGCAGTAAATCCCACACTACCGTTCCAAGATCACAGAGATGTATGATTAATATCCCATGAGTGTATGATTAACACTCACACCTCAGATGGTAATCAAGATTTACTCCTAAGGTAAAGTCTCACTATCGATCTAAGATCACAGAAATATATGATTAACATCCCGTGAGTGTATGATTAACACTCACACCTCAGATAGTAGTAAAATTTAACTCGGAGATAGGCAATAATTAGGATAGAATCATCACTGTAAAGCTGAGATCATAGGGCATGATTAGCTCCTAGATCTCAGATCACAAACAGATTGTATCCATGTCAATTATAACATTAGGGCCCTTAGAAGAGTCTAACATCCCAATCACAAATTTATATTATTATTAATGCTGATGAGTAGTGAAATATGATGATATTTCACCCCTAAATACCTACATTTAGCTATTCGATGAAGGCTATCTGATGAGAACTACTAGATTTGAAGTGTTTCAGGCAAATACAAGCAAAGTGCAGAAAACAGCCCAAAAATTCTGAAAATAATAGCAAAACACTGCAACTTTGCGTCATCAAGAACTTGGTACTACTTGCAGCTCGATTTATACCTTCAAGATGTCCGATTCATGAAATTTCCAAAACATAAAAGTTGTAGAGTTTTCTATCAGCTTTCCAACAACGCAAGAAGCATGTCAATCTGAATTCGGAGTAGAAAGATATGGCCGAAATACCGAGGCAGTATCTGATGCAAAGTTGGGCTGGAATTCACAAAAATCTGGGAAGGTCGATTAATCGAACCTTTACTCGATTAATCGAGGTACAAAAACTAGTCTGACACAGAAATGACTGTTGAAGCATATTTTTAGGGATTTTTAGGAGGGTCAATGCATCGACCCCCCAGAGTCGATTAATCGACCCTAACTTCTCGAGCCAGGGAACCTATGTAACTTGGATACTATTTAAAGCCAAATCAATTACTCGGAAGGGAGGAGATAAGAGATTAGAATTTATATTTTTTTAGACTTAGAGATAGAGAAATTAATTATTCTTTTGAGAGCTTTGTTCCTTTAATCTTTTCAGCATTCTTTTATTCAATTTAGTATTTTTGTTCAGTTGATTCCTACATTAAATTTAAAAAATTAGTAGATAGCATTATTAATTTCGTTTCTGAAGACCATCGTACTTGTGGATCAAAGAATTTCTATTGAAGGTTGAGGTATTTTTAATTAATTAAATTGATGTTATTTTTCATTCTTTAATTGTTTATGTCATTTAATTACAGCATATGTGGCTAATTGCTTAGGGATGGGGATCTAATGATTCCCATCCGAGGGATGTACTTCTAATAATATAAATCCAGGATTAAAATATGAGATCTTATTTTATGGTTGTTATGTTATCACGAACGGATGAAATTTCTGCCACTAACTAGGATCGAGTGTGTCGAGCCATGCCCTGGATCGCAAATCTGTGACGATAATTTTACCCCAATCATTGTTATGGTCTTTTTGCTTTCATCGTATGGATCTACTTACGATTATGATCCGAGATCGAGTGTGCCGAGTCATGCCCTGGATCTTAGATCTGTAATGGTAATTTTATCATAATTACTCCCTAATATGAAATCAAGTGTGCCGAGCCATGCCCTTGATCGCAGATCTATGGTGGTATTCTTGTTGAAATTTTTACCCACTTTGGGGATGATTTTTATTCAAAATCTGAGATCAAGTGTGCCGAGCCATGCCCTTGATCTCAGATCTATATATGAAAATCATCTCTGAAATTAAGTTCTAATTGCAGGGATGCAACGTGGAACCTATCCGGGTTTTGACCATTTATCTTCCATAAAAGATGTTTTTCTTCAATGGTATATCTCATAGTTTAATCCTTAGATTTATATTACGGGAAGAACAAACTAAAGATGGGAGGATTTAGCATTTTTATCTTTACCTTTATTTTTGAATTATCAGTTAAGTTTTAGTTTGTAGTCAGTAATTGTCATCTCACAAAACTAGATCATAATATTGATAGGGTACTGTTAGTTTTAGATAGATTTCTTAAATTACTGTCTCATCTTTTTAGATCTTTAAAAATAGTCTCCGTGGGAATGATCTCGTACTCCGCACCCACTATATATAATCTGATTCGTGCACTTGTGAGTAAAACATCACAATTAAAATCACATCAAATCCATACTTCGGATGGAGTTCATTAGATCCTCATCCTTAATAGAACTAGCCACACATAATGAAATTTAACGGCATGATAAAAAAGTAAATTGACATGAACATTAAAATTCCGTAAAGAGCTTCACCAGAATCCACAAAAAATTTAATCCAAATCAGGTACAATCCCTATTCGAAAGTGCATAAAAATGATAACTAATCTAAATCTTATACCTAAAAAATAAATAATAAAAACTGGAACAATCGGGCTAAATACCCTAGAAAACTCAAAGCAAAAGCATAAAAAAGGCAAGTGGAGAAGATCCCCCCGAATCCTCAGATTTCTCTTTAAATATCTTTTCGTTCCGAAATTCAAATTTGAAATTGGTCGATTGATCGACTTAAGTGGTCGATCAATCGACCAGATTGAAATTCGAATTTTGAATTTAAATTCTCCTGGTTATGTCAATGCATCAACCAAAGGGGGTCGATTAATCGAGAAAATCAGCTCCAAAGGTCCTTTGCTTTACTGTTCCGATATTTGATTGTTATTACATTCTTTTGTGCTCCTTAATGCATCCAATGACTAATTTCACCTGAAACTTAGAAAACTTCATAAATTCAATTAGATAGCCTTCATCAGATGGCTAAATGTAGATCTTTAAGGGTGAAATATTATCATATTTTACTACTCATCAAGTATCTTTCTCATAAAATAGCGTAGTAACTAGGTGCTCATAGGAATCGGGGAGGGACGACAAAAGTAATAATGTTTTGTCTTCATCCTTAACCTCTTCTCCAACATTCAATAATTCAAACATTATTCTATTGAATTCATTAAGATGTTCGTTGAGAAAAGTACCTGCCTTCATGTACATCTTGTATAATTTCTTTTTGAGATATAGACCACTTGTCAAAGATTTTGTCATGTAGAGATTCTCCAATTTGGCCCATAGCGAAGCCACCGTATTCTCCCGTATCACATTGTACGTAATCTCCTTCGCTAGATATAGTTGAATCGTACTATACGCTTGAAGTTCGAATTCTTCCCAATCACCATCAGACATATCCGCCGGCTTACCCGAAAGCCCTTTCAATGTCTTTTGCAACCCTAGTTGAATCAAGATATCCTGAACTTGTACTTACGACAAGCCAAAATTGATCGTCCCATCGAATTTCTCAACTTCGAACCTCGCATTCGAAACTTTTGTGGGCTTTGATGCCATCTCCGATCGTAGTACAGAAACTTAATTGCTCTGATACTAATTTGTTGTGCGGAAGCTTTCAAATAAACCAATGATCTCACGATGAACGATCAAATAAGAATGCAAAAATAGAATAAAATTAACCACAAACACAGAAGAGACAATATTTACGTGGTTTGACAATATACCTACGTTCACGGGCAACGATGATTCACTATTTTAATGAAAACACAAGAATATAAGAACACGCAAACCATACCAAATCTCTCCTCAAAACCCTAAATAGGTTTTCTAAAATTTTACAATGATATCTCAACACTCTAATTTGACCAAGAGCTTTCCCTTTATATAGAAGAAACAAATCCTACTTCTAATCTAAGAGAAACTAGCCTTATAGAGTCTGAACGTAACTGATGAGTACTGAAAAATGATGATATTTCACCCCTAAATACCTATATTTAGCTGTCCGATGAAGGCTATCTAATGAGAATGATTAGATTTGAAGTGTTTCAGGTAAATACAAGCCAAGTATAGAAAACAGTCCAAGAATTCTGAATATAATGTCAAAACACTGCAACTTTGGGTAATCAAGAACTTGGTGCGACTTGAGGCTAAATTTTAACCTTCAGGACGGCCGAATTATGAAATTATCAAAACATGAAAGTTGTAGATCTATTCGTCAGCTTTCCAACAGCATAAGAATCACCTCAATCTGAGTTCGGGACAGAAAGTTATGGCCACAATACCGAAGCAGTATCTGAACCAAGAAAAAGTGCTGAATTTCACGGATTTCTGGGGTCGATGCATCGACCCTATAGGTCGATTAATCGAGGCAGAGTCAGAGTCTGACACGAAACTGACACTGTAAACCTGATTTTTGGGACTTTTTTTGGCGGCTCGATGCATCAACCCTCCCTGGTCGATTAATCGATCCGAAAATATTGGCTTGGGAGACTCCCGCGACGAGGGTCTATTTAAAGCGACTCAAACACTTCGGAAAGGAGAATTAGAGTAGATTAAGGAGGAATTAGATAGAAGTAATTTTAGGAAAGAGTTTTAGTTTTAAAGTTCTTAGTTTTTAGCCATTCTTTTTCATAGTTAGACATAGAAATAGGGAAGTTTTATTATTCTTTTGAGAGCTTTGTTCCCTTTAATTTTTTAGTACTCATTCCTAAATTTTGTTCAAAGTTTATTCCTGCATTAATTTTGTTTCTGAAGATCATCATACTTGTGGATCAACGTAATTTATTTTGAAGTTTGAGGTAATTTTAATTAATGTTATTTTCCCGTCTTTATTTATTTATGTCATTTAATCATAATATGTGTGGCTAAATTTATAGGGATGGGGATCTAATGATTCCCATCCGAGGGATGTACTTTTAATAATATAAAGTAAGGATTAAAATATGAGATTTTATTTTATGGTTGTTGTGCTATCATGAACGGATGAAATCCCCGCCACTAATCGGGATCGCGTGTGCCGAGCCATGCCCGGGATCTCAAATCTATGACGGTAATTTTACCCAATCATTGTTATGGTCTTTTTGCTTTCATCATGTGGATCTAATTACGATTATGTTCTGGGATCGAGTGTGCCAAGCCATGCCCTGGATCTTGGTTCTGTAATGGTAATTTTATCTTAAATACTCCCTAATCTGAATAAAGTGTGCCTAGCCATGCCCTTGATTTCAGATTTGTAAGTGGGATTCTTGTTGGAATTTTCACCCACTTTGGGGATGATTTTTATTTGAACCTGAGATCATGTGTGCCTAGCCATGCCCTTGATCCCAGATCTATATATGAAAATCATCTAAGTCCTGATTGCAGGGATGCAATGTGGAACCTAGTAGGGTGTTGACCATTGATCTTCCATAAAAGATATTTGTTACCAATGAAATATCTCATAATTTAATCCTTAGATTTATATTATAGGAAGAACGGACCAAAGATGGGAGGATTTAGCATCTTTATCATCATCTTCACTTTTACTTTTGAATTATCAATTGAATTTTAGTTTGTAGTCATTAATTACCATCTCATCAACCGCTTAAATCATAAAATTGGTAGAATACTGTTAGATCTTAATAGATTTCTAGAATTGCTTGTCTCTTTTAGATATTTCAAAATTAGTCCTCGTGGGAACGATCTCGTACTCCGCACCCACTATATACAAACCGATTCGTGCACTTGCGAGTAAAACATTACAAAAAAAAATCCACATCAAGTTTTTGGCGCCGTTGCCGGGGATCAAATTAAGAAAATCTGAATTTTTGGTAGACAGTAAATTTTAGGAATTTTCGAGGATTAAAATAATATTTCTGCTTAATTAAAAAAAAAAAAAAAAAAAATTTCAGAAATTTCAAATTTAAAAATTTTTAATTAAAAAAAAAAAAAAAAAAAATTTTTGCTGGGAGTTGATGCATCGACCCCCATTGTCGATGCATCGACCTTGCCTCGATTGATCGAGTGTGACTCGATCAATCGATTTTTTTTTTTTTTTTTTTTTTTAAATTTCTTTAAAAATTTTGAGGTTTTCCTGCCTGAAACCTCCACTCTGTGCATCATTTTCATGCACACTAGGTCTTCTAAAGAGAGAAATTTAGAACCGTTAAATTCTGAGATCGAACGTGCCTGTCAGTCAAATCGTAAGGACGTTAGATCAAGGCAGAAATTTTTAAGTGAATCATCCACTGAAGTCAATATGACTGACAACATGAATGGGCAACTCGAACAAGAGGAAGAACCAACATTGACAGAACTGTTTTCTCCGATAACTACAAATACCCCATCATGCATTGTATACCCCGCCACACCTGGTGGCCGGTTTGAAATTCGGACAAATGTCATCCAAATCCTTCCAATCTTTCATGGCATGGAGCGAGAAGATCCATACCAGCACGTTAAAGACTTCGATGCGCTCATCTGTTACCAAAATTTCAAATGAAGAATCATGTTAGTCAGGCTTATTTCCTTTCTCAATAAAGGATAAAGTAAAAGTATGGTTAAATTCTTTACCATCGGGATCCATAACCACCTGGGATCAGATGGTCAAAAAGTTTTTGTCAAAGTTCTTCCCTATGGCGAAGACGAATGTCCTTAGACGTAAAATCACGGATTTCACGCAAGAGGAAGATGAGAGATTATATGAAGCTTGGGATAGATTCATGGATCTCTTACTCAAATGTCCGCACCATGGATACTCAAAGTGGAGACTGGCCCAGTGTTTCTACAATGGACTAAATCAACCAAATAGACATCTGGTGGAGTCAATGAATGGCGGAGGATTCCTGAGCCTTAAAGAAACCGAATCTTATGCTTTCTTAGAAAAGCTAGCTGAGGATTCTCAGCACTGGGATTTCACAAAGACTCGGGAACAACCAGTCAAAGCCCGTGATCAAGCCGGGAGTTCAACCAAGAAAGGAGGACTATATGTAGTAAAGGATTCCCCAGATCTGATGGCTAAAATTGATTTCCTCACTCAACAAGTGGAGGAATTGAAAATAAAGAAGAATGTGCATATGGTCAATACACACAACCTGAGCCATGTTCAATTTGTGCAAGTCCAATGCATATGGCAGATGATTGTCCTTCAATGCAGAACTATCATGAAGACACATCTGAACAACTAAATGTTGTGAATAATTATGGGCAGAATCAAGGAAACGTTTTCAATGAGAATAACCCAAATAGCTGGAGATACCACCCAAATTTCTCATGGAAACAAGATAATCAAAGAATGCAGCCCAGGAAACAGGGGACGAACTTTTATCCCCAACAAAATTTCAATCAAGGACCGCAGCAGAACTACAGTCAAGGGCAATTTCAGCAGCAAGGGTTCAACAACCCAAATCAATTTCAATACAATCAAAATCAGTTAGGCGTACCACGCAAATGAACCAGAATTTTCGGTTATTTACCAATGGGAGGTTATCAAAACCAACCACAACAAAATTTTGTGCCGACATTTTCACCACACCGGATTTAACAACCCACAGGAAAATCTCCCAACGCCCTCATACACAAACCGAGGACCATGAAACTCATTCATTCTCACACGTCCTCAATCTCTAAAATAGAGACCCAAATTGGGCAATTGGCATCCTTTCTCTGAAAGAGAAAAGGTTCGTTCAAGCCAACTGCTCCTAACCCAAGGGGCCAAATGGTTGTTGAACAAACATCAACTTCAACACAAGAGGAGAATCAATATGATTCAATCACAACGTTGAGATCTGGAAAGCGGTCGATAACAAAGTAGTGTTGCGAGGAGGAGGAAGGAAGAGTCTAATGGAGAAGAAATCAAGAGAGAAATTGATGACAAAGTACAAGCAAAAGAAATATCAAATTACAAGACCGAATGGAAGAAAAGTTTTGTTCAAAGCACCATGCATCAAAGATTGATGGGACCACTGAGAGATTGTGGTGTGGAAGGAATAAATGAGATTTTCAAGCAATTAAATATTAATATTCCCTTTCTGCATGCCATCCGTCAAGTACCTGCTTATGCTAAATTTTTGAAGGAATTGGTCATAATAAAAAGAAAGACCAATATTCAAAAGGCTTTCTTAGCCGAGCTGGTTAGTTCAGTGTTGCAAGCAAAGCTCCCAATCAAATACAAGGACCCAGGTTGTCCTACAATCTCGATCATCATCGGCGATAACCGTATTGATCAGGCCCTTTGGATTTAGGAGCAAGTGTCAACTTGTTGCCTTATTCGTATAAGGAGCTCGAATTGGGAGAACTTAAGACCACCGCGATGACCCTTCGCTTAGCCGATCGGTCAGAAGATCCCTCGAGGAATTGTGGAAGATGTCCTCATCAAGGTGGATTCTTTCTACTTTCCGTAGATTTTGTTGTTCTAGACACCTGAACCAAAGATCAAATTTGAAGAATAATATTCCGTGATTCTAGGAAGACCATTCCTAGCAACCTCCAATCTGTTGATCAATTGTCGAAATGGGATCATAAATCATCATTAGAATATGACAAGGAACTCAACATTTTTAATATTGCCAAGCAGCCCATGGAGGATGATGAACATGCACAAGCATGCATACTCGATGAAACTGTAGAGGAAATATTTCATGCATCTGAATCTGAAGATCCTTTAGCAGCTTGCCTTGCACATTTTGGAAAAAATTTCGATGTGGATCAACTAATCCAAGAAGTAAATCACATGTTGGACTCCACACCACGTCTGGGTGAAGAACAGGAAATAGAGTGTGGAACTCAAATTGAATTAATCAAGGAAAAGCCGAAAGAGGAGGAGAAAGTGTCCTTAGAGCTTAAACCTCTTCCGGAAAATCTCAAGTATGCCTACCTGGGGGAGAATGAAGCTCAACCCGCTATAATATCATCAACACTGGATGCGAATCAGCAAGGCCAACTCATGAATGTACTCAAAGAGCACCAAAGTGCCCTCGGTTGGTCGATAAAAGATATCAAAGGCATTAGTCCAACGGTGTGTATGCACCGAATCCATTTGGAGGACAATGCTAAGCCTTCTAGGGAACCACAGAGGAGACTGAACCCTATAATGCAAGATGTGGTCCGAAATGAGGTAATCAAACTTTTAGATGCTGGAATCATATACCCCATCTCGACAAGAATGGGTCAGCCCCACACAAGTGGTCCCTAAGAAATCGGGAATCACAGTGGTGAAGAATGAAGAAAACATACTGGTCCCTACAAAAATTCAAACAGGGTGGAGAGTGTGCATTGATTATCGGAAGTTAAATTTGATGACGAGGAAAGATCACTTTCCACTTCCGTTTATCGATCAGATGTTAGAAAGATTGGTCGGGCATAAGTACTATTGCTTTCTCGATGGCTATTCCGGGTATAACCAAATAGTCATTGCACCGGAGGATCAGGAGAAGACCACTTTCACATGTCCTTTTGGTACTTTCTCCTACCGACGAATGCCATTTGGGCTTTGTAATGCACCAGCTACATTCCAAAGATGTATGCTGAGTATTTTTTCGGATATGGTCGAGCGATTCCTGAAAGTCTTCATGGACGACTTCTCGATACATGGAAACAGTTTTGCTGACTGTTTGAATCATTTGTCGCTAGTGCTTGCACGATGCCAGGAGAAGAACCTTGTTCTTAATTGGGAAAAATGTCACTTCATGGTTAAAGATGGCATTGTTTTGTGACACATCATATCGTCCCAGGGTATTGAGGTCGATAAGGCTAAAGTTGATTTAATTGCCGACCTACCACCACCGAGGACAATGAAGGAAATCAGATCTTTTCTGGGCCACGCCGGTTTTCTGAGCGTTTTATTAAAGATTTCGATGAAGATAGCACGCGCTCTGCCTTACTTTCAAAGATGCCTCATTCATCTTTGATGATAAATGTTCGAGCCTTTGAAACCATTAAGGCGAATTGATAAAAGCTCAATAATTCAATCTCCAACTGGGCCTTCCGTTCAAATTATCTTGACATACTCTGATTATGCAATTGGAGCTGTTTTGGGGCAACGAATAGAAAAATTACCGAATGTAATCTACTATGCGAGTCGCACTCTCAACGATGCCCAGTTGAACTACTCGACCACTGAAAAGGAATTTTTGGCGGTAGTTTTCGCGTTAGATAAATTTTGATCCTATTTATTAGGATCTAAAGTTGTGGTATTCACAGATCACGCTGCGCTGCGTTATCTGTTCGTTAAGAAAGATGCTAAGGCACGTTTAATTAGGTGGATCTTGTTGTTGCAAGAGTTCGATTTGGAGATTAAGGACAAGAAAGGTTCAGAAAATGTGGTGGCCGATCACTTGTCACGAATAATTATTGAGAAACCTGACGAGCCTGTTCTGATCTTGGAGCACTTCCCGGATGAACAGTTGTTCAGGATTGATTGCCCACCTTGGTATGCGGATCTTGTCAATTTCCTAGTCACCGAGAAATTACCTCACCATTGGTCAAAGAATGAGAAATCTATTTTCTTAGCTCGGGTGAAACACTATTTTTTCGAAGATCCGTACTTATTCAAATACTGTCTTGATCAAATCACACGAAGATGTATTCCTGAATCTGAGCAACCACGAATCATCTCGTTCTGTCATGAGTTAGCTTGTGGAGGCCACTTTAGTTCCAAAAAGACTGCAGCTAAGATCTTTCAAAGTGGTTTTTACTGGCCGACGATATTTAAGGATTGTCATCACCATTGCAAATCCGGTCACAACTGTCAAATGCTTGGCCGAATCTCAAAGCGCAACATGATGCCGCTCAATCCAATTTTAGAAGTTGAATTATTTGATGTTCGGGGGATCGATTTTATGGGTCCTTTCCCGAATTCGTTTGGAAATACGTTCATTCTTGTCGGTGTTGACTATGTTTCGAAATGGGTAGAGGTCGTGGCTTGTAAATCTAATGATCACAGAGTAGTGATCAAATTTCTCAAGGATCAAGTATTTTCACGTATTGGTATTCCAATGGCGATAATCAGTGATGGTGGAAAGCACTTTTGCAATAAAGTGTTCACCCAATTAATGAAGAAATATAGTGTCACACACAAAGTTGCTACACCTTACCATCCTCAGACAAGTGGCCAAGTTGAAGTCTTGAATCAGGAACTTAAGCGGATTTTAGAAAAGACAATCAATCCGAACCGTAAAGACTGGTCGTTAAAGTTGAATGACGCTCTATGGGCGTATAGAACTGCATTTAAAACTCCGATTGGCATGTCGCCGTATCGGTTGGTCTTTGGTAAAGGATGTCACCTCCCAGTTGAATTGGAACATCGAGCATTTTGGGCCGTTAAGTCATTGAATTTCGATCTCACAATCTGGTACCCAAAGGGGTCTCCAAATAAATGAATTAGAGGAAATCCGTGCTGATGCATATGACTGTGCTAAATCGTATAAGGACCGTATGAAACGGGTTCATGATCAATCTATTCTGCAGAAATCGTTCGTTGTTGGTCAACAAGTTCTACTCTACAATTCCTGACTTCATCTATTTCCGGGGAAACTAAAAACCCGTTGGAGTGGTCCTTTCAAAATCTCTCGAATACTCCTCAATGGGACAGTTGATATTATCAACCCGAAACACGAGAATATTTTTTGAGTTAACGGTCAGCGATTGAAACCGTTCCTTGAGAATGCGATTGCATTCTCTGACACTATTTCTTTGAGTGAGCCACTGGCTCACCCTGACTGAGCGATTCCCAAGGTCGAGCTATCGACTTTAAACTAGCGCTCATTGGGAGGCAACCCAATTGTGTATTTTCCGTTTGGTTTTGTTTTATTTTGTTTTTTTTTTTTTTTTTTAATTTTGGACTCGATGCATCGACCCCTTTGTGCTCGATTAATCGACCCTTTTGGTCGATTAATCGAGAGTATTTAATGGAGTCTCCTTTTTCAAGGAGACTGCATTTATGACGGTTTGACTTTTTCTTTAGTCGATTAATCGACTCCTTGAGTCAATGCATCGACTGCACATTTTGAAAATTATGCTGTCTTGAAAATCTGTCAGTTTTGTTTTTATTTGATGTCGATTAATTGATTCTTTGTGAGTCGCTTAATCGACCTTTATTGCGGGGCATGCGTTTTTGGTTTTTATCTGCCTCGATTAATGTCGATTAATCGAGGAAGTACGTCGATTAATCGACTTTTCCACTTCCGGACGTTGCGTCTTTTCACTTAAAGACGTTGCGTGTTTCCATGCGCCGACTACTCGACGCCGTTATGGAGTCGATTAATCGACCCTCTTGGTCGATTAATCGATTATTTTGCGTGTGTCCGTCCCGAGAGGACGCCTTGGCGCCTATTTAAATGGAGCAGTCTCACTACGATTTTCATTGAGTTTGTTTTTTTTTACTGTCTCCGATATTCCGACAGTGTAATCATGGCTTCGACCTCTGCCGCGCCGCAAAGACTTGTACAACGCCCTGCTGGTCATCCACGTGATCAGCCAAGTGATCGCTTCCCGACCCGCGACCTATGTTCCGAATATGTTTTTGATCTTGCGGTTTTTCAAGCACTGCCTATCTGCGCCGTTTCCCTCGCCTATGCGATGGCTCTCAATGCCCATTTTCTCCTCACTCCACCCGTGATCAAAGTGTTCGAACGCGTTGTTCAGTTATTCTATCAGAATATGGCATGGGTGCCCGCCTCCATCGAGAATCAAGTCGCCACCCACTTCACTATTACAATTGATGGGTGGTCGCGCCCGATTTATCCGCACACCATTGCGGAGGTCTTTAATGTTTCGTGCGAGCGCCCTCACAATCACATTATGGGTGAGGAACTCGACGAGTCTCAGGAGGATATAATCAACGAGATGTGCCGCGGCATATTTTCTTCTGGGATCGCCACTAGGCGATCGGCGTTGCCGCGCCCGCTTTTATTTTGGGATAGTGTGGTCAGTAGCAATCTCTGCCCCCGTGGCCACGTTTCAGAGCGCACCGGTGATCGGGTTCAAGCACTTTATGGGGCCCACCGCAATTCATGGATCAACGTGCCCAGGATTATTCATGATGGCATGTGGCGATGCCATGACGAACTCACTAAACCTACAACTGGTGAAGCCCCGTTGGTCTACTTCCCCTATTATGTTATGAAGTTGCTTAATTTTTTTCGTTTCCCGTTCTACCGGGATGATGATATCGGGGACCTTGCATTCTTTCGTTATGGTGCGTCCCAATGGAACCGCAGTATGCATCTCTTGGGAAATATCCCTGATGCCCCTGCTGATGCACCAGCCCAACCGGCTCCCCCACGCCAGCGTCGCCGAGTCCGCCAGGATGACCAACATGCACCTGATCAAGGACCCGAGGAGGGTGTGTCGCTGGGTTCGCTCCAAGCCCAAATTCACTCTTTACAAGAGGAGCAGCAGCGACAACATGGTGCACTCCTGCGTCGTAGCCACTATGATCGTTCCTTCCTCCATCAGATCGGGCAGCGCATGCGGCCTGATAGTTATGATGAGATGCGCACCAGGGCCCGCCAGGCCGAGGAGGATGGAGATGATTAGTTTGATTAGTATAGGATTAGGATTTTTCGTTTTGTGTTATTTTTCTTTCTTTTGTTTAGGCTATTTATTTTAGGAGTCAAATCAGAAGTGTCCATGTAATCATCGTATTTATCAATGAAGAAGTGTGTTTTCTAATCTGTGTGGGATTGTCAAAATTTTGCTTATTACCTGTTGCCTTTAGAGTAGTTGAAAAGCACCATTAAAATGCCATTTTTTAAAAAAAAATTCAACTCTCTGCCAAGATGGTGTCGATTAATTGAGGGTTATACTCGATTAATCGACCCACTGTTTGCGAAAAAAAAAAAAAAAAAAAAATTTTTTAGGAGGTCGATGAATCGACCCCTATGTCGATTAATCGACCCCCAAAGGGTCGATGCATCGACCTTCTGGGTTCGATTAATCGACCCTATGTTGAAAAAAAAAAAAAAAAAAAAAAAAAATTTTTGGGAGTCGATGCATCGACCCCACTGTCGATTAATCGACCCCCAAAGGGTCGATGCATCGACCTTCTGGGATCGATTAATCGACCCCACCGTTTTTTGTTTTTTTTATTTATTTTCTTTGCGACGGCACTCCTATTGGAACTCTAATTTGTCACTTTTCTCACGCCCGTGGACTCCCTTAGCCGTACTGCCACACTTTTTATTGTTTCTGTTTTGGAGGACACCTCTTTCCACTCCTACTCTAACTCTATATATTTTTTTCCCTTTATATTCACCTTTAGGCTCACTTTTCATTAACTCTGCACAATCTTTCTTATGGCCCGACGATTATATCTCACCAGAGCACAATTATCAAAGATGGAGGAGACTGCTAAAAAGTGGGAGCGCCGCTCTCATCGGACGGTCCCTTTTGTGCCAAACAATGTTGAAATCATCGACCACGATCCGATGATCGTTCCTTACTAGAGAGAACATTCTAGAAAAAAGGTAAATCGCTCCAAATCTCCTACACCGTGCTTCAATACTGATATCGAGATAATTGATGTGATGCCGTCACCGTCTCCCCCATCTTCATCTCCTACTTTCACCTCCCCACCTCCATCCATACAATTGGCGGTGTCTCATCAATTTCCCCTTGATCTTTGGGTGAAATTGTTCCCTGTGCCTAAGAATATCAATTTAAGTGATCCGAGGTGGATGGGTCCGCCTACCAATGATTAACAGAGTTGGATTCATGTTTAGTTTAGGATTTAGAATTTCGGCTTTTTAGTTTTTTCTTCTTTCCTTTTTGTTTTGTTTTGTTTCGTTTCGATTGTTTTTAATTCCCTCAATAGTGTAACCATATTCCCTTCAATATATTTTTTGTCATGTTTCAATTTGATGCACATATTCTCTGCACCTGATCTTTGTGTTGAGGTACTTTTTTCAAACAGGTTTGGGGGTGCGCTACTTCTTTCAGTCAATGCGGACATTGTCATCTTTAGGTTTGGGGGTATGGTTATTTATTTTGCGTCACTTATATGTTTTATCTGAAAAAAAATTTAAAAAAAAATATATAATAATAAATAAAATTTAATTTTGAAGTCATCATGCACATTATTTTACGATTGTTTTCAAACTTTAGTTGATGATGCATGTGAATTTAATTTTGAGAATACTAGTGTCATATTTTAATTACTTGTATCTAAGATGATGAAGCTGAATGTGAAATGTTGTGGATAATTTTGATATTCATGCCTAGAATTTTTACACTGATACCAAGCTAAGACTTAGAAATCGATGAACTGTTTTGAATGTTGAATTTTAGGATCTCAGTGGAGACTAAATCCATTGAGCTTTAGAGCTAATTTCCCGTCATTGATGAGTGAATATATAAACTCGGAGTTTTCTTTGAATACGACTTATTTTGCATTATCTCATACACTTCATTTTGACTTGTGACTTTGCATGAAATCAAATTCATATCATTATGCTAGAATGTACTGTATATCTACTCAAGACAAATAGGCAAGGTTACTATCTTTTAAGGACATAATTGAAGGCCATCTTTGGCTCGTTTGTGCTTAAAATGCCCCACCTCAAATAAATTTATCTTTCTAGTACCCCTTTGAGCCTATTAAAAATTTTACCTTTATACATCCTTTGATAAGCCACGTTAACCTTTAACCCTTCACCATTTCTGAAAATTCAGCTTTACCCTTCTTATTTCTGAGAAATTAGGAACGAGAGATGAGAGTGAACGAAATGAGAGTAAGTGGAGAGATACTGAGTTGTGATGTTTACTGAGAGTGTATGGCAAAAATAAAAAGAAAAAGGGGGGAGAAAAAGAAAAAAAAAATTGTGAAAAATAATGAAAAATCTGAGGTGCTTCAAGAAAAGGAAATTCAAAAGAAAAAGTGAGTTGAGAAAAATAGAAAAAAAATTGAAAAAAATAGTGAGAGATTAGAAAATAAATAGAAGAGAAATAGAAAAAATCAAAAAGGTGTTTCTTTTCCAATTTCTCAGAAACTTTGAATCCCAACTTCCAATTCTTTCTTACCCTTTCCTGAGCCCCATTACAACCTTAAAAAGACCTTCATGATCTGATCTTGCATTAGTAACTGCCTTGTGGAGAGTAAATATGTGATACTTATGACACTTGATATGACATGCTTAGGATATACAAGTATCTTCTTATGAGATTTATTTTTGTTCATTGATTGCATCGTGTTTCATTTATCATGTGAGACCTTTTTATTTGCTTTGTATTGACCTCTCACATATGTGCGAAAACTTATCCATTATCGGTGTCTGTATATTTTGAGAGTATACCTAAAGTGAGGATTGAGTCAAAACAACAGATCCAACGGTTTTCCGTTTGAATTAGTTCTGAGATGAATGAATTTTGGTTTGGTTATGCACACACTTCACGTTTAAGCATGAATGGATGAGCTATCTAACGATTTGAGCATTAGAGTAATTTGAAAGGATATTAGTATGATTAGTATAACATTGTTATCTAAAATTGAGAATTAGCATGTTAAATAGATTAATGATTTTTGTTTTTGAATGGTATATATGTTATCAAAATTATATTTTGAAAACTCAATTTTATCGATGATTTCAAAAATATATTGAAGTTTGTGGATAACTTCACTGTAAACTCTCAGGAGACACAACTCCTCACTAGGATCACCTAGGGGTTTAAAGGCTTGTTGCACATGCTAAGTGCAATCGTGTTCCCTACGAAAGTGGCATTTATATTCTTTAGTTTGCTTTGCTCGATGATTAGCAAAGTGTAGGTTTGGGGGTATGATGAGTACTGAAAAATGATGATATTTCACCCCTAAATACCTATATTTAGCTGTCCGATGAAGGCTATCTGATGAGAATGATTAGATTTGAAGTGTTTCAGGTAAATACAAGCCAAGTATAGAAAACAGTCCAAGAATTCTGAATATAATGTCAAAACACTGCAACTTTGGGTAATCAAGAACTTAGTGCGACTTACGGCTATATTTGGACCTTCAAGACGGCCAAATTACGAAATTGTCAAAACATGAAAGTTGTAGATCTTTTCGTCAGATTTCTAACGGCGTATTAATCACCTCAATCCGAGTTCGAGACAGAAAGTTATGACCAAAATACCGAAGTGGTGTCTGAACCAAGAAAAAGTGCTGAATTTCACGGATTTCTGGGGTCGATGCATCGACCCTATAGGTCGATTAATCGAGGCAGAGTCAGAGTCTGACATGAAACTGACACTGTAAACCTGATTTTTGGGACTTTTTTTGGCGGCTCGATGCATCGACCCTCCCTGGTCGATTAATCGATCCGAAAATATTGGCTTGGGAGACTCCCGCGACGAGGGTCTATTTAAAGCGACTCAAACACTTCGGAAAGGAGAATTAGAGTAGATTAAGGAGGAATTAGATAGAAGTAATTTTAGGAAAGAGTTTTAGTTTTAGAGTTCTTAGTTTTTAGCCATTCTTTTTCATAGTTAGACATAAAAATAGGGAAGTTTTATTATTCTTTTGAGAGCTTTGTTCCCTTTAATTTTTCAGCACTCATTCCTAAATTTTGTTCAAAGTTTATTCCTGCATTAATTTTGTTTCTGAAGATCATCATACATGTGAATCAACGTAATTTATTTTGAAGTTTGAGGTCATTTTAATTAATGTTATTTTCCCGTCTTTATTTATTTGTCATTTAATCATAATATGTGTGGCTAAATTTATAGGGATGGGGATCTAATGATTTCCATCCGAGGGATGTACTTTTAATAATATAAAGTAAGGATTAAAATATGAGATTTTATTTTATGGTTGTTGTGCTATCATGAACGGATGAAATCCCCGCCACTAATCGGGATCGCGTGTGCCGAGCTATGCCCGGGATCTCAAATCTGTGACGGTAATTTTACCCAATCATTGTTATGGTCTTTTTGCTTTCATCGTGTGGATCTAATTACGATTATGTTCTTGGATCGAGTGTGCCGAGCCATGCCCTGGATCTTGGTTCTGTAATGGTAATTTTATCTTAAATACTCCCTAATCTGAATAAAGTGTGCCTAGCCATGCCCTTGATTTCAGATTTGTAAGTGGAATTCTTATTGGAATTTTCACCCACTTTGGGGATAATTTTTATTTGAACCTGAGATCATGTGTGCCTAGCCATGCCCTTGATCCCAGATCTATATATGAAAATCATCTAAGTCCTGATTGCAGGGATGCAATGTGGAACCTAGTAGGGTGTTGACCTTTTATCTTCCATAAAAGATGTTTGTTACCAATGAAATATCTCATAATTTAATCCTTAGATTTATATTATAGGAAGAACGGACCAAAGATAGGAGGATTTAGCATCTTCATCTTTATCATCATCTTCACTTTTACTTTTGAATTATCAATTGAATTTTAGTTTGTAGTCATTAATTACCATCTCATCAACCGCTTAAATCATAAAACTGGTAGAATACTGTTAGATCTTAATAGACTTCTAGAATTGCTTGTCTCTTTTAGATATTTCAAAATTAGTCCTCATGGGAACAATCTCGTACTCCGCACCCACTATATACAAACCGATTCGTGCACTTGCGAGTAAAACATTACAAAAAAAAATCCACATCAGTAACTAAGCCATTGCCAGTTAGAGCCAAACTATAATTCAACCCCCAACTTAGAGTCAGACTACAATTTAACCTCTAAGTTAGAGTCAACCTCCAAGTTAGAGTCAAACTACATCAGTTCGTGCTCGATTAAGCGAATTTCCCCGCATACTTGTCTTCGAGGCTCTAACCTAGTAGATTTTTAGAAAACCTCGGGCGAAAAGCAACTTTGAATTACAAAATGGAGATCATTTTTTCGAGGGAGCTAAAATTTGCACATGATATTTTTACTGTGGCACATGATGATGGAGTACTAATCGTTGCGACCAAACAAATCATCTAGTCATATCCCAATTTTCTTAAAAAAAATTTCCAACAAATTTGCATGCTTTAATCTAGGGCTCTCAATGGGCTGAATTAGGGCCGGATTGGGGTTCAATCCGGCCCTAACCTACCCGAGCCAGGTTCTCAAATTTTTCAGCCCAACCCTAACCCAGGCTACGATGTACTCAGCCCAAGCTCGGCCCCTATCGGGCCAGGCCGGGCTTGGGCGTTTTCCGGTCTTTTTTCTGCTTATTTTTTTCTAATTAAATTTGGTTGGGCTATTTTTTGGGTTATATTTCCTAATAAAATTTGGTTGGGCTGTTTTTTTTTCTAATAAAAGTTTGAACAAGGTTAAAAATTTAACTTAATAATTATATTAACATTATAGAGGCTCAGGTATATCCTTTTATTAATGTATTTCATTTTAGTGGGAGGCAGAGATAGAGGAGTTTGTGGGAGGCTGTCGACCGTCAACCCAACCGGCCACCGGGGTTTTGCATCTATACCGGTGTGCAAGAGAGAGAGAGAGAGAGAGAGAGAGAGGCAAAGAGGGTGTTGTCCACTTGTGTCTCTGCGAGCTTGCGACGCCGACGATAGAGTGAGAGAGATTGAGATTGGGGATATGAGAGGGCATAGATAGCTTAGTTCTTAAGAGAGTAGAGAGAGACTTGAGAACCCTAGCTTAAACCCCTATTTATTGAATGAACTTGTAGATGCCTTTTTTGCTTAAATGCCCCTAACCTTAAACCGTTCAACGGTTTAATCTCAAGGCACTTAAGTAAATTATATTTAATTAAAAGATTTTTTTTTTATAACTTTAAAATGATATATATATATATATATATATATATATATATATATATATATATATATCATTCAATAAATAGGGTGTTGGAACACTCAACCCAAGCCCGACTCGGATTGATCTGGGTTGCAACATGTTTAGCCCGGTCCGGATGCCAGGCCGGGTTTGCTTGATAGAAAGTACCACTTTTTCCAGGCGGGGTGTGGGCTAAAATTCGGGCTGGCCTGGGCCATTGAGAGCCCTACTTCCTTCTATCTCTACAAGCTCCCTTGGTCCATCATTCATGCCACACTATCTCATTTTCTATATACATCTAAGACCTTTCCAAAGAGGGTTTTCTTCAAAGGAACAATCCATTGACTTCTTGAAATCCGACGATGTAGATCGCGTTTCACTCCAATCTTCCACACACTAGATATTGAGATAATGGGCCTACTAGCAGATAGTCATATGTTGATTCCATGTGGAACCATGGAATAAAAAATCGGCCGATACCGATACGAATCGGCGATATATATCGGTTTCTCGGTAAACCGATACGTATCGGCCTCGATACTTATCAGTCCTTCATGGACCGATACCCGAGTCCGCTACCGATTTTGACACCTTGTGTGAACTCATCCTAAGTAGCGAGCGGGAACACAACCTACCATCAAACATGGTTCATGTTCACTTTTCTAGATGTATGCCATGTGGAATCAACATTTGACTGTCTGATAGTAGGCCCATGTAATATCTCAAAAAAATTGAGCGTTAAACATTGACCTTGGGATCTGTGCCCGACTGGTCGTAGGTTTGATCAAGTGATGGTCAAATAATGAACTCATGGAGTGATGAACTGACATGGTGCATATGTGACCTAAGTGTAGTGAATGGTATTAGTTTTGAGCCACATACACTTATCTCTGGTGTATGCGCTTAACACCGAAATCGAAGAGAGGATATAAGGGTTTAATAACCCTAGAATCCTTTGTTTTGGTTGGTGAAGGATTTAAGAAGAGACAGAGAGAGAGAGAGAGGGAGAAAACAAGAGGAGTTATTGAGGTAGGAGTGAATGCAAATCAAGGGCTGATTAGAGCATTTAATGCCGGATTTCAACGCATGAGGAGCCGTTGAAGCAAAAGCTGGAGCCTTAGCCATTCCAACCTAAATATTGATCAATTTGAGATTGATTGAAGGTGAGTTTCTAATTGAAGTAAATGCATAGATTGTAGGTGATTAAAATCAGTCAAATGTAGCTAAAGGATAGATTAAAGGCTTAGAAAAATGAAAGAAAAAGAAAAGGAAAAGATTTGGAAGAACAACCCGAAAGGGGGCTGAATCTGGCCAAATCGATTAATCGAAATCGATGTTCGATTAATCAATTTTGGTCTAGAAGTTGAAAAGTCAGGGATGCCCAATTTCGATTAATCAATTTGGAAATCGATTAAACGATGTTGAAGGTCGATTAATCAATTTAGAAATCGACTAATCGACTGGGTACCTCCAGTGGCTGGAGAAACAAGACTTGGGAAAATCGACTAATCGAGTTAGGAAATCAATTAATCGATTTTGGATTTCGATTAATCGATTTCGGATCGACTAATCGATTTTGGACTTTTAACCACTCGATTTGATAATCGACTTTACTATGTTAAGGAATTCGATTAATCGATTTGGGATCGATTAATCGATTTTGGATCTCAATTAATCGATTTTAGGAATCGATTAATCGATTTGGGTTTCGATTAATCGATTTTGGGAATCGATTAATCAATTTTGACAGTTTCAATTGACTTTCTAGTTTGACCTTGAGATTTATGAAGGGTCTAGGAGCTTCTTTATTACATCTTTAGTGATGTATTGCATATGTTATGATGTACCATAGGTGGTACGTATGAAAGCAAGTACAAGGAGCCGCGTGGGACCTTGAGGCTTGGACCTTCGGAGACCTGAGGTAGGGAACACCTTGAACATGTATTTTAATTGCAAAAGCATGTATGTAGTGATATAGAACTCAAACTGAAAAATATTTTAACTGTGTAAATCTTTGTGAAAAGGGTGCGTGTGTGACACCAAGAATGTGATAAAGGCATCTGTGTGATGCGAGTAACTAAGACCAAGTAATCAAATGAGAATGAGACATCCCCAGGGATGAGAAAGTAATAAAAGCATCAGTGTGATGCGAGTAAATCAGACATCCCAGGGATGTAAATATAATTGAATAACTACTGTTGAGACCTAACTGATATAAGATATCACTTTACACGGTGAACAACTATATGTAAAGCACATGTTATTTTTGTTATTTGAGGTTTGATTAGAATACTTCACCGACGTGGCGGAATACCTACGACTGACTCGGCAGATATCCATGACCGGTAAGGCGGTTAATCCGTACACCAGTGCGGAGGTCTATCCGTACACGGTAAGCACATCCCAAGGATGTTGAGATGACATTTAACCCCGCCCCCTATTAAGAAAGGGGCTTGGGTAGTATTCTAAGGAAATACATATAACAACTATCTATTTAGGCGACGATGGTGGGTATTTCATCGGGGCTCGATGCTATATTGCTCGAGGATTACTTAAGTTGAAGAATTAAGTTTTGCTTTAGGCCTGTTCAGTGTCATTCATGATAAATCAACAGTAAAGTAAAACATGCAAACTACCAGTAAACTTGAATGCAAATTACCATCTTTTAAAACTATTTTCTAGCAAATGCATAGACATATCATGCTTTGAATATCATGGAATATATGTGAGATTTTGACTTATATGTTCATTGTGTTGTTCCCTATTGAGCTAGGATGTAGCTCACCCCTTTAAACTATACGTCGCAGGTCTATTATTAGCAGCAGCCGAGGCTTCGGGAGACGTAGATCCTGGTGATTCGGATTACGTGCCTGGGGACGAGTTGGAGCCTCCTCCCGATAACTTCTTCTAGGAGACTCTGCTGTGTACTTTGATAGAGAGTAGTTTTGAGAGCAGATTATACGGCTTGGTATGTCAAGCCTTTATTTTGATAAACAATGTAATTATACTTCGATATTCTTTTTGGCGAACCATCTGGGGTGATCTGCTTATCACCGATGGTTCGGATCGGTTCTCTGTTCATGCAGTGGCATAAAAGTAGAACTGTCTTTTGTATGTGTCAGATGGGCATATTGATTTCTTTTCCGCTTATGTAGTTATTTGCTTATCTCTTTATTATTACTTGTTATACCAATGTTCCGTATATATCCATGGGACCCGATTTGGAGGATCGTGCTGATGGCACGGGTTTCAGGGTGTCGAAATTCGGGTTGTCACAGCCCATGACCTCAAGACCTAGTGTGTGGACTGATGGAACGAAAAATGATCTTCATTATCGATCATTTAAAGCAGTCAACAGTTTTTTCCTTTGTTCAAGTGAGGTGACTGTAACATAAAGTAATATGGTAGAAACACCAACCTCCACCATGTGATTCAAACTAGTCGATGGTTTTCAGACGTTAACACTCTCAATAATCCGGTTGGTGCAAATTGAGGTATTCTTTTTAAAATGCCAATTCTCAAATGTGATCTTAGGGTTACTTTTTGGGGTTTGTGTCACATGAAATAAAAAATTGACTATCTCATGATATACCCTCATGGTCACAAGATCATTTGTCTCAAAGATTGGGGTGAAAACCGACCTCTGCCATCTGATTCAAATCAATCGATGACTTTTAGATGTTGGCCCAAATAGAGGTGTCCTTTTTGAAATTACAATTCCTTTTATGTGGAAGTGATTGTGCCTTTACTCTTATCCAAATTTTAGTAGGGATCGGAATTTGCATCTAAAGATTCAGGCTCTACAACTTTGGTTTTCCACAATTAAAACCAAGGATTAAAATATTGGGTTGGATTTCGGTTTCAGGGATGACCAAAGTCGAAATCAAAAATCGAATTTTTAGTCGATAATATGAATTTCAGCTGAAATTTTGACCCCCTTACAAATTTGGACAAAATTGCCCGAAATTAATTTTGGCCGAAATTTTTATCTATGGTTAAAACAGTCGACTGCCTAGAATTAGACGATGGTGACCATTTTTTGTCCCAATCTTCCACACGATAGATTGTAAAATTATGGCCCACCTATCAGTCGATAAGCTGCTCATTCCATATGGCATACATCTCCAAAAACTTTTGAGATCATGGGCGTATCATGAGAAGGGTTGTCGAGTCACTTTTGTCCAAGTAAAATTGACATTTTACCAACTGATAGGTGGGCTATGATCTCAAGATCTAATTATGGAAGATTGAGATGAAAACGATCTCTATCCTCTAAATCAAGGAAATCAATAGTTTTAACGGTAAAAATTAAGATGAAAACCGTAGGTGCGGTTACCGAATCTTCAATTGCAAATACCAGTACCCATCTTAGTGCCTGGAAATATCATCACACCGTCCAAAGCTTAGTGAGAAAAAGCTACAATAATAAATTTTTGGTGAACACAATAGTTAATGTTGTATAGGGCTTATTTGTTACATTAATGATCGAACATATTTGATTTTTGAAAAACATATGAATTTTTTAAAAATTCGTAATTAATACGTAGAACCTTACATTGATAAATTAATTATGACACATTTTTCTCACAATTATGGAGAATTTTGTGACTATGCGGCCGACTTGGTTCCATAAAACTCGTATTCTGAAGACTTTTATTAATTTTGACTTTTTTTGGTTGACCTTGCAAGTGGTATATGCATAAGGGTACGGGTTTTGGCAATAGAGCATTCGGTCTTCGCAATTGTTGTTCTACTGTTAACACTATTGATTGTCTTTAATCTGACGATGAAAATCATTTTTCATCTCTATCCTTCAAAGATTAGATTAGGAGATTATGGTCCAAATATCATATGGTAAGATATTGATTTCACATGGCACACATCTCCTAAGTGATTGTGATCACGACCTATTATAAGAAGAGTTCTCGACTCGCTTTTGGGGATGTGTTCAGTGTGAAATCATCATTCGGCCATCTGATATGTGTGTTATGATCTCAAGATATGTTATGTGAATGATTGGGATGAAAAATAATCTCCAACATTTGATTGATAGAGAGGTCAACGTTGTGATCAGTGAAACTATCACTTGCGGAGATCAAATTTCAGGTTGCAAAGACCAGTAAGGATCAACTATTACTTAGGAGATGTCAAATTTGTTGACTTTTGGGATCACTTGACAACGCCATTACCACAGCAAGTGGTGTTAGGGACGTAACTAGTTAGCAGCAATTGTCGATACGTATCGGTTTCAGACGATATTTTCTGATTTTTTCCCAGAAAAAAAAATCATCAAAATCAATAATTTGAAATTATCGAACGATACATTGAATGATACGAACGATACATTGAATGATACGAACGATACATTGAATGATAATTTGACTATTTTTTAAGGGGGGCGATAAAAACTCAAAGTATCGTATCGGTGAAGTTTAAAACCGATATATTTCGTCCGATACGTATCGATATCGGACGATATTTTGACTCATAGTGCCACATGACTTTTGTGCACAATAAGTGGTGTTAGCAACATAACTAGTAAGCAGGCAATTATTGTACAGGTAGCTGATGTGTGCCACAAGAATTTAGGACTATGTTTACGAGATCTGTGTCATGTGAAATAAAAAACTAATCGTCTGACGGGTGCGCTATGATCTCAAGATCCCTTCTGTGGAATTTTGGAGGAAAAAGTGATATCCATCGTATGATTTAAAGCAATCAATAATTTTTTGTATGGGCATATTTCAAGATTTAATTGGCCTGAGTAAAGCTAACTCTCATTGTCAATATATTTATTTATTTTTATTTTTTTGTATAATTTATTGTGGATTTTGAGTGTATCTAAAAACGACATCCACGGAACGTATTCGTACTACATAATTTCAGGCCGGTGTTACCAAATAGTCAAGGAATAAAACGGCAAAAAGAAAATTTTGAGCAAAAATATGGCAATAAAATTAGGTAGGAAAATTTGCACTTTTCGCCGTCAAAGTTTTATTTTATGGTGAAAAGGTCATATGGTTTCAAATCTTGTAAAATAGGGTTTCTCTGAGCCAAGCAATTTTTAAACGGACATTTTCTATTTTTAAATGACTAAAATACCCACGAGCATAAGAAAAGCCATTTGTAAATCTTGCTTGGAGCCAAGCCACCACCGATTCAAGGGAGGAGGGTGACCAAAATGAAGAGGAAGCACTAATGCACCTATTGAACAACCCTTATGCTTACCATAGTTCAATTGTTATTATTATTTATTTTATTTTTTTTAACTAATATTTGATCTATAGAATCGACCGTTGTGATATCGTAGCGTTCGAAAGAATATGGTATTGGTCGCTAGTATATCATAATGCCTGATCCGATCTAATATCGTATCGACACGTTATTGTATCGATCGCCATGATATCGTAGCGGTCGCTGCAATATCATATCGACCGCTATGATATTGTACCGGTCGCTATGATATGGAAGCGATCGATACGATATTGTATTGATCGATCACTATGGTATCGTAGAGACTGATATGATATTGTTACGATCGGTGGTTCAACATTGAATCAATCAATTTTTCTTGTTTCAGTGTGATACTGAATCGATCGTTCCTATATTGCACCGATCAATCTGTTATTGTATTGATCATCCTGTTCTTGCATCAATCGATGCGATAGTGGTGGAAAACTATGCAGTAGGTAGAGGGAGAGATGTAGAAAAGTGAGCAAAAGAGAATAAAAAAAGAGGGAAGAATAATGAGCATTTTGGTCTTTTGACTAATCAAACGATCCAACACATTTGGTTCTAACCAAACTTCCCACAAGCCCAGCCCAGTTGTATCCACTCTCATCTGCCGATATTCTGAGTGTGGCATAAAATAATATTTGTGTCTCCATTGATTCTTTAGAATATGCAACTTCTGAGTCGACAACTTTCAAAATAGAGAAGAAGACCTTGCATCTAAGTAGGGCTGCTTGGTGGGGATTGATTCTTCCCCACCATCCACAGACGGGGGAGTCAGAAGTGACTTTTACATACTTTGAGGCAAGATATAAAAAATCGGCTAATACCGAGACGTATGGGCCGATACGGGCCCATATCAAGTTTCGATCGAGACTTTTATTTTTTTCTTAAATAAAAATAAATAAAATTGGCCGATTCATATGGGCCTTGGGCAATCCAATAGCCGAGCACAATACTGATTTTAATACCTTGCTTTGAGGGGCTGACATCTGTAAATTTGTCAACTTTTGACAAGATCCTGTCACCAAAAGGCGCATCTATTTATTGATCCCTGTTATTTAGATATCCACATGAGTATTCTTTTCCAATCTGAAGTTTAAATAAAGAAAAGGAAAAGTATGAACATATTTAAAGCAATGGTTATTGTAAAGAATCAAAGCACTCATTTTTAAGCTCAGTGGATACTCTGGTTTGTGTAAAGATCCAATTTTAGGCCCCACCATTTTCACTTTAAAACACACTCCAAAATTTGAAATAGTAACAATTTTGAAATAGCTGGCGTGGGTGGGTAACAACCCGGAGTTCAGACCATGCATGGTTCAAGATTTTGGCCCATAACTTCATTCGGCTGATAACTAAAGTTATTGATCGAAATGCAACTGTTTTGGTCCAGACCCAAAAGAAACCAAGAACCAAAGTTATCGGTTCATATTGTAAGGGAGTGAAGATTTCGGCTTCGGTCCAGATCAAAACCGAAACCAAATCCAAAAATTTTATCCTTTGTTCAGACCGATGTGTCATGATTTTGAATGTCGATAATCATATCTGACACATCTCGACTGATATATATGTATCAGGTTATATATAAAAAAGGTACGTTAATATCGGTTGGTTTGACTGCTACATATCTAATACATCGGATACGTATTGGCTTGGGATCCAACCGATCTGCCAACATCTATCAGGAATCTGCAATAGTATCAATCCCATTTGGAAATTTACAAATTTGATGGTTAAAAATGAATATGGGTAACAGTTTGATTTAATGTTTAAAATTGGACTGATCAGCCGACTAGAGATAGCCCGATTCCCTTGCTTCATTACTTGTCCTTTGTACTTGCTCTTCTTCAAATCTCTCTCTCTCTCTCTCTCTCTCTCTCTCTCTCTCTCTCTCTGATTGAAAAATTGAAGGTTCAATATACCCCCAAGAGTTATTTAATAGGTTGAAAGCTACTTTACCAAAATGGCCAACTCACTCAGGGATACGTGTGAATTTTGGATAAAACAAAATTGATTTTAACCACTTTGAGATGTATCACCCTTGTACCAACTTAGGGCTACGGCTGCTACTGAGCTCGGCCGAGCTCGAGCTTCGGTCAGCTCTAGCTTGGCTCTACCTTATATGAGTCGAGCTGGAACTTGGTTTTAATCTCCTCGAGCGAGCCTAAAATGTCTAAACTCTAATTCGGCTCTAATAAACTCGAGTTGGGCCGAGCTAAGCTTCGAGCTAAATAAATTTTATTATAAATTGTTTTCCTAATGCTGTTTTAAACAATATCTTCCTTTTTTAATAGATGAAAATTTTAATAAAATTTATAAATGAAAGCCCAAATATCTTTTAATCCGTTAGTCCTTTTGGGTTTAATGGATCGACTGGAGAAAAAGTACTTAAAATTTGAAAAGTAAAAAAGTATTTAAATTTAATGTGCTAAATATTGATTAAGATGTTGAATAAAGTTTAATCCCAACCACCGGTGTCAATCGATTGAGATTGGAAAGTCAATCGACTGACTGTTGGGCGGATCCAGATCCGCAGGTTTGAATTTGGTGAGATTGCTTTAGCCAAATATTCCATAATATGGTTTGAAGCTTATTTGGAAGTGTTTTAAATACTTGCAAGTTTTACGAGATTTGTGAGTTATATTTCCAAAAAGGGTTTTGTGGCTATTTGCAGAAAGTTCCTCTAAGGATCCAGAGAGAGCTTGGTGAAAGTTTGATGTGAGAAAACTAAGATAATATTTTGAGAGAAAAAAGTATTGAAGAATAGCTTGGGGATTGAAGATCCGATTGAAGCCGTTCTTGTGTCGGAATCGTGATTATATTCTGGCAGATCTCTTCTCTGTTATTTGAAGGACTGCGTTCTTGATTTAACAACGGATTTGTTGTTGAAGATCGTGTTAGATCTTAATTGAGTTTGCACTAGAGAAAAGAGAGTGTGTGTGCTGTAAACATTCATAAAAATAGTGCATATACTCCCGTAGACGTAGCCCTCAATTGGGTGAATCATGTAAATCTTTGTGTTGTGCGTGTGATTATTTTTTCCATAATCTTCTTATTTTTTCGCATTCATCGCAATAGGGAGTTCGTAGTGTGGGTAGAGTTCCTAACAATTGGTATCAGAGCGAGATTTACTCTACAATCACGATGAAAGTCTCGAATGGACAATTTGAGGTGGAGAAGTTTTCTAAGAAGAATAATTTCGCTTTGTAGCAAGTCAAGGTCACAGATCTCCTTGTCCAACAAGGCATTAATGATGCCCTACTTGGAAAAGTGATAGGAAAGAACGCAGAGATGTCCAATGAAGTTCTGTATAACGTTCTTCACGAGAAGACGACCATGGATCTATGGAAGATGGAATCTCTCTACATGACAAAGTCGTTGTCCAACAACTTTTCATAAAGAAGCAACTTTACACCCTTCGTATGAAGGCTGGTATGTGTATTCATAACTATTTGAATTCGTTTAATAAAATAGTTAGTGAACTATTAAACATTGAGGTGAAACTTGAAGAAGAAGATCTATCACTTCTCTTACTCACCTCATTGTCACTATCTTATGAGCACCTTATTACCACATTAATTTATAGTAAAAATATTATTGCTGTCGAAGAAGTGACTACTGCACTTCTTTCCGATGAATTGAGAAAACAACCCGAATCTAGCTCCGAAGGGATTAGTCTCTTAAGCGAAAGGGGTCGAAACCATGATCGCAAAAGTGACAAATTCAGAGGAGATAATAAATCAACAAGAAAAAATAACAGGTCAAATTCTAGGGGTGACAGAAAGGATATTATCTGTTACTTCTGTAAGCAATCTGGACATATTCATAAATATTGCAAACAGAGATCGAATAATAATAAGGGTGATGAAGAGACTTCGCAACATGCTAGTATTGCTAAGTCAGATTTCGATGAAGACCTATTATGTGCATTATTAAGCTCCAGTCAGTTTGATGATAGATGGATCCTAAATTCAAGGGCATCGTATCACATGTATCCTTACAAGGATTAGTTTGACCAGTATAAGGTAGCCAATGGTGGGACGATTTTGATGGGGAATGACAGTGTATGTGAAGCAGTGAGTATCGGTTCGATCAGAATCAAGATGTTTGATGGCTGTATTCGCACTCTTACTGAGGTTAGGCATGTGCCTGTTCTGAAGAAAAATCTGATCTCGTTGAAAGCATTAGATGAGATAGGATGTCGAGTCATCCTAGAATTCAGTAAACTAAAGGTTATACGTGGTGCTATGACCTTAATGAAAGGTAAAAAGATGGGGAATCTGTATGCTTTAGTATGCAACACAATCAGCGGCAGTAGTGTTGAGGCTACAAAAGATTCCAAGGACCTCTCAGATTTGTGGCACAAGAGGCTTAGTCGCATGAGTGAATGTGGGCTGACAGAGCTCATAAAGAATAAGGCGATTTCTGAAATTCAAACTTATAAACTGAATTTTTGTGAAAATTATATCTTCGGGAAACAGAAGAAAGTCAGTTTCTCCATTGGAAAACATACTTCGAAGGGGTTGATTGATTACATACATTCAGATGTGTGGGGACCGACTAAAGTCACTTCAGTAGGTGGAGCCAACTATTTGGTGTCATTTATAGATGACTACTCCAGAAAAGCTTGGGTGTATTTGATTAAAAATAAATCAGATGGGTTTTAAAAATTCAGACAGTGGCAGAGTATGGTTGAAAAGCAGACAGACAGAAAGGTGAAGATTCTCATATCAGATAATGGTGGGGAATATTTGTCATTATAGTTTATGTGACAGCCCGAATTTTGGCACCCCGAAACTCGTGCCATCAGCACGATCATCTTGACCGTGCCCCTTAGCTAAGCACGGAACACTGGTATATCAAGCATGCAATAGAATAATAAACGAAATTTCAGAATTTAAATCTATACTAAGCAACTCCCCAAAAGACAGTTCTACCCTCATGCCTCTGCATGAATGGAGAACCGATCCGAACCATCGATGATAGCAATCATCACGGATGGTTCGTCCCAAAAGAATAATCCTAACTCCTTATATACATGGTTTAAACAAAATCAAAGCTTGACATACCAAGCCGTACAAAACTCTCTCAAAAAGCCCTCAAAGTGGCACAACGGAGTCCTGTAGAAGAAGTCCTCAGGAGGTGGCTCCAACTCTTCACCGGCCGCAAGGTCCGACTCACCGGGGTCAGCGTCTCCTGAAGCCTCGGCAGCTGCTAGTAGTGGACCTGCGACGTATATTCTATAGGGTGAGCTACATCCTAGCTCAATAGGGAACAACACAGTTGAACATATAAATTATTACTCACATATATTTCATGATATGCCATGCATGATGTGTCTATGCAGTTATTGATGGAAACAGTTAAAAAGCATTTCATTACTGTTGATTTTTTATGTTTTCATTTACTCATGAATGATGCTGAAAAGGCCGAAAGCAAAACTTAAACTTTCAACTTAAGTAATCCCCGAGCAATATAGCATCGAGCCCCGATGAGATACCCTTCATCGTCATCTATATAGACACTTTTAACGTATTCCCTGGGAATACAAATATAGTTCCCAAGCCCCTTTCCCCTGGGGATTGGTGGCGGAGTTTCACTTATCTCAATTCAACACCCCTGGGGTGTGCTTACTGTGTACGGATAAGCCTCCGCACTGGCCTACGGTTTCGCCGCCAGACGTCGATCACGATATCCCGCCGTGCCGATCGTGGATATCCCGCCACGTCGGTGGGGTACCCTATCAAACCTCAAATAACAAAAATATCGGTGCCTTATATATAGTTATTCACCGTGTAAGTGTGCTATCTTATATCAGTTAGGCCCTATCAATCATGATTCAATCTTGGATACATCCCTGGGATGTATCCATTCACTTGCATCACACCTGATGCACTTATCTCTTCACTTCATCATCCCCTGGGGATGGCTCATTATAATTCCTCTTATGGATGTCACACACACACACTTTTTCACAATTCTTAAGAAATAAAACATTTGAATTTAATTTCTATATCACTACATACATGCTCTTGTAAAATAAAGTACATGTTCAAGGTGTTCCCTACCTCAAGTCTTCATTTGATCATTGCACCAAGGTCCCACGTGGCTCCCTATGCATTAGTTCGCACGTACCACCTATGGTACCACATAGCAGGTGAAACACATCACAAAGGATGCAATAAAGAAGGTCTAAGACCCTCCAAGAATCTTAAAGTCAAACTCAAAGGTCAACATAAATTATCTCAGTCGATTAATCGAACTCCAAAATCGAATCTGATTCGATTAATCGATTTCCAAAATCGATTAATCGAAAGTCAATATCGATTAATCGATTCTCAAATCGATTAATCGAGATTCTCATTCGATTAATCGAATTCTAATTCGATTAATCGAAATTCTCTGTTCAGCCAAGTCGATTCTCAATTCGAGTAATCGAGTTCCTAAAATCGATTAATCGATCCCAAATCGATTAATCGAAAATTGAAATCGATTAATCGAAATCCCATTTCGATTAGTCGATTTTCCCAAATCATTTCCTTCAGCCCCCCTTGGGTCTACTGGAGGTTCCCAGTCGATTAATCGATACCCAAATCGATTAATCGAAATCCAAAGTCGATTAATCAAACTCCAATTCGATTAATCGAAATCGGGGTCCTCTGACTTTTCAACTTCCTGGCCAATTTCTATTAATCGAAACCCAATTTCGATTAATCGAAATTGTCAGATTCAGCCCTTTTCGAGCTGTTCTTCCCAATCTTTTTCCACACTTTTTCCTCTATTTTTCTAAACCATTATCCTATGATTTAAACCATTTTCAACTACAATTTAGCCTCTACGATCTATGCATTTTATTCACAAAAATTTACCTTGAATCAATCTCAAATTGATTTCAAATCAAGTGGTTGGAAGGCTAGGGTTCCAGCTTTGCTTCTAGCGGATCCCCCACGTCGAATCCGACGTTTCTTGCTCGAATCTCCCTTCTTCAATTAGCATTTACTCCTTGTATAAATCACTCTCTTTACTCTTCTCTCTCCCTTCTTTACTTCTCTCTCTCAACCACCAAACTCTTGATTTTAGAGCTATTAAACCCTTTTATCTCTCCCCCCCCCAGCTTGTGTGTTGAGCACATGCACCTCAGTAGGTGTATGTGACTTTAGATTTTCAACACACACCACATGGCTACACAACCCATCACATCACATTCACTCATCACACTCTACACTAACTATCGAACTCCTAATTGGTCAAACTTGTGATCGATCGGGCACGGATCTCGAGGTCATAGTTTAGCATGATTTTTTGGGCTATTACAGTTTAAGGCTTACTGTGAAAATCAAAGGTTGTTAGGCACTTAACAGTTCCTAAAAATTCTCAACAAAATGGTGTAGCAGAGAGGATGAACAAAACATTATTAGCAAAAGTGCGGTGTATGTTGAACCATTCCAGCTTGAGTCATGGGTTCTGGGCAAATGCAGTGAACATGGCATGTTACTTGGTCAACCAATCGCCTTCAGCGGCATTGAACTCGAAAACTGCAGATAAGGTTTGGTATGGAAGGCACGGGAGCTACTCTCACTTGAGGGTGTTTAGATGTACGGCATATGCATTACTTCAGGGAAGTAAACGATCCAATTTGGATCTAAAATCTAAAAAGTGTCTCTTGATTGGCTATAGTGAAGGAATCAAGGGTTATCATTTGTGGGAGATACACAATCTCACAAAGTGATAGTTGAAAGAGATGTTACTTTCAACGAAGATGAGTTTCCGATGAAAAAGGTGGAAGAGAAATTTCAGTCATCTGGTGAACCTCAGGTACAAATTGATGTTGAGAGGCATGAGCAAGATGAGAAAGATTATGAAGACTCTGAGATAAAGCATGATGACACAATTTCTCAAGACTGGCAGTCTAAGGTACTGGTTCAGAATACCTTGAGAAGGTCAGAGAGGATGAAGAAACGTCCTGAAAAGTTTAAGGACATGGTTCCTTTAACACTTACACTTATCACAGAGAATGGGGAACCAAGCACAGTTTTAGAAGCTCGGGTGGATACAGATGCATTAAAGTGGTAGTTAGCTATGGAAGAAGAATAACAGTCACTTTTGAAGAATGAGACTTGGGATCTCATGAAACTTCCTAAAGGGAAGAGAGCCATCAGTTGTAAATGGATCTTTCGACAGAAAGAAGGTGGTAAGAGTGAAGCTTCGAAATTTAAAGTAAGGTTAATTACAAAGGGGTTTTCTCAGAAAGAGGGTATCGATTATAATTAAATATTCTCTCCGATTGCGAAACACATACCGATTCGTACATTGTTGGCAGTCGTTGCTTAGAAAGATCTCGAACTAGAACAGATGGATATGAAAACAACTTTTCTCCATGGAGATCTTCAGGAAGAAATTTATATGAGACAGTCAGAAGGATTTGAAATAGAAAAGTTAGAATCACTGGTTTGCAGATGAAAGAAATCCTTGTATGGTCTCAAGTAGGCACCCATGCAGTGATACAAAAAGTTTGATTCATATATGCTTGGTATAGGGTAGCACAGGGGACAGTATGATTATTGTATTTACTGAAAAGAGTATGGTAAAGGGAAGAGAATCTTCCTAATTCTCTATGTAGATAATATGCTGATAGCAGCAAGAAGCAAGGTTGAAATCCACAAGCTGAAACAATCATTGAGCGAGAAGTTTGAGATGAAGGATCTTGGTTCCACAAATAAGATCTTAGGTATGAAAATTACAAGAGATCATGAGAAGAAGAGGCTTTAGCTAACTTAATAGACCTTTATCCAAAAGCTCCTTGAGAAATATAATATGAGCGATGTCAAGCCTGTATCAACTCCTCTAGTAGAGCATTTTAAACTCACAAAGATGATGAGTCTGTCCACACATGAAGAAACGAAATATATGAAAAATATTTCGTATGCAAATGCCGTTGAGAGTTTGATGTATGTCATGGTGAGTACACGTCCAGATTTAGCACAGGCCTTGAGTGCGATTTGCAAGTATATGTCGAATCCGATGATGGAACATTGGCTTGCAGTGAAATGGATATTAAAATATCTTAAAGGTATAGCTGAACATGATTTGATATTTGAAAGTGGAGATACAAGCAAGTTGGATCTCTACGGATATGTCAATTTCGACTATGCTGGTGATCTTAATAGAAGAAAGTCTACCACGGGGTACGTGTTCATCTTGACAGATAGAGCGATTAGTTGGAAGTCTATAATTCAAGGGATAGTTGCGTTGTCAACTACAGAGGCCAAGTATATTGCGGCAACAGAAGCGGTTAAGGAAGCCACATGGCTTAAAGGTTTGGTCAGTGACTTTGGTGAGATAGATGAGAGCACCGATATCTTCTGTGACAGTCAGAGTGTCATTTACCTAGCAAAGAACCAGGTCTTTCATGTTATAATAAAGCATATAAATATTCGGTATCATTTTATCAGGGATATGATAGAAGATGGGAAATATCGATTGAAAAGATCGATACGAAAGAAAACACAACAGACATGTTGACCAAGCTGATTACGCAAAATAAGTTTAGGCATTGCCTAAACTTGATTAACATTTATCAAAAATGTTGATGCCCGTTGGGGCGGTGGCGTGGTTGGGGATGAAACCTTGGTAGAGATTATTGAATTAGGTTTAATCCCAACCACCGATGTCAGTCGATTAAGGTTAGAAAGTCAACCGATTGACTGTTGGGCGGATCTAGATCCGTAAGTTTGAATTTGGTGAGATTCCTTTAGCCAAGTATTCCATAATATGGTTTGGAGCTTATTTGGAAGAGTTTTGAATACTTGCAAGCTTTAAGAGATTTGTGAGTTATGTTTTCAAAAAGGGTTTTATGGCTATTCGCAGAAAGTTCCTCTAGGGATCCAAAGAGAGTTTGGTGAAAGTTTGATGTGAGAAAACTGTGAGAATACTTTGAGAGAAAAAAGTATTGAATAATAGCTTGAGGATTGAAGATCCGATTGAAGCCGTTCTTGTGTCGGAATCGTGATTATATTCCGGTAGATCTCTTCTCTGTTATTTGAAGGACTGCGTCATTGGTTTAATAACGGATTTATTGTTGAAGATCGTGTTGAATCTTAATTGAGTTTGCACTAGAGAGAAGAGAGTGTGTGTTGTAAACATTCATAAAAATAGTGCATATACTCCCGTGGACATAGCCCTCGATTTGGTGAATCACGTAAATCTTTGTGTTGTGTGTGATTAATTTTTGCTTGAATCTTCTTATTTTTCCGCATTCATCGCGATAGGGAGTTCGTAGTGTGGGTAGAATTCCTAACATAAGAGCATAGGTGTTAGTCGCAGGTGTTGATTGATTGGTCAATTGTCATGCTAGTGATTGTTCATTGAGACGAATGAAAAAGAACTTTAATGATTGCACAAAGAGAGATAAAGAGAAGGAGAAAGGCGCAAACTTCAATAGAGAATCATAAGGATTATATGTTAATTATATATCAATCCATTATAAAGTAATCATGAAATAAATTTTATTTTTTTTGATAGAAAACCATGAAATGAATCTTATTATAAGGAGAAAAATGAAAAAAAAAAAATTCAAATTTATATATAACATATTTTGTCATATAAACGTATTATATATTATTAATGAAGCCGAGCCGGGCCGAGCCAAACTTTACTAGCTCAGTTCTACTTCAACCGAGCTTTAAATAAAAAACTCTGCAATTTGCACTCGAGCCAAGCTTAATGGAGCAGAAGCTTTTATTTTTGGGCCTTAGACGAGCCCAGCTATTGAGCTAGCTGGGCTCTTTGGAGCCCTAGTACCACTTATTTTGAGAAGCTTGCTGCTAATGGAATCAAGTAACAACATAGAGTGTGGGAGGGTCCCAAGTCTGGTTGCTTTGATTAAGGGTAAACCTATTTTTGCACTAACCAAAATTCAAAAATTACTCTAATTTTCTTCAGAGCTAACATTGTGACACTAATTTTCTAAATGTTTGGGATTTCAACCCAACTAGAACGCTTCAGACCAACTCGGCCATCTCAACAGATTTTAAATGATTTTTACACATCCATTGTAGCTTATTATATGATTAACATAATATTGGTTTTTATTATCCTTCTTAATAAAAAGCGAATGTAGATATGATAGACGAGAGGGGCAATTGCGCTACCTATAATAACTGTTTTCGGTCGACACAAGTTAATACTTTTTAAACTCGATCTCTATTTTATCCTGTTTTAATCCATAACTACAAAGTAAAAATTTCAAGATTAAGCGTAAAGACAGAGGGTACGGAAGATCTAAGGCTCTAGAAGAATATTGAAGATTTAGGGTAAAGTTTCATTAAGTTAAAAATTGTAGCTGGTTAATGAGAGGAGAAAAGTGCCTCTAGTTATAGACGAATGGGGTTGACAAGTGTGAGCCCAATGTCATCTCCTGTGGCTCATTTAAGAGCACAAGAATTTGTGATTCTTTTTTCAGTAACAAACTTTGGATGTGACAAATGTCCTTCATTCAAGAGTTGTGGTAATAAAAAGAAGAGTCAATTGAGGCTCGACAAGTGTTAGACGAGCTCCAATTGAGGCTCTTAAAAGCACAGGGTTTTGTGTTACTTTTCCTCAAAAGTAACCTTTGGATGTGAAAAATGTTAATCATCAATGAGTTATTCTAGAAAGAAAAATAAAAGTCAAACTCAATGTGGCTTGACAAGTATAAAGACAAATATCAAACCTTAATTGACTCTCCCAAGAGCACATAGATTTTGCTACTACTCCTCAAGGACAATTCTTTGATGGGACAAGTGTCACATCCATGAATTAGTCTAGAATTACGCAAGCATTTGGTTTATTTAGAGTGAGGAATTCTAGAATTCTCAATAATGTTCAACGGCACAAGAACATTCTTAAAGATATAATTGTGGAAGTTTCTGCTCGAGTTGACAAGCAAAATTTGGAGGGTGGAACTGATATCCTATCTCATATTTGGAATCTCCGGCCTGCACTTCAAAAGGGACCGAGAGACCCATATTTTGCAATTGGGAGCCTCTGCCTCCTACTTTCTTGAAGCTTAACGTGAACCTAGAGTAACAAGGGTAGCATAAGAGGAATTCTTTGAGATCACAAGGGACAGTTTTATGATCAATGTGAAATTGAAGCCCTCCTCAAAGGACTTGAGCTTATCTCTGATCTCAATATTTCTGTGTTTGGGTTAGCTCTTGTAAGAGCAGAAGCAGCTCTCTATCTGCTCTATGTTAGAGCAAATAAAATTTGCTCCTGCATAAAGCAAACAAAGAACAGTTTTATCACTTAAAACAGCTCCCTGTCAGACCAAATGGAGTGAACAGCTGTGTTACCAAACATGAAAACAGTTCTCTACGGGTGCCAAAGAGTAAAAGAGTTTTTCTTTGCCCTAAAAGAGCTAACCCAAGAAGATTGGAATCACCTAGCACTAATCCAGAGGTCAAAGGGGCAACAAAATGAAAAATGGTTTAGATATGTACATAAGTTCGTACGTCGGATTGTGTTGTCGCATGTATTACATATGAAAGATTTAACCTAGCGTGTGTAGTACACTCGTGAAATAGTGCCAACAAAATAAAAAAGGTGTAGCCCTCCCGATAGGAAGGGCTCCACCTCTTCTTTGTCCCTTGGCTGCAATGGCTAGACGCAGGATCTTCCTAAAGGGCATTTAATAGTAGATGGTTTTGAACACAAAAAAAAATTCCCAAATTTTAGCGTACGATTATAGGGTCAGCATTAATTTCACGTGACACACATCTCAAAAAATCACCATAAAATTACATTGAATGCAGCATGCTCAAACATGATTTTAGGGTCACGTTTTGAGATGTGTGCCGCATGGAGGAAAAAACTGACTGTCTGCTCATACGCCTATGATATCAAGATCCGTTGTGTGGAAAATTGGGACAAAAAATGATCCCCATCATTTAATTCAAAAGAGTCGATGCATTCTAAGTAGAGGATATGGGACGAAGGTAAATTTCACATAGTGTAAATATTAGTGGTCAGCCGTATGGGCAAAAAAATATAGAAAAAACGTAAATCGACCAAAGCGAATCGATAAAAACTAATCTGAAACCGAACAAAAATTGAAAATTTGAAACTGATTTTGGATCGATTCGGTTTCTGGTACCGAAAACCGATTAGTAGGAGGAAGACAAAACCAACAAAAAACCGAAAAAAATAAAATAAAGAAAAATTTTAAAACCCAAAAATCAAAGCAAACCAAAACTAGATCGGTTCGGTTTCAATCTCCCTATTTGTAATTATTGGTAAATCGAAATCAAAACTGATATATATCAGTTTGGCTCGATTTTGGCCAAACCGACACTGAAACCCAAAAATCGATTTCGATTTACCGAATTTCCACCCCTACTCAACGATAAAACTTTTTATAGTACCTGGGTCCTGTTATGAGACAGAGAGAGGGAGAGAATTGTTAGGCATGCGATGCTAGAGCAAAGGAAGGGGGGTCATACTTAAAATAGGGTACTATTATGGACAATCATGGAATATCCTTCCAAAACCATGGTTGCAAACAAAGATATCCCATTTGATCTTATTGGGCTAATTTATTTCCTCTCTTCTCACATTATAATATTAAAGAAAGGGCACGGATATTTGGAATCAAGATTCAGTATCAACGGCTGATGATTCCAATCTTAGCGTTGTTAACTGCCTTGAATTAAACGATGGAGATTATTTATCATCTCATTTTCCGCATAATAGATCTTGAGATCATAGCCCGCCTATGAGATGGTTAATTAATTAAAGGCTTGAGGGGGCCTTTAAATACAAATATGTGGGGCCCTATTCCTTGGCCCTTAAGGTGGTTTAACATTTCTTTAAAAGTTCGGGGGGGGGGGGGGGGGGGGGGGGGGAACCACCCTCCTTGGTTGCCCCCCAAGATCACTTCGGGCAACCTCTCGATCCAGTCTCCGAGATTAGGGGTAATCATCTCTCAACTCAATCATTTGACTCCAATGATGTCAAATTTGGGTGTCTACAAAAATACAAGTGTCATAAAACAATTTTCAGAATATGTAAACTATCGCTCGCTGGTATGAGCTTGTTGCACAATGGAAGGTTGACAACATTACCACCTTGAGACAGTAGGTTTGAGCCCAACTTACCTATAAAAATAAAAATAAACTAAAATAAAATCACCCATTGCTAGCTCCTCCTAGAAAATCACCCATTGCTAAACCTAGCAAAACTCTAAAAGCCCCCGCTTGTCCCACCTGTCAAATCATCTACAGGTCAGGCTATGGGTAAGTGGTTTTAGAGTTTTAGTTAGTGCAAAAACAAGAAAAGGTTTACCCTTAATCAAATCAACCTGACTTGGGACCCTCCCGCACTATATGTTGTTACTTGGATTCCATTAGCAGCAAGCTTCTCAAAATAAGTGGTAGTAGGGCTCCAAAGAGCCGAGCTAGCTCAATAGCTCGGCTCGGCTCGACCTCAAAATAAAAGCTTTTATTCTCTTAAGCTTGACTCGAGAGTTAGAGTAGAGTTTTTTATTTAAAACTCGATTGAAATAGACCTGGGCTAGTAAAGCTCGGCACGACTTCATTAATAGTATGTAATACTTTTATATGATAAAATATATTATATATAATTTTGAAAGTTTTTTTTTTCTTTTTTCTCCTTATAATAAGATTCATCTCATGATTTTTTATCAAAAAAAAAATATATTCATTTCATGATTACTTTATAATAGATAGATAAATAATTAACATATAATCCTTATGATCCTCTATTGAAGTTTGCGCTTTCTTTCTCCTTTTCTCTATCTTTCTGTATGCAACTATTAAAATTCTTTCTCATTCGTCTCAATGAACAATCACTAGTATGGCAATTGACTAACACTTATGCTCTTAATCAATATTTAGCACATTAAATTTTAATACTTTTTTACTTTTCAAAATTTAAACACTTTTTTCTCCGATTGATCGATTAAATCCAAAAGGACTAAAGAATTAAAAGATGTTAGGGCTTTCATTTATAAATTTTATTAAATCTTTTATCTATTAAAAAAGGAAGATATTGTTTAAAATAATATTAGAAAAAAAATTTATAATAAAATTTATTTAGCTCGAAGATCGGCTCAACCCAACTCGAGCTCGTTAGAGCCGAACTAGGGCTTAAACTTTTTAGGCTCGAAGGTATTATAATCAAATTCCAGCTCAACTCGTATAAGATAGAGCCGAGCTAGAGATAACCCAAGCTCGGGCTCAGCCCGGCTAGGTTGCAGCCCTAGCCTAAGCGGTACAAGGATCATCCATCTCAAAGTGGTTAAAATCAATTTTGTTTTATCCAAAATTCACACGTATCCCTGAGTGAGTTGGCCACTTTGGTAAGGTACCTTTAATTTCAACCTATTAAATTACTCTTTGGGGTACATTGAACCTTCAATTTTTCAATCAGAGAGAGGGAGATTTGAAGAATCGCAAGTACACAGGACAAGTAACGAAGCAAGGGAATCGGGCTATCTCTAGTCGTCTGATCAGTCCAATTTTAAACATTAAATCAAATTGTTGCCCATATTCATTTTTAACCATCAAATTTGCAAATTTCCAAATGGGATGGATATTTATCGAAGATTCCTGATAGATATTGGCAGATCGGTCGGGGCCCAAGCCAATACGTATCCGATGTATTAAATATGTACCAGTCAAACCAACCGATATTAAAGAACCTTTTTTATATGTAACCTGATACATATATATAAGTCGATATGTGCCAGATATGATTATTGACATTCAAAATCATGATCTCATCAGTCTGAACTAAGGATAAAAATTTCGGATTTGATTTCGGTTTCGGGTTGGACCAATGCCGAAATCTTCACTCCCATACATTATTAACCGATAACTTCGGTTCTCAATTTCGTTTCGATCTGGACCGAAATCGATGCGTTTTTAGCCAAAATTTTGAACCATGGTCTGAACTCCAGAGGTTGTTACCCACCCACGCCAGCTATTTCAAAATTGTTACTATTTCAAATTTTGGAGTGTGTTTTAAAGTGAAAATGGTGGGGCCTAAAATTGGATCTTCACACAAACCAGAGGATCCACTGAGCTTAAAAATGAGTGCTTTGATTCTTTACAATAACCATTGCTTTAAACATCTCATACTTTTCCTTTTCTTTATTTAAACTTTAGATTAGAAAAGAATATTCATGTGGATATCTAAATAACAGGGATCAATAAATAGATGCGTCTTTTGGTGATAGGATCTTCTCAAAAGTTGACAAATTTACGGATGTCAGTCCCTCAAAGCAAGGTATTAAAATTGGTACCGATCTCGGATATTGGTTTGCTCGAGGTTGATTCAAATCGGCCACTACCGATTCAAATCAGCCAATTTTATTTATTATTATTTTTTTTAAAGTAAAAGTCTCAGTCAAAATCTGATACAAGCCCATATCAGCCATTACGTTTCTATCGGTAACGGCCAATTTTTTATACATTACCTCAAAGTAAGTAAAAGTCACTTCTGACTCCTCTGTCCGTGGATGTGGGGAAGAGTGAATCCCCACCAAGCAGCCCTACTTAATTAGATGCCAAGCTTCTTCTCTATTTTAAAAGTTGTGGGCTCAAAAGTTGCAAATTCTAAAGAATCAATTGAGACACAAATACTACTTTATGTCACTCAAAATATCGGCAGATGAGAGTGGTTACAAATGGGCTGGGTTTGTGGGAAGTTTGATTAGCCAAACCCAATTAACCTAATGTGTTGGGTCGTTTGATTAGTGAAATGACCAAAATGCTTATCATTCTTTCCTCTTTTTTTATTCTCTTTTGCTCACTTTTCTACTTCTCTCCCTCTCTCTACGCATAGGCTTCCCCCACTATCGCATCGATTGATGCAAGAACAGGATGATCAATACAGTAACAGATCCATCAGTGAGATATAGGAACGATCGATTTAGTATTGCACCGAAACAAGAAAAATTGGTTGATTCAATGTTGAACCGATTGGTACAATTCAGTATTGATCATAACAATATTATATCAGTCTCTACAATATCATAGAAATCAATACAATATCGTATCGATTGCATCCATATTATTAGCGACCGATACAATATCATAGCGGTCAATATGATATGTTACAACGACCGTTGCGATATCATGGCGATCGATATAATAATGTGTCGATACGATATTAGATCATGCATTATGATATAGTAGCGACCGATACCATATTATTTCGATCGCTACAATAACACAACGATCGATACTATAGATCAAAACTATTTGTTTAAAAATAATAATAATAATAGTAACAATTGAACCATGGTAAGCATAAGGGTTGTTCAACATATGCATTAGTGTTCTTATCATATATATATATATATATATATATATATAGATATATATAGATGCATTAGTGCTTCCCCTTCATTTTGGTCATCTCTATTTTACAAGATTAGAAATTATATGATCCTTTTCCCATAAAATAAAACTATGATAAAAGTACAAATTTTCCTACCTAATTTTATTGCCATTTTTTTCCTCAAATTTTTCTTTTGCCTTTTTATTCCTTGACTATGGGTAAAACCGGCGTAAATATATCAAATCTTGAAATATGTTTTAGCCAAAGATTAGTGATTGCTTTAAATTAAAATATAGAAATTATTTTTCGCTCCAAAATTTCACATAAGAGATCGTGAGATCACGATACAACTATAATACAATTAATTTTTTATTCCATATAACAAAGATCTAGAAAACGTCCCCCTAAAATCGTGTGGCACGCATGAACCTACCCGTACAATAATTGCCTGCCGACCAGTTACGTCGTTAACACCAGTTGTGATAAAGGTATTGTCATTTCTAACAAAAGTCAACGAATTTATTATTGCGAAGACCGAATGCACGATTGCCCAAACCCGTAACCTTATCTATATCCCACTTGTAACGTCAAACAAGAAAAGTCAAGTTCAAAAAGGTCTTCAGAAACGAGTTTATGCAACCAATTCGGTCGCATAGTCACAAAATTCTCCAAAATTGTGACAAAAATGTGTCATAATTAATAAATGCAAGGTTCTACTTATTAATTACGAATTTTTTTAAAATTCATATGTTTTTCAAAAATCAAATATTTTCCGGCATTAATATAACAAATAAGCCCTATACAACATTAAGTATTGTGTTCACCAAAAAAAACATAATTATTGTAGCTTTTTCTCGCTAAGCTTTGGACGGTGTGATGATATTTCAAGGCTATTGCATTACTAAGATGGGTACTGATATTTGCAACTAAAGATTCGGTCACCGCAACTTAGGTTTACATCTTAAGTTTTTACTGTTAAAATCATTGACTGTCTCAATTTAGAGGAGAGAGATTGTTTTTCATCTCAATCTTCCATAATTAGATCTTGAGATCATGGCCCACTTATCAGATGGTAAGATATCAATTCTACATGGACAAAAATGCCTCGAAAACCCTTCTCATGATACGCCCTTATCATGAAAACTTTTGGAGATGTATGTTATATGGAATTAGCAATTGACCGTCTGGTAGTTGGGCCATGATTTTACGATCTATTGTGTAAAATATTGGGATGAAAAATGGTCACCATCATTTAATTCTAGGCAGTTGACTTTTTAAACCATGGATCAAAATTTTGGCTAAAATCTTAAGGTTTATGCCGAAACGTTTCATTTTCGAGCATGCCCCGAAACGAAACCGAAACCGAAAATTTTGTTCGAATTTGTATGAGGGTCAAAATTTCGGCTGAAATTCACATTATTGGCCAAAATTTCGGTTTTCAATTTCGACTTCGGTCATGCCCAAATCTAAAATCCAACCCAATTTTTTTATCCTTGGTTTTAACTGTGGAAGCCCAAAGCTGTAGAGCCTGAATCCTTAGTTGTAAATATTGGGTGCCTACTAAAATTTGGATAAGACCAAGGGCACGGTCACTTCCACGTAAAAAGAATTGCCATTTTAAAAATGATACCTCTATTTGGGCCAACATCTGAAAGCCATAGATTGAATTGAATCAGATGGTGAGGTTTTCGCCCCGGTCTTTGAGATAGTAGATCTTGAGACCATGAGGGTATACCGTGAGACAGTCAAGTTTTTATTTCATTTGACACAATTCCTCAAAAAGTAGCCCTAAGATCACATTTGAGAATTGTCATTTGAAAAAGGACACCTTCATTGGCACCAATCGGATTATTGAGAGTGCCATCGTCTGAAACCCATTGACTCGTTTGAATCACGTGGTGGAGGTAGTTTTCCACCCCAAATCATCCATACAGTGGATCTTGAGACCATACGGATGGCATCATACAGTCAATTTTTTATTTACGTGACATAGATCCCAAAAAAGTAGCCCTAAGATCACATTAAATGTTATATGTCACGGTATTTTAAGGTCACTCTTTTGGGATCAGTGCCTTGTGGAACCAAAAAATTGATGTTCTGATGGGGCACCCCTGGTCCCAAGATCAATCGTGTGAAACAGTACATTGGGATGAAAATGGGTCTCCAAGTATGATTATTCAACATTTCGAAGGGATTTTCAACTTAGGTGCCGTCCGATTGGCTCAATAGAGGTATCTGAAAAGGATACCTCTATTCCATGCCTCTTTTTTTTTGTGGTATGCGTAAGTAGCGGGCCGTTATATGTGATTCGTGTAACGTATAATTTACTCTTTCAAATTTTGAAGTGTTAGGTATTTCTTTCCCCCTAATATCATTATATTAGAAATATATGATATTGGTGATGTCAATGGTTGGATACTTTAAATCTTATCCCTAGTATCATTATGTTAGAAATATATGATATTGGTGATGTCAATGGCTGGATACTTTAAATCGCATATATAAATTGAATTTGGGTGTGATTTGAAATTCTAGTTTATAATTAGAAATTTGAATCTAAACAGGTTACATTTAACTCAAGTAATCTATATAGAAAGTGATTCATACTATTTTTTTGTGTTAAATTATAAGTGATTCGAATTGATTGGATTATTTTCAATTGGAGCAGGTAGATGCATTTGATAGTATAATTAAAAGAGTACCTCTGTTTGAAAAAATGGCCCAAAATTCACGTTTCAGCATAATGTGTGTCATATGATCTAAGGGCCATTTTGTGGGGATCTGACACATGGACTAAGAAACGACCGTCTGATAGGTGTGCCATGATCTCAAGATCTATTGTGTGGAAGGTTAAGGGTGAAACACGACCTTATCATCTTATCTGAAGCAATAAAAGGTTTTAAAGGATTCTGGGATGCGGGCGCAAACAAAGATACCCAAATGAAAATAGAAATCAAATACAAACAACGACAAAAGGTGTGCGATCACTAATTCTCACAAAAAAGGAAACCGCCGCAATTGTTTAGCCACTTTGGACAACGATCTCTCAAAATTTTACACAAATTGGACAATCACAAAGGCCCTGATTGCAGTCACAAATGAGATGGTTCACTAGTAGTAACAAACAAGTATAAATCCAAAGTTGGTCAAACACCATACAATCAATTGTGTTCATATAAAAAAAAAAACAGTTCCAAATGTTTAGCCGCATATGGATTGTAACATGTCATATTTTTAAGTAAATTGAACAAGCTAGCAATCTCGGATGATATCCACGATTTGGACAGTTCAACCACCTTTACTTAACTTATAATACTTACGAAAATGACAATAACTGCTATCAAAATAGCCATATGACACATTAGTAACAAGTGTTAGCGATTGCACAATAAGTGATAAAAAATAGACCGAAAAAATTAATTTCAAGCCACGATTAGATCGCTGTCTTTCAGACAATATTTTCTCCTATATGTAACGGGATAACGAAAAATTTACTTCTAGAATAAAATGAAGCCTCGGTTAATCATTGATCTGTCACACACTACGTTGCATTGTAGTGTGCGATCTAACGAAACGAAACACAGAATGCTCTGGTTGGCACACGAATTCTTAGGACTCAGATGTAGGATTCGAAATTGCAAGTGAATCAGAATCCCTCCTCTAGCCTCTATTTATAACTTTTCGAGCAGCTTTTCAGGGGCGATTGTGTCTGTCGGTTGTTTATAATCAAAGGTCCTGATGTCACACTCAAACAGTTACAACTTTTGATATTCAACAGTCATTAACTTTTCGAGCACCTAGTCCACTCATGTTGTTCACATGTGTGAAGGCAATCCTTGCCTGATCGACAAATTAACCGATCGGATCATCTCATATCAAATAGGGAAGGCTCCTTAAACTCCTTGTGACGATGTGGTCTCATATCAAATAGGAAAGGCTCCTCAAGCTCCTCGCAATGATATTGTGTAAAGTGCGCCTTAAAAGTGTCATTCGCATATCGCACATGCGAACATCGTAAAGTACGCCTTAAAAGTTATATTCATTTTTTCAAGTCCAACAATATGAAAGGTAAGTTTTTATATATAGGGCATGAATCTTTCTTATAAAATAATGAGGTGATACAAAACTTCTGCAACACTTTTAAACTTATCGTGAAAAATATTTTTCCTCAATATTAATTCAAAATTCAAATCACACTTTGACTTAAAGTTAAAGGTTCAAATATTGACAAAATCATCTTTTAAAATATGGAACCAAAAATTTAAGGAACTATTTAAAAATAAGTAAATTAATAAATAAATATTATTAAATTAATAATAAATATTTATTTTATTAAATATCCAAATAACAAATTGATTGAATCAAACAACAATTTGAAAGTCGACTTTTTTAACCATGTAACTGTATTGCAGATACATTTGGTAAGACGTTGACTGGCATCAAACATGCCTTATAATAATAGATGGCTCGATTTAAACGTGTACAAGGACGCTCTGAAAACCGTCAACAAGCTAAGGCAAGTTGATTTAAGAGTTGGCATACGGTGCGCCCACCACTTCATTCACCGGCCCATGGCATGAGCCTTGTGAGGCTGCACTTGCTTCCCTCTAGTGGTCCACAGCACATATGACAGGATGTACAGCAATGCCAATAGATTTGAAGTTTGACCATTTTTATTTTTTTTATTTTTTTATTTTACAAAATAATAGGTTTTAAATTAAACCGTCATGCACAATCCACATCTACGATGACCATAGCCGACATGAAAGCCGTATCGGTACATCCAATGCACAAGGCTCCCACTTTCAGCTGGCTTTGGGTAACGGCGATGATAGTAGGAATGTCAATGGATCAGGCTTAAATTTAGGCTTCCCTACTTAAAAATGACATGACTGACCTGACCCCCCCGATGGTGCCCTTGACTCAACCCGACTTGACCCTATTTTGATTGACCTAAACAAACCCAACCCAACCCAACCCGAAGGATGGGTACGAAGTCTCATGCCCAACACAACCTGGCAAGTCAAGTTTATGTGCCCGACCTAAAAAAATATTAGATTGGGTCAGATAGGTTATTAGGTTGACCCGGCCCTTATTCTCATAGCAGACATTCTTGAAAATTAGGCCCATCAAAAGATGTAATCGAGCCATTGGATCTTGGATTTATATGGATCATTGTTATTAGCAATAGTAAGATCTATATTAAAGCTTTAGATAATAGAGAATACTTTAGATTGAGAAGAGATGTGTACCTTATGATATGTATCTTATGTTGTAAGCAAAATTAAAATTTATTAGAATATTCTAATAGCCGTTAGTACATTAAAACAATGAGCTAACGATTAATTGCGGTACCGAATCCCAAATCAACTACTTAATTGGAGTTTTACTTCATAGTTTTAATCAATCTTTAAATACAATTTTATTGTATTATTTCAATTAAAGTTGAGTATCCACAAACTCAACAATTAATAATCATTGATGGCATGAGAATTATTTGCAAAGTCACTACAAAAAATAAAATTATTAGTAGCAGTCAAAAATTGTGGTTATTAACAAAAAATTGCTACTATTAATGTTGTCACAACTAAATGTTATCGCTATTAATCTTATTGCTACTAAAAACTGCATTACTGAGAAATTTCGCTGAAGCACCTTATTTTTGTAGAGAGTGTAATTTTTAAACATAATCATCGATGACATTTTGATGCTTTGTGATGTTTTGATCTTATATATGAACTAGATAAGTCATCTAATCCTATATCAAATATTTGAAATGTGACACCCCATTAGATGATTGGGTGCAATGTGATGGAGTGGATTGATGATCACATATCATCAAAAAGATCAGAAGAAGAAGAAAAAATAATAAATTAAAGAATACTAGATGGGCAATGGTCACGTCCGATTAGGTTGAATCAGATTTCGAGTTCAACCAAATTTGCGGCCCTAGGATAAAAAAGAATATTGACTTTCATGGGTTTTATTTTTATAGGATGATGTGCAAACAAGATTCATTTATTTTCAAAAACTGCAAATTTGGTTGAACTCAAAATCCAATTCATCTTGGTTGGACCCGACCATTGCCCACACTATATAATCATTTAGTTAATCGTTTCAACGGAACGATATGTATTTGGTGTCGTTTCCTTCAAAATTAAGTTAATAAGTAACAACACCTTATTTATTATCCAGTTCAACTTTATTAAATCGTCATTTATAATTTTACAAAAATATCTCTTAATAAGGGTATTATTGTCTAACGACAATGGTTGCCATAATAAAGTAGATAGGTTAGCATTGCTCATATATACAATGACTACTTACGTCGCCAATATTAATATATGCGGCCCCGATTTAAGTCAAGTTTGGGTTTAAAAACAAATTTGAGGTGTGCGCATAGCAGCTCCTTTTTCCCCTTCAATCATCCTAATCATTGCCTTCATTGCCTCCTCATCTACATAAACCTGTGATCATGGCTAGGCGTGGCATGCAACAAGCATGAGTTTATACTCCACTAGGAGGAAACAAAAAGGAGTTCTTTTTTTCATATACCCCTCTTTTTTTTCTGACATATTTATATATTCCACCCTTATTTTACTTATTTAAAAATAATCCTCTCATTTGCAATTTTGTGTTTAAATAATACGTTGAGTTACTGTTTGGTTAACTGACATATTTAAAAAAGCAAAGTACACGTATTACCTACATTGTCTTTCGAAACACTTCTCAGATGTCACTTTGCTTTTAGAGACATTAGTTAACGGAATAGTAATTCAAGATATTATTTAAACAAAAAACTGTAACTTAGGAGGTTATTTATGAGGAAGTCAGTTTCCTAGGACATGTGTAGGGTTGAACCCTACGACATGGTCAATTGAGTGCCACATGGCTAGTGACTCAAATATCAGGTGACACGACCACTTGCTGAAAGGCGATCAGATCATGTATAGTCTAAAAAAATAATTTCAAAAAGGCCTTTTTCTACTATTGAATATTAGGTCAAAGATGGAAAAGTCTATAAAATAATTGAACTGTGATTTTAAAAGTAAGAAAGTTTAGGTAATATTTTTTTTCTAAATCCTAAAGGGTCGGGTGAACCCTTGGGAAACGCCACGTGGCAGCCCAAATAGAAGCCGCCCTAGGATTCAAACCCTACAAGCACATACTAATGAGGCATTTTTCTATTTAAAAATAAGTGAAACAATAGGTGACAATTATAAATATGCCTAAAGAAAAGGTGTACATGCAGGAAAAAACAGAAAATTAAAGTTGTTACCTTCAACTTTTTTACAAAGAATAGCATTAGCATAATATCATACAACGTTAAGGGTAACTTCGAAGTTTTCACATGAAAACACCTGTTCTAAGTAACACACACTATAAATAAGTAGTACTAGGGCTTGAGTTGGGACCCTCCCACTCTATATGTTGTTACTTGGATTCCATTAGCCGCAAGCTTCTCAAAATAAGTGGTACTAGGGCTGGAAGAGAGCCGAGCTAGCTGAATAGCTAGGCTCGGCTTGAAAATACAAGTTTTTGCTCCCTTAAGCTCAGCTCGAGTCGTAGAGTAGAGTTTTTTATTTAAAGTTCGGTTAAAGTAGAATTGAGCTAGTAAAGTTTGGCTCGACCTCGCTCAGCTTCATTAATAGTATATAATATTTTTATATGATAAAATATGCTATATATAATTTTGAAATTTTTTTAAAAAAAATTTCTCCTTATAATAAGACTCATCTCATGGCTTTCTATCAAAAAAAAAAAAAGATTCATTTCATGGTTACTTTATAATTGATAGATATATAATTAACATATAATCTTTATGATCCTTTATTGAAGTTTGCGCTTTCTTTCTCCTTCTCTCTATCTCTCTCTCTGTGCGATCATTAAAGTTTTTTCTCATCGTCTCAAATGAACAATCACTAGCATGACAATTGACCAATCAATCAACACCTGCAACTAACACCTATGCTCTTAATCAATATTTAGCACACTAAATTTAAATACCTTTTAACTTTTCAAAATTTAAGCACTTTTTTCTCCAGTCGATCCGTTAAACCCAAAAGGGCTGAGGGATTAAAAGATATTAGGGCTTTCATTTATAAATTTTATTAAATCTTTTATCTATTATAAAAGTAAGGCATTGTTTAAAACAACATTAGGAAAAAAATTTATAATAAAACTTATGGCACTTTAGAAAACGGCGCCTTAAAAACAAACTTTTTAGCAAAAAAGACTGGACTTCAAACGTTTTAGAAAAACAGTGCTTTTACGGATTTTAGAACTTCAAAAAATCGTGAAAGCACCATTTTTTGAAATTTTTTTTGAAAAAACAGTGCTTTCATCTGAAGTTCCAAAATCGATGAAAGCACCGTTTTTCTAAAATATTTGAAGTCGAGTCTTTTTTGCTAAAAAGTTTGTTTTTGAGACATGTTTCTCTATTTATTCCTAAAATGTATTTAGTTCGAAGCTTAGCTCGGCCCAACTCGAGCTCGTTAGAGCCGAACTAGTGCTCAGACTTTTTAGGCTCGAAGGGATTAAAACCAAGTCTCAGCTCAACTCGTATAAGGTAAAATCGAGCTAAAGCTAACCCAAACTCGAGCTCCGCCCAGCTCAATTGCAGCCCTAGCCCTAAGTGGTACAAGGGTCACATCTCAAAGTGGTTAAAATCAATTTTCTGGGGGAACATTGAACCTTCAATTTTTCAATGAGAGAGAGAGAGAGAGATTTGAAGAAGAGCAAGTACACAGGATAAGTAACGAATTGAAGGACAAGAAACGAAGCAAGGGAATCGGGCTATCTCTAGTCGTCTGATCAGATCAATTTTAAACATTAAATCAAATTGTTGCCCATATTCATTTTTAACCATCAAATTTGCAAATTTCCAAATGGGATGGATATTATCGAAGAATATTCCTGATAGATATTGGCAGATCGGTCGGGGCCCAAGCCACTACGTATCCGATGTATTAAATATGTATCAGTCAAACCAACCGATATTAAAGAACCTTTTTTATATGTAACCTGATACATAGATATAAGTCGATATGGGTCAAATATGATTATCGACATTCAAAATCATGATCTCATCAGTCTGAACGAAGGATAAAAATTTCAGATTTGATTTCGGTTTCGGGCTGGACCAATGCCGAAATCTTCACTCCCATACATTATTAACCGATAACTTCGGTTCTCAGTTTCGTTTCGGTCTGATTCAGCCAAAATTTTGAACCATGGTCTGAACTCCAGGTTGTTACCCACCCACGCGAGCTATTTCATAATTGTTACTATTTCAAATTTTGGAGTGTGTTTTAAAGTGGAAATGGTGGGGCCTAAATTGGATCTTTACACAAACCAGAGGATCCACGGAGCTTAAAAATGAGTGCTTTGATTCTTTACAATAGCCATTGCTTTAAACATGTTCATACTTTTCCTTTTCTTTATTTAAACTTTAGATTAGAAAAGAATATTCATGTGGATATCTAAATAACAGGTCTCTATAAATAGATGCGCCTTTTGGTGACAGGATCTTGTCAAAAGTTGACAAATTTATAGATGTCAGCCCCTCAAAGCAAGGTATTAGAATCGGTATCGGTCTTGGGTATCGATTTGTTCGAGGCCAATACCGATACGTATGTTTTTTAAAGTAAAAGTATCGGTCGAAACCCGATATGTGCCCATGATACATATCGGCTGATTTTTCGTACCTTGCCTCAAAGTATGTAAAAGTCACATCGAACTCCTCTCTCCGTGGATGTGGGGAAGAGTGAATCCCCACGAAGCAGCCCTACTTAGATGCGAAGGCTTCTTCTCTATTTTTCAAAGTTGTGGGCTCAAAAGTTGCACATTCTAAAGAATTAATGGAGGCACAAATACTACTTTATGTCACACTCAAAATATCGGCAGATGTGAGTGGAAACAAATGGGCTGGGTTTGTGGGACGTTTGATTAGCCAAGCCCAATTAATTAACCAAATGTGTTGGGTCGTTCGATTAGTCAAATGACCAAAATGCTCATCATTCTTCCTTCTTTTTTTATTCTCTTATGGTCACTTTTCTACATCTCTCCCTCTCTACTGCACAGTTTTCCCCCCACTATCACATCGATTGATGCAAGAATAGGATGATCAATACAATAATAGATCGATCGGTGTGATATAGGAACGATGGATTTAGTATCGCACCAAAACAAGAAAAATTAGTTAATTCAATGTTGAACTAATCGGTACAATTTAGTATCGATCGTAACAATATTATATCAGTCTCTACCATACATATCATAGTGATCAATACAATATCGTATCAATCGCTTCCATATCTTAGCGATCGGTACAATATCATAGTGGTCGATATGACATTGCAGCGACCGCTACGAAATCATGGCAATCGATACAATTACGTGTCGCTACGGTATCAGATTGGATTGGGCATTATGATATAGTAGCGACCAATACCATATTCTTTCGAACGCTACGATATCACAGCGATTCATACTATAGATCAAAACTGTTAGTTTAAAATAAAAATAAAATAATAATAATAATAATAATAACAATTGAACTATGGTAAGCATAAGGGTTGTTCAATAGGTGCTGTAGTAATTCCTCTTCATTTTGGTCACCTTCCTCCCTTGAACCTGTGGTGGCTCGGCTCCAGGCAAGTTTTACAAATGCATCAATCAACGTCTTTTATTATGTTCGTGGGTATTTTTGTCAGTTAAAAATAGAAATGTCCTTTTAAAAATAGCTTGGCTCGGAGAACCCCAACTTTACGAGATTTGAAATTATATGCCCCTTTTCCCATAAAATAAAACTATAAAAGCGAAAAGTGCAAATTTTCCTACCTAACTTTATTGCCATGTTTTTGCTCAAAATTTTCTTTTGCCGTTTTATTCATTGACTATTGATAACACCTGCTTAAAATTATGAACTATAAATACGTTCTGAGGTTGTCGGTTTTATGTACCTCAAGTTTCACAATAAATTACCGAAAAAAAAAAAAAGATAAAAAAGTCCGCAATGAGAGTTAGTCTTATTCACCCCCATTAAATCTTGAAATATGTCAATACCAAAAATTATTGATTGCTTTAGATCAGATGATAAAAATCACTTTTCACTTCAAAATTTCACAGAAGGGATCTTGAGATCATAGTGCACCTATCAGATGATTAATTTTTTATTTTACATGACATAGAACTCGAAAAAAAAGCCTTAAAATCATGTGGCACACATCAATCTACTCGTACAATAATTGCTTGCTGACCAATTACCTCGCTAACACCACTTATTGTGCCCAAAAGTCATGTGGCACACATCAAGCTAAACGTACAAGTTGCTTGGTGACTAGCTACGTCTCTAGCACTACTTGTTGTGATGAAGGCATTGTCAAGTGATCCCAAAAGTCAACAAATTTGACATCTCGGAAGTAATAGTTGATGCGTACTGGTTTTTGCAACCTGAAATTTGATCTCTGCAAGTGATAGTTTCACTGATGAGATCATTGACTTTTCGATCAATCACATGTTGTAGATTATTTTTCATCCCAATCATTCACATAACATATTTTGAGAGGATAACCCACCTATCAGATGACCGAATAATGATTTCACACTGAACACATCCCCAAAAGCGAGTCGAGAACTCTTCTCATGGGAAGTCGTGATCACAGTCATTTAAGAGATATGTGTTATGTGGAATCAACATCTTATCGTTCAATCAACTAATCTAGTCTCTAAAAGATTGAGACGAAAAATGATCTCCATCCTCAAATTGAACACACTCAATAGTGTTAACCGTACAAAATGCTCCACGTCCCCTTAGTACATACCACTTGCGAGGTCAACGAAGAAAAGCCAAATTAAGAAAATCTTCAAAAACGAGTTTATGCAACCAAGTCGGCCGCATAGTCACAAAATTCCCCGAAATTGTGACAAAAATGTGTCATAATTCATCAATGTAAGGTTCTACGTATTAATTACGATTTTTTTTAACAGTCATATGTTTTTCAAAAAAAAATATGTTCCGGCATTAATATAACAAATAATCCCTATACAAAATTTATTTTTATTTTTCGGAGAAGAATATAAGCCCTATACATCATTAACTATTGCGTTCACCAAAAAATTATTATTGTAGCTTTTTCTCACTAAGCTTTGGACGGTGTGATGATATTTCAAGGCTATTTTCGGTAACCGCAACTTGGGTTTTCATCTTAAGTTTTTAAGGTTAAAACCATTGACTGTCTTGATTTAGAGGATAGAGATTATTTTTCATTTCAATCTTCCATGCTTAGATCTTGAGATCATGGCTCACCTATCAAATGATAAGATGTCAATTATATGCGGACAAAAGTGACTTGAGAACCCTTCTTATGATATGCTCATGATCACGAAAACTTTTGGAGATGAATGCCATATGGAATCAATAGTTGACCGTCTGATAGTTGGGCCATAATTTTACGATTTATTGTACAGAAGATTGGGATAAAAAATGGTCGCCTTCGTCTAATTCTAGGCAGTCGACTGTTAATTTTAACCCTAGATCAAGATTTTCGCCGAAATTCATATTATCAGCCAAAATTTCGATTTTCATCATGCCTAAAATCAAAATCCAACCCAATATTTTGATCCTTAGTTTTAAAAGTAGAAACCCAAAGTTGTGGAACCTGAATCTTTGGTCCCAAATATGGGTGCCTACTAAAATTTGGATAAGAGTAATGGCACGGCCACTTCCACGTAAAAATCAATTGTCATTTTAAAAAGGATACCTCTATTTAGGCCAACATCTAAAAGCCCTAGATTGATTTGAATTAGATGGTGGAGGTTTCTTTTCACCCCAATTTTTGAGACCGTAGATCTTGAGACCATTAGAGTATATCATTGGACAATCAATTTTTTATTTCATGTGATACAAATCACAAAAAGTAGACCTAAGATCACATTTGATAATTGTCATTAGAGTATAATTATCATATTTGATAATCGTCCGTATCATTTAATGTATCGTCCAATAATTTCAAATTATCAATTTTAATGTTTTTATTTATTTATTATTATTATTATTTTTGGGGAAAAAATCGTCTGAAATCGATACATATCGATTTTGGGGCTGGACGATACGTATCGAAAAATCGAGATTTTGATCCTTGATTGGGAGTGCCAACGTTTAAAACCCATCAACTAGTTTGAATCACATGGTGGAGATGATTTTTCACCCCAAATCATCCATATAGTGGATCTTGAGACCATAAGGATACCATTAGACAGTCAATTTTTTATTCAAGTGGCATAAATCCCAAAAAAGTAGCTCTAAGATCATGTTAAATGTTATGTGCCACGTAATTTTAAGGCCATTCTTTTGGGATCATTGCCTTGTGGAACCATAAAATTGATGCTCTCATAGGATGCCCATGGTCTCAAGATCAATCGTGTGCATGGATCAAAATTTCGAGTATTGGATACGTATCGTCCGAGCTCAAAACCGATACGTATTGGATGATACGTATCGGAATAGTAAAATATCGGACGATACATTGAATGTATTATCCGTGCATTTACATACAAAATGGCGATACGGTACATTGAATGTACCGTATCGTCCAAGTCTGATACCGATACTTATCGTCCGATACATATCGGTATCGAACGATATTTTGATCCATGATCGTGTGAAACGTTGGGATGAAAATCGGTCTCCAAGGATGATTATTCAACGCTATCAACGGATTTTCAATGTAGGTGCCGTCCGATTGGCTGATCAATAGAAAAGGATACCTGTATTCCATGCCTTTTTTTTTGTTTTTTTGTAATTTTGGGTACAACTTCTTTTCCATGCCGTGATTGCACGCACAATTTGCGAGGGGTGACCGTCCTCCAAGATCCACGTGGAGCTCCACGTGGCACCCAAAACATTTTTGGGTGCCACTTGAAGCACAGGTGGACAATTTAGATCAATATTTAAAAAAAAAATCGAAAAATAAATTTTAAACCCACAAGTCAAAGTTTGACGATTTTTATTGATCCACATTTCACGATTCAAAATATACACGGTAGAGATGAGTTTTTAATTTATTTTTTTTGAAAGATCATCTAAGCAATGCACCCAAGGTGCACGTGGTACCCAAAAAATATTTTAAGTGTCACGTGGAGCTCCATGTAGAAGGTTGGAGGATGGTGACCGTCCTCCCATGAAGGAGGGAGGCCTTTACCTATATATATATATATATATATATATATATATATATATATATTGAATTGGGTGTTGTTTAAAAATCTAGTTTATAATTCGAAATTAAAATCTAAACAGATTATGTCAAGCCCAAGTAATCTGTTTGAAAAATGGTACCAACTATTTTTTTGTATTAAATTATAAGTGATTCGAATTGGTTGAGATTATTTTCAGTTGAAGCAGGTGGACACATTTGATAATATAATTGAAAGGGTACCTCTGTTTAAAAAAATGGCACAAAGTTCACGTTTCAGCATGATGTGTCCCATATGATCCAAGGGCCAATTTTTGGGGATCTGACACATGGAATAAGAAACTGACCATATGATATGTGTATCATGATCTCAAGATCTAATTTGTGGCAGGTCGGGGTGAATCATGATCTCATCATCTTATCTAAAGTAATCAAAGGTTTTAAAGGGTTTTGGGACTAGGGTACAAACTGAGATACCCAAATGAAAATAAATATCAAATCCAAACAACAACAAAACCATGTGATCACTTATTCTCACATAAAAGAAAATCATTATAATTGTTTAGCCCACTTTAGACTATGATCTCTCAAAATTTTATGCAAATCGGACAATCGCACAGGCCCTAATTATAGTCATAAATTAGAAGGTTCACTAGTAATGACAAACAAGTATAAATTAAAAGTTAGTCAAACATTGTACAACCAATTGTGTTCATATAAAAAAAACAGTTACAAATGTTTAGCCGCATATAGATTGTAACCTCTCAAAATTTTAGGTAAATTAAATAAGCTAACAGTCTCGGATGACATCCATGATTTGGACAGTTCAATCACCTTCACTTAACTTGTAATACTTATAAAGAAGACAATAACTGCTATCAAAACAGTCATATGACACGATAGTAACAAGTTAGTTGAATCAAACAACCATTTGAAATTCTATTTTTTTTACCATGTAGTTGTATTACCCATGCGTTTGGGAACACCCTGAGGCTAAATATGTAATGGCTCCCTATAATTATAGATGGTTTCATTCAAGGTGTCAAATCAGGTATCGGTCTCGGGTATCGATTTGCATGGGCCAATACCGATACATATCAATTAAATATAAAAGAAATAAAAAATAAACAAAAAATTCAGTTGAAATTGAGATGTATCAATTGAAATCCGATACATATCGGCGATACGAATACGAGATACCGATACGTATCTATTTGGACAAAAATATAAACGTATCGCCGATACTTATCGGTATCAGCCTATTTTTCATACCGTCGTACCATTTAAACGTGTAGAAGAACGCATTAAAAACTGTCGACAGGCTAAGGCAAGTTGATTTAAGAGTTGGCACACGGTACACCCACGACTTCATTCACCAGCCCATGGCATGTAGCCTTGTGGGGCTGCACTCGCTCCCGTCTAGTGGTCCACACCGCATTTGACGTCCTCTGATGTACACCAAAGTCAATAGGTTTGAGGTTTGACCATTTTTATTTTATTTATTTATTTTTTTTTTATTTACAAAATAATAGGTTTTAAATTAAACCCTCGTATACACAATCCCACATCCACGATGAGCATAGCCGACATGAAGGTCGTCTCAGTACATCCAATGGGAAGATAGTAGGGATGTCAATGGGACTATAAAAATAAGGTGTTTTGGCAACACTTGCTGTCGATGATTAAAATTTTGGATTTCATTACGATTTTGGTGGGACTGAAACCGAAATTTCCGCCGGAACTTCATCCCCATACAAAAATCCTGAAATTTCAATCATTTCGGTCGATTAAAATTTAGAATATTCTAATAGCCGTTAGTACATTAAACCAATGAGCCAACGGTTAACTGCAGTACTAGATCACAAATCAACTGCTTAATTGGAGTGTTACTTCGTAGTTTTAATCAATCTTTAAATACAATTTTATTGTATTATTTCAACTAAACTTGAGTATCGTCGAACTCAATAATTAATAATTATTGACGGCATGAGAACCATTTGCTGAGTTACTATAAAAAATAAAACTATTAGCAGCAACAAAAAACTGCTGCTATTAACCAAAAACTGTTGCAATTAGTTTTGTTGCTATAAAAAATTGTCGCTATTAGTCTTGTCGTTATCAAAAGGGGCATTAACAACAAGTGTCGTTAAAGCACCTTATTTTTGTAGTAAGTGCAGTTTTTAAACTTAATCATCGATAACATTTTGATGGTTTGTGATGCTTTGATCTTATATATGAACTAGATCAGTTATCTAATCCTATATCAGATATTTGAAATGTGACACCCCATTAGATGATTGGGTGCAATGTGCTGGAGCGGATTGATGACCACGTATCATCAACAGGAAAAGAAGAAGAAAAAATAAAAAATTAAAGAATACTAGATGGGCAATGGTTACGACCAATCAGGTTGAATCGGATTTCAAGTTCAACCAAATCTGCAGCCGCCCTCGGATAAAAAAGAATATTGACTTTTATGGGTTTTATTTTTTATAGGATGATGTGCAAAAAGGATTCTTTTATTTTCAAAGACCGGCAAATTTAGTTGAACTCGAAATTCGATTCAACTTCGTTGGATCTGACCATTGCCCGCACTACATAATCATTTAGTTAATCGTGTCAATCGGAACGATATGTATACAGTGTCAATTTCTTCAAAGTTAAGTTAATAAATAAGTGCACATCATTTATTATTGAGTTCAACTTTATTAAATTATCATTTATAAATTATAAAAATACCTCTTAATAAAGGTGTTATTGTGTAAGGACAATGCTCCTCACAAAAAATAGGTATATTAGCATTGCTCATATATACAGTGACTACTTATGTCGCCAACTGTAATATGCTTCAATGCGAGCCCAATTTAGGTCATGTTTGGGCTTAAAAACAAATTCAAGGTGTGCACATAGAAGCACCCTTTCCCCTTCAATCATCCTAATCATTGCCTCCTCATCTACATGAAACCTATGATCATGGTTAAGCGTGGCATGCAACAAGCATGAGTTTACCCTCCACTGGGAGGAAACGGAAAGGAGTTTCATTTTTTTCATATACCCCTCTTTTTTCTGGCATATTTATATATCTCACCCTTATTTCACTTATTTAAAAATAAACCCCCCATTTGTAATTTTGTGTTTAAATAACAACTATCATCACTTCACTTTTATAGACATTAGTTAACGGAACAGTAATTCAAGGACGAATCGGGTGGCACGACTACTTGCTGAAAGTCAATCATGTATGATCTAAAAAAATAATTTCAAAAAAGTCTTTTTTTCATCATAGTGACAAATTTTGCCAAAATCGTCAAAATGGATCGAAATTTTATGAAATTCACCAAAATGAGGGTCAAACTAGAATTTCGAAGAAATTTCGAAACTTTTCAATAATTTCGTGAATTTTGTCATTTTTTGACGAAGTTTGAAATTTTCAGTAAAATTCAATATTTTTTTTCAATGTTTAATTTTAATTTTTTTAAAAATTTCTTAATAATATGACGAGAGAATAGCTGCTTTGTGCAATTGTGCTCACCAGGCAACACACAACTGGTAAGATGGCTTAACCTATATTATATAGGTCGCGTCTCGTGTCAATTTATTTGTTCCCACAGATGTCGGACTTAAAAACTGAATGCAAGTTGCTTAATGGGTACTGTTTACCCACCCCACCTCCTCCACGTTGTATATATTGACTGCCTTTGAATTAGATAGTCAAGGTCATTATTCGTCCCCATCTTTTGCACACTGAATCTATGAATCGTGATCGTACCATCAGATTGTCAGGTTTTTATTATACATTGCACACATCTCAAAATGTGACGTTAAAATCATGCTTGAGCGTGATGAAGGTCATATGATTTTAGGGTCACTTTTTGAAATATGTGCCTTATGTAATAAAAAATCGACCGTCTGATGATATGTGCACAATCCATAGGTCCATTGCGCAGAAGATGGGAATGAAAAATGACCTCCACCATCTAATTCAAAGGCAGTCAATGCATGCCAACTGAAGAAGGTAGGGTGAGAAAGCAGCCTGATGAGGTGAGTATAATGGTACTCTTTGTTAATTTATCTTTTATAGTTCTATGCTTGAGTTCAGCATGCAATGCTTGGATAAATTGCTAATTTAAAAAATATATATTAAATATATTTTTTATATATTTTTAATTCTCAAAATTTTTCTTAAATTTTTTTAAAATATATCGAAATTAATCCAAAATGTAGCGAAAGGACTCCCACCAAAAAATTATCGCAAACGATATTTGTAAAGATGGGAAAGTCTGAAAAATATTTGAACTATGATTCTAAAGGTAAGAAAGTTTAGGTAATATGTTTTTTTTTTAAATCCTAAGGGTTCAGGCGAACTCTTGGAAAACAGGTGTCATTTTTCGATTTCAGTGTCACGTAGCAGCCCAAATTGGTCAGGCACTAAAGAGCCATTTTCCTAGTAATGAGTAAGTGAAACAAGAGGTGACAATTATAAATATGCCTAAAAGAAAAGGAGTATATGCAGAAAAAAACAAAAAATAAAAAAAAAGTTGTTACCAAATACATTTTTAGAAAGAATGGCATTAGTGTAATATCATGCAACGTTAAGGGTAACTTAAAGTTTTCACATGGAAACACCCGCTCTAACTTCTAAGCAACACACTATAAAAGGATTCCATACTCCCAAGTCCTAAACGCCGATATAAAACTCAAGAGAGGAGGCGCACTTTAGCACTACCGAAAAGAGAGAAGAGGCGCACTTTACTAACCTTAATGAAGATCTTAAGATTTGTGCGCTGCTACGGGAAGTGGAGGCCGGAAAACAGCCCGCGCACTGAAGAATCTCCCGCGCTCATGGAGATATCATGCGCCGGGACCGATTCAAAGGCCTCCGAGTCATGCAAGAGTAAAACCAGCCGGAGGACAGACCGGAACACGGGGGCCGGTTCGCGGTGGCGACCGTCGCTCGGCGCAATTTCCGAGGACAGAGCCGTCCCCATAGTTGTGGGAAAAGGAGAACGAATGGTCAGATCTCGAAAGGATTTGGCGGAAAAGGCTCCATCGACGGCTAAGAAACATTCTCCCATCAAACGAAGAGAAAACTGGTAAGTTTTTTAAATGATCAAATTACTAAACTCACACCAAAAATCACACGGTCTCCATCGTGTTTCGCTCCAATCTTCCGCACAAGGGAACCTGAGGCTATGAACGTCTGATATAAAGATCCCTTGTGTAGAATATTACAGCGAAACACAATCTTTATCGTCTGATTTAAAGCAATTAATAATGATTTTTGGTGGGAGCGAAAGATCGAAGGAAAATTGGTTTAACCGAGCCAAAATCAGTTTAAAGAGGTTGGGAAGGATGAGGAAAGAGAGAAAATTCTAAAAAACTAAACCAACCAGAAGAACTAAACTGAAACTGAAGAAAAAATGAATTGAAAACGGAAAAAATTGAAAACATTGGTTCGTTTCAGTTTAAGTTTAAGGTTTGAGGATTTGTTTAACTGAAACTGACTCCAATTTTTTCCTGATGGTAAAATGACCATCCATCCAAATTTTAATGAACGATCTAGATGTAAGGTATTTTCTACACTACCGAAATGACTAAAATGCCCTTTAACAAATACGTAAATGCTCTTATGCATGGGTCAAAATCTCGATCGAGATTTTAACTTGTCGGCTAGAAGACTCGGTTTCGGCCCCCACCAAAACGAATATTTGAAATTTTTGGGCAATAAATTAAACTTTTAATTTCTCGGCTGATAATGAGATTTTGTATTTTATTTTTTTTTAAAGGTCTTTTGCATCTAAATTTTTTTTGCACTCATATATTTATCCGAGTATCTTTCTTTTATACTCGGTTTATTTTTTATTTTCTCATCTCTCTCTCCTTTCCTGGCTCAAAGAAACTCTCTCCCAAAGTTACTCAAAATTATCCTAACTTACCGAATATTATTGGATTTATCTATATCTAATCGTATCTCTGTGAATCTTCCTAAATTTAATCGAATCTTGTTGAATTTTGTTGAATTTCGTCAAATATTATCAACATTTTAAATATTTAGTCTCAATAATTTAAATATACCTTTTCAAATTTCAAAATTTACAGAAAATTTGATCAAAATTTGAGGAATTTATGGTTGGGTTGGTGAACGAAACCGAAACCCTTCCTCATGTATTGTGCTTGTTAATTTGGTAAATTTGTCCTTTTTGTATTTTTGTGAGGTTAAAATCGTCTAACAAAGGTGATTTTTTTTTCAGGCATGTCGTGGTTCCTGTATCAATTCCAACGTTCACTCCGACGGGATTCTTGTTCTGAAGGCTTTGACATAAAATTGCTTCCCTTTTCCTTTTTAAAGGCAAATATCGAGTGTGGGTTCCATAGACATGAGGAGGTCGGTGTTGGAAATAGGATACAAACTTCCCTACGTTAAAGGGGTTGTCTCTTGTTTTTGAGGGATTTGACATAAATTGCTACCCTTTTCCTTTTAAAGGCAAATATCCAGTGTGGGTCCCATACACATGAGGAGCTTGGTGTTGTAAATAGGATACAAACTTAATCTCTTTCTACATAAAAAGGATTGTCTCTATATTTATATCCGCGTCTTCATGCTTGACAGCTCAAGGACCGAGCCTTCAAATAAAGGCCATGACTTAGTGATGATTTCGTATATACAGGGTAGTAGGGAGGAGGGTGGACGAGATACAAACCTGACCTCTCGCTAATCTCACACACAAGGTGGCTGCACTCGAGTCCCAAACCCACGACGCTAGCTCGTAACCTTCTTCTGGGAGGTACAACATGCACGCGAGATTTGTACTTAGCACATAGTTTTAAAAGAAAGAAAAGGTATTTTTGGGATATGTCACGTGAAACACCATTTAAGTTGTCTAAGTTGAAGGCCATGGTATAAAGATCTTGGTGCCAAAGATTGACATCAAAAGTTATCTCTATCATTTGATTAAATGATCAATTGTGAGAAATCATATGATAGAGATCATATTTAATTTATTGGGATCAAAAAAGTTGGAATCATAACCTTCAAATTAGACAGCGTAGATAGTGTTCCATGTAACACGGATCTCAAAATAACAAGTCTTTCTTGTTAAATTATGTGCCACGGTACAAATCTCATGTGCAAGATGTAGCTCCCCCTTCTTTTTGTTGTATTTAGTTTGGGGAATGATTCTATGTTGTCATACACTACCAAATGTTGAATCATTGTTGAAGAATCATCTCTTGTATTATATAGTGTTAAGGTGATGAACGCTGTAAAATAGATCACTTTTCAATTACAATGCAAAGCAGTTGTTTTACTTGGACTTTAAGTTAATTTAAGGTTATTCATCAGTCGCACACTCTCTCTCAGATGATAAACCTAGTTATGCAATAGTGTGGTGGGTGGTTAGTCCCTTTCAATTTGGATAACTTCAGTAGAGATATGGAATAAAATTTGGGAATATTAAAAATAATAAATAAGTAAAATAATAAGTAAAAACATCTCTTAACCTATTTGAAATTAAAACAATATTTTCAATAAAATAGGTATATTATATTATCCATGCATCAATAACTCATAATAATAGAAGATACACCAGAAACATAGAAAATTTTGAAAAAAATAAATTAAAAATTATTTTTTTGATGAATCAGCCGTCAAATGTATTCGAATATAAAAAATAAAATAAAATAAGTGGTGGATTGCCACCAACAAATGGTGGATTGCCAAATCGGTTGAATATAAAGTTCAAAAGACCATCTATTTGAAGAAATTAGCTGAAATTTTGATTAATTCGGGTAATGTTGTGAGGAAGGCTAGGATTGAACCTATGACCTCAAGGCTCTCTCTCTCTCTCTCTCTCTTTCTCTCTAAGCTGGAACTGAACCTTAGACCTCAAAGTTTGGTCATCGGCCACCTTCGGGCCCAACCTTTTTTCTTTGTTCTTTTTCTTTATGGGTTGAGTGGTCCCCACCCTTTTATTAGAATAAAAAAAAAAGATTCCAGCCCAACCTCCTCTTCTTTCTCTTGCCATTGAATCTCATCCTCAAGGTTGCATTGAACTTGAGATCCTGACTTTAAAATCATGGCTGGCCCTTACACTCTCGCACAATTGTGTCAACCTATGCCCAGTTATATATATATATATATATATATATATATATATATATATATAAGAAAGTGCCCACATTTATAATGAACATGGAAAAATCTTGTTTAGTCTTGTAATCTGATTAGAAAAGGCGTCATGCTAACTATTATGTACCAAAAATGTCCCTTATTTGTTTTAAATTAATTAATAATTTCTTTTACAGAAATAATGAAAATACTCTTAGTTTTTAGGGCAGGAAAAAGTCCAGCATACCTTAAAAAAAGAGTCCAGCATACCTTAAAAAAAGTATTAACAATTAAAATTAAATGCTTAATGAAAGGCTATGATAGAACTACCACGGCATGTTTTCGTAAAATTGATTGAAAGTAGGCTTGTTTTTGTTATTTTATCGAATTTAAAACAAATAATTAGAAGTTTGGAAACTTTTGCTATGTGAAAACCCTATCCAAATATTTGAATGATTTAAAGATGCTAAGTGCAAAAGATTAGTACGAAATCTAATCTTCATCATGTGATTAAATATAGTGAAAAATTATTATTTGATTCAACAGTTGACTACAATAGATTATATGACAAATTTCGTGTTTTGCTCTAATTTTATGCACTGAAGATCTAAAGATGAATTTCAAATCACACGATCGAGATTGCATTTTCATGTCACAGATCCCAAAAATATCAATTCTTTCTTTAAATTTGGTGCAGCACGCGTAGTTTTTTCTTTTACCCAAAAGAATGATTTTTTTTTGAAAAATTTTTCAAATTTGAAATACTTTTTTTAATAATATATTCCTGAAAATTTCTTAATTTTGTTAAAAAAAACAATTACTTCTAATATTATTAAATAATTTTTTGACAGGTTTGGCATGCACTCACCAGCCCATTTGTATCCATTCTAACTGCCGATATTTTGAAGTGCGACATTAAGTGGTATCTTTGTCTTTCTTTGTTCTTTAGAATATGCAGCTTCAAACGCCTACAATTTTCAAAATAGAGAAGCCTTTGCATCTAAGTAGGGATGGTTGGTGGGGATTCACTCTTCCCCACATCCACAGACAGTGGAGTTTAGAACTTAGAAGTGGCTTTTAGTTGGATAGTTCAGTCAAAAGTGTACGTTAACCTATTTTTAGGGACATGGCATCTGTATATGTCAACTTTTTACCAGATCCTGCCACCAAAAGGCGCCTCTTATCAATTGATGGATGTGACACCTCAATCATCCTTTTCTTCAAATGCCCACATGAATATCTTTTTTCTGATCTAAAGTTGACAAAAAGGAAAAGCAAGAACATTTTTAAAGCAATGGTTCATGTAAAGATTCAAAGCTTCTGCTTTAAGCTCAGTGGATCCCCAGTGTTAAGACCAACCACCATTTTCACTCATCTATTAAATCTGTAAAGAGAGAGGGAGAGATCGTAAAACAGACTTTACAAAAATGTTCCATCTGCAAATGTTTTAAGTTATTACGTTAAGAGGAAAAAAATGTTTTACGAAGAAAAAGGGATTTCATGGCAATTAGGAGTTTAGATATGTGAGATTCTAATTGTCATGATCTGAATCTTATACTTTTGATACACTTAAAATATGTGTATGTGTTTAATACCGTATTTTTCGCTTATCTTGAGTTTTCAAAACGTTTTATCTAAAAATGCATATTTTGATTTTTCAAGCTTTTATATTTATTTTCGTCATTAATGAACACAAGTTATGTGGTAGCTTATTGGTTAAAGGCTTTAAATTTTAGATAAGAGGTCTAGAGATCATCATTATTGGGATCTGAATCTAATTGTGGTGGTACGATCGATCTAGGTATGGAGAAATCATGTTTTCCATTAATCTTAAAATATTATTTTTTATTAATAGATTTTTATATAAATTAGTGATTTTATTTCATAGATAATGATGGAATGATTAAATGAATGCATGCTATGATTAATAGATTTTTAATGTTAATGATGTTGGGTTAAAAAGAAGTCCGATTAAATTCCACCATGTGATTTGATGTATTTTGAAGCGTGCTTACGGATTGAAATCAATCGATTGACACCTAAAAGCAATTTCCGTGAATTCCCGTCAAACTTTGCATCAGATACTACCTCGGTATTTTAGCCTTAACTTTCTTTCCTGAACTCGGATTGAGGCGATTCTTACGACGTTGGAAAGCTGACGACAAGCTCTACAACGTTTATGTTTTAGCCAATTTCTGAATCGGACGTCTTGAAGGTCTAAATTGAGCTGAAAGTATCACTAAGTTCCCGATAACCCAAAGTTGCAGTATTTTGATATTATTTTCGGAATTCTTGGGCTGTTTTACGCACCATAAGCGTATGATATGCACTGTAATATTTATGCACCATGATTGTATACACTTTGATATTTACGTACCATGATTAAATGCACTTAAATGCATATGTAATATGATATCACTCTCATGCATTTTATATGTCCCATGATGATTTATATAATTCACAATCAAGATACGTAAAATACGATGAAATGTCAAGTCATGATTAATGAGCATTAGACCCAACATCTTGTACCCAATGGAGTCTAAGAAGGTATTAGACCCAACATCTTGTGTAAAGATGAAGTCTAACTGAACAAGAGTATAATGAGCATGATTCAGCCCAACGTCTTGAGCGGGACGGAGTTTGACATGCAATAAATAACATGATTCATTAGACCCAACGTCTCGATCATGACGGAGTCTAACTAACAAGTGATAAACATGATTAAGACCCAACGTCTTGAGCTGGACGGAGTCTAACGTGCATTAAATGACAAGAAAGATGAAATTAAAAGATATGATGCATTCATGTAATATTAATATATATGTTTACGTTCAGTTCATTTCAGCTTAGTGAGATTATACATGCCACATGCACACATACATGAAATATATCGAAATATTATATGGCTAAGATTGATATTTTATGCTTCAATGGATTGCATGTCTGGTCCATACAAGTGTAAACTTACACCCCTTGTTTATATGGGTGACCAGATGAGACAGGTGTTGCCAATGACAATGTATGGGTCTATGGCGATAAGACGGCACGTGGTGCTCAAGAAACTGGACTGAATGACGTTGATGGCTTCGTGACCTAATTAGCTATTTTCCTTTCTAGTTAGTGGTAATTTTAAATAAATGGGACATTGATCAGTTTGTATTTTATCTAAACTGTTTAACCTTTAATTATATTGGACTTGTTATTGGAATAAGAACATTATCATGGGTTTTATTTATATTAATTAATGTTTTAAAGAAATTTTATCTTTCGTTATTTAAGGTGCTTTTATCGCCTTATTATGTTTCTATGGTTCTCGATACGAAGGTACGGTTTAAGATCTTACAATTAAAAGGTTGTGAGATCTCGGGTCGCTACACTAATATTGCGACAAGGAGGTTTAAAAAGGTTTTTAACAAATTACATCACCACCCCTCTTTTCATTGGCTTTTCCTCCCGAATCTTTTTATCTCGCCCATCTGAGACCTAAGTTTCAGAGTGTTGCGTGGGTCATTGATCTTCAACCTCTAGACATGTCGCAAAACCTCTGGTAGGGTGTTCTTCGAAGCTTCTCCAATCCAACCCACACCTCAGGGTTTTGATTGGAATCTAATTTGGAGCTAGATCAAGTGTCTTGAGGCTTGGTTCTCAGGGTTTCAATGGTATTTGGGGTCAACTTCTCCCTTTGGCTGAAACTCTAGGGTTTATTATCGTGGGAGTTTCCAACCACTGATCCTAACCACACTTTAGAGTTAGGATCATAATGTAATTAGGGGCTTTTTTGCCCCTTGGATCGGCCGTTTTAAGGCCGATATGTGGCAGAATTAAAGTTCATCTTCATTCGTGAGACTTGGGTTGCATCAACAGTTGTGCCGCTTATTTTCAGTCGCGGATTGTAGTTACAACTACCAATCGCCGAAAAAATTATAAAATCGCCAAAGAATCTTAATTTCTCAGCTTCCGACATTTCCTAACTCGGCAAACCAGTTCATTGTCTATTGTTCCTTATACGCTAGCAAATAATAATTTTCGGTGGCGATTCCGACATTTTGGGACCGCTATGGGTGGAAAAGAAAATAGAGAGGTGAGAGAGAAGAGAAGGGTAGTGATGTATTTGTTATAAAAAAAGGGGTAGTGATTTTATTTGCTAAGAAAGAGGGGTAATAATATTAATTGTGGAGAACATTTTCAAATGGAGCATGTTTTTCTAATTTCCTCAACATAAAACTCATCCTACCCATAGCGAATCGGATTCATACGAGAATGGCAAATTGCTTTACGTACTTAAAAACAATCTGAGTGAATTACGAATTAAGTTAAGAAAGCTTTAAACTACTGCATACACCATTGATCAATCCGATCCGATCCTTTACAGTCTGTATAACCAATGAAACTGTCACTGCTTGAATAGCTCTTTTTACATGATTTAAGGGAAATTTACAGAAATAGGATTGGGAAAAAAAAAAATTCACTATTATACTGAAATCAAAAGTTTCTCATAATCAGGATGCATCGTATTTTGGGGTCTTCAAAATTCGTGAAATATATTATTTAGTGATTAGTGAAATGACCTTGATACCCTGCTTTTTCAAATTTTCGCACCAAGAAAATCCGTGCAATCCTGATTATAAGAAACTTTTACCTTCAATATAATGGTGAGAAACTTTATCAATATGAGTCCTCTTTTTGAAAAGTGCCCATGATTTAATGATGTCTATTAGGTACTTTCTTCAAGAGACCCAGCCAGTCGGCCGGGATTTGGGACGTGTGTGTAAGGTGAAATTCGACACTATAAAAAATAAGACTACTAGTGGCAGTCAAAAACTGCCGCTATTAACAAAAAAGTTGACGCTAATAGTCTTAATAGATTTTGATAATTCTTTTGTTAATAACGGCAACTTTTTACAGTCAAAACTGCTGCTAAAAATCTTATATTTTGTAGTGAGAATGTGTACCATTTGATAAATAGATGATTCGTAATCTAAAGATTTTTAATGTAAAAGAGTAGGATGAAAATTGTTTTTCAATTGAAATTCGTCAAACATTGTTTAAAACTAATGGCTGCATATAAATCTGAAGTACAACTAATTTTAGATATGGTGTTTAACTGCATTGAATCAGATGATGGTGATAACTTTTGTTTCGATCTTTTTTCAAAATAAAATTAAACATAACTCATTTGATGTAGAGCTGTGGTACTAATGAAGTGCCAAATGCACTACTTGAGACTAGGGGCGTACTATTGGTTGATCATTTTTTTTATTCCATGGGGTACAAATTCCAAATAATGGCCCTAAAATCATATTTGAGAATGTGTCATTTGATGTTAAGGCGATGATTTTAAGATTGTGCTACATTAATAAAAATAAATAAATAAAAAATGATGATATACTCGTGATTTCAAGATCCATCATCTGAAAGATTTGTGTGAAAAATAATCTCCGTCATTTGATTCCAAACATTCAATAGGTTTCTGACATAGGCGCCCTCACTAATATGGTAGGCACCATCGAAATAGAGCACCCAAAAGTCATACTTCCTATAGTGCTTGGAGCAACTTTGATTGCAAGTTGCAATTAAAAATGTATTTAAAAAGTGGGTTGGCTGAACAAATTTATTACCACAAGATCTTTCAAAGAAAAAGGTGCATTAAGTTGTAAATGTGGGTTATATACATCCATAGCGACACAGTCGAGGTTCTGCTAGGGCTGTCAACGGGCCGAGTTCGGGCTGGATTTTTCACTTGACCCTTTTTTTTTTTAATATTGGGCCCGGCCCAGCCCATTTAGCTATCCAGGCCAGGCCGAGCTCAGCCCGTTTTTAGAATTTTTCAACCTGAACCTGACCTGATTAGCTATCGGGGCCGGGCTGGGTTTCTCACCTTTTTTTTTTTTTTTAAATCAAGTTTTTTTTTAAGGATCTCAGCTAAACGGGCCGGGCCTTTCACTTTGAAGCCCAAACTTAGACCCGTTCTTATCCGGGCTGGACTGGGCCCGTCCCGTTTAATAAAAACCAAAAAAATGAACCTGAACCACGCCCATCCGGGCCGGGCGGCCCGGGCTGAAGCCCGGCCCCTTGGCAGCCCTAGGTTCTGCAATAATTCATCTACTTAAGATTCATAAAATTTCAACAATTTTGAGAAAATAATGGGAGAAAAAACATAGAATAGAAAATAGAACATAAGATCAAGAAGTATGAAATAAACTACCAATTTATTGAGAAAGTCGCAAATGAATTATTCATGTTGAATTTGCACCACTCAAATATCACAAATATGATAATAAAGAGGTTAAATTCTTTATAAAATTAGGGTTAAGGGCATGGTACCCAAAATCGGTTGAAACCGATATATATCGGTATCTTAACTCGGTATTGATATAGGCCAATATGTATCGAGTATTAGTCGACACGGTATTGGTTTTGGCTGATACCTTTATTTTTTATAATAATTATTTAAAAAAAATAAATAGGCTGATACATATTAGCATCGACCGAGTCTTATCGATCCTACATGGACCGATTTACCGATTTTGACACCTTGGTTAAAGGGCTACTCACCGACTTTAACAGTATTGCATCGATTTATTTAACAGCTATGAAAATTTTGCTTTAACGACTTCAACATTATTGCAACGTGCACTAATAAATTTGTCAAGTTTCAGCTAGCTTATAATATTGATACAAAAAGTCTTAGAACAAAAAAGATTGACAAAGTTTTTAAGGTTCTCAAAAAGATATTCAATACCAAAAATTATGGAAACACTCCTCTTTTCCTTCTCTCATTTTCTTCTTCTTCTTCTATCTTGCTTTGCTTAGAAACCACAAGACGCCATTAATGGTGGCCGGAGCGATATCATAATTCTTTAACGAAATGCCTTAGAAACTCTTTTAAATGAAATGTCAAAGCCCTTGACCTTGATAACAGATAAAAGAGGAAGAGACGGTCTCAAACCTTTCTCCTTAATGAGATTGTGTGAGCTGTGAAATTTTTTGAAGAGATCTCCAATAATGAAGTTGTGCCTCCATTCACTATAAAAATAAGGTGTTTCGGTGATAGCTAAAATTGTCACTATTAACAAAATAATTGCCGTTGCTAATTATGTCACTACTGAAATAAGGTTTTTTGTTAATAATGATAGTTTTGATTGCCGCTAATAGTCTAAATTTTTGTAGTGATTAATGACCGCTTTTGTGGCACTGTGCACAATGAAAGTCTCTTAAAGGCTAAAGGTTTTAATGGCGGTCAAAATCCACTTTAAAGCTGATAACGGCGGTAGTCAAGAGACCTCATTTGCACAAATCCCTATGAACATTTCTATAGGGATTTGTGCAAGCTAATTCACTATTGAAATATTAGACATAATATTTCTCTGTTATATTTTCATGGAGCTCGAGTGTCTCTCTAACAATACGGATTTGTTCTCTCATTTCGAGCATTTGGGAGAGATGAGGACATTTTAGTAATTTCTCGTTCACATTTATTTATTGTGAACCTCAAAAACACTGTCAGTCCTTTTTGTTTTGAAGGTTTTTGAAAGAATATAATAAGTTGAAATGAATTCCAACCCGTCTTGTTTCTCTAAATTTGCCTTTGCACTACGAAAAATAAGACTATTAGTAGCAATTTTTTAAACAAAAAATCGCTACTATTAATCCTATGACTCTTGTCATTACCAAAAATTGTCGCTATTAGTCTCGCCACTGCCAAAAATTACCTTAATAATAAATGCCACAAAAACACCTTATTTTACAGTGTTAGTTTGGTTATAAGTCCCAAAATTTCAGCCCCAACCCATACAAGGATCGCATTGATAAAATGGAGGTTGCAAATAAATGCATGTCATCATATAATACGTAGCAAATTTTAGATGAATCGGAGACCGATTAGACAATGGAAACAACTCTCCTCCTTGTCTTCATTTAATGAGAGAAAACTTATAAATAAAAATAATAATAATAACAAATTCAAAATATTAAACAACTAATTAATGGCATTTATTGATGATGAAAAAGAACAAAAGTAATGCTCCATAAATTATTATAAAAGTTCAATCAGCAGGTTGTCCACGTGGCATAATTTTGATTTCTCACATGGTTGTCATGTCAGCAAGCCGGAGCACCGGCCAAGAAAACAAGGCAAAAACAGGAAGTACTCAAATAGAAAAAGGGAAATTTTATTTTAAGCAAATAATATATTTTAATTGAATATTAAATATATATTTAATTAAATACTTTTCATTTAAACTTGTTTTAAACATAAAAATATATTTTATACATTTTACTAAATATAATTACTCTTCTATACGTTTGCTAAAAAAATGCATTTTGATCAGAGATTTTAGGTACTTAATACCAATACATATCAAGTATCGATCGATGCATATCGGGTATCAGCTAATATCTATATTATATATCCTTTTTTTAATGGGCTGATCCGTATTTATATTGGCTGATTCGTATCGGTCCACCAAAAAACGATAGCTTATAATAATACCGATTTTGTTACTTCGGATGTCACATCAGTCTCTTGTATTTTGTCGCCATAATATCTGCCCACCTTTTAACAAAGTCCTTTAATAGCCTCTAATGATATGTTAAACATGAATTTTTTAATACGGCTATAAGGCCCACAACAGGACACCACAAAGCCCCAAATAAGGAAGTCGTATTAACTACCGACACCAGCGCCAGCACATGCTTGGGTCATCCATCTCTATTTTTGTCTAAATGATTAAACCTTAATTGGGAACCATATTATTATTTATGGGCATGCAAATAAGTTAAAGTCGGCGTTTTTTAACTTTTGTCAAGTACCTTATGCCACTTTTCGAAATTGACAAATTTCCTAGTTATGTTTCAAAATCATTCGATTCCTCTTTTTTTTTTAATGTTTTAAAACTTTGGATATCCAAAACTTACGATACTCAAACTCATAACCCTAGGGAACATGCCCAAGTCGCCAATCACCGCGGCAACTCGGTGGTGGGTAAATTAATGTATACACAAATAGGCTGACATCAAACCCAAACAAAGTATTTTTCAACCACTAGGCCAAGTAATGGGTTGGTCACTAGCCCCAAAAAGTATGGGGCTAGCCATTTTTACCCGTATCCTTTTATTAGTATTTTAATTAAATATGAATTAAAATGAACATAAATAATTAATTAAGTAATATTACTTAATAAAAGATATTTATACAATAATATTTTTGAAAATATTTTCCTTGTTTTTCACATATTTAAATGTGAGTATAAATAGCAATACAGAGAGGAAACAAGAGTGGGGGTTCAATAGACTTCGGATGGAAATGTAAGGCTGTGTTATTACTTATTAGGGATATGATTACTTTAGCCTTTCCATTAGATTGATGAGGCATCTTTTGAATTTAAGAAGTAAATGGGAGAAATGATAAAACACCATCATTTGATTCAACATTTGACTGAATTGGATGATAAAATAGAGATAATTTTGTGCTAATTTTTACTAAAGATTATTACATCACGGCTTTCAAATTAGCTGGCTTAAATGGTATTTTTATATACTAGAAGTGTTCGACATAATAATCAAAGTAATGCAAGAAATTTGAACCGTACGATTATCTTTGTGCCGCAAATAAATTGTTACCTGTGAATCGTTGTGCAATGATGAGTAAACTTTGACAAGACGAATCCTTGAGATAAGACATGGTGTAAGATGCTCTCTTTAAGATGATTCACACCCCATTATTGATTAATCCAATGGTGCAATGAGATTCCCGACATGTCGCCCTCAGAATACAGCTCATAGATAACACAAACCAATGTAACCCTTAATTGCGCACTAATAAGGATTGTACACCACACCATTGTTTTGTTCAAATAAAATAAAATAAAAATAATTAAAGGAAAGATAAGAGCAGCAGATTGGTCTTTTTCAAAAGAGAAAACACGGGTTGTGTTAGGGATTTCCTTTTGCGATAGAGTTTTAGTAATAAGTGGAAAATTATAGGGTCTTTGGCAGAAAAGATGAATTTAACAAGGTCAATTCTGTAAATTTCCCTTAAGTTAAAGGTTGTTTACAAGACTCGGACCAGACCCAACCTAGCACATGTATATTGAAACACAACACCAACTGATTTAACATTTGAGCATTGAATCATACAATAGAGATCATGTTTTGTTCCAATTTTCACCCTTAGCCTTAATATCAAAGGGCTTAATGGTGTTTTCAAGTGACACAAGTTAATAAAATATAAAAAATTTCTTTTAATTAAGATGCCATAGCGCAATTTTTAGGTGCAAGTAGACACTCCTAATGATAAATTTGCAAAAATTTGCAGGAGGCAATGCAAGGGAGCAATTGTTTGCACATGAGACTTGTGTTGTTGCACATAGAACAACATCTAAATTGCCTGATTTTTAGGCCATAAAGTAAAGATCGTTGATTAGGGGGTGCAAAATTTACCTCAAAAATCAAAATCGAATGAAAAATTGGCCCACCAAACCAGCCCAAAGCCGGCCCAAAAGCGATAAAAAAATAAAGAAAATTGAACTGACTCCCAATAGGTTTGATTTCAGAACCGATCCCCAATAGGCTGAAACCAAAAACTGGTTAGGTAGGTTTAGAGAATCCCTCCAAAATAAAATAAAAAATTCAAATTTCTGTTTAAAAAAAGTTACAAAAGTCCAAAATGAACTGTACAGAACCGAACCAATCCAACTTTTTCGAATTCAATTCGGTTGTTGTGTAGGTTGAACAAAACCGAAAAGCGAAAATTTCAATTTCGATTCGATTTGTTTGAACGAATCTGCAATCCTATCTTTAACACAGATTGATATCTTTACATCATGACCTTCAAATCAAACGACTTAGATGGTATTCCATGTGACACACGTCCAAAATTTACTTGGTCTACATGCAACAGCACAAATCTAGCGTTCAAATTGTAGGTCCAAAATACAATTACCTCGGAGGACATATTTTTTTGGGTCTTACAATTAAAAAGGTTGGTGAGGGATTGACATTGACAAAAATGTAACACACAGCTCACACTCCAATTGGGTACCTTATTATAACTTCTCACAATTTAGGTACCTCCGTTTGCACCTGTGTAGTCTCGAAGCGCTCGTGTTTAGACCCCTTGAAGGTCATAGATTGTTTCAGCTCGGATGATGAATACCGTGTTTTTATCTCAATCTCTTACACAATAGATCTCAAGATTAAGACACACCATTTAGATGATCAATTTTTTATTTCATGTGTCACAAATTCCATGACAATTACCTTTGAATCATATCACATGTTGTTGACACCAGTGTTATAATAAATGTGTTGCCAACAATGATCAAAATTTCAGATTTTGTTTCGGTTTCAGAGGGGACCGAAACCGAAATATTGGCCAAAAATTTCGGCCTATAGTTTCAATCCCATACATTTTATGACCGAAATTTCGGTCCCAAATTATCGTTTCGGGGGGAACTGAAACCGATAATTTCAGCCGAAATTTCGGTCAGTTCAGCCGAAATTTTAATCCTTGGTTGCCAAGTGGCTCAAAAAGCCAAAACGTATTTCATATTTCTCATGGTAATATGATAGACATATGAGCTGATCGCTTGATTTATGCAAACGACTTCCAAAACAAAACATCGTTTTCGCCCAAAAGAGTTTCCCAACCTCCCAGCGTAATGTGAAGAAACAATTGCAGTTTCACCCCTATACTTTCACCTTTTGCAGAAACAGACCTACAGTTTCAATCCGTGCACAAACGGATCAGCTCTGCAAAAAGGTCTAAAATACTTTCTAAATTTAATTTAAATACTGAATTTACTTTTTACTTTTTCTTGAGCGGCACCAATCTAGGGGACTCTACAGAACAAATCGTTCATTTCAAGTACTTTTTAATTTTTATTTTTTTAATAATTAAAACATAAAAAAAAAATGAACGATCCATGACATTGCTGCTATCTTAAGGTAACGGCCGCTACATTAATGTGGTGGACTCCATTTTAAGAAAGTGGCCGCTACCTACTACCTTAAGATAGTGGTTACTTCCTTAAAATAGTGGCAACATAGCGGGATTATTATTTCCATCTCCTACCTCCTTAAAAGTTCTTTTATATCTTACCATTGACATAACGGAAGTCCGCAACGAAGGTTCTAAAGGCCTCCGATAAGTGTAGTGGTGTTCGCCACGAGGCATAATTTCAGCGTTGAAATAATGAGCATTAGCGCATACAAAGTCAATCTATGGTTCCGTAGAGGAGCAATGTCGCTTCTGTAGAAGAGATCTGTCATTCCTCTTAGGTCTTAATACAATAATAAACCCTAAAGTCATCACCAACTGTCCATATGAAAGGACCATCGCATTGAATGGTTGAGAATATCAAATTGATTTATTTTTTAAGTACAACCTTTTCTTATGATTATTTTTTGAAGTCTGAATCATAATGGCGGCCATCCGATCATATCTGATTAGCAGTAGATCATCATCATAGCCTTATTTCACTCGGCCATATATAATAATTTGATTGATTAAATTATCATTTTCTTGAAAGGTGACACTGTTGATTAATGTGAATACATACAATTGTTTTAGGATTGTTTTTTTCTTACGTTCTTCAATGATCCTATGACCAGCCCGACAATCTACATGACAATCAATTAATTAATACAATGCCATGTGGCAGCATAAAGTATGGGTTTAGTTAGGGATGCAAATTCAGTGTACCAAATCTAATCGAAACTGATTTTTTTGGTTTCCGGGACGGTTCACTATAAACCAATTCCGAACCAAAATGATTCGGATTCGGAGCACCGAATTCCAAACTTCTACAATCGGATCCTAACTGAAGCTGCTTTTTTTTTTTGGTTAACCTCTGACTTTCAATTTGGTTCGGTTTGGGTTCCTTTTTGAAACAATTTTTTAAACATTTGAATTTTTTTTTAATTTTTTCTAATTTTTTATAAACCAAGATGGTATTTTACATGGCGCAGATCCCCAAAATAACAAATCGTCCTTTTGAAACTATGTGCAACAGTACATAAATCTTGGGTAAAAGATTTTGCTCCCAAAAGGGTATTTGACATTGAGTGTGCCCCCAATTCTTCTCCATATTTTAGAAATGCAACAGCTTTGATCAAAATATCATCACACCGTCCATATTTTAGTAATTAAAACCTATAATACTAAATTTGTGTTAAAAATATATTGCTTAGACAGACAGTGTTATATGGCAGGCAAGTTTTGTGTAGGCAAAGTGCAGATGGTTGATGTGGTGCGATATGATTGGCTGCAAGTACAGTGGAGCCCAGCAATACAGGTTGATTGCCAGTCATGTTGCACCATATCAACCGCCTGCACAAAGCCTGCCGGCGGGTTGCAATTTTGCAATTTTTCTGGATTACACTGTATAGGGGATTGGTTGAAGAAACTCGGTTTGGTAGACTTTTTGACTTTAACCTTCGAAGATGTGTAACGGGTGTTGACTTTTTTGACCACTTGACAATGCATTTGCTTCAGCAACTGATGTTAGGAACATAACTCGTCAGCAAGCAAATTTTTTTTTTTTTTTTTTTTAATACTGCCATTTTTATGTTTAGACGACCTCGAGAACCGAGGAGCAGGCACGCATACAAACAGCGTGGAGGATGAGTATCAGAGGATGAGTATCGAGCCCATGATCGTCAGCAAGCAATTAATTTTGTGCAAATTAGTATATAAATGTTGGGTACCTCTATTTGCGCACACGCTTTTTTTTTTTTAAAGCGGTCACGTCTCAAACCCCTTAAATATCACTGATTGCTTCAGATGATCAGATGAAGAAGATTGTGTTTTAACCTAATTTTCCACACGATAGATCTTACGATCATGGCGCATCTATCTGACAGTCAATTTTTTATTTCATGCATCAAAGATCCCCAAAAAATTGGTACTTAAGATCCAAAAAAATGCCTCCCAAAAAAGGGCCACTTTTGGGAATCTTCGACACATGGAATAAAAAATTGACTGTTTGATAGGTGCGCTATGATATCAACATCTATTGTATGGAAAATTAGGGTGAAACACAACGTCCATCATTTTGCAATGGTTTTCAAGGGGACTAGAAGGTGGGCGCTTTCACAGAATGTGTGGGCGCAAACAAAGGTTCTCAATTCCGGTTTCACGTGATTAAACTGTTGATTACTTTGAATTAGATAATGGTGATCGCTTTTAGTCCCAATGTTTGATACAATAGATCTTGAGATCATGGTCTTATCATAAGATAGTCTGATCTTGATTTCGCGTTGCACACATCCTGAAAATTTATTTGACAAAAGTTTGAAGTATCATGTTATTTTTTGAGATATATGTTATGTGAAATCAAAATCTAATTGTTGATTGTAATCTTGTCACCGTAATATGATAGTATCGAAATTTTTCAATCATCTGATCCAAACCAATCAATTACCAAATTCGCAGAATTTGGGTTAAAAGGATAAAACCTTGGGGTTGAAAATAAAGCTACCCTACAACTGTTTAGTGGGTGATGCATTAAATAATCTTTTTAAATGGTGTGAAAGTAGAAAATGTTGCTACGAAAATAGAAGCTCCCTAATATAAAGTCGTAAACATCGTTGAAATTTGGAAGCACCTAATTAATATTTAAATTGATTCAAGTCAGCCAAATGGATTAGAAACTCTTAATCCATTTAATGAAGATCCTGAAGTCTTCACCAACCGCTCATATGAAAGGACCATCGATCAAATTGCTTTATTTTTTAAGATTTTTTTGTTATGATTTTTTTTGAAGTGTGATGCAAAATGGCCAACCGATCGTATGGTCTGGATTAATTAGTTCATCACTATCATCACAGTCTTATTTCATCTATTCATCGACTATATATGATACATATCGCCTGATATATTTTGAGTTAGGCCCAATCCGATCCCTTGATCCAATATGGGGTCAAATATAAGATCAACCGGGTCAAATATATGCCAATATTGGCTTATATATTATTAAATATTTTAAGTTTTTAAGTTTTTGTTTTTTTAACTATTGTGAATAGTCCCATATCAGGTAAAACTCTTTTAGAGGTTTGGGTTATAATATGTCGTCTTGACTCAAAGCTTGTAGCCTTCACCCAGGGGGCACTGAATTTTGTAGCTTCCACCGTCATGCAATTCATCAGTCATACACACACACACGCGCTCGCGCCGAGCCGTGCCGGGACAGGCATGAGCACGTAGCGATGCGATGCAGTGTGGTGCATTTATAAAATAATTTTTTGAACAAAAGAAAAACTAACCGTGTTTTATTATTTGTATTTAAATTTAAAAAAAAAACGTTTGAAATTTAAAAAATCTATTAGTTGTAACCGTTGTATCTAAACGGATATTTTGTAACTGTTGTGTCTGATCGATTACTATAATCGTTCTGTCTAATCAGTACGGTTGCATATCTTGATTTCTATAAAAGGGGACCCGAGGCCTTTCTTTTATTCATTGGATTTTCAACTTTTGTGTTTACTGAATTCATAGTGGCAGGGGCAGGGGCAAATCTCGGTTTAAAGACAACGAATTACGACGTGTTTGACTTTAAGCTTCATGGAGGGTCTTGGACCTCCTTTATTGCATCCTTAGTGATGTGTTTCACCTGTTATGTGGTACCATAGGTGGTACGTGTGAGCTAGTGCACAAGGAGCCACGTGGGACCTTGATGCGTTGCGCAAACAAAGACTTGAGGTAGGGAACACTTTGAACATGTACTTTATTTTTTTCTGGCGTGTATGTAGTGATATGAAATTGATTCAAATGTTTTGTTGGCAAGAATTTTGAAAAATGTGTGTGTGTGACGTCATAAGGAAGTAATTATAATGAGTCGTGCGAGGGGATGATAAAGTGAAGAGATAAGGGCATCGGTGTGATGTAAGTGAATGGATACATCCAGGATGTATCAGAGATTGAATCATGTTTGATAGGGCCTAAGCGATATAAGATAGCACACTTACGGTGAATAACTATATGTAAAACTAATATTTTTGTTATTTGAGGTTTGATAGGGTACCCAGGCGTGGCGGGATATCCCACGGCCCGACACGGCGGGATATCCAGTGACCGTCTGTTGGCGAAACGTAGGCCGGTCACGGAGGCTTATCCGTACACAGTAAGCACACCCCAGGGGTGTTGATTTGAGACAAGTGAAACCCCGCCACCAATCCCCAGGGGAAAGGGCCTTGGGTACTACATGGTATTCCCAGGGAATACGTTAAAAGTATCTATATAGATGACGATGAAGGGTATCTCATCGGGGCTCGATGCTATATTGCTCGGGGATTACTTAAGTTGAAAGTTTAAGTTTTGCTTTACGCCTTTTCAGCATTATTCATGAGTAAATAAAAGACACGAGTGAACTACCAGTAAAATGTAATACTTTTTAACTGTTTCATCAGTAATTGCATAGACACATCATGCATGGCATATCATGAAATATATGTGAGTGATAATTTATATGTTCAACTGTGTTTTGTTCCCTATTGAGCTAGGATGTAGTTCACCCTATAGACTATATGTCGCAGGTCCACTACTAGCAGCTGCCGCGGCTTCAGGAGACGCTGACCCTGGTGAGTCGGACCTTGCGGCCGGAGACGAGTTGGAGCCACCTCCTGAGGACTTCTTCTAGAGGACTTCGTTGTGTCACTTTGAGGGCTTTTTGAGAGAGATTGGTACGGCTTGGTATGTCAAGCCTTGTTGTTGTTTAAACCATGTATATATTGAGTTGGGATTATTCTTTTAGGACGAACCATCCGTGATGATTGCTATCATCGATGGTTTGGATCGGTTCTCCATTCATGCAGAGGCATGAGGGTAGAACTGTCTTTTGGAGAATTACTTAATATAGATTTAAATTTCGTAGCTCCTTTATTATTTCATTTTATGCTTGATATGTCAATGTTCCGTACTTAACTAAGGGGCACGGTCAAGATGATCGTGCTGATGGCACTGGTTTCAGGGTGCCGAAATCCGGGCTGTCACAATAGTAGTGCCTTGAACTAGATCTGCGTATTTTCGTTCCAATATTTATCTTCTTTCATAATCCGAACCTATTTTTCTAACATATATTTAGTCATATCGGCCAACATCACTAAATTTCTTTTATAAAATGCCTTTGGTGCTTTTTATTTTTATTTTATATTTTTAATATTTAAAAACAACAAAGGTCCTTCAATTCAGCCAATACGCATCCAATAAATTCATTATATCGATATTGTAGACTTTAAATCCAGACTATGATCGTACGGACTACTAGATCAGTTACCCGATGATCAATTATTATTAGGAGAAAAAATATACTATAAAACCATGGGTCAAGCATTCATGGTGTCAAAACACGCGAAATATGGTCAACAAAATTAAATATAATTTAATTATCATTTTCTTTACGTTGACTCTGGTGATTAATGTGTGAATATTAGGGATGTAAATTCGGTGTATCGGATTAGATCCGAATTTTTCGATATTCGATTCGGTACACCCCAAACCAAAATCGAACCGAAACCCATATGTGTTCTTTTTTCTTGAGACCATAACGGAAACCCATTCGGATCGGTTTGGTTCAGCGTAAGTCAAATACCTACTTTATTACTTTTTTAATGTAGTTTTTTGAATTTTTTTGGTTTTTTCAATTTTTATTTATTTATTATTATTTTTTTTCAATTTTTTCGATTTACTCAACCTGCCCCTTAGTTTTTAATTTCGAGCCACCCAAACTGAAACCGAATCGAATTGGGATTCAATTCGTTTGGTTTGAATCAATTTTCGGTTCGATTCGATTCGGGAGCCTTGATTTTCAATTCAGATTCGGAGTGTTTGGCTCAAAACTTGCATCCCTAGTGAATACATACTTGTTTTATGATTATTAATTTTTTTCCTTGATGAATGATCCTGATCAGCAGCCAGATCATCTACATGAAAATCAATTAATCAATGCAATGCCACTTGGCAGCAATAAGATTGGGTCTAGTTAATTAGTACCTTACTTGGACAACGGGTTACATAAACCTTTCTTAGGAAGAATGGCATTAATGTAATATCTTACAGTTGAGAGCCTAGCTGACTCTAAGGATAACAAAAAGTCCAAATTACTCCATTTCTTTAATGCACAAAAACATTATTTTCTTCCTCATTTTAATCTGTTACAGTTTTTAAAAGTTAGAGGTGACAAAGGTGACGGTGTTTTCTCCTCAATCCAATCTACTCCGATTTGCTATTTGAATTGACCCATATACACCTTTTTCGTCAGAGACTATAGCAGATTAGAATGAGGAAGAAGACGATACACCTATATAATTTAAAATTTTAAATATTTATATTTTTTAATATTTATGCAATATGAAACGAGATCTATGCGATCTGATTTGAAGGCTATAATATAAAATCAAGCCAAAGATAGATATGAAAAAAAAAACGATATCAACTCTATATACAGTCGATATCGACTCTGTACACAATCGGTACCAACCATTTTAAGAGGCGTCAACGACTGTTTAGAGAGTCGCCATCGACTCTGTACAGAGTTGTCATCGATTGTATAAAAAAATAAAAATAAAAAATTCACAGTCGATGGCGACTTTATACACAGTCGTCATCGACTCTGTATAGAATCGCCATCGATTTTATAAAAAATATATATATAATAATAATAAATTAAAAAAAAAAAAATTATGACTACATACAGAGTCATCATCAATTTTATAAAAATAAAAAAATGAAATTTTTTTTTTTTGGCGACTCTATACAGAGTCGATGACGACTCTTAAAATGGTCGATATCGATTGTGTTAAGAGTCGACATCGATTGTTAAATTTTATTTTATTTTTTTTTGTTAAAGAAGCAATATCTCCTTTTTTTCGTGTCTATCTTTGGTGCTATCTATTTTATTATGTGGCCTTTAAATCAGACGACATAAATCTAATTTCACATCGCTTAAATATAAAAAAATATAAATATTTAAAATTTTAAATAATGTAAAACAAAAAAAAAAATGTAAGAAAAGGTATTTTGGACTTTTTGTGCTTAGCTGAAAATGGCTTGACTTAAAGGTGAAAATAAAGGTTAAAAAGAGTATTTGACCGGATCTATCATGTATGTTTCCCTAAAAGAACCAACCCTTCTAAAGCGACATATCACTCTAAATACGGCAGATCCAGATTTCAGAGTGCAAAAGAGAGCGGCGCACTTTACCAATACCTGTAGGAAAGAGAGCAGCGCACTTTAGCAGTGTCAAAATAACTAAATACAAATGAAGTTCTTCAGTTTCAGGAGCTGTTGCGGGAAGGGTATTGGAAAAGCGTCCGATAAGGGTAAGGGAAAAGGAAAATGGAGGGTCAGATCTCGAACAATCAAATCTCGATGGGATTTGTCGGAAAAGACTCCATCGACGGCTGAGAAGACAGTCAAATCTCGATGGTATTGGTCGGAAAAGACTCCATCGACGGCTGAGAAAACAGACAAATCTGGATGGTATTGGTCAGAAAAGACTCCATCGACGGCTGAGAAAACAGTCAAATCTCGATGGTATTTGTCGGAAAAGACTCCATCGACGGCTGAGAAACATGTCCCCCTCAAAAGAAAGAAATACTCGTAAGTTTTTATAATGACCAAATTACCCCTGTTAGATTCATATAATGATTTTCTCACTTTGTTTGAGAGTTATGTCTAAATTCTAGAAAAAATCAGGAAATACTTGCAGAAGAAATTCATGTATTCGCTTAAAACGATACATATTGGTCAATAGCTGATACCGAGTTGAAGGACCGATAAATATCGGTTTATAAATAAACCGATACTTATCAATATGAGCTGATTTTTAATTCCTTGGGATTGCTCTTTGGAGGCAGAGTAGTTCTAGGCTCTCAACAATGTAGTATATATCGAAGTTTGGTTGTAAATGCTCTTATAGTTGTTTTGGAGATTGAAAGAGGTGAATTTGCTTATCTATAAATAATTAAAAGAGCAATTAAAACCTCCTTATCTTAGTGGGCTACTCTTTGGCACCAAGAGCAATCTCAAACATAGCCTTAAAAACGTTCTTAGTAAACTAGAATCATACCATCCAAGTTAATTTTTATGATCGACCCAGATGTATGTTATTCTGTACTTAATGACAAAATTGTCCATTAAATATGTAGAAATATTACCCTATTATCTTTATTAATTTGGTAGTTTTATCTTTTCTGTGTATTTTTTGTGAGGGTGAAAGCGTCTAACAAAAGTGATATTTGTTTCAGGCATGTCGGGGGGACCTAACCTTTGGTTTTTTACAAACAAAGTGGTTGCTTCTCAGGCATGAACCCGTGTGATAGCTTTCTTCCTTTTGTTGTATTTAAATTAGGGATTGCCTCTGTCTTGTCATACGCTGCCAATATATTACGATTGAAAAATGTTGAATGATTATTGAAGAATTATCTCTTGCCATCTATCGCATGGATCAAACTTTTAGCAGATAACAAAATGTTGAATGGTTATTGAAGAATGATCTCATGTCATTTATCACATGGATCAAAATTTCGAACGATAAATGCATCGGTTTCAATTTATATTGAAACGAAATCGAAAACCGAATTTATCAGTTTCAGAATATATAAGAATAAAGATTTCGGTTCAAAATTTTGGTTTGGTTTCAGCTCAAAACCGAAATGAAATCCGAAATTTTTATTCTTTCATCTATCACCTTTATTATAATCGTGGTCTTAAAATTGGCCATATCCCATACATATTGGGGGATATGTATTGAATTAAGCCCCATCATATACGCATATATATACACTCTAATTTTATATAGGGTCAAATATTTGATCAAAGAGGTAAAATATTGGACCATATTAAATAGTTAGAATGACCTTGCAAGTTTTTTTAATATCAAAAGAATGAGAGGGGGGTGAATCGTTGCGTGCAATTTTATATATATATATATATATATATATATATATATATACACACACGTGTCTTTCAAACATTGAGAGAGAACGATAAGCGTCGAGAATTGTTGCCAACTTCGTTTAATTTTGGTGTACGGTGTACCATTATTTGCACCCTGTGATAAAATAATCTCACCGGCCCCATCTCCCCAATCGAATTGCATTCACTATTTTGCTCAATGGAGATTGTTTTTCGGCCCAATCTTATACAAAATTGTGATCATGACCCTACAATAAGATAGTCAATCTTTTATAAAACCCGGCTGATATTTAAATACCTTTTTTAATTTCTAAAAAATATAAGGGAGTCATTACTTACACACGTTTTTCAAGTGATTGCATCAAATTTAAAAAAAGACTCAAATATTTTAGGAACATGTGATATGTAAAAATGTAATATGGGCCGTCTAATTTGAAGTTCATGATCAATATATCTCTACTACATAAAATTGGAGCAAAGCACGATACTTGTCATATGATTTATTATAGTCAACTGTTGAATTATACAACAGCCTTTGACTCCATTTAATCACATTATAAAAATTATATTTTGTTATACTCTTTTGCAATTGATATTTTTAAATCATGACTTTCAAATCAAGCGGCTTAGATAGTATTTTCACATAGTAGAGGTTGTCAAACATCCAAGTTTTGCTTTTAAATTCGGTGCAATCCGATGCAACCGCTTGAAAAGCGTGTGCAGGTAATGGCTCCCAAAATAAAAAGGAAAAATTAGAAGAAAGTGCTTGTTTTTGAAACGTTAGAGCGTATTATATGGAAACCTAAGCTTTTAGGGAATAAGGTTTTCACAGTTTACCTAAGTTTTAATGGGAAACAAAGGAATCTTGTAGATTTATGCAAACTAACAATCCATGGAAAAGTGTAGGATTACTAGTCCCTTATATAAGAAAAATTAGAAAAGCATGCCTACTTTATAAAAGTTTTAAGCTATTAGGCTAGAAAACAAAGTTTTAGGTAAAAGGGGTTTCACTGAAATTAAGAGTTGGGAGATATATGAAATCTCAATATTAACACTAGTGGAGTTTTAAAAGGTTCTTAGAAAATTACATCACTACCCCCTCTTTCGTTGCAAATTACATAACTATCCCTTGATGGGTGACAGGTGATGTACTTTGCTAAGAAAAAGGAGTAGTGATATAATTTGTTAAGAATTAATATTGAGATCTCACATATCTATGGACTCTTAATTTCCATGAAACCTCTTTTACCTAAAATTTTTTTTCTTAACCTAATAGCCTAAAGCGATTCTAAAGTAGGAAAGTTTTTCTAAAGTCCCAAAATTTAAAGCATGGGTGTGAAAATTTCTGGGTGAGAATGATGAATATAAGAGTGAAAATGGTTGGGGCAAACGTTGAATCTTTGCATAAACCCATGGATCCAGGGGGCTTAAAAAGGGAGTGCTTTGAATCTTTGCATAAACCATTACTTTAAGGGCACATTTAAACACATAATGGTATCTACCGATCTTACACCTAAGGATAAAAAATTTGGCCGAAATTTTGATCCCCATACAAAAGTGAGTGAAATTTTGGTCCAAAATATCATTTCGGTAGGACCGAAACTAATAATTTGGACCGAAATTTTGATCCTTGCTGACACCATTTAATGGATTATAATGGGAGAAATTCATACCGTCAAAATGATATCTTACATTGAAGGACTATCGGCCCAAAAATCAAATATTTTGGGAGATTCGAATCATCCGATCTGTGCACTCTGTGTTCATAGTTTTAATGGTATTATTAAAGTTCACCTGTCGGATGGTTTATATATGCTTATAAGCAAGGTATCAATAATCGGTCGATATCGATATGTAGCGGTTTTCGACCAAACCGATACGTATCGGTTTGGCGTATCAATATCACCGATACGTATCGGCCAATACGGGACTATATCGGCCTATACGTATCAGGTATCGGCCGATACGTCTCGGTGTCGACTGAGACTTTTTTTTTTTAATTGATCGATACGTATTGGTATTGGCTGACTCGTATCAGCCTCGGGCAAACAGATACTCGAGACAGGTACCGATTTTAATACCTTACTTATAAGCATGATCCTTTGGCTGGTTAAATAAAATTCATTACAAACATGTGTAAGATTTAAGTGAAATTTACCTGATTGACCCTGTCAGATACGAGACCCTATATTTTCACCTTTACCCAAACCGACCAATTTTTAGCCAAGCCAGTTCCAGCTAACACAAAAAGTCTCAAATATAGAGTCCTACACTTTTTATCGTTCCACATAGTTTAAAATTTTAAATATTTGCACTTTTTTATATTTATGCGATGTGAATCAGCATCTATGTCATATGATTTGAAGGCCGCTATAATATAAAGATCGATGGTGCCAAAAATTGACACGAAAAAAAAGTAATATTACCTCTTTAAAAAAAAAAAAAAATCGCCTGTTTATGCGATGTGAAGTAGCATCAATGTCTTATGATGTAGAATGATAAAAAGCTGAAATTGGCTGGGCTAAAAGCTGGTTGGTTTGGATAAAAGTGAAAACATAGGGTCTCAGACAGAAAAAGTGTATTTGACAGGATCTAATCAAGTAAATTTCCCAAGATTTAAACATATTCATGTTTTTCCTTTTTTTATAAACTTTATCAGAAAACGATAATCATGTGGAAAATTGAAGAAAGGGATTATTGAGGTGTCACATTGATCAATTGATGGCTGTTTTTAGAAGGGCTTTTTGGTGGCATAATCTTGTCAAAAGCAAGGTATCAAATATGGGTCGACACCGATATGTATCGGTATTTTGAAAAATCGATACGTATCAGTATCAACTCAGGCATCAGTATCTGTATCAATCGTTACAGTCCCTTATTAGCCATTACTGAACCTGTATCAACTGATACTTTGATTTTTTTTTTTTTTTTTCAATTACACCGATACAACTCGGTATTCATCGAGATGTATCGGGCAATTTGTATCGATCATCCATGGACCGATATCCAATACCGGTACTCGAGTTGACACCATGCTCCAAAGTTGACATATAAAAGTGTCAGGCCAATGAAACTAGGTAAAGGTAAACGTTTGACTTAATTTTCCAGAAAAAAGTTGCTAGCTTATCTTAGAGTCAAGACAGACACAAATACTACCTTATATCACACTTTAATATATCAGCAGATGGAAGTGATTGTAAATGGGCCGGGTTTCTGAGACCGTAGATTACGTAAACCCATTTAAGCAAGTGCGTGCCAATCTGGTCCGAGTGATTTATCATTAATTGAATGGCTACAGGTAAAAATATCATACTCACTATAAAATAAGGTGTTTCTGCGGCGCTTCCTCTTATGGCAATTTTTGGTGCAAAAGAAGTAATAGCGGCAGTTTTTTATAGCGACATGACTAATAGCGGCAGTTTTTTTTGGGAGATTGGAGCCATCTCTTTTGTGCGCTCTAATATCAACAATTGTATTTAATTTTAACGGTTGATATAAAAGTTCATTGATCGGATGATTTACATTCCCTCATAAGTATGATCCTTTGGTTGTGACATATTCAGCGATGAATTGACACTTTGGAAATTTAAATTGATCATATATGTGTGCCACATGGGATAATAATAAATTACACTTCAATAATTATAAAATAAAAATAAAAATAAATATAAATATATAATAAATTACACTTTAATGATGCGAGATGAAAAGTTACATTTTAATAATTGAAGATCATTTACACACCATAAATGTCGGTTGATCGCTGTTTTCTTTAACAGATATATGAAGGTTGCCACTTTGAGGTTGACCAAAAGTGGCACACCAGAGCTGGTACTCCAGTTAGGTACCTTATGCTAACTCCCACAAATTGATTGTCCCATGATGACACAGTTGTTGTAATAAATGCATTGTAAAGTAGGCAAAAAGTCAACCTGATTGAGATCTGCCATCGTTGTATGGTTGATTACTTTGACTTATTCATCTTATTTCGGAAGTCAACGAAACATAGTCTTTGACGAAGAAGACTTTGGTCAACGGATTCGACCAATTATTCAAAAATAGAAGCCTGGCCGATTTGATCTGATTCAATATGGAAAATTTCAATTATTTTGTCTGATTCTTTGGGGTTCATATAAAGTCGGTCTGATTCAAGGATTAAAATAGAGGTTTGGTTTTTGATTTTAGACATGACCGAAACAATAAATTTGACCAAAATTTTGGTCGGATATTTTAATTTCGACTGAAAATTTTTCCTATATAGAAAAATTTTGACCAAAATTTTGGTTCAAATTTTCGTTTCGGAGAAGACCAAAATCGATACATTTTGGCAAAATATCAGCCAAAATTTTGAACCATGGTCTAACTTAATCAATTTTATTTTTATTTTTTATTTTATTTTTCAGTTTAGATTTTTTTTAAAAAAAAAATTAAAAAAACTTAAAATATCTAAATTTATACTTTACATAAATAGCTTAGATGAAAAGTATAAATTTTTAATTTCATTACAAAAAAGTTATAAAAGATTTCAATAAAAGGTAAAAATCCTAAATATTTCTAGCTTCTAATTTTTTTTTATACAAAATTAATATTTCTAGCTATATTTTAAATTAAATAAAAAAAGATAAAAAAATAAAAAATTAAACCACCTACCATCATTTGACTAAAACAACTTAGAAAAAAGAGGAAAAAGTTATAACACCTTCAAAAAAAAAAAAGTTATAAGAAATTCTCGTGATAATGAAGAGTTAATGAGTGTCATTTTCATATGAGTTAGTTTACAATGCGTGTCTACCCATCATGTGCATTAAAGCAATCCAAACGTCTCTATGGCTGCATAACGTGCACAAACTTTCCTGCATTACAAGTCCATGGATGTCATACAATCACACATACGTGTGGAATACAATGTCCACCCATGATTGGTGGACACACATTATAGACTAACTCTATGAAACCTTTTTTTATTACCATATTAAATTTAATTAATTTTTAATAAATATTAAAAATGTAAATATTTGAATTTATTATTATGTTAAAAAAATTATGAATTTTTTTTAATATTATACATTATTTTAAATATTATATGTATATATATATATATATATATATATATATATATATATATATATATATATATATATATATATATATATATATATATATTTGTTGAAATGAACCGGTGCTCTCTCCGATTCAACATCCAAGCGGATTTTTAAAATATTACTATATATTCTAGCTTTTCATAGCGTTCTAGTTTTGATCCAACGGTGATGTGAAGAGGGAGCCAGTCAAAAGGTTTGTTGGGTAATTTTATTTTCGACCAAAGGTTCTTCCTTCTCAACCTGGTGTCACGTGCCTTAAACTCTTTACAGCTTTGAATCAAAAGCCAGATAAGTTTTTATTCCCAATTTTCACCACAGCCGAATTTAAGATCATGGTTCAACCATTAGATCGTCAAATTTTGATTCAATGTGCCACGCATCCCGTAAAAATGTATGATAACTACATTAGACGTACGCTTTGAATCATATTGATTTTTTGAGATCTATGTCATGTGAAATCAAAATTTAATGAAAAAATTTCTATAATCTCTCCACTTTAAAATTATTTTTTTAAATCCACCCCATATTTGATTAAAATATCTAATAAACTCCTTTACATAAAATTTAGTTATCTAAATGCCCCTCAACAGTAACAAACCCCTATATAAATTGTCCGACGATAAGCCCATATTGACTTAGTAGAATCAGATGGTGGAGATCATTTATCCTCCCAATCATTCACACGATGGATCTTGAGATCATAGGCTACCATTAGACAGCTAGTATTTTATTTCTCATGGCACATATCTCAAAAAAATGACCTTAACATCGAGTGCAGGTTCAAAATTAATTTTAAATAAAAAATAGACCGTCCGATGGTACGATTATGTTCTCAAAATCTATTGTATTAAAGATTAGAACGATAAACAATCTCCATCATCTCATTCAATATAATTAATGTGTTTCAGCGTTAATGAGCTCAAAGATTTGGTGGATAAATTTAAAAGTGGCTGACGTGGTGCAATGTGATAGGCTTGCAATTAATAGAAGCTTCCTAATAGAAAATGTTAGCATTGAAATAGAAGCTTCGTAATAGAAAGTCATAAACATAAGAGCCACCACCTAAAATAGAAGGGTATCTAGCTAGTAAGCTGAATAAATTTTTTCCATTTCTTCTAATGCGCATACCCAAGGTGCAATTGTTTGGAAGCCCCTCATCCATTTAATAAAGACTCTAAAGTCATCACCAACCGTCCATATGAAAGTACCATCCCTTGAATGGTTCAAAATTAGGGCTGCAATCGAGCCGGGCCGAGCCTGAGCTCGGGTCAGCTTTAGCTCGGCTCTATCTTATACGAGCCGAGCTGGGGTTGACTCTAGGCTCTTCGAGCTCAAAAATTTCAAGTTTTAGCTCGGCTCTCCGAGCTTGAGCCGAGCTTCGAGCCAAGTATGTTCTATTATAAAAAATGAACTCAAAATATAAATCGCGTACCTTTTTAGTAGATATTATTTTGAATGATACTTATCATTTGATTTGTATCTCCTTGTTGGTTAATTTGATGGTCAAACGATGAGTTTGAAATTTTTCTCAGACTCATGTAGCATGATGAACTTTGATGAAATTAAATCAATTGAATGAAGTCAGTTGTATGCATAACTTTTTACAAAATTTACGGACAATAATATATTTTTATAATAATTTGAACTCTTGAAATATGCTTGATAACAATTGTATTCTCTTAATAAAATATATAAGTCAAGTTGAAAAATATGGTAGATGTAAATATTAATTATTTTTTAAACATATAGAATGATAAAAATGACTTCACTAGTTTGATCTGATTCACTAGTCATCTCAATTTGCTCTCAAATGGAGGTAATATTGAGAACCGTGGGTCGGAGTAACAGTGGGTACTATATATATATAAATTGAGCCATAGAGCCGAGCCGGGCCGAGCTGGCTTTAGCTCTAACTCGGCTCTATTCATTCGAGCTACAAACTGCCCAACTCAGGTCAGCTCTCGAGCCGAGCTCTAAAGAGAAAAGCTCTTATTTTTCGGGCCGAGCCAAGTTGTCGAGCTGGGTCGGCTCTATTGCAGCCCTAGTTCAAATATATATATCAAATTGGTTTATTTGTGAAGTATGACTTTTTTAATGATTTTTTTTCTAAGTATGACTCTTAACGGCCAACCGATCTTACGGTCGGTATTGATTATAGAATTATTATCATCATCATAGCCATATTTTATCTATTCATTATCGGCACTATAAATTTCATATCGTCTGATGTATTTTTAGTTAGACCTCATGAAATATGATATACACCCTTGACTCAATATGGGGTCAAACATTCGATATGAACCAAAAAATTTCAATGACACTTTTGAAATTTTTTTTATATTTTCTAATCTTTTAAAAATAAAAAAGGGTCCTTAAAATTAGCCAATTTGTCCAATACGTATTTAATAAATCCGTTACGAATCAGCCTGAGACCCGGCCGATATGCCGATATCTCTGAACCTATGGACTAGATCAGTTAAGTAGTCTTACGTCAGTTGGATGTCATGTTCCATCCGATGGCATGATTGAGTGTCATCTGAAGGAGCATCCCGATGATTAATTATAGAAGAAAACCAGTACCAAAATATTAGAAATCCATGGTACAAGCATGGTATTAAAACTGGTATCGATCTTGTGTATTAGTTTGTCGAAAATAAAAAGTCTCTCACAAACCGAGACACACGTATCGACCGATTTTTCATACCTTGTATTCAAGTTAGAATCGGAGAAGGTGGTAAAAAAACTCCCTCAGAAAGAATGGCATTAATGTAATATCTTACACGTTATGAATAATTTAAAGTTTTAAGATGAAAATTACCCTTCTAAGCAACACGTCACTACTCCACTATAAATACGGCTGATCCAGAGGGCAAAAGAGAGCAGCGCACTTTAGCAATACCTGTAGGAAAGAGAGCAGCGTACTTTAGCAGTGCCAGAATTCGTAAATTTAAATGAAGTTCTTGGGTTTCACGAGCTGTTGTGGGCCTTGTGGCAAGGGTTTTGGGCAGCCGTCCGATACCCTTGAATTTACGGAAAAAGGAGAACGGACGGTCAGTTCTCCAAAGGATTTAGCCGGAAAGGCTTCATCGACGGCTAAGAAACATGTTCCCCTCAAACGAAAAAAATACACGTAAGTTTTTATAATTACCAAATAGCCCCTGTTAGATTTATGTAATGCCTTTTTCACTTTGTTTTGGGGAGAATTTATGTAATACTATAAAAATCATGAAATTATTGCGAAAATTAAAAAAATATTAGTAAAATATAAAATTTTTAAAATTGAGAAGAATAAAATGATTCGTGAAAGAAATTAAGATATAATAACAAATATTTGGATTTTTTTATAGGTAAGCATGAGATTTGGGAAAAATATTGATTGATAGTTTAAATTTATATTTTGTTTTGGTCTTATCAAAAAAGTTTCAATTAAATTGCAATTTTTTCAAAAATACTTTGAGAGTTTGGCCACCATACACCCCATTACTCCTTAATATTTTTTTCTACATTGCTACTTTGAGAATCAGTTATAAAGAAAGTCAGTTTTTCGGAAAACCAATATATATCAGCACCGATTCATATCGGTCCTCACCTTATTTGGGATTGCTCTTTAATTGGAGGTAAAGAGTAGCTCTCTCCACTGGCCCAGAGCACTTTAATCATATGGAACTAAGTTTGGTTGTAACTTGTAAGTGCTCTTATGTCTTTCGTTGAGTGAAAAAATTGAATTTGATTTTGATTTTCTTTAATTAAAATTTAAAAGAACAATTTAAAGAGGTAATTAGAGAAACATGCCTAAAAACAAACATTTTATACCTCCTCTCAAACGTTGTAGAAAAACTGTGCTTACACAGATTTTAAAACTTCAGAAAATCGTGAAAGCATTAAAACAATGCTTTCACAATTTTCTGAAGTTCCAAAGTCTGTGAAAGCATCAATTTTATAAAACATTTGAGGTGACGCATTTTTTGTTAAAAAGTTTATTTTTAAGGCATTATTTTCTAAAGTGCCCCAATTTAAACCTCCTTTTAGTGGGCTGCTCTGTGGCTCCCCAACACAGCCTAAAAAAAGTTACTAGTAAAATTAGAATTATACAATCCAAGTTTTCATGACCCAGATGTTTGTAGATTTTACCAAAATGACAAAAATGCCCATTAAATATGTAGAAATATTTTCTTTGTTAATTTGACAATTTTTTCTTGTATTCTATATTTTATTGAGGTTGAAACGTCTCACAAAAGTGATGCTTTTTTCAGGCATGTCGAGGTTCCAATACCAATTCCAAATATCACTCCTGCGGGACCTAACCTTTGGCTTTTTACACACAAGGTGGCTGCTCCTCCGACTTAAACCCACATCACAGTCTTCTTCCTTTGGTTGTATTTAATTTAGGCTGCCACTATGTTGCTATTGAAAAATGTTGAATCATTGTTGAAGAATTATATCTTGTGTCATTTTATTTTATTTTTGCTTATATTATAGTCACGATTTTAAGTATTGACCATATCTAATATACATCCGGCGATATATATCTGACTAGGACCCATCATATACGAATATTACACTCTAATTTAATATGGGGTTAAATATCGGATCAAACAGGCTAAATATTGGACCATATGGACCAATATTGGGTCATATTGGTTGATATCGATCGAATATGACGTGGACAAAATACTATAAATGCCCTTACAATTTTTTTAATATTTCTATATATTTTTGTTGTTTAGAAATAAAGTGTTTAAATATCAGCCGGTTTGGTCGATACATATCCAACATTTTAGATACATATCAACCATAACATATATACATATCAGACTTTAAATCTCTGATTGTTGTATTATGGTCATGGACACCATAAAATCAATATATCATCCAACTCTTAGATCATGTATCATGCACATGGGTCAAAATCTCATTAAACCGACGCGTAGCGTCCGAGCTCAAAATCAGTACGTATCGACGATACATATCGGAATAGTAAAATATTGGACGATACATTGAATGTATCAGCCATATATATACAAATGAACGATACGATACTTTCAATGTACTGTATCGTTCGGGTCCGATACCAATACGTATCGGTATTGGACAAAATTTTGATCCATGATCATGCATGACACTCATTCCGAGCTATCTTTAAGAGATCGGTGACAATCTTAAAGGCAGTGTTTGTGATTGGTCTTTAGAGGTAATTAAAGAGCAACTCTTTGCTATGGCGTAGAGCACTTAATATGGAACGAATGATCAAAATTTCAAATTAAATTTCTGTTTTAGGCTTGACTGAAATAGAAAATTTGAATCGAAATTTCGGCCGAAAATTGAAAATTTGGCATACAAATTGTGACCGAAATTTCTGTCTAAATTATCGTTTCGGGGGGACCAAAACTGATAATTTCAGCCGAAATTTTGATCCTTGTATGGAACAATGATTGGCTACTCTTTTGGAGAGTGAAAGAAATACGTGTTTGTTTCTTTAAAAGAGCAATTTAAACTTGCTCTTTTAAGTGAGTTACTCTTTGCCTCCAAAAAGTAATCCCAAACACCATACTAGCATGACATACCACTCATATGTATTAACAGTAATAACAATAATAATGTGTTTAAATTATTATATGTAAAAGCTAAACTTAAGAGTTGGCCCAGACACATGTAATGTCACGTGTACCCCTCATCAGGCATAGCACTCACTTGACAAAACGAGAGAGTGTGTGCACTACAAAACATAAGAGTATTAGCGGCAATTTTTTATAATAAAAAATTGTAGCTATTAACAAAAAAAACTTATTATTTCAGTAGCAACAGGACTAGAAGCAGCCATTTTTTTTGTTATTTTGGCTGCCGCTGAAATACCTTATTTTTATAGTGGCTGATCTTTAATAGACCTCGGTTAAAAATGGAACGTTTTGAATTTTTTAAGGTTATTTTGGCCATTCCCTTAGATTGATGAGCCATCTTTTTTATTTAAGAAATATATGCTAGAAATAATAAAAGCCCATCATCTAATTCAACACTAAACTACATGATATAATAGATATAGTCTTTTTTTCTACATTTTAGACTAAAGATCTTTAAGTATGTCATGACCACTAAAGATCTTTAAGTATATCATGACCTTTTAAATTAAATGGCTTAAATTATATTTTATATGGAGCAAGTCTTCAAAATATCAGGTTTTTCTATTAATTAAAGTGCATCAGGACATTTTCTTCATCTCATTCAACATTTGTAGAGTGAATTATAATAGAGATCTTGTTTCAATTAAATTTTTACCTTTAGCCTTCAAATGAAGCGGCTTTAATTAGTAGTGTTCCTAGCTGACACAACATTTGAAGAGTGACTCATATACTAGAGGTTGTGTTTCAATTAAATTTTTACCCTCAACCTTCAAATCAAATGGCTTTAACTAGTAGTATTTCTAAGGGACAAAAGTCTAAAAAATATTAAGTTCCTGCGATAAGGGCCCATAGCGCAATTTTGAGTGCAAGTAGACGCTCCCAATTGTATGAGGCAATGCAAGAGTTTGCACACGAGATTTGGGTTCCATTATTGCACATATTTTAAAAAGAAATGCTATTTTTCGGACCTATGTCAAGTGGAACTAAGGATCAAAATATCGGTTTTATTTTCGGTCTCGAACATGACTGAAACCGAAATTTTGGTCGAAAATTTTCCCTCCATATATATTTTGATCGAAATTTCGGTTCAAATTTTTGTTTCGGAGGGGATTGAAATCGATACATTTCATCCGATAATTTGAATTATCGGCTGAAAGTTTAAACCATGATGAGTAGAACAACATCTAAGAAGGCCACGAATTAAAGATCTTTAGTGCTAAAGATTGGGCACGATACACAATCTCTATCATTTGACTCAACAATCAATCATTGATTCATATGATAGTGATTATGTTTTGTGCTAATCTTTAATTAGGGGTGCAAATTTTTTCTAAAAAACCAAAATTGACTGAAAAATCGGCCCACCAATCTAGACCAAAACCGATCTAAAAACAAAGAAAATTGGACCGATTTGATTCCTAATAGGTTTGATTTCAGTTTTGGGTGGCTGAAACCGAAAACCAATTTGGTAAGTTTAGAGAATCGATTCAAACTTGAAATTTTTTTAAAGAAACAAAAAAAAATGAAAATTCTGGTATCCTAGATTTGCCTAGCGATGATATAGAGAATAAATAATAAAAATAAAGCAACTACCACTACACGAATTTTTACGTGGAAAACCCAAAAGGGAAAAATCACGGGATCTATGTCAGATCAAAGGCAACAAATACACTATGAGTTCAAAGATTATAGAAAGTATCGAATGAATGCAGACACAATAGTCCTATCAAACCTTTTCAAACCACAATGCTAGATTCCACTACGCGTTCTCATAGATTCTCGAATTGTCGCCTTCAATCACCGAGTCGCATGATGGTTCACTCATGTTCAAATGAGTCACAACACCACTTAAGATTCCACCAAGGTTACTCGATTCCATGAGCCAATATACGATCGAAACCTCAAGCACAATATTCTTCAGAAAGATAAAAGCTGAACAAAAGCAGCCTTTGAATCACCCAAGGAAATCTGATTAAAAGTTTCAAAGGCAAGGGTTTTCTTCTCTCAGAAGGACAACTAAACGATTAAGTTAAGAGAGAGCTGGAGGAATATTCAAGGAGTCCGAAAGCAACTATATATATCTATCCCGAAAAACTTTTAAATTCGGAAGCAATCCCATGGTTGACGGTAACAAAACTAATGGTCAACCACTAAATCAAAGGTGGTTAACCACATTTTATTTTGTGGTCAACCATCAAAGTTTTGGTAGTTGATCACGATATAAAACGTGGTCAATTGTGGAAAAAAAAGGCTTTTAGAAAAAAGACTCCTTGAAACACCAAACACTTGTGGATCAATATTAACCAATCAAACACCAAGGGATCCACAAACAAGGATCAAAATTTAGGCCGAAAACCGATAATTTCAATTTCATACAAAATATGACCGAAATTTCAGTCTAAGTTATCGTTTTGGTGAGAACCGAAATCAATAATTTGGACCAAAATTTCAATCATTTTTGGCCGAAATTTTAATCATTGTCCATAAGTGAGAGGTTAAGTTTGGCGACACATGAGAGTGAACTACTAGGTTATCATAGATCGTGACAATCAGATCTAACAAAAACAAAATAATAAAATCAAAACCGAAACTTTAAATAATCGTACCATTCCAATTTTTTCGATTTCAACAATTGTGCAACCCTATCTTCGACACCAAGGATCTTGACATCGTGGCCTTCAGATAAAATTGCTTAGCTGGTATTCTATGTACATGGCATAGGTCCCTAAAATAATTAGGCCTCGTTCGAGAGAGAAGAAAGTCTCAAAACCTTAGACTTTTCTACGGAAAATCGGTTTTCTGAGTATTTTCATAAACTTTCTTCTATTCAAGAGTTTTTCTTGGGTTGTGAGTTTTCCTTGGATTTTCCATTGAAAGCGACAGTTTGTTTTCAGAGATTTTTTCTCAGAAAAGCTTGGTTTCAAAGCTACCAATAGTATACCCCACCTAAAGAAATGCATCGGATCGATTCTAATGAACCAGCACTAGGCACCATTAGTACCAACCAAGGATTAAAATGGCGGTTTCATTTTCAACTTCGGGGCTGGACGAAACTGAAATATTGACCAAAATTTTGGAATCTCAGCCGAAATTTTGGCCAACAATTTCAGGTTGGGCTAGAATTTCAGTCCCTTTTTTTTTTTTTTTTTAGTTTTTATAAACACCGAAAAAATTGGGTTGGTTTAAAATAAAAATAAAAGTAGGGTACCTGTATTTATAATCCAAGATTCTTCTCAACCTGAATTTTATATGATTAGTGTCGATTTCTTTGACTTATATTATAGAGATTGGTCTTTAGTTCAATTTTTGGCACACCAGATCTTGATATCATGGGCCTACCATTGGACAGTTTGATTTTTTTTTTTTAATTTATTTTATTTTATTAAAAAGTACAAAAGCTATCCTAGTGCCTCGGAGGGTTCGAGTAATACACTAGGAAGCACCCAAGCATTGGACGGTCTGATTTTGATTTCACATGGCACACATATAAAAAAATAGTGATGGTCATGAGAGTAAACCAAACATGGTTCTCCAATTTTAATATATGGTTCTCGGTGCATTATCACAAAAAGAACATGGTTCTCCAATCACTTTTCGGGAGTTATAATCGGTTTTAAATAGTTCCCTTACAAGTGCATAAGATCGGTTGTAGCACGGTGAAATCAAAGGTGTCGTACCCACAGGGAAACATGAAATTTAATTAATTTTTAAAGAGACAAAAATACCCAAGGAAGTATCAAGGGAGAAAGTTCAATTTGCCAAGCAATTACCACACTATTTTAAATGCAATAAGAGAGAAGTAATCTAAGCAAGAATAAATTTCGATAAATAAAATGACAACTTAAAAGAATGATCAAGGAATTTATTATCCCAGATTTATAACTTTTCTATCAATATACTCACAATTTCATAACACATCAATCACACCATCATTTATCTTAAAGAAAAATGAATCGTAAGAAAACGTCATCATCGATCCGGCATGCCCTATCTAAAAATAATGACTCAGCCTATCATTGTGGTATGAATCATGTAAAAAATATAGCGTATCTCAAAATTCTTAAATCACGATTATGAGAAAATAATCACTCTGCAGCCTAGATCAGCCAGTAGGTACAGATCTAAAGATTATGGTCGTTGATAACCACAGTCAATGACCATAATAAAGCATTCAGAAGATATTCTATTAAACACACTTTTTAACAGAATGATTTCATGATGAAATTAAGAAATTGTGGAGTTAATAATAAAAATGTTACTTATCTGGGGATCGCATCCTCCTTGAATAAATGTTTTAGCCGCTCATCCTTGATGTGCGATCTCGTTGTAAACTCGAAGACATTTTCTTAAATATACACTTTTTATTTATCACCAAAAATCTCTTTACAATGTTTTTCCTAAATACAATCTATGATCCTATAAACTGTAAAAGAAAAGAATTGTAAAAGCCTAAATATAATCTACCCAGAGAAGAAGATCCTAAAGGAGACTAAAAGAGAGAATAACCCTAAAAAATAGAACATAAGAAGAGAGCCCTCAAAACAAAGCCGTAGCTTTATTTTTATAGGAGCTGGTAAGACAACTTCCATAACAGTCTCAATCAATTGAGAATCTTTTCTCAACCGATTGACTCTAAATAAAATTCGAATTTGAATTTGAATTTTAAGTAGAGGAAAAAGCTGTCTTTATGGTCAATTGATTGAGAACCAATTCTCAATCGATTGACACATATGGGTAAGGTCTTCCTTCTTCTGATGGAAGCTTAAGCCAATCACTTGCTTTCACGGATTTTGATGCTTCTGTTGGCCTCTTGGTCCACTGTTTCTGTATAACCTTTAATTATTATCTTTTATGCTCTTTGAAGATCCAACGATTAAAAACACCTACAATCACTAAAACTATACAACAACCATCAGATGCTTTTATCGGATAGCTAAATATAAGAATTAAGGTACGAAATATAGTCACATTTCGGCGCCGATCAAGTTATGCTAAACTTTAACGGATAATAGCAAGAATCCATAATTTTAGCATTTAATTTCTCTCCCCATATAAAGTGCCCTAAAATAACAGGTTGGGTACCTCTATTCGCGCCCGCTCAATCTTTGAAAGCGCCCATGTCAGGAACTCCTTTAGAGTCATTGATTGCTTCGGATCAGATGATGGAGATTGCCCAAAATGGATCTTGAGATCATGTAGCACCTATCGGGCGGTCAATTTTTTATTCAATGTGTCACAAATCTACAAAAAATGATCCTAAAATCACGTTTGAGCGTGATGTGTGTCATATGATTCAAGGGCTATTTTTTTGGATATGTGACACGTGGAATCACAAATTGACCGTTTGGTCACTACAAAAAATAAGACTATTAGCGGCATTCAAAACTATCGCTATTAATAAAAAACCTTCTTGTTTTGGTAGCGACAAGACTAGTAGCGGCAGTTTTTTTGTTAATATCGACAGTTTTGACTGCTGCTGAAACCCCTTATTTTCGTAGTGGATAGGTGCTTCATGATCCCAAGATCCACTATGTGAAGTATCAGGTTGAACAACGATCTCCATCATTTGATCTAACGCAATCAATGGGTTTGAAGGGGCTTCCAATGTGGGCGCTATCAATAATCAGGTGGGCACAAGGAGAGATACCTTAACAAATTTAGTAAGAGCTCAGCGGCTAAACTTTAGCCTATAATAAAAAAATCTATAATTATGCATCATTTCAGCTGATAATTATACTCCCCATATAGTTAAATTCATAATTTGAGCGAAAATTACGTGTTATCATTTCGGTGCTAACCAAAATTGGTATATTTCGGCCAATAATTTGAATTATCGGCCGAAATTTTGAACTATGGTACCAGCTAACTACCATTAAATGGGTTGGTTTGACATTTAAGAAAGGAATGAATGATATGTAAAACACCATTGCAGACGTATTAAAAACCCACATTAGAAAATTTAGTTTTAGAATCTGCCTGGCAAAAGTTTTCAATACATTATGAATTGAAATATATAAAATTTAACGATCATCCAATCAGTATAATTGCTTCAATGAACGGCGTAAATACGTGCTGCTCTAGAGCGTGTAAGAAGACATTGTACTTTCTAATAATTTCTTCAGAAAGTGAAGAACGCAAGAAAATGTCAGAAACGGTAAGAAAATGAGTTTTTGGGCAACTCAAGAACGCTCACAAGGAAAGTGAATTTTTGCAAATTTAAAGTTTCTACGCAAAATCTGAAGAGCTCATTTTTTGAGATTTTCTGAGGAAAATTATGAAATTGTTGAACGAGGCCTTAGTCTATGCGCAATAGCATAAATTTGGTGTGTTCGAAAATATTCATAAAAATAAAAAATTATTGGTCCGAAAATGTATTTTTTAAGCCTTTTTTCTTTAAGATAGTTATGAAGGTTGTCGGTTTGAGATTGACTAAACGTGACACTCAGGTTATGTATCTTATGCTAGCTAATTAACTACTACCAGTTATAATAAATGCATTGTAAAGTGGTTCAAAAAGTCAATACATTTGATATCTCCCATCGTAATATGAACTCTATAAACTATAGGGTTTTGTTGATTACTTTCTTTCGAAGTCAAATAAAAAATTTAGCATTCTAGCTTTTCATTCTTCTAATTTTGATCCAAGGGTGATGTGAACCTGTCAAAATATGATCTCATAATTGTTGGGTAACTTTATTTTCAACCAAAGATTGATCTGATAATTACGTTTGATATATGCTTCGGATCATATTGATTTTTTGAGATTAGTGTCACGTGAAATCAAAACATGATTGTATCGATGATTGGGATGAGAACAATTTATGTCATCTGATTCAAAGCAGTTAATGATGTAAAATTCTAGTTAAAAGAGAAGAACCTTTGATAGAAAATAATGGTATCAATTATCAAAAGTCATCACCAACCATCCATATGAAAGGACCATCAATCCATTTCATAAAATAAATGCATTGTAAAGTGGTTCAAAAAGTCAACACATTTGACATCTCCCATCGTAATATGAACTCTATAAGCTATAGGTACTTGTTGACTGCCTTCTTTTCAAGTCAAACAAAAAATTTAGAATTCTAGCTTTTCATCCCTCTAATTTTGATCCAAGGGTGATGTGAACCAATCAAAAGATGAATTCATAATTGTTGGGTAACCTTATTTTCAACCAAAGATTGATCTGATAATTACATTTGATGTATGCTTCGGATTATATTGAGTTTTTGAGATTTGTGTCACGTAAAATCAAAAATTGATTGTATCGATGATTGGAAAACAATTTATGTCCTTTGATTCAAAGCAGTCAACGATGTAAAATTCTAGTTGAAAGAGAAAAACCTTTGATAGAAAATAATGGTATCAATTATCAAAAGCCATCACCAACCGTCCATATGAAAGGACCATCAATCCATTTCATAAAATAAATGCATTGTAAACTGGTTCAAAAAGTCAACCCATTTGACATCTCCCATCCTAATATGAACTCTATAAATTATAGGTTCTTGCACTACAAAAGATAAGACTATTAGCGACAGTCAATAGTGGCAGTTTTTTTGTTAAAAGCTATTAAGACTATTAGCGGCTGCTTTTTTGTTAATAGCAGCAGTTTATGGCTGCCGCTGATAGTCTTATTTTTTATAGTGCACTACAAAATTTTTTTTTAGTGCACTACAAAAAATAAGACTATCAGCGATAGCCAAAATTGCCGCTATTAACAAAAAACCTGCCATTAATACCCTCGTCACTAATAGTCTTAATAATTTTTTGATTAATAGCGGCAGTTTTTGCCGCAAAAAACTGCCTCTAATAGTCTTATTTTTTGTAGCGTGACTACCTTCTTTAAGTCAAACAAAAAATTTAGCATTCTCGCTTTTCATCCTTCTAATTTTGATCCAAGGGTGATGTGAATCAATCAAAAGATGAACTCATAATTGTTTGGTAACTTTATTTTCAACCAAATTAAGATTGATTTAATAATTACGTTCGGTGTATGCAACATATGATATTGATTTTTGAGATTTGTGTCACGTGAAATCAAAACATGCTTCTATCGATGATTGATATGAAAACAATTAATGTCATCTGATTAAAAGAAGTCAACGATGTAGAAATTCTAGTTGAAAGAGAAGAACCTTTAATAGAAAATAATGGTATTAGTAGTCAACGATGTAAAAATTCTAGTTGAAAGAGAAGAACCTTTAATAGAAAATAATGGTATTAATTATCAAAAGCCATCACCAACCATCCATATAAAAGGACCATCAATCCATTTCATAAAATAAATGCATTATAAACTGGTACAAAAAGTTAATGCATTTGACATATTCCATCGTAATAAGAGCTTTATGTAGACTATAGGTTTTTATTGACTACCTTCTTTTCAAGTCAAACAAAATATTTACCGTTCTAGCTTTTCGTCCTTCTAAATTTGATCTAAGGGTGATGTGAACTGATCAAAAGATGAACTTATAACTGTTGGGTAACTTTATTTTCAACTGAAGATTGATCTGTTAATTACGTTTGATGTATGCTTTGGATCATATTGTTTTTTTGAGATTTGTCACGCGAAATCGAAACATGATTATATAAATGATTAGGATGAAAACAATTTATGTCATCTGATCCAAAGTAGTTAACTATTTAAGTAGTTAGAATTTTAGTTGAAAGGGAAGAGCCTATGATAGAAAATAAAGGTGTCAATTATCAAAAGTCATCACCAACCGTCCATATGAAAGGACCATCAATCCATTTCATAAAGACCCTAAAGTCATCACCAACCGTCCATATGAAAGGACCATCGTTTGAATGGTTGAAAATATCAAATTCGCTTATTTTTGAAGTATACTTCCTTTTAATGATTATTTTTTGAAGTATGACTCATACTGGTCAACCTATCACATGATCGAGTGTCAGGTGAGGAAGGCGCGCATCCAGATAATTAATTATTATTAGATTAATGTGTGAATAAATACTTGTTTTATGATTGTTAATTTATTTTCCTTGCTCAACGATCCTGATCACCAGCCACGTCATCCATATGATAACAGCAATAAGTATGGGTCTCGTTAGGACCTTACTTGGAGAAGGGGTTAATTTAAAAGCTCCATAGAAAGAATGGCATTAGTGTAATATCTTACACGTTATGAATAATTTAAAGTTACAAATTTCTCCTAGATTTCTCAAAATTTCTCCGTAATTCACCGAAACAGCATCAAACGAAACTTTCAAAGAAATTTCGGTGAGTTCTTCAAAATGGTTGAAATTTCAATAATTTTGACCAAATTTACAAAATTTCGCCGAAACTAATGATATTTTTTCACTTAGCCATTTTTAAATAATAAATAAGAATTTTATGAATATTAAATATAATTTATATATAATATTTTTTTACTCCCCGAAATTTTTCTGAAACTTTTTTGAAATTTTCTTGAAATTTATCCGAAATGAACCGAAATGACACTCTACTAAAATATTGTCGAAAATGATTTTTTTTTTTTTTTTTTTGATACGTCGAAAATGAAATTTGTAGATAAGAAAAACAACCCTTCTAAAGCCACACATCACTATAAATATGGCAGATCGATCCAACTCAAAACCAATTGGCTATAATTGGCTATAATTGGAGGGGTCAGGACTTTATCCAGGGAGAGACAAGGCTATGATTTAAACGATGTGAGACTAAGCTTCTACACGCTCCGCATGCGTTCGCGGGATGGAGAAGGGTCTGCTTTGTTACCATGATAAATCTATACATCCATCTCGAAACCAATTGACAATAAGTAGAGGGGCCGGTGTTATTACAAAGGGAGAGACAAGATTATGATTTACCTGATGTGGGACTAAACTTCAACAACCTGCGAAAATTAACAGCTATTAATAAAATACAAAATAAAAAGAAAATTGAGAAAAAATTGGTGAAAGAATTTGAAAACTAGTCATAAAGATTTACAATTTTTTTGTATAGGTAAGCATGTAATTTGAAATTTTTTGAGTTAAATTTGTTATTTTCTTCTTTTCAAAAAGTTGCAATTAAATGGCGCAGTTTTTTCGAAAACAAAATTTGAGAACTTGAGAATAGTCATCCTCCTCAATAACAATATGTATGTGACCAACAAGTTTATCAAATTTTATTTTAATAATTATTAAAAAAAATTCATGGCTATTAAGTCATGTCATAATGGTAAAATTATTATAATATTACTCTCCAAATTTATGTGAACCAGCTAGATGTAATTTATTTTATACTTTACCAATATGATAGAAATATCTTCTTATTGTTCTTCATTAATTTCGTAATTTTATCCTATTTTCATTAATTTTGTGAGGTTGAAAGTGTTCTAAGATCATCTCCAACAAGCTAGATAGTTATATTTGAAATTTTTAATAGCTAAAAGCCTATTTTAAGCCCACTCTCTATTTTAGCAAATTGCCTTTTAAAAAATGTTTCCAACAAGGATAGTCATTTTAGCTGCTCAGCTCTTTCTTTAAAATAACATTTTTTTGTGTTTCTATTTTAATATATTTTTAAAATATATGGCTAGTGGAGAGAGAAAGTGTGAGAGAGAGAGAGAGAGAGAGAGAGAGAGAGATTTAATAATTTTTTAATTATAATGATTGAAAATGTATTTGCCAAAGATAACGATTGGAGGGAGACTCGTCAAAGATAGCGAGTATGATAGTGACTCTGCTAGAGAGGCTTTCAAGGTTTTGGATCGCCAAAATAACGAGTTTGGGCTCTTTTCTGCTTATAGTGATCCTTGTTGGAGTTGCTCTAGATAAAATGATTCTAGTACCAATTCCAACATTTACTCCGGGACATAACTCTGACTTTTTGACTTAACCTCTGACGTTTTACACATAAACTAGCTGCAAAGATTCAATGTTAGGCCCCACCATTTTCACTCATATATTCATGACACACACAAGCTTCTCCAACTAAAAGTTACCTCTAACTCCAGTGTCTGGATTTGGTACTGGTGCAAAGGTAACCTTTTGACTAAAATCTCAAGGTACTTCTAACTCCACTGTCTGTGGATTTGGTGACTGGTGGAAAGGTAACCTTTTGACTAAATTCTCCAACTAAAAGTTACTTCTAACTCCACAGTCTGGATTTGGTGACTAGCGAGGAGTCGATCCCCACCAAGCATCCCAACTAGATTCAAAAGCTGCAGACAAAGTGCAGGTGGCTAATATGGCACGACGCTATTGCCAATAAGTGTGGTAGGCTCAATTAATGCATGTCGGTGCAGTAAGTCACATTGTGCACTTTGTCCTCAACAAATAAGCCCTCTGGTTATAATTTTCCATTTTCAAACTCGTGGGCTTAAAGTAGCATATTCTAAAAACTCAGTAGAGAGACTCAGATATGGCTTTATTTCACAGTTTAAAATATCGGCAGACGAGAATGGGCTGGTAGCTCGGTATGTGCATGCCAACGTTACAAGATGTGCTAATAGAAAGAGAATTTACACTGTAAAGTTGCTTAGTTCGGTGGTTTGCTCGATTCAAATTCAGGTTTGATTCACTAAGAGTAGGATAGGCTTAAAATGTATTTATTTATTACATAATGTAAATCTAAATTGTTTAGTAAAAGAATATCAAATGACCATTTGGTTAGCTATAAAACTTAACATCTCAGGATCAAGTTTCCTCTACGCTTCCAAAATCTTGATTTAAAAAAAAAAAAGTTAACATTAACACATAATTCGCTTGTCACCGAGTTGAACTGTGAACTGATCTGTTTTACCAATTCGTGGTTCGCTAGGTGAAGAGGGAGTCACAATTGAAACTACGAGATATTATGAACAAAATTGAAAGACCATGGATGCTGGATATGCCATTGCCATATGGAAACTATATCTTTTTTTCGATAAGCATGTGAACTATCTCATTCCAATTCACGACCAAGCTTCGGAAGAAGAAAAAGGTGATCTCCTAATGCCTTGAAAGGGCATTAGAATAGATCTCCATATCCAAGAAGTGTAGGAGCAATCGAAAAAAAGATGATTATACCACACCAAGCTAGCCTAGGAAACTCGATCTCTGTATTGAGTGAGGTGAGATTTGAGAGATTTGTAACCCTAGTTTTCACATATTAGGGAAAGGACTCAGCATCACCCGTGGACGTATGCAAATTGTCGAAAGACTTGTGTTTGTGTTTTGCTTGTTGTGTGTGTTTTGATTGCCATAATTTCTACAATACTATTTCGGCACCCATCCCTAGCAAGGTTCACTTCCTTATTGAGCTGAAAATTCGTAGTCCAACCCCATTGCCTCGCTACCACCCAAATTTACACTTGTGGAACCTTTGAAATAGACATACAAAGATCTTGTGCTCATATACAAAATGTGGGCAAGCCAATGTATTCAACCAAGGATCAAGATTTCGTTTCGGTTTCAATGGGGACTGAAACCGAAAGTTTGGACCGAAGTTTTGAATTTCGGTGGAAATTTTCATATTTTGTTTCGGTTTCAATGGGACCAAAACCAAAATTTTGGACCGAAATTTTGATCCTTGTATTCAACAAGTTTCTCTAGCTCATTTACAAGTTACTTAGATAGAAGGAAAATTTATTTTCGTTTTCGAGATGCAACCTACAATAGTAATTCTAGATTAAAAGAAAATAAAAATTTATAGTTTAAATCAAACAACATGAAATGGTTGAAAGAAAGATAGTTTTACTAATGCCAACGGATTCTTGTGGGCATCTACTGCAAAAACCATTAGCTGCCTGGAATTAGATCGTCCCAATTAGGGGTGTATTCGGTTCGGCTTGGTCGGTTTTGGATCAAAACGACAAACCAAACCGGTCTTAATCGGTTTTTAGATTTTCAAACCAAACCAAACCATCCAACTCTCAAACCAAACCAACCCGATTCAATTCGGTTCAGTCAGTTTTGATTTTCCTATAAGTTCTACTTACACATCAAAATTTTCTCAACTTCTCAACCGATTTTTCTATAAGTCCTACTTTACCGCTTTAGGATTTAGGAATAGGCTAAAGACAAGAGTAGTGTTTTATATAAAAATATGCATTTTACTAAATGCCCTTTAAAATTAACCAAAATCTCTGCCTATATATATATATATATATATATATATATATATATATATATATATATATATATATATATATATATATATATATATATATTATATATTTATAGACACACGTACAAACTACATTCGGTTCGGTTCAATTTGGAGAGGCTTGGAACCGAAATCAAACCAAACTTTTTAGTTTTCCTTTTTTCCAAACCAAACCCAAACCGGTACCCATCCAAACCGAACCAAACCCGGAGGTTTGGTTCGGTTTGGTCGGTTCAGTCGAAAAAATGCACAGCCATAGTCCCAATTTTCCACAGAAGGGATCTTGTGGGCATACCATGAGACGCTAAGTTTTTGAATGCATGTGGCACAATCCCAAATAAATCCCTAACACCACATGACACATTACACTCAAACATGATTTTAGGGTCATTTTTTCAGATCTATGCCACGTAGATTCAAAAATTGATCGTCTAATGATACGCTCATGATCTCAAGATTCCTTGTGTGGATTGGGGCAGATAACAATCTTCATCGTCTAATTCAAAGCAATAAAAAAATTTTGGCATTGGCGCCAACCAAGATTCCATGGGGTAGCATTATTAACACCCAACCTCTCTCTAAACCATCTGGAGGGAAGTATTTGGAAAATTTTCGATCTCTTGTTAGACCGTCAAGCGAGAAGTACTTTTGAACTTTTACCAAATAAAACCTTGTTTGGCCAAGATGCTTCCAAAAAAAACACTTTAGTTGAAAATGATGTATATTTGGATAAGGAGCTAGGGTTGCTTCTTCATTTCCAACTAGAGGTGGGCACACATGTCGCCTCAAGTGGAAGGTACTTCTCACTCATTATTTTACTTAGAAAAATACTTTTTCGAAGCAAATTTGCCAAATAGGATAATGCCCTATTTGGCAACCCTTTTCCAAAAAGAATTTTTTAAAATGTGAGTGACAAGATGTTTCTCAAATATTTCTTTTCAAAAAGGTATATCACATATTAAAAATGGTATTATGTGAGAAACAACATGAGGTAGCTTCTCAATATAATACTATTTTGAACTAGAGGCAGTCAGATTCTTAGATGAGAAGCAATTTTGAAAAAGAGTTGTGCACAAACTTCCAATGCATTGAAGTTCATGCACGTCACAAAGTCACACCGACGTGTGGATTATTTTACTGCTCATGATGGATGGATTCCTATTGTAGACTAAGGCTGCGTATGGCATAACTCTATGCTAGCCCCTGCCATAGCAGAGTTCACCTGCTTTAGCAGGTTCCCATCATCTTTGCTAACATCCTGCTACCTGCTTTAGCAGGTACCCCTTCTCCTTGATAACTCCTTATATAGCAAGCTTTTATGCAAGATTTATATGTTCACCAATTCTACCCTCCTCTCTACTCACTCCTTGCTAAAGGGGATTTTATTTGCTTTGGTAGGGAGTTAGTAGATAGTAAGGAGGTTGATGTTAGAGCAAGTAAATCCTCTTTTCCAGGGAGTTAGAAAAGAGAATGGGAACCAACTAAAGCAGGTGAACTCTGTTGTGGCAGAGGCTAGCAAAGAGTTATGTCTTATGCAACCTAACTCTTCTTAATAAGTGATTCCAAATCAGGTGTTAAGAAAAGTTGCTTCCAAAAAACTCTTTTCGAGATAAAATATTAGGTGAGAAGCACTTTCAACTTAAAGACTTGGCCATCTCTAATTGAAAATAATGTATGTTTAAAGAGGTAGTCAGACTTCTTCTCCAATTTCAGTTAGAGAAAAAGTATTTTTCAAAGAGAAAATGTTGGGTGAAAAGAACATTTCACCCAAAGACCTGATCATGTCTAATTGAAAATGATGTTGAGTAGAGAAATTGCCTCTCACTAAACACCATTTCATGTATGTGATAAACTTTTGTGAGAACATTTAAGAAAAAACATGTAACACACCTCCTTAAAACACCTAAAAAGTATTTTTTTGTTAAAGTGTTGTCAAACCAATTGGGCAATCCTTTTGGAAAAAACATTTTATAAAATATTGAGTGAAAAGAATATTTCACCCAAATAAATGACCACCTCTAGGTGAAAATGGTTTTGTGTTGAGAATCGCCCCATACTATTCACACACCACCATTTTCAACATATGAAAGACTTCTTTGAGAAGCAATATTTAAGAAGCATGTAAACCGCATGTAAACCACCTCTTTCCAGCATAAGGAAAGTGTTTTTTTGTGGTAGGGTTGTCAATCAGGACAAAATTGCATCTAAAACACACTTTTGAAAGGAAGGTATCTACTTGAGTTGGAGAAGCTTATATGAAATATGACCAAAATAACATTTGATGCTTTTCAAAATGGTGTTTTGGAAAAGTGATGCTTCTCAAATAATATATCATGTTGCTTTTCAAACAATATTTTCATTTAAAAACTGCTTTCTAGAAAAGTATTGCCAAACAAGGTCTAAGGCCCTATTTGGCATAGTTGCATCTAAAAACCATTTTTTTGGGGAAGGCATAAGCTCGAGTAAGAGAATAGTCCGATTCTCACAATACCAATTTGAGGGGCAGCTTATGCTGCAGAACAAATTTCTCTCATTCAAATAGATGTGCTTTTAATTTTGCCAAAACGGTAGTTTCAAGCAACTTCTCGCTGGCCCATCCAGCACGAAGTATTTGTTTCACCCTTTTAATTAAATCTTAACCATCCAGCGAAAAGCAATATTTTCGAGAAATATTTTGTTCCAAGGTTCCTCTCTACGCAGAAAATGGGGTCAAAAGAAGATTTCAAGAAAATTTATATATTTTTCGGTAAATTTTCAGAATTTTTTTTAAAATTTTTTAATATGTTAGTAATTTGATTATATTATAGTAATTTTTTAAAAAAATATTAAATATATATTTTTAATCACCGAAACTAATCCAAAATGTACCGAAAGGACCCCACCGCAAAAATTACTAAAAATGAAATTTGTCACCATGCCTATAATCTTCAAAATAAAAAATATTTTTTGAAATTTTTGAAAAAAAGAGATTTAGTAAATATTTGGATTTGTACCAGAAGACAGGTAACAAGATGCAACAAGAGATGAGCACCATGTCGTTTAATACTGGCATTTTTTTATAATTACTCTATGCTTCTATACAAGAACCACCCTCATCTGCCTTCAAAAACAAAAGGGGGGCTCAGTCAGTTAGAAGCAACCCATCAAATAAATAAATAAAAATAATCATAATATGTTATGAGAAAAATGAAATAATGAACACAAGGTGACCAATAATAACTCCAAGATAAAAAATGGAGTCATTAAAAAGGGGTCTCCATTGTGTAATATTATAAATATTTTTATATACGCTTTTGTTGACGCGCCCATTTGTATGAGAAAACCAACGGACGCAACGCCTAGCAAAAGCGAGCAATAAATCTCATCTGATTTGTAAAAATTATAAAATAAATTAGACGAAAAATAGAGGGAGAAGAAGAACCCTAACCCTAACCCTAAGCGAGAGACCATTTGTCACTGACTGGATTTTCAATTTATAGAGAGTAACTACAAAAACACCCCTAGCTTTAGTCAAAATAACAAAAGAACCCTCTGGACGTAGATTTTTTTTCCCAAAATGGCCCCTCTTTTGGTCGAGTTATTTTGGTATAATAGTACCTATATTTTCAACCCAAAATTCTTCCCTTCTCAACCCGATTTCAAGAGCTTATGCCGTTGACTCATTCGAATGAGACAATGGAGATCGATTTTCCTCCCTATATTATACACAATAGATCCTTGATAGAATGGTTCTACTATCCGACAATTAGATTTTGACTCCATGCAATATTCATCTCGAAAACGGATCTGAGAACTATGGTTGATGTGCGCCTATGATCATGTCAATTTTTTTGGTATGTGTGACATGCGGAATCAAAATATGGCACTCTAATTGTGGGTACATGATCTCAAGATCTGTTATTAGAAAATAGGGATGAAAAATAATCTCTATTGTTTCATTCAAAGAAGTTAACGGACACTGATTTTAGGTTCATGATCTCAAGATCTATAATATAAAATATGGGATGAAAAATAATCTCAATTGTTTCATTCAAAGAAGTCGATGGTTTCGGTACATGAAACCCGGCTTGAGAAGGAAGAATCTTCGATTATAAATACAGGTACTCTTTAGTATATGATGACTGGCCCACTCTCATGTGTGAAAGAGTTAGCATATGGATTACTAAGATATTCAGCTTCTTAGAGCATCCGTTTAAGTCGCCGAATACATGCAACACAAGTACATTATAACTATCAATCAATAGGGAAAAATGAAAAAAGGGTCCAACTTTATCTTAAAAGCTCCGATTCTTGAGACTTGATCGTGGCCATTGCGCCAACCCCCGCTGGTTAGTTGGGGATTAAGAAAACAAATTTGTTCACCTCTTAAGCAAACCGGTTAACGCACTAATGCTAAAATGATCAGACTTATAGTTAAAAGTTAAGGTTGCATTTGGCATAGCTCTTTGTCAGCTCTTGCTATAGCTGGATATATTTACTTTGCCCCTTTTCCTTGCTAACTCCCTGAAAAATAAGATTTACCTGCTCTAGCCGCTATATCCCTTCTCTCTGCTCTGACAGGGAGTGAGCAGAGAACAGGGAGAACTTTTGGAACATGTAAATCCTATTCTACGGGCAGTTAACAAAAAGGAGAAAGGAGATACGCTAAAACATGTAACAGAGCTTTAGCAAAGAGAAAGCAAACTTGCTAAAGCAAGTAAACCCTGCTCCGACAGGGAGCTAGCAGAGAGCTATGCAGTCCATGCCAAACGCAACCTTAATTCTCTCTCAGGTCCACCACACTCAGCAGCCAAAAACAGCCACTCTCAGCAGCCATATTTATGCCAAACATGTATCGAGTAATGAGTTGTTTTTGCAATAGGAATACTTGACTTCCTCAGTTTTCAGTTTCATAAGATCACGTGGAGTTAAAATTCCCTTCTATCAAAGACTTCTGAAATCATTTGAATAGGATATCACTTTTATAAATAGTTGTCAATCCTCAAGGTTTGACACTTTAGGAAAGAGATTGACCTGTTCAAACTCGAGAGCAAACCGGCTGGTTATCCTATATACTAAAGGCACTGTTACGGGCACACTAATTTTTTCATCCCGCGCACCACAATTAGAGAGACTGGGGATCTGTGCCATCTGAAAATATCATCTAAGCCGTCTGATTTGAAGGTCATGTATTAAAGATCTTTAACACTGAAAATTGGCATGAAGTATAATCTCTATCATATAATTTAATGCAGTCAATGGCCCTCTTCTGATTCAACAATTGATTACATGGAATTAGATGACGGAGATCATGTTTCATGCCGATCTTTTGCATGAAAATCTTTAAATCATGACCTTTAAATCAAATAATTAAGATGATATTTTCACATGACACAGATCCCCAAATGCAAAGTCTTTTCATTAAGTGGTGTGCATGTAGCAGGATCCTATGCTTATTGTACATGAGCTAGTATTAGGTAACAACCCAAGCACCAACAACTGATTTAACTTTAAGATAGGGATTTGGTCAAGTCCAACTGGTTAAACTCTGGAACCATTGGACTTTTAATCTCATAATTTTACATCCACTTTTTGATCCCTTGCATCCAACGGTTTTTCAATCAATTGAACCCTAAAAATATATGCAACCCCTTGGGTTTTTGTTGAGGGAGATTAAATTAGGGCAATGTTCAGGTCCAACCAGGTTGAAACGGATTTGGGTTCAACCACGTAAGCAGCCCTTGAATATGGGAGAATCTCAACTTTCATGGTTTTCACTTATTATACGATAACGTGCAGTCAAGATTCTCCTATTTGCAAGGCTGCTGCATATGTGGTTGAACTCGAAATCCAATTCAACCTGGTTGGACCTGACCATTGCCCAATCCTCCAAGATAAAGAGCCAAAAATAGTGTTCAACTATCAGAAATCATCTCATTGTCTCGTCGCCATTCATCGAAGATCAAGTATTGCCTTTAAGTCGAGATCTCCTAATTTGTTTGTGATTAATTAGGGTTTGCTAATGAAACCCTAGATAACCGTTGTAAGTGGCAAAAAATCACTTTATAACTTTTAAAGCGGAGAAAATTGCCGGTTACATAGTAGCAAAATCCCATTAACTCTTTCAAGTAGTGATTTCACCGCTTCTATTTTTCTTTTAAGATTTCAATAAGAAACCAAAATAATTGATTTAGCACTATTTGAATCTCAAATAACTGATATCTTCTTTTCTATAGGTAAGATGAAGGTGACATTGGAGGTGAAGAAGATGAAGAGAAAGGAAGAATTTTGAGGTTAAGTGAAAATATTTAGTATGAAACATGCTCCAAGACGTGAAAAAGTGAACTAATGTGAGTGGTTTGAGTGGTGAATACATAATTTTCATGCTCTATGTGGGTTACAATTCTCATAAGAAAATTGGTGATATGAGATCAAACTTAGGGACGGGTGGCATGAGATACTTTAATTTGCAGAGTAAAGGACGTATTACCGATATCAATAAGATAGTTGAGCCTAAACGCCTACTTCAGTGACAGGATTCTGTCTTCAAAAGGTGCTTTTAAGCGCCACTATCTGTTGATGTTGGTGAGGAGAGTCGAACTGTAGGAGGAAAGAGATCAACAGAAAATAATGCCATAGAAAGACAATGGATCATGCAAAAAATCAACCAAACTGATCATAGAAAGCAACAAAAAAAAAAGATGAAGGTGAAAGATATCCTTAAATTTGAATGGAAAAAGGATGTGTTGCGACTCTGTAAGAGCGAAAAATTTCATGACCTGGGAGAGCATTGGCCATCTCTGGTGAGAAACTTCGAAGCTCGTCTCAACCAGGGTTAACTGAACAGGCAAAACCCCCTTTGTTTCCTTCATTATTGCCACATTCTGGAGCACAACCCACTACGCGCAACCAGTCAACGTAACCATTCCCTAGTGTACTACATAAAACATAGTCATTTTCATACTGTGAACAGAAACAACCTGTTTTAAAAGTAACTAGGGTCTGATAAGTATCATCTCCCTACGGAATTTCTTCTCGTGACTTGCCCAGTATTTTTGCTCGGTATGCTCTTATAGGTTCCCAGATTTCTGTTTGAGCAAATAAAATGTCAATTGATGGAGAAGGGATGATCATGTTCCAATTTCCAGGACAATTAAGAAGTATCTTTGCCACTATCAACGAATGCACTTGCTTTCTCTCTTTCTCCTTGTTGGAAAAATTTCAAGAATTAAAGAAGGGAAGATATTGTAGATTTTCAGTTGGTGGTTAACCACCCTTACGAACACTAGAATCTGTGTAGATCATAGGCTATTGCTTTGATGAGGTGGAGACTCAAGTTTAGAAGAAACCAGCTAGAAGGTCTCAATCGTAATGGGAAACGAGATCAAGTGAAGAATTGTTTCATTGTTTTCTTCTTTTTTTATCCGTCATTTCATATTTTCATAGAAAAATATAAATACAATCGAAATCAAAATGAGCGGGAGGCTCGAAGAGGAAACAAAGGAAAAAAGAAAACAAGAGGACAAAAGGCAAGGGAAAAAAATGCCCCCGCCCCCACCACCCCTACGCCTCTAACAAACTAGGCCCTAGGCAACGTTCACTTGGGCCTCCACAATTGCCCCACAGCGAACCCAAAAGGGGATGTCTCTGATAGTGTCATCTTTGATAGTCAGGCATGATCTGAAGGTTCCTTCGAAGATTCTGCAATTCCGTCCTCTCCAAATTGTTGCATGGTTTCCTAAAGATCAAATATGAGAAATGTCAATTTCCATGACATCTGAGAGTTTTGATCAGGGGGGAATAAAGACGGTTGGCAATGCAGAGGATTTTCCATCCCCAAAGATGTGTGGTCAAAGTCTTGATTTAAACATAACACAAGGAGTAATATAGTTCCCTCTGGCCAACATATCTATTGACGTGTTGACGGGTAAAAAAAAATACAGACAGCTTCTACCTCACAGGGGGAAAGTGAACAGGAAGGACACAGAAGTTACACCCTCCACAAACTACTCGGAAGTTTTCGTTAGGAGGGAGAAGAAACTAGAGGGTTGTGCAGCGATACAGAATGCTCGTGAAGTCCTGGAGGCAGATCTTCTTCACAAGACAGAGGCCCATTCGAATAAGGCATGGTCAGAGGAAATCGTTTGACAGCAAAACTTAGTCCTCAATTAGATATTGACACGAGTGTTGGATTCAAGTATTAATGATTCGAGCAATTAAGAGTTGCTGCGGACTTGCAGCGTGTAACAACCAGTCCCAAAGTCGGGAGTCGGCAATAAATCAGCGTGGGTTTGAGTCGATAGAATTCGGCAAATCAGTCAAAGTCAATCAAAGTGGGAAAAAATGGGGAAAATAAAAAAATTATATTCATATATCTATATATAGTATAATATATTTCAAGTTAAAAATTATAGTTTTAATGAAGAAAATAGTACAAAATAGGGAAAAGAAGGAAAAAAATCGAGCATCACAAAAATCGCCGATTAATCGGCCGAATCGCCGACTCGGCCTATAAATCGGTGATGCAGTCGGGATGACTGCAAATCGCTGACTTTGTCCGATTTTTTTAAAAAGTCAGCGACTTTTGTGGCTATGTTAACAACAGACCAAAGGCTTCCAAAACCTTGAGAAACTGCTAGCCTGGTCACTAGAGTGGGCGTTTTCAGATTCAACGGTCCGCTTCATCAGCCAACGGTTGATTGAGATCACAAAAGCAGACTGGATTGTAAGTACCTGAAAATTGTGAAAGAACAAGAACGCAATTACACTTCTGAAAAAAAAGTGCATAGACGAAGACAAATAGAACATCTACTATATCAACTATACTCGGGAAATTATATCAAATATTCATACTTAGATGATATTTTTTCTCACTGATGATGGAATATGGAAAATGGCGCAGACATGTCTAAATGACAAATAGAGGCTAACTATTGAAATTTTCCCAATGGCTGAAACCTCCCCAAACGGAGAAAATCAATCGGATAAATTACACTGATCAGCAATTTAAAAATCGAATTTGAGATTGGATGATATCAGTCTAATATCAACCTTATGTGGATCAGCTGATTATGCAGTCTGATTGCTTCTGACAATGACTAACTACACTTATGGGCTTTTCCGCTCAAATTTTTTCAGCTTGATCTTGGTTTGTGGAAGAATAGTACTGCTTAAGTAACAACCCCTTGAGAGCTCAGACCTATGCTAAGAACATGAATGATTTAGAGAGCAACATGCATAGTTCCTGCCATGGATTGCTAAGTCTGCAGACACTTGTATCAGAATGAACTTAGCAAAGTTCACAAATGCAAAGCATAAATGGGAATTCGGACATCGTGAATCGGTGATGTGACCTTGCTAAGCCCTATAAACTTGAGATGATTACTAGGGCTGCTCGTCTGGAGAATTAGTACAAGAGTATTATTTTTTTACAGGAGTTCTATTATGCTATGACTCGCAAGTGCAAGTGTTATCAACTTGCTCCTATTGAGCCTTAGTTCCCTGCTGAGAGTGGGCTGATAACTGAAAGGTATAGGGAACAGACGTCAATACTCAGCTTCTGATGGCTCTTCACCAGGTTCCATTCTTCGCTGTAGACCACTTCCTACAGTTAATATCTCCTCAGCTTAGTCAGCTGGAGAGGAGACCAGGTGTAGTTCTGCATCCAAGTCTCAATCTTTTCGGTCTGCTATTCTTTTAGTTGTTGTGCCTCATTCATCTATGTCACCTTGTTCACGAGGCAGTAGGTTTTTTGGTGACACTACTAGACTCATCGTGAAATTTGGTTGACTGGAAAACTCAAGCTAGGTCATCCCTTACCAAATTGCTGATATCTCTTGCAGGCTTTGATGGACATTCAACAACATACAAGTGTACAACTACCTTCTAAGTAGCACATTTAAAGCATGATAATAGATCAGTTCCAGTTGTAGCAGAAGTAGGCAAGGGCGGGCTAGCTAAGGTGTTCCCTGTTAGCAACAATGTTAATTTGTTGTGAATAATAAGTCAGGGCTCCCACATCAGTATCAATGTGTGCAAGCAAAGAAGGTTCAAACTTCAGAAGCTACATATGGCTTCTTGGACCCCAAGTTGGGCTATGCGAAAGCATGAAAAAAGAATTTTGGCCATCGATGGATGAACTAGTACAAGGCAAACAAATAGAGAAAACATAGTAATTAGAGGAAACTTTAATGGACACATGGAGAGGATAGGAAGCAGGTATGAAAAGACACATAGAGAATATGGTTTAGGTGAAACAAATGAGATGAGGGAAGCTATTCTTAATTTTGAGCAGTTTTTAACATGCTAAAGCATATCCTTTTTAGAAGAGAGAAAAATATACTTTTAACTTCAAGAGTGGAGTGAATAAATTTCAAATAGATTATTTTTTATTAAGGCGTAGAGACTGGCAAAGCTACAAGGATTCCCAAGTCATTCCAGGAGAGAGCCTTAAGATACAACATACATTGGTAGTTTAGACATTCTTATCGAGAGTCAAATGATTAAAAGGGTAACAAAAGATCACCCAAAACTAAATAGTGGGACTTAAAAAGAGACCAAATAATAACCTTTATAGGAAAATTAATGATCAAGAGTGTGATATTGTGAAGATATTATGAAGGCAACTCAAATGAGACGTGGGAACAAGAGGTATAATAGTTTAAATGAGTTGCTAAGGTGATGCTCGAAGAATCTAAAGGAAGAAGGACAACACGAAAGGACAAACTGTAGTTGAATGAAGAGATTCAAAAGTCGTTGCGAAGAAGAAATGTTTTAAAGAATGATGAACAAAAAATGCAGAAGATCTTGAAAGATATAAGCTCTGCAAAAGAGTAACTGACATGGTGGTATAAAATATTGAAAACAGAATTCTTTTCAAGTTAGTTTTCATGCAAGATTTCCTTTCAGTTATCCAATGAAAATATATGAAAAGATAGTGGATTACACCTCTCACTCTTCATAGTGAAGTCCCCCAAGTATATAGAATTATAGACATCACAAACAAAATTTCTTATTTTATTTCTATCAAACCACTTTACAATTTTGATTTACATATGTCAGTGATTTGAATGGAACAGGAGGGGCATAAAGATAGTTCAAAATTTCACAGTAACCATAGGCCAATTCTTCAACGTTGGAAAAAGCCATAATAAGCAGAGTGAAGCACATTTTCCTTAAAAATCCAAAAGTAGTTGTGGAAGTATCCTCTCTAAATGGGTCGCCTCTATTTTATTAACGCCCTCAGCTTCAGCGAGTATAGCAGCACGCTGCACAGCCTCTGTCAACAACAGACTTCTCTAAGCTCATGTGATGCTAGTTAAAAGAAAACTGACTTCAAATTCTAAATAGGCAACTCACCTGTCACAAAGATTCGAAGTAGCTCACAGCTCAGCTTCAGAGCACTTGGATTAGCTGCATCCATGAATATTAAAATATCAAATAAAATAAATATGTGAAAAAGATGAACCAAAACAAATTCTCTAATATCATCTACACAACTGAACCATGTACCATATGGTAGAAGGGAAACTGAAAATTATACAAGATGAAACAGATGTTCAATGCAAAACTACGAAGGTTCAAAGTCACACAACTTGACTGCCTTGATACATCATTTTCTTCAAACAGCATAATACATGACAAGGTTATAGAAGTTTATCAGAATGTTTTGCAAAAAGGAATAACAACTTTAGTTGTTATTAGCCTCTGTGACTTTTAGTGATGAAACTTAGGTATGAAAGACTCACTGACCCAATTACGTTTTAAGCAGTTAAAATACTGGACACCACAAGAAAGACGTATTACCCTTGTGGGCAATACAAATTGAATAACATGAAACAATTTATCTCTAAAAGTATGTTTGATGCGGAAACTAACACAATGCAATGCTAGGACTGAGATTAATAGAAAATTAAAGTAAACAATTAAAAGACAAATCCCTTTACAGTTTATCACAGAAAATAGCAATAGATTCAATTAAATAATTTAATTCTTGCCGAACTAGTGTTACTTTCCATGGGTCAAAATATCGTCTGATACCGATACGTATCGTCCGATACGTATCTTGTTTTGGACCTCACCGATACGGTACATTCAAGGTACCGTATCGGTGCCTCCCATAAAAAAACCTAAAATTTCAGATGATACGTTGGAATGTATCGTCCAGCCCCAAAACCGATACGTATCGTTTTGGGGCTGGACGTATCGATTTTGGGGCTGGACGATACGTACGTTTTCCCAAGATTTGAACCCATGTTAAAATCTTGGAAAAACGTACGTCCCAAAACCGATACCGATACGTATCGGTTTTGGGGTTGGACGATACGTATCGTTTTTCCGAGATTTTGACCCATGTTACTTTCGCATATGTTCCCTATCGGATCTAGAAGATTAGGGTTTTTAGCGAACGACTAGATCTCCGACAATTAGGGTTTCGAACGAACTCACAAGTGGGTTCTTTCGATACCGTGCAAAAAGAAAGGCGAATAATGGTTTTAATGATGAATGGATAGGTTAGGGTTTAAATACTTAAGTAGCTCGTAGATAAAAAAAGATAGAAAGGAGAGAAAAGTTGGTCTCGCATCAAACCGCACGCAGGACGAAGAATCATTCTTCGGTTGAGAGAATCACACCCTCACAAAAAGCTTAATCAAAACTCTCAAACTTTGCAAAAGCAATATTATATTAACCATCAATGAATAAAAGTGTTTTTACAAGCCTTTTAAATAGGCAAAGCAAACCCTAACTCGAAATAAAAGAGTCCTAAAAACTTAAAATACTAAAATGGCAAGTTTTGTCAAAGAAAATCGAAATCCCGTATTTTGGTGGATTTGACTTACGGTTGATCAATCGATCGATTCTAGAATCGATCGATCGACTAATAAATAATAAATTTGCCCAAAGGCTCTGTCCACAATATCGATCAATCGACTGAGAAGAGTGAGATCGCCAAAAGACCTTGTCCTCAATCAATCGATCGAAAGTTTGAGATTGATCGATCGACTAAAACGATCATAAATTCCGTGAATCTACACAGTTCTTTTTCCGGACCACTTTCACATTCTTCTTTCACCTTCGATAATTTACAGGCAGTTGCTTGAATCGGATGTCTCCATCAATGTTCTCTGACAGATATAGCAGGCACAAGTACTATAGAAATGAAGGTAAATATAATATATATATATATATATATATATATATATATATATATCAGTATATAGAAATATGTCATGATAGAATATGTACATCCATCCTCAATAATATACTTAATAAAATTCAACAAAACCAAAAAATAGGCTAAAAAAATGAAGCCAGTTTTTTAGGTGTTTGCTCTATTAGCACAGGTATCGAACATGAAATACATTTCCAAACTGAAGATTATGGTTTTATAACTCAAAATAGAAGAGTCTTAAAAACTTAAAACACTAAAATGCAAGTTTTGTAAAAGAAAATCGAAATCCCGTATTTTTGCGGACCTGACTTACGGTTGATCAATTGATCGATTCTAGAATCGATCAATCGACTGATAAATAATAAATTCACCCACATGCTTTGTCCACATTATCGATCGATCGATCTACTAAGAAGAGTGAGATCGCCAAAAGACCTTGTCCTCAATCAATCAACCGAAAGTTTGAGATTGATCGATTGACTAAAACGATCATAAACTCCGTGAATCTGCGCAGTTCTTTTTTCGAACCACTTTCACATTCTTCTTTCACCTTCGATAATTTACAAGCGGTTGCTTGAATCAAATGTCCCCATCAATGTTCTCTGACAGATATAGCAGACACATGTACTATAGAAATGAAGGTAAATATAATATATATATATATATATATATATATATATATAGAAATATGTTATGATAGAATATGTACATCCATCCTCAATAATATACTTTATAAAATTCAACAAAACCAAAAAATAGGCTAAAAAAATGAAGCCAGTTTTTTAGGTGCTTGCTCTATTGGCACAGGTATCGAACATGAAATACATTTCCAAACTGAAGATTACGCTTTAAAACTTGGCTAATCCCAATACATATCAGTTTTGGCCCAGTCCAATACTGATACTGATAATGGTACCAATATCTTATAGTTATCAGTTGATACCTACTGGCATTAATCAATATGATCAGGTAACGGATATAATCAATATGACCAATATGGCCAATACATATCGACGATAAGAGACTTGGTATCTCTCTTTATCAACTGATATGAAACTGCATAAGCAAGTATTGGCCGATAGATATCAGTATCAATATGTACAGCCTAAATACTGGATAAAACCACCTCCAATATGCCGCAGGTTCAAGCTCAAGTTACCTATTAACAAAAAAAAAGATGTTTATTGCTAATATTATATACCATATTCATAAAGGGGTTGAGTACCTTTAGTTGGTCGATTCTTCTTTGATGTTCCAGCTCCTACCTGCTCATTTTAAACAAAACTTAGATTTAAGACCACCAAGTCAACTGAGAGATCCAATGAATTTACAAAGCAAAATTATTTCGGAAATTTGTAAATGATCATACGTATAGAATAAGGTTGTGATGATGATGATGATGTAAATGAATATACGTAACCCACAAAAATTCAATCAAACAAGATCATTTTACCATAGAGATTATATTGACATCAATATCTCTGCATATGCAACAATGGAATTAGTACTGTTTTGGTTGAGATGTCAAATAGATAGTAAGAAGTCTAAACACCCTGGTACATGGCACATGGACTGTTGAGGTAAATGGTATTGAAAATGGCTCCAAGACACGTAGTTTACTATGCTGTCTTAAAGACAATAGATTGCCCCCACTCCGTCGGATAAAACAAAGATGCAATCAGGTTCCCAAAGAATTTGCCTTCAGTATTCAAAAGGACCTGGTTATGCCAAAAACCGTACGTTCTCTTCTAGATTGCACTTTCTAGAAAGATAACATGCCACGCAGATTTTCTTATACACGAAAAGAACTCTTAAAGAAAGAAGATAAGAACACGAGAGAGAAAAAGAGAGAGACAGAGATAGAGTAAATTTTGTTGTGTCTTCTAATCGGGATCTGATCTCTATTTATAGAGAAAATCCCGAACCAACGTGTTCTTTTAGATGACGGTGAAACAACAAACCGCCATTTGAAAACATCTCTTCGGTCTCGCAAAGACCGTTTAAGATCTTTCAGTCGTTGGGGCGCACTCCTTCGGCCTAAGAGCCGTTGGAGGCAACCGTTAAGCTTAAGACCCTTTGGAAGTCGTCCGCCATTGGGCTTAGAAACGTTGAGCCTTTTCGGCTTGTGCCTCTTAGGCTTCTCTCTCTCTCTTTCTTTTCTTTCTTTCTTTCTTTCTTTCTTATATATATATATACACTATATATTATACTATATATATTAAACTTTATTTTCCTTCATAGCTTTTGCAATCATTAGAAGCTCTCAAGAAAAATGAAAGATTTAGTGTTAGAAGTGAAGAGACATGGAGCTCTATTTATAGAGCCCATCTCCCCCACCTTATTAAGTTCAATCCATGTGAAAAGTGTTCCAATCAATCACATGAGACCAACCAAGAATAAATGAGAGTCATCCATTTCACCAACCCATGTGAGAATTAACAATAGCCATCCATTTACTTTCCACCTCATCAATCCAAGTGAAAAGTAAAGTAACCAATAAAATACAAAAAGTTTTACTTTAGTTCTCGATGTATTTGCACACAAAGTTAAAGATTCTTACAAGTTTGCCATTGAATCATTATCAATAAATAATGATAACTATAACCTTAAGTTTGAAATAATAAAATATATATTACTACACTAATATATAACACGGGCTATGTCACTTACAGGTATAGGGTTTAACTTGAAATTAGACACTAAACAACCGTTTGAGAGGAAGATAATGAAGGTTACTGACTTTCAATGGACACGGTTCAAAATGTCAACCAATAAATCCTCACGGAAATAATGACAATTTTCTAAAGAAATGAAATGTTAGGATTTCCTGGGAGGGCCTTCTTTCAAAAAATGGACCCTAAGATGTCATGTTGTGTAGAACTCTGGAGGTCACTTTTTTATTTTTATTTTTTAAAAGAAAAAAATAAATGAGTCCCAACCTAAAAACACAGTAAGGCCCAAAAGCTAGAAAGCCAAGCTACCTGACTTCCTAAGACCTAGAAACAAACCGAGATTAGGCCTGTAACAAAATGGAAGGTTGACGATATTGCAACCTCTAGGCTGAAGGTTCAATCCCAGCTACCTATAAATAAATAATTAAAAGTTTTTTTTTTTTAAAAGGACTAAGAAACAAAAAATAGAAAATAAGAAAATAAAAAAATACAAGAATTGGGAGAGAAAACCTTTGTCCCTTCCCCACGTGATAGTATTTAGCCCTAGGAATTTTCCTTTTCTCTACTTTGTCTCTAACAAATTTTTGTCTTAGGTGCATGAATGAGACACGTTAATTAAGCATGGACAGGTAGATGATAAAATATCATAAGAGAGATCCTTGTCAGCATTGAATAAAGAACCTTTAGAAACATCAAATTGATTTTATATAACATCAGCATAAGGATATTAATAAGGGTTATATTAGCAATTTATGTCATATTTATGGAGAACGATTATTAGATATTATACATTACTTCGCTTAAGTGCTCAAGTGAGTTCTCTCTACATAAATGACCTAAAATTGTCAAACTTCAAACACAATGTGTAATGACCTAAATTCACAGTTGCTCCTTTCTCAAGGGTCTTTCAGCCCTAGTGGTAACTGCTACCCATGGAACATGACTCCATATGTCATTTATGAGTATTGTGGAGAGAAGGAATTCGAGGGTGTTTTTTTATAGGCACCGGTGCAGGATCGATATGGCTCTACAATCAAATATGGGTACACTTTGCAACTGGGACATGACGAATGGGACTATCAATCACAGCATTACCCAGCACTGGGAGTCTGGAGAATGGATACGGGTCATAGTTTTACGAGCATGTTAAAATTTGTAGCATCATTCTTCTATTTTTCTTTTGGTGATGTCTTTGGGATTCAGTAGGCCCAACTTGTGGTGTTCACTGCCTTTCTCCTACAGATAAGTTTTTGTTTCACGCATTAGGGCGTGATCACTGCCAGGGAATTTATTCTGGCTGTTGCCTTCAGGTAGGGTGTAATGACCTAAAATTCATATAGCATATGGAAAGGACTGATAAATACAAACCTCCCCTTGGGGTATAGGTCAACATGCTTAGCTTCAAAACTATACTTTAGAAACAGTTCTTTCCAAATTCTAAGTGCCATTATGAGGAAATTTGTTAATTGGTCTTGAAATCACATATATGTAGTAGAATAAAGTAATCATCGCTCTTCAGAAATGACAAAATTCTTCAATGTATTTCATCTATTCATGGACACAGGATTGGTGAAATATGTATGGCTATCGGTATCATACTACATATTCATTAGTAGTAACACATTTTAGTTGATATTAGCCCTTTCTTTTTTTTATCGGTAATCTCAGTCATCAAATCTTCAATGACACAAGGTTACAATAAAAAGGATGGTCCATTGTGACACACAACCTCTGTGCTAGATATAGCAATAACTATTGGATTCTTACTTTTTCTATGTTACCAAACTACCTCCGACAAAGACATGTTACAAGTCCACATCTGCAGCATACCAAGTGCCGATTTTAGTGAAACGTGGATGCACCACAGTACTCAATGAATAGCTTCTGATTGAGGAACATCAACAACTGATTGAAGATTCCCATGGTACAGGTTATTCCAAAGTGAGAGTGAGAGAGAGTCAAAAATCTTAGATTGCCGGCCAATCAATGATCCTTTAGCTCGCCAACGGATCACTAATACATGATTTGGGTCAACTAGAGGTTCTTCATTAGATTGAGACCATTGTTTCTAACTTAAAGGTGTGCCAGCAGGTTCTACTTCAACACTAGATTTCCAATTTCTTGAAGTACATTGAAGCATATTTCGGCTACGAGATATAATTTCTTTTCTTTATCATAGATATTTGACGCTTTGAAAATATTTCAAAAATCCAAAGTCTTTAATACCATCAACGAAGCTGAAATTTTAAGAACGATGGCCTCATCAAAGAGAAACTATATGTCGTGAACATAGTCAATCTACAAAATCAACATTATGACCATGGTCATTAGGTTCGAGCGCAGATGCTCTTGGTACTTGGCTCAACTTTTGGGATGTGTGCCATTTTGAATCATCATATTTTCCATGTGATTTATCGCCCATGGTCTCAATATCTATAAACGACCATTGTCTGATTCAATGGTGAAAAAGGGCATCTGAAATTAACAGTATATTGAATTTACATGCTAACTGTCAATTTTAAATGATGTTTGACTGCTTTGAATCAAATGATACATATCCTTTTCATCCCAATCATTTATACGGAAGATCTTTAGATCATGGTGCACCTATTAGATGCATGGGTCAAAACCGATACGTATCGTCCAGCCCCAAAACCGATACGTATTAGACAATACGTATCTGTTTTGGACGATACATTGGAATGTATCGTCCGGAATTTTCAGCTTTGTATGGGAGGCACCAATACGGTACCTTGAATGTACTGTATCGGTGAGGTCCAAAATCAATACGTATCAGTATCGGACGAAATTTTGACCCCTGCACCCAGCCAAACACTCCCAGAGTTCCAATTCACAGGTAAGACAATTAAAAAATTTCCTTATCAATGAATCCACTGCTACGCAAACAATGGGCAACTCTAGTAGATAGAGAATTAACTTGTTAAGACACCCATGACCCATATCCTCCCATATGGGCGTAGATCATGCTCGAACGTGGCCCATTCACAATCTCTGCAATCCAGCCTTAGTTTGTTTGGAATTCGAATTTTTTAATTTAAGTTGTCATCCTTGGGGAAATTAGAGAGGCCTTGAGAATAGGTCTCAAACAATGAGAAATCCTAGGAAGGAGTTAGCAAGAGAGATTAAATACGTCGTCCACCACCAAAATCCATTACAACCCCAAAGTAGTAGAGAATTAACCTCCCGCTCCACTAACGCCTAGGCATTTTTGGAGTATTGGTTAGGACCTAACAAATGGTATGGGAACCAGCACCAAGTCCCTAGTCCGAGTTAGTGAAGGGGCGACCTGAAGAAAGGGCTACCTAGGGGCCCCAAAGAGGGGTACCGGAGTGAAATTCGTCACAGAGTAGGCCCCCATTGGGGTCCCAAAAGGGGCGACCTGACGATAGGGCTCTCTGGGGACCCCAAAGTGGGTTTCAGAGTGAGAGCCGTCACATAGTGGGCCACCGCCGACATCAGCTGCGGAGAGTGGTGGTGTGTTCCGACTTACGACCCCAAAGTAATAAGGTATAAACTTCCCCTACTCTGAGGCCTAAGTAGTTTTGGAGAATGGTTAGGACCTTAACAAAATCAGTCAACGTTGTAACTCGATTACAATAGTATCTAAAACAATTTACTGAGTTCCCCATAAACAAAATGAAAACGAACCAAAAAAAAACGCCAATTCAAAAATCCAAGATTAGAAACGCACAATGTACATAGCGAACAACATCATGGTCGATCAAATTATGCCAAGTGCTAAGCAAGCAATGCTCTAAAAATAAAATTTAACCTAAGCCTAATTTCAAAATCCAATGGGAGAATGTTTAAAAATATAAAAAGAGTCAAAGCCATACCCCGATGTCCAAAACCTCGTCTCCTTCATCTCTCACACTCTCTGCATTTAAAAATAAAAAAATAAATAAAAATAAAAAATTGAAGCAAATGCAATTAAACGAGAATCATCAAAAGACAGAGAAGCAAACCTAGGGTTTTTTGGCTCCAAACGTGGTTGAAAATGGAGTGAATCAAGTCCTGAGAGACATAACTGGAGATCAGAAAAAATAGTTTCAGAATCTGAAATAGGAAACTTTAGGGTTTACCTACAGGATCGAAGGAGGTGGTGGCCTCCATTGGGAACTCGATGCACTACTACTACTACTACTTCCCGCTAGATTTTTATGAATTTTCGCATTTACATCAAATAAAAGGGGCCTTTATAGCTCAGTGGTAGAGCGTCAGTCTTGTAAACTGAAGGTCTGCAGTTCGATCCTGCATGGAGGCATTCACACATTTAAATGGTTTTTAAACTTCAGCTATTATTGCTAAACACAACTGCCGATATTAGATTGTCCACATCGCCATTGAATTAGATTAAATTATTGTCCATATATTATGAGGCCCGAATCGATCTCCGGCTTGGGACTCATTTTATCTGGCAATTTTACCATTCGATGTGTTACTTTTTTATTGGCATTGGAAGCATTGATCAAAATATCGTATCCGGATACGATATTGGCATTGGAAGCATTGATCAAAATATCGTATCGGGATACGTCTCGGTTTTGGACTTGATACGATAAATTGGGTAATTCTCGAGGCCTCATAAAAATAGTCAAATTATCGATTAATTTATCGTTTGTATCGTTCAAATTATCGCCCACTGAGGCCCTCAGCTTCAAGTGACAAAGTAAAAATACTGATATATATCGTTCGATATGTATCAGTTTTAGAGTTGGACGATACGTACCGATATTCCGAATTTTTGACTCGTGATTAAAAGCACATCTCATTATGAAAAGAAACAAAGAGAGGCTTTGTTCTAGATCCATAAAAATTGTGTGAGACCTTTTCCTCATCATTTTTTATTAATTTTTGATACGAGTAAGATTACTTCTCACTAGAAGCTTGAGTTTTTTCCGAAGCATATGGTCAATCTAAATTGCAAGTGGCAATCAATATTTAGAAAGGATAAAGGTAGCCTGATACCATGAACCACTATTTTTCAACTTATGATCTATCACTTTGATTATGTGAATTACCTATATTTTAATCTCATTAATGATATATGATCATTTTAGCACCATATTGGTGCTTAAATAAGGGTTAGGAGAATCGTGCCTTCGCCTTTTTTAAACGACGAATGGCTCCTCACCGACATTTGATCTTACACCATTAAATTAGACATTTGATTTATATCATTAAATGTGGGAATATTACTATGCATGTTGGCCGTGGCATATATATATGATCAAGATAAAGGTAGCTTGATACCATGGACCAAGTAAGTCATGGTCTCACACTAATCGCACTCACATGACACTCAATCACATGATTAGATGTCGTCAATAGGAGCATCTGGATGATCACAATTATTTTATGAAGAGAAAAATAAAATATAAAATCATGTCGCATCTAGTGTTTGGGTTTGCTTCAGTTGTTTCATATGACTATTGAGTAGCTCAACTACAGAGGTGATTGGTGGGTGGCAAGGTATTAATATCAATATCGGTCTTGGGTATCGGTTTGCCTAAGGCCGATACGTATCGGCCATTTAAAAAAAGAACAGAAAAAAAAAGGTAAAAGTCTCGGTCGAAACCGACACGTATTACCGAATATATGAATTGGTTTGGTCTAAAATCGATACGTATCGGTATTGGCCGATTTTTGAAACCTTGGTGGGCGGTACCAGTCCCCTTGTTTTAACTATGACAAACTAATTTGAAACTTTCTGAACAAATATTCCTTTGACGAGAAAACCTGTAACCTTACAATATCGTTTAGAAGACCAAAACAAAATTTTAAACCGAGCTTTCACATCCCCTTGCTTTAAATTTGTTCGAAGGTTGACTTTCACAGGTGTTTGTTCGAGTCAGTGTGACTAAATTCTCCGACTTTTTGAAAAAGTCATGAATAACTTGTGAATTTTTCAAACAATGAATAAAATCCGAATTTTACGAATTATACACGAACTAATCGACTTTTCCATGAATTATTCCTGATTTTAGTCATAAACTTTTATTTTTAAATTTTTTTATTAACATATTTATATTTTTTATTTGTTCCAAAATCTGACTGTATTTTTCTCAAATTTGAAAATTTTTTTTGGATTTTCTCGACTTTTTTCCAAGCCGATTTATTCTCAAACACAGACTTGGTCACTATGGTTCGAGTGGTGTTTTTTTTTTAATGATGACCTTTAAAATTAATATGATGGTTGTGCAATCACAATCCTATTAGAGTGGGAGGAAGTTTCATCTCCAATCACGATGGGAAAGTTTTGGAATCTTTTAGAAATTTTCTCAATGAGTGAACTCAAGGATCAAAATCTCGGATTTCGTTACGGTTTTGGTAAGGACCGTAACTGAAATTTCCCACCATACAAAATTATATGAAATTTATACATTTCATTTCGGTTTTCGTGGGGACTAAAACCGAAATATTTCGACCAAAATTTTCAAATTTGGACCGAAATTTTGAACCATGAGTGAACTAATGACAAGATTGAACTTAAAAGAGGCCAAGTGTGGGATCTCGCTTCCGTCGAACTAATCGACGGACCATTATATAATTGAAGGAGACTCGCAATGCGTGCTCTCATGGATTGGCATCAATGCCAATCCGCCTTCATACATCCATATGTATGATTCTATTCGTAAGAACCTAAAACATAAATCTGTTAGTTTATGTTATGTTCCAAGATCCACAACGGCGTCGCAGAGATTAGTTGAAGAGGATGCTTATCTCTGTCCTACGGGGTACGGAATTCTCCTTGTTTTCTATTTGTGGATTTTGGTTTCCTTGAGCGCCTTGCTGTTAGATTTGATATCACTTGCTAACTCTGATACCACTTGTTAGCCTTGATATCACTTGTTAGGAATTTCACCCACACTACGAACTTTCTATCGCGATGAATGCGAAAAAAATAAGAAGTTGCAGGCAAAAAATATCACACACAACACAAAGATGTATGTGGTTCACTCAATCGAGGGTTACGTCCACGGGAGTATATACACTATTTTATTAACGTTTACAAAGCACACACTCTTCTCTCTAGTGCAAACTCAATCAAAATCGGACACAATCTCCAATAACAAACTCGTTGTTAAATCAAGAACGCAATCCTTCAAAAAACAGAGAAAAGATCTGTCGGAATATAATCACAATTCTAACACAAGAACGATTTCGATCGGATCTTCAATCCCCAAGCTTTTCTTCAATACTTTTTTCTCTCAAAGTATTCTCCACCAATTTTCTCTCTTGAAGACTCTCTCCAAGCTCTCTCTGGATCCCTAGAGAAATTTTTTGCAAATAAGTTTCAAACATTTTGGAAACTTGATCAAAGAAATCTTCTTAACTCTTCAAGTATTCAAAACACTTCTCCTAATAATCTCCAAATCACATTAGAAAAAATTTGGCTAAAGCAATCTTCCAAAATAGCCAAGAATTCAAAACTGCGGATCTGGATCTGCCCAGAAGTCAATCGATTAATTTCTCAAACTCAATCAATTGACATCTATGGTTGGGATTAAACCTTATTCAACACTTGCATGGGTTTATCAACTCCCATTTTTAACTAATCATTTTCGTTCGTCAATATATATATATACACTAGTGGACCCTGCACGTGCGGTGCACATGAGAGCCGTTTTAGGCTGAAATTTTCTCAACGCACTCGCTTGAGCAAGCGGTTTAGAAGGAATCTCGCTCGAGTGAGTCTCAATTCGCTCGAGCAAGCTACACAGAATCTCTCTTTGCTTAGGCTTAAAGAATTTTCGCTTGAGCGGTTTTCCAATGTTGCTCGAGTATGTCTGTCAGGTTCTGAAATTTTTAGACTCGTTCTTCTTCCCTAATTTCGACAATCAATAAATTCCAACTCATTAATTCACGGACTATCTACTCTAAGTCAATCCTATCTGATCAAATCAATAATCCTACTTCCAATTTGTACCCATACAAAGATTTCGGTGACCGATCGTAGGGAGTATCAATGTTCGCGTCTCTCACACATTCGATCCTCAACCCTTGCATGCGACCCAAATGCACGTAATTCAAGGCCTAATTCTCTTAAATAGAGATTCGTACAATTACGTAACTGTTTTTACCTTCTCAGATTTACGCATGCAGAGTTCACGATCGTCGGCGTCGGGAATTATTGGCGTTTAAGCGCTCTTACGTCTGATGGTTTGATCTTTCCTTGCTTTGATCGCGTTGTTGTCAAGATCGAATTTTTGTGGTGGTCAAAGCGAACAGAGTTTAATTTCGAAGGAGGAGATCACGAGGAACTTCTAAATCTCAACTAAAATTCGTGCATAGTTTATGCGTGGGAAGGGATTTTATACAAAAGGCACAAATTCGGTGTGCAGTCGGTACATCAAACATGGTGTATAGGCTTTTAAACTAAATAGGATAAAACTAAAGACCCAATGTACACAACAGGTTTAATACCGTGACCTTGTCTTCACAAATGTAGTTCTTCACAAGTGGTGCTCTTGAGGAGCTTTTGTAACTCTTTACACAAATTTAATACACATAAGTTAGTACGGAAGGCACACATTTCAAAACAAATAAAATGACTGGTCTTAAAAACCAAGGCGCAAATCGCCTCCGGTATCGAAATTTTTCTGGGACGTTACAGTAGAGGTCTAAAAATATAAAATCCCGCTAAAAAGAAGCGGGTCTTCCTTTTATTCTCCACTCTCTCCAATCGAACCAATTCCCATAAACCAAAGGACCCAAACCCTCTACGCCTCCTTCCTCTTTGGCCTCCTCTCCATGGCTGCAACCCTCGTCGTCCCCGTCGCCAGTGTGACCTTGATCACGGTCTTCCTCCTCTCTTTCGCAAGAAAACCCAGATGCTTGCTCTTCGGAGAAGGCTGGCAAATCAACGCCGATATCAATTCGGTAGGTGACACTAATGGCGTCCTCAAGGAAGGGAACCTTGTTGTTGCTCATTGTGTCATTCTCAGCTTTATTGAATTGGTTCGGAGAAGAAAACTTTTTTTTTTGTTGATTTTGATCTGGGTTTGGGGTTTATGGGGGTTTAGAGAAGATGAGGCACTACAAAAAAGACAGGTTACGGTGATGGGTAAGTTCTCTCTCTCTCTCTCTCTCTCTCTCTCTCTCTCTCTCTCTCTCTCTCCCCGTATAAAATCTCTCTCGTTGCCTGATTGATTAGAGTGTTTAGGTGTAATATGATTTTGCTGTAGAGTTCTCCAAATGCAGGGTTTTTTTTTGTTTGTGTAATTGATTTACTCATTTTTTGTTGTTGATACTCTGATTTGACTTGGAGGTATAATTGAGCCTTTTTCAAAGAAAAATTGCATATGATATGTTTGATACAATGCTCAAAAGAAATGTAGGTTTATTTCTTTTTAAATTGCTCAATACATATGCTATACTTATTAGCATGTTGCATACTGAATGTTTTATAAAATGCTTAGAAAAAATATGGGTTTTGGTTTGTTTGTATGTATGTTAAGTCACTGTTTATATTACATATTTGTTGTTTTATCTTACTATGTATCATATCTGTGATGAAATGCTTAAGTGCATCTGTGATGAAATGCGTAAGGTCATAACAAACTTAGGATCTATGCTTTTAACTCTTCTTTATTAATTAACATCAAAAACCAAAACCTAATGAAAACTTCCCACATAATTCTATTTCCTAATTTCTTGCCCCCTCTCTTTAATAACCAAAACTATTTACAATGAGGATGTCATTTTCCTCCGTTTTACGAGTTTGGAAATTTCATGAGAGAAGTCAAATTTTAGCTGAGGTTATTTCTTTGTGGCATTTAGGGATTTCTAGTGCAGCCACTATGTTACGGAATGATTCTTCCAGTGATTCCTTTCTTTCATGATAAAAATATACATAGAATAGCAAGTTTTGTTGTTGGGGTGCCTTTCTCATACCATATTATAATTCTCGAATCTCTGAATATTTTCTTGTAGGTGCAGTGCTCAGGAGGATGAAGAGGAGGGCCAGCCTACTTTGCTACGGAGAACAACGATAGGAAATGGTCATTTGGAATCTTGTCTCTCTTGATTATTGTTTTTGGTCCTTAGGTTGTTTGTTTGGTGATTGAAAACTCTTAGAAGCTACTCCAACATATTTGCTATGAGACTCGTTATATTTGGCGACTCCCACGTCACTCGCCATAATTGGTGAATCCTCATCCATTCGCTATTAATAAAATTCTATTAAAAATCTCTCTCTCTCTCTCTCTCTCTCTCTCTCTCTCTCTCTCCACTCGCCATATATTTTAAATATATATTAAAATAAAAATAAAAAATATTATTTTAAAGAATGAGTAGCTAAAATAACTATCCTTGCTAGTCGGGCTCTCAATGGGCCGGATTAGGGTTGGGCTGGGGTTCAACTCGGGCCAGGTTCCCAAAATTTTCAGCCCAACCCTAACCCGGGCTGTGAGGTACTCAGCCCAAGCCCAACCCCTATCGGGTCGGGCCGGGATTGGGCGTTTTTCTTGGCCTTTTTCGGCTTTTTTTTCTAATAAAAGTTGGTTGTGTTTTTTTTTTTACTATTTTTTCTAATAAAATTTGGTTGGGCTTAAACTGTTTTTTTCTAATAAAAGTGTGAAGAAGGTTTAAATTTTAATTAAATAATTATATTAACATTATAGAGACTCAAGTACATGCATTTATTCAAATATTTCATTTTACGTTGTTGCACAATGGTTATAACGGACAACGATTAATCTCAGGGCATTTAAATAAATTATATTTAATTAAAATAATTTTTTTTTATAAATTTAAAAGGATATATATATATATATATATATATATATATATATATATATATATATATATATATATATATTATCTGAGCCAGGTGTGGGTTGGGTGTTGGAACACTCAACCCAAGCCCGACCTAAATTTATTCGGGTTGCAAGATGTTTAGCTCAGTCCGAATACCTTGTCGAGTTTGTTTGATAGAAAGTATTGCTTTTTCCGGGCCGGGTACGAGCCAAAATTCAGGCCGACCAGACCCATTCATAGCCCTACTTGCTGGAACCTTTTTTAAAAAGGCAATAGCTAAGAAAGAGAGTGAGATCAAAAGAGGATTTTAACTATTCAAATTTACCTATCCTCGAGATGCTCTAATGAGCATGTTTTGTTTAGCTCAAGGTGATCTTACTATAATATGGGCTTTTTACATATCACGAAAAAATCAAACATCATTTTTTCTTCGGAAATAGCGCTTCAACGTACTTGAAAAGGATTGTATACATATCAACCCATGTAGGGCACTGATCAATTTTAATGAATAATTATAATGTTGTCCTTGTCAACAAATTCCTTTTTTTTTTTTACTTTTTTTATTTTAGGCGTTTGACGCGGGCATGGAAAATGTGTACGAATATGGGCCCGTATTCGCCCCTATGGGGCGCATTTTCATAATTAAAAATTTTTTTGACTTGTTTTGTAATAAAAATATAAATGGGGCACAATTTTGTACTTTTCTCCAATAGTGTAGCCACCTAGGCAATGTAGATTGAGTGAAATGTGCGTCATGCGGCCTAAAAAGTGAGACAATTTTTCGGGGAAAAGCTAAGAATCACCGAAACGAGCCATTGGGGCCTGTTTAGATAAAAACACGGGAAACGTGAGAAAGTAAAATAACATTCATATATTTTCTCATGGATACCTAAGTTGTAGGAAATCATGGGATTCCTTTGTTTTCCATTGTTTAGATAATCACATTGCTAGCTGCGAAAATGCAGGAATAACCAAATCCTGTGTTTGGATATATGCAAGAAATTGTAAGAAAATAATATATCCTAATAAAATAATAGCCATAATACCACAAAAGATCATTCAAATTAAAAAAAATATTTGCAATATCATAAAAATGGCCATCCACATAAATTATCTAAAAAAAATATAAGAAAAGACATTCACATAAAATATAAAAGGTCATTGAAGACCAAAGTGAAAAATACACATCCACTAAGCAAATCAATGTGGAAAATACATCTACATGAATAAGAAGACAACTCTTACTAAATATAAAAGAGATGAAGAGAAAAAATGAAAATTATATAAATCAATTTTATGTAGAAAAGATGAAAGAAAAATGAAAAGTTTATAAATCAAGAAACTTCAAGAAAATATGATAGCGGAAGCAAGGTCAGAACCATTACTGGCTTGATCACACGGAACCAATCTTATCTCTGATACCATGTTAAAATTATAAAATAAAGAAGAAAAAGATAAAAAGATAGAATAGACAGATTTCCACAATCGATTACATTGTTTACCGTGTTTTTCAATAAACTGATAAGGAAATTTATAAATAAGATTGTAAATGTCAGTGATAGTTATCAAATAAGGTACACTCTAATAAGAATAGTTATGTTGGAAGAGTTGAAATACTCGTAAGATAGAAAACCGATAAGGCCCTACCATAGGCCTAAAGTGAGCTCTCATTAACCATTGGATTATATGTTATGTACCAAGTAAGAGCTAATATCGATTGAATTATATGTCATGAACCAAGAAAGAGCTAGTATCGAGGGACCCATCCGATCACAGGGCGTCCACCTTTAGATGCGCAGGGACTTAAAAGATCATGGAGATCCATGCATGTCTCAAGGACAAGTAGTATTTCGGAAAAATCGATGGACTGAACCGACAAAAAACGGGTGGTCAAGGGACTCAAAATGAAAAAAACTGAAACCGATTTTAAATCGGTTTGGGTGGCAGAAACCGAAACTTGATCAGGCAGTTAGGGTGATGGAAAACACCCAAAAACAAAAAAATTAAAAAAAACCAAAACAAAATGAAAAGTATGAAACTGAATTGAACAGAAACTGAATCGAAAAAAATTTGTTCAATTCAATTTCGATTTTGACTTTTCAAAGCATTGAAACCTATTGGTTTTGGTTCAATTTTGGTTCAAGCGAAACCGACCTGAAAACAATCGGTTTGGATTTCGGTTTGGTTGGATTAGCTGAATCTGCATCCCTACATGGGGAAGATTATGTTGTTACTATATAATAGTATTACACGGGCCTTGTACTCATGATTTGAAATCTAGGGTGTTATTCGTTCCAAAAAAAGTACATACAAAATATTTGTTTTATATGACATCAAAGTGCATACCAATATCACTATTTTGCTTATTTTTTAACGGCTAATATTAAAGATCCTTAATTAGATGGTATACAATTGATTAATAGGTGTGATTCTTTTACTAAGATGTGTTTCAATCGTGAAGAGCCACTTGGACGGTATAGATTGATCCTAAATATTTGTAATATAACAAAACAGTGAGATATTCTTTGATGGTGTAAGATCATTCAAAAGGTTATTTCCATTTCACATAGTCTCGCTGAGATGCGAAACCTCTCTCGCTGTCGGAGACAACTTGAAAATCTGAGATTTTAAACCATGCTTGTACTGATGGTGGATACAGGGGCATGAAGACAAATTCAGAATCAATGATTGATCAGTGTACCGCACCAGTGCACGAGTACGACCTAGGGACCCGTTCAACCGTTATAGCAGGGTAGGAATCAGATTGACCCGTACAGTTCTTATGACAAAAAAAAACAAAACAAGACGGACCGGTACAGTGTGCGGACCGTGCATGAAATACAAGCTCTAGAGATTGTAGCGACGTAACTTTTTCAAGTGCCAAAATATCATATCGTAATATCTCCTGATATTAAGTTGGTACGGCTCATTTGCTGGCTAAGCCGTTTGCACCAAACCACTAAGATCTATACAATGATTTTACCAACCATCAAAGTTGGTAGTTCCCCCCTTTATTCCCAACTAGTTCAATTTTCCTTCTATCCAGGACTGTTAAATTGACGGTCTACCTCTCGGACACCCCTTAAATTGGATGGATAGGGTACTTCTAAACACGCCCACACATTCTCCGAAAGTGCTAACGCATTCTCTGAAAGCACCCGCATTCCAGACTCTTTGAAAACCATTGATTCCTTCGAATCAGATGGAGATCGTTTATCACTCTGATCTTCCACACAAAATAGATTTTGTTGAGATCATAATGCACCTATCAAATGATCAGTTTTTTTATTTCACGCGTCATAGATCACAAAAAAAAGGGGCCCTTGACTCATAATGCATATATCACACTCAAATGTGATTTTGGGTCATTCTTTTGGGATTTGTGACACGTGGAATGACAAATTAATCATCTGATAGGTGCGCCATGATCTTAAGATCTATATTGTGTGAAAGATCGGAGTAAAAAATGATCTCCATCTTTTAATTTGAAAGAATCAAGAGTTTTCAGGGGATTTGGGAAGTGCAAGGTTTTAGAGAACGCAGGAGCGCGTTTAGAGGTACCCAAGAAGAAAATGGGAATGGGTAATTGCTTGGTGCAACAGCTTAAGCTCTCAAGCATAAAAAGAGTGATAAACTAATTTGCCACTAAAAAGATGCAAATTGTGAAATTATTATAAACCTTGCAAACTATTGAATCATAGCTTCTAGTGTAGCAATCACAAATCACCATATTTTACTGGTTTTGTCAAGAAAATTTTTTTTTTTTTTTTTTAATCAGCAACGAGAAAAATAAAAATATTTACAATAACTAAACTGTAAATAACTATAAGTATTAACATAGGTTCTTCTTTCGCAGGTTGGCCTGGAGTTGGTGGTACTGCTTCTTGGCTGGGAAGCATACAAGTCAGTTATTTACATGTGTGTGCAGAAGCACCAGTGACATGCAAAGCTATTGATACATAGATGCGTCTTATTGCATTAATGACAATGTTTATTATAAACATAAAAAATGTTACATATCAATCACTAGATTTGGGAAATAATGCAAAAAAATAATCTCATAATTATTGGGCAACTACTCAACTATGTCACATAACACATGAACATGGATTAAAAATATAAAATTTTGTGCGAGAGAGTGTGTGCGTATAGAGGCATGGCCAGGAATGATGTTCGAGTGCAGAATGGAGTAATGTACTCGAGCTAGTTGGGTGCCACATGCACATTCACAAAGGTTGATCAATGACTAATTAAAAATAATAATAAATAAAAATCTGATCTTACACTGTTAATTTTGTGGTCAATAGTCAAAATTTTGAATGGTGAAATTTTTTTATGGAATGTGCTGCGTGATCTAGCACTTGAGTAGTCAAAATTTTGAATGGTGAAATTTTTTTATGGAATGTGTTGCGTGATCTAGCACTTAAGTGTAGCCCCCAGGCACTATATATATATATATAGAGAGAGAGAGAGAGAGAGAGAGTAGAAATTTTAATTGGTATCATGATTGGACTTTTCATGGTTGTGAAGTTTTTTTTATATAATAAAGAAACTTCATTAATCATGAATGTCGTGTAAGGAAATAACAGAAAGAGGTGGCGGCATGCATCCCGTCCTCACTTTATATCTACAATTGGGAAAAAATTTCATACATCATTTAATCTAATTAATAATGCACGCTAAATTATTAATGAGATTTAAGTTGGCTTCAAAAGAGCCGATTATAAGTAACATGTTTAAGGATCAGCCCAAACTTGACCCGGACCGGTTCATTGCAATCAAAGACGCCTTAAAACCTATAGTTATAGAGGTTTTAAGGGCGTCTCCACCACTGTCAAAGATGCCCTTAAACTCTACTATCAAACAACATTTCTCATGATTCCCTACTCTACACAACAATGCTTACTCGCTTCATAACTCGGTCTTCATATCTCCGCTACCTCACCCGATTTTCTCCAAATCCTTTACTCTCTTCTCCAATTCCCCATCTTCCCCAATCACCAAACCCTAAAACCAAATTCCTTCGCGAGCCTTTTAAAACATTGTCGAGCAATCGATAGAACAACAATGGTAGAAAGGATAGCAGCAGAGATACATCGACACCGAAATCATGGAGTTTCTCACAGGGAAACGAAATCGGAGAGGAAGATTCAATTTTCAAGTATGAAGAAGGGAGTATCTCTGGTATAGTAGATGTTGACGAAGACGTTGGCAAGGCGGAGAAGGACGTTGGAGAGGCCAAGACGCCTGTTGTTGGATCGGATGGTGATGATGATTTGTGGTCGAAGGGTGGATTAGAGAAAGGAGATGACATATTTGAAGAGATTGATAAGCAGTTTGGATCGAAAAATGGAGGTGGAGATGATGAATGGGAGACTGCAGAGGGTTACAAGTCGTGGAATTTTGGGGACGAGGAAGAGAAAGACAATCTTTTCAAGATTGGAAAAGGAGTAGAGGGTATTGTTTGTGATGGAAATGAGGGTGTGGAGATGGCAAAGGAGATTGAGAAGGAAGACCGAGAGGGTTTGGAGAAGGTTGAGAAGGATAAGAGATGTTGTCTACTTTGAAAGGTGATTTTTGAAATTCTAGTCGTTGTTAAGTGTTGTAGGAAATTTTGTTTAGTATGTTAAGTTCTATGGATTTAAAATTGGAATTTGGTTGATATTTAAATTGGTATTTTGATTGGACTTAAGCTTTTTCTGTTATTTATAGTTGTAAAGTATTTTTATATAATAAATAAACTTCATTAATCCTAAATGTCATTTAAGGTAATCACAGAAGGAGGGGGCGGGATGCATCACGTCCACACTTTACATCTAACAATATTAAGAGCGAATTTAGCCATGAGATCAGCAACAACATTCGTTGATCTTGGAATATGAAAATAGCTATAATTGGGAAACAAAATTCATACATCATTTAATCTCATTAATAATGCATGCCCCATTATTTATGAGATTTAAGTTGGCTTCAAGAGAGCCGATTATAATTAGCTCATTTAAGGATCAACTTGAACCCAACTCGGACCAGTCCATTGCAATCAAAGACGCCTCAAACCCTACTGTTAAAGAGGTTTTAAGGGCGTCTCCACCATTGTCAAAGATGCCCTTAAGCCTTACCATCAAACATCATTTCTCATGATTCTCTACTGTGGACAACAGTGCTCTCTCCCTTTGTTACTTCACCCGATTTTCTCCAAATCCTTTACTCCCTTTTCCAATTCCCCATCTTCTCCAATCACCAAATCGTAAAACCAAATTCCTTCGCAAGCCTTTTAGAACATTATCGAGTAATCGAAATAACAACAATGGTGGAGACGATAGCAGCAGATATCCATCGACATTGAAATCATGGAGTTTCTCACCAGGAAACGAAAGAGGAGAGGAAGATTCAATCTTCGGGTCTGAAGAAGGGAGTATCTCTGGTATAGTAGATTAGATACCAACGAAGACATTGGCGAGGTGAAGAAGGACGTTGGAGAGGCCAAGACGCCTGTTGTTGGATAAGACGGTGATGATGATTTGTGGTTGAAGGGTGGATCAGAGAGATGAGATGACATATTTGAAGAGATTGATAAGCAGTTTGGATCGAAAAAGGGAGGCGGAGATGATGAATGGGAGACTGTAGAGGGTTATAAGCCGTGGAGTTTTGGAGACGAGGAATAAAAAGACGATCTTTTCGAGATTGGAAAAGGAGTAGAGGGTATTGTTTGTGACGGAAATGAGGGTATGGAGATGGCAAAGGAGATTGAGAAGGAAGACCGAGAGGGTATATTTATGTGTTGTATGTGTAGAGAATGAGTTTCTCCCAAAAACAATTGGGTTGAGCTTCCAATCAGAAAATGGTTGAGCTTCTAGTGAGGTAGGGAAATAAATTAAAAAAATATATATTATTATTAATTTAATTTTTTTTATATTTAAAAAAAAAAAAAAAAAACCACCTACGCCGACGGTTTCAGGCTGTAGCCGTCGGCGTAAGTGCCTCTTTTTTGCTCCAACACGGAACTCATAGGATCTCAATCCAACTATACCCGGAAACTTTCACCACCCCTTTCTCTCATCGTCAACTGGCAATTTGCCGCATCATTCAACCGACCACTCAAAGCATAAACATTTGCTAGATAAACGTAGCTTCCTGAATGCTCGAGCTCTAACTTGAGGATATGTAGAACCACATGCTCCCCACGATCGATTTCTTTGTAGGATCCACACCCACCGAGCAATGCACTCCAAATAATAACATTGGGTTTGATTGGCATTGAATTGATCAACTCCTTTACTTCATCAAGCCACCCAGCTCGACTAATTAAGCCGGTCTACCAGACATCCGTAATGATCAACCGTGAGGGCAATCCCATACTCATCACTCATCAGACGGAAATATTTGAGTCCCTTGTCAACTAAACCAACATGCATGCAAGCCGATAACAAGCCCATAAATGTTACCTCGTTTGGCTTCACTCCTTGTTCCACCATTCCAAAGAAACACTTGAACGTGTCATCGATTTGACCGTGCATCGCCAACTCAGAAACAAGTATACTCCAGGAGATCACATCTCGCTCGTCCATTCTATCAAAAATTCGCCTAGCCTCGGCTATGCAACCACACTAGGCATACATATCCGGCCCACAATTGGCAGGATATGTCTAAGACAGGTAGACCCGATATTGGGTAGTTTCAAAAGCTTAATTAAAAATTTTCCTGTTTAAGCTCGGCCGAAACCCGGTCTGAGCTGATTAATTGAGACCATATATAGAGAAATTGGGGGGCTGGCTTGCGACTCAGGCTGAGCCGCTATAGGCCGGGTATGGACTATGGTAATTAGATCGGTAATTAAACGATCTAGCCCACCTCGACCAGAATAATAATTAGGCCATCTGGGCTAGTTCCAAGCAGCTTGATTAAAATCTTGAACCCGGCCCTGCCCAATGAGTATCCTGGTTGTATTGTTTCAAGGGTTGATGCCTTGATAGGAGCCCCCCTTAGGCTTAAGCCAAAGCTCTCACCATATCACTTTCTAAGCCACGTAGAAGACGTTTTGACCAATCCAAAGTATCCAAGCTAGTGGCTAAACATCATAGGAAGATCCCAAACCTTAAAAAGTGTTCATCAAAGGGTTCGAACCATGGTTCAAAATATCGGCCTATAATTAAATTATCGGCCGATATGTTCCAATTTCGGTTAAGCCCGAAACGAAAACTAGAAAATTTTGGCCAAAATGTACCGACCTTCAAAGAAATTATCAGCCAATAATTTGAACACTATTCAAAATATTAATTTTTCAAAAAAAGGAAAAAAGAAATTTGAGTCATTTGACTGAAAATTTTAAATTATCGATTTCAGCCAAGGCTAAAACTGAGTTTTTGGCTAATATTTTCATCCTTGGTTAAAACTATTCAATCTCCAAAGTTTAATATGGACCTATATATTTATGAGGAAGTGTACACCTGTATATCTAATCTAAGGAAGTGTACCCCTATATATTTATGAGCATGCAAATCACGAGTGGAAAAAATGTTTGACAATTAAGCAAATATCGAGTATCAGTCTCAGAGATTTCTAAATTACAAATAATATAAAAAAAATTTCGTATGATATATATATACATATATATATAGACCAAACACCAGTTTTAAACGTGAATTTATGGTCCTAGCTAAAAACACAGCTAGATCATCACACATTCTAAAGCAATTAATATACGAAACCAAGAACTTTACAAGGCATTTTTAGCTTGGAATGTGTGGGTATTAACTTAAGCCCCCCGCGCCAAGGAACAAAAAACATGTTCCCTTATTCTTTAACCACAAAACTAGTGTACATTTAAGGGGTCTTGCACAATTAGATACACCAATATGCTACACATTTAGTGAAAAATATGAACAAAACCAAATTCTTATCGCCTCCATGGATTGATGGAGGTATTTACGACACTTCGTCTTAAATACCTCAACATAGAGTTTGGCATTTCCAATACCTCCATCAATCCAAGCGATAAAACACTTTTTCATCTTTCATGGCATTAGCACAATCAATTGTCCCTGCATATTTGAAACACCATAAAAGTTGGAATTTATTGTGTCTCGCTTCCAACCTACTACACGCTTGCTTCTGCTTCGTGCACCTCAAGCTTGGTTTCCAAGGAAGGACCTATCAAAGTAAAACTTAAGACAACCAACGGAGGTGCTCAAACAATACACTCCTTTCTAAGAGCCGAAACCGAAGAATGTCCAAACTACAATGCAACATGGTTAAAAACAGTGCCGCAATTCACAATGCTAAAACCCACAACTTTCAAGGTAGTCTATGGTGATGTTCTTGTTCAGTTCTAACACAGGCATGAACCCATGGCGGTGGCAACACATGCCAAAGCTTGAACCAAGTGGCATCCGCAAGCCAACAATTAATATAATAGAAGAATCAAACTGGAAAAATGAACTTAGGCTCGAAAACTCAAATCCTCCAATCGGACCTATTTAGGGGGATGTAAACCTCACAAAATCTACCTAAGCAACAAAAATCCTCCAGCTCACCATACCTCAAAATCATTACATAACCGCATATCCCAAGAGGCCATGACACATTAGAGCAATCACTTCCCAAGACATCACAAATAGAAACCCCTTGTAAAGATAACACTATACAGACTCGGGGATTCTAATGCAAAGGAAGATGATCAACGCCACTTACCAAACCAATATTGATATCATAGGCAGCTCCTAATCTAAAATCAACACACCTAAGAAAGAATTCAGAGACACAGCCAAAAATTCTCAACCAACTTGAGCTTCTACCCATACCCACCCTCCCCAAACAGCCCCATATTTTTTTTTTGGGGGGGGATTTTGGCCCACAAAGGCTCCCTCTCCTCACCAAATCTCCACAAAGGCACAAACATTTCCCGAAACGAGCCACATTCGTCTCCTTCGATATTCGTATCTCAAGACCTCTATAACAAATTATAATCCTACTCCTACTCACAAATTTGTAGCGCGGTTAGGAGTATAAAGTGTGTTGCCAAAATAACAAAATTTACTCCCCTACTCACATGAGTATAAGTTGCGCCAGATAAATTATGAGTGTAAACTCTTACTCGCATTAATATAAACCATTTCAAGTAAACCTACTCACATGAGTATAAACTGCATGGGTAAATTACAAAATGCTCACTCCTACTCACACTAATCTAAAATGCTAAGGTAAATTACAAGTTGTAAAATCCTACTTCCACGAGCATAAATTGCATTAAAAATATTTCAAAAGATATACATTCTTATTGGCATGAGTGTAAATCACACTAAATATATTTCGCCCATGAGCATAAATTGTGTCAAATCTTCGGAGTACAAAATTTTACTCATATGAGAACGTTAAGTATATTTCACTAGCTCAAAAGATATTCCATCGTAGAGATTATGAATCTGGGACCTTGTTTCAAAACTTCTATTGATGATGCTATACCCACACCAATGTGTTCTACAATTTCGTTAGACGTTTCAGCAGGAGACTTTGTGTTGTTTCACTTCAAAAGTCATAACTGAAGCCGTTGAAACTCAAATACAAGTTGGTCTGTCAAAGCTTGCTCAACTGACCTTTCTTAGCACAACATTCATAAGCTTCTCTCTACACAGAAAGGCCTTCTAAGATTGTCTCTTTCATTCAATTCGTAATCTGAAGTTTTAAATCATACCTCACAGATTCTTCGGTAAAGAATTCCAAATTGTGGATTTCCTTTAAAATACTTGTAACCTCTTCCGTTAATGTTGCTTGCAAGATGTAGCATCTATTCCAAACTCTAAATCAATGTTGTAGAAATCGAGATGGGCTGCAAAGTCGTTTTGGTGTTTGTGAATCGAATCGCTAAATCGTAAGATTCACAACTATTTTTTGAATAAGAGAAAAATCTGATAAAAAATATTTAATAAATATAAAAAAATTGAAAAATCCAAATATGTTAATTAAAAATCGTTTCTATAACATGATATTCATTCATAATTTGTACAAACATATAAGCCAAATACCTTTGAACTTCATCAATTCATGACAACTGATAGCCTGAAATGAACCTTACAAAACAAACACCAATCCTCAAATTCTAATCAAAATCTTCATGTGCATTTAAAAGTCATTTCGTTGTAGTAGTCATGTGCAACAAACGGAATTGAATTTTGATTCCATGCAAGAAAGTTATGAAGGAAAAAATATGTTCGGGGTTGTTCAGTGTTAGAGACGAAACAATCATCATTTGATTCTGATTCCATACCACAGATGGCTCATGTTGAAAAACGATTATCATCATTTGACTCAAAGCAGTCAAAGGTCATATAGATGCACATCACTTTTGGGATGAGTGCCATGTGGAATCAACATTTAAGCCGTGATGGTGCACCCAATGTTTTAAAGACCTATTATGTGGAAGATTGGGCCGAAATACAATCTCCATCGCCAGATTCAAAGCTGTCAGTGGTTTTCGGGTGGGGTGCTCTAGAGTTTGGTGGGTGCACATAGAGCTACCCCCACCCCCTCATATATATATATATTCCAATGCACGACTGAGCCATGCATTCAAACTTGTTGGGTGCCACATGGCACCAATCCAAGGATGGTGCATGCGCATATGCACAAGGTATATCAAAGACTGTTCGGGAAAAAAAAAAAAACTGTTTTAATTGATATTTGGTGTAGGTAAATTTTTTAATGGCGAAATTTTTGGGTGAAAAACCCATATCTTTGACCCATGAAATGAAGGACAATTTTTTTTTTCCCCCTTCTAAAACCTTAGAGGAACCTTAGAACCTTGAGAGGGTGTGGTTTAACTTGCAATCACATGGAAGTAATCTAGTATTCGAATGCATCTTCCTCTATGGTATTTTTGGGACCTGTGCCATGTGGAACGCCATCTAAGCATTCTAATTTGAAGGCCATGACGTGAACATCTCTATCATCGATCTGATTCAACTCAGTCAAAGCCGATCATCTAATTCAATGGTTGACCATGTTGAATCAGATGATAGAAATCGTATTTTGTGCCAATCTTTGGCACCAAAGATTTTACAACATGGCCTTCATATTAGATGGCTTAGATGGTGTTCCACATGGCACAAGTCCCAAAAATATCAAGTCTTCGCTCTCATAAGTATAGGATGCTGGAAGGGGTGGACGAGACACATACCTAAGTACCTAACCTTTGACTTTTTACACACAAAGTGGTTGCTCACTGAACTTGGCCCTGTGTCTTCAGGCTTGACAACTGAAGCCTTTTACCATCAAAATGCCCTATATATATATATATATATATATATATATATATATATATATATATATATATATATATATATATAAAATCAACATCTGCTCATTTCTATGTGGGGTCAACTTTCTCATTTCTTTACTCGTGTCTTGTCAAAACTAAGCTATCTGAACCTTTGCAATCCTTCGTGGCCCCTTCTCAAGGCTTCCTTGCAGGTCTTTCACTGCTCCTATGCTCAAAGCATCTCAATCTTTCGTGTAGGGTATGCCACTCAAATTCCCTCTTAAGTACTCATTCTTAAAGTTTAACCTTTTTTTCCTGATGATGGGGTGCCTGAGCCTCCTAGAGTACCCAACTTAGTCCCCCGCGCACACGCAACACCCGCATATCACAGGTACCAAGTAAGTAGGGATATAACCCTGCGGGGGCCAACAGGGAGTGGGATTCAAACTCAGGACCTCCGCTTCTTGAGGCGTGGTCCTGGCCATTGTGCTAACTTTAACCTTTCTTGGTACTCTATACATCCATCTCAACATACCATTTGCATCTCAGCCCCATGTATATATATATATATATATATATATATATATATATATATATATATATATATATATATATATATAAACAGAGGGAACATACACTTAAGTTGTAGAGTTGAACTTTACATTCTAGTCATTTGGGTGCCATGTGGCACCCAATCTGAAGATCAGGTCCACGTGCACACACACAAGGTCGTATAACGACCACCCAAAAACTTCAAGGAGTTTGGCGTGATGGCCAGGTTCCCGCCTCAAGAAGCGGGAGACCTGAGTTCAAATCCCCCCCTTCAGGCTTCCCTAGGGATTTATATCCCTCGGTGACCTGGGGGGTGCTAACTTGGGGTGTATACATGCCCCTGGGATTAGTTGAATGCTCAAAGAGGCCCAAACACCCAAGTTAAAAAAAAAAAAAAAAGGTGAACAAAACCTGTCTTTTCAAAAACATTTAAAAACTAAAACGTATATATAGAACCTGTCTTTTTACATTTGAAACGCATTTTTGCTTTTTAAAAGAAAAAAAAAGAAGTTTAATGAATTTTTAATATTTATATTTCTCCAAGAAAAAATTCCCTTTTTCACCCATACAAATTTCGTTTTTGCCCTTTTCTGAATTTTTCCCTTGCCGTACTTATTCCCTTGCTTAGATATTTTCCCTTACTTTCCGCTTTTTGCCATTTTCCCAGAAATTTTTTCCTTGCAGTATTAATCCCGTACTCCTTCTTGGTGATTATGGTGGAAGGTGCAAAGCACTATATCATGGTTGGAAAGGCCATCGGAATTAGATAAGTCGCAGCCTCTTTTGCAACCATTATTGATAGATATAGAGACCATTAAGACTCTTCGATTCACAGACCAAAAAAAACCCTTATACATTTCACTTGTCCGATAAATTAACTCATTTGAGGACCATCATCAATAACTTTATAGAGCGTCACTTATAGCGTGACTAATCTGAAGGTTAAAAAACTCCTAAATCTCTAAATCTTGGACTATGACTCATTCAAGATGTGGACAGGCGATTGGATAATCAAGATCAATTATCAGTTCATCTAAAAGATTAAAAAAAAGCTAGATTTTTTAATGTACAATGTGTATAAGTAATATATATCACCAGAACTACCTTTTTTTACGTTTGTTAGGCACCTAATTTATTTCTTAGAAGTGCTATTTTCAGTACTAGGTTTGATTTATTAAACTAGCCAAAGCAAGTTTCTTACCGAATTAAAGAGATGAAATGTGCAATGCTATAAAGCTACCACGTCACATCAACGGTCATTAGAAGCAACGGCAATATAATTCTAATACGTAATAAGTAATAAAATGATGACTAAGAATAATCGAAACCTTCCAATTAAAGGCACGAGTACATCAAACATATAAAATTATCACTTCATTTGATTCAAAAAAAGGTAACCAAATTGGAGTCTGAAAAAGTATGAAGCGATAGCAAATAAAGCATAACATAAAAATATATCCACCATTATGACTGATTCCAATCACCTAAAAATGGTGGCTTCAAAAAAATCCAACCAAATTCATAAATTCAGTACCCTTGTTAGAAATATACCAAATTGACTTATCCTTGTTAACCTTCCTCTCATCATCCTCATTGAGATCTAAGCACCTGCCACGAAGAATAGGGAGCTTAAACGTGGTCGGTTTCTTGTTAGAGGGTTGGATTACGAATTTATAAACTATTCGAATTCATTTATTATTCAACCTCTACAAGCCTAAAATTGCATTAAACAAGTTGAACCTATTTTCCGAATTATGCCCAAATTCATTTTGGACTACCAAGACGCTTCAGCCAAGTTGATCACACTCGTCGATCCACCCATAGTAATGGCTCTAAAAATATACCGGGAAAAATAGTAAATTTTAGCAATTTCAAAAAAACAAAAAAAAAAAGGGCAATTTCAGAAATTAAAAATATTAATAATTATATATATATATATATATATATATATATATATATATATATATATATATATATATATATATATATATATATATATATATATGTGTTCATGAAACATGGGTTTTAAATGAAAACTAATGAAAAAAATAATTCGAAAAAAAGGTTTAGAATGCATTTTTTCTTAAAAAATGAATTTTTTTAAAAATGATATTTTTTTGGTTTTTCTCTTACTTAAAAAAAATGCCTTTTAAACACCTTTTCTTGCTTGAAAAAATTCATTTTTAGTCATAGTGACAAATTTCATCAAAATTCGGCGAAATTTCGCAAAAATAGCCGAATTGGGGGTCAACTGAAAATTTCAAACAAATTTCGACACTTTTCTGTAGTTTCGATATTTTTCGACAAAATTTCGGTAAATTTCGGCTTTTTTTTTTTCGAATAAATTGATAATTTAACCGAACACAGCTGCGTGGGATGCTTAACTGGGAAGGAAACCTCTTATATAGGTGAGTAGAGTGAGAAGGTTTTTTCTCCTAAACAATATGAGACTAAAATAGTTTGTAAAAAACAGCAACTCCCTTCTCCTTAGTTGCTTTCTAATCCCAACTTCTTCAGTTGGTAATCATTGACTGCCTTGAATATGATGGTGGAGGTCGTTTTTCGTCCCCATCTTCTTCACAATGGATCTATGGATCACGGGGATACCATCTGACGGTCGATTTTTTACTATACACGACACACATTTCAAAAGTGACCCTAAAATCATATGACCACCATCACGTTCAAGCATATTTTAGTGTCACTTTTTGAAATGTGTACCACATGTAATAAAAAAGCGATCGTCTGATGGTACACTCACGATCCATACATCCACTGTGCAAAAGATGGGGACGAAAAAATGACCTCCACCATCTGATCAAAGGTGGTCAATGCATGCCTAGTGGAGGAGGTGGGGTGAAAAGGCAGCCTTTGGGTGAGTATAACTGTACCCTTTATCAATTTGTCTTCTATAGTTCTATGCTTGAGCTTCGTGTCAGTGCTTGGCCACTTGGATCAATTGCTATTTTTTTTTTTTTAATATTAAATATATTTTTTATATATTTTTAATTCCTGAAATTTTTTCGAAATGTATCGAAATTAATCCGAAATGTATCAAAATTAATTCGAAATGTACCGAAAAGACCCCCCATCGAAAAATTACCGAAAATGAAATTTGTCACTATGTTTTTAGTCTCTAGGGATCCACCTAATGGCATTCTTTTGCGTATTTAACAAAAGTTTGATATGAGATTTTAAAGAGCTCACTTTTAGGAAATGTGGCGCATTTTTGTCTAAGTGTGCCACTTGATGGGAAGATGGCCACGATTAGATATTTGGTGTAGAAAATTGCATCAAAAAGACATCTCCATTATATGACTACGGTGAGTCAATTGTTTATCCGTTTAGTCGTACATTGTAAAGGCATTTGACTTACCCTAATCGCCAAAATGTGCTACATCCTGTGTTATTTGGGCTCTAACTTATGAAATCGCTTGAACGGTAACTGGTTCCCGCTCGAGCGAGGTAAGCACTCAACAAGAGCAAACTTACGGGTGTAAGTCGCTCGAGCGAGTTTAGTTCTCGCTCACGTGACCAGCGCACTATTCAAAGGGGCGTGTTCTCGGATTTTAGTCGCTCAAGCAACTTTGATTGTCACTTGAGCGATCCGCGACGTCCAAGTTACGTGCAGAGTTCGTAATTGGCTAATTTCTCTTGGGTTAGAAGTAGAATTCAGGACTTCTATATAAAGGGAAAGCTCTTGGTCGAATTGTAAGGGAGAGATATCATTGTAAAGCTTTGAAAAACCTATTTAGGATTTTGATGAGAGCCTTGGTTGGGCTAGAGTGCTCTTGTATTCTTATGTAATCATTAATATATTGGATTATTGCTGCTCGTGGACAAAGGCATATTGTCGAACCACGTAAATATTGTTTCATGTATTTGTGGTTGATTTTCTTCCATTTTGCGTTCTTATTTGATCCTTCATCATGAGATCATTCATTAATTTGAGAGCTTTCGCACAGCAAATTGGTATCAGAGCTACTAGGTTTTTGTTCTACGATCGGAGATGGTATCGAAATCCATAAAAATTTTAAATGCGAGATTCGAGGTTGAGAAATTCAACGAGAAGATCAATTTCGGCTTGTGGCAACTACAAGTTCGGGATATCTTGATTCAACAAGAGCTGCACAAGGCATTGAAAGGACTTTCAGATAAGCCAGTCGATATGTCCGATGGTGATTGGGAAGAAATCGAACTTCAAGCGTGTAGTACGATTCGGCTATGCCTAGCGAAGGAGATTACTTATAACGTAATGCGGGAGAACTCGGCGGCCTCGTTGTGGCCAAATTGGAGAGTCTCTATATGACGAAATCTCTGACGAGTCTTCTATATCTCAAGAAGCAACTGTACAAGTTGCACATGAAGGCAAGTACTTCTCTCAACGAGCATCTTAATGAATTCAATAGAATAATATATGAATTATTAAATGTTGGAGAAGAGGGGATGAAGACAAAGCATTAGTGCTTTTATCTTCTCTCCTCAATTCCTATGAGCACCTTATTACTACGCTGTTCTATGAGAAGGGTGGTATTGAATTGGAGTCGGTTACAGTAGCACTGTTTTGTGATGACATGAGGAACAAAGATTCGGATAGTGATAGACAAGCAGATGGCTTATTAGTTAGGGGTAGAGCAGAGGACCGTAAATCCGAAAGGGGTAGATCAAAGTTCATATCTAAATCTAGAAACAGAAAGACAATGGAATACTACAAGTATCACGAGAAAGATCACATCAGAAGGCATTGTCCACAATTATAAATAAAGAGGGACGATGCTCAGAATAAGAAGCAGAAAGGGGTCGTTAATAAAGTTGGTATAGCCGAACAAGCTTCGGATGATGATGGGAACATATTGTCAGTAGTTTCTGATAAATACTCACAGAATGTATGAATACTTTATTCAGGGTGTTCCTACCAGATGCGACTAAATAGGGATTGGTTCACATCTTATACAAAGGTGGATGGTGAAACGATTTTTATGGGTAACAATATGGCCTGTAAAATAGTCAGAAAGATGAGTATCGAAACAAAGATGCACAATAGGGTTATGAGAACATTGATCGATGTATGCCATGTTCTGAAACTGAAGAAGAACCTCATATTGCTTGGTATTCTAGATTCTAATGGGCTCAAGTTTGTTGGTTAAGGTGGAGTTTTAAAGGTAACAAAGGGATCTCTGGTTGTCATGAAAGTGGAAAAGGTTAGGAACATTAAGTTTCTATCAGGGAGTACAGTGACAGGTGGAGTAGCAGTATCTATGTCAGATGATAGTGGTTTGTCCTCTGCACAGTTATGACACAAGTGTTTGGGGCACATGTCAGAAAAAGAGATGACAGAGTTGAGCAAGCATGACTTGTTACAAGGTGTAAAGGCCGAAAAAGTTAATTTTTGTGAGCATTATGTCTTCGAAAAACAGTGCAAGGTGAAGATTTTAATAATAATTCATCAAGATAAAAATTTAGAAAAATTCAGTAAGTTCGAGGATAAAAATCGGTGAAACAAATACAATAAAATAAAATTAAGAAGTACAAAAAATTTAAGAAATGTTAAAACTTTCAATTTATTGAAAATATCGCAAATGATACACGAATTATTCATGTTTAATTTACACCACTCAAAAATTACAAACTATTCATGAATTTTCAAATATTATATAAATTTTGTAAATATCTTTACATCAAAGCACAACAACTACATTAAATTCTAATACGATAACAAGAGACCAAACTGGTAATAAAATCAGGGTTAGCGGGCACTAGAAAAAATAAGACTATTAGCGGCGGCAAAAAACTGCCGTTATCAATAAAAAAACTATTAAAGGCTACTAACATTACAAAAAAGCAGATTATTAGCGTCAGTTTTTTAGAGCAAAAAGTTGCCGCTATTAATAAAGAACTATTAAAGACTATTAGCGGCAAAGGAATTAGCGGTAGTATTTTGTTAATAGCGGTATTTTTTGGCTGCTGCTAATAGTCTTGTTTTTTGTAGTGTAAGACTATTAGCGACAAGGGTATTAGCGGCAGTTTTGGCTGCCAGTAATAGTCTTATTTTTTGTAGTGGGGCTATCACCAACATCAATATTATTGCTTGCATCAATCCATTTAAAGGTGATCTGGCACTCACAATCGTAAGAAAATTTGAACTGATTTTCGGGTCCTTTGTATATAGGCCTCTTAGAACACCCGACTAAGTCCTCGAGCATGTGCAACACCTGCCAACCTAAAGTATCGGGTAAGTAGGGGTAAATCCCGGTTGCTGGTCAATGGTGTCGGATTTGAACTCAAGATCGACCTCCACTTCTTGAGGCCTGGTCTGGCCATTGTGCCAACCCTGTGTTGGTTCACAAGATTTCAAGGTCCCCTACATTCATTAGATGTCCACTTTTGACATGTAAGTGAAATTGGAAAGCTATGACATTTTTGTTTTAATGAGATGGAACTGGCGACCGGAGTCCAAGCATAACCAATACATGTTCTGCACTGAATGATTTGTAGGTTGCAAATAAAACTTGAATTTTAGTTTGTTTGAAGAATTTAGAAATCGGGGACTACTTTTTGAAACTCTTTGGGTATTATACCAATTCAAAATGTTTCAGCAAAAGGGGCTGAAACGATTTTATGATGCAAAAGCATTTTATTGCATGTGTGCCCTAAAAAGATAATTTTAGGTTTTCAAAATAACCCAAATACCCTCCGTTTCTTTTCTTTTTTTTATGACCATTGAGAGACGGCTTTGAGAATCGAGGTCAGAATGCGCATATATGTGATAAACTATAGTGGTGAGAGTTAACTAATAGAATTCAACCCATAGCTTATAAAGACAAGGGTGGGAATCATAATGTGAAAGACGAGAATCATAGTGGTGAGAGTTAACTAATAGAATCTAACCCAACTACCCTCCTTTTCTTCTTCTCGAAAATTCCAAACTGGTAACCTACCCTCCAGTGATGGAAAATGCTATGATTAGTAGATATTACTGGCATATCCGCCAAAATCAGCACACAGGTGCAAGGATCAAAATTTCGGATAAAATTTCAGTTTCGGGCTTGGCTGAAATTGAAAATTTGACCGAAATTTCAACCAAAATTTTGGGTCTCATACAAAAATGACCGAAATTTCAGTCCATAGTTATCGTTTTGGTACGGACCGAAATCAAAAATTTCGGCCGAAATTTTGATCCTTGCACAGGTGTGCCAGCGACTTTCAGTCAGTGTCTGTGGGCACTAAAATCCATAAAAATATATATATGTTTTAACATTTGTGAATTTTCTTCTTCTGGTCTTCAATCTCAATTATTGGAAGTCAAATAAGGGAGTATAGTGTTATGCTATGAAAGAAAATTAGTAAAAACTTTTCTAGATATGTGATATTCCTGTTCGGTAAGCTTTTTTTCAACAAAATAAAAAAATACAAAATATTAGTTTCTAAAACTTTTCCTCTTATTGTATTTTCATAGATTGCACAAAATTTGAAATGCATTTCAGATTTTGGCGTGTCACTCTTCATCGACTTCCGATTTCATTCATCCAGAGTTTAGAAATAGGATTCACATTCGGAAAATTAAAATATTAGATTTCAAGGGAGGGTAATATAATAATTTTAACAATTTATATTTTTACAAGTATATTTTGGAACCTAATACTTGCATTACTTCTTTTCTAATAAAACTTTTTGAGTTGGAATAATCAAGGTATCAAAAATTGGCAATACTAATCGATTTTTCGACAAATCAATACATATCGAGTATTCAACTCGGTATCGGTATCGCTGATACGTATTCGGTATTGGCCCTATATTTATAATTAAATATAAAAAAATTAAAATGGGCTGATATATATCGATCGATTCGTATCAATCCTCCAAGGACAGATACCCGTTATCGATACCGAGTTTATTACCTTGGGTATAATACCAGAATCACAAAACCGTACCCACAACTGATCCATTGATTGCATTGATAGAAATGGGATGGCAAATAAAGACATCTTTTCATATAATACTTAGGACAGTTGTAACAGCTCTGCTACTTGTCTTTATTTCAGGGTGAGAGGAAAACTAGAAATCTAAGAAAATACAAATTCCAAAACATAAACTAATAAATTGCACTTATTGCCAATGAAAAAAGGACAAGACTGATTGCTCATATATTATTATAAAAGTTGATCAGCCAATCCACCAACATTTTGTACACGTGGCACAACATGGGGTGATTATAGTCACCAAGCCGGAGCACCGGAATAAAGGCAGGGAGAAAAAGAGCAAACATCAAAAAGTAAAAGAAGGAGAAAAATGTAGGAAGTTCGGCAAGAGAAAAATATTAAAAAATGTAAAAAGGGCAAATAAGGAAAAAAAAAAAGTTATAAAATAAACAAAAATATATATTAAAATTATAAAATAAAGATATATTTAATTAAAAAAATTTCATTTAAGATATGTTTTATAGGAAATATATATAAAGCATATTTTCTACGAGAATATATATTGTATTCGTTTTTATATTAAAAAAAGCCTTTTATATAATTTTTTTTAATGAAAGGGCCGATACGTATCGGTCCTTCATAGACCGATATCCGATGCGGATATTGAGTTTGACACCTTGAGTAGGAGAATTCTCTATTTTTTTTTTTTCCAAAGGGTCTTTAGAAGCACCACTGCTTAGCTTTCAATTTGTTTTTTACCATCAAATTAAATAGGCTAAAAGCAGAAAAAATGTAATGGTTACCTTGTCATTGTCTAAACAGGGCCCCAAAACATAACACCACATAGCTCCAAATTAGGAGGTGACATCACCGTCAACCCCAATTTGGGAGTTGGGCCATCGATCTCCCTTTTCTCCAGATGGTCAAGCCATGGGAGCAGCCTTATTATTAATTGTGAGCAATAAATAATTTGAAGTTTAGTTTACCATCTTTTAAAAGAGCTTTTTTTGTTAAGTACCACTTTCAACTGTTAGAATATTTGCTATTTTAATCAAGAAAAACCGTCCTCTAAGGTTTCACGTAGAGCTCCTCGTGGCACCCGAAATATTAATTCCATGCTACATAGAGGTTGAGTGCATTACTTAAATCATCTTTTAAAAAAACAGAAAATTAAAAACTCATGTATTATTGAAACTACTTTAATTTTGACTTGTGCTTTTAAAAGATTTTTTCAATTAAAAAAAAGTAAATTATCTAAACCATCCCCGTGCTGCAAGTGGACCTTGGTGGATGGTGAGGGTCCTCCCACAGGCTCCCTTTCATCATTCACCTCATCAATTTAATGAAATAACCAAAATAGCCTTGAAAATTTCTAAGCATTCCCTGTTCCCGTGTGATGAAAGAATGAGTATAAAAAATTGGCTGATACCGATACGTATTGGTCCTCTAACTCGGTATCGGTATCAACCAATATGGGCCTGTATCGACCGATACGTATCTGCTATCGGCTGATATGTATCAGTTTGAGCCGAGAAATGTCTTTTCTTTTCTTTTTTTTGAAGTCACTAAGTTGTATCTGCTGAGTCGTCTCAGTCCTCCATGGACCGATACGCGATATCAAAACTGAGTTTGACACCGTGATTGAAACCATCAATTGCGGAGACCGAATCTTCATTTGCAAATGCCTGTATCATAAAAAAATGGCTAGTGTTACTACCACACCACTTTATGTTACATATACCTTATTTAAACTAAGTAAAAATTTGTTAACTCATTTGAATCAGATGATGGAGATCGTTTTTGTTCCAATCTTCCACACTATAGATCTTGAAATCACAGGCTTACCATCAGAAGGTCATATGTTGATTCCACATGGCACACGCCCCATCAAGTGAACATGATCATTGCATATAATTCAACATGGTTCCCGTTTACTTTTTAGGATGTGTGCAATGCAGAATCAACATTTGACCTTCTTATGGTAGGCTCGCAATCTCAAGATCTATTGTGTGGAAGATTGGGACAAAAAACGATCTCTATCATCTGACTAAAAATATTCCTTCGTTTAACTGAAGTGGCTGTACCATTAAGAGTCCAACCTAAAAAAAACAAAGTCTCGTGTGCAAGTGGTCACTCGAAAGGCAATTATGAAGGTTGTCGGTTTGAGATTGACCAAAATTGGCACACCAAAGCTAGTACTCCGGCTAGGTACCTTATGCTAACTCTAATGACGAGTTTCACCAGTTGTGATAATAAATGCTTTCTCAAGTGGTTCAAAGAGTCAACGCCTTTGACATCTCCAATCTTGATTTATGCATACAACTTCCAAAGTCAACGCCTTTGACATCTACCATCTTGATTTATGCATACGCTTCCAAAGTCAAACTAAATTAGCCTTTTCTTAATTTCAAACAAAAATATTTAATATTCTAGCTTTGCATCGCCTTCAGATTTAATTCCAATGACCGTGGAAACTGATAAAAGATAAAGCATAAAATTGTTAGCAACTTTTATTTTAAACTCAAAATTCTTCCCTCTCAACTCGGATTCCACGTGTTTAAATTTTAATGTTACTTTTTATCGTAATCTTTGACAGAGTAGATATTGAGATGATGGTCTATCCATTATAAAGGCAGATTTTAATCTCATCAGACACACACCCAGAAAAATGATCTGTAAACAATATTTGATGGTATTTAATTTTTGAGAAATGTGTCATATAAAATCAAAATTTGACCATCTGATGCTAAGCCGATAATATCAACATGCGTATATTGGGATGAAAAAAAATTTCGTCATTTATTTAAAAACAGCCAACAATAATTTAAGCAGGTAAAATTAAAATTTGACTTAAAAGGGCTAAAAACCTTGGATGAAGCTCCCTAATAGAAAGTCAAAAGCATCATAGGAATCACATAATGGAAAAAGTGTATGTCGTAAGCCTAAGAATTTTTTTCCATTTCTTCTAATGTTAAATTGTTTGGAAGCCACTCATCCATTTAATAAAAATCCTAAAGTAATCACCAACCGTCCATTAAAAGACCATGGATTGAATGGTTGAAAATATCCGGTATGTGTATTTTGGAACTATGATTGAGATTGATTGAAAAATCTCAACTGATACCGATCGTATATATGGTTGAGATTGATCGACAGCATTATTGTCTTCATAATTATATCCTTATTCCATCTATTTCAAATTTGACTTGGAGAATTTTTTTTATACTCACTTAGTTTTTAGTTCAAACCTAACCTATTCTAACATTACAACATAGTTAGCAAGTCTGAATTCCGGAAAAAATTGGGCAAGGCAAAAAAAAAGGATAATAATAATAAATTAAAAATGAAAAAATTCACAAAATATTTGAGAAAGTAATGAAAATAATTATTTTTATTACAGAATAAGAAAATATTGTAAAAAGGAAAATACTGTTAAAACATAAAAAAAAAAATAACATTTAAAAAAGAGGTTTAACAGGAATTTTAAAAAAATTGCCCAATTTGGTAACTCTTCTATTTTTTTTTAAAAACACAAATTTAGTAACTATGCCTTGAGTACATAGTCACAAAAATCGCCGAATTTTTTCGAATAATTCACAAATTTAAGGTCCCCGAATTAATCCTAAATTATTCGCGAATTTTTTAAAAATTTGCCAAATCACCAAAATTCGTGAATTATTTTCAAATTTTAAAAAAAATTGAGACAAATTAATTTTTTTAATATTCTTTTTTTTTAAGTTTTATAATTTTAAATTTTTTTATTTTTATTTTTAATACTTTTCCTCAATTTTTCCTTCAAATATTTTTTCGAACTTTCTGATTTTGTCGGATCTTTTCAAATTTTAACCTCGCCAAATTATTGCCCTAACTCCAATTTGGTGACTATGCTTGAGTACTTAAATGTGGCAAAAAGCACTTGTGGTTTTTATTTAAATGCCTGGGCTTTGAGATGGAATTCCTAATGACCAACTCAACGGACACCATTTACCTAGAAGAAGTGATTAATGAATTTTTAATATTTATAGTGTCCCATCAAGCTGTCTTTTTCATTATATAATACCCACTAGTTTGGCGGCTGAATTTGATTTCGGGGCTGTATTTGATTTATCCAATAGCTTAGGGCATTAAATTTTTCATCAATTGGGCTAGTTGATATAAAATAAATAATAATTAAATAATTAATTATACATTTATGAGAAATTTATCAGATCGGCCCTATCAGGTGCACCTTTTACATCAAAGGCCCTATATTTTTACCTTTATCCAAATCGACCAGCTGAGAGCTTAACCGACCCTAAGGATAGCAAAAAGTTCAAATTATCCCTTTTTTTTAACGCACAAAAATATCTTCTTCCTCATTTTAATCTGGCACAGTTTCTAAAAGTCAGAGGTAGCGAAGGTGACGGCGTCTTTTCCTCAATCCAAACTATTCTGATCTGTTATCTGGATCGACCAAAATATACCTTTTTCGTCAGACTCTAGCATATTAGAATGAGGAAAAAGATGATACACCTATATAATTTAAAATGTTTGCATTTTTCTATATTTACGCGATGTGAAACGAGATCTATTTCGATTCAAACTATTTGGATCGACCCAGATATTCTTTTTTCGTCAAAGACTGTAGCAGATTAGAATGAGGAAGAAGAGGATACACCTATATAATTTAAAATTTTAAATATTTACATTTTTCTATATTTACGCGATGTGAAACGAGATCTATGTTGTTTGATTTGAAGGCCACAATATAAAATCGATAGTGTCAAAGATAGATATGAAAAGAAGGTGATATCGACTCTATACACAGTCGATATCGACCATTTTAAGAGTCGTCAACGATTATTTATAGAGTCGCCATCGACTCTATACAGAGTCGTCATCGACTCTATACATAGTCGCCATCGACTCTGTACAGAGTCGCTATCGTTTATATAAATTTTTTAAAAAAAAAAAAAAAAAAATTATATAATCAATAGCGACTCTGTACAGAGTCGATGACGACTGTGTACAGAGTCGATGACGACACTTAAAATGATCGATACCGATTGTGTTAAGAGTCGTCATCGATTGTTAAATTTTTTTTTTTTTTTAAAGAGGCGATATTGCCTATTTTTCGTGTCTATTTTTAGTGTCATCTATTTTATTATGTGGCCTTCAAATCAGACGGTATAAATCCGGTTTCACATCGCGTAAATATAGAAAAATATAAATATTTAAAATTTTAAATAATGTATAACAAAAAAGTGTAAGAAGAGATATTTCGGACTTTTTGTGTTAGCTGAAAACGACTGGACTAAAAGCTGGTCAATTTAGATAAAGGTGAAAATACAGGGCCTTTGACGTAAAAGGAGTATTTGACAAGGTCGAACAGATAAACTTTCCTACATTTATATCATAAGATTTCATCTTAAATGCATTATTTTAGAGGGCACTTAAGATTTCATCAACCCCAATGAAAAGAAAAATTATAATGAGTAGAACTTGACCACCAAGTCACTGCTTAAGTGTCGTGATATAGTCTGTTGTTTGGGGTATATCAGTGTCCCAATAAAAATAAGTGGTTAAAACCATTTTCATTCACAAGCTAGACCATGCATGGTTTGATTAATCTGTTCTCCAATTTATTTATTTCTAAATATATTGAAGGCTGCCATTAGTTGGCACTGTGTATGATGTGTCCTCGGAACATAATTTTAAAAAAGGTACCTCTAATAGTGCCCATGCAATCTCTGAAAGTGTCCATATATGCAATCCTTTCAGATGATGGAGATTGTGTTTCACCCCGATCTTCTATTCAATAAATCTTAAGATTATTTCACACCTATCAGACGATCATATTTTGATTTTACATGTCACGAATACCCCTAAAAAATTGACCTAAAATCACGTTTGAGTTTGATGTAAGCCATAAGATTTAAGGGGCATTTTTTTGGGATCTATGACATGTGGAATCAGAAAATTACCATCTGATAGGTTCCACATGATCTCAAGATCCATTTTGTGGAAGATCGGGGTGAAACACGATCTCTATCATCTGATTTGAAGCAATCAATGATTTTGAAGGGGTTGCACACGTGGAGGATTTCATAGATTGTGTGGGCACTAATAGAGGTGCCTAGGGCTGCAATAGAGCCGAGCCAGCTCGACAGCACGACTAGGCTCGGTCCGAAAATGAGAACTTTTGTTCACTTAAGCTCGGCTTGAGAGCCAGAGGCGAGCTTTCTATTTAAAGCTTGATTGAAATAGAGTTGAGCTTATAAAGCTCGGTTCGGGCGGGCTCGGCTGAATTAATATTATATAATACTTTTATATATAATAAAATATATTATATACAAACCTCAAGGGGTTAGGTGAGTTGGCCAGGTACCTGCTTCCAAAAGCAGGAGACCTGAGTTCAAATCCCCTCCCCCCCTTGAGGCCAACTTAGGAATTTATATCCTGTACTAACCCGACATGTGCTAAATTTGGGGTGTGCATGTGCCCTTGGGATTAAGTGGGTGCTCTAAGAGGTCCAGATACCCAGGTTTTATATATAGATATATGCATGTGCCCTTGGGATTAAGTGGGTGCTCTAAGAGGTCCAGATACCCAGGTTTTATATATATATAATTTTATTTATCTTTTTTCCCTTATAATAATAGTTACTTTTTAATAAATAAATAATCCTTATGATCCTCTCTCTGCAACTATTAAAGCTCTTTCTCACTCGTCTCAGTAAACAACCACTAGCACGACAATTGACCAACCAATTAACACTTATGACTAGAACATATGCTCTTAATCAATATTTAGCATATTATATTTAAACACTTTTTTCTCCAATTGATCCGTTAAATCCAAAAAGGCTAAATGATGAAAAGATATAAGGGCTTTATTCATTTATTAAACTTTATTAAAGCTTTTATCTATTAAAAAAAAAAGATAATATTTAAATTACATAATAAAATTATAATAAAACCTATTTAGTTCGACCCTCAACATGACCCGACTCAAGCTCAGTAGAGCCGAGCTAGAGCTTAAACTTTTCAAGCTCAAAGGGCCAGAGCCAAATTCCAATTCGGCTCGTATAAGGTAGAGCCGAGCTAGGGTTGACCCAAGCTTGGGCTTGGCCTAACTCGGTTGCAGCCCTAGAGGTACCCTTTAAAAAGGGGAGCCACAACTTGCACACAAGATTTGAATGATGGCACGAGTTAAAAAGGAAGACTTGGTATCTTTGGGACTTATGTCACGTGGAATATCATCTAAGCCGTCTGATTTGAAGGCCATGATATAGAGATCTTTGATGGCAAAGATCGACACGAAACACGACCTCTATCATCTGGTTTAACATAATCTACCATTAAATCAGATGATATGCTTTTAGTGTGTTGAATTATATGATAGTGATTGTGTTTCATGCCAATCGTTGGCATCAAAAGATCATTACATTGTGGCGTTCAAATTAGATGGCTTAGATGATATTTCATGGGGCACGGGTCTAAAAAATATCAAGTCTTTCTTGTTATCCCATGTGTCAGTACAAATCTTGTGTGCAAGTTGTAGCTCCCTTTAAAAAAATATATAAATATTAGAAAATTTTCTAAAATCTCACCCCTTTAAAGCTACTTTTCTAAATCCTCCACCTATTTTTAAAAATATCTAATAAACCCTTTTACTTGAAACTTAATTATCTAAATTCCCCATCAACCATAATTATCCACCTTAATACCAAAATTACCCTATCTAGAAAATGGGATTTGTGGGTTAGTCCAATAAAAATTACGGATTGAGCAATAACTCAATTGGTATCCTCTTCTCTTGTGGAAGTACAAGTTATGAGTTCTAATCTCGATGCATGCTCCAACCATTTGTGCGAGTCTCATCCCAGCGTGTTGTGCCAAAAGTGGATTCTCTATGCATAGAAACTTATACAAGCACTACATCTAGGCTGTCTATACAGTATGACATCTGACATCCTCAAAAAAAAAAAAAAAAGGCGAGTAAAAATTACATTTAAGAAAACAAATTTTTTTTTTTTTCACGCAAAAATAATGAAAAAATATTAAAAATTCAAAAAATTGGAAAAACTTTAAGAAAAATAACATAAAATATGTAAAAAATAAATATATTTTAATCTCAAGAAAAATAATAAAAATAACATTTCAAATGTAAATATTGAGGTGACTATTTATGGTTGAGGGGGCATTTAAATAACTAAGTTTTAAGTATAGGATTTAAAAAACATAGGGAGGATTTAGAAAAGGGGGGAGATTTTAGAAAATGTACCTCTTTAGTGCCCACGTGTTCTCTGAAAGCGCCCACATCCCATAGTCCTTCAAACCGTTGATTGCTTCAGATCAGATGATGGAGATAGTTCTTCACCCAAATCTTCCACAAAATGGACCTTACGATCATGGCTCACCTATTATACGACCTTTTTTTTTGCACTATCACTACAAAAAATAAGACTATTAGCAACAACCAAAAGCTGCCGCTATTAACAAAGAGCCTGCTGCTAATAATAAGGATAAAAAATTCAGCCGAAATGACTGAAATTTCGGTCAGATTTTGCATGGGGTTGAAAATTTTGGCCAAAATTCAAATTTTCGGCCGAAATTTCGGATACAGGGAATCAAACACTGGCCATCAAATAGGTACGCCATGATGTCAAGATCCATTGTAGAAGATTGAGGTGAAATTTTTTTCCCATCATCTAATTCGAAGCAATCAACGGCTTTTAAGGGGTCTACGACGTAGGCACTTTTAGAGAACACGTGGGCACGAACAAAGGAGTGTTATACAGTGGACAATATTTGATAGACAATTTTGTAGACAGCTTATGTGGCATGACATATTTGGCTGCACACATAGTAGGGCCCAAGCACTATAGCCAGTAACATCGCGCCACATAAGCTTTTTGGAAAATTATTTATCAAAAATTGTCCACGATTTATAATTTTCCCCATATTTTTTATCAAAATTGTGTAGGACACATATTTTGTATGTGCATGTAATGGCTCCCTAGTCCCTATAACAATCAGTCACAAAAATCGCCGAATATTTGAAAAATTCGCGAATTTAAGGTCCTCCAAATTATTCCTAAATTATTTGTAAATTTTTCAAAAATTCGCCAAATCCCCAAGCTTCGCGAATAATTCACGAATTATTCAAAAAAAATAATTTTTTCAATTTTTTCAAAATTTTTTTTTAAAATTTTAAATCTTTTTATTTTTATTTTTTAATTTTTCTCACTGATTTCTCCTTTGAATATTTTCTCGAATTTCCTGATTTTACCAGATTTTTTTGAATTTTAACCTCACCAAATTATTGCCGAACCCCAATTTTGTGACTATGATAGCAATAGATGAGGTGCCAATTCGCATTCCATGTTAAGCGTGGACAATAAAACATGCAGAAAATGTCAACGTGCTAGACAACTTTGATTTAATAGTTAGTTCCCCGTACACGGAAGACTGCTCACAGCCAGCCACACGGTCCACGGCACATTTTCGTGTACCACTGGAGTTGCTACTGCTATGCACCAAAAGTCGATCTATGGCCTACATTTCAAACCACCATAGCCGACATTCCAACATCAAAGTCGTACCCAATGTACAAGCTTTTCTCTTTTAATCGGGTCTGAGAGAAGTAAAAATATTGCCTATTAAGAGATCTGAGCCATTGGATCTTGACACTTTAATAGGTAGTAAGCGTTACAATTGTATTGAATTTCTCTGACGGACACACTACAAAAATAAGGTGTTTTAGCGACACTTATTGTTAAAGTAATTTTTAATAGCGACAAAACTAATAGCGACAATTTTTGATAGCGAAAGGAAAAAAAACTGCCACTAATAGTCTTATTTTTTGTAGTGGTATGATTTCTTTTTATTAATCTTTTTTTTGGCTTAGATAAGTTAATTTGGTATTTTGGCTTAGTTAAGTTAACCAAACCGAACATAAATCAATTTTATTCAGTTTAGGTTTGCTTCCTCTTGAAAGGAAACTGTTTTGAAACAAATCAGTTTCGGTTTCAGTTCGCCAAAATTTGACAAATTTGAAACCGAAAAAATATTTTTGAATCAGTTTCGGGTTTTGCAAATTTTTTCTTTTTTGTCATTTGCTGTTTACTTGGGTTTTTTTTGGTTTTCTTGAACTTAGGTGCATTTTCTCAACTTACATGAAGAAAAATAATAATAATATAAAGTCATGGATTAATCACTTATGGCGATAGTGACAAATTTTGTTTTCAGTAATTTTTAGAAAAAATTATTGAAAAAATTTTAATTTTAATACCTTTTGATACTTTTGGATTAATTTCAATACCTTTCAAAAAAAATTTACAAAAGTTCAAGGGATTAAAAATAAATAAAATAATATATTTAATATTTTTTAAAAAAATTACTATAATATATATTAGATTACTAACATATTAAAAATAAATAAATAAATAAACAATAAAAAATATATCAAAATTTTAAAATTTCACAAAAAAATACCAAAATTATCGGAGAATACCAAAATTTCGTTTGATTCCCTTTTGGGGGAATTACGGCCAAATTTGTCACTATGCTCCGATCACCCAAAAATAACGGTGCAATTAAGTATGAATTTACTATCATTTTCTTCACCGTTAACCTCCATTGATTATTTAAATATATAATTGTTTTGAGTGTTTCTTATTTTTCTTTTTCAACGATCCTGATCATCAGCCTCGTCATCTACATAGCGCTCAATTATTTAATTGGATGCCACGTGGCAGGAAACAAGTATGGGTCCAAGCAACTTAGACAAGGGGAGCCTATTTCCTTAACTAGGACAAAATAATATTAAATAGCACTCAATTATTTAATTGGATGCCACGTGGCAGTATGGCATTAGTGTAATATCTTACAACCATATGATTAATTTAAAGCTTTAAGATAAAAGCAGCTTCTCTAAGCAACACATCACCTATATAAGAACGACAGATCCAGAGTCCGAAATGGAGATACCAAGAGAGAGGGTGCGGCGCACTTTAGCAATATACCAGAACGAAAGAGAGCTGCGCACTGTAGCAGTGTCAGAATTCGTAAATTTAGGGCGTCCTTTTTCCCGCTGTCGATGAAGTTGTTGGGATTCCTGAAGTGTTACGGGAAGGCGGCTATAAGGGAGCCGAGGCCGGAGAGCTATCCGCGCACTGAAGAATCTCCGGCGGTCAGGGAGTTATCATGCGCCGCGACCGGTTCGGAGTCTCCTGAGCCATGCAAGAGTAAAACGGACCGGAAGATCGGTCGGAACCCTGTGGCCGGTTCGAGGTGGCAAACGTCGCTCGACGCTATTTCTGAGGATAAAGCCGCCCCCGTAGTTGTGGGAAAAGGTGAACGGGTTGTGGTAGTTGTGGGAAAAGGAGAACGGACGGTCAGATCTCGAAAGGATTTGGCGGGAAAGGCTCCATCGACGGCTAAGAAACATGTTCCCGTAAAGAGAAAAGAATACCGGTAAGGTTTTATAATGACGAAAATACCCTTTAAATATTAGCAGATTTTTAATGGTGCCTTAACGAATCAGGGGTAATATCGTATTTATATTTCTAACTGTTTTTTCTGAAATATAACCGGAATAGCCTAAGAAGATGAAAACATACTGAATTTTTTGTGACTAAATTGCCCCTATATATTTTTGTAAGACCATCAAATATCTAGGTTTTTGCGAGCAAATTTTTTAGAGTCCTGAATGAATTGGGGATAACATGGTCATTTAAGAACATAAATCCTCAATTTTCATCTTTTGAGTTCTTTTTAAGAAAAAATTAAAATAAATTACTTTTAAATGATCATAATGCCGTCTCCAAATTTTATAATTTGATGAATGTCTTATTGAAAACTAAGGCTATTGTGGTCATTTAAATTTCATGGCTGTTGGTTCACTCAATTTTTGACATTCATGGCTCTTTCAATAGGGATACCTTTGTTGGCAACCGAAGATTCTGTCGGTGCAACCGATGATTCCACGATTCACAGGATTCACTTTCGGTTTTCTCGTCCCGATCCTTCAAACAATAGATCTTGACAATATGACCCAACTATCATATGGTCACCATGATCAGAAATGTGTGCCAGGCAGAATTAAAACTTGACCGTATGATAGGTGGACCATGATCTCAAGTTCTATTGTGTAACAGATGAGTACAAAAAAATTATCTCCATCATTTGAGTGAAGGCAATGGGCTAAAATCATAGTTGCGTAGAAAGAATCTGCAGTTGGTGCGTATAAAGCTGCCCTTTTAAAATGAGAGCTACAACTTCCACACCAACTTGGTACCGTGTCACATGGATTGAAACAAAAGACTTGATATTTTTTAGACTTGTGCCATAAGCCATCTGATTTCAAGGTCACAAGATAAAGATCTGTGTGCCAAAAGTTGACATGAAACACCCATCTCGATCATCTGATTTAACACAGTCAACTAGTAAATCACATGATTAGGTTTGACTGTGAAATGAATTGATAAAAATTATATTTTGTGCCAATCTTTGATAACACCAATTTTTATAAAACAGATGGATTAGATGGTGTTTCAATTATGTACAAGTCTTCCAAAGAGATTCCTAAGGATGAATAAAAAAAAAAAACAAAAAAAAAAGTCTCGAAAATTGAAAATTTTACTTTTTAACCCCATGTGCTATACTACAAATCTCGTGTGCAAGTTGTATTTAAAATTCTATCTTAACTAATGATGTAAGCTGGCGTCACCTTCGTTAACGAGCTTTCACCGAGGCAAGTGGACGCTCGATCTTAGCTGTATGAGAGGGGAATTGTTTGGCAAAACAAGCTAGTTAATGGCAGCTTAATATTAAGCCACATGCACCGTATCAGCTTCTTACCTAATCTAAGACCATCCATTACCCAGATAGGATGGTGCTAGATGCACCCTCTTTATATGTCTCATGTCATTAAGAAGAGGATGGATCTGTTAAATTAAGAATACCTTTATTTGCACCTACCGAATTTTTCAAGACACCAATGGTAAAAATCATTTCCTCCCAGTCTCCCATATAATGGATCTTGAGATCATGGACGGATCAACAGTCGGGCTTTTTTTATATTATTATTTTAGGTGGCACAAATCCCGAAAAGTGTCTTTAAAATGTGACCTAGTTTTCTCGTCACTTTTTTTAAAATGTGTGTATCGTGAATTTAAAATTTGATTGTCTGGTGGTACACTCATGATCTCAATATCCATTGTACGAAAAAGTGAGACAAAAAAGGATCTCCATCCTCTAATTAGGAGGAGCCAATGGTTTTGGACTGGGTGTTTTCAAAGATTTGTTAGGTACAAATAAAGGTATCCAACTCGTAGAAACGTGTCCACCATCACTGACCCACATCTCAGCCTTGCCCACCACTGGTGGGCCTGATTGAGGCTTTAGACTAACAGGCTTGGCTTAAACTTAAAAGTTAGGTCTGGTTTCCGTCAATGGCACCGCCCAAACTTTATGCCCTTTTAGTGGTTGGTCACTCACTAAAAGGTGGTGGAGTCAAAGTGAAGACTCTTAGGGCTTCAATTGTATATGGAAGGCCCACAATCCGGCCCTCAAAAGATGAGGGCCTTTTTAATGTATAAGCCCGGCCTGCTACGCAGATCTAGCGAAGCATATGTCGGCTTCGCGTAGCTTCAAATGAGCGTAATTTACGTGTTGAGAAAATTGGTCTGGTCAGGTTCATCCCAAGGTTGGTCCCAAAGATTGAACTCTACGACGATGTTGTTTAAGCACCACGAGGCATCCAAATATATATTTTAAGTGTGAGTTTCTGCATCAGGTCTAAGATAATCCAAAACAAAACAAAAAAAATGTCATTTCAATCACTACTAATAATAATGAACAATGACTATTAAAATGAACGGTGACTATCAGTGTTATTTTCATACCATCACATCAAGTCTATATATATATATATATATAAAGAGAATTCCTAAATCTATATACCATCAATCAACCCTTTAAAATTGTTGATGTTATAATTTATTGTTCTAATTAAGTTTAAGTATATATGTATTCTATCATTCAACCATTCTATGTGCACGTAGTGGGTAGCGTTTAAAGAAAGAAAAAAAAACATTAAAAATACCTTTGAGATGAAGGATCAACTCCATTTACATACAAAATAAATAAATAAATAAATAGTAAAAAAGAGTTAACTTACATTGCTGGCATCATAATCTGATTTTGAAGCTTATCCATAATCTATTAGTCACCAAAAAGTCAACTTTCATAGTTGGCTTTACGAGCATTGGTGGGGCAAAATGATCTTTTACAAACTTGATGATCTTACTATGGTAGGTAAGCATAGGGTTTAGAAATATACCCTTAAACCCTCAAATAGTCAAAATTTGATTCCTCCCAATTTGACCTCAGGGATCTAGCCAGAATTTTCTTTTGGTGGGGATAGCGACAATTGACAGATGTTAAATACTTATCTACGAGCAGATCATATGCTACCTGCTTCAACTTAATATGACAGATTGTTGGGGCTGGGACCCACCACACCATGGTTCAAAATTTCGGGTATCAATATATGGGTTTCAAAATTTTGGATTTCGATTTTGGGTGGGACATTTTGATCCTTGCACGACACTGTAGATTTGAGGGCAGGCTATAAAAGAAGCTTAGTACATAAAATTTTCATATTTATAGGAGAGCCACAACCTATAACACTGTATTTGGGTAGGCCTTGTTCCTGGCCGTTGACAACTCTACTTTTAAAAGTTTGATAGAAAGTTGAACTTCGCACATTTGGCACCATTCAAAATTAAATATTGGTTATATCAGCAAAATAATCTTGAGCTTGACTTTAGTCACCTGCATCAATTGCTGAGGTAGTCAATCACGGACTTTTGAAAAAGTAGCAAAATTTGCAATTAGTTGAAGAAAAAACGAATAAATTCTGGCGGAGAGCATGCGGGAATTTGTTTCATTACTTCAAAAAGCTCCCCACTAGAGCAAATAGGGTTGAGAGTTGTGATAGCAAACATGATTTTTGTTCTCTCTTGGAGGAAAAGATCTGCTCTTTGGCCTGAGAGAGTTTATCCAAATGCATTGACGATTAATACCGGACCATATTAACTATAATCCATCAAAGTGACAAAGTTCGTGGTTCTCAGGAATAAATCGATTTGGGAAAAGTTCAAAGAAATTAAAGAAAATTTAGAAAAAATTGGAAAAAATTGGGGTAAATTAAATATAAAAATTACTATCTCCCTTTAAATATATATAAAAACAAAGATTTTAATAAAAAAATGACTATCTCCCTTTAAATATGTAGAAATATTTCCTCTTGTTGTTGTTAATTTCGTAATTTTGTCCCTTTTTTTTTTTGGTGTTTGTGAGGTTGAAAGGTTCTAACGAAAGTGATCTTTGTTTCAGGCATGTGGTAGTTCCTGTACCAGTTCCAACCTTCTCTCCAATGGGCTTCTTGTTTTGAACTATTTGACATAAATAGCATTCCTCCTCTTTTTTGTTAGATTTAATGAGGGAATGATTCTATGTTGTCATGCTCCGCCATTTTATGATTAATCATTGTTGAAGAATAATCGGTCGTAAAATTGATCATCTTTCAATTACAATGTAAATCAGTTTGCATGCTTCCATTGTAAATTAATGTTAAGGTTATGTGTGACTCTCTCTCTCTCTGTCAACCAAGATTTAGAGTTAACTTGAACCTGATCTGTTAAGCTTTAAACTCGTACTTGAACTCGACCTGAAACTTGAATATCGGCCAAAGTGTAGGCCGATAAGGCCAATATTAATCAATTTAAAACCTCGACCTGGAATTGACTTTGACCTATATGACTGTATCTGCACCAACCCAAAACCTGACCTAAACTTGATATAATTACATTTTTGGGTTTGGAACTAACCTATTAACTACCTTTAAACCTTAATTATTTGAACTTTCAACCTGACCTAATTGGAGTTGTTCATGACCCACTAGTGTGTGTATATATATATATATATACACACACTAGTGGGTATATATATATATACACATGTAGTATATTTTATCTTTACTACAAAAATTAGACTATTAGCAGGCAGCCAAAAACTGTCGTTATTAAAAAAAAGCTGTCGCTAATACCCTTGTCGCTAGTAGTCTTAATCGCCTTTAATAGTTTTTTTTGTTAATAGTAGCAATTTTTTTATGGAAAAAATTGTCACTAATAGTCTTATTTTTTGTAGTGCTTTTACAAATTTTTCACTTGCTTAACAAAAAAATATATATATATATGAGAAGGTTCGATTTCAGCTTATATGGGATGTCTCTCTCTCTCTCTCTCTCTCTCTCTCTCTCTCTCTCATTGGGGATTGAAAAAATTTGGTAAACTTCAGTAAATTCAAGAATAAGATGGTTAATATTCGGAAAATTATATAATATATTGATTAAAATTAAAAACCGAAATTTTGACCAAAATCTAGAGAGAAAGTATGAAAATTCACATATAATTCACAAAATTTGGTGATTAATTAAAAAATATATAATATTTTTTGAAAAAGTCATGAATAATTATAATTTTATTTCTCTATTTAAAAAAAGAATCAAAACATAGGAGAATTTGGTGGCTATGCCCGTGAGCATTGGTGAATAATCTTAACTAGGGGTGACAATGGGGTTTGATGATTTGATCTACTATGGGCTAGCATTAGCTATTGAACTTGAAGTTTGGGCCCAATTTTATAATTAGGCTGGAGCTAATTGGCAGGGCAGAATGGTCGAAACATATGCTCCCTTTTTAAATTAAATATTATAAGCTTTTTCCTAAGGTAGGCTGAGATTAATTTAATGTGAAATGGTTGCGCAAGGGAACTTCAAACATGAAATGATATTAATTTCATGTGAAATGATTTCTTGTAGAAATAAAACTTTTATTGTTTGATTAATTAAGCTAATCGTATATGATATTTTGTAATTTTATTAGCGTGTCCTAAAAAGAAATCTGAATTTAATTTTATGTGAAATAATTTCTTGTGGAAATAAAAAAAAATTTGTTTGATTACGTTTTTAATATCACCTATTTCATCAAATTTTATATATATATATATAGAGAGAGAGAGAGAGAGAGAGAGAGAGAGAGAGAGAGAGAGGGAGCGGCTAAAATGGAGTGGACGAGTACGCAAGGCCCCCTCCTAAGTCTGAAAAAACTAAAGTGCTTGAGTTGGGGTGTTAGCATTTTTTGGCATTATCATTTATTATATTAATTTATTTGAAGAAAATTTGGGACCTCTAATTTTAATATAAGGCTCAAAGCTTTATGACTCTCCAAGTCAATTGCATGCCACGTGGTACCCAACCCATTGTTGAGCTGGCTGCCTACTTTTAGCTTGGTTTGGGCTCATCCTAGACTAACGTGAACTTAGACCAAACCCACCCATCAATTTCAATTAGTATGAGGTCAACTCTATGACCATCATTTAAACACAAAAATTAAATATTATTTAAATAATCTTACACCATTAAGACTTAAAGATGTGGGTAATCCACACCGTTAAAGTGATAGATCTTACATTAAAAGGAAATGAGTCAAAAAATTATAACTTTTTTGAGAGTATTTAACAATCCGATCCGTTGATTATAATCTCAATCAATGTTTTTAATTTTAGTAGTGGATATTAAAGTTCATCAATTGAATGGTTCACATCCACTTATAGGGATATTTCTTTGGGATGAGATATGTTCCAATAATAAATTACCACTTGGCACTACAAAATATAAGATTATTAGCTGCGGCAGATATTCAATCCAAGGATGGCAATGATAAAATTCTCACCGGTCGTGTTTCTCTAAATTTTTCTTTAGTTTAGTTATTAGTCACAAAATTTCAGCCGCAATCAATCCAAGGATCGCATTGATAAAATTGGGGTTGCAAATAAATGAATCCTATCATATAATAGTAAATCTTAGATGAATCAGAGACCGATAAGATAGTGGAAACAATTCTCCTCCTTGTCTTCATTTAAGGAGAGAAAACTTACAAATAATTAAAAATATATAATAATAATAAATTCAAAATATTAAACAACTAATTAATGGCATTTATTGATGATGAAAAAGAACAGGTGTAATGCTCTATAAATGATTGGAAACTTTTTAAAATTGACCCTGCCAGATTCACCTTTTCCGGTCAAAGATCCTATATGTTTACCTTACACCTAATCGACAAGCTCTAAGTCGAGCCAATTTAAACTAGCACAAAATGTCAGAAATGCCCCTTCTTACACTCTTTTAGTTTTACATTGTTTAAAATTTTAAATATTTGTACTTTTTTATATTTACGCGATGTGAAACATAATCTATGGCGTCTGATATGAAGGCTACGATATAAAATCGATAGTGCCAAAGAATGATACGAAATATAAGTGATATTGCTTCTTTAAAAAAAAATTTAAACAGTCGATGTCAACTCTTTAAACAGTCGGTACCGATTGCTTAAAGAGGCGATGACGACTCTTTAAACAGTCGTCATCGACTGTTTTGAAAAACAAAAAAGTGACGACTGTCTAAACAGTCGATGGCGATTGTTCAAAGAATCGGTATCGACTGTTTAAAAAGTTGACATCGCCTCTTTAAACAGTCAATATTGATTGTTTAAAGAGTCGGCATCAATTGCTTAAATTTTTTTTTTCTTTTTTTTTTTAAAAGAGGCAATATCGCCTTTTTTTGTATCTATTTTTGGCACCATCGATTTTATATTGTGACCTTCAAATCAGACGACATAAATCCTATTTCACATCGCGTAAATATAAAAAATTACAAATATTTAAAATTTTAAACTATGTAGAACGAAAAAGAGTCTAAGGAGTATTTATGACTTTTTGTGCTAGCCGGAACTAGTTCGATTTGGAGCTATTCAGTTTGGTTAAAGGTGAAAACATAGGGACTCAGGTGGAAAAGGTGTTTCAGATCGAGTCCATCCCATAAATTTCCCTAAATTATTATAAAAGCTGGTATTGGGTGATCAGTCAATTCATCAACATTTTGTCCACGTGGCATAATTTTGAGTTCTCACATGGTTGTCATGTCACCAAGCCGAGGCACCGGCCGAAAAAACAAGACAAAACAGGAAGTCCTATAAGAGAAAAATGGATGAAATAAATGTTAAAAAGGAAATGTACGCGAAAAAATGAATTACAAAAATAATAAAATTAATATATATATATATATATATATATATATATATATATATATATATATAAATTAAATGTTTTTCATTTAAACTGCATTTTAACTAAACAATATATTTTAATTAAATATTAAATATATATAATTAAATATTTTTCAATTAAACGCGTTTTAAACAGAAAAATGTATAAAATACATTTTACTTAAAATAATTACTCTTCTATACGTTTGCTAAAAAAATGAAAAAAATGCATTTTGAACACATTTTTTTGGGTATAAAATGCGTTTTTTGTGGCTAAGCATGTGAGACATGGAGCCATTGTTTATATTCTACCCAAATACTGCATTAAAATCTATGTTTATCATATAATTAGCTGCCTAAAAGCACAAAAATTGAATGGTTCACACAATGTGATTGTCCAAATTAACCTCTATTTCTTTTGGAAAATTATAGACTCGCAAAATATTTGATGCAGATAAAGTGCAGGTAACTGATGTGGCGCGATGTAATTGGTTACAATGACCTGCATTAATTGAATCCCATCGCCCATGCAACCAATTGCGTGGTGCCATCATGGTATCAAATATAGGCCAATACCGATAAGTATCGGCAATATATATCGATTTGTTGATACGTGTTGGCGCCGATACATATCGAGTATCCAACTCGGTATCGATATAGGTATCAGCCAATGCATATCAGGTATCGGCCAATACCTGTATTATCGTTTTTTTTTTTTTTTTTTAAATGGCCGATTTTTATTGGTATTGGCTGATTCGTATCAATCCTCCGAGAACAGATACCGGATCGTGATACCGATTTTACTACTTTTGGTGTCACATAAATCACTTGTCCTTTGCCTTTTGTTCTCATATTTTGACAATTGTAGCCTCTAAATGATATGTTAAACATGATTTTTTTAATACGGCATGGAGGTCCGCAACAGGACACCACATAGCACCAAATAGGGAGGTGGTATTAAGTATTAACTACCGACACCAGCGCCAGCCCATACTTGGGTCATCCATCTCCTTTTTGTCCAAATGTTTAAACCTTAATTAGAACCATATTATTATTTATGGGCGTGCAAATAAGTTAAAGTTGGCGAATTTTAGTTTCTGTCAAATACCTCATGCCACTTTTCGAAATTGACAAATTTCCTGAAATATGCTTCAAATTCACTAGATTCCTCATTTTTTTTATTTTTATGTTTTAAAACTTTGGGTATCCCAAAGTGTTGATCCGCTGGGCTGGGTCTCTTGACTGTTTAGTTCCTTATTAGATGTTCAAGGCCTTTGCTTATAGGTATTTTTGTCCTTTTTTTTTTTGTCAGATTTGGATTAGAGTTCCTAGAATGTGATGGCGGTGCCAAAACTCTTGTTGGATCCCCAGAAGATTGGGTGTGTTTTTTGCTTGTTTGTTCGCGTTTTATTTTTTTAATGAAAAGGTAAGGTCCCTCTAGACTCTTCGTTAATTATTAAAAATAAAAAAAATACTCTCCGTTTCTCGAACTTATGATACTCATACTCATAACCTTGGTGAGCATACCCAAGTCGCCAATCACTGCGGCAACTCGGTGGTGAGTAAATTAATGCACTACAAAAAATAAAACCATTAGAATTGCCACTAATAGTATTAATAGTCTTTTTATTAATAGGGACAATTTTTACTATAAAAAATTGCTACTAATAATCTTATTTTTTGTAGTGATGTATACACAAATAGAGTGACCTCTAATCCAATCAAAGAATTTTTCAACCACTAGGCCGAGTATGGGTTGGTCACTAGCCCCGCACAGTTTGGGCTAGCCATTTTTAATAGACTCCGTATCCTTTTATTAAACTGAATATGAATAATTAATTACTGAATAAATATTTTTGACAATATTACGTAATATTTTTTAAAATAGTTTTTCATGTATCTAAATGGGAGTATAAATAGCGATTCAAAGATGAAAAAATTCATTGTTTCCTGGGGATTTAGTTTAAAGAGTTTACAAAAATAATAAAATAGATTGTACATCCAATGCGAACGCCTCTAAACTTCACGCACTAATCAAATAATAAAACCTCTCAAGACCAGCCTTGCTCATGTGCAAGGCTCAAAATTTTGGCTGAAATGCCCGAAATTTTAGTTGAAATTATCGGTTTCGGTCCCCACCGAAATGATATTTTGGACCGAAATTTCGATCCAAATTTGTATGGTACCTAAAATTTCGGCCAAAATTTTGGTTTTCGTCCGAAATTTTGATCCTTGCCCACATATACCCCTCATCATGCATAGCACTCACCTGACGACACTACAAAAAATAAGACTGTTGGCAGCAGCCAAAAACTGTCGCTATTAACAAAAAACTGCCGCTAATACCCTTGCCGCTAACAGTCTTTAATAGTTTTTTTGTTAATAGCGATAGCTTTTTAGAGCATATGAGATTTTGGTCAAGGGCAAACCCTCAAAAATCAAAGCCGAATGAAAAATTGGCCCACCAAACCAGCCCAAAGCCGGACCAATTAATCGATCCAAAAATAAAGAAAACATAACCGATTCCCAATAGGTTTGATTTCAGAACCAATCCCCAATAGGCTGAAACCGAAAATTAGTTAGGTAGGTTTAGAGAATCGATCCAAAATAAAATAAAAAATTCAAAGTTTTATTTAAAAATAATTACAAAAATTGAAAAGGAACTGTACAAAATGGAACCAACCCAATTTTTTCGATTTCAGTTTGGTTGTTGTTTAGGTTGAACAAAACCGAAAAGAGCGAAAATCCCAGTTTCGATTCGATTTGTTTGAACGAATCTACAACCCTATCTTTGACACAATTGATATATACACATCATGGCCTTTAAATCAAACGGCTTAGATGGTATTCCATGTGGCAGAGGTCAAAAAAAATACTTGGTCTACATGCAACACCACAAATCTAGGTTGCAAATTGTAGGTCCGAAAATACAATTACAAAGGACATATTTATTTGGTAAATTTTCCAATATTTACCTGATCGACCCTGTCAAATACACCATTTACGTGAGACCCTATATTTTCACGTGTACCCAAGCGACCAGCTTTTAGCCAAGCCATTTTCAGCTAGCACAAAAAGTCAGAAATACTCCTTACACTTTTTTTCGTTCCATATAGTTTAAAATTTAATATATTTATATTTTTCTATATTTATACAATGTGAAACATGATCTATACCGTCTGATTTGAAAGTCACAATATAAAATCAATGGTGCCAAAGATAGACACGAAAAAAAGGCGACATCGCCTCTTTTAAAAAATAATAATAATAATAATTAAATAGTCAATGTCAACTCTTAAAACAGTCGATGGCAACTCTTAACACAACCGGTACCAACTCTTTTAAGAGTCAACATTGACTGTTTAAACAATCGGTACCGACTGTGTAAACAGTCGTCATCGATTGTAAAAAATAAAAAATAAAAAATAAAATAAAATATATTTGTTTATATAGTCGATGGCGACTGTATATATATATATATATAGTAACAATCGATGGCGACCGTTTATATAGTCGATGTCGCCTCTTAAAACAGTCAGTACCAACTGTGTTAAGAGTCGCCATCGATTGTTTCAAAAATAAAAAATAAAAAATTTAAGAGGCGATATCGCCTTTTTTCTGTATCTATCTTTGGCACCTTCAATTTTATATTGTGGCTTTCAAATCAGACGGCATAGATATCGTTTCACATCGCGTAAATATAGAAAAATATAAATATTTAAAAATTTAAACTATGTAGAGCAAAAAAAAAGTGTAAGAATTGAAGGGGTATTTCTAACTATTTGTGCTAGCTAAAAGTGGCTTCGCTAAAAGTTGGCCGGTTTGGGAAAAGGTGAAAATATAGGATCTCTTACGTAAAAAGTGTATCTGACAGGGTCGATCACATAAATTTCCCTATTTTTTTTGTCTTACAATTAAAAAGGTTAGCGAGGGTTTGCCCTTGAACAAAATGTCACACAGCTGGCACTCTAGTTGGGTATTTTATTTTAACGCTCACGATATGGGTATGTCCAAGGATCAAAATTTCGGCCGAAATGACCAAAATTTCAGCCAAAATTATCAATTTCAATCCCTATTGAAACAATAATTTGGATCGAAATTTCGGTCCAAATTTGTATAGGATCCGAAATTTCGGCCAAACTTTCGGTTTTCAACCGAAATTTCGATTTCGGTCAAGCCTGAGCAAAAATTTTACTCGAAAATTTAATACTTAGGTATGTCTATTTGGGCCCGCGTATTATTTGAAAGCGGTCTCGTCTAGATCCCTTGAAGATCATTGATTGCTTCAGATAAGATGATAGAGATTTTGTTTTCACCCCGATCTTCGACAAAATAGATCTCAAGATTATGGCATATCTTTAACACAAGATTTTTTATTTCATGCGTCACATATTCAAAAACAATCACCCTAAATCATATGACACCCATAGGTTCATACATCACACGTCACTGACACCATGTCGTAATAAATGTGCTGCCAGGTGGCTAAAAAAGTCAAACATATTTCTTATTTCTCATAGTAATATATATAACTTAAGAGCTCATCGCTTGATTTGTGCATGCGACTTTCAAAACGAAATATCTTTTCATCCAAATGAGTTTCCAATCATGAGTCAAAATATCGAAAAATCGATATGTATCATCGAGTTTAAAATCAGTATAAATCGAATAATACATATCAAAATAATAACATATCGGATGATATATTAAATGTATTATTTGACCATATATATATATATATATATATATATATATATATATATATATATATATATATATATATATACTGTACATTTAATGTACCATATCATTAGAGTCCATAATAATACGGGATGATATTTTGATCCCTGTTTCCAACCAATTTCAATAAATTTAAAATAATAGCCGACTACACTAATGCAGCATTAGTGTACTCTATTTTAAGGAAGCGGCGGCGCTACCTGCTACTTTATGACATCAGTCACTTCCTTAAAAACATCTGCACGTACAAGTCTGCAAGTGGCCAATAAAGATGTCTAAGGTTCTAAAGGTTTCTGGAAAGTGCAGCAGCGTTAGCCTCGAGGCATAATTTCAGCATTGCGATGATGGGTATAAGTGGATACAAAGTCGGTCCGTATTTGTTTACTTAAAATCATCTGCACCTGAGCCACTGCGCAACATTCAATCCGATACAAATTTTTTCAGAACGCTGAGGCCAAACAAAGTGTTATAGATTTGATTGCTCAAGACGAGTCAAAATTATTCCTACATAAAATTTTAAAATTATTATTGTTGTTTACTCTTTAGTCCTTAGTGTTAAATATAAATCAGTAGGGCTCTCAATGGGCCAGAATAGTATGAATTTTAGTCCGCACCTAACTTGAAAAAAGTAATATATTTTATTAAACGAACTTGGCTAAGTATCTAAATCGACCTAAACATGTTGCAACCCGGATAAATCTGAGCCATACTTGGGTTAAGTGTTACAACATCTGACTTACACTCAACCCAGATATTATATATATATATATATATATATATATATATATATATATTATACTTATCTTTTTAAAATTATAATTTTTTTTATATAATTAAATATGATTTACTTAAATGCTATAAGATTAAACCGTTGAACTTTGAGCATTTAATTCAAAAACGCAATAATCTTGTGCATATAGTTTTTAGTTGGACAAATTGGATGACTTAATTTATTTTCGAGCAATCGTTGCATAGTTTTTTAGCTATACAACTTGAATGACTTGTTAATAGATTTTCAAGCAACCGTTGTCCATTATAACTATTATGCAATAAATGAAAATAAAATATTTAAATAAAAATATATACTTGAGCCTCTATAATAGTAATATAATTATTTAATTAAATTTTTAACTTTTTTCAAACATTTATTAGAAAAAAATAAATAACCCAATCCAATTTTATTAGAAAAAACAATCCCAAAAAATAATTAAACAAAATTTTATTAAAAAAAAAAACAATCGAAAAAAACTCGGAAAAGCACCCAAGCCCAGCCCGGCCTCTATCGGGCATGGCTTGGACTGAGTACATCGTAGCTCAGGTTAAGGCCAGGCTGAAAAAATTGGAAACCCGGCCTGGATAGGTTAGGGCCAGACTGAAAAAATTGGAAACCTGGCCTGGATAGGTTAGGGCCAGATTGAACCCCAACCCTGCTCAATTGATCATTAGAACAGAAAAAAATTGTCGAAGACACTCCTAAAAAAAAAAATTTACAGGCTCAAAGCTCACTGAGTATAATCTTCATTGAACTCAAAGGATTATATTTTCACCTGTTTCTCTCCTTATTAGTTCACTAATTACTGTTTTATAGAAAATTTCTTGATGTTCACCTCATAGAAGTCTTGATCTTCACCTCATAGAAATATTAATTTCCAAATGATTTTAATATTAAAAAGGTTTGTATAGTGTTTAAATTCCTTCACTTTCAATATTACTTAGGTGAAGTACATGTTATTTATTCCTTATTTAGTTAAAACTGCAACACTTAGGTTAATTTTATCATTGACAATCCTTGCCAAACCCTACGTATCAGGCGGTGGAAGATGAACATTTATCATTAGTTAATTGTTAACCTTGATAATTTCAATAACATGCGATGGGAGTTGATGGTCTAGCAAAATATTTTAGAGTCAATAAGAAAAGGGATATGACGGAAATGCTAAAGGGCAGGGGAGAGTACCATATCTAAGAAAGCACTATTGCATTACACGGGTAGAGCCCCATATGAACATTTTCCGAGAGTCACACCTCCTCAAACAATCCTGAAGTTCAACATAACTTCTAATTGTTATCATGATAAAATTCTCAAGTCAAAGGGCGATTGTAGAAGAGCGATGTTGCTTCTGTAGAAGAGATCTATCGTTCATCTTAAGTCTTAATACAATAATAAACCCTAAAGTCATCGTCAACTGGCCATATGAAAGGACAATCGCATTGAATGGTTGAAAATATCAAATTGATTTATTTTTAGTAATTAAAAGCTATAATATTAAATTTGTGTTTGAAATATATTGTTTAGACGGACAGTGTCATATGAAATGCAGGCTTTGTATAGGCAAAGTGCGGGTGGCTGATATTGTGTGATGTGATTGGCTGCAAGTGCAATGGAGCCTAGCAATACAGGTCGGTAGCCAATAACGTCACATCATGTCAGCCGCCTGCACAAAACCTGCCTGCCCGCGGATTGCAATTATATAAATTTTCCGGATTACACTGTACAGGGGATTGGTTGAAGAAACTCCGTTTGGTAGAGTTTTTGACTTTGACCTTCGAAGGCGTGTAACGTGTGTTGACTTTTTTGACAACTTGACAATGCATTTGCTACAACAACTCATGGTAGGAACATAACTCGTCAGCAACAGCAAGCAATTAATTTTGTGCGAATTGCTATATAAATGTTAGGTACCTCTGTTTGCGCCCACACGCTTGTTTTTATTTTTTTTTAAGAAAACGCTCACGTCTGAAACCCCTTGTACATCATTGATTGATTCCGATCAGATGATGAAGATCGTTTTTCTGCCCGATTTTCCTCACGATAGATCTTACGAACATGATGCACTTATCAAACGGTCAATTTTTTATTTCATGTATCAAAGATCCTCAAAAATTTGGCCCTTAAGATCAAAAAAATGCTTCCCAAAAAAGGGTCACTTTTGGGAATCCTCAACACATGGAATAAAAAATTGACTGTTTGATAGGTGCGCTATGATATCAAGATCTATTGTATGGAAAATCGAGTTGAAACACAACGTCCATTTTATCTGACGCAAGCAATGATTTTTAAGGGGACTAAGACGTGGGCGCTTTCACAGAATGTGTGGGTGCAAACAAAGGTACCAATAAAGGTTCGGTACTTTTATTTTCAACCCAAGGTTCTGCCTTCTCAACTCGGGTTTCGCGTGTTTAACCTGTTGATTACTTTGAATTAGATGATGGTGATCGTTTTAAATCGCAATGTTTGATACAATAGATCTTGAGGTCATGGTCTTACCACAATACGGTCTGATCTTGATTTCATGTTGCACACATCCCAAAAATTTATCTGAAAAAAGTTTGATGTATGCTAATGATCATGTTATTTTTTGGCGTATGCGTCAAAATCTGATTGTTTGATGGTAATCTCATAATCGTGATATGATTGTGTCGAAAATTTTCCATCATCTGATCCAAAGCAATCAATTACTCAAGTACGTAGAATTTGGATTGAAAGTCAAAAACCTTGGGTTGAAAATAAAGCTACCCTAAAATTGTTTAGTGGGCGATGCATTAAATAATCTTTTTGAAGGGTGTGAAAGTAGAAAATGTTGGTATGAAAATAGAAGCTCCCTAATATAAAGTCCTAAACATCATTGAAATTTGGAAGCACCTAATATTTAAAGTGATTCAAGTCAGCCAAATGGATTAGAAACTCTTAATCCATTTAATAAAGACCCTAAAGTCATCACCAACCGTCCATATGAAAGGGCCATCGATCAAATTGGTTTATTTTTTAAGTAAGATTTTTTTTTTATGATTTTTTTTGAAGTATGATTCATAATGGCCAACCCATCATATGGTTTGGATTAATTTGTTCATCATTATCATCATAATCTTATTTCATCTATTCAGCGGCCATATATAATACATATCGCATGATATATTTTGGGTTTGGCCCCATCCGACACTATATACGCCCTTGATTCAATATGGGTCAAATATAAGATCAATCGAGTCAAATATCTGCCAATATTAGCCTATATATCCAGTCATTTCGGCCGACATCATCTAAATTTTTTTTATAAAATGCCTTCGGAATTTTTTATTTTGATTTTATATTTTTAATATTTAAAAATAACAAATGCCTTTGTGAATAGAGACTTCTTTTATGATTATTAATTGTTTTTCCTTGATCGATGATCCTGATCAGCAGCCAGATCATCTACATGAAAATTAATTAATTAATGCAATGCCACTTGGCAGCAAGAAGTATGGGTCTAGTTAATTAGTACCATACTTGGACAAGTGGTTACATAAACCTTTCTTAGAAAGAATGGCATTAATATAATATTTCCACGTTTTGAATAATTTAAGGTTATAAGATTAAAAACACAACCCTTCTAAAGCCACATATCACTATAAATACGGCAGGTCCAGATTTCAGAGTGCAAAAGAGAGCGGCGCACGTTATCTATACCTGTGTGAAAGAGAGCAGCGCACTTTAGCAGTGTCAGAATTCCTAATTTTAAATGAAGTTCTTTGGTTTCAGGAGCTGTTGCGGGAAGGGTATAGGGCAACCGTCCGATAGGTTTACCGTAAAAGTAGAACGGACGGTCAGATCTCGAAAGGATTTGGCGGGCAAGGCTCCATCGACGGCTAAGAAACATGTTCCCCTCAAACGAAAGAAATACTCGTAAGTTTTTATAATGACCAAATTGCCCCTGTTAGATTCCTATAATGATTTTCTCACTTTGCTTGGGAGCCATGCGTAAATTCTGGAAAAAATCATGAAATACTCGAGAAAAAATTCATGTTGCAGCTCAAAACAAAACATAACGGTAAATAGTCGATACCAAGTATATGGACCGATATATATCGGTTTATATAAAAACCGATATGTATCAATATGGGCCGATTTTTTATTCCTTGGCTGGGATTGTTCTTTGGAGGCAAAGAAATGAATTTGGTTGTAAATGCTCTTATAGCTCTTTAGGAGACCGAAAAAGGTAAATTTGGCTCTCTCTATATATAATTAAAAGAGCAATTTGAACCTCCTTCTTTTAGTGGATTACTCTTTTCGCACCAAAGAACAATTCCAAACATAGCCTAGAAAAAGTTCTTAGTAAATTAGAGTCATACGATTCATTCCAGTCAAGATCATTTTTATGAACGACCTAGATGTATGTTATTATGTACTTAATGACAAAAATGTCCATTAAATATATAGAAATATTACCCTATTTTCTTTGTTAACTAGGTAATTTTATCCTTTTTGATGTATTTTTGTGAGGTTGAAAACGTCTAACAAAAGTGATGTTTATTTCAAGCATGTCGAGGTTCCAATACCAATTCCAAATGTCACTCCCGGGGGACCTAACCTTTGATTTTTTACACACAAAGTGAATGCTCCTTAGACTTCAACCCGCATTATAGCCTTATACCTTTTGTTGCATTTAAATTAGGGAATGAGTTTATGTTGTCGCCAATATATTACGATTGAGAAATGTTGAATCATTATTGAAGAATTATCTCATGTCATCTATCACATGGATCAAAATTCCGAAATGCATCGGTTTCAGTGTATATCGAAACGAAACCGAAAACCAAATATATCAGTTTCAGAATGTATGAGAGTGAAGATTTCGATTTAAAATTTTGATTTCGGTCTGGCCCGAAACCGAAACAAAAAATGAAAGTTTTATCCTTGATCTATCACCTTTATTATTGTCGTGGTCTTAAAATCAGCCATATCCAATACATATTACATATTGGGGGATATGTATCAAATTAGGCCCCACTAGATATGCATATACACTCCAATTTTATATAGGGTCAAATATTGGATCAAAGAGGTCAAATATTAGACCATATTAAACAGTTAAAATGTCCTTACAAGTTTTTTTAATATTCCTATACATTTTTATTTTAGGAGCCATTACTTGCACACGCTTTTCAAGTGGTTGCACTGAATTTACAAGATAGACTTGGAAGTTTGACAGACTCTACTATGTAAAAACATCATCTAAGCCATTTGATTTGAAGGTCATGATTTAAAGATATCAATTGCAAGAGAGAATAACAAAATATAATTTTCATCATTTGATTAAATAGAGTCAAAGGTTATTATATAATTCAACAGTTAACTTTAATAAATCAAATGACAAGTATCGGGTTATGCTCCAATTTTATGTACCAAAGATCTATTGATCATGAACTTCAAATCAGACCGGCCATATTACATTTTTACATATAACATATCCCTAAAATATTATGTCTTTCTTTAAATTTGGTGCAATCACTTGAAAAACGTATGCAAGCAATGACTCCCTTTTATTTTTTGAAAAAAAAAAAAAGGTATTTAAATATCAGCCGGGTTTTATAAAAGATTGACCATCTTATTGTAGGGTCATGATCGCAACAAAATCACAATAAAAAAAGGTATATATATATATATATATATAATAAAAAATTGCACGCAACAATTCACCCCTCTCATTCTTTCGAAAGATTTAAAGCATGCGTGTGCATATTTATGGGTGAGAATGATGAATATAAGAGTTGAAATGGTGGGGCCAAACATTGAATCTTTGCATAAACCCATGGATCCGGTGAGCTTAAAAAGGGAGTACTTTGAAACTTTGCATAAACCATTATTCTAAGGGCACATTGACAGAATGGTATTTAAACGATCCTACGCCCGAGCATCAAAATTTCGGTTTCAAGCATGATCGAAACGGAAAACCAATAATTTGGCCAAAATCCAATATTTTGACCGAAATTTTGATCGCCATACAAAAGTGACTGAAATTTTGGTCCAAAATATCATTTTGGTGGGGATCAAAACTAATAATTTGGACTAAAACACTTAGAAATTTTTTTATTTCTTGCTATTTTTTAAATTAAATAAAAAAACATAAAAAATTTAAACAACCTAACATCATTTGACTAAAACACTTAGAAAAAAGAGGGAAAAGTTGTAACCTTCAAATAAAAAAAAAAGTTATAAGAAATTCTCTTGGTAATAAAGAGTTAATAGTTCATGAATGTCATTTTTATATGAATTTATTATTATTTTTAAAAAAATTAAGAATTTTTATTTTAATATTATGCGCTATATATATATATATATTTGTTGAACCAATCCGGTGCTATCTCTGATTCAACATCCGATCCGATTTTTAAAATATTGCTATATATTCTAGCTTTTCATCGCGTTTTAGTTTTGATCCAACGGTGATGTGAAGTGTGAGCCAGTCAAAATATTTGTTAGGTGACTTTATTTTCAACCAAAGGTTCTCCCTTCTGAACTTGGTGTCACGTGCCTTAAACTGTTTAATGCTTTGAATCAAAAGACAGATAAGTTTTTATTCCCAATCTTCACCACAGCCGAGCTTAAGATCATTGTTCAACCATTAGATCGTTTGATTTTTTGTGATCTGTGCCATGTGAAACCAAAATTTAATGAAAGAATTTCTAAAATATCTCCACTTTAAAGTTATTTTTTTAAATCCACCCCATATTTTATTAAAATATCTAATAAACTCCTCTATATAAAACTTTGTTATCTAATTTCCCCTCAACAGTAATAAATACCTATATAAATTGTCCGACATTGAACCACATTGACTTGGTAGAATCAGATGATGGAGATCGTTTATCATCCCAATCATTCACAAGATGGATCTTAAGATGATGGGCTACCATCAAACGGCTAGTATTTTATTTCTCATGACACATTGTAGAAAAATGACTTTAATATCATATACACACTCAAAATTGATTTTAAGGTCATTTTTTTGAGCGTGTACTACATGAAATGAAAAATGGACCGTCTGATGATACAATCATGATCTTAAAATCCATCATGTGAAAGATTGGGACGATAAACAATCTCTATCATCAAATTCAATATAATCAATATATGAGTGAACTCAAAGATTTAGCGAGTGAATTTAAAAATGACTGACATGACGCAACGTGATAGACTTCCCCCGACCTCCAGTGCTTGGGCTTCACCGTACTTTGCAATTAATGGAAGCTTCTTAATAGAAATGCTAGCATTGCCCGACCTCCAGTGCTTGGGCTTCATCCTACTTTGCAATTAATAGAAGCTTCTTAATAGAAATGTTAGCATTGAATAGAAGCTTCGTAATAGGAAGTCATTACCACGAGAGGCAGCACCTAATATAAAAGGGTATCTAGCTAGTAAGCAGAATAATTTTTCTCCATCTCTTCTAACGTGCATACCAAAGGTGAAATTGTTTGGAAGCCCCTCATCCATTTAATAAAGACCCTAAAGTCATCACCAACCGTCCATATGAAAGTACCATCCATTGAATGGTTCAAATATATATCAAATTGGTTTATTTGTGAAGTAGACTTTTTTAATGATTATTTTTTGAAATATGACTCTTATTGGCCAACCGATCTTACGGTCGGTATTGATTATAGAATTATTATCATCATCATAGCCTTAGCTTATTTATTCATCATCGGCCATATAAATTTCATATTGTCCGATATATTTTTAGTTAAACCTCATGAAATGTGATAAACACCCTCGATTCAATATGGGGTCAAACATTAGACTATTTTAGGTTATATTGACGGATGCTTATTCGATATGAACCAAATAATTTCAATGACACCTGTGAAATTTTTTTCTTTATTTTTTAATGCTTTAAAAATAAAAAAGGCCCTTGAAATAAGCCAATTTGTCCAATACGTATCTAATAAATCCGGTACGAATCAACCTGAGACCCCGCTGATATGCAGATATATCTGAATCTATGGACTAGATCAGTTAAGTAGTCTTACGTCAGTTGGATGTCATGTTCCATCCGATGGCATGATCCGAGTGTTATCTGAAGGAGCATCCCGGTGATTAATTATAGAAGAAAAAAAGTACCAAAATATTAGAAATCCATGGTACGAGTATGGTATTAAAACTGGTATCGATCTCGTGTATCCGTTTTTCTGAGGCCGATATAAATCTGCTGATACCGATATATATCAGTCAATTTAAAAAAACAAAAAGTCTGTCGAAACCGAGACGCTCGTATCGGCCGATTTGTGATACCTGGATACAAGTTAGACCGTTAGAGAAGGTGGTAGAAAAACTTCCTTAGAAAGAATGGCATTAATGTAATATCTTACACGTTATGAATAATTTAAAGTTTTAAGATGAAAATTACCCTTCTAAGCAACACGTCACTACTCCACTATAAATACGGCTGATCCAGAGGGCAAAAGAGAGCAGCGCACTTTAGCAATACCTGTAGGAAAGAGAGCAGCGTACTTTAGCAGTGCCAGAATTCGTAAATTTAAATGAAGTTCTTGGGTTTCACGAGCTGTTGTGGGCCTTGTGGCAAGGGTTTTGGGCAGCCGTCCGATACCCTTGAATTTACGGAAAAAGGAGAACGGACGGTCAGTTCTCCAAAGGATTTAGCCGGAAAGGCTTCATCGACGGCTAAGAAACATGTTCCCCTCAAACAAAAAAAATACACGTAAGTTTTTATAATTACCAAATAGCCCCTGTTAGATTTATGTAATGCCTTTTTCACTTTGTTTTGGGGAGAATTTATGTAATACTAGAAAAATCATGAAATTATTGCGAAAATTAAAAAAATATTAGTAAAATATAAAATTTTTAAAATTGAGAAGAATAAAATGATTCGTGAAAGAAATTAAGATATAATAACAAATATTTGGATTTTTTTATAGGTAAGCATGAGATTTGGGAAAAATATTGATTGATAGTTTAAATTTATATTTTGTTTTGGTCTTATAAAAAAAGTTTCAATTAAATTGCAATTTTTTCAAAAATACTTTGAGAGTTTGGCCACCATACACCCCATTACTCCTTAATATTTTTTTCTACATTGCTACTTTGAGAATCAGTTATAAAGAAAGTCAGTTTTTCGGAAAACCAATATATATCAGCACCGATTCATATCGGTCCTCACCTTATTTAGGATTGCTCTTTAATTGGAGGTATAGAGTAGCTCTCTGCACTGGCCGAAAGCACTTTAATTATATGTAACTAAGTTTGGTTGTAACTCGTAAGTGCTCTTAGGTCTTTTGATGAGTGAAAAAATTGAATTTGGTTTTCTTTAATTAAAATTTAAAAGAGTAATTTAAAGGGACAATTAGAGAAACATGCCTCAAAAATAAATATTTTAGGCAAAAAATGCCTCCTCTCAAACGTTGTAGAAAAACTGTGCTTATACAGATTTTGAAACTTCAGAAAACCGTGAAAGCATTAAAACAATGCTTTCACAATTTTTTCAAGTTCCAAAGTCTGTGAAAGCATCATTTTTCTAAAACATTTGAGGTGACGCATTTTTTGTTAAAAAGTTTATTTTTGAGGCATTGTTTTCTAATTAAAGTGCCCCAATTTAAACCTCCTCCTTTTAGTGGGCTGCTCTTTGGCTCCAAAGAGTATCCCAATTCCGAAACACAGCCTAAAAAACGTTCCTAGTAAAATTAGAATCATGCCATCCAAGTTTTCAAGACCCAGATTTTTGTAGGGTTTTCCAAAATGACAAAAATGCCCATGCCCATTAAATATGTAGAAACATTTTCTTTGTTAATTTGACAATTTTTTCTCGTATTCTATATTTTGTTGAGGTTGAAAGCATCTAACAAAAGTGATGCTTGTTTCAGGCATGTCGAGGTTCCAATACCAATTCCAAATATGACTCCTGCGGGACCTAACCTTTGGCTTTTTACACACAAGGTGGCTGCTCCTCCGACTTAAACCCACATCACAGCCTTCTTAGGCTGCCACTATATTGCTATTGAAAAATGTTGACTCATTGTTTTTGGTTTTTTTTTATAAGAATGTTGAATCATTGTTGAAGAATTATATCTTGTGTCATTTTATTTTATTTTTGACTATATTATAATCTTGATTTTAAGTATTGGCCATATCTAATATACATCGAGCGATATATATATGCTTATGACCCATCATATACGAATATTACACTCTAATTTAATATGGTGTTAAATATCGGATCAAACAGGCCAAATATTGGACCATATCGACCAGGTCATATTGGTTGATATCGATTGGATATGATGTGGACAAAATACTGTAAATGTCCTTACAATTTTTTTAATATCTCTATATATTTTTGTTGTTTAGAAATAAAGAAAGTGTTTAAATATCAGCCGGCATAGTCGATACATATCCAACATTTTAAATACATATCAACCATAATATATATACATATCAGACTTTAAATCTCTGATTGTTGTATTATGGTGATGGACACCAGAAAATCAATATATCATCCAACTCTTAGATTATGTATCATGCATGACACTCATTCCGAGCTATCTTTAAGAGATCGGTGACGGTCTTAAAGGAAGTGTTTGTGATTGCTCTTTAGAGGTAATTAAAGAGCAACTCTCTGCTATGATGTAGAGCACTTAATATGGAACAAAGGATCAAAATTTTAGGTAAAATTTCGGTTCCAAGTTTGACCGAAACCGAAATATCGGCCAAAAACTGAAAATTTTGCCGAAATTTTGGGTCTCATACAAATTTGGACCAAAATTTTGATCCAAATTATCGTTTCGGTGGGGACCGAAACTGATAATTTCGGCTAAAATTTAGGTCATTTCGGCCGAAATTTTGATCCTTATATTGAGTAATGATTGGTTACTCTTTTGGAGAGTGAAAGAAATGAGTGTCTGTTTCTTTAAAAGAGCAATTTAAACTTGCTCTTTTAATTGAGTTGCTCTTTGCTTCCAAAAAGCAATCCCAAACACAGGCTAAGAGGCCGCTGCAATTTCATTTTATTTGTTTAGCATGACATCCCACTCATATGTATTAAAAGTAATAATAATAATAATGTGTTTAAATTATTATATGCAAAAACTAAACTTAAGAATTGGCCCCCGCACATGGAATGTCATAAATGTTATGCCACGTGCGTGCCTCATCAGGAATAGCACTCACATGACAAAACGAGAGAGTGTGCGCACTACAAAATATAAGAGTATTAGCGGCAGTTTGTTGTCGGTAAAATACCTCATTTTTATAGTGGCCGGCCTTTAACAGACCTTGATTAAAAATGAAACGCTTTGAATTTTTTAGGGTTATTTTGGCCATTCCTTTAGATTGATGAACCATCTTTTTTATTTAAGAAATATATGCTAGAAATAATACAACCCCATCATCTAATTCAACACTAGACTACATAGAATGATATAATAGATATAACGTTTTTTTCTACATTTTAGATTAAAGATCTTTAATTATATCACGACCTTTTAAATTAAATGGCTTAAATTATATTTTTATAGAGTGAATCATATAAGAGTATCTCGAGCAAGAATAGCCAAATTTGAATAGCTAAACACCTTTTTAGCTATTATTCTCTATTTTAGTTATTACTTTTTCAATACACATTTCAGCAGATTCTCTATTTTAGATACTCCTTCTTTTAAACTATTATTATTTTATTTTATTTTATTATATCTTTATCAACACTCAAAATTTCAAATATTCACCTTCTCTAACGGTCATATTTTTCTAAACTGAACCAAAACCGAAATCGAACCCGAAACCAAAATCGAAACCGAATCGAAAACTGAACCCGAAACCGCAATCAAGACCGAACCCGAAACCAAAATTGAAACCGAATCCAATATCGAACCAGAAACCAAAATCAAAACCGAATCCAAAACCGAACCGAAACCAAAATCGAAACTGAAACCGAACCCAAAACCGAACCTGAAAATCGAAATCGAATCCAAAACCGAACCGAAAACCGAAATCGAAATCGAACCCGAAACCGAAATCAAAACCGAATCCAAAACTGAACCGAAAATAGAAATCGAACCCGAAACCAAAATCGAAACCGAATCCAAAACCGAACCGAAAATCGAACCCAAAACCGAACCCGAAACCAAAATTGAAATCAAATCCAAATCCAAACCGGAAACCGAACCCGAAACCGCCGATATTTCTCCAACTGTTATATTTTCTCCAGATTCTGAAAAAAAATATTATAAAATTGGAACAAAATTTTGCTTCGAATAGAGGAACAAAACTTGAAGAAAAATTACTAGAATGATGGAGAAATTAGGATTTTAGATGCATTGAAGAAATGGTTTTTGTTATTACTTACACTAAGAAGAAGAAGGGGTATAGCAGAGAGGATTGGCGAGAGATGATGGATTGGAGATAGCAGAGAGCATTGGCGGGAGAGAGAAACCAAAAACCCTAAAAAATTATAAAATAATAAATAGCTAATGCTACAGTACTCGCTATCTATAGCGAGCATTGTAGCATTTTGCTACTTTGGTGAGAGGGATAGCGTATTTGTTAGAGCTTCGATTGGCGTTGTGGTTCGCTAAAATGGCGATCTGAATGCTTATAGCGACGCTGAAGATGCTCTAAGAGAGATCATGTTTCAATTAAATTTTTACCCTCAACCTTCAAATCAAACGGCTTTAATTAGTAGTGTTCCTAGGTGACACAAGTCTAAAAAACATCAAGTTCTTGTGATTAAGGGGCCATAGCGCAATTTTGAGTGCAAGTAGGCGCTCCCAATTGTAAGAGGCAATGCAAGAGAGCGATTGTTAGCACACGAGATTTGGGTTCCATTGTCGCACATATTTTAAAAAGAAATGCTATTTTTTAGTTTCGTCATGACTGAAACCGAAATTTTGGCCCAAAATTTTTCCTCTATACATATTTTGACCGAAATTTCAGTTCAAATTTTTGTTTCGAAAGGGATTGAAACCGATACATTTCATCCGATAATTTGAATTATCGGCTGAAAGTTTAAACCATGAGTAGAACAACATCTAAGAAGGCCACGAACTAAAGGTCTTTAGTGCCAAAAATTGGGCACGATACACAATCTCTATCATTTGACTCAACAATCAATCATTGATTCATATGATAGTGATTATGTTTTGTGCTAACCTTTAATTAGGGGTGCAAATTTTTTCTAAAAAACCAAAACCGATTGAAAAATTGGCCCACCGATCTAGACCAAAACTGATCTACAAACAAAGAAAATTGGACCGATTTGATTCCTAATAGGTTTGATTTCAGTTTTGGGTGGCTGAAACCGAAAACCAATTTGGTAAGTTTAGAGAATCGATTCAAACCTGAAATTTTTTTAAAGAAACAAAAAAACTGAAAATTCTGGTATTCTAGATTTGTCTAGCGATGATATAGAGAATAAATAATAAAAATAAAGCAATCACCACTACACACGAATTTTTACGTGAAAAATCGAAAAGAGAAAAATCACGGGATCTATATCAGATCCAAGGCAACAAATACACTATGAGTTCAAAGATTACAGAAAGTACTGAATGAATGAAAACACCATAGTCCTATCAAACCTTCCCAAACCACAACGCTAGATTCCACTACGCGTTCTCATAGATTCTTGAATTGTCGCCTTCAACCACCAAATCGCACGATGGTCCACTCGTGTTCAGACGAGTTACAACACTACTTCAGATTCCACCAAGGTTACTCGATTCCACGAGCCAATACACACTCAAAATCTCAAGCGCAATATTCTTCAGAAAGATAAAAGCTGAACAAAAGCAGCCTTTGAATCACCCAAGGAGATCTGATTAAAAGTTTCAAAGGCAAGAGTTTTCTTCTCTCGGAAGGACAGCTAAGCGATCAAGTTAAGAGAGAGTTGAAGGAATATTCAAGGAGTCCGAAAGCAACTATATATATCTATCCCTAAAAACCCTAAAAAAAGATAAATAAGAACACTTTAAATTCGGAAGCAATCCCATAGTTGACGGTAATAAAACTAATGGTCAACAACCAAATCAAAGGTGGTTAATCAAATTTTATTTTGTGGTCAACCATCAAAGCTTTGGTGGTTGATCACGATATAAAACGTGACCAACCGTGGAAAAAAAAAAAGGCTTTTAGAAAAAAGGCTCCTTGAAACACCAAACACTTGTGGATCAATATTAACCAATCAAATACCATAGGATGCACAAGCAAGGATCCCGAAACCGAAAATTTGGACCGAAAACCGATAAGTTGGCCGAAATTTCTGCCGACAATTTGAATCCCATACAAAATATGATTGAAATTTCTGTCATTTCGGCTGAAATTTTGATCCTTGTCCACAAGTGATAGATTAAGTTTGGCGACACATGAGAGTGAACTACTAGGTTATCATAGATCGTGATAATCAGATCTAACAAAAATAAAATAATAAAATCAAAACCGAAACTTTAAATAATCGAACCATTCCGATTTTTTTTATTTCAACAATTGTGCAACCCTATCTTTGACACCAAGGATCTTGGCATCGTGGCCTTCGGATAAAATTGCTTAGCTGGTATTCTATATATGTACGTGGCATAGGTCCCTAAAATACTCAGGCCTCGTTCGAGAGCAAAGAAAGTCTCAGAAACTGAGACTTTTTTGCGGAAAATTGACTTTCTGAGCATTTTCTGAAACTTTCTTCTATTCAAGAATTTTGTGTGGGTTGTGGGTTTCCTTTGGATTTTCCATTGAAAGCGACAATTTGTTTTCAGAGATTTTTTCTCAGGAAAGCATTGTTTCTAAGCTACCAATAGTAAACCCCACCCAAAGAAATGCATCAGATCAATTCTAATGAACCGACACTAGGCACCATTAGTACCAACCAAGGATTAAAATGGTGGTTTCATTTTCGATTTCAGGGCTGGTCGAAACTGAAATATTGACTGAAATTTCGGAATATCAGCCGAAATTTTGGCCGACAATTTCAGGTTGGGCCGGAATTTCAGTCCCATTTTTTTTTTTTTTTTAGTTTTTGTAAAGACCGAAAAAAATGGGTTGGTTTAAAATAAAAATAAAAGTGGGGTACCTGTATTTACAATCCAAGATTCTTCTCAACCTGGATTTTATATGGTTAGTGTTGATTTCTTTGACTTATATTATAGAGATTGGTTTTTAGCCCAATTTTTGGCACGCCAGATCTTGATATCATGGGCCTTCCATTGGACGGTCTGATTTTTTTATTTTTTTTGAAATTTGTTTTATTTTATTAAAAAGTATAAAAGATATCCTAGTGCCTCGGAGGGTTCGAGTAATATACTAGGAAGCATCCAAGCATTGGACGGTCTGATTTTGGTTTCACATGGCACACATACCAAAAAATGGAGATGGTCATGAGAGTAAACCAAACATGGTTCTCCGATTTTAATATATGGTTCTCGGTGAATTATTACAAAAAAAACATGGTTCTTCAATCACTTTTCGGGAGTTGTGCTAAACTTTAGTGGATAATAGCAAGAATCCATAATTTTAGCATTTAATTTTGCTCCCCATATAAAGTGCCCAAAAATAATAGGTTGGGTACCTCTATTCGCACCCGCTCAATCTTTAAAAGCGCGCATGTCAGGAACTCCTTTAAAGTCATTGATTGCTTTGGATCAGATGATGGAAATTGCCCAAAATGGATCTTGAGATCATGTAGCACCTATCGGGCGGTCAATTTTTTATTCAATGTGTCACAGATCTCCAAAAATGACCCTGAAATCACGTTTGAGCGTGATGTGTGTCATATGATTCAAGGGCTATTTTTTTGAATATGTGACACGTGGAATCACAAATTGACCGTCTGATCACTACAAAAAATAAGACTATTAGTGGCATTCAAAACTGTCGCTATTAATAAAAAAACCTTGTTGTTTTGGTAGCGACAAAACTACTAGCAGTAGTTTTTTTGTTAATATCGACAGTTTTGGCTGCCGCTGAAACCCCTTATTTTTGTAGTGGATAGGTGCTTCATGATCCCAAGATCCACTATGTGAAGTATCAGGATGAACAACAATCTCCATCATCTAATCTCACGCAATCAATGGGTTTGAAGGGGCTTCCGATGTGGGCGCTATCAATAAACAGATGGGCACAAGGAGAGGTACCCTAATAGATTTAGTAAGAGCTTAGCGGCTAAACTTTAGCCTATAATAAAAAATCTATAATTATGCATCATTTAAGCTGATAATTATACTCCACATATAATTAAATTCATACTTTGAGCGAAAATTACATGTTATCGTTTCGGTGCTGACCAAAACCGATATATGTAATGGGTTGGTTTGGCATTTAAGCAAGGAATGAATGACATGTAAAACACCATTGCAGCCGTATTAAAAACCCACATTAGAAATTTTATTTTTAGAATCTGTGTGGCAAAAGTTTTCAATACATTTCCAATTGAAATATATAAAATTTAACGATCATCCATCAGTATAATTGCCTCAATGAATGACATAAATACGTGTTGCTCTAGAGCATGTAAGAAGACATTGCACTTTCTAATATTTTCTTCAGAAAGTGAAGAACACAAGAAAATGTCAGAAACGGTAAGAAAATGAGTTTTTGGGCAACTCAAGAACACTTGCAAGGAAAGTGAATTTCTACAAATTTGAAGTTTCTACGCAGAATCTGAAGAGCTCATTTTATGAGATTTTCTTAGGAAAATTCTGAAATTGTCGACAAGGCCTTAGTCTGCGTAATAGCATAAATTTGGTGTGTTCAAAAATATTCATAAAAATAAAAAATTATCAGTCCGAAACTATAATTATTAAGCCTTTTTTCTTTAATAAACTTATGAAGGTTGTCGGTTTGAGATTGACTAAACGTGACACACGGGTTAGGGACCTTATGCTAGCTAATTAACTACCGCTAGTTATAATAAATGCATTGTAAAGTGGTTTAAAAAGTCAATTCATTTGACATCTCCCATCGTAATATAAACTCTATAAATTATAGGTTTTTGTTGACTACTTTCTTTTCAAGTCAAACAAAAAATTTAGCATTCAACCTTTTCATCCTTCTAATTTTGATCCAACGGTAATGTGAACCAATCAAAAGATGAACTCATAACTGTTGGGTAACTTTCTTTTCAACCAAAGATTGATCTGATAATTATGTTTACTGTATGCTTCGGATCATATTGATTTTTTGAGATTTGTGTCACATGAAATCAAAACATGATTGTATTGATGAGTGGGATGAAAACAATTTATGTCATCAAAGAAGAACCTTTGATAGAAAATAATGGTATCAATTATCAAAAGCCATCCCCAACCGTCCATATGAAAGAACCATCAATCCATTTCATAAAATAAATGCATTGTAAAGTGGCTCAAAAAGTCAACCCATTTGACATCTCCCATCAGAATATGAACTCTGTAAACTATAGGTTCTTATTGACTACCTTCTTTTCAAGTCAAACAAAAAATTTAGCGTTCTAGCTTTTCATCCTTTTAATTTTGATCCAACGATGATGTGAACCAATCAAAAGATGAACTCATAATTGTTGGGTAACTTTATTTTCAACCAAAGATTGATCTGATAATTACTTTTGATGTATGCTTCAGATTATATTGATGTTTTGAGAATTGTGTCGCATGAAATTGAAACATGATTACATAGATGATTGGGATGAAAACAATTTATGTCATTTGATTCAAAGCGGTCAATGATGTAAAATTTTAGTTGAAAGAGAAGAACCTTTGATAGAAAATAATGGTATCAATTATCAAAAGTCATCATAAACCGTCCATATGAAAGAACCATCAATCCACTTCATAAAATAAATGCATTGTAAAGTGGTTCAACAAGTCAACGCATTTGACAGCTCCCATCATAATATGAGCTCTATATAGACTATAGGTTCTTATTGACTACCTTCTTTTCAAGTCAAACAAAAAATTTACCGTTCTAACTTTTCGTCCTTCTAATTTTGATCTAAAGGGCGATGTGAACCGATCAAAAGATGAACTTATAATTGTTGGGTAACTTTATTTTCAACTGAAGATTGATCTGATAATTACGTTTGATGTACGCTTTGGATCATATTGTTTTTTTGAGATTTGTCGCGTGAAATCAAAACATGATTGTGTCGATGATTAGGATGAAAACAATTTATGTCATCTGATCCAAAGCAATTAAGGATTTAAGCACGTAAAATTTTTGTTGAAAGGGAAGAACCTATGATAGAAAATAAAGGTATCGATTATCAATTGTCATCACCAACCGTCCATATGAAAGGCCCATCAATCCATTTCATAAAGACCCTAAAGTCATCACCAACCGTCCATATGAAAGGACCAGCGTTTGAATGGTTCAAAAGATCAAATTCGCTTATTTTTGAAGTATACTTTCTTTTAATGATTATTTTTTGAAGTGTGACTCATAATGGTCAACCGATCACATGATCGAGTGTCAGGTGAGGAAGGCGGGCATCCAGATAATTAATTACTATTAGATTAATGTGTAAATAAATACTTGTTTTATGATTATTAATTTTTTTTCCTTGCTCAACGATCCTGATCACCAGCCACGTCATCCATATGATAACAGCAATAAGTATGGGTCTCGTTCGGACCTTACTTGGAGAAGGGGTTGATTTAAAAGCTCCATAGAAAGAATGGCATTAGTGTAATATCTTACACGTTATGAATAATTTAAAGTTACAAATTTCTCCTAAATTTTTCGAAATTTCTCCGAAATTCACCAAAACAGCATTAGATGAAACTTTCGGTGAAATTTCGGTGAGTTCTCCAAAACTAATGAATATTTTTTTCACTTCTTAGCCATTTGTAAATAATAAATAAGAATTTTATGAATATTAAATATAATTTATATATAATATTTCCGAAACTTCTTCAAAATTTTCTTGAAATTTATCCGAAATGAACCAAAATGACGCTCTACCGAAATATTGTTGAAAATTAAATTTGTAGATAAGAAAAACAACCCTTCTAAAGCCACACATCACTATAAATAGTGCGGATCCAACTCAAAACTAATTGGCTATAATTGGAGGGGTCAGGACTTTATCTCGGGAGAGACAAAACTATGATTTACACGATGTGAGACTAAACTTCTACACACCCCTGCATGTGTTGACGGGATGGAGAAGGGTATGCTCTGATACCATGATAAATCTATGCATTCATCTCAAAACCAATTGACAATAAGTAGAGGGGCCGGAGATATTACAAATGGAGAGACAAGGTTATGATTTACAATTTTCATTTATTTATAGGTAAGCATGTAATTTGAAAATTTTCGTAATTTTTGAGTTAAATTTTTTATTTTTTCTTCTTTTCAAAAATTGCAATTAAGTGGCAGTTTTTTCAAAAGCAAAATTTGAGAATTTGAGAATAGTCATACTCCTCAATAACAATATGTATATGACCAACAAGTTTATCAAAATTTATTTTAATAATTCTTAAAAAAATTCATGGCTATTAAGTCATGTCATAATGGTAAAATTATTATAATAATACTCTTCAAATTTATGTGAATGGGACACTACAAGAAATAAGACTATTGGCGCTATTAATAAAAAATTTATTAAGACTATTAGCGGTAAGGGTATTAGTGATAGTTTTTTGTAACAGCAGTAGTTTTTCGCTGACGCTAATAGTCTTATTTTTTGTAGTGCAGCTTGACATAATTTATTTTGTACTTTACTAATATGATAGAAATATCTCCTGATTGTTCTTCATTAATTTGGTACTTTTTTCCTATTTTTATTATTTTTGTGAGGTTGAAAGTGTTCTAAGATCATTTTAATTGTTCCTTCTTTAAATTAATATTTCTTTTGTTTCTATTTTAATATATTTTTCAAATATATGGTAAGTGGAGAGATAGAAAGTGAAAAAGAGAGAGAGAGGGATTTAATAATTTTTTAATTATAGTGATTGGATATGGATTCGCCAAAGTTAGCAATTGGAGGAAGCCTCCTCAAAGATAGCGAGTCTGATAGTGACTACGGTGGAGAGGCTTTCAAGGGTTTTGGATCGCCAAAATAACAAGTTTGGGCTCTTTTTTGTTATAGCGATCCTTGCTGGAGGTGCTCTAGGGAAAATGATTCTAATACCAATTCCAACATTTAATCCGACCAAGGATCAAAATATCAGGTAAAATTTTGGTTTTGGGCTTGACCAAAATCGGAAATTTGAATGGAAATTTCGGCTGAAATTTTGACTGAAATTTCAGTCGAAATTATCGTTTCGGTGGGGACCAAAACCGATAATTTCGGCTGAAATTTTGATCTTCAACTCCAACGGGACATAACCTCTAACTTTTTGACCTAACCTCTGACTTTTTACACATAATAGAGCTGCAAAGTTTCAATGTCAGGCCCCACCATTTTCACTCATATATTCATGACTCACACAAAAGTCTATCCAGCTAAAAGTTAATCCCAACTAGATTCAAAAGCTTCTCTATTTTCAAAGGACATTGTTACATGAGGACATATTAAAAATAGGACATTGTTATATGAGGACATATTTTGCAGTGGCTAATGTGGCGTGATGCAATTGATCATAAGTACGGTAGGCTCAATTAATGCATGTCGATGCAATAAGTCATATTGTGCACTTTGTCTTCAACAAATATGTCCTCCGTTTATAATTTTTAATTTTCAAACTTGTAGACTTAAAGTAACATATTCTAAAAACTCAGGAGAGAGACTCAGATATCGCTTTATTTCACAGTCAAAAATATCGGCAGACAAGAATGGGATGGTAGGTTTTTTGAATTTATTTAGGTTTACCATGGCTGCGCAACTATCTATCTTGGGCTTTTCCGATTTTTCAATTTACTAGATTCCTATGTGTTGTTTTTATTGGGCTCTCTGAGACACTTGATTAGCTTTTTAAAAATAATATACACTTCTTTCAAATATAAATAAGTATATGTATTAAGAAATTTTCTGGAAAAAATCGCAAAAATAGAAAGTGATTAAAGCGATAAAAGGATTTTTTGACCAAAAAATAAAAGTAAATTAAGTAATGTTATGAAAAAATAATACACTTTTTTCAAAAACCATTGTGGATATTGGCAAATATGCGATTCATCAGATGGTCCACATCTGTCAAGTGGATCCTTCTAAAGTCTAATCAAGTAGTATTTCTTGATTAAAAAAAATAGAATTGCCTATATTTAATCAATTATTTATTTTAAAATATTTGAATATACTTCTCGTAGTATATTGAATAAGGTTTAATTCCAACCATTGATGTCAATCGATTGACGCTAAAAAGTCAATCGATTGACTGTTGACCGGTGTCAATTGATTGAAGTTGAGAAGTCAATTGATTGACTGATGAGCAGATGCAGATCCGCAGGATGGACTATTGAGCGGTGTCAATCGATTGAGGTTAGAATGTCAATCGATTGACTATTGGGCGGATATAGATTCGCAAGTTTTGAATAAGTGGCTAATTTCGGAAAGTTCACTTTAGCCAAGGTTTCCTAAGTTATTAGGAGACTATTATTGGAAGTGTTTTGAATACTTGCAACGCTTAGGAGATTTGAGAGTTACGTATCCAAAAGGAGCTTGGAGCCTATTGGTAGAAAGTTTTCTTCTCTAGGGAAAGAAAGAGCTTGGAGAAAGTTTCATGGTGAGAAAATTGTGAGAATACTTTGAGAGAAAAAGTATTGAAGAATAGTTTGGGGATTGAAGATCCGATTGAAACCGTTCTTGTGTCGGAATCGTGACTATATTCCGGTAGATCTCTTCTCTATTATTTGAAGGACTGCGTCCTTGGTCTAACAACGGATTTGTGGTTGAAGATCGTGCAAGATCTTGATTGAGTTTGCACTAGAGAGAAGAGAGTGTGTGTATTATAAACATTCATAAAATAGTGCATATACTCCTGTGGACGTAGCCCTCGATTGGGTGAGTCACATAAATCTTTGTGTTATACGTGCGATTAATTTTTTGCCTGAATCTTCTTATTTTTCTGCATTCATCGCGATAGGGAGTTCGTAGAGTAGGTAAAATTCCTAACAAGTGGTATCAGAGAGAGGTTTACGCTACAATGGCGAAGAAGGTCTCGAATGCATGATTTGAGGTGGAGAAGTTTTCTGGGAAGAATAACTTCGCTTTATGGTAAGTCAAAGTCACAGATCTCCTTGTCCAACAAGGCATTGATGATGCCCTACTTGGAAAAGAGATGGGAAAGAAAGCAAAGATGTCCGATAAAGAGTGAAACTCTATTGATAAGAGGGCCATAAGCACCATCCGATTGTGCTTGTCTAATGAAATTCTGTACAACGTTCTTCACGAGAAGACGACTGTGGATTTGTGGAAGAAGATGGAATCTCTCTACATGACAAAGTCGTTGTCCAACCGACTCTTCATGAAGAAGCAACTCTACACCATTCGTATGAAGACTAGTACGCGTATTCATGACCATTTAAATTCGTTTAATAAAATAGTTAGTGAACTATTGAGCATTGAGGTAAAACTTGAAGAAGAAGATCTCACACTTCTCTTGCTCACCTCATTGCCACCATCTTATGAGCACCTTGTTACCACATTAATTTATGGTAAAGATATTATTGCCGTCGAAGAAGTGACTGCTGCACTTCTTTTCGACGGGATTAGTCTCTTAAGCGAAAGGGGTCGAAATCATGATCGCAAAAAAGAAAAATTCAGAGGGGATAATAAATCAACGAGAGAAAATAGCAGGTCGAAATCATGATCGCAAAAAAGAAAAATTCAGAGGGGATAATAAATCAACGAGAGAAAATAGCAGGTCCAAATCTAGAGGTTACAGAAAGGATATTATCTGTTACTTCTGTAAGCAATCTAGATATATTCGCAAATATTGCAAGCAGAGATTGAATAATAATAAGGGTGATGAAGGGACTTCGCAACAGGTTAGTATTACTAAGTCAGATTCCGGTGAAGACTTATTGTGTGTATTGTTAAGCTCCAGTCAGTTTAATGATAGATGGATCCTAGATTCAGGGGCATCGTATTACATGTGTCCGTACAAGGATTGGTTTGACCAGTATAAGGCAGCCAATGGTGGGACGATTTTGATAGGGAATGACAGTGTATGTGAAGCAGTGGGTATCGGTTCGATCAGAATTAAGATGTTTGATGGTTGTGTTCACACTCTTACTGAGGTTAGGCATGTGCCTGATCTGAAGAAAAATCTGATCTCGTTGGGGGCGTTGGATGAGATAGGATGTCGAGTCATTCTAGAATCCGGTAAACTAAAGGTTGTACATGGTGCTATGACCTTGATGAAAGGTGAAAATATGGGGAATCTGTATACTTTAGTAGACAACACAATCAGCGGCAGTGGTGCTGCGGCTACAAAAGATTCTAAGGATCTCTCAGATTTATAACATAAAAGGCTTGGTCATATGAGTGAACGTGGGCTGACAGAGCTCATAAAGAATAAGGCGATTTCTGAAATTCAAACTTGTAAACTGAATTTCTGTGAAGATTGTATATTTGAAAAATAGAAGAAAATCAGTTTCTCTACTGGAAAACACACTTCGAAGGGACTGATTGATTACATACATTCAGATGTATGGGGGCCGGCTAAAGTCACTTCGGTAGGTGGAGTCAACTACTTTGTGTCATTTATAGATGACTACTCCAGGAAAGTTTGGGTGTATCCGATTAAAAATAAATCAGATGTGTTTCAGAAATTCAGGCAGTGGCAGAATATGGTTGAAAAGCAGACAGATAGAAAGGTGAAGATTCTCAGATCAGATAATGGTGGGGAATACTTGTCATCAGAGTTCAAGGCTTACTGTGAAAATCAAGGGATTGTTAGGCACTTAACAGTTCTTGAAAATCTTCAGCAAAATGGTGTAGCAGAGAGGATGAATAAAACACTATTAGAAAAAGCGCGGTGTATGTTGAACCATTCCGGCTTGAGTCATGGTTTTTGGGCAGAGGCAGTGAACACGACATGTTACTTGGTCAACCGGCCGCCTTCAGCGGCATTGAACTCGAAAACTACAGATGAGGTTTGGTATGGAAGACATGGGAGCTACTCTCACTTGTGGGTATTTGGATGTGCGGCTTATGCATTACTTCAGGGAAGTGAACGATCCAAGTTGGATCCAAAATCCAAAAAATGTGTCTTGATTGGCTATGATGAAGGAGTAAAGAGTTATCGTTTGTTGGATACACAATCTCACAAAGTGATAGTTGAAAGAGATGTTACTTTCAATGAAGATGAGTTTCCGATGAAAAAGGCGGAAGATAAACCTCAGTCATCTGGTGAACCTCAGGTACAAGTTGATGTTGAAAGACATGAGCAAGATGAGAAAGATAATGAAGATAACACAATTTTTCAAGACTTGCAGTCCCAGGTACCGGTTCAGACTACCTTGAGAAGATCAGAGAGGATGAAGAAACGTCCTGAAAAGTTTAAGGGCATGGTTCCGTTAATACTTGCACTTATAAAAGAGAATGCAGTGAACATGTTGATTAAACCGGCTACATAGAAGAAATTTAGGCATTGTCTAAACTTGATTAACACTTGTCGAAGATGTTGATGCCCGTTGGGGCAGTGCTGTGGTTGGGGATGAAACCTTGGTGGAGATTGTTGAATAAAGTTTAATCCCAACCACCGATGTTAATCGATTGACGCTGAAAAGTCAATCCATTGACTGTTGACCGGTGTCAATCGATTGAAGTTGGGAAGTTAATCGATTAACTGATGAGCGGATGCAGATCCGCAAGATAGATTATTGAACAGTGTCAATCGATTGAGGTTGGGTTGTCAATCGATTGACTGTTGGGCGGATATAGATCCGCAAGTTTTGAATAAGTGGCTAATTTCGGAAAGTTCATTTTAGACAAAGTTTCCTAAGTTATCAGGAAACTATTTTTGGAAGTGTTTTGAATACTTGCAACTCCTAGGAGATTTGAGAGTTACGTTTCCAAAAGGAGCTTGGAACTTATTGGTAGAAAATTTTCTTCTCTAGGGAAAGAGAGAGCTTGGAGAAAGTTTTATGGTGAGAAATTGTGAGAATACTTTGAAAGAAAAAGTATTGAAGAATAGCTTGGGGATTGAAGATCCGATTGAAGCAGTTTTTGTGTCGGAATCATAACTATATTCCGGTAGATCTCTTCTCTATTATTTAAAGGACTACGTCCTTGGTCTAACAACGAATTTGTGGTTGAAAATTGTACTAGATCTTAATTGAGTTTGCACTAGAGAGAAGAGAGTGTGTGCGTTGTAAACATTCATAAAATAGTGCATATATTCCCGTGGACGTAGCCCTCGATTGGGTGAACCACATAAATCTTTGTATTGTGCGTGATTAATTTTTTGCCTGAATCTATTTATTTTTCCGCATTCATTGCGATAGGAAGTTCGTAGAGTGGGTAGAATTCGTAACATATTACACATCCTCAATTTTTCCGAATTTGTGGGAAGCAATTCACGTATGTATTCGAATTGATCCCAATTGACCCCTTGCCGAATAATTGTTGACTCAATTTTACCGAATTTGTGGGAAGCAATTCACGTATGTATTCGAATTGATCCCAATTGACCCCTTACAAACTTTGTTACTATTGGGGCCGGGGAAGATGCACTTTGGCGCTTGCACATGAAAGGGTGCTTGGATATGTAAATTTTGGAACTACTATTGTGAGCCTTGTGTTGTGTATAGTGCCCTACCGTGGCTGGGTCATGTTCATGACGGAATCGGCATGGTTGATTGAGTGGTGAAGGTGACAAATTACTAAGAAAAAATTAAAAAAACATGCATACTTTTAATTAATTTTATGAAAAAATGCCTACTTCAAATAATTTTAGAAAATAAATGCTTTTGCATTTTCAAAAAATGATTCAACGCAAAACAAAACCCATTTCGGGCTGATCCATAGTTCAATATTTCGGTCGATAATTTAAATTATCAGCCAAATTTTATCGGTTTCAATCGACACCGAAACGAAAATAAGATCCGAATTTTAGGTCAAATTTTTGGTTTCGGTCATGCCCAAAATCGAAAACGAAACTGATATTTTGATCTTTAGGCTAATCAACCACATGGGACACGATTTTTTAAAAAAAATAATTTTTTAAGACTTTTTTGCCCTTTATTTGATGGGTCAAAGATACAGTAACGCCCACCCAATCTGGACCATTGAATTTGAGAACCTTTGACTACTTTTTTAACGGTTGATATGAATTAGATCATCTCCCAAACTTTTCGGGTGGTACTTGATCGTCTTAGGGAAATTTTCCATGGCACCCGATCCAAGATGGGTGCCACATGGAGCCCATGCACTGATGAGCATATTTTTCTAAAAGCACAAAAGTATTATTTTCCTAAAACTATTTGAAGTAGACATGTTTTCCTAATATTTATTAAAAGTAGGCATGTTTTGCAAAGAGGTTTTTTTTTTATAAAAAAAGTTGCCAACTAGGTGTCAAAATGGGTATCAGACTCGGGTATCGGTCAATGGAGGATTGATACGAGTCAGCCGATACGCATATGCTGATACCAATACATATCGGCCGATTTTAAAAAAAAATAGAGGTATCGGCCGAAACCGATATTATTACCGATACCGAGTTGAGATACCGATACGTATTGGAGCCAATACGAATCGCTTTGCCGAGAAATCGATACGTATTGGAGCCAATACGAATCGCTTTGCCGAGAAATCGATACGTATTGGTATCAGCCGATTTTTTATACTACGGTAGCCAAGTAGCAAAAATTGATCTAACTGCATAAAAAAAGGAAGTAAACTAGATGCTCGGTTCAATCAATCAAAATTCTATTCCACGATAAGTTCATGACTAAAGAACCCTGATTTCTAGAGGTAGAATAGTAATTTTATGTGAGTGCCTATTTTCAGTACACGGTGACATGTTTTGATAATTAAAATTATACTCACGCGTTGTGGTAAATAAATATGCCCTGAACATATTTTAGTAACTTTCCCTAATTAATTTGTTCACGAGCAAAGGTTAAGGCCTTTGATGGTTAAGGTCTTATCTTGTGAGACAATTCCTTCGAATATTTCTGCTGTAGTCGATCAAATTTTGAAGTTTCCTCAAGGTGAATGGTGAGAGGTTCGTCATTACTTTAGGGAGGTCAACAACATTATGGGCAGGCTAACTTAATTGGTTTCGTCTAGCGCGCAGTGCATTACTTTTCCTCGTGTCTGTGATCTTCCGAGCGATAATATTGTTGGTCTTGTTAATCTCAATAGAGATATTGAGTGTTATCTTAGAATCAGATAGGAGGGTTGTTATTAGTTGTTGTTTTGTTATGGGGTTGTGGTGACGGATCTATTGATACGACTACCCAAATATTTTCCCTAGGATCTAGGCATATGATCAATTAAAATAATAAATCAACAATCCATAAAATAAAATGTATGTGCGTACCTTATAGCAAATATCGTGATCGTTGATTCAAGTCGACCTTTTTCCTGCAAAGAAAGATGAAGATAGCTCTACCCGCCTCTCTTGTTACATTCTCTTTAGGAGAAGATGTCAAAAGGCATTTGTGTAGTGAGCGGGGGACACCCATCTATAGAATATCGTCCATCAATGTATTCTAATAGGAATAAGAATCACCTATAAATCAGGAAACCTTGAGGTTTCCTTCAGTTTCCAATAATACCCTTTATTATTTCAAGCAACAACAATTCAGGGTTTTATAAAATCCTAGTGTACATCAGCCACACAAAATTAGAATTTTGATATTCCAAAAAATTCCAACATGTGGGTGATGGCAATGCCAAAGCTCATAGCCTTGTAACTCTTTTGTCATTTTTTTTTCTATTTTTTTATTAAAACACATTTGTATCTATCCACCAGTAGGAAAAAGGGGTGTACAACTTACATTGTACACTACAAATTGTTAAAGTATGTAATTAGAGAAAAAGATTAAATACCTAAATACATGTAAATTAGGGTGAGAAAGTAGTGTAAGGGCTCGTTCGAGAGCTCCGAATTGTTAGGAATTTGAGTTTATGATCAGAAAGTAGGCAATTTCTGAGTGAATCCGAGCTTTTCACTTGTTCGAGAGTTCTTGTGGGTCCCACACAATTTGGGTTACTTTCCGATGGATAGCGACCTTTCAATTTCTTTGCTTTTGTCTCGGAAAAGCTCCGATTCTGAATCGAGAGATGCATAGTTGTCTCATCGCTATACACCGGAACACCTCCTAGCAGCGTTCTCTTCCAGATAGATACTTTAGAAGAATTTAAACTAAATAATCTCAATTATAACCACAAAAAAGTAGAGATTACTTTTAAAACCACATAAAACTTTTGGACTTGATTAAATGAAATATTACATCATAAATGTATTTTCAATCAGAAACCATTAAAGAAAAAGAAGAAAAAGAAGAAAAAGAAGAAAAAGGAATAAAAATTTGTGTATTTCTGAACATTTTTGAGTATCGAACATCATAAAACTCGCTTTGATTTAATCTGGAGATCGAATTATGCGATTAGATGGTGAGGACTGAGGAGAAAGTTGAAGCAGAGGAGATGTAGATCCATGGAGAGCATTAGAAAACGCCATTAGAGATTAGCTTTCCTTTGGAGCTCGAAGATTGAAACCCTAAAAATGAATTAAGTGGAGGTATAAGAGGGAGGTGGCATAGTGAGTGAGAGAAAAAGGTATTCTTCTTTAAACAAAAGAAGGAATTGAACAGTGTGTTGACTATAGATCTTTTGTAAAGCACATACATTATAATAATATTTATGTACTTTATTACTTTTAATTTGAATCGTCCGATATAGAATTGTTTTTCTTAGGGGGTACATTAATTCACATATCGTGAAACTGTAATCGGATCCCATCTCCATTCATAATGCATTGATTGCTTTGAATCAGATGATGGAGAGAGTTTTTCATCCAAATCTCTTACAAAATGGATCTTGAGATCATGGGCAAGTGTACCATCAAAAGCCCAGTTTTTAATTTAATGCACACATGCCAAAAATGACCCTCAAGTAATATGGCAAACATCACACTCAAACATGATTTTTTAAGGGTCATTTTATGGGAGGTGTGCCACATGGACTTGAAAATTGACTGTATGGTGGTACGTCTACGATTTGTAGATCCATTGTATGAAGTATTGGGACGAAAAATGATCATCATTTGATTCAAACATATCAATATATTTTGAATGGAAGAGAAAGGTGAGGTGGAAGTTACAGTAGGTATAAATAATGGTACCCTTTTCTCATCCTCCGAAGGCTTGATCAATCGCCTTCTATCACATGGTCTAGGTTTGGCACAATTGTTTATGAGCACACAACTTAGTAAAGAGTACCTTTAAATCCACCCACCGAATCTTTGAGTTCACCCATGCTGAGTTAATGAAAACTAACCTTGGTTAATGAAGGTTGGATGATGCTATTGGGGTACACATGGTAGGTCATGAGGTCTTTCCGGTTCCACCTATTAACAGGTGGAACTGATTTCTTGCTTTTGCGATGAATGGCTGACATCCGTGGAACTGGTATTTTGCTTTTGCGATGAACGGTTGATATGCATTCATTTTTAATGGATGGTGATGGTTACTCAAAGGGGTTGTCAGGCCCAATAGCACGTAGGGCCTCAATTGCATAATATTGGAATTAAAATCAGGTCTCTTATGGGTTGGACTTGGGTCACCCCCTCCTTGAAAAGTTTGCATCAGATGCAAGTCTTGAACCGAACACTGAAACCAAATCGAAAACTAAGGAAATTGAATCGGACCGAACCACATCAAAACCCAACACAAACCGAACGAACCTCAATTCAATTCGGTTTCGGTTTGGATGGTTTGAAATCGAAAACCGAGGGAATAGGTTGAGTAAACCGAAAAAAAAATCAGGAAAAAATACCCTAAAAATACGTATTTTACCTAAATCGAACCGAATTGGTTTCGGTTTCAGAAAAAAAAATAGAACCGAACCGAACCAAATGGGTTTCGTTTCGGTTTCTGTTTGGGGTGTACCGAATCGAACACCGAAAAAATTGGGATTTAGTTTGATTCGATATACAAAACCTGCATCCCTACTAGTACGGAGGGCCTGATTGAAAACGTTATAGTTTTTATTGTCATAAGTATGTGTCGAGAAATTATATTAAAAAAAAAATCCGTCACATAACTTCAACCTTGTACGGATTGGTCGCCCGAAAATTTTTAGCCAAGTCCGAGTACGACAAGTAATCCGATGATTAACATTCGTATGATGACAGCACAACCATACATTCATCCGATTCTGAGCTTTTCAGAGAAAAATTTAAAAACGAATGAGAAATTAGCTTTAATGAGAAAAATCAAGAATCAGGGCCACTTAAGAACAATTATAAAAAAAGACAAAAATTAGAGTCTACTAAGAATCAACAGAATTCCGAGTTATCAGGATTCAAAACTTTTCTGAAAAAGCTAGGAAGCACATGGACAAAGCCTAAGGGAGTGTACTAACGATACCTTTTAATAATTTAAAACAAAACATCCAATCTATGAAGGCGAATAAGGTTCATCCATCATTATGCGATAATAATGTGCTGGTAGGTGGACTACTTGAATTAAATGAAAAGTTATACCAACCACCAAGTGGAATGAAAGCGGCAGTGCCATGGCCCTATAAATAGTCATCATATAAATATCCCCTCAAGGGTAAAAATTCGGATTTCGTTTTAGTTCTGGGTCCGAAACTGAAATTTTAAATTTTGGCCAAAAAATATCAACTGAAATTTAACGAATTAGTGAGTTATCATTTCGGTTTCGGCGGGGACCAAAGCTGAAACATTTTGGTCAAAATTTTGAACTATGATCCTGCTTTTAGATGATCACTTTAATAGCATCCAGTGGTCTACAAAATTGTCCATTAATGTTGGACCTGGATCGAATTGCACACTTTATAAAGATACATTCTACATTTTTGTACCCTGCATACGTAGGGGTGTAAATACAGTTAACTGAATCGAACCAAAACCAAAATTGAAAATTTGGTTTCGATGTCCGTTAACCAAAAACTGAACCCAAACCGAAAAGATTCGGTTTCTGTTTCGGTTAACCAAACCTCCTACCCCCTGAACCGAGACTGAGCCGAACCGATCTGGTTTCAAATGATTTCCGTTTTTTGGTTTTTTCCAAAAAAATATCTATTTCTTTTTTCGAAAGAGAATTTTTTTTTTTTTTTCGGGTTTTTGTTTTGCGGTGGGTTTTCCCACCGTACCCGACCGATCTTCGGCTTTCAACTACCAAAATCGAAACAGAGTTAAAAGGGTTTGGTTAAATTTTGGTTTTGAGTCGGATTCCATCCGGCTCAAGAGGCTCAGCTTTCATTCGATTTTCAATTTTCGATTTTAATTTACACCCCTATTGAAAGTCGTATTGCTTATACTTCAAATAGGACTTAACATTGATTGCGAGTTGTAATTTGTAATTAATAATATATTTTTAAAAAATGGGTGGCTAAACATATTGGTTACAAGATCCTAAAATAATAAAAAAAGAAACCAATGGTGGCATTTACTTTTAATTGTAGGTTATATCCATAGTGACAAAGTGGGGGTTCAGTAATAATGATAGTTCAAGGTAAAAATTCGGAAAAAATTTAGCGAGTTCGGAAAATCATATTAGAGAAGCAAATGAAATTAAAAATAACATTAAAGTCTGAAAAATGTTTTTAAAACAAACTTACAAACTTAAATTTTTTTGGCAAAAATCGAAAATAATATGATTTATTCGTGTTTAATTTGCACCTCTAAAAAATTTCAAATTAGTCATGAATTTTACAATTATTCTATAAATTGTGGGGCTAACTTTACATCCACAAACAAGGTAAAACAATTCAACAAATGTTTATGTAAGTTCTACTTAATTAACCAACTAAAACAAATGGGGGGCTAAACATATTGGTTACAAGAAAAAAAAATGAATAAAACTAATGGTTTTAACTTCTAATTGGGGTTACATCCATAGTGCAAAAGTCGGGGTCCCATTTAATTTTAATAATAATTTATCGAGATAAATATTTATAATAATTCAGCAAGTTCGAGAATAAAAATCGGGAAAACAAATACAATAAAACAAAATTAAGAAGTACTTAAAAATTAAGAAATGTTAAAACTTACAATTTATTGAAAACATCGTGAATAATACACAAATTATATTCATGTTTTATTTGCATCACTCAAAAATTACAAATTATTCATGAATTTTGAAATATTATATAAATTTTGGTTCAGTTTGGACGGGTACCGGTTTGGGTTTGGTTTGAAAAAAAAGAAAATTAAAAAGTTTGGTTTGATTTCGGTTTCAAGCATCCCCAAGCCGAAACCGACCGAATCGAACCGAATGTAGTTTGTAAGTATATATATATATAGGCACGGATTTTGATTAATTTTGAAGGGCATTTAAATAAAATGCATATACTACAAAAAAAAATACTATTAGCGGCAGCCATAAACTGCCGCTATTAACAAAAACACTGCCGCTAATATCCTTGTCGCTAATAGTCTTAGCAGTCTTTTTGTTAATAGAGGGACTTTTTGGCTGCAAAAAATTGTAACTAATAGTTTTATTTTTTGTAGTGATATTTTTATATAAAATCCTACCCTTGTCTTTAGCCTATTCCTAAATCCTAAAATGGTAAAGTAGAACTTATAGGAAAACTGAAACTGACTGAATCAAATCGAACCGAATGGAATCGGGTTGGTTTGGTTTAAGAGTTGAACGGTTTGGTTTGAAAATCTAGAAACCGATTAAGACCGGTTTGGTTTGAGGTTTTGGGCCAAAACCAACCAAACCGAACCAAATACACCCCTAGGATTCACATTCTGAAAATGAAAATATTAGATTTCAAGGGAGGGTAATATGGTAACTTTAACAATTTATATTTTTCAAGTAGATTTTGGAGCCTAATACTTGCATTACTTCTTTTCTCCTAAAACGTTTTAAGTTGGAATAATCAATGAATCAAATATCGGCGATACATCTTGATTTTTTGGCAAATCGATACATATCAAGCATCCAACTCGGTATCGATATCGAGCAATACGAACTCGTATCGGTTGATACGTATCCAGTATCGGCCGATACCTATATTTATAATTTTTTTTGAAAATGGGGCGATATGTTTCGGTATCAATCCTCCAAGGACTAATACCGAGTTTGTTACTTTCGGTATTATACCCTGAATCATAAAAGTGTAGCCACAACTGATCTAGACAAATCATAAAGTGTCTACTCATATAGCGAAAATCAAGCAGACATTGTCCAGCAGTGGTAGGTCGAGTCATTACATAAGGCATTTAAAATAAAAGGAACGATAAAAGAAACATGTGTCTAAATACATCAAAAGAATATACATTTCTAAAAATGAACCAAGAAGAACCAATGGTGATGGATGATGTGATTTTTTTTATTGTAATGTTTTACTCGCAAGCGCACGAATCAGATTGTATATAGTGGGTGCAGAGTACGAGATCGTTCCCACGAGGACTATTTTTGAAAGATTTAAAAAGACAAGACAGTAATTCAAGAAATCCACTAAGTTCTAACAGTATTCTACCAGTCTTATGATTTAATCTTGTGAGATGACAATTACTGACTATAAACTAGAACTTAACTAATAATTCAAAAATAAAGGTAAAGATAAAGATGAAGATACTAAATCCTCCCATCTTTGGTCTGTTCTTTCCATAATATAAATCTAAGGATTAAGCTATGAGATATGTTATTGAAAACAAGCATTTTTTTTTATAGAATATAAATGGTTAAAACCCAAATAGGTTCCACGTTGCATCCATGCAATCAGGACTTAGATGATTTTCATATATAGATCTGGGATCAAGGACATGGCTCGGCACATTTAATCTCAGGTTCAAATAAAAATTATCCCCAAAGTGGGTGAAAATTCCAACAAGAATACCACCATAGATCTGAAATCAAGGGCATGACTCGGCATACTTGATTTCAGATCAGGGAGTAATTAAGATAAAATTACCATTACAGATCCAAGATCCAGGGCATGACTCGACACACTCGATCCCAGATCATAAACGTAATTGCATTGATAGAAATGAGCTAGTAAATAAAAACATCTTATCATATAATCTTCAATTTCAGAGTAAGAGGAAACCTAGAAATCTAAGAAAATACAAATTCCAAAATATAAACTAACAAATACGTGCTTATTGCCAATGAAAAAAGGACAAGACTGATGCTCATATATTATTATAAAAGTTGGTATTCGGTGATCAGTCCATCCCAATGTGTGAAATCGGGTATGGGTCTCGAATATCGCTTTGCTAGAGACTGCCATTGTATCGACCAATATATATATATATATATATATATATATATATATATATATATATATATATATATATATATATATAAGAAATAAAAATGAACTCAGTTGAAACTGAGATGTATCGACTAATACCCGATACATATCGGCCGATGCGGGCCTGTATCGACTGATACGGGACCAATACGTATCGGATTTGCCAAAAACCGATATATATCAGTTTTGCCAAAAATTGATAGGTATCAGTATCGGCCGATATTTTATACCTTGGTTCATCCACCAACATTTTGTACACGTGGCACAATTTTGACTTCGGGCATGGGGTGATTATAGTCACCAAGCAGGAGCACCTAAATAAAGGCAAGGAGAAGGGAGCAACCATCTGGAAGTAAAAAAAGGGGGAAATTTCAAAATGTGCAAGAGAAAAATATTAAAAAATGTAAAAGGGAAAATGAGAAATAGAAAAGGTTATATAATAAACAAAAATATATATTAAAATAAAAAAATAAAGATATATTTAATTAAAAAAATTCCATTTAAGATATGTATCATATGTTTTATAGGAAAAATATATAAAGCATATTTTATACGAGAAAATATATTGTATTCGTTTTTATATTAAAAAAAGCCTTTTATATGAGTATTTATTTTTTATTATTTTATTATTTATTTTTTTTATGAAAGGGCCGATATGTATCTATCCTCCATAAACCAATATTCAATACCGATACGGATACCTAATTTGACACTTTGAGTAGGAGAAATCTGTATTTTTTTTTCCAAAAGGTCTTTAAAAATACCACTGGTTAGCTTTCAATTTGTTTTTACCATCAAATTAAATAGGCTAAAAGCAGAAAAAATGTAATGGTTACCCTGTCATTGTCTAAACAGGGCCCCAAAACATAACACCACATAGCTCCAAATTAGGAGGTGATATCACCGTCAACCCCAATTTGGGAGTTGGACCATCGATCTCGTTTTTTCTCCAAATGGTCAAGCCTTATGAGGAGCCATATTATATATTCTGAGCCACAAATAATTGAAGTTTAGTTTATTGACTTTTAAAAGGGGTTTTTTGTCAAGTACCTCATCCTAACTTTAAAAATATTTGCTATTTTTATTGAGGGAAAAGAGTCCGTCCTCTATGATTCTACCTAGAGCTCCATGTGGCATTTGAATTATTATTAAGACGCCACATGGAGAGTAGATGCATTACTTAAATCATTTTTAAAAAAAATAAAAAATGAAAACTCATCCATTTATTTTTAGTCGAGAAATGTGGATTATAGAGACTACTCTAGTTTTAACTTGTGCTTTTAAAAGGTTTTTTAAGATTTTTTTTCTCAAAAAATTTCTCCAAATTATTCCGTGTTCCATGTGAACCTTGGAGGATGGTGTGAGTCCTCCCACTTCCTCCCTTCCATCATTCACCTCATCAATTTAATGAAATAACCAAAATAGCCTTGAAAAAATCAAAGCATTCAATGTTCAGGTATGATAAAAGAATGAGTACAAAAAATCGGATGATATCGATATATATCAGTTATCCAACTCGGTATTGATATCGACCAATACAGGTCCGTATCGATTGATAAGTATTTGGTATCGGCCGATATATCACTACAAAAAAAAAAAAGACTATTAGCTGCAATCATAAACTGCCACTATTAATAAAAAAATTGCCGTTAATATCCTAGCCACTAATAGTCCTAATAATTTTTTTGTTAATAAGCATTTTTTCGCTGCAAAAAACTGCCACTAATAGTCTTATTTTTTGTAGTGTGTATCGGCTCTAGCCGAGAAATGTCTTTTCTTTTTTTTACAGTCATTGAGTTGCATTAGTATCGGCCGATCGAGTCATATCGGTCCTCCATGGACCAATACCCGATACCGAAATCGAGTTTGACTCCTTGGCTAAAGCCATCAATTGTGAAGACCAAATCTTCTTTCGCAAATGCCCGTACCATAAAAAAAATGGCTAGTGTTATTACAACATCACTTTATGTTACATATACCTCATTTAAACTAAGGTAAAATATGTTCACTCTTTTGAATTAGATGATGGAGATCGTTTTTGTTCCAATCTTCTACACCATAGATCTTGAGATCATAGGCCTATCAGCAGAAGGTCAAATGATGATTCCACATGGCACACGTCCCAACAAGTGAACATGATCATTGCATGCGATTAAACATGGTTCACGTTTAATTTTTGGGATGTCTGCAATGTGGAATCAGCATCTGATTATCTAATGGTAGGCTCGCGTTCTCAAGATCTATTGGGTGAAAGATTGGGGCGAAAAACGATCTCCATCATCTGATTTGAAAATTTCCTTCGTTTAAGTGAGGTAGCTGTAACATAAAGTGTCCAGCCTAAAAAAATAGTCTCGTGTGCAAGCGGTCACTCGAAATGCAATTATGAAGGTTGTCGATTTGAGATTGACCAAAAGTGGCACACCAAAGCTGGTACTCCAGCTAGCTACCTTATGCTAACTCTGATGACGAGTTTCATCGCTAACACTAGTTGTGATAATAAATGCATGCTCAAGTGGTACAAAGAGTCAACGCCTTTGACATCTCCCATCTTGATTTATGCATGCAACTTCCAAATTCAACCTAAAATAATCTTTTCCTAATTTCAAACAAAAATATTTAATATTCTAGCTTTTCATCGCCTTCAGATTTTGATCCAATGGCGATGGAAACTAATAAAAGATGAGCATAAAATTTTAAGTAACTTTCATTTTAAACCCAGAATTCTTCCGTAACAAATTTTAATTTCACGTGGCACACATCTTAAAAAGTGTGCCACATCTTAAAAAGTGATTTGTAAACTACATTTGATAATTATATTTATTTTTTAAGATGTGTGTCATGTAAAATCAAAATCTGACCGTTCAATGCTAAGCCGATAATCTCAAGATGCATATATTGGGATATAAAAAAAATCATCATCTGTTTCACAACAGTCAACAATTTAAGCAATAAAATTAAAATTCGAGTTAAAAGAGCAAAAAACCTTGGGTTGTCAAAGAATTTTTTTCCATTTCTTCCAATGTTAAATCGTTTGGAAGCCGCTCATACATTTAATAAAAATCCTAAAGTAATCACCAACCATCCATGAAAAGACCATGGATTGAAAGGTTGAAAATACTGCATTTTGGAACTATGATTGAGCTTGATTGAAAAATCTCAACCAATCATACGGTTGAGATTGATTGATAGCATTGTTATCTTCATAATTATATCCTTATTCTATCTGTTTCAAGTTTGACTTTGCGAATCCTTTTTTATGCTCACTTTTTTGTTCAAACCTAAACTATGTCTAACATTTCAACCCAGTTAGCAAGTCCGAAACCATAAAAAAAATTGGGTAAGGCAAAAGAAAAAGATATTAATAATAAATAAAAAATGAAAGAAGGATGTATGACATGTGGAATCAGAAAGTGACCGTCTGATAGGTTCAACATGATCTCAAGATCCATTTTGTGGAAGATAGGGGTGAAACACGATCTCCATCATCTATATCAATGATTTTGGAGGGGCTGCACACATATGGAGGCTTTCATTGATTGTGTAGGCGCTAATAGAGGTACCTAAGGCTGCAACAGAGCCGAGCCAGCTCAACAGCTCGGCTCGAGAGCCAAAGCCAGAGCCGATAACCAACTAAAACAAATGGGTGGTTAAACATATAAGTTACAAGAAATAAAAAATGAATAAAACTGGTGGTAATGTAACTTCTAATTGGGGTTACATCCATAGTGCAAAAGTCGGGGTCCCATTTTAATAATAAGTCATCAACGTAAAAAATTAGAAAAATTCCGCAAGTTCGAAAATAAAAATAAGGGAAACAAATACAATAAAACAAAATTAAGAAGTACGAAAGAATTAAGAAATGTTAAAACTTACAATTTATTGAAAACATCGCAAATAATACCAGAATTATCCATGTTTAATTTGCACCACTCAAAAATTACAAATTATTCATGAATTTTCAAATATTATATTAATTTTGTGAATATCTTTACTTCAAGGCACAATAACTACGTTAAATTCTAATCCGATAACAAGAGACCAAACTGGTAATAAAATTAGGGTTAGCAGGCACTACAAAAAATAAGACTATTAGCAGCAGCAAAAAACTGTCACTATTAATAAAAGAACTATTAAAGACTATTAAGACTATTAATGACGAGGGTATTAGCGGCAATTTTTTAATTAATAGCGACAATTTTGGCTGCGCTAATAATCTTATTTTTTGTAGTGGGGCTATCACCGATATCAATAGTATTGCTTGCATCGATCCATTTAAAGGTGATCTAGCACTCACAATCGTAAGAAAATATGAACTGATTTTCGGGTCCTTTGTATCTAGGCCTCCTAGAACACCCGACTAAGTCTTCGAGCGCATGCAACATCCGCCAACCCAGCGTTTCGAGTAAGTAGGGGTAAATCCCGTTGCTGGCCAATGGTGTCGGATTTGAACTCAAGACCTCCACTTCTCGTGGCCGTTGGGCCATTGTGTCAACCCTGTGTTGGTTCATAAGATTTCAAGGTCCCCTACATTCATATATAAGATGTCCACTTATGACATGTAAGTGAAATTGGAAAGCTATGACATTTTTGTTTTAATGAGCTGGAACTAGCCACCGGAGTCCAAACATAAGCCACACATGTTTTGCACTGAATGATTTGTAGGTTGCAAATAAAATAAAACTTGGATTTTTTTGCTTGTTTGAAGAATTTAGAAATCGGGGACTACTTTTTGAAACTCTCTGGGTATTATACCAGTTCAAAATGTTTCAGCAGAAAGGGACCGAAACGATTTTATGATGCAAAAGCATTTTATTGCATGTGTGCCCACAAATTAAAGATAATTTTAGATTTTTAAAATGACCCAAATACCCTTCTTTTCTTTTCTTTTTATATAATCATATTCGGTTGCGACAGTCTCGAGAATTAAGGATTAGGTACGCATATACATGTGACAGTTACAGTACAACGTGAGGGAAGAAAACCAACTATATATAGTGGTGACGATTAATTAACAGAATCCAACCCACACATTCTAAAGACAAAGGTGGTAATTACAACATGGAGGACGAGAATCATAGTGGTGAGAGTTAACTAAGAAAACCCAACCCCAACTGGCCTCCTTTTCTTCTTCTTCTCCAAAAGTTCAAACCAGTAACCTACCCTCCAGTGACAGAAAATGCCATGATTAGTAGATATTGTTGGCATGTCCGCCGAAATCAGCACATAGGTGTGCCAGCGACTTTCAGTAGGTGTTCGCGAGCACTAAAATCTATAAAATAAAATAAAAAAATTATGTTTTAATATTTCTGAATTTTCTTCTTTTGTTCGTCAATCTCTATTATTGGAAATCAAATAAGTGAGTATAGGCCTTGTTTGACAAAACTCATGAAAATGATTTTTTTTTTCACTTTACATGGGCTTGTAAATAAAATAACTCTTAAAGTAAAAAAAACTCATGGGAAGTTTTATTTTTAAACTTTTACAATGGTTTGATTTTATCTTTTTTCAGCTGTTTGGCTATATTGTGCAAAATTATTTTCTTTAGACATAATTTTTCATACCATGTGAACCTGTAACCTCACCCCATCTCATCGGGCCAAAATGCATTAATCGCTTTGAATTAGAACATTTTTTTTTGTCCCAACTTTTTACAAGATGGGTCTTGAGATCATGGGTATACACTCAGATAGTTTTTTATTCTGCGTGGTACACATCCCAAAGAGTAACTCTAAACTCATGAGACATACATCAAGCTCAAATACAAATCATGGGTCATTTTTTGGAATGAGTGCCACATGAAATAAAAAAATCGTCTAATGATATACCCATGATCTTAAGATGCATCATGTGGAAGATTGGGATAAAAAACAATCTCCTTTATAAGATTCAAAGCAGTCAATGCATGTTGGCCGTTTGATAGGTGGCCATGATTTCAAGCTCTATTGTCTGGAAGATTGGGATAAAAAATGATCTCCATCATTTGATTCAATGTAGTCAATGCCTTTAAGGGTGGAAACTTATTCAGTTGGTGTAGTCTGTGCAACCGTCGGATCTAATCACCGAAAGATGTAGGTTTGTGCAACCGTCAGATCTAACCAATGAAAGATATAGGTTTGTTTTTAGGTACCTTTGTTTGCGCTCATGCATTCTCTGAAAGCGCCCTCATCCTAGACCCCCTGAAAATCATTAATTTATTTTAATTAGATGATGGAGATAGTGTTTCACCCCCGATGTTTCACACAATAGATCTTGAAATCATGGTGCACTGATTTGACGACCAATTTTTTATTCCAAGTGTCACAGATCCCCCAAAAATGGCCCTAAAATTACATTTGGGTGTGATTTGTGCCATATGATTCAAGGGCCATATTTTGGAGATATGTAGCACATGGAAGAAAAAATCGACCGTCTGATAGATTCATCATGATCTTAAGATCCATTATGTTGAAGTTCATAGTGAAATACGACCTCTATCATCTGATTAGAAGGAATCAATGGTTTACAAGGGGTATGAGGCGTGGGTGCAAACGAAGGTAGCCTTCGTTTTTTCCCGCAACATGGGCTAAAAATAGTTTCAGTAAAAAAAAAATCTAATTTTTCATAGGTATTTTTAAGAAATCAAGTTGCCAAACAAGCCCATAGTGTTATGCCATAGAGAATATTAGTAAAAACTTTTCAAGATATATGATATTCCTGTTCAATAAGCGTCTTTCAACAAAATAAAAAACATACAAAATATTAGTTTGTGAAACTTCTCGTCTTATTATATTGTGTTTTTCATAGATTGCACAAAATTTGAAATGCATTTCAGATCATTTCAGATTATGGCGTTTCACTCTTCGTCGACTTCAGCGTGTAGATATAGGATTCACATTCCGAAAATGAAAACATTAGATTTCAAGGGAGGGTAATATGGTAACTTCAACAATTTATATTTTTTACAAGTATATTTTGGAACCTATTACTTACATTACTTTTTTTCACCTAAAACTTTTTGAATTGGAATCATAAGGTATCAAATATCGGCAATGCGTATCGATTTTTCAACAAATCAATACGCATTAAGTATCCAACTTGGTATTAATATTGCTGATACGTATTCGGTATTGGCCGATACCTATATTTACAATTATAATTTAAAAAAATTAAAATGAGTTAATATATATTGATCGATTCATATCGATCCTCCAAAGATAGATACCCGTTACCAATACCGAGTTTGTTGTGAATAATACTCAGAATCACAAAACTGTATCCACAACTGATCCATTGATTGCATTGATAGAAATGGGATGGCAAATAAAGACATCTTTTCATATAATACTTAGGACAGTTGGAACAGCTCTGCTACGTGTCTTCATTTCAGAGTGAGAGGGAAACTAGAAATCTAAGAAAATACAAATTCCAAAACATACACTAATAAATTGCACTTATTGCCAATGAAAAAAGGACAAGACTGATTGCTCATATATTATTATAAAAGTTGATCAGCCCATCCACCAACATTTTGTACACGTGGCACAACATGGGGTGATTATAGTCACCAAGCCGGAGCACCGGAATAAAGGCAGGGAGAAAAAGAGCAAACATCAAACAGTAAAAAAAGGAGAAAACTGTGGGAAGTTCGGCAAGAGAAAAATATAAAAATTGTAAAAAGGGAAAATAAGGAAAAAAAAGTTATAAAATAAGCAAAAATATATATTAAAATTAAAAAATAAGATATATTTAATTAAAAAAAATTCATTTAAGATATATTTTATAGGAAAAATATATAAGGCATATTTTATACGAGAAAATATATCGGATTTGTTTTTATATTAAAAAAAACCTTTTATATGGTTTTTTTTTTATGAAAGGGCCGATACCTATCAGTCCTTCATAGACCGATATCCGATGCGGATATTGAGTTTGACATCTTGAGTAGGAGAATTTTCTTTTTTCTTTTTTGAAGGGTCTTTAAAATTATCACTGCTTAGCTTTCAATTTGCCTTTGACCATCAAATTAAATAGGCTAAAAGCAGAAAAAATGTAATGGTTACCTTGTCAATGTCTAAACAGGGGCCCATAACTTAAAACCACATAGCTCCAAATTAGGAGGTGACATCACCGCCAACCGGTGCGTGGGAGTTGGGCCATCGATCTCCTTACAGTAACATATGGAAATGTTCAATGCCAGCATACATGGGATCTCTCTCTCATTTGAGACTGAACCTCCGCGGGGGACGGAGGCTTGGGCTTGGAAGAAGAAGATTTATAAAATTTGGTAAAATTAAACATTAAGATGGTTAATATTCAAAAATATATATAATATATTGACTAAAAATTGGCCAATTGGGTAAGTTTCCTAATTTTTTTGAAAACACAAATTTAGTAACTATGCCCTTGGGTACTTCAAATATGCCAAAAAATACTTGTGGACTTTATCTAAATGACTGGGCCGTGAGATGGAATTCCTACGGCTGCTAATGACCAACTCAATGGACACCATTCACCTAGAAGATGTGATTAATGAATTTTTAATATTTATTTAGTGTCCCATCAAGCTGTCTTTTTCATTATATAATACCCACTAGTTTGGGGGGCGGTATTTGATTTATCCAATTAACTTAGGGCACTAAAATTTTCATCAATTGGGCTAGTTGATATAAAATAAACAACAATTAAATAATTAATTATATCCTGAGATTTCATCTTATATGCATTATTTTAGAGAACAATTAAGATTTCGTCAACCCCAATAAAAAGAAAAATTATAATGAGTGTATCTCGAGCGGCAGACCACCACGTGACTGCTTATGTGGCGTGATGTAAGTGGCTGGCCGAGCGATATGGAAGCGGTCTTTTAAATAGTCTGTAGTTTGGGGTCTGTCATTTATTGTGTCTCAATAGAAATAAGGGCGATTAAAATCATTTTCATTCATAATGTAGACTATTAATGGTTCGATCAATCTACACTCCATTTTTTTTCATAAATATATTGAAGGCCGCCATTAGTTGGCGCTGTGTATGATGCGTGTCCTTCAACATAATTTAAAAAACGTACCTCTAATAGTGCCCACGCAATCTTTGAAAATTTCCACGCAATCTTCGAAAATTTTATGCGTGCAACCCCTTGAAAACTATTGATTGTTTTGGATCAGTTGATGGAGATTATGTTTCATCCCCATCTTCCACTCAATAGATCTTGAGATCATTCCATACCTATCAGACAATCATATTTTGATTCCACATGTCATAGATCCCCCAGAAAATGACCTAAAATCACATGAGTGTGATGTGTGCCATAAGATTCAAGGGACATTTTTGTGGGATCTATGATATGTGGAATCAGAAAATGGCCGTCTGATAGATTCGATATGATTTCAAGATCCATTTTGTGGAAGATTGGAGTGAAACACGATCTCCATCATAAAATTCGAAGCAATCAATGGTTTTGAAGGGGTTGCACACGTGGGGACTTTCATAGATTGTGTGGGCGCTAATAGAGGTACCTAGGGCTGCAACAGAGTCGAGCCAGCTCGACAGCTTGGCCCGGCTCGATCCGAAAATAAGAGTTTTTCCTCTCTTAAGCTCGGCTCGAGAGCCAGAGCCAAGCTTTTTATTTAAAGCTTAGTTGAAGTAGAGTTGAGCTTGTAAAGCTCGGTTCGGCCCGACTCAGCTTGATTAATAGTATATAATACTTTTATATATAATAAAATATATATTATATATAATTTTAGTTTTATTTATCTTTTTTCCTTTATAATAAGATTTACTTTATAATGGATAAATATGTAATAAATAAATAATCCTTATAATCCCCTAAATAATCCTTATAATCCTTTCTCTCTCTCTCTCTCTCTCTCTCCCTCCTGCAACTATTAAAGCTCTTTCTCACTCGTCTTATTGAACAATCACTACCACGGCAATTGACCAACTAATTAACACTTACGGCTAGAACCTATGTTCTTAATCAATATTTAGCATGTTATATTTAAGCACCTTTTTTCTCCAATTGATTCGTTAAATCCAAAAGGACTAAATATGAAAAGATACTAGGGATTTCATTTATTAAACTTTATTAAAGCTTTTATCTATTAAAAAAAGAAAATAATGTTTAAAACAATATTAGGAAAAAAATTTATAATAAAACTTATTTAGTTCGAAGCTCTGCTTAGCGCGACTCAAGCGCAATATAATCGAGTTAGAGCTTAAACTTTTCATGCTCGAAGGGCTAGAGCCAAGTTCCAGCTCGGCTCGTATAAGGTAGAGCTGAGCTAGAGCTGACCCAAGCTTGGGCTCAACCTGGCTCGGTTGCAACCCTAGAGGTACCCTTTAAAAAGGGAATCCACAACTTGCACACAAGATTTGAATCGTGTCACTAGTTAAATAGGAAGACTTGGTATTTTGGGGACTTATGCCACGTGGAACACTATCTAAGCCGTCTGATTTGAAGTTCAAGATATAGAAATCTTTGATGCCAAAGATTGACACGAAACACGATCTTTATCATCTGATTTAACATAGTCAACCGTTAAATCAAATGATATGCTTTGATTGTGTTGAATGATATGATAGTGATAGTGTTTCGCGCCAATCGTTAGCATCAAAGATCATTACATTATGGCGTTCAAATCAGATGGCTTAGATGATATTCCACGGGGCACAGGTCTCAAAAAGACCAAATCTTTTTTGTTCTCCCATGTGCCGCAGTACAAATCTCGTGTGCAGGTTGTAGATCCCTTTTAAAAAATACATAAATATTGGAAATTTTTCTAAACCTCTTTAGGGCCTGTTTGGATAAAAATATGGGAAACATGGGAAAGTAAAATAATATTCCTATGTTTTCCCATGGATACCTAAGTTGTAGGAAACCATGATATTCCTTTGTTTCCCTTTGTTTTCTGCTGTTAGGATAATCATATTGCTAGCTGAGAAAATGCAGGATTAACCAAATCCTGTATTTGGATACATAAGTAGGAAATTATAAGAAAATAACATATCCTAACAAAAAAAATAGCCAAATAACTAAAACATTATATATGTATTAAGATTTTTTTTCTTTTTACATATATTATTGAATTGCTCTAGCGATTTTCGTTACATGTAATAAATTGTTTATTTTTTTTAATTAATTATACTATAGCATATACACCATATATGTGAGTATATAGTTCTACAACATAGTAAAGCCCCTTATGAGAGAAATCTCTCTAAAAATAAATTCCTGCAACACCTAAATAGATGGAGGGGAGCTTAAAAATAGGCCAAATTTGTGGGATGAAGGGGAGCTTAAAAATAGGCCAAAATTGTGAGATTTAGTTAAACAAAATCAAAGAGGAAATATTTGTTATAAAAATAAATACCATAAAAAAAATTGTTTAAAGATTTTTGATAATTTTGGGTGGTCAAGATAATTTTGAATGGATGAGAATCCACTAATATAAATTAGGACCCCTAAAGCCTAGTAACAAATTTTTAGAAAGTTTTGATAGTCAATTGACCACCGAAGTCATAACGTGGTTCTGCCTCTGATCTTTGGGGATGTGTGCCATATAGAATCAACATCAGACCGTTTGATAGGGGCATAACGATCTTAGATCTATCATGAGGAAGATTGAAAAAAAAAGGTTTTTTTGCAAATACCCCTCTGAGTTATTCTGATATTACAAATAACCCCTCTAGTTATACCTATTTGCACTAAACCCCCTAGTTAGCATTCCGGTGTTTATAAAACACCCTCTTTAACAGATGCCCTCTTTAACATATGCAACTTTAAATGGTTAATCAGTCGCTAAAGAATATCCTAAATACCATATTTATCATTTTTTAAATTAAATTACTAAATTATCACCCTCTACACGTGATTAGAGTTGGCGCCCCTCCACTTACAAAAAAGAGTAGTTTTAAATCCACCCACCAAATCTTTGAATTCACCCATGCTGAAAGACATTGATTGCATTGAATCGGACGATGGAGATCGTTTATTGTCCCAACCTTTCACACGATGGTGGCACCAAGTAGATGATCGCATTAAATCCGGCAATGGAGATTTATCGCCCCAACCTTTCACAATGGCGTATCTTGAGATCACGCGGTACCATCGCATAGCTTGATCCATTGAACTGGACGATGGAGGTCGTTTATCGTCTCAACCTTTCACACGATGGATCTTGAGATCATGGTGGCACCATCAGACGGTTGACTGCATTGAATCGGACAATGGAGATCGTTTATCATCCCGACCTTTCACACGATGGATCTTGAGATCATGGTGGCACCATCAGACGATTGGTTTTTTATTTCATGTGCTACACAATAAAAAAAATGGCCTTAAAATTAATTTTAACCGTGTACGTGATGTTAAGGTTACTTTTCTGAGATGTGTGCGACGAAATAAAACACTGATCGTCTAATGGTATGCCTAAACGATCTCCATCATCTGATTCAATGCAATCAATGTGTTTTAGCGTGGGTGAACTCAAAGATTCGGTGGATGGAAGCAGACGCGGTTAGGCAATCCAATTCCTAAAATAAAATAAAAAGATAAATTTTTTTATGCATAATGATAATATGAAGCATTACATCATTATTATATAATGGTTACCAATATACCAAAGATGATATGGTAGTGAATCTGATCAGTTGCATAACCAGTGATTCATCAAATGGTAGCAACCAATCGAATTTTAAAATTTTCTAATTCATAATTGGGCCTCAAAGCTTGAGTTCTGTGGGATAGACTAAAAGGTTGGATGGACACGATATTTTATATACAATCTAGGAAATGAAGGAGTTTTGAACCGGATCAGGTTAGATGAAGTAGGGCTCGAGTCTGGTCGACTGTCAAAATTTTGGCTTGCTAGTCGAATTGCACCATGGAGATCATTTATCCTCCCAATCTTTCACACGATGGATCTTGAGATCATGATCACACCATCAAACGATCAGTGTTTTATTTCACGTGACACACATCTCAAAAAAGTGACCTTAACATCACGTGCATACTTAAAATTGATATTAAGGTCACTTTTATGGGTGTATATCACATAAAATAAAAAATTAATCGTCTGATGGTACACCCATGATCTAAAGATCGATCTCATGAAAGAGTGGGATGATAAACAATCTCTATCGTTTGATTCAATGCAGTCGATGTGTTTCACTGTGGGTGAACTCAAAGATTTTGTGGGTGAATTTAAAGGTACTCCTTTTAGAATAGTGGTAAATTATAACGGCCTGACTTGTAAATAAAGGTGAATGAATGGCCTTTTAAAATGGTGTTAAACTTTAATGGCATGATTCGTAAATATAGATGAATGAAGGGCCTTTTAGAATGATATTTTTAAAATATTAGTTTCATTAAGGGCAAAATAGACTTTTCGCCCATAAACTCACGCGACAGGGGGTTAGAATCGTATGAATGAGAAGTCCGAAGGTTTGGAAAATAGAAAATCGAGGGACCACCTTGGCATTTCTTCTCGGATTTTGACGGAAAATGTGAAAATAATTTCCAACCCTTTGGATGTCATCCAAACAACGGGAATCTCGGTAATTCATTTGCCGCATATGAGTTTTCCTTGAAACCAAACAAGCCCTTAAAGTTACTTTTCTAAATTCTCCCCATACTTTTAAAAATATCTAATAACCTTTTTTCTTGAAACTTTGTTATCTAAATTTTCCCTCAACTATAATTATCCACCATAATACCAAAATTACCTTATCTAGAAAATGGGTTGGTGGGTTAAGCCAATAAAAATTATGGGTTGAACAATAACTCAACTGGTATCCTCTTTCCTTGTGAAAGTACAGGTCGTGGGTTCTATTTCCCATGCATGTTCCTGCCATTTGTGCGGGCCTCATCCCAGTCACCCAATGTTTTGCACCAAAAATGAATCCTCTATGCATACAAGTTTATACATGCACTACATTTAGGTTATTTATACAGTATGGCATCCTTAAAAAAAAGCCAGTAAAAATTACATTTAAGAAAATAAATCATTTTTTTTTTCACACAAAAAAAATGAAAAATTCAAAAAATTGGAAAAACTTTAAGAAAAATAACATAAAATATGTAAAAAATAAATATTTTTTAATCTCAAGAAAAAATAGTGAAAACAACATTTCAATGTAAATGTGTAAAAATTGAGGTGAATATTTATGGTTGAGACTTGAGAGGGCATTTAGATAACTAAGTTATAAGTACAAGATTTAAAAAACATAAGGAGGATTTAGAAAAGGGGGGAGATTTTAGAAAATATACTTCTTTTGCGCCTACGCATTCTTTGAAAGCGTCCATGTCCCATAGCCCTTTAAACTCGTTGATTGCTTTAGATCAGATGATGGAGATCATTCTTCACCCAAAAAAATAAGACTATTAGTAGCAGCCAAAAACTACCGCTATTAACAAAAAAATTGCTGCTAATACCCTTGCCGCTAATAGTCTTTAATAGTCTTTTTGTTAATAGCGCAGTTATTTACAGCCAAAGACTGCCACTAATAGTCTTATTTTTTGTAGTGTGCATGTGTCCCAAATCTCTAAAAATTGGCCCTAAAATCATGCTTGAACATGATTTCTATCATATGATTAAAGAGTCATTTTTTGGGGATCTGTGATACAGAGAATCAAACAATGGTCGTCAAATAGGTGCGTTATGATGTCAAGATCCATTGTGAAAGATCGAGGTGAAAATTTTTCTCTATCATCTTATTTGAAGCAATCAATGACTTTAAAGGGGTCTACGACATAAGCACTTTTAGAGAACGCGACATACTTGGCTGCACACATAGTAGGGCCCAAGCACTACAGCCAATAATGTCATGCCACATAAGCTTTCAGGAAAATTGTTTATCAAAAGCGGTCCTCGATTTATAATTTTCCCCCTATTTTTTATCAAAATTGTGTAGGACACATATTTTGTGTGTGTGTGCATGTAATGGCTCCCTAGTCCCTATAGCAATAGATGAGGTGCCAATTGGCATTCCATGTTAAACGTGGGCAATAAAACAGGCAGAAAATGTCAAGGTGCTTGGCAAGTTGATTTAGTAGTTAGTTCCCCGTACACGGAAGACTCCAACTCAGCTAGCCACATGGTCCACGGCACATTTTCGTGTACCACTGGAGTTGCTACTGCTAAGCACCAAAAGTCAATCTATGGGCTACATTTCAAACCACCATAGCCGACATCCCAAAGTCATACCCAATGTACAAGCTTCTCTTTTTTAATCGGGTCTGAGAGGGGTAAAAATATTGCCTATTAAGAGATCCGAGCCATTGGATCTTGACACTTTATTATGTACTAAGCGTTATGATTGTATTAAATCTTTCTAACAGGCATGACTTTTTAAAAATTTTTTTTTTGGCTTAGATAAGTTAATTTGGTATTTTGGCTTAGTTAAGTTAACCAAACCGAACATAAACCAATTTTATTCGGTTTAGGTTTGCTTCCTCTTGAAACGAAACTGTTTTGAAATAAATCGGTTTCGGTTTCGGTTAGCCAAAATTTGAGAAATTTGAAACTGAAAAAATATTTTTGAATCAGTTTTGGGTTTGTTTGGTTTTCTTGAACTTAGGTGCATTTTCTCAACTTACATGAAGAAAATAAAAATAATATAAAGTCATGGGTTAGTTACTCATGACAATAGTGACAAATCGTTTTCAGTAATATTTCAGTGGGAGTTCTTTTAGTAGATTAATTTCGATACCTTTGGGAAAAAATTCGAAAAGGTTTCGAGGATTAAAAATATATTCAATATTTTTTTAAAAAATTATTATAATATATATTAAATTACTTACATATTAAAAATAAATAAATATGAATAAAAAAAAACCAAAATTTATTAAAATTTTTGAAATTTCACGGAAAATTATCGAAATTACTGAAGAATATCAAAATTTTCGTTTAATACCCTTTTCGGTGAATCTCATAGCCTCAAATCACCCAAAAAATGAACGGTGCAATTAAATATGAATCACTATCATTTTCTTCACCGTTAACCTCCATTGATTATTTAAATATATAATTGTTTTGGGTGTTTCTGATTTTTCTTTTTCAACAATCCTGATCATCAGCCTCGTCATCTACATAGCGCTTCGTCATCTACATAGCGCTCCACGTGGCAGGGACAAGTATGGGTCGAAGCAACTTAGACAAGGGGAGCCTATTTCCTTAACTAGGACAAAATAATATTAAATAGCACTCAATTATTTACTTGGATGCCACGTGGCAGCTATGGCATATTGGCCTTAGTGTAATATCTTACAAACTTATGGTTAATTTAAAATTTCAAGATAAAAACAGCTTCTCTAAGCAACACATCACCTATATAAGAACGACAGATCCAGAGTACGAAATGGAGATACCAAGAGAGAGGGTGCGGCGCACTTTAGCAATATACCAGAACGAAAGAGAGTTGCGAACTTTAGCAGTTTTGGAATTCGCAAATTTAGGGCGTCCTTTTTCCTGCTTTCGATGAAGTTGTCGGGATTCCTGCAGTGTTACGGGAAGGCTATAGGGGAGCCGAGGCCAGAGAGCTCTCCGCGCACTGAAGAATCTCCGGCGGTCAGGGAGCTATCATGCGCCGCAACCGGTTCGGAGTCCCCTGAGCCATGCAAGAGTAAAACGGACCGGAAGACCGGTCGGAACCCCTTGGCCGGTTCGAGGTGGCAAACGTCGCTCGACGCTATTTCCGAGGATAAAGCCGTCCCCGTAGTTGTGGGAAAAGGTGAACGGGTGGTGGTAGTTGTGGGAAAAGGAGAACGGACGGTCAGATCTCGAAAGCATTTGGCGGGAAAGGCTCCCTCGACGGCTAAGAAACATGTTCCCGTAAAGAGAAAAGAATACCGGTAAGGTTTTATAATGACGAAAATAACCATTTAAGTAATATCAGATTTTTAAGCGTGCCTTAACGAATCAGGGGTAATATCGTATTTATCTTTCTACCAGTTTTCTTCTGATATATAACTGGAATAAGCCTAGGAAGATGAAACGATACTGAATTTTATGTGACCAAATTGCCCCTATATATTTTTGTAAGACCATCAAATATCTAGGTTTTTGCGAGCAAATTTTTTAGGGTCCTGAATGAATTGGGGATAGCATGGTCATTTAACAACGTAAATCCTCAATTCCATCTTTTGAGTTCTTTATAAGAAAAAAGTAAAATAAATCACTTTTAAATGACCACAATGCCGTTAGGGTTGCAGCCGGGACGAGCCTGAGCTCGGGTAAGCTCTAGCTCGGCTTTATCTAATACGAGTTGAGCTGGAGGTTGGTTTTAAGCTCTTCGAGCTCAAAAATTTCATGCTTTAGCTGGTCTCTTAGCTCTATGTTCTATTATAAAAAAAATTCTTCTAATACTTTTAAACTTATATTTAATTAAATATTCATTCTATAAAAGATTTAAATGCATGATTAAAAACAAGTACGCAACATATGAAATAAATAAATTATTTAATAAATTAGGATAAGTTAGGGCAATTCCTATTTACCCTTAAAAGTAATCGTTAAATAAACTTAAATCATTACTTTGAAGGGTAAAATAGACTTCTCAAAATTAATTACTTATATATATATATATATATATATATATATATATATATATATATATATATATATAAATCAAACCCGAGAGTCGAGTCAGCCTTAGCTCCAGCTATTCTTTTAGGGCAACCTATGATTCCACGATTCACAAGATTCACCTCAAATGAGATGATGGAGATTGATTTTTTCTCCTCCCAATTCTTCATACAATAGATCTTGAGAGCATGGTCCAACTATCACATGGTCACCATCACTACAAATGTGTGCCAAGTGAAATTAAAACTTAATCGTCTGATAGTTTTACCATAATCTCATGATTTATTGTGTAAAGATTGGTACTAAAAATTATCTCTTTTTTTTTTTTAATGGCATTTGGGTAAAAATCATGGTTGCCCGGAAAGAATCTTTAGTTGGTGCGTACACAGCTGCCTTTTTAAAATGTGAGCTAAAACTTACACACCAGATTTGTACCATGTCAAATGGATTGAAGTAAAAGATTTAGTATTTTTTGGACTTGTGCCGCACGGAATACCATCTAAGCCGTCTGATTTCAAGGTCATAACGTAAAGATTTGTGTGCCAAAAGTTGACATGAAACACCAATCTCGATCATCTGATTTAACACAGTCAACCAATAAATCACATGATTAGGTTTGACTATGGAATCAGATGATAGAAATTGTATTTTGTGCCAATCTTTGATAACACCAGTTTTTACAAAACAGATGGATTAGATGGTGTTTCAAATTATACACAAGCCTTCCAAAGAGATACCCTAGTTTAAAAAAGGTCTCAAAAAATGAAAATTTTACTTTTTAACCCATGTGCTACACTACAAATCTATACTTACACTAACTAAACAAGCTAATTAATGGCTATTAAGCCACATGGACCGTCTTAGCTTCTTACCTAATCTAAGACCATCCATTACCCAGATAGGATGGTGCTAGATGCACCCCCTCTTTATATGTCTTATGTCATTAAGAAGAGGATGGATCTATTAAATTAAGGATTCCTTTATTTGCACCTGCCGAATCTTTCAAGACACCAATGCTAAAAATCATTTCATCCTAGTCTCCCCTAAAGTGGATCTTGAGATCATTGACGTATCAGCAGTCGGGCTTTTTTTGGTTATTATTATTATGTGAAAAATTGGGATAAAAAATGATCCCCACTGAAAATACCTGGGTATTTTCAAAGATTTGTTAGGTACAAATAAAGGTATCCAACTCGGAGAAACGTGTCCTCCATTACTGAACCACATCTCAGCCTGGCCCACCACTGGTGGGCTCGATTCAGGCTTTAGACTAACAGGCTTGGCTTAAACTTAAAAGTTAGGTCTGGTCTCCGTCAATGGCACCGCCCAAACTTTATGCCCTTTTAGAGGTTGGTCACTCACTAAAAGGTGGTGGAGTCAAGGTGAAGATTCTTAGGGCTTCAATTGTATATGGCAGGCCCACAATCAGGCTCTCAAAAGATAATGTATAAGCCCGGCCTGGTATGCAGATCTAGCGAAGCATATGTCAGCTTCGCGTAGCTTCAAATGAGCGTAATTTACGTGTTGAGAAAATTGGTCTGGTCAGGTCGATCCCAAGGTTGGTCCCAGAGATTGAACTCTATAATGATGCTATTTAGGCACCACGAGCCATCCAAATACTTATTGAGTGTGAGTTTGTGCATCAGGTCTAAGATCATCCAAAACAAAACAAAAAATGTCATTTCAATCACTACTAATAATACTGAACAATGACTATTAAAATGAACGGTGACTATCAGTGTTATTTTCATACCATCACATCAAGTCTATATATATATATATATATATATATATATATATATATAAAGAGATTCCTAAATCTATATGCCATCAATCAACCCTTTGAAATTGTTGATGTTATAATTAATTGTTCTAATTAAGTTTAAGTACATACGTATTCTGTCATTCAACCATTCTACATTCTATGTGCACGTTGTGGGTAGCGTACAAAGAAAAAAAAAAAACATTAAAAATGCCTTCGAGATGAAGGTTCAACTCCATTTACATACAAAATAAATAAATAATTAGAAAAAAAAGTGTTAACTTACATTGCTGACATCATAATCTGATTTTGAAGCTTATCCATAATCTATCCGTCACCAAAAAGTCAACTTTCATGGTTGGCTTTAAGAGCATTGGTGGGGCAAAATTATCTTTTATAAACTTGATGATCTTACGATGCTAGGTAGGCATAGGGTTTAGAAATATACCCTTAAACCCTCGTATAGTCAAAATTTGATTCCTCCCAACTTGGCCTCAGGTATCTAGCGAGAATTTTCTTTTGGTGGGGATAGCGATAATTGACAGATGTTAAATACTTATCTACGAGCAGATCATATGCTACCCACTTCACCTTAATATGACAGATTGTTGGGGCTGGGACCCACTACACCATGGTTCAAAATTTCGGCCGAAATTTGAAAGTTTCGGATATCAATATATGGGTTTCAAAATTATGGATTCAGTTTCGGTTTTGGGTGGGACATTTTGATCCTTGCACTACACTCTAGATTTGAGGGCAGCCTATAAAAGAAGCTTAGTACATAAAATATTCATATTTATAGGAGAGCTACAACCTATAACACTGAATTTGAGTAGGCCTGTTCCTGGCCATTGACAACTCTACTTTTAAAAGTTTGGTAGAAGTTGAACTCTGCACTTTTGGCACCATTCAAAATTGAATATTGGTTATATCAGCAAAATAATCTTGAGATTGACTTTAGTCACCTGCATCAATTGCTGAGGTAGTCAATCTCAGACTTTTTAAAACGTAGCTAAATTTGCAATTATTTGAAGAAAAAACAAACAAATTCTGGCGGGGAGCATCCGGGAATTTGCTTCATTACTTCAAACAACTCCCCGCTAGAGCAAATAGGGTTAAGAGTTGTGATAGCAAACATAATTTTTGTTCTCTGTTAGAGGAAAAGAGCTGCTCTTTGGCCCGGGAGAGTTAATCCAAATGCATTGACGATTACTACGGGACAATATTAACTACAATCCATCAAAGTGACCAAGTTCGTGGTTCGGGAATAAATCGATTTGGGAAAATTTCAAAGAAATTAAAAAAGTATAGAAAAAAATGGAAAAAATTCGGGTAAATTACAAATAAAAATTATATATATATATATATATATATATATATATATATATATATATATATATATATAAACAAAGATTTTAATAAAAAAAATGACTATCTCCCTTTAAATATGTAGAAATATTCCCTCTTGTTGTTGTTAATTTGGTAATTTTGTCCCCTTTATTTTTTGGGTGTTTGTGAGGTTGAAAGGTTCTAACGAAAGTGAACTTTGTTTCAGGCATGTGGTAGTTCCTGTGCCAGTTCCAACCTTCTCTCCAATGGGCTTCTTATTTTGAACTATTTGACATAAATAGCTTTCCTCCTCTTTTTTATTAGATTTAATGAGGGAATGATTCTATGTTGTTATGCTCCACCAATTTATGATGAATCATTGTTGAAGAATAACCGGTCGTAAAATTGATCATCTTTTAATTACAATGTAAATCAGTTTGCATACTTCCATTGTAACTTAATGTTAAGGTTATGTGTGACTCTCTCTCTCTCTCTCTCTCTCTCGCTCTCTCTCTCTCTCTCTCTCTCTCTCTCTCTCACACAACCAAGATTTAGAGGTAACTTGAACTTGACCTGTTAAGCTTTAAACTCGCACTTGAACTCAACCTGGAACTTGAATATCGGCCAAAGTGTAGGCCGATAAGGCCAATATTAATCAATTTAAAACCTCGACCTGGAGCCAACTTTGACCTATATGACTGTATCTGCACCAATCCTCAACTTGACCTAAACTTGATATGATTACATTTTTGGGTTTGGACCTAACCTATTAACTACCTTTAGACCTTAATTATTTGAACTTTCAACCCGACCTAATTGGAGTTGTTCATGACCCACTAGTGTGTGTATATATATATATATATATATATATATATATATATATATATATATATATATATATATACACATGTAGTATATTTTATCTTTACTACAAAAATTAGATTATTAGCAGGCAGCCAAAAACTTTCGTTATTAAAAAAAAACTGTCGCTAATACCCTTGCCGCTAATAGTCTTAATCGCCTTTAATAGTTTTTTTTGTTAATAGTAGCAATTTTTTTATGGAAAAAACTGTCACTAATAGTCTTATTTTTTGTAGTGCTTTTACAAATTTTTTGCTTGCTTAACAAAAAAAATATATATATATGAGAAGGTTCGATTCCAGCTTATATGGGATGTCTCTCTCTCTCTCTCTCTCTCTCTCTCATTGGGGATTGAAAAAATTTGGTAAACTTCAGTAAATTCAAGAATAAGATGGTTAATATTCAGAAAATTATATAATATATTGATTAAAATTAAAAACCGAATTTTTGACTAAAATCTAGAGAGAAAGTATGAAAATTCACATATAATTCACAAAATTTGGTGATTAATTAAAAAATATATAATATTTTTTGAAAAAGTCGTGAATAATTATAATTTTATTTCTCTTTTTAAAAAAAGAATCAAAACATAGGAGAATTTGGTGGCTATGCCCGTGAGCATTGGTGAACAATCTTAACTAGGGGTGACAATGGGTTTGATGATTTGATCTACTATGGGCTAGCATTAGCTATTGAGCTTGAAGTTTGGGCCCAATTTTATAATTAGGCTGGAGCTAATTGTCGGAGCAGAATGGTCGAAACATATGCTCCCTTTTTAAATTAAATATTATAAGCTTTTTCCTAAGGTAGGCTGAGATTAATTTAATGTGAAATGGTTGTGCAAGGGAACTTCAAACATGAAATGATATTAATTTCATGTGAAATGATTTCTTGTAGAAATAAAACTTTTATTGTTTAATTAATTAAGCTAATCGTATATGATATTTTGTAATTTTATTAGCGTGTCCTAAAAAGAAATCTGAATTTAATTTTATGTGAAATAATTTCTTGTGGAAATAAAAAAAAATTTGTTTGATTACGTTTTTAATGTCACCTATTTCATCAAATTTTATATATATATAGAGAGAGAGGGAGCGGCTAAAATGGAGTGGACGAGTACGCAAGGCCCCCTCCTAAGTCTGAAAAAAATAAAGTGCTTGAGTTGGGGTGTTAGCATTTTTTGGCATTATCATTTATTATATTAATTTATTTGAAGAAAATTTGGGACCTCCAATTTTAATATAAGGCTCAAAGCTTTATAACTCCCTCAGTCAATTGCATGCCACGTGGTACCCAACCTTATTAACAAAAAAAATTATTAAAACTATTAGCGATAGTTTTTTTGTTAATAGCAGTAATTTTGACTGTCGCTAATAGTCTTATTTTTTTTTTTATAGTGCGGACAATTTAGATTAATCAAAGATGTGTGCCTCTTAATATAATGATAAATCATGATTCAGTGATTTGACATAAAAAAAAATATAAATTTAATAATGTAAGACCATTTAAACACCGTTCTTCTATTTAAATGTCAAGCAGAGCTATTACCCTTTTAATTATTCGGATGGATGTCAATTGATTCCACCACGTTTATTTTTTCGTTTTTTTTTTTTTTTTGATAAAAATTGATTCTACCACGTTATAGTGACACAAAAGTCATTTTTAGTGTGGTGGTTGTTGGCCAATAACTAACGGACAATTTAAATTTATTTATTGAGAGTTTTGTCTCAAATTGCCTTATAATAACGCTTCACGGATATCGAGGAAATTATACTAATACTTATTTTTAATAATTTGAGGAAATGCTAATATTTTAGTATAGATTAATTATATGTCACTGGCATCATAAGGTTATCAAACTTTTTGACCTTTAGGCCTTGATGTCCATGGAAGTCAATTTTGACCGGATTCATTGAAAGAAAGTTTGCTTCTTCTTTTTTTGTTATAAAAAAAAAGTTTTTATTTCATAATCATATGATTATAGTGGGAGATTTAATTTCTTTTACCAAGAAAAGGAGTAGATATGACCTCATACAACTGCTTTACACGGTGGTGGAGAGAGTCAACCGATTTACATTAGTCATTTTAAATGATTCATATGGATTGCCATCACTTATAATTATGGTTGAAAATCTCACCCGAGATGAGATGTTTTACCTCTTGTGCCTTCGCGAGATGAGATTTGACTATGATTCGTTTCGAGCAGCAACATAAAAAATATTAGTTTTATATTATAACTTATATAGGGTGTTAAGCTTGTACACTATTAAAAATAAACTACTCATTCAATTCTATTTGTATGCACGATACTATTTTATCTTACCGTATCCTATCTATGCAATGATCTTGTGATTGGCTATTATGGTGTCCCAAAATTTGTGGACACTAATATCGCTATTATTCTTACTTTTTAACGGCTAATATTAAAGATACTTCATCAGACGGAATATAATTGATTAATAGGTGTGATTCTTTTACTAAGATCTGTTCTAATTATGAACGATCACTTGGGCTATTTACTTTAATCTCAAACATTTGTCACATGGCATAACAGTGAGGTACTCTTTGATGGTGTAAGATCAAACGTCTATTTTAATGGTGTAAGATTATTCAAAATGTTATTTTCGTTATACGCCCCCGAGATGTGAGATGTCTCAGTCTCAATGTTGTTCAAGACAACTTGGAAATCCGAGATTTCAAACCATGCTCATATCATATCAAACCTTTCGAACCAACCTCTCTAATCGGATGGTTAAAGGTCTCTAATATGTGTGATTTACAAGCTAAGTCTCATAAAGAGAGAAATGGTAATGAAATTTTATAAGGGCTCGTTCAAGTGTTTTCTAGCATTACAAAAAATAAGGCTATTAGCGGCAGCCAAAAATTATCGCTATTAACAAAAAAATTATTAAGACTATCAGTGATGAGGGTATTAGCGACAGTCTTTTTATTAATAGCTAATAGGCTTATTTTTAGTAGTATAATTTTTTTTAGAAAAGTTCAGAATCTTGAAAACTCAAACTCTTGCAGATTCTTAGCAGACTCAGATTCATAATTTTTTCCAGATGCATGCATAAGTAACTTTGATTCTTGATTTTTCTCAGAGAATCTCGTAATCCTATCGTTTTTAAGTTCATATCAAAAAAGCTTAGAATTGGTTTAATGGGTAGTTGCTACGGTCGTAGCAATATTATTTAATCATCGATTTATGTGTTGTGCTTGAATTTGACTAAAATTTAATGTTAATGGGCTCTCAATCCATGCGAGATTGAGCATATAATTTCTTTCAAATATGATTGCATGTGGCATATTTTTTGGGTCCAATGGTGGACTACGTAAAGAATTGAACTTTTTTTATTTAATGATTTTGACGCATTTTCTAAAATGTAAGTGCATTAATTCAATTTTAAAATATTTTGTATGTATTAAATTTTTTATTTCTCTACATATCTTACTAAACTGCTATAGCAATTTACTTAGCCCTTGTTTGGCAAACCTTCTTCAAAAAGCACTTTCCAAGTGCTTTAAAGAGGTGGTTTACATGTTATCTTCTCGAGCACTGTTTTTTTTTTAAATCTATCACATGTTGAAAATGACATTGTGTGAAAACAATATTGGGCAGTTTCATAATATAACACCAATTTCAGCTAGAGGTGGTCATGTCTTTAGGTGAAATGTGCTTCCCACCTAATATTTTTTCTCTTAAAAAGTACGTTAGATGGCCAAATATGGCCATTGCTTTGTGACACTTAGGTTCTTGATCCAAACTCCTTTATTTTCTCCGAAAATAAGAGCGAGAAAAAGGGCCCAATTTATAGGTACTATCATTTGTAATCCTGGATTCTTTCAATAAAATCATAATTGCAACTAAAGGTACCCCTTATTATATTTACGAGGATAAGAACCAGAGGTCCGGAAGGCAACAAAAAACAGTGGGTCCAATGAAAACTTTCAAATACACTCACTAAATCTTTGAGGGCGCCCAAGCTAAAAACCCATTGACTGTTTTAAATGAGACAATGGAGATTATTTTTCGTCCCAATCTTCCACACAACGTATCTTGAGATAATGGGTGTATCATCAAATAGCTAATTTTTTATTTCAAGCGTGATGAATGTCACATGATTTAAAGGTAACTTTTTTGGGTTGTGTGCCATGTGAAATAAAAAATGACTGTCTAATGTTATACTCAGTGATCTCAAGACCAATTGTACATCAGATTGAAGTGAAAAATGAACTCCATCTAATTCAAAGCAATTAATGGGATTTCAGCATGGGTGCCTGAATATATCGGTGAGTGTACTTACATTGTTATATCTCCTTGATGCAATTTATTCATAACAAAAAATAAGACTATTAGCGGCAGTCCCCCTATTAATAAAAAATTGCCTCTAATATCCTTATCGCTGATAATCTTAATAGTTTTTTTATTAATAGCGACAATTTTTAATCTTATTTTTTGTAGTGATCGCAATAGCAAGTCGGACTCGATCTAAATTCTCCTCCAATAATTTTGTTTAGAAGGTTAATAAAGCAACTTTACGATATATATATATATATATATATTTTGATGTCGATCGCCTCAAACGCATTGCACGTAGCATCCATCTTCATCACAATTAATAAGGGTTGCAAATGAGTGAGCCTACACCGATCATTATCATCTTATCTCATCTATTTGGCGTCAACATTGTAATTTTTTATTTTTTTAATAACCTAAGCATTCGAGCATATTAACAGACCCAACTAACTAATCCAATATAAAATCCCTAGGGTGGCCTCAGGGAGGATTCAAACTCAATTCTCCTGCTTGGTGAGACGGATATAGACCTAGCCATCACACCAAATCCCTTGAGATTTCAAGTCCTATTTCTCGTTCGTTTTGGGTCAAATTCTATCAATCTATAGTCCATTTACCTGATCAATTCTCATGTCTTCCAGTTGCTAGAACCTATCTTTCATAGAGCTTCGATTTCATCGAATGGTTGGTGTTAAGTGGGTGGACCCAATCACCACTTCAAGGTGCTCGGGTCATTAAGTTGTGCACAAAACTGAAATAATCTCAAAACGCAGGTTGCCATCTAGATGGACTCAGATTAAACATTATGGTCACGAGAGGATTCAAATCATTCCATGAGAACACTTTAGTTTACTCAAATGTGAGTCGTTGCCTAGTGCCTGTAATATATGGGCTTTCATAGTACATTTGTTTAAGCACTTGATCAGATGGTAGAGATCATTCAATTAAGCAATTGAGATCATTTTATAAGGTGAGGGGAAGGTCACATTTTCATATGCCACATAGCACGATCAACCTGAAACAACTCCCATTAAAAGGTTAATCAGCCATGGGACATTTGATTTGTATTTTTTTATTTTTTAAACTTTTTTGACCTCCATTGCCCATTTTGACTGATCGCAAGGCCTTAAATAGGCCTGAAATCCAAATCTTGACCACTCGAGACTGGATAGAGAGCAATGTGCTCTTTGCCCTCTCTCTTCCTTTTATTTGGCTTATAGAACTCGACAAGTCGAGATCCGATCTTGACCCGTCGAGATGGACAAAAAAATAGGTGCTCTCTGGCTTATAGAACTTGACAGGTCAAGATAGATTGACAGAAAAAAATAGGTGCTTTCTGCCCTCTATCCAAAACATATTTTTTTTTGTTTAAACTACAAACCTTGACAAGTCGAGATCCAATCTCGACGTGTCAAGATAATGAGAATTCAGAGAAACTACAAAAAAATAAGACTATTAGCGACAGCAAAAAACTACCGCTATTAATAAAAAACTGCCGCTAATACCCTTGTCGCTAATAGTCTTAATAAGTTTTTTATTAATAGCGGCAATTTTTTGGAGCAAAAAACTACAACTAATAGTCTTAATTTTTGTAGTGAGAGAAAGGCTCTCTCTCTCTCTGCCCACTATCCCAAATAAATAAATAAATATATATATATATATATATATATATATATATACATCTCGACAGGTCGAGATCCAATCTCGACCTGTCGGGATAGACCAAAACTGCAGAATGGTCTGCAATTCTACTCTATCAACTCTCAATCGATTTGAGAGTTCGTCTAAGCACCGTAGAAAATGGATCTCTTGGCACACAAGGTGCCTCATATTTCTTATTAGACTGCTCATTCATTATAAAACAAGGAATTGTATCATCCTCATACAATTGTTCTCTTGGTATTAGAGGGACATCACTAATAGGTTAGCTATCTTCCATAGTTTTAATCTTTTTCTTTCAATAATGTCGTCCTTATTATCTATCTCATGTCTGCTTCTAATAGTCATGGTCGCAATCTCGTGCTCATGGGCATGAATAGTTTCTTCTCTCAAATTTTGGTCTTACAGAATACTTATTGGTTGACTAGGCAATAGGTCTTCCTCCCTAGTGATGGCAATAGTCAACTGCCCTATTTGATGTTCAATTCTCGCAATAGACCGAGTATGAGAATTGAGTAATATAACATGGTTAGATTGGATTTGAGTTCGTCTACTATAGTTAAAGCTTGCTCTTTGAAACGTACAATCCATGGGGATTGCGAGTATTGTGAGTCAAACTAGGGTTGGTTTGAAAATTTTGATATAAAAAGTTGATTTAATTCACAACTCTGATTTTGTTCCCATCAATTAGGACAATTTTTCTTATATTCATCTTAATTTTGGTACGGAGTCTCATAATTTAAATCATAAAAATATGAGGACATCGGAATTGTGGGAAACTCTATATCACAAAGACATAAGTTAGAAAACCAAAATAATACAAATACAAACGTACCTAACTAAATTTGAAAACAAGCGTACGTACATTCGCCTCTCGCAGGTGCCCCCTTCGAAGCTTTGGTAAACTCGTACCTCGGTCTATAAATTTGCAAAATAATAACACTACGTCAAATTAGACGAAATAAGACTGCCTAAAGCCGTCGTATTTTAAAAATAAGACGGCCTAAAACCGTCCTCACGTCCATTCTTTTTTCGGACGTCTTAAATATATAAGATGGTAGGAAATGACTGTTTTCGGTAATCCTAATATAAGACAGTCCAAAGCCGTCTCATATTAACCACTGAAGACAATCACCAACCATTTAATAAGACAGCTCATGACCGTCTCTAATACAACGTCATTTATTTAGAGACGGTCCTAAGCTGTCTTATTTATTATATACCGTCCTATTTTAAAATTTTGAAAAAAAAATAAAATTTAAATTAGACGGTCTTACAAAGTCATTTTTTAAAAATCGTAATAAAAATAAATTATAATTATGGGAAGGGCTGTGCCGCAGAATACTTTGTTCATCAATCAGAAAATTACAAATAAACATACTTCATAGTAAAACCATAAATTTACCCTATTTATCTAATGGAAATTTTACTATTACAAATTTACCACACATAATTATGGGAAGGGCCCGATGCACATTACAACTCGGCATGTATTGTTTATGAGTAGAACACCAAGCCCCTCGGTTCATTCCCAGAACCAATGTTGTCAAAGCCTCTAGCTCTCTATCTGATTGAATCCCTAAATATAGCAATGAAAGAGAATTGATCACATCCCATCTGTTCTGAATCAGAAGCCTAGTGCTTAATTGTCCCAGATATAAATACTTGAGTGTCCTTATCACACATATTGACCTAGAAAACAAAAAAAAAACCATTAAAACAGAGGAAAAGAATTGAAAAATGGCAACTTTTTCTCTTACAGTAGCTCGTTTCTTAGTTGGATATATACAACATCAATTCAAAACTGACCACCTAATAGTACGTCCATGGCCTCAAGATCCACTGTGTGGAAGGTTGGGATGAAAACCCATCTTCATCGTCTGATTCCATAGGCTTGTTTTCCCGCGTAGGCGCCGTCAATAATTTGGTAGGCAAATGAGCTACTAACAAGCAAATGCCCATCAATTTATACACACCAATCAGTCCCTAGTGCAAAAGAGAAGACAATTTAAATCTGCATTTCGAAACTATAAACCGAAGAGGCCATAACAGTGATGAAGCTACTAAGTAACACTAACATCCAAGACCCAAGAAATCCGACTGATCCAAATAAAATAACAAAGAGAAGATAAATATAAGCAAAAACATAACAATTACCAGTTGTTCCTTAGCGACGCACATCAGCGCCTTCCTTAGATCTTCTCCAGTGAAATCGTCCCCAAAACTCTGCATAAGCCCTTCATAAAAAATAGCGGTCTTTCATAAAAATAAAAGAGATGGAGAAACCGTCAACCTACATAAAGTTTAACTATTTGCCTTTGATGGAAAAAATGTATCATGTCAAAAGCTTATACCAAGAGAGCTTCTAAACTTTCATCACCTTAATATTACATTTAGAATGAATAGGCAACAAGTTAACAATCACTTAATGCTTAAACGTAAAGCCTAGATTCTATACCAGTTAAACTAAGTACCTTCTTAAACCTATTAATGGCCCGTGGATCTGTCTCACTTAAAAAATCGAGTCGGGTATCAAGTGGACCTGAATACATTTTCCTTACAGCCCTATTGCTATAGATGATTTGAACCGGCTCCTAATGGCTTAATATGCTCAACTCATAACTGGACGGACCTGTTTGGGCCCCCAAACTTGGGATATAACTGTAGGTATTTGGCCTATTGGAGGCTCAAATTATATATGGCCCTGTTCAACAATAACCGTTGGCTGAATTTTCTTTTTATCTTTTTACTTCCCACGGGATGGTAAAAAAGGGCTTAGACTAGAGTGTCTACCCATTATATGCTGTAAAGCAATCCACACATTTGTGTGAATTCCAATGCATGGAAGTCCGTGCACGTCATGCAGTCACACAGATGTGTGGACTGCCGTGTTCACTCATGATTCTTAAAAAAATAGCCATGTGAAGTACAAAAGCAAAATTTCCTATATGATTGACATTTGCTATTTTCAGCCGTTTGGTAAAGAGGGGATTTCTTGAGTGTGATTATTCTAAGCCTGTTCTTACTAATTATAATGAAATTCAAGTAATAAGCAATTAACTTCCAACACTATACCAACAATCAGTTCTCCAACGATCCAACCTATATATAAACAAGATCATCTTCATAAGAAGACTGTATCCTTTTATTACACAACTTCGTGCAGAGTTTTAAAATATGAAAGGAAGTGACAGGGCAGTTAGCCACTAGTGAAGTCCAGCCAGCAGTAGCCCCATTAATTTCTTCTAAATTCTGAATGAGGGCTAAGGCTCGGCATATTTGGGCGGGCTCCGGTTGAGCTTTGGGCAATTTTAGCTACTGATTTTTTTTTAAAAGTTCTCTTAAATTTTTATTCCCCTTAAAGATAAAGAAACATACTTCTAATGAAAGAAAAATAATTCTAAGATCTCTTTTTAGGACTATTTGTTTGATAAATCTAACCACAATACAAAGTGCTATATATTTTGGTAGTTTAAATATAAAGAAAGATATGGGTCGGGGTGAGCCAGGCTTTAACTTCTTAATCCCTTACCTGGCCCGACGGATAGCGGGCTTTTGGTTTCAAGGCCCTATCCCTGCCCTCTTACACCATTTTTAAGCCCTAGCCCTAATATTTTAGGGTCAGGTTGGGCAGGCTGATATACCAGCCCGGTCGTATTAACAGCCTTAGTGCCTAGGTTTTGAAGTTTTCATAGGAATGATTATTATTATTAAGTAATCATTAAAGCTTAAAGAATGTATAAAAATCAACAGCGGGTCGTTAAACATAGAAGCTCTAACTTGGAGGAAAGTGCCACCTTTATGAGTTAGTTGGTCATTCAAAAGTACTGAAAATTCAAATGTTGAATTGTTGATCATTAATTTCATATGAATGAAGGATTTTCAAAAATAAAAGCGTCTACTTTACCGGGGAAGCACTCAATATCTGAGCATTTTGCAGAGAACTGAACAAGCCCTTTGACTGTAACTAAAGGAAGGTGGCTCTCTTTTTCTGTTAATTAACTTGGAAGATGGCTACATGAATGCCTATAACTTATAGAGAAGAGCATCGTCGTTATAACCTATGGGATAGCTATTTGAGTCCAATTTCACACATGATTTCTGCTTTGGACTGAACTCGTCACCCGGCAATCCTAAGTCACTTCTCACTAATTCCCCTAATTAGTTTTCCATTTTTCTACTTCCATCGCGATCTATTGTATAAATACCGCTTTGGGTCTACTATGGACATCCTTATATCATCTCAACCGACTTTTTCATCTTTTATCCAGATTTAGCCTTCGTCCTGTTTTCCTGATGCATAATCAGAGGAAAGGGACCCCACCCAAAAAAACAATAATCAGACTACCCTTAAACTCCATGTTACATGTTAAAGCTGTTGCGAACTTCAGTGGCCATCTCTAAGGAATATGCAAAAAATGACTGGTGCACCAACACTATATAGTGCCTGCATGATATGACAACTTGGGTCGCGCAGGTTGTTGATCGAGATGTAATGGTTTTCTTTTATTTTTTACCATTTGAAGGGGTAATGCCTTTGCCATAGCTCGTTTATTTTAAATTGTTTTCTTGGCTGTTGTTGGCTTCTTTTTGGAATGAAGTTTGGGTACTCATCAAAAAAATGTTACATGTGAAAGTTTTTATATATGTCCCAATATGTAGAAAGCTGTTCATATGATCATATCTAACCTAGGGGGATATAGCTCAGTTGGTATAGCTTCGCTCTTGCAATTGGCTTGTTAAGATTAGGCATATAAAAATGAGTTGGTATTAGGCATATAAAAATCAGTTGGTATAGCTTCGCTCTTGCAATTTGGAACACTTTTCCAGTGGCAACATCATGTGTGTCATCTGATTTGAAGTTCATGATCTAAGGATCTATGTGGTGTCAAAGATTGGGGCAAATAAACATCTCTAATCATGTGATTCAAAGTAGTCAATTCCTTTTAAAATTAAACAGCAATCATGTAAATATCTGAACTACATAATTACTTACTTGTCCACAAAGATGTGCTTCACCGGGCCAAACTTCGAGCATTCATCATGAACATCTTCTTTTATATCCAAATCAAAGTCAGGCTCAGTCTGCAATACAACATATAGGCCAGGTATTACAACTCAAAACTATATGAGAGGGAAACCAAATAAAATGGCAACAAAAAGAAGACCAGGACCAACCAACCAACCTCCACTGTTGCGTCAAACATATTCTTTAGTAGTAAACATTCACTAGGGACTCCAATGGTATCAATACGAGGAGCACTTACAGCAGTAACTGGGCCGACTGAACCTGGCAACCCAGCAAGTGCAGGCACAGGAGCTTGCCCAAGTGAGCTCACAAGAGGAGCAACCACAGGAGCAACACCAAGAAGTGGGGTTGTGCTGGTAGGGTGAGGGCAGGACCATTGACAACAGGAGTGCCAAGTACACCAGCAATACTGCAATGAGAGAAGTTGACATTAAACTTACGGTTAAAAATATAAAAATATTAAATATTAAATAAATAGAAAAGAAGCAGAAGAAGAAAACGACAAAGTTGGCATTAAATTTAATGGCAAAAGGGACATTGTACAAGCTCAACAACATCAAACCTTGGTGCAGTGCCACTGCGATCCAACGTTTGCATGAGAAGGGCTCTAGAACGAGCATTCAGAGACCGTCAATCAAAGGCGAAATAGTAAGTGAAGAAATAAGAACTCACTTTTTACATCATGATCCAAGCTACTACAACAGTACAGAAATCACAGCATCCCTAGTGTTAAGCTCTCTGCGTTATGATTTCGCAAATGGCTATCATGTTTTGTCTATGTGTTTACTCTAATATTTGTCATTATTTTAATAATTAATACTAAACTCATCAATTAAATGGTTAGCATCCTCTGTTTTTTTTTTTGTGAAAATTATTTGTATTCAATATAAAAACTATACATATGTCTTGGAAAGTTCAAAAAAATATATGTACGCACTATTGGCATTGCAATCTAGAAAAACACAATTCGGAGAAAACCATAATAGTTACTAGGGCAGATGTAGGAAACCCAAAATCAATGGAAAATATTTACATCCAAGAATACTAGAGAGTCGAAAAAACATTCAAATAGACAGAGTACAAAAAAATCAAAACACTCCCTAATGGATTGCATCTTGTTATAGCTGTGATTCTTTAATGAAAATATATTCCAATGATAGATAGGCACTTGGACACAGAGAGCTTAACACAAGGGTGTTACTGTGATTTTACCTGACGTGTTTAACAGTATGATGTGTTCTCTGTATTTTGTAGGTGGGTTGTTGATATCATGACCTATATGGTCAAGGCTATGTGACTAATACAGCAAATCAGTTAAGCTATGGACTTTGTTATAAGATTAGGTGTGTGTAATGACAAGGGTCAAATGAAGTGTTGTCTTCCAGGCTGGTTGTATTAACACAACCTGACTGTAGGAACAAGTTCAAAAGGGTCAAATGACTCTGTATGATGAAACAGAACCTGTAGAGTTGGTTTAAAGGGGTTTTCCTAGTTTCTGGTGGAAGGGTCTGGTTCTCTTATTGATGAAAGCTTCGGCTGAATTCACTATTATATAGAATTCAGTCAGCTTGGCTACACTTAGTAAAATGACACAGCTAGCACTCGGGTCAATCTTAATGACAACCTTGGTATGGGCACGAAAAATTTTGAGTGTCAAATCTCGAAAGGTCAAAAGTGAGCTTTCGCAGATTTGAGCCTCAGAGATAGCAGTGCGACTCCTACGGCTTGACCATTTGGATAAAAGGAGATTGAGCCCGAGTTCCACTGATAGCACTTCGGTTGGACACCTAATACCGGCTCGTACTTTTTTAGTATTCCATTCAGATTTATATCAACTACTTTATCTAGATTAGGCATGAGTAGGACTTGGATGCTATGAAGAAATCAACCAATAGCTAGCTTGCATATTTGGCTTAGTATAGGGAATACCGAATAGGAGAAAATATTGGTTGGAATACAAGGATGAGGTGCTGCAATCGAAGAGAGAGTCCTAGATACACCTCATTAGAAATTATTTACCCATTACGACTTAAGAGGTCCTCAAATATAAATGTTAAACAGGTCTATAGAGGAGAGGAACAGGGAGATTTCCGTATTTTCCACAGAGAAATTTGAAGAGAAGCACTAAACCAGGATATAGAAGTTTGATGGAGTTAAATCGTCAGATCGACAAAAAAATAGAAACCATGCGAGATTTCTAATATAATAAAAAATCACACTTTTCAACCGTTAGTCATTTTTTTAAACAAATTAACAGGTAAATGAAATATTTTAAAACAGATCAATGGCTTGCTTCAGCAGATTTGAATCAGAAGTCAGTAGCATTTTTATTTATTTTATTTTTTATTTTTTGTTCTCAACAAATCAACAAGCAAACAATCTGGATTTAGTAGATTTGGGTCAGAAGCTACCAGACAGTTCATATAATATGTATCTCGTGTATTAGAGTCATGAGCATTGAGCAATGAAGATTACCTTCAATGAGAGGCAGCAGGCGGCGACAGCAACAGCTGCGGCGGCAGCAGGTAGCAGTTGGCAGCAATGGAGATCGACGGGATGAACTAGGAGAGGGAGAGACTGGGAGAAGAAGAGACCAGATGTGTCACGCCCCAAAATTCTATATACCGCGAACTTCGGAGCGTGAGCAAATTCAATAATCAAAACAGAACTAAAGGTTAACCAAAACACTTCATCCACTATTTCATTCATGATCACAAAATAAGGGTACATCATTGTTACAATCCATTGTTTATCGTGAATACAATTACAATTCCGAAAGCCCTTACAACCGACACAAGACCTGGCTGACTCCTTGGCTCTAAATTAGGAGGTCTTCTAACGTCTCTTCTCGCGGAGTTTGGTGCTTAACTTGATTCGTCGCTGCAATGTTAACAACGGGAGTGAGATAAACTCAACAAGTGACCCCCTGATAATATCTAGTAGGCTACGTCTTAATAACAAGATGAAAACAATTCATAGTTGATCATTCTATCGATTTCGATTGAGGAGTTGTATATATGTAAACAGTTTCACCGATTGTTCTCAATACATTGCATGTGCACTATCATCAAGTATGAATGAGGTGTATATGTCAAAAACATGAAGTTTTTCTTTAAAAGGAAAACAAAGGAAAATAACTTAACATCAGCGGCTACACATTTATAAGTGTAGGTTCTACTACTATAGTACCGGATCCATGGTACAGCCACATGTGACCCCTTTGGACTTCACCTCCGTCCAGGTGGTCCTTACCACATCACATTACATGTCTAACTTTCACGCCTTACCATGGCAGGTAGGTAGGCAATCGCATTCATATAAATGAAAGCAATAACACGGACATTCGTCCGAAACCCATGCCTGCCCGATGGGGGGATCCACACAAGAAATATCATATATTTATATCAATGCACAACGTATGCGATGGAAAATCATGTGTTCAATAATTGATGCCTTTCATAATCCAAATGGTATTCATGATGCTTTTCAAAAAGATGTGAATACTATCGTCCATCCATTTTCCTAATCATTTCCTCTTCCTACCAGTTTATGATAATTCATGCAATAATCATGCTTACCCATATGTTCAAATACATGACATGCCATCAAGAATCAACTACGATTTACTTTATGTCAGAACTTGAATTAACAATCACAATTATGTAGAGATAAATGAACAAATCCTTACCTGGTTATTCTAGCATACTTATAATATCATTACCAAATAATGTTTCACAGATGTATCACACTACCTAAGGGTTTCAGTTCATAATTATAGGGTTGCGCGTAATCGCGTATATATATATACTATTTACTTAGTACTAATTTACTTAATCAAAATCATGTGATAAGGGTAGGCCACTTGCCTTGATGCGCGCTTCCTTGATGATCGCGATGGGGGTGGTTGAAGTTCGGGTCGCTCGCCGTGTTGCCTGCATGAGAACAGCAGTGTGTTAGCACTAAGCGATGTCTCGACCAAAGAGTTGAATAACTACGTGGGGATTATGAGTTAGGGGTTGAATCAGTTCACGGAAGGGTCAGCCGATAGGGTACCGATTGGGATGGGTCGAGTTTCAAGATCGAATGGGTCTTGACACGCCGATAGGGTATGACGATCGAGTAGGGCCATAACACTGGGGATATTACGAAATGCAACCACCTTAAAATCCTTTTGAAATCCATGATAGGGACATATTTTTGTAAACACTTAAGGACATATTCTATAATAATTGACTGATTTTAAGCCTGGTAAATAAACATATTCAAAAAAAATGTTTTATAAAATGGGTTAGGAATTTGGAAATGTCCTTGACTGCCTATGGGTTATAAACCATCATATATTTTAATGGCAAAATTAACATAAATGAGTAAATGGCTAGGTTTTTAAAATGATAATTATACTATGCATATAAATAAATATATTTTTATACCTTATACCATACATATATATATATATATATATATATATATAAACAGAAAATGAGAAATGAAATGGGAGGCTTAAGGCTACCGGCTGTGATAGCACAGAGAAGAAAAATAAAAATGGTTGAGGGCTGCGTATGGCACGGGAGGAAGAAAAGGGGTGGGATTAAATGATCGTGATGGCCGCAGGGGCATCAGATGGGCGATAACGATCGCTCCGATGATCGTGGCTGGAGGTTGAGCCAGCCCCAGGATAAAAGAAAAGAAGATGAGGGATAGCAGAGAGAGAAGAAGAAGAAGAAGAAGAAGAAGAAGAAGAGGACCTTACCAGTTGAATAGTGGGTTGGAGAAGAGGGGGTCGATCCTTATTTATAGCTAGAAAAGGAGGAGGGTTGGTGGTGGCGTGTGCAGGCGAGCCTGCCGTCGAACGGCGCCGGACGACCGGCCCATGCCGAGCTCCATGCCTCCGTAGCGGGGTTCTCGCTTCAGCCTCAGTGTCTAGTTCGACTGATGGATGTAGGTGGGAGAAGGTTTTGGGTGTTGAGCAGCAATAGGAGAGAAGGGTTATAAAGGTTTTAGGTTGGGTCTGGTCTGGGCCAAGAGATGGGTCGGGTTAGCCTGGTTTGGGTCTTCACAAGATGACCTAGGGTTATTTTTAGAGAGATGAGAGAGGAAGTGGAAGAGACTTGTTGAGAGAGAAAGGGAGAGAAGAGGGAGAAGAATAGACAGGATGAGAGAGCCGTCTAGTTTAGATGGGTTAAGTTTGGGCTTTTTTTGTAATTTGCTTTAGATGGGTATCGTGATAATAAGTCTATGGTAGCCATTAATTGTACACGAAAACGATGTGATTGCACCTAGTTAAGTTAAATTTGTCCCTGCACCGGATTGAAGTGAGTGCACCTAAAATTAAAAAAAATTGCACCATAATTATTTTTTACTCTCTATTTAGACCATTTTCTCTCCCCTCTCTGGACCTCTCTCTCTCATATAGTTTCTCTATGACTTCCACCAACTTTCCCTTTTCTTTTTTTTAAGCCTGCTCACTCTTTTGAATGTTTTCTCTCATGGGTAGTTATAGAATAAGGAGTTTGAGTTTGGTTTACTTCTCTTTTTACTTGGTTGTTGAAACTTATCTCCATTTTAACTAAATTCTTGCTTTTTTATGAATCGATTTGGTTCAAAGAATTACTTAGTCTGTTGGGTTTGGGTTTATGTAAAACCCTCATCTTTCCTAGGAAAATTTGAATTAGAAAACATAGAGCTACAGAAGATTAAATCAGTTTGTTATCTATAGCTCCTTGCAGCTGTTTGGGGTACCATGTTTTTGCAGCCATTTGGGGTACCATGTTCTCTCTCCCCTCTCTAGAAAGTTCTCTCTCTCTCTCTCTCTCTAGACTATTAGTTGCCTTTTACCGGCCGCTAAAACCCGCCAGCAAAAATCAGAGGAGTCCCCATGCCTACTATTTCTCAAGCACTCGGAGACAGCTTTTTCTTACCCTTACTCCACTATTATTTTTGAGATGTAGGTGATGACTTTACTTTTGATCAATGGAAAGAGGTCTCTAAACTCTCCTAGGAATCAAATCAGGTTGATGAAACTCCAATTTTAAATTTTATGAATAAAGAATTTGAAAGTGAATTATAAAAGTTGCAAAACCTAAAGATAAATTGAAGTCGCCACCACCAGAAAACAAGACTAAGAAGAAGGCATCAATGGCAGCCATTTTCATTACCATGTTCTTCTACCTCTACTGCGGATGCTTTGGCTATGCAACCTTTGGGAACGATACATCATAGAACCTCTTGACAGATTTCGGATTCTCTGAGCCATTTTGGCTTATCAGACTTTACTAATGCTTGAATTGTTCTTCGTCTCCACACCTTGTAACTCTCGTCTCTTGGTCTCCTCTTAGACTCTTAAGTGTCTGAAAGTGTTGGTTTTAAAAAATGATTTAAACTTTTATACTCAGGTGCAACCACTGGGTAACTTAGGTATTTTGAAAAAAAGAATAATTATTAATATTTTCGCTTATCTGGTGTTATCACATGAATTTGGTGTGCAATTAATGACTCCCTAAGACTATTTATGCCGTCTAATTAATCGTGATTAATTTTCATGCCATTATTTAGTATGCCTTTGTCTTACTGCCAAATTTAAGACAGTAATATACGGTCTTATTTAAATATGAAAAAAGATAATCTTATTTTATGTCTTTTATAGATTATTTTGACATAGTATAAACTATGATTAGAGATATACTAAGACAAAATTAAACTAAGAGACAATAATTTAACAAAAGTCGTAGTCCCCGGCAACAGCTCCAAAACTTGATCGTTAAATAATGTAAACCTTGCAAGTGCATAAGTGTGTGGAACTAGGGCAAGTAGTAAGGGGATCGTACCACATGGATTATCTGTTTATCTAAATTAAAGTCTCGATTAGAAAAAAAATTTTAAAAGTAAAATATAACTATGATTATCTAGAGAAAGCAAGAAAAACATATTTGGAAAGCAATAAAGAAAACAGTCTAGGATCCCTCTTAATCGCAGATTCATAATTAATTCGCAATTCTATTCTTACTCTAATTTGAATATGGGGTAATAATCTTCTCTTCGCTACAAGCTAAAGTTAGGTAAAACAATTAGATCCTATTCATAGTCCTGGATTAGTTGGGACGATATAATCCATCTAATCTCTTGCGATCTAATTCAAAAGCACCATTGCATGAAACCTATTAAACTAAACTACGAGTATTAATTTGATGGTGAATTCCCTATAAAATCTAATCTTAATCACTACAAAATGATTATGATTATCAAAAATAGAAAGAAAAAGTTTTAAAATCATTCACAACAAGTCACAAATAAGAGTGAAACACAATCATACAATTATTACCATAAGAGAATTCAAAATAAAGTAAGAAATATAACTTTAAATTAATTACTCAATTTTGATTTATAAGATATCACAAACTTCATAAACTAGCCACACATCGTTATTCTAATCTTCATCATCGGAGTACAACTCTAGGGGTGTATTCGATTCGATTTGGTCGGTTTTGGATTAAAACCACAAACCAAACCGGTCCTAATCAATTTTTAAATTTTTAAATCAAACCAAACCATCTGACTCTTAAACCAAACCATCTGACTCTTAAACCAAACCAACCCGATTCAATTGTGTTCAGCTTGGTTCAGTCAGTTTCGGTTTCCCTATAAGTTCTACTCGCACATCAAAATTTTCTCAACTTCTCAACCGATTTTCCTATAAGTTTTATTTTATCGTTTTAGGATTTAGGCATAGGCTAAAGACAAAGGTAGAATTTTATATAAAAATATGCATTTTACTTAAATGCCCTTTAAAATTAATTAACACCCCCCCCCCCCCCCCTATATATATATATATATATATATATAAATTACATTTGGTTCGGTTTGGTTTTGGCTTGGGGAGGCTTGGAATTGAAACCAAACCAAGCTTTTTGGTTTTCCTTTTTTCCAAATCAAACCCAGACAGGTACCTGTCCAAACCGGACTAAACCCAGCGGTTTAGTTCAGTTTGGTCGGCTCGGTCCAAAAAATGCACAGCCCATACAACTCTGAATCGATTATATAATGATAGTTTACAATTCTCTCAATTTCACAAATTCTCAAAATTTAAAAAATTATTGAAAATTACCTCTAGAAAACTTATGAATTAAAATGCTATCTCTAAACCTAAACCTATGGTCCTTATTTATAGATTCATAGGGCCTATGTACAATAAGATAAACTATGAAAGAAACCCTAAAATGACTCTAATTACAAGTAGGAAAGAAGGAATTCTAGAGCTGCTTGTTCCTAGAAAACATATCAAAATTGTTTCTGAAATTCCCATCTTGACAGGTCAAGATCCAATCTCGACCTGTCGAGATTGACAATTTTGGCTTTCACTTGTGGAACTCGATAGGTCGAATTTGGATCTCGACATGTCGAGTTTTATATTTTTTTTTCCTTCTTCTAATCTTGACAAGTCGAGATTGAACTTCAACCTATCAAGTTTAGTGTTTCTTTCTCTTTTTCTTTCTTTCTTTCTTCTCTTTTGGGGCTTTGGCTTTCTTTTTTTCTTTGTTCGGTTCTTTAACTCTTTTCTTTCATTTATCCTTTAAATCCTTCTACACATGAAAACTAACTAAATAGAGACATTAGTCATCGTTCAAGGCCTAGCAACGCCAAGATTTTGATTTTTAATGTAAGGTTTTAAAGATTGATCAGAGAGTGAAAAGGAGCAACAACTGCTCTTTGTTACTACAGAAAAATTGTCGGGATAGAGAAAGATTGGAAGAAGATAAAAGGGAGGGTGTTCTTTGAACTACAAAAGATAAATAACCCTCTTTAAAAAAGACATAATTTTTCATGCTCTTTTAAAGAGAGATGTTTTTCATATTTTAAAGAGTAGCTTCCCATATTTTCTTCCTCCAATAATTCTCTCTCCTCATTCATTTGCAACAACAAAAGCCAACAACTGCTCTTTTCTACTCTTCTACTCTTCCACGGCAATGTCAAAGATTGCCCAAAAGTTACACTAGGAGGCTTGAAACTGGGAGAGATCCTACAAAGCTTACTTTGAAGCTTAGATTGAAACGGACACATATCGGTTGGGTCTGTGGCCGGTGCATACCGGATATCAAATATGTACCAGCTATGTCGACCGATATTAAAGCACCATTTTTTTATTTAAAAATATTATATATATATATATATATATATATATATATATATATATATATATATATATATATATATATAAAATTTAAAATAAATAAAAAAGCTTATTCAGAAGGTATTTTAGGTATTATATTCAATTCATGTCAAATAGATATGGAACATATGAGCCAATAGCAGCCGATATAAACTGATATAGTATAAATATCGCTAGTTGAAACTATGCAATTTGAAGTTTTCAAGGTATGTTATATTCTCAAGGGCACTGTAATACAATGGACAACTTTTTATAGACAATTTTGCAGGCAGCTTATGTGGCGCGACATGACTAGCTGCACATATAGTGGGGCCTAAGCACTGCAGCCAATCACATCGCACCACATAAGCTGTGTGCAAAATTATCTACCAAAAATTATCCACCACTTATAACTTTTCTTTTCTCAATGGGATTTCAAAGTGGCTTTCGTGTTATCTTTTTTTCTTGAAGTTTTCCATATTTGATATCCCCGTCAAGGCCTCAAGGCTCTTTTGTCTTCGAAATTCGTGAAAGAATACCACTATTTTGCACAAACCAAACCTCTAAAAGCACCCACCTTTCGACAGATTTGGGCAGCTAGGTGCTTTTAGAGTTTTGGTGGCTGCAAATAGATCTTCTGTTCCCGATTTCATATGGATTGGACAATTGGGTACCTTTATTTTCATCCCTTGATTCTTCCTTCTCTACCCAAGTTTCACATGCTTCAACTGATCGATTGCTTTGAATCAGACCTTGGAGACCCTTTTTTTCTCTTATTCTTGTACTCCATAGATTTTTAGATTATGGTCATACCAGAAGATAGTCAAATTTTGATACTATAGGGCATGTATTTTGAAAAGTAATATGAGAATCATGTTTAATGTGCGTCCGTGATTATGTTCATTTCTTGAGATGTGTCCTATGTGAAATCAAAATTTGACTGTCCGATGGTAGATTCGTGATCTCAATATCTAATATGTCAAAGATTTTGGGCTAAAAGAAGATTTCCATAATCTGATTCAAAGCAATCAATAGTTTAAGCACGCAAACCTAGGTTGAGATTGAAGAATCTTGGGCTGTAAATAAATGTACCCTTGACAATCTCACCTAAACAAATTTAAAACCAACCCTTGGATACAAGGGTACATTAACTTTCACGGCTTTTCACACATAAGGATTCAACTTGGGGGGCCTGCCCACAAGATTCAGCTTGTGGGACTTGCCCACAAGACCAGTGCCCTATGTTCTACACAAGTAGATGAAGTTCAGGCACTTCAGAAAAAAGGGATTCAAAACGGAAGGTATATGCGTCATATGTTGAGCAAGAAAGTTTTGTGAGGGATTCTCACGAGATTCAGAGCCCATGATTTTTTTTTGTTAATATGAGTTTACCTTGCTACCCTCCCTATAAAGAAAGATTCTAAGTTTGTAAAATGACCAATCTGCCTGCCTTCTTTTTCTCTAACAACCCAAAACAAAAAAAAGATGGCAAGCTTGTTATCTACAGTTGTTTCCCCAATTTTAATTAAAAATCACCATTATAAAATAGAGGAAGAAGCTTGTTGATATCAATAGAAAGGGAAAAAGCCTTTTGAACAAATTTATGATTGAAGTCCTCTCTCTCTATAACATAGAGGAAGAAAATTGATCATGAGTTCTGATTAAAATCATCAAAGAGGTGAAACTGAAGAGAGAGGAGGTTGCGTGAAGAGGGAATCTTAAATCTTGAGATTTGGATGAGAGATTTCAGATGCGAGGGATTTTTCTTTAGAGAGGAAGAAGGGTTCTACAGTTGAAGGGTATTAAATAATTTCAAATCATAATTTTCCTTTTTGTGTCTTGTTTCTGTTTTATAATTGTTAAAATCATTATTTAAATACAATGAAAGTCAATAAAGACACTTCATTCTAAACCCCATTAATGGTGTAGAAAGAGGTAGATAACCAAATCATAAAGCTTAGGCTACCATTAGGGCTTAAGAACTTAACCTTGCTCGAAAAATAAGGTGTTTAGGAAAGAAAATGATATCAAGTTTGACTAGCCTCCATTAATATGTGCAGAAAACTACCATTTAAAAAAAAAAATTAAATAGTAAGAGGTCGACAAAAACAACAATGGATGAAGGGTAGTTCGGTAAAAACCCTCTCTAGAATATTTAGTATTTGAGATCTTGAATGAGTTTTTTAATGGGTTTTTTAAAACCATTCTATTCTCTTACTCTATCCTTTCTCTCTTCTTCTTCTTCCTCTTCTCTCTCCTACAACCCTAACCCTAAAATCAAGTTGTATTAGAGCCAAGCTCGACCTAAAGAGGCCACCAGCAAGGTGCCGTCAGCCGGCTGGCGTCGAATCTGGTCAGAGATTGGATGGTTGTGTTAAGCTATAAGTTTTGAAAGGGACATAATAGCTACAAATGATTTCCCAATAGTCCTGTTTAGCTAATATTTCCTTACTTTTTCTTTAAATCATATGGCCGCAATCACCCCAATCTTCTACATGAGATCATAGCATACCATCAGACAACTCAAATGTTGATTCAATGTGGCACAAATCCCTAAAAGTGACCCGTGAACTAAGTGCCTTCACAGGTAGGGGTGTATTTGGTTTGGCTTGGTCAGTTTTGGACCAAAATCACAAATTAAACCGGTTCTAATCAGTTTCTAAATATTCAAACCAAACCAAACCGTCAAACTGTTGACCCAAACCAACCCGATTCGATTTGGTTCAGTCGGTTTTGGTTTTTCTATAAGTTCTACTTGCACATAAAATTTTTTTCAATTTCTCAACCTGTTTTATACTTTTACTATTTTCACTTCTGCTGGAGTCATTTTAGTTTTGCTCAAATACACTTTTACTTACAAAATCTTAAGTCTCTAGTACCTAATTTAACGTCTTGTGAGATTCGAGTCTTAAGTAAGGTTGTGAAACACTAAATTTGGGCCTTATCGTCTGCTTGACTCAAGTTGACTGTATTTATATATATTAAAAAAATTTACTTACAATCGGTTCGGTCAGTTTTGACTTGGGAAGGACCGAAATCGAAACCAAACCGAACTTTTTTATGTTTCTTTTTGTCAAACCGGTACCCATCCAAACCGAACCAAAACTGACAGTTCGGTTTGGTTTGGTCGGTTCGAACGGTTCAACCAGTTCGGCCCAAAAAATGCACAACCCTATTCATAGGCCTTTGAATAGGATGATAGACATTCTTTTCCGTCCCAATCTTCTACACCATAGAATCTTGAGATAGTGGGTATACTATCGGACAACTTAGATATTAATTTCATGTGGCACATATCCCAAAAACGTGGCCAAACAACTAAGTGTGGCGATTTTCAGATGGGGTGCTTTAGAGTTTTAGTGGGTGCAAATAGAGTTTCATATACGCATTCGGCCGGGTTGGGCCTTAATCATAATAATTGATACCACTGTGCCACGTGTACGATTCTGATGACTCAACTACCAGTCTTGGTACTACGGCTTGTCTCTCAATATTTTCTCATACAAGAAATGTAAAACCGAAGACTTGGCAAGTCTATAAATAAAGGAAGGCCATTCACGTCAGAGAAAAAGTGAAGGGTATTTATGTAATTTAGGACCTTTCTTCTAAGGCGCGTTTTGTTATTATAAATAAGAGGCGACCCTCAGAAATTCAAAAAAACCGAAACAAATAGAAAATTTAATTTTTGTTTTCTGCAGTTCAACTGCCCATCGTCTTAGGCTCTTCTCTTTGCTCTCTCTCGATCTCAATTTCTTGTACTGTACCATCGAATTTCTCTTCAATTTATCGAATTTCGGACCTGAAATCAAAATCATTAACGATCCCTACCTTCTGATTCAGGTAATCTCGAATTCAATCCGTTATTTTCAGTTAAAAATCTCGTTTTTTTTCAACTTATTTAGTTCTATTTGTATCTGATAGATCAGTCGATTTAGGATTTTCAGAATGAGGATCGCTGGTGAAACGCATGTATTTTAGATTACATGTATGCGATATTTAGAAGTTGTGGATTTAATTATTGTATATATGTTTCTGAGATATGAGCATCTTACAAGTAATATATATATATATATATATATATATATATATATATATATATATATATATATATATATATATATATATATATATATATATTAAATGTTATTTGGTTGAATTTGATCTTATGGTTGTATAAATGGAGTGAATGATTGAGTGTTTGAAAGATGTAGGTTTGTTATATGTTTATGGTTTGAAGGGACATGATTTGATACGATTGGAGGTGGCGACAGATTGGATTTGTTGAAGTTTAGTCCCACATCGGGTATTCATAGTCTTGTCTCCTCTTATAAGATCCTGGGCCCCTCCACTCATAGCCAATTGGTTTTGAGATGGATGCTCAAATTTATTAGGATTAGTAGAATAAATTATTGATTAGGAACTTAATTAGAGATTTTAGAAGTACGTAAAGAAATTTTAGCGTAGATAGTTAGCTTATATAGTGATTCCAATTATTATTATTAGTGATAGATTGGTTGATTTGGAAATAATTAGAGCTTTTACTAGGAGTTGAAGAGTTTGTGGAGTAGATCGGTTTCTTTTATATCTAGATTATTATTACTATTACTATTAATTATTGATTAGGATCTTAATTAGAGGTTTCAATGGCAGGTAAAGAGTTTGTAGAGTAGATCGTTAGCTTTTTGTGTCGAGTTTCTAATAATATTAATAATAATAGTAATAATGACGGTAGTAATGATTTTCTTATTTTAAGTGGGTATAATTGTAGCATGATCGGGCTGATTGCCAAGAATGGTATTCATTCAGAGTCCCAAGGATGGTTATCCTTACCATACATGTCCACAATTTCAAAAGGCAAAGGGCAGAGATGAGCTATTGAGTCGTTGGTGAGTTGAGGCGTTGGCCTCAAGGCGCTTTGAGGTGAGGTGTAAGCTCACCTAATAAATTTAAAAAGTTTACACATACACAGCGGAAAAATACCCCAAAATGAAAGACAATAGCCTAGCAAGTACCAACATAAATGCAATGTATGATTTAAGTTATTTTTCATACATTTTTAATATTTTAAGTAGATATAACATACTCATGTTGAGTGCCAAAGATAGTATGCCCTAGCATAAACTGGGCCATAGTTTGAAAAGATGAAAAGGTGGAAACAACATAGTCAGGCTTCAATAGACGAGTATTGACCTCACTTAGTCTCTCTCTCTCTCTCTCTCTCTCTCTATATATATATATATATATGTACGTATGTATATGTATATATAAACAAGGAAACATACCCCAAAATGAAAAACAATAGCCTAATAGTAACAAGTGGTATCAAAACTCAGCCAATATCGATATGTATTGGGTTCATTGAGAACCGATACTGATACCACCCCGATACAAGTATCAGGGTGGTATTGGTACCGGGCCAATGCTGTCTCGGTATCGGCCATACTGACAGATACAAATTCAATTTTTTTATTTCTACTTTTTTTCAATAAAAAAAAGACCAATTCGGTATCTGCGATACCTTGTCCATCTCGGCTGATACGTATCGGTCCAAGATGGACTGATTCTAATACCTTGGTAACAACATAAATGCAATGTACGATGCATGTTATCATTTACTTTTTTGCATTTGCGTAAAGTTGAAGCTGCTGAATATGACATAGTTCATAGTCCATTGAGAAATTATTCCTAAATATAAATATAATATTTTTTATTTATAGAAATTACATACATATGATAAGGTATATTTTATTACATAAATAGTAAATACAATGAGGTTTAATTAATCATGAAATAGTAAATTCGTGACTATTTTTTATATAGTGAACATCTTTAATACATAATGCATAAAGGTGTCAACATAAATGAAGTTGAAGCTCTGAATGAGCCTAATGATGGATTGATGTGTAATTAATAGTGATGCTTCATGAATGATATACTACATCTATAAGTATACAACATAAAATAAGTAGTACATAATAACTACAACTTTGAGTACATTAACTTTCTTCTCTACTTTGTGTGTTTTGATAGAAGTATCTAGTCAACTTTTAAATCACCAAATTATATAAACAAACGAAAAGAAAAATAAAGGAGCTAAGCATGAACTTTTATTGATATTTATGAAAACTCTTCAAATGATAAAAAAGTAAAAACTTTTCCTATGAGCCCAAAAAATTCAAATTTTCATTTAAGGTCAAATTCGTAGGAAATCCTTGCCAAACATCTTAGATGTATTGTGACTCATGTTAAAAGTTTTAAGTTATTATGGAAGTTGACATATAAAATAAAAATAAAACGAGAATAATTTTCATGAGATGTTGAAGGTATACACGCCGTGACTCTCGCCTCGCGACTTAGGCGTAATGCTTATGCTTTCTATAGCATGGGAGGAGTACGTCTCAAATCATTTTTATAGTGCCTTGTCTCGAGGTGAGAACCTTTCAAAACTATGTATGGCACAAATGTCTATCGATCTAGACAGGTCAAATAGGAAGCTGATTTTGTGTTCAAAGGCTTGGCCGATATGATGATTCTTTCATTTAGTATAGTTATTGAGATATGAGAGCCCACATTTCTGACTCAAGACATCCTAATTTATGTTATGTGTGTGTGTATATTAAATTTTCCAACAAAACAAGTTCACATGTATCGGTTGATATGAAACTAATTGGTATTATATTGTCCGAGTTATAATGGTATATGAGGTAGCCGACTTTTCTTCCAATGGAGAGTGATCAAACCTTGAGTTGCTTTAGTCTCAAAACCACCCCAATTCAGATGATCCTAACCTATCTGTTCAATATAATAATTATAAATTAAATGGAGTTGTTTAACATCCTTGCATCGCGTATTTACGATAGTCTGATATGTGTGATTTGTGCTATGCTCCATCCATAAACCAGCCTAAAACAGTGAAAACTTGTTCTAACTTCTATGGTGAGGATCAGCCTATGGCCATCCTCGGTACAATGGTACTCCATTGAAGTTTTCTACTTTTGATGTTTATGTAACTTTTTTTTTACTATTCTCTTTGCTTCTTGAATCAAAGTTGGTTTAAATCAGTTTACAGAAGAAAAGGGATAAAGTTGTCTTGTATGGATATTGTTGTTGTCTAATTTTTATGTGGTGTATCAAATTTTATGTGGTGCACAGACTTTGGATTGGTTAACAAACAAGATGAATCATGGCTTAAACCAATTTTAAACATCGGCAATACACACTGTTTTCGTTTAATTGGGAACTCTGCCTTTTATACTGGTATTGTAATTTATCATGCTGACATAGCTAATCTTTTTCCATATGCTTTTTTCTTTCATCTTCTTAGCTCATAAGCCCTTCTTAAAATAGCATTTCTGAATGGCTATTGAATTTGTTAAGGTTACTACGATCACTATCTAATTTTTCACTTTATGGACATGTAAATATGAGTATTGATAACAGGTAATAAAATAGGTAACAGAGCGGCTTCACTCAATTTCATTCTCCTCTTTTGCAGGTATCTCCATGGGATCAGATACTTGAATAGGCTAGAATTAATATAGCTGTTAAGGAGATGAAAAGTGTGTCTTGGGGGCTGATTGTGGGGATTTCCATAGGGGTGATAATTGGTGTGCTTTTGGCCCTTTCTGGTCTATTCTGCATTAGGTTTCGTAAGAGGCAAGCACAGATAGGGAACAGCAGTTCTCGGAGGGCTGCTGCTATCCCATTCTGCATCAATGGCGTTGATTCTTGTATGATAATGTCAGATTCGACCATTGGTCAAGAATCTCCAAAAACATCTGAAGCTAATGGAATTTCCTTGTTTCTTGGAGGACATAAGAAGAAGGGTCTAATCTCAGTTTCTGGAGTACTCAACTATTCCTACAAGTATGTTTACTTCTCTCTCTTAAAATCTTTTTGGGTTCATGTACTTTAGTCTTTAAGCAACATGTTGTCAAGCAATAACAATATATGTTTTCCATTTTTTGTACGGAAACGAACTTAGAAACTTTTTTATCATGCGTTTTCTAGGCTAATAGTTTCATACACTAGCTTATTGCTCGATATGGATTTTTTTTTAAAATTTGATTATTTATTTAAATTATTTAATTTTTTATTACATGCCGAAGATGTAACTTGATGATTCTTAAAGCACGTATTGGACCCAACCCTGTGAAGCTTACTTTGGTATTTAGTAAGGCCATTTCGCTTGCATCATGACAAGAGATTTGTTTTGAATGCATATTAATTGATTGATGCGATCATGACACATTTCATTTAGGAATGGTAAATGACACATGAAGTAACCTTTCTTAGTGAGATGAAGCATTTGGCATTAATGGTGATATTAGAATATTCTGGCTGGTAATTGTCTCCTTTTTAAGTTTAGTTCCATTGTGAAGTCCTATGCCCTCTATAGTATACTAAAGGCAAAATTGATGGATTTATGGAATCTGGTTGTTAGCATCTGGGGAAAAAACACAATGCTTAATTAGCATCATCTGCCCAAAGCCTTCTCAGATGGTCTTGTGATGGGTTTCTTTATAGGACCCATGGAAAAGGGTGATAATCTAATGGAAACACTTGCTCCATGGACTCCTTCCTATTTTGATCAGAAATTGATGAAGAATTCTGATTTTTAAGTTGGTCTCTTTTTGTTTTTCTGTGTTGATTAGTCACTAGAGCAACTTCTTTTTTCATCACTTGATCAAGAGGGCCATGTGTCACCTATTTATCTGTTTATTTGGAGTTTCATATTCATTTTCAGCATGTGTAGTGCTTGTCGCCAATGGAATTCCAAAATGAAAAAGCTAGAAGAAAAAATTTAAGAAGACATTACGAAGAAGTTTTTGAATGATTATGCAAAACATTGCTGGTTAATTACACCAATCAGGTGCACATATTAATACGGCATATCTAAAAAAAGAAAAAATAATAATAATTGATTTCAACTCTTCAAATTGAATACAAAAGGTCTAAAACTAGATCAATTGTTACTCATAAAAATCATATTTTTAGATATATGAATACATATCTATGCTACTTGCCCAAATGGGAACATGGAATTATAAGGACCCGTACACACTTTCTTGATAATAGCCAATCTCAAGTATTGTGGTTTGAAGGAGAAGACCACTTGGATATTTAGACGGTAATGAATGAGTTGTATCAATTCCAGTATGTGCTTAATTGCACAATTTGGGAGCAATAGTGGAAAAGCAGTGGTCTAAAATAGTTCAAGAAGCAGGAGTGGCTAGGAAGGATATATAACAACATCTTAAAATATTTAACATTAAGAATTTAAATTTTTTTTTGAAGTTATTGATTTAGTGGTTGTAAATAGAGAAACTTTGATAAAACAGATTTTACAAATAATATTGTCATCATCGCCTTTTCCCATCTATTTGGGGTTGTGCCTAGGATCAACGAATGAAACCCCCCTTCCATGTAAAAATGATATTTCCAAAAGCTCCCTACTCTGGTTCTCCCTTCGATGCTGGTAGATGAATTCCCCAACCAAACCCATCAATTTAATGGTGAAAAATAAGCTTGGTAGTGCTATTGAAACCATTGGTATTGCTTATGCATGTTTCGTTGCTGAGAGATAAACTATTTAGTGGTCAATCTGGCCCATCACACTTGTTAATATTGTCCGCCCAACTCACCTTGGCTAAATTATCTCACTTTTCACGCATTCCAATTCATTATTGCATTGGAAATTCTATTGTTTCAAGTTTGTGATGGACATGCCCAATCTATTTCAAATGGCATTCCTTGTTTTTATCTTTTATTGAACTTCCTCCTAAATTTCATCTTTAGTCATTCCTAATTCTATCCTTTCTTGTCAATCCACAACATGGCTTGAAGTATTAGGCAATACCGATATGTATCGGCAAAATGTGTTGGTATTTGGCCATACCGATATCATTATTGGTTCTTGTATCAATATTGTGTATGTACAATCGATACATATTTGTATTGTTAGGTTTTACTCGTACCCTATCATATCGGCCAATGCCATGTCGTACTAGCCGATATGTATGAATTTTTAGCTAATATTACTTCTAAATTCTTTTTACTATAATTTTTTTGTATTAGGAATACCTTATTAGTCTGAAGGGTGTCAAATTGGCACCCTTCAGACATGACCACCGACATTAGTTTTTGAAACTTGATCCACGATCCACACACCAATCTTAGAATATGCATCTCAACCACCTGTTGTCTGTCTTTGACATGCAACCCTTTGCACCATAGAATCATGTCAGTCGTACTGCGGGCCCCTTCAGTCAAATTGGCACTCATTGTTCAAAATAATGAAACTTAACGCATTGTGGAACTAAAGGTTCTGCTATTTTGACAAATAATCCTCTCAACTCTCATGTTCACAAAATTTATGCTATATATTCCTCTTCGTTCTAATAATTTCAAACTATGTAACTCTAAAGTCGATAATGGCTGCTATAGTTGGCTGTAGAGAAAGACGAAATTAGGAAGTGGAGTGGGAGCTAGAGTAGGATCTAGATTTTACAGTGAGAGTGGCATCAAGGGTGACTGTGTGAGAGTAGTTCTAACAAGGTTTAAAATCATGTTATTGATATCTGTATTGATTTGTACTGTTACTGAGACGTATTGTCTTGGTCTCTTGGGTGTTGTCGATACAAAGTGATTGGTGATACAATCTCTGTTGTCAATAGCTGCTCTAGGTCCCACTTTTTCCACTTATGCCTCACTTAGGGAGGGTCACCACCTAGGCATAGCCAGCTTATGGTTTACCCACCTTGGGCATTGTAAGGAAAGATGCTAGATTTCTAGAGGGCATCTAGATTGGCATACTAACTACTAAGTACTGCTACCAAGTATCAAGTGAAATGATAAACACTGCAACTAAGCTTTACAAATAGTTCTTTTCTTTTTCTTTTTTTCTTTTTTTAAACAATTATAGCTATGGATTGCAATTTAGAGCCCTGCCACAAATTGCATTTGCATCACCACTTGTGCTAAGTCCTAATCACTTAAGAACCCAAAATTTTCAATCTTTTGTAGAGTAATCAGAATGAAATTAGGTCAAGTCACTATCTTGAATTTTTTTAAAACCAATTTCAACTATATCAAATTAACTTTAGATTTGACCATTTGATGCGGGACAAGGATCCTAAACTACGTGAATGCTATGATTTAATTGATTGCCGAAATTAAACCAAATTCATTAAACAATAAATCTGAAAATAATACGGATACCTTCGGGTTTCGTAGTTTTCCATTAGAAAATCGCGCTAGATTCGAGTAGGGTCCAGTCCGTGCACTAAATCCGTTAGAGTCGTGGTGTAGATCGGTTCTACAGGTAGAACTCTAGCTTTTTCTAGATTAAGGCGCCGCTCATGGGTCAATGATGGAATCACGAGTCCTCTAAGGGATTTTGAATCAGTTGGGTAACGGTTTGTATGAGATCTAGGGTTCGAATCAAATCAATTCGATGAGTCTAATGAATCTGTTGGCTTTGAATTGGGATATTTCTGGTTGGATGGCTGGGTTGTGGATTTATGAGATAGGTTTGAATCAATGGCTCTAATGAGTGCTAGGATTAAAAAAAAAAAAAAGTGGCGGTTGGATTTAAGGTTTATGAGATCAAACAAAGCAGAGAAAGAAAAATAAAAATGAAGAGATAGAAAGAAGATAGATTTTTTAGACTTTACACCCTTGGCTTCACACCAAACCCTTCTCAGGAAATAGATTTTGGGCTTCACACCCTTGGCTTCTCACCAAACCCTTATCGAGAAGAAACTCATCTCAAGATCCAAAAGCAAAAGTTCTTTTATTCAATAATCAAAACTAATTACATTATTCGTTTAAAAGACCTTATATAGGAGGCCTCTAAAACATAAGAAAACCCTAAAACAAATACTAAAAGAAAAGTATGCCCTTAAAAATTTAAATTCGAATTCTAAAGAAAACCCATGTTCGCGTCAGTCAATCGATCGACGTCTGGAATTCGATCGATTGACTTATATATATAATTTGGTCCTTCACAGGCCGTAGTCAATCGATTGAAGTCCTAGAGTTGATCGATTGACTGGCATGGCTCTAGCATGCTGATTTCTTTAAGTCTAGTTCTGGTCCTTTCGGCACTAGTAATCTTTTGCGGCCCAAACCAAGATTCTCGATCTTAGTGTCCCCCATCACCATTATTGACCAATGGATGCTTTTACAATCCAAAAACTCTAAAATTATTATATTTTCAAAAAAAATAATTTACTTATTATTTCTTGTCTATTTAATTTGATAATTGTTGTTTGCTAGTAGTGAGTTGTTATTTTACACTTTCAATGTACAATGGTAAATGATGATTGATATTCAATGAGTAATTGATTACTTTTTTATCACTATTTATTATTCTACATATGTATCATTTATTTTATATCCTTTATAGATTACTATAATAAGTAAAACAATAGTTGTAATATTATTAGGCTTCACCTCTTAGGCTTCGCCTAAGCCCTGCATGGGCCCCACTTAGCTCCATGGAGGGTCTACTACCTGGGCTCGCCTAGTGCATTTAAGAACTATGGATAGAGTAAAATAGATAGTGAGAATAATTTTCTCGGGTGATACTGGAGGTGATAAGCTCTTCCATGGGCTCCAATACCAATACTAAACTATGTTATCTACCTTTACGATAGGAAAGCATCCATGGTTTTGAGCTTACTCCAATCATCAAAGAACCAACATGATGTCATGCCCATTAATTGAATGATTCAACTATCAACTATCAACTACTTATATGGAAAAAAAATAGTTTTTCATATTATAAATTCTTAAACAGATGCGAAGGTTTATCAAATGGTTTGAGTTGAATCCTGTTTTTTGCAATTGTCATCTTTTCAATATTTAAGTGTTATCAACTTAACATCAGATTGTGATGCCAATACATGTATAAGCTCCCTTTACCACTTCTATGATCCATTCTAGCTATTAGCAACTAATAATCATAGCTTGAGAATTCTGTTATATCATATTTGAACCTTTAATGAAATATTTTACGAGAACTGAAGTCCAAGATGCAAAATGGTTTGATTGCCGTATGGACGTTGGCATCTGATTTGGTGAGGGAGGTGACGGCAAAGGCTGCTTTTATGGTGAACAATGCAGACTGCTTAATGTTGGAAGATCACTTCTACAAGATAATGAAAAGAGAAATAAGTTTTTCACACTTTTGGTCAGATAATATATGCTTGTCTTATGATGTGATCATGGAAATTGCGGAATTGCATAATTTTTTTCCCGTATGGGGTTGAGAAATTGCATATTTAAGCATTAGAACACTTTCTTTGATCTATATGTTTTTTTGTAATATGAAATTTTTTAGTGTTTGTTGAGTTGATAAAATGATCATAACCACCTCATATATCATAAAATCCACCATGCACGATTGGTTTCTGTTTTTCTTGTTCTATTATTAAAACATACGTTCAACATATTTGTGGTGATGCACTCACAGAGATCTCCAAAAGGCCACCCATAATTTTACAACAGCGATAGGACAAGGGGCATTTGGTCCTGTTTACAAGGCTCAGATGTCAAATGGTGAGACAGTCGCTGTGAAAGTGCTTGCTACTAATTCAAAACAAGGGGGGAAAGAGTTCCAAACAGAGGTAATGTTGAACAATCTGACCATATGTTTTGAGTGTATTTTGTAAGGATAATCAGGTGCTTTATTTCTCCCTAAATAAGATTTATATTGATGTGCAACTTGTTTCCTGTTGATCAATTTACAAGTTCAAAATGGGATGTAACTAGTAATTGTAGTAATTTCAAAATAATGATTTGTAGTTAATATTGGCCACCCCAAAAGCCTATAGATATTTTCCAATAGATATTGGGGTAGTCAATATCTATTTCCAGTAGATTTCTATGTGGGAAAAGATGAAGGCACACCTTCAATGCAAGCTTTTGCCAGTTAATTATCCTAAAGACCTCTATCAATGTTGTCAAAATTTATGACAATGTGATATGAATATGATGGAGTAGACGTAAGAGTTTCACCTCCTTACTATGCATGCTGATGTACATGAATCGAAAGAACATGCAAACTGGTGGATGCATCATACATCAACAGGTTCTGGTCTCAAATCTATGATGAATATACGGTACGTGATACTGGAGCGTCGGTGGTGCATATCGCCGTGCCTTTAAAGCGAAAGAGATCTCGAATTGAAGGCACAGTTTGACAAGAGGATAATGGTCACAGGCATAGATCAAAGACTCGGATTTCAGACCTGTCCCGGTGAAGTCCGAAACTGGGCCGGACCAAAATTTCGGTTGTCCTATCAAAATTTTAGATTGGGTCACTGGGACGAACTTTTTAATATTTTTATTAAATTAATATTGAAATATTAATTAAAAAATAATTTTCGGGCATAATTAACATTAAAAATTAGACCATTCCGACTAGCATTTCCATTTTATTCTAATGCATGTTTCAATTTCAACCATAAAGTTCAATTACCTCAAAAGCCCCAATTTTTTACTCAAAATAAGGTTTCCAAAAAGAAACCATCTTAAATGGATAAGAATATCCATAGTTAGTTACATTGGTGGATATTCATTACAAAAATCATCATTAGGTGGTTCAAGATAGTTAGATCTATGGTTTCATACATAGATCTAACTATTTTTACAAAAAATATGAATATATATATAAAATAATATAAGCAAACAAGTTTTTTAGCATACCTTAAATTTTGAATTCCAATCCAATCTCTAGAAGACCTTCAATCTCAAAAAATTTAGAAGAGGTTTGAGTGAGAGTGAGAGAGTATAAAGATGGTAAGAGGTAAAAGATGGTAAGAGGGAGAAGAGAGAGAATAAAGTTTAAAAGCACTAATAGTGCAAGTCAAAATTTTGACCAAAAATTCGGACAAATTTTTGACCGAAACTGGGATTTTGGCCCAGTTGGATGAAATTTCGTCCAACTCGGCTGGGATTTTGGCCAAGATTTTGAGGTCCAAGAAATATGAATTTCCCGTCCCAGTCTTGGCCGAAACTGAATTGGGACGGACGAAATTTCAGATTTCGGCCAAAATTTTAAATCATGGTTCCAGGTCAACCAAACTCTAAAAAACAGGGATGAAGACACTATCGGATTGTTAGAATTAAGATTTGTAGTATTTAGAGTTTGTTGGTTATAGGGTTAGGAGATGATAGGTTAGGTGGAGAAGAAAAATGAGGAAGATAGACGGAGAAAGTAGGATTAGGGTTGTGAGATAGATTCCTCATTCCCATCTTATTATTATTTATACCTCTAGGATCCCATGTACATCACTAATATAATTTTATATGCCATAGTGAGTATGTGCACAACTTAATGATACCAATGACACACCAACACTCCGCGCTTCAAGTTGGTGCATAGATACTTATCATGCTCAACTTGGAGGTGATGTCACTCAATCTTACCCACAACTTTAGTGAGGATATAATATCATGATATCTCTTGAGATTTTGGATGCTACTTTTCAAAACTCCTAAATAAGTTTCTTATAATCTATCAATACTATAATGATAAGGTAATAAATAAAGATGAGTAGGGTGTCAAATCCCCATTAAAGAAGTAGCAAATGACAAATTGCGAGTCAAAAATCAGATTTTCTCATCTTACCCCTATAGAATTGAATTTTCTCGATAGTAGCGAATCACAAATAATTGCAAACCAGAGTTTGAACTAAGCGAACCAGCAGACTAAGTAACATAGGTTTTAGTTGTCATGAAGTGGGGCATTTTTTTGTCAAATGCCCCTAAGTGACTAAATGGGGTGCGAGTCATGACAATAAGGCAAGGGCAGAAGAGCCGGCATATAATGAGACAGAAACAGAAAATGAAGTAAAAGTGGAAGGCGATGTGGATGGTGAGAGTTTGCTCATTTAGAGAGTACTGATCACTACTTCAGAGAAGATTGATGAAGGCAAATAGTTGAGATTGTGCATATTTTGCACTTAGTGTACATCGGGTGGCTGATTGTGCACTATCATCATTGATGATGGCAGTCAAGAAAACATCGTGGAAAAAGAATTGGTTGAGAAGCTGAAATTAAAAGAAGAAACACATCGTGATCCTTACGAAATTCAATGGTTAAAGAAAATGAACGTAATTTTAGTGAAGAAAGATTTGGTTTCATTTTTTATTGGATTGATATGTTGGGACAAGGTATGGTGCAATGCGGTGCTTATGGAATACTATTTCTGAGATGGTGGTAGTTTGATTGAGACACCAAGCATCACGAGAGAGAAAGAACACAGACACATCTGTCAAAGACGGGATTAAGGTAAAGCTTCTAGCACTACAAGGAGGCCCTACTTCATGTCTTATAAAAAAAGAGGGTAAGGCTCTTCTCAATTTGCACAAAGAGAAGGGAATAACACTACCTCAAGTGAACTTGTCGCACTTGAGTTCTTCGTAACCCGGGAGAATGATGGAATCAAAGAAGTGGAAACGACAACGACGAACAAGAATAATAAAGGAAAGATGAAGGAGAAAGGAAGACAAAGGGATGTTTCATTAGTATAAAACAGACCTGTTAATAAGACGGGATTAAGGTAAAGCTTCTAGCACTACGAGGAGGCCCTACCTTCATGTCTTATAAAAAAAGAGGGTAAGGCTCTTCTCAATTTGCACAAAGAGAAGGGAATAACACTACCTCAAGTGAACTTGTCACACTTGAGTTCTTCGTAACCCGGGAGAATGATGGAATCAAAGAACTGGAAACGACGACAATGAACAAGAATAATAAAGGAAAGATGAAGGAGAAAGGAAGACAAAGGGATGCTTCATTAGTATAAAACAGACCTGTCAATAAGCATTAACAAGGCTGTTTCTATTAAGAGTGAGGTTGGGCATGGTTAGGGTACCATTGTGCCCAAGGATAAAGAGCCCCGATGAATTTCAATTAATTGACTATATGTCATGCGATCATTTAAGAGATCACGCCAAGTCACCTGAAAAGAGGAGCTTTAGCAAACGTACATTATCAAGATTGAGATTCACAAGAATCTCAGCCTTTACATGAGGGTTGACTCTCACCCATAAGATTGGCATAATAATAATAATATTATTATTATTTTAAGTTAATTGAGAATTTGAGATTAGTTTCTATCTACTTAGTTAGGTTAGGACTATGTGTAGCATCCAAGTGTATTAGAGAAAACAGAGATTATGTCAGTTTTTCTGGAAATCACGATTTGTTATAAAAAGCTCAGTCTTGCCAGACGCCCCTTTATTTTAGGAAAATAAAGTAGAGTTCATGTGTTTCATTTAAGTTAGGTCACTTAGATAGTATATGGGGTTTTACAAGCCTCTCAAAGGCAAAAAATTTTGTATGTATGAAGTGCAGGTTGGTGCCTCTCCTTTGTTTTCTAGTTTATTTTGGGTATATCGTTTGCTTTTATGTTATTGATTACTGTGGAAGTGAGCCGAGGTTCACATCACTATCAGACTTGTATCTGCCAAGATGTTGTGAACTTTGGTTCAAGAAGTGACATTCTTTCAGAAAGTTAAGAAACGTAAGTCGAAAGTATGGGAAAGATCTAGTAGAATATTAATACTATTATATAAAATAATAGTTATGAACAAGTAGGCCATTCATGTTATAAAAAATAATATATATATATATATATATATATATATATAATTAATTAATTAAGGTGAGAAAGGATAGTCTTGTGATTGTATGATACATTTGCAGTTACCAGGATAAAAGAAGTTGTTCCTAGTTGTTAATATTTTCAATTTTTACAAGCAAGAGATGTTCTCAATTCTTCCCAATTTTTGAAAATATTTGCTTCGATCTTCTCTCTATCATATTCTTACTCCCAATTTTTGCACCTAAGATTTCTCCCATCAAGTGAATTCTGTGGCGGAGTTGGCTGCATCAAGGATTTGTCTTGAGCCCTCATTTGTTTGCTCTAGTCATGGATGCGTTAGACATACAAGAAGAGATTCCATGGTGCATGTTATTTGCGGATGACATAGAATTAATTGTCCAAGCAAGGAAAGAAGTAAATGATAAGCTAGAGTTATGGAGAAAAGCTTTGGAGTCAAAAGGTTTTAAAATTAGAAGAACAAAGATAAAATATATTGATGCGGAATTTAGGTCCGTATGTCTGGATCGTGACCGGGTCAAACGGAGAGAGTCAATAAGGAAGAAGTGGACACATAAATAGGCTTTCAAACGGTCCATGAAGCAAAGTTGGATAGGCAAGGGAGCACGAGTGATAGGAACATCCGATTTAAGTGAAGAATTGAGAAGAATTTACGCGTGCTTTAGTCGATCGATCAATTGAGGACAGTGACTTCTGAATTTTTGGCAAATTTAATCTTCTCAGTCGATCGATCGAATCCAGACTTTCGATCGATCTATTGTAGATCGAGACTTCGAGCGATTTATGAATTTATAAATTGATCGATCGATTTAACGCCTAAGTCAGGTCCGCCAAAGGACGAAATTTAAGTTTTTGGGCAAACTTGTCCTTTTTAGTATTTTAATTGATTTAGGGATTTCATTTTTTTAGACCTACTATATAAGGTCCTTATAAGCGTTGTAAAAGGGAGCTGATTATTAATGAATGAAATTGAGAGTTTGCTTTTGTACAAACCCTAGAAGACTTGTGAAGAATTTTCAACCGAAAGAGTGAATCTTTCAAAACCCGAAGAGTGAATCTTCATTTCTCGTACGACTTGGTGTGAAGCCGACATACAACCTTAGTGTGAAGCCTTGGAACCATGTCTTTTTATTCTATCTTTTCTTTAATTATTGTCAGGTAATATTTTTCCTTATTTCTTTTGATAAAATCAAAACCTCATACCCTTATTAATTGATATCTTTTGATCTTCCCCTTTTGATTGACTTAATCCTTTGAGCCTTATTTATTCAAATCCTTGACTTAATCCTTTGAGCCTTATTTATTCAAATCCTAGAGGAGTCAAGAGACGATGCTGTAATTGTCGCTTGGTGCCCTAAACTAGATTGAAATTCGAGTTCCTTCATCAGAGCCGTTTTTCTAGATCGGAAAATCTTAATGCATGCAAACGCTAAGATGGAGTTAGTTTAATTGTTTTAATTAGATTTATTAAACTATTTTATGTGTTTAGCTGATTTCGAATATTTTCATTATTCAATTTAATCTGAAGTTAATCCCAACTCGTATTGATTAGGGTTTTAGCGTTTGTTCCGCATCATATCTGAACTTCAAATTTAATGAAGATGATAGCATGGAGGTGGATTTAGTTAAAATAGAAAATCGTTTAGTGCAATATTGCCATAGATTTCATTGTACTTTAGAATCAGAGGGTGGATTTGAAGAGGACATCTCAAATAGGATCGATGCAGGTTGGATGAAATGGAAGCAACCAAGCGGAGTATTGTGCCACCCAAGAGTTACACTTATATTGAAGGGGCGTTTTTATATGACGGTTTACACCTGCCAAATTACATGGTGTGAAATGTTGGGCCACCAAAAAGCAAGAAAAAGATAGTGTAAATGTAGTCGACTTGCGTATGTTGATATGGATGTGTAAAGTAGCAAGAAAGGATAAAATTCGAAGTGAGTATGTAAGAGAGAAATTGAGAGTGGCACCTATAAAGGAAAAAATTATGGAACATTGCTTGACGTGGTTTAGTTGTGTTCATCGAAGGCACAAAGCAAACCCTTGTACAAACAGGTTGAAACACTACAAGCACAAGGAAGTAGATGAAGAGGAAGTCCAGTGAAGACTTGGGAGGAAGCCGTGAGAAGGGATATGAAGGATTGCGAAGTTATAGAGCTTAACGCTAATCAGAAACGAGTGGAGAAATAGGACTCGCAAAGCTGACCCCAAATAAATAGGATAAGGCTGTGATGATGATGATAATAATGATGTCCCTTTGAGAATTGCATATAAGTTAGTTTTCATCATTTTAGTCAAAGGCTCTGGGATAAAGGTTTCAAATCTTGGTATTGTAAGCTTTATTGGTCTCCAATTTGGGTCGATATGTACCAACTAATACTGCCAAAAAGCTTCCAAAGAAAAAAATAAAATAAAAATAACAGTAAAAAACCTCGTGTTAGTACGTATCAGCCGATACATATCGATACTGGTAGATATTGGCCAATTCCTATTCGATACCGATACATTATTGTGTATCTGGATTGGCTCAGCCGAAATCTGAGATGTATCACTGATGCCTATTAGGTTTTACCAAGATTTAGAATCATGGCCGGGCGTACAATAATTCAAGGGACCCATAGGACTTGCGAATGCAAGTCAGTCCGTCAGAATTTCATTTATTTATGTACTTATTATGTATTCAATTAACAATAAGAAAAGGCATTGACCAAATATGCTATTTTGCTAATGTATTCTTATAAACTCAATTATAGCTTTAAGGTACATGAATTATAGTAAAATTTAAAGGTGCACAATGCAATGAATTGTCAATCACTGGATATGATTATGCAAGTGAGTTGTAATCATGAAAGAGAATTTATTTGTCAAGTCAAATTTGTTCCTTTTTTGCAGGTTCTACTACTTGGAAGGTTGCATCATAGAAACCTTGTAAATTTGGTAGGATATTGTGCAGAAAAAGGCCAGCATATGCTTGTATACTTGTACATGAGTAACGGCAGTCTCGCTTCTCATTTGTATAGTAAGCAGCCGATCAACTCTTTTCTATGGAAGTTCAGAATGGCTAGTCATCAATTTTAGTCACTTATTAAAAAAAAAAAATCAATGCTTTTACCCATTTCTTGCCTCTTATGATAATAAATTTACTTGGAACTGACCATAATTTTGTGGTCATAGTCGTAGTCTTCAGTTCTATGAAGACTTTGTTCTCCAATGGTTGAATTATCTAAACAAATCAGAATTTTTTTTTTAAAATTATTCTTATATGATCAGCACTTACAAATCTATATCTAATGGGTCAGATGAGTCTATAAACCATTGGTTAAATGTCTACTTGAATAATTTAGGACATATGATGAACTGCAGCTTGAACTGGTATTCGCCACTTTGCATCTAACGATTTTTTCAGAAATTACAAGCTTGACATGTGTTGGTTGTGTTCTATGTGGTTGTGTAACATTGTAAAGGGTAGTTTAGTCCTGTGTGTTTGTGTGTTCTTAGCACTTATTATTCTCCCATCTTATCTTCTTCTTCTTCTTCCTTCTTTCTCTTCCATCTTGCAAACCCTAAATCCGTCATTAAGACGTGAATACCCACAGATATTGTGCATTAAGATTTAATCCATTATAATCGGATATCTGATGTCAAATAAGACCTGACATGCCAATGTGATCATCTGGTTTGCATGAAATATATTAATCCATATGGTATCATTGTAATATGCAGTTTCCACATACACTTTTTGAATTAGAGATAAGAATGATTGGTGTGTGTTCTGACTTGATTGGAGTTTCTAGAGAAAAAGGATTTCACTCTTGCATTAGTATCAAGGAAGCCCAGATACTCCATTTTTGGCAACATATCCGTATCGGACACCGATACTTGATGGATACGGCTGCATGTGTATCCTGGATGTTTCCGAAAAACAAAATTAAAAGAAGAGGAAATCGAATTGTGAGTTTGGGATTTAGGGCTTTTCGGAAAAGAAGAAGACAAAATCGAAGGAGTCTACCTGGGAGCCTAGCAGCGTGTCTTTGTAAGTTTTTCCTCCTTACGAACAAGAAGAAGAAGAAGAAACAAATTTAGATACACATATGGGGAATGTCTTGATTTTTTGAAAATTGTCGTATCACCATACCCGTATTGTATCATACCCGTGTCCCGTATCCGCATTCGTGCTTCTTTGATTAGTATTATTTTTTCATCCATTATGAAGGTGGTTACTTATATGACTCCAAAAAAAAGTGAAAAAATATCCTCTAATTCAAGGCCAATGTTCTTGTGCCTTCGACATAACATCGATATAGTGATTGCAGAATTTTAAGCCTATGCTACGTTTGTTTAGTAACATCTTGTAGTGCTCTTCAATTATTGAATGTCTAGGTGAAAAGCATGAACCATTGAGCTGGGATTTGAGAGTTTATATAGCTCTAGATGTTGCAAGGGGTTTGGAGTATCTTCATGATGGGGTATGTTCTGACCTTATTTGCAGGAACTACTAGAGGATAACTCCTTGAAATATTTTTAGCAAGTACTTACTAGCTTATTAATGTGCTTGTTTTTCTTTTCTTACTGCAGGCTGTTCCTCCCGTAGTGCATCGTGATATCAAGTCTTCCAACATACTGTTGGATCAGGCCATGAGAGCGAGAGTATGTCTCTTTCATTTGGTCTAAACTGCTAATACCTATAAAATAGAACAAAAAATCTTTCCTATGTTATGAGGATTTTGGTTGCTTCTTCTCGTGTGTCTTTCAAGCTATTTAATAAGGTCATCCTATTCTAACAAAACACTCATGTCTCATACAATAGTCAACAGGTAGGGGCTACCAGGATGAAATCTTAGTATATTTGTTTCCTTTTTTTCATTATTATATTTAGCAGACTTTTGTCCACTAAAAGCTGTTTCAGTTCCTCAAAATGTCTAGTGACATTCATATATGTATTAGGCTCATGACCCAACTACCATCAGCAGTACAATGGCCAACCTCAGTCTGGCTTCAAGAATAAACCTTGTGAAGCGCACAGATTTCTAACATCTGTGAGATCCATGCAAGTACTCTTTTGGAAATTCAGACAGACTGAAATTGGTCAGTATACCAACAATGGTACATGGCTAGTGTACCAAATACAAACTCTTCAGATTTATGCTCGAGTTTTAAAAGAAATTTCAAATTGCTATAACTACCTGTGCAATTGTCTCTACCCCAGAAAATTGGTAACATTGGAGAGCTCTCCCTATTCCCTAATGTCTTTCACATGGAAATTTTGTTTTGACTGTTTCCATTGAGTCACCCAAAAAAAATCAAAGAATACCAAAAATGCCAGTGCTAAACAATATTTTCCAATAATAAATCAATAGATACAGTGAGAAGTAATAGACTTATGTTACAATTTTAGCTATACTATATTTATTTTTTGCATGGAACCACTAGTAATAGTTGTTTTGAGGTGTCATTATGTGGGAGCTTTCCAATGGTGCCAATTTCTGGATCTAGAGTTTTTCACTACTTATTATAAGTATTTGAAATTTTTGAATAATATTCAATCACAAACATAACTTTTTCAGAAAGGCTTGACATTTTCTAAGACATTGTCATAGCGAGGAAATTTTTGAAAGTGCATTTGGTGGCAATTATATAAATATACAATATCATGAAAGTTAAATGCATTTAATTCAACCAAAAAAACCCTCGAGATTTCATGATATTACATAAATAAAAATGGTCTCTAGCCCCTTTCCCAGAGGCCCTATGCTGGGTCAGTCCCTTCTTTGATGCCAATCGCATGTCATCCAATACCAACTGATACCAATATGTATCAGAAGATTCATGGGGAATACTGATACTCATATAAGCATTCTTATTGGCCAGGCCGAAAACCAATGTGTATCTATATTGGACGATACCTTAAACTATGGATTACTATTCTTATTTTGTTCACATTTGTTACAAATATAGTGACTTTTCTGACATGGTCCAGACACAATTCTCTGCATGTATTGATGTCTTCCAACGTCATTCTTGTATAGAGTCCTTCCATTGCCTTTCTTTTGCTGCTTGCCTCTCATTGGACCTTAGCTTTGTTGCCCCTATATGCATCCACAGAACAATGTTCCTTATAGGTAGGGGTCTCAATGGGTCGGACTGGGCTTTGAATGGGCCAATTATTATCGGGCCTCTTGGAACTAGTCATAGGCAGTCCTCCTTACTATTAGACCGAGTTTGGCCAGCCCGTTTATGAATCAAGCCTACTTACCTTAGCCCATATTGGCCCATAGCGGGCTGGGCAACAGGCCTGGCTGAGAAATTTTAGATAAAGTTGATAGGGTCTGGCCTGGTATGGGTCTGGCTTAAACAGACCAATTTTTAGTTGGACTTTCGGAACCCGACCATACCCGACCCGACTTATTAATCGGGTAAGACCAGCCAACCATTGATATATCAAGCCTACCTTAGCCCATTCTCGGCCATGGAAGGTCCGGCCAGGGCACATTGAGACCTCTACTTATAGGCAACACTGATAATTCTTGAGACCTCTTGCATGATTAAGGAGCCTTGGTCTAATCAAACTTTTTATAGACAACTTTTGGCAGTCTAGTTTACTTGAGGATGTCTAATATTATGTATGTCATTGACATGGGTAGTTAGTTTTGATAAATTTGGGTATCCATCTCAAAACCAATTGGCAATAGTGGAGAGTCCCAAGATCTTATAAGAGGAGAGACAAGGCTATGAATACCCAGTGTGGGACTAAACTTCAACATGCCTCGGCACGTGTTGGCCAGACTGAGCCAAATGATGTGGACAATTGAATTGGGTCGCATGGAGTGAAGAAATGCCCACTCTGATACCATGAAGGGTATCCATCTGAAAATCAATTGGCAAAGAGTCAAGGGGGCCATGATCTTATAAGAGGAGAGACACGGCTATGAATACCCGATGTAGGACCAAACTTCAACAGGTTTATTTATACTCCTCAATTATTTCCATAGAATGCTATACCACCCATCATGCAGAATATCCATGATATTCTACCTCTGCACTTATATTTTTGTTGTCATCTCAGCTTCACTTGCTGATGCCAATGATGGATTGGGCGCAGATGACAGAAATCATTGCAGCATGACAATCTTTGTCTTCGTTTGAGACTCTTTTATCTCTTGGAAGAAAAGGAAGCAGGATGTTGTTTCTTTATCCAATATCAAGTTTGAGTATCATGTCACGGTTCAAAGTGCAAACAATTTACAAGATTATTTGACTTAATTAATTGTTCACATGCTTTGGCATCTATTCAGTATATCTACTCTGAGTGCCTCTTTTGTGATATCAGAGTTCGTAAAGATTTTCATCAATCTGATCTTCCATGAATGGATAATCACATTAAGATCGATCATCATATTGTTTATCATCATCACTGACAAGCTATGCTGTTATCAGTACTTCCACAATTATCCAATTTTTAGCTTGCAGACTTATTTATGGAGCTGTTTACAAAAATTCGTTCTTAATTTTTTTTACTTGACAAATTCCTGATAATACTACTCGATACATCATTAGTTGAGGGGTTGTTAGGTGACAGTTATGTAATTTCTGCATGTTAGGTTACTATGGTTACATGGGATATAACTGAACGTACTTAGAATTTTTAGAGTTACTTTAGTCATTACTCTTATTATTCTGTATATATTGGCCAAAGACTTATAAATGAACTAATTTGAGCATCTAAAAGAAATGTGTTTTTTATGTTTTGCTTGGTAAAAAAATTATAATTTACTCTGTTCTATAGGTGGCTGACTTTGGGCTTTCAAGGGAAGAAATGGTTAATCCACACCAATCTAACATCAAAGGGACTTTTGGGTATCTTGATCCTGAGTATGTATCAACGAGAGCCTTCACTAAGAAAAGTGATGTCTACAGCTTTGGAGTTTTGCTTTTCGAACTGATTGCAGGCAGGAATCCTCAACAAGGGCTTATGGAATATGTTGAGCTTGTAAGATTTCTGATAGCATCATTTTCTTTTTCTGGCCAACTTTGCTGTTGCACATTTTACTTATAGAGAACATTCTTCACAATATCAATATTGCTAGAAGAAAGTTAAAAAATATTGCCTCCCATTTATAAGACATAAAGGCTGATCTTCTTACTAACCCTACACACCATGTTGCATCAGCTGTCAGGCAACTATTCTACTCCAATACAAATGGGACTCAACCACTATTTACCATGATAATTACTTGATATCGCATTATTATCTTTGTTTAAATTTTATTTTGTCAAGGATATATTCTGGAGATTTTTTTCCTCTCAACATTAGTAATTTCTTACGTACGTTTAGGTTACTGTCAAAGTCATGATTGAATAGGCAGCAACGATTATGGCTGTGTTGTGATGAAATTTCCAAACTAGAATTTCTGAAATGTATTGACATAATCAATTACTGTTTACAAGAATGTTAAAAGTCCGATCACCCTATCGAAAAAAAAAATGTGAAGTCTGATCATATATTTTCAATTCGCTAAACCTTTACAGAGTTATTGTCGAGCAGTTTCTGATTTTATCCCTCGTTCAAGGCATACCCAATCTTTGGTCATCGAGGAGATAACATCTTCATTGCCTGAACACTTTTTACGCTCACACATTGGCTTAACTCTAGAGTCCATTAAAAATGCCAAAATTGACAGCAAATCATTGGGCGGCGCATAATATACTAGGTGACATAGATGTGTTCACATGATATCAGACAAGAAGATAATGGACTTTGTAGGTTCAAGGTCGCAGGTTTGAGCCAGCTTACCTATATAAGAAAAAAAGGATAATGAACCTTGTAGGCCACCTTTGTTCATGCCCGAGATTACAAGTCCATTTGTCTTGGAAATACACCACTCGATCCAATTTATTCAACTATCTGAAAAATTCATCTTTTTGAGCAAGATAAGAAAGGCTCCATGGCTGACCACCTTTTTGCACATGTATGCCACCACCACAAGGTGGCATATGTTAATTCTTTTATCCTTATTGAGTGCAGAGGTGAGGACAATTGTTTAAAGCATCAGCTGATACATTATATATTGCCTACTGGTAACAATTGGTATTGGCCAATACCTATACATATGGACTGATACTAGTATCACTGATGCATGTCAGTATAAATTGTTTTGTTCTTTTTATTATTTTTAAACGTTTATGTTTTTTTTGTTGAAAATTTTAAACGTTTATATTAAATTGCAAAAGTTTATTAAAAGAAAAAACTTAAATATTTAATACAACAATGAATGCATCTAAAATGCTTAGCAAAGCTTTTATGTTGATTCCATCTAAAATAAAGATTTTAAACATCTTGGACCTTCAGGGCTAACTTTAGGTATTTTTGGAATTTTCTGGTATACATTACTACATATTTACGCTGTTTGTAATTTACAGATTGATTAAATAGGAACTTTTAAGCAAAAAGAAAATTAGAAATGGAAAAGTTTTGATAATTGTAGAGTTGTAGTTACATACCATTGAATGTTTTATAGTTTTAAATGTATCTCATTCGTCAACCATCACCTGTGACACCTCAATTCACCATCATGCTCAATCACTTATAGTTCATAAATTTGTTTGCATATTTGGGTAATATTCACATGCTATATGTAATCAAAATACTCAATATACTACACAATTTATTTGCTAAAAAATCCTGCTGTGGTGATTGTTTATGCATAAGTATTTAATTTTATGTATCCATAGATAAAAATACCATATTCATATTTAAGAAAAAATAATAAAAAAAAAAACATCAAGTAAAAAAGTTCATGCCTTGTTGCTGATATATAGCCACTGATACTGAGTTTCAGAACATTGGTGAGGACTGATAATTTTTGGAGGTGGTATTGTTGTCGTAGTGGTGGTGATAGGGTGGTTGTCGTGGTGGCTGTGGTGGTGGTGGCAGTGTTGTTGGAGGGAGGAGTAGTAGCAGTATTGTTGGGAGGGTGGGGGTTGGCAGTGGTGTTGTTGGGGGTGGTGGTGTAGATTTAGAGAAGGAGGTGGTGTTGGTGATCATGGAGGATGTGGTGGTGGTCGTGGTGGTTGTGGGGTGGGGTTGTAATGGTGGTGGTGGTGGTGGTGATGTTGATCGTGGTGGTGGTAGTGAGCTGGTGGAAGTGGGATCGTGGGAGTTGTGGTGCGGTGGTCGAATGTTGTGAGGCTAGGTTCTGTAGCAATGACAAATTTGTCTCAACGTTTGATGACAAAAAAAATTATTCCATCTATTTTGGTGTAAGAAAATCCTTATTTTCAGTCAAAGTAGAAGCTCTTTTGTCTATGGAAAATAAAAGTCACAGACCCTATTTGATTGCCAAACATAGTGTAGACTTTTTTGAGGAAAAAAAGGCTTATGACATTTCAATCCAGAGATCCAACGGCCCCTTAAAACATTTTATTGGTCGTCCGCTTCTTTCTATCGTTTCAATCCTTGGTACAGGGGCCATTTCAGATCCCCAGGAAACGCGCCCAAAACATCTTAAGCAAAATTTGTACATTTTCATTTCTATCAGGCCACCCTTGACCTTCCTCTTAAGTACTTATTCTTAATCTTATCTTTTCATGTTGCCATCCTTGGCCCTTTTCCCAATTAATGTTCTCACATTCTAAGAGCCCAAGCATATAGCTTCCAGCCTAACTTCTTTACTGGCATCCACTCATATAGGTATTCACAACAATTGGATATGTCATTGATGCACATCGTTTACAAAGGATGCCCTAGGCAACCCTTGCTTAATTTTCACTACAATTGGCCTCTGCCGTATCATTTTGCTTACAGATAACGCCTTTTCTTGACATGGAATTGTAATACAACTCATCTTAGGGTTTGATTAGATTTCTACAGTCTGCTGTCAACTTAATGCCAACCATCCTCTTTTTCATCCGGGTCTAGGATCAGCACTAAATGGGTGATTAAAGAGATTACTCTCTTCTGTAGCCCATTAATCACATAAAATCATGGCTTGATCTTTCGAGAGTAAGAAGTTGCCTGTATTGACTTTGGCTGAATCCCAGAGAGACATGTAATAATTAAGAAATGCTGGATTTGTATGCTCAACATGCCAAGTAGCACATCTTTATATTTTCCATGATTGTGTATGTATCAAAATTATCTATGCATGCATATAATTGTCCCCCCCCCCCCCCCTTCCCTTTTAGTAAGACTTAGTAAAGGACTATAAGGTACCTGACTTGAGTGCCAGTGGCCGCACTCAGGTCAATCTCAAACCAGCAGCCTTGAAAAATGCAGTGCTATTCTTTTAGCGGCAAATCAGTGAAAGGTCAAAAGTGAACTCTCACTGATTTGGATGTTCATAAATAGATGTGTGGCACCCAAGGTTTGACCATTTGGAAAAATGAGATTGACCCAATACCCCTCTGGATTTGCTAGCTGAGTTGAATGTTACACAGTTTTTTTGCATGCATGTATTTTGTTTGTGTACATCGACGTTGCTATATGTAATAGTTTATTTTTTTGGATCGACTCCTGAGAGGCATCATAAGGTTATGAAGCATATTTCAGCAACCAACCCTGTTGGATACTTCCACAACTTTTGAGGTCCATGTAGTCTTCACCAGTCAATTTTTTAGATTCAGTTGCTAAAAAAATGCTGTTTCGTGCATGATGATACCTTTGACACCCCATTAATCCTTTTTTTTACTAGGCAGCGATAAACACTGAAGGGAGCTCTGGGTGGGAGGAAATTGCAGATCCCCGCATCGATGGCAAATACGAAGTGCAAGAACTCAATGACATGGCAGACATCGCATACAAATGCATCAACAGTGTCTCGAGAAAGCGTCCATTGATGAGGGACATTGTTCAGTCACTGTCTCGGATTACCAAGTCGAGGTATGGTACAAAGCATCACAGCCAAGCATCATCCATTACGGTGGACGAAGTCTTTGTCGATATGGATGAGTCAGAGATTCATAGTCCAATTGGTGAAGTTAATGAAGAGATGTCTACTTTCGAAAGGACAATGGATCCACCCGACATTTGATATTGGTTCTGCTCTTTTATCTTTTTTTTGTTGTTGATAATTGTGTATATTTATAAATGAGACGGCATTAGGTGATCAGGCCCGAGCCTAAGATTGGATTGATCAGACAATTCTAACAGTTCAAATATTGACTGCACGAGCCGATAAATGAATGGTCAAACTGAATATGTGCAACATCTGTATTTGATGTGAGGAACTGCATTGATTAGATGGTGGTTTGATCGATGTGATTTTTTTTGTGTGCATCATTGCCACATGTGCGGTTGAGATGAGCTGAACACCATGCCCATTGACCGAAGACTAACTCAAGAGTGAAAAGTGAAAGGAAAGCAAAGTCTCCTGTAGTGAATGGGGACTCTGAAAGGTCCCAGTGATCCTGATTTCATTGTAACATAGCAATTTTGTGTACTAATGATTTTCTTTAACAAAAAAGAAAAAGTTGTTGAATTCTTTGTTGTATTTGCCTTATGTGCATATCTAATGTGTATTTGTGACTCCTTAACATGATCTAGCGTCTATTTTGACTACCGTCTGATCCGATCCGATCGTGGTCAGTACTATGGAGTAATGGGGCCCATCATGTTGTACCATATATGATTTCAGATTTCTCATAGAGACCACTTTCGTTGCTAGGTGTCATGGGGATCTTTTAATGGATCATGTAACCCAAAAAATAGGTCTGACAACACAGTTCATCAAAGGTCCACTGAGTCTTTATTTTAGAACCCATCTCAAACTTGTTCGAACCTTCCTAGTAGCCTTGTTCAAGACCAATTAAAGTCTATTAAATCGGCCCTATTCTGGCCTTATTTTAAATCGGGTCCAGTTCTATTAAATTTATTTTTTGACCCCAAAATATTGTAAATCTGAATTATTTTCCCCCTGTTTCGAGCTTTGTAACTGCAGTAGCCTTGAAATTCATTAGGCAGATAAAAGTGATTTGATCAGATGGTTAGAGTCATCTGACAGTGTGAGGGCCGCAAACAGGTCAGTTTCTGGTCCAAATTACCAACCTATTGGGTCTGTGTCCGAGGTTTTCGACCCGATTCCTATCCTTCTAATATGATCTAACCTAGCCCAATCTGATCCGCTCTTAAGAGTTTCTAATTGGTTCGGGTTGAGCTCCAACATAGTTGGATTGGGTCAGGTTCAGATAAAGGTTTTACTCTATTTGGGTCGGACTCAATCAGACCCATTTGCTTCATGCCTGCAAAAGTACTTGAGGGCCTACTTCCAAACCCCCCCCTTGAAAACCATTGACTGTTTGGAAGTAGACGATGCAGATTGTCTTTCACCCCAATCTTCCACAGAAAGGATCTCAAGACCATGACCTTATACATTGAATCGGACTGCAGGATCTGGTCGGGTTGGGCATAGCCTTTCCCAGTTGGGCAGCCAAACTCGACCTATTGACAGCCCAGCTATATGTTTGGATCCCTATCATTTGGATTGTTGCTTTACATTTCCCCCGAACTTCCCGGATCTGCCGGATTTTTCCGAATTTTTACATCGTCAAACTATTGCCGAGCCCCGATTTGGTGACTATGCCGGTATATGGTGCCACCCATAAGAGTAAATGTGATCATTTCTTAGGGGTCTCAACGAGACGTGTCTGAGCCCGGATCACCCTGGCCAAATTCTAGATGACTTAGTGCATTATTGGTCATATTTTTGGATGTGTGCTGTGGCATCATTATTCTGTGTTATCTGATAGGTGCACCATAATAAGATCTTTGATGAAAAATATTGAAATGAAAAATGATCCCCCTGCACTTAAGCCAGTCAAACACTATAAAAAAGTAAGGGCTTTCATGTAAATTCAAATACCATTAATGTTGAATGTTTGGCTGCTTAGAATATGCTGTCTATATTGTCTTTGGATCCAATCTTTTTCACCATAGTTTATATATCATAGCTTCAAATCAAACGGAACATATGATAGTTTTACACAAAACAGAGGCCAGTTGTAGAGTACCAATATTTGCAGGCAAAGATTTTAGTTGCATATGGCATAGCTCTCTGCTAGCCTTGGCCACAACAGAGTTTACTTGCTTTAGTTGGTTCTCATTCTCTTGTCTAACTCCCTGCAAAAGAGGATTTACCTGCTTTAGCAACAACCTCCCTGCTCTCTACTAACTCTCTACCATAGCAAATAAAATCTACTCTAGCAAGGAGTGAGTAGAGAAGAGGGTAGAATTGTTGAACGGGTAAATCTTGCATAAAATCTTGTTATCCAAGGAGTTATCAAGGAGAAGGGATACCTGCTGAAGCAGGTAGCAGCATGTTAGCAAAGATAGTGGAAACCTAGTAAAACAAGTGAACTCTGTTATGGCAAGGGCTAGCAGAGAGGTATGTCATACCCACCCTCTATCTCCATAGCCTGAGGTCTCTCTCGCTAAAACTGTTGGGTGCCTTAAATGAGACGATGGAGATCGTTTTTGTCCCAATCTTCTAGGTAGTATACGCGTGTTGATATCATGATCATGGCATAGCATGAGAAGGGCTCTCGGATCACTTTTGGATGTGTACCACGTGGAATTAACATGTGGCTGCCTGATATATGGACCATGATCAGATATCTATCATAGAAGATTTGGGAAGAAAAATAATCACTATCGTCTGATTCAAGGCAATCAATTATTTTAATTGTGGAAACAATAGCCTGTGGAAACAAAATCTTCAGTTGCAAATATTGGTACCCTAAGTTGCCAACAAACATAACAAGGCCATTTCTCGTTTGACGGGCCATCGAGTTGTTTAACACCAACTTAAAAATAGTGGAGGCATTTGCTCGCTGAACGGGCCAGAACTTCACGCAGGACAGTGCCATGATAAGTGCATTTCACTGAACAAGACTTCTGCTCTAACTTCTCGTTGGACGGTACCACGGTATGTGTACTACTTCTGATCTAACTTTCTGTTGGACGGTACAACGATAAGTGCAGTGCATACCTTTGCAAGTACGCTTTTCGTAAAACAAGACTTCTATTCAACTTCTCGTTGGACGGTACCTCCGTAAGTACACTTCCTGGGTAACCAGACTTCTTATCCAGCTTGACTTATCGTCGGACGGTACCTCGGAAAGTACACTTCGCACAGAAAGAGACTTCTAGACTATACTGATTCTGATTTAACTTCTCATTGAACAATACCATGGTAAGTCAACTTCTTGTGTAACGAAACTACCATAAGTGGAACTTCCTCATTCGACGGTACCGCGATAAGTCACAAAAATCCCTAAAAACGGGATCAGGTCTACTCTCTCACACAGCAACACGTCGACTTTTGATTTCAGATCCTCTCATCTCCTTAGATACTATGTAAGATTTTAAATTTGTGCCCTAGGTTTCCTATCTCTGAATTTTTATTTTGGGTTAATTTCATTCTTCTGATTTGAGTTAGGATTATGGAACACTGATTTTTTTCTTTTTTTGATGGGTAACCTCGGCCTTCGAACCTGCGACCTTGAGGTGATCACTGAATTTTTATAGTTAGGGTTTAAATGGGTTAATGCCAGTTTGGGTTCATATGGGTTCTTTTCTTATGGAAATGGGTATATTTATCTAATCAGGTAACCCAGATTCTTATGCATTGTTTTAATGAATTGGGATGTATTCTCTCAATTTTGGAACTCTACTTTGCATTGTTTACTCTTAAAACTGTCTGATTCTTTTGCTTGGTTTGTATGAGGTATGAGTAATAGTTTATGGGTGCGTATGGCATAGCACTTTGCTAGCCACTGTCATAGCAAAGTTCATCTGCTTTAGCTGGTTTCTATCCTCTTTGCTAACATCATGCTACCTGTTTTAGCAAGTACCCCTTCTCCTTGATAACTCTTTACATAGCAAGATTTTATGCAAGATTTACTTGTTCAACGGTTCTACCCTCCTCTCTACTCACTCCTTGCCAAAGTAAATTTTATTTGCTCTAGTAAGGAGTTAATAGAGAACATGAAAGTTGTCGCTAGAGTAGGTAAATCCTCATTTGCAAGGAATTAGAAAAGAGAATGAGAATCAACTGAAGCAGGCGAACTCTGCCATGACAGAGGCTAGTACAGGGCTATGCCGTACACAGCCTGTGAGACTGTTCAATCCCATTTAAACTACTTTTGCTCTTAAAAAAAAACTATCTCCATTTTCTTTTTGCCATTCCGGTGTTCGAATCGAAAATGTATCTGTTTTAGCCAGTCATTATTGGCACTCTTGTAGTAGACCCTTAATGCTAAATCCAATCCAAGGATTTAAACATAGGGTATCTCTATTTGCGCTCATCTGGCCCTGTGGTGGGCGCTAGCGTTAGCGCCTGCTTTCATTGAGTGCTTTCAGTAATTAGGTGAGCGCCCATAGAGGTACCCCTAAATGTATGGGCTGGATCCCAAGCCAATATGTATCAGATATATCAATACATAGTTCTTTGTATATATCCCCAAAGCCAAGAAATACCTTGCCTCTCTACTCTCTAGTATCTTGTTTTATACACTTTATACTTACTGTCAAGATCATCTTTAGTATACTTGTGGCTCATGTCATTATCATCTAGCATAGTAATAGTGATTGTCTTTGGTGATACAGGAGATGATAGGCTCATCCTTGGGCTCCAATACCAACATTTATTTATTTTTATCGGTAAAGGCACAATCTATTAAAAAAAAGCTGCGAGAAGCTGACCGAATACAATAGGAAAGCAGACAGAAAAGGGCTCCAATACCAATATTATAACTATGTTATTTAACTTTAGGATAGGAAAGCATCCATGGTCTTGAGCATACTCCAACTACCAACGAACCAACCTGATGTCATGCCCATTAATTGAATTACATATGTGGGAAAAAGAATGTTTTTAATTTTACAAATGCTTTTTCCAATTGTCATTTCAATATTTAAGTGTCCTCATCAGATTGTGATGCCAATACACATATAAACCCCCTTTACCATATCTGTGGTCCATTCTAGCTATTAGCACCTAGAAATCATTGCTTCAGGATTGTGTTATATGAACCTTTAATGAAATATTTCAGGAAAACTGAAGTCCAAGATGCAAAATAGTGTGAATCATGCATTATCTGTTTTTCCAGTATGGGGGTTAAGAAGTCTCTTATTTAAGCATTAGAAAACCTTCTTTGATCTATTTATTTTTTGTAATATGATATTGTTTAGTGTTTGTTAAGTCGATAAAATGATCACAACCACCTCATATATCATAAAGTCGACCATGCACGATGGTTTCTGTTTTTCTTGTTTTATTATTAGAACATATGTTCAACATATTTGTTGTGATGCATTCACAAGAGATCTCCAAAAGGCCACCCACAATTTTACAACAGCAATATAGGGCAAGGGGCATTTGGTCCTGTTTACAAAACTCAGATGAAAACTGGTGAGTCAGTCGGCGTCAAGGGGGAAAAGAGTTCAACTGTTTTGATTCTATTTTGTGAGGTAATGTTGAACAATCTGACCATCTGTTTTGATTCTATTTTGTGAGGTGATGTTGAACAATCTGACCATCTGTTTTGATTCTATTTTGTGAGGATAATCAGGTGCTTTATTTCTCCCTAAATAAGATTTATATTGCTTTGCAACTTGTTTCCTGTTGATCAATTTACAGGTTCAAAATGGGATGTAACTAGTAATCGTAATTTTAAAATATTGATTTGTAGTTTATATTTCCACCCCAAATACCTATTGGTATTTTCCATTAGATATTGGGGTAGTCAATACCTAATTCCTGTGGATTTCTATTTGGGAAAAGATGAAGCTAGTTAAATATCCTAGAGACCTCCATCAATGCTGTCAAATTTCACAGGAACGTGATATGAGTATGCCAATGTACAACACGAGTCCAAAGAACATGCAAGCTGGTGGATGCATCATACATCAACAAATTATGGTGTCAAATCCATGATGAATATACGATACGTGATATTGGAGCATTGGTGATGCATATCGACGTGCCTTTAAAGCGGAAGAGATCTATAATTGAATGCACGGATTGACAAGAAGAGAATCTATGGTCACAGATCAACCAAACTTTAAAAAACTGGGAGGAAGACACAATCGAGTTGTTAGAATTAGGATTTGTAATATTTAGGGTTTGTTGGTTATAGGGTTAAGAGATGATTGGTTAGGCAGAGAAGAATGAGGAAAGATAGATGGAGAAATTAGGGTTGTGAGATAGATTCCTCATTCCCATCTTATTATTATTTATACCTCTTTACAATAGGATCAAAATTGTACATCACTAATTTATGTTTTATATACCATAACAACTATGTACACAACTTTTTCTCAAAAAAAAAAAAAAAAAAACTATGTACACAACTTACGGATACTAGTGACACACCAGCACTCCACGCTTCAAGTTGGTGCATAGATGTCTATCATGCTCATCCTGGAGGTGATGTCACTCAATCTTTTCATACCAACAACTTTAGTGAGGATAAAATATCATAATATCTGTCGAGATTTTGGATGCTACTTTTCAGAAGTCCTAAATAAGTTTCTTATATTCAATCAATAATATAATGATACTGTAAATAACGATGAGTAGGGTGTCACTGCCCCATTAAAGAAGTATCGAATCAAGGCAAGTCGAAAATCAAAATTTCTCATCTTATGCCTATCAAATTGAATTTTCTCGATAGTACTGAACCGTAAATTGCGACCCAGAGTTTGAACCAAGTGTACCAGCGAACTAACTTAGGTTTTAAGTGTCATGAAGTTGGGCATTTTTCCTTCGAATGCCCCTAACTGACAAAATGGGGTGCGAGTCATGACAATGAGGCAAAGGAGGGAGAGCCGGCGGATTATGAGGAGACAGAAACAGAAAATGAAGTAAAAGTGGAAGGCAATGTGGATGGTGAGAGTTTGCTCATTTAGAGAGCATTGATCACTACTTCGGAGAAGATTGATGAAAGCAAATGGTTGAGATCAAACATATTTTGCACTGAGTGTACATCGGGTGGCTGATTGTGCACTATCATCATCGGTGATGGTAGTCGAGAAAACATTGTGACAAAAGAATTGGTTGAGAAGCTGAAATTAAAAGAAGAAACACATCCTGATCCTTACGAAATTCAATGATACAGGAAAATGAACGTAATTTTAGTGAAGAAACATTTGGTTCCATTTTTTATTGGATTGATGTATTGGGATGAGATATGGTGCAATGTGGTGCTTATGAACATATACTATTTCTGAGATGGTGGTTGTTTGATTGAGACACCAAGCATCACGAGGGAGGGAGGGAGGGAGAGAGAGAGAGAGAGAGAGAGAGAGAGAGAGAGAGAGAGAACACTTATCTGTCAAAGACGGATTAAGGTAAAAGAGGGTAAGGCTCTTCCTTCATGTTTTATTAAAAAAAAGGGTAAGGCTGTTCTCAACTTGCACAAAGAGAAGGGGATAACACTACATCAAGTGAACTTGTCGGAGTTGAGTTCTTCGTAACCTGGGAGGATGATGGAATCAAAGAATTGGAAACGACGAAGATGAACAAGAATAAGAAAGGAAAGATGAAGAAGAAAGGAAGACAAAAGGATGTTTCATTAGTATAAAACAGGCCCGTTAATAAACATTAACAAGGCTGTTTCTTTTAAGAGTGAGGTTGGGCATGGTTAGGGTCAGCAGTGGACCCAGGATTTTCCTCTATGGGGGGCATAACATTAATTAATATTTAAAATTAAAAAATATAAATATATAAATTTTATTTCAAATTCGCTTACAAAAAGACGTGTCTCATTAAAATCATTGGCAGCTAAATATATAAAATTTTAACATAGCCAAATCATGACTTAATCTTTTGAGAATAAGAAGTAGCCTAAATTGACGTTGGTTGAATCCTACAGAAACAAGTAATAATTAAGAAATGTTGAAGAGATTTTTATCCTCAACGTGCCAAGTAGCACATGTTTCTATGTTCCATGATTGCATATTTATCAAAATGATCTGTGCATGCATATATTTGCGCCCTCTTTATACCAAGACTAAATATAAGGTATCCGACTTGAGTGCGAGAGGTGGCATTGAGGTCAATATCAAACCCACAGCCTTGAAAAAATGCGCTGATATTTTTCAGCGCCAAATCAGTGAAACATCAAAAGTGAACTTTCACTGATTTGCATGCTCATAAATTGCAGTGTGGCGCCCAAGGTTTGACCATTTGGAAAAAGGAGATTGGCCCGAGCACCACCGCTGGCATTCATTCGGGTCCCGTGCCTACCAGCTCTTTTACTAATTTACCCAATACCCCTCTAGATTTGCTAGCTCAGTTGGAATATTACACAACATTTCTGCCTACATCTATTTTGTTTGTGTATGTAAACACTGAAGTACTTCATAAATAAGGTTATGAAGCACATTTCAGCCCCCAAATCCTGTTGGGTGCTTACTTCCACAACTTTTGAGGTCCCTGAAATCTTGACCAGATAATTTTTTATGGGATTCGGTGGCTACAAAAGGGCACTTCATACAACATGATACCTTTGACACCCCATTAGTCCTATATTTTTTTTCTACAGAGTAGGAGGCGATAAACACTTAAGGGAGCTCTGGCTGGGAGGATATTGTAGATTCCCGCATCGATGGCAAATATGAAGTGCAAGAACTCAACGACATGGCAGGCCTCGCATACAAATGCATCCACTGTGTCTCGAGAAAACGGCCTTTGATGAGGGACGTTGTTCAGTCAGTCTCGGATTTCCAAGTGAGGTATGGTACGAAGCATCACAGCCAAGCATCATTTAGTATAGTGGACAAAGTCTTTGTCAATATGGACGAGTCGGAGATTCAAAATCCGATTAGTAAAGTTAAGAGATGTCTACTTTCAAAAGGACAGCAGATCCACCCGAAGTTTGATATTGGTTCTCCTTTTTTATTCTTACATTCTTGTTTGTTGATAATTGTGCATATTTTAAACTGAGATGACATTAGGTGATCGGGCCTGAGCCTAAAATCGGATTGCACAAACTGATAAATGAATGGTCAAACTGAATACAGGCAATTTCTGTATTTTATGTGAGAAACTGCATCTATCAGATGGTTGGAGTTGTTTGATTGAGTGGGCTGTGTTCGATCCGATCTAGAGGGTATTGCATCAGTGCCACATGCAGATGACCGGAACACCACTCTCAGTGCTCGGGCTGGACAACTTAATACCAACTCAAAAGAGTGACACACTATAAGGGAAGCAAAGTCTGTTGTAATGAGTAGGGACTCTGCAGGCGGTCCCAGTGATCCTGACTTCATTGTAACATAGCAATTTTGTGTACTAATGGTTTTCTTTAACAAAATGAAAATGTTGTTATTTTCTTTGTTGTATTTGCCTTATGTTCATCTCTAAATGTGTATTTGCTCCTTAACATGATCCAGCGTCTATTTTGACTAACGACCGTTTGATGCCGGTACATGGTAACAGATGTGAATTTATGGAGTAAAGGTGCCCACCATGTTGATTGCCTATATGATAGTCAAGTTGGTATTATGTGTCTGATCTGTTCGACAGATGTGCATGGATATCCATACTCTTAAAATCTATGTGCATCTCAAGAAGGTCCATGCGACATTCACTGTGGATGGGTGGGGCACCTAATACCAACTTCAGTAATGCAAATAAAGTGGTTTGATCAGATGATTAGAATCATTCGACGGTGTGATTTTCAAGAGTGACCTAGGGCTGGAAACCAATCAGTCTCAGGCATAATGACCAAGTCGGATTTAAGGGATAAATAGGCTTGGGGAAAATTCAGAAATTTTTTGTAAAATTCAGGATACAATGGTTAAAATTCCGGAAAACTAAAAAAGAGAAATTATAAAAGATATTAGTAAAAGTGGGGCTTGCGTAAGACTAAAGGAGGCATGGCCAGCTTGGAGGGATCTGAGAAATGGGAGGTGGCGCAACGAGAGATTTTACAAGCTATTAGAGAATGAAATCCATAAGTGGAGAAAGAACAAAGATGTACAAGGAGGACGACGGGATGGAGATTGGTGCTGCAACAACTGTAGCTTCTGGAACTTCTCGTTTCGTCAATGGTGTTTCAAGCCCAGTTGCAAGTCGCACCGTAGCTCAGGGAAGCTCTAGAGGAAAAGTCGAGGGGAGCAGCCTTCTCCGGCGCATGCTGCGGATCTGGCTAAGGGATGGTCTATTTGGGGGCATTGATTCAAGGCGGCTAGGTCAAGTGAGGTGCCATGACATGGTGATACGGAGGTTTCTAAGGATTTGTTTCTCGATCGGTCGCAGGTGGAAGGATGGGCGAATTGGTTAATGGATTTCTGCATTGTCGCTCAAGCTATGGATCCAATGCCGACTTTGGAGGAGATAGCTTGGTGGGCTAGAACTGACTGAGGAATCCCAAATCTGGTGACAAAGAAATGTGGTAATCGACAAATCCTGTTCGAATTCGGTAGGGTGTAAGAGAGGGATAGGGTTCTAAGTAACTCCAAAGGGTTGTGGCAATGCATGGGGGTGTCATTTACTATTTTGATCGTGGGACCAGGAACTTGAAGCGGCCAACACCGGCAACTTCGGCGATTCTGTTTGGTTATGACTTAGAGGACTCCCCTACCATATGGGGATAGAAACAATGTTCTCGGAGATCGGCAGTAGATTTTGGGGGGGGGGGGGGGGGGGGGGGGGCGCTGATTGGAGGTGGACCGAATTTGGGGTTCGAGAAGTTGAATCCGCTCTTCAGCCCGGATTCTTATACCAAGGTTAATTTGGGTTTCGACGGTGGATTATCGATACCCGGTGGTGGTCAATGTGGGGGAAGAGGAGGAGCCCAGAGTCATCGGGAGAGTCACCTCGGGTGGTCATGGTCGGCATTCTCATAGGTTCTCGGCCAATGCGCTTGGCGGTTCGCTTGACAGATATGAAGAGAAAATGTCGGAGGATGAGGACCTGGAGGAGCCAATGACACAAGAATGGTACAAGGCAGGCGATGACGGTGTCGGATTCTCTAGGACTAAGGAGGTAGCTGATAGAGATGGTCAGGATTCTCTAAGGGCCAATAGGTGCAGGCCACGTGGCGACAGCTAGAGAGCACTTCATAACTCAAGTGGGAACGGACGTCAAGGCCATTCCAATTCAATTATGAATGGATTGAAATCCATTTCAAATTCAAATATAAGCGGTGAGGGTTCAACAACAAGTGTGACTCTCCCTGTTGATCCAATGAAAAGATGACATGCGAAAGTGCTCTGAGACAGATGTCCAGGACATATATAGGCGGGTCCCATGCAGGCCGAACTGTGATTCGAGTTCGTAAGAAAATGTCCATATCGGCTCAACCAGTTCGGTCAAGCACCCATCAAGCAGCTGAGGCTATAGCCCAACCGTCAACCTCTCTGGTTTCTCATGTTGGTTCCACGGAGTCCTCTAATTCTATATTTAGGGTGGATGCTTCTCTTCCTTTGGACGAGGAGGGATGTATGGATGACCGTAGCAGCGTGTCGGACAGTGATCCTTTTCACTCCACGTCCGCTGGTGGGGTTGGGTCGAGTTCGCACACCATCGTAGAGTCACAGGAAGATCTCAACATCATGTTGGAAGCAGATATGGCTGGCATTTGCAGGAAATACAGGATAGAATTCAAAGGAGGTCATGTTCAATTGTGCAAGTTATTTGGGGTTTCTGCCTCCCAGGGGAGGCAGGGGGCTCACCTCTAGTCCACCGGAAAATGGAGTCTCGAATATTCCTGAAGCCACCGGAGTGGTTTGTGGATTAGCCGAGTGCTAATTGTGTTTGTGGTTCTGGTGCATGGGCTTTTTGTTAGTTTTTCTATGAAGTTAAATCTGGTTTCTTGGAATGTGAAGGGCTTGGGAGATGTGGAAAAATGCAACGTGGTCTGTAACACAGTCAAGGATCTTCATCCGTCGTTGGTTGCTATTCAGGAGACGAAGTGGAGCAGTTGCAACCAATTCAAGATTAAGAGAATTCTCAAGGGAAGCTTTTGGGATTGGATGGCTTTAGATGGTATCGGCACCAAGGGAGAGCTGATTTTGGCGTCGGACAAGAGATGCTTTACTAGGTTAGATGGAGTAATCGGTAACCGATCTATATCGGTCAATCTCCTCTCGGTTCGCTGAGGTATGAGATGGGTTTTTTTGGTGGTTTATGGGCCCAATGATCCTCGCCTGAGACAGGGATTCTGGAATGAGCTCAATACCATTGATCAGAGGTGGTCAGATCCATGGATAATTGGAGGGAACTTCAACGTGATCCGATTCACACACGAGAAGACTGACAGATAGAGGATCACTTTTAGCATGCGGGGATTTGCGGAGTTTGTTGCTGGTTGTGAATTAGTCGACATTCCTTTGTCGACTAATTCACTTGGTCCATGGCCAATAAGTGTCGGCCATGTCTTGGATCGACAGATTTCTCGTGTCTGCGGATTGGGAGGAGATTTGTCCTTTAATGGTGTTGGAGGGGCGAGTGTGTTCTATTTCGGATCATATTCCGGTGGCCATTTCTTTTCAATTGGTGGATTGGGGACCGCAGCCATTCCTTGTTTGAACTAGCTTGGCTGTAAAGGAAATCTTGGCATGAATTGGTGCCTAGTAAGTGAAATTTGTGGGTGGTCGAGGGGGTAGCAGATCAAAAGTTCAATTGTAAACTTAGACTTTTGAAGGAGCTTCTTAAACGATGGAATCAAGATGTTTTCTGCGATCTTCATAAAATCAAGGAGGATTTGTTGGCTACGATTGAGGTTCTCAATGCTAAGGAACAAGCTTCTGGTGGACTATTGCTGGATGAAAGAGTAGAAAGGGAGTCGGCAAAAGAGGCTTTGAACTTAAAAATCAGGGAGGAAGAAATATTTTGGCATCAAAGATGGAGGGCAAAACACATCAAAGAGGGAGATCAAAATAATGGGTTTTTTCACAGGTTGGCTAATGCAAGATTTAGAAGAAATAGGATTTCCTCTCTATCCATAAATAGGAGTTCAATCTCTAACAAAGAGGAGATCAGAACTGCGGTCTCGGAATATTTTGTTTCCCGGTATGAGTTCTCTACCGGGTCGTTCCCTGCTGCTCTACAATTTAATCAAATCTCAACGGATAATAGAGCACAGGTGGAAGTTGCGTACATTGTGAAAGAAGGCGATCTTCGAAGGTGGCGTTGAGAGAGCGTCGGGCCCAGACGGTTTGCCAATAAAATTTATTCAAGTATTTTGGGAGTTTCTAAGGGATGATTTGTGTAATGTGTTTCAAGAATCTTACCATAAAGGATTTTTTGAACCAGGGAACATTCATCGTGCTCATCCCTAAGAAAGAGGGAGCCGAAAGTTTAGATGATTTTAAGCCCATCAGCTTGATGGGTTGTGTTTATAAAATGGTAGCGAGGGTAGTGAGGGTACTCATGAATCGGTTGATTGGTCCATCCAAAGGTGCTTTCATTAAAGGTCGTTTGATTATCAAAGAAGAGTTTCTGGCGCACGAGTGCCTTCATTCCAGACACATGGAAAAAAAGTCAGGTATCATTCTCAAATTAGATATGGAAAAGGCTGTTAGAATAGTCCCACATCGGTTGTGGGCTTGGAGGTCTTGGGGTATATATAGCTTAGGCAAACCTCACCATACAAGCCAGTTTTGTGAGGATGAGTTAGGCCCGTTGGATTTCTTACATGGTATCAAAGCCAGTATTGCTCCACTCTACGTCAGCCAGCTAAATTGTCCACGTGATTTGGCTTGACTAAGTCCCGCCAACACGTGCGGGGGTGATGGGGGCATCTAACGAAACAAGGCAAATGAAAGCATAAAGGGGAAACCAAAAGAGAAGGCAGAAAAAAAGACACAAGACGTCTGTGAACAGTGCCACAGCACCCTGTGAATAGTACCACAGCACGCTGTCCCACAGTGATGCTATGAACTACAAAGACACATTGTGCCATAGCTTGAAAAGTACCCACAAGTAGACAACTCCAAAGGATGTAAATTTTTTAATTGTCATTTTAGTCTTTTATTATTTTAGGACTCTTTTATTGCGAGTTTTAAATTATTTAGGATTTTCTTAGCCTATATAAAGGTATTGTAAACACTTTATTAGTTAGTTTTGATTATTGAATAAAAAGAGAGTTGCTTTTATGCAAATCCTACAAAACTTGTGAAGAGTTTTCAACCGAGGGAGTGAATCCTTCAAACCTTGAGGAGTGAACAATCGTTTCTCGTGCAACTTGGTGTGAAGCCGACCTACAGCCGTGGTGTGAAGCCTTGGAATCTATCCCTATATTTTGTATTTTCTCTAGTTGTTGTCAGGTATTATCTTTCTTTAATTCCGTTGATAAAAATCAAAATCCCAAATTGTTCCCCTTTTATTAAATTATTTTAAGCCTTATTTCAATTAAAATCCCCGAGGAGTCAAGAGACGATATTGCGATTGTCGATTGATGCCCTAAACTAGAGCAAAACTCAAGTTCCCTCATCGAAGACGTTTTTCTAGATCGGGAAATTCTCACGCATGCGAACGCTAAAATAAATTAATCTAATTGTTTTATTAATTTCATTGAATTAATTTTATATGTTGCATGATTTTGAATATTTATGCTATTCAATGCATTCTAAAGTTAATCCCAAATTCGCATATTAGGGTTTAGCGTGTTGTCCCGCGTCAGGGGGCATGCTAGAATAGTCCCACATCAGTTGTGAGCTTGGAGGTCTTGGGCTATATATAACTTAGGCAAACCTCGCCTTACAAGCCAGTTTTGTGAGGATGAGTTAGGCCCGTTGGATTTCTTACAAAGGCCTATGATCGTGTCCATTGGCATTTCATCGAAAGATGCTCAATATTATGGGGTTCGGATGTCAATGGAGGAAATAGATGCGCACCTGCATCTCCCGAACCATGTACTCGGTTATAGTCAATGGACCTCCTACAGGTTTTTTCGACGCACCCGGGGGTTGCGTCAGGGAGACCTACTATCTCCACTCTTCTTTCTATTGGTAGGAGAGTGTTTTAACAGATTGATAGATAGAGTTGTCAAGTTCAGGCATATCACCGAGTTCTCGGTCGCTAGGGATTTCAAGCCAATTACCCATGTGCAATTTGCAGATGACATGCTCGTTTTTTGTGCAGCCAGCCGATCTAACCTTTTTCATCTCAAGTGGGTATTCAAAGCATACGAGGTATGCATTGGGCAAAAAATTAATTTTGACAAGACTAAAGCCATGGGGGTGAATCTGGATCAAAATCGGGTGGAGCTGGCTACCTACTTCGATTGTGGGATCGGCTCCCTTCCTTTGACATACTTGGGGTTGCCCCTATGCGTAGGGGTGCCTAAGAAGAAAGCTTGGTATTCGGTTATCAAGAGAGTGGAGAACAAGTTGTCAACCTGAAAAGGCAAGTCTTTATCAATGACGGGCAGACTTACACTAATTAAGAGTACTCTCTCCAATATTCCAGTTTATCACCTGAATATGTTCAGATGTTCTTCTGTCGTGGTCCATCAGTTGAATGCAATTATGAGCAGATTTCTTTGGAGAGGGGGAGAGGCTTGTAGGAAGATTCATTTGGTAAATTGGGACACTATGTTTATCCAAAGATGATGGCGGTTTAGGAATCCGGAACATTAGTAAGTTTAACGGCGCATTACCATGCAAATGGATTTGGAGATTAGGAAATAATCGGAAATCTTATTGGTCTGTTGCGATCGCTAGTAAATACAGCTGTGCTAGAGCGGAGTGGGATTTAAATCTAAGATGCAGCTATAGAGGATCCGGATGGTGGAAAGGCATTACACATTTTGCCTAGGATTTTAATCGATGCGTTAGGTATGTCGTCAATAACAGGCTCACCGTCAGTTTTTGGAATGATTTTTGGATCAGTTTTCAGCCGTTGAGAATCTGATTTTCGGGCATCTATACGTTGAGTAGAAAAAAGCTGGCTATCGTCATTGATTGCGTTTCTTTGTAGAATGGGCTTAGGAGCTGGGAGTTGGATCTTCACCGCGATCAAAGACCCGCTGAGGAGCTGGAGCTTAATTCTCTTCTGCAGGAGTTGTCTGATGCTCCTCCCCTTTCCCAAGGTATGGATGAGAGGGTGTGGTTGGGGAGAGTTGACGGGTCCTTCTCGGTGCGCTCAGTGTGCAAGATCCTTTGGCGTAGGTCTCTCATTGATCGCCCTTAGACGGGCATTTGGAAAGCCAAAGCTCCGCCTAGATTAACCCTTTTTGCTTGGTGCGCAGTCGTTAATCGTATCAAAACGATAGACAGTCTTATTCATAGAGGAATGACCATTCCAAATAGATGAATCTTGTGTTGCTGCCATGAGGAATCCGCTGACCACGTGTTCATCCATTGCGTATCAGCTGGTAACATTTGCAATGTCTTTCGCTTAGATCATAATTTTTTAGGAAAAAAAATCGAAACCTCATCTCCACCATAAGCATTTTTTGAGCTTGAAATCAATCAAACTATGATGGACGCTTTAAAAAAAATCCTTGAATTTTTTTTTTTTTTAAATTGACCTAACCCATCCCCTGTGCTCCATGTGGCACTCAAACAATGTTTTCGGTGCCACATGGATACATAGGTATGAAAATGTATAAAGATGCTAGGGATGAATATAAAATGGGAATGTAGTAAATAGGTATGAAAATGGAAATAAAATAGATATGTTTTCCATACAAAGCTTCAATCCTTACATATTTCGAGAAACGAAAGCAGTTCGACTCAATTGATACATGAACAACACATACATACAAAGGGAATGATAATTATTGGATACATGATAAAGCCATAAAGCAGCATAACCTGTTCTTCATGTGAAACAAGCTCCGAAAAACGGTCATCTTATTATACTTGGTTGATCACAGCAGAAAATACGAAGACCCAAGGACAGAGGTATGGTTCTTACCCAAGTTGCGACCACGAAGGCACTCCACATTCATCAGCTGAGAGTGATCAACAAAGAGGTTCACCTGAAAATGCATGACAAGTGCAACGAAAGCATGGACCTTCAATTAGACATCAGCATCCAAAAATACTGATCATAATAAAAAGAAGAGACCAACTCTTATGACTGCTTTACACATTTAGTTCCATGAGAAGCATCCATTTAGACCATGGGGCATGCATCTTTGATCATTTTAGGTGCCACTCAGCTGAAAAACATGCATGACAGAGCATTGGAACCATTTGATTAAGGCGCTTTAATATGAACCATTAAGTAGAAATGAATAACAGTTCATATTAAAGCACTCTGATTGGATGGGTCCAATGATTATATATATATATATATATATATATATATATAGAGAGAGAGAGAGAGAGAGAGAGAGAGAGATTTCGGCGTGAGTGTGGTACAAGTAATGGCCATCCACGTGAAAGTACTTAAAAATTATCAAAATTGTATCCCTCGAATCTTAAAATGGTTGCCTCTCTTGGTCTCTATCTTAGATGCTTCTCATACCCATTATTCCTAACAAGAAAGAGATTTATACAAATTGTTAAATAAAGTATGAGGTGGCGGATTTGGAGTCTAGAAAGTTGTCTTGGTCTCATGCACCTAAAAACCAAAAATGATTGCTCGGGGCAACTTCCGACATAATACTCTATTTGTATCCTTGGGAAGCTCTCAAGGAAAGCTTCCAAACAGCATCCGAATCTCTATAATACAAAAAAGAGGGTATGAAAACAATTCGCTGTGAACTTTATAATTGATATATTGAAAAATATGACACATTACTCAGACACTAGTTAAAGCCATTAGATCTAAAATGTGTTGATGAACTTCTAACACCTGTAATGAAAACATATTTTTTTCATCAGATAGCTAGAGCACTATAAGAGATGATTGCGCTTAGACACACATTTGCTATATTATGATCAAGATAATAAACAAGAGACCTGAGCTCCTTCACATAGAGGAGCAACCACACACTAAAAAAACAATGACTACAATGTGGAACTGAATCAACAACACAAAATACCAATAAACACAAACAAGATGATAAAACATGGCATGATGACCAGGTACGCCTAAGGAAGCGGGAGACCTGAGTTCGATTCCCCCCCACCCCACCCCTTGACACCACCCTAGGGATTTTATCCTATGCCGACTCAGCACATGCTAACTTGGGGAGCTCACGTGCCCCTGGGATCGGGTGCTCTAAGAGGCCCAAATACTCGAGTTATCAAAAAAAAAAAAAAAAACCAAGATGATAAAACTTAGGAAATATTCAGTTTGCATCTCACCACTGTCAAGTTCTGAAGATAGCATAAGATTCAACAATACCCTTCACCTGTGTTCTTGAGTTCACCCCACCCTTGTGTTTTTTGGATATATTAAAAATTTCTAGCACAAACCTAAATGATTTTTTGTGAATATCTTAGACACATCAAGACACCCTGCATTGTCTTTTAAGCCCAACACCTCACAATGTAGGGCAATTAACAGGTCAATATACTTATGCTAACATGGTCAAACCTTGGAAAGTCAAAAATGCACTGCTATTCACAGTTAGGGGTTAGGGTTTAGATTTAGGATTTAACTCTGAAAACCCGGCAAGGTAGTCAGTCATCTGGTGGATCTGAGTTCACAAGGAACTACTATTAGGTTACGGTTTTTTTTGGGAGCCTATACTTGCACCCCAAATATAAGCCATTGCACTATTTAAAAAGAAAAATAGGAAATAAAAAGGCAAGTTTTAGAAACAGTGCAAGTACTTGCACCCAATTTAAAATCATTCTAGAAGTCGGTGCAAGTACTTGCACCCCGATTTCTCTATGCCTTTGATGAGGTTATTAGTGTTTGTAATTTCTCTGCGATTTTTATGAATCGATAATTGTTTGCAATTGTTTTATTTTTTATGTTTTTGAGTTAAAGCATAGTGGGGTGCAATCACATAATGCTCATGTAAGATAATGCTCCCTTTATTTATTTAGTTAAGTGAGCCGCTTAGGAGGTCTACAATATACCAAAAGAAAGAGGGGGGAATACAAAAAGCTGGACCCCACAGGACTAGAAAACAAGCAGCCGCCCCAACAAACCCAGATCCAAAGCAGGACCTAACCACCCAAACAATTGACCCCCATGTCGTCATGAGCGACTTTGTTCCTCTCCTTCCGAAGGACCTAAAAAGATAGCAATCAGAAATCATAAAACCGCAGGCCCATAGCCTCGAAAAGGTCTTCTGCCACCACCCCCTTGCATTGTCTAGGTAAGCAACCCCTCAGCCCAAACCCAGCTTTGAAAAAGACCAAATTGCTAAGGCAGTCTGGCAGTGAAGAAGTAAATGGTCAGCTGATTCTCCATCTTTTTTTACAAAGACACATTTTTAAAGTAAAGTCAGGCACCCTCTATTGAGGGTAGCAACAGTCTTAATCCTATTCCATGCAGCACACTAAGAGACGAAAAGCGTGTGAGGAGCCTTAGTGCGCCAAAAACCCATCCACACTACACAGATGACAGGTCTCCATGATAGGCGGATATAAAAATATTTAACAGTGAACCCAGATTTCAAGTTCACGATCGAAACTCAAAACTACCCCAACAATGGATTCATCGGTATTTGGTTACGGTTTCGGGTAGGGTTTGATTATGCAACTCCGACAATGGAGTCATCTGCTTGATTCAAATTTCATGTTACAGGTTTGACCATTTTCAGCATAAGGAAATTGATCTGTTCACACCTTGAGAGTGAACAGGTCAAGTAACCTATAAAAACTCCATAAAATTATATATAATATATAGATACAAACCTAACACTATAAGGTTGGTTCTCTAGGTTAGATAAAAATGTTCTAAACCAGATCTAAACCCTTCAGATGTGTGTTTGTGTGTGAATATATATGGACAGCGATTGCCACGTGTAGAAAACCATAAACTAATAGCTAAAGAGGGGAAACACTCATTGAGGGTTTATTAGAAGAAGAAATTGAGGATCATGGGCAGAAATCCAACAGCAAATACAGCATGAGCAGAAGTCCAGCAGTGGCCATCAGCATGTGGCAGAAACCCATCAGCAGAAATAACAGAATCATCAGAAAAAGAGAAGATTAAGTTCAGTTCCGAGATCCAGCGTCTGTTGAAACCGACATAAGGCAGGCAACCAGAGACGAGATCTCGCTCAATCCTAAAAGAATGAGGGGCAAAGGGATTGATCGAGAAAGATTTCTTGTTCTTATTATAAGATCAGGATTTGATCCGCATATGTCTGGTAAAAAGAATCATCTTCTCCTTTGATCATAATCAAAAATGGAAAGTGGTCAATTGGAAATCGATAAAAAATAAAAGTAAAAAAAAAAACTGTTGAGGACATTCAGATAAAAAACATACAGAGATCAAGAGTTTTGAAGGATTAGATGGCTCAAATTCCTCAAACAACTGTGAAACCTATTTTCCAGTAAAACCTCTCAAAAGTCTATCTTAGAGACTCCAAATCAAAAAATGCAGAAGAGAACCATGAAGAGAAGAAAACTTTGATTCTAACCGTACATGGTTTATGGCATTTTAAGGTCAAAATTTCCCTACTAACATCAGGGTTACATCAGCAGAGATGGTGAACACAAATGGGTTTATATGCTACCGGAGAATAATAAGAACCAACAAAGAGACCTCGGGTTCTTGAATTCTGATGCATAGGGATCCACGGAGCAGAAAGGTGCAAAACCTACGTCACGCAAAATCCTAAACAAGACGCACGGGATCTGTTAGAAAATATAACAAATATAATATAGGGTGAGAAATTATGAAGACAATCGTGATGGACTACAAGGTTCGATCTTAAAGACGATATCTTTAAAATGAATTTCGCCCCCTTATGTAGTGCTACGAGGATCAGGCGAAGCACATTCCCAGAATACAATGAAGCCCGAAACACAATTTGTTGCTCGAGAACAGCACCTTTATAGAGCAACAGAACACCTTTTTCTTTGAGAAGAGAATACCCTCAATTCTAAAGAAAAACTAAAATAATAGAGCTCCTTTTCTCTGCATATTTTTTAGAGAAGCCTTAGGGTCATTTTAAATGCAGGTCCGAATGTAACTGCACAGCTCTAACTGCTATAGGCATTAATACCCCCACTAACTCCTCATTAATTGAAATTGATCACTCAGTAACAGCTAGTTTGACCCATTCATTAGCCCAGACGGCTAATTGAACCGTCATTAGTCTCAAACGACTAGTTTATCTGGGGCCTACAAATAACCCAACTCACGGTCCAGATCCGAGGTCAACGGGTCAAGGAATCTCATGGCATTGGATAAAAAATAAGGCTCCACAGATCCTCACGATGATGCAAGGAGTGAAGTGCAAAGTGTGCCTCATAGCACCCAAAGCCCATTGCCCTGGCTTGTGTCACATGATGCGAACGGCTTTACCACTGCTAGGCGGCCATGATTACTTCTCCAACCCTCTAAGTGTAGTGACCCTGATTTTTCAAATTTTGACTATTTGACCTTGTGAAGATTCGACTCAATCAACCTTGGGATTCTAAATCCTATTATCCTTGCAAAGGCTTTAAAGTATCTTTTATTGACTCATCGATAAGAATACTAAGATTATAAAGGTGCACGTGAATAATAACTTTTAATCATATATAAGTTTGGTATGGGTACTAAACACACCAATCAAACTATAAGAGAAGAAAAGATTTGTTAAAAGCACAGTTCCTCACAAAATTTAGAAGTCAACTCCTGAATTAGATATTAAATATAATCTAAATTTAAATTCTCATCACTAAACAATGGGTGATTCATATGGTTGTACCATTAACTCTAAACTCTTTGAGGTCTAGGATTTCAAAACCTACAAGTACCATGAGTTATCATAAAAGTTAATAATGCTCCAACAAATTACGAATTATCTCTAAAATAGTTGACCTCTCTTTCTTTTGGTCCCATAGGAGCTCTTATATTCTCTTCTTCTCTCTCTTGTTATGAGTCAAATAACTCCTCCAAATTTCATTAATTGTCAGGAATTCTAAAACTGTAAAATAACTTCTCTTTAAGATATAATAAAATTTAGAATTCCTAATATCAAATGATGTGGTGGTCCAACGGTTGTGGAATGAGTTGTTATTTCTTAGGTCCAAGGTTCAAACCTCATAAGCACTATTGTATATTAATATAATTTATTGGGTTTTTTGCAAATACCCCTTGAGTTATGCTGATATTACAAATAACCCCCCCAATTATAGCTATTTGCTCTAAACCCCCTAGTTAGCACTTTGGTGTTCATAAAACACCCTCTTTAACGGATGCAACTTTAAATGGTTAACCAGCCGTTAAAGAATAACCTAAATACCATATTTATCCTTTACAAAAAAAAGTAGTTTTAAATCCACCCACCAAATCTTTCAGTTCACCCACACTGAAAAACATTGACTGCATTGAATCGGATGATGGAGATCATTTATCGTCCCAACCTTTCACATGATGGATCTTGAGATCACGGAGGCACCATTAGACGGTTGACTGCATTGAATCGGACGATGGAGATCATTTATCATCCCAACCTTTCACACTATGTATCTTGAGATTATGGTGGCACCATCAGACAGTTGACTGCATTGAATTGGACGATAGAGGTCATTTATCATCCCAACCTTTCACATGATGGATCTTGAGATCATGGTGGCACCATCAGACGGTTGACTGCATTGAATCGGACAATGGAGATCGTTTATCGTCCCAACCTTTCACACGATGGATCTTGAGATCATGGTGGCACCATCAGACAGTTGGTTTTTTATTTCATGTGGTACACACCCAAAAAAATGATCTTAAAATTAATTTTAACCGTGTACGTGATGTTAAGGTCACTTTTCTGAGATGTGTGCCACGAAATAAAACATTGATCGTCTAATGGTATGCCTAAACGATCTCCGTCGTTTAATTCAATGCAATCAATGTGTTTTAGCGTGGGTGAACTCAAAGATTCGGTGGATGGAAGCAGACGCGGTTAGGCAATCCAATTCCTAAAATAAAATAAAAAGATAAATTTTTTGTACATAATGATAATATGAAGCACTACACCATTATTATATAATGGTTACCATTATACCAACGATGATATGGTAGTGAATGCGATCAATTGTATAACCAGTGATTCATCAAATGGTAGCAATCAAGGAATTTTTCTAATCCATAACTGGGCCTCAAAGCTCGAGTTCTGTGGGGTAGACTAAAAGGTTGAATGGACGCGATATTTTATATGCAATCTAGGAAATAAGGGGGTTTTGAACCGGATCGGGTTAAATGAAGTAAGGGGTTCGAGTCCGGTCGGCTGTCAAAATTTTGGCGTGCCCCGACCCATTGACAACCTAGTCTTCATTGATTTTTAGAGTCTTGATAGTTGAAGGAGCAAGTTTTTGACACAATAGGCTCTTCATAAGCTTGATATTCTCTTGTTGTCGATGATGGCCCAACAATGAAAATACCCAATCTGCATTATGAGTTATGACGTCACTTTTAGTAAACTTCACTTAGATATAACAAAGCTGGAGGATAAACCGATAAAATCGGCCTTGTTTAGCAACCCGGATTCTAAGGATCAGCCAATATCGAGATTTAAAAAATTGTATCGGAAAGTATCGGCCAATACCAATTGGTCTTTTATTTGATAGGTCTTGAATCATATAGGAATTGGAGGGACGGGTATTTTGAGTGGAACATGCAGATTAAAGGGTTTTCCTTTAAAGAATAATTGCATCGTTTGCCACAAATCCTCCATTGGGTGAGTATTCGTCTAAACGTTGGCATACTTTAATGGGGAATCACCCGTCTGATGAGTCTTGAATCTGATGGGTGAATGAAGGGCCTTTTAGAAGAGTACCTTTAAATCCACCCACTGAATCTTTAAATTCACCCATGCTGAAACACGTTGATTAAATTGAATCGAACGATGGAGATCATTTATCCTCCCAATCTTTCACACGATGGATCTTGAGATCATGATCGTACCATCAAACGGTCAGTGTTTTATTTCACGTGGCACACATCTCAGAAAAGTGACCTTAACATCACGTGCATGCTTAAAATTGATATTAAGGTCACTTTTATGGGTGTGTACCACATGAAATAAAAAATAGACCGTCTAATGGTACACCCATGATCTAAAGATCAATCTCATGAAAGATTGGGACGATAAACAATCTCCATCGTTTGATTCAATGCAGTCAATGTGTTTCAGCGTGGGTGAACTAAAAGATTTTGTGGGTGGATTTAAAGGTACTCCTTTTAGAATAGTGGTAAATTATAATGGCATGACTTGTAAATAAAGACGAATGAAGGGTCTTTTAGAATGGTGATAAACTTTAATGGCATGACTTGTAAATATAGATGAATGAAAGGCCTTTTAGAATGGTGGTATTTTTAAAATATTGGTTTCATTAAGGGCAAAATAGACTTTCCGTCCATAAACTCACGGCTAGTTAACAGCAGGGGGTTATATGAAACAGAAACACAAAAGTAGGGGCTGCAAAATAAATACTCATAACTCAGGGGGTTTCTTATAATATTAGCATAAAATACACTAGCCTTACCAAAATGAAAGAAGAATAAAATTCACGCAGAATTAGTAAGAAATTCTTCTTAAGATTTTAAGTTAATAAATATCCTTACTATCTCTCTTTATTATTTTAATTAGAATATGATTTTTCTCTTTTAATTAGAATAAGTTACTTAAATAACTTCCTACTTAAATCTCTCTTAATTGAATTAAGTTACTTATGAGTAACTTCCTATTTATTAAACCTCTAGCTCTTAATTGGAATAAGTTACCTCCGATAAATTTCTACTTAATGGTACACTTAAATGGAAATTCTCATATTTCTCTATATAAAGGTCTCGGGGTCCTCTTTCCCTACCACATTTACAACACCCCAAATTTCCTTGTATACCTCTGATTTTTCTACCCCATTATGCTCATATAATAACCCACTTAAACTTCTTAAATCATTTTCAACTCTCATACAAATCTCTCCATATCTTACTTCTTAGACTCCCTAACATATTCCTAGAGTTTTGTACGCACAATACTAAATTCAATACCATACTTTCTCACACTTTCTTTGAAAATCACATATAGTCCTATATTTTCTCTTTATCTTTTCTAGATACACGTAAAACTTAAGAATCTTTGTGCTCTTTGAACCTAGGCGTGTCTCCAGGTACAAAACGGATGATTACGGGTTAATTGGTGGAAGGTGATTATAGAAGTTGACCGCTATATATAATTATTGATATTATTTGTGTTATTTGTGTTATTATAATTTTAAATTAATTATTTACTATTCCTGAAGAGATAAATATTATTGTCAATTTCTTTATCGCTCCTAAATAGTACTTCTTATTATATTTTGCAATTTTACTTTTGTATTATTATTATTATTTAATAAATTATTATTACTACGCTTTTCTTAGCATTATTTTTCATTATCATCGTTAGTACCATATTTTTATTTGTAATCCTAATTTATGATATCACCCTTATTATTATTATATGTATACTACTATCCAACTTGTGCCTAGTTAAACCCTTGAACGATCTGATCAACTTTTATCCATGTTGTATTCTCTCTCCTTATATCTTATTATTTTACTATTTTTATAATTAATAGTTTAACTGTTATTTATTATTTAATTATCTTTTTAAAATTATTGTCCATTTATAAATTATCTATTTTATTGTCCTCAATGCATATTTTTATTTATTTATTATTATTAAACTATCAATGTTTCGACTAATATGATCATCACTACCGTACCAATACTCTTTGCCTAATTATAATGATGTGTTTGACTATCCTATTCTCACCCGTATCTACCCTCGATCTATCTCGTGATCCAGTTTGACCTTACTATCGTCGCATGCATGTTTCCTTTATCGTTCTCTTCTCTCTCTAATATCTCTCCTAGATCTTTAAAAAAAAAGATAAATTAGCACTACAGACAACCAGTATCTCGAACGACTAGATGAGAATCGTGAGTGAGGTACACAAAGAGGGCCACGTGGTATGAGCAACGAATGATCAATATTAAACCTTCAACCTTCTTCAAAAGGTGGGTACCTCTATGATCCCCCTTAATCTGCATAGTACTTTAAGTACTTAAGATTAGTATATTATTATTTATTTAATGTGACATTTATAAGTGTAACCATATTTCTTATTAATATTATTATTGTCATATTTTCTTATTTTGATGTACTATTTAGTTATGTTTAGATCATACCGCTTCCCCTTGCATTATTCTCCTTATTTAGATCTCTTGTACTGTTCGTCGGCATATTATATCAATTTTTTTGCATTCATACATCACATAGAGATGTTCTATTAGGACATTTGTGTCATTGACAATTAGAAGAACTGGTATGTCCTGCATGCCTTTACCTTGGTGTGGTTCCTACCGTAATGGCATCAAAACGAACAAAGATATTTTAACCGCATGTCTCACAACATATGGTGGTATGGCACGCCATGTCGAATGGTTGTAAGTGTAAATTCTTTATCGCATCGACCTGAGATGCAATTTATGGTTCCTGGGTCTTTAAATTCTGTAAAAGATTATGTTTTGTTTCTAATTCTGAGACTTACTAAACTCAGTAAAAAACTGCTACTGAAAACATTGCTGTAAAGGCCAGCCAAACCTGATAAATTTCAATCTGTAACCTATATGTGTCGTACCTTATGTCAAGTCACTGTAAGGGCTCAATGCCTACAGTCAAGGTGCGGTTCCCGACTCTGTGGGAACATATTGTTATGTTTCTAATGGGTGTGTCCCCATTTGACTGCATGGGGATATATATTCTATTCTAAGATAGGTTATTGGCACCACAATGAGTGGTGGTTGGCAATCTGACATGACCCTATCGCGTTTTAACGACGACTCTGGCACAAGTCGTCCTACTATTATTGTTTGTAATTGCGACCACGTGGTGTATAGTCACGTGGAAGCTAATAATAATGGATAATTTTGTAAAAGACTGAATACCAAGAAGACTGTCTAATTAGGGATAAGGATATAAGTCCCAAAACGATATGTAGTCTGCATTACTGTCACACTGAACATGCGCATTCACTGCTTTATCAATTTTTGTTTTTACTTGTTATTCCGATTTGATACAATGTTGTTCATACTATTTTCTACGTTAGTGAGAAGTTATTTTACGCTCAGTTGGTTGCACACACCACCTATGTAACTTGAGGGAGGATCCCTAGTGTAGTTGTGTGTCCACTAAGTTATCCAAATAACTTACCCCCGCTAAATATCAACTCTGGTTATTGTGGAGCTTTAGACTAAGAAAACACTTACAGTAGCACAAGAATTCATGGGAGAATAGTTTAACCTCAAATTTCAATGGGTAAGAATAATTAGATCTCCATTGTTCTTTTTCTTGGCCAATTATATAGGAACTTGCGATCCACAAGCCACCACACGGTTCCACGACTGTAAGGCAGCACTGCGGCGACAAGTTATGAGGGACAATGTCCTCGTGCTTAGGGTGGGAGACTGGATCTGTGCTCGATGCTGTAATGTAAATTTTCGGCGCCGATTGGTTTGTCACCGCCATGGGTGCAAAGCCTGCCGATCTGACGGTATTGTGGTCAAAACCTCGATCGACCGAACTCCCCAGACAAGAAGTTATTGGCAGCCGGTTATTAATAAGGACCAGATGGATGATTTGCAGCAGGGATGGTCTCTTGCCGGAAAAAGTTTTAACCGAGTGAATGCCGCTTTCCATGGTCCAGCATCTAGGCTCCACGGGGTGTCCTATGCCGATATTGTGGGGAGAGGGGGCAGAGACCGTGGGTTATCTGGTATTTACTTGGGTATCCCTGAAGGGGGTGACTCTCCCCATGTGGACTCGGGATTCTCTGTGGGACAGCTTCGTTTTGAGTCAGCTGAGTATTTATCGCTCGTGAGAAACCTAAGTCGATACTGGGTGGTGGTACACGCCATTAAAGATACTATTGCTCTACTTCATATTCATAGATGGTTACAAAATACATGGATAGATTCTGAAAGGCCTACTTTATCCACTATATCCAAGACTAAGTTCCTGCTGCGATTTCACTCCGAGGGGGCAGCCACCGATCTTTGCCTCAAACGAAGCTTTCGAATTGACGATATCCCGGTGGAGTGTGGGGCATGGAATCCCATGGTTGGTGAGCGCCAAATCCTCAGAGAAAGGGGAGGGGTTTGGATTCAAGTTCATGGGCTATACTACCAATAAAGACTCCAAGCTCGCCGGAGTCGAGTCGTTCATCAAGCCAGTCGGGACAGGTCTGCTGGTGCGAGTGGCTCGAACGGTTGCTCGAACTCGAATCCGTCGCTCACTCTGAGGCCACTATGGTGGACGACCACGCCATTGAGGGGTTGCTGCTCCTCGGGAGCCCGATGGTTCACTCAGGACGACGGAGATTTGGCAAAGCTTGAAGATGGGGAGATTATTGAGGAGTTCTGTCGTCTTCGGATCGCTGACGGGGTCACTGGCAATTCTGGTGGGAGGAGTCTATCGCCGGTAACCGTGAAACGCCATGTGCAACAGAGATGCTCGGACACAGATCCCACACCGCTGACTTGCTCTACGGCTGGCGATGCGTCATACCCCTCGGCCGTCTGTCACCTGTCAATTGTAGCAGCGGAGGCTGCCTGCGGTGAGGGGTTACTGAGGATTTCTATCAGTGGGATTCGATGGAAGCTGAGAGGTTGCTTTGCCCAAAGAGGAAGGTGGTGACCGGACACACTAAGAAGTTTCTGGTCTTTTATAGAAAGAGATGGAGATGTAGAGGGTGGAGGGTTTCGAGGCATTTTGAGATGGTGCCACGTGGATCTCTGGCGGGATTTTCCATCCGTCCCTTCGTCGTCGATGGCTTATCTCCTTCCTACACGTGGCATACCTCGAGTTGAGGGGCCTCGGACGTTTTGACGCGTGGCAATGCTCTTGTTCCACTTTTATCCCAGGCTACCATGTTCTCCTTGCAACTAGATTGACGCTGGGTCGGGTGTTGGGGAATTTCGTATGTCTATGGGGGGTGGACCCGATATGACCCATGTTGTGAAATTCTGGGGCCCGTCTTTCTTAGGGTCCTAGGTATTTGGCCAGGTGTCGGTACTACTTGGGGGAGGGGGGACCCATTTCAGCAGGTAATCCGGCAGGATAATACTTGGGGGAGGGGGGACCCGACTCATCAATTTACATCCATCCCTCTGCTGGAGGAGCTATCTGTTTATACTAGGACTGAGGAGCGTATAGGCGGTTCTAGGGCTTCCAAGATTACTGAAGGCCATGGGACCTGGATGACGTCGACCACTTGATAGGAGTTGGGGGTGCCTTGGGGATGTCTTTCGACGGCCCAGAAGAGAATCTCAGGGATGTTTTCCGGTTCATTATCGCTAGCCGGCAAAGCTGTAATAAAAAGAGGCGTCGTGAAATCCCCAGAGAGTTGGAGAGGCTACAGTGGGGGATGTCAGACGGGAAGGGGGGTGGGGGTGCTTAATGCCCTAAGGCTGTGGCGGGCGGGATTTGCTCTGTTTTTTGATGAAGATTATGTCTTGGAATGAACGAGGTATCAGTGATGGACTCAAGCTGATAGCGGTTAAACAAGTCCTCTCGATCATCAACCCGTCAATCATTACTATTCAGGAAACAAAATGGGGATGCTGCGATAATACTAAAGTCGCATCGGTGCTCGGAGGGAATCGATGGGATTGGATTGGTATCGACTTGGTTGGAGCCTCAAGCGGTATCCTGGTAGCTTGGGATTCTGCGCAATTCGACAAAGTGGATGACGAGTTCGGCAGCTTCTCGGCCTCGGTAGTGCTTCGAAATAGGGACACTGCAAGATCTGGTTTTTCTCCGATATATATGGGCCTTCGAATGGTAGCCAACGGGATGAGTTCTGGTTTGAATTGGCTGCCATCATGGCTAGATGGGAACACCCTCATTGCTTAGGGGGGGGGGGGGGGGATTTCAATGCTATTAGATGGCCGCGTGAGAATACGGAGGGCCGCCTGATAGGGGGGTGATGAGAGAATTTAATTCTTTCATTTCGGATTGAGAGTTGATGGATCTGCCTCTTACGGAAGCGAATTTTACCTGGTCTAATATGTAGGAAGTTCCTTCTTTAAGCCGACCGGATCGTTTTCTTTGTACTACGGAATGGATGGAGGTATTTCCGGCGGCCAGTCTTGATGGCCTTGCCAGGGTGGTGTCGAACCACCGTCCTATTTTTGCAGACTTGCAAGACAAGGGGGAGAGGTCCGGCTCTGTTTCGCTTCGAAAATATGTGGCTGTTGGACGATCAATTTAAACGGCTGGTCCCGCAATGGTGGAGCGAGCCGGTGCTGACGGGTTCTGCTCTCTTCCGTTTTACTTCCAAGCTTCAAATCCTTAACGGGCGCATCAAAACTTGGAATAGAGAAGTATATGGGCTGGTGCGGGTGGTGAAAGAAACAATACTCCGTCGGCTGAAAGAGATTGACAGTATCGAGGAATTGAGGGCCTTGTCTGAGGAGGAAAAATCGGAGAGGGAGCGGATGAAGTTAGAATTCAGCGATAAGTGCATAGCTGACGAGGTGCACTGGAGGTCAAAATCAAAAGTTCGATGGCTGCGGGAGGGAGATCAAAATATGCAGTATTTCCATGCGGTCACGAATGCTCGAAACAAAGTCAATTACATGAGCAGCGTAGTCATTGACGGGGTCAGGTATTCGGTGCTGGAGCAGATTCGGTACAATGTGGTGAAGTTCTACTCCAATTTATACTCGGACGATGGGCTTGGATGGCTTATCTCTTTCTCACATATCAGATGCTGAGAGCTCTGACTTGGAGAAGTCTTTTAGCGAGGAAGAAGTCTGGAGAACTATTAGGTTCGGTGGGAAAAACAAATCCCCGGGTCCAGATGGGTTCACGTTCGAATTTTATCGTACTTTCTAGCCAATGCTAAAAACAAAAATGATGGGTATCTTCGACGAATTTAATGCCTTTGGGGTCATCGGGCGTTGCCTGAATTCGACTTTCATCACGCTGATTCCGAAACAAAGGGGGGCTGAGAACATTTCTGACTACAGGCCGATTAGTCTCCTCAACTGTCTGTATGAAATTATTTCCAAAGTCCTAGCCAACAGATCAAAACCAATTATGGGTAAGATCATCTTGGAAATGCAGGGTGCGTTTGTGCAGGGAAGACAAATGACCAATCTGGTTGTTGTGGCACATGAAGTGATCCATTCGGCATATTTATCTCGCCGCCCTCCTGCCTTATGGAAGGTGGACATGGAGAAAGCCTACAATCGAGTGAGTTGGGAATGCCTTGACTATATGCTCGGTAGATTTGGGTTTGGGTTGAAATGGAGGAACTGGATGCGAGCTTGCTTTTCTTCGGTTTGGTTCTCTGTCCTTATCAATGGCACGCCCTCGGGGTATTTCAACAGCTCTAGAGGCCTCCGCCAGGGAGATCCTCTGTCCCCACTACTATTCAACATGGTGGGTGAAGCCCTGGCTGGTCTGATGGAGCGTGCCAGGGAGATTCAGTTCATATCAGGGATTCAGGTGGGATCTCAGGGGTCAGGGCGATCTCGCATCCACAATACGCGGACGACACCATTTTATTTGGGTATGCTGATGCAGCTGAGTTTGATAATCTCTCTAATATCCTAGCAGTTTATGAGGTTGTCTCTGGACAACGTGTCAATATCCACAGGTCTGCTATTGCAGGTATGCCTCTCGGCATTAAAAGGTTGTCTGTTCGGGCATGGGATCCGATAATCAAGCGGTTCGAGCAACAACTGTCTACGTGGAAGGGTAAGTTGCTAAGTAGTGGGGGCTGGCTACTATTGGTTAAATATGTGCTATCAAGCATGCCTATCTTCTTCATGTCTATGTTCCTCTGTCCGGCTGGGGTTATACATCGCCTCGAACAAATTCAGCGCAATTTTCTGTGGGAAGGCTCAGGTCTTGGCCACCGCTACCACCTGGTAAATTGGGAGTCCTGTCAACTCCCTTTGCCTTTCGGAGGTTTGGGAAATATGGGTACGTAAGCGGGAACTGAGGAATCAACATTACCATACACAGGGGTACTTCGGTTTGGTGGAAGGCCATATGTGCCAAGTGGTCGTCCTACGCTAAATGGAATAGGTTCAGGTGGGGCTGTGGCTCTCGGATTCGGTTTTGGGAAGATAACTGGTTGGAAGGGGCCTATCTTAAAATGGCTTTCCCGGATGCCTATGCCATTTCCACCAATCAGGGGGGGAGCATCAGTGACTTTGTCTCCCAAATTGGTGGTGGTAGGGTATGGGAGGTTTCAACTCAGAGATCTCTTAGGAATGAGGAGATTGTTTCCTTCGCCAACCTAATGGCAATGCTTTACTCCAGCTCTCCGAATGTGCAACGTCGGGACCAAAGGTTGTGGGCTTTGAGCAAGGACGGAAGCTTCAATGTGAAGTCTTTTTATCGGTTGCTCACTTGTCGTCCTCTTCTTAAATTTCAAAAAGCTAATCTTTGGAAAACCGGTATCCCTCCTAAGGTTAGATTCCTTACTTGGACTCTCTTTAAGGGGAAAGTCCTAACCATCAATCAGCTCATTCGTCGGGTGCAGGTGGTTACCAACCTATGTGCCATGTGTCAGCAACAGGAGGAATCAGCTGTGCACTTATTCTTAAACTATCAGATGACTTACATGGTCTGGAGTGCAATTTTTTAGCTTTTTCGATATGACCTGGGTGATCTCTCCTACTATTGGTCAGGATTTCTTAGCCTGGAATTCGGTCAGGTTTGAGGGTCAGCTTCGGGACTTCTGGAAGGTGGCATTCTACACTGTTTGCTGGAGTATTTGACTCGAAAATAATGCTAGAATTTTTTAGAAGAGAACGCGTCCGATGGGGATGGTCATTAAGTCTATCAGGGATTACATGTACTTGTGGGTTTCCAGGTCTAATGATGATGTTGGGGACAGCATTGTTCCTTGGGACCCAGGTTAGGTTCTTGCCGGCCCGGCCATTTTCCTGGTCCTGTTCTTGGGGCTGTGCTCCCTTTTTGTTTTTGTGTTTTTGCTCTTGTTTCTTGCTTTTTTGAGTCAGTGCAATGTTTTCAGCGCCTTGCTGTTTATAATATATATATATATATATATATATATATATATATATATATATATATATATATATATATATATATATATATATATATATATATCTTACCAATCAAAAAAAAAAGAATAATTAGATTGACATTCTCTTTTTGCAAATATTTCATAAACAACATAGCCATAGTTTCAAATATCATAGAATAAAGGTATTCTTGAGTAATAATTGCTCACTTTGATGATTAAAGACATGTCGATGATAGAATTATTAAATAAGTATGTTTGTCCACTTATCGCATTGGAAAGCGTACGGGTTACAACACGAGATCCTAGGCCTTCGAGATAAGGGTAGGATTTCGGGTCGTGACACTAAGTTAAACTCAAAGTGAAGAGGCTATATATATGGGTGTTGAATTTTCCTTCCACAACCAGCATGAGACTAGTGAAAAGAGCTTAGAATTCAAATTTCAAATTCAAAAAATTGATTTTTCCCACCAAAAAATTGGTTTTCCAATACTTTTTGTTGTAAAATCAAAAAAAATGAAGACAAAATAAAGAGACTGCAATATAAGAAACTAGTTCTTCAGGAACTCTATATCATTCACTTCACTTAAGTTATCCTCATTCTTCCACAAGACTCCCTTATATAATGTGAGAATATGAAAGGTTGGGAGAAGATGAAGGGTTAGGAGGATACATGTACTTTGCCATAATTCCAAAAGAGTTGCATAGTAATGGATAAGAATTCTAAGGAACTACATAAATGTGGCTAAGAATTTAAGTGATGGAAACTAAATGGTCATCCATCATAATAAGTATATTTCTAACACTTTTAGCTCTTATAGAAGATTAATAACAATCTAACAGGATTGGCCCGCTCTGATACAATATAGAAAGCCAAAAACTAATAGTTAAAGAGTGGAAATACCCATTTAGGGTTATTAGGAGAAGAAGATGGAGAGAGAGAGAGAGAGAGAGCCATCATGCATACCTGAAACTCCAAATACATTTCTACTAAGATGAACGCTTTAAAGACTACATTGTTGCTACTAAGATGATTCACCTTAAAATATAGTGGACAACTGAAACTCCAAATACATTTCTATTCAATGTGGGACTAAGCCATCATGCATACCTCTCATACTAGTATATCCAGTGACACTCACTATCACGCATCTCATAATACATTATCTCTCCAACACCACATGGCATCCAATCTAGGGATCAGATGCCATGTGCACATGCACAAGTTCGATCACTGACTATCCAAAAACAAAACAAAAAAAGAACTATATTTACACTATTAATTTTGTGATCGAACGTTTAAGTTTTCAAGGGCGCATTTTCAGGGGGGGAAACTCATATCTTTGACCCATACAATGAAGGGAAAAAGTCAAAATTTTATTTTTTTATTTGTCTAAAACCCTAGAGGGATTGGTGAACCCTTAAGAGGTTATGGTGCACTTCGCGATCACGTGCCACATAGCATGTGATCTACACTCGAGTGTGCAATTGAACTTTAGAACTCTATATTATATATAAAGAGAGAGAGAGAGAGAGAGAAGAAAGCATACCCTTGGCCCATAACATTTGATGAACCATTCAGAGGTGTCCGTATTTGATGCCTCAAACATGGTTTTCTCAAGTCCAAGGCGACCTATAATTTTTGCGACAATGTCAGTTCTCAGTGAATTAGCATATTTGCACACGCCATCAGCATCAATCATAATCATATCTGCTCCAGCTTCCAAGCATCTCTCAGCCCTTCTGATCAAGAGGCCCACGTCTTCAACAGCTCCTACAAAATATAGCCTTTAATGAGCCACAGGAATAATAACTAATGTAACCAGAAAAAAAAAAAAATATATATATATATATATATATATATATATATATATATATATGATAGGAGGGTTAGCAAAGGAACTGACCTGAGGATCCAGATTACAAATGAGTTACCCAAAAATAACCCTCATCAAATGATTTGAACCATCCGATCTATGCACTTACGCATTTTTTTAATGGTCGATATTGAAGTGCATCAATCAGATGGCTCTAATCCTCTCATTGGTGTTATTCTTTGTCTGAGACATGGTTGATGGCCTGCTAGTTGGGCCACTTGGATTGATCAAAGATGTGCCCCACATGGCGTAAAATCGGGCAGCTATGGCCCTATCTGTGTACATGTGGCTCAAAACAATATCATCCCAATAGAAACAAAAATTGAGGCCATCAGGTGACACTGGACCACGCTATAGGCAGATGCCAATGGTGCATCAGGTGACACTGGACCATGCTATATCAACTTGTTGCTCCAGAAATGTTTCTTGCCCCAACCACTTGGTGGGTTTTCTAATCTCTCCCGTGACTACCCTTATAGGGGAGAAAAAGAGAATATATTAACACTAAACATTATAAATATGTAAGTGTTCCTATGAAGCAGCTGAAACAAAGAACTTTTTATTGGCTATCATATAATATGATGTAGGGATAATGGCAAAAAAACACAACTGTCTCATTGTCAAAATACCCCCAAGAACAGTCGGTGAGATCCTGTGCATTTTCAAGGGAAGCCATCTGGTCAATTTCACAGCAAATCGACAAGATAGCATTGATTATTGGCACGAGATAGCTGGCTGCATGTTAAATAAAAAAGTCATTTCCACAAGGCAATTTTTGAATAGAGGCAAGAATTTGGGTGCATTTTGCTTAGTTTACTGAAAATAGTGGTTGTGTGATTTCCCATATGATCTACATATGAAGGCAAACTCAAAGGCAGACTTCGTTTTTTTTTCTTATTTTGGCTCACTAAGCAATGAGGTCGAAAGGGTCCCTTCCCTCAATATTAAAGTAGATAATATATAGTTTTATCCAAAAGCAGACTCCCTCTCTAAAGAGAGTGACTAGAACCATGATTGTATTCAGGAATAGTTTCCCTCTTTTTTAGGTTGTTTATCTTGTTGGCCAGATCCACACTGTGCCACCCTTGCATCTTTTTTTTGTTCAGTATTGTTATTTATCAATATATATATATATATATATATATATATATATATATATATATATATATATATATATATATATATATGTTCTTCATGCAAAAGGACAATTTTTGTATTTTACTCAGCAGAAGCCATACGTCTCATAACATTTTTTTTTCAAGAAAAACTGATCTTAGATATGCATCTTAACTAAGAATTTCGCCAAAAATGAGATCCACATGCCATGGATACATAAAGACTTAAAGTTTAGGGTACCCAACCAATCACAAACCTAGAACCTTGGTTATTGCGCTGATGTTTTTGAGTACCAAACCAGTGAAAGATCAAAAGTGAACTTCCACTGATTTGTGTAATCAATAATAGCAGTGCTTCCCCCAAGGCTTGACTATTTGGACAATAGGAGATCGACTGGAGTGCCACTTCTGGCACTCAGGTTGGGTACCTAACAACAGCTCTACACAGTAACAAAGACATGGGATAGCATTATATAACTTGTTAAATATCTTGACAAGTAAATTTAAGTGATATTACTTCATTACCAGATTTTTGGGGGGTTGGAGCTATATAAGCTCCAAATGCTCTATCACCAGCAACTGGGATATCAGATCTGTCAAATTTTACTGCGAACCGAGGCTTAGCTTTAAGGCCACCGCTCTTAATCAAGCGCACAAATCTCAAGAGAGCTTCTTCCGGGATTTTTAGAGAACCAGCATTTAGCTCAATCGAATCAAACCCCAAAGACTTGCATTCCTGTAAAGAAATATGGCTAAAAAACATAGGGTCATCTAGCTTAAGGAAAAAAAAAAAGTATTACTAAAAAACAAAAAAAAACATAGCATCATTTGGCACAAGGATCAAAGGATTATTGCCAAAACACATACTGGCCACCCTAAAACCCAATATGCATTGTTCATTGTGATCAGTTTTAAGTCTCTATCAGACGATACAACATAAGAGCTGGTATTAGGTACCTGACTTGAGTGCCAGCTGTGACACTTGGGTCAATTTCCTTTTGTCCAAATGGTCAAGCCTTGGAAGCAGCACTGCTATTTATGAGCACGTGGCGATTAAAATTATAAGCACAATTACCAAGGTTCATGGTTGGAGATTGAGCCAAGTGTTGCCACTGGCACTCTGATCGGGTACCTTATACTAATTCTACAACATTAACATTTTTATTAGAAAATTCATGAAAAATAAGAAAAAACAGGGGAAAATGGAGAAAACACTTTGTTTACAACATTATTAGGGTATACTGGTGGTTCTCTAACTGCAACAAGCCATCTACATCCTATCACCGAAAACGGTCTATGAATGTGGTTCAGTTCAGATTTAAGGGATGACTAGGTGTTCTACTGGAGACTAAAAGTCAAACATGCTTTCATTTAATACAATTATTTATTTAACTACGAAAAATAGGTGTATATATACGTGATATAATGCATAAAATAATAAGGGTGAGATGGATGATACAATATTTTTCTTTCATAGAGCCTGTCTAAAAATCTAATATGTAACATATTGGATAATATTTCGCTCAATAATTAGACCAGATAACGCAGGAAAACACAAGATCTGGTAGAGGGTAACCTACCCGTTCCCAATCTAGTTGTGAACCAGAAAATTCAGGCTATGACAATAATACAGTAAGGGTAAATTCAGGAAAATTCAGACAAAATTGGGAATTTTTGGTAAAATTCAGGAAAAAAAAAATTTAATACATTATAACATATTTCAAGTTAGAAATAAGATTTTTAGATTTTTTTTTAAATCTATAATTACATAATCCATGCTACCATATAAATGTATATGCATGATTCATCTCAGTTAAATTGAGTAATCAGTAATAATCTGAATATTTTGGCACACCCTTAGTTTAGAAATTTTTAGCCTTATATTGAAAAAATCAGAAACTTTTCTGACTATGTTGTAAAAAGGTCATCAATTTCGGACAGGTGGCACTATTGTTCATCAAGTACGCTAACATGGGATGCAAAGCACCAGAAGTAAAGATTTATAGTGTCGAAGATTGCACCCGAAAAACATCTCTACGATGTGATTCCAAGTAGTCAAACGCCTTCAAAACGAACGGTTACCACATATATTTTCGAACCTGTTTTATCCATTCATTTTAAAGGCATTTGAGCACCTTTTGAATCACACGATGGAGATGTTTTCTCGATACAATCTTCTACCCATCAGATCTTCACACACACAATGAAAAATGGTGCCACATGTCCAAAATAAGTGACCCGATCACAATAAGATGGAGAATGGATCAGTTACCCTATACAAAAACTAACACATAAGTGCAGCAAAAACAATTACAAGAGTGAAGAAATACTTTGATGCGCAAACCTCAACATAATCTTTGAAAGCTGTTGGTCCTTTGCGAAGCAAATGTTCTGCCCAGTCACCTGTGCTAACATATACATCATGTCTGTGTGCCATATCAGTTATTTCTTTAACAAAGGACTTTGGCATCAAACTATGTGATCCCCCAGAGAACTTCAGTCCGTCAACAAATGGCCCCATAGACTCTAAAATATCCTGCAAGAAGCATTAAGAATTATTTGTGTGCTAATAAATGTGATTAAATAGGAAAAAATGAGAATTGATATTACGTACAAGATTCGAGTGCCAGCCCTGGCACTCGGGTCAACTTCCCTCCAACAACCTTGGTAAATGTGCAAATATTGTAGAGTGCCAAGTCAGCGAATGACAAAAAGTATGGGCCCAACTCTCCTGACTGTCATTTAATAGTGTTTAAATGATCTTACACCATCAGTGGTTTAAGATGTGGGTGATCCGCACCGTAAAAATGATAGATCATAGATTCACATGCAATAACCCGAATAATGATTTTCGGGAGATTTAAACCATCCAGTCTGTGATTTTAATATCAACCGTTGTTTTTAATTTTAATGACTGATACTAAAGTTCATCAATCGGATGGTTCACATCCACTTATAGACATGTTCTTTGGGATGAGACAATTTAGATTGATCATAGATGTTCACCACATGGCATAATGATAATTGCACTTCAATGGTGTGAGGTTAAAAGTTTAACTGTAATGGTATAAGATCATTTAAACAGCATTCTGGCATTTAAATGTCTGTCAGGAGCCATTATCCCCAAAAGTATACTTTCTCTGATTTGCATGCACATAAACAATTGAGCACTTCCCGAGGCTTGGCCATTGATAAGGAGATTGACCGGAGAGCCAAAGCTGTCAATCAGACTGGGTACTTGCCGACTCTTGCAAGTTTGCAACAAACAAGAGTAGGTAGTCACTAAACCAATGGATTCTGAGAGATTTCAAAGGAGCCTCTTGAGAAAAATTTGGCAACAGATTAGACAATATTAGGTTAACAGTTATCTTCAAAAAATAACTTCCAAAAGAACATAACGAATTAAAAAGAGAAGAAACATGGATATCTGACAGTTCCATTAAGGAAAATTCAAAGAGATGAGAGAGAAAAATGATCAGGTAAGATATATCATCCTTTCATATAACACTAAAAAACACTCTAAAATTATGCTTCATCGCCTAAACGTCCTTTCTCTAAGTTCAGCATATCATCAAATTTTTTATACAACAGTAAGTGTTAGAAACCCAATTTAATGCAACACCCAAATTAATTCCATTTGTGGCATTTTATCCGTTCTTTCATTTTTTTTCTTTGTTCTAAAAAAATAAAATAATAAAGGTTAACATAGCATATAAAAATACTTATAATAAATTTATGAGTAAGACCAGGGTTACCTAATTCGCTAGGTAGGGCTCCGAACCGCGAACGGGTAAACGAACGGTTCGATTGAACCGATTCGCAGTTCAGTTCGCTCCGATTCACTCAAGATGGGCAAACCGGCCTGCAACCGTCAGTTTGTTTGGTTTTTTTCCCATATAAGTAGAGCAAAATGCAGTTGAGGGGAATCGAACCCTGCTCAACTACAATTGGCTGCATACATACTACCAGAGCTACACACCTGTTTTTGTTGTCTAATTTGCATATATAATTTATATAAAATATATTATGACATCAAATAATCCAACTAATTAACATAAAATTATTAATTATTTTTTTCAATTTAAAACTCATCCTACCGTAGAGAACCAAATTCGTCCAGATGTAGCGAATTTTGAATTCACCCAAATTTGAACTGAGCGAACCAACGAATCAGGAAACATTAAGGGCAGTGATCAGGTCCTTTCAGGAAAATCGGGTCCCCTTGCTTTTAGAACCAGTGGATGCTAGGAATGATGATGTGGAAAGTGGAAACTACATAAAAACCTATTGTATAATCTTAAGTTCCATGCGTTTTACACTAACATTTAACTAGACAGATCAGATCCCTAACATACATACACCATCATCTTTACTACTATAATGAGAGAAGGCCAAATATCACGGCCAAAGTATGAGGCGGAACTTCCAAAGCAAGAAACCAGCATCCACTCAGGTCTCTGATACCATATACAATAATTCATTCTGGAAGAGCATCGAGAAGTTGGTGCCGATCGTTGAGACACTTATAATGTTTTAAGACTGGTTGATGGTGATGACAAGCCCACTATGGGATATGTATGCGAGGCAATGGACATGGCTAAGTTGGTCATAGAAGAAAAAAGATCTGAAGGATACAAGACATATTGGAGAATATCAGATAAAAGGTGTGAAAAGTTACATATCACAAGTAACTTACTCGCAAGTAAAAAAATTATTGTGTGCAGGCATATTACTTATTTATTTTGTTAGTTGTTATGTTATAACTATTTCAGAATAGGGCATTTCTTGAATCCCACCTATCAATAGGGTAGAAGCCTCAAAGAGGATGCTCTGGGCTGCTCCATGTTATTCAAAGATTAGAGCCAGACATCGAGAGACAAGGCCAGGCCATGAGAGATGTAAATGACATTGATAAATTAATATCCAGTTATCTTCTTATTTATAATTTTACATATGAACCATCTTAATTCGCTCTCTTATGTGATCATTCTTAGATTTATTTTTTTAAGAAGAGAGAGAGCTCTTTTGACACTCCGTTGGCCATATCTCAAATATATAAGGATAGACTAAGAAAATTATTTTAAGTTTGTGTATAGGACTGAAATTGAGACTAGCTGCTGGTTTAAAAAAAAACTAAAAAAAATTAATATATCTTGGTTTCAGCAAATTGGTGGGTGCATGATGAAGATGAGCTTTGGTCTTGAGGAAGATCGTCATACGAGTTGTCGGTCAGAAAACTTCCTCATAAACTGCGAGAGAAATTGTAGCACATTTTATCTATACACACAAAGACAAGGAATAGACTATGAAAAGATTAGAAAATTTAGTTTCTGTCCATTATACTACAAGGTTAAGGGTCAGATTTTCAAAAAAAACAAACAAATAAATAAACATATCTTGCTTTCATCGAATCAGTGGTGCATTATGAACATGAGCTTCGGTCTCGAGGAAGATCGTCATACAAGTTGTCAGTCAAACAACTTCCTCATCAAACTGCAAGAGAAATTGTAGCAAATTTTCTCTCATACAAACAGACAAGGACTAGACTATGAAAAGATTAGAAAAATTGGTTTTATATCCATTATAATACGAGGTTAAGGGTCAGAAACATTAGATGAATCAATTTTGGTGTGAAAATGCGATCCTATATAAAAAATTATGAAACTTATAACTTTGGTATTTCATTGTATAAATATAATATTTATATTTTTCGCGTTCTTCCTTTTCAGATGATGCATATTTCAATCCAATTGACTTGGAGATGACATTTAAATCCTTGGATTGAAGAGAGGGAAGCTCCAACTTTGGATAGCAAGAATAGGACTTGGTTGGATCAAACAAGTTGTTGAACGACAACCAGAAGAACCCTGTAGAGAGAAGGCATTATCGCATTCATCGCCTCCGCAAGAAACTCCATGGAGGCGGTGGTGGTGTGAGATCCTGACGCGGGACGGAAACCCTAAAATGTGTGAATATAATTTTTAATGCGATTTGTCAAAATTAAATAAAATTAATTTAAGAGTAATCTCAAAACTATCACGATACCTTTAGGTTTGTAGAATTTCGGTTGGTAAATCACGCGAGATCCGAATAGGGTGTCCAATCCGATGCGCAAGTCCCGTTAGATTTGAGGCGGGATCAGGCCTAGAGATAGGGCTCTAGCTTTTCGAGGCTTAGGCGTTCGTCTTCGGTCCGATGTAGATTCACGGATTCCAACTTGGATTGTAAAAGGGAATTAGGGTGTGTAAAAGACTTGTGGTTTTAGATCGGTTTATGGTTTTGAAAAGGGTGTTGGCTTTTGTGGTTTAGGACTTCAAAAGGATTTAGGGTTTTGGGGATCACAAGGAAGAAATTAGGCGATGGTTTAGAGAAGCACGCAGAGATTTATAAATAGCAAATATAAGCAAACCACGCAAATCAATGACAAAGATAAAGGAAATATATGGGAATCACTCCCTTGGTCTCACACCAAACCATCGCGGGAAAGAAGACTCTCTCTTCACAAAGCAAAAGCTCTAATTCAATAATCAATCAACTAATTAAAAGTTTTCACAAGCCTCAATATATAGGCCACCAATAATTAATTCCGAAAATAAAATAATCCTAATACTAATAAAACAAAAAAAGGCAATTTCTGCGTTGAATTAAAATTCCGTCGGCGGAATCGACGTTGACGGCGTATTGCGATGATGTGACACGTTGTGGTGGTGCATCACGGTATTGATAACGATGTCTTGTGGGGTTATCCGCATAGCCGTATTCTATTCTTTGTCATTTTCTCCTCTCTTTCCTCCGGACTTCCCCTACGCTTCTTCCGACGCAGCTAAAACTGATGTGGTCCGAATCCAATGTCCATGTATGTGGCATCCCCGTCAATTTCCCTGGGCCAAAAAGGTTTCATCACTGATGAAACACGCTCGTGGTAGATGTCTATCAGGTCGGGGTTCAAGCGGCGAACTTCATTCTCTTGGATCCAAGTGTTTTCGGACTCCGGTTTGCCGACCCATTTAACCAAGTACTTCTGAAATCCCCCGTCATGTGTAGAGACGGCATGATCATTGATTATATCCTCTATTTCATCATTCTTTATGCCTTGGGAAGGAAAAGGTCAGCAAGGTTGGGTTGAAATGGGGCTAGGAGTGGATTTTCAGGTAGTGGGGTGAAACCCAAGTAAGGAACCAAGTCCTCCACATTGAACGTTGAACTAACCCCCGTACCTGGAGGAAGCTCGGCACGTATGCATTAGGACCACTCTTAGCCAAAATCCTAAAAGGTCCAATGCCTCGGGATTTGGGCTTCTTTGTAGATCCTGATGGGAACCGCTCAGGTCTAACCCGAACTATCACATTATCACCCACGTGAAATTCTTTAAAACGTTTGTGAGCATCTGCAGATAATTTATATTGATTGTTGCTTGAATTAATTTTATGTTTAATTTCGGCATGCAAGCTATGAATATGTTGTGCAAATGCATCGGCAAACTCTGACACCCTATGGGATGCAGACATGGGGATCAAATCTAATGGGTCCTAGGCCTATGACCATGCACTACCTCGAAAGGACTCATGCCCATGGACCTATTGACAGAATTATTATAGGCAAACTCAACTGTGGGTAAAATGGTATCCGAGGTCCTAACATGATCACCGACAAGACTACGAAGGAGATTCCCAAGGCTCCTATTGGTGCTTTCGGTTTGCCCATCTGTTTGAGGGTGGTAAGCAATGTGCCCATCATGTGCCAAAGGGTCTTCCAAAAATAACCAGTGAATTTAACATCCCTATCAGACACAATGGTTTTGGGCAACCCATGAAGACGCACTACCTCCGGGAAAAATAGTTTAGCAATATGAGATGCATAGGAGGTTTTGGAACACGGGATGAAGTGGGCCATCTTGGAAAATCGGTCCACTACGACATAGATGGAATCGTGCTTCCTAGGGGTCTTAGGAAGTCCAAGTACGAAATCCATAGAGAGGTCTTGCCACGGTGTGTGTGGCACAAGTAACGGGGTGTACAAGCCGGTATTTTGTTTGGTCTGTTTTGACACTTGGCAAGTACGACAATGTTTGACAACCCGAGCGACATCTCTCATTAGGCTAGGCCAAAAAAACTTATCCTCTATGAGCGCAACAGTTTTATTACGCCCGAAATGTCCGGCCATCTCTCCCGCATGTAACTCCCAAATGAGAAAGTCACAAAATGAAGTGCGATGGATGCAAAGGCGATTGCCTTTAAACAAGTACACATCATGGATGGTGCACACAGGGTGTGTGTTGGTCGGGTTACTAAGGAGAGCAGTGTACTCAACCCCAAAATCTGAGCACTCGGGGTACTCATCTTTTAACTTTTCGAACCCGACGACCTCGGTGCTCATCGTGCGCAAAGTCACCACTCGCCGACTAAGTGCATCAGCGGCCCTATTTTCAGCACCGGCCTTATGCTTTAACACGAATGTGAACCCTTGAAGGTACTCAACCCACTTCATGTGCCTTGGGTTCAACTGCTTTTGTGAAGCAAGAAAGCGTAAGGCTTCCTGGTCAGAAAACAGCACAAATTCATGCGGTCGAAGGTAATGCTTCCAATACCAAAGAGATCAAACGACCGCATAGAATTCTTTGTCATAGGTGGAGTATTTTTGCTTCGCCTCATTAAGTTTTTCACTAAAATAGGTCACTGGGTGGCCCTCTTAGCTAAGCACTCCTCCTATGCCTACACCCGATGCGTCGCATGCGACTTCAAAGACTTTCAAAAAGTCCGGCAATCGCATAACGGGTGCACTACTCATTCGTTGTTTGATCTCAGCAAAGGTTTTTGTCGCCGCTTTGTCCCATTTAAAATCCTCTTTTTTCATGCAATCTGTAATTGGGGCCATAATGGTGCTAAAGCTTCTGATGAAGCGCCGATAGAAAGTAGTCAAGCCATAAAAGTTGCGGACATCGTGTATGTTCTTAGGCTCGGGCCACTCCACCATGGCTCTAACCTTTTCGGGGTCCGCGACCATTTCATTGGCCGAGATAATGAATCCCAAGAAGACAATGGAAGGTTGCATGAAAGTGCACTTCTTAAGATTGGCAAACAACTTCTCGCCCTTGAGAGTGTCACAAACCAGCCTAAGGTGGGTCAAGTGTTGATCCTTGTCATGACTATAGATCAAGATGTCATTGAAATAAACAAGGAATTTGCCTAGAAACGGCCTCAACGCTTGGGTCATTAGTCGCATGAAAGTACTCGGGGCATTAGAAAGCCCAAATGGCATGACCATCCACTCATAAAGGTCATCCTTAGTCTTAAAGATGGTTTTCCACTCATCACCGGGTAGCCACTCTTAAAGTCTATCTTTGAAAAGATAGTGGCACCAACCATCATGTCGAGCATGTCATCGAGCTTTGGAATGGGAAACCGATACTTAACGGTAATCTTGTTGATTGCACAGCTATCCACACACATGCGCCGCGTACCATCTTTCTTAGGAGTGAGTAGGGCAGGTATAGCAAACGGGCTCATGCTCTCTTGGATGAACCCCTTCTGAAAGAGCTCATTGCCTTGCCGAGTTAACTCGGTGTGCTCAACCGGATTCAACTTATAGTGGGGCAGGTTTGGTAAGGTGGATCCAGGAACCAAGTCTATTACGTGTTGGATATCACGCAGGGGAGGGAGTTCGTTTGGTAAATCTGCAGGGAAGACATCCGAAAACTCTTTTAAAATCGGCTCAACCTCCTTGGGACACTCACTCACCGACTCGGGAGCACTCTCTACGGTGACAACTACGTACACCACACTCTCATCTATCGATGCTTTCTCAAACTCAGAAGGGCTCACAATATTAACGGATTTAGAAGATTCGCCCTTCTTTTCGACTGTGTTGGTTGATGGTGTTTTGGGAGGCAAAGGGTGTAAAGTGATCTTTTTGCCCATATGCATGAACGTGCATATGTTTGATCGACTAGAAAGAGTTACGTCCATATCGTAGGGCCACGGCCTTCCCAAAATGATATGGCCCACATCCATCGGCACCACATCACACCATAAGGTGTCCGAATAAGAACCTAATTGAATCGGTACACGACACCTTTTCGACATGGGAATGGATGAATAATTGACCCATGCGACTTTATAAGGTCTCGGGTGGGCTTCAGGTGTAAGCCCCAAGCGGCGTACTGCATGAGTGGATATTACATTGGTACAACTACCGCTATCCACGATGACCCTACAATTCTTTTCACCAAATCTGGCATAGGTGTGGAAGATGTTTTCTCTACGCCAGTCATCCTTTTCATCCCGTTGAGGCTGTGCAAGGGCACATCTCACAACTAAAGCATGACCAATAGCATCACCCTCTTCATCGTTGGGTGTGCTAACCAGTTCAAATACTTCTTCTTCAACCACTACCTCATCATCATCATCCTCTCCCTCAATGAAGAGTCCTTTAGGGTTCTTTCGTAGGGCATTGGGCGGCACTTTACTTGAAAATTATAGCACTTTACTTGAAAATTAACCCTTGAGGATTCTCCAACTACACCTTTTCCCTTTTCAAACCTAGAATTGGTAGGGGCAGGTTGTGTAGGTTTGGGAGGAGGATTAAATCGTCCCTCACTGGATAGTTGACCGCTATATTGTGGTTCAGTCCTCTTCACCACCGTAGTTTTCAAGTACCGTTCAAAATCTTGCACAATGCATAGCATCTTTCAAGAGTTTCTACGGGGTGAGAAATCAACTCTTTTTGTAAATCAAGTCGCAATCCGGTGCAGAATCTAGAGAGTGATTTCAGGGTCTTCCGATACTTTTGCCCTCATCATGAAATTTTCGAATTTGGCAATGTAATCGGTCACGGGCATACCACATTGACGTAAAATTTGCCACTGGTCGAGGAGGCGTTGGTGGTATGATAAAGGAACATACTTCTCAGTAAGTCATTTCTTCATGTCGTCCCAACGGGTAATGGGAGGACAACCCGCGTTCACCCTAATGTGCTCAACATTGAGCCAGAAAAGCAGAGTTTGACCAACCAACTTCATTTTAGAGAGTCTAACGCAACGGTCGTCATTCATGGCATACCAATCAAAGTGTTGGTCTATGTCAGAAAGTCAATCGAGGAAGATGGTAGGGTCCATTCTTCCATCAAAAGTCAAAATCTCAACTCGGACATTCTTAAGGAGTTGAACTTCGGGGTCCTAGTCATCTCTACGATGATCCCTACGGTTCCGATTGTCTTGGCGACCATTACGTTCAAAGTGTGGACACTCACGCTCTTGGTGCTGATTTTCCAGCCCACCCATCGCTTCCAGTTGGTTGATTCAATCACGTAATCTATCATTACCATCTCCTAGGGATGTTTGGGTTTGCTCAATGGTATTCAGACGTGCATTAATCGCACCCAATTCTTTTCGCATAGCTCTAAGAGTATTAAGAACCTCATCCGAAGCCATGGTGATCACAAGGTCTACTAGGGTTCTAATATGACATGCAATATGGACTCACAAAAGAAAATAATAAAATAAAATAAATATAACAAGCAGAGATGCCCTAACCTAGAAAACCTAGGGCTCTGATACCAAAACTGACGCTGGAAAGAAACCCTAAAATGCGTGAATATGATTTTTAATGCGATTTGCGGAAGTTAAATAAAATTAATTCAAGAGTAATTTCAAAATTATCATGATACCTTCGGGTTCATAGAATTTCGGTTGGTAAATCACGCGAGATTCGAATAGGGTGTCCAATCCGATGCACAAGTCCCGTTAGATTTGAGGCAGGATCGGGCCTAGAGATAGGACTCTAGCTTTTCGAGGCTTGGGCGTTCGTCTTCGGTCCAATGTAGATTCACGGATTCCAACTTAGATTGTAAAAGGGAATTAGGGTGTGCAAAAGACTTGTGGTTTTAGATCGGTTTATGGTTTTGAAAAGGGTGTTGGCTTTTGTGGTTTAGGGCTTCAAAAGGATTTAAGGTTTTGGGGATCACAAGAAAGAAATTAGGCTATGGTTTAGAGAAGCACGCAGAGATTTAGAGATAGCAAGTATAAGTAAACCACGCAAATCAATGACAAAGATAAAGGAAATATATGGGAATCACTCTCTTGGTCTCACACCAAATCCATCGCAGGGAAGAAGACTCTCTTCACAAAGCAAAAACTCTAATTCAATAATCAATCAACTAATTAAAAGTTTTTACAAGCCTCAATATATAGGCCACTAATAATTAATTCCGAAAATAAAAGAATCCTTATACTAATAAAACAAAAAAGGCAATTTTCGCGTTAAATTAAAAATTACATCGTGAAATCGGCGTTGACGACCTTGTGGCTATATTGTCGAATATATCACAACACGCTATTCTTTGTATCATTTTCTCCTCTTTTTCCTCCGAACTTCCCCTTCGCTTCTTCTGACGCCGATAAAACTGATGTGGTCCGAATCCAATATCCATGTATGTGGCGTCCCAGTCAGATCTATGGCATTAATGATGATAGTGGTGGTGGGGATGATATTGGTGGTTATTATGGTATATGTTCTGGAGAGGTTGCACAGTGGTTTTCAGGGTGGAGGGATTGAAGGAAGAGGAGCGTCTGAATCATACCCATCTCAACAGGATGATATTGTTCAAATTACAATGGTCACAATTATTTGTTGCCCCATATCCATACTATTACCCTTAGCCTCAATTTAAAGGAGAAACAACACTACGCACATGGATTATGAATGAAATTATACAAAGCCAATTTGACGGTGATGAAGACAACGATGAGCAACTGCCTAGGAACTCCATCTAGCTGTGATATGAGGTACGTAGTTCTGAAGTTGTGATTATAGTTGTTTGTTGTTAATTGTTACCTAACATGAGAATATATATGTTTAAGATAATCCGAGTTTTGTTCTTAAACCAATTATGGCTGTTAGTTGAGGCAATTATGGTTGTTTGTCGTCAAACTTGTCATTTTTAAGAGTTTTACGACTATATATACATACACACACACACACATACACCATGTGTGTGTGTGTGTTTTAATTCGTAGACATTTTAAAGTAAATAGGTAAAAATGATAGTAAAATTATTTTTAAATAAATAATTAAACTTAATAAAAAATTGAAATATATCAAATCAGCATTTTAGAATATTTAGAATTTTTAAAACATATTTTGGGATTTAAGTAAAAACAATGTATCGTGAGACTAATACATCTTGCAAGTGACCGATACATATCGGTAAACCAAAATATTGAAGAATGGATTGAACTGGCAAGTTGAACCGAACAGCAAGAGGCAATGGTGCAGTCTGGTTAAAGCACTCTTATACGCAAAGAAGCGAATTGAACTGCCAAACCGGCAGGTCTAACTACGAAATTGCGCTAACGGGCCAGTTTTAGTGGAAGTGGCCAATTCGCAGCACAGAAGAGCTCCCAAGGTATTTTGAAAAAAAAAAGGAAGTCATATAAGTACCTTTTCCATCCAAATGTTGGCCAGAAAAATCTCTAAAATTTTCTAGTTTACCCAATTTGAGCATATATGATTTCTAAAACAAAACACTAAAAACCTCTTATTTAAAAGATTAAAATAGGTTATTTTAAGCCCTCTTTCCCAGAGCACCTAGATCTTGTTCACAGTGTGAGAGAGAGAGAGAGAGCGTATGTGTGTGTGTGTGTCTGTTTGTGATGGTACAACAACCGCGAAGATGATTACTTTTATGGCTTGATTGAATGACATGATAGAGAGAACGTGGTTACTGCTATATAACCCATGTGTGTGTGAGGAGGCAGAGCATATATGCTGGCAAAATCTCTAGGACTCAATCTTCAACTCCAGCGTCAGTGCTTGGGAGGGGGAGAGAGAGAGCAAGAAAGCATGATTACAAAGAGATTAGATTTTACAAAGGTTAATGGGTAAGCACTGTGATGGGGACATCAAGAGCAATGGCGTCAGATTTGGGCCGCAAAAGAGTCTAGCACAAGAGACGATATCACAACTCATCGAAGATGAGTTTTTCCAACCCAGGGAGAATTGATGAGGACATCAGATTTAAAGAACCACCTGTGCCTTATCAGAGGTGAAAGAAACGTCACAATCACAAACATCCGTGAAGTTACAGTTAGTTACTCATGATTCTGATTAATTCTTGGCAGTTCTGATTAGTTAGATTCTGATTCAATTATTTATTTTCAAATTTCGAATATGTTTGTAAAATGTCTATAAAAGGCTTTATAAGGACTATTTTTATGGAAATAAATAATTATGAACTTTGCTATGCAAATTGAAAACGAGATGTTGTCCTTCGAGAGTGTGATTCTCTCAAAATAGAAGAGTGATTCTTCTATACGCGTGTGGTTGATGCGAAGCCAATCAGTCAATCTTCATATCCACTTTTATCTCACTTGAATGCGTAAGTATTTGATTCTTGTTTTCTTTCATTCTACCTACAATCCTATTTGAATCCTAATTGCCTAGAATCTCATTGCTCTTTGTTAAATCCATTGATTTTCGAAAGAACTCCTTTGTAAGTTTGTTCGAATTCCTAAACTGTTGGAGATATAGATGTTCGCCTAAGAACCCTAGTCTTCTAGATCCAGAAAGGAAATGTGCAGTGAAAGTAACACTAGTTTGAGCTATTGCAAATCATATAATTGGAAATCTTTTCATTGTCCGTGTTAATTTGTTAAGACAATTTATATTTCAATTATTTTCTATTAATCTCAACCCATCTAAATCGCATCGTGTTAGTACATGCATCACACTGACATGGATATATATAAGTTTAGATATTGTGTTAAACAATATAGATTCTTATTTACATAAGTCATATAACAAACGGCTTGGATTGGGTCAAACTGGTTTGAATTGGACTAGACCCTTATATGGTTCGGGCTTTGGTCCAATTTTAAAAACATTGGTTTTAATCAGAAAAAATGATTTTGCTCTCTTCTTTAGCTTCTTTTAATGCCCTAGCTCACAAAACCCCTTTTGATAGTACAATTTCTTCGTGACAACTCATTAGATTTCAAATTCGTAAAATGCTAGCCTTCTACGCGCAATGCCTATCATCAAGAAGTGGATGTCTGTTATATTTTCATTTCTCTTCTTATTTCAAGGTTGGATCATGCATTTCTCTTTTTTCTTCCCTTGATGTTTTTTTTAAATAATCTAAGGTGAGAATGACACAAATAAATACCAATCAAGGGGAGAGGGCTAGTTTGCTTGTTGCTCAGATCATGCACTTCATTGTTGATTATTTAGTTTGTTTCCAATCAATGAGCTAGTTAAATCATTAATATCATTTAGTTAGTATTTTGCTTTTTAGCAACTTGTTTATGTAAACTTATTTTACTAGTTCAATACAATGATTATTTACATCATCATCACCAATTTTGTCAAAAGCGTCTGCCAGATTTGAGGAGGCAAACCCCTTGGGTCCTAAGCGGGTCCTAAGCAGGCTAGGCGTCAAAAAATAATAATAATTGATTTATTTATTTTTTTAATTGTAGCACATGATCCATATTCCATAGCATCATATTACCATACCATGCCAAAGAATTTTTTTGCACAAACAACCAAAAAAATCTACCCATATCAAAGGATATGAGTTTTTGAACATCAGAATACAAATAAGAAAATTTTACATAGAAAGCCAAAAATTTGTGTGCATCCACAACTAAAAAAATTTAGGCATATTAGACAGAGAGAGCCAAAAACATTTAGGCACCTGCAGAAATATGCATAAGAAGAGACCAACTGCCGATTCTGTCAATTCCAAACCAAAATTTGTTCCATTGATTCTAAGCAAAAAAACCTTGTGCACAAAATTCTTATGAAGGTTTTCACCATAAGAGGAGGCTAGGTGGCTAGGTTGATTTTCACCGTGAAAGAATAGCCTCCTTGAAATGGGTTATATGCATTTTAGTGTTAAAGTTTAGTAGACTTACTGATAAAAAGATTGGGTTTAAAAATTTTGTAACACTTTTATAAGTTAATTTTTGTTTTTTTTTTTTTTGAGTAGACCAAAAGCAGGTGTTTTTGGCACACTTAACACCTATCTGCTATAAGCGGTTCGCATTAGGCGGCAGACCTCCAAAAGCGCCGAGGCAAGGCCTAGGTGCTTTTGCAAGCATTGATCATCACAGCCTTATGCCATCTATTTGGGGTCAACTTTGCGAGTCCTACTTTTCCACTCGTTTCTTATAAGGGATAAGCTCTTTATAACTTTGTCATCCTTTATATCCTTTCTCACGGCTCCCCTCCAGGTCTTCATTAATCTTCCTCTTCTCCAACTTCCCTATGCTTCTCCACCCTTCATATAACGTCTGTTTTGTGCCTCCGATGAACATATCCAAACAACCTCAACTGACATTCCGTAATTTTTTTCCTCTATAGGTGGCACTCGCAGATTTCTCTTACGTACTCGTTCCAAATTTTATCCTTTCTTGTTACATCAACAACAAAAATTCCAAGTAATTTATAAATATTTTTATTACTAAAATTTACTACTTATTTTTTTGTTTCATTTTTATTATTTTTACAATTTAACTATCATGTTTCTGTTTTTTATATTTCTCTCACGTTTAGATTCAATAACTTATCCTTATAAAACCTTTTGATTTTAGGATTTTTTATTCCTTTTTTTTAATGTTAATAAGAACTGTATCAAAGAAAAACGAAGAAGAAAAAGACACAACAGAGCGAGGTGTTGGCCAAGATCAGACAAGGAGAGCTAATCAGACCCAGACACAAAAGGCTATGAAGCATCCAAAAATGATTACAAATGAATAGCAACCATAGTACCATACGACCATGACCGCACCATGTGATTAAGTGCCTAAAAGTACCACAAAATGAGCGGCTATCATAGTCCCATAAGATTGTCCACATTTCTTTTAATTGTTCATTTTCTAGCTACCATAGTACAAAGGACTAAAGCACCACAAGCAAAAAGAAGTTGGAGGAGAGAACCAGTGAAGACCTGGAGGAAAATAGTGAGTATTGACATTAAAAACTGTGGAGAAATAGGACATGGAAAGCCGACCCAAACAAAGGGGAAAAGCCTGCGATGATGATTATTTTATGGTGCCTGTTGACCGGGCGGGCTTAAACAGGCCAATTTTGTTCGGACTTTGGGGACTAGCCCATACCCAGCCCAACATACGAATCAGGCTGGGCCGTGTATATTTCGGCAATTCCTACCCTAGCCATATGGCAGGACTGGACCGGGCTCAGCCCTGCCCGTTGAGACCCCTAGCTATATCTGATTTGTTTGATGGCCTCATGAGCCACCTGGCTAAAAGTTAGGTTGGCCTTACAACTCTTCATACATAAGCCCCGATACAAACCACTAGGTAGGGTGATGGGCTTGGGCCTTTAGCACAATGAAAGGATGATCATAGTGCAACCTGAAGATGGCAGGTTCGTGCCCAGCGAACCCATTGACAGAATAATAAGTTTGGGCTTGGGCGTGTAGCACAATGAAAGGATGATCATATTGCAACCTAAAGGTCACATATTAGAGCCCAGCTTAGCCATCAACAAAATAATAAATGTGACCATGGGGAGAATACGCCGATGAGGCGCATCCTGTGCGCCCAATGGGCAGATCACATGCCACACGTGGTATGATCAACCCAAAACAAAAACCCATTTTGGGTTGATCGGCCGTAGGACATATGATTTTAAAAAAAAGTTATAATTTTTAACTTTTTTGCGGGCCAAAGATAAGGTAACGCGCCAAAATTTTGGTGCATATTAGTGTTTCCTAACTTTGACCACATTTTTAACCGTGGAAAAGTCATAAAAACAATTTTCCTTTTTGTTGAAAGAGATCTGATCTACCTTGCCTAAGTTGTCATTGCACCCGATACATCTTTTGCACCCGATACTCAAGATGGACGCCACATCACATGCTGACCAACTGATGGTGGGTGTATTTCTCTACTCCCGAGCGCATAGTTCAGCCCTGACCTCAATAAATAAACAAATAAAACCACTACGCAAGGCTTTGACGGGCTAGGCCCACCCTACCTCACCCCACGCTGGAGCCCAAGGCTCTAGGCCCCCATAGCCCTATCACAAAACTCAGGCTAGGCGGGGCCTGGTTAACAAATGGGTCAGGCTCCGGCTTCAGGTGTATGGCCCATCGGGCCTCACACACTTCCATAAACACGCACGGCCCATATGGTCGAGCCTTAACTAAACCGACAACCTCAATGAACCCGACCCAAAAAAAATGATCCATTTTGAGGCCTCTAAACCCGTGAAAGCCAGTTTTTGCTAGTTTACCGTTGCACAATCTTCATCACTCACCGGAAGCCAAGCAGCGGCAAACCATCACCATACATCTACCTAAAATGCATGCATCTCATAACGAATCCAGACTGAACAAGATAATAAAATCGCTTATAAAACCAATATATTTTCTATAGCTTAAAAAAAATAAAAAATAAAAATAAAAAATCTAACCTGAATAACGTCTCGGTTAAGGAGAGTGTAATTAGGGCTCCTCATCTCCGTAACGCCGAAACGTCGAGGTTTCTCTGGCCGATCTTCATCTTCCATAAAGCTCTTCCATGGATACCCAGACATTTTTCCTTGGCGACCCTGATGCTGCGGGTGAAGCGATCGGCAATAAATCGTGGAGCGGAGAGGAAAAAAATGCGATTGTGTTTCTGGGTGGCGATTATTTGTTTGCAACGGACCGAAGCTTTGAGCTGTTTCTCGAAGAGTCTGCGCAAATTACCAAAATTGTCCTTATTCCGTCGATGTTATGTGGTTGAGGAATTATCAGGTATGAATTGGAGATGTTGTAAGTATGATACTTCAATATATTTTTAGCTGGTTTTGAGTAGATTAGGACCGTCTGCTGAGATGAATAAACATGGATTTTAAATTTTATGAAGTGGATGATAAAATTGGTTATTAATAGTTGAATGGTTTGGATCTTTGATTTGTTTTTGACGGTGTACGATATACAAGGCTAACACCTAACTTACGAATGTTGTTTTCGGGTTAATGGGATTGCGAGCTCATCTTAGGCCTAAGCTAAATTATTTAGGCTGTGTTTTAGGATTGCTTTTTTGAAGGTAAAGAGCAGCCCAATTACAAGACCAGGTTTAATTAAAAGACCAGGTTTAAATTCCTCGTTTAAAGAGACTCAAATTTGACTCATTCACTCTCCTAAAATGATAAGAGCAAGGTGTCAAAATGGATATCAAAATGGGTATCGGACTCGGGTATCGATCCATGGAGGATTGATACAACTCGGCCGATATGTATCAGTCAATACTGATACGTATCGGTCTATTTAAAAAAAAGAACAGAGATATGGGTCGAAATCGATACCGTATTAGCTAATACCTTATACGTATCGATTGATACGGGCCCGTATCGGCCGATGCCAATACTGAGTTGAGATACTGATACATATCGATATCGACCGATTATTTATGTCATGAGTAAGAGCACTTACAACCACAAACTATCTCATACTAAAGCGCTTTGTGCTAGAGTAGAGAGTTGCTCTTTGCCTCCATAGAGCAATCCCAAACGCAGCTTTATTGTCCTATGTCTAGGGCTATGTGACTAACTTCTTTGGCCAACTCAACATTATCAAATAATTACAAATCGGGATAATATTTCCTGACCCACGTTTAAAAACGAAATGGTGTTTAAATGATCTTGTACCATTAAAGTCAGATTCTCAATCTTACACTATTAAATTGTGTTATTTTGTCAAATGGTGCACATCTGTGATCAATTCAAATTATCCAAGTGGCAATTTATCATTAAAACATGACTCGTACCAAAGACATATGCCTATAAGTGGATGTAAACCATCTGATTGATGATCTTTAATATCGGCCATTAAAACTGAAAACAATAGTTGATATTAAAGTTCAAAAATTAAATGATTTAAATCTTCTTAAAACAACATTTTTGAGTTTGTTGTACTAAAATCTTTGAACTATCACTTTAACAATATGAATCACCACATCTTTAACAATTAATGGTGTATGATCATTTAAATACCATTTTGGTGACTCTTAAATATCATAAGTAAAACACTCATTGTCCATATCATAGATGCAAAAACAGCTAGATATCTAGGTATGGGTTACCAAGCAAATATGTATCCGATATATTAAAGTCTTTTTTATTTTTAAAATATTAAAAAATATAAACAATTTAAAATAATAATAAATTACTCAATAGCATTTTTGTTATGCACTCTTTGATCAATTTGAACGGATATTTGACCTTATATCGTGTTTATAGCTGTATATTAGAAGATTAGGCCAATATATTTTAGATTGGTCTATAGATAAAACTATTGTCCATGTCTTACCTAAGGTTTATAGTGAAATACTTGCAATACTGTAAGGGTACTCAAATCTTTTTATCTTTGCAAGCCATTCCTCTATTACGATTATCTCATCCATCATCAAGGTATCAAACTCGGTAACGGTATCGGGTATCGGGTATCGGTCCATGTAGGACCGATACGAATCGGCCGATACCGATATATATCTGCCTATTTTTTTTTTTTTTAAACAAAAATAAATAGAGGTATTAGCTAATACCAATACCGTATCAGGTATCCAATACCCGATATGTATCGGTTTGCCGAAAAACCAATATATATCGATATCGGCCGATATTGATACCATTTCCGTCATCACCATGATTGTTATCAAACATTCTCAACCATGACTACTACGACCGCCTTCACAGCAATTATCACTAAAGCTACCACAATAGCCGCCACCACCTTCTCCACATGACTACCACCATCTCCTCCTCTCTCTGGATCGCCTAGGACCCCCAATTTTATGCAAAACATAGGCCCCCCTATCCCTCAAAGGTGTAACTCAATTCAATAGTTCAAGGCTTATTTTAAGAACTCGCTTAGTTAGGGCCCTCAAAATCTCAGGGCCAGCGTTGACTCCACATTGTTGCGAACACCACCACCTCCTCTATTTTAGATACTAAAATCACTATCTCTATTTTTTTTTCACTCACATCATCCATGAAACCCACTTTAAACTCACTCATTCCCGAATCTCAACTATTAAAACTGTCATTCCATCCATTAAAGCCACTAATGCCGCTAACAACATTGAAATCATTATTCACAACTATTAAACCACCAAGGCCACCTTCTTCTTTTTCTTAGTTATCTTACGTTGTGTTTGGCATTGCTCTTTGAAAGAGTAGAAAAGAACAGTTAGTGTTCTTTGTTGTTGCAAATGAATACGGGGGAGAGAGAAGGATTGGAGGAAGAAAAAAGGGGAGTCTGCTCTTTGAAGCATGAAAAACATCGCTTTTAAAAAGAGTATGAAAAATCATGCTCTTTAAAAGAGGGTTGTTTTCCCAATTTCAAAAAGTAGCCTCCCTTTTATCTTTTTCCAATTCTTCTCTCTCTCCCCACATTTCTTTGCAATAGCAAAAAGCAGTTGCTGCTCTTTTTGACTCTCCCAAAGAGCAATGCCAAACACAGCTTTGACCACACAATTAAAAAAACTTATTTCAATTTCATCTATTAAAATCACCAATGTCATTAAATTTACCGTATCAGCAATTAAAACCACGAATGTCACTGTCTACTTCTTCACTTTTTGTTACGTGTAAGTTGGGCTCAAACCTCCGACCTTGAGGTTGCAATGTTGTCAACCTCCTTGTGCTATAGGCCCAAAGCCTTTCTTCTTTGGATTTTATGCATCTATTAATGGATCTATTGATCCGAGCACCCAAATATTTGCCCTAGGATCTAGGTGTATAATCAATCAAAACAATAAATCAATAATCCATAAATTGAAATATATGCGCGTACTTTATCACAAAGATCGTGATGGTTTTATCAAAAGCTTTAAAATAAAAAATCTCTAACTCACCTTGGGAATGAGCCATGAAAGATAGGTTGTCGTTTGGATCTTCAACGATCTCCTCGTTCTCAATACCTCCGAACACAATAGGAATATTTTTGCTAATAAGGAGAGTTAAAGTGTGTCGAGCAATTATTGGGACCTAGCATCCCTTATATTTATAGCCAATGAGTCATTCTCATTAAGGACTTAAATTACTAATTATATTATGATTAGAAATCACAATCATACCCTAACTAAAAGACTTAATTATTAGTTGGTTATTTTCTCAAATTCACCGAATTAGTAGCTATTACATCTCAAGATCAATCTTACATCATTCACCGGTCAACGGATTAACCATAGTGAAGGCCACCAATAATAGAAACTTTTAATAGTCTCCCACTTGGCCACACTATATCAATAAACTCTGATTACCAACCGTTAGCTAACTTTCTTTGAATGACAAATTCTAATCAATCTCAATCAAAGACTTTATAATCAGTCTGATCCAGTGAAAATACTAACACATAATCAATATAGTCAATGCATCATGTCATCGACACATGACTGTTGATTAGTTACCGTATTAGAATTTATCACCGACATAAATATCAAGTAGAATGATTTTACATAGATTGTAAGTTTACAAACCGAATGGTGATTACATGTAAATTCAATCTATTATTGGTCCTACTTTGTTTTCATCTATTAGCACTATATGTTCTAAAATTTTATTTGCATAAAAATAAAAAATCAAATAAATAATTCTTATTTCTGAATCAATTAAACAAATATATTCAATCTTATACATTCACTTTCAAAGGCTATCAAAACTATCATTTAATCTCATGCGCGCAACGTGCTCCGAAAAGAGCTTGGGAGGTAAGCCTTTAGTGAGAGGGCCAGCCAACATGAGTGTCGTACTGATCTTTTCAACATATATAATTTGATTCTAAACTTTCTCCCTTACAATAAGATATTTAATACCAATATATTTGAAACCTTCACTAATCTTGTTGTCATTGAAGATGACTATCGCAGCGAAATTATCACATAAAATTCTCAGTGGCCTTAAAATATTATCAACAATTCGAAGCCCTGAGATAAAATTTCTCAACCATATCGCCTCACTTGTTATCTCAAAACATTCAACGTACTTTATTTCCATAGTAAACGAAGTAGTCAGTGTTTTCTTAATGCTCTTCCAAGATATAAGTTCACATGCAAGCATGAAAATTTAACTCAATGTGGACCTACGGGTGTCTTGACACCCAGCATAGTTGGCATCTGAATAACTAATGACTTTAAAATTATTCGACCTTTTGTATGTGAGCATGTGCCATTTTGTCCCTTGTAAATAGCGAAAAACCTTCTTAGTTGCTTTCAAATGGTCTAAATCAGAATTACATTGATATATATCAAACATGCCAACTATATACACTATGTCTGGACAAGTACAGACTTGTGCATACATAAAACTCTCAACTGCTGATGCATAGGAATTGTCTCCATTTGCTTTCTCTCCAAATCGATCCTGAGACTCTAAAGTAAGCTAAATTTATCACTCTTAATGACAGGGACAACAGTAGCAGAGCAATTATACATGTAAAACCTTTTGAGATTTTTATCAATATAAGTTCTTTGAGACAATCTCAATATGTCACGGGCTCTATCTCGATGAATCATAATTCTTATCACGTAAGAAGTTTCACCAAGATCTTTCATATCAAAATTCTTTGATAAAGAGTTCTTTGTCTCATGTAACATACTCAAACTATTACTAGTAAGTAATATATCATCAACATACAAAATAAGGATGATAAACTTGCTCCCCATTGATTTTCAGATATATGCATTGATCCATAATATTTTCTTTAAAAACAAAGTTTGAAATAACTTCGTAAAATTTTAAGTACCATTAGCAAGATGTCTGTTTTAAATCATATATAGACCTTTTGATTCTACAAACTAAATGGTTCTCTCCCTCAATCTGAAAACCTTCAAATTGTGTCATAAAAACATCTTCATGTAAGTGACCATTCAAAAAAACAGTTTTTACATTCATTTGATATAATTCTAAGTCAAAATGAGCTACCAATGCCATTACTATCCTGAAAGATTTCTTTCGAGAGACGGGAAAAAATGTATCTTTATAATTTATTCTCTCTTTTTGAGTGAACCCTTTAAATGATCCTGGATTTCGACATGTTTCGAAATATCTACCATAGTACTATCCGCCTCTATCAGATCTCACAATTTTAATTTTCGAGTTGAGTTGTAACTCAATTTCGATTTTATAGATCTTAAACATATTTAGAGTCTCCGATTTCTCATTGATGAAAATATATAACTGAAACGGAAATAATCATCAGTGAAGGTAATAAAATACTTTTGACCACCAATAGCAGGAGTTAGAAATAGCCTATAAATATCAATGTGGACTATTTTTAGTAAACTCATGCTCCTGATATCTCTATTTTTATTAGTCTTCGTGAGTTTTACTTTAACGCAATCTACACAAGTATTAAAGTCAGAGAAATCGAGTTCATCGATTATAACATCGTTAATTAACCTCTCCATTCTATCTTTAGATATATGACCTAAACATTTATGTCATAAAATGGAAGAGTTATCGATTGCTCATTTTCGTTTCTTACTAACTTTATTGTTTACATGCATAGTGGGTTACATCCAAGTGATGGTCAAACAGTAGACTTGAGAAGGAAAGTATTTTGTGATATAAATGTGACCTAAGCATGAAGTTAGAGGTTAGTTAGGAGTCACGTACACCTATCTCTGGTGTATATGCTCAACACCAAAGCAAGAGGGTTATAAGGGTTTTAATACCTTAAAGAAGCTATTCTCTTGTTTGGGTTAGTGAGAGAAGTTAAGAGGAGAGAGAGAGAGAGAGAGAGTAAAGGGGAGTTAATGGCAAGGAGAGTTATTGTGGTTCAGATTTGAAGACGGGATCGAGCAATAAATATCGGATTCAACGTGATTGGAATCATTGGAGCAAGAGCTGAAACCCTAGCCATTAAACCAACCAATCTATTCTTTAAGAGACTAATTTGAGGTGAGTTTTTGTTAGATTTAAATGCATGAGTTTTGATAATTAAATTCAATCAATAGATGGGGTAAATGATGAATTAAAATGATGGAAAAAGATAAAAAATAGAAAGAAAAAGATTTGGAAGAACAGCCCGAAAAGGGGCTGAGTTTTGGCCAAATAGATTAATCAAAATTCAAAATCGACTAATCGATTTTGGTCTGAAAGTTAAAAAGGCAAAAGAGTCCGAGTTCAATTAATCAATCTTGAAATCGATTAATCGATTTTAAAATTTGATTAATCGATTTAGAAATCGACTAATCGAGTGGGTACCTCCAGTGACTGGAGAAATAAAGCTTGAAAAAACTGATTAATCGATTGTGGTTTTCGATTAATCAATTTGAGAATCGATTAATCGATTGTGGACTTTCAATTAATTGATTTGGGATCGATTAATCGATTTTGGATTTTGATTAATCGATTTAGGGTTTCGATTAATCAATTTTGGAGATCGATTAATCGATCTTGGTTATTTTAGTTGATTTCTTAGTTGAATATTGAGGTTCATGGAGGGTCTTGGACCTTCTCTATTACATCCTTATTGATGTTGTGCATATATTATGATGTACCATAGGTGGTACGAGCTAAGACAAGCATGAGGAGCCGTATGGGACCTTGATGCTTGGACAGTCAAACACTTGAGATAGGGAACACCTTGAAAATGTACTTTGATTTTAAGAACATATATATAGTGATATAGAAATAAAAATGCTTTAATCATATATTCTTCTCAGTATATGTGTGTGTGTGTGTGACACAAAGTAAGCATATGAAAATGAGACATCCCCAGGGGATGAAAAAGTGATAATGGCATCAGTGTGATGTAAGTAATTTAGACATCCCAGAGATATAAGTGAGATTGTAAAGTAAGATTGAACAAAGACTGATAAGGCCTAATTGATATAAAATAGCACATTTATACGGTGAATAACTATATATAAAGCACATGATATTTTTATTATTTAAGATTTGAACAGAATACCCCACCGACGTGGCGGGATACTCATGACTGACCCGACAGAATATCTATGACCGGTATGACGGCCAATCCGTACACCGGTACGGCGGTTTATCCGTACACAGTAGCATATCCCAAGGATATTGAGATGAGATTAGACCCTGTCGCCTACGAGAAAGGGACCTGGGTAGTATTCAAAGTGATATATTTATAACAACTTTCTATTTAGACGACGATGGAGGGTATTCCATCGGGGCTTAATGTTATATTGCTCGGGGATTACTTAAGTTGAAGATTTAAGTTTCTTTGGGCCTATTCAGTGTAATTTATAAATAGTTTGTAATAAATATAATATATAAACCACCAATAAACTTCAATGCATATATAACCCTTTAAACTATTTTTCCATTTAGTTCATAAATACATCATGCTATCATATCATGGAATATATGTGAGGATTTGACTTATATGCTCATTGTGTTGTTTCCTATTGAGCTAGAATGTAGCTCACCCTTTAGACTATATGTCGCAAGTCCTTTGCTTGCAGCTGCTGAGGTTTCAAGTGACGCGGATCCGGGTGATTCGGATTACGTGTCCGGGGGCGAGTTAGAGCATCCTCCCGAGAACTTCTTTTAGGAGGCTTCACTGTGTACTTTGATAGGGAGAGTTTTGAGAACATTTTGTGTGGCTTGGTATGTCAAGCTTTTATTTTGAGAAATAATATAATTAAATAAATATATTCTTTTAGCGAACCACTTGAGGTGATCCGTTTATCACCGATGGTTCGGATCGGTTCTCTGTTCATGCGTCGGCATGAAAGTAGAACTGTCTTTTGAGTTTATGCCTAGATTAGCATATTTATTTCCGCATCGTGCAGTTATTTGTCTTATCTTGTTTAGTTGTTGCTTGTTATACTAATATTCCGTGCGGATCTATGGGGCACGGTCTGGAGGATCGTGCATATGGCACAGGTTTCGGGGTGCCGAAATTTGAGCTGTCACACATAAAAACTAAAGATTAGGCATAAGATGAATCCAAGTTCAATGTATAAAGATTGTTCACTAGTGAGCCACCAGCCATAATATCATAATCAAATAATAAAATAAAAATATTATATCCAAATTTAAATTCAAAACTTAATGAATCCAATTTAGAAGTTAATATAAGGCTTCTAGTGATACTTGAAACATAAATAGTATCAATCATATCCAAAATGAAATCACTATCTAAAATAAGACGGAGAGTCCTAATGGCCTCCACGTCCGCTTCTACTCCGTTTTTGAGTTTGATGGCTCGTTCATCTTTACTTAGCTTCTTATTGGATTAAAATCTCTGCATTGAATTACTTATGTGAATAGTTACACCAGAATCTATCCACCAAGTATTGCGTGGAACTTCAACATAAAGTGATTCAAAACACACAAAGACTAGATCATTACTTTTCTTAACTAGCCAATCTCTGTATTTCTGACAATCCTTTTTTATGTATCCCTTCTTCTTACAAAAGTGACACTTAATGTCAAAAGTAAATTCACTAGCTTTTCCATGTTATCATCGAATATTCGTTTATAGTTGTTGACCGCGTAATTGGCGATAATAAACGAATTATTCCACCTAAATTGATCTTATAGATCGATATAGGATGTCGTACGATTGATTTTTCTGTTATGGTTATATACTTGTGATGTGTTATGCTTTTCGCATGATTCATATCGTGATTGAATGCGCCATAGTGTTAGGATAGTATATATCGATTATCATAGTCACATTTTTATTGAATCATTTTTCTTATAGTTAAATAAGGAAAAATAATTTGACATTGAAATATGTGATTGATTGTTGATAGAAAAATTACAACTCTAAGGTTAATGGACTCCTTGATCATCTTTTCATCATTGTTTGGTTATTCACTGTTTAACTTTTATATCGCGTATTGATCCACTGTTTAAAATACACCTTCGAAAGGGAGTAACCTTAGCTCTTCCCCTCCTCCTTCGAAAGAGACATTGAGCGAGCATCGTTGGTACTTGTATCGATTTATTGTCATATTTTTCTGACTGTCCTATTGTTGTTTTAATGCGTACGATTTCGTACAATGAGAACATAACACCACTTAGGTTTGGGATGGTGTACTCAAATACGTGGTTCATGATCTTTAATTTTTTGCATTATACATTTAACTACATGCACTTTCAATACTATATTTTTTTCATATCACTCATTCTCATAATGTGCTCTCATATGCCACTATGACCATCATATTTCATAGTTTCTGGTTTAACAATAAGACTACTGGCATTGCCTTAGAAGTCCTATGAAATTATTCCTGAATGGTTTGCATGTCTTCATTTGTATTGTGCGAGTCAGGAATACCTCTCCGGATTGCATCAGTAATGGAACTCTTTACAATCATAAGGCTCATATGATTTGATCTATCCTATTTTTTCAAATCCGTATTGTTCACTTCTAGATCCTTAGTTAAAGCATCAACAGTGAGTATCTTGGGTTTATCAAATCATATATCATAGTCAAGATCCATGCAACCCATAATAATTTGGACTTGTTCCTTCCATTTACATAGTTTGAGTCACTCAAAGATTCAATTTCACTAATCATAGTAGTAATAGAAGATGAGTTCAATGTTACACAATAGTTAAATACTTTATTATATCCACATACAATTATAGTAACTATCAATTTCACAAGATTATATTTATAATGTTTTACGCAAGAGTTAAATTATGTCAAAGAATATAATAAAAATAAAACTAATGTGATTTTATTGAGAAACAATTTGCATCATTACAACTCTCTATTGAGTCGAGTCATAGCACACTAGTTGCTTCTTCAATCTATATTAATGATTGTGGTATTAATTGAATCGTTATGGCCCTTCGTTGGATTGAGTCACAATACGCTAGCAGTACCGACACACAAAATAATGAATAGTAAAATACAACCATCACACAATATTGAGTGATTCACCACCGTTGGGTAGAAGTAATTCCTCAAGTTATGATGTCAACGTTTACTACACACTTTTACTGAATTTGTAACGCGGTCTTTTATAAAAGTAAATTTTACTATGAAAGCCACAACACTATAAAAGATCATTACCATTGGACAGAAAAATCCTTCCAAGCCATATTTTCTATTTCAGTTTGATAATATTTTAGATGGTCACAAAAGTGATTAAATAATAATAAAAATAAGCCACTTAAGAGATGCAAGTAGCCAAATCTAACTCATATTGTGGATAAGTGTCAAAAATTAATAATAATCATAGACAACTTTATGTAAGTACTAGCCTTGGTGCTAGAGTACAACCTCAAATACCTAACCCTCACTACAAAATATATGACTATTAGCGGCAGCCAAAAATTGCCGCTATTAACAAAAAATTGTCGCTAGCACCTGATGTGATTTTTAATTGTGATGTTTTACTCGCAAGCGCACGAATCAGATTGTATATAGTGGGTGCGGAGTACGAAATCGTTCCCACGGGAACTATTTTGAAAGATCTAAAAATATGAGATAGTAATTCAAGAAATCTATCGAAGACTAACAGTACCTTACCAATATTATGATTTAGGCGGTTTTATGAGATGACAATTACTGACTACAAACTAAAACTTAATTAATAATTCAAAAATAAAGGTAAAGGTGAAGATACTAAATCCTTTCATTTTTAGTTTATTCTTTCCGTAATATAAATCTAAGGATTAAGCTATAAGATATACCATTAAAAAAAATATCTTTTATGAAAGATAGATGGTCAAAACCTCGATAGGATCCACATTGCATCCCTGCAATCAGGACTTAATTTCAGGGATGATTTCTATATATAGATATAGGATCAAGGGCATGGCTCGGCACACTTGATCTCAGATTTTAAATAAAATCATCTCCAAAGTGGGTAAAAATTTCAACAAGAATTCCACCATAGATCTGAGATCAAGGGCATGGTTCGTCACACTTGATTTCATATTAGGAAGTAATTAAGATAAAATTACCATTACAGATCCAAGATCCAGGGCATGGCTCGACACACTCGATCCCGAATCATAATCGTAAGTAGATCCACACGATGAAAACAAAAAGACCATATAACAATGATTGGGGTAAAATTACCGCCACAGATCTGAGATCCAGGGCATGACTCTGCATACTCGATCTCAGTTAGTGACGAAAATTTCATCCATTCGTGATAACATAATAACCATAAAATAAAATCTCATATTTTAATCCTAGATTTATATTATTAGAAGTGCATCCCTCGGATGGAAATCATTAGATCTCCAGCCCTAAGAAATTAGTCACACATGCTGTAATTAAATAACATAAATAAATAAATAATAATAAATAATATTAATTTAATTAATTAAAAATACCTCAACTTTCAATAGAAATTCTTTGATCGACAAGTACGATGATCTTTAGAAACTAAATTAACAATGCTCTCTACTAATCTTTAAATTTAAACTGGGAATCAACTGAACAAAAATAATAAATTGAAGAAAGGAATGCTGAAAAGATTAAAGGAACAAAGCTCTCAAAAAGAATAAAAATTCTCTATCTCTATGTCTAGCTATGAAAAAGAAAAATCTAATATAGCTCTCCCTTCTCGAGTTGTTGGTTTGGCTTTAAATACTCTCCAAGTCGTGCAGCTTTCCTAACCCGAACTGTCAGGGTCGATCAATCGACTAGAGGAAGTCGATCGATCGACTCCTTAAAAATCTGCATTAAGAAGTCCTTTCCATCTCAAACTCCATCATTTCCCTCGCTTGATCGGCTGGAAGGTCGATCGATCGACCTTCCCAGATTTCCCTGAACTCCCGCTCAACTTTGCATCAGATACTACCTCAGTATTTTGGTCATAACATTCTACTCCGAACTCGGATTGATATGATTCTTACGGCATTGGAAATATGATGAAAAGCTCTACAACTTTTGTGTTTTAGCAATTTTATTATTCTGACGTCTTGAAGGTCCAAATTGAGCTGCAAGTTGCACTAAGTTCTCGATGACCCAAGGTTGTAGTGTTTTGACATTATTTTCAAAATTCTTGGGCTGTTTTATGCACTTGGATTGTATTTACCTGAAACACTTCAAATCTAGTAATTCTCATCAGATAGTTTTCATCGGACGGCTAAATATAGGTATTTAGGGGTGAAATATCATCATATTTCACTACTCATCAGCACCCTTACCGCTAATAGTCTTAATAGTTTTTTTGTTAATAGCGGCAGTTTTTTATTGTAAAAAACTACCGCTAATAGCTTTATTTTTTGTAGTACTTATATCTCCGCACAAACCCAACTTAAATCAAAGGTGTAAATGATTAACTTGGGATTCGTCCCATCATTTCTTAAAAGACCTATGAGTATATATATATATCATTAAATATTAATGACTCACACATTCATAAAATTAGTGGCTAGTTTATACCCGATGAAAAAATGTCAAAAGGACACTAGGCCATGAAAACATCACAATATAGAGCTCCTTTGCGAAAACAGACCTCAAAAATAAATTAAGAATGTCTGAGAAAGTCAAAATTCATATATAATGTCTCAAATCAATGAAAGTATGTTTTTGAACTTTCACTGATTTGGTGTTCAAAAATTTTATCCATTGTTCGAGGTTGATATAAGGAGCTTGATCTGATATCAATTCATTGAATAAACCTAATATATTAAACACTGATCGATTTTTAAGTGTAACGCTTGCAAGTGCACAAGATCTATTGTAGTATGGCAAGAACAAAGGTATCGAACCCACAGGGAAACGTGAATTTTAATTAATTCTTTCAGAGATTTAAAAACGTCCCCAAGAAAGTACCAAGGGGCAGATTCAATTTACCAAAAATTTATCACTTTTCCTAATGCAAGAAAAATAAATTAATCTAAACAACTAATTACTGATGAATCTAAGAATAATATTTAAATATGATCAAGGAATATGCTACCCCAGATTTGTACCCCTTTTCTATCATTAAATCTCACAGTTTTCTTAAAGCATCATTCACACCATCATTCGTCTAGAAAAATGATTCGTAAAGAAATATGATCATCAATTCGGCATACCCTATCTAAAAATAATGACTCAGCCTGTCATCAGGGTATGAGTCATGTAAAAAGCATAGCATATCTCATGATGTTTAGATCACAACAGTAAACACATAATCACTCTGCAGCCTAGATCAGTCTGCAGGTCCATATCTAGCGATTATAGCCGTTGATACGCGCAATCAACGGTCATAGCAAGCATTCAATATATTTTCAACAACACAAACTTTTAGTAAAACGATTCCATGATGATAATAATAGACTGCAATATTAATCATAAAAATTGGTTACTTATCTGGGGATCGCATCTTCCCCGATCAACTGATTTATCCGTTCATCTTTGGTGTATGATCTCCTTGTTCATTCAAAGTCATTCCTCTTTTCATTTCTTTCAAAAGATCTCTGTTTACAATGCCTTCTCCTAATTACAATTTATGCTTAAAAGAAAATAATGCAAATCCTTAGTACAATCTACCCAGATAGAACCTTAGAAGAAGGAGAAAGAAGAACCCTTGAAAAAATGCCCAGAGGAGTCTAAAACAAAAAATAATAATAATTAATAATAATCCTCTAAAATTCCCCTCAAAAAAATCTTTCCTCGAAGTGTTTGATTTGGCTTTAAATAGCACTCACGTCGCGGAAGTGTCTCAACTCGACAAGTCAGGGTCGATGCATCGACCCTGTAAAAAATCCTCAAAATCTGCTTTAAAGTGTCAGTTCCATGTCTGACAGCTTTTTGTCCTCGATTAATCGACCAAAAGGGTCGATGCATCGACCTCCCAGAAATTCGTGAATTTTAGCCCACTTTTGTATCAGACACTATTTTGGTATTTTAGCCATAACTTTCTGTCCCGAACTCAGATTGAGGCGATTCTTATGTCGTTGGAAAGCTGACAGAAGAATCTACAACATTTGTGTTTTGACAATTTCATAATTCGGCCGTCTTAGAGGTCCAAATTGAGTTGAAAGTCGCTCTAAGTTCTCGATGACCCAAAGTTACAGTGTTTTGACATTATTTTCAGAATTCTTGAGCTGTTTTCTGCACTTGGCTTGTATTTACCTGAAACACTTCAAATCTAATAATTCTCATCAGATAGCCCTCATCGGATAGCTAAATATAGGTATTTTAGGAGTGAAATATCATCATATTTTACTACTCATCACACCCCCAAACCTACACTTTGCTAGTCCTCGAGCAAAGCAAACTAAAGAAAATAGATACCACTTTCATAGGGAGCACGATTGCACTTAGCGTGTGCAACAAGCCTTTAAACCCTTAAGTGATCCCTAGTGGAGGAGTTGTGTCTCCTGAGGGTTTACAGTGAAGTTACCCACAAACTTCAATAAATTTCAAACCATCGGCAAAATTGAGTTTTCAAAACATGATTTTTTTTTATAACATATATATTATTCAAAAATAAAAACATTAATTGTTTTAATATGTGAATCATCAGTCTTAAACATTAATATCATATCAATCATGCTAGTATCCATTCAAATTAATCTAATGCTCAAATTGTTAGACAACTCATCCATTCATGCCTAAACATGAAGTGTGTGCATACCCAAACCAAGATTCATCCATCTCGGAATTAGTCCAAACGGAAAATTGTCGAGTCTGTTGTCTCGACTCAATCCTCACTTTAAGTATACTCTCGAAATAAAATCACTCCGATGATGGGTAATCTTTCGCACACATGTGAGAAATCAATACAAAACAAGCAAAAAGGTCTCACATGATAAATGAAACACGATGTAATCAATGAAAAAAAATAAATCTCATAAGAACAGATACTTGTATATCCTAAGCATGTCATATCAAGTGTCATAAGTATCACATATTTACTCTCCACAAGGCAGTTACCAATGCAAGATCAGATATGAGGTAGAGTTTCTACGACTTGCCCGTTTTGCTCCGGATTACGTCGCTACTGAAGTGATGAAGTCCAAGAGGTTTCAGCAAGGTTTGAAGCCTGAGGTTAGGGGAGGCGTAGCTCCATTTCAACTAAGGACCTATGAAGAGGTCATGAGTAAAGCACTGGTGGTTGAAGAGGAGAATACAAATAGATATAGACAGAGAGAGCAGCAGAGAGGAGGAAATGAATAAGGAAGATCGGGGCACTACGAACCGGTGAACAAAAAGCCGAGGTTCATGGCCCAGAATCAGAGACCACAATTCCAAGGGGGTTTCGGAAGACCGACGCAACAACAATAACACCAACAGAGGTTTCCATTACTTGCGTCGGGGAGACCTATTCGCTATGAGAGCCCTGCCATGTCTACTGGCGCCCATCATTACAGGGGTTCTCGATCGCTTCTTAGCACTCGGAGACTTGCGCAAAGTGTGGCAAGCCTCATAGGCGGTGGACTGTAGATCGAACTAGGTTGTTTCCGATGTGGCAAGGTGGGCCACTTAATCAAGGATTGCCCAGACGGATAAGAGAAAGCGGTTTCGATTCTGCACCACGACCAATTCAAGCAAGGAAACCGATCGTCGAGGGAGAGCCTATGCGATCCTTTGCTCGAGCAAGCGAAGCGTGCATGACGTCATCCAAGGTGAGATTTTTTTTTTATTAAAGAAAATTTCCATTTTATTAAAATCTTAGATAGGGAAGGAGCATGCATTAGAAATTATATAGATTCTTTTCTCAATACAAAAAGCTGTATATGAATTAAGAGTGCAAATTGATGTGTAAATTATTGTATGTATGTATGTATACTATAGGTACTCTAAATATATATGAAAAAGGATGCTTCGGTGGATATGACGCTCGAGTGTTGATAGACCCCGGGTCTACCCACTCATTCGTCACTCCACGTTTCGCTAAGAAGATGAAGATTGTTCCAGAGACGTTGGATTTTGTCCTATCTGTGTCTATTCCGACTGGAGAGTTAGTAGACACGGAGTTAGTTTGCAAATCCATCATTGTAGCTGTTCAAGACCTGGAGGTGCATGAATTGGAAGCAAAGTTGATACTGTTAGACATGCAGGGATTTGATGTGATCCTTGGCATGGACTGGTTGGCGCAGCATTGTGCAACCGTCGATTGCAAGAACAAGGTAGTTATTTTCAGACCCAACACAAGAAGATCATTTCGGTTTCAAGGAGTGAGGTCGTCATCGTACCGATCTCGTGATGAGGCGAGAAAATGATTAGAAAGGGTTGCAGTGGATACTTAGCTTTCTTAAAGGAGGACAAGGAAGAAAAGAATGTCATTTCTGAGATAGAAGTTGTGCGAGACTTCGCTGACGTGTTTCCAGAGGAATTGCCTGGATTACCTCCAGAAAGAGAAGTAGAATTTGCCATTGACTTAGCACCAGGAACGGAGCCTATTTCAAAAGCACCTTATAGAATGGCCCCCGCTGAGTTAAAGGAGTTGAAGGAACAACTACAAGAGCTTATGGACAAGGGGTTTGTTAGACCAAGTGTATCTCCATGGGGAGCACCGGTCTTGTTTGTCAAGAAGAAGGATGGGTCAATGCGGCTATGCATTGACTATCGACAATTGAACAAACTCACGGTGAAGAACCGCTACCCTTTGCCTAGAATAGACGATCTATTCGACCAACTGCAAGGAGCAAGGTATTTTTCTAAGATCGACCTGAGATCTGGGTATCATCAGTTGCGAGTCAAAGCTGAGGACATTCAGAAGACAGCTTTCCGGACACGGTATGGACACTATGAATTCCTTGTGATGCCGTTTGGATTAACGAATGCTCCGGCGTCGTTTATGGATCTGATGAACCGAGTGTTTAAACCACACTTGGACTCCTGTGTCATAGTGTTTGTTGATGATATACTCCAAATCCAAGACGGAACACGAAGAACATTTGAGGATTGCTCTACAGACGCTACGTGAACACCAATTGTACGCCAAACTCAGCAAGTGTGAGTTTTGGTTGGAAGAAGTTAGCTTTTTGGGACATGTCGTCTCAAAGCACGGTGTCACAGTAGATCCAGCTAAGATAGAAGCAGTAGTTAAATGGGAGCAACCAAAAACAGTGATCGATGTCCAAAGTTTTCTGGGCTTAGCAGGCTATTATCGACGTTTCGTTGAGGGGTTTTCAAAGATATCGGGACCTCTCACAAAGCTGACACGAAAAGATTCAAGGTTTGAGTGGAGTGAGGCATGCGAGAAGAGTTTTCAAGAACTCAAAACGAGACTCACTACGGCTCCAGTGTTAGCGATTCCTTTGGGCAGTGGAGGATACGCCGTGTACAGCGACGCGTCATACAATGGCCTTGGTTGTGTGCTCAACCAACACAAGAAGGTGATAGCTTACGGATCAAGGCAATTTGAAAGAACACGAGAAAATTACCCAACTCATGACTTGGGCTGCGGCGATCATTTTTCTTACAAGATTTGGAGACATTACTTGTATGGTGAGACTTTTGAAATTTTCACCGATCATAAGAGCCTCCGATATCTGTTTACACAGAAAGAGCTCAACATGAGATAGCACAGGTGGATGGAATTCCTCAAGGATTATGATTGCTCCATACAATACCATCCTGGCAAGGCGAATGTTGTAGCTGATGCATTGAGTCGAAAAGGTTCAGCTCAGTTAGCTTCTTTGATTTTGGGTATGCACCGATGGAAATTATTGGAAGACCTGGCATTCTATGATGCGAACATTGAGTCAAAGGATACTGGATCCTTTTTGGCTAACATATCAGTAAAGCCAGTGATATTTGAGCATATTCACGATCTACAGATGAAAGATCCGGCATTAACAAAGATTCATCAAGACGTGAGTGAAGGCATTAGGTCGGACTTCTCAGTAAAAGAAGATGGTTCGTTGTTGTTTAAAGGCCGTCTATGCATTCCGGACAATGCCGATCTAAGACGAACGATTCTTGATGAAGCCCATAAGTCAAATTATGCTATCCACCCTGGTAGCACCAAAATGTACCAAGATTTGAAAAAGAACTACTGGTGGAGAGGACTGAAGCAAGACGTGGCCGAGTACGTGTCACGGTGTTTGACTTGTCAACAAGTGAAGGTTGATCATAGACATCCTGCTAGACTATTGCAACCTTTATCGATCCCAGAATGGAAGTGGGAATCGATCTCAATGGACTTCATTGTTGGATTACCTCGTACTGCCAAGAGATACAATGCCATTTGGGTCATCGTAGACCGATTGACCAAATCAGCGCACTTTTTGCCGTACAATACTATGTATACGACAGGAAGACTGGCAGACTTATACATGAAGGAGATTGTAAGATTACATGGGATTCCAAGCAGCATAGTTTCAGATCGTGATCCACTATATACATTCAAGTTTTGGAAGAAATTTCAAGAAGGAATGAGAACTCGACTAGACTTTAGTTCAGCTTTCCATCCTCAAACTGATGGACAGACAGAGCGAGTGAATCAAGTAATAGAAGACATGCTCAGGGCATGCATGCTTGATATGCAAGGATACTGGGATGAGTATCTACCGATGCTCGAGTTCGCATATAATAACAGTTTTCAAACGAGCATTGGCATGGCACCGTATGAAGCTCTGTATGGACGACGATGCAAATCACCCCTCAATTGGGAGGAAACAGGTGAAAAATTTGTGTTAGGACCAAAACTACTTGAAGATAACGCCACCGTTGTCCGAATTATCAGAGAAAGGTTGAAGACAGCACAGAGTAGATAGAAAAGTTACGCCGATATGAAGCGGACTAGTGTTGACTACAAAGTGGGCGAGCATGTGTTTGTGAAGGTGTCACCTATGAAAGGTGTAATGAGATTTGGCAAGAGAGGGAAGTTAAGTCCACGTTATGTTGGACCATTTGAAATTTTGGGACGAGTAGGCGAAGTTGCATATCGCATTGGTTTACCACCGCTGTTTGATCGAGTATATAATGTTTTCCACATATCGATGCTCAGGAAGTACGTGAACGATCCGTCTCATGTGTTAGGAAAGCAACCTATAGAAATGTGTGAGGACATGAGCATGATAGAGGAACCAGTGGAAATCTTGGATCGAAAGGAACAAATCTGCACTAAAGTGATTCCCTTAGTGCTGGTTCGGTGGAATAATCATCCAAAAGAAGAGGCTACTTGGGAACGAGAGGCCGATGTGAAAGAACAATATCCAGCCTTGTTTCCAACGACGTGAGAACTTAGTGTAAACCACAAACATGTTTGTGAAATCTCCACTATACTTGTAATTCAATGGAAAATTTGATCCAATCAATTGAGAGCAATTATATGTACATGATCAAGTATATACAACTCTATGGAAGAACCACTTGCTGTCATAAACTACCAAAAGAAATCAAAGAAACAAAGAGATTGAAATTCTGCAGAAATTGGGCAAAACCGATTAATCGAATTTCAAATCGATTAATCGATTTGGAATTTCGATTAATCGATTTTGTTCGATTAGTCAACTGGCATGTGCCAGTGACTGGAAATGAGAATGAGAGTTAGAATATACATAGAAGACAAATTTCGATTGATCGAGTTGGAATCTCGATTAATCGATTTGGGATCGACTAATCGATTTTGAGAATTTCGATTAATCGAATTTTAAATTCGATTAATCGATTTACTTATGGGACTTGGAAGAAATTGAAGTCAGATAGACGATTTCGATTAATCGAAGTGAATTTCGATTAATCGATTTTGAATTTCGATTAATCGAAATGGATTTCGACTAATCGAATACTTAATGAATCCTAATATTTTTAGAAGTTATTCCACGATTTCGATTAATCGAAGTAAATTTTGATTAATCAATTTTGGAATTTCGATTAATCGAAATGGATTTCGATTAATCGACTGGCTCGCGCCAGTGAGCTCAAAAATTTAAAATTTTAAACAGATACGATTTCGATTAATCGAAATGGTTTCGATTAATCGAATTTGACTTTCGATTAATCGATTTGAGAAATCGATTAATCGATTTTACGCGGCTTAACCTAGTTTTGAATCTCGATTAATCGATTCTAAATTTCGATTAATCGAGCCGGGGCCTATATATATAAAATTGGGGATTTTTTTTTCCCATTCGAATCATTTGCACCTTGAGTTTCAAGCGCCTTTTCTCCTTCTTCTCACCATCCGCTAGGGTTTTAAGCATTCTCCGTCGATTTTCGATTGAGATCGCCCCATTTCAGATCGAAACCAAAGGTAAACCCTAGATTCGTACCTTTCTTTCAAATTTAAACTAGATAAACCCTAGATTTCCGTTTTTCTTTCAATTTGAGCTAGTTCAAAACCCTAGATTCTCCCTATTTCACCCAAAAATGCCGCCAAAGACTAGGTTGTCTTCGAAGAAGGCGACTTCTAAGATTCTTGTTAGGCGTAAACGCGCCACCACCACCTACCCCATCGGGTGAGGACTCCATCACCGTCGAATGGAGACCACCTCAGGTTGACGGCCGCGTCTGTGAGTCTTCCATGAATCCACCCCATGCCCCCACCACCCACTAATGTAATACAACCAAGCGAATGGTGGGTGGCCAAGACCTTTAGTCGAGTCGTCATCGACCCTACCCTATTCACCGATCCCGATGTGCCAGGCGAGACCCAATGGGCCCGAAACTACCTAAATAATGCCGGCCTCGGCAACCTTCTCAAACCAATCCGGGGTTCATACTACCCTAGATTGGTTAGACTGTTCTACCAAGGGCTAACTGATGGCCCTAAAGCGATTGCATTTGACCAAGATCGAGGTCGTCTATACCACGATCACTCGGCGTCACATCCACGGTACTCGAGTGCTACCTCGATTTCACCCCGAAACTACCCTCTTTCCGCCTTTTGAGGAAGACCCCGCTTTGAAGAGGTCATGACCCGCATGACTAACGGCAGAGAATTGGGCTCCTCCATTAAGAGGTTGACCTTCCACACTATATGTGGATGCTTGATTCAATAATCAAGTGCAACCTTTACCCTATGTCGCCCACGACCTGCGTGGACAAAGTGCAACATGCACTTTATGCGGCCTTCATGGCAGATGGTTTGATGCTACTTTGGTCATCCTCGAGGGATGAAGTACATCAAAGGAAAGTTGATGAAGGGCAACATGCGGCCCAAGGAGAAGATGCGTATGCTCGGCTCATCTCGAGCATGTTGGAGTGCTACTCACGAGCCCTCCTCTGACATCTCGCCTCACGAGGTGAGGGCTACGGATCAGCGTGAAGACGCGTTCTGAAGTCTTCATGGACCCGTGCTACAACCTTCTAAAGCGGACCCTACCAGCTCGGGTCCGCTCGCCAGCATGGCAAAGCCACACCACCCCACCACCTCGGCGGGACCCACCCGTGGGTGGCGCACCTATTCACATGAGCCATCCGTGGAGAGGGTTCCTCCCACCGCAGCCTCAGCGCCACCCCACTCACGCCCGCGACACCCACCTCATCCTACCACGCGCGCCTCCATCCAGTCCTACCATCGAGGGCGTGTTGGCTCGTATGGAGGCCAACAACGGCGGATGAACTGGAGGATGGACTTCTTGATGTTCCACACACTCGCCACATCTACAGGCCAGACTACCGCCGCTACCTCGCCCGGGAGGAGGTGGACCCGACGCCTTGCGCCTTCCCACAGAGGACCCGTCTTCCATCCCACCACTGCAGACGCGGCTCCTTCCACATCCACATCCACTCACAGCCGGAGCAGCTGCGGCCCACCAACCACTCGGCCAGCCACAGTCCACCACCGCCATGACCACAGTCGGCTATATGTATTTTGCATTTTGATTGTATACCTGTACATTTCTTTTGTACACCAACTTATTGGCATTGTAAAAAAATTTCAATTTTAATACAAATCAAAATTTTTGTATAAAGTGTTCAAATTCGCCAACTTTAAATTCTATGCTAGTATATGTAACAAATTAAATGCGTCTGAGTCAACTGGACCACCTCACCTAAGCGTGTGGGGGGGGGGGAGTGCCCCAGACAGACAAACCTTGGGTTATTTTCGGGGACGAAAATTCCCAAGGTGGGGAGGATGTAATAGCCCGAAAAATCACACTAAACTATGACCTCGAGATCCGTGCCCGATCGGTCATAGGTTTGACCAAATGGAAGTCCAACAGTTAGTATGTGGCGTAATGAACGGATGAGATGTGATAAATAGAATGCCTATGTGGTGTGTGTTGTGGGGATGTAGTCGCATACACCTACCGCGGTGTATGTGCTCAACACACAAAGAGGGAGATAGATAAAAGGGTTTAATAGCCCTAAAAGTAAGGGTTTGATGTTGTTGAAGGAGAGGAGTAAAGAAGAGAGAGAGAGTAAAGACAGTGATTAATGCAAGGAGTGAATGCTAGTTGAGGAAGGGAGATTCGAGCAATAAACGCCGGATTCGACGCGAGGGATCCGCTAAAAGCAAAGCTGGAACCCTAGCCTTCCAACCACTGGATTGAAATCAACTTGAGATCTATTCAAGGTAAAATTTTTGTAAATAAAATGCATAGATTATAGGGGTTAAGTTGTGGTTGAATGTGGGTTAAATCATAGGATAATGGCTTAGAAAAATAGAGGAAAAAGTATGGAAGAAGATTGGGAAGAACAGCTCGAAAGGGGCTGAATCTGACAATTTCGATTAATCAAAATTGGGTTTCGATTAATCGAAATTGGCCAGGAAGTTGAAAAGTCAGAAGACCCGATTTCGATTAATCGAATTGGAGTTCGATTAATCGACTTTGGGTTTCGATTAATCGATTTTGGAAATCGATTAATCGACTGGGAACCTCCAGTGGACCCCAGGGGGCTGGAGGAAATGACTTGTGGAAAATCGACTAATCGAAATGGTATTTCGATTAATCGATTTTAGAAACTCGACTACTCGAAATGAGAATCGACTTTGCGAAAATGAGAACTTCGATTAATCGAATTAGGATTCGATTAATCGAATGAAAACTCGACTACTCGAATTGAGAATCGACTTTGCGAAAAGGAGAATTTCGATTAATCGAATGAAAGCTCGACTACTCGAATTGAGAATCGACTTTGCGAAACAGAGAATTTCGATTAATCGAATTTACTTCGATTAATCAATATTGACCCTCGATTAATCGATTTTGGAATTCGATTAATCGACTGAGATAAATTATGTTGACTTTTGAGTTTGACTTTAAGATTCTTGGAGGGTCTTATACCTTCTTTATTGCATCCTTTGTGATGTGTTTCACCTGTTATGTGGTACCATAGGTGGTACGTGTGAACTGATGCACAAGGAGCCACGTGGGACCTTGATGCATTGATCAAATGAAGAATTGAGGTAGGGAACACCTTGAACATGTACTTTATTTTACAAGAGCATGTATGTAGTGATATAGAATTCAATTCAAATGATTATTTCTTAAGAATTTGTGAAAAGTGTGTGTGTGTGACATCCATAAGAGTAATCATAATGAGCCATCCCCAGGGGATGAAGAAATAAAGAGATAAGAGCATCAGGTGTGATGCAAGTGAATGGATACATCCCAGGGATGTATCCAAGGATTGAATCATGTTTGATAGGGCCTAACTGATATAAGATAGCATATTTACACGGTGAATAACTATATGTAAGGCACCGATATTTTTGTTATTTGAGGTTTGATAGGGTACCCCACCGACGTGGCGGGATATCCACGACTGACACGGCAGGATATCCGTGACCGATACGGCGGCGAAACCGTAGGCCAGTGCGGAGGCTTATCCGTACATAGTAAGCACACCCCAGGGGTGTTGATTGAGACAAGTGAAACCCCGCCACCAATCCCCAGGGAAAAGGGGCTTGGGTACTATTTGTATTCCCAGGGAATACGGTTAAAACTGTCTATATAGATGACGATGATGGGTATCTCATCGGGGCTTGATGCTATATTGCTCGGGGATTACTTAAGTTGAAAGTTTAAGTTTTGCTTTAGGCCTTTTCAGCATCATTCATGAGTAAATGAAAACATAAGTAATCAACAGTAAAACGAAATGCTTTTTAACTGTTTCATCAATAATTGCATAGACACATCATGCATGGCATATCATGGAATATATGTGAGTCATAATTTATATGTTCAACTGTGTTTGTTCCCTATTGAGCTAGGATGTAGCTCACCCTATAGACTATACGTCGCAGGTCCACTACTAGCAGCTGCCGGGGCTTCAGGAGACGCTGACCCCGGTGAGTCGGACCTTGCGGCCAGAGACGAGTTGGAGCCACCTCCTGAGGACTTCTTCTAGAGGACTCCGTTGTGCCACTTTGAGAGATTCTTGGAGAGGTTTTTGTACGGCTTGGTATGTCAAGCCTTTATTTTATTTAAAATCATGTATATGAGGAGTTGGGATTTCTCTTTTGGGACGAACCATCCGTGATGATTGCTATCATCGATGGTTCGGATCGGTTCTCCATTCATGCAGAGGTATGAGGGTAGAACTGTCTTTTGGGGAGTTAATTAATATAGATTTAAATTCTGAAATTTTGTTTATTATACTTTTTTATGCTTGATATACCAGTGTTCCGTGCTTAGCTAAAGGGCACGGTCAAGATGATTGTGCTGATGGCACGGGTTTTGGGGTGCCGAAATCCGGGCTGTCACAGTTGGTATCAAAGCGATTTTCTTTTAGCAATTCTGACAAGGGTTCTTTCGTTAGAACATAGGGGCTTCTGCTAACAAAACTTTAGTTTCAAATGCAGCCGCAAATGTCATCTAGAGGAAGAGGCCGACCAAGGGGAGGCCAGCAGAGGAGTCTACGTAGTGGAGATGGTTACATCTCTCCTACTAATAGAGTGCCTTTAGGAGGTACTGAGGCCCCAGGGGGCAGTGGTAGTAGACAACATGACGAAGAGGATCGAGATCGTCAGGATCAAGATCTAAGAGAACAAGAGAGAGTGAGAGAAAGACAAGAAGATAGAGAGGAGCGACAAAGGATGATGCACACTATGGAGACCATGGCAGCTGCCATGGCACAACAAGCCATCCTTTGCTCATGCATCAAGAGAAACTACACCACCTGTAGGACCTGCGTTGCCTGTGCCCTCATCTTTTACAGAGTTTAGGAGGATGAGACCTCCTACATTTTCTGGGCAGGCAGACACAATGGCCGCTGAGAATTGGCTAATGGAGATGGAAAAAGTCTTTAGCGTGCTGACATGCACGGAAGATGAGAGTGTGAGATGGGCAGCTTACATGTTGGATGGGGAGGCTGGGCCTTGGTGGAAGTCCGTATGACTCTGCTTCGGAGACCCCAGAGTTGCCTTGGGCTTGGGAGGAATTTGTTGAGGAGTTCAACAAACAATATTTCCTAAGTGGTGAGGAACCAAATTGAGATACAATTTTACAACTAGTGCAAGGAGAATGATGGTGAGAGAATATGAGGTAGAGTTTCTCGACTTGCGTTTGCTCCGGACACGTGCCATCAAGTGATGAAGTCCAAGAGGTTTCAGCAAGGTTTGAAGCCTGAGGTTAGGGGAGGCGTAGCTCCATTTCAACTAAGGACCTATGAAGAGGTCATGAGTAAAGCACTGGTGGTTGAAGAGGAGAATACAAATAGATATAGACAGAGAGAGCAGCAGAGAGGAGGAAATGAATAAGGAAGATCGGGGCACTACGAACCGGTGAACAAAAAGCCGAGGTTCATGGCCCAGAATCAGAGACCACAATTCCAAGGGGGTTTCGGAAGACCGACGCAACAACAATAACACCAACAGAGGTTTCCATTACTTGCGTCGGGGAGACCTATTCGCTATGAGAGCCCTGCCATGTCTACTGGCGCCACTGTTACACAGGGTTTTCGTACTGTTTCTTCCGCACCTCGGGAGATTTGCGCAAAGTGTGGCAAGCCTCATAGGACGGTGGACTGTAGATCGAGAACTAGGGGTTGTTTCCGATGTGGCAAGGTGGGCCACTTAATCAAGGATTGCCCCGAGACGGATAAGAGAAAGACGGTTTCGATTCTGACACCACGACCAATTCAAGCAAGGAAACCGTCGTCCGAGGAGAGCCTATCGATCCTTTGCTAGAAGCAAGGAACGTGCATGACGTCATCCAAGGTGAGATTTTTTTTTTATTAAAGAAAATTTCCATTTCATTAAAATCTTAGATAGGGAAGGAGCATGCATTAGAAATTATATAGATTCTTTTCTCAATACAAAAAGCTGTATATGAATTAAGAGTGCAAATTGATGTGTAAATTATTGTATGTATGTATGTATACTATAGGTACTCTAAATATATATGAAAAAGGATGCTTCGGTGGATATGACGCTCGAGTGTTGATAGACCCCGGGTCTACCCACTCATTCGTCACTCCACGTTTCGCTAAGAAGATGAACCATAAAATGGCTCTTCTCCCAGCTAAGGGAAAGAATTTTTATTTTTATTTTTTTTTGACTCACCACAAAACACACAAATCCCTATCCGAATTAATCAAAATTTTGCCGATTTTCCCGGCAGCGGCGCCAAAAACTTGATCGATTTTTAAGTGTAACCCTTGCAAGTGCACAAGATCTATTGTAGTATGGCAAGAACAAAGGTGTCGAATCCACAGGGAAACATAAATTATAATTGATTCTTTTAGAGATTTAAAAACGTCCCCAAGGAAGTACCAAGGGGCAGATTCAATTTACCAAAAATTTATCACACTTTTCCTAATGCAAGAAAAATAAATTAATCTAAATAACTAATTACTGATGAATCTAAGAACAATATTTAAATATAATCAAGGAATATGCTACCCCAGATTTGGACCTCTTTTCTATCATTAAATCTCACAGTTTCCTTAAAGCATCATTCACACCATCATTCGTCTAGAAAAATGACTCGTAAAGAAATATGATCATCAATTCGGCATACCCTATCTAAAAACAATGACTCAGCCTGTCATCAGGGTATGAGTCATGTAAAAAGCATAGCGTATCTCATGATGTTTAGATCACAACAGTAAACACATAATCGCTCGGGCAAATAGATCAGCAGTCCATATCTAGCGATTATAGCCTGATATCAATATATTTTCAATAACACAAACTTTTAGCAAAACGATTCCATGATGATAATAATAGACTGCAATATTAATCATAAAAATTGGTTACTTATCTGGGGATCGCATCTTCCCCGATCAACTGATTTATCCGTTCATCTTTGGTGTATGATCTCCTTGTTCATTCAAAGTCATTCCTCTTTTCATTTCTTTCAAAAGATCTTTGTTTACAATGCCTTCTCCTAATTACAATTTTTGCTTAAAAGAAAATAATGCAAATCCTTAGTACAATCTACCCAGATAGAACCTTAGAAGAAGGAGAAAGAAGAACCCTTGAAAAAATGCCCAGAGGAGTCTAAAACAAAAAATAATAATAATTAATAATAATCCTCTAAAATTCCCCTCAAAAAAATCTTTCCTCGAAGTGTTTGATTTGGCTTTAAATAGCACTCACGTCGCGGAAGTGTCTCAACTTGACAAGTCAGGGTCGATTAATCGACCCTATAGGGTCGACGCATCGACCCTGTAAAAAATCCTCAAAATCTGTTTTAAAGTGTCAGTTCCATGTCTGACAGCTTTTTGTCCTCGATTAATCGACCAAAAGGGTCGATGCATCGACCTCCCAGAAATTCGTGAATTTTGGCCCACTTTTGCATCAGACACTGTTTTAGTATTTTGGCCATAACTTTCTGTCTCGAACTCGGATTGAGGCGATTCTTACTCTGTTGGAAAGCTGACAGAAGGATCTACAACTTTTATGTTTTGATAATTTTATAATTCGGCCGTCTTAGAGGTCTAAATTGAGCTGCAAGTCGCACCAAGTTCTTGATGACCCAAAGTTGCAGTGTTCTGACATTATTTTCAGAATTCTTGGACTGTTTTCTACACTTGGCTTGTATATACCTGAAACACTTCAAATCTAATAATTCTCATAAGATAGCGTTCATCGGATAGCTAAATGTAAATATTTTAGGGGTAAAATATTATTATATTTTTCTACTCATCAAACACCAACTCCGAAATAAAAGCTCGTTGGTTAAATTTGGAGAATCGAATGCAATCTCATTGCTCTTTTAAGTTTGTGGTATCTAAAGGCCCATGCGGCACATGAATTTTGACCTAATATCAACTGATTAAGTAAATTTAGTAATTGATCATCATCCAATCTTTATTAGTTTTGGAGAGTAGAATGAAATCCGGGCCACAACGCTACCAACCTTACTGTCAAATCATTATGGGTAAGAATAAAACCTGAGAGATGCCCAAATCATCACCAAATATTAAAAATTTAACTGTAAGGGTGAACACTCATTTTAGATGATAGAGTGCACGACATGGACTAAGGCCAACTTGGATTTCTGCTACGGTTAGAAAAAAATACTTCACACATAATTGCAAAAGTAAATCTACTCTACAAAACAACACCATGACGAAGAAGAAGAGGGTTGTAGACCTTCTTGTTTTCTAGTGTTTCTTATTACTAGATACTAGAGCTCGGAGAAATTAAATCGATTCCAAAAAAAGATACAAATATAAGGTACAAATATATTTTAATGCTTCGATTAATCATAGGCAAAAATTGGCTCTGATATCAATTAATGGATCTATTGATCCGAGCACCCAAATATTTGTTTTAGGATCTAAGCGTATGATCAATCAAAACAATAAATTAATAATCCATAAATTGAAATATATGCGTGTACAAAGATCGTGATGATTTTATCAAAAGATTTAAAATAAAAGATTTCTAACTCACATTGGGTGTAAGCCATGAAAGATGGGTTACCGTTTGGATCTTCAACGATCTCCTTGTTCTCAATACCTCTGAGTACAATAAGAATGCTTTTATTAATAAAGAGAGTTGAAGTGTGTCGAACAATTGTTGGGACCAAACATCCCTTATATTTATAGTCAATGAGGCCTTCCAATTAAAAACTTAAATTACTAATTATATTATGATTGGAAATCACAATCATACCTTAACTAAAAAACTTAATTATTAGTTGCTTATTTTCCCAAATTCACCGAATTAGCAACTATTACATCTCAAGATTAATCTTACATTATTTATCGGTCAACAGATTGACCATAGTGACTGATGTGAATTTTAATTGTGATGTTTTACTCGCAAGTGCACGAATCAGATTGTATATAGTGGGTGCGGAGTACGAGATCGTTCCCACGAGGACTAATTTTGAAAGATCTAAAAAGAAAAGCAATTTCAGAAATCTACTAAGATCTAACAGTATTCTACCAGTCTTATGATTTAGGTGGTTTGACGAGATGATAATTACTGACTACAAACTAAAACTTAACTGATAATTCAAAAATAAAGATAAAGATGAAGATACTAAATCCTCCCATTTTTTATCCGTTCTTCCCATAATACAAATCTACCGATTAAACTATGAGATATACCATTGAGAACAAATATCTTTTATGGAAGATAAATGGTCAAAAACTCCGATAGGTTCCACGTTGCATCCCTGCAATCAGGACTTAGATAATTTTCATATATAGATCTGAGATCAAGGGCATGACTCGACACACTTGATCTCAGGTTCAAATAAAAATCATCCCCAAAGTGGGTACAAATTTCAACAATAATACCACCATAGATCTGAAATCAAGGGCATGGCTCGGCACACTCGATCCCAGATTAGGGAGTAATTAAGATAAAATTACCATTACAGATCCAAGATCCAAGATCTAGGGCATGGCTCAGCACACTCGATCCCGGATCATAATCGTAATTAAATCCACACGATGAAAGCAAAAAGACCATATAACAATGATTGAGTAAAATTACTGTCACAGATCTGAGATCCCCATCCTTATGAATTTAGCCACACATATTATAATTAAATGACATAAATAAATAAGAAAGAAAAAATAATATTAATTTAATTAATTAAAAATACCTCAACTTCAAAAGAAATTACTTTGATCCAAAAGTACGATGGTCTTCAGAAACGAGAATAATGCAGGAATAAACTTGAGCAAAAATATAATAAACTGGAGGAATGAGTACTGAAAATTAAAGGAACAAAGCTCTCAAAAAGGAATAAATAATAACTTTCTATTTCTATGTCTAACTATGAAAAAGAAAAACAAAAAAGAAAAACTCTAATCTCCTATCTCCCTAATTTCTCCTCCTCCCTCGAAGTGTTTGAGTCGCTTTAAATAGATTCCCGGTCGCAGAAGTCTCCCCAGCCGCCAATTTAGGGTCGATTAATCGACCCAATAGGGTCAAAATCAGCTTTAAAGTAGTCAATTCCGTGTCAGACTCTCCTTCTCCTCGATTAATCGACCCCCATAAATCCGTAAATTTCAGCACACTTTTTGTATCAGATACTACTTCGGTATTGTAGTCATAACTTTCTGTCTCGAACTCAGATTGAGGTGATTCTTGCGCCGTTGGAAAGCTAACGAAAAGATCTACAACTTTTGTGTTTTGACAATTTTATAATTTGGCCGTCTTGAAGGTCCAAATTTAGCTGCAAGTCGCACCAAGTTCTCGATGACCCAAAGTTACAATGTTTTGACATTATTTTCAGAATTTTTGGGCTGTTTTCCAAACTTGGCTTATATTTACCTGAAACACTTCAAATCTAATAATTCTCATCAGATAGCCTTCATCGGACAGCTAAATATAAGTATTTAAGGGTAAAATATCATCATATTTCAGTGCTCATCAGTGACAGCCACCAAAAATAAAAATTTCTAACATTTATATAAGATATGTCTTATTTACATTTTGTACTCGTGTTTCACTTATTTATAATGCAACCCTTGCTTTTGTATTTTCATTACTGATATAGTACCACTTACAGTGATGGACTCTCTGACAAAATAACCTTCGACTTTTTTTAATAAAATAATGGAGATTATTTTTCCCCCAATCTTTGAGCTAATGGAGTTTGAGATCATGAGCCTACAATAAGATGGTCATATTTTGATTCTCATGGCACACAACTTGAAAAGTGACTAAGAACCATGTTTGGTGTACCCAATAATCATGTTTACTTTTTGGGTTGTCTCTCATGCGGAATCAAAATCTGAGAGTTTTTTGGTTAGCTCCTAATCTGAAGATTCATTGGTTGGAAGATTATGGTGAAAAAATCTCCATCATCTGATTCAAAGCAGTTAAAGTTGGGTTTTGTGACCATGGTTCAAATTTTTGGCCGAAATATCAGTCCAAAATTTCGGTTTCGATCTCCACTAAAACCGAAATGATAAATCAAATTTTCGGATTTTTTGTATAGGTATGAAAATTTCGGTCCAAAATTTGATCGAAACCGAAACGAAATCCGAAATTTTGATCCTTGTTTGTGACAGTCAATGATTGATCTGTCACTATAATGGTAATAAGTAAAGGAAACACAAAAGCAAAGGCGATAGTGTAAATAGGTGAAACACGGGTGGAGCAGTATAAATAAGGCATGGGAGCGACTCTCTTGGCCTCCATTTAAGCACCAAATGATTCTTAAACAATCTTACACCATTTATTGGGTTATGATCTTGGAAATTCATACTGCTAAAGTGATTTATCATCAATTGAAGGGCTATGGGTCAAAAATCACACTTTTTGGGAGATTCCAACCATCCGATCAATGCAATTTAATATAAACGATTGTTCTTAATTTTGATGACTAATATTAATGTTCGTCGATCGGATGGTTTACATATACTTATAAGTATAATACTTTGCCTAGGACATGTTCCAACCAAGGTTCAAATAATCGGATTTCGTTTCGATTTCAGTGGGGGTTGAAACTGAAATTTTGAACCGAAATTTCAGCCTAAATCTTTCCTATAGTACAAAAAGTACCAAAAATTTGAGTTATCGTTTCAGTTTCGGTGGGGACCGAAACCGAAACATTTCGGCCGAAATTTTGAGCCATGTTTCCATCGATGGATTGCCTCTTGGGATATTTAGATTGATCATAAATGTGTGCTACATGGCACAACGGTAAATCACACTTTAATGGTGTGAAATGAAAATTGATATTTTAATGGTCGAAGATCATTTGGTGTTTAAATGCCGGTAAAGAGCCGATATCCCATAAGACATATGGGGCAGATGCAAGAAAACTCTTTCCACGGAGTTTAATAACCCTGACATCTGCAGTCTGCACATCTCAAAGTTTGTGCCGTGTACAGTATTTATGCCTGCGCATGGTGCATGGACCACGCACCATGTACTAAATCTAATGCAGGATGCGTTTAGCCGTGCAAACCATATGATCACTTACCAATTCATCTTAGCCGTCCATCCATGTGTCTGCGATACCATGCTTTTCTTCCCCACCATGAAAGGAATCCAAGCAAAACAAAAAAGGAAGTCACAACTCACAGCCATCTTTTGCATTTGTGTGTAATAAAGTTGGTCAAAGATATTCCATTGTGATAGTCCGGCATTACCAATATTGGTGGTGTGCTCCATCTGTAGTCAGAATTGGTGATCGTACTTATCAATCTGGGCCGTCCAATTGTACAACACATCTTGACGGGGAGTACACGATGACCAGGAATATTATATCAACGGCTACATTTGGATGGAAAATAACGGTCCCCAAAAAGTCAAATCGATCGGATATGTAGGATCTTTTGATCAATGTGATTCTTTTGATATGTCTATAAAAATGGGTGTATCACTAACTACTGTAGTGTTAAATTCCATGCTATAATTGATCAATCTAATTTATGTACTTTAGTCTTTAGCTATAGTTATATTAAAGCTCTCCTAATTAATCCCCACACAAAGAAGAAATTCTCTCACAAAAGGCCAATTTCTTCTCTCCTTCCCATCTCCAAATTTATCTAAAAACTCGCAAAAATGGCGAAAATCGAAGCCGCCGTCATATGCGTATTGATCGTGATCATCGACATTGTCGCCGGAGTTCTAAGCATCGAAGCTGAAAATGCTCAACTCAAGGTAAATTTTGCATTTTTTAAAAAACTGTTCATCAAGTGTATGTGGTGGACGATCGTAATTTAGTTCGATCGGATGGTGGTGGCGCTATGAGCTTTTTTTGTTTTTTTGATAACTTAGATGACATGTGCTCAGATTAGCCTGACATCGGAAATGTATCATACGATATTTTAAACAATGACGTTTTCTTCGAGCTTTCCGATCTTAATATATGCTTATTTTGTAGGTGAAACAACCAAAGTGGTTCATATTATATGGTTATTGTATAGGGCCAAGCCATAAAGCTTTGAAGTTAGGGCTAATTGGTGCAGGGCTGCTATTGCTTGCGCACGCTATTGCCAACTGGCTTGGTGGGTGCACTATTTATTCTACAAAAGAATTTGTGAAATCAACTGCTAATAAGCAATTAGCAATGATCTGTCTGGTGATCTCATGGTAAAATGTTATCCCTCTTGCATTCTTAGTTGTATCAAATTTAGACTACATAATGGATAATCAGCATGCATGTTGTGATATGATTACGTGATTCGTAATCAAAGAACGATCGGACGATTGGTGATGTGCAAAGAATTTACCTGAAATTTGGGAGGTTTTTGGATTGTTCCAAAGTATGCATAAAGTTGTGTTTGGCATTGCTCTTTGGAAGAGTAGAAAAGAGCAGTTGTTTTTTATAGGGCCAATACTCTAGGTACTAGCAGGAAGGCATATGGGCCTTGAAGCTTGGTTGGTTGGTTAGCATAAAGGCGTTAGCCTTGGAGTTAGGTGTGTAACAAGCGAGCGTGGAGGTGTTCAAGCTTTGCGTTGCGTGCATGCTCCCTTATGTGTGACAAAGATGCCTAATCGAGCTAGGTTGTGTGCTAGTGTGGCAACTAGACACGCGTAGGCGTGGATAGCTGACTTACATGTATTGGTGTTGCATAGTTCGTATGCCATCTACAAGGGTCGTGTGTCATGGACAGTATGTCAAACCAATACGTTTGAGGTATTCCTGTTATTTGGCTAGAGGTGATATTTAAATCATATATATGGGAGGGGAGCTACGGAGCTACTCCCATACATATGGGGTCTTGTAATACTTAAGGGTGCACAATAGTCTCTTAGGTCTGTAAGGGTTGGCCTGAGACGTCGCTTAGACAATGTCGTGTGTTACTTGAGTGAGGTTGCTATACCGTGAACTATGAGTCACAGTGCACGTAGGTTGGATATGAGGGAGACACTGGTGGGCTATGTGGTTCACTGTAGAGTACGTTGGCATGAGGGTCGCATGCTTATGAAGTGTACTAGTTGTGAGAGCTATACACGATGGTGTGCTTGGTTCAGTGTGACAACAATACATATTAGAATGAGACGACGTGAGGAGCTGCATGCCATTGTTGCATGCACGGTACTAGTGCTTGACACATGATGAAGCTTGAGAAAGTCAAGTGAGGCACATAGGTGCTGGCATATATGCCGTAAGGGACATGATGCGTTGGTATGATAGGCCTTAGCAGAGGAGGTAATCATATATGGGAGCTCTCGTCCTCTAGGCGGGTGATATCAGAGCTGATAGAGGGTTAGGTTGGTCTTATTGTTGTAGCATCGAGGCATCGCACTAGCATGACAGCCGTGTGTCGGGTTGTGCCCCCGTGACATATTGCTTTTTATTATTGCAAAGAAATGTGAGGAGAGAGAGAATGATTGGAAGAGGATAAAAGGGAGGCTGCTATTTGAAATATAAAAAACAATCATCTTTAAAAGAGCATGATATTTCATGTTCTTTTAAAATATGGATGTTTTTCATCTTTTAAAGAGCGGGCTCCCCCCCCTTTTTTTTTTCCTCCAATCCTTCTCTCTCCCAATATTCATTTGCAACAACAGAGTAATGTCAAACATAATGCCTAAAAGTTGTTGCAATTAGGTATAAACATGAATAAAATGAATCAGTTAGCATATAGTGGTAGACCCGATCACTGTGTGCTGCATGGACCTTGCAGACTTGGAGATCTGTAGGCATTTTTGAGTCTGCGAAGAGCATAGCTTGCATGCATAGTCACCAAATTCTTCGAATATTTGAAAAATTCATGAAGAATTCACGAACTTGAGGTTATGCGAATTAATCATGAATTTGAGGTTATGTGAAGTAATCACGAATATTTCAAAAAATTTGAGTGTTATAAAAAAAATCACAAATAATTCGCAAATAATTTTCAGTGATTTTTTCAATAAATTGTGATTTGTAAAAAAATTTATACTTTTTAAATTTATACTTTTTAATCTTTTTTTTTTCTCCCGAATATTTCTTCGAACTTCCTGAATTTTGTTGGATTTTTCCAAATTTTAACTTTGCCAAACCCTAACTTGACTATGCTTGTATGTCATATGGCGGTGATCAGGTCGTCCCTCTATGGCTCTTATGCTATCATTAATATGAATAGGGTTGGTCTCAGTGGTCGTGACCATAGGCTGCCAACGAGCCCGGCCGAGCCTCTTGAACAATTTCATCAATGGGCGGGATCTGGGTTTTGGTTTTGGCGCTAGCGCGACGGATTTGAGCATAAGCTTTTCACGCTTAAGTAATAATCAGGTTGTGATTTGAGCCGGGCTCCTATGAAATTTTACATATAGATCAGATCTGAGCCCGTTAAGCCCGTAACACTTTATGCTGGACATAAGGTCTGAAATTTTGGGCCTCACAATTAAGTGGGCTGGGGGCTGAATAAAAAGTACGCCATTTCGGCCGCACAAGCTGCCATTTATTCCAAAATTTCCCATTTGCTTCAATCTGTTAACGGATACAAACGAACCGGCTAGGCCAAACTATTTATGTTATTTTGGGCCAAATTATTAAGCAGAGCTAGCCTGGGTCAATAGGCCCAATTGAAAATTAGTCCACTTAAGGCCCTACCAATTTCTTTATATTTAATAGCATAGATACTTAGGTCGCTAATTCGCTTTATTCAAATTCGGGTTTGCAATTTGCTATTTTTAAATGAATTCAATTCATTAACCCAACATGTGCTAATTGGGGTGTACATGTGCCCTGGGATTAGGTAGGTGCTCTAAGAGGCCTGGATACCCAGGTTATAAAATTAAAAAAATAAAAATAAATAAATAAAGAGTTTTAAAAATATTTATCAATTACATAAAATGCTAAATTCAAATAATCTCTTTTTGCTTTTAAAACTTTAAATGAATCAAATTCGTAAAGATTAATTTGACAATTCGCTTGTTATGTCGAATTCGATTCGTTGTATTTAATTTGCGATTCAATGGGTGAGTGAGCAAATTAAGTAATAAAGCTCTATAATATTTACAACGTAACTTAAAACTCATTAATATCTCACAAGTCAACCTCTGCTGCATTTCAGGATGATATTGGTCATTGGATTCCCAATTTTGGTCATCGGAGCTGCGACAAATGCAAAGCCCAAACGATCTTGTGTGCACCCACATCGCAATTTTTTGTCGACCGGAGGGATTTTGTGTTTCTTTCATGGACTCTTTTGCCTCTCATATTACGTTTCAGCCGTTGCGGCCTTCCGAGAAGACATAAAGTCTGGCCGAAGAGAAGGCGATGTAAAATCTGCGCCGCCCCCACCAGCGGTATAGAAAGGAGAACGACAATCAGCTCAGCTCTAACTCCCTACTTCAGAGCAATTTAATGTTTAGTGACAATGGTATTCTTTATGTTTGATTTATGTTGATTTGTTAAGAGAATTCAAAGAGTATAAATGTTTAGTCCAATGTGATTACAGTAGATTTTATGGCTTATGAGTGAGCCTTTTTCTATTCCATACGATGTGCTTTAAATCGAGGAGTTTAGTTTGACAGAATCTGACAATATCATACTGCGTTGGTTGGGTCATCACAAATATTATCTATGGCTATCAATCGACCCGACTAACTTGAAACCCGACCCGGATATTCATTTTTTAAGTACCCTTGCTCGACACGGTACAAATGGACAGGCTTGGTACTAGTGCCCGGTCTAAGATTTGGCTGAGTTAGGGCTGGAGATTTTGTACCTACCCTAGCCCCACTCGGGTTACCTATTTATAGATAGATTTATTATATAAATTGTTTTTAATAATATTATAACTATTATATGGATAGTAGGATTACTAAAGGGGAAATTAGAACAACAACCATCATTTACAAACGTTTTAGCCTAATATACAGAACTCAAACATTTTAGAAAAAAAGGTTTTAATATTTTTTTAAAGTTCAGAGATCCATGAGATATCAAATACTCAACACATGTGAGTTTGAGTGGATTTGTGAGTTTACAAATTTGCCCTTCTGGTTGTCTTCTCCACTATTTTCTAAATCATAACTTACAAAACTCACCGGCCTAATCTCGTCGGAGATCTGCAAACTCAACCGGCTAACGTCACTCGTTATCACCAACTGGAAACAAATCTCCGGTGAGATCCCGGCCTGCAACACTTCACTCTCCTCGCCCCGCATTCTCGACCTAATTGGAAACCGAATCTTTGACGTCATCCCATCGGACATCGAAAAATTGGCGCACCTTGCCATAGGCAATCTTGCCGATAACCAAATCATATCCCGACGTCGATCGTGAATATTGCCGGACTTAAGCAGCTCGATCTGAGCAAAAACAAAATCTCCGGCCAAATTCCCGAAAACTTCAGCGAGTTGAGAATGGTCAACAGAGTTCTACTCGGTCGGAACTGGATCTCCGACAAGATTCCGAGCTCGATTTGCAGCATGAACAGGCCTGCAGATTTAGATTTGTCGGAAAATTAGATCACCGACAAGATCCCGAAGATGATCGGAGAATTGCCAGTGCTTTCCACTCTGTAATTGGAGAAGACCCAAACATGTTGGGTAATGGAGAAGACGAAACACCCTTACCCTCTACATAGAAGAAGGGCAAATTTGTATTCTCACCACTGCAACCAGCACTTACACGTGTTGAGTAATTTACATCTCACGAATCTCTGAAGTTCAAATAGCTATGAAAACCTTTTTAGCTAAAAACTTGGGTTTTGATATAATAGGCTAAAAAGTTTGTAAAGGAAGGTTGTTTTTCTAAAGTGCCCATTACTAAAATATCCTTAAGATTTTACTATTGGTTAAAAAAAGAGATTAATTTGAGGGTATTTTAATAGAATATCCGCAATTAGCTAGTTACACTATAACGCCTCCTATGTAACTAATCAAAAGGATTATAAATAAAATAAATATATTAAAAATATATTATCAGCCCGACTTAGGGCTGAGTACATATGGGTTTGACCTAGGTGAGCTAGGGCTAAGTGATAGATTCGATACACCACTATCGAACAAGTTGCACGGATCTTGAGTGTCGATTCATCAAACTCCCTATAACACATGTACCGTAGAATTTCCGTTTAGAGATTGTACCTTAAGTATAAGCCATAGAGTATCAGTGAAGTTTCTTCTACTAGTCTCTACTAGGATCTTCAACATTTTTCTCAACACTAGTCCTCTTGCACAATGGGGATGCTAAACAAAGATGAGGAGATTGTTTTTCACGTGAGCAAACGTTGGTGTTGGTGCACGCTTTTTCTGAGTTCCTTTCAGTCCCCGTTGAATCAGTGGTCCAATTCTGTCAAAGTGGACTCTGGCAATGCGATGTTTAGAATGTTGGAAATAAATAAAAAGTGGGATTTCTAGAAAGGCTCTTAGTTTATTGTGATCGTCAGCTGCAAATATTTAACGATGCTGTAATACGTCAGTGATTACACTTTAGAGCGGGTGTGAGTTACTTCTTTATTGAATCGTTCGTCTGCAAACGTTAGCAGCTATGACTCTTCTTTATGGTTTAGATAGTTTAATTTTCTTTTCTTTCCTTATTATTGTTGTAATTCTAATCGGTTTAAGTTTCCTACACTTACTATGAGTCTAACGGTGTGAATTTATTATAGTGACCTAATCTAATATTCTAATCCTATTAGGAGTCTAATTAGTTTTGACGTTTTTAATCCTATTAGAAGTCTAATTAATTGAATTTTCTAATCCTACTAGGAGTCTAATTAATTCTAGTCTCCTAATTATACTAGGCATGCAAATATATTAATTCTAATGAAACTCTAATTGAATCAAGCATGCTCATTATACTGGAATTCTAATTGAAGCAAATGTATTAATTCTACTGCAACTCTAATTAAAGCAAGTATACTAATTTGACCGAAATTCTAATTAAGCAAATATATTAGTTCTACTGAGATTCTAATTGAAATAGATGACTAATTTTACTAAAACTCTAATTTAAGCAAATAAATTGATTATTTAAAAAAAAATCTAATTAAAATAAGGAAACTAATTTTATTAGAATTATGATCAAAGCAATAAATTAATTATACTAAAAATTCTAATTAAAGCGATAAATTAATTTTGCTAAAATTCTGATCAAAGTAATTATATGAAGAATCTTATTAAAATTCTGATTAAAGCAATTAATTAATTATACTAAGAATTTAATTAGAATAAAGGAACTAGTTCTACTAAAATTCTAGGAAAATAACTGAATTGATTTTACTAATTCTAATTAAAGCAATAAATTAATTATACTAAATTTTTTTAAAAAATGGGTTTTGGTCTGCTATGCTAAGGAGGATTGGCCTCATTCCCGAGTACCCTCCGCAAGCTCCCATGGATAAATCGAGTGGCTAAGATGAAAACTAATTGAATATCGGATTATAATATTTTATTTTTTAAGATTTTTGGAGTCGAGTTTGGATTATAATTATGGATTAAATTATGAATCTAGAAATTATAGAAAACTAAATTAAGAATTTAAGATTAAAAAAATATTAAATTAAGGAATTAAAACTAAAATTTAAAATCTAAGGATTGAATTCGGGTATGAAATTAGAAAATGAGACCGTATGATTAAGGATTGATTCTAGAAACTAAGAACTAGAACCAGAGATTAATAATAGGACTCGAGATTAAGATTTCAGAATAAAATTAAAGTTTAGGGTCGTTGAATTAGGCCGTTAGATTAATGACTGGTTCTAGAACCTGAGGACTAGAACCAGATATTAAAAATTACGGTCTAAAAAGGGTGCTACGGTCTAAGATTGAAAATTTAATATTAATAATTAAGAAAATCTAAATCTAAGAACTAAAAAAAATTAAGGGTCGAGAACTGGAGACTGGATTTTTACTTAGGGTCGGGGCCGTGGAGAGGAATCTTAAAAATTCGGAACTTGAATCTTGAAATCATGGCTATGCTTCTCTATGCGTTTGTTCTTGAAATTCTCTGTATTTTTCGTTCTCTCTCTATGTAATTTTTTCAACCTCCCCTCCAACTTCTCTAGATCGAATTAAAAAAAATCTTTTATAGGATTTTTTCTAATTAAACACTATATTTCAGACGTTTAACTAAATTATGCGCCGGTTGTTTGGTGCTTAATCGCATTGAGTCAATCACCGACTCAGTAAGCGACCGACTGAGCCAGTCAGTCGAGTTCCCAGTTTTAACAATATTAGGACTAATTGCGCGCATGGTGTGGAATGTACAATCCGATTAAACATCTCATCGAAAGCGCTTAATCGTGGAATCTTGAGGTCAAGGATAGTGAGGCTAGGTCAGGCGTAGGCCAATTACGCACCGGTGGGATGCGTAATCGAGTCCCGAGGTGGTCTAGGGAAAGGAAGTCTGGCATGAAGGGGGACTGATCACATGTTTGTAGTTTTGCGTGCAATCAAATTACGCGCGTGATTTTAAGCGCGTAATTCAAGGTTGTCGGGGTCCGGGTCGGGTCTGAAATGCCAGACTATTATTTTAGTCTGCATTTCGACTATATACTATTGTTTTAGTATATAGTCTCTCTGTGTCTGGATTTGAGCCACAAAGCTATTGTTTCAGCCTGTGTTCAGTCATGTACTATTATTTCAGTGCATGGTTCTTACGTTCAGGTTATAGGGCCTGAGCCATAGAGCTATTATTTCAGCCTGTGTTCAGTCATGTATTATTGTTTCAGTGCATGGTTCCCAATTTAGGGTTAGGGAGTTTGAAATGCCAGACTACTATTTCAGTATGCTTTTTGACTATATACTATTATTTCAGTATACAGTTTCCCTACGTTGAGATCTGAGCCACATATCTATTGTTTCAGCTTGTATCCAGTCATATACTATTATTTCAGTATATGATCCCATATTAGGGTTGTGAAATTTTTAGAGAAGGTAAGTCATTTTCGAAAAGTCACAGGCAAGGTCAAAGATTGACCGAATAGATTTGTATATTCTGAGAGGGCAAAATAGGAGTGTCTAGAGCTGGGACCTAACATCCCTATATATAGATGTTGAATCCTTCTAATTAAAGGAATCCACAATCACAATCTTAAATTACTAATTATATTTAATTATATTGTGATTGAAAATCACAATCATGCCTTAAATAAAAAGTTAAATATTAGTTGTTTATTCTCTCAAATTCACCGAATTAACAACTATAATATCTCAAGATTGATCTTACACCATTCACAGCCGATGGATTGACCATAGTGACGACCACCAAAATAGAAACTTTTAACAGTCTCCCACTTTGCCACACTATGTCAATGAAATCCGATTATCAAATGTTAGCTAACTTTCTTGGAATGACAAATCCTAATCAATCTCAATCAAAGTCTTTATAATCAATTTGGTCCAGTGAGAATTCTAATACAGAATTAATATAGTCAATGCATCATGTCATCGACACAGACTGTTCATTAGTTACCGTATTTAAATTCATTACCGACATGGATTCCAACTAGCATGATTTTACATAGATTGCAAGTTTATAAACTGAATGGTGATTACATGTAAATTCAATCTATTATTAGTCCTACTTTATTGTCATCTATTGGCACCATATGTTTAAAAAATTTATTTGAATAAAAATAAAAAAATAAAAAAATAATATTTATTTTTAAATCAATTAAATAAATGTATTCACTCTTATACATCCATTCTCAAAGGCTATCAAAACTATCATTTAATCTTATGCGCACAACGTGCTTCGAAAAGAGCTTGAGGGGTAAACCTTTTGTGAGAGGGTCATCCAACATAAGTGTCGTACTGATCTTTTTAATAGATACAATTTGATTTTAAACTTTCTTCCTTACAACAAGATATTTGATATTAATATATTTGAAACTTCCACTAGTCTTATTGTTATTGGAGATAGTTATCGTAGCGAAATTATCACATAAGATTTTTAGTGGCCTTAAAATACTATTAACAATTCGTAGCCCTGAGATAAATTTCTTTAACCATAACACCACACATGTTACCTCAAAACATCCAATAAATTCTTCTTCCATAGTAGACAAAGTAGTCAGCATTTCTTTAATGCTCTTCCAAGATATAAGTCCACCTACAAGCATGAAAATATAAAGCAAATAAAACCAATGTGATTTTATTGAAAAATAATTTGCATCATTATAACCTCCATTGGGTCGAGTCATAACACACTAGTCGCTTCATCAATCTATATTATTGATTGTTGTATTAATTGTATTGTTATGACCCTCTGTTGGGTCGAGTTACAATACGCTAGCAGTACCCATATACAAAATAATAAATAATAAAACACAACCATCACCCAACATTAAGTGATTCATCACTGTTGGACAGAAGTAATCCCTCAAGTTATGATGTTAACATTTACTACAAACTTTCAATGAATTTGTAACACGATCTTTTACAAAAATAAATTTCATTATGAAAATCACAACACTAGGAAAGATAATTACCGTTTGGCAGAAGAATCCTTTCATGCAATATTTTTTATTTAGATTTTATAATATTTTAGATGATTATAAAAGTGATTAAATAATAAAATAAATAAGCCACTTAATGATTCCATTAAGCGTGCTCATGACAACAAGTAGCCTAATATTAATTTAATCGGCCAACTTTTCTAGTAAATCTCTAGCCAGGCAGTTATAGAAATAATAAATCTAATTTTGAAATTGCCCTTAGATAGATCTTTCACACCTTAAAGTGAAAGAAAATAAAAATAATAAAAAGGTTTTAACAGAATTGTTTTAGGGTCTCTGTTTAAAACATCTATATTCATAATTTATCAGCCAAACAAGGTAAACAGACCATTAATCTATATGTAGTTTCTAGCGTACTCTCTCCCGATCTTCCTTGTTTTATCTCATAAGATCTTTTATTTGTGTAATTTATTTAGCCTTTGTGGTTCATTTTGAGATCTAAAGAAAGACTTAAAAAAGGAAATATTATGTTTCGTTTTGATATTTAAAGAAAATCAATGGCTCACAAGAGTGGTAATAAAATGCACTAGATTAATAAAAAACCAAGTTTGATGGAATCAAAACCTAATAAACCTGATACTCTGATAGATTTGATACACCACTATCGAACAAGTTGCACGGATCTTGGGTGTCGATTCATCAAACTCCCTATAATACATATACCGTAGAATAACCGTATAGAGATTGTACCTTATGTATAGGCCATAGAGTATCAGTGAAGTTTCGTCCACCAATCTCTACTAGGATCTTCAACGTTTTTCTTGGCCCTAGTCCTCTTGCACAATGGGGATGCTAAACAAAGATGAGGAGATTGTTTTTTTACAGGAGCAAACGTTGGGACGCTAGCATCCCTATATATAGATGTTGAATCATTCCCATTAAAGGAATCCACAATGACAATCTAGAATTACTAATAATATTGTGATTGAAAATCACAATCATAGCTTAAATAAAAATTTAAATATTAGTTGCTTATTCTCTCAAGTTCACCAAATTAGCAACTATAACATCTCAAGATTGATCTTACGCCGTTCACCGGTCAATGGATTAACCATAGTAACGACCACCAAAATAGAAACTTCTAACACTGAGTTCATGTTGGTATGACTTAGTGCTGGCTTAAGACCGAGTACTTGTTGGTTTAGGCTAAGGCTGACTCGCAGCCCGACCTAGTATCGTGCTAGGGTCAAGAATGGCCCGACCCATTGATAGCCTTAATATTATCTAGATGGAGTAGAGGCACCAAGGGTCCATGCAAATTGAATAAAGACTTAAGAACAAGCTAACAAAATCGGTATCGGTCCTTGGAGGACCAAGGTCGATACGGAACGGCCGATAGTGATACGTATCAGCCTATTTAAAAAAAAATAATAATAAATAAAAATATAGGTATCGGCCGATATCGATACCAATACTGAGTTGAATACTGATACGTATAGGTATTGATCGAAATTTGATACCTTGCTTAAGAGGTGATAAGCAACTACAAGAAGCCAACTATGTGTGTGCCAATAACACCTCTCAAAAAGAGATGAACCGTCCAATAAGTAGATCTCAAATGGTGCAAACTAGCGGTTGAAATTTATAATGTCATATGGTAGGCAGGTTTTGTGCAGACAAAGTACATGTGGTTGATGTGGCGCATTGCAATTGGCTGCAAGTGTAGTGGGGGCCAAGCAATGCACGTCAGGGAAGTAGCCGGCCTCGTCGCGCCACATCAGTCGCTTGCACTTTGCCTGCACAAAACCTGCTTGCGGGTTGGCTTAGACAATTATAGTTATTTTGGGGATTGTTAAGTAGGCTCAACCATAAGGTCTTTTTTGGCAAAAGTCAGGGACTAGACTTTTTAATTTTACTTCCCACGGGATTGGTAAAAATAAAATCAAGGGAACTTCTAAGTAGGCCCACGCGTTTTTGAAAGCACCCACATCCCAGACCCATTGAAGACCGCTAATTGCTTCAGATAAGATGATGTTGATAGTTTTTCACCCCGATCAATGGATCTTAAGATCATGTGGCACGTATAAGACAGTTAGTTCTTGATTCAATGCGCCCCAATTCCCTAAAAAATGGCCCTAAAATCACGTTTGAGCGTGACATGTGCCATATGATTGAAGAGCAATTTTTTGGGAATATGTGATATAGGGAATAAAAAACTGGTCGTTAGTTCAGTGAGCCATGAACCCAAGAGGTATGTTGTGGAAGATCTTTGTTAAAAAAGATCTCCATCATCTGATATGAAGCAATCAACGTTTTTTCAGGGATTGAGATGTAAGCGCTTTCAGAGAACAAGTGGGTGAGAATAGAGGCACCAAAACATTACTTAGGCCAACTTTCTTGAGATGTGTGCCACATCAAAGAAAAAACTAAGCATATGAAGATAAGCTCATGGTCTCAAGATCTATTATGTGAAAAATTATGGTGAACAAAATATCTAGATCGATTGCTCCAAAACAATCAAACGATTTTAACATAAAATATTTGAGTTGAGAAGAATGAATTTTAGGTTGCAAGGGTGATAAGTAAAACTTCTTTTTAACCTATGTTGTGGGTGGAAAAGATTTTCATCCAAATTTTAGCTGAATATTTTATCCGAATTTTTTTCAAAAAAAATTCTAACTTGTGGGTCCCATAGGATTGCCAAAAAGATGAAACTTCTTGATTTCCATGAAAACTCCAGACTTTTTTTTATCAAAACTCCCAAACAATCCCTAAATGTATCGTGCCTTTAGTGACCCACTTATTGAAGCACTATTTGAATTCATTTCACAAAGGGAAAATTTAAAAAAACTCCCGGAACTTTCACCCTAAATTACTAACACACCTAAACTATTGATATTTTCAAATTACTACCGAAGAAATTATAAGTTCATCAACTAAATTTCTGCTGTCAACTCTTGTTGATATGTGAACCAAAAATGCTAAGTTGACATACAATTGATACAGGCTTGTCGCCGCGATGAGGTTGTAACCAACGTTTTCATTTATATCCTAGTAAGAGTTGACGGCAAGAGTCTAATTGATAAAGTTATGATTTCTTCATATAATAATATCAATAGTTTAGGTTAGTGTAGGTGTGTTAGTGATATCGAGATGAAAGTTTAGAGTTCTTTATTTTTGAAAATTTTTGCTAACAAAAACTTAAGGTTTGGCTGAGTTGGGCAAACTAAGTTAAAATATAGCATGGAGTAGGGCCAGGTTGGATTTGAGGGAAAAAGAGTAGGGTCAGGTTGGATTTGAGGGAAAAAGCCCTTAACCTTAACCCAACTAAGTTTATAACATACAATCAGATGGGTTGAATCCTAAACCCAAAACTATCCCTAAACCTAAAGCTCACCCGTTACGGGTCGGGTATATTTACCAGTCCAGTTGACCCGACCCCTTTACATTTTATCGTCGTGGGTATTTTGGGAACAACAAGAAAAAACATATCTGTACCGCCACGTGTTGTTCCCTCAAAGTGTTACATATTACGGTCACCTTACCTGTAATTTCCACAACCCATGGAGGGTATCTTCGTCTTTCAACTAAACTCCTAGATCCTCCACAATCCCACCAGAAATACATCTCACCGTCCAAAGTACAATCAAATCAACGGCTCCAGATCTCAATCCGTGTGCTCTCTTCTTATTAGCTTATAATTTCGCCGATCATCTCTATAAATACCACTCAACAAATCTCCCACGTATCTTTTTTTTTTCTCTCTCTCTCTCTCTCTCTCTCTCTCTCATCCTCACTCTATCTCAAGTACGCGCGCTATTTTATTATTCTCTTCACGAGATGGCTGGACGTGGAAAATCTCTCGGCGCCGGAGCATCCAAAAAGGCGACCTCCCGAAGCAGCAAAGCCGGCCTCCAGTTCCCCGTCGGCAGGATCGCGCGGTTCCTCAAGGCCGGAAAGTATGCTGAACGAGTCGGCGCCGGCGCCCCTGTTTATCTTGCTGCGGTTCTCGAATATCTCGCCGCTGAGGTAAATCAATTTCTCACGTCTTTTACTTCCAAGAAAGTTTCCCCTGCTACACGCATGTATCTAAGCTTTCGATCCATGCTTAGGTTTTGGAGCTGGCTGGTAACGCAGCGAGAGACAACAAGAAGACCAGGATCGTGCCTCGTCACATACAATTAGCGGTCAGGAATGACGAAGAGCTCAGTAAGTTGTTGGGGACGGTCACTATAGCGAACGGCGGTGTGATGCCCAATATACACAATCTCTTGCTTCCTAAGAAAACCGGCTCTGGGTCAGCGAAGGCGGCTGCTGCGGCCGATGACGACAGTTAGATTTGACACAGGGATCCGTGATTTGGGATCTACTTTTAGAGTAGGGTGTATTCCTTGTTAGATGCTATGCACACTCTAATGGTGTTATGTGGTCTTAGTTTAGTAGACTTGTAGACTATTTACTTTTTTTTCTTGTGATTAATTTGATCTTTGAATAGAATTTCATTCTCTTCAAATAAATTTGTTTTCTATTTGTTTGATCCGTTTGATTTGTGCTTGGAGGTGTAGCAAATATGTTGGTATGGTGTATACGTTTCTCAAGTGATATTTACCCATGTTTGTTAATGATGAGTTGGTGTGGCCTTTGAGGGTTGCCTCAAGTGATCACGTATTTTTGGGGTTTTGATATTCGCTAATCGGTAAGTCCCTTAAATTTATTACCTACTACTATAAAGAATCCTTACTGTTAATCCTGTCAAAATCAGAGACATTTACGGATTTTAAGTCTTATCAAAATCTGTGAGGTTAGCTTTTGAGAGGATTCAAATGGTGAATCGTTTCTTATCACGATTCTATGGTGAGGAGAATAATTTGTAATAGCTGTGTTTCATCTGGGTTGAGTCCTCTGACGATTACCTCGGGTGTTAAGTATTGCTACGTATTTTGTCGTTGACATATTAAAATCAGTGACTTTTACGGATTAATCCTGTCAAAATCAGAGACATTTACGGATTTTAAGTATTATCAAAATCTGTGAGGTTAGCTTTTTTTCACTTTTCGGTCATGTCGTTGACATATTTTGTACAATATAATTTATCCAAGTGAGCATTATGTAATTTTCAAGGTGCACCCATACCCGAGCTGGTAAGAGGATTTGCCAAGTGGGGCAAGTGGGTGCTTTTAGGGCATTTGTGAGTGCAAATAGAGCTATTGTAACCTTTATAAGAGGATCTCCTACAAGGATGGTTAAATTTGCATAGCTAAAAACTCCTTTTAGCTATCAAATTTTTATTTTAGTTGGACTACCTTTTAAATCTACTCGCTGAAACACATTGATTGTGTTGAATTAGATGAAGTTTGTTTATTTTACATATTTAATAAAATAAATATTTATTAATTTAATTATATTTATGTATTAGTTTGCTTATATTTAAATGGTTCGGTAAATTTTTTTTATATTGAAGAATGTGATGTTGCTTATATTTTAACCTTTAATTTAAAATTATTTGAATTTTGAATTAATATTGGCGGGAAATTTTTTTGGGAAGGTTAAAAGTGTTACAAAAAGTTTTTGTTATTTTACATCTCATATATATATATATATATATATATATATATATATATATATATATTTTATATTGTTTGGTTTGAAAAAAAGGGATATAGCTCATAATGGTAGTTTATTGTTTTGCAATTTTTGATCGTTCATGAAAATAATTAGATGAGGACAAGTTAGTTAATGATTTTTGAATATCAAAAGTTGTAGTTATTTGAGTGTGATTGTTAGATCATTGCAATTATTGATTGGATTGATGAGAGTCTTCAATTGTAAGCAATTGATAGACATCATTGTTCTTGAAAATATGTTTTAAAAGGTATAAATAAATGTTAGAGGAGGGAATTTGTGTATTGGTATTGATATGTGTTGGATGATATATATCGGTATCAGATATAAACAAGATATAAACAATATAGTACATTCAATGTATTGTATTGTTCATTTTTATATATTATACTGAATGATATATTGAATGTATTTTTTCGTATGAATATATATCAATTTTGAGTTTGGATTATACTTATTGGGAAACCAAAATTTTGATTATTGATCAAATCATTTTGTGTTTTTGTTTTGTTGGGTTGAATATTATATTGTAACGTTGTGTGTGTTTGATTGGTATTTCATTGAGACTTCGTTATATTTTGGAGGTGATAGTCATTATATATATATATATATATATATATATATATATATATATATATATATATATATATATATATATATATATATCCAACATTTCTCTTATTTAGATATTTCTCTCTTATTTATAAAATAAATATTAATAGTTTATTTTCCCAATCTCACATGATAGATCTTAAGATTTTGGGTGTACTATCAAACAGTCAGTGTTTTAATTTCTGGGATACATCTTAAAATGGTGAGCTTAATATTATGTGCTTGTTTAAAATTGACTTTAAGGCCACTTTTTTGAGTATATCCCATGAAATAAAAAATTGATTGTTTGATTGGTATGCTCATGAGTAGTGATCAATATTTTGGTTGAAATTATGGTCTATTTTATGTGGGGATTATATTTTTGGTCAAAAATTTGATTTTGGTCCCTATTGAAACCGAAATGAAATTTGAAATTTTGATCTTTACTCGTGATTTTAAGATCTATCAGTAAAATATTAGTTATTATTTTTCTTACTTTTTTAATGTACGTTCTAGTAAACTGACTGATTTACTTTTGGCGTTGGTTGTCAATTAGAACCCTCGGGGTATTCCTAAATTTGATACATCAATCGAAGTAATTTCTTAATTGAAACTGAAACTGAACCCCTAACTTAAATATATGGTCATTAAAAAAGAATAAATTCTTTTACTCGAAATAATATGATCATCAGAATTTATTCAAGATCATTAATTTTGATAGTTTACATTGAAAATGATATTTCTTATTCAACATTTTGATGGAAAGCAGCAAGGAAAGCCGTTATAATGAAAACCCAATTCATTGAATTATGTGTATTTTATTATATACCCTTATGTTTGGCATATTTATAAATGTCAGCTCTTGTTTCGCTTCTTTATAAATAATTTGTTAATTTGTAGTTTTGTGCTATTGTTGTCTATAAATGGGTATAGTTTACTTATCACCTATATATATATTCCTCGTGGTAGAATATATATTTTTTTTTTGATGTTAATCATTTTGGTTTTTTACATTTAATTGAAAAGTAACTCAAGGTGTTATTTACACTATAGTGACAATGCGGTGAAATTTTCTAAAATGGGGGTGAAACGAAAATTTTGAAGAAATTTTGACTCTTTTCTAAATTTTCAATAAATTTGGCAAAATTTTGATAAATTTTTAATTTTTTTTTTTGGGAATATGTTAGTAATTTACTAGGCGAAGGAATATTTTATGCTATGCTGTGTCCTCACACGGCTATAGGGGACTAGAGTGTTCCGTTTTCTATCCTCATCGACGTGGGATTAAATGCCCATCTTGAAATCCTTAAAGATATAACAGAAAATCTCCACTTTCATCAACAGTTCGAAAGGAAAATGGGTTTGCCGAATATCCAACTAAACTCGATTGCCCAACTTTAAATTCACTAAAACTAAACAAAATAAATACTTTTTTTTTTTTTGAAAAATCAGAAATAGAAGAAACCCTAAAAGACCAAAAGAGAAGATAAATTGAACTGCAGCCTAAGAATGAAAAAGGGTTGGCTCCAAACAGCCTCAGAATAAAAAATATCCAACTGTACTAATCAATCAAGTCATCGATTTCAAATACAATATAGCCTATGCCTCACATGTGACAGGAGTAAAGAAACCCTAGAGGACAAATAACAATCGGTTTTATAGTTTTATGCCTTGTCTTCTATAGTTTTATGCTTGAACTCGGTTTTAGTATTTGACCACTTGGATCAATTGTTTAAACAAATAATTTTATATATTTTTAATCCCCAAAACTTTTTCAAAATTAATTTGAAATGTATTGAAATTAATCCAAAATGTATTAAAAGGATCCCACCATAAAATTACAAAAAACGAAATTTGTCACAATGATTTACACACAAAATTTTATTTATAAATAAGTGATAAAACAGGGTATATAAAAAAGAAAGGGAAATTTATAAGATCGACTTTGTTAGATATACCTTTTATGTCAGAAACGACTCTATATTTTTGCTTTTACCCAGATTGATTTCCACCTTTACCAAACTGACCTGCTCCAAGTTGGGCTAGTTTCAGCTAGCACAGAAATTCTTAAATACCCATTTTTACACTTTTTATTGTTTTTCATAGTTTAAAATTAAAGATTTATATTTTTTTATATTTATGCAATGTGAAGTATCATTTATGCCGTTTGATTTGAAGGCTACAATATAAAGATTGATGGTGTCAAAGATTGATATAAAAAAATGGCGATATTGTTTGTTTTAAAAAAAATATATTGTATGTTTAAATAGTTGGTATTGACTATTTACATAGTTGGCATTGACTGTTTAAATATGTGATTTTTAAATTTTTTTTTAAATAGGTGGTATCGCCATTTTTTTTGTGTCAATCTTTGGTACTATTGATCTTTATTTTGCAACCTTTAAATCAAATGGTATAGATGCTACTTTATATTGTGTAAATATAAAAAGTGCAAATTTTTTGAAATTTGAAATTACATAAAACGATAAAAAGTGTAAGAAGGGGTATTTGAGATTTTTTGTGCTAGTTGGAACTGATTTGGCTTGGAGCTGACCGATTTGGGTAAAGGTGAAAATATAGAGTTTATGGTAGAAAAGGTGTATATGACAGGGTCGATCCTATAAATACCCAATAAAAAACCCTTGAAAATTCATAAACTTTCACAAATCACATGTTAGTGTACTTTTGAGTTTTGAGGGATCCCTATTTATTCTAACCATCAAAATTTTGGCTGAAATGCTTTGATTTCAGTCCCCATAGAGGGACCGAAACGATAACTCTAAAATTTGGTCATTTAAGTATGGTGGGAAAGATTTCAGCCCAAATTTTGGTTTGAGTCCCCATTGAAACTAAAACCAAATTTGAAATTTGGAACCTTGATTCTAATTGAAACAATAACCAGGTTTTCACATGTCAAGAAAACAGTCGGTTATCTTTGCTGTTAATAAATCCTGAATGACATTTAATTAAAATTGAGATTATATTATATTATTAAGTCATATTTTTGATCTTACACCATTAAAGTAAACTTTACTATTATGATATCGGGTGGCTTGCTCCATCCCTGAGTCTTTCTCTTCTGCCAACTTGTTAGGTTATCGGTGGCTTGCTTGAGTGTTGAGTCTTCCTCTTCTCCCAACTTGTTAGGTTATCGGGTGGCTTGCTCTAACTTGGAGTCTTCTTGTTTATTTATAAGTATGTATTTATGGGCTTTGAAAATAATATTCGTGATCAATTTAAGTTCATATGACAATTCATTATTGGCATATGTCTGATCGAAAAGAGTCAACCCTTTTAGTGGATGTGAATCAGTCGATTGATCAACTTCAATGTCGGCTATTAAAATTAAGAACAATGGTTGGTATTAGAATTACATATGATCTATGACTTTGACCTGACAAATTAATTTAAACACTAATCTATCAAGAAAAAAAAAGTTGGATCTAAAAAATTTCGTACTCTACAAATCTCATTTGTGGACTCACTAGTTTACCTAATTCTCCTTTGTTTCATGAGTCACATAACCTAATTGAGGCCATGTACTATGGATCAAAAAATCGGATTTCCGATACGTATCATCTTGACCTTCAGGATGATACGTATTGCGTATCGTCCAATACATTGAATGTATTATTTTGATATTTTTTTTTTTTAAACATTCTAAAAAATCAGACGACTAAATTATCGGACGATAATTTATATATATTTTTTTGATCGGTAAAGGGATTGTAGGGTCCCCACCCTATTTATTAAGAAAGAAAAGATTACATGCGATATTGAATACAAATCAAATCCTCTCTCAAGCGAGAGTCAAGAGTGAAAGAAATATCAGAATCAAATCATCTAATGATATTATCAACCTTCATCCCTAATCGAGTTAGAAGATTAGCACTATAATTTATCTCCCTCCAGATGTGGTTAAATGTACAACTTTGTAAGTTGTGGGTGAGGGAAATCACCGATTGAACAGAGAAGGTATATTTCCATGGAATTGTGCACCGATTAGTAATGCAGCGAATTGCGAGAAGAGAATCTGATTCTACAATGAGATTCTTATGTTGAAGCGAAGTCGCAAGAACAAGTCCTTGATGGATAGCAGTAATTTCAGCCAGTGTAATATTATGAGCTGAAGTAGGGCCATGAAAATTGGCAATGTGATTACCATTATGATCCCTCAGAATGCCACCAATGCTATATTATCATTTACCTTTGAGGCATCAGTGTTTAATTTTAAAAAATCAATTGAAGGAGTAGTCCATTTGCAGAGAATAGGAACCATAGGAGGACTTAGCGCACACCTCCAATGAGCAGTGGTGTAAGAGTCAAGGATATTAGTGTGATGGCTTTTAATAGAGACATTTTCAACAATTTTTTTTAAGATGATACGTTTATGAGAACTCAAGCCCTTAAAAATGCAGTTGTTTCTTTCCTTCCATAAGTGCAAAATTGTAGCAGCGAAGACAATCCTTATCAACGAAACTTGGTTTTCGTTACCTTTACATTTTTCCATGTAATAAATAATTTCCTCAGATAAATTTCTGATTGATCTTTTCCCAATTCGAAGTCTCTGAAGATAGAGTGCCAAAGCCACTTGGAGAAAGAGTAATCAAAGAAGAGATGATTGTGATCCTCAGCTTGTGACCAACAAAGGACACATCGTGAAGGAATTAAAATGCTTTTTTTTACTGAGATTATCAGTAGTAAGAAGTTTCCCTTGGATGGCAAGCCAAACACAAAAGGCATGTTTCGGAATTTTCTTTTTGTGCCAAACAAAGGAATTTCAAGGAACAATATTAGAATCCGGTTTAAAGCACTTTCAAGCAGCTTTGAGGGAGAAGTTACCAGAAGGAGTAGATTTCCATATGAGCTTATCTTTGATGTTGGCCAGAGGGGTAGGATGATCAGTAACTTCCTTCCAAGCAATTTCCAATCTTCTAGTATGTGGGTGAGGGAGAGTTCAGACCCCATTCTCATAAAGATCCACTATAAGAGCATCTTCATTGATGCCAGATTGTACCATGGACCGACGACCATAATTCTGAATGAGTGGTCCACTCTTGAGCCAAGGGTCGCTCCAAAATTTTGTAGTAGTCCCATCGCCAATGATAACCCGGAATTGTGATTTTATGGTATCCCGGACTCTCATTATACCTTTCCAAGCCCACAAACAGCTATGTGGGAGAGAGCAGCTCCAGACATCGGATGGAAAAATATATTTCGTCGTACACCAGTTTGCCCATAAGGAGTTTTTTGCAACATGGTTCCAGAAAAGCTTCGAAAGGCCAGCATTATTCCAATCGATGATTCTTCGCAATCCAAGCCCCCCTTCATTGTTTGACTTACAAATGCGGTTCCAACTGATTGGATGGAGTGATTGGGTCATAGAAGGACCTTTCTAAAGAAATCTATAAAACATTTGCTCTAATTTTTGTATGATTTTCCTTGGAAGAAAGAAGGCTCCGGACTAGTAAATTTGGTAACTGCTAAGCACAAATTTTATAAGTTCAACTCTTCCAGCATAAGAGAGAAGATTGCTTTTCCAGCCTGTTAGGCGATTTTGAATTTTTTCAATGAGAGGATTGCAAATAGAGAAAGACATCCTGCCAGAAAATAATGGAAGTCTAAGATACTTTGGAAGAGTGCCTTCGGTAAAACGGAGCTCCGAGATTATTTGATTTTTGAGGGAGCAAGCCTCACTACAAAGAATAGTACTTTTAGAATCATTCACCTTGAGACCAGATATGAGATGAAATCTATCAAGAAGATCACGAAGCACCTTTACCGATGAAATATCTTCTTTTATAATAATGAATAAATCATCAGCAAAAATTAAGTGAGAGACCGAAGGGCAGTTTTGAATCTTCAAAGGGAAAATTTTCTTTTGCTGAATCTTGTCTTCAAGAAGGCAGGTGAAGGCTTCCATTACTAAAGTGAATATAAGAGGAGATAAGGGATCTCCTTGACGAATACCGCATCTACTTTTAAAGTAGCCATGAGGGGTGCTGTTGATAAGGAGAGAGAACATTGGAGTCGTAATACATTCCTTGATCCATTGAAGCCAAATATCATTGAAGCTTAATTGCTGAAAGATAGAAATAATAAACTCCCATCTGACTTTGTCAAAAGCCTTTTGTAGATCAATTTTTGCGTAGAAGGCTTTAGGCCCCGATTTAAGGTGAAAATTTTAAACCATCTCATGTGCCATAAGAATATTCTCAGTAATTTTCCTGCCTTTAATGAAAGCTGATTGATTCCAACTTACAAGGGAGGGAAGCACCAGAGAAAGGCGATTAGACAAGATCTTTGTTATCACCTTATAGAGAAAATTACAAAGTGCAATTGGACGAAATTTGTCAATGGTGTTAGCTCATAATTCTTTAGGAATAAGCTTCAAAAAAGTAGAATTCAGAGATTTCGGGGGTTTTCTTTTGAAAAAGAAATAGCGTACCGACTTGATGACATCATCTCCAACAATATCCCAGAACGTTTGAAAAAATTCAGCGGAGAAGCTGTCGGGGCCAGGAGCTTTGTTCCTGAGAGAGTTGAAGATAACAAGTTTAATTTCCTCAGCAGAAACCTCCTGCGATAGAATAGTAGCTTGTAAAGTACTTAGCTTGCTTTTGAAAGGAATAATCGGAATAGGATCTGTAGAAGAAGGGGAATAGATTTTTTGATAGCGTTCGATTGCTATATTCCCCATAAGATACGGATCCACAATTCTTTCGCCTGAAGGAAGAACGAGCTTGAAGAACGTGTTTCTCGAAATCCAGGAAGCGACCGTGGAATAGAAAATTTTTGTAGTGGAATCTCCAGCTTCTAACCATTGAACCCGAGCCTTTTTGTCGAATAAAGTTCTCCTCAATATTGAGTTCCTTATTAGGATTGATCACAACATCTTTTTCAGCTTTAGTTAGGTCATCATTGGGCTACACCGGATTGATTTTATGCTGAATATCTTGAAGGGCCCTTCTAGCATTATCGATACGAGTATGAATGGAACCAAAGGATGTCTTGTTCCAATTTCTGATATCTGCGCGAAGAGACATTAGTTTCTGCTGAATCTTGAAAATCGGATGTCCCTTAATAGATTCAGACCATCTCTTCACAACAAGTTCTCGAAAACCGTCTTGTTTGCTCCAAATATCAAAATATTTGAAAGGTTTAGGACCTTTCGGATAGGATTGATTTCCCTGAATGAAAAGAAGAGAGTGATCGGAAAGATTAGACTCTTTATAGTCCATAACCATATTCGGGAATAAATTTTTCCAATCATGATTAATAAGGATACGGTCTAGCTTGCATGCGATGAGTCTAGAGGAACATTTTTTGTTAGACCATGACCAAGATTGCCCGATGCTTCTCATATCAAAGAGATTGCATTGGTCAATGCAATTATTGAATTCAGAGAGGGTTTGCACAGGAATAACACGTCCGCCAATTTTTTCCGAAGTGAAACGAACAATATTAAAATCTCCCCCCACTATCCAAGGAGTATGAATACTAGTAGAGATAGTTTGTAGTTCATTCCAGAGAAGGTGTCTATTAGAGGCTAAATTGCACCCATAAACAGTCGTTAGATGGAATTGAAAATCATCAATTCTCCTATGCACTTGACAGTGGATAGCTTGGCTGGATTCACGGATTTTAGTGATGGTGAAATGTTCCACATAATCATATCCTGCCAAAATCGTGAGAAGAGTAATTGTCAATGAAGGACCAATTCGTAAGGAAACGCCTTCTAATCTTAGCAGCCTTAGTGTCTCGGATTCGGGTTTCGGTAAAACATAAAAGCCCAAGATCCAGAATTTTCACGAAGTTCCTGATTTCTAGCCATTTGTTGGTCTGACCAAGACCGCGCACGTTCCAAAAAAGGAAATTCATTTGGAGTGTTGGGAAGATTTGCTAGGCTTAGATCTAGCCCCCGGGTTACCCGTTTTAGAAATCTTTTTGGAAGTTTTGACGAGGAGATCATTTATAGAAACTTCCTTTGAGGAAGTACCAATAATATGGACTCCTTGATTTTTAAATCTATCATCCAGCAAAGGAGGATTGTCAGGGATATCATTGGAAAGAATTTGAAACGGATTGCATGAGGGAATTATAGGTTGTAGATTCAAAGATGGTTGGAGATTACCCGCAGAATCAGTAGGCAAGGAATCAAGGCCGTTTGTAGAAGATATGCCAGGAATTGGTATAATAGGCAACAACTCAGCCGGGTGGTTATGGATAGAATTCAAAGAGCCCGAAGATGTGCTTGCAGAAATAGCTGGAGATTGCATATCACAATTCGAATTTGAATGGGAAGTCGGAAGTGCAGGAATATCAGGAACCCCAGTATTATAATTGTGGTGGAAGATTGCAGAAGATTGGAAAGTCGGATAGCTGGGATCTTGCATATCAGGGGCCGATATTGAAGGAACAACCAAAAGAGCAGGAACCTCCGAATTTGAATTCTGAATAGGCGTTGATGATTTTTGGAAGGTAGGCAATATTTCAGGGGCAGCTGTCGAGATGGAGATATTTGAATATTGCAAGGCCGAAGTATCCGCCATCTCTATAGGATCTGTATCACGTATGCCATCAGCAGTGGGCCCCTCATGATTGTGGACCTCCTCCAATAGGTCAGAACCTGGACTTGCACAGTTAACAGGGACACGATTTTCAAAGGCCCTGGTAATTCGTTGTTGACTAGAGTTGCAACCATCATCTTTCTTAGTGGTAATGGTAATGGCGTTTGCAATTTTACTGACATTATTCTCCCGAATTTCAGGTGGAAGAAGAGCATTATCACAGGCGGGCAGTTCTGAAGATGAAGGGTCTGTGATAGTTCTTCCCGTTTTACTCCATATATGCTTCGATTTTGCTGTAATTTTCACCTTGGGGCAGTGATCAAGCGAATGGTTAAAGGTTGCGCAGGATTTGCAGCAGGGAGGCTTCCATTCGTATTCGACTCTTTGATGGAAAATGTCTCCATCCTCTCGCTTAAGTTGAATGACTGAGGGAAACTCACAGGATGTGGAGACTTCAACACAAAGTTTGACATAAGATAATCGCGATCGTGCTGACGTGGGGCCATCAGCATGGATCGGGATACCAAGAGAACTAGCAATTCTGCTAAGAATTGAAGAAGACCAAAACTGCAGAGGCAGTTTGGGTAGCCTGATCCAAAGAGGAACAGATTGAAGAAGTTCTCTTTCAGGCTTTAATTTCGGAGACCATTGTCGAAGAATAAGCGGCCTACCGTCGATGGTCCATATACCTGCATCAAGCACCTTATTCATGTCCTCCTCAAGGTTGAACTTGAAGAGAAAGAAGCCATTGTCAAAAGATGTGATTGTGAAAGAGCTTTTGATGCGCCATAATCTCTCCACAACAGCTTTGAGACCCAGGAAGTAAGGTTTCATTCCAAGAACGTAACCGATAAGAGTATTTTCCCATCTTAGAGATTCTTCTTGAATATCTCTCTCAGGACAGAAGATAACTACGTCTTCAGAAGCATTTGGTATGAATGAGAGCTTGGAGTAAGAAGAAACAATGTGGCTCTCTTTGAAAAGGGCAGCCCATCTTCCAGGGGGATCGGGAGGTTTCTCCATCAGAGGATACTCCTCAAGATAAAAAAATTGGACAACTTACTTTAAACAAATGCCCAACAAATTCAAATCTAAAAACACTAAAACCCTAATATCAAAATGCATAAAAACTACTCAATCCCAATGAACCCAAAATCCAATAACCTAAAAACATCAAACCCCTAACATTAAAAATCTAAAAAGGAAAAAGAGAAGGCCTAGATGAGAGAGGATAAGGAGGCTGAGGTCTGTAAACAAAATTCTCATATCATTTTTTTCGGGTGAGTATAGCAGTACCCTTCGGACGATAATTTTAAATTATGGGTTCATGTCAAACCACTAAATTATCATCCGATAGGGGTGATACAGGCGATAATTTGCCCGTATCAGACTATAATTTGACTGTTTCAGACAAATAGGAAAATGATAAAATTATTAGACGATACGGGCGAAAATTTACCTGTATTGTCCAATAAATTAACTGTTTTCAGTGGTATATGATACAAAGTTATTTTATCGTATCGTTTGGGTCCAAACTCAATACATATCGGACGATATGTATCGGTATCGGACGATATTTTGACCCATGATCGAGACATCAACTTCACTCCTTTTTACCAGCGAATTAGGGATGGCAGCGAGGGAAAATCATCTTATAAACAAGTTGGGCTTGGGTGGGGCCATTGCTACTCCTAAATTGGATTCAACTACATAGTTACCGTTGCCCTTAGATAAGGGTGGCAATGGGCTAGGTAGAGAGTTGAGGAATGATTTTAAAGCACAAGTTAGGCTTGGGTTAGCACTTTAAGCGTGCTAGGCTAGGGTTTAAGCACTTGGGCAATGGTAAGATCCAAACTAGTTGAATTGGATTTTGAGTTTAAGCATACGTACATCTCTTGAATACGAGAGAATCTTGACTTTCTTACTTTTAACTTTTCATAGGACGACGTGCAGTCAAAATCCTCCCATTTTCAAGGTCTGAAGGTATGGCCCAACTTGAAGTTCAACCTGATATATGGCCCTGAGCACTTAAGCTTGTTGAGCTCACATATTTGATAAATATATATTGAGTTTCACTAACAATATTTAAAAGAAAAACACACATTGAGAACATAGCATGGATCAAAATGCCAGAATATCGGTAAGTATCGTCTAAGCAAAAAATCGGTACGTATTGGACGATGCCTATTGGTACCGGTCCGTATCGAACGATACATTGAATGTATCGTTTGATACATACATACATTTTAACGATACGGTACATTTAATGTACCGTATCGTTCATGTCCAATACCGATATGTATTGTCCGATACATATTAGTATCGGACGATATTTTGATTCATGGAATATAGTGACAAATTTCTCAAAAATTCTTCGAAATTTCTTTGAAGTTTATCGAAACAGGGGTTGGGTGAAACTTTCGGCCAAATTTCGATGATTTCTCCAAAATCACCGAATTTTCATTAATTTCGGTGAAATTAACAAAATTTCACCGAAATTAATAAATCTTTTCTAATTTTTATTATTTTTTAAATAATAAATAAAATTTTTATGAAGTTTAAATATAATTCATATTTAATTTTTTTTGTACTCTCCAAAATTTTTTCGAAACTTTTTGAATTTTTCTCAAAATTTATTCGAAATGAATCGAAATGACTCCCTACCGAAATGTTGCAGAAAACGAAATTTGTCACTATGTTTGAGAATTATGGATTTTCTATTTTTAAAGTAACATTTTTTTTGGAAATAGATATTAACTGTTAGAACAATAGGTTCGGGTTGCAAAAGAAGATAAAGATCGAAATTAAAATATACGCTTATCCGGTTCAAGGCACGTTAAATATCGTTGTCTTTAAACCGAGATTTGCCCCTACCACTACGATCTAGTGGTCACCAATACGTTACCGACAAATCGGTTCCAGGGTACAACGAACCGGCAGCGTATCCGTGTGATCAGATTTGGTGAATCTGATCACGCAACTAGAACACCAAAAAACTAAAGCGAAACTCTTAGAAGGAAAAAACTTAAACTCGCGGAGAAGAAATTTACGAAAGTATGCAGTATGTAAAATGAGGGGTCTTGGGGCCCTTTTATAAATAAAACAAGTGTAACCGAACGGACATATCTGTTGCATATAATTGAACGGTCGGATAAGAGACATATCCGTTTAAAAAATAACTGAATGATTTAAAATTCAAATAGGCGGTTATACACTTGTTCAAAAGTTTAAATTTCCAAGCTACAGCGTATATGTGACTGATAGGTTGCATGACGGTGGAAGGTACAAAACTCGGTGCCCCCTGGGTAAAGGCTACAAGCCTTGAGCCAAGACAATGATATATAAGCCAAACCCAAAAAAGAGTTTATACGATGTGGGACAAATCATAATTTTAAAAGCTTATTTTAAAACCTTTAAAATATCTAACAATCCCCCACTATTTTAAAGATTTAAAATAAAAATAAAATAAAAAATAAACAATCCCCCACTATTTTAAAGATTTGAAATAAAGCAGCGCTAGAAAATATGCATAAATGAAAATGTCTTACAGACTTGAATTTTCACTTTAGTGAAAATAATTCAAAATTTATCAAGATCTTTAGTAATTTATCAAGATCTTTAGTGAAACTAAGTCTTGAACTAACGATCTTATATGACAAATCGAAATTATTTCACACATATATTTAACATATTTCACATATTTTGGTGTTCAATAAAAGGTTAGCACATTTAGGCCCTATGCTAGTACCTTGATTTTTCGTAAGTGTTTATGAGATAAAGCCAAGTCTCATTGAAAGCGGCTCCACCTTCATACTTATATGGGCAGACCTATAAGAGATGTCCCTGTAACTGTAACTTCTCAACACATAGTATTATAGGACTGTTAAGAGCAATGCTCTACCTCCCCTTATCCATTACAGGTGAAACACTACCCTTCCTGGGATGTATATGAGATTTATTTCTTATCAATGTAGTGTCTTTTAGCTGCCACGGATTTACGACTTATTTTTTTCTTTGAACCTAAACATTGATTAAACAAATATTAGGTAGGGTTCCCATCATAAGTGGCTGTTTAGGTTTAATAGCTTTAAACCCATCCCGATTGAAGTTTTATTAATCCCATCTCTGCCAAGGCTTTTAGTAAACGGATCCACCAGGTTTTCTGTAGACTTGACCTCAATTATTGAGATTACTCCATCTAATTATTTTACATAGTTATGTCTTAGACCAATGTGTCTATTTTTTCTATTATACGTTTGACTATAAGCCTTTGATAGTGTTGCTTCACTATCACAATGTATAGAGATAAGTGGCAATGATTTAATCATAATTGAAATTTCTAGTAGTAAATTCTTTAACCATTCTGCTTCTTTTCCACTTTCCGCTAAGATAATGAATTCCGATTTCATAATGGAATGTGTGATGCAAGTCTGCTTCTTTGATCCCCACGAGATCGCAGCACCTCCAAAAGTGAATATCCATCCACTTGTAGACTTTGATTCTTCTGAACCAGATATCTAACTTGCATCACTATATCCTTCTAAAACGTGAGGATATCCAGAAAATTGTAAATCATAATTAATAGTACCCTTTAAATATCTAAAAACATGCAAAATAACATTCCAATGAACAGAACTAGGGTTACTTGTAAATCTACTTAACTTACTGCAAATGCGATGTCTGGTCGTGTACAATGCATTGCATACATAAGGCTACCAATAACCCTTGCATATTCTAACTGTTGCACACATCGTCTATCATTTTTAGTCAATTTAAAATTAATATCTAAAGGTGTATTGATAGATTTCAAATCAAAATAATTACATCTCTTCAAAATCTTTTCAAGATAATGAGATTGAGATAAAGTTAATGTATTTTCATTTCTTATAATTTTGATTCCCAAAATTACATCTGCCTGACCCATGTCTTTCATCTTAAAAGATGAATTTAAGAAGTTTTTAGTTTCTAAAATAACTTCTAAATTAGTTCCAAAAATAAGTAAATCATTTACATAAAGATATATAATAATACTATTATTATGAGAATTTATAATACATATATTTGTCGGCTTCATTAGTTTTGAATCCAAAATTGGTAATAGTATTATCAAACTTTTCTTGCCACTGTTTTGGTGCTTGTTTTAGCCCATATAGAGATTTAATAAGTTTACAGACTTTCTTTTCTTGTCCAGGTAGAACAAATTCTTTTGGTTGTTCCATATAGACCTCTTTTTTTAAATCACCATTTAAAAAAGCAGTTTTAACATTCATTTGATGGATTTATAACTTATGTATAGAAGCTAAGACAATTAAAAGTCTTATAGTCGAAATTCTAACAACGGGTGCGTAGGTGTCAAAATAATCAACACATTCCTTTTGCCTATATCCTTTGGCAATCAATTTTGCCTTAAATTTTTCTATAGTTCCATCTGTTCTAAGTTTTCTTTTAAATATCCATCTACATCCTATGGGTTTAGATCCTTTTGGTAAGTCTACCAATTTTTATGTTTTGTTTCTCATTATTGAATCAATTTCATCATTGATAGCTTCTTTCCAAAAAGCACTATCTCTAGATTTCATTGCGTCGTTAAAAGTGATAGAATCATCGTCTATATTTAGACACAAATGTTTCTTAATACTTTTGGTCCTATTTCCTTCAATCAAATAGATATAATAGTTTTTTAAAAGACTAGTTACACATCATTGACGTTTACTTCGTCGATGACCTCTTCATCACTTGAAGATTCAATAACTTCTTTAGATTTAGAAGATTCTCCATCTTCATAAGTTTTACTTTCAATATTTAATTTATTAGTTAGAGTAGTGAACTTAGATTCATAGAATATAGCATCTCTAGATTTTATTATAGTATTTTTATCGATGTTATTATTAGATTCTATAACTAGAAATCTATAAGCTTTACTATTTTGTGCATAGCCAACAAATGCACACTCAATAGATCTAATCCCTATCTTCGGTCTTTTAGGATCTACTAATCTAACAAGTGCCCTACACCCTCACACTTTAAAATAGGTTAGACTAGGTTTTCGATTCTTCCAAAGTTCATATGGTGTAGTTAAACTTTTCTTATGTGAAATATAAGTAGCAGTTAATAAAGCTTCACCCCATAAATTTTTATTGGAATTAGCGTTAACTAACATTGCATTAGTCATTTCTACTAATGTTCTATTTTTTCTTTCGGTAATTCCGTTTTGTTGTGGCGTATAAGGAGCCGTCACCTCATGACGAATTCCATGAATTTCACAGAATCGGAGAATTCATTTGACATATATTCTCCACCCCGATCAGATCTAATGACTTTTATTCTTTTATTTAATTGATTTTCTACTAATGCTTTATAAATCTTAAATTTTTCAAAAGCCTCATTTTTAGTATTTAATAAATATATATGAGCATATTTTGAAAAATCATCTATAAAAGTTATGAAATATCGTTTTCCTCCTCTAGTAGGAACATTATTTAATCACAAATATCACTGTATATTAAATCTAATAAATATGAATTTCTAATAACACTAGGAAAATGTTTTCTAATAATTTTAGTCTTAGCACATATATTACAAACACTACTATCGAATGATTAATGAATTGGAATTAACTCTAATTTAGCCATGCATTTCATAGACCTACAATTAACATGTCCTAATCTATCATGCCATAAATTAGAAAGAGAGACCGAGTAAGAAGAAGGAAATATTTTATTGATTAAATCAATTACATTAAGTTTGAACATGCCTCCCATGACATATCCTTTTCTAACAAATTCGCCATTCTTGGATAAGATAAACTTATCTAATTCAAATACAAGTTTGAAACTATGTTTGATCAGTAAACCACCCGAAACGAGATTCTTGCGGATATCGGGTACATGGAGCACATCAATAAGTGTAACGACTTTTTCGGATGTGAAATTAATTTCACTTTTTCACGTCCTATGATCTTTGCTGTAGATGAGTTTCCCATAAAGAGATCTTGATCATCATCAGCTTTGTCATACGTCCCAAACATGTCACGATTATTACACACATGTTTTGTGGCACCAGTGTCGATCCACCATTCATTGATGTCACCGATCAGATTGACTTCCGAAAGAACGGCTACAAAGTTATTTTTTACTTCCGCTGCATTCGCTTGATTCTTCAACTTCTTGAAGATGCTACAATCTCATTTAAAATGTCTGGGTTTCCCACAGTGGTAGCAACCACCATTCTTCGGTACCATGGTCCTATTCTCTCTAGCGAATTTCTTATTCTCCTTGGAATGAGAATATCCTCTCTTCCTCTTCTTGGACGGTCCACTAACAACCTTAGACTCAACCAAGTGTGCCTTTGATGTCATATCAATGTGATCTTCTGTTTTGTCCCTAACTCGAAATTCTTCCTCAATATGTAAATGAAGGAGAAGATCTTCCATAGAAATCTTCTCATTATTACGCTTAAGAATTTTTCGATAATCTTTCTATGATGGAGGCAACTTGGCGATTACCGCACCAACCAGAAAATCCTCATCGAAATGAGAATCATTAGCAACTATATAATTAATAATAACTTAAAAATCATGAACTTGACTAAGAATAGGTTATCATCAACCATCGTAAAATTGAAAAACTGACTAAGAATATAAGAATTAGATCCTGCATCTTCAGTTTTGTATTTCGTCTCGAGTGTATTCCAAAGTTCCTTCGAAGTGTCGTAGGTGCGGTAGACGTCGAACAAAGAATCCGACAGTGCATTCAAAATGTAGCTTTTGTAAGTGTAGTCGTCGTCGTCCCATTTCTATTTTTTACAGCCTTCAGCGAGGGTGGATGATTTGGTAATAGTCAGACACAGAGTTGTGATAACGTATACAACTTTCAGTGTGGTTAACAGAAAATGCAATTTCTGTTGCCACCGTTTGAAATTCGAACCATCAAAACTGTCTAACTTGTGGATGTTGTTAGGCAGTGCTGGATGAATCTTATCACTTAGTAGAGCAGAAGTGAAGGACTGAATATGAGCCATAAATCTCGGTTTAAAATTGTTAGAACAATAGGTTCGGGTTGCAAAAGAAGATAAAGATCGGAATTAAAATATACGCTGATCCGGTTCGAGGCACGTTAAATATCGTTGTCTTTAAATCGAGATTTTCCCCTACCACTATGATCTAGTGGTCATCAATAGGTTACTGGCAAATCGGTTCCAGGATACAACGAATCGGCAGCGTATCCGTGTGATCAGATTTGGTGAATCTGATCACGCAAACCAGAACACCAAAAAACTAAAGCGGAACTCTTAGAAGGAAAAAACTTAAACTCGTGGAGAAGAAATTTGCGAAAATATATAGTATGTAAAATGAGGGGTCTTAGGGCCCTTTTATAGATAAAACAGGTGTAACCGAACGAATATATCCGTTGCATATAACTGAACGGTCGGATAAGACATATTCGTTTAAAAAATAACTGAATGATTTAAAATTCAAATAGGCGGTTACACACTTGTTCAAAAATTTAATTAAATTACTGTATTGCCACGCCACGTACACGTGCTCGTCCCGTCTCGGCTCAACGCGCGCGTGTGTGACTGATGGGTTGCATGGCGGTGGAAGGTACAAAATTCGGTGCCTCCTAGGTGAAGGCTACAAGCCTTGAGCCAAGACAATGATATATAAGCCAAACCCAAAAAAGAGTTTACACGATGTGGGACAAATCCAAATTTCAAAAGCTTATTTTAAAACCTTTAAAATATCCAACATTAACTACTTTCCTAGTAGCTAATTTTTGAGTAAACAGATTGGGCTGAGCTTTGGATCATGAGAGTATGACACATTGGATCATGAGAGTATGACACAGGTCCAAGTCGTGCTTGGGCTAAGTTTAATATTTTCAGACCGGGCTCGGGTTCACCCTATTGCCACCCCTACCCTAACGGTTACATTAAACTCTTTGTTTTTTGTTTGATACGGCCATTTGGCCGAGACAGCCTTTAAAATTGAAGAGCAAACACGCATACACATATGATAGTTGCGAGCAACACAAAAGAGCGCAAATTATAGTAGTGAGGGTTAACTAACAAAACTCAGCTCACACCTTGTAAAGACAAGGGTGGGGAATAACGTAGAGGATGAGAGTGGAACCCACGACCTACTCCTTCACATTGGAGGGAGCGTACCAATTGGGCTAATGCCTTATTGGACATTGAACTCTTTTAAGCACTAGTTCTAGCTAAAATATGTGAAAATAATTTCTTCACATGATTCACTATTTGGGAGGTTTTGTACCAAAATCGACCGAAAAATCGGTCGGTCAAATCGAACAGAAATCGGTACCGAATTGACCCAAAACCGAAAAAATAGAAATTGATTCTGAATTGGTTTGGTATCGGTTGGCTGAAATCGAAAAACCAGTGGGGTAGGTTTAGAAAACCAATCGAAAATCGGAAAAACCAAAAACATGAAAAGCAAACCAAAACTGATTTGAAAAACCTGAAAGAAGCGGTTTGATTTTTGAGTTTTGGTTCCAATATTTTGAAATATCGGTTAACCAAAACTGAAACTGATTCATTTCGGTTCGGTTTCAGTTCCGGCTGAACCGAACCGAAATCTTAAAAATTCGGTTCTGTTAAATCAGATCTCCTCTGTCTCTCTATCTCTCTCTTCAAGATTTGAATTCAAATGGCAATCATCGTTCTCATAAAAAACCCACCCTCCCGCCATTTTCTACTTCTACAACTTCCAAGTTCCAACCCAACATAATAAAACCTCCATTTTCCCACCTCCAACCAAAAAAAAAAACATGAAAAATCTCTCTAATCCTCCTCACCATCATGCCTCCATCTCCACCTTCCAAACTCCTCCAAAACCACACACTCCTCACCCTCCTCCAAACCCCCAAATCCCCCTCCCAAATCCTCCAAATCCACGCCCAACTCATCACTTCAAACCTCATCTCAACCACTTTCACTTACAACACCCTTATCAGGACCTTTGCCGCAACTTCGAATCCCCGTAAATCTCTTCTTATTTACCGCGAAATGAGAGTGAAGGGCGTGTCGGGCGACACTTACACATACCCCTTTGTTCTCAAGGCGTGTGGTTTGGTTTTGGGGTTGAGAGAAGGGAGGGTGGTGCACGGGGAGGTGGTGAAGACAGGGTTTGGGGTTGATTTGTATGTGAGGAATGGGTTGATTAGTATGTATTGCAGGTGTGGGGAGGTGGGTTTGGGGAGGAGAGTGTTTGGTGGGGTTGGGAAAGTGAGGGATTTAGTTTCTTGGAATACAATGATTGGTGGGTACGTTGGGTGTGGAGAGATGGGGGAGGCGCAGAAGATGTTTGATGAAATGCCTGAAAGAGATGCTTTTTCTTGGGCCATGATGATCGATGGATATGGAAAGGTGTGGGCATCGGTTAGAGTAAAAGATATGGTTTCTAGGGCACATAAGTATATTTTTTTTGTCGAGACCTAGACCGAGACTGATCTAGCATACCGCTGTTAACCAGAGAGGGCCATGATCGCCCACTTATATGCCATGTAGTGCCTATCTTTGATCAATCTAAGCAAATGTTTCAGTAAAAAAAAATCATGCCTATTAGAAGATTCGGACCATCTGATTTGGTCATTGCTTGGTGCGATGACAGAAGGCAAAAATATTCCTATTAGAATATTGGAGCCATCCGACTGGGCCATTTCTTGGTGTGATGGTAACGGCTTGTGCTGTCAAGCTTGAAAACAAGGGATTGAGCCCGAAGAGCAGCCACTTTGTGCCTAAAAGGCAGAGGTTAGGTTTCTATCCTGTCCATATCCCAGCAGTACGTATAGGACTGACATTAGGTAATGACCTTTTAACCATCCATTTGGGGTATTTTAATATCAACCATAGAAAATAGGAAAAGTGGCATCTAGGCAAGTGCCCAGATTCGAGTTCCACAACACACTGTGTCCTGAACGTGAATTGATGAAATGTTTCACCATTCAGTTTTTAGATCATTGACCCCCATTAGATTGACTCTGGATTCTGGACAATGCTTTTTAGGTGTTTTTTTCTTTTGTGTGGTAATGGATCAACCTTGTGCTGAAGTTTTTGGCATATAGACTTATGTTTGAGTGCCATGTGGCACTCACCTAGCTCTAGCCCAACATTCAAACTCTAGACTCTTTCCCATTGCTCTTGAAAATACATGCACAATCATCTATATTAGAGTGTCTAAATTGGATGGTTCAAAACTTCAAAAGTCCTCAATCAATAAGGCCCTGTTTGGCGACACTTTTACAAAAAGCACTTTTCATGTGCTATAGAGAGGGGTGTCACATGTTTTTCAAATGCTGCTTCTGAAAGAGGTGTATCACATGTAGAAAGTGGTGTTGGTGAGAAGCAACATGAGGCATCTTCTCAATGCAATGCCATTTTCAATTAGTCATGATTAGGCCCTTGGGTGACATGTGCTTTTCACCTAACATTTTCCACTTTGAAAATAACTTTTTGAAAAGGGTGCCAAACGGGGCCTGAGGTTTAAGGCCTAGGGTTGCCCCCTATAGGAGCTTCTACTTTGATGACTTGGATTGAGCAAATGTTGTGCTATATGCTCCCTATAAATGGGGCAGTCATAGGTCAATTTGTAAATTGACCTCATATTTCATTAATCCTTCTTTTGCATGTAATAGTTGTGGATTATTGCTTTATCAGAGTCAAACTAATTACTTGTGAAGCGCCTTTCTAGGCATGGGATTCAGCAATAGCTGATTGTCATGAATTATAGAAGCTCCTGTGGAAGTCAGCTTTGGGCAGGACTTGATGAGCACAAGCACTATGGTTGAGCTTAAGATTTAAAAATTGGCATTTCATTTAACATGTCCTAATCTTGCTTGCAGAAAACTGGTGACATAGATCGTGCTCGTGAATATTTTGAAGAAATGCTGGAGAGAGATTTGGTTTCATGGAATTCCATGGTCAATGTGTATGCTGCTGCCGGAGAAATGATTGCCGCTCGCAGATTGTTTGAGGAAATGCCCGAAAGGAATGTGATCTCTTGGAGCATAATGATAGATGGGTATGCCCGCCACAAGGAATCCAGGGAGGCATTGAATCTCTTCAGGCAAATGATTTGCCAAGGTATGAAACCTGATAAGATCTCTGCCGTTGGGGCGATCACGGCGTGCGCTCAAATGGGCACTCTTGATCAAGGGAGATGGATACACTTCTACATAAAGAAGAACAAAATTACGTCAGATGTTGTAATTCAAACCGCTTTGGTTGACATGTATGTAAAATGTGGTAGTTTGGATGATGCTTGCCAAATCTTCGAGGAAATGCCGGAAAGAAATGTCATTTCTTGGAATGTGATGATTGTGGGGCTCGGCATCAATGGTTGTGGAGATGAAGCTCTCAAACTTTTCTATCAAATGGAAAAAGAAGGAACAATTTCAATGGATGATATAACCTTCCTCGGCATTTTAACTGCGTGTACTCATGCAGGTCTAGTAACCGAAGGTTTACGCATTTTCAATAGGATGATAAAACCTTATGGAGTTGAACCAAAAGTCGAGCATTATGGATGTTTGATAGATCTCCTTGGTCGGGCGGGTCGACTTGATGAAGCTAAAAATATCTTAGACACCATGCCCATGATACCTAATTCGGCTTTGTGGGGTTCTCTTCTTGCAGCTTGTCGGATGCATCGACGTGTGGATCTTGCAGAAGTTTCAATCGAACGGTTAGTGGACCTTGAAGCGGATGATTGCGGGGTTTATGTGCTTATGTCAAACATTTATGCAGAGGAAAGAATGTGGAAGGATGTTTTGAGGGTGAGGAAGTTGATGAGTGATCGAGGGATGAAGAAAGAAAGTGGAAGGAGTGTGATTGAGGTGGATGGTTGCGTCGAAGAGTTTGTTAATGGAGATGGGTCTCATTTTCTTAGGGAGGAGATATATTTGATTGTTTGGAGCTTGTCAAAGATGTTGATGTCTCCGAACTAGGAGATGGGTGTCTGCTTTAATTGAGAAGCAGGTTCCCGTTTGTTTGGATATGAAGAAACTGCATTTAGATCTGTCTCGGCAATGTAAACTTGCTCAAAAAGAAGACCGGGTTCTTATCCATCCATCTTTCTCGTCGCCGAGGCATCAGCTGTTCTAAGAGCAGAAGCACTTCTTATGCCCGAGCCTATGGCCAAATTCTAGAGCTACAATGCCTGAGGGTGAAGGTTTTGTTTAACTTAGTGTGACGCAAGTTGTCGCTATGGCTGGGCACGACTGAAATGTCTTTTCTACTGTATCTTGTTGCTTGTTGATTCCAACCGGGGTTGTCAGTTGCGCTTGGTCCGAGGACCGACCAATGTTGCAGATGATGACTACAGCAGAGGCGAGCAGCATCGAGGAATTGATGTGGGATCATCCCTGCTTCATAATATAATTTTGACAGATTTTTATTTTCATTGATATCTTTTGGATTTAAATCTTTTCAGATCAAAATAAATTTTTTTTAGACATTTTCCTCCTTTCAAAGTTGTTCTATGATAACCACATTCTGCAGTTTATAACATGAGAATGATTCTGCTGACAGTGCTTAAACAGATAGGGCCATCAGCCATGACTGCCCACTCTTTCACCAAATGGCATGCATTGTTGATCAATCCAATCAGCCCACCTGGCAGCCTATCATTGGCATGCCTCCCCAAAAATTATAGCCATCTATGGACCACAACCATCCATATAAGAAATACTGTCCGTATTAGAGTATTAGAGTGCGTAGACCAAAAGATTAGAATCTCTCAATCAAGTTTTTGTTTTTTTCAGCCTAGAGTTGCTCCCAATATGACCTACATTTTTTGACCTGGGTTGCCTACCACCTGTGCCACTTAGCTCCCAATATGCCCTACTGTACCCTATGATGCACCCTGATCATCACAGACCCGATGGGTCAAGGTATATGCACGTCCAGACCTGAAAACCCGACCTGACCTGTTTCAAAACACTTTCTTTTCCATTTATTCTATATAAAAAATATCGGGTGGGGTTAGGCCGACCTGATCCAGCCTAACCTTTGAGTTAGACCTGAAACTCTGTGCTCCTTTTTGAAAGCCTATTGATCTCTTTTCACAATTCAAAAGTAATATTTTCATGAAACTCTGCATCTGAGAGGCGTGTACTTTGTTGTTTTAAAACAGAGTACGACTCTTACATCGGAATAGATGACATAAGGCTATGATGGTGATGATGATGCATCATTCTTCCACAATCTGAAGAGGAATTGGTATTAGGAACCATGAATCAAAAATTCGGCCGAATCGCATCGGTTTCGGACCCCCACTGAAACGAAATCCCGAAAATTTCGGTCAATAATTGCGGCCTTCAAATTATCGGCCGATAAATGATCAAATTACCGGCTGATAACTTCAAATTATTGACGAATAATTTTAGGTTTTGGAAGAAGAGGTCTGTTGGAAGTAAAAGGCTAAGGTTCACTAGCTGAAGGCGGGGAATAACAATACCAAGTACTTTCACTCGATGGCCAATGCGAGGGGTAAGAGGAAGATCCTTAGGGAGATGTCGGTTGGTGGGGTAGTCTTTTCAGATCAAGAGCAAATTAAACAATGCATTGTTGATTTCTACTCTGATCTATACTCGGATGAAGGTTGGCTTCACCCGTAGTTGGATGGTATCGTCTTCCCTCATATCTCTTCGAAGCAATGGGCCGAGGTGGAAAGATGCTTCGAGGAGTCCGAGATTTGAGTGACTATCAATCACAGTTGTAGGGATAAGTCGTCGGGTCTGAATGGTTTTATCATGGAAATCTTTAGGGCCTTCTGGGACTTGCTCAAAGGCGATCTGTTGGATTTCTTCGCAGAATTCCATGCTAAAGGCTTTGTGGGCCGTACCCTCAATTCCACTTTTCTTGCTCTCATCCCGAAAGTGGAAGGCGCAGTGGACATCAAGGATTTAGGCCCATTAGTCTCTTAAACTGCCTCTATAAAATTCAGGCTAAAGTTACAGCCAATCAGGTAAAGCCTCTAATGAGGGATATTATATCTACTAACCAAGGTGCTTTCATGCAAGGCCAGAGTCTTACTGATATGGTGGTTGTGACGCATGAAGTGATCCATATCGCTCATCAAAATAAGGTCCTTGTGGTGAATTGGAAAGTTGAAATGGAGAAAGCGTATGATAGAGTTAGCTGAAATTGTTTGGATTATATGCTGCAATGGTTTGGGTTCAGTGAGATATGGAGGGGGTGGATTAGGGCTTGTGTCACTTCGGCTTGGTTCTCGGTCTTGGTCAATGACTCCCGGCTAGCTATTTCAGAAGTTTGAGAGGACTTAGACGGGGGGATCCCCTGTCACCCTTGCTGTTTATGATGGTTGGGGAAGTGCTATGGGGCCTTTTATCGCAAGCTAAGAGGCTTAACATCATCTCGGGAATTCCTGTGGGAGGTCAGGATCAGGCTTTCACCTATCTTCAGTATGCGGATGACATTATGCACTTTTGTAAGGCTGATCCGACTGAGATTGGATTATTGGCGGAAGTGCTTGTCATTTTTGAGGCGGTTTCGGGCCAAAGAATTAATCTCCTCAAGTCCTTGATTTTCGGGATTGGGGTTGACTCATGACTATTGTCCCAGGTAGCTGACATGGTGGAATGCACTTCCCAACTGTTGCCTACTACTTATTTGGGGCTCCCTCTTGGGGTGGGCCATCCCTTGGCGGCGGAGTGGGATTCGATGATTAGGAGATGTGAGGCCCGACTGGTTACATGGAAAGGTAAGCTATTGAGCACTGGGGGTTTGGTTGACCCTTGTTAAATCAGTACTGGCTAGTGTTCCGGTGTTTTATTTCTCGATGTTCAAGTTCCCGATAGCGGTGATTGACAAGATAGAACAAATTTAGCGAAACTTTTTATGGAAAGGGTCCAAGCTCGATAGAAGGTACCACTTAGTTAGTTGGGATGTTTGGCAGCTGGCGCTACAAGTTGGGGGGCTGGGTATCCGTAACATTCGCAACGTCAACAAAGCTTTGTTAGATAAATGGTTGTGGAGAGTTGAATTGGACGAAGAAAAGAACAACCTGTTGGTTCAAGTCCTATCTCACAAGTATGGCTGGAGTAGTCGTGAATGGGGCATTCAGGTGAATAGGACCAGAAACGTTTCAGTTTGGTAGAAGGGAGTTTGTTCGCTCTGACTGGATTTTATCAGATGGGTTCAATTTAGTTGGGGAAATAGTTCGCGCATTAAGTTCTGGCAAGACCCGTGGATTAATTTTAGACCTTTATGTGAGTCCTTTCCTAGTATCTATAGGATCGCAGCTTCCCCTAGATGTTTTGTGGATGAGATTTCCCAGGAGCACGGGGGATGGACGCCACGGAACATTTTAACTCGGAGGTTTCTAAAGGACGATGAGGTGCAACCTTATCTTGTACTTCAAGATTGGGTTCATAAAGTGAAGAGGAATAGGCTGCGGAGTGACTCTAGATTCTGGCTTCCTAGTGCTAGCGGGATTTTTTTGGTCCACTTTTTCTACTGTATGCCGTCCATCAGACCTCTTGTTAAAATTGAATGGGCGGCCTTGTGGATGACTTCGGTTCCCCTCAAAGTCAGATTTTTCGCTTGGATGGTGATGAGAGGTAGGATCTTGACTGTCGACTAGCTGATCGCCCAGGGAAAAGACATGCCAAATAAGTGTGTTATGTGTTTGTAGGCGGAAGAATCGACGTCCCACCTCTTCCTTCAGTGGTGGGTAGCGGTTAAGGTCTGGGCAATTATTTTGAGATCTTTTGATATGGCATGGGTGCCCTTTAGAGATATCCCATTTCAATTTCTGTCCTGGTTTGGCACCCAGTTGGACGGCCAGCGGTTGGTGTTTTGGAGGATAAGTTTTTTTGCGATTTTTAAAACATTTGGCTAGAGAGGAATGCTTGAATCTCCCGAAGGCTTGATGTGCCTCTGGATCACTTTAGATAGGAAGGGATCTAACCATCCTCCTGAATTGTTTGAGTTTGGTTAGCTGGGGCTGGTCTGTTTTGAGCTTCTTGTGATGAGGGGAGGCTATTGTTTGGTTTCCTTTGATTTTTTTTTTCTTTGCTTTTTCCTTCAACCTTTCTCTATTCCCTATTTCTTTTTTTTTTTCAGCTCCTTGTTGGTTTTCTAATATCCTTTGCCTTTGCCGATAAATTTTTTTTAAAAAATATTTAAAATAAAATAAAAATAAAAATTGGGCACCGAAATTTCGGCCGATATCCCGAAATTTGGGTGAAAGTTTTGGTTTCGGTTCAGACCCAAACCGAAACTGGTATTTTGATCCTTGTTACTTACTCAACCCTAGCACTGCCTACGGACAATGAACTGAAACTGGTATTTTGATCCTTGTTACTTACTCAACCATAGAATTGCCAACGGACAATGCTCGGGTCCACTCAAGTGCAGCGTGCTGCACTCAACTCAACTAGTTGGCTATGCACATGCACGGGTCAATTTAAAAGAAAGACTTACAAGTTTGGCGACCTCTGCTTTGTGAAAACACTATCTAATCATTTTGATATGAAGGCCGTGATTTAAAGATACTAAGTGCAAATGATTAGTACGAAATATAATCTTCATCATGTGATTAAATATAATCGAAAGCTATTATTTGATTCAATAGTTGACTACAATAAATTAAATTATAATATCCTGTTTTGCTCCAATCTTATGCATTGAAGAATTATAGATCATGAACTTCAAATCAGAATCAGACGGCTCAGATTTTATTTTTACATGTCACATGCACCTAAAATAGCAAGTCTTTCTTTAAATTCGGTGCAAGGCCAACTTTCAGGTGTGCAAGTAGTGGCTAAATTTTTTTTAAGTGAACTAGGGGGACCCGTAAAACCTTGAAGACATGTGCCAGCTCTAGTGATCACGTGCTGTAATCTAGCACCTACCATAAACTGGAACATTTTTGCTTTGTGTAAGAGCATGCCGGTCTTTGTATACAAAAAGAAACCATGCTGACTGAGGTTACATAGATAGGCAATGATAGTCCAGATTTGTGCCATGTGGCATAATCTTTGATCATCCAAGGAGTCCAACTTGGAGCCCATCATTGGCAAAGTCTCAACTAAATAATCACGCCAGAGAGAGAGAGAGAGAGAGAGAGAGAGAGAGAGAGAGAGAGAGAATTAGGGCTGTCAGTTGGCCCACCCGGCCCGTAAAAACACTGGGCTTTTTGAATGACTAAATCCGGCCTGTATGTATGGCCAACCTTAGATAATGGCGGAAAAAATTGGGTTGGGTTAGGGACTAATGATGTGAAGCCCGCTCAAGTCTGGTCTGGGTACCCAATATTATGAAATTTTTTAAATAATAGGGTATTACTTCTTTTTTTTTTTGTGAGAAAATAATAGGGTATTACAAAAATACCATCATGGGTGCTTATATTTATATCAAAATTAGATTTATAATTAATCTTTAAAAAAAAAAAATTATTAATTTTTTTTTTTATGAGTAAAATAAATACCTATAAAAAAAAATTCAAAAGAGAAAAATTCATAGGGCAATTTTATTAGCTCGCACCCCGGCCTGCCTAGGGCCGGGCTAGGGCCCAACATGGCCTGGTCCTAGCCCAGCCCATTGACAGCCCTAATCGGAATAGGCCAGCCGGGTACATTAGGGTTGGGCATATATCCAATCCAAAGGTCATGTTTAGCCGGGTCAATGGGCCAAAGGATTGAGCTAACTTGAATCTTGGCTCGATCCGACCCGACCCGACCCGACCCATTGACAGCCTTATCCAGAATCATGTAATGTATGATAATACTTGACTTTCTATCTTCTAGATCAGTGGTGATAGAGGAACTTTAGGTGTCTGAATGAGCAGTTAAATATGTCACAAGGATTAGGGTTGGCTGATCTTCTAAACAACCAAGTTCTCCAGATATGCAACTTACAATTTAACCATGTTAAATTGTAATATTTTTTTCCTCCCTTATTAATGCAATGTATGAATATTTTTCCCAGCAATTATGTTGGTAAATACTATTAGAAAAAGCATAACATTAATTGCAAAAATGTATCTTTGCATTATATATTTTATCAATTTGGTTTTTTAAAATCTAAATTACTAGTAGTCCCCATAGTCTTGAAATCTCTAGGGATGGAAAAGGAAAGAAAAAGCACATGGCTAAACAGCATCAGAGATGCATCATCTATCATAACATATTATCCAACAAATATTACACATATATACTCCCGTTTTTATTCAATCTTTGATCATAGACAGCTCATTTCCCTTTACTGTAAAAGGCTAGTTGATAAACTCCATAGGCATTTTTAAGGTAGGTAGCTTTATTTTCAACCAAAGATTCTTCCTTCTCAACCCGAGTTTCAAATGTTTAAACTGTTGATTGTTTTGAATCATAGAGTGGAGATTGTTTTCTGTCCCAATCTTTGACACAAGGGATTTTAAGATCATGGTCCTACCAACGGACGTTCAGGTTTTGATTCCACATGGCACACAACCCGAATGGTGTTCTGAGAACCTTGTTTGATCTACAGGCATATTATTAGACGGTTAGGAATCCCACCCGAAAGAACACCGGAAATTACAAATGCTGAAAGACAAAAACGTCTTTCCGGATAAGAGAGAGAAGCACATAGATCGCTAATCTAAGTATAACAACTGGTTGAACTGTTAAAAGATCCGTTCAATCGGTAATACGTTTCTTCTACTTTCCCTCTCAACAAAATAAACATATGAGAGTTGACTACAGTTTGATAAGCAGCTCATCTAGTCCGTCTTACAACATTGAGACAGATTCAACACCTCCAACAGAAAGCAGAGCCCTTCAACTTCCTGAAGAAATGGAAACCCATTAAACTAAAGAATCTGAAGAACAATTGGTCCAACTATCACCTTGAAGTCAAACAAATCTGTAGCAACAGTGAGTGGGCATCATTTTTCCACTTAGATGAAAATTCTCGTATTCGGAATGTACATGTTCCTGTGGCTTGGATGAGTATGTGTCAACATGAGAAATGGACATCGGAAACACAAAAGACGCATAAGATGATTGGTTTAAAACCTATATGCATGATAGAAGGAAAGAGGGATAAGAAAATGTACTCCACAAAGCAGAGTTACCAAGTTCATTCAAACTCCCCACGAACTACAACTTTTTTTTCTTTTTTAAAGCCATAATTTCATTTGTGTTGTGGTGAACACTTTTTTTTTTTTAATAATTACAACTCTTTTGATCAACTGATATTGATTAAAGCCATAATTTCATTGTGTTGTGAACACTTTTTTTATTATTTTAATAATTATAACTCTTTTGATCAACTGATATCAATTAACACTATTTTTTCTTATAAAAAGTCACCTACAGGACATGTAGAAAAACTGACCAGGAATTCATTTAAACCAAGGGTACTCTTAACAAATCCAAGCATACATTAGCTAAAAGAGAAAAATAGCTAATAGAACCAACAACAATAATAATGATTATTGTTATGATACTAATAACAATAATAAATTATTATTAATAATCATAGATTTTATATATGGTAACCAACCCCCCCTTCCTAATTTAGACTGTGATTGGTTAACTGATTCTGGGCACATGGTACTATTCATCATCACGTGCCACATGATACAAAGGACCCAGTGTGAAGATATAGTGGTTGAAAACTTGAATTGAAGAAACATCTCCATTTGTGTGATTAAAAGTGGTCAAATACTTCAAAAATGAACAGCTAAAACCGATTTTGAAGATTTACATGGTAAGCATTCATTTTAAAAGCCTTTGACCACTCGGAATCACATGATAACAATGTTTTCTAAATGCAATCTTCAAGATCCCAAATCCTTAGATCTAGGTCTTCTCATCACATGGCACACTCGATGAAAAATAGTTTCATGTGTCCAAAAAAGTGATCAGTTCACAATCAGGATTGGAAATGGGTAGCTCACTCATCACCCTATACCAGCTAATAAATTCAATGTTATCTGATTCACTAGTTAAATATTGAATATAATTAACAATAATTTCTTCTTAAGCAAACAAGTGGCCACTTTTCTGTTGGTTTAAACCTTTACTTAAAATCAAGAGGCTGGTGTTTTAAGTCCTTATTGACAACATATAGGATTCTAAATTTTAATACATTTATAAAGCAATGAACCGCCTAAACCAACCATAATTAATAGGACCGGAACTGAACCGCAAACGTGCTCGCAGTTCACTAGGTTGGCGAGCAAATTGGATAAACCATTCATACGTGTTATTGGGGCTCATGTTCCCCTTGATTATTCATATATAACAGCCCACAAAAATAGTCCTTGGTTGGCCTAAAGTCTAGCTGATCATACGAAATAATAATAACAAAAAAGCAACAATTAGAGATCCAGCTATATTAGATAGAAAGCCTAATTTTTATCATGTTGTTTGAGAGCTCATATAAAACCCTAATCAAATGTGGCAAGAATTACTTTAAACTTCACCCTTAATTTCAGGTTTGAGAATAAGATAAATATTAATTTCCCTATTACAAGGACTAGAGGCAGGCTCCTTTAAGAAACCTTAAAAACTTACTCACCCCATCCTAATTTTCTCAGCTCAAGAGATTATAGAGAGAAAATTTCCCCTTTTTTTCCTTCTTGATTGTCAAGTCTTCATCATCCTCCCTAAGTTGCAAAGAACTCATCTACAACAATCGAGGGTATTCTCTATTGTTGGTAATACGTACCTGACCGGATTGCCAGCCTGGGTATTCGGGTTAATTTCCCTCCGATAACTGTGGGGAATGTGCAGATATTAGTGAGCACCAAATGGGTGAAGGGTCAAAGGTGTAACTTCCACTGATTTGCGTGCTCGTAAGTAACTGGGCACTTCCTGACTATTCACCATTTGATTAAAACATTGACCTCAGGCCTAATACCAACTCATTCTCCATTTCCTGTCCTGATTGTCTTGAGTCTTGACGGTTCTCATGTTGCAGAATTCTATCCCTTTTCTTTTTGACATAAAATCTTTCAATTCTGCGACTTGGTCAAATGGGCTTCCTTGGCATCTCTCCATGGTAATAAGAAATATCCGATATGTAAAATACTAGTGTGAAGTCCAAGCTGTTCAGAAGCTCAACTTCCTAGGCGTTGTTGATCTTCCTCACAATTCCGTATGGTCTTCTGTATGCAACCGTGACCACATCTTCGGCCTTGTAAAACGTTGCATGTCTTCGCATAGCTCTCATAAATTTCCTCCTGGATTTCATTTCATGCATATGACCAGTAAAAACATCTGTGTCAACACTAATTATGCCTTGAACAAGAAGTCGAGCCAGATCAAGGATATGATTAGATACTTGCTTATACCAATCTCATATGGTGACTTCCCTGTTGTGTCATCAAACTGTACTGAATTGTAGGAAAATTCAAGTTGGAATATTGCTAAAGTCATTTCCCCACTAGTCTTTTCACCAAATATGCTTCGTAGGAGGTTACCAAGACTAGGATTAACGACTTGGTTGGACTATATAATTGTTGATGGTAGGCATTAGGAAATTGCAGCTTGGTTCGCATACTCTTGAATAAAGAAATTCATTAAAGAGCACAAAAAGTTACATGACAAAAAGAGCATAAGAGTAGCGAGAAGCTGCTAAAAAGAGCCCAAACTCTCACACTCAAAACAACCTAGCCCCGAAAACCAGCCTGAAGCCAGCGTTGGACATCCCTCCTCCAGCGGAAGGATTAATGATTTAGAAACAAGTTTTCCCACTCATCCAAAAAATAGTTGCCCCTTACATCTCCTTTACAAGCCAACCGGACCCAATTGCCAACAAGTCCCTAAAATATTTCATTGCCACTTTAAAAGGTCTCCCAATTCTTTTGAACACTCTGACATTTTTGTCAAGCCAAATAGCACAGAAAACAACATACACAATAAACTCTCATGCCCTCAAACTACATACCACCCCACTGTTAAAGCAGAAGCCCATGACCTTTTGGAAAGACCCAAGCAATTTTTAAACTAACAACCACCACCCCCCTAAATCTCCCTAGTGAAGAACCTTGGTTCCCATACTCTTTATAGCATTCTCCAAAAGTAGCTTTAAAATTTGACATCTTGATCCAATGCAGGTGTACAATCTCTCCTTGAAGAAGATATTGTTGAGAGGGTAAACAGCTAACGTCTTGACAAGCAATAAAGTAATCCAATTTTTTAGAATCTATTTAACAACAAAAATTGAACTAATACTGTTTGTCGTTAGGAGTCACCAAACAGGGTCCACACCAACGTTGATCCCTAGTGCAGTAGGGTAGGTAATGTAGTCTAAAATTTGTGACTTTGAGAATACTTCAAAAATCGCCAAAACAAACCCTTTCAGCACTAGACATGTGATGGGGACGTCACCAACAACGGCCTAGGTTTCAGGCCGTACAAGGTGTACCAGCGGAAGAAGAAGCGATGAGGAAGCCGAGTACTATAGCTTCAATGGAGAAAAGAAGACAAAACCCGTCATCAGGCGACGGACGTCTGTGGGTTTTGGACGGACGCCCGGAAATAGAGGGTGCTACTGATTTTTTGAGCACAGACATCCGTGACCCACACGGACGTCCGTGATGCTAGTGACCGACGTACATGAGCTCCAGAACAAACGTCCGTGGAGATCTCCGTCGTGCGACTTAAGTAACGCATTTTATCTATTTAGTGACGTAATTTGTCCTTTTAGCCATTTTCCTACTTACTTTTAAGATGTTCAATGTAAGTTACCCCTAACATAGTTCTTTTCTATTTTTAGGTTTGCTCCCTTATAATGACTATAAAGCCCAATTTGTAAGCCATTTTTGGCACTTGATGTTTAATTAATGAGAATGCATTGCATTTTGGCTTGTGAGAAGCTTGAAGAGTGAGTCTTCTTCCCCGAGAGGGGTTTGGTGTGAGGCCAAGGGCGAGATGCATTGTTACTTTGATTTTCTCCATTACATGTTCTTATTTGATCTCCTACTTTCTCCTTGAATCTTTGGCATCCTCTTTTCCCCCTTTTAATTGATTTTCCCATTTCCCATTTCCCAACCTTAGATCTAGAGTAACCTTGATGTTCATCCTTATGGATCGAATCTAATCATAGCCCGTCGATCCATAACCGTTGTTGGACTCGAGCTTGCTCGATTTGAGCTATTAGCCGTTTTGATTCCAAAGCCCTAGCGAGGAACTATCAATTCCACCGCGAGCTACGATCTAACGCCCCGACCTAGACAAAGCGAGAGTTTTATCTCTCGAATCGCCTCTTCCGCCATCCTAATGGATCTCGCGCCTCGGATTGGACCCTACGTGAACCAAAAGCATGGACACCTAAGAGGAATCCCGAGAAACCCGAAGGTATCGCTCAAATTTGTGATTAATTGCTTAATTAATTAGTTTAATTTCGATAAAATCATCATATCATGGGCATTCACGAATTTCACGGTCGTTGTCCTGCGCCAGTTTTGGTATCAAAGCCTAGGTTCTAGGTTAGGGCATACTTGCATGTCATTTGTGTGTTCAATTGCATGCACGTCACGTGTTCGACAAAATCACCCACTCATTTGTGTGTCCATATTAGTGTGCTTATTTGTGCGCACACCGTGTGTTTGGTAAAATTCCTCACTCATTTGTGTTTCATGTTTGTGTCATTTTAACTTCATTAAATTTTAAGTTCATTTATGTTCATCAAGTATCCATGTCTTGTGTTCGACAAAAGTGCTTATTCATTTTGGTTCACATGTGTATGTCATTTGATTTTATGTCATTTGTGTCCTCGTTTGTATGCATGTCATGTGTTTGTTAAAATTACTCACTTGTTGTGTATTCACATTTGTGTGCATATCTCATGTTTGATAAAATTACTCGTTTACTTGTGGGTTATAGTTGCTTGTTCATTATAGAACCCGTGTTAGTGAGTCGTGATCACCATGGGTACGAGTGAGCTTGCCGATGTTCTTAGGAGCATCGACATCGCGATTGAGGCGCTCAATAAGAGTCCCAAAACTAGTGATCGCAACAAATGTTCCAAGTGTCACGGATTTGGGCACTTTGCTTATCAATGTCCCACAAAATTTTTCACTCTGAATTTATTGACTAAAAGAGAGTTTTAAGGAGCCGGAAAATATGAAAGTTGAAGAAATTGTGTATGGCCCTAGAACCGTGATGAGTGAAGAGGAAATAAAAGAAGTTGAAGAAAGCCTAATTTGTGTTAAAGAAACTTCTATTTCCCTTGTTAGTGATGATGTTGAGTCACCCACGCACGATTTGACCGAGTAACTTACACATGATTTATTAGTGTCCATGGAGTCAGTTGTACACGAGTCTTTGTTGTTTGTAGAGTCGAGTGCACTTGAGTCTTTGGTACTGGTTGAACCAAGTACACACGAGTCGATCAAGTCACTTACCCATGAGTCATTGGAGTCTGTTGAGTCGAGTCCATATGAGCTATTAGTGTCACTTGATTTGATCCCCCCATCTCCCTCTAATCCCATTTCTTGCTTGAAATCACCTTTATGGTTAGAAATAGCTTTCCAACTGGTCAACTTTTTTGTCCTTGAAATAATCCAAATCTCCCAATTGTAAGTGCCACGAAACCTCTCGTTTGATTGCAACACACTAAAGTGACTTCATACAAATGTGCATTTCTTTTAACCTTTTAATCCCACACCAAAGTGACTTCATACAAATGTTGGTAGAGTCCACTACACATGAGTCACTAGTGTTGATAGAGTCCACTATGTGGGAGTCGTTAGCGTCGCATGCACATGAGAGTATCGAGCCCATAGATACACATACACATCATAGTCTCGAGTTGCATACTGGTTCACATTTTGAGTCTTGTTGTGAGTTAAGTTTTGAGTCTCATTCCGCATTGCATGCCGAAATTACGCTTAAAATTAATTTGTGCAATGGAGATTACAAATTATGGGTGAATTTGCCTGTGAGCTTCAAGGAAATCCAAATAAGTGGCCATGAATTGGTTCGGGTTAGGCTTGAACGATTCCCATCGAGGATCACGAAGAAGTCCCAAACCCGCGTTGCAGGATCTTTTAGGATGGTGGCAAGGAGTGGACCTAAGGTTTATGTGCTTGAGCTACCCCAAGGTATGGGAGTTAGTTCAACACTCAATGTGGAAGACCTAGTTCCTCATCTAGGCTTAACCCCACTTTCTAGAACTCCTTTTCAAACGTCCTTTCTTTGTGCACCAATCCCGATCCCACAAACCCTATCTTTTCCTTCTCCGAGCAAGATGAGTAGCGAGGTCATCGAGAAGATTCAGATGATCTGGTGGCCTTCACCTGCGATAGAGAGTTTCTGGTTTATGAGATAAAGAGGGTTGGTAAGCCAACCTCCATGAGTGCATGGGCTAATCATGAAAGTTCGCCGCTTGAGCACTTGTATTTCCGGCCGATATCATGATCACACTTTAACAGTGGTGAAGTCTTTCGGATCCGGGAGAGTTGATGGGAATCTTCAAAAATATTTAGTAGAGTGGGTCGACAAGCTGGGTTATTGGGTTTGTCGAGAAGAGGTTCACCGTGGGCTCCCCGATACAATCAACCGAAGTGATGATCATATGACGCCGGGTGCCACAATTGCTTGGGCTAGTTGTAAGGAGTTCCACCGTTTGGGTCCAGATACACTTGACTAGTACTACATGCGTGTTTCGTCGGAGATGAAACCTTTTGTGTCCGAGGGAATTGATGGGGATGTTGACACCGACCGATGCCATGAGCCAGTTTCATCGGTGATGAAACATTTTGGGTATGAGAGAATTGATGAGGACGCCACCAACAACGGCCTTGGTTTCAGGCCGTACAAGTTGTACCGGCGGAAGAAAAAGCGATGAGATAGCCGAGTACTACAACTTCGAGAGAGAAAAGAAGACAAAACCCGTCATTAGGCGACGGACGTCCGGAAATAGAGGGTGCTACTATTTTTTTGAGCACGGACATCCGTGATCCACACGGACGTCCGTGATGCTAGTGACGGACGTCCGTGAGCTCCAAAACAAACGTCCGTGGAGATCTCCGTTGTGCGACTTAAGTGACGCGTTTTATCCATTTAGTGACGTAATTTGTCCTTTTAGCCATTTTCCTACTTACTTTTAAGATGTCCAATGTAAGTTACCCTTAAGGTAACATAGTTTTTTTTTTATTTTTAGGTTTATTCCCTTGTAATGGCTATAAAGCCCAATTTGTAAGCCAATTTTGACACTTGATGTTTGATTAATGAGAATGCATTGCATTTTGGCTTGTGAGAAGCTTGAAGAGTGAGTCTTCTTCCCCGAGAGGGGTTTGGTGTGAAACCAAGGGTGAGATGCCCATGTTACTTTGATTTTCTCCATTACATGTTCTTATTTGATCTCTTACTTTCTTCTTAAATCTTTGGCATCCTCTTTTCCCCATTTTAATTGATTTTCCCATTTCCCAACCCTAACTTTGATGTCCATCCTTATGGATCGAATCCAATCATAGCCCATCGATCCATAACCGTTGTTGGACTCGAGCTTGCTCGATTTGAGCCATTAGCTGTTTCGATTCCAAAGCCCTAGCGAGGAGCTACCAATTCCACTGTGAGCTACGATCTAATGCCCCGACTAGACAAAGCGAGAGTTCTATCTCTCGGATCGCCTCTTCCACCATCCTAACGTATCTCGCGCGTCGGATTGGACCCTACGGAACCAAAGCATGAGCACCTAAATGAAATCCTGAGAAACTTGAAGGTATCGCTTGAATTTGTGGTTGATTGCTTAATTAATTAGTTTAATTTCGACAAAATCATCATATCATGGGCATTCACGGATTTCAGGGTCGTTGTCCCGCGTCAACATGTTTGACATTGCCTCACAAATCAAACCAATTCGGATCTCATCTTAGGCAAAAGATGTCTCTTCCACTATGGAAAAAGTATTGTCTCGTACAAAGTGAGCCTACGACTATGTAGCTAGCTCAATAAAAATCCTCTTTCAAGTAATTTTTGAGTATGTGCAACCTAGGTACCATAAAGAGGAAACCATTATATATGATGAAAGCACATGTAGAATCTCTATCTTGTGTGAATTGTTCTAATACAGTGTGTGTGTATATATATATATATATATATATAGATATAGGTCATCACTCTCATTATATACATTTGGGTTTTGGGACACTGGAAAAACTGAATGCCATAAACAGCCACTCATATATTTCAGCCCAAGTTTTAGACGTATTTATAATAGTTGCCTAGCCGGATACGGGTTTGATGGTTACAACGCTGTGTAAATCTATGTTAAAAAGGATCTTAGCACATATATAGCAAATTTGTCAAGTCAAAGAATAGGGAGCCAACAATTGACAGATATCTTGTTGACAAAACCTGGGATAGCATAAAGGTTCATACTCTCCCAAACCAACCCCCTGTTCTCTAATAGCTCAAAAACATGACAATGTTGCACTACATGTTCTTTAGGACACATGATTGATAGTGTAATAGATTTGGCAAGCTCAAACTCAGTATCAAATCTATATGGCATTGAATTTGTTACAATGGCGGTAGTAGATCCAACAACTAAAATCCACTATTGCGAGGACGATATAATGAAGCTCTGTTATTCGCTGCCTATGCGCTTGACTGTAGATAGGTCTCATCCTATTTTGTTGAGAATTCTCCAAGCTATTGATTCTACCCGGGATATGAATCTTTTAAGTATCCTGATCAGATCCAGAGATGATAAGGAAATTTGCTGCTATATGGGTAATTCTGAACTGCCTTGGCACTATATTTGACTCTGAGATTGATCGAAGTTGCTCATTCCAATTTTAGTGAGGTCTAGATCCAAGCATGTCTCAGGATTCGATTCACTATGCTGCCTTCCTTTCTTCAATCGGTATTGATGCTGCTGATGTTATCCGATGGTCTGATAGATCTATCAAGCATACCTTTTAATTCCATCTAGAGAGTCATCTCCGACGTAAATTCGTTTGTAATTCTTTTAAACTGCTTTTTTTTTTGTTTTTTCTAAAAACAAGCTTACTTATAATAAATAATTAGATAAATCCAACAACTCACAAGCTATAATCTTTATACTCTTTTGAAAGAGGCAGAAGAAGCGTAAGAAACGGTACTAGGTTGGAATTATCCTTCTCTATCAGAACATAAACCAACCCCGATTCCTTGCCGTCCATCATAAATTTCTACAAATTTAATGGATTTTCACTTTCTCTTCGCATTATTTGGGTAAAGATACTCTATAAGCGGCAGAAGTATCAATTCTACACCATCTTTACGAAAAGTGTGAGATGTTTTCTTTTCCTTTATGCATGGTATCATACCTCATCCTTGTATATTTGGGTACATGTTACACAACACCCCATCTTTGTAAAATTTGCCAACTTTTTTGTTGTATGCTACCATCATAAGTCGGCTCTTCTTCCACTGCATCATCATGGTTTCCTCGATCCTCAACGAAATTAACTTGTCCTTTGGTTTGTTTCTTAGAACACTCAGGATCGATTTTCATTATTTGGGAGACTTAAACAATCTAATTCGCCGCAATCTGTCGAAATTGGTCGTGTAGGTGCAACCCAAGTAATCAAACTTGGTATTGGTACTGGTCCAGTCATTGGACAGATACATATCGACTGATACCGATACAGCCGTTACTGGATCTATTTTTCAATAAAAAAAATCCAAAGATAAAAAAATAAACAAATGAAAATATCGGCCGATAATGACCTAGTATCTGGCAATATGGTGGTGCGCATTAACATATACTGCCTGATATCAGCCAATACTTCTTGGCAGATACCATCGGTATCATATTGATACTGGTATTGGTATCAGTATCAGCATCAGCATTGGTTTGGTCATAAACCGATACGTATCGCAGATACATATCTGTATCGTCTGAGTTGTCAAACCAAGGATGCAACAACTCGATCACATCCTCCTCGCCTATACATGACAATGTCACTTTTTTGGTGTGGCATGATCCTTTTACAGATTTGCCTTAATTCGGCTAGAGAAATTTCTTTTACAATGGCATGGATGGGGGTGTATAGAGCGAAATACACCGTACACTGAGACGTGTGGCATATTTCATCCTATTTCTTCTCCAAGAATTCCACAACCATTCAATCCGTTTGATGAATCCAACACAGAGGCAACCATAATGGAGATAATTCAGAGTTTCAGACCAACATCTCTTTATATGTCATAAAACCGAATTTTCCCCCCATCTCCCTCTAATCCCATTTCTTGCTTGAAATCACCTTTATGGTTAGAAATAGCTTTCCAACAGCTCAACTTTTTTGTCCTTGAAATAATCCAAATCTCCCAATTGTAAGTGCCACGAAACCTCTCGTTTGATTGCAACACACCAAAGTGACTTCATACAAATGTGCATTTCTTTTAACCTTTTAATCCCACACCCTAAATTGATTTTGGACGACATACTATACTAGCTCCTAACCAACTAAGAGATACTTTTTCCCATCCCCCCCCTGATGTGCTTAGAAATCTAAGCCACGCACTTGATGAGAGATATGAAATACGCCAAAATGATAATGATCAACCCAACCAGAATAGTCAAATTTAGTAGATAATGTTTCTATCTGTGAACTGATGGAAAACAGATCAGTTTTATAGATCCAACAAGTGAACTTGGCTAAAACTATATTTTCACAGACTATTGACACCATTGCCTTTTGGATTTATAAATTATATGGAAAGAAACAGGATTCAACTACAAACTAACATTGTTTCTTTGTGGGTTACCTACCACAACCAGATCACTATCAATATTAACGACCGTGGCTACATTTATATAAACTATTAACAAAATAGCCTTTTGGATTCATAAATTCCATGCAAAGAAATAGGTATGAACTAAAAATCCCACAGTTTTGCTTTGTAGTTACCCATCAACACCACACATTTTCAATGAATCAAGCCACAATACACCATTTTCAACATATGGAACAGTACTTTAAAAAATATTGTCATCTATTGATATTAAGAATAGCAACATCAACAAAAAGAAAAGAAAAAGATTCATACAATTGAAACGAGACATAAATTTACCATTGAAACATAAATAACACCAGCAAGATCAAACCATACAGATATAGATAACTTAATCACGAAATCAAAGGTTTTCAAAGATGTTCAAAGACAGATTCTCTTCAGGAAAGATAAAATCCATATTACTGTTAATAATTAATAAACTATTACCTCAACAACTCAAAATTTAAGGGCGACAAAGAACATCTTAGTTTGATCTTGAACCAAATTGACCCATTTCAGGTAGGTCCGCTTTGGCCCCCCAATCATGTCATCGACTCCGCTAATGCTGAAAACAAAATACCCATATTACCATCTACAAAAGGCCACAAATTTTAAGCATTAACTCAAAAACTATGAACTCGACTTCTTGAGGGCATCTAAGATCATTTTAGTCTGATCGCGAACCAAATTGACACCTTTCAAGTAAACCTCCAGTTCCATAATCTGCAAGCTCTCCCACTTTTCCTCCAATTCTTTCACTTTTGAATTCTCCAACAAACTCAATCCTTTCTTCAACAAATTATCACTCAAAATGGGTACATTTATACTCTTATTGAGATCAACACGCTCTTTAAACATTTCATATAAAAACCCATTTCCCAAATCTTTGTTCTTGTTCGGATCCGCCACCAAATCTTCTTTTTCCGTGTCCACCACATTCTCCTCAAATACAAGTGCCTTCGCTGGCGAGGCCATGGGTGCGGCATTAACTTGCTTACTCTTCTTCGAAACAACCAAATTGGCCTTCGGAACAAAGGGCTTCACAGCAAACTCCTTATCTTCTCCATCAACAACTTCTCTTCCCCATAGTTTCTTTGAAACTTCGTAAATCTTATGCTCCTGGGGCTTCAATGCACCACCCTTTTTTATCTTCTCTGCATTGTTCTGATACTTTTTTTTCAACCGTCGGATCTTCTCGTTCAATTGGCGGTTCGAGACATCAACATGAAGCCGCCCTTTAATCATTCCGAGGAGCACGGCCATGTCACTGGTCTGCGGTTCAGCACCGTGCTTCTTGGTGAACTCTGCCACCCCCTTAAGAACTACGAATTCGTCGTCCTCGCTCCAGATTCTCTGGAACAACTGTTTCTTCTTATCGGGCTCGTCGTCCTCGTCCTCCTCGCCCACTTTCGCCTTTTTCTTCGAACCCTTCTCGTCTTTCACTGTCTCCGCGGAGCGTTTCGCTGCGGGTTTCGGCTTGGGCTTAGAAACCACAGGCTTCTGTGGGCTAATAGAATCCATAGGCTTAGAGGTGATGGGTTTTACTTGGAACCCGGATTCGGACTCCGATTCGGAACCAGATTCCGAATCGGATTCCAAAGAAGCCGTCTTTAGAGTGGCCTTTGTGGCATTCGCTTCGTCTTCTTCGCTTTCCTGATTTCGATCTAATGGTTCATTTTTTGGCCCTGGTTTTGGAACTGGGCTTGGGTCTGTTTCCTCTTCTTCATCGTCTTCTTCGTCGTCTTCTTCTTCTTCTTCTTCTTCTTCTTCGTCTTCATCTTCATCTTCTTCTTCTTCTTCTTCTGCAGAAGGGACTTGTTTTGGAGGAGGAGGAGGAGGAGGAGAGGGACGTTTGGTGGGCATCCTTTTCAAATAAAAGAAAATAAAACGGACCTTTCTGTAAGAAGGTGAGAGAGAAGGGCTTTTTTCGCAAATAAAGAAAAAAAGAGGACCTTTTGCAAAAAAAAACAAAAAACACCCCTTTGCAGGAGAGAGAGAGAGAGAGAGAGAGAGAGAGAGAGGGAGAGAGCTTGACGACGAAGGGGTGTGGCGTCTAAGATTACGTATTTATAGGTAGGGTTTGTTGAGTTTGTATTTATTAATTAACGATTATATTTAAAATCTATGTTAAGGGTTTTGAGATTGAGACCTAGTCCAAATTAGCTATTGAAAATTCAATCTGAGCCGTCTAATCTCTTGTAGACCTATAGGAGGGTCTGGAATGAAATCGGAGCTTAATACATGTTTGATATATGTATTTTAGAAGTGGTCATTGGTCAGGAATTCGTGTGATTGGACGGTGATTAAGAAAGCTTTATAAAAGTGAAGATGTGTTAAACACCTGATCACTCCCAAATAAATATTCCAAATGAGAATAAAAAATTGGCGAATTAGTTAAAAGTAGAAAGTATTTTAATAGGATTAATGTGGTTTCATTGGCCTTCGAAGATTCTCATGGGAAAACCTTGAAACCTGTGACAGTCAGCTTTTGACAGGATGTAAGGCCTAAAAGGCTATTCACAAGCTTGTAGAGCATTCACACTTATAGGCCCTCCAAACTTAACAAATTAAAGCATGGAAGCCCCATCCGACCAGTGCATCACTTTTAATTATATATTAAATATATTAATATAAGTGTAGAGAATATATTATTTCAGTTACACTCAAATTATTAAAATAACGCTCAATATTGTCGATAAATTTATCAAAGAGATAGTTGTAAAAATATTCTAATAATTTAAATATTTATAAAGAAATGTCTTATAGTTTTATTTTCTTCTTTCAAAATACTTTTCTTAGTTTTAATGAAAAAAAAATTACAACCGAAAAAAATTAGAAGAAATTTGGATAAAATACTAATTTCTAATAAAGCCTGAAAATCGATCTGAGACTGTCCCAACCCACCTAAGTTAGGGCTAGGCTAGGATCTAACCTAGGCCCCTGAGGACGGGCTAGGGCTTAGCCTTACCCTTACGGCCAGTCTCAATTTTAGGGAAACCCGACTCTAACCTAGCCTGTTGACAGCCGTAAAAATTATGCTTAGGTGGCATATAAAAGACCAACACAATGATCATAATAATTGAAAATTTTTAATTTTTTTATAATTAAGGGTTTGCTTGGTTTCAAAGAAAATAAAGGGAAATAAGGGAAATAAGGGAAAACTCATATACCGTAAATAAATTACCGAGATTTTCGTTGTTTGGATGGCATACGAAGGATCAAGAACTATCTGATGGATCTATCGATCCAACCATCCAAATTTATGCTCTAGGATCTAGGCGCATGATCAATCAAAACAATAAATCGACAATCCATAAATTAAAATATATGTGCGCACCTTGAGTGTGAGCCATGAATGATGGGTCGCCGATCTTCAACAATCTCCTCGCTCTTAATACCTCCGATCACAATGGGGATGCTTTTGCTAATAGGGAGGGTTGAAGTATGTCGAGCAATCGTTGGGACCAAGCACCCCTTATATTTATAGCCAAAGAGTCCTTTCCCATTAATAATTTGAATTACTAATTATATTGTGATTAGAAATCATAATCATACCACAACTAAAAGACTTAACTATTAGTTGCTTATTCTCTACAAATTCACCGAATTAACAACTATTACATCACAAGATTGATCTTATATCATTCACTATTCAACGGATTGACTATAGTGACGACCACTAAAATAGAAACTTTTAACAGTCTCCCACTTAGCCACACTATGTCAATAAACTCCGATTACTAAATGTTAGCTAACTTTCTTTGAATGGCAAGTCCTAATCAATCTCAATCAAAGTCTGATCTTATATCATTCACTATTCAACGGATTGACTATAGTGACGACCACTAAAATAGAAACTTTTAACAGTCTCCCACTTAGCCACACTATGTCAATAAACTCCGATTACTAAATGTTAGCTAACTTTCTTTGAATGGCAAGTCCTAATCAATCTCAATCAAAGTCTTTATAATTAGTTCGGTCCAGTGAAAATACTAATTACAGAATCAATGGAATCAATGGTTATCGACACATGACTGTTCATTAGTTACCGTATTAGAATTCATCACCGATATGGATTCCAACTAGTATGATTTCACATAGATTACAAGTTTATAAACTGAATAGTGATTACATGTAAACTCAATCTATTATTGGTCCTATTTTACTGTCATCTACTGACATCTAAAATTTTATTTGCATAAAAATAAATAAATAAATAATCCTTATTTCTGAATCAATTTAAACAATTGTATTCACTATTATATATTCACTCTCAAAGGTTATTAAAATTATCATTTAATCCCATGCGTGCAACGTGCTCCGAAAAGAGCTTGGGAGGCAAACCTTTAGTGAGAGGGTCAGCCAACATGAGTGTCGTACTAATCTTTTCAACAGATATAATTTGATTTTGAACTTTCTCCCTTACAACAAGATATTTAATATCAATATATTTGAAACCTCTACTAAGCTTGTTGTTATTGGAGATAGTTATCGCAGCGAAATTATCATATAAGATTCTCAGTGGCCTTGAAATACTATTAACAATTCGAAGTTCTAAGATAAAATTTATCAATTATATCGCTTCACATGTTGTCTCAAATCATGCAATGAACTCTACTTTCATAGTAGATGACGTAGTCAGCGTTTGCTTATTGCTCTTTAAAGATATAGGTCCACTTGCAAGCATAAATATATAACCCGATGTGGACTTACGGGTGTCTTGACACCCAACATAGTCGACATCTGAATAATCAATAACTTCAAGATTATTCGACCTTTTGTACATGAGCATGTACCCTTTTGTACCTTTTAAATAGCGAAAAATCTTTTTGTCTGCTTTCCAATGGTCCAAATTAGGATTATATTGATACCTACTAAGCATGCCAACTATATATGCTATGTCTAGACGAGTATAGACTTGTACATATATAAGACTCCCAACTGCCGATGTATAGGAAATTGTCTCCATCTGCTTTCTCTCTAAATCGATTATGGGACTCTGAAATAGACTAAATTTATCACCCTTAATGATATAGGCAACAGTAGTAGAACAATTATGCATATTGAATATTTTGAGAATTTTATCAATATAAGCTCTTTGAGACAATCCTAATATGCCACGGGCTCTATCTCAATGAATTTCAATTCCTATCACGTAGGAAGCTTCACCAAGATCTTTCATATCAAAACTCTTTGATAAAAATTTTTTTGTCTCATATAACATGCTCAAATTACTACTCGCAAGCAATATATCATTAACATATAAAACAAGGATGATAAATTTGCTTCCACTAATTTTAAGATATATGCATTGATCCATAATATTTTCTTTAAAACTAAAATTTGAAATGACTTCATGAAATTTTAAGTATCATTGTCAAGATGTCTCCTTTAAATCATATATAGACCTTTTGAGTCTACAAACTAAATGGCTCTCCCCCTTAACCTGAAAACCTTCAAGTTGTATCATAAAGACATCTTCATGCAAGTCACCATTCAGAAAAATAGTTTTGACATCCATTTGATGCAATTTTAAGTTAAAATGAGCTACCAATGCCATGACTATTTGGAAGGATTTCTTTCTAGAGACAAGAAAAAATGTCTCGTTATAGTCTATTCCCTTCTTTTGAGTGAACCCTGTAGCTACTAACTTGGCCTTGTATCTGTTTATATTGCCTTTGGAGTCTTGCTTAGTTTTATATACCCCTTTACAGCCTACAGACTTAACTCCTTTAGGTAATTCACAAAGATCCCAGACCGAGTTATGTTTCATTGATTCCAACTCATCCTTAATAGCTTCGAGCTATTGAGTGGATTTGTTGCTCTTCATAGCTTGGCTAAAGGAAACATGATCTGTTTCATTTTCAAAATCATACTCACTTTCATTGAGGTAGACAATATAGTCATCAGAAATGAGTGACTTTTTTGCTCTCTCTGATCTACACAATAGTTGATCATTGGCGGTCATTATGAGAGCAAGAGCTTCCTCAATATGGGGTATTTCAATAGATATAGCCACATGTGTATCAACACTTGCTTGAATAACTTGTATTGGGGCCACCTTTTCTTGGATAAAAGGGATAAGAATTATAACTCGATTCTCCTCAAAAGTGAGTTTCTTAGGCTCAATACTTCCACTGTTCTCACAATCCTCAAAGAATTTCTCATATCGAGTCTCAACAATCCTAGTACTATGAGTGAGGCAATAAGATTTGTAGCCTTTCTACCTATCAGGATAACCAATGAAATGACAACTTATACTTTTAGGATCCAATTTTTCTAATTGTGGATTATGCACCTTTGCTCAGCTAAATAACTTTAAATATGTAAATATCCTAAAGTCGATTTTCTTTCTACCCATACTTCATAAGGAGTTTTGAGAACAATCTTACTAAAAACTCTATAATATGTACCGCTCTTTTCAAGGCTTCTTTCCACAAGAACATAGGCAACTTAGAGTTGCACAACAATACTTTTCACTATATCCATAAGAGTACGATTTCGTTCGCTCAACTACACCATTCTGTTCAGGTGTTTCTGGTATGGTGTATTGAGCAACAATGTCATGCTCTTATAGATATATAGCGAATAGTCATGGATTGCGACCTGTTTCAGAGTATCTTCTATAGTACTCTCCACCTCTATCATATTTTAATTTTATAATTTTAATCTTTGAATTGAATTGTAATTTAACTTTGGCTTTATAGATTTTAAACATATTCAGGACCTCAGATTTCTCATGGATGAGAAATATATAACCAAAACGAGTATAATCATCAGTGAAGATAATAAAATACTTTTGACCACCAATAGCAAGAGTTGAAAATGGTCAACAAATATCAGTGTGGACTATTTCTAGTAAACTCGTGCTCCTGATGGCTTATTTCTTATTAGTCTTTGTTAGTTTTACTTTAACGCAATTAACACAAGTATTGAAATCAGAGAAATCGAGCTCATCGATTATATTATCTTTAATTAACCTCTTCATTCTATCCTTAGATTTATGGCCTAAACGTTTATACCAAAAAATGAAGAAATTGTCAACTGCTTATTTTCGTTTCTTACTAACTTTATCATCCACATACATAGAAACTAAAGATTTGACATAAGATGAATCCAAGTTCAACTGATAAAAATTACCCACTAGTGAAGCACTACCCACAATATCAGAATCAAATAATAAAGTAACAATATTATGTCCAAATTTAAATTTAAAACCTAATGAATCTAATTTATAAATTGATATAAGATTTCTAGTGATACTTGGAACGTAAATAGTATCAACTAAATCCAAAATGAAGCCACTATCTAAAATAAAACGGAGAGTCCCAATGACCTCTATGTCTGCTTCTACTCTATTTCCGAGTTTGATGGTTCGTTCGCCGTTACTTAGCTTCCGGCTGGATTGAAATCTCTGCATTAAATTACATATGTGAATAGTTACACCAGAATCTATCCACTAAGTATTGCGTGGAGCATTAATATAAAGTGATCCAAAACATACAAAGACTAGGTCATTACCTTTTTTAACTGGCCAATCTCTATATTTCTCACAATTCTTTTTTATGTATCCCTTTTTCTTACAGAAGTGACACTTGATGTTAGAAGTAAATCCACTAGCTTCTCCTTGTTTAATTTTCGATGGAGAAGCTTTCACGTTCTTTCTTTATATGATCTATTATTTCTCTTGAAATTTTCTTTCGATGGTCCAAGAGCGATGTAATAAGCACTTTTAGATTTTTCAGTCTAAAGTCTTTCTTCTTCTTCTTGGACATAGTGAGCGATTAACTCGTTTATCTTTTATTTCTCTTTCTGCGTGTTATAATTAATCTTGAACGGGCCAAATTGTGCAGGAAGAGAAGTCATGATGAAGTGAACAGGATCACTCTCAGAAAAGCCCATGTCCATTTATTTCAATTGAATCGCCATGCCACTCATTCTCATAATATGCTCTCGTACGCCACTATGACCATTATATTTCATGGTTCCCATTTTAATAATAAGACTACTGGTAAGTGCCTTAGAATTCTCTTAAAATTGTTCCTGAATGGCTTGCATGTATTCCTTTACATTGTGCAAGTCAGGAATATCTCCCCGGATCGTATCAGTAATAGAAATTTTTATGATCATGAGGCTCATATGATTTGATCTATCCCATTTATCCAAATTTGTATTATTCACTGCTAGATCTTTAGCTGAGGCATAAGACATCAACGGTGAGCACCTTGGCTTTACCAGATCGTATAACATAGTCAAGATCCACACAACCTAGAACAATTGCAACTTGTTCATTTCATTTGTCATAATTTGAGCCACTTAAAATTTTAATTTCACCAATCATATTAGTAATAGAAGACGGGTTCAATGCTGCACAATAATTAAAAGCTTTATTATGTCCACATACAACTATAATAACGATAAATTTCATAAAATTATATTTATAGTGTTTTACGCAAGAGTTAAATTATGTCAAGGAATATAATAAAATTAAAACTGAAGTAATTTTATTGAGAAGCAATAAATATCATTATGACTGTGACAGCCAGGATTTTGGCACCCCGAAACCCGTGCCATCAGCACGATCATCTTGACCGTGCCCCTTAGCTATGCACGGAACATTGGTATATCAAGCATCAAATAGAATAATAAACGAAATTGCGGAATTTAAATCTATATTAAAGCAGTTCTCCAAAAGACAGTTCTACCCTCATGCCTCTGCATGAATGGAGAACCGATCCGAACCATTGACGATAGCAATCATCACGGATGGTTCGTCCCAAAAGAATAATCCCAACTCAATATATACATGGTTAAACAAAACAAGGCTTGACATACCAAGCCGTACAAATCTCTCTCAAAAAGCCCTCAAAGTGGCACAACGAAGTCCTCTAGAAGAAGTCCTCAGGAGGTGGTCCGACTCACCGGGTCGTCTCCTGAGGCCTGCCTAGTAGTGGACTGCACGACGTATAGTCTATAGGGTGAGCTACATCCTAGCTCAATAGGGAATAAAACACAGTTGAACATATAAATTATTGCTCACATATATTCCATGATATGCCATGCATGATGTGTCTATGCAGTTATTGATGAAACAGTTAAAAGTATTACATTTTATTGGTAGTTTACTCGTGTCTTTTATTTACTCATGAATGATGCTGAAAAGGCCTAAAGCAAAACTTAAACTTTCAACTTAAGTAATCCCCGAGCAATATAGCATCGAGCCCCGATGAGATACCCTTCATCGTCATCTATATGGACACTTTTAACGTATTCCCTGGGAATACCATATAGTACCCAAGCCCCTTTCCCCTGGGGATTGGTGGCGGGGTTTCACTTGTCTCAAATCAACACCCCTGGGGTGTGCTTACTGTGTACGGATAAGCCTCCGCACTGGCTTACGATTTTGCCGTCGTATCGGTCACGGATATCCTGCCGTGTCAGTCGTGGATATCCCGCCACGTCGGTGGGGTACCCTATCAAACCTCAAATAACAAAAATATCGGTGCCTTACATATAGTTATTCACCGTGTAAGTGTGCTATCTTATATCAGTTAGGCCCTATCAAACATGATTCAATCTTGGATACATCCCTGGGATGTATCCATTTACTTGCATCACACCTGATGTTCTTATCTCTTCACTTCATCATCCCCTGGGGATGGCTCATTATAATTACTTTTATGGATGTCACACACACACACTTTTCACAATTCTTAAGTAATAAAACATTTGAATTGAATTCTATATCACTACATACATGCTCTTGTAAAATAAAGTACATGTTCAAGGTGTTCCCTACCTCAAGTCTTTGTTTGCGCAACGCATCAAGGTCCCATGTGGCTCCTTGCGCATTAGTTCACATGTACCACCTATGGTACCACATAACAGGTGAAACACATCACAAAGGATGCAATAAAGAACGTCCAAGACCCTCCAAGAATCTTAAGGTCAAATTCAAAAGTTAACATAATTTATCTCAGTCGATTAATCGAACTCCAAAATCGATTAATCGAATCTGATTCGATTAATCGATTTCCAAAATCGATTAATCGAAAGTCAATATCGATTAATCGATTCTCACATCAATTAATCGAGATTTTCATTCGATTAATCAAATACTAATTCGATTAATCGAAATTCTCTGTTCAGCCAAGTCGATTCTCAATTCGAGTAATCGAGTTCCTAAAATCGATTAATCGATCCAAAATTGATTAATCGAAAATTGAAATCGATTAATCGAAATCCCATTTCGATTAGTCGATTTTCTCCAAGTCATTTCCTCCAGCCCCTGGGGTCCACTGGAGGTTCCCAGTCGATTAATCGATACCTAAATCGATTAATCGAAATCCAAAGTCGATTAATTGAACTCCAATTCGATTAATCGAAATCGAGGTCCACTGACTTTTCAACTTCCTGGCCAATTTCGATTAATCGAAACCCAATTTTGATTAATCAAATTTTTTGGTCATTTTCTTCTCAATCTTTTTCCACACTTTTTCCTCTATTTTTCTAAACCATTTACCTATGATTTACACCATTTTCAACTACAATGTAACCTCTACAATTTATGCATTTCATTCACAAAAGTTTACCTTGAATCAATCTCAAATTGATTTCAAATCCAGTGGTTGGAAGTCTAGGGTTCCAGCTTTGCTTCTAGCGGATCCCTCGCGTCGAATCCGACGTTTATTGCTCGAATCTCCCTTCCTCAACTAGCATTTACTCCTTGTATTAATCACCCTCTTTACTCCTCTCTCTCTCTCTTCTTTACTTCTCTCTCAACAACCAAACTATTGATTTTAGGGTTATTAAGCCCTTTTTATCTCCCCCCTAGCTTGTGTGTTGAGCACATGCACCTCAATAGGTGTATGTGACTTCAGATTCACAACACACACCACATGGTTTCACAACCATCTCATCTCATTCACTCATCACACTCTACGCTAACTGTCGAACTCCTACTTGGTCAAACCTGTGACCGATCGGGCACGGATCCCGAGGTCATAGTTTAGCGTGATTTTTCGGGCTATTACATCCTCCCCACCTTGGAAATTTTCGTCCTCGAAAATAACCCAAGGCTCATCGGTGTGGGTCTCTCTCCCCCCCCACACCCTCAGGTGAGGTGGTCCCATTTACTCAGACACATTTAGGTATTTACCAATACAAGCATGGAAGTACATTAACAAAATGAAACAATTGCTACCAAAAGTCTTATTTATATTTAAAATTTGGAAATTTACAATGTCAGATAAGTTGGCGTACAAAAATAATCTACAGATATACACTGACGACTCTAAATATATAGAGTAGGTGCTCCATCCGAGGTGACGATGCAGTGGTGCTGGTCATTCTGGCCGTGGCTGGGTCATGCATGGTGGTGGACTGGTGGAAGCGTCTCGGGCATGAGCGAAGGCAGATGTGGAAGGAACCGCGTCTGCAGTGGTGGGATGGAAGACGGGTCCTCTGTGGAAGGGTCAGGCGTCCCTCCACCTCTGGGCGAGGTGGCGGTAGTCGGAGTAGATGTGGCGTCGTGGTGTGAAAGAGGAGGAAGTTCATCCTCCGGTTCATGTTCATTGTTGGCCTCCATATGGCCAACACCTCTATGGTCGGCCAGATGATGTGGCCAGGCAGTAGGAACGAGGTAGGTGTCGCGGGCGCGAGTGGGGCGGTGGTGTCGGTGAGGAGCCCTCTCCACGGATGGCTCGGTGGGGAGGTGTGCCCCACCGGTGGGTCCGTGGTGGTGGGGGTGGTGGCGGTGCTCTGCTGCTGCTTCTTTGGGGCTCTGGGCGGGACCCGGGCAGTAGGGTCCGCTTTAGTAGGTTATAGCTACGGGTCCATGAAGACGTAGAGAATGTCTTCACGCAGTCCGTAGCCCTCATCTCGTGAGGAGAGTCGGTGTAGGAGGGATCGTCGGAGTAGCACTCCAACATGCTCCATATAAGGCGAGCGTAGGCATCTTCTCCTTGGGCCTTAGGTTGCCCTTCATCGACTTGCCTTTATATACCTCATCCCTCAAGGATGAGCGGGGTGGCATCAAACCACCGGCCACGAGAGGCGAGTAAAGTGCCTGCTGCACTTTCTCCACGCGCTCGGTATCGTGGCGCATAGGGTAGAGGTTGCACTTGACCACTGAGTCAAGCATCCACATATAGTGGGGAAGGTCAACCCTCTTGATGGAGGAGCTCGACCCCTTCTTGCCATTGGTCATGCGAGTCATGACCTCCTTGAAGTGATGTTCCTCCTCAAAGGGTGGGAATAGGGTAGTCTCGGGGGTGAAATCGAGGTAGCACTCGAGCACCTCGTGTATGTGGCAACGAGTGATCGTGTAGTCGCGACCCTCAATAGTGGTCTTGATCACATCGTCGGTCGGGCCGTCCACAAGCCCTTGATAGAATAATCTCACCAATCTAGGGTAGTAAGAACCCTGGATTGGTTTGAGAAGGTTGCCAAGACCGGCATTATTTAGGTAGTTTCGAGCCCATTGGGTCTCACCCGGCACATCGGGATTGGTGAAAAGGGTTGGGTCAATGATGTATTCGACCTCAAAGGTCTTTGCGGCCCACCATTCATTTGGTTGTATCACATTAGTTGGTGGTGGTGGCATGGGCGTGGACTCGCGGGAAGACTCGCGCATAGATGCGCTCGTCGAACCGGAGGTGGTCTCCGATGTCGACGGTGACGGAGTCCTCACCAGCGATGGGGTAGGTGGTGGTGGCGCGACGTTCTTACGCCGAACCGGGAGCTTAGAGGTTGCCTTCTTCGAAGACAACCGGGTTTTGGGCGGCATGGTTGGTGAAATAGTAAGAATCTAGGGTTTTTATAGTTCAAATTGAAGGAAAAAGTACGAATCTAGGGTTTACCTTAGGTTTCGATCTGAAATGGGGCGATCTTAGTTGAAAATCGACGGAGAATGCTCAAAACCCTAGCTCGGATGGATGGCTGGAGAAGAAGGAGAAAAGGCGCTCAAAAACTCAAGGTGCAAATGATTCGAATGGGAAAGAAAATCCCCAATTTTATATATATAGGCTCCGACTCGATTAATCGAAATCAAGAATCGATTAATCGAGATTCAAAACTAGGTTAAGCCGCGTAAAATCGATTAATCGATTTCCCAAATCGATCAATTGAAAGTTAAATTCGATTAATCGAAATCGTATCTGTTTAAAAATTTAAGTTTTTGAGCTCACTGGCGCGAGCCAGTCGATTAATCGAAATTCCAAAATTGATTAATCGAATTTCACTTCGATTAATCGAAATCGTGCAGTAACTTTTAAATTTCTAGAATTCCTTAAGTTATTCAATTAATCGAAATCCATTTCGATTAATCAAAATTTCAAAATCGATTAATCGAAATTCACTTCGATTAATCGAAATCGTCTATCTGACTTCAATTTCTTCCAAGTCCCTTTAGTAAATCGATTAATCGAGATCCAGTTCGATTAATCGAAATCCAAAATCGATTAATCGACACTGCTTCGATTAATCGAAATTTCATTAATTTACTCCCAATTCTTCTAACATTCCCAGTTTGTTCGATTAATCGAACTTGCAGTTCGATTACTCGAATTCCAAATTCGATTAATCGAATTCCCAAAATCGATTAATCGATCCCAAATCGATTAATCGAAATTATAACTCGATCAATCGAAATGTCATTCTATGTATATTCTAACTCTCAATTCCATTTCCAGTCACTGGCACATGCCAGTCGACTAATCAAACAAAATCGATTAATCGAAATTCCAAATCGATTAATCGATTTGAAATTCGATTAATCGGTCTTGCCCAATTTCTTCAGACTTTCAGGTTCTTTTTGGTTCTTTGATTATTTTTGACAATTTATGACATCAAGTGGTTCGTAGATCCATAAAGACACATTCACTTGGTCATGCACATACAAAAACTGTTCCTTTAGTCATACTTTTGAGCAAAATTTCCATCAAATTACAAGGATCGTGGAGATTCCACGAATACGTTTGTGGTTTACATTGAATTCTCACGTCGTTGGAAACAAGGCTGGATATTGTTCTTTCACATCGGCCTCTCGTTCCCAAGTAGCCTCTTCTTTTGGATGATTGTTCCACCGAACAAGCACTAAGGGAATCACTTTAGTGTGCAGTACTTGTTCCTTTCGATCCAAGATTTCCACTGGTTCCTCTATCATGCTCATGTCCTCACACATCTCTATAGGTTGCTTTCCTAATACATGAGACGGATCATTTACGTACTTCCTGAGCATCGATATGTGGAAAATGTTATGTACTCGATCAAACAACGGTGGTAAACTAATGCGATACGCAACTTCACCTACGCGTCCCAAAATTTCGAATGGTCCAACATAACGTGGACTTAACTTCCCTCTCTTGCCAAATCTCATTACACCTTTCATAGGTGACACTTTCACAAACACGTGCTCGCCCACTTTATAGTCGACACTTGTCCGCTTCATATTGGCGTAACTTTTCTGTCTACTCTGTGCTGACTTCAGCCTTTCTCTGATAATTCGAACAACGGTAGCGTTATCTTCAAGTAGTTTTGGTCCTAACATAAATTTCTCACCTGTTTCCTCCCAATTGAGGGGTGATTTGCATCGTCGTCCATACAGAGCTTCATACGGTGCCATGCCAATGCTCGTTTGGAAACTGTTGTTGTATGCGAACTCGAGCATCGGTAGATACTCATCCCAGTATCCTTGCATATCAAGCATGCATGCTCTGAGCATGTCTTCTATTACTTGGTTCACTCGCTCTGTCTGACCATCAGTTTGAGGATGGAAAGCTGAACTAAAGTCTAGTCGTGTTCCCATTCCTTCTTGAAATTTCTTCCAAAACTTGGACGTATATAGTGGGTCACGATCTGAAACGATGCTGCTTGGAATCCCATGTAATCTTATAATCTCCTTCATGTATAAGTCTGCCAGTCTTCCTGCTGTATACGTAGTATTGTACGGCAAAAAGTGCACTGATTTGGTCAATCGGTCTACGACGACCCAAATGGCATTGTGTCTCTTGGCAGTACGGGGTAATCCAACAATGAAGTCCATCGAGATTGATTCCCACTTCCATTCTGGGATTGGTAAAGGTTGCAATAGTCCAGCAGGATGTCTATGATCAACCTTCACTTGCTGACAAGTCAAACACCGTGATACGTATTCGGCCACGTCTTGCTTCAGTCCTCTCCACCAGTAGTTCTTTTTCAAATCTTGGTACATTTTGGTGCTACCAGGGTGGATAGCATAATTTGACTTATGGGCTTCATCAAGAATCGTTCGTCTTAGATCGGCATTGTCCGGAATGCATAGACGGCCTTTAAACAATAAGGAACCATCTTCTTTAACCGAGAAGTCCGACCTAATGCCTTCCTTCACGTCTTGATGAATCTTTGTCAATGCCGGATCATTCATCTGTAGATCGTGGATATGCTCAAATATCACTGCCTTTACTGATATGTTAGCCAAAAAGGATCCGGTGGCTTTTGACTCAATGTTCGCATCATAGAATGCCAGGTCTTCCAATAATTTCCATCGGTGCATACCCAAAATCAAACAAGCTAACTGAGCTGAACCTTTCCGACTCAATGTATCAGCTACAACATTCGCCTTGCCTGGATGGTATTGTATGGAGCAATCGTAATCCTTGAGGAATTCCATCCACCTGCGCTGTCTCATGTTGAGCTCTTTCTGTGTAAACAGGTATCGGAGGCTCTTATGATCGGTGAAAATTTTAAAAGTCTCACCATACAAGTAATGTCTCCAAATCTTCAGCGCAAAAATGACTGCTGCTAGTTCCAAGTCATGAGTCGGGTAATTTTTCTCGTGTTCTTTCAGCTGTCTTGATCCGTAAGCTATCACCTTCTTGTATTGGTTGAGTACACAACCAAGGCCATTATATGACGCGTCGCTGTACACGGCGTATCCTCCACTGCCTGAAGGAATCTCTAGCACTGGAGCCGAAGTGAGTCTCGTTTTGAGTTCTTGAAAACTCTTCTCGCATGCCTCACTCCACTCAAACCTTGAATCTTTTCGTGTCAGCTTTGTGAGAGGTCCCGATATCTTTGAAAACCCCTCGTGCGTCGATAATAGCCTAAGCCCAGAAAACTTGGACATCGGTCAACCTTTGTTTTGGTTGGTCCCATTTAACCATCGCTTTATCTTTCTTTGGATCTACAAGGACACCATGCTTTGAGACGACATGTCCCAAAAGCTAACCTCTTCCAACCAAAACTCACATTTCTTTGAGTTTGGCGTACAATTAATTGTTCACGTAGCGTCTGTAGAGCAATCCTCAAATGTTCTTCGTGTTCCGTCTTGGATTTGGAGTATATTAAAATATCATCGACAAACACTACGACGCAGGAGTTGAAGTGTGGTTTAAACACTCGGTTCATCAGATCCATAAACGACGCCGGAGCATTCGTCAATCCAAACGGCATCACAAGGAATTCATAGTGTCCATACCGTGTCTGGAAAGCTGTCTTCTGAATGTCCTCAGCCTTGACTCGCAACTGATGATACCCAGATCTCAGGTCGATCTTGGAAAAATACCTTGCTCCTTGCAGTTGGTCGAATAGATCGTCAATTCTAGGCAAAGGGTAGCGGTTCTTCACAGTGAGTTTGTTCAATTGTCGATAGTCAATGCATAGCCGCATTGACCCATCCTTCTTCTTAATAAACAAGACCGGTGCTCCCCATGGAGACACGCTCGGTCTAACAAACCCCTTGTCCATAAGTTCTTGTAGTTGTTCCTTCAACTCCTTTAACTCGTGAGAGCCATTCTATAAGGTGCTTTTGAAATAGGCTCCGTTCCTGGTGCTAAGTCAATGGCGAATTCTACTTCTCTTTCTGGAGGTAACCCAGGTAATTCCTCTGGAAATACGTCAGCGAAGTCTCGCACAACTGTTATCTCAGAAATGACGTTCTTTTCTTCCTTGTCCTCCTTTAAGAAAGCTAAGCATCCACAACCCTTTTCGATCATTTTCTCGGCCCCTTCTCTGAGATCATTACAGATGACGACGACCTCACTCATTGAAACCAAACGATCTCTTGTGTTGGGTGCGAAAATGACTACCTTGTTCTTGCAATCGGTTGCACAATCTTTGTCGCCAAGTCCATGCCAAGGATCACATCAAACCCTTGCATGTCTAACAGTATCAACTTTGCTTCTAATTCATGCACCTCTAAGTCTCGAACTGCTACAATGATGGATTTGCAAGCTAACTCCGTGTCTACTAACTCTCCAGTCGGAATAGACACAGATAGGATGAAATCAACGTCTGGAACAATCTTCATCTTCTTGGCGAAAGCATGGAGTGGCGAATGAGTGGGTAGACCACAGGTCTATCAACACTTTCGGCGTCATATCCACCAAGCATCCTTTTTCATATATATTTAACCTATAGTATATATACATACAATAATTTACACATCAATTTACACTCTTAATTCACATACAACTTTTTATATTGAGAAAGAATCTATACAATTCCTAATGCATGCTCCTTCTCTATCTAAAATTTTAATGAAATGAAAATTTTCTTTAATTTTAACGAGTCTCACCTTGGATGACGTCATGCACGTTCTCTCGCTTCGAAAGCAAAGGATCGCATAGGCTCTCCCCTGAACGATCGGCTTCCTTGCTTGAATGGGTCGTGGTGCTGCAACTGAAACCGTCTTTCTCTTATCCATCTCGGGGCAATCCTTGATCAAGTGGCCCACCTTGCCACATCGGAAACAACCCCTAGTTCCCAATCTACAATCCAATCCGTCTATGAGGCTTGCCACACTTTGCGCAAGTCTCCCGAGGTGCGGAAGAAACAGTACGAGAACCCTGTGTGACAGTGGCGCCAGTAGACATGGCAGGGCTCTCATAGCGAAAAGGTCTCCCCGACGCAAGTAATGGAAACCTCTGTTGGTGTTGTTGTTGCGTCTTCAAACCCCTTGAAACCTGTGGTCTCGATTTTGGGCTAGAACCTCGGCTTTTGTTCACGGTTCGTAGGCCCCGTCCTTCCTTGTTCATTTCCTCCTCTCGCTCTCTCGCTATATCTATTTGTATTCTCCTCTTCAACCACTAGTGCTTTACTCATGACCTCTTCATAGGTCCTCAGGCTGAAACGAGACTACGCCTCCCTAACTTCGCTTCAAACCTTGTCGAAACCTCTTGGACTACATCACTTGATGTGACGTGTCCGAGCAAAAAGCAAGTCGTAGAAACTCCACCCCATATTCTCTCACTTGTCATTTTCCTTGCACTAATCAGAAATTGTATCTCAAGTGGTTCCTCACCACTTTGAAAATATTGTTTGTTGAACTCCTCAACAAACTCCTCCCAAGTCCAAGGCAACTCTGGGGTCTCTCGAGCCCGAGTCCGTATCACGGACTTCCACCAAGGCCCACCTCCCCATCCAACATATAAGTGCCCATCTCACACTCTCATCTTCCGTGCATGTTAGCACGCTAAAGACTTTCTCCCGCCATGGTGTCTGCCCCGCCATGTAAAAATGAAGGAGGTCTCATCCTCCTAAACTCGTAAAAGATGAGGCACGGCTTGAGTCCCTCCCATGTGTGGTGTAGGTGGTCATTCTCTTTCTGACGCATAGGCGGTAGCGATGCGGCTTTGTTGTGCCATGTTGTATACACGCCATAGTCTCCATAGTGTGCATCATCCTTTGTCGCCCTATCTTCTCTTCTTCTTCTCTCACTCTCTTGTTCTCTTAGATCTTGATCCTCGGCGATCTCTCATCCTCTTCATTATGTCAGTTTACTACCATCGCCTCGGGCCTCAAAGACTCCTAAAGGCACTCTATTAATAGAAGAGATGTAATCATCTCCACTACGTAGACTCCTCTGTTGGCCTCCCCTTGGTCGGCCTCTTCCTCTAGATGACATTTATGGCTGCATTTGAAACTAAAGTTTCGTTAGCAGAAGCCCCTATGTTCTGACCAAAAGGACGATCGTTAGCTATGCACGGAACATTGGTATATCAAGCATCAAATAAAATAATAAACAAAATTGTAGAATTTAAATCTATATTAAAGTAGTTCTCCAAAAGACAGTTCTACCCTCATGCCTCTGCATGAATGGAGAACCGATCCGAACCATCGACGATAGCAATCATCACGGATGGTTCGTCCCAAAAGAATAATCCCAACTCAATATATACATGGTTAAACAAAACAAGGCTTGACATACCAAGCCGTACAAATCTCTCTCAAAAAGCCCTCAAAGTGGCACAACGGAGTCTTCTAGAAGAAGTCCTTAGGAGGTGGCTCTAACTCGTCTCCGGCCGCAAGGTCCGACTCACCGGGGTCAGCGTCTCCTGAAGCCTTGGCAGCTACTAGTAGTGGACCTGCGACGTATAGTCTATAGGGTGAGCTACATCCTAGCTCAATAGGGAACAAAACACAGTTGAACATATAAATTATTACTCACATATATTCCATGATATGTCATGCATGATGTGTCTATGCAGTTATTGATGAAACAGTTAAAAGTATTATATTTTACTGGTAGTTTACTCATGTCTTTTATTTACTCATGAATGATGCTGAAAAGGCCTAAAGCAAAACTTAAACTTTCAACTTAAGTAATCCCCGAGCAATATAGCATCGAGCCCCGATGAGATACCCTTCATCGTCATCTATATAGACACTTTTAACGTATTCCTTGGGAATACCATATAGTACCCAAGCCCCTTTCCCCTGGGGATTGGTGGCGGGGTTTCACTTGTCTCAAATCAACACTGTGCTATGTAATGGATAAGCCTCACCCTACGGTTTCGCCTCAGATCGGTCACGGATATCCCGGCCGGTCACCGTGGATATCCCATCACGTCGGTGGGGTACCCTATCAAACCTCAAATAACAAAAATATCGGTGCCTTATATATAGTTATTCACCGTGTAAGTGTGCTATCTTATATCAGTTAGGCCCTATCAAACATGATTCAATCTTGGATACATCCCTGGGATGTATCCATTTACTTGCATCACACCTGATGTTCTTATCTCTTCACTTCATCATCCCCTGAGGATGGCTCATTATAATTACTTTTATGGATGTCACACACACACACTTTTTACAATTCTTAAGCAATAAAATATTTGAATTGAATTCTATATCACTACATACATGCTCTTATAAAATAAAGTACATGTTCAAGGTGTTCCCTACCTCAAGTCTTTGTTTGCGCAACGCATCAAGGTCTCACGTGGCTCCTTGTGCATTAGTTCACACGTACCACCTATGGTACCACATAACAGGTGAAACACATCACAAAGGATGCAATAAAAAAGGTCCAAGACCCTCCAAGAATCTTAAGGTCAAACTCAAAAGTTAACATAATTTATCTCAGTCGATTAATCGAACTCCAAAATCGATTAATCGAATTTGATTCGATTAATCGATTAATCGAAAGTCAATATCGATTAATCGATTCTCACATCGATTAATCGAGATTTTCATTCGATTAATCAATACTAATTCGATTAATCGAAATTCTCTGTTCAGCCAAGTCGATTCTCAATTCGAGTAATCGAGTTCCTAAAATCGATTAATCGATCCTAAATCGATTAATCAAAAATTGAAATCGATTAATCGAAATCCCATTTCGATTAGTCGATTTTCCCCAAGTCATTTCCTCCAGCCCCTGGGGTCCACTGGAGGTTCCCAGTCGATTAATCGATACCTAAATCGATTAATCGAAATCCAAAGTCGATTAATCGAACTCCAATTCGATTAATCGAAATCGGGGTCCACTGACTTTTCAACTTCCTGGCCAATTTTGATTAATCGAAACCCAATTTCGATTAATCAAAACCCAATTTCGATTAATCGAAATTGTTAGATTCAGCCCCCTTTTGGCTGTTCTTCTCAATCTTTTTCCACACTTTTTCCTCTATTTTTCTAAACCATTTACCTATGATTTACACCATTTTCAACTACAATCTAACCTCTACAATTTATGCATTTCATTCACAAAAGTTTACCTTGAATCAATCTCAAATTGATTTCAAATCCAGTGGTTGGAAGTCTAGGGTTCCAGCTTTGCTTCTAGCAGATCCCTCGCGTCGAATCCGACGTTTATTGCTCGAATCTCTCTTCCTCAACTAGCATTTACTCCTTGTATTAATCACCCTCTTTACTCCTCTCTCTCTCTTCTTTACTTCTCTCTCAACAACCAAACTATTGATTTTAGGGTTATTAAACCCTTTTTATCTCCCCCCTAGCTTGTGTGTTGAGCACATGCACCTCAATAGTTGTATGTGACTTCAGATTCACAACACACACCACATGGTTTCACAACCATCTCATCTCATTCACTCATCACACTCTACGCTAACTGTCGAACTCCTACTTGGTCAAACCTGTGACCGATCGGGCACGGATCCTGAGGTCATAGTTTAGCGTGATTTTTCGGGCTATTACAATGACCCTCCGTTCGGTCAAGTCATAACACACTAGCTGCTTTCTCAATTTACATTAATAATTGTGATACTAATTGTATCATTATGACTCTCTGTTGGGCCGAGTCACAACACACAAGCAGTACCCACACATAAAATAATAAATAGTGAAACATAATTATCACACAATATTAAGCGATTCATCACCGTTGGACAGGAGTTATCCCTCAAGTCGTGATGTCAACGTTTACTACACACTTTCATTGAATTTGTAACGCGGTCTTTTACAAAACTAAACCTTACTATGAAAATCACGATAATAGGAAAGACAATCACCGTTGGGTAGAAGAATCCTTCCAAGCCATATTTTCTATTTAGATTTGATAATATATATTTTAGATGATCATAAAATGGTTAAAAAAAAAATTAAGCCACTTAAGAGATGCAAGTAATCAAAACTAACTCATGTTGTGAGTAAGTGTGCCAAAAACTAATAATAATCATGAGTAATATTATGTAAGTATCAGCCTTGGTGTTATAGCACAACCTCCAATACCTAACTTTAATTAAAAGCACTCAGATATACAATAATTATTCGATGAAAAATTATCAAAATAACACCAGGTCAAGAAAACGTCACAAAAGAAAGCTTATTGTTAAAAATAGACCTCAAAAATAAATTCAAAATGTCCGAGAAAGTCAAAATTTATATACAATGTCATAAAATTGGACTTATAGATAGCCCAGATATGATCCGAAAAGAATAAGGAATAATATGGGTCACAATTGGGCCTTAAAGACAAACGGGTCGCGTTTAACGGGCCGGATCGGGTCATAAATCATAGGCCGAGAATGGACTGGACCAAACCATGGGCTGGACTGGGTCATGACCCAAGTCTGATTATTGACCGAGCCGAGTCACAGACCGGGTTGGGTCATGAGCCTGTGAACTATACGACGGGTCAGGTCAAATCATATAGAGTTGGGGAAGCACTAGCTTTGGTGCTCCCACTGCACAAGCAATTATTGCTAGGAGGTATTATTTAGTAAGCCACCAACTACTTCTTAAAAAGGAACCACCGACTTTAAGAAACCACCGACCTACGCTACTATGGTCGTCTTCTCCAAAAAAAAAAAAACTAAAGACAAACAAATAGAGACCATATGCCTCTTTTATTGTTTTATTTAATTTAATATTTATTGTAAAGTGGGCTTTATAATTCGATTGAAAAGTGACCATATGCCTCATGACTCATTTCCTGAGTTTCTTCTGAAATGACATGGCGTCTGGGAATCAGAACCCCAAAATAGCCTTCTCAATCCGAATAAATTCATACATCTCATAATCAAAGACTCAAAAAAAAAGTGTGGTAAAAAAAAAATGTGGTTTCATGTGCACGACCAAACATTTCGGCAGCCCAAAACAAGGTACACAAGATAAAACTCATATTCTAATGCTTTGATTGATCAAACACCAGTCATGGCTCTGATATCGATTGATGGGTCTATATGGATCTATCGATCCGACCATCCAAATTTATGCCCTAGGATCTAGGTGTATGATCAATCAAAATAATAAATCGACAATCCATAAATTAAAATATATGTGCGCACCTTGAGTGTGAACCATGAATGATGGGTTGCCGATCTTTAATGATCTCCTCGCTCTCAATACCTCCGAGCTCAATGGGGATGCTTTTGCTAATAAGGAGGGCTGAAGTATGTCTAGCAATCGTTAGGACCAAACACCCCTTATATTTATAGCCAAAAAGTCCTTTCCCATTAAGAACTTGAATTACTAATTATATTGTGATTAGAAATTACAATCATACAATAACTAAAAGACTAACTATTAGTTGCTTATTCTCTACAAATTCACCGAATTAGCAATTATTACATCACAAGATTGATCTTATACCATTCACTGGTCAACGGATTGACCATAGTGACGACTACCAAAATAGAAACTTCTAACACTATCTTCGCACAAAATCCGAAAAGAAATGCCCAGGGGATCCTCGTTTTTATCTTCTGAACCTTCGGACTCTTCCTTCTCTCTAACACAGCTAGCCTTATTAGAATGTATCTTATTTGATAATTACCACACATCAGTTATCTCAACCAAATGTAGTTATCTAAACCAATTGTAACCGCTGAAGATTATATTTGTAATCTTATTTATATACTTTTTTATCAGATTATTGAAAAATACTATAAATAATATAATCAAATCAGATTATTGAAAAACACTGTAAACAATGTAATCGTTTATCTTCTTCTTATTTTTCTTCTTTATTTTATAATTTTAACATGGTATTAGAGATAGGATTGACTCTGTGCGTTTAAGCTGGTCATGGTCCTAACATTACTTCCGCTATCATATTTTCTTGAAATTTTCTAATTCATAAACTTTTCATTTTTCTTTCATCTCTTCTACATAAAATTGATTTATGTAATTTTCATTTTTTTCTCTTCATCTCTTTTGTATTTAGTAAGAGATGCCTTCTTATTCATGTGGATGTATTTTCCACATTGATTTGCTTAGTGGATGTGTATTTTCCACTTTGGTCTTCAATGACCTTTTATATTCCATGTGATGTCTTTTTTCACATTTATTTGGATAATTTATGTAGATGATCATTTTTGTGGATCATTTTTATAATATTGCAATCGTTTTTTTAATTTGGATGGTCTTTTGTGTTATTATGACTATTTTTTTGGTTAGGATATATTATTTTCCTATAATTTCTTGTATATGTATCCAAACACAAGATTTGATTAATCCTGCATTTTCCCAGCTAATAATGTGGTTATCCAAATAGTGAAAAACAAAGGGAAACAAAGGAATCCCATGGTTTCCTATAACTTAAGTATCTATGGGGAAAATATAAGAATATTATTTTACTTTCCAAAATTTCCCGTGTTTTCATCCAAACATGCCCTAATAGTGTCAATCATTGAAAAATTATATAAAGAAACCAAATATAATGTTATCATCCATTTTTACGACTTTGCAGCATATTGAAGTCCTTGTATGTCACAAAGTCAAGTGAATGTGCAATCCATTTTCCCATAATGGATGGTCAACTCATCATAAGCAAATTTATTTTTCAATTACTTTTTAAGGCTTGTGTAACATGAAATAAAAATTGACCATCCGATGATACACCAATGATATCAAGATCTATTATGTGAAAATTTAAGTTTAAAGAAAAAAGATCTCCATCATTTGATTCGTGCAAATAAAAGTACTCATGTTTTAAAAGATTTTTTCAATGGTCCTGATCATCTGATCATTTAATAAGATGGAAGCTCGCAGCCAATTAATATGAATCTAGGTTATAAGAAACCACTATCCTTTTTATTATTTTATATATAATTTTGGAAGTTCTTTTCAAATAAATTATGCATTAATTTTATTTCATTTAGTCACCTTTGCAAATAAAATAAATTTGGATAAAATTTGATTAATGAATCCTAATTGTTCTATTAATGGCATATCATAAAATTTTATGCATATTTAATATTTATACAAACAAATAATCTGATTGAATGGTTAGAAAACTTTCGATCGATTGTACTAAACCAAGGCCCACCATCCAATAGGTAATCTGAGATCGAATGGTGTCAGAATGAGTTGGCCTATGGGATTGAGTGAAGTGCACACAAAAGAAGTGTATTAGGTAGGGAGAATGGGCTGGGTAGCCCACCTGGCTCGTTATGCCCATCCCATTTCAAAGTGGGTTTGGCCTTGATCATAAAGCCTAAGCTTGATAATTAAACAGGTCGGGCTCGAGCCTAATCCCCTAAATCCATCAGGCTCTCATATTGATATCTTCCTTCACCAATCTCATGCCATCCATTTAAAGTAGAATAAATCATGCATCTCTCTTAATTATGTCTAGTCTACTAATTATAAAATTCCAAATATGAATTCATATTCTCAATAAAAAAGACTTTGAAGCTTCGTGAAGATTTCCATGAGTTTGAAAGGACAAAGGACTCCTTATCTCCCCTTCTCTTATCCCATTCATGCAGCTCATCTAAGAATAAATGGGCCTGTGACAGCCCGATTTTTCCCGATTTCACAAAAACTTGTACAATATTTTTTTTTTCTTACATCATAAACTCAAGAAAAATCGGACCGTCGGATCGCACATATCACGATCCGAATACAGAAATTACTTGGTATGCCAAGAAAAGTAGAGTCAAAGTAAAATATTACAACAATAAATATTCTTCTATACATAAAAACTGAATAAAATAGGCCCACAAGAAAATCACCGGTGATGGCCGACCATCACCTAAACAGTGGCTTCAACAACATACCTACAGAATGAGTCTTAATACAGTAATAAATCCTCGGACATACCAAGTCCATAATCCAAAAGACCTCAAAACATTCATTATACAAACCCAAAACATACCCATATCTAAAGCTCACATAAGGTAAAAATCCTCAAACGGGAGATCCCAAGCCTTTCTCTGTAGCTGGATCTAGATCTACACCTGTACCTGTGACGTATAATCGAGGAATGAGCTACATCCTAGCCCAATAAAGAAATAACTGAACATGTAAAGCTATTGTACTCACACATATTTCATGACATAAGCGAAACATGATCTCATAAGCTGAAACAGTTTAAAAGCATTTAAATTATCAAAAGCATGAACTGAATGCACATATCATATCTTATCTTTTCATATTACATATCTTATCTTTTACTTAACTTGTTCTCATATCATAGAAGACTTATGTCACAAACTTAAATCATATAACTTAAATAATCCCCGAGCAATATAGCATCGAGCTCCGATGGAATACCCTCTATCGTCGTTCAATTGAACTATGTTTCAACTAAATACAAGCTCAAGTCCCATTCACCGAGGCGACTTGGCATACCCATTACCCTCGTGGTAATTTCATTACATACGGATTGGCCACCGTAGCGGTCACGTATATTCTGCAGAGCCAGTCACTGGTATACCGTCGTGTCGGTGGGATATTTTACGAACCTCAAATCAATTGTGTAAAATACATATAGTTCTTCATCATGTACTTATGCTAAATATAATATTCAAAGTTTGTTCAATTCTCATTCACATGGTTTCACATCACCTGGATGTTCACATTGACTACACATCCTTGGGATGTCACATACTCATATGCATCACCTGGATGCTCACAACACATATACATCCCTGGGATGTCACATACTCATATGATTACTGATTTCTTACTTAGTGTACACACACATACCTTAAATTTACATGCTTAAACTCAATTTCGAAAACTCGTATTACAACATATTTAATTTTACACACACATATCACTACACATATGCTATTGTAATCAAGAGTACATGTCAAGAATTTTTCCTACCTCACGTACGGAGCCGTTCAAAGCGACACCACAGTCCTTATCGACGGCTTTCCGCCCTCAATCTACATCACAAACACACCATGATGCATCAAAGATTAACTCTACTCACTAAAAACCTAGACTTATTTAAATGTTTCTAAAAAACGAGGCAGAAATGGGTAAGTTCATGCTAATATAGAGTTTGATATAACTTTGCTCCTAAATTTTGACCTTTAAATATTTAGATTCTCGAAATGATTAAATCACAAAAGTTGTAGAGTTCGTTGTCCTCTTTCTAATACCATAAGAATTGCGTAAATCAGAGTTTGAAGTAAAACGTTACGGCTGAAATACCGAAGTAGTGTCGGCAAGCACAGCCAAAATCGATTAATCGATCCCAAATCGATTAATCGGTTTTTTCTAACCTCCAAACTTTCTAGCCACTGGGAGTACCTAGTCAATTAATCGACTCCAAGTCGATTAATCTAAACCAAAAATCAATTAATCGAAATTTAATTCGATTAATTGATTTCGTGCTACAGTACACAAATTTGCTTTCTGTCAAAGATCGATTAATCGAATTTTAAATCGACTAATCGATTTTAATAGAAAATCAGCCCTCTTCATGCTGTTCATCTAGCTTTCTTTTCTCTCTAATTTTCCTCTCTCCATTTCTTTAACTCATCATTTATTCACTAAATCAAAGCTCACACATCATACACATCGCAATGTAATAAAGCCTTAACACAAATCCATCTTATGATTGATTCAATGACTTGGATCAATGGTTAGGGTTCCTAGCCTCAACTCCACGTGATCCCATGTATGATTCCTTCGGAATTTAAAGCTCGTGTACGGTCTTCAATCTGCAATCCCACGCACAAATCTTTTGCATTTACTACTAAACATTTCCTCTTCTTTCTCTCTAACTTTCCTCTCTCCCTCCTTTGTTAAATTTCTAATCACTAACCAAAATCAAAGAGAAATAAGTTTTCTTAGCTTTTAACCTATTTAATCAAATCACTTATTTGGTGTAAAACACATACACCCACAACATGTGTATATGACCTTATCAACAGATCTAACACCACATATACACGTGTACTTTCACCTCAAACCTAATTTAACCTAAGTAATCAAGTTGACTTTCACTTGATCGCATAAGTGATCTGGCGGGCACGCATCCCGAGGTATACAATTTAAAGTCGGGTATATATCCCGAGGTACACTCTTTAAAGTCAAAATTTTCAGGATGTTACAGGGCCGGTCAGGCTTAGATTTTGAAAGTTTGTTGTGGGCCGGGCTTGTGCATGAAATCATAAGCCCACCATGGGCTGGAACCGAGCTTGGGCCAAGTTTAAATTTTTCTATCCAGTCTTGGATAAATACTCGAACCCAGCCCGAAAGGGCATTTGCTTGACTCGACCCAATAAGTCAAGCTAATATTCTTTTAAGTTCTCTTTATATGGCCATTCGGCCAAGACAACATCGAGAACCGAGGTGCAGATACATATACACATGTGACAGTTGCAAAGCATTGTGAAGGAGCACCAACCATAATGGTAAGGGTTAACTAACAAAACCCAACCCACACCTTGTAAAGACAAGGGTAAAAAACAACATGGAGGACGAGAATTGAACCCATGACCAACTCCCTCACATTAGAGAGAGCGTACCAACTGGGCTAATGATATGTAACTATTTAAAAAGTTATATATCCATGTTCTCTTTCCTCTCGGACTAGGTGTTGAAGCTTTTTAGTGCTTCCCCCTTTCTCTCACTCTGTATCGAAAAATAATTTACTATGTGTTTCTTATCGAATGTAATCTTCTCTTGTCAACAACCATGGTAGCAATCGTCTTCGTTTTCGACCTTTTACAAGAAAAAATCTCAGGCTGCGTTTGGGTTAGCCCTTTTGGGGCAAAGAGCAACTCTTTCACTTTTTTACTTCGACAAAGAACTACTTTTACATTTGGTAACATAGGTCTTTGCCTCATTTATTTTGACGGGGAGCTATTTTAAGTGATACAACTACTCTATGCTTGCTTTATTTTAGAGCAGATTTTATCTGCTTTGACAAAAAGCAGACAAAGAGCTGCTTTTGCTCTTACAAGATCTAACTCAAACTCAACCTCAGGAACTCTGTAAATATGATGGTTTGGAAATGTTTTAATAATTCGCAAATAAAATTTCTACCATCCACCATTATTAGAAATGTTTTCTAATATTTTCTAATATTTAATACAAATGTGTCCATTGTGGACATAAATTAATAGAAGGGCAACTTACAAAAATATTATTCGACCAAATTTTGATGACTAATAAGGTTAATTTTTTATAATCAAAATATTTAAACTTAGGCGGTAAACAAGTTAATTAAGGATATTTTAGTACCATGTTATGAAATATGTCACGTAAATCTAAACTTTTGCAATGCCATCAGTGCAAGTGTCACTCAACGTCTTAGCACATAATATGACACAAAACATTCTGGTAACAAGTCCTTAATAGATGCCATTTGTACTCGGTAAGGGTGATGTTCAAGTTCATTTGTGCACATCTCATATTTGGTCCTGAGTCTGAGAACCCTTTAATAGACAAGTTCATTTCTTACATATGGAGGAGGCAAAGGCTAAAATATGGTCATAAAATTAGGGAGCCATTACTTGCACTCAGAAATTTGACCCTTGCACTAAAGTTAAAAAAATAATTTATATTTTAAGGACATGTGACATGTGAAAACACAATCTAGGCTGTCTATTTAAAGTTCATGATCTATAGATCCTTAGTGGTTAAGATTAGAGCAAAAAACAATATTTATCATATGATCTATTATAGTCAACCGTTGAATCAAATAATAGCTTTTGACTATTTTTAATCATATGATGAAAATTATATTTCGTGTTAATCTTTTGCACTTAATATCTTTAAAAGACTGCCTCCAAATCAAATGATTTAGATAGTATTTTCATATAGTAGCGGTCACCAAACTTGTAAGTCTTAAACTTGGTGCAAGGGTTAAATTTCGTAATGGCTCCCTAAAATTATTAGCTATTAATATATTATGTGTCAAATTGTCCATATTGTCAGGATGGCCGAGTGGTCTAAGGCGCCAGACTCAAGTTCTGGTCTTCGAGAGAGGGCGTGGGTTCAAATCCCACTTCTGACAGCTTTTTATAATAAATTCGTTTTTAATTCTTTTAAAATCAAAGCTAATAAAAATGTAAAGCCAAATTTAAAATAGATCTTGTAACGAGTCACTGATCTTAGACACGTGGCACCTAATTTTCATAGGGATAATGGCTCTTGAGTCTTGATCGGCATTTAAACACCAAAATGATGTTCGATTGATCTTACACCATTATAATTAGATTTTGATCTCACACCACTTAAGTGTGATTTGTCAATATGTTATGCGTGATCAATCTAAATTGCCCACATGACAATCTATTATTAGAACATATCTCAGCTCAAAGATTTGAAACATGTCTCCGAACCATCCAAGTGATGAACTTTAATGATTAGCTATTAAAATTAAAATTAATGATTGATATTATAATCCACAACTCAAATGATTTAAATCTACATTAAACACATTACATTTTTGGATTATTGCTATTCAATCTCTGATCTATCATTTTGACGGTATGAGTCACCGACATCTTAATCAGAGAAATTTTTGGTCCTTTGCATATGAAAAAGGATACGACTCTCCTGATCGTTTGCTTATGAGTTAAAGATCCAAAGTTCAAATATATTGAATTAAAGTGTGTCCACAAATCAAACTATTGAAAGATTTGAAACATATATCTATATATTAAAAATGAACAATTTGTTTATATTTTTTGAAGATGGTAATTTAAGTGCACCAGTTGTTGGTTAAAATCTTCTAATCACTTTGATTTTTTTGGCTGAAAAGCCTGTCGAGGATGGGCTCCTAATTGAACTACTTGGGTTGATCATACATGTGTGTCACATGGCATAACGGCGGATGGTAATGTCACAATCTATTCGGCGATATGTTTCGATTTTTCGACAAATCGATACGTATCAGTATCCAACTCGGGTCTTGGCATCGGCTGATACCTCTATTTATTTATTTTTAAATAGACCGATACATATCGGTATCGGCCGATTCGATATCGGTTCTCCATGAACCGATACCGAGTTTGACACCTTGCTACTAAGTGCTAATCCCAAGCCCGAACTGCCTGAGCCAAGCTTGATTATATTAAAGAAAAAGACCAAGCAGGCCCGGATCAGCCCTGGCCCGAACCGGATTCAAGTTGGGTTTGGTTTGAGTAGTATGACGCAATTCATACTGAGTCAAGATCGATTTATAATCCGGCCTGCTTGGTTGGGCCTAATTCTTAGGGCAAAAATAATTGGGCCTACCAAACGCGCAATCCAGCCCTTAGTAGGTTGCACTACAAAAATTAAAATTATTAGCTGCAGATTTTTTTTGTAAATAGTGACAGATTTTGGCTAGTCTTATTCTGCAAACAAAATCTTTAAAAAAAACTAACTGAGCATACAGCAAAGTCAGGATGGCCGAGTGGTCTAAGGCGCCAGACTCAAGTTCTGGTCTTCGAAAGAGGGCGTGGGTTCAAATCCCACTTCTGACATATTATTATGCTTGTGCATTCAAAATCTGTGGAAGTCAGGTTATTGCAATTTTTGTCCTATTAATCCTGGCCATCAGTGGATTGGATGGCTAGGATTCATTTCCCTCTCACTAAAAGTTTATGAAGCTGGAATTTGGAAATATTATTTACAAATACTGATTATTTAATGGCTAGGATTGACTGCATAACTGCAACCCAGCTTGTTATGGAGTTGGCTCCATTATTATGGGAGCCATTACTTGCACTTGGAAAGTTGCCTCACGGACATGTGACTTGTAAAATTACAATTTGGGCCGTCTGATTTGAATTTTAGGATCTATAGATATCTAGTACATAAGATGAGACCAAATATGAAACTTGTCATATGATCTATTGTAGGTAATTGTTGAACAGCATAATAACCTTTGACTACATTTAATTTTTGTGCATTCAAAATCTGTGGAAGTCAGGTTATTGCAATTTTTGTCCTATTAATCCTGGCCATCAGTGGATTGGATGGCTAGGATTCATTTCCCTCTGACTAAAAGTTTATGAAGCTGGAATTTGGAAATATTATTTACAAATACTGATTATTTAATGGCTAGGATTGACTGCATAACTGCAACCCAGCTTGTTATGGAGTTGGCTCCATTATTATGGGAGCCATTACTTGCACTTGGAAAGTTGCCTCACGGACATGTGACTTGTAAAATTACAATTTGGGCCGTCTGATTTGAATTTTAGGATCTATAGATATCTAGTACATAAGATGAGACCAAATATGAAACTTGTCATATGATCTATTGTAGGTAATTGTTGAACAGCATAATAACCTTTGACTACATTTAATCATATGATGAAGATTATATTTGTTCTAATTTTTTACAATTAATGTTTTTAAATCATACCCTTAAAATCAATGAAATTTGTGCACATCAAACAGTCACCCATACGTGTCGATTGCCGTGTTCACCTATGATGGGTGGACACCCATTGTATACTCACTCTTTTTTTTAAATCCTTCCTAAACATTTTTCAATATCTTATAATTCATTTAATATACTTAAAATTTAGGGCACTTAGCGAAAAGAGGATTTATGTTGTAAAAGTTTGGCACTATTATATTACTTCAAAAACTTTTGTGTAATTAAGATTGCACGGATTTTTTGGGTTCAAAATTTTGAGTATTAACGGATTTCAAACTACTATTCACGGATTTTAAGGACACCAGAATAGGGTGCATCCTGATTATGCAAAACTTTTCCGTTTCGGTATATTACTGCAAGACTTTATATTCCCAATCCTGTTTTTGTAATTATGCCTAAAATTTATATAAATGAAGAGGCCCAAGACTCTAAAACCACGCCAGTTGGGCATTATCTGCCTTCCATCATGACGTCTATCAGGTGTCACTCAAAAACTTTGGGGACGATATGATACATATCTAGGGTTAAAAATATGGGTAAAGATAAATAAAACTAATACACCAAATTTATGGGGCATCACCTTAACTTTGACCCATCAAATGAAGGTCCAAAAAGTTTTAAAAAGGCTTTTTTTTTTTTAAATCACATGCCCAATGGTTGATCAACCCAAAACGGGTGTTGTTTTGGGTTGATCATGCCATGTGGCATGTGACAATGCGACCAATTGATCATGACATGTGGCAGTTGTTGTTTAGGGAAAAAAACAATCGAAAATGGGTGCAAACAACAATTATTTTTTTTTGAACTCAAATTGAAGCAAACATAATCGAATACCGAAAAATTCGGTTTCAATACACTGAATTCCTCAAACACATAAACTGTTCTCGAATCGAAACCGAATTTTCGGTGTTCGGTTCGGTTTGCTTTGGTTTGGGTTCATAAAAAAAAAATTGAAAATGGGTGCAACCAATAATTTTTTTTTTCGAACCAAAACCGAAGCAAACCGAACCGAACACCAAAAAATTCGGTTACGATACACCGAATTCCTCCATCACATAAACTGTTCCCGAACCGAAACCGAAAATTCAGTGTTCGGCTCGGTTTGGGTTTAGAAAAATAAAATAAAATTGAAAGTGGATGCAACCAGCAATTTCATGGTTGCACCTAGGGGTGCACTATACAAAGGTGGGCTGCAACGGCAAAAAACAAGTCGTTGCAGCCCAACTGTGACTGCAATGACTAGGTTTTAGCTGTTGCAGTAACTACTTAAGCTTGGGTTGGGTCAGTTTGGGTCGGGTCTAGTTCGGTTTTGTACTGTTTCAATCCGATCCATATGCCACCAGGTCAACCCTGTTCGATGTAGTTTAATTCGGGTTGCCTCATGCCCAATCATATCGAGGTCGAGTATCAGGTCGAACCGTACTTATAATAAGACTGAGTAACAACTTTTTAATCACTAAACATAGCCAATTATATGCTGGTGTAAGATTTAGATTTTCAAATAATGCCTAAGAGATTATTTACAAATCCACTTTTTTTTACAATAGAGACATGAATTTCTAAATTCCGGTGGATTTACCAAATCCAAATCCAAACATAAAAAGGTGGAGCCAAGCTGTAGATTTGAATTTAGGAGATTCAAATCCAAATCCTCATTCCCAAACGCAACCTAAATCTTATTTTCCGGGTATGGACTAAATAGACTTATGTAAAGGAAGATGATCATGAGAAAGATGTTAATTGTGGCCAAAACAAAAAAAAATAAAAAATAAAAAATAAAAGATTACACTAAGCCCTTGTTTGGCAAGGTGACTTCTTCGGATTTCTCGTGTAAAAAAAATGCAATTTTACGCAATAGCAAATGAATCCTGCCTTTGGCAGCAAGGTGGGCCCCACTTATCTGAGAAAAGTATTAAAACAACTCAAAATTTATTTCCCATATAAAATCTATTGAAACTCTTTTTTTGATACGGCATAGGCCGAGACAGCCTCGAGAATCGAGGAGCAGACACACATACACATATGATAGTTGGGGAGCAGCGTGAAGGAGCACCAACTACAGTGGTAGGGGTTAACTAATAGAATCCAACCCACACCTTGTAAAGACAAGGGTAGGAAACAGTGTGGAGGACGAGTATCGAACCCACGACCTCCTCCCTCACAATGGAGGGAGGTTACCAACTGGGCTAATGAGAGGCCCTCTCCTCCCTCTCCTCTTCTTTTTTCGTCAACGCAACACGCAAAGCTTCTTCCAATTTCTCAGTTCCCCATTTCTGAATTCACAAAAGTTACATCGAAGTACATAAAATATTTAAGCGGAGACTAGTTGATTCTAGGTTAGGGGTTAACGACCATTCGATTGATCAATCGAGTGGTGGAGGCTTCAATTTGAGCAAATGAGTAGAGAGAAGGTAGCTGTCATGCCCTGAAATCCGATACATGATCCATTTCGGCACATGAACGTATTCAATAGTCAAAATTCAAATAAAGGAAACATAACGGTCCATTCTCATACAAAATTCAAATTACAGTTATTTATAATTACAACGTTTAAAACACTTCCTAACCAAGGCTAAACCAACAAGTCTTCTAGGGTCTTCTCCTGAGGTGTAGCTTCCGAACCACGAGGTCTGATTTCTGAAATTAAATAGCAACGGGGTGAGATAAACTCAACAAGTAACCCCCAATAATAATATAACTTCTTTTGTTACTTTTATGAGTTTTAAATTGAGAATTTCATATCAATAGAATTAACATCAGCTACACCATCTAATGATTCAATATAAAGAAAAATAACTTAATTTACAATTGTACTTCGTATATTGTACGATTGTTAATCAATAGCACCGATCCAAGTGCATTTGCAATTACATCATCATTCATCATTCATCATTAATCATTCATCATGGATACCAGTCACAAGGAGGGCTCCATTCTTTCATTAATCCCATTGTCAACCGTGCCGATCCGGTTTGACGGGTTTACTTTGTATTACGGAAGTACACAAATGGATCCGTTCATCCAATACTACCATGCGGCCCCATGGGGATCTTAATCAAAATCATATCAGAATTATCTTTACAATATTCATCATTTCTACAGTCATTCTTATCAGTTTCTTTTGAGAAATTTCCAACGTGTTTTATAAATTCTCACAGTATGATATTTCAAGCTGATTAGATCATATGAGGAATAAACTGAATATACAATGCTTACGAGATTTATATTTTTCTAACATTAATCAAAATAAAATAATCATGACTGAATAAGACAAGTCTTAAGATTATACATACTATCAATAACCATTCAACCATCTACTTATCATTTTTATTGTATATACTATGTAAAATAATTGCATCATTACTAATAAGGTATGTATTAAAAACATGCTATGGGATAGGCTATTTGCCTCAGACGTCAGATTCAAAGGTCTTGTGAAGGTGGTGTGAAGTTTCACTGTTTCAGGTAGTTATCTGAGGGAAAAGGGAACTCGGTCAAGAAGAAAGAACGAACTAGGGTAGGTTATCGATGTAAGGTTGGATTCTAACTAGTTATTTCAAATCCTTATTTAATATCTAAAATTCTTAATTTAAAACAACTTTATAAATCAGTTTTAAAACCCTTGGTTTAGTATTAAACAATTTCTTAAATCCTTTTTAATATCAGAATATAATTATATTTTAATATAAGACTAGCATATAAGTAGACTATATATATATAAAGTCGGATGAAAATATAAAACAGAGTATAATCTAAAATAAAAACCGAACGAAAACTCATATTATATAACAGAATATAAAATCAGCTTACATATTAAGACGGATTATAAAAATCAGATATATAACCTAGGATGAATAGACAAGTTATAAATTAATTTATAAGAAATCAGATTTAAAAAAATAGATTATAAAAATCGATTTGTAAAATCGGGTTTGTAAGAGATCCTAAAATCGATTTATAAAGCAGATTATACAAAAATCTGATTTGTAAATTTGTAAAAGCATTAATAATACGAATATCATATTTATAATTTCGATTATTATAAGCGAATTTTGAAATACACTATCGACATATATATCCATTTAAAACTAAATCCTTAAGATATAAAAGATTTATAAAAATCAATTTATAAAGTCAGAATTTAACCCATCATTTTAATCAACCAGATTTATTAAAAATAAACTAAAATAGAATATAGAATTAGTCCAGAAATAAAATAAAACCAGACATAAAATATTAAACTACAGATAATCAGATTATAAGAAGGGATTTAAATGTGGAAAATCAGAGTTAAAAAAAATATAATATTAGGACAAAATCAGAATAAGGCTAGAAGTTCCTATTTTTAATATTATAAAACCAGAAATATAAAATCAGCTTTATATAAACAATTTATGAAATCAGATTTAAAAATAGATTATAATTTTAGATTAATTACAGAACTGAATCAGAACTAGAATTTCTGTTTTAAAACAAGGTTTAGAGATAAACTTTTAAACCTAGGAATAAAGTGAAAAATCAGAATTAACTAGAATATTTATAATTTATTTACGGAGCTGGAACTTAAAGGAATAAAATAAAAGATTAGCATATCTAATTTATGGTTTAAAAATCTATAGAAATAATTATCAACTAGAACTAAAATATAAAAACTTACCTCAAGGAAGGAAAGAACAAATCTTGAAGGAGAGCTTGAAGAAGATGGCTTGCTGTGGAAAAGAGAGGAGGAATAGGGCTCTATTTATAGGTTTGAATGGGTGACCGTTCATCTTTTGCATTCACTTCGCGAGTAATGGTGAGCGTTATCGATTTGAAGAAGAAGAAAAACTGCTCGGCTGTTATGAGTAGGGATTTAAGTTGCAATGGGAATGGTTAAGGTGTATGGCATATACAAGTTAGAGTGTGTGTGTGTATACTTTGGGTCGAATCGGGTCAGGTCTACGGGCTTTTGGTTGAGTCGGGTCGGGTCGATTTAGGGTTTGGTTTCAAGAGTTTGGGTCGTCACAGTAGCTCACATGGTCAATGTAGGTGGTCTTGTCTTCTCCATTCATAGATCCTATCTACAACTTGCAAGAGGGTTAGGGCTATTTAATCCCCAGGTGATTTCAAGAATCACCCAACGTCTATTGTTGTTGCATCCTCTCGATCAATGGGATCGTTCCTCCTCTCTACTCATTGAAACTCATCAAGGTACGGAAATGGTTTTTGTTTCAAAACGTGGATCTTCAACCAATTTTTTTATTATTGAGATCTTCAATCGATTTTTGTATATTGAAATCGATCAATTTTAATGTGTAAATATTGTAGATCCTTTACTTTTTTTTGCATGCAGGATGAAATGTTAGGGAAAATTTGGGTTTTGGGTACTGTAGTTTATTTTTTCATGCAGTTGTTGTTTATAATCTTGATCAATTTTTATTTTATTTTTGGGTGCATAAAAATAACCATAGATTTGATTTTGATTTTTTTTTTTTTTTTTTTCATTTTTTGAGTTCCATCGGGGTTGATGTATGCTCATACTTATGATGGGATTTGGTTGTGGCATCAATTCCTTTGGAGACGTCTGCCCATCCAAATCGTGTTTCCACAATTTTTTTTAGAATTTTAACATAGCTTCAATGGTTGTGGAGGTAGGTGGTATATCAGACAATCATGATGATCTATTAGTAAGGTTCATGCATATAAGATTTCTTGGAATACCCACAACCCTCTTGAGAGTAATCTATGGAATACCGAGTCATTGTGAGCCCGGTTCTCTTTGACTCCTACCACCAGATCTACTAAAATATTGAACATGACGTCTTCCCATCAACTTTGAAAATTTCAATTGATATGATCATAGATATGCCAAGGACAATTGTTCCTAAAAATTAGATTTCCAGAAATGGGCTTTTGCTTTATTTTTATTTTATTTTATTTGCATGTTTAATCTCTCCTTGCCGAATTTGGAAGTATTTTTCTAGATAATTAGTATGATTTTGTTGAGTTCTCTTTCTCATTTATATAAAATTAAACATGATATTTGTTATTAAATTGTAGAAATAAACCCCTTTGTTAACTCTTTCATTTTACTTGTTATAGTATTTACTTGTTAATTTATTTAACCAATTTCAGTCACAACCTGCTGATTTAGCCTTATCAAGTCATGTAAGATTCATTTCATTCTAACTATACTACAATTTAAATTATTTGCCAAAGAATCCCCTTTATATGATGATTTTGTAGATAATAAATATCTAGTATTGCACACTTTAAAAATTTGAAAATACCATCTTATTTTCTTATATTTCTTTTCAAACAACCTTTAAGATTCTTCAATGACATCATCGAACCAGTCTGATTCGGGTGCCCAAACATCCGGTGACGAAAAAAACTTTGTTTGGACACGGGCAACTGAGGACCTTTTAGTCCTAGAACTAGCTGAGCAAGCATTGAAGGGATTAAAATCAGGGCATTAAAGAAATATTTTACTGCCATGAAGAAATTACTTTTAGTTAGTGGGTTTGGATGAGACTCATTCTCAAAGAAGGTTGCGGCAGAACTTGATGTTTGGTCAATGTATACCGCAGTGAGAAATAAATATGTTAAAAAAAATGAGCTTTTGAACTAAATATTATGTTTTCTAAAATTTCATTCGTTAAAACTTTCACTATCACTTTCATATGCAGAACAAGCCTTGGGCCAACAACAAGAAGGGAGAAGTGCGTGATTGGGATAACCTTCGCCTCATTTATGACGACAGTGTTGCCGATGGGAGGGACGGCTTCTATGCCGCCGACCTAATTCTTGAGGACATGAGCCATGCAGAGGAATTTTTTAACTTCGTGAGTATGAAGGACTACACTTTGGAGTGGAATGATCTTGATAGGGAGCCAATCCTTGAGAGAACTCCCCCCCCCCCCTTTCACAGCCGAGAGTACACCTCAAGCTTCTAGCTGATCATTAGATAAAAGAAAGAAGGGGGGATGCTTCTTCCAGCTCCCGTGGAAAGAAGACTGTTAATGAGTCCATATTGGAATGCATGGATGACTTTAGGACCACTCTTTAAGAGTTTTTTCACAAGCCGTCGCCACCAAGTGTGCATAAACAGTTCCATGCAACATTATGGACGATGAGGGTGGAGAATAAGATTGATGATGCACTCTACACGATGTCAAACATTATACTTACTGATGAGGTGGTCGCCAAGAGCTTCCTGGCCATGCCTCTAGATTGGCGTGCACTGTATTTGTGTAATTTGATTGGAATCCCATGTAACCACCCTCCCACTCAGCCTCCGCTTGAATGATTGTACTAAATGTTATCTTGTAGTTGAACCATTGGTACTATGAATGAGCATATCAGTTGTTTTTAAATGATTTTTTCATAATTATTCGCTTGTGTATCTATTCAATAATTATTATAGGTTTGTCCTAAAACATGTAGGCTAAATGGACCCCAATGATCATGATGGGGAAGTGATAGTCTACTTAACCGTGGGCCTGATGATGCAGTCTGCGTGGTACTTGTGGAACAATCTACCTCAATGACAGATCGTTCATGATTCCATCTGGATTGGTGCAATGTAAATCGACCAAACTCTAAATGGAGTGTTGAGGCTATCATACGAGCTCTTCCGTATGAGGCCTCATGTGTTTCGTAGACTATGTTTTGTACTTCGATAGAGATGGTTACTGCGTGATTCTAGGAAACTTATGATTGAGGAGTAGGTTGCCATATTCCTCTTCACCATATCTCATAATGAATCAAATCGATGTATGCAAGACGATTAGTCGTTACTTCAATCTTGTGTTGGACGCCCTCTTGCAACTCCATGACATATATATGGTGCAACCAACTGGTGAAATCATTTCGAATAAGATATTGAATGATTCACGATTTTATCCCTATTTTAAGGTGGGGATTGGGGCCATTAGATACAGTTTCATATTTATATTAGCTATAAAGCTATTAGGTTATGCTCTCACTGCCTTTGAAACTATGTTTTCTCAGAATTGTGTTGGGGCCATTGATGGGACACACATCCCGGTCTTTGTTAGCCTATCAAAAGCGGAACGATTTCGCGGACGCTAACAGAAAACAACATAGAATGTGTTAGCTGTGGTTTCCTTCGATATGCTTTTCACCTATGTCCTCGCTGGGGACGACACCTTACTCACATGTTCTTACAGACGCTTTAATCAGGGAACATTGCAAATTACATGTACCAAATGGAAAGTACTATCTTGCCAACGTTGGGTAAGCAAACATGCGCGACTTTGTCACCCCCTACCATGGCATTAGGTACCATCGAAGAGATTGAAATAGTGAAACCTTGCTGAGACCAAGAAGGAGTTGTTCAACCTTCAGCATTCAGGGCTACGCAACGTTGTTGAATGCACTTTTGGTGTACTCAAGCAACGTTTTTCGATTCTTGATGTTCAAATCAAGTATCATTTCAAAACTCAAATTAAGATAGTCATTGCATGTTGTATTATTAACAATTTTGTGAAGATAGATAGAACACATGATCCTTGCTTTGATGCATTTTCAGAGGGTGTACAAATAGATGTAGATGATGACGATGACAATGAAGAATATGTATATGATTAATTAATTTGAGCGACTCAAATGAGGGACAATCGGGAAGCCACAAATGAATTTCGTGATAAACTAGCAAATGATATGTGGGTAGATTTTAATGGTTAATTTAGGGGGTTATATGTATTAGGAATGTGCTCATAGTCTAAAGACAATGAGGGTGAAGGAGACTTATATCATGGAACCATGAAGTTTATGTTTAGCTTGCATAAGGTTAAAGAATATTTTTCAGGATATTCAGTGTATGTATAAAAAGGGGGCTTATATATAACATGCGTCCATTTTGGATCGACTGTATCAAAAACTTTTCATCAATATATTTTGATAGTTTATTGCATCATTTTTACATATGATAAATGTGAAATTACCCTTCTTATCTAAGAAAGTTGCAAGTTGGCCAATTAACTCAAGGAAGGGTTACTGCTAGCAAAATGGGATTAGTCACCCAAAACTCTTAATGGGTTATGGCTTTCTCATCCTCTTTGTTGCATCGGCCATGATAAAATCATTTGGCTAGTTGAACCATTTGGTAAATTCAAAATCAGATCATTCTATTTTCTTTTTAGTTAATTGTATGATTATAAAAAAAACTAATCATTCTGCTTTGCAAATTAATTTATCTTCTTTGTTACATTTTTTAACTTGTAACTATCGACAGCGTCATTAATGTTGATATGATATTTACTTTTCTCACCTACTTATGTTGTAGATGAACCCAACTATGTTAGATATAAGCACCCATTGTTCCTCATCCACACCCAAAAAGTGCAACCAATCATATTTGTTTTAGATGACTCTCCCCTTGCACCACCTCCTCCCCAAAGACGACCCACAACAAAGATAATTGATTTGTCCTCTGATGAGGAGGCAAAGATGCTGAATGTCCCTGCAATTATAGCTAGTTCATCACATGAACAACATACTCCAATGATAGCTTTAGTAGGCCAGACCAGTCAAGTAAGACACTCTCGAGTGCAGGCAATTGAAAAGGAACATCAAGGGAGTGGCAAAATGCATGATCCAAAATAAGAGGAAATCTCCTTATCTTCCACCAACAGTGACGATGACAACGACTCATCTAACTCCACCTTTTAGCTTTCCTGGAGTTGAATAATGTTTTACTTATTTTAGTATGTACTTAGGGCCTATATATATCATGCCCTCCATTTTGGACCATATTCTAGCAAATTTTTTTCAATATTGTATGTACTAGTTTATTTATCTAATTAAGAATTCCCAACTGCTACTATTTGAGTGAGTTCTAGAAGGATATATCATATCTCAAGATTATATATGATTGATATTTATATATCAGTTTGTCCTAGTTTATATCAACAAATGTAATTCAAGGGGAATGCCCAATTGAAATCACAAGGATCTATATATAGAGTTGACTATACAAGTTTCTTAAGGTGAGTAGCTTTAAACTTAATAACAATACAAAACTGAGTGAAACTCTCAATTGGTTTTATTGCTAATGATACAGGTGAGCAAAGCTTGCTGATGAAGGGGGGCAAAGTCTCTCCTTAAAATTTTGGAAAATTTACGAGATCGACCCTGTCAAATACACCTTTCCCGTCAGAGACCCTATATTTTCACCTTTACCCAAACCGACCAGCTCCAAGCCAAGCCAGTTCCAGCTAGCACAAAAAGTTAGAAATACCCCTTCTTACACTTTTTTTCGTTCTACATAGTTTAAAATTTTAAATATTTGCACTTTTTTATATTTACGCGATGTGAAACGGGTTTTATGCCGTCTGATTTGAAGGCCACAATATAAAATAGATGGTGCCAAAGATAGACACGAAAAAAAAGCGATATTGCCTCTTAAAAAAAAAAAAAAAAACGACTGCCTACAACAGTGTATAGGCAGTTGATAACGACTGTCCTAGACTGTCGTTATTGATTGTATAGACCGTCGTTTTCGACTGTACAGGTAGTCGATAACGACTGCCTATATATTCGATAACGACTGCCCTAGGCAGTCTTTTATTTATTTTATTTTTTTTTAAGGGGCGATGTCGCCTTTTTTTTGTGTCTATCTTTGGCACCATCAATTTTATATTGTGACCTTCAAATCAGACAGTATAGATATTGCTTCACATCGCGTAAATATAAAAAAGTGCAATTTTTAAAATTTTAAACTACGTAGAACGATAAAAATGTAAGAAGGGGTAATTTAAGACTCTTCCTGCTAGCTGGAACTGGCTTGGCTTAAAGCTGGTCGGTTTGGGTAAAAGTGAAAATATAGGGTCTTTGACAGGAAAAGTGTATCTGACAGGGTCGATCCCATAAAATTTCCTAAAATTTTTAGTAATATTTATCTAAATTAAAGGTACCATTTCTGCATTATAAAGCTTCGTAAGTTTCATATCAGTAATTAAGTCATCCTGTTTTGAAATTAGAGTGGTTTATATGTTTTGGATTCTGCAGTGAATTTGTGTTAATTGTTTTGTATTTTGAATTTTTATTGGCTAATCGTTGTGCAGGAGTTTTAACAGCGAGATCAAGGGGCTAACCAACACGAACAGAACAGCAGACCGTGTTCTCTGGTCGATGAGGAGTTCTGGGAGCCAGATTCTGGAGTCTTTCTTGTGGTGTTACCACTTCTGCTGCTACTGCTATAACCAATAGTGACAATTGAAAGCATGTTGAAGGCCTCCATTGCTGCAACTATTGTGACCATTTGAGTTCTTTAATTTTTTGTGAGTTTATGTATGTTAGATTAGCTATTTTTGGAGGATTTTTTTTCGGGAGAAGAGAGATTCGCCTCTTTCTCTCTCTTCTCCCTCTTTCTGTCTTCTCTGTCTCTCTCTCTATCACAAAGTTTTCAGTAATCTCATCATTTAAAGATGCTGATGCACCCGGATCTGCGAATGAGCTTTCTCGTGGTCTCAAATCATAATCAGAACTGGAGACTAATGTTGCTCCCTCTTTTGACGTGTCATCTAAGAACCATATGTTAACCATGTTGTTGAAGTACTTCTTTTGCTTTCTCTTCAAAGCCTAAATAGATGGCATACTGTGTGATGACCACGAATTTACAGGCTACCATGTGCTCCAAATCAGTTTTAGCTGTTCATTTTCGGTTTTTACACTTAAAAAGCCTCTTAACAGAGAATAGAGATAACTTTTTGGCATATCTTAGAGCTAAAATTGTGCCATGTTTACAGAAATCTTGTGAGCATGATTTTACAAGTAAAAAAATCTGATTTTATTCACTCATGCAGCAAGAAAGAAAGGGGCCTGCTCTGTTCTTTGTTCTCTATTTTAGCTCTGTTTCAGAAACTTAGTAATACACTTCAGTTCTACAATTATACTGTAAGTTACAATCATTTCCCTCTCATTTATATCCATGTAGGTTTCATTTTTCTTACCCCCAAATGATTATAATTCCATAGATTTCAAACTTACTGGGAAGAGAAACAACTTTCTGTAATACACTCTGGCTGCTCAAGGATGCAACTCTATTTTATTTTTTCCAGGTAAATCTTGTGTTCTTCAAAAGTAATTATCATTTTTTGAGTAGCTTTCTGTTACCAGTAGAAAAATTGAAGACTGTTGTAATTTTGATAGTGGTGTTTCAAGTAATTAAAACTAGAGACATCCACATGTTATGTACATCTATGATGAATTTTATTTCGGGCACTTCAGAAAAATAACCTTAAAAAACAAACGTTTTAGCAAAAAATTCTAGAACTTAAACGTTTTGAAAAGCTAATGCTTTCACGATTTTTCGAAGTTCTGTGATCTGTGAAAGCATTGTTTTTTAATGAGAATTTGAGATATCATGGATCTCTGAACTTCAAAAAACCGTGAAAGCGTGATTTTTTTAAAACGTTTAAGTTCGGGACTTTTTTGCAAAAAAGTTTATTTTTTAAGGTTGTTTTTCTAATTTTCCCTTTTATATATTTCAGCAATTATCCAAAGGAATGAAACCAACTGATTTAGAGGTTGCAAAGGAACTGCATCTCGAATTACAAAGAGTTGGCTCTATACAGTATTTATCATTTGTAGACTTATACTCTGATGTCGAGCAATATGGCAGAGCAACTGTTCTTGATCTTTGGGGACAGAGATGTTGATATTGTCCTCCAAGCAAAATTTCCATCTCTATCCCAAGACTGGTCAAAGATAGGGACTGCCAAATTTCCCTTCTTTGATTTGGTTGGAATTAAGGCAACAAAAGATTTTTTTAGTGGTTGAAAATATCAAATCTCAACCCGGAGGGGTAGCTAAGTTGGTCAGGCCTTGGGTTTGCTCCCAAATGGTCACTAGTTCGAATCTCCTCATGGCCACTGGAGTATTACTCGGTCGTTAGCTTCAGGGCCTCATGAGATTAGTCGAGGTGGGCGCAAGCTGGCCCAGACACCCATAGGTATCAAAAAAAAGAAAAAAAAAATCAAATCTCCATTTAGATACATTTCAGTTCAGAGTACTTGTATGGGTAATTGGAAATATTAAAAAGAACTACAAAGAAAAAGAACCATCTTTATTTATTTATTTATTTTTTTCTTGTTGTAACCATGGCTTAAGTTTGCCGGAATTCCCAATTGAACAAGTTTATACGGAATTTTATTTTTAGCTAATAATGACAGTATCATCTGCATAGCTCTTTATTTCAATAATAAGTGAAAAATGTCGCTGGCCCCAAAAGATTAAGAGTTCTCATTATCATGAACAACAATTTATAAAAAATGAATCGCAGCCCACTTCGTTGCCACAATGCCGTATGACACGTTGAGGAACCCCAAAAAATAGCATGGCAGGAACCACTCTAAAAAAAATTATCTACTTTTTTACAAAACAACGACGCCAATAACAATGGTGCTTAAGAACGACAGCCACAACTCTTTACTGGCGGTTTTGTTCTACTGGCGGTTTTTTAGCCGCCGATAAAAGTGAGTTCATATGTAGTGTTCTCTTGTAAACACCAGGTTTAAAATGGTCAGATTAATATCAAGTTTTAAATCAGGTCGAAAATTCGAAAGCTACAAGTTTAAGTGAGGAAATTATTAGTTTAAAAAAAAAAAAACGCCTCTTTACCGGCAGTTCTAATCCATCTGTGATTATTAAGAAAAGTTAAACATTGTTGACGGTTTTTTGGTAAATATGAAAAGATTAAATATTGTCGGCAATGGTTTAAAACTGTTGGCACGAAAATTCTATATCTTATAATCTTGTAAATTTAACATTTTTCCGGCGGTTAATCTTGTAAATTTAACATTTTTCCGGCAGTTAACCACTGGAAAAGGGTACGTATCGTTCCCAAACCCATCGGCGAATCATTCGCGACACCTCTTTCCTTGGCAGTCCCACCACCGCCGATAAAGGTTTTATTAGCTGTTTGTGATAATTTTAATGACAGATTTTGGCCTCCTGAAAAGGCCATGAAATTTGTAGTAGATCTTATATGTGACTTTTGATCGGATGATAAAAATTATACGGCGGGTCAATCTATTATGGATTTTAAAGATAATCAAATTTTACGATTGTTAGTAGCCAAACGGTTGGCAAAAAGAAATTTACAACCTTTGGATTTAATAAAAAAAAAAAACTTCCCATGAGTTTTGCAAAACAAGGCCTACATGTTGCAGGTTAGTATCACCTTGAGTATTCATAACCTTGTCTCTCCTCTTATAAGACCATAGTCCCCTTTACTCAGCCAATTGGTCTTGATATGGATGTCCTAGTTTATCAACATTTTGGTGAAGAGCACACCACGTTTTGGAATGCAAACACGTGATTGAGCTTAGTACGACCAACACGTGCAAGGGTGTCCTCAAGCTTAGTCCTACATCGGATATTTATAATCTTGTCTCTCGTCTTATAAGATCCTAGGCCCCTCCACTCATAACCAATCAGTTTGAGATAGATGCCCTAATTTATCAACATTTCGGTGAAGAGCACGCTATAATTTTGGTGAAGAGACTTGTGTTGCGTACATATGAAGGGACACTTTTGGTATTAAGAGTTGAGGAGGTACTTAGATATATAAGTTTTAAGTATAGGATATTAAATTTTTTTTAAGAAGGATTTAGAAAGCTATAGGTTCGTTGTAAAAGGCATGGTTGTCAAGCATGAAGATGCGGGATCTAAGTCTAGAAGCAACAATTTTGTGTATAAAAAGCTATAGGTTAGCTATGTTCCCATCATCCCATACGTATAAGATTGGCACTGGTGATGGCCTAATGGTAAAAGCGGGGCTGTCAATAGGATGGGTCGGGTCAGGCCAAAATCTCAGCTACACAATGAAAAAATGACATATGCCCAACCCGGTAAAAAATCCGGGTCAGGGATGTTGGATATCGAGTCATCCTGATGTGGGGATGAAGAAGCGGGCTCCAGTCCGAAGGGCAACCACTTTATATGTAGAAAAGCAAAGATTAGATTTGTATCCCCTGCCTCCCTTCCTCCCAATACCCGTACATACGGGATCTGACACTGGGTAATGGCCTCAAGTTGATCAATAGGGAATCTAATGAGACTTCGCTATTAAAAGATGAGTAAGTTGTGGGTGCTAGTGTTCTAGCAATCAATAAAGAGATGATAGGCCTTCCATTCAGAAACATACTTTCATTTGATTTGCTTATCTCATGCCTTGCCTATAGTCCAAACAGTGTTCTGGATGGAATGTGATTCAAGTGTAGCTGCCCTTTGAGCGGGAAGAAGAAAAGAAAGAAAGACACCTACTATTTTGCACCTTGTTGAAGATCCGATTCATGTATAGAATTTCATGAGTTTAACTCAACCTCACAAAACCAAGCGATGCGGGGCTAAATGTCACGGGGTCACACTTCCGCAACCTCAATCCCGTGTGGCACCTAATGCACGTTTCGCTAGGTCAGCCTACTTCTGATACCAACTATCGCGGGAGCGTCCTTCGACGCGCTTTTAACCCGCGCGGTGCTTCGCTACCGCGTGCAACGAAGCCAATCCATCTGCACATCAGCTCTGATATCATTCGCCTAGAGGACGAGAACTCCTCCCAACATAGTTACCTCTGTTTCACCGCCTACCATTCAGCTCATCATGCCCCTTACGAAACGCCAATCTGCACCGCTGCGCTAACTTGGCCTGCTCAAGCTTCACCACCTTTGCATAGTACCTCGCCCATCTTGGCATGCCTTCCCATGCCACCATGACTCACTCACACCGAACCAAGCCCACATTGTGCCTTGTGCGCTCGCGTGCTCCAGGTCGAGTCCCACATACGCCTTGGTGTTCTCACGCGAAGATTGCCCGTATGCACCGCTGACGTGTAGTTCAACCTCATTCGCTCCACTGCGGCATCGCGTGCGTGGCGTCCCCTAGGCCCACCCTTTCAGGCCTAGGAGACACTTGCGCCCCCTCTGACAACGCAAGGCCCCGTGTGCGGGGGCATAGCTCTTTAGCTCCCTTCCCCTATATAAGGGTAAAACAGTTATTCAGCCAGAATGGCAGGAAAACCTCAAACCCCTTGGTTTGACATACCGCAATGCCTCATGCATCGCTAGCCCACCTTGGCTATGTCGCGACCGTGACGCTCCGCGTCATACCCTCATGCGACTGTGTCGCGTCCTCGCAGCGCGACCACGTCGCAAGGCCAACTTGACCCCATGTCGCGTGCCCTCCTGACACCACATGTCGTGTCACCCGCACCATGCTGCAAGCTCGAGTATTGGCCCCATCACATCCTCCACCACTCCATAAATGTCAACGTCCTCGTTGACGCATGATCGCAGTGAACTGACCCCGCCAACTCCTCCCAGCTTGTTAGCAACACATTTCTAGTTCTTAGGTCCGCACCTTCCCACTAGCTCCCCACTGTCACCCCGGTCGGGTCAACTTGGTTCTGCTGTCACAAGGCCCTCACCTGTTAACTAGCTCAGGGATGTCGCGTGTCCTTTTGAAACCACATCACGTGCCTCCGCACCAATTGCTCAATAGCATCATCGCTTCTGGATCGAACTTGGCTCTGATACCAAAATGTCACGGGGTCGCACTTCCGCAACCTCAGTCCCGTGCGGCACCTAATGCACGCTTCGCTAGGTCAGCCTACTTCTGATACCAACTATCGCGGGAGCGTCCTTCGACGCGCTTTCAACCAGCGCGGTGCTTCGCTACCGCGTGCAAGCAACCAACCCATCGCATCGCTCGATACCACCCGCCTGAGGCGGAACTCCTCCCAACATGGTTACCTGTTTCACCGCCTACCATTCGGCTCATCCATTGCCCCTTACGACCGCGCCAATCGCACCTTTGTACTGCTAACCTCAAGCTTCACCACATGCCCACCATGACTCGCTCACCTTCCGAACCAAGCCCACAGCCTTGTGCCTCGCGCTCGCGTGCTCCACTGAGTCCCACGCAGCGCCTTGGTGTTCTCACGCGAGGTTGCCCAGCCGTATGCACCGCGACGTGTAGTCCAGGGCCATACATCAACCTCACTCGGGTTCCACACGACATCGCTGCGTCGATGTCCTAGGCCCACCCTTTCAGGCGTAAGAGATACTTGCGCCCCCTCTGACAACGCAAGGCCCCGTGTGCGGGGGAATAGCTCTCTAGCTCCCTTCCTCTATATAAGGGTAAAATAGTCATTCAGCCAGAATGACAGTAGAACCTCAAATCCCTTGGTTTGACATACCGCAAAGCCTCATGCATCGCTAGCCCACCTTGGCTATGTCGCGTCCGTGTCGCGACGGTGACGCTCCGCGTCATACCATCATGCGACCGTGTCGCGTCCTCGCAACGCGACCACGTCACAAGGCCAACTTGGCCCCATGTCGCGTGCCCTCCTGGCACCAAATGTCGTGCCACCCGCACCATGCTGCAAGCTCGAGTATTGGCCCTGTCACATATCGCTTATATATATATATATATATATATAAGAAAAGGATTCCGTCCTCCAAAGTTCAAAATATCGAATTTTATTTCGATTTTGGTGCGGACTGTAACCGAAATCTTCCCCACAGTACATCATTCTACACCCGAAATTTTGAGTTTTCGTTTCAGTTTTGGTCCCCACAATACATCATTCTACACCCAAAATTTTGAGTTTTTGTTTCGGTTTTGGTGGGGATTAAAACCGAAACATTTCGGCCGAAAATTTCAAATTTTGGCCTAAATTTTGAACCATGGTGTCTTCCAATATCCTACATGGAGTACCATGTAGCACTCATAATACTATTTTGATGCCACATGGAGCACATGTGCATTGCTTAGATCATCTTTGAAAAAGAAAAATTTGAAAACTCATCTTTACCATATATTTCTTTAGAAATAAAATTTGAACAAGTTGAAACTAGTCCAAGTTTGACTTATACTTTAAAAATATTTTTTTGAAATTATTTATTTTAATATTGATCTAATAACACACCTGCATTCCACGTGGTGTGACACCAAAAATGTGTTTTGAATACTATGTGGAGCTCCAAGTATAACTTGGAGGATAGTCACCGTCCACCGAACCCATTGTAGCCAATGGGCACATAACGTGGCTGTTGAAGATCGGTGCCATACATACAAGATTGATGACCACAAGCCTATATTATAGTTGTTACACGGAAGCTCTCAAATTAACCAGCGATCTCACGATAAACGATCAAATAAGAATGCAAAATAAAAGAAAATCAAACACAATCACACGAGACGATATTTACGTGATTCGAAAATATGCTTACGTCCACGGGCAACGATGCTTCACTATATTGATGATTCCACAAAAATACAAAAACACTCGAGCCTTCATCACAGCTCTCCACAAAACCTTAGATAGGTTTACCAAAACTTTACAATGATATATCAACTCGTTATATAGTCAAAGATCTTTTTCCATTATATAGAAAGATCTAAATCATACTTTTAATCTAAGAAAAACTAGCCTTAATAGAAGATCTAAATCCTACTTCTAATCTAAGAAGTTAGAGCCTAAAATAACAATTCTTCACCTAGCTCATCATATCATCGCTAAACTCGTATCACTGCTACCACTAGTGCCCCGATGGCATTCAAATTTACTGAATATTAATCAAATCCAAACAATGTTTAGACTTGACCACCGGTACCACCTTTGTCATCATATCCACATGATTGTCTTTTGTACTCACCTTCTTCAAAGATATCTCGCTATCTTCGATTACTTCTCGTACGAACTGTGTTTGGTACGAGCATAATATGTGTGATTCTTTGCATAACACATCAACACTTTCCTATGTGATCCTCAAATCCCCAACTAAGCCATAAAGTCACAATGCTTCTTTCACTGCCTCTGTTACTACCATATACTCTATCTCCGTAGTAGACAAAGTCACTGAATCCTATAATATCGACCTCCAACTAATCGGACCACCTGATAGCATAAAGACAAATCCCGCTGTAGACCGACACTTATCCAAATCACCCATGTAATTTGAATCTACGTAATCGCATAACTGATGATCTGTACCACTGCAAAAAACCAACACGACATCCATGTTACCGCGTATGTACCTCATACTCCATTTCACCGCCTACTAATGCTCTTTGCCCAGATTGGCTATATACCTACTAACCATGCTAAAGACTTGTGAAATATTTGATTGAGTACACACCATAATATACATCAAGCTACCAACCGCACTCGCATAAGGAACACGAGTCATGTACTCACGCTCCTTAACTGTAGAAGACATACTAGTCGAAATACGAAAGTGAGCTGCTAATGGAGTACTCACCTCCTTTGAGTTCTCCATCTCATACCGTGAGAGTACCTTCTCTAGATAACTTTTCTGTGTTAGACACAACTGCCCTTTCTTTCGGTCTCTCTAAATCTCCATCCCAAGAATCTTTCTCGCTACGCTAAGATCTTTCATCTCAAGCTCTCTGTCAAGTTGAGATTTCAACTTGTTGATCTCCACCATGCTCTTTGCAGCTATGAGCATGTCATCAAAATACAAGAGAAGATAAAGACTGTTGTCGTATTCACTTTGAATGTAATTTTGACTCACCATGAATGTGTCAAACCTCTTGTACCACTGTCTCGACAGCTGCTTTAACACGTACAAGGACTTCTTCAGTTTGCACACTTCTCTTCTCTTCTCCAGGAGACTTGAACCCTTCAGGCTGGTTCATATAAATCTCCTCCTCTAAGTCACCGTATATAAATGCCGTTTTTACATCGAGTTGCTCAAACTCTAAGTCCAACTGTGCTATAATTGACAATAAAATCTGGATTGAAGTGTGTTTCACAATCGATGAAAATACCTAATGTAATCAATGCCTTCCTTTTGCGTATAGCCCTTTGCTACCAAACGTGCCTTGTACTTTGTACCACTACTTTTCGGAGAATTCTCTTTCTTCTTATGATCTCGCTTGCACCCAATCGCTCTTACTTTAGGTAACTCTATCAATTTCCAAGTTAGATTCTTGTAAAGAAAATCTAGCACTTCACCCATTGCAACTTTCCATTCCCGTGAACATCTTTCACTAATTGTATTCTTGAATGAAGACGGCTCATTGTCATCCAACGTCAATGCGTATGCGACCATATCTTAGAGCATACGTAATCTCCTTCGCTAGACATAACCGAATCGTACTACACATTTGAAGTTCGAATTCTTCCCAATCACCATTGGACATATCCACCGGCTTACCCATAAGCCCTTTCAATGCGTTGTACAACCCTTGTTGAATCAAGATATCTCGGACTTGTACTTGCCACAAGCTGAAATTAATCTTCTCGTCAAATTTCTCAACCTCGAACCTCACGTTCGAAACTTTTACAGATTTTGATGCTATCTCCAATCGTAGAACATAAACCTAATAGCTTTGATACCAATTTGTTGCGCAGAAGCTCTCAAATTAACCAATGATCTCACGATGAATGATTAAATAATAATGCAAAATAATAAAAAAATCAAACACAATCACATAAGAAACAATATTTACGTGAGTCGGTAATATGCCTACGTCAACAGACAACGACGATTCACTATATTAATAATTCCACAAGAATACAAGAACACTCAAGTCTCACCAAAACTCTCTACAAAACCTCAGATAGATTTACCAAAGCGTTATAATGATACCTCAACTCTTTAAATCGTCCAAGAGCTTTTTCTCTTATATAGATCTAAATTCTACTTCTACTCTAAGAAAAATTAGTCTTATATTGAAGATGTATATTCTACTTCTAATCTAAAGAGGTTAGAGCCTAAAACACCAATAGCAAGGAACTCTAAGCCACGGAAAGAGGAAACAAAGACAAAGCAAAAGAAATAGTAAAATATATAGCTCAGCCCATATATGAGCTTGAGAAACGACAACACAAGCTAAATCATGGGCCTGTACTGTTGTTCAGAAAATGTCACATCTTAAACCATCCAGTGACAAGATGAATGGTTATAGATTCATCTTGAATTTAACTCTGCCAATGCCAGACCCAAGTCTAGATGAAAAACGAAGGGTTAGCGTAAAAATAATCTTCTCGACAAAGCCCGATGAAAAAGAGAAGGGCTAGCATCAGGTTGACCATAGGCTGCAAAATTCTGTGAAATTACTATGACTAGTTATTTAGCCTTTAACAGAATTGAATGGAGAATTAAACTCACAAAGCCAACCCAAATAGAAAGAACAAGGAGACAATGATGATATATAACAGATCCAATCATTTTATAGTTCATCATCCATATGAAACAACCCATCTTATAATTGTATGAAAAAAATAATTCATGAATTAAAAAAGGCATATCAGTAATTTTCAGATTTGGAAGAGGCAACTCTACAGAAAAACTAGCAATCAGATAATTTTCTTCAAACTATATTACAATGGGTGAAACGGAAATGATAAAGACCTTTGCATTATACCCAGCTGCTTTGTGCCTTTCATTTTTAACAAAGAAAAAAGAAAGAAAAAAAGAATCGCACTACCTCTACCGTGTCATGAACAAATTGGGCATCGGTGAGGCCAGTCAAAATCAGCAACCAATATAATGCCAACCGATTCCCCATATAATCTATTGAACGGCGCCGATGACATCATATGAGGCGGGTGATCTTCACGCTTTATTGTTTATATAGTCTTGATCAGAAGGCGTGTGACATGTATAGAGCCGATGGCCTCGTCCCACTCTAACCGGGATAAAGAATCAATTTTCATCAGTCGTAGCATCTACAAGAAGAATCAGAAGGGAACTCAGAAAATTCAAGCCCCAGAAGCCAGATCTGAGGCAAATACTTGTACACTGGCAAAATTTAATCACCTGAACAGATGTCATGATGGAATGCAAACTGAGGTCTCCAACTTCAGGTTTTTCATATGTATAAAGAAATATTTATGAAAATGCACAACATTCTTGGTGTTCATGACCCGAGATAATTCATCAATATATCCATCAGATGAGAATGTGTTCAAATGATCCACACAGTTAAAAAATGGCTGGTGTTACTACCACATCACTTTAAATCTGATGATGGAGAAAGTTTTTCATCCCAATATTCCACATGAGATCTTGAGATCATGAGCCTACTATCAGACGGTCAGATGTTGGTTCCACGTGGCGCACATCCCGAAGTGATTGTGAAGCATGTTTGATGGTATGCTATGATCACATTCACTTTTTGGGATGTGTGCCATGTGGAATCAATATCTAACCATCTAATGGTAGTCCTAGGATCTAAAGATTTATTATGTGGAAGATTGGGATGGACAATGATCCCCATCGTTTGATTTAAAGCAATCAACAATTTTTTCCTTTGTTTAAGTGAGGTGGCTGTTTTTGGGATGTGTGGCACATGGAATCAACATCTGACTGTCTAATAGTAGGCCCATGCATTGGAATGAAAAACTATCTCCATCGTCAGATTTAAAGTAGTCAACGAAATTTTCCTTTGTTTAACATAAAGTGGTGTGGTAGTAACACCAGCCCAAAAATTCATAAGCTCCAGAATTTATATAAAAATGTTGCTAGTTAGGGAGTCACCAAGTCAATGATATTTGTGTCCAAAGAAAAACCACATACCACTTGTGGTGAAAAGGCTAAGAGGATGGGTTCTCGTCAATCTTCATCAGAGTCTGAACCACCCATCCGGCGGTCTCTAATTGCTGGAAAGAGACGCTGTCGAGCATCTAAAACTTGTAAAACTGCTGGAGATTCCTTAATTGTCGGCATCTTCGGTATGTTCTTTGGTGCTTCTCTCACTGCTTTACATGTCTTATCTAACATTCCAAGAAAATCACGTACAATTACAAACAAATGCAATCCTTCATCCTTCCCAGCCTTTCCGTGAAAATAATCTGTGGTGCTCTTCACCAAAGACCTTATTTTCTTCTCTTCCTCCAAAAGCCAAGTCACATCAATCTCCGCATTGTCTACAAAGTGTTTAAGTGTTTTATAAAACCCACTTTCCTCGTCCATGCTCTTCATTTCTGTATTAATAAACTCCTTTGTCTTCACCAACCCATGCCCAAGAATCGATACCATGGATGTCAAGGCATCAGCATCTAATACCGCAGCTTTCTTTACATGTTCAAGCTCACTGCTTAAGCCCGAGACCACCTGGAGGCCAAGGCTACGGTAATGGTCTTCCGTCTCATTGTAAGTGTCTTCTGCAAGATCCTCGGAGGTTATGCTAGAGAAGCTCCCACTCTCTCGGATCTGCCGCAGCGCGCGCACACCTTCGGAGCGTATTATCTCTTGTACAACGAAGTGGAGGAGGGTTGTTTTTCCATCAGCTCCTCTCACATCTGCCAATTTCAAGAGCGTGTCGAGCTTAAATGCCTGCGCACCCCCTCGGAAAGTGCCATCATTCATGCGGTTTCCAGTTTTTAGAACGGCTTCTAAGAGTTTCAAGAAGAGGCGGCTATTTCTGAGTTCCTTGCAAGCAACCTGTTGGATGAGAGGATGAAAGGAATTATTTCTTGTTAAAAAAATTGCTGCAAAACAGCAATGAATTTTGTGCCACTGAACTGGAAAAGTAACTGTACATATTTTTAAAGCCACTCTTATAAAGCTACTCTTATCATAAAAAATATTTGAAAATAAGTAGAATAACATGAATGAATTATAAATATGGTTACCAACAAAACTGCTGATATTAAAGAGGTTATTAGAAATAATGAAATCAGTTTCATTTGTCTAAATGAAATAAGAGTTGAGGAGAAAAGATTTGACTTCATTACTGAGAAAATTAGCTGTGCCGTTTATGCGTGGAACACCTGCCATAATTATTCTTTGCATAAACTGGGAGAGAATTGGATTATGTGGAACCAGGACTTGTTTGACTTCAAGAAGATTAGGGAGACCAATCAGCTGATGCATGGAGAAATTACCAAAAAATTGATGCTACTAAATTCTTTATCATGGTGTCTATGGATCGAACCTTCTCATCGATAGGAATAGCCTCCGCTTTTACATTATCGATATTAATGCTGGCATTAACAGATTGTGTATGTTGTGTGATGGCTTTGATTCTATCCGATTTGAACGGGAGAAAATTGGAGAAAATAAGGTCCCCTCGATAGTGTTGGAAGGATTCAATCATTCCATCACTTCTTGTGGGCTGACTGGTCTTTAATCTATGGGCAGTGCACGGTCTTGGGACAATAAGTCTAATTTGAGAAGAATCATGCCCAGGTTGGTTAGAGTCATGGTAAACTCAGATTTGGTTAATGAGTTTGCAAATTATCTGCTTCATTATTCCATGAATGGACACTTTCATCACTCCATGCTGATTATTAGGGCTGTTCTCCTCCTACTAAATATTCTAAACCTTTCAAGTACTTCCCTTTGTGGAAGAAGGAACGTTTCAAGGAGGTTGTATGATGCATGGATGATTCAGGTCGAGGGAAATCTAACTTACAAAGTTGTTCACAAACTAAAAATCCCCATGACAGCCATTAAGCATGGTTGTCAAGGCGACGTTATAGCCTTGCCATGACGAATGGCGATAGGAAACACCATATATAACCAAATAGCAAGGAAGGCTAAGTAGCGACAACATACCGTTGCCATGACAAGAATATAGAATAGATAAGTTGTAAGTATAGCATTTTTATAACTTACAAAACTTATAAACTATAACATTGTTATAAGTTTTATGATCAGAACATTGTTATAACTTATAAGTTACGAAACCCTCGACTTCTCTCTCTCTCTCTCTCACTCTCTCGTGTCACGGCAGCTACAAACACCAACGTCGATGACACCTCAGTGTTGGCGACAATAAGCGACAATACATGTAATGTAGTTGGACTTTTCATATTTTTAATATTTTATATTTGTTAATATTTCATATTTATTTATGCTTACTCATATTACAAATTTGTTGATGTTCCATATTGGATAATTAGTATTTGATTTGTATTTATTAATATTTGTTTATCCCTAGAAGAATAGAACATAAAATCCTTAATATTAGAATCAAAGGATGATGCCTAAGTAGTTGAATGTTTTCTTTCTCTATAAAAAATACAAAAAATGAAAATTAAAAAAGAATATTTACGATTAATAAATAAAAGAATTACTTTAAAAATAATAATAAATAACCTCGTCATGGCGTAGCGAGCTGTTCGTCATGACCTTGCCATACCACCATACCTTGCCATTAAGTGGTGGAATTCTTAATATAGGTAACATCAATGAGAAGAAGGAAGTGAAGCATAAGATGCTTGATCTTAAATCGAAATTGCAGAACCCGTTGTATATTGACTTCTTTAAGGAAGAGAAAGAGGTTATAAGCCAATTTAAAAGAATCCTAGAGATGGAATAAGAATTTGCTAACAACATTGTGACAAGTTTCAGTGAAATTTTCCAAATAGCAGAAATCCGCCAAAACAGGGGTCAGACGAAAAACTCTCATCGAAATTTCAATGATCTAGTAAAAAATTCTAAAAATTTCGTAATCCCCGAAATGTCCCTGATTTTTTTTTCCAATTTGTTCCCAAAATTTTTCCGAGAATCGAAACGACCCCCCAACAAATTATTGTTCAAAACGAATTTTGTCACTATGGCTAGAAGATAGGCTAGAGTCAGGTGGCTCAATAACAGTGATATTAACATTAAGTTTTACTAAAGAAAGCACGGATACTCCATTTTTGGTAAAGTATCCGTATACTTGAGGGATATGGCTACATGTGTATCCTAGGTGTTTCCGAAAAACAAAAATTAAAAGAAGAAGAAGAAATCATACTATGAGTTTGGGATTTAGGGTTTTCGAAAAAACAGAAGAAATCGAAGGAGCCTACGTGGGAGCATACCAATGTCCAGCCTACCCATTCGAAATCAGTCTTGTAAGTTTTTTTCTTTTGTTTCTTTTTTGTTTTCTTCTACTTCTTTTCCTTACGTTTATTAACCTAAAATATACCTAAGAATATATATAAAAAAAAACTATTAAAAACACGTATCATATCTTGATTTTTTTTAAATTGTTGTATCGTCGTACTCGTATCATATCGTACCCATGTCTCGTATCCATATCCGTGCTTCTTAGGTTTTACTATACTTCAATAGCCCCAAGAATATCTAGAAATAGTATTCACTCGATCAAGATGAGTGATGATATAACCATTCATGAGTAGAAGGATATTGGAGAGTCCGCAATCTCTTATTTTAAAGATATATTCTCCTCTCTGATAAGAGTATTGGAGTCATTCCTTTCAAACGAAAGCTGAGTGAAGACCGGGCCCGTAATTTGTCTAGTCTCCTTTCCATTGAGGAAAAAAAAAAACTGTTGTTGATTCTTCAAACAAAGCTCCAAGCACGGATGTTTTTATGGTGAAAATTTTCAAATTTAATTGGCATCTTGTTGGCGAGGACGTAACTAGCACCTGGAAGTAATTTTTTCAATTCGCAAAAAATGATGCATTCACTAAATTTTATTATTATTAAACTAATTTCTAAGGAACCAGGGGCTGATTCCCTTGATAAATATAGACCCATCTCCCTTTGTAATTTCATCTACAAAGTTACCAAAATCCTTTCAACTGTCTTGCTAGTGTTTTACCTTCGATTGTTTCTCCAAACTGATCAACGCTTATTCATGGTAGGAGGATATTTGATAACATTCTTTTAGCTCATGAATTGGTTAGAGATTTCCAATCCAGAAATAGCCCAAATGCTTGTCACTAACATTGATCTTAGGAAAGCCTGTGACAAAGTTCGTTTAGATTTTATTATGGCTCTAGATCGATTGGGCTTGGATGAAAACTGGAATAGCTAGATTTGGGAATGTATATCCACCACTTCCTTCTCGCTTGATATCAATGGGACTCCTTGTAGCTTCTTCAAAGGAAACTGTAGCATTTGGAAAGGAGACCTAATATCTCCTTTACTTTGCACTCTTGTTATGGAGGCCTTGTACTGTTTTATTGATCAAAAAGTTGACCAGGGCCTTATTCCGGATTACCTGGTATTCTCATCTCATGCTTGCTGACGATATTATTTTTTCCTCTAATTGTATTGATTCAGCTAATGAAATCAATAGTTCTTGAGTTGTTTTATGAATCCTCAGGGCTTAAGTTAACAAGAGTAAAAGCAAATTTTTCTTCAGTGATTCTTGTTTGAATGGTGATACACTGTCATATTCTGGTGTTTGATAATGGATCCTTAACTGTGAGATATTTGGGGTTGCCTTTATTCTCTTCCAAAGTTACTTGTGCTATGTGTAGACCTTATTGAAAAAATTCAACAAGAACTTGAAAATTGGAAAGGCTAACTTTTCCATTTGAGGAGATTGGAGCTAATTAAATCCGTCTTGGACTCTTTTCAAGTTTTTTTGGTCTGCTACCTTCTTCATTCCCAAAAAGGTTCTTCAAAAAGTTGAATATATCCTTTGTTCTTTCTTGTGGGGTGACCCTTCCCTTAAACGTTCGATGGCCCCTGTTCCTTGGAACAAAGTTCATAAGCCAGTAGATGAAGGTTGGATTGCGAGGCTTTCAGACTTTTTTGGACCCTCTTTATCAATCCTGAATCTCTTTGGGCACGTTAGATCTTTGCTAGATATGTGAGTACTAGTGACATATGATCCAGCTGCCTTCCAAAAAAATTATTCTTGGGCTTGGAGAGGTATTTTGGACCGAACGATCACCTATTCTTCGGGTGTCCATATACAGCTTGGAATTGGAAATCTAGCTTGGGAATACTTGCGATCTCTAGAAATGACCTCATGAAAATTAAATTCGAACTTGCAGGCGAATGGGAATGGTAGAAATGACCTCATGAAAAATGAATACTTGTGATCTCTAGAAATGACCTTGAATTGGAACTTGAAGACCTTCTTTCGCAGGCGAATGGGAATGGAAGAGCTGCTACTATAATCAAACTGGTATTTGAGGCTTCTATTTGGCACATCTGGGCAGAAAGGAATCGAAGAATTTTTGAAAGCTTTTATAATATCATAAATAGAAATTGGAATATCACATGGCCGTATATGTTTAGTGTTGAAGATATCAACGCCAAGATGATACTGTTTGATCACATTATTTTTACATTTGTTAGTGGTGAATGTAATCATCTGGATGATTACCTTGCTCGTTTGGGACTCACGGCTAGTAGTATAGTCCGGTGGAATAGTTTAGATATTCTTACTATCTTTTTTACCTCTCTTCTAGAAGACGATTTATCTTCTAGCAGTAATTAACTGTATATTCTTCATGAGCTTAATAGCTGGGTGACGACTGTGGTATCAAGTATCGACCAATACCGATACATATCGGCGATACGTACGTATCGGTTTCAACGGAAACTGGTACTGGTATCGATATCGATATCAACGATACTGTATCGGCATCGACCGTTAGGGTTATTTTTTAGTTTTCTTTATTCTTAAAAAAATTGGTACAGGTATCAACCGATACGTATCAGTCCAAATTGGTATAGGTGCCCAATACCTGATATCGATACTGAGTGTGATACCTTGGAGAGGACTCAACATCTTTGGCTGGCTTATCGAAAAAAAATATGGCTATGAACTCAGCAGACATCAACCCTTAAATCTTATATGCAAAATCTAGAGGGTTCATCCATAGACATCCACAGAAGTTACAGTGAAAATTTTCATCATAAAGTCGCCCAATTTGAATATCCTAGTGTAAATTTTTTAAATAATTTGAAGTAAAAAAACACATGCGTTAAAACAAACAACTTATGGGTTTCATTTAGTTGGATCCTCTTTAGATATTTTCTAATTTTACTTCTAGCAATAAACTAATTGGAGTCCACCTTTAGTTATTTCCCAAAAAATACTAATCAATTCCATAAGAAAACCCAAACAAATTATCTTTCATCACTAAACCAAAGATTTCCTTTTTAAACACGAGCAGGTATGCGCTTTGGGATGAGCAGGCAAGCAGGGCTTTTAAGCAAACTGGACCGTTTGCCACTTGAACGACAGAAGTGTAAAAACGCTCATCTCTCTTATGATCGATTTCGGTGGGGATGCTTTCAACCTACATCATCTTCAAAAGGGGTTTATCCTTTTTTCCAAATTCAAATGGCCTCAATAGGTTATGAAGTTTTCTTTATTTATGTACTTTAACATGTATATGTTTTCATTATTTATCATATGGTGCTAATAATATGTAACTAAAGGCAATGTTCAGGTTCAACCAGTTGAATACTATATAGGGTCCAACCAGTTTTAAAACGCTTAGATACAAAGGGAATCTTGACTTTCACAGCTTCCACACTTTGGTAAGTTGACACGCTTCAAAACCGCTTGGACTCCATATAGGGTTCAACCAGTTGGACCTGAACACATCCTTTGTAACTTAACAAAGTACTAGAGAATCTTATTTTATTTCATTAATTTTTATTTTTTTTTAGGTAACAAAATACTACATTAAAAACAAGGGACCGCCTCTCCAGACCATCATTTAAACACCAAAATGGTGTTTAAATGGTCTTACACCATCAATTGTTTAAGATGTTGGTGATCCGAACCATCAAAGTTGTAGATCATAGATTGAAGTGCAACAGGCCCAAAAATGGGGCTTTAGGGAGATTTAAGCCACTGATCTGTTGACTACAATATCAACTGTCGCTTTTACTTTTAATGGCTGATATTAAAGTTCGTCAATCGGATGGTTCACATCCACTTATCGTCATGTTTGATTGGGGTGAGACATACCAATGATAGATTGCCACTTGGCCAATTTAGATTGATCATAGATGTGTGCCACATGGCAAAATGATAAATCACACTTCAATGGTGTGAGATTCAAAATCTACTTTAAATGGTGTAAGATCATTTAAACACCCTTTGGTGTTTATATGTCGGCCAGGAGCCATTATCCCTAAAAGCAAAAGAGAGAACTTTATCTAGTACGATGGAAATCAAATAATAGATAAAAGATTTACTTCTAAAGTTGCAAAGGACTCCGTAAGGCTAGAGACTTCCTCTCGAAGGGAACCCATGTAAAGCAATGCATCCAGCCGTTTGAAAGCAAAAGGGATGTCCACCAAGGCCTTAAGGAATCGTTCTGCAGGGCCAAGTTGGGAAAGTTCACCACTAAAGAGCCTAAGCTTCAGTTCTTCTTCTGCAGTTGGTGACATCTTCAACAATGTTTGGAGGAGTTCTGTAGGCAGCTCATTTCCTAATAGACAAAGATAATAAGAACATGAATACAGCATATGAATATAACTTTCAGTAACAAATCACAAGACATGCAATGATAATAATCTCTCGGTCCTAATCATTAAAAAAAGTGAACAAAGTGCTGCATTTGAATATTTGTGACAATTACTAAAAATAGATGTTAACAATATAACATTAGAAACTGGACAACCAGCTTTCTCGCAACATAACAAAATACACACATACATACTTTTAATTGGTAGTCTTAAGAGCATACAGATTTACAATAGCGTTGGTACTAGGTGCTCGTGCCCAAGCACAAAGGATGGTAAGTCATTTATAGAAACATAGGGAATTGGAATGCACCAATCTTGATCATCAACGTAGAAGGCCACCATGTAGATTCACCACAATATAAAATCAGCATCAAACAATAATCCTAACCATCTTGATCACCTTCAACAGTCTGTACATACAGTTGAACTGAATAGGGACTGTATATGGGAAAAGGTCCTTATGGGCAGAACCAGGATTTTCTTCCACAGGGACTGGCAAGATATGGTTGACAACAGAAGAAAATTTAAGATTAGGTAAATGGGATCAGTGCTAGGTGGCTTGGTACTTGGATCACTTTTTAGGACATCTGCCATGTAGAATCAACATGTGTACCCTCTGATAGGAGGGTACCTAAAAAAAAAAACCCTTTGATAGGTGGACCATGATCTAAAGATCTAGTGTAAAAGATTGGCACAAAAACAATCATTTGATTCAAAGCAGTCAAATGCCATCTAAAATTAATCGCTGCCACGAAAACAATCATTTGATTCAAAGCAGTCATACACGATCTAAAATTAATCGCTGCCATGTAAATTTAACATACAATTAATTTCAGATGGCATTTGACCGCAGTAAATCAGAAGATAGAGATCATTTCTTCTTCCAATCTTTTACACATAGATCTTGAGATCATGGGCATTAAATCACATGGAACGTATGATGGTTCCATCCAAAATATGATCCAAGTACCAAGGGCGTCATCAGCGATTGAATAGAGTTCCTAATCCTAATTTAAAAGGGGAAGAGTGGGTAAGGTTTGACCGCCGGGGGGGTGAACAACTTCATCAATGTAAGTAGCCCGAACCGTGGAGAACGTGGGGAGGGGATTGCTTCCCTGACCCCCACATGTCTCCACCCCTAACTATTCATATTCAACATAAAACAATGAATTGATTAGCATGTTAGGATTGTTCGCTCAATGTGACTTTTCAGATGCAATATATCCACATGATGGCTTTCGATGTGCATGAGCTCAAGTTGACATACCTAATTACCGAAAACCTCATTTGACACATTGTACCAGTGCGTATTAGTTTCTATGCATACCAGTACAATGGTTTACCCAAATTTTTGTTGTCTTTACAAAGTTGAAAATGTATGAAACCCTAAAGATTTGAGTTTTCTCATGGTGTTTTCTTCCTCTCTTAAGTCTCATCTTCATCTCTCTCGGCTCAACAGATCCCAATTGTCTCTCATCTCTATCACTCATGGCTCAGCAGATCTGCATCATCTCTTTCTCTCTCTTGGCTAGGGGTGCCGACGGGTCAGGTTTGGGTCAGGATTGGGGTCAACCCGAACCCAACCTGCCACCCTTGACCCTCAATTTGAACCTAATCCGACCTGTTTAGCAAATACTAGATTCGGGTCAGGCAAACTAGGTTCAGATCTAAGTGAGGGAGTCGGGTTGGGTTCAGGTAAAAAAACCTCCACCCGAATCTGACCCGTTTAATAAACAGGTAAGACGTTTCAACCTGACAGTTAAGAAATCTAAACCCAAACCCGACCTGTGATGGATTGGTGCGCTTGACCTGTCAGGTTGACTCGACCCACTTGCACCCCTACACGTTGCCCAACACTCAGCAAGTGTCCATCCTCTTTTGTGTCTTTCTTTATCTCTCTGTGTATTTCTCGAACAATACTCAGGAGCCGGCAAACTTGGCAGTTAATTTTATTTTTCCACTCTCTTAATTTCTCGTCTTTTTTTGCCCTAAGGGCCAGTTTACACAAAAAATCAAAGGTTCTTGATTCTTTTTTTGCTTTTTTCTTTTTACTGTAAGGTTGTTGGTGTTTTTATTAAAATTCTATGTCGAATAAACATATGATTGTGATTGCTAGAAATGTGACTGCAATTGTTAAAAACTTCTATTAAATTTCTATATTATTGGTCTTTTTTAATAGTTGTTTTGGCAATTTACAATCATATAGCTTAATTTATTTCTTGTAATGATTAAACATTTTTATAACAAGTTTAAATTTTAAATATATGGTTGATTAGGGTAGGGTGAGTTTGAACAAAAAAAATCCAATTAGATTAGATTAAAGGTGCTGCCCCACTAATTTAAAATAACCACAAGACTAACTTATCTTAACTATCTTGGACAAACTATATAATAATCATTATCATTTCAAGTCCTAAATAAAGACTGTGCTCATGATTTGGGTTGTTTATGGGCCGTCATAGAATCTGTTTGAGTTGTCATCTTACATCTGCTATTATTCTAATATAATGGATTAATGGTAGACATTAGAAACTTGTTTGATATTTCATATTTTGTTAACAATATTTGTTTTAAAATTTCTAAATATTATAATTAAATTTGAATTTTGAATAATATCATTAAAAATTAATAAATATTTTCTTCCTCTATAAAAAACAAAAAATGAAAAATAATATTTAAAAAATAAAAAAGCGAGCCTGGGCACTATGCCCTAGAGGCAACGCCATGAGAAACCTTGGGATTGGTACCACACGCTTCCTGAGCTCAGAAATATTTTTCATTTTTAAATGGACTTCATTTGTTTTAAAATGAAATATAAAATTTTTTAAATGTTGAAATGAGGTTTTCTTTTTTTAATTAATAATGTTGAAATGAGTTTTTATAAAAAGGAACTGCATTACTAAGAATTAAATTTATTTCTTTAAACGCAAAAATTATATATGGTATAAAATAGGCTACAATTAATGCCAAAAAAAAGTGTTTTACAACTTATCAGCCCTCAATCCAAATAAAACAATTTCATATAGTTAATATGGCCTTTATTTTAAAAAAGGGCCAGATACAAACATTTTATCAATGATACTCGAAACAATGCGATTCAGTACTTACCAATATTGAAATATAAAAACCTTGACCACAGAAAATCCCATTGTTGGTAAAGATGATAGATGGGGGGCCAAGTGGCGAACCCCCTGAGAACTAAGTATGGCTTAAATGGGCTTATGCGGAGTGTAGACGATGGAGGCCCAATAATGTTGAATTTTTTAAATCTTATTTTTATTTATTATAATAAGATATAAAGGATCTATAGTAAATGACAAATATGTAGAAAATAATAAATAATGATAAAAATGTGATTAGTTACTTATTAAATATCAATCGCCATGTAAAATTGTAGCTTGAAATAGTAAAAAACAATTAACAACTAGCAATTAAACAATTATAAATGCGCCATTTATTTTGAAAAGATAATAGTTTTAGCGTCTTCGGATTTCAACGACATCTAGAGATCAATAATCGAATATAAAATTATTTTGACACAGTTGGAACTTTTTAGAAAAATTTCAAAATAATGATTTGATTCAATTCATCTTGATTGATCTACAAAAGATTAGAAAAATTAGATTCTTAAAGGATTTGGCCTTTACTTAAGCGATGATGTCCTCAAGCATCTAGTTTGAAGTCAGGAGTCTAAATCACAACTCATATTTTTTTAAGACTTTTAAAGATATTATTTGATAAAGGCAATGATTAGTTTTCTAATAAAAGGAAAAAATGTAATTGTAAAACTTGGTCATAGTGCTTATCATCTCACTTAATACCAACGTGCGACACTCGGTAGGCCAACCTAAATACGCTCCTAGTGGTCTAGCATATCTCCTTATGATGCACAAGACGGGCAAAACATAAGCAGCATAGTAACAAGCCTCCGAATTTTTCAAAAAATTGAAAAAAGTATGTGACTTGCAAGCGTCCCGACTTTATCACCGATTAATCCGCCAAGTCGCGACTTGGCCGATTAATTGGCAATGTTTGTGATGTGGTCCGGTTTTCTTTTTTAATCACTTGTACTTTAGGGGAAAAACCAACCTTCAGGATTTGTACTATATTATTCTGTTTGTTCTTAAAAAACCATCAGGTTTCGCCTATTTTGTACTATTTTGTTCTTTAATACTATTATTTTTACCTTGAAATATACTACAATATATTTTTTTGAATATTTTTATTTTTCCCGATTTTTTCCGACTTGCAATAAGTACTATTTTTTACGACTCTGACCCGTTTTTGCCGATTTTTCCCAACTTAGGCCCTCGCTGATTTATTGCCGACTCCCGACTTCTTGACTATGACAAGCGGGCTATGCCTAGGCAGCATGGATCAAAATATCGTCCGATACTGATACGTATCGGACGATACGTATTGGTATCGGACCCTAACAATACGGTACATTAAGTGTACCGTATCGTCTTATATATATGTAAATGCCCGGACGATACATTCAATGCATCGTCCGGTACATTACTGTTTCGGTACGTATCGTCCGATATGTACCGGCTTTTTGCTCAGACGATACGTACCGGTTTTCCGGCATTTTGATCCATGCTAGGCAGCCACCCTCTATAATAGGGGCCGAGGCGCAGCTTTTGATAGCAAAGAAAAATCCACCTTCAAAACAAGCTTCCATTTCAAAAATGCAAAACAATAAGAGATTTTAAAAAAAAAAAATCTCACCTTCTGAAAGTGCATCACATACTTCTTCTATTGTCACGTTCAACGCACGAAGAAGAATTGCTAAATTTTGTGATTTCTTAGGATCAATAATCTGGATATATTGGCTAGGAGGATCACTAGTTGAGGATTCTTTCTTTCGTTCACCCTTCTGTTTATCAGCAGCATTGTATCCAAAGAGACTTTCAATCATCTCTTCATTAAACCTGCAAATATGGACCAATCATTTCAGTACACCCGAAATGACTATGATATTTCAGTTTTCATCAAGGACCATCCAAGAGAACAGAATACGATCACTGTACACTGGATATATTTTAGGAACACATGTAACAAATATAACCACAACTTCTACCAGAAGTTTTTGTGCCCAAATGCAAGATGGATTCATCCTCGATTGCACTAGAGTTTGTTCAGCTTATGTAATCCGGTAGAATTTGTGGGTATAACCATCGCGAGAACTTTAATGAGATAGCTGTAGAGCCTTACTGGAATGAACCCGAACTAATCTGATGCCAGACCATCGATTGGTCAGGATTTGCAAGAACTTTGTCCCAGAAAAATGGCTTAAGCTTCGTTTTTGAAGAATCATTTTCACTTGCTGACTGTTTAGTCAGTTTTGGAGGAAGAGCACCTGGTTGAGGGGGACGAGGAGGAAAAGCACCCTTTGGTGGAGGAGGACCCTTTGGAAGTGCGGGAGCCTTTGGAGGAGGCGGTGTGGGAGCCTTTGGAGGAGGCGGTGCAGGAGCCTTTGGAGGAGGTGGTGGGGGAGGGCCAGGATTAACTCCTGAAGATATGGGTGGTGGGGGAGGAGAAGGACTAGCTTTTTTAGTTGAAGGCATCCCAGGTGGAGGTGGTAGTGGCACATGGATATTGCTAGATGCAGTAGATGGTTCTCTTGAAGAAGGTATAATTTCGGATATGGAGGAATGGGAAATATTTTCCATGGGTCTCATCTCCAAAAATGAAGACCGCCCATTATGGCCTGAGCTAGCTTGGAATGATAACTTTTCAAACTTCTCCTTGTTAAGTGAATTTCCAAAATTGTAAGACTTCTTTGAAGAACCTGAAAAATCAAATTATAGAAAGATCAACATCATCTTTCCCAATATAAATTGCATAGCAAGCATGCCTGCATTGTGATGTCACCGTGATAGACATGAGTACGGGCATCTGACATAGTTGGATGCATTTGTAAATCTATACTAAAACATAAAAAAATATTGTACTTATTATGGACATGCCCAAACAACTAAGACAAATTAGAGGAACTGCCAAATTTTTTAGAAAAACTAAAAAACAAATACGTTTGAATAAAAACTACTTCATGAATTTTTTTTTTTTTAAATGGGAAGAGAATCAATTGAGAAAATCTATTAAAAAGACTTAGGTGTTCTCCACTTAGGCCATGCCAACACAGGAAAAAGTCCGAAGCGTTGTGTCCTGTTTATCTATAAACGTAAGTTGATGCTAAAATACTTAGATCAGAAGTAAGATCATACCACTAGAGAAATCACTGAAGCTTAAGGAAAGGAGAGGCCGATCATCCTTTGGTCCATCTCCAGATCCATTTTTGTTTCCAAAACATTTACGACCGCAATAAAACAGAAATGCAACAAGAAGAAAGGTCACTGTTGCAGTTACACCAACAGCAATAGCTACTGTCCTTTTGCTACTACCGCTCCCCTGTGATGGTAGAACTGGAGCAGAATCTGGGCTTGCTGAAGAGTGTTTACTGCTTGAAGGTGGCGTAACTGAATCACCAGGATTAAAAAAATCGTACGGTTCTGGAGGTTCAACAGGGGACTCGTAATTAGGAGATGGAGAAATGGCTGGTGATGGAACAGGAGATGGTGACGGACCATAACTAGGTGGTTTAGCTGAAGGGGCAGGTGCTGTTACTCTATTTTGTAATGATCGATCACTCAAATGTCTTCTGGAAGCGGTATGCCAACCAAGTAGGAATTGAAGATACTCAGTATACCAATTTTTGGAGCTAGCTTCTTCTCCCGAAACACGAAATAGGAAATATTGTCTGCTTAGACAATCCAAAAGGGTGTGCTTTATGTGGGGAGGCAGTACAAAGATGAATTTCTGTACCCTGCTTTTTGTCAATGACCTTGCTTTCAGATAGATCTCATTAGATTCAGCTCCCATTTCCTCTGTTGTTGGAGCTTCTTTCATGTGCCAGAAATCTAGCCTGCAATTAATCCACAACTGCTCTGCCTGTAATCATAGAATTTCATCATGCTAGGTAATTGATAATGCACTGAAAAGAGAACAAGACAAGAACTAAAAATTCAATAATTTTTTTAAAAAGCACTACCAAGAATCTGATGATGGAATTAGTAAAACCCATGTCAATTTAACTCTTCTACATTCTTACAAAAGTCGCAAAAAGACAATTGAACTATTCTATATTCGAACAAGAGTCACAAAGACAATTGGATTAATGAGGCTTTGGCGACATCAGTAGATAGAGAAGCTCCACTGTACTCATTATGGAGGCAGATCCTATAAAAAGTTGAATTCTATAGTTGTCAGGGCCACTGACAATTGTGAATGTCATATTTTAACAGGAAGCATCCCTTAAATAGCGCTTTGGTTGGCTCCCTCCTCCTCTCTGTGTGTGTGTGTGTGTGTGTGTGTGTATATATATATATATATATATAAAATGTACCATTATAGATCCAAGAATCAACAGGAGCCCTTACTTGCACCCCTTTCTAAATGATTGCACCGACTTAACTAAAATTTGTCCTTACACATGCTTCCTTTGACTGCACATCAAACTAAAAGAAATTGCCCCGTATTTAGATTTTATGGCGGCCCTAGAGACCTCTTCTCTCTCTTTCTCTGCTCTCCACCGTTCTCTCTCTCTCCACTGTTCTCTTTGTCTTTCTCTCCACCATTCCCCAAAATTTAACCTCTTATACCCAAGGTGCAACCACCACGGTAACTTAGTCATTTTAAAAAAGAGACAAGTATCAAGTATTTTACTAATCTGGGGCAACCACTTGAAAAGCGTGTGCAGGAAATGGCTCCCTAAATAATTTCATATTTTTGGAGATTCCCGAGAATGGGAATCTCGCAGCACCAAATCATGCGATCATGTGACCCATAATGCACAAAATTAATAATCTTGTTTTGTGGTTCACGTGGCCACTTAAAGTGGTCACGTGGGGCCTCTTTCCAGGCCAGCCTTAAATCTCATTTGGGCCACCTCCTTAAGGCTCAGCGGGTCTTTATAAAAGGACCCTCTTTCTCGTTATTTACAGCCCTCTTAACTCTGAATTTCCTGAAACTTTTTCGGCCTTCTTTCACCTTGATCTTCGCACCTAAACTAACCCCGAATCTGCCCCGCATCAAGAGTTAACGAGGTACTTCATTGTACTTGATTTCAGTTGTACTTGAAAGTTGAAACAATTTGAAGGGGATAAAGTGATTTTTTAATATTTAAATTTGTTATATTACTAATACCATGTCGTCAGATTTCTTCTGATCTGACGAAGCTCACACCCGCGAAATGTAGGTGGGAATGGAAGTGGAAGCATACAAGAAAGGATCGTCATCATTTTCAGACTGGCGTGACTATATGAGCATGGGTCAAAATTTCGTCCGATACCGATACGTATCGGACGATACGTATCGGTTTTGGACTGGGACGATACAGTACATTCAATGTACCGTATCGCCATTTTGTATTCATATACCCGGACGATACATTCAATGTATCGTCCGGTATTTTACTATTCCGATACGTATCGGTTTTGAGCTCGGACGATACGTATCCGATGCCCGGTATTTTGACCCATGTATATGAGTCTCCCTCGCCCTCTAGAACCATGACCATGGCCTCACTCACTAACTCTACCTCTAGGCTCAATGCTTCCGCATGAGTTCCAGACATAAGTAGATCTCTCTTGAATAGAAATAGACTGTATGAACTGAATGGTAGACATCATAGCTCTATCTTCTTCCTTGCTATAGACAATAGCGTATACAGTCCAAAGAGAAGGAAGTGGTGTGGTAGCAAGATTCTATGAGCACAGCTGCTCCTACTCATCCAGTAATCCAAAAATGAAATCGAGAATCTGATGTCTCTCAGTTCATCCATGGATAATCTCAGCAGATATATTGCCAAATAATTCGGAGAGAGGTTCACAGTGGCCTAGCTCTTCCCGTCTGCTCTCAAGACCTCCATAGAACGCAGGAGTCAGATTTCCTTGCTGAAATAATGCAACCTCACACCAAAGCTGATAAATTCTCGTCATGTACTGCTTACTTCCATGTCTCATGCAGAACATCCCATGTATGCATGGATCATAGTCTAAGTCGAGAGTGGGCAATGACTCAGTAAGGGTCTAGGTAAGGAAAAATCGGTCAAAGTCCGCCAAAGTTGAATTTTTTTTTTTTTTTTAAACATACATAATATATTTCAAATTAAAAATAATGCTTTTGAGGAACAATGTAGTAGAAAATAGGCAAACCCTAAGGCCTTGTTCGGGAGTTGGGAAAGTCTCAGAATCTGAGACTTTACCCCAGAAAATGCCATATCTGCCCACTTTCTGAGGGTTTCTTTTGTTCAAGAGTTTTTTTTTGGGAGTAGTGTTTTCTGCACCTTTTCCGCTGAAAGGGAAACATTGATGTGGGAGGTTTTTTATCAAAAAACCTCAGAATCTGAGACTTTGCAGCCACACAAATACCTCCTTGTAATTCAGGTGTTGCATACTCCCACACAGATATGCATGGGATCCCTTCTCCTAAGCCAACCTCTGCGCCACACAGATACCTCGCTATAATTCACATGCCACATGGATATCTTATCTATAATTCAAATTTTTTATATAGGGCACTTTAGAAAAACAATGCCTCAAAAACAAACTTTTTAGCAAAAAAGACCCGACCTCAAACGTTTTAGAAAAACTGTGCTTTCACGGATTTTGGAACTTCAGAAAACCGTGAAAGCACTGTTTTTTAATTTAAAAAAAATAAAAAACAGTGTTTTCACAGTTTTCTGAAGTTCCAAAATCCGTGAAAACACTGGTTTTTCTAAAACATTTGAGGTGAAGCATTTTTAGCTAAAAAGTTTGTTTTTGAGGCATGTTTCTCTAATTATCCCTTTTATATAAGGCTTTCTTTTTTTATACCTATAATTCAATTTTAATTGATATCTGTATTAAAGTTATAGACTATAACTTTAATACACTATAACTTATAGTGTATTTAAAAGTTAAAACAATACAAGTTGCCAAGCATGCTTGATTCCATGACCTCAATGAATAATGCCTATCACCTAACTAGTAGAGCTTTGTATACTTTTGTGTTTTATTTAAAACTTAAATGTATTCAATATATAATACTGTGAAGTTTATTAAAAAAATATAAATTGAAAACTCATTCTAATCCTAGAGAATTGGGTTCATGTGACACTAGCGAATTGTGATATTCGATACATACCGGCCAATAGGTATCATATCGGGTTAGGTCCCTAGACGATACGATATACACCTTCGATTTCTTCAAGGGATCTAAATCAGGTCAGCATGGTCAAATATTCGTTGCATTTCGGGTCGTATCGGTAATATACACCCCCGATTTTATGATATAATGACTAATGCATTGCATTCCTTCATATGTTACTATCTTTAATGGAACATTTATGCAACTTCATTTAACAGTTTTAGATCTGTACATGTTTAGAACAGCTGTATCAAGACTCGGTCTGTCCCTATTGAAAACATTCATGACTTACATGTTAGCCATTTAGAAAAGCCTATGTATTCTAAGCAAGGTATCTAAATCGGTATCAGTATCGGTATTCTTAGCCATTTTGTTAAAAATTTCTTTTTTTGTTTATGTAATTTTAATGAAACTTATATTTTATAATATAAATTAGTTTAAATTTATATTCACGGACTAATCGATATATATATATATATATATATATATATATATATCTCGTATAGTTGTAGTATAATTTAAGTTGCACATATGTATATTAAGCCAATTTTGTCTTACTGGCTTAATCGAGATGTATTTTCTTATTTTGGTTTTTATATATAGTAAGTGTCATACGTGAGATATTCATACTCTAAAAATGTTCTACGTAAATGATTATTTCACAAACATTTCGGTTGGGTATTAGTGGGTCATTTCGAAAGTAATAGCCATTAAATCAGAATCGGAAAAGGCCTCCATCAAATTTGTTCAACCTCATCTCGATTGGTTGCTGGTAAAATTTGAGAGAAATTTGAGTAAGAGACATAAATCGATGCTTAGATAACGTTTCTACCATGGTTCAAAATATCATCTGATACCGATACGTATTGGTTTTGGACCTCACCGATACAGTACATTCAAGGTACCGTATCAGTGCCTCTCATACAAAAATCCAAAATTTCAGGCGATGCATTGGAATGTATCGTCCGATACCGATACGTATCGGTTTTGGGGTTGGACGATACGTATCGTTTTTCCAAGATTTTAACCCATTGTTTCTACGGTCGTAGCACAACCACCCATTGAATCGATTCTGAGGATTTTCTGAGAGGAACTTAAGAACGAAGGATTATGATCTTTTATAAGAAAAGTCAAGAATCTAAGTAACTTAAGAACGCATATGAGAAAAGCCAAGAATTTGAGTTTGCTAAGAATCTGCAAGAATCTGAGTGTTTAAAAATTTGAGCTTTTCTGGGAAAAACAAAGAAACACCTGAACGAGGCCTAAAGTTTTTTTATGAACAAACTGTAGAAAATACTACAAAACCTATATAAGTATAAGTGAAAAAAATAAAAAAATTGGACCACATTACAAACATCAACGATTAATCGGCCAAGTCATGGATGACTGCAAGTCGCCGACTTTTTCCGATTTTTTGAAAAAGTCGGAGACTTTTGTGACTATGGAGCCATGGTTAAGCTACAAGCCATATTTCCTTGCTCTACAGCTTCTAACCCAACAAATAATATCTCTGTAATTCGTAGGACCTATGTATGCATCACAAATGTTCCCCTTTTTATCTCTAATAAAAAAGGCCAACACAAAAATTCACCATCAGCAGCTACGTATCCAACTATCCATCCATATTGTGTTCATAATACCCTCTAGTCGGTTTGTTCCATTTGCATGAAGTGGGTGACCTTGTCAATTAGGTACAGATAGTCCACCAATATATCTTTAGAATATTTCTTTCAGCATGTAAAAACTCTGGGATTTTCCCTCCCTACATATGTGTTATACCTTAGCGGAGAAAACCACCTTGATTAGAATCACCATTTTTCTTCCCCCCAAGTAATCAAGTTGTGTACCTCCTCTTCTTGGGTAGTCATAGATTGCTTATTTATATTGAGTCTATATAGTAAAGACTTCCAAATCCATCTTGTATAGGAGCATCGAAAAAAGAGATGACTATTGATTTTGGCATCCGACCAACACAAGGCACACCATGACAGTATAAGGAAAACTGGGATTATCCTTTTAAAAACTAGGGATTATCGTTTTTTTTATACTAATTTTAGTTTTTGAAAACTAGGGATTATCCTCATGAACAACACTAAAAGGATATATTACCCAAGCTGTTGCATAGTGTTACCTAGGCACTTCTACTTTTGGGATTTTTACCGTGCCGACACTTGGTGGCACTTGGTCACTCCTCAAAACAGCACAATATTGCTACACATGTACGAAAATATTGCATAATACTATCAAAATGTTCTTCATTTTCAAACAATAAAATGAACAGTCGTTTTATGAAAAAAAAAGAAAATTGTGTAAAGTATAGTAACTTATAAAATAAAAGGCTTGGGTCCTTGAAAACGATTTGTATAATATAGTATACTTTTAGTTAGGTTCATCTTTTCATTACATATCTCAATTGGCTCTAACCTTCAATTTTTTTTACTATTATATACGTTCTATTTAAAAAAAAATAAATTTTAAAGGTCGTGCCTATTGGAATCTTTAGAATTTGGCATGCCAAACATCTATTAGACCTTGACACGTGGCACCTGTGCCACATGTCTAAGTAACACTGCTGTTGTGTATTATCCAAATTCATACAATGTTGTTAATATGGTCACCAAAATAACCTGAAAAGTAATGGGCTTTGTTTGAAGCTAAGTTCTCGTATAATTAAAAGTTTCCAATTATATCTGATTAACTTTTCATGTTCCAATTCGTACTTCTCCAAAGCAAAGATGCAAAAAAAATCAAATTGAAAACGAAAAATAGAGACAAATGAAAGCAACAATAAAAACAAAATAATTAATCAAGTAGAAGAAAATAAAAACGAAATTAGGATCTTACCATGTCTTCGTCTATCTCTATATACTCTGGAATAGTAGGATCGGAGTCTTCTGTTCCATAGAGTAATTTCTCCGTCTGCTGCCTCCCTGCAGAACCTTTCGCTGTCAAAACACAAAATGAGATTGCCAAAACAACCCAACAGATTCGATTGAGATTCATTGATTGTTTAATCTGTCTGCAAATGACCAAAATGTAAATTTCTCACTTCAATCACTAATGGTTCAAAACAAAAATAATTCTCAAAGTTGCCTCAAAAAATAAGAATCCGCGCTGGGGATTTTCTTAAGATTCTCTTCAAAAAAACCCTAAAAAGCTTAAGGTTTATTTGAAACAACCGACCCAATCCATCCAACTTCAACCAAAAACTAGCAAATATCACATATTAAAAGGAACCGTTGCTTCCAATTTTCGATACAAATTGCTTCTTCCCACCAAAACAATGCGAAAGAAACCTAAAGTCAGCTAAAATCACAATCGTTTCCAATTTCTTCAAATTGCCTATTCGGCTGATCCGATCAACCAGGAGGAGCTGAAATCAAACTGCCAAATCAGATTTCTCATACAAACCTCTTCTCCCGACCAAAATAACACCAAAAATCCGTTTATATCAGAGTCAATCGATCTCATTCATCCATTTATTGTTCCGAAATAATCTACGAAGTCATTTCAAAACCTAAAATCCGCCAAAAATCACCAAAATTTCGCCCAATTTTTTCAAATCACAAATTTTCTGATCCAGTATATAGAAACAGATAGAGGTAGACCTAATATAGAAACGTTGACTCTGCTTTCGCATACGAATATCGTCCCTCTGTATAAATCCACCAACAAAAAACGTACTTTCGCCCAAATTTTCCAATTCACCTATTTTTTACACCTGATCAAGAAAAAGAAGCTGAAATCCAACTCTCCAATCAGATCCGCATACAATTCTTTTCTTTCAATCTAAATGACAGCTCAAAATCCCTCGAATTCTCCCCAAACTTCTTCAAATCGCCGTGTTCTCTGACCGATCGATCAAAATATATATTGAAACGAATTGAAAACTCAAGGTTTTGTATCAGATTTAAAGCAGAAAAACCCCCCTGTTTTTTGCTCAAAACCCTCGAAATTCTCCCAAACTTCTTAAAATCGCCGGTTTCTCTGACCGATCGATATATACAGACGCGAATTGAAAGCTGGAGGGTTTTTGCAGCCCCGATTCAATGCGAAGAATCGCAGGCGGCTGGTCTTCGAATATTTTAGGGTTTTTTCTTCGGAAGGTTTCGTAGCAAAGCAGTCAAATTTCGGTTCTTTTCTTCTTCCTTTTTTCGATTTTTTTTATATTATTTTTTACTCGTTTTCAGACAGAGAGAGATTTGTGGAGAGCATTTAATTTAAGTTGGAGTTATTGTTACGTGTATTGGGCTTACTACAAACCATGCTGCTCTCATCAACCGTACTACGTATTTGGTGGTTAAGAAATGGGTGCGGCTATTTGCAACAGAATATGCAATCTCTGCAACCGATGGTTTCCACTTGTTACCTCCGTTGATTCCCTTGAATCAGTAGATGGAGATCGTTTTCTAACAACAAGCTTGAGATCATTGCAGTCCGCGTCCCGAAAGTGAGCTCGAAAGTGAGCTGAGAACCCTTTTAATGATATGATATGAGTGATCACATGTACTTTTGGGAATGTGTTCCACGTGGAATCAATATATGTCTGATAGTTGGAGATGATTGAAGATCTATTATGTAAAAGATTGGGATGAAAAATTTTCTCCGCCATTTGATTTAAGTCAGTCAGCTAGCGATGGTTACCATCAGTTGCAGAGATCAAATCTTTGGATGCAGATACCTGTATCCGTAAGGAATCTTTTTCCACTCCATGTGGAGGATTCTCTCATTAAAGAGATTTGGATTAAGGTTTTAGAAGTGGCATTTTGTATGATTATCATTACATAACACAATTTTTTGTATAGGCGTTTAGCTCTCTATATGAACTCTTTGTTCGAACCAGGAAGGAATCATTTGGGTCCGGCGGACTTTTCAAATTTAAACACAATCATTTTTTTAAACACATTCATGGTCTCAAATCCTTTTTTTAGAGAAATAGATTGGCCAAATGAGAAAAATCACGTGTTGATCACTAAGAATTTAAATTGGTGTTAGTACAACTTACACCACACCTGAGGAAGTTTGATGGTAGTATACATGGAGGATTTTCTCAATTGGGTAGCTCTGTAAGCACCTACCCTATCACTGAGGGCAACCACGCTGAAAATTATTGATTGTTGTGAGCAAGATGATGGAGATCATTTTTCGTCTCAATCTTTTGCACAATGGATCTTGAGACTATGAGTGCATCATCGGACGGTCAATTTTTAATTTCATATGATACACATCTCAAAAAATAACCTAAAAAATTACATGACACACATCACACAAAAAATAATTTGTTGGTTACTTTTTTGAAATGTGCGCCACGTTAAAAAATAAATTCACATTCTAATGGCACATTCATGGTCTCAAATCCTTAGCGTGGGAGGTTGGAAAGAAAAAGATCTCCATCTTTCGATTCAATGCATTCAATGATTAGGTGACCTGAATAATTTGGAGGGTGGCCCGATATCCCCATTAAGTATAATGGAAAACTGTTGACTTCTTTGAAGCGGATTTGATATTTTTTCATTCCAAGTGATACATCCCTAAAATGCAACCCAATGATCATGTGGCACACATAATGCTCACAGGTCACTCTTTCGAAGATGTGCAATGTGAGATGAAAAACTGACTTTATGATGATATTTCTTTGATCTCAAGATCAGTTTTGTGGAAGACTGGAACGTAAAATGATCTCCATCATCCACTCAAAGTAGACAACGGATTTTCAACTGTACTTAACGGGGGATATTCAATAATTTGGTAGGTGCTAATAAGCTACCCTTCTCATTGTCACGATTTGTATTATGATTATATAACAACTTTTCTTTGTATAGGTGTTCAGCACTTTATGCGAACCCTTCATTTCATTTGGGTCTTCTAGATCTTCATTTTGATGCTTTTCAAACAAAATCATTGTTGACATTTGACAAATTCTTCTTATAAGGCGAAATGGGGAAAATATAATCTGTTACTCACTAAGATTTTATGTTGGTGTTAGTGCAACTTACCCCACACATGAGGAAGTTAAGATTGCTTTATGTGATCAATGAATTCTTTTCATTGGAATCGGAGGCCAAACATTCTTCCTTTTTGGTGGCTCGATTGAATGGATGGAACTTGCTAGAAACTTCCACGGGATTGACTCATCTCGAGGTTGTCCTATGATCATTTAGCTTATGAATTGGGCAATCAAGGGGCCCGATCGGCCCACCGCCAAGGAGCTGTCTATCATAGGGGCACAACTCGACACCGGCCATCACACCCGTGCAGCTCCTAACTTCACAAGCTAGGCCAGCCTACCCAACCATCGCTCTAATATCACCCGCCTAGAGGACTGTCTAGAGGACAGGAACTCTTGTTCACGGTTGCCTCCTCTTGAGGCCAACCATATCAACACATCGTGTCTCCTTACGACACGCATGTCAGCACCTTAGTATCTCACTTGGCGTGCCAAGCTTCACCCTGTGCCCTACACTCGTTCCTCGCCCACGACAGTAGCATGCAGTTTCTCATATTGTCCCATTTCATACATGCATCGCCGACATACTGAACCAAACCCACTATCGTGTATGGCCCACGCAACCAACATACATTAGCATCCGACCCTCAACTAACATGCATCACAGTGTCACACGTACCCCACGAGTATGTAACAACTCAGATTTTTGAATTTTATTTTAACAATATTAGATGATGTACCACACTATATACGATGCTAAAGCTCTACACTGTAACCCACCATCTTTTAGGAAAGTTATATTTTTCTATATCAAAATTAGACTCATTGCGAAATGCTCGTCGATACGATTTCAATAATATATAATTTGTTGATTTTCGACAAGAATATAAAAAGTTACACCCGTTTTCAGTGATGAAATAAGTCAAAGAGTATAACTATAATTTTGAGAGATAAACACCAATTGTTTCGGTGCTTACACAAGAACGAAACATTTTCTCAAGCTATTCAAGTACTTCTTCCGTATAAAAACTCCTATTTTATTAAATCTTCTACGAAAAGTGTTAATTAGAGTTGGCTTAAAACTTTATACCATTATAAATAAAACTTTAAAAACTCTCTACTCTTTATAATCAGAAATTATTTTCTCTTAAGACTTAGACGAATCGACGCCTTGGGCATCGACCTTTTCAACTCGAACCGAATCTACCGTTCACGCTTCAAGAGGTGGGTACCCATCAATCTATCTTGTTCTTCTCAGATCCCGTCGCATAGGATGTGTTCGATTGCGCATCGACGAGTTTAAAATTTTTATTTAAACCCCAATATCTCATAAATTAATAGATCTACATGTTTAATATTATGTTTTCCCTTGAAAGTTGTATAATTTATAGGCCGGGTAATATTTTATTTCTCTTTTCAAACAATCTTTTTATTTGACTATTAATATTTTACCTTCTATTAGGTATGTATATTTAATATGTTGTCTTCCTCTTAAATCTACATACTAATTAAACATAAATATTTTTAAGTATGATAAATCTGCATATTTAGTATTTTATTTTTCTATTAAAATTGCATGATTTGTAAGTCGGATTTATGTTTTATTTCCTTTTTCAAATAATCCGTTTGATTGATTATTTAATATTGTACTTTTCTATTAGATCTGTATATTTAATATTTTACCTTATTTTAAATTTATAAAATTAATTAAACTCTAATATTTGTAAATCTGATAAATTAACTTAATTGGAATAATACTATATTGATATTATTTATTTCTAAATCTATATAGTTAGAAATTTACCCTTCTACTAAAACTATAATGATATATATTATTGTTGCAAATCTATATTATTATTTATTTAAAACTAATTAAACCCTAAAATTAAACTATGTCCTTATTTTATTTAAAAAAATAATAGATTACACCATCTTAAAGTTTCGGGTCCGAACTGGTTTGAAGTTTCGGGTCCGAACTGGTGACCACGAACCCAAACTCGGGACTACGAACCTAAATTCGCGGCCAATAACCCAAGCTCACGACCATCGATATACTGATCTCAGTATTTTAGCCATAACTTTTTACTCTGACTTCGGATTAATACGATGCTTATGGTATTGGAAAGAAGACAACGAACTTTACAACTTTATTTGAAATAGTCATTTCACGAATCTGACATCTTAGAGGTCAAAATAGAGCAACAAGTTGGGTTCAATTTTGAATGACCCAAGGCTACACGAATTTAGTATTATTCTCTGATTTTTATGACTAAAGTTCTTTTGTATATTATATCTTAAGGTCTTTCGATCAATGATTATGACAAATCACAACTTAGTTATTATAAATACTTTTTAATTTAATTATTTAATATTATATATATATATATCAATTTATCGCTTCAACGCGACCTCTTCGATAACACGAAATGTTAGAAATTTGATACCTCTTGAAAATCAAACTCTGACCTTCACGTTTTCAAAATCACACTAATAACAACCTTATTCTATATTTGTATTGACGTGAATGTATATATATATATATATATATATATATATATATATATATATATATATAACTAAATCTAAATATAAATCTATGTTGTGTGTATGATAATTTTATATTTTCATCTTGATCATGTTATACGAGTTATGGACATCTTAGGTTATATGTACGCGAGTGTATGAGATCATGTCTACGTTTGGGCGTGGTGATTCGCCAAGATGATATCGAAGCGAGGAATATATCATATTCACATGCCTTATAACTCATGGTGGTATGAGACATCATGATGAGTCGGGTGAGTGCGAATTTAATATAATCTTGTATACTGTGGCATATGCGATGACCCTATCACCCAAAGTTTTAATATCAGAGGGTACGATATGAGTTATGATATGAGATTCGGGCCTTTGGCCTTAGCTGTGATGGGGTTATCCCACTATAGTTCATCTTAGGATTAAGTTGTAAGGGTAGGTTATGATATGAGTATGAGATAAAATAAGTTATGAGTATAATAATAAGATACCGCTATATAGGCCAGTAAAAGATTAAGAAATTAAGTCTCTACGTGTCGTTTCTTGTGTAGCCACCGTAAGGGCAACAACGTCTTACAACTAAGACGGGTCTCTAGGAGAAAGTGAGTATGACCGAGAGTAGGAGTATGAGTAGGTTGTGAGTATGTGTGAGCATTTATGTCTCTCCATTGGGCTGGATGAAAGAGTATGAGTATGATACGAGAGCGTTATGATATGGTAGTATGATACTATGGTGACCCTCACATGGTAGCTCGAGTCGCGACTCTGACATATGTCGTTTAAGATTTATGAGTATGTTAGTTACGCTCATACAATGTACAGACGTATATACGAGAATAATAAAATATGATATGTTACGAGTTATGGTGAGGTACGTTAAGATATGAGTGTCTAGATCATGGTCTTGCATTTTTATTATTATATAAGTTTTACGTTATGTACTTGATTTTGTCATATTCTTTTTTATTTTATTGTTATATTATGTTTATCACTCACTTAATGCACTCACAATGCACCTGAGTAGAATGAGATGGATTGCTAGTGTATCTACTGAGTTTACGTGGTTGAGTAAACTCATCTCACGAAAATTTAAAATAGCTACAGGTGATTACGTTGGTGGAGTAGACACCGGCTATTCAGATCCTATTGATGTTGACTTTATTGACCCCGTGGACGCTGAGTATCAGGAGCCTTGGGAGGGCGACGCCGCTGTGTATCAGGAAGATCTTGGTGCTAATTTTGATCCGAACACCGGTTATTGATAATTTTAGACTTGGTATCGCATTTCATTTGATACTTTGGTGTTGACTTTAGCCTTCTTATATCGAATTTGTCTCTGACTTTTATTTCTCTTTTATTGGTGGTTTACTTGAATTTTATCGCAATTATTCAGTATTTATGACTACTTTATATTCTATCTATATGTGTTGGCTTTCACGAATTTAGTGGAATCAGATTGCGTAAGAACTCTGATTAGGTGTATGTCCGCTTAACATATCTGGGATATGTGTAGGTCATAACTCGAAATTCTAGGCCCTCGGGATGAGGTAAAATTTCTGGTCGTGACAGAGTGTCTCCCTCATACCCGACCCATATGCACCACGATGCGTAGTACAGGGCCATATGACAACCTCATCTTGGGTGACACACGACATCGCCGTAGCGATGTCCTAGGCCCACCCATTCAAACCTAGGAGACCATCATGCACCCTCTAGTGCCACATGACCCCATGTGTAGGAGAATGGCTCTACAACTCACTTCTCCCAAGTATGGTCTAAGCACCATCTCAAGCTAAACAGTAGGAGAACCTCAAAGGTATTGGTTTGACATACCATTGTGGCACACGACCTTTGTCCGTGACACACAAAACCCATGCAACACCAACTACCCCTCCGAGACCAGCTTCTACACCCACGCGTGTCAAGTTGCCACACTAGATCCTCACCTAGCTCGAATAGCCATCCACGCCATATATACGGGGAGCACACACGCGCCGCAAGACCTCATGTCTCTGCGCTCACGTGCCACACAATTAGCTCCAAGGCCCGTCCGACTTCCTGCTAGCCAAACGCCCAACTCCAAGGCCATCATGCCTTTCCGCTGGTACCCAGACTAAGGACGTCGTTACATGTCGCAATGGTTGATGACTTAAGTATGCTCCCCAAGGTCATGAGTTTGAAACGACTCCTCTTCTCTGATAAACAGGCTATGTAAGGTGCATAAATCGTGAAAATAGCCATGGCATGGTGGGGGCGATGGCATCCTGTAGGGATTAGTCCAAGCTCAAGCTTGAGATGCCCTATATCATAAGAAGAAACGACCCGATCAAAAGATCACTTGATCTGATTTTAAATTGGGCTGGGCATATAATATTGGTAAAACAAGTCGGGTTGGGCCTTGAAACACCCAATTCATAGGCTAAGTCCGATCGACTTGAACTAACAATATTTTTGGGTCGGGTAGGGTCAAGTTGGTAGTTCAAGCTTGGTGCAACTGAGGATCAAGTCAGGCCTTGGGTCTAAATAATCGAGCCAAGAAATTAGATTTGTGCTTGCCCCGATCTCTTGACAACCCTACATATGAATAATCTTTTAGCCAAATGGTGGTTAATCGAACTTATACCATTAAACTTAGACTCTTTATCTTATACTATTGAAGGGCGACTTATCATTATGTCATGTGGCACACATTTATGATCAATTTAAATTTCTCAAGTGGCAATCTATAATTGGAATATGTGTCAGCCCAACGAAACATTCTGATAATTGGATGTGAACCATTGCTTGACGAATTTTTTGTTATCAGCCATTAAAGCTAAAATCAACCGTGAGATTATAGTCCAAAGATCGGATGGTTTAAATCTACCTAAAACACCATTTTGGGCTTAATGCACTTCAATCAGATCACTTCTAAAAGTCATTAATTTTGGCTAAATATGTAAAGAAATTCAATGGGCCTAACTCAACCTCATAAAACCAGCTTGTAAGGTGAAGTTTGCCCAAGATATAAAGAGTACAAGGGCCAACCCACAACGTATATGAGATAAATCCAACACGCCCCTACACGTGTTTGCGAGATTGAGGCAAGCCATGTGGACAAAATCGGTTTATTGAATGTAGGTTCACTTAGCCAAATTTTCAATGGAGGATATATCTAGAATGGTGCCCAAATTTTTATGTGGCAAAAAAATTCACCTAAATATTAAGTTGAAGGACCACCAAATGGGCCCTTTTAAACCTTGGGCTGGACACAAACTCATCCTGACAATATTCCACAAGAATGATCAAGTTTGATGTAGATGAGTGCCACGTGTACGTAAGAGATGCAGTTACACAATTACACTAAAATAATGGAACCAAATTGAAGGCTCAATTACTCACTACCATAGTGACAAATTTCGCTGAAATCGCCCAATTTCGGTGAAATTTCATGAAATGGGGGGTCAAACGAAAATTTTGGGAAAATTTTGGTTTTTGATATTTTTCGGTTAATTTCGGTACATTTTTTTAAAATATTAAAAGTTTTTAAAAAAAATATTAAATATATATATTTTTATAGTTTTAATCCCCGAAACTTTCCCGAAATTTTTCCGAAAGGTATCAAAATTAATCCGAAATGTACCGAAAGGACCCCCCCACTGAAAAATTCCCGAAAACGAAATTTGTAACTATGCTCACTACGAGACTCATAAGAAAAAAAAAGTTTTTTGTGGGAGCAGAACTTAAAAAGGAGTTATAGCAACCTCAGAGCTCTTCTTCTTCATCTTCAATTTCCTCGTCCTAATCTTCAAACTCGAGTTCATACTCTTCCCCATAGACCCAACTTCAAAATTTCTCTGCTTTTCGATCAAAGAGCTCGAAGCCAAGTAGTATTTTTGAGGGACTAAAGGTGATCAGATTCCGCTCTGCATTTAGTCAAAATAGATTTTTTCCCGAATTTTCTTGATTTTTCATGTTTTCTTTTTTGTTTTTTTGAGTTACCGAATTTCTCATGAATTTCGACTTGATAACTATGCAATAAACAACAAGCCACGTGTCTAAAATTGACTTATGAACCATATTTTGAGTAAATCGGACCGACACGAATCAAATTTCGTAACACTGATGTATGTAATTCTCATTTTATAAAATAAAAAAATAATCTTTACAAATAGATCTCTCTTTCTGTTTGCAATCCACGAAATGGTAAGTGATTTTAATCAACTCTAAAACTTTGGACTTCATTATCATAAACTTAGCTAAATCCATTTCAACTCTCATTTCGTGAAAATGTTCAACCTCTACTTTATTTATATTATTTAGGCATGCTTCGTCACCTTCCAAAAAATCAGGGTCATTTACATCAAAGCCTTTCCAAATATTTGGTTCATTAATTTCCAAATCTTTGTTAAAGAAAAAGAAACTCTTCCAAAAAAAAATCAATAAATTAGCACCAACTTCAAAAAACTTACATCTATTTATAATTTAATTAGATCACAACTCACAAATAATTATGAAATTAGGAGAAACATCTATTAGAATACTCATTTTAGGTGGCCATTTAGAGATTTGAATCATCCGATCAAGGTTTCAAATTATGGCCATTGAGATTTGAAACCTTGATTGACAAGCTGCTTCATAACCTTAAGATGTTGGTAAAGAGAGCCATTTATTATTATTATTATTATTATTATTATTATTATTATTATTTATTATTCTATTTTTTGAGAGTTTGAGAAAAAAATACTTATAATAAAATATAATTCCTCAAAAAAGGGTGAAGCATTGAGCAAATCTCGAAAGCAAAATACGCCCTCTTCTATCTCGTAAATTAGCATACACAGTAAGTTTGGTGAGATTCATAAAGGTAAGAAAATTCATAGACCTTGCAGACATAGTGACAAATTTCGTTTGCGGGAATTTTTCGGTGGGGGATCCTTTCAGATTAATTTAGATACCTTTCGGGAAAATTTCGGGGATTAAAAATATACAAAAAAAAATATTTCATAAAATTTTTAAATATATAAAAAAGATTTACCGAAAAATACCGAAACTTACCGAAAATACCCAAAAAACTGAAAAGTAACGAAAATTTCCCGAAAATTTAGTTTGACCCCCATTTCATGAAATTTCAGCAAAATTTGTCTGCAGATAAACACTAGAAAAAAAATAAAAAAATTAGTTCATAACCTTTTTTCCTCTCATCATGATTACAATAACTAATCCAAAAAATAAGTAATATTAATAAAAAGGAAACATAGAAATTAAAAAAAAATGAAATGGGTGCCATTCAAATTACCTTAGAAGTAACCCCACATAGCTCCAGAACTCTAACATGTGTCACACTCCTTAAACAATCCTAAATCCTTTCCCCGTCAATTCTGAGGTCTTCATATGGAGCTTTCTTAAGCCAAATCCGATCACCTAAATGTCGATCTTCGGAGCATCAATTTGGATCTCCTTGAAGAAAATCAAAATTTCTAACTTTAGGTTCCTTAAATGAGGAATCACGATCCAAAGCTTCTCTATTTCAAAACCTCCACAAAAAAACTAAAAGCCTTTTAAGGTGGGGAGCTACCAACATGAGATTTGACACTACCTAGTGACAATAATCTAATATTAAGGTCTCCAAAGAAGTACATAAAGAAGGTACACAATTAAGTTCTTCCATTCTTACCTTAGTTTGATATAACTTGAAGGTCCTCAAATTTTTACAACCCACAACTCTACCATAAAGGTAGGTAAAATTTGTGTTCCATAATTCCGAAGTGTATAGTTTGAGAAGAAAAGAGAAAAAGAGGAACCCCGTAATCCACCCTCTATAACTAAGTAACCCATCCTTCTCTTTAGGGTATGTGTCCAATGGTCCATCTTCGAGTAACACCCTTCATAGTGTGCCTCGAGAGTGAAACTTTGGATGGGACCATTGTGTTGCGGCAAAATCTGATTGACGATCGAAAAAAATTTGATAGATTCGATTGCAGCCCATGGATCATCATAACTAGAGGAATCCTTTTATAGTGAAGGGGTTGACGACCAATGAAGGGATCGACGTTCACGTGTTCACCCATTTTCGCGATAATGGCGAGTTTCATACGATTTCGTAAATCGACAAACGAAGTATAGAGCTCCATAATATCTCATCTAATTTACCATAAAAATCGCTATCGTTCTTTTTCAACTCCATGTGGTTCCTCAATCGTTCGATATAAAGAAACGATGACGGAGAAATCTGAATCTCCCGATCGAAACATAAACAAGAAGAAGATGCAGAAGATTTAAGGTACGAAAGACTGATTTAAAGGATGAATTTTGAAGTAAATTAAGAACAATATGAAAACCAAAAGAGCTATTACACCTCATTTTATATATGAGTGTCTCCTAGCTCCTCTTTAACTATAACTACTATTTTAGACTTTCAAACGGACAAAAGCTAAGTTCACAGATTTAGAGGGCCTTCAACTTGGTACATGTTAGCTTTTGAATGGATCGAGGGTCTTATGTAGCTTTGAAATAGAAACTACCTTTTTGTTCGCCACATATTAAAATATTAAAATAGAAAGTTTACTTAAAATTATGATTCTTTCTTATAATGAATAAACACTAATACTTAAACTAATATTAGCTTTTCCTATACAACATATAAAAAGTTATCTCTTAAAAGAAATATTTTATGACATTTTAATACTAAATTTTTTTTTGAAAAATCAGTAAGTCAGTAGACTTTTTCTAATTACCGGTACTGGGACCTAATTTATTTTTATTTGGATTTTGCCACGAAAAATAAAAGTAGAGGAACAATAGTATGTTGTCTCGAACTACCAACATTGGTGGTGCCTCTCCTGTTTATAAACTAGTATACATAAAAAGAAAACAAAGAAATTAAAAATATGAAATGGGTGTCATTCAAATTACCTTAGAAGTAACCCCACATAGCGCCAATACTCTAACATGTGCCACACTCCTTAAACAATTCATAATCCTCTGCCTGTCAGTTTTGAGGTCTTCATATGGAACTTTCTTAAGCCAAATCCGATCACCCAAATAAGAGTTGAACGTGTTGATCTCCGGAGCATCAATTTGGATCTCCTTGAGAGAAATCAAATTTCTCAACTTTAGGTTCCTTAAATGAGGCATCACGATCCAAAGCATCTCTATCTCAAAATCCCCACAAAAAAAATTTAAAGTTCTTAAGGTGGGGAGCTACCAACTTAAGATCTGACACTGTCAAATTTCAATAATCTAATACTAAGAACTCCAGAAAAGTATATAGAGATAGTAGACAACTAAGTGCTTCCATTCTTACCTTAGTTTGATATAACTTGAAGATCCTCAAATTTTTACAACCCACAACTCAACACAATGGTGGGTAAAATTTGTGCTCCTTAATTCCAAAGTGTGTATAGTTTGAGAAGAAGAGAGAAAAAGAGGAACCTCGTAATCCACCCTCTACAACTAAGTTACTTATCCTTCTCCTCTTTAGGGTATGTATCTAACGGTTCATCTTCGAGTTACACCCTTGATGGTGTGCCCTGATCTTGCAACTTTGGATTAGACCGTCGTGTTGCGACAAAATCTGATCGACGATTCGATTAAATTCGATAAGTTCGATTGCAGCCCATGGATCATCATAACTAGAGTAATCTATTATAGTAAAGGGATTAATGACCAACAAAGGGATCGACGTCCACGTGTTGACCCATTTACGCGATAATGCCGAGGAATGTACAACTTCGTAAATTGGCAAATGAGAGAGTATAGAGCTCCATAGTGTCTCATCTAATTTATCGTAAAAATCGCTAGTATTCTCCTTCAACTCCATATGGCTCCTCAATCATTCGACATAAAGAAACGATGGCAGAAAAATTTGAAGCTCTTGATCGAAACACAAATAAGAAGAGACAAAAGATTTTAAGCTATGAAATTAAAAGGCAAATTTAATGGAGGAATTCTAAAGTAAATTAAGAACAATATGGAAACCAAAGGAGCTACTACACCTCATTTTATATATGAGTGTCTTCTAGCTGCTCTTTAACTATAACTACTATTTTACACTTCTAATAGGACAAAAGCTAAGTTCATAGATTTATAGGACTTTCAACTTGGTATATGTCATCTTTTGAATGAAAGTTCGCTTAAAATTATGATTCTTTCTTATAACGAATAAACACTAATACTGAAGCTAATATTAGCTTTTCTCATACAACATATAAAAAGTTATCTCTTAAAAGAAATATTTTATGGCGTTTTAATAATAAACAAAGGGTTTTTTGAAAAATCAGTAAGTCAGTAGAGCTTTTCTAATTAACGGTACTGGGACCTAATTTATTTGTATTTATAAGAAAGTAGAGGAACAATAGTATGTTGTCTGGAACTACCAACATTGGTGGTGCTTCTCCAATTTATAAATTGGTATACATAAAAAGAAAATATAGAAATTAAAAATATGAAATGGGTGACATTCAAATTAGCTTAGAAGTAACCCCACATAGCTCCAGAACTCTAACATGTGCCACACTCCTTAAACAATCCATAATCCTTTTGCCCGTCAGTTCTGATGTCTTCATATTGAGCTTTCTTAAGCCAAATCCGATCACCCAAATAAGAGTTGAACGTGTTGATCTCCGGAGCATCAATTTGGATCTCATTGAAGGAAATCAAAATTTCAAACTTTAGGATCCTTAAAGGAGGCATCATGATCGAAAGCTTCTTTATCTCAAAACCCCCCAAAAAAAATTCAAAGTTCTTATGGTGGGGAGCTAGCAACTTGAGATTTGGCATGCCAAGTGGCAATAATCTAATACTAAGGTCTCCAGAGAGGTACATAGAGAAAGTAGGCAGATAAGTTCATCCATTCTTACCTTAGTTTGATATAACTTGAAGGTCCTCAAATTTTTACAACCCACAACTCAACCACAAAGGTGGGTAAAATTTTTGCTTCTTAATTCCAAAGTGTGTATAGTTTGAGAAGAAAGGAGAAAAAGAGGAACCCTGTAATCCGTCCTCTATATCTAAGCTACCCATCCTTATCCTCTTTAGGGTATGTATCCAATGGTCCATCTTCGAGTTACATCCTTGATGGTGTGCCTCGATCGTGCAACTTTAGATTTGATCGTCGTGTTGCGACAAAATTCGATCGACGATCCGAAAAAATTCGATAGGTTCGATTGCAACCCATGGATCATCATAACGAGAGTAATTTATTATAGTAACGGGGTTAATGAACAATGAAGTGATTGACGTCCACGTGTTGACCCATTTAAGCGATAATGCCGAGGATCGTATGACTTCGTAAATCGGCAAACGAGAGAGTATAGAGCTCTATAGTGTCTCATCTAATTTACCGTAAACATCGTTGCCGTTCTCCTTCAACTTTATGTGGCTCCTCAATCATTTGATATAAAGAAACGATGACGAAGAAATCTAAAGCTCCCGATAGAAACACAAACAAGAAGAAACAGAAAATTTAAGCTACGAAAAGACTGATTTAATGGAGGAATTCTGAAGTAAATTAAGAACAATATGGAAACCAAAGGAGCTACTGCACCTCGTTTTATATATGAGTGTCTTCTAGCCGCTCTATAACTATAGCTACTATTTTAGACTTCCAATCGCACAAATGATGATTTCACAGATTTAGGGGGACCTTTAACTTGGTACATGTGAGCTTTTGAATGGATCATGGGTCTTATGTAGCTTTGAAATAGAAACTGCCTTTTTGTTTGCCAAATATTAAAATATTAAAATAGAAAGTTCGCTTAAAATTACGATTCTTTCTTATAATGAATAAACACTAATACTTAAGCTAATATTAGCTTTTCCCATACAACATATAAAAAGTTATCTCTTTAAAGAAATATCTTAAGACGCTTTAATAATAAAAAATGAGTTTTTTGAAAAATCAGTAAGTCAGTAGACTCTTTCTTATTATCGGTTCTGGGACCTAATTTATTTGTATTTATAAGAGAGTAAGAGATTAGAGGAACAATAGTATGTGTCTCAAACTATCAACATTGATAGTGCTTCTCATCTTTATAAACTAGTATACATAAAAATTAAAAATATGAAATGAGTGCCATTCAAATTACCTTAGAAGTAACTCCACATAGCTCCAGAACTCTAACATGTGCCACACTCCTTAAACAATCCATAATCCTTTACTCTTCAGTTATAAGGTCTTCATTTGGAGCTTTCTTAAGCCAAATTCGATCACTCAAATAAGAGTTGAATGTGTCAATCTACGGAAAATCAATTTGGATCTCCTTGAAGGAAATCAAAATTTCCAACTTTAAGTTCCTTAAATGAGGCATCACGATTGAAAGCTTTTCTATCTCAAACCCTTAGAAAAAATTGAAAGTTCTTACGGTGGGGAGGTACCAACTTGAGATTTGGCACTGCCAAGTGACAATAATCTAATACTAAGGTCTCCAGAGAAGTACATAGAAAAAGTAGGATAATAAGTGCTTCCATTCTTACCTTAGTTTGATATAACTTGTAGGTCATCAAACTTTTACAACCACAACTCTACCACAAAGGTGGGTATGTGCTCCTTAATTCCAAAGTGTGTATAGTTTTAGAAGAAAAGAGATAAAGAGGAACATCTTTAGGGTATGTATCCACCCTCTATAACTAAGTTACCTATCCTTCTCTCTTTAATGTATGTATCCAACGGTCCATCTTCGAGTTACACCCTTGATTGTGTGCCCTAATCATGCAACTTTGGATTGGACCGTCATGTTGCGACAAAATTCAATTGACGATTCGATAAAATTTGATAGGTTTGATTGCAACCTATAGATGATTATAACTAGAGTAATCTTTTATAGTGAAGGGATTGATGACCAATGAAGGGATCTACGACCACGTGTTGACCCATTTTCGCGATAACGCTAAGGTTCGTACGGTTTCATAAATCGACAAACGAGAGAATATAGAGCTCCATAGTGTCTTATATAATTTACCATAAAATCACTATCATTTTCCTTCAACCCCCTGTGGCTCCTCAATCGTTTGATATAAAGAAACGATGATGGAGAAATCTGATGCTCCCAATCGAAACACAAATAAGAAGAAGAGACAGAAGATTTAAGCTTCGAAAAGACTGATTTAGTGGAAGAATTATGAAGTAAATTAAGAACAATACGGATACCAAAGGAGCTGTTGCAACTCATTTTATATATGAGTGTCTCCTAGCTGTTCTTTGACTATAACTACTATTTTTTTGATGACCCAAATTTTCTATCCCAAAATCTGTGCTATTAGATTGCATATCACAATAAAATACAGTATCATCTTTGGCATCGATGCGAAAATCAAACAAATATCCTATATATATATATAGTGGAAGCAAAATCTCCATTTCTATATAAAATATAATGCAATGGAGCCAAAATAAAACCATCGGTGATGGACGTCCATCACCTAAACAGTGGCGTACAATATGTTTATACAAAACTATTTCTATCATTCATACGGTCACATAATGTACTAAGTTCAAACTCCCCAAAACTCATCGCTATACTGAATTTAAATCACTTTGTCTATGGGAAGAAATCCTCCGGTGGAAGATCTTCTTCTTTCAGTACGTAATTTGGGTCATTTTCTAACTCTGGATTCAACCCGCTTTCTACACCTGTGACGGATAGTCGAGGTGAGCTAACAGACAAAGCTCAATGGAGAAAATACAATCCCAATTTATATTTTCATTAATCAATGCATAATTTCAATGACTAAGATTCAAAAATGATTTGAAAATCATGATTTCAAGGGCATTTGTCGTTAAAACAAGTTTTAGTATCACATTTTCATATTCAACAAGTTGCAAATAATCGTGTCAGGAACGGAAGCATATTAATGATAGAACACAATACGAAAACGGAATAGATCAATAAACGATACTCATCAGTAACGAAACACATCAACGATGCAAACCTATGGGAACAAGACACCTCATCAGTAATGAATACACATTAGCAACACATCACATCAGTTAATCATGAATCTAAGCATCTCATCTTCTGGAAACTGAGTAGCCAATCTTCCAAGCACAAGATAAAAACCCCGGGGCCTCTACCCCTCTCTGGAGCCTCTACTGCTCTTAGAGTTCGATCACATAATTTACTAACAATTACGATTCAATTTCGAAGTTCAAGAACGTATTCAATATGGAATTTCACGGATTCAGAGTACAATGTCAATTTCATTTTTAAACTCACTTTCAAATCTTAACATTTTCGGATGTTCAAATCATTCGAATACGAGTCAAAACATTTCAACATTTAAACTTATCAAGGAACTATGCATTTAAAATCAACATATAAGGTTGCGTTGAATTTTCCCCACCTAAGTTCCCAAAGAAGTTCGCTAGCAATCCAACGATCCAAAACCTTTAATGACCGCCTTGATTCTCAATCTATAACACATTATGTACATATACTATGTGTCAATGGTTGATAAATCATTCTAAGAATTTCTCATTTTCTTCTATTCACAGCATGCTAAGGTTTCCCTGACAGCGTGCTGTGATAGGGTTCACAACGAGCTATGGTAAAATGACAGCGTGCTGTGTGATTTCATTATAGTTCTGTTTTAGTTCTGTTATGGAGTCAACAACGCACTGTGGTATAGTGACAACGAGCTGTGATACAATGACAGCGTGCCGTGGCTAGATAGGTCATCTCCTCAGAAGTACTATTGCCATTCCTATGACATTGCACTGTGAGAATTTTCACAACATGCTATTATTGATGACAATGCGCTGCGAGAGTTATCCCAACGAGCTGTGAACAAAAATTTATGGGTCGAAATTTCTAGACACTCTAGGTTCCGAAAGGGGGATCAACTCAACCATTTTTGACCCAAATTGACCTTAAGAACGTTAAATCATATGAATTACTACAATGTTTACCTCTCAAATCGAGCACAACACGTCTTCGATGATTGTTCCCAAAATCGACGCTTCACACTCCCGCGTTTGTCCGATGGTTTGAAATTGAAACTCCTTTCTTACTCGCGATCAGACGGAGTCATAGATCAAATCCTCACAATATATACGACAACCCAACGCTCTTTTGAGTGAAGAAGAAGAGCTTGAGTGAGGGTTTCATCTTTTGAGTGAAGAAGAAGAGCTTGAGTGAGGGTTTCAAGAAAGCCAAAAGAGGGTTTGAGGGTTCTCTTAAGCTCGTGATAGTAGCCGCGTCCAAATCGACGCCCTCTCCTCGTGGATCTAAGAAGATAAAGGAGATTGAGGGTGAGATCAAAACCACAATGAAGGAGAAGGCAAGGGGGAGAGCTTCTTCTCTCTCTCTCTCTCTCTTCTTTTTCTCTTCTCTCTTCCTCTCAACGTTTCAAGCAAATGAAACTTCCAAAGGAAGTTTCCCTTATATACTTGGGAGTTAGTTCGGTGCGATACGCACACATTGAAACGGTGTGTTAGTTTTTCATCTAGGGTCTAAGATGCAAGGCATCAAGTGGGTGGTATATACATTGCTAACCACATACACCTAACACCAAACACGGACACGTACTTGGGTGTACAGGTGGCTGAAATGCAGGACACTAAAAATTTTAGACTTCTAATCAGACAAAAGCTGAGTTCACAGATTTAGAGGGCCTTCAACTTGGTACATGTCAGCTTTTGAATGGATCGAGGTTCTTATGTAGCTCTAAAATTAAAACTGCCTTTTTATTCATCACATATTAAAATATTAAAATAGAAAGTTTGCTTAAAATTAGGATTCTTACGTTTTAATACTAAAAAATGGTTTTTTGAAAAATCAGTAAGTCAGTAGACTGCTTCTAATTATTGGTACTGGGACCTAATTTATTTGTATTTGGATTCTACCACGAAAAAAGAAAGTAGAGGAACAATAGTAAGTTGCCTCGAACTACCAACATTAGTGGTGCTTCTCATCTTTATAAACTGTTGTACATAAAAAGAAAACATAGAAATTAAAAATATGAAATGGGTGCCATACAAATTACCTTAGAGGTAACCCAACATAGCTCCAGAATTCTAACATGTGCTACACTCAAACAATCCATAATCCTTTGCTCGTCAATTTTGAGGTCTTCATATGGAGCTTTCTTAAGCCAAATTCGATCACTCAAATAAGAGTTGAACGTGTCAATCTCGGAGCATCAAATTGGATCTCCTTGAAGGAAATCAAGATTTCCAACTTTAGGTTCCTTAAATGAGGCATCACGATCCAAGGCTTCTCCATCTCAAAATCCCCACAAAAAAATTCAAAGTTCTTAAGGTAGGGAGTTACCAACTTGAGATTTGTCACTGCCAAGTGGCAATAATTTAATACTAAAATCTATCGAGAAGTATATAGAGAAAGTAGGCAATTAAGTGCTTTCATTCTTACCTTAGTTTTATATAACTTGAAGGTCCTCAAATATTTACAACCCACAACTCTAAAGGTGGGTAAAATTTGTGCTCCTTAATTCCAAAGTATGTATAGTTTGAGAAGAAAAATGAAAAAGAGGAACCCCGTAATCTGCCCTCTATAAATAAGTAACCTATCATTCTCCTCTTTAGGGTATGTTTCCAACGGTCCATCTTCGAGTTACACCCTTGACAGTGTGCCCCGATTGTACAACTTTGGATCAAACCGTCGTGTTGCGAAGAAATTCGATAGACGATCCGACCAAAGTCAATAGGTTCGATTGCAGCCCATGGATCATCATAACTAGAGTAATCTTTTATAGTGAAGGGGTTAATGACCAACGAAGGGATCGACATCCACCTGTTGACCCATTTTCGCGATAACACCGAGGTTTGTACGGCTTCGTCTATCGGGAAATGAGAGAGTATAGAGCTCCATAGTGTCTCATCTAATTTACCGTATAAATCACTTTCGTTCTCTTTCAACTCCATGTGGCTCCTCAATCGTTCGAGATAAAGAAATGATGACGGAGAGATCTGAAGCTCCCAATCGAAACACAAACAAGAAGAAGAGACAAAAGATTTAAGCTACAAAAAGACTGATTTAATGGAGGAATTCTGAAGTAAATTAAGAACAATATGAAAACCAAAGGAGCTACTGCACCTCATTTTATATATGAGTGTCTCTTAGTTGCTTTTTAACTATAACTACTATTTTAGACTTCTAATTGGCCAAAAGCTGAGTTCACAGATTTAGAGGGCCTTAAACTTGGTACATGTCAGCTTTTGAATGGATCGAGAGTCTTTGGTAGCTTTGAAATAGAAACTGCCTTTTTGTTCGCTACATATTAAAATATTAAAATAAAAAGTTCGCTTAAAATTAGGATGCTTTCTTATAATGAATAAACACTAATACTTAAGCTAATATTAGCTTTTCCTATACAACATATAAAAATTTATCTCTTAAAAGAAATATTTTATGACATTTTAATACTAAAAAAGGGTTTTTTGAAAAATCAGTAAGTCAGTAGACTTTTTCTAATTACCGGTACTGGGACCTAATTTATTTGTATTTGGATTCTGCCACGAAAATCGATTCGTATCGGCTCCGATACGTATACGGTATCGCCGATTGGCGACTAGTGCTATAAGTAGCTAAGGGGAGGGAGGGAGGGGGGGTGGGGGTGCAAACAAAGTTACCGTTTATAGAGAAGCTGCATTTAACTCAAGGTGCTTCAATAATAGCTTTCAGTTAGTAGGTAGGTGTCAGTCTGCTTTATGCCTTTATCAAATAGGCACTTTAGGTATAACTTTCTTTAAATAATATGTAGGTGTCGGTCTGCTTTATCAATAGGAGCTTTAGTAATAGCTAGGTAGGTGTCAGTCAATAGGCAGGTGTTGCATTTACCTTTATTGATAAAGCAGTAAATGGAGCCTATCAGTTACCGTCTTACCGAGTTGTATCGGTATTGGCCGATACGTATCAGTCCTCCATGGTTTAATACCCGATATTGATTCTGATTTTGACTCCTTGTTTCCAAGTCATCAAGTAAGGAGGGAAGTTATGTCAAATAACAACCATTTTGTTAGTATGGCTGCCTCTTGTACACGATTACAAGTAGGAAATCAGGTAAAAAGTTATGAAAATCGGGAAGCATTTGGAAATAAGTAATGAAAGTATTTATAAATAATTTTTGACAAAAATAAGGAAATTTCTGGAAAAAATCGTAAAATAACGCATTTTAAAAAAGTAATGAAAATATTTATAAATATTTCTTGACAAAATAAGGAAAATTTATGGAAAAAATCGTAAAGTAACACGTTTTTAACGAGTTTTTTCAATAAAATAGAGATTTCGAAAACTATTTGTGTACACCTACTTATAAGCATTTGGGTTGGGTCAGGGTTAACCCGAACCCGACCCATCAACCTTGACCTCACCCTAAACTTGACCCAACCCTTTTATTGAAACCCTCAAACCCGGTCCACACCCGTTTAGCAAAAATCAGGTTGGACAAAATAGCCTTAAATATAAAGGAGAGAGTCGGGTTCAGGTCCACAAACCTCGACACGGACCCAACCAATATAATAAACGGGTCATGATTTTCAATAGATCCAACTCGATGGGATCAGGAATCTGAACTCGGCGGGTCAGGTAGTTTGACCTATTTGGTTGACCTAACCCATCTACATCCCTACTTCTATAAAAATGATTTTCAGCGGGCTCGAGAAACTTGATGGACTTTCAAGAAGGCCTAGACTATAAGCCCAATTACTTACTGGTCCGAGCTCGTGCCTAAGAGCCCACCATTTTTTATTCAGATTTGCCCCAAAATAAGGAGTCCGCCCATTTAAGATGAAACCTAGGGCTTTTTAGGTCGAACCAAAATTTTAGCCGCCCAACAAGTTAATAGTATATATGTCTAATCTGACCCGACAGTCAAGAGTGCACCCTTATACGTCCCAACATGTCAAGAGTGTATACTTTGCCTGACCCGATGCAATTCAAAACCCTTCAACCTTTCTAATCCAAGGTATCAAATATCGGCCGATACTGATACGTATCAGTTTTTTAGCAAACCGATACGTATCAGTATCCAACTTGGTATCGGTATTGACCGATACGTATCCGGTATCGGCCGTATAGACACCCCATTTTCGCTCTCTTGGAGTATACAAATCTATTCGGTCAACCTTTGACCTTGTCTATGACTTTTGGAAAGGGATCGACCCCCTCTAACTATCTTAAAACCCTAAAAACCTTACAATCTGAGAATTAGGCATCATAACAATAATGTGTAGTTAAACCCCAGGCCATGTTGGCCGAAGGTCAAAGGTTGAGCCCTAACCATGACAATATATTCCCCATGTTAAAGCCCAACTGTGAACTTTTTTGACCTGACTTTAGCATTTTAACAATACTTTGATATGAAAGAATTTATGGGCTTTAAAGTTTCGTAAAAAGGCTTGCCATTTGAAAGTTAGAAATTTGACTAAATAGCAAAGAATCAGATTTTATTATTGAACTGAAAAGTTGACTTTTTATTCTTTGAGATTTTTGATCCAAGACTATTTTTATTGAATTCAAATAGGGGATATTTAATTATTACATGTAATATCTTAAGTAAATGGAAAGGAAAGAGTTATGACATTTACTTAAATGATATTACATATAAATATATATGTCTTTCTGTTTTGACCTGCCTACCTGTTTGTCTATCCTTAACCTGAAATGCCAAACTCACAAACCCGAATTATGCGCATAACACCATGCGCGTAATTTGATTGCGCGCATGACCACCTGCGCGCAAGTAGTCCTACTTGTTCCGAATTACGTGCATGCGTGCACGCACGCAATTCGATTGCATGCAAGACTCCCTATGCGCAATTAGTCCAAAGCAGACTGGAATTGTTACTCCTGAACCGCCCGAACTCTTGAATTACGCACATGGCTCCATTGCTGCAATTCGATTACATGCATGGAACACGCGCATGGTTCCATGCGTGTAATTAGTTCCATTCATATTGGAACTAGGACATCGGCTGAGCTAGTCAGTCTATCACGGCTGAGTCGGCAACTAACTTCTAGCGAATTGCGCGTCGTGCACCATGCGCGTAATTCAATTACACGCAGGACTACCTGCACACAATTGGTTAATTGCGCACATGGGCACATGCTCGCAATTATCCGTATACCTATAAAACCCCCCTACCCCACGACCAAACTCACCAATTCGTTCTAAAGCTTCTCCCTTTGAGAAAATTCGGGGTTCTCTCTAGAGCTTCCAAAGAAAGGGGTTGAGCTGCTTCTAGACATCTAGAATTGCAAACTCTTCTCTAAGAGTCCCAGGTAGTCGAGCTAGCAGCACTGACCTGTTAGCCTTGACTCTCGAAGGAGTATTGAAAAGGTGAGCGCTTAGATCCTTAGGAAACTCATGTCCAAATTTTTAGTTTAGAGCCAATTAGCACTACAAAAAATAAGATTATTAGCGGCAGTTTTTTGCAGCCAAAAACTGCCACTATTAACAAAAAAATTATTAGCGGTAGTTTATGGCTGCCACTAATACTCTTATTTTTTGTAGTGTAGGTCCCTAGCCCTCTCCGATTTTTTAGCTTTAGCTACCTTGATTTTCTTAAGGGAGCTTACGGAGGGAACTAGGGAACGAGGCCGATCCTTTCAAGCATAGCAGGCCACCACTCCCTTTTTTAGATAGGTCCAGTGAAAGTAGGAAGCCAAATTAGTTAAACCCTAAGCAACTCGTAAATGTTGAAGTTGGCTGACCGACGTTCAGTAAAGAGGTCAACCCACATCCCACAGAGCATAATCAGTGACGTGTTGCAGCGTCGATAAATATCTGCAGCTGGCGATCGCATCAACCCAAGTATTATCTGTTTAGAATTCGCATCTTTCATCTCAGCATTTAATATTTCTTAGTTTATTATTCTATCGCCTTCCGCCAGAGTTCACATGGACCGAATTGAGTAACTTATTTTGGGACCCGAAAGGGACCTAGAAAAAGCATATACCAACAGGCCGATACCTATATATATATATATATAAAATAAAAATAGACCGATACGTATTTCGGCCGCTTCATATCGATCCTCCAAAGACTTATACCCGATTTCGATTTTGCTACTTTGCTCTAATCCCTTTATATAGTTATGGGAAAACTTCTAAAATCTTCCCCCTTCAAAGTTACTTTTCTAAATCCTCCCCATATTTTTTAAAAAAATATCTAATTGACCCTTGTACTTAAATCTTAGTTATCTAAATCCCCCCTCAACCTAAATCTTCCTCCGCATATTTTTTAAAATATCTAATAAACTTGTATTTAAAACTTAGTTATTTAAATGCCCTCTCAATTATAAATATCTACCTTAATATTTATATTTTAAATGCAGTTTTCACTATTTATTTTTAAGATTAATAAATATTTATTATTTTTCTCAAAGTTTTTTCAATTTTTTTGATTTTATTGAATTTTTTATATTTTTTTCATTCGTTTTTTTGTGTGAAATCTTTTTTACTTTTTTCAATGTAATTTTTACTGGCATATTTGCCCAACTGACCCACCCATTTGCTTGAATCTTTCCCCCTAAGGGTAATTCTAGCATTAAGGAGAATATTTATAGAAAGGTAACTTTAAAAGGGAGAGATTTTAGAAAATTTTCTTTATAGCATAGGTAGATAAAATTTTAAAGTGATTCAGGTTGGGCAAATCTTTATCCAACTAGACCCAGCGGTCAGATGTATGGTCTCCAAGCTCAGGTGATGATTACCCTATAATCTATATATACAACTAGGGTTTTCGATCTATACTTTTTCAATTTGGCGGTTTGGATCACTCACTCCACATAGGGTGTTCCAACTCAAAATCACGATAAATTTGGGCATCCATGGCATCTTAAAATGAATTAACAATGAGTGGAGGGGCCGGGATCATAAGACGAGAGACAAGGCTATGAGTAACTGGCTCAATATATCAAACCAGGAGTATGTCATGATTTATGCACCTTACATGTCACCCCGTTTTTTAAGAAGAGGAGTCCTTTGGACTCACAAGCTTGGGAGCAAACCATATTCCATTGTGAATTGATCATGAACCATTGAATATGTACCTTTTATTTGTTCACTTGGAAGTAAGGTATCAAAATCGGTGTTAGTCACGGGTATCGTTTTGCCAAGACCCATACGACTTGGCCGAAAAAAAAAAATACTCAACGTCTCGGTCGAAACCAAGACGTATTGGCTGATACGATCTTGGATACCCAAGTTGGGATTATACCTTGCTTGGAAGGCCTTGATTAAGATCAGGGTTCACTACTTAACATGGATTTTTAGTGTACAAAATGACAAGCTATATATGTGAATGGTTCATGATTATGAGTGCTACACGATGGATGGTGCTCAAGCCAGTGCACACGATGCTCCTTCCAATGAAACTCTATCAGAGCTCGTATTCGGTTGATCACCAAAATTAGACACGTGGCACATCTTAATAATTACAAGTGGAAGGCATCGTCTTGATTCGACTTTGATTCCTTTTTTCATATATGTTTGTTTGTATATATATATATATAGAGGGAGCCGGTTCGGTCCTCCAAGAGGACGGTGACCGTCTTCCACGATCCAGGTGACCGTCCTCCATGATCCACGTGGAGCTCTATGTGACACCGAAAATATTTTTTGGGTGCCACGTGGAGCACAGGTGGACAATTTAGATCAATATTAAAAAAAAAAAAAAATTGAATTTTTATTTTAAACCCACAAGTCAAAGTTTGACAGTTTTCATTAGTCCACATTTCACGGTTCAAAAAATACTCAATGGAGATGAGTTTTAATTTTTTTTTTTCAAAAATGATCTAACTAATTCACCCAAAGTCCATGTGGCATCATGGGTTAAAATATCGGGTTACCGATACGTATCGTCCGAGCTCTAAAACAATACATATCGATACCGGTCTGTATCGGACGATACATTGAATGTATCGTTCGATACATTCAATACATTTGAATGTATCGTTCGAGTCCAATACCGATACATATCGTTCGATACGTATTGGTATCGGACGATATTTTGATCTATGTGTGGCATCGAATAAATATTTTGAGTGCCATGTGAAGCTTCACGTGAAAGATTGAAGGACGGTGACTGTCCTCCCATGAAAGATGGATCTCTTTTCCATATATATATATATATATATATATATATATATATATATATTGTCTTACTTGTCATGTGGTCAGAGAAAGCTTATGCTCGGATTCATTTGTGAAGGTTGAAATCGATGTTTGATGGTATGTAATTATAAATAAAAGACAAAGTTTGATTGCATATATTTAAGTAAAGTAACAAATGGTTAACTGCTTTGAATCAGGCGATGGTTGACTGTTTTGACTGATCTAATTAAACAAGATTTTTTCATCCCAATCCTTCATAAAATAGATGTTGAGATCACGAGCCTACCATCAAACGGTTAGATGCTAATTCTATGCTACATACATCCTAAAAAGTGAGCCTGAATCACGTTTGATGTATGCCATGATCATATTCATTTTTTGGGATATGTGCCACATAAAATTAACATATGACTATTGGATGGTAGGCTATGATCTCAAGATCTATTCTATGAAAGATTGAGATGAAAAATGATCTCCATTATCATATTCAAAGCAATCAATAATTTTTTGCTTTGCTTTAGTAATGTGGTTGAAACGAAAACGGGTGTGTCACTAAACAGCTACTCACACCAACCTTTTTTTTATAAGAGTTAGTCTCCAAATAAGTGTCCGCCTATGATGGCAATCCACACATTTGTCAGACTGCATGACATGCATGTATTTTGTGCATGTCATGTAGTCAAACAATTGTTGGGACATCTTTAATGCACATGATACGTGGACACTCAATGTAGACTACGATTGTGTATGATATAACTCTTTACTAACCCTTCCCACAATAGAGTTCACCTGCTTTAGTTGGGTGTCCATTCTCTTTTCTAACTCCTTACAAAAGAGGGTTTACCTGCTCTAGAAGCAACCTCTATGCTCTCTACTAACTGTCTACTAGAGCAAATAAAATCTACTCTGATAAGGAGTGAGTAGAAAGGAGAGTAGAACTATTGAACAAGTAAATCTTGCTATGCAATAAGTTATCAAGGAGAAGGGATATATGCAAAAACAGGTAACAGGATGTTAGCAAAGAGGATGGGAACCTCCTAAAACAGGTAAACTCTACTATGGCAAGAGCTAGTAGAGAGCTATATCATACTAAGCCTACCTATTTTGAAAAAGTCATATGTTGCATTTAGGTTAGTTTTTTTGGGTCAAAGAGCAGCTCTTTTACTTTTTAGCTTGGACGGAAAACTATTTTTATATTTGGTAAAACAATTCCTCACCTCATTTATTCTCACGGGGAGCTGTTTTAAATGGTAAACTTCGACACACTAGATAAAAGTTATAAATTATTTTATAAGTAATGCAAGTAAATGAGTTTTGTACATTTTAGCTAAAGAGACCTATGAAAAAAAATGCATTTTAGCTAACAGCGTGGGATGGAGTCCGAAACTTTAAACCAAATCAAGTAAACAGCAAACTAGGTGACATTGATCTCGAATATGCCATGTCTGCTTTAGTGGTCAATTTGAATGGTCTTGTTGGCTTTTGATCAGTTGGTAGAAATCATTTTATGATTAGTTTTTGAGGCATATATATACCCAATATTGTTGAAAATGGATGAAATGTGAACAAAATTGATGACATCTGCACCAGAGTTGGTGCACGGACATTCCACCTAATCCCTACTTACTTGTTAAGTCGTTGAACTTTTGGAGCAACAGTTAGGTACCCTTGCAAGTTGAGTTGGTATTTGGGGCACCAAGAGGTCAGCTATTTCTAGGGGGGGTCGTCATTAAGGGTGTATTCGGTTCGGTTTGGTAGGTTTTGGATCAAAATCACAAACAAAATCGGTCCTAATTGATTTTTAAATTTTCAAACTAAATCAAACCGCCCAACTCTTAAATCAAACCAACCCGATTAGATTCGGTTTGGTTTAGTTCGGTCCGTTTCGATTTTTCTATAAGTTCCACTTGCACATTAAAATTTTCTCAACTTCTCAACCAATTTTCTTATAAGTTATGCTTTATTGTTTTAGGATCTAGGAATAGGCTTTACAAGGGTAGGATTTTATATAAAAACATGTATTTTACTTAAATGCCTTTTAAAATTAATCAAAACGCCCGCTGATATATATATATATATATATATATATATATATATATATATATATATATATATATATATATATATATATATATATATATATATACTTACAAACTACATTTGGTTCGATTTCGACTTGGGGAGGCTTGGAACTGAAACCGAACCAAACTTTTCAATTTTCCTTTTTTTCAAACCAAACCCAAACCGATACCCGTCCAAATTGGACCAAACCCGGTGGTTTGGTCCAAAAAATACACAACCCTAGCACATGTTGCCATAGTAACCAAGTTCGGATTCCACAATCATTCAGTGGGGTGTCAGTTTGATTTTATTCAAATATAGTCGGTGAAAAATTTGGGAAAAATTCGAGATGATAATAGAAATAATAAATAGATTATTAGCACAAGATGTATCTTAACCTATTTAAAATTTAAAATGATCTAGAAATAACGAAAAACTGTTTTGCATTATTTACAATATACAATCATAAAAAATACGAAGTATGATTAAAGCATGTACCACAAAAATAAATATTTAAAAATAAATTTATCATCATAGCATTATCCCATCTATTTAGGCTATGCTTTAAAATTCGGAAAAATTTGAGGAAAAGTTCCTATTAAAAGAAATTTTTCAAAATTTTGATTAATTTGAAGAATTTTGTAACACACTATTAGGGCAAAAAACCAGTGGGATAGGATCGACCATGGTTTTAAATTTTGGAAATTTTATACGTAATGGATCGGGGCAATACACGAGACATCTTGCGTCTTGGCAATAGGGTGTGAAACAAAAAATCGTGTTTAGATGATCTTATGCTATTAAAATAAACAATTAATCTTATACAATTAAAGTACACATATACTTCATTGTTATGTCCCGTGACACATATCTGCAATCAATCTAAATAGTTCAAGTAGTTGTCCATCATCTTAAGCTGGTCTCTCTCCAGCATCTAGGCATAAGATGTGTTACATTTATCGTCTCGCCAAGCCCTAAGACACAAAGTCGAAATGTCTCGCTCGAGACGTTTCATCTCCCGTGATATTTAAAACGATGGGTTTAACCTGTTTTTAGCGGCAGTTTTAAATAATGACATATTTTGTAGTATCAACCCAAACCCAACCTGACCAAATTATCCCCAAACCTGACTCGACCCTTTCTTTCAGTTGGGTTGGGCAAATTTGGATTAAAATATATGGAAGTTGCAGGTTATGAACCCACAACCAAACTCAACCCATATAATAAACCTGTTGAGATTGTCAATTTGACATGACCCGTGCGTTTTGATTTTAAACCCAAACCTGGTCTGTGGTGGATCGGCTTGATAGACCGGCCGGGTCAAACAGACCCATTTGTGCGCTTGGACATCCTTAGCTTAGATTTGCCTCAACAAATAGACAGCTAATAAGCAAAGGGAACCTTTGTTTGCACCTATTTATTTACTGAAAGCACCTACTAAGTGAAGGTGGGCACTATTGCCTAACTCACTGCGGATCATTATCAAGTGGGCGCTTTCGGTAAATAAGTGAATACAAGCAAAAGAATTGACAATGATTTACTACTGCTTTCTCCTTTAGCCTATGACGATAATGACATCTTTCCTCATCAAAGAAAATCAACCAGTGTCAAGGGCAGGATTTGGGACGAGTAGGGTTGTCAACGGGTTGGATCGACCTGCCTGCCCTAAGTATTTATCCAGGTAGGACACACAAACATGACCGGTCGGGACGGGTCGGTGTGAAATTAAAAAAAGTGACGAAATTCGTCTTGGAAGCAAACTTAGCAAAAAAGTGACCTAAAAATTATTTTTTAAGATATGTGTCATGTGTTATAAAATCTAACCGTCTGATGACACGCCCACGATCTCAAGATCATTTGTGTGGAAGATTGGGACGATATGGGCTTTTGCATGAATTCCCTCCTTAGTAAGACTGTCTGCACTTGAGTCTCCTTCTCTAAGCATGTGTACCATACTCCTCTTGACTTTGTATAAATGGTTAATTGCCTGGTCAAATCCAGTATTGGTACCTCCAGGGGTGTCTTTTCCATTGATGGCCCCAAAGAGAAAAGAAGAAGATTCAATGATCACTCTCTAAGGTAATAAAGCAAGACCATCTTTGATAGTATGTGTCTCTTCACTAGAAATTTGGTCTAACACATGAGAAACATTAATAATTGAAACAGGTAAGGGGTTATGGGTTCCAATGCATCAGGCATGGTGGATCTACATACGAACCAAGTAGCACTACAAAAAATAAGACTATTAGCGGCGGCCAAAAACTGCTACTATTAATAAACAAACTGCCGCTAATACCCTCACTGGCAGTTGTAAAAACTGCCACTAGCTACTAATATTGTCGCTGCTTTGTTTTAGGGGCAGTTATATAGGCTTTTACCAGTAGTCAATAACTGCCAGTAGCATATTACCGGTAACACCAAACTGCTACTACGTTGTCATGACAAGTTCTATTTCTTCTTTCTTGGTTATTCTCTTTCCTTCTTGTTTTGTTTTTACGAAGAGTTGGCTGGTGAGTTGGTGACAAGTTCATAACAGTATAAAACCGATGTAACATTACAATATGTATCTGTGAGCCATTGCTGCATTCTGATCTGCTTCCAATCTGGCATGTCCCAAGTCATGTTGAGGCTGCACACCAAAGAAATGGGACTGCAGAGAGATAAGGGCTGCGTATGGCATAGCTCTTTGCTAGCCCCTGCCGTAATAGAGTTCATCTGCTTTAGCAGGTTCCCATTCTCTTTGCTAACATCTTGATATCTGCTTTAGCAGGTACCCTTTATCCTTAATAGCTCCTTGCATAGTAAAATTTTATGCAGGATTTACCAATTCAGCAATTCTACTCTCCTCTCTACTCACTCCTTGCTAGAGCAGATTTTATTTGTTATGATAAGGAGTTAGTAGAGAGCAGGGAGGTTGCTGCTAGAGTAGGTAAATCCTCCTTTGCAGAGAGTTAGAAAAGATAATGGAAACCAACTAAAACAGGTGAACTCTCATGTGGCAGGGGCTAGCAGAGAGCTATGCCATTCGCAGCCTAGATCACCTTCTAATCTCAATCAACATAATTACGAAAGTATAGATATGTATCTATTATAATCCAGCTTACCAACCATTTCATTAATTCTTCTGAAAGGTCCCCATCCAGTGATTTCTCGCTTGTAGATTGGTTCCTTGACAATGATCTTGAGAAGGGGTCCAAATAAAATCTTCAACCTATGTGCAACCTGTTTTGCTCCACTGCCACCAGAAACTTTGCATTAATATGTTTTGTCCTAAGAATTCCATGGAGTAAAAAAAAGTTCTCAAAACAAATTCTAGTCCACATTTTTATAAATCTACATAAAACATTCAAACACAGAGGGCTCAACTAAAAATATACAATATGCTAGTAAAAACAATATTTCTTGAAAGAAACAATATCTCTGCTCAATATTTTATACAACAAAAATCTGAAAATGTGCAAGAAGAACAACCTCCTGATTTACTTCACCCATACGACGTATCCTAACTACCCTGCACAATATTGATCACAATATGCACTACAAAAAGTAAGACTATTAGCGACAGTTTTTTGCAGCCAAAAAGTGGCGTTATTAACAAAAAAACTATTAAGAATATTAGCGTCAGTTTTTTTGTTAATAGCGGCAGTTTATTGCTGCCGCTAATAGTCTTTTTTTTGGTAGTGATGGAAGAATTAGAACATATACATGAAAAGGCCGTATCCATGTTTATCAAATAGTTATATCCCTATTAATCTCCAAATTTCTTTTAACAAGAAAAAAAAGTGGTCATTTTCTTCTTTCCATCATATAAAAAATCGAATCCTTTACATGCAATCAACTATAGGAAGATTAAAAGGGAAGGGTGATGGAATCTAAATGGATCTGACGATCCGACCATCCAAAATTAAGCCTAAAGATCTAGGCGCATGATCAATCAAAAACAATAAATTTATAACCTATAAATACGCGCACCTTGAGCGTTAGCCATCGATGGTTGGTTGCCGATCTTCAACGATGTTCTCGCGTTCAATGTCTCCTAGCACAATGGGGATGCTCTGCCAATAGGGAGGATTGAATTACGTCGAGCTATCGTTGGGACCAGGCACCCCTTATATTTATAGCCAAAGAGTCCTATCCCATTAAGGACTGAAATTGCTAATTATAGTGTGATTAGAAATCACAATCATACTTTAACTGAAAGACTCAACAAGCAGTTGCCTATTCTCTTTAAACTCACCAGAATAGCAATTGTACATCTTAAGGTTGATCTTATACCATTCACCGGTCAACGGGTTTGACCATAGTGATGGCCACCAAAATAGAAATCGCCATACGCCTCCCACTTGGCCAAACTATGTCAATAAACTCCGATTACCCAATGTTAGCTAACTTTCTTTGAATGGAAGTCACAATCAATCTCAATCAAAGTCTTTATTATCGGTCCGGTCGGTGAGAATTTCAACACGTAATCAATGTAGTCAATATATCATATCTGATATATGACCGCTCATTAGTTATCAGATCGAAGTCATCACCGACATGGATTCCAACTAGTATGATGTCACATAGATTGTAAGTTTACATAACTGAATGGTGATTACATGTAAACGCAATCTAATATTGGTCCTACTTTATTGCCATCTACTGGCACCAGATGTTCCAAGGAGTTATTTGCATTAAAATGGAAAAGCAAATAAATAAGTGTTATTTCAATCAATTAAACAAATGTATTCACTCACATATATCCACTCTCAAAGGCTATCAAAATTATCCGTCAACCTCATGCGCGCAACATGCTCCAAAAAGAGCGTGGGAGATAAACCTTTAGTGAGAGGGTCAGCCAACATGAGTGTCGTACTTATCTTTTCAACAGATACAATTTGATTCTGAACTTTCTCCCGGACAACAAGATATTTTATATCAATATATTTGGAACCCCCACTAATCTTGTTGTTATTGGAGATAGCAATCGCAGCGGAATTGTCACAAAAGATTCTCAGTGGCTTTGAAATGGTATCAACAACTCCAGCCCCTGAGTTCAAATTCCTCAACCATATCGCCTCACATGTTGCCTCAAAACATGCAACGAATTCTGCTTCCATAGTGGACGAAGTAGTCAGCGTCTGAATAACCAATAATTTCAAGGTTATTCGACCTTTTGTATGTGAGCATGTGTCCTTTAGTCCCTTGTAAATAGCGAAAAACCTTCTTAGCCGCTTTCCAATGATCCAAACCAGGATTACATTGGTACCTGCCAAGCATGCCAACTATATACGCTATATCCTGACAGCATTGTGCATACATGAGACTCCCAACCGCCGATGCATAGGAATTGTCTCCACCTCTTTTCTCTCCAGATCGATCCTGGGACTCTGAAGTAGACTAAATTTATCACCCTTAATGACAGGGGCAACAGTAGCAGAACAATTGTGCATGTTAAACCTTTTAAGAACTTTATCAATATAAGCTCTTTGAGACAATCCCAATATGTCACGGGCTCTATCTCGATGAATCTCAATTCCTATCACGTAGGAAGCTTCACCAAGATCTTTCATATCAAAACTCTTTGATAAAAAGTTTTTTGTCTCATATAACATGCCCAAATTGTTACTCAAGTAAGATATCATCAACGTATAAAACAAGGATGATAAACTTACTCCCACTGATTTTAAGATATATGCATTGATCCACAGTGTTTTCTTTAAAACCAAAATTTGAAATGACTTCGTGAAATTTTAAGTACCATTGTCGAGATGCCTGCTTTAAACCATATAGAGACCTTTTGAGTCTACAAACTAAATGATTTCCCCTCAACCTGAAAACCTTCAGGTTGTGTCATAAAGACATCTTCATGCAAGTCGCCATTCAGAAAAGCAGTTTTAACATCCATTTGATGCAATTCTAAGTCAAAATGAGTTACTAATGCCATGACTATCCGAAAGGATTCCTTTCTAGAGACAGGAGAGAATGTCTCTTTATAGTCTATTCCTTCTTTTGAGTGAAACCTTTAGCGATTAATTTTGGCCTTGTATCTTTCTATATTACCTTTGGAGTCTTGCTTGGTTTTAAAACCCATTTACGTTCTGCTGTGCTTGACTCCATTAGGTAACTCACAAAGATCCAAGTTATGTTTCATTGATTCCAACTCATCTTTCATGGCTTCGAGCCATTGAGTGGATTTGTCGCTCTTCATAGCTTGGCTAAAGGAAACAGGATCTGATTCCTTTCCAAAATCAAACTCACTCTCATTTAGGTAAACTATATAGTCATCAGAAATGGCAGGCTTCTTTGCTCTCTCTGATCTACGCAATGATAGATCAGTGGCAGTCGCCATGGGAGCAAGAGCCTCCTCAATGTGGGGTGTGTCAATAGGTATAGCCACAGGTGCATCAACACTGGCTTGAATAACTGGTGTTGGTGCCACTTTTTCTTGTGCATACATGAGACTCCCAACTGCCGATGCATAGGGAATTGTCTCCATCTGTTTTCTCTCCAGATCGATCCTGGGACTCTGAAGTAGACTAAATTTATCACCCTTAATGACAGGGGCAACAGTAGCAGAACAATTGTGCATGTTAAACCTTTTAAGAACTTTATCAATATAAGCTCTTTGAGACAATCCCAATATGTCACGGGCTCTATCTCGATGAATCTCAATTCCTATCACGTAGGAAGCTTCACCAAGATCTTTCATATCAAAACTCTTTGATAAAAAGTTCTTTGTCTCATATAACATGCCCAAATTGCTACTCGCAAGTAAGATATCATCAACGTATAAAACAAGGATGATAAACTTACTCCCACTGATTTTAAGATATATGCATTGATCCACAGTGTTTTCTTTAAAACCAAAATTTGAAATGACTTCGTGAAATTTTAAGTACCATTGTCGAGATGCCTGCTTTAAACCATATAGAGACCTTTTGAGTCTACAAACTAAATGACTCCCCCCCTCAACCTGAAAACCTTCAGGTTGTGTCATAAAGACATCTTCATGCAAGTCGCCATTCAGAAAAGCAGTTTTAACATCCATTTGATGCAATTCTAAGTCAAAATGAGTTACTAATGCCATGACTATCCGAAGGATTCCTTTCTAGAGAGAGAATGTCTCTTTATAGTCTATTCCTTCTTTTTGAGTGAAACCTTTAGCGACTAACCTGGCCTTGTATCTTTCTATATTACCTTTGGAGTCTTGCTTGGTTTTAAAAACCCATTTACAGCCTACAGGCTTGACTCCATTAGGTAACTCACAAAGATCCCAGACCGAGTTATGTTTCATTGATTCCAACTCATCTTTCATGGCTTCGAGCCATTGAGTGGATTTGTCGCTCTTCATAGCTTGGCTAAAGGAAACAGGATCTGATTCCTTTCCAAAATCAAACTCACTCTCATTTAGGTAAACTATATAGTCATCAGAAATGGCAGGCTTCTTTGCTCTCTCTGATCTACGCAATGATAGATCAGTGGCAGTCGCCATGGGAGCAAGAGCCTCCTCAATGTGGGGTGTGTCAATAGGTATAGCCACAGGTGCATCAACACTGGCTTGAATAACTGGTGTTGGTGCCACTTTTTCTTGTGCATACATGAGACTCCCAACTGCCGATGCATAGGGAATTGTCTCCATCTGTTTTCTCTCCAGATCGATCCTGGGACTCTGAAGTAGACTAAATTTATCACCCTTAATGACAGGGGCAACAGTAGCAGAACAATTGTGCATGTTAAACCTTTTAAGAACTTTATCAATATAAGCTCTTTGAGACAATCCCAATATGTCACGGGCTCTATCTCGATGAATCTCAATTCCTATCACGTAGGAAGCTTCACCAAGATCTTTCATATCAAAACTCTTTGATAAAAAGTTCTTTGTCTCATATAACATGCCCAAATTGCTACTCGCAAGTAAGATATCATCAACGTATAAAACAAGGATGATAAACTTACTCCCACTGATTTTAAGATATATGCATTGATCCACGTGTTTTCTTTAAAACCAAAATTTGAAATGACTTGAAATTTTAAGTACCATTGTCGAGATGCCCGCTTTAAACCATATAGAGACCTTTTGAGTCTACAAACTAAATGATTCCCTCAACCCGAAAACCTTGGTTGTGTCATAAAGACATCTTCATGCAAGTCGCCATTCGTAAAAGCGTTTTAACATCCATTTGATGCAATTCTAAGTCAAAATGAGTTACTAATGCCATGACTATCCGAAGGATTCCTTTCTAGAGACAGGAGAGAATGTCTCTTTATAGTCTATTCCTTCTTTTGAGTGAAACCTTTAGCGATTAACTGGCCTTGTATCTTTCTATATTACCTTTGGAGTCTTGCTTGGTTTTAAAACCCATTTACGACTACATGCTTGACTCCATTAGGTAACTCACAAAGATCCTGCATCGAGTTATGTTTCATTGATTCCAACTCATCTTTCATGGCTTTGAGCCATTGAGTGGATTTGTCGCTCTTCATAGCTTGGCTAAAGGAAACAGGATCCATTCTTTCCAAAATCAAACTCACTCTCATTTAGGTAAACTATATAGTCATCAGAAATGGCAGGCTTCTTTGCTCTCTCTGATCTACGCAATGATAGATCAGTGGCAGTCGCCATGGGAGCAAGAGCCTCCTCAATGTGGGGTGTCAATAGGTATAGCCACAGGTGCATCAACACTGGCTTGAATAACTGGTGTTGGTGCCACTTTTTCTTGTGCATACATGAGACTCTAACCGCCGATGCATAGGAATTGTCTCCATCTGCTTTCTCTCGGATCGATCCTGACTCAAGTAGACTAAATTTATCACCCTTAATGACAAACGATGGCGAACAATTGTGCATGTTAAACCTTTTAAGAACTTTATCAATATAAGCTCTTTGAGACAATCCCAATATGTCACGGGCTCTATCTCGATGAATCTCAATTCCTATCACGTAGGAAGCTTCACCAAGATCTTTCATATCAAAACTCTTTGATAAAAAGTTCTTTGTCTCATATAACATGCCCAAATTGCTACTCGCAAGTAAGATATCATCAACGTATAAAACAAGGATGATAAACTTACTCCCACTGATTTTAAGATATATGCATTGATCCACAGTGTTTTCTTTAAAACCAAAATTTGAAATGACTTCGTGAAATTTTAAGTACCATTGTCGAGATGCCTGCTTTAAACCATATAGAGACCTTTTGAGTCTACAAACTAAATGACTCCCCCCCTCAACCTGAAAACCTTCAGGTTGTGTCATAAAGACATCTTCATGCAAGTCGCCATTCAGAAAAGCAGTTTTAACATCCATTTGATGCAATTCTAAGTCAAAATGAGTTACTAATGCCATGACTATCCGAAAGGATTCCTTTCTAGAGACAGGAGAGAATGTCTCTTTATAGTCTATTCCTTCTTTTTGAGTGAAACCTTTAGCGACTAACCTGCCTCTGATACCAATTGATGGAATCTAAATGGATCTGACGATCCGACCATCCAAAATTAAGCCTAAAGATCTAGGCGCATGATCAATCAAAAACAATAAATTTATAACCTATAAATACGCGCACCTTGAGCGTTAGCCATCGATGGTTGGTTGCCGATCTTCAACGATGTTCTCGCGTTCAATGTCTCCTAGCACAATGGGGATGCTCTGCCAATAGGGAGGATTGAATTACGTCGAGCTATCGTTGGGACCAGGCACCCCTTATATTTATAGCCAAAGAGTCCTATCCCATTAAGGACTGAAATTGCTAATTATAGTGTGATTAGAAATCACAATCATACTTTAACTGAAAGACTCAACAAGCAGTTGCCTATTCTCTTTAAACTCACCAGAATAGCAATTGTACATCTTAAGGTTGATCTTATACCATTCACCGGTCAACGGGTTTGACCATAGTGATGGCCACCAAAATAGAAACTGCTTACAAAGGGCAGCTCCTCCAACCATCAGTTTAAACCTCAAGTTCTGCAGCCACATCTTCTGGCGAAGCTTCTGCCCTTGCATCTAGAATCTATCTGCCTGCAAAAATTCCAACCAATTATTCAATAGTGCTTTGTAACTTTTAAAACTCCTCCAGAGAAATTGATAAGCGATGAGAAATTGAAACATACCTGAACAATTAGTTCTTAGTTTTAGTTTTATCTACCAAAATTTCGATCCTCTCCACGCGATCGAAAACCTGAAAGAAAAATTGACCTATTGATCACAAAGGTGGATTTTCCCATATATTATGGTCTAATGATACTGAGCAAGGACAGGTTCATAAGGAGCAAATTAATGTTTCAACATGCCCAACTAAAATTTGAAGCATGCAGCTAATCTCAAATTTCAGTTCTACATCATATGATTAGAAGGATGTAGAGAATTCTTTATCATGGTTATGGCTCACACAATCAAATAACATGATTACAAGCATGAAGACTATTTGGGCTGTAAATTAGTGCCAATTGAGTAGACATTTGATTCAAAACTAAACTGTGTATCAGATTTAAAACTAATACCATAAATAATTACAAGGGATTATTAGTTCTTTGTTGTTAGATTTTCATATAAGCAGAGGCATATCTTGATGATTGCAATTCATAAACCTAAAGATTGAGGCCATCTCAGTAAAAAATATAACAGTCTTAAAGCTCCAAGATCAAACCATATAATAAAAAAGCAAACGCTTTCGTTGAAAATTTAAATTTAAGCAAATGAAAATAAACAGGGTTTTCAGGCTACTAATGCACGCTCCAATCACAAAACTAAGCCAAATTTGACAATTTCCAGTCCCCAAAAAACTGTTTTGAAATGTACTTTCAAATGCTTAGAGGTTTGGATCAGATCAGACAACTGATCAAACACAACTATGATAACTTGGAATATAGGCATGTGATTTTTTTGTTTCTTTTGGAAAAGGGATTGCTGCAATGTACTAGAAACAAACTTTTGAGAAAATATCTTCAAATGAAAAGAGATCTACTAGTTACCAAGATGATAGCTTTATCATGGATCAAAATATCGTCCGAAACTGATACGCATCGTCCGATAAGCTATCTACAAAATTGTCTATCAAAATCTGTCCGCTGTTTATAATTTTCCAAAAAAGATGATGTTATATGGCGGACGATGAGACCATTCAAGCTGATGTGATACGCGATGCAAGCGCACTGGGGCCCAGCAATGCATGTTCTCGCCGTTTCATTATACTTTTCCTACTTTATATGTAAGCTCGAAATAAATGGAGCATATAAATTTCATAAACAATTGGTGTAATTTAAAACTAAATATAATTAATAAAAAAAAAAATGTAAAACAAAATATAGCGTTTATCATGTACAAACCCCATAGACTAACGGCCAAGTTTGTGTGTTCAAATAAATGCTACAGGTTTCGAGGAAACAAAGACCAGGTCTTGTGGAACAGGGCTGTTAGAAGCATCTTTCTTGGGTATTTGGTCACAAGTTCGAGTCTCCTCACGGGCCACTGGAGTATTACCCGGTCGTTAGCTCCATGGCCTTGTGGAATTAGTCGAGGTGCGCGCAAGCTGGCCCGGACACCCACGATTATAAAATAAATATATATTCTTTCTTGCACGTTTCACGGTTATAACTGGCTGATTGACCGTGAGCTAGCGGTCGTTTGATAGACCAAAGAGACGACGCGTTTCGACGCTTTTTAGCTTCTGATTACCAAAATTGCATACGAAGATCCACCCTCGTATCATTTTAAACATTTTAGAAAAACATGCTTTCACGGATTTTGGAACTTCAGAAAATCGTGAAGCACGTTTTTTCTAAAATGTTTTAGAAAAAAACCGTGTTTTCACGATTTTTTGAAGTTCTAAATCTGTGAAAGCACCATTTTTCTAAAACGCTTGAAGTCGGGTCTTTTTTGCTAAAAAGTTTGTTTTTGAGGCATTGTTTTCTAAAGTGCCCGAAATCGAGATAATTAGAGAAACATGCCTAAAAAACAAACTTTTTAGCAAAAAACACCCGACTTCAAACGTTTTAGAAAGACGATGTAAAACATCATTTTGGACATATTGCACTTCAATATATGATCTATCATCACCCATATCTTAAACCATTGATAGTGTCAGATCATTAAACACCCTGTCAGGAGAGTCAGGTTCATTTGGAAATGGAGACCGATAGTTTTGGCCATTTGGAATTGGAGACCGATAACTTTGGCCATTTGTTGAAGTTGCAAAGTATAAACTAAAATCATTCCTTATAAATATAGTAATAATGAAAAAATAAACTAAACACACAAAAACACAACAAATTCAGTGTATATCAGATTGTTAGGAATTCTACCCACACTACGAACTCTCTATTGCGATAAATGCGAAAAAATAAAAAGATTCAGGTAAAAATAATCACACGCACAACACAAAGATTTATGTGGTTCATCCATTCGAGGGCTACGTCCACGGGAGTATATGCACTATTTTAATGAATGCTTACAACACACACACACACACACACTCTCTTCTCTCTAGTACAAACTCAATCAAGATCTAACACGATCTTCAACAATAAATCCGTTGTTAAACCAAGGACGCAGCCCTTCAAAACTTTTTCTCTCTAAGGTATTCTCACAGATTTCTCACATGAAACTTTCACCAAGCTCACAGTTCTTTAGAGGAACTTTCTGCAAATAGGCTCCAAACACTTTTGAAAACATAACTCACAAATCTCCTAAAACTTACAAGTATTCAAAACACTTCCAAAAAATCCCCAAACCACATTAGGAAATATTTTGGCTAAAACAATCTTCCAAAATAGTTACATATTCAAACCTGCGGATTTGAGTCCACCCATCACCCAATTAATTGACTTTCCAACCTCAATCAATTGACATCAATAGTTGACTTCTCAATCTCAATCGATTGATTTTCCTAACTCAATCGATTGATGCCGGTGGTTGGGATTAAACTTTATTCCACATCAAGTTTTATTTTGAATAAGCCTTCAAGAGCAAAAAATATTTCCTTGACAATCTAAGATGGCATCCATGGAGACCTATGCAAGTTTTGAACCGAACACCGAAACCGAACTAAACCGAGCAGCATCGAAATTTGACACGAACTGAACTTCAATTCGGTTTGGTTTCGGTTAGGGTGGCTTGAAATAAAAAACCGAGGGGGTAGGTTGAGTAAATCGAAAAAACCTCGAAAAAACCTCAAAAAAACCGAAAAAAATACCCTAAGAATATAAAAAAATAAGTATTTTATCTACACCGAACTGAACTGAACTGAATCGGTTTTGGTTTCAGAAAAAAATTTGAACCGAACTGAACCGAACTGAACCAAATGGGTTTCGGTTTGGGGTTTACTGAACCAAACAACGAAAAATTTGGGGTCGGTTCGGTTCGGTACACCGAACTTGCATCCCTACCTACAATAAATGGTAGTTACTAGAAAAGACTAGTGGCTCCCATTTTAGCCTTTTTAACTATAACATAATACAAATCGGTAAGGGGAATATATCGGCTCCAGAAAAGTCAGCAAAATTTGGTGGAAGGAGAAAATTTTGAAATATATATAGGAATATGATTTGAAAGAAATCACATGGAGATTTGAAAAAAACACCTTACAGAGGTGGTAGAATTAATATTCTGCGGTATGAATGTTGGATTCGATCACTGACGAGTGCCGAAAACTACTAGTGAGCATGATGACAAATAGTCGAATATATAATTCCGAACAAGAAGAGTAGAAAATGCAGGTTTCGTTTGATCAAACTCAATTAATAGCGTCCTTGCTAGTGCTCGATTTGAATCAACTGATCAAAATCAAAATTAATCCCCCATGCAAAGATCAAAATCAAAATCGATCTGACACATAAAATAAGGAAATTAGAAAACCCAACTTCAGCAAATTCAATCCTCTAAGGATAATCTCATGAACTGATAAAGTTGATTGATCCTCTTAATTATACTATTTATCAGTAATTCAGCAACTGTAATTTCCATTTGATCAAATAAAGGTTGAGGACTCATCAACTTCGAGCAAACTCACGAAAAAAACTAGTGCCCTTACTAGTTTAGTTTATAATTTGATTTTTAATGGAAGAAACTTTATATCAGGTTCAATTGATTGTAAACCTCATAGAAAACTGAGTTTTTATTTATTTATTTTTATTTTTTTGAAAGAAAATAAAACACTTATATTGAATGATTTCACTATAATTACATCCAAATTTCATTATAATCATTGAGAGTCCAATCTTAGATGAAAGATCAACGGCCCTATTTGAGTTTTATGCGTATAAAACTAAAAAAATATAGTTACACCTTTTTAATGAGCCTCTATGTGTTATATGCTGGAATTAAATCATATCCTAACAACATGAAAATCCCCACTGTCCAAGGATATCAAAACTAGGCAAACATGATATAGAGATCACCTAGTTGGAACTGAACACGCCTTAAACAAAGATGCTTTGTTTTTAAAATCATTTTGGCAAAAATGTTATTTTGGCATAAGTTATTAAAATAAAACTTATTTTTAATATAAGAGGGCTGAGACACTGCTCACAGGGATAGCTCCTGAGCACTACCCACGAGCCAACTGGGTACCACATGTCACCCAACCTTAAGATTGGGTGCCACTGACAACTTTCCCAATCTGGATCTACCATGTGAAAAAATTAAAAAGGGTTTTAATTTTTAATGCACCATTTAAAATTAATACACCATTGAAAATATAATAAAAAAATGAAATATTAATGCACCAGCTAGAGAGGTGACAATGTACCTATTTGACCTGTGATTTGAACGGCAAAAAGTCCTGAAAATGACTTTCCTTTAATAACGTGCCAATGGCTAAAGACTCCAAAATGTATGTTGTTGTGTAGATCGCGTGCCATGTGATACATCCCACATAGGTAGCGCGATCAGGCCCTACCCCAAAGGTACCGACCATTTTCCATTTATATAGGCTGCATATGGCATAGCTATCTTGTCATAGCAGAGTTCATCTGTTTTAGCAGGTTCCTATTCTCTCTTTGTTAACATTTTGCCACCTACTTTAGAAGGTACCCCTTCTTGATAACTTCTTGCATAGTAAGATTTTATGTATGATTTACTTGTACACCAATTCTATCCTCTTCTTTACTCACTCCTTGCCAAAGCAGATTTTATTTGCTCCGGTAGGGATTTAATAGAGAGCAGGGAGGTAGTTGCTAGAGCTGGTAAATCTTCCTTTGCAGGGAGTTAGAAAAGAAAATGTGAACCAATTGAAGCAGGTGAACTCTACTGTGACAAGGGCTAGCAGAGAACTATGTCATGCGCAACCATTAAGGATCAAAATTTCGGCCTAAATGACCGAAATTATCGGTTTCGGTCCCCACCGGAATGATAATATGGGACCGAAATTTTGATCATTTTTTGTATGGGATTGAAATTATCGGCCGAGATTTCGATTTCGATCCCCTCCGAACAGAAAATTAAACCCGAAATTTTAATTCTTGGCAACCATAATCGACATTTTGTATTTTCACCCGTTGATTATTAATCGATTGTAGTTAGTTCTCTCAAAGGGACTCTCAAGGAAGAAAGCTTCCACAGATAAGAAAAAACATCCAACCTTCAACTTCTAAAATAAGTGAGTATCTTTGCGATACCTTCCAATTTGCATTGTATCTAAGTTTATTAAGTTTATTAATATTTATATTGGTTATTGAATGTGAGATACTAGCTAGTGTAACCTTATGCTTGTTTTATCAAACTGAGGGTTACGCGTAATTAAGGATCAAAATTTCGGATATCGTTTTGATTTTGGGCTGGAACAAAATCAAAATTTTCATTCCATACATTTTTTAATCGATAATATCGGTTTTCGATTTCGTTTTGGTGGTGATCGAAATCGATGCGTTTCAGCCAAATTTTTTGATATGAAAGATTCGTAAGTTTGTGACACATGGGCCTAAGGATGGGAAAGCTTCCACTAAAAGAATAAGGTGCTCAGCTAGGGTTCTCAATTGACCAGATTAGGGTTGGGTTGGGATTCAAATAGTCAAAAACTGCCGTTAATACTTTTGCCGCTAATAGTCTAAATAGTTTTCTTATTAATAGTGGCAGTTTTTTACAGTAAAAAAGTGCTGCTAATAGTCTTATTTTTTGTAGTGCTAACCTACCTGAGCTAGGTTCCCAAAATTTTCTGTCCGGTCTTAACCCGGGCTACGATGTACGCAGCACAAGCCCGGCCCCTATCGGGCCGAACTGCGCTTGGGATTTTTTCCACTGTATTTTTTTAATAAAATTTGGTTGGATCATTTTTTTGGGACTGTTTTTAGGAGCTATTTTTTCTAATAAAATTTGGTTGGGCTTTAACTTTTTTTTCTAATAAAAGTTTGAAGAATATTAAATAATTATATTAATATTATAGAGGCTTAGGTACATGCTTATATTCAAATATTTCATTTTAATTTGTTGCACAATAATTATAACGGACAACGACTAATCTCAGGACATTTAAGTAAATTATATTTAATTAAAATTTCTTTTTTTTTCATAAGTTTAAAGGGATATATATATATATATATATATATATATATATATATATATATATATATATATGGTCAGGTGCGGGTCGGGTGTTGGAACACTCAACCGAAGTCCGGCCCGAATTGAACCGGGTTGCAGCATGTTTAGCCCGGTCTGGATGTCGGGCCGGGTTTGTTTAATAAAAAGGACCACTTTTTTCAGACCGGGTGCTGGGTAAAATCTGGGCCAACTTGGCTTATTGAAGGCCCTATCAACGGCAGTCAAAAACTGCCGCTATGAACAAAAAAACTATTGCTATTAGTTTTTTTATTATTAATACGGATCGCTAATAGTCTTATTTTTTGTAGCGTTCACCTATGATAGTATAAGATGATGGAACCATTGGATCAATCAAATAAACACATGTTTTCTTTAAATTACAATGCTCGAAGTCATATGAGCCTGAGATCAAATTAGGATGCTTTTAATTTCAGCAACTGATTAATGTTTAAAGAATTTATCTGTTAATGAGTTTGTACATGTTAGAGTGAGATTAAATGATTAAATAAATGTTATCAATTACTGCAATATTGGAAACTCCTAGCATCACATAAGTATGGAATGGTGATTAGGAGCATTCTCAGATATAAAATAACTGCTTTTATTCTAGCGAAACATAAGAGGTTATCAATAAAGAGGAGATTGCTTATTAAATGGCTACGTTTAGAGGTATGGTAAGTATCAATTAGACCCCTCTCTTTGTGGAATTTCAATCATCGATTAAGAACTTCTTCAAACAATATAAACGTAGTTGGGGATAGCGGATCACCTTGTTTAGACTACGAGTTCCATGAAAATATCCACAAGGGCCACAATTTATAAATATCACATACCAAGAAGGATGATTTGGCTAGATAGCGGATCTCCTTCTCAATGTTGTTGGCACCCCCCCCCCCCCCCCCCGAAGAATGGCTATCTGAAGCTTAACATTGATGGAACAATCACGGATGGTAGGGCCTCCATAGGTGGACTCATTAGCAACGAGAGAGGGGATGCTCTGATTACGTATTTCAAACCCACTATCACTGATAATATTCTACAATGCGAAATTTTGGCTTTAGCCCGAGGTAGAAGTGGGGGTAGAAATTGGTGCAAAAACCCTTCAGGTTGAATCAGATTCCAGTAAGGCTATTGATACAATTTCGGGTACCAATAGTTCATGGAAATATCGTAAGGAGATTGATCGGATTAACTACCTAAGTAGGAGATTCTTTGAGATATCTTTCAAACATGTGTAGTGCGAGACCAATGGATGTGCAGATTTCTTGGCTAAGTATGGTCTTCATGCTGATTATGCGGTGCATTGGAACCCTTAGATTTCCCTTCTGAGCTTCTTTCTCTCATTAGAAAAAATTTAATTTGCATGTACAATTGCCATTGATCTTTTCCAATAATAAGGGGTGAGGACCCCTTAACCTTGCTTACGTATCAAAAATAAATTTTTTGACCAACTTGATATAATAATGAGAAAATTTGAATCTTTGAGCCCCAAAAACAAAAGACCATATATATATCTATATACTAGTAGCAGTGCACGTTGAATGCACGTGGTAACATATTAAATTTTGATTCCATATTATACATATATTAGAAAGTGGTCTAAGAACCATGTTGATGCGTGCTAATGAATATATTAACTTTTTGAGATATGTGCCATCTGGAATTAAAATCCAATTGTCTGATGGTAGGCTCATGATCTCAAGATCAATTAATTGTGTGGAAGATTTGGAAGAAAAATAATATTCATCATCTGATTTAAAGCAAGTAATGGTTAAAGCAAATAAAACTCAGGTTAATATGGAAAAATCTTGGGTTATATATAGAGTTACAATTGGACAACAGGACTATTTCGTCTTCTCTCAATGGTTGTTACAAACATAGTGACTAATTATAGGCACGAGAATAAAACGGCTCCGAAAATATACGAAAAAGGTAAATTTGGGTAATTTCGAGAAAAAAATGAGAAAATTACGAAGATAAAGAATATATTAATAATTAAAAAAATAAAAAAGTATATGTTTTGACCAAACAAGAGTTTTAAACGGGAAAAAAGAGGTTTAAAACGTATTTTTTGAAAAAATGGGTTTAAAACGTGTTTTTTTTTTTTTTTTTTTTAAAGGGATTTTTCAAAAAAACATTTTTTTCCAGAGTTTTTTTTGATTTTTTCCGAAAAAACGTGAGTTTGGTCATTATGGTCTCAAGGGTACCCTTTATTTTTGCATCTACCAAATCTTGGAGGGCACTTACACTTAAAACTAATGAGTACTTTGAATCATACGTTGGAGATAATTTTCATTCCAATCTTAGACACAAATGATCTTGATATCAGGGGTGTACCATTAGACTGTCTATTTACTGATACCACAAAATTAACCCAAAAATTACGTGACACACAACACACTCAAACGTGATGTCCAAATTACTTTTTGGGATTTGTGTCACATGAAATAAAAATTGACCATCAAGCTTAATTGGGACGAAAAACTCTAGCGTATGATCCATTTAATGATTTTCAGCGTAGGGGGGCCCTTTATTTACAACCAAAGATTCTTCTTCCAATTTGGTAATGCAAATAAAGGTACCCTTGTCATGAATGTATTGTGATCGGCCAAACGGTAATTAGGGTATCTTTATTTATAACCAATGATTCTTTCTTTTTGGTTCGGGTTTCACATACTTTAAACTATCGATTACTTTAAATCATATGATGAAGAAATCTTTCGTCCCAAAATTTGACACGATAGATCTTGAGATTATAGGCATACCATTAAACAGACGGATTTAGATTCCACAAGGTAAACATCCCCAAAAATAACAAGATCATGACATACATGATGAGTGGTTCTCTGATCACTTTTTTTAGATGCGTTCCTTGTGAATTCAAAATTTGATCATCCAATGATAGAAAATTGATCTCTAAATATGTTATGAAGAAAATTGAGATGAAAAATGATCTATCATTTGATACAAAGTAATTATAGCTTAAGCATGTGAAACTTCAGTTAAGAAGGAAGAACTTTGGATTGAAAATAAAGGGGACCCTAGCCATTTTTTCTTGCATTAAATACATTCACACCTACTGTTATCATTTAAAAGGCTTTGGAGAGGTAAAGTTGGAAGGAAAATCGTATATGATTATCGATATAAGGAATATTATTGGGAATACAAAAATCGCAATAAATGCATTCACACCTACTGTTGTCATTTAAAAGATTTTGGAGGGACAAACTTAGAAGAAAAATTGCATATGGCTATTGATATGAGGGGCATTATTGGAAATATAAAAATTAAAATAAATGCATTTACACCTACTGTTGTCATTTAAAAGACCTTAGAGGGGCAAAATTAAAAGAAAAATCGTATATGACTATTGATATGAGGAGCATTATTGAAAATATGAAAATTGAACCATGCTATCTATCCAACGAAAACATTTGAGAATTATATTCTCTTTATATATATATATATATATATATATATATATATATATATATATATATATATATATATATATATATATGTAAAGTAATTGTGTTGGATGTGTATGATGTCTACAACTTTTTGGATACAAATAAATAATTTATTTGTGTTCTTTTTTGTATGATTTAGTCCATAACATTTATTAGGCTAAATTGCTTAGGGCGCCCTGTGCTTGTTTATATATATATATATATATATATATATATATATATATAAAGTAATTGTGTTGGATGTGTGTGATGTCTACAACTTTTTGGATACAAATAAATAATTTATTTGTGTTCTTTTTTGTATGATTTAGTCCATAACATTTATCAGGCTAAATTGCTTAGGGCGCCCTGTGCTTGTTTATATATATATATATATAAAGTAATTGTGTTGGATGTGTGTGATGTCTATAACTTTTTGGATACAAATAAATAATTTATTTGTGTTCTTTTTTGTATGATTTAGTCCATAACATTTATCAGGCTAAATTGCTTAGGGTGCCATGTGCTTGTTTTTATCCCAAAAAAAATATGTGCACTTTTATATTCTAACAAAATGCCCAAGCAGTGATTGGGGAGGGCTAACCTAGCAAAATGCTTGAAAATATTGATGTAGTTTATATTTTTGCCCTTCTTACATTTCTTCCCTTAAAAGTCATATAAATTACATTTATGCCATAAACTTAAACTCTTCGAATCCTCTCCTCCTCACTCCAAATCAGGAAAAAGAAAAGCTATAAGAGAGAGAGGGAGGAGAGAGAAAGAAGAGAGAGAGAGAGAAAGATCTTCAACAAGACACTTGAGAGATGTTGCAGAGATTAATTTTTTATTTTTCTATTTTATTAATTATTATTATTTTTAAAATATAAATAATCACAACCGTGATGTATGACCGTCTTTGAGCCTTCTCCTCACTCCAAACCAGAAAAAAGAAAAAAGAGAGAGGACCCTTTACTCGCAGTATAACTTTCACTAACTTGTAGCATCGAAGAGACTCAATATCAGAGTTGTAAGAGAGAGAGAGAGAGAGAGAGAGAGAGAGAGAACTTCAATAAGGCACCTGAGAGAGATGTTGCAGAGATTGATTTTCTTTTTTTTTTAAAAATAAATAAATAACCATAACCGTGATGTACAACTCATCTATTGTCAGCGCACGATACCCAATATTAAAAGAAGGAAAAGGGAAGAGTCTATTTGACTAGGTAAGGACTATTCAATGGCTATTTGGTAAAATTCTTAAATCACGCTTTTACACTGTGCATCGATGCGGGTCGTTTAAAAGCTGCAAGGGTGCTATTTAGTAATAAAAAAAAAGTCTATGAAATCATTTTAAAAATTCAGAAGGGAGGCTATTTCGTACTTTTCTCAATTGCTTATGTGTGTCTTCTAGCACTTATTCTTAGGAAATAGGAATCAGTCTCCTGAGCTTGAAATAAGAATCAGTCTCCTGAGCTGCAACCATTTAAATGTTGGATATTTAAAATGGTTCCTTAACTTTTTAGTTCTATGTGAAAAAATACTTTTGCCAATACTTGAACCTTCAACTTTCAAGTCAAAAGTAAGTTGAATGTTAAAATATATTAGAATTCTGAAATATATTAGAGGGAAACTATTCCCACGACAGCTTGAAAGTATATATTAGAATTTTGAATTTTGAAATATATTAGAGGGAAACTATTCCCACTACGGCTTGAAAGTATTGTAAAAAGTTGTCTCACCTTACTATTTTATAAGAAAGATTTATGTTATATATATAGAAACTTATCTTTTATATTATTTGGCTTGAAAGAGGACATATTGTGCATAGCGACAGTTTGCTGCTAGGCACGCGCGTGTGTGCAAATGACGCTTTTATAGCGCACTTTGATAAATTTGTCGTTATCCTATTGCATAAAGGAGACAAATATTGTCTTAAATATAACGATCTAATCGTGTCTTGAAATCATTTTCGGTCTATTTTCTATCACTTATTGTATAACCCGCCAATATTAGAAGGAGCAAATGTTCATTTACTTCGGCTGCCCTCTTTCAAGAATCTCAATGTTTGTTTGTTTGTATTTTTTTATTTTTTTATTAATTTATTTTATTTATTTATTTATTTTCAATTTATGATGTAGGGTTTTCGAGTTTGGGCTTGGACTAATCCCTTGGTGGCTGTTAAAAATTTATTTCACTACAAAACATTCAACTATTAGCAACAACTAAAAATTGCCATTATTAACAAAAAAAATTGCCGTTATTAGTCTTTTCAATACTAAAAATTGCCGCTATGATTATTAACAGCGAGTGCAGCTGAAACACCCTATTTTTATAGTGTTTATTTCGCCTTTAAAAATATAAAAGTAAAATTTTCACAAGATCAATGGCTAAAAGCGTGTTCACTTCAAAAAAAAGTTGACTTTCATTGGTATTAGGTGTCAAACTTGAGGGCTGCCGTCAGGTGCTTGGATCAATGTCCTTTTATGAAAGAGCCAACCTTGGTGATTTCCACAACTATTTATGGCCACACAATTAAGTGCAAGTAGGCTTTTTGACCTGTCAGGTGCTGAAAATATTGGCACCTTCTTGACCTGACCACTGCGTACTTAATACTAAAACCACGTGTACGACTCCACATACTGCCCAAAAGATCTTGGTCCCCCCTTAGGTGATCAAAGAGAATATGAAAAACGGGCCGGGCTAGGCCCTGATAAGACTCGGGTTCGAGTTCTGGCTGCAAAGTGTAAGGTGCGGCCCGGCCCAGCCCATTTATTAAGAGGTCCTTTATAAAAAAGGATTTCTCAAAAAAACTCTAAACAAATATTAGAAACCCGGCGCGATCCCAGCCCAGCCCTGATAGCTAATCGGCCCGAGTTTAAGCTACAAGATTTTAAAATTGGGTCAGGTTCGGGCCCAAAATATACTTAAGAAAAAAAATGGACCGGATGAAAAATCAGCCCGAATCTGGCCCGGTCTGTTGAGAGCCCTAAAGCAAATAATGAATGGGACCCATAAATAAGATGCTTACCTTTACATTCACTAGAGGTAGTATTAGGTGTCTAACATGTGCCTAAACTAATGGCTCTAGATTAGCTCGACAAATACATGTGCTTCTGTTGAGGTTGGCGGAGGGAGATTAACCTGGGCACCATCAGGCATCGCTGGCACCTAAAACCAAAATCATTCACTAAAACCCTCATAAATACCCCATAGGTGTAGTGGGTAGCAATGGGTTGGTGTCGGGTCAACCTCTTGGCTGTTCGACAGGTAAAGGGCATATGCTTGACTTGACTCGACCTGATAGTGCACCATGGCAACCCGACCGAAAAACCGACAAGACCTCTAACCTTTATTTCCCTTAATTTTCTATATAAATTTCCGGTCAGACTTGACCAGCTGACCCATTCTTTGTCGAAACCGATTAGGTAAAAAATTTGGGTTAGCCGGTCAGGTATCGGGCATATGCCCAAACGTACAAAAAAATTAAAAAAGAAACGAAATTAGATTTGACTTAGCATTGCGACAAAGATTATACTTAATTATTGTTAATGTTGTAGATATGGCCGAGCAAAATCAGTCCCCACAACAATTGATTCAGATAAACACATATTAAAACTATTACAAGTTTGTTGTTTTCTCTTTTTTTTTTTTTAGAATGTTTTTTTTCCTTGACGACTACTTAAAAGGGTCCATTTGGTAACTTATATAATGTCTAAATACAAAGGATTATAAGGGATTTGACTATAAAGTAGTTAGAATTTTCCGTTGGGCAACAATGTGAGCCACACAAAAACCTTTGTAAAGTATTGAAAAAATTACCGATTTCACATAGAATACAGGACATTGTTATGACTCTTCTTAATTATTCCCTTTACAACTTTAACGTAAACAAATAATATTACAAAAATCATGTAAAGTGTTTAATACAAGATTCTACATTAGAAGCAAAATGCAGGAATTTGACAGACTGGAATGTTGATTGCCAAAAGAACTTACAAACTCCAAAACTCATTTTGAATCGTTACTTGCACCTTTTTATATTATTTTTTAAGAGGATCTCATCCATGCCGGAAAAACATCTTTGATTTTAAGAGACAAAAGGATTATATAATCTTAACTGATTTCCACTTGTTGAGCCTGTCGGAGCAGGTGGCTGACTAGATCAGGCCCGTCATGATCTTTTCTAGCAGCTTACGATGCAGGATCATGTGGCTTGAAGAAAACTCTCATTAGAGAGGTTTTAGATATATTAAAAGAATGAGATCATATGTCATGAATATATAGACCAACATGCAAATTTATTAGAAAAAAAAATTAAAAAAATTGAGAAGTGACTGGAGGGCGCACCACCCAGGACCTTTGCTGGTCTGATCGCGAGATCGGAGTTGATCATGACTTTGATACCATATTAAAACTCTAAAAACTATATTTTAATAATAATTTTCCTGTATTTCATTGATAGAGAGAAGCCTTTTTAAATAGAGGTGAATACAATCAGTTAAGATCTCTAAAAGATCTTTAAATTCAAAATACTTCCCACAATATTTATTTAAATAGTTATAAATCTATAAATCTCAACTAATATAATCTTGCCTAAACCATAAGATACACATCGTAGAATTTTATCTTTCTTTCAATCGTAAATATTCTCAATTAATTTTTAGACCTCCGTTTTTTTTGGATATTCAAAATCTTCAATGGTTCTCCATCTTTTCTTATATTTTTGGAAATAAAATCTTAGAGATTGATTATTTGCGAAAATAGATGTAATGTCTCAAGCAAGGTATCAAACTTGGCCATGTACCTACTTCCAAAAGCAGGAGACCTGAGTTTGAATCCCCTCCCCCCTTGAGGCCACCCTAGGGACTTATATCTTGTGCTGACCTGGTATGTACTAATTTGCAGTGCAAATGTGCCCCTATAACTAGGTGGGTCCTCTAAGAGGCCCGGATAACCAGGTAATCAAAAAAAGAAAAAAGGTATCAAACTTTATTTTGATATCGGGTATCGGTCCATGGAGGACCGATACGAATTGGCCGATTCTTATCGGCTTAGTTAAAAAAAAGTAAAAAAATTAGAGGTATCGATATGAATACCAATACTGAGTTGGATATCGATACATGTAAAATGATACATATTGCTTTACCAAAAAGCGATACATATTAGTATTTGATACCATGGCCTCAAGTGAGTTTTTTTTCCATTTAGAAACTTGCTATCAATCATGCTAAACATTAATTTAAGTATATTTGAATCAGTGTTTACTTAAAGGTAACATTTGGCTCAATATAACAAGCTCGAATCATTGCAAAAGTGCTCAATTTCCTATAACTGGGAACCATAATTTCTTGTAATCCCGAGTTGATCACTTTGAATATAGTGAGTTATTGGTATAAAGATAGTGATTAATCTCAAATCGATAGTTAATGTATTAACAGTTTTTAATTAATTTTTTGTTTGTATTAATTATTTAATAATTTTATTTTTCGTTTGTATTGATCATTTAATAATTTTGTGTTTTAGGACATAGTGGGTGCACAGATGTTTTTGGTCGCATCTATGTATTTAAAAAAAATTTGTACTAATAAAAAGTGATCCAACTAGTCATCTTATTAAAAGCCCATTGTTCTTATATAATTAAGACTTAAACATGAAAGCAAGTTAAATTAAAGTCAAAAGTTTCTAATCAAGGTTAGTTTTTAAAGTATTGACTTAGGTGACATTTTGAAATTATTTACCATAGACACATATGAAACCGATTGGTCTCATATATATATATATATATATATATATATATATATAACTGATCGATCTTAAATGAGAACGATTCTTCTTGTAAATATGGGTTAGCTGGTTGGGTATCGGGCATATGCCCAAACGTTAAAAAAAATAAAAATCAAATGAAGTTGGATTAGACTTAGCATTACGACAAAGATTAAGCTTAATTATTGATTCAAATCCTATGCATCCCACGACACAACCCGCATGCTGCTCCTGCCACCACTATCAATCACCGATTTTATCGTAAACAGCTGGCCACAAAATAAACACATCTTAAAACTATTACAAGTTTTTTTCTTTTTTTCTTTTTGGGGAATGATTTTTTCCTAGACGACTACTTAAAAGGGTCCATTTCGTAACTTACATAATGCCTAAATACGGAGGATTATAATGAATTTTACTATAAAGTAGCTAGAATTTTCCGTCCAGTAACATTATAGGCCACAAATTTCTTTTTTCAAAATACATGATTATGATCTTTGTAAAATATCAAAAAAATTACCGATTTCACATAGAATACAGGATTATTGTCACGACTCTTCTAAATTATCCCCTTTACAACTTTAACATGCTAGTAAACAAACAACATTACAAAATCCTAGTAAAGTGTTTTTTACAAGATTCCTCATTAAAAGCAATATGCAGGAATTTGACGGAATGTTGATTGCCAAACAAACTTACAAACTCCAAAAGTCATTTTGAATCTTTACTTGCACCTTTTTATATTTTTTAAGAGTATCTCATCTCCATGCTGGAAAACCATCTTTGATTTTAAGAGACAAAAGGATTATATAATCTTAGCTGATTTCTAGACCTCCTTTTTCTTTTTGGATATTCAAAGTCTTCAAAGGTTCTCCCTCCTTTCTTATATTTTTCGAATAAAATCTTAGAGATTAGTTATTTGCGAAAACAGATGTAAAATCTGAAGTGACTTCTCTTTCCACTTAGAAACTTGCTATCAATCAGTCTAAACATTAATTTAAGTTTACTTGAATCAGTGTTTACTTAAAGTAACATTTGGCTCAATATAACAAGCTTGAATCATTACAAAAGTGCTGATCACATTGGTATAAATTAAGATAGTGATTAATCTCAAATCGATTGTAAATGCATTAACATTTTTACTTAATTTTTTGTTTGTATTGATTATTTAGTAATTTTATTTTTAGGCCATAGTGGGTGCACCGATATTTTTGGTCGTATATATATATATTTAAAATTTTTACCAATAAAAAGTGATCCAACTAGTAATCTTATTAAAAGCCCGTTGTTCTTATATAATTAAGACTTAAACATGAAACAAAGTTAAAGAAAAGTCCAAATTTTCTAATCAAGGTTGGTTTTTACAGCATTGACCTCCCCTTAATATTTACCAAAGATACATATGAAAACGATTGGTCTCATATATATATATATATATATATATATATATATATATATATATATATATATATATATATACACGACTGATTGATCTTAAATGATAACGATCAATCTTGTAAATTTGTTTTAGATGTACCCTTTTAGGTAAAGATTTGAGAAATAGGAGTCTATGACACTTATACGTGTAATTCTTTTAAGAAGGGGTACCAATTATTAGTAAAAGGAGTTGGATACCTTTTCAAACATGGACATATAGAATCATAAAAATCTTCACTCTATTAAACGTGGTGCTAAAGCACCGTCAAAGGGGACAGTGGCCCCATCTTTATCCACCCATTGGTATATGTTTAAGAATTTCCCGACCAAACAATATTATAATCAATCAATTATTTATTTTTTTACTGATCATCTAAAAATAAATAATTGATAGAACTCTTAAATTTTTTTGATTTACTAGAGTTTTGGGTTCATAGCCCATCTAAAGGTGGTCCCTTTATTTGAATGTCTATATCAAAGATTGACATAGACTAATTTGTAATAAAGATGGATGGCCATTGAACATCATTTTATGGACCAAAATTTTGTCTTATCTCTGAAAATTCCTAAAAATTCTTATGTTAGTGACATTACATTGTCGTTACCTTTGTACTAGAGTTGTAGGGTTCAACTCTACATTAGAGTTTAGATCACATGCCATGTGGCATATCGTAAATTGTATCACGTCCTTTAAAGGTTCATCAGTCACTCAAGGTTTAAAAAAATATATATTTGACTTTATGCCATTCATTTCATGGGCAAAGATATATAGGTTTTCACATACAAATTTTGTCCTTAAACATAACCACAAAATCAACAATGTAAAAACAGTTTTTTTTTTTTGTAATGTTTGTTGATCAACCTTGTACGCATGTACACATGACACTCGATTCTCAGATTAGGTACAACTTGGCACAAAAATGAATTGAGTGTAGAGTTCAACTCTATAACTCAAGCTCGGGTTCTCCCTGTCCATGATACCCATGGTTTTACAGTTTTTTATCATTAGATAATGCATTATAGGCTAACATGCTGATGAGTACTGAAAAATGATGATATTTCACCCCTAAATAACTATATTTAGCTGTCCGATGAAGGCTATCTGATGAGAATGATTAGATTTGAAGTGTTTCAGGTAAATACAAGCCAAGTATAGAAAACAGTCCAAGAATTCTGAATATAATGTCAAAACACTGCAACTTTGGATAATCGAGAACTTGGTGCGACTTGCGGCTAAATTTGGACCTTCAAAATGGCCGAATTATGAAATTGTCAAAACATAAAAGTTGTATATCTTTTCGTCAGCTTTCCAACGGCGCAAGAATCACTTCAATCCGAGTTCGAGACAGGAAGTTATGGCCGAAATACCGAAGCAGTGTCTGATAAAGAGAAAGTGTTGAATTTCACGGATTTCTGGGGTCGATGCATCGACCCTATAGGTCGATTAATCGAGGATAAGTCAGAGTCTGACACGAAACTGACACTGTAAAGCTAATTTTTGGGACTTTTTGACGGCTCGATGCATCGACCCTCCCTAGTCGATTAATCGACCCTCCCTAGTCGATTAATCGACCCTAAAATTATGGCTTGGGAGACTTCCGCGACGAGGGGTCTATTTAAAGCGACTCAAACACTTCGGGAAAGGAGAGTTTTTTTTTAGAGATTTTTTTTAGAGAATTAAGTAGAGAATTAGATCGAGTTAATTTTAGGAAAGAGTTTTAGGTTTAGAGTTTTTAGTTTTTAGCCATTATTTTTCATAGTTAGACATAGAAATAGAGAAGTTTTATTATTCCTTTTTGAGAGCTTTGTTCCTTTAATTTTTCAGTACTCATTCCTTCAGTTTATAAATTTTGTTCAAAGTTTATTCCTGCATTAATTTCGTTTATGAAGATCATCGTACTTTTGGATCAAAGTAAGTTCTTTTGAAGTTTGAGGTAATTTTAATTTCTTAAATTAATGTTATTTTCCCTTATTTATTTATTTATGTCATTTAATTACAATATGTGTGGCTAAATTTATAGGGATGGGGATCTAATGATTCCCATCCGAGGGATGTACTTTTAATAATATAAATTAAGGATTAAAATATGAGATTTTATTTTATGGTCGTTGTGCTATCATGAACGGATGAAATCCCCGCCACTAACCGGGATCGCGTGTGTCTAGCCATGCCCGGGATCTCAAATCTGTGACGGTAATTTTACCCAATCATTGTTATGGTCTTTTTGCTTTCATCGTGTGGATCTAATTACGATTATGTTCTGGGATCGAGTGTGCCTAGCCATGCCCTGGATCTTGGATCTGTAATGGTAATTTTATCTTAAATACTCCCTAATCTGAATAAAGTGTGCCTAGCCATACCCTTGATTTCAGATTTATAAGTGGTATTCTTGTTGGAATTTTCACCCACTTTGGGGATGATTTTTATTTGAACCTGAGATCATGTGTGCCTAGCCATGCCCTTGATCCCAGATCTATATATGAAAATCATCTAAGTCCTGATTGCAGGGATGCAACGTGAAACCTATTAGGGTGTTGACCATTGATCTTCTATAAAAGATGTTTATTACCAATAAAATATCTCATAATTTAATCCTTAGATTTATATTATAGGAAGAACAGACCAAAGATAGGAGGATTTAGTATCTTCATCTTTACCTTTCCTTTTGAATTATCAATTAAGTTTTATTTTTGTAGTCATTAATTACCATCTCATCAACCGCTTAAATCATAAAACTGGTAGAATACTGTTAGATCTTCATAGATTTCTAGAATTGCTTGTCTCTTTTAGATATTTCAAAATTAGTCCTCGTGGGAACGATCTCGTACTCCGCACCCACTATATACAAACCGATTCGTGCACTTGCGAGTAAAACATTACACATAAAAATATCACATCACATGCCATAACTTCCTATTTTTAGATAAGAGGCATGACTTTGAACAATCCAAGCCACCAAAATGTTTCTTGTAGATTGAATTGAAGTAAACCCTCAAATCACTCATTAGAGATCTGGATCGTTCGATCTGTGCATTATGAAATGGATGGTTGATCATATCTTTTATATTATCTAATACAATATCATATGAAATTTCTTGGTTAGTACAAATACAACAAACCTATTCAAATTTGAATACATAAATGCACTGTTTCATTTGTTGAATAATATGAAGAATGGAATCAAAAATAAAAGAGATTGAATCAAGGGCATAACTTAGAGGCACATTATGATTTCAACCAATAGTTATTTTCCTCCTTTCAATTAGAATCATGACGTTTAAAGAAGAGAATGACAAACACGCTCCCGGGATACAATCAAACCCAACATTCGGTAGTTCATCTTTCTGTATGCACTCTCAAAGGATAATTTTGAACACTAAGTAATATGCGCAAAACTATATAGAGGTTGAAAATATCAATATAAGTCATAGAAATAGATCTCTTTAAATAGGCACTGAAAGATTAAATGCACCTTTTGATAATTTGTGACCACATATCTATAATCGCTTGCTTAATGGTAGTAGATCCTAGTGCTAAATGAAAAGTTGCATAAGCAACACTTTAGATAAAGAGATAATTATTTAAGACAACACTTTGAAAAAATAAATGGTCATTTAAATATATTTTTTTGGAATAAAAGACCTTAAAACTTCCAAAATGGTTAGGATAAAAATCATTTGACATAGATAAATATTATTGAGAACCAGTATTCTAGAAAGCGTCACTTCAATATGATTTGAGTTTGTATTTGAATTTTATAGCACCCATGCAAGCTAATGGGTCTAGGATGAATGAATCATGGGCTTGTGACGCCATAATTTAGGACTAAATTAAAAAAAAGAAGTATTACGTAATTAGTTCAAATCTCACTATTTTAATTTTTTTATATTTAATATATTTTTAGCATGTGAAAAATTTATGATCCATAAATGAAAGTATTTAGAAGAATTATATTTTCACTTAGTGAAAGTGTGTAAGAATATCAAAATTTATCAAGCTTCTAAGAAACATATAATCTTGAATTAAGGATCATATCCAACAAGCCAAATATACTACATGCATTATAGTTTATAAAAATTTAGTGTTATTAAAAGCCAACACCTTTATGGTCATGTACTTTACCTCTCTCTCTTGAGTACTCTATGAGTGTCTATTGCTCCATAGGGAGCTGTCAGGACAAAAAATCCCACCCTTATCTCAAGGATATAGAATCTCGTGAGATGACTAATTATGCCAATCTAAGGCGCGTGTGATACACAATAATATGCATGAGCCTTCTTAATTTATGAGTGATGTTTTTCTTTTTCTTTTCATGTAGCATACTGGCCAACCTTCTGTTGTGATTTAAATCTTATTTTAAACTCGCAAAGCACACGAATCGGATTGTAGTCAGTGGGTGCGGAGTACGAGATCGTTCTCACGAGAATTAGTTAGAAAATTCAAATCTAAGAAATAGAAATTAATCAAAAGAATAATCCTAGATTAAGTACAATATTCAAACTAGCTTACTGAATTTTGAGGGTTTGATGAGAATAAAAATTAAACAATAAAATGAAATTAAAAACAAGTTGATGAAAATGAAGATTGGGATGATAAATTCTTCCATCGTTGGATTATCATCTACAAAATATAGATCTAATGGCCGAGATACAATATCGTCACAAGATGCAACTCACGTAAATATTGAACTCAATCAATAATTTACGGAAAATAAATCATTAAATTTACAAAATCAGAGCTAAAGTATGCTCTTCCTACTTTAGAAAAGGAAATAAAACAAAATATTTACCGTAAAAGGGACTTTTAATGACGATAAATTAATACCATAAAATAGGGCAAAACATCTACCGTAAAAGAGAGACACCTATTGACGATGAATTAATGCCGCAAATATTATCAATAAAGAACCCGGAGTAGATTCCCTATTGCAGATCCGAGATCATGGGAGTGGGACTAGCACCCCTATCTTAGATGACAATTGAAAATTTACTAATTCGGTAAGAGCAATTAAATATTAAAACCTCAAGCATCTAATACACAATACAGCCCAACCATCGATCTATATTTTATAAATGAATATCTCAGATGGGATTCATTAGATCCCCATCCTAAAAAAGATTTAGCTATACATACTAAAAATAAATGACATAATTACAAAATAAAATGAAAATACCATTAAAATATCGTAAAGATGCTCCAACAAAATTCACGAAAGCTTTAATCTAACCCGTACAGTCCTTCTTCAAAAGCAGAAATTAAACTAATCTAGGACCTAAAATCAGGAAATGAAAAGAACAATGCTTGAAAAATAAAAGGAAAAAAAAACTGAAATAAACTAAAAATGCTAAGGAAAATCAAATTAAAGGCTCCCCAAAGGGAGAGACTCCTAGAACTAATTCTCAAGTTTTCTTAAATAGGGTCTCAATTTTAAATTTGAAATTCAAAAATTAAATTGAAATTTTAAATTTCATAGACCATCAAATCCTTTGCTCTAATGTTCTCGTGTTTGCTGTTCTTATTCTCTTTTATACTTCCAAATGCATCTAATGGGTAAATCTTCCTAAAATAATTTAAGCTTCACAAATATGTCAGATTGCTCTTATCGGATGGCTAAATGTAGGTTTAAAGGAGTGAAATATGATCATATTTCACCCCTTATCACACCCTTAAACTTACACTTTTCTAGTTCTCTAGCAAAGGAGAAAGTAAATAAACTGAAAAATAAACTAACATCTTAATACCACTTTCGTAGGGAGCACGATTGCATTTAGCGTATGCAACAAGTCTTTAAACCGCTAGGTGATCCCTAGTGTAGGAGTTTTCTCTCTTGAGGGTTTTCAGTGAAATTACCTACAAACTTTCAAAATTTTTAAACCATCGATAAAGTTGAGTTTTCAAAACATGATATTCATATATATATTTAACTTTAAAGCACAAAACCATTAATCAATTCAGCATGCAAATTCTCAATTTCAAATATCAATATTATACCAATCATATTAGTATCCATTCAAATTAGTCTAATGCTCAAATCGTTAGATAACTCATCCATTCATGCCTAAACATGAAGTGTGTGCATACTCAAACTAGGATTCATCCATCTTGGAACCAGCCTAAACAGTAAACCATCGGATCTCATGTCTGGACTCAATCCTCACTTTAAGTATACTCTCGAAATAAGATCACTCTGATGATGGGTTCATTTTTATTCATATGTGAGAGATCAATATAAAGCAAGTAAAAAGGTCTCACATGATAGAAGAAACGCGACGTAATTAATAAATAAAAGAGAATCTCATAGAAAGATACTTGTATATCTTATGCATGTCATACCAAGTATCATAGGTATTATATATTCACTCTCCATAAGGCAGTTACCATATCAAGATCGGATTATGTAGGTCTTTTTAAGGTTATAATGGGGCTCAGATAAGGGTAACAAAGAGAGAGGTTGGGATTCAAAATTTCTGAGAAATTGAAAAATGAACTAACTTCTGATTTTTCTATTTCTCTTCTTTTACTTTTCTAATCTCTCACTATTTTTCTCAATATTTTTTTTTCTCAACTTTCTTTTCTTTTCTCACTCATTTTTCTTCTTTTGAATTTCATTTTCTTGAAGTACCTCATATTTTTTATTTTTTTTTTCTTTTTCTCCCTCTTTTTTTTTTTTTTTTTCATATTTTTGCCATACACTCTCAGTAAACACCACAACTCGTTATCTCTCCACTGACTCTTTTTTCGTTTATTCTCATTCCTTATTTCTAATTTATTAGAAATAAAAAGGATAACACTGAATTTTCAGAAATTGTGAAGGGGTGAAGGTTAACGTAACTTATCAAAAAATATATAAAGACAAATTTTTTAATAAGCTCAAAAGGGTACTAGAAGGATAAATTTACATAAGGTGAGATATTTTAAGCACAAACGAGCCAAAGATGGCCTTCAATCATGTTCTCAAAAGATGATAAACTTGCCTATTTATCTTGACCAAACATACAATACGTTCTAACACAATAATATGAATTTAATGTCATGCAAAGTCACAAGTCAAAACAAAATGTATGAGATTATGTAAAAATAATTCGAATTCAAAGACAACTCCAAATTTATGTAAGCACTCATCAAAGACTAGAAATTAGCTCTAAAGCTCCCCGGGTTTAGTCTCCACTATGATCCTAAGATTCAAAGTTCAAACTGGTTCCTTGATTTCTAAATCCTAGCATGGTATAAGTGCAAAAAGTATCTAAGCATGAATTTCAGAGTCATCCTTAAATTACCACCTTAAATTTCATCATCCTAGATAAAAGTAATCAAAATAGGACATCGATATTCTCAAAATTAAATTCACATACATCATTAACTAAAGTTTGAAAACTATTACAAAATAACACATGTGCGAATGGTTCAATTTTTATTTTTTTTTTGTAGTTTTAGCGGTATCAAAATAATAGAACCACATAACTATACCCCCAAACCTGAACAAAACAATATCCTCATGGTTGACAATAAATAAAATATTGGACTAAGGTGAGAGAACATATATGGAGTAATGATTTGATAGCATATGAGAAAGGGAGAGATGGAAAAATCTCCCCCAAACCTGCATAAAAATATACCAATCTATCCAAGCATCCTCACCACACAAAAAAGAATGTCAACAGTAGAGAATAAATTATCACTACTAGCATAACACTATCATAATCAATCATAAAAATAAGTGTATCTAGCTATCAATTTTTTTTTTTTTTTTTTTTTTTTTTAAATTATGAAATTAATCTACAAGGTGTAAACTCATTTCAAGTCCATCAGGATCCCAAATCATCATGAAATTTTTTTTAAGCAAGATCAGTGATTTATTTATTAGTCTCTACATTTATCGTATCAGGGACTTGGCTACAACTCCATGCTATGCCACGTTTCACTACTATGGTCCCTCTCTAACTTTCCAATTTCTACCATGTACTTGACATTCCCAAGACTGCACTCCAGATTCAAACTCATTAATCTTTTTTCGGCATTCTGTTGATTATCTATGTATTCAATGAATGGGCAACAGATTTGAAATTCATCTTTCTCCCCCAAACCGAATTCACATTCATTGGAAAAGATTGTGTCTCCCTTATCAGGTGCTGTAAGAGTGCCATTTTTTTTCTCTCTCGTCTCAATATGATTCTCAATTTCCTCCACGACATCAAAATCGTTCCATTCCATTTCCTCTTCTACTCGCACTCACACTACCTCAATGTTCGTTATGCCACTCTTAAGCGTAGTGACCAATTGGTACTCCTCATATTTCTGAATGAAATAAGAGGGGCCCTCTTGAAGATGTTCTTCATTCCGATCGGTATCAATAAGAGACTCTTCTATTTCATCTTTAATTTGTAAGAACTTGGTCATCTGACTAACTTGGGATTGTATCCTAGAAAGTGATTGATTCATAGTATGCAACAAACTTTTTAAATCTTTATTGGAGTAAGAAGAAATTTGCGTTAATTTATATGGTTCTGTGTCTTGAGAGTATTGAGTTTGCTGTAAAAACTCACATGAGAAGTTGTCGGGGTAAGAATTTTGATTATTGTTAAGTATCATATCAAACATTGGAGGTTGATTAAACTCACACGTGCCATTGGATTGACTTTGCTAGTAACTTTGATCATAGTAAAACATCATATCACACACCGGAGGTTGATTAAATCCCCACATGTCATTGGGTTGCCTCTGCCAGTCATGAGTGTTGCACACATGATTGGGGTGGACTTGTACAGAGAAATAATTTGGGTTGTTTAAGGGACACATGGGTGTAATGTGCATCAAATTTCCACAAATAGCACATGATTCTGGATTGAATTCATGCATTGACATTATTTTACCGATAACACTAATTTTTTTTCCAATTTATTTTATTTATTAATTTTTTTTTTTCAAAATTCAAATTCAAAAATTCAAAATTCAAAAATCAAAAATCAAAATCAAAAATCAAATTCAAATTAAAAAAAAATAATAAATAAAAAATAAAATTTGTGTTATCGATAAAGTCATGTCAATGCATGGATTCAATCCAGAATTGTGTGCTATTTGTAGAAATCCGATGCACATTACACCTATGTGTCCCTTGAACAATTTAAATTTTTACCCTGAACAAGTCCACCCCAATCCTGTTTGGAGCACCCATGACTGGCAGTATTAATCCAATGACAGGTGGGGGTTTAATCAACGTCCAATGTGTGATATGATGCTTTACTCTTATCAAAGTTACTGACAGAGTCAACCCAATGGCATGTATGGGTTTAATCAACCTCTGATGTGTGATATGATGTCTAACGATGATCAGAGTTATTACCCTGACAATTTCTCTTATGAGTTTTCACACCAAACTCAATACTTTCAAAACATAGAATCATATGAACCAACCCAAACTTCTTCTGACTCCTTTGAATATTTAAAAAGTTTGATGCACACCATGAATCAATCACTTTCTAGGATACAAACTCAAGTTAGTCAGATGACCGAGTACTTACAAATGAAAGATACAATAGAGGACTCCCTTATTGATACCGATTAGAATGAAGAACATCTCCAAGAGGGCCCCTCTGATTTTGTTTTAAAATATGAGGACCAATTGATCACTACGCTTGAGAGTGGCACAACGAGCATTGAGATAGTGTGAGTGATAGGAGAAGAGGAAATGAAAAGAAGTGATTCTGATGTCATTAAGGAAATTGAGCATGAAATTGAGTCGGGAGAGGTAAAAATTGACACCCTTACAGCACCTGATAAGGGAGACATAACCTTTCCTGATAAATGTGAATTTAGTTTAGGGGAGAAAAATGAATTTCTATGTTGTTGCCCATTTGTTGAATACATAAACAATCAACAAAAGGCCCAACAGAGGCTAATGGGTTTGAATCAAGAGTGCGATCATGGGGATGTCAAGCACAGGGTAGAGACTGGAAGGTTAGAGGGACCATAGTAGTGAAACTTAGGCATAGCATGGGGCTGTTGCCAAATCCCTGATAAGAGAAATGCAGGGACTATTAAATAAATCTTTGGTCCTTAGAAAATTTTTCATGAAAATTTGGGCTCCTGATGGACTCGGAATGAGTTTACACTTTGTAGATTAATTTCGTAACTTTCCTTTAAAAAAAATAAAAATAAAAATTTAAAGAAATAAAAAAATTAAAAATTAAAAAAAATTAAAAAATTAAAAAATTTGATGGCTTGATACACTTATTTTTATGATTGATTATGATAGTGTTATGCTAGTAGTGATAATTTCCTCTTTACTGGTGCCATTCTATTTTGTGTGGTGAGGATGTTTGAATAGACTAGTATATTTTTATGCAGGTTTGGGAGAGATTTTTCTTTCTCTTCCTTTTTCATATGCTATCAAATCATTACTTCAGGTATGTTCTCTCACCATAGTTTCTGTGGTTCTATTATTTTGATACCCCTAAAACTATAAAAAAAAAAAAAAATCTTTGAAACCATCACACTTATTTGTTTGCGATAGTTTTTAAACTTTAGTCAATGATGCATGCAAATTTTATTTTGGGAATATCAATGTCATACTTTGATTACTTATATTTAGGATAATGAAATTTAATGTGATAATTTCTGGATGGTTCTGAAATTCATGCCTAGACACTTTGTGCACTTATACCATGCTTAAGATCTAGAAATTGAGAAACTATTTTGAACTTTGAATCTTAGGATCTTAGTAGAGACTGAATCCGGTGAGCTTTAGAGCTAATTTTCCATCCTTGATGAGTACTTACATAAACTCGGAGTTATCTTTGATTCATGTAAATTCCACCTTACAAATCTAAGATCGCGGAGATGTATGATTAATACCCCATGAATGTATGATTAACATTCATACCCCAGATGGCAACCATAATTTGATCACTGGATAAATTTCATATTACAAATTTGATATCGCGGAGATGTATGATTAACATTCCATGAATGCATGATTAACATTCATACCTTAGACAGTAATCATAATTTACCCTGAGATGGGCAAGAGCCATATAAAAGAAGATTGAGGTAAAATCACTATTGCAGATCTGAGATTATAGGATATGATTAGCACCCATATCTCAAATAGCTATCAGATTCTATCATCATCAACAATAATATCAGGGCAATTAAAAAATTAAAAGCACCTATGATAAGCTAATATCTCAACTATAGATCTATATTATGATAAATAAATATCTCGGATGGGGTTCATTAGATCGTCATCCTCAAAAAGACTTAACTACACATACTAGAAATGAATAACATAATTGAAAAATAAAATGAAAACATGAAAGCTTAACTACAATACCGTAATGATGCTCCAACAAAATTCACGAAAGCTTTAATCCAACCGATACAATACTTCTTCAATAGCAGAAATTAAACTAATTTAGGATTCTAGAACTAGGGAATGAAAGATAATGCTTGAAAATTAAAAGGGGAAAGGCTAAAAGAAAATTAAAAAATGCTAAGGAAAATAAAAGGCTCTTCAAAGGGAAAGAGAGCTAACACTAATTTCCAAATTTGCTTAAATAAGTCCTCAGCTCCAGATTTGAAATTCAAATTCAAATTAAAGTTTAGGGCCCAATAGTCCATTTGCTTCAGTATTCTGGTGTGAGTCAATTTTATGCTCTTCTATACTTCTAATTACAAGCAATGGCCAGATTTTCCTGAAACACTAAAAACCTTACAAATCTGTTAGTTAGCCTTTATCAGATGGCTAAATGTAGGCTTTAGGGGGTGAAATATCACCATATTTCACCACTCATCACCTTCAAAACCTTATTTTTTATACCCAAATCTTCACTTCGCTAGGCCCCGTATGATCACTAATGTGGCAGCCCGGATTTCGATACTCTGAAACCCGTGCCATCAGCACGATCTTCTAGACCGTGCCTCAAGCTATGCACGGAACATTGGTATAATAAGCACAAATAAATAAATAAGCAAATAATCTCATAAAGCGGAAACAGTTAATATGCCAACTGGCATAAGCAAAAGATAGTTCTACTTTCATGCCACTACATGAACAGAGAATCGGCCCGAACCATTGGTGATAAACAGATCACCCCAAATGGTTCGCCAAAAGAATAGTTCAATCCAATTTAATTACATGTTTAACCAAAAGAAGGCTTGACATACCAAACCGTACAAATAGCTCTCAAAAACCACTCTCTGTCAAAGTGCACAGCAGAGTCTCCTAGAAGAAGTCCTTGGGTGGAGGCTCCAACTCGTCTCCAGGTACGTAATCCAAATCACCTGGATCCATGTCCCCCGAAGCCTCAACTGCTGCTATCAATGGACCTGCGATGTATAGTCTAAAGGCTGAGCTACATCCTAGCTCAATAGGGAACAAACACAATGAACATATAAGTTAAAACTCACATATATTCCATGATACTCTAAGCATGATATGTCTATGCTTTTGAAAGAAAACAATTTAAAGATTGTAAATTGCATTCAATTTTACTGGTAGTTAGCATGTCTTACTTTACTGTTGATTTATCATGAATGACACTGAACATGCCAAAAGCAAAACTTAAATCTTCAACTTAAGGAATCCTCGAGCAATATAGCATCGAGCCCCGATGAGATACCCTTCATCGTCATCTAATTAGACAGTTGTAAAAATGTATTCCTTGGGAATACGACTCAAGCCTCTCTCTCACTAGGCAGCGGGGTTAAATATCACACAACATCCCTGAGATATACTTACAGTTACGGATAAACCTCCATACTGGTGTACGGATTCGCCGCCGTACCGGTCACGGATATCCTGCCGCGTCAGTCGTGGGTATTTCGCCACGTCGGTGGGGTATCCTATCAAACCTCAAATAACAAAAATAACATGTGTTTTACATATAGTTATTCACCGTATAAGTGTGCTATCTTATATCAGTTAGGCCTCAACAGTAATGATTCAATCCTATGTATACATCCCTGGGATGTATACATACCCGCATCACACCTGATGCCTTTATTACTTTCTCATCCCATGGAGATGCCTCAATCTTATTAGATTACTTGTTCTTATTTTACTTGCATCACACTGATGCCTTTATCACATTCTTGGTGTCACACACACACCCATTTTCACAAAGCTTTTCACAATTAAAACAACTTCAAATTTTATAATATATCACTACATACATGCTCTTAAATTTAAAGTACATGTTCAAAGTGTTTCCTATCTCAAGTCTTTGAATTTCCCAGCATCAAGGTCTCACGCGGCTCCTTGTGCTCATGATCACACGTACCACCTATGGTATAATATAACACATGTAACTCATCACTAAAGATGTAACAAAGAAGGTCCAAGACCCTCCGAGAATCTCAAAGCCAAACTAAGAAGTCAACTAAAACAGTCTCAGTCGATTAATTGATCTCCCAATTCGATTAATCGAACCTGATTCGATTAATCGATTTCCAAAATCGATTAATCGAAATTTAAAATTGATTAATCGATTCCCAAAATCGATTAATCGAAATCTTCAATCGATTAATCGATCTCAAATCGATTAATTGAAAGTCTTAACTTTCCCATATCGATTCCAAATTCGAGTAATCAAAATCCAAAATCGATTAATCGATCCCAAATCGATTAATCGAAATCTGAAATCGATTAATCGAAATCTCAAATCGATTAGTCGATTTCACCAGGTCTCATTTCTCCAGTGGCTGGAGCTTCTCAGTCGATTTGTCGATTTCCAAATCGACTAATCGAAATCAAAATCGATTAATTGAAAACAATTTCGATTAATCGAAATCGGGCTTACTTGACTTTTCAACTTCTAGACCAAAATCGATTAATCAAACTCCCATTTCGATTAATCGATTTGGTCAGATTCAGCCCCCTCTCGGGCTGATCTTCCAAATCCTCTTCAACTTATTTTTCTTTCTTTTTCTAAGCCTTTATCCTATGATTTTAAGTATTCTTGGCTACAATTAAACTCTTACAATCAATGCATTTAATTCCACAAAATTTACCTCAATCAAAACTCAATTTGATTGGATCTAGAGGTTGGAATGGCTAGGGTTCCAGCTTTGGCTCTAACGGATCCTTGTCGCACCGAATCTGGCTTTTATTGCCCAATCTCCCCTTCCAACAAGCCACAATAACTCCCTTGCATTAACTAGCTTCTCCCTCTCTCTCTCTCTCTCTCTCTCTCTCTCTCTCTTCTTTACTTCTCCTTCAACAACTCAAGATAATGAATTTAGGGTTATTAAACCCTTATATCCCTCTTATCTTGGTGTTAAGCACATACACTCAAAATAGGTATATGTGACTCCATATTTACATTACACTCCACACACTTACATTATATTCACATCACGTCCGTTCATCACTTCTTAAATCAAGTAATGAACTCCTACTTGGTCAAACCTATGACCAGTCGGGCACGGATCTCGAGGTCATCGTTGAACGTAAATTTTTGAGATATTACAACTAATGTCTACCTTTAGTATGCTTTCATGTACTGGAGGTGTTGATGAGCCAAAGGTAAGAAAAGAGTTACAAGAAGAGTGATGGAAAGAAGTAGAAACAAGTGTCATAAAGAGAAGAAAGACAGGAAATAAAGAAGAATGATACTGTCAAACTCGACTGATCGAAATCCAATTTCAGTCGGTTGAGATGAAAAGAAAAAATCTGAAGAAGCAACAAAACTCGACAGGTCGTAATCCAAATCGATCGAGATTCAAGAAAATGTTCGGAATTGAAGAATTCAACCGATCAAGAATCCATCTCGACTTGTTGAGATTACTGAACAGAGAGAAGAAAAGACAACATAAAACCAACCGGTCAAGATTACAACTCGACATGTCGAGTGGGTGCACGGATGTTTCTTATATAATCACAAATATGAGATATAAGATTTAGTCATGCTCTTCTCATGATCTTAGATCTGTAATTAGAAATTCCAATATGAATTCTATTGAATAGAATAAACTCTTTTATCCATTGTGATCTGAATCATTTCAAATACAGTGCATGTTTAGGTTCTATTGTTTAGACATCATGGAAGGACAATACATTAGAGACTTATTTTCGTTTAACTATTATATTTTCCATAGCTTATTATAACGACCCTGATTTTTATTAACGCTGAATCATTGACTTTTGATGAGAAACTGAGATTATGGAAAAGTACTCCAGAACTCATTGCGTCATGTACATAATTTTCAAGGATGAAAATATTATAAGTGGGAGAGAATGTAACAACTCAAATTTTTGGACTTTATTTTAACAGTGTTAGATGATATATCACACCATGTACGGTACTAAAGCTCCACACTGGAACTTACCATTTTTTTGGAAAGTTCTGATTTTTTTTATATCACTATTATACTCATTGCGAAGTGCTCGTCAAAATGATTCCAACAATATATAATTTGTTAATTTTTGATAAGAATATAAAAAGTTTCGCCCGTTTTAAGCGATGAAATAATTCAAAGGATATAACTGTAATTTCAGGAAAGAAACACCAATACTTCGGTGCTTACACAAAACACTAGAACGAAACCTTTTCTTTTATTAAATCTTTTACAAAAAGTCTTAATTAGAGTTAACCTAAAACTTTATACCATCATAAATAAAATTTTAAAGTCTCTCTACTCTCTATAATCAGAAATTATTCTCTCTAAAGACTTAGATGAACCGACGCTTTGGGCATTGACCTTTTCAACCTGAATTTCCTTTGATCTGCCATTCACGCTTGAAGAGGTGGATACCCATTAGTCCATCTTGTTCTTCTTAGATTCCGTCGCGTAGGATGTGTTCGGTCGCGCATCGACCGATTTAAAAATCTTATTTAAATCCTAATATCTCATAAATTAATAGATCTGCATATTTAATATTATGTTTTCCCTTGAAAGTTATATATTTTGTAGGTCGGTTTATATGTTGTTTCTCTTTTCAAACAATCCCTTTGTTTTGGCTATTTAATATTATATTTTTCTATTAGGTCTTCATATTTAATATTTTATTCTCTTTTAAATTGATAAAATTAATTAAACTATAATATTTATAAATTTGATAGATTGCCTTAATTTGAATAATACCATATTCATATTGTTTATTTCTAAATTTATATAATTAGAAATTTACCCTTCTACTAAAATTATAATGATATATATTATTGTTGTAAGTCTATATTATTATTTATTTAAAACTAATTAATCCCTAAAACTAAATTATGTTCTTATTTTATTTAAAAGAGTAATAGATTGCACCATCTTGAAGTTATGGGTCTGAACTCGCGGCTACGAATCTGAGCTCGCGATCATCGATGTACTAGTCTCAGTATTTTGGCCTTAACATTTTACTCCGATCTCAGATTGACGCAATTCTTGAGGCATTGTAAAGAAGACAACGAACTTTACAATTTTATGTGAAATAGTCATTTCATGAATCTTACATTTTAGAGGTAAAAATAGAGCAACAAGTCGGGTTTAATTTTGCATGACTCAAGGCTATATGAATTTAGTGTTATTTTTAATTTTCATGACCAAAATTTCTATGCATATTATATCTTACTTCAGGTCTTTCGATCGATGGCCATGACAAATCATAATTTAATAATTATAAATATTTTTTAATTTAATTATCTAATTATAATAATCTATATATATCAATTTATCGCTTCAACGCGACCTCTTCAATAACACGAAAGGCTAAAAATTCGATGCCCTCGTAAAAATCGAACTCTTGACTTTCAGTTATTGAAATTACTCTAATAACTATCATATTCTATATTTGTATTGGTATGTTATGTAAATATATATATATATATATATACGTATAAACATAATGAAATTTAAATGTAAATCTATGATGTGTGTATGATAGTGTTATGCTTTCATCTTTATTATGTTATACGAGTTATGGACATATTCAGTCATATGTACGCAAGTGTATGAGATCATGCCTATGCTTAGGCGTGGTGATTCACCGAGATGATATCAAAATGAAAAATACATCGTATTTATATGCCTTACAACTTATGGTAGTATGAGACATCATGACGAGTTGGGTGAGTGCGAATTCAGTATAATCTTGTATACAGTAGCAAATACGGTGACCCTATCACTTTGAGTTTTAATATAAGAGGAGATGATAAGATATGAGTTATGATATGAGATTCGGGCCTTGGGCCTTAGCTGTGGTGAGGTTATCCCACTATAACTTATTTTAGAATTAAGTTGTAAGTGTATGTTACGAGTATGAGTACGCGATAAGATAAATTATGAGTACAAGAATAAGATATCGCTGTGTCGGCCAGCAAAAGATTAAGAATTTATGTCTCTGTATGTGTCGTTCCTTATGTAGCTACCGTAAGGGCAATAACGTGGCTACGTAAGGGCAATAGCGTCTTTCAGCTAAGACGGATTTCTGGGAAAGATTATGAGTATGAGTCTGAGTCTATTTATGGGTTATATTTAACCATTATGGCTCCCCATTAGGCTGGGTGGGGAGTATGAGAAGGATAGGGAGGGCGATTAGATAGATTATGATATGGTGGTATGATACTATGGTGACCCTCGCATGGTAGCTCGAGCCACGACTCTGGCATAGGTCATTTAGGATTTTATTAGTTACGCTCATGTGATATATAGATGTATGTGCGAGAATGATAATAAGATATGGTATGTTATGAAATATGGTGAGGTACGTTAGGATATGAGTGTTTAGATCATGGTCATGCATTTATGTTATGATATAAATTTTACGTTATGTACTTTATTTTGTCATGCTCTTTCTGACTTAATTGTTATATTATATTTATCACTCACTTGATGCACCCACAATGCACTTGAGTAGAATGGCGTGGATTGCTAATGTATCCACCGAGTTTACGTGACTGAGTAAACTCATCCCACGATAATCTAACAGTTGCAGGTGATTTTGCTGGTGGAGTAGACGTTGGCTATCCAGATCCTGTCGACGTTAATTTCATTGATACGGTGGACATTGATTACCAGGAGATTTTGGAGGGCGACGTTGCCGGTTATCAGGAGGACTACGGTGCTGATTTTGATCCAAGCGCCAGCTATTGATAATTGTAAACTCGATATTGGATTTTGTCTTATGTTATTATCGTTGAGTCTATCATTTTATTTTATCGGATTTGTCTCCGACTTGCATTATCATTTTTGGTAAATTACTTGGATTCGTCTCTTACGTTCGATTATTTATGATAGTCTTTATGTTTCTATTTTATGAGTTGGCTTTCATGGATTTCGTGAAACTAGGCTTTCGCAATAACTCTAATTAGGTGCATGTCCGCTTAGCATATCCGAGATATGTGCGGGTCATAACTCAAAATTCTAGGCTCTTGGGATGGGGTAGAATTTCGAGTCGTGACACTTATTGATTGTCCTCGATAATCTATGTGGTTTTGCATCTAGTTAATTTCAATCGTTGGATTTGATATTGTGTGTAATGAACCAAGGATGAGAGGATTTAGTATTATAACCCTTTCTTTTTTCTCGTGATTATAGTCATTATTGTATGTTTTGTTAATTTTTTTCATCTCTAAACTTTGGTAGGTTAAGTTAAGATTGTTTTTAGTTCAAGTAAGCTCTTAGATTAATATTTATATGCTTTTAAATTCTATCTAACATCTTTGTGGGATCGACCTCGTACTCTGCACCTATTTACTACGTTACGACTCATATACTTGCAAGTATTACTTTTAAATTCATAACAATAGGCTTCCAATGGGGCATGTTGGTGAAAATGATAAAAAATAGAAAAAATAATGACACAAAAACAAGATTTGAAGGTTAGTAAGGTGACCGATAGAGGAAAATTGGTCAATATATTTATATTTTTTAGTTTTAAAAATTAATTAATGCTATGCCCCCCATTGAGAAAAATCGTGGGTCTGCCACTCGATAGATTGATGCTTCCCAACTATTATTGGGACCTCATTACGACGTGGAGGCTTAGTCCTTCTGGTATGAGTGGAAGATTTGTTTGGCAGTTATTTCTTTTGGTGATCTTAGGCAAGGTATTAAAATCGGTATTGGTCTCGGATATCGATTTACCTGAGGCCAATGCGAATCGGTTTGGCCAAGCAAAAGTCTCGGTCGAAACCGAGGCATGTCGGCGATACCGATACGTATCGATTTGGCCGAAAACTGATACGTATCGCTGATACATATCGGTATCGGCCAATTTTTGATACCTTGGTCGTAAGTATAGTGACTAAAAACTCAATTTCTTCAAAAAGAATGTGTTTAAAATGTCTTTTTTGAAAAAAAGTAAAAACAATTTTAAAACAGGCAAAAAAACATCTTTTCCAAAAAAATCTTGTTTTTTCATAAAAAATGTGTTTTAAACCCGCTTTTTTTGAAAAAATAAATGGTCTTTTTTGAAAAATTTCCCTTTTTTTGAAAAAATGCGTCTTAAACCCTTTTTTTCTTGAAAAAAACATTTTCCCCAATTTAAATCCGGTGTTTGGTCACTATATATTTATTTTTAGTTTTTTATAATTATTAAATATTTTCAACATTTAAAATTTTTTTAATTTTCCTTTGTTATCCAAAAAATGTTATGTCATCATGCACCTTCCAAGTTCCAATTGAGCTTTAGCTCCAACCCAACTATGGTTTTAAGATCACCCTTTCGATATAGCTGCCAAAAAGTAGTAATCCAGTAACACCCTGAATCCAGTCTTCACTCTGGTTAGTTTTCCTCCCTTTTACGCCTTTCAGATGCGCAATGGAAGGTTGACAATATTACACATGGTATAGATAAAAAATCGGCTGATACCGATATGTATCGGCGATACGTATCGGTTTCTCAGCAAACCGATACATATCGGCCCGATACGTATCGGTATCCCAACTCGGGTATAGGATACCATCACTAAAAAAATAACATTATTAGCTAGCGGCAAAAATCATCGCTACGGCCCTTAACAAAGACGTGCTGAAATTATATTTAGAAAAGGATCGGGACGGTATCGGCCGATACGTCTCGATTTCGGCCGAGGCGTAGATTTTTTTTTATTTAAAAAAGGTCGATACGTATCGGCCGAGTCGTATCAGTCCTCGGCAAACTAATACCCGAGACCGATACTGATTTTGTTATCTTGATATTACATCCTCGAAATTTTAGGTTTAATCCTAGCTTAACTATAAAAAGAACAAAATAACAATTATTATGTCCATATAGGCTTTGGTTTTTGTTATATATATATATATATATATATATATATATATATATATATATATATATAGCCAAATTATTATTGGTCCGAATTGAGTCTATCCCAATTACTCCATCCTTGAGTAATTCTCTAACATAACGGTGTCGTAGACCAATATGTCTATTCTTACCATTATAAACTTTATTGTAGGCTTTTGCTCTCGTAGCCTCACTATCACAATTTATTGTAATAGGTGGCATAGGCTTTGGCCACAAAGGAATTTCCAAGAGTAAATTTCGAAGCCATTCTGCCTCTTTGCCACATGCCGTTAAGGCAATAAACTCAGATTCCATTGTGGAATGAGTAATACATGTTTGCTTTTTAGATCCCCATGAGATCACAGCACCACCGAGAGTGAATACCCATCCACTCGTAGCCTTGGATTCATCTGAATCAATTCCAACTTGCATCATCGTATCCTTCTAAAAACATTAGGAAAACCAGAATAATGCAATCCATAATGTACACTTCCTTTTAAATATCTAAATACACGAGATATAGCATTCCAATGATCATGACATGGATTACTTGTATATCTACTTAATTTTCCAACTGCATATGCCAAGTCAGGCCTAGTACAGTGCATTGCATACATCAAACTACCGATTACTCTAGCATATTCTAACTGATTTACAGATCTACCTTTATTATAAACAAGTTTGATGCTAGGATCATATGGTGTAGATGCAGGTTTACCATCTAAATGATTATATTTATTGAGAATTTTCTCTATGTAACGAGACGGTTAAAGTAAGCTCATTGTCTCTTACTATTTTGATTCCTAAGATGACATCAGCATTACCCATATCTTTCATATCAAAATTAGAAGAGAGAAAAGATTTAGTATCCATTATACTATCTAAATCAGTGCCAAATATAAGCATATCATCTACATATAAACATATGATAACTCCCTTATTTACAGAAAATTTACTATAAACACATTTATCAGATTCATTAATTTTGAAACCGTTAGAAACAATAACACTTTCAAATTTTTCATGCCATTGTTTAGGAGCTTGTTTTAAACCATAAAGAGATTTAATTAATTTACAAACTTTATGCTCCTGTCCGGTCATTACAAAACCTTCAGGTTGTTCCATATAAACTTCTTCTTCTAATTCACCATTTAAGAATGCAGTTTTACATCCATTTGATGAATTTGTAAATGATAAATAGAAGCAAGTGCTATTAAGATCCTAATAGTTGAAGCATCGGTGCATAAGTATCAAAAAGTCAATACCTTCCTTTTGTCTAAATCCTTTTGCCACCAATCGGCCTTAAACTTATCTATAGTTCCATCACTTTAAGTTTTCGTTGAAAATCCATTTACAACCTATAGGTTTAGATCCTACAGGAAGATCAACTAGTTTCCATGTTTTATTACCCATTATAGATTCTATTTCATCATTTATTGCTTCCTTCCAAAAGCAAAGATCTTGCGATTTTATAGCCTCATTAAATGTTAATGGATCATTTTCAATATGAAAAGAAAACATGGTTTCCTTTACTTGTTACGATCTTGTTCCTCTACTACAAACATATAAAAATCTAAACCAAAAATTTTTTCTTTTCGCACTCTTTTGCTTTTTCTGAGATCCGTGTTTTCTATATTTTCAGAATTTATAATTAATTTTTCTTTATCAGGAATTTCATTAATTCTAGGAATAGAAGAAAAATAATGTTCATAAAATTCAGATCTCTAAATTCAATTATACTATTTTGATCAATTGCACCCTTAGATTCGATTACCAAAAAATCAGAAGCTTTCTTTGGTTAATGAGTATCCAATAAATACGCATTCAATGGCCCTATTACCTAATTTGGGTCTTTTAAGATCCGTAATCTAACGAGCTCGACACCCCACACTTTGAGATATTTAAGATTTGGTTTCCTTTTCTTCCATAACTCATAGGGAGTTATACTAGAACTCTTTGTGGCACTCTATTTAAAAGATGACAAGCGGTGAAGTGCTTCACCCCATAAATTTAAATTTAAACCAGAGTTTAAAAGCATAGCATTTACCATTTCTATTAAAGTTCGATTTTTTCTTTCTGCTGTACCATTCTGTTGAGAAGTGTAAGGTGCAGTCGTAAAATGTACGACCCCCACATTTTCACAAAATTCACTAAAATCATTGGAAGTGTATTCTCCTCTATCAGATTTTAAAGTTTTAATTTTAAAATTTAACTGATTTTCAACTTCTTCTTTATAAGCTTTAAATTTTCCTAAAGCTTCATCTTTATGTTTTAACAAATAAACATAAGTATATTTTGAATAGTCATCAATAAATGTTATAAAATATCTTTTTCCTCCTCTAGTTAAAATACTATTTAAATCACAAATATCAGAATGAATGAGTTCTAAAATATGAGATTTTCTTTCTACTTTATTGAAAGGTTTTCTAGTGATTTTAGTTTGAACGCAAATTCTACATTTATCATAAATATTTTTCTCGCATCTAGGAATTAATCCTAATTTTATCATAGAATTTAAACGATTAGCATTCACATGCCCTAATCTATCATGCCATAATGAAAGAGAATCAACAATATAAACGGAAGAAGGCATGTCATTCATTACATTCAATTTGAACATCCCATTACAGACATATCCTTTCCCCACAAATACACCACCCTTAGTGATTACAACTTTATCCGATTCAAAGACTAACTTGAAACCATGTTTATTGAGTAAACTGGTCGAGATCAGATTCTTACGAATCTCGTGAACATACTGACACATCGGTCAAAGTAAGGGTCTTATCAGAGGTCAATTTAAGATTGATTTTCCCTGAACCCTTGACCTTTGCAGTTGAAGCGTTCCCCATAAAGAGCTCTTGTCCGTTTGTGTCCTCCGCATAGTTGGCAAAGAAAGATCGGCAGTTACAAACATGCCTAGTGGCACCAGAATCGATCCACCAGTCTTTTTCGCTTCCAACCATATTGATTTCGAAAATCATGGCTACAAACTTTTCTTCGGTCACATTCGCTTGAGATTCTTTCTCCCTTTTCAGAAGTCTGCAATCCTTTTTGAAGTGACCGGGTTTACCACAGTGATAACAACTGCCCTTTTTCTTTTGGCCCTGATGACCTTGGCTCTTAATTTTCTTGTTAGCCTTATCAGAATTGAAGTTGCCCTTCCGCTTTCCATGTGATTTGGACGTACCAACCTCCACCATATGAGCCTTTGAAGTTAATTGAGATTGTTCATCTTTCTTATCGCGAACACGAAGTTCATCTTCAACTCGAAGATGGTGGCACAACTCTTCAAACGAAAGTTCTTTCTTTTTATGTTTGAGAGTGTTTCTGCAGTCCTTCCATGAGGCAGGCAATTTGTGGATAATAGCATGATTGTGAAAAATGGGATCCATTTTTATGCCCTCTTGATTAATTTGACCGATAATATACTGAATCTCATGAACTTGATCGAGAATCGGTTTATTATCAGTCATTTTAAAATCTAAATACTGACTTACAATGAAGCTCTTTGTACTGGCATCTTCTGTTTTGTACTTTGTCTCCAGCGCTTTCCAAACTCTATTAATACATAAAATCCCAAACAATATAGCCTTCACTTTAGTTGGGGTACCTCTGTTTGCGCCCACGCATTCTCTGAAAGCGCTCACGTCTCAGAGCCCTTCAAAACCATTGATTGCTTTGGATTAGATGATGGACATTGTGTTGCAGCCCGATATTTAACCCAATTGATCTTGAGATTATGGCTCACCTATCAGACGATCATTTTTTTACTCTACATGTCACTGACAAGGTAACAAAATCGATATCGGTATCGGATATCGGCCCTTGGAGGACCGACATGAATCGGCCGATACTGATACGAATTAGCCTTTTTTTTTTTGAATAAAAAAACAAATGTATCGGCCGATACCGAATACGTATCGGCCGATACCAAATATGTATCGGCCGATACCGATACCGATATCGAGTTGGATACCGATACGTATCGGTATCGGCCGATATTTGATACCTTAGTCATAGATCCCAAAACAAATGGCCCTTGAATCATAGGGCACATATCGCGCTCAAACGTAGGGCCATTGTTTGAGGCTTTGTGACACATGGAATCAAACAACGACCGTCTGATAGATGAGCCATGATCTCAAGATGTATTTTGTGGAATATCAGAGTGAAATATGACGTCCATAATCTGATCAGACGCAATCAATGGTTTTCAAAGGGTTTGGGTCGTGGGCGCTTTCAGAGATGGGTGGGCGCAAATAGAGGTACCCATCAATTTATGATAAAAATGGAATCATATTAACATATAATAATATAAATAATAAATAATAAATAAAAATAATATGAACAAAAATAAGGGAGGGTTATTTACACCCGTCTTTTTAGAATACACGCTTTTTCACATGAAAAAACTGTTGGCTGCCTTGAATCAGACGATGTAGATCATTTTTCGTTCCAATAGATCTTGAGATCATCTTACACCTATCAGATGATTAGATATTTATTCCACACAACACACAACACACATCCCCAAAAGTAACCGTTTGATAAGTGTGCCATGATCTCAAAATCTATTTTGTGGAAGATTGAGACGAAAAATGATCTCCGTCGTCTGATTCAAGGTAACCAACATTTTTTTTCCTGTGAAAGATTGTGCTCTTCACAGGAAAAAAGGGTGAAAATATTGTAACCCTAAAAATAATTAATGGTTTAAAACTATAATAATAGATGTTTTTCATGTCAGTAATGTCACACAACCTTTCATCCAATTTAAGAGTATTTAAACCAACTGAACCAACTTCAAGCATATGCATATTGCTTACGATTTACCTCTTTAAGTTGTATTGTCTTCATCTTATAGGTTCCTATCGTATGCATTTTACTTGAGCTTGAGTTGTATTTTTTTTGTCTGCTTAGAATGGAATATAGAGACATAATAGATATATTTTGATCATTTGTGTTAAATAGTTATAATAGATCTACTAAGAAGCATGATTCTAACAAAAGTGATTTATTTTTTATCATAATAAATGTTAATTAATTAATTGATGTATGTGAGCACCCAACACTTATTTGTTGCTCAACAATATCCATGCGCCGGTTGAGTAATAACTCAACTGGTATCATCTTCTTTTGTATAAGCACAAATCATGGATTCTAATTCCCATGCCTACTCTTTGTGCGGGTCCCTTCCCAGTGTGCTAGGCTAATAGTAAATCCTTTATGCGTGCAAATTTGCATAGGCACAACATCTGAGCTGTCTATGAGGTATGACATTTTAAAAATAAAAATAACAATATCGGTGTAACTCAATTGCAACTCTCTTTTCTATGAATTGGTAATTTTTTTTTTTTTGATAATTGGTAATTAGGTGCGTGAACTAATACACTTATGAGAAATGAGTACTTTAATAAATTAAATACATAAAACTTTAAATAGGAGTTCGCCCAATTTAAAATAAAATGTAAAAAATATTTTTAAAATTTATATTGTAACAATTCATTCTTCAATTAAACGACTCTCACGTACAGTATCCACTAGTGTTTGTGTGTGTGCGTATATATATATATATATATATATATATATATATATATATATATATAATTTCTATAATGTGTTGGTTTGATAAAATTTTCCTACCTTTTCATTAATATGGTGGTGATCAAGTCCTTTCCAAAGTTTCTTATATCCGATTTTCCTATTTGTACAACCATTAGATATTTTTACAACCATTGGAAATAACTAAAAAAGTGAGAAACTTGTACAAGCGAATAACACATAATCTTGAATGTTTTTCATTGATATTTAGTTATATCATTTGTCAGGCTGTCAATAGGTAGGGTCGGGTCAAATTTTTGGCTGCCTAATGGAAATTGGCATTTGCCCGACCCGACTCGATGGTGCTCCTGATCTGAGCTGTGTTTTATCTGATTTGACCCAACCCGACTTGACACAAAGGTCAGGATGGATGCCTCATGCCCGACCTGAAACCCATATTGGGCTAATCGGATATCGGGCCGATCCAATCTGTTGCCTGCTAATAAATTTCTTCTAACAATGCAAAGCGGTTTCGCTCTGATGTGTGAATGAGTGCTAAAATGGTCAAATCTTGAGAAGTGTGCAACTACTTATAAGCCTTAAAATGGTCAAATCTTGAGAAGTGTGCAACTATTTATAGGCCTTCTAGTCAATGAAGATATTTACAAACCGTCAGTTAAAGTACAAGTTTGACCATTTTACCATACGGAGATTATCCATTCACACTTGAGAGAAATGGTGGGTTATACCCCATGCCACCTCTGTTTTCAATCTTACAATAATGTCACCTATTTCAAACCCTAATTGATTCCCCATGTACTAAGTGATCGGTTACCGGGTAACTGACCAGTTAGCATGTAAGGATCAAAATTTCGGTTATTATTATGGTTTTCGAGAGGACCGAAGCCAAAATTTCAGCCGAAAATTTAATCCCCATGCAAAAATGATCGAAATTTTTGTTCAAAATTTCGGTTTTAGTGGGGACCGAAACCAATAATTTCAGCCATAATTTTGGTCATTTTGGCTGAAATTTTAATCCATGGGTAACCCCATGCCGAGTTGGTGCGCTCCCTCTAACGTGAGAGAGAAGGTCGTGGGTTCGATTCTCGTCCTCCATGCTATTTTTTACCCTTATCTTTATATGGTATGAGTTGGGCAAGGGACTTTGATTTGTTATTAATAGGTCATGGGATCTTCCCTTCTGCAATAATAGGATGCCCCGGAGAGAGTGTAAATCATGAAATACTTGTTATACAGTGGGGCGAGGGCATCCCTTAAGGATTAGTCCAAGCGTAACCTTGGTATTACCTTAAGTTATCAAAAAAGAAAGTATTATGACAGCTCTATTTGCATCCAAGGATCAAAATTTCGGTTTCAGGCATGACTGAAATCGAAATCAAAATATGAAATTTTGGCCGAAGTTTTGAACCCCATACAAAAATGACCGGAAATTTGGATTTTGGTTCCGTTTCAGTGGGGTCTGAAACTGAAATTTCGGTCATTTCGGCCGTAATTTTGCTCCTTATTTGCATCCATCAAAACTTTAAGCACCCCACCTGAAATCATATTGATTGTTTTGAATTAGACCATGAAGATTGGTTTTCATCCCAAATTTGTCACTCAATAGATTAAAAGACCATAGGCATACCATCAAATGGCTTAGATGTTGATTTTATGTGGCACACACCGTAAAAAGTGACATGCATTTATATGACCTTGATTACAACATGTGACACATCTGATGTACACTCATGATTGTGATTTTTGACACAATATATCATAAGATCATGGTCCTACCATCAGGTGGTCAAATTTTGATTTCACGTGGCACCGATTCCAAAAAGAGAACAAATCATGGGCATACATCAAACGTGGCTTTTTGGATGTATGCCCTATGGAATCAAAATCTTACCGTCAGACGGTAAGACCATGATCTCAAGATTTATTGGGCCGAAGATTGGGAAGGCAAATGACCCCTATCTTCTGACTCAAAGCAGCCAATGATTTATGCAAGTGAAAGCCTGGTTGAGAAGAATGAATCATGGGTTGAACCCTTATTACAATTGCTTTTATGGCAACTCTAATCGCACCTACGGAGATACCGAGGGCACGTATATTGAAAACCCATTGATTGCTTTAAATCAGACGATGAAGAATGTTTTTCGTCCCAATCTTCCACAATAGATCTTGAGACTTTGGGCGTACCGTCAGAAAATCAGTTTGTTATTCCGGGTGGCACATAACTCAAAAATTGATCTGAAATATTGCTTGAGCATGATGTATGACATGTGATTTCAATGTAGGTGCCCTCTATGATTCCGTAGCTGTGAATAGAGCTACCCTTGCTTTTATTTTAAGTCCTCCCCAAAATGAGTGTAATCACGATTTCATCTAGTTTTTTTTTGTTTTTTTTTTTGTTTTTTATGGAAATGATTTTATCAAATAATTGATTTCATCTTGCTTGGATTAAATAAAACGAGATAGCTAACTTTGGGCACTTCCATTTGTTGCACCATTATGATCATATTCAAAATCAATTGTGCTTCCAAACACTGCCATAATTAGCCATATGATTCATGTCTAAAGAGATGTGGGAAGTGAGGCTAATGAGTTTGAATAACCTAAGAATCCGACGGTCTTACGATGATTATCCAAACATTCAACGACTGTAAGATCTTCATCCAATAGTATGACACCACTGTAAATATGATCGTTTCAAAATAGTAATCTTACAAGTGCGCACGTCCAAAGAAATAGGACAAGTAAAAGAGTGTGGAACCACATGGAGTCAAGTGATTTGATTAATCTAAAAAGTGCTAAGCCTAAACTTTTACCAAAGGTAGGGAGTTTTAGTGATAGATTTACCAACTACTCAAAGAATTCAAATAAGATCCTAAAGATTACCTACGCAAAAACACAATTAACAATTGAAACAAATGTGATAATTGGATTCAAGGATTTCGCTACACCCTAAATTTGAAACTATAAGATATTTATAGATTCCGTCAAAGAGATCAATTATTTCATATGCACAAATATTTGCCCACATTCTACTACAAGTAAAATAATTTGAAACTATAAGATTAATGATCCTTGCATACACTATCTTAGCACTATGATGCATTCACAAATGACATGAATCATGTAATAAGCATAATGTATCAAAAACATAAAATCACGACAATTTTAATCAATCATATGACATCCTATACAGATCTATAAGATCGATTTAGGTTGTAATGTTCCTTCTACAATCGTCGATCTACAAGATCAACGATTATAGACGAGTACCCAATGATAGCACAATATTTTTAAACGATTAGCCATATGATTCAATGTTTGTAAAAAGAAATGTTTGAAATGAAAGAAGTTATCTAGTCATCTAGGATTCGCGTCCTCCTTGATTGAGCGGTTTAGCCTCTCATCACCAATTGATACGTCTTACACGAATCAGGTGTTAACAACATATTTTTTCAATATCAAATGTCCAAATCATTTTGGAAAAGATCTGGAACCTTACAATGATTAAAAATAGAAAAAAACTTACAGAGAGAAGAAAAATCTAAACCTAAAGAAGATGCTAAAGGGCTAGCGGAAGAGATTACAATGTAAAAATGAGAAATTATAAGGTAAAAATACAAAACCCTAGCTAATAGAAAGACAAAAGAAGAGATGGCCGACCCTAAAACATCATTTTCTTTATATAGGCCTCGGCACGGAACAATTCTATTTTAGAATCGATCAATCGAATTCAAATTTTTGATTGATCGATTTTAAAATAAGATTTTCGCGGTTAGAGTTTCTTATAATCAATCGATCGATCGATTTAGATCAGGTTCTTCTGACGCATAAAAAACTTTCTCAATCGATCAATCGATTTTGAGGTCTCGATTGATCGAATTTGGACATAATCTTTTGCGGAATTATGTCTTTTCAGCATTGATCGATTGATTCTTCACGAACATTTGTGCCCCCGATGGTCTCCTGGTTCAGTGTTCCCCCGCTGTGGTCTTGTGCGCTCTTTTATGCTTTTGAAAGATCCAATGATCGAAAATACCTGATACCAACAACACTACACAAAAGCTGTCAGATTGCTTTCATCAGATAATTAAGTGTCTGTATTATGGTGCGAAATATGATCATATTTCGACACCAATCAAAGTACCTTACCATGGACATCATGATAAGTTCCCTTGTTAGTGTTCACTTTGCTTAAATGGATTTAAAATAAGTAATCAAATAGGGATTAAAATCTCATTAAGGAATCTATGGAAATGATTGAATAATTAGTGGATATATTAAGATCAAATTTAAAATGGCCTTAGACTAGGTAGAGCATGCATGTCTACAAGGACTTTTTAAGGCCTCATAAAGGCAAATGATCCATTAGGGGGGGTCATTATGCTACAAATCTAGGGTTTCCTCATGCTACAAATCTAGGTTTTGTCATGCTGTACTCAACCAATTTTTTTAGTGTCACCATTCGACCGAGTGACGTAAAAGAATATAATGAGGCATTACAGCATCACCACTTTTGAAGCGCCTTTTACCCATTGCATCCTGCCGTAGGGCGATTGCCACGGATTTCAGGGGTGTGGAAATCTATGGAAGCCAACTTTTGACAAGAGTTGATAGTTAAAAGGTGCTTCCTAACCTTATGATGCCTCTGAAGAGAGTCAATCTCATATGTAAATTATAATCCACTAATCTATAAATTAGTGACATTATTATGAACACACCATGATCCCTTGTTAAGTGGAAGTGTCATATTGTTTTATTTTATAATAAAAACTGGTAAAGTGACCCACCAATACTATATGCAACGTATATGGAATCTTAAAATAAAAAAATAAAGTGTCTAATATTAAATTTTAAATATATTAAAAAATTCATGATATAGCCCGTTAAATTCAAATTTTATGAATTAAAAAAAAAACAACTTTGTAAATAATTGAATTCATGATTAATTCCCAGCACCTCAAAATTGCTAATTATTCACAAATTTTTGTAAAATTTTGTGACTTTGGTGACTAGTGAATCTGATTTGCTAGGGATAGGAATGTGTGACCAATTTGCTGACTTTTGAAAAAGCTACGAATAATTTGCAAATTTTTTGAAAAAAAAAGAATAAAATACGAATTATTCAGAATTTTCAAATAAAATGTGAATTTTACAAATAATTCACAAATTTTACGAATTATACATGAATTAACTGACTTTTTCCTGAATTATTTCCGATTTTGGACACAAACTTTTATTTAAAATTTTTTTTGTTAATATATTTTTAGTTTTTATTTTTTCCGAATTTTGACCTTGTTTTTTTTGAATTTGACGAATTTTGCTGGATTTTTTCAACTTTTTTCCACGCCGATTTATTCTCGAACCCGGACTTGATCACTATGGATAGGATGACTTTTTAGCCAAAGAACATTTATAATACTCTTAATTAACAAATAAGTACTTCATAGCTTATTATTAATTAAGTCTTTAATTAGCTTACCAAATAAGATTTTCTTTTTAAAATAAAGAAAAATAAATAGAGTAAAACGGATAAATTTGTTCCATCCCGACCACAAATCGGTTTGCTAATTGAAGCAAATTGAACTCCGAATTGGTTAATTGCATGTTTAGTTGGGGCAATGATCCGGTCCTACTAAGTAGAATTGGATTTCTAGTCCTACCCTATCCGCTGCCGTTGGAAATAAGAGAATCTTGACTGCACGTTTTGCTATAAAAAGTAAAAATCAAGAGAGTCAAAATTCTCCGATTTCCAAGGACACGGATGAGATGGGACTGGAAATCCAGTTCTCCATGGTAGGACCTGACCATTCCCCTGTTTAGTTCATAGTTCACATGAGTTTGGTGAAGGGAATCTTTATTTGCACCCACCGAAACTTTCAGGTCAGTTACATCCAAAGATTATTGATTGCTTTGATTTTAGACAATGGATATGTTGCATTGTATCTCACCCAATCTTTCGTACATCGAGATAATGGGCGTCCATCTGACGGTCAGTTTTTGATTCCACGAGAATTTCAAAAAATTTCAAAAAAAATTTTGGAAAATTTTGAAAAATTTCAAAAAATTTCGGTGAAATTTGTCACTATGCATGGAGTGAATTAGGATTATGGATTCCAATTTTCAATGTGGCCTTCCATGGGATGGAACTTAGCCCAACAATTGAGCCCACAAAACAATCAATAGAGCTTGCAAAATGCAAATGGCATATTATCGACAAACCAAAAAACCAATGCATATCGGTATTGGGCGATTTTTAATATCTTGCTGTAAAGTCCATTTAAGATCGGATGGTAAGAAACATTTTTCCGGCTTGAACTTTCAATTATGTGTCAAAGAAGAGAAGGTTTCACGTACACTTAAGGTTCTGATATACAATCATGGTCGTCATGTATGTGTTACTGATGAGCCGAGCACTGTCCTAGGTGCACAGGCACAACCATAGTAGCAATCATAGTTACCAAGTTGGAATTCCGGAAAAAATTGGCGAGGCAAAAAAAAAAAAAATTTAAAAAAAAATCGGGGGAAGCTATTGATAAAAAGTAATGGAAATAGTTAAAAATGTAAAAAAATAAATATTTTTATGACAAAAAGTAAGGAAACTTTCGGATATAATTTGTCAAATATGGGTTTAAAACGTAAAAATTGGGCTATTTTTTAAAAAAATCGGACTATTTTTAAAAAAAATTGGAGATTGAACTTGCCCTAAGTGCTACAGTCACAAAGTCGGAGTTGGCCAATAATTTGGCAAGTTCAAAAGTTGGAAAAGGATACCTTTATTTGTACCCATCAAATCTTTGAGAGCACTCACAAAACCATTATCTGCTTTGAATATGATATGATGGTAGAGATTGTTTTTTGTCCCAATCTTCCACATTGTGGATCCTGAGATAATGGCATACCGCCTACCATTAGATGGTCAAATTTTGATTCCATCTGGCACACGATCCTAAAATGTGGGTAGAGAACGCATGGCGCACATCACGGGCAAATTCTCCGATGTTTTGAAAAAGTCACGGATTATTCATAATTTTTTTAAATGAAGAATAAAATTATACTTTTTGCGACTTTTTCAAAAAGCAACATATTCCAAGAATTATTTGCAAATTTTCTAAAGTTTCAGAATTTTTTTGAAACTTTAGAGAATTCTTTTATTTAATTATTTTTTTATGATTTTCCTAATTTTCAATTAATATATTTTTGTAATTTTCTTTTTCTTTTTCTGAATTTTAGTTTTTTTCCTCGAATTTGACAAATTTTACTCAATTTTGTCAAATTTTTTACAATCCAATTTATTCCCCAAGCCCGACTTTGTTCACTATGATTATGCTCAAATGTGATTTTAAGGTAATTTTTTGGAATGTGTGTTATATGGAATAAAAAAATGACTGCTGGCTCAATGAATTATATTATTGCTACGAAAAATGATTTCCATGTTTGATTCAAAGCAACCAATAGTTTTCGAGGTGGGTGCCCTCAAAGATTTGATGGATAGAAATGAAGGTACCGTTCAAAAAAATTTCTCGACTTCGGGAAAAATGTGGATATATTTGAGGAAATCACTGAAAAAAAAAAGAGATTAAAAAGTATGAAATGTTTTGAAAACTATTTAAAAAATTACGATTTATAAAAAAACGTCAGCAACTCATTTCAAAATATTCACAAATTTTGTGATTTTTTTGAAAAATAAGTGAATGTTTGAAAATTTCGTGAATAATTCATGATTAATTTCGTATTGGAAAAATCACAAATTATTCATAATTTTTTAAAAATTCTGCAATTTTCCTTACATGATGAAGAGGGTTTATAGTCCCATACAAATCGGCATATATGTCGGATATCTATGGGCATTTTTTGTGTTATATCCGGTTTAATATCAAATACATATCGGCCAATATAGCCTGATGTGAGCCGATGTGAGCCGATGTGAGCCGATGTTCATTGTGTTTGACCCAATATTTAACCTCCAAATAAAATCGGAGTATATATTGGTAACGGATGGGGCCTAACATGATACATCGGATATAACTAATATTTAAAATCATGATGATGAGTGCAACGGCTTTCTTTGTTCTCTAGGTTCTCTCCACCAATCAAAAATGCTCTCAACTTCTCAAGTTATACATAAATCTTATACCAAGTTACCACCAACTATTTGTGTGTTACAACTGTATGTATTGTTCAAGTCAACCATTTCAAAGTTATTAATGGTACAAGATTTATGCAAAGTAGCAGCTTTTTTTAAAAATATTTTATTTATTTATTATTGGTTTTTTTTTTTAATAGCACTTGTTGGATACTTACAGAGTGCAGGCTGTGCAGCACAATATGCACCAAAAGAGTTATTGTTAATGAATCGCTCTTTTTGACTAAGTGTTAGCAATTAGTAGTGATTGCTTTCGGCTTGGAAAAGGCAAATGTTTGCAAGCCCAGATCAGCCACCTTGCAGTTTTAAAGTATTGGTGGGGTTAAGAGAGGTGATCATTTCTATTACCATAAACTAAAGGGCTTTAATCCGATGTCAATACGATTCAAAATATCGTCCAAAATCAATTCGTATCGGTTTTTAGGACTCACTACAAAATATAAGACCATTAGCAGCAGCTATAAACTGTCGCTAATACTCCTCTCGTTAATAGTCTTAATAATTTTTTGATTAATAGGGACAGTTTTTAACTGCAAAATACTGTCGCTAATAGCCTTATTTTTTGTAGTGACCATCGAGAATGTATAATAAATGCATTGATATGTATCCAATATCAAGACGTATTGTCTGATACATATCGATTTTGAAATTGGCTAGTACGTACCAAAAAACCTAGATTTAAACCTTGGATGTAAGCCTTTAAAAAGGGACTTGAAACGTCAAATTTTGATCCAATGATGCTGGTTTCGTGGACTGTTTATTAGGGTTTAGGGAGGAGGTGATAGCGTGTGTTATGGTCCTTATGGGCCTTTGGTTCCCTAGATCATCTCCATGAAAAAAAATAAAAAATTAGAACCTTTTATAAAAAAGATGTAAAAATTAATAAAATAAAGAAGAAAATAAGAAGAAGATTAAAAGAGAAGACACTATAAAAATAAGGTGTTCCAATGGCACTTGCTGTTAAGACAATTTTTGATAGCGGTATGACTAATAGCAACAATTTTTAGTAGTGACAGGACTAATAGCCTCTAATCGCAATAGTTTTTAGCAATTTTTTGTTAAAAAAATTGCTGCTAAGAGTCTTATTTTTTGTAGTGAGAGAGGCTACACGAGAGGCTTAATTGTGAAAATCTTAACGTAATCTCATTAATCTTTCGATGTTGTTAAATAGAATTCCGTTTACATATATAATGAAGATACGTATAATCCCTAAGAATTCTATCTTAACAAACTTAAGATCTTAATTTTAAAGTGTGGTTACACATGCCTCTAGATATCTAAACGACCAAATCCCTTAAAAGAGAGGTGGTGGAGTGAAAGAGGGATGCTTTATGAATTTTCTTTCAAAGAAGAGAACAAGTTGCTTGTTGGCCCGGGCCTGACATTTTGGGGGCCCAAGGCGAGTTCCTAAAATGGGACCTCTGTTTCATATTACTTTATAATATATAAAAAATTCGCCACATATTTTTTTTGACAAATAAAATAGGGGAGTCATTACTTGAGCATGTTTTTCAAGTGATTGCAGCAAATTTAAAGAAAGGCTTGGTATTTTGGGGACATGCGATATGTAAAATTGCAATATGGGCCATCTGATTTGAAGCTCACGATCAATAGATCTCTGGGGCATAAAATTGGAGCAAAACACGATGCTTGTCAGATGATCTATTGTTGTCAACTGTTGAATTATATAATAGCCTTTGACTCCATTCAAGCAAATGATGAAAATTATATTTTGTTCTAATATTTCGCAATGGATATCTTTAAATCATGACCTTCAAATCAAACGGCTTAGATGATGTTTTCACATACTAGAGGTCGCCGAACTTGCAAGTTTTTCTTTTAAATTCGGTGCAATCACTTGAAAAGCGTGTGCAAGTAATGACTCCCATAAAATAGTACTCCTATTCTATTTTACTATATATATAATTTGAAAATGTAACTAAAAATTTAATACAAGCAAATATTAAAGGAAAATGCAATTCTAACAAAATTCAGATTGTGTAATATATTCTAAAAGAAAATGTTGAAGGAAGCCATTTATCATACGCCTTCTCATTTCGAATCAAATAGCCTTTAAACAATTTTATGAGGCAATTGTCGATCCCAATCCCAGATGAGAAAAGAGGGGGTTGGCGTCACGTTGACAGACGGTTGTAAAAAGACCCCATTAATTCCCTAAAAGTCGACGCCAAAATAGATAGGATAAGGCTATTATGATAATGATGATGAAACTATAAATGCAACAATTGGTCCTAGATTGATCCTAATACCTATTGTCTTTTATAGATCCTATGGAACAAGGTTCACTTGATTTATACATGTACCGATCCAATTGATCATTTAGTATTTGGTCAAATCTTCACTTTTTAAATAAAAGTCAATAGAACAAGACTTATACATATGACTATTTGAGTGGTCAAATCTTCATGAAAAATTTGATCTGAACTCACATAGAAAAGGGATTTTCCTAATCCCCTTAAAACTCAGACGATGGAGATCGTGTTTCACCTCGATCTTCCACACAATGGATCTGAAGACCATATCTCCCACCGATCATATGGTAACTTTTATTTCACATGTCACATCCCCAAAACATGACCTTAAAATCACGTTTGAGGGTGATGTGTGTCATTGCACACAAGGTGCACTTTTTGGGAAAATGTCATATGTGACATATGGAATCAAAAGCTGACTGTTTGATAGGTAGTATATGGTCTCAAGATCCCTTGTGTGGAAGATTGGGCCGGGGTTAAAAAAATCTCTATCGGACTCTGATTTGACCCAATCAATGAGTTTTATGGGGTTACACACGTGGGAGCTTTTAGAAAATGTATGGGTGCAAACAGTCAAATAGACTTTTAAAGAAGATAATTAACTACTGTGATGTAAATGATGGAAATTCTAAATAAAATTTTAGCTCGAAAAGGTACAAAAATTGGTATCGGGTAAGAGTAAGGTAACCAAATTCGGGGCCCTTTAGTTTTATAGATTTTTTTTTTTAATAAAAAAATTCCTATTTTTTAATGGGCAAATAAGATTTTGGGGCCCCTAAAAATTGGGGGCCCAAGGCTCTTGCCTGACTGGCCTTGATCCAGGGCCGATGCTTGCTTGGACCAGAGGTTCACATTCGAATTTGAATCAAACCTTCAAAACGTCACTATAAATATAAGGTGTTTCAGAGGCACTTATTGTCAAGGCAGATTTTTGTAGTAGCAAGATTAATAGTGGCAGCTTTTGGTAGCGACATGATTGATAATAGCAATTTTTTATTAAAAAAATTGTCCTTAATAGTCTTATTTTTTGTAGTGCGTGGAGTCTGTGTAACCGCAAAGTGTCAAACTCGGTATCAATCCATGGAGGGCGGATACGAATCGGCCGATATGTATCAGTATACGACCTTTGTTTTTTTTTTTTTTTTGAAAAGGTATCAGTGTATAGGTCCGTATCGGCCAATACCGATACCAAAGTTGGATACCAATACGTATCGACATTGATAAATGTCGATTTGCCGAAACACCGATACATATCGGTATCAACCGATATTTGATACTATGGTGTAACCTGTACGCTTGGGGAACAAATCAGACACAATAAATCATTAACCTTTGTTAATACAAAGGGATAAAGCAAATGTGAAGTCTAAAATCAGACCATGTCGTGGCAAAGTGGAGAGGATACCAGCTGAACTATTGTTTATCAGGTCACATCATTATGCCTTGATCTAGCCTCAAGTGCGAACTCTTTAACATTTTACAAATATTTGCAAATCTATAAGAAATTATTTTACCATTACTAGAATTTTTTTGATTGTGCATTCAAATGGTACAAAAAACAGTCAAATGCATTGATCGAATTTAAGGGTTGACTTTAACTTTATTAAGACTGTTTTTAATTCAGTTGTCGACATTTTATTAATTAATCACTTTTTTATTGATATTTTTTTATATTTACTTCCTTCACATATTTTGTTTTTATCATTATTTATATTTTATGTCGTAATTTTATTTTACCTTCTGATCTTCGTCTCTAATGCACCTTACCTGATCGAAGATCTCTAAATTCATTTTCACTAATTTTGACAAGTTATAAATATCTTTTGTACGCCTTTTATTCGTTCAAATTTTATTTGCTTTAATTTTCTCTAATTTTACCAACTTGCAAGGACGGTTTAGTCAATCTAAAAAAGGCATTGCTACATGTACACCATTTTTTACTTTGTGCGCATCACAATTAGTTAGACTTTGCATTTTGAGATATGAGTCATGTGAAAACATCATCTAAGCCATATGATTTAAAAGCCATGTGTTAAAGATCTTTAAAGCAAAAAATTGACACAAAGTATGATCTCTATTATATGATTTATGCAGTCACATGCCATTGTCTGAAATAATTGACTGCGTGGAATCAAATGATAAAGATCGTGTTTCATAACGATCTTTTGCATGAAAGTTCCTTAGATCATGACCTTTAAATCAAAAGATTAAGATGATGTTTTCACATGACATAGATCTCCAAAATGCGAAGTCTTTTCATTAAGTGATTTTAAGTGGTGTGTGTCAGTAGAAAAATGATGTGTGTGTAGCAGCCCTAAAAAAATTAAGGGTGTGAATCTACACCAATCAAAACTTGGTCAAAGGTATAAAATTTTAATGCACCGTGAGAACCCTTGACCACTATTTTGAAGGGGAAAAAAGTTATAATTTTTTATTTATCTTAACTCACAAGTCATGTGGCATACCAATATATATATATATATATATATATATATATATATATATATATATATATATATATATATATATGTATGTATGTATGGGCTAGAGCCGAGAACATTTGCCAACGTCCCATGTAATTGTGTGTATATATATATATATATATATATATATATATATATAGGGAGCTAGTTAGGTATATGTATAGAAAAATTCAAAAAAATATTTTTTAAAGTACAAATTATACTAGGAATAGTTTCAATGGATCAAATTCGACTAATTTCAATAGTCTATATTTCTTGGCTCAAAAAATATAAGGTGGAGATGAGTTTTCAAAATTATTTTTTTCTAAAAATGATCTAAGCAATGCACCTGAGGTCTATGTGGCATTAAAACAATGTTTTGGATACACTACAAAAATAAGGTGTTTCAGCAGCACTTGCTGTTAAGGGAGTTTTTGGTAGCGGTAGGATTGATAGCGGCAACTTTTTGTAGCGAAAAGACTTATAGCAGCAGTTTTTAACAAAAAATTGCCGCTAATAGTATTATTTTTTATAGTGATGCCACTTGGACCTCCATCTAGAACCTTGGAGGACGGTCACCGTCCTCCCATGAAGGACAGACGCCTTTTCCTTATATATATATATATATATATATATATATATATATATATATATAACGGTTCCCTTGGATGTGGTCGTAAGGTTGAACCCTATGATGAAGTCAGTTGGGTGTCATATGACATCCAACCTGATGATCGAGTTCCGCAACAAGCTGCCTAAGGTCGAACTTAACCATCTAATTTTTTTTTTTTAGAAAAAAATGTTTTTCCACAGTTGCGCATTACTTTAAAGTTGAAAAAAATTCAATACACTATATTTGTTGCAAAAATTACGATATTTGACCTATAATTTGACACACAAAAAGTTATGAAAAAATTCCTTTTCTAATGTCCAAGAGGGACAGCTGAACCATAGGAGGAACAAGTATCGTTTTTAGGAATTTTGGTGTCACATGAGAGCCCAAATGAATCGTGTAGTAGGGTTTAACTGTATCACCAATTCTTAGGGATCCATTTTCATAAATAATAGGATGCACGGATGCATCTTTCTCAAAGAGAAAAGTCCCATCGGGAGAGTTCCTGCGGTCGGAGATCACTTTCTACATTATTGAACGGCTTTTGCTCTCTCGATCTCTTTTATCCTAATTTATCAAGTATACTTATTAAATTGTCTTCCTATAATTAGGGAAATAATTGGCAGTTTGGATTTTTTCATCTGAATTATTTCTACACTAATTTTTTTCTCTAATTTTAGATATAAATAGGACGAAAGATAAAAGGAATATAAATAGGAACTAAATGGATGTGTCTTAGTTGCTTTCTTTTGAAAGACTTTGCTTCTAACCATCAAAAGGATAAGATCTTATTTAGTAAATATTTTTCATGTTGGAGCTTACATTATATTTTTTCATGTAGTTTTACATGATATTTATCAAAATAGCTTTTAGCATCATCTTTATCATCACCATGTCCCTTTTAGATTGATATTGCCATGAAACAAGGATCAAAATTTTGGGTTAAATTTCAGTTTCATGACCGAAACCGAAATCCCAATTTTGACCGAAATTTTGGATTCCGATTTCGGTGGGGACCAAAACCAAAATTTCGGTCATTTCAGGGAAATTTTGATCCTTGCCATGAAAAGCACAATTTAGGCCACATGATAATGCATCTTTGATCATTGAAAGCTCTCGTGTATGATATCATCATAAAAATAACATATATCATAACATTGGAACCATCTGATTTGAGCACTTAAATAAAGGTGCTAAAAAGTGTACACATCTATCCACGTTAGAGTGCATCATAGGTTGAACAGGTCAAATCTTCCCCGATGACGCTATTTTTTTGTCCTCGGTAGTTGCTACTATGAGGTATGGTTTTGATGACTTGATTGCTCAACCGATGAGCCATGTACCTAAAATGGGTGATCCTCATGTCTCTTATTTATAAATGCTTCTCAGACGGTGACGGTACATGTAATATATCATGTGGCATGTGTTGCAAAAAGTGACCCCAGAACTAAGTTACTTAGTTCTCCGGCTGCTTGGATAATGCCAACTCTAATAAATAAATGGGACACACACATGCAATAAATTATATATATATATATATATATATATATATATATATATAGAGAGAGAGAGAGAGAGAGAGAGAGAGAGAGAGGTGAAGGTACTCTAGGTGGAGTACATTCATATGGAGGTCCAAGTAATCACCCCAGGACTATTTTGAAGCTACGCCCACATGGAGCTTCAACAACCTATATATATATATATATATATGGCAAATGAGACAATGGGTTCAAACATATATTAAGGATGGTGAGTTAGAACTCTAGATTATATGCCACGTCACCCGTGATTCCAAAATAACACCCATTTTAGGATCATGTGGCTTGTGACATGTGATCTACTTGGATGGTTACGCAGTTGATGTTCAGGAATAAGACTGAAAAGTTGAAAAATTAAAAATTAAAAGATTAAAAAGTATGAGTTTTTGAAACAAAATTAAGAAAAGTCAACAATTTGTCACTACTAAAAATAAAACTATTGCCGCTATTAACAAAAAAACTATTAAGACCACTAGCGACAAAGGCATTAGTAGCAATTTTTTTGTTAATAGCGGCAATTTATGACTGCTGCCAATAATCTTATTTTTTGTAGTGTGTTAAAAAAGTCATGAATTATCTGCAGTTTAATCACAAAATTCGTGATTTTTTCAAAAAGACAACTTTTTAAAAAGTTTGCAATTAATTTACGATTAATTCAAACAAAAAAAGAGAACATTTCATAAAAACCTCAGAACTTTCATCGCAATGTCCTACGGCACATGAACTTTAGGAAATCCAACCTAGACCCTCCAAAGAATACAAATTCTCAAATTTTAGCTTCTACCCTCAACGTTCGTCTACTTTTCAATGGAAATTACTGAGTTAGCGTGAAACAATTGTCAAGTTTGTCGACGTATCTACTAGGTTTTGCGCTTACTAAGTGATTTTCGTCAAAAATAAGACAAACATTGCCGGTAGGGACTGAAATTTGGACATTTGTAATCTTTCGCGGTCTAAGTTGGATTTATTGAAGTTTGATGAAAATTCAAGAGGTTTTATGAAATTTTCTCACAAAAAAATCACAATTTACGAAGAAAATTTAAATTGATTTTGAGAAAAGTCACAGTTTGTTAAAAAAGTTGTGAATTGATAACACTTAAACACAAAATTAACAGTTTTTATTTTGGAAGGCAACTTCTTAAACAATTCTCGATTAAATTAAAAAGAACACAATTTAATAGCAACTTTTTCAAAGAGTGGACAATTTCGATCACTATGTTGATTCCTTTGTGATTGATACGATTCCCTTAAAGCAACATCACTTTAATATCCTTGGCTTCCTAATGCATGAAACAAGCCAAAATATCGTTTGTTTTCGTAGGAGAACACTAAAATTGATGGCCAAAATAATTAGAAAAAGAAACCTCTAAAGAGTCAGGTGAGCAACTTTTTCAAAGAGTGGGACAATTTCCATCACTATACTGAGTCCTTTGTAATTGACACGAATCCCTTATAGCAACATCGCTTGAATATCCTTGGCTTCCTAATGCATGAAACAAGTCAAAAATATCCTTTTGTTTTCATATGAGAACACTAAAAATGATGGCCAAAATAATTAGAAAAAGAAACTTTAAGGGGTTAGGTGAGCTGGTCAGGTAGCTGCTTTCAAAAGCAAGAGACTTGAGTTCGAATCTCCTCCCCTCCTTGAGGCCATCCTAGAGATTTATCTCCTGTGCTAACTCGACATGTGCTGAATTTAGGGTGTGCATGTGTTCTTGAGATTAGGCGAGTGCTCTAAGAAGCCCAGATACCTAGATTTGAAAAAAAAAACACTTAAAAGGTTCCCCTAATCATCAAAGATGCATTAGCCTAGTTGATACGATCTCTCCAATGTGAGAGAGTAGGTCATAGGTTCGATTCTCGTCCTCCATGTATGCGTGTCTCTTCGATTGTCATGTCGTGAAATCAATCAAGGATCAAAATTTCGAGTTGAATTTCGATTTTATTTTAGTCATGCCATGCTCATGTTGGAATCCGAAACATTTCAGCCGAAATTTCGATTTGAAATTTCAAACGAAATTTTGAAATCAACATCTGACAGCGTGAGCGGTGATCTAAAGACCAATTTTGTTCAAGATTGGGCAGAGGGCGAACCCAAATGTCAAATGTCAGATGCGGGTGTAAGGCTTTTCTTTTTAGGTTTGGCGGCCAAAATTTATAGTATAAAACTTATCCAAATCCAGTGCTCGTCCGGTAGGTAGGGGGTATTGGGAAGCGTGAACAAGATATAGAGCGAACCTTTGACTTTATTCAAGAACGTAATCCAGACTCGTACAGCATCTTCACATTTGATAGCCTAAGCTTTTTAGCTTTGCACCAAGCATTTGCTCCTATCAGACAAAATATGATAATATCGGATTGTTGGCCCAATTATAAAGCCCAACAGTTTTATTTTTTTAAATAATCTCTCTCTTATTGTGTATTTTTGCCAAGAATTTAATGGATCGGTTCATATTATCTAAATATTAAATATTACAAGAATGCTCTTATTAAGATTTTTAAAGATAAAATTAAAGAGTAAGGAGACTCCAATGTAGTGAGAGAATAATAATTTTAGATTTCTTAAATAGAAAATTAAATGGTGTGTTAATGAATTATTTTCTTATAAAAAGATATTACAGGCATCCATTCGGAAAAGTTATCACTTTGAAAAGACTTTTTTTTTGAAAAAACATTTCTTTTGAAAAGACACATAATTTCGATAAAGTGATCACCAATAGGTTATCGACAAACCAGTTTCAAGATTCAACAAATCGATTGTATACTCTTGTGAAGAATTTGATGTATCCGAACACTAAATATTGCAAAAACGCTCTGATCGAGATCTTTAAAGACAGAATCAAAGAATAGGAAGAATCTAATGTGACAAGAAAATAATTGTTACCAAGTCAGGATTCGGGAATCATTTGGTGAAGCTTATAAAAATCAATAATTCAAGTCAGAATTGATAAATTTAGGAAAAATATAAGTAAAATTGGGGAAGAAATTCAAGATTTGAAAAATGTCCGCTCAGCAAAAAAGTCATAAAACACATCAACAAATTTAGGAATACTTCGAGAAGAACGAGTCACAGGTAAACTTATTATAGGATCCAGAGTAGCGGTATAACGACAACTTATTCCACCTTTTTTTTTTAGGACGTATTAGGTATACAATGAATCTTGAGATCATAAATATTTCATCAAACAATCATATTTGATTCCACATGACACACATCTCGAAAAGTTATCTACCAATTATGCTTGATGTACGCTCATGATCACGTTTACTTTTTGAGATGTCGTGTAGATTCTAAATCTGGCCGACTTAGGGGAATGTTCCCTGTGTAGAAGATGAGAGTGAAATTAATCCCCACAAATTACATGAAAGTCAGGTTTAGAAGAAACAATATTGGATTGCAAATAAATTACCCAAATGAAGTTTTTTGTTTCGTCTAGTTACGTGGAGCGCCAAGAATCCGCCGCAGCTGTTGACTTAAATTTTAGCGCATTTTGCAAATGAGATCCTGACTTATTTCAAAATTACAAATAACCCCCCCGGCTTATTAGCACTGCAAATAAGTCCATGCAGCAATGTTCCTTGTGCCGATATTCCCCTGCATTTACGATCATTAACATTCCGTTTGGGCTAAATGCCTAATCATAGGTTAAAAATATAAAAATCCTAAAATGCCCTTAGTCATTTCATGCATCGACTTAATAGACATCCATCCAATCAAACTAAATCCAACGAAAACCCTTCACTAATTCACTTGCAACCCTTCTGCTATTAACACAACAAAAATCCTAGCTATTCTGAGCAACCCAAACAACTTGCGGGTTACGGCCATGCAATCCAAAGTGAAGATTCAATAAAAAATCTCACTATTTATCAGGTTTGGAGTCCACTTTTGTGCTGTATGCTTCTATTTTTATTTGTGGATGATGTTTATTTAGGATGATCAATAAACAAAATAAAGAGATAAAGAACAATTCATTTTATCCCCACATTCTGCAGATATTTACAAAACCATCTAAAAATAAGAACACACAAAACTCAGATAAAAAAAAATTATAAAAAGAAAAAAAAACAGATAAAAAAACCTTGGTAAAACCTTCTTCTAAATAAACCTTTAGAATATAAAAATCTACAAAAAGAAAATAGGAAAAAAGGAGAGAGGTGAAAGACCTTAAAAGTCCTAAATCCCAAAACTAATCGAGAGCAAAAGAATCATACCAAATATCGAAGCTCAATTTCATTAGTCTCTCAAAATTTTCTTAGAGAAGGTTTAAAAACTAACAAACAAAACTTTGCCCCTGCAAAATAGCATTTAAAAGCAACAGAAAATGACTCTCTTTTATATCGTCATGAAAAACTCCCTCTCCTACGTCATCCCACAATCGACTGTCTACATCTACCGCCACACGGGAGCCGTCCGAACTTTCGTCCATTCGTCGATAAAAATGTATCTCACCTGTCTGGCACGTCGGAATTATGTACCCGCTTCTTGCCAGTGAGAATTCTTTCCATGCCAACAGTCTAATACTACTTTGTTGATGCTCCCATCGACGATGAGAATCTGATGTTTGCAAATCTTCACTTTCCTTAGCCCTCAGATCACATCCATAATCTCTCATTTAAATTGGTTTGTATGATGTTTGAGTAGCTTTAATAGCATCCATGGAATCTTCTAGGGTACCTACACCCAAAATCATTGATTACTTCAAATCATATGATAAAGATCGTGTTTCACTCCAATCTTCCACACAAGGGATCTTGAGATCATGGTGCACCTATCATATAACAAATTTTCGATTCCATGTGGCACAAATCCTAGCCCTAAAGTCACATTTGAGCATGACGCGTGTCATGTGATTTTTGGGCCACTTTTCGGGATATGTGCAATATGGAATCTGAAATTGGCCGTAAGATAGGTGTGCCATGATCTCAAGATCCCTTGTGTGTAAGATCAAGTGAAACGCGATCTCCATCATCTGATCCAAAGCAATCAATGGTTTTGAGCGTAGAAGCCCTGGAAGATTCCGTAAGCGCTATTACAACTACCCATGATGTTTGTATGGTGTTTGAGATATTTATAGTATTTAAATATGTATTTGTATGGTGTTTGTACTTGATCGTCAAATCTTGATTGGGTCAAGAACTGACCGTATGAAGGTTCAGGAGCTATCTGGCCGTCTAATTGGGGAGAGGATTAAAATTACAAGGTGACCATCGAGGGTTCCCAAGCTATCTGACAGTCTGATTGGTGGGGTGAGTTGGCCGTCAGACCTTGATTGGGTCAAGATCTGACTGTATGATGGTTCAAGAGCTATCAGCCGGTCTGATTTGGGCAAGGATTAAAATTGCAAGGTGACCATGTGAGGATTCCCGAGCTATCTGACTATCAAATTGGTGGGGTGCAATAACTAATGGCAAATATGGTGCATGTCGTAAGGGGTTGGTGGGCTGCAAATAACAAATGACTATTTCAATTGGCGCTGAGCTATCTGACCGTCTAATTGGTGGGGTGCAATAACTAACGACAGATATGGTGCATGTTGTAAGGGGTTGGTGGGGTGCAAATAACTAACGACTATTCCATTTGGCACCGACTTCATCATGCATTTGATAGTGGCACACTTGTAACTATTGGGACTCTCCCATGTAAGGGGCAAAACAGTAACTTGCTATGTCATATGATGGCAAGTTAGTTTCAAAATTGCAGCTTCGTTATGTAAGGTGTTTTTTGAACACAAAAGCGCTAACCATGGACTGCAAAGCAAATAGACTTAAGTCAGAGGGTTGTTTGCAATTTTGAGACAAGTTATGGTGTTATTTGCAAAATGCCCTAAATTTTATAACGGGTTTTATATTGTTACATCGTGCGATTTATTTTAAATATAACTATAAATTTACGATGACATTATTTGCACTGCCAAACTTGTGAAGAACATAGTTTCCCACCATTAAAAATCATTGACATCCTTGAAATCAGACGATGGCGATTGTTTTTCGTTCCAATCTTCCATAATAGATGTTGATATCATGTTACATCTATCAGACTGTCATATGTTGATTCGATAAAACTAATTGTGATCATGGGCTTGAGAAAATTATAAAAGTAGGGTAGACTTGTTGAGGACAAAGTGTAGGCGCACTATAAAAATAAGGTGTTTTAGCGGCACTTGCTATTAAGGCAATTTTTGGTAGCGGCAGGACTAATAGCGGCAGTTTTTTGTAGCGACAAGACTAATAGTGGCATTTTTTTGTTAAAAAAATTGCCGCTAATAGTCTTATTTTTTGTAGTGGTGGTTGACATGGTTACTGTACTTTAATTGAGCCCCACCGCACTTGCAGCCAATTGTGTCGTGCCACATCAGCCGCTTACACTTTGTCTGCATTAAATCTGTCCTCCATATAATACTATCCCTAGGTTTACCTGTCAAATGATCACTTTGTGTGCCACGTGGAATCAACATTTGATTGTCTAATAGGTGAGCCGTGATTTCAAGATTAATTGTTTGGAAGATTGAGGAAAAAAACAACCTCCATCCTTTGATCCAATGAAGTCAATGGGTCTTTACGGTGGATAATTGCATGATCGCTACGGTGCAAATAGAACCACCCTATATTTATTATAACTTTTATTTAACTTTACTACATTTTATATGAAAATAACCCGATTTTAGCATCTTTAAACTCGGATTTGTTTTCATGATGATAGGCTAGGTCTTCTGAACCTATTTACCAGGTTATAATTTATTTGGTTGTACTCTTCTATTTGTAGGGTGATGGCGATGTCGTAACTCCACAATATATATATTTTGTTGTTTTCTCTTTTGTTTTTTATATATTTGCTTATTCAGCCGCAAAAAAATAAAAATCCGATTTTATCAAAATCGTGATATTTTCAAAAAATCGCAGGTATTTATTACGATGCTTATTATATGCCAAGCAGCTATATATATATATATATATATATATATATATATATATAGAGATTTGCCTTGCAACAAGTCAAAAATAGATTATCAGTGCATGACTCTTGCCACGCCATATGATTGGACCAATCTCCATTGTCTGATCTTTGCCCCTCATCTATTAATATGATTAGTAGAATGCACATGCATTGCACACAGTATCATATGCTCGAGAGAAGAGCATGTTTGAATTTGTGTGGATGAAGACTCAACGATTCAGAAACTCTGAAATTCTGTGACCTATCTAAGTGATTCCTAACCACAACCGTGATGATATTCGCATTTGGCATGGCAATAACAATAAGCCGTTCTCTGTTAAATTTGCATTTCACTCTCTATTCTCTAATCTCCCATACACCCGAAGTCGAATGGGCAGGTGTGTGGAAATTTAAAATCCATTCAAAATTTTCTTTCTTTTTCTGGTCTCTGTGCTGGAATAAAATTGCTACAATATCAAATCTAACCCAGGAGAGGTATGCCAATCTCCCAAAAATGTTTCTTCTGTGGTATCATGGTTGAAGAGGCCAATCATCGCTTTCTACATTGCCACAAAATTTGGCCATTATGGAGAGACACTATAAAAAATAAGACTATTATTTAACGGCAGTCAAAATTGTCACTATTAACAAAAAAATCTTATTGTTTCAATAGCAACAAGACTAGTAGCAACAATTTTTTTTATTAATAATGACAGTTTTGTTTGCCGCTGAAATACCTTATTTTTGCAGTGAAAGTGATAAGGTGTGAAATATGATTATATTTCACACCCTAAAACTTAGCCACCCGATGAAAGTAAACTGTCAATTTTGACCGTTTCAGGAAAGTCTGGCCGTTGGATGCATTTGATAGCATAGAAACGCATAAAAGCAACCAACACCGGATAAGTGGACCAAAAGAACTGTCGGGCCCTGAAAATCATGGAAAATGGATCAATCAACCATATCCATCGATCGATCAGAATTATAGTATAAATAGTATAATACCCGTTCTCTGTTTTGTGTTCATTCGATCGATCGACTATGAGATGCGTGAAATTTAAAATTTAAATTCGATTAGAAAGTGCTTCAAAGCTTTGGTGTTACTACTTGAATCCGTAAAAGTGTGACTGACTTTCTCATCGGTTGGGACTCCATTCCTATTAGTGGGCTGCAATCTTGGATTTGGCAACATCTTCATTTAGCCGTTTTCTAGAACACGTAGCTACTAAGAAATGATATTAGACGTAGAGGTGCTACTTTTAATGAGAACAAACTCATCTACTCCAACCTCACTTTAGTCTTTCATTGGATGATCGCTGCTGGTGTAGGCGAGCCTTCAATTTTCAGTTTGATAAATTTTCAGGCTGACCAACTTCTTTCTCTCCTGCACAATCTGTAATTTGTGTTGAATTGTTTTTGGTTTCTCTCCTGCACAATCTGTAATTTGTTCTTTTAGGAGGTTTTTTTTTTTTTGATTTCTTTTTGGTGGAGGTTTTTTAACTTGACTTTCCGGTTTCCTCTAATCGTATGTTTTTCCCATTTTATTAGGGTTTTCCTATGGCTTGCCCAAGTACCTCTCTAGTTTTCTCTGGGAAGTCCGGTTTTTGAGGGAGCAATGCTTGCTTGCATTTTTATCGGTGACTCTGAGGCACATGTCAAACTTTTATATATTTTAATAAAACAAATCTTTTCAAAAAAATTGTGTGGATGACTTAGCGTATCTCAAATATACTCTTGAACTAATTCATATGGAATGTCCTCGTCCCCACCGTGCCACAAGTATTTCATGATTTACACACTTTACAGTGCATCTATTATTGTAGAAGAGGAGTCGCTATCAAGGATCAAAATTTCGGCCGAAATGATTGGTTTCGGTCCCCTCCGAAACAATAATATGGGACCGAAATTTCGGTCATTTTTGTATGAGGTGAAATTTTCGGCCGAAATTTCAACCGAAATTCAAATTTTCGACCAAATTTTTAGTTTCGGTCTCCTCCGAAACCAAAACGAAACCCGAAAGTTTAATCCTTGGTCACTACTCAAACTCACAAACTTGGAAGGCAGACTCAAGTTGTTAACCACTATGATAACCCCTTGGTGGATAAAGAGAGACGATGTTGAGTACTGTTTGGGTTCTACAAGATTATGGTTAAGAGGTGCAATAATTTAGGGAGGCCGGAGAGATTTTCAAAACTTAGTTTTTAATGTTTAAGGGCATTCTAAAAATTAATCCCTTCTTCGTATTAATTATCTCAACTGACGCAACTCCCCCCGTCTCATATTATAATAACTAACATAATGCATATGCGATGCTGACCCCACTCTCACTTCTCGCATGAGATAATTCATCAAATGCACGTGCGATGCCCAATGAGCATTCTATGCAGTTAAGCAAGAGAAAAGAGAGCCGAAATAGAAGAAAGTAATTTAGATTTGTGGGATTTTACAGAGTTTATGAGGCATAAATATATGGGTAAAATAAACCGTTTGTCTCACTCGATATAACTCTCCCTTCTCGCATTATCCGTTATAATAGTAAAGATAGAGTTAACTTAGAAGGGCATTTTTGTCATTTACAAATAAGTAATGTTTTTACCGATGGTCTCATTTGCCTTGTATGATAGTAAAAGATATGCAAGTCTCCGTTAAAGGGGTAGTGATCCATCTCCCAACCCACAAATGACCAAAACACCCATGTCATCACAATTTACGCATTACTAAGCAAGTATTTGGAAAGGTTCCTGACCTTGATGTAAATCAAAGTCTATAAAAAATAAATCACCATCACCCAAGGTAACAAAATCGATATCGATATCGGGCATCGATCCTTGAAGGAACGATACAAATTAGCTGATATCAATACGTATTGGCCTATTTTTTTTTTTCAAAGGTTTATATGTATCGGCTAATACTGGCTCATATCGGCCTATACCGATATCGAGTTGGATATTGATATTATTGGTGCCGATATATATTGGTTTGACGAAAAATCGATATGTATCGATATCAACAGATATTTAATACCTTGCTATCACCTAGCGAATTGCGAATTAGGTTTAGGGTTTAATTCATAGTTCAATTCGGTCCAATTTAGTATGATGAGCGAATTTACTGATTAATAATAATTATATAGTTTTAAAACAAAATTTCAACAACATACAAAAAAGATTTAAACTTGAATTTTTAAGTTTTATAATTAACCAAATAATCATTTGCATTTCTTTTATTTAAGATTACCATTTTATATTATAAAAATAATAAAAATTATTTAAAACTCATCTTATCCCGAGTAAATTAGGTTTACTTGACAATAGCAAATTTGCAAATTACAAATTACAATAGCAAATTGCAAATTGCAAATTATTTATAGCATATTTTGGGTGCACATAAATTTTTCTGAAATTTTTTTTTGGGTTAAATGAAATAAATCTTTTCTAAGTACTGACCAACTTTTGCTATTCGCACACTAGTCAAAATAGTGGTGCGCTTCACAGCCTTCTTTTGTTTTTTTAATACCTAGTTTATTCACAGCTATATGATATTAATTTTCGATCAATCAACTCACTTTTCTCTCCACTAATCAAAGCTCTCGCCCTCTCTCTTTCTCCCCACTTTTTCTTCAAAACACACATGGATTCAATCTCCTTAGACTTCCACAAACCAACTCCTTCTAAAACTCTAGATTTCGGAAGAATCATAGAAGAAGCTTCTCCTATTGCAATTCTAAACCCAAAATCCACGGAAGAAATCTCTCATCTCCTCTCAAAAATTTCTTCTTCTCCAATATACAATAACCTCACAGTAGCTGCAAGAGGTGGAGGCCACTCTACACATGGCCAGGCGCAAGCACCAGGTGGTTACGTTATCGACATGACTAGGTTGCCGGGTTCGATTAGAATCGATAAAACCGAAATGGGTCGTGACGAAAAATCGCATTTTTTCGCAGATGTTAGTGGTGGAGCTCTCTGGGTTGAGGTTTTGGAGGAGACATTGAAACATGGTTTTTCGCCGAGGTCATGGACTGATTACTTGTATCTTAGTGTTGGAGGGACACTTTCAGTTGGTGGTATTAGTGGTCAGGCATTTAAACATGGACCTCAGATATGCAATGTTCTTGAATTAGATGTAGTTACAGGTAATTATAGTGTAATTAATGAGAAATAGTTGAATTATATATATATATATATATATTTTTTTTTTTGAAATTTTATTTTGGGTTTTAATTTTTTAGGAAAAGGAGAGATTATAACTTGTTCCGAAGACGCAAATTCCGAACTTTTTTATGGAGTTTTAGGAGGATTGGGACAGTTTGGTATTATTACTAGAGCCAGGATCATATTAGAGAAGGCTCCTAAATCGGTAGGTAATTTGAGCATATTTGGGATGCAAGTAATAATAATAATAGTTTCTCACCACCTCTCTCTCCTTTCTGGGTGCCTGCTCCGATTTGACTATTGTGGTCGAGGATGTATTTTTGTGGGTTGCGTTTATATATATATTTCTTTGTTATCGTTTCAATAAAAGAAAAATGTAATAATAATATTTCGAAATGCGATTGGGTTCTTTGAGAATTAACCAATTAACATTGTTTTTTTGATATGTAGGTCAAATGGGTCAGATTATATTATGATGATTTTAATAGGTTTACTGAAGATCAAGAGCTTTTGATTTCAATGGAAGAAGTGAATTATGTCGAAGGATTTATCAAAGTAATCGATGATTCTATAAATTATCCATCGATTCACTTGCCTACCCATTTAAGCTTAGATGATCAAGAAACCAGTTCGCCAAGAAAAATCGTAAGATATACAACGGAAATGGCGATATATTACGATGACAAAAAAGCGATTCAACAAGTAATAATGTTTACAAACTTGAAACCTTTCTTATTTAAATCTATATCAAATTATAAGAGAATTTTAATTATTTTTTGTGAATTTGTTTGCAGATTTTGGAACGGATAATGTCTCAATTGAGGTTTAATTCGTGGAGAACTCCGATTCTTCTCGATGTTTCGTATTTCAATTTCCTCAATAGAGTAAGGCCAGAGGAGCAAAAACTTAGAGAAAAAGGACTATGGGAGGTGCCTCATCCTTGGTTGAATATATTTGTACCAAAATTTAGTATAAATCAATTCAAAGATCTCCTCCTTCAAACCATTTTATCAACACCCATCAATGGCCCTATACTTATTTACCCAACATTGAGACATAAGTAAGTAATCTTAAGCATTATTTAATCTTAATTAAGTGAATTAGAGATTATTAAAATGGTGATTAGATGGTGCAGGGGGGATGTGGGGGGGACCTTTTGTCCCCTGAAATCTCCCAGACATGATGTGATGGTACAAAAGTTCTCGCATAATTTAGATTCCTATTATATAATTATCCATGACACTAACATTACTTGACTTTTTTTTTTTTTTTTTTTTTTCAGATGGAACACAAAGATGTCTGTAGTATTGCCACCAGATGTTAGAGGAGAGAGCATATTTTATGCAGTAAGTATGCTTCACACAGTATCCCCATCATGCAAGCATGATGATGCTCCTGGCCTACTTGCCATTCTACATCAAAACCAAAAGATTATAGAGATTGCTACTTCTAAAGCCCTGATTTCCGTGAATGGAGATGTGAATGGCCCGATGGATGGTGGAGATGGTGGCATGGGTGGTAAGCAATATATACCTTATTGCAAAGATGAGAGAGAATGGAGTGGTCACTTTGGTGAAGAGTGGGAGAGATTCAAAGAACTGAAGTCAAAGTTTGATCCATATAACGTGCTGACTCCTGGTCAGAGAATTTTCAAGAGGAAAAACATGGAAGTGTGACTTTATTGGTTATATATATATATATATATTTCTAGATTTTATCTTTCATTCTAATCTTTAATAGAGAGAAGTGGGTACACCTATTACATTATGTATAGTGTGAGTTCTAACACCCTTCTATTCGTGATCAGATGGTGTTCAATGTAAGATTGAAACATGCTGCACCACATTCCACCAACACTGTCCATTCAGGTCCATCAAGGCAGCAGCCGCCACTTGGACCTGCGAGAGGCCGAAAATTCTATCTGATCAGATGATCTGATCATCAATAGGGAACCTGATAATTGATTACTAGGAAAAGTTGGACGTGAAAATGTTTAACACCAAGATGGTTGGTACGTATTATCTGATCAGTTTGATTTTTGGGTTGTGGATGGTGTGGATCGATGATCACATCTGCAGTATGTAGTGTAAAATGGGCATGGGTACCATATTCTGTAGTTAGCTTGTGTATGCTATACTTTATCTTATTATAAGAAATTAAATTTGATAAAGATACAATGATTGTGTACACAATAATATTATATTAATCAAATGTTTAGGAAGACAGCTGCACCATTGGATGATCCAGTCAACAGTGACCGCAACAGCTCCACCGTTGGATGGTTGATGCACTGAGTGTAATGAACTTTGAGATGATGAAATGATGGAAAAGATCACTTGTAAAACTTATACATTTAGAAAGCACAGCTGCACCGTTGGATGATTGATGCAATTGAGTGTAATGAACTTTGAGATGATGAAATGATGGAAAAGATTTGTCACGACCCGAAATTTTATTCCATCCCGGGGGCTTAGAATTTCGAGTTATGACCCGCACGCATCCCAGATAAGCTAAGCGGATATACACATAATCAAAGTTTTCGTGCTAAAATGACTCCACGAAATCCATGAATCTAACAAATAAAGATGAGTTATAAGGGCAACCACAAATATAAATAAATACGATAAAATCTAAGTATTCCAAAAATAAAATAGAAATGAAAATCGGAGACAAATCCGATACATGAGACTATAAGGTTGAGAATAACAGTATAAAACGAAACTCAGTATCGAATCTACTAATATCAAAGCCTGCACTCGGGTCAAATTCAGCACCAAGGTCCTCCTAGAAACCTATAGCGTCACCCCTCAAGGCTCCTGGTATTCGGAGTCCTCGGGGTCAACGAAATCAACGTCAGTAGGATCTAGATAGTCGATGTCAACTCCGCCAATATAGTCACCTGAAATAGATAAATGTCATGAGGGCTGAGTTGCTAAACAACAAGCAATTCAGTAGATACACCAACAATCCACTCCATTCTACTCAGGTGCATTGCGGGTGTATCACGAGAGTGATAATAATAGTATATCAAAACAATTGAAAGAAGGAAACAAAAAATTCCTATATATTGTAGAGTTCGTAACATATTATAAATGTAAGACCATAATCTAGACACACTCATATCCTAACGTACCTCACCATATCTCATGACATAACATTTTCTTATTATTCTCGCACATGCGTCTGTATATTCCATGAGCGTACCTAACATACTCATAAATCTTATAAGACCTGTGTAAGAGTCGCTGCTTGAGCTTACTATGCGAGGGTTACATTAGTAGCTTACTACCATATTATAATGCCCCCATATCATACTTATATCATACACTTATACAGTCATAGGGGCGGCCGACAAACGTAACTCATCATACTATCTCTCAGAGACTCATCTTGAATGAAGACGTTGTTGCCCTTACGGTGACTATGTAAGAAACAACACGTATATACTTAAGTTTTTAATTTTATACTGTCTTACACAATGGTGTCTTATTATCATATTCGTAACCTATCTTATTTTACAGACTCATATCTTAACATACTCGTACAATTTACATCTAGGACGAGCTATAGTGTGGTAACATCACTAAATCACGCTGCTCAAGGAATAGATTCCATAGTTCCCTGGATGTACTTTGTTTGACTGCACATACAACCATAGAGGGGTTATTTTAGTACATAAACGCCTATATTCCGAGTTTCACGTGACCATAAAGAAATCTCACTACATTTAAGGCCTAAGAGTTAAACCTTATTTCATAACTCTTACCTTATCCAACTATATTAAAAGTTGGGGGTGATAGGGTCACCGCTTATGCCACCATATACGAGACTACACTGAATTCGCATACACTCTACTCATCATGATGTCCCATTTCATTTTGAGTTGTAAGGCATGTGAATATAATATATTCCTCGCTTCGATAACATCTCATCGAATCACTATGCCCAAGCGTAGACATAATCTCATACACTCGCGTATGTATGACCTAATATATTCATAACTCGTATAATATAACTAAGATAAAAACATGAAACTTATCTTACTTACAGAATATGCTTACATTTAGATTTCATAAGATTTTATATATATATATATATATATATATATATATATATATATATATATATATATATATATAGCGTAATGTACAAATACAAATAAAGAATAGGTAGTTATCAGTGTGTGTTTTCGAGAACGTGAAGGTTAGAGTTTGATTTTTATGAGGACATCGAATTTTTAATTCTTCGTGTTATCGAAAGGGTCGCGTTGAAGCGATACAATTAGTATATATATAGATTACCATATTTTAAATGCCCAAATTGAAAGACATAGCAAGTTAAAGTAAGGTAAATCATAATCATCGATCGAAACATTCAAATGATTAATATGCATTAAGTTTTGATCGTGCTAAAGTGAAATTATAAATATAACAAAAATGTCGACTGTTCAAATAAGAATCGATCGATTGAAATATATATATATATCATTTAATTGAGATCAAAATCGATCGATCGGAATTTAAAATCGATCGATCGGAATTTAAAATCGATCGATATTAAAGTAAATAGGTAATCAGTTCTGTCCAGAATCAATCGATCGAACATGCGGAGAAAATATAATATATGCAATGGCTTCGGTCCAGAATCTATCGTTCGAGTATCAGGAATCGATCAATCGATAATTAATAAAATATACACAACCGATTTAATTCAAAATCGATCGATCACTAATTATAATCGATCGATCGACCATAAATAAAAATTAAGCAAGGTCGATTCGATTCAGAATCAATCGATCGGTCTATGCATCGATCGATAGAAATTAAAAATTAAAAATATTACTATACAATGGTCTCGGCTCAGAATTGGTCGATCGAGATTGATAATCAATCGGTCGATATAAAAGTAACTTTACACAGATGGATCTCGGTCCTAAATCGATCGATCAGAAATAATAATTGATCGATCGATTATATAAGTTAACAGGGAATTTTTGTCACAGTTCAGAATCTATTGATCGGAACATTTAATTGATCGATTGATTTCAAAATTTCTGAAGGAATTAGGGTTCCGAAATAGATAAAAAAGAAAAGAAAAAATAAACAAACTAAAATATACCAAAGAGAAAGGAAAACAATTGAAATAGAATCTATGGTTATGGTTAGCCATCTCATTCTTCTTTATTAGTAATTTATATAACAAATATAAAATATAGTTCATTTATTTAGTCCGTCGATACAAGATCGAACGTACCAAACGCGACAGGATTTGAGAAGAACAAGATGGATTAATGGGTACCCATCTCTTGAAGCGTGAACGGTAGATCTACAGTAATTAAATTAAAAAGATTGACGTTCAATGTGATAGGCCGTCCAAGATTGCTCCCTCTTTTTCCTCCTCGATTTAGATAGTGAGAATAGATCACGGTGGTTCTTATGGAAGAAAATACAAAACATTTTACGAGAGAGATGTTGGAGTTTTAAAAAGGAATGAGTTGAGAAAAAGAAGTTATAACGACTACAATTTCTTACGAAAAAAAAAAGAATAAAAGATGGCTAAAGTTTCTTCAAAGAATAAACGAATAAGAAAAGAAAATAGGGTTATATAATTTAAATAGAGTTTTCTACAATAGGATAGGTTCCAGTATGGAGCGCTATCATCGTGCATAATATAAAACACATCTAACACCACTAAGCTATTTAAGAAAACCCGTATCGTTCCAAGATCACTTATAAAACTTATATATTAAAAAAGCTCAATCTAAGTGTTTGTAAAAGCGGACGCGAACCTCTGTTTGTAGGTATAAAGGGGTACAAAGAGGTTGGGCCTGCCGCCTGCGCCACATATCAAAATTAAACTATTAAACCTACTTTTGACTTTAATAAAAAAGATCAATAACAATAATAGATAATTCGACCAATAAATAGCATTTTAGTGCAAGAATATCTATCAAGAGCCGACATTCACATAATTTTAGGGCCCAAGAAATCGACAAGCTAAGTAAAGCTTTTCTAAGATTTACTATACATTCGTTTCGAGGACACTCTACTAATTCTTAATTAAATCATCCTTCTTTTTAATGAAAGTCACTAACTTTGATTTATGCTTAACTTTTTAATTAAAAAATCTAGTTTACGTGAAACTCCAACATAATTATTATTAAGCTTTAAACAGAATTAGTGGGTTGTACGAGCAAAGGATTTGTACTACAAATATGCTTATAATATTTAAATGCACATAAATTTAGATAGTACACTGTATGGTGTGTGCATCAATCAGATCTTATATAACCGTCTTCCTATACGTCAAAAGGGGTCCCTAGGATGGCCCCATAGAGATTGAACCTCACAACGTTTACCCTTTTAGTCAAGGTAAATATTGGCGATACCGATACGTATCGGTATCTGTCTCGTATTTGTATCGCCGATACATCTCGATTTCAACAGAGTTTTTATTTTTTAAACAATAAAAAAACAAAGAAAAAAATTGGCCAATACCTGTCGGCCAATTCGTATCTGCCACGGGCAAACCGATACCCGATTTGACATCTTGCTTTTAGCTAGTATGCCACATGGGCACCCATTATCCTTAAGGTTCTCCCAATTGAAGAAATTATAAGACTATATTTTGATAATAATTTTTCTATATTTCATTAATGGAGAGAAGCCTCTTTAAATAGAGGTGAATACAATCAATTAAGATCTTTGAGAGATCTTTAAAATTTAAAATATTTTCCACAATATTTATCTAAATATTTATATATCCCAATTAATATAATATTGCCTAAAACGTAAGATACATTCTTTCAATTCTAAATATTCTCTATTACCCTCTCCCAATCACATGTTTCTTTGAAAAAGGAACGTGTCATTGGTTACATAGAATCTTAGCCCTCGATCTTATAATGTGAATTGAATAGCTCGAAACGTCTAATTGTGCTTGTTAATGGTCATCGTCTGTCTGTGAGATCCATCATTGTTGCATCCCGCTCTTTGTTAAGTCTGTCGGAGTTATTGACTCACTAAATCAGGTCCGTCATGAACTCTCCTAGAAGCCTACGATATTGGATCGTGCGGCTTGAAGAAAACCCTCATTGGAGAGGTCGTAGATAAAAAAATGAGATCGTGTGGCATGAATGGATAGACCAAGGGAGCTTGTAGAGATAAAAGGAAGCATGAAAATTTATTGGAAAATTTTCTTTTTTAAGAAAAGTGAGAAGTGACTAGAGGGCGCACCTCTCATGACCATGATTGGACTGATCGCGAGATCGGAGCCTGTCATGACTCTGATACAATGCAGAATTCCATGGCCTAACTCAACCTCACAAAACCGGCTTATAAGGTGAGGTTTATATATGATCAAAGGCCATTGATATAGGCGATGTGAGACCTGCTCTGATACCATATTGAAAAATTATAAGATTACATTTTGATAATAATTTTTTTGTATTTCATTAATAGAGAGAAGTCTCATTAAATGGAGGTGAATACAATCATCTAAGATCTCCAAGAGATCTTTAAAACTCAAAATACTTCACACAATATCTATCTAAATATTTATATATCTCAATTAATATAATTTTGCCTACAACATAAGACACACATATCTCTATTTCAATCCTAAATATTCTCTATTACTCCCGTCCCCAATAGATTTTAGCCATAAAAGTTTTCATAAAACAAAATAAAAATAAATAAAAGTATATGAGAATTATATATACAACTTTGATCAACAATGTGAAAATTGACGGTGACTTGAGTTGTTTTTGAGTTAGCTCTTATAAGAACATAAGCAACTCTCTGCTCTCCATAAGAGCAGATAAAATCTGCAAAATCTACTCTAGTGGAGAGTAGGCAAAGGGTAGTTTTATCATTTACAATAGTTTACTGCCATAGCAAATAGGGCGAAAAGCTGTATTACCAAACATGAAAGTTTGTTTCCCGCCGAAGCCATTTGCCTTGAAAGAGTTAAACTAAATGTCGCCTTAGATTTTTCACGTTGTCATTCATTTTAACAATCATTGACCATTTTAGTCAACGACGATTCAAATGAGTTAATAATGAGGAATCGAAGCCTACACGTCGAGATTATGGCTGGCTAAAAAAGAGACATCGAAAGAGAAAGTGGACCCGCGAATGAGTTTTTAAAAAAGCTTGTTGAAGACTTATGTGCACGTTATTTTAGGCATTTTTATCTAAGTTTCGTTTCTTTTTTATATTAGGTTTCTTTTAATAAGTGGTTTGTTTTAGGATTAGTTTCCTTATTTAAACCATTTAGGGGTCAGCCACATGCATGTGATATGTGACTGTTAATTTTGTCCATCGAAAAAGTGGTTCTAAGTCTATACTTATATATCGGAATTGAGTAATTCTTGTCTTGTTGAAAAACTATTTTGATAAACTTTCAAATAAGACCAATTTCACGTCATTCGGATATCATTTGTCACTTCAATTGTGACTGCGTAATAAAAAAACGGGATTAATGGTGAAATTAATTGTAACTGTTAGATTAAAAAATTTTAATGGTTGATTAAGAGTTTTATTTTAAGTAGTATTCTTAAGGTTTTGGTTTGCCTATATAAAGGCATTGTAAACACAACTTTATTATTGAATAGATGATTAATAAAATTTATAAGTTTTGCTTTGTGCGAATTCTAGAGAACTTGAGATGAGTTTTAGGTAGAAGAGTGATTCTTCCGTTACGTGCGATTTGGTGTAAGGCCAACTATCTTCCTTGGAGCGATTTTTTGGATCTTCTATCCATTTTCTAATTTATCTTTTGATTATTATAAGGTAATTATCTAGTTTGTTTCCATTTGAGCCTTGATTTCTAGAGACCTATAATCTTCTTATTGATTAATTTTGCGCTTGTTTCCATTTGAGTCTTGATTTATAGAGACCTATAATCTTCTTATTGATTAATTTTGTGCGGATTCGAAAGAACCCTTCGTGAGTTCATTGGTGCCCTAAACTAGATCGAAACTAAAGTCTATCTTTAAACCTATTTTCTAGATCGGAAAGTTTATATGCTAACAGACGCTAAATTGAATCAATTAAATTGCCCTAATAAAGTTATTAAATCTTTTATGTGTCTGAAATTAATTTCTATATCTCCACTGCCCAATTAAATCACAAATTGATTTTAAAATTGCATAATTAGAATTTTAGCGTTTTTATACTGCATCAATTTATTTAATTATTTATTTTTCATAATCTTGGATCGGCTATATGTATGTCTAAGTCGCACCCACCTTATAAAAAGCCAAAAGTTAGGTTTGTATCCTATGTACCCATCCTAGCATACTATAGGTATGGGTCTAATACTTGGATAGTTGCCTTTTAATCTTTTCACTGTGTATGGTGCACGAACCTGTTCTCCTAATAATGGGTATTAGGCTTTTTTAACTTGTTCTTCATCCATCGTGTACTAGCACATGCACCTAATATTGGTTAATGGCCTTTTTAACCTATTCATAGTACTACAAAAAATAAGACTATTAGCTGCAGCTAAAATTGCCATTATTAACAAAAAACCTCGATGTTTCAGTAGTGACAGGACTAGTAGTGGCAACTTTTTTGTTAATAGCAACAATTTTGACTGCCACTAAAACCCCTTATTTTTGTAGTATAGTAGGTGGTGCACGAGCCTATGCACCTAATATGAACCATAGTTATTTAGTTTGCTGATTTTGCCCAATTCGATTCTAAGTTGGCAATTCACCATTCGCTGCAAGCAACCCCAATTTGCTAGGGTTAGGAATTAGGATAAAATTTAAAAGTCATTACTGATTTTGTAATATATATACTCTCATTCTTTAATAAATGAGATGAAAATGACCACTTATTAGCTATAAAACATAAAAATTATAAAGTTATAGGTTTAAATTCTCTTTAGTCTTTTTTAATTTCATTATAAATAAAATACTTCGCATTAATTAGTTAATTCACTTATCACACTAAATCTAATTGGGAGTACCGATTGAGAATCAACGAATTAAATAAAGAGTTAGTCTACATATGGTGTCCAACCATCATGTGCATTAAAGCACTCCACACCAAGGTATCAAAAATCGGCCGATACTGATAGGTGGTCATTTTGAGTAAATAGGTGGGCACAAATAGAGACACCTTTTTTTCAATCATTAACAATTATTAATCTAATCTGAGCACAAGTCCGAAAGGCTGAATCCAGATGCCAGATCACATGCCACTTGACATGATTAACCCAGAAAAAATACCCGTTCTAAGTTGATCAACCATGTGGCATATTATTTAGAAAAAAAAGGGAGCTACAACTAGCAGATGAAATTTGTACCATGGCACATAGTTTAAATCGAAAGACTTCATATTTTTGGGATTTGTGTTATATGGAACACCATTTATCCGTCTGATTTGAATGCCATGATATTAAAGATCTGTGATGCCAAAGATTGGAACGAAACATGATCTGTATTATCCGATTCACCATAGTCAAATCTCATCATCTAATTCAATAGTTGACTGTGATGAATCAGATGATAGAGATCATGCTTCCTGCCAATCTTTGGAACCAAAGATTTTTACATGATGGCCTTCAAATCAGACGGTGTAGATGGTATTCCATGTGACACAAATCTCAAAAATATTGTCTTCTATTTTAAACCACGTGCCATTGTACAAATATCGTGTGAAAGTAGTAACTCTCTTTAAATTTTATTTATTTTATTATTTTTATACTTTTTCCCCCTCATTTCATGGGTCAAAAATTAGGTAACACTCCAACAACATGCATTGAATTTGAGCACCTTTGATCACATTCTCAACGGTATTCGGGTCAAAATTTAAGTAGGTTGAACATTGTATATATATGTTCAACATTTTTTATTATTCTTATATCCTAGAAATCCCCCCCAATTATCCGAATTAAACTGAACTGACACCAGAGCTAATGATTGCCGAATCCAAACTTTGTTACTATGCTAAACAGAGTACAGTTCAACCATGATCCTATTACTAACAAGACAAGAAATCATGTATTGTGATCAAGTCATCGAATGCGGGACGATAGCTTAACGAAGGCCTTAGCAATCAAGGTGCAGCTTGATTGCTCACTAACAAGTATGATCACTTAATCATATTTGTATTATTATTATTATTATTATTATTTTAATATATCAGTAAAACACTGACTCCGTTAATTAAATGAAAATTACAGCAGATCAAAGAACAATCATACTAATCTTAGTGTGATTGTTGAGGCTAATATCAGAATTAAGCAAACAACTAAAATAATCACTTCAATGCAAATGCCCGCGAAAAATTTAAGATTTCATATCTAACGATTTGAATAAGTTCCGATTAGTGTTAATTCTGCAGTACGTTCCCTCCGGGACTTAGAAGACTGGGATTCTAGTACTGAAAGAACTAAGCTTCTGTTAGTTTAGGGCATTGAATGAAACCACGAATAGATTCAACGCTTGAAAAGAAGAAAAAAAGGATTCAACGCTTGAAAACAAACAAAGAAACTGTGCATTTAAGACTTTAGAACGATCTCCGATTTACGACTTAGAAAAAGCGAACAAGTATAAGTACAATATTAATTCGAGATCAAAGGAAATTGCAATTAAATTTCTCTTACACGTAGATCAAGAGATAAGAGTAGATATGAAGGAAAGATCTTTTTCCTTACACCAAACCTCAAGGGGAAGAAGACTCGCTAATCTATTCAAAAGAATTTCTCTCTCAAAGTTGAAATTTCATTCAGAAACAATTGATATTCATAAAGTTGTATTTCATCAGTTTACAATGCAATATATATAGCTAAGAAACCCAAACTAAGCAAACATACCAAAATTAGAAAAAGGAAACGAAAACTAAGAAAATCGCAAAAAAAATTTATTCTTAGCCTAGATTCGCTCATGAGCTCGGGCGAACGAATTGGGCTCTTGCGCGCGAGACCTGAGCTCCTGCACACGACTTTGGATCCTCATCGTTAGAACTCTTTGAGGCTTCTCTGGCCGATCTCATGTTTGAAATATGAAAGGTTGACTATTGTTGAGCGCAAACTGTAATAGTCATATAACCATGTGAACCGTGTTTGAAATATGAAAGGTTGACTATTGTTGAGAGCAAACTTATAGTTTAGCAATCATTTGTAATGGTTGACCAATAGAGTGTAGGTATCCTCTAATTTCATCTAAGCAATGGATCAATTGAATACAATTGTACTCTAATGATCAACCATTTCAAATACCTTATTAATGATAAAAGATTAGCGTACCTAATAGCAACTTTGCTCTTAAGATTAGGCATGGACTTGCTTCCATGCCTAATCATCCTTCATTCAGCTAGGTAAGCTGGAGTTAGCTTACCCTATAACAGATGTATATGATATACATGGTAAATAATCATGCTCCTCTTATTTAATCTAGCCTACCCTGCTGTGTGTTTAGAAACAATGTAGAAATTAATGCCTAGTAAGTTGCCTAAAGTTGCAAGTTTGTTTCTTCTGAAAGCCGTATGATGGTTATGATTTAATGTCACAAGATGATGATGATGATGATGATGATTTAATAATAAATATGTGGATTTTTTTTACGGCCGTCTAGGTGATAGATGATGATTATGTAATAGGAAATATGCAATTTTTTTTTTTAAGATCAGTAATATGCAATTTGTTTTTTAGGTAGCTAATATATCTCTTTATTGTATGGAAACAGGTGATATGTATCTCTTGTATTAGGTAAAAGGGGATATGGGTTGGAATGCATTGATGAATCCGTGCATTTCAATCCTGGATCACCTGCATGTGGTAGGTGATTCCAAAACAACAGTTATTTTCGGATCATGTGCTATCTGGCATGTGATCTAGACAAAAAAAAAATTTAAAAGCTTTTCACATCCTAACTTTGATACAAAATCTATGTATACTTTTTATCCACGTGTCACACAACAAAAGTGAGCGTGATCATGGCATACCTTGGGAAGGGTTTAAGGTCACTATTGGGGATAATTTCCACATGGAATCAACATCTAATCGCTTGATAGGTGGACCAAGAACTTAAGAACTGAGGTGAAAGGTTGGGACCAAAAACCATCTAATTCAATATAGTCAACGGTGGAGCCATTAGTTTGGGAGACCGAATCTTTGGCTGCAAATACTTATACCCAAAAGAAAAGAGCATGGGGCATGACATTGAAGATGTGGCTGCAACTTTGGCTTTTGCATGTGAATACCATTGACTGCGTTGAATAAAACGATGGAGATCCTGTTTTTGGCATCATTTCTTAGAACGATCTCCGGTTTACGACTTCGAAAAAACGAACAAGTATAAGTACGATATTAATTCGAGATCAAAGGAAATTGCAATTCGAGATCAAAGGAAATTGCAATTAAATTGCTCTTACACGTAGATCAAGATTTAAGAATAGATATGAAGGAAAGATTGAGCCAAACCTCACGGGGAAGAAGACTCGCTAATCTATTCAAAAGAAGTTCTCTCTCAAAGTTGAAATTTTATTCAGAAGCAATTAATATTCATAAAGTTGTATTTCATCAGTTTACAATGCAATATATATAGCTAAGAAATCCAAACTAAGCAAAACATAACAAAATTAGAAAACTCCTAATTGAAAAAGGAAACTAAAACTAAGAAAATCGCAAAAACATTTATTCTCGGCCCAGATTCGCTCACAAGCTCGGTCACACGAACTAGGCTCTTGCGCGTGAGACTTGAGCTCGTGCACACGAGTTTGGATCCTCATCGTCAGAACTCTTTGAGGCTTCTCTGGCCGATCTTGTGTTTGAAATATGAAAGGTGGACTATTGTTGAGCGCAAACTGTAATAGCCATATAACCATGTGAACCGTGTTTTAAATATGAAAGATTGACTATTGTTGAGTGCAAATTATTGTTTAGCAATCATTTGTAATGGTTGACCAATAGAGTATAGGTATCCTCTAATTTCATCTAAGTAATAGATCAATTGAATACAATTGTACTCTAATGGTCAACCATTTCAAATACTTACTAATGATAAAAGATTAGCGTACCTAATAGCAACTTTGCTTTTAAGTGCACAACATGTTGCAGCTTTTAGGACACTTAGCGAAAAAAGGATTCATGTTATAAAAGTTTTGCACTATTATACTAATTCAAAAACTCTTGCGTAATCTAGACTCCACGAAAATTCTGGGTTTAAAATTTTGAGTATTCACTGATTTCAAACTAGTATTCACAGATTTCAAGGACACCGGAATACGGTGCATCCTGATTATGCAAAACTTTTCCATTTCGGTATATTATTGCAAAACACTTTCTTCCCAGTCTTGTTTATATAATTATGCCCTTTTATTATTATGTTTGTTTAGAGTATTTTGTATGTTGTGAGTTGAGTCTCTTAGTTTAATGGACCTAAGAGTTCTAGTTTCTTAAGAGTGATTTAGCCTTGCTAATGATTAATATTTATATTCATAATTTTATTGTTTAGTTTATGGAGGATAATAGTTTCTTTTGTTTTGAAGGCGGGAAAAGGCTCCCATAGTCTTACATTAGGCATTCAAGAATGAATCATCGCTTTTGAATCACCTTTTAGCCACTGAATCTTGTAATTAAGATGCTGATTGTCACTTAAGTCAGGAACCTGGAAATCATTGAAAGTTAGCTTGAGAGGGGTTTCAATAGCTGAAATATGCTTTGAACTCATATTGTAAACTAAATTATTTTAGGAGTGTTTATATGTAGGTTTGCTTGCTATAAATGTTGGAGAGAGCGAAGAGGCACATCTGATTCTCAAAGAATTGTGTCCTTATTTGTGTCGCATTGCGAAGGAGAGTTTGGACGCAACCAGCTGTATCTCAGTATGACCTGCTAGTTAGTTAATGATTGTTACTTGCAATCAAGGTTCAAAATCTCAGTTTCTGGTATGGATCGCCCTGCTCCAAAACCGATACTTATCGAACGCGAACATCAATTTTGGATGATACATTGGTATGTATTGTGTGATACATACAAGTAGATATCTTGGTCAATACATTCAAATGTATCGACCCGGTCGCCCTAAAAATCGATGAAAAAAAAAACACCGAACGAAACTGATACATATAAACTGATCAGTTTACATGTATCAGTTTCGTTTGGTGTTTACACTAAAAAAAAATAAGATTATTAGCGGCAATTTTTTGTAGCCAAAAAGTGTCTGTTGGATATTTTGTCATAATCACGATCAAATCTAGAAGTGTTCCAATGTGCAAAGTAGATTCAGTAGTTTAGATGGACGGACGTCTGTGAATGGAATCACGGACATTCGTGAGTGATTCACAGACGTCCGTGCCTTGATGGTTCTAACGGTTGTTATTCAGGGACATCCGTGAGTGATTCACGGACATCCGTGTCTGATTCACAGACGTCCGTACTCCGATAGTTTATAAAGAAATTTTGTGATTCGGGAAGATGGGCTTTTAGGGAGAAAGATCTTCACGTCAAAAATCTTTTCAGAGTTCCTCATTTGCCTCTGTGATCTTGATAGTTTTAATTTTATTTTTGGTTCGTGTGAATTGAGCGGACCATCGTGAGAGATGACGGTTGAAGGTGATAGCATTGTCACTATGGAAGGAATGATCGTGAGGAGCGGTCTTTGTTAGTGAAGAAGAGTGATAGAGCATTTCATTGTTAAAGCATTGTAATTTATTATTTTTATCGTGGATTATTTGCCTTAGATCTGAGATAGATCCCGTGGTTTTTACCTGTGAAAGGGTTTTTCACGTTAAAATCATCTGCGTTCATTTTATGGTTGTGTTTGCATATTTTCTCTTTTTAAATCATCGATAACCCCGAAATTTCAATTGGTATCAGAGCCAGTACACTCTGTTTGATTCTCACGAATCGAGTATAATAGTCAACTCGGGGTATCATGATCTTTCTAGAGAAGTTCCATCTACAACCTCTTGTATTCGATGGTCCTACTTGATCTGATTTTACTTGGCAAATAGTTTAGGGGGAACAAATAGAGTTGTAATTTTTTATTTGCATACTAGATTGATGTATAGGACTTAGATGAGAATTAATCTAATGTATTTTTTTTTTGAGTCATTGTAATCTAGATTTTATCATGATTATGACAAAGGGGGAGATTGCTGGATATGTTATCATAATCACGATCAAATCTAGAAGTGCTCTAATGTGTCAAGAAGATTCAGTGGTTCGAATTGACGGACGTTCGTAAATGGACTCATGGACATCCGTGAGTGATTTACGGATGTATGTGCCTTGACGGTTCCGACGGTTGTTATTCACGGACATCCGTGAGTGATTCACGGATGTCCGTGCCCTGACAGTTTATAAAGAAATTTTGTGATTCAGGAAGATGGGCTTTTAGGGGGAAAATCTTCATGTCTAAAATCTTTTCAGAGTTCTCCATTTGCCTCTGTGATCTTAATAGTTTTAAGTTTATTTTTGGCTTGTGTGAATTGAGTGGACGATCGTGAGAGACGCCGGTTGAAGGCGATGGCATTGTCATTATAGAAGGAATGATCGTGATAAGTGGTCTTTGTTAGTGAAGAAGAGTGATAGGGCATTTCGTTCTTAAAGCACTGTAATTTATTATTTTCATGGTGGATTATTTGCCTTAGATCTGAGATAGATCCTGTGATTTTTACCTGTGAAAGGGTTTTCCATGTTAAAATCGTCTGCTTTCATTTTATTATTGTGTTTGCATATTTTCTCTTTTTAAATCATCGAGAACCCTGAAATTTCAGTGTCGCTATTAAAAACAAAAACTATTAAGACTAATTAGCGGCAATTTATGGCTGCTGCTAATTGTCATTTTTTTTGTAGTGTTTGAACCATGATTATAATTTTCAAAGTTTTCTTAGTGTTTCTTGCATAATTTTATTAAAGAGCTACTCTCCTTCGAGTTATACTCCATTTTCGAAAATTGGTTCTCTTCATAGTTTTCAGATTCCATTCATGCTTTAGAAACTAATTAAATTTATTTTGTTCAAGCACTTAAATTTTTGGCAATTTTGGCATTTGTTGTTGGAAGCGAGGAAGACACCGATCTTATTTTGAATGTTTTATGGCAAGTTGGTTCATATAAAATGGTAGGTAATTTAGTTTACTCACTATAATCATTAATTCGAGTTATTCGATTGATTGGTGACTCCTTGATTAGCTCTAGAAAAAATACTATAATCTAATGATCCTAGCCATCAATTTTTTCGTAATATATATCATTACCCATAACTCTATTCATTTCCATTAAATACGCAATTGATCAGTTGGTTATTTTATCTTTATTGGTAAAATTTTGGGTCTACAGTTCATATAAGTGCCCTTTCAACCGGACACTTTTCGGATTTATGATTAGTTTCTATAATAGTAAGGCTTTAAATGGGTCTGGTTAACAAGACGAGTCGGTTTCGAACCCAAAATCCCTACCTATTGGGTTGGTTAGGGTCGGAAATCTAAACCTGTTTATCAAACGGGGTGAATTTTGTTGCTAGTTTCTCGAACGGAAACCCACCAACCCGACTTGACCCGACTCTCCTACATTATATTTTACCTGATCCGAACCAGCTCGGGTTTTAATTAATAATGTTGACTCCCATCTGACCCGAACCAAATGGAGCTTTGGCATCGCCATCACCCCATAGTAAGGAGGATTAAATGATAACCAAGAAAAGAGTAACAAAATCATTAAATATCCACTTTCCACCAGCTATGTAATTCTGAGTAACAAGTACTTTTTAGCACATCTCTCTTATGCCTACATTTATCTTTAGTCTCTCCTTCCATAGGTTCCAAACTTAGTTACCGAAGTGGCAGGAAGTGTGTAGTAGGTTTGAAGCGAGAGTCTCATCAAATGCTCAAAATTGAATTATTTTATGATCTGAAGCAGGAGCGAGATTTTGAAGCATGAGCGGCACTCTAAGTAAAAGATTCCTGCTACTAGGGTTCCAAATAGTGACATGGAAAGAAACCTTAGTCTTTGAATGTTCTATTTCTTCCCGTTTAGCCAAGCTATCGAAATTTCAAACTTCTTCAATAAAATTCATTGGGATTCTTTGAGAATTGTTTTCAAAACTAAATCTGTTTTGCTGAATTGCCCTTTTTTTGGGCATCAGATTGCACCTGTTTCAAATGGGATATAAAATTGCCCTTTCCATTTACAGCATAAAACACTCTTATTGCACAGGGAAGAGATGGGCCAGATATATCACTGAGGTGAATTTAATTTCTTTTATGTCTCGATGAATACTATTGCTTTATCGGGTACAACTTTTGATACCTTAGACAAAAATATCGGACGACACCGAGACCTATTGAACAATCTTTCTCAGTATTAGAGATGCAGCAGAGACAAATGTATCTCTCGAGTATCACCCAGTAGATATTGTATCACTGACACCCGAGACACCTGATTCACTAGCCGATATATCTTGGTATCAGCACAGACCGATAGCAAGATTTTAATCCTTGATTGATACTAATAAAACCTCATATGGTAATGCTCAGGTGAGCATGTTTAGGACCTTTCTTGGAGGTGGATTTCAGGCCCACATGCTGGTAACTTTTCTGCATGCTACACTTTATGCTGCTCTTGGTGAACCAACCACCTAAGTCCTCTCTTTTTTTCTTGAACCTTTTGGGGCCTCTTGGAGAACCCGACTAATCCCAGGAGCACATGCAAATTAGCACGCGCCGGGTTAGCATGGGATATAAATCCCTAGGGTGGCCTCAATGAGTGATTCGAACTCAGGTCTCCTGCTTCCTGAGGCGGGTACCTGGCCGTCACGCCAAACCCTACCACCTAAATTTCTCATAGAACCTTTAATTCTATTACATTGATTTGGAGGGGAACCCTCTTCTTCATGATGTTTTCAATTTTGAACCAAAACATTCTAAGAAGCAATCACTTACTCCCAGAGTGAAGGTATAGCTCAATTTTTTTACCCTAATGTCTCTTTATGCAGATCTGTATATCAACGTGTCCAATCTTACAAATCTTTTATATAGATCGTGCGCCATGACCGTCCGTTTGTAGACCAAGTCATGCACATGTTTGATCAATCTAAGTAGTCTAACTAGTAGCTCATCATTGGCATGTCTTAGCCAAAAAATCACTCCTAGAGCAGGATTCGTAATTAGCACTACAATTTTAGAGTGCAGAGATCTGGTGGTTCAAATCCCCTGATGTGATTTTTGGGCCCATTTTAATTTAATATATGAACTACCATCTTGATGATTTGAATTGCTCAAAAATACGTGCCACATGGCGTAATATTCGGACAGTAATGGTCCATTAATCCTTTTTACCATGCTTGATTTGTGATATATTTGATGCAGAGGATGTATCTATACCCAAATTCAGTCGCTAGTAATGCTTGGAGTAAAGAAATTAATCGGCATGGACTATGCTATGCTACCTGCATCATGATATTGACATAGCTATGCTACCTGCATCATCAATCAGTATTTTTGCATTGATACATCCTTGACCAATCTAAGTTGTCTAAGTGGCAAATCATCATGCCTAATTGATGTTATCCCAAAATTAATGCCCGTCAAAGGATTATAACCATTTTGTTTGGTTGTGGGAGGTCCTGACTTCCATTGGACACTAATGATCAACTAATGGGTGCAAGGATAAAAAATTTGGATTTCGTTTCGGTGGGGACCGAAACCGAAATTTTGAACAATAATTTTGGCTGAAATTTTGAATTTCGTCTGAAATTTTCAAACCCATACATTATAAACCGAAAATTTGGGAATTTGTTTCAGTTTCGATGGGGACCGAAACCAAAACATTTCTGCCGAAATTTTCATATTTTGGCTCAAATTTTGAACCATGGATTGGTGTATTTTGGGCTAAGTGAATTTCACATGATGTCCAACTACTTGGATGGTGTGGAATGGTCAAAGATGTGTTCCAATTGAAGGTCACATCTGATGATGCAGACTAGAGTCATCTCTTCTTACTTTTAGGTAATTAAAAGTACAAAACCCCCAATCAAAAGAAGAGGAAATTTAATTTTATTTGTTTTTACTTCTGCCCTAAAATGAAGGGTACCTTTATTTACAGACCAAAGATTCTTCCTTCTCAAGTCAGGTTACATATGCATAAATCGTTGACTGCTTTGCATGAAACGATGGAGGTCATTATCATCCAAATCCTCAACAAAACAGATCCTGAGACCATGGGCCTACCATCAGTCAGCCAGATTTCGATTCCACATGGCACACATCCCAAAAAGTGAACACAATCATGGGCATATATAAAATGTGGTTCTCGGATGTCATTTCATGATGTGTGCCACGTAAAATCAAAATCAGACTGTCTCATGGTAAAACCATGATCTCAAGATCTATTGTGTTGAAGATTAAGGCAAGAAATTTTCTCCACTATCTAATTCAAAGCAGTCTAATGGTTTAAGCACATGAAACTTGGGTTGAAAGTGAAGAGTCTTGGATTGAAAATAAAGGTACCAAGAAAAGAAAGTCAACAAAATGACTTGGCTGTGCTAGCCAGGTACTTGCTTCCAATAGCAAGAGATCTGTGTTCCAATCACATCCCCTCCTTGAGGCCATCCTAGGGATTTATATCCCGTGCTGATCCAGCAAGTGCTAATTTGGGGTGTGCACGTGTCCCCTGGGACTAGGCGGGTGCTCTAAGAGGCCCGGATACCCAGGTCTTCAAAAAAAAAAAAAATATTATACAATCGGGGAATGGTCAGGTCCTGCCCCATCCATTGCCCTTGGAAATCGGAGAATCTTAAAGTCAAGATTCTCCGATTTCCAAGGGCAATGGATGGGGTAGGACTGGAAATCGGGTTATACTTAGTAGAACCTTACCATTCCCCTTATCTTTACCATTAATGGGCAGTCAATGCTTTAATCTTAGGTGAACTGGTTCTTAGCCACCGAATTCCATGAAAAAAATGACCGTAAAGGATTAAAGGGGCCTTGAAATCTGATGAAAGTCAGATTTTCACGGGATCCGTTGGTGGCCCAGAGAGTTGATCTCTTTATTTAGGATTAGAAATAACTATTGTTTAGTGTGGTTTATGTTTTGTTTTCTTCAAGCTACTTCAACTTGTACAAGATGTGAAAGGCACATCAATATATTTGAACAGATTGAAAAATAGAAATGTAGATTAAATTCTGTCATGCAGCCAGATGAAAATAAGTGTTTTATAAAGGGATGGTGCCTAAATGATCTTACACCATGAATGATTTAAGATATAGGTGATCCGAACCATCAAAATTATAGATCATAGATTTGAATGCAAGGGTCCAAAAATGGTATTTTTCTGATATTTGAACCATCCAATCTGTCAACTATAATATCTACCGTTGTTTTTAATTTTAATATAGCTGATATTAAAGATAATCAATTGGATGGTTCACTGCCACTTATCAACATGTTTTATTAGGCTGAGGCATATTCCAATGATAGATTACCACTTGGAAAATTTAGATTGATCAATAGATGTCATGGCATAATGATACATCACACTTCAATGGTGTGAGATAAAAAGTGAGATTTTAATAGTGTAAGAACATTTAAACACCATTTGGTGTATAAACCTTTAGGAGCTATTATCCCTTTTATGCATTTGTAGGAACTAATACAAGGGATTTGACAGGTTTTTTACAGCAGGCTTTGGGCTTAACATCAGCCTCTCTCCCTTTTCATCCAGCTTTGGGAGGTGTAACTATGGTTTTAAATATCGGCTCATATGTATCGGGTTTGACACCATTTGAGTCGATATTGATAAATTAGGGGTACATGATCTTATAAGAAAAGAGAGAAGGCAATGAACATCCGATGTGGGACTAAACTTCAATACGCCCCTCATGTGCTGGCCGGGCTAAGCCAAATTACATGGAGAATTAAATTGGGTGACGGAGAGTGGAGAAAGGCTCAAGTTGATATTATGATAAATTAGAGCATCCATCTAATGGCTATGAGAGGGGGCCATGCTCTTATAAGAGGAGAGACAAGACTATGGATAGTGGATCTGAGACTAAACTTTAACAAATATAGACCCCCGATTTAAGATAGTGTTGAAAATCGGATCAAACAGGTCAAATATCCGCTCATATCAGGTCATATTGGTTGATATGTATCAGATGCCTTAGACAAAATACCAAAAATATTCTTTACAAATTTTTCATTATAAATTTATATCTTTTTATTAATTTTTAAACAAAACAAAGTGCTTACATATTAGTTGGTTTGGCTGATATGTATCCGATTTATCAAAATACGTATCAACTTGGGACCCAACCGATATGACTCGGACGTTAAATCACTCACTGTAGCAGTGGATTTGGCTTTATAAAACGTAACGGAGAATGATGACACATCCATGTGACATGTATTAAGTACCCAACGCTCACCATCTCGTGCCCTTCGTCGACATCTTATTACATCGATCAAGTCAAACCCCATGTTTGGCTCTCAGCACCCTCCAAGTCTCTATAGCAAAGCCCTCATGACTCAATGAAGAAGTCCCAATCTCACCCACCATTATCGTTTCTACGATGAAAATCACCGACGCCCACCATCATCATTTCTATGAGAAAATCACCCACCGTCAGTTGACCGACCACAAGGATCAAAATTTCAGCTGAAATGATCGAAATTATCGATTTTGGTCCCACCGAAATGATAATTTGGACCAAAATTTCGGTCCAAATTTGTATAGCCAAATTTTCATTTTTCGGCCGATATTTCGAAAATTCAAATTTTCGGTTTCAGAAATTTTAATCCTTGGTTGACCTTCATGTGACATACATTACAATGCCGCGACAACTTACATAATGCCCTCATCACTAGGGCTCTCAATGGGCGAGATTAGGGCCAGGTTGGGGTTCAATCCGGCCCTAACCTATTCGGGCTAGGTTTCTAAATTTTTCAGCCCGGCTCTAACCCGGGATATAATGTACTTAGCCCAAGCCCAACCCCTATCGAGCCGGACCAGGCTTGGATGTTTATTCGGACTTTTTTTCAACTTTTTTTTTTTTTAAATAAAATTTGGTTGGATTAGTTTTTGGAGCTGTTTTTTCTAATTAAATTGGGTTGGATTATTTTTTTTCTAATGAAAGTTTGAAAATTGTTAAAAATTTAATTAAATAATTATGTTACTATTATAGAGGCTTGAAAATCTGTTAACAAGCCATCAATTCTGGATCATTTGCATATGATTTTTGTAGTTTGTAGTAAAGTGACAAATCTTAGAAACCTCTCATTTTTCCTGTTTTGATTTAGTTTAAACTAGGATAGAGTGCCAGATTTGTCATAGATCTAGAGATTTATCCCATTTCTAAATACATTTCTCTGTGTACCTACCCTGACTTACCTATTAAAACTTACTGCAACAGTTCTGATTTTTGCAGGACTGCTTGCTTATCTTGACCTCATCTCTCTGTGATTTTGCATTGTCAAAACATGATTCTCAATCTGAGGGTAAGCTTTGCATTAATTTTCATACAAAATACCTTGACTAGAACGGGGTAACTCAGCTAACCCCGTATAGAAAAGTCGTTGTACACGAGACCAATCCCTGAATCATCCTCCCTGAGATTGAAAGAGACCTTGCCACCCTGTCACTTTTCGAGCAGGAGGTGCCCATCCGACACAGCCCGCCATTTTAACCCACCCCAAACTTGTGCTAACAATTAATGACCAGGTTCAAGATGAACCTATGGTGAACATAATGGAGGCTGACCTCGGAAAGCCATTTCAATCCACCTCCTCCACAAGGTGAGATAAGGGAGCAGTACCCCAGGTAAGGAATTAGGCGTCAATGCCCTAACTTTGGAAGCATATGGTGGCCTGAAATTTGGCACCAGCTTCATAAAAAAAACAACCTATAAAAAGATAGGGTAGCTCCTGGCGATCGCCGGCTGCAGATATTTATCGACGCTGCGATCATCAACTGCAGATATTTATCGTGCTAAATAAATGTCAGGATCAATTGGTTCGCCCAAGGACCTCGAACCCTGCTTCAAGCGGGGACACCCGTGACTAGTTAAATGAGACAGTCTATGCCTCATATAAGTAGATACAAATTACGCACATGCGTGTTCCGATGCAGTATATTATCAATATTTTATCGACAACGCAACTGTGCTATATCAATGTCCTAAATCTAAGGTTCGCCTTGGATTCTTGGATCCTACTTCAAACTAGGAGCAACGGTGTCAAACCCGATCAAGCGGTCAATGTTTCAATCGGGTTGATTCCACTACTAAATCTTTGAGCTAAGCGCTCTGTCTTTGGATTTATATGAATGTGTGTGACAGCCCGGATTTCGGCACCCCGAAACCTGTGCCATCAGCACGATCATCTTGACCGTGCCCTTAGCTAAGCACGGAACACTGGTATATCAAGCATTGTAATAGAATAATAAACGAAATTGCGGAATTTAAATCTATGTTAATTAACTCTCCAAAAGACAGTTCTACCCTCATGCCTCTACATGAATGGAGAACCGATCCGAACCATCGATGATAGCAATCATCACGAATGGTTCGTCCCAAAAGAGAAATCTCAACTCCTTATATACATGATTTTAAATAAAATAAAGGCTTGACATACCAAGCCGTACAAAACCTCTCCAAGAATCTCTCAAAGTGGCACAACGGAGTCCTCTAGAAGAAGTCCTCTGGAGGTGGCTCCAACTCGTCACCGGCCGCAAGGTCCGACTCGCCGGGATCAGCGTCTCCTGAAGCCTCGACAGCTGCTAGTAGTGGACCTGCGACGTATAGTCTATAGGGTGAGCTACATCCTAGCTCAATAGGGAACAAACACGATTGAACATATAAATTATAACTCACATGTATTCCATGATATGTCATGCATGATGTATCTATGCAGTTGTTAATGAAACAGAATTAAAAGCATTTCGTTTTACTGTTGATTACTTATAATTTCATTTACTCATGAATGATGCTGAGAAGGCCTAAAGCAAAACTTAAACTTTCAACTTAAGTAATCCCCGAGCAATATAGCATCGAGCTCCGACGAGATACCCATCATCGTCATCTATATAGACAGTTTTAACCGTATTCACAGGAATACAAATAGTACCCAAGCCCCTTTCCACGGGATTGGTGGCGTCTCAATCAACACCAGGGTGTGCTTACTATGTCGGATAAGCCTCACGGCCTACGGTTTTGCCATCAGATCACGGATATCCCGTGTCGTCGTGGATATCCGCCACGCTGGGGTACCTATCAAACCTCAAATAACAAAAATATATTTGCCTTACATATAGTTATTCACCGTGTAAATGTGCTATCTTATATCGTTAGGCCCTATCAAACATGATTCAATCCTTGGATACATCCACAGGATGTATCCATTTACTACATCACACGATGCTCTCATCTCTTACTTCTTCATCCCCAGGGATGGCTTATTAGAATTTCTCTTATGGATGTCATACGCACACACACTTTTCACAATTCTTAAGCAATTAAACATTTGAATGGAAATCTATATCACTACATACATGCTCTTGTAAAATAAAGTACATGTTCAAGGTGTTCCCTACCTCAAGTCTTCATTTGATCAATGCATCAAGGTCCCACGTGGCTCCTTGTGCACAAGTCCACACGTACCACCTATGGTACCATATAACAGGTGAAACACATCACAAAGGATGCAATAAGGAAGGTATAAGATCCCCCAAGAATCTTAAAGTCAAACCCAAAAGTCAACATAATTTATGTCAGTCGATTAATCGAACTCCAAAATCGATTAATCGAATCTGATTCGATTAATCGATTTCCAAAATCGATTAATCGAAGGTCAATATCGATTAATCGAAGCAATTTCGATTAATCGAAATTCTCCTTTTCGCAAAGTCCATTCTCAGTTCGAACAGTCGAGTTTTCATTCGATTAATCGAATCCAATTTCGATTAATCGAAATTCTTCTTTTCGCAAAGTAATTTCACTGTTCGAACAGTCGAGTTTTCATTCGATTAATCGAATCCAATTTCGATTAATCGAAATTCTTCTTTTCGCAAAGTAATTTCACTGTTCAGATTAATCGAATCCAATTTCGATTAATCGAAATTCTTCTTTCGCAAGGTAGACTCATAGTTCGATTGAGTTTCACAAGTTGATTAATCGATCCCAAATCGATTAAACTAAAATCGATTAATCAAATCCCATTTCGATTAGTCGATTTTTCCAAGTCATTTCCTTCAACCCCTGGGTCCACTTTGGAGTTCTCGGATTAATCGATTCCCAAATCGATTAATCGAATCAAAGTCGATTAATCAAATCAAATTCGATTAATCAAATCGGGTCCTCGACCTTTCAACTTCTCGCCAATTTCGACATTAATGAGCAATTTCGATTAATCGAAATTGTCAGATTCAGCCCCTTTTCGAGTTGTTCTTCCTAATCTTCTTTCACACTTTTTCTTCTATTTTTCTAAGCCATTATCGTAAGATTTAAACTATTTTCAACTACCATTTAGCCTCTATAATTTATGGATTTGATTTTCAAAATTTTACCTTGAATCAATCTCAAATTGATTTCAAATCTAGGGTTGGAAGGCTAGGGTTCCAGCTTTAGCTTTTCAGCGGATCCCTTGCGTTGAATCGGCCTCTTTAATACTTGGATCCTTCCTTCCTCAACTAGCCTTTACTCCTTGCATTAATCACTCTTTTTACTCTCTCTCTCTCTCTTCTTTACTCTCCTTCAACAACCCAAAATACCTATCTAGGGTTATTAAACCCTTTTTATCCTATTCTTCACTTGTGAGTTGAGCACATACACCGCGGTAGGTGTATGCGACTTCCTATTTACAACACACACCACGAAATCACTCAAGCTATCACATTTCGTCCGTTCATCACATTCTATGCTAACTCATGATCTCCTGATTGGTCAAACTTGTGACCAATCGGGCACGGATCCCGAGGTCATAGTTTAGCGTGATTTTTCGGGCTATTACAATGTGAGTGTCTAACTTCAGATTCGTCATGAGCTATTTCGGAGGTGTGGACTCATGGTTTGCACAATTTTGGCGTGCGCTTTACGAGGTTTGAGATCCGGGTAACTCCGTTATGAAGAAGGTCAATCGTTAGTTGAGACTAATCTGTTGAAAATGAAACTATATATTAATCAACTATGTGTAAATATGCATGCAGAAGGGTTCATTTATCTTATTTTTGTAGGCTTAAAACCTGTATTGGCATGATTTTCCTTAGATAGGCGTCATGTGTCTGGGTATCCATTGGATATTCGTTTGTTCTCGTAACTTGTACCCAGACGAGATCTGGATCGAGACTTCCATCACCTTTGTTGCTTATCGCCCCTAATAGGTGCATATTTATGCATAGTTAAATGATTCTTAAGATCATTATCGGCAGATACTAGGATTAGGTGCCTCCTTCAGTGGGCACCCGATTTTGGCCGGATCTGTTCCGTATTATTTGAGGTTGGATGCTTTGGGTCATGTTGATCTGGGGCACGTTATTAAAAAGCAGCACGTACTCCCAAAAAGCATTGTGATATCTATTCACTCCGCTCGAGTAGTCGTATTAAATAAACTTTGGGATCAATGGGTTCGCCCAAAGACCTCAAACCTTGCTTCAAGCAGGAGCACCCGTGACCAGTCGGGTGAGGCGATCAATGCCTCATATGATTAGACACAAACTATAGAACCTTGGTACTTATTTTGCGCCTATGTTTGAATGTAGGTCGATCTCCCTCCTTACTTACGAAGTTGTTGTATTCAGAATGAATCTTGAATATCAAACTCCTTCAAATCATCTCGAGAAGCTACCGTTTTTTCCAACTATTGGGATTTCGCAACTCATTCCACCTCGGTTATGCTCAGTAATATTGCTAAGCGCTTGGGGACTGATTACTTTAAGAAATGATCATTTTTTTTTACATATATGGCTTTCGTTTTCTCACCATGTTACTCATCTAATGTTTGAGGTTTGTTCTGAATGCAGTGGACCCATCAGTAATGCCTTGGGTCTCTTCGAATGTCTCTTTTCTTTGGCATTTGATCATTAGTGATCGGATACCAAAGATGGGCATCTGTAGACTTTGCTGCTCAATAGGTGACCTCAGTGCCCAAAGGTCATCTAATCAAGCAGTCCGCAAGAGCCTTAGAGATTCATGAGAATGTCATGGACCCAACATGAAATGCCTGGGACTAAGTCTAGCTGCAAGGAATAAAGATTGAACCTACTAAGAGGTTGCTGAATGTTGAACAAATGAAGAGCAGCCCACTTAAGAGGTGTGTCAGCTGTGGAAGCACTGAAAATAAGCTGTCGAGAGGTTCCATGAAGTTGTCGAGAGCTCCCCAACACCTGTTGAGAAATTATGAAGACTAATTATAACATGTCGAGAGGTTCTGAGGAGAAACTGTAAAGAGATCGAGAAGTTTCATAGCTGTCGAGAAGTTATGATACACAGGAGCTAAGTTGTCGGGAGATTCTAAAAGTGAAGTAGTGAAGAGATCGAGAGGTTGACAGATCCAGTCGAAAGGTTCTAAGTACATCTCGAGAGGTTTAGTTGAACCTGTCAAGCAGTCAAAGACAACCTGTCGACAACTCACCTGAAGCTAAACGACGCTCATCCTCGCGAGGTTCAGGCAACTTGCCGAAAGCTCAAACAGGAACTTCACAAAGATGTCGACAAGATTTTTTATAACCTGTCGAGGGGGTGAATGCAGAACTGGACAGAGGGTGAGAATACTCTCCAATCCTGTCGATAAAAAAACAGAATGCTACTGATGTTCGCAGGCGGACGATTCAGTATAAAAGCAACCCACACCTGCTTTAAAGCGTGATCATTAATGTGTTGCAGCGTCGATAAAATATCTGCAGCTGGTGATTGCAATAAACTAGATGAATTTATGCCTTGTTGAATCATAAAATATCTCACTTCTCAACTTAAAATAAAGTTATATTCTTGACACCTATGTTAGGTGATGCAAACACAATTCAGACAGTCTTCTCAAAAAGTAAAAAGTCATCCATGACTTTTAAATTAGTCAAATGTCGATGACTTTTTCTATAAATTAGTCAACATACACACGGAAATGTGATTCATCTATTGGCAGTGGAGAGGTGAAATTGTCTTTTAAGTAACACAGCCTGCTAAGTAACTGATCAAGTGGTAAAAGATCAAGTTCCCACAAAAGAAAGAATAATTTAAAATTTTGGAATATATAATTAGGAGGGCTTTACCCTTTTAGAGGGAGCCCTTTCAGAAATTCTCTGAGGCCAAGGACAAGCCAAGACCAAAGAGGGGGTTTGGAAATAGTTTTCAACCAGCAATTGACGCGCCTCGGTTATAACCTCACTAGCTGCGTCATTGCCCCAAGCGCAAAGATGCCTCATACAGTCATCCACATGACTATTTATTGTACCAAATTGCCACTCTATTACAACTCCTACTCGATGTGGGATTATTACACATCTACTACTTACTTCACACATCTACCACTATCCAACTTAGAATTATATTAATCTGTAGCCATACGTTTAATCCATGACATTGAGGTTTACCATTTCCCATCTTTAGATGCTCATGATATTTGGGGCTTTCACGTTTCAGGTAGGGCTGTCACAATTCGGGTCGGGTCAAAATTTTAGTTGTCCAATGGAAAATTGGCATTTGTCCGACCCGACCTTGGTGTACCTGAACCAACCAGATGGATCAAGGGTAGGGATGCAAGCTTTGACTTGAATCCCGAAACCGAACCAAAAAAGAAGCAAACCAAACCAGACCGAACTGACCCGAAAAGTGACTCAAACTGATTCGAACTGGTTTCAAATTCAATACAGGATGGCAAAAATAAAAAACTGAGGAGTTAGGATGTGAAAAACAAAAAAAATCTGAAAAAATTGAAAAAATATATTAAAAAATAAAAAAAATAGTAAAAATACTGAAACCCGATTTTGGATTCAAAAAAATAAAATACCGAACCGAACCAAAACCGAAACTGATTCATTTCGGTTCAGGCTAAACAAACCCGAAAACCCCAAATATGGGTATTAATTCGATTTCGGTACACCGAACTTGCATCCTTAGTTACAAGCATATGCACGAATCGGATAGAAAGCCGACCCGACCCGACACCAAATCTGAAAACACAACCCAACCTGATTAAAGTCCCCCTATTTTCCTTCATTCTATATATAAAAGTATTGGGTCGGAAGAACCGGAGTCAACTCGATCTGAACCAACCTTTTAGTCGATCCGACCTGAAGGTCTAGTCGGATGTCTCATACCTAGGGATGCAAGTTTTGAACTAAGCACTGAAACCGAACCGAAAACCGAGGGTCCCGAATCAGACCAAACCGCGTCGAAACCCGACACAAACCGAACCGAACCGAACCGAATCACCATTTTGGTTCGGTTTTTGTTTGGGTGGCTCGAAACCGAAAACCGAGGGAGTAGGGTGAGTAAACCGAAAAAACTGAAAAAAAAACCAAAAAAATCGAAAAAACCCAAAAAAAAAATGAAAAAAACCGAAAAAGTAGGTATTTTACCTACACCGAACCGAACCGATCCTAATCGATTTCGGTTTCAGGAAAAAAAAAAAGACCGAACCAAATGAGTTTTGATTCGGTTTCGGTTTGGGGTGTACTGAATCGAACACCAAAAAATTCGGATTTGATTTGGTTAGGTACACTTGAACCGAACCAACAGGCCAAGTTTCGGGTCGGGCCGGTCGGATATGGGTCAACCCAACCAGTTTACAACCTTATACCCTAGTGTCAGAAAAGATGCTTAATTTGATTTTGACTCTTTTCAAGCATCGACCATTCACCACTGCATCATACTTTTCAAGGGACTCAAATTCAACGGTTCAGATAAGAATCTTTTATCTCTTCCTCTTCGACTCATCTTAGATCTCCATTTGTCTAATAACTCCCATCTCCTTCTGGGCTTCCTATCCATAGCCCCCCTTCTATTTAATATCCATAGCCCCCCTTCTATTTATTTTCTTTTTCTTTCATTCCACGTAAAATTGACGTTTGCTTCATATCTATGTTCTTTTTATTTCCATATTTTTTTTAGTTAAACCATTTTCTTTTCTCTAAATTCATTGCATCGATTTCCAATGCAGCCACCAAATCCTCAAAGTGTGCTTAATACCCTTTTTTAGCTTAGTTTTTCATAGTGATTGGGATCTTTAAGAGCAGTTAAATCTACATCAGGTACTTCTAATAATCATTTTTTATAGATACCAATATTTGCAACCGAAAATTCTATATCTGCAGCCTAGGGTTACCACCCTTACAACCGTTGACTGCCTTGAATCATGCAATGGAGATAATTTTAATCCCAATCTTCCATGAATAGATCTTGAGATCATGACAGACTTATCAGACGGCCAGGTGTACATTCCGTGTACCACACATCTCCAAAAGTGATAGTGATCGCACATAATTAGAAGGGCTCTTAGTTCACTTTTTGAGATGTGTTCCACGTTGAATCAATATCTGACCGTTTGATATGTGGGCTAAGATCTCAACATCTATTGAATTGAAGATTGGGACGAAAAGTGTTCTTTATCGTCCGATTCAAGCTACTCAATGATTTAACGGTGGAAATCCTACAAAGGGAAGACCAAATCTTCTGCTGCAAATATTTAAACCTTTTCATTAATTTTCCTTGAACAAGCTGAATCGCTTGGCATTCTAATTTTTGTCCATATTTGTGGGAGTTAGTATTGGGTAAGCGACCGGAGTTGTGTGTGACGTCCCAACGGTGCGCCATGATCTAGAGATCTTTGGTACAAAAGATCTAGATGAAAAATAATCTCCACCATCTGAATCAACATAGTGGAATGGCATCTAACTTTAACAGCTGCCCTATAATTCCAACATACTGTTAATTTTTTTTGGCCCGAGGGTGGGGGGTGGGGGTGTTACTTAAGTTTTTATCTAATTGATCTTGAGATCATGGACTTATAATCAGAGGGTCAGATTTTGATTTCACATAGCACACATCTCGAGAAGTGATCTAAGATCATCGTTTGATGTACACCTATGATCACCATGTGGAATCAAAATCTGACCGCCTATGGCAGGTTTTTGACCCCAAGATTCCTTGCATGGAAGATTGTACTTGAAAATAATCTCCATCTTCTGATTTATTGCAGTCAAAAGATTAGTTTTATGACTGATGCATCACTATAAGAGTAATAATAAAGGAAAAACAAAAGCAAGAGCTGCAGTATAAATAGGTGAAATATGGGGGGCGGAGTGCAAATAAGACATCTTATGGGGCACAATGCAAAAAATTCCATATAAAATTACGATTGAATTAACCACATTGAATCATACCATTGAGATTGCCTTTGACCCAATCTTTTGCACCACAAATCTAAAGATTTGGAGGCTCAAATGTTTTCACCACAAATCTAAAGATCATGAGCTTCAAATCATACGAGCACAAGGTGGTTCCACAAGGCATGCGTCCTAAAAAGTGACCTGAGTACAAAGGGCTTTGGCACTTGGGTCAGATACGTGATACCAATATTTTTTTAGTTTTTATTTTTTATGATGCCATATATACGGTATAGACGACTTGGATGCTTTATATATTGTAGAGAGTATGACAGTCCCAGAGGAGCACTTGGGGAATAAATCCCACACAACAAAATACTCATATTAAGTGACACTTGGGGAATAAATCCCACAGAGTAAAATACTCATATTAAGTGACATATAATGGGTACAAATCTCCCAACAACCTTCACCATATTAATATAAGGGAAGAAGCAAAAGTGGAGTGTAGAACCCACAACCTCAACCCTTTCAAAGGAGGGAGGATGTCAATTGAGCTACCAATCAGTCTGTTATCTTTCCTTAATTCCTTTTATTTTCACTTATCAAGTATAGTTTTTTGGTATTTTGATAGCTTGGAATCTCATGGATTCCTATATATGTATTTATTTGGATATGGGAAAGTGACGGAATCTAAAGGTTGGAGTTCATAATCGGTCATTTTCCATTATTTGGCTGCAATATATGCAGCAGAAAATAGATCCCAATTTTCTGCTATTTTCTGAGCTTATAACGCAAGGGTTTCACTAAGAATTTGAATTTGCCGAGGCCCCGAAAAACTTAAACGCCTCCTCAATTCATGCAATGCCAAATACTTCTTTTTCCTTCATTTTACATACTATCAATGTGACTATTTCAAGAGCAGAGAATGATGAAAAATGAAGGAATCCTGTAAATTCCTGCAAGCTAATAATCCACGGGAAAATGTCGGGTTAACAAATCATTTTTCTTCTATTTTCTATGTTTTGCCCACACAAACCCTACACCAAACATTACATTTGATAAGTGCTAGAAAAATGAAAACCAAGGTACCACTTAAATTTTCCTCTAGGAAAGGAGAGTGTTTAGAGTCCCTTTTTCAAGCCCTAAAACCCATCCAAACAATGATTTAGCTTGGTTACTACAAAAAAATAAGACTATCAACGACAGTAAAAAATCACTAGTAATAAGTATAAAAACCGCTGGTACAGGCCATATGGGCAGCCAGCAGTTTTCTATACAATTACGGGTGGTTTATGCCCGTTGCCCACTTTTTTAACTGGCGGTTTATGCCCGCTTCCCAGTTTTTTAACTGCCGATGTGCATGAAATTCTGTCGATCTACGGAAAGTAAAGGGTATTCGATTTATTCTGATTAATCTAGTAATTATATACATACAAGTGCTCCAACAATCACCACAACACAGGAAAATATGTGGATACCCAATCTCTGGGAAAAATCACGGGACTTAAGTCCACAAGACAAATCCACTAAGAAGATAAAGAGAATTACAATGAGTTCGAATGATATACCGACAAATGCACATGCCCTATCAAACCCCAATGCAAGAACACATCCCTTCCCGGATCACCTCAATAGCTTCAGATTCGGACGCTTGTTTTTCACGTTGATGAACACACAACGAGTCACCTTGAAACCCACAAGGATATCAAACACATACTCTAATCTCTAGGGATGAAAGGCACTCAAAACTTTTGAGCAAAAAGAGTTAAGATAAAGGTGAAGAAATTTAGATCTCTTTGAATAAAAATGCTTTTGCAAAAACTTCAAAGGATTCAAAGAGCAAGAGAGAGGGAGAGAAGAAGATCAAGGTTTTTGGATCAAGAGGGAAGAAGCTTTAGCTAGCTTTTTCAAAAAAAAATTTCTAAAAGAAATTTTTTATACTAAAACCCCATAAACCCTAAAAACCAGGAAAAGACAAAAGACCCCTTTTTTTGTAAAAGACACGCAAGGCGATCTAAGAGCTGCCCGACATTGACGGCGCGCTGTGATGCATGTCACAGCACGTTGTGATGACGGCGCGCTGTGACATACATCACGGCGCGCTGTGACATGAATCACAGTGCGCTGCCATTGTGGGTCAGGTTTTAAACAAAATATTTAACATGGTTTTAAGGGACGATCACAACAGAGTAAAAAGGACCTTGATCCAAAGTAGAAGACCACCAACATCTTAGCACACACACTCTAAGGAGATCGACACAAAGTTTGGAGTAGAGTGTGACAAATAGGTCCTTACAGTACAAACACCAATTTTTTTATTTCCGGCGGTCTGAGACTGTTGGTAATTAATATGGAACATGTATGTTTTATACCGACAGTTATGATCACCGCCATTGTACCATTTAATGATCTTTACTGGCAGTCCATAACCGCCGGTAATACTTTTTGAAATTTTTTTGGGAAGCTCTATCTGAACCCACTGAACAATTTTTTTTAGGTCTCCTTTGGGATATATATATATATATGTGCCATGTGGAATAAAAAACTAACAATTTGATGGTACATCCATGGTCTCGAGAGTTGTACCTGCAATTGAAGAGGTTACTTTAATTTATCGGGGGCGGGTTAAGTAGCATTGCAGCAGTGTTTTTTAAGGACCGCCACAAAAATAACTGATTAACAGTGGCGGCCTTCAAATAGCCCCTGCTGAATAGGTACCAACGAAACACATCATTTTGTAGTGGTTTCAGAATCCGACCCTTTGGATTCCTCTATTTTCCATGTATTTAAGCATACATTTAATGTATAGATCATCTTCATGTTGTAAGAAATAACTTATTATATAGCTTATCATGTTGGGTTTTTTGAATATTACTTTGTATGCTTCTTTTTGTTTTGTATAGTGGCTATGGATTTCGTTGGTTCGATTATTGACAGTTTGAAGTCTATATACCAAGGATTCGATTACTTACGAAGCCTTAATGAAAATATAGAGACTTTGAATGAAAAAATGGAAGAACTAAGCGCCCGAAAGAATGATATAAAGAGGAACTTAGATACAACTGAGGTCAAACATGGAAAGAAGCCCAAGACAGAGGTACAAGTCTGGTTAAAGAATGTAGAGAAGATGACTATTGAGGTAAGAGATATAGAGGGTCAAGTTCAGCAAGGGCGTTTCCCGAACTATTGGTTACGCACAAGGTTGAGCAAGCTTGCGGAAAGCAAGATCAGAGAAGTAGTTGAGCTTCATGAGAAGGGTCGGTTTGCGGGTACATTGTTTGTTGATCCATTGCCTACTACTAGAATGATCATACCCACAACTACTTTAGTGGGTAGGACAACAGCTGAAAAAACTTTAGAAACAATTTGGGAGTGTTTGATGAATGCTGAGATAGGAACGATCGGTGTCTATGGCATGGGTGGAATTGGCAAGATGACCATCATGATGAAAATTAATAATCGGCTTCTTGAAAAAGGAAATCTTTTTGACAAAATTATCTGGGTAACAGTATCGAAATATTTTAACTCAGAGAAATTACAAAATGACGATGAAATAAGCAAGGCAGCTAGTTAGTTCCAAGGATTGTTACGGAAGAAGTTTGTTATCATATTAGATGATCTGTGGGATGAATTTCGGTTGGAGAAAGTACGAATTCCTACACCTAGCCGAGAAAATGGTTGCAAGGTAGTATTGACTACTCCGTCATTAGATGTGTGTCGAGGCATGCAAAGCCAAAGATCGATAAAAGTAGAGAGCCTCTCACCAGAAGAAGCATGGGAATTGTTCAAAAACAAGGTTGGAAATCATGTGAAACTTTCTCCGGAAGTAGAAGAAATTGCAAAGCTTGTCGCTCAAGAATGTGCTTGTTTGCCGCTAGCAATTATTACAGTTGGTGGAGCCATGAGAGAAGTGGATGATATTAGGGAATGGAGGAATGCATTGAATGAGTTGAGAGATTCTACTGTGGAGATCAAAGGGATGGATCATGATGTCTTTGGAAGTTTAAAATTTAGTTATAAACGTCTTAGAAACGACAGGCTAAGGGAGTGCTTCCTATATTGTGCGTTATATCCTGAAGATTTTGAGATCCTTAGCGAAGACCTGATAGAGTATTGGTCAGTAGAGGGCTTGATAGAAGATTTGAATAATAGAGAAGCAGAGATTGACAAGGGATATGTTATTCTAAAAGAATTAAAAAATGCAGGCATATTAGAAAGTGTTAGCAGTGACGGCAAATATGTTAAGACGCATGATCTAATTAGGGATATGGCGATCAATATGACGAAGGAGAGTAATCGTTTCATGGTCAAGGCAGGTGTTAGCTTAAAGGACTTCCCAAAAACAGAGAAATGGATTGAAGGTTTTGAGAGAATTTCGTTAATGAAGAACCAAATACAAGAGTTGTTCGGCCAGCCAAAATGCCCTAAACTCTTAACATTGTTGTTGAAAAACAACCTTCGCCTGAGGAACATTGAGCATCATTTCTTCGAGCAAATGCACAATCTTAGAGTTCTCGACTTGTCCGATACTAGGATCGAGTATTTGCCTTCATCAATTTCTGAGTTGAAAAATCTCCAAGGGTTGTTCTTAAATAGTAGTTTTCAATTAACGAAGGTACCTTCACTAGCCAAACTACAGGACCTAAGAGTGTTAAGGCTCAATTCATCGAGCATTGATGAACTTCCGGAAGGAATAGAAGAAGTATTTAACTTGAGGTGCATTGACCTCTCTACCACGGTAGATCTTGAAACAGTTCCTACTGGCGTGTTTTCAAAACTCTTCCTTCTTGAAGACTTTATGATGATTGGTTCTAGATGGAAATGGCCCTTGAAATCAGCTGAAAAATGCGAAAGATCAGGAGTTGAGGAAATTATAAGCTTGACCCGGTTGTCTAATCTTCATATTCAGTTAGAGAACTTGCAGGGAATGATCAACTATTCATTTTAGGCACTGGAAATCATTAAAAACTTTCCATTTTGTTGTAGGGTCTCTTAGCACAAATGTTGCTTCTACATGGCTTAAAAGAGTAAATATTGGAGGTTGCAATATTGCTTCCCAAGGGACCTCCCTTGTGTTCCCCGACGACACTCAATGTTTGCAAATGGAAAATTGTTCCACTAGGTTGATGGAATTATCGAATTTGAAGGACTTAAAGCACTTGTACATCAGAAATTGTGATAGCATCGAATTCTTCGATACGGAGGTAGGAAATACCTTATCATGCTTAGAGATATTGAACCTCGACAATCTACAGAGTTTAAGGACTGTATGCAAAGGAGTCATGCCGGTTGGCACCCTAACAAGCCTCAAAAAATTGGGTATCAACAAATATCAAAAGATGAACAGTTTATTACCTCTTGAATTATTTCAACACGTACCAAACCTCGAGGTGATTGATGTTTCAAACTGCGAGCTGATGGAAGAGATAGTAGGCGGAGAAGCAGGACAAGAAGATACTGAGGACGAAGAAATCACATTGCCGAAGTTAAGGGAGATGGTGTTGTCTAAATTACCCAAGTTGAAGAGAATATATAGGGGCATATTGACTTGCAACACTATGCAAACCTTAAATGTTGAGTGTTGTCCTGAGTTGAAGAAACCTCTCTGTGCACCCCAGCTGAAGGTTTTGAAAATTATTGAATGCAATTGTAAGAACCTATCTTTGTTTGGTTTATTTTACAATTTCCAAAACCTTGAAGAGATTCAAGTTAGCTATTGTGAGGAGATGGAGGAGATATTAGTAAGAGAAGGAGAGACAAGTGAAGCAAGTAATAGAGGCATCACACTCCCAAGGTTAAAAAAGCTGGGGTTGGGATATTTGCCTAAGTTAAATAGAATTTGTAAGGAGTTGGTTTGTGAATTGCTCCACACTATAGAAGTAGAGAATTGTCCACTGCTGAAGAAGCTTCCATTTTCCGCGAGTAATGTACCGCCATCTCTCAAACAAATCAATGGACAGAAGGAATGGTGGGATGCACTGGAGTGGGATGATTTGAACCTCAAAACTCTCCTCCAACCATTCTTTTGTTCAAGGTGATGATGAGGAAGAGGCAAGCTCAAACAAGAGAAGATTGATACGGCCTCCATTAGCTATGCCAAATTGCCAACACAAGGTGAGTTTTTTAAGCTTCACCACCATTTCTCTTTCGTTAATTTTCTGTTTTAGTTGGTATGTAGCATGGTATTAAAACTCGGCCGATACCAATACATATCGGTTTTGTTGAGAACTGATACCGATACCACCCAGATACAGGTATTGGGGTGGTATCGTTATCAATGTTGGTACCAGGCTGATACAGGTCAGTATCTGCCAATACTAACCAATATGATTATCTTGTTTTTTTTTTGTCTTTGCTTTTTTGTTTTTGAAAAAAAAGAGACTGATTCGGTATTGATGATATTGTATCTGTATTGGCTGATACGTCTTGGTCTAAGATGTACCGATACCTGATATTGATACTGATACCTTGGTAAATAGTAACCAACCTGTTTGCTCTAAAAAACCGAATTGGTCTTTGATTCTATACTTGTTACACGATTTTGGCACCACTTGGTGCCATGTGGCTCATAGGGCCTTCATATAGATTGGATTAGCCTTAACACTGCATAAAAAGCTATCTCTATTAAGAGATTAAGATGCTCAAAGTGCTAGAAAATGCATGGCCTGGAGATTTGGACAATAGCATGGTGGCTGTCATTTTGTAGCGCCTTTAGGCTTTTAATTAGATGGAACAAATACTTTTACGATGCAATCTTAAGATAGATATGATCTATATGATGCACTGTGAACCATGTGATATGATGTGGTGACAAAATGGTGCCACATGCCACATATAGGGAATCAATTAGTCTTGAAATCAACCATATCACGACTGATACGGATATGCGGTATTGTTGAAACCATATCAGCCTTTCTTTCAAAAAAACAACAAAGTAACAAAAAATATATATTAGTCAGTATCAGCCGATACTGACCCGAATCAGCCCTATACTGATAATGATCTTGATACCACCCCGATATCTGTATCGGTATATCGACCAAGTTTTGATACCACGCCTCCAACACTCGTGGGTCAATCTCATTTAACCAAAATGGCTGAGACTCAAGATGTGCACAACTATTTATGGGCATTCAAATAATCAAAAGTACACTTTTATCTTTCATTTATTTTAGGCTCCATCGTGTGATAAGCTTGCTCATAAACTTATGTGCATCTGGTGGAGAAAGATTGACTTGTGCACTGCTCTTGGTGTTTGGGTCAGCAACCTAATATCATTTCTTATGGGTTAAGGGTTTGTATACTACAAAAAATAAGACTATTAGCGACAGTAAAAAACTATGGGTATTAACAAAAAACTGCCGCTACTACTCCTGTCGCTACCAAAAACTACCGCTACGGCCCTTAACATCACGTGCCGCTGAAACATCTTATTTTTGTAATGGTATAAGTAACCACCTCCTTCACTCTTGAGAGTTAACCGGTCATGTCAATGATTCTGTACGCAGGACACCATTTTAGCACCAGGTGGTGTCATATAAATAATTTGTATTGGTTTCATTCTAAGATTGCATCAAAAAACTATCTGCATTCTGTGAAATAGAGCCTAAGAAACTCTACTAAATGAATGACTACCATGCGATTATGCAAACTTGTTTTAGTCGTTTATTTTCTTCTGAACTTGTAGACACAGGGTAGAGATATTTATTTTATGCAATCTCGAGACTGAATCCGAGTGATATGACATGTGAACCTCATGGAACAAAAAATGGTGCCACGAAGACACAATCAATATGACCCTATGCCGTCTGATTGATTGATTGGTTGTGAAAGGGGGCATCATCTATTAGGTTTTTTGTTGTCTTGAGATCCAGGAATTCGGCTTTTAAAAGGATGTAGGGCCTAAAAGGCACCTCATAAATTGAAAGAATCAATCTCAGATTTTTGGGAGAGGCCGGCGGGACCTAGGTGTGAAGGCAAGTGCTGTCTGCCCAAAGCCATGTGTTGCAGGTTCGAATCTGAATCAGCACCTCTCCAAAATATGGGTAAGGCTGCTACTATCTACCTCTCAAATGCCCAGCTAGTTAAAAGGAGAGGCTTGTGCACTAGGTGCAACATTTAACTTCATATTTTTGGTGTTTGTTTTTGCTAGATCTATTGTTACGATCTATGATAACCTAATGATTCATTCTCATGTGTCGCCAAGTTTAACCTAGTACATGTGGTTCGTATGGTGTATGATTGGATAACACTGATACACAAGTGTTTTTGTTTTACAAGGAGTCTATTTCTAAAAGCTATTTGCTTGATGGTTGACCACGTTTTCTTTCGTGATTAACCACCAAAACTTTGATGGTTGACCACGAAAAGAAACGTGGTTAACCACCTTTGGTTTGGTGGTTGACCATCATTTATAAGACGGTCAACCTTGAGATTGCTTACGTAAAAATGAGTCTTTCTTATTTCTTTTAGGGTTTTAAAAATGTTATATAAATACTCTCTTTATGAGACTCCTTGTTGATTATCTCTCTCTATACAAAATTGCTCAGCCGTTCCAAGAGAGAAGATAACCTATTGCCTTTGAAATTATTTATCAGATCTTCATTGTGATTCAAAGGCGTTTAGATTTGCTTTTATCTTTTTGAAGAATATTGTGCTTGAGATCTCAAGCGTCTATTGGTTTGTAGAATCGAGTAACCATAGTGGAATCTGAGGTGCTATTGTGGCTCATCTGAACACGAGTGGACCATCGTGCAACTCGGTAGTTGAAGGGGACAAATCGGGGATCTATAAGAACGTGTAGCGGAATCTAGCGTTGTGGTTTGGGAAGGTTTGATAGGACTAGTGTGTCTGCATTCATTCGGTACTTTTTGTAACCTTTGAATTCATAGTGCATTTGTTTCCTTAGATCTGTTATAGATCTCGTGATTTTTTCCCTTTTAGATTTTCCACGTTAAAATTTCGTGTGTTGTGGTGATTGCTTTATTTTTATTATTTATTATCTATATCATCGCTAGTCAAATCTAGGATATCCGAATTTCAGTTTCCTTTTAGGCCTTTAGAATTTTTCTACAACTAGCCAAGGGCTCATTTTAGATAATGAACCCTTTCTTGTCTGTTGTTCAGTTGTTCAGTGAATGGACCTTGAGGCATGGACATACTTTAAAAAGTAAGCACATCTCAAAGTCCAAATAAATGCAATGCTGTCAAGATGTTGGCTCATTTATATCTATATATCACTACCAAAAATTAGACCATTAGCAGCACCAAAAATTGCCGCTGTTAACAAAAAAACTACCGCTGCTAGTCTTGTTGCTATTGAAATAAGTTTTTTTGTTAATAGCGGTAGTTTTTTGTGCCGCTAATAGTCTTATTTTTTGTAGTGTTACGACGCACGCATCCAAGGGTTGAAATAGTGTCACATCTACCTAAAATATTAGGTTTTGCTTTCCTCTCAGCTACAACATTGAGACTAAGTATATAAGCTGCGCTTGTAACTTATAAAATCATCATTCACTTTCTCCATCAACCTTTGTCGGCTGAGAGCTCAAGTAGGCTAGGGTTAGCACTTTCTCCGTCAACCTTTGATCACCGCTTTTTCCATTTTTTCTTCTCTCTTACCTTAGCACATGCTGGCTAAACCTTTGGTAAGCATTTATGTATAATTTTATTTCAGTTTTGTAATAGGTCAGTAAACATTGGGATTTGGTGTTGAGCTATTGCGCACAAGGCTGCTGCTTTGAGGGATTTCATTGTTAATAACAACAAATCAGTGGAATCTTTATTTGAATGCTTACTCAATCTGTTAATTTCCTATTTATCCATAGTTCTGTTCAGGCTATAGCATACATTTAGGATTTGAGCTTATTAAAAGGGCCATGGAAGCTTGAGCGTGATGCCCTAGCACCATGGTAGCAGACAATAGTTTTTGTGTTCTGTTTTAGTATTTGTGGGAAAGGGAACCTCTGTGGATAGCCTGTGACTATTTGAGTGGACAAACTATTGCCCTAGGGCAAACTTGGTCACAGATCTGAGATGGATTCTCTTTCTCTGCACTTGGACTTGTAGCTTGGTGAGAGATTGGGCAGAAATAGATTCTCCCTTATTTTACTTGATCGCCATCAGATGTTAGAATTGGCTTCTCTGTAGTAATTGCAGCTGTGAGGACATTTGAATTGCAAGCTATTTTTAAGCAATAAATTGTTGATATAAAGCCTATTTAACTCTATAAGTCTTTTGGTTCCACTAGATTCTCAATCGGATTTGTGGTTCTAAGTTTTGCCCGTTCACTTAACCTTTAGATCTTTTGATTGCCATCTGAGCTTCCTAGATTTAACACTCCTATGGATGCCAGCAAGGTCCGTGCGCAGATCAAGGGAGCTCGAAGCACTGGTAGACATAATGTCTGCAATAGTATTCATGGCCTGATTTGATCCATTGGATGAGGTTTGATCAGCTTACTCCTTTGGATTAGATTAGCAATTTCTGGCTTGATCAATGAGATTTGACAGACTCTATAGGATAGACTGTGGTCATTTGAGTGGATAGACTATAGTCTTAAGAGCACCCAAAATGGCATGGGTTAAGTTGGATACTTGCACCTTATTGAGGTTAGTAATAGCACTTCAGCAAGGACTTGCTGCAGAGAGAGCCCTAAATCTGAGTTGCATAACTAAGTGACCTTTTAACCTAAGCTGCTTACTTCTCACCTTTTTTTCCTTATTTTAATACACCATCATCCCCTTCTTTATACCCTTTCTTAGGATAGGACTGCACTCTATTTCTTTCTTTAGGTAATTTAGTGTAGGTGTGACACCCAACTCTTTTTCTTTTGGATTGTCAAATTTGTAGCCAGATCTAGAGGCTTACTATTATAGCCCATTTTGGGTTCTAGATCAATTTCTCTATGGGATAAACTCTTACTTATCAAAACTTGCTATAACATGCCCTATATCTTGCAGGTCTGTGTGTATTTTTTTAGACTTGTTATTTTATATATTTTTTTTAATCCGCCTTTGATTTACTTTTGCTAACACATTCTTATCACTTGTTTCAAATAAAGTTAGCAGCAAGCATCTAAAATATCATATCAAGTTTTTGGCATCGTTGTCGAGAAATTTTGATCTTTTTAGTAGACCTGAGTTGTATTATATAATATTATATTGTATTTTAGAAAATTCTTTATAGTTGTGCCATAGTAGGATAAAAGTACTACTGATTCTTTGTGAATTTTGTAGAATTGGACAACAGCAGAAGGGAAAAACTCGAGCTGTAATGGGAGTCTAGCTAGCTCTATTTGCACTTCTTTTACCCTGAAGTTAGTCCCTTGATTTTGAATTCCTTGTAATTCATTTAGTGTAAATTTATTAAGTTGTTATTTTAGTTTAGAAATTCTTTGAGTGTTGTAAGCATTTTCCTTACTTGCTGAGGTTATGGGTGTATGCTTGGAAGACGGTCCGTAAACCCTGTGTTGGAACCTCCAAATCCTGTGGTTGAAAGGATCCTTAGACCAAGAAACACCCCACAAGGCCCTACTATTGAAACTGAGCAAGCTAACATGGCTGAGAGGCAAAGAACCTTAAAGGAATACAATGCACCAGGGGAGTACACCTCTCCCTTCTGCATACAATTCCCTTCAGTGGAGGAAACTATGAAATCAAAGCCTCCACCATCAATATGTTGCCATCCTTTCATGGGCTTAGTCAGGAAGATCCTTACAAGCACATCGACCAATTTTTGGCACTTTACACCACTTTCAATATTGCTGGCTTGGGGCCGGAGGCCACTAAACTGAGGCTTTTTCTTGTTTCTTTAAAGGACAAAGCCAGCACATGGTTCTCTAAGCTCCCAGCCAACAGCATAAATACATGGAGTGACCTCCAAAGCCAATTCCTGGCTAAATTCTTTCTCATAAACAAGACCAGCCAGATGAGGACATGTATTTTGTCATTTACTCAGTGTGTGTATATATATATATATATATAACATGGTATCTGATCTCTTAGAGCATTAAGTCCCCGAGTACATGCAACACTTGCAAATCACACGTATCAGTAAGGATCAAAATTTCGGGTATCATTTCAGTTTTGGAGGGGATTGAAACCAAAATATTGGACCAAAATTTCGGCCGAAATTTCGCCAAAACTTCGGGTCCCATACAAAAATGACCAAAATTTCGGTCCAAATAATCTTTTTGGTGGGGACTGAAACCAATAATTTCGGCCGAAATTTTGGTCATTTCAGCCGAAATTTTGATCATTGCGTACTAGTTAGTAAGGATAAATCCCTGAGTGGCCAACAAGTGGTGGGATTTGAACTCAGAACCACCAATTCTGATGGGGTGGTCCTATCCACTGTGCCACCTCTTGTGGGTTGTTGGCTCATTGTCTAGGATGTCTGCAATGAGCCCTTGGTTCACAGTCGACAAATTCTTTCTTTTAGTTATTTGTCATTTGTGGTTTCACACATAGATCTATCAACACAGTTTTAAAAGTGTTTTTAGCTTTTCGATTTGTGAGTTTGAAATTTTAGATTACTTGGATGAGAGTTTCCAGATTTATATAATCTGTTTCAAAGTGGCATGCAGTCTAAACAAAGAGAGATTCAAAAACTTTTTCTCTGATATAGGGTAATGGAACCATTCCCAATTAAATTGGAATGGGTCACAGATTAGGTTCATGTGGTACTATGTTTCATCAAGTGTCACTTGATGCGAAAGACCCGATGTAAAAAATTGGTGGATCGGAGATTGCATTGAAAAGTAAGTCCAAGTGGTCAAGCTCTAAATGACTAATAATATTTAAAGGTATCTATTCATTTTAAAGACATTTGATCTCTTTGAATCATATGATCGAGATTTTTTTTATGTAATTTTTTACCTACCAAATCTTTACATGATTTCCTTCGCATCAAGTGATACACTTTGAAAAAGGATTGTGACACACACATACCCCATCAGTGATATGTTCCAATATAGATTGGGAAGGGTTATGATTCCAAAATAGGGACAGCCTATTTGTAAGAAGGGTTATGATTCCAAAATAGGCTGTCCCTTCTTGACATTTTTTTTTTTTTAGAAACTGGTTGACAATTTAATCATATGAATTAAATTATTTTTATAGCCTTGCTTGAGAGGAGATTCAAAGTCCTTGATATTTGGGAATGCCACTAGATCCATCATTGGTAGAAGCATCACCGCGCTCACTCCAATTCACAAGAGAAGATGAAGACCACTAAAGACCTAAAGGAAAATCATGAGAAGGGATATGGAGGATTGAGAAGTTGCGGTGCTTTTAGTATTGATCGGGAACGAGTGCAAAAATAGGACTGGCATGGTGAACCCAAAATGGGATGAGGATGTAATGAAGATAATGATGAAGAATTAATATTGAAAAAACCTTTCTCTTGCTCATGTGTAAATTATTATGTAAGAGCTGGATTAGGTTCAAACAGTTTTAGCTTATTATTCTAATTTGAATGGTTTGAGGAAAACATGATTTTTATGATTTTAGACAAAAATGCTCATCTTGTAGGGGCTCCACATGGCACCTATCTAGAGATTGGGTGTCACGACAATATTTCTAAAGACTATTGGGAACCCTAAAAAAAAATCGGGCATGATCAGATGCATATCCACTATAAAAATGCAGTCAAAGGTGTTGCGGCTATCCTATCTTTGACGCACCAAATGATAGAGTAAAAAAGTCTGAATTATTAACTTTTTTAATTATGCGCGACAGGCCTGATCAACCCAAAAGGGGTGTTATTTTAAGTTGCAGGGTAAAGTTCGAAAAAATATAAGAACATCTTTTTCTAAAACTTTTCAAAGAAGGATAATATCCTAAAACTAATTGAAAGTAGGCATGCTTTTCTAATTTTCTCAAATCAAAATAGGTAATGCAAAAAATTTATAAGACATTTGGAAGCAAGCCAGAAAGAAGCTTAGGTATAACTCATGAACTAATGATTCCTTCGAATTTCTTATTAGAATAGTCTCACATTGCCTGTCGGCTCAGAGGTTTTGGGCTATACATTATCTGCGCACTCCTCACCTTACAAATTGGTTTTGTGAGGTGAGTTAGGCCCATGGAATTCTACATTTCTTCCATGGAATTCATTAGGGGTGTATTCGGTACGGTTTGGTCGGTTTTGGACCAAAATCACAAACCAAATCGGTCTAATCGGCTTCTAGATTTTCAAATCAAACCAAACCGTCCAACTCTTAAACCAAACCAACCCGATTCAATTCAGTTCGGTTTGGTTTGGTCGGGTTCAGTTTTCTTATAAGTTCTACTTGCACATCAAAATTTTTTGAACTTCTGAACCTGTTTTCCTATAAGTTCTACTTTACCACTTTAGGATTTAGGAATAGGCTAAAGTCAAGGGTAGAGTTTTATATAAAAATATACATTTTACTTAAATGCCCTTTAAAATTAATCAAAACCCCTATATATTTATATACTTACAAACTACATTCAGTTTGGTTTCGGCTTGGGAAGGCTTGGAACTTAAACCAATCCAAACTTTTCGATGTGCTGAAAATTAATGGTTGAATGACTAAGAGTGTTAGTGGTAATGTAATTACCTAAATCAATTGCAGAGATCTTTTACTGAATTTTCGAGGGCGAAAATTCTATGTAATGACCTAAATTTTTGTCAATGATGAATCGAGGACGCTTCAGAAGAATGCGACTACCCTTGTTAGAGACTCTTAAGTAATCATACCGCTTCGAATAAGACCCAATTTTCGAGGAAGAAAATTCTTTAAGGTGGGAAGAATGTAATAACTTGAAATTTTCAAAAATGTTGAGTCGTCGACTTTTGACGAATTGCGATTTTTTGACTGATTAGACCCGAGTCAAACATTTGACCTAAGTAATGTGGCCTCAAACCCCACTTGTAATAGTTGGAATTACACGCAAAGATATTAAATCCCAACTCGTACCTATATAGAGCATATTGTGACGGGGCCAATACTTGAGCTTGCAACATGGTGCTTGGGGCACGACATGTGGTGCCAGGAGGGCACACGACATGGAGGCCAAGAGGGCCTTGTGACGTGGTCGCGCTGCGGGGATGCGACATGGTTGCATGGGGGGGAAGACGCGGGAGCGATACGAACGCGACACAGCCAAGGTGGGCTAGCGATGCAGGAGGCGTTGCGATATGTCAAACTAATAGGTTTGAGGTTCTCCTGCCATTCGGGTCGAATGACTGTTTTACCCTTCTATGTGGGAGAGTTGGTGGAGACTGCTTCCCACCCACACGGGGCCTTGAGTTGCCAGAGGGGGGGCAAGTGTCTCCTAGGCCTGAAAGGGTGGGCCTAGGACGTCGACGCAGCGATGCCGTGTGGCACCCAAGGGAGGTTGATGTATGACTCCGGACTACGCGTCGCAGTGCATACGGCTGGGCAATCTCAGGAGAACACCAATGTTGCGTGGGACTCAGTTGAGCATGACAGTACGTGGGCCAAGGATGAACGGTGCTAGTAATTCGGAACACATACGAAGGCAAGCTGCATGGGACTCAGTTGAGCACGCGAGTGCGAGACACAAGGCTGTGGGCTTGGTTTGGTGTATGAGCAAGACATGGTGGCATGGGGAGCTGCATGCCAAGACTGTTGCGAAGTGAGGTATTAGTGCAGTGCACAGGGTGAAGCTTGAGCAGGCTAAGTTTAGCACAGTGGTGCAGATGACGTGTTGTAAGGGGCACAATAAGCTGGGTGGTAGGCCGCGAAACAGTGGTAACCACGTTGGGGGAGTTCCCGTCCTCTAAGCGGGTGGTGTTAGAGCTGATGTGTAGATGGGTTGACTTCGTTGCATGCGGTAGCGAAACACCGCGCGGGTTGAAAGCACTTCGAAGGACGCCCCGCAACTGTTGGTATCAGAAATAGGCTGACCTAGCGCAGCGGGCGTTAGGTGCCGCATGGGACTGAGGTTGCAGAAGTGCGACCCTGTGATAATATGCCCGTTTGTGCATGTTGCACACGAACCCGAGCCCAATAACCCAACCTGTCATGTGGCACCCAACCAAATATACGTATTTGGCAAGGCATACGACGCACGTTGTATGGTTTTAGAATGTTTTATTTTACATTAGAAGTGTACATTTGGTGCTAAGGAATGGTATATTTGATTGGGCCGACTATTTGAGTTAACTTTGAGTCTTTGGTAGGTGAACTAAGACTTAACTTGGGTGTGCTAGCTCCACACCGGACCAAACCTCCATGTAAATAATAACTAACATCTCAATGGATGTTTTAACTTCGCAAGCGAACCAAAATCATTGTATTGGACTAACGCACACACAAGTTGGTGTGTGTGTTTCACAAGGGAACTAGGCCCAAGTATAAGTTAAAAGAGGCTTCTCACGTAAGCCATTGAGGCTACTTGGGTTTACAAGTGAGATTAGATCTCATTTTAACCCTTGATGAGAAATTCGTGCGCCGACTATCGGTGCGCCAACTTCACACCGAACCAACCCCCACTACATAAGTCAAGCCTCTCACGTGGGCTTCATTGGCTTGCAAAACTTGAGAGAAGAGAAAGAGAAGAAAGCTCCATCTCCTTGCCCTTCTCCTTCTTCTTGAGTGTTGATCTCCCTCTCTAGATTCAACTTCTTCTTCGATTCACTGCAAGAGATCTTTGGAGCGAACATGATCAAGAGTGTGAAACCCTATTCTCCCAAACCCTCTTTCATTTGAAACCCAAATACCGTTTGTAAGTTTGTTTGTCACAATCATGACTCAAAAACAGTATTGCTCCGTAAGAAAAGGGTTTTGCCAAGTAAGTAAGTAAGTAAGAAAAAGTTTTCTCGTTTTGGACCCACGGTCGTCCGTAGTGAACTTACGGACGTCCGTGACCACGGACGACCGTGAGTGATTCACGGACGTCTTATATATTTGGACTTTTTCAAAAGCCCGATCAAAATATTTTCGAGTTTAAATTTTTTCTGGTCCATTTTCAGTCATGGAGATTACCTACCATTCTTGTTTATATTCTTAGATCTCTTTGATGGTAAAGTGTTTATGTAAGGCTATTGTATAAGGCTTGTTTGAAACAAGTGAACCTTTGAAAGCGGAGGTTGATGGTAATGGTTACTATGGATAGTATGATGGAGAAAGGCTATTGTGTTTGGTGATTGGAGTGCTAGGGTATATCATTCCAAATAAGAGTAAAGTTTTCTTTTATTATTCATAGTGAATTTTCTTTTGGATCTGAGATAGATCCCGTGATTTTTGCCTGTGATGGGTTTTCCACGTTAAAAATGTCTTGCGTACTTTATTTTGATTGTGTGATAGTTGTGAGTAGACTTTAATTGATAAATATAATAGATAATATTTATAAATCATAATTTTCCAAATTTCAATTGGTATCAAAGCCTGGTCACTTGGTAAATTTTAACAAATTAAGTGTTATGTCTAATTTGGGATATCACGATCTTCCGAGAGAAGGTGCATCTACTGCTAGACCTCCTCTGTTTGATGGCTCTAACTATCCTTACTGGAAGGCAAGGATGAGAGCATTTTTAAGTTCACTTGATCCTCACATTTGGTATTCTATTGAGGACGGATGGTCGCCACCAACTACGACCTCTGTTGTCGATAATATACCACATACTACTATTAAACCAAGATCTTTATGGGTGATCAGGAATATGATAATCTTGGTTATAATTCCAAGGCCCTAAATGCCTTATTTGGAGCAGTTACTGCTTCTGAGTTTCGTCGAATAAGTACTAGCATCATAGCCAAAGATGCATGGAAAATTCTTGAAACCACATATGAAGGAACTCCTCAAGTAAAGATTTCCAAACTTCAAATGCTCACTTCTCAATTTGAAAATCTTCGCATGGATGACGATGAAAAATTTTCGATTTCTATATTCGCTTAAATGATATTGTAAATGGCTCATTCAATTTAGGAGAACTGTTTCTAATACTAAAATTGTGCGAAAATTCTCAGGTCTCTACCTAAAAGATTCAGATCAAAAGTTAATGCTATTGTTGAATCTAAAGATGTTGACAATCTAAATTTAGATGAACTCGTTGGGTCATTACAAACTTATGAATATGAAATTCAAGATAATCATGTCACCAAAAGTGTTGCATTTAAATCATCTAAGGTTGAATCTGACTCTAGCAGTGATTCTGATAATTCAGATGAACTTGCTTTATTTGTTAAAAATTTAAAAATTTTATAAAATAAGAAACAACCTTTTAAAAATTTGAAAGTAATGAAACTTTTAAATCATTTGAGAAAAAACCTAAAAGGACTCTCGACATTACTCAATGTTTTAAGTGTCATGGTTATGGACATTACGCTAATAAATGTCCTAGTAAGAAAATTGATAAAGGAAAATCCAAAGCCTTGGCTTCACATGAGATTGAAATATCAAATGAGACATCTTGATGAATCAATCTAGTTCTTATGGTTTTAGAGCTTTTATTGCATCTATTGTAGAAACTAATACTTCTCATATTGAAAGATTCTATTGCTTCAATCTCATCTTCTAATCAAATTGACTGTGATGTATTGGATATAACAAATGCCTATAGTGAACTTTATCAAGAATCAATACATCTAACTAAAGAAAAATCAAATTAATCAAAGAAGTGGTGAGTTAAAAATATTATAATAAATCTCCAAGAGAATATAAATTCTTTCACTCCAAAATTTATAGAACAAGAAAATAAAGTAAATGCCCTTATTGAAATAAATGCAAACCTAAAAAGGGAACTTGATTTTATTTCTGAAAAATATTCAAACATTTACAAGACTAATGAGAAAATGGAGAAATTACTCAGCGGTCAAAGAACAACAGACAAATCTGGTATTGGATATCATCATGTAGTAAATAAAAATCTAAAACCTAATGTAAATCATGTTCCAAAATTTGTTAAAGAAATCAAATCTTCAAATACTAGACAAAAGGAAAATAATTTCAGATCTTCAAATACTAGATTTATTAATAAGAGAGTCCCAATCTGCTACACTTGTGGATGGAAAGGGCATACTTATGTGTATTGTCCATTTTACTTTGATTACTCTCAATTCTATGTTCCTAATTTCCAAACTTTTAAGAAAAATAAAGTCATTTCATTGAGTAGTACACATAAATATAAAAACAACCATGTGATTCAAAACAAATCACATCTTAAATACAAACGTGTTTGGATTCGCAAATCTGATTTGACTGCTCAAGTGGCACATATTTCACTAAAAGCAAGTGAATCATCTAAGTGGTTCCTTGATAGTGGATGCTCTAGGCACATGACTGGTGAGAAATCATTCTTCTCTCATCTTAGCCCATGCTCAGAAGGAAATGTGACTTTCGGTAATGGAAGTTCTTGTAAAATTACTGGAAGAGGAACAATTAATGCACCTGGATGTCCTAACCTAAAAGAAGTTCTTTATGTTGAAGGACTTAAGGCTAATCTCATTAGTATTAGTCATTTATGTGATGATGGAATGAATATTAATTTTTCAAAAATTTGTGCCTTGTTGATTCTAAAGACAAAATTGTTCTTCAAGGTATTAGATCTACCGATAACTGTTACACTTTTTGCGATTCTAATCAAAATAATTGTCTTATCTCTAAAACTAATGAGATCAACATCTGGCATCAGAGGCTTGGCCACATGAACAAACATGATCTTTACAAGTTAGCCTCTGATCAACTTGTTAGAGGTTTACCTAAATTAAGTAAACTAGATGGATCTATTTGTAGTGCTTGTCAAATGGGTAAGCAGACTGCGTTCCACAAAAAGTTAATATTCCTACTTCTTCTAGGATCCTTGAATTAATACATTTTGATCTAGTAGGTCCCATGAGAACAAGCAGTTTAGGAGGTAAGAAATATGTCCTTGTTATTGTTGATGATTTTTCTAGATATACTTGGGTTGCATTTCTTAGAGAAAAATCTCAAGCTTTTGCTGAATCTATCATCATTTCTAAGAACTCAAATTGAAAAAAATCTTGCTATAGTTCGAATTGGAAGTGACCATGGTAAAGACTCTGAAAATTGGGCTTTTGCAAAATATTGTGCTTCAAATGGAATAAAGCATGAATTTTCTGCTCCTCACACACCTCAACAAAATGGTGTTGTTGAAAGAAAAAATAGGGTTCTTCAAGAGATGGCTAGGGTTATGTTAAATGCTAATAATGTGGCTAAAATCTGTAATTTGAGGTCATTAATATCGCTTGCTATATTTCTAATCGAGAGTATACCTTAGACCAAACACTACTAAAACACCATATGAAATATGGAATGCTAAAAACCTCAAGTTAGTTATTTTCGCATTTTCGGTAGTGCTTGTCACATTTTACGAGATCGTGAATATCTTAGTAAATTTGATGCTAAAACCACTATGGTATTTTTCTTGGTTACTCTTTAAAACAGAGAGCTTATAGGGTTTTAATTTAAGAACTCTTGCATCATTGAATCGATTAATGTAGTTGTAGAAGATCAAAAATCGACTCCTCTTACATTTTAAATAGAGATATTGACGATGAAGTTTTTATTGTTCCTAATAATCATGAAAAATTAGACTAGATAACACGAGTTTATCGTATGATAGTGAAAATTCTACACACACCACATCTAATATCACCATGATATTAGTGTAGATATTCCTCTCAACAATATCTCGAGCATGAGTCTCGACATAGGCCTTCCTATGCTCGAGATATGAAAAATCATCCACCCTCGCTATCATTGGTGATTTATCCACTCAATTACTCACTAGAAAAAATTTAGAAATTTGTCAAATCTTCTCTCTCATGTTTGTTACACATCAAGTCTTGAACCAAAAATATTAAAGAAGCTCTTCTTGATGAGCATTGGAGTTCTTGCAATGCAAGAAGAGCTCACTCAATTCAAAAGAAATGATGTGTGGAACTTGTTTCTAACCTTCAAACATTAGAATCATCGGTACAAAATGGATTTTAAAAATAAAACCAATGAAGAAGGTAAAATCATTAGAAACAAAGCAAGATTGGTGGCTCAAGGGTACACCGGGTTGAAGGTATTGATTTTCATGAAACATTTGCTCCAAAGAGCTAGACTTGAGTCTATTCGCATAATCTTAGCAATGGCATGTCATCTAAAATTTAAATTATACCAAATGGATGTAAAGAGTGCTTTTTAAATGGTTTTTGGTGAGGAAGTATCGTAGAACAACCTAAAGGATTTGAAGATCCACATCATTCTCATGATGTATTTAAACTTAAAAGGCACTATATGGTTTGAAACAAGCACCTGCTTGGTATGAGAGACTCACAAAATATCTAATCACAAATGGTTTTAAACGTGGTAGTGTGGATAAAACATTATTTTGAAAGAAGAATCATCAAATTTAAGCATTGCTCAAATTTATGTTGATGACATTATTTTGGATCCACCTTAGACTTAAATGCTCATAAATTTCAAACTCTTATGAGCAATGAATTTGAAATGAGTTTATTCTGAATTAAATTGCTTCTTAGGTCTTCAAATCAAACAATGTTCCATCGGCATTTTCATTTCCCAATCCAAATATGCAAAAGAACTCAGAAGAAATTTGGCTTGAATCAAGTAAACCGCCTGTCCCCATGAGTACGTCGTTGAAATTGACAAAAGATGTAAATGGTAAAATGTAGTGGATACACTTTATCGAAGCATGATAGGTAGTCTTCTCTATCTTCGCTAGTAGACGGATATTGCTTACGGTGTGGGTATGTGCGCTAGATTTTGAGGCAGCCCCAAAGGAATCTCACCTAACTATTCTTAAACGTATCATTCGTTATGTTAACGGTACATTAGAGTTAGGTCTACGGTATCCCTCGATACCACATCTCATATCATTGGTTTTTCCGATTCGATTTGGTAACTCGATGATCGTAAAGCACAAGTGGTGGTTGTTTTTACATCGAAACCTGTTTAGTGTCGTGGCTCAAAGAAAACAATCTTCCGCTTCTTTATCCATCACAAGCGGAATATATTTCCCGTAATGGGTGCACTCAATTATTATGGATGAAGCAAATGTTGTCAGACTATGGGATTTCTCAAGGTGTAATGACCTTGTTCTGTGATAACACCAGTGCTATTTGTATTTCTGAAAATCCTGTACAACACTCTAGAACAAAACACATTGATATTCGACACCACTTCATACGTGATTTGGTGGAAGAAAAATTATATACGTACATACACACAATTACAATTAGATATTTTTACAAAATCGTTGGATTTTGATCGATTTGAATTTCTTCGAAAATCCATTGGTTTATGCTTAATCGATTAATCATTATTTCTTCAATTGTATATATATATATATGCATATATTTTTTTACATAGCTTTCATTTTATTTTGTGTAATACGGTCTAAATTTTCATTTGTCTACATTTGGTAAAATATTCTAAAAATGCATTTGTACTATCTTGAATTGATTCGATTGGCTGATATTCTGTATCATCAAGGTAGGTTCTTATTATTGTTAGTATATAAAGGAATTTTTTTTAAAATTAAATTGTCATTGCAACAATCTTATGTTTTGAGTATATGTTGAATTTTAGCTTTCTGGTTAAAATAATGTTCTGTATTATTCTGATCTATCTTACACTTTGCCTTTTCAACTCGAGTTAATAAGCCCGTGGAGTATTCTATACTTAATGCCCTAAGTCAACTGAATTAGGAGTCATTGGCCTAACCCTCGCTATATGGGTTGAATAGAAAGCAAGTAAATTTCAGATTGAATATTAAATTTTTTTACTCTACCTTGTAGCCTAATTGACCTGAGCTAGTAAAATCGTTGGGATTTCTTAAAATCTATTGCCCTAAACTAACTAGTTGGGAGTCAATATTCTAACGCTCATTAAAAAGGTCTTTTTAGAAAGCTTAAAAAGGTTTGAGTATCTTTTACTTAATGGAGAACATTTTAAAAAAAAAAAAAAAAAAAAAAAAAGTCTCAATATAAATTCAATATATGTTGATGTTGCAATTACCGTTGATTTTTTTAAAAATCTTCCTTTATTAACTATTTTATTTAAAAATATATATATATATATATATATATATATATATATATATATAAAAGGATGATTTTTTCAGCTCCTCAAATTGATTCCTATGCGTTTTTAGGATATTTTAACACTTACAAATGAAAGTTTTAAGTATTATACATGTAAAAAATAAAATAAAAAAATTTCACGGACGTCCGCAAATATGCTCCTTCACTGCCTCTACCCTCACGGACGTCCGAAGTTTGAGGCGCTCACTGTCATTTTTATCACGGACGTCCGTGAGCCACAACGGACGTCCGGAATACGAATCGTCTCAAAGAGTCAAACGGTCTTTTCGCCGTTACTTTAACTGACAATTGTCATTAACTCACGGACGTCCGTGCATGTCAACACACTAGGTAACAAATAAACGGTTGATTTTAAATTTCACGGATATCTGGTTCATCCACGGACGTCCGTAGAACCAGCACGGACGTCCGTCCAAATTTTTTTTAAAACCGCCATTTCGACCGCCTCTCTCATTTTTTTCACTCAAAATTTTTTTTACTTTTATAACATGTCGCTCCATAGGAAAAATTCAAAAAAAGCTAAAGCTTCTTCCTCATCTTCATCGCCTGAACTTCAACGTTTTCCGTCTAAAAGTCATGAAGAACGATTTCAACGTCTTTTTATTACTCGAAATCTGATAGTTGAACGGGTGGTTCTTGAAAATTTTCTTCGAGATCATGATTTGTATGACATGTTTGCGTCTAGAGGTTGGCTTCCACTTCTTTCTCTAACGGCTCGCTTACACCGATGTAGTTCGGTGTTTTTATCTGAATCTCATCAACGCCACGATTGTAGAGAATAGGACGGAGTGTTATGCAGTCACCTATGTTTATGGTAAGCAAATCTCTTTCTCTCCTTCAATTATTTCTGAAATTTTAGGCATTCCGTTAAATGAAAATGGTTATAGGTATCCTGTTGATGAAAGTCAAATTCAATCTCTGTTTAGTCCTTCAACCGTCTATGACCATAGCGACCGCCTGCCTCAACTCACCATGAGTTATGTGCATTATTCTTCTTTGAAAATCAAATTTCAATGGCTTTCGCCATCGTTCTTTTGCTACTCTTACACCAAGAGCGGGCAATAAAGATCAAGTGCGTTGGGACATTATTTATCTAATGTTCTGTTAGACCAAATCGTCCCTTATGTGTGTCTTCTATTATTTTGAATTCATCGTTAGCATGAGGGATGATACCTCTAAAATGTCTCTTCCATTTCCTCTACTTATTAGTAAGATTGTTGAGTCCCAAATGACTCTTCCCCATTTCATCTACATCTAGAGCAATGGCACCTTTAGGTAAGTTAAAGAAAATAGGCAAAGAGTTATCCTAGATTTACGATGTTGAATTGCTCGATGAAACATCTCGATGAGGATGAGCTCAAGATATTCCGCTCAACAAGACCTTCCTCAAGCTCTGATGCTCCTCCACCGGTTCCTCCTGTATCGGGTTCCACAGGTCATTATTATGATCAACATTTTGATAGGATGCATCTTGAGATGCAACATATGCATTCAAATTCAACATTTATCTAATCGGATTGAAACAGATTTAATATCTATGGGGAGCAAATTTCTTCGCTCCAAATGACCATGATTGGCGGTTTTGAAGCAATGATGAATCGCTTCAATAGTGTTTTCCTCCTCCGAGCACACTTCCGCCTCGAATGATGATTTCTTTGTTATAAAGCGTAGCTCGTGGTTTAATTTTTTTGGTTTAATATTGTAATGAAAAAACTTCATCTGATGTACATGCTTTCCATATTATGTGAAGTTATGTTTATCTATTAAATTACTTAAATGTTTCATATGATGGAAATAATGCTTTAACATTTAAGTTTCACTTCAACATTTATCTTAAATTTACCTTTGTCACATTATGATAAAAAGGGGGAGATGGTTTATTATATTTCACTTGTGTTATTAACGTGTTCTTTAGTTATTTGAACAGGTGAAGAGCTTCAATTCAAAGATCAATGTAGTATATAGGTTTAAGGTTTCATTTTGACTTGGCAAATAGTTAGGGGGAGCAACTAGAGTTGTAATTTACGCATTTACATTCTAGATTGATGTATAGGACTTACAAGAGAATTGAATGTATTTTTTTATCGGTCTTGTAAACTGTTTTTTTATCATGACTGTGACAAAGGGGGAGATTGTAAGTTTGTTTGTCACAATCATGACTCAAAAACAGTATTGCTCCGTAAGAAAAGGGTTTTGCCAAGTAAGTAAGTAAGAAAAAGTTTTCTCGTTTTGGACCCACGGTCGTCCGTAGTGAACTTACGGACGTCCGTGACCACGGACGACCGTGAGTGATTCACGGACGTCCGTGCCCTAAAAACTTATATATTTCGGACAGTTCGGGCAGTTTCAAAACTGATCAAAATATTTTCGAGTTTAAATTTTTTCTGGTCCATTTTCAGTCATGGAGATTACCTACCATTCTTGTTTATATTCTTAGATCTCTTTGATGGTAAAGTGTTTATGTAAGGCTATTGTATAAGGCTTGTTTGAAACAAGTGAACCTTTGCAAGAAACGGAGGTTGATGGTAATGGTTACTATGGATAGTATGATGGAGAAAGGCTATTGTGTTTGGTGATTGGAGTGCTAGGGTATATCATTCCAAATAAGCACTGTAAAGTTTTCTTTTATTATTCATAGTGAATTTTCTTTTGGATCTGAGATAGATCCCGTGGTTTTTGCCTGTGATGGGTTTTCCACGTTAAAAATGTCTTGCGTACTTTATTTTGATTGTGTGATAGTTGTGAGTAGACTTTAATTGATAAATATAATAGATAATATTTATAAATCGTAATTTTCCAAATTTCACCGTTGACTCCCCTTTTGATCATCCCCTTTTGCGAAAGAGAGTCTTAATTTATTGTGTGCATAGGGAGGATTCAATCCACACCCTTACAATCGAAAGGAAATGAGAGTTTTGAATCACCGAGAAGAAACGAGGATTTCGTGTCAAATCTGTAGGTTTTGATAGTTGTGAAACGTGTGTGCATGTGATTAGAAGGTGAGATTCGATTTAATTTGGTTGGAATTTAGTTTAGATGTGATTTAGGAGTGATTAGAATGTATAGAAATGAGTTTTGATCGATTGGGATGGAAGAGAAAGAATCCCAAACGAGTTCTAAAGCTGTCAAATTCGATCCATCAAATTTGAAATCGATCGATTGGATTTTATAGAATAGGGAAGTAAAAATTTATTGGAAAATTTGATTGATCAATTTTGAAATTTGATCGATCGAATTTGAAACTCGAATGATCGAAATTGGAAATCGATCGGTCGAAATTGACTGAGCGTACCAACAGTGCTTCAGTTGATCATAACTTTTTACTCCGAATTCGAATTGACACGATTCTTAAGGCGTTGGAAAGAGGATAACGATACCTACAACTTTCATAAATATAAAAATTGATGAATCTAACATTTTAAAGGTCAAAATTTTATAGAAAGTTACATCAAATTTTAGGTTAGCACAAACTTGTCTGCTTCTGCATCGTTTTGAGAAAATGCTTAAATATGTCTAAGTTATTAGTCATTAGAGTTAGTCGTTGATAAGGACTAACTCTAATCACTAATAAAAATCTTGGTGTCGCTTTGAGAGGCTCTGAGCTTAAGGTAGGGAAAACTCTATACCATGTGTATTTGATACATCTAGTATGTGAATTATGATATGATGTGGTTTGTCAGCAATTACGGTTGAGTTTTGCATAAGCTTTTGAAATAAGAATGTGTGAGTGCGTGTGTGATTTGAGAAACGTGTTTTGGGAAAAATGTGTTAAATATGTGCGAATCTTTCAAGGTTCATTCAAATATTGTGATATGAAAATCGTTAAGATTCATTTTTCGATATATGTGATTTGTATTTGAGAATCTTTGCATTTTAACTTTCAAGCCTAATTATAATTATCACATTACACGACAATAAACTATATGTATGCACATTGATTTAAGATTCTGAGTGATACCCAACCGACACGACGGTATAATCGTGACCGACGCGGCGGGATATCCGTGACCGGTACGGCGGGATATTCGTACAACCCTTTGTGATCTTATGAATTCTATCAGCCAACGGTAATCGTGTTCGGCACAAGTGTCCATTATTTTTGGGACCTTGGGCACCATTTACAAATGATTTATATGAATGACGATGGTGGGTATTCCCATCGGGGGCCTCGATGCTATATATGCTCGAAAGACTAATTAAGTGATCAATTTAAGTTATTCCTTATTATGAGAACCAATTCTTGAAAATCAGGTGTTAAACTTTGAAAATTTCTGTTTGATGTCAGTTTTATCTCAAGTCACTTATCCGTCAAATTGTGAATCTTTATTTGAAAAATATATTTGATTTATGTCATAAGATATATGTGTGATGCGATAATATGCGCATGTTATTGATATTTTTCTACTGAGCTTAGATGTAACTCATCTCTCGACTATACGTCACAGGTACAAGTGTAGATCAGGATCTGGCAGAGGAGAAAACATATTTGATTTATATCATAAATCAAATATTTGATTTATGCCATAAATTTATGTTTGATATCAGTTTTATCTCAAGTCACTTATCCGTCAAATTGTGAATCTTTAATTGAAAAGCATATTTGATTTATGTCATAAGATATATGTGTGATGTGATAATATACGCATGTTATTGATATTTTTCTACTGAACTTAGATGTAACTCATCCTTCGACTATACGTCACAGGTACAAGTGTAGATCGGGATCTAACAGAGGAGAAAGGCTTGGGATCTCTCGTTTGAGGAATTCTACCTTAGGTAAGTATTGGGCTGGTCATGTTTTGGGTTTGTACGATGGATTTTTGGGATCTCTTGGATTTAGGACTTAGTATGTCTGGGGATTAAATACATTGTAAGGTTTATTTTGTAGGTATATTTTAGATAAGCTGGCATTCGACAGAGACGTAAATATTTACATGCCAAGTAAGTTTTTGTGTGCTTTTCTTTACACTACGTGAAAAAGCCAAAAAAACCACTGCCTTAAACAATGGTTTTTTCAAAAAATCACTGTCTTGGACAATGGTTTTTTTTCAAAAAACCACTGCCCTAAACAATTGTAAAAAAAGGAGTGGTTTTTTTTTACCACTATACAAAACAGTGGTTTATGAACTTTATAAACCACTGTCTTGTATAGTGGTAAAAAAAAATCACTCATTTTTTTACAACTGTTTAGGGTAGTGGTTTTTTTATGTAAATTTTTTAAAATATATATATATTTAAAAAAAAAAAAAAAATTACGTCGACAATTTTTTATGCAAAATTTTTTAAAATAATATTTTTTTATGCTTTTTTTTAATGCAATTTTTTTTATGCTTTTTGTAATACTTTTTTTAATGCAATTTTTTAATGCTTTTTTTTTTTAATACTTTAAAAAAAATTATATAAAGAAAAAAAACTATTAGTCTCATATTTAAACACATCCATTCAACTCAAATGCAAATCATTCAATGCCATCAATAAATAAAATAGATGCCCAAGTTTTTTATTCAAGCAAAAGATTGCATCTCAACTTATGATCCAACCTTTCAAATCAACCAAATATTTTAAACTTTACATACTCAATCCTTTTATTCAAACAAAAAAAAAGAAGAAAAGAAAGAGAGTTAACAATATAAGGACTCCATGACCTATTTTCATAATTAAAAAAAAAAAAAAAAAAGTGCTTCGCCTCTCCTGCAAAGTATCCCTGTCCCCTAGTGATCCGTTTGAGGTGAGCTTCAAATCGAAAAGCTTTGCCTGAAATCAAAAGGAGAACGTAATTAAATATTTATAATATTAAGCAATTAAATTTAGATATTTATGATATTAAGGAATTAAACAAATAATACTCTAAGCACATAACAAATTTCAAACACATACTTCACATAAGGACAGAAGAGCCATAGAATCAGTTTTACTTTTGCGATACAATTGAAATCCCCACAAACAATAACAGGAGCATCATTCCGGAGAGGGGTTTAGGGTAAAAAACAATGACAGTAAAAAACTATCTCAGGTAGAAAACTAGGTATAAAACAATGACAGTAAAAAATAAAAGAAAATGGAAGGGCTAAATATGAAAATTCAACATATATAATGCAAAATAGCACTGCACATACATAATATAAAACACTATCTCAGGTAGAAAACTAGGTCCAAATAAATAAATAAACGCTAGACCATATACTTTTGTTGATTGCATATATATGGAACCAACATGAATTATAGAAGGCTAATGGCTAAATTTAGATTTTATGCTGATAATTCTCTAATCAAAACTCCCTCAAGTCCAAACTTGCAGAACAGCAAGTGAGGCCACTACATACTACAAAACGGCATCCTCTTCTTACTAATTGTTGAGGAAAAGAAAGCATATACACATAAAAACATAAAAGGGCAAGCAAGCAAAACCTGCCTGGACCGATCTGGAGTTGTGTAATTGAAATAGCTTTGCCTAGCAAGCAAAACCTGATCCAAACTTTAAACATCACAACCATTTTTCTCTAATGAAAGAATATACAAATTTGTGTCAAACATACAAGGTGGAACAAACCTACTGCCTTCCTAAACCTCCGAGAGACATGAAAAACAGCCCTGAGTTGATTGTGATGCAAGTGACAGAAAATCTTGACCTTAACATACACAGAATATAATTAAAAGATTAGGACCAACCCTCCAGAAATCATGTACACAAATAGTGGATCCGCTTTTAAGCTACGTGACCCACATGTCAGATCAATCCAACAAATCCAACTAGCAGCCCATCATTCACACATCTTAGATAAAAAAACACGCGTATCAACCATGTCATCTTCAATCTTCAGAAAGAACTAGTTTTGTTGAGGTACCCTTCAGGTTTATATACTAGTCACTCTTGTGGACTCCTGGTGGTGGAAATGATGGCAAACCACACTTGTGTTGCAGCAGATGAGTAAGTCCCGAATAGAGATGATAGATAGCAAGGTATCCTGCAGGGTATTAGACCCATGTTTTTTATAAAGACGGCATACTTCAACACCTTTACAATATATAATTACCCATCCTAAGACTTTTGACATTGTCTGAACTATGAACCTCCATTTGTGACCCTCCTGGAAGTAGTAGAACAGAAGAGCAATGTGCTAAAATTACTTTTTGAATATACACAATATCTATATCAGAAATCATTTTCAACTTCAGAATATACACAATACTTTAGGATAATTCAGAACTAGTCCAAAAATATATCCAAATTAGAATTCAGGTGGGTACTAGTTACTTTCGATCTATTCTCTCTTACTCTTGAATCCCCAAAACACTCAGAAACCAAGAAGTCTTACTGGTATAATCCTTGAATATTTTCAGAACAGCCAGACCCCTAACACCTGCAGTTATAACAACTAAATTAACTCGCTGGTAGAAGCAGAAATTAATTAACGCTATTTTTTTTATTACTTGCTTGTACCCGAACTGAGCCAAAACTGAAAAATTTCGGTTTTCGGCTCAGCTGGAACCAAAACGAATCAGTTTGGTTTCGCTTCTTTTTTTTTTTTTTTTTTGGGAAACTGAACCGAAACCCGAAATTTTGGATTTTTGGTTCGGTTTTGGTTTTCTTACTATTTTTTTATATTTTAAGCTATTTTCGGATTTTGGATTTTTTGGTTTTCGACCCAATCAATCGAACAAGAATCGATTCGGTCCGAATAGGTTTCGGGCTTGACGATTCGATTTGCTTGGTTTTTGAGTCGGGTTTAGCTTTCGGGTCAAAACTTGCACCCCTCGTCCACAATGATCCAACACTAGAATCCGGTCGGATATTGATTCTTAAACACCTTACATATATGCGTTTGTATCACGCAACATAGCCCTATGAATATGTAAACTCTAACGAAACAAATAGAGGTGACTTACTCTTGCACTAATTTGGAAAGAACTTTTGTAACATCCTCAAAACCTCTTCAATGGGCTTTCCAAGATCAATCAAAAATAAGTTAGTTTACATGCATGTAAGAAAAGGAAATTGTTGAACTACTAGGCTACTTCTAATTTGTTGGCGAGACAGAAATCTCGATGAAGCTGAAAAATTGAGCAGAGCCATGACTTCTCCCATAAGTAAAATGGCCAGTTGAAATTATTCTTGGTTTGTTGGTTGCATTATGTATATAAATTGTAGTCTAGTTTCCCCTCATGCTCGCCATTTGAATTGGGTAAAACTGTCACTATTTACCACTTCTTCTTTAGAAATTGGAACAACTTCCAAATCACGAAATGACCAAGACTTATACAGCACTATCCTTGGCAATGAAATGTTTCCCTTTAATATATCGTGAGAAAAAAGGATGAGATTTATCGGGTACCTTTAAATTCACCCATCGAATCTTTGAGTTCACCCATGTTGAAAACCCATTGACTGCTTTGAATCAGACAATACACATCATTTTTCATCCTAATCTTTAGCACAATGGATCTTGAGAACATGAGCATAAGATGGACAGTTTTGTATTTCATGCCGGACACATCCTAGGAAAGCGTCCTTAACATCACATGGAACTCATCACATTCAAACCTGATTTTAAGGTGACTTTTTTGGGATGTGTACCAGATGAAATAAAAAATTGGCCACCTGATGGTACGCCCATATTCTCAAGATCCATCATGACAAAAAACGATCTCCATCATCTGATTCAAGCAGTCAATGGGTTTCAAAGTGCGTAAACGCAAAGATTCGGTGGGTGAATTTAAAGGTACTCTTTATCTTAAATATAGTTCAATAAGTTTCATGTATAAGTTACAGTGGGAATCTCACTGTTTCTTAGATGGAATTCTGTCATCTGTCAAAATTAGATGAGAAGCATTTGGAAAAAATTTCAATACAATATCTGTCTGCACACATCCAGAGAGGAGCATGAACAACAAAAATATAAAGAATGCAGAACTTGGTTTCCATAAGATGAAAGTGAATCAGGGGCATTCTTCAAAATTAATTAAGCATTGCAATAAAATAATTTTTGCTATGGAAAAAGGACCGAGACCCTAAATATGAGCAAAACTGCAGGCTTACAATGGTTTCAAATGCTGCACGGTTCTCTTCATTTCGAGGGAAGCCATCAATAAGAAATTTGTCTTTTTGACTTTCCTTCATTGCCCGTTGGAGAAGCTTTTGATGCTAGGAAGGTGGCAACATAAGCAAATTTTTAAGTTTCTTCAAGTGGGCTATCTGATGCTAACGTGCATATGAATATATTTGTTATTGAGAGTAAGGTGCCAAATTTTTGGGATTTGCTCCACCAAATAAACAAGCAGGATAGAGTTATTGATGGTAGAAATCGACTTTGTTAATAGATTGAGTGATTCATCAACATTGACAAGATGCAAGCAATGATCCCAGATCTTTGTGGTAATTGACATATTCACGATATCGATCATCAACCATGCTCCGAGCAACTGTTATTGGTTTATATCTATATTAAAGGAGCTATTTATAGAAAAAAAGTATGCTTGGTTATCTTCTTGTCTCATCGTATTAATCGAAATGCATAATTTAAAGGTTGTCCTATTAAGAGGTGTATACTGTGTTGTCAGTTGCCCATACACTTCACAAAGAATTTGTATTGGCTCATGGGTCCATTTGAGTCGTGAACAAGCCAAGCCGACTTAGCCACTTTAGTTGAACCAAGTATGAAGCATTATACGAAATATTTTTGTATTAAGATTTGGTATTATCGCAATATCAGATCCATCTGAAATCCAATTTTCGATCTTCTGAGGCTACATAATTCTTGAATTGATGTGTAATGCTGTAAGAAGTCATAGAAGAGATCATGATTATCATCAATTGGAGATATGGAAATCATAAGGGAGTCCATACGTATGACAGCAACTCATCTCAAGAATGGTCAGATTTATGAAACTTGAAATTAATTTTAACCAAAATTAATTTATGAAATCATAAGGGAGTCCATACGTATTACACTAATGTCAAAGATTTATCAGTGATACTCTCCATGGAGCATCAATACTTAGCTCTGATCCCCGAAATCACCATAAATTATTTTGTTGATTGTGGTACCATATCTGATTGAACAGCTTGTTCTAGTCATGATTATAACCAACTCTCTCCTTACAGTTATTGCCTCCTTTTCAACTTCAGCTACTACTATTTCTTCAATAAATTTCGTCAAGTTCAAAATCAAGTCAAGAGATGGCTACAGTTATTGCCTCCTTTTCAACTACAGCTACTATTATGGCTTCAATTCATTTCATTAGGTTCAAAATCAACTCGAGATGGTGGTAAAGTTCGGAAATCAGAAATAGTACAGAATTCATATAAATGAAAAAAACATGAACCAAACAGGCCTCTGTGGAGGATTAGCACAAATATGGAACTGACAATTGAATATAGCAAGATTTCAATCACTATTTCGGTCTTTCAAGAGAGTGTACCTGTCTTCTGATTGATCCCGACAAGCATGATAGTACTAGTTAAGCAATAATGAGCAGTACCCTCTTCTTCTGCCCCAACCTAGTCAGAAAATCAATTGGTAAATCTTCCATCAAATATGGTTTCGCATAAGCAAGTAAATAGTTGAGGCAACAAAGAAGCAAATCCTTATTCTTTTTTTACACTATCATAAAAAAATGCCCACCTCAATAACATGAATGGCATCCCATGAACCTTCTTCCCACATGTATACTGACGAAACTCCACCTTCATTTATAATAGTTATTGATAATCCTAACATTGATAATCCTAACAGCTCGAATATATAGCTGTAAACAACGGCTGTAAACAATGTAACAGTTATTGATATGTAGGGAAGACATCATTTGCTTTCTGAATGGATATTTAGTACCTCATAATCTCATGGTATAGTTCGTGGAATATGTAAAATATCTTTTTTTAAAATTTGTAAAACAAACATTTCTATATGAATTAAGTCAAATTGCTTCTCTCTACTTTTTATATTGTTATTAAGATGAATGTCACAAAGGCACTTACGACCATGAAGAAGTAATTTCCATAGCTCATATAGATCAGACCTTTAAACCAGAATTATGCATGTGCACCTGTTAATCATCGACTCAAAAAACAAAATTATTGACTAAGATTGCTTATTTTTGTTTTTTTAAATGCATCCTTTCTAATCCTCCAAAAACCATTGCCTGAACGCAAGGACTTAGTATAAATGCATAAGAAGATAACTAAAAAGTAGGGAATACCGGTGGATTTGTGGTTGTCAGGTAAATATGGCCGGCTCCTCCGGATGCAAGTAAAGTTACTTTTGCGAGGAAACGAACCACCGGAAAATTTTTGCCCCCTCAAGAAAAGAAAGTTGCACGGATTAGTGCAGATCCAAACAGTGCAAGCTAAAATGATTAAAGGAGTAAGCAGAAATATGTTAAATGATAACTATTATTAAAACCTGCTGGGTTTCAGTATTCAGAGTGTCTACACCATGGCAATATATGTCCAAACCATCCTGCAAGACCAACAGGGAAAACATACTTTAGCACGTATCGGATTCTCTCACCGGCATTATTAATGAATATCTAAGAGGCTGCTGAGGCAAAAAAGAGAGAATTGAACGCTGTATCTTTAAATTAACAGATGAAAAAATATTTTCCTTGATAGTATTCATAAAAAACATTGCAATGACATAGAATATCAGGAAAATAATATACAATTTTATTAAATTAAAACAGAGAGGAAAGGACCTGAGAAGTCAGCAAATCTATGGCAAAATGGTGCTCGAATATATAAATGTTAGGATTATCAATGACAGCCTTCCTAACATTGATAATCCTAACAACTCGAATATATAGCTGTAAACAACGGCTGTAAACAATGTAACAGTTATTGAAATGTAGGGAAGACATCATTTGCTTTCTGCAAGCAAATGGTGAAGACATCATTTGCTTCAACTTCAAGTTTTCTCAAATCTGCAGATGGGAGGGCACCATCTTCCAAGGGCGGATGGTATTTATTTGACCAAGGTGATCTACAAAGAAAATGAAAATAAAAAAAGACCACACTATATAAAGCCCATTTCTTAATAGATTGCTACAACAATGGAAGAACTTCAAAGCATATCAATATCTGAAATCTGATTTCCATGAGATAAAAATGCCTCTCTACACCATTACCAGCAATTTAATACTAATTAACAATATAGAATTCATTAGGATGTTTCCCTGTATGAATCGGCATCTCGGTTGTATTCACACAATATGAACTCCTTTCCAGACTCCACATCACATAAAACCTGTTCTCATGGCCAACAAAATATTTAAATGATTCAGGAGCAACAAGAAAACACAGAAATATTTAGTAGCAGTGAATTAAGAAATTTTAGAAAGCAATCCATTCTCAATAATTCCCTCAGCCAAATTAATGACTACGATGGAAGATTACTCGACGCCCCTGTAGACTTACCCAACATTGAAGATGAAAAATCTACATGCTCAAGATCTTTCCCAAAATACATTCCCATGCCAAAGCTTGCGGAGTCAACTTGTTGTGCAAGAAAGACTAGTTGGATCCGTAACATATGAGTACAATCCTACTTGTGCAACAGTGTACGTGGGAAGAGCAGAATAACAAAATTTTGAAGTAAAAGAGCACAGAGCCAAATGGTCTGTGATAGCAGATTACAAACCTTAATGTCCTATTATCAAAAAAGATTGATAACTACTGTTTAACCAATGGTACCCTTATCCGGGCAGTTCCCATAGTACAAATAGGTATAACATTGTCCCTGCCAAATTGGCCATGATTTACCCTTTGATCAGCATTACTTGCAAATCAAAGAAATGAGGCAAGACATTTATTGATTTGGCTGTCATTTACATATAGAAAGTCATGTCCCTATAACCTGAATTTTGAGGCTCAGGTGTGTGTGACACTTAGACCTATGCCTCTTGACCTTTCCACCCATACTTGGGAGACATAGGATAAGGTTATGATCTCACAAAAGAATGAGGAGAGCTGCCCATTCTACGTCTCCTCCATATGTTTTTCACTCTCCTAGCACTAAATTAAGAGTGAAAAAAATCTAATTGGAAATGATCCCCCCTTGGTAAATCAACGCCATTATCCTCTCTAACAGTTGTCTTGGTCAAGGTATAAGTGAAAATTCTTTCACTATCTGCATTCATAAGAAAAAATTTGTCACCAAAATCCATGTATGTAGACTTCGGTGTGTGAGTTCAGTCTATCAAAAGGACCTAGCAACATTGAGTTAGAAGAGATAACAAAAAATAGAAATACTTACAGTACAACTGGAGCTGAAGGTAAATTTTTGCCTTAATTTTGGCTGACAATTTTACCTCCTAGCCTTTTTAATATAGTCTGAATCTGTCCCTTAGTGCTAAATTACTGTTTTGCCCTTCAATTTTTTGAAAATACCGAAACTGACCCCATAGGGTTTAAATCACAGTTTTTCCCTTAACAATTAAAGATACCCTCTATTAATTGGGTGTAGTGAGCGTGCATAATTCGTGAAATATTTGTGTTAAAGGTGGGGAACTATACTACGCTTGGATTAACAAAATTGATATTTGTGGCACAGGCCGACCCTGTGTACATACAATCATGTCGGCACACGATAACCAAATTTGATAGTAGCAAAATTGACTTTGTGACCATCATAGGCAACATAGATAACAAGGTACGTACCAGCCAAATGTAGGTAAGGAGCATAGTAACCAAGTGCAGATTTAAATCATTCCCTTCAGCTTCTTTAGAATTTAGGAAAGATTCGAAGAAAAAACGGAAAAGATTTGAGATCACATAGTCCACATGCATTTACGATTTACAATCATTGAAAAATAATACAAAATATGATTAAATCATGTATCATAATGATAAAAATTTGAAAAAATTCATCAAATTCAACAAAATTGAGAAGAATTGAAAGAATCAATGAATGAAGCAAATATTCAAAAAAAAAGTTTTGCAGACCACTATTTGGAGAAATTTTCCAAAATTTTAATTAGTTCTGAGAATTTTGAGATAGAGGCAACGAAATGAAATGTCGTGCTCACACACGCACATGCATTGATTCTATCTTTTACGTTGTTCATCTCCTTCAAAATTACCAAATATTCCATATTGCTGCTACAACAAAAACAGTTCTAGCATTGGCAAAAGTCATCCTATAATTTTCTACATTAACAAATCCATGATCTCTCCAATTTGTGTTTTTTTTCTGCTATATGTGTAATTTGAAACAACAAATCAAAAGATGAACCAAGATTGAGGAACAAATACAACAAATCAAAAGCAAAAATGAAGTAGGTCACCAATTCAGACGAAGAAGAAGGAGAATCAGACCTGAATTTCCACATCCGGCGACTAGGATCTTATGGTTGCGATGGAGATATAGATTGAACAATGGTTGCAGTCCGTGATCAGAGCTGATTCACCACCTCTAAAATCTAAACCTAAACTGCAATCTAAACCCAAACTCACCGATATTTGTATGAAATGAACAAAAAAATTTGGAGATTTGATGAGATTTGATAGATCTGTGATTCAGGACCAGTTCAACAATCGTTGGTCGGCGATCTGCCATCCGCAGTCCGTGATCAGAGCTCCGCGAAGGGTAAAAATTGTTGGCGCCTCCTCATGAGATCAAAACGGCAGCTGGGGGTTCGTCGAGAGAGAGAGGAAAAGAAGGTAGGGTTGAAAGAGAGGGGTTTGTGAGGAGATAAAAGAGAGAAATGAGAGGCCCGATTAATTTGCACGTGATGGTAGCATCATATGCACGTGATGAGTGATTTAAGTGAAAAAATTACTATTTTAGGCAGTGGCATATTACCCCACTATTTTAAACAGTGGCTTAATTTTTGCTGCTAGAGTGGTTTTTTCCTCATTTTGACGTAGTGTTATTTCTTTTTCTTTTGACCGCTATTAAACAGATTGCGCTATGACCGGCCACTTGACTAACATGTTTGATTGATCAAATTAGTTTAAATACCAGCCCATCATTTGCACATGTCTCTTCTAAAAAATAAAATTTGAATCATCCGATTAGTCCACATTAATTTCGACCATTAGAAAATTATGAACTATGGTCTAATTTTAGGAATCTGGCCTTTTAAGTTTTCACCATTACCCCTGCTTGAGGATACCCCGCTCAATAACTAATCCAGGTTCAATCATACAGAGCTCTTCGCGTAAGTCCTCGCTACCCCTGCCAACATGCTGCACTACAACACTTGTCTTCTCGCTTGTGCTCTCTTCTGGATCTAAGCACCACCATTAAGCCAGCAACAGTAACAGTAACAGTATCCATGACGACAAAAGCTGCCTCCTTTTTCGGGCTGCTCTCTTTGAAGAATTGCCTTGCTTGGTCCAAAGATGAGACGGGGGTGAATTCTGTGGGTTTCTGATTCTTGCAGCTTAGGGATTGCTTCACCTCTCAGGCCTCTTTGCTGCTCTGTTGCATTCGCAGGTTGGTGGTCTTCTTAGCCTGGATGATGGCAATGCCAAGCTCGGTGCTTAAGTTGTTCCGCTTGCCCCCTTTCAGGCCTCCTTAGCGTGATCTGGGTGTACTTTTATTTCTAATAATATTACTTCTTCGCAGACTTAAAAAAAAAAAGGATGGTGAAAAAGGAACTCCTTCAGAGATTGGTCACAAAATAAACAGAGATTCTCACAGCAAGTCACCATGAACAATCTAATCAGCCAATCTTTTTTGTTGTTTTATGAAGTTAACAGTAACCCAACAACTAATTAATAAGTATGCTGTGTATAAGGCTAATTGTGAATTTTTTTATTTAATTTTTAAAATTTTTATCAGTAAAGATGCAATTCCATTAAAAAAAATAGAATTACAAGGAACATCAAACCTGAGCGAGCTAATTGTGAATGTTTTCTCCACACTATACTACTGATTTCTACTTAGACATGTGGGTATAGACAGATAGATACCATTTGGATGTTAGTAAGTATTAGGTGTTTCTAAGACAGATTAAATATTAGGGCACTTTAGGAAACAATGCCTCAAAAACAAGCTGTTTTAGCAAAAAAGACCTGACTTCAAACGTATTAAAAAATTGTGCTTTCACGGATTTTGGAACTTCTGAAAACCGTGAACACATCATTTTTGAATTTTTTTTGAAAAAATAGTGCTTTCACAGTTTTCTGAAGTTCCAAAATCCGTGAAAGCACGATTTTCTAAAACACTTGAAGTCGGATCTTTTTTTCTAAAAAGCTTATTTTTGAGGTATGTTTATCTAATTATCCCTAAATAGTAGGTGTTTCAAGACACATTTCTGGTGGTTTTACTGAAGTTTTTTAGGGTCTCGAACTAATGCGTAGTTACGTAATAGGGTCCAAAGTTTCACTTATTAGCTAATAGGGTCCCAGACCTTCAACGGTCCAAATATTTGACTTGTGCTGAAATTCAATTTAAGTGAAAAATGGATTAGACGAAAATACCCTCAGGTCTCATATGAGACCGATCAAGCCCAAACGAGTCCAATTGATCAGTCTCATATGAGATTGATCAGACCACTAAGAGACTGATCAGTCGGTCTCATATGACACTGATCTGCCCCATATACCGATCAATCCACAATAAGACCGATCAGTCTCATATGAGACTGCATTTCCAATATTTGGAACCAGGTTGCCTCGGTTTTAATAAAAAATCGAGAGTGTTGAGGATCTGGGATCCTATTAGGTAGAAGTTTATACCCTTTCAAATAAAAACGTAAAAGTGGGCAATCTGCTTATAAACGATTGAATATTAGAATGACCTGTTATATTGGTAATTTTATCAAGGTGCATTCCCAATAAAATAGTAGCTCAGAGTGATTTCAGATGCTTTTCAAGACCTGCTTTAATGGTAATTTTGTCAATGGCTCCCTTCTTCTTTATAACAGATGATTTTCCTGTTATGGCAATTAAGATCAAAGATGTATGTGGTCGAAAATTGGCATTTGTCCACCTTGACACTTGGCGTACCTGACTCGACCAAATGGGTTAAAGCTATGCCCGACCCAGACCGAAAATCGGTCCCAACCCGGTGGCTGAAACCCAGCTCCACCCAATTAAAACCCCTTATTTTCCATAATTTTATATGTCCCAGCCCGGTCCCACTCGATCTTAACTGACCTTTTAGTCTACCCGACTCGATGGTCTGATCGGTTGTTTAATACCCGACCCACCCAACGGGTCAAGTTTATGTGTCTTACCTGGAAAAACCACTGGTTGGGCGGGTCGGTTATATTGGTTGACCCGACCCTTTGACAGCTCTATAGCTCTAGTTTCAGGCACCCACATGCATGCGTCTACTTCCGGTCTCCATCACCCTTCATATCCTTTACTATGTGTCGCAAAAGATTCTTAATTTGATGTTGACTCTTAAAAAGTATCCACCAATCAAATTCAGTAGTTCAGATTTCAATAATCTTTCACTCTCTATCCTCTTGAACTCAACTCAGATCTACAATTTGGTTTTGTTTTGGGTTCTTTATCCATAGCTCCATTCGTTTTGGTTTTTTGGTTCTTTAAATCCACGAACTAAAATTGAGGTTTGTTGCTTCATATCTACGTTATTTTAGTTTTTATTTCTCTCTTTTATTTAATTAAAAACTTTATTTATCTTTTTATTCTCTACATCTTGCTGTCTAAATTCACTACATCAATTTGCAATGCAGCCATCAAATCTTCAAAGTGTGCTTACTTTTACCATTTGGGCTACAAGCATTGAAATCCACATCAGGTACTTCTACTTTCTAATAACCCTTTTTTATTTAATATTAGTATTTGGTAAGCGGCCCGTCAGAGGACTTCGTACTCGGGCTACTATGCGTCATCTGATAAGTGAGTGCACCATTATTTAAAGACGTCTGATGCAAAAGATTGAGATAAAAACCGATCTCCATCATTTGAATCAACGCACTCAAATTCGTGTGATCTCAAATTCTCATTAGAAAAACAACCTTAAAAAACAAATCCGTGTGATCTCAAATTCTCATTAGAAAAACAATGCTTTCACAAATCACAGAACTTCAAAAAACCATGAAAGCATTGTTTTTTTGAAACATTTAAGCTCTGAAATTTTTTGTTAAAATGTTTGTTTTTTAAGGTTGTTTTTCTAAGGTGCCCTCTAAAATACTACTTTAGATGACCTTTGACGGCATTGAAACAGATTGGAGTTTGTCTCAATCTTTTTACACTATAGATTTTAAGATCATGGGCTTTAAATCACACAAACAGAGGGTGTGAAATTTGAGAGTTTATAATAATCTATAAACTTAAACACTTTAATACTACTCACAATCACTACACAACAAAAATAAGATCGCAAGTCGTTTTTAACGTGGAAAATCCATCACAGGTAAAAACTACAGGATCTATCTCAGACCCAAGAAAAAATTAACTATGAATTAATAACCTTACAGTGCCTCTTTGGAATGATATGCCCTATCACTCCTATCACTAACAATGACAGCCTCTCACCATCATTTTATCCACAGTGAACATTTCCAATAACTGTTGTCTCTCACGAAGATCCACTTGTCTTTCACAAGCCGTACACTCTCAAACAAGGATTAGAGAAAACACACTCATCCTTGAGATTTAGGATTGAAATGAACAAATGGTAAGTAATCTCAAGGATAAATTTTGGACCAGAAATTTGAAAAAAGAAGATTTTCGGATCAGTTATCAAACTGTCCGAACTTCCTAGAATTTATAAGATTTTGGGTCACGGACGTCCGTGAGTGTCTTACGGACGACCATGGGTCCAAAAATGACAAAACACTTTGTCAAACAGATTTACTTGGCAAGACCATTTTCCTAAGGAGCAACACTGATTTTTTAAATCATGATGATGACAAAAATTCTCACAAGCTCCCCTTTTGTCACAATCATGACAAAAATCAATTTACAAAGACCCAAAAATTAAAAATTACAATATATTCATTTTTCATCTAAGTCCTATACATTAATCTAGAATGACAATGTTAAAATTACAACTCTATTTACTCCCCCTAACTATTTACCAAGTAAAATAAAAAAAGCTTAAACACTATTTTAGTATTTGATCTTTCACTTGTTTATTTTTACCTGTTGAAATAAACATAAAATTTTAATAGCACAGGTATAATATAATTATAATAATTTATGGTATGAAAGTTTATCTTTCCCTTTTTATCATAATGTGACAAAGGATCAGGTGAAGTAAAAAGCAACAGATAATATCTCAATTTAAGCACAATATAATTTAATTTTGCACATTCATTTAAACATCATTGTCATATAACAACAAACAGAATATTAAAATCAAACAGAAAATATAAACAACAACCAGAATATTAACATCATTGTCATATTAAAACATGTTAGAGATTACATCACAGAAAATACACAATCACTCAGGCGGTGGAAAATGTGCTCGAGGAGGCGGGAAGACCTATTAAAGCGATTCATCATCGCTTCAAAATCGTTAATCATAGTCATTTGTAAAGAAGAAATCTGCTCCCTATATATATTAAAACTAGTTTCTATTCTATCAGATAGGTTTTGAATATCTGAATTCATGTGTTGCACATCAGCATGCATTTTATCGAAACGATGGTCATAGTAATGACCCTCTGGAGCTTGAAATGGAGGAACTGGTGGGGGTACAGGAGCTTGGTGACCAATGCTTTCTTGAGCAGGAATGTCTTCTGCCTCATCCTCGTCAGAACTTTCATCAATGAATTCAACATCATTCAAATCTATTCTAACCATTTTCCCAATTTTTTAAGTTTACCTAATGGTGCCATGGCCCGAGAAGTAGCCAGATTAGGCGGAAGAGTCATTTGAGACTCTACAATCTTACTAATGATTATTGGAAAAGGAAGAGACATTTTGGAAGAATCATCCTTCATTCGGCGAACAATAATTTTAAAAATAATAGTTTACATACACAAAAGACGATTTTTTTCTAAAAGAAACATGAGATAAATAATGTCCCAACGCACTTGATCCTTATTACCCGCTCTTGGTATAAGAGTGGCAAAAAGGACATGACGAAGCCACTGAAATTTGATTTTCAGATAAGTGTAATGCTTTGCGGTTCCAGTTAGTTGACCTGGATCATTGCACACAAAGTCATACACAGTTGAAGGATGAAACAATGAATGAATCTAGCTTTCATCCACAGGGTAGCTATACCCATCAAGATTTAAAGGTAGACCCAAAATTTCATAAATAAGCAAAGGAAAAAATTTTATTTGCTTACCAAATACATACGACAGAGCGTAACACTCCAATCTGCTCTCAACAATGTTGGAGTTTAAAAGATTTGCATAAAAGCACCGAACCACATCAGTGTAAGCAGAGTCTGATAGAGAGAGTAGAGAAATCCAACCCCGAGAAGCAAACATCTGAAACAAATCATGATCTTTAAGAAACTTTTCAAGTACCACTCGTTCAACAATAAGGTTTCAAGTTGAAAAAAGATGAAGAAAATGATCTTCATGACTTTGAGATGGAAATCTTTGAAGTGCAGGCGAAGAAGAAGATGAGGAACCTTTAGATTTCTTTGAGTTTTTCCGATTTAGTGACATTTTTACGTAAAATCTAAGAGGAAATCGGGTTTTCGGAAGTAAAAACGAAGTGTAAAATAAAATAAAATTTGAAATTTTCGTTTTTATAAAACTTGTCTATGGACGTCCGTAGGACATGTCACGGACGTCCGTAGGGTATATGAGATCCGTGAAACCTATCTGCTACCGTTGATAGAAAACACAAAAGGCGCTGGGTTTCGAAACGACGGACGTCCATTGTGATATGCACGGACGTTGTAGGAAATTTGAAAGCATGCAGTTATAGTAACTGCGAAAGGATTGTTTCGTTTTTGGAAAAAAAAAATTTTGACTTTTTCCGGACGTCCAATGTGACATGCACGGACGACCGGTTAAAATTTGACAGAAAGCTGTTCGAGACACGGATGTCCGTGGTGAAGTACGGACGACCGGGAAAAAAATTCCAATGTAGCGTATTAATGACGAACGTCCATGATAGGGATACGGACGTCTGTGGTACTTTGGAAAAATTTTAAAATTTTTTGAAATTTTAATATTTTCTAAAATGTTCAGAGATCAATGTATTTTCTTAAAATTTTAAAACTTTCAACATGCCACACAATAAAGTTGCATGTGAATAAATAAATTAAATATCCTGAAAATATAATTTAAGAAGAATTAGAGTTGATCGAAATTAACAATCTTTAGATAAGATCATATGATTAATGATAATTAATAAAAGATAATTTGAAAAAAAAAAAAGGTCATTTGCAACAAAAAGAATTTACAGTCATATTAATAAAGACGAGTGGCAAATTTTATTTAAAAATTTAACCGAATAAAATGTTTATCACTTACACCTATTTAAGCTTTCTAAAAGACCATTTTAACGAGCTTTAGAATATTGACTCCCAACTAGTTAGTTTAGGGCAATGGATCTTAAAAAATCCCAACGGTTTTACTTACTCGAGTCAATTAGGCAACAAGGTAGAGCAAGAGCTTATATGAAAGTGCAAACCTAAACTTACTTGCTTTCTATTCAACTCATTTAACGAGGGTTAGGCCAATGACTCCCAATTCAGTTGACTCAGGGCATTGAGTATAAAATACTCCAACGGGCTTATTAACTCGAGTTGAAAAGGAAAAAATGTAAGAGGTATTCAAAAGAAGTTTTGTTTAAGATATATTAATCATTTATCAACGTATATTTAGGACACAAGTTTGTTGCAATGACCATTTAAAAAAAAAAATTCCTTTATATACTAGCAATTAATAAAATATTTACCATGATAAGATTGAATTAAAGCCAATTAAAAGTAACTCAAGATTAGAGAAATGCAATCTCAAGAAATTTGATTAAATGTTCACATTTGAAAATTTAGAATGTATCATATAGAATCCTGAAAAAAAAAAATAAAAAAAAAATAATGATTTAAAAAAATATGTGCAAATTCAAAATAAAACATATATACAAGTTTTTGAAGAAATGATTAATCAATGAAGCATAAATCAATGGATTTGCGAAGAAATTCAAATCGAACAAAATCCAACGGTTTTGTAAAGATATCATCCAATTGTAATTGAGTGTCTATGTGCTCAAGGGGAATAATTTTATCTTTCACCAAATCACATATGAAGTGGTGGCGAATATCGATGTGTTTAGTCTTAGAGTGTTGTACAGGATTTTTAGAAATACAAATAGCACTGGTGTTATCACAAAACAAGGTCATTACACTTTGGGAAATCCCATAATCAGACAACATTTGCTTCATCCATAAGAGTTGATTACACCCATTTCCAACAGAAATATATTCTGCTTCAGCAGTGGATAACGATATAGAAGTTTGTTTCTTGCTAAGTCAAGACACAAGACAATTACCAATATAAAAATAACCACCACTAGTGCTTTTACAATCATCAAAATTACCGGCCCAATTAGAGTCTGAAAACCCGATGATATGAGATGTGGTATCGAAGGGATACCAGAGACCTAACTCTAATGTTCCATTAACATAACGGATGACACGTTAAATACAATTAGATGAGATTCCTTAGGAGCTACCTGGAATCTAGCGTACATACCAACACTATAAGCAATATCAGATCGACTAGCAGTTAGATAGAGAAGACTACCTATCATGCTTCTATATAGAGTTTCTCCAACAGATTTACCATTTACATCTTTTGTCAATTTCACAGATGTACTCATTGGAGTACGGGCTGGTTTACTTGATTCTAAATCAAATTTTTTAACAAGTTATTTTGCATATTTGGATTGGGTAATGAAAATATCAGAAGAACACTGTTTAATTTGAAGACCTAAAAAATAGATTAATTCACAAAATAAACTCATTTCAAATTCATTGCTCATTAGAGTTTGAAACTTATGTGCATTTAAAGCAAAACGTAAATTTGAGCAATTGTTAAATGAGATGATTCTTCTTTTAGAAATAAGGTTTTATCTACACTTCCACGTTTAAAACTATTATTGATTAAATATTTCGTAAGTTTATCATACAAAACACAAGGTGCTTGTTTCAAATCATATAACGCTTTTTTAAGTCGAAAAAATCAAGAGGATGATGTGGATCTTCAAACCCTTTAGGTTATTCCACATACACTTCCTCAGTTAGAAAACCATTCAAAAAGGCACTTTTTACATCCATTTGATGTAATTTAAACTTTAAATGACATGTCATTGCCAAAATTATACGAATGGATTCAAGTCTAGCCACAGGTGCAAATATTTTATGAAAGTCAATACCTTCAACCTATGTGTAGCATTGAGCCACCAATCTTACTTTGTTTCTAATGATTTTACCTTTTTCATTAGTTTTATTTTTGAAAATCTATTTTGTACCAATGATTCTGATGTTTGAAGGTCTAGAAAAAAGTTCCCACACATCATTTCTTTTAAATTGAGTGAGTTCTTCTTGCATGACAATAACCCAATGTTCATCAAGAAGGGCTTCTTTAACATTTTTTGGTTCAAGATTTGATGTGTAACATACATGACATAGAAGATTTGAAAGATTTTTAAATTTTCTTCTAGTCATCAGTTTGGTGGAAACATCACCAATGATTGCACTAGGAGGGTGACTTCTCATGTCACGAGCATAGGAGGGTCTATGTCGAGACTCATTTTTAGAGATATTGTTATATGTATTTTCTACATTCATATCTTCAGTGATATTTGATGTAGGGTGTGTAGAATTTTCATTGTTAGATAAAAAATTAGTGTTTTCAAGCCTATGTTTTTCATGATTAACAGGAACAATAAGAATTTTATCATCAATATCTCTCTTTAAAACAGTAGAAGAATCTGATTTTTGATCTTCTACAACAACATTTACAGATTCAATGACAGTAAGAGTTCTTAAGTTATATAAGCTCTACTGTTCAAAGAGTAACCAAGAAAGATTTCATTGTTAGTTTTAACATCAAATTTACTAAGAGATTCACGATCCCTTAAAATGTGACACGTACTACCAAAGACACGAAAATAACTAACTTGAGGTTTTTTATCATTCTATATTTCATATGGAGTCTTAGTAGTGTTGGGTGTAAGGTACACATGATTTGATATGTAACAAGCAGTACTAATGGCCTCACCCCACAGATTTCTAGTCACATTATTAGCATTTAACATAACCCTAGCCATTTCTTGGAGTATCCTATTTTTCCTCTCAACTACACCATTTTGTTGAGGTGTGTGCGGAGCAGAAAATTCATGCTTTATTTCATTTGATGCACAATATTTAGCAAAAGATGAATTTTCAAATTCTTTACCATAATCACTACGAATTCGAACAATAGAAAGATTTTTTTCAATTTGAGTTCTTTTAGAAATAATAATAAATTCTTCAAAAGCTTGAGATTTATCTCTAAGAAGAGCAACCCAAGTATATCTAGAAAAATCATCAACCAATACAAATACATATTTCTTACCTCCTAAACTACTTGTTCTCATGGGACCTACAAGATCAAAATGTATTAATTCAAGTATCCTAGAAGAAATAGGAACATCTACTTTCTTGTGGGGAACACGGGTCTGTTTACCCATTTGACATGCGTTACAAATAGATCCATCTGGTTTACTTAATTTCGGTAAACCTTTAACAAGTTGATCAGAGACTAATTTGTAAAGATCATTTTTAGTCATGTGGCCAAGCCTCTGATGCCAGATATTGATCTCATTTGTTTTAGTGATAAAACAATTATTTTTTAGAGGATCACTAAAGGTGTAACAGTTATCAGAGGATCTAATCCCTTTAAGAACAATTTGACCATTTGAATCAACAACAGTGCACAAATTTTTTGTAAAACTAATATTCATCCCATTACCACATAAATGACTAAAACTAATTAGATTAGCCTTAAGCCCTTTAACATAAAGGACTTCATTTAATTTAGGACATCTAGGTGCTTCAACAGTTTCTTTTCCAGTAATTTTACATGAACTTTCATTTCTGAAGGTCACATTTCCCTCCGAGCATGGACTTAGGTGAGAGAAAAATGATTTCTCACCAGTCATATGCCTAGAACAACCACTATCAAGAAACCACTTAGATGATTCACTAGATTTTAGTGAAATATGAGTAACCTGAGCAGTCAAATCAGATTTTCTAATCCAAACTCGTTTGTATTTAAGATTTGATTTATTTTGAATCACATGTTTGTTGATATAATTATTTGAACTACTCAACGAGATGATTTTATTTTTCTTCAAAGTTTAATAGTTAGGGACGTAATACGAAGAATATTCAAAGGAAAATGGGCAATACACATAAGTATGTCCTACCCATCCACAAGTATAGCAGATTGGAACTCTTCTACTAAAAAATCTAAAATTGATAGATCTGAATTTACTTGAATTTTGTTTAGAATTCGTACGAAATGATTTGGTTTCTTTAACAAATTTTAGAGCATGAGTTACCTCAGGTTTAGGATTTTTATTTATGGCATGATGATATCCAATACCTGATTTGTCTGTAGTTCTTTGACCAGAATTGAATAACTTTTCTATTTTCTCATTTGTCTTGTAAATGTTTGAATATTTTTCAGAAATGAAATCAAGTTCCCTTTTTAAATTTTCATTTATTAAAATGAGGGAATTTACTTTATTTTCCTGTTCTATAAATTTAGAAGTGAAACAATTCACATTATCTTGAAGTTTACTGATAATGTTTTTTAACTTAGCTACTTCTTTGGTCAATTTAATTTTTTCTTTAATTAGATGTATTGATTCTTGATAGAATTCACTGTAAGTATTTGTCATATCCAATACGTCACCATCAATTTTAGTATCAGAAGATAGTGATGTAATAGAGTCAGTTTCAATAAAAGATGGTGTTCGAGAATTATTAGATTCAATAATTGAGGCCACAAAAGCTCTAAACCTATATGAAACAGGTTCAGATTCATCAGAAGATGACTCATTTGATATATCAATGTCATGAGTGGTAGCCAGAACTTTAAATTTTTCCTTATCATTTTTCTTATTAGGACATTTATTAGCATAATGCTCATAACCATGACACTTAAAGCATTGATTTGTATAAGTAGATTCCTTTTTAGGTTTCTTCTCAAAATATTTAAAATTTTTAGAATTTTCAAATTTTTTATAAGGTTGTTTCTTATTTTTAAAAAAAATTTAAAATTTTTTAACAAACAAAGCAAGTTCATCTGATTGGTCAGAATCACTGCTAGAATTAGACTCATCCTTAGATGATTTGAAAGCAACACTTTTAGTAACATGGTTGTCTTGAATTTCATATTCATAAGTTTGTAAAGACCTGACAAGTTCATCTAAGTTTAGATTGTCAACATCTTTAGATTCAACAATGGCATTGACTTTAGATCTGAACCTTTTAGGTAGTGTGACCTTAGAATTTTTCGCACAATTTTAGTATTAGAAACAGGTTCTCCTAAATTAAACGAGTCATTCACAATATCATTTAAGCGAATATAGAAATCAGAAAACTTTTCATTCTCATCCATGCGAAGATTTTCAAACTGAGATGTGAGCATTTGAAGTTTGAAAATCTTCACTTGAGGAGTTCCTTCATAAGTGGTGTCAAGAATTTTCCATGCATCTTTGGCTATGGTGCAAGTACTTATTCGACGAAACTCAGAAGAAGTAACTGCTCTAAATAAAGCATTAAGGGCGTTGGAATTAAAACCAAGATTATCATATTCCTGACCCGTCCATAAAGATCTAGGTTTGATAGTGGTATGCGGTATATTATCGACAACAGAGGTCGTAGTTGGTGGCGATCATACATCCTCAATAGAATACCATATGTGAGGATCCATTGAACTTAAAAATGCTCTAATCCTTGCCTTCCAGTAAGGATAATTAGAGCCATCAAATAGAGGAGGTTTAGCAGTAGACGCACCTTCTCTAGGAAGATCGTGACATCCCATATTTGACATAACACTTAATTTGTTAAAATTTACCAAGTGACCAGGCTCTGATACCAATTGAAATTTGGGAGTTTATAATAATCTATAAAATTAAATACTTTAATACTACTCACAATCACCACACAATAAAAATAAGAACGCAAGTCGTTTTTAACATGGAAAACCCATCACAGGTAAAAACCACGGGATCTATCTCAGATCTAAGAAAAAATTCACTATGAATTAATAACCTTATAGTGCCTTTTCGGAATGATATGCCTTATCACTCCTATCACCAACAATGATAGCCTCTCACCATCATTCTATCCACAATGAACATTTCCAACAACCGTCGTCTCTCACGAAGGTCCACTTGTCTCTCACAAGCCGTACACTCTCAAACAAGGATTAGAGAAAACATACTCATCATTAGATTTAGGATTGAAATGAACAAATGGTAAGTAATCTCAAGGATAAATTTTGGACCAGAAACTTGAAAAAATAAGATTTTCGGATCAGTTATCAAAATGTCCGAACTTCCTAGAATTTATAAGATTTCGGGTCACAGACGTCTGTGAATCACTCACGGTCGTTTGTGATCACGGATGTCCGTGAGTGTCTTACGGACGACCGTGGGTCTAAAAATGACAAAACACTTTGTCAAACAAATTTACTTGGTAAGACCATTTTCCTAAGGAGCAACACTGATTTTTAAAATCATGATGATGACAAAAATTCTCACAGGGTGGTTTCACAAGGCATGCATCCCCAAAAGTGACTTGCGTACCACCCAAACAGAGGGTGGTTTCACAAGGTATACGTGCCAAAAAGTGACTTGAGTAACCATACATAGGATGGTTTCATAAGGCATGCATCCAAAAAAGTGACTTGAGTACCAAGAGCATAGCCACTTCAGATGGATATCTAATGCTGACTCTATTTTCAGAGTCAGACTTTTTTCTCTTTAGATAATTCCTTTCTTCGCTTACCTTTTGAGCTTTATCATGGAATCCTTCATTTTCGGCTATTTGGATAAGTTGCAGGAATCTCATTGATTTCTAAATTAATAGTGTGTTTTGATATGAGGAAAATGATGAAATCTAAAAGGTCGGATTTTCAAATCTATCTTTTTCCACCGTCTGGATCCAATTTATGCATTGGAAAAATAGATCCTATTTTTTGGCTATTTTCTGAGTTTAGAGTATGAGTTTACACCTCAAAATTTCAAGTTGCCCAGCCATTGGAAAAATTAAATGTCTCCTTAAGTCACGCAAGACCCAATAAATCTATTTCCTCCATTTTTCAAGCTACTAATGTGACTATTCCAACAAGGGAGAATAAAAGCATATCCAAACAATGGATTAGGTCGGGATCAGAATTCGACCCTATAGATTCCTCTATTTTCCCTCTATTTAAGAAGACTTAATATATGAGTACCTTTAATTCCACCCACCGAATCTTTGAGTTCACCCACGCTGAAACCCATTGACTGATTTGAACCCTACGATCGTTTTCCATTTCAATCTTTCAAATAATGGATCTTGAGATCATGGGCATGCCATCAAACGATATATTTTTGATTTCATATGGTACACATCTCAAAAAGCGACCTTATTTAAGCGTGATGAGTTCCATGTGATGTTAAGGTCACCTTTTTGGAATATATACAATGTGAAATCAAAAACCCACGGTGGATGGTAAGAGCATGATCTCAAGATGCATCATGTGAAAGATTGGGATGAAAAACGGTCTGCATCGTAGGATTCAAATAAGTCAATGGATTTCAGCGTGGGTGAACCAAAGATTCGGTGGGTGGATTTAAAGGTACTCTTAACATATAGATAATCTTTGTGTTGAAAGAACTTATTATATAGATCATCATGTTGGGTGTTTGAATATTGCTTTGTATGCTTCTTCATGTGTTAAATAGTGGCTATGGAGTTCGTTGGTTCCATTAGATTGACATTTCGAAGTCCATTTACCAAGGATTCGATTACTTTAGAAGCCTTAATGAAAATATAGACTTTGAATGGCAAAATGGAAGAATTGAGTGCCCAAAAGAAGGATTTGAAGAGGAAACTAGAAACAGCTGAGGTGCAACAGGGAAAGAAGCCCAAGAAAGAGGTTCAAGTCTGGTTAAAGAATGTGGAGAAGGTGACTACTGAGGTAAGAGATATAGAAGGTCAAGTACAGCAAGGGCGTTTCCCGAACTATTGGTTACACACAAGGTTAAGCAAGCTTGCAGAAAGCAAGATCAGAGACATAGTTGAGCTCCAAGAGAAGAATCTATTTGCAGATGAATTGTTTTCGGATCCATAGCCTGCTACGGGAATTATCTTGCCCACAACAACTTTTGTGGGCAAAACAACAGCCGAAAAATCTTTGGAAACAGTTTGGGATTGTGTGATGAATGTTGAAGTAGGAATTATCGGTGTCTACGGCATGGGAGGAATCGGCAAGACGACCATCATGAAGAAAATCAATAACCGACTTGTTGAAAGCAGAGATCTTTTCGATAAAATTATCTGGGTGACCGTATCCAGAGATTTTAAATTAGAGAAAATACAAAGTGATATTGCCGAGGAATTGAATCTGTACCTCTCAGACGTTGAAGATGAAATGAGAAAGGCCGCGAAATTGCTTCAAAGGTTGGTAGGTAAGAAGTTCGTGATCATACTAGATGATATGTGGGATGCATTTCCGCTAGACGGTAGGAATTCCTACAGCTAACAAAGAAAATGGTTGCAAGCTAATATTGACCACTCGATCATTGGTTGTTTATCGAGGCATGGAGAGCCAATGGACAATCAAAATAGAGAGCCTTTCGGATGATGAAGCATGGGAATTGTTCAAACACAAAGTCGGGGATCATGTGAAACTTTCTCCCGAAGTAGAACAAGTGGCAAAGCTTGTCGCACATGAATGTGCTTGTTTGCCACTAGCAATTATAACTGTTGGTGGAGCCATGAGAGAAGTAGATGATATTAGAGAATGGAGGAACGCATTGAATGAATTGAGAGACTCAACGGCAGAGATCAAAGGTGTAGAGGATGAAGTCTTTGGAAGTTTGAAATTCAGTTATAAACATCTGAGAAACAATAGGCTAAGGGAGTGTTTCCTATATTGTGTTTTATATCCCGAAAGATTTCAAAATTTCTACTAAAGACATAACAGAGTACTGGATTGCAGAGGGATTAATCGAAGATTTAAGGAACAGAGAAGCAGAGACCGACAAGGCATATGTTATCGTAAAGGAATAAAAAAATGCATGCATCTTAGAAAGCGTTGGTGATGGTGACGAATACATTAAGATGCATGACCTAGTTAGGGACATGGCGATCAATATCACGAGGGAGAGTCATCGTTTCGTGGTCAAGGCAGGTGTTAGCTTAAAGGAATTTCCGAAAACCGAGAAATGGACAGAAGGCGTTGAGAAGATATCAGTAATGAAGAACGATATCCAAATCCTCTTTGGCCGACCAAAATATCCAAAGCTCTCAACCCTCTCTCACATAACATTCAGCATTCCTTCTTTGAGCATATGCACACCCTTCAAATTCTCGATTTATCTTATACTAAGATTGAGTATTTACCAGAATCAATCTCCGGATTGCAAAGTCTCCCTGCATTGTTATTACAAACTTGTGAACAATTAAGGAAGGTCCCTTCACTAGCAAAGCTTAAGGAGCTAAGAGTATTGAGCCTCTATAGAACAAAGATTGAAGAATGGCCACAAGGAATGGGTGAAGCATTCAACTTGAGGCATATTGACCTCTCCTATACTGCAGATCTTCAAACATTTTCCTCTGGCATATTACCAAATCTCTCCCTTCTTGAAGACCTTTTAATGTATGGTTGTAGATGGAAATGGCCCTCGAAGTCGATACATGCAATTGGAGGAGCGGGAATTGAGGATATCATATGCTCAAATCGCTTGTCTAATCTTGAAATCCACATTGACGACATGCAAGGGATGATTACGTCAAGTCCGAGCATTGGAGAGTATTAAAAAGATTCAATTTCTTTGTAGGGTCTGTAAGCTATGATAATACGTTATTTGCCTTCAAGTGGATTAAAAAAGTATTTATCGAAGGTAGTGATATTGCTTCCCAAGAAAGCTCCTGTGTGTTCCCTGACAACACTCAATATTTGCACATGGACTATTGCGTTACTAGATCATCTCAAATATCAAATTTAAGGGATTTAAAGCAGTTACGGATCACAAATTGTGATGGCATTGAAGAGTGCATCGATAAGGAGATAGGGAACACCTTATCGAGTTTAGAAATATTGGTTCTAGATAATCTACCGAGCTTAAGGACTATATGTAAAGGAGTAATGCCATGTGGCACCTTCGCAAGCCTCGAAGTATTGACTGTAGATAGTTGTCATAAGTTGAACAGTTTATTGCCAATGGGATTAATTGAACACTTGCCAAGACTCGAAGAAATTTGTGTTTGGAATTGCAAGCTGATGGAGGAAATAGTAGGAAGTGAAGCAGAACAACAAGAGAATGAAGATGAAGAGATCACCTTTCCAAAGTTAAAGGAATTAAGCTTGTCTAATTTACCAAAATTGAAGAGAATTATTCATAGGGGCATATTGATTTGCAACTCTTTGCAGAAAGTAGGAGTTAATTGCTGTCCAGAGTTGGAGAAGCCTCTGAGTGCACCCCATCTATAGTTCTTGGAAAATTCTAGATGCAAATTTTGTAAGAATCTATTGTCGTTTGGATTACTGCACAACCTCCTAAGCCTTAAAGAGATTTGAGTCAATAATTGTGAGCAGATGGAGGAGATATTTTCAGAAGAAGCGACGAGTAACATATGTAGCGGTCGCATAATGCTCCCAAGATTAGAACACTTGGGTGTGATAAATTTACCCGAGTTAAAAAGAACCTGTGTGAATGAATTGGTTTGTGAATCTTTGAACACCGTCTGCGTGCAAGTCTGTCCACTTCTCAAGAAGCTCCCACTTTCCTCGGGAAACCTGCCACCTGCTCTCAAAGAGATTAAAGGAGAGAAGGAGTGGTGGGATGCATTGGAGTGGGATGATCTCAACATCAAAACTCACCTCGAACCCCACTTTTCTTTGATGCAGTACTGATGATGAAGAGGTGAACACACATAAAGAAAGATTGATATGGCCTTCTTCAAAAGCTACAAGCCCATGTGAGTTTTTAAAGTTCTTCTTTTGTTATTTTGCTTTTGTTATTTGTAATGTATTGAGGGAAGCATATAGTATCGAAAGCTAAGGCCCTGTTTGGCGTGGCTCCTAGAGACACGCTTCCAGCTTCTGACGGTGAAAAGCAACGCTAAGATGTTCTTTGATTGATGCTGCTTCTCGCCCTGATTTCACTTCACACTGAAAATGGGCAGAAGCTCGCTTTTCTGGAATTTATTTTAAGTGGAAGCCAGAAGCTGGAGCCACACCAAACAAGGCCTAAAATACCGTTGATTATTGGTGTCTTGAAACTAAAGAATTTAACTTTTGCATTAGGTGGCTGAAGGGCACTACTACAAAATTGGCGATGCCTCTTAAGAAAGTCATATTATTTATGGGAGAGGCTTTCCTTAACAGGTTTACTCTGTTTCACAAATCTTTTAAGAAACTTTTAGCCATAAAATCCAGTCAGATAAGGAATTTCACAGATTTCAGGGCTATATAATTCAATTGTCCATACTTTGAAAAATTACTTAAACCTGAATTATGACAGGATTGTGTGGCTAACAATCTATTTGCTTAATCTCTTTGGAGTAGGCCTATAGCACCATTTGGTTGATGAAATGACTATTTGAGTTCTTGGCTAGAATTGTATTAGAAACCTTTTTATTTAACATATGAGGCATTGGATTCTACTCTTATGGAAGATTTAGTAACATTCTGTTTTTTTTTTCTTAACTTTTTTTTTGTTTCGGCTCTTCTTTTGTGGATAAGCTGGCATTCGACAGAGACGTGAATAGTTACGTGCCAAGTAAGTTTTTGTGTCCTTTTCTCTATTTCGATTTCTTTTGACCGCTATTAAACAGATTGCGCTATGACCGGCCACTTGGCTAACATGTTTGATTGATCAAATTAGTTCAAGTAGCAGCCTATCATTTGCACATGTCTCTCCCAAAGAATAAAATTTGAATCATCCGATTAGTGCACATTAATTTCGACCATTAGAAAATTATGAACTACGGTCTAATTTTAGGAATCTGACCTTCAAGTCCTCACCAGTACCCCTGCTTGAGGATACCCCGCTCAATAACTAATCCAGATTCAATCATACAGAGCTCTTCGCGTAAGTCCTTGCTACCCCTGCCAACATGCTGCACTACGACACTTGTCGTCTTCTCGCTTGTGCTCTCTTCTGGATCTAAGCACCAGCATTAAGCCAGCAACAATAACAGTAACAGTATCCATGATGACAAAAGCTGCCACCTGTTTCGGGCTGCTCTCTTTGTAGAATTGCCTTGCTTAGTCCAAAGATGAGGCAGGGATGAATTCTGTGGGTTTCTGATTCTTGCAACTTAGGGATTGCTTCACCTCTCAGGCCTCTTTGCTGCTCTGTTGCATTCGCAGGTTGGTGGTCTTCTTAGCCCTGATGATGGTGATGCCGAAGCTCGGTGCTTAAGTTGTTCCGCTTGCCCCCTTTCAGGCCTCCTCAGCGTGATCTGGGTGTACTTTTATTTCTAATAATATTACTTCTTCGTGGATTAAAAAACAAAGATGGTGAAAAAGAAACTCCTTCAGAGATTGATCACAAAATAAACAGCAACCCATATCAGCGATTCTCACAGCAAGTCACCATGAACAATCTGATCAGCCAATCTTTTTTGTTGTTTTATAAAGTTAACACGAACCCAACAACTAATTAATAAGTATGCTGTGTATAAGGCTAATTGTGAATTATTTTATTTTATTTTTAAAATTTTTATCAGTAAAGATGCAATTCCATTAAAAAAAATGAGAATTACAAGATCAAACCTGAGCGAGCTAATTGTGAATGTATTCTCCACACTATACTATTGATTTGTACTTGGACATGTGGTTATAGGCAGATGGATACCATTTGGATGTTAGTAAGTATTAGGTGTTTCAAGACAGATTAAATATTAGCTGTTTCAAGACACATTTCTGGTGGTTTTACTGCAGTTTACACCGCAATAAAAGATAAGTTTTTTACCTGAGAGGGTCTCGAACTAATGCGTAGTTACCTAACAGGGTCCAAAGTTTTACTTATTAGCTAATAGGATCCCTGACCCTCAACCATTTCCTTTTTCATTTCACCAATGCAAACAGGGTCTACATATTTGACTTGTGCTGAAATTCAATTTAAGTGAAAAACAGGTTAGACGAAAATGCCCTTAGGTCCCATATGAGACCGATCAAGCCCAAACGAGTCGGATTGATCAGTCTCATATGAGGTTGATCAGACCACTATGAGGCTGATCAATAGGTCTCATATGAGACTGATATGTCTCATATACCGATCAATCCACAATACGACCGATCAATCTCATATGAGACTGATCAATCAACGATAAGAGTGATTGGTACTATAAGAGACCGATCGATCGGTCTCATATGGGACCTAAGGGCATTGTCGCTTAGCTTATTTTTCACTTAAATTGCATTTCAGCATATTTCAAGTATTTGAACTCAGTTTGCCTCGGTTTAATGAAAAATCGAAAGTGTTGAGGGTCTCTGATCCTATTAGGTAAAAGTTTTTACCCTTTCAAAGAGAAAAGTAAAAGTTGTTGACCCTCTTGGGTAATATGCTTATAAACGATTTTTTATTATTTTTAAGAGACAAAGATCACTTGTCCATGAGTGATGCCCTCCCAATTTGATTGAAACCCCTCACTTGTGGCGGAGAAAAATCATGATAACATAAAAGACACTTGGGATTTACAAATCTTTAAAGAAAGCATCCCAAATATCAAAATTATATGAAAATAAACAATCAAGGTGCATTCCGAATAAAATAGTAGCTCAGAGTGATTTCATATGCTTTTCATGGCTTGCTTTAATGGTAATTTTGTCAATGGCTCCCTTCTTCTTTATAACAGATAATTTTCCTATTATGGCAATGGTGGAATTCAACTAAGTGGTGGATGAAGTAGTGATTCTAGAATTTTCAGGGCTGAGGGGAAATTTTTTATATCGGTTATTTAACAAACATTTTTTTTTCATAGATAAGCATGAGATTTGAACTCCGGACCTCAACGCTGCATGTTTGAAGGCATCACCACTGGGACAAAGATCCAATCCTTTTTTGAAAGATAGATATATTTGGACAGAAGTGCATAGTTGTTTGCAAAGATGGGCTCTGCTGATCAAAAAATTATGTGACCAACTCTCCTGACTGTTATTAGCTTATGATCTTGGAAATTCATACCATCAAAGTGTTATATCATCAATTGAAGGGCTATCAGTAAAAAAGTTAAGACTTTTTGGGAGATTTGAATTATCTGATCTCTACACTATAATACCAACGGTTCTTATTTCTGATGGTTGATATTAAAGTTCATTGTTCGGATGGTTCTACATCCACTTAGAAACATGATCCTTTGGCTGGGACATGTTCTAATGATGGATTGCCACTTGGGAAATTTTGATTGATTATAGATATGTGCCACTTGACACAATGATAAATCACACTTCAATGGTGTGAGATAGAAAGTGACATTTTAGTAGTGTAAGATCATTTAAACACCATCTAGTGTATAAATGTCGATTAGGAGTCATTATCCCTAAATTTATTACCTGAAATATGGGGATGAGTTAGTTAATCAGATGTTGGCTCTTTTGAGAGGGGATTTAATTACCAATTTTCACATAGGGTAGCTTTAAACGCACCCACCGAGTCTTGATGGGCACCTAAGCTAAAAACTATTGATTGCTTTAAATCAGACGACAGAGATTTTCTTTGCTCCAATCTTCCACACGAGATTTTAAGATCATGGCGCACTTATCAGACGGTCAGTATTCAATTCCACATGGCACAAATCCAAAAAATGTAACCCTAAAGTCACGTTTGAGCGTGATGTATGCCATGCGATTTTAGGGCCACTTTTTGGGATTTGTACCATGTAAGCAAAACTGGCTGCCTGAAATGTGCGCCATGATCTCAAGATCCCTTGTGTGGAAGATTGGAGTGAAGACAGTCTCCATTATCTAATTTAAAGCAATCAATGGACTTTAACATCGGTGTCGAACAAGATTCAGTGGGTGCCTTTAAAGCTCCTCTTCCACGTATTGTTATCCTTCCTGATTTACCAATAGGGGAGGGGACCCTTTTCTTTGCTTATGACAGGGAAGGAGACCCTCCAACCCCAATTAGGTAAACAGACCAAAGCTTGAGTTTTGAATTTGAATCGAATGATCAGGAAATCATTACTACTCTTCACTCTCGCATTTGGGTGTTTGACTGAAATGGCGAAACCGAAATTCAAAATTTTGGATTTTTCGTATGGGATCCAAAATTTCGGATTTCAGTTTTGGTCATGTCCAAAATCGAAATTTTGATCATTGTCTAGATGAATCAACACTACAAAAAATAAGACTATTAGTGGCAGTTTTTTTAACTAAAAATTGCTGCTATTAATCTTACCGCTACCAAAAATTGTCTTAATAATAAGTGCCACCGAAACACCTTATTTTCATAATGTGAAGTCTTGAATTAGCAGGAGGTTTGACAACTTTTTTTTTTTCTTTTTTTTAAATGATGTCATATGGCAGGAGCATATCCAACACAATAAAGCATTCAAATTGAGTGACATATAATAGAAGTAATGGGTCTAATAATCTCACGTAAATTATGACGTGTCAAAGTAGACTAGTAGTTGCATGTATGATAATATCAAAGTAGTTAGTGTATGATGAATCAAAGTAGTTAGAGCAGCTTTGGATAAGTCAGGAAAGTTTCATTTTTATTTTTACCATATGATACTATCAACAACAAATTATAACTAAAGGATCAAGACTGCCATACAACCTATCAATTCTTTTAGATTTCAAGTATTTTGTTTTTGTAAAATTTTATAACATAGAGAAATAAATTGGGCACTTTAGAAAAACAACTTTAAAAAACAAATATTTTTGCAAAAAATTTCAAAACTTAAACGTTTTAAAAAACCAATGCTTTCACGATTTTTTGAAGTTCTGTGATTCGTGAAAGCATTATTTTTTAATGAAGATTTGAGAGCTCACGGATCTCTGAACTTCAAAAAACTATGAAAGCATAAAACATTTAAGTTCTGAACTTTTTTGTTAAAAAGTTTGTTTTTTAAGATTGATTTTCTAATTTTCCCAAATAAATTCCACCCAACAACCCTTACCTTCTTAATATAAGGGAGGAATCAAACATGAAGTGTAGTGTGAAAACTAAAAAGACTACATTTTCATAATGATTTTTCAGTGTTTTTATTAATGGAGAGAAGCCTCTTTATATAGAGGTGAATGTAATCAATAAGATCTCAAGAGATCTTTAATGGAGAGAATCCTCTTCAAAATACTTCATAAGATATTTATCTAAATATTTATGAATCAAGCATGCTTAAAACATAAGATATTTCAAGGAATCAAGCATGCTTAAAACATAAGATATTTCAAGGAACGTGTGATTGCGAGAAGGAAATAGAGAATATTTATTATTGAAATATTTTATGTTTTAGGCATGCTTGAATGTGTGATTGGTTATATAAAATCTTAGCCCTCGATCTTATAATGTGAGTTATCGATAAATAGCCTGTAACGCCCGATTATACTTGCTAGTGGTCATTGCCTGTTTGTGAGATTCATTACTGTCGCATCCTGCTCTTCGTTGAGTTTGTCGGAGCCAGTGGCTCAATAGATCAGGTCCGTCATGATCTCTCCTCAAAGCTTACAACGGACGATCATGCGGCTTGAAGAAAATTCTCATTGGAGAAGTCTTAGATATATAAAACAAATGAAATCGTATGGCGTGAATATAACTATCAAGGGAGCTTGTAGAAATAGAAAAGAAGGATGCAAATTTAATTGGGAAAAAAAATGATGCAAGTAGAAAGTTGAGGATGAGCTAAACCTAGGACCATGGTCAACCTGATCGCGAGGTCGGAGCCGACCATCGTTCTGATACCAACAACTAGATGTGTATCTTTTTTTCAATCCTAATTATTCTCTTATCATGTTAGAACCCACCAAGTCCACCCCCAAGAAGGAGGGAAGTTTGACATCTACTATAATATCTACTTCAGATAACCAAGTATCTGAGGCAAGGCAAACTCGGTATCGGTCCATGGAGGACCGATACGAATCGGCCGATATGTATCAGCCCTTTAAAAAGAAAAAACACATAAGATCTCAGCTCAAACCGATATATATCGGCCGATATCGATATCGAGTTGGAGGACCCATTCGTATTGTATCGGCCGATTTTTTATGCCTTGGTCTTAGGTAGCGTGTCTTAAATCACTTAATTGTTGAAATAAAAGCATGAAACATGAATACAAGGGAGGATGTGCACCCGTTTGGATTTATGATGTAATAAAAAAGGATATAAATCTCCCTAACCGTTAGTGGAGGTGTTATAACTGTCTTATATTGGTTACCATTATTTACGCTCGGTGAAATTGTGACCTCAGCGCTTCTGCTCTAGTCGGCATGGATTGGACTCCTTCAATCAGTCGATGGAGATTATTTTTCTCCAATCTTAGAGATTATGTGCGTATCATAGACAGTCTTTCCAAAATTAATCTTGAGATCATGGGTGTACTATCAAATGATCAATTTTTATTACACTTGTCGCACAATTCAAAAAGTGACAATATAATCACATGGCACGCAAAAATATGCCTATAAGTGGAAGTGAGCCACCATATCGACGATCTTTGATATCAGCCATTAAAACTAAAAATGATGATTAATATTATAGTTTACACATCGGATGGTTTAAATCTCTCTTAAACACCATTTTTGGGTTTGTCGCACTTCAATCTATGATATGATCTATCACTTTGATGGTATTGATCACCCACATCTTAAATCATAATGTAAGATCATTTAAACACCATTTTCATTTTGATGTTTAAATGACGGTAAGGAGAGTTGGGTCTTTTATTTAAATTAAAGGGTAAAGTTAGTCTCATATCATGGACTAGATAACTTACCTGGTCCTACACTACTTTGCAGTCATGTGGCATCCAATCTTATGATCAAGTGTCATAGATAGGAGCGGCTCGATGATCATAACTATTGTATGGAAAAAACAAAAAAAATAAGAATATAAAAATGAATGGTCAATGGCATCAACCGTGGTGAAAAACAAATAGTAAAATTGAATGTAATTTTACTATTTATTTTTATGTGCAATTGACTCTTTTAATCACATGATTTTATATTTTTTATTTTGAAATTATGATCATGGAACCGCTTCTATCTATGACATCTGATCATGAGATTAGATGCAATATGAATGCAAATTAGTGTGGGATTAGGTAAGTTGTCTGGTCTATGGTATCACACTTAATTTACATCTTATCCACACTTTACATCTAACAATATTAAGAGTGAATTTAGCCATAAGATCAGTAGCAACATTCGTCGAACTTGAAATATGAAAATAACTATAATTGGAAAAAAATTTCATATATCGTTTAATGTCATTAATAATGCACGCCATATCTTATACACCCTTACAACATAACAGCCTATGTCAGTTACTATAATTACAAACTATAGCGATTAGAAACCATAATTAAGGGAAGATAATAATTTGTACTTAATAAATTATAATTTTCTTGCTTTTCTACTGAAAAGGGTGAACCCTCCAACCCCAATTGCCTATAAAAAAAAATTAAAAAAAAAAAAAGAAGAAATAAATAAATAACTTGACGTGTAGACCCAAATACTTTAAACTAACCCACGCGTTCTTCACTACGTCAAAATGAGGAAAATGCAACTATAACAATAGAAAATAGACTATTGCTTAAAAGAGTGGTTGAATATTCTACCGCTTAAACTAGTAGTTTAAGTTACAAAACAGTGGTTTTATATCTTAAACTAGTGTCACGTGCAACTTGAACTCCTGGTCATGGTCACGTGCAAACCTATCGGGCAACCTAATACCTGGTCACGTGCAAACCTATAGGACAAGTTTCCAGTCATTTATCACGGTTCAGAGTAGAATGTCGTGACGCTGCAGGAAAAAGTGGATTGGGTATGATAAGTTTATATAAACCTACTTTTCGTAATCATTTCCATTTTCTATTAGTTTAAATTGTTTTTGATGTTCAATTGATTTTGAACTATCTGTAAGATTTCCTTTTGAACAGATAACCTTTACATTCAACTTGGTGAAGTGCTCAAAGCCAAGTCTTTATTACTATTTGCATCCATTATCTATGCTCATTCTTAATTGCTATTAATGATTATGTTAAATTGCGTGGTGTTGTTAGTTACTTTGGTCTGATGTTTTGACCACTTGGCACAAGGTTTTATCAGTGAATTATGATTGGCTTAGGTTCAATAATATTTAAATATTTGACAAAGAAAAATGGAGGCAGCTTTAATATATGCCAATTAATAAAAATGCGATTCTTTTTCTCTTCAAAGTCCAATGTCCTCCAAAACTATAGACCTGTAGAAGCTTCAAGTTGCTTGGTAGTTTGGGGTGATTGTTACCTTGTCAGTTGAAACAACTAGGTGTTTACATTTGTAATGAGTGACTCATACTTCATTCCAACTAAAAAGGGAAATGATAGTTGTTTATGGTTTCTTATATATCATTGTATTTAACTCCCTTCTCGTGCCAATCTATCATCTCACCATGGTGAAGTGATCAGTACTCAGTAGTGTGAATCTTTTCTGATGTTGCCGATTTGGCAATTTTAAACCTACACTTGTAGAGTTGTCTTCTATTTCTATATTGAAGCCTTAGAATGAATTACTATCGAAATAATGGTATGGTATTTGAATTTTGTTGAGGGCAGAAAGTTTTCTTAAACCAATGGAAAAAAAAGGAAAAGTTCAGACGACATTTTGTTCTGCAATCACCTGACATCAAATTTGTTCCTCTATGGTTTGAAGTGCATATTTTGCTTCGCCATTCATCAGTGCCTCATTTCAGAAATTTTTGTAGAGTTTAATTCAAAGCAAATTTTGTTTCTTTGTAGTAAGGGAGCTAGCTTGTGACAAAATCTACATTAAAGCTATTGATGTTGTTCCTCTTCTCCACTCTCTGAAATTGAGTCAATGATCACCTGGAATTGACATTGGATAGATCCAAACAGTTTCGCGTTACTTTTGCTTTTGACTTTCAGGTTCTAGATGAGATGTATGATTTCCTTCATTATAGGTTCAACAAAAAAAAGGTATCACTTTTTGGAAAAAAAAAAGATTATCAAGGAACATTTATTGGCAATCAAGAAGGAAACAAATGTTGATTGCCAATCTGATGGTGTGCAGAGTGTGTTACCTGCTAAACAATAGAATGCACACTCTGCACACATCAGATTTTGTCGGAATTTTTTGGGAATTCAACATATATTTATGTGATTTTATATATCTATAAAAGCAGACAAAGGCTGACATCCCTTGAAAGTTGAAACTTGAGGTAAGCAGCAAAAATGTACTGTTACTGTCTTACGAACATATTTTGAAAGATGAGCTTATTTATGTGATATGCATATTCATCAATCTGAGATGTCCAAGTAGCATGCCATTTTCTAGATGGGACTCAGCCCAAACATCATACTTATTGGAGCGTCCAATCAGAGTACTTTATACATTTAATTTGGATGATAGTCCATAAAAGCTTTAACTGTCCATTTGCAGGCTCTTGCATGCTCCTTATCAGAAAATTGAGATAATGTAGAAGTGTGATTTGTGAACTGAATCTGATCCACATGCACTACATCTAATGTATTGGATAGTATGTAAGCCACATGTGCCATAATGGATGATCTGTGCATGGGCCTGTCCACAGAATACTAACTTCTTGAAGGAAGGTTTGCAATTTGCTTCAATGTGGTATATAGTACTATGTCATCCTTTCTTCATGCTACATGCTAATGAACTCAACTTTTACTTTGATGTTGACTTCAATTAGTCATGCAAATGTGAATCTTCAGATTTTTCATTTTCACACATGTAATCTTTCTCCATTGTTCCTACTTACCATAGTCCAAAGATGGTGTTCATAGTGGTTTTTTCTACGTTTTCTTTGTTTGATTTTATAACTATTAACACCATCTCGCTTTTGTTCTTCTTGATTTTTCTCGAACAATTCTTTCTCCACATAGGCTCACAGCCACTTTGATTGCATTCTGTTATTGGACTCTGCTCAGTCCACCTTATTATTTTTATTTTTTTATTCTTGTAAATCTCAAACCAGTGAAAGTAGTATGGGCCATTGGTAACCTCATTTACAGTTTAGCTCATTCGTGACATTTACAATTTGCTATCTATCAAGTAAAATTAAAGAAAATAATTGAATTTCTTATCAATTTACTTCATTGAATTCGTAGGTCTAAGCGAAGTTTTGGTGACTATGGTCTAACCATTATTGCTCATATACAAGTCTATTCATTGAGTAGCGGACTAGAATTGATGTGCGGACACCAAGTATACTAATTTACCGCATTATGGTATTATTGCTTGACATAAATTATCAAAAACATAATGTTTTGGAGCAGCTAAATAAACCATTATTTTTAATCAAGAGGTAAGCCATTGAAACCTTGTATCTAACTTTATAACAAAAAAATGCTTGTTAGGCTTTCTAGATCAGTAATAAATATGTAACACTAATGCTAGGTAAGATTCATTTCTATGGCAGTCCATTTTGTTGGATTCCAATGAAGGATAAACTGTTTGGAATTGTTAGCCACACAAACTGCAACAGAAATCATGTGTGGCGTGATTTCTTTGTAGGGTGTTCTTTGTTAGAAGCTGATAAATCTCCTAAGCCGACACCCTTGGCTTTGAATCGGACAAGGAAATATTCGGCTCTGAGCTTTTTCGGGCTACTCGGAGGTTTAGCTTTCAGATTTTTCAGGCTTTTTAGATATGTTTTTTTTTTTAGATTCTTCCTTTTGCTTCGAGATTCTTCCTCTTCTCTTATCAGTCCATTTATCTTGGTCTTTGATTATTTTAATTAGGGTTTAATAATTTGTTTTGAATTATAAAATTAGGATATTAAGAAGTCAAAATTTGATCACCTATGGAGTGGTTTTGAATTTTAATTCTTGATTATGGGAAACATATGGGTGGGAAAATCTGTTGTGAAACACGCATACTTGATTTAGCTGTAAGTAGAACCCCTTGTCACATCTATGATGGGCCTTTTAATTAGAGAACTGAAGTGAATGGATAAAACAAATAAGCGGTAATATCAGTACCAAGATAAATAAGCACTTTATCTTGGTAATATCAGTACCCTGAAATCTGAACCATCACTGGCAAAATGTTTAGTGAAGGGGTGTATGCTTATTGCTCATAATTGCATTATGCATCACGTTGTTCCAGAATTGAGGTCCAACAGAGTATAATGTGATGCAGCCAGCCACATTATTTTCATAGCAACGCTTAAGGGGATTGGATTTGGGTTTTAGATTTGCAATAAAGGTGTGTTCCACAAGTATTGAATCTTTTTTTATGATAGTTTTCGTTTGGTAGTTAAAAACAACACTACTGATATGAATCTTATTGAGGTTTTACTCATAGAAACAATGCTATTTTATGTTATTAGCTCGATAGGCATTGGATGGCCATGCTTTTGGAGGACTGAACCTACGTGTTAGCTTTGCAAATCCCTCAAAGCCAGTTCAGGTAATTTTTCTAATCATTTAATGTGAGGAGCATAGAAAATATTTGTGTGATTGCTTTGAAGTTTGAGGCTTAAAGCTTTTCCAATCGAAAGCTTTTATGAGTGAGAAGTTGTACTACGATATCTATTTTTTGTTGACAAGATCTTAAAAATTACAGTCATACAAGCAACGTCTTGCAAGTCAAGGTGTGCCTTCAACATTTGGTGCTACAGGCAGAGGAGCCACTCCAGGTTCGCCACTTTTTTGGGTTTCATGGAGTTGATCATTTATCGGTTGTAACAATCTAAAAAAATTATTAGTATGTAAAATCTGTCGTTAACTTGTAGAATTGGCTTTAGAGAATAATAACTCTTTTGGGAATGGTGTCTTATTCACAGCCATGCAAGCGCCTCCTTTCAGAGGAAGCATGCATATGCCTTATGGAGGGAGTCACTTCGTAGGGGCTGGACGATCTAGCTATCCTAGGATGGGTTTGGAAGCGGTAATATTTTTTATTCTTTGTTTTGTCCATTCACTACCCTGAAATCTGAACCATGGCTATAATTACTAGATATATCTATGTAAATTTGCATTCTATGTGCTATTTATCTGATCATTTTTCAAGCATTGGATCTATGGTGAATTACTTTTTCATTTTTAAGCTCCAACATTAGTTCTTGAAATTTGTAGAATGTTTAATTAATTGTTTAGTTTCGCAATATAGTGAAACTGTTCGAATTGGTTGCAAATTAAGATGAGGCAATGGTATTTAAAATTTCAGCTGATTACTTTTTATGATGAACCATCTATGCTTCTCCTTTTCAGAAAGTTTGGGAAGCGCAAAGCTGATATCAAAGCAGATAAAAGCAGCAAAAGATGGGTAAAGAAAGATAAACCAGCCAAAACGGATCCTAATAAACGAAAGAGGCCTCCTAGTGCTTTCTTTGTTTTTTTGTAAGCATCTCTTTTCATTCTTGGTTGGTACATGAGGAGTGAATTTTATATCATAGCTGTTGCATTTCACCTTAATCTTTTCTTCTCGTTCATGTTGTATAAATAAATATTGTAGGGAAGATTTCAGGAAGATTTACAAACAAGAGCATCCCAATGTGAAGGCAGTCTCAGCTGTAAGTACAATGGTTATTGACGCGCACTGATTAGTTCATGGTTTCTTAACTCCATTTTCGAATCATATAATGAGTTTGGTCAATTGAATCCTAATGTTGAAGGTTGGAAAAGCTGGGGTAGAGAAGTGGAAGTCAATGTTTGATGATGTAAGTTTTCGTTGTATAAAAAGAAACACATGTATTAAAGCAAAGGAATATAACTAGCTTAAAAACATTGATATATGATTTTCTTTTTCTTTTTTTTTTGTGCTTCCTGCTTTAGTAGTTTTGCAAAGTTAGTGTTGGACCCATGTGGCTGCTGTATATCGTGTCAGATCAACTTTTAAGTTTAGAAGATGTGCCTGATCAACTTACACATACATTGGTTACCTTTGTGTGCCAATGTATGTGTAAGTTTCCATCCCTAAACTTGGATTGGCTGTGGACAATGTATGTGTAAGTTGAGAATATAAATTGACTATTCTCAACTGGTGTATTGCTTGCAAAGTGGTGATAGAGATACACCATTTATTTGTCCATTGCCACCATCCATTTTATGGTGGCAATCGGATTTGTCATTATTGTGTGGATGTTCACAAAATCTTTATCAAAAATAGTGCGGAGAAAAGCTGGTGAGTCTTTTTGACATAATTGGCAAGAGGATTCTCTTATGTGTTTGGAGTATTATCAATTTAATTGCTTAATATCATCAATATCTCAATTTAATTGCTTAATATCATAAATATTTAATTACGTTCTCCTTTTGATTTCAAGCGAAGCTTTTCGATTTGAAGCTCACCTCAAACGAATCACTAGGGGATGGGGATACTTGGCAGGAGAGGCGAAGCACATTTTTTATTTTTTTAAAAATTATGAAACTAGGTTATGGGGTCCTTAGATTGTTAACTCTTTTTTTTTTTTTTGTTTGAATAAAAGGATTGAGCATGTAAAGTTTAAAATATTTGGTTGATTTAAAAGGTTAGATCATAGGTTGAGATGTAATATTTTGTTTGAATAAAAGAATTGAGCATCTATTTTATTTATTAATGGCATTGAATGATTGCATTTGAGTTGAATGGATGTGTTTAAATATGAGATTAATAGCTTTTTTTCTTTATATAATTTTTTTTAAAGCATTAAAAAATTGCATTAAAAAAAAGTATTACAAAAAGCATAAAAAAAATTGCATTAAAAAAAAGCATAGAGAAAATATTATTTTAAAAAATTTTGCATAAAAAATTGTCGACGTAATTTAAAAAAAAAAAAAAATTTGCATAAAAAAACCACTGTCAAAGATAGTGGTTTTTTGAAAAAACTACTGTTTAAGGCAGTGGTTTTTTTGACTTTTTCACGTAGTGCTTTGAAAACACCTATCAGAGACCCCTTAAAACCCATTGATTGGGTCGGATCATACGATGGAGATCATGTTTCACCCACACAATGAATCTGGAGACCATGTCGCACTTATTAGATGGCCAATTTTTATTCTACATGTCACAGATCCCCAAATTGTGGCCTAAAATCATGTTTGAGCGTGATGTTTGCCATTGCACACAAGGTGCACTTTTTGAGGACATGTGACATGTGGAATGAAAAATTGAATGCAAGATCGGGGTGAAACACTATCTCTATCATTTGATTTAACCCAATCAATAGTTTTAGTTTTAAAGGGTTGCACACGAGTGTGCTTTCAGAGAATGCATGGGTGCGAACAGGTCTACCCATAAAAAAATATAATCAAGGGATTAATTGCACATGACCTTTATACCCTTAAATATAATCAAGGGATTACTTACACACGACTTTTATACGCTTGCGCCAGTTAAAGAAAAGGGAAAAGGATAACTTTGTTCGTGCCCACGCGTTTTCTGACACTGCGCACATCCCAAACCCTTTCAAGAATGTTGATTGCTTCGAATCAAATGATGAAGATTGTTTTTCACCTTGATCTTCCACACAAATTATCTTGAGATCATGACGCACCTATCAGACAATCATATTTTGATTCTATGTGTGACAAATCCCTAAAAAATGGCTCTTCAATCATATGGCACGCATACGCTCAAACCTGATTTTAGGGCCATTTTTTGAGGATTTGGAATACATGGAATAAAAAACTAATCGTCTAATAGGTGCGCCATGATGTCAAGATCCATTATCGTTGGATCTTATTGCTGCAGGAATTTGATTTGGAAATTCGAGATAAGAAATGTTATGATAATATGGTAGCTGACCATTTGTCTCAAATAATAGTGGAGAAATCTGATGAACATGCTCCAATTTTGAAATTTTTTTCTGATGAACAATTGTTTGCCTTAAACCAAACACCATGGTTTGCTGATTTGATTAACTATCTGGTAACAAATTAGGTGCCTCAACACTGGAGCAAACACGATAAATCAGTATTTTTGACAAGAGTGAAGTATTATTTTTTCGAGGACCCATATTTATTTAAATATTATCCTGATCAAATCATCAGGAGATGTATTCCTGAAACAGAGCCGTCTGACATCATCTCTTTCTGCCATGAATTGGCTTGCGGCGGGCATTTCAATTCCAGGAAAATAGCTGCAAAAATCCTCTAGAGCGAATTTTACTGGCCAACATTGTTCAAGGACTGTCACCAACATTGCATCTCATGTCATAAATGTCAGATGTTGGGAAGAATTTCGAAGACAAACATGATGCCGTTAAATCCTATCTTGGAAATTAACATATTTGATGTCTGGGGGATTGAGTTCATGGGACCATTCCCAAACTCGTTTGGTCACTTGTACATTCTGGTTGCAGTCGATTACGTTTCCGAAGGGGTAGAAGCTACAACATGCAAAACTAATGACCACAGGATGGTCATTAAGTTTTTGAAGACTCACATTCTCTCATGATTTGGAATACCACGCACTATCATCAGTGATGGTGAGAAACATTTCTGCAATAGGATATTTGAGCAGCTAATGAAGAAGTATGATATCACTCACAAAGTTGCGACACCATATCATCCTCAAACAAGCGGTCAAGTGGAGGTATCCAATTGGGCAGTTAAGCGCAAACTCGAGAAAATGATAACCCCAAACAGGAAAGACTGGTCATTGAAATTAGATGATGGGTTATGGGCCTACCACATTGCTTTTAAAACTCCCATCAGGATGTCTCCTTACCGGATGATTTATGGAAAAGCATGCCATCTTCCGGTGGAACTAGAACACCATGTATACTGGGCGATAAAGAAGTTGAATTTTGATATTAATGAAGCCAATGATCACACGAAGCTGCAACTTAATGAAATTGAAGAAATTCGGGTAGATGCCTATGACTGTACCAAATCATATAAGAGTTTGATGAAGCAAGTTCCGGTCGAGCTATGGATTTGTTCTCAGGTGCACAGATCCTCCATTTTCTTTGTATATCGACTGGTCAAAATTGATTTAGACTGGTCCAGTTCCTTAATTCGCTGAACTGTAGTCTCTAGACTCGACTAGTCGAAATTGGTTTCGACCGATCAAAATTATATTTATAAGGAAGCCTGGGGCTTTCTTTTTGGTCTCGACCGGTCCACTTGTGACTTCTAAAGCTTCAATCTTTTTGATTGGTCGGGTTGGATTTTCGACCAATCCACTTTGGGCTTCTAGAGCTACTGCACACTCGACTGGTCAAATTGGGCATCTCGATCGGTCGAGTTCTGTTGTCTCTTGGTTTTTTCTCTTTTCTTCTCTATTATACCATCACAATCGGTCCAAATGCAATCCTGACCAGTCGAAATTGCTTCTTTTGGGCCTTCTTCACTCTGTTTCAGCACAGAACTCTGACATGGCTTTGGGTCCTCAATATTTTTGCTCTTTTAATCATTTTTGGACACTTTGGGCCTTCTAACCTATTATAACATACCTTGCACTAAAGGTAGCCATTAGTAGTTAAATGAGGCCTAGCAACAACGAGATTCGGGTATAAAATATGCAGTTTTGAAGGCTGGTCAGAGAGAAGAGAAGAAAAAGACATTAAAAAAATAGACTTAAAGGAATTCTAAGTGAATGATCACTATCTGAAATCGATCTATCCTTTTCAAATAGTGATCAATTGATTTCTATTTCGGTACTTCTGAGAGAACTACAAAGTCCATCGATCGGTTTGTTCAATCGATCGATCAATATCAAAACCTGAATCGTCTTTGCTGCTTCGATGAAATCATTTAAAGAGATCGATCAATTTTTCAAATCAATCAATTGAATTTATTAAAAAGTATGCATTGTTCCGCTTCCCAGAAGAGTTAATTGTGTGTCTTTTCAAAATCTCATGAAGTGATGTGTGGTTAATATCGATCGATTGATTTTCCAAATCGATTGATCGATTTGATTGTAAATCTTAGCGATCGGTCGCTGCTTTAAAATCGAACGATCGATCGATTTGAACTAGTGCGAACGAGCAGTTGCTCATTTTCTTTATTTAAGGACAAAATTTATGCTTCATCTTCATTCCTTTTCATTCGATTATTCCTTCTTATGTCACTTTCTAACTCCCAATAGGTACATCTTCGTCTGTGGGTCCCGACATGCTTCCATGCCTCCCACGTGGCACTATAAAGGAAGGGTCCATGCCCCTTTACACTGAGCGATTCATTGCGTCCGAGGAATTTTTTGATCTAATCGCCTTCACAACCTTCCTGAGGCAGCGTACACTCTCGCATATGTTGACGCCCTCCAACTCAACATCCTCATGATGCCACCATCTCTCAATGTGTACCCACGCATCGTTCGCTTGTTTTATTAGAATATGGACTGGGTACCGCCTTTTGATGTGATTTACCAGATGTTTTACTCGCAAGCTTTAATTAATCGATTGTAGATAGTGGGTGAGTAAGTACCAGATCGCTCAGAGGACTATTTTAGAAGATCTAAAAAGATAAAACAGTTACTCCAGAAATCTATCAAGATTTAACAGTACCTTATCAATATTATGATTTAGGCAGTTTTATGAGATGATAATTACTGACTATAAAATAAAGTTTATTTGATAATTCAAAAATAAAGGTAGAGATGAAGATACTAAATCCTTCCATCTTTAGTTTATTCTTTCTATAATACAAATCTAAGGATTAAACTATGAGATATACCATTGAAAAGTATCTTTTATGGAAGATAAATGGTCAAAACCCGAATAGGTTCCACATTGCATCCTTGCAATCAGAACTTAATTTCAGAGATGATTTCCACATATAGATCTGGGATCAAGGGCATGACTCGGCACACTTGATCTCAGATACAAATAGAAATCATCCCTAAAATGGGTAAAAACTCCAACAAGAATACCACCATAGATCTGAGATCAAGGGCATGACTCGGTACACTTGATTTCAGATTAGGGAGTAATTAAGATAAAATTACCTTACAGATCCAAGATCCAGGGCATGACTCGGTACACTCGATCCCAGATCGTAATCGTAAGTAGATCCACATGATAAAAATAAAAAGATCATATAACAATGATTGAGGTAAAATTACTGTCACAGATCTGAGATGTTGGGCATGACTCGACACACTCGATCCCAGTTAGTGGCGGGGATTTCATCCGTTCGTGATAGCGTAACAACCATAAAATAAAATCTCAAAATTTAATCCTAGATCTATACTATTAGAAGTACATCTCTCAGATGGGAATCATTAGATCCTCATCCCTAATAAATTAGCCACACATGTTGTAATTAAGTAACATAAAAAAGTAATAAATGAAAAATAACATTGATCTAATTAATTAAAAATACCTCAACCTTCAATAGTAATTCCTTGATCCAAATTAAAAATACCCTTCACTAATATCTAAATTTAAACTAGAAATTAATTGAACAAAAAGGAATATTCTCTCAAGAAAGGAATGCTAAAAACGAAAGTAAAAGGAACAAAGCTCTAAAAAATAAAAATCTCTATCTCTCCGTGTGTATTTCCCTCCTCTCGAGTTGTTGTTTGTGGCTTAAATACTCTCCAAGTCTCACAGCTCTCCTAGCCCGAAAAGCCAGGGTCAATTAATCGACCTTATAGAGTCGATGCATCGACCCCCTAAAAATCTGCATTAAGAAGCCTTTTCCGTCTCAAATGGAATCACTTCCCTCGATTAATTGAGTAAAGGGTCGATGCATCGACCTCTCCAGATTTCCGTAAACTTCAGCCCAACTCTCCATCAGATGTTGCCTCGGTATTGCTGTCATAACTTTCTACTCCGAGCTTGAATTGACATGATTCTTGCAGCATTAGAAAGATGACAGAAAGCTCTACAACCTTTGTGTTTTAGTAATTTCACGAATCTGCCTCCTTGAAAGTCCAAATTGATCTACAAGTCGCACTAAGTTCTCGATAACCCAAGGTTGCAGTGTTTGACATTATTTTTGAAATTCTTGGGCTGTTTTATGCGCTTGGATTATATTTACCTGAAACACTTCAAATCTAGTAATTCTTATCAGATAACCTTCATTGGACGGCTAAATGTAAGTATTTAGGGGTGAAATATCATCATATTTCACTACTCATCACACCCCCAAACCTATACTTTGCTAGTCCTCGAGCAAAGCAAACTAAAAAAAATAAATGCCACTTTCGTAGGGAGCACGATTGCACTTAGCGTGTGCAACAAGCCTTTAAACCCCTAGGTGATCCCTAGTGGAGGAGTTGTGTCTCCTGAGGGTTTACAGTGAAGTTACCCACAAACTTCCAAAAATTTCAAATCATCGATAAAATTGAGTTTTCAAAACATGATTTTTGTAACATATATACTATTCAAAAATAAAAACATTAATTATTTTAATATGTGAATTATCAATCTTAAATATTAATGTCATATCAGTCATGCTAGTGTCCATTCAAATTAATCTAATGCTCAATTTGTTAGATAACTCATCCATTCATGCCTAAACGTGAAGTGTGTGCATACCCAAACTAAGATTCATCCATCTAGGAACTAGTCCAAATGGAAAACCATCGGATCTGTTGTCTCGACTCAATCCTCACTTTACGTATACTCTCGAAATAGAATCACTCCGATGATGGGTAAGTTTTCACACACATGTGAGAGATTAATACAAAGCAAATAAAAAAAAGGGTCTCCCATAATAAAGGAAATACGGTGTATCAAAGAATAAACAGAGAATCTCATAAGAAAAGACACTTGTATATCCTCTGCATATCATATCAAGTGTCATAGGTATTGTATATTGACTCTCCACCAGACAGTTACCAATGCAAGATTGGGTCATGAAGGTCTTTTGTAGGGTTCTAACGGGACTCAGGTAAGGGTAAGAAAAAGATGAAAGTTGGGATTCAAAATTTCTAAGCAATCGGAAAAGAAACTAACTTTTGATTTTTCTATTTCTTCTCTTTTTCTTTTCTTAATCTCTCACTATTTTTTTCTCAATATTTTTCTATTTTCTCAATTTTCTTTTCTTTTCTCACTCTTTTTCTTCTTTTGAATTTCATTTTCTTGAAGCACCTCATATTTTTTATTATTTTTCACAGTTTTTTTTTTCTTTTTCTCTCATTTTTTTATATATATTTTTGCTATACACTCTCAATAAACACCACAACTCGATATCTCTCCACTTACTCTCTTTTCATTCATTCTCATCCCTCGTTCATAATATCTTATAAATAAGAAGGGTAAAGCTGAATTTTCAGAAATGATGAATGATTAAAGGTTAACGTGGCTTATCAAAGAATGTATAAAGGCAAATTTTTCAATAGGCTCAAAGGGGTACTAGAAGGATAAATTTATATGAGGTGGGGCATTTTAAGCACAAACGAACCAAAGATGGCCTTCAATCATGTCCTTAAAAGATAGTAACTCTGCCTATTTGTGTTGAGTAGATATACAGTACGTTCTAATACAATATATGAATTTAATAACATGCAAAGTCACAAGTGAAAATAAAATGTATGAGATTATGCAAAAATAATTTGTATTCAAAGACAACTCCGAGTTTATGTAAACTCTCATCAAGGATGGGAAATTAGCTCTAAAGCTCACCGGGTTTAGTCTCCACTAAGAACCTAAGATTCAAAGTTCAAACTGGCTCCTTGATTTCTAGATCTTAGCTTGGTATAAGTGTAAAAAATTAATATCTATGCATGAATTTCAGAGTCATTCACAAAATATCACATTAAGCTTCATCATCCTAGATACAAGTAATCAAAATATGACATCGATATTCTCAAAATTAAATTCACATGCATCATCAACTAAAGTTTGAAAATAATCGCAAAATAACATGAATTACGGTTATAAATTTATTTATTTATTTATTTTTATTTATTATTATTATTATTTTTAATGGTACCAAAATAATAAAATCACACAAACTACAACCCCAAACCTAAATAAAATAATGTCTTCATTGTTGACAATAAACAAAATATTAGATTAAAGTGAGAAAACATACCTGGAGTAATGATTTGAGGCTCGTGGTAACACATGAAAAGGGGAGAGGTAGGAAAAATCCTCCCCCAAACTTGCATGAAAATATACCAGTATATCCAAGCATCCTCTTCACACGAAAAAAATGTCAACAATAGTGAGGGGATTATCAAAACTAACAAAATGCTTACTTGAATAACACTATCAAAATCATAATCAACCATAAAAACAAGTGTATCTAACCTTTTTTTTTTTCTTTTTTTTTTTAAACGAAATAAAATAAAATAAAATAAAAATCAAACAAAATTGGGTTGCCTCCCGATGAGCGCTAGTTTAATGTCGATAGCTCGACCATATGAATTGCTCAGTTAGAATGATCCATTGGATCACCCAAGGAAAGAGTGTCAGAGAATGCAATTGCATTTTCGAGGAAAGGTTTTAATCTTTGACCATTAACTCGAAAAATATTCTCGTGTCTCGGATTGATAACATCAACTGCCCCATTGGGGAGTATTCGAGAGATTTTGAATGGACCACTCCAACGGGTTTTTAGTTTCCCTGGAAATAGGTGAAGTCGGGAATTGTATAAGAGAACCTGTTGACCAATAACGAAAGATTTATGTAAAATAGATTAATCAGAAACCCATTTCATATGGTCCTTGTAAGATTTAGCACAGTCATATGCGTTAGCACGGATTTCTTTCAATTCATTTATTTACAAACCCCTTTGGTTACCAGATTTCAGGAGATCAAAATTCAATAACTTAATGGCCCAAAATGCTCGATGTTCCAGTTCAACCTGGAGGTGACAACTTTTACCAAAGATCAACCGGTAAGGCGACATGCCAATCGGAGTTTTAAACGCAGTTCGATACGCCCACAAAGCGTCATTCAATTTTAGCAATCAGTCTTTACGATTCGGATGGATTGTCTTCTCTAAAACTCGTTTAAGTTCCCGATTAGATACTTCAACTTGGCCACTTGTCTGAGGATGATATGGTGTAACAACTTTGTATGTGACACCATATTTCTTCATTAATTGGGTGAACACTCTATTGCAAAAGTGCTTTCTACCATTGCTGATTATCGCCTTTGGAATACCAAAACGTGAAAACACTTGATCATTTAAAAATTTGATCACTACTTTGTGATCGTTCGTTTTACAAGCCACATCCTCAACCCATTTCGAGACATAATCAACCCCGACAATGATGAACGTATTTCCAAACGAATTCGGGAAAGAACCCATAAAATCGATCCCTCAAATATCGAACAATTCAACTTCTAAAATTGGACTGAGCGACATCATGTTGCGCTTTGAGATCCGGCCCAACATTTGATAGTTGTGACAAGATTTGTAATGCTAATGATAATCTTTAAAAATTATCGGCTAGTAAAAACCACTTTGGATGACTTTGCTGCAGTCTTCTTGGAGCTAAAGTGACCTCTACAAGCTAACTCATGACAGAATGAGATGATCCGTGGTTGCTCAGATTCAGGAATACACCTTCGCATGATTTGATCGGGACAGTATTTGAATAAATACGGATCTTTAAAAAAGTAGTGTTTCACCCGAGCTAAGAAAATGGATTTCTCGTTCTTAGACCAATGGTGAGATAATTGCTCGATGACTAGGTAATTGACAAGATCCGCATACCAAGGTGGGCAGTCAATCCCGAACAACTGTTCATCCGGGAAGTGCTCTAAGATCTGAACAGGATCGTCAGATTTCTTAATAATTATTCGTGACAAGTGATCTGCCACCACATTTTCTGAGCATTTCTTATCTTTGATTTTCAAATCAAACTCTTGCAATAACAAGATCCATCTGATTAAGCGTGCTTTAGCATCTTTCTTAGCGAATAGATAACACAGAGCAGTGTGATTTGTAAATACCACGACTTTAGACCCTAATAAATAGGATCGAAATTTATCCAACGCGAAAACTATTGCTAAAAGTTCATTTTCGGTTGTCGAGTAGTTCAACTGGGCATCGTTGAGAGTGCGACTCGCATAATAGATTACATGCGATAATTTTTCTATTCGTCGTCCTAAAACAACTCCAATTGCATAATCAGAGGCGTCGCACATAATTTCGAACGGGAAGTCCCAGTTCGGAGATTGAATCATCGAGGCTTTTATCAATTCAGCCTTAATGGTTTCAAAGGCTTGCAAACATTTATCGTCAAAGAGGAATGGGACATCCTTTGAAAGTAAGTTGCATAGCGGTCGCGCTATCTTGCTGAAATCTTTAATAAAACACCGATAAAAACTGGCATGCCCCAAAAAAGATCTTATTTCCTTAACTGTTCTCGGTGGTGGGAGATTGGCAATTAAATCAACTTTAGCCTTATCGACCTCGATACCCTGGGACGATATGATGTGTCCCAAAATAATGTCATTTTTAACCATGAAGTGACATTTTTTTCAGTTAAGAACAAGGTTCTTCTCTTGGCATCTTGCAAGCACTAGCGACAAATGATTCAAGCAGTCAACGAAACTATTTCTATGGATCGAGAAGTCGTCCATAAAAACTTCGAAGAATCGTTCGACCATATCTGAAAAAATACTCAGTATACATCTTTGGAATGTAGCTGGTGCATTACAAAGCCCAAACAGCATTCATCGGTAGGAGAAAGCACCAAAAGGACATGTGAATGTGGTTTTCTCTTGATCCTCAGGCGCAATGATTATTTGGTTATAACCGGAATAGCTATCGAGGAAGCAATAGTAATCATGCCCGACCAGTCTTTCTAACATCTCATCAATAAACGAAAGTGGAAAGTGATCTTTCCTTGTCATCAAATTTAACTTCTGATAATTAATACACACTCTCCAACCTGTTTGAATTTTTATAGGAATTAGTTCGTTGTCCTCATTCTTCACCACTGTGACTCCCGGCTTCTTAGAGACCACTTGTGTGGGGCTAACCCATTTACTGTCAGAGATGGGGTATATGATTCCAACATCTAAAAGTTTTATTACCTCATTTTAGATCACGTCTTGTATTATAGGGTTCAGTCTCCTCAGTGGTTCCCTAAAAGGCTTAGCATTGTCTTCCAAATGGATCCAGTGCATACACACCGTCGGACTAATGCCTTTGATATCTTTTATCGACCATCCGATGACACTTTTATGATCTTTGAGCACATTCATGAGTTGGCCTTCCTAATTCGCATCCAATTTTGATGAGATTATAACGGGTTGAGTTTCATTCTCCCCTAGGTAGGCATACTTAAGATATTTCGAAAGAGGTTTGAGTTCTAATGACACTTTCTCCTCCTCTTTCGACTTTTCCTTGATTAATTCAATTTGAACTCCAAAATATATTTTCTTTTCTTCTCCCAGAAGCGGTGTGGAGTCCAACATGTGATTCACTTCTTGGATCAGCTGATCCGCATCAAAATTTTCTCCAAAATGTGCAAGACATTCAATTTCGAATGCATGAAATATTTCTTCCATGATTTCATCGATTAGACAGGCTTGTGCATGTTCGTCATCCTCCATGGGTTGCTTGGCAATATTAAAGATGTTGAGTTCCACTGTCATATTCCCGAATGACAGATTCATGATCCCGTTTCGACAATTGATTAGCACATTGGAGGTTGCTAGGAATGGTCTTCCTTGAATTACCGAAATGCTATTCTTCAAATTTGGTACCGATTCAGTGTCTAAAACAACAAAATCTACAGAAAAATAGAAAGAATCCACCTTGATGAGGACATTGATCGATTTAGAATGTAACCCTTGCAAGTGCACAAGATCTATTGCAGTATGGCAAGAACAGGGGTGTCGAACCCACAGGGAAACGTGAATTTTTAATTAATTCTTTTAGAGATTTTAAAAACATCCCTAAGGAAGTACCAAAGGGCAGATTCAATTTTACCAAAAACTTAACGCACTTTTCCTAAATGCAGAAAAATAAATTAATCTAAACAATTAATTACTGATAAATCTACGAACAATATTAAAATGAGATCAAGGAATATGCTACCCCAGATTCGTACCCCTTTTCTATCATTAAAACCCACAGTTTCATTAAATCATCATTCACACCATCATTCATCTAGAAAAATGACTTGAAATAAAATATGATCATCAAACCGGCATACCATATCTAAAAACAATGACTCATTAACATTGCGGTATGAGTCATGTAAAAAGCATAAGCGTATCTCATGATGACAATCACATAATCGCTCTACAGCCTAGATCAGCCTGCAAGTCCAGATCTAGCGATTACGGCCGTTGATACGCGCAATCAACGGTCATAACAAAGCATTTAAAATATTTTCAATCACACAAACTTTGAGCAAAACGATTCCATGATAACAATAATAGATCATGTATTAATCATAAACATGGGTACTTATCTGGGATCGATCTTCCCGATCTCATTGATTTAGCCGCTCATCTTTGGTGTTTGATCTCCTTTTTCTTTCAAAGTCATTCCTCTTTTATTTCTTCCAAAAGATATTTGCAATTGTTTTTCCTAAATACAATCTATGAATTTCTCAGAGAAAAATAATGCAAATCCTAGGTACAATCTACCCTGAATAAACCCTAGAAGAAGGAGAGAAGAAGACTTGAAAAGATGAAGAAAATATTCCCCCAAAGTGAAGAGCCCTAAAAACTAAAAATAAAGAATGAATAATATTCTAATTGCCAAAATAATAATAATGATCCTAAGAAACTCGTGGCTTCCCTTTTTATAATAGCCTAACCCTAATACCTCTCTCGATTGACATCTAAGAGTAATTTTCGTGAATTCCCGCCTAGCTTTGCATCAGATACTGCCTCGGTATTTTGCTCATAACTTTCTGTACCGAACTCGGATTGAGGTGATTCTTGAGGTGTTGGAAAGCTGACGACGAGCTCTACAACTTTTATGTTTTAGCAATTTCCTGAATCTGACGTCTTGAAGGTCCAAATTGAGCTGCAAGTCGCACTAAGTTCTCAATGACCCAAAATAGCAGTGTTTTGACATTATTTTCGGGATTCTTGGGCTGTTTTAGAAACTTGACGTATTTACGAAACACTTCAAATCTAGCAAATCTCATCAGATAGCCTTCATCGGATGACTAAATATAGGTATTTAGGTGAAATATCATCATATTTCACTACTCATCACACCCAAACCTACACTTTGCTAGTCCTCGAGCAGAGAGAATGATAGATATATAAAGCAAATCATACTAACATCCTAAAATTTAGATGCCTCTTTAGATGCGGACACGATTGCACTTAGCATGTGCAACAAGCCTTTAAACCCCTAGGTGATCCCTAGTGGAGGAGTTGTGTCTCCTGAGGGTTTGCAGTGAAGTTACCCACAAACTTCCAAAAATTTCAAACCATCGATAAAATTTAGTTTTCAAAACATGATTTTTTTTTTTATAACATATGTACTATTTAAAAAAACAAAAATCATTAATTGCTTCAGTATGTGAATCATCAATCTCAAATATTAAAGTCATGTCAATCATGCTAGTATCCATTCAAATTAATTTAATGCTCAAATTGTTAGATAACTCATTCATTCATGCCTAAACGTGAAGTGTGTGCATACCAAAACCAAGATTCATCCATCTCAGAACTAGTCCAAACGGAAAACCATCGGATCTGTTGTCTCGACTCAATCCTCACTTTAGGTATACTCTCAAAATAAAATCACTCCGATGATGGGTAAGTTTTCGCACACATGTGAGAGATCAATACAAAGCAAATAAAAAGGTCTCACATGATAAATGAAACACGATGTCATCAATGAACAAAAATAAATCTCATAAGAACAGATACTTGTATATCCTAAGCATGTCATATCAAGTGTCATAAGTATTATATATTGACTCTCCACAAGACAGTTACCAATGCAAGATCGGATCATGAAGGTCTTTTGTAGGGTTCTAATGGGGCTCGGTAAGGGTAAGAAAGAAAGGAATTGTGATTCAAAATTTAGAAATTGGAAACCAACTTCATTTTTTTATTTTTTTTTTTTTTATTTCTTCTTTCTTTTTTTTTTCTTTTCTAATTCACCATTTTTTTTCTTCAATATTTTTCTTTCTCATTCTTTTCTTCTCTTTTGAATTTCCTTTTCTTGAAGCACCTCATTTTTCATTCCTTTTTTTTTTTTTTCTTTTTCTCTCCCCTTTTTTTCTTTTTATATTTGCCATACACTCTCAGTAAACACCATAACTCATTATCTCTCCACTTACTCTCTTTTCGCTCATTTTCATCCTCGTTCCTAATTTCTCAGAAATAAGAAGGGTAAAGCTAAATTTTCAGAAATTGTGAAGGGTTAAAGGTTAACGTGGCTTATCAAAGAATGTATAAGGGTAAATTTTTCTATAGGCTCAAAGGGGTACTAAAAGGATAAATTTATATGAGGTGGGGCATTTTAAGCACAAACGAGCCAAAGATGGCCTTCAATCATTTCCTTAAAAGATGGTAACCTTGCCTATTTGTCTTGAGTAGATATACGATGCTCTAACACAATAATATGAATTTGATATCATGCAAAGTCACAAGCCAAAATAAAATGTATGAGATTATGCAAAATAATTCAGATTCAAAGAAAACTCCAGTTTATATATTCACTCATCAATGACGGAAATTAGCTCTAAAGCTTATCGGGTTTAGTCTCCACTAAGAACCTAAGATTCAACGCTCAAAATAGTTCATCGATTTCTAAGTCTTAGCTTGGTATAAGTGCAAAATTCTAAGCATGAATTTCAGAGTCATCCACAAATTATCACATTAAGCTTCATCATCCTAGATACAAGTATTCAAAATATGACATCAATAATCTCAAAATTAAATTCACATGCATCATCAACTAAAGTTTGAAAACTATTGCAAAGTAAATCATGTATGATGGTTCCAAATAAATTTTTTCCTTTTTTTTTTTTTTTTTCAAAGAAAATCAAAAAAAAGTGATGAAAGATAGATAATCATACCCCAAACCTAAAAATGACAATGTCCTCATTGTTTGAAATAAGTAGGTACCCCCAAACCTTGAAAAGTACCTCAACACAAAGATCAAAAGAGAATATGGGCATCAAATTAGAACATGACCAAAAATAGATTGAAGGTAATGTGGCTACACTAATTTGGAAATTAAAATAACCTAAACTAAACTAAAACTAATATTCTAGAACTAAACATACGAAAAGAGAAACCTAAATCCTAAATCCTAAGCTAAACCTGTGTCCAACTCCTAAATAAAACACACTGGGTTGCCTCCCAGAAGTTACTGAAGTTTAAGTGTCGATACCGACCTCTTCATTGATCAAGAATCTGGATCACTAAGGTGCATCAATCTTAAATCGGGTCATCGGCTCAAACATTGGTTTGAGTCTTTGCCCATTCACTTTGAAAACTCGATTGTCCTGAAGGCTTTGAATTTCAATTGCACCGTGCTCACTAATGGAAACAACCTGAAACGGGCCTTCCCATCTAGATTTCAATTTCGTGATGAAGCTTAAGTCGAATTGAATAACCAAACTTTTGGCCAACATGAAACTCCTTCCAGAAATTAATTGATCGTGCAACTTTTGTACCTTTCCTTGTACATCTTTGAATTTTCATACGCATCGAAGCGTAACTCTTCTAATTCACTCAATCAGTAACCTTCGATTCGACCGCCGCTTGCATATCGAAATTAAATCGCTTTGATCGCCTGTAATGCCTTATGCTCCAATTCGACGGAAGATGACATGCCTTCCGTAGACACCAAGGGAGACATTCCGATCGGTGTCTTGAATGCGACGATAGGCCCACAAAGCATCGGATAGCCGGTTTGACCAATCTCTTCTATCCTATTTGCCTCTTTTCTAGAATTCGCTTGATTTCGGTTAGACACTTCCACCGACCACTAGTCTGGATGGATGGTAGCGACTTTGTGAGTGACGCCGATACTTCTTCATTAAAGTGGCAAAATGGCTATTGCAAAAAATGCGAACCGCCATCATCGATGATTGCTCTTGGGATCCCGAATCGGTTAAACACATGTTCTCTCGTAAATTTGACCACAACCTTGTGATCATTTGATCGGGTTGCCAGCTTCAATCCATTTGGAGACATAGTCAATACCACCGAATATATGAATACCCAAAGGATGGTGGAAAAGGACCCATAAAGTCAATCCCCAAACATCAAAAATTTCAACAATCGAATTGGATTAAGGCATCATATTTCGTCAGTGAAATATTGCCAAAATTTATTGACACCGTTGGCATTCCTTGCGATTAAGCGGCGTCACGAAGATTGAGGGCCAAGAGAATCCGCTTTGAAGGATTTTACATGGTCTTCGTCCTCGAAATGGCCTCCACAGCCCCAAAGATGGCAAAAATTTAGGACGCTTAGTTGCTCGTCTTCACGCATCTCCTAATGATCGATCCGAGCGAAATTTAAACAAATATGGTTCATCCTAAATAGTATTTTATTTGGGAGAAAAGAGATTCTTATCATTCTTACCCCACTCGGTGAGAATTCTACCAGGTGACCGTGATAATTCACGATGTTAGCAAACCACTAACTTTTGCACCAGCCTACATCAATTGCCATCAAATGTTCATCCGAAATGTGTCACGGATGGTCTTGTATAGATGATTCTTCAGAAATTCTAGATGATGATCACCACAACGTTCTCAACCCCTTTTATCTTTAATCTCAAAGTTGAATTCACGGAGAAGCGTGGATCCAACGGATCAGCCTTGGTTTCGCATCCTTCTTTGCTAAAAGATATTTCAAAGCGAGTGGTCCGAAAGACCACTATTTTCGATCCAAGCAAATAGAACGGAATTTGTCGCAGCATACACCACGCCTAATAATTCCTTCTCGGTGGTGGTGTAATTGATTGGCATCAATTAATGTCTTGCTAGCATAATAAATTACGTGAGGTAATTTATTCACCCTTTGCCCTAAGACATCCGATCGATATAATCGATGCATCACACATGAGTTCGAATGGTAAAGAATAATCCTGGTTGGATTATTGGTGCATTTGATAAGAGTTCACGCAATTTTAGGAATGCCTTTATGCAATCCTCATCAAAATCAAAAGGAACATCTTTGCAAGCAAAGTGCACAATGGTTTAGCCACCTTGCTAAAATCCTTAATGAATCTTCTATAAAATCCAAAGATGCCCCAAAATGATCGAATTTGTCGAACACTTTTAGAGGTGGTAAATTTGCAATTAAGTCGACCTTCGCCTTATCAACTTCAATTCCTTTCTGAAACAATATGCCCCAACACAATTCCTTGTTGAACCATAAAATGGCTCTTTTCCCAGCTGAGAACAAGTTTGGAATCTACACAACGTTGCAACACCTGTGAAAGATGATTCAAACAAGAATCAAATGTTTTTCCAAAAACCGAGAAGTCGTCCATGAAGACTTCGATGAATTTGTCGATCATGTCCGAATATGGCCAACATACATCGTTGAAACGTGGCCGGAGCATTACATAAGCCGAATGGAATCCTTCGATATGCAAACGTACCATATGGACACGTGAATGTTGTCTTCTCTTGATCAGCTGGAAAAATGGGCACTTGATTGTATCCCGAATAACCATCAAGAAAGCAATAAAACTCTTGCCCAGCTAACTTCTCAAGAATTTGATCCATGAGCGGAAGGAAAATGATCTTTTACGGTGGTCGTTCAATTTTCGATAATCAATGCACACGCCATCCGAGTTTCACGAGTGGGCACCAATTCTCCCTCCGTAGTTTCTTTCACTGTAATTCCAGACTTTTTCGGAACGATTTGTACTGGACTAACCCATTCACTATCAGAGATCGGATAGATGATTCCAGCATCGAGGAGTTTAATGATTTCCTTTAAAACGACTTCTTGCATGTTCGATTAAGTCGCCTCTGTGGTTCCTCGATGGTTTACTCTCATCCTATGTATTTTATGCATACATACCGATGGGTCAATCCCTTGAGATCGCCTAAGGTCCATCCGATGGCCTCCTTGTGCTCTTTCAAAGACCTTCAACAAATCATTCTCTTCCGATAATGTGGATGAAATTATCACGGAAGTGTTTCTCGAGGTCCCGTAAAAGCATATTTGAGGGACTCAGCAATTGTTTCAATTCCACGGTTGGTGGTCGCTCAATTGATGGAGTCAAGACATCCTTTACCTCAAGAGGTAGTGGTTCTACCTTAGTCACAACTTCACATAAGTTATCATGTTGACATGATGAATTTGACTTTTCTCTTGACCGCTTCCTTTCAAGCCCTTTGTCCTCATAGATGGCTAACAAAGCGCTTTCAAATTCCTCTTTGGTGAGCATTGATGGTAATGCTTCATCCACCACTTCGTCCCATCCGATCGATGTAAAACATTCGACCTCATCTTCATTAGTGAAATGGTTCATCGCATGGAATATGTTAAGCTCGACTTTCATGTTTCCAAAAGAAACGCCCATGACTCCCGTATGCGACAATTAATGCAAGCTGGCGATGTAGAAACGGACGTCCAAGAATAATTGGGACTTGATTGATTGATTTCGCAGGTGGTTCCATGTCTAAGACAACGAAGTCCACTGGAAAGACAAACTTGTCTATTCCAACCAAAACATCCTCGATAACACCCCTCGGTCTTCTTCTTCCGATCTATCTCGCCGCTTGAGTGTGACCGTCGTGGGTTTCAATTCACCCAATCCGAAGTTTCTTGTACATTGAGTATGGGATCGATTAACACTTGCTCCCAAATCCAATAACGCCTTTTCCAATTGGTTGCCCACCAATGACACATGGAACAGTTGGGACCTGTGGTCTTTCGCTTCGTGGGGTTTCCAATCGCAATATCGAACTGACTTGATTTGTTAGGAACACTTTCTTTGAAACGTGAGTACGTGCCTTTCCCTTGAGCCAAAAACTTGGCGTACTCAGGAACTTGTTTGATTGTTTCAAGTAATGGAAGATTTATCTTTACTTGCTTGAATGTTTCGAAAATTTCTTCCATTTTTGTCGGTCCCCTTCCCATTCTAGATGGAGAAGTTAGGCATTGCGGGAATGGTGCCTTTGGGACATAAGGTGCATTCCATTTCGATTCTTTTCACGTCCTTGTTGGACGGTTGAAGAAACTCTTCCTCTAATACTTTTCTTTTCCTTTCTCTTCCTTGCTCTTGCACTTTTCTTATCTCTGGCTCTTTGTCTTTCTTTCTTTTCCTTTTCCTTTCTTTTCCTTTTCCTTTCTCCTTTCTTTTCTCGATTCTTTTCCTCATTCTTTTCCTCTCTTCTTTCTTCATCGCCTTCACAGTGCATTTCCACTTGATTATCAACCTCTCGCCCACTTCTCAAAGACCGTAATGACTTTTCAACTGCTGTTGACTATTCGATGGTCTGCTTGGATGGTGCTTGGCCTCGAGGATTATTGATGGGTTGGTGGGAGCCTACCTTCTCTCACGACTCGCTTGATTGGCCAATTGATGACTTGGTCCATTATCATCTGCCGAAAAGATTGCATGCTTAGCATAAGCTTTTCTTCCGGATCGAATCTTCAATCCGGCATGAGATTGATTAAGATTCGATTGAAATTCGATTTTTGAGTCGAATTTGGATGATAATCTGAGCATTCTATTGAAAATTGGAATTCGTTGGAAATTAGAATTCTGCCGAAATTCTGTTGTGGACGAAAATTTTGTTGAAAATTTGGTTGAAAAGGTTGTTGTCCACCCATTGTGTTGGCTCTATGTTCTTTGGTTTACACGGCCAATTTGGTTCGATTCACCCCATCCTAAGTTGGGGTGATTTTTCCATTCCGGATTGTAGGTATTGAGTACATGTTTCTACGGCCACGATAAGATTGAGTCACATTTACCGCTCTTGAGGATTAGGTTCATCGGGGAAGAATGACAAGGTAGTAGGGCACTCATTAGCCATATGACCGGGTGGTCACAAATTGAACACACTGGGGGTGACAGAGCTTTAGCTTGCTTGGTAGCTAACAACATGTTCATCTGCTTGGACAAAGATGTCAACCTTTGTTGAGAGATTCGAGGCATTATTGTTGACATCATATAATCCGCCTTTTGTCAACACATGAGATTTAGGTGCCAGTTCAAGTTGGTTCGCCTGATGTCTCACTTTGTATCGAAGTTTGATATAACTTTTCAAACAATGCCCACAATTCGCTTCTTTCGTGGCACAAGATCCACCACAAGATGCATCAACCATGCGTCTCTCTTCGTGAATCGATCCATTGTAAAACTTTGGACTTGTTGCCACCTTGAACTTGATGATTTGGGCAACTTCGATCAATTCTTAAACGTTCCCAACATTCATGGAATGTTTACGAGGTTGTTGGGAAAAGAACTGGATCTTGACGCAAATTCAATGGCCTTAGTCATGGGAAAATATTTTTAAGGCGGCGATGCGGCTACCGCCTAACTCGAATAGATTGTGGTTCTAAGGAATAGAACTATGTTTTGCCTTATCTCTTAAAGAGAACGGAAGAAAGTCGAACTTAGCTATCTCATCGGTGACATTGTGGACTGAACATTTTGCATACGTGAATTCATTTAAGTGAACGTGCGGATTTTCATTTGCTAACCCATGGAAAATTGGTAGCATTTGAATCATTCTTGATTTGAATTCATAGTGGTTCTGGAATGGGAGCATGCATATACATTCCCGATCCTCGTAAAAAACCGGGATCGTTATAATACTCTGTTCTAGGCCCTCATCAAAATTATTGTTCCTATTATTTCCATTATTGACATTCCCATTGTTGTTATTCTCATCTCTCTTGCCTTTGGTCCGCCATGGTCTCGGTTTGTTGATATTGATTCCTCTGACTCTTCGATTCTCTCTACAAGCTCTTTCGATCTCAAGATTAAGATTAAGCAGTAGCGAGATGTGGGTGATGAGAACTAGTAAAGCTCATACACCAACACTCACAAACAGGTTGAAGAATCCACAACAAACCCACAAAATTCGCTCAAACGATTTAAACAAAGATGATAAACAGAGCCAATATCAGGAAAGATTTCTTCTTTTTTTTTTTTTTTTTTTTAATTAAAATTCAAATTTAAATTAATTTTTTTATTCAAATTAAAATTAAAATTAAAATTTAAATTAATTAATTAATTAATTAAAATATTTTTTTGTTTTTTTTTTTTTTTTTAAATTCAAATTAAAATTAAAATTCGATTTTAAATTAAAATTTCATGTTTTTTTTTATTTTTTTTTTTTTTTTTAAATCCAAATTAAAATTAATATTCGATTTTAATTTATTTAAATTTTTTTTTTTTTTTTTTTTTTTTTTTTTTTTTTAAATTCGAATTAAATTTTAAAATTTTTTTTTTAATTTTAATTTTTTTTTTTTTTATTAAATTCGAAAATTAAAATTAAAATTGAAAATCCTATAAAATCTTTCCTAAAAGAGAAAATAAGGAGAAGAATGAAAGATTCCTAAAATCCTAAAACAAAAGTCCCACAAAAGTTAATGACTAAATTTAGAAAATCCTAAAAATATCTAAAAGAGGAAAATAAGGAAAAGAGTCCTACCAAATCTAAAATAAAAGTCCTAAAATCTCTACTTCCTAAATTTCCTAAGGAAGGTATCCTACAAAATCTAAACTTCCTAAAAGACTCCACAAATCTTATCAAAGAGAGAAAAATAAGGAAATAAATTTTAATAATTATTATTTTTTTATTTTTATTTTTTTAAACACTCAAAAGAAAAATCCTATCCTTAATCAAAATTTCACCGATTTCCAAGAACGGCGCCAAAAACTTGATCGATTTAGAATGTAACCCTTGCAAGTGCACAAGATCTATGATATGGCAAAAAGGTGTCGAACCCATGGAAACGTGAATTTTAATTAATTCTTTAGAGATTTTAAAACATCCCTAAGGAAGTACCAAAGGGCGATTCAATTTTACCAAAAAACTTAACGCACTTTTCCTAAATGCAGTAAAATGAATTAAGCTAAACAATAGATTACGGAGAAATCTACGAGCAATATTAAAATGAGATCAAGGAATATGCTACTGATTCGCACTTTTCTATCATTAAAACCCACGTTCATTAAATCATCATTCACACCATCATTCATCTAGAAAAATGACTTGAAATAAAATATGATCATCAATCCCAAGATACCCTATCTAAAAACAATGACTCACCTAACATTGCGGTATGAGTCATGTAAAAAGCATAAGCGTATCTCATGATATTTAGATCACGACAATCAAGACATAATCGCTTCACAGATCACAGTCCAGATCTAGCGATTACGGCCGTTGATACGCGGAATCAACGTTCATAACAAAGCATGTAAAATATTTTCAATCACACAAACTTTGAGCAAAACGATTCCATGAGAGCAATAATAGATCGGTATTAATCATAAACATGGGTACTTATCTGGGATCGATCTTCCCGATCTCGATTTAGTAGCTCATCTTTGGTGTTTGATCTCCTTTTCTTTCAAAGTCATTCCTCTTTTATTTCTTCCAAAAGATATTTGCAATTGTTTTTCCTAAATACAATCTATGAATTTCTCAGAGAAAAATAATGCAAATCCTAGGTACAATCTACCCTGAATAAACCCTAGAAGAAGGAGAGAAGAAGACTTGAAAAGATGAAGAAAATATTCCCCCAAAGTGAAGAGCCCTAAAAACTAAAAATAAAGAATGAATAATATTCTAATTGCCAAAAAATAATAATGATCCTAAGAAACTCGTGGCTTCCCTTTTTATAATAGCCTAACCCTAATACCTCTCTCGATTGACATCTAAGAGTAATTTTCGTGAATTCCCGCCTAGCTTTGCATCAGATACTGCCTCGGTATTTTGCTCATAACTTTCTGTACCGAACTCGGATTGAGGTGATTCTTGAGGCGTTGGAAAGCTGACGACGAGCTCTACAACTTTTATGTTTTAGCAATTTCCTGAATCTGACGTCTTGAAGGTCCAAATTGAGCTGCAAGTCGCACTAAGTTCTCAATGACCCAAAATAGCAGTGTTTTGACATTATTTTCGGGATTCTTGGGCTGTTTTAGAAACTTGGACTGTATTTACCTGAAACACTTCAAATCTAGCAAATCTCATCAGATAGCCTTCATCGGACGGCTAAATATAGGTATTTAGGGGTGAAATATCATCATATTTCACTACTCATCAGACATCTTCCACAATTCCGCAAGGGATTTTTACAGACCGATCAGCTAACTGAAGGGTCATCGCAGTGGTCTTAAGCTCTCCCAATTTAAGCTCCTTGTAAATAGAGTAAGGCAACAAATTGACACTTGCTCCCAAATCTAAAAGGCCCTGATCAATACGGTTATCGCCGATGACGATTGAGATTGTAGGACAACCTGGGTCCTTGTATTTAATTGGGAGTTTCGCTTGCAACACTGAACTAACCAGCTCGGCTAAGAAAGCCTTTTTCGGAATATTGGTCTTTCTTTTGATTGTGACCAATTCCTTCAAAAATTTTCCATAAGCAGGCACTTGTCGGATGGCATTCAGGAAGGGAATATTAATTTTTAACTGCTTGAAAATCTCATTTATTCCTTCCACATCACAATTATTTCGTGGCACCATCAATCTTTGCGGGTACGGTGCTTTAGGAATAAAACTTTTCTTCTGTTCACTCTTTTCATCTGTCGATTCCTTTGCTTGTACTTTTTCTTTAATTTCTTCTTTCTCTTCAAATTTCTTCTCTCCATCAGACTTTTCCTCCTCCTCTGGCAACACTACTTTGTTATCGACCTGCTTTCCAGATCTCAACGTTGTGATCGCCCGAATTTATTATTGATTGTCATCTTGTAATAAAGTTGGTGTTTGTTCAACAACCATCTGACCCCTTGGGTTAGGGACTGGTTGGCTAGGAAACGATCATTTTTCTCTTTCACAGAGAAAAGTTGCCAATTGTCCAATTTAGGTTTCTATTTTAGAGATTGAGGATGTGTGAGAATGGATAAGTTTCAATAGGTCCTCAGTAGAAGGAGTTTGTGTAGGAGGACGTTGGGCAGCATTTCCCAGTGGATTGTTAAATCCAGATGGTGAAAATGTTGGCACAAAATTTTGTTGTGGTTGGTTTTAATAACCTCTCATTGGTTGTGCAAACTGAAAATTCTGATTTAATTGTCGTGGCTGTCCAACCTGATTTTGATTGTATTAAATTTGATTTGGATTATTGAACCCGTGCTGTTGAAATTATCCTTGACCACAGTTTTGCTGCGGTCCTTGGTTGAAATTTTGTTGGGGATAGAAGTTCGTCCCCTATTTCCTGGGCTGTGTGTTTTGATTATCTTATTTCCACGAGAAATTTGGGTGGGTTCTCCAACTATTTGGGTTATTCTCATTGAAAACGTTTTCTTGATTCCGCCCATAGTTATTCACAATATTTAGTTGTTCAAATGTGTCTTCATGGTAGTTCTGCATTGAAGGACAGTCATCTGCTATATGCATTGGACTTGCACAAATTGAACATGGATCGGGTTGTGTAGTTATCATATGCACATTCTTCTTTAATTTCAATTCCTCCACTTATTGAGTGAGGAAATCAATTTTAGCCATCAGATATGGAGAATCCTTCACTACGTATAGTCCTCCCTTCTTGGTTGAACTTCCGGCTTGATCACGAGCTTTGACTGGTTGTTCCCGAGTCTTTGTGAAATCCCAGTGCTGGGAATCCTCAGCCAGCTTTTCTAGGAAAGAATAAGATTCATTTTTCTTGAGGCTCAGAAATCCTCCGCCATTCATTGACTCCACCAGATATCTATTTGGTTGACTTAGTCCATTGTAGAAACACTTGACCAATCTCCACCTTGAGTATCCATGGTGTGGACATTTGAGTAAGAGATCCATGAATCTATCCCAATCTTCATATAATCTCTCATCTTCCTCTTGCGTGAAATCTGTGATTTCACGTCTGAGGGCATTCGTCTTCGCCATGGGGAAGAATTTTGATAGAAACTTTTTGACCATATGATCCCAGGTAGTTATGGATCCCAATGGTAGAGAATTTAACCAGGCTTTTGCTTATCCTTTATAGAGAAAGGAAACAAGCGTAACCTAACAGATTATTCGCTGAAGTTTTGGTATACAGATGAGCAGACTTCGACGAAGTCTTTAACATGCCGGTATGGATCTTCTCTCTCCATGCCATGAAAGATTGGAAGGATTTGGACGACATTTGTACAGATTTCAAACCGGCTGCCTGGTGTGGCGGGGTATACAATGCATGATGGGGTATTTGTAGTGATTGGAGAAAACAGTTCTCTCAATGTTGGTTCTTCTTCTTGTCCTTGTTCGATTTGTCCATTCATGTTGTCAGTCATATTGACTTCAGTGGATGATTCACTTAAAAATTGTCGCCTTGATCTAGCGTCCTTCCGATTTGACTGGAAAGTACGTTCGATCTCAGAATTTAAAAGCTCTAAAGTTCTTTCTTTAGAAGACCTAGTGTGCATGCAAATGACACACAGAGTGGAGGTTTCAGGAAAGAAAACCTCAAGAGAGATATTATTTTTATTTATTTATTTATTTATTTATTTTTGATTTTTTTTTTTTGAATCTCGATTGATCGAGTAAGAAGCTTGATTAATCGAGACAGAAATCGATCAATCAAGTGGTATGCTCGATTAATCGATACAGGACAGAGAATTTTTATTGTTTTTTTTTTTTTTACAGAGATACTGTTTTAATCTCCAGAAATTCTTAAAATTAACTGTCTATTTCCTAAAAATTCAGATTTTCTTGATTTAGTCTCTGGCAACGGAGCTAAAAACTTGTGCTTTTTAATTGTGATGTTTTACTCGCAAGCGCACGAATCAAATTATTGATAGTGGGTGCGGAGTACGAGATCGTTCCCACGAGAACTATTTTAGAAGATCTAAAAAGATGAAACAATAACTCAAGAAATCTATCAAGATTTAACAGTACCCTACCAATATTATGATTTAGGCGATTTTATGAGATGATAATTACTGACTATAAAATAAAGTTTACTTGATAATTCAAAAATAAAGGTAGAGATGAAGATACTAAATCCTCCAATCTTTGGTTTATTCTTCCTATAATACAAATCTAAGGATTAAACTATGAGATATACCATTAAAAAATATCTTTTATGAAAGATAATGGTCAAAACCCGGATAGGTTTCACATTGCATCCCTGCAATCAGAACTTAATTGTAGAGATGATTTTCACATATAGATCTGGGATTAAGGGCATGACTAGGCACACTTGATCTCAGATACAAATAGAAATCATCCCTAAAATGGGTAAAAACTCCAACAAAAATACCACCATAGATCTGAGATCAAGGGCATGACTCGGCACACTTGATTTCAGATTAGGGAGTAATTAAGATAAAATTACCATTACAGATCCAAGATCCAGGGCATGACTCGGCACACTCGATCCCAGATCGTAATCATAAGTAGATCCACACGATAAAAATAAAAAGATCATATAACAATGATTGAGGTAAAATTATCGTCACAGATATGAGATCCAGGGCATGACTCGACACACTCGATCCCAGTTAGTGGCGGGGAATTCATCCGTTCGTGATAGCATAACAACTATAAAATAAAATATTAAAGTTTAATCCTAGATCTATACTATTAGAAGTACATCCCTTGGATGGAAATCATTAGATCCCCATCCCTAAGAAATTAGCCACACATGTTGTAATCATAAAAAAGTAATAAATGAAAATTAACATTGATCTAATTAATTAAAAATACCTTAACCTTCAATAGCAATTCCTTGATCCAAATTAAAAATACTTTCCACTAATATCTAAATTTAAACTAGGAATTAATTGAATAAAAAGGAATATTCTCTCAAGAAAGGAATGCTAAAAATGAAGGTAAAAGGAACAAAACTCTAAAAAAAAAAAATCTCCATCTCTCTGTGTGTATTCCTCTCCTCTCGAGTTGTTATTTGTGGCTTAAAGTCGATGCTTCGACCTCCTAAAAATCTGCATTAAGAAGCCTTTTCCGTCTCAAATGGAATCACTTCCTTCGATTAATCGAGTAAAGGGTCGATGCATCGACCTCCCCAGATTTTCGTGAACTTCAGCCCAACTCTCCATCAGATGTTGTCTCGATATTTCGGCCATAAGTTTCTACTCCGAACTCGGATTGATATGATTCTTACGGTATTAGAAAGATGATAGAATGCTCTACAACTTTTGTGTTTTAGCAAGTTCACGAATCAGCCTCCTTAAAGGTTCAAATGGAGCTGCAAGTCGCACTAAGTTCTCGATAACCCAAGGTTGCAGTGTTTGACATTATTTTCAGAATTCTTGGACTGTTTTATGCACTTGGATTATATTTACCTGAAACACTTCAAATCTAGTAATTCTCATCAGATAGCTTTCATCGGACGGCTAAATGTAAGTATTTAGGGGTGAAATATCATCATATTTCACTACTCATCACAGACAACAGCCGTGATTGATCATTTCACAATCTCAATTGATGGTTGGGAGAGGCGCATCCACGCCGAGACCCTTTCTGCCGCTTTCAGTTTCTACCATCATCGGCCTATACAATGTCCGGTTGGGCTGGAACCAACGACCTCGCAGGATGCGATGATTACTGATATGGTTGATGGTGTCATCACCTCGGGGAACGCAACAACAAGAATGGCGTTGCCTTGTCACATATTGTTGTGGGATAACATTCTCACCACTAACTTATTCCCACATGGCCAATAAATGCAGTGTACCGGAGATCGGGTGACAACTTTATGCACCACTTTCACCAACACATGGCTCGATGTCGCCTCCCTCATGCACACATCTGGCGGTGCCACACTGATATTTCCCAACACGCGCATAATGATCATGTCGTGTTGTATTTTTCACATTTCGTGATGCGCCTCCTGCAACATCTCAACTTTCCAATCTACCAGGATGAGCAAGGGGAAATCTGGATTTCCACCCTTTTGGGTCGAAATTATGGAATAAAAGCATCAATGCCATCGACCAGGCAACTTGCTGCTGCTGCCACCGTTGCCTCCTCTTAATCCGGCTCAGTGCCAACGTCATGGCATCCGTCATGCACAACCCGAAGAGCCCACACAAGAATTCAATGCAAACGCATCTTTCACTCTCCTGCAGGCGTAGGTCAATGGGTTGTATGACGAACAACGCCGGTTAAGAGATCGAGTTCAGCGTCGTCATCGCTCCCAACGATCACTTTCAATGCAAATTGCATGATGCATGTGACCCGTGGACGCTGATGAGATGATCGCCCACTCTTCCAAGCCGAGGATTAGTTTAGGTATTCTTTTCATATTCCTTCTTTTGTTTTGGGTGTTATTTGTGTGTTAGTTTAGAACTGTTCATGGCAATCATATGTACAAAAAAAAAGTAAAAAATATTAATAAAAATAAAATAAAAATCTTCTTTGTCAATTTTCATTTCCATTTGCAGATGTGTTGAATTTGGTACAGAATCGATCGATCAAGTACGAGGGAAACAATAAATATACTCAGTTTCTTACTCTCGGGTGTTAATCGATTGATCAATTTTTCAATGTGATCGATCAATTTTACACCCCGATTAGTATATACTCAGTTGTCTTACTCTCAGGTGTGAATCGATCGATTTTACACCATGATTTTATACCTGCTTTGTGCACCTATCGATCCCAAATCAATTGATCGATTTTTCAAACCGATTGATCGATTTGGTACATAATGGAAGGTTGGTTTCCCTTATTTAGAAGATTTTGTCCAACTTTCAGTTCTTATTCTTCCTTTCTATCATTTTATGTTGTCCCCTTCAGACTTTTCTCTTTTAGAAGGTTCCTTTTAGGACTCTTTTCTTTTCTTTTAAATAGGACTTTTAGGCTTCCATCTCTCCTACTTCTACCTACTCTCTTCCTCTCTTCCACCTTAGCTCTATAATGGCCAACATTCGATTCCACACTCGCTCTGCACGTACTTTAATGGCTGAGCCAGCGAAGAAGAAGGTATGACGTCATGCTCCTTCAAATTTCATTGATCTCACCAACGTTGAGATTATTGATCTTGAGATGCTTCCGCCTCCTTCCAATAGTTGACGTTCTTGCGCAAGCCCGATCACTTATCCATGCCGCAATTTGGGATATGCTACCAGCATCGAAGCCTGAACCGACTAAATGAAGAGAAGCTTAGGAAGATTAAGAGCTATTTACTTTTTCGTTGTTTTTGGAATTAGTTTCCCTTTCGTTTTAGGATTTGTTATGCTTTAATAATATTGATGTCATACCGTAAATGCCTGTATCTAGGATAATTAAATTTAATGTGATAATTTGTTAAATTTTTTCATATCCATGCTTAAAATCATTTGCACTTATACCAAGCTAAGATTTAGAAATCGATGACCTATTTTTAACTTTGAATCTTAGGTTATTAGTGGAGACGAAACCCGATAAGCTTTAGAATCAAATATCTGTCATTGATGAGTGCTTATGTCATAACCCCAAATTTTTGGGAACCGTGCACATCATATACCATGCACGTGTATGTGTGGTTCACAAGGGAACCAAAACTAACAAGTATACACTATGTGTGTGTGTGTAAAACACACTAGCTTTCACAAAAAAATATATAAGTGAATGAAGGGGAGAGGGGTTCCCCAATACGTAACCTAATTATCTTAGAAAGAGAAAAGGTTGAATGAGGAGCTTTGGAGAGGAACTTTGGAGATCTCTTTCTCTAGTAGAGTTTTGAATCGTGGATCGAACTTATACGAGACCTATCGATTGAGGTATGTTAAATGCATAATAAATGCTTAGGTGTGTCCTTAAATAATGCATAAGGTATTGGTTGAATGGATGTCGATGATAATAAGGCTTGAATGAAGTAGGAAAAAAAGTTCTCGAACAGATCGAGGAGTTACCGCTCCTCGCTCGAGCGGTCTAAATGGTTCGCTCGAGCGAGGACAGAAGATACAACCTAAGAACGGATTTCATTCTGGGCTCGCTCGAGCAAGACTCAAAATAAAGGGGAAGCTCGCTCGAGCGAGGCTTCCTATTTTGCTTTAGATGGCTCGTTTTAATCGCTTGAGCAATCTCGTTTGAACCGCTCGCGCAATGTCAAATGCTCGCTCGAGCGAGGTCAAGTGACCGCTCGAGCGAGGAATTGTACTCGCTCGCGCGAGGCACCACGCAGATATTAATAGTTTAGTGTAAATCCATGGAGGCTATGTACTCCAATGATTCTAGTGACATTTCTAAACATATTCTAAACAAATGAAATGTAGGTTTGATGTGTGATAGTGACGTGTAAACCTCTACGAGAAAAGTGTGCATTGGATTTGCGTTGAGGTAGGGAATATTCTTGAAATATGTGTATTATTCCGTCAACTCATATATGTGGTGTATTTCAATTAAATAGTCAAGTATTGCATGATCATTATCAAAAAGGGTGTGTGAGTGAGTTTCAAAGGTGATAGTCATGAGGTCCCCCGGGGACGTAAAAATTGTAAAGTAGACATCTAGATGATGTATTGAACCAGTGGCATCCCAAGGATGTAGATGAAAACTAACAATGAAACGGAAGCTAGTGATAAGGCCTAATGTAATAAAATTAGCACAATCACGGTGAATAACTAGATGTAGAGCACGTTGATATTTTTATTATTTAAGGTTTGATTAGAATACCCCACCGACGTGGTAGGATATCCACGATTGACTCGACAGGATATCCGTGACCGGTACGGTGGCCAATCCGTACATTCATAGCACATCCCAGGGATGTAGATTTGAGAATAGACCTCGCCACCTATGAGAAAGGGGCTTCGGCGGTATTCCTAGGGAATGCACATAATAACTGTCTAGTTAGACGACGATGGTGGGTATTCCATCGGGGCTCGATGCTATATTGCTTGGGGACTACTTAAGTTAAGATTTAAGTGATTAGGTCGAATTCACAACTAAACCAGAGAGAACAAACAAAAACCATGCAAAGTAACAGCTGTACCCATCATTTTATTTCAGTTATTTCAATCGTTTTTCTCAAAAGTGATATCAGATGAATGGTGCTTTTAAAAACCGCTAACACATATATATGAGATTTAATCTATATGTTCATTCTGTTTCCCTATTGAACTAGGATGTAGCTCACTCCCTAGACTATACGTCGCAGGTCCAGGACTAGCGGCAACGAAGACTTCTGGAGACTTTGATCCAGGGGAATCAGATTACGTGCCCACAGAGGAGTCAGAGCCTCCTCCGGAGGAATTCTTCTTGGAGACCCATTGCGTACTTTGAGAGTGAGTTGAGAGTATTAGGTACGGCTTGGTATGTCAAGCCTCTTTATTTGAATGTAATTAAATACCGTTATTCTTTTGAAAAACCGTCTAGAATGAACTATTATCACCAACGGTTTGGGTAAGTTCTTATGCCCACGAATTGACATGGGACAAGCACTGCCTTTAGAGGCCCTATAAATTTTTAACATATGAGTACTTGTTAGAGTAGATACATGTGCCTTAATTTCAATTTTTGGCTTGTATATACCAATGTTTCGTAAAGAATCACAGGGCACGGCCTTGAGGGTCGTGCTGATGGCACGGATTTTGGAGTGCCAAAATTCGGGCTGCCACAGTTGGTATCAAAGCCTTTCTTTTTAGTTTTTAGCAATCATCTCGTCAGAACATAGGGACTTCTGCTAATGAAACCGTGGTTTCTCATGTATACCGTTATATTTCCTAGAGGAAGAGGCCGACCCAGGGGTGGTCATGATAGGAATTTGCGCAGTAGAGATGAGTTCGTCTCACCTATCAACAGGGTACCATTAGGAAAGAGGGAGATTCTCGAGGGCAGTGGCCAAGGAGAGAACCAAAATCAAGCAGAAAATCAGGATCGAGATCGTAAGGATCGAGATCAAAGGGAACAAGATAGAGGGAGAGAAATGAAGAAAGAGAGGAGCGCCAGAGGATGATGCACACAATGGAAACCATGGCAACTGCCATGGCACAACAAGCAGCATCCTTGGCAGCACATGCAGCCCCAGAACCACATCAGACACCTACGCCACCAGTAGGACCTACGCTACCAGTGGCTTCAACATTTACCAAATTCAGGAGGATGAGACCTCCTAGCTTTTCAGGGCAGGCAGATGCCATGGCAGCCAAAAATTGGCTGGGGGAAATGGAGAAGGTATTTAGTGTACTAACATGCACAGAGGACGAGAGTGTCCGTTGGGCGGCGTATATGCTAGATGGAGAAGCTAAACCTTGGTGGAAATCTATTTCGCGAACTAGAGCTCAAGAAACTCCATATATGCCCTAGACTTGGGATGAATTCGTTGAAGAGTTCAATAAGCAGTATTTTCCGGAGGTTGTGAGAAATCAGATGGAGACTCAATTTTTGCAACTAATGCAAGGAAAGATGATCGTAAGAGAGTACGGAGTAGAATTTATGAGACTGGCTCGTTTCGCTCAAGACTTCGTAATTTCTGATGTGATGAAAGCGAAGAGGTTCCAACAGGGTTTAAGGTCGGACATCCGAGGAGGGGCTGCGCCTTTTCATCTAAAGACCTACGGAGAGGTCATGAGTAAGGCATTAGTGGTCGAAGAAGAAAACAATAACCGATACCGTCAGAGGGAACAAAAGGGAAGAGGAAGCATAGATCAAAGTAGGACTGGGAGTTATGAATCAGTGAATAAGAAGCCGAGGTTCGTAGCACCGAATCAGAGGCAACCATTCCAGACAGGGTATGGGAGAGCCGCACAACAAACTACTCATCAAAGATTCTCATTGCTGGCATCAGGGAGACCGATGAGGTATGAGGGTCCTGCTATTTCCAACGGAGCTACAGTTACACAAGGTTTTTTGAGAGCTGCTTCTTCAACACCAAGAGAGACTTGTGCCAAATGTGGCAAGTCCCACAAAACGGCGAATTACAGGCAAGGAATGCGAGGCTGTTTTAAATGTGGCAAGATAGGCCACGTATTAGAGATTGCCCTTAAGCAATTAAGGAGAAGACGACCTCAGCTTCCATGCCACGACCTATTCAATCACGGAAGCCAGTTGTTCAAGGGAGAGCCTACGCAGTTACCGCCCAAGAAGCAGGGAGTGTACATGACGTCATTCAAGGTAAGATTTCCTTTTTAATGAAGAATTTCAATTTAATACAATTTTTGATAGAGAAGGTGCATTCATTAGAATAGTGTGTAGAACCCTGTTTGTACGTTAGACAATTCTAAATAAAGTATGTGCTATGTATATATATGTATGTGTTATAGGTACGTTACAAGTCTATGAAAAAGGGTGCTATGTAGCACGTGACGCACGAGTGTTAATAGACCCAGGGTCTACCCACTCCTTCATCACTCCTAGATTTGTAAAGAAAATGAAGATAATTTCGGAGACACTGGACTGTGTTATCAGTGTTTATCCCAACGGGAGAATTAGTGGATATCGAGTTAGTCTGCAAATCGGTAGTAGTGAGCATCCAGGATGGCGCTGTCTATGAATTGGACGCACAATTAATATTATTAGAGATGCAAGGATTCGACGTGATTCTTGGCATGGATTGGCTGTCCCATCATTGTGCAACGGTGGATTGCAAGAACAAGGTTGTTATTTTTTGACCAAACACGAGGAGATCGTTTCGGTTTCGAGGAGAGAGGTCGACACAGGTGCCACTCATCTCTGCAGTTAGAGTAGAACATTTAATCAAAAAGGGGTGTAGCGGTCATTTAGCATTTCTGAAGGGAGATAAAGAAGGAAAGAAGGTTATCTCCGAGATAGCAGTAGTGCGAGAATTCAAAGACGTATTTCAAGAAGAATTACCAGGATTACCTCCAGAGAGAAGTGGAATTCGCTATCGACTTAGCACCGGGAACGGAGCCTGTTTCAAAATCACCATACAGGGTTCATAAGACCAAGCGTAAGAGCTCATGGATAAAGGGTTCATAAGACCAAGCGTGTCTCCATGGGGAGCACTAGTTTTGTTTGTGAAAAAGAAAGATGGGTCGATGCGGTTGTGCATTGACTATCGACAATTGAACAAACTCACTGTGAAGAATCGATACCCGTTGCCAAGAATAGATGACTTGTTCGATCAGTTGCAAAGAGCAAAGTACTTTTCCAAGATCGATCTGAGATTTGGATACCATCAGTTAAGCGTCAAGGCTGAGGACATTCAGAAGACGGCATTCAGAATACGGTATGCACACTATGAATTTTTGGTGATGCCGTTCGAATTGACAAACGCACCAGCGTCATTTATGGACTTAATGAATCGGGTATTTAAACCACACCTAGACTTCTGCCTTGTTGTGTTTGTTGACGACATCCTGATTTACTCAAAATCGAGGACGGAGCATGAAGAACACTTACGGGTCGCTCTATAAACTTTACGTGAACACCAATTATACGCCAAGCTCAGCAAATGTGAATTCTGGTTAGAAGAGGTTAGCTTTTTGGGACATGTCGTTTCAAAGCATGGTGTCACAGTAGATCCTGCTAAGATTGAGGCAATAGTGAACTGGGAGCAACCAAAGACCGTGACAGACGTCCGAAGTTTCCTTGGACTAGCAGGTTATTATCGACGTTTCGTTGAGGGGTTTTCAAAGATATTGGGACCTCTTAAGAGGCTTACAAGAAAAAATTCAAGATTTGAGTGGAGTGAAGCGTGCGAGAAGAGTTTTCAAGAACTCAAGAAGAGACTTACTTCAGCTCCAGTGTTAGCCATTCCGACAGGTAGTGGAGGATTGGCGGTCTATAGTGATGGGTCGTATAACGGTTTGGGTTGTGTACTCAATCAACATAAAAAGGTAATAGCTTACGGGTCAAGACAGTTGAAAGAGCACGAGAAGAACTATCCGACACATGATCTGGAACTAGCAGCGGTCATATTCGTATTGAAGATATGGCGACATTATTTATACGGAGAAACGTTTGAAATCTTCACCAACCATAAGAGCATCAGATATCTGTTTACACAGAAGGAACTAAATATGAGGCAGCGCAGATGGATGGAGTTCCTCAAGGACTATGACTGTTCTATACAGTACCATCCAGGCAAGGCTAATGTAGTGGCTGATGCCTTGAGTCGGAAGAGTTCAACTCAGTTGGCTAGTCTAATTTTGGGTATACACCGATGGAAGCTGTTGGAAGATCTAGCACTATATGGTGCGGACATCAAGTCACAAGCTACAGGAGCCTTTTTGGCCAACATATCAGTGAAACCGGTGATAGTCGAACATATATGAGAACTTCAGGTAGAAGACCCAGTACTGACCAAGATACGTCAAGATGTAACCGAGGGCATCAGATCTGCCTCTGTATTCCAGACAATGCCGATTTAAGACGAACGATTTTTTATGAATCCCACAAGTTAAGCTATGCTATCCACCCGAGGAGCATGAAGATGTATCAATATCTGAAAAAGAACTACTGGTGGAGAGGTTTGAAACAAGACGTGACAGAGTACGTGTTGCGGTATTTGACGTGCCAACAAGTGAAGATTGATCATAGACACCCCGCAGGTCTATTACAACCCCTACCTATACCGGAATGAAAGTGGGAATCGATCTCCATGGACTTCATAGTCGGGCTACCGCGAATTGCAAAGAAGTACAATGCCATTTGGGTAGTGGTCGATCGATTGACCAAGTCAGCACACTTCTTGCCTTACCACACGATGTACACGGCGGGAAGACTAGTAGAGCTTTATATGAAAGAGATTGTCCGTTTGCATGGGATTTCGAGTAGCATTGTTTCAGACCGTGACTCATAGTATACATCCAAGTTTTGAAAAAAAATTCAAGAAGGAATGGGAACGAGACTAAATTTCAGTACGGCGTTCCACCCACAAATCGACGGACAGACTGAGAGGGTTAATCAAATTATTGAAGACATGCTTAGGCTATGTATGTTGGAATTACAAGGATCGTGGGATCAACACCTACCATTGATTGAGTTCGCATATAACAATAGTTTTCAGACGAGCATTGGGATGGCACCGTATGAAGCCTTGTATGGAAGGCGATGCAAATCGCCAATCAATTGGGAGGAAACTGGGGAGAAATTTGTTTTGGGACCCGAGTTACTTGAAGATAACGCCGCTATTGTCCGCATGATCAGAGAAAGACTAAAGGCGGCTCAAAGCAGACAGAAAAGCTACGCTGATATCAAGCGGACAAGCGTGGACTTTAAGGTGGGAGAACATGTCTTCGTGAAGGTATCGCCTATGAAGGGCGTGATGGGGTTCGGAAAGAGAGGGAAGCTAAGTCCCCGCTATCTTGGACCGTTTGAAGTTTTGGGTCGAGTAGGGGAAGTTGCTTACCGCATTGGATTGTCACCGTTATTTGATCAGGTACACAATATATTCCACGTATCTATGCTCAGGAAGTATCTTAATGACCCTGATCATGTGTTGAGCGGCAAATCATTCGAGATGCATGAAGATATGAGCATGATCGAAGAGCCGGTGGAGATTTTGGATCTAAAGGAACAAGTGCTACCCACCAAAGTTATTCCTTTAGTGTTAGTACGCTGGAATAACCATCCGGCTGAGGAAGCAACGTGGGAGAGAGAAGCAGATGTCAGAGAACAATATCCCAAATTGTTTGAGAGCGCTACCTAGTGGTTTTCTTAGCAATGATGATATGTAATATTTTGACACTATATCGATTCCTATTTTGAAACAAATAATCGAGTGTGTTTGAAATTTTGAGCATATTAGCTTAACTTTTACACGAGCGGACTACAAAGTGGAAAAAGTCTCAAACGTTCACAAAGAAAAATCATGTGTGAATGATCCCCTGAGTGTTAAAATAGACTAAAAAAAAAAAAAAAAAATACGAGCTTAGGAGAACCAGAAAAATGTTTCTGGGCTCGCTCGAGCGAACACTTATGCTCACTCGCACGAGATACATAAAATTTTGGTTCTTCACTCGCTCGAGCAAGGATTAGTGACGGCTCGAGCGAGGTCTTTTAACCGCTCGAGTGAGGACTTTTAACCGTTTGAGCGATGTCTTTTAACTGCTCAAGCGATGTCTATTGACCGCTCGAGCGAGGACAGGGTATATAAAGGGAGACGAAACACTGTTTCATCATTCCTCCTTCAAGCGAGAATCCGAAGGAGAAAGGGGTTTAGGGTTTATGATCTTCAAGCTTTTTCCCTTTCGATTCGAGCCAGATTCGAACGGTCCGATCCGTTCAAAACAATTCTAAAGGTAAGACCTACCCAACCTCTACCTTATTTCACTTCTTTTCTTTCCAAAAGACCTAATGGCTTCTTCAAGCCCTAATCCCCAACCTAAGAAACGAATGGCGATTCGATCACCGTCATCGCGCAACAAAGCACCACAACCACCACCAACCCCATCTCCTACCCCAATCGAACTAGACGATTGGTGGGGGGCAAAATTTTTTGAAACCGAATGGGATATACATCCCTCTTGTTTTGGGGATCAGACATCCACCCAATGGACATCAGATTTCCTCACCAACAATAACCTTAGACCATTACTTACCCCGTTCGGAGCTCGGTACTATCCGAGACTCATGAAACTATTTTACCAAACCCTTAACATGAACGTGAATGAGGACGCCATCCTCGTCACGATCGAAGGAAAAGAATTAATTTTTAGCTATGTTGAGATGTCGTCGGTTATGAACTGCCCACACATCTATGCCCCGAGCCCACTTATCCAACCACCTTTTTTCTGGGAACGTAGAGTTCCCAACGATTATTTCCAACATCACTGGCGGCACATCCGCTTCGGGTCAATCTATCACCCTTTCTCAGCTACCGCCACGCATGTGGCTTTTGGATATCATTTTTAAGAAGAACTTACACCCGACTGGCCATGATTAAGAACGCCGCGACGCGTTTCTACGAGCTTTGCACGCCACATTTCATAACAGGTGGATTAGCGCGCCCATGGTAGTCATTAAAGGCATGGTGCATGCCTATAAAAGGAACGTAAGAGGTGCTATTCCCTCACCCATCAATCGACTACCTTATGCTCGGTTGATTTCACGACTCCTCGACTCACGAAATGGAAAAGAAGGATTCAAGATCCGGACCGACGAGTTATCTCTTACCGATAATGTCGTCCCCTATTTAGCCCAAGACTGGAGCCGAAACTTAATGAGCCTTCAAACTAGTGTCAACAAGAAAAGAGACCGCCAAATTTCCCTACAAGCCACGCAACAACCACCGGCGGGACCAACTGCTCCCTCTACTTCATCTTCACAGCCCCTACCTACCACCGACACTGGCATGATGCGAGAACTCCTCCAGCAGGGGCGGGAGATAAGGTTACATCAGAGGTTTCAGGAGGCACTACTCATAGACTTCATGGGCCAGGCATACCCGCAGTCATACATGGAGCGCGTCGGTGCCATGAGAGACGCTATTTTTGGAGTGTCTAGCTCGGGCCCTGCTACGGGGAGCACTACAGGGGGTACCACTACCGCCAGGGTGGTTGAAGAGGATGAGGATGACGAGGACTACGACGATGATGATGGCTCCGGCGACGACGACGACGAGTATGAGGAGGATGATGACTAGGTAGTCATATAATTTTCTTTTGGAAAAAATGGAAATGTAACTTTTTGTTAGAACAATTCGTAGTAAGGTGGTATTTGACACTTTATTTATAGACTATCGTAACATGAATGTCACAAATTTTGGGTGGTAATCTCTATTATAGCTTCGATATATATATATATAAATTGCTATCGCATAATAAGTTAGTATAATAACTGTGGAGTTACCAAATCATATATGAGTTTCTTGTCTCTTTTGTCGTTTAAGATTGGCCTAGGTGAATGTATGAATGTGATGCACAATAAAGTATGGTTTATAGTTGCTCAATGCAGGCCTGAACTAGGGTCATTGGACCATATGATTAACTACCTGATGATGTAAGGAACTGGCCTATTTAACGGCCTAGTAATAGTCGTACCAAGTTAAAAAGGGTATCGCCAATTTTCGAGGACGAAAATCTTATAAGGTGGGGTGAATGTCATAACCCTAGATTTTTTAGAATCGTGCACGTCATATACCATGCACGTGTATGTGTGGTTCACAAGGGAACCAAAACTAACAAGTATACACTATGTGTGTGTGTGTGTAAAACACACTAGCTTTCACAAGAAAATATATAAGTGAATGAAGGGGAGAGGGGTTCCCCAATACGTAACCTAATTATCTTAGAAAGAGAAAAGGTTGAATGAGGAGCTCTGGAGAGGAACTTTGGAGATCTCTTCGTCTAGTAGAGTTTTGAATCGTGGATCGAACTTATACGAGACCTATCGATTGAGGTATGTTAAATGCATAATAAATGCTTAGGTGTGTCCTTAAATAATGTATAAGGTATTGGTTGAATGGTTGTCGATGATAATAAGGCTTGAATGAAGTAGGAAAAAAAGTTCTCGAACAGATCGAGGAGTTAAGTTTTACCGCTCCTCGCTTGAGTGGTCTAAATGGTTCGCTCGAGTGAGGACAGAAGATACAACCTGAAAACGGATTTCGTTTTGGGCTCGCTCGAGCGAGACCCAAAATAATGGGGAAGCTCGCTTGAGCGAGACTTCCTATTTTGCTTCAGATGGCTCATTTTAACCGCTTGAGCAATCTCGTTTGAACCGCTCGCGCAATGTCAAATGCTCGCTCGAGCGAGGTCAAGTGACCGCTCGAGCGAGGAATTGTACTCGCTCGTGCGAGGCACCACGCAGATATTAATAGTTTAGTGTAAATCCATGAAAGCTATGTACTCCAATGATTCTAGTGACATTTCTAAACATATTCTAAACACATGAAATGTAGGTTTGACGTGTGATCGTGACGTGTAAACCTCTACAAGAAAAGTGTGCATTGGATTTGTGTTGAGGTAGGGAATATTCTTGAAACATGTGCATTATTTCGTCAACTCATATATGTGATATATTTCAATTAAATAGTCAAGTATTGCATGATCATTATCATAAAGGGTGTGTGAGTGAGTTTCAAAGGTGATAGTCATGAGGTCCCCAGGGGACGTAAAAATTATAAAGTGGACATATAGATGATGTATTGAACCAGTGGCATCCCAGCGATGCAGATGAAAACTAACAGTGAAACGGAAGCTAGTGATAAGGCCTAATGTAATAAAATTAGTACAATCACGGTGAATAACTATTTGTAGAGCACGTTCGATATTTTTAATATTTAAGGTTTGATTAGAATACCCCACCGACATGACGGGATATCCACGACTGACTCGACAGGATATCCGTGACCAGTATGACGGCCAATTCGTACATTCATAGCACATCCCAGGGATGTAGATTTGAGAATAGACCTTCCACCTATGAGAAATGGGCTTGGGCGGTATTCCTAGGGAATACACATAATAACTGTCTAGTTAGACGACGATGGTGGGTATTCCATCGGGACTCGATGCTATATTGCTCGGGGACTACTTAAGTTAAGATTTAAGTGATTAGGCTGAATTCACAACTAAACCAGTGAGAACAAATAAAAACCATGCAAAGTAACAGCTGTACCCATCATTTTATTTCAGTTATTTCAATCATCTTTCTCAAAAGTGATATCAGATGAATGGTGCTTTTAAAAACCGCTAACACATATATATGAGATTTAATCTATATGTTTATTTTTTTTCCCTATTGAGCTAGGATATAGCTCACCCCCTAGACTATATGTCGCTGGTCCAGGACTAGCGGTAGTGAAGACTTCTGGAGACTTTGATCTAAGGGATTCAGATTACGTGTCCAAAGAGGAGTCAGAGCCTCCTTCGGAGGAATTCTTCTAGGAGACCCATTGCGTACTTTGAGAGTTAGTTGAGAGTATTAGGTACGGCTTGATATGTCAAGCCTCTTTATTTGAATGTAATTAAATACCGTTATTCTTTTGACAAACCGTCTGGAATGAACTGTTATCACTAACGATTTGGGTAAGTTCTTATGCCCATGAATTGGCATGAGACAAGAACTGCCTTTAGAGACCCTATAAATTTTTAACATATGAATACTTGTTAGAATAGATACATGTGCCTTAATTTCAGTTCTTGGCTTGTATATACCAATGTTTCGTAAAGAATCATAGGGCACAGCCTTGAGGGTCGTGCTGATGGCACGGGTTTCGGGGTACTGAAATTCGGGCTGTCACAGCTTACATAAACTAAGAGTTTTTCTTTGAATACGATATGATTCTTCCTTAATTTCATATATCTTTGTTTTGACTTGCGCCTTTGCATGAAATTAAAATTACATATTTGTAGTAAAACATGTTTTGTGTTTGCTCAAAGCAAATAGGCAAGTTGTTTGAGGAGATGATTGAAGACCATCATTAGCTTGTTTGTACTTAAACTGCTCCACCTCGTATAATTTTATCCTTTTAGTGCCCCTTTGAGCTCATTGAAAAAATTGCCTTTATACATTCCTTGATAAGTCACGTTAACTTTTACCCCTACACCATTTATGAAAATTTAGCTTACCATTCTTAATTCTAATAAATTAGGAACGAGGGATGAGAATAAATGAAAGGAGAGTAAGTGGAGAGATACCGAATTGTAGTATTTATTGAGAGTGTATAATAGAAAAATTAGTGAAAAAGGGAGAAAGAGAAATTTTTTTTTAAAAATTGAGAATTAAAAATATGAGGTATTTCTATAAAAAGAAATGAAATTCAAACGAAGAAAATAGGAATAAGAAAAGAAAGAGAAAAAGAAAAGTATTGCAATATTTTGAAGAGAGAAATTAGAAAGGAAGTGAAGAAAAAGAAAAAAAAATCACAAATTAGTTTTTTTTTCTAATTTTTCGGAAGTTTTGATTCTCAACTCCCTTTCTTACCCCTTACCTAAGCCTCATTAAAATCCTACAAAAGACCATGATTCAATCTTGCTTTGGTAATTGCCTTGTGGAGAGTAAATATACTACATCTATGGCACTTGATGTAATGTGCTTAGAATATGCAAGTATCATTCTCATGAGATTCTCGGTTGTTCATTAATTACATTGTGTTTCATTTATCATGTGAGACATTTTCATTTGCTTTTTATTAATCTCTAATATATATGTGAAAATTTACCTATCATCGGAATGCTTCTATTGTTGAGAGTATACTTGTTGTGAGGATTGAGTCGAGATATGGGATCCAATGATTTATTGTTTAGATTGGTTCCGAGATAGATGAATCATAGTTTTGGTATGCGCAAACTACACATCTAGTCATGAATGGATGAGTCATCTAAAATTTGAAAAATTAGACGAATTTGAATGGACACTAGTATGATCAGTATGACAATGATATTTGAAATTGAGAATTTGCATGTTTAATTGATTAATGATTTTATACTTTGAAATTAAATATGTATCGAAACCATGCTTTTGAAAACTTAATTTCACCGATGGTTACAAATTTTTGGAAGTTTGTGCGTAACTTCATTGAAAACCCTCAGGAGACAAAACTCCTCTACTAGGATCACCTAGTGTTTAAAAGATTGTTGCATATGTTAAATGCAACTGTGCTCCCTACGAAAATTTCCTTTATCTTTCTTTTTTAATGTTAGTTTATTTTCCTACTATTTTTACCATTGTCTTTGCTCGAGGACTAGCAAAGTGTAAGTTTGGAAGGATGATAAGTGTTGAAATATGATTATATTTCACACCCTAAAATGTACACTTAGGTGTCCGATGAGAGTAAACTAACGATTTATGTGGAGTTTCAATGATTTTAGAAAATTTGGACCTTTGAATCAATTCAAGAGTATAAAGGAGTATAACGACAATATCCGCCGAAATGTAGAATCAAGAGGGCATCAAGTACATAAATTCGTGAAAAAGCAATTGATCGAATCTAGAATTGATCGATCAAAGCGGAAAGAAGAAATTTTGTAGCTGACTCTGTCAAGAATCGATCAATCCAATTCTGAAACTGATCGATCGAATTTAAGTGAATTGTACTACGACAGAACTCAGGTTAAAATTGATCGATCGAACTTTAGAGTCGATCGATCGAGCTCAGAGTTTTAGGGTTTCAAACCAAGACCTTATATAAGTGAGAATTAGAATTAGGGTTAGGGTCTTATTTTTGTTAGCCGTTTTTTAGTTTTCTAGCTTTTTTCTACCAATTTTCTAGCTTTAGCACATGGAATAGTAGTTCTTTTTAGAGGAAGATCATATCGGGTTTGATTGAAGTTATTGTTTTGATTCGTTTTAACGCTAAATTCTAGTATTTTAATAAAGTTTAATTCAATTATTTCATTTGTTAATATTTTTCTTATGAAAATGTCTGGTTAATTTCGTAGAGATTTAAGATCTTATGAATCTTATCTAAGGGATTCATCTATGAAGTTAGATTTGTAGTTAGCATATTGGTAGACATCTTTATGATTTTTATGCCTATATGCTTTTTCCGTTATCAGGATTTAATCATGAATCCGAGTTATGAAAATTAGTCATGTTGTTCCCATGATCTTAGATCTATGATTGAGTACCCTAATCTTGTTTTTAATGCAAAAAAAAATTGAGTAATTAATTCATTGTGATTATATCTAATTTTATTACATTGAATATTTTGGTTCTTTTCAATTGTGGATTTGGAAAAGTATTACCTTAGACTTTTATACCGATTTAATTATTTTAATATTCTATAAAGTTTTAATTGATTTTAATTTTTATGTCGTTTTCGTCTCCAATATTCTACCCTTTAGATCTGAAGTCATATATGATAACCAAAGAGGATTTAGTATTCTAAACCTCGCCTACTTTTCTTTGATTAATATTATCTGATTTAGTTATTCTTCTTTTACATTCATCGAACTTGTTAGGCTATATTAACATTGTGATAATTCTAGGGAAGATTTGTGATTGATAGTTATTCCTTTTAAACTATATAAAATCCTTATGGGAACGACCTCGTACTCTGCATCTGTTTAATATGGTACGATTCGTGTACTTATGAGTATTACACTTTAAAATTCACACCAAGTCCATATTTATAGAGGAATGAGTGATTAAGGGACTCCTAATTGGATTTTGGTCCTAATGGAGGTTAGGTTTTAGCTAATGAGTTCATCTAAGGATTCGATGATTTCAGGAGTTTGAAGAAGATGAAGATGAGTTTTAATGGTGGATGACGGAAGAATCACTTAAAGGTGAAATGGTGGTTTTAATGGCTTTTGGGGATACAAAGGTAGTTTAGAACCTACCCTTAAAGTTTGGGATAGCCCACAAGTTCAAGCACAACAAGGGGATCCAAGAACTCTCGGGTTTGCAAGTTTGAAGTAAAAAATGAAACTCGGAATTGATGAGCCCGAGCTGGGAGCTATTTTCTAGAGAAAATCAACATTGGTCATATGTGCATAATATACACGGATGGGTTAATTTTTGAGAAAATACAAAAGCTTGATTTGTGGGCTCAGGAAAGTTCAGGATGTGTTCTTGGGGTTCTAAGGGGTTCTCTAAGCTGTACAGGATGCTTTCGGAAGCTTGGACCGTATTCCTATCGAAGAATGGGTCGGTCATGTGTTGGGCCAAATTTGAGTGTTTACAATTTGCATACATATTTTGTTCCCTCTTTTGTGCTTAATAAAAGGACGAGGACCCGCCAACCTCAATGCTTTATCAAACAAAATATATCCACTTTGAAATCAGTAGACACTTGCATAAGGTTACCTACTGATACGCAGACTTTAGACACAGAAATACCTACGACAGCAGCCATATCAAACCCTTCCTAGCAACAACACTTCGAAGCCACAACATGTCCTTGACAGTGTCCCGATCTGTATCGCCTCCAATCACCGATGGATGCAACGCAAGCCATTGATCATCCAAAAAAGAGCTAAAAAAAACTCGGACTCACAAGCACACATCAAGCTTACATGAGCTTGCTTGAGCAAGAAGAAGACACTGCTGAATCGAAGCGACCTCACCGGCCTCAGTTAGGGTTTTAAATAAAGTTAGTGTACAACGGGTGTCCATCTTGGCTGGTAAAGCAGTCCTCACATTTGTGTGACTGCATTACGTGAACGATTTCCAGTCATTAGAAGTCCGAGCATGTCATGAAATCACATAGATGTGTGGACTGTAGTGTATCCCATGATGGGTCGACACCCATTGTACAAGAGGCGCATTTAAATATTCAAAGAGATCCCCTCCGAAATATACAAGAGGCGCATTTATAGGTACATAGAGGAACCCCAAAAAATAAATGGAAACCTCTCAAAACCCCTAAACTTAGGCCGGTGGAGGTTAATTGAACAGGCCAACAGGGTCACCCCTGACAAGCGGCACGATCGGCTGTGCCCTGATCCAGGGTGGCCCTTTACTACGGTCATATTCCGTGGTGTGTGGGAGGTCACTGGTCTAGTGTGCCTCTCACTTACCTACTCCCATGCTTTTGTAATCTTCCACAATTAATCGGCAATCATTCATCATAGATATTTTTATCATCCATTGATACACTAAACTCTATCTTGGCACACGCAAACCTTTGAAGTACATATAGACACACTTTTGACATGGAATTTGACAACAAGATCTTAAAATCTGATTCTTTTAGCACTCTCACCTTCCCACTTTTATGCCATGTGTTATGCTGTTATCGGCATACATTTTGAACCAAAAAATTTTGGATTTCGTTTCGATTTCGAGCCAATTTTGAGCCGAAATTTTCATTCCATACATTTTTTAACCAATACTATCAGATCTCGGTTTCGTTTCGGTGGTGACCGAGACCGATAACCTTTGGCTGAAATTTTGATCCATATTTTGAACAAATCAGTGTCATCAAAGTTTCAAACCATCATTTGAGCTATACCCTGCCCCAAAAATCATGGCCATCAGAGGGTGCACCTCATCCGATCACAATACTTCAAGATGAACCCTACAATAAAGATAAGCAACGGTCCAAATTAAAAGTGCTATGATAGAATGGATCCAAATCAATCATGGTCGATGTTTTTGGGCTGAGTTCAGCTCAAATGATCTCCCATTAATCATTTGGATTTTTGACCTTGACCAGACAGTTTGGAACTTCAAGTGGTTGAAATTTTGGGCTATGATCGCCGTAGATCTGATGGTACATGTCAATTCATAAGTCCAGATGTCACCTTACAAAAGGCTAAAGTAGAGCTGTCAACGGGTCTGGTCGGGTCTCTACATACCCAAGCCCACCAAATTTTATATTGGCTTGAACACATAACTTGACATGTTAGGTTGGGTCAGGCATGAACCATCCGACCCATCTTCGGGTCAGGTCAGGTTGGATAGACCCGCCGGGTTGGTTTGTACCATCGGGTCTCAGGCATATGAGTTTAACAATTGTGAAGCAAAAAATTTGGCCCAACCCGACCCATTTAGAGGCTAAAGAAGCGCCTCCTGGGTCTTTTTATTAAAACTAGATCAGTTGACACATTTAATTAGTTATTCGAGTACATTTGTCTTTACTTTTCTTTTTCTTTTTTAAAGCAAAATATCATAAATCTTTAAAAAAAGAAAAGAGCTGCTGCATTTTGAATCATTACATATGATAGTACCACATCTGCCTCCCAGCAATTGGTGCATGCTCTTTGATCATAGGGTACCATTGTTTCAACCCTAACTTCTTCCTTTCTCTACTCGATCGGGCTTTACGTGCTTAAATCGTTGACTACTTTGCATTAGACGATGGAGATCGTCTTTGCTCCCAATCCCCCATACAATGGATCTTGATATCACGACCCTACAATCATACGGTTTGATTTTGATTCTATACAATTGGTGCATGTCCTTTGATCATATACTATCAAATGAACATCTCTAGTTTTGACCATGCCACAAGAAGGATGGTGCTTCAATGGAGGGTCTAGATCATCAAACACACAACGATTTCAGTATAAAGAAAAGATAATAGCCTAATGTTTTACAAATTACAAGCATCTCAAAAGCAAAAGGGAAAGAGTAAACTATAATAAAAGAACATCCAATTCTGTTTGTACCAAACCCCCGGAAGAAGCAACATGCCTCAGTAATTTAGGATCAAGCTATTGGTAAAAACATAAATGAGGAGTTTTTACTAAACAGTGCTTAGTAAAAAATATATGTACTCTGATTATAGTTACTAATGAAATTACCTCAGAACCTAATTATGCAGTCAGCTTAGGTGGCATGAAGTAGATAGTCAAGTCGTGCCACATAAGCTGCCTGTAAAATTTTCTATCATTTATAATTTTCCTAATTATAAATCGACCAATGCCTCTCATACAAGTTTAGCACACAAGTGACTTTGCTGATAATTTTTAAAGACCAAATACCCCTTATAGCGTTTAGTAGGTGTAGTAAGAGGTAGTTATGTATTCTTAAACTTAATTTTATAGCCTATTAAACACATAAAAATTGTGCATGCCTAGTAGGGTAATTTACTTGGTAACTAGAATATAAGGTAATATAGCATTATTTACAGCCGTAGATTCTATCATTGTAGATGGGGGTTTCGGTTGTTAACACTGATGATTGCCTTGAATCAGATGATGAGGAATATTTTTCATCTCAATCTTTCACATAGTTGATTTTGAAATCATGGTACACCTATCAAACGGTCAGATGCTGATTTCAAGTGGCATACATCTCAAAAGTGATCATAAACATGACGGACTATGAGAAGAGTTCTCAGGTCACTTTTGGGATGTGTTCCATGTATAATCAACATCCAACCATTTGATAGGTGAACCATGATCTCAAGATCCATTATGTGGAAGATTGAGACGAAAAATGGTCTGATCAAAGCAGTCAATGGTTTTAACAGTGGAAACCCCTGGCTGTAAAGATGGTCTTCGGCTGCAAATACCAATACCCTTAAACTCCGATTCAGCTGCCTTAATTGGTTAACCATTTTAACGGTTATAAACATTTAGAAAAATTATAGCCGGTAGATAATTTTTGGCAGACAATTTGCAGGCATCTTATTTGCCATGACGTGATTGGCTGCAGTGCTGGAACCCACTATGTGTGCAGCCAGTTGCGCCACATAAGCTGCCTGCAAAATTATCTATAAAAAAATTGTCCACTGTATAACACTGTCCCAGTTAGTGTGTGCGTAGGTGCCTTGTAGTTAGAGGCATCCTTGGTTCCTGAAGCCCCTTTCAGCCTCCTCATCCCCTAGCTAGAAGGCTCTATAATCTTTTGACGGTTTGGTGGTTAAAGAGTGATTCATAAGTGCTCATTCATCATGTATATAAATAGGCTTGCCCCTTGATTGCAAGTTTGCAACTATCTTACAGAAGCTAAAAAATGGAGCCCAGACAGGGTGAAATCGAAGAAGAGTATCGGGCGATTATAGGTATAGATTTTAATAGAGCCTCGAACATGTTTGAACACGTGATGAATAGCGACTGGAACGAAGTGATCGCAATCTACCGTGAGAATCCTATTGCTCGACTGACCCGGCTTACGCGTTGGGGCGATACCGCGATTCATATTGCAGTGATGAATGGGCTTGTGGATGATGTAGAGAAGCTTGTGGTGAGTGTTCCTAATCCACATGAAATGATGGGCATTTTGAAGATAGATAATGAAAGAGGCAACACACCACTCCATCTAGCGGCGGCCCAGGGGAACAAAGAAATGTGCGAGTGCATCGTCAACAAAGTGATCAATGATGTAATCGAGGAGCGTAACTGGAATGCTGTTAGACTAATCGGGGTGCGTAACAAGATTGGAGAGAACCCACTGTTCTTGGCCGCTCGACATGGCAATATGAAAACCTTCTTATTCCTCAATAGTTTTATCAAAGCTTCTGAGGATAAGCTTTCGTATTGTAGAAGAGCGGATGGGATGAACATTCTTCACAGTGCCATCTTCTATGAGCACTTCGGTAAGTGTCAATGCTCCTTCTATATATATATATATATATATATATATATATATATATAATGGCACATGACTTGAGTCACATGTTCAATTGAGTACTACATGGAACTCTCCCAAAGGATGAGGGGCCATAACATGTCTAAGGTTCATTAGATATCATCAGAAAAATATATATATTTTAAAAGATAATTTCGCACTGGTAAAATACTAATTTTTATTTTTTGCATAGCTTTAATAGCGCCCACGGAAAATCTTCCGAGGCATCTACGCCCAAAATCATTCATTGCCTTAAATAAGATGATTGAGATTGCATTTCACTCCAATCTTCCATACAATAAATCATGACGCCCCTATCAAACGCTCTTTTTTCGATTACACATGGCACATATCTCAAAAATGTAGCTTTAAAGTCACGTTTGAGCGTGATGTGTGCCATTTAATTTTAGGGCTACATTTTTCCGATTTTCCGATTTGTGCCATTCTTAGGGCTACTGTGTGAAAGATTGGAGCGAGACGCGATCTCCGTCATCTGATTTAAGGCAATCAATAATTTTGAGCATAGGTGCCTTGAAAGATTCCGTGGACAATATTCAAGCTACCCTTAATTTTTTTTGCTAGCAAGAATGCTAAGAGGGGTAAAATTTGATACACTTGGCAATCACAATCTTTGACTTGTGATTTAGTTTTAAAAAGGTTAAATGATACTAATAATAATAATCTTATCGAGAAAAAAAAAAAACTAATAGTAATAATAATATATTACCTTAATTGTTTTTATTCTTATTATTTTGTAATAATTATGTGACTTTTAATGACAGATTTGGCTTATGAAATAATAAAGATGTACCCGGAACTTGCAAGCATGTTTGACGAGAAAGGGTATTCAGCTCTTCGTGTTCTAGCTTCTAACCCTTCTGCTTTCAGAAGTACTACTAACCTTGGTCTACTTGAAAGAATCATCTACCACTGTAACCCCCCCCCCCCCTCTCTCTCTCTCTCTCTCTCTCTTAATTTTGGGTTCAATCCAATGTGTAGGTACATGGGTAGATCCACTGACTCCCGCGTCGCTCGAAGATCTCTCCAACGAACAAGATCAATATAGCAAATGCAAATCCAAATTCCCCCCTAACTACGGAACCTCCTATGACTTCTTCGTCACAATGATAATGTCTTTAAAAATTTTAGTTTTGGTACATCAAATTTTAACACAACGGATCTTAGCTCACCCATTATCATATCAGTTATCTTGAGGAAGTGCCCTTTTTTTTTTTGGATTTCTACCTAACACGACAAATACCTCCAGCTTTTTACATGTGGTTCAGTGACCCGAAAAAATAAAGTAATTATAATAAGATAATTTTCCAAGACTCGGATCCCAAATAAATAGAATAAGGCTGTGATGATGATGAAGTTTAGGAGGGAACCCAAATTGCATCAATTGGGATTATATGATGAAAGAATATGCCCTGCACTGTAAATAAATGGAAGTATGTGCCCTGTCAGATAAAAAAATCCCAATTTTTTTCCAAAGTCCCCCAACCAAATTTTTATGTAAATTTTGCTATAGTTTTAACCGTACATAGACCCTTTAGGAAAGGCTACCTCTATTAGTACCTACCGTACATAGTTACTGTGAAAAATTTTTAATAAAAATTTAGAAAAAACTTTAAATATATTAAAAAGTTTGCAAATTGTTCGCAAAATAATCACAAAACTATCACGGATTTTTAAAAAGTTCACGAATTTGTGACTCATTTGGTGCTCAAAAAAATTACAAAGTACTCGCAAGTTTTGTGACTAGTCATGCATGCCATGATCACATTCACTTTTTCGGGGATGCATGTGTGCCATAGAATCAAAATCTGATCGTCTAATGGTATGTCTATGATCTCAATATCAATAGAATCAAAATCTGATCGTCTGATGGTATGTCTATGATCTCAATATCAATAGTTTTCGACGTTGGTGTCCTTAGAGTTTTGGTGGGTGCAATTAATGGAGGTACTTTTTAAGAAAAAAAAATTCTAGTCCCTATTTCTAAACCAGCTTATATTATTTTGCAGTTTTTAATTTCAAGATACTGCCTTCTTCTTGGGGGAGGAGTTGCTTCTCAACAGATACAGAAAATCCATCCGATGCTAGAGGTGAGTAGCGTTTAGGGTGCTAAGGGGTTCATATTAGTATAATTATGTGTTAACACTATAATGGTGTTTAAATAATTTTACACCATCAATGATTTAAGATGTGGGTGATCCGTACGGTGGAAAAGTGATAGCTCATAGATTGAAGTGAAACAGGCCCAAAAATAATGTTTTAGAGAGATTTAAACCATCTGATCTGTGGACTAAAATATTGACCGTTGTTCTTAATTTTAGTGGTTGATATTAAAGTTCATCATTTGATGGTACACATCCACTTATAAGCATGTTTCTTTAGGATGAGAGATGTTCAAATGGTAAATTGACACTTGGACAAGTTAGATTGGTCACATATGTGTGTCACATCGTATAATGATAAATCACTTTTCAATGGTGTGAGATAAGAAGTCTAATTTTTATGGTGTAAGATCATTTGGTGTTTAAATGATCTTATACCATTAAAATTATACTGTTTATCTCACAACATTGAAGTGTAATCTATCATCATGTTATGTGGCGCACATCTGCGACCAATCTTAGATGGTTTAAATCTCCCCAAAACATCACTTGTGGTCCTATTGTACTTCAAACTATGATCTATCAATTTGACGGTGCGAATCACACACATGTTAAATCATTGATGGTGTAAGATCATTTAAAATTTTAGCATATTACATCCTTATCAAAAATTTAGAAAAAGTAGAATTTTTGCAAATTTTTAAAATTTTGAAGTTTGCAAATGAGAATCCTGAATACTGATTTTCACAATTTTCTTGGTTCTTGTGGCTTGCCAACGAGAAAATGGTAAATACAAATTGGTTTTTTTAGAATTATGGGTATTTTAAAAAAAAATCATATAGTAAATGATCATAGGACATAAACTCATAACTTTAGCTTGCATTGGCTATATGTCATTTTAGTCGCCTTTGAAAAATTAGTTGAAATGATATGCAGCCAATGAGAGGATCAATACCCTTTCACATATATGGACTAATTACACTTAAACAAAAATTTCTCTTTTACAATCCCTAAGAACTTAGAAAATAGTATAAAACTTTGGATAATGGCTCCTGACTAACATTTAAACACCAAATGATCTTTCACCATTAAAATGTCACTTTTTATCTCACATCATTAAAGTGTGATTTATCATTGTGCGATGTGGCACACGTCTATGATCAATCTAAATTGCCCAAGTGGCAATCCATCGTTGGAACATGTCCCAACCAAAGGATCATGCTTATAAGTGGATGTAAACCTTCCGATTGGTGAACTTTAATATCAGCCATCAGAATTAAGAACAACCATTGATATTAGAGTGCACATACCAGATGGTTCGAATCTCGCAAAAAGTGTTTTTTTTACTTATAGCTCTTCAATTCATGATATGTCACTCGAATGGCATGGATTTCCAAAATCATAACCTAATAAATGGTGTAAGATCATATAAATACCATTTGGTGCTTAAATGACAGTAAAGAGGGTCGGCTCCTTTAAACTTTTCCTTCACATGGTCCTATTTCCATGGGTGGACATGGCAGTCCACACAGATGTGTGACTGCATGATGTGCACGGACTTCCAATGCTTGGAGGTTCATGCATGTCATGCAGATTGATCTTTACCACTACCATTCTAAAAGGAGTACCTTTAAATCCACTCACAAAATCTTTGAGTTCACCCACGCTGAAACACATCAATTGCATTGAATCAGACGATGGAGATTGTTTATCGTCCCAATATTTCATGAGATTGATCTTTAGATCATGGGTGTACCATTAGATTGTCGGTTTTTTATTTAAGTGTGCATGTGATGTTAAGGTCACTTTTCTGAGATGTGTGCCACGTGAAATAAAAAAGTGACTATCTGATGGTACGCCCATGATTTAAATATTGATCTCCTGAAAGATTGGGAGGATAAATGATCTCCATCATTTGATTCAATTCAATCAACGTGTTTCAGCGTGGGTGAACTTAAAGATTCGGTGGGTGGATTTAAAGGTACTATTCTAAAAGGCCCTTCATTCACCCATCAAATGGGCGATTCCCCCATTAAAGCATGCCAACGTTTGGACGATTACTCAACCAATAGAGGATTTGTAGCAAACTATGCAATTGTTCTTGTAAAGAAACCTTCAATCTACATGTTCTTAGATTAATAACCAAATTTTGGAATGATTTTTAATTTTGGGTATCTAAAATTTTTGGTAGGTTTTTTTTATTTTTTTAGGATGATTTTTAATTTTGGGTGTTTAAAATTTTGGTGTTTTTATATTAGGCATATGAATAATGTTGTTGGGAATTAAATAATAAATAATTCAGTGATTGAGTGAAACTTGGAAATAAATGAGTCAGCATTTTCAACCCGACCTAATGGGTTGAGATTTGGAAATCTGAACCCAAGCCCAAACCTATAGCGGGTCGGGTGGTTTGACTTTGACCCATCGAGTTGACCCGACAGGTTGAAACCCTCTTGTACTGGTGTCATCATTAATTTCCAATGATTGTACAAGCGGAACCATCCTAATCGTGTTTCAAACTTTCGACCGATAATTCAAACTGTCAGTCAAAATTTATTGGTTTCGGTCCTCACCGAAATGAAAATAACCCCTGAAATTTCGGTCAAATTATGTATGGCAACAAAATATTCGGTTGAAATTTTGATCGAAATTCAAAATTATGGCCAAAAACTTCATTCAAATTTTTGGTTTCAGTCATGCCCGAAACCGAAAACGGAACCGATATTTTGGTCATTGATCCCAACCGTCCAATCAATTGACCACTTCTTTTATGAACCATATATTGGAAATTGCATGTATTAGACATCATAACTGTTCATCAACTAGTTTTGTATGGACTATTGCATATATTTTATTAACCAAAGGCATAAAATCTATGGTCTATATCCAAATGAACATGCACTGATTTCTGGTAGAGATTGATGGCACTACCATGATCCTTTATCCCGACTGTCTGATGGTACATTCATGATCTAAAGATCGATCTCATGAAATATTGGGACGATAAATAATCTCCATCATCTGATTCAATGCAGTCGATGTGTTTCAGCGTGGGTGAAATCAAAGATTTTGTGAGTGGATATAAAGATACTCCTTTTATAATGGTGGTGGTAAGCTATAATGGCATGACTTGTAAATAAAAGTGATTGAAGGGCCTTTTAGAATGGTGGTAAACTATAATGGCATGACTTATAAAAATAGATGAATGAAATGCCTTTTAGAATGGTGGTATTTTTAGAATATCGGTTTCATTAAGGGTAAAATAGTCCTTTCAGTCCATAAACTCACGGCTAATTAAGGGCAGGGGGTATATGAAACAGAAACACAAAAGTAAGGGCTACATAATAAATACCCATAACTCAGGGGGTTTGATGCAATATCGGCATATCTCAGGGGGGTATATGCAAAAAACCCAAAAGATTATAGGGAGCCATTACTTGCACACGTCTTTCAAGTGATTGCACCAACTTTAAAGAAAGACTTAGCATTTTAGGGACATGTGATATGTAAAAATGCAATATGGGCCATCTGATTTGAAGTTCATGATCAATAGATGAGCAAAACATGATACTTGTCATATGATCTAGTGTAGTCAATTATTGAATTATATAATAGCCATTGACTCTATTTAATCAAACGATGAAAATTATATTTTGTTCTAATCTTTTGCAATCGATATCTTTGAATCATGGCCTTCAAATCAAACGGCTTAGATGATGTTTTCACATAGTAGAGGTCACCAAACTTGCGAGTCTTTCTTTTAAATTCGGTGCAATCACTTGAAAAGCGTGTGCAAGTAATGGCTCCCAATTTTATATTATCTTACTGTTTAAATGACTAAATTGCCCATATAGTTGCACCATTGGTAGAAAGAGAGAAGATTGTAAACACAAGTCTAGAGAGAGAATGATAGAGAGAGAGCTAGAGAAAGAGGACACTGGGAGAGAGAGAGAGAGAATATACTTCTGTCATTCAATCCTAGCTAATGGCTAATGCCAACGAAATATTGCTCCCATCTGAAAAATTATGGAAACACCGTCAATTCATTTCTCAAGGCAGATGATATATCCCCATCTCATTCCCGCGGCAACTTCTCCCCAACAGAGTACACACCGACATTGTGGTTTCAATTGGTCTAGTAAATCTCAATCCTACAGTGAGGTTAATCGCTTTTGATCCCCCGACCTCGAGATTGCAACAAAAAGCTCCTCTGGTCCCTTTCATCATATAGTGTTTTGAAGCATAATCGGTGAATAATCGAAAAAATTAGGGCTTTTTTATTGTTAGAGAATCAATGGAGGCAGTGGTGGTAGATGCCGAGATCATATAGATTCAAAAAATTTGTTAACATGTTACTAAAAAATATTAAATTAATAATAAATTAAATTATAGATTTATGTAAAATTTATTAATTTTATATTTATTTTGTGTGTAAAACTTGAATATCCAAACAGAGTTTATATCTATACTCTAGTTCTTCACAATTAGAGATGGCGGTTACATCCATCGTATCGGTATGCACAAATGCATATACTTGTATAATAATTTGAACCGACTAATAGATAGGGCAGCTGTAATAGCCTGAAAATTCTGAACAAGAACTTGACTGTTTCGATATGCGTGCTCGACACAGGAATCGAGACAGATTTAAAATTTTGAAATAATATTATTAGAAATAATGTTAAATGTTAAGCCTGTGATTAAGTGAGTTCACGTGTGAATTCCCACTTAAATCCGAGTCATGTAAGACGTCGAAACGGCGTGCTACGCCTCATCAACCTTGTTCGTGCTTCACACCGAAGTCTAAATTAGAGAAAACTGAAATATCAAGAATATTTCAGTTGGTAGCTTATAAGGGAAGGAAGAAACCTAGAGAGATCTCCTTTCTTCTTCTTCCTATGGTTCTTGAGCAAAACTTTGGATCTAGGTTTGGTTTGGGCAAGTTCTTCGTGAAAAGCAGGGTTAGCAATACCCGAGATGGTGAGTTGTCAAAGTTAGGGTATGTAGAGTTCAATGAGACGAGCTTAAGTATGGTCTAAGTATGCGTGAGGTCTCTGCGTACTGAACCAGAGCTAATTGTCTGCTCGTCGGAGTCGGATCGGTGATAAACTGCGAGAGCCGGATCCGAAACCCTCGTTCGGATCGATTTGCCGAAACCCCGAAAGGGCCCAACTAAAGGTGAGTCCGTGTGTTTAAAAATAGGCAGTTGGATGCCCTTATAGGTGCATGTGAGTGTGTATTAATGGTTGTAAGAAACCATTAATGAAAATGGGTTTAAAATAGGGATGTAGATGACCTCCATTAATGAAAGAAGTTCTGTCATTATTGATCGATCAATGGCAAGATTGATCGATCAATGGCAAGATTGATCGATCAATGGCAAGATTGATCGATCAATGGCTGGTGGTGATCGATCAATGAAGACCATTGATCGATCAATCTGTATAAGACAAAGAAGGGAACATAAGCCCTGAAATTCTGGAAGTTCAGTGCACGAAGGGTATTGATCGATCAATTTGTGGATTGATCGATCAATCCTGTGTATTTATCGATCAACAAGAGAGTGATTGATCAATGACTGGTGGTGATCGATCAATGAAGGCATTGATCGATCACTGGTGTGTATTGATCGATCAATAGAGGTATTGATCGATCAATCTGTATAATTGTTAAAGGTGAACAGAAGGTAGGAAATTTGAATTTTAGGCTATTGATCGATCAATGAGGGCATTGATCGATCAACCAAGCTGGTGATCGATCAATTTTGGTTGTGTTAAAGTGAGGAGAGAAGAGGTTATTGATCGATCAACAAGGGTATTGATCGATCAATGATGAGTAGTGATCGATCAATAGAGGCTATTGATCGATCAATTGATTATGTTCCTGGTTGAGAGCTGAGACGGGATTGATTGATCAATGGGATCATTGATCGATCAACAAGAGGGATTGATCGATCAATGAGAGTGGTGATCAATCAATCACCCCTGTTTTTGGCCTGTATTAATTTTGTGAGTTGAATACTATTGGACACCCCGCCAGTTCACATCCCGACATTCCTGACATGTAGAATATTATGTTTATGGTCTAGGATCAAACCATGACGCCTTGAGAAGCTTTGGATTTGCTTAGAAGAAATTTTGGCCTGAGGTAGGGGAAAACCAACCTAAAATGTTTTTGAGTATGATTCCATGTTTATTTCATATATGCACCCTGATTTATGTTTTTAACAAGCATGTTAGCATATCTGATTCCTATTTTCTGATCTTAAATTCTGAGACTTGCTCCTGATTTCTGGTATCTGATTCGTGAGGTCTATGTGTGTATGTGATTTGATGATTTAACCAGATGATCCCTATCGACCCAGCGGATTATCCGATGCCTGGCACACTTGTGCATATGTTTGTAATCCCTCGGCGCAATTGCACTCCATAGATGAGGCATTGTTGCAATCTAAAATTGTTCATGTGAACGACGATTGGTTGGGGTTTCCTATCGGAATATTCCTGTTTACTCCGTGCTATATAGTCACGGGAGTTTCTTAAGTTAGAAAACATACATAATTTAAGTCTCTGATCATATACTTGCATAACATCTGATTTCTTGTTTTAAAAACTCAGTATTTGATTTGATTTGACATGATTGTACGTTATGATTTAATTTCTGTTTTGAGATAGCATGATCTGCATATTCAATTCATTTTAGTTGGAATTCTTCTATTGAGCTATGATATAGGTCACCCTGTTTTAAACCATTTATAGGTTCTGAGGCTGTAGCTCCCGGCACGGAGAGCGATCCTAATTACCAGGCTGACCCGGAGGCTGAGGCCGAGGACGAGGAGACGGGCATCCAGGCGGACGAGTTCTATCCTTAGCCTAGGTACTGAGTCTGATGTTTTGCATTTTGACATTTGGATTATTGTGTGCCTGGTGGCCACTTTTGTATATATTTTTAGTAGACTTTACTTATTGTATTATTTATATATTTTACTCGGAACCACTATCAGGAACCATTGTTTGGGTGATGGATGTTCATCACCAATGGTTCTTCTTGGTTCCTTTTTGAGAATGCGTATTCTTTTGGCATATATAGAGATACATATTTATTATTCTATTCATTTATTTTAAATGTCTTATGTGATGACTCGACCTACCACTGTTGGACCGTGTCTGCTTAGTTTCCGCTATACGAGCAGACACTTCATGATTTGTCCTGGGGATCATCCAGAGTATGATCCTGATGGCACGGATTTTCAGGCGCAGAAATCCAGTCTGTCACAGCAGCTCTTGGATTGGCAATATCAGGGAAATTGTTCGTATGGGGTGATCATAAGTTTGCAAGCACTTGTTGGGGAAGTATTTTAGGGACTGGTATTTACTTTTATTAGAGAGAGAGTTGTAGAGAGAGAAACGATGGAAAAAGAGATGGAAAAGAGAGAGAGAACGGTGGCTAGAGAAAAAAAAAAATTGTATTTTCTTTTTAATTTTGGGTGCAATCACATAAAGCGTGTGCATAGGGGCGAATCTACAAACAATGGTAGGGTCCCCCCAAAGAGGTTTAAAGAAACCTTAAAAAACCTTATGGCCATGAAATAGGGCGACGCATATATCTATTTAAAGGCCCCCCAAGCATTTAACTGTCCGAGAGGTTGGCCATGATCTCTATATATACTTTGTGGAAGATTGGGATGAAAAACAATCTATATCGTCTAATTCAAGACTGTAAATATGATAAGATTGGAACCATTGGTTGTTGAGACCGAATCTTGGTTGCAAATGTCCGTTCCCTTAATTTAATATGATACCCCAAGAAGAGAGAAATTAGGCCTAATAAAATCATACGGGAACCCTTATTTGCATCTGTAGTTTTAAATACACATCATACGGCTGAAAATAGTGGTAGGTACTCATTTAAAATGTGATGCCTCTTTTCTCACTCCCTCATCTCATACCTACAAAAAATCTCTCATAACCCACCTATTATAAAGAGTTGGGTAACTTTATTTTATTTTATTTTACTTTTTTTGGTTAAAAAAAAAAAAAGAAGAGTTGGGTACCTCTTTTTGCACCCACGCAATCTCTTAGGCCGCCTATGTTTGAAACCCTTAACTTGTTGACTGCTTAGAATTAGACGATCTAAATCGTTTTTCATCCCAATCTTCTACACGATGGATCTTGAGACCAAGATCAGACGGCCTATTTTTTATTTCACGTGGTACAAATCCCCAAAAGTAGAGAGCAACTACTTGCACACGAAACGAAATTTCACATGACACATATAACATGTTTAAGTGATATTTTTTGGGGATTTAATTGTATCATGTGGAATAAAAAATATACCGCCTGAAGGTACGTTTATGGTCTCAAGATCCATCCTGTGAAAGATTGGGGTAAAAACAATCTCCATCGTCTGATTTGAAATAGTTTTCGAGTTTTAGGGGGTTTCGTACGTATGCGCTCTTAGAGAGTGTGTGGGAGTGAACAAAGGTACCTAAAGAGTTTTACCACTGAGTACCATTATTTACACATTATGAAATTGTAACCTCGTCCCATCTCCTCTATTCATGCATAATGCATTGGCTATTTTGAATTAGATGATGGAAAAGATTTTTCGTCCCAATTTTCAGTTTTTTCTTCCACGTGACACACATCCCAAAAAGTTATCCTAAATCATGTTTGAGCAAAACGTGTTCCATGTAATTTTAGACGTGTGCCACGTGAAATCAAAATTGATTGTATGATCGTATGCCCTTAATTTGGGAAAATAATTGTGTTGAAATTATTGACTACTGAGTGACCCCCTTTAGGAAAATCCTGCATCCGCCACTACGTGTACAAGGACAAATTTTGATTAATTCGGGGCAAACACGTAAAAAGCACGTGCAAGTAATGGCTCCCTAATAATAATAATAATAATTATTATTATTATTATTATTATTATTATTATTATTATTATTACTACGAAGCCATTACTTGCATTTAGAAAGTTGGCCTTACACCAAACTTAAAGGAAGACTTGATGTTTTTGGGACATGCTACATGTGAAAACCCAATTTGGGCCTTTTGATTTTAAGTTCATGATTTATAGATCTCCATTGAATAAGACTAGAGCAAAACACAATATTTATCATATGATCTGATATAGTCAATCGTTGAATCAGATAATAGTCTTTGACTTCATTTAATCATATAATAAAGATTATATTTCGTACTAATCTTTTGCATTTAATATTTTTAAATCATGGCCTTCAAATCAAACGACTTAAATGGTGTTCTCACATAAAAGAGGTCGCCAAATTTGCAAATCTTTTTTTTAAATTCGGTGCAAGAGCCAACTTTCCGAGTGCAAGTAATGACACCCTTATTATTATTATTATTATTATTATTATTAAAAAGAGTATGGAACCAAATAGATAATGCCAAGCCGGACCAATTATGGGTTGTGCTTTGATTACCGACTAGCGTCCAAAGGTGTTGAGTCTTGTAACCTACGCCCAATTAACCTAATCGAGGCTTGGAATGGTCATTGATATAGGACAAATAGCACTATCTTTCATCATGTGTGTCATACATGGCTCAAAATTTCGGCCGAAATGTTCAGATTCATTTCGGCCAAAATGTTTCGGTTTCGATCCTCACTGAAACCGAAATGAAAACCTATAATTTTGGTCCCCATTATAGTTTTCGGCCGAAATTTTCCAAAATTTTGGTTTTGTTCCAGCCCAAAACCGAAATGAAATCCGAATTTTTGATCCTTGGTGTCATATGATGGAGAATGATCTAATATGAAATCTGGTGTGTCAAAAATTGTATCGAAAAATATCTTTGTTATACGATTCAAAGAGATCAAATGCTGTTAAAAAGAATGGTTACACTCTAAATCTCTAAATCAATCTAACCGTTGATTTTATGATCATTTTTAATCAAATGATAGAGATGTTTCTTCAAAGAAATTTTCGTCTTACCAGATCTTGACATTGGGTCCTTTGCATCACATGGCACATGTCTAAGATCAGTGACTGCTCCAAATCTTAAGTGGTAGTGGGCTAGTTACTACATACCAGCTCATTATTATATCACAAAGGCTTGGGAGTATTAATGTATTATCATAAAGCCTTGTTTTTGCTTCAATAGGATACATTTATCAAAGTCAAACTCCCTTTGATCTTTGAAATCTTAAGTCTCTTGCTCTCTACTTCTATCGATCGAGGAGGCTAAATCGGTTTGTTTGGTTTCTGTATTCATGCATTTTTTTTCTTAATTTTATTTTTGTGATAACTTAGGAGATCCCAAGCTTAAGCATAGATATTGTGGACTTCTCAAATCTCAGATTAATCTTCTCTTATTTGAAAAGGAAAACTTTTCATTTCTGAGACTTGTGCCATGCGTGGAAATGCTATATAAGTCGTCTGATTAAAGGCGACGATCCAGAGATCTTTGTGGCAGAATTGGCACAGAAGTCAACTGTTAATTTGCACCAGTTCCTTTGACTAAGTTGAATCAGGTGATATAGAGCATGTTTCGTACTAATACTGTGCACCCATGATCTTTAGATCATGACCTTCAAATCAAAGATCTCAGATGGTGTTTCCACACACGGCACAAGTCCCAAAATTTGTAAGTCTGTATTTCAAGAGGGTTGTGCTACCCTTTTTTAAGGGGGCCAATAACGCTACCGAGGACCTACCATATTTCCAGTTTCCTATCTTTTATGTACTCAATTGGTGCGTTACTGATATTTTTCGTTTTATATTTTATTATATATATATATATATACATATATATTTGTTTTATTGCATACGGAGAAAAAAAAGGATTATTGCTCCTCACCGACTTTTAAACACCATATTACTATTTAAATGATCTTACACCCATAGTATACAAAATCGGCCTATACCAATATATATCAGCGATACGTATAGTATCTCTTTTTTTTTTTTTTTGGTAATTCAGTTTGAGGTTCTAGGCTACATATCGGTATCTCAACTTGGTATCGGTATCGGCCGATACCTCTATTTAAAAAAAAAAAAAAGACCGATATGTATCGGTATTGGCTGATACACATCGGCCGAGTCGTATCGGTCCTCCATGGACCGATACCCGAGTCCGATTCCGATTTTGATACCTTGCTTACACCACTCAATTAGGGCCTTTCATGTTACACCGTTGAACTGTGGTTTATCATTATGCCATGTGGTGCACATTTGTGATTAATTTAAATTCTTCAAGTGACTATCCATCATTTGAACATATTTGATACAAAAAATTTATGCCCTTAAGTGAAAACCATCCGATTGACGAATTCTAATATCAGCCATTGAATCAGATGATCGAGATCATTTATCCTCTCAATCTTTCACACGATGGATCTTGAGATCATGGACATACCATCAGACGGTTAGTGGTTTATTTCATGTGGCACACATCTCAGAAAAGTGACCTTAACATCACGTGCACGCTCAAAATTGATTTTAAAGTCACTTTGTTGGGTGTGTACCATATGAAATAAAAAATCGACCGTCTTATGGGATGTCCATGATCTCAAGAATTATTGTGTGAAAGATTGGGACGCTAAACAATCTCCATCGTTTGATTCAATGAAGTCAATATGTTTCAATGTAGGTGAACTCAAAGATTTAGTGGGTGGATTTATAGGTACTCTTTAATATTTTAGTCTACAAATTAGATGATTCAAACCTCCCAAAAAATGTGATTTTGAGCCTTTTGCCCTTCTACTTATGCTCTATCATTTTGACAGTATAGATTACCCACATCATAAATCATTGATGGTGTATGATCATTTGAACACCAATCTTGGTGTTTAATGACGGCGATAGCATGACACTCATACGGGTACCTCTGTTTGCCCCCACACGTTCTCTGAAAGTGCCCACGTGCCAGACCCCTTGAAGACCATTGATTGCTTTGGATCAGACGATGGAGATCGTTTTTTACCCCATTCTTCCACACAATAGATCTTGAGATCATGGCGCACCTATTAGATGACCATTTTTTTATTCCATGTGTCACAACTCTCCAAAAAATGGCCATAAATTCATGTTTCAGTGTGATGTGTGCCATAAGATTCAAGGGCCATTTTTTGGGGATCTGTGACACATGGAATACAAAATTGACCGTCTGCTAGGCGCGACATGATCTCAAGATCTACTGTATGGAAAATCTGAGTGAAAAACAATCTCCTTAATCTTATCCAAGGCAATCAATGGTTTTCAAGGGGTCTGAGACAAAGTGCCATGAAGATATACCATCTAAGCCCCCTGATTGGAGGTTGGCCGTATAAATATCTTTCTTTCAAAAGATTGGCACGAAACAAGATCTCTAGCATATGATTCAATACAGTCAACCATTGAATTGGATGATGGTCTTTGACTAGATTGAATCATGTGATAGAGATTGTGTTGAAGTTTAGTTCCATATTGGGCAAATTATAGCCTTCTCTCTCAACTTATAATATCTTGGGCCCCTCTACTCATTGTCAATTGGTTTTGAGTTGGACGCACAAATTCTACATTGTATCAGATCAGGCCTTTCTTCACTCTATGTCACTCAGTTCAATTGTTCATGTGATTTGGCTTAATCCCCGCAAACAGGTGCGTGTTGAAGTTTAATCTCACATTGGGTAAATTATAGCCTTCTGTCTCCCCTTATAATACTCTGGGCCCCTCCACTCATTGCTAATTGGTTTTGAGTTGGATGCACAGATTAATTATCATCGTATCAGAGCATGCCTTTCTCTACTCCATGCAACCTAGCTCAATTGTCCACGTGATTTAGCTTAGTCCACCCAACACGTGCAGAGTGTGTTAAAGTTTAGTCTCTCATTAGGAAAATTATAGCCTTGTCTATTCCCTTATCATATCTTGGACCCCTCCACTCATTGCCAATTGGCTTTGAGATGGATGCACTGATTCTACAGATTATAGTTGACTGCATTGAATCATATAATAGAGATTGTACTATGTGCCAATCTTTTGCAACAAAAATCTTAAAACATGCATTAGATGGTAACTTTCCACATGATACAAGCCCTCAAAATGCCTAAGTCTTCCCTTTAAATTCTGTGCAACGGAAGACTTTGTGTGTGCAAGTAATGACTCCCTAAAATTTGTCCCCTCTTACCAACTTTAAACTCTGGATAAACATCCTTTTTTTATATGGCGATTGGGAAACCCTTGTCAAATTGTTGTGGCACCCGATCTTCAGGTAGTTAGGTTGTCACGCAGTGCTATCCGGTTTGCATTTAGTGCTGAGGGCTAGGTCCGAATGCATAGTCTTGGGCCTTTCTGCACTACAGAAAAACAGACAAGTAGAAACTGCCGCTATTAACAAATTAAAAATTATTAAAGACTATTAGTGACAAGGGTATATATTAGCGACAGTTTTTTATTAATAGTGACAGTTTTTGGCTCCCGCTAATAGTCTTGTTTTATATAGTGCTGTTTAATTACAACTGTCAAACTTGATCTCTCAAAGTCACGTGATATAAATCCATGACTTAGCTCTTTTCGATTGCATGTCATAACCAACTCAAATGACATACTACGACTAGGAGCTCTAGGCTTTATATCCCATTGCCTGCCTGAGTGAGAGGGCACTAAAAAGCATTGAACCTACTAACACAATGTTCCTACTTTTTTGTATAGGCAAAAGGGTCCTCTACCTTGTATTATGTGACACCAGATTATGAAAAATGGGGCCACTTCCATCGAAAGCCTTAGATGTCTTGCTGGTCCTCATCCTCTTTCTCCTACAACCCTTCCAGGGCCAGAGCAATTCAGATCCTCTCCAATCCCATTGTTCAGCCGACTACTACAATGACACTACAAGATTCGAGGCTAACCTCCGGAGTCTCCTCACTTCTCTACTTGATTCTGGTTCGACCAACGGTTTCTTCAACAACACAATTGGCGAATTTCCCGATCAGATCTATGGCTTGGTACTCTGTAAAGCCGACGTCAACGCATACAGTTGCCGGAGTTGCCTTCAAACAGCAATTGATTACATCCAAAAGAATTGCCTCATCAGCCAAAGCCTCAGCGCAATCTTGTGGTACGAGGAATGCCTCTTACGCTATTCCAACAACGATTTCTTTGGAGTGGCAAATACAGATGGGTTCTTCATGTACAACAAATTAAATATATCGAAGCCACCTGTTCCTCACTTTTTTCAGTGGATGAAAAATGGGGGAACAAAACATAAACAGAAGGTCTTCATCACAACATTAGTGGAAACTGCCCCAACTAAGCCCTTGTTGTATGAAGTGAGGCACGAGAGAAAGTACGGTGTGGTGCAGTGCACAAGGGATCTTACAGCAAGAACTTGCATGAATTGCTTGATGACACTAATGGACCAACTCGATAGTTGTTGTTACGGGAAGAAAACTTGGCGTTATTTAGCTCACAGTTGCCAAATCTGGTATAACTACGAATTTTTTATGGTGAATGATCTACGAATTCTATTGGTTAGTTTGGGGAGTGTAATCTTTGCAGCAATAGTGTGTCTTTTTTGTTGCAATGGCGTATTATATGTCGGTCGATTCATTCTTTTATGGCTCGGAAAATTACTACTTATTCCCGTAGTCCTATGTTTTTGGGGGTGGAAGGGCATATTGTATATTGGGGGATGGATTCTTTCAACGATATCAAGATTACTACATATTCCCTTTCGCGGTTGGAAAAGAAATGATCATGAAGAAGGTGTTGATAGAGACAACTTTTCCAATGTCGCAGTCCCAGGTTTGAGTCCAACTTACCTATCGAAAAAAAACGTTTCGTATGAAAATAAACTTGGAGGAGGAGTTTCCATGACTATAGATCACCAAAACGAAGTCGGTGGAGGTGGAAATAAAGTTGGAGGAGGTGTCACCAAACTTATGGACATACCATCCAAGGGAGGTGGAACTAAAGTTGGAGATGTCTCCATGGCTACGAACAAAAATGATGTTGGTGTAAGTGGAACTAAAGTTGGAGGAGTCCCCAAACCCATGGACATACCAACCAAGGCAAATGAACTTGGTGGAAGTGGAAATAAACTTGGAGGAGGTGGAAATAAAGTTGGAGAAGGTGTCTCCATTCCTATAGGAATAAATGAAGTTGTTGGAGATGGAAGTAAAGTTGGAGGAAGTGTCTCCAAACCTCCAAGAACACGATCCAAGGGAAATGAAGTTAGAGGAAGTGGAAGTAAACTTGGAGAAAGTGTACCCAAGCCTAGTGACAAAAATGAAGTTGGTGGAAGTGGAAATAAAGTTGGAGGTATCTCCAAACCTCCAAACATGCCATCCAAAGGAAATGAAGTTGGAAATAAACTTGGTGGAGGTGTCCATGAAGACAAAAATATGATAAAACTACCTATCAAAAGAGAAGAAGAAAACATATCTATGATAAGAGCACCTATTGACATCTTTTCAGATAGATACGTTGGAAGAAGTGGGGATGGAGACAAATTGCTTGGAACACCAGAACTGCCATTTATAGATATTTCTATATTAAGAGAAGCTACAGAAAACTTCTCCGATGCAAATAAGCTTGGGACAGGTGGTTTTGGAGTTGTTTATAAGGTAATCATCCTTTTATCTATTAAACGTTCAATAGTTTGATCTTTTTTAATCAAACATCCAATAGTTTTTTATGGATCTTTTGCAAAGGTACTATAATTTGCGTCCCTTAAAAAGGTAACAGATAGTTACACAGTTACACCCCATAAGTTGGGCATTAATTGGGGTTTCACCTTTTATTTACTTCTCAAACATCTAAACCACACTTTGTAAAATCTGGTGGTGGCTCGCAACTGATAATCTTGAATCTGGTTGGTGGCACCCCATTGTCAAGACTTATAGATTATTAGTCACTTATTACACATAAACAGACTATTAGTGGCAGCCATTCACAGGGCGGTACATGAGGCAAATATATTTGCAAAATCAGGCATATAGTAACTCATAGCCCTAATTCTACCTACCTTTTACTTACCCCTTTAGGTACCTACGTGGGTAAAGATAAATGGTCAGCTAGCAACTTAAGTAAACGCAAATATTACAAAACAAGGTATGTGAGGCTACTTTTGTAAATATTCTTGAACCATGTATGTCCTGCGAATAGTTACAATTTCATGCCTTGTTTCCCAAAAAATCACTCGCCTTTAATTATTATCGTATTTTTGCTTAGGGAAATTTTCAAAAAAACCCTTGAACATTCACCTGATATCGCTAACACACCAAAACTATTGATATTGTCAAATGAGCACCGAAAGAAATCATAAGTTCATCAACTAGACCCCTGCCGTCAGCTCCGGTTAATATGCAAACAGAAAATACTGACGGAAGTTGACGACAGGGGTCTAGTTGATGAACTTATGATTTCTTCAGATGCTAATTTGAATGCACAATCAGCATTTTTCGTTCGCTAATAACGGGCGTTAACGGTAGGAGTTTTGTTGATGAACTTATAACGCCTTTGGGTGCTCATTTGACAAAGGCAATAGTTTAGGTGTGTTAGTGATATCGGGGTCAAAGTTCAGGGGTCTTTTTGAACTAATGACGCCTTTGGATGCTTAATAAACTATTTGTGTGGTAATTTTTGCAGGGAACATTAGATGATGGATTGGAAGTGGCAGTTAAAAAGTTGAGAAGTACGGGGCAACGTCCAAAAGATTTTGAGAGGGAAGTTCAATCGCTTGCAGGAATTCAACATAGAAACGTAGTAAAACTCTATTATTACTGCATTGATGGGGAAGAATATTATCTGGTTTATGAGTTCATACCCAACAAGAGCCTCGCCGACAATCTCTTCGGTGAGGCCATATCTCCTCATCACTCTACAAATTTGATTTAACTTCTTTTTGTTTTTTTTTTTTATATAATTAATTTGATATAATAAAAGTTGAGATTCTTCCTTCTCAACTTGAATTTGCCCTGATGACTACTAACTCGTGATCACTTGTCGTATACATGTGATTTAAGGTAGAACACATTGTTGACAGCATATTGCAAACTTTACCAAAGAGGCATTAGCCCAGTTGGTACGCTCCCTCCAATATGAGAGAGCAGGTTGTGGGTTCGATTCTCGTCCTCCATGTTGTTTCACACCCTTGTCTTTACAAGGTGTGGGTTGGGTTATGTTAGTTAACCCTCACGCCTCCTCGGTTCTCGAGGTTGTCTTGGCCGAATAGCGATATTTAAAAAATAAAATAAAAATAATACCCTTATTAATGGATATTTTTGTAATGAGGTAGTAAAGTCAAATTAGATAATAAATGAGGTATTTACAATGAATGAGGACACCACATTTATTTAACTATATACACATGATTTATTGCAAACACCTTATTTACAATCTAGTTTAACTTTACTAAACTTCCCCTAATAATATTATAGAACTACTCTTTTGTAAGGGTATTATTCTCTTAAGACAATGCTAACTTTCCAATGAAGTGGGTGACGTTGGAATTTTCTCATATATATTCTGATATAATTAAAAATGCAAGCTAAGTTCTCTACTAGCTACAATAACACATTCCACATGTCTAACACTAAACTCTTTTTCATTATCTTCTATGAAGATAAAACCAGATCAAACCAACTAGATATGGGTAAACGCCATAATATAACTCATGGAATCGCTAAGGGGATTCGTTATCTTCACGAGGAATCTCGGGTTATCATCATTCATAGGGATTTGAAACCTGAAAACATATTACTTGATAGCAATATGAACCCAAAGATAGCAGATTTTGGTAATGCAAAGATTTTCAGTGACGAAGAAATTGGAGCGTTTGCTAGTGAACCCATTGTAACTCGGTAAGTAGGCTCTTTTGATCCTTCGAACCGTGTTTTTATCTAAGTATTCATCTAAATTTATTTTCGATTATTTTGAGAGTAATATGCCTCCTCAATTCTCTTATTTATCTTCTTTATTTTACTTTTAACAGGGGATACATGCCGCGCGAGTATCTTTTGGGGGGAGAATTCTCTAGGGGGACTGATGTTTTTAGCTTTGGGGTTCTGTTGTTAGAGATCATAAGTGGAGAAAGGAACTGCAGTTTCCATAACCTCCTTGCAAAGGTAATTTGTTTCTCTCCCAACCTTGTAGTACTAAAGTTACCTTATTGAATTGAACCAACTGTTGGAGTTTAACATTTCTTTCATATAGGCATGGAGTTTATGGAGCACAGGCAAACACATTGATTTTGTTGATCCCTTTCTAATCAACTCATGTTCGACGGAAGCCGCGATGCAAGAAATCGAGAAGAAGTCATTGAGATGGATTCATGTTGGATTGTTGTGCGTTCAAGGTGATCCTACTCCTAGACCAACAATGGCAAAGGTTTTGCACGTGCTAGAAGGCGATTCTTCTATCGATCTCCAACCTACAAAGCCTCCAATTGAATATGCCACCAAATACGCTACTCAATCGAGCCTTGTTCCAATAAATGAGCCATCGTTCAAAGAGGTAACGAGTTCAGATAGTGGAAGTGAGATTGAGTGAATTCATGAGTTGACACTCAATGTTTGCACAAATTATTTTCTTTATTTTCTTGTATTTTTTTAAAAAAATGCGGTATATACGATTGTATGAAACATGGCAAGAATAGTTGGTTGTATATTTTAGGTATACTTCCTTATTTTCGAAAAGGCAAGGGCAATGGTCAGGTCCAAGGATCAAAATATCGGATTTCGTTTCATTTCGAAAAGGTCATTTTTTTATGACATTTTAATGGCAACAGATATATTAATTTTACTTGAAGAAACTCAACAGGCTACATTGCTAATAATTTTTCTATGTTTTTATTTTGAAGAGAAACCCATTAAATTGAGGTGAGTACATTCAATCAAAATCTCAAGAGATCATAAATGAGAGGGAAACACATCCTCGTCTCTTCTTCGGCGTCGATCCGTCATTCTATTTTACACTTTCTGTTCCCCTAGAAAGAAGGCACAAGGGGAAACTTCACCAAACCTTAGACTAGACTGATTCTAGTATGAAACAGTTAGGTCAGGTGCACTCGCTACTTCTGCATTTCAAGACCTAGGAGGATGATACGCATGCAGCTATGAACTTGCAGGGCCAGCACGACTTCTCACAACAAAAAATAGTAAAAACTGTCGCTATTAATAAAAAACCCTTGTTGTTTTAGTACGTAGAGGCAGTGTTTTTGTTAATAGCGACAGTTTTGGGTGCCACTGAAACACCTTATTTTTGTAGTGCCTTTGCCAAATGGTGGGTTGAGAGGCCTCTGCCTCTACAAATTAACTGGTGAGATTTTGGATTTTATGTGATTTCTAGGTGAGCATAGGCATGTTGCATCTAGTAGCATAACTAGTGTAGGCTCCTCATATGGAAAGAGAATAAAAATATCAATGAGCATAAGAAGGATTTGCTCCATATTACTGGGGATTTAGCATGTTTATGGAAAATAAAATAACATGAATGTGACCAACTCTAGCATTAAGGTGGTTCATTTAAAGGACTAAAAGATAGAAAATGTGCCCAAAATCAGATAAAAAGGTGGAACTTTAATGGAACCACCCTTCTCTCACTAATAATGACTAATTAAGCAAAGATCTTGAAGGGAAAGGAGAGGCTCAAAGGAAGAAAAATTAAAAAATGTGAAAAAGAAAAGTAAGTGACTTTCCTTGATCTTCTACGGTAGAATCCTTCTTCAAGTATGTGAATTAAGGTTGATCAAAGAGAGGTTTCTAAATCCTTGAAAAGGAGCCCAAAAATTAAAGGATTTTGCCTAGCAATGGAAAAGGATTAAGGCCTTAGCTTTTTCCAAAAGTAAGGACGTTTTCTTCCATTTTCAAGAAATATGAATTTTGGCTCACCTTCCTTATTTAGAAAAATAAGTTTAAACAGACGATATTTAAAAAAAAAATTCATAAATAATATAATAATAAGGGAGCCATTACTTGCAAACGATTTTGATACCCTTGCGCGGGCTAAAAAAATAATCTTCTTTAAAAAAATATAAAATGACAACATTACCCTCCTGGTTACACCTATTATTATAAGGGTGGCCTTATTTGCACCCTTTAAACTTAGGAAGAACACACGATTTCCACCATAAAAAATCGTTGACTGCCTTGAATAAGATGATGGAGATTGTTTTTCGTCCCAATATTCGACACAAAAGATCTTGATATCATGGCGCACCTATCAGACGATAACATGTTGATTCCATGTAGCACACATCCCCAAAAGTGACTATCTAATTGGTAAGACCATGATCATGGTCACTTTTGGATTGGTGGCCTCACTGTTGGGAGGGTTCACGGACGAAGGAGACTGGATCGAGGGTGGACAGAGGAGAGGTGAGAGAGAAGGGATTAGGAGTGACTTGACACACGACATCGGCCAATACTTACCGAAAAAAATCGAGAATAGAGGACTTACTCAGTTTTCATTTGAGTGAGTGGTTTTCGAACAATATTTTTGGTTGATGGAGAGTCTCAAGGGTGGTGATGGTTGAGTCAGGGTTAAAGTCAGGTGCAACATGATAAATCTGTGCATCCATCTCAAAACTAATTGGCAATAACTGGAAGGGCCTAGTATATCATCAGGAGAGAGACAAGACTACGATTTACTTGATGTGGGGCTAAACTTTAATACATCCCCGCACGTGTTGACGGGACAGAGACAAATCACGTGGACAATTGAATTAGGTGATGTGGAGTAGAGAAGGGCCCGTTCTGATACCATGATAATTCTGTGCATCCAACTCAAAACCAAATATCATGATAAATCTGTGCATCCAACTCAAAACCAATTGGGAATGAGTGATAAAGCCGAGTATAGACAAGGCTATATATGATTTAGTGGATGTGCGACTAAACTTCAACACAACAATGTTCCCAAAAAATGCAAGGAATGCGGCAAGGATCAAAATTTCGGGTTTCATTTCGGTTTCGGAGGGGACCGAAACCGAAATTCCGGCCGATAATTTCAATTCCATACAAAAAATGACCGAAATTTCAATCCCATATTATAGTTTCGGTGGGAACTGAAACTAATAATTTCGGTCATTTCGGCCGAAATTTTGATCCTTGGAATGCAGGGGCTTTGGTTTATTTGTAGGATATACCAACTGGTTTTCCGGCAGGTTTGGGCATTGGAACGGGGCTAAGGCAGCTTGCAGCTTGCTCCCTAAAGATATGAAGAAGAAATGAAGAAGAAATAAAAGTGCAATTAATGGCTCCCTAAGAATGAGAAGAAGAAGAATGTGCAATTTTTTCTTCATTTCTATATACAGTCATTGAAGGCCTGTGCACTAATTTTTCAAAATTGAGGGCAAGGTAATGAAAGCCATGTACAAGTAATGGCTCCCTTATATATAGTAAAAATAATAGAGTTTTTAACCTGAGAGGTTCCCCAACTATTCGATATTTACTCAACTATTTCATATTCACCCGTCAGGATTCTCGGTAGCAAAAATCGCACTACAAAAAAAAAGAACTATTAGCGGCAGTCATAAATTGCGGTTAGATATTAATAATAAAACTGTTGCTAATAGTCTTAATAATTTTTTTGTTAATAGCGACACTTTTTTACTGTAAAAAACTACCGCTAATAGTCTTATTTTTTGTAGTGTCGGCCGACACTGATACGTATTGGTTTCTTGGCAAACCGATACGTTTCGGTCCTCCAACTTGGTATCAGTATTGGTATCAACTAATACAGGCCCATATCGGCCGATACGTATCGGGTGTCGGCCGATACGTATCGGGTATCAGTCGATACATATCGGCTTCAGCCGAGACATGTATTTTTTTTTTTTTTTAAGTGTCGATCCGTATCGGTATCGGCCGATTCTTATTGATCCTCCATGGACCAATACCCGATGCCGAGTTTGACACCTTAGTCCAAACATTTGACACGTGTTGAAATTGAATTTAAGTGAACAAACAGGTTCGATGATAATGCGCTTAGGTCCCATATGAGACCTATCAATATTCCACTAAAAGACAGATGGGGTCGGTCTTATATATATTGGATTAGTAGGTCCCATATGGGGCCGATCAGTCTCATAGTCTCATGTCCGACCGAACAATCACTTATAGATCAAATCGGTCTATCATAAGACCGATTGGTCCCTTATGAGATCGACTGGATGGTTTTGTAGTGAACTGACCTAAGGGCATTTTCGACTAACCAATTCTTTCCTTAAATTGAATTTCAATAAATATCAATATTGGCCTCTGTTTGCACCTCTTTTTTTCTTTTGTTAAACGAAATCGTTGAGGGTTTGAGACCTTATTAGATAATAAGCCAAAGTTTGGATCCTATCAGGTAAAATGTAATAGGTTTGGACCCTAATGGATAATATGCCTTTAAAAAAAAAAAAAAAAAAAAAAAAAGGGCAGTATTCCTAGACAATTATGGCCGACAAGCTCAATTAGCTGCCAAAAGAGTGGCCTTGTAATCTACGCCAAATTAATGTAGGGTAGCAGTATTTGCAGCCGAAGACTTAAGGGATTTCTATCCTAAACTATGTTGACTACCTTGAATAAGATGATAGAGATATGGAGATCTTTTTTTCATCTAATCTTCCATATAATAGATTCTGAGATAATGATCCACGTCCTCTACGCCGAAGTGAAATGTTGATTCCACAAAACACACTTCCCCAAAAGTGCTTGTAATCATGGGAGTACCATGAGAAAGGTTATCAGCTCACTTTTAAGAATGTATTCCACAGGTAATCAAAATCTGTCCGATTGATAGGTGAGCAATGATCTCAAGATCTATTGTATGGGACATTGGAATGAAAGACAATCTTGCCTGATTCAAGGAAGGCAATGATTTTAATAGTGAAAACCCATCCATGCAGAGATAAAATCTTCGGCTGTAAATATTCGTAGGCATTGATATGTAACGGGTATATGATGTAACCTGTTCCCATTATAGATTTGGAGTGAGTCATTAATCTTAGACACAGCACCGTATATTTTTCATCAAACATGCTATGCCAATGATGTGATGATCAGATGGCCAGGTTGAAAATTAAATCTAAAAAAATAGCCATTTGCATGATTCTAAGAGATCAAATGCCACTAAAGTGGATGGCTATTACCATATGTAATTCTCCAAAATTAATTTTAACCGTTTATTTTAGAGCCATCTAGCCTTTTGGAATCAGACGATAGAAATGTTTAATTTTTATAATGCAATTTTTGACATACGAGATCTTTATATTAGGTCCCTCACATCACATGACACACATGATGAACATAGTGCCACACGTTTAAGATCAGTGACCCGATCCAATTCTAAAGAGGCAACGGGCCAGTTACCATATAGCAGCACATTCATTACTCGTTTGTAATCATCTCTCTTTTAATTTATTATTTTTTAAAAAGGGTGAGGACCCAACAATCTCGACCTGAATTATCAAATATATTATATATATATAAGCCAAGCTTGGGTGTTATCACAAGCCTAGTTTTAGTTCTAAATAATGTGTGTTTGGGTTTTGCTTCAATTAGATACACTGATGATCAAATATTCAAACACCTTTAGATCTTCGAAAGCTGATGCCTCCTGCTTGCGTCTTTGCCTCTTTCTATCCGGTACGCTAAATAAAGGTTTGTTTTGTTTCTGTATTTTGGTTGTTTTAGAGTCTGTTTGGCAACGCTCCTCACTCCTGCTCCAAGCGCTAGCTCTTCGGTGTGCTCCCATCGGTAACGATGCCCAACCAAGGTATCAAAAATCGGCCGAAACCGATACGTATCGATTTCTTGTATTGGTATCACCGATACGTATCGGCTGATACAGGACCGCATTGGTCGATACATATAGTATCGGTGAGTTTAATACCTTGTGCCTAACACACTTTGGTTAATTACTCAATAATTTTTACTCTATACATTCTCTAAATTCAATAAATCCCGAGAGGAAATTATCAAAAGCTTTTTAATCTTACACCTTTGAAGTAGCTGACTCTCTGACTGTCATTTAAACAGGAAAATGGTGTTTAAATGATCTTACACAATTCATATAAAAAACAATGATCTTACATGTTTGAAATAATATGTTGAGATCCTCATGTGGGAAAACCATTTAAGCCGTCTTATTCCACAGCCATATTATAAAGATCTTTATAATATGTTGAGATCATCATGCGGCCATATTATAAAGATCTTTATTGTAAAGGATTAGCTCGCAAGAAGATATATGATTCAATGTGGTCAACCATTGATTCACTGATTCACATGATGGCTTTCGACTACATTAAATTGAGCCAATCTGTTGCATCAAAAATCGTAAATCATAGCCTTCAAATCAGTAGCTAATTAGATGGTCTTTTCACGTCACACAACCCCCAAATGCCAAGTTTTCATTTAAAATTGTGCGCAACAGCACAAGTAATGACTCCTTGTAATTAAAGCATAAAGCAATCAATTGGTCGGGACAATCTGATACTCAACCCGCCAGACCCAAGGTTTTATTAGGTCGAGTAGACAAACTTGACCTGTTGGGTGAGGCCAGAATGAGGCATCCGACCCGACCTTCGAATTGGATCAACTAAAAGGTCGGGTTTTCAGGTCCAACCTCAACATGTTAATCAGTATCACCAACAGAATTTAAGTCACAACTGTGGGCATATGCTATTGGGTAGCATAAATTTAGGCCCGAGGGCCCTACTTTTACAACTGTCCAACTTTTCATATTTGTTGTGTAGGGATAATTAGAGAAACATGCCTCAAAAACGAACTTTTTGGTAAAAAATATCCAACTTCAAACGTTTTAGAAATACAATGCTTTTCTAAAGTGCCCTTGTTGTGTATGCCTATATTACACCATTAGAAAGCATTGAGCCTTCTGATTAATACTATATATCCGTCTCTTTTTTTTGTATAGATAGACAAAAGGATCCTTTCCCCTAGTCTTAATTACGTGATACCAAATTATGAAAAATGGAGCCATTTGCATCTAAAGCCTTAGATGTCTCCCTGCTCCTCCTCTTTCTCCTACAATCCTTTCATGGCCAGAGCAATTCAGATCCTCTCCATTACCTTTGTTCTGCCGACTACTACAATGACACAACAAGAACTGGGGCCAATCTCCAGGCTCTCCTCACTTCTTTACTCGAATCTGGCCCCTCCAATGGTTTCTTCAACAACACAGTAGGCGAATATCCTGATCAATTCTACGGCTCTGTCCTCTGTAGAGCCGACGTCAACGCAAAGAGCTGCCGGAACTGCCTTCAAACCGCAACCGATTACATTGAAAAAAGTTGCCTCATCAGCCAAAGCCTCATCGCAACTGTGTGGTACGAAAAATGCATCTTACGCTATTCCAACATCGATTTCTTTGGGGTGGCAAATACAGATGGGTTCTTCATGTACGACAGATCAAATGTATCGAAGCCACTAGTTCCTCCCTCTCTTCTGTGGACGAATAGTGGGGGGAAAAAACATAAACAAAAGGATTTCATCATATCTCTTGTGGAAACTGCCCCAACTAAGCCTTTGTTGTATGAGGTCAGGCACGGCAGGAATTATGGTGTAGTACAATGCACAAGGGATCTTACAGCAAGAACTTGCCGGAATTGCTTGACGACGCTAGCGGACCAACTCGATAGTTGTTGTTACGGGAAGAAAACTTGGCGTTATTTAGTTCCTAGTTGCGGAATCTGGTATAACTTTACATACTTTACCGGGACCGATCTACGAAATCTACTACTTAGTTTGGGGAGTATAATCTTTGCGGCAATAATGTGTATGTGTTGTGGTTGCCATTGCATTAACGAAGGAGATGACCTTGAAGAAGGTGCCAACTCTTCCAATCTCCCGGTCGCACGTTCGACTCCAGCTTCCCCCAAGGCCGTAGATTCGAGGCCAACTTACCTATCCAAAAAAGAATTTTATAATGAAAATAAACTTGGAGGAGGTTATAACATGCCTTCATATCATGAAAATGATGTTGGTGGAAGTGGAACTAAAGTTGGAGGAAGTGTCACCAAATTTATGGACATACCATCCAAGGGAAATGAACTTGGTAAAAGTGGAAAAGGTGTCTCTATACCCATAGACATAAATGAAGTTGGTAGTGGAGGTGGAATTAAAGTTGGAGGAAGTGTGATAGACAAAAATGAAGTTGGTGACATCTCCAAACCTATAGACAACTCATCCAAGGGAAATGAAGTTGGAGAAAGCGGAACTAAACATGAAGAAAGTGTACGCAATCCTAGTAACAAAAATGAAGTTGGTATTTACAAACCTCCAAACATGCCATCCAAAGGAAATGAAGTTGGAAATAAACTTGGTGGAGGTGTCCATGAAGACAAAAATATGATAAAACTACCTATCAAAAGAGAAGAAAACACATCTATGATAAGAGCACCTATTGACATCTTTTCAGATGGATATAATGTTGGAGGAAGTGGGGATGGAGACAAATTGCTTGGAACACCAGAACTGCGATTTATAGATATTTCTATATTAAGAGAAGCTACCGAAAACTTCTCCAATGCAAATAAGCTTGGGACAGGTGGTTTTGGAGTGGTTTATAAGGTAATCATCGTTTTATATATTAAACATTCAATAGTTTGATCTTTTTTTATCAAACATCCAATAGTATTTTTATGGATTTTTTGCAAAGGTACTATTATTTGCACCCCTTAAAAAGGTAGTCGCACCCACAAATAGTTACACACTTACACCCCATAAGTTGGGCATTAGTTAGGGTTCACCTTTTATTTACTTTTCAAACACCTAAACCCCACTTTGTAAAATCTGGTGGTGGCGCCGCACTGCCAAGACTTATTAGGCACTCACTACAAAAAATAAGACTATTAGCGGCAACTAAATAGTCTTAATAGCAATTAATAAAATTTTTTTGTTAATAGCGACAATTTTTTACAGCCAAAAATTGCTGCTAGTAGTCTAATTTTTTGTAGTGCAAATTAGATTGGTGATTGGTGATTGGGTTGGACACATGTCAGGCGAGCTGTAAAGCAACTAACTCTCAGTTGCTTTCCATTGACACTTATAATATGTTGTCGTTGGGGTGCCACCGACATGTGTAAACTGGGGTATGCCTACCTTGTGAAAGGGTACAAATATTGATACTTTTTATGTAACATGGCTTGAAATTGCAGCCATTCACAAGGCAGTACATGAGGGAAAAATATTTGCAAAACTGGCCATATAGTATCTCATGGCCCTAATAAGGTAATTGTACCTACCTTTTACTTACACCATTAGGTACCTACTTGGGTAAAGATAAATGGTAAGCTAGCAACTTAAGTAATCGCAAATATTACAAAACAAGGACTATAAGAATAAGGAGTCTCAGTAGCAACCAAAATTGTCGCTATTAACCAAAAAGTTGTCGCTATTAGTCATGTCGCTACTGAAACAACAAGGTTTTTTATTAAAAGCGGAAGTTTTGGCTGCCGCTAATAGTCTAATTTTTTGTAGTACTTTTGTAAATATTTTTGAACCATGTATGTTTTGCGAATAGTTACAATTTCATGCCTTGTTTCCCAAAAACTCACTCACTTTTATTATCATATTTTTGCTTAGGGAAATTTTCAAAAAAAACCCCTGAACTTTCACCCGATATCGCTAACACACCTCTACTATTGATATTGTCAAATCAACATTTTTCGTTGCTATTAATGGGACTTGATGGTAGGGGTTTTGTTGATGAACTTATGACATCTTCAGGTGCTCATTTGACAAGGGCAATAGTTTAGGTGTGTTAGTGATATCCGGGTCAAAGTTTAGGGGTCTTTTTGAAATTTTTTCTTTTACTTAATGAACTATTTGTGGGGCAATTTTTTCAGGGAACATTAGATGATGGATTGGAAGTGGCAATTAAAAAGTTGAAAAATACAGGGCGACGTCCAAAAGATTTTGAGAGGGAAGTTCAATCGCTTGCTGGAATTCAACATAGAAACGTTGTAAAACTCTATTATTACTGCATTGAAGGGGGAGAATATTATCTGGTTTACGAGTTCATACCCAACAAGAACCTCGCCGACAATCTCTTCAGTGAGGCCATATCTCCTCATCACTCTACAAATTTGATGTAATATTTATTTATTTTTTATAATTAATTCGATATAATAAAACTTGAGAATCTTCCTTCTCAACTCGAGTTTGCACTGTTCACTACTAACTCGTGATCGCAAGCCATATACATGTGATTTAAGGTAGAACACATGGTTGATGCCATATTGAAACATCATCAAAGAGGCATTAGCCCAGTCGGTATGCTCGCTCCAATGTGAGGGAGTAAGTCGTGGGTTCAATTCTCGTCCTCTACGTTGTTTCTCACCCTTGTCTTTACAAGGGATGGGTTGGGTTCTGGTAGTTAACCCTCACGACTATAGTTGGCGCTCCCTCACGCTGCTGTGCAACTGTCACATGTGTATGTGTGCCTGCCCCTCGATTCTCGAGGCTGCCTTGGCTGAATGGCCGTATCAAAAAAATAAAATAAAACTAATACCCTTATTAAAGGATATTTTTGTTATGAGCAATTTAGTAAAGTCATATTAGATAATAAATGAGGTGTCCTCATTTATTTAACAACTTACACATGATTTATTGCAAATACCTTATTTACTATCTAGTTCGAGCATGCTAAACTTCTCTGAATAATATTATACAACTATTTGTAAGGGTATTATTGTCTTAAGAAAATGCTAACTTTACAATGAAGTGAGTGACGTTAGAATTTTCTCATATATATATATATATATATATATATATATATATATATATATTCTGATATAATTAAAGATGGAAGCTAACTTCTCTACTAGCCAGAATAACACATTCCACATGTCTAACACTAAACTCTTTTTCATTATCTTCTTCGAAGATAAAACCAGATCAGACCAACTAGATATGGGTAAACGCCACAATATAACTCAAGGAATTGCTAAGGGGATTCGTTATCTTCACGAGGAATCTCGGGTTATCATCATCCATAGGGATTTGAAACCTGAAAATATATTACTTGATAACAATATGAACCCAAAGATAGCAGATTTTGGTAATGCAAAGATTTTCAGTGACGAAGAAATTGGAGCGTTTGCTAGTGAACCCATTGTAACTCGGTAAGTAGGCTCTTCTGATCTTTCGTACTGTGTTTTTATATAAGTTTTCGTCTAAATTTATCTTCGACTATTTTGAGAGTAATATGCCTCCTCAATTCTCTTATTTATCTTCTTTATTTTACTTTTAACAGGGGATACATGCCGCGCGAGTATCTTTTGGGGGGAGAATTCTCTAGGGGGACTGATGTTTTTAGCTTTGGGGTTCTGTTGTTAGAGATCATAAGTGGAGAAAGGAACTGCAGTTTCCATAACCTCCTTGCAAAGGTAATTTGTTTCTCTCCCAACCTTGTAGTACTAAAGTTACCTTATTGAATTGAACCAACAGTTGGTGTTTTAACATTTCTTTCATATAGGCATGGAGTTTATGGAGCACAGGCAAACACATTGATTTTGTTGATCCCTTTCTAATCAACTCATGTTCGACGGAAGCCGCGATGCAAGAAATCGAGAAGAAGTCATTGAGATGGATTCATGTTGGATTGTTGTGCGTTCAAGGTGATCCTACTCCTAGACCAACAATGGCAAAGGTTTTGCACATGCTAGAAGGTGATTCTTCTATCGATCTCCAACCTACAAAGCCTCCAATTGAATATGCCACCAAATACGCTACTCAATCGAGCCTTGTTCCAATAAATGAACCATCGTTCAAAGAGGTAACGAGTTCAGATAGTGGAAGTGAGATTGAGTGAATTCATGAGTTGGCACTCAATGTTTGTACAAATTATTTTCTTTATTTTCTTGTATTTAAAAAAAAAACTGCGGTATATACGATTGTATGAAACATGGCAAGAATAGTTGGTTGTATATTTTAGGTATACTTCCTTATTTTAGAAAAGGCAAGGGCAATGGTCAGGTCCAAGGCTCAAAATATCGAATTTCGTTTTGGTTTTGGGCATGACCGAAACCGGATTTTTGAACCAAAATCTTCCTCTTCATACATTTGAGAACCAAAATTATGGTTCTAGGTTTCGATTTCGGTAGAGACCGAAGCCAAAATTTTGATCCATGGCCAGGTCAGACCAATTGAAACTAATATTCTGGGAAGTTTTACAACCATTGGATAGAAGAGAATCTTGACTTCTATGGTTTCCATTCATATAAGATCTTAAAGGGAAATGAGAGGCTCAAAGAAAGAAAAATGAAAAAATGTGAAGAGATAAAATAACTAAAATAAAATGTGAAAAAGAAAAGTAAGAGACTTTCCTCGATCTTCTTTGGTAGCATCCTTCTTCAAGTAGGTGAATTAAGGTTGATCAAAGAAAGGTTTCTAAATCCTTGAAAAGGAGCCCAAAAATTAAGGGAGTTTGCCTAGAAATTGAAAAGGATTAATGCCTTAGCTTTTTCCAAAACTAAGGACTGTTTCTTCCATTTTCAAGAAATATGAATTTTGGCTCACCTAAAGCGCTTAGGTCCCGTATGAGACCTATCAATCCACTATAAGATCAATGGGGTCGGTCTCATATGAGATAGATCTGTCTTAGATATACTGGATTGGTAGGTCTCGTATGGGACCGATGACTCTCGTAGTCTCATGTACGACCGAACAATCACTTAAGATCAATAAGACCGATGTCGTTACTAGTCCTGTCGTTATTGAAATAATAAGTTTTTTTGTTAATAGCGGTAGTTTTTGGTGTCATCTTATTTTTTGTAGTGTCGGTCTATCATAAGACTGATCGGTCCCATATGAGACCGACTGGATTGGTCTTATAGTGGACTGATCGGTCCCATACAAGTCCGTTCAATTAGTCTCATATGAGTACCATCGATCCGTCTCATATGGGATCTAAGGGCATTTTCGACTAATCAATTCTTTCCTTAAATGGAATTTCAATACATATCAAATATTGGACCCTGTTTGCATATTTCTTTTTCTTTTTTTAAATAAAAAAGTTGAGGGTTTGAGACCTTATTGGGTAATAAGCAAAAGTTTGGATCCTATCTGGCAAAATGTAAAAGGTTTGGACCCTAATTGGACATGGGAGCTAAAATAGAATTATGCCTAGACAAGTATGGCCGCAAGCTCGATTGGCTGCCAAGCCCCCACTAATATTGAGCTGCACTGTGACTCACAAGTAATGTCCAAAAGAGTGGTCTTGTAATCTACGCCAAATTAATGTAGGGTACCGGTATTTGCAGCCCAAGATCCAGTCTTTGTAGTTCAGGGATTTCTTCCGTAAACTATGTTGACTGCCTTAAATCAGATGATGGAAATATAGAGATCTTTTTTCCGTCTCAATCTTCCATAGAATAGATCATGAGATCATGACCCGCCACTATTACAAAGTGAGATGTTGATTCCACATGGAACACATCACCAAAACTAACTTTAATCACTGGGAGTACCATGAGGAGAGTTATTAGCTCATTTTTAAGAATGCGTTCCACACCTAATCAAAATTTGACCGTTTGATAGGTGGGCCATGATCTCAAGATCTATTGTATGAGATATTAGAAAGAAAGACAATCTTCACCGCCTGATTCAAGGAAGGCAATGATTTTAATAGTGAAAACTCGTCTATGCAGAGATAAATCTTCGGCTGCAAATATTGGCAGGCATTGATATATATGTAACTGATATATGATATAACCTGTTCCCATTATAGATTTGGAGTGAGTCATTAATCTTAGACATAGCACTATTTTTCATCAAGCATGTTATGCCAATGATGTGATGATCTGATGGTGTCACAACCCAGATTTTTGAGATCTGTGCACGGCACATACTTACACATAGGTGTATGTGTTTCACAAGGAGACCAAAAACGACCCATATACGTTAAGTGTGTACGTGGGAAACACACTAGTATTATCCCAAAAATTTTAGATATAAAAGTGAAAGAGATAGAGAAGAACCCTTATGTAAATCTATTCTAACCTAAATAGAGAGAAGGAGAATATAGAGAGAAAGAAGAAAAGAGCCTGGTAGAGAACTAGGGTTCGTTGAGACTTAGGTCGGCAAAGGAGATCAGAGGAAACGATGGGAGGACGAACCAGGGAGGCCGGATAACCGAGTAGATATTCAAATCATAAATCAGACCAGTGTGGTTTCATCGTCAGAGGTACGTTAAGGACATGATAGATGCCTAGGAAGGTTTTAAATAGTAGGAAAGAGGTTGGCTAAATGGTTCCTTGTATAAGATGAAGGGTAAATGATGAGTAGAAGCATATTCTCGATCTGATCGAGGGACAAAATCATTGTTCCTCGCTCGAGCGATCTAAAGAGGCTCACTCGAGCGAGGATGAATATAGAAAATGTGGCTCTGGGCTCTCTCGAGCGGTCCCTAAAACTAAAGGGGAGCTCGCTCGAGCGAGGTCCTGAAAGTTCGAGAGCTCGATTTAACCGCTCGAGCGATCTCGATTTGACCGCTCGAGCGAGGTCAAGAGACCGCTCGAGCGAGGTCAAGTGACCGCTCGAGCGAGGGCTATTGACCGCGCGAGCGAGGTCCGGTGATCACTCAAATATTGGTTTTCTAATATAAGAAACTCGGGTGTCTTACACCCCAAAGACCTTAGAGCATCCTAAAGTAAAATTCTTTTAAATGTAGGTTGATGCATTATAACCCTCTAAGGACAAGCGTGCTTTGAGATTCGTCAAGGTAGGGAATTCTCTCGAATATGTGCATTATTCTATGAATTCATATGTGTAATATAGTCCATTTAAATAGTGTATGTTTTATAAATCCTCATGATAAGGGTGTGTGTTCCAATGTGGAAAATCCTGAGGTCCCTGTGGGACAAAAGATAATGTGGTTAAATCAAAGAAAGGTGAAATAGAAGCATGGGGCATCCCAGGGATGCGTAAGAAAACAAACAGAGAAACAAAGATAACGTGATAAGGCCTAATGTAATATATTTAGCACAATCACGGTGAATAACTATATGTAAAGCACATTGATACTTTTGTTATTTAAGGTTGATTAGAATACCCCACCGACGCGTGGCGGATACCCACGATCGACTCGGGCAGGATATCCGGTGACCACGATGCGCCAATCCAGACAATTATAACATCCTGTGGATGTAGATTGAGAATAGACCTCACTGCCTATGTGGAAGGGCTTAAAGATTCCTGTGAATACACATAACAACTATCCTAGTTAGACGATGGCGGGTATTCCATCGGGCTCGATGCTATATTGCTCGAGGATTAATTAAGTTAAGATTTAAGTGATTAGGCCAAGTTCACGAACAAGCTTATAAAGAGATTAAACAAAGCTATGATAAGTAGTGATTGGAACCTTTGAGTTATTCCTGTTATCCAAATAGTTGTACATAAATGTTTTCTTGAAAATTTATGTTTTATTAAGTTACTGACATATGTGTGAAGGATAATCTATATGCTCTTTTGTTTTCCCTACAGAGCTAGGATGTAGCTCACCCCTTAGACTATACGTCACAGGTCAAGGACTAGCGGCGGCAGGGACTTCCGGTGAAGTTAATCCAAGGGCATCGGAGTTCGTACCCACTGAAGAGACAGAACCTCCTCCTGAAGAATTCTTCTAGGAAACCCGCTGCATAACCTAAGAGTGAGTTGAGAAAGAGTACTATGTATGACATTATATGTCGAACCTCATCATTTGGAAGGTCTAAATACTGTCTCTTGGTAGAATATTTAAGAAGAATAATCGTCATTAAACTTTTGGGTGTGTCCTTATGTCCATGTATTGGCATGGAACAGGGACAGCCTTGTAGGATCAACTATCCTATAACTTTTTATTTTTATTTAGAGTGTTCGCATGTGCATCAATTACAGTTGGTTGTATATATATCGGCGAGTTATGAGATGAATTTAAGGCACGGCCTTGAAGGTCGTGCAGATGGCACGGATTTCGGGATGCCGAAATTCTGGTTGTCACAGTTGGTATCAAAGCGCTTTCTTTCCATAGTTCTGGTTATCACATCATCAGAATATTGGGACTTCTGCTAACGAGATTATGAATTCTCATGCAGACCGTTATGTTTCCTAGGGGGAGAGGCCGACCCAGGGGTGGCCATGATAGGAATTTACGCAGTGGAGATGGGTTCGTCTCACCTACAAACAGAGTGCCGTTGGGAAACAGGGAGATTCCCGAGAGCAGTGGCCAGGGAGGAAACCAAAATCAAGCAGAGGGGCAAGATCTAGATAGGCAAGATAGAGAACAGAGGGAACAAGATAGGGTGAGAGAAAGAAATGAAGAAAGAGAAGAACGTCAGAGAATGATGCACACAATGGAGACCATGGCAACTGCTATGGCACAACAAGCAGCGTCCTTAGCAGCGCATACAGTACCAGAACCACAACGAACACCTACCCCTCAAGAAAACATTTATGTACAACTATTTGGATAACAGGAATAACTCAAAGGTTCCAATCACTACTTATCATAGCTTTGTTTAATCTCTTTATAAGCTTGTTCGTGAACTTGGCCTAATCACTTAAATCTTAACTTAATTAATCCTCGAGCAATATAGCATCGAGCCCCGATGGAATACCCGCCATCGTCGTCTAACTAGACAGTTGTTATGTGTATTCCCTGGGAATACTGCCCAAGCCCCTTCCTCATAGACGGCGAGGTCTATTCTCAATCTACATCCCTGGGATGTTATAATTGTACGGATTGGCCGTGCAGTCCGCGATATCTCGCCGAAGTCGATCAGGGTATCCCGCCACGTCGGTGGGGTATTCTAATCAACCTTAAATAACAAAAGTATCAATGTGCTTTACATATAGTTATTCACCGTGATTGTGCTAAATATATTACATTAGGCCTTATCACGTTATCTTTGTTTCTCTGTTTGTTTTCTTACGCATCCCTGGGATGCCCCATGCTTCTATTTCACCTTTCTTTGATTTAACCACATTATCTTTCGTCCCCTGGGGACCTCAGGATTTTCCACATTGGAACACGCACACACACCCTTATCATGAGGATTTATAAAACATACACTATTTAAATGGACTATACTATATGAATTCATAGAATAATGCACATATTCGAGAGAATTCCCTACCTTGACGAATCTCAAAGCACGCTTGTCCTTAGAGGGTTATAATGCATCAACCTACATTTAAAAGAATTTTACTTTAGGATGCTCTAAGGTCTTTGGGGTGTAAGACACCCGAGTTTCTTATATTAGAAAACCAATATTTGGGGTCAATAGCCCTCGCTCGAGCGGTCACTTGACCTCGCTCGAGCGGTCTCTTGACCTCGCTCGAGCGGTCAAATCGAGATCGCTCGAGCGGTTAAATCGAGCTCTCGAATTTTACTGTGGACCCTCGCTCGAGCGAGCTCCCCTTTAGTTTTAGGGACCGCTCGAGCGAGCCCAGAGCCACATTTTCTATATTCATCCTCGCTCGAGCGAGCCTCTTTAGATCGTTCGAGGGAGGAACAATGATTTTGTCCCTCGATCAGATCGAGAATATGCTTCTACTCATCATTTACCCTTCATCTTATACAAGGAACCATTTAGCCAACCTCTTTCCTACTATTTAAAACCTTCCTAGGCATCTATCATGTCCTTAACGTACCTCTGACGATGAAATCACACCGGTCTGATTTATGATTTGAATATCTACTCGGTTATCCGGCCTCCCTGGTTCGTCCTCCCATCGTTTCCTCTGATCTCCTTTGCCGACCTAAGTCTCAACGAACCCTAGTTCTCTACCAGGCTCTTTTCTTCTTTCTCTCTATATTCTCCTTCTCTCTATTTAGGTTAGAATAGATTTACGTAAGGGTTCTTCTCTATCTCTTTCACTTTTATATCTAAAATTTTTGGGATAATACTAGTGTGTTTCCCACGCACACACTTAACGTATATGGGTCGTTTTTGGTCTCCTTGTGAAACACATACACCTATGTGTAAGTATGTGCCGTGCACAGATCTCAAAAATCTGGGTTGTGACAGATGGCCACGCTATAAAAGATAAGATTATTAGCGACAAGGGTATTAGCGAGAGTTTTCTTATTAATAGCGGTATTTTATGACTGTCGCTAATAATCTTTTTTTTTGTAGTGCCAGGTCGAAAATTAAATTAAAAAAAGATCGCTATTTGAGTAATTCTAAGAGATCAAATGCCACTAAAGTGGACGGTTATTACGATACGTAAATCTCCAAATTCAATTTTAACCGTTTATTTTAGAGCCATCTAACCTTTTGAATCAAATGATAGAGATATTTAATTTTTATAATGCAATCTTTAACCTACCAGATCTTTATATTAGGTTCCTCGCATCACATGGCACACATGATGAACATAGTGCCACACGTTTAATATCAGTGACCCGTTCCAATTATAAAAAGGCAACAGGCCAGTGACAGTTTGCTTTGTTTCTGTAATCTGGTTGTTTTAGGGTCTGTTTGGTAACGCTCCAAGCGCTCTTCGGTGAGCTCCCATCTGGCCAGGAGCGTGTTCAGTAGGTGCAGGAGCTGTGGGGCACTTGGGGAGTAGCTCTAGCTGGAGCTTTGCAAAGCAATTGAAAACCACTCTGTCAGAGAGCGGATGGGGTACTGGCGAGCGCCAATTGGTAGCGATGCCCAACACACTTTGTTTAAATTCAATATTATTATTCTTTTAGGAAAATTATGATATTTTTATTATTTAAATTTGAAATTAGTGTTGGACAAAGATTTCTAATTTTATGCATTGTGAAAGCCTATTTAAAAGCCGTTAGTGTTGGAATATAATTTTAGAGTTAAATGAAATATTTTGTTTGGAGCTTTTGAAGCCCGACTAGCTGCTGCTAGTATTAGGTGTTCCTGCAGGTTCACTGGCAGAGGAATTTTTGTGGGATATTCCTTAATTCAATCACCTTGGAAGGTTAGTTTTAACCTTCCTGCATATTTTTCTAGTTTTGTGTCAAAATTAGTACCCTCTCAAGTGACTATCGTGCACTTTGGAGATCTTTTTTTCCCGATTCTCTTAGTATTCGTATGAATTAACAAGAAAAGTGGACGCCAATTAGAGTTCTGATATTTTTGTTTAAAAATCGGCAGTTTTAGTGGAAGGTTGCAATCAGATACCTTGCTGTGATATCGAGTCAATGATTTCCGAGAATCCCATGGTGAATAATCCGGTACAATGTATGGTCTATTTCTAATGAGCTTCTGGGAAATGCATAGAGTTAGATTGACTCTATTTAATAATAAAGTCGTAATTTAAAATGACAGTCAAACCATCATAACTTAGAAAATCGTGAATCGAATTAAGTTGACTTTATTTGAAGATATGATCCAAATTTAAAATTGAAGTAAATACATGAGACCATAGAAAATTGGGAATTAAATCAGACGACTTGAAGCTAGCATCTGGTGGCGTTGCATATTAAAATATAAAAACACCCTATAAATTGTAAGCTTAGAGAGGGGCTTTCAGTCGGCCACCAGCGCTAGAAGGTTGACATGGCTGCATTTGCATGGCACTTCTAGAGACTCGCATTGCTTCTGACTGTGGCTGTGTTCGCTCAAACTGCTCTTTGTAAGTGTTACGCATCTCGTGTTTGGCTTCACCTTAAATAGATTCTTGCATACTCCGAAGACGGAAGCTGGATTTTGGTTACTTTTCATAAGGTTATAATTACTAAAAAATAATATTATTAGCGGCAACCAAAAACTGTCACTATTAATTAAAAAACTGCGGCAAAACATCTGATGAGGATATTAGTGGCAGTTTTTTGGTCACTAATAATCTTATTTTTTGTAGGCTATGATATCAGAGAGCATACAACAATATGATTTATGTGCTCGCTTCCCGCTCATTTATCATATCAGCTAGGGTTGACCGAACTGACCATACCAACCAAACCGAACCGAATCGCCGGGTTTGGTCCGATTTGAACAAGTACCAGTTTGGGTTTGGTTTAGAAAACGAAAAATCAAAAAGTTTGGTTTGATTTCGGTTCCAAGCCTCCCCAAACCAAATCGAACCGAATGTAGTTTATATATATATATATAAGTGGAGATTTTGATTAATTTTAAAGTGCATTTAAGTAAAATGTATATTTTTATATAAAACTCTACCCTCCTCTTTAGGAAAATTAGTTGAGAAGTAGAACTTATAATAAAATTGGTTGAGAAGTTGAGAAAATTTTGATCTGTAAGTAGAACTTATAAGAAAATCAAAACCGACCGAACCAAACCAAATCGAATTGAATCAGGTTGGTTTGGTTAAGAGTTGGACGATTTAGTTTGGTTTGAAAATCTCAAAATCGATTAGGACTGGTTTGATTTACAAGTTTGATTTGTGGTTTTGGTCCAAAACCGATCAAACCGAACCGAATACACCCCTAATATCAGCCAGCCACTGATTTGTGTTAATTTTATGTAATTGTTGGTTCAAAAATGCCTTGGTTGATTGGTTTTCGGCATTAGGCGTATTTCGGTCGGTCTCCTCGCACGTACCGTCCACTAGTATATATAAAATATAGAGGAGGGCTGTACTTGCATGTGCCGAATTTTAAAACTGAAAAAAAAATTTACATCATCCGCCAAAGGGTTGTCCTAACAATTACTGCCTCGGGTATGATTTCGAAAGAACGGGTGCCACATAAGTATTCGGATATGATTTCGAAAGAACGGGTGCCACAAAAGTATTGTAAGCCATGAAATACTCGTGGTCTCTCTCTCTCTCTCTCTCTCTCTCTCTCTCTCTCTCTATATATATATATATATATAGATAAGGAAAAGGCGGCCATCTTTCAAGATTTCAGGTGGAGGTTCATGTGACATCCAAAAAATTATTTCTATGCCAGATAGGCCTCGGGTGCATTGCTTAGATCATTTTTATAAAAAATTAATTTTGAAAATTCATCTCCACTATATGTTTTTTGAGCCGTGAAAAGTAGACCATTAAAATTAATCAAACATTGACTTATGCTTTTAAAAAGTTTTTTTCTAAATTTCTTTTTTTTAAATTAATCTAAATCATCCACTCGTACTCCACATGGCAATCAAAGAGTGTTTTAGGTGCCATGCATACCTCCACGTAGACCTTAGAGGATGGTCATCGTCCTCCCATGGAGGACGGAACCGGTCCCTATATATAAACAAAAAAAGGAGAAAAATGAGAGCTATTCTTTCACGACATATTTTTAAACAAAAAAAATTTCTCTCTCTCTCTCTCTCTCTCTCTCTCTCTCTCTCTCTCTCTCTCTCTAGGTGGCTGGTGGTCCTCCCTCTCATCAATGGAAAGTTGTTATCGATGGCGCTTATTTGTAGGGTTGTGCAGAAAATCGACTGAAACCGACTGGTATTTCAGTTTTGCATGAAAACCGACCCGATAACACCCTTACTAATTTGCCGTGCATGTGGAAAATTGTTTTTCAATAACAAAAACTCACTAAAAGCTTATTTTAAGGTGGGCCCTACAACAATTACCAAACAATGGAAAATGGTGAAAATTGAATTTTCAGCTCATTTTCATAGCAAATTCGTCATTTTTCTTGTTACCAAACAAGCCCTGATTGAAATACCGGTCCGCAAAACATGTTCGAAATTGACCCAAAACTGAAAAAAGTGAAATCGATTCTCAATCGGTTTGGTTTCAAGTTTAGGTTGCCGAAATGAAACAAGTTGGGTAAAAATCAGTAAAAACACTGAAAAAAGGAAAAACCAAGAAATAAATAATTAAAAAATTAAGAAAATCGGTTTGGTTTTCATTTCGGTCGAGCCGGAACTAAAACAAATCGACTTGCCTTTGGTTCTGTTTTTATATTTTTGAAACTTCTAGGTTTTCGGTTCAGCCGGAACCGAAACGAATCGGTTCAGTTTCGGTTCTATTTTTTTTGTTGTTGTTATTAAAACCGAATCGAAACCTGAAAATTTTGTTTTCTTGGGTCCAGTTTCAATTTCAAGTTGTTTATTCATTATGTTTTAGAGATTCTTACCATTACGCTATGAAGACCACCTCTGTTAAAATTGGAGCTAAACACGATCTCTACCGTCTAATTTAAAGCCATCAATGATTTACAAGCTTAGGGTGTAGGTGCCCAAAGAAAACGGAGGGGCGCTACTAACCGCTCCCTCCCATCCCTTATGAGAGCCTGACGGAAATAACTACACCCATTCATCAATCCCTATGGGAATCTTTAATTTTTGGTAGAAAATGAATTTTTATTTTATTTTAGTTATTTTTAGATATTTTGTTTGTGATCATTTAATAAAATACTATATGGACCGTCTGATGAGAAGAAGCCAAGACACCGGATCGTTTGAGTCCAATATTGGACTATTATAAATATCTTGGTCAATTTTTATCAATTCAGTCAACCACTTCATTCTCTGGGTTATTGATGCAAATGGTATGGCCAGTTTTGGGAATGTATGCCCTGTGAATTTAAAAATGCATATGATCTCAAGATTCATTGCGTGGAAGATTCACTATAAAAAATAAGGTGTTTTAGCGGCATTTGTTATTAAGGCAATTTTTGGTAGCGATAAGATTAATAGTGACAATTTTTGACAGTGACAGGACTAATAACAACAGTTTTTTATTAAAAAAACTACTGCTAATAGTCTTATCTTTTTGTAGTAATTGAAACCCAAAAACAAGCTCCATCTTCATAATCAAAGCAGTCAATGCATTCCGGCTTGAAGAGATGAGGTGAGTTTAGGTTTGCATGCTTTCAACTGGAAACCGGTAACCCGAATTGGACCGAAATTGATTCTAAGTCAGCTCGGTTTCAATTTTAGAAGAAACCGAAAACCGATTAGGTAGGACTAGAATTCCCCAAAAAATAAATAAATAATAAATAAATAAATAACCCAAAGCTAACCTAACAAATCTTTTCCAGTTTTGGTTTCGGAATTTTGGAAAAAACCTGAACCAACACCGAACCGATTTGGTTTTAGTTTAGGCTAAACCAAAAACTGAAATTTTTGGTTTCGGTTAACTGAATCTTCATCCCTAGGTGAGTTTACAGTTTCATTTGATGTAAATATTGGTGCCTTGGCCTTCTCGAAAATACTATATATACAGTTTAGACAAGAAAAAACCTCGCGTAGAGACCTCGTAAATACCAAATTTGTTTGTATGGCTGATGTTATCCATATTTTCCGACATTATAAATCATGTGCCATGCCTAAAGGTACCTCTATTTGCATAAACATGATTTCTGAAACCACCGACATCCGAAGCCCCTTCAAACCTTCGACTGCCTTCAATCAGACGATGGAGATCATTTTTCGCCTGATTTTCTAGACAAAGGATCTTGAGACCATAAGCATACCATCAGACCGTCATTTTTTTATTCCATGTGGCACGCATACATACCTAGTAAGTGGCCCTAACATCATATATCACACATCACTCTTAAATGTGATTTTAGGCCCATTTTTGAGGATTTGTGATATGTGCTATTAATAAAATATTGCCTGATAGTAAGATCATGATCTCAAGATTCATTGTATGGAAGATCGGGGTGAAAAATGATTTCCATTGTCTAATTTCAAAAGATTGATGGGTTACCACTATAAAAATAAGACTATCTGCGGCTATTAACAAAAAAATATATTAAATGCTGTTAAGACTAATAGTCTTATTTTTATTTTTTTATTTTTGTAGTATACAAGGGGTTGATGAGGTTGTCACTTTCAAAAATAGTGTTGGTGCCAATAGACTGGCATCTATGAACTCATTTTCCACATGCACGAGGACCTACTTTCATCTATTTATTCCCCAACTCTCTCCATCTCTGTACCTGCAAACTATCACATTTTTTCTAGTTCTTTCTCTCTCCCCCGGGAAACTGCTTTGTAGCCTGGTCAGATCCTTTTTACTTCTCTATTATAAGGTAAAAAGTGTTCTCTCTCTCTCACTCCAAACAATAACACTATTAGCGACAGTTATTTTTAAAAATTGTTGTTATTAATCTTGTCGCTATCAAAAACTGCTGCTATAAGTCTTGCCGCTATCAAAAATTGCCATAATAGCAAATGCCGCTAATTAACCTTATTTTTGTAGTGTCTTTAAGGTAATTTGAAATTGCAAAATAGATTTTTAACTTTTTTTGGTACCCTTATACTCACCCCAAAAGGCTGATTTTTTACCCCCACCTCCCCCACCTCATATGCATTGATCGCCTTTGAATCAGATGATGGAGGTCATTTTTCATCCCCATCTTTTACATAATGGATTTATAGATTGTGAGCATATCATCAGACGATCGATTTTTTATTATGCATGGCACACATCTCAAAAAATAATGCTAAAATTATGTTTGAGTGTAATGGGGTCATGATTTTAATCAACGTGAGAAAAATTATGACAATCCCTCTTTTCGAGATAAATTTGGTATTTAGAAGAAAGCAGCACGTTGAGGTGAGTATAATGGTACCTTTTTTTAATCAACGTGAGAAAACTTATAATTAAAATTATAAAAATACCTTTATATAAAATATCATATAAGACAAATGATATTAGATATTTAAATAGGAAGAAGGATGATGCAATAATTTCCGCTGCAAATATTTCTTATATATTGACCAAATGTTTTATTGAGAGCTCTAAAAGCTTATGACAATCGCTCTTTTATAAATTTTTTTGAAATAGTATAATAGGTTAAATTTATTTTACAAATAATCCTTATTTTGTATGAAAAAAATTACAGCTTATATATTATACTGCGGATATCAGAAAACAACATAGGCAACATATTGGTTGGGAACAAGGATCAAAAACTCTGATTCGGTCTCAGTTTCGGTCCGTTAGACCGAAGCCCATATCAACCTGGATATCGGTCAAACTCTAGGTTAATTTTTGTTCTTTTTGAAGCCTTTGAAGACTTTCAGTCAAATTTTCAAAACTGATATCTCACAGCGATAATTTGAAATTTCGGGCGATATTTTATTCCATGGTTGGAAACTAATTAATGGGCGATATTTTATTCCATGGTTGGAAACTAATTAACGCAGAATTTGAAACCATCTTTGTACTTTGCAGCACCATATATACTCTAGAGTACCAACTAGAGTAGAGAAGAAGCCATGAAGAACATCACAACCATCTTCCTCCTTGGCCTCGCAACTCTATTCCTTACAACTGTGGCCTTCTTCCACCTATTTCGAAATGGCGCAACTCATAAGAAACGCAAGGGCCAGGCCCACCTTCCCCCCGGCCCGATAGCTTGGCCGATCGTCGGGAACCTTCCTGAATTGCTCCTCAAGAAGCCGGTCTTCCGATGGATCCTCGGTCTCATGAAAGAAATGAACACCGATATCGCCTGCTTCCGGTTTCACAAAATCCACATAATTGCGATCACTTGCCCGGAGATCGGCCGGGAATTCTTGAAGAAACAAGATGCCATCTTCGCGTCGAGGCCCATCACTATGGGGTCGGAGTATTCAAGCAGTGGCTTCCTTACTACAGCCGTTGTACCGTGGGGTGAACAGTGGAAAAAGATGAGGAGGTGTTTGGCCTCCAACGTATTATCGACCGGGAGGTTTCGGTTCCTACACGAGAAGAGAGTGGAGGAAGCCGATAACCTCCTCCGGTACCTCTATAACCAATGCAAGAGATCGGAGCTAGAGCCCGGTTCGGGTGCAGTGGTGAATGTTAGAGAAGTCGTTCGACATTACAGCGGAAACACAATAAGGAAGCTGATGTTTAATACGAGATGTTTCGGAGAGGGTAGACCAGACGGCGGTCCGGGTGTCGAAGAAGAAGAACATGTCGAAGCCGCATTCGATGTGCTTTCCCTTTTGTTTTCTTTTTGCTTATCAGACTATGTGCCTTGGTTAAGATGGTTTGATGTTGGTGGGCATGAGAAGGCCATGAAGAAGGCTATTAAGGTTATGAATAAGTACCATGACCCTATAGTTGATTCGAGGATAAAGAAATGGAGGGGTTGCAAAGATGAGAGTATACATAAGGAGGAGCCGGAGGACCTCCTGGATGCTCTGATTTTGATCAAGGATGCTGATGGAAAGCCATTGTTATCAACGGCAGAGATCAAGGCCCAAGCTTCGGTAACAATACTACTACTACTAGTTTTTTGGTTATAAAAAAATAAATAAAAGGGTACCGACATTTAATTTGTAACCAAATATTCAACATTGCAACCAGGGTTTTCGCACATGAGAGCTGTTAGACTTGCCTTGAAACAGAAGATGATCATTTTTCATCTCAATCTTCTATTAGGGGTGGAAATTCGGTATACCGAACCAAAATTGATACCAGACCAAAACTTATCAGTTTCGGGTTTAGTAAACCGATAACCAAAAAACCAAAACTAATACGGAACCAAACCGATCCATATGAGTTTCGGTTCGGTGCAGTATCGGTTCGGTTGTGTCGAGTCTCAGCTTTCTTTTCCACCCCTATACAATATATAGGTCATATGTTGATTCCATGAGGCACACATTTCAAAAAGTGATCGTGGTCATGGTCGTACCATGAGAACAGGTCAATTTAGGGGATGTGTGTCGTGTGAAATTAACATTTGACTGTCTAATTGGTGCACCATGATCTCAAGATCAACTGTGTGGGAGATAGGGAAGGTTAAAAAATTCATCGTCTGATTCAAGGCAATCAATAGCTCTCCATATTACTTGGTATTCGGAGTCACTTTTTGGAATGTGTGTCATTTGAAACCATCTTGTGTTCCATATGATTTAATTTCCATAATATAATATGGAGATCAATGGTCCAAGATTGAGAAAAAAATGATCTCCATCGTGGTCAAATAAGCGCCATCTAAAAGTAACAAATCTAGCTGATTATAATTAAACTGTTACCATCATTTACGCAGCATGAAAATGTAATCTAACACTAGCCGAAATGGTGGGGCTGCTTTGAATAGGATAATAAAGATCATTTTTCATCATTTTTCCTCCCAAATTTTCACACAATGGATCTTGAGATCATTAGCGTAGCATTAAACAGTCAATTTTTTATTTCACGTGATAGTGTGATACACATCCCAGAAAGTGACCCGAACATACTGCTCAAATGTGATTTTAGGATCACTTTCTGAGATGTGTGTGCCATTTTAAAATATAAAAAAATGACTACTTAAATGGTACACCCACAATCTTATGATCCATTGTTTCGAAGATTAATATGAAAAATAATCTCCATCCACTGTTTCTATGCAATCAATGGTTCAGATTGCCTTGTCATTGGATGTAAATGGTGGTACACAAAATAAAAAGGCTGGTGTTACTACACATCATTTCATGTTACAACCACCTCACTTAAACAAAGATAAAATCGTTGACTACTTCATATCAAATGATGCTGATTGTTATTCGTCTCAACATTCCACACAATAGATCTTGAGATCATAGGCCTATCATCATACAATCAGATATTGACCTAACGTGGCACACACCTCGAAAAGTGAACGTGAACTACATTTGATGGTAAGTAGTTCACATTCACTTTTGGGATGTGTGCCATGTGGAATCAACATCTGACCGTCTAATGATAGGCCTATGATCTCAAGATCTATTGTGTGGAAGATTGGGGAGAAAAACGATCTCTATCGACTAACTCAAAACAATCAACGAATTATTCCTTTGTTTGAGGCAGTTGTTTCGTAAAGTGGTGTGGTAGTAACACCAGCCATTAAATTGACGAATTTTAGTAGTGTGGTAGTAAAGAGGTGTCGTACAATTGGCGAATTTTAGTGGTGTGGTAGTAACACCAGCCATTAAATTGACCAACTTTCAAGGGATAATGGCCCCTAACCGACATTTGAACACCAAAATTGGTGTTTAAATGACTGAGCACCAATTATTTAACACTTTTGATCTTACACTATTAAAGTCTGATATATTATTATGTCACATGAGGCCTCATTTGCGAATAATCTACATTGTCTAAGTGGCATTCCATCCTTTAAACATGTCTCAGCCAAAAAAATTATGCCAATAAGTTCATGTGAACCATCCCTGTGGTAAGCTTTAATATCGGGCATTAAAATAGAAGAATAACGGCTTGTATTAGCATTAGAAATGGAGATTCGGTTAACCAAACCAAAACCAAAATTTCAGTTCTAGGTTTTTAGGTGAATTTTAATTGAAACAAATCGGTTCGGTTTCGATTTTTTTTTCTGGTCTTCTCATCCTACCAAATCTATTTTCCTTTTTTGCCACCCAAAACCGAAACCTGATTTGAAATCAGTTTCTATTCGGTTCAGACCGATTCAGTTTGGCCAGCTTTCGGACAAGTTTCAAGTTTTTTATTTTTTTCTTGCATCCCTAATTAGAGCACATAGATAGGATAGTTGACTCTTCCGATAAATGTGATTTTTCTAGTTAAATTAGTTGAACCCAAACTCATATATGCACCTATGTAGTGGTAACCGTAGTGACCAAGTCAGAGTTCGATCGGGAATAACTCCGCTTGGAAAAAATCCTGCAAATTTCGTAAAATTCGGGAAAGAAACGGTCAAAATTCTGATAATAAAAAAGACAAATTATAAAAATGTATTAATTAAAATTAAAAAAATCAAAAATTAAGAAAATTTTGAAAAAAATCAAGAAAATTCATGAATAATTCTTAAAAATCTCATTTTTTTGAAAAAGGCGCGAAGAATTATAATTTTATTTATTTTTAAAAAAAATAGGAAGTATTCACAACTTTTTTCAAAAAGTCAAAGAGTTTGGTCACTATGATATTATCTAGTTGTTAATTACATTACTAATCAATTATCTATATGCAATTTAAATTATGTAGGAGTTGATATATGCAGCCATAGACAACCCATCGAACGCAGTGGAGTGGATTATGGCGGAGATGCAAAACCACCCTCATATTCTACAGAAAGCAATGGAAGAAATAGACAGTGTTGTTGGGAAGGAGAGATTCATTCAAGAGGCAGATTTTCCGAAGCTTAATTACATTAAGGCGTGTATTCGGGAGGCGTTTCGACTCCACCCGGTTGCACCCTTTAACCTTCCACACGTATCGAGTGCCGACACAGTTGTCGCTGGATACTTTATCCCAAAGGGTACTCATGTCCTTCTGAGCCGGTTGGGTCTGGGGCGGAACCGGAAAGTGTGGGATGAGCCGCTAAGGTTCAATCCGGACCGACACCTTATGATGGATGGAGCAGGTGACCTCAACGACCCAGAGCTACGGTTCCTGTCGTTCAGCACGGGCCGCCGTGGGTGCATGGGTATCGCTATGGGGACTGCGATGACGGTGATGTTGTTGGCTAGGCTTCTTCAAGGGTTTACATGGAATTCAGTGACCGGAGAGTCGAGCATTGACTTATCTGAGGGGAAGAACGATTTGTTTCTCATCAAACCTTTGCACCTGCATGCTAAGCCGCGTATGCCTCTGCACCTGTATCCAACGTGCTAGCACTGGGTCTTGCCTGTGGATTTTGATATTTTATCGTGCTGTTTAGATCTTCATTTTTTCTTTTTTTGAAGTTTAATCATGCCAATAAATCATCAAAGTTTGTTCTTTTTTATCGTAATTCCGCTTTTGAGGCTACCTGAAAAAGAAAGAAAAAAAAGGTTATGAGCGTGCTAAAGTCAAGTATGGATCATCCCAGATGAGAGTGTAGGATGGATGGATGGATGGACATTCTTCAAGCGCATTCCAATTTGTAGTTTCATTCATGTTTCTGTTGGTGCAAGAATAAACGAAGAAAGAAAATGCAATACTGCAACTAGTTTTCTACCTTACTAATATTTCCTTGAGGGGTTGGAGTATTCACTCGGATGTAGCCCTTGAGAGCTACACTCAAATCATTTCGACATCACCTGGCATGAATAATGAGCAATTCCAAACTTGAATAATAACAATCAAGTATCACCTAAAAAATGTGGGATCAATCAGATGCATAACTATTGTTAAAAATGTGGTCAAAGGCGCCTAAAATCAATACACCAAATTAGTTGGGCGTTACTTTATCTTTAACCCATCTAACGGAGGACAACAAAATCACACACACACGGACATATATATATATATATATATATATATATATATATATATATATATATATATATATATATATATATATATATATCACAAGTCCCATACGGGTGTTGTTTTGGGTTGTTCATGTCATCTGAAATGTGATTTGGCATCTGAGTGTAGCCCTCGAGTGCTACATCCGGATGCATTTCCCAAATTCTCTATTTTCTTTAACAATCTTAAGTCTAGACAGCAATGATTTCAAATCCACTTAGTTTATGTTTGGATGTTTTGCTGGAAAAGATAAATACTGGACTATGTTTCTCATGGATTTCCACCCTTGCGGAATCCGAAGCAACCATCAATTTTGTATTGTTTGGATAGCAATAATAGAACATAAGAGAAGATAATACCTCATATCAAACCCTTTGGTGCAGGCCACGAAACTATCGCAGTCCATGTCCGACATTTCTCAAGGGCATTCATCGAACATTGGACGTGCCAAAATCAAAGTGACTCGTAATAAGAGCAATTTTGATCGAAACCTTGTGATCATACCCAATGAAAACAACCAGAGAATGGATCATCTTACTCATGTAAATATGCTCTCATCCATCAAAATTAGACAAAATGGTACTTCGAGTTGCTTGATCACATCGAAAATTTTGTTGAAGTTTAGTCTCACATCTGGTATTCATACCCTTGTCTCTCCTCTTATAAGATCCTTGGTCCCTCTACTCATAGCCAACTAGTTTTGAGAATGTATACTCATATTAATTATGGTATTAGAGTAGGCCTTTCTACACTCCACATCACCTTGTTCGATTGTCCATATGATTTGGCTCAATTCGGGCAACACATGTAAGGGCAAGTAGAAGTTTAGTCCCACATTAATTATTTATAACCTTTTCTCTCCTCTTATAGAATCCTGATCCCCTCTACTAATAGCCAATTCGTTTTGAGATGGATAACCAATTTTATCAAATTCTTCAAACAACAAATCTTTTTTTTTTAACATGAATCCCGGTTGAAATTTAAAATCTTAAAACAACCCGAAATCATCGTATTTCCAAAGACAATTCCTTAATCATCGAACACCTTTGGTACAACAAGAACCTCCCTGCATTTTGAGTATATTGATCGAAGCGAGTTTTGTCAAGAACAATGCGGTGATTTGTTGCAATTTGTAAATCAAAAATTTTTAAATTTACTATTAAACTAATGTTCTTGTTTCGCAGATGAAGAGGAGGATCCAGAGATCGACGCAATTGAATGTTAAACTAATGTTCCTCATTTTCAAAAGAGAAGAGTTTCTTATATTTTGATGTTGAAAGTAAATTCAAAGGGCTGAACCTGCTCAGCCATCTCATTTTAATCCATGAAAATATAATATATATATATATATATATATATATATATATATATAACCTTTAAAAAGAGGAAAGCCAAAAAGGACAAAATTTTAGATTCTATCTTTTTTGGGCTTTTTGATTTTGGATTCTATCTTTTAGGGTTTTATAATATTATATATCTTTATAATATTATATATCTATATAATAGCCTTTTTAAAATGCAAAAACAAAGCTACAGCATTTTAGGGTTTTATAATATTATATATCTTTATAATACTATATATCTATATAATAACCTTTAAAATGCAAAAACAAAGCTACAGTATAAAATCTCCCCTTCTGAAATTTTGGTTTTGAGTACCTTCAAATCCACCCCCCCCCCCCCCCAAATCCTTGAGTTCACTCACACTGAAACACATGGACTGCGTTGAATCAGATGATGGAGATCGTTTATCCTCCCAATCTTTCACATAATGGATCTTCAGATCATAGGCGTACCACCAGACGATCAGTGTTTTATTTCACATAACACACATCTTAGAAAAGTTACCTTAACATCACGTGCACGCTCAAAATTGATTTTAAGGTCACTTTTTTGAGTGTGTACCAATATTTTTTTCGGTGCTCAATGATTTTTTTTTTACACCCAAAATTACCGGCCGATAATTTGAAGTTATCGGCTGATCATTTGCTAATTAATTTGAAGTTATCGGCCGATCATTTGCTAATCATCAAATTATCGGTTGATACCTAATTATTATATTATCGGCCGATAACTTCAAATTATTCACCGATAATTTTGGGGTTTTTTAAAAAAGAACATTTCGGCACCGAAATTTCAGCCCGGACCACAAGATTTTGGCTGAAATTTCATCAAGGATTTTTTACCGAAATCTCGAAATTTCAGTGTTGATTTGTTTCGGCTGAAATTTTCATCCATGCTATAAGGTATGACATCCTGGGCGATACCGATACATAACAACGACAAATATCGGTTTTTCAGCATATCGATCCGTATCAATTCTGATACTTCTCGGTCCTCCAGTTCAGTATCAGTATCGCTTGATACAGACCCGTATTGGTTTGCGTCGAGACCTTGAGTTTGTTTTTTCACAAGGGTCGATACGTATCTATATTGGCCGATTCGTATCGGTTGTCCATGGATCGATACTCGATACCGATATTGAGTTTCACACCTCGATCCCAAATGATAAACGCTTCATTTAAGTTGAGGTTATGGATCAAAATTTTGGCTGAAACGCATCAGTTACGGATCCCATCAAAACGAAATCCCAAATTTTTTAATCAAAAATCACGGCCTTCAAATTCTCGACTGATAATTTGAAGTTATCGGCCAATAATTTGCTAATCATCAAATTATCGACCAGGAATTTTATATTTAAAAAAAGATAGATGGGCACCGAAATTTTGGCCAACATTTCGTCTGGTATTTTCGATCGAACTCCGAAAATTTCAGTAAAAATACCATATTCGGTTTCAGTCCCAACCGAAATTTCAGTGCCCAATGATTATTTTTTTTAAACCCAAAATTATCAGCCTTCAAATTATCGGCTAATAATTTGGGTTTTAAAAAATAAAATATAATATATATATATATGGGCAGCCTATAATATTTCTTAAAAATTTAAATGCAGGATTTTATTTAAATCCTGAAATTTCAGTGGCGTTCGAAACCGATTTGTTCCCGCTGAAATATTGGGATTTCGGTCGAAATTTTGATCCATGCTATGAGGTATGACATTGATCGATTTTAAATGTAACTCTTGCAAGTGCACAAGATCTATTGCAGTATGGCAAGAACAAGGGTGTCGAACCCACAGGGAAACGTGAATTTTAATTAATTCTTTCAGAGATTAAAAAAACATCCCCAATGAAGTACCAAGGGGCAGATTCAATTTACCAAAAATTTATCACACTTTTCCTAAATGCAAGAAAAATAAATTAATTAATCTAAACAACTAATTACTGATGAATCTAAGAACAATATTTAAATATGATCAAGGAATATGCTACCCCAGATTAGTACCCCTTTTCTATCATTAAAACTCACAGTTTCATTAAAGCATCATTCACACCATCATTCGTCTATAGAGATGATTCGTAATAAAATATGATCATCAATCCAGCATACCCTATCTAAAAATAATGACTCAGCCTATCATTGCGGTATAAGTCATGTAAGAAGCATAGCGTATCTCATGATGTTTAGATCATAACAGTAAGTACATAATCGCTCTGCAGCCTAGATCAGTCTGCAGGTCCAAATCCAGCGATTATAGCCGTTGATACGTGCAATCAACGGTCATAACAAGCATTCAATATATTTTCAATAACACAAACTTTTAGCAAAACGATTCCATGATGACAATAATAGACTGCGGTATTAATCATAAAAAATTGCTACTTATCTGGAGATCGCATCTTCCCCGATCAACTTATTTAGCCGCTCATCTTTGGTGTATGATCTCCTTATTCATTCAAAGTCATTCATCTTTTCATTTCTTTCAAAAATCTTTGGTTACAATACATTTTCCTAAATACAATCTATAAATACAAAAGAAAGACAGTGCAAATCCTAAGTACAATCTACCCAGATCAATCCCTAGAAGAAGGAGAAAAGAAGAATTCTTGAAAACTGCCCAGAGGAGTCTAAAACCAAAAATAATAATAATGAATAATAATCCCCAAAAAAACTCTTCTCTATGTCTAAATATGAAAAAGAAAAGCCAAAACTAACTCTCTAATTATCTATCTCTAATTAATTCCCCACTCGAAGTGTTTGATCAGCTTTAAATAGCACCCACGTCGCAGAGGTCTCCCAGCCGCAAAGTTAGGGTCGATTAATCGACCCTATAGGGTCGATGCATCGACCCTGCAAAAAGTCCTCAAAATCTGCTTTAAAGTGTCAGTTTCGTGTCTGACAGCTTTTTGTCCTCGATTAATCGACCAAAAGGGTCGATGCATCGACCTCCCAGAAATTTGTGAATTTCGGCCCACTTTTGCATCAGATATAGCTTCGGTATTTTGGCCATAACTTTCTATCCCGAACTCAGATTGAGGCGATTCATACGCCGTTGGAAAGCTGACAGAAAGATCTACAAGTTTTGTGTTTTGATAATTTCATAATTCGGCCGTCTTAAAGGTCCAAATGGAGCTGCAAGTTGTACTAAGTTCGCGGTGACCCAAAGTTGCAGTGTTTTGACATTATTTTCAGAATTCTTGGGCTATTTTCTGCACTTGGCTTCTATTTACCTGAAACACTTCAAATCTAGTAAATCTCATCAGATAGCCTTTATCGGATAGCTAAATGTAGGTATTTAAGGATGAAATATCATCATATTTTACTACTCATCACACCCCCAAACCTACACTTTGCTAATCCTCGAGCAAAGCAAACTAAAGAAAATAAATGTCACTTTCGTAGGGAACACGATTGCACTTAGCCTGTGCAATAAGCCTTTAAACCCCTAAGTGATACCTAGTGGAGGAGTTGTGTCTCCTGAGAGTTTACAATGAAGTTACCCACAAACTTCAATACATTTTTAAAACCATCAATAAAATTGAGTTTTCACAATATGATTTTGATAACATATATATTATTCAAAAATAAAAATATTAATTGTTTAAATATGTGAATCATCAATCTTAAATATTAATGTCATGTCAATCATGCTAGTATCCATTCAAATTAATCTAATGCTCAAATTGTTAGATAATTCATTCATTCATGCCTAAACGTGAAGTGTGTGCATAACCAAAGCTAAGATTCATCCATCTCGGAACTAGTCCAAACGGAAAACCGTCGGGTCTATTGTCTCGACTCAATCCTCACTTTAGGTATACTCTCTAAATAAAATCACTCCGATGATGGGTAAGCTTTCGTACACATGTGAGAGATCAATACAAAACAAGGAAAAAGGTCTCACATGATAAATGAAATACGATGCAATCAATGAACAAAAATAAATCTCATAAGAAGATACTTGTATATCCTAAGCATGTCATATCAAGTGTCATAAGTATCACATATTCACTCTCCACAAGGCAGTTACCAATGCAAGATCAGATCATGAAGGTCTTTTGTAGGGTTGTAATAGGCACAGGAAAGGGTAAGAAAGAAAGGGAATTGAGATTCAAAATTTCTGAGAAATCGGAAAAGAAACAAACTTCTGATTTTTCTATTTCTCTTCTTTTTCTTTTATAATCTCTCACTATTTTTCTATTTTTCTCAACTTTCTTTTTCTTTTGAATTTCCTTTTCTTGAAGCACCTTATATTTTTCATAATTTTTTACAATTTTCTTTTTCTTTTCCCCCCCTTTTTCTTTTATATTTTTACCATACACTCTCAGTAAACACCACAACTCAGTATCTCTCCACTTACTCTCTTTACGTTCATTTTCATCCTTCGTTCCTAATTTCTCATAAATAAGAAGAGTAAAGCTAAATTTTCATAAATGGTGAAGGGTTAAAGGTTAACGTGGCTTATCAAAGAATGTATAAGGTAAATTTTTTCAATAGGCTCAAAGGGTACTAGAAGGATAAATTTATATGAGGTGAGGCATTTAAGCACAAACGAGTCAAAGATGGCCTTCAATCATTTCCTTAAAAGATGATAACCTTGCCTATTTGTCTTGAGTAGATATACAGTACGTTCTAATACAATAATATGAATTTGATATCATGCAAAGTCACAAGTCAAAATAAAATATATGAGATTGTGCAAGATAATTCGTATTCAAAGAAAACTCTGAGTTTATGTATTCACTCATCAATGACGGGAAATTAGCTCTAAAGCTCACCGGGTTTAGTCTACACTAAGAACCTAAGATTCAACGTTCAAAACAGTTCATCGATTTCTAAGTCTTAGCTTGGTATAAATACAAAAATTCTAAGCATGAATATCAAAATTACCCACAAAATATCACATTAAGCATCATTATCCTAGATACAAGTAATCAAAATCTGACATTGATATTATCAAAATTAAATTTACATGCATCATCAACTAAAGTTTGAAAACAATCGTAAAGTAATTCATGTATGATGGTTCAAAATTTTTTTATTTATTATTTTTTTTTTCATATAAAAAAATAAAAAAGTGACGCAAGATAGAGAATCATACCCCCAAACCTAAAAATGACAATGTCCTCATTGATTGAAATAAGTAGCGCACCCCCAAACCTATTGAAAAATACCTCAACACAAAGATCAGGTACAGAGAATATGTGCATCAAATTAAAACATGACCAAAACTAGATTGAAGGTAATGTGGCTACACTAATTTGGAAATTAAAAATAACCTAAACTAAACTAAAAACTAATATTCTAGAACTAAACATACGAAAAGAGAAATCCTAAATCCTAAATCCTAAACTAAACTTGAATCCAACTCCTTTAATCTGGGTCACTGAGATGCATCGCCTCAATTCCGAACTGGGTCATCGGCTCAAACATTAGTTTAAAACGTTGCCCATTGACTTTGAAGACTTGATTGTCCTTGAGATTTCGGATCTCAATCGCACCATGTGCACTAATAAAAACAACTTGAAATGGGCCTTCCCATCTAGATTTCAGTTTCCCCAGGTGGAGCTTAAGTCTGGAGTTGAACAACCAAACTTTTTGTCCAATGTGGAACTCTTTCTGAGAAATGGACTCATCATGTAGCTTTTTGTACCTTTGTACATCTTGGAGTTGTCATACGCATCATAGCGTAGCTCTTCCAATTCACTCAACTGTAGCCTTCAATTTGATCCTGCCGCTTGCATATCAAAGTTAAATCTTGTGATAGCCCAAAATGTCTTATGCTCCAATTCAACAGGAAGATGGCATGCTTTCCCGTAGACAATTCTGAACGGAGACATTCCAATTGGTGTCTTGAAGGCGGTACAATAGGCCCAAAGAGCATCAGATAGCCGGTTAGACCAATCTCTTCTATCTGGTCGCACCGTCTTTTCTAAAATTTGTTTAATCTCTCGGTTCGACACTTCCACCTGACCACTAGTCTGCGAATGGTACAGCATTGCGACCTTGTGAGTGACGCCGTATTTCTTCATTAAAGTAGCAAGTAGCGGTTGCAGAAGTGCGAACCGCCATCACAAATGATCGCCCGTGGAAACCTGAATCTATTAAAAATATTTTCTTTCAGAAATTTGACCACAATTTTGTGGTCATTCGAACGGGTTGCCACAGCTTCAATCCATTTGGAAACATAGTCAACAGCTACAAGAATATATGAATACCCAAAAGATGGGGGAAAATGACCCATGAAGTCAATCCTCCAAACATCAAAAATTTCAACAATCAAAATCGGATTAAGGGGCATCATATTTCGTTTTGAAATATTTCCAAGCTGCTGACATCTTTGGCATTCTTTGCAAAATTGAGCAGCGTCACAAAAGATGGAGGGCCAGTAGAATCCGCTTTGAAGGATTTTCTGTGAGGTCTTCATCCTCTCAAAATGGCCTCCAGAGCTCCAAAGATGGCAGAAATTTATGACGCTTAGTTGCTCTTCTTCCGGTACACATCTCCTGATGATCTGATCTGAGCAGAATTTGAACAAATATAGTTCATCCCAGAAATAGTATTTTACCTGGGAGAAAAAGAGATGCTTATCATTCTTACCCCATTCAATAGGGATTCTGTCAGTGACCAGATAATTCACGATATTGGCAAACCAAGGAGCTTTCCTAGCGGTCGCATCAATTGCCATTAATTGCTCATCTGGAAAAGTGTCCCGAATAGGTTCAGGTGCAGAAGATTCTTCAGGCAAAATGCGAGACAAGTGATCAGCCACAACATTCTCTACTCCCTTTTTATCTTTGATTTCGAAATTGAACTCTTGAAGGAGCAAGATCCAGCGGATCAATCTTGGTTTGGCATTCTTCTTTGCTAACAAATATTTCAATGCAGGGTGGTCTGAAAAGACCACTATTTTTTATCCAAGCAGATAAGATCGAAATTTATCGAGAGCATACACCACAGCTAACAACTCTTTCTCAGTGGTGGTGTAGTTAAGCTGTACATCGATCAATGTCTTACTGGCATAATAAATTACGTGAGGTAATTTGTTCACCCTTTGCCCTAAGACAGCTCCAATAGCGTAATCAGATGCATCACACATGAGTTCGAATGGTAAAAAATAATCCGGTGGTTGGATTATCGGTGCATTTGATAAGAGCTCGCGCAATTTCAGAAATGCTTTCATACAATCCTCATCGAAGTCAAAAGGAACATCTTTGCCAAGCAAGGTGCACAATGGTTTAGCCACCTTCTAAAATCTTTGATGAATCTTCTATAAAATCCGGCATGACCCAAAAATGATCGAATTTGTCGAACACTCTTCGGTGGGGGCAAATTGGCAATTAAGTCAACTTTGGCCTTATCAACTTCAATTCCTTTCTTTGAAACAATATGCCCTAACACAATTCCTTGTTGCACCATGAAATGACTTTTCTCCCAGCTAAGAACAAGTTTTGATTCGACACAACGTTGCAGCACTTGTGAAAGATGATTCAAACAAGAATCAAATGTTTTCTCAAAAACTGAGAAGTCGTCCATGAAGACTTCGATGAACTTGTCAATCATATCCGAAAATATGGCCAGCATATATCGTTGGAAAGTAGCAGGTGCATTACATAAGCCGAACGGCATCCTTCGATATGCAAAAGTACCGTAAGGACATGTGAATGTCGTTTTCTCTTGATCAGGTGGAAAAATGGGCACTTGATTGTATCCCGAATATCCATCAAGAAAATAGTAAAACTCCTGCCCAGCTAACTTTTCAAGAATTTGATCAATGAATGAAAGGGGAAAATGATCCTTTCTGATAGCCATGTTCAATTTTCGAAAATCAATGCACACCCACCACCCAGTAGTTTCACGAGTGGGCACCAATTCTCCCTCCGTAGTTTCTTTCACAGTGATTCCAGACTTTTTCGGAACGATTTGTACTGGACTAACCCATTCACTATCAGAGATCGGATAGATGATTCCAGCATCGAGTAATTTAATGATTTCCTTTAAAATGACTTCTTGCATGTTCGGATTAAGTCGCCTTTGCGGTTCTGATCGGTTTTAAAGTGTACCCTTGCAAGTGCACAAGTTCGATTGTAGCACGGCGAAATTAAGGGTGTCGAACCCACAGGGAAGCGCAAAATTAAATTAATTTTAAAGAGATTTCAAAAACCCAAGGAAGTACCAAGGGTGAGAGATTTCATTGTCAAGATTTACCACTACACAATGCAATAATCAAAAGAACTAAATCAAGCTATGCACGGATGAACTATGATTAAGAAATTAACAATGATGAAATGATCAAGGAGTTGCTAACCCTAGATTTATAACTTTTCTACAATCAACCACACAATTTCATGTTAAATCATTATACCATCATTTAACTACAAGAAAAACGAATCGATGAAAATGCAATTATTGATTCGGCATACCCTATCCGAACACTATGACGCATCCAATCACGGCATGCATCATGCGAAAGGCATAGCGTATCTCAAATTCGAAATCACAACCGTAAGAATCAACCGCACGGCATCCTATATCGATCTACAAGATCGATCTAGGTGGAATAATTTGTTTATTGTCGCCGATCACACGGTCGACGGCTATAAACGAGTATTCGATGATAACACAATGAAGCACACACTAAAAGCCGTACGATTCAATAATTCTAACAAGAAATTGTAAGCTTAAAAGTAAGTTAGTTACTCATCTAGGGGTCGCTTCCTCCTTGAACGAGGGGTTTAGCCGCTCATCCTTGATCCACACGCACGATGTAAATCGAAAGCCATCATAAAAATTGCTCTTTTATTTATCAACCGCTTGATCTTTTTGGAGAAGATCACAACCTTACACAACTTTTTATCTAAATACAAAACTAAAAATAACAAAGAAAAAATTGCTAAAGGCCCTAAGAAAGTCTCTGAGCAAAAGTCCCCAAAACCCTAAACATCTGTTTAAATAGGGCCCGGGCTAAAATTATTCCATATTCGAATCAATAGATTGAATATTGAAATCAATCGATTGAATTTCGAATTCAATCGATTGAATTCAAAATTCGAATTTTGGAGGGTTATTTGCATTCCCAAAATCAATCTATTGAATTTAAGGAATTCAATCGATTGATTTTCGAAAATCAATCTATTGAATTCAAGCTATTGATTTTGGAAATCAATCTATTGAATTCCAAATTCAATCTATTGATTTTGGCTCATTGCATTCCCAAAATCAATCTATTGATTTTTGGAAATCAATCTATTGATTTTTGGGCAACTTTTTAAACTCAATCGATTGAGTTTCAAATCTCAATCGATTGAAATGGCATGTGACATATTTAACTCTCGAAACTGTGGCTAGACCAATCTGCATCTTTTCACGGATTTGATTTCGGCTCCGGCTCCATGGTTCAAAGTTCATATAGTCCCTTAATTTTATTCACTTAAGCTCTTTCAACATCCCACGGTCCGTAACACCTGAAACCACTAAAACTATACACAACGTTGCCTTCATTGGATAGCTAAATGTTAGTATTTAGGGTGCGAAATATAGTCATATTTCGACACAGATCACACCCCCAAACCTACACTTTGCTAGTCCTCGAGCAAAGAGAATGATAAATATGTCAAGACAAATTAAACTAACATCCTAACAAAAATTAAATGCCACTTTCGTAGCACGATTGCATTTAGCATATGCAATAAGCCTTTAAACCTCTAGGTGATCCCTAGGGAGGTTGTGTCTCCCAAGGTTTACAGTGAAGATACCTACAAACTTTAAAAAAAACAGTTTTCAAAATCATCGATAGAAGAGTTTTCAAAAATCGGTTTGTATAATATATATACCTTTAAAATAAAAAACCAATAATTATTTCAGCATGCAAAAGTTCATTCTCAAATACCAATGGCATGATAATTCCACTGTTGTTTATTCCAATTACCCCAATGCTCTGATTTTTAGGCCAATTTTTTTATTTATGCCTAGAATGTCGTGTGCACATGTGCCAATGCTTAAATCATTTCATTGCTGGATTAATCCAAATCGGGAATCATCGGATCCAAAGTTTGACTCAATCCTCACCTTAGGTATACACTTAAAACAAAATCGCTCGATAAATGATTTACTTTTACATGTGAGAGTTATAATACAAACAAAAAGGTCTCACATGATATAAGAAAGACGGTGCATCAAAGAATTAAAAGAAATCTCATGGTGAAAGATATTTGTATCTTAAGCACGCTATACCAACCACCATAGTCATTGCATCATCACTCTCCACAAGGCATTTACCAACCGAGATCAGATCACGAAGGTCTTTTCTATGGTTGTAATGGGGCTCGGGTGAAGGTTATGAAAGAAAGGGAAAATTGGATTCAAATTTCTCTGAGAAACTAGAAAAAGAAATACAATTTAATTTCTAACTTTCCACTCATTCTTTCTCGAATTTTGAATTTCTCTTTCTTTTCAACCTTTTTCTTCTTTTCATTCCCTTTTTTTTATAATTTTATGCACATATTTTTTATATGCTCCTTGCAAGTATTATCGTCATGACTCTCCACTTTCTCTCTTGTTCTTGTCCCTCTTTCCTAATTTCTCAGAGATTGAAAGGTAAAGTTTTGTATTCTCTTTTTTTTTTTTCAAACTAGTGTGGGGTATGGTTAATATAGCTTCACAAAAAATTTTCAATCAAGGCTCAAAAGGGTGCAACAAGGAAAATCAATATAAGGTGGGGCATTTTAGGCGTGAGCCAATGATGGCCTTTGATCATATCCTTTCACGATGGTAATGATGCCTATTTGTCTTGAGTTAAAATGCAATGAGTTTTAAGCGCAATGATATAAAGCATGAAATAAACAAACCGAAATAAAATGTATGAGATTTCAACAATTACACGAATTTCAAAGATACCTCGAATTTATTTTAGCACTCATCAAGAATGAGGACAAAGTTCTAAATCTCACGGGTTTAGTCTTTCTTAGGATCCTAGAATTCCAAAGTTGGACAAATCTTTTAATTTCCAGATTCAAGCATGGCGAAGTGCAAAAAAAAATTTCTAGGTATAAAATTCAAATTAATCTTTAAATATTCACAATGGAATTAATTATCCTAAACAACAACAGTTTTATCATGGCATAAATATTTGAAAATTAAAATTTTATATGCATCAGTGATTAAAGTTTGAAAACTACGCCAAAAATAAACAACGATGATTTATATATATATATATATATATATATATATATATATATATATATATATTTTTAGTATTGAAGGTGCATATAAAATGTGGTCAAACATATACTGCAAAAGTTAAAAATCATGAACCACGCATTTGAGCACACCACCCCCAAACCTGATGTTTCCAATGTCCTCGTTGGATTGTTGCAGGACCATAAACCTCTTTTAAATTTAATGCAATCAACTCCCGACGGCGATCGTCCTGCCGGAATCCATTCCATGTTCTGATAAAATAATCGGACGATGCGAGTTAATATCCAAAAAAAAAAATATTTCACAATTATGCTAAAAATATCTCGAGTCAATCAATTGACTTAGATCTTTTAACACAACAATCAAGGACCATACAACTAAAATCTATCCCACTGGGTTGCCTCCTGTGAAGCCGAGTTTACGTGTCGACAGCTCGACCGATTCTTCATCACATTGGCGGCTCAATGAGATCTGTTTCTTCAGCCATCATTTGAAACTTTGACTCCAACAGCGGTTTAAGCCATTGACCATTTACTTTCAGAATTCGATTATCTTTGATGTCTCTAATCTCGACAGCACTAAATTCAGATGTGGAAATGACACGAAAAGGTCCCTCCATCTTGATCGTAATTTTCCCGGATGAAATTTTAACTTTGAATTGAACAGCCAAACTTTTTGCCCCGGATGAAATTCCTTTCTGGAGATTAACTCATCGTGAAGCCTTTTGGATCTTTCCTTGTAAAGTCTAGCATTCTCATATGCATCATAACGTAACTCATCGAGTTCATTTAGTTGCGCACGGTTTGATCCAATGATTGCATGTACAAATTAAACCATTTGATTGCCCAAAAGGCTTTGTGTTCAATTTCAACTGGGAGGTGACACGCCTTCCCAAACACAAGCCGAAATGGAGACATTCCAATTGGTGTCTTGAATGCCGTCCTGTATGCCCAAAGAGCATCCGATGGCGAAGAGACCAATCCTTTCTATCTGTTCGGACGGTCTTTTCTAAAATCCGCTTGATTTCACGATTCGACACCTCAACTTGACCACTAGTTTGCGGATGGTAAGGTGTTGCCACTTTGTGAGTGTCTCCATATTTCTTCATTAAAGTTGCTGGCGATTGCAAAAGTGTGAACCACCATCACGATGATAGCTCGGGTATTCGAATCGGTTGAACACGTTCTCCTTAAGAAACTTTACCACCACCTTGTGGTCATTCGATCAGTGGCTATAGCTTCCACCCATTTTGAGACATAATCTACTGACCATCAAAATGTAGAAACCCAAATGATGGGGAAATGGTCCCATAAAGTCGATTCCCCAAACGTCAAAAATTTCGACAACTAAAATCGGGTTCAACGGCATCATGTCTCGTTTAGAAATATTTCCCAATTTTTGACATTTTACACATCCCTTGCAATAATCCATTGCATCGCGAAGATAGTGGGCGATAGAATCCACTTTGTAAAATAATTTTGAATCGGTCTTTATCCCCCAAAGTGACCTCCACAAGCTCCATTATGATAGAAATTCATCACGCTAGATTGTTCTTCTTTGGGCACACATCGTCGGATTATCTGATCAGAGCAGAATTTAAACAAGTGTGGTTCATCCCAGAAGTAGTGTTTCACTTGGGAGAAGAACAAATTTTTATCATTTTACCCCCTTTGCAATGGGATTTGACCAGAACGAGGTAATTGACAATGTTTGCATACCAAGGAGTTCCATTTAGATACGGATAACCATCAATTGCTCATCGGAAAGGTATCTCGAATAGGTTACGCAAAGATGTTGCTTGAAGTATCTGAGACAAGTGGTCGCAACCACATTTTCAACTCCTTTTTGTCTCGTATCTCAAAATTGAATTCTTGCGACAATAGAATCCATCGATCGATCTTGGCTTTGTATCCTTCTTTGCCAATAAGTACTTAAGTGCGGAATGATCGAAAAACTACGATCTTGGACCCGAGCAAGTATGACCGAAACTTGTCCAACGCATCAAACTCTGACCAATAATTCTTTCTCTGTGGTGGTGTAGTTTATTTGTGCGTCGATCAGTATTTTACTTGCATTGTAAATTACATGAGGTAATTTATCTACTCTTTGGCCTAAAACCGCTCCAATTGCATAATCGATCGTCGCACATTAGTTCAAAGGAAGAGTAATCTGGAGGTTGAATTATGGGAGCATTGGATAACAGTTCTCTTACTTTCAAAAATGCCTTCATGCAATCATCATCAAAGATGAAAGGAACATCCTTCCCAAGCAAGGTACATAATGGTTTAGCCACCTTGCTAAAATCTTTGATAAATCTTACGTAAAATCCGCATGCCCTAAAAATGATCGGATTTGTCGAACACTCCTTGGTGGTGGCAAATTAGCAATTAAGTCGACTTTTGCCTTGTCGACTTCAATTCCTTTCTTGGAAATGATATGCCCTAACACAATTCCCTGTTGAACCATAAAATGACTCTTTTCCCAGCTTAAAATAAGATTAGATTCTACACAACGTTGTAATACCTGTGTCAAATAGTTCAGACACATTTCAAAGGTCCTCCCAAAAACCGAGAAGTCCATGAATACTTCGATAAATTTGTCAACCATATCCGAGAATATTGCTAACATACAATGTTGAAAAGTGGCCGGCGCATTACAAAGTCCGAAAGGCATCCTTCGATATGCAAAGGTTCCATAAGGGCAAGTAAACGTTGTCTTTTCTTGGTCTGATGGAAATACAGGCACTTGATTGTATCCCGAGTAACCATCAAGAAAACAATAATATTCTTGTCCTGCCAACTTTTCTAGAATCTGATCAATAAATGGCAGGGGAAAATGGTCCTTTCTCGTGGCAGTGTTCAATTTCCGATAATCGATACATACACGCCATCCAGTGGTCTCACGTGTAGGCACCAATTCCCCCTCGGTGGTCTCCTTCACTGTTATTCCCGATTTCTTTGGAACAATCTGAATTGGACTTACCCATTCACTATCTGAAATTGCATAAATGATTCCTGCATCAAGTAATTTGATAATCTCTTTCAAAACAACTTCTTTCATGTTGGGATTCAGCCGTCTTTGTGCCTCTCGTGATGGTGTGCTACCTTCTTCAAGGTGGATCTTGTGCATACACACCGACGGATCTATCCCTTTTAGATCGGCTAATGTCCATCCAATTGCTCTTTTATAGTCCTTGAGTACTCCAATTAGTTCTTCTTCTTGCTTTTCTGACAAAGTTGCAGAGATTATCACCGGAAGTGTTTCAGATGGTCCCAGGAAAACATACTTAAGTGAATCAGGTAATCGCTTCAACTCAAGATTTGGTGGTTGCTCAATTGAAGGCATCAATTTGGGTTTTTCCACCACAGGTAATGGTTCAATTCGTGCCTTCCATGGCTTCTTCTCCTGAGACATTGAGATGGTGTTCATTTCCTCGAAATTTTGCTCAACACTTCCTCCCTCATCATAGATTGCCAGCAAGGCGGTTTCAAATTCCTCCTTGGTGAGCATCGAGGGAAGCGCTTCTTCAACCACTTCATCAACCTGGTCAATATAAAAGCAATCAACCTCTTCTTCGTTGGAAAATGGTTCATAGCATTGAACACATTCAATCTCACTTTCATATTTCCAAAGGAGACATCCATCACCCACATACGGCATTAATACGAGCATTAGCGATAGCAAGGAAAGGACGTCCAAGGATAATGGGGATTTGGTTTTCTGATTTGACTCGTTGTTCCATATCCAAAACAATAAAGTCCACAGGAAAGACAAATTTATCGATTCCTACCAAGGCGTCCTCGATGATACCCCTAGTCGCCTTTCGCACCTATCTGCTAATTGAAGTGTTACGCGATGGTTGCAATTCACCCAGCCTAATTTTTCAGATTACCATAGAATGGGATCAAGTTCACACTTGCTCCCAAATCTAAAAGTGCTCTTTCAATTGTTTGTCCACCAATAACACATGTAACAGTTGGGACTCCAGGGTCCTTAAGCTTTGGTGGCGCATTCAACTTCAGGATGGAACTGACTTGATTAGTCAGGAACACTTTTTTGGACACATGTGTACGTGTCTTCCTCTTTCGGGTGCATAAGTCCTTGAAGAACTTGGCGTACGCAGGAACTTGGTTAATGGCATCGAGCAAGGGAAGATTAATCTTTACTTGCTTAAACGTTTCAAGAATATCGTCCATTTTTGAAGGACCCTTCCCCAATCTGGATGGAGGTGTAAGGCACTCAGGGAATGGTGCCTTAGGTGTATGGGGATTTATTTCCATTGCTGGATCCACTTCAAGTTCCTGTCGAACATTTTGGGATTTTTGTTCTTCTTCTCTTTCTCTGGTTCTTCTTCCTTTTCATTTTTTTTTTCTTGACTTTAGATGGAATTTCAACTTGGTTGTCGATCACTCGACCACTTCTCAAGACCGTTACAGCCTTCAGCTGATGGCTAGTTGATGGCCCTTCACCAGATGGTGCGTGGCCTCATGGGTTGTTGATAGGTTGGCTAGGAAGCCTTCCCTCTTCTCTTTGACTCATTTGGTTAGCCAATTGCCCGATCGATCTTGCATTTTAGCCATAGGCTTGCGCTTGCATAGTTTGTTGTTGAGCTTGCGAGTTTGCATCAATTTTTCTTCAAAATCGAATTCCTTGAACTTGAAGCATTGGTTTGGTTGAAATTGATGTTGACGATGCTCGATAATATGGAATTCAAATTTTGTTGGAAATTCAATTTCGTTGGAAGTTAGAATTCGGGTGTGGATGAAGACCTTGTTGTCCACTTGATGTATTTGCTTTATCTTCTTTGGTTTCCTTGTCCGGTTTGACTTGATCCTCCCACCCTAAGTTAGGATGGTTTTCCACTCGATTGTAGGTGTTTGAATAAGGATTCCTATCTTGCCGTTGATATGACTGAGTCACATTAACTTGCTCCTGGGGATTTGATTCTTCGGGAAAAATCATCAGAGTGGTTGGACACTCGTTAGATGTGTGACCTTGATTCTCACAAACTGCACAAACAGTAGGGGCATTGAGGGTTTTAGCTTCTTTGAGTTGCAATCAACATATTCATTTGTTTTGACAACATATCCACTTTTGTTGACAACTCAGAGGTATTGTTGTTAACGTCAAACAACCCCTCTTTTGTCAACACATGAGACTTTGTTGATAAATCACGGTTAACACGTCCTAAAGTTTCGTTTTGCATTGAGGTTTGACTCAACCTTTCGAATAGAGTCCAAATTTCGTCATGCTCTTTTATGGAATAGGATCCTCCACACGATGCATTGACCATCGTCTTTCTTAGGATCGAGTCCATTGTAAAAACTACGAACTTGTTGCCATCTTGGAATATGATGATTAGGCGACTTCTAAGCAATTCCTTAAAACGCTCCCAACATTCGTGAAATGTTTGATGATTCTTGAGCATAAACCAGAATTTTCGGCGTAACTCGTTGGTTTTACTCATGGGAAAATATTTCTTTAAGAATTCACGTTTACCTTTCGGTCCAACTCGTGATGGATCTTGGTTCTAACGAATTAAACCACGATCTCGCCTTATCTCGCAAAGAGAAAGGAAAAAGTCTAATTTAGCTATTTAAATCGGTCACATTATGAACTCTAAACATTTTGCAAACCCCAACGAATTGATTAGGATGAGCATATTTTCATTACTCAATCCGTTAAAGATGGGCAACATTTGAATCATTGCCGATTTGAATTCAAAGTGATTCCCTGGAATGGGAGCATGAACAATACTATCTTGATCCTCGTAAGGACCAGGATCATAGTATTGTTCCAACGTTCGGGGTCCTTCTGGTGGTTCATAATGGTTTTCACCATTATTGTTGTTGTGTGCATTCCTTTCTCCTTCTCTTTGTCTTTGATCGGCCATAACTTCGGAGTTATTACGCAGAATCCGATTGCTTTTTCGATTTGTTTTACAAGCTCGCTCGATTTCCCGATCCAACGGTTGAAGAGTTGGGCGATGAGATCGGGTAAAGCTCATACACCAATGAACCAAAACAAAATAGACTCAAAACGCCACAGTTCGAAATTAATCAATTGATTTTTTCTTAATTTTTTTTTTTTTATTTTTTTACAATCGATCGATTGAAAAAGAGTGGGAAAAAAAATAAAATCAAATAATTCAATAGATTGAATTCCTAAAATCAATAGATTGATTTTATCAATTCAATAGATTGAATTCCCAGATTCAATAGATTGAATTTATAAATTCAATCGATTGAAATCCCAAAATCAATAAATTGAATTGTGGAACTCAATGAATTGAATATATCAATTCAATCGATTGAGAATGGGAACAACCACTAATGTCAATCAATCGATTGAACTGATAAGTTCAATTAATTGAAAGGACATTAAAATGCAAAACTCTGACTGACAAGCACAGTCAATCGATTGAAATTGATGCAAAAATCTGCACAGTCAATCGATTGAAATTGATGCAAAAATCTGACTGACAAGCACAGTCAATCGATTGAAATTGACAGGTCAATCGATTGATTAACAAACAGTGATGTACTTTATATTCCCACTAGAAATTTTGCAATCAACTCAGAACAGAAAAAATTGGGTTTTTTTTTTATTTTTTTAATATTTTTTTTTTTTATATATTTTTTTTAAATGAAACAGGGAAATGTGCACAGTTGAAAATCGATCGATTGATAAAAATCAATCGATTGATTAGCAACAAAGAATTTAATGAGATGCAATCTCCGCTTCTCAGTCAATCGATTGAATATGAAAAATCAATCGGTTGACTGGCAACTACAGAATAAAAATCTCCTTAAAAAAATAATAAAATTTCGTCATGATCCCGTGCGGCAAAACTTGATCGGTTTTAAAGTGTACCCTTGCAAGTGCACAAGTTCGATTGTAGCACGGCGAAATTAAGGGTGTCGAACCCACAGGGAAGCGCAAAATTAAATTAATTTTAAAGAGATTTCAAAAACCCAAGGAAGTACCAAGGGTGAGAGATTTCATTGTCAAGATTTACCACTACACAATGCAATAATCAAAAGAACTAAATCAAGCTATGCACGGATGAACTATGATTAAGAAATTAACAATGATGAAATGATCAAGGAGTTGCTAACCCTAGATTTATAACTTTTCTACAATCAACCACACAATTTCATGTTAAATCATTATACCATCATTTAACTACAAGAAAAACGAATCGATGAAAATGCAATTATTGATTCGGCATACCCTATCCGAACACTATGACGCATCCAATCACGGCATGCATCATGCGAAAGGCATAGCGTATCTCAAATTCGAAATCACAACCATAAGAATCAACCGCACGGCATCCTATATCGATCTACAAGATCGATCTAGGTGGAATAATTCGGTTATTGTCGCCGATCACACGGTTGACGACTATAAACGAGTATTCGATGATAACACAATGAAGCACACACTAAAAGCCGTACGATTCAATAATTCTAACAAGAAATTGTAAGCTTAAAAGTAAGTTAGTTACTCATCTAGGGGTCGCTTCCTCCTTGAACGAGGGGTTTAGCCGCTCATCCTTGATCCACACGCACAATGTAAATCGAAAGCCATCACAAAAATTGCTCTTTTATTTATCAACCGCTTGATCTTTTTGGAGAAGATCACAACCTTACACAGCTTTTATCTAAATATAAAACTAAAAATAAGAAAGAAAAAAAATTGCTAAAGGCCCTAAGAAAGTCTACGAGCAAAAGTCCCCCAAAACCCTAAACATCCATTGTTTAAATAGGGCCGGGCTAAAATTATTCCATATTGAATCAATAGATTGAATTTTGAAATCAATCGATTGAATTTGAATTCAATCGATTAATTCAAAATTCGAATTTTGGAGGGTTATTTCCATTCCCAAAATCAATCTATTGAATTTAAGGAATCCAATCGATTGATTTTCGAAAATCAATCTATTGGATTCAATCTATTGATTTTGGAAATCAATCTATTGAATTCCAAATTCAATCTATTGATTTTGACTCATTGCATTCCCAAAATCAATCTATTGATTTTGGAAATCAATCTATTGATTTTTGGGCAACTTTTTAAACTCAATCGATTGAGTTTCAAATCTCAATCGATTGAAATGGCATGTGACATATTTAACTCTCGAAACTGTGGCTAGACCAATCTGTCTTTTTCACGGATTTCAGTGCTTCCGCTGGCTCCATGGTTCAAAGTTCATATAGTCCCTTAATTTTATTCACTTAAGCTCTTTCAACATCCCACGGTCCGTAACACCTGAAACCACTAAAACTATACAACAGCCGTTAGAATGCCTTCATTGGATAGCTAAATGTTAGTATTTAGGGTACGAAATATAGTCATATTTCGACACAGATCAGGTTCCCTCGATGGTTTACTCTCATCTTCCATATGTATTTTGTGCATATATACTGATGGGTCAATCCCTTTTAAATCAGCTAGGGTCCATCTGATAGCCTCCTTGTGATCTTTAAGCACTTTCAACAAGTCATGCTCTTGTTCTTCCGACAATGTAGATGAAATTATCACTGGAAGTCGAGGTCCCAGAAAAGCATATTTGAAGGACTTAGGTAATGGTTTCAATTCCACAGTTGATGGCTGCTCAATTGATGGAGTCAGCTCGTCCTTTACCTCAATAGGTAATGGTTCTACCTTAGTCACTGTTTCACATAAGTTATCATCTGGACATGATAAACTCAACCTCGTCTCTTCTGACTACTTCCTTTCAGATCCTTTTTCTTCATAGATGGCCAACAAAGCATGGAATATGTTCAATCTAACCTTCATGTTCCCAAAAGAAACGTCCATGACTCCCGTTCGATAATTAATGCAAGTGTTGGCAGTGGCGAGAAACGGATGTCCAAGGATGATGGGGACTTGATTAATTGATTTAACATGTGATTTCATGTCTAAAACAACGAAGTCTACTGGAAAGACAAACTTGGCTATTCCAACCAAAACATCCTCGATAATACCCCTAGGTCTTCTTTCTGACCTATCGGCCAGTTGGAGTGTGACCGTCGTGGGTTTCAATTCACCCAATCCGAGTTTCTCATACATTGAGTATGAGATTAGATTAACACTTGCTCCCAAATCCAATAACGCTTTTCTAATTGGTTGCCCACCAATGACACATGGAACAGTTGGGACTCCAGGGCCTTTCAGTTTCTGTGAGGTTTCCAATTGCAATATCGAACTGACTTGATTAGTCAAGAACACTTTCTTTGAAATATGAGTACGTGCCTTTCTCTTACGAGTGCATAAATCTTTGAAAAATTTGGCATACTCAGGAACTTGTTTGATTGTTTCAAGTAATGGAAGATTTACCTTTACTTGCTTGAATGTTTTAAAGATTTCTTCCATTTTTGCCAATCCCTTGCCCATTCTGGATAGAGGAGTTAGGCATTCAGGGAATGGTGCCTTTGGGACATAAGGTGCAGATTCCAATTCCGATTCTTTTTCACATCCTTGTTGGACAGTTGGAGGAGACTCTTCCTCTATTACTTTTTCTTTTCCCTTCTCTCTTCCTTGCTCTTTCACTTTCTCTTTTCCGTTTTCTTTATCTTTTCTTATCTCTGATTCTTTCTCTTTCACTGCTTCTCTTTCTACATCAGCTTCCACAGGCATTTTCACTTGATTATCAACTTCTCGCCCACTTCTCAGCACCATAACAGCTTTCAACTATTGACTATTCGATGGTCCTTCATCTGGTGATGCTTGACCTCGAGTATTGTTAATAGGCTGGCTGGGAAGCCTACCTTCCTCTCGTTGACTCAGTTGATTGGCCAATTGACTGACTTGATCCATTATCATCTGCTGAAAAGATTGTATGCTTCGCATCACCTTTTCCTCTAAATCAGAATCTTTTGAAACGGTGGCCTGAGATTGATTAAAATTCTGATTTTTTCGATAATCAAAATTCGGATGGTAATAAGGAGGGTTCTGTTGGAAATTTGAATTCTGCTGTGGGCAGAAATTTTGCTGAAAATTTGGTTGAAAAGTTTGTTGTCCACTCATAGGATTGGATCTGAACTACTGATTCACCTGTCCGGTTTGGTTTGATCCTCCCCATCCTAAGTTGGGGTGATTTTTCCATTCCGGATTGTATGTGTTTGAGTACATGTTCCTACCTTGTCACTGATATGATTGAGTCAGATTCACCGCTTTTGAGGAGTAGGTTCATCAAGAAGAAATGACAAGGTGGTAGGGCACTCGTTAGCCATGTGACCTGGGTGGTCACAAATTGAACAAGCAGCGGGATTGATGGGACTCTTAGCTTGCTTAGTTGCAGCTAACAGCATGTTTATTTGCTTGGACAACATATCAACCTTTGTTGATAGATCTGAAGTGTTGTTACTGACATCAAATAATCCATTTCTGGTCAACACATGTGATTTTGTTGCCACATCCAAATTAGTTCGCTCCATTGTCACATTTTGGATTGAAGTTTGATATAACTTCTCAAACAATGCCCACAGCTCATCAGCCTCTTTCGTGGCACACGATCCTCCGCAAGATGCATCAACCATGCGTCTCTCTTCTGGAATCAGTCCATTGTAAAAACTTTGGACTTGTTGCTACCTTGGAATTTGATGATTTGGACAACTCTTAATCAATTCCTTAAAGCGTTCCCAACATTCATGAAATGTTTCTGTAGGTTGTTGGGAAAAGAACTGGATCTTCTGATGCAACTCAATGGTTTTGGTCATGGGAAAATATTTTTTAAGAAACTGACGGTGTAGCTCTGCCCAACTCTGAATAGATTGCGGTTCTAAGGAATAGAACCACGTTTTTGCCTTATCCCTTAAAGAGAAAGGAAAGAGTCGGAGTTTAGCTATCTCATCAGTGACATTGTGGACTCTGAACATTTTGCATACCCCAGTGAATTCATTTAGATGAACGTGCGGATTTTCATTTGCTAATCCATGGAAAATTGGTAGCATTTGGATCATTGCTGATTTGAATTCATAGTGGTTTCCCTGAATGGGAGCATGCATGATACATTGCTGATCCTCGTAAAAACTAGGATCATTATAATACTCCAATGTTCTAAGGCCCTCATCAAAGTTATTGTTCCTATTATTTCCATTATTTCCATTATTGACGTTCTCATTGTTGTTATTCTCATTTCTCTCTTGCCTTTGATCTGCCATGGCTTCAGTATGATAATACTGATTCCTCTGAATTCTACGATTCTCTTTACAAGATCTTTCGATCTCAAGATTAAACGGTTGCATATGCGGGTGATGAGATCGAGTAAAGCTCATGCACCACGCTCACATACAGGGTTGATGATTCCACAACAAACCCACAAATATCAGCTTCAATCGATTGAAGCAAAGATTCTCAATCGATTGACACAAGCGCACACAAATATTCAAACAGGGACTTGATCTATCAATCGATTGAAAGAGGGGTCTCAATCGATTGAGATTCACAAGTCAAATTCAGTCAGCACAGAAATTTCAGCTGAAATGGCCAGCAGCAGAGGCCTAGTTAATCGATTGGCAGATAAATGTCAATCGATTGAACTCTATAATGAACAGTAGCCAGTATCAGAAGAAAAGAATTTTTTATTTTTATTTTTAAAAAAAAATTTAATTAAAATTCGAATTTAAATTAAAGAAATTTTTTTTTTTTAATTTAAATTAAAATTCGAATTTAAATTAAACAATAATTTTTTTTTTTTAATTCGAATTTCAAAAATAAAAATTAAATTCAAAAATTAAAATATAAAATTTAAATTTCAAAACCTAAAGGCAATCCTATAAAATCTTACCTAAAAGAGAAGAAGAAGGAAAAGAATAAAAGATTCCTACCAATCCTAAAACAAGTAGTCCTACAAAAATTAATAACTAGATTTTAGAAAATCCTACAAGATATTTTCTAAAAGAGGAAGATAAGGAAAAAGAAACTCCTACAAAATCTAAATTAAGAAGTCTTAAAAATCTAAACTTCCTAAAAGAACTCCACAAAATCTTACCAAAGAGAAGAAAAATAAGGGAAAGAAGATTATACAAATCAAAAATCCAAATATTAATTTTTAAAATTCAAAAATCAAAATTCACACAAGAAAATCAAAATTTAATTTAGAAATTAAATTTCAAAAATTCTAATTGTAAAAATTTAAGTTCAAAAATCAAAAATCAACCTTTGAGTACCAAATTTCAAATTTCACATCTACAAACTTCCAAGTTTTCAGAATTAAAGATTTTTTTTTTTTTTTTTAAAACACTCAAAACACAAAAATCCATATCCGAATTAATCAAAATTTTGCTGATTTCCCCGGCAACGGCGCCAAAAACTTGATCGATTTTAAATGTAACCCTTGCAAGTGCACAAGATCTATTGCAGTATGGCAAGAACAAGGGTGTCGAACCCACAGGGAAACGTGAATTTTAATTAATTCTTTCAGAGATTAAAAAAACATCCCCAAGGAAGTACAAAGGGGCAGATTCAATTTACCAAAAATTTATCACACTTTTCCTAAATGCAAGAAAAATAAATTAATTAATCTAAACAACTAATTACTGATGAATCTAAGAATAATATTTAAATATGATCAAGGAATATGCTACCCCAGATTAGTACCCCTTTTCTATCATTAAAACCCACAGTTTCATTAAAGCCTCATTCACACCATCATTGGTCTATAGAGATGATTCGTAATAAAATATGATCATCAATCCGGCATACCCTATCTAAAAATAATGACTCAGCCTATCATTGCGGTATAAGTCATGTAAGAAGCATAGCGTAACTCATGATGTTTAAATAATAACAGAAGTACATAATCGCTCTGCAGCCTAGATCAGTCTGCAGGTCCAGATCCAGCGATTATAGCCGTTGATAAGCGCAATCAACGGTCATAATAAGCATTCAATATATTTTCAATAACACAAACTTTTAGCAAAACGATTCCATGATGATAATAATAGATTGCGGTATTAATCATAAAAAATTGCTACTTATCTGGGGATCGCATCTTCCCCAATCAACTGATTTAGCTGCTCATCTTTGGTGTATGATCTCCTTGTTCATTCAAAGTCATTCCTCTTTTCATTTCTTCCAAAAATCTTTGGTTACAATGTCTTTTCCTAAGTACAATCTATGAATGTAAAAGAAAGACAGTGCAAATGCTAAGTACAATCTACCCAGATCAATCCCTAGAAGAAGGAGAAAAGAAGAACTCTTGAAAACTGCCCAAAGGAGTATAAAACCAAAAATAATAATAATGAATAATAATCCCCAAAAAAACTCTTCTCTATATCTAACTATGAAAAAGAAAAGCTAAAACTAACTCTCTAATTATCTATCTCTAATTAATTCCCCACTCGAAGTGTTTGATCGGCTTTAAATAGCACCCACGTCGCAGAGGTCTCCCAGCCGCAAAGTCAGGGTCGATTAATCGACCCTATAGGGTCGATGCATCAACCCTACAAAAAGTCCTCAAAACCTGCTTTAAAATGTCAGTTCCGTGTCTGACAGCTTTTTTTCCTTGATTAACCGACCAAAAGGGTCGATGCATCGACCTCCCAGAAATTCGTGAATTTCGGTCCACTTTTGCATCAGACATGGCTTTGGTATTGTGGTCATAACTTTCTGTCCCGAACTCGGATTGAGGCGCTTCTTATGTTGTTGGAATGCTGACAGAAAGATCTACAACTTTTTTGTTTTGATAATTTCATAATTCGACTGACTTAAAGGTCCAAATTGAGCTGCAAGTTGTACCAAGTTCTCAATGACCCAAAGTTGCAGTGTTTTGACATTATTTTTAGAATGTTTGGGCTATTTTCTGCACTTGGCTTGTATTTACCTGAAACACTTTAAATCTAGTAAATCTCATCAGATAGCCTTCATCGGATAGCTAAATGTAGGTATTTAAGGGTGAAATATCATCATATTTCACTGCTCATCAGACATCCTTCGCGATACTGATATATAACAGTGATACCTATCGGTTTTTCAGCAAACCGATACGTATCAGTTCTGATACTCCCCGGTCCTCCAACTTCGCATCTGTATCGGCTGATACGAGCCCAATACGAATTAGGTTCGGCTGATGTGTATCGGGTTCAGCTGATATGTATCGGCCGATTCTTATTGGTCCTTCATAGACCGATATCCGATATCGAGTTTGACACCTTGATCCCAAACGATAAAGACTTCATTTTAGTTGGGGTCATGGATGAAAATTTCGGCCAAAACGCTTCGGTTTCGAACCCCACCGAAACGAAATTCCAAAATTTTCAATTAAAAATCGCGGCCTTCAAATTCTCGGCCAATAATTTAAAGTTATCAGCCGAAATTTTGGTCTAGCTCACAAGATTTTGGTCGAAATTTTGATCCATGCTCTAAGGTATGACATCTTATGCGATACCAATACATAACGACGATACGTATCAATTTTTCAGCAAACCGATACCTATCGGTTCTAATACTTCGCGGTCCCCCAACTTGGTATTGGTATCCGTATCGGTTGATACGGGCCTGCATCGGTCGATGCGTATCGGGTATCGACCGATACATATCGGTTTGCGCAGAGACCTTGCATTTTATTTTTTTAAAAGGGCCAAATTTCACACCTTCATCCAAATCAATAGACGTCATTTTAGTTGGGGTCCTGGATCAAAATTGCGGCTAAAACACACCAGTTTCGGACCCCCACCAAAACGAAATCCAGAAATTTTAGTCAAAATTTGCAGTCTTCAAATTCTCTGCCGATAATTTGAAGTAATCGACCAATACTTTGCTAATCACCTAATTATCTGCCGATATTTTGAAATCCGATAATTTTGGATTTAAAACAAAACAAAAAAAGGTATGGACACCGAAACTTCGACCTGGCCCATCACTTTGGTCTAGGATTTTCGGTCGAAATCCCGAAATTTTGGTGAAAATATCGGATTCAGATCCAACCAAACCAAACCAAACCAAAATTTTCACTTAAATGTCGGTGCCCAATGATTTTTTTGTTAAATACAAGAGATATTTTTAAAATTTACATTGTAACGGTTTATTCTACAAATAAACCGCTCTCACGTACATCCCACGTGCAAGGTCCACTAGTATATATATATATATATATATATATATATATATAGAGAGAGAGAGAGAGAGAGAGAGAGAGAGAGAATCCTAAAAAAATGTGATATTGTCCGTAATAACTGAGACAATGAGTAATCCTTAGGGAGATCACAGATCCAAATTTCATTCGACTCAACGTACTTGGAGAATACCCATCTAGCCCACAAAGTGTTTGGATTAATTTATAGGTTCTAAAACTATTTATCATGCCAGCATCATTCCAATCATCATTCCAATCTCTCAGTGTAGAAAAGAAGAAACATACAAATTTACGTGCTTCAGTTATTAATGTATCCAACATGCTAGAGCTAGGCCTTGCATATGGATTTTGATATTTATCGTTCGTTTAGATCTTTATTTTCTTTTAAGTTTATTCATGCGAATAAATTATCAAAGTTTGCTCTCTTTTTTTATCGTAATTCAGCTTTTGAGGTTGTTGGGACCTCGCCCTATTTGAAAAAGAAAAAAAAAAAAGATGGTTACGAGCATGCTAAAGTCAAGTACAGAGCATCCCTAATGAGAGTGTAGGATGGATGGACATTCTTCAAGCGCTTTCCAATTTGTAGTTTCATTTATATTTTTGTCTGCATTTGCCAAAATATGGGCATATGTTTTTAGGGTGCAAGAATAAAAATTGTTCATCCTTCTCTTGTTTAAATAATATAAGAAAAGTTTATCTATGTTAAAATATTATTATCGATATCTCTATTTGTACCAAACCTCTAAAAGCACCCACCTTTATGCGTGCAAACAAAAAAAAAAATCAATATTTACACTTTGGTGAAAAAAATAGTGAATTTTTAGGAGCACCCCTGTTTTAAATGAGCCCTCCTTTCCTCTTTTCCCACATTTGATCGAGCCCTCTTTGAAAGTGGTTCTCTCACAAACCTTAGCACAATTTAAAGCCAATTTTGTTTGGCAAATCCTTCGGTGCCCCTCTGGGACACCTCTACTTTTTTTTACCAGTTTCATTTTCGTGATTCATAGCATAATAACTAATCCTGTAATTTAATTGAGAAAAGTAGTCTTGAATCACTTAATAACTATTGAGAGGTTAGTAGGAACTAGTTAGGTACTTGAAGGATCAAGGGTATAGAAAAAATGAGTAACAAGTAAGTCTTGATGGTTAGTAGGAACTAGTTAGATTTAAATGCATAAGTCTTGATAATTAAAATTAGTCAAATGTAATCATAAAGATAGATTAAAGGAATAGAAAAGGGAAATAATTACTAAAGAAATGATTTGGAAGAACAGCCCGAAAAGGGGCTGAGTTCTGGCCAAATCGATTAATCGATTAATCGATTTTGGTCTAGAAGTTGAAAAAGCAAGGATGCTCGATTTCGATTAATCGATCTGGAAATCGATTAATCGATTTTGAGATTCGATTATCGACTAATCAACTGAGTACCTCCAGTGGCTGGGGAAATAACACTTTGGGAAATCGACTAATCGATTTGGGAAATCGATTAATCGATTTTGAATTTCGATTAATCGATTTGGGATCGACTAATCGATTTTGAATTTTCGACTACTCGATTTGAGAATCGATTTAACCATTTTGGGAAATTCGATTAATCGATTTGGGATCGATTAATCGATTTTGGGTTTCGATTAATCGATTTTGGGAATCAATTAATTGATTTAAGGTTCGATTAATCGATTTTGAGAGTCAATTAATCGATTTTGGCAGTTTCATTTGACTTCTTAATTGGACCTTGAGGTTCATGGAGGGTCTAGGACCTTCTCTATTACATATTTAGTAATATGTTACATGTGTTATGATATACCATAGGTGGTACGTGTGACAGCAAGCATAAGGAGCCGTGTGGGACCTTGATGCTTGGACCTTCAGAGACCTGAGGTAGAGAATACCTTGAACATGTACTTTAATTGCAAGAGCATGCATATAGTGATATAGAAATCAAATTGAAAATATTTTAACTATGTAAATCTTTGTGAAAAGGGTGCGTGTGTGACACCAAGAAAGTAAATCAGAATGAGACATCCCCATGGGATGAGAAGGTGATAAAGGCATCAGTGTGATGCGAGTAACTGAAACCAAGTAAGCTAATAAAAATGAGACATCCCCAGGAGATAAAAAAGTGATAAAAGCATCAGTGTGATACGAACAAATTAGACATCCCAGGGATGTAAGTAAGATTGGATAACTACTGATAAGGCCTACCTGATATAAAGTAGTACTTTTACACGGTAAATAACTATATGTAAAGCACATGATATTTTTGTTATTTAATATTTGAATAGAATACCCCACCGACGTGGCGGGATACCCACGACTGACTCGGCAGGATATCTGTGACCGGTACGGCGGCCAATCTGTACACCGGTACGAAGATTTATCCCTACACAGTAAGCACATTGGTGTGAAATTTTAATTATAATATTTTACTCGCAAGCGCACGAATCAGATTGTATATAGTGGGTGCGGAGTACGAGATTATTTCCACGATGACTATTTTGAAAGATCTAAAAAGATAAGACAGTAATCTCAGAAATCTACCAAGAACTAACAATGTAAAGACTCGTATTTTGAACCAGAGTTAGACTGACCCTGTGTGTGTATTCGGCTCAGCAACCGACGTCACCATTTGTTTTGGATTTTTATCTAGATGTGATTGTGCGGACAGATTTTAATTTAAAGCCCATTTGGACCCTCGTGCGAAAGTTGTGCACCGACCTCGGTGTAGCCGTTCAACACCGGACTTGAGTTTTAAAATTAGAAGTGTATAATACATAAGATGTGTGTGTGTGTTTTACTTTGTGAGCAATCCTATTATAAGAAGGAATTGCATTCCCATATTATACTAGGTTTTGTTAAGAGAGGATAGTTACCCAACCGTGTGAAACTCCTTCTTCTTTCTTCTTCAATCATCGTAGGAGATCGGTTTAGAAAACCTCCTTCTCTAGAACCCTCTTTGTTGAAAGCACTTAAACCTTAGAAAGAACTTGAATCAACCTTGGATTCGTAGTTGGCTATTGGGAGAGGTTGAGATCATTGGGGGCGTGTTGGAGTTGTCTCTGTGAACTCGTGGGATCGATCGCGGCGCGAATCGTTGAGGAAACCCGTCGGTTTCGTTCCGAAGCTCCATTCGCGTGACTCATTTCTAATCTAGGAATCCTTAGATTAAAGGTACGTTTTAATTAAACTTTTTGATTAAATCATTAGATTAGCCATGAGTTTTGCTTTGGGATGTATGGGTTTCAATTCGGGTGAAAATCAGCGAAATCGCGTCGTTGTAGCTCGCTCAAACGAGCTATTATCATCGCTCGAGCGAGGTATCACCGAACTCCTATATTGTCTTAGTATTTTAGTCATAACTTTTTATCCCGAACTCCGATTGAGACGATTCATTTTGCGTTGGAAAGCTAATAGAAAAATCTACAACTTTCATGTTTTGACCAACTCATGGATCAATCGTCTTGATGGTCAAAAATATATGAGAATGTTACATCAAATCGCTCGAGCGAGCTATTATCATCGCTCGAGCGAGGTATTGTCGAACTTCGACATTGCCTTGGTATTTTAGTCATAACTTTTTGTCCTGAACTCCGATTGAGACGATTTTTTTTTTGTTAGAAACCTAATAGAAAAATATACAACTTTTATGTTTTGACCAACTCATAGATCAATCTTCTTGACAGTCAAATATATATGAGAATGTTACGTTAAATTCTAGGATTTGCGCAACTTGCCTGTTTTGACTTGTTTTTGAGGAAACGCTTAAATAGGTCTATATTATTAGTAATTAGAGTTTATCTTAATGCATGAACGTATATTGTGATGTAGATTGAGGGCGAGAGGCCATCAATAGGACTTTGCTTGACTTCGCATTACTCCGAGTTTTGGTAGGAGAATCTCATCTTTACAGTATTTTATTTTAATTCGCATGGATATTTTGAATTAAAATCTTTAAACTTGCATATGCCATTGAAATCACATCTGTAAACTGAAATTGATATGAATGACTGAAAATCTAAATCTACCTGAATCCTGAAACCTGAATCTGCTTAAGCTCTGAAAATTTGAAATCAAGAACCTGAACTATGTATAAGAGACTTGCATCTGATTTATATTAGTATCTGCATTTGTTTTATGATTGACCTGAACGACCCTCAAAATTTACGAACAATTTCACGGCACAAGTTTCCCTCATTACGTGAGGGCTTGTTGCATCTGAAAAAGAGTTCATGAACGGCGATGGTAGGTAGGGGTTCCCATCGGCTATATTCCTGCTCTCGAGATATAGTTTACTCGGGAGGTATTTTAAGTTGAGGATTAAGTCATGAATTACTGAACTTTGCATATAGAAGTTAGAGAAACTAAGACACTAAAACACTCAGATTCTTGCTTGTTTTCACATTTAGAAATAAATCTTACATATGATTTACGCACCTAAATTGATTTATTATACGCTTATATGTTTGACAAGCTATATTACGATATTTGTTTTGAAACCATATTAGTTAAAGTAAAATCGTAGATGTCTTTCTTCTCTTGAGCTTTGTTGGTTAGCTCACTCACTATCGTCACGCGAGTTGTCTTGGCGTGACTATTATTTGTGAGGCGATCGACTACGTGCACGAGGAAGATCTTGAGGTTCCTCTGAGGAGTTTTCGATATAGAACTTACTGATTTTCTTATTTGTGGTGAGAGTTAGACTTGAATTTGTGGGCCCATTTTAGTTGGATACCATAGTTTTATATTTGACGTTGATTTCTGTTATGAGCCATGTTTAGATGATGGTCGGCCATCATCGGTGGTTCTTTACTTTTAATTGCTTCCGCATTTATTTTAGCTATGGATATTTATTACGCTTTACTCTGATATGTACCCTGTTTGTCCGGCTTATCGTTTATTCGATAGGTTGGCGAACCGGCCTTTCCTATACCTGAGGGATTGGAAAAGTCGGGTCGTCACAAACAGTACCCTACCAATATTATGATCTAGTTTTGTGAGATGACAATTTCTGACTACAAGCTAAAACTTAACTGATAATTCAAAAATAAAGGTAAAGATGAAGATACTAAATCCTCTCATATTTGGCCTGTTCTTCCCATAATATAAATCTAAGGATTAAATTATGAGATATACCATTGAAGAAAAATATCTTTTATGGAAGATAAATGGTCAAAACCCTGATAAGTTCCACGTTGCATCCCTGCAATCAGGACTTAACTTCATAGATAATTTTCATATATAGATCTGGGATCAAGGGCATGGCTCGGCACACTTGATCTCATATTTTAAATAAAAATCATCCCCAAAGTGGGTAAAAATTCCAACAAGAATTCCACTATAGATCTGAGATCAAGGGCATGGCTCGGCACACTTGATTTCAGATTAGAGAGTAATTAAGATAAACTTACCATTACAAATCTAAGATCCAGGGCATGGCTCAGCACACTCGATCCCAAATCATAATTGTAAGCAGATCCACACGATAAAAGCAAAAAGACCATATAACAATGATTGGGGTAAAATTACCGTCACAGATCTGAGATCCAGGGCATGGCTCGGCACACTCGATCCCAGTTAGTGGCGGGGATTTCATCCATTCGTGATAACACAACAACCATAAAATAAGATCTCAGATTTTAATCCTAGATTTATATTATTAGAAGTACATCCCTCGGATGGGAATCATTAGATCCCCATCCCTATGAATTTAGCCACACATGCTGTAATTAAATGACATAAATAAATAAGGAAGGAAAAATAACATCAATTTAATAAATTAAAAATACCTCAAACTTCAATAGAAAACTATTTGATCCACAAGTACGATGATCTTCAGAAACGAAATTAATAATGCTCTTTATTAATCTTTGAATGTAAAGTAGGAATCAACTGAACAAAAATAATAAACTGAATGAATGAATACTGAAAAGTTAAAGGAACAAAGCTCTCAAAAAGGAATAACAAAAACTCTCTATCTCTACGTCTAACTATGAAAAAGAAAAACTCTAATTCTCTAAAAATTAAATCCCCTAAAATTCCATTCAACTCGAAGTGTTGGTTCCGTGTTTAAATAGTTTCCCAGTAGCATAGGTGTCCCAGCTCGACAAGTCAGGGTCGATTAATCGACCCTATAGGGTCGATGCATCGACCCTCCAACAATCCCTAAAAATCTGCTTTAAAGATTCAATTCCATGTCAGACTACTTTTGTCCCTCGATTAATCGAGTAAAAGAGTCGATGCATCGACCTCCCAGATTTTCGTGAATTTCAGCCCACTTTTGCATCATACACTACTTTAGTATTTCAATCATATCTTTCTACTCCAAACTTGGATGGACATGATTCTTATAGTGTTGGAAAGCTGACAGAAAGATCTATAACTTTTGTGTTTTGGAAATTTCATAATTCAGACGTCTTGAAGGTCCAAATTGAGCTGTAAGTCACATCAAGTTCTCGATGACCCAAGGTTGCAGTGTTTTGACATTATTTTCAGAATTCTTGGGCTGTTTTTTGCACTTGGATTATATTTACCTGAAACACTTCAAATCTAATATTTCTCATCAGATAGCCTTCATTAGATAGCTAAATATAGGTATTTAAGGGTGAAATATCATCCTATTTCACTACTCATCACACATCCCAAGGATGTTGAGATGAGATTTAACCCCGCCGCCTATGAGAAAGGGGCTTGGGTAGTATTCTCAGGAAATATAAATAACAACTGTCTATTTAGATGACGATGAAGGGTATTTCATCAGGGCTCGATGCTATATTGCACGAGGACTACTTAAGGTGAAGATTTAAGTTTTACTTTAGGCCTAATCAGTGTAATTCATGAACAGTTGAGAATAAATGAAACATGCAAACCACCAATAAACTTCAAGGCATAATTGTCATCTTTTTAAACTATTTTTCCAGTAAATGCATAGATACATCATGCTTAGAATATCATGGAATATATGTGAGAGTTTGACTTATATGTTCATTGTGTTGTTCCCTATTGAGCTAGGATGTAGCTCACTCCTTTAGACTATACGTCGCAGGTCCAGTGCTAGCAGCGGCCGAGGCTTCAAGGGACGTGGATTCGGGTGATTCGGATTACGTGCCTGGGGACGAGTTGGAGCCCCCTCCTGAGGACTTCTTTTAGGAGATTCCGCTGAGTACTTTGAGAGAGTAAGTTTTGAGAGCTCATTGGTACGGCTTGGTATGTCAAGCATTTATTTTGATAAACAATATAATTAACTGATATATTCTTTTTGGCGAACCATATGAGGTGATCTGTTTATCACTGATGGCTCGGATCGGTTCTCTTTTCATGCAGTGGCATGAAAGTAGAACTGTCTTTTGAGTTTATACTTAGAGTAGTATTTTGCTTCCGCATCGTGTAGTTATTGTTCCATTTTGTCTTAATATTGCTTGTTATACCAATGTTCCATACATAGTCATGGGGCACGGCCTAGAGGATCGTGCTGATGGCACGGGTTTCGGGGTGCCGAAATTCAGGCTGTCATTGTTCCTTTTCAAGAATCTATTTTAAATCCTTGTGGGACCAACCTTGCACTTTGTACTCAATTACTACAACACGATTCGTGCACTTGTGAGTAAAATATAATTAAAATTTCACAACAAGTTTTTGGCATTGTTACCGAAGATTGCAAATAGAAAACTTTGAGAATTGAAAGTCAGTCTTAAGAATTTTCTAGACTTAAATCAATCTTTCTACTAGTCTTTAAAAAAAAAGTTTATTTTAAAAAGGTAAAAAAAAAATTATTTATTATATATATATATATGTATATAGATTGGGGCTATAGGTAAACTCTTATGTCAATGTATGGGTTCAATTCAGAATATTATCCTATATGTGAAAATCCGATGCACATTGCAACTATGTGTCCCCTTCACAAACCTAATCTCTACTCTGAACAACTCTACCCAAATCATGTTTGGAACACTTGTAACTGGCAGAATTAACCCAATGACATATGGGGGTTTAATCAACCTTCAATGTGTGATATGATGCCTTACTCTGATCAGAGTTCTTACCCCAACAACTTCTCTTATGAGTTTTCATATCAAATTCAATACTTTCAAGATATAGAATCATATGCACCAGCCCAAACTTCTTCTCCCTCTGAAGAATATTTAAAAAGTTACATGTACACCATAAATTAGACACTTTTTAGGTTAGAATTTCAAGTTAGTTAGTAGGCCACATGCTTGTAAAATGAAGATGAAATAGATGAGTCTTTTATTGACACTAATTAAAATGAAGAATATCTTCAAGAAGATCCCTCTGATTTTTTTCAAGAATATGAGCATGACCAATTAGTCACTACGCTCGAGACTAACACAACGAACATTGTGCTAGTGTGAGTGTAGGGAATAGAGAAAATGAAATTGAGCAATATTGATATCGAGGAAGGAATTGAGAATCAAAGTGAGTCGGGAGAGGTAAAAAACTGACACCCTTACAGCACCAAATAAGGGCGACATAACTTTTTCTAATGAATGTGAATTTAGTTTGGGGAGAAGGAGGAATTTCTAACCTATTGTTCATTTATTGAATATATTAAACAATCAACAAAAGGCTTAGAAAAGGCTAGTGGGTTTGAATTAGGAGTGTGATCCTGTGGATATAAAGTACAAGGTTGAGATTGAAAGATTAGAGGTGGACCATATTGGTGGAACTTGGGCACAACATAGGGGTGTAATCAAGTCTCTAATCAGAGAAATGTAGAGACAATTAAATAAGTCATTGATCCTTCTCAGAAAATTTTTCATGCATATTTAGGATCCTGGTGAACTCGCAATGTCATTACACCTTGTAGATTAGCTTCGCAGTTTTCTTTTCAAAAAATAAAATCTTCTTTGTCAATTTTCACGTCTATTCTTCTAATTGGTTGAATTCGGTACATAATCGATCGATCGATTATGAAAAAAAAAACTCAGTTGTCTGTCGCTCAGGTCTGAATCGATCCATCCATTTTCCAAATTGATCGATCGATTTTATACCCTGATTTGTGCAATTCTCGAACCCAAATCGATCGATTATGTCCGCAAGAGAGGGTCGATTTCTCGTAGTTTAGAAGGTTTCTATAACTTTCTTCCTTATTTTCCCCTTTGGACTCTTCTCTTTTACCAATTTCCTTTTAAGACTCTTTTTATTTTCCTTCATACTTTCCCTCTCCATCCCTCCTACCTTCGAATAATCATGGCTGGCATTCGATTCCACACTCGTTTCGTGCGTAAACTTATAGTTGTGTATATGAACCAGAGATAATACAGAACACTACAATTAGCTGTCAAAGACCAACAGCTAGTTGTGTCAAACAATGATGAGTAGTGAAATATGATGATATTTCACTCCTAAATACCTACATTTAGCTATCTGATGAAGGCTATCTAATGAAATTTACTAGATTTGAAGTATTTTAGGTAAATATAATTCAAGTGCAGAAAACAGCCCAAGAATTCGGAAAATAATGTCAAAACACTACAATTTTGGGTCATCGAGAACTTAGTAGGACTTGCAGCTTAATTTGAACCTTCAAGACGTCAGATTCACGAAATGTCTAAAATACAAATGTTGTAGAGCTCGTCGTCTTCTTTCCAACGCCGCATGAATCGCCTCAATCCGAGTTTGGGACAGAAAGTTATGGCCAGCATACCGAGGCAATGTCTGATGTAAAGTTGGACGGGAGTTCACGAAAATTGCTTTTAAATGTCAATCGATTGAGAACTAAGTGTCAATCGATTGACACATGAATACAACTTTGTCCCTACTTAAAAGTCAATCGATTGAGATTTAATTCTCAATCGATTGAGGTTATTAGGGTTAGGTTTGTTCGGCCATTATAAAAGGGAAGCTACAGCTTTGTAAAGGGGGATTCATTACTCATTATTAATTTTTTACTTTTTAGGGCTCTTCACTTTGGACTTTTTGAGATTTCTTTTCATCCTTCAAGGGTTCTTCTTTCTCCTTCTTCTAGGGTTTAATCTGGATAGATTGTACTTAGGATTTACATTATTTTCTTTTAAGCATAGATTATACTTAGGAGAAAGCATTGTAAACAAAGATCTTTTGGAAGAAATGAAAAGTGAAATGACTTTGAATGAACAAGGAGATCATACACCAAAGATGAGCGGCTAAATCAGTTGATGGAGAAAGATGCGATCCCCAGATAAGTAGCAATTTTTTATGATTAATACCGCAGTTAATTTATGTCATCATGGAATCGTTTTGCTAAAGTATGTGTGATTGAAAATATGTTGAATGCTTGTTATGACCGTTGATTGCGCGTATCAATGGCCGTAATCGCTAGATCTGGACCTACAGGCTGATCTAGGCTGCAGAGCGATTATGTATTTATTGTTGTAATCTAAATATCATGAGATACGCTATGCTTCTTACATGACTCATACCACAATGATAGGCTGGGTCATTATTTTTAGATAGGGTATGCCAGATTGATGATCACATTTTATTACGAATCAATTCTCTAGACGAATGATGGTGTGAATGATGCTTTAATGAAACTGTGGGTTTTAATAATAGAAAAGGGGTACTAATCTGGGATAGCATATTCCCTGATCTCATTTAAATATTATTCTTAGATTTATCAGTAATTAGTCGTTTAGATTAATTTATTTTTCTTGCATTTAAGAAAAGTGTGTTAAGTTTTTAGTAAAATTGAATTTGTCCTTTGGTACTTTCTTGGGGACGTTTTTAAATATTTGAAATAATTAATTAAAATTCACGTTTCCCTGTAGGTTCGACACCCTTGTTCTTACCTTACTGCAATAGATCTTGTGTATTTGCAAGGGTTACACTTTAAAATCGATCAAGTTTTTGGCGCCGTTGCCGGGAAAACTACGAAATTGTGATTAATTCGGATTAGGGATTTGTGTGATTTTAGCAGTCAATCGATTGAGAATTCTTCCTCAATTGATTGATCCTATTCTGTGGTTGTGAAAGCTGCCTTGTCAATCGATTGACACAAAAGAGTCAATCGATTGACAATTATCAGTAGTATAAAATAAATAAATAAATAAAAATAAAAAATCAAAAAAATAATAATAATCTTTAATTATGAAATTTTGAAAGTTTGTGGATTGTGAAATCTGGAATTTGGTGCTCAAAAGTTGATTTTTGATTTTCGAACTTAAATTTTTGCAACTAGAATTCTTGAAATTTAATTTCTAAACTAAATTTTGATTTTCTTGTGTGAATTTTGATTTTTGAATTTTAAAAAATTAATATTTGAATTTTTGATTTGCAAAATCTTCTTTCCCTTATTTTTCTCCTCTTTGGTAAGATTTTGTGGAGTTCTTTTAGGAAGTAGAAATTTTTAGGACTTCTTATTTTAGATTTTGTAGGAGTTTCTTTTTCCTTATCTTTCTCTTTAGAAAATATCTTGTAGGATTTTATTTTTATTTTTAATTCTAGTTATTAATTTTTGTAGGACTACTTGCTTTAAGATTTGTAGGAATCTTTTTATTCTCTCCCTTATTTTTCTCTTGTAGGTTAGATTTTGTAGGATTCCTTTAGTTTTTGAAATTCTTATCTTAATCTTGATTTTCGAATTTAATTTTTATTTTTGAAATTCGAATATAAAAAAAAAAAAAATTAAATTCAAATTTTAATTTAATTAATTTATAAAAAAATAAAAAAATAAAAAATAAAAAATAAAAAATAAAAAATAAAAAATAAAATAAAATAAAATAAATAATAATAATAATAATAAAATAAAATTCTTTTCCTTCTGATATTGGCTACTGTTTATCATAGACTCAATCGATTGAACATTCACTGTCAATCGATTGAGACTGGGATATCATTCTCTATGAATTCTCAGGTTTCTTTCAATCTATTGGCACTCCTCTGTCAATCGATTGATAAAGCTCTGTTGATTGCCATCCTAGCTGCAAATTCTGTGTTGACTTGCTTTGACTCTCTGAACCTCAATCGATTGAAAACAATTCTTCAATCGATTGACTGATAAAGTCATTTCTTTGAATATTTGTGTGTGCTTTGTGTCAATCGATTGAAACCTTTGCTTCAATCGATTGAGCCTGATAATTGTGGGTTTGTTGTGGAATCACCAATCCTTATTGTGAGCGTTGGTGCATGAGCTTTACTCGATCTCATCACCCGCATCTGCAATCGTTTAATCTTGAGATCGAACGATCTTGTAGAGAGAATCGTAGAATCCAGAGAAATCAGTATCATCCTACTAAAACTATAGCAGAACAAAGAAATGGAAATAATCAGAACAATAATAATGAAAATAATGGGAACAATAATCATGGTGAGAGCCCAAGAACATTGGAATATTATAATGATCTTAATTTTTACGAGGATCAAGATAGTATCATGCATGCCCCCATCCCAGGGAACCATTACGAATTCAAATCCGCGATGATTCAAATGTTACCAATTTATCATGGATTGTCAAACGAAAATCCACATGTTCATTTGAACGAGTTCATTACAGTGTATAAAATGTTCCATGTGCATAATGTGACCGACGAAACAGCTAAGCTGCGACTCTTTCCTTTCTCTTTAAGAGATAAGGTAAAAACTTGGTTCTAATCCTTAGAACCACAATCTATTCAGAGTTGGGCAGAGCTACACCGTCAGTTTCTTAAAAAATACTTTCCCATGACCAAAATCATTGAGTTGCGTCAGAAGATCCAGTTCTTTTCCCAACAATCTACAGAAACATTTCATGAATGTTGGGAACGCTTTAAGGAATTGATTAAGAGTTGTCCAAATCATCAACTGCCAAGGTGGCAGCAGGTCCAGAGTTTTTACAATGGACTAATTCCTGAAGAGAGACGCATGGTTGATGCATCTTGCGGAGGATCGTGTGCCACGAAAGAGGCTGATGAGCTGTGGGCATTGTTTGAGAAGTTATATCAAACTTCGATACAAAGTGAGACATTGGGGCGAACTAACTTGAATTTGGCACCTAAATCTCATATGTTGACAAAAGATGGATTGTATGATGTCAACAATAATACCTCTGATTTATCAACAAAGGTTGATATGTTGTCCAAGCAAATAAACGTGTTGTTAGCTGCGACCAAGCAAGCTAAAGCTCCTATCACCCCCACTGTGTGTTCAATCTGTGACCACCCAGGTCACATGGCTAATGAGTGCCCTACTACATTGTCATTCTTCCCTGATGAGCCTACTCCTCAAGAGCAGGTCAATGTGACTCAATCTTATCAGCGGCAGGGTAGAAACATGTACTCAAATACCTATAATCCGGAATGGAAAAATCACCCCAACTTAGGATGGGGTGGATCGAACCAAACTGGTCAGGTAAATCAGCAGTACATAGCCAACACAATGGGTGGACAACAAAACTTTCGCCCACAACAGAATTTCCAGCAGAATTCTAATATCCAACAGAATTCCAATTTCTAGCAGAATGCTCCGTATTATCATCCAAATTTTGAGTACCGAAAAAATCAGAATCTTAATCAATCTCATACCAGCACTTCGAAAGATTCTGATCTGGAAGAAAAGGTGATGCGAAGCATGCAATCTTTTCAGCAGATGATAATGGACCAAGTCAGTGAATTGACCAATCAACTGAGTCAAAGAGAGGAAGGTAGGCTTCCCAGCCAACCCATCAACAATCCTCGAGGCCAAGCACCGCATGATGAAGGACCATCAAATAGTCAACAGTTGAAAGCTGTTACGGTGCTGAGAAGTGGGCGAGAGGTTGATAATCAAGTGGAAATGCCTGTGGACGCTGATGAAGAAAAAGCAGCGAATGAGAAAGAAAAAGAATCAGAGAAAAGAAAAGAGAAGGGAAAAGAAATAGTAATAGAGAAAGAGAAAGAGCAAGGAAGAGAGAAGGGAAAAGAAAAAGTAATAGAGAAAGAGTCTCCTCCAACCGTCCAACAAGGACGTGAAAGAGAACCGGAACTTGAATCTCCATCTTATGTCCCTAAGGCACCATTCCCTGAATGCCTAACTCCTCCATCTAGAATGGGAAAGGGACCGGCAAAAATGGAAGAAATCTTTGAAACATTCAAGCAAGTAAAGATAAATCTTCCATTACTTGAGACAATCAAACAAGTTCCTGAGTATGCCAAGTTTTTCAAAGATTTATGCACTCGTAAGAGAAAGGCGCGTACTCATGTTTCAAAGAAAGTGTTCCTGACAAATCAAGCCAGCTCAATATTGCAATTGGAAACCCCACAGAAACTAAAAGACCCTGGAGTCCCAACTGTTCCATGTGTCATTGGTGGACAACCAATTGGAAAGGCATTATTGGATTTGGGAGCAAGTGTTAATCTAATCTCATACTCAGTGTACGAGAAACTCGGATTGGGAGAGTTAAAACCCACGACGGTCACACTCCAACTGGCAGATAGATCAGAAAGAAAACCTAGGAGTATTATCGAGGATGTTTTAGTTGGAATAGACAAGTTTGTCTTTCCAGTGGACTTCGTTGTTTTAGACATGGAACCACCTGTTAAATCAATTAATCAAGTCTCCATCATCCTTGGACGTCTGTTTCTCGCCACTGCAAACGCTTGCATTAATTGTCGAACGGGAGTCATGGACGTTTCTTTTGGGAACATGAAGGTTAGATTGAGCATATTTCATGTAATGAACCATTTCCCTAACGAGGATGAGGTCGAATGTTTTTACATCAATCAGATGGATGAAGTGGTGGATGAAACATTACCATCAATGCTCACGAAAGAAGAATTTGAAACTGCTTTGTTAGCCATCTATGAAGAAAAAGGATATGAAAGGAAGCAGTCAGAAGGGACGAGATCGAGTTTATCATGTCCTGATGATAACCTATGTGAAACTGTGACTAAGGTAGAACCATTACCTACTGAGGTAAAGGATGTGCTGACTCCATCAATTAAGCAACCACCAACTGTGGAATTGAAACAGTTGCCAGAGTCGCTCAAGTACGCTTTTCTGGGGCCACGAGAAACGTTTCCGGTGATAATTTCATCCACATTGTCAGAAGAACAAGAGCATAACCTGTTGAACGTACTTAAAGAGCACAAGGAGGCCATCGGATAGACCTTAGCTGATTTAAAAGAGATTGACCCATCAATATGTTTGCACAAAATACATCTGGAAGATGATAGTACACCATCGAGAGAACCGTAGAGGCGACTTAATCCGAACAAGCAAGAAGTTATTTTAAAGGAAATCATTAAATTACTCGATGCTGGAATCATCTATCCGATCTCTGATAGTGAATGGGTAAGTCCAGTCCAAATCATTCCGAAAAAGTCCGAAATCACTGTGAAAGAAACTACTGAAGGAGAATTAGTCCCTACTCGCGAAACTACTGGGTGGCGTGTCTGCATTGATTATAAAAAATTAAACACAGCTACCAGAAAGGATCATTTTCCCCTTCCATTCATTGATCAAATCCTTGAGAAGTTAGCAGGACAAGAGTTTTATTGCTTTCTTGATGGTTATTCGGGATATAATCAAGTGCCCATTTTTCCACCTGATCAAGAGAAAATGACATTCACGTGCCCTTACGGTACGTTTGCATATCGAAGGATGCCGTTCGTCCTATGTAATGCACTTGCTACTTTCCAACGATGTATGTTGGCCATATTTTCGGATATGATTAACAAATTCATCGAGGTGTGATGTGACTTTTAATTGTGATATTTTACTCGCAAGCGCACGAATCGGATTGTATATAGTGGGTGCGGAGTACGAGATCGTTCCCACGAGGACTAATTTTGAAAGATCTAAAAAGACAAGACAATAATTCAAGAAATTCACTAAGATCTAACAGTATTCTACCAGTCTTATGATTTAATCTTGTGAGATGACAATTACTGACTACAAACTAAAATTCAGTTGATATTTCAAAAATAAAGGTAAAGATGAAGATACTAAATCCTCCCATTTTTGGTCCGTTCTTCCCGTAATATAAATCTACAGATTAAACTATGAGATATACCATTGAAGAAAAATATCTTTTATGGAAGATAAATGGTCAACACCCCAATAGGTTTCACGTTGCATCCCTATAATCAGGACTTAGATGATTTTCATATATAGATCTGGGATCAAGGGCATGGCTCGGCACACTTGATCTCAGGTTCAAATAAAAATCATCCCTAAAGTGGGTGAAAATTCTAACAAGAATACCACCATAGATCTGAAATCAAGGGCATGGCTCGGCACACTTGATTTCAGATTAGGGAGTAATTAAGATAAAATTACCATTATAGATCCAAGATCCAGGGCATGGCTCGGCACACTCGATCCCGGATCATAATCGTAATTATATCCACACGATGAAAGCAAAAAGACCATATAACAATGATTGGGTAAAATTACCGGCATAGATCTGAGATCTCGGGCATGACTCGGCACACGCGATCCCAGTTAGTGGCGGGGATTTCATCCGTTCTTGATAGCACAATAATCATAAAATAAGATCTCATATTTTAATCCTAAATTTATATTATTAAAAGTACATCCCTCAGATGGAAATCATTAGATCCCCATCCTTATGAATTTAGCCACACCTATTGCAATTAAATGATATAAATAAATAAGGAAGAGAAAATAACATTAATTTAATGAATTAAAAATACCTCAACTTCAAAAGAAATTACCTTGATCCAAAAGTACGATAGTCTTCAGAAACGAGAATAATGTAGGAATAAACTTGAGCAAAAATATAATAAACTGGAGGAATGAGTACTGAAAATTAAAGGAACAAAGCTCTCAAAAAGGAATAAATAAAAACTCCCTATTTCTATGTCTAACTATGAAAAAGAAAAGCAAAAAACTAAAACTCTAATCTCCTATCTCCCTAATTTTCTAATTCTCCCTCGAAGTGTTTGAGTCACTTTAAATAGATTCTCGGTCGCAGAAGTCTCCCCAGCCGCCAATTTAGGGTCGATTAATCGACCCAATAGGGTCGATGCATCGACCCTACAAAAGAGGCTCAAAATTAGCTTTAAAGTAGTCAATTCCGTGTCAGAATCTCCTTCTCCTCGATTAATCGACCAAAAGGGTCGATGCATCGACCCCCAGAAATCCGTAAATTTTAGCACACTTTTTATATCAGATATTGCTTCGGTATTTCAGCCATAACGTTTTATCCCGAACTCGGATTGAGGTGCTTCGTATACTGTTGGAAAGCTGACGAAAAGATCTACAACTTTTGTGTTTTGACAATTTTATAATTTAGCTGTCTTGAAGGTCCAAATGTAGCCGCAAGTCGCACTAAGTTCTCGATGACCCAAAGTTACAGTGTTCTGACATTATTTTCAGAATTCTTGGGCTGTTTTCCACACTTGGCTTGTATTTACCTAAAACACTTCAAATCTAATAATTCTCATTAGATAGCCTTCATCGGACAGCTAAATATAGGTATTTAGGGGTGAAACATCATCATATTTCAGTACTCATCAAGGTGTTCATGAACGATTTCTCTGTTTTTGGGAATACGTTTGGTTCTTGTTTGAATCACCTTTCACAAGTGTTGCAATGTTGTGTGGATTCCAAACTTGTGCTTAGCTGGGAAAAGAGCCATTTTATGATTCAACAAGAAATTATTCTCAGGCATATTATTTCAAAGAAAGGAATTGAAGATGATAAGGCCAAAATTGACTTAATTGCCAATTTGCCACCACCAAAGAATGTTCGACAAATTCGATCATTTTTGGGTCATGCAGGATTTTATAGAAGATTCATTAAAGATTTTAGCAAGGTGGCTAAACCATTGTGCACTTTGCTTGGCAAAGATGTTCCTTTTGACTTCGATGAGGATTGCATGAAAGCATTTTTGAAATTGCGCGAGCTCTTATCAAATGCACCGATAATCCAACCACCGGATTATTCTGTCATTCGAACTCATGTGCGATGCATCTGATTACATGATCGGAGCTGTCTTAGGGCAAAGGGTGAACAAATTACCTCACGTGATCTATTATGCCAGTAAGACATTGATCAATGCACAGCTTAACTACACCACCACTGAGAAAGAATTGTTAGCTATGGTGTATGCTGTCGATAAATTTCGATCTTATCTGCTTGGATAAAAAATAGTGGTCTTTTCATACCACTCTATATTGAAATATTTGCTGGCAAAGAAGGATGTCAAACCAAGATTGATCCGCTGGATCCTGCTACTTCAAGAGTTCAATTTCGAAATCAAAGATAAAAAGGGAGTAGAGAATGTTGTGGCTGATCACTTGTCTCGCATTTTGCCTGAAGAATCTTCTGCACCTGAACCTATCCGGGGCACTTTTTCGGATGAACAATTGATGGAAATTGATGTAACATGAACAAAAGTTTCGTGGTTTGCCAACATCGTGAATTATCTGGTCACTGACAGAATCCCTACTGAATGGGGTAAGAATGATAAGCATCTCCTTTTCTCCCAGGTAAAATACTATTTCTGGGATGAACCACGATTATTCAAAATCTGTTCAGATCAAATCATCAGGAGATGTGTACCAGAAGAAGAGCAACTAAGCGTCATGAATTTCTGCCATGCTAGAGCCTGTGGAGGCCATTTCGGAGGACAGAAGACCGCATAGAAAATCCTTCAAAGCGGATTCTACTGTCCCTCCATCTTTCGTGACGCCGCTCAATTTTGCAAAGAATGCCAACGATGTCAACAGCTGGGAAACATTTCAAGAAGAAATATGATGCTCCTTAATCCGATTTTAATTGTTGAAATTTTTTATGTTTGGGGGATTGACTTCATGGGTCCTTTTCCCCCATCCTTCGGGTATTCATATATCTTTGTGGCTGTTGATTATGTCTCCAAATGGATTGAAGTTGTGGCAACCCGTTCGAATGACCACAAAGTGGTGGCCAAATTTCTGAAGGAAAATATCTTTAACAGATTCAGGTTTCCACAGGCGATCATTAGTGATGGCAGTTTGCACTTCTGCAACGGCCATTTTGCGACTTTAATGAAGAAATACGGCGTTAACCACAAGGTGGCAACGCCGTATCATCCGCAAACTAGTGGTTAGGTGGAAGTGTCGAACCGAGAGATTAAACAAATTTTAAAAAAGACGGTGCAACCTGATAGAAGAGACTGGTCGAACTGGTTATCTGATGCTCTCTGGGCATATTGTACCGCCTTCAAGACACCAATTGGAATGTCTCCGTTCAGAATTGTCTACGGGAAAGCATGCCATCTTCCTGTTGAATTGGAGCATAAGGCATTTTGGGCTATCAAAAGATTTAAATTTGATATGCAAGCGGCAGGATCAAATCGAAGGCTACAGCTGAGTGAATTGGAAAAACTACGCTACGATGCGTATGAAAACTCCAGGATGTACAAAGAAAGGTATAAGAAGCTGCATGATGAGTCAATCTCTCGGAAAGAATTCCACATTGGACAAAAGGTTTGGCTGTTTAATTCAAGACTAAAACTCCACCCGGGAAAACTGAAATCTAGATGGGAAGGCCCGTTTCAGGTTGTTTCTATTAGTGTGCATGGTGCGATTGAGATCCGCAATCTCAAGGACAATCGAGTTTTCAAAGTGAATGGGCAACGTCTTAAACTGATATTTCAGCCAAGCACCCAGTGTAAGATTGAGGCGATGCACCTCCGCGACCCAGATATTTTATCAATGAAAAGGTCGAGCTGTCGACACTTAAACTCAGCGCTTCCAGGGAGGCAACCCAGTGTGTTTTATTTATTTTTGTTTTAATTTTTATTTTTGTTAGAATCGTTCCAAATCTCCTACACCGAGCATCACTACTGATATCGAGATAATTGATGGGATTCTGTCTCCACCTCCCCCATCTCCATCTCTTACCGCCGCCTCCACACCTCCATCCATACCATTGGCGGTGACTCATCAATTTCTACTCGAACTCTGGGAGAAATTGTTCCATGTGCCGAAGAACATCAATTTCAGTGAACCAAGGTGGATGGGCCCGCCTACCATTGATTAAAGGAGTTGGACTCAGGTTTAGTTTAGGATTTAGGATTTAGGATTTCTCTTTTCGTATGTTTAGTTCTAGAATATTAGTTTTTAATTTAGTTTAGGTTGTTTTTAATTTCCAAATTAGTGTAGTCACATTACCTTCAATCTATTTTTGGTCATGTTCTAATTTGATGCACATATTTCCTGTACCTGATCTTTGTATTGAGGTACTTTTCAACAGGTTTGGGGGTGCCTACTTATTTCAAACAATGAGGGCATTGTCATTTTTCGGTTTGGGGGTATGGTTATCTATCTTGCGTCATTTTTTTTTTATATTTAAAAAAAAAAAAAAAAAAAAAAATTTTTAATTTGGAACCATCATACATGATTTACTTTGCAATAGTTTTCAAACTTTAGTTGATGATGCATGTGAATTTAATTTTGAGAATATTGATGTCATATTTTGATTACTTGTATCTAGGATGATGAAGCTTAATGTGATAATTTGTGAATGACTCTGAAATTCATGCTTAGAATTTTTGCACTTATATCAAGCTAAGACTTAGAAACCGATGAACTGTTTTAAACATTGAATCTTAGGTTCTTATTGGAGACTAAACCCGGTAAGCTTTAGAGCTAATTTCCCGTCATTGATGAGTGAATACATAAACTCGGAATTTTCTTTGAATACGAATTATTTTGCATAATCTCATACATTTTATTTTGGCTTGTGACTTTGCATGATATCAAATTCATATTATTGTGTTAGAACATACTGTATATCTACTCAAGACAAATAGGCAAGGTTATCATCTTTTAAGGAAATGATTGAAGGCCATCTTTGGCTCGTTTGTGCTTAGAATACCCCACCTCATATCAATTTATCCTTCTAGTACCCCTTTAAGCCTATTGGAAAATTTATCTTTATACATTCTTTGATAAGCCACGTTAACCTTTAAGCCTTCACCATTTCTGAAAATTTAGCTTTACCCTTCTTATTTCTGAGAAATTAGGAACGAGGGATAAAAATGAACGAAAAGAGAGTAAGTGGAGAGATACTGAGTTGTGGTGTTTACTGAGAGTGTATGGTAAAAATATAAAAGAAAAAGGGGGGAGAAAAAGAAAAAGAAAATTATGAAAAATATGAGGTGCTTCAAGAAAAGGAAATTCAAAAGAAGAAGAAAGTTGAGAAAAATAGAAAAATAGTGAGAGATTAGAAAAGAAAAAAAAAAGAGATAGAAAAATCAAAAGTTTGTTTCTTTTCCAATTTCTCAGAAATTTTGAATTCCAACTTCCAATTCTTTCTTACCCTTTCCTGAGCCCCGTTACAACCCTACAAAAGACCTTCATGATCCAATCTTGCATCGGTAACTGCCTTGTGGAGAGTAAATATGTGATACTTATGACACTTGATATGACATGCTTAGGATATACAAGTATCTGTTCTCATGAGATTTATTTTTGTTCATTGATTACATCGTGTTTCATTTATCATGTGAGACATTTTTTCTTGTTTTGTATTGATCTTTCACATGTGTGCAAAAACTTACCCATCATTGGAGTGATTTTATTTTGAGAGTATACCTAAAGTGAGGATTGAGTCAACACATGAGATCTGATTATTTATTGTTTAAATTGGTTCCGAGATGGATGAATCTTAATTTTGGTATGCACACACTTCACGTTTAGGCATGAATGAATGGGTTATCTAACAATTTGAGCATTAAATTAATTTGAATGGATACTAGCATGATTGACATGACATTAATATTTAAGATTGATGATTCACATATTGAAACAATTAATGTTTTTATTTTTGAATAGTATATATGTTATAAAAAAATTTAAAAAAAAAAAAAAATATCATGTTTTGAAAACTCAATTTTGCCAATGATTTAAAATTTTTGGAAGTTTGTAGGTAACTTTACTGTAAACCCTCAAGAGACACAACTCCTCCACTAGGGATCACCTAGGGGTTTAAAGGCTTGTTGCACATGCCAAGTGCAATCGTGCTCCCTACGAAAGTGGCATTTATTTTCTTTAGTTTGCTTTGCTCGAGGACTAGCAAAGTGTAGGTTTAGGGGTGTGATGAGTAGTGAAATATGATGATATTTTACCCCTAAATACCTACATTTAGCTATCCGATGAAGGCTATCTAATGAGATTTACTAGATTTGAAGTGTTTCAGGTAAATATAATCCAAGTACAGAAAAGAGCCCAAGATTTCTGAAAATAACATCAAACACTGTAATTTTGGGTCATCGAGAACTTAGTGGGACTTTCAGCTCAATTTTTACTTTCAAGACGTCAGATTCACAAAATGTCTAAAACACAAACATTGTAGAGCTTGTCGGCTTCTTTCCAACGCCATAAGAATCGCATCAATCCGAGTTCATGACAGAAAGTTATGACCAAAATACCGAGACAGCGTTTGATGTAAAGTTGGACGGGAGTTCACGAAAATTGCTTTTAGATGTTAATCAATTGAGGACTAAGTGTCAATCGATTGACACATGAATACAACTTTGTCCCTACTTAAAAGTCAATCGATTGAGATTTAATTCTCAATCGATTGAGATTTAATTCTCAATTGATTGAAGTTATTAGGATTAGGTTTGTTCGGCCATTATAAAAGGGAAGCTACGGCTTTGTAAAGGGGGATTCATTACTCATTATTAATTGTTTACTTTTTAGGGCTCTTCACTTTGGACTTTTTGGGATTTCTTTTCATCCTTCAAGGGTTCTTCTTTCTCCTTCTTCTAGGGTTTGATCTGGATAGATTATACTTAGGATTTATATTATTTTCTTTTAAGCATAGATTGTACTTAGGAGAAAGCATTGTAAACAAAGATCTTTTGGAATAAATGAAAAGTGGAATGACTTTGAATGAACAAGGAGATTATATGTGACAGCCCGGATTTCGGCACCCCGAAACCCGTGCCATCAGCACGATCATCTTGACCGTGCCCCTTAGCCAAGCACGGAACACTGGTATATCAAGCATGCAATAGAATAATAACGAAATTTCTGAATTTAAATCTATACTAAGCAACTCCCCAAAAGACTATTCTACCCTCATGCCTCTGCATGAATGGAGAACCGATCCGAACCATCGATGATAGCAATCATCACGGATGGTTCGTCCCAAAAGAATAATCCCAACTCCTTATATACATGGTTTAAACAAAATCAAAGCTTGACATACCAAGCCGTACAAAACTCTCTCAAAAAGCCCTCAAAGTGGCACAACGGAGTCCTCTAGAAGAAGTCCTCAGGAGGTGGCTCCAACTCTTCGCCGGCCGCAAGGTCCGACTCACCGGGGTCAGCGTCTCCTGAAGCCTCGGCAGCTGCTAGTAGTGGACCTGCGACGTATAGTCTATAGGGTGAGCTACATCCTAGCTCAATAGGGAACAAACACAGTTGAACATATAAATTATTACTCACATATATTCCATGATATGCCATGCATGATGTGTCTATGCAGTTATTGATGAAAATAGTTAAAAAGCATTTCGTTTCTTGTTGATTACTTATGTTTTCATTTACTCATGAATGATGCTGAAAAGGCCTAAAGCAAAACTTAAACTTTCAACTTAAGTAGTCCCCGAGCAATATAGCATCGAGCCCCGATGAGATACCCTTCATCGTCATCTATATAGACAGTTTTAACGTATTCACAGAATACCATATAGTACCAAGCCCCTTTCACAGGGATTGGCGGTGAGTTTCACTTGTCTCAATCCAACACCACAGGGTGTGCTTACTATGTCGGATAAGCCTCACTTGCGGCCTACGGTTTCGCCGCCGTATCGGTCACGGATATCCTGTCGTGTCAGTCGTGGATATCCCGCCACGTCGGTGGGGTAACCTATCAAACCTCAAATAATAAAAATATTGGTGCCTTACATATAGTTATTCACCATGTAAGTGTGCTATCTTATATCAGTTAGGCCCTATCAAACATGATTCAATCATTGGATACATCCCTGGGATGTATCCATTCACTTGCATCACACCTGATGCTCTCATCTCTTTACTTCTTCATCCCCTGGGGATGGCTCATTATAATTACTCTTATTGATGTCACACGCACACACACTTTTCACAATTCTTAAGCAAATAAACATTTGAATTGAATTCTATATCACTACATACATGCTCTTATAAAATAAAGTACATGTTCAAGGTGTTCCCTACCTCAAGTCTTTGTTTGATCAATGCATCAAGGTCCCACGTGGCTCCTTGCGCACTAGTTCACACGTACCACCTATGGTACCACATAACAGGTGAAACACATCACAAAGGATGCAATAAAGAAGGTCTAAGACCCTCCAAGAATCTTAAAGTCAAACTCAAAAGTCAACATAACTTATCTCAGTCGATTAATCGAACTCCAAAATCGATTAATCGAATCTGATTCGATTAATCGATTTCCAAAATCGATTAATCGAAAGTCAATATCGATTAATCGATTCTCAAATCGATTAATCGAGATTTTTATTCGATTAATCGAATCCTAATTCGATTAATCGAAATTCTCTGTTCCCAAGTCGATTCTCAATTCGAGTAATCGAGTTCCTAAAATCGATTAATCGATCCCAAATCGATTAATCGAAAATTGAAATCGATTAATCGAAATCCCATTTCGATTAGTCGATTTTTCCAAGTCATTTCCTCTAGCCCCCTGGGGTCCACTGGAGGTTCCCAGTCGATTAATCGATACCCAAATCGATTAATCGAAATCCAAAGTCGATTAATCGAATTCCAATTCGATTAATCGAAATCGGGTTCCTCTGACATTTCAACTTCCTGGCCAATTTCGATTAATCGAAACCCAATTTCGATTAATCGAAATTGTCAGATTCAGCCCTTCTCGAGCTGTTCTTTCCAATCTTTTTTCATACTTTTTCCTCTATTTTTCTAAACTAATATCCTATGATTTAAACCATTTTCAACTACAATTTAGCCTCTACGATCTATGCATCTTATTCACAAAATTTTACCTTGAATCAATCTCAAATTGATTTCAAATCTATGGTTGGAAAGGCTAGGGTTCCAGCTTTGCTTTTAGCGGATCCCTCGCGTCGAATCCGGCGTTTATTGCTTGAATCTCCCTTCCTCAACTAGCATTCACTCCTTGCATTAATCACTCTCTTTACTCTCTCTCTCTTCTTTACTCCTCTCTCAACAACCCAAAAACACACATTTAGGGTTATTAAACCCTTTTATCTCTCTCCTAGTTTGTGTGTTGAACACATGCACCTCAATAGGTGTATGTGACTTTAGATTTTCAACACACACCACATTGCTACACAACCCATCACATCACATTCACTCATCACACTCTATGCTAATTGTCGAACTCCTAATTGGTCAAACCTGTGACCGATCGGGCACGGATCCCGAGGTCATAGTTTAGCGTGATTTTTCGGGCTATTACATTATACACTAAAGATGAGAGGCTAAATCAGTTGATCGGGAAAGATGCGATCCCCAGATAAGTAACAATTTTTTATGATTAATACCGTAGTTAATTTATGTCATCATGGAATCATTTTGCTAAAGTATGTGTGATTGAAAATATGTTGAATGCTTGTTATGACCGTTGATTGCGCGTATCAACGGCCGTAATCACTAGATCTGGACCTGCAGGCTGATCTAGGCTACAGAGCGATTATGTATTTATTGTTCTGATCTAAGCATCATGAGATACGCTATGCTTCTTACATGACTCATACCGCAATGATAGGCTGAGTCATTGTTTTTAGATAGGGTATGCCGGATTGATGATCACATTTTATTACGAATCAATTCTCTAGACGAATGATGGTGTGAATGATGCTTTAATGAAACTGTGGGTTTTAATGATAGAAAAGGGGTACTAATCTGGGGTAGCATATTCCCTGATCTCATTTAAATATTGTTCTTAAATTTATCAGTAATTAGTCGTTTAGATTAATTTATTTTTCTTGCATTTAAGAAAAGTGTGTTAAGTTTTTGGTAAAATTGAATTTGCCCTTTGGTACTTCCTTGGGGACGTTTTTAAATCTTTGAAAGAATTAATTAAAATTTACGTTTCCCTGTAGGTTCGACACCCTTGTTCTTGCCATACTGCAATAGATCTTGTACACTTGCAAGGGTTACACTTTAAAATCGATCAAACAACACAGAGACTCAGCAAAAAATTGAAAACATAGCCACAACTCGCTATGCGATAGCCACAACTCGTTGTGTCAAATGAAACAGAACACCAACAAAAAAAGTCCAACCATAGCTCCTTGTTGGTAAACAACAGCTCGCTATGAAACAAAAAAGAAATGACAGTGAAAAACGAAACAAATAACCAATAAAAAAAAATAAAGAAAACTTAGCAGCAGCTCGCTTTGGTTGTATCACAACGAGCTGTCAAGGATTTTTATTTATTTTTAACATAAAGGAAAAGCTCACAAAGAACACACAATTTAAAAATTGGTTGTCGATATCATATGATGATTTGATGCATAAAAAAAATCAACAGAATTGAGTGGCTATTCGATTAATTCTAATTTAATCTAAAGATTATGCATGCACCAACAATCACCACAACGCAATATTTACGTGGAAACCCAATCACTGGGAAAAATAACAGGACCAAAGTCCACAAACCAAATCCACTATAAAATTAAATAATTATACGAAATTTTGAATGACATACTGAATAAATGCGCATGCCCTATTAAACCCCCATGCAATCCAACTTCCTATCACAGGCCGTCTCTATAACCTTCAAATTTGAATGTTCTCCTCTACCGTTGATGAATGCACAACGATCCACCTTGAGATCCATAAGGCTATTAATCACACACCCTAATATCTAGGGCACTAAACACTCAACGTACTTGGGCAAATTAACAAGAAGAAAATGGAGGAAGGAAAACCTTTTGAGTAAACAATTTTAACAAATCACTAGCTTTCAAAAGGAGGAAGATAATGTTTTAGGGCTAACACTCAAGGAAGAAGAAGCATCACTCACTTGCTTCGCTTGCATCATATTTTCAAAACCTTTTTATTAAAACCCTAAAACTGCTCAAGAGGATTGTTCAAGTCAATGTCTAAAAAGCTACTTTTTATTTACAAAAAGAACAAGAGTGATGTAAGGCTTAGTCGCGAGGAATCACAGCTAGCTGTGATTAGTGACAATGAGTTGTGACCACAACTCAATGTGCATATCACTGTGGCTCGTTGTGGGAGTAACAACTAGTTGTGGTCAAATTCACAACTCACAGTGGTTATTGATGCAGAATGCAACGACAGCTAGCTATGGACACTGGAACATAATAAAGTTATAGCTAGCTATGGACATCACCACTGAAAATAAACATCGTCTCCTCTCCCCTACCCTTCACTTTAACTTTTCAGAAGATCAATTTTTTCTCCTCCAAAAATGGCTCTTCAAATGAAAACCCTTCCCTTCCCGAAAAATAGCTTAACCCAGCCCTAAAACACACAAATTGCCCCTAACGTCGAAGATGTCTCCACCAAAGGTAAAAACCAAACAAATTGATTAGCATTTGATTTCTATGAATTTTATTTATTTATTCAGTGACAGAACTCAAAAGTCGGACCGAGAAGTACTTCAAGGGGGACAAAGAGGCATTGCCATCGATCATGGAAGTGATCCTAGTGAGGCGGTTGTTGGGGAAGCATGAAGAGACTGACGATGAGCTTATCGAAGAGTTGCGGTTCATGCCGCTGACTGGCGTTGGAGACGCAAAAGTTGAGTTCGATTTCGAAGAGCTTTATTAGACGAACGAGGAAATTTATAATTTATACAATGTCAAACAGTCTGTGGAGAAAAAGATGATGCAAGATGAGTACTTCAATATGAATGACAAGAAGTATGATGAAATAATCAAGGAGGCGACAGAAAAAGGGTTTTTGAAGGATACCAGAGAGTGCGAACAAATTCTAGAGGACATGCTCATCTGGGATAAGCTCCTCCCGAGTATTGGATGGTTCAATTTTTTCATGGGTTCTCTTTTGGATTGATTTTACTTCAAATTAAATGGAATGCCAAATGGAGATTTGACTCTGTTTACGGTAGAAATTGCTGACCATGCGGCAGTGGTGCCACATGGAGCACATTTTTTGTATGATTTCAGCTTATTCAAGTGGCAAGACGACATATAAACTAAATTCAGCCACAAAAAACCCCATTGGAAGGACGTGGTCCAAATTGAACACTTTAATATTGACTCTAGGCTCAATATGAACAACGGTCCATATTATTGAAGTGCCTGGGAATCTAAATTCGAGTGCTCTAATGGGCACGATGTTTAGGCTAACACCTGTTCAAATGACGGTGTTTAGGTTAACACTTGTTCAAATGATGCTCAAATGATGTCTTACCACTTGGACAACTTAGGAGAATATGAAGGGTTAGGAGGATACATGCACTTTGCCATAATTTCAAAAGAGTTAGATAGTAATGGATACAAATTTTAAGAGACTACATAAATATGGATAAGAATTTAAGTGATGGAAACTAAATGGTCATCCATCATAATAAATTTATTTACAACAAGGATTTTAAATACTAAAAAATGGAGAGTATTTCTTAATGACTGAAACATCCCATGAATACACGGGCCCACGAACGGGTGGTCGTACCTCCATAAACCGATATTGATGTTGTTTTCCCAAAATACCCATCGGTATATAGATAAATGGCATCATGCGAATTAGCATTAGGTGGAAAATATGAAAATGCCCTTCCGGAGTTCTTGAAGGTCACTCGAAGGGGTAAAGGCAGGCAGGGGCACCATCCGGAGCTCTCGAAGGTTACTATTGGAAATTGGAACCGTCCAACACTCACATTTCAGAGCTCTTGAAACTAATTGTTGGAATTTGGAACCGTCCGACACTGACATTACTTGCACATGCTTTTCAATTGATTAAAATATTAATGGTATTTTTTTTAAGAACCTAAGTTACCCTTGTGGTTGAACCTGAGCTGGGTATTAAAGTTCAAACCCTTTAACAAAATTTATACCTTAAACCCTTTTACAAAACCACTTTACCCTCGTGCTTGGAGTCGAAGAGGAGACCAACAGACAAACAAAGCGAAGAGCAACCTCAATGGAGATTGTAAACTTGTATTCGAGGAGACGAAGAGAAATCATAGATCTTCTCCGCTTTGACTATTGTCACTACTCGAAAATTCTACCCCATCACGAGAGACTAGAATTTCGAGTTATGACCAGCACGCATCCCATATACGCTAAGCAGACATACACCTAATCAGAGTTCTCGCGCTATAATGGTTCCACGAAATCCGTGAAAGCCCACAAATAAAGGTGAAATATAAAAGCAATCATAAATACTAAATAAATGCGATAAAAATCTAGGTAAACACCAGTAAAAGAAAATAAATGTCGAAGACAAATTTGATAAAAGATAACATCGAGTCGATAATAATGATATCAAGCGAACTCAATACCGAGCCTAAAATGTCAATAATCGGTGTCCGGACGAAATCCGTGAAAGCCCACAAATAAAGATGGAATATAAAAGCGATCATAAATACTAAATAAATGCGATAAAAATTTATGTAAACACCAGTAAAAAAAAAAAAATGTCGGAGTCAAATTCGACAAAAGAAAATATCGAGTCGATAATAATGATATCAAGCGAACTCAATATCGAGTCTAAAATGTCAATAACCGGTGTTCGGATCAAAATCAGCACCGTGGTCCTCCTGATATTTTGTAACGTCGCCCTCCCAAGGCTCCTGATACTCAATGTCCACGGGATTAATGAAATCGGTGTCGACAGGATCAGGATAGTCGACGTTTACTCTACCAGTGTAATCACCTGCAACTGTTAGATTGTCATAGGATGAGTTTACTCAGTCATGTAAACTCAGTGGATATACCACCAATCCACCTCATATTACTTAGGTGCATTGTAGTTGCATCAGGTGAGTGATAAATATAATATAACAAAGGATTCTGAAAGAAGAAAAGACAATCATGTATATATTATAGAACTCATATCATACATAGATGTATAACTATGATCAAGACACTCATATCCTAACGTATCTTACCATATCTCATAACATACCATATCTTATTATTCTCGCACATACGCCTGTACATTGCATGAGTGTAACTTACATACTTATAAATCCTAAACGACCTATGTCATAGTCGCTGCTTGAGCTACCATGTGAGAGCCACTATAGTATTATACCACTATATCATAACGCCCCCATATTATACCCATATTCCTCCATCCAACCTAATGGAGAGGCATAATGGCCAAACATAACTCATAACATACTCATTCTCATACACATAATATCTCCCAAAGGCCTATCTTGGTTGAAAGACATTATTGCCCTTATGGTGGCTATGCAAGGAACGCCACGTACAGAGACATATGTTCTTAATCTTTTGTTGACCTATACGGCGGTCTCTTATTATCATACTCATAACTTATCTTATCTCACACTTATATCTTATCATACTCTTACAACTTACTTCTACGACAAACTATAGTGGGGTAATTTTTCTAAATCACGCTTCCCAAAAAAAATATTTCATAGTAACCTGGATGTACTTCATGTGGCAGCCCATACTATCATAGAGGATTGCATCCGTACATAGATGCCAATATTCTGAATTTCACGTGACCGTAAAAGAAACTTCACTACAGTTAATGCCCAAGGCTCGAATCTCATATCTTATCCTTTCGTATTAAAATTCGGGGTGATAGGGTCACCGTATATGCTACCATATACAAGGTTACACTAAATTCGCACTCACCCTACTCGTCATGAGTCTCATACCACCATGAGTTGTAAGATATGTGAATACGATATATTCCTCGCTTCGATACCATCTCAGCGAATCATCACGCCCAAGCGTAGACATGATCTTTTACACTCTCGTACATATTCCCTAGCTTACTCATAACTCATATAACGTGATTAGAAGCAAACACAGAAATATCATGCATACAAGAATATTTATGTCGGATTTTATTATGTTTGTACATATAATTTATTTATACCTCATCTCAATATACTATAGGATATAGTAGTTAAAGTGTGATTTCGATGACTTGAAGGTCAGAGTTTGATTTTCACGAGTTATCAAATTTCTAACACTTCATGTTATCAAGGTGGTCGCTTTGAAGTGCATTATGGCCATCAATCGAAATATCGTGTAATTAAAGTATGTTAAGTTTTGGTCATGCAAGTGAAGTTACAAGATAAAAACAATATTAATAAAAGTTGTCTGTTCGGACACAATTCGATCGATCGGTTTTGGAATCCATTGATCGGGGATATAATATATAAATTGCATAGTTCTGGTCAAAATCGATTGATCGGGGATGAGATACGATCGTTCGATAATAAAGGTTAGTGAGCCTTTATAACTTCCTGAACGGAAACACTTAATAGAGAAATAATATTTCCTTTATCTATTTTTAAAGTAAGTTATATGATTATTATAATATAATACTTTAAGTGTCAGTAACTTAACTTCTATATATTAATATAATAATATTACATTATATATTTATTATATAGTAGCACTCAAGTGTTTAAGAGCTTATATATTATATAATAATATTACCTTACATAATTATTATATTATAATATCCAAGTGTCACTAGTTTTGGGTAAATATTTTCATAGATATTAAATGGTTTTTATTTTATACACGATTGTTAACTTGGCGCCAACCCTCCTCTATAACTAGGGCTTGGGGTCGGTAACATGAAGTTAAATCATAATATGATCAAAAGTCAATAAATTGTATGGCAGATTCGCGCATCTAACTATCACATATATCTATATTCAATGTATGCTGCTAATAAGTGATTTTTTGACCAAAGAGATTAAAATTGGAAAAGCCAAAAGAAACGCCACTTTTTTCCCTACCCCTTTGCCTTTCTACTTATGTTCGGCCTTTAGTCACCGACACATGTGAGTTAAATAGTGGGGCAACTTTAGTAGGTTATAATGCAATATAGTATTATAATATAATATAAAAAAGAAAGCAATGATTTGAGTAGATTATAATGTAATATAATATTATAATATAATATAATATAAAGAAGGAAAGTAATGATTACAAGAGGTATTATACAGATTATTTTATTAGGTAAAAAAAAAGGGTTATAATATAATATAATAAAACATCCTATAATATAATCTATTATTATATTATTATAATTCAATCCAAGCAAATAGAGATGCATATAAAAAAAATCACATCAATTATCATGAAGCATGACAATGAGGAAGAGTAAAAAAAAGGAAACAAAATTGAAAGTATAGAGACTTTGTGTATCGTTGAACCGAGCAAGCGGCTATATCTTAACATTAATGAGTTTACAATTTTACCCCTGATTAAATAATAAGGGTAAAAACAAAACTGAATGTGTAGAAAAATATTAAACGAACCAAATAAGACGTCATCAATCGATCGACCAATGAGATTTCTGAATGGGTAGGGTTCCAGAAAATATAATATTTAAAATAAAAAATAATAACGAGAATATAATCAAAATCAAATCACAATTAGATTTAGCCATATATTCAATTCTAAAATAATATTATCTATAAATAAATTTAGGGTTTATTTTAATAGTCCGTCGATACGAGATCGAACGTATCATACGCAATGTGATCTGAGAAGTACGGGATGGATTGAAATATACTCACCTCTTAAAGCATGACTAGCAGATCTATGACGATTAAGATGATAGAAATTAGCGTCTACGTGATGGCCCGCCCACGATTTTATCTTCTTCTCCCACCTCGATCTTGATGGCGGAAAAATAAACTACGACGATTCTTGTGAAAAAATACACAATAATTTTAGGGAAGAGATTAAGATATTTTACTTTAGAAGAGGGCGGGTACGTGGAGAAAGAGTTGTGACGGCTAGAGTTTTTAAGAGTAAGAAATAAAGAGACGACTAGTAGGATTTTCTTAAAAGAAGAAAAGTGAAAAGAGTTGTCCGTGCATTAATCTTAAATAGAGTTCTCTTAATTAATAGGTTAGGTTCCGGTGTGGAGCACTAACACTATGCTTGAAACAAAACACATCTAACATCACAAATTTATTTTAAAAAAAATTAGGGTCATTAATTTCTCCCCCCCCTCCCCCTTATAATATTTTTGTCTTAAAAAATTACGTAAATGAGGCGATGAGCTCGGGGTACTTCTCTATAATCTCAGCTTTTCATCAAAAGTCAACGATTCAAAGTTAACAAAAAATCAGGGTCATTACATTCTCCCCTCCTTAAAAAAAAAATTCGTCCTAAAAATTAGGCATTGATTATAAACTAATATCATCATTTCTTTGTTAATCTCAAATCACCTGCAAAATTTCTATATTTTCAACAACTAATATTTGATATCATCAAGGTAGGGTCCCTCTCTCTTTATAATGGCGAGCGACTCTAATTCATCAATTTATAAAATAATCTGATTTGATGTCACAAATTTCTCCGAATGTGTGGTATGTCAAATTTTAGTCGGATATTCACTTGATCCAATTATTGCAGTCATTTCTAATATAACCTAGAATCAACTATTCATATAGTTGGCATCTCAAATTACCTAGAATCTTAAATAGTCAAATCTTCAATAATTTATTTATCTAATTTCTCTTTAATTTTACGAAAGTTTCATCTACTATTTCTCAATCCTTATAGATCATTTCTAATATTTCTCACAAGTTCCTAACTATATAAGTTATTCTTAAATAAATCTTTAAATACGAAATTGAACCTTAGGATCTTCTATCATCAATAATCGAACTTCCTTGAAACCAATAAGTCCTCAAAAGATCTAAAGTATGAGATCTATCTAAATCATTATAACCTCAATCAACATATTGTACTTACATAACCCATACAGTTCTCAAGGAAGTAGAGTCTGAGCTCTAATACCACTCTATCACAACCCGAAATTCTATTCCACCCCGAGAGCCTAAAATTTTGAGTTATGACCCGCACGCATCCCAGATACGTTAGACGCACATACACCTAATCAGAGTTCTCATGCCATAATAGTTCCACGAAATTCGTGAAAGCCCACAAATAAAAGTGGAATATAAAAGCGATCATAAATACTAAATAAATGCGATAAAAATCTAGGTAAACACCAATAAAAGAAAATAAATGTCAGAGACAAATCCGATAAAAGAAAATATCGAGCCGATAATAATGATATCAAACGAACTCAATACTGAGTCTAAAATGTCAATAATCGGTGTCCGGATCAAAATTAGCACCGTGGTCCTCCTGATATTCTGCAGCGTCGCCCTCACAAGACTCCTGATACTCAATGTGTGCGGGATCAATGAAATCGTCGTCTGTAGGATCAGGATAGTCAGTGTTTACTCTACCAATATAATCACCTATAACTGTTAGATTATTGTGGGATGAGTTTACTCAGTCACGTAAACTCAGTGGATACACCACCAATCCATCTCATACTACTCAAGTGCATTGTGGGTGAATAAGGTGACTGATAAACATAATATAACAAAAGATTATGAAAAAAGAAAAGACAATCATGTATATATCATATAACTCATATCATACATAGATGCATGACCATGATCTAAACACTCATATGCTAACGTACCTTACCATATCTTATAACATACTATATTTTATTATTATCTCAGATACATTTGTACATCGTATGAGCGTAATTAACATACTCATAAATCATAAATTACTTGTGCCAGAGTCGCTATTCGAGCTACCATATGAGGGTCATCATAGCATCAAAAAAAAAGATAGGGTTGCTATATTCTCCCTCCCTTATAATATTTTCGTCCTCGAAAATTACGTAAATATGGCGATGAGCTCAGGGTACTTTTGCATAATCTTAACTTCTCATCAAAAGTTAGCGATTCAACACTAACAAAAAATCAGGGTTGTTACAATTATGCTATATATTTTGATGAAGAAGGAAGAAAACTCGTGTGGATTGATTCTATGGTTTCAGAGATGATCTCAGTGATACTAGGGATTCAGGCGGCACAGCTCCCATTTCGATCACATCACAAGATTCATTTTTTTTGCTTATTAATTTTTTAATTATTATTATGATTAAGAGAATAGTTGATTTGATGGAGCTTTGAAGCTCTAATAATGGTCTTCAATGGAGTTGGTGAGCATAAGTGAAGGAGATGGGTCATTTTTTTTGTATAAAAGATGCTAGACTAGGTTTGGTGAAGGTGGAGAGCATGATGGTTTTAGAATTTGGTGGTTTCACTTTGATGATATGATAATGAGACATCCTTTCTTGGTGGCTGCTACTAACCCCACACTAAATATTGAATCTCCCCTATTAAGAATAGCTGACAATCGTTTTTTGCTTTGAATTAGACGATGGAGGTTGTTTTTTGTTTCGATCTTTTCGCAAACTGATCTTGAGATTATTGTCTTATCATTAGATGGAGAATTTTTATTTCACATGCTACACTCGGTGGCAAAAATCCTCTTGTTGTTATAGTGACAAATTTTGCCGAAATTCAGCGAAATGGGGGCCTCTCAAAATTTTCGTCGAAATTTCGATAATTTTATTATTTTTCGTAGAATTTCAGTAAATTTTTGATAATTTCAATAAATTTCGATAATTATACCCCACACTCTACAATGCAATTTATAGCCCCAAAAAAAAAACTTGCAACCTCTCAAGAGTTAAAACTTGAAAGAGTCAAAACCCATCGAGAGGGTTTCTGTTGAGAACTTCAGATTTGAGAAACCCTAAACCCTAAATCTATCGAGCCCCACCTCGCGCTACCGTCCCATCCAGTGATCCGGCGAACACACAGGTAGAAAAGGTCAACGACCCCCACCTCTCGCCGTCGACCGCAGTCCCTATTCTTCATCTTTTTTATTTTTTCTTCTTCTTCTCAAGGTTTTATTTTTAATTTCTTTTGGGAAACGTCAATGAAGACGAAGCTGCAACGTCCGACAAACCTCCGAAGCTCTGAACCCACACAAGTGTGTTAATAATTTTTTATACTTTTTTTTTTCAATTTTTCAATGGAGCTATTTTTTTTTTTTTTAAACAAATGGGGCATTTTAAAACCAACTGAGACTTTATTTCCAATCAGCATCAATCCATTATATATATATATATATATATATATATATATATATATATATATAATATATTTTTTTTGATAATTAACCAACAACCCATCCTTAAGTGTGGAGAAGTGAAAAAAAAATTTGATCTGAGTATAAAAATGTATTTCACATGGGTTTGTGATTAGAAAATAGAATCTTTCTTATTTATTGAATTATTGGTCTATTTTAATGGGTTTATTTTGACGTATGTAGTGAAAATTCTATTTGAATTTTTTTGTTAGTATTGTTTTTCTTATTTCCCATTTATCTAATTGATTTTTTGTTTGACTTATTGTATTTTGATGGTCTTCCAATATTTTATTTAGTTATTTTTATTTTTTGTCTTTTCAATGTGTTATCACTTTCCCTTTTGAGTGACATTGCAAAAGGTTTACTTGAATCCTGTATCAATTCTTATGTGTTTAATTTTTAATTTTATTTTTTTTTGGCTGATAGTAATCTCATTCACACACCCATTATATATTTAAAAATAGTTTTTAAATTTTAAATATGATAATATATATTTTAGTCATTTTTTAAAAATATTAAATATATATTTTTAATTTTCAAAAATTTTCTTAAAATTTTATAAAAATTAATCCTGAAATGTACCGAGAGGATTCCCCACCAAAAAATTGCTGAAAATGAAATTTATCCTTTGCTTGCCGCTACGAAAACTAATTGCGAGGAAACTTTTCTCGATGGACATCCATCCACAACGTCAAGCAATAATAACCCGGCTAGATCTTTGGTTTGTGCGAGCGGATTTGGGCCACCTATAAAAGGCAATTAACGGTCTAGGTCTAGAGAGGGAGAGAGAAAAAGTTAATATAAAATTTAAGGTGCAATTTTCTTTTTTATTTTAGGTGCAATCACATCACATGAAGAGAGAGTGCAAGGACAAATAGTAATGGCTCTCCTCACATTTTCAGAGCAGCAAGTCTAGAGAGGGATCGAGAGTTGCTAAACCCCTTAAAACCCCAAAACCCTAGGGATGCAAAAACTACTGAAACACGCCCCATTCTGCGCTCGCTATGTCCTCTATCCATCACCACCGAAATTAAACACCGTCTCCTCTCCCCTACCCTTCACTTCAACTTTTCAGAAGATCAATTTTTTCTCCTCCGAAAACGGCTCTTCAAAGGAAACCCCTTCCCTTCCCGAAAACAGCTTAACGCAACCCCAAAACACACAAATTGCCCCTAACGTCGAAGATGTCTCCACCAAAGGTAAAAAACAAACAAATTGATTAGCATTCGATTTCTAGGGTTCGCTTCTTGAATTTTATTTATTAATTCGGTGACAGAATTCAAAAGTCGAATCGAGAAATACTTCAAGGGGGACGAAGAGGCACTGCCGTCGATCATGGAAGCGATACTGGCGAGACGGTTGTCGGGGAAGCATGAAGAGACCGACGATGAGCTTATGGAGGAGTTGCGGTTCATGCCGCTGACTGATGTTAAAGATGCAGAAATCGAGTCCGATTTCGAAGAGCTTTATCAGACGGACGAGGAGATCGATAATTTATACAATGCCAGACAGTATGTGGAGAAAAAGATGATGCAAGATGAGTACTTCAATATGAATGATAAGAAGTATGATGAAATGATCAAGGAGGCGACGGAGAAAGGGTTTTTGAAGGATACCGGAGAGTGCGAACGGATTCTAGAGGACATGCTCAGCTGGGATAAGCTCCTCCCTGGTATTTGATGTTTTAATTTTTCCATGTCTTCTTTTGTGGATTGGTTTTACTTCAAATTAAATGGAATGCCAAATGGAGATTTGACTATGTTTATGTAGAACTTCTTGACCATGTGGCAGTGGTGCCACTTGTAGCACATTTTTTGTATGAATTCAGCTTATTCAAGTGGTAAGACGTCATATAAGCTAAATTCAGCCCCAAAAATCCCCATTGGAAGGACACGGTCCAAGTTGAACACTTTAACATTGACTCTTGGTTCAATATGAACAACGGTCTGGTCTATATTATTGAAGTGCCTGGGAATCTAGCAGTTCGAGTGCTCTAATGGGCACGATGTTTAGGCTAACACCTGTTCAAATGATGCTCAAATGATGTCTTGCCACTTGGACAACTTGGATTGATCAAAGATGTGCATTGCGTAAAATATAAATGTGGTAATGAGGGTTTTGTCTACTGAAGAAGTAGGTGACCCATGACGACACATCATTCCAAAATGGAATTTAATCGAATCTTTTTCATTTTCTAGCTTGCAAACACACATTAACTCTGAAGTCTGAATTCGTATTTAATGCAACTGTTAGGGTGCACAGTTTAGATTAACTGCCTTGTAATCCAGAACGCATTGGTTTCGTTTTTGTTGCTAACTATTATTATGTTTTATCTTTTCCTTTTGCTTCAATACGTATGATTCCTTTAATAGTTCTTGGAGTTGAAACATATTAATGAAAACTATTGGGAATTCATAGATTAGTGAAGACATAATGTTTGCTTCTGTGTAACATAATTCGCATCAGTAATAATTCCTCAAAATGATGTTTGTAGATATGAACCATCAACTTTAAAATTGCTTGTATTTTACTTATCCAATTTTTTCCAATTTAGGAATCGATGCGACATCCATAGCATATGATCTCCTATGTTTCCCATGTTGCACTTTGGAACCAAGACACAATGCTATGCTATTCTATGCTTGGAAGTAATCTAAATCAAGTCGAAAAGGTCAATCAAGAAATCCCTAATTTGCTAAGTACTCTTGACTGGAAAGATAATGAAGCCCTCCAGAGAGGAATGACCTTCGAAGCAAATCCTGTATAGTGTGAATCTGGTCTAGAGTACTGATTGCCATCCAATAAAAGGAGACTTTTAACATGTCAAGAATCTTTTCAGAGCCTTACTCTTTTTTTGCATTAGAAAATTGATGTATTATGAAGAAAACTTGGAGGAGGATTTAGTAAAAAAGAAAATTGTATAGTGGCACCTTGCCTTTGATTCTATATTCAGGCTCTACTTTAAAATGTGGATTTAAGGAGGACATCTCAAATAGGTTGGCTATTGGGGAGAGAACCTTTCCCCTCCAAGGGTTGTATTTCTTTGGCATCTTTAGTGTGACTGCCATCATATGACGTCTTTGGAAAGAAAGAAACAATCACATTTTTTAGAAACTTCTGTCGACCTTCTCCAATCCCCACATTCTTTGTCTGTTTGGTTTCTGCAAATTACACTACATTAGTGGTTATCTGTATAATTTAGGATGCCAATGAAGTGATGGTTGAGGTGGAAGGTAGATCATGGTGTGGTGTTTCACCGGCTAAAAGAAAAGGTGTTGCAATATGATATCTTCTTGATGTGACCGAGGAAACTATAGACCGTCTCAAAAGGATTCCTATCTCCTTTTCCTAGTGCTTTGAGAGGCAAATTTCATAAAAAAGTTGCTTGCCAAGATGTTTGTCTCTGAGGTGTGACAATGGGTTGGGCGGATGTAATCTAAGCAGTGTGAAGATTAGGGTTTGGTAGAGTAGGAGAAAGAGAAGAAAGAAGAGGGCGGAGATGAAATTAATGTTGTGACTTAGATAGCCTCACACCCTTCATTATATATATATATATATATATATATATATATATATATATATATATATATATATATATATATATATATATATATACCACTCGCACACATTTACTTTATACCGATTTTAGACACATCCAACATTGTGGACACACTAACACTCTCCCTCAAGTTGGGGCATGGATATCTACCATGCCTAACTTGGAGGCAGTGTTAGACAATTTCTTCCCACCTTTAGTGCGTATATAAGCCAATTGATCTTCTGAACTTAGCTAAGGTGTACAAAATTGATTCAATTTTTCTCGTATAAAATGGCAACCCACTTTAATATGCTTGGTGCTTTCATGATATATTTAATTTTTTGTGATATGAAGTGCCATAGTGTCATGAAAAGCTTCACATTGATTCCTAAATTTGCCAAGATGAATCTAAGCACATCCCTTCACGAGCACCTTGGGACATGATTCTGTACTCTTCATTTGCATTAGAGTTTGAAATAACATATTGTTTCTTACTTTTTCATGTGATTAAGTTCCTATAAAGGAAGTACTGTAACTAGAAGTGGATCTCTTATCACTTAGAGATCTAGCCCAATCAGAATCGGTAATGACTTCAACTTCAAAATATCCATGATTGTTGTAGAGTAAGCCTCTCCCTGGATTGCCTTTCAGATATCTAAAATTTTTATACTTGACATCTAGGTGAGTGGTCCTCACCTCCTCGGTGCATGCATATACTGGCTCACCATGCTCACGATATAAGCAATATCAAAACAAGTTATCGTAAGATAAATAACTTTCTCACAAGCCGCTGGTACATTATAACATCCTTAAGGAGTTTGCCATCCTCTCGATTAATGTGATGATTTTGCTTCATGGGAGTTATTGTAGGTCTACATCCCAACATGTTAGTTTGCTTCAAACATTGAGAGTATACTTCTTTTGGGACAGAGCTATCCCTTGATATTGCTACTTCAATGCTAAAAAAATACTTGAGTGGGTCCAAATTCTTGATTTCAAGTGGTTAACTCAGGTAGTACTTCAGCTCCATTAGTACTTCACTGTCATCTCGTAACATTTCTATCGTCAAGATATGCAATCAATGCTGTGAGGGGATTTTCCTTGACAAATAATATATGGTCATAGTGACTCCTTTTGATATCCAAACTTCATAATGCCATCGGTGAAAATTTTAAACCAGACTCTAGAAGATTGTTTTAATCCCTAGATAGCATTTTTCAATCTATATACTTTACCGTTTCTTCCCCTGAAGAGAAAAATCAGGTGGGAGAGTCATGTACACCTCTTCTTTCAAATACCATGTAAGAAAGCATTTTCTACATCTAGCTGGTATAGTGGCCAATATTTGGACACCGTTAGTAAAATAAACTCCCAACTAATATTTGACGTAGCCACAGGTGCAAATGTGTCTTGATAGTTGATGCCATGTGTTTTTTGCAATAAGCCTGGCCTTGTACCCATATATGGTCGGTCCTTAACCATATACACGCATTTGCATCCTATCGCCTTCGCTCCTTCTGGAAGCATAGTCACGCCCTATGTATTGTTTCCTTCCAAGGCTTTCATTTCCTATAACGTAACCTCCTTCTACTGTGGCTGAGATAGAACATCAAATAGAATCTAATGAAGATATAAATGAGGAATGTGTATCTAAGAGAGCATTATATAATACAACTTACTGATGGGTTGAGAAGAATCACTACTTGGTGAACTTTCTATAGGGCAATAGGAAGGTCCAAATCATTTGGTAGAGAAGAATCACTAGGTTGGTGGACTTTCTTCAGGAGAATAAGCTTGATCTGTAGTATGAAAAGGAGAAGTCTTCGTCTTCATTTTCTTCAAGGCTTCAAAGGTTTTGCCTTTTCCAAACTTGTTAAATTTCTCTGCTTTGTCTATAATAACGTCTCTTTGCAGCCAACTTCAGATCTCTTGATCTTCCACTTCAATCTCAACTTCATCATCATCATTTTGGAGAGAAGGCAACATAGATATAGTAGTCTCTTCCTTAAAACTCTCCCCTTAAAGAGGGCATGGGAGAGGAGAATCAAAGGGAGTGGATTCAAAAAGGGTAACATCCATATAACAAATTCTCTTTTGGAGGCAGGATCATAATAGTAATAGCCTTTTTAAGTGAGAGGATAACTAATGAAGATGTATTTAGTAGCATTTTGAAATAGTTTATCATGATGAGAGGAAGGAATATGAGCAAGACAAAGTGACCCAGATACGGGATGAGGAATAAGGAAAAGACAATTTGGAAGAGACAACAACTAGTTAAGAATTGTACCCTCAAGTAAAGAGTAAGCATTCTATTAATGAGATAGTTGGCAATAAGAATGACATCACCCCGGGGTTGGGCTTGTAACCCAATAGAAGTAGACAATATTGCAACCTGTAGGTTGCTAGTTTAATCCCTGTTTACCTATAAACATAAGAACAACATCACCCATAAACGTTTAGGAACATTCAAGTGAAGGTTAGGGTTAGAGAATTAGGGTTAGGGTTCTGTAGGATAGGAGGAAGAAGGAGAAGAAGAAAAGAGATGGAAAAGTTATGGTTATGATGTTAGATGTCTCATACCCGGTTATCATTGATATTTATATCACTTGCAAGTTGTTATTGATACCACATACTATTTAAACACACCACACTTACATGGAGTAACAAACACAACTTGGAGGTGATGTCATACAATCGTTTTCCCCCAACAGCTTTTTTCAGTATGTTTGCTAGATGATCTTCGGATCTCACTAGTGCAAAACTCTTTTGATGCAACTTTCTCGTGGATGATGTGGTAGTCAACTTCTATAAGTTGTCTTTTCATAGTACACGAGATTCTCTGCTATGTGGAGAGCTACTTCATTTTCCCCATATAAGCTCGTTGGTAGTTTGATATCCACCCTTAGAGCAGCCAAAATAAATCTGAGCCACATCCCTTCATGAGCACCTTGGGACATAGCTCTATATTCTCCTTCCGCGCTTGAGTTGGAGACAACATGCTGTTTTACTCTTTCAAGGCACTAGGTTCCCACCTAGAAAGTGCAATACCCAGTAGTGGACCTCCTGTCACTCAAGGAACCACCCCATTTTACGCTAGTAAAGACTTCAATGTCTTGAAACCCGTGATTACTAAAGAGGAGACTTCTACTTGGGCTCCCTTTTAAATACCTCACGATCATGTACACAACACTCAAATGTGTGGTTCTCAGAGAATGCACGTGCTGACTTACCACACTCACTGCATATGCTATGTCAGGACGAATCATAGTCAGGTAGATGAGTTTTCCCACGAGTCACTGGTACATACATACATCCTTGAGAAGTTCTCCATTTTCTTCACTAAGTTCGTGATTTTGCTCCACGGGAGTAACCGCTGGCTAACAACCCAACATATCAATTTCCTTTGACACATCGAGGGCATATTTCCTTTGAGGGAGAGCAATCTCTTCTTCAATCCCTGAGAAATACTTGAGAGGGCTCACGCCTTTCATCTCACAAACTCTACTCCAGTAGCATTTCAGATGGAATATTTCTTCACTGTCATCCCCAACGACAATGATATCATCAACACAAACAGCAAGAGTAGTGATATGGGCACCTTTCTTAACAAATAGAGTATGGTTATAGATGCCGTGCACGATGACATGAAGACTGCTGTATTTATAGAGCTTGAAACAAGGGAGAAAGACCAAATTTCACGACATTTTGGGGCCCAAAAATAAAGTTTAATGGGGCTGTACCTGAGGTTAGAAATGGGCCAAAATAGGGCAGATTGTATGGACTTTAACGGGTCTTAAACAAGGCCAGTACAAGGGAATTTTAATAAGCTTGACATGAATTTAAATAAATGGATTTTTATTGAACTCAATTATTGGGCCTGATTTTTTGTTCACATGATCCACTAAAGGATCCACGTGACAGCTGGATTTTCAGAAGTTTTCCGGGTGCAAAATCTTATTAGAGTTAGCTTTGGATGATCGTAAAAGATTGGAGGTCTCGGTATCTTAAGGTTCAAAAATGTATTGTTTTATCTCAGTATGGGTGAGCTGTCGAACCCTAAAAAGTAGGAGACTCACAGTGATCAAAGTTGACAGATTTTAGTGTTTCTTTTTTATTGTTTTATTTTTTGAGAGTGTCCTAAACTTTAGGAGGTGGAGTTAGGGTAAAAAGGTTTCTGTATTTACATTTACCTAGAGTCCATGTTTAGTAGGACATTTACTTAGAATAGAATTGGAACATTATTTTCTCTCATTATATATGTAAACAAAACTGCTACAGAATGGTTGGTGATGGAGGTCGTTGTTCCTATAAGATTTAGTTTGTGTTATTTTCTTCTTTTGAGAAAATAACATGAGGGATTCTGAACCTCTGTATGTTGTGGCTTTTGAGTCACCCGAAGGTGCTGATCTGGAGGCTTCTGAGCCTGGTGCCGCCACTGCTACTGCTGCCTTTTGAGGCTATAGCATGCTGAGATTTTTGAGTCTCTTTGCTGGTTTATATCCTCTGCCAGTGCTGATAATTTTATTACCTTTTGAAATCGAAGGAGAGCTGATCTGCTGGATTTAGATCCCTGGACACTGCTATTACTGAAATTTTCTATCGATCATAACTACATTGAATTACTGCTGTTGTTCTGTGGTCATTGTCATGGTTCAGATTTGAAGTTATCACTGATGTTAAGAAGACTTCCTGGATCCACTTATCCCTAGTTTCAAATATCGAGGGTTGCAAGTCCTCATCAATTATAATTGGCTTCTTCTATACCCAAACGCCATAGCAGCTTTACTAAACTTATGGAACCATGCTCTAGGATGGCTATGGAGAAGTTTAGAGAGAATAGTTGAACAACGACTTCGACAAGAATCAAATTTATTGAGAACTAGTTTGGACTTATGCTGGTAAAAGATAAATAACGGAAGTGACGCAGGAGAAAATGCTAAACCCTAATTATGCAAGCTTGGGATTAACCACAAATTTAATTGCACAAAAGCAACTCTCCAATTTCATTAATCAAAACTCCCACATTAATTTTTAAAAAGACCTTATATAGGAGGCCTCTAAAACATAAGAAAACCCCAAAACAATGACAAAAAAAAAGACAAGTATGCCCCTAAAATATAAAATTCGAATTCTGGTCACACGCCAGTCAATCGATCGACTCTTGGTTTTTGATTGATTGACTTAAATATGCGTCGCTAGAATTAAATCCTTACAGGCTCAGTCAATCGATTGAATCCCAAGTATCAATCAATTGACTGTGCATTGCTCTAGCACGCTGAATCTGCTCTTTCAAGTCTGGTTTTGATTTCCGTTTCGCTTCCGATGCTTGAGAATCTTTGGCGGTTCATGTCCGATGCTCTTGATCATGATGTCCCCATCAGGAAGCTATTTTCTTATCGAGGCAACTTATGGAGAAGTTTACAAAGAGAAAGCAAACCCTACATATATTGATTTAGAGAAGGCTTATGATAAGAGTTCAGAGACAAATAATTTGGTAGACGCCAAGGAAGAAATGCTACACAAATTTATATATTGACATTATTCAAGACATGTATGAGAAGACAACAACTAGTAATAAAACGATATACAAAGAGAAGAGTGAGTTCCCTGTCAGGTTGGGCCGCATCAAGGATCTGCCTTGAGCCCTTATTTGTTTACTTTGGTCGTGGATGCATTACCTATAGATATACAAGAAGACATCTCGTGGTGCATGTTATCTGCAAAGGACAATTTTAATTGTCTAGACAAGGAAAGCAATAAATGATGAGCTAGAATTATGGAGAAAAGCTTTGGAGGTAAAGGGTTTGAAAATTAGTAAAACAAAGACGAAATATATGGATTATAAATTTAGTGAACAAGATAGTTTAAAGGAGGATTTAATCAAAATAGAAAATCATTTACTGCATCATTACTATAGATTTCACTACTTAGGCTCTACTTTACAATGAGATGGTGGATTTAAAGAGGACGATGAAATGGAGGCAAGTTAGCGGAGTATTGTGCGACCCAAAAGTTCTACTTAGATTGAAGGGATGTTTTTTATAAGATGGCGGTTAAACCTGCAGTATTATATATGGTGCAGAATGTTGGGATACAAAAAACGTTAAGAAGATAAAATACATGTGGCCGAGATGCATATGTTGAGATGGATGTTTGGAGTAACAAAAAATGATAAAATACAAAATGAGTACATGAGAGAAAATTTGAGAGTGACACCTATAAAGGAAAAAATTACTGAGTGCCACTTAAGGTGGTTTGTACATGTTCATCAGAGGCCAGAAGTAGACCTAGTACGAAGGGTCGAGACTTTACAAGTACAAGGTTGTAGAAGAAGAGGAAGACCAATGAAGACTTGGGTGGAAATTGTGAGAAGGGATATGAAGGGTTGCGAAGTTACATAGAGCTTAGTGCTAATCTGAAACGAGTGTAGAAATAGGACTCACAAACCCGACCCCAAATAGATGGGATAAGGCTATGATGATGATGATGATGATGATGATGGAACCACGCTCTAGGAGATTAACCCATATATGAACTTCAATCTACATACTTTCCCTTTATCCCCCCTGACGAGAGAAGCCTGGAGGGAAGGACATATATACTTCCTTTAAATCTCCATGGAAAAAAGCTTTCTTCACATCTAGCTATTATAGGGGCCAATCTTTGTCTGCAGCAAGGGATAATAGGACCCAGATAGCATTGCACTTGGCAACTGGAGCAAAAGTATCCTGATACCACTTACTTCCAACTGTCTTTTTTCTTGTAGGAAGCTCAACAATATCCCAAGTTTGATTAATGTCAAGGGTCTTCATTTCTTGCATCATGGCCTCCTTTCATTGTGACTGTGAAAGAGCTGAGGTACTTGTCGGTGTGGTGTTAGAATCTAAAGAAAACACAAACGACATGTGAGATGTAAAACTATTCTAGTAGGATACAAACTCACTGATAAGGTGTCTTGTTCCCTTGCGCAGGGCAATTGGAAGAAATGTCATTTTTTCCTTTCAGCCACCTCATTTTCTCGTGGGGCATGGATAAATGGTTTTCCACTCAATCCCATGAATGCAAAGGTAGGATTGAGGATAGTTAGAGACATACTCTCCACCATTATCAAATCACAAAACCTTCACATTGGTATTGGATTGAGTTTGGACCAACTCGTGAAAGACAGGAAAAATTGAATCAACTCTCTTCGAATTTCAACAAATATAGTATGGTAAAACAAGTGCCATCATCAATGAAGGAAAAAAAATAGGGACAACCACGAAAATCAATAATAGGAGAAGGCCCCGAACATCAGAATGCACAAAGTGAGAGGGTCTACTCCTATGATTATTAATAGGGTAAGATGCTCTATAATATTCAACCACACACATCACATTGAAAGCTGGATATATCAACCGAGTTACATTTTTTAGGGAAAAAAATACTCAAACATGACGGGGAAGATGACCAAAACGAGCATGCCATAACTGATCAACATAGCAACAACAACAACTATTGGTCTCTGGATGTGATAGTCCTATAACAAATATGAACCTCTCTCCTCATGACCATGACCAAGTATCTTTCTCGTCGATAAGTCCTGGAAGACACAATAAAATGGAAAAAATGTTTTTTTTTTTTTATAACCGTGGGTGTCTGGGCCAGCTTGCGCGTACCTCGACTAATCCCACGGGGCCCTGGAGCTAACGACCGGGTAATACTCCAGTGGCCCGTGAGGGGACTCGAACTGGTGTCCATTGGGGAGCAAACCCAAGGCCCGACCAATTGAGCTACCCCTTTGGTTTAAATGGAAAGAATGCTATACTGCAACTAAGGTGTTTAGTGATACTACTAACTAAAAGAGGTCACTTGGCATCTTTGGAGCATGTAATGTGGATTCTAACAATAAATGACCAATATGATCAGTCCCCCTCTAAATAACTGGAAGAAGGGATTCATCAGCTACGCGAATATTACAAGGTGAGACAAAGGAGACAAAAACTGGATGAGAAAAGACATACTAGACATATGATCTGTTGCTCCAGAATTCAGGATCCGTGAAGAACGATGTGACATGAAAATATGAGTGGATCTAACGCTACCTGTCTCAGCCAAGTAAGATAGTGAGGCACTTACGGGTCTTCATAGATAAGAGAAGGCTGCACAAAACCTTTGTACTCATCAAATGCTTGATTTCCAGCATGAACACGGTATACATTATCTTCAATTCTGCCATTGTAACGATGTATAACCAAATTGATTAAAACAACCACTTCTCGCACAACTAACACTGTGCTTGGGCAAACAACTCATTGAACAAATACTTGCTGGTTGAGATACCTCAACCTAGTATTGCAAAAATGTAAGAAATAATATCAAACCCAGGCTATACAAGCCAGCTAAACACTTTCGTAAAAAGTGTGACACTGTTATCACTGTTTACACAGGTTACATGAATCACTACTTAGTCAGAACGAATCTGTGGTCCCTTTCATATGCGATTTGCTCTCATGACCTTCACCAACTAAGATGTTCAATCCCTCCAACAGTCACAAGTATTATTTCAGCAGGTTAGAAACATCAACAACAGTAAATACACTATGTCAAACACTGCAACTGTTTCAAGACTGATACAAGATTCACAACATATTAGAGGCATCAACATTGATAGATGTAACCTCTAATATAAAAAATCATCACAGCAGCCCCAATACTCAACCAATTGATATGAAACCACTCACAAATGAATCTTGAGGAAAAAGCGACGAATTCTAAATAAACAGAGTATATCAAATTCACAGAAATCTCTGCTACAAATATTCGTGAAACTGCCGCTAAAAATTCGATATTTAAAAAAATCAATGAAAAACTATGTAAACTGCTCTCAATTCAGAATCTGACTCCACTGGCTTGTTCCATAAGTCATTCTGGTTACGTATTCCCCTTTTCGGTCTCACAAAGATTTAGGATTCAGAAAACCGTGAAACCCACAGATGAACAAGAGGCCTTCTATAAACTTTTAAATCTCCATAAAAAAAAATTAAGGTCCTTCATTAAATTTAATCACCTTTCAAAATTGATCAGAGTTCCTATGTTGCATGCAGATCCAATGTAGTCAAATGACATATGCGACTCTATGCAATGGCATAGGGCCATGCATATGCGGGTCGCATATGCCATTATGCCATGGCATAAAAAAATATTTTTTTTTTCAAACAAATCCCCAAAAATTCCCGAAGTTTCCCATATTGAAAAGTAATATGTTTGTGTTAATTTTGTGCTCTATTAATTTTGTAGTGTCTAGAATTAGAAATAAAAGTATATAAACCCATAAGTTAGAAGGGAAATATAAAAAATAAGTCCAGCTAGTACAAAAATAAAGTGGACCATACAAAAGAGAAGGAAAGAGATCCAAAATAAAGTGAAACCCCTACTTTATATTAAGAGAGGAGAAATTACAAGTATACCCACAATACTACACACGTGCACACAAACACGCACACACACCCCACCGTAGTACTACTTCTACTATAATCGTCATGGTTGTCAGGAGTTGGTACTGGGTAGTGGGTACCGATATGGGTAGTGGTACTAGTATTGGTAGGGGAAGTGCTGAGTACGATACTGGTATGATGTTGGTACGCGCTTTAGGTATGGCGTACATACTGAATAGATAGGACATAGGTAATATATATATATATATATACGAGGCTCGGGTAGGGCTGTCAAGGGGCCGGGCCATGGTTGGCCTTAGCCTGGCCCTAGGGCAGGCCGCCAAGAGGTCAGCCCATGCTTGGCCGGATTGCGGGCTATTTTTCTCTTAATTTTTTTTTTTTTTTTTATATATACTTATTTATATCATTCATAAACCCTTTTTTTGCTAATGTTTTTAAAACTATGAATCTAGAAAGTTGGGGTTATACAAAGAGGATATTTATATGGGTATGCGATGGGTGCTAGGGCTGCCAATCAAATTGGCCTATAACTTGTAGGGTACTTACTAAAATACCCTCAGATTTATGCGTGCCATAAAGTTTAATCTTAGGGTATTTTAGTAACCCCTATTATCAAACATTAATATTTTAAATAAATGTATATATATATATATATATATATATATATATATATATATATATATATATATATATATATATATATATATATATATGTATATATCTTTTGACCAATGAAATGAGGACCAACAAAGTTTAATTTTTTTTTTTAAACCACACCACATGCCATGTGGCTGGACAAACCAAAACGGGTGTATTTTTGAGTGATACTGGATAGATACGATTATAAATACGTGTATATATAATTTCAGGCAATTTGATTGAACATTATAAAGTTAATGAACTATATAGAGATAAAAATATTCACCCTCGTTAAGCAAGTGTAAAATTATAGACAAATAAATTATACAGTAGAAACATGAGATACGAGATTTGAGTGCATGTTGGTTTGCAATTCCAGGGATGTTTCAGAAAGGTTTCCAAAATGTTCTATGCCGGTACCTGGTATTGGTATGCTGCATGGTTCCACCGTTAACACCAGTGAATCAAATGATGGAGATCGTTTTACATCCCAATATAACGGTTAATGGAGCCAACATTAACTGTTTGATAGGTGGGATATGATCTCAAAATCCATTATGTGGAAGATTGGGACAGAAAATGATCTTCATGGTCTGATTTATGGCAGTCAACGTATTTAACAGTGGAACCTTCAGTTGCGCTGATTTAGCTCCATACTGCCTAGCTGTAGCGTATGTTTCCAAGCGCCAATGTCTTCTCGTCACGCACTTTGTATCCGCTTGGATACTTAGTGTTGGTTTAGTCCCACATCGACTGGAGACAAACATAGAACTGGAAGGCCTTTTATAAACTACCTTTAGATGGCCGCTTCAATGCAAGAGTATTTCTGCTTTAGTGAATATTATAATTTATTATATAATATAATCTTAAAAAAATAAATATAAATATTTTTGGGTTCATACGAGTTAACTCGGTCAAATTATTCGAAATTCGACCGAGTTACTCGGGAAACTCAAAATTTAGTTTTCCTTTGAGTGTAGTCGAAACTCAATCGAGTTGAGTTGACTTGGTCGAGTTTCGGGTAACTCGAACCAAGGGTAAAAATACCGGATTTTCGGTACGTATCGTCCTGACCTCCAGGACGATACGTACCGGGTATCGTCCGATACATTCAAAAAACCGGTATTTTGAAAAAAATTCCCAAAAAAATCCCAAAAAATCTGAAAAATTATATTTATTTATTTTGTATTTATTTCAACTATTTTTGCTTTTATTTTTGACTTATTTGATGCATTATTTAGATGAATATATAAGTAAGATGCCTATTTTGTAACTTAACCCAAGTCACATGCCTATTTTGTAACTTATTTTTGTCTTAAGATCACATTTTTGACTTAATGTAATAGATCTTTTAACATTATGTTCGACCAGCTGATCACATGCCTATTTTATTAACAATATTTCATAATTTGATCGACGCAGACACGCAGTCACGCATAAACTAAATTACAATGTATATTGACAAAAATAAATTATATATTGTCAAAAATAATAGCTATGTTGATAAAAATAAATTTAATTGTACATGAAAAACTTACTTTAGAGCCACATTGAATTTCGTGGTGGTTCTTGGCCCTCATGATCATGAGCTTTAGGCCTTTGCCTATAATGTTGCCCATATTGATACCCATTATTATATGTGCCCTCTCAGGCGAAAATGAGTAACGAATATGGCTCAGTAGTACGTAAAAGGCCGGTCCTCCAAAAATCGACCAACGAAGTCATATGGCAAGGTAAGTTTGTTGTGGCTGGTAGTATGGGTTACTAGTTGCTGAATCTTCGATATTTTGCAAACTGAATCCCCCGAAGCTAGAAGTCATATAACCCATATCCGTATCATCTTGTGGTGGTGGTGGTGGTGTTTGATATGATCCCGACGCTCCTCTTCCTTCAACCCCTCCCATTCTAAATGTAGGAGTGTCGAACTGTGTTAACGGCGTCGAGTCATCGTCCCATGCCGCCATATCTCTATAAGGATCAGAGGTACCAGCTTCCTCCCCTCCACCACTAGTGCCAACGTCCCCTCCACCATCATGCCCTCCACCATCATCCTCACCACTCCCATCATCACTACTGGGCTGCGTTTCGTCATCAGATCCAACCACTGAATGACGATTCAATCTTCTTTTCCGCCTCGGTGGTTGGGAAGTCTGCTGCTCCGCTACTCTTTCAGCATTGTCCAGCCATTCAGTGCTCTCACTATCCAAGACTGACTCTTCTCTCTCTTCGATCCATTCATTCAAAGGGTCATCCTCCTCGAATATATAATCCAACTGGATGGGATCAAAATAATCACCGTCTGCAAGGTAGAATATGATAGATGAATTAGTATAATATGTAAGACTTCATATAATTGAGGATCTAAGACTTCATGTCATTGCTTACCACGGTTGGTCCTCTGTATATTCCTGACCCTTAATCGCATGTTGTAGTGGCAGTAGACGAACTTTTCCAATCGGTCCATAGTTAGTCTATTCCTTGTCTTAGTATGAATGAGAGAGAAAGTGCTCCAATTCCGCTCATGATTGGACGAGGAACACGTTTGCGACAATACCCTCATTGCTACCCGCCTCAATATCGGACCATCACCTCCATAATGCATCCACCAATCAGCGGGTTTGTCGTGTTTAATTTGGGATTGCGCCAACGGGGTCCCAAATGACCCATGTCTCTTGCGAAACATGTCAATCTATAAAGATGAAACACAGTAAGGCACATATCAATAAATAGATGATAATATCACATGCCATTTGACTTATTACTTATAAGATATGATACTATGATCACTCACATCTCTTATGGCTTGGCCTTGGTCCGCCAACTCAGGGAGCATTCTTTGGATTACATTGAGCAAACCGGTATACACTTCATCGGTCGCCAAAGCCGGCGTCTCAGATTATCTTTGGAAGGTTGGATTCAAGTAGTGTGCTACACATCAAATATGAGCAATTTCATCAGTATATGAAAATAATGAATAAATAAATAAAAATCACTACATAATTGTGCAACATGTTATACATTTGCATGCAAGCATCGTGAAATTGTGCATCCCACCTCTTGTTGATAATCGCCCAGTATCGTTTATATTTTGTAGGGCATTTGGTTTTTATAGCCAATTTTTCCTTATCCATTGACTCATAAACGTACCCATCGTTGGTTTGTCATCACCATCAACCAATCTCAACAGGTAGTGACGGTGATCGTGGTCGACATCTCGCCCAAAATCGCTGCGGTCAGATCGTGTCAAACTTGATTGCAAGCTAGTCTCTTCGCCGTGGAGTCCTATTTCATGTTGATTCCGTTCTTGACGACACCATGCTTTTCACTCACGCCTATATCTAGCCAAACTCTATAGGCTAAGAACGTGTTGCAAAGCGTATGTAATCGCAGTCGGAGCAACTCATTGTTCGTGAAGGCTCTCATTAAATTGACGACTTATCCTTTGTCATCACAGCGGTAGGAAGTAATCGTTCTTCCCTTCTGAATAGTTGCTTGTGCCTTGCTTCTCTTTCCTAAATCCTCAAGAATGAGGTCCACGCAATGCGGCACATGGGGTCCAGTACAGGTGACGTCTCTTCGCCATTAGTTTTAATCCAGCGGCTTTGTAGTTTCTTTGCCGTTATACATTACCGACAACCCGCCGCTCTCCAACCTCATGAACTACCATATCCATTAGTTTAAAGAGGTAGTTCTTTACGTGTCTAGAAGCATCAATCGATTTCAAAATACTTCCGATCATTGTAAACCAAAAGTTTATCAAACTCTTCTTTGTGGGACCGGTCCATCCATCGCACATAATTGTGCAACCTCTCTCATCCCATACATCCTCAAAGCTCAGACATAGGCGGTTATCTCATCGTACTCATCTCGTTAGTAAGGGCCCGATATCTCATATGGAGAAGGCTTTTAACTCTGGACTAACTTGCACTTGTATCATGCTTTTGAAGTACGAGTCTGCTACTTGGCTCTAATGTGGTTGCATATAAAAACTTGGCAATGGATTTTCCAAGCTTCTTCCCCATTTTGTAAGTGAGATTGCACTCAATTTGGTTTGTTTGGAGCTTTCGATGCGATACATGAATGGATCCATAGAGATGTCTGACCTCTAGTAGACTACCTATAATCCCTCCCAGATCTTGACCTACAACGCCGCTTCAACATCCTCATCAACATCAACATGTGGCCTATGACTAGATCCACCACCGGTAGCAGGCATGGATGGGCCCCTCAACCTGGACCGAAACCGATAATCGGCTTCTTCCTGATCTCGTCGCTGTTGGGCTTCCCTGACGATCTCTCTCATAGCTCTCGCTATCTGCTCATCCTCATCCTCATCCTCATCATCCTCAGGTGCACCTGATGTAAACTCTGGATCTGGCCTCCTGATTCTCTCATACATTTTCCTATCACGATCGGCTTCAGCTTTTTTCTTTCCCTTTGCCGCTTGTAAACTAGCTCTGATATTTTCTTTTACCTGGGACACCCTCTTGTCTCTCCCTTTACATGAGCAGGATGCTCCTTTAATCGTGTGATACCTCATCCTGCAGCTTTTTTCCACAAAGCTTACATTGTATCAGTCTATTACCATCTATTCTTTGCATATATTGCCATCCGGATCATCGAACATACCATATTTATTTATTTCACCTGCATGAATGAGCAAACGATTGCATTAGAGTAAACATCTAATTTACACTTGAAAATAAAATTTATTTTTTAATTATTGCTATTTTAAAAATATTAGATTATATTTTATTAAATTTATTTGATATTATTCTAATTTTTATAAAATTTAGATTACATTTGAATTTTTATTTTATATTATTCTAATTTTTAAAAGATTAGATTATATTTTATCAAATTTATTTGACATTATTATAATTTATGAATATTTATTTGATATTATTATAATTTATGAATGTTTATTTGATATTATTTTAATTTTTGAATATTTATTTGATATTATTATAATTTATGAATGTTTATTTGATATTATTATAATTTTTGAATATTTATTTGATATTATTATAATTTATGAATAAAAATATTTGATATTATTTCAATTTATGAATATTTATTTGATATTATTATAATTTTTAAAAATTTATTTGAAATTTATTCCATATTATTCTAATATTTTATGGGACATATCCCATAATATTAATTATTTTAATTATATGTGACGGTCACATATAATCAATATGGGTCACATATAATTAAATTTATTATTAAAATTAATATGGGTCACATATAATTTAATATGTGACCCATAAATTTAATTATATGTGACCCATATTAATTTTAAGTTTAAATTATATGTGACCCATATTGACCCCATTATTTTATTAATTATATGTGACCCATATGATATGTGACCCATATTATATGTGACCCATATTGATTACATGTGACCCTTAATTATAATTATTTATATTATTTTTGACCCATCAATTTAAATATTTTAAATGGGGTCACATATAATTTTTTTTGACCCATCATATTATTTTTGACCCATTATTTATATTATTTTTAATTAATTTAAATAATTTAAATATTTTAAATTATTTTTTCCCTCTTCTTAATTTAAATATTTTAATTATTTTAAATAATATTAATTATTTTAAATAATTTAAATAATTAATATTATAGGTAAATGATAAATTTTAAAGGTAGATCTACCTAATTTAAGGGTAGATCTACACTTATATAAGGTAGATCTACCCTTAAATAAGGTAGATCTACACTTATATAAGGTAGATCTACCCTTATTTAAGGTAGATCTACCCTTATTTAAGGTAGATCTACACTTATTTAGTGTAGATCTACCCTTATTTAAGGTAGATCTACCTTATTTTAGTATTTAAAATGAAATAAAACGATAGTAAAATGATAAACACGTACCTTCCACGTTGATCCCGTGATTTTTTGTGCGATTTGGCGCCGATTTAGGGTGTAGATAATCGAAAAATGAGAGAGGAAGAAGAAGGAAGAAGAGAGAAAGAAGAGAGGAAGGAAATGGGGGAAAAAAGGGGTTACCCGACTAAAGAGTCGGGTCTATGGGTGGGGCCCACCAAAATTTCAAATTTCGTCCGTAACGGACGATATTTTGTCCGTATCGGACGATAATTTAGTTATTTTAAGCAGGGTACGATACATAGGCCGATCGTCTCGTCCGATATGTATCTGTCGATTTACGATACTTGGACCCATGACTCGAATGAGTTTTTAAACCATGGTTAAAACTTGTTCCCCATAACTAGGTACTCCCCACAACTACTAACAATAACACACACACACACACATACATACATGTGTGTGTGTTGTGTATATATAGGGTAATGATCCTCTCACTCGAGTATTGCGACATAAGCCCATGACTCATGCAACCATTGGCTGCATGTTACGTCAGTTGACTTTTAAGCCAACTGATGTGACATGCAACCAATAGAAGCTCGAGTGATGAGCTTACGCCCCATGACTTGAGTTAGAAGATCATTTTCCATATATATATATATATATATATATATCTATATATAAGGACTGCGATTAGGTGCCCCAACGGGGCACAGTGAGCATGCCCCAATAGTCCACGTGCAGCTCAATGTGGCACCTAAAACACTGTTTTGGTGCCATGTGGAGCAAGGTTGTTTTGTTTAGATCATCTCTAAAAAAGAAAATTCAAAAACTCATCTCCACTTTATTATTTTTTAGCTTTGAAATTTTGACCATTAAAATCAGTCAATGTGTGACTTTTTCTTTAATCTTTTTGAATTTTTTTTTTATAGAACTGATCTAAAACAATGCATCCGAGCTCCACATGGACCATTGGGGAATGCAAGTCTTTTCCTATATATATAGCTATAGTGCAAAGGGGAAGGTGATGCGGGACAACGACTAGAATGAATGTGCGATGATATTTGCCGAAATTAAACTAATTAATTAAGCAATTAAACTCAAATAAAGCGATACCGTAGGGTTTTGTGGAATTCCTCTTAGGTAGCCATGCTAGGTTCGCTTAGGATCCAATCCGGTGCGCGATTCCGTTGGAATTGTGGAAGGTGCGATCCTATAGAGAGAACTCCAACATCCTCTAGATTTGGGAGTCTGCTCGTGGATCGTTGTGGATTCTCGTAGCTCCTTGATCGGGCTCTCAAATCGATCGGTTAATCGGTAGTAAAGGGAGCAAGCTCGAGCCCAACGACGGTCATGGATCGATGGGTAGTGATTAGAATCGATCCATAAGGATGGGAATCAAGGTTACTCAATAGTTAGGGTTTTAGCAACAAGAAGTAGAAAGAGAGAACGCAAATAGCAAGCAAATAGGGAAACAGATTAAGAGAAAATCAACGACAACACATCGGCATCACATCGTTGGCCTCACACCAAACCCATATAGGGAAGAAGACTCACTCCCCATTAAAGCTCCTCACAATAAGGTTTTACACTTTTCTTTTCAAATCAACCAATGCCAAAAAAGGCTTAAATAAGGATGCTTTATAGTAGCTACTAGTAAGAATAACCTTAAAATAGGAAAGTACAATGTTACCCTAAAAGGTAACTTGCATTTGACACAAAAGACAAGAAAAAGAAACTAAAAGAAGGATAAAAAGGATAAGTTGCTTCACACGACTTGCTCGAGTGAGAACCACGCGTCAAAATATCCAAGTCTATGGTTGGGGCCGCTCGAGCGATAACCATGAGTCGCTCGAGCGATTCTTGGCCAAAAGTTTGGCCTCTGAGTTGCCTTCATCCTCGCTTGAGCTATAAGTAGGGCTGCTCGAGCGACTCTGAGCAGTAAGTTGCTCTCCTATAGCTTTTTAGGATCTCCTCCCGGTCGATGCTCCTTTGCTTCTTCCGTCGATACACCCTATGTGGTCTAAAACTCATGTCTACGGTGTCGGCGTCCCCTCTAGAAGGTGTGTACTTGTGCAACATTTTCACACTAAACATACATGCCAGATCATGTTTCACATGACACGCGATCCCATGTTACATCACATGCCCTAGGGTTTTAGATTTTTTGCTTTATTTTATTTTTGGTTAACTTCTTCCCTCTACAAATCATAGGTTAAAGATATGTTTTCCACCTAATGTTTTTCAATTGAAAATTTTCAACTTTGACCACAAACTCGACAGTGGTAAATAACTAATTTTCTTAAATGGCCGGTGATCGATGTCAGCCATGTGGACGTGGCACCCGATCGTTGGATTGGAAACCACGTGGCACCCAAATGGCATGTGTCCACCGTTTTCACGTTGCACCTGTACTAAAAGTCCCATACCTCTCTCTCTCTCTCTCTTTCTCTCTCTTTATATATATATATATATATACACACACACACTAGTAGGCAGTGAACGTGCGTTGCACGTGGGTAAAATAAAAAGTTTAATCATTTGACAAAAGTGTGTTAAATATCTCAGTGATATATTTAATCATTTGAAAACATTTCTTGTGAGCAATCCCAAATATTGAATGGGAGAACCTCACAAATTAGCTTATTTATCTCAATGATATATACATCGGTATTGACCGAGTTTTGATACGATGCGGAGGACTATATTCTCCTTCTGAAAGATATGGACACGCAACAGACCCCAAAAAGATTTGATTTATGCAAGGGAGATGATGATGATGATGATGATGATGAAGACGATAATAATGATTATTACAGACATAATTATCTCTTCAGAAGTCAAAGAAAGGAGGGATAGAGTGCAAAATTTTACATCGCACAGATACGATTGAACCAACACAAACTCAAGATTCTATTTACAAGATGATCAGAGTGAAGTTTCTAAGTTTAACTAGAGTTGACAGAAAAGTAGACACAATATATTTACACACATTTGAGTTAGATGATCAGAGTAAGGTTTCTAAATTTAACCAAAGTTAACAGAAAAATAGGCAGTATTCTGTACACACATTTGAGTTATAGGCCAACTCACAATCGAGGCAGATCTCCGTAGTATTCATCCTTCAGCTTGAGGTCACGGTTCAATGAGATATACGGATCATAGTAGAACTCTTGTTCAGTATATACTACATAAGTTGCCTTGTAAGATGTTAAGCTATATGAAGTTAGGAACCAAAAAAACACAGTTGAAGGGAGGAGAAACAATGCCGAAAAGACTACTCTGTCGAAGCAAACGGAAATCAAATTCTTCCAATGTAATGAAGTAGGACATCAATCCTACGAGTGCCCTAAGAGAAAAGTGACCCTAGACCAAGAGGAAGAGTATGAAGACAAAGCTAAAGAAGAAGAGAGTTTGGTCATTGAGAAGGGGGATATACGAGATCGAAATCCAGGTTGATGCCAAAGGAGAGAGTTTTCTCATTGAGAGAGTTAATAGTCACTATTTCAAGGACCATTGATGAAGACAAGTGGCTACAGTCAAATGTTTTTCGAACCAGGTGCACTTCAAAGGGACGGATTTGCACGATTTTCATTGATGGTGGTAGTGAAGGGAACAGAATCTCACGAAAGATGGTGGATGCATTGAAATTGAAAAAGGAGAACCATCTAACTCTGCATAAGGTTCAATGATTCAGGAAATGAGGGGAAATCCATGTCACCACCCAATGTTTGGTCTCTTTCTCTATTGAAAAGGAGCACCGGGACGATGTGGAGTGTCGTGTGGTTCCAATGGATGTGTGCCATATATTTTTGTACAATGGAACGAAGAACACTTACTCTTTCGTCAAGGATGGAAAGAAAATCACGGTCCTACCGGCTAAAGAGGACTCACAACTCAAACCGAAAAAGTGGAGATTAAGGATCTTCCTAATTTGCAACTTCGGCACTTCGACAATGCATCAATTCCGAAAGAGTCGATGGCTAGTACGACAAGAGGAAGTGGCGCAAAGGCTACATTAAAGTGTATGTGAAAATTGACTCGACGGAGCCAAGTCTTCTCTAACCCGGTGAGGATGATGCAGCGCATAAAAATGGGCAGATTCCGGGTTGTTATCGGCCCCAAAATCAAGACAAGGAGGGGCTAGAGTTTCTTCAGAAATTTTAGAATTAAAGGGGTTGCAGAAAAGAATAAAAAGTCTTAAATAATGACCCATTGTGCCTTAAAGATGAGACATAAATGGGCTTTAAGATTGGCCCAAAATGCAGGTCTCATGACCACTTTAAGGTGGTCACGTGACCCACTCGAAACGAGAAGATTATCTTTGCGAAAGTGAGGTCTCATGATCATTTAAGTGGTCACGTGAAGGCAAGTTACTGAGAATCCCACTCGGTAATCTTAAAAGTCGGATTTCAAATTATTTATTTATTTATTTCCTCTGTTATATTTAAGTCCTAGATTTTAAGGGGATAAATGATAATTATTTTCTTTCTACATGCTTAGAGTCGAAGCAAGAGTAAGACACCTAGTTAAAATAGAAGTTTAACTTTCTTTTACATATGTAAAGATCCGATACTCCAAAAATTATTATGGACGTGTTTTTTGTTCTTTATGATTGGGAAACTTTCGAGAATTTTCACCCTTATTGCATCGAGAATGTTGAGTCTACGTGCTGGCCTGTTTTGGATGGTTGATCCTCTGAGATTATGGCTGAGAATTTTTTTCAATCTCTTTAGATTGAAATGGTGTTGTTCTAAAAGTCTTTTGCAACCCTAATCTCCGCCGTAATTATGGTCTTGTAAGAATGATTTGGAGGCCGCTCTGATTCAGTTTATAAACTGATATTGCTGGTGTGTTGTGCTGAAATTCTGAAACTGCTGGTCCTTTTTTCTTCACCTTCTGCTGCTACAAGATCTGATCACTATCTGTGATTGATTAGTATAAGTGAGTGATTGTGGATCTAGTAGACTGCTGTTCTGCATCATAGACGTTGCTCTATCTATTGTCTTCTCATATATAGCTGCTGATATTAGATTATTGTGTTGTTGTTCACCTTCATCTGCTATAATGGTGTGTTTTCTATTTCTTCTATTTATCAAGTGCTGGTTTACATGGCAGAGTACTTCCCATTTTATATACAGTCACACCATAGTAAAGGGAAGACCTACAGTCATATAATGTGATCAGAATATTATTTTACATAGAGAAATTTGAGATTAAATTCTATAAATCGGGAATCAGTTTCACTGTATTTTAACGTGTAATAGAAATTTCACGTATGTTTTCATCTACAACCGCAATCTATAGTATTTGAGGGCTGCGGTTCTCATTACATTCTCCTAAACAGTGGAAATATGCACCAATGTATTGGGCTCTGGAAACCAAAGGACTTCCTCGTCTGTGGGGTATTGGTCCAGCCAAAGGATACATGCGTATCATATGATATGAAAGGTACCTCTGATCGGCATCTTCTGTGTTATATGGAAGGAATAAAACAGCATGATCTCCAACGGAAAATCTTGTTCAGTGGCTGGCATTACTAAGATGGTGATAGGCTTAATATTATTTTGGGATTTGGTATCTAGGTAGGATTGGAATGGTTGGAGGCTCAAAACGTTTATTGGGTTGAATCGGGGTTGCAATCCATGTCTCAGACTGGTTGCACTGGGCCTGCTGTAATGTGCTCTGTTTTTGCTTTTATTTACTTGTTTTGCTTGTCTGTTTCGGATTGCTAAGCTCCTTGCTTAGTTGTTCCTCATTTGCATCCCATTTATCGGCAACTCGGCTGATTAATCGACGATGTAGCCGGGATGAATGCAAGTTGCCCACTTTTTCCGATTTTTTGAAAAAAGTGTGACTATGCTATTAATAAATTGAGAAGCACATGGCATTGCACAACACCATTCATGTCAGCCACAAATTTTGAAATAAAAAATCCAACACAACCCAAGGTCAAGAATCAATCAGCATCAACATCACTCTAACAAAAAATAACAGTGACTCAGTTATTTTATTCTTTGTTATAGCAACAGTTCACACTACGCAGAAAATGAGCTCAACAGTGAACCATATAGTAAGAAAAAATAAAAGATAGCTTCACCGATTTAAATCCAAATGAGATGAGATCAAAGGCAGTAGAACCATAATATAAAAATCGACCCAAAGACAACTCACCAGAATTTCAGGGGCAGAATTGGGTGTTTTGGGGGGGGGGGGGGGGGCAAAGATCCATGAAAATTGGTGAGAGAAACTGATTTTAGTAGAAACGATAAATCTACTATCAGATAGCATTATAATGAAGATCCACTACCACAGATCTTCTCTAGATCAAAATCCGATCCATCCTTAAGCACCAGTTCTCTTTGATTGTAGCACAGAAATCAAAATCCCAGAAACACGAGAATCACCAGATCGGAGATAAATCCCTTTGATAATCAACTTGACGCTCATCAAACCACGAAACTCCTTTATTAAACTTATACAACTTGAAGAAACGACCAAAACTATATATAATGCGTCTTCATCTGAGCTCAGCCCCTTGACCTTGTTGACGTTAACATGGTGTCATGCCGATGCCAACATAAAAGCAAGGTTGCAATCTCACGAAGGCCTGCTCTAGTATGAAGTTAGAATTAGTGAAGGCTCCAGTTAGAGATGATTAGAGTTAGAAAGGAGAAAGAGATGTGAGAAATTAGGTTATAAAGGAGAAAAAGATGAGAGAAATTAGGGTTGTAAGTTATGTACCCAAACCCTTCAATATCATTGTTAATATACCACTTACAAAATAGGATCCCATGTAAAACACTAAACCACATAGCACCACATGTAATCATAAACCTACTACACGCCATACTAATATTGTAGACACACCAACAATGATGATACACAGATAAGTTGGAATAGAAGAAGAGTGGTCAATAGGATGAGAAAAACCCAATCTCCTTTGGGATAAAGGATCAGAAGCTTTTCCCTTGAAAACAACTACTATAGTTTAATAATCATATGCCATCGACAAAAAAAGACAAAAAATAACTACATTGACATTTTGGAGGAAGAAAAACACTGCAGCAACAAAGAGAAAGAAGTTACCTTGACAGAAGACGTGCGATGGGGTAGTTTAGTAGTCAGAAGCTCCCTGAGTCTCCTAACCCTAACCTTGTTTGCCAATATATCAAGCAAAGGCAAGAGGTCATCAGTTTTCAGAGAGAAAATGCAAAAGTAAAATAAACATATAGACATAAAGAAACGATTCAATGAGATATACGGATCATATTAGAACTCTTGTTCAGTATATTCTATGTAAGTTGCCTTGTAAGATGTTAAGCTATATGAAGTTGGGAATAAAAAAAACAGTTGAAGGGACAAAGAGAAAGAATGCCGAAAATGCTATGTACAATGTAGACTTTAAAGACTAATGTTGCCCAAGACCTGCCTTCAAGGTAACGAGAGCATGGCAAATTCAAATTTGAAAGCAAAAAACTAATCTCCTTTGGGGTAAAGAATCAGAAGCTTTTCCCTTGAAAGCAACTACTACAGTTTAATAATCATATCTCATCAGCAAAAACAGACCAAAAATAAAGGAAATCAGATTTATATACGGTAGTTAAGGCGGTATGGTGAGGTCGTGGCGAAGAGACTCGCTATACCATGGCGTGACCATGGTGAAGCCATGGCGAGACTATTTATTTATTTTAAATTTTTTATTAAATTTATTAATTAGTAGTATTTTTTTATTTGTTTATATTTTTTATATAGGAAGAACAACAAAAAAAGATATATGAAGAAAAAAATTTAACTACTAAAGCATCATTCTTTGATTTTAATATTGAAGATTTCATGTTCTAGGCATAAACATATATCAATAAATACAAATTAAATATGAAATATCAACAAATATGCAACATGGTAAGTATAAATAAATATAGAATATGAAAAACTATTTAAATATCAACTACACATACCGTAGTGTCGCTAACTCCTAGGTTTCATAGACCAGTAACAAGTTGAGGTTTCGTGACGAGAGAGACAGAGAGATAGAGAGAGTCGAGGATTTCCTAACTTGTAAGTTGGGCTTTTGTAACTTGTAAGTTAACTTTTGTAACTTATATATTATAAAAATGTTATAACTTATATGTATTATAAGTTATAAAAATATCATCTTTATAACTTATCTATTTTATAAATATTATACCTTTTTATCCAAAAAAATCAAATAGCGTGCATAGTGACGACATAGTGCTATTCTGCCATGACGACATTATGGCGTCGCTATTTAGCCATCATGGCTATTTGGTTGTATATGGCATTTCCCATCACCATTTGTCATGGCGAGGCTATAGCGTCGCCTTGACTACCATGGATTTAGAGTTTAGGGTTCTTGTAGACAACGCTGAATATATGCTTTGGCATATTTATATCCTAACACTGTAGCAACAAAGACAAAGAAGTTACCTTGACAGGAAACGTGTGATGGGGTAGTTTAGTAGTTAGAAGCTCAAGCAAAGGCAAGAGCTCATTAGTTTTCAGAGGGAAATCCGACTTCAACCATAAAACAAGTCTCAAACCCTTCTTGTAGGAGCTCAAGCAAAGGCAAGAGCTCATTAGTTTTCAGAGGGAAATCCGACTTCAACCATAAAACGAGTCTCAAACCCTTATTGTACTCACTCTCATGCTTAGAGTCACTTGCAGCTCCACTCTTCTTCTTCCTTCCTTTCTCTTTCCCCTTCTTAGCATCCCCAAATCCTCCCTTCCAAATTCAGACGACGATCTTTGATAATCGATGATCTCTGAAAGATGAGATCTTGCAATACTGCTGCTTAACAATCTGAAGGAAAGACGATAATCGAGGATCTTTGAAAGACGATAATCGACGATCTCTTGTAGACAATGCTGAATTTATATCCTTTGGGTATAGATATGGGTATAGATTAGGAGCGAGAATCCTTTGTTGATATCCTCTTTTAATGTACAGGGTATATATATATATATATATATATATATATATATATATATATATATATATATATATATATATATAACGTGGAGATCCTGCATTAGCGATGTGGGGTTCAACCTTGCACTCGATCCATTTGGCTGTCAAGTACTCGATCCATTTGGGTGTCAAGTGGCACCTAATCTGAGGATCAGGTGCCAAGGCAACAACATGCACAAGGTCAACTAGGTCCATCTGAAAAACAAATACATCTAATCCAACCTGGTCAAAGTTGAAAAGAATTCAATGCACCAGGTTTACGCAGGCACGTGGGAAACTCTAACATCATGGTTTTGAAGGGTAAAAAAATCATTAAAATGATTTCTAGGTCACGTGCCATGTGGGTGATGATCCCAAAACGGGTGTTTTTGTTGGGATCATGTGCCATGTGGCACGTGATCTACACTCGAAGTGTAGAGTTCAAACCTACACCTCTAGTGCAGGCACTTTTTTAACCTATTATGTTTGCATTAATGTGTTTATATATGATAAAAGTAACCTGATTTTATGTTCGTTGGCTTCCACGTGGCATCCAATCACATGATCAGGTGCCATGTGGATGAACGGGCTGATGAGCACATCCACTATATATATATATACTAATTCAATGGGGTCAACTTGCGTGCAAAATGAGCGGTGAAACTATATTTGGTTTCACCTTCATTTTTTGAGCGATAGAAAGTAGATTAGTATTACTTTAAAATCTTGGAAGGTTCAGTCCTTCAGATGGAGAGGCATCCTATATCTACTTTTGATCTTTTTGGACAGGTGCCAACCTTGACTCGAGGGTGTGATTCTGGTGATTGAAATCATATTTTGTCTGTACTCAGCTTTGACAGTTCAACCAAAATGATATTAAATGAGCCTAAAATTTGCAATCATAGCATGGTCCCAAACTTATACTAAAAAATGGATTCGATTACCTCTCTGTTGTTGCGTTCTTAAGTTTCTTTTTTTTTTTTTGTATCATACAAATGTCATTTACATGATTCCATCCACCTTTGAACTTTGGTTTCAGATGAGATAAAGCTAAAGGTGGAAGCGAGGTTCAATGAGCTTGGGGACATGTGTGAAAGAGGAGAGATTGAGCCTGAACAAGCCTATGAATTGTTCAAGGAGTTTGAGGATAAGATGGTTTTGGAGTGTGCAGAGATGATGAAAGCAGAGATGCCTCCTGATGAAAGCACTGAGGCAGACAAGAAAGTTGAGATAGATGACCCACCTGGTGAGGGGCCGGTCTTGAGGTGGCAAACACGTTGTGTCTTTGCTCCTGGCGGAGATGCGTGGCATCCCAAAAACCGGAAAGTGAAGCTTGCAGTCACTGTGAAAGAGCTTGGGCTTTCAAAACATGCTTTTCGCCGACTCAGGGAAGTTGTTGGAAAACGATACCATTCAGGGAGAGATGAGCTTACAATAACCAGTGAAAGGTAATGTCAAATGAAATTTACGCACAAATGCTTTTGGGTATGCTACTTGGTCTATGGTTGCTTGTCATGTTCTAGCATATGCTTACAAAATACCGACACTACTTTGGATCTTTTATATTGTCAGAATCCCCCCCAAACATTTGAAAGTACAGAAAATTGGAGGCCCTGGACTGGCATGCATGTGCAGCGCCATGGCGCTGCACACGTCCCAGCTGGGTGCCACGGCAACATGCTCATCGTCGACCACATTCCATAAAAAAATTAAAGTGTTTTCCCACTGCACCCCTTGGGGCCAAAGTTGGAAAAATTTTAACGCACCACTTTTGGCTGGCAAACCACAAAGTTTGACCTATGATTTGAAGGGCAAAACAGCCCAAAATTTGTATTTTTTTCTCTTTCTAAAACCCTAGGGGACTGGGTGAACCCTTACAGGATGTGGTGTAATGGGTGATCACTTGTCATGTGACACGTGATCAAGCGTTGCAAGCGCACACAAACACATAGTTGCATTTTCCATTTAATTATTAGATACATGTCTTTAAACCATGGGCATTCCATTAAAAAAAATAAAAATAAATTGGGAAGTGCTTTTGGTTTGGATTCCTGCATTACGTTTTGGGCATTATTTTCTTTGTTGGCTCACCTGGTTTAATGGCTAGAATAATGTGCTTGCATGACCAAGTTACAAATGCTACGCTAACCTGAAAGGTGTCATAATTTTGTCAACAAAGAAACAAGATGCAAAAGCTTTTTTTTTTTTTTTTTTTTTTATAATATATATATATATTTAAAATGTTTTGACCTTTATGCCAGATTTTGAAGTTATTGGGGTTTCAGTCATAGGATGAGTTATCTTGATGAGTTCAAAAATAGAAATTAGCTTTACTTATTAAATGTCTGATATTTCCATTCTTGTTCAATGTGCTTTTTGAAGGTTTGATCATCGGGAAGAGAACAGAAAGGACTGTTTGAGGACTCTATTTGCCCTGATTGAAGATGCAGTGAAAGCAGATGAATTGGCGGAGGAAACTCGAGTATCTTATGTGAAGGAACGGCTCAGATGTAATGCAGAGTTCATGGATAGGTTACGAGCCAAGACTAAAGCTCTGCGCGCATCTCACTCAATCTCTCCTGTGTGAGATACTCTGACGGGGGAAATTGGCATCAGATGATGACATGTTGGCCATGGGTACCAGCTGTGGTGTTGAATGGGTCTGTTGGCTTGGAAATAATCAGTCCATGTTCAAATTACAGATTTTGTAATGGAATTATTGAATCAGGGCATGGGCTTTATATGTTTTTTACCTGATGGATTTCGAGTGACAGTTATTTTGTATCACTTTGCTCAATGGTGCGGTCTAGAATTTGAATGATATAATATTCTTTTTGTTCCATTTCGATGTTTAAAGGTTTAAATTTTTTTAAGACATCCACTGTTTGGGATTTTATTTGACAAAGTGAAGTAATCACCATTTTGGGTTCGACATGGCCATTTGAAAAAACTTGCTATATGGGTGGCCCAAATGAATAGATCGGATCCTAATTGTCTTTAGTTCTAATTTGAGATCAAGTTTTCAGAGAACTTTATTTTGTTGGTCTTTGATAATCAAGTCTTTGATACACACACACACACACACACACACACACACATATATATATATATATATATATATATATATATATATATATATCTTCTGTTTCCAGCTTAAACATAAAGCTGACTCATTGTCAACATGTTTGGTTACAGGAGCCAAACTCTCTTTTGGCTACAACTGAAGGCCATCCCCTGTTATTATTTATTGATCATGTAGCTGTGTCTTTGCATGTTGATTTTAGCAGAAAAAGAAAAGCACATCTCAATGATTGATGATGGGTCACTCTTCAAGTGTCCTATCAATTGTCCCACTTATCTCCTCTCTTATCTCAGTCTCCATGTGCATATATATACATACGTGTAATCTGTTTACATGCATTTGTGAGTTTCCTGCATTTCTGATGGATCATATCTCTGAGGATCCGGGGTTTCTGTATCAGCAAGTGAAAGAGGATGATATTGATCTGGGTCTGAGTCTGAGATCCTTGCAACAGGAGTCTTACCACCCATCCCGACTTCGTAGGGTTTCCAATCCTTTCTATGTTTTACAATATTTTACTTAGAGAGCTACTACTTGCACATACTTTAAAAGGAAGACTTGATATTTTTGGAGCCTGTTCCACATGGAACACCATCTAAGCTGTTTGATTTGAAGGCCATGATGTAAAGATCTTTGGTGCCAAAGATTGTGACGAAACATGATATCTATCATATGAGTCAACACAGTCAACCATTGAATCAGCTGATTGGATTTGACTGCGTTGAATCATATGATACAGATCATGTTTTGTGCCAATCTTTGGCTCCAAAGGTCTTTACATTGTGGCATCCAAATCAGATGGCTTAGATGGTGTTCCGCATGCATAGGTATAAAAAATATCAAGTCTTAAATTTAAACTATGTGCAGCAATACATATCTTGTGTTCGAGTAGTCGCTCCCTTTGACTTATGCTAACAGTTGTATTTTTGTTGCAATATAATTGGGATTTTTTTGTCTCAAATTGACTTTTAGCGGTTGTAAACTCACTGGAATATGGGGAGTTCATGGGCTGGCATCTGCTGAAAAGCCCGGATGTGGGCTGTCTGATGAATTCTGAGGATATCGAAGATGAAACAGATGGCGTGCAGAGCAAAGAGAGGTTGCCATATGTGAAGGTTAACATGGAGGGGGTTGTTGTTGGCCGGAAAGTATGCGTCTTTGACCACACCAGTTACTCAAGCCTTGCACTCCAGTTGGAAGAGATGTTTGGTATTTATCATGTAACCTTTTTTTGAAAGCTTGAAATTAATATTGTGGGGGTCTAGTGGAATAAAGATAAAGATTAATTCTTGTTTCAGGTAGCAGCTTTGAATCTGGGTTACAGTTGTTTGAGGCAGAATCTGGGTTTTCATTGTTGTACAAGGACAGAAATGAGATTTGGACGACTGCTGGTGATGTTCCATGGAAGTAAGTTATAATTCTCTCTTTTCTCACCATCAATAACGATTTCAAATAGTTGACCATCAATAGCGATGAGATTTAACTATTTAAATTAAAGTTTGGTACAACTTTACTATATTGGTCATCCATTTCAAATGATTGTTAATGGTTATAGATTTATATGTATAACAACTGCTCTACGATTCAGTGCTCCACTACTGCACATAAATTGCCCTTATTGCCCGATACTCTTCGCTATCACTGTGAAACAGTGAAGAGATTGATTCCTCATTTTCATCATCCGGGCAATGCTGCATCTGTGAGCCTGAATCCTATAAAATATTGCAGATTTTCTATTGTCTTGAGGGATTTGGTGTTGCCGGTGCCATATGGCCGGAGGATAACACAACTATATTAATGATCCGAAAAGAAAGGGATCTACTCCTCACCTTCCGACTAAGACAAAATCCTCACCTTCCCGCTTTTGAGTCATAGTGCCACATGGCAATCATTTTTAATTGATCCAAGTTGTCCAAGTGGCTGAACATCTTATAACCTTTGTGCAACACAAACATAATGCTCATTGGAGGATCTTTACTATTGAATCCAAGTACTTTAATATGAATCCCAAGTTAGATATGAGCAACGGTTCATATTAAACTTCCTTGATCGAATGGTTTAAATCTTGGATGAGCATTTTGTTTGGTTTGATAATTTTCTTATGATGTTTAGCCACTTAGATAGATTGGATGGCAAAAAACAGTGGAGTCATATAGCCCCAATTAATCTCAAGAAAAAAACACCCAACTATATTTGTTGAGGAGGTTGATGAGTTTGAGCAGGGAATTTGTGGATTGCGTGAAGCGGCTGAGGATTGCACGAAAGGGATGAAGGAACACTTGTTTCGTACTGTCCTTTTTATTATTATTATTTAAAAATGATCTTTGTAATGTCCTCTTGTTCGGCGGCAAACTCAAAAGATGGTTAGTGTCAGCTGGAGCTCCATGTGAACTTTGGAGGAACCTCTCCGTCCTCCATGAGCCTAAAATTTATATTTTCTCAATTTCGTACAACTTGATGTATAAAATGGAAGTTAGAGACTCCCTTATCAAGTAGCAAACGAAATATTTACTCCATCGAATAAATTTTATTAAATTATCAAGTTATAAATTACACGGACTGATTCCTTTCCTCTGAGCGCTTTACAAAAATATTGCTATGAAAGACATCCATTTAGGCCAACTGGCATGCATCTTTAATCATTTGAAGTGTTTCATGTGTATGGTGAACAGTTGTTTCACATTCAACTTCAAACTCCCACATGGCGGCATTGGGATCATGATTCAAAATTTCGGTCGAAATGTTTCGGTTTCGGTCCCCACCAAAATTGAAATGAAAACTCTAAATTTCAGGATTTTTCGGTACTATTGGAAGATTTTAGCCGAAATTTAAAATTTTGGCCGAAATTTCGATTCAAAATTTTGGTTTCGGTGCAACCTGAAACCGAAACGAAATCCGAAATTTTTATCCTTAATTGGAATCACCCGACCAAGACACTTAAATATCAATAGTTAAAAAAAGTACTCAACCATCCATATTAAATCGTATAAATTGGAAGGTTGAAAGTCTTCTAATGGTTAATTTTTGGGCTCGCACTAACTTTCCATATTAGAACCTCAAGGGGTTAGGGGAGCTGGCCAGGTACCTGCTTCCAAAAGCAGGAGACCTGAGTTTGAATCCGCTCCCCCCTTTTGAGGCTATCCTAGGGATTTATATCCTATGCTGACCTGACATGTGCTGAATTTTGGGTGTGCGTGTGCCCCTGAGATTAGGCGGGTGCTCTAAAAGGCCCGGATACCTAAGTTATCAAAAAAAAAAAAAAAAAACTCCTCATATTAGCAATGAATTTGCTGACTTGGATTGGTTAAAATTGTGCCAAATGGCCTAAAATTGGTGCTTCTCATGGTTTCTACAGTGGTGTTTGGCATTGCTCTTTGGAAGAGCAGCTGCAGCTCTTTGAAATATTGAAAACATTTATCTAAAAGAGCATGCACAATCATGCTCTTTTAAAGAGGACTATTTTTTCTATTTCAAAAAGCAGCCTCTTTTTTTTTATCTTATTCCAATCCTTTTCTCTCTCCTCATAACATATATATATATATAAATGTTTGTCATAGCCTATTATTATCATCATCATTATCGTAACCTGCTCTCATCTATTTAGGGTTGACTTTAAAGTCCTATTCCTATACTCATCTATGTTCAGCTGTAAATTCTTCGTAGCTTCTCTGGTAGATAGGAATTTAATGGGGTTTTTACAGCGCAACCTAATGCCAATACTATATCAACACTGGTAGAGTTAACTAAATGGGTTAGGCAGGGCTTAGCATGTAGACTCTCTTGGGCGCTACGAAGACCTAGGTGGGGATTAGGCGTGCTAAGGCTAGTAATGTTTTTTTTTTTTTTTTTTAACGTTAAAGAGTAATTTCATTAAAAAAACCACCCATGGTAGCAGCGCCCAAGCGAGATGCTCGGACAGAAGGCCAAAACAGGCCAGCGAAATCTCAACCAGCAGGTCCAGCACAATACAAAAAAACCTGAACAACAAAAAAACCTTAGCCTATGCCAGCCCTATTGTCATCTGGTAACTGAGGGATACACCACACGCGGCCCAGAACTCCAGATCTCTGAGAATATCTTCGCAAACGGCCGACCACGTCCTGAACCTGCTTAAAAAAATTCTGCAGTTGCGTTCTCGCCAAATGGCAGCAAAGACGCGATCGGTAAAGAGTATAAAACAGTGCCGTCTTTGGGTCTACTTCCATGACACCACTCGCCAATAACATCCCCACATGAACGAGGCATGCATCGAATGATATTCCATCTAGAGTGGAGCACATTCCAAATGTTACCAGCTGATACGCAATGGATGAACAGGTGGTCAGCAGATTCCTCGTGACAGCAACACAGGATGCATCTATTTGGAATGGTCATTCCTCTACGAATGAGACTATCTATCGTTTTGATACGATTAAGGGCTGCCCACCAAGCAAACAGAGTTAATCTCGGCGGAGCTAAGGCTAGTAATGTCGTAATATTTTTTTCTTATATTTATTTATTTTGACAGTGTAGAGGATCCACAATACATGATGATAAAAATATGATTACATACTTATTAAATGTCTTATAAAATTGTAGGTTAAATAAGTAAATAAGCAAGCAACAATTAACAAATTAAGTAGGTAAAAAAAATTAGCAAGTGCATTATTTGGTTTTAAAAGGATAATAGTTTAGAGTTTTTGGCATTGAAGTCATCAATTTGATCGATATTAATAAAATCTAAAGTTGATTTGGTAAGATTAGAAAAAACATTGAGAAGTATTTTACAAAATCAATTTGATCGAATTTCATTTTGATTGAAACATAAGATATTGGAAAAATAAAGTTTTAAAACAATTGAGTCTTTGCTCATGTGGTGATGCTTTTAAGGTGTAGCAATGAGTTTAAAGACTCAAATTTTACCTTCATCTACCAAAAAGAATTTTAATAATTCAAGGATAATACTTGATGACAGCTATGATGATTTTTTCTTAAAATGATGAAAAACGAACATTTATAGAGCTTATGAGAGATAGAGCTTTGGTTAGGTCCCGACTGGGAGGACTCTAAATGTGGTTCAACCAATTTTTGAGACCATTGGATGCACGAGTTCTAAAAGTGAATGCAAACCAATAAAGATAAAAGTCAAGATTCCCCGGCACCTAATGGTCTCAAAATTAGTTGAACCGCATTTAGAGTTCAACTACTTGGACTTGACCAAACCCCAAGAGCGATATTTACCTCTTGGGCAATGGTCAGGTCCAACCAGGTTGAATCTGATTTCGTGTTCAACCACATTTGCGGTCGTTGGAAATAGAAAAATCATGACTACACATCATCCTTAAAAAAATAAAAATCATGAAAGTCCATATTCTCCCATATTAGAGTGCTGTAGGTGTGGTCAAACTCCAAATTCGGTTCAATCTGGTATTCTGGTTGGACCTGACCATTGCCCTTACCACTCTACTTGATACCATCCTTGAGGGGCCCTCCTAAACTCCCTCCCGGAAAACATGTATGCCTATAATTGAAGAAAATAGTCAGTTTGATCACAAGATTAGGACTTATAATGTGTTGTGTTTCAAATGAATGGGGAAGAGAGGGAGGGAGAACCCGAAAAGGAACTTCTGGATTGTGACCCGTCGTTGGGAGGATTCGCCAGCGAAGGAGATTGGATCAAGGGTGGAGAGAGGAAAAGGGATTAGGAGTGACTTGAGACCGGGGCGGTCGGTGGTTGCCAAAAAATGATCGAGAATAGAGCACTTCTCTGTTTTTATCGTGACTGAGTGGTTTTCCAACAACATTTCTGCACGGCGGAGAGACTTAGGGTGGCGATTGCTGGGTTAGGGTTAAAGAGGAATGAGAGCGAAAGGGAATGGTCATAGTGGTCAGGTGTGCCACCTCTGAGGTCAGCAGAAAATGAAGGAAAAGCGGGGGGTTGGAATTGTTTGTTGTGACAGACCAATCGGTTTTGCCAGCCAGTTTGGGCATCAGAGTCAGAATATCCCACATTGCCTGTGGGCTTGGAGGTATGGGGCTATATATAATCTGGGCACTCCTCACTTTACAAGCCGGCTTTGCGAGGTTGAGTTTGGCCTATTGGATTTCTTATCAATTGCCTGGAACACGTGGGAGGAGGTCGGGGCATCGTTAGGTCAGTCAGGTGGGTGGCCCAAGGTGGTGCAGTCAAACAAAGCTCTAACGAGCCCCTATTCTTAGTCTCTTTTGGTGGTCTTTTGGATTCATGGCCTTGTCTCTGAGAGAGAGAGAGAGATTGGGAATGGCTTGAACCCAGGAGCAATCTGTGATCGCTATGAAACGGTCTAAAATAAAATAGATATTGCTTTGTTTTTATGGGGATTGAGTGATTTTCCAACTGTGTTTTTAGCCGTTAGAGGTTCTGAGCATACAGATCTCTGGGTCAGGATTTAAGAGGGTGAGAGGGGAATAGAATGGCGGTGGTGATCAGGCGTACTAGGCTCTCTAAAGATAAAAGGATGAAGAATAAATAAGGTGCAATTAATGGCTCCCTAGGCTATAATTGAGAAGAAGAATGTGCAATGCTTTCTTATCTTTATGTACACTCACAAAAGGCCTGTGGCAATTTCAAACTGAGGGCAGGAGAATGAAAGCCATGTGCAATTAATGCTCTCTAATAGTAAGGACAGTGTTACACAGTAGAAATTTTTTTATAGACAATTTTGCAGGCAGCTTATGTGGCGTGACTGTAGCAATCATATTGCGACCCACAAGCTGCCTGCAAAATTGTCTGTCAAAAACTGTCTAGCGTTTATAATTTTCCTAATAAAAATTAAGGTACCTTTACTTACAACCCAAGATTCTTCCTTCTCAACTCAAGTTTCACATGCTTAGACCCTCTACTATTTTAAATCATGTGATAGAGCTTGTTTTCCATCTCAGTCTTCGACGTAATGGATCCAGAGTACATGGATTGCCATCAAACACACAGATGTTTATTCTACGTGAGACACATACCAAAACAATGGACCTGATCATAGGTATATATACATCAAAGATGGTTCTCGGAACATTTTTTGAGATGTGTATCACAAGGAATCAAAATTTGATCATTTGCTAGAAAGACCATGATCTCAAACTCTATTGTGTCAAAAATTGAGACAAAAACAATCTCCATCATCTTATTCCAAGCAATGAACAATTTAAACATGTGTAATCCGGGTTGAGAAGGATGAATCCCGCGTTGAAAATAAAAGGTACGCCAAAAATAATAAAGTGCATGGAGATTAAATAGAAGCATGGCTAGCCAATAGGCGCCGGCAAGCTCAATTGGCTGCCAAGCCCCACCAATTGCTGGCTGCATTGCGAGTGCCAAGTAATGCCCAAGGAAGTCGAGTCTTGTATTCTACGCCCAATTACTATATAACTTATATATGGTAAACACCTGTTCCCAATGTAGATTTGGAGCCAATAACTAATCTTGGACACTTGGTAATATATTTCATCATACATGCAATATGATGTCAATGATCACGAAATGGTGATCTGCCTGGTCGAAGATCGAATTAAAAATAACATCTCTATCATATGATTAAAAGAGCTCAAATACAGTTAAAGTAGACGGCTCCTAGTAAACCCCTAAAATCATTTTTAGCTATTTATTTTATGGGCAATGGTCACGTGACTGGATTAACCTGATTTCTTGTTCAACCAGATCTACAACCATTAGATAATGTGAGAATCTTGACTATAGGGCAGCCGGTAAAATTGGAAAATGTAGAATTCAAGATTCTCTCTTATCCAAAGATTGCAAATCTGGTTGAACAATAAATCAGATTCAGCCACGTGGCCTTGAAAATTGCCCTTACTTTAGAGGCATGCAACTTTTTTGAATCGGATGATACAGGTTATTTTTGAATGAGATCATATGATAAAGATGTTTTTTCACTGAAATCTTTGATCCAACCAAGAGGGGGTGGGCACAGAGGCCACAACGACGCCCTCAAAACGCGAAGGTTCTTAATTCGAATTGCAGGTTCTGAATTCGAATTGCTTCCCATATATGAATAGATGATAAGAAAAAGTGCCACATGTCCAAAATCAGTGACCTGTTACAATTATATAGTGGGAGTGGGTCTCTTACCGTATAACAGCTGATTAATAAATAGCTAAGGCTTGGTTATCATCGTAAGCCTAGTTCTAGATAATTTGCCCTATGGGTTTTGCTTCATTCAGATACACTGATCAAATTCAACTCCTTTAGATCTTTGAAATCTGAAGCCTCCTGCTTGTGTCGTCTTTGCTTTTTTGATCCAAAAGGCTAAACAAAGGTTTGTTTGGTGTCTATATTCTAGTAGTCTTAGGGTCTGTTTGGCCAGACTCCCTCCCCACTCCCACCTGGAGCATGTTTGGCAAGCGAGGGGATCGCTGACAGGGAGCAGGCCGGGAAACACTAGCTGGAGCTTAGCCAGAGCGGCTGAAAACTGTTCTATCAGCGAGCGGCCGGGGAGCAGGCGCAGTTCGGGTGCACGGCCCTCGGTAACAATGCCCAACACAATCTTAATTGTTTATTTATTTATTTTGATGGAAATCTTCATTAACTTACTCAATAAGTTTACTTTTTATGTTCTGTAAATTCAATATTATTAGAAGAGGCCTCGAGAAATGGGTTCAAACGCATTGATGATCAAGCATTCGAATCAGGTAGGGTCCATGTGGCACCTATCCAGGAAATGAGGTGCCATAGATACTTACCCCACGATGATCTAGTCTTATTTAAAAATTGATTAAAAGGAATGGATATCAACTGTTCAAAATGAGTTCAAAGGAGAAAAAATTCAATTAATGCACGGAGATGTGTGGGGTGGTACCCAAACTTTGAATAAAGTTTTAACCATAAAAAAACCTTTGTTTAATTTCTTTTTATAGATTACAAGCCACATGGCATATGATCCCAATCAAGGATCAAAATTTTGGTTTCGGTCATGATTGAAACCGAAAACCGATAATTTAGCTGAAATTTTGATCCTTGATCCCAATATGGGTGTTGGGATCATGTGTCACACCACACATGATCTGGGGTTCAAATGCATGAGTTCATCCATGTGTTCCTTTTCTAATTAAAGTTCCCTTTTCCCATATTAGCAAAAGTTTTTCTATCTTACACCTTCCAAAGAAGCCAACTTTGGTACTTGTCATTTAAACATAAAAATGGTGTTATAATAATTTTATACCATCAAATTGGAATTGCTTACTGTTGTTTTTTTTAGGACACTTTAGAAACAATGCCCCCAAAACAAATTTTATAGCAAAAAATATCTGGCCTCAAACTTTTGAGAAAAACGGTGCTTTCTCGGATTTTAGAGCTTCAGAAAACTGTGAAAGCATTATTTTTTTAAATATTTTTTAGGAAAAATAACATTTGCAGTTTTTTGAAGTTCCAAAATCCGCGAAAGCCCCAATTTTCTAAATCGTTTGAGGTCGGGTCTTTTTTGCTGAAAAATTTGTTTTTGAGGCATGTTTCTCTAATTATCCCTTCTAAAAACAGTCACCTTTTTGAAATGTTTTAGTGTATTATACAAAAAGGAAACATTTTAGGAAAACATGCTTGCACAGATTTCTCGACTTTAAATGACTGAGAGATACAAATTAGTTCTCATGTGTTAACAAAAGTTGCATTTGTGACTTTACTTTTATACCCTTCTATAAAGAGGGTAAATTAATGCGGAAAAACCCTCGTTCCAGCGCAGCTCCTTCAAAGAGTTCTGCTTCTTTCTCCTTTGTTCCATCACGTTCTCCTTCGTTCCACCGCATTCTTCGCCAAAAAAAAAACCTCGTTCTAGCGCAATCAAAGGGGTTCCTCACCAAAAAAAACCCTCGTTCCAACACATTTGTAAAGTGCTTTCTCCTTCGTTCCATCATGTTCTTCGCTAAAACACTCTAAACCCAGAAAATGAGAGGCACCACAAAGAGATCACCAAATTGGTCCTTGTTGTCGTCTTATTGTGCCACTTTCTTCTCCCAGACGGACGCATCACTTATCTGGCTTTCGGAGCCTTTTTACTTTCTCTGGGATTGATTAATCTTTGTAGGTTTTTTTCTTTTGATCTTTGGAGGTAATGTTTGGTTCCGTCTAAATGAATGACAAGAGTGAGAGAGAGAATGTAGAGAGAGAGAGAGAGATTGTGAGATTGTGAGTTGTATTACAGTTCCTCGTTTTTTAATTCAACGGTTAGATTTGTTTCTGTCATAGTTCTCAATTTGGTTTCTGTGTTGATGAAAATTTGTTCAGTAACTACATGAATTTCAGTAATTCATAATGGAAATTGAAATCTGGTTTGGGTATCTCTATTTCTCTTTCTTTCTGTGATCTTTTCCACTCAAATCACTCAAAACCCTGTTTCATACCCTTATTTTTTGAAGGCTTTCGGGTTTATAGGGGCGTAGTGTAGAGATATCTCTATGCCCCATCATCCAATCCAGTTAACTAGGGTTAATAAAAATTATTTTTTATAGTATCTTCTCTCTCCTCTCTCTGAACTGAAGCAAAAGAGTGTCTACTATGGGTGATATCAAATCAACGATAGTGAAATTGCCGCGATGATTGCTATCACTGATTGGACGCCGCAATGATTCTCATAGTTGATTCATGGATTTATAGGGTGAGCCGGATCTCACATGGTCCAAGGACAAATTTGAGTAGAATCTGAAACAAGGTTTTGAGTGGTTTGAGTGGAGAAGAAAACCATAAGGGCAAATTTGTAGAGTCACAAATCTTCTGAAACTCATGTGCTGAGTATTTGAGATCTCACGAATCTCTGAACTTAAAAAAACTACGTAAAAACACTTTTATCTAAAAAAATGATTTTGATATAATAAGCTAAAAAGTTTGAAAATAAAGGCTATTTTTCTAATTTTTTCTTTTTCTTATTGTTTATTTATTTATATTTTTATGAATCACTGAGAGCCACAATATTAATAAAACGCAATAATACAAAACCAAAATCCCTATCGAGCGATGGAATTGTTTACTATTATGCCATGCACATCAGTGATCAATCTAAAATTTGAAAGTGGCAATCCACCGTCGTAACATGTCTAAGCCAAAGAATCATGTATATAAGTGGATTTGAACCATCCGATTGGTAAAATTCAATCTAAGAACGGCAGTTGCTATTAGAATATATAAATTAGATGGTTCAAATCTCTTAAAAAGTTTGAATTTTGGACCCATTGCCATTCTATGTATGATCTATCACTTTGATGGTGTGGATTACCCACATCTTTAACCTGAATTACCCACATCTTTAACCATTAATGATATAGGATCATTTAAATATCATTTTGAGGTTTAAATGACGGTAAGAGTCAGCTCCTTGTTTTTCATATTTAAAGTGGTGTCAGGGATAATGACTTCTATACGGACATTTAAACACAAAAATGGTGTTTAAATACATTGCGTTTTTTGGACTGAACCACTTGGTTTGGTCCGATTTGGACGGGTACTGATTTGGGTTTAGTTTGTAAAAAAGGAAAACCGAAAAGTTTGATTTGGTTTCGGTTCTAAGCCGAAACCGACCGAACCCAACCGAATGTAATCTGTAAGTAATTATATATATATATATATATATATATATATATATATATATGTGAGGGTTTTGATTAATTTTAAAGGCCATTTAAGTAAGATGCATATTTTATATAAATCCTACACTTGTCTCTATTCTTTAGCCTATTCCTAAAGAGGTAATGCGATTTTAAATCTTGCAAAAAACCCTAAGCCCTTTTGAAGCCTTGCGAAAATAAAACCCTGCTGCAAAAAAAAAAAATTTTAATATGAAAATAGTAAAACTGTAAAACAAGTTGAGAAGTTGAGAAAATTTTGATGTGCAAGTAGAACTTCACTACAAAAATAAGGTGTTTTAGCGACACTTGCTATTAAGGCAATTTTTGGTAGCGTCAAGATTAATAGTGGCAGTTTTTTGTTAAAAAAACTGCCGCTATTAATCTTGACGCTACCAAAAATTGTTAAAAAAACTGCCGCTAATAGTCTTATTTTTTGTAGTGCTTATAGGAAAATCGAAACTGACTGAACCAAACCAAACCGAATCGAATCGGGTTAGTATGGTTTATGAGTTGGACGGTTTGAAAATCTAGAAATCAATTAGGACCGATTTGATTTGTGATTTTGGTCCAAAACCAACCAAACCGAACCAAATACACCCCTATCTCGCACCATTAAATTTATGATTTTTCACTATGCCATGTGACACACATTATTAACCTATCAAAATGGTCCAAGTGGTAACACTTCATAGGAACATATCTCATCACAAAGAAACATGCCTGTAAGTGGATGGATGTGAACTATCTGAAAGATGAACATCAGCCATTAAACCTTAAAACATTGGTTGATATTATATTCAACAAATCAAATGATTTAAATCTCCTTAAAACACAATTTTTGAACCTGTTGTACTTTAGTCTATGATCTATCTACAATTGATGGTACCATTCACTCGCATTTTAAATAATTGATGGTGTAAGAACATTTAAATACCAAAATGGTCTTTAAATGATGGTCGGGAGAGTCGGCGTAACACCCCGACGTCACATGTCAAGATATTGTCTTCTTTGGGTGATTCAACTTGGTCCCATTAGACTTCCCTCGTCCCTACCTGTAGCCCTTTCTCTTCAAAGTTTTGTTTTTGGTATGGGCCGACCTGTCGCATGGGCTGTTGTACCAACCCAAAACGTGTCTGAATATATGTGCGGAGGCCGTTACTAATCTCCCAGGATCAAGACAAATCCTTACTCGAAGTGGGAATTTACAGTCGGGTCCATAATGCCAATGTTATAGGATAAAGGGCCTCACTACAAAAACAAGGCGTTTTAGCTAGCGACACTTGCTATTAAGGCAATTTTTGATAGCGGCAGTTTTTGGTAGCGGCATGACTAATAGCAGTAGTTTTTTCTTTTTTGTTGAAAAACTACCGCTAATAGTCTGACTCTCTTGACCCTCACTTACACACAAAAATGGTGTTTAAATGATCTTACACCATCTGGTTTAAGAGATGGGTGATCTTGTTAAAGTGATAGATCATTAATTGACATGCAACAAAACCAAAAATGGTGTTTTAAGGAGATTTAACCCCATAGGATCTGATGACCTTAATATCAACCATTGTTTTCAATTTTAATGGCTGATATTAAAGTTAATCAATTGATTGATTACACGTTCCAATGATAGATTGCCACCCAAACAATTTAGATTGATTACAGATGTTCACCACATGTCATAATGATAATGACATTTCAAAAGTGTGGGATTAAAAGTTTAACATTAATGGCATAAGATCATTTAAACACAATTATGGTGTTTAAATGACTGTCAAGAGCCATTATCCCAATAATTGCGCGCTATATGTGATAGGAGCCATTGCTTGCAGTCAAAGTTCGCTCAAGCACCCCTTTAAGAAAATAGACTTAGGTATTTTTAGAACCTCTGCCATCTAAGCCGTGTGATGAGGATTTATATTTAATATAAAAGATTGGAACATAAAGAGATTTCTATCGCATAATTCAACACAGTCACCCATTCATTCAGATGATGACTTTTGACTACACTGAATCATATGACAGACTATGTTTGGTGCCAATCTACTGCATTAAAGATGTTTCAATCATGGCCTTCATATCAGCCTGCTTAGATGGTATTTTCACATGTCACAATACACCAAAATGCCAAGTTTTTCTTTTAAAATGCGTATCACATAACCGGGATGACCTAACACTTTACCCATGAGACTAGAGTTTTTATGGGGTCCGGCACATAAACTTGACATGTCAGGCAAGGCATCAGACATCCGCCCGACCTTCTGAGCAGGGCAAAAATCACCCGACCTGACTCGATACTATATACAAGCAATAAAAATAGGTTTTTTTCTATAGAGTTAGTTTTTCATTTTCAGGTTGGGTCAAGCATACACGTGACTCATCGAGTCAGGTCGAGCATATGCCAATTTTCTATTGGGCAGCGAAAATCAACTGTGTGCAGTTGTATAAACCATTATAAAGCATTGAGCCTACTAACCCCATGTTCTTTATTTTTGGATAGGCAAAAGGGTCCTCTCCCCTAGTCTTATGTGATACCAAATTCTGAAAAATGGAGCCATTTGCTTCCAAAACCTTATATGTGATGCTGGCCTTCCTCTTGTTTCTCCTTCAACCCTTCCATAGCCAAAGCAATTCAGATCCTCTCCATTACCATTGTTCAGCGGACTACTACAATGACACTACAAAAATAGGGGCTAATATTCAAGCTCTCCTCACTTCTCTACTTGATTCCGGTCCGACAACTGGTTTCTTCAACAATACAGTAGGAGAATTTCCGGATCAATTCTACGGCTTGGTCCTTTGTAGAGCCGACATCAACACAAAGAGCTGCCGGAATTGCCTTCAAACCGCAACCAATTACATCCAAAAGAGCTGCCTCATCAGCCAAAGCCTCAGCGCAATCCTGTGGTACGAGAAATGCCTTTTACGCTACTCCAACGATGATTTCTTTGGGGTGGCGGATACAGATGGCTTCTTGATGTATGATAGGTTAAACGCATCGAAAGCGCAAGATTCGGGTTTTTTCCGGTGGAAGACAAGTGGGCAGAAAAAACGTAACCAGAAGGCTTTCGTCACAACACTAGTGGAAACTGCCCCAACTAAGCCTTTGTTGTATGAGATCAGGCATGGGAGAAATTACGGTGTTGCTCAATGCACAAGGGATCTTACAGCAAGAACTTGTAGGAATTGCTTGACGGCGCTAGCTGATCAACTCGATAGCTGTTGTTACGGGAAGAAAACTTGGCGGTTTTTAGCTAACAGTTGCGGAATCTGGTATGCCCATCAATTTTTTACGTCCACCGATTTACGAAATCTACTGCTTGCTTTGGGGAGCTTAATCCTTACACTCCTACTGTTTATTTTCTGGGAAGTCACATTGCTTATTGGAGGATGGATTCTTTGGGGTATTGGAAAATTATTACTTATTCCCTTAGTACCGTGTGTTTTGTTGTGGTATATTGGAAAATGGATCCTTTTAGGAATATCAAAATTATTATGTTCGCCCTTTCGCATTTGCAAAGGAAATGATATTGAAGAAGGAGGTGTTTCCAAGCCAACATATCACAAAAATGAAGGTGGAGGAGATGGAACTAAAGTTGATGGAGGTGTCACCAAACCTAGGGACATACCACCCAAGGGAAATGAAGCTAGAGTAGGTAGAAATAAACCTGGAGGAAGTGTATCCATACCTAGAAACAAAAATGAAGTTGGTGGAGGTGGAACTAAAGTTGGAGGGAGTGTCACCAAAAATATGGACATACCATCCATGGGAACTAAACTTGGAGGAGGTGTCTCAATATCTATAGATAAAATGGAAGTTGGTGGAGGGGGAAATAAAGTTGGAGGCATCCCCAAACCTACAAATATACCAACCAAGGGAAAAGAAGTAGGAGGAGGTAGAAATGGAGAAGGTGTCTCCATACTTAGAGAACTAAATGAAGTTGCTGGAGGTGGAAATAAAGTTGGAGGAAGTGCCTCCAAACCTCCAAGCATACCATCCAAGGGAAATGAAGTTAGAGGAAGTGGTACTAAATTTGGAGAAAGTGTATCCAAGCCTACTAACAAAAATGAAGTTGATGGAGATGGAAATAAAGTTGGAGGTGTCTCGAAACCTCCAAAAATACCATCCAAGGGAAAAGAAGTACTTGTCCATATAGACAAAAGTATGATAAAACAACCCGTTAAAAAAGAAGAGGGCGAAGAAGAAAACATATCTATGATAAGAGCACCTATTGACACCTTTTCAGATGGAAATAATGTTGGAGGAAGTGGAGATGGGGACAAGTTGCTTGGAACACCAGAACTGCGATTTATAGATATTTCTATATTAAGAGAAGCTACAAAAAACTTCTCCAATGAAAATGAGCTTGGGAGAGGTGGTTTTGGAGTGGTTTATAAGGTAATCACCCTTTTCTTAAGCATTCAATAGTCTCATCTTTTTTACCAAACATCCAATAGTTTGTCATAGATTTTACTAGTATTTGCCTCCCTTTTCTTAAGTATTTGCAAATATCTTTACACCATCCGTGCCTTAGTGTGCTATTTATGTGAAATTTTTGCAGGGAACATTAAATGATGGAATGGAAGTTGCAGTTAAAAAGTTGAAAACTACCGGGCGACGGCCAAAAGATTTCGTGAGGGAAGTTCAATCGCTTGCCGGAATTCGACATAAAAACGTTGTCAAACTCCATTGTTACTGCATTGACGGGGAAGAGTATTATCTGGTTTATGAATTCATGCCCAACAAGAGCTTGGCTGACAACCTCTTCAGTGAGGCCATATCTTGTTACCAGTCTACAAATTTGATATAACAAATAGGGTACCTTTATTTGCAATCCGCGGTTTTTCCTTCTCAATTCATATTTGCACCTGCTAAACTTTAGACTGCTTTGAATATGAAAATTCTTTCATGTTCCAATTTTCCAAACAACAGATCTTCAGGTCATAGACATACCATCTGACAGTCAGATGTTGATTCCACGTGGCATATATGATACATCCCAAATGTGACATGGGCGTGCCACTAAACATGGAATCATGTTCATATTTTGGGATGTGTTCTGAATGGAACCAACATTTGACTGTCTGATGGTAGACACATGCGCTCAAGATGGATTGCCTAGAAGATTGGAATGAAAAGTTATCTCTATCATCAGATTCAAAGCAATCATCGATTTAACACATCTAAACCTGAGTTGAAAAGAAAGAATCTTGGGTTGCAAATAATGGTGCCCTAATGATTATTATGCAATCAATTTTTTTATTATAAATAGCTGAACTTTATATATATATATATATATATATATATATAATGATCACCTCATATTGGTTGCAACAACTGCCTTTGACTTTTCAAAGGAAATTGAAACGACATGTCCATTACTCGAGTTAGGAGACCGAGCTGTCATTAGCAGTTGTTGTAGCCAATAATAACTTGAGTCATGAGATTATATATATATATATATATATATATATATATATATATATATATATATATATATATATATATATCCTAATGATCTCACTTTTAGTGTTCTACTTAAGTAACTATATTAAGTTATTATAACAAATTAATTTCGCTCATATAACCTTACACTCTTCATTTGGTTATCTTTTTTGAGATAAAACCACATCAGAGCAGCTAGATATGGAAAAACGGGGTGATATAATTCACGGAATTGGAAAGGGAATTCGCTATCTTCACGAAGAATCTGGGGTGACCATTATTCACAGGGATTTAAAACCTGAAAATATACTACTGGACAGCAAAAAGAACCCAAAGATAGCAGATTTTGGCAACGCCAAGATTTTTAATGATGAACAAATTGAAGCATATGCCAGTGAACCTATTGCAACTCGGTAAGTACGCTTCTATTATCTTTTAAATTCTTTCTTATTATATATGGCCATGTTTGATAATGCAAATACTAGTGCAAAAGAAACTCATTTTCGATATGTTTATGATTGATAGCATTATAACGAGATGGAGAGGAATTAGAAACCTAATTATCATATACTAAACCATTTTAGGAGGAAATCGATTCAACCTCTCACATGGCAGAAACTAAGGCTAGGTATGGCATAGCTCTTTGCTAGCCCCTTCCACAGCAGGATGTTAGAAAGAAGGATGGAAACCTGCTAAAATAGGTGAACTCTGCTATGGCAGGGGCTACCAAAGAGCTATGTCATAAGCAACCTAAGTTTCTTACCAAAACTTTAGCAATTTTTTTATAATTTCAACAATAATTTTGGTGTTTAAAAATATAAAAAAACTAATTTTCAAATAATAAGGAATATTATTTGTGTTTAGAAAGAAATGTTCTTTTCCAAAAAACAAAAATCAACTTCCCATGGAAATGATTTCTTAGGCATCTTAATCAAACAATAAAAATTTCATTTATACAGGAAATCATTTCGCAAGAAATCAATTAGGAAATTGATTTCATTTTCTATTTGAAGTTTCTCTACTATCAAATTGACCATATATAGAGATAACCATATTATTGAAAGAAATTACTAAATATCTCGTTTAGACTCTCATCAGGTTGTACATTATGACTATATTTGATATTGCCCTTTGGAGGCAAAGAGTAGCTCACTTAAAAGAGCAGATTTCAAATTGCTCTTTTAAAGAGACCCAAATTCAGCTCTTTCACTTTCCCAAAGAGCTAAGGAATATTATTTTGTCGGTGCATGGCTCGTGTATGATATGTATATTTAACAACTCAACCACCATTTAAGTTTGAGGTGCCTCATAAACCCTGTCCATGCTGAGCCACCGACTGAGTTCAAGATTGTCGGCGGCTAGTCACTGACACACTTCATAGAGTGGGGTGCAAATGTATGTGTAGTTTAACGGGATAATTAGAGAAACATGCCTCAAAAACAAACTTTTTAGCAAAAAAGACCCGACTTCACACGTTTTAGAAAAACGGTGCTTTCACGGATTTTGGGACTTTAGAAAACTGTGAAAGCACTGCTTTTTAAAAAATTAATGGTCAACTTAAGGGTATTACTATCTCGAAGGGTCCAAATATTGGGATAATTAGAGAAACAACCTTGAAAAATAAACTTTTTAGCAAAAAAGTCCTGAACATAAATGTTTTAAAAAAACGGTTCTTTCACAGTTTTCTGAAGTTCTGAAAACTGTGAAAGCTCGATTTTTTTAAAACATTTAAGTTCGGGACTTTTTTGCTAAAAAGTTTGTTTTTTAGGCATGTTTTTATAAAGTGCCCCCAAATATTTGTACCCTATTCTAATTCTTATCTAGATAGCTTGACATGACACTTTCCACTAATATTTTACTGTTTTTAGTTCTTGCTGGTAGAATTTCTATGTGAGTCACCACCTTAACTCATCTGGGTTTTTGAATAAAATTTGATTAAACTTTTTATCTTTGTTTTCTTAAGACTGATATATCTCCTCAATTCTCTCTCCTTATCTTTCATTTTTAATTTATAACAGGGGATACATGCCACGGGAGTATCTCTTGGGTAGAGAATACTCTACGGCGACTGATGTTTTTAGCTTTGGGGTTCTCTTACTAGAGATCATAAGTGCAGAACGAAACTGCAGTTTCCATAACCTCCTTGCAAAGGTAAATGTTTTCTCCCAAACATTTAACTAAAGTTACCGTACTGAATCGAACGAATAGTTGGAGATAAACATTTCTTTCATATAGGCATGGAGTTTATGGAGCACAGGCAAACACATTGATTTCGTTGATCCCTTTCTAATCAACTCATGTTCGGTGGAAGCCGCGAGTCAAGAAATCGAGAAGAAGTTGTTGAGATGGATTCATGTTGGACTGTTGTGCGTTCAAGGTGATCCTACTCCTAGACCAACAGTGGCAAAGGTTTTGCACATGCTGGAAGGTGACTTTGCTATTGATCTTCCACTTACAAAGCCTCCAATTGAATATGCCACCAAATACACCACTCAATTGAGCCTTCTCCCAATAAATGAATCATCCTTCAATGAGGAAACAACTTCTGATACTGAAAGTGAGAGTGAGTGAATGGAGTTTGAGACTTGAGTCTATGCTTTTGATCATCACTTTTATCTGTAAACAAACTATTTTTTTTTAACTTTCTTTTATTTTTAAAAAGTGTGGTATTACGATTTTACCATGCATGGAAAGAGTAGTTAGTTGTATATTTTAGGTATTTCCTCATTTATAAAATGGTAAGGTCAGTGACACAGTGGTCAGGAGACTCAAGACCAAGGTGTTTAACTCGCTATCGATATGTATCAACCGATACGAATACTCTATCGCTGATAATGATACCAAAAAAATAATAATTAAAAAAAAAGAAATTAAAATATATCTATATTGGTTGATACTGATACCAGCACAATACTGGTATCGGACTAATCGATATCACTTTCTGGCGAAACCGACACACATCGATGCTGGCCAATGCTTGATACCATGGTCACAACTGACAGGGTGAACCTGATAAAGTATTCTGAAATTCCATTAATCAATGGAATTGATTTGGCTTTTCGATTAATTTTAAATTAATCTAACAATTGATATCAAAGTTGAAGCTACTTGAAAGTAGAGAGAGAGAGAGAGAGAGAGAGAGAGAGAGAGAGAGAGAGAGAGAGAGAGAGAGAGAGAGAGTAGAAGGTTCCTCCTCTTTGGGTCATCGACTACTAGCAGATTGAATCCGGAGGGGTATAAAGTTATCAAAAGTCACCATCCTGAAGGTTTTGCGGCTGCGGGAAGGCATGGTACAGGGACGACCTATAGATCTAATTAGGGTAAGGGGAATCTCTATAGAAACTATCATCAAGACTCCAAGATTGTTATACGTGAATTCGAATGGACAAACGAGGATTGGTGTTGTGTGGAATGTGGCTACCACAACTTCAAATCGAAAATCAGATGCAACCGATGTAGTTGCAGAGTTACATCCCACTTTGGAATTCGATTTCCGTGGCCAAACTATTGCTCGAGGCAGTCTAAGTTACCAGATCCTCCTCTTACTGCTGAGCAAATCCATGATCTTCAACAAGGCTTCTCAATCATGGATCAAAATGTTGGAAAACCCATACGTATCGTCCAAGCCCAAAACCGATACGTATCGAACGATACATATCGGTACCGGTCAGTTCCGGACGATACATTCAATGTATCATCCGGCTAATTACATATATATGAACGATACGGTACTTTCAATGTACCGTATCGTTCAAGTCCGATACTGATACGTATCGGTATCGGACGATATTTTGATCAATGTTCTTAACAAAGGATAAAGGGAAAACCAGATTATCTCCTATTTTTTTTGAAATTTCTATCGGAGGTGGTCTTGATCCTGAGGCCGTACATTGGGAAGCTGCGCTGTCCAACAGAGGGGTGATCATCGCTAATCCCACTGGTAAGATTTCCTTATCTAAGATGAAGACTTGGAGTTCTTGTCACAGCTGCTATTTTGGAGCCGGTCCTCAATACGCTAAACTTATACACTACAAATTTAAACCATCCCATATATATATCTCTCATGGTGTTGGAGAGAAGACATTCACATATATGTAGAAATCGTGTATTAGCGTGACACTGGAACCGAGCACTTATCATATACGCCCTATGGTATATGTAGGAATGTACTTGCATTTTTATCCCAGCCACATATATATATATATATATATATATATATGTATATATATAGCCTAGTTATAATACTAGGCCTCTTTTTGGCTTACATGCCTATACAGTGACAAGCCCATGTGGGCATTGCAGGAGATCCCAGCCCAAATGGGTTATACGCTCAAACTATGTATAAGGCTTATATGCAAAGGAAGCCTGTTTTGGCTTATATGTGCTTACAAAAGAAACAAGTTGTGTTGGCTGTACATGGGATGCCAACCATTAGTAGGTTATAAGTTGCTTTAATTTTCTCTTCACTACACAACTTCGCGAGTCATTACATCGTCCCATGTACGCAAAGGCAGCTGGACCTCTATAAAACTCGATAGAGCCGTCTTCCTCTTTCTGTTTTTGCTTCTTCCTGATCCAAACCCTTAGCAAACAGACCCTATATATATAATCAAATACATCCAGCCATTAAAATCACTTCCATTGTCACCCTTGTACAACTTTGGATTCAGACCCTTTGAACCTGAGATCAAAAAGTAACCTGCGATTCGATAGCGATTCGATAGCGAGGCTCTTGGTCTCGACGAACTCCTCGCATCCTTGACTTTGACACGGGATTGGCGAACGCAATCCCGACACCAATTCGACATCGTCATAACCTCGAGTCCACCAAAAGGTATGCTGTAAACGAACCACAGACGAGTTCTATTAGCGTAGAGTTCATTTATACTAAATTTTAAGGTCTTTTATGCTGATTTCACAAGCTTGAATCAACAGCTATAAAATCAGATAGTGCGTGAAGGTTTCGGTGTCAAGAATGCCATTGATTTCACTCCAAACCTCCCATACCAGATTTAATAAATAATATAATGTATATTGCGTAAAACATAAAAGAAATATCAAATAAACCTATATATGGTACAAAGGCCAGCAGACCAAGTGAATTCAAAAGCAAGAGAGGAGCCAAAAGGCACCAGGGCATGTTGGCATCAGGCTTGCCACGACAAGCTTGTGAGCTTGCCGTGACAAGGTGCTCAGCTGGTGAGCTTGCCGCGGCAAACCTGTGGCTTGTCGACGCAAGCCCATGTTTGGCTTGTGCTTCAGTATTGAAGTGCCTTTGGTCAGTATCTGGGTGTGTGGGTTGACACGGACAATAGTTAACTTTGGAGGGCCCTTATGTAGGGTCTAAGATGACCCAGTAACCATGAGAAATACTAAACCCATGACCATAAATTATAGGAACATTGGTGCACATGACAAGCTCGTCACGATAAGTTTTACGTGGCTGCATGCATGCATGTATAAGCGGATAGCAAGTACAAGGTAGGGAGTTTACCCAGAAGTCAGTTGTGGTAATGATATATAGGATACTATATATAGTTCTGCCATAAGTAAAGGTGCAGTATGGTGAAATGAAATGATGATCATGCTCGATTTCGTATGTAGAATTGATACTTAGAGATTTATAATGATGCCAATCAGTTTTGTTGATGATGAACGCATGTGAAATTGTCTAATTTATATAAATGAACTCATGTCCGTTTTATATCAATAAATTCATATCAGTTATATATATATGAATTCATGTCAGTTTTGCATGATACATATGGTAAGGATTGATAATGATATCAGTAATGATAAGGATAAATGCAGATTTAATGTCTGATTTGGTATAGAGATGCTCGATTCAGTTTCTGTGGATAGTTGAGAATGGAGAATGATATGGTCAGATTTGACATGTAATTACTAGATGAACATGCGAGTTCAGCTTTGATGACTAGTTCGCTTAGTTCAATATACGACTATACATGATATTGCTCATTGCAGTTTACGTTAAATATGCGAGTTCCTATTATACTAACCTGTATTGATATACATAAACTCTGGCCATGATATTCTTACATACCTGATACATGCATTATTCACGTCCAGTTATTCTTGCTCTCATGTACTCATTTTTACTTAGTTTTGAGCTAAGTGATCCCGCTAACTCGGGAGCTTGACTGTGTAACTCGTGAAACCAAGTGATCCCGCTAGCTCGGGAGCTTGACAAGTAATCCCACTAACTCGGGAGTTTGATTTGTCTCTGTCCAAGTGATTCTACTAACTCGGGAGCTTGACAAGTGATCCCGCTAACTCGGGAGCTTGATTTTCTTGTTTCTTGTTCAGCTTGATTCCTCGTATCTGTTGCACCATAGTTTTTTTGTCTTTCTTTAGCATGATTGTTCAGTATGTCGGTATGTTACATTATTCGCATGATAATGAATTATTTATGCTCTAATAGATACAAGCTAAGATGTAATATACTTTTATTTATATTTTATGCCTCTAAAAGTAAATTTGGTAATCTAAAATATGAATTAATACTGTAAATTTCTCTGCTAAGCTTCGATGATAGCTTATCCTACGACTTAAATGTCTTAGCTGCAGATCTGGATCCGGAGCACGAGGGTGATCCCACTTACCAGCAGGACGAGGAGGAAGAAGAGGAAGACGAGGAGGAAGACCTCATTGAAGAATTCTTTTCCAAATAGGTTTGAGAGAGAGAGAGAGATGTCTTTGATACATTTGTATAACCACATATTATGTTTTGTTTTGAGACAATTACTGTATGTATAGGTTTTCTTTCCATTGTTTAGATGACGAGTGACCATCATTGGTGGAAAGCTATACATCGCATCAGTTAGCCCTTGTTAATAGACCTTGACAGTTACTGTTTAGATGTAGAAGAGTAAATATCAGTATTTCCCATATTTCATCGTGTCAGAGTTATTTAATTGATTTCGCATTTGTAATACTTTATACAATATATGGCACCCTTGTATGATAGGATCATGTTAGGTGATCCGACGACGCGACCTTTCTTATATACTATCAAGGGAAATGTCAGGTTGTCACAGGTGGTATCAGAGCTTCGGTGTTAAGTCATTTGGAGACTTACCTCTGACGTACATATATGGCAAAATGTCCGATGTTTGTTTAGTATTAGGATTTAGATTGAGTTTATGTTTATCTGATCAAGTTGTTGCTTGATCATACTAGGTTGCAATGACTTCGAGACGTGGAAGAGGTAGGGGTGGACTACCATTACCCATCGCATTGGGTCGAATGTGATTCTAGCGGTAGGCTATGAGCACGACACCGCCTCGGGAAGTAGTAAGAATATGTATATGGCGGAAAGCCGAACGACTATGGAGAATGCTGCTGAGCATACTCCTCCAGTAGCAGATGCTCCGCAGATGGGAAATGCTCTTGGAGTTGACCAAAATGCGGGACAAAATCCGTAGTTGATGGAGACCATGGCCAACACCATGGCCATGCTAGCTGTGAGACGACCCCCAGAGGGCTTTGCAGAGTTTGTACGACTCCGACCACCGAGTTTTTATGGTCAGCATGACTCAATGGAAATGGAAAAGTGGTTGACATAGATTGAAAAGGTGCTGCAAAGAGTTACCTGCACCGAGGTTGAGAAAGTTAGTTGGGCGACATATAAACTGGAGGATGAGGCAAAGTCATGGTGGTAGTCTGTAGAAAGAACAAGAATGCCTGGAGTACCTTGGACTTGGGCAAAGTTCACAGAGGCATTCAATGAAAAGTATTTTCTGACACCGAAGAGATACCGTATGGAGGTACAGTTTGTGACCTTAGTACAAGGTTAGATGACTGTTCGGGAATATGAGGCGGAATTCACTCGTCTATCTCGATTTGCACCCTTAATCATCGCCACTGAGCTCATGAAGATAGAAATTTGAGCGGGGTTTGAAGCCCCTGATCAAGGAACGAATTTCGTTGTTTCATGCAACAACGTATGCCCATGTGATGAAATTAGCTCTTATCGCAGAAATGGATGTGGAAAGTATGCTTAAGAGGCGAGAGGAACATAATAAAACCAGAAAAGCTCCGTCTCAGTCGTTTAGTTCCGGTCAACTCAACAAGCGACCGCGATACCAAGGGCAGACAACATTTCAACCTGCTGCAGGACCCTATACACGGCCTTATAATCCAGCGACGTTACCACCATTACCACCGAGGATTTCACGTGTTCAGAACCAACCCATTCTAACTGTAGCCAGAAGTACATCTGGCGTTTCATGAGTACGACTGGCAGTTTCCCGCACAGGATCCTATACGGCTTCGTTGATAGCTTCAACTGAGATTTGTGGAAAGTGTGGGAAGGCACACAAGATATACAAATGCTGTAAAGCATCTGGGGCGTGCTTTCGTTGTAGAAAAATGGGACACCGGATCAAAGATTGCCCGAAAATGGTAGGACGACAGCAAAGGCTGGACCAGTCTGACGATCAGCGCGGCCTACAGTTCAAGGCCGAGCTTATGCTGTGTTGGCACAGGGTGCCCAAACAAGCAACAATGTGATTCAAGGTATGTGAATTAATTAATTAGAAGTTCATGAAATTATTTCATTATATGATAGGTGCATCTAGTTACAGATTGTTTTGTTTTTATTAGTTTTAGAATTAATAAATGTCACTTATGGTACATAGAAATAATTTAACTAACATTATATGCCCATTAGGTGCATTGCAAATGTATCCAGTGGATGCCTACTTGTGTTGTGAGGCACAAGTGTTGGTAGATCCTGGATCTACACACTCATTCGTCACACCCCAACTTGCTCAACATTTGGGGTGGTTGGGAGTTACTGCAGAACCTGTTGACTTTATTTTGGATGTGACAGTTCCGATCGGACAAGCTGTCACTACCGACATGGTATGTCGATCGATCATAGTTGTAATCAGAGGTTACATGGATTATGAAACAGTCACCGACCTGATCTTACTAAATATGCAAGGATTCGATGTAATCCTTGGCATTGATTGGTTATCCAACCATCATGCGAGCATTGATTGTCGACAGAATATAGTCACTTTCCGTCCACAAGGAAGGAAATCAACTAGATTTTTGGGTATACAGTCCACTATACTCCCCTTCATTTCAGCGATCCAAGCACGACGATTACTTGATGCTGGTGCTCAAAGGTATATCGCTTTTATTCAAAGTAAAGATTAGAAAGAGAAGAAAATTTCACTTTCAAATGTGCCGATTGCCTGTGAATTTCTTGATGTTTTCCCTGATGAGTTGCCAGGCCTACCGCCTGACAGGGAAGTGAAGTTCGCTATTGAGTTAGCCTCGGGTACCGAGCCAGTATCAAAGGCGCCGTATCGAATGGCTTCGGAAGAGTTGAAAGAACTCAAAGAGTAGTTGCAAGAGCTGCTTGATAAAGGCTTTATCAGACCGAGTGTGTCTCCGTGGGGCGCACCTGTGTTGTTCGTAAAGAAGAAAGACGGTTCGATGCGCCTCTGGATTGATTACCGTCAATTAAATAAACTGACGATCAAGAATTAGTATCCACTCCCCAGAATTCGAATGAGGTTGTGAATTATCTTCCAGCTAGCATCTCTAATCATTCCCCTCTATTAATTGAATTTACAAATCCTCCTACTGGACCAAAGCCGCTCAAGTATCATAGTGCTTGGAATAACCAGCTTGGGTTTAAAGAGTTAATCAAGGAAGCATGGTCTATTAATGTTCGAGAAAATTTGGCATTCATAGTGACTCAAAAATTGAAAGAAGTCAAGCGCTTGGTTCGAGATTGGAATATGAAGAAATTTGGTAGAATCCAAAACCGGGTGAAAGATGCGAGAACTGAACTCGAGGTAGTACAAGCAAATATCCAAGGAGATTCTTTGGATGATACTTTGGCTATTGAAGAGAGAAGGTTGGCTTTAAACCTTCAAAATGAGCTCAATGTTGAAGAACGATTTTACCGGCAAAAAACAAAGGAACATTGGATCTCAGATGGCGACAGGAATACTCATTTCTTCCATGCGTCTATTACGAGCAGAATTCTAGGAATACCATCTCTGAAATAAAATTACCCAATGGTACTAGATTGGTGGACCCTGATCGGATTGGGGTAACTGCTGAAGATTATTTCAAAGGTATTTTCAAGCCTAGTTCAAACGACCCAATCCCGGTGATTCCTTTCAAAAGCAAAATTGATCAAGAGGAGTCTAAAATGGTGTCTGCCGAAATCACGGGTGAGGAAATATGGAAGGTTATATGTGTAGCGACTCCTAACAAGGCCCTAGGGCTAGATGGTTTTCCGACTAAATTCTTCAAAGATCATTGGGACATCGTTGGCATGGACGTCACTAAAGCTATAAGGAACTTCTTCTTAAAAAGGCGTCTGGTAAAATCTCTGAACTCTACTCTTATTACTCTAATTCCTAAAGAGAAATATATGATTATGCTAAACAAGTTTAGACCAATCTCTCTATGTAACTTTTTGTATAAAATGATTGCCAAAATATTGGCTAATAGATTGGCAATGGTTCTCCCTAAAATTGTTAGCCCAAATCAATCTGCTTTTGTTAAGGGGAGAAACATTTCTGAGAACATCTTACTCGCTTATGAGATGATAAGAAAGTTTAATTTGAAGAATGGGCCCAAAAAGTTCTGTGTCAAGATTGATATTCAAAAAGCCTATGACCGTGTTAGATGGGATTTCATTCTTCAGATCTTACACCAGCTTGGGTTCGATGAAACGTGGAATGATTGGGTTAAAGAGTGCATTACTACTCTTAGATTTTCAATAAATATCAATGGGACCCCTAAGGGATATTTTGATAGCCAATGTGGTTTAAGACAAGGAGATCCACTTTCTCCCCTCTTATTCGCATTGGTTATGGAGGCTTTTACCTGCTTGCTGGAAAATCATATCGATGAGGGGATTGTTAAGATAACCCCTGAAACAAATTGTCCTCTAGTATCCCACCTTATATTTGCGGATAGGGCTGCAATAGAGCCGAGCCAGCTCGACAACTCGACTCGGTTGGACCCGAAAAATGAGCGCTTTTCTCTTTAGAGCTCGGCTCAAGAGCCGAGCAGTTTGTAGCTCGAATGAACAGAGCCGAGCTAGAGCTAAGGCCGGCTCGGCTCTATGGCTCGGTTTATATATATATATATATATATATATATATATATATATATATATATATATATATATATATATATAAAATTAACTTTGAGAGGTCTATTTTACCCTTCAAAGTAACCTTTTAAGTTTATTCAACGGGTACTTTGAAGGATAAAATAGGAACTTTTGGCCCCCACTTGCCCTAATTTTTACTTTATATATTATATAGTACCCACTATTACTCCGACTCACGGTTCTCAATATCACCTTCGTTTGAGAGCAAACTGAGATAACTAGTGAATCAAATCAAACTGGTGAAGCCATTTTTATCATTTTATATTTTAAAAAAATAATTAGTATTTTCATCTACCATATTTTTCATCTTGACTTATATATATTTTTTAAGGGAATACAATAGTTATCAAGCATATTTGAAGAGTTCAAATTATTATAAAAATATATTATTTTTCATAAATTTTTTAAAAAGTTATGCACTCAACTGACTTCACTCAATTAATCTAATTTCATCAAAGTTCATCATGCTACATGAGTTTGAGAAAAATTTCAAATCCATCGCTTGACCATCAAATTAACCAACAAGGAGATAGACAACAAGGAGATGCAAATTAAATGATAAGTGTCATTCAAAAGGATATCTACTAAAAAGGTACGCGATTTTTATTTTGAGTTCATTTTTTATAATAGAACATACTTGGCTCGAAGCTCGGAGAGCCGAGCTAGAGCTTGGCATTTTTGAGCTCGAAGAGCCTAGAGCCGACCCCACTGCCTCGGTATAATAGAGCCGAAGCTAGAGCTGACCGAGTTTCGGCTTTTAGATGATTTACTCATTTTCTCAAATGATGAGGTTAGCTCAGCTGAAGGTATTAAAATATCTCTACAGGAATTTTATGAATGCTCTGGTCTCAAAATAAATGAACTCAAGAGTACTATTATTTTAAGCGAAGCCTGTGTGAACAAAGTTGCCATTTGTAATGCACTCTCTTTCAAGGAAGGTGGTTTATTGCCCATAAGATATTTGGGGTTACCTATGTTCTCTACTAGAATGACATATGCCATGTGTGCACCACTTGTTGAGAATATCAGCCATCGCTTAGAAAGTTGGAAAGGGCACTTTCTCTCATATGTGGGGAGGGTGGAATTGATCAATTCGGTCTTGAACAGTTGCCAAGTATTTTTGTTAGGAGCATTGCACCTTCCTAGAAAGGTGTTGGATAAAATTCAAAATATGTTTTGTAATTTCTTATGGGGTGGTCCGAAATTAATCCACAGATTACATCCCATCAGTTGGGATATGGTTTGCCATTCAAAAGAAGGAGGTTTGGGGATCCGTACACTACGAAATTGGAATGATGCTGGCATGGTCAAGCACTTTTGGAACATCATTAATAATCCGAAGTCTTTATGGGTGCAGTGGGTGAAGGCGAAATACATTGGTAATCAAGATGTATGGACGTGTAGCCTCCCAAATGATTACTCATGGGCGTGGCGAGGAATCATGAGGGCTAGGGATACCATTAAAGAGAATGTTTCCATTAATATTGGTGACGGGAGAAATACTAATATGTGGGAGGATCCTTGGCTTGGTAAGTATTCCGTAAAATGAGAAATATGGCAGGAGATTCAAAATGCAAGCTGGCCTAGAAGATGTCGTCAATGTGTGGGACTTGATTCAAAATGGGGAATGGAATCTTCCTGAACCTACCACTCTACACATGGAAATGCCTGGAATGAGATTAGAAATCATCCTATCCCAATTGAGGGATATGATGATAAGTTATCTTGGATGGCGTCAAATAGTGGGGAGTTCTCGTTAAAATCAACTTGGGAGCAAATTCGGACATCTACAAGTAAGGTCGATTGGCGCAAATTCATTTGGCACCCCAAATCTATCCCTAGACATTCGATGTGTGCTTGGCTTGCGATCCACCAAAGACTTTCCACGATTGAAAATCTAATGCATCGCAGATTCTATATACCGTCTAGGTGTGTGTTGTGCTGGAGTGATTGTGAAACTAACAATCATATTTTTTACCAATGTGGATATAGTAAATGGGTGTGGAAGTCTTTGTTCGAAAGATTACAGGTTAGAAGATACAATATTGGAACCATTGGAGTTTTGTAGGGAGATCACTAAAAGAAAAGCTATCAGAAATGATATGGTCAGATTGGCATTTACAGCTTTTATCTGGCATATTTGGGCCGAACGAAATAAGCGAATCTTTGAGAATGAGCTGACGCACAAGAAAGCGGTCCATAAAAGAATTGTGGAGGACATTACATTCAAGATGGAGAACTCTAACTTGGAGGAGATCACCATTGAAGATCAATCAATTACCTTCCAATGGAACATTACCCATAAACTTCAAACAAAAGAAATCAAACGTTGCCGTTGGACCACGCCTGAAGTTGGGTACACCAAGCTCAACACTGATGGGTCGCTCTCTGTTGATGCGGCAGGATATGGAGGTATTCTTAGAGATGGCCATGGAAACATCTTAGGCTACTATGCTGGCCCATATGAAGGTAATGATATTCTAGAAATTGATATTCATTCTATTCTATATGGAGTATAGTTTACGAGAAATCTAGGCATTGATAAGCCTATTATGCAATCGAATAATCAAATTGCCGTGCAGTGTATTCAAGGAAAGTGCAAGGTGCCTTAGCGATTAATGTACAAAGTAAGAAAGATAAGGAGTATCCAAGTTCAGTTTATCAATTGCAAATTCAATCATGTATAGAGAGAGGTCAATAGATGTGTTGATTGGTTGGCGAATTGTGGGGCAGAGGTGGATAGTATACAACAATGGACAAATTCTAATGATTTCCCAATTATTCTTTGTAATCTCTTTAGAGAAGATCTGAGTAAAATCTATAACCGGCTGTAATCTTCTCCTTTTTTCATTTTTTTAATAAAGGGTGGGGACCCATCAACCCTGCGGAACTACAAAAAAAAAAAAAAAAAAAAAAAGACTAATAGCAGCAATTTTTTGTTAAAAAAACTGTTGCTAATAGTCTTATTTTTTTAGTGTCAAACTTTGATTATTGAATGCGTTCATGTACCAAAAAAGATCATGTATCGGATTTCGGGGCGTGACAAGAGCTCAACCAAAGCCCGTACCCTAAGGCGGGTCGGGTGGGGCTTGCCTGGGTTGCGGGCTATTTTTCTCTTTTAAATTTATTTTATACATAGTTATTTATTTAATTCATATACTCTTTTTTTCTTAAATATCTTTTTTGAAAAAAATTACTTATAAATCTAATTTTGATATAAGCCATGATGGTATTTTGGGTATTCGAGTCGGGCTTAAGTAACTTCACATCATCAGGCCCTAGCTCAGCCCAATTTTTTTATGGGCCTCCATTATCTAAGCCCGACAATATATATAGGCCGGGTTAGTCACCAGGCCAATTGACAGCCTTAATTAAAACTCATCTAGAAAACAAAAGTTTTAATCACTTTTAGCACTTTGCTAGCTACCATTAAAAACGAGTTATCGACATCTTAATTTTAAGTGGATCAGAAATCTATTAGGTCCGGTGGGGTATGGGCTCACATGAGATTAGGGCTGTCAATGGCCAATAAAACAAATTTTTTTTTTCTTTTTCTGATAAACAACTTGAGGTTGCTGCGTCCTCACCCTTTATTAATAAAAGGAAAATTTACACTTTCGGCCCTATAAGTTTGCGTATTTACAGAAATGGTCCTATAGTTTCAATCCTTGCATAACAGGCCAGCTCCAAGCCAAGCCGGTTCCACGTCAGCAACGGCCTCTTATATTCAAATTTGTACCGACTTTCGTATTTAATTAATACTTTAATGTTTAAAAGTAAAAGTAACTTTATTACTTTTCATTCTTTACTTTTATACTTTCACTTTAACTTTTCTGTAAAAATCGAGAGAGCGCGGCTTAGCAGCGATAAAGCGGAAAAAAGGTCACAGCAAATTTTCAGGTAATTTCTTTTTTTACATTTAAACACATTTAGTTATCTGTTATGTTTCTCACCTAATCCGCTAACCTACCGATAATGTAAGTTATCGTTCGCTAAATTACATTAGCGACCGCTAACTTACATTATCAACCGCTAAATTAAGTCATCGACCGATAACTTACATTATCGGCCGCTAAATTAAATTATCGACCTATAACTTACATTATCGGTCGATAATGTAAGTTGTCGATCGATAATGTACATTATCGGCCGTTAATGTAAGTTAGCGGTCGCTAATGTAATTTAACGTCCGATAATGTAAGTTGTCAATTGATAATGTAAGTTTTCAGACGATAATGTAAGTTATCGGTAGTTTTTCAACCTCACTTATTTTATTAATTAATTATTTTTATTTATATTGCAGTTCCCACTAAGTGATTGTAAAATGACTATGCCTCTAAAGCCCTTCGGGAAATGTTATGGAGTTAGTGTTAAGAAATTTTACTTGCACTATAACGAAGAGAGGAAGAAGATATTAGATAATTCAATTTTCGGTCATCTATTTAGGATTAATGAGAAATTAGGATTCATTGGAGACTTGGTTGACGTTATTTTAAGTTTTTAGGTTAAAGATAATATTTTCAAGGTTAAGAACACCAATGTACTGCTGCAAGAGACCGATATAGCATTGATTTTAGGTCTGAATATGTTAGCTGAACCTGAGTCTGAGAAGGTGGTCATGCCAGAGGAAGAAACTATTCGATATAAATTCTTTCGGGGGAAGCCAGCTAAAAGACCTCGTATTGAAGAAATTATTGATAGTGCTGATTTATTCAATGATGAATTTTTGACACTATCATTATTGTTTTTCCCATGTTCTTTTTTACTTCCGGATACATACCAGGAAGTTGACACACGGTACTTAGCATTAGTAGATAACATTGAAGAGTTCAACAAGTTTCTATGGGGCCTGATAGTTTACAATAATTTAGTAGATACCATATCAAAAGCGAATGTTAGAAGGGAAATGACGAAAAAGTCAGAAAAGGGGCATTACAACATCTACGGATGCACTAACGCCCTACAGATTTGGGCATTTGAGCACTTTCCTGGAGTCGCCACCACTCTTACTGAGCTCAAAGATCCATTTCCCAGGCTAATGAAATGGGAAGGCTCGAAATTTAGCCGTAATCCTAATTTATATCGAGAAAATTTTCTTAAGTCTAAAGTTATCTTAGAGCTTGAAGCTGTAAAGTACGAATTACAGTATAGATCGGTTCGACTCTTTTTGATGCAAAGAGAGCTAGAAAGAGAGATGGAAAGGGAGCAGGAAAAGACCAATGAGCCTTACTCCCAAGAAAATATATATGAATACGATAATGTCCCAAGTTACGAGACACGTCCTCAAGAAAGAGCCGAAGAGCCAAGATGACGATGACGACGATGAGGATGATGACAGCGATGAAAATGACGAGTATGAGGTCGTTGTACGTCAACATATGGAACTAAAGGGCAAACCGGAGATTAGGCCCCAGCCAAAAAGAGAACAGCCGGTTAGGCAACCTCACCTAACCAAAGAAGTAACGGAGCTTAGAAAAGAATATAATACGCTTTACATGGCTGTAAAAGAGATGAAAAAAGACTTACGACGTGCATTTACAATGCTTAAAGGGCAAGCACTAACCATTGAACAGTTAGGGAGAGACAAGAAGACCCTACAGGAGCAAGTTGGGTCATTACAAGATCAAGTAGGATCACTACAAGATCAGGTTATAAATTTAACAGAATAAAATGACGTAATACGGAAGGATCTTGATGCGGTCAGATCTCATTTGACAAAGGTACTAAACCATGTATTTTTAAATTTAAAAAAAATTAATTTTTTACAGATTAATGCAAAATTAACTTGTCGGCCGATAATGTAAATTATCGTCCGACAACTTACATTATCGACCGATAATCTAAGTTAGCGGTCGATAATTTACATTATCGATCGATAATGTAACTTGTCAGCCGCTAATATAAGTTAGCGGTCGACAATTTACATCATCGTCCAATAATGTAACTTGTCGGCCGCTAATATAAGTTAGCGGCCGATAATTTACATTATCGATCGATAATATAAATTATCGACCGTTAACTTAGATTATCGGTCGATAATGCGGTCACTAATTTGATCCCAAATAATTTTATTTTTTGTAAAATAATGATAATTTTTAATGTATTATGCAATTATGTAGGATAATATTATTTCCTCTGTTCTATTTCAAACCTTCGTTCCCACGGCCACTCATCCAACAACTTTTCGATCTTTTGCTCTTCAAACTTTTGCCCCTCAAACCACTGCCACTCAACCAACAGTTATCAAAACTTCTGAACCTAAACCCACTGCTCCTTAACCAAGTCAAATCCAATCACTTTCCCCAAACTTCGCCTAAACCTCACCCATCAATCAATCGCCCCCAAACTTCTTCCCCTAAACCTACTGGCCCAAAAGCCACTGCTCATCAACATACTCATCAAATCACTGCCCTCAAAACTTTTGAAGCTCTTCAATCTCCTATTAAACAACCCTTGGTGGAAGTGGGTTATGAGGGTGCTCCTCTTACCCAGCCTTCTCGTGAGTCACAGCCGGCATCACTAAAATCAATTTTAGTGAAACTATCAACTGCAAAAAGTAAAGCCGAGAGATATGACTTGCGTGCTCGGAAGAAGAGAAAGACTCCAACCAGTAAAGTAATGATAAAAAGACCAAGATTGGTTGTGGAGGAGGAGGAGGATGAGCCAAAATCAATGGAGCACAAATATATGCTCAGTTTTTAGAATCGGCCGGAGGAAGAGGACAATGTGATCGTCAATACTATCATGGGTGTTGACATCACAGTTGCTCTTTTAAAGGTTCTCAAAGGGCACTCGTGGCTCGATAATGAAGTCATCGACGCATACTCGAGAGTCCTTGAAGTTATCAACGATTCAATGTTTACGGCAAATGCCGAAAAGAGCTGGTTCGCTTATGCGTTCGCCCTGGTAATGTTTCAACTATTTATTATTTCGTTTGTTTCTTTTATTTGTCTTTTAAATCGTGACTCTTAATTCACTTTTTTAAATTTATTTACTTACTACATTATCCTTTTTCAGACCTTGTTTATGGCAGACGAGAAATTTTTTGAAAAGTTTATCGATAATGAAGGTATAGCAGCACTTAACGACTTCGATAAGTGGCAGGCCTATTGTGACGAGTGGCAGGTTCGTCACAATTTAAAGCCGCTTGAACCACTACTTACAAATAATAAACGTGGAATTCACGCAGTTGACTGTGGAACGGTACGTTTTTTAATACTACACTTCGTTTTATTTAACGTTAACGGCTTTTAAATAAAATTTATTATTTAAAATTTTGATTCCGTTTCTATGCAGATTTATCTTCCGATGCATAGCCAAAAATATAGCCATTGGGCGTTGGCTATAATTTCATTAGTTAATCACGAAATTAAGTTAATAGATCCAGCAGACCGAGAGTGCTCAAGGAGGTTCGAAGCGCATAAAGGATATCTATTGCATCACCTTCCGCGTCTTCTTTATACTGTCAGTTTGAAGTCAGCTTTCGATCAACAGTGGAAGGTATTGGCGTTCAACAATGTCGATCTCCCGCTCCAAAGAAACGGTTGGGACTGCGGTGTATATGTTTTGAAGTACATAGAATACTTCTCCCAACGACGGACTATTAATTTCGAAGAGAAACAAATGCAACAATTTAGAGCCGAAATCGGACATTTAATGTGCACGTTTGGGAAGAGTTAAACTTTATATTTCATATCTTTATAAAATTTTATAGATTTTTGTAAATATTTTTTATACAATTTGTATATCAACTTGTACAATTTTCGTTGTTATCAATTTATCCTAATTGTCTAACAATTCTTTATAAACATCATAAAAAGACTTGTATTTGATGTTTGCAATGTTCACAATGCCCACTAACTTAGCGGCCGCTAACTTAAGTCAGCGGTCGATAACTTAAATTAGCATCCGCTAACTTAAGATATTGGTTGCTAACTTAAGTTAGCGTCCGCTAACTTAAGATATGATCCGATGACTTAAGTTAGCGGCCGATGGCATAAATTAGCGTCCGCTAACTTAAGATATCGCCGCTAACTTAAGATATCGTCCGATGACTTAAGTCATCGGCCGCTAATTTATGTCATCGGCCGCTGATTTTTCGCTAAAAATTAGCCGTCAATAGTAGGGCCATGATCTCTAAATCTATTTGGATGATGAATCATGATAAATGGTCTCCTTCATCTGATCTAAAGCAGTTTATTTTGAATTGTGAAATGTGGACCAAAGAAATGTGTCAAACTTTGACTTGTGGGTTTAAAAAGTTTTTTCTGATTATTTTTTTATATTAATCTATACCGTCCACTTGTGCTCCACGTGGCACTCAAATACTCTTTTGGGTGCCACGTGGAGCTCCACATGTATCTTGGAGGACGGTCACCGTCTTCCAATTGAGGACCTAATTGGCTCTCTTTATAAAATATGAAATATTATCGATATCGATAAGGGTAGAAATAAAGGCTTACGGTACTCTTACAAGTAATATAAGTTAATTTCAAATTCTAACAAATTTACACGAGCGACGGTTATGACCGTATTTGTTACAATTTTTACATCGTAGTGGTCGAACTTCGCCTTTAGATCTTATTCTCCTTTTCTTCGGACGGTCTGCTTGACGTATTTTGTGCGGAGACAAAACTTGAATGTCGTATCTTTGCGAAGTCCATTAGCGCTTGTCAACGGCAGGGACAAAGTGTTCTTTATAAGTTTCCCTAAATAAGTTACTGGTAAATCAGTGCTAACAAAATTGGGGGATCTCTCTTTCTCTATTTCGGCGCGATAATGCGGTGATTGCATATGAACATGGTAATCCAATAATAGCCCAACATCTACATGTACATGTTCGCTTATCTAGATCGACACTGTGAGTGTAATCACCACGTTTAACTTGAAATATATCGCGACCATATGGTATAACATTTTTTCGACAGGCCCATCATAAATTTTGTGTTATGTGTTCTTAGGCCATCGGTGTTAACACGTGGGTCATTTTATTTCCTTACTCCTGACGACGAAGATAAAATTCGGCTACCTTTGTGCGAATAGTTTCTAACATGCTCACGATCGGTTCCTCCCTGGCTATTTTCAACACACTATTTATGCTTTCAGCCATATTAGTTGTCAACATATCATAACGCCTCCCTTGAAAATAAGCACGCGTCCAGAAATGATCACTAATTTCTTTAATCCATGTTGTACATTCTGGGGGGGCGTCATCTTCTATTTTTCGTATAATTCTTTTAAATTTTGCTTCCAAAAATGTACGGGCAGTAACCCAGAAAAGCGGTCTAGAGATTGTATCATTATATGTATCAAATAGATTTAGAACTAGGTGTCGCATACAATAGTTATGAAAGGCGTTAGGAAAAACTTTTTCCACAGCTTCCATAAAATCTTTCTGTCTGTCTGATATCAATACAAACTGCTCTTCAAAGTCACAGATTACACGTCTCCCTATTATATCAAGGAACCATGTCCAATGATCTTCATTTTCTTTCGGTACAACGCCGAATGCTATAGGGAATGAATGTCTATTGTCGTCTATTCTCATAGCTATTAACAACACTCCCTTATATCGTCCATGCAAATGCGTTCCATCTACCGCAATTTTTCTTCGTAAAGTATTACGGAAGCTTCTAATGCAAGGTCCAAATGCCACGAAGAATCTCTTAACTGCATTATCAGGCTCGAGACATAATTCGGTCTGTACGTTTGGATCGACCCGCTGTAATTCGGCGACATATGACGGTAACATATTAAATTGCTCATTCGAGCTACCTCGGATGTCATTCAACGTCATTTCTTTTCCTCTCCATTCTTTCCAGTAACCTACTGTTATACCGTATTTTTTTTAATATAAAAAATTATTGAGGCAGGAGTCTCATCAAATCCCTTTAATAGCTTATCTCTCACGAATGAAGCTATCTACGATATCGTATATTGGCGATGTCTACTTTCGAAAGCTGGCATTCCGCACGTATGTTCCGGGTGGAAAGTTTTCACAGCAAACGTGTCCACACCTACTAATTTCGATGCATGTATTCGTTAAGCACATCCTACTTCAACACACCTCGCCGTAACTCGAAGAGGACTGATTTTTATTGGTTTAATCTGAAAATTATTTATCATTGTAAATTCTTTAAGAGCTTTCTAAAAAGATTTTTTATTTCTAAACGCCTGACTAATGGTAATTGGTCTCCCTTTATACAGTTCCTCAGCATTCAAATCTATATACTCTCCTTCCGAGTCATTAAGCTGATAGTCTTCGTCCACCAAAGGTTGATCAATTCCCCTATTAGTATCAACACGCGAAGTGGGAGACGGTGGTGCTTCATTATTTTCAGGATCACTATTACCGTCATCGACTGGATGGTTATTACGTGATTGGGATTGAGCCCGTCAATGTACGTTTGGTTGATGTGCAGTTGTTTGGATTAATGTTGGCCAATGCGGGAATGTTTGATGTACGAGAGGCTGTTCTGTTGAAGGCTCGATTATCGTTGGCTCCGAAGCTATTGGTTCAGAAGGCTATTGATATGGACTAAGGCCGACTAAAAATGTTTTCCACTGATTTACCGAATCGAAGTTGAACTAAGATGTATCATGCATCGGATTCATTTGATGACAATATATATCCTTGATCTTCATCGCCTTCACTCATTGGAATGTCTGAAAAGGGTTGCTCCAGAGGCGGGCGAAATCCTATATTCATATTTCTATCATCGTCGACTATCATCGGTGCAACGATGTTCTCCTCTTCAAATCGTATTTCTTGATTTTCAATCAAATGTTCTGTTCCCACACCATCATCATCTTCATTTGTTTCCTGCAACGGTTGAAATGCTTTTAAAGACGGTAAAATTTCTGCTACGGTAGTGACTAATAATTTTTCGATATAAATATTTATCACGCCATCACTAATACGATATGCTCTGAATAAATTTGTAAGATCATCAAAGTCAGACAATTCGGCGAACACAAGCTCATTCCCTATGCGTAATGAAACCGTTAGTGTAATATAATGTTTTTCCGGTCGTGTCCGACTGACCTTGTACATTTTCTCCATAAACTCATCAAATGATATGTTCTCTATGACAGTGACAGTCATTCGATGTCCTCCGTTATAAGTATTATCTCCCACACGGGCGAAATCAAAATGACAAAGAAGGGGAACATCCATTTCAACCTACAATATTTACAAAATGAAAATTGGTTGGTTAAAAGGGTCGATATCTTAGGATATCGGCCGCTATCTTAGGATATCGGTCGATATCCTAAGATATCGACCGATATCTTACCTAGCTTGGTCTACCTACTATATATTAAAAAAGATGGGAAATCAATATCTTACAAAGATAATGTACTCGATATCTTACCTAGCCTATTATATTTTTTAAGTTATACCAACTGTAGTCGAATCTCGAAATCGCAATCCAAGAAAAAGTGTTAAAAAGGGCAAATAAGCATAACCAAGCCGGTTCCACGTTTTATATATATATATATATATATAACGTGGAACCGGCTTGGCTTGGAGTTGGCCTGTTATGTAATGATTGAAACTATAGGGCCGTTTATGCAAATACACAAACTTATAGGGCTGAAAGTACAAATTTTTCTTAATAAAAAGAAGATTACATATGATAATATAGAGTATAGGTTTCTCTAATAATTCTCTTCGTATGTGGGCCGGACTTAGCCCGACTCTAGGGGCTAGGTGCAAGCCCGACCCTAATTTAGGCGAGCTTTGATACCTCGTCTTAGGCTTGCTTTGATATGGTCAGAGTAGACTCGGGTCGGACTTCAAACTGAACTTGTTAAGCCCTTACCTGGCAGTACATACAACCTTCTTTGAGGTTTGACACCCTAGCCCAGCCACTTGTCCCATTTTTGAGCCTTAGCCCCAAGACGTACTTTAGGGCCAGGTTCGGCTGGTTGATGAAAAGATTATTAGCGGCAATTTTTTATAGTAAAAAATTATTGATATTAATCAAAAAATTATTAAAGGCTATTAAGACTATTGGTGGAAAGGGTATTAGTGAAAGTTAATTGTTAATAGCTGTAATTTTTTACTGCAGCTAATAGTCTTATTTTTTGTAGTGGGGCTAGCCCCACCCAAATGACCACCTCTTTTTTTTTGGCTTTGATAACGTGGGTATCTGGGCCTCTTAGAGCACCCACCACTACAAAAAATAAGACTATTAGCGGTAGCCATAAACTGCCGTTAATACCCTTTCTGTTAATACCCACCGCTAATAGTCTTATCTTTTGTAGTGCACCTAATCCTAGGAGCATATACACACCCCAATTTCAGCACATAGCAGGTCAACGCAGGATATAAATTCTTATGATGACCTCAAGGGGGGAGAAGATTCGAACTAAGGTCTCCTGCTTTTGGAAGCAGCTACCTGACCAGCTAACCCAACCCCATAAGATTCCCAATTGACAGCCTTCCACAAGATAATGACAACGGAACCCCAAAACAATACAAATTACCATAGGGAGCATACTACGCTAGGTCCATTTCGTGAATACTTATTCTGGATCATCCACATGGAACCATATATAGACCGTCACTACATTATCAATCCACTAATCTACAACACTGACCATCTGATCAAGATGTTGTAAATATGCTTTTAATAGTATATAATCAATACTCCACAGTTATTACACAGAGTACTGATTAGATGGTTTAGATTAAGTCTCTGTTTGAATCAACAATCATCACATCCCAATTGTATAGACTATAGCCGACATGCCTCTAGCTGTTAGCCGTACCTGCCCAACACCAATAAATATGGTAGGTCACTGGTCACCATTCTAACTAGGGAAATTTACCTGACCGGCCCTGTCAGATACGCCTTTTACGTCAGAAGCCCTGTAGTTTCACTTTTACCCAGACAAACCAGCTCCAAGCCTAGCCGACCCTAAGGAGAGTAAAAGGTCCAAATTACCCCCTTCTAAGACCTTCTTTAACAAACAAAGCACCGTCTTCTTCCTCATTTTAACCTGCAAAAAAGTTAGAGGTGTAAAACCCTAGACGGAGTGTCCTTACTTAGTCTGATCTGCTCCGATCTGCTCCGATCTGCTATTTCGAAGAAGAAAACAGAGGCTTGGAAGAAGAAGGCCCTGAACTTTGTCCTTGCGACTAGAGGTATCCTACTTAACCCCATTTTCAGTTTATTAGTGTTATGTAGTGATGCAGTATCTCTTAGAAGAAGAAGGCCCTGCATTTCGTCATCGGCTCCATATACATCCGATATCGATATCACATACAATCGATATCGATTGTGTATAGAGTCGATTACGACTCTATTTGAAATCGATATCGATTGTATATACAATCGATGACGATTGTATATAGAGTCGATATCGATTGTTTATACAATCGATATCGATTTCAAATAGAGTCGACGCCGATTGTATATACAATCGATATCGATTGTATTTGCAATCGACTAAGAGTTATAGTCGTCTTTTCTCTTTTATTTCATCAGTCTTATGACCCTTCCTTCTCATTCTTAAACAGACGATGACGGACGTGAGGATTCCTCTTCTTTGTCACTATGATGGCCTTCTTGTAAACGATGATGGCTTGTATGAAGGTGGCCGGCGGAGGCTTATTAACATTTCAATTGAAATTTCTTATGAACAATTCATAAGGCGAATGTCTGCTGTCAGTTTTGCGAAGGCGGATGAAACAGTTTCAACAAAGTTTCATATGAAGATAGTGAATATGCCTGTAGTTGCCGACATTTTGGACTCTGATGATTTGGCTACATTATTTAGTTTTTATAAATCCGGAGTGGACGTTATAAAAGTATTCATCATTAAGGAACCGTCATCCTTCCCAGTTGAAGCTGAACAAGTAAATCTCGGCGGGACTGATTTTGTGTCTCATTCATTTCAGCCATGTAAGTTTGAGGATGAAATTGTATACGATACCGTCCCGTTAGGCGATGACGGTTATATTGTGGCGAACGATGGCAGAGGGAAAGCAACATTTGATTTAAACGATGCTCCGATTGAATTGTATGATGACCCAGTAAAATACATGCATGGGTCACAACAATGTAGTCAATGGTTAGACTATACTTCAGAGAGGGTGGTGGATACCAACGATTTCAGTCATATCTTCCCCGGTGGATGGACAACTTGGTTTACTCAAAACTTATGTTCTACCATGCCATCGATGGAAATTACCGGAGTAACTCAACCCCATGTCCATACATATGAGCACCCCTTCTGTGAAGGATCCGGTCAATCACATCAGAACCCCTTCGGTGAAGGATCTAGTCAACCACCCGAGAACACCGCCATGAATGAAGATACCTTAGAAGAAGAATATGAAGGCGAACCAGATGGGTTTATCAAAGAGGACCCAAAAATTTTTGTGAGAGATATTGACAATCCCCTAGTAGACGGAGATTACGAAATGTCAGAGACATCGGGCGATTCCTCCGATGAAGAGGTGGAAACTGAATATCGGAATTGGACGTTTAAAATTGGAGAGATCTTCCGAGACAAACAAACATTTCAAAGAGCATTGAAAGAACACGCGGTTGAGAAAAACTTTCAAATTCGGCCTTTGAGGACCGCTAGTTATCGAGTGGCTGATGGATACTCTGAACCCGATTGTTCGTGGCGAATACATGCTTCTAAATTGGTAGGCTCAATTCTTTCCAAATCAAGACATTCAATAGTACTCACACATGCGGAGCCGCTAAGATCGGACCGCACGGTCATCGTAATGCAACAATCTCCTTCGTAACGAATTATGTACGGGATAAACTTATGGAAGGATTCGACTACACACCGGCGTCGATAATGTTTGATATTGCAAAAGCTTATAATGTGCAAATCTCATATGCAAAAGCTTGGAGGGGAAAAGAGCTTGCCCTTAATGATATTAGAGGAAGTTGGGAAGGACAATTTGTTGATCTACCGGCCTACGTGAAGGAGATGAAGAGGGTAGATCCTAATGTACAAACATCCTTTCAACTTACTCTTGACGGTAAGTTTCAAAGATTTTTTTGGAGTTTTGGCCCATGCATCGGAAGCTACCGCAATACACTTCGTCGCATATTGCTTGTAGACGGCACACACCTACGAGGACGTTTCGAAGGGATCCTCCTTATCGCCTCTGCGCAAGACGGTAATGGTCATATATTACCGTTAGCATTTGTCGTGGTCGAGTTAGAAGAAGGGGATACGTGGATGTGGTTTCTTGAATGGGTAGGTGCGTTCGTGATCGGTGGGTTTAACGAGGATCTCGTAATTATCACGGACAGGTCGAAGGGTTTAATAAATGCGGTGAAACGTATCTTCCCTAACGCATATCACAACTACTGCATGCGGCATATGACATAAAATTTGCAGCACAAGTATCCCAGGAACAATGTGAAGGGTCTATGGTGGTTGATCGATTTAGAATGTAACCCTTGCAAGTGCACAAGATCTATTGCAGTATGGCAAGAACAGGGGTGTCGAACCCACAGGGAAACGTGAATTTTTAATTAATTCTTTTAGAGATTTTAAAAACATCCCTAAGGAAGTACCAAAGGGCAGATTCAATTTTACCAAAAACTTAACGCACTTTTCCTAAATGCAGAAAAATAAATTAATCTAAACAATTAATTACTGATAAATCTACGAACAATATTAAAATGAGATCAAGGAATATGCTACCCCAGATTCGTACCCCTTTTCTATCATTAAAACCCACAGTTTCATTAAATCATCATTCACACCATCATTCATCTAGAAAAATGACTTGAAATAAAATATGATCATCAATCCGGCATACCCTATCTAAAAACAATGACTCGACTAACATTGCGGTATGAGTCATGTAAAAAGCATAAGCGTATCTCATGATATTTAGATCCGACAATCGGCACATAATCGCTCTCTGACCTAGATCGACTGCGGTCCAGATCTAGCGATTACGGTCGTTGATACGCGCAATCAACGGTCATAACAAAGCATTCAAAATATTTTCAATCACACAAACTTTGAGCAAAACGATTCCATGATAACAATAATAGATGGTATTAATCATAAACATAGGTACTTATCTGGGATCGCATCTTCCCGATCTCTTGATTTAGCCGCTCATCTTTGGTGTTTGATCTCCTTTTCTTTCAAAGTCATTCCTCTTTATTTCTTCCAAAAGATATTTGCAATTGTTTTTCCTAAATACAATCTATGAATTTCTCGAGAAAAATAATGCAAATCCTAGGTACAATCTACCTGAATAAACCCTAGAAGAAGGAGAAGAAGACTTGAAAAGATGAAGAAAATATTCCCCAAAGTGAAGAGCCCTAAAAACTAAAAAGAAAGAATGAATAATATTCTAATTGCAAAAAATAATAATCCCCTAAGAAACTCGTGGCTTCCCTTTTTATAATAGCCTAACCCTAATACCTCTCTCGATTGACATCTAAGAGTAATTTTCGTGAATTCCCTAGCTTTGCATCAGATACTGCCTCGGTATTTTGCTCATAACTTTCTGTACCGAACTCGGATTGAGGTGATTCTTGAGGCGTTGGAAAGCTGACGACGAGCTCTACAACTTTTATGTTTTAGCAATTTCCTGAATCTGACGTCTTGAAGGTCCAAATTGAGCTGCAAGTCGCACTAAGTTCTCAATGACCCAAAATAGCGGTGTTTTGACATTATTTTCAGGATTCTTGACATTTTAGAAACTTGAGTATTTACGAAACACTTCAAATCTAGCAAATCTCATCGGATAGCCTTCATCGGACGGCTAAATATAGGTATTTAGGGGTGAAATATCATCATATTTCACTACTCATCACACCCCAAACCTACACTTTGCTAGTCCTCGAGCAAAGAGAATGATAGAAATATAAAGCAAATCAAACTAACATCCTAAAATTTAAATGCCACTTTGTAGGGAACACGATTGCATAGCATGTAGCATGTGCAACAAGCCTTTAAACCCCTAGGTGATCCCTAGTGGAGAGTTGTGTCTCTGAGGGTTTGCGGTGAAGTTACCCACAAACTTCCAAAATTTCAAACCATCGGTAAAATTGAGTTTTCAAAATCTGATTTTTATAACATATATTTAACTTCAAAGCTCAAAATCAATAATCAATTCAACATGCAAATTCTCAATTTTAAATAACAATGTTACACTAATCATACCAATATCCATTCAAATTAGTCTAATGCTCCAAATCGTTAGATAACTCATCCATTCATGCTTAAGCGTGTAGTGTGTGCATACCAAAACCAAGATTCATCCATCTGAACTAGTCCAAAGCGAAATCATCGGATCATTGTCTTGACTCAATCCTCACTTTAGGTATACTCTCAAAATAAAATCACTCCGATGATTGGTAAGTTTTCGCACATGTGAGAGATCAATACAAAGCAAATAAAAGGTCTCACATGATAAATGAAACACGATGCAATCAATGAACAAAATAAATCTCATAAGAACGAGATACTTGTATATCCTAAGCATGTCATATCAAGTGTCATAAGTATTATATATTGACTCTCCACAAGGCGATTACCAATGCAAGATCGGATCATGAAGGTCTTTTGTAGGGTTGTAATGGGGCTCGGTAAGGGTAAGAAAGAAAGGGAATTGTGATTCAAAATTTCGAGAAATTGGAAAAGGAACTAACCGATTTTTTATTTTATTTTTTTTATTTCTCTTCTTTTCTTTTTTCTTTTCTAATTTCTCACCATTTTTTTTTTCAATATTTTCTTTTCTCATTCTTTCTTCTCTTTTGAATTTCCTTTTCAAGCACCTCATTTTTCATTCCTTTTTTTTTTTTTTTTTTTCTCTCCCTTTTTCTTTTATATTTGCCATACACTCTCGATTAAACACCATAACTCATTATCTCTCACTTACTCTCTTTTCGCTCATTTTCATCCCTCGTTCCTAATTTCTCGAAATAAGAAGGGTAAAGCTAAATTTTCAGAAATTGTGAAGGGTTAAAGGTTAACGTGGCTTATCAAAGAATGTATAAGGGTAAATTTTTCTATAGGCTCAAAGGGGTACTAAAAGGATAAATTTATATGAGGTGGGGCATTTTAAGCACAAACGAGCCAAAGATGGCCTTCAATCATTTCCTTAAAAGATGGTAACCTTGCCTATTTGTCTTGAGTAGATATACAGTACGTTCTAACACAATAATATGAATTTGATATCATGCAAAGTCACAAGCCAAAATAAAATGTATGAGATTATGCAAGATAATTAGTATTCAAAGAAAACTCAGTTTATATATTCACTCATCAATGACGGAAATTAGCTCTAAAGCTTCGGTTTAGTCTCCACTAAGAACCTAAGATTCAACGTTCAAAATAGTTCATCGATTTCTAAGTCTTAGCTTGGTATAAGTGCAAAAATTCTAAGCATGAATTTCAGAGTCATCCACAAATTATCACATTAAGCTTCATCATCCTAGATACAAGTATTCAAAATATGACATCAATATTCTCAAAATTAAATTCACATGCATCATCAACTAAAGTTTGAAAACTATTGCAAAGTAAATCATGTATGATGGTTCCAAAAATTTTTTTTTTTTTTCAAAGAAAATCAAAATAAGTGATGAAAGATAGATAATCATACATACCCCAAACCTAAAAATGACAATGTCCTCATTGTTTGAAATAAATAGGTACCCCAAACACATTGAAAAGTACCTCAACACAAAGATCGGTCACGAGAATATGGGCATCAAATTAGAACATGACCAAAAATAGATTGAAGGTAATGTGGCTACACTAATTTGGAAATTAAAATAACCTAAACTAAACTAAAACTAATATTCTAGAACTAAACATACGAAAGAGAAATAAATCCTAAATCCTAAACTAAACTGTGTCCAACTCCTAAATAAACACACCTTTGGGTTGCCTCCCGTGAAAGCCGAGTTTAAGTGTCGACCTCTTCATTGATCAAGAATCGGATCACTAAGGTGCATCGCCTCAATCTTAAAGCTGGGTCATCGGCTCAAACATTGGTTTGAGTCTTTGCCCATTCACTTTGAAAATCGATTGTCCCAAGGTTTGAATTTCAATTGCACCGTGCTCACTAATGGAAACAACAAACGGCCTTCCCATCTAGATTTCAATTTCCCGTGATGAAGCTTAAGTCGGGAATTGAATAACCAACCTTTTCGGCCAACCTGAATCTCCTTCCGAGACATTAATTGATCGTGCCACTTTTTGTACCTTTCCTTGTACATCTTTGAATTTTCATACGCATCGTAGCGTTACTCTGCTAATTCACTCAACTGTAACCTTCGATTCGACCGCCGCTGCATATCGAAATTAAATCGCTTGATCGCCTGTAATGCCTTATGCTCCAATTCGACAGAAGATGACATGCCTTCCGTAGACAATTTCAAGGGAGACATTCCGATGTCTTGAATGCAAGACGATAGGCCCACAAAGCATCGATAGCGGTTTGACCAATCTCTTCTATCCTCGCACTGCCTTTTCTAGAATTCGCTTGATTTCTGCTAGACACTTCCACCGACCACTAGTCTGGGATGGTATGCGAATGGCGACTTTGTGAGTGACGCGTACATTCTTCATTAAAGTGGCAAATGGCTATTGCAAAAATGCGAACCGCCATCACCGATGATTGCTCTTGGGATCCCGAATCGGTTAAACACATGTTCTCTCGTAAATTTGACCACAACCTTGTGATCATTTGATCGGGTTGACGGCTTCAATCCATTTGGAGACATAGTCAAGACCACCGGAATATATGAATACCCAAAGGATGGTGGAAAAGGACCCATAAAGTCAATCCCCAAACATCGAAAATTTCAACAATCGAATTGGATTAAGGGGCATCATATTTCGTGAAATATTGCCATTTGTTGACACCGTTGGCATTCCTTGCGATTGATGAGGCGTCACGAAGATTGAGGGCGAAGAGAATCCGCTTTGAAGGATTTTACGTGCGGTCTTGTCCTCGAAATGGCCTCCACAGCCCCAAAGATGGCAAAAAATTTAGGGACGCTTAGTTGCTCGCCTCTTCCGCACGCATCTCCTAATGATCCGATCCGGCGAATTTAAACAAATATGGTTCATCCCGTAAATAGTATTTTATTTGGGAGAAAAGAGATTCTTATCATTCTTACCCCTCGGTGGGAATTACGCGATGACGGATAATTCACGATGTTAGCAAACCACGGAACTTTTGCACCTACATCAATTGCCATCAAATGTTCATCCGAAATGTGTCACGGATGGTCTCGGTATAGATGATTCTTGAGCGAATTCTGAGCGGATGATCACTACAACGTTCTCAACCCCTTTTATCTTTAATCTCAAAGTTGAATTCACGGAGAAGCGGGATCCAACGGATCGACCTTGGTTTTCGCATCCTTCTTTGCTAAAAGATATTTCAAAGCGAGTGGTGAAAAGACCACTATTTTCGATCAAGCAAATAGGAGCGAATTTGTCCGAGCATACACCACTAATAATTCCTTCTCGGTGGTGGTGTAATTGATTTGGGCATCAATTAATGTCTTGCTAGCATAATAAATTACGTGAGGTAATTTATTCACCCTTTGCCCTAAAAGACTCCGTCGCATAATCGGATGCATCACATGAGTTGAATGGTAAAGAATAATCCGGTGGTTGGATTATTGGTGCATTTGATAAGAGTTCACGCAATTTTAGGAATGCCTTTATGCAATCCTCATCAAAATCAAAAGGAACATCTTTGCCAAGCAAAGTGCACAATGGTTTAGACCACCTTGCTAAAATCCTTAATGAATCTTCTATAAAATCCGGCATGCCCCAAAAATGATCGAATTTACGAACACTTTTAGGAGGTGGTAAATTTGCAATTAAGTCGACCTTCGCCTTATCAACTTCAATTCCTTTCGTTGAAACAATATGCCCCAACACAATTCCTTGTTGAACCATAAAATGGCTCTTTTCGGTGAGAACAAGTTTGGAATCTACAACGTTGCAACACACGTGAAAGATGATTCAAACAAGAATTAAATGTTTTTCCAAAACCGAAGTCGTCCATGAAGACTTGATGAATTTGTCGATCATGTCGAGAATATGGCCAACATACATCGTTGAAGCGTGGCGGAGCATTACATAAGCGAATGGCATCCTTGATATGCAAAGCGTACCATATGGACACGTGAATGTTGTCTTCTCTTGATCGGTGGAAAAGCGGGCACTTGATTGTATCCGAATAACCATCAAGAAAGCAATAAAACTCTTGCCTAACTTCTCAAGAATTTGATCAATGAGCGGAAGGAAAATGATCTTTTACGGTGGTGTTCAATTTTCGATAATCAATGCACACCGCCATCCGGTAGTTTCACAGTGGGCACCAATTCTCCTCGTAGTTTCTTTCTTTGTAATTCCGGACTTTTTGAACGATTTATCTTGGACTAACCCATTCACTATCGGAGATCGGATAGATGATTCCGGCATCGAGGAGTTTAATGATTTCCTTTAAAGCGACTTCTTGCATGTTGGATTAAGTCGCCTCATGGTTCCCTCGATGGTTTACTCTCATCCTCCGGATGTATTTTATGCATACATCTTGATGGGTCAATCCCTTGAGATCGGCTAAGGTCCATCCGATGGCCTCCTTGTGCTCTTCGGCACCTTCAACAAATCATTCTCTTGTTCTTCCGATAATGTGGATGAAATTATCCTTTGGAAGTGTTTCTCGAGGTCCCGAGAAAAGCATATTTGAGGGACTTAGGCAATTGTTTCAATTCCCAGGTTGGTGGTGCTCAATTGATGGAGTCGTCCTTTACCTCGATGGTAGTGGTTCTACCTTAGTCACAACTTCACATAAGTTATCATCTTGACATGATGAATTTGACTTTTCTCTTCTGCTTCCTTTCAAGCCCTTTGTCCTCATAGATGGCTAACAAAGCGTTTCAAATTCCTCTTTGGTGAGCATTGATGGTAATGCTTCATCCACCACGCCATCGATCGATGTAAAACATTCGACCTCATCCTCATTAGGAAATGGTTCATCGCATGGAATATGTTAAGCGACTTTCATGTTTCCAAAGAAAGCGTCCATGACTCGTCGACAATTAATGCAGCGTTGGCGGTGGCGAAAGCGGGCGTCCAAGAATAATTGGGACTTGATTGATTGATTTGTGGTGGTTCCATGTCTAAGACAACGAAGTCCTTTGGAAAGACAAACTTGTCTATTCAACCAAAACATCCTCGATAACACCCCTCGGTCTTCTTTCTGATCTATCTGCCAGTTGGAGTGTGACCGTCGTGGGTTTCAATTCACCCAATCCGAGTTTCTCGTACATTGAGTATGGGATCAGATTAACACTTGCTCCCAAATCCAATAACGCCTTTCCAATTGATTGCCCACCAATGACACATGGAACAGTTGGGACTCCAGGGTCTTTCAGTTTCTGTGGGGTTTCCAATCGCAATATCGAACTGACTTGATTTGTTAGGAACACTTTCTTTGAAGCGTGAGTCGTGCCTTTCTCTTAGAGTGCACAAATCTTTGAAAACTTAGCGTACTCGGGGAACTTGTTTGATTGTTTCAAGTAATGGAAGATTTATCTTTACTTGCTTGAATGTTTGAAAATTTCTTCCATTTTGTGGTCCCTTTCCCATTCTAGATGGAGGAGTTAGGCATTGAGGAATGGTGCCTTTGGGACATAAGTGCGATTCCATTTCGATTCTTTTCACGTCCTTGTTGGGATTTGAAGAAACTCTTCCTCTATTACTTTTCTTTTCCTTTCTCTCTTCCTTGCTCTTGCACTTTTCTTATCTACGGCTCTTTGTCTCTTTCTTTCTCTTTTCCTTTTCCTTTCTCCTTTCTTTTTTCTCGATTCTTTTCCTCTATTGCTTCTCTTTCTTCATCGGCTTCTCTGAGCATTTCCACTTGATTATCAACCTCTCGTCCACTTCTCGGCCGTAAATGACTTTCAAGCTGTTGACTATTCGATGGTCTGCTTGGATGGTGCTTGGCCTCGAGGATTATTGATGGGTTGGTGGGAGCCTACCTTCCTCTTGACTCGGTTGATTGGCCAATTGGTGACTTGGTCCATTATCATCTGCTGAAAAGATTGCATGCTTCGCATAAGCTTTTCTTCGGATCGAATCTTTAATCTTGGCATGAGATTGATTAAGATTACGATTGAAATTCGATTTTTTGATGGTCGAATTTGGATGATAATCTGAACATTCTGTTGGAAAGTGGAATTACATTGGAAATTAGAATTCTTTGGAAATTACATTGTGGAGAAAATTGTGTTGAAAATTTGGTTGAAAAGGTTGTTGTCCACCCATTGTGTTGGCTCTATGTTCTTTGGTTTACAGCGGTTTAGTTCGATTCACCCCATCCTAAGTTGGGGTGATTTTTCCATTCCGGATTGTAGGTATTGGAGTACATGTTTCTACCACCTGATAAGATTGAGTCACATTTACAGCTCTTGAGGATTAGGTTCATCGGGAAGAATGACAAGGTAGTAGGGCACTCATTAGCCATATGACACAGGTGGTCACAAATTGAACACCTTGTGGGGGTGGCAGAGCTTTAGCTTGCTTGGTAGCGACTAACAACATGTTCATCTGTTTGGACATGTCAAACTTTGTTGAGAGATCTGAGGCATTATTGTTGACATCAGTAATCCGTCTTTTGTCAACACATGAGATTTAGGTGCGAGTTCAAGTTGGTTCGCCCGGTGTCTCACTTTGTATCGAAGTTTGATATAACTTTTCAAACAATGCCCTGATTAAATCGACTTCTTTCGTGGCACAAGATCCACCACAAGTTGCAACAACCATGCGTCTCTCATCACGAATCACTCCATTGTAAAAACTTTGGACTTGTTGCCACCTTGGAACTTGATGATTTGGGCAACTTCTGATCAATCCCTTAAATTCCCAACATTCATGGAATGTTTACGTAGGTTGTTGGGAAAAAACTGGATCTTCGACGCAATTCAATGGCCTTAGTCATGGGAAAATATTTTTTAAGGCTGGCGATCGGCTAGCCCAACTACGAATAGATTGTGGTTCTAAGGAATAGAACCATGTTTTTGCCTTATCTCTTAAAGAGAGCGGAAAAAGTCGACTTCGCTATCTCATCGGTGACATTGTGGACTCGAACATTTTGCATACCCAGTGAATTCATTTAAGTGAGCGTGCGGATTTTCATTTGCTAACCCATGGAAAATTGGTAGCATTTGAATCATTCTTGATTTGAATTCATAGTGGTTCCACGGAATGGGAGCATGCATAATACATTCTGATCCTCGTAAAACCGGGATCGTTATAATACTCCGTTCTAGGGCCCTCATCAAAATTATTGTTCCTATTATTTCCATTATTGACATTCCCATTGTTGTTATTCTCATCTCTCTCTTGCCTTTGATGCGCCATGGTCTCGGTTTGTTGATATTGATTCCTCTGGACTCTTGATTCTCTCTACAAGCTCTTTCGATCTCAAGATTAAGCAGTGGCAGATGTGGGTGATGAGAGCAGTAAAGCTCATACACCAACACTCACAAGCAGAGGTTGAAGAATCCACAACAAACCCACAAAATTACGCTTCAAAGATTTAAACAAAGATGATAAGCAGTAGCCAATATCGAGGAAAGATTTCTTCTTTTTTTTTTTTTTTTTTTTTTTTTTTTAAAATTCAAATTAAAATTAAAATTCGAATTTAAATTAAAAATTTTATTTTTTTTTTTTTTTTTTTAAATTCAAATTAAAAATAAAATTCAAATTTAAATTAATTAAATTTTTTTTTTAATTTTAATTTTTTTTTTTTTTTTTATTAAATTCGAAAATTAAAAATTAAAATTGAAAATCCTATAAAATCTTTCCTAAAAGAAAAATAAGGAGAAGAATGAAAGATTCCTAAAATCCTAAAACAAAAGTCCCACAAAGTTAATGACTAAATTTAGAAAATCCTAAAATATCTAAAGAGGAAAATAAGGAAAAGAGTCCTACCAAATCTAAAATAAGAAGTCCTAAAATCTCTACTTCCTAAATTTCCTAAGGAAGGTATCCTAAAATCTAAACTTCCTAAAAGACTCCACAAAATCTTATCGAAAGAGAAAAATAAGGAAATAAATTTTAATAATTATTATTTTTTATTTTATTTTTTTAAACACTCAAAACAGAAAAATCCTATCCGAATTAATCAAAATTTCACGATTTCCGTGGCGCCAAAAACTTGATCGATTTAGAATGTAACCCTTGCAGTGCACAAGATCTATTTGCGGTATGGCGAAACGAATTTTAATTAATTCTTTTAGAGATTTTAAAACATCCCTAAGGAAGTACCAAAGGCGATTCAATTTTACCAAAAACTTAGCACTTTTCCTAAATGCGGAAAAATAAATTAATCTAAACAATTAATTCTTGATAAATCTGCGAACACTATTAAAATGAGATCAAGGAATGTGCTACCCCAGCTTCGTACCCCTTTTACTATCATTAAAACACACAGTTTCATTAAAGCATCATACACACCATCATTCATCTAGAAAAATGACTTGAAATAAAATATGATCATCAATCCGGCATACCGTATCTAAAAAGAATGACTCAGCCTAACATAGCGGTATGAGTCATGTAAAAAGCATAAGCGTATCTCATGATATTTAGATCCGACAATCGGACATAATCGCTCTCGACTAGATCGACTGCGAGGTCCGGATCTAGCGATTACGACCGATTGATCTGCGCAATCAACGGTCATAACAAAAGCATTCAAAATATTTTCAATCACACAAACTTTGAGCAAAAGCGATTCCATGATAACAATAATAGAGCGGTATTAATCATAAACATAGGTACTTATCGGGGATCGCATCTTCCCGATCTCTTGATTTAGCAGCTCATCTTTGGTGTTTGATCTCCTTTTCTTTCAAAGTCATTCCTCTTTTATTTCTTCCAAAAGATATTTGCAATTGTTTTCCTAAATACAATCTATGAATTTCTCGAGGAAAAATAATGCAAATCCTAGTCAATCTACCCTGAATAAACCCTAGAAGAAGGAGAGAAGAAGACTTGAAAAGATGAAGAAAATATTCCCCCAAAGTGAAGAGCCCTAAAAACTAAAAAGAAAGAATGAATAATATTCTAATTGCAAAAAATAATAATCCCCCTAAGAAACTCGTGGCTTCCCTTTTTATAATAGCCTAACCCTAATACCTCTCTCGATTGACATCTAAGAGTAATTTTCGTGAATTCCCGCCTAGCTTTGCATCAGATACTGCCTCCACATTTTACTCATAGCTTTCTGTACCGAACACGGATTGTGGTGACTCTTGAGGCGTTGGAAAGCTGACGACGAGCTCTACAACTTTTATGTTTTAGCAATTTCCTGAATCTGACGTCTTGAAGGTCCAAATTGAGCTGCAAGTCGCACTAAGTTCACAATGACCCAAAATAGCAGTGTTTTGACATTATTTTCGGGATTCTTGGGCTGTTTTAGAAACTTGGAATTTATTTACAGAAACACTTCAAATCTAGCAAATCTCATCAGATAGCCTTCATCGGACGGCTAAATATAGGTATTTAGGGGTGAAATATCATCATATTTCACTACTCATCACACCCCCAAACCTACACTTTGCTAGTCCTCGAGCAAAGAGAATGAAATATAAAGCAAATCAAACTAACATCCTAAAATTTAAATGCCACTTTCGTAGGGAACACGATTGCACTTAGCATGTGCAACAAGCCTTTAAACCCCTAGGTGATCCCTAGTGGAGGAGTTGTGTCTCCTGAGGGTTTGCAGTGAGGTTACCCACAAACTTCCAAAAATTTCAAACCATCGGTAAAATTGAGTTTTCAAAATCTGATTTTTATAACATATATTTAACTTCAAAGCTCAAAATCAATAATCAATTCAACATGCAAATTCTCAATTTTAAATAACAATGTTACACTAATCATACCAATATCCATTCAAATTAGTCTAATGCTCCAAATCGTTAGATAACTCATCCATTCATGCTTAAGCGTGTAGTGTGTGCATACCAAAACCAAGATTCATCCATCTCAGAACTAGTCCAAAGGGGAAATCATCGGATCTGTTGTCTTGACTCAATCCTCACTTTAGGTATACTCTCAAAATAAAATCACTCCGATGATTGGTAAGTTTTCGCACACATGTGAGAGATCAATACAAAGCAAATAAAAAGGTCTCACATGATAAATGAAACACGATGCAATCAATGAACAAAAATAAATCTCATAAAACGAGATACTTGTATATATCCTAAGCATGTCATATCAAGTGTCATAAGTATTATATATTGACTCTCCACAAGATGCTACCAATGCAAGATCGGATCATGAAGGTCTTTTGTAGGGTTGTAATGGGGCTCGGTAAGGGTAAGAAAGAAAGGAATTGTGATTCAAAATTTACGAGAAATTGGAAAAGGAACTAACTTGATTTTTTTATTTTATTTTTTTTATTTCTCTTTTCTTTTTTTTCTTTTCTAATTTCTCACCATTTTTTCTTTTTAATATTTTTCTTTCTCATTCTTTCTTCTCTTTTGAATTTCCTTTTCTTGAAGCACCTCATTTTTCATTCCTTTTTTTTTTCTTTTTTTCTTTTTCTCTCCCCTTTTTTTCTTTTTATATTTGCCATACACTCTCAGTAAACACCATAACTCATTATCTCTCCACTTACTCTCTTTTCGCTCATTTTCATCCCTCGTTCCTAATTTCTCAGAAATAAGAAGGGTAAAGCTAAATTTTCAGAAATTGTGAAGGGTTAAAGGTTAACGTGGCTTATCAAAGAATGTATAAGGGTAAATTTTTCTATAGGCTCAAAGGGGTACTAAAAGGATAAATTTATATGAGGTGGGGCATTTTAAGCACAAACGAGCCAAAGATGGCCTTCAATCATTTCCTTAAAAGATGGTAACCTTGCCTATTTGTCTTGAGTAGATATACAGTACGTTCTAACACAATAATATGAATTTGATATCATGCAAAGTCACAAGCCAAAATAAAATGTATGAGATTATGCAAGATAATTCGTATTCAAAGAAAACTCCGAGTTTATATATTCACTCATCAATGACGGAAATTAGCTCTAAAGCTTCTTTGGGTTTAGTCTCCACTAAGAACCTAAGATTCAACGTTCAAAATAGTTCATCGATTTCTAAGTCTTAGCTTGGTATAAGTGCAAAATTCTAAGCATGAATTTGAGTCATCCACAGATTATGACATTTAGCTTCATCATCCTAGATACAAGTATCCAAAATATGACAGCAATATTCCCAAAAGTAAATTCGCATGCATCATCAACTAAAGTTTGGAGACTATTGCAAAGTAAATCATGTATGATGGTTCCGATAAATTTTTTTTTTTTTTTTTTTTTTTTTCAAAGTAAATTAAAAGTAAGTAGTGAAAGGGAGATAATCATACATACGGCCGAACCTAAAAATGCCAATGTCCTCATTGTTTGAAATAAGTAGGTACCCCAAACACATTGAAAAGTACCTCAACACAAAGATCGGTCAGAGAATATGAGCACGAAATTAGAACATGAGCAAAAATAGATTGAAGGTAATGTGGCAACACTAATTTGGAAATTAAAAGTACCCTAAACTAAACAAAAACTAATATTCTAGAACTAATCATACGAAAAGAGAAATAAATCCTAAATCCTAAACTAAAGCTGTGTCCAACTCCTAAATAAAACACCTTTGGGTTGCCTCCGAGAAGCGCGAGTTTAAGTGTCGATAACACCTCTTCATTGATCAAGAATCGATCACTAAGGTGCATCGCTCAATCTTAAATCGGGTCATCGGCTCAAACATTGGTTTGAGTCTTTGCCCATTCACTTTGAAAACTCGATTGTCCTCAAGGCTTTGAATTTCAATTGCACCGTGCTCACTAATGGAAACAACCCAAACGGGCCTTCCCATCTAGATTTCAATTTCCCAGATGAAGCTTAAGTCGGAATTGAATAACCAAACTTTTGGCCAACATGAAACTCCTTCCGAGAAATTAATTGATCGAACTTTTGTACCTTTCCTTGTACATCTTTGAATTTTCATACGCATCGGCGTAACTCTTCTAATTCACTCAATCAGAACCTTCGATTCGACCGCGTGCATATCGAAATTAAATCGCTTGATCGCCTGTAATGCCTTATGCTCCAATTCGACAGAAGATGACATGCCTTCCTCGTAGACAATTTCAAGGGAGACATTCCGATCGGTGTCTTGAATGCGACGATAGGCCCACAAAGCATCGATAGCGGTTTGACCAATCTCTTCTATCCCATTGCACTGCCTTTTCTAGAATTCGCTGATTTCGGTTAGACACTTCCACCGACCACTAGTCTGTGGATGGTACGCCAGAAGCGATTTTGTGAGTGACGCTGCATTTCTTCATTAAAGTGGCAAATGGCTATTGCAAAATGCGAACCGCCATCACCGATGATTGCTCTTGGGATCCCGAATCGGTTAAACACATGTTCTCTCGTAAATTTGACCACAACCTTGTGATCATTTGATCGGTTGCTACACTTCAATCCATTTGGAGACATAGTCAATACCACCGTAATATATGAATACCCAAAGGATGGTGGAAAAGGACCCATAAAGTCAATCCCCAAACATCGAAAATTTCAACAATCGAATTGGATTAAGGGCATCATATTTCGTCAGGAAATATTGCCAAGTCGTTGACACCGCTGGCATTCCTTGCAAGATTGAGCAACACACGAAGATTGAGGGCCAAGAGAATCCGCTTTGAAGGATTTTCGTGGCGGTCTTCGTCTCAAATGGCCTCCACAGCCCCAAAGATGGCAAAAATTTAGGACGCTTAGTTGCTCGCCTTCCGCACGCATCTCCTAATGATCCGATCCGAGTAATTTAAACAAATATGGTTCATCCCGTAAATAGTATTTTATTTGGGAGAAAAGAGATTCTTATCATTCTTACCCCACTCAAAGGAATTCGCCAAAGGACTGGAGATAATTCACGATGTTAGCAAACCACGGAACTTTTGCACGACATCAATTGCCATCAAATGTTCATCCGGAAATGTGTCACGGATGGTCTCGTATAGATGATTCTTCAGTGTAATTCTAGATGATGATCGCCACAACGCTTCTCAACCCCTTTTTATCTTTAATCTCAAAGTTGAATTCTCGGAGAAGGTGATCCAACGGATCGCCTTTGGTTTCGCATCCTTCTTGCTAAAAGATATTTCAAAGTAGTGGTCCTAAAAGACCACTATTTTCGATCCAAGCAAATAGGAACGGAATTTGTCCGTAGCATACACCACATAATAATTCCTTCTGGTGGTGTAATTCATTGGGCATCAATTAATGTCTTGCTAGCATAATAAATTACGTGAGGTAATTTATTCACCCTTTGCCCTAAGACATTCGATCGCATAATCGATGCATCACACATGAGTTCGAATGGTAAAGAATAATCCGTGGTTGGATTATTGGTGCATTTGATAAGAGTTCACGCAATTTTAGGAATGCCTTTATGCAATCCTCATCAAAATCAAAAGGAACATCTTTTGCCAAGCAAAGTGCACAATGGTTTAGCCACCTTGCTAAAATCCTTAATGAATCTTCTATAAAATTCAAAGATGCCCCAAAATGATCGAATTTGAACACTTTAGGAGGTGGTAAATTTGCAATTAAGTTCGACCGCCTTTATCAACTTCAATTCCTTTCGTTGAAACAATATGCCCCAACACAATTCCTTGTTGAACCATAAAATGGCTCTTTTCCCACCGAGAACAAGTTTGGAATCTACACAACGTTGCAACACCGTGAAAGATGATTCAAACAAGAATTAAATGTTTTTCCAAAACCGAGAAGTCGCCCATGAAGACTTCGATGAATTTGTCGATCATGTCCGAGAATATGGCCAACATACATCGCTGAAACGTGGCGAGCATTACATGTTTCTAATGGCATCCTTCGATATGCAAACGTCATATGGACACGTGAATGTTGTCTTCTCTTGATCACCGAAAACGGGCACTTGATTGTATCCCGAATAACCATCAAGAAAGCAATAAAACTCTTGCCCAAATAACTTCTCAAGAATTTGATCAATGAACCAAGGGGAAAATGATCTTTTCCGGTGGTCAGTTCAATTTTCGATAATCAATGCACACACGCCATCCAAAGAGTTTCAATGAGTGGCACCAATTCTCCCTCCGTAGTTTCTTTCACCGTAATTCCACTTTTTCTAACGATTTGTACCGACTAACCCATTCACTATCGAGATCGGATAGATGATTCCAAAGATCGAGGAGTTTAATGATTTCCTTTAAAACGACTTCTTGCATGTTCGGATTAAGTCGCCTGTGGGTTCCCTCGATGGTTTACTCTCATCCTCCGGATGTATTTTATGCATACATACCGATGGGTCAATCCCTTGAGATCGCCTAAGGTCCATCCGATGGCCTCCTTGTGCTCTTTCAAAGACCTTCAACAAATCATTCTCTTGTTCTTCCGATAATGTGGATGAAATTATCACCGGAAGTGTTTCTCGAGGTCCCGTAAAAGCATATTTGAGGGACTGCAATTGTTTCAATTCCATTGGTGGTCGCCAATTGATGGAGTCAAGACATCCTTTACCTCGAAAGAGGTAGTGGTTCTACCTTAGTCACAACTTCACATAAGTTATCATCTTGACATGATGAATTTGACTTTTCTCTTCGACGCTTCCTTTCAAGCCCTTTGTCCTCATAGATGGCTAACAAAGCGCTTTCAAATTCCTCTTTGGTGAGCATTGATGGTAATGCTTCATCCACCACTTCGTCCATCCGATCGATGTAAAAACATTCGACCTCATCCTCATTAGGGAAATGGTTCATCGCATGGAATATGTTAAGCGACTTTCATGTTTCCAAAAGAAACGCCCATGACTCCGTCGACAATTAATGCAAGCGCTTGGCGATGGCAGAAACAGACGTCCAAGAATAATTGGGACTTGATTGATTGATTTCAGGTGGTTCCATGTCTAAGACAACGAAGTCCACCGGAAAGACAAACTTGTCTATTCCAACCAAAACATCCTCGATAACACCCCTCGGTCTTCTTTTCCGATCTATCCGCCAGCTTGAGTGTGACCGTTGGGTTTCAATTCACCCAATCCGAAGTTTCAGACATTGAGTATGGGATCGATTAACACTTGCTCCCAAATCCAATAACGCTTTCCAATTGATTGCCCACCAATGACACATGGAACAGCTTGGGACCTGTGGTCTTTCGCTTTGTGGGGTTTCCAATCGCAATATCGAATCGACTTGATTTGTTAGGAACACTTTCTTTGAAACGTGAGTACGCCTTTTCTTCCGAAGTGCACAAATCTTTGAAAACTTGGCGTACTCAGAACTTGTTTGATTGTTTCAAGTAATGGAAGATTTATCTTTACTTGCTTGAATGTTTCAAAATTTCTTCCATTTTGCTGGCCCTTTCCCATTCTAGATGGAGGAGTTAGGCATTGAGGAATGGTGCCTTTGGGACATAAGGTGCATTCCATTTCGATTCTTTTTCACGCCCTTGTTGGACGGTTGAAGGAAACTCTTCCTCTATTACTTTTTCTTTTCCTTTCTCTCTTCCTTGCTCTTGCACTTTTCTTATCTCTACGGCTCTTTGTCTCTTTCTTTCTCTTTCCTTTTCCTTTCTCCTTTCTTTTCTCGATTCTTTTCCTCTATTGCTTCTCTTTCTTCATCGCCTTCTCTGTGCATTTCCACTTGATTATGAACCTCTCGTCCACTTCTCAAAGACCGTAATTTTCAACCGCTGACTATTCGATGGTCCCGCTTCGATGGTGCTTGGCCTCGAGGATTATTGATGGGTTGGTGAGCCTACCTTCCTCTCGACTCGGTTGATTGGCCAATTGATCGACTTGGTCCATTATCATCTCGAAGATTGCATGCTCAGATAAGCTTTTCTTCCATCGAATCTTTCAAGCACCGCATGAGATTGATTAAGATTCGATTGAAATTGATTTTTCAGAGTCGAATTTGGATGATAATACGAGCATTCATTGGAAATTGGAATTCGTTGGAAATTAGAATTCCGGGAAATTCATGTGGACGAAAATTGTGTTGAAAATTTGGTTGAAAAGGTTGTTGTCCACCCATTGTGTTGGCTCTATGTTGTGGTTTACTGCCGCTTATTCGATTCACCCCATCCTAAGTTGGGGTGATTTTTCCATTCGGATTGTAGGTATTGGAGTACATGTTTCTACCCTGCCGCTGATAAGATTGAGTCACATTTACCTGCTCTTGAGGATTAGGTTCATCAGGGAAGAATGACAAGGTAGTAGGGCACTCATTAGCCATATGACCTGGGTGGTCACAAATTGAACACCGTGGGGTGACAGAGCTTTAGCTTGCTTGGTAGCGACTAACAACATGTTCATCTGTTTTGGACAAAGATGTCAAACTTTGTTGAGAGATCTCGAGGCATTATTGTTGACATCGCATAATCCGCCTTTTGCCAACACATGAGATTTAGGTGCCAGGTCCAAGTTGGTTCGCCCAAGTGTCTCACTTTGAATCGAAGTTTGATATAACTTTTCAAACAATGCCCACAATTCGTCAGCTTCTTTCGTGGCACAAGATCCACCACAAGATGCATCAACCATGCCTCTTCGTGAATCACCCATTGTAAAACTTTGGACTTGTTGCCACCTTGGAACTTGATGATTTGGGCAACTTCGATCAATTCCTTAAAACGCTCCCAACATTCATGGAATGTTTCAGAGGTTGTTGGGAAAAGAATGGATCTTCGACGCAATTCAATGGCCTTAGTCATGGGAAAATATTTTTAAGGAACGCGCTAGCCCAACTAACTCGAATAGATTGTGGTTCTAAGGAATAGAACCATGTTTTTGCCTTATCTCTTAAAGAGAACGGAAGAGCTCTGAGCTTCGCTTATCTCATCGTGACATTGTGGACTCAACATTTTGCATACCCCAAAGTGAATTCATTTAAGTGAACGTATGGATTTTCATTTGCTAACCCATGGAAAATTGGTAGCATTTGAATCATTGCCGATTTGAATTCATAGTGGTTCTGGAATGGGAGCATGCATAATACATTCCCGATCCTCAAAAAACCAGGATCGTTATAATACTCCAGTGTTCTAGGGCCCTCATCAAAATTATTGTTCCTATTATTTCCATTATTGACATTCCCATTGTTGTTATTCTCATCTCTCTCTTGCCTTTGGTCTGCCATGGTCTCAGTTTGTTGATATTGATTCCTCTGGACTCTTCGATTCTCTCTACAAGCTCTTTCGATCTCAAGATTAAATCAGAGCGTATGTGTGATGAGAACGAGTAAAGCTCATACACCAACACTCACAAACAGGGTTGAAGAATCCACAACAAACCCACAAAATTCTGCTTCAAACGATTTAAACAAAGATGATAAACAGTAGCCAATATCAGCAGGAAAGATTTCTTCTTTTTTTTTTTTTTTTTTTTTTTTTTTTTTTTAATTAAAATTCAAATTTAAATTAATTTTTTTTTATTCAAATTAAAATTAAAATTAAAATTTAAATTAATTAATTAATTAATTAAATTTTTTTTTTTTTTTTTTTAAATTCAAATTAAAATTAAAATTCGAATTTAAATTAAAAAATTTTTTTTTTTTTTTTTTTTTTTTTTTTTAAATTCAAATTAAAATTAAAATTCGAATTTAAATTAATTAAATTTTTTTTTTAATTTTAATTTTTTTTTTTTTTTTTTTATTAAATTCGAAAATTAAAAATTAAAATTGAAAATCCTATAAAATCTTTCCTAAAAGAGAAAAATAAGGAGAAGAATGAAAGATTCCTAAAAATCCTAAAACAAAAGTCCCACAAAAGTTAATGACTAAATTTAGAAAATCCTAAAAATATCTAAAAGAGGAAAATAAGGAAAAAGAGTCCTACCAAATCTAAAATAAGAAGTCCTAAAAATCTCTACTTCCTAAATTTCCTAAGGAAGGTATCCTAAAAATCTAAACTTCCTAAAAAGACTCCACAAAATCTTATCAAAGAGAGAAAAATAAGGGAAATAAATTTTAATAATTATTATTTTTTTTTATTTTTATTTTTTTTAAACACTCAAAACAGAAAAATCCCTATCCGAATTAATCAAAATTTCACCGATTTCCCCGGCAGCGGCGCCAAAAACTTGATCGATTTAGAATGTAACCCTTGCAAGTGCACAAGATCTATTGCAGTATGGCAAGAACAGGGGTGTCGAACCCACAGGGAAACGTGAATTTTTAATTAATTCTTTTAGAGATTTAAAAACATCCCTAAGGAAGTACCAAAGGCGATTCAATTTTACCAAAAACTTAACACTTTTCCTAAATGCGTAAAAATAAATTAATCTAAACAATTAATTCGATAAATCTACGAAACAATATTAAAATGAGATCAAGGAATATGCTACCCGATTCATTCGCACTTTTCTATCATTAAAACCCACAGTTTCATTAAATCATCATTCACACCATCATTCATCTAGAAAATGACTTGAAATAAAATATGATCATCAATCCCAAGATACCCTATCTAAAACAATGACTCAAATAACATTGCGGTATGAGTCATGTAAAAGCATAGCGTATCTCATGATATTTAGATCACGACAATCAAGACATAATCGCTTCTACCCTAGATCACTGCAGTCCAGATCTAGCGATTACGACCGTTGATACGCGAATCAACAGGCCATAACAAAGCATTCAAAATATTTTCAATCACACAAACTTTGAGCAAAATTCCATGATAACAATAATAGACTGGGTATTAATCATAAACATAGGTACTTATCCGGGGATCGATCTTCCCCGATCATCGATTTAGCCGCTCATCTTTGGTGTTTGATCTCCTTTTCTTTCAAAGTCATTCCTCTTTATTTCTTCCAAAAGATATTTGCAATTGTTTTTCCTAAATACAATCTATGAATTTCGAGAAAAATAATGCAAATCCTAGTACAATCTACCTAATAAACCCTAAGAAGGAGAGAGAGAAGACTTGAAAAGATGAAGAAAATATTCCCCAAAGTGAAGAGCCCTAAAACTAAAAAGAAAGAATGAATAATATTCTAATTGCAAAAATAATAATCCCCCTAAGAAACTCGTGGCTTCCTTTTATAATAGCCTAACCTAATAGCTCTCTCGATTGTCATCTAAGAGTAATTTTCGTGAATTCTCGCCTAGCTTTGCATAAGATACTGCCTAGGAATTTTGCACATAACTTTCTGTACCGAACTCGGATTGAGGTGATTCTTGAGGCGTTGGAAAGCTGACGACGAGCTCTACAACTTTTATGTTTTAGCAATTTCCTGAATCTGACGTCTTGAAGGTCCAAATTGAGCTGCAAGTCGCACTAAGTTCTCAATGACCCAAAATAGCGTGTTTTGACATTATTTTCGGATTCTTGGGCTGTTTTAGAAACTTGGACCAGATTTACTCAAAACACTTCAAATCTAGCAAATCTCATCGATAGCCTTCATCGGACTAAATATAGGTATTTAGTGAAATATCATCATATATAATCTCAAAGGGTAGGATAGAAAAAATTAAAAGAATAATTATAAAGAGGATAAAGATTGCTCATTGTAGAAGAAAGCCCATCACCTCTTCCTTCTCTTTTGTTTATAGGAACTTGAACCGCACAATTTCAAAAACTTGTTGAAATCTCTCACCATAGCCCAGGTCCATTAGAAGTTTTGACATTTTCTCAGATGAATTTTATCATCAATAACTTCCAAATGTCTCATGGCGCCATAACTCAAAACCAATGCCTTAGATTAAAATATGATTAGAGTTTAATACATAATGAAACTCGACATCATCGATATCGATTCCTTTAGATCTAACGATTATTTAAGTCGTAAATAGTTGTTGATTTTTCAATCGAATATCGATGATGCAAGAGTCATAATCAATTCATAAGCCATATCATCTCATGACCATCGATTCCATTCTACCCATAACGATAAGATGTTTCATCGACCGATTTCCATAGCCATCGTAACCATTACGTTTACTCCATAATCGATTTTGCTCATAGTATATTAAAATATACACTACAAAGTCCAGAGGCTGGTTTCGCCAGAATATCCGAAAGATTGCACCACCATTGTACTTATCAAGCGCATGCTAACATATTCTCTGCATAAAAATGACCAACTTAACTAATCTTCACGATAAATATATATAAAGAAGTATTTGAAAAGGTAATTCATTTTATCATTCCTTCATTTGTTCCATATCTATATTTTTCTCACAAGTTAGCTCACAGAGCATCTTCATCACCCTTTGACCTCTTAATGCACTCATTTTTTCCTTCTCCTTTTGGGCTTCTTTTCAACCGCTACCCTTCATTGGCCTTAGGTTTGATGGAAATTATTTTGTCGGCTTTCGCTTTAGGTCTTAAGCAAGCTCACTTGTTGGTGAGGCAATTGGGAAGAGGTTTCCTTCACCAACCAGATAGACCCTTTATCGCTTAGTCTCAGTCGCTTGTCGCCATGCCTTTCACCTTTTCAACGGAGGAGGAGGAGGAACCGATGCGCAGGAGCGATGGTTCTCATCAAGGTCGTGGTCGCACACCTTCTTATCGCCTCTATAGCCACATCCTCGTACATCGTAATAATGATGCAAAATAAGAATTAATTTTTAGTCCACATTTTAAAAGAAAAATCGATTATATATAGTCGCTATCGATTATATATATAGTCATCATTATATATATAGTCGCCATCGATCATATATATAGTCGCGATCGACCATATATATCGTGGCTATCGATTATATATATAGTCGCCATCTATTTTATATATGGTGGTTACCGAGTATATAGATAGTCAAATCGATTGTAAATAGAATCGATTTGCCAGATTTATAATCGATAACGATTGTAAATAGAATCGATATGATTGGTATCGACTCTATATATAATCGATATCGATTTATGTTAACAAAATTGAATATTAAAACTAGATTTCAACATATACCTTAGGTCTCGCCTCCAATAAATTTTCAAGGAGATCTTTTATTTCCGCCCTTTCTCGACTAAAGAGTTGTAGTGATTTAACTTCGCCACTCGCATCCCTTGAATTCAGACCTCTCATTGAAGGAGTTGCGAGTTTCTAAAGAAGCGCAACGTTTAGCCAGGGCCTTATTCTCTCCCTCCAAATTGCTCACTCTTTGGGTGAGCTTCAAGTTATCCAGCGTCAAATGATCGACCCTCCTCAACAAAGAATCATTGGAGGTGGACACTTCAGCCGGGCTATCTTTCACTGCCAGGCTCTCCTCACCCCCCTAGTTCTTGGCCGACCCTCTCCCACTAGCACGGGGCCCTTTTTCGAGAGGGGTTCTTCTTCAGACGTCGATGCGTCATCCCATTCTTCCTCTCCCTCTCCAAGATTATCGACCGGAATGTAATTTCTTTTCTTCTTCGGCCGAATCTCTTCCACAGCTTTCTTGATCGGTTCTTTCCTCTTCCCCCCAACCTCCTTTTGAATCCGTAGATATTCTCTTACCACGGGTATCTCTAATTCAAAGCCCTGAGGCATGAGGGGAGCGCGAACCTTTTGAAAGAAAATGAAACAACAGAATAAAATGATCGTTATGAATCGGTAGCGATTCTGTAATGAATCGGTATCGATTCTAGAATGAATCGGTAAGTTACTTTTTTTTTTTTAATAGACCTCATACCTTGCTGTCTAACATCTGCCCGCGAGTGTAACCTTTGATCCTGGACTGCGCCCTATCCGACCATTTCAGCAGCCGTGGGAAAGGGTCCTTGAGGCCTAGCTGGGATGACGATATATCGGGCAGGATCTCATAAGCCCACCATTGAAGTACACATATGCATCCATATGTGTTGTACGTCTTCAGGGCTTTATCCATCTCGGCGGTTTTTCTATTCGCCGCGCCCTTTATTATATACTCCATCAAGTCCTGGTAGACGAGCAGACCCCACGGAGTTCGGTTGAAGGCCTCCATATCATCGATGAGGTCGATGTGGTCTTCAGAAATTTGATGGTGGGAACCGGGGAAGAGAAATATGCACAACACAAACAGAAGGGACAACTTTAAGAAGTCCTCATCACTTTCCGCTCTATAAATTGCAGCATCTATATGAGACCGGAGAATTTTTCCGGGAGGCGTTCCACGAAAGTATTTGTTTCTAATGGTTTGTTCTACCGATGGTTTACGGATGGGTATCCTTTTACGGGCCAACTACGGCAAGGCCGATGTCAAGCAATGTCTATCTTAGAAGATAGACATCGGTCTTCCCAATTAGGAAATGGTTTTATCAACCCAAAATGTCAGACCGAATCCACGACATCGAAAGAAATCCCACACCCTTCGGATTTGAAATATTCCACCAAAATCGAATCTCTCAAGAACTTCTTCCGATCCGAGTAGCACTTTCGTAGAGATTCAAACAGCAGGCGAACACTTGGCAATGACTTCGGTGTACAACCATCTTGATTTTTTGAAATGAACTGTAATAAAATGAAAGGACTCACCATACTAACAAGGATAGTTAAAATGTTGATGAAATGTATATATAATCGATTACATATAGAGTCGAGTCGATTACATAGGTAATCGATACCACTCTAGATGTAATCTAGATAGAGTCTATATATAATCGAAACCGACTCTATATGTAATCAAATCGAGTCTATATGTAATCGATATAGACTCAAAAGATTTCATGAAGTCGCCATTGAATCAAAATGTTTCATTTACTTGCAAAATTTTCAATTACATTCATAATAGTTCAATTAAAATTAAAAGTAAAAGGAAAATCTTGCAAGTCTACATATAATCGATAACGATTACATATGTAAGCGCTTAACGACTCTATATGTAATCGATATCGACATCGATGAAATCGCCAACGACTCAATATAAATTGCAATGACCTCAAAATGTTTATTTATATAGAAATTACTTGATTTATCGACTCTTAAGTTTCTTTTCTTTCTTTTGTTCTATTTCTTTTCTTCTTCTTTACCTACATCGATTATCTCTATAATCGATATCGTTCTATATGTAATCGCTATCGACTCTCAACGTAATCGATCTCGATTACTTATGAAATCGCTATCAATTAAATATAAGTCTACATTGATCTCAAAATGTTTAATTTACTGCAGTAAATTTCCCTTATTTACATAGAAAATATTTAATTTAGACTCAAAAGAATTCATGAAGTCGCATCAAAAAAGTTGTTTCATTTACTTCAAAATATTTGAATTACATTCAAATTTTTTCACTTATAATTAAAAAAAGAAAAGTTAGAAAGAAGGATGAAGAGCAGGTGGTGGATGGGGTGGAGAGCCGTGGTTCCGCAAGTTTCTTTTCTTTTCTTTTCTTCCTTCTTCTTTTTCTTTTCTTCCTTCCTCTTCTTCTTCTTTTCTTCCTTCGCTAAAATCTCCATTACTTCATACTTCGTCCCACGTGAACCGCAGAGGATCCGGTTCGCAGTGGTGGTGGTGGGTCCTCCCATACGAGGATAGAACTTTATTGGGTTATAGAAGGTTTTTCTTCGTAAATTACATTGGGAAAAATATGCTGCTAGGGATGATAGGTGGTTTGCTAAGGTCGAACTAAACCTGTATTTAAAGCTCCTAGATTGTGGAATACGAATCGTTGTATTAAATTTTCTCATTCTTCCAACCTAACTTGCCATAATGGTTTTACAAAAGGGTAGTTGGCAATAAATTGAACGTCGGCTGAGATAAATATAAAACCTCGTATGATTTATTATGGCATCGAGGGTAATAACTATAGGGAAATTATTTCAAATGATGGGTATTAATTATATTCATAGAGAGTCGATATCGATTTGTTATAGATTCGTCATCCACAGTTTATATAGTCGATTACGACTACATATATAATCGTTATCGACTCTAAAGGTATCGAGACGTTTCATATGTAATCATGTAACGATTACATATATAATCGATATCGACTACATATGTAGTCGTAATCGATTACATATGTAATCGTTACCGATTACATATGGGAAAACCTAAAAAAAATATGTCAAAATATGCAACAAAGAGAGGAGAAATAAAAAATCTATAGCGATGGAAGCTAATTTTAATTCTAACTTACAGATTTGGTAGCTTGAAGGTTGTAGTTTTGAACGCGATCGTCCACGAAGCGTCAACGACTCTCCACCGACTTCGAACGAAAAAGTAAATTCAAAACAGTAAATGATTTGAAAAGACGGCGGCTATTTATTACTGTGGGGGTAGTTTGGGTATTTCCTACAGGCGTGCCTCAGCTCGGCGCGCAGCTGGTTTGTCTGGGTAAAAGTGAAACTATAGGGCTTCTGACGTAAAAGGCGTATCTGACAGGGCCGGTCAGGTAAATTTCCCTTCTAACTAACCCAAATATTTATTGTATTAAAAAAAATTAAAATTTCTTTTATGACAAATTTTGTTTTCGGTAATTTTTTGGTGGGATCATTTCAGATATACTTCAGAAAAATTTCGGGAAAATTTTGACTATTAAAAATATATAAAAAATATATTTAATATTTTTTAAAAAAATTAGCAATTGATCCAAGTACTGACGCTAAGCTCAAATATAGAATTATAGAAGAAAAATTGACAAAGGGTACCATTATACTCACCCCACAAGGCTGTTTTCTCACCTCACCTTCTCCAGTCGGCATGCATTGATCGCCTTTGAATCATATGGTGGAGGTCATTTTTCATCCTCATCTTCTGCACAATGGATCTATTGATCGTGGGGGTAGCATCAAACGGTCGATTTTTTAATACACATGACACACATCTCAAAATGTGAACCTTAAATCATATGACCTCCATCATGCTCAAGTATATTTTAAGTCAAATGCATACTTTCACTGATTTTACATCCATAATTAATATCTGCACATCGGAAGAAGATTGACCTGTGCACCATGCGCCATGCACGGTCCTTGGTGCAAGACCTGGGCACCAAATACCTATGCTAGGGTCAAGGCTGCAAAAAGGTAAGTGAATGGGGATTTAGATGTTGGCCACTAAGAGAAATGACAGCTTGTTTGATAACTGAGTTTGAATTGGCAAACTGCAATTGATTTTTAGTCCCACATCGATAAGTAAAAAGGCTTCACACTTTATTCCACCTATAAAATGTACTTTTCACTTAAGCAATTTAATGAGGCGCTTGGTGAGTGTGGTGACTAGTGAGTAGTTGATGTGTGTTGACTTCTCAGTTGCCAACGTGGGGTAATTTTTGGGATTGAAAGTTCGACGAAACTTTCGTTGAACCCTCATTTCGGCGAAATTTGTCACTATGTTATAATTAGGAATATGATGAAAAATACATAGCATAGCTTTTGTGCATGAAGAAAAGAAGAAAAAAAAAAAATCGATGAACAAATTCAAACCACATAGATTTGCGTGGTTTGACAAGATTGCCTACGTCCACGGCTACGATATGATGAACAATTTTATTGATGAGATCAAGATAATAGTATATAAAATGCCTCAATATGATCTTAGAATTTTTTCTAATGCATTTTTTAATATTAAAAATGCCTCAATATGATCTTAGAATTTTTTGTAGAGAGAAAAATATATAGCGCCTAGGACTTTGAAAGCATTTTCTAATATTGAAAATGCCTCAACAATTGTACAAATTCCCCCCCACCTCCTCCAAAATCCTTTGTTGGGGGTTTGCCGGCCCCTTAGGTCGACCATATCTCCAAAGATATAGTTCAAGTTAGGCCCCAAACAGTTACCAAAGGTGGTAGATGAGTGCTGGGCCTTTCAGATTGAGGCAAATTTTTCTGAGTTCTTAGCTAATTGATTTTTTTAAAGTTGTGTCTCTTCATTGAGTTTCTTGCTCAATTGGGGCCTATATAGCCTCAAATTTTTTAGGTAGCTGTTTTTTTTTGTAGCTGTTTTTTTTTCATCTTTTTATTTTTAATGAAGGGTAAGGTCCCTATAACCTCAAGTGAATTATCAAAAAAAAAGTTCAAGGCCATAAGCAACAGTTACCAAAGATATAAATTAACTTTCGTTTTCATCATCATCAACTCCTTATGTCATCTATATGATCGATTTAATATTAACGATTTTGACAATCAACCTGATGCTAACCCTCATTCTCATTTCAGCTTCTGTCCCTACCCAAGTGCTGGGAGTGTCATTTCCACCTTCCCAAGGGGCATTTTCGGAATCAACATCCTCCATCATGGCGCCAATTGTCGCTTTCTTGGAAGCCCGAAAGTACCCTCTACTTGTCAACATGTATCCGTATTTTGCATATGCGAGTGCCCCAAAAGATGTGCGATTGGATTTCACGCTTTTCACTACCACGGATGCGGTCGTGACCGATGGAACCCTCGTATATAATAGTTTTTTTGATGCGATGGTAGACGGCTTTAGACCGTCCTTTTTCAACTATTTTGACGTAGTGTTCCAAAGCATGCCTTGCATATAAATAAAAGTTCTGTCATCTCTGATTTCTATTATATTTTTTCTGACATCTGATTCCCGAGATTATGTGATATGCATTGATTTAAAGTTCATGTGATGAATCCCACCGATGCGGCAGTATATCCGTAACCGGCACGACGAGATATCCGTGTATCTGATCTGTAATCTCTGGTACAAGTTGCTTTCATTACGCAGAGGCTTGTTGCATTTTAAAATTGTTCATTGAACGACGATGGTCGGGATTACCCATCCACACCATCTGGCTACCACGTGCTATATTCACGGGGGTTATTTAAGTATAAAATTTAAGTAATTTAAATACTGTATGCATAGCATCTGAAAACTCTGAGAATAAATCTGCTTTTTGATATTCTGCATCTGTTCTGTCATTTAAATCTCTGCATCTGTTATCTGAACTTTCTATCTGAAGCATCTGGTCTTGACCATCTGTTCTAAGATATGTTCTGCAAGTCATGTTTTATAGTTTAGATGTAATTTAATAGAGTTTCTTCTATTGAGTCTAGATGGTTAGCTCACCCCTGACTATATGTCATAGCTACTGAGGCTCGGGTTGCTGGTACCGAGAGCGATCCTGACTATCAGCCAGGTGCTATGGCTGAGGAGGAGGAGGAGGATATTGACGTTCAGGCAGACAAGTACTTCCCTTAGTTTGGGTACTTGTCTTGTATTTTGGGATATGTATTTGACATTCTTGATTATTTGGGCCTGATGACTGATCGATTTAGAATGTAACCCTTGCAAGTGCACAAGATCTATTGCAGTATGGCAAGAACAGGGGTGTCGAACCCACAGGGAAACGTGAATTTTTAATTAATTCTTTTAGAGATTTTAAAAACGTCCCTAAGGAAGTACCAAAGGGCAGATTCAATTTTACCAAAAACTTAACACACTTTTCCTAAATGCAGAAAAATAAATTAATCTAAACAATTAATTACTGATAAATCTACGAACAATATTAAAATGAGATCAAGGAATATGCTACCCCAGATTCGTACCCCTTTTTCTATCATTAAAACCCACAGTTTCATTAAATCATCATTCACACCATCATTCATCTAGAAAAATGACTTGAAATAAAATATGATCATCAATCCGGCATACCCTATCTAAAAACAATGACTCAAATAACATTGCGGTATGAGTCATGTAAAAAGCATAGCGATCTCATGATATTTAGATCACACAATCAAGACATAATCGCTTCTACTTAGATCACTGCGCAGTCCAGATCTAGATTCGATTACCGTTGATACGCGAATCAACGGTCATAACAAAGCATTCAAAATATTTTCAATCACACAAATTTTGAGCAAAACGATTCCATGATAACAATAATAGATCTGGGTATTAATCATAAACATGGGTACTTATCTGGGATCTTCCCGATCATCGATTTAGCCGCCATCTTTGGTGTTTGATCTCCTTTTCTTTCAAAGTCATTCCTCTTTATTTCTTCCAAAAGATATTTGCAATTGTTTTTCCTAAATACAATCTATGAATTTCTGGAGAAAAATAATGCAAATCCTGGTACAATCTACGAATAAACCCTAGAAGAAGGAGAGAAGAAGACTTGAAAAGATGAAGAAAATATTCCCCAAAGTGAAGAGCCCTAAAACTAAAAAGAAAGAATGAATATTCTAATTGCAAAAAATAATAATGATCCTAAGAAACTCGTGGCTTCCTTTTATAATAGCCTAACCTAATACCTCTCTCGATTGACATCTAAGAGTAATTTTCGTGAATTCCTGCCTAGCTTTGCATCAGATACTGCCTCGTATTTTGCTCATTACTTTCTGTACCGAACTCGGATTGAGGTGATTCTTGAGGCGTTGGAAAGCTGACGACGAGCTCTACAACTTTTATGTTTTAGCAATTTCCTGAATCTGACGTCTTGAAGGTCCAAATTGAGCTGCAAGTCGCACTAAGTTCTCAATGACCCAAAATAGCAGTGTTTTGACATTATTTTCGGGATTCTCTGTTTTAGAAACTTGGACCCAGATTTACAAAACACTTCAAATCTAGCAAATCTCAACAGATAGCCTTCATCGGATGGCTAAATATAGGTATTTAGGGGTGAAATATCATCATATTTCACTACTCATCACACCCCCAAACCTACACTTTGCTAGTCCTCGAGCAAAGAGAATGATAGAAATATAAAGCAAATCAACTAACATCCTGAATTTAAATGCCACCACTTTCGTAGGGAACACGATTGCACTTAGCATGTGCAACAAGCCTTTAAACCCTAGGTGATCCCTAGTGGAGGAGTTGTGTCTCACGAGGGTTTGCGGTGAAGTTACCCACAAACTTCCAAAAATTTCAAACCATCGGTAAAATTGAGTTTTCAAAATCTGATTTTTATAACATATATTTAACTTCAAAGCTCAAAATCAATAATCAATTCAACATGCAAATTCTCAATTTTAAATAACAATGTTATACTAATCATATCAATATCCATTCAAATTAGTCTAATGCTCCAAATCGTTAGATAACTCATTCATTCATGCTTAAACGTGTAGTGTGTGCATACCAAAACCAAGATTCATCCATCTCAGAACTAGTCCAAACGGGAAATCATCGGATCTCATTGTCTTGACTCAATCCTCACTTTAGGTATACTCTCAAAATAAAATCACTCCGATGATTGGTAAGTTTTGCACATGTGAGAGATCAATACAAAGCAAATAAAAAGTCTCACATGATAAATGAAACACGATGCAATCAATGAACAAAAATAAATCTCATAAACGAGATACTTGTATATCCTAAGCATGTCATATCAAGTGTCATAAGTATTATATATTGACTCTCCACAAGCGATTACCAATGCAAGATCGGATCATGAAGGTCTTTTGTAGGGTTGTAATGGGGCTCGTAAGGGTAAGAAAGAAGGGAATTGTGATTCAAAATTTCTGAGCAATTGGAAAAGGAACTAACTTCTGATTTTTTTTATTTCTCTTCTTTTCTTTTTTTTTCTTTTCTAATTTCTCACCATTTTTTTTTCTTTTCAATATTTTTCTTTTCTCATTCTTTCTTCTCTTTTGAATTTCCTTTTCTTGAAGCACCTCATTTTTCATCCCTTTTTTTTTTTTTTTTTTTTTTTTTTCTTTTTTTTCTTTTTATATTTCTTGCCATACACTCAAGAACACCATAACTCATTATCTCTCCACTTACTCTCTTTTCGCTCATTTTCATCCCTCGTTCCTAATTTCTCAGAAATAAGAAGGGTAAAGCTAAATTTTCAGAAATTGTGAAGGGTTAAAGGTTAACGTGGCTTATCAAAGAATGTATAAGGGTAAATTTTTTTATAGGCTCAAAGGGGTACTAGAAGGATAAATTTATATGAGGTGGAGCATTTTAAGCACAAACGAGCCAAAGATGGCCTTCAATCATTTCCTTAAAAGATGGTAACCTTGCCTATTTGTCTTGAGTAGATATACAGTACGTTCTAACACAATAATATGAATTTGATATCATGCAAAGTCACAAGCCAAAATAAAATATATGAGATTATGCAAAATAATTCAAAGAAAACTCAGTTTATATATTCACTCATCAATGACGGGAAATTAGCTCTAAAGCTTACTGGGTTTAGTCTCCACTAAGAACCTAAGATTCAACGTTCAAAATAGTTCATCGATTTCTAAGTCTTAGCTTGGTATAAGTGCAAAAATTCTAAGCATGAATTTCAGAGTCATCCACAAATTATCACATTAAGCTTCATCATCCTAGATACAAGTATTCAAAATATGACATCAATATTCTCAAAATTAAATTCACATGCATCATCAACTAAAGTTTGAAAACTATTGCAAAGTAAATCATGTATGATGGTTCCAAATAAATAATTTTTTTTTTTTTTTTTTTTTTCAAAGAAAATCAAAAATAAGTGATGAAAGATAGATAATCATACATACCCCCAAACCTAAAAATGACAATGTCCTCATTGTTTGCAATAAGTAGGCACCCCCAAACCTGTTGAAAAGTACCTCAACACAAAGATCAGGTGCAGAGAATATGGGCATCAAATTAGAACATGACCAAAAATAGATTGAAGGTAATGTGGCTACACTAATTTGGAAATTAAAAATAACCTAAACTAAACTAAAAACTAATATTCTAGAACTAAACATACGAAAAGAAAGATAAATCCTAAATCCTAAACTAAACCTGTGTCCAACTCCTAAATAAATCACACTGGGTTGCCTCCCAGGAAGCGCTGAGTTTAAGTGTCGACAGCTCGACCTCTTCATTGATCAAGAATCTGGATCACTAAGGTGCATTGCCTCAATCTTAAACTGGGTCATCGGCTCAAACACTGGTTTGAGTCTTTGCCCATTCACTTTGAAAACTCGATTGTCCTGAAGGCTTTGAATTTCAATTGCACCGTGCTCACTAATGGAAACAACCTGAAACGGGCCTTCCCATCTAGATTTCAATTTCCCAGGATGAAGCTTCAGGCGGGTATTGAATACCCAACCTCTTTGGCCAACATGAGACGCCCTCCGAGAAATTAATTGAGCGTGCACCTTTTTGTACCTTTCCTTGTACATCTTTGAATTTTCATACGCATCGTAGCGTAACTCTTCTAATTCACTCAATCAGAACCTTCGATTCGACCCTCCTGCTTGCATATCGAAATTAAATCGTTTGATCGCCCAGAATGCCTTATGCTCCAATTCGACAGGAAGATGACATGCCTTCCCGTAGACAATTCTGAAGGGAGACATTCCGATCGGTGTCTTGAATGCAGTACGATAGGCCCACAAAGCATCAGATAGCCGGTTTGACCAATCTCTTCTATCCGGTCGTACCGTCTTTTCTAGAATTCGCTTGATTTCCCGGTTAGACACTTCCACCTGACCACTAGCATGGATGGATGCGGTAAATGCGACTTTGTGAGTGACGTCGTACTTCTTCATTAAAGTGGCAAAATGGCTATTGCAAAATGCGAACCGCCATCATCGATGATTGCTCTTGGGATCCCGAATCGGTTAAACACATGTTCTCTCGAAATTTGACCACAACCTTGTGATCATTTGATCGGGTTGCCGACTTCAATCCATTTGGAGACATAGTCAACAGCCACCAGAATATATGAATACCCAAAGGATGGTGGAAAAGGACCCATAAAGTCAATCCCCCAAACATCGAAAATTTCAACAATCAGAATTGGATTAAGGGGCATCATATTTCGTCGTGAAATATTGCCAAGTCATTGACAGCTGGCATTCCTTGCGATTGAGCGTCACACGAAAGATTGAGGGCCGAGAATCCGCTTTGAAGGATTTTTCATGCGGTCTTCGTCCTCGAAATGGCCTCCTCCACAGCATGGCAAAAATTTAGGACGCTTAGTTGCTCGTCTTCTGGCACGCATCTCCTAATGATCTGATCCGAGCAGAATTTAAACAAATATGGTTCATCCCAGAAATAGTATTTTATTTGGGAGAAAAAGAGATTCTTATCATTCTTACCCCACTCAGTGGGAATTCTGCCAGTGACCAGATAATTCACGATGTTAGCAAACCACGGAACTTTTGCACCAGCTACATCAATTGCCATCAAATGTTCATCCAGAAATGTGTCACGGATGGTCTCAGGTATAGATGATTCTTCAGCGTAATTCTGCGGATGATCGACCACAACGTTCTCAACCCCTTTTATCTTTAATCTCAAAGTTGAATTCACGGAGAAGCGGGATCCAACGGATCGACCTTGGTTTCGCATCCTTCTTTGCTAAAAGATATTTCAAAGTAGTGGCGAAAAGACCACTATTTTCGATCCAAGCAAATAGGAGCGAATTTGTCCGAGCATACACCACTAATAATTCCTTCTCGGTGGTGGTGTAATTCATTGGGCATCAATTAATGTCTTGCTAGCATAATAAATTACGTGAGGTAATTTATTCACCCTTTTGCCCTAAGACACTCCGATCGCATAATCGATGCATCACATGAGTTCGAATGGTAAAGAATAATCCGGTGGTTGGATTATTGGTGCATTTGATAAGAGTTCACGCAATTTTAGGAATGCCTTTATGCAATCCTCATCAAAATCAAAAGGAACATCTTTGCCAAGCAAAGTGCACAATGGTTTAGCCACCTTGCTAAAATCCTTAATGAATCTTCTATAAAATCCAGCATGCCCCAAAATGATCGAATTTGTCAACACTTTTAGGAGGTGGTAAATTTGCAATTAAGTCGACCTTCACTTATCAACTTCAATTCCTTTCGTTGAAACAATATGCCCCAACACAATTCCTTGTTGAACCATAAAATGGCTCTTTTCCCGGTGAGAACAAGTTTGGAATCTACACAAGCGTTGCAACACACGTGAAAGATGATTCAAACAAGAATTAAATGTTTTCCAAAAACCGAGAAGTCGTCCATGAAGACTTGATGAATTTGTCGATCATGTCCAGAATATGGCCAACATACATCGTTGAAAGCGTGGCGAAGCATTACATAAGCCGAATGGCATCCTTCGATATGCAAACGTACCATATGGACACGTGAATGTTGTCTTCTCTTGATCAGCTGGAAAAACGGGCACTTGATTGTATCCCGAATAACCATCAAGAAAGCAATAAAACTCTTGCCCAGCTAACTTCTCAAGAATTTGATCAATGAACGGAAGGGGAAAATGATCTTTTCTGGTGGCTGTGTTCAATTTTCGATAATCAATGCACACACGCCATCCGGTAGTTTCACGTGGGCACCAATTCTCCTCCGTAGTTTCTTTCACTGTAATTCCAGACTTTTTCGGAACGATTTGTACTGGACTAACCCATTCACTATCAGAGATCGGATAGATGATTCCAGCATCGAGGAGTGTAATGATTTCCTTTAAAGCGACTTCTTGCATGTTCGGATTAAGTCGCCTCTGTGGTTCCTCGATGGTTTACTCTCATCCTCCGATGTATTTTATGCATACATACTGATGGGTCAATCCCCTTGAGATCAGCTAAGGTCCATCCGATGGCCTCCTTGTGCTCTTTCAGCACCTTCAACAAATCATTCTCTTGTTCTTCCGATAATGTGGATGAAATTATCACTGGAAGTGTTTCTCGAGGTCCCAGAAAAGCATATTTGAGGGACTTAGGCAATTGGGGCAGTTCCACAGTTGGTGGCTGCGCAATTGATGGAGTCGGCACATCCTTTACCTCAGTAGGTGGTGGTTCTACCTTAGTCACAACTTCACATAAGTTATCATCTTGACATGATGAATTTGACTTTTCTCTTCGCTTCCTTTCAAGCCCTTTGTCCTCATAGATGGCTAACAAAGCGATTTCAAATTCCTCTTTGGTGAGCATTGATGGTAATGCTTCATCCACCACTTCGTCCATCCGATCGATGTAAAACATTCACCTCATCCTCATTAGGAAATGGTTCATCGCATGGAATATGTTAAGCGACTTTCATGTTTCCAAAAGAAAGCGTCCATGACTCGATCGACAATTAATGCGGCGTTGGCGCATGGCGAAAGCGGGCGTCCAAGAATAATTGGGACTTGATTGATTGATTTCGCAGTGGTTCCATGTCTAAGACAACGAAGTCCGAAAGACAAACTTGTCTATTCCAACCAAAACATCCTCGATAACACCCTCGGTCTTCTTTACGATCTATCCGCCAGGTTGGAGTGTGACCGTCGTGGGTTTCAATTCACCCAATCCGAGTTTCTTGTACATTGAGTATGGATCGACACTTGCTCCCAAATCCAATAACGCTTTTCCAATTGGTTGCCCACCAATGACACATGGAACAGCTTGGGACCTGTGGTCTTTCCTTCGTGGGGTTTCCAATCGTAATATCGAATCGACTTGATTTGTTAGAACACTTTTGAAACGTGAGTACGCGTTTCTCTTCCGAAAGTACAAATCTTTGAAAACACGCATTTCAGAACTTGTTTGATTGTTTCAAGTAATGGAAGATTTATCTTTACTTGCTTGAATGTTTCAAAATTTCTTCCATTTTTGCGGTCCCTTTCCCATTCTAGATGGAGGAGTTAGGCATTGAGGGAATGGTGCCTTTGGGACATAAGGTGCGATTCCATTTCCGATTCTTTTTCACGTCCCTTGTTGGACGGTTGAAGGAAACTCTTCCTCTAATTACTTTTTTCTTTTCCTTTCTCTTCCTCGCTTCTGCACTTTTCTTATCTCCGCTCTTTGTCTCTTTCTTTCTTTTCCTTTTCCTTTCTTTCCTTTCCTTTCTCCTTTCTTTTCTCTCGATTCTTTTCCTCATCGCTTCTTTCTTCATCGCCTTCTATGTGCATTTCCACTTGATTATCAACCTCGTCCACTTCTCAAAGACCGTAATGTTTTTCAACCGTTGACTATTCGATGGTCCCGCTCGATGGTGCTTGGCCTCGAGGATTATTGATGGGTTGGTGAGCCTACCTTCCTCTCATGACTCAGCTTGATTGGCCAATTGATCGACTTGGTCCATTATCATCCTGAAAAGATTGCATGCTTCGCGATAAGCTTTTCTTCCGCATCGTAATCTTCAATCTTGGCATGAGATTGATTAAGATTGATTGAAATTCGATTTTTTCGAGTCGAATTTGGATGATAATCTGAGCATTCTGTTGAAAATTGGAATTCGCTGGAAATTAGAATTACCGGAAATTTGTAGGACGAAAATTTTGTTGAAAATTTGGTTGAAAAGGTTGTTGTCCACCCATTGTGTTGGCTCTATGTTGTCGGGTTTACTCCGGCCATTATTCGATTCACCCCATCCTAAGTTGGGGTGATTTTTCCATTCCGGATTGTAGGTATTGAGTACATGTTTCTACCTACCGATAAGATTGAGTCACATTTACACCGCTCTTGAGGATTAGGTTCATCAGGGAAGAATGACAAGGTAGTAGGGCACTCATTAGCCATATGACCGGGTGGTCACAAATTGAACACTGGGGTGATAGGAGCTTTAGCTTGCTTGGTAGCAGCCTAACAACATGTTCATCTGCTTGGACAAAGATGTCAACCTTTGTTGAGAGATCGAGGCATTATTGTTGACATCGCATAATCCGCCTTTTGTCAACACATGAGATTTAGGTGCCAGTTCAAGTTGGTTCGCCAGTTGTCTCACTTTGTATCAAGTTTGATATAACTTTTCAAACAATGCCCACAATTCACTTCTTTCGTGGGCACAAGATCCACCACAAGATGCATCAACCATGCGTCTCTTCGTGAATCACCCATTGTAAAAACTTTGGACTTGTTGCCACCTTTGGAACTTGATGATTTGGGCAACTTCGATCAATTCCTTAAACGCGTTCCCAACATTCATGGAATGTTTCAGAGGTTGTTGGGAAAAGAACCGGATCTTCCGACGCAATTCAATGGCCTTAGTCATGGGAAAATATTTTTGAAGGCGATGCACGCCTAACTCGAATAGATTGTGGTTCTAAGGAATAGAACCATGTTTTTGCCTTATCTCTTAAAGAGAACGGAAAGAGTCTGAGCTTCGCTTATCTCATCGCGACATTGTGGACTCAACATTTTGCATACCCCAAAGTGAATTCATGAACGTATGGATTTTCATTCGCTAACCCATGGAAAATTGGTAGCATTTGAATCATCTTGATTTGAATTCATAGTGGTTCCCTCGGAATGGGAGCATGCATAATACATTCTCGATCCTCGTAAAACCGGATCGTTATAATACTCGGTTCTAGGGCCCTCATCAAAATTATTGTTCCTATTATTTCCATTATTGACATTCCCATTGTTGTTATTCTCATCTCTCTCTTGCCTTTGGTCCGCCATGGTCTCGCTTTATTGATATTGATTCCTGACTCTTCGATTCTCTACAAGCTCTTTCGATCTCAAGATTAAACCAGAGCGTATGTGGTGATGAGAACGAGTAAAGCTCATACACCAACACTCACAAACAGGTTGAAGAATCCACAACAAAACCCACAAAATTCGCTTCAAACGATTTAAACAAAGATGATAAACAGAGCTAATATCGAGAAAGATTTCTTCTTTTTTTTTTTTCTTTTTTTTTTTTTTTTTAATTAAAATTCGAATTTAAATTAATTTTTTTTTTTTTTTTTTTTTCTTTATATTCAAATTAAAATTCAAATTCAAATTTAAATTAATTAATTAATTAATTAATTTTTTTTTTTTTTTTTAAATTCAAATTAAAATTAAAATTCGAATTTAAATTAATTAATTTTTTTTTTTTTTTTTAAATTCAAATTAAAATTAAAATTCGAATTTAAATTAATTAATTAATTAATTTTTTTTTTTTTTTTTTTTAAATTCGAATTAAATTTTTTTTTTTTATTTTAATTTTAATTTTTTTTTTTTTTTTTAAATTAAATTCGAAAATTAAAAATTAAAATTGAAAATCCTATAAAATCTTTCCTAAAAGAGAAAAATAAGGAGAAGAATGAAAGATTCCTAAAAATCCTAAAACAAAAGTCCCACAAAAGTTAATGACTAAATTTAGAAAATCCTAAAAATATCTAAAAGAGGAAAATAAGGAAAAAGAGTCCTACCAAATCTAAAATAAGAAGTCCTAAAAATCTCTACTTCCTAAATTTCCTAAGGAAGGTATCCTAAAAATCTAAACTTCCTAAAAAGACTCCACAAAATCTTATCAAAGAGAGAAAAATAAGGGAAATAAATTTTAATAATTATTATTTTTTTTTATTTTTATTTTTTAAACACTCAAAATGTAAAAATCCCTATCCTAATTAATCAAAATTTCACCGATTTCCCGACACGGCGCCAAAAACTTGATCGATTTAGAATGTAACCTCAAGTGCACAAGATCTATCAGAAGATGGCAAGAACAGTGTCGAACCCACAGTGGAAACGTGAATTTTAATTAATTCTTTTAGAGATTTTAAAACGCCCTAAGGAAGTACCAAAGGGCGATTCAATTTTACCAAAAACTTAACACACTTTTCCTAAATGCGTAAAAATAAATTAATCTAAACAATTAATCGATAAATCTACGAACAATATTAAAATGAGATCAAGGAATATGCTACCCAGCATTCAGACCCTTTTTCTATCATTAAAACCCACAGCTTCATTAAATCATCATTCACACCATCATTCATCTAGAAAATGACTTGAAATAAAATATGATCATCAATCCCAGATACCCTTATCTAAAAACAATGACTCAAATTTCTAACATGATGATGTCATAAAAAGCATAAGCGATCTCATGATATTTAGATCACGACAAATCAAGACATAATCGCTTCTACACCTAGATCACTGCAGTCCAGATCTAGCGATTCTACGGCCGTTGATACGCCAAGAATCAATCTGTCATAACAAAGCATTCAAAATATTTTCAATCACACAAATTTTGAGCAAAACGATTCCATGATAACAATAATAGATCGGTATTAATCATAAACATGGGTACTTATCCGGGGATCGTGATCTTCCCGATCTATCGATTTAGCCGCCATCTTTGGTGTTTGATCTCCTTTTCTTTCAAAGTCATTCCTCTTTATTTCTTCCAAAAGATATTTGCAATTGTTTTTCCTAAATACAATCTATGAATTTCTCGAGAAAATAATGCAAATCCTAGTACAATAATCTACTGAATAAACCCTAGAAGAAGGAGAAGAAGACTTAAAAAGACGATGAAGAAAATATTCCCCCAAAGTGAAGAGCCCTAAAAACTAAAAAGAAAGAATGAATAATATTCTAATTGCAAAAAATAATAATGATCCTAAGAAACTCGTGGCTTCCCTTTTTATAATAGCCTAACCCTAATACCTCTCTCGATTGACATCTAAGAGTAATTTTCGTGAATTCCCGCCTAGCTTTGCATCAGATACTGCCTCGGTATTTTGCTCATAACTTTCTGTACCGAACTCGGATTGAGGTGATTCTTGAGGCGTTGGAAAGCTGACGACGAGCTCTACAACTTTTATGTTTTAGCAATTTCCTGAATCTGACGTCTTGAAGGTCCAAATTGAGCTGCAAGTCGCACTAAGTTCTCAATGACCCAAAATAGCAGTGTTTTGACATTATTTTCGGGATTCTTGGGCTGTTTTAGAAACTTGGACTGTATTTACCTGAAACACTTCAAATCTAGCAAATCTCATCAGATAGCCTTCATCGGACGGCTAAATATAGGTATTTAGGGGTGAAATATCATCATATTTCACTACTCATCAATGACCCACTCTGTTTTGTATGATATTATGTAGATACTTTTATTCTATTGTTGTATACATCTTATAAGAATCATGATTTTGGGTGATGGATGTCTATCACCAGTAGCTCTTCTTGGTTCCTTTTTGAGGATGTATATTTATTTTGTTATATATATTGTTTTATTTTATTTTAGTGCATTATATAATGACTCTATCTGCCTCTTTAGATAGTGTCTGCTCTAATTTTCGCTACATGGATAGACATTCTTTGATTTGTTATGGAGATCATCAGTGACGATAATCCTGATGGCACGGGTTTTCGAGTGCGAAAATTCGGGCTATCAAAATTTTTCATCCCAATCTTTCACATAATGGATCTTGAAATCATGAACGTAACATCATACGATAATTTTTGATTTTACGCTCATGATTTTACTCTTTATATGAGCGTGAGGAGTTCCACGTAATGTTAAAGCCACTTTTTGGGATTAGATACCATGTGAAATAAAAAACTTCATGTAATCGTTGGATTCAAAGCAGTCAATGCGTGAACTCAAAGATTCGGTGGGTGACTTTAAAGGTACTCATTAAAAAATTTTATACAATGTGAAATAAAAAACTTCATGTAATCGTTGGATTCTGTGACGACCCGACTTTTTCAATCCCTCAGGTATAAGAAAGGTCGGTTCGCCAATCTATCGATTAAATGATAAGCCAGACAAAAAGAACGCATATCAGAGTAAAGCGCAATAAATAATCAAAGTTAAGATAAATGCGGAAGCAATTAAAGTGCAGAACTACCGATGATGGCCGACCATCACCGAAACATGATTCATAACGATAAACAAAAGTCAAGCATAAAGCCATAAAATCTAACAAAATGGGCCCACAACTCCAAGTCCAAAATTCTCACCAAAAGCAAATAAATAAACTAGATCCTAAGCCGGAAAATACTCCTCAGGAGGAACCTCAGGCTCTTCCTCGAGTACGTAATCAGGATTAATCTCGCAACCCTGAACTGCCACGTCAGTACCTGGACTTGTGACGTATAGTCGGAGTGAGCTAACCAACAAAGCTTAGTAGAAGAAAGACATAAACGACATTGTATTTTAACCAACATGGTTTCAAAATATATATCGAAATATAGTATGTCAAAACAGATATGCAGATAAAAGATGAAATTTAAGTGTGGAAAATCATATGTAGAATCAATTTCTAAATAGGTGTAAACAGATTCAAGAACAGATGCAAGGTTTCAATGTCCTAGTTTCTCTAACTTCTATATGCAAAGTTCAGTAATTCATGACTTAATCCTCAACTTAAAATACCTTCCGAGTGAACTATATCTTGAGAACAGGAATATAGCCGATGAGAACCCCTACCTACTAGCGTCGTTCATGAACCATTTTTCAGGATGTAACAAGCCCCTACGTCATGAGGGAAACTTGTGCCAGGAAGATGTTCAAGAATTTTTTTGAGGGGTCATTCAGGTCAATCATAAAACAGATGCAGATAATAATATAGTTCAAATGCAAGTTTCTTATACATAATTTAGAATTCAGATTTCAGAGTTTATATCAGATTTTCAATTTACAGACGTGATTTCAATGACATATGCAAGTTCAAAGATTCTAATTCAAAATATTCATGCGAATTAAAACAAAATGCTGTAAAGATGAGATTCTCCTACCTCGGAACATTTCACACAAATCGGAGTCCAAACAAAGCCTATCAGATGGTGTCAAAGATCCACACTAAACCTAGCATCCATACAAACCTTATGCTACGAGTCTAGCAGCATAATATCTGAGAAGAAAAAGAAAAACAAAGACAAACCATGTTCTGTCCTCGCTCGAGCGATGATAATCCTCGCGCGATCGAGCTATAGCGCCTGCGTGATCTAAGCTTCAGAAATTCACATAAAGATGTGATTTTCGCCTCGTTTTCACCCGAATCGATTCCCACACATCCTCAAAACAAAACCCACATCTAATCTATTGATTTTAATCAATAATCTGAATCAAAATCGAACCTTTAACCGAATATTTTTCTGATTTGAAAAGAATCGTACCAAAGGGTTTTGGAACGAAATCGTCTGATCTCCTCAACGATTCGCACCGCGATCGCTCTCACGAGTTTACATGGACGACTCTTACTTATTTTCAATAATTTCAACTTCCTCCAAACGTCCAAAACGAATCCGAGGCCGATTCAAGTTTACGTTAGGTTAAAGGGTTTCAACAAAAGAGGTGTGAGAATTTTTGTCATCATCATGACTTAAAAAATCAGTGTTGCTCCTTAGGAAAATGGTCTTGCCAAGTAAATATGTATGACAAATTATTTTGTCATTTTTGGACCCACGGTCGTCCATAGTACACTCACGGACGTCCATTATCACGGACAACCGTGAGTGATTCACGGACGTCCGTGACCCGAAATCTTATAAATTTTAGGAAGTTCGGACAATTTATTAACTGATCCGAAAATCCTCTTTTGTCAAATTTCTGGTCCAATCTTTATCCTTGAGATTACTTACCATTTGTTGATTTCAATCCTAAATCTCAATAATGAGTGTGTCTTTTCTAATTCTTGTTTGAGAGTGTAAGACTTGTGAGAGACAAGTGGATCTTCGTGAGAGACAACGGTTGTTGGAAATGTTCACTGTGGATAGAATGATGGTGAGAGGCTGTCATTGTTGGTGATAGGAGTGGTAGGGCATATCATTCCAAAGAGGCACTGTAAAGTTATTAATTCATAGTAAATTTTTTTCTTGGATCTGAGATAGATCCCGTGGTTTTTACCTGTGATGGGTTTTCCACGTTAAAAATGATATGCGTTCTTATTTTTGTTGTGTGGTGATTGTGAGTAGTATTAAATTACTTAATTTTATAGATTATTTTTGTCAAATTTGTTTAAAAACGAAATTTTCGAACCGTCTCCTTCATTTTTTTTCACAAATTTTTTCCTCTTCAAACCTTTATTTTCGATTTGGATTTTACGTAAAACTGTCGCTCAATAGAAAAAATTCCAAGAAATCTAAAGGTTCCTCATCTTCTTCGCATGAACTTCAATGATTTCCATCTCAAAATCATGAAGATTGCTTTCTTCGTCTCTTTGCAAATCGAAACATAATAGTCGAACGTGTGGTTCTTGACAAGTTTCTTAGAGATCATGATTTGTTTGAGATGTTTGCTTCTCGGGGTTGGTTATCTCTTCTTTCTCTATCTGGCTCCGCTTACACCAATGTGGTTTAGTGTTTTTATACAAATCTTCTAAATGCCAAAATCGTTGAGAGGAGGATGGAGTGTTACGCTGTGACGTATGTTTTTTGTAAGCAAATAAAATTTTCTCCTTTGCTTATTTCTGAAATCTTGGGTATACCTTTAAATCATGATAGGTATAGCTATCCTGTGGATGAAAATCAGATTCATTCACTGTTTCATCCTTCCACTGTGTACGACTTTGTGTGCAATGATTCAGGTCAACTAATTGGAACTGCATTGCATTATACTTCTCTGAAAATCAAATTTCAATGGCTCCGTCATGTCCTTTTCGCCACTCTTACACCAAAAGCGGGAAATAAGGATCAAGTGCGTTGGGACATTATATATCTAATATTTCTCTTAGACAAAAATCGTCTTTTGTGTGTATCAACTATTATTTTTGAAATTATCGTTCGCCGAATGAAGGACGATTCCTCTAAAATGTCTCTTCCTTTTCCTATAATCATTAGTAAGATCGTAGAGTCTCAAATGACTCTTCCACCTAATCTGGCTACTTCTCGGGCCATGTCACCATTAGGTAAGCTTAAAAAATTGGGAAAATGATTAGAATATATTTGGATGATGTTAAATTTATTGATGAAAATTCTGACGAGGATGAGGCAGAAGACATTGGTCACCAAGCTCCTGTTCCTCCACTAGCTCCTCCTTTTCAAGCTCTAGAGGGTCATTACTATAACCATCGTTTTGATAGGATACATGCTGATATGCAACACATGAATTCAGATATTCAAAACTTATCTGATAGAATAGAAACTAGTTTTAATATATATGAGGAGCAGATTTCTTCTTTACAAATGACTATGCTTGATGGTTTTGAAGCGATGATGAATCGATTTAATAGTGTCTTCCTGCCTCCTGGAGCACATTTTTCGCTGCCTGAGTGACTGTGTGTTTTCTGTGATGTAATCTCTGACATGTTAATCTATGACAATGATATTAATATTCTGTTTGTTGTTACATTTTCTTGATGGTGTATTTGAAGAAGATTGTTGAAAATTTTAAACTACTTGCATGATATGTACAAATCTATTCAAGTTTTTACATGACTATACAAAATTATCTTATATTGTGCTTAAATTGAGATATTATTTGTTGATTTTTTTAATTCAACTGATCCTTTGTCACATTATAACAGAAAGGGGGAGATAACCTTCATACCATAAATTATTACAATTATATTATACCTGTGCTATTAAAAATTTATGTTTCTTTCAACAGATGAAAATCAACAAGTGAAAGATCAAATACCAAAATAGTGTTTAGGGTGTTTTTATTATATTACTTGGCAAATAGTTAGGGAGAGCAAATAGAGTTGTAATTTCAGCATTTACATTCTAGATTGATGTATAGGACTTAGATGAAAAATGAATATATTGTAATTTTTAATTTTTGAGTGTTTGTAAACTGATTTTTGTCATGATTGTGACAAAGGGGGAGATTGTGAGGATTTTTGTCATCATCATGACTTAAAAAATCAGTGTTGCTCCTTAGGAAAATGGCCTTGCTAAGTAAATATGTATGACAAATTGTTTTGTCATTTTTGGACCCACGGTCGTCCGTAGTACACTCACGGACGTCCGTTATCATGGACGACCGTGAGTGAGTCACGGACGTCCGTGACCCGAAATCTTATAAATTCTAGGAAGTTCGGACAGTTTATTAACTGATTCGAAAATCCTCTTTTGTCAAATTTCTGGTCCAATCTTTATCCTTGAGATTACTTACCATTTGTCGATTTCAATCCTAAATCTCAATGATGAGTGCGTCTTTTCTAATTCTTGTTTGAGAGTGTAAGACTTGTGAGAGACAAGTGGACCTTCGTGAAAGACGATAGTTGTTGGAAACATTCACTGTGGATAGAATGATGGTGAGAGGCTGTCATTGTTGGTGATAGGAGTGGTAGGGCATATCATTCCAAAGAGGTACTGTAAGGTTATTAATTCATAGTGAATTTTTTTCTTGGATCTGAGATAAATCCCGTGGTTTTTACCTGTAATGAGTTTTCCACGTTAAAAACGACTTGTGTTCTTATTTTTGTTGTGTGGTGATTGTGAGTAGTATTAAATTGCTTAATTTTATAGATTATTATAAAGTCCCGAATTTCAAGAGGGTTCTAGAGAAAGAAGGTTTTTAGGTTGATCCCCCATGATGATTGGTGGCCAAGCGAACGGAGTTTACGTGGGGTCGCATGGTACAACTCGGCAAAGGTTTCCACTAGGTGGCTCTCGTCTCCTCTTTCTTAAAAAATCAAAACCTAGAGTAATACGGGAGGTAACTTCTCTCTTATAATGGGTTTGTGGGAAGTGTTAGTCACACACACCTCATAAGTGTGCTAAACTTCTAATTCCATAACTTCAACTTAGGTCCGGTGTTGGGCGGTCACACCAAGGTCGGTGCACGACTTTCACGCGAGGGTTCAAACGGACTCTAAATCACAATCCGTCCGCACAATTACATTTAATTAATAATCCAAAACACATGGTGACGTTGGTTGCTGAGCCGAATACGCACACGGAGTTACTCTAACTCGGGTTCAAAATATAGGTATTTACAGATTCAAAGCAATCAATGGGTGAACTCAAAGATTCGGTGAGTCGATTTAAAGGTACTCATTAAAAATTTTTTTTTTTTTTTATAAGTGAGGCTTGAATAGAGCGAAAACGCGTGGTGTTGACAAGCTAGCGCGTCGATGTAAGAGGTAAACGCCCAAGTCACCAATTGGAGGGTTGACTTGAACTGCCATTTAGCAGTTGTAAATTATGAAGGATAGAGGGGAGCTTCAAAAAATTAGCAGTAGTTGAAGAAGGGCTCTTCAATTCTTCACTTGGAAATGAGCTGCAAATCAAGAATGGTGTCATTCGGTTGGTGTCTCTTGCTTTTGGCTATTGGGTCTCCAGTTCATAGCCAACTGTGAAAAAAAATCAGGTTAGCACCCTCACTAGTTTCAAGCATAGTGATAAATTTTTTCGAAATTCTCCCAAATTTCTTCGAAATTTACCGAAACAGGGGTTGGGCAAAACTTTCAGCCAAATTTCAATGATTTTTCCAAAATCACCGAAATTTCATTAATTTCAGTGAAATTAACAAAATTTCACTTAAATTAATAAATCTTTTTTAATTTTTGTTATTTTTTAAATAATAAATAAAATTTTTATGAAGTTTAAATATAATTTATATTTAAACTTTTCGAATTTTTCTCCCTGAAATTTTTCCAAAACTTTTCGAATTTTTCTCGAAATTTATCCAAAATAAATCGAAATGACTCCCTACCGAAATGTGGGTTTTGAGTAGGGAAAAATCACCCGACCTGACTCAGATAATATATAAAAATGGGGTTTGTTTTTTTATCAAGTTAGGTTTTCATTTTCAGGTTGGGTCAAGCATATATGCGACTCATCAAGTTGGGTCGAGCATATGCCAATTTTCTATTTAGCAGCAAAAATTTACTATGTTCAGTGGTATAAAGCATGGAGCCTACTAACTCTATGTTCTTTATTTTTGGATAGGGAAAAGGGTGCTCTCCCCTAGTCTTATGTGATACTAAATTCTTAAAAATGGATTTACTACTACTGCTTGTTTTGGGGGGCATAACCATAATTACACTCCTACTGTTTATTATCTGGAAAGTCGTATTGCCTATTGGACGATGGATTCTTTGGGGGATTGGAAAATTGTTATATATAGTACTGTGTGTTATGTTGTGGTATATTGGAAAATGGATCATTTTAGGGATGTCAAAATTATTATGTTTGCCCTTTCGCATTTGCAAAGGAAATGATATTGAAGACGGAGGTGTTTCCGAGGAATCATGTCTCAAAAATGAAGTTGGAGGAGGAGCCACCAAGGGAACTAAACTTGGGGAAAGTGGAAATAAACATGGAGGAGGTGTCTCAATATCTATAGATAAAATGGAAACTGGTGGAGGAGGAAATAAAGTTGGAGGCATCCCCATACCTACAGATATACCATCCAAAGGAAAAGAAGTAGGAGATAGAAATGGAGAAGGTGTCTTCATACTTAGAGAAGCTACAGAACTGCGATTTATAGATATTTCTATATTAAGAGAAGCTACAGAAAGCTTCTCCAATAAAAATGAGCTTGGGAGAGGTGGTTTTGGAATGGTTTATAAGGTAATCACCCTTTTCTTAAGCATTCAATAGTCTCAATTTTGTACCAAACATCCAATCGTTTGTAATAGACCTAATGAGTAAACTTTAATTACCTTTTACTGACCCCTTTACATACCTATACCTAGGTAAGGATACATGGTCAGCTGCCAACTTAAGTAGCATAAATATTAGAAAGCAAGGTATATAAAGCTACTTTTGTAAAATTTTTTACACCGTGGATGTCTTGTAAATAGATGCAACTTCACGCCTTGTTCGCAAAAATCACTTGCTTTATTATTTTATTTGTAATTTGTGTGGAAATTTTTGCAGGGAACATTAAATGATGGAATGGAAGTTGCAGTTAAAAAGTTGAAAAGTACGGGGCGACCTCCAAAAGATTTCGAGAGGGAAGTTCAATCGCTTGCCCGAATTCGACATAAAAACGTTGTCAAACTCCATTGTTACTGCATTGATGGGGAAGAGTATTATCTGGTTTATGAATTCATGCCCAACAAGAGCTTGGCTGACCATCTCTTCAGTGAGGCCCTATCTACAAATTTTGAAATTTGATATAACAAATAGGGTGCATTTATTTGTAACCCGCGGTTTTTCCTTCTCAATTCATATTTGCACGTGCTAAACTGTACACTGCTTTGAATATGGAAATTGTTACTTGTTCCAATCATCCAAACATAGATCTTCAGGTCGTAGGTGTACCATCTTACGGTCCGATGTTGATTCCACGCGGCATACATGATACATCCCAAAACATAAATGTGACCTGTGCATACAACTAAACATGGAATCATGTTCATATTTTGGGATGTGTGCTAAATGGAACCAACATTTGACCGTCTGATGGTAAACCCATGCTCTCAAGATTGATTGTTTAGAAGATTGGAATGAAAAGTTATCTCAATCATCAGATTCAAAGTAGTCACCGATTTTACACATGTAAACTTGAGTTGAAAGGGAAGAATCTTGGGTTGATATATATATATATAATGATCAGCTCACTCCTGTTGTGGGAATAATCTCATGAATCGAGCTCTTATTGGCTGCACCAACTGCCTTTGACTTTTCAAAGGAAATTGAAACAGCATGCAATCAATGAAAGCTCGAGTCATTAATGTCCATGACTCGAGTTAGGAGACGGACCTCCCATTAGCAGTTGTTGCAGCCAATAGGAGCTCGAGTCATGAGATTATATTGGATGACTCAAAGTAATATATATATATATTCATACTCATTTTCTCACTTTGAGTATTCTAGTTAGCTATCTTAAGCTAGTATAACACATTAATTCCGTTCATATAACCTTACACTCTTTATTTGGTTATCTTTTATGGAGATAAAACCACATCAGACGAGCTAGATATGGAAAAACGGCGTAATATAATTCATGGAATTGCTAAGGGAATTCGCTACCTTCACGAGGAATCTGAGGTGATCATTATTCACAGGGATTTAAAACCTGCCAATATACTACTAGACAGCAAAAAGAACCCAAAGATAGCAGATTTTGGCAACGCCAAGATTTTTAATGATGAACAAATTGAAGCTTTTGCTAGTGAACCTATTGCAACTCGGTATGTAGCTTTTATTATCTTTTAAATTATTTTCTTATTATATAAGGACATGTTTGATAATGCAAATACTAGTGCAAAAGAAACTCAATTTTCATGTGTTTGTGTTTGATAGCATTATAAGGGGTGGAGAGGAACTTAAGTAGGCCCCTGACAGAAGCTTAATTCTTATATACTAAAGCATCTTAGGAGGAAATCAATTCGACCTCTAACTTGGCAGAAATTGAGTTTCTTACCAAGATAATAGTAGTTTTTTTAATTAGTTCAACACTTATTTTGTTATTAAAAAAGAAAACACCATTTTTCAAGTAATAAGGAATATTATTTAGTGTTTAGAAGAAAATGTCCTCTTCCATGTTCTTTCAAATTAAACCAATAAAATCAGCTTCCAATGGAAATTATTTCTTAGACAGCGTAATCAAACAATAAAAATTTCGTTTTTATAGAAAATCATTTCACTAGAAAGCAACCAGAAAATTGATTTCATTTCCTATTTCTCTACTATGAAAGAGACCAAAGAGATAACCATATTATGGAGAGAAATGACCAAATATCTCATTTAGTTAGATATATGGGAAAAATTGGACAGAAATGCTTGTCATCTGGACCCTCATCAGGTCATACAATATTATAGTTGTATATTGGAGCTTGATATATCCAATATAACATAGATTAGCATGGTATTAGTGCTTTTCAAATTCCCTCTATTAGCTTGATTGTTTCATCTTTTGTAGTGAGTTATCCAATGGATACCAGTATTTAAAACTATTTGTTAGATTTATAAGGTGGTGCACTCCTTATTAAATTGGTAGGCTCCAATTTGCATGTGTTTGTGGGGTGCCATCAACCACTCATTATAATTGTCGATGGCAAGCAACTGAGAGTTGTTAGTTGTTGTCGGTGGCTCGTGCATGATATATGTATAACAACTCGATCACCATTCTAGTTTGAGGTGCTTCATATACCCTGTCAACGGGGAGCCACCGGTAAAGTTCAAGATTGTCGGTGGCTAGCCACTGACACACTTCAGGGAGTGGGGTGCAGAAGTTTGCATAGTTTAACAAAAAGAAATGGTTGAAACTTAAGGGGTCTACAGCTCTTAATTAAAAGCCAACTTATCATTGGGTGTGACTACCATTTCAAAGGGCGCAAATATTGGTACCCTCTATTCTAATTATTATCTAGCATATCCTGGCATGACACTTTATACTATATCATACAGTTTTTACTCTTGATGCCTGAATTTCTATGTAAGTCAACACCATAACTTATCTAGGTTTTTGAATAAAATTGGGTTGGACTTTTTTACTTTATCTTGAGGCACCTAGGCAAGAGGTTTTCTATTTAAGAGTGATATCTCCTCAATTCTCTCCTTATATTTCATTTTTAATTTATAACAGGGGATACATGCCGCGTGAGTATCTCTTGGGTGGAGAATACTCTAGGGGGACTGATGTTTTTAGCTTTGGGGTTCTGTTGCTAGAGATCATAAGTGGAGAAAGGAACTGCAGTTTCCATAACCTCCTTGCAAAAGTAATTTTTTCCTCTCTCAACCTTGAACTAAAGTGATCTTATTGAATCGATCGAATAGTTGGAGATACTCATTTCTTTTATACAGGCATGGAATTTATGGAGCACGGGCAATCACATCGACTTCGTTGATCCCTTTCTACTCAACTCGTGTTCGATGAAAGCTGCAAAGCAAGAAATCGAGAAGAAATTGTTGAGATGGATTCAAGTTGGGTTGTTGTGTGTTCAAGGTGATCCAACTCCTAGACCAACAATGACAAAGATTTTGCACATGCTGGAAGGTGATTCTACTATTGATCCCCAACCTACAAAGCCTCCAATTGAATATGCCACCAAATATGCCATGCACACAATCGAGATGACAAGTTCTGATGGTGAGAGTGAGTGAATAGAGTTGAGACTTGGGCCTATGCTTTTGATCAGCACTATTAGTTGTATACAAAATATTTTTTATTTTTTCTTGTATTTTAAAAAAAATGTGGTATTATAATTTTACCATGCACAACAAGAGCAATTGGTTGTATATTTTAGATACTTATTTACGAAATTGTATGATCAGTGGTCAGAACCAAGGTATCTAAGTCGGGATCAATATCAGTGTTGAACTTTAGTCCCACATCGGTTAATTATTGCCTTGTCTCTCCCCTTATAATATCTTGGGCCTCTCCACTGAGCCAATTGAGCCAATTGGTTTTGAGATGATGCATAGATTTTTCATAGTATCATAGCAGGCTTTTTTCTACTCCACGGCACCCAGTTTAGTTATCCATGTGATTTGGCTTAGTCTCACCAACACGTGCAGGGGCGTGTTGAAGTTTAGTCTCACATCGGGTAAATTATAGCCTTGACTCTCAACTTATAATATCCTAGGACCCTCCTTTCATAGCCAATTGGTTTTGAGATGGATACCTAAATTTATCAGTAATCATGGTGGTGCAGTTGTGCCAGGCTTCAATGTTGCCAGAAAATAATGCATGAAAAGTGGGGGCGTTGGGGTTGTTTTTGTAGAGTAATTGAAATTTTCATTGATTAGTTCTTTATATAGATTACAGAGTCTTGGGTTCTATTTATGGCTGGCTTTAACAACATAACTACCAGCTTAACAACCTAACAAACAACTTAACTAATCTAACTAGAACAGCTGGCAAAAGCTCAGCAGAGACAGTTTAACTAAACTAACTAGAACAGCTGGTAATCTAACTAGAATAGCTGCAACAGCTCAGCAGAGACAGTTTAATTAACAAGCTCTTTATCAATAATCAAGATGACGTGTCATCTTGATTATGTTTAATAGTTTCTAGAGATAGATCAACTGGTTTTCTGACCAATTTGGGAATTGGAATGGTACCGGGAAGGCTTGTTCTTGGTCAGAAAGAGGTGCAAGAAGGTCAGGGCCTCGTCTGGTCAATTAGATGGGTTGGTGGTCCAAGGCGGGTGGTGTGTAGTCGAACAGGGCTCTCACAATCCCCTATTTTCAGTCTCTTTTGGTGCCTTTTGGATTGATGGACTAGTGGCCAAGAGGGGCCACCATGGAGGGAGAGAGAGAGAGAGAGAGAGAGAGAGAGAGAGAAGGGATTGGGAATGGTCAGCTGTAGCAGGCTCCTTAAATATAAGAAGAAAAAGAGAAGAAGAAGAAATAAAGGGGCAATTAATGGCTCCCTAAAGATGAGGAGAAGCATGTGCATTTTTTTGTTCTTTATATATATTATAATGGGCAATGGTCTAGTCCAACCAGGTTGAACCACCATATCTGCGGCTCTTTGATATGGGAAAATCTCTGACTTTAGTTTTCGCTTTTTATAGGATGACATGCAGTCAAGATTCTCCTATTTCCTAGGGCTGCAGATGTGGTTGAACTCGAAATCCGATCCAATTCAATGAGGTTGGACCTGACTATTGTCCATATTATAATCGAAGGCCTCTGCAATGACAAATTTTTTTAAATTGAGGGCCGGGTGATGAAAATCTAATAGTAAGAACAATAAAAATAATAAAGTGCATGGAACCAAAGTGACAAACGACAGGACCGCCAGTTCAGGGATTTGGAGGGCCATTTCTGGTCGAAAGCACTTCTTCCATGTAGGTGCTTCGATAACGATTGGTGATGGGACTCGGACTTCCTTCTGGTAAGATGTTTGGGTGGGTACTACGCCCCTCTCTGAAATTTAGAGCCATCTATGTCCTCGCTGAAAATAAATTTGCCACAATCAATGAGGCTGCTACCCTCAGCCCCCTCCAGTGATATTTCTTAGAACCTTCAGGTTTCTCGATGACTACGATTATGAAATTAGTGAAATTCTGGATTTTCTGTTGGCTCTCAACTCTATCAAAGTGGACCTGCAGATTTCTAATTCGGTCGATCGGCCAGTTTGGAAGCTTGATAAAGGCAAAGGCTTCTCAGTTTTGTCTATGTACAATCTCTTTGCTTCGGTGGTGGCTCCAGAACTTCCCTGGCTATGGATTTGGAAGTCCCATGCTCCTATTAGATCTATCTGTTTTGTATGGTGTTAGAAATCAATAGGAACAGAAATCTAAAATGGATGAAATAGGCAAGAGAATTGGACTCGAAGCACGTAATCGTTTTCTTTAAAACGCTATTCGCTCCCTACTTGAATAAATTCTTGAGTTTGCAAAAGGGTTCCAGCGAGACGTTTCCAAGATACAACGAGCCCAATCTCTTGGATGAGATCCATTACTTTGCAACAGTAGAGGATCGCCCCAGAAAACTCAATCTGATGAAGTACCACTAAAAGAAGAAAGCAAGAGGAATTCTCAAGTTTATGCAAGGAATCCGATAGATTTCAGAGTATATCTCAATCTGTGTCCTAAGGCCTCATTTTATAGAATTTTCAATATTGGACCAACAGTCATATTTTGGAATCTCAACCACTTCATCCAACGGCTGTATGAAAGGTTGTAACTTTTCGAATTCAAATTCGAACGATTGTACACCTTTATAAGCGGTTATGAAACGGTTGGGTTCAACGGTCAACATTTGACCAATCCGTTTGACTCAATATAATCAAATTAACTCACTAATTTATGGCCCATTAGGCCCAACCCGGCCCATGAATAATTTGACCGTTGGATCTACCTAGTCAAAAAATCAAAACTCTCCTTGTGACCTACCCAAAGTGCGTGCGCGCCTAAAGCGCCAATGCGCCTAAATGTCACGCACGCGCGTGCGTGTGCAGCGAGCCGCCGCGCACGGCGGCTCGCTGCTAAGCACACTCTTCTCTTCTTATTGTCAAACAATAATAGAAGGTGAAATGTTCTATATATAGCCTAAATACATTTTACTTTTGTAAATATGAGACTATTCATTTACATACAAAAATGAGAATACTTATTGCCTAAAAATTAACACACAAAACTAAGGAAGAAATCAAAATGAAATTTTATTTTCTTTAAAATTATTTAATATATTTATTATATTCTAAACTAATAAATAAATATATCATATGGTTGGCTGTTCTTGATAAAGTTTTGACAGTCGATAATATCCAACACAGAGGCTTCCATCTGGGCGAATAGATGCGCTTTATGCTGCCAGAACGAAGAAACATGCAGTTATCTCTTCATCCATTGCACCTTTTCTTCTGAAGTGTGGAATCTCATCTTGAGGTGGCTTGGTCGCACTTGGGTTATGCCTTTATCGGTTAGCTCCTTTGTGGGGTCTTGGGCCTTTGGAGGTGAATCTAAAAGAGAAAGAGTTTGTTGGAAGTTGATTCTTTTCGCTGCTCTTGAGTTGATTTGGAAGGAGAGGAATTAAAGAATTTTCGATAACAAAGGATGCCAACCTCCTTTTTTGGTGGAGCACATCAAGATCAAATCATACAATGGGCCAAGAGACTCAAACTCCTTGGCTCTTTCTCCATTCAAGATGGATTTGAGAAATTGGAGAGTCACTCGTCAGGGATAGCTCTCATCTTTCTGAGCCTCAGAGTAGATCTCCAATTGCAGTCTTCTAGTTGTTTTTTCCTTGTGTCTTTGAGCCTGCTGTGGTAGAGCTCTGTTTTAAGGGATCTAGTTGATGTCCTTCGCTTTTTTTTCGTTTTCCTTTGTTTTGGGATGAGCCCTATTTTGTACCTTTGCTAGCTTATACGTCTTTTGGTGAATTATCAAAAAAAAATGTGCATGGGAAACAAATTGAAATCATGCCTAGCCAATTATGGGCCGGCAGGCTCGATTGGCTGCCAAGGCCCACCAATTGTGTGCTGAACTCTGATTACCAAGTAGTGTCCAAAGAGTCGAGTCTTATAATCTACGTCCAATTAATAATAAGGTACCGCTATTTGCAGCACAAGATCTTATCCCTACAGCCAAGGTTTCTGCTGTTAACAATGTTGACTGCCTTGAATTGAATGACGGAGATCGTGTTTCATCTCAATCTCCTGAGATTGTGACCCATCTATTAGACGGTTAAGTGCTGATTCCATGTGGCACACATGATCCCCAAAAGTGACCATGATCATGATCCTACAATGAGAAGGCTAGGGTAGATCTCTTTTGGGGATGTGTTCCTTGTGTAATTAAAATCTGACTCTCTGATAGGTGGGACTTTGATGTCAAGATCTGTAGTGTGAAAGATTGGGATGAAAAATTATCTTCATTATTTGATTCAAGCCATCTGACAATTTTAACAGTGGGAACCCCTAGTGAAAGAGGCCAAATCTATCTTTGGCTGTACTCATAATTAATATAGAACTGGTATATTGTAGAGACTTGTGCCCAACTTAGATTTGGAGCGGGACACTAGCTTTAGACAGGGAGCACTATTTTTCGGCATATAGGTACATGCTATATGATGTGAATGATCTAATCTGAAGATTTCTGAGGTGAAAGATTGAATCGAAAAAACATATCTATTGTGTGATTGAAAGAGATGAAATGTTATTGACGGAAAGAGTTACTACACATAAATCTCTAAAATCACTTTTAGCCATTTATTTTGGTGGCATGTGACTTTTTTGAATTAGATGATAGAGATTTTTCTTCAATTCATGATACTGAGCCCTTCGCATCACATGGACACATGATTTAGAAAACAGAGAAAAAAGTGTCAGGTGTCCAAAATCAGGGACCCGTTACAAATCTAAAGCGTGAATAGGTCAATTACCACATGGACATTGTAATCAGTGGGCAATTTTCTGTAGACAATTTTTCAATCAGCTTATGTGGCGCGATGTAATTGATAGCATACATAGTGGGGCCCAAGCACTGCAGCCAATCACCTCCCTGCCTGCAAAATCATCTAACCACCTTAGATCTTTGGAATATGGAGCCTCCCGCTTGAGTCTTTGCCTCTTTCGCTCCATATGGGTAAATAAAGGTATGTTTGGTTTCTAAATTCTTTCAGTTTTAGGGTCTGTTTGGCGATGCTCCCCACTCACTCCAAGTGATCTTCGGTGCCTGCTCAACTGGAGCGTGTAGCGGGGAGTTGACGGGGAGCGGGCGGGAAGCTGCAAGGTTCTGTGGGAGTAGCTCTAGTTGGGGTTGAAATTACCGCTCTGTCGGCGAGCGGCTGGGGAGCGGCTGGGGTGCTGGCATGTGCTAAATGCCAAACACAACCTTAATCATTGTTTAAATTCATTATTATCCAAATTCCCAAAAGAGATTACCAAAAGTTTTTGGATCTTACACCATTAGAAAACATTGAGTCTATTAACCAAGGTATAAGAATCAGTATCGATATCAAGTATCAGTCAACCTTGACCGATATGTATCAGCCGATATGGATACGGTATCGGTGATACCGAATCAGCCTATTATTTATTTAAAAAAAAATAAAAATTAGAAATTTGTAAACGCCAGTTTCGGGCGATATGAGATTGTATCAGTGCGATACTAATATATTTTTTTTCTTAGAACCTGGGTATCCGGGCCTCTTAGAGCACCCGCCTAATCCCAGGGGCACATGCGCACCCCAAATTCAACACATGCCAGGTCAGCACAGGATATAAATTCCTAGGGTGGCTTCAAGGGGGGGAGGGGATTCGAACTCAAGTCTCCTGCTTTTGGAAGCAGGTACCTGGCCAGCTCACCTAGCCCCTTGAGGTTAGTGCGATATTAATATTGATACCATTACCACCCCTATAACTTTTTCGGCGTGGGATCGGCATTGGTTTTCTACGAAACTGATACGTATCAGTATCAAGTCGAGTTTTGATACCATCCTATTAACACTATCCTTCTCTTTTTTTATAGGAAAGGATCCTCTAATGCCCTATTACCTACCAGATACTGCTAAATGGAGTCATTTGCATGCAAAGCCTTAGATGTCTTGCTGGTCATCCTCTTTCTCCTACAACCCTTTCATGGCTAGAGCAATTCAGATCCTCTACATTACCATCGTTCAGCCGACTGCTACAATGACACTACAAGAATTGGGGCCAATATCCAGGCTCACTTTTTTTTTTTTGATAGCTAACAATGTAATTTCATTCAAACCAAAAGAACTACATAGAAGAACAAACCGAGCGTGATGCTCGAAGAATGCAGAAAAGAAGAAAAGACAACAAAAAACGCCCAAAAGAAGCCACGGAATAGACCTGTCCCCGAAGCTGGACAAAAAACCCCATAATCACCGACACAGGAGCCTAAAATATCACCTCTCAGGGGACCAATTGATGCCCCACAAGAATCCCCGTAGATCAATGTAGCTGGGAATCTCCTCCAATATAATATATGACCTCCTGAATTTACCTTCGAAAATCCAAAGGTTTCGTTCTTTCCGAATAGCTCCAAGGACAACAATCGGAATCACGAAAGTGACTGGGTGGCCCCTCCCACTGCAATCATGACACCATTCCACAATCAACTCCCTGCACATGCTCTGCAAGCATCCCATCAAATTCCAGCGAGAGAGAATCACATTCTAGATGAATGAAGCAAACACACAATGCAAAAGAAGATGGTCGGCAGATTTCGACATAGTACAACACATGATGCACCTATTGGGAATCTGAATTTCGCACCTGATCAACAAATCCACTGTCTTGATACGGTTAAATGCAGCACGCCACACGAATAAAATACCCATGGGAGGGGCTTTAACCTTCCGAACACCAGTCCACAGGTGGATGATGAGGGGTCTCTGCCATAAAAAAATTATACTCGAGCTAACAGAGAAAGAGCCGTTGGCTCTACCGTGCCAGACCCAAGTATCTTCCCCCCAGAAAAAACCCTTTAAAGCCTTTCAAATTAGTTGTTATATCAGCGAGCCCTAACTTCAGTCTCCCTTAGGTCACGTCTAAAATCCAAATTCCAAGCAGTGCCATTATCCATAACCAATGCACAATCAGCCACAGTTGCCAATATTCTCCTACTTACGGCATAGATAGCCGGGTAAGCAATTTTCAACCGATGAGATGTACACTACAAATCCTCCCCAAATTTAACTTTGCGGCCATTATTAATCACACTTGATACCTCTATTGAAATCATGCTCCATAGCCACCACCGCTCTCTACCATCTAGATGACCTCCAAGAACTCCTGACAGAAATGTCCCACCTGTCTCTAGCATACTTGTATTTAGCCGAAATGGCCTCGGCGACCAACAGTGACAAAGGTGTTGAACATGTTGGAAGGTGATTCTGCAATTGATCTCCAACCTACAAAGCCTCCAATTGAATATGCCACCAAATACGCCACTCAATCGAGCCTTCTTCCAATAAATGAGCCATTATTCAATAAGGTAACGAGTTCTGATGGTGGAAGTGAGAATGAGTGCGTGAATGGAGTTAATACTTGGGTCTATGCTTTTGATACCCAATGTTTGTACACAATGTTTTCCTTATGAGTCTTTTTTTCTTTTCTTCTTTTCTTTTTTTAAATGTGTTATATACAATTGTATGATGCATGGAAAGAGAATGGCGGAAAAGAAATTCAAGGATACTCGATAACAAATCAACTCATAAAAGGAATGTTCTTCAAAATATTGTGGAAGATGTTAATATCACTATGCTCAACTTAATGGAAAATCATCTTATATCTTCTACAACAACCATATTGACCACTTGTCTACGAAATCTAATACTGTCTCATCCGCAATGTTTGGAGTCTATAGGAGTCAATGGTCCACTAGATCAGGTCTCTATCCTGATCTCTTGAGAAGGTATACAACATAAGATCATGCGGCTTAAACAAAAACTCTTGTTCCAGAGGTCGTAGATAAAAATAGGAGATCGTAAGATGTAATTGCGTGGATTAGGGGAGTCTTCTGTCAAAATATAGAGGAACATAAGGTTTTTAAAGTAAAAAATAAAAAATAAAAAAATAAAAACATAACAAATGGAGAATAACAGAGGTAGGAGAATAAGGGGGTTTTGAGAGGGACAATTGAAGACCATAGTCACTCTGGCCACAAGATTAGGACTTCTAATAATGTGTTGTGTTTCAAATGAATCAGGAAGAGAGGGAGGGAGGCCCGAAAAGGAACTTCCGGATTGTGACCCATCGTTGGGAGGATTCACCAGCAACGGAGATTGGATCAAGGGTGGAGAGAGGAAAAGGGATTAGGAATGACTTGAAACTGGGGCAATCGGTGGTTGCCAAAAAATGATCGAGAATAGAGCACTTACTACTCTGCTTTTATTGTGACTGAGAGGTTTTCCAACAACATTTCCGGACGGTGGAGAAACTAAGGGTGGCGATTGCTGGGTTAGGGTTAAAGAGGAATGAGAGCAAAAGGGAATGGTCATAGTGGTCAGGTGTGCCACCTCTGATGTCACCAGAAAATGAAGGAAAAGTGGTGGCATTGGAATTGTTTGTTGGGATAGACCAATCGGTTTTGCCAACCGGTTTGGGCTTCAGTGTTAGAATATTCCCACATTACCTGTGGGCTTGGGGGTCTTGGGCTATATATATAATATGGGCACTCCTCACCTTACACGCCGGTTTAATTTGTGAGGTTGAGTTAGGCCTGTTGGATTTCTTATCATAGTATCAGAACAGGTATTTCTCCACTCCGTGTTAGAAAAGTCTCATATTTCCTGTGGGCTTGGAGGTCTTGGGCTATATATAATTTGGGCACTCCTCACCTTACAAGCCGGCTTTGTGTTGTGGCCTTTTGGATTCATGGCCCTGTCCCCGTGAGGGGATTGGGAATGGCTTGAACCCAAGAGCAATCTGGGCAGAAAAAATTTACTGTGTGCAGTAGTATAAACCATTATCAAGCATTGAGCCTGCTAACCCTATGTTCTTTATGTTTGGATAGGCAAAAGGGTCCTCTCCCCTAGTCTTTTGTGATACCAAATTCTGAAAAATGGAGCCATTTGCTTCCAAAACCTTACATGTCTTCTGGTCTTCCTCTTGTTTCTCCCACAACCTCTCCATGGCCAGAGCAATTCAGATCCTCTCCATTACCGTTGTTCAGCTGAGTACTACAATGACACTACAAAAAAAAGGGGCTAATATTCAAGCTCTCCTTACTTCTCTACTTGATTCCGGTCTGACAAATGGTTTCTTCAACAATACAGTGGGAGAATTTTTGGGTCAATTGTATGGTTTGGTCCTCTGTAGAGCCCACATCAACACAAAGAGCTGCCGGAATTGCCTTCAAACCGCAACCGATTACATCCAAAAGAGCTGCCTCATCAGCCAAAGCCTCAGCGCAATCATGTGGTACGAGAAATGCCTTTACGCTACTCCGACGATGATTTCTTTGGGGTGGCGGATACAGATGGCTTCTTGATGTATAATAGGTTAAACGCATCGAAAGCACAAGATTCGGGCTTTTTCCAGTGGAAGACAAGTGGGCAGAAAAAACGTAAACGGAAGGCTTTCGTCACAACACTAGTGGAAACTGCCCCAACTAAGCCTTCGTTGTATGAGATCAGGCACGGGAGAAATTATGGTGTGGCCCAATGCACAAGGGATCTTACAGCATGAACTTGTAGGAATTGCTTGACGACGCTAGCTGACCATCTCAATAGCTGTTGTTACGGGAAGAAAAACTTGGTGGTTTTTAACTAACAGATGCAGAATCTGGTATGCACATCAATTTTTTACGTTCACTGATTTACGAAATCTACTGCTTGTTCTGGGGAGCATAATCCTTACACTCCTACTGTTTATTTTCTGGGAAGTCGTATTGCTTATTGGACGATGGATTCTTTGGGGGATTGGAAAATTATTAGTTATTCCCCTAGTACTGTTTGTTATGTTCTGGTATATATATATTGGAAAATGGATCCTTTTAGGGATATCAAAATTATTATGTTTGCCGTTTCGTATTTGCAAAGGAAATGATATTGAAGAAGGAGGTGGAACTAAAGTTGATGGAGGTGTCACCAAACCTAGGGACATACCATCCAAGGGAAATGAAGCTGGAGTCGGTGGAAATAAACCTGGAGGAAGTGTATCCAAACCTAGTAACAAAAATGAAGTTGGTGGAGGTGGAACCAAAGTTGGAGGTGGAACAAAAATCAACCACTCACATGGCAGAAACTAAGTTTCTTACCAAGACATTAGCCATTTTTTTATAATTTCAACAATAATTTTGGTGTTTAAAAATATATTAAAAAACTATTTTTCAAATAATAAGGAATATTATTGGTGTTTAGAAAGAAATGTTCTTTTCTAAAAAAAAAAATCAATTTCCAATGGAAATTATTTCTTAGACAGCTTAATCAAACAATAAAAATTTCATTTCTACAGGAAATCATTTCGCAAGAAATCAATCAAGAAATTGATTTCATTGTCGAGATCAAATAGACCATAGAGATAACCATATTATTGAAAGAAATTACTAAATATCTCGTTTAGACTCTCATCAGGTTGTACATTATGACTGTATTTGGGATTGCTCTTTGGAGGCAAGCAGCAGCCCATTTAAAAGAGCAGGTTTCAAATTGCTCTTTTAAAGAGACCCACATTGAGCTCTTTCATTTTCCCAAAGATCTAAGGAATATTATTTTGTCGGTGGCTCGTGTATGATATGTATATTTAACAACTCAACCACCATTTAAGTTTGAGGTGCCTCATAAACCCTGTCGGTGTTGAGCCACCGATTGAGTTCAAGATTGTCAGTGGCTAGCCACTGACACACTTCATAGGGTGGGGTGCAGATGTATGTATAATTTAACAACAAAATGGGTGAAACTTAAGGGGTTTGCAGCTCTTAATTAATGCTCAACTTAAGGGTAAAACTATTTCAAAGGGTGCAAATATTTGTACCCTATTCTAATTCTTATCTAGATAGCTTTGTTAGAATAGTCTCACATTGCCTCTAGGCTTGGAGGTCTTGGGCTATATATAATTTGGGCAGTCCTCACCTTACAAGCCGGTTTTGTAAGGTTGAGTTAGGCCCATAGAATTTTACATGGTATCAAAGCGGGTTTTTCTCCACTCCACGTCACCCAATGTCCACGTGATTTGGCTTAGCTCAATAGTTGGGATTCATAAATATTTGGATAAATATTTTAGGAAGTATTTTGAATTTTAAAGATCTCTTGGAGATCTTAATTGACTGTATTTACTTCTATTTAAAGAGGCTTTTCTCTATTAATGAAATATAGAAAAATCATTATCAAAATGTAGTCTTTAGAATTTCAATATGGTATCAGAGCCATGGTTGGCTTCGATCTCACGATCAAGTCGACCATGGTCTTGCTCATCCTCACTTTTCAATTAGCATTATTTTTTTTCAATAAAATTTGCATCCTTCTTTTTTATCTCTACAAGCTACCTTGGTCCATTTATTAATGACATACGATCTTATATTTTTTATTGTATCTTATAAAATTTGCATGATCTTGTATCGTACACTTCTAGGAGAGATCACGACTGACCTAATCTTGTGGGCCACTGGCTCCGACAGACTCAACTAAGAGCTAGATGCGACAACGATGGATCTCACAGATAGGCGATGACTACTAGCAAGCATGATATGATATTATCAGATGTTACAGGCTATTCATTGATAACTAACGTTATATGATCGATGGCTAAAATTCTATGTAACCAATCGCACGTTTCTTTTTCAAAGGAACATGTGATTGCGGGAGGATAATAGAGAATATCTAGGATTGAAAGAACGATATACATCTATGATGTGTATCTTATCTTTTAGGCAATATTATATTAGTTGGGATTCATAAATATTTGGATAAATATCTTAGGAAGTATTTTGAATTTTAAAGATCTCTTGGAGATCTTAATTGATTGTATTCACCTCTATTTAAAGAGGCTTTTCTCCATTAATGAAATACAGAAAAATTATTATCAAAATGTAGTCTTTAGAATTTCAATAAGAATAGTCCCACATTGTATGTGGGCTTGGAGGTCTTGGGTTATATATAATCTGGGCACTCCTCACCTTACAAACCAGTTTTGTGAGGTTCAGTTAGGCCCATAGATTTCTACAAGCTTGAAATGACACTTTCTAATAATATTTTACTGTTTTTAGTTCTTGGTGTTATAATTTCTATATATGTGAGTCAGCAACTTGAATAAAATTGGATTAGACTTAGTTATCTTTGTCTACTTAAGACTGATATGTCTCCTCAATTCTCTCATTATCTTTCATTTTTAATTTATAACAGCGGATACATGCCACGTGAGCATCTCTTGGGTAGAGAATGCTCTCCGGGGACTGATGTTTTTAGCTTTGGGGCTCTCTTACTAGAGATCACAAGTGGAGAAAGGAACTGCAGTTTCCATAATCTCCTTGCAAAGGTAAATGTTTTCTCTCGCAACCTTGAACTAAAGTTACCTTATTGAATCGAACGACTAGTTGGAGATAAACATTTCTTTCATGTAGGCATGGAGTTTTTATGGAGCACAGGCAAACACATTGATTTCGTTGATCCCTTTCTAATCAACTCATGTTCGGCAGAAGCCGCGAGGCAAGAAATCGAGAAGAAATCGTTGAGATGGATTCATGTTGGATTGTTGTTCGTTCAAGGTGATCCAACTCCTAGACCAATAGTGGCAAAGGTTTTACACACGCTGGAAAGTGATTTTGCTATTGATCTCCCACTTACAAAGCCTCCAATTGAATATGCCACCAAATACACCACACTCAATTGAGTCTTCTCCCAATAAATCAATCATCCTTCAATGATGGAACGACTTCTGATACTGAAAGTGAGACTGAGTGAAAGGAGTTTGAGACTTGAGTCTATGCTTTTTATCATCTCTATTATTTGTAAACAAACTACTTTTTTTTTATTATGCATGGCAAGAGAAGTTGGTTGAAAATTTTAGGTATTTCCTCATTTATGAAATGGTAAGGTCAGGGACTCAGTAGTTAGGAGACTCAAGACCAAGGTGAGTTTAACTCGCTATTGATATGTGTCGACCGATACAATACAGATACTCTCGCTGATAATGATACCAAAAAAATAATTATTTTAAAAAAAGAAATTAAAATATTTCTATATGGGTTGATACTGATACCAGCACAATACTGGTATCGGACTAATATCAATATCACTTTCTGGTGAAACCGACGCACATCGATGTTGGCCTATTCTTCATACCATGGTCAGAACTGACAGGGTGAACCTAATAAGTATCCCGCACTAAAATCATTGACTACTTTGAATCAGACGGTGGAGATCATTTTTGTTCCAATCATTAATATAATGGATCTTGAGATCCTAGCAGATCATTAGACAATCAGATTTTGACTCCATATATGTTGCACACATCCCGAAAAGGATTCGAGAACCAAGTTTGATGTATGCCATGATATGCTCATTTTCGGGATGTGGCCTACATGGAATCAAAATTTGATTCTCCGATGGTAGAGTCATGATCTAAAGATCCTTTGTGGGGAACATTGGAACGAAAATTGATCCCCATCATCTAACTCAAAACAGTCAATGGTTTTGGACTGTGGTTAGTGGTGAGTATTCTGTGGGAGGTTGGTAGCAGCCCCCTACATAAATGGAAGTGACTACTTGCACACAAGATTTGTGTTGTTGTACATAGTTAAAAGAATGACCTCACATTTTTGGACCTGTGCGGTGTGAAAAACCATGTAAGCCGTCGGATTTAAAGGCCATGATGTGAAGATCTTTGCTGCCAAAGAATGGCACGAAACATGATCTGTATTATTTGTTTCAATACAGTCAAAAGCCTATCATCCCATTCAATGGTTGAGTGTTGACTCAAATGATAAAAATCATGTTTCCTGCCAATCTTTCAGATCGAAGTTTGTTTTATCATGACCTTCAAATCAGACAGCTTAGATGGTCCTCCACAAGGCACAAAGTCCCAAAAACAAGAGTCTTTCTTCTTAACCATGTGCAACAACAAAAATCTTGTGCGGAAGATTGCTCCCTAAATAAATTCGTATAGATTACCTTTATTTGCGCCTATAGGGTCTATGAAAGTTCCACCATCCAAAGCCCCCTTAAAACACGATCAGTTTTTATTCCAAGTGGCACGAATACCCGGCCCAAAAGGTGGCCCTAAAATCATATGGCACACATCATGCTCAAATGTAATTTTAGGTCCAATGTTTTGGTATTTGTGGCACATGGAATCAAAAACTTACCATCTGATGGTTAGATCATGATCCAAGATTCATTGTGTCGAAATATCGGGGCAAAAAATGATATCTATCATATGATTTCGACCAATCAATAGATTATAAGGGGTTGCACATATTGGCACTTTCAGCAATCGTCATGTCGCCACTACAAAAATAAGGTGTTTCAACGGCACTTGTTGTTAAGGCAATTTTTGGTCACGACAGGACTAATAGCAGTAATTTTTAGTAGTGACGGAACTAATAGTAACAAAAAACTGCCGATAATAGTCTATTTTTTTAGTGCGCGAATAGATCGAGGTACCAGATTTTTATACTAAAATGTTGCAGACGCCTCTCTACATACAGAAATTTGCCTAATGTGGAACATATGACTTGTTTTTAGCTAAGCAACACTACAAAAATAAGGTGTATTAGCGGCACTTGCTCTTATGGTAATTTTTGGTAGCGGCAAGACTTATAGCGGTAGTTTTTGATAGCGACAAGACTAATAGCAGCAGCTTTTTATTAAAAAAATTGCCGCTACTAGTCTTATTTTTTGTAGTGCAAGGAAGCCATTAACAAGTGGTCAGGACCCAGGTTCGAGTCTAAAGAGCGGCAACTTTGTAAATAAGAGACCAACCGTTCAATTTATATCCCATCCACCCATCCCAACAATGCGTACGGTACCAGCAGTGAGTAATGACCTTTTTTTTTCATTCGGGACTAGTATGAGGTAATGACTTTTTAATTCGGCTTGAAAAGAATTTCTTAATCGAAATTCTTTTTAAAAATACTTCTATAACTTCTCTCTTTATTCATTCCTGATACAAGAACCCTCAAACTCAATCTATTAATAGAATTGCAACAAGAAAATAATACATCATAGTAAGTAGAGAGTACAAGTGGCTTATTTCTGACATGGCAACCAAAAAGTAACATACCAATAATTATTGATTTCTAGAAGCGTGAAAATGCGAGTTCGAGTAGACATGAGACCACCACTAAGTATTGGCCTTTTCAGTTTAACTTGCCCTAAAACCCTAACGAGGTTCTAGGTCAGTGATTGTTACGGCATTTACGGTCACTGTTCTTGATTGATTTGAAGTTTTGCCAGACTCGATCGTGGACGAAGACTGGTCGATATGTCTCGCGAGCACATCTGATTCCGTTCTATCATCACCGATGAAATACGCAGGCTCCAATGGCCCTGGAAATGTTATAGAGTAACTGTTGAGCATTAGAACAACGGTTGACATAGCGGGCCTGTTTGCTGCATCTTCTAGGACGCATAGTAGCCCCAAGTGAATGCATCTCAACACTTCATTTCTAGGGCACGGTTCCCCTATGGTTTCATCCAAAAACTCTGAAGTTGTTTCTTGGGTCCAATGCTGCCATGCCTGTCACAATTTATCACAATGTAAACATTGAATTTAGATAAGGGACTGGTATTTGCAACTGAAAATTTAGTCTTTGCCACTTGGATTTTTTGCACGTAAAAACTATTGAGTGCATTGAGTCAGATGATTAAGATCGTTTTTCAGCTCATTCTTCCACAGAACTAACCTTTGATCTTTGCTCACCTATCAGACGGTCAGATGTTGATTTCATGTGGAACACATCCACAAAAATGATTGTGGGTTCTCAGGTCATTTTTTGGATGGTGATAATTGCTATTATAAGTAGCCTTGACAATATATAATTAGGGCTTTCAACGGGTCGGGTCAACCCGATACCCGACCTGAACCAAATATTTTTCCGGGTCGGACAACTTGACCCATCGGGTTAGGTCGCGCTTGAGACATCTGAAACAACGTTCAGGTCGGGTCAAGAAAGGTCAATCTAAAAATAGTGGTTTTTTATCGAGTCGAGTCGGTTAGACATTTGCGATTTTCTTACTGGGCAGCAAAAATTTTGACCCGACCTGTGGACAGCGGATGATATTATTAAAAAATTAACTTGATAAAACTATTGGATGGTGATAATTGTTATTAACCTACACTATAGAAGAGTGTACTCACATAGCTTAGAAGGTCAGTGGCACCCCCAGGATGTTGAAAATGAGAATTCTTTTGACCTGATACAATCTCTAAAACCAGAACACCAAAGCTAAATACATCCGATTTTGGTGAGAAAACCCCACGCATGTTGTACTCTGGTGCCATGTATCCGCTGCACACCATAAATCATATAGTGATGATTGTTTCTTCTTGAAAAATTAAATGCTTGTAAAATAAACTGTAAACAATAATACATCCATGGTAACCAGGGATTTAAAAGCCAATACATATCAGCATATCGGCCGGGTCCTAAATCGATACAACTCGGATATATCAGCTGCTACGTATCAAATTTGCTAGAAAGTAGTGAATTGCAAACTTGGGCGAATCAGCGAATTAAGTAACTATGGTTGATATATCATTGACTACCATGGAACATAATTTATGATTCCAAACACTAGATAGCAAAGAGAAAAATAGAAAAACATGCCTACTTTAAATCAATTATACGAAAACATCCCTACTTCAAACTGTTTTACGAAAATAATGCCTATGGATTTTTCGAAAAATGGTTCAACCCAAAACAATACTCGCTTTGGGTTGATCAACCACGTGGAATGTGATTTTAAAAAATATCATTTTTTTAAAACTCTTGTGCCATTTATTTGATGGGTTAAAGATAGTGTAACGCCCACCCATTCTGATGCATTGAATTTGAGCGTCTTAATTGAGTACACTTTCACCGATTGATATGGATCAGATCATGCCTAAAATTTATGGGTGGTACATCCGTACATGTTCGTCTTTGGGCAAGTTGTCGTGGCACCCGATGCCAGATGAGTACCACATGGAGCCCACAAACCGAGGAACATATTTTTACGAGAAAATGCATAGGCAATTAGGCATTAATGTTTTCCTAGAACTGTTTGAAATAGGCATGTTTTTCTAAAGAACCCAATAGCAAAAGTATAAAGAGAATATTGTAGCTACCATACCCTCTCCTCGAGGGACTTAGGTGCCACTTGCCAAGTATGGAGCCGCCATATTTGGCAAGTGGCACCTAAGCACCTCCGGTGTAGGGTAGCTAATATAATATGGACTGTATTATACAGTGCATGGTTCAAAATTTCAAATTTTCAACATTTCGGTTTCGGTCCCCACCGAAACGATTACTTAATTGAACCGAAATTTCTTTCCAAGTTTATATGGAGGGAAAATTATCGGCCGAAATTTCGGTTCAAATTTTCGGTTTTGGTCATGCTGGAAACAAAAAATGAAACCGCTATTTTGATCTTTGATACAGTGGACAATTTTTTTATAGACATTGTTTATAGAAAACTTACAGAGTCCCTGCAATGTGACTTGTGTTGCCTTGAGTTTGATCTTCAGGAAAAAGCCTTGCCAACCCAAAGTCTGAAATCTTGGGGTTCATCTCTCTGTCTAACAGTATATTGCTTACTTTCATATCCCGATGAATAATCCTAAGTTGGGAGTCCTCGTGAAGATAAAGTAACCCTCTAGCGATGCCATTAATTATCTTGTATCTTCTTTTCCAATCAAGTGTTAAGCGTTTCACCGGATCTGCCACATCCAAATGGAACATATAAATATTAATATATATGCTGCAATATATATCTTTCAAAAAACTTCTCTAACTTGCTCACTTTCAATCTACCTTTACAGTGATCATTCTAAAGTTGATTAATGATAGGAAACATTTTTTAAACTTTTTCCCTTTAAGTTTATTTTTCTAAATTGTCTCTAAACTTTTTCTAATATCTTATAAACCTAATACTTAAATATATACATAGATATTCCCTCAACTCTAAACATGTAAATTAATACCAAAACAAAAATCTCATTCGACGAAGAGCACGCTACGATTCTGGTGATGAGTTTGGCTATGGTATAACTCTCTACTAGCCTTTGTCACAACAGAGTTCATCCGCTTTAGTTGGTTTACACTTTCTTTTCTAACTCCCTCCAAAGGAAGATTTAACTGCTCTAGCAGCAACCTCCATGTTCTCTACTAACTCCCTACTAGAGCAAATAAAATCTGCTCTGATAAGGAGTGAAGAGAGAGGAGGGTAGAATTGTTGAACAAGTAAACCCTGCATAAAATCTTTGTATGCAATGAGATAAATATAAAGGAGAAGGGGACCTGCTAAAGCAGGTAGCAGGATGCTAACAAAGAGAATGGGAACCTACTAATGCAGGTGAACTCTGCTATGATAAGGGGTAGCAGAGAGCTATGCCATACGCATCCTCCGTGTTTTGCATAACTTATATATAAAGAGGCATTTTTGGTATTAAGTTCTATGTTTAGAGTTCATTGGATATTTTAATAGGGTACCATTATTCACACCCCATGAGACTCAACCTAGTGTCTAAAACCCCACTAAAAAATGACTATTTTAAAGCTCACACCCCCACTTTATTTTTATTTTATTTTCTTTATTGGAATGAGAAAGTAGCCTCGAGTGTATGAATAATGGTACCCTATTTTAATATGTAAGTTTTACATATAGGGTTTATAACATATTTAAAAGTTTAGGAAGAATTTAGAAAAATAAGTTTAAAGAGAGGATGTTTTAGAAATTTTATCTGAGCTTTATTATTTAAAATGGATCATCTCATTAGCCTTTTACCCCATCAATCCTATATCAGAGCCTTTACTACATTCTAGGATTATCAAACTCACATCCGCATATATCAAAGCCCTCCAAAAACATATTGAAGAAAGCATTTAAAAATATGGGTGGCTAAAATACGATAAGCTTGATATTCGGTTTGACCTTCTTATTTTTTTGTTGAATGATAAATTCATTAAAGATCTTTGAACATGAGATTTAAGGGTATGTCACATAATATAAAGATCTCTAGGGCCAACACTACAAAAAATATGATTATTAGTGGCAATTTTTTTTAACAACAAACTGCTGTTATTAGTACTATCGCTATCAAAAACTGCTACTATTAGTCCTACATAACCAAAAAATACCTTAATAACAAGTGCCGCTGAAACCCCTTAATTTTGTAGTGTAAAGATTGATGCGAGCACCATCTCTATCATCCAATTCAACACAATCAATCATTGAATTAGATGATGGTATTTGATTGTGTGGACCCTGATGATAGATCATGTTTCGTGTTGATCTTTGGCATCCTAGATCTTTACATCATGGCTTTCAAATCAGACGGCTTAGATGTTATTCCAGGTGGCACATGTACTAAAAATTCCAAATTTTTTATTTTAAACTATGTGCATTGACACAAATCTCATGTGAAAGTAGTCACTTCCTTTTACAAAATTTATAAGGATATATAGTTGGTGGTACAAACCAAATAGAAATTTGTCAAGGCTGGTGTTGGGCATATATTCGTAGACAAGCAGTTTCTCTTGTTCCTCTAAGCAACAACCCAATAACCTTACAAGGTTTCTATGTTGAAGCTTAGCAAGCAATACTACCTCATTCCTTAGCTCTTCTAACCCTTGTCCTGAACCTCTTGACAGCCTTTTAACTGCTATTGCTTGCCCATTTGCTAACTCTCCCTGTACAAAATCTTCAAAGTTAGTAAATATGATATTTATGGTTTACTAAAGATTTCTTAAATTGTTCACCAGAATATCGAACCATGAACGAAGAAAGGCATGAGAGAAAAGCATATTGGCTAGTGATTGTGAGGCCCCCATTCAAGAGATAGAAGAAAAAAACATTAATTTTCATGTCCTTTTCATGTAATCTGCGCGTAATTGTAAATTTTCTTAATAATGGGTCAAAGTACTTTGTGAATGTGGCCAGAAGAATAATAAAAATAATTATTATAATAATACTAATAATAGTAATAATCCTAATAATTAGTAATAATATGATAAAAGATGATTCATTACCATGCATAAACTTTCCATGAGCTTATCTTCATAGTTTATAGTTTATACTAAGACATTAGCATCCAATTACAAGAAGAATAATAAAAGTAATAATAATAATAATAACAATAATAGTAATAATAATACTACTACTACTAATAATAATAATAATAATAATAATAATGCAACCAGGTGTAGCCCTTCAAATCAAATGCTAGGTGTCTTGATCCAACTCAAAACAATACCCATTTTGGGTTGATCAACCATTGGACATATGATTTTTTTTTTTTTAAATATATTTTTTAACTTTTTTTCCCTCGGTTTGATGAGTGAAAGATAAGGTAGCTCTCAACCAACTAGGTTCATTGATTTTAGCCATCTTTGACCATATATTTAACGGTGGATATGTATCGGATAGAGCCTAAACTTTTTGGGGCATACCTGATTGTTATTATCTAAGTTGCCGTCGCACCCGATCCTTGTAATTGGTACCACGCAATGCCGAAATGGTTTGGATATAGCCCTAAACACTACACCCAGGTGTATAGTCTCAACCTTCTAATAATAATAATAATAATTAATAATAACAATAATAATAATTAATAATTAATAATAACAATAATAATAATTAATAATAACAAGAAAAAAGATGATTCACTACCAAATATAAACTTTCCATGAGCTTATCTTCATGCTAAAACATTAGCATCTCCTTAGACGTGGGTTTTTTCTCCTTCGATATGAAATTTTTTTTTATAGACTTTCAATCTGAACTCCTGACTTGATATCTTTCATCCAAAAAAATAAAGAAAGAGGGATGCTACTAATCCCCCAAAAAATAGTCAATATCCTTACTAACCATAGTTGAAAACCGTTGACTAGTTTTAATCAGATGGTCATATCAACAAACGATCAGATTTTGATTTCATGCAGCACACATCTTGAAAAGTGATCCAAGAAGAAAATTCATGAGAGAAAACTAGCTCCAAAGAAATTGGCAGATCATGTAAGAGAAATCTCATAATATTTGGTAGAGGAATCCATAAAGAATTGTCACTACAAAATATAAGACTATTAGCGGCATCGAAAAACTGCCGCTATTAACAAAAAATTGCAGTTAATACCATTGCTACTAATAGTCTTTAATAGTTTTTTTTTAATAGTGGTGGTTTTTTTTCTACAAAAAACTGCCGCTAATAGTCTTATTTTTTGTAGTGTGTTGAGGTTGTCCCTTGAATTATGATGGTGGTATTGATCAGTACACTCACCCGAACATTTTCTAAGGTTACTAAGGGAATTTTAGTATTTTTATATGGGGCGGTTACACTTTGTATTTGATATAAAGTCTTATTTTGAGTTAGGGTTCCATAAGAAGGAAACTCAATTTCGAATTAGGGAGGCGAGGTATGAGAGATTTGTAACCCTATTTTCACAAATTTAATGAAAATAACTCAACATCACCGGTAGATGTAGACAAATTGTCGAACTATGTAAATCTTATATTTGTGATTGCTTGTTTCTTGTTTATTTTGATTGCCATAATTATATTCTACAAGAATGTTGCAGAAATTTCGAAATAATTTTTAAAGTGTTGTACATAAATTGAACATTAGGTAATGCAGAAATTAAACATTAGAATTATCCATATTGAATCCAAGGGGTTCTACTAAAATTAAACAGTATAATTGTTCTTAATGCCTTTAAAGATGTTACAAAACATCCAAGGGGTATTTTTTCTGAGTTTATAGTCGTTCATGAGTCCTTAGGTCACGTTCAGTTCAAAGTAATTCGATAATATTCCCTGCAATCTTATATTACTATCGGTAAAGTCTATTTTTTCACTGTTCAATTTATTGTAGCTACGCATAAAAGCATGGTATACATTACATGTATTTATTTTTTCACTGATCAATTTATTGTAGCGTACCCGATAACGTTAAACAAAAGAGATAATTAGAGAAACATGCTTCAAAAACAAACTTTTTAGCAAAAAAACACTCGACCTCAAACGTTTTAGAAAAACGATTCTTTTACGAATTTTGGAACTTCAGAAAATCGTGAAAGCACTGTTTTTTTAGTTTTCTTTTTTAAAAAGCATGTTTTCACAGTTTTCTGAAGTTTAAAAATCCGTGAAAGTATAATTTTTCTAAAACGTTTGAGGTCGGGTCTTTTTTGCTAAAAAGTTTGTTTTTGAGGCGTTGTTTTCTAAAGTGCCCTAAACAAAATGTACCTTAGTTTGGAGAAAATAAAATAGAAAAATGATTGAGTTTGGCATCACTCTACCACTCAAAAGGAAAATTGTAAATCACATGCAGATTTTTTATAGGCAAAGTGCAGGCAGCTGATGTGGCGCGATGTGACTGACTGCCCCGATCTGCATTGCTTGGACCCCATGCACTTGCAGCAAATTGCTTTGTGCCATGTCGGTCTCCTACACTTTGTCTCCACAAAACTTGCTTACCATATAACACTGTCCCACTCAAAATATCAATTGTTAGCTTTGGATCTGTGTATAGGTGTTAAGATATTACTTCATAGGCAATCTGAAGCATCAAAGATGAAAGTAAGTGAACAAATTACCCTGTAAACGGGACCAAAGCCACCTTCTCCAAGCTTATTTGCAATGGCGAAGTCATTTGTTGCAGCTCTAAGCGTACCCAAGTCAAATAACAGCGATTCAGCTGCACTCTCATTATCCTCACTCCGCTCATTATCCTCACTCTTTCTAACATCTGGTCAGGTTAAAATATCAAAAGTTAAAACAAAAAAAATTATAAAATAATTTCGACTGAAATAGTGAAAGTTTTCTTTTTCCCTTTGAATTAGTTTACCAACAAAGTTCAAACACATTTCCCATTCGGCTGCAAAAATTTTGTATGTTAACAACTTGTAATCTTAAACCCATAAATGAAGTCACTGGTTCAGGTCAAATCAGGTCAGACCGAGGATATGGTTCCAATTTTTAGAACAATACTTCATAAGGTTAGTAATGGCTGCATCATTTTAATTTTCCGCCGACGAAATGATAGAACCCGTGTTTATAGGCCAATCAAAGCTGCAAAATGATACATTTTTTTACCGCATCCTTCACTGCAAAAATAAGGAGTTTCAACGGCACGTACTGTTAAGGGCCGTAGCGGTAGTTTTTGGTAGCGATAAACTAGTAGTGCAATTTTTTATTAATAGCAGCAGTTTTTACCTGCCGCTGTCTTATTTTTGTTGTGCTTATAGACCATTGGATACATATTCAATAGTGAAAAATATTGGTCAAATTATTTATGGCAACTCTTTTCTAAAATGTACTTTTTATTGAAAAATTATTGGGTGAAAAGTACTTTTCACCCAAATAGTTGGGCCCTATTCGCCGATCCTTGCCCAAAAAGCACTTTCTAAGTAAGAAAATGTTTGATGAAAATGGCATTTTACTCAAAGATATGACCACTTGTAACTGATCGAAAATGGTGTTATATCGAGAAGTTACACAATGTTGCTTCTCACACAACCCCATTTTCAACATGTTAGACTTTTTTGGGAAGTAGTATTTGAGAAGTAGCATGTAAACCACCTCTTGACAGCACCTGAAATGTGCTTTTTGGAGAAGGTTTGCCAAACATAGCCTTGACTACCTCTAGCTGAAAATAGCGTTGTATTAAACAATTGCCTCATGTTGCTTCAACACAACACCATTCTCAACATGTGAGACTTTTTTTGAGAAACAACATATAACACACCTCTTTACAATACTTGAAAAGTGCGATTTTTTTTTTTTTTTCTGATAACATAGGGTATCCAAAGCTTACACTTGGACTAGTCTATAAAGCATCGAAAAGTGTTTTTTGGAAAACGGTTGCCAAAGAAGACTAACTCCTACATTTTCGATAATAGAAAGTATTGAATTTGAGTTTTTTTGTACCAATTGCTTTCTTCACTCTCTTCCTCCGCCATAAACAAATGCAAACGGTGGAGATCAGCACTAACGATATTACCACCACCACAACGATGATAATAAGCACCACACTTGATGAATTCTCTCTATTTCCTGAAATGATGTGAAATGTAGAAACTTGGTCAAATTAATGCTTATAAAAGTCAACAAAATAAGCGGACCTACAAAGCCAACTACAAATAAATGAGATTAGATTACGATGATGATGATGAAAAGTATGAAGCCGTGGCCTTGGTAGTACGTAAAAAATCGGACCGAACAACAAATTGGCAAGGACACCAGTCTAGTCAGTTTGGGTTGAATCATGTTCAACTAGAATGTTTCAATAAAAAATGAAAAATAAGAAAAATGATTCTACTTATGAAACCTGTATCTATATTGCATACATTTCAGATTTGGACCCGACTCTCTTGAGTGTCATTTAAACACAAAATTGGTGTGTTTAAAAGATCTTAAACACAAAATTGGAATCAATTCAGTTTTTTTTTTTCGGTTTTGATCCGATTTCGGTTCAATTAATTTCGCTGGTTTTTTAATTGGTTTAGATTTTTGGTATTAAAACTTGCACGTAGGGCTGTCAACGGGTCGGGTCTCCCTAATACCCGACCTGACCTCGATAGTTTATCGGGTCGAGTACAAAAAGTAGATTTGTTCGATCGGGTTGGGCATGAGACATCCGGCCCGACCTTCGAATCAGGTTAGGCTGACCAAAAGGTTTTGTTCGGTCGGGTCACCTATTTGTCTGGAATTGGATCAACCCGACCCGGTATTTTAATTATAGGTAAAAATTTATATAAAACAAGGGTTTTACCGGTCCGGTCATGTTTTCGGGTTTAATTTATAAGTTCATGTTACTCTCAAATACAATAGCTAATTTTTAGTAAAAATGTAAAATTATTATAAAAATAATAAAAATTAATTAATTAGCTTATTAATTAAACGAATAGTTAGGACACTACATTACACATATAAGCTAGGCCAATGGCTAAAAATCACTTTTATCACTTGCACCATCATATATCAATCATATAAGCTATTGCTAGGCGAATGGCCAAAAATCACTTTTATCACTTGCACCATCATATATCAATCATATAAGCTATTGCTAGGCCAATGGCCACATCAAGGTGCTATTAAATAAAATCATAATGACCTAAATTAAAATAACTAAATATAGTCTTTTAACTCTTTAAAAAAAAAATGAACTCTTTAAAGTTTGAAATAAAAAAGAAGATTAATATAGGAATATAATTTATTTCAATTTATATTACACGATTATATAATATCGGGCTTAAGTTGGTCGCACGCATGAGGCCATCAACAATCTAAAGAACAACACGTAACCTATAAATAAACCATCCATTTTGCTGTAGGCCCAAGCCCGATTACTCAGATTCTTAGTTAAGATTATGGTTCAAAATATCTGTTTCGGAAAGCATTGGTTTTGGATAGCCCGATACAAAAATATAAAATTTTTGGGACATTTGTATAAGCCTTGAAATTATAGGCCAATAATATCAAGACGTACTGTGCAATTTTGAAATTTTTTATGCCTGAGCTTCCTTTTTTTTTTTTTTTTAATAAAAATTCAATGATCTTTTAAATTATCAGTCGAAATTTATAATTTTCGGACAAATATTGGTTTCGGTGGAGGCTGCGAGACTGATATTTTTCCTGCTATTTTGATCCTTTGTCAAGATTAATCTCCTCTATCCAATGGTTGTAAAAGTGCTTAAACACAAGATCTAGTTCAACCAATTGAGCCCTGCCTTTCAAACTACTTGGAAGCTGTTGAAACACAAGTCACCATCACCAAACAGCTAGAGAATGAGTGGACCCACAAGGCCACAACTAGAGCACGCACACCCCAAAGTCTTAAAAAGAGCGCAGGCCTTAAAGTCGTTTAGATTTCCATCTTTCACCGTTGACTAGGTGAGATCAGTGCCCTTGTAACTGGCCCCTCTTTCAAAAGGACCAAAGCATTCAAAGTCAATAAATCCTAATTCCTAACGTCCCCGACACTCAATCCTTGATTCGACGGCTGATCTGTTATCTATGGATCTGAGGAAGCCCCCAACTTTGTTTCTCTTGGCTAAAAGTCTGCTACGAAAAATAATATTATCAAAAAAATGTCGCTAATACCTTATTGCTAATAATTTTAATAGGCTTTTTATTAATAATTACAGTTATTTTACTAAAATAACTGCAGCTAATAATATTATTTTTCGTAGCGAGTGAGTTGAGTGTGAGGTCCAAATATTGGGCAGTCCAAAACTCCAAATCCATTTCTAATATGCGACTTGTATATAACACAGAAAACGGCAAGCAAACGTGCTTTTTATGTCACTTTTTTTAAATTTATGCTATGTGAAATCATAAATTTATCCTTTGTTCGTACGAAAGATCAAAATTTTGGTTTCAATAACGGTTTCGGGCTTAAGTGAAGCCAAAATTTAAAAGGGTAATTAAAAATTTCGGTGCCCAAATATATATATATATATATATATATATATATATATATATATATATATATTTAAACCCAAATTTTCAGCCGATAATTTGCTTGATTGAAAATTTAGCCGATAATTTAGAGACTTCGTTTCGGCTACCACTGAAACCGTTGCATTTTGATCAAAATCTTCAGATTTCGACCGAAATTTTGATCCATGGTTCATACCCCCATAGTACTGAACCACTACTAGCGCACTGTGTGGCATTATTTGCACTCGTTCTTCTTGTGAAGCGCACACGTTCTTTCACAATAAAAAATTATTGACTTTCTTGAATTATTTGCACCCGTTGTTCATGAGAAGAGCACATGTTCTTCCACCACAAAAAAAACATTGACTGTCTTGAATCAAGCGATCGAGATCGTCTTTTAATTGTCCTAATCTTCCACATAATAGATCTTGAGATTATGACACACCTATAAAAAAGCCACATGTTGATTACAAGTGGCACACATCTCTTAAATTAGGCATGACCATGGACGCAGGGAATCAAAAATCGGCCGATATCGATATGTATTAGTTTTTCAGTAAACCAATACATATTGAGTATCCAATTCGGTATCGCTATCGGCCGATATGAGCCTTTATCGGCCGATATGTATCGGGTATAGTATCGGCCAAATTTTTTATCTATTTTTTTTTTTAAGCCAACCAATACATTTCGGCCGATTTGTATGGGTCCTCCATTGATCAATACCTGATCTGGTGCCCAATTTGACTCCTAGCATGGGAGCAGCTATCAGACGATAACTTTTGGAGATGTGTGTTACATGGAATCAATAAGTGAGGGTCTGATAAGTGGGTGAGGTTCTCAAGGTCTATTGTGTGTAAGATTAGGACGAAAAACGAATTCCATCGGCTGTTTCAAAGCAGTCAACGATTTATTATGGTGGAAAGGTATGTGCTCTTCACAGGAAAAATGAGTGGAAATAATGTCACCCATATGAAAAAAGTGATAAATTTTGAGGATTTCAAAAAAAAGTTTAAAATTTTAAAAATATTAATTATTATAAAAACTAATAATTATATATGTTGTGACCAAACACAGGTTTTAAATCAGTCGAAAAAGTGAATTTTTTCAAAAATGAAGTTTTTCCGCATTTTTTTCGTCTTTTTTTAAACACTTTTTTGTTCACTATGATTCCAGTACCCACTGTGTGAATGATTATGACAAAAAACGATTTTTATCATCTAATTCAAAGAAATCAATAATTTTGGGGCACATCTAACATCAGTAATTCAGGATGCACAATTAGAGCTACTCTAATTTTAAAGAGAGGCACTTCTTGCACATACAAAGTTGACCAAACACATGATCTAAAAGGACACGATATTTTATGTGGAAGAACTATCTAAGTTTATTGATTTGAAGGCCATGATCCAAAGATCTTTAGTATAAAAATTAGTACAAAAGACAGGTCTCTTTCAAATCATTCAATGCAATCAAAGGCCATCACCATTGGGTTAAACAAGGGGGAGATCTGGTTTTACTTTATCATTGAGCAAGGGGCAAGGCTGCAACAAAGCCAAGCCAGCTCAATAATTCGACTTGGCTCGGCCCAAAAATGAGAACTTTTACTCTCTTAAGCTCGGCCCAGGATCCAGGGCCGAGCTTTTTATTTGAAACTCGGTTGAAGTAAAGTCGATCTAGAGCTAAACTTGTAAACCTCACCTCAAAAAAGCTCGACTTCATTAATATTATATAATATTTTTATATATAATAAAACACTTTATATATACATTTTATATATAATATATTATATATAATTTTGTAATTTTTGAATTACTTTTTCTCCTTATAATCATAGTGACAAATTTCGTTTTCGGTAATTTTTCGGTGAGGGGTCCTTTCAGTACATTTCAGATTAATTTCGATACATTTTGAAAAAAATTCGGAAAAGTTTCGGGGATTAAAAATATATTTAATATTTAAAAAAATATAGCAATTGATTCAAGGAGCCAAGCACTGACGCCAAGCTCAAGCATAGAACTATAGAAGACAAATTGACTGAGGGTACCATTATACTCACCCCAAAAAGGCTGCTTTTTCACCCCACCTATTCCACCTGGCATGCATTGACCTCCTTTTAATCAGATGGTAGAGGTAATTTTTCGTCCCCATCTTTCGCACAGTGGATCTATGGATTGTAAGCGTACCATTATATGGTCGGATTTTTCTTACACATGGCACACGTCTCAAAATGTGACTAAAATCATATCATATGATATGATTTTAAGATCACTTTTTGAGATGTGTGTCATATGTAATAAAAAATCGACCGTTCGATGGTACCCCCACGATCCATAGATCCATTATAAAGAAGATGGGGATGAAAAATCACCTCCACCATCTAATTCAAGTGCAGTCAATGCATTCCAGAAGAGGTGGGGTGAGAAAGCAGCTAGTAGAGTGAGTTTAATGGTACCTGCCACCTATATAATGTAATGCATGCCCTTTAACAATCCAAGCAACCTACTATTCGTTTGGATTTCTACCGTTTTTACACTTAAAAAAATAAACTCGAAAAAAAGTCACTGAAATTTTTGAGTTTACTGAAAAGGGTCGAAATTTCAATGAAATTTTCATTTGACCCTTATTTCGGCAAATTTCACTAAATTTCACTATGCTTATAAGCATAGTGACAAATTTTGTTGATGAAAATTTCGTCACTTATAGAAATTTTCGAGAATTGCATCGAAATTTTAATATTTTTGTCAAAATTTTGGTATTTTTCTTTAAAAATTTAATTTTTATTTAATGTGACAAATAAACAGTCACCACTCATCATGCCCTTTAACAATCCAAGCAACCTACTATTTGTTTGGATTTCTACCGTTTTTACACTTAAAAAAATAAACTCGAAAAAAAGTCACTGAAATTTTTGAGTTTACTGAAAAGGGTCGAAATTTCAATGAAATTTTCATTTGACCCTTATTTCGGCAAATTTCACTAAATTTCACTATGCTTATAAGCATAGTGACAAATTTTGTTGATGAAAATTTCGTCACTTATAGAAATTTTCGAGAATTGCATCGAAATTTTAATATTTTTGTCAAATTTTTGGCATTTTTCTTTGAAAATTTAATTTTTATTTAATGTGACAAATAAACAGTCACCACTCATCACACGTTGCTCACTAAGTAGACACAACACGTCTCATTGTGTAAGTGAAAATAGGTTTTATAGGTGTGGAGTAAAGTTGGAAGTTTTTTTTTTAAACAATGTGGGACTAAACTCGATTGCGTCTCATTGTGTAAGTGAAAGTAGGTTTTATAGGTGGAGTAAAGTTGGAAGTTTTTTTTTTTAACGATGTGGGACTAAACTTGATTGCAGTTTGGCAATGGTGGAGGTCATTTTTCATCCTCATTTTTTGCACACTGGATCTATGGATCATGGACTTACCATCAGACAATTTATTTTTTATTATGCATAGCACACATCTCAAAAGGTGATGCTAAAATATGACGGTTTGTTTTTTATTATGCATAGCACACATCTCAAAATTTGATGCTAAAATATGCTTGAGCGTGATGGAAGTCATATGATTTAAGGTCCGCTTTTTGAGATATGTATCATGTGTAATAAAAACACTGACCGTCTGATAGTATGCTCACGATCCTTAGATTCATTGTGCAGAAGATAAGGATGAAAAAAGACCTCTACCATCTGATTCAAAGGTGGATAATACATGCCGACTAAAGAAGGTGGGGTGAGAAAGCAGCCTGGTGGGTGAGTATAATGGTACCCTTTGTCAATTTTTCTTAATTAGTTCTATGCTTGAGCTTGGCGGCAGTTCTTGGATCAATTCTTCTTTTTTTTTTAAAAATATTAAATATATAGTTGATATATTTTTAATCTCCAAAATTTTCTTGAAATTTTTTCGAAATATATCGAAATTAATCCAAAAGGACCCCCCATCGAAGAATTACCAAAAACGAAATTTGTCACTATGCTTATAATAAGACTCCTCTAATTTTCACTATGCTTATAATGATTACTTTATAATAGATAAATATATAATTTTCTATTAAAGTTTGCGCTCTCACTTATCTTTAATGATTATTTTATAATAGTTAAATATATAATTTTTCATGAAAGTTTGCGCTCTCTCTTCTCTTTCTCCATCAAATCTCCCTCTCTTTATGCGTGCACAACCGTTAACGCTCTTTTTATTTTGACCTACGACCAGCCCTTATGCTGCCAAAGGGCAACAACACTACGTCTCAAATTCTTAAGTAACGCTAATATAAAATTTGGGCTTTTAGGTAACATTTGATACATTAAATTTATATACCTTGTTCTCTAATAGATTCATCACCATTTCAACGGATCCTCTAAATCCAAAAAGGACTAAAGGATTAAAAAAGATTAGGGATTTCTTTGTATTAAATTTTATTAAAACTTTCATCTATTTAAAAAAAAAAAAAATCAGGATAAAAAAAAATTATGAAGAAGTTCATAGTAAACCTTATGTGGCTCCATGCTCAGCTCTGCCCGACTTGATATGGATTGAGCCGAGAGCTCAGAATTTTCTGGCTCGAAGGTAGGGCTCAGCCTGGCCCGACTTGAGCTCGATAGAGCCGAGCCATGTTCCAGCTAGGCTCATACAAGGTAGAGCCGAGTAGAGTTTACCCAAACTCAGGCACTACTCGGCCAGTTGCGAAGTGCTGTGATACCAAACACTACATTAGCTTGCCACCAGAGCAAGAGAGCCGCACTTTGGCCTGGGGGAGCTAAACCCAAACAAACCTAAAAAAAGGCACCGAATACGGAAGGCGGAAGGCGGTTGGGCGCTCCATGCTTCATAGAGCAAAGAAAGTGCTACTTGGTTTACTTTCCAAAGAAGTTCCATTACCTGGCGGTGGCGCGACTACGGAAGGCGGTTGGGCGCTCCACGCTTCATAGAAAGGATAATCCTCATACCTAATGTTGCAACTAAAAGTGGTAATACCTGCTCCTAGTTTACTATCACAACAAACAGGTATTCGATTTCGTAGAATTTCTAAACATGATGAGCAGTCACCACTTGATAGATCTCTCGTGCATTGTACCAAACCATATATATTACTGGGATCCGTGAAATCAGTCACACCTGCCTGGAACTTCAACTCATTGGACGCCGCGCTATCGGAGAGGTTCCTCATCAGAGATCCTAATTGCCGATTAAAAAGAACCGGATCCGTTGCGTTCCTTGGGTTCCATGCCTCAAACCGTATAGAGGCTTCGACCCTAGAGAAGAAGCTCTGGTTCGAGTAGCGCAGTACACAATAATCGTATCGGACTATGGCGTCCTTTCTGTTTGGACAGCGCCAGAGAATCTCGCGGAACGAGGTGACAAGGCAGCTACGACAATCTTGTTCGGAGATGCGGGCAGTGCACTGCGAGAGGATGTGTACGCGGTCAGGGTTTTGGCCCAAGCTGGCGTTGTAGAAGCGGGTGGGGAGAGTGTTGGTGATTAGAGATGAGAGAAGGAGGTTGAGATTAGTGTGGAATTGGTCATTTGAAGTGTAATTTGAAGGGCCATCACACCAGTAGAGGATGGGTTCTTGGGCTTTAATGTGTGTTTGAAAGAGTAGGAGGCAAGTGAAGAGAAGTAGATGAATAGGCTTTGGGAACATATTTTGGTTAGCTGAAATAGATTAATACAAGAAGGAAGTACGAAGATTTTGGAATAATGGTTAACTACAGGAAGAGGGAGAAGATATATGAATCCCTCTGTTCTCCTGTTAGCTAATATAATATAATTTTAGTTCACTCAAGGGTCAAAGAGGAGACTTTGACCAATGAGAGATTGCCACTTGGGCAATTTAGAATGATCATAGATGTATGCTAGAAGTATGCTCTCCATTCCATTTGTTTACTTGTTCTTCTTCTGGACGCATTCCTCAAATAGGCTTGAAATATCTCAGTGACATCCCTGACATCTAGCTTACGGAACTTACATTGAATCCAAGCTCAGGTTCAACTGAGTTGAACCAGATTTCAATTTCAACCACATCTGCAGCCATTAAACATGAGAGAATTTTGACTTTCATAGCTTTCACTTTTATAGATTGACGAGCAGTCCAGAGTCACTTATTTCCAATGGCTGCAGATGTGGTTGAACTCGAAATCTAGTTCAACATGGTTGGACCAGTCAAGGAGTTGGGTTAACCCTACTAAGATACTCGATCCGCCAGACCCAGATTTTTCATCGGGTCGGGCAGATTTTTGGTGTTGGGTTTCTGGAGCAGTCACCTTCGGGTCAAGTTGGGCACATGCCATTAGGGCTATCAAAGGGTTGGATTGACTTGATATCTGACCGGACCCGATATTTTACCTGGTTTGGGCACTTAAACTTGAGCCGTCAGGTCAGGTTAAGCTAAAATAAGGTTGGTTTGGGTCAAATGGATGAAATATTATATACATAAAAGAGTACCTTTGTTACCACCCAGAGGTTCTTTCCATCTACCACATAAAGGGTACTCAGTTATTACCTTTATTTCACAGAAGTATGTGGATGGGAAGAATCTGGAAAGAATCTATGAGTACAAATAAAGGTATTCTATATAAAATTATGAAAAATAAGGCCCCTTGAATATATATAAGAAAGTTCCCTTCATAACCTGACTTGAACTGGTTTTAAGCCTCCGTACTCCATAGTAAGTTACAGATGCTTTTATGAGCTTCACTTAAACTGCACAGTACCAGTTAGTCACACGAGCAAGCACGAAGCTTGAGGCTCACAAGCTTTTCATCCTTTTTGATGAATGGGAAGACCTCCTTCACCTTGTAAGTAGTTTAGTTTCCAGAAAAATTATAGACAAAACACCCTCGGATGTGTTTATATAACTCGTGCACAGCTAACCTCCACAGCAGACTCAGCAGTCTCTGCGCACGGATGGCTATGCTGCCGTCAATCCCCAAAAAATGCACAGCCCTATCAAACATAACGAATGGTGTTTCCACTTAGCACACATCGCAAAAATGTGGCCAATGTATTAGGCCACTTTTTGAGAGTTGCGCCCATAAAAAAAATATTAAGGAATGCTGCCTGATGTAGTTTGGACAAGTTCATCCGGGTCGGAAGGAGACGATGTATGAAAGGTCTACAAGTACAAGAAAGTAGGACATGAATGATTGTAAAGTTATAGAGAGATAAGTCTTAATTAAAAAACGAGAATAAAAATGGGGCTCGCAAAGCCGACTCCAAATAGATGAGAGCCTGAATAAAAATAGGGCTCGCAAAGCCGACTTCAAATAGATGAGATAAGGCGGATGATAATAATTGTGTTTCCTCAAGGTCGAACAACGGAAAGTCGACTAAACATCGAGGTCGTAGGTTCAAGCCCAACTTCCTTATAATAATAATAATAATAATAATAATAATGATGATGTTTCCAAAATGATGCCACGAGTACAAAATAGAGCGAGCAAGGGGTCGGGTCTGGTCAAAATTTTGGCTGCCCAATGAAAAATGGCATATGCTTGACACGACCCGATTTGACACGATGGTGCACCTGATCTGACTTGATAGGTAAAGGATATATGCCCAACCCGGCCCCCAACCTGTTGAAAACCTCTTATTTTCCAAGAGTTTATATATGAAATATCGGGTTGGGTCGGGTCCATCGTACCCAACCCATTTTTTGCTCAACCTAACCCGACCATACCCGAAGGTCGAGGCGGATGTCTCATGCCGACCATACAAGTCAAGTTTATGTGCCTGACCCGATAAAAATTTGGGTAGGGTATTGAGTAGACCCGACCCATTGACAGCCTTATCAAGAATCAATGACACATCACAATGAATTAGTCTATACCACTTAAAAATGGTATCAGCCAAGACTTATCCCTTTAAACGTTGTGTAAACATCAAATTGCATATTTATTTCTCCACTGATGGCTACTGTGAAGGTGCCTCGAAAGTTGTGGTGCTCGAAAAGTAGAAGGCATGGAAGACCAAGAAGAACACAAAGTTAAGACTTGGAAAAATGAAGATATATTGCAGATTATATCTCTTTCAGATTGGCATTTATGGAAAATATGGCGAGCGGGTATCTAGAAATGAGCCCCTTTTCAAGGAATCAGATTCCACCGTCCTTAATTATGATGCCACTTTCCCTCTTTCTACCAAAAACGTGGAAGGAAAAGACTCCCTCTCCCCTTAGAAATAGCAACCAAAATTGATCTCTTTCAAATCCCCTCAACTTCCCTTTCAGAATCTAGCCATGCCAAACCCGACCATTCTGGTCCTGTTCTATACCCGACACAACCCAATCAATCTCGCTCCATGTCACCTCCTAAAACCCAAAACCCAATCCATACTTTATCCAGCTGCTCCAACCAACCCAAATCTTACCAAAATACACCCAATAAAACCCCTACCTATCCCGAATCTGTACCCACAACCCCGGCCCTTGTACAAAACGTTTTAGCACCTATCCCATATGATCCCTCCATTCCTAATCCTAGTCTACCTATCCAAATTCCCATTAAATCTGGACCCATTAAAACAAACCCGGATCCCCTTGTTCGTATTGCTATACAGGTGGATGGATTACCAAGCCCAACGACCCAACTTTCTAATCCAACCCAACCTTCCTTTACTCCACCCCTAAAACCTGAACCACAAAAATCCGTGACAAATCTGTCTTAGCCCAAAATTGTGCAAAACCTGGAGGAAAAAGCTTCAAAATGTCAAGAAAGAGGCATAGAGATCTCTCAAGTTCCCTTATTGATGATGACGAACTGCTACTATCGGCGATGGTTGCTCATCAACCTTGCCGGAGACAATGAAAAGGCTTGGAAACCCTCATACAGTTTGAGCCTTGCAACTCCTGGTACAAAGAGAAGATCCCGAGTTCTTGTTTCTTATTGAGACAAAACTGTGCTCTAGACGGATGGAATTTATTAAACACAAAGTTGGGTTTCAGAATAGCGTTTTTGTCAATTCGATGTGAAAATCTGATGGGCTGACTTTCCTTTGGAAAGAGGTATGGAATGTTGATCTTCAAAGCTTCTCGAAAAACCATATAGAAGTTATTATTGGGGACAAGTGAAGATTGCCCCGATTCTATGGTGCTGCTGAAAATCATAATCGCGCTCTATCTTGGGAGAGCTTATATCTCAAATAGGGAGAAGAAATTTGTTGCCGTGGGTTTGTATGGTGACTTTAACGAAGTCCTTTTCCGCCATGAAAAGAGAGGTAGAATTCCAAAATCTCAATCACAGCGGGATTAGTTCATGCATATTTTTTATTCTAACGGACTGCAAGATCTTGGTTTTTCAGGGTATAAATTCACTTGGTCAAATAAGCAATATGGTAACGATCTTATTGAAAAAATATGAGATTGAGTTTTAGCGAATCATGAGTGGACTTCTTTATTCCCAATGGCGGCCTCGCGCGATATCCGACGGTGGTGCCGAGGAGGGCGGGCGATATGCACCGCTTTCATATTTTCAATCTTCAGATTCGGGCATTTCAAGTTCTCAAGTCATTTTCCTTTTTCATGTAAATTGATACATATATTTCTTTTTCTAAATATGGTGGGAAATGCTTTAATTGTGGAAATGATTAATTTCATTTATCAATGTAATTTGCGAATACATATTTAATTATTTTCAATTTAAATTACCATTTTTGTTAACCTGTTCAAGCAAGTTCGGGTTTTACGATTTTATCATAACAAAATTCTATCGAGTGCGAAATATACATCACCTATCGAGTGCTTGTCAATAATGAGGACATTGTTTTGTTTAGATTTGGGGGTGTAGTTTGTGTGATTTTATTATTTTGATACCCTTAAAATCATTAAAAAAAAAAAAAAAAAAGTAATCATACATATTATTTTGCGATTGTTTTCAAACTTTAGTTGATGATGCATGTAAATTTAATTTTGAAAATAATAATGTCATATTTTGATTACTTCTATCTAAGATGATGAAATTTAATGTGATAATTTAAGGATAGTCCTGAAATTCATGCCTAGAAATTTTGTGCACGTATACCATGCTTACGATTTAGAAATTGATGAAATATTTTGAATTTTGAATCCTAGGTTCTTAGTGGAGACTAGACCCGGTGAGCTTTAGAGCTAATTTCTCGTCCTTGATGAGAGTTTATATAAACTCGGAGTTGTCTTTGAATACGAATTATTTCTGTATAATCTCCTACATTTTATTTTAACTTGTGACTTTGCATAACATTAAATTCATATCAGTGTGCTAGAATGTATCGTATGTTTGCTCAAAATAAATAGGCAAGGTTACCATCTTTTGAGGACATAATTGAAGGTCATCTTTGGTTTATTTGCACTTAAAATGTCCCACCTCATATAAATTTATCATTCTAGTATCTCTTATCCCTTTGAGCTTATTGAAAAATGTGTCTTTCTATATTTTTTGATAAGCCGCATTAACCCTTACCCCTTCACCATTTCTAAAAATTCAGCCTTACCTTTCTTATTTCTGAGAAATTAGGAACGAGGGATGATAATGAATGAAAAGAGAATAAATGAAGGGATATCGAGTTGTGGTGTTTACTGAGAATGTATGGCAGAAAAATATATATAAAAAAAAAGGGAGAAAAAGAAAATTGTAAAAAATAATGAAAAGTATGAGGTGCTTCAAGAAAATGAAATTCAAAAGAAGAAAAATAAGTGAGAAAAGAAAAGAAAGTTGATAAAAAGAGAAAAATATTGAGAAAAATAGTGAGAGATTAGAAAACAAAAAGAAGAGAATTAGAAAATTCAGAAGTTAGTTCCTTTTCCAATTTCTCAGAAATTTTAAATCCTAACTTTCCTCTCTTTCTTACCCTTACCTAAGTCCCATTATAACCTTAAAAAGACGTTCATAATATGATCTTGATATGGTAACTGCCTTGTGGAGAGTGAATATGTGATACCTATGACACTTGATATGACATACTTAGAATATACAAGTATCTGTTCTTATGAGATTTCTTTTTATTCATTGATTGCATCGTATTGAATTTATCATGTGAAACATTTTTGCTTGCTTTGTATTAATCTCTCACATGTGAGCGAAAATGAACCCATCATCAGTGTGTTTATATTTTGAGAGTATACCTAAAGTGAGGATTGAGTCGAGACATGAGATCTGATAGTTTACTATTTGGACTGGTTCTGAGATGGATGAATCTTGATTTTGATATGCACACACTTCACAGTTAGGCATGAATGGATGAGTTATCTAATGATTTGAGCATTAGACTAATTTGAATGAGTATTAGTATGATTAGTATAATATTGTTATTTGAAATTAAGAATTTGCATGTTGAATTGATTAATGATTTTGAGTTTTAAAGTTAAATATATATATGAAAATCATGTTTTAAAAATTCAACTTTATCGATGGTTTCAAAAATGTATTGAAGTCTGTGAGTAACTTCACTGAAAACCCTTAGGAGACAAAACTCCTCCACTAGGGATCACCTAAGGGTTTAAAGGCTTGTTGCATACTCTAAATGCAATCATACTCCCTACGAAAGTGGCATTCTTTACTTTTCTTAGGTTAGTTTATTTTTCAGTTTTATTTATCTTCTTTACTCGAGGACTAGCAAAGTATATGTTTGGGGGTGTGATTAATAGTGAAATATGATGATATTTCACTCCTAAAGACCTACATTTAGCCACCCAATGAAAGCTATTTCATATGTTTTATATAGTTTTAGTGATTTACAGGTCTGGAGATAAGTTGAGCATAAAATAACCTAAGAGTTCAGAATATTACGTCAAATTCGTGCTATCTTGGATCATCCATAACTTATCCTAACTTGAAGCTTAATTTTAACCTTTAAAACATCCGATTCATGAAATGGTTAAAACACCAAAGTTGTAGAGTTCGCCGTCTTCTTTCTAACGCCATAAGAATCACCTCAATCCGACTTCGAGATAAAATATTATGACCAAAATGCTGAGGTTGTGTCTGTTGAAGAGTTAGGCCGAATTTCACGAAAATCTGGAAAGGTCGATCAATCGACCAACAGACTCGATCAATCGACACTCACACCGAATCTTTATATTTTTAAAGCTCAAAATTGGGGGGAGAAGTTAGGTTTCAAAATTAGACCCTATTTAAGGAAAAATTAATGTTAGGGTCGAGGAATTTCTCCCTTTGGGGAGCCTTTTATTTTCCTTAGCACTGTTCTTTCCATTTTCTAGTTTTAGGTCCTATATTAGTTTAATTTCTGCATTTGAAGAAGGATTGTACCGGGTTAGATTAAAGTTTTTATCAATTTTATTGAAGCTCTTTACGGTATTTTAATGTCATTTTTAATTTATGCCTTTATTTTATCATTTATTTCTATCATGTGTGGCTTGTTTCATTGGAGATGGGGATCTAATAAACCCCATTCGAGGTGTTCATTCATAATAATACAAATCCATTATTTTAATGACCCTAATGTTATTATTGATATAGATATAATCCGATTGCAATATGAGATCTAGAAGCTAATCATGCCCTATAATTTCATATCTGCAATGGTGATTCTAATATAATTACTATCTTCTCTAGGTTAAGTTCTACCACTATCTGAGGTGTGAGTGTTAATCATACACTCATGGAGTGTTAATCATATATTTTCGAGATCTTAGATCGGTAGTATAGACTTTACCCAGGATTAAGTTCCAATTATCATCCGAGGTGTGAGTGTTAATCATACACTCATATGATGTTAATCATATATCTCCTTGATCTTAGATCAGTAGTATGGAATTTACCTAGAGATTGGAATATGAATACTATCTAAGATATGAGTGTTAATCATACACTCATGGGATGTTAATTATACATCTCCTTGATCTCAGATCTGCACTTTATAACTCATGTGTGTTTGGGTCCAGTGCGTACACATTGACATCTTTTGATAATCTCATATCTTAATCCACAGATTTGTATTGCATGAATGATAAACCTACGATGAGGGAATTTGGTATCCCATTCAGGATGTACGATTTCGCTTCGAATCTGCCATCGTGATCATACTCGATGATCCCCGACAGTCATAAGTGTTCCGTCAGATAGCTAAGCCAAGGCACTATCTCTATCTAGTAGTGGTAGGTCGAGTCAGTCATCTCGAAATGCATTTAATATAAAAGAACAATAATAATTTAAAACAAGTAATTCTGTATATGCCAAAAGAATACACATTCTCAAAAAGAAACCAAGAAGAACCATTGGTGATGGACATCCATCACCCAAACAATGGTTCCCGATAGTGGTTCCGAATAGAATGCATAACTAATACCATAAGTAAATCTACTAAAATGTACACAAAAGTGGCCACCAGGCACACAATAATCCAAAATATCAAAATACAGTACATCGGACTCAAGTGCCTAGGCTACGGATAGAACTCGTCCGCCTGAATGTCCGTCTCCTCGTCCTCGGCCTCTAGGTCGTCACGGTAATCCGGTCACCTGCTTAGAAAGCAGGGTGAGCTACATCATAGCTCAATAGAAGAATTCCAACTAAAAGAATTGAATATGCAGATCATGCTATCTCATAACAGAAATCAAATCGGAACGTATAATCATGATGAATCAAATCAAATACTGAGCTTTTAAACAAGAAATCAAATGTTATGCAAGTATATTATAAGAGAGCTTAAATTGTGTGTATTTAACTTAAGAAACTCCCGTGACTATATAGCACGGAGTAAACAGGAATGTCCGATAGGAAACCCCAACCAATCTTCGTTCACATGAACAATTTTGAAAGTGCAACAATGCCTCATCTATGGAGTGCAATTGCGCCGGGGATTGAAAGCAGTGCAAGTGTGCTGTGCATCGGATATACCGCTGGTGGGATCAACTGGTTTAAATCATCAAATCACATACATATATACCTCACAGATCGGAGCGTAAATCGTAAGCGTGTTTCGTGATACAAATCAGAAATGTAATTTAAAGATAGCAGGAATTATGAAATGCATACATGCTTGTTAAAAACAGAAATCAGGGCATAGATATGAAATAAACATGGAATCATACTCAAAACAATTTAGGTTGGTTTTCCCCTACTTCAGGTCAATTTATCTTCTAAGCAAATCCAAAGCCTTTCAAGGTGTCAGGGTTTGATCCTAGACCATAAACATAGTACTTTAAGTGTCAGAGGTGTCGGAATGCTAACTGGCACAATGTCCGGCGGTGTTTAACTCATAATTTCAAAACAGAACAAAATAAGGGTGATTGATCGATCACCACTCTTATTGATCGATCAATACCTCTTGTTGATCGATCACTAACCTATTTTCAAAAATTCCCACCTTCTGTTCACATTAACTATTTATACAAATTGATCGATCAATGCCTTCATTGATCGATCAATACCCTCCAGTGATCGATCAATACCTTCATTGATCCATCACCAATTGTCATTGATCGATCACTCTCTTATTAATCGATCAATACCCAGGATTGATCGATCAATGCCCAAATTGATCGATCAATGCCCAAATTGATCGATCAATGCCCTTCGAGCACTGAACTTCCAGAGTTTAGGGGCTTCTGTTCCCCTATCTGTCTTATACAGATTGATCGATCAATGGTCTTCATTGATCGATCACCACTTGTCATTGATCGATCAATACCTTCATTGATCGATCAATAATGACAGGAGCTCTGTCATTAATGGAGGTCATCTCCAACCCTATTTCAACCCATTTTTCATTAATGGTTCCCAATAACCATTAACACACAATTAGTGCACATATATGGGCTTCTCATTTGCCCTTATTTAAACACACAAACTCACCTTTGTTTGGGCCCTCTCGGGGTTTCGGCAAATCGATCCGGATGAGGGTTTCGGATCTAGTTCTCGGAGTTTATCACCGATCCGAGTCCGACGAGCAACCGTTTAGCTCCGGTTTAGTATGCAGAGACTTCACACGTACTTAGACCATACCTAAGCTCATCTCATTGAACTTTATATACCCTAGCTTAGGAAACTCACCATCTCAATATTGCTAACCCTGTTCTCTCAAGGAACTCTCTCACAGTTCAACCTAGCTACAGATTTTCTCAACTTCTAGAGCAAGGGGAAGAAGAAGAAGAAGGAGAACTCTCTCTTTGATCTCCCTTCCTTCTCTTATAAGCTAATAAACAGATATTTCTGTTTTCCCTTAATTTATGTTCCGGTGTGGAGCACGAACACGGTCGCTACGACGCAACGTGCTACATTGACCCTTTATACAACTCAAACTTAAACGAAAATGCACATGTGAACTCATCTAACCATGGTGCAACTTTATCTCAACTAATATTAATTCTAAATTTTTAAATCGGTCTCGATTTCCGTGTCGGGCACGTAGATCGAAACAGTCAGGTTCGTGTTCTAGATTTCAGGGTTGTTACACAATCCTTATCTTTTATTAATTGTTTAGATTTTATTTTATTGCTTAATCTTTATCTCATCTGCCAAACCCTCAGAATCTTTAAACTAATTAAATACTCTGCTAGATTTGTGGTAATTTCTTTATTAATTACTGCTTCATCTTTTAAATTTTCTAACCAATCATCGTAGGAACGATCTCGTACTCTGCACCCACTGACTACATCACGATTCGTGCACTTACAAGTACAACTTAATTTTCACAACATGAACCAATTGATCCTTCTCAACCAGCTTGTCAATTGAGAATTTGTCCGGATCCCACATGATCCACACCCGCCCAAATGTGTGACTGTTATAATGCGTGACACAATTCTAGTTTCGTTTTATTGATCGCATAATCCTTTCGCTTCTTGACTGAATAATTTTAGTTTCCATTAGGCAGAGAATACCTAGAATTTGTTCCTTGATTAATTTTTTCACCTCATTTCTTTTAGTTCGGTTATTGAGACTTTGGACATTCCACGACCCACAATTCATCTAGACGGGTCAGATTGTTGGGCCAACCCAGCCTTGTTGCCTTTGCCCTTTCCTTGTTGGTGAGGTTTAGATTTGTACGGTTTAGATTTAGCATTATTTACTTGCACCCCTATAATTTGGGATATAGAACTAATGCCAAACTTGCTATTTTCGAGGATTCTCGAAGTATTTGCATCCATACCATTCAATAATTCAAATTGATTTAGTGAATTTCGGATTACCTCAAAGCAAGGTACCCAAGAATTTCTTTCCTTTTCTTTATGTGAATCAATACCATTAAATAATTCAAACTGATTCTGTGAAGCTCGGTTTACCTCAAGGTGCTGCCTCGGAGAATATCTTTCCTTATCTATAGGCGCAGACCGGGAAGAAGGCACATCGGGGGCTACTAAATTTGCAGCCGAAAATTCCTCCATGAATTGACCTCTTTCCTTATCTGTAGGCGCAGACCCAGAAGAAGGCACTTCGGGGGCTCCTAATTTTGCAGCCGAAGATTCCTCCACAACCTTCACTCCAATTCCCTGAATGGAAGGAGTCTTGTTTCTATCTCTACTTGGAAGGCGATCTCCCAATGAGTCCGAGCCAACAATATCTCCAATATTCTTCATAATAACTCGCTCCTCAACAAATTTTGACCCATTCGATCCACAGCCCAAAAAGGAAGGAGACTTCTCCTTATCCTTGCCTCCGGAACAGCTAGGTTCCTTATCTTTAGGCACGAAACAGCAAGGCTCCATATCTTTAGGCGCATATTTGAAGGAGAATTCTTTAATACCCACGCTCGAGTGTGAAGTTTCCAGCACTATATCCTCCAATCCCTTCACACCGTTGCCCTGAAAGGTATGTGATTCAACAAATCTATTTTGATTGGGAACCCGATCCTCCAAGGACTCCAACTCAGCCATAGCACAACTAGTCTCCTCATAATTCTGGGACTGGCTTGGACTCCCAGAATTCCGTGCCTCTGTAGATTCCCGCCCTTCCCTTGGCCTCGCATTCTGGTGATCCACAAAATTCCCCAAAGTTGCTGTAATTTCTATGTTTTTGGAATCAGTTCCTCCATCAACCATCTTCTTTTGCACTGGCTGCCAAACTTAGAAAAATTTTCTTTTTCAAAGTGGTTTTCAAAGTGGTGATGTCTCCTTTCTTGCTACAATCCGAGTGCAATAAAGACTTGCAAGATGGGCAGGCACGAGGCCTCCGTTCATAATGAATAGACTGAAATTGAGAAGAACCATAAGATAGTTCTAACTCAACACAGTCAGGTAATTGCTTCCCAATTTCAACTTCCACACAAATTCGCACAAATGCAAGCTTGGATTTGTTCGAAGTTTGTTTATCCATTCTCAGTGGATTTCCAATACAATTGCCGATATTACTAAGAGTGCTTTGGGACCAACAAATCAACAATAACCCAGGCAATCTAACCCATACAGGGATCGATGAAAATTTTTCTTTTTTCATGCGAAGAGTAGGCTCCCATTTTTTCAATATCAACGGTCTGCCCACAATAAACCAAATCCATGCTTCCAATATAAACTTCCAATCTTCCTCTAGACTAAAGTAAAAAAGGAAGACACCATCATCCATAACAAGGACCTGAACAATACCTTTAATCTTCCACATACGAGAAACCACCGCCTTAACTCCTTGATAGAATAATTTCCTTCCGATGGAATATCCAACAAGGGCATTCTCCCATCAAGAGGCCTCAGTCTATACATCTCTATCATCTCAACGAACCTTAGAGGAGTCTTGTGCCGAGAAGAACAACACACACGAAGGCTCACCATAAGATCCGCTAGAAAAATGAGAGCTCCATTTAAGAGCAGGTCCAGAAGGACCAAGGAATATTTCAATATTACGAGCCATTCCCCTCGTAAGTCAAAAAAATTACAAGCAATTTTAGTGGCACAATCCACGAGAAATTACGATGAAACGAACAACTTTTAGTGTAAAAAATAATCCATTGGGGTGATATTACAAGCTTTCCATGTAATATCCCCCCTTTACAATGAAACGAACGTACCCTTAGGGATGTCAACGGATAGAGTTGACCCAATACCTTGCCCGCCCGACCCGAATTTTTTATTTGGGCTTGCACATAAACTTGACCTAATGGATTGGGTCGGGCACGAGGTATCCACTCTGACCTTTGGGTCGGGTTGGCTCAGGTTGACTAACAGTTTTGATCGGGTCAAGTCGACCTGACCCGATATTTTATATAGAAGATCATGAAAAATATGAGGTTTTTACAGGGTCCGGTTAGGTTTTTAGATTGGGCTTCGGGTCGGGTCTATAGCATATACTCTCGACCCGTCGGGTTGGGTCAGGGATAGACCATTTTCTCGTTTGGTAGAAAAAAATTTGCCCCACCTGACATGTTGACATCCCTAGTAACACGTGCAAATCTAGAGGGTCATAAACACTGTGAATAGGGTGCCGTTATACTCACCCCAAAAGACTGCTTTCTCACCCCATCTATTCCAGCCGGCATGCATTAGCAACCTTTGAATCAAATGATGGAGATCGTTTTTGTCTCCATCTTTCGCACAATGGATATATAGATCATTGACATATCATCAGACGATCAATTTTTTATTACATGTGGCACGCATCTCAAAAAATACCTTAAAATCATGCTTGACTTGATTAGTGTCATATAATTTGAGGATCACATTTTTGGGATGTGTGCTACGTGTAATTAAAAACTAATCGTCGGATGGTAGGCTCATGATCTATAGGTCGATTGTGTGAAAGATGGGGATGAGAAACAATCTCTACCATCTGATTCAAAACTGATCAATGCATGCTAATTGGAGGAGGTGGGGATAAGAAAGCACACTACAAAAACTGGTGTCAAAATTTCTCCGAATCTAGTTCCCGATTACTAGAACCAATCCTTAGTTTTATCCCTTAGATTTCAGTTTTAAATCTATGGTCCTAGTTCTTTCTTCTAGTTCTAGATTAGGCTATAGCCTTTAACTCTTAATTTTAAATCTTAGATCTTCGGTTTTAATCTAAATTTTTAGTTTTTCTGGTTCTAGTTTTTAGTTTCTAGAATCGGTCTTTAAATTCAGTCTCTAATTTAATCTTAGAATTTCAATTTTAGTTTCAAATGTCTAGGTTTAGATCTTTGGTTCTAGTTCTTAGATCAATTTTGATGTTCTAGTTCATAAATTTTAGTTCTAATATTAATTTAATTCTTAAAATTCTCGATTTTCAATCCATAAATCCATAATTCATACATTAAGAATCAGTTTTTCAATCTATATTACTTTTAAAATAACCCTTAGCTATCCGATTTGTCCAAGGGAGCTTATAGAGGGTACTCGAGAACGGAGTTTGATCCTCCTTAGTATAGCGGACCGAAACCCCCTTTTTAGCATTTCAGTACAATTAACATACTTGCTTTAATTAAAATAGAATTAGTATACTTTAATTAGAGTTATAATAGAATTAGTATATCTATATTCCTAGCAAAATTAGGATTTTAATTAGACTCTTAGTTAGATTAGGAAACTGGATTAATTAGACTTCTAGTCAGAATAGGATACTTAATTAATTAGAGTTCTAAATCAATTAAACTTTTAATAGGATTAAATTAAATAGAATTTCAGTAACACTAGGAGACTGAAGGAGTTACAGTAAGGAAAAGTAGAGTGATAGAGTAGAAGTAAGAAAACTAGCTTAACTAAACTTTAAGGTGACGCAGTGCTACTGACATCAGCCGACCGATGATTCAGTAAAGAGAATCATCCGTATCTCTACCCCGGAAGGAATGATCAGTGACGTGTTACAGTGTTGATAAATATCTGTAGCTGACGATCGCAATGAACCAGGTATCCTTACCCTAGGATTTACCTTTTTTTAATTTTTTTATCATTACTTTGCCGCTTTTGTCAGAGTCCACTCAGACCGAGTTGAACCACTCTTTTCGGGGACCGAAAAGAACCTAGAAAAAGCGCATACCAACAACACCAATACGTATCGGTCAATTCAAAAAAAAAAAAAAACTTAAAATCTCGATCGAAATCGAGAAGTATTGGTTGAAACCCGATACAAGCCCGTAGCGGTCGATACGTATCGGCGATACCGATACGTATCGGTTTGGCCAAAAACCGATACGTATCGCAAATACATATCGGTATTGGCCAATTTTTGATACCTTGTGAAAATTTGGGAAATTTAAGTTTTTTTAATATAATCTATTAAATTTATCAATTAAAATCTACTCACAATCATCATACAATCAAAATAAGTACGCAAGACATTTTTAACGTGGAAAACTCGTCACAGGCAAAAACCACGGGATCTATCTCAGATCCAAAAAGAAATTCACTATGAACAAAAAACTTTACAGTGCTTCTTTGGAATGATATGCCCTAGCACTCCAATCACCAAACATGATAGCCTTTCTCCATCATACTATCCATAGTGAACATTTCTATCAACCTACGTTCCTTGCGAAGGTTCACTTGTCTCACACAAGTCTTACACTCTCAAACATGAAATCATAACGACCCATAAACATCAAAGAGATTAGAGAATGAAATCAAAAGATGTAAAGTAATCTCAATGACACAATTTTGGACAAACAAAAATTTTAGAAAGAAGATTTTCGGATCAATTATGAAACTGCCCGAACTTCCTAAAATTTATATGTTTTAGGATCACGGACGTCCGTGAATCACTCACGGTCGTTCAGGATAAACGGACGACGTCTGCGGATCGTACTACTGACGACTCAGGTCAAAAAATGACAAACCAATTTGTCAAACTTAATTACTTGGCAAAACTATTTCCTAAAGAAACAATACTGTTTTTTGAGTCATGATGGTGACAAAAAGTCTTACAATCTCCCCCTTTGTCACAATCATGACAAAAAAATTTACAAGGACTGGAAAAATAGAAAATACAATATATTCATTTCCCTTGTAAGTCTTATACATCAATCTAGAATGCAAATGCAGAAATTACAACTCTATTTGCTCCCCCTAACTATTTGCCAAGTAAAAGTGTAACCTTAACACTATATCAAAAAAATTATCTTTTAGTTGTAGCTCTTCACCTGTTGAAATAACCATAGAACACATTAATAGCACAAGTGAAATATAAGGAGTATCTCTCCCTTTTTGTCATAATGTGACAAAGGGTACTTTTAACCAGTGAAACTACATTCAAATATAAATTTTGAAGTTAAGCACAAATGAAGGAAACTTTTAACACCATATTAATTTAACACCATATTAAAATTTAAAAGATTAAAACATGAAAAGAAGAATTATAGCATTACAAAAACATAATACATCCTCAAACCAGAATAAATTTGTCAGAATTACAACATTATAACAAAATAAACATCATTCCGGAGGCGGAAAGTGTGCTCCTGGAGGCGGGAAGACATTGTTAAAACGATTCATCATCGCTTCAAAACCGTCAATCATTGTCATTTGTAATGAAGAAATTTGTTCCCCATAGATATTGAACCCAGTTTCAATCCGATTTGATAAGTTTTGAATTTCAGAATGCATATGTTGCATCTCAATATGCATCCTATAAAAATGTTGATCATAATAATGACCCTCTTGACCTTGATACGGAGGAACTGGTGGTGGAGCAGCAGCTTCTTGAGGAAAACCTTCTTGAGCAGGAAAATCTTCTGCCTCATCTTCATCAGACGTATCATCTAATAATTCAACATCGTCCAAATCTAGTGTAACTCTTTTCCCAATTTTTTTAACTTTCCTAATGGTGCCATGGCTCTAGAAGTAGCCAGAAAAGGAGGAAGAGTCATTTGAGACTCAACAATCTTGCTAATGATTATAGGAAAAGGAAGAGACATTTTAGAGATATCATCCCTCATGCGTCGAACGATTAATTCAAAAATTATTGAAGATACACACAAAGGACGATTTTTGTCTAAGAGGAACATTAGATAAATAATGTCCCAACGCACTTGATCTTTATTTCCCGCTCTTGGTGTAAAAGTGGCAAAAAGAACGTGGCGAAGCCATTGAAATTTCATTTTCAAGGAAGAATAGTGCAATGCAATTCCAGTGAGTTGAGACGGTGCATTGCATACATAGTCATAGACGGTGGAAGGACTAAACAGTGATTGAATTTGACTTTCATCTACAGGATAACTATACCCATTTTCATTTAAAGGAATGCCCAAGATTTCAGAGATAAGTAAAGGAGAAAAAGTGATTTGCTTACCAAAAATGTAAGTCATCAGATAACACTCCATCCTCTCTACAATCTTGGCGTTGAGGAGATTAGCATAAAAACACCGAACCACATCGGTGTAAAAGGAAGTGAAAGCCAACCCCGAGAAGCAAACATGTCATACAAATCATGATCTTTGAGAAATTTGTCAAGAACAACCCGTTCGACTATGAGATTTCTATTAAGAAATAGACGTTGAAAACGTTCTTCATGGCTTTTGGAAGGAAAACGTTGAAGTTCATGCGATGAAGAAGAGGAAGAACCTTTAGATTTCTTAGAGTTTTTCCTATTTAGAGGCATTCTCTATTTTTCGTTGAAATGAAGAGCAGAGTGAAAAAACTTTTGAGTGAAAAATGAAGAAGACGGTTCAAGAGTTTCGTTTTTAAAAAAAATTTGAACGGACATCCGTAAGAAGATCACGGACGTCCGTATGACATTGAGATCCGTGGAAACCAAATTTAACCGCTTTGAGAATGATTTGGAAATTGAACTGACGGACGTCCGTGGAGACATGCACGGACGTCCGTGAATGACTGACAGTTGTCAGGTGTAATAACTGCAAAAAGACCGTTCGAACTTTTTGGAACTGATTATAAACCGGACGTCCGGAGTGATTCACGGACGTCCGTTGAAAAGAGGCAGTGAACCTATTGAAATACGGACGTCCGTAGTGATTCACGGACGGCCGGGTGGAATTTATTAGTTTAGGGTTGAGAATATGGACATCCGTATAGGCGTCACGGACGTCCGTGACACTTAAGAATTTTTATTTTATTTTTTATTTTATTTTTTTTTTAAAATTATAATATGTAATAAAATTTCATGTGAAAGAATAAAAAAAAACATCCTAAAATGCATACGAAGCAATAAGAGTAGCATAAAATTCACTATTTTCTATACACATCAAAGGTATTACATTAGAAAAAATAGTTAACAAAGGAAGATTTTAAAAATCAAAGTTAATTGCAACAACAACATATGGTCCAAATAATATTGAGATTCCCACTTTTTTTTTTTTTTTTTTTTTTTATTTTTTAAATGTTCTCCAAAAAGGAAAGATACTCACACCTTTTTAAGCTTTCTAAAAGACCTTTTTAATAAGCTTTAGAACATTGACTCCCAACTAGTTAGTTTAGGGCAATAGATTTGAAGAAATCCCAGCGGTTTTACTTGCTCAAGTCAATTAGGCTACAAGGTAGAGTGAAAGAAAAATTTGAATATTCAATCTGAAATTCACTTGCTTTCTATCCAACTCATTTAGCGAGGGTTAGGCCAATGACTCCTAATTCAGTTGACTTAGGGCATTAAGTATAGAATACTCCACGGGCTTATTGACTCGAGTTGAAAAGGCAAATTGAAAGAAAAATCAGAAGAATACAGAATATTATTTGAATAAAAAAAATCAAGATTCAACATTTACCCAGAGCATAAGCTTGTTGCAATAACTATTAGTAAAAAATTCCTTTATATACTAACGATAATAAAAAATACTGTGATGATACAGAATAAAAGCCAATTCAGTGTAACTCAAAATAATACAAATGCATTCTTAGAAAATTTTATAACATGATCACGCATGAAACTTTAGAACGTATCAAACAAAATTATATAAAAATATCTGCGAAGAAAGAGAAAAAAAAAAAAAAAAAAAATATATATATATATATATATATACAAGTGATGAAATAGTGATTAATCGATGAAGCATAAACCAATGGATTTTCGAAGAAATTCAAATCGATCAAAATCCAACGATTTTGTAAAAATATCTGCTAATTGTAATTGTGTGTGTATGTGCTTCAGGAGAATAATTTTTTCTTCCACCAAATCACGTATGAAGTGGTGTCGAATATCAATGTGTTTAGTCCTAGAATGTTGTACAGGATTTTCAGAAATACAAATAGCACTGGTGTTATTTCAAAACAAGGTCATTACACCTTGAGAAATCCCATTGTCAGACAACATTTGCTTCATCCATAAGAGTTGAGTGCACCCATTACCAGCAGAAATATATTCTGCTTCAAAGAAGGATAAAGAAACCAAGCTTGTTTTTTTCGAGCCAAGACACAAGACAATTTCCGATATAAAACAACCGCCACTCGTGCTTTTACGATCATCGAAAGTTACCGCCCAATCGTAATCGGAAAACCAATGATATGAGATGTGGTATCGAAGGATACCAGACCTAACTCTAGTGTCGTTAACATAACGAATGATACGTTTGAGAATAGTTAGATGAGACTCCTTAGGAGCTGCCTGAAATCTAGCGCACATACCCACACTATAAGCAATATCCGGTCTACTAGCAGTATGATAGAGAAGACTACCTATCATGCTTCTATAAATTGTATCCCCCATGCTTTTACCATTTACATCTTTTGTCAATTTCACCGACGTACTCATAGGGTGCGGGCAAGGTTTACTTGATTCCAAACCAAATTTCTTTATAAGTTCTTTTGCATATTTAGATTGGGAAATGAAAATGCCAGTGCAACATTGTTTTATTTGGAGACCTAAGAACCAATTTAACTGACAGTATAAACTCATTTCAACTTCATTGCTCATTAGAGTTTGAAATTTATGAGCATTTAAGTCTAATGTGGATCCAAAGATAATGTCATCAACATAAATTTGAGCAACGCTTAAATTAGATGATTCTTCTTTCAAAATAATGTTTTATCCACACTACCACGTTTAAAACCATTAGTGATTAGGTATTTTGTGAGTCTATCATACCAAGCACGAGGTGCTTGTTTCAGGCCATATAATGCCTTTTTAAGTTTAAATACATCATGAGAATGATGTGGATCTTCAAATTCTTTGGGTTGTTCCACATACACTTCCTCAGTCAAAAAACCATTTAAAAATGCACTCTTTACATCCATTTGGTATAATTTAAATTTTAAATGACATGCCATTGCTAAGATTATGCGAATGGACTCAAGCCTAGCTACAGGAGCAAATGTTTCATGAAAATCAATACCTTCAACCTGAGTGTACCCTTGAGCCACCAATCTTGCTTTGTTTCTAATGATTTTACCTTCTTCATTAGTTTTATTTTTAAAAATCCATTTTGTACCGATGATTCTAATATTTGGAGGTCTAGAAACAAGTTCCCACACATCATTCCTTTTGAATTGAGAGAGCTCTTCTTGCATCGCAGTAACCCAATGCTCATCAAGAAGAGCTTCTTTAATATTTTTTGGTTCAAGATTTGATGTGTAACATACATGAGAAAGAAGGTTTGACAGATTTTTAAATTTTCGTCTAGTAAGAAGTTGAGTGGACAAGTCACCAATGATGGCAGAAGATGGGTGACTTTTCATATCACGAGCATAGGAAGGCCTATGTCGAGACTCATTTTCAGAGATATTGTTGTGTGGAATATCTACACTGATATCTTCAAAGGATTGTAGTGTGTGTAGAATTTTCATTGTCAGAAGATAAATTAATGTTCTCAAGTCTAATTTTTTCATGATTAATAGGAACAACAAGAACTTCATTGTCAATATCTCTATTTAAAACAGAAGAAGAATCTAATTTTTGATCTTCTACAACCACATTAACTGATTCAATGACAGTAAGAGTTCTTAAATTAAAAATCCTATAGGCTCTGCTGTTCAATGAGTAACCAAGAAAATACCATTATGGGTTTAGGATCAAATTTTTTAAGATATTCACGATCTCTTAAAATGTGACAAGCACTACCAAAAACTCGAAAATAACTAACTTGAGGTTTTTTAGCATTCCATATTTCGTATGGAGTCTTAGTAGTGTTTGGTCTAAGGTATACTCGATTTAAAATATAACAGGCTGTACTAACAGCCTCAGCCCATAGATTTTTAGCCACATTATTTGCATTTAACATAACCCTAGCCATCTCTTGAGGTGTGTGAGGAGCAGAAAAATCATGCTTTATTCCATTTGAAGCACAATATTTTGCAAAAGATGAATTTTCAAATTCTTTACCATGATCACTTCGAATTTGAATTATTGAAAGATTTTTTTCAATTTGAGTTCTCTTAGAGATGATAATAAATTCATCAAAAGCTTGAGATTTTTCTCTAAGAAAAGCAACCCAAGTATATCTAGAAAAATCATCAACCACAACAAGTACATATTTCTTACCTCCTAAACTACTTGTTCTCATGGGACCTACAAGATCAAAATGTATTAATTCAAGAATCCTAGAAGAAGTAGGAACATTTACTTTCTTGTGAGGAACACGGGTCTGTTTACCCATTTGACAAGCACCACAAATAGATCCATCTGGTTTACTTAATTTAGGTAAACCTTTAACAAGTTGATCAGAGGCTAATTTGTAAAGATCATTTTTATTCATGTGACCAAGCCTCTGATGCCAGATATTGATCTCATTTGTTTTAGTGATAAGACAATTATTTTGGAGATGATCGCTAAAAGTGTAACAGTTATCAGTAGATCTAATCCCTTCAAGAACAATTTTTCCATTAGAATCAACAACAGTGCACAGATTTTTTGAAAAATTAATATTCATCCCATCATCACATAAATGGCTAATACTAATGAGATTAGCCTTAAGTCCTTCAACATAAAGGACTTCTTTTAGTTTAGGACAACCAGGAGCATTAATTGTTCCTCTTCCAGTAATTTTACAAGAACTTCCATTACCGAAAGTCACATTTCCTTCTGAGCATGGACTAAAATGAGAAAAGAATGATTTCTCACCGTATATGCCTAGAATACCACTATCAAGGAACCACTTAGATGATTCACTTGCTTTGAGAGAAATATGAGCAACTTTGAGCTTAAATCAGATTTCCAATCCAAACACGCTTGTATTTAAGATTTGATTTGTTAGGAAGGGCATGGTTGGTGTTATATTTATGGGAACTACTCAATGAGATGACTTTATTGGTCTTAAAAGTTTGGTAGTGAGGAACATAGTAGTGAGAGTATTCAAAGTCAAATGGACAATACACATAAGTATGACCCTCCCATCCACAAGTATAGCAGATTGGCACTCTCCTATTAATAAATCTAGTATTGGAAGATTTGAATTTATTGTCCTTTTGTCTAGAATTTGTAGAGAGTGATTTGATTGCTTTAACAAATTTTGGTGCATGAGTTACATCAGGTTTTAGATTTTTATTTTCTAGATGATGATATCCAATACCTGTTTTATCAGTTGTTCTTTGACCGTAATCCAGTAATTTTTCCATTTTCTCATTAGTCTTGTAAATGTTTGAATATTTTTAAATAAAAAGTTCCTTTTAATTTTTCATTTATTTCACTAAGAGATTTTACTTTATTTTCTTGTTCTATTAATTTTGGAGTTAAACAATTTATATTGTCTTGGGGATTTCTTATAATGTTTTTAACTCACCACTTCTTTGATTAATTTAATTTTTCTTTAGTTAGATGTATTGATTCTTGATAAAGTTCACTGTAGGCATTTGTCATATCCAATACATCACCATCAATTTCATTAGCAGATGAGATTGAATCAATAGAGTCAGTGTCAATATGAGAAGGAGTTTGATAATTATTAGTTTCCACAATAGAGGCAACAAACGCCTAAATCCATAAGAACTAGATTGATTCATCAAGATGACTCAGTTGATATTTCAATCTCATGTGAAGCAGTCAAAGCTTTGGATTTTCCTTTATCATTTTTCTTACTAGGACATTTATTAGCGTAATGTCCATAACCATGACACTTAAAACATTGAGTAGTGTCAGGAAAATCCTTTTTAGGTTTCTTTTCAAATAATTTAAATTGTTCAGAATTTTCAAATTTTTTAAAAGGTTGTTTCTTATTTTTATAGAATTTTTTAAATTTTTTAACAAATAAAGCAAGTTCATCTGATTTGTCAGAATCACTGCTAGAATCAGACTCAACCTTTGATGATTTAAATGCAACACTTTTAGTGGCATGATTATCTTGAATTTCATATTCATAAGTTTGTAATGACCCAACGAGTTCATCTAAGTTTAGATTGTCAACATCTTTAGATTCAACAATAGCATTGACTTTTGATCCTGAACCTTTAGGTAGAGACCTTAGAATTTTCGCACAATTTTAGTATTAGAAATGTTCTCCTAAATTAAATGAGCCATTTACAATATCATTTAAGCGAATATAGAAATCAGAAAACTTTTCATCGACATCCATACGAAGATTTTCAAATTGAGAAGTGAGCATTTGAAGTTTGGAAATCTTTACTTGAGGAGTCCTTCATAAGTGGTTTCAAGAATTTTCCAAGCATCTTTGGCAATGGAGCAAGTACTTATTCGACGAAACTCAGAAGCAATAACTGCTCCAAATAAAGCATTTAGGGCCTTGGAATTATAACCAAGATTATCATATTCCTGATCCGTCCATAAAGATCTAGGTTTGATAGTGGTATGTGGTATATTATCGACAACAGAGGTCGTAGTTGGTGGTAACCATCCGTCCTCAATAGAATACCAAATGTGAGGATCAAGTGAACTTAAAAATGCTCTCATCCTTGCCTTCCAGTAAGGATAATTAGAGCCATCAAACAGAGGGGGTCTAGCAGTAGACGCACCTTCTCTAGGAAGATCGTGATATCCCAAATTAGACATAACACTTAATTTGTTAAAATTTACCAAGTGACCAGTCTCTGATACCAATTGAAAATTTGGGAAATTTAAGTTTTTTTAATATAATCTATTAAATTTATCAATTAAAATCTACTCACAATCATCATACAATCAAAATAAGTACGCAAGATATTTTTAACGTGGAAAACCCGTCACAGGCAAAAACCACGGGATCTATCTCAGATCTAAAAAGAAATTCACTATGAACAAAAAACTTTACAGTGCTTCTTTGGAATGATATGCCCTAGCACTCCAATCACCAAACATGATAGCCTTTCTCCATCATACTATCCATAGTGAACATTTCCATCAACCTACGTTCCTTGCGAAGGTTCACTTGTCTCACACAAGTCTTACACTCTCAAACATAAAATCATAACGACCCATAAACATCAAAGAGATTAGAGAATGAAATCAAAAGATGTAAAGTAATCTCAATGACACAATTTTGGACAAACAAAAATTTTAGAAAGAAGATTTTCGGATCAGTTATGAAACTGCCCGAACTTCCTAAAATTTATATGTTTTAGGATCACGGACGTCCGTGAATCACTCACGGTCGTCCGTGACAACGGACGTCCGTGAGTGTACTACGGACGACCGTGGGTCAAAAAAATGACAAACCAATTTGTCAAACTTAATTACTTGGCAAAACTATTTCCTAAAGAAGCAATACTGTTTTTTGAGTCATGATGGTGACAAAAAGTCTTACACCTTGCTCATGGGTATCCTCTTGATTATTTATTTTTTCTTCTAAAATTTGGATACTATGTGCGCAATCACCCGCGATCAAACAAGATTTTTCTTTATTATTTTTTTCAAAATATAATAGTCGGTATTTTATTTTTTAACTGAAATCTTATCCAAAATAAGGTTGCTATTTCGTTGGAATAAGGAAATATTTTTTTTTTTAACCTAAAATCTTACCCAAAATAAGGTTGCTATTTTGTTGAAAAGAAGAAAATTTTTGAGAGACAGTTGGATCTCTCCTCCACGTCAGTTTCTCTATCTTAACTCCTTTAATTACTCTCTCTTACTCCTTTAATTTCTCTCACAAGTTTCCACACATTTCTCTCTCAAGTTTCCACACATTTCTCTCTCTTACTCCTTTAATTTTTGTCACAAGAATTTATTGATTTCCACGATTAATCCCAACGTCATATCTCTTCTTTTTGGATGGTAAGAGATAACGTAGAAACTCGATTTAGGGTCCTACTTGGTAGGACCTGACCAAACCCCTTCATATTCTAACAAGCAAGTGTTGAAAGTTTAAATGGTCTTCACTAATACCTAAAGTTAATAATGGATCTCTTTTCTCAAAAAAAAAAACAAAAAAAAGGTTAATAATGGATCTCGCCAATTCCCATAGTTAGATAAGGGAACTTCCCATTGGATCTTCCCTTGAGAGCAGAAGACAGATCTCACACCACACACCATCGATTGCTCAGAAAAATAAAACAAAATAAATAGATGGAAGAAAAAAAACAGAAAACAGCTCTAACTTTTTATGATTTGTTTTGGTTGCAAAAGAGGTCTTTTTATAGGCCAAAATTCGATCGTTCGGATTTAATGATAAATAAATAATGTTTTTAATGAAAATGTCAACCGACTTGACGGAACCTGACCTGACCCCCAACCTATTGAAAACCTCCTATTTTCCATGATTTTATATATGAAATATCGGGTTGGGTTGGTCCATCCAACCTGACCCAATTTTTCGAAGGTCGAGTCGGATGTCTCTCATGCCCGAACCGGCCATACAGGTCAAGTTTATGTGCCTGACCAGATAAAATTTGGGCCGGGCATTGAGTAGACCCGACCCATTGACAGCCCTAGTCAAGAATCAACGACACATCCACTCTTGACAGTGCATTAGCCTATACCACTTAAAAAATGATATCAACCAAAACTTAACCCTTTAAGGCCTCGTTCGAGAGCCAAGAAAATGGGTTTTCTTGGGGATTTTCTGTAGAAAATGAGTTTCTGAACCATTTTCTGAGGTTTATTTCTGTTTGAGAATTTTCTGAGTTTCTGTGTTTTCGGAGCATTTTCTGCTAATAGCGACATTCGGTTTGCGGAGCTTTTTTCTCAGGAAACCTCAGTTTCTGAGGTGGTTGAAGTATACTACATTGTAAAAACTACACTGGTTTATTTCTTAAATTGCAGTTAGTATCCAGCGCCAACCAATGACTATTTAGCAGTTAACTGCCATTTAAAATGGTGATAAATGTTTAATTTCTCAAAGATGTTGGTAGCTGCTATTACTGCACCTTCTTCAAGCTATTACTACACCTTCTTCAAGGTGGTCAAGACCTTGCAGACCTGAAAAAGGAGGAGCTTGAAGAGACTCTTCAGTGGCAGCTTTGTGTAGCTGCAGCTGGCCTATAAGGCCTATGTTGCCAACACTTGTGGAGCTCACATGCAGAGCAACAGCTATGGTGTTTTTGTACTGTGGTTTATAGGAAGCTTTTGAACGGAGTTAGGTCTGCCATGAGAACTCATAGCCATCACATGTGGCTATGAATTTGCTCTGCCCTTAGATATGGAGATCTTTGTTGAGGGGATGGGGCATCTATAAATGGAGGGCCTGAGGTTAAGGAGATTACAGCAACTGAGAGTTTTAGTTCACAGGTGAGTCTTTTTGTTTCTTGTTTGGAATATTGACGGTGGGGGTGGCTGTTTTGCTTACTTCTTCTTCTTTTTGCTTACCATCAGGTGAAGGAAACCGAGGAACAGAGATCTTCTTCAAGGTACTGACATGCCTCCCAAACCAGCTGCTGTAATTTGATGTTCATGTAATTTTTTATAGCAGCTTCTATAGTCAAACCAGCAGCTGTTATAGTTACTGTAATTTGCTTACCATCAGCTGTTATAGTTGCTGTTATAGTTGCTCCCAAACAAGCTACTGTAATTTGCTTACCATCCGCTACTGTTGTAGTTGTAGCTGCAATTTATATAGCAGCTGCTATTATAGTTTCAAATAACAGCTGCAATTTCTATAACCAAACCAACAACTGCAGTTTATATGCAGCAGATTGGAACTATTTCTAAATCAATTTGTAGGTGCTGAATCTAGGAAGTAGACCCAACATAGATTACAATAAGTTATAGTAGGTGCTCATATAGTAGGTGTTAGCTGCTATATAGCATAGAATCGATTAGTTTTATGTTGCTGGTTTTCATCTGTTGTTATACTAGCAAAAACTTTTCATTTGCCCACAAAATTCTGGTAAAAAACTCATCCTAGAAAATTAGTTTATATTCTATATAATGCTCAAATGCGAATAGTACTTGATAGAGGTCCAACGGTGTGCTGAATTTGATATAGAACCTATTAGCTACTTTCTAAAGTAATCTAGGATTGTTTTATATACCATTATAGATAGTACTAATATCCCTTCCAAACTGATCATGCATAATACTCTCTGGAAACTATTTATATATGCACCAATGAAATCAGTTAACATTTAACTTTTTTTTATATGTATATATTTTTTTAATTTGTTCAAATTGATCTATAAACAATGGCAGACAGACTGAGGTCTTAAACCTTAGAGGATGCCCACCATCCTCCATTGGCAGACAGACTGAGGTCTTATACATATATAAGATAAAGGTAGGTTGATACTAAGGACCATCATATTTAGCTGCTCTTGCATTATTTTGTTGCCATGTGACACCCAATTACACGATTGGGTGTGACATAAAAGAGTAACTTGATGATCATAATATTGTTGTGAAATAATTAAAGGAGTCATTATCCCTATAATAATGTCTCTTGACGGACATTTAAACATCGAAATGGTGTTCAAATGATTTACACCATTAAATTCTTTTTTTTTATCTCACATCATTGAAGTGTGATTTATCGTATGCCATGTGTGACACATATGTAGCCAATCTAAATCGTTCAAGTGGCAATTTAGCATTGAAACATATCTCAGTCCAAAGAAACATACCTATAAGTGGACGTGAACCATCTGATTGAACATCAACCATTAAAATTAGAAGACATGGATGGTTTAAATCTCTCTAAAACGTCATTTTTCGGTCTTTGCGCTTCAATATGTGATTTATCACTTTGACGTTATATATCACCCACATTTTAAACCATAGATGGTGTAAGATCATTTAACACCATGAAGGTTAGGAGAGTCAGGTCAGGTAGGTTACTTATGGGTAGATGAGCTGGGTTTGCTATTTTAATCAATCAAAGAAACAAAGAAACAAAGTGGGGCCAACTAATAAGGTCTGCTATTTCTTGTCATTCTGGTTTTAACTGTGCCGCGGGAATAACTTAAGCCAGGGAAAAAGCTTTGACCCTTGTTTTCCAAAAGTAAAAAATGAGTCACAAAATTTGACAGGAATTGGTAGCCGTAGGGGGGCTTAAAATGGTTATTCACTATCTTTATTTAGTAAGATGAAAAAAGAAAGCATACCAAAAGGCGAAAGCAGCCAACCTCCTCCCTGGCTGACCACTGCATATGTATCCCCCATAGAATATGCCTGGCTTCCCTTTCCTTCCCTTCCCTTCCCTTCCCTATTATGCATGAATGTTAGTATAAGTTGATTGAGCAGAGGCAGTAATTTGAAATTGGTAAGCAATGTCTTTTGAGCAGGTCCTCACTTAACTAACGGGGATTATCTAGTCAATAACAAGTTCTAATGAATCATATCAATCTTGGTTAAGATTGAAATAACAAGAGTGTACGAAAAAAATTGGTTAAACTAAGTAGTGGGTAATTACAACATACACTTTTTTTTTATTTTATAGAATTACAATATACACTTAGATCTATATTTGTGACAGCCCGGATTTCGGCACCTCGAAACCCGTGCCATCAGCACGATCCTCTAGACTGTGCCCCAAAGCTATGCACGGAGCATTGGTATAACAAGCACAAATGAATAAATAAGCAAATAATCTCATAAAGCGGAAACAGTTAATATGCCAACTGGCATAAGCAAAAGACAGTTCTACTTTCATGCCACTGCATGAACAGAGAACCGGCCCGAACCATTGGTGATAAACCGATCACCCCAAATGGTTCGCCAAAAGAATAGTTCAATCCAATTTAATTACATGTTTAACCAAAAGAAGGCTTGACATACCAAGCCGTACAAATAGCTCTCAAAACTACTCTCTGTCAAAGTGCACAGCAAAGTCTCCTAGAAGATGTCCTTGGGTGGAGGCTCCAACTCGTCTCCAGGTACGTAATCCGAATCACTCGGATCTACGTCTCCCGAAGCCTCGGCTGCTGCGATCAAAGGACCTGTGACGTATAGTCTAAAGGGTGAGCTACATCCTAGCTCAATAGGAAACAAACACAATGAACATATAAGTTAAAAATCATATATATTCCATGATACTCTAAGCATGATGTGTCTATGCTTTTGATAGAAAAACAGTTTAAATCTGATGAATTGCATTCAAGTTTACTGGTAGTTAGCATCTCTTACTTTACTGTTGATTTATCATGAATGACACTGAACAGGCCTAAAGCAAAACTTAAATCCCCAACTTAAGTAATCCCCGAGCAATATAGCATCAAGCCCCAATGAGATACCCTTCATCGTCATCTGATTAGACAGTTGTAAAAATGTATTCCCTGGGAATACGACTCAAGCCCCTTTATCACTAGGCGGCGAGGTTAAATATCATACAACATCCCTGGGATGTACTTACGGTTACGGATAAACCTCCGTACTGGTGTACGGATTCGCCGCCGTACCGGTCATGGATATCCTGTCGCGTCAGTCGTGGGTATCCCGCCACGTCGGTGGGGTATCCTATCAAACCTCAAATAACAAAAATAACATGTGCTTTACATATAGTTATTCACCATGTAAGTGTGCTATCTTATATCAGTTAGGCCTCAACAGTAATTATTCAATCCTATGTATACATGATCGATTTAGAATGTAACCCTTGCAAGTGCACAAGATCTATTGCAGTATGGCAAGAACAGGGGTGTCGAACCCACAGGGAAACGTGAATTTTTAATTAATTCTTTTAGAGATTTTAAAAACGTCCCTAAGGAAGTACCAAAGGGCAGATTCAATTTTACCAAAAACTTAACGCACTTTTCCTAAATGCAGAAAAATAAATTAATCTAAACAATTAATTACTGATAAATCTACGAACAATATTAAAATGAGATCAAGGAATATGCTACCCCAGATTCGTACCCCTTTTCTATCATTAAAACCCACAGTTTCATTAAATCATCATTCACACCATCATTCATCTAGAAAAATGACTTGAAATAAAATATGATCATCAATCCGGCATACCCTATCTAAAAACAATGACTCAGCCTAACATTGCGGTATGAGTCATGTAAAAAGCATAGCGTATCTCATGATATTTAGATCACCAATCGACATAATCGCTTACGCCTAGATCACTGCAGTCCAGATCTAGCGATTACGGCCGCTGATACGCCAATCAACGGTCATAACAAAGCATTTAAAATATTTTCAATCACACAAACTTTGAGCAAAACGATTCCATGATAACAATAATAGACCTGTGGTATTAATCATAAACATAGGTCCTATACTGGGGATCGCATCTTCCCCGATCTACTGATTTAGCCGCACATCTTTGGTGTTTGATCTCCTTTTTCTTTCAAAGTCATTCCTCTTTTATTTCTTCCAAAAGATATTTGCAATTGTTTTTCCTAAATACAATCTATGAATTTCTCAGAGAAAAATAATGCAAATCCTAGGTACAATCTACCCTGAATAAACCCTAGAAGAAGGAGAGAAGAAGACTTGAAAAGATGAAGAAAATATTCCCCCAAAGTGAAGAGCCCTAAAAACTAAAAAGAAAGAATGAATAATATTCTAATTGCAAAAAATAATAATCCCCCTAAGAAACTCGTGGCTTCCCTTTTTATAATAGCCTAACCCTAATACCTCTCTCGATTGACATCTAAGAGTAATTTTCGTGAATTCCCGCCTAGCTTTGCATCAGATACTGCCTCGGTATTTTGCTCATAATTTTTCGAACTCGGATTGAGGTGATTCTTGAAGCGTTGGAAAGGTGACGAGCTCTACAACTTTTATGTTTTAGCAATTTCCTGAATCTGACGTCTTGAAGGTCCAAATTGAGCTGCAAGTCGCACTAAGTTCTCAATGACCCAAAATAGCAGTGTTTTGACATTATTTTCGGGATTCTTTTTTTAGAAACTTGACCGATTTACCAAACACTTCAAATCTAGCAAATCTCATGATAGCCTTCATCGGACGGCTAAATATAGGTATTTAGGGTGAAATATCATCATATTTCACTACTCATCACACCTTAAACCTACACTTTGCTAGTCTCGAGAGAAAGAATGATAGAAATATAAAGCAAATCAAACTAACATCCTAAAATTTAAATGCCACTTTCGTAGGGAACACGATTGCACTTAGCATGTGCAACAAGCCTTTAAACCCCTAGGTGATCCCTAGTGGAGGAGTTGTGTCTCCTGAGGGTTTGCAGTGAAGTTACCCACAAACTTCCAAAAATTTCAAACCATCGGTAAAATTGAGTTTTCAAAATCTGATTTTTATAACATATATTTAACTTCAAAGCTCAAAATCAATAATCAATTCAACATGCAAATTCTCAATTTTAAATAACAATGTTACACTAATCATACCAATATCCATTCAAATTAGTCTAATGCTCCAAATCGTTAGATAACTCATCCATTCATGCTTAAACGTAGTGTGTGCATACCAAAACCAAGATTCATCCATCTCTAACTAGTCCAACGGAAATCATCGGATCTCGTTGTCTTGACTCAATCCTCACTTTAGGTATACTCTCAAAATAAAATCACTCCGATGATTGGTAAGTTTTGCACACATGTGAGATCAATACAAAGCAAATAAAAGGTCTCACATGATAAATGAAACACGATGCAATCAATGAACAAAAATAAATCTCATAAGAATGTATATATATCCTAAGCATGTCATATCAAGTGTCATAAGTATTATATATTGACTCTCCACAAGACAAGCTACTAATGCAAGATCGGATCATGAAGGTCTTTTGTAGGGTTGTAATGGGGCTCGGTAAGGGTAAGAAAGAAAGGAATTGTGATTCAAAATTTCGAGAAATTGGAAAAAGGAACTAACTTCCGATTTTTTTATTTTATTTTTTTATTTCTCTTCTTTTTTTTTTCTTTCTAATTTCTCACCATTTTTTTTTTTCATTTTTTTTCTTTTCCCTTTCTTTCTTCTCTTTTAATTTCCCTTTTTTTGAACCACCTCATTTTTCTTTCTTTTTTTTTTTTTTTTTTTTTTTTTTTCTCTCCTTTTTTCTTTTTATATTTGCCATACACACTCAAGAAACACCATAACTCATTATCTCTCCACTTACTCTCTTTTCGCCATTTTCATCCCTCGCTCCTAATTTCTCGAAATAAGAAGGGTAAAGCTAAATTTTCGTAAATTGTGAAGGGTTAAAGTTAACGTGGCTTATCAAAGAATGTATAAGGTAAATTTTTCTATAGGCTCAAAGTACTAGAAGGATAAATTTATATGAGGTGGGGCATTTTAAGCACAAACGAGCCAAAGATGGCCTTCAATCATTTCCTTAAAAGATGGTAACCTTGCCTATTTGTCTTGAGTAGATATACAGTACGTTCTAACACAATAATATGAATTTGATATCATGCAAAGTCACAAGCCAAAACAAAATGTATGAGATTATGCAAAATAATTCATATTCAAAGAAAACTCCGAGTTTATATATTCACTCATCAATGACGGGAAATTAGCTCTAAAGCTTACTGGGTTTAGTCTCCACTAAGAACCTAAGATTCAACGTTCAAAATAGTTCATCGATTTCTAAGTCTTAGCTTGGTATAAGTGCAAAAATTCTAAGCATGAATTTCAGAGTCATCCACAAATTATCACATTAAGCTTCATCATCCTAGATACAAGTATTCAAAATATGACATCAATATTCTCAAAATTAAATTCACATGCATCATCAACTAAAGTTTGAAAACTATTGCAAAGTAAATCATGTATGTGATGAAAGATAGATAATCATACATACCCCCAAACCTAAAAATGACAATGTCCTCATTGTTTGAAATAAGTAGGTACCCCCAAACCTGTTGAAAAGTACCTCAACACAAAGATCAGGTGCAGAGAATATGGGCATCAAATTAGAACATGACCAAAAATAGATTGAAGGTAATGTGGCTACACTAATTTGGAAATTAAAAATAACCTAAACTAAACTAAAACTAATATTCTAGAACTAAACATACGAAAGAGAAATAAATCCTAAATCCTAAACTAAACTGTCCAACTCCTAAATAAAACACACCGGGTTGCCTCCCGAAGCTACGAGTTTAAGTGTCGACAAATGACCTCTTCATTGATCAAGAATGGATCACTAAGGTGCATCGCCTCAATCTTAAACTGGGTCATCGGCTCAAACATTGGTTTGAGTCTTTGCCCATTCACTTTGAAAACTCGATTGTCCTGAAGGCTTTGAATTTCAATTGCACCGTGCTCACTAATGGAAACAACCTGAAACGGGCCTTCCCATCTAGATTTCAATTTCCCAGGATGAAGCTTAAGTCGGGAATTGAATAACCAAACTTTTTGGCCAACATGAAACTCCTTCCGAGAAATTAATTGATCGTGCAACTTTTGTACCTTTCCTTGTACATCTTTGAATTTTCATACGCATCGTGGCGTAACTCTTCTAATTCACTCAATCAGAACCTTCGATTCGACCCTGCTGCTTGCATATCGAAATTAAATCGTTTGATCGCCCAGAATGCCTTATGCTCCAATTCGACAGGAAGATGACATGCCTTCCCGTAGACAATTCTGAAGGGAGACATTCCGATCGGTGTCTTGAATGCAGTACGATAGGCCCACAAAGCATCAGATAGCCGGTTTGACCAATCTCTTCTATCCGGTCGTACCGTCTTTTCTAGAATTCGCTTGATTTCCCGGTTAGACACTTCCACCTGACCACTAGTCTGTGGATGGTACGGCGTAGCGACTTTGTGAGTGACGTCGTATTCCTTGATTAAAATCGCAAAATGGCTATTGCAAAAATGCTACCGCCATCACGATGATTGCTCTTGGGATCCCGAATCGGTTAAACACATGTTCACTCAGAAATTTGACCACAACCTTGTGATCATTTGATCGGGTGGCCACAGCTTCAATCCAATTGGAGACATAGTCAACAGCCACCAGAGTATATGAATACCCAAAGGATGGTGGAAAAGGACCCATAAAGTCAATCCCCAAACATCGAAAATTTCAACAATCAATTGGATTAAGGGGCATCATATTTCGTCAGGAAATATTGCCAATTGACACCGTTGGCATTCCTTGCAAATTGAGCGTCCACGAAAGATTGAGGGCCGATGAATCCGCTTTGAAGGATTTTCATGCGGTCTTCGTCATCCTCAAAATGGCCTCCACAGATGGCAAAATTTAGGGCGCTTAGTTGCTCGTCTTCCGCGCATCTCCTAATGATCTCGATCCGAGGAATTTAAACAAATATGGTTCATCCCAAATAGTATTTTATTTGGGAGAAAAGAGATTCTTATCATTCTTACCCCACTCTGGGAATTACGCGATGACGGATAATTCACGATGTTAGCAAACCACGGAACTTTTGCACCAACATCAATTGCCATCAAATGTTCATCCGAAATGTGTCACGGATGGTCTCGTATAGATGATTCTTCGTGCAATTCTAGATGATCAACCACAACGTTCTCAACCCCTTTTATCTTTAATCTCAAAGTTGAATTTCGAGAAGCGGGATCCAACGGATCAGCCTTTGGTTTCGCATCCTTCTTTGCTAAAAGATATTTCAAAGCGTAGTGGTCCTAAAAGACCACTATTTTCGATCCAAGCAAATAGGAACGGAATTTGTCCGGAGCATACACCACACTAATAATTCCTTCTGGTGGTGTAATTCAATAAGCATCAATTAATGTCTTACTAGCATAATAAATTACGAGAGGTAATCTATTCACCCTTAGTCCTAAGACATCGATCGCATAATCGATGCATCACACATGAGAATGGTAAAGAATAATCCGGTGGTTGGATTATTGGTGCATTTGATAAGAGTTCACGCAATTTAGGAATGCCTTTATGCAATCCTCATCAAAATCAAAAGGAACATCTTTGCAAGCAAAGTGCACAATGGTTTAGCCACCTTGCTAAAATCCTTAATGAATCTTCTATAAAATCAAAGATGCCCCAAAAATGATCGAATTTGTCGAACACTTTTAGAGGTGGTAAATTTGCAATTAAGTCGACCTTCGCCTTATCAACTTCAATTCCTTTCGTTGAAACAATATGCCCCAACACAATTCCTTGTTGAACCATAAAATGGCTCTTTTCCCCAGAGAACAAGTTTGGAATCTACACAACGTTGCAACACTGTGAAAGATGATTCAAACAAGAATTAAATGTTTTCCAAAACGAGAAGTCGTCCATGAAGACTTCATGAATTTGTCGATCATGTCCGAGAATATGGCCAACATACATCGTTGAAACGTGGCGGAGCATTACATAAGCGAATGGCATCCTTCGATATGCAAACGCGTACCATATGGACACGTGAATGTTGTCTTCTCTTGATCACCGAAAATCGGGCACTTGATTGTATCCCGAATAACCATCAAGAAAGCAATAAAACTCTTGCCCACTTCTCAAGAATTTGATCAATGAGCGGAAGGAAAATGATCTTTTCGGTGGTAGTTCAATTTTCGATAATCAATGCACACACGCCATCCGAGTTTCACGAGTGGGCACCAATTCTCCTCCGTAGTTTCTTTCATCACGTAATTCCGGCACTTTTTCGGAACGATTTGTACCTTGGACTAACCCATTCACTATCGTGAGATCGGATAGATGATTCCAGATCGAGGAGTTTAATGATTTCCTTTAAAACGACTTCTTGCATGTTCGGATTAAGTCGCCCTGTGGTTCCTCGATGGTTTACTCTCATCCTCCGGATGTATTTTATGCATACATACCGATGGGTCAATCCCTTGAGATCGCCTAAGGTCCATCCGATGGCCTCCTTGTGCTCTTCGGCACCTTCAACAAATCATTCTCTTGTTCTTCCGATAATGTGGATGAAATTATCCGAAGTGTTTCTCGAGGTCCCGAAAAGCATATTTGAGGGACTTAGGCAATTGTTTCAATTCCATTGGTGGTCAGCTCAATTGATGGAGTCAAGACATCCTTTACCTCAATGGTAGTGGTTCTACCTTAGTCACAACTTCACATAAGTTATCATCTTGACATGATGAATTTGACTTTTCTCTTCGCTTCCTTTCAAGCCCTTTGTCCTCATAGATGGCTAACAAAGCGTTTCAAATTCCTCTTTGGTGAGCATTGATGGTAATGCTTCATCCACCACTTCATCCATCTGATCGATGTAAAAACATTCGACCTCATCCTCATTAGGGAAATGGTTCATCGCATGGAATATGTTAAGCCTGACTTTCATGTTTCCAAAAGAAACGTCCATGACTCTGTCGACAATTAATGCAAGCGCTGGCGAGAAACGGACGTGGGACTTGATTGATTGATTTCGCAGTGGTTCCATGTCTAAGACAACGAAGTCCACCGAAAGACAAACTTGTCTATTCCAACCAAAACATCCTCGATAACACCCCTGGTCTTCTTTCTCGATCTATCCGCCATTGGAGTGTGACCGTGGGTTTCAATTCACCCAATCCGAGTTTTCAGACATTGAGTATGGGATCGATTAACACTTGCTCCCAAATCCAATAACGCCTTTCCAATTGGTTGCCCACCAATGACACATGGAGCAGTTGGGACCTGTGGTCTTTCATTTCGTGGGGTTTCAATCGTAATATCGAATCGACTTGATTTGTTAGAACACTTTCTTTGAAACGTGAGTACGTGCCTTTCTCTTCCGAGTGCACAAATCTTTGAAAACTTGGCGTACTCAGGACTTGTTTGATTGTTTCAAGTAATGGAAGATTTATCTTTACTTGCTTGAATGTTTCAAAATTTCTTCCATTTTGTCATTCCTTTCCCATTCTAGATGGAGGAGTTAGGCATTGAGGAATGGTGCCTTTGGGACATAAGGTGCGATTCCATTTCGATTCTTTTCACGTCCTTGTTGGACGGTTGAAGGAAACTCTTCCTCTATTACTTTTTCTTTTCCTTTCTCTCTTCCTTGCTCTTGCACTTTTCTTATCTCTGGCTCTTTGTCTCTTTCTTTCTCTTTTCCTTTTCCTTTCTCCTTTCTTTTCTCTGATTCTTTTTCCTCTATTGCTTCTCTTTCTTCATCAGCTTCTATAGGCATTTCCACTTGATTATGAACCTCTCGTCCACTTCTCAAAGACCGTAATGCTTTCAAGCTGACTATTCGATGGTCTGCTTCGATGGTGCTTGGCCTCGAGGATTATTGATGGGTTGGGAGCCTACCTTCCTCTCGTGACTCTTGATTGGCCAATTGACTGACTTGGTCCATTATCATCTGCTGAAAAGATTGCATGCTTCGCATAAGCTTTTCTTCCAGATCAGAATCTTTCGAAGTACTGGCATGAGATTGATTAAGATTCTGATTGAAATTCTGATTTTTTCGGTAGTCAGAATTTGGATGATAATACGGAGCATTCTGTTGGAAATTGGAATTCTGTTGGAAATTAGAATTTCACGAAATTTGTAGACGAAATTGTGTTGAAAATTTGGTTGAAAAGGTTGTTGTCCACCCATTGTGTTGGCTCTATGTTCTTTGGTTTACGGCTTTGGTTCGATTCACCCATCCTAAGTTGGGGTGATTTTTCCATTCCGGATTGTAGGTATTGAGTACATGTTTCTACCCACGATAAGATTGAGTCACATTTACCGCTCTGGAGGATTAGTTTCATCAGGGAAGAATGACAAGGTAGTAGGGCACTCATTAGCCATATGACCTGGGTGGTCACAAATTGAACACACTGTGGGGGTGACAGGAGCTTTAGCTTGCTTGGTAGCAGCTAACAACATGTTCATCTGTTTGGACAGCATGTCAAACTTTGTTGAGAGATCTGAGGCATTATTGTTGACATCGTACAATCCGTCTTTTGTCAACACATGAGATTTAGGTGCGGAGTTCAAGTTGGTTCGATGTCTCACTTTGTATCAAGTTTGATATCACTTTTCAAACAATCCCCACAATCCGTCCGCTTCTTTCGTGGCACAAGATCCACCACAAGATGCATCAACCATGCGTCTCTCTTCAGGAATCAGTCCATTGTAAAAACTTTGGACTTGTTGCCACCTTGGAACTTGATGATTTGGGCAACTTCTGATCAATTCCTTAAAACGCTCCCAACATTCATGGAATGTTTCTGTAGGTTGTTGGGAAAAGAACTGGATCTTCTGACGCAATTCGATGGCCTTAGTCATGGGAAAATATTTTTTAAGGAACATGCGTACGCCTAACTCGAATAGATTGTGGTTCTAAGGAATAGAACCATGTTTTTGCCTTTATCTCTTAAAGAGAACGGAAAGAGTCTGAGCTTCGCTATCTCATCGGACATTGTGGACTCGAACATTTTGCATACCCTGAATTCATTTAAGTGAACGTGCGGATTTTCATTTGCTAACCCATGGAAAATTGGTAGCATTTGAATCATTGCTGATTTGAATTCATAGTGGTTCCCTGGAATGGGAGCATGCATAATACATTCCTGATCCTCGTAAAAACCAGGATCGTTATAATACTCCAGTGTTCTAGGGCCCTCATCAAAATTATTGTTCCTATTATTTCCATTATTGACATTCCCATTGTTGTTATTCTCATCTCTCTCTTGCCTTTGGTCTGCCATGGTCTCAGTTTGTTGATATTGATTCCTCTGGACTCTTCGATTCTCTCTACAAGCTCTTTCGATCTCAAGATTAAACGGTAGCAGATGTGGGTGATGAGAACGAGTAAAGCTCATACACCAACACTCACAAACAGGGTTGAAGAATCCACAACAAACCCACAAAATTCTGCTTCAAACGATTTAAACAAAGATGATAAACAGTAGCCAATATCAGCAGGAAAGATTTTTTTTTTTTTTTTTTTTTTTTTTTTTTTTTTTTTAAATTCAAATTAAAATTAAAATTCGAATTTAAATTAATTAAATTTTTTCTTTTTTTTTTTTTTTTTTTTTTTTTTTTTTTTTTTTAAATTCGAATTAAATTTTTAAATTTTTTTTTTAATTTTAATTTTTTTTTTTTTTTTTATTAAATTCGAAAATTAAAAATTAAAATTGAAAATCCTATAAAATCTTTCCTAAAAGAGAAAAATAAGGAGAAGAATGAAAGATTCCTAAAAATCCTAAAACAAAAGTCCCACAAAAGTTAATGACTAAATTTAGAAAATCCTAAAAATATCTAAAAGAGGAAAATAAGGAAAAAGAGTCCTACCAAATCTAAAATAAGAAGTTCTAAAATCTCTACTTCCTAAATTTCCTAAGGAAGGTATCCTAAAATCTAAACTTCCTAAAAAGACTCCACAAAATCTTATCAAAGAGAGAAAAATAAGGAAATAAATTTTAATAATTATTATTTTTTTATTTTTATTTTTTAAACACTCAAAATGTAAAAATCCTATCCAATTAATCAAAATTCACCAAGAATCACGCCAAAAACTTGATCGATTTAGAATGTAACCCTTGCAAGTGCACAAGATCTATCAGTAGATGGCAAGAACAGGTGTCGAACCCAGAGGAAACATGAATTTTAATTAATTCTTTTAGAGATTTTAAAACGTCCCTAAGGAAGTACCAAAGGGCGATTCAATTTTACCAAAACTTAACGCACTTTTCCTAAATGCGAGAAAAATAAATTAATCTAAACAATTAATTCGATAAATCTACGAACAATATTAAAATGAGATCAAGGAATATGCTACCCTTACATTCGCACTTTTCTATCATTAAAACCCACAGCTTTCATTAAATCATCATTCACACCATCATTCATCTAGAAAAATGACTTGAATGATCATCAAGATACCCTATCTAAAAACAATGACTCACCTAACATTGCGGTATGAGTCATGTAAAAGCATAGCGATATCTCATGATATTTAGATCACGACAATCAAGACATAATCGCTCTACACCTAGATCACCGCAGGTCCAGATCTAGCGATTACTCAAGTGATACGCAAATCAACGGTCATAACAAAGCATTTAAAATATTTTCAATCACACAAACTTTGAGCAAAACGATTCCATGATAACAATAATAGGCGTGGTATTAATCATAAACATAGGTACTTATCCGGGGATCGCATCTTCCCGATCTCGATGAAGCCATCTTTGGTGTTTGATCTCCTTTTCTTTCAAAGTCATTCCTCTTTATTTCTTCCAAAAGATATTTGCAATTGTTTTTCCTAAATACAATGAATTTCAGAAAAATAATGCAAATCCTAGTACAATCTACTGAATAAACCCTAGAAGAAGAGAGAAGAAGACTTGAAAAGATGAAGAAAATATTCCCCAAAGTGAAGAGCCCTAAAACTAAAAGAAAGAATGAATAATATTCTAATTGCAAAAATAATAATCCCCCTAAGAAACTCGTGGCTTCCTTTTATAATAGCTAACCCTAATACCTCTCTCGATTGACATCTAAGAGTAATTTTCGTGAATTCCCGCCTAGCTTTGCATCAGATACTGCCTCGGTATTTTGCTCATAATTTTCTGTACCGAACTCGGATTGAGGTGATTCTTGAAGCGTTGGAAAGCTGACGACGAGCTCTACAACTTTTATGTTTTAGCAATTTCCTGAATCTGACGTCTTGAAGGTCCAAATTGAGCTGCAAGTCGCACTAAGTTCTCAATGACCCAAAATAGCAGTGTTTTGACATTATTTTCGGGATTCTTGGGCTGTTTTAGAAACTTGTATGATTTACGAAACACTTCAAATCTAGCAAATCTCATCAGATAGCCTTCATCGGACGGCTAAATATAGGTATTTAGGGGTGAAATATCATCATATTTCACTACTCATCAATACATCCCTGGGATGTATACATACCCGCATCACACCTGATGCCTTTATTACTTTCTCATCCCCTGGGGATGTCTCAATCTCATTAGATTACTTGTTCTTAATTACTTGCATCACACTGATGCCTTTATCACATTCTTGGTGTCACACACGCACCCATTTTCACAAAGCTTTTTACTATTTAAAACAACTTCAAATTTCACAATTATATCACTACATACATGTTCTTGAAATTAAAGTATATGTTCAAGGTGTTCCCTACCTCAAGCCTTTGAAATTCCAAGCATCAAGGTCCCACGCGGCTCCTTGTGCTCATGCTCACACATACCACCTATGGTACATCACAACACACGCACTACATCACTAAAGATGTAATAAATAAGGTCCTAGACCCTCCATGAATCTCAAAGAGAAATTATAAAGTTAAGCAAAACTGTCAAAGTCGATTAATCGATTCCCAAAATCGATTAATCGAAATACAATTCGATTAATCAAAACCCAAATCGATTAATCGATTCTCAAAATCGATTAATCAAGATTCAAATTCAATTAATCGATCTCAAATCGATTAATCGAGGTCTCTAACATAATAAGGTTGATTCTCAAATCGAGTGGTCGAATTTCCGAAATCGATTAGTCGGTTCCAAATCGATTAATCGAAATCCAAAATCGATTAATCGATTTCCCAACTCAATTAGTCGATTTCCCCAGGTCATGTTTCTCCAGCCACTGGAGGTACCCAGTCGATTAGTCGATTTTCAAATCGACTAATCGAAATCTAAATCGATTAATCGAAATCGGGCTTTCATGACTTTTGAACTTCCAGACCAAAATTGATTAATCGAATCCCAATTTTGATTAATCGATTTGGTCCGATTCAACCCCCTTTCTGGCTGTTCTCCCAAATCTTTATCCTTTCTTTTCTATGCCTTTAATCTATCCTTCTAAACATATTTTACAGAATTTAATCATTCACAATCTATGCATTACATTAATCTAAAACTCACCTTCAATCAATCCTCAAATTGATCAAGATCTAGGTTGGAATGGCTAGGGTTCCAGCTTTTTGTTTCAACGATCCTAATGCGTTGAATCCTTCAATCAATGCTCCTTCCTCTTCTTTATTTACATTAACTTCTAGCCCTCATAACGCCTCCTTACTTTTCTCTCTCTCTTCAATAGCTCAAAATAAAAGGGAAATAGGGTTATTAAACCCTCATATTTGCTCTCCCGCTTGTGTGTTAAACACATACACCAGAGATAGGTGTATGTGACTGTAACTTAGCACAATACTTTACACTTAGGTCATACTAATCTCACATTAGTACATAACTTCTTGAATTCAATGTTTGACCATCACTTGGTCAAACCCATGACCAATTGGGCACGGATCTCGAGGTCACTGCTCAACGAAATTTTTGAGATATTATATTCTCTCCACCTTGGAAATTTTCGTCCTCGAAAATAACCCAAAGGTGCTCGCTTGGGCACCCCGCACACTGGGGTGTCGCGTACCCACACACAAAAACGATAAAACACATTATAGAATGTACAAAGCAAAGAACATAAGTACACAAAAAGTTGTTATGCATTTCATTATAACTTTTTCAAGAATTACATCGTTGAGCATTTACAGTTTGAATTACAATAAAAAAGAAATATCCCCCCGCTGAAACTCACGCGACCCCCTCGCTCGGCCGAATGAGCGATCGGAGGCTCGTTGGTGGCGGCTCGTGGTAACGGCCGGGTGTCTCTGTCGCTCGTGCTGCCCAGCTGCTTGTGAGGCTGCCAGACGTCGAGTATGTGGTCGCAAGGAAGACTGGACGCCTATGGAAGGCGGTCAGACTTGCTGTCCACGCCTCCTCCTGAGCTAAGCGCTGCTGGTAGTCCAGCGGATAGATGTGGCGCATAGTGTGGAATATCAGAAATTCCATCCGCTGGTTCATCCGCTCGTTGTTGGCCTCCATCCTGGCCAACACATCCTCAATGGTAGGGTCGGAGTGAGCTGGTCGGTGGCGGTAGGACGAAGTAGGTGTCACTGTGGTTGATCGTGAGGGTGGGGTAGCTGATGTGGTGGGAGGTGGCACGATGGGCTGCTATCCAGCAGATATTGAAGGGTGAGATGGGGCTCCCTCAGCTGGTGGAATGACGGGTGGTGCCCCCCTAACGGGTGGATCCTACTGTAGTGGTGGGGGTGGTGGTGGTGCTACTGTTGCTGGTAGGGTCTTCTTGATGAGGTTGTAGCTACGGCTCCATGAAGCAATGGAGAAGTGCTTCACGCAATTCGTAGCCCTCACCTCGTGAGGCGATATAGCGTAGTCAGGGGCATCGGAGTAACACTCCAACATGCTCGAGATGAGCCGAGCATAGGGCATTTTCTCCTCGTGAGGCGATATAGATCATCCCCTCGAGGATGATCGCTGTGGCGTCAAACCAACGGCCACAGAAGGCCACGTAAAGCGCCTGCTGCACTTTCTCTATGCGTTCGGTGTCGTGGGGTCGACCCTCCTAATGGAGGATCCCGACCCCTTCTTTCCCCTGGTCATGCGAGTCATGATCTCCTCAAATCGCACTTCCTGTTCAAAGGGTGGGAGGAGGGTGGTCTCAGGTACAAAGTCAAGGTGACATTCAAGCACCTCGTGTATGTGGCGACAGGTGAAAGTGTAGTCGTGACCCTCAATAGTGGTCGTGACTATGTCGTCAGTGGGCCCCTCCTTGAGCCCCTGGTAGAACAAGCGGACCAATCTAGGGTAGTAGGACCCACGGATTGGTTGCAAGAGGTTGCCGAGCCCGACCTTTTGAAGGTAATTACGAGCCCAGTTGATCTCGCTCGGTGTATCAGGATTCGTAAACAATTCCACATCGATGATGTACTCATCATTGATGGTCTTGACTGCCCACCATTCATTTGGTTGGATCACATTGGTGGGTGGTGGTGGCATGGGCGAAGACTCGCGTGAAGACGCGCTCGTCCAACCGGAGGTGGTCTCCGATGCCAACGGTGATGGAGTCCTCACCGGTGATGGGGTAGGTGGTGGTGGTGCGGCGTTCTTACGCCGAACTGGAAGTTTAGTGGTTGCCTTCTTCGAAGACAACCGGGTTTTGGGCGGCATCTTGGAGAAAATATCACAACCTAGGGTTTTTATAGCTTGAAATTATGAAAATAACACGAATCTAGGGTTTAATGGCTCAAATTTAACAAAACTAGGGTTTACCTTAGGCGTTGATCCAATGTTATACGATCCCGATCCAAAATCGACTCGAAATCGCAATCCCTAAGTAGCTCGGATGGTTGAAGGAAGAAGAAGGCGCGCAAATACAAAAAGTCCAAATGATTTCGAATGAAATGAAAAACCCATCGATTTATATATATAGGCTCCGGCTCGATTAATCGATTTCCAAAGTCGATTAATCGAGATTCAAAATTAGGTTAAGCCGCTCAAAATCGATTAATCGATTTCTAAAATCGATTAGTCAAAAGTCAAAATTGATTAATCGAAACCATTTCGATTAATCGAAATCGTATCCGTTAAAAATTTTAAGTTTTGAAGCTCACTGGTGTGAGCTGGTCGATTAATCAAAATTCCAAAATCGATTAATCGAGATTCACTTCAATTAATCGAAATCGTGCAATCCTTCAAAAGTTTTCTAAAATTCTTAAGTTACTCGATTGGTCCAACTTCCAGTTCGATTAATCGAAAATCCAAATCGATTAATCAAGTTCTTCCTCGATTAATCGAAATCATATAAAAATCCTTCAAGTTCTTCTAAAATTCTCAAATCATTCGATTAATCGAACCTCCAGATCGATTAATCAAAATCCAAAATCGATTAATCGAAACCCAAATCGATTAATCGACATTTCCCTTCTTTCATTTTCTGAATCCTCATCAAATTTCCAGTCACTGGCACATGCCAGTCGACTAATCGAACAAAATCGATTAATCGAAATTCCTAATCGATTAATCGGTTTTGATCAGGGTTTTTTTTTTTTTTAACTTTCAAAATTCTTTGTTTCCTTGATTTCTCTTAGTAATTTATGATGTCAACTGGCCATTGGTTCTACAAAACACATTATCACGGCCATGTCGTGGCCATGATGAATTTCAATTTCGCATTCAACACTGTAATTTAGACTCCATGTGGATAATACTGTCCTTTTAATCAATTGATCACAAGATCAATTATTAAATTACAACGCATGGTTCAAATCCACAAACATGCTTGCGGGGGTACAATTGACTCTCAAGTTGTCAGAAACAAGGCCGGATATTGTCCTTTCACATCAGCCTCTCGTTCCCAAGTAGCTTCCTCGGTCGGATGATGCTTCCATTGGACAAGTACTAATGGGATCACTTTTGTTCGCAACACTTGTTCTTTTCGATCCAGAATCTCCGCCGGCTCTTCGATCATCGTCATGTCCTCATGCATCTCAAATGATTGACCGCTCAACACGTGATCAGGGTCATTAAGGTACTTCCTGAGCATAGACACATGGAAGACATTGTGTACTGCATCGAATAATGGTGGCAATCCAATGCAGTAAGCAACTTCCCCTACTCGACCCAAAACTTCAAACGGTCCAAGATAGCGGGGACTTAGCTTCCCTCTCTTTCCAAACCTCATCACGCTTTTCATAGGCTATACTTTCACGAATACATGTTCACCCACCTGGAAGTCTACACTCGTCCGCTTAATATCAGCGTAGCTTTTCTGTCTGCTCTGTGCCGCTTTGAGTTTTGCCCTTATCATCCGAACATATGTGGCATTATCTTCAAGTATTTCGGGTCCCAAAATAAATTTCTCCCCGGTTTCTTCCCAATTGATGGGCAATCTACATCGCCGTCCATAGAGTGCTTCATATGGTGCCATCCCAATGCTCGTCTGAAAGCTATTGTTATATGGGAACTCAATCAAGGGTAGGTGTTGATCCCATGATCCTTGTAACTCTAACATACATGCTCTAAGCATGTCCTCAATGATCTAACTGACCCTCTCAGTCTGTCCGTCAGTTTGTGGATGGAATGCCGTACTGAAATCTAGTCGCGTTCCCATTCCTTCTTGAAATTTCTTCCAGAACTTTGACATATACAATGGGTCACGGTCTGAAACAATGCTACTCGGAATCCCATGCAAACGAACAATCTCCTTCATATACAGCTCTACTAGCCTTTCCGCCGTGTACATCATGTTGTAAGGCAAGAAGTGCGCTGACTTGGTCAATCGATCGACCACTACCCAAATGGCATTGTACTTCTTCGCAGTACGCGGGAGTCCAACGATGAAATCCATAGAGATTGATTCCCACTTCCATTCTGGTATAGGTAGAGGTTGCAATAGACCTGCGGGATGTCTATGATCGATCTTCACTTGTTGGCACGTCAAACACTGCGACACGTACTCTGCCACATCCTGTTTCAAGCCTCTCCACCAATAGTTCTTTTTCAAATCTTGATACATCTTTGTGCTTCCTGGGTGGATAGCATAGCTTGACTTGTGTGATTCATCAAGAATTGTTCGTCGTAGATCGATGTTATCCGGAATGCAAAGACGGCCCTTGAACAATAAGGAACCATCCTCCTTGATCGAAAACTCAGATGTAATGCCTTCAGTCACATCTTGACGAATCTTTGTTAGCGTCGGGTCTTTCATCTGTAGTTCATGGATATGTTCAAATATCATCGGTCTCACTGAGATATTAGCCAAGAAGGCTCCTGTAGCTTGAGACTCAATGTTTACATCGTATAGGGCCAGATCTTCAAACAGTTTCCAGCGGTGCATACCCAAAATTAAACTAGCCAATTGAGCTGAACTCTTCCGACTCAAGGCGTCGGCTACTACATTAGCCTTGCCTGGATGGTACTGTATGTAACAGTCATAGTCTTTGTGAAACTCCATCCATCTGCGCTGCCTCATATTTAGTTCCTTCTGTGTAAATAGATATCTGAGGCTCTTATGATCGGTGAAAATCTCAAACGTCCCACCATACAAGTAATGTCTCCAAATCTTCAGCGCAAAAATGATCGCTGCTAATTCCAGGTCATGTGTCGGGTAATTCTTTTCATGCTCTTTCAACTATCTCGACCCATACACTATCACTTGTTTGTGCTGATTAAGCACACAACCCAAACCAGTATACGAAGCATCACTATACACTGCAAACCCTCCACTGCCTGAAGGTATAGCTAACACTGAAGCTGAAGTGAGTCTCTTCTTAAGTTCTTGAAAACTCTTCTCGCATGTCTCACTCCATTCAAACCTTGCATCTTTCCGTGTAAGTCTCGTGAGTGGTCCTGATATCTTTGAAAAACCCTCAATGAAACGTCGGTAGTAACTCGCCAATCCAAGGAAACTGCGGATGTCGGTCACTGTCTTTGGTTGCTCCCAATTCACTACTGCTTCGATCTTTGCTGGATCTACAGTGACACCAAGCTTTGAGACGACACGTCCTAAAAAATTGACTTCTTCTAACCAAAACTCACATTTGTTGAGCTTGGCGTACAATTGGTGTTCACGTAGAGTCTGTAGGGCTACTCTCAAGTGCTTTTCGTGCTCCTCTTCTGTTTTTGAATAAATCAGGATGTCGTCAACGAACACTATGTTACAAGTATCTAGGTGTGGTTTAAACACCCTATTTATCAAATCCATGAATGACGTCGGGGCATTTTTCAACCCAAATGGCATCACTAGGAACTCATAGTGTCTGTATCAAGTCCTGAATGCAGTCTTTTGAATATCCTCTGCCTTGACTCTCAACTGATGGTATCCAGATCTCAGATCGATCTTTGAGAAATACTTCGCTCCTTGCATTTGATCGAATAAGTCATCTATCCTAGGCAAAGGGTATCGATTCTTAATTATAAGTTTGTTCAATTATCGATAGTCAACGCACAGACGCATTGACCCATCTTTCTTCCTCACAAATAAGACCGATGCTCCCCATGGAGACACGCTCGGTCTAACAAACCTCTTGTCCATTAGCTCTTGTAGCTGCTCTTTCAACTCCTTCAACTCAGCTGGAGCCATTATGTATGGTGCTTTAGACACAGGCTCCGTTCCTGGTGCTAAGTCAATGGCGAATTCCACTTCTCTCTCTGGAGGTAATCCGGGTAACTCCTCCGAAAATACATTGGCAAAGTCTCGCACAACTGCTATCTCTGAAATCACATTCTTCTCCTCTTTGTGCTCCTTCAGAAATGCTAAGTATCCGCTACACCCCTTTCTGATCAATCGCTCGGCCCTGACTACCGAGATAAGTGGTAGGTGCGTCGACCTTTCTCCTCGAAATTGAAATGATCTCCTCGTATTCGGTCTAAAAGTGATGACTTTGTTCTTGTAATCTACTGTCGCACAGTGAGTCGATAGCCAATCCATGCCAAGGATCACATCGAATCCTTGCATGTCTAACAAAATTAGGTTCACGGGTAGCTCAAAATCGCCTCCATCCATGACCCTCACGATCACGGAGTTGCAACCCTTCTCGGTATCAACCGCTTTCCCAGTAAGAACCGTCACGGTTAAAACGAAGTCTAACTCCTCTGGGTTGACTTTCATCTTCTTCGTGAAGCGAGGGGTAACGAATGAGTGGGTAGACCCGGGTCTATCAACACTCAAGCTTCATATGACACGTCGCTTCCCTTCTTATAAATGTGTAATCCACCTAATCATGCATACACATATATATATTGTTTATCATTACACTAGCGTTCATTACACGCAGATTTTTCTTATATTTTTCTAAATATAAATGCACCTTCTCTATCTAAAATTTCAAATTTTGAATTTCTTTATTTAAAAGAAAGCTCACCTTGAATGACATCATTTGTGTTCTGAGCCTCTTGAGCTGTGACTGCGTAGACTCTTCCTTGGACGATCAGCTTCCTTGCTTGTATAGGTCGTGGCATAGGAGCTGAAACCGTCTTCCCTTTGTTCACCTCGGGGCATTCCCTGATCAAGTGGCCCACCTTACCACATTGAAAGCAACCCCAAATTCCTACCCTACAGTCCGCTGTCTTGTGAGGCTTGCCACACTTGACACAAGTCTCACGAGGTGTGGAAGAAGCTGCTCGAGAAGCACCCTGTGTGACTGTAGCGCCGATAGTAATAGTAGGGCTCTCGTAGCGTAACGGTCTTCCCGACGCGAGCAATGAAAATCTCTGCTAGTTGCTCTACTGCGTCGGTCTTCCATAGCCTCCTTGAAACGGTGGTTTCTGACTGTTTGATATGAATCTCGACTTTGTGTTCACCGGTTCATAATTCTCCGTTCTACTCTGATCATTGTTCCACCTTCCTTGTTGCTCCCTCTGGCGATATTTATTGTTATTCTCCTCTTCCACTACGAGCGCTTTGCTCATGACCTCACCATAGGTCCTCAATTGGAATGGCGCTACTCCTCCCTTCACGTCAGGCTTCAAACCTTGTTGAAACCTCTTTGCTTTTATCATATCGGTGATGACATAGTTGGGCGTAAAGCGAGCGAGTCGCATAAACTCCACTCCATACTCTCTCACTGTCATCTTCCCCTGAACCAATTGTAAAAATTGAACCTCCATCTGGTTCCTCACCACTTCAAGGAAGTATTGTTTATTAAATTCTTCGACGACCTTGTCCCATGTCCAGGGCATATCTGGAGTCTCCTGAGCCCTAGTCCGTGAAGCGGACTTCCACCAAGGCCCAGCCTCTCCTTCTAGCATGTAGGCTGCCCAACCGACGCTCTCATCCTCCGTGCACGTCAGTACACTAAAAACTTTCTCCATCTCACTCAACCAATGCTCTGCCACTACGGGCTCTCCCTGTCCAGAAAAACTAGGAGGCCTCATCCTCCTAAACTCAGTAAAAGCAGATGATGTTGGCGGCGTCGGAGCTACTGGAGGTGTCGGTGGCTAATGTTGCTCATGAGCGGTGTGAGCTGCCGAAGATACTGCCTATTGGGCCATAGCAGCTGCCATGGTCTCCATGGTGTGCATCATCCTCTGACATTCTTCTCTATCCTCATTTTGCTCTCTAACTCTTTCTTGCTCTCTCTGATCTTGATCCTGACGATCTCGATCACGGTTCTCTTCCTGATCTTGGCTTCCTTGGCCACCACTGCCAGAAACCCCTCCATCTCCTATGGGTACTCTATTGATATCTGAGATGAAATCATCTCGACTACGCAAGCTTCTACTATGGCCGCCCCTGGGTCGGCCCCTTCCTCTAGAAGACATAACAGTCTGCACGTGAAAACAAAGTTTTCATTAGCAGAAGTCCTTATGTTTTGACAAAAGAATGATTGTCAGAGTTTCTAAAAGAAATGACTTTGATATCAACTATGACAGCCCGGATTTTGACACCCTGAAACCCGTGCCATCAGCACGATCCTCCAAATCGTGCCCTAAAGCTATGCACGAAATATTGGTATAACAAGCACAAATGAATAAATAAGCAAATAATCTCATAAAGCGGAAACAGTTAATATGCCAATTGGCATAAGCAAAAGACAGTTCTACTTTCATGCCACTGCATGAACAGAGAACCGGCCTGAACCATTGGTGATAAACCGATCACCCCAAATGGTTCGCCAAAAGAATAGTTCAATCCAATTTAATTACATGTTTAACCAAAAGAAGGCTTGACATACCAACCCGTACAAATAGCTCTCAAAACTACTCTCTGTCAAAGTGCACAGTAGAGTCTCCTAGAAGAAGCCCTTGGGTGGAGGCTCCAACTCGTCTCCAGGTACATAATCCGAATCACCCGGATCTACGTCTCCCGAAGCCTCGGTTGCTACGATCAAAGGACCTGCGACGTATAGTCTAAAGGGTGAGCTACATCCTAGCTCAATAGGAAACAAACACAATGAACATATAAGTTAAAAATCATATATATTCCATGATACTCTAAGCATGATGTGTCTATACTTTTGATAGAAAAACGGTTTAAATCTGATGAATTGCATTCAAGTTTACTGATAGTTAGCATGTCTTACTTTACTGTTGATTTATCATGAATGACACTGAACAGGCCTAAAACAAAACTTAAATCTTCAACTTAAGTAATCCCCGAGCAATATAGCATCGAGCCCCGATCAGATACCCTTCATCGTCATCTAATTAGACAGTTGTAAAAATATATTCCCTGGGAATACGACCCAAGCCCCTTTCTCACTAGGCGGCGGGGTTAAATATCACACAACATCCTTGGGATGTACTTATGGTTACGGATAAACCTCCATACTGGTGTACGGATTCGCCGCCATACCGGTCACGGATATCCTGTCGCGTCAGTCGTGGGTATCCCGTCACGTCAGTGGGGTATCCTATCAAACCTCAAATAACAAAAATAACATGTGCTTTATATATAGTTGTTCACCGTGTAAGTGTGCTATCTTATATCAGTTAGGCCTCAACAGTAATTATTCAATCCTATGTATACATCCCTGGGATGTATACATACCCGCATCACACCTGATGCCTTTATTACTTTTTCATCCCCTGGGGATATCTCAATCTCATTAGATTACTTGTTCTTAATTACTTGCATCACACTGATGCCTTTATCACATTCCTGGTGTCACACATGCACCCATTTTCACAAAGCTTTTTACAATTTAAAACAACTTCAAATTTCACAATTATATCACTACATACATGCTCTCGAAATTAAAGTACATGTTGAAGGTGTTCCCTACCTCAAGCCTTTGAAATTCCAAGCATCAAGGTCCCACGCGGCTCCTTGTGCTCATGCTCACACGTACCACCTATGGTACATCACAACACACGCACTACATCACTAAAGATGTAATAAATAAGGTCCTAGACCCTCCATGAATCTCAAAGAGAAATTATAAAGTTAAGCAAAATTGTCAAAGTCGATTAATCGATTCCCAAAATCGATTAATCGAAATACAATTCGATTAATCGATTCTCAAAATCGATTAATCGAAACCCAAATCGATTAATCGATTCTCAAAATCGATTAATCGAGATTCAAATTCGATTAATCGATCTCAAATCGATTAATCGAGGTCTCTAACATAATAAGGTCGATTCTCAAATCGAGTGGTCGAATTTCCGAAATCGATTATTCGGTTCTAAATCGATTAATCGAAATCCAAAATCGATTAATCGATTTTCCAACTCGATTAGTCGATTTCCCCAGGTCATGTTTCTCCAGCCACTGGAGGTACCCAGTCGATTAGTCGATTTCCAAATCGACTAATCGAAATCCAAATCGATTAATAGAAATACAATTCGATTAATCGAAATTGGGCTTTCATGACTTTTGAACTTTCAGACCAAAATCGATTAATCGAATCCCACTTTCGATTAATCGATTTGGTCCGATTCAGCCCCCTTTCTGGCTGTTCTTCCAAATCTTTATCCTTTCTTTTCTATGCCTTTAATCTATCCTTATAAACATATTTGACAGAATTTAATCATTCACAATCTATGCATTACATTAATCTAAAACTCACCTTCAATCAATCCTCAAATTGATCAAGATCTAGGTTGGAATGGCTAGGGTTCCAGCTTTTTGTTTCAACGATCCTAACGCGTTGAATCCTTCAATCAATGCTCCTTCCTCTTCTTGATTTGCATTAACTTCTAGCCCTCATAACTCCTCCTTACTTTTCTCTCTCTCTTCTTAACTCTCTCTTCAATAGCTCAAAACAAAAGGGAAATAGGGTTATTAAACCCTTATATTTGCTCTCCCGCTTGTGTGTTAAACACATACACCAGAGATAGGTGTATGTGACTGTAACTTAGCACAATACTTTACACTTAGGTCACACTAATCTCACATTAGTACATAACTTCATGAATTCAATGTTTGACCATCACTTGGTCAAACCCATGACCAATCGGGCACGGATCCTGAGGTCACTGTTCAACAAAATTTTCGGGATATTACAATATTAGCCAACCCCAAATAGCAGGGATGAGTTGATGATGACTCAAAGCTGTAATAAGGAAGTTGTTGTGATCAGCTGTCGGGAAACTCTGAACTAACATGGATCTATTATAATAGTAATATAAAAATGAAACTCAATTTGATGAGTAGTAGTGAGTCCAAATCAGTTTCCAAATACTATTTTCAAAGTGCTTCTAAAGCAGAGGTGAAAATAACTTGCAATTTCTGAATCAATTTGTAACTATTTTTTTTCTCATCTTACATTTATAGTAAACAAATGGATATGGCTCCACTAGTCATACTATATTACTGTTATACTAGCAATATATTAGAAAAAATATTAATATTTTGAATTATATAAATTTGCATAGAAATATATTATAATAATTTCAAAATTTGATCTTGACTTCCAGTAGTTTTGTGAATTCACTAATCGTTCAACTAGTAGTCATGTGCCTATAATCTTATATAGGCATCATAAGATTATTAGGCATATGACTTATGAGTTATGACTGACTCATAGTCCCCTCACATATGTGGAAGTTAGCTTTTGCCTGTAGTTAATGGCCTAAAAGCTTAGAACTTAGGAGGCACTTTATAAGGTTGGTAACCTTTTAGGGCAGTAAGGAGAGTTTATACTAGTTGTTGACGTTATTCCAATAACAACTGTTATACTTGTTTCTTAATCCCAGTTGTGCTTGTACCTACCTTGTTGGGAAGACTCATGTATAGGTTCCAACCCAACTTGAGAACACATTAATAAATGTATAAATTTCAGCTGTTGTTATACTTGCATCATAAATTATAAATTTTTATAGCAGCAGATTGGAACCCACCTGCTGTTGTCTTAGTTTGCACACTGAATGCTTACAACTAGAAGACTTGACCACATTGCATCAGCTGCTCTTTGAATTTCTCTGTTTTTCTTTTCTATTCAATTAAATGAAAAATAGTTTGTGATTAATGCTAGAATCACATGATACTACACTATTGTGTCGCTCAGGGGGTATACACAGATTTATTGATTTTCGGAAGTTTTCAGAAATAAAGCATTAGAATTTGTCATTGATTTTAAATATTTGCAGCAACATATTGGAACTGCCTCCTTTTATGCTAGCTACTATTAGCAGCATATTGGAAGTTGTTGTTATAGTAGTTATTATATAACATCAAATGGATTAGTCCTTATAGGTCCTCCCCATATTGGAAGCTGATGTTGTTATAGTAGCTGCTATATAGCATCAAATGAATTAGTCCTTATAGGTTCTCCTCATATACAATGAAGGAGTTGTATATTGATGTCCAGTTAGGAGAGTTGATGTCCACAATCGACCAAAATTAAAGCCTTTTTATGGTTCTTTACATTTCAATAGGTCATACACATGTCCACTACAGCAACATAGTGGCTGATAAAAGCCTTTTTTTTTAAAGAATTGAAGTGATGGGATTGTTAATTGGGACTCTTCTTTAACAAAGCCCACATCACTCACACATGTTACCACTATTTCTCTTATTTATCACCATCACATGTTTGTCAAGGACCTTGAATTTTGCTTCAAGTTGTTTGATTTTGGGATCTGATGGCCATAAGTCTATTCAGCAAACCCCACCAAATTCGCATGTCCAAACAATTCAACCTTGGCCATATCTACTTCAGCTGCTACCCTACATTATAATGGTAGATTCAATCAGCTGTTATAGTAGATTCCAGTCATTCCAGCTGTGCTTGTAGAAACTAGTTACTTAAACATTAGGAGGGATCAGTCTCAGCTATTGTTATTTTAGTAGCCACCTTATGGAAGGGCCATGTATAGGTTCCAACCAAACATGAGAACACATTAAATGTATAGATTCCAACTTCTGTTATACTTGCATCGTGAGTGAACAAGTTTGAACGTTGCCCTGACATATTAGAACTCACATGCTGATGTTAAGTTTGCTCCATTTATAACATGAGTTTTGCTTGTATACTGGACTTAACAGCAATGGCTAGTAGGTCAGCTAAGGGTAAAGGAGTTGTGAGGGACTCAAACGATAAGGGTAAGAATTTCACATGGACTCCTAAAATGGAGGCGGCCTTCATAACAGAAATGATTGACCAATTACACTTAAGCCGGAAATTGGCTAATGGGTCATGGCAAAAAAATGTGTGGCCGGAATTGGCTACTAAACTCCGGTCTCACCATTGCTTCATTGGGAAGTTCGATGAGTTGACGAAAGAGAAGTGCTACAATCACTTGAGAACAGTGAGAACACATTACGCTCAAATGGACAAACTCATCAATACAAGTGGTTTTGGATGGGATGATCGTACAAAAGAGGTCCTTGCGGAGCCGGACATATGGGATACCTTTTGCAATCGACCGGTGAGATGACTTCTTTAAGTTAATAACATTCATATGTCGCTCAATAGGTTTACTATTAATAAAAAGTAATCTTTATGTTCCTCTCCAGGGGAAACAATATGGTAGGAACTACCAAAATAGAAAGGTGCAAGATTATGATCTTCTCCGCCTCCTTTTTGATAATACCATCTACACCGGGGCTGAGGAGTTTCATGATGCAAACCCTCGTACACGAGAGCCGGTGACACCCCTAGGGGACTCTGACAGTGGTGGCTCCTACCACCCCCAGTTTGAACATAACAAAGAACCCGAGGTAGACGCGCAAGGTCATGCACGCTCTCCCTATACAGCGAAAAGTGGGCCGACATCGACCAGCCGATCTACATCGGGCGGGTGTGATAGTTCAAGGTCTACCAACTCGAGAAAGAAAAGAAAAAGCACAGACCTTCAAGATGGAATTCTTGATGAGCTACGAGGCCTTAGAGAGCAGATCTCCGATATTATAGCACAACGAGGGGCTACACCCAAACCTCTTGAACAATTTATGCAAATTTTAAAAGAGATGAAGGCAAATGACTACATAGACAATGTGCTTTTTATAAAATGTTGTGTGCACGTCGCCTCCACTACGTCACGGATGGCGGAGACAGTGGGGGCGATGCACCCAAGTAATCGCCAAGGTTACCTATTCACCTTCTTTGGTGGTCCGTGGCCTTATTTTTTACTGTAGTATCGGTCGTAAACCAAATTATACACTATTTTAATTTCAGAATTAATGAATCTACTTGACTTTCTTTTGATGTAAGATTTTATGTAGGAGTACTTTATAATTTTTATAATTCATATTTAGGTTTGATGGCACACTCTCCCTTATCTGATGATGAACTAATAGCGATGATAACGATGGGTGTCGCCCATGCTGCCACAGCCTACTATTCCACACTAGACCCTAAAAGGCAACGTCGTCACACATCTGTTCTAACGGGTCCGATGTATGTCCAAGAAACGCTCAACGGTCATCCAGAAATTGCATATGAAATCTTTCGTATACGAACACTTGCGTTTATGAGCTTCTGCAATGCTCTTAGGGTGAGAGGTCTCTTAAAAGACACCCAAAGGATGATGGTGGAAGAGGCAGTGGCAATATTCTTATATACGGTAGCTTAAAATCAAAAGAACAGGGTCATACAAGATAGATTCCAACGTTCTAGATCTACCATTAGTCTTTGTTTTAATTCGGTGTTGAATGTCATTCTCGACTTGTACCAAGAATTGGTGAAACAAGCAACCAGTGCAACCCCTCCTGAGATATTATATAATCCACAAATCAATCTATGATTTAAGGACGCCATAGGGGCCATAGATGGCACACATATTGATGTCAGCGTTCCAAAGGTAGATTCGCAACGGTTTCGCAATCGGAAGCAATCAACAACGCAAAATGTAATGTGTGTTGTAAGCTTCGACATGTTATTACAATACGTACTCCACGGATGGGAAGGATCCAGCCCCGACTCAAAGGTTTTGAGCAGTGCCCTCTCTAGACCTCAGAATAGACTTCACGTCCCAGTTGGGAAATACTACCTTGTTGATGGGGGATATTCGAATATGCGAGGGTTTCTTGCTCCGTATCATGGAGTATGATATCATATTCAGGAGTTCAACAGCTCCAATCCCCCAACAACCCCCGAAGAATTATTCAACAAGCGACATGAGTCACTGCGTAATGTCGTAGAATGAACGTTTGGGGTGCTTAAGCAACGCTTCCCAATTCTCCAAGTCCGCACAAGGTTTTCACTGAAAACCCAAGTGAGGATAGTCACCGCATGTTGCGTTATACACAATTACATAAGAACATATGATCGGGAAGATCCATTCTTCAATGAATGGCCAGAGGAACGCGTGGGGCTGCCGAACGAGGATTCCGTGGAAGAAGAAGATTCAAATGTTGAATGCACACAGTCAAGACGAAATCGTGAGTGGATGAGCACATTTCGTGATGATATGGCTCATAGAATGTGGAGTGCACAATCTAGTTGACATCTTTTTTGACACTTTATGGATTGTATAATTAGTGTAATATAATGATAGTCCCTTCATATGTGTAATGACGATAATAAATTATATTTTCAAATTCTCTAATATATAGATTTAACGTCGTAAGCTTCTTTATATATTTACAGATATCATGGCCAAATATTATGTCGCCTTTATAGGTCGACAACCTGGACTCTATAATAGTTGGGAAGAATGCGCAAGAGAAGTATTTGGCTTTCGAGGAGTATATTATCGCTCATTCAATTCATACAAAGAGGCAATAAATGTGTTGCACGACCATAATATGAATGTGCCACAAAGAGAAACGAACAGTCCAATTATATCAGACGTCATGCAACGTGACGATGTTATAGATAGAGCGATAAAATCCACACTAGATACTCGCGTGCACAGAGATTGTATCTGTGGAACGTTTGCACAAGTTGTTATTATCATTATTCTATCTCTGTTATTTTATTATATCTCGAAAATAAAGTGATTAAGTTATCTTTTGGCTATTCCTCAATAATTTTGTTTTCTCATTCATGATTATCATAAATGTGTAATCTTTCTATTTTTTTATTAGAAAAAATACATATTTGCATTGCAGAAATGTCTGAAATACCAGGATCTTCCCATTCCCGTACAGGTTTATCATCCTGGGGACCATCACCAGCTGCCCGTTGCAGGATTGACCTTGTAATACTGGACCTACCGATGCCACAGCCTGTACGGCACCCCCAGCCACAACAGCAGCAGCCTAAACCCCAACCCCCTCATTTCCCACTTGTGCCCCCAGCCTTCCATGCGCCAGCCCAAGAAAGGGCTCCTGCACCACCACCAGTTCGCGCACCCACCCCACCAGTCATTTCTGCCCATCGACCATTGAGAAGGAAAAGGTACAATCAAGGGGGGGTGAGTTGCAACCTCGTGATTATTTATACAACTTAAATGTTGCGACCGGGACCCCTGAGCATACTGCGACTTTCACCCACTCGTCTGATGGTGACGACAACGACGATGCATCTTCTCTTATCGCAAATTAGTTTGAACTTTTATAAATAACTTTAAAATTATGATAGTTTATATTATGCCAAAATATTGTTTGTAATGGTATAATCGAATATGATCCAGTAGGTACTATGCTTGTTTCCTAGTCTAAATTATGATGGTTTATATTACTACGAGTTTGTTCCTATGATGAAGACATTATTTTCTAAATCCTATGATGTAGAACGTTTTTCATCCCAAGATTTCACACAACAGATCTTTAGATCATGTGCCTACCATCAAAGGATCAGATTTTGGTTGTATGTGGCACACATCCCAAATCATAAACGTGAAGCACTTTTGGTGGTACTCTATGATCATGTTCATTTTTTGAGAAGTGTGTCATTTGGAATCAACATTTGACCGTCTAATGCAAGACTCGTGATCTCAAGATCTTTTTATACATGATTTGGATGGTAAAAACTCTGCATCGTCTAATTGACACCAGCCAACATTGTTTTCTTTGTTTAAATGCGGTGTCATAGTTACCAAATTCGCCGATTTGTTTTTAGACATATTTTAATCGCCATTTTTTGAAAAATTGTTCTTTCACGATTAAAACACATTTTATTAAAACAAAAGTGATTACTTGAAAAATGTGATTTTTGTATTTTAAATGTATTTTTTCTCGATAAGGATCGGATAAAGGTTTCAGTAACGGGTCGGGCTGATATCTCAAATTATTTATTTATTTTTTAATTTTTTTCCTTCACCGATTTTTTCTTGATTTCTTACTTGCTAATTATGTTTGCCCCTATGTTGACTCCTATTTCTTTCATTTATATTGAATTTTTATAATAAGGTTTACGGTCGTGCACAGACGGTATTCCATGGGTGGAGCTGTCATTTGATAGAACGACTCAATATTTTACCAGGTCAGGCATCATGAATGAGACATCCAACTCAGGTCGACTAAGAGGTTGGGTCGGGTGGGGCGAAAATCTGGTCGTGCAGGGTTAATGCGACCCAAGCCAATATTTTATATGTAAAAAATATGAAAATAGGTAGGGGTGTTATCGGGTCGGTTCTGGCCGGTTTTCATGCTAAACCGAAACCGAATCGATAACTATTGGTTTCTAGTTTCTCAAATCGAAACTGAACTGAGAACTATCGGTTTTCAAGTAAGTCCCGATCGGTGTACACGTTTTAAGACAATATTTCGAGAATCTAACCGACCAATGTGTTAAACACATTATCTATTTAAAGCACATAAATTTTGACGATCATCCAATCAATATAACCGCTTTGATGAAGGTCATAAATACGTGCGGCTATAGGGCTAGAAGTACACAATGCACTTTCTTTACACTTTCTTGAGAAAGTGTAGAACAAAAGAAAATGTCAATTTTCCTAAGAAAATGAGTTTCTGAGTAACTCAAGAACAATCACTCAGAAAATGACTTTCCTCAGAAAATGACTTTCTTGGCAGAAACTGAGGAACTCGTTTTCCTCAGAAAATGGGTTTCTCGGAGGAAAGTGCCGAACGAGCCCTAAACGTTGTGTAAACATCAAATTGAATATTTATTTCTCCACTGATGGCGACTGTGAGGGTGACTCGAAAGTTGTGCACTAAAAGTAGCAAGGAATGGAAGACCAAGAAGAACACAAAGTTAAATTGACTTGGAAAAATGAAGATATATGGCAGATGAATTAGCCTATACCACTAAAAAAATGGTATCATTCAAGACTTATCCCATTATACGATGCGTTACATCCAATTGCATATTTATTTCTCCAGTGATGGAGACTGTATGACTAGAAAGCTGTGGTGCACGAAAAGTAGCGAGCCAAGGAAGACCAAGAAGAAAACAAAGTTAAATTGACTTGGAAAAAAGAAGATACGGCAGATCTCACTATAAAATATAAGACTATTAGTGACATTTTTTAGCTAAATTGTTGCTGAGACTAATAGCGGTAAGGGTATTAGTGACATTTTTTTGTTAATAGCGGCAGTTTTTGGCTGCCACTAATAGTCTTATTTTTTGTAGTATCTTTTTCAAAGTTGCATTAAATTAAGTTTTTTTTTTTTTTTTTGATAGGTAAGCTTGAGGTTGTAGGGTCCTCACCCATAGTATCATAGTACAAAGAATCCAACACAAATCAAACTTTAAAGATTAACAGGAGCTTCGGCAGCGCCATCACCCCTATTAATCCCCACAATCACCCTAACGCACGTTCCATGCCGCCCTAATACAGTCATCAACGGGAAGCTTTAAAGAATCCACCCGAAAAATGACTTCTCTAATAATATTATGAAGAATCGTCCTCTTTTGAGTAACCACATTACTAAAGATACGTTCGTTTCGCTCTCTCCAAATAAAAGAAATGGCAGTGCAAAAAGTAATTTGAATCAGATGGTCCGTCCATTTCTTCCCCTTAGCCTTTTCCATACATCTCTTTAACTCTTCAAGCAACGAAAGTTTATTAGTACTAATCCCCAGCATGGACTTGATGGATCTCCAAATCCATTGAGAATAACCATAACTAAAAAATAAATGCTCAATGTTCTCTGAATCTGCCCAATATAAAACACATCTAGAAGGGATGCAAATACCCTTTTTGCAAAGATTGTCTATGGTCATAAATGATGAGTACTGAAAAATGAGGATATTTCACCCCTAAATACATATATTTAGCTGTCCGATAAAGGCTATCTGATAAGATTGATTAGATTTGAAGTGTTTCAGGTAAATACAAGCCAAGTATAGAAAACAGTACAAGAATTCTGAATATAATGCCAAAACACTGCAACTTCGGGTAATCAAGAACTTAGTGCGACTTGCGGCTAAATTTGGACCTTCAAGACGGCCGGATTACAAAATTGTCAAAACATGAAAGTTGTAGATCTTTTCGTCAGCTTTCCAACGGCGCAAGAATCGTCTCAATCCGAGTTCGGTACAGAAAGTTATGGCCTAAATACCGAAGCAGTGTCTAAACCGAGAAGAAGTGCTGAATTTCACGGATTTCTGGGGTCGATGCATCGACCCTACAGGTCGATTAATCGAGCCAGAATTTGAGTCTGACACGAATCTGACACTGTGAACCTGTTTTTTTGGGACTCTCTGTCGGCTCGATGCATCGACACTTATTGGTCGATTAATCGACCCGAAAATAAATGCTTGGGAGACCTCCGCGCGACGGGTTCTATTTAAAGACTCAAACACTTCGGGAAAAAAACAACGTAGGAGATTAGAATTAGAGTTTTTTTTAGAGAGTTTTAGTTTTTAGTGTTCTTAATTTTTAGCCATTATTTTTCATAGTTAGACATAGAAATAGGAAGTTTTATTATTTCTTTTTAAGAGCTTTGTTCCCTTTTAATTTTTCAGTATTCATTCCTAAATTTTGTTCAAAGTTTATTTCCTGCATTAATTTCGTTTCTGAAGATTATCATCCGTGTGGATCAACGTAATTTATTTTAAAGTTTGAGGTAATTTTAATTAATGTTATTTTCCCGTCTTTATTTATTTATGTCATTTACTTACAATATGTGTGGCTAAATTTATAGGGATGGGGATCTAATGATTCCCATCCAAGGGATGTACTTTTAATAATATAAATTTAGGATTAAAATATGAGATTTTATTTTTATGGTTGTTGTGCTATCATGAACGGATGAAATCCCTGCCACTAACCGGGATCGCGTGTGCCGAGTCATGCCCGGGATCTCAGATCTGTGACGGTAATTTTACCCAATCATTGTTATGGTCTTTTTGTTTTCATCGTGTGGATCTAATTACGATTATGTTCTGGGATCGAGTGTGCCGAGTCATGCCCTGGATCTTGGTTCTGTAATGGTAATTTTATCTTAAATAATCCCTAATCTGAATAAAGTGTGCCGAGCCATGCCCTTGATTTCAGATTTGTAAGTGGTATTCTTGGTGGAATTTTCACCCACCTTGGGGATGATTTTTATTTGAACCTGAAATCATGTGTGCCTAGCCGTGCCCTTGATCCCAGATCTATATATGAAAATCATCTAAGTCCTGATTGCAGGGATGCAACGTGGAACCTATTAGGGTGTTGACCATTGATCTTCCATAAAAGATGTTTGTTACCAATGAAATATCTCATAATTTAATTCTTAGATTTATATTATAGGAAGAACGGACCAAAGATGGGAGGATTTAGCATCTTCATCTTTATCATCATCTTCACTTTTATTTCTGAATTATCAATTGAATTTTAGTTTGTAGTCATTAATTATCACCAACCGCTTAAATCATAAAACTGGTAGAATACTGTTAGATCTTAATAGATTTCTAGAATTGCTTGTCTCTTTTAGATGTTTCAACATTAATCCTCGTGGGAACGATCTCGTACTCCGCACCCACTATATACAAACCGATTCGTGCACTTGCGAGTAAAACATTACATAAAAATATCACATCAATAAACTTAAAATTAATTGTTTGCCAAGCACAGAAAGAATTCTTTGAAATATTCCTTGCATTCCAAATGAAACATTTCCAGTCAACAGGCTCTCCTTTGGTTCTAATAGCATTCGAAGCAGATTTTAGAGAAAATTTTCCATCTCTTGAAGGTTCCCAATTCCATCTATCAATAAGATCCATATTTGGCGCAACCATAGAAAGAACAACCTTCCAAGCATCTTCCATTCGAATCGTTGAGGAATGTGGAAAATTCCACTCTCCATCATGGGCCACATCCATGACCAAAGTGTTTTCATCAAAACCGGACTGAAGCAGTAGTCTTCTACTATAGGTAGAAATAAGAGCTTTGCAATTAATCCACGAATCAAACTAGAAGCTAGTAGTAACCCCATTTCCCAACACTAACCGACAGTTTTTTAAAACGACGTCTCTGGCAGCAAGAATTCCTCTCCAGGCCCACGAAGGATCACTTAGCCAAGAACAATTCCAAATGTTTTGTCTCCCTACATACTTAGCCCGCATAGCTCTAGCCCAAAGAGAATCATCTTGAACAATAAACCAAAAGAGTTTTACCATACCAGCACGATTCCAATCAGCAAGATTGCAAATGCCAAGACCACCCTCCTCTTTCGGTTTACAAATTCTCTTCCAACTGATGGGATGCATAGTCTGGGCCAAAGACGGTCCTCTCCAAAGAAATCGACTAAAGATATTTTCAATTTCTTTAATAGTTCTTTTTGAAAGGATAAAGGCACCCGTCCAGTACACCTGAAAACTGCTCAAAACAGAAGAAATCAAAACAAGTCTGCCAGCATAAGATAGAAAGTGTCCTTCCAACTTTTCAATTTATTCCTGATTTTCTGAATGAGAGGACTGCACATAAAATGAGTCATTCTTGAAGAAAATGATGGAATGCCCAAATATCGAATTGGTAGAGAGCCATGCTTGAAGTTTAAACCATCTAGGATGTCATTTTTGGCTTGACACACTTCACTAAATATAATTGAGCTTTTGTTATGATTTGCCATAAGTCCGGACCATCTATGGAAGAGCTCAAGACATTCCTTCACCACTTTTGTAGACCCAATGTCATCATCCAAGAAGAGAAGGAGATCATCTGCAAACATGAGATGAGAAATACTAGGCTCACCTAGCAAGTTAGGAACACAAATCCTCCCTTCATCAATCTTTTGCTCAAGAATACAATTAAATACTTCCATTACAAGAGTAAATAATAAAGGAGACGGAGGACCTCCTTGTCGAATGCCACATGTTCCACTAAAGAAACCATGAGGGGACCCATTAACAAGAATGGAGAAAGTGGGGGTAGTAATACATTGGGTAATCCAAGCCACCCAGATGTCATCAAAACCAATTTGTCTAAGGATGTCGATAACGAAATTTCATCTCTGTCGGTCATAATCTTTTCGGATATCAATTTTTGCACACAAAGCTTTCACACCACTAGTGAGGTAAAACTTTCTAACAATCTCATGAGCAAGTAAAATATTTTCCGTTATACGCCTTCCCTTCACAAAGGCAAATTGATTTGGGCTCACTAGATCCGGAAGCACCAAAGCAACCGAGACCTTGGCTCAAGCCCACGGCCCTTACGTTACAGGTCCTTAACCATGGTTAGGTTATTTAAGCATCCTAATTAGGGTTGCCAATGGGTGGGTCAATCGTGATGCTACCTCATTACAAAAAATAAGACTATTAGCGGCAGTTTTTTTAACAAAAAATTGTTGCTATTAGTCCTGTCGCTACAAAAAACTACCGCTATTAGTCCTGCTGCTACCAAAAACTGCCTTAACAGCAAGTGCCGCTAAAACACCTTATTTTTGTAGTGTCTGTTGGTACGCGTTTTTACTGGGTTCCTTTCAATCCCCGGAATAAGTGGCCGAATTCGGTCCACATGGACTCTGACTGAGGGCGGTGGAATAAAAAATTGAGAAATAATAAATACTAGAATAAAAAAGGTAAATTCTAAGCAGAGATTGCCTGGAGTGATGCGATCGTCAGCTGCAGATGCTTATCGATGCTGCTACACGTCATTGATCATGCTTTACGAGGTGTGGATTAACTCCTTTACTGAGCATCGGTCTGCCAACTTCAATAGCTATGGGTCGCCTATAGTCTAGATTCCTAATCCTACTCTAAATTTAACTAAAAAGGACGTTGTGGCCCGCTATACTAAAGAGGATCGGCCCCATTCCTTGGTACCCTCTGTAAGCTCCCTTGGGCAAATCGGGTGGTTAAGGGCTATTAAATACTGAGGATTAAAGATTTAATCTAGACTAAGAACTAAATGTCTAAGGATTAAGAAATTAAGAATTTAAGAATTAAAAACTAAGAATTAGAACTAAGAACTAGAACTGAGAATTAAGAATTAGAACTAAGAACTATAACTAAGAATTAAAAACTAGAACTAAGAATTAAGAACTAGAAAGAAATTACCTAAAGTTGAGCGTTTCTTTCTCCTTCCAACGCCATAGAGAGAACTTCGAAATTCCTAGAAGACTTAAACTCAAGAGAGGAGAAATTGATATCAAAGCTGGTGAGTTTGGGCGTAGGGTAGGGGGGTTTTATAGGTATCGGGCTAATTGCGCGTAGATCGATATGTGTGCAATTATCTAATTACGTGTGTGGAGTCCTACGAGGAATTGAATTCCGCGCATGATTTTATCTGTGCAATCCAATTTGAGTGGGTCATGGACTCGGGAATGACCTGCTGATCGACTCAGTCAGGGAGTCCTAGTTCCATGGTGCCTTGAACTAATTTTGTGCATGGGATCATGCATGAAATTCAATTATGCGCATGGGACCATGTGCGTAATCGAGGAGTTCGGGCGGTCTGAGGAATCTGAGTTCCAGTTCAAATCTGGACTGATTCCGTGTGTGTGGGCACACGTGCAATCGGATTACGCACGGCACCAGCTGCGCGCAATTCAGAACCTAAGGCGATGCAAGGAAGGTTGTGCCCTAGTCCACTTGGACAACTTGCATGCGTGTAATCACGCGTGCAATCGAATTATGTGTGGTATCGTGCATGCGTAATTCTGGAGTCTCTTGGGCCGTATTGGGTCTGGGTCCATGGGTTGATATCTCAACCTAGGATCGACTATACACTGTGTAAATAGTGTATAGCCTCCAAATTTAGGGTTTCCTAAGGTCTTAAAGCTTTCGGAAAAGGCAAGCCATTTTCCAAGAGGCATGGGTAAGGTCAAAGGTTGACTGATCATGTTTGTATACTCTGAGAGGACGGAAATAGAGTGTCTATAGATGTCCCTCTTCAGCACATTCTTGTGGAGCAAGAATGCATTGAAGAAGTAGACACCCCCTTTTAGGGTGCCTTCTCGTTTTTTTGGGAAATCACAAGTGTAAATCGAGGAGCTGACATGAGATGCTTAACTTTCTTATCTATCAACGTAAGCTAAAAGGGGGCATTCGGAGGCCCAGTAGTAGTTATCGAGAAGTGTATCCTCATACACAAGTGCAAGTGGCATCCCGTAGCATATCGCGACCTGTTGTAAGTAACAGTCAAACGGGGAAAAATTGACACAAAGGAGGTACCGAGGGGAGTCATACGAATGTCCAAAGACAAGGCCAAGTGACCTGATAATATAATGTAATATGAGAGCGAAGGCTTTTTCCAGTAAGCATTTGTGATTTCTCGAAGTTGGGTATACTTAGTATTCGATTTTTCAAGGAAAAGAACGAATTGAGGAGGTGAGAGGTGAGAGGTGAAGTTTAATAGAAAGGGGGTTTTGAAAATTCGAGTTTTTTAACTTAGATCAATTTGGTGGTAAAACGGCGGAAAGCATGGCTTCGGAGATATCGCTGAGCAGATCCATCGGTACGAGATTTGTGGACCTGATCTTTATTTGGTTGTCAAGACGACACATGGTATGCCAGATACACCTTCTAACCTTCTTGTGAGTACTGATGATTGTCCTTTATGGGAGGACTACAGTAATTCATGAATCGGGAGAGTTGGGTTTTGAAAGCATTTGTCTTAATATTAGCTATCTATATTTTATAAAGAATATCGAGTGAAGGGGGGTGGTACTTACCTGATTTGTGCTTTGATTTACAATTTTTATGTCCTTGACTAAGTGATACAAGACGCTAGTCTGCTACTAATAAGATGTTGATGTGCAGATATTTAGATCAGTAAGTAGAAAAAAATAAAAGTGTTAATACAAGCCAAAATACACTTCTAAAGCAATAAGAAAGAAGATCACACGAGACTACGATTCAAACCGTAGTAGAATCACCCGTTTAAGATGAAACACTAAAAAATAAGGCTATTAGCGGCGGCCAAAAGTTGTTATTATTAACAAAAAAACTATTAAAGGCTAGTAATAGTATTAGCGACAGTATTTTTGTTAGTAGTGGCAGTTTTAGCTGCCGCTAATAGTCTTATGTTTTGTAGTGAAAGAAGATTTACAATTCAAATCGAAGTGAAGTCTATCAGCCAAAGCTAGATAAGAAAAGAGAATCGTACTTTACGATTCTGCAAAAGAAGCTCAAAGGACTAGCGAGAACGAGGTGAATTACGAGCGATCGAGCAAGGAATTGTACAGAAGAAACAAAACAACATCGTCATCTCATTAGTAGCAAGGAATTGTACAGAAAAAATTGCCGCTACTAGTCCTGTCGTTATTGAAACAACAAGTTTTTTTGTTAATAACGACAGTTTTTCATATTATTAAAGTCTTATTTTTGTAGTGTACTAGACTTAAGGTTATAACTATGTCAAAGGGTGCAAATAGTTGTACCCTATTCTAATTCTTGTCTAGAATAGCTTGACATGTACTAATATTATACTATTTTTAGTTCTTGATGGTAGAATTTCTATGTGAGTCAACACCTTTAACTTATCTAGGTTTTTGAATAAATTTTGAATAAACTTTTTATCTTTCTTTACTTAAGACTGACATGTCTCCTCAATTCTCTCCTTATCCTTGATTTTTAATTTATAACAGGGGATACATGCCACGTGAGTATCTCTTGGGTAGAGAATACTCTACGGGGACTGATGTTTTTAGTTTTGGGGTTCTCTTACCAGAGATCATAAGTGGAGAAAGGAACTGCAGTTTCCATAATCTCCTTGCTAGGGTAAATGTTTTCTCTCCCAACCTTGAACTAAACTTCCTTTATTGAATCGAACGAATAGTTGGAGGTAAACACTTCTTTCATGTAGGCATGGAGTTTATGGAGCAAACACATTGATTTTGTTGATCCCATTCTAATCAACTCATGTTTGGCGGAAGCCACGGGGCATAGTGACAAAAATGGCTGACGTCTTCAAAAAATCGGTGAAACTTTTTCGATTTTTAATAATTTGATATAATCGGCGGTTAGTCGGTCAAATCGCCAAATCAACGCTGCGTCGGCGATGAATTGCCGAGTCGGCGATTTGGAAGACCAATCGCCATCTAAAAAATAATAATAAATAGGGAAAGGGGTTTAAACCCTTATTTGTAAGATGAATAAAAAATAAAACTTAAGCTCTAAGGGTTTTCTTTTGAGACGAGGCAGCAGCGACCAACGACTCCGGCGGCGATCAGCAGGTTCGGGATCTCAGGCGATCTCCCTATTTGGTTCTCTTCTCGTTCTTCTTTTCATTTTTTTGCTTCTTTTAGACTTAAAATATTATACTAACGTAGTATAGGTATTGGTTACTACTGAGCAACCTACCCGGCTACCCCCTACTCTAGTTAGTAATTTAGTAGCCTACTAGCCTATAGCCCTCTAGAAATTATATCATTACATAATAGCCTCTGCAACCTAGCAACCTATGATGTACATAACAGCCGGTTCATAGTATAAGTTAACAGATTTATTATATGCACAACAAATTTTATATATTATAAATATAATATATATGATTTGCACAACAAATTTATTATATGCATAACAAATTATTATATTATAAATTTATAATATATTATTATATTATATTATCATATAATATATTATTATATTATCTTATAATATAATATTATATAATATATTATAATATTATAAGCTAATATTAGATTATATTATAATATAAAATAATATATATTAGCACATTTATAATAAAATATTAATTTAAAACTTTTTTATGTATATTTCTAATTTTTTTATATTTTTTTCATAATTCTCGACTTTTCTTTGATGTTTATTGATTTTTTTTCGATTTTATCGAAATTTCCCGACTTTTCTCCTTGCCGATTTATTGCCGACTTGTCACTATGCCGCGAGGCAAGAAATCGAGAAGAAATCGTTGAGATGGATTCATGTTGGATTGTTGTTCGTTCAAGGTGATCCAACTCCTAGACCAATAGTGGCAAAGGTTTTACACACGCTGGAAAGTGATTTTGCTATTGATCTCCCACTTACAAAGCCTCCAATTGAATATGCCACCAAATACACCACACTCAATTGAGTCTTCTCCCAATAAATCAATCATCCTTCAATGATGGAACGACTTCTGATACTGAAAGTGAGACTGAGTGAAAGGAGTTTGAGACTTGAGTCTATGCTTTTTATCATCTCTATTATTTGTAAACAAACTACTTTTTTTTTATTATGCATGGCAAGAGAAGTTGGTTGAAAATTTTAGGTATTTCCTCATTTATGAAATGGTAAGGTCAGGGACTCAGTAGTTAGGAGACTCAAGACCAAGGTGAGTTTAACTCGCTATTGATATGTGTCGACCGATACAATACAGATACTCTCGCTGATAATGATACCAAAAAAATAATTATTTTAAAAAAAGAAATTAAAATATTTCTATATGGGTTGATACTGATACCAGCACAATACTGGTATCGGACTAATATCAATATCACTTTCTGGTGAAACCGACCCACATCGATGTTGGCCTATTCTTGATACCATGGTCAGAACTGACAGGGTGAACTTGATAAATATCCCGCACTAACCACAACTTAAAATCATTGACTACTTTGAACCAGACGGCGGAGATCAAGTTCGATGTATGCCATGATATGTTCATTTTCGGGATGTGGTCTACATGAAATCAAAATTTGATTGTCTAATGGTAGAGTCATGATCTCAAGATCCATTGTGGGGAAGATTGGAACGAAAAGTGATCCCCATCATCTAACTCAAAGCAGTCTGTGGGAGGTTGGTAGCAGCCCCCTACATAAATGGAAGTGACTAGTTGCACGCAATATTTGTGTGTTGTACATAGTTAAAAGAATGACCTCACATTTTTGGACCTATGCCCTGTGGAACACCATGTAAGCCGTCAGATTTAAAGGCCATGATGTGAAGATCTCTGATGCCAAACAATGGCACGAAACATGGTCTATATTATCTGTTTCAATACAGTCAAAAGCCTATCATCCCATTCAATGGTTGAGTGTTGACTCAAATGATAGAAATCATGCATGTTTCGTGCCAATCTTTCCTATCGAAGTTCTTTACATCATGGCCTTCAAATCAGACGGCTTAGATGGTCCTCCACGTGGCACAAAGTCCCAAAAATGAGAGTCTTTCTTCTTAACCATGTCCAACAACACAAATCTTGTGCGGAAGATGGCTCCCTAAATAAATTCGTATAGGTTACCTTTATTTGCGCCTACAGGATCTCTGAAAGAGCCAACGTCCAAAACCCCCTTAAAACCCATTGCCTCCTTCAAATCAGACAATGGTGATCATTATTTTGCCCTGATCTTTCAAACAATGGATTGATCTCAATACCATAAGTCAGATCTCAATACCATAAGTCAAAAACGCAGCCCAAAAGGTGGCCCTAAAATCATATGGCACATATCATGCTCAAATGTGATTTTAGGTCCATTTTTTTGGGATCTGTGGCACATGGAATCAAAAACTTACTGTCTGATGGTAAGATCATGGTCTCAAGATTCATTATGTCAAAGATTGGGGTGAAAAACGATATCTATCGTAAGGGGTTACACAAGTTTGTGCTTTCAGCGATCGTATTGTCACAAATAGAGGAACGAAGCTTTTTAGCTAAGCAAGGAAGCCATTAACGAGTGGTCAGGACGCAGGTTCGAGTTTGAAGAGCAGCAACTTTATAAATAAGAAACCAACTGTTAGATTTATATCCCATTCACCCCGCCCCCAACAATGCATGCGGGACCAACAGTGGGTAATGGCCTTAAATTCTTTTTTAAAATAGTTATATAACTTCTCGCTTCATTAATTCATGAATCAAGAATTCTCAAACTCAATCTATTAATAGAATTGGAGAAAGAAAAAAATAGATCATAGTGATTAGAGAGTACAAGTGGCTTATTTCTGACATAGCAGCCAAAATGTAACATACCATATTTATTGATATCTAGAAGCGTGAAAACGCAAGTTCGAGTAGATATGAGACCAACACCGAGCAATGGCCTTTTCAGTTTCACTTGCCCTAAAACTCTAACGAGGTTCTAGGTCAGTGATCGTTACGTCATTTACGGTCACTGTTCTTGATTGATTTGAAGATTTGCTGGACTCGATCGTGGACGAAGACTGGTCGATGTGTCTCGCGAGCACATCTGATTCCGTTCTATCACCACCGATGAAATACGCAGGCTCCGATGGCACTGGAAATGTTATAGAGTAACTGTTGAGCATTAGAACAACTGTTGACATGGTGGGTCTGTTTGCTGCATCTTCTTGGACACATAGTAGTCCCAAGTGAATGCATCTCAACACTTCATTTCTAGGGCAGGGGACCCCTATGGTTTCATCCAAAACCTCTGAAGTTGTTCCTTGGGTCCAACGCTGCCATGCCTGCCACAATTTATCACCGTGTAAACATTGAATTTAGATAAGGGACTGGTATTTGCAACTGAAGATTTAGTCTTTGCAACTTGGGTTTTTTGCACATGAAGCCTATGGAGTCCATTGAATCAGATGATCTAGATCGTTTTTCAGCCCATTTTTTCGAGTCGGGTGGGATTAGGCATTTGCGATTTTCTTACTGGGCAGCAAAAATTTTGACCCGACCCAACCCGTTGACAGAGGGATGATATCATGAAAAAAATAACTTGATAAAACTATTGGATGGTGATAATTGTTATTAAGCTACACTATAGAAGAGTGTACTCACATGGCTTAGAAGGTCAGTGGCACCGCCAGGATGTTGGAAACGAGAATTTTTTTGACCTGATACAATCTCTAAAACCAGAACACCAAAGCTAAATACATCCGATTTTGGTGAAAAAACCCCATGCCTGTAGTACTCTGGTGCCATGTATCCACTGCACACCATAAATCATATAGTGATGATTGTTTCTTCTTGAAAAATTAAATGCTTGTAAAATAAACTGTAAACAATAATACATCCATGGTAACCAGGGATTTAAAAGCCAATACATATCAGCATATCGGCCGGGTCCTAAATCGATACAACTCGGATATATCAGCTGCTACGTATCAAATTTGCTAGAAAGTAGTGAATTGCAAACTTGGGCGAATCAGCGAATTAAGTAACTATGGTTGATATATCATTGACTACCATGGAACATAATTTATGATTCCAAACACTAGATAGCAAAGAGAAAAATAGAAAAACATGCCTACTTTAAATCAATTATACGAAAACATCCCTACTTCAAACTGTTTTACGAAAATAATGCCTATGGATTTTTCGAAAAATGGTTCAACCCTAAACAATACTCGCTTTGGGTTGATCAACCACGTGGAATGTGATTTTAAAAAATATCATTTTTTTAAAACTCTTGTGCCATTTATTTGATGGGTTAAAGATAGTGTAACGCCCACCCATTCTGATGCATTGAATTTGAGCGTCTTAATTGAGTACACTTTCACCGATTGATATGGATCAGATCATGCCTAAAATTTATGGGTGGTACATCCGTACATGTTCGTCTTTGGGCAAGTTGTCGTGGCACCCGATGCCAGATGAGTACTACATGGAGCCCACAAACCGAGGAACATATTTTTACGAGAAAATGCATAGGCAATTAGGCATTAATGTTTTCCTAGAACTGTTTGAAATAGGCATGTTTTTCTAAAGAACCCAATAGCAAAAGTATAAAGAGAATATTGTAGCTACCATACCCTCTCCTCGAGGGACTTAGGTGCCACTTGCCAAGTATGGAGCCGCCATATTTGGCAAGTGGCACCTAAGCACCTCCGGTGTAGGGTAGCTAATATAATATGGACTGTATTATACAGTGCATGGTTCAAAATTTCAAATTTTCAACATTTCGGTTTCGGTCCCCACCGAAACGATTACTTAATTGAACCGAAATTTCTTTCCAAGTTTATATGGAGGGAAAATTATCGGCCGAAATTTCGGTTCAAATTTTCGGTTTTGGTCATGCTGGAAACAAAAAATGAAATCGCTATTTTGATCTTTGATACAGTGGACAATTTTTTTATAGACATTGTTTATAGAAAACTTACAGAGTCCCTGCAATGTGACTTGTGTTGCCTTGAGTTTGATCTTCAGGAAAAAGCCTTGCCAACCCAAAGTCTGAAATCTTGGGGTTCATCTCTCTGTCTAACAGTATATTGCTTACTTTCATATCCCGATGAATAATCCTAAGTTGGGAGTCCTCGTGAAGATAAAGTAACCCTCTAGCGATGCCATTAATTATCTTGTATCTTCTTTTCCAATCAAGTGTTAAGCGTTTCACCGGATCTGCCACATCCAAATGGAACATATAAATATTAATATATATGCTGCAATATATATCTTTCAAAAAATTTCTCGTGTGCAAGTAGTCACTTCCTTCTACAAAATTTATAAGGATATATAGTTGGTGGTACAAACCAAATAGAAATTTGTCAAGGCTGGTGTTGGGGAGATATTCGTAGACAAGCAGTTTCTCTTGTTCCTCTAAGCAACAACCCAATAACCTTACAAGGTTTCTATGTTGAAGCTTAGCAAGCAATACTACCTCATTCCTTAGCTCTTCTAACCCTTGTCCTGAACCTCTTGACAGCCTTTTAACTGCTATTGCTTGTCCATTTGCTAACTCTCCCTGTACAAAATCTTCCAAGTTAGTAAACATGATATTTATGTTTTACTGAGCATTTCTTAAATTGTTCAAGAGATAGAAATAAAAAACATTAATTTTGGTATTGTTTTCACGTAATTGTAAATTTGCTTAATAATGGGTCAAAGTACTTTGTTAATGTGGCCAAAAGAATAATAAAAATTATTTTTATAATAATACTAATAATAGTAATAATCCTAATAATTAGTAATAATATGATAAAAGATGACTCATTACCAAACATAAACATTCCATGAGCTTATAATTATCTTCATAGTTTATAGTTTATACTAAGACATTAGCATCCAATTACAAGAAGAATAATAAAAGTAATAATAATAATAATAACAATAATAGTAATAATACTACTACTACTAATAATAATAATAATAATAATAATAATAATAATAATGCAACCAGGTGTAGCCCTTCAAATCAAATGCTAGGTGTCTTGATCCAACTCAAAACAATACCCATTTTGGGTTGATCAACCATTGGACATATGATTTTTTTTTTTTTAAATATATTTTTTAACTTTTTTTCCCTCGGTTTGATGAGTGAAAGATAAGGTAGCTCTCAACCAACTAGGTTCATTGATTTTAGCCATCTTTGACCATATATTTAACGGTGGATATGTATCGGATAGAGCCTAAACTTTTTGGGGCATACCTGATTGTTATTATCTAAGTTGCCGTCGCACCCGATCCTTGTAATTGGTACCACGCAATGCCGAAATGGTTTGGATATAGCCCTAAACACTACACCCAGGTGTATAGTCTCAACCTTCTAATAATAATAGTAATAATTAATAATAACAAAATAAAAGATGATTAACTACCAAATATAAACTTTCCATGAGCTTATCTTCATACTAAGACATTAACATCTCCTTAGAAGTGGTTTTTTTATTCTTCGATATGAAATTTTTGTATAGACTTTCAACCTAAACTCTTGACTTGATATCTTTCACCCAAAAAAAATAAAGAAAGAGGGATGCTACTAATCCCCCAAAAAGTAGTCAATATCCCCACTAACCATAGTTGAAAACCATTGACTACTTTTAATCAGACATTCATATCATCAGACGATCAGATTTTGATTTCATGTGGCACACATCTCAAAAAGTGATCCAAGAAAAAATTCATGAGAGAAAACTAGCTCCAAAGAAATTGTTGGATCGTGTAAGGGAAATCTCAGAATATTTGGCAGAAGAATTCATAGAGAATTGTTGAGGTTGTGCCTTGAATTCTATTAGTGATACTAATTAAATAGGTTGGACTGTACACTCACCTGACCATTTTCTAAGGTTACTAAGGGCATTTTAGTATTTTTATATGGGGCGGTTACACTTTGTATTAGATATAAAGTCTTATTTTGAGTTAGGGTTCCATAAGAAGGAAACTCAATTTCGAATTGAGGGAAGTGAGGTATGAGAGATTTGTAACCCTATTTTCGCAGATTTAGAGAAAATAACTCAACATCACCCATAGACGTAGACAAATTGTCGAACCACGTAAATCTTATATTTGTGATTGTTTGTTTCTTGTTTATTTTGATTACTATAATTCTACAATAGTTTTTAAAGGGTTGTACATAAATTGAACATTAGGTAATCAGAAATTAAACATTAGAATTATCCATATTGAATCCATCCATATTGAATCCAAGGGATCTACAGAAATTAAACAGTAAAATTATTCTTAATGCCTTTAAAGGTGTTACAAAACTTCGAAGGGGTATTTTTTCTGAGTTTATAGTCGTTCATCAGTCCTTAGGTCACGTTCAGTTCAAAGTAATTTGATAATATTCATGCAATCTTATATTACCATAAGTCTAGTCTATTTTTTCACTGTTCAATTTATTGTAGCTACGCATAAAAGCATGGTATGCAGTACATGTATTTATTTTTTCACTGTTCAATTTATTGTACCGATAACGTTAAACAAAATATACCTTAGTTTGGAGAAAATAAAATACAAAAATGATTGAGTTTTGGCATCACTCTACCACTCAAAAGGAAAATTGCAAATCACATGCAGGTTTTGTATAGGCAAAGTGCAGGCAGCTGACGTGGCACAATGTGACTGACTGTCCTGATCTGCATTGCTTGGACCCCATGCATTTGCAGCCAATTGCTTCGTGCCACATCAACCTCCTACACTTTACCTCTACAAAACTTGCTTACCATATAACACTGTCCCACACTCCCACTCAAAATATCAATTGTTAGCTTTGGATCTGTGTCTAGGAGTATGATATATTACTTCTTAGGCAATATGAAGCATCAAAGATGAAAGAAAGAGAGAAAAAATTACCTTGTAAACGGGACCAAAGCCACCTTCTCCAAGCTTATTTGCAATGGAGAAGTCATTTGTTGCAGTTCTAAGTGTACCCAAGTCAAATAACAGCGATTCAGCTGCACTCTCATCATCCTCACTCTTTCTAACATCTGATCAGGTCAAAATATCAAAAGTTAAACCAAAAAAATTATAAAACAATTTCGACTAAAATAGTGAAATTTTCTTTTTTCCCTTTGAATTAGTTTTCCAACAAAGTTAGAACACAAATTTCAGGTCAAGTCGGATCGGGTGGGGCAGGTTCAGTGCATATTCAGTTCAGGTCAGGTTGTGTCAGGTGCACCATCGGGACGGGTCCAGGAATATGCCATTTTCCCATTCGGCAGTAAAATTTTGGCATGTTAACAACTTGTAATCTTAAACCCATAAATGAAGTCATTGGTTCAGGTCAAATCAGGTCGGACCGACGCTCTGGTTCAAATATTTAGAACAATCCTTCTTAAGGTTAGTAATGGCTGCATCATTTTCGGCCGACCCAATGATAGAACCCTTTTTTTATGGGCCAATCAAAGCTGCAAAATGATACATTTTTTTTACCGCATTCTTCACTACAAAAATAAGGTGTTTCAGCGGCACGTGCTGTTAAGGGCTATAGTGACAGTTTTTGGTAGCGACGGGATTAGTAGTGGCAGTTTTTTGTTAATAGCGGCAGTTTTTGGCTGCCAGTAATAGTCTTATTTTTTGTTGTGCTTATAGACCATTGGATACATATTCAATAGTGAAAAATATTGGTCAAATTATTTATGGCAACTCTTTTCTAAAATGTACTTTTTATGGGAAAATTGTTAATTGAAATTTTCACCCAAATACTTGGGTCCTATTTGGCAATCCATGCCCAAAAAGCACTTTCTAAGAAAGAAAATGTTCGATGAAAATGACATTTTACTCAAAGATATGACCACCACTAACTGAAAATGGTGTTATATCGAGAAGTTGCCCAATGTTTCTTCTCAGACAACCCCATTTTCAACATGTAGACTTTTTTGGGAAGTAGTATTTGAGAAGTACCATGTAAACCACCTCTTGACAGCACCTGAAAAGTGATTTTTGGAGAAGGTTTGCCAAACATAATGTGACATCACGAAAAATTTCGATTTTCGAATAGGTCCAACTCGGTATGCATGTCCGACAGGTCACATAGCTAACAGTATAAATTTTGAGAGTAAATTAAATTATAAGAATGTGTCTCGAGTGAAAAAGGAGTTAGAATATGAGCCGTTAGATGAAGTACCATACACTGACATGCGGTGTATCGGCTTAACACCCGAAAAGAGTCATTGAGTATAAAGTCAAATGGATAAGATATATCCATTTGCTTTGTTTGTCTTGAGAAAATAGAAAAGAAAGAAAGCTTAAGCCTCCTGCCACCTTTCTCTTGTGATTCAACTGTGTTGATCGCAACATATATGATAAGGAGAGTGAAGAGTTGTGTCCGTTGAAGTGGAGCTTTCTTCGTAGGCTTCGTTTCGCTTCAATTGCTAGAAAGATCGATTAATTTCACTCCGAAAAACCCTCAGTGGCAATGATTCTTGAAAAGCGAGTGATTGATCAAAGGAAGGTAAACAAGATGTGTTGATTATGTTGTGTAGAGTTATGTTAAGCTTTAGTATGGATGTGGGTAAAATTTATAACTATAGGATGAAGATTTGGGGAAAAACGAGTCAAGGAAAAAGAAACCCGCAAGGCTGAGAAGTCTGTCAAAATCGATCGATCAAAATAAGAACTGATCGATCGATTTTGACAAGACAAAAATATGTGAGTTTTCTGAAGAAATCGATCGATCGAATTGAAATTCGATTGATCAATTTGAAAAATCGATCAATTTATGAATCAATTGATCAATTTGAAGACCAATCGATTAATTTGTAAACCGATCGATCGGATTTTGATATGAAGATGTGTGAGTTTCTGAGGAAATCGATCAATCAATTTGTGAACCAATCGATCGGTTTGTGAACCGATCGATCGAGTGTGACTAAGTAGAGAAATAGAGATGTGTGTATTTTTCTGTTTTTGAGGAAATGACTCGAGGAGACTTTAGGGCTTCCCATTTTTCATCACTTTTGACGTATAGGATATAATTTGATATGTTCTAGGCTGTGATCAAGGAGAAGTGATAGGAATATTGTCTTGAGAAGAAGAGATATTATTTTGACTTCGAGTTGAGATAGGGAAAATCTCATAACATGTGCATTTGATACAACTAGCATGGATATTGTGATATGATAAAAGTATGTAAATTATGAATTTTGTCATCTAATGCGCATGAGCTTTGTATATGGATTCAAACATGAGAATGCGTATGTGTGTGTGAACTACGTAAGATGTGTACATGTGTATGTGAACTTCGAGATTTTCAAACTCCAAATCTAGCTATAAAATATCACATTTCACAGTGATAAACTCTAAATTAGACTTCGCATTTTGATTTAATGTTCACGTGAAACGAATCCCTTGTGCTCCGGGACGGGGGGATATCCGTTCATTTTTTACCGATTTGTGGTAAATTTTATTCTTCACAAGTATCCCTCATACGAAGGTGTTTGAGCATCATGAAAATAATTTATTGAACGACGATAGTTGAGATTCTCATCGATATATGTGTGACTCTCAATGTTATATATGTTTGATATTGTATTTAAGTGAGCAGTTTAAACTTTCTTGTGTTATGTGAAAAGATTTAGAAATCATACGATCAAACTTTGAAATTTGTTTTTAAGATCAGTTTTAATTAGATTCAATTACTCTTTAAATTGTAAGTCTTTAAATCATAAGCATGTTCGATATATATGTGATGTGATAATAAGCATGTTATTAATGTTTTTCTTATTGAGCTTAGACTCTTAGTTCACCCTTCGACTATACATCACAGGCACAGGCATAGATACAGGTATCGAGGATCTTGAGCTTGAGGATTCTGAGTATGTTCTGGAGGAGGAATCAGAGCCTCCGTCAGAGGAGTTTTTCCCTTAGGAGAGTTTGGGTGTGCACTTGTGAGATTTTGTGAGATTAGGCCTTGGTACGTCCAGCCACTCTATTTTAGACCTATAAACATGTAATTAAATTTTGGATTATTATTTTATGAATCATTGTGTTGGTGATGGTTGCCCATCACCGATGGTTCTTTTCGGTTCTTTGTCCATGTGTCTGGCATGAAATAGAAAGTAATGAATTTGAGTTTTTTTTACCGACTGCTTTCTTCACTCTCTTCCTCCGCCATAAACAAATGCAAACGGTGGAGATCAGTACTAACGATATCACTACCACCACAATGGTGATAATAAGCACCGCACTTGACGAATTCTCTCCATTTCCTGAAATGAAGTGAAATGTAGAAACTAGGTCAAATTAATGCTTATGAAAGTCAACAAAATAAGCGGACCTACAAAGCCGACTATGAAAAAATGAGATAAGATTATGATTATGAAAAAATGAGATAAGATTTCGATGATTATGAAAAAATGAGATAAGATTAAGATGATGATGATGAAAAGTATGAAGCCTTGGAGTTGGTAGTATGTCAAAAACCGAACCAAACAACAAATTGGCAAGGACACCAGTCTGGTCAGTTCGGGTTGAATCTTGTTCAACTAGAATGTTTCAATAAAAAATGAAAAATAAGATAAATGAGTCTATTTATGAAACTTGTATCTATATTGCATACATTTTAGATGTGGATCCGACTCTCTTGCCTGTCATGTAAACACAAAATCGGTGTGTTTAAAAGATCTTAAACACAAAATTGGAATCAGTTCAGTTTTTTTTTCGGTTTTGATCCGATTTCGGTTCAATTAATTGTGCTGTTTTTTTAATTGGTTTAGATTTTTGGTATTAAAACTTGCACGTGGGGCTGTCAATGGGTCGGGTCGACCTGATACCCGGCCCGACCTTGATAGTTTACCAGGTCGAGTACAAAGAGTTGACTTGTTCAATCGGGTTGGGCATGAGACATCCGACCCGACCTTCGAATCAGGTTAGGCCAATCAGAAGGTTTTGTTTGCACTACAAAAAGTAAGACTATTGGCGGTACCCATAAACTGCCGCTATTAAAAAAAACACTGCCGCTAATAGTCTTAATAGTTTTTTGGTTATAAAAACTGCCGCTAATAATCTTATTTTTTGTAGTGTTGGTCGAGTCGTCTACTTGTCTAAGATCGGCACTACAAAAAATAAGACTATTAGTGGCAGTTTTTTAGAGCAAAAAACTGCCTCTATTAATAAAAAAAACTTATAAAGACTATTAGCAGCAAGGATATTAGCGGCAGTTTTTTATTAATAGCGGCAGTTTTTGGCTGCCGCTAATAGTCTTAATTTTTGTAGTGTGGGTTGACCCAACCCAGTATTTTATTGGTAAAAATTATATAAAACAAGGATTTTACCGCATCCGATCAAGTTTTCGGGTTTAATTTATAAGTTCATGTTACTCTCAGGTACGATAGCTAATTTTTAGTAAAATTAAGATTAAAATAATTAAATTTAATTAATTAAACGAATAGTTAGGACGATACATTGCACACATAAGCTAGGCCAATGGCCAAAAATCACTTTTATCACTTGCACCATCATATATCCATCATAAGCTATTGCTAGGCCAATGGCCACATCAAGGTGCCATTAAATAAAATCATAATAACCTAAACTAAAATAACTAAATATAGTCTTTTAATTCTTCAAAAAATAAAAAAAGCAACTCTTTAAAGTTTGAAATAAAAAAGAACATTAATATAGAAAAATAATTTATTTCAATTTCTATTACACGATTATATAATATCGGGCTTCAGTTGGTCGCGCACATGAATAGGTCAACAATCTAAAGAACCACACGCAACCTAAATAAACCATCCATTTTGCTATAGATCCAAGCCCCATAACTTGGATTCTTAGTCAAGATTATGGTTCAAAATATCGGTTTCGGAAAAGTCCGATATAAAAACATAAAATTTTTCGGGACATTTGTATAAGCCTTGAAAATATGGGCCAATAATTTCAAGAAGTACTGTGCAAGTTTGAAATTTTTATGCCTGAACTGTTTTTGTTTTTTTAATAAAATTTCAATGATAAAAACTTCAAATTATCAGCTGAAATTTGAAGTTTTCGATCAAAATATTGGTTTGGGTGGAGGCAGTGAGACTGATATTTTACCCGCTATTTTGATCCTTTGTCAAGTTCTCATCAATCCAATGGTTATAAAATTGCTTGTTCAACCAATTGGACCCTACTTGGAAGTTGGAACACAAGACACCATAACAAAACAGCTAAGTCTAGAATGAGTGGACCCACAACTAGCGCACCGCGTGGGCACACCCTCAAGACTTAAAAAGAGCACAGGCCTTAAAGTCGTTTAGATTTCCATCTTTCACCGTTGACTGGATGAGATCAGTGTCCTTGTAACTGACCCCTCTTTCAAAGGACCAAAGCATTCAAAGTCAACAATTCCTTAGTCCTAACGTCCCCCACACTCAATCCTTGATTTGACGGTTGATCTGCTATCTATGGATCTGAGGAAGCCCCCAACTTTGTTTTTCTTGGCCAAAAGTGAATTGAGGGTGAAGTCCAGATATCGGGTGGTACAAATCCATTTCTAATATGCCACTTGTATATAACACAGATAATGGCAAGCAAACGTATTTTTTAAGTCACTTTTTTGAAATTTATGCCATATGAAATCAGAAATTTATCCTTTATTTGTACCAAGGATCAAAATTTTGATTTCAATATCGGTTCGGGGCTTACTTAAATCATAATTTTGACCGAAATTTTGAAGAATAATCCATAATTTTGGTGCCCAAATATATATAACCCAAATTTTTTACTAGGCAAAATATCGGCCGATAATTTGCTTGGTCGAAAATTTGGCTGATAATTTGGAGATTTCGTTTCGGCTACCACCAAAACCGATGTGTTTTGATCGAAATCTTCAAATTTCGGCCGAAATTTTTATCCACGTTTCATACCACCACTAGTGAACCACCACTGCGTGGCATTATTTGCACTTGTTTTTCTTGTGAAGAGCACACATTCTTTCATCATAAAAAATTATTGACCATCTTGAATTATTTGCACCCATTGCTCATGAGAAGAGCACACGTTCTTCCACCATAAAAAATGTTGACTGTCTTGAATCAAGCGATCGAGATCGTTTTTTGTCCCAATCTTCCACATAGTAGATCTTAAGATCATGGCACACCTATCAGACAGCCACATGTTGATTCCAAGTGACACACATCCCAAAATTGGGCGTGGCCATGGACGTAGGGTATCAAAAATCGGCCGATACAGATACGTATCGGTGTCTCGGTAAATCAATACTCATCGGCTCCAATACATATCGAGTATCCAATTCGGTATCAGTATTGGCCGATACGGGCCCGTATCAGCCGATATGTATCGGATATTGACCAATTTTTGTATATAATTTTTGTTTTAAACCCACCGATATGTATCGATATCGGCTGAAACGTGTTGGCCGATTTGTATGGCTCCTCCATTGACCGATACCTGATTCGGGTACCCGATTTGACTCCTAGCATGGGAGCAACTATCAGACGGTAACTTTTGGAGATGTGTGTCACGTGGAATCAACATGTCACGGTCTGATAGGTATGTGATGTTCTCAAGGTCTATTGTGTGTAAGATTGGGATGAAAAATGATTTCCATCGGTTGTTTCAAAGCAATCGACGATTTTTTATGGTGGAAAGGTGTGTGCTCTTCACAGGAAAAACCGGTGGAAATAAATGTCACCCATACGAAAAAAGCGATAAATTTTGAGGATTTTGGGAAAAAAGTTTAAAAATATTAATTATTATAAAAACTAATAATTATATATGTTGTGACCAAACACAGGTTTTAAATCGGAAAAAGACTTTTTTGTGGAAAAAAAGGGGTTTAAAACGAGTTTTTCATTGACAAAAAAATAGAAGTTTTTCAAAAATGAAGTTTTTCCACATTTTTTTCGTTTTTTTTTTAAATGCATTTTTGTTCACCATGGTTCCAGTATCCATTGTGTGGAAGATTATGACAAAAACAGATTTTTATCATCTAATTCAAAGAAATCAATAATTTTCCAGCAAAAGGTTACATTAGTAATCCAGTAGGCCGGAGTAGAGCTACTCCAATTTTAAAGAGAGGCACTTCTTGCACATACAAAGTTGGCCCAAACATATGATCTAAAAGGACTCACATATTTTGGAACATGCACTATTTACGTGGAAGAACCATCTAAGTCATTTAATTTGAAGGTCATGATTCAATGATCTTTAGTATAAAAATTGGCACAAAAGACGGTTTCTTTTCAAATCACTCAATGCAATCAAAGGCCATCATCATTGTGTTGAACAAGGGGGGGGGGGCAAGGGGCAGGGCTGCAACAAAGCCAAGCCAGCTCAATAATTCGGCTTGGCTCAACTCAAAATTGAGAACTGTTACACTCTTGAGCTCGGCTCGGGAGCTAGAGCCAAGCTTTCTATTTGAAACTCGGTTGAAGTAGAGTCGATCTAGAGCTAGCTAAGCCTATAAACCTCAGCTCAATCCAGCTCGACTTGATTAATATTATATAATATTTTTATATATAATAAAATACTTTATATATAATATATTATATATAATTTTATAATTTTTAAATTACTTTTTATCCTTATAATAAGACTCCTCTAATAATTACCTTATAAATAAATATATAATTTTCTATTAAAGTTTGCGCTCTCTCTTTTATTTCTCCTATCAGATCTCTTTCTCACTCTCTATGCGTGCTCAACCATTAAAGCTCTTTTTAAGACCTAGGATCAGCACTAATGCTGCCAAGGGCAACAACACTACATCTCAATACTTTTTTTTTATGAATATCATTGAGGTTGATGGGCCCTCACCCTATCCTTAGAAAAAAGCATCGCAATACAATTAAAATCCGCTATAAAGCAGTAGAAAAAACATACTAAGAGAAACCCAAGGATCAAAGAGGGAGAACTTGGGCATCACCCTCACCCAGACCCAGGGACTACATCTCAATACTTAGTAACGCTATTACGCTAATATGAAATTTGGGCGTTTAGTTGACATTTAATACATTAAATTCATACACCTTGTTCTCTAATAGGTTCATCACCATTTCAATCGATCCTCTAAATTCAAAAACGACTAAAGGATTAAAAAAGATTTGGGCTTTCTTGTATTAAATTTTATTAAAACTTTCTCTATTTGAAAAAAAAAGATCAGGATAAAAAAAATATTAAGGAAGAAGAAGTTCCTAGTAAACCTTATGTGGCTCGAAGCTCGGCTCAGCTCGAGATCGACAGAGCCGAGTTAGAGCTCAGAATTTTCAGGCTCGAAGGTAGAGCTCAGCTCGGCCAGACTCGAGCTCGGTAGAACCGAGCCATGTTCCTGCTAGGCTATGGTCCACTGTTCTAAAGGGGGTTATTCACAAAGTGAGAATAGAGCAAAGAAAGTGCTACTTGGGTTACCTTCCAAAGAAGTTCCATTAACTGGTGGAGGAGGAGGAGGCTCTGCAGCCAGCTGCGGCGGTGGCGCGACTACGGATGGCGGTGGGGCGCTCGATGCTTCAAAGAAAGGATATATCTCATACCTAATGTTACAACTAAAAGTGCTAATACCTGCTCCTTGTTTACTATCACAACAAATAGGTATTCGACCTATTAGATTTTCTAAACATGATGAGCAGTCACGACTTGATAGATCTCTCGTGCATTGTACCAAACCATATATGGTACTGAAATCCGTGAAATCAGTCACATCTGTCTGGAACTTAGACTCATCGGACGCCGCCCTATCTCTGAGGCTCCTCATCAGAGATCCTAATTGCCGATTAAAAAGAGCCGGATCCGTAACGTTATTTACGTTCCATGCCTCAAACAGTATGGAGGAATTGGCCCTAGAGAAGAAGCTCTGGTTCGAGTAGCGCAGTAAGCAATTATCGTGTCGGATTACGGCGTCCTTTCTGTTTGGACATTGCCGGAAAATCTCGACCATCGAGGTATTAAGGCAGGTCCGGCAATCTTGATCAGAGTGGCCCGGGGTGCACTGCGAGAGGATGTGTACGCTGTCGGGGTTTTGGCCCAAGGTGGTGTTGTAGAAGCCGGTGGGGAGAGTGTTGTTGATTAGAGATGAGAGGAGGAGGTTGAGATTAGTGTGGAATTGGTCATTTGAAGTGTAATTTGAAGGGCCATCACACCAAGTTCGGGCTTTAATGTGTGTTTGAAAGAGTAGGAGACAAGTGAAGACAAGTAGATGAATAGGCTTTGGGAACAACATATTTTGGTTAGCTGAAATAGATTAATACGGGAAGGAAGTAGGAAGAATTTGGAATAATGGTTAACTACAAGAAGAGGGAGAAGATATATGAATCCGTCTGTTCTCCTGTTAGCTAATATTGAAATTTAGTTTTAGTTGACTCGGTCAAGGGTCAAAGAGGGGACTTTATATAACGCAACCCACCCGTTCATGACAAGATTTTGGAATGTATGGGTCGGTATTCGGGATGTCTGCCACGTGGAGTTACCATTCCAAACTAATGTTTTGTCTATTTTTATTGGATGAAAATATCCTTTTAACTAAAAGTACGTTTTCATTATTTTAAGTTTTAAGTTAGATAGATCGGTCTCATATGAAACATCCATATATATTGCACTATCATACGAGACTATGACTAATTAGTCTCGTTTACATGATCGATCGGTTGGCTGCGTTCTTCTACGAGACCAATCGCTCGCCTACCAGAATGATTGGCCTCAATTAAAAGTAAATTCTTATTTACTTTTAGTTAAAAGGTTATTTTGCCTCTTAAAAGTAGATAAAAAGGCACATATACATTTAAATAAAAAGTTATTTCACCTCTTAAAAGTAGATAAAAGAGTTATAGGGTTGTAAGCTCTGGGATCGTCATCACCTACAACCCCATAACAAAACAACAATCCTCCTATATCTAATTCTACAATAACAAAAATCATCTCTATCGAGAATAACAAGACCAACAATATGATTCGGAAGATCACAAATATGAGGAAAAGTAATGCACTGTGTGTTAGACGAAACTAATCTTGCTAGCCCGTCCGCAATACTATCGACCTCCCTAAAGCACTGATGAACCTCCCAACATTCACCGTGAAGAAACTCCAAAATTTGATCGATTACCACAACAATATTCCAAGGAATAGTCTCGCCAGATAAGGCCTTAACCATCAGCAGGGAATCGGTTTCAATAATTATTCTTTTATGCATGAATTTAGCTAATATAACCTCATCTAAGATAGCACAAGCCTCATCCTCATTGTTAGATAATCGGCCATAAAAATTACTAAACGCAATGATAAAGCCTCTTGTTTCATCCCTAATAATCCCACCTCCTCCAGCTGCACCCGAATTACCCAAGGACGAACCATCTGTATTAAGTTTGATACAATTCCTGCAAGGAAAACTCCAAGTGATGACAAGCACACTAAGATTCTTTTTAATCGCCAAAGGAATATTGAGACAAGTCAACGCTTCAGAACCAATGGAAGTGTTATTCCCTGTAGGTTTAATAAAAGCATTAAAATCCAACAACCAGCCACCCACTTTCTAATAAATAGCATCAACAGAAATTGATTTACTATCAAAATGAGTCGCATTACGACACAACCAAATTTTCCATCAAAGAATCACTAGGATTAACCCACAAATAATCCCAAACTGTGATTTAGGATTTTTGTTCAAACTGCTTAATCTGACAATTACCGACTGGTGGCCATGATAAAGTATATTGCAAAGGTTAGACAATCGTTTCCATATCGAGGAAGTTACACTACAAGAAACAAACAAGTGATGAGTAGTCTCAATCTCTGTCAAACATAAAAAACATCTAGAGACAATTGGGATTCCAATCTATCTAATATTACCATCCGTTGCCACACTGTCCTGAAGCATCTTCTACGAGAATAATTTGATTTTAGTCAGGGCTATAGAATGCTAGAGCCTAGACCAAAACCAAAGGGGTTCAATTCCTTCTTTTCCCTAACAAAGTTTCAGGAAGATTTAAAGATAAATACGTCACTTTTATGAAATTTTTAGATGATCTTATCTTATCGTTGAGTGAAAAAATTATAGTTTCAAATCTTTTGATGCATTTGATCTAGAAAAAAGGCTATAGGACAATCAATAGAGGGATAGTTAAGTGTTAAATCACCAAGGACGCAATTCTCAATCCAATGGACCTTAAAAACTGAAAGGAAGAATTCTTGCCCACCCGCCATTTACAAGATTTATAGCATTCTTATTCTTCATTCAAATGTTCTTCCAAATATATGAATCACCAAAATGTGGCTGCACAAACCAGAAGCTCTTGTTCTTAATAAACAACCCCTCAACATAGGATGCCCATATAGACTTCCCTTGGATAACCTTCCATGCCGATTTCATCATCCCCGTATCATTAATATCTCTCAACCTTCTCACTCTAACTCCGCCTTCCTCGCAAGTCATCGCAATATCACTTAATTTCTTCCAATGATATTTGATTTTGTCATCCAAAGTATCCCAAAAGCAGTTAGCGAAATACTTTTCAATATGATCAATAGTACCTTTCAAAATAGGTAAAATGGATTAGGGTTGAGCTAAGGACTTGCTTGAGCAAAACCAACTTGCCACCATCCGATAGAAATTTAGCTTTCCACCTATTAACCCGCTTAAGAATCTTATTAGCAAGGCCCACACAATTCAATCTTTTGAGACGCTCATTGAAAAGAGGGACCCCAAATAGTTCGCAGGAAGAAGCCCATGATTGAACCCCAAAATATCCTTAATCATTTAAAATCGTGCATGAGGAGAGTCCTTTCGAGCGAAAAAACTACTCTTATCCACATGATAACTCCATATGAGACACATCACAGGAAGATTGATCGGACTTCGCAATGTGAAATTAACCGATGCACCCCTCTGGTGCTCGGGTCAGGTGCTTTATACCAACTAGGGCTGTCAACGGGCCGAGCTTCAACCTGGGCCTGGCCCGAATGAGCCGGGTTCGCGCCCAAGTTTTTTAGGTATTTAATAAACGGGCTGGGCCCGGCTCGGATAAAAAACGGGTTCGGATTCGATCTGCTACATGTAAGGCTTGGCCCGGCACAGCCCCGTAAAATGAGCTCCTTATTAAAAAAAAAAATTCTTAAAAAATATTAGAAGCTAGGCTCAAACCTGGCCTAGCCCGACCCGAATAGCTAATCAGACCAAGTTCGAGTCACAACATTTCAAAAACAGGCTAGGCCCAGCCCGATTAGCGATCGGGCCAGGTTCGGGCCTACAATTTATCTTTTAAAAAAATCAGCCGAGTGGAAAACCCGGCCCGGCCCGTTGACAGCCCTAGTACCAACTCATTTAATAAGAGAAAATTGCAAACAACGGGCAGGTTTGGCATAAGCAAAGTACAAGCAGCTAACATGATGTGACGTGACTGCCTGGCCATGCCTTTTGACCAGAAAAAAATAGTATGTTGCTTAAAAGCCTATCTTTTAACTTTTTAAACACGTTTTCTTTCTAGAATTTAAGGATGCCATAAAAGGGGAAGCTTTTTTCCTTCACCACACGCGTTTTGATCCTAAGTCACGGATGGGAACAGGCACGAGCACTTGGTAACACTTGGTGATCTCAACGGGTAGAGTTGACCCAATACCTGCCCCGTCCGACGCGAAATTTTTATATGGGCGTGCACATAAACTTGACCCAATGGATTGGGTCGGGCATGAGGCAACCTCTCCGACCTTTGGGTGGGGTTGGCTCAGGTTGATTAAGAGGTCTGATCGGGTCAGGTCAGGCAAAAAATGAGTCAGGTCGCCGACCCGATATTTTATATAGAAGATCATGAAAAATATGAGGTTTTTATTGGGTTAGGTTAGGTTTTCAGATTGGGCTTCAGGTCGGGTCTATCACACACTCTCAACCTGCCAAGTTGGGTCAGGCATATACCATTTTCTCGTTTGGTAGAAAAATTTTTGCCCCACCATACCCGCCCGTTGACATCCCTAGTAACACGTGCAGATCTAGAGGATCATAAACATTATGAATAGGGTACCATTATACTCACCCCAAAAGACTGCCTTCTCACCCCATCTATACCAGCCGGCATGCATTGGCAGCCTTTGAATCAAATGATGGAGATCGTTTTTCGTCTCTATCTTTCGCACAATGGATATATAGATCATTGAAATATCATCAAACGGTCAATTTTTTATTATATGTAGCACATATCTCAAAAATACCCTAAAATCATGCTTGAATGTGATGAGTGTCATATAATTTGAGGATCACAATTTTGAGATGTGTGCTACGTGTAATTAAAAACTAATTGTCAGATGGTAGGCTCATGATCTATAGATCAATTGTGCAAAAGATGGGGATGAGAAACAATCTCTACCATTTGATTCAAAAATGCTTAATGCATGCCCGTTGGAAGAGGTGGGGTGCGAAAGCAATCTTTTGGGGTGAGTATAACTGTACCCTTGTGAATATCTCAAATTCCACACACACAGCACAGTCCTCTCCAAAGATATAGGTCTATGACAAACCTAATTTTAGGTTAGGTGCCACATGTCTTTGAATAGGTGTGGCAGTGGGCCTGCTACGCTGCTCGGCCCGTTAGGTCCAGCCCGCATTAAAGCAAGATTGGGCTTTATCTTGATCATAAAGCCCGCGGACCATGATTGGAATAACAGTTTAAGCCTGATGATTAATCAGGTGGAGCTCAGGCCTAAAACCCTAAGCCTGTCGAAGCTTTTCATTTAAAATAGCCTCCTATTCCCATCTCCCGCCATTCATCTAATCTAATAATTATAATCTCAAATTTCCAATAACAAATCACATTCTCAATAAAAAACGATTTTGAAGATTCACTAAAAAAAAAGGATTCCTACGATTTTAAAAGGATAAAAGGACTAAGGAGCTTCCTTATTGCCCCTCCCATCATCTCATTTGTTAGACTCATCTATGTATAAACGGGCCGAGCTCAACCATGGGCCCGGGCTTGGAATCATAAGCCCGCCATAGGCCCGGGCTTGGCATAGGCAAGTTCAAACTTTTCAAGTCAAGCTTGGGTATACTTGAGCCCGGCCTTTGACAAGGCTCTCATTGGACCGAGATGGCTTGAATTTCTGCCCAAACCCTACCCAGATATAGCAGGCTTTGTAGGTCTATAAGCCTATATCAGACCCCAATCCGGTCTAAGCATATGATTCGGCCCAAGTTAAATTAGGCTGAGCTTGGACTAGGTACCCCAACACCCGGCTCGGCCCTAGCCAGGTCTTTATATGTAAATATATAATATAAAATTATATATGATAAATATATTAGATAATAGGTCTTAATCAAGAGTATTTTTCGAAATCTCTTGATCTAACTATAAGAATTGGTGAGATTCCTCATCAACTTTGGGTATTAATAAAATCTGTGTTCTAATCATTTAAATTTCCAAAAACTACTTATCAGATATATCAAAAATACCATATATATTAATTTAGTAATCAATATCTCATTTTTTCACACTAATAATTTTAATAACGACACATATACCGAGTGGCTGAAAAACATTTAATCGTTCGATTTACAGTCAAAGAGCCATCTGTGCAGTCAATTCGCAGTTATTGTGCGGTCAATGCGCGGTCAACATATGGTCAGTGTGATTAAAGTGCGATTACCGCACAATTGACATGCGATCAAAGTACGGTTCAAAATTTCTGAACTTTGCATATTTTTATCAACACGTGGTCAAAGTAGGAAGAAAGTGTGGTTACCGCGCGTTTGACATGTAGTGAAAGTGCGGTTCAAATTTCCTTAATTTTTATATTTTTTATTTAAAATATTTTTACAATTTTCATCTTTTTGATTTTTGTATTTTACCAGATCTTTTTCAAGCCGATCTAATCTTGGACCCCAAGTTGCTCAAACACTACGGCTAATTTAGCAAATGTGCTCCTGACCTAAGAGCGAGCGGTTGACTGTGTAAAGTGCAGTTACTATTCAGTAAAATTGCAGTTATCGCGTTGGTAAAGTACAGTAACCGTGCGGTTGAAGTGTGGTTATCACGCGGCAGTAACTGTGAAATGAGCAATTAATAATATTTTGGTATTTCACATTTTAACAAGTAATTATTGAAAATTTAAACGAATTTCACTAATGCCTAAAGTTAATCATGGATCTAGCCGTTTCCCATAGTTAGATAAGGGACCTTCCAAGAAGCCCTTTAATCGAAAGTGTATTTTACTAAAATGCCTTGTGCCAAAAGTTTAACCTTTGTGGGCATTTTAGTCAAATGCCTCTGTGGAGCTGAGCCAATTGTGGTGTTCAGTCTTAGAGATATGGTGGTTGGGTTAATGTTTTTAAATATAAGCCCTATTCGATAAATATGCCGATATATATCCGATTTTGCCCCATCCGATATGATATCCAACCCGGATTTGATATGGGTCACATAATGGGTTAAATAGGTCAAATATCAGCCCATATCGCACTACAAAAATAGATTATTAGCGATAATTTTTTGGAGCAAAAAACTGTCGCTATTAACAAAAAACTATTAAAAGATTATTAGTGGCAATGATATTAGCGGCAGTTTTTTGTTAATAGCGGCAGTTTTTGGTTGCCGCTAATAATCTTTTTTTTGTAGTGTCGGGTCATATCAGTCAATATGAACCGGATGCCCTTGTGGCAAAAGGAAATTATTTTAAATTTTTTAATAGTTTAAAAATAGAAAAAAGTCCATTAATATCGTTGGCCGATACATATATGATATTATCCGATACGGATTGGCCTAGGACTCGACCAACGCGTTATCGCAAGATAATAATTTATGCAGCAAAATAGAATTTATACCTCGACCGTTGATTGTTGCGCTGATGATGATGAACAAGTGAACTAATGTACAAACCAGTTCATTTTCTTTAAGAAAATTCATGTCGCCTCGATTATTCTATCGGCACACAGGGTTAGCAGCACGCTACCTCCAAGATACAACAGCTCACCACCATCGGATCTTCCCTTGAGCACAGAAGGCAGATCTCACACCACACACGGTTGATTGCTCAGAAAAATAAAACAAAATAAATATATGAAAGAAAAAGAAGAGAAAACAGCTCTAATTTTCGATTATTTGTTTTGGTTGCAAAAGAGGTCTTTCATAGGCCGAAATTCGATCGTTCAGATTTAATGATAGATAAATAGCGTTTTCAATGAAAATGTCACAAAGTTTAATACACAGTCATTTATCACGGAGAATACCAACAATCAAAATTAAATGTGATGTTTTTCAATTGGAGCTGGTAAAAATTTCCTTTGTCTAGTTGGGCACTAAATCCTGGATTTGCACCCACTTTCCCCCTCTGCTCGCGATACGCGCGTGCACACATGCTCAATTAATCAGTTTTCGGATCAACACTCCCAGGTTGGACTGACCCGTGCGCGCGTGATGACCATCTCTACTGATTACTCAAATCAATAGGTGAGGGACTATATATAAGCACAAACAAGTGTTTGGCGGTTTCAATGTGAGACTAAAATAAGTAAGCTACTCTTGAGTAGTAGCAAAATAACAGAAAATCTAAAATTTTAAAATACACCAATAATCTCCCCTTTTTTAAAATTTTAAAATTTCTGAGCAAACTGGAACATCCATGCTTAAGTAAAGGTATACATAGTAGACTTGAACATTTACATAGTCTAGGACACTTGTCCTGTAACATCCCCAAATTTCGAACCCGTATGCACCGACTAATTGCGCGTGCCAAGGATGACACACTGTGCTCGTGTGCAACCTAGAGGCAAAATTTTGGAAAAAGAATGGTTGTTAAGTAATTAACACTAGTTGGACTAATTGAGCCGACTATTTGGGCCAACTATATTAGGCTGACTAATTGGGCCTTAATTAGGACCTTTAGACATATAATAATTACTTACATGGGTGTATGGACTACATGCCTTAGTTTGATTGAGTTAGTACACACAAGTTGGTGTGCAAGCTTCACACCAAGCCTAAGTCCTTGGGTAAGAACTAAAACACCCAAGTGGTGTGTGTATGCTTCACAATGAGGCAAGCCTCTTAGTTAAATGGGGAGGCTGCTCATACACGCCTCTTTCATTTCATAGGCTTTGAGAAAGAGAAAAGAGAGAAAGGAAGAGAATCTAAACTTCCTTTGTCTCCCATCTTTCACGTGTGATCCAATCGTGTGATAGCGCCATATACGATAAGGAGAGTGAAGATTTGTGTGCGTTGAAGTGGAGCATCGATTGTAGTAGGCTTCGTTTCGACTCAATCGCGGGAGGAATCGACTAATTTCATTCTGAAACCCTCCGTAGCCACGATTCTCAAAAAAGCGCATGATCAATCGAAGGAAGGTAAGCAAGAAGTGTTTATTAGGTTATATTTAGCTAAGTTAAGCTTTAGAAAAAGTACGGGTAAAGTTAAAAAGCATATGGTGAAGATTTAGAAAAAAAACGAGTCAGGGAAGAAGGAGCCCGTGTGGTTGAGAATCTATCAAAATCGATCAATCGAATTCGATGGATCGATTTTGACAGGACAGAGATGTGAAGAAATTTTGAAGAAATCGATCGATCGATTTTGGAGACCGATCGATCGGATTGTAACACAGAGATATGTGAGTTTTCTGAAGAAACCGATAGGTCGAATTGGGTTTCGATCGATCGATTCTGAAAACCGATCGATCGAATTGGGATTCCATCGATCGATTTGGTCAGTTTCTGAGAGTTTTTCTGTTTTTGAGGAAAGGATTCGGGGAGACTTTAGGGATTCATGTTGTTCATCATTTTTTACATATAGAATATGAATTGATGTATTCTAGGTTGTGATCAAGAGGACGTGATAGGAATGTCACCTTGAGAAGAGAAAGGGTTCGTTTCGGCTTCAAGTTGAGGTAAGGAAAATTCAACGTCCATTTGCACTTTTTATTTTGATTCATAGATGTCTTTGATATTTGTTTCATTTCGCTTCTTGACTCGTATCTAGTATGATATTTGTTTGTTCTTCTTCTCGATTTGTAGTTCGTACGATGTGTGTTTCGTTTTGTTTCTTGACTTATAGTATCTAAGATGTTTGCTTCGTTTTGCCTCTCGACTCATTGCTAGAATGATATTCGTTCTACTTGTTTCTGACTTGTAACTCAGAAGACATTAGTTTAATTATAGAAGAAAATGGTTTCTAGACTTGTGACAATTTGCATGTATGTGACAATCTGCATGTTCATCATGAAAGCTTTGGAAAATAAATTTTGCATGTAAGTCTTGTGTTGTGCATATGAAATTGAGATTTTTCTGTGAGTTATTAAGTGAGTATTATGTGTTAGTATATGCATTCGATTTAAGGTTTAATGTAGATAAATACCCTACAGACGCGACGGGATATCCGTGACTGACTCGATGGGATATCCGTGACCGGTACAACGGGATATCCATATAATTCTACCGGCCAACAGTAATTTCGCTTCGCCAAGTATCCCTCATAACGCAAGGGCATGGGCAATTTCCACAAGTGTTCAATTGAGAGGCAATGGTTAGGGATTCCCATCGAAAAATTTGTGGCTCTCAGTGCTATATATGCTTGAGATTGTATTTAAATGATCAGTTTAAGTTTTATTTGTGTTAGGGGAAAAGATTTAGAAATCATGTGAACACCTTTGAAATTTACATTCAAGATCAGTTTTGCTTAAATTCAAATGTCTTTAAAAATTGTGTTAAGTTGTGCATGACATGATAAGTTGCCTGTGAGACACGTGTGTGAGCAAGAAATCAGACAACATTTAACAACCCCAAATTTTACAGTTGCGATCTTTAACGTAGACTATTGAAGTTTCTTTGAGATTCCATCTTGATATAAATTCCAGTTAAACTCCGTTTGTAAATTACCGTTCAATTCTATTATTGAATCTATGCTTCCATATGATAAAATGTGAATTTACATTAAGCTTTCTCTTACTGAGCTTAGACTGTTAGCTCACCCTAACTATACATCACAGGTATAGATCTGGATCAAGTACCGAAGAAGGGATCGAGATCTCCCATTTGAGAAATTCTATCCTAGGTGTTGGCGTTGGAATAGGGGCACTTTGGGTTTAGTTTGTATGCTTTTGGACTTGGACTTGGTACGTCCTATATTATGATACAATGACATTGTCGATTTTTGTAACTATATTTTGTAGCCACTGTTTTAGTGATGGTCGGTCATCACCAGTGGTTTCTTTTGGACCTTTTTGTTTAGTTATTATGTATAGAAAGAAACCTTTATTTTTTCATATGTATCTTTGCTTTGATTCTATATTTTGTAGGTATATCAAGTAAATTTTGTATTCGGATTGTGAAGTGCAACCCGACGGTCTAATTTTCCTTGAGTTTCAGGAGTAAGAAGAAAAAAAAAGATTGTACAGGATTTTGTGGAAACGAAAAAATCAGGCTGTTACATGTCCTGCTAGGAATACTAGTGACTGAGAGTCTTGTAAAACTAGCTTCATTTTATAGCAAGATTCATGTCCTTCACACACAGAGTTTCATAATGTATAAAGGTATATGAAGCCAGCACTTTACGACCATATGCTGATATCCTAGTTTAATGAGTGTTCTAAAGAATTAGCCAAATTCTCATAAGAAGCGTCCCCACTTCCACACTCAAATTGGTGAGTCTATGAAGAGTGTCTACGTGATTATATACCCCAGTCAAAAAGAGTTATAGAACTCATTAAGAGAAAGGCATCAACTTCCATCATCACATAGTTCATGCACTATCCACACCATAGAAAGGGACTTGGATAATAATATTATCATAAATATATAGTGCATTTCCTCAAATTACCAATAATTTGGTTTTCCCATTGAACATGATTCTTGGGATCTTTAGTCCTAAGGTTGGGTGACCATTACTGATAGTTTATTTTTATTTGGCTTAAGACTCATTTCCTTCGAAGTGCTCAATATTTCTTGTTGTGAAATTAAATCTAATTTTACTCGTAAGCGTACGAATTAGATTGTAGTTAATGTGTGTGGAGTACGAGATCATTTCAATGGAGATTGGTAAGAAAATTATAAAGAGGAAACAAAAATTGACCACAAGAACTACCACAGATCTAGCACAATATTTGACTAGTTAAATGATTTCTGAGAGGGTAATAAGAAATAAAGACTGAGCAATAAAATTGAATTAAATGAAAAATAAAAGAGTGGATCGGGATGCTAACTCCTCCCATCCTTGGTTTACCATTTATGAAATATAAATCTACTGGTTGAAATACAATACTATCACAAGATGTAATACACATAAATATTAAACTCAATCAAATATTTACGAAAGATATATCGCTTAATCCACAAAACCAAATCTAAATATATGCTCTTCCTACAACCATAAGAGAATTGGGGCAAAATATTCACCGTAAAAAAAAACTCTAATGGCGATGAATTAATGCTGTAAATATTATCGAAAGAGAACCTGGAGTAAATTCTTTATTGTGGATCCAAGATCATGGGAGAAGCATGACTAGCTCCCATATCTTAGATGGCAATCAAAATTTACAAGATCGACAAAAGCAATAAGGCATTAAAGATCAAAGCATTTATGATAAAATAATATCTCAACCACAGATCTACATTATTATAAATGAAAAACCTCAGATGGGGTTCATTAAATCCCCATTCTCAAAGAGATTTAGCTATACATAATTGAAATAAGCAACATAACTAAAAAATGAATTGGAATTAACATTAAAATACCATACAAATGCCCCAAAGATTCCACAAAAGCTTTTTATTCCAACCGATACAATTTCAAGTGCAGAAATTTAAACTATTCTAAGTCTAAAGCTTAGAGAAAGCAAGAACAAAGCTTGAAAAATGAAAGAGAAAACTGAAAAAAAACTAAAAATGACTAAGGAAAAATAAAAGCTACTCCCCAAAGGGAGAGAACCCCTAAAACTAATTCCCGAGTTTGCTTAAATAGGACCTCAGCTCGGAAGTTCAAAATTCAAAATCGATCGATCGATTACTAAAGTCAATCGATCGATTTTAAATTTTAAATCTGGCGCTTCTCAACCTTTGAAATTTGATCAATCGAGATCATGGATCAAAATTTCGTCCGATACCAATACGTATCGGTATCGGGACTCACCGATACGGTACATTGAATGTACCGTATCGGTAGTTCCCATATATTTACCGGGCGATTCATTGAATGTATCGTCCGAGCCCAAAACCGATACGTATGGGACAGAATTGGATGATACATTGAATGTATCATCCAATTCTGTCTCATACGTATCGGTTTTGGGCTCGGACGATACGTATCGATTTTCCAATATTTTAATCCTTGATTGAGATTATAGGTCGATCGATCGAATATATACATGATAGAGAGCGGCCTTCAGACTATATTTTACAAATATAGTCTCGATCAATCAACTGAGTGTCGATCTATCGATTTTTCACGAATATCAGGGTCCGACAGTTCTTTGACTCCAATGTTCCAGTGTTACTCAGCTTTATGCTGTTCTATGCTTCCAATTGCATCTAATAGCCAGATTTTCCTGAAACTATTAAAATTTCACAAAATTGTCAATTTGCCTTCATCGGATAGCTAAAATATAAGCTTTGGGGGTGAAATATGATCATACTTCACCACTCATCATTTTTTCCTTTGCAAGACATTTAATAAAGTGATCAGTCAAATTCTCGTGTGATATGATTTCATTAATAGATATTACTTCATCTCTTAGGAATACTCTCAAACATGCATGTTTTCGGCATATTTGTCTACACTTACCATTATATTGGCTATTATTTGCTCTCTGAATTTTAGCATTGCAATCACAATTGATTTTAACTATGGGAACTAGCTAATCCATAAAGGAATATCATATAAGAAAATTTGAAGTCATTCGGCTTCTTCTCCTGCCAAGGCTAAAGCAATCAATTCTAATTCCTTTGTGGAGTTAGAAATAATTGATTGTTTCTTTGATTTCCAAGAAATGATCTACCAATAGAGAAAATATAGCCACTTGTAACTAAAGATTGATCATAGTTCATAGTCCGTTTTAAATATCTAAGAACCCTTCGAATGGCTATATAATGCTCATCACTTGGATTACTAGTGAATTGACTAAGCTTCCCCATGGCATATGCAATGTCGGGACAAGTACAATTCATAACACACATTAAGTAGAGTACAATTCATAACATACATTAAGTTGCCTATAGCACTAGCATATTCGTTTTGATTTACACTATTACCTGATAGATATTATGCTAGCATCTTAAGGAGTGTGCACGAGTTTATAATCAAAGTGATTATACTTCTTTAATATTTTTCAATGTAATTGAGAAAGTGTTATGTCGCCATCTCTTCGGATTATTGTGACTCCGAGAATGACGTTTACTTACCCTAGGTCTCTCATATAAAATTTTGTTGACAAAAATTGTTTGGTAGCAATAACAATATCTAAATTTGTACCAAAAATTAGTAAGTAATCAACATACAAGCATATGATGACTCCATAATTTTCACTGAATTTAAAATATACACACTTATCACCCTCATTAATATTATCTCTATTTGATATTAACACATAATCAAAATTTTCATGTCATTGTTTGTGAGTTTGTTTAAGACCATACAATGATTTCACAAGTCTGCAAACCTTATGCGATAAACTTAAAAGTATGAAACCTTCAGGTTGATCCATATAAATTTCTTCTTTCAAGTCTCCATTTAAAAAGACAGTTTTAACATCCATTTCATAGATTACAAGATTATATATAGATGCGATGGCAATCAAAATGCAAATAGATGTGATGTTAGACACAGTTGAATATGCGTCAAAGAAATCTACTCCTTTTTGTTTATACCCCTTAGCCACTAATCTGACTTTATATTTATCAATTGAGCCATCTGTAGGTAATTTCTTTTTTCAATATCCAAGCGTGGTTAGACCTAATAGACCCCATCTCATCATCGATAGCTTCTCTCCAAAAAAAAATCATCATGAGAAGAAAGAGGTTTTTTAAAGAAGATGATTCATTTTTCACTATAAAGTATAAAAGTCAGGGCCAAATTTTTTATTAAATTTCATTCTTTTACTTCTTCTAGGTTTAAACTCTATGTCATCTATATTCTCAGATACAATACCTTTAGGTTTAGAAGTACTAATATCATACTCATTTTGATGTGAGAGATCTCCAGATAGAGTAGAATTAAAAGGAAACATATATTCAAAAAAATTGGCTTCCTAGATTCAATAACTATTTAATTTTGAATGTCCAGGAATTGATAGGCTTTACTGTTTATTGCACATCCAACGAATACACATTTAGTGGTTTTGGGTCCCAATTTATTAATTTTAGGGTATGTAAGCTTCACGTAGGCTAAGCATCCCCAAATTCTAAAGTAATTTAACTTGAATTTTATCACTTTCCAAATCTCGTACAAAGTGTAAAAATAATTCTTACTAGGCACCGTATTTAAGATATAAAATGCACTTAATAGGGCTTCACCCAAAAATTTAAGGGTAATCCTTAACAAATAACATAGCATTTATCATTTCAGTAAGAGTTCTATCTTTCCTCTTAGCATCACCATTTTGCTGATAGGTATAGAGAGTAGTCACTTGATGAATAATTTCATGTGACTCACAGAAGGAGTTAAAGTTGTTAGACGTATATTCTCATTATCCTACCTCTAATTTATATGTTTTAAACATAGTCAAAGCTTCATCTTTAGATTCAATAAGGTACACATAAGCATACCTAGATTTATTATCGATAAAGATAATAAAGTATTTTTTACCTCTCCTAGTCATGGTATCCTTAAGATCACAAACATTAGTATGAATTAAACCTAAATTTTCATAATTTCGTTCTACACAATGAAAAAAATATTTTAATTATTCTAGATTGATTACAAAAAACACCCTTATCAAAATTAGTGTCCGATAAAGAATGGATAATGCCTAATATGCTCATTCGTGTCAAATATTTATGATACACATGACACAATCTACCATGTCAAACATTTAAAGAAGAAACATTATAAGCAAAAGTGGAGGCTTTATTAATTTCAACATTCTATTTAAACATCCTACACAATGCATACCTTTTTCTCACAAATTTCTCATTCTTAGAAATAGCGTACTGACCTGATTCAATGGACTGCTTGAAACAAGCCTTATTGAGTAGAAAACCTTATACCAAATTGTTAGATCTAATAGTTACGATCTATGATAACCTAATAGTTCACTCTCATATGTGTTGCCAAGTATAATTGTGCTCATTTGTGAATCCTCTATAGTGTTTGAATGAGTTATTCTTATTCACAAGTGATTTAGTTCTAAGAACGGTTTATAAGAGTTGTACAATGAGGGCATTGCATTATTTAGGTTTGGGGGCATGGTCTGTACGTTGTATATTATTCGAAGGCTAGTGCCCTTAAAATTGGTCTTTTTTATTTTCTTTAAGCTATCACATGTTATTTTGTCGTATTTTTAAACTCAAATTGATGATGTATGTAGATTTGATTTTGATAATGTTAATGTCATATCTTGAATGCTTGCATTTGGGATTATAAAATTTAATGTGATAATTTTTGTATAATTTTGATATTCATGCTTAGGCTCTTTTTGCACCTATAGCAAGTTAGGATTTAGAAATCCAATAATTTTTTTGAACTTTGAACCTTAGGTTCTTAATGGAGACTAAACCTAGTGAGCCTTAGAGCAAATATCCATCTTTGATGATTGATTACATAAATTCAGAGTTTTCTTTGAATATGAAATAATTCTTCTATAAGCTTATACATTTTGGCTTTGACTTGTGACTTTACATTAAATCAAATTCATATTATTGTACTAGAACAAGGTTGATGAGTGTTTGTTGCTTTGAAGACATATGTGTGCGGTATATGTTGTTTACTAGTCCCTTGAGATTCAATGCATTATAGGATTATCCTTTCTGATTCGATGTGTATGATTGATGATTCTTTAAAATTTATGACTGTGATAATGGCATACTTGATTTTATTTCATTTTTACAAATTCTGAAATTAATTTTTAAAGGTTTGAATGATGATTATTTGATCTTAGATGGTAAATGAATGGGAGAATGGGAGGATTGTTCTATCTACTCTGGAGTGGTTGTATGACATTGGTTTTAAAGCTTGATCATCGTCTCATATTTTTTAGGGTGTTATTCAAAAAAAAAAAAAATTGTGTGGAGAGCCGAAAAATTGGTTTTAAAGCTTGGACATGTTTTCTTTTGTGGAGAGCCTATGAATTTCTTTTTTATATTTTTTACTATGAACTGCAGGTTTGTCCCCTTGTCACCTTATGACAATTTGTGTGACTTATTGTGTTTGTGGCTATTTAATGCTCTTTAATGATTGACCTTATTTCTCAAATAATAATGATGTAATAATTGATCTATTTGGAGCTGTATGGTCTCTATTTTTGTCTCTTCTAAATTCTAGATCTCTTATTATTAGTGTTTCAGATTACAAGTTGAAGATGATAAATAATTTTTTGCCCATGTCATCTTGTGTATACTTGGCATAGGTTTAGGAGGAGTGTATTGAATTATAATTTCTTGCATGACATATAGATTATTTGTATAGGTTTAGTTTATGATTTATACAATTTTTTTATCTCATACCCTTGTAAACTAGGTTTTATCATAGATGGTGACAAAGGGGGAGATTGTTAGATCTGATAGTCACGATCTATGATGACCTAGTAGTTCACTCACATTTGTGTTGTCAAGTATAACTATACTCATTTGTAGATCCTCTATTATGTTTTATTGAGTTATTCTTATTCACAAGTGTTTTAGTTCTAAGAACAGTTTATAAGAGTTATAATCTTCTTTATGGTGGACTACATTTTTTTTTGTGGTTAAGCACGTAAATATTTATGGTTAACCAAAACCAAAGTGATGTGGTCAACCATGAAATTGGTTCTGTAAAAGATACTTTCCTATCTGTAATATCCCAAAAATTTTGAAACCGAGTTTGACTGACCCCGTGTACGTGTTCGACAAGGTGACCGATGTCGCCATAAATTTTTATAATAATAAATCATTAAATAATGTTGAGATAAAATTGTGCAGAAGGATTAAAGTTTAAAAGTTGATTTAAGCCTTTAGTAAATAAGCCGTACACTGACTCACCGTATGTCGCTTAACACCGAAGTCAAACACTAGAGATAAGAGGATAGAATTTGCAACTAAATATCCTTGATATTTAGTTGGGTTTCGTTTGGTTATAAGAGGGGGAGATAGCTTGAAGGCTAAGCTATCTTGCAAATTTGTGGGAGGACAGAGAGACGTGGGGGTTTTGCTTAGAGGCTAAGTTTTTAGCTTCTTGCAAATTTGATAAGGAGAGCCGAGCTCATTTTCGAAAATCCACCGCTTTCAAACCCTTGTGAGATCTCTACCGTATGATTGCGCCGCAAACTCCGCACTCTTCGCGAAGTTTTCAAGAAACGTTTTCACCCGTTTTCAAGAAACGCTCCATCTCACAATCGTTTTCAAGATTTGAAGAGGTTAAGATCGAAGCGTGAGAGTAGACGGCATCATCTTAAAGTCATTGTGATCAATTTCTGTGGATTCGCCATAGAAATCCAAAAGTTTCACTTTGAAACCCTCGTTTGGCAATACTTCTAATAAACCACAGATTCGATCGATAAAAGGTACAATCGAATTGATTTTTAAATGATTCTAAATGTCCTAACATGTATGTATATGTGTGATTTGTTGAAGATCATTAAAGATCTGGGTGAAATTTGAAGAAAAATAGACCAAGGAAGAATTCCGAAGGGTTCTGAACCCATCGAAATTTGATCAATCAAATTGGAATTCGATCGATCAAATTTGAGAATCAATCGATCAAATTAGAATTCGAATGGTTCAAATTGGAATTCGATCGATCAAATTAAAATTTGATTGATTAAATTTGAGAATCGATCGATCAAATTGTATAATATATCTATAGAACAGAAGTGGCCCGATGAAATTCGATTGATCAAATTGGGAAATCGATTGATCAAATTGGACTAAAGTGCTGACACTGATTTGGTATTTTGGCCATAACTTTTTATTCTGAACTCCGATTGACGCGATTCTTACGGCGTTGGAAAGAGGACAACGAGATCTACAACTTTTATGAATTAACCAACTCATGAATTAAATTTTTTGAGGGTCAAAATTAAGTGAAAAGTTGGATCAGATTCAGAGTTAGCACAACCTTGCCTATTTCCGTCTCGTTTTTGGGAAATCATATACATACGTCAAATTTGTTAGTAATTAGAATTAGTCCTTAATACATCGTCGTATATGTGATGTAGATTGAGAGTTGGAGACCGTAGATGAGGACTTTTGGATTGCTTTGAACTGCTCCGAATTTAAGGTAGGGGAAACTCAAAACCTACATTTTATAAATTTGATTCATAGTTTCCTTGATGTTCGACCTGATGTTTGGTTTCCATTCTAATATGTTTGGTTTCCGTTCTAATATATTATATTTTCATTCTGATATGTTATGTTTCCATCTTGTTCCGCATATAATATGATTGTTTTATGTTTCTGCTTTTGATCCGATTCATTCCGTTCAATTATGTATTTATCTGATTCGTTTTGATGATATGATCGTTTTGTCTAATATGATCTTTGTCTATGATTCGTTCTGTCTAAATTGCTTACAAACTTTGAATTCAAATAAATAAGGAACTGTGTACGATAAGAAAGTGTAATGTGATAAGACATGACTTTAAGTCTGAGTCATACTGAGGTCTTTTTCTCAGGCACGTGAAACTTGAAATGTAGGCGTCCATGTACAGATGCAATCCCTCTATGGTATTATGGGATGCCACACGAAGTACATCCAGATTACTACGGACCCAGTCCCTTGAAAAGTGTGATTGTGAAGCTATCGCACTGTGACCCATTCTCATTACATTTGAGACAATTGAAATTATGGGAAGTAAAACTAGATTATGGGTGATGTAGTCTGACTGTATTTGAATCCTAAAAGATTTTGACCAGGAGCTTTGGATTTGCTTAGAAAGACTTGATTTAAGATAGGGGAAACTCACCTTAACTTGCATTGTTTCTTATTCATGGGATTCATGATCTGTATTCTGGCATCTGATATCTGACTCCTATTCTAAACATCATTTGCATATGAAATAAAATTCTGTAAATCCGAACACCTGATTTCTGATACCGAACATCTGATACCTGACACCTAATTTCTGATACCAGACATCTGATACCTGACACCTGAGGACATCTGATACTTGACACCTAATTCTTGAAAACTCTGAAACCTGAAATCTGATTATCATGTAAATATTATGAAATATATATTATAATTTTGTATGTGATTTAAGGTTCATGTGATGAATCCCACTGACATGGTGGGATATCTGTGACCGACACGGATGTTCTGTGATCTGTCTGGCACAAGTTTCTCTCATTACGCAGAGGCTTGTTGCAATTTCTGAAATTATTCATTGAACGACAATGATCGGGATTACCAATCGGCAAACATCTGGCTACTACTTGCTATATACACAAGAGTTATTTAAGTATAGATTTATGTTATTTAAATGAGGAAAGAATTGCATGCGTAACATCTGAAAACTTGAATATATACCTGACTTCAAATATGTTCTGTCTTGATAAAAACTAATGAAAAGTGCATCTAATTGCTGATATTTCGCATCTAACTGTTGTTAGTGAAATTCAGCTTCTGTTTTATGATTCATCTATTTTGATATATGTATCTGAGTGTGAATGGAAATATTAAGAACGTATCCGAACATTTGACTGTGAGTGGACTTTGACAAGTGGGCCGGTACGATGGCGATCTGTATGCATTGCATAGCAAACATAAGTAAACCCAGTGAGTGAAGTGAATACTGAGTGAGTGATGTGAACACAATGAGTAAGTGAACACGGAAAATCTGTGAATTGGGTATGGTGAATGATGAGTACTGAAATATGATGATATTTTACCCCTAAATACCTATATTTAGCTGTCCGATGAAGGCTATCTGATGAGAATTATTAGATTTGAAGTGTTTCAGGTAAATACAAGCCAAGTGTGGAAAACAACCCAAGAATTTTGAAAATAATGTCAAAACACTATAACTTTGGGTCATCGAGAACTTGGTGCGACTTGCGGCTAAATTTGGACCTTCAAGAGGGCCGAATTATAAAATTGTCAAAACACAACAGTTGTAGATCTTTTCGTCAGATTTCCAACAACGTAAGAATCACCTCAATCCGAGTTCAGGACAGAAATTTATGGCTGAAATACCAAAGCCGTGTCTGATACTAAAAGTGTGCTGAAATTCACGGATTTTTGGGGGTCGATTAATCGAGGAGAAGGAGAGTCTGACACGGAATTGACTACTTTAAAGCTGATTTTAACCCTATTGAGTCGATTAATCGACCCTAAATTGGCGACTGGGGAGACTTCTGCGACCGGAAATCTATTTAAAGCGACTCAAACACTTTGAGGGAGAATTAGAAATTAGGGAGATAGGAGATTAGAGTTTTAGTTTTTTGCTTTTCTTTTTTATAGTTAGACATAGAAATAGAGAGTTTTTATTTATTCCTTTTTGAGAGCTTTGTTCCTTTAATTTTCCAGTACTCATTCCTCCAGTTTATTATATTTTTGCTCAAGTTTATTCCTGCATTATTCTCGTTTCTGAAGACCATCGTACTTTTGGATCAAAATAATTTCTTTTGAAGTTGAGGTATTTTTAATTCATTAAATTAATGTTATTTTCTCTTCCTTATTTATTTATGTAATTTAATTATAATATGTGTGGCTAAATTCATAAGGATGGGGATCTAATGATTCCCATCCGAGGGATGTACTTTGAATAATATAAATTTAGGATTAAAATATAAGATCTTATTTTATGGTTGTTGTGCTATCAAGAACGGATGAAATCCCCGCCACTAACCGGGATCGCGTGTGTCGAGCCATGCCCGGAATCTCAGATCTGTGACGGTAATTTTACCCAATTATTATTATGGTCTTTTTGTTTTTATCCTGTGGATATAATTACGATTATAATCCGGGATCGAGTGTGTCGAGCCATGCCCTGGATCTTGGATCTGTAATGGTAATTTTATCTTAATTACTCCCTAATCTGAAATCAAGTGTGCCAAGCCATGCCCTTGATTTCAGATCTATGGTGGTATTCTTGTTGGAATTTTCACCCACTTTGGGGATGATTTTTATTTGAACCTGAGATCAAGTGTGTCGAGCCATGCCCTTGATCCTAGATCTATATATGGAAATCATTTAAGTCCTGATTGCAGGGATGCAACGTGGAACCTATCGGGGTTTTTGACCATTTATCTTCCATAAAGGATGTTTGTTTTCAATGACATATCTCATAGTTTAATCCGTAGATTTGTATTATGGGAAGAACGGACCAAAGATGGGAGGATTTAGTATCTTCATCTTTATCTTTATTTTTGAATTATCAGTTAAGTTTTAGTTTGTAGTCAGTAATTATCATCTCATCAAATCACCTAAATCATAAGACTGGTAGAATACTGTTAGATCTTAGTAGATTTCTGGAATTGCTTGTCTTTTTAGATCTTTCAAAATTAGTCCTCGTGGGAACGATCTCGTACTCCGCACCCACTATATACAATCCGATTCGTGCATTTGCGAGTAAAACATTACAATTAAAATATCACATCAGTGAATAAGAAATACGAGCTTTGATTTTTGTTATCGAATGCCTGCCTTGTTATAGCTTTTGGTCTACCATCAAATGTCTGTTCTGTTAAATATTTGAATTTCGTCTTTTAATATCTGATCTGTTTCCACTTTAAATCCTGTAATTGATAAGATGCAACTGCTATTGATATTCTTCTACTTAGCTTAGATGTTAGCTCACCCCCAACTAGACGTCACAGGTATAGGTTTGAGGAAGGCCCAAATTACATACTAGAAGAAGAGGAGCTTTCGCTTAAAAATTTGTACTCTGTTCTGGGATCGTAGTTTTAGTAGATTGGAGATTTGGTAAGTTAAGGCTTGGTACTGTTGTGCCATTGTATTCCACTGTTAGGTGATGGTTGCCTATCACTAGTGTTTGGTTACTTTTGTTCATGTTGAATATTAGAATTAGTGGTTTTAATTATACCTTATGTTTGTACCCAATATTCTGCATCAAATTATGTTTTGCGATATGGTGGTCCGAGTTTTTTTTTTTCCAATTGGTTTTGGTTTAAAAAAATATATATCTCAAAAGTTAGGTTGAAAAAATTCGGGCTGTCACAATATCTCTCTTTAGGATTACAACTAAGATAAATAGTCTTTTAAGAATTCTTAGATTTTAGCTGACTATATCAAAAATATTTTAAAAAGACATAAAATAAGACTGAGTTTTTTCGTCATTAAATAAGACCGTTTGTAACCATCTTAAACTTAGCAATAGGACAACCATCCATGTATTAACCAATGACACAAAATTTATGGACGGAAAGTAAGACGGTACATGTTGTCTTAATATCATCACGGTTACCAATCAAAAATAAATGCCCAAACCGTCTCTTGCTCTCCCTCTCTCTCATCATGTCTCTTCCTCTCACTTTTTCTCATCTCATCTCTGAAAACCAAAAAACCCTAGCTAGCTCCATCTCCCTCCTTTCCTCTCTCCCTCTTTCATCTCGTCTCTTCCTCTAATAGATTTTTGGCCAGATGAGATACCTCAGTTGAAGGAGGGAATATCCCTCTTTAGGGGCATGTGGGAGGAAACCAGATTTCATTTTGAAAGTTTCCAGAGATTAGTTTTGTGTACGGAATTGGAAAGAGGGTTGAAGAGTAGTCAAGCACCTTCATGGGCCCTATCTTTCACTCCTAAATTCACAGATGAGAAATTGATTAGTACCATTTCAAAGCCAAAAGTAGCCATGACTCGTGAGGAAGGGAGCAATGGGGATAGAGAAATGTATGCGGCACTTCACACTGCTGGTTTCAAACCATGGGATGCCACGATGTCGGATGTTCTTTTCGAGCATGTCTCTCTTCACGAGTATGGTGGGGTTGTATTCTTAGGAGGTTTCAGCTATGCAGATGTGCTAGATTCTGCAAAAGGTTTGGGTGCCAACTCATGGCTCTATTGGGATGGGTGCCGGGAGCCCAAGTTGGGGGTGTCCTTGGTGCTGGTAGGGATGTTTCACAAGGAGGAGGAAAATGTTAAGACAGTTAAGAATTTTCCCTCCTTTCCCAAGAAGGAAGAAAATGTTGTCAATATTGGATGACATTAGTGGAATCGTACGGCCTTCCGTGTGAGGTTTAGATGTCAAATATAATGCTCTCCCATTATTTTTTGTTGTTACTGAGATATGGCATCTTTTGCAGAATGACGCTACTGTTGGGTCCCCCAAGCTCGAGGAAGAAGACTTTGCTCTTGGCTCTCTCTGGACGACTTTAACCTGGTTTGCAGGTTTTTAATTTATACTGGAATACATATTATTTTTTATGGCAAAAGATCTCTAGTCCCTTCCCCAAAGACCTTATGCTAGTTCAGCCCCTTATTGGGGTGCCATATAATACTCAAATGGACCACATGGCACCTGTTTTTCTTATGACACCCACCTTGATGCTGGAGCATGGCTACCAGTTATAGATATGCTTTTGGAACTTTCGAGAAGAGAGAAGAATGCTGGAAAGTTACTTTGTCACTGTGAGTTGAACTTCATTTTACCGTTAATGCTATTTTGCTTATTCAGTTACTTTTTATATATTTTAAGTTGTTTTTAGTTTGTGTTGTGATTGGTAGCCAATGGATTTCATACTTGCAAATAGATTCTTTAAAACCTGGGTACTTGTGAATAATTTTAATTTGTGCCTTTAGATCTATGAAAATTGGGACTGCCTAAATTCAATGCACCAGGTTTATCGTAAACTCATTGAGAAGTTTAGGTAATGAAATTTCTCACCAGAAGTTAAATACCTTTTCTCAACCATCCATCTCAAGATTAGCATCTAATACTGATTAAGAAATGAATCTTTTATTCTTCTTTTCATTCCAGATGATATTTTTGTCCTTGTAATATTTGGTGATTGCGGCTAATGCTATGGTTGGATCATGATCATGGATTGGAGGACTCCTTTATCGCGCGGCTAATAAATGCCAGGGAAGTGAAAAACATTAGGATTATATTTTAACACCACTTTAGGTAAATTTGACACATCTAAGCACTTCTAGTGTCTTCCCATATATTACTCCTATATTCTATGATGCAGTGTATGACTCCATCTCATATGTTTTTGGGAAAATTAGGAAAATGATTGCTCCCCTATCAAATCTAAAATTATAAGCTTAACCCTTAAATATGTGAAGTTTAAATTGTATGGAATCTTGAATTCTAAATTCATTTTGATTTTTAATTTTAAAATTTTAAATCCCATCAGGTGGGTCCATCGGGTGGGGATGTATGGAGTTTTGGAGGGTCTTCTTTCTAATTTTAAATGGAATTATTTAATATGAGTACTGTCAGTTTGGTATATACTCATATTTAAATTTGTTGGGAGGCATCATATACGTGACCATGATTTCATATATATATATATATATATATGTGTGTGTGTGTGTGTGTGTGTGTGTGTGTGTGTGTGTGTGTGTGATAGCCCGGATTTTCCCAACCTGAATTTTTCGAGATAATTATTTTTTCTTAAACCAAATGGGAAAATCCGAACGGCCAGATCGGAGATCATAACCTGAACAAAGGATTTACTTAGTACATCCACACACATACGGAAAATCAAAGCAGATAAAACATACGACATAGTTAAAATCTCCAGTTCTAATATCCAACATGAATAGTAAACTAAATCAACCCACCGGTGACGACCAACTATCACCAAATTGTGGTACTCAACAGGTATATAATCGCACAATGTACCAAGCCCAAACTTACCAAAATCTACGATCCCGAAAATCTTATCAATCCTCAAGTCCTCAATCCACAAGTCCAGTGTCCTGATAAGTATTTTACCTGTCACGTATAGTCGGGGTGAGCTACATCTAAGCTCAGTAAAAGAATTTCAAACACAATTCACATCTTATCATTTAAATGCATAGGTTCAGTGATAGAATTTAAAAACCATTTCGTATCAATAGAGTGCAAAGATTACATTTTCATTTTCAAAACAAAGCGTAGCGAAAATCAGAGCATATCGAAAATGAACATAGATCAGAATAACACATATCGGAAAACAGATACATATCGAGAACAAATACATCTGAGAAACAAGGATACTTATCAAAACATAGCTGAAAATATAAGCAAATAGAAGCAAGATATATCAAAACAGAATATGTTAGAAATGGAGACTTATCATGATGAGAACATAACAAAAATGAGCAACATATCATCAAATCGAAGCATACAAGAAACGAGAACGTATCAAAGGACAAAACATACATATCGAAAGTAAAAGCATCACATTACAGGAACAAGGTAAAAACCTCTGGGACTCAACCTCTCTTTGCGCACAAGATATAACCAAAACATCCCATAAGCAGGGAACAAAAACACATATTTATCAGAAAGCCAAAGCATCCCATTGCGGGAACAAGGTAAACACCTCGGGGACTCAACCCCTCTTTACACATAAAGCATAATCAAATCATCCCATATGTGGGGAACAAAACATATCGTGTCACAAATCAACGAGGGGCCAAAGCATTCCATAAGCAGGAATAAAGCATCCCACAAGCGAGAAAAGAGTAAAAACTCTGGGGACTCAACCCCTCTTCAAAGACTCAACTCCTCTCTGCCACTCATTTTTCAGATTCAACCATTTCTTAATTTAAATTCTCAAGCGAAAACATAAAAGAATTCGGAACCGAAACGGAACACAAACGGATACGGAACAGAACACAAACGGACACATAAACGGAACAAAAATCGATACATAGACAGAACGGGCACACTCATGCACTCAATTTGAAATTCATACTTCAAGCTTTCATGTTTTTTAAAACAGTTATAAAGCATTTGTTTATATCACATTAGCTATGAATAAAAATCACAAATACAATTAAATGGTGAATTTCCCCTACCTTAACCTCAAAGTTATGCGGAGCCAAGCAAAGTCCAATCGATGGCCTCCTGTAATGACCCGAACAAAAATCTGAACCCGAACCCGACTGAAATCGTGTGCGTACCTAACATGAAAAATAAGGTCGCCTTATAAATACTAAATAACTAATTAAATAATATTAGAATAACTTTGTACAGACAGATTAAGGTTTAGATGTGTGTTTGGGCCTTTAGTGTGAAAGCCATGCACCGACGCATCGTATGCCGCTCAACACCAAAACCGAGCCAATGTAAGTGGATAGAATTTGGGCTCTTAAATATCAAGGATATTTGTGTTGAATTCGTTGGGTTATAAGAAGAGGGATAGCGTAGTGGCTAAGCTATCAAAAGTTTGAGAAAGAGAAGAAGAGAGAGAGCTGACCCGACCATTGGATTCCCATCACCCTTCGAACCCCTTGTGATTTCAACCGCGAGATCGCCACTACACAGAAAACTCCGCACTCTTCGTAAAACACGTGACATCGATGTCAATGGTATTCTGCCGTTTGTAAATTTTGACAGTTCAAACCCCCTTTCCGTTAGAAACTCCTATTTCTTTATAAACCCCATTTTCAAAGAGCCGATCACTTTGAAATCGCCTCCCACGCTTGGAAGAGGTTAAGATCGACGCGTAAGGATGAACGGCATCATCTTCAAGTCCTTGTGATCAATCTCTGTGGATTCACCGTGGAAATCTGGAAGTTTCATTCTGAAACCCTCTTCGGCAACGATATTTGCCGAGAACCTAAAAGCGACACTAGAAGAGGTGAATTATTAGGTTTATTGTAAGATTTAAGACCTAATAAATATGTAGATACATGGGTATGTGTGGTTCGTTGAGTAATATCAAGAATTAATGATGAAAATAGGTCAAGTTTAATGATCGACATTGATGACATAAACTATCATATTTGATCGATCAAATTAGGTATTTGATCGATCAAATTTGAAGTTGATCGATCAATGTGATGGGTTGATATATCAATGTGGAAATTGATAAATCAATGTGATGGGTTGATAGATCAATGTAGGAATTGATAGATCAATGTGACGGGTTGATAGATCAATTTGGAGTTGATCGATCAATTTGAAAGATTGATCGATCAAATTTTATATGCACTTATAGAAACAAGAAGTGTGTTTTTCTGGAAGTTCATGCCCGATAGGATTGATCGATCAAATTTGAAGTTGATCGATCAATGTGATGGGTTGATAGATCAATGTGATGGGTTGATAGATTAATGTGTAAATTGATAAATCAATGTGATGAGTTGATAGATCAATATGGGAATTGATAGATGAATGTGATGGGTTGATAGATCAATGTGGGAATTGATAGATCAATGTGATGGGTTGATAGATTAATGTGGGAATTGATAGATCGATGTGATGGGTTGATAGATCAAGTGTGAGAATGATCGATCAATGTAGAAATCGATCGATCAAACAAGGAGATTGATCAATTAATTACCCCTGTTTCTGCTATTTTGATTTTATGGGGAAAACATTATTGGACATTGTACCAGTTGGTGTCCTGACCATGGGTCAAAATATCGGGTTACCGATACGTATCGTCCGAGCTCCAAAACGATACGTATCGGACGATACGTATCGGTACCGGTTGGTATCGGACGATACATTGAATGTATCGTTCGATACCAATACCGATACGTATCGTCCGATACGTATCGGTATCGGCCGAAATTTTGATCCATGGTCCTGACATCTCTGACACTTAGTATACTATGTTTATGGTCTAGGATGAGATCGTAATATTTTAAAAAGCTTTGGATTTGCTTAGAAATGTCTGATCTGAGGGAAAATTTAACTTAACTTGTATCTGATTTTGACTGCATGTTTTCTGAGTATCTGTATCTGATTTTTGTCTTTTAAAAGCATGTCTTGCATTTGATAAAAGTTATGTTATCTGATTTTGTCATTTGCATCTACCATTTGATTCTGAGGCCCTTATGTGTATTGATTTAAAGTTCATGTGACGAATCCTCCTGACGTGGCAAGATACCCACGATCGGCTCGGCGGGATATCCGTGTCTCTATTTTGTAAACGCAATGATACAAGTTGCTCCTTAGTTGAGGCTTGATGTAAATAATTAAAATTGTTCATTGAATGACGATGGTCGGGATTACCCATCAACACACATCTGACTACCACATGTTATATTCACGAGAGTTGCTTAAGTATATTATTTAAGTCATTAAATACTGTCTGCATTCTCTTCTTTTGATCATTTATTCTGCGCTATATTCTACAAATCATGTTTTACATTTTAGATGTAAATTTAACTGAATTTCTTCTATCGAGCTTAGATGGTTAGCTCACCCTATTTTTAATATCTTTTGTTCTGAGGCTTGGGTGTCAGGCACTGAGAGTGACCCAGATTACCAGCCTGAGGCAGAGGCTGGGGGAGGACACTGATATCTCAGCTGACAAGTTTGATCCGTAGCTAGGGTATTTAGTTTTGTATTTTTGGGATCTGTATTCACATTTTGAATTATTTGGTCTGGTGGCCACCATTTAGTATTAAACTCTATAATTACTTTTAGTTATTATTGTATACATCTTATGGGAACCATTATTGGGAACCATTGATTTTGTGTGATGGATGTACATCACCGGTGGTTCTTCTTGGTTCCTATTTTGTGGATGTATATTCTTTTGATATATATACATATATTTCTCTCTCTTCTAAATATCTTATATAATAACTCTATCTGCCTCTTTGAAAGTGTCTGCTCTGATTTCCGTTAGATGAGCAGACATTCTTTGTCTTGTTCTGAGGATCATCCAGAGTATGATCCTGTTGGCACGGGTTTTTGGGTGCAAAAATCCAGACTGTCACAGTTGGTATCAGAGCCTAGGTGTTAGGTCTTCTGAGAAATCAGCAATATGGTATTAGATCCTGAAGAAAACCATATGGGTAGGTCATCTGTGACACCATGTGTCACAGTTAATATCAGAGCAAAGGCTTTAGGTTGAACCACGGGTTCAGGTTGGATTATTTTGAAAATCTATGTACTGATCAATATTATTATTTTTACAATGACAGACCAGTCCTATAGGCCCAAGATTTAGAGGCGGACTGAGTGGAGGAAGAGAAGGACAGAGAGAAGTTCCTTTACAAGAGATCCTCGATGTTACTGGCACATCCAGGGGATTAGGGTTCCTATCGGGTGAGAATGTCGTTCCTATAGGACCATGAGGAGGAAGAGGAGGTGGTGACAATACAATGGAGCAAGTGTTGGAAGCTTTGGCTGCCAACGTAGCTCAACAGACTGCTGCTATGAATCAATAAGCAGCTAGACCACCTCACCAACCCGACGACTTTGCCGAGTTTAAGAGAATGAGACCTCTTAATTTCTCAGGACAAACAGATCCCATTGAGGCCGAAGGATGGATAGAGGAGATGGAGAAAGTATTTGAAGTACTCCAGTGCACTGATGTGGAGAAAGTGCATTGAGCAACCTTCAAACTCGATGGTGATGCTGGACCTTGGTGGAAGTCGGTATCAAGGAATAGAGAGAGAGAGAATTCCCTAATACTCTGTGGACTTGAGAGGAGTTCACTAAAGTCTTTTACAATAAATACTTTCCAAAGATAATGAGGCATCTGTGGGAGGTTAAATTCCTCGAGTTGAAGCAAGGTGCTATGTCGGTAAGAGAATATGGTGCTGAGTTTGACAGATTATCTAGATTCGCACCACAGCATGTAGCCACCGAGTTGATGAGAGCTCGTAAATTCCAACTTGGCTTGATGCAGAATCTTCATAAGGATGTAGCTATGTGGGAATTGGAGACATATAAGAGTGTTATGTCCAAAGCTCTCATCTCAGAGGAGGAGAATCAGAAATAATACATGTGGAGAGATAGGCAGAATACAGAGAGGTCATTTTAGGGACAATCTAGTGACTCTGATCAAGCAAACAAGAGGGTCAGATTCTTAAGACCTCCTTGATACCCTACTCACTCACTCCTGACCAGGAGTGTCTTCAGGATCGAGTTCTTGCCAGAGGCCATCTGTACCGATATCCTCTAGACCATTCAGACCTTTTGGTTTTTCAACTAGCAGAGCTTTCACTTCACAGGGATCTTTTAGAGTCTCATCTTTCACTCCGGCCCTGTCATGTGCACAGAAGCCACACAAGACAGAAGACTGCATAAGAGATACGGGAGGTTTTTTTAGGTGTGGCAAGCTGGGTCACATTGTCAGAAATTATCCTGAGGAGAGTATAGAGAGTAAAGAGAGTTGGATCAGCATCCACTCAGAAGTCATCTCGACCAACAGTTCAAGGTCGAGCATATGCCGTTACAGCGACTGATGCTCTGACATCGAATGATGTCATTAAAGGTATCATTACGCTTTGAGAATTAAAATATGTCATTGATTTCATATATTATTGAATGTGTTAATAAATTTTTAATACATAGAAATATTAGTGACTACTGTGTATTAGATAGTATGCTTGATCGGATATATTTGACATATAAACTAAGGTACTCTTCCTATGCGTCAAGAGCAAGATATATGTGAGACTGAAACAAGAGTACTAATTGACCCTGGGTCTACGCATTCCTTTTTTACTCTGATGTTCTCAGCACATATAGGATTACGCCTGAGAAATTAGATTTCATTTTGGCAGTAACGATTCCTATGGGTAATTCAATGAGAACAGACATAGTGAACAAGTCGGTGATTATTAGAGTTGAAAGGGAAGAAACTCAAGCGGACCTAATATTATTGAATATGGTAGGCTTCGATGTGATCTTGGGAATGGACTAGCTATCTGCTTATCATGCTAGCATAGATTGCCTACGAAAAATCGTAGTCTTCCGTCCTCCAAAGAAGTAGTCGTTTAGATTTTTCAGCGTGAAGTCTAAAGTAGCACCGTTTATATCAACTATTCGGGCTGAGAAGATGATGAAGAATGGGTGCAGTGGCTATATGGATTTTCTGCAAGAGCAACGGGAAGAGAAGAATATTATTTCTAACATTCATGTTGCTTGCGAGTACCCTAATGTGTTTCCAGAGGATCTACCGGGACTACCACCAGCTCTAGAGATTGAATTTGCTATTGATTTAGTTTCGGGTACTGAGCCATTATCTAAAGTTTCATATCGTATGACTCCTGCAGAGTTGAAGGAGCAACTGCAAGAATTACTTGACAAGGGGTTTATTCGACCTAGTGTGTCTCCTTGGGGAGCGCCAGTACTGTTTGTCAAGAAGAAGGACGGTTCGATGCGACTCTGCATTGATTACCGATAATTGAACAAGTTGACAATTAAAAATCGTTACCCGCTTCCAAGAATAGATGATCTCTTTGATCAGTTACAAGGAGCGAGGTTCTTTTCCAGATTTGCTTACGATCGGGTTATCATCAGCAAAGAGTCAAAACAGAGGATATTCAAAAGACAACATTCAGAACCAGATATAGGCACTATGAATTTTTTGTTATGCCATTTGGATTGACGAACGCATCGACTTATTTTATGGATTTAATGAACTGAGTGTTTAAACCACACTTGGATAAATCAGTGGTCGTTTCTGTAGATGACATTCTCATCTATTCAAGAACGAAAGAAGAGCATGAACGACATCTGCATGTGGCTCTACAAACTCTCAGAGATCACAAACTATATGCAAAGCTCAGTAAATATGAGTTTTGACTTGACCAAGTCAGTTTCTTAAGTCATATTATCTCTGAGAAGGGTATAACAGTTGACCTGACTAAGATTGAATCTGTAGTGAATTTGGGGCAATCGAGGACGGTAATTGAAGTCCGTAGTTTCCTTGGCTTTGCGAGATACTATAGATGATTTGTAGAAGGTTTCTCTAAACTTTCAAGTCCGCTTACCCAGCTCACGAAGAAGAATGCTAAGTTTGATTAGACTGAACAGTGTGAAAAAAGTTTCTAAGAACTCAAGACGCGATTAACTACAGCACCAGTGTTAGCTATACCTTTTGGTGGAGGAGGTTTTGCAGTTTACAACGATACGTCTTACAGTGGTTTGGGTTGTGTACTCAATCAAAATAAAAAAAGTTATTGCATACGATTCTAGACAACTCAAAGACCATGAGAAGAACTATCCCACACATGATCTTGAGTTAGCAGCTATCATTTTTTCTTTGAAGATCAGACGGCATTACTTGTAAGGTGAAACGTTTGATATTTTCACCGACCATTAAAGGCTCAAGTATCTTTTCATCCAGAAGGACTTGAATATATGACAATGCAGATGGATGGAGTTCTTAAATGATTACGACTGTTCCATCCAATATCACCCTGGGAAGGCCAATGTTGTGGCGGATGCTTTGAGCAGAAATTTTTTGATTCAGTTGTCACATCTTATCACCAGAATACAGCGATGACATCTACTTGAGGACATAGCCTTATATGATACACGATTTGACGTCAGAGGTTCAGAGCACTGATGGCTACCCTTGTGATATGGCTCACGTTATTCGATAATATACGTAAGCTCCAGATGATTGATGATGAGCTTATGACCATTAGAAAGGATGTGATCAACGGGATCAGAATAGATTTCTCTATCAAGAATGATGGTACGTTATTATTCCGAGATAGGATATGCATACTTGCTAACCAGGAACATGAAGACACTATCTTAGAGGAAGCTCATAAATCAATATATGTTATACATCCTGGGAGTGCCAAGATGTATCAAGATTTGAAGCGAAGCTTCTGATGGAGAGGATTAAAGAAAGATGTTGCAGAATACGTGTCTCGATATTTGGTCTGCCAGCAAGTGAAAGTAGATCATCGAAATCCTGCAGGGTTATTGCAACCATTACCAGTGCCTAAATGGAAATGGGAAGTCATTTCTATAGATTTTGTATTGGGATTACCGAAGACATTGAGAAAACACAATGCCATCTAGGTTACTATGGATAGACTGACTAAGTCTGCACATTTTCTGCCTTATACGACTACGTATATAGCCAACAAACTCGCAGAGCTGTATATGAAAGAGATAGTTCGGCTTCATGGTATACCAATCAGTAATATACGTGATAGAGATCCACTTTATACGTCGCAATTCTGACATTGATTTCAAGAAGGCATGGGGTCTAAACTGGAATTCAGCTCAGCTTTTCATCCTCAGACAGATGGGCAGACAGAGAGAGTGAACCAAATCATAGACGATATGTTGCGTGAATGTATGTTGGACTTTTATGGGTCATGAGATCAGCATTTGCCTCTAATTGAGTTCACTTATAATAACAGTTATCAGTCCAGTATTGGTATGGTGCCTTACGAAGCCTTATATGAACGCCGATGCAGATCTCCTTTGAATTGGGAGGAAGTTGGTGAAAAGCTTATTTTGGGACCTGATATCATGGATAGTACAACCGAGATGGTTCGGTTGATCTGCGAGAGATTACGGGTTACTCAAAGTCGCCAAAAGAGTTATGTCGATCTTCATCGGACGCACGTTGAGTTTTAGGTATATTTAGTTGCGTTCAAAACCTTAGGTTTCTCTGTTTGTTCAATTGGTATGAAATTAATACTTGTTTTCAGGTAGGAGACAAGGTATTCGTGCAGATCTCGTCAACTAAAGGCGTGATGCTTTTTGGAAAACGTGGAAGCTGAGTCCACGCTATGTTGGATCTTTTGAAGTACTAGGTCGGGTTAGTGAAGTCGCGCATAGGATTGCTTGGCCACCACAATTGGCAAGTATGCATAACATCTTCCATGTTTTCATGCTACGGAAATACATGAGAGACCCAACTCATATATTGGATTTCAGCCGATTGAACTTCAAGAGGATCTGACTCTGATTGAGGAACCAGTACAGGTCTTGGGTAATAAAGAAAATAAATAAATAAATAAATAAAATATTTTTTATTGAGAACTTAGTTGTTCTACCTTATCTCTTACTAATATACAATAAAATTTTGTGACATAATTATCATTGCCTTGTTTAAACTTGTGTGGATAGTAGACTGTATGAGGTTCCGTGTATATGCACATGTTATTCATTTTCAATGAGAGTTATCAATTAGGATGCGTATGTGAACTCCGATTTTTATAGACCTTGTGGTTGGTTGTGATTCTGTGAGTTATCAGGCAAGTAAATTGTTTCCAAACTCTGATTAAATTTTATTAGAATGTATGTGGCTTTCTGATATGAAAACGTAAGAGATATGTGTGATAAGTTTGAGTTCCGGTGGGATTTCTTTTCTCAAGCAGGTAAAATTTGGAATGTAGGTGTCTATTTAAGGATGCAACCCCTCTATGGTGTTATGAGATGTCACACAAAGTACATTCAAGTTACTACGGACCTCGTCCCTTGAAAAGCATAGTTGGTAAAACCTATCGCATTGTGATCCATTCTCTATAGACCTATGACTGTTTTAATTATGCCTTATTATGAACGTTTGTTAGGATGGGGGTTGCCGTAGACCTGTTTAGGTATGTTTTACATTTTCGAAGGCGAAAATTTCTCTAAGGTAGGAAGAATGTAATGACCTGAAAAAAAAAATCATGCTCGCACATTGTTGAATATGGCCCGTCAATTTTTTATGACGAAAATTCTTTACGGTGGGAAGAATGTAATGACCCGAAAAAAAAATTGAACCCGAGCCCGACTGAAACCGTGTGCGTATCCGGCATGAAAAACGAGGTCGCCTTATAAATGTTAAATAACTAATTAAACCATATTAGGATAACTTTGTGTAGGCGGATTAAAGTTTAAATATGTGTTTGGGCCTTTAGTGTGAAAGTCATGCACCGACGCATCGTATGCCTCTCAACATTGAAACCAAGCCTATGTAAGTGGATAGAATTTGGGCTCTTAAATATCAAGGATATTTGTGTGAATTCGTTGGGTTATAAAAAGAGGGATAACTTAGTGGCTAAACTATCAAAAGTTTGAGAAAGAGAAGAAGAGAGAGAGTTGACCCGACCATTGGATTCCTGTCACCCTTCGAACCCCTTGTGATTTCGATCGCGAGATTGCCATTGCACAGAAAACTCCACACTCTTCGCAAAGCACGTGACGTCGGTGTCAATGGTGTTCCACCGTTTATAAATTTTGACAGTTCAAACCCCCTTCCGTTAGAAACCCCATTTTCAAAGAGTCGATCACTTTGGAATCGCCTCCAGCGCTTGGAAGAGGTTAAGATCGACGTGTAAGGATGAACGGCATCATCCTCAAGTCCTTATGGTCAATCTCTATGGATTCGCCATGGAAATCCGAAAGTTTCATTATGAAACCCTCTTCGGCAACAATATTTACCGAGAACCTGAAAGCGACACTAGAAGAGGTGAGTTATTAGGTTTATTGTAAGATTTAAGACCTAATAAATATGTTGATGCATGGGTATGTGTGGTTCATTGAGAAATATCAAGAATTAAGGATGGAAATAGGTCAAGTTTAATGATCGGCATTGATGACAGAAACTGTTATATTTGATCGATCAAATAAGGTATTTGATCGATCAAATTTGAAGTTGATCGATCAATGTGATGGGTTGATAGATCAATTTAAAGTTGATCGATCAATTTGGAAGATTGATCGATCAAATTTTATATGCACATATAGAAACAGGAAGTGTATTTTTCTGGAAGTTCATGCTCGATAGGGTTGATCGATCAAATTTGGGATTGATCGATCAAATTTGAAGTTGATCGAACAATGTGATAGGTTGATAGATCAATATGAAAATTGATAGATCAATATGATGGGTTGATAGATCAATGCGGGATATCCATGTATTTGATTTATAAACCCAATGGCACAAGTTGTTCCTTAGTTGAGGCTTGATGTAAATAACTAAAATTGTTTATTGAACGACGATGGTCGGGATTACCCATCGACACACATCTGGCTACCGCATGCTATATTCATAGGAGTTACTTAAGTATATTATTTAAGTCACTAAATACTATATGCATAGCATCTGAAAGCTCTGAAACTTTTGTCTGATGTTTGATACTCTGCATTGGTTCTGTTCTTTAAAATTTAGCATCTGCCGTCTGATTATTTCTGTCTGCATTCTCTGTTCTTGATCATCTATTCTGAGTTATAATCTGCAAATCATGTTTTAGATTTTAGATACAAATTTAACTGAACTTCTTCTATTGAACTTAGATGGTTAGCTCACCCTATTTTTAATATCTTAGGTTCTGAGACTCGGGTGTCAAGCACTGAGAGTGACCCAGATTACCAGCCTGAGCATGGGTCAAAATTTTGTCCGATACCGATACATATCGGACGATACGTATCGGTATCAGACTTGAATGATATAGTACATTCAATGTACCGTATCATTCATTTGTATGTATATGCCCGGACGATACATTCAATGTATCGTCCGATATTATATTGTTTCGATACGTATCATCCGATACGTATCGATTTTGATCTCGAACGATACATATCGGTTTAACGAGATTTTGACCCTTGAGCCTGAGGCAGAGGCTGGGGAGGAGGACATTGATATCCCAACTGACGAGTTTTATCCGTACCTAGGGTACTTAGTTTTGTAGTTTTGGGATCTGTATTCACATTTTGGATTATTTGGTCTGGTGGCCATCGTTTAGTATTAAACTCTGTAATTACTTTTAGTCATTATTGTATACATCTTATGGGAACCATTCTTGGGAACGATTGATTTTGTGTGATAGATGTACATCACCGGTGGTTCTTCTTAGTTTCTATTTTATTGATGTATATTCTTTTGATATATATATATATATACATGTGATTCTCTTTCTCTTAAATACCTTATATAATGACTCTATCTGCCTCTTTGATAGTGTCTGCTTTGATTTCCGCTAGATAAGCAAACATTCTTTGTTCTGTTCTGGGGATCATCTAGAGTATGATCCTAACGGCACGAGTTTTCGAGTGCGAAAATTCGGGTTGTCACACCTCCGCCCTCAATCTACATCACAAGCACACAATAATTTGTCAAGGATTAACCCTAATCATTAATACCTTAGAAATATTTAAGTGTCTTCTCAAAAGGAGACAGAAAAGGGCAAGTTCATGCCAACTCGAAATTTGATGTAACCTTCCCCCTAGTTTTTGACCTTTGAATATTTAGATTCACGAAATAGTTAATTCACAAACATTGTAGATCTAGTTTCCCTTTTTCTACCGTCGTAACAATCATGTAAATCGGAGTTTGGAGTAAATAGTTATGGCAAAAATACCGAAGCCGTTTTGGCACTTCAGTCAAAACATGCTAACTCGGAACTTGACCTAACTTCTCACTTAATTTTAACCTTTAAAATGGTTGATTCACAAGTTTTTTAATTCACAAAAGTTGTAGATCTTTCTGTCTTCTTTCTAACTCCATAAGAATCACGGCAATCGGAGATCGAAGCAGAAAGTTACGGTCAAAATACCAAAGCAGTGTCGGCATGCTCAGACAAAATCGATCGGTCGATTTCAAATTCGACCGGTCGATTTCTCTAAAACTCAAATGATATACTGTTTTCTAAAAATCGACTGGTCGATTTTTTTCAGATTTCACCCAACTCGGGGGTTGAACCTCTCAAACTTATATTCCTTTCAAATCTCATCTTTCTTCTAATTTCTCACCCATAAATATAAATCAAACACAAATCAAACTAACTCAACTATAAATCATAATTTAGCAAAAAATTTTATATCTCAAATTGATCAATATCTTGATCCACGAGCTGACGCCCAAGCTAGGGTTTTGGAGCAAATTTCGGCGATCCTTTCGTCGATTGAAACGAAATGAAGCTTATGGTGAAGCTCCCTTTCAAACCGCACTACCCTTCAGTCACCCAATCGTGTACGTCGTGATCACAACAGTAGGTTCTCTATCGTCAAACCCACACATTCAAAATCTCAAAAATCTCATTGATGTTGGAATCAACAACTCCCCGTGGCACACAAACTAATCACGAGGCCAATACCTCGTAGTTCAACGGAGCCGATTTGACATTCGGACGGTCTACGGCGCGATCTCCTCAAGCTCTTCTCCCTTTCTCTCTCTTGAACCCAACTAGAACCCAAAACCCCCAAAAGAAAGCCACCGGTTATAGCTTCCAAAGGAAGCTTTTGACTTTATATAAAAAGGGGTTGTTTCCTTATAAAATGCATACACCCATTTTGGGTATTAGTTCTTATCCAAAGAACTAGATTTCGCAAGAAACGGACATACCTAATTAAGGTGTCATCTACTATGTAAATGACCTTTTGGTTCCGTGTGGGGCCTACACACCCAAACCACTCATCAATCAAATTCAGTGTTGAGCCAATACACACCACCACGGTGTATAAACTTGGTCCTAAAAATCTCACACGAGCTCAAACGGACCCAAAAAGATCCCGTTTGAAAAATCCGAACGGTGACGTGTTTCTTAACAAACATGTACCCAATCAGGACCTATAGTTGGCTCGAGTAGTTGGCCCACGTCGTCGGCCCAATATAATCGGCCCAATTAGTCAGCCCAAACCAGTTCCAAAATTTGGGGATGCTACATTCTTCCCTCCATATAAAATTTTCGTCTTCGAAAATTTTCATACCTTATTTAAAGGCACTCGTAAACTCATTCTTATCAAAATTACACGTCTACAAAACCAAGACTAAACGTCCTCGACAAATCCATCAAGTTTAAACATCTTCGAAAACAGGAATTCGAAAACCACATAAGACAAAAGTTCTAATACTCACATCAAACATTCATAATTACCATTATCCAAGAGTTATAATCATCCAAAGTTTGAAATATTCTCTTGTTTTTCTTTAATTATTTCCAACTTAATTCGAAATCCGCAGTTATCTTTCGACGCCCCCATCTAGGTATCCTCATCAAATTCAACGTCTTCTAAACTAGGATTATCACAATCTCCCCTCCTTAAAGGAATTTTCGTCCTCAAAAATTGAGTACATGTCTGAATGCGAACTCAAACGGATATACAAGATCTTGCACAATAACTCACATGCGAATATAAGATCCACCACAAATACCACAGTAAAACCACACGTGTTTGATAAACAGAGGATCAACACAAGGCTAATAAACATAGGACCCACACTTATCCTCTGCTAGGTCCATTCTTATAATCGTCCGATTAAACTACCCACATTTAGTTCATAAGAATCATGTAATACACCCACAACCAAATTATTAACCATCCCGCAAAATAGAACAGATCCTGAGCAAGGTAGCCATGGCACATTCTACAACCATGTCGAACTATCCAATGCATAGCAAATTGATAAATCAGCCGCAGTTAGGCTAACCAACATTGATCCTGCACACAGAACATTACCCTGCATATCCACCACTATTGCACACCTATGTACAACGAAGTTATCAAAAAAGGTTTTAAGAAAACCCACCCTCATGCATCCCTATAATCGACACATATACATCCAAATTTTAAGCAGTTACTCCCAAAAATATCATATCCACCCAACTACCTGGACGAAGAGTGTAACTTGTCCCCCACACATGCACAACCTACCCTTAAATCCATTCCATATCCACCGCAACAGTATACAAGGCATCCCATGTACAAAGTGTCCCATATCACACACTCATACAACATTTGAAATACATTAAGACTTCACAACAAATTTTTTTCCTTTTTTTTGATCAAATGGAGCTCACCATGATACCCGCTAAAATCTAAATATTTTCACATCAGTAATCCACCCACTAACTACCTAAAGGAATGCAAGGTACTCCACTACAACATCTCTAAACCTACAGTCACACTCTACACCTATAGCTAAGGCTCTCATTCTCATGGGAGACTTAACGCCTAAGATCCGACAACATAATGTCATTCAGAGACATGGCTCTGAATTTCTAAAAGATTTTATAATAGGGATTTCGAACCCCTCCTAAGTTCTGACAGGATCTAATGCTATTGCAATTGAGTCCCAAATTTTCGGGCCCCAACAAGACCTAATGCTTAAGTTCTGATACCAACTGTGACAGAGTCACAGTTGGGTCTCTTATGTCCTGATAAGATCTAATGCCATATCTCTTGGTCCCCAAAAGACTTAACGTCTAAAGCTTTGATACCAACTGTGACAGCCCGGATTTTTCCAACCTGAATTTTTCAAGATATTTTTTTTTTCTTAAGCCAAATTAAACAAAATGGGAAAATCTGAACCGCCAGATCGTAAATCACAATCTGAACAAAGGATTTACTTGGTACATCCACACACATACGGAAAATCAAAGCAGACAAATTATATGACATAGTTAAAATCTCCATTTCTAATATCCAACATGAATAGTAAACTAAATCTAACCCACCGGCGATGACCAACCATCACCAAACAGTGGTACTAAACAGGTATGTAATCGCACAATGTACAAAACCCAAACTTATCAAAATTTATGATCCCGAAAATGTTATCAATCCTCAAGTCCTCAATCCACAAGTCCAGTGTCCTAATAAGTATTTTACCTGTGACGTATAATCGGGGTGAGCTACATCTAAGCTCAATAGAAGAAATTCAAACATAATTCACATCTTATCATTTAAATGCATAGGTTCAGTGATAGAATTTTAAAACCATTTCATATCAATAGAGTTGCAAAGATTATTTTTTCATTTTAAAAACAAAGCGTAGCAAAAATCAGAGCATATCGGAAACGAACATAGATCAGAACACATATCAGAAAACAGATACATATTGAGAATAAATACATCTGAGAAACAAGGATACTTATCATAACATAGCTGAAAACAGAAACAAATAGAAGCAAGATGTATCAAAACAGAATATGTTAGAAATGGAGACTTATCATAATGAGAATATAACAAAACGGAGCAACATATCATCAAATCAAGCATACAAGAAACGAGAACGTGTCAAAGGACAAAACATACATATCAAAAGCCAAAGCATCCCATTGCGGGAACAAGGTAAAAACCTCCGGGACTCAACCCCTCTTTGCGCACAGGATATAACCAAAACATCCCATAAGTGGAGAACAGAAACACATATTTATCAGAAAGCTAAAGCATCCCATTCCGGGAACAAGGTAAACACCTCGGGGACTCAACCCCTCTTTACACATAAAGCATAATCAAATCATCCCATATGCGGGGAACAATACATATCGAGTCACAAATCAACGAGGGGCCAAAGCATCCCATAAGCAGGAACATAGTAAAAACCTGGGGGAATCAACCCCTCTTCAGAGACTCAACTCCTCTCTGCCACTCATTTTTTAGATTCAACCATTTCTCAATTCAAATTCTCAAGCGAAAACATAAATAAATTCATAACCGAAACGGAACACAAAAGGATATGGAACGGAACACAAACGGACACATAAACGGAACGAAAACTGATACATAGACAGAATGGGCACACTCATGCACTCAATTTCAAATTCATACTTCAAGCTTTCATGTTTTCTAAAACAATTATAAAGCATTCGTTTATATCACATTAGCTGTGAAGAAAAATCATAAATGCAATTAAATGGTGAATTTCCCCTACCTTAACCTCGAAGTTATGCGGAGCCAAGCAAAGTCCTATCAATGGCCTCCGCCCTCAATCTACATTACAAGCACACAATGACTCATCAAGTATTAACCCTAATCATTAATACCTTAGACATATTTAAGTGTCTTCTCAAAACGAGATAGAAAATGGAAAGTTTATGCTAACTCGAAATTTAATGTAACCTTCCCCCTAATTTTTTACCTTTAAATATTTAGATTCACAAATGGTTAATTCACAAAAGATGTAGATCTAGTTTCCCTTTTTCCAACCTCGTAAGAATCGTGTCAATCGGATTTCGGAGTCAATAGTTATGGCAAAAATACCGAAACAGTTTTGGCACTTCAGCCAAAACATGCTAACTCGAAACTTGACCCAACTTCTCACTCAATTTTAACCTTTAAAATGGTTGATTCACAAGTTTTTTAATTCATAAAAGTTGTAGATCTTTCTGTCTTCTTTTCAACTCCATAAGAATCATGGTAATCAGAGATCAAAGAAAAAAGTTACGGTCAAAATACCAAAGCAATGTCGGCATGCTCAGACAAAATCGATAGGTTGATTTCAAATTCGACCGGTCGATTTCTCCAGAACCCAAATTACATATTGTTTTGTAAAAATCTACTGATCGATTTTGAAATTGACCGGTTGGTTTTGAAATTGATTGGTCGATTTTTATCAGATTTCACCCAACTCGGGAGTTGAACCTCTCAAACCCATTTTCCTTTCAAATCTCATCTTTCTTCTAATTTCTCATCCATAAATATAAATTAAACACAAATCAAACTAACTCAACTATAAATCATGATTTAGCAAAATTTTCATACCTCAAATTGATTAATTTCTCGATCCACGAGCTCATGCCCAAGCTAGGGTTTCGAAGCGAATTTCGACGATCCTTTCGTCGATTGAATCGAAATGAAGCTTACGGTGAATCTCCCTTTCAAACCGCACTACCCTTTAGTCACCCAATCGTGTACGCCGTGATCACAATGATAGGTTCTCTATCGTCAAACCCACACATTCAAAATCTCAAAAATCTCATTAATGTTGGAATCAACAACTCCCCGCGGTACACAAACTAATCGCGAGGCCAATACCTCGTAGTTCAACGGAGCCGATTCGACGTTTGGACGGTCTACGGCACGATCTCCTCAAGCTCTTCTCCTTTTCTCTCTCTAGAACCCAACTAGAATCCAAAACCCCCAAAAGAATGCCACCGGTTATAGCTTCCAAAGGAAGCTTTTGACTTTATATAAAAAGGGGTTGTTTCCTTATAAAATGCATACGCCCATTATTTCCTTATAAAATGGATACACCCATTGTTTCCTTAAAAGAGAAGATGGGATAGTGATTAAACAAAAGATTGAATATGAGTGGCGACCTTCTGTCTGCACGCATTGTTCTTTTGAACATTCCACCATCCATTGCACCATGGCTCCAAAGAAAGTGATTGTTAGAAAGGAATGGGTGGTGAAATTTTCCAAAGATAATGAAGGACCGTATAAGGAGACAAACCAAACCATGTTGGGGGTGAAACTGGTTATGATGGTCAAGATCTGCATAGTAGGACCTTCGAGAACATTGATGGGAGGGAAACTTCTTCCTCTCCCAACGATGTGGGTGAGAGTTCTAGCAACGGTATGATTGTAGAATCAGACTCCGATGTAGTGCCAGACACAGATCTCGAGGAAGATGAAGGTATAGCAGATCTCGATGAAGATGCACATGCAAGCTTGGACGGTGAGACTCGTACAAATTCGAAGCAGATTGAGCAATTGGAGCACGGTGAGAGTCCTTCAAAATCAGAACATATTGCACAGTTGGGGCACGGTGAGATTCCTCAATCATCTCCGAGGGAGAGGAATTCGGCTGAGATCTTTGGTGAGAAGATAATTTTGGAAACTTGGCAGAAGCAAAAGACAGTCGTATCTCATGCACAATCAGAGCAGATTAAGGCACACGGCTTGTTTCCTTATTCACCTTCGAGGGAGAGGAATTCGAATGAAACCTTTGGTGAGAAGATAATTTAGGATACCTGGCAGAATCCTAAGACAACCGTATCTCCTACCAAGGTTGACTTGAACAGGAAAATTAGTATGGGAGATGACTCTAATTCACCTATCTTGGACGTTCACCATATTAACATTATGAACAAGTTTAATATTTTGGATCACCCGGATACTTCTGGAATTATAGAAAATGTTACAGTAAAAGTCAAGTCATTGACCAATATTCACGAAATTCTAGACTCCAAGACTGGAAGAAAAAATAATAGTGTGAAAAAACAAGGGAAGGGGAAGCCATATGGGAAAGGAAAGCCTCAAGATGAGGCACACATACTCAATGTTCTCAATGAATGTGGCCGCTTGGAATGTTTAGGGGCTAAATCACCGAACTAAAAGAAGTGAAGTCAGAAGAGTAATTAAGGAAAATAACATCAGTTTAATGTGTTTGGTGGAAACATAGTAAAGGTGGATAGGTTTGTTAAGCTATCTAGGAACTTGAATCGATCCTGGGAGGGAATCCACAACTACAGTTCGCACTCCTTAGGCAGAATCTGGATTTTGTGGGATCCTTGCCAATACAATGTACAATTGGTATCGGAAACAGACCAACTGATACACTGTAGCATCCAAAACATTGCAGACAGAAGTATGTTTGATCTTACAGCTATAATTATGCATCAAACTTAGCTACGGACAGAAAGCTTCTATGGGCGAACCTTGTTAATATTTGTGCATCAGTCAAGAACCCGTGGATGGTTATTGGTAATTTCAATTGTATCAGAAATCGCGAGGAGAAAGTTGGGGGATGTATCGTTCCGAGAAGAATTATGGAAGATTTTAACAATTGCATTGATGGGTGTCGATTGATGGACATGCGAGTAATTGCCAATACTTTATCTTGGTCTAATTGATCTACTGGGTCAAGAAGGATTCTGCGTAGACTTGACAGGGTTTGATTAATGAGGAGTGGAGAAGGTCACAGCCGAATGTCGTTGCTGAATATATATATGTCAGCTGGAATTTCAGATCATGCGATCATAGTTGTTAGAATGAAACATGAAAATTTGGATGGCCCTAAACCATTCAAATACTTCTCTATGTGGACGCATCAAGCAGGGTTCAGAGAAATCATTCAAGCTGCTTGGAATTATTTCGTTTACAATAGAAACTTAAAAACGTGAAGATTGCTATCAAGGAGTGGAATAAAGTTCATTTTGGTTCCATTCATTCCAGGGTTTTTACTGCAAGACACTCAATGAATGACATTCAAAAAAAGATTCAATAAGACCCGTTGAACTCGAATCTAGCAATAGAGGAGAGGGAAGCGGTGTATTCCTTGAATAAGGAACTGAATAACGAGGAGAGTTTTTATTCCCAAAAGTCGAAAGTTTTTTGGCTTAAGGAGAATGATCGTAATACTAGATTCTTTCATTCATCGGTTAAAAACAGAATTGCCACTGATAGCCTGTATGAACTCAAGGATGATCAGGGTCATAGGCTTGTCAATCAGAAGGAGATTGGGAAGTATATTAGTGACCTCTATAAAAACATTTTTACTCCCACTTAGTGGGGGACTTGTTCTGAGCATTCCGTTTAAAAGAATTCTTGAAAGAAGTGAGGCCGCTTTGCTCTCTAAAATGGTCTGTAAAGATGAGATTAAAAGTGTGGTGTTTAATTCACCGACTGATAAATCTTCTAGCTCGGATGGTTTTACTGCTGAATTTTTTTATCAACTTTTGGGGCATTGTTGGTGATGATGTTTGTTTGGCCATAAGCAAGTTTTTTAAACGTCAAAAAATGCTGAAATCTCTAAATTCTACATTTATCAGATTGATTCCAAAAGAGAAAGATGCTAACACTATTGATAAGTTCCGTCTGATTGCCTTGTGTAACTTTATTTACAAGGTCATTACTAAAGTTATGGCAAACCGGCTAGCCAGAATTCTCCCCACGCTGACTAGTCTCAATCAATCAACTTTTATCAAAGGAAGAAGGATTACTGAAAATATTTTGTTGGCATATGAACTTGTTCGAAAATTTCATCTAAAGAGTGGTCCCAAGGCTTTGTGCGTTAAGATTGATCTGAAGAATGCCTATGATAGAGTCCGATGGGATTTCATTTTGGACATCCTTAGACAACTTGGTTTTGATGAGATATGGATTGATTGGGTTAAAGAGTGCATTACTACCCCTTATATTCAATCTTTGTCAACGGCTCTCCTCATGGCTTCTTCTGAAGCGAATGTAGAATAAGACAGGGTGACCCGCTCTCACCTCTTATGTCCACTTTGGTTATGAAAGTTTTTTCAGCCTTAATCGAACAAATGGTGGAAGAAAAGAAAATTTTGATTTCATCACTTTTGGATGGACCTTGTATTTCTCACCTTTTGTTTGTAGATGATGTTCTTTTATTTCAGGAAGAAGATTATATGCCGGCTCAGAGTATTCGAGAACTTCTCAACAAGTTTCATGATATCTCGGGGCTCCTTGCGAATGATAATAAGAGTATTATCGTTTGTAGTGAAGCGTGCTCATCAACCTCTCTTATCAGGCAAGTTTTAAACTTCAAAGAAGAAGATTTGTCGATCAAATACCTGGGGCTGCCATTGTTTTCTTCCAAGATGTCTCATTCACTATGCATGCCTTTGATTAATAAAATTATAGCAAGGTTGGAAAATTAGAAAGGTCACTTATTGTCTTATGCAGGAAGGCTCCAATTGATCTCTTCTGTACTATCAAGTTTTCAAGTGCACTAGACAGGTGCTTTTCTGTTACCCAAGAGAACTGTGAAAGAGAATGAAAATATTTTTGTGCGTTTCCTATGGAAAGGGCCATCCCTTGACCAATCGTTTCACCCAATGTAAAATAAAGGATTGGAATCTTGCGGGAATGGCAAAGTCTTGTTGGAGCCTTGCTAGTAATGAAAATTCCTTGTGGGTGCATAGAATGAAAGTAAAATATGTTTAAAATGAATCTATTTGGCTAGGCTCTATGCCTAGAGATACCTCATGGGCTTGGAGAGGCATCATTCAAGCTAGAGATGTGGTGGTTACTCATTCTAGTACTATCATTGGAAATTGTATTAATACGAGCTTTGGTTTGACCCTTGGATAGAAGGGGAAGCCTTGATTCCGAAATTTAGTTGAAGACTGATACATCAATCAGAGATCCCTATCGATTCAAAAGTTAGTAGTTTGTTGGGTGAAGGACACTAGGTTCTTCCTAAACCTACTACGGCAAGGATGAGGGATGCTTGGGATTCTATCATTAGATTACCCTTTCTAGATCTAAGCAAGGAACACAAACTAGTTTAAAATCCATCAGTTGATGGAAGTTTTACATTGAAATCAGCTTGGGTATCCATCAAGGAAAAAAATTTGTTGGTCGAATGGGCCAATTTTCTTTGAAATTCGGATGTCACTACCAAGTGTGCTTTCTGTGCGTGGTTGGCTATTAGTAATGGCCTCATGACTATGGGCAATCTCATTAGGAGAGGAATGTATATTCCTTCTCGATGTGTACTGTGTTGGGGACATTCGGAAAATATATCTCATTTGTTTTATCGGTGTGGATACACTTGTTGGATTTGGCGATCCCTCAAGTCTAGATTGGGTTTGATACCATGTAATATCCAAAATATATATGATGAACTCAAGGAATGCATGAATGAGGCTCGTGAGAAAAGTGTTAGAAGTACGGTAATTCGGAATACTTTCTATGCTACAATATGGCATATATGGTATGAAAGAAATGCGAGAATTTTTGAAGATAAGCAACTTCATAAAAGAAGCCTATTATGAAATATTATCAATAGCATTGCTGGGAAAATCGATATGATAAGCTTCAAGGAAGAGGGAGATTGGCGGGTAACTTTTGGAAAATCGACCCCTATTCTTTGTTCGTGGAATTGTCCAAGTGATGGAATAATTAAGATTAATGTTGATGCCTTTATTAGTAAGGGTAAATCTGGTATCAGTGGTGTCTTTAGAGACTCGAGAGGTGATATGGTGGAAGCTTTTTCGTGGCCTTCAATGTGCAAGATAGTGGAAGAATGTGTGCTTCATGCTCTTTTAGTTGGGCTACAAATTGCTTCAGAAAGAGGACTTTAAGCCATCATTGTAGAATCAAATTATCGAAAGGTTGTGCAATGGGTAAATAAAGTTTGTCAACCGGATTGGAGAAGTTACAACTCGGTCGATCATGTAATTTCTTTGCATGAGATCTTTTTCAAGTGTGAATGTGAACCTTGTCCTTCAAGAAACTAATAGTTGTGCTCACTTCTTGGCGCAAAAAGGTCTTCATGTGACCAATGTTATTAGATGGACTCCGTCGATAGATATTGTTGATAGGTTGCATTCTCTTCTTAGGAAGATTTAATCTCAATGTATTATCATTTTTAATCTTTTCGAAGCAATAATAATGGGAGAGGACCCCTCAACCTCGCTTAGCGATCGAAAAAAAAAAAAAGTGCACAGTCCATGGTTGATCTATGGTTTTTGGATATAAAAGTGCACAGTCCATGCTATTTCTACGATTTTTCCTTGTTCTACTTGTTTAATGCCGCAGAAAACATCTTTTAAATGTTGTATGACTAAATTGAGATATGAAATTTAACTTTTAATTTCATTCAAGCTTTTCTTTGGACAGAGATTCAATTTTCCTAATCAAACATTGTCTAGTAGCAAGTAGGGGTGGAAGTTCAGTTTATTGAATCGACATTTCTATATTAGTTCACTCAAAACTGAATCCGAACCGAAGGTTGGCGGTTTCGGGTAACCGAACTCTCCATTCCCTGAAATCGAAACCGAACTCATCAAACTTTGTTTCGTGTTTTAGTTTTTGGATCGGTTTCAGTTTGGTTATTGGTTTTCTGAATTACTAATATTATTTTTTAATTTTTTGAAAGAGATTTTGTTTATTTTATTCGTTTTCTCTCAGTTTTTTCATCGATTTTCTCTCCCTACTTAGTCGGTTTTCGGCACCCAAAACCAAACCAATCCACAATCGGTTTTGTAGCATTTCAGTTCAGTTTCAGGTCGGTTTTTTTTTTGGCGGGGGGGGGGGGGGGGGTATCACACCCGTACTAGCAAGTTGGGTAAGATTTACAACTCTCGGGCTTGTGTTTACTTTAATAGGACAAAATTTTCTTTCACATCAAATAATGGATTTTAGTGTCCACTTTTGAATATATATTGTTTCTGGCATGAGGTTTCTTCATTGAAAGTGGATGCTAGTAAGTTAGTAATTTATTTTTATTTTTATTTTTAAATAATAAAAAGTTGCTTTTCAGGAGAGGCTACAAATCACAAGTTTATCGCCTCTTGACACTTGCTTATTGGCAGGAAGCTTTTATTAGAGCATTGTGGAATGTTGCTTTTCCAAATACTGATCTTAGAGGCCTGATCTCTGACCAATGGAAAGATATTGGGTGGCAAGGTTCTAATCCATCGACTGATATTAGGTACAAATGTAAATCTTTTTATCTTTATAGATGCTTGATTTCACGTTTAAGTACAAGTGTAAATCAGCCTTGGCATGGTAGTTGAATCAAGAGATGGCTACCAAAATCTCTTTGCAGATGCCCGTTATCAATGTTAACCGCAACTAACTAGAAAGCTCCAAAATATTTGTAATCAATATGTAGAATTCAACAATAAAGAGCGTTTTTATAGGCTTTTCGAATTCAGCTTCATTTGGTACTTGAAGATTGGTCAAACATGAAGAAGCTGCAATGTGGCCTCTTCTTCCAGTTCCATTGGAGTCACCTTCAAGTAATTCTAATGACACTTTAAGGGCCTGTTTGGATGTGGGAGAAATGAGGGAAAACTAGGGAAAACACGTACGCAGGAAACAAATAGCCAAGGTTCCCGTTGTTTGGATGCCATTGGAAGGGGCGGAAACTGTCATCCCATTTTCCATTAAATTCCGAAAACAAAAACCGAGGGGGTCCATCGGTTTTCTATATTCCGAGATTCGAACTCTTCCTTCTCTGCTAGTCTTCTTTTCCAACACAGCTAGGGTTTTTTCATCAGGAAAAAAAAACGCAGTCATTCCATTGCAATCGACAATCCTCCAACCTCTTTAGACAATAGGTAATCTCTCTCTCTCTCTCTCTCTCTCTCTCTCTCTCTCTCCAACGATTTTTTCAGATCCTCATTATTTTAGCTATGAGATAGCAATGAAGATCGATAGTTAAGCATGGGATTTGAACCCTTACCTTTTCCTTTTCTTTGTTTTTTTTGGGTTAGTTTTCTTAGATTTGGATTTGCTACTGATTTCTGATCTGTGCCGAATTGGTTGGTATACTCTATTTTTTATTCCATTGTTGATTTCATTAGTGTTTTTTTGTATATTAAAATGTGAACATCATGTGTTCGATGAAATGTGTGAGCCAAAAAAATGGGAAGTTGATTCACAATTGACATAACAGGCTGTGTAGAACCTAACAAGCTGATTAAGGTTGCTAAGTTGTGAGATAAATTGATGAAAATTTAAGAGCAGCAATGAGTTGTGTAGAACCTAACAAGCTGATATCCAAGTTCGTGGATGGACTTGAACCCCATTCTTGTGTAGAACCTAACAAGCTGATATCCAAGTTCCATCCACCAAAACAAGGTTTTAAATATCAGTCATATCATCAGATTAGGCGCCATCATCAGATCAGCCATATCATCAAAACGACATCATAGTCCATTTAATAAATAGTTAGCATTCTTCACTTTATAATCGCCTTTAGCATAAAATATATCCGAAAATGTAATAAAAATTTAGATTTACAGGGTGAATGGAATCTATAATTTGCATGTATGGTGCCTACTCTAACAAGGAAATTAAACAATTTTAAAACTTGATCAACTGCATATAAGACATTCACATCCCAATGCTGATGTTATATTGGATCAAAACAAAGCATCTGTTCAAGATAATCTGAGCTGCAAAAACAATGAGCCCTTTGAAGGCATTATTTTCAACATTTTAGTTGCCTTTACCGTTGTTTCATTTTTCTAATCCCAACACATTCCTTTATCACTATTGCTGTTGCAGCAGGGTTGTTTCTTGCTCCCTGCTGTGCACTGATCTTAGTGTCTGCATGTTAACTTTTTTTGGCTGCCTGAACTTGGTTTGCGTATCCTTTGGTCGGTGTTTAGGTGCTTAAGTATCTCACTTAGCACCACCTCTTTTTGGTCGGTGTGAGTTCATCAATAAAACTATTCATCACCGCCCTGTGGACGTAGATAATCTTGCCAAAGCACATATATCATTCTCGTGTGATTGGATTTTTTACTTATCATTTTCTCTCTTTTACTTTATTATTTGAGTGTTCATGGTCTCGATTGCGGTCATATTTGGGTGCTTGTGCAAAGCACATTACACACAAGAATTGTGCTCGGGGCATCATCACATTTAAAGGAAAGATTGTAGCACAATCATACACCTTGACCCATAACCAGAAACAACCACTAAGATCACATATGGAAGAAGTTGAGTTCTTTAAAGTTCCAACGAGGACTATATATATATATATATATATATATATATATATATATATGATTTAGATTTGGGGGCCCCTCAAAACCGACTGGCCTTGGTCCAAGGTCGGCCCTACTAATGAGGCTTTGTTATTAGAGGGGCAGCAACTATTTGCTATTAAATCAAGGAACCCATAATGCAAAAACTCAAGTAGATTAAATAATTTCTCTGTTCATACTCCTAGTCACGATAAAACTCTAGTAGATTAAAATAAGAATAATAAGGATTTTCTCTTTTATATTATGCTAAGATGCTTCATTATAGGTTTGTTTCATCTATGTATGCTTAAATTTGTAATTTATACAACTTTTATTTTTTTCGATCGCATTAATGTCATTTTTACAAATAGAATAAAAAATCATATTCGAATTGCATTGCATGTCCTCATGCCAATTTTACAAATAACATGAAACAGTGTTTGGAGAAATACTATGATCTAAACGTTACATACTACATCAAATGAAAAACAGAACATGAAGTTTGACGAACAAAACATGGAGCCAAATGAACGAGAGGCTAAGCGTAGGAAATTCATACATAAACACATCATTGTAACATGTGTGGCTGCAGCTGTCCTTATTAGGGAGATTTTTCTACATCGCATACATAAGTAACCATCTTCATACAATGCTTAACATAGGTTGACTTTCTTAAACGACATCATCAATGACAATAACACCAAATGTCGAAACCAACTCAGAATGAATAGAGCTGCATTCTACAATTTAATAAACAAATTACGCGATAGTGGTCGATTAAATCATACAAGAGGAGTCAGAATGGAAAAACAATTGGCAATATTTTTGCATGTGCTTGCATATAATGTCAGGAATCGAGTCTCTCATTACATATTTAGCCGGTCAGGGAAAATTATTAGTCGACATTTTAGGCAAGTATTAAACGCAATTCTCAGCTTGTATCCAGAGTATATCCGATGACCTAAAGCAAATATTCTTCAACACATGCCTAAAAAATATCGTCAGTACTTTTAGGTAAATCAAAATTAAATAATTTTAACTTCTTTCAAGTTAGAGCTGTTTGCATTTGAATTTTTAAATTTTTAAACATGATTGCATTATAGCTATAGACGGGACTCACATCCCAGCAATGGTTCCAGCTGAGAGTAGACCCAACTTTCGCAATAGGAAGCAAGAGATCTCTCAAAATGTGATGGCAGTAGTAGACTTTGATATGATATTTACATATGTTCTTGCTGGTTGGGAAGGATCGGTCGCAAATTCTCGAGTTCTTCGCGACTCACTTACAAGGGTGAGTTTTCATCTACTGATGTTGAAGAATTGGTTTATGGAGATATGCGAACTCCAGAGTCCGTTAGAAAGGATGTTCTCGAGTCAGTTAAAAAGGGTGCCACTGGGACAGCTGGATCAAAGCTTTCATCAAGTGATTAGAGGTCAACCTGCAAGAGGAAAGCAAATGATGATGCAATAGAAGCTTATGGTAATTTGACAATGGTGGTTAAAAAATTGGCCACAATGTTGGAGATGGACAATGAATTCACAAGGGCAAAAGTTTTAAAGGAGGCTATTAAGTCACTGAAGGGTATTAATCGAGAAAAAGTTTCTACGGCATTTCGGATCTTAATTCAAGATAAATTCAAAGTACTCGACTTTTGGAACACCGAAGAAGATGAAAGGATAGACTTTTTGCGTTCTTTACTTTATAGTTGACAAACTTATATTTAATTAGTACATCCGTAAAATAATTGAAGTTTTTTTGGACAACAATTTTTATTTTTTGGATGATGGTTTATAATATTACAGGTGATAGTTATGGATGACCACTTTTTGTAGATCATTTATGTGGATGGTCTTTTTTGTGCCGTCATCTATAATAGAATGAATTTTTATTAGATAGTTTATGTGAATAGTGATTTATGTTATTACAGGTAATAGTTTTTATTTTTTTGATGATGGTTTGTGGCATCATAAGTAATAGTATAAATTTTTATTAGATAATTTATGTGGATAGTGATTTGTTGTAACGACCCCGATTCTAACTAACATAGAATCATTGACTTTTGATGAGTTTTCGACTATTTTGACAAGTTTGACCTTAGTCAAACATTTAACTTTTATGGCGTGGTCTCAGACCAACCTTTTCATATTATTGTGTGTACACAAATTCAAGCTTAAATCAAAATATGAACCCAAGCCCATCCCCTTGCATTTATAAATTAATGATAAAACTGATACTCACTATGAGGATGAGGTGTGTGATTAGACATTGTTTTTAACCCGAATGTGAATTCGGCCCACACTCACACTTAGCCTTTTATATCCGTACTCGAACCTGACTTATAGTCCGATCCGTTACATACATTGTGAACTCGTAAACATAGATATACATACGCATATAAACTTTATAATACATATGTCAAACTGTATATGAGCGCGACTAACACCCAAACTTAACCCATATCTTTCTTTCCTAGTCTCTAGTCTTTAGGATTTCTTTTCCTTGCACACATAAAGCCCATATACAACTATAATTTTGAAAGAGCCAAATCTGGACTTCTCACTTATATGGCAATTCCCTTCCACGCCACCTCATCTCCTACATGCACCAACCAGCCACCTCACATCTTAGTATTATACTTATTGCCCAACATACTAACCAAAGCCCATCACTTAGCATAAATTGACACGATTTCCATCTATGAGCAGATTTAATTGGAAAGAGGGTTTTTATTAAGTCACATCAATATCTAAAAATGCACGTGGCACCCAATACCCCACGACACATCACTCTAACAATCTTCAGGAGCTCCATAAAAGGAGCCCAACATATGGAGATCTTTGGTGGTTTGAGGTTGAAGAAAAGTACTTCACACCGAATCTAAACCTTCATTATATTGCCTCATAGGCGTCTCCCCACTTCAGCAAGAATTAGAGTCCAATCAGGACTCTTGCCTTCAAAAAAAAAAAACCCTTAAATCTCTCAATTCGGCTCTCGTTCCTTCTCTATTTAACCTCTCGGGCACCCATCCCCTCAATACAATCTTCTTTACGCAGAGTTCCATATCTCTCTCCATCCTCTTGCTTTTGTATAACTGTCGCACCAGCCACCTGCTGTCAACTCTCAAGAAACAAAGAACCAGCCACCCCTTTCAATCATAGCCTCGCCTACTTATCACGATATACGTAGAAAGTTCCTAAAGGCCCTCAACTTCTATTGATTTCCTGCTCAATACAAAATGTTTATTACACCACTGCAGCAACCGAGCAATATAACGAGACCATCTCCTCATTGTTTTGCTCCAAGAAAACTGACACCACCAACTCCATATTTCATAATACATAGCCCCACCATTGGGCAACATCAAGGGATCGATTACCGTCGAATGACTGCCTCCAAGCACGAACAATTTTCCCTTGCAACGCTAAGATTTTGAGGTAGGGTAATTTCAATGTGCAAATTACGTTTTAGACTTTAAATCATAGACTTAATGATATATTCGAACCAGATCTATGATTTTTAGAATTAAATTTGAACTGTTTGAATAGTATGGTATCTAAACATTAGAATTAGTGAAAATAACTTGTATTAATTATTGAAATTTTGAATTCCTTTTGAATTGCAACAAAATATTTGGAATCCTTTTTGACTGATATATAACTTGCATGAATTATCATCATTAAACCTTTGAACATCGAACCCTTTAAATTTGAATCTAGATTAGAATGAGAATTATTTTATGAGCCATTGAACCTATGTATTACAACTCTGCATGTGATTTAAAGAGATTAATTTGAATCGAATCCCATGCTTTGGCACTTTTGAACAATTTCGACGGCCCATTGAACCGCACAAGCATCCCTCACAACGCAGGGGCTTGAGCACTTAGAAAATTGTTCATTAAACGACGATGGTTAGGAGGGGATTCCCATCGATAATTGGAGACTCTAGTGTTATATTTGCGCTAGTGATATTTAAGTTATAGTTTTAGTCATCATAAATTAAGAAGACTGCATCTGAAATTTAATAATGAAACGACTTAAATGAATACTCACATGAAACCTAGGAAACGATGCTATCGAATCTCATATGGAACTAGAACTCAAAATATGTTCTTTTGAACCTGTGATATTTTCCAAATTCTATGTTTGTCAATTAATTGCGTTGAATTTGTCATCAAACAATGCATTGATCGGATAAGATGTAATTTGGCCTTGAACTTTTTCTACTGAGCTTAGATGGTTAGCTCACCCCGACACTATGTGTCACAGGTACAGAAGTGGTTCCAGATCCCGATTCAGAAAATCTCAACTTTGTACCGGAAGAAAAAGCAGATCTTCCACCTGAGGAGTTTTATCTTTAGATACTGTTGGAGACTTGGACTTGGTATAGATTAGATGAACTTTTGAGATAATTCAGATTATTTTGGACATGATGTGCCGCTGTTTGTGTGACGAACGGCCGTCATCGGTAGTTTTACTTTTAAATATTGCACTTTCGTTATGGACTTTAATGCAAATTGATTTAGTTATGGATATTTATGCATTCAATTTATTTATAATAGTTGCTCTCTAATCGATACCAAAGAATTTCTGTATTTAGATTATGAATTGTGATCTAGCGATCCGGAATTTTCATGTATTTTCGGGTTGGAAATTTCGAGTCGTTACATTTGTGGTATTACAGGTGATAGTTTTTATTTTTTGGATGATGATTTGTGGTATTACAGGTGACAGTTATGGATGACCAGTATTTTTGTAGATTATTTATGTGGATGGTTTTTTTTTGTGGGATCATAAGTAATAGTATGAATTTTTAAGATAATTTTTATGAATGGTGATTTGTGGTATTACAGGTGATAGTTATTATTATTTGGATGATGGTTTGTGGTATTATAGGTGACAATTATGGATAACCAGTATTTTTGTAGATCATTTATGTGGATGGTTTTTTTTGTGGCAACATAAGTAATATTAAATAATTTGTGGATGGTGGTTTGTGGTATTAGAGGTGATAGTTTTTATTTTTTGGATAATGGTTTATTGTATTCGAGGTGACAGTTATGGATGACCATTTTTTTGTAGATCATTTATGTGAATGGTCTTTTATGTAGCTTTATAAGTAATAGTATGAATTTTTATTGGATAATTTATGTGAGTGGTCATTTTTGTGAATAATTTTTATGATATTTCAACTGTATTTTTAATTTGGATGATCTTTTGTGGTATTATGGCTATTTCTTTTGTTAGGATATGTTACTTTTCCAAGTTTCCCGTGTTTTTATCCAAACACAGGATTTGGTTAATCCTGCATTTTCCCAGGTAGCAATATGGTTATCCAAACAGCGGAAAGCAAAGGGAAACAAAGGAATCCCATGGTTTCCTACAATGTAGCTATCCATGGGAAAATATAGGAATTTTGTTTTACTTTCCCACATTTCCCGTGTTTTTATCCAAACAGACCCTAAAGAAGCTACTTGATTCAACTGCACTAGCTAGTATCAACCAAGGATCAAAATTTCTGCCGAAATGATCGAAATTCTGATCCAATTTTTGTTCGGTCCCCACTAAAACTGAAACGAAATCCAGAATTTTGATCCATGGTATCAACCATCTGTACCCTATTCTACTTTTATAGAGCTGTTTTAGGAAACCATGAGGTCAAATTATCTAGCTTAGTTATCAAATCCGTCAGAAGGAATGCTAACCAATGTGTTGCTTATTTAGGTCGGTTATGTTTTGATTTGGCAAACATTTTACAATATCAATCATTCACGTAAAGAAATTTGAGAGAGGTTACGAGAGATTGGTAAATAATTTGTCTTCTTTCAATCAAAATAGGCAGTGAACCCCCAAGCCTGCTTAATTATTTTAAAATAATATGCTTCATCATTCATGTACCACGCTTCTACATTGCTGCTTTGTCTTACAATTTTGATGCGGGAAAATTTTAAAATAACTCTTGAACTTTTACCCCATCATCAATAACGCATTTAAGTTATTGATAATATCAAATAGGGACCCAAAGTATGCCTAAGTTCATCAATTAAATTCCTACCGTTATATTCCGTTAATGACTGAACAGAAAGCGCTGAGTTGGCATATAGCTCAGCAAAATCACCCATGTGGCGAGGACTTAACTGCCACGTGGGTGCCACGTTGGCATACAACTCAGCAAAATAGCTTACGTGGCACCGAATGTGGTGCCACGTGGGTGATTTGGCTGAGCTGTATACCAACTCAGCATTTTTCATTCAGTCATTAACGGAAGGTGATGGTAGGGGTTTAGTTGATGAACTTAAGCATACTTTTGGTGCTTATTTGATATTATCAATAATTTAGGTGCGTTATTGATGACAGGGTGAAAGTTCAGGGATTATTTTGAAATTTTTCCTTCTGATGCTTAAACAACTTATTCCTCATTGCTCTAATATCTTTTCACGGCATTTTCCACTTGGGTACCTCTACACGTGTTTATGTCTGAAACTACTCTAAACCCATAATTTATAATTTTATGTTGGAAAAGCAAGGTAAATTTGTGGTTTTGGTTCAAAATATTTTTTATACTCATTTGTGATTTTCTGTTAGTTAAGCAGGGTAAATTTTCGTTTACTTTGAAGTATTTTTTTTATCCTCATTTGTAATTTTTTTATGGATGAGCAGGGTATTCTGGGGTACAGGCCCTTCCAAGAATTATAAATATTTTTTTATTACAAATTTTAAAAATGACTGTCTAAGACCATCTTATTTCGACAATCATTCAAATAGGACAATTCATAAAAGACTATCCGATATAATAAATAGGACAATTCATGACCGTCTCTAATAGAGCGATCGATAAAGGACAGTTTCCAACCGTCCTATAGATTTTTTATTTTAAAATTATTAAAGGGTCGGTGATCGTCCTTTAGTAGTTATTATGAGACGGCTTCAGATCGTCTTCTATTGAGATTGCGGAAAACAATCATTTCCTACCCTCTTATTTATGGAATATAAGACGGTTTAGGACTGTCTTGTAAATTTAAGACGCCAAAAAAAAAGGCTGTGAGGACGATTTTGGGCTGTCTTTTTTCAAAAATAAGACTGAATTGGACCGTCCTTTTTCCTATATTTTGACGTATTCTGTACTTTATTGTTTAGCCATCTTTGTGAGAGATTTTTTTTTGGCTTTTGAAACTTTTGATTGGATTTCTTGGTTATTCAAAAGCACTTGTTTCGTTTCTACTTTTTGAAGTGAATAACACTTAAAGTTTCAAGCGTGTCTATGCTCGTGGATTCGAGTGACCATGGTGAAATCCGGGGTGTTATTGTGGCTCCTTTGAGCACGAGTGGACTATCGTGTGATTCGGTGGTTGAAAACGACAAATCGAGGAACTGTGGGGACGCGCACTAAATTCTAGCGTTGCGGTTTGGAAATATTTGATAGGACTAGCTAGAGAGTCTACATTCATTTAATACTTTCTATAACCATCTAATTCATAGTGTATTTGTTGTCTTGGGTCTGGCATAGATCCCGTGATTTTTTTTCCTTTTGGGTTTTCACATAAAAATCTCATATGCAGTAGTGATTGACTTATTTTATATTATTTATTTTCAATATCATCGTTAGGCAAATGTAAGATATCGAAATTTCACAATTTTTTTCGCAAATCAGGGGTGGGCAGCACATCCTTCAGAGTCACAGACCTCCCTGAGGTGAAGTTTTGAAGAACGTCCCTAATAACAACAACCTTAGATATTGATGAATTATTCATTTGTACATCTTCTGTGGCCTTTACTGGCACGTAGAATTTAAACCAGTTCCTATCATAATAGACGTGCCTCGTTACATCAGTGTATCCCCACCACCCCTCACTAGCACAAGTTGTTCAAATTCCAATTACAAAATTAACCCAAAAATCACCTCAATTAAACACTTCTAAAATTATCGGAATTCAAGTAAAAATCAAGTATACGAATCAATGTATAGTAAAGGGTAAGCATTGCGAGTGTCGATCCTCAAAGGTTGTCCATGGAAATTCTAAATTTTAAAACCCTACTTAACTAATTCAATCAATTAGTTGAAATATCTAAATCCTATGTTTGGAAACTCTAAAAATGAAAACTTAGTAAAAATGAAAATTCTCATAAATTGAAAATTTTCTAAAATCAAAACTTTCTAAACAGAGGAAAAACTTGTCTTCCAAAATGGCTTAATTATCTGAAAGTTCTTTGACTTTTCTTCTCGTTATTTTGACCAACCTATTTCATATATTTCTTTGATTTTGTTGATCATAAGGATTGGTATTTGCAATCCAATTTAGCTCTTCTTTTAAAACTCCTATAATAATCACAAAAGAGTTTAATTAGTGCAATTTTATATCAAATTAACTAACAATTAAGGATAGTTTAAAAGGAAAATATGTAATAAAATTTAACTTATCAGCACCGACATGATTTAATTAAATAATCATGGCCACCAAAAGTTCTTCCACATGATTAAGCTTGAGGAGTAGGCCTTTTCTTACCAAATTTGCAATCCCATGTAGAATGCCCAAGTTTTTCACACACATAGCACCTAGGTTTTGAGTCGTTATTCGTTTTGAGTCGTTATTCCTTTTTTGTAATCCGTAAGTGATTTTTTATTCTCTATTGAGTTTTTTTCGCTTACTTTCAAATGATTTGATTTTTTATGTTTTGGCACAAGGAATCTATAGCATGTCCTTTCGAAGTGTGGAGATTGTGCTCTTTCATTCTTGTCTTGAAGTCTTGCTTCCTCTTCGATCCAAATTTAACAATAAATAAACAGTGTTTCCTTCATTGAAGTAGGCACCAAAAAATGGCTCTTTAATTATACAGTCATTTTTTTATTTCACATGTTACAGATTCCTAAAAAATGGCCTTTTAATCACACTTAAACGTGAATTTAGGAGCTTTTTTAGGGGATCTATGACACATGGAATAAAAAAATGACCATCTGATAGTACGACATGATCTCAAGATATATTTTGTTGATGATCAAGGTGTGAAACACGATCTTCATCATCTGATCCCAACCAATCGCTTTGTTTCAAAGGGTTTAGAACATGGGCCCTTTCAGAGAACACGTGGGCGTGAACATGTGAGCCATCTGATTTGAAGGCCGTGATTTGTAAATCATCAGTGCAAAAGGTTGGCATGAAAAATGAGCTCGATCATATGAGCCAATGCAGTCAAAGGCATTCATCTCATTTGATGATTGACTTCATTGAATCATATGAAAGAGGTTGTGTTTCATATCAATTTTTTGCACCAAAGATCTTTAGATAATAACCTTCAAATCTGATGGCTTAGATAGTGTTTTCACACGGCACAAGTCCCCAAAATTTCAACCTATCAAAAATAAAATAAAAATCCCAAGCCTTTCTTTTTAATTATGTGCAAGGTTGAAATTTGTTTATGCAAGTATTCTCTCCCTTTGCTTAACCTCTTTAGTGAAAATAGAAACAAAAGTTTCCCTTCTAAAAGAGTTTTTACTCCCAAGTCCCAACCAATTACTTTATGGGTACCTTTATATTAGTTTATGGGCAACTTTAATTTCAACCCAAGCTTCTTCTCTACCTGAGTTTCATGTTGAGACAATAGATGTTCATCATCATCCAACCAGTAGAAGGCCATATTTTGATTCCATATGGCACTACCGAATAGTGATATGAGAGCATGTGTGATATATGCCCATAATCATGTTATTTTTTTGGGATATATAAGCTTTTATCTTTAAGATCAAGGTATTAAAATCGGTATCGATCTCGGGTATTGAATTCCCTGAGACAGATATGGATCTGCGGATACCGATAAGTATCAGCCATTTTAAAATAAAAATAAAATTAAAATTAAAAGTCTCGGACAAAATCAAGACGTATTGGCCGAAACCCGATACGTATCGGTATCGGCATTTTTTTGATACCTTGGTCAAGATCTATCGTGTCGACGAATTTTTGATACCTTAGACAAGATATATCGTGTCGAAGATTAGACAGTCAACTATTTTATTTAATTATGTGAAACTTGGGTTGAGATGGAAGAATCTTGGAAAGTAAAGAATGGAATTGAATCCTTCCGTTATTTCTGATCTTTTCAATAAGGGCCTTATTGAAACTCTAAAGACTACATTTTAATAATATTTTTTCTTTGTTTCATTCATAAAGAGAACCCTCTTTGCATAGAGGGCAATATAATAAGTTAAGATCTTCAAATTCAAAATACTTCCCACAATGTCTATCTAAATATTTATAAGTCCCAACTAATATCATCTTACCTAAAATATAAAATACGCATGATAGATTTATATTTTTCTTTCAATCATAAATATTCTCTATTACACCTACCACCCCTTAAAAAAGTAAGGCCTAACACCCTTCATTAATAAGTCTAAGACTCATAATAACAAAATTAAGAACTTGTTTAATTAAGCGAAGAAAGTTGATAGATAGTCATGACTCAGCAACAAATAAATAAATAAATAATAAAAAGATAAAAACAAATTTTTCTTTTCAAAAAGGGTACTAATATTTACATAGAAAGATTTTTTTTTTTTTGTTATTAACAGCTCAAGATTCTATCTTCGTAACTAGGGGATTCCCCCATTAACAACAGACTGCCTTGAATCAGATAGTGGAGATCGTTTTTCGTCTCAATCTTCCACACTAGATCTTGAGATCACTGCCCACCGTTCTCATGGTACACCGTTCCACACAATAGATCTGGAGATCATGGCCCATTATTCTCATGGTACACCATTCCACACAATAGATCTGGAGATCATGGCCCATTATTCTCATGGTACGCCATAATCACTCACTGTCATTTTTTGGGATTTGTGGCACTTGAAATTAACATTTAATCGCTGGTCAGCCATGCCGCGGTGAATTTATTACTAGGACTTGTACACACTGCCCAACGCGCCATACATCAACCATATACTCACTTCCATACAGGGAATAGTCGGGGAGCCCGAAAACGCTCACGAAGAAAGAGGGATGCCATTGGACCCGCACAATATCGAGCAATATCTGGATTCATACTTGGCACGAAAGACCAGCGCTGCAAAGGGGCCCGGGTTCGACAACTTTTGTCCACAAGTCGATGCATATGTGCCATTTGGATACAAGCCAGCCAAAGTTTAAGATGTGGGTCATGATCTTAAGATCTAATGTGTTAAAGATTGGGACGAAAAATGTTTTCTATCGTCGGATTTAAGGCAGTCGGTGATTTTAACAGAAGAATCCTTCGATGCTGAGACCAAATCTTCAGCTGCAAATACGGCACTCTTTGAAAAAGTTTCGAGCCGCCTTACAACACTTCCATATTCATTGCTTTAGGACGTGTTTGGATCAAGGTATCAAAAATCGGCCAATACCGATATATATCGGTCGATATGGGACAGTATTGGTCGATACGGCGCGGTCGATATGGGACAATATCGGCCAACACGTCTCGATTTTGACCGAGACATTATATTTTATTTTATAAAATTGACCGATACGTATCGGTATCGGCCGATTCGTAATAACTCCGGGCAAACCAATATCCTATACTGATTTTAATACCTTGGTTTGAATTAACTCTTGTAAGAGCTGAAGTAGGTCCTTATATGCTCTCCTTAAGAACAAATAAAATCTGCTTTGACAAATGGGGCAGGAAGTTCCTTCTGCAATTTTGAGTATTTTTAACCCTTAAATTTGACTTTCTTAAATGATTAAGACTCATCTCACCAATTCTTAATTGGGTGGCGTCCTTCACACGGTTTTCATGTGAAGAGAACATATCTTTCACCATAAAAGATTGTTGACCGCCTTGAATTAGATGATAGAGATATTTTTCATTCTAATCTTCCACACAATAGGTCCTGAGATCATGGTGCACCTATCACAGAGTCACATATTGATTTCATGTGGCACACATCCTCAAAAGTGACCATGATCTTGTTGGGGGTATCATGATCAAGGGTTCTCAAGTCTCTTTTGGTGATGTGCATCAGGTTTAATCAAGGTTTGATTGTCTAATAGGTTGATCACAATCTCAAGATCTAATGTGTGAAAGATTGGGACAAAAATAATCTCCATCGTCTGATTTAAGGAAGTAATGGGTGTCAATAACGCTACCCTTCTTAATTTTCCTTTGACTCAGTCGAAATTAGAGCATCCACTTAATTGGGCGGGCCACCGCTAAATAAATTTTTTATTTTTGTTATTGGGTATGGACAGCAAATTTATTAAATTATCTAGCTGAAAATTCGGTCTTCACAACTGTCCTTTTTTGTCCAATTCTTTCATAAAATATAATTTTAGATCATGATCCACCTATCAGATGGTTAAATGTTGATTTCACGTAGAACACATCCTTAAAAGAAAACTCTCCACATAGGGGGATGTATGCTTGTGGAACCATCATCTAACCATATGATATGTGTGCTATAATCTCAAAATCTATTTTGTAAAAGGTTGGGCCGAAAAATGATCTCCATCGTCTGATTCAAGGCAGTCAACGGTGTTAACAGTGAAACTATCAGTTGTACCCCAATAAAAAACACAACATACTTGGTATATTCTTTCTAAACCTAAGGCCCGGTAAGCTAATAACATCAGCAGCATAACAACAGTTTACCAACCTGGAAAAAACAAAAGGCAGTTTACCAACCTAGGAGGATTGTAGACCACATGGAACTCCATTATTTAGGTCAACGATGAGACACAAATCTTTAACAAGGGAATATACAATAGGATTAGATTTTTCGGAATCGGTACCTTTGTTTCTCAAAGCGCCCACGTCCCAGATTAAGATCGTGTTTCACCCCGATGTTTCACAAAATAGATCTTCAAGTCAAAGAGCACCTATCAGATAGTCAACTTCTTATTCTATGTGACACATATCACTCAAAAATGCCCCTAAAATTATGTTTGAGCATAATGTGTGCAATATGATTGACGGGCCACTTATTAGGGATCTGTGTGAGACACGGAATCAAAAACTGACCGTTTGAGAAGTGCGCCATGATGTCAGATCTATTGCGTGAAAGATCTGGGTGAAAAACAATCTCCATCATTTGATTAAAGGAATCAATGGTTTTCAAGGGTTTTGGATGTAGGGGCGTTTGGAGGTACCCGTTCGGAATATGAAAGAGATAAAATGGGGATTAGAGTCATAAATCCATTTTTAACAACGGTAATGGTTTAGATTTTTCGAAATATGGATAAGCTTGTGAAAATGGGTCTCATGGTTAGGGCTGTCAAACGGTCGGGTTAGGCTTTTTTGGGCTGTCAAAGGGCCGGCTCAGGTTCGGATTAGGCTTTTTATTAGGGGTACAAGTTTGGTACCTAAACTGAAATGAAACTAAAATTTTCAAATTTCTTTTGGACCAAAAATTGAACCGATATTATTTTTTCTTGGGTTCAGTTTTGTTTTTTTTTGTTTTTTTGTTTTTTTTGTTATATTTTTAAGCTACATTTTAGGAGTTTTCGATTTTCTCACCTTACCTAAGCGGTCATCGATTTTCACCACCCAAAACTGAAACCGAATCTAACTAGAATCAATTTGGCTCAATCCAATCGGTTTTCAGGCTGGTTCGGTTCCCTCGATTTTCGGGTTGCATGTCTAAACTTGCACCCCTACGTTTGATAGGCTCGATTATTTTTTACCATAAAAAATTAGGCCAAAACTCGGCCCAAATACGAAACCAGATCAGCCTTGGCCCAAGTACAATTGGGACTGGGCCTTTTTATTTAAGCAATAACCTGACTTGAGCAGGCTTCAAGCTAGGCTGTATTCAGCCTAGCTCAGCCTTTTCCCTCTAAAAATTTTGGCTTGGTCGTGCCAACAGCTAGGCCAAGCCGGATTTTAATCGGGCAAACTATTTTCCACTTTAAAATTTAGGCCTGAACCAACTTAGATACAAAATCTGGTTTTGAGCTTGGGTTTTGTAGTTCAGCTCAAGGCCGAGTTGGGCTCGGGCTGAAGCCCGACCCATTGGCAACCCAACTTTTAATTCCTTCGAGGTAAGTAATATGTTGGACGAATTGCAAGATTCAGGACGATTCATTCTTCAAGTGGTTCCTATTCTATCTAGATATTTAGGCTGCCTTTGGGTTAGCTTTTTCAGGGCAAAGAGGAGCTATGTTGCTCTTTTGCTCCTGCAGAGAACTGCTTTCATATTTGATAACACAGCTCTTCGCCTCATTTACTCTGACAGAAAGCTGTTTTAAGTGATAAAATTACTCTTTGCTGCTTTATGTCATAACAATTTAAAACAGCTAGAGAGTTGCTTCTACTCTTATAAGAGCTAACCCAAATAAAGCCTTTGAATGATACGCTTTTGGACCATTGATAAAAAATTATGACTATTTCAGAACTATCAGAATCGATATGTTTGGAGAGAGATTAACTTATGTGTTGACTAATGTTGTTTAATTTTTGGGAATGAATTCATTCCTCTTTATTTAAGTTCTCTCGGTGAGAAGACTTGAAACGCATTTTCAAATGATTTTAATATTTCCCTGCTTTTAAGTAATAGAAGAGTGGGGAACACACCCACCCTGGGATAATATTAAAATCATTTTAGAGGTTTCTCTTAATTTGTTGGTGTCAACACACAATTAGCTGGTTTATTTAAGGGAATTTTTTTTTTTTTGGTCTTACTAATTTTGAAATTTATAGAAATGGCCCTATAATTTGAAAGTATACAGAATAGGCCAGCTCTAAGTTAAGTCGTTTTCACGTCGACATTAACAAGCAAAATGGCTAAAAGACTTCTGACTTTTAAATTTTGGATATTTAAACTACTTTTTACTTTTTTCTTTTTACTTTTACTTTTACTTTTACTTTTACTGCTTTAATAACCAAAAGACCAGTGACAAAGAGGCAAAATAGTGACCGCTATTTTCATTTTCTCCGAGGTATTTTTTTTTTATTTACTTTTCTTTTTATTTACTAAATTGGAAACATGTCTAAACAAATCGCTAAAATACCGTTAACATACCGCAATCATAAGATTGCGACCACTATCTTAGGATGGCGGCCGCCAACTTAAGATAGCGACCGCTATCTTACATTGGCGGCCACTCTCTTAATTTGACGGCCTCTATCTTAAGTTGGCGGCTGCCATCCTAAGATAATGGTATCACTAACTGATACTGGATATTTGTTACTTATGTCTTGCTTATATTTTATGTAGATCACTAACTGATTCCAAGATGTTGAAGTCTCTAAAGGCCTTTGCAAAGTGTATAGAGTGAGTGTTAGGAAATTTTACCTTCGTTGCAACCAAGAGAGGAAGAGAATATTGGATGAATCAAGTTTTGGTCATCTCTTTAAAATATCTGAGAAATTAGTATTTATTGAAGACCTGATTGACGCGATTTTAAGTTTTTGGGTTAAAGATAACGTGTTCAAGGTAAAAACTACAAAGTAGTGCTGCAGGAGTCAAACATATCATTGATTCTAAGCCTAAACATGTTAACGGAGCTACCGGTCTGAGTCTGTGCTAGTGTCGGAGCAAGAAACAATTCGATATAAATTCTTTCAGGACAGCCGGCTAAGAGGGCTCTTATTGAAGAAATTGTAGATAGTCGTCAACTCTCCAATGATGAATTTTTGAAATCTTCATTGTTCTTTCTCGTTTGCTCCTTTTTTACTTTCGGACATATACCAGGAAGTGGATTATGAACACTTGGACTTAGTTGATAACCTTCGAAAGTTCAACGAGTTTCCATGAGGCCTATCAGTTTACAAGAATTTACTGAAGTACATATCGAAGACGAAAATTAGAATAGAGACAACCAAAAGGTTGCCAAATGGGCAATATAACATCTACGGGTGCATTATAACCCTACTGATCTGGGCATTGGAGCACTTTTCAAGAATCGCCGACCCTCTCCTCATATGGCGCTGTAAAACCCATTTTTGAAGATGATGAAATGGGAAGCCCCTAAATTTCACTTGGACTCCAAACTATTTTTGTAATAAATTTCTTAAGTCTCCAATTATCGTCGAACTTGATGTTGAGAAACACGAGTTACAGTATAAATCAGTTCGCCTCTTCTTTAGGAAAAGAGAGATGGTAAGGGACCGGAAAAGAGAAAACCCGACTGAAGAAAAGATTCATGAAGAAGATGTTCCCGATTATGAGACACATCCACAATAAAGAGCCCAGGAGGTTGACGATGATGATGACGATGAGGATAATGAAGATGACGATGTCGATGAGGATAATGAAGATGACGATGACGACAGTGACGATAACGAAGACTACGATGTCGTTTTATGTCAGTAGCCGGAATCAAAGGGGAAGCAACCACCAAGTACAGCAGTCAACAAGGGAACAATCGGTTCGGCAATCCCAACTTATCACTGAAGTAATTGAGCTGAGGAAGGAGTGCATATCGCTCTAGATTGCGGTTAGAGAGATGAAGGGTGATTTCAAGTGTGTCTTTACACTTTTGAAAAGGCATGTCATAACAATTGAGCAGCTAGGGAGAAACAAGAAGACCCACCAAGAACAAGTAGCATTTTTAGTAAACGAAAATGTCACAATGCGGAAGGATCTGGATGCTTTGAAGGATCACTTGTCAAAGGTATTGACTCCCTAACTTAAAAACCAGTAGATTATAGATATTTAATGGAATAAAGGGTTAAGAGTTTAAGATTAAAATGATGAAAAGATAGTCCGCTATCTTACAATAGCGGGCTGTTATAATAAGTTAGCAGTCTGTTATGGTACCTTAGTGGCCTGCTAAAATAAGTTAGTAGAATCTAACATATGTAGCCTTCAATTTTGTATGTTATTTTTTATACTCATTTTTCCCTAAAATCCTGTAGGGTGACATTATCTCGTTTGTTCTGTTCGATGAATTTGTTGCCCCCAACCCTTGGTGGAGAAAGGAGCTTCAGCTAAAGACCTTCAAGGGCATAAGGATGACCCTCCGATCGAGGGAGAGAACCCTATGGTCGAGGAACCCTCAAAAGTGGAGGCTACAGTTGTTGAAGAGGATGCTCCATTTACACAACTCTCTCGCGAGTCGCAGTCGGCGTCCCTTAAAAGATTACTAATAAAACTATTGCCATCAAAGAGCAAAACCGACATACTAGGGAAGGGCCCGGAATATGATACGCGTACCAGGAAGAGAAAGGCACTGATGAGTAAAGTTTGTTTAATTAAAACCCAAAATCTACCATAATTGAAACGACCAAGAGCGGTCGAGGATGAGAATGAGCCACAGTCCATGGAGCATAAATTCATGCTCAGTATTTAAAACTGACCTGCGGCAAACGATAGTGTGATCGCTAATACCATCTTGGGTATTAATGTCATCGTTGGAAACTTATAGGTCCTCAAAGGACGGGAGTGGCTCGACGACCAAATAAGGGACGCATACTTTAAGTCCTAGAGAACAAAAATGACTTAATATTTCTCGAAAAGGCAGGCAAGAGCTGGTTTGCTACGGCCACTGTCTTAGTAAAATTTCGTTTCTTTCTTTTATTTCCTTTATTTATTTACTTTATTCACGCATTTCACTTTATGACTTATTCTAATGATCAATTTCAGACCCTGATGATAGAGGACCATAAAAAAATTGAGATAATTGTCTGTGATCAAAATCTGAGAGTAGTTAGCCACATGGACAAGTGTCAGGCCTACTGTGACAAGTTCGTCAAGGTTGCAAGCCGCTTGAGCCGCAACTTACCAGTGCGGCACATAGTATTCATGATGTTGACTGTGGGATGGTAAGTTTAATTTTAAGTCACGTTAACACATTTTTTAATTAATAAACACTCCATTGATTACAACTCCGATTGCACTACAAATTTATTTTCCGATGCATAGCCAAAGATATCACCATTGGGCTTTGGCTAGTGTTTGTAGGGAATCATCTCGTAAACGTGTTAGACCCAACTGGCCAAGAATGTTCAAAGAAGTTTGATGCACACAAACAAACACTGTTGATTCATTTGTCTCACCTTTACGTTGTCGGTCTCCGCTCCGCTCTCGATCAACCGTGGTGGCTAATGGTTATGGACAGTGCCAATATTCCACACTAATACAACAGTTGGGACTGCGGAGTTTTTGTATTGAAGTTTATCGAATACTTCTCCGAACGGCGGACAATCACTTTCCAGGAGAAAAGCATGAAGCAATTTAGAGTTGAAATCAGACATACTTTGAGCACGTTCGGGTCTTAGTTCAATATATATATATATTCTTTTTTTTTTGTATAATTAAGTACTTTTTTTGTATATTTTTATTTATTTTTTCTATTTTTCTTATATTTTATAATAATTTAGTGATTTTGTAATAATCATAAAGTTTCGCCATCATACAATAGTAGGCCGCTAAGGTATGATAGCGAAACGCTATTGTAACCTAACGGCATGCTATGTATGATAGCTTCTGCTATGGTACCTTAGCGAGCCGCTATGGTATGATAGCGGGCCGCTAAGTTACAATAGCGGGTCCGCTATCATACCTTAGCGGTCCTCTAATTTACAATAACGCCGCCTGGGGGTGTTGGTACCTGAGCTCTTTGAACTTTGATCTTTTCTTTGATGACAATTTTTTATGTCTTAACAAATTTACACCCTTTGTCATTTTCATATCCTAGCAAATTTACACGAGCAGCAATTATTTCTGTATGTATTATCATTTTTACACCGTAATAGTCGAACTTCGCCTTTAGATCTAATCCTCCTTTTCGTCGGGCGACCAACTTAAGGTTTCTTGTGTGGTGGTCAAACCTCAATGTCTTTTCTTATAATGGTTCATTACCTCTTATCAACGGTCGAAACAAAATATTCTTTGTAAGTTTCCCTAAACAAGGCACTGGTAAACCACTGCTCACAAAACTAGGGAATCTCTCTCTCCATGTTCCAACGCAATAATGCAACGATTATAAGTGAACAAGGTAATTCAAGGATAGCCAAACATCGGCATGTACACGTCCGTTTATCAAGATCGACACTATGAGTGTATTCTCCCCACCTAACTTGAAATGCAACGTGACCAAGGATCAAAATTTCGGCCGAAATGACCGAAATTTCAGTTTCAATCCCCACCGAAACCGAAATCCAAAATTTTGATTTTTTTGTATGGGATCCAAAATTTTGGATTTCGGCCAAAATTTCAGTTTCAATCATGCCCGAAAGCAAAATTTAACCCTAAATTTTGATCCTTGATCGTAATCATAGAGAACAACGTTCTTTCGGCGAGCCCACCATGAATTTCGTGTTATGTGATCTTCTGCCATCAGTGTCAATACGTGTGTCATTTTATTACCTTTGTCCTGACGTCGAAGCTAGAATTCGGCTACCTTCGTGCGAATGGTTTCTAGCATGGTCACGATCGGCTCCTCCCTTTCTATCTTTAGCACACTGTTAATACTTTCAGCTATATTCGTTGTTAGCATATTATAACATCTCCCTAAAAAATATGTGCACCCCCAGAAATGATCACCAATTTTTTTAATCTATGTTGTAAATTCTGAGGGGGTCTCGTCTTCGATTTTTCATAAAATTCGTTTAAATTTTGCCTATGAGAATGCATGAGTGACAACCCAAAATAACATCGAGAGATCGTATCTTTGACGACCCCAAAATTTTCAACTCGAAACACATAGAAATTTTCGGATCGCTAGATTATAGTTCATAATTTAATTACAGAGATTCTTTAGTATCAAAAGAAAGCAAGCCATTAGATTAAAATCATTGCATATATGTTCATAATGAAAGCTTAAAGGAAAATGTAAAACCACCGGTGACGGCCGTTCGTCACACAAACAGTGGTGCTTAACATCCAAAACAATATTAATAGGTTCAAAAGTTTATTTAAACTATACCAAATCTAAGTGTCCAAAGAAATCTATGGACAAAACTGCTCAGGAGGAAGATTTGTCTCGTCCTCCGGTACAAAGTCTGGATCTTCTTCTAACTCAAGGTTCGAAACTACTTTAGTACCTGTGACACATTGTATCAGGGTGAGCTAACAGTCTAAGCTCAGTAGGGTAGTGCAATACACAATTATATTTCATATGATCAAAATATAGTTTTAATGATACATTCAAAGCAATTTCCTTAATGACAAAACATAGGTTTTGAGATGCAAAGAGTGAAAACATATATTCATAATAGTTCTCTTGCAAAATTTAATGATGGTATTCCTTATTCAATGTAGGTCTTAAATTCATAACTTAAATAATCTCTAGATCGCGTATATAGCACTAGAGCCGAAGTCAAAATCGATGGAAATCTTAACCATCATCGTTCAAAGAATAATTTTTCAAAGTGCCCTAGCCCCTTTTTTGTGAGGGATACTTGTGCGGTCCAAAGGTGTCGAAGCACAAGATTCATTCCACATGAATCTCTATAAATCACATGCAATTTCTATCACATAATTCAATGCTCATGGTTCATAATTCAATGTCCAAAGAGTCCAAAGGTTACAAAAGTTCAAAAGTTTATTCATAGGGTTCAATATGAAGATTTAATTCAATATCTGAAATCCAATACATAAATAAATATTTAACGTTCAATCATTCCTATGCAAAAGTTTCATAATTCGAAGTAAATTCTAATGTGCAATATTCAAAATATTCCAAGTTTCAATGCAATAATTTCAATGAGTTCAATATTAATATTTCATAGGTGTATATCGAGAATATCATTAAAGTCACGGATCAAATTTAAAACATAATTATGCAGTGAATTTTCCCTACCTCAATTTCTAAAGTCACAAGGAACGGAGTGAGATGTCTCCTTTGAACTACGTCTGATTCCCTCTTCTATGGTATATGTATAATTGACACATAAAAGAATCAAATCATCAATGGTTGATTGAATCCAATAGGGAACATTCCCTAATTTTAATGTTCACCGCTCTCTGTTGTAATGTGACAGCGCGCTGTGACTCATGACAGTGCGCTGTGAAGTACTCACAGTGAGTCATCATTAAAAAAGTTCTAAGTTTTTTATGTCCAAAGCGTGTTGTTATATTTATGACAGCGCATTGTTGTCTTTATAATAGCGCGTTGTTAGCTTAATGACAGCGCATTGTTGCTGCATTCAAGAACATTGAATATATCGTCTCGAGTTACCCCAAAACGAAATATTATAATGATAAATCAGACTTTTCTATCAAAAGTTATGACCTTCAAAAGACAGCAGTGCTGATTTTTCTTCCAGTGACAGCGAGCCATGAGGGTCTCCACAGCGTACTGTCAGAGGCATCTTCAGGATCCGAGTTTCTATGTATTCGAGATCTGAAGTTCGCGAATTGCTTACTACTAATGATTTGGAAAACGTAAAATCGATTATCTACTATGATTTTAACCCTATAGGCCATCATAAGTAATTAGAACCTATCTCTTGTAGCATGGCCGATGATCCTACGATAGTTTGAGGATCTCAATGCTCTGCATGTTCTCTCCTTCCTCTTGATGGAAATGGTGATGATAATCAAAGCGTCCTATGAAAGAACACCTTGATGTTCTTAGGAAGATTGAATATGGAGATCGAAGGAGAAAGCTAGGGTTTTCTTAAAGAGTCAAAAATAATAATGGAGGATGGAGGCTAGGGTCCTTATTTAAATAGAAAACTAGGTTTTCTCTTATGTCTCCTTTCCTAATAATAATTCTAGTAAGTTTAGGAATTAGAATTTTAGAGGACCCACAATTTCTAATTTGTACGTGAGTTGCCTTTTTCCAACTCTTTAGATAATGCTTCGTGTTGGGCTGGTACGCCTAGCTTAGTTGTATAAGCTTTTCTCCTAAAGTCCAAAAATAGGATTTTACTCCACTTAGCAAGGCTTGATCCCTAGACTTATTGCTTAGAATTCAAGCCTCCTACCACTAATGCTCTCACAGAGCTTGTATATTCATTTATATAATTATACATTTGAGTTATTTAAACTAAAATATTTATTTCCCATAAATATGTTAAAGAAAATTTCGTGGCATGAGTTGTACATCTTACTATGCACCTATACTTAATTAGTGTATTAGTGTTTTGAAAATTTTGGGGATGTTATAGTATCCTTATATGTATAAACTGGATTCAAAATTAGGTGACGCATACAGTAACCGTGAAAGGCGTTAGGAAAAACTTTGTGCACAACTTTCATCAACCCCTTCTGTCAGTCTGATATCAGCACAAACTGCTCTTAAAAGTCCCCGATTACGTGACTCCCTAATAGTTCGAGAAATCATACCCAATGATCTTCGTTATCTTTGGGAACAACGCCGAACACTATGGGCAATAAATGTCTATTTCCGTCTATGCCCGTGGCTATTAACAAAACTCATTTGTATTGTACGCGTAAATGTGTCCCATCTATTGATCGATTTTAAATGTAACCCTTGCAAGTGCACAAGATCTATTGCAGTATGGCAAGAACAGGGGTGTCGAACCCACAGGGAAATCTGAATTTTTAATTAATTCTTTCAGGGATTTAAAAACATCTCCAAGGAAGTACCAAGGGGCAGATTCAATTTACCAAAAATTTATCACTTTTTCTAAATGCAAGAAAAATAAATTAATATGAACAACTAATTACCGATGAATCTAAGAACAAGTTTTAAATAAGATCAAGAAATATGCTACCCCAGATTTGTACCCCCTTTTTTTACCATTAACACCCATAGTTTTATTAAAGCATCATTCACACCATCATTCATTCATAAAAATGTTTTGAAATAAAGTATGATCATCAATCCGGCATACCCTATCTAAAAATAATGACTCAGCCTAACATTGCGGTATGAGTCATGTAAGAAGCATAGCGTATCTCATGATGTGTAGATCAAAACAATAAAAGCATAATCGCTCTACAGCCTAGATCAGCCTGCAGGTCCAGATCTAACGATTACGGCCGTTGATTCGCGCAATCAATGGTCATAACAAGCATTCAATATATTTTCAATAATACAAACTTTTAGCAAAAACGATTCCACAATGACAGTAATTAGACTATGGTATTAATCATAAATATGGGTACTTATCTGGGGATCACATCTTTCCCGATCTACTGATTTAGCCGCTCATCTTTGGTGTATGATCTCCTTGTTCATTCAAAGCCATTCCTCTTTTTATTTTTTCCCAAAAGATATTTGTTTATAATGCTCTCTCCTAAATACAATCTATGCTTTAAAAGAAAACAGTGCAAATCCTAGGTACAATCTACCCTGATCAAACCCTAGAAGAATGAGAGAAGAAGACCTTAAAAAGATGAAAAGAAGTTCCCCAAAGTGAAAAGCCCTAAAATTCCAAATCAAATCTACTTCTAATTCCTCCAAAGAAAAGTCTCAAAAGATCTCAACACCAAGTCCAAAAACAGAGCGTCCTCTATTCAAAGCTTTAGCTTCCTTTTTATAATGGCCGAGCACACCTAAACCTAATTGCCTCAATCGATTGAGCCAGAAGTCTCAATCGATTGAATTTGAGTTCGAATTTCTGTAGGGCACTTCTGCCTTATGTGTCAATCGATTGATTTTCATGTCTCAATCGATTGATTTTCACGGTTGAAGTTTATTTCATCTGTCAATCGATTGACAATGATTCCTCAATCGATTGACTCTTCAATGTAAAGTCTCCTTTCTTGATGGATATTGATTCTCTTCTCGGATCTCAATGCTTCTTTGGACCTTTTTGTCCATAGCTCTTGCATAGTCTTTAATTTCCTTCTTTTAGGCTTTTGAACGATCTAATGGTCGGAAACACCTGTAAACATCAAAACCTCACAACAACCATCAGATGCTTTCATCGAACAGCTAAATGTAGGATTTAAGGTATGAAATATAGTCATATTTCAGCACCGATCACACCCCCAAACCTACACTTTGCTAGTCCTCGAGCAAAGAGAATATATAACGCAAATAAAACTAACTTCCTAAAAATTTAAATGCCACTTTCGTAGGGAATACGATTGCATTTAGCATATGCAACAAGCCTTTAAACCCCTAGGTGATCCCTAGTGGAGGAGTTGTGTCTCCTACAGGTTTTCAGCGAAGGTACTTACAAACTTCAAAGCTTATGAATTTCAAAAAAAATTTTTTTTTTTTTTTTTTTTAGCCATGCTCTTAAGCAGTCAAATGCCCCTGGAAAATCGTTTAAAATGCATCCGACCATGCTTATTTTATTAATGCTCATTCACATTAGTCCACTATTTTTCAATGCTCATACTTTATGCATTAATGTTATGCAATCATCACTGCTCAAATTCTTTTGCCTGAGAAGAAGCTTAAACTAGGCATCTTTTGATCACATGTCTTGACTCAATCCTTATCATGGATATACACTCAAAATGAAATCGCTCCTGATGAATGGATTTTATGTTTCACGCACATGTGAGATGGAGTTACAATACAATTAGAGAAATCTCACAATTTATACGAAAGACGGTGTATCAAAGAGTTTTAACCGAGATCTCATTAAGAAAGATATTTGTATTTTAAACATGGATATATCAAGCACCATAGACAATGTGTAATTACTCTCCACAAGGCATTTACCACTCATGATTGGATCAAAAAGGTCTTTTCTAAGGTTGTAATGGGGCTCGGGTAAAGGTTTAAGAAAGAAAGGGAATTTGGATTTAAATTTTCTGAGAAAGTGGAAAAGAAACAAACTTCTATTTTCTCTATCTCTCTTTTTTTTTTTTTTTTTTTTTCAATTTGCTTTTCCTTTGTTTTCCTTTCCTTAAAACACCTCATATTTTTCACTATTTTTTTCAAATTTTCTTTCTCTTTTTCTTTTTCTCCCCCCTTTTCTTTTATATTTTTCCCATACACCCTTACTAAACACCACAACTCAGTATCTCTTTAGGTACTCTCTTTTCACTCATTTTCATCCATCATTCCTAATTTCTCAGAAATAAGAAGGGTAAAGCTGAATTTTCAAAAATGGTAAAGGGTTAACGGTTAATGTGGCTTATCGAAGAATGTATAAAGGTAAATTTTCCAATAGACTCAAAGGGGTACTAGAATGATACATTTATGAGGTGTGTCATTTTAAGCAAAAACGAGCCAAAGATGGCCTTAGATCCTTTCCTTTCATTATGGTAAAATATGCCTATATGCTTTGAGTTAATACACATTGATGTCTAGTGTAATAGTATACCACACGTACAATAAACAAATCAAAGAAAAGTAAATGAGATGTTAACAATTGAAGCAGGAATTCAAAGATACTCCGAATTTATTTCCACACTCATCAAGAACGAAGATAAGGTTTCGAAACTCACTGGGTTGATGCCTTTCTTGTGATTTAAAAATTTCAAGTCATACACTTTATTCTCAAACTTGGAATTGGAACCATGTGGTGGTGTACAAATTTTCAGGCATAGATTATGAATATCGCTATTTTAATTTTGAACTTTATGAGCATTCATTAAAACAAACGTGGTGTGATAACAAACTTTTAAAGAAATTCAGGTCATTCACAATTTAAGGGAAAAAAAAAAAAATCGAATTTCATTAGCCTTCCTGTCATCAGTCAATCGATTGACAATGATTCCTCAATCGATTGATTATTGACAATTCCCAATTGCAATTTTTTATGGTTTGCAGTCAATCGATTGAGACCACAACCTCAATCGATTGACTGATAAGGTCTGAAAATCAGTCTTTCTTTTCTCTTTTTTTTTTTTATAGTAATTTACCGAATTTACCCCCCCCCCGCCCCCCCCAAACCTGAACTGTCCAATGTCCTCATTGGTGAGGATGTTGAAAATAGGAGGGGAGACCCCCCCAAACCTGTTTAATGCACTCGAGGGCCAAAAAGAACTAGATCAAGTGAAAGAAAAGGTAAACACAAAGAACAACACAAATATTTACCTAAACAAATATATATATATATATATATATATATATATAAAACTCTGACAAATAATGTAAAATTAAAATTCTACCCTAGAATTAATCAAAATCAAACCTAAACTAACACGTTAAAAGCAAATATAACTGAAAGACTCTGAAAACAGAACCCTAATCCTCTAGTCTTCCATGGTAGAACCGTCTTCCCTCGGTTTTGGAAATGCGTAGCGCCACATCGCCGCAGTGATTCCCACTTCGCCAATAGGTGGTATTGATGTACGGGGTGGTGATAAAGGTGGCGGTGGAGGTGTTGTTAAGAGAGGCGGAAAGGGGGCGGGAGCGGCCTCGGTGGAGTGCGTGAAAATAGAGCGGACTTCAAGAGGAAATTCATCATCAAGATTGATGACAGCATGATTGGACAAGTCGAGTGGCGGTGGCAGAGCATGATAACATGCACGTTTGGTCGCGAGCTCCGTCATCTTTTTTACTGCGGCTCTGGTGCGATACCGAATGGACGACATAGCTGAGAGTTGGGAAAGGGAAACTGATTTTTAACTCAAAGGACTACCCTACGGGTTCCGGTACCCATACCATTTTCTGATAAAACAGACGGATCAGGCGTGGAGAGACATCGATGGGTAGCGGGGCAAGCAACATTTCCAATCGCAAGGCCTCAATGAATTCGATCGAGCGGGCGCATTCAGCGATGCGACGATACTTGACCAGATCGTAGAAATTTTCCGTTTGGAACTGGCGATCGAAATAGTGCTCATTGGGGATGCGCATCGGATCATTGGCGGGACGCGGTTGACGGAAGAGTGGTGGGCCAGGCGCTGCCATTCGATCGCGTACGAGGAGAATATAGATGATTGCCTTGAAATGGAGTGGATTGAAGTCGGATGAGGGCTCCACGGGTTGGGGCTGCCACTTATATAAATTGAACCTCAATCGATTGAGAATGAATTCTCAATCGATTGAGAATGGTTGGGATGCCCACGTTGCGAAGCTGGAGCGACATCTGGCAGATGTGGAGGAGACGTGGCTCATCACAATTCCTCAATAAATTTCAATCGATTGAGACTGATGGGTCTATCGATTGAGGAAACCTGTTTTCGAAGAGGTGCACCGGTTAGGTGCCCTCGGAAACGAGAGCTTTAATTATCCCATTAATTCAATCGATTGAGATACCATCCTCAATCGATTGAGCCAAACGTGCTCGAAAAGTTAGCTGCCTCGACAAGATGTGTCGGTTGGCGCTTCAAATCCCAAGGACTGCACAAAATTTTATATGGTGTCAATCGATTGACACATACCTCTCAATCGATTGACACAAGAAGAGGAAAATGATGATGATATTGGAAATTCTCAATCGATTGACAGGTACATGTCAATCGATTGACTGTGATTGATTGAAAAACACAGAATATGAACAAAAACAAAAATAAAGATGAAACTGAAAATAAAACAAACTGGGTTGCCTCCCAGGAAGCACTGAGTTTAAGTGTCACCAGCTCGACCTTTTCATTGATCAATCATTTGGGTCACTGAGGTGCATCGCCTCAATCTTAAACTGGGTGATTGGCTCAAACATTGGTTTGAGACATTGTCCATTGACTTTGAAAACTCGATTGTCCTTGAGACTACGGATCTCAATTGCACCATGCATATTAATGGAAACAACCTGATACGGGCCTTCCCATCTAGATTTCAGTTTTCCAGGGTGAAGCTTTAGTCTGGAATTAAACCCCAATGTGAAACTCTTTTCGAGAAATTGACTCATCATGAAGCTGCTTGTATCTTTCTTTGTACATTTTCGAATTTTCATACGCATCGTAGCGTAGTTCGTCCAGTTCACTCAACTGTAGCCGTCGATTTGATCCTGCGGCTTGCATGTTGAAATTGAATCTTTTGATGGCCCAAAATGCCTTATGCTCTAATTCAACAGGAAGATGACATGCTTTCCCGTAGATAATTTTGAACGGAGACATTCCAATTGGTGTCTTGAAGGCGGTGCGATAGGCCCACAGAGCATCAGAGAGCCGGTTTGACCAGTCTCTTTTATCCGATCGTACCGTCTTTTCTAAAATTCGTTTAATCTCTCGGTTCGACACTTCCACCTGACCACTAGTTTGTGGGTGATACGGCGTTGCAACCTTGTGGGTGACGCCGTATTTCTTCATTAAAGTAGCAAAATGGCAGTGACAGAAGTGCGAACCGTCATCACTAATGATTGCTCGTGGAAACCCGAATCTATTAAAGACATTTTCCTTCATAAATTTGACCACCACTTTGTGGTCATTTGAACGGGTTGCCACAGCTTCAATCCATTTGGACCCATGAAGTCAATCCCCCAAACATCAAAATTTTCAACAATCAAAATCGGGTTAAAGGGCATCATATTTCGTTTTGAAATATTTCCAAGCTGCTGACATCTTTGGCATTCTTTGTAAAATTGAGCAGCGTCACGAAAGATGGAGGGCCAGTAGAATCCGCTTTGAAGAATTTTCTGTGCAGTCTTCTGTCCTCCAAAATGGCCTCCACAGGCTCCAGCATGGCAGAAATCGAGAATGCTTAGTTGCTCTTCTGCTGGTACACATCTCCTAATGATTTGATCTGAACAGATCTTGAACAAATGTGGTTCATCCCAAAAATAGTATTTGATCTGGGAGAAAAAGAGGTTCTTATCATTCTTTCCCCATTCAGTAGGGATTTTGCCAGTGACCAAATAATTCACGATATTGGCAAACCAAGGAACTTTCGTAGCGGTCGCGTCAATTGCCATTAATTTCTCATCCAAAAAAGTGTCCCGGATAGGTTCAGGTGTAACCGATTCTTCAAGCAAAATGCGAGACAAGTGATCAGCCACAACATTCTCGACTCCTTTTTTATCCTTGATTTCGAAATTAAACTCTTGAAGTAGCAGAATCCAGCGGATCAATCTTGGTTTGGCATCCTTCTTTACCAATAAATATTTCAATGCAGAGTGGTCTGAAAAGACCACTATTTTTATCAAGCGGAATAAGAACGAAATTTATCCAGAGCATACACCACAGCTAATAGTTCTTTCTCAGTGGTGGTGTAGTTAAGCTGTGCATCGATCAACGTCTTACTGGCATAATAAATTACGTGAGGTAATTTGTTCACCCTTTGCCCTAAAACAGCTCCGATAGCGTAATCAGATGCATCACACATGAGTTCGAATGGGAGAGAATAATCCGGTGGTTGGATTATTGGTGCATTTGATAAGAGTTCACGCAGCTTCAGAAATGATTTCATGCAATGCTCATCAAATTCAAAAGGTACTTCTTTACCAAGCAAGGTACATAAAAGTTTAACCACCTTGCTGAAATCCTTAATGAATCGCCTATAAAATCCAGCATGCCCCAAAAATGATCGAATTTATCGAACACTCTTTGGTGGGGGCAAATTGGCAATTAGGTCGACTTTGCCCTTATCCACTTCAATTCCTTTCTTGGAAACAATATGCCCCAGCACAATTCCTTGTTGAACCATGAAATGGCTCTTCTCCCAGCTAAGAACAAGTTTAGAATCCACACAACGTTGTAAAACTTGTGCGAGGTGATTCAAACAAGAACCAAACGTTTTCCTAAAAACCGAGAAGTCGTCCATGAACACCTCGATGAACTTGTCAATCATATCCGAAAATATGGCCAACATTCATCGTTGGAAAGTAGCAGGTGCATTACATAAGCCGAACGGCATCCTTCGATATGCAAAAGTACCATAAGGGCATGTGAATGTCATTTTCTCTTGATCAGGTGGAAAAATGGGCACTTGATTGTATCCCGAATAACCATCAAGAAAGCAATAAAACTCTTGCCCTGCTAACTTCTCGAGGATTTGATCGATGAACGGAAGGGGAAAATGATCCTTTCTGGTAGCTGTGTTCAATTTTCTATAATCAATGCAGACACGCCACCCAGTAGTTTCACGAGTAGGCAACAATTCTCCTTCCGCAATTTCTTTCACAGTGATTTCGAACTTTTTCGGGACAATTTGGACTGGAGTAACCCATTCACTATCAGAAATCGGATAGATGATTCCAGCATCGAGTAATTTAATGATTTCCTTTAAAACAATTTCTTGCATGTTCGGATTAAGTCGCCTCTGCGATTCTCTCGATGGTTTACTCTCATCTTCCAGATGTATTTTGTGCATACATACTGATGGGTCAATATCCCTTTTAAATCAGCTAGGGTCCATCCGATAGCCTGCTTGTGATCTTGAAGCACTTTCAACAGGTCATGCTCTTGTTCTTCCGACAACATGGATGAAATTATCACCGAAAACGTTTCTCGTGGCCCCAGAAAAGCGTATTTGAGCGATTCAGGCAACTGTTTCAATTCCACAGTTGGTGGCTCCTCAATTGATGGAGTCGGTTCAGCTTTTACCTCAATGGGTAACGGTTCTAACTTAGTCACAACTTCACATAAGTTATCATCTGGACATGATAAACTCAACCTCGTCTCTTCTGACTGCTTCCTTTCAGATCCTTTTTCTTCATAGATGGCCAACAAAGCGGTTTCAAATTCTTCTTTGGTGAGCATTGATGATAATGTTTCATCCACCACTTCATCCATCTGATCGATGTAAAAACATTCGACCTCATCCTCGTTAGGGAAATGGTTCATCGCATGAAATATGTTCAATCTGACCTTCATGTTCCCAAAAGAAACGTCCATGACTCCCGTTCGACAATTAATGCAAGCGTTAGCAGTGGCGAGAAATGGACGTCCAAGGATGATGGGGACTTGATTAATTGATTTAACAGGTGGTTCCATGTCTAAAACAACAAAGTCCACTAGAAAGACAAACTTGTCTATTCCAACCAAAATATCCTCGATAATTCCCCTAGGTCTTCTTTCTGACCTATCGGCCAGTTGGAGTGTGACCGTCGTGGGTTGCAATTCACCCAATCCGAGTTTCTCGTATATTGAGTATGATATTAGATTCACACTTGCTCCCAAATCCAATAGCGCTTTTCCAATTGGTTGCCCACCAATGACACATGAAACAGTTGGAACTCCAGGGTCTTTCAATTTCTGTGGGGTTTCCAATTGTAATATTGAACTGACTTGATTAGTCAGGAACACTTTCTTGGAAATATGAGTACGCGCCTTTCTCTTACAAGTGCATAAATCTTTGAAAAATTTTGCATACTCAGGCACTTGTTTGATTGTTTCAAGCAATAGAAGATTTATCTTTACTTGCTTGAATGTTTCAAAATTTTCTTCCATTTTTGCTGGTCCCTTTCCCATTCTAGATGGAGGAGTTAGGCATTGAGGGAATGGTGCCCTTGGGACATAAGGTGCAGGTTCCATTTTTTATTCTTGTTCATGTCCTAGTTGGACAGTTGAGGGAGACTCATCCTCGATTACTTTTTCTTTTCCCTTCTCTCTTCTTTGCTCTTTTTGTTTCTCTTTTCTTTTCTCTTTCTCTGTTCTTTTCTCTGATTTGTTTTCTTTCTCTTTTGCTGCTTCTCTTGCTTCCTCTTTTTCCTGATCAGATTCCACAGGCATTTCCACTTGATTATCAACTTCTCTTCCACTTCTCAGCACCGTAACAGCTTTCAACTGTTGACTATTCGATGGTCCTGCATCAGGTGGTGCTTGACCTCGAGGATTGTTGACGGGTTGGCTAGGGAGCCTACCTTCCTCTCGTTGACTCAGCTGATTTGTCAGTTGACTGAATTGATCTATCATCATCTGTTGGAAAGCTTGCATGCTTCGCATCACCTTTTCCTCCAAATCAGAATCTCTAGAACGGTAGCCTGAGGTTGATTAAAATTTTGATTTTTTCGATAATCGGAATTCGGATGGTAATAAGGAGGGTTCTGCTGGAAATTAGAGTTCTGCTGGGAAGTGGAATTCTGTTGTGGGGGGAAATTTTGTTGTCCACCCATTGTGTTGGCTCTGTCTTCTTTGGTTTACGACCGGTTTAGTTGAACCACCCCATCCTAAGTTGGGGTGATTTTTCCATTCCGGGTTATAGGTATTGGAGTATATGTTTCTACCCTGCCGTTGATAAGATTGAGTCAGATTCACCTGCTCTTGAGGAGTAGGTTCATCAGGGAATAATGAAAAGGTAGTGGGGCTCTCATTAGCCATGTGACCTGGGTGGTCACAAATTGAACACACAGTGGGGGTGATAGGAGCTTTAGCTTGCTTGGTCGCAGCTAACAATATATTCATTTGCTTGGACAACATATCAACCTTTGTTGATAGATCAGAGGTATTATTTTTGACATCATACAATCCATCTCTTGTCAACACATGAGATTTAAGAGCCAAATCCAAGTTAGTTCGCCCCAGTGTTTCACTTTGTATCGAAGTTTGGTATAACTTCTCAAACAATGCCCACAATTCATCAGCTTCTTTTGTGGCACATGATCCACCACACGATGCATCAAACATGCGTCTCTCTTCAGGAATCAGTCCATTATAAAAACTTTGGACCTGTTGCCACCTTGGAACTTGATGATTTGAACAACTCTTAATCAATTCCTTAAAACGTTCCCAACATTCATGGAATGTTTCAGTAGGTTGTTGGGAAAAGAATTGAATCTTCTGACGCAACTCAATAGCTTTGGTCATGGGAAAATATTTTTTAAGAAACTGACGGTGTAGCTCTGCCCAACTCTGAATAGACTGCGGTTCTAAGGAATAAAACCACGTTTTTGCCTTATCCCTTAAAGAGAAAGGAAAGAGTCGGAGTTTAGCTATCTCATCAGTGACATTGTGGACTCTGAACATTTTGCATACCCCAATGAATTCATTTAGATGAACGTGCGGATTTTCATTTGCTAACCCATGGAAAATTGGTAGCATTTGGATCATCGCTGATTTGAATTCATAGTGGTTTCCTGGAATGGGATCATGCATTATACATTCCTGATCCTCGTAAAAACCAGGATCATTATAATATTCGAGTGTTCTAGGGCCCTCATTGTAATTATTATTCCCATCATTTCCATTATTTCCATTATTGCCATTATTGATATTCTGGTTGTTCCCATTCATTTCTTACCTTTGATCAGCCATGGTATCAGTATGATGATACTGATTCCTTTGAATTCTACGATTCTCTCTACAAGATCGTTCGATCTCAAGATTAAACGGTAGCAGATGTGGGTGATGAGAACGAGTAAAGCTCATACACCACGCTCACAAACAGGGATTGAAGAATCCAAAACAAATCCACAAAATAGGCTCAATCGATTGCAGCAAAGATCTCAATCGATTGACAGAAGCACACTTAAAATTTCACATAAATGACTTTATCAGTCAATCGATTGAAGAACTATTCTCAATCAATTGAGGTTCAAAGGTCAAAGCAAGTTAACACAGGAATTTTAGCCGAAATGACAAGCACATAATTTTTGTCAATCGATTGACAAAGGAATGTCAATCGATTGAAAGAAAAGCAAAGATCACAACAGAGAATATTTCAGTCTCAATCGATTGAACCTGAAGCTTCAATCGATTGAGTTCTAATATGAACAGTGGCCAAAATAAGAAGAAAAGAAAAGCAAAACAAGATAAAAAATTAAAAAAAAAAATTTTTTTTTTTTATTATTATTTTTTTTAAATTCGAATTTCAAAAATTAAAATTAAAATTTTAAGATTAAAATTAGAAATTAAAATTTTAAATCTAATGGCATTCCTAAGAATCTTATCTAAAGATAAAAATAAGGGAAAGAATAAAATATTCCTAAATTTCTTAAGGAAGGTATCTTAAATTTATAAACTTCCTAAAAAAAAAAATTAATAACTAATTTTAGAAAATCCTAGAATATCTAAAAGAGAAAAATAAGGAAAAAGAATCCTACTAAAATAATAAGTCCTAAAAACTTAAACTTCCTAAAATAGTCCTACAAAAACTTACCTAAGAGAGAAAAATAAGGGAAAGAAGATTTTGCAAATCAAAAATCTAAATATTAGTTTTTTTTTTTTTTAATTCAAAAATCAAAATTCCCACAAGAAAATCAAAATTAAATTTAGAAATTAAATTTCAAAAATTCTAATTGCAAAAATTTAAGTTCGAAAATCAAAAATCAACCCTTGAGCACCAAATTTCAGATTTCAAATCCACAAACTTCCAAATTTTCAGAATTAAAGTTTTTTTTTTTTTTTTTTTGGTGTCAATCTATTGACAAGTTAGTGTCAATCGATTGACACAGAAGTGGTGATAAAAACACAAGACACAGTCAATCGATTAACAAGAAGGTCTCAATCGATTGTCTGTCAAGTAGTTTCTCCACCACAGAATAGAGTCAATCGATTGAGGAAGAATTCTCAATCGATTGACTGCTAAAAACAAAAAAAAAATCCCTAATCCGAATTAATCAAAATTTCGCCGAAATCTCCGACAGTGGCACCAAAAACTTGATCGATTTTAAATGTAACCCTTGCAAGTGCACAAGATCTATTGCAGTATGGCAAGAACAGGGGTGTCGAACCCACTGGAAAATCTGAATTTTTAATTAATTCTTTCAGGGATTTAAAAACATCCCCAAGGAAGTACCAAGGGGCAGATTCAATTTACCAAAAATTTATCACTTTTTCTAAATGCAAGAAAAATAAATTAATCTGAACAACTAATTACCGATGAATCTAAGAACAAGTTTTAAATAAGATCAAGAAATATGCTACCCCAGATTTGTACCCCCTTTTTTTACCATTAACACCCATAGTTTCATTAAAGCATCATTCACACCATCATTCATTCATAAAAATATTTTGAAATAAAGTATGATCATCAATCTGGCATACCCTATCTAAAAATAATGACTCAGCCTAACATTGCGGTATGAGTCATGTAAGAAGCATAGCGTATCTCATTATGTGTAGACCAAAACAATAAAAGCATAATCGCTCTACAGCCTAGATCAGCCTGCAGGTCCAGATCTAGCGATTACGGCCGTTGATTCGCGCAATCAATGGTCATAACAAGCATTCAATATATTTTCAATAATACAAACTTTTAGCAAAAACGATTCCACAATGACAGTAATTAGACTATAGTATTAATCATAAATATGGGTACTTATCTGGGGATCGCATCTTCCCCGATCTACTGATTTAGCCGCTCATCTTTGGTGTATGATCTCCTTGTTTATTCAAAGCCATTCCTCTTTTTATTTCTTCCCAAAAGATATTTGTTTATAATGCTCTCTCCTAAATACAATCTATGCTTTAAAAGAAAACAATGCAAATCCTAGGTACAATCTACCCTGATCAAACCCTAGAAGAAGGAGAGAAGAAGACCTTAAAAAGATGAAAAGAAGTTCCCCAAAGTGAAAAGCCCTAAAATTCCAAAATAATCAAATCTACTTCTAATTCCTCCGAAGAAAAGTCTCAAAAGATCTCAACACCAAGTCCAAAAACAGAGCGTCCTCTATTCAAAGCTTTAGCTTCCTTTTTATAATGGCCGAGCACACCTAAACCTAATTGCCTCAATCGATTGAGCCAGAAGTCTCAATCCATTGAATTTGAGTTCGAATTTCTTTAGGGCACTTCTGCCTTATGTGTCAATCGATTGATTTTCATGTCTCAATCGATTGATTTTCAGGGTTGAAGTTTATTTCATTTGTCAATCAATTGACAATGATTCCTCAATCGATTGACTCTTCAATGTAAATTCTCCTTTCTTGATGGATATTGATTCTCTTCTCGGATCTCAATGCTTCTTTGGACCTTTTTGTCCATAGCTCTTGCATAGCCTTTAATTTCCTTCTTTTAGGCTTTTGAACGATCTAGTGGTCGGAAACACCTGTAAACATCAAAACCTCACAACAACCATCAGATGCTTTCATCGAACAGCTATATGTAGGATTTAAGGTGTGAAATATAGTCATATTTCAGCACCAATCATCTATCTTAATTATTTTTTGTAAAGTATTATGAATGCTCCTAATACAAGGTTCAAATGTCAAGAAGAACCTCTCAAAGGCATTATTAGGCTCGCGACATATTTCGATCTGTACATCTAGATTGGCCCGCTCTAATTCGACGACATAAGATGGTAATATCTTAAATTGCTCATTCTAGCTACCTCAGATGTCATTCAACGTCATTTCTTTTCTTCTGCATATTTTTCAGTAATCTATTGTTACTCCATATATCTTTTCAATGTAAAAATTATTGAAGTCGGACTCTCGTCAAAACCCTTTAACAACTTATCTCTAACGAAGGAAGTTATCCACTATATCGTGGCCTAGTGATGCCCCCTTCTGAAAGCTGACCTTCCGCACGTATGTTTCGGGCAAAAAGTCTTCATGGCAAACTTGTCCAGACCCACCATTCAATGCATGTATTTGCCAAACACATCCCACTTCAACACACCTCGTCGTAACTAAAAAATGACTGATTTTTATTAGTTTAATTTAAAAATTATTCACCAAGGTAAACTCTTTAAGGACTTTATGAAAGGATTTTCTATTTCTGAACATCTGACCAATAGTTAATGGTCGTCCTTGATACAGTTCCTCATTATCAGAATTCATATACTCATTTTTCAAGTCATTAAGATCATAGTCTTCATCCACTAGAGGTTGATTAATTCCCCTATTAGTATCAACACGTGAAGTGGGCGAGGGTGGTGCTTCATTATCATAAGGATCACTATCACCGTCATTGACTGGATGATTATTATGTGCTTGGGGTTGAGTTTGTCAAGGTACGGCTGGTTGAGGTGTAGTTGTTTGGGTTGTGATTAGCCGAGGTAGGGATGTTTGGGGTGTTATAGGCTGTTTTATCGTTGTCTCAATTACCGTTGACTCCGAAGCTATTAGTTCAGAAGGCCATTGGTATGGACTAGAGTCTCCCAAAAATGTTTTTCACTGATTCCAATCAAATATATTATTTATCGATTGAAAGTTAAGCTGACATATATTATGCATCGGATTCAGTTAAGGACAATATCATTGATCTTCATCGTCTTCTCTCAATGGAATATCTGAAGAGGGGAGCTCCTGTGACCTACGGTATAGGTAAAATCCTATAGTCATATTTCTATTATCGTCGACTATCATCGATGCAACAATGTTCTCCTCTTCACACTGTATTTCTTCATTTTCAATCAAATATTTTGGTTTTGCACCGTCATCATCTCCTAATCTGATGCTTTCCTCATAACGTTTATGATATTCGTTTATTTCCTGGAACGGTTGAAATGTTTCGAAAGACGATAAAATTTTCGTGACGGGACTGGCAACTGATTTTTTAATATAAATATTTATCACACCATCACCACTACGATATGCTCTAAATAAGTTTGCAAGATTATCGGAGTCCGACAATTCGACAAACACCAACTCCTTTCCGATGCACAAAGAGACCAATAGTGTAACAAAATATTCTTTCGATCGAGTTCTATTGACCTTATACATTTTCTGCATAAATTAATCAAATGATATCTTCTCTGTGATAGCGACAATCCTTCAATGACTACTGATGAGTAGCGAAATATGATATTTCATCCCTAAATACCTACATTTAGCTATCCGATGAAGGCTATCTGATGAGAATTACTAGATTTGAAGTATTTCAGGTAAATATAATCCAAGTGCAGAAAACAGCCCAAGAATCCCGAAAATAATATCAAAACACTGCAACTTTGGGTCATCGAAAACTTGGTGCTACTTGCAGCTCAATTTGGACCTTCAAGACGTCCGATTCAGGAAATTGCTAAAACACAAAAGTTGTAGCACTCGTCGTCCTCTTTCCAACTCCATAGGAATTGCCTCAATCCGAGTTCAAGACATAACATTATGGCCAAAACACCAAGGCAATGTTTGATATAAAGTTTGGTGGGAGTTCACGGAAATTGCTTTTAGACCTCAATCGATTGAGAATTAAGTCTCAATCGATTGACATGAGAAGATAACTTTTTTCCTACTTAAGAGTCAATCAATTGAGATTTAATTCTCAATCGATTGAGGTATTAGGGATAGGGTTTCGTCGACCTTATAAAAAGGAAGCTACGAGTTGTGAAAGAAATGAATTATTAGTTTAGAAGAGTTTTTATTTTTGAGAGTAGGTTCTAGAGATAGAGAGTTTTTATTATTCCTTTTTCTGTTTGAGAGTTTTGTTCCTTTAATTTTCAATATTCATTCCTTCAGTTTATTATTTTTGTTCAGTTGATTCCTACATTAATTTCGTTTCTGAAGATCGTCGTACTTTTGGATCAAAGTAATTTCTATTGAAGTTTGAGGTAATTTTAATTCATTAAATTGATGTTATTTTTCCTTCCTTATTTATTTATGTCAGTTAATTATAGCATGTGTGGCTAAATTCATAGGGATGGGGATCTAATGATTCCCATTCGAGGGATGTACTTCTAATAATATAAATTTAGGATTAAAATATGAGATCTTATTTTATGGTTGTTGTGTTATCACGAACGGATGAAATCCCCGCCACTAACTAGGATCAAGTGTGCCAAGTCATGCCCTGGATCTCAGATCTGTGACGGTAATTTTACTCTAATCATTGTTATATGGTCTTTTTGCTTTCATCGTGTGGATCTAATTACGATTATGATCCGGGATCGAGTGTGCCGAGCCATGCCCTGAATCTTGGATCTGTAATAGTAATTTTATCTTAATTACTCCCTGATCTGAAATCAAGTGTGCCGAGCCATGCCCTTGATCTCAGATCTACGGTGGTATTCTTATTGAAATTTTTACCCACTTTGGGGATGATTTTTATTTGAACCTGAGATCATGTGAGCCGAGTCATGCCCTTGATCCCAGATCTATATATGAAAATCATCTTTGAAGTTAAGTCCTGATTGTAGGGATGCAACGTAGAACCTAGTAGGGTTTTGACCATTTATCTTCCATAAAAGATGTCTTTCTTTAATAGTATATCTCATAGTTTAATCCTTAGATTTGTATTATGGGAAGAACAGACCAAAGATGGGAGGATTTAGTATCTTCATCTTTTCCTTTATTTTTGAATCATTAATTAAATTTTAGTTTGTAGTCAGTAGTTATCATCTCATCAAACCACCTAAATCATAAGACTGGTAGAATACTGTTAGTTCTTGGTGGATTTCTTGAATTACTATCTTGTCTTTTTAGATCTTTCAAAAATAATCCTCGTGGGAACGATCTCATACTATGCACCCACTATCTATAATCTGATTCGTGCGCTTGCGAGTAAAATATAACAATTAAATTTCACATCAAGTTTTTGGCGCCGTTGCCGGGGATTAAATCAAGAAAATTTAATTTTTTAAGAAATAGACAGTTAATTTTAGGAATTTTCGTGGATTAAAACAGTATCTCTGCTGAAAAAAAAAAAAAAATTCTTCCTCAATCGATTGAGAATTCTTCCTCAATTGATTGACTGTGTTCTGTGGTAAAAAAATAAAAATAAAAAATTCTTCCTCAATCGATTGGCTGTGTTTTGTGGTAAAAAAAAAAAAAAAAAATTCTCCCTCAATCGATTGAGAATTCTTCCTCAATCGATCAACTGTATTATGTGGTTGTGAGCACCACTTTGTCAATCGATTGACACGAAAGAGTCAATCAATCGACTGTTGTGAGTGTTTTGAAAAAAAAAAAAAAAATTGAGGTTTTCCTGCCTGAAACCTCCACTCTGTGCGTCATTTGCATGCACACTAGGTCTTCTAAAGAAAGAACTTTAGAGCCTTTAAATTCTGAGATCGAACGTGCTTGCCGATCAAATCGTAAGGACGCTAGATCAAGGCGACAATTCTCTAGTGAATCATCCATTGAAGTCAATATGACTGACAACATGAATGGGCAACTCGAACAAGAGGAAGAACCAACATTGAGAGAACTGTTCTCCCCATCATGCATTGTATACCCCGCCACACCTGGTGGCCGATTTGAAATTTGTACAAATGTCATCCAAATCCTTCCAATCTTTCATGGCATGGAGAGAGAAGACCCATAACAGCACATTAAAGACTTCGTAAAGCCGCTCATCCATTACCAAAATTTGAAGAATCATTGAGCTACGCTTGTTTCCTTTTTCTATAAAGGATAAAGCAAAAGCCTGGTTAAACTCTCTACCATCGGGATCCATAACCACCTAGGATCAGATGGTCAAAAAGTTTCTGTCAAAGTTCTTCCCCATGGCGATGACGAATGCTCTCAGACGTGAAATCACAGATTTCACGCAGGAGGAAGAGGAGAGATTATATGAAGCTTGGGATAGATTCATGGATCTCTTACTCAAATGTCCACACCATGGATACTCAAAGTGGAGACTGGTCCAGTGTTTCTACAATGGACTGAGTCAACCAAATAGACATCTGGTGGAGTCAATGAATGGTGGAGGATTCCTGAGCCTCAAGGAAACTGAATCCTATGCTTTCTTAGACTCGGGAACAGCCAGTCAAAGCTCGTGATCAAGCCAGAAGTTCAACCAAGAAGAGAGGACTATACGTAGTAAAGGATTCCCCAGATCTGATGGCTAAAATTGATTTCCTCACTCAACAAGTGGAGGAATTGAAATTAAAGAAGAATGTGCATATGGTAAATACACAACCTGAGCCATGTTCAATTTGTGCAAGTCCAATGCATATGACAGATGATTGTCCTTTAATGCAGACCTACCATGAAGACACATCTGAACAGCTAAATATTGTGAATAACTATGAGCGGAATCAAGGAAATGTTTTCAATGAGAATAACCTAAATAGTTGGAGAAACCATCCAAATTTCTCATGGAAATAAGATAATCAAAGAATACAGCCCAGAAAATAGGGGACGAACTTTTATCTCCAACAAAATTTCAACCAAGGATCACAGCAAAACTACGGTCAAGGGCAATTTCAACAGCAAGGGTTCAATAATCCAAATCAATTTCAATGCAATCAAAATCAGATGGGGTAGCCACGACAATTCAATCAGAATTATCAGTTTGCACAACCAATGGGAGGTTATCATAACCAACCACAATAGAATTTTATGCCAACATTTCCACCCCCTGGATTTAACAATCCACTGGGAAATGCTGCCCAACGTCCTCATACACAAACTCCTTCTACTGAGGACCTGTTGAAACTTATCCATTCTCACACATCCTCAATCTCTATAATAGAGACCCAAATTGGGCAATTGGTAACTTTTCTCTGTGAAAGAGAAAAAGGATCGTTTCTCAGCCAACAGTTCCTAACCCAAGGGGTCAGATGGTTGTTGAACAAACACCAACTTCATCACAAGATGATAATCAACAACAAATTCGGGCGATCACAATATTGAGGTCTGGGAAGCAGGTCGATAACAAAGTAGTTTTCCAAAGGAGGAGGGAAAGTCTGATGGAGAGAAGAAATTTGAAGAGAAAGAAGAAATTGAAGAAAATGTACGAGCAAAAGAATCGACAGAAGAGAAGAGTGAACAGAAGAAAAGTTTTGTTCCTAAAGCACCATACCCGTAAAGATTGATGGCACCACAAAGAAATCGCGATGTGGAAGGAATAAATGAGATTTTCAAGCAGTTAAAAATTAATATCCCTTTCCTCGATGCCATCCAACAAGTACATGCTTATGCAAAATTTTTGAAGGAGTTGGTCACAGTCAAAAGAAAGACCAATATTCCGAAAAAGGCTTTCTTAGCTGAGCAAGTTAGTTCAGTGTTGCAAGTAAAGCTCCCAATTAAAGACAAGGACCCAGGTTGTCCTACAATCTCAATAGTCATTGGCAATAACCATATTGATCAGGCCCTTTTGGATTTAGGAGCAAGTGTCAATCTGCTGCCTTATTTTGTGTACAAGGAGCTCGAATTAGGAGAGCTTAAGACCACTGCGATGACCCTTCAGTTAGCTGATCGGTCCGTAAAGGTCCCTCGTGGAATTGTGGAAGATGTCCTCATCAAGGTAGATTCTTTCTACTTTCCTGTTGATTTTATTGTTTTAGACACTGAACCGGTGTCAAATTTGAAGAATAACATTCCAGTGATTCTAGAAAGACCATTCCTAGCAACCTCCAATGCTCTGATCAATTGTCGAAACGGGATCATGAATCTGTTATTAGGGAATAACAATGGAACTCAACATCTTTAATATTGCCAAGCAGCCCATGGAGGATGATGAACATGCACAAGCATGCATACTCGATGAAATCATAGAAGAAATATTTCATGCATCCGAAACTGAAGATCCTTTAGCAGCTTGTCTTGCGCATTTTGGAGAGAATTTTGATGTGGATCAACTGATCCAAGAAGTGAATCACATGTTGGACTCCACACCACTTCTGGGAGAAGAAAAGGAAATAGATTGTGGACCTCAAATTAAATTAATCAAAGAAAAGCCGAAAGAGGAGGAGAAAGTGTCCTTAGAACTTAAACCTCTTCTGAAAAATCTTAAGTATGCCTACCTGGGGGAGAATGAAACTCAACCCGTCATAATATCATCAAAATTGGATGCGAATCAGGAAGGCCAACTCATGAATGTGCTCAAAGGTCACAAAAGTGTCATCGGATGGTCGATAAAAGATATCAAAGGCATTAGTCCGACGGTGTGCATGCACCGAATCCATTTGGAAGACAATGCTAAGCCTTCTAGGGAACCACAGAGGAGACTGAATCCTATAATGCAAGGCGTGGTCCGAAATGAGGTAATAAAACTTTTGGATGCTGGAATCATATACCCCATCTCTGACAGTAAATGGGTCAGCCCCACACAAGTGGTCCCTAAGAAGTCGGGAGTCACAGTGGTGAAGAATGAGGAAAACGAGCTGATTCCTACAAAAATTCAAACAGGTTGGAGAGTGTGTATTGATTATCGGAAGTTAAATTTGATGACGAGGAAAGATCACTTTCCACTTCCGTTTATCGATCAGATGTTAGAAAGATTGGTCGGGCATGATTGCTATTGCTTCCTCGATGGTTATTCTGGTTATAACCAAATAGTCATTGCGCCCGAGGATCAAGAGAAAACCACATTCACATGCCCTTTTGGTACTTTCTCCTACCGACGAATGCCGTTTGGGCTTTGTAATGCACCAGCTACATTCCAAAGATGTATACTGAGTATTTTTTCGGATATGGTCGAACGATTCCTCGAAGTCTTCATGGACAACTTCTCGATCCATGGAAACAGTTTTGCTGATTGTTTGAATCATTTGTCGTTAATGCTCGCACGATGCCAGGAAAAGAACCTTGTTCTTAACTAGGAAAAATGTCATTTCATGGTTGAAGATGACATTGTTTTGGGACACATCATATCGTCCCAGGGTATCGAGGTCGATAAGGCTAAAGTTGATTTAATTGCTAATCTACCACCACCGAGGACAGTGAAGGAAATAAGATCTTTTCTGGGACACGCCGGTTTTTATCGACGTTTTATTAAAGATTTTAGCAAGATAGCGCGACCGCTATGCAGCTTACTTTCAAAGGATGTCCCATTCCACTTTGATTATAAATGTTTGCAAGTCTTTGAATCCATTAAGGCTGAATTGATAAAAGCTCCGATAATTCAATCTCCGAACTGGGACTTCTCATTCGAAATCATGTGCGACGCCTCTGATTGCAATCGGAGCTGTTCTGAGACAACGAATAGAAAAATTACCGCATGTAATCTACTATGCGAGTCGTACTCTCAACGATGCCCAGTTGAACTACTCAACCACTGAAAAGGAACTTTTGGCAGTAGTTTTCGCGTTGGATAAATTCCGATCCTATTTATTAGGATCTAAAGTTGTGGTATTTACAGATCACGCTGCTCTGCGTTATCTGTTCGCTAAGAAAGATGCTAAAGCATGCTTAATCAGATGGATCTTGTTGTTGCAAGAGTTCAATTTGGAGATCAAAGACAAGAAAGGCTCAGAAAATGTGGTGGCGGATCACTTGTCACGAATTATTATTGAGAAATCTGACGATCCTGTTTCGATCTTGGAGCACTTCCCGGATGAACAGTTGTTCAGGATTGATTGCCCACCGTGGTATGCGGATCTTTTCAATTACCTAGTCACAGAGAAATTACCTCACCATTGGTCTAAGAATGAGAAATCCATTTTCTTAGCTCGGGTGAAACATTACTTTTTCGAGGATCCGTATTTATTCAAATACTGCCCCGATCAAATCATACGAAGGTGTATTCCTTAATTTGAGCAATCACAAATCATCTCATTCTGTCATGAGTTAGCTTGTGGAGGTCACTTTAATTCCAAGACGACTGTAGCAAAGATCCTCCAAAGCGATTTTTACTGGCCGACGATCTTTAAAGATTGTCATCAGCATTGCAAATCTTTTCACAACTGTCAAATGCTGGGCCGAATCTCAAAGCTCAACATGACGCCGCTCAATCCAATTTTAGAAGTTGAATTGTTTGATGTTTGGGGGATCGATTTCAGGGTCATTTCCCGAATTCGTTTGGAAATACGTTCATCCTTGTCGGTGTTGATTATGTCTCAAAATGGGTTGAAGCTGTGGCATGTAAAAAAAATGATCACAGAGTAGTGATCAAATTCCTGAAGGATCAAGTGTTTTCACGTTTTTGTATTCCAAAGGCGATAATCAGCGATGGTGGCAAACACTTTTGTAATAAAGTGTTCAACCAATTAATAAAGAAATATGGTGTCACGCACAAAGTTGCTACACTATACCATCCTTAGACAAGTGGCCAAGTTGAAGTCTCTAATCGAAAACTTAAGCGGATTTTAGAGAAGATAATCCATCCGAACCGTAAAGACTGGTCACTAAAACTGAAGGACGCTCTATGGGCATATCGAACTGTGTTTAAAACTCCGATTGGCATGTCACCGTATCGGTTGGTTTTTGGTAAAGCTTGCCACCTCCCGGTTGAACTGGAACATCAAACATTTTGGGCCATTAAGTTATTGAATTTTAATCACCTGAAATCTGGTACCCAAAAGGGTTTACAAATAAATGAATTAGAAAAAATCCGTGCTGATGCATATGACTGTGCTAAATCGTACAAGGACCGTATGAAACGGGTTCATGATCAATCTATTCTACGTAAATCTTTCATTGTTGGTCAACATGTTCTACTCTACAATTCCAGACTTCATCTATTTCAAGGGAAGCTAAAAACCCGTTGGAGTGGTCCATTCACAATCTCTCGAATACTCCCCAATGGGACAGTTGATGTCATCAACCCGAGACACGGGAATATTTTTCGAGTTAACGGTCAAAGATTAAAATCTTTCCTAGAGGATGCAATTGCATTCTCTGACACTCTTCCCTTGGGCGATCCAATGGATAATTCTGACTGAGCAACTCATTTGGTCGAGCTATCGACGTTAAACTAGCGCTCATTAGGAGGCAACCCAATTTTGTGTAGGATTTAGGATTTAGGATTTATTTATTTCGTATATTTAGTTCTAGAATATTAGTTTTTTATTTAGATTAGGTTGTTTTTATTTTTCTAAATAATATAACCATATTCCCTTCATTAAATTTTTGGTCATGTTCCTATTTGCTACACATATTCTCTGCACATGATCTTTGTGTTGAGGTCCTTTTCAACAGGTTTGGGGGTGCAATACATATTTCAATCAATGAGGACATTGTCATCTTTAGGTTTGGGGGTATGGTTTTCTATTTTGCGTCACTTAATTTTTTTTTATGGAAAAAAAAAAAAAAAAGATTTTTTTTTTAATTTTGAAGTTATCATGCGCATTATTTTGCGATAGTTTTCAAACTTTAGTTGATGATGCATGTGAATTTAATTTTGAGAATATTGATGTCATCTTTTGATTACTTGTATCTAAGATGATGAAGCTTAATGTGATATTTTGTGGATAATTTTGATATTCATGCTTAGAATTTTTACACTTATACCAAGCTAAGACTTAGAAATCGATGATTTAGTTTTGAACGTTGAATCTTAGGTTCTTAGTTGAGACTAAACCCCGTGAGCTTTAGAGCTAATTTCCCGTCATTGATGAGTGAATACATAAACTCGGAGTTTTCTTTGAATACGGATTATTTTGCATAATCTCATACACTTCACTTTGACTTGTGACTTTGTATGATTTTAAATTCATATTATTGTGTTAGAACGTACTGTATATCTACTCAAGACAAATAGACATAATTACCATCTTTTAAGGACATAATTGAAGGTCATCTTTGGCTCGTTTGTGCTTAAAATATCTCACCTCATATAAATTTATCCTTCTAGTACCCCTTTGAGCCTATTGAAAAAATTTACCTTTACACATTCTTTGATAAGCCACGTTAACCTTTAACCCTTCACCATTTCTAAAAATTCAGCTTTGCCCTTCTTATTTCTGAGAGATTAGGAACGAGGGATGAGAATGAACGAAAAGAGAGTAAGTGGAGAGATACTGAGTTGTGGTGTTTACTGAAAGTGTATGGCAAAAATATAAAAGAAAAAAAAGGGGGAGAAAAAAAAAATTTGTGAAAAATAATGAAAAATATGAAGTGCTTCAAGAAAAGGAAATTCAAAAGAAAAAGAAAGTTGAGAAAAATAGAAAAATATTGAGAAAAATAGTGAGAGATTAGAAAAGAAAAAGAAGATAAATAAATAAATCAAAAGTTAGTTTCTTTTCCAATTTCTCATAAATTTTGAATCCCAACTTCCAATTCTTTCTTACCCTTTCCTGAGCCCCATTACAACCCTACAAAAAGACCTTCATGATCCAATCTTGCATGGGTAACTGCCTTATGGAGGGTAAATATGTGATACTTATGACACTTGATATGACATGCTTAGGATATACAAGTATCTGTTCTTATGAGATTTATTTTTGTTCATTGATTGCATCGTGTTTCATTTATCATGTGAGATCTTTCTTTATTTGTTTTGTATTGATCTCTCACATGTGTGCGAAAACTTATCCATCATCGGTGTGTTTATATTTCAAGAGTATACGTAAAGTGAGGATTGAGTCAAAACAACAGATCCTATGGTTTCCCATTTAAACTAGTTCTGAGATGGATGAATCTTGTTTTGGATATGCACACACTACACGTTTAAGCATGAATGGAGGAGTTATCTAATGATTTGAGCATTAGACTAATTTGAATGGATATAATTAGTATGATTAGTATAACATTGTTATTTAAAATTAAGAATTTGCATGTTGAATTGATTAATGATTTTGAGTTTTGAAGTTAAAGATATTATAAAAATCATGTTTTGAAAACTCAATTTTGCCGATAGTTTGAAATTTTTGGAAGTTTGTGGGTAACTTCACTGTAAACCCTCAGGAGACACAACTCCTCCACTAGGGATCACCTAGGGATTTAAAGGCTTGTTGCACATGCTAAGTGCAATCGTGTTCCCTACGAAAGTGGCATTTATTTTCTTTAATTTACTTTACTCGAGGACTAGCAAAGTATAGGTTTAGGGGTGTGATGAGTAGCGAAATATGATGATATTTCATCCCTAAATACCTACATTTAGCTATCCGATGAAGGCTATCTGATGAGAATTACTAGATTTGAAGTGTTTCAGGTAAATATAATCCAAGTGCAGAAAACAGCCCAAGAATCCCAAAAATAATATCAAAACACTGCAACTTTGGGTCATCGAAAACTTGGTGCTACTTGCAGCTCAATTTGGACCTTCAAGACGTCAGATTCAGGAAATTGCTAAAACCCAAAAGTTGTAGCACTCGTCGTCCGCTTTCCAACGCCATAAGAATCGCCTCAATCCGAGTTTAGGACATAACGTTATGACCAAAATACCGAGGTAGTATCTGATATAAAGTTTGGCGGGAGTTCACAGAAATTGCTTTTAGACCTCAATCGATTGAGAATTAAGTCTCAATCGATTGACATGAGCAGATAACTTTTTTCCTACTTAAGAGTCAATCAATTGAGATTTAATTCTCAATCGATTGAGGTATTAGGGATAGGGTTTGGTCGACCTTATAAAAAGGAAGCTACGAGTTGTGAAAGAAATGAATTATTAGTTTAGAAGAGTTTTTATTTTTGAGAGTAGGTTATAGAGATAGAGAGTTTTTATTATTCCTTTTCCTTTTTGAGAGTTTTGTTCCTTTAATTTTCAGTATTTATTCCTTCAGTTTATTATTTTTGTTCAGTTGATTCCTACATTAATTTCGTTTCTGAAGATCGTCGTATTTTTGGATCAAAGTAATTTCTATTGAAGTTTGAGATAATTTTAGTTCATTAAATTGATGTTATTTTTCCTTCCTTATTTATTTATGTCAGTTAATTATAGCATGTGTGGCTAAATTCATAGGGATGGGGATCTAATGATTCCCATCCGAGGGATGTACTTCTAATAATATAAATTTAGGATTAAAATATGAGATCTTATTTTATGATTGTTGTGTTATCACGAACGGATGAAATTCCCGCCACTAATTGGGATCGAGTGTGCCGAGCCATGCCCTGGATCTCAGATCTGTGACGGTAATTTTACTCTAATCATTGTTATATGGTCTTTTTGCTTTCATCGTGTGGATCTAATTACGATTATGATCCGGGATCGAGTGTGCCGAGCCATGCCCTGGATCTCAGATCTGTGACGGTAATTTTACTCTAATCATTGTTATATGGTCTTTTTGCTTTCATCGTGTGGATCTAATTACGATTATGATCCGGGATCGAGTGTGCCGAGCCATGCCCTGAATCTTGGATCTGTAATAGTAATTTTATCTTAATTATCCCCTGATCTGAAATCAAGTGTGCCGAACCATGCCCTTGATCTCAGATCTATGGTGGTATTCTTATTGAAATTTTTACCCACTTTGGGGATGATTTTTATTTGAACCTGAGATCATGTGAGCCGAGTCATGCCCTTGATCCCAGATCTATATATGAAAATCATCTCTGAAGTTAAGTCCTGATTGCAGGGATGCAACGTGGAACCTAGTAGGGTTTTGACCATTTATCTTCCATAAAAGATGTTTTTCTTCAATAGTATATCTCATAGTTTAATCCTTAGATTTGTATTATGGGAAGAACGGACCAAAGATGGGAGGATTTAGTATCTTCATCTTTATCTTCATTTTTTCCTTTATGTTTGAATCATTAATTAAATTTTAGTTTGTAGTCAGTAGTTATCATCTCGTCAAACCACCTAAATCATAAGATTGGTAGAATACTGTTAGTTCTTGGTGGATTTCTTGAATTACTTTCTTGTCTTTTTAGATCTTTCAAAAATAGTCCTCGTAGGAACGATCTCGTACTCTACACCCACTATCTATAATCTGATTCGTGCGCTTGCGAGTAAAACATAACAATTAAATTTCACATCAACTACCGTTGTAAGTATTATCTCCGATACGGATACCATTAAAATGGCAAAGAAGGGGGGAACATCCATTTAATCATTAAATAGCAAAACTAATGTTAGCGGATAACAAATATCATACATTAACCAATTTTATGATATTTTAGGAAATGATAACATAAGTTAGTACCCGCTATCTTACAAATGCGGGCGCTATCTTAAGATAGCGAACGCTATCTTAAAATAGCGAGCGCTATTGTAAGATATTGAACACTCTCTTAAAATAGTGTGCGCTATCATAAAATAGCAACATCAATTGTAAGATAGCGGGTGCTATCTTGTATCGTTAAGATATGATAGCGCTCACAATCTTATGAAAACGTCCACAATCTTACAATTTCTTATGTTTCTGTGTTTTATTTATATTTGTTATGAAGGATTTTAGGCTATCAGTGCTCGATTGTCATTCACCAGGCTATCTACTGTCGTCGAAACTAAGAAAAGGGGAGGAGAAAAAAATAATGAAAAATAAAATTATAATGAAAAAAGGAAGAAAATATCTTAACTAGCTAATTTCATAACAAATAGGTCGATGTTGATCTGGAAACAACTTGGCTTGGAGTCGGCCTATTCTGTACACTTTTAAACTATAAGTCCATTTTTGCAAATTTTGAAATTGGCAGGGCCAATTAAAAATGCAAATTTTCCTTTATTTAAATAGGAATTGACCCTTTCGCCGACACTCATTATTCAGTGTTCCATTATAATATCTTGTTGTGCGTATTTTATTTTTTTTATTTTTATAACATCATGTTGTGCATGTTATTCCTTTGATTTTACCCCTATTTTTAGCTTAATACCTTAAGACCCAACAACTTCCGCGGGAATAAAAAAAAAAATGAAGAAGAAAAAGAGGTCAACATATATTATCAAGGACATTAACATCCGTAGATATGGGTATTTGACTTGATTGATTGGTTATAAGCATTACAATCTTATGTTGCTGGTGACAGGCCATTAACCTAATGGCAATTTTATTTGCATCTATTGAATCTTTTAAGGGCACCAATACTGAAAATAATTGATTACTTTGAATATAGTGATTGGAAATCTCTGTCATTCCAATCTTCAAGGAGATAGATTTTGAGATCAGAGCCCTATCATTGGATATTATTTCCATGTGGCACACATCTCAGGAAGTAATCTGATAACAACCTTTAATCTGTTGTGCAAATTCCCCTAGGATTAGTCAGGTGCTCTAAGAGATCCGGAATCGAACACTACAAAAAATAAGACTATTAGCGACAGTTTTTTGGAGTAAAAAATAGTTGTTATTAATAAAAACCTATTAAGACTATTAGCGGCAATTTTTTGTTATTAGCAGCAGTTTATGGCTGCCGTAATAATCTTATTTTTTGTAGTGTAAGTTATAAAAAAAAACTATTACATTTAATCAGACAGCCATGACCACATTCACTTCTTGGTAGTGTGCCACATGTATTCAAAATCTGGCCGTTTGGTCTCAAGATCCTTTGTGTGGAAAATTGGGACAAAAACGATCTCTATCGTTTGTTGTTGGTGCCCTTAGAGATTCAGTAGGTGCAAGTAGAAGTATAAAACTACCCTTACTCCCTTTATTTATGGCATAAACTCTTCTTATCCTATTAAAAAAATAAAAAAGGGAGCCATTACTTGCACATGATTTTCAAATGATTGCACCGAATTTAAAAGAAAGACTTGCACGCTTGACGACCTCTACTATGTGAAAACACCATCTAAGCCGTTTGATTTGAAGCCATGATTTAAAGATATTAATTGCAAAAGATTAAGACAAAATGTATATTTCATCATTTGATTAAATGGAGTCAAAGACTATTATATAATTCAACAGTTGACTACAATAGATCATATGACAAGTATTATGTTTTTCTTCAATTTTATGTACGAGAGATCTATTGGTCATGAATTTTAAATCAGACGGCCGATAATACATTTTTACATATCACATGTCCCTAAAATACCAAGTTTTTCTTTAAATTATACTCATCATTTAACAACTCTCCAGGACGAAAAATGCTGAAGAAGTCAAACTGCTTCTATTAATCTTTTCTCTGTATATCTTCTTTACTACAATATCTTCATCCCTTCTCTTTCATCATCATCTATTTCTGCCCCTCTGAAGCTTAGATATGTTGAATTCGCTTGTATCAAACCCTGTAAATTTGCTCCTCTCCACTTATCTCCTTCTCTTCCAAAGAATCATAAATGCCCAACCTTACAAAGTTACCTTCTGCGACGACCCTTCAAACTACACTTCATATAGCCAATTTCAAACCAATCTCCATCCCCTCCTCTCCTCCTTAGTCACCAACACTCCTACCTCTGGCTTCTACAACTCCACCGTGGGCCAAAACCCCGACCAAATCTACGGTCTAGCCCAGTGCCGAGGCTATGCCTCCGCCCAAACTTGCAGCAGTTGCCTCAAAACCTCCGCGGTGGCGATTCTTGAGAACTGCGCGTATAAAAAAGATGCCACAATCAGCTTCGATGACTGCCTTCTGCGCTACTCCGATCAGCAAATCTTCTCCCTACTAGATACTGGGTATTGGTGGTACTTTGCTAGCGGACCAAACGTATCGGACCCGAGTCTTTTCGATGCCCAACTGTCATCTTTGTTGAGGAAACTGTCGGAAGCCGCTGCTTCCGATGCTTCGAAATTCAAGATGGATATTTCGGGATTCAATGATTTTAGTAGTATATATGGTCTGTGTCAATGCACTGTTGATTTATCGGATGGGGACTGCTTATCGTGCTTCCGATATTTGATTAGCCAGATACCTACCTGTTGTTCTCAAAAATCGCGAGTGCGAATTCAAACACCAAGTTGTTATTTGAGATACGAGTCGTACCCCTTTTTCCAGACCCCGCCACCGCCACTGCTACAGCCGGACAACGGCTCTTCTAATACTGGCACAAACGGTAAAACAAATTTTCTCCTTCCTTCCTTATTTATGTCCTCCAAATTCCAAGCCATTATGGCACGCAGCTATGCCTCATACAAGATTATAAAAGTGGGGTAGGGAGGAATATTTTGGTTGGGGATATAAATGATAAATATAATGGTAGTAGATATTTTGGGTGCATATGGCATAGCTCTTTAGTAGCCCTGGCCATAAGAGATCATCAGCTTTAGTTGGTTCCGATTCTCTTTTCTAACTTCCTGTAGCAACCTTTCTATTTTCTACTAACTCCCTATCAGAGCAAATAAAATCAGCTTCGGCAAAAAGTGAGTAGAGTGGAGAGTAAAACTGTTGGACAAGTAAATCTTGCATAAAATCTTGTTATGCAAGGAGTTATCAATGAGAAGGAATATTTGGTAAAGCAGGTAGTAGGATGTTAGCAAAGAGGATGGGACCCTCAAAAGCAACTGAGGTCTGCTATGGCCAGGAAGCTATGCCATATGCAACCTTTATCATCGATTTGGAGGCTTCTACATCATAGATTTGAGGGCTTATATACAAACGACAATTGTATAAGAACATACCTCATAGAAAATCTAAAATTAAATGGAGGCTTGAGCCCCCATACCCCTTATATGTGGCCATGCCACTGATTAAATAGGGCTCTTTACAAAAAAAAAATGCCTTACTTTCAATCAATTTTTGGAAAACATGCCTACGATGGTCAAATAGTTTGAAGAAAATAATGCCTAGGCATTTAAAAAAATATAAGTTTGTCGGCTCCATGTGGCACCCGTCTCGGGTGTAGGCGCGTTTAGAGGTACCTTTTCGGAATATGAAAGAGATAAAATGGGGATTAGAGTCATAAATTCATTTTTAACAAGGGTAATGGTTTATATTTTTCTAAATATGGATAATCTTGTGAAGAGGGGTTTCATGATTAGGGCTGTCAAACAGTCGGGTTAGGCTTTTTTTGGTTGTCAAAGGAGGTTCGGGTCAGGCTTTTTATTAGGGGTACAATGTTGTTACCTGAACCGAGCTAAAACTAAAATTTTCAAATTGTTTTTGGACCAAAAATTGCTGAGATTTTTTTTTTTCATTGGTTCAGTTTTGTTTTTTTTTTTTTTTTTATTATTTCACATATTTTTAAGCTACTTTTAGGGTTTTTCGATTTTCTCATCCTACCTAATCGGTTTTCGATTTTTGCAACCCAAAACTGAAACCAAATTGAACTAGAATCTGTTTGGTTCAATCCAAATTGGTTTTCGGGCTGGTTCGGTTAGCTCGATTTTCGGGTTGGTTTCATGTTTGGCGTCTAAACTTGCACCCCTATGTTTTATAGGCTCGATTATTTTTTACCATAAAAAATTAGGCCCAAACTTGGTCCAATTCGAAACCAGATCAGCCTTGGCCCAAGTATAATTGTGACCGGGATTTTTCATTTAAGCCCAAACCTGACCTGAGCAGGTTTCAAGCTAGGCTGTATTCAGTCTAGCTCTGTCTTTTCCTTTTAAAAAGTCCGGCATGCTCGTGCCATCAGCTAGGCCAAGCCGGATTTTAATGGACAAACTATTTTCCACTTTAAAATTTAGGCCTGAACTAACCCAGATACAAAATCTGGTTTTGGGCTCGGGTTTTTAATTCAGCCCAAGGCCGAGTTGGGCTCGGGCTTCCATTGACAACCCAACTTTTAATTCCTTCAGGATGAGCAATATGCTGGACGAATTGCAAGACTCGATCATGACCATTTATTCTTCAAGTGTTCCTATATTCTAGCTAGATGCTTCGGTTCTTGTTGGTTAATTAGATGGATGATGTGCGGATACGCTTTTGGACCATTCGTAAGAAACTTATGACAATTACAGAACTATCAGATTCGATATGTTTGGAGGGAGATTAACCTATATGTCGTTCAATTGTCCGATAAGTATCGACTTGAGCTTGAGAAATATATATATATATATATATATATATATATATAAAGTTACCAAGTATCGGTATCAGTCGAGTCATATCGGTCCTCTGTGGACCGATACCGGATATCGATACCAAGTATATTTGACACCTGGATCCAACAACCTCCATGGAAAAAAAAAGAATAAGAAGAAAAAGTCATCAACATATAATATCAAGGACATTAACATCCGTAGATATGGGTATTTGACTTGATTGATTGATTATATGGCTCTTGGCAAGCATTATAATCTTATGTTGTTGGTGACATGCAATTAATCTAGTGGTAGTTTTATTTGCACCTACTGAGTCTTTACGGGCACTAATACTGAAAATAATTAATTACTTTAAATCAGATGACGGAGATCTTTGTTGTGTCAATCTTCGACAAGATAGATTTTGAGACCATGGTCCTATCATTGGATGTTATTTCCCTGTAGCACGCATCCCAGAAAGTGATCCGATAATAACCTTTAATCTGGTGCACACTTCCCCTAGGATTAATTGGGTGCTCTAAGAGACCCGAACTCTAAGTTATAAAAAAAAATATCTCATTTAATCAGACGGTCATGACCACATTCTTGGTATTGTGCCACATCAATTCAAAATCTGGTCATTTGGTCTCAAGATCCGTTGTATAGAAAATTGGGACAAAAATAATATCTATTGTCTGCCGTTGGTGCCCTTAGAGATTCGGTTGGTGCAAATAGAAGTATAGAACTACCCTTAATTCCTTTACTTATGGTATAAACTCTTCTTATCCTATCAAAAAAATATTAAAAAAAAAGTCTTCTTATAAAATGTCAGCTGTTACTGCTACATTTTTTTATCTCATCATTTGTTTGGGGGGCCCTGCCTATAACAACTCTCTAGTATAAAATTGCTGAAGAAGTCAAACTGCTTCTTGTAATCTTTTCTCTATATTTCTACAGTATCTCCATCTCTTCTCCTTCATCATCATCTATTTCTGCCCCTCTGAAGCTTAGATATGTTGAATTCGCTTATATCAAACCCTGTAAATTTGCTCCTCTTTACTTATCTCCTCCTCTTCCAAAGAACCATAAATGCCCAATTACCTTACAAAGTCTCCTTCTGCAACGGCCCTTCAAACTACACTTCAAATAGCCAATTTGAAACCAATCTCCAGCCCCTCCTCTCCTCCTTAGTCTCCAACACTCCTCCCTCCGGCTTCTACAACTCCACCGTGGGCCAAAACCCCTACCAAATCTACGGCCTAGCCCAGTGCCGAGGCGTCGCCTCCGCCCAAACTTGCGCCGATTGCCTCAACACCTCCGCGGTGGCGATTCTTGAGAACTGCCCACATAAAAAAGAAGCCACAATCAGCTTCGATGGCTGCCTTTTACGCTACTCGGATCAGCGAATCTTCTCCCTGCTAGATACTGGGTATTGGTGGTACTTTGCTAGTGAACCAAACGTATCGGACCCGAGTCTTTTCGATGCCCAACTGTCATCTTTGTTGAGGAACCTATCGGAAGCCGCTGCTTCCGATGCTTCGAAATTCAAGACCGATGTTTCGGGGTTCAATGATTTTAGTAGTATATATGGTCTCGGTCAATGCACTCTTGATTTATCGGATGGGGACTGCTTATCGTGCTTCCGATATTTGATTAGCCAGATACCTACCTGTTGTTCTCAGAAACCGCGAGTTCGACTTCAAACACCAAGTTGTTATTTGAGATACGATACGTACCCCTTTTTTCAGACTCCGCCACCACCACTACTACAGCCGGACAACGGCTCTTCTAATACTGGCACAAACGGTAAAACAAATTTTCTCCTTCCTTCCTTATTTCCTCCAAATTCCAACAGATCTTCATTACACCAGTAGAAACCAGAATGGCTAGTTCAGCCCCGTACATGATTAAATAGGACTCTTTAGGAAAACATGCGTACTTTCAATCAATTTTAAGAAAACATGTCTGCCTAAGCAATTTTTAAAAAGCATCAGTTTGTAGACTCCATGTGGCACCCGTCTCGAATCGGGTGAGCAACAACTTGCCCAAACATGTTAAGGTATCACCTAAAAAGTTTGGGCATAATTCAATGCATATGCAGTGTGAAGATGCTCAAACTCAATGCCTTAGATTAGGTGGGCGTTACCTATTTTGACCCATAATCCCTTATCATTTGGTTGATCAACACAACACAGGTATTGTTTTGGGTTGAATCATTTTTCAAAAAATTACAATATTTTCTTAAAATTATTCAACTCTTATTTTGGGTTGAATCATTATTTTCCTAAAACTGTTTTAAGTAGACATGTTTTCCTAAAAGTAATTAAAAGTAGGCATGCTTTTCTAATTTTCATAATAAATAAAGTGACAAGTTTCATAAGTTTGTGTTCCATTCCTTTTATATCAAGTATACGTTTATTTGCACCAAACCACTAACCCAATTTTCAAAAGCATCCATTCACTTTTTTTTTTTAAGGTAAGGCCATAACGGGCCTGGCTTGGATTGGGCCCCCCAAAATTTTAGCCTGACCCTACCCTCTAAGGCTAGGCCCTAGCTGATGCCTAACCTTAGCCCTGCACTAAGCAGGTTAGGGCGGGCTCAGGCCCGACTTTGACATTTATTGTTTACTAGCTAGTATTTTTTTTTAAATTCTTTATAAAAAAATTTCACTCAACATTAGTAATATTTTTACTTTATGCTTGCAAAATTCTTAAATTAATGTTAAACAAAGAGATTTATAACAAATATATTACAATTATTAAATACCCGATTAAAAGAGCATGACTGTCATAACTTACTTTAAACAGAAAATGGACCTTAAATCCATGAACTACCCTCAAAAGTAGTAAGCCGTTAGATGCATCTAATGGAAATGTTGAGGGTTAATTTAGTAATTCAGATGTAACTTCATAAGTAAGATAAATACTATTTACTAGTTCTGGAAAGTTAATATATGTTGCTTTCAATTTATATATCTTCATTTAGTTTTAATAAAATTCAAAGAGAGTTTCAAGTACGTTTAAAAAGAGTTTCAGGTGGAGATTTACGTGAGTTTTACGAGGGATTTTTTTTTTGGGTTTTTTATTTTATTAGGGCTTAAAGAGGGGATTTTCAGTGAAAACAATGGTTGATATTAAAGTCTATAGATCGGATGGTTTAAAACTCTCTAAAACACCATTATTAGGCCCGTTACACATCAATCTATGATCTATCAGTTTGATGATACGGATCACCTACATCTTAAAACATTGATGGTGTATGATCATTTACATACCATTTTTTGTGTTTAAATGACAATCAGGAGTCACCCTATCATATATTACTTATATTAGTAAAACATATGATCATAGCAGCTTTGGGTGCACATAAACCTTTTTAATTTATTTTTTGTTTGATTAAATAAAATAAATTTTTCCTAAGCACACGACAAATTTTTCTATCCGCACACCACTTAATTTTAAGGCACTTTAGCAAAATGGGATTTGGAAAATTTTGTTTTGGGGTATTATATTATTTTGAAAAGTTTTGGGGAATCAGAATTGTGTTGATTTTGAGGGTTTTAATATTTGAAATTTTTAAAAAATTTAACACATGTCAACTATTTTATAATAGTGAAATGTCGACATTGTCCTTCCTTTTAAATGGGAAAATGGGAAAAATTTATTGCTAAAGTGCCTCTTACCAAAAGAAGGAACCCTAAGAAATCCTCATTTCCCTTCTTCAACCTCTTCTTCCTATTCCAAAATCGCACAACACTTGGTTGCAATCAGCTTCGAAAACCCTAGTTGCATCTTCGAATCGATTCAACTCGACCTAGACACCAAAAACTTAAAAAAAAAATAAAATAAAAAACCATTTGGATTCACAATCGATTTAAAGCAAATGGATTTCGACTCGATGCGACATCTCGTTCACGGTGCGAGATATGTTGTGGATTCGAGGACGAGCGGAGAGTGGGAAGAAAGAACCCTGAACCTAAAATCATGAATTTGGATTTTCCATTGAATTGGTTGAAGAAAAAGATAAAAATTTTCAAAAAACCTGTGGTTTTGTTTGCAAATAATAGAGCCTCCGAGCCATCTGTTGGGGGAAAGGGACAAGAGAATGTGAAGAAAACCTCAGAAGTCTCATTTTATATGAGGGCAAAAATGGTAAATCACACTTATTTGACTAGTCTTTGACTTTAGAATTCACATCTTTTCTTGCAACCGAAAAAGGCAAAATCTCTTTTTCTTCCTAATTTTTCTTTAATTTTATTTGTGATGTCTAGGAAGAAAAAAAGTATGCTGCACGTAGCAGCATTGTTATTATAGTTATAGGCTATGTTATTTGCACCTACGTATGCACTTGAGAATGAAATAAGCTCTACTTCTTACCTTTATTTGCAGCGACATAGCTCTTTGCTAGCTCCTATCACAACAGAGTTCACATGCTTTAATTGGTTCTCATTCTCTTTTCTAACTTCCTGCAAAGGAGGATTTACCTGCTTTAGCAACAACCTCTCTGCTCTCTACTAACTCTCTACTAGGGCAAAGAAATTTTGCTTTGGCAAGCTGTGAGTAGAGAGGAGGGTAGAATTGTTGAACAAGTAAATTTGCATAAAATCTTGCTATACAATGAGTTATCAAGGAGAAGGGGTATATGCTAAAGCAGGTAGCAGGATGCTAGCAAAGAGGATGAGAACCTGCTAAAGTAGGTGAACTCTTCTATGACAGGGGCTACCAGATAGCATGCCATATGCAACCTTTATCTCTTGAGAACTTTTAAAGGCACTCATTTCTTCTTCTTCTTGGCCCGTCTAAAATTATCACTTTTCAGCATCTTATTTTTGTTCTTCTTCCTCCTTTAACTCCGACAAGTCGTAAAACACTTCCTTTTTCTTCCTCTTCTTCTTCCTGAACTCCATAGAGTCATACAACCTATTAAACTCTCTAGATCGAAACCTATGAACCCTCCGAAAACCATCAATTTTAATGGATAATATTAAAGTTCAACAGTCTCATGGTTCACAATCACTTATAAGCATGTTTCTTTGGGTTGTGTCATGTTTAAGTGATAGATTGTCATATGGATAATTTAAATTGGTCACATATGTTCACTTCATGGCTCAATGATAATTTACTTCAATGATATGAGTTTAAAAGTCTAACTTCAATGATATAAGATCATTTAAATCAAGAGGTCAGAATCTGGATAAGACTTAGCTTCTTCCTTCGATTCAGACTCCTCGGCATGCTCAGATTTTGATCGACAACAGATTCGTCTTCGTGCCTTGGACTTTTCTTTATTCACTGATTTCACTGACATGATCAGGGACGGTTTCCAGGTTGATGAGATTCATCTGCGCATTGTACAATGGATCAAGTAACTTACTTGGTCCTATACTAATTTGAAGCAATGTGGCACCCAATTTTAAGATCGGGTGTTGTGGATAGGAGCGGATCAATGATTATAATTATTTTGTGAAAAAAATTAAAATAAAAAATTATAAAACTGCATTCGGCGTCATCTGTGGTGAGAATGGAAGATAAAATCAAATGTGATTTTACAGTGCATTTTATGTGCAATTGACTCTTTTCACCGCATGATTATATATATATATATATATATATATATATATATATATATTATTTTAACTTTTTTTCATAAAATAATTATTGATCATTGAGCCGATCTTATCCATGACATTCGATTATGTGATTGGGGTGCCACGTGGCTGCAAATTAGTGTGGGACTAGGTAAGTTACCTAGTCTATAATACCAGGTAGAATTGCAAGTTTTGAATCGAACCCCAAAACCAAATCGAAAACCGACGATACCGAACCAAACTGATAAGCGAAAAAACCATGCTGAACTGATTCCTGTTCGGTTTCGGTTTTGGGTGGCAAAAACTGAAAATAGAGAGGGTAAAATGAGAAAATCGGAAAGACACAAGAAAATATTTTAAAAAAATAGTAAAAATACGAAAACTGAACTGGAAAAACCGAAATATTTCTGTTTCGGTACACTATGGGTTTCAAAAAAAAAAAACACAAAACTAAACTGAAACGAAAACAGAAACCGATTCAATGCCAGACCCAGTATCGGGTTATCCGAAACATCTCGGATTTTGGTGATTTAAAAACAAGAAACTGAAATTTGCACTCAGTCTGTATCCAACTTGCTGTGTTGGAGAAACTGAAATTTGCACTCACGGTCGGTCAGTCAGTCAGTCGCTTGGTCTGAATGAAGGATGCCCTACTTGTTTCTCTCTCTAAGATCTTCTCGGAGAGTTACAGATACAGATACTCCTCTTCTCTCTCTTCTCTTTTCCGGCCTCTGAGTCCACTGACTCCACTCTACCGATCCATAAACCTTCTTTCGGTCTCCGAACACTTGATTATTCTGCAACTTATGGCGATTCGATCTTTTTCGGATGTAAGGTTCAGCTTCTTCTTCTTCTTCTTTTTATTCTTTTTACTATTTTTGTGCTTTTGATGTTGATTGTTCGTTTTTTTGAGGTTTGGTTTCTTTCTTTAGTTATCCATGCTATTGCTTTGTCGGAGATTTTTTTTAGGTAATTTTTTCGTTGCAGATGATAAAAATTAGGATTTTAACTTTTTTAGAGAGTAATGGAGCACAATACTTATTTAGGAAGAGAGAAATATTCCGAAATCTGAGATGGCTCGGGTATGGCCGATACTGAGATGTCTCGGAGATGTGACGTGAAATGAAAAACATGCTTTAAATGATCTTGCACCATTAGCCTATATATACTTCAGTGTTATGCCCTGTGGCAGAATAATGGCCGTAATCCTCTCTCCATCACTACATCTATACAAGTGATGGCCATAAGTCTCTCTTTCTGTTTTGTACAATTAGGTTCCTTTTTGTTAAATTATATTTTTTTGAATTTTTTTTTGTCTTTTTTAATTTTTAGGATAAGTCCTTATGCTAATATGGTCAAATATAAGAAGTGCACAACTATTATAGATGTGCACTATTATGATAAGTGCACAACTATTAGCGAGCTTCTTCGCCATGACCTCACCACACCACCTTGACTACATTGTTTCCAGGAGCTGTTCATAGATGGAAGAGTTGGGAAGGGAATTAACAATACATTCTTAACCATCATCTCAAAATGAGTTGGAATGGTAAAAGTTGAAGACTAGACCTATCAATCTGCTAAGAAGAATTTACAAGATAATTGCAAAGGTGCTTCTGAATAGGTTGAGACCACATAACCAAAGTGCCTTTGTGGATAGTAGACAAATCCTTGATGGGGTGGTGGTGGCACACGAGGGTACTAATTCCCTCCATAAATCTGGATACTGGCATTGTATGCAAACTAGATATGGAGAAGGCATGTGATCGGGTCAATTGGAATTTCCAGGACTATATCTAAGGGAGGTTGGTTTCAGGGAGCCCATGGAGATTGCAGATTAGGAATTTCATATCTATAGTTAGATTCTCCATCATTGTTAATGGTGCTCTAAATTTTTATTTTTTATTTTTTTTGAAACCTTAAGGGGTTTGGCGTGATAGTTAGGTACTTGCCTCAGGAAGCAAGAGACTTGAGTTCGAATCCCCCCTTGAGGCCACCCTAGGGATTTATATCCCGTGCGACACATGCTAACTTGGGACATGCACGTGTTGCTAGGATTACTTAAGTCATTTTCTGTAGTGCGAACGGAAGAGCGATTAGGAATGTTAGGGCGAACATGCGATGCTATGAGGCTGTCTTTGTACAAAAAATGAAGGGGAAAATGAAAATATTTGAATTAAAACGGATGAGCTCAAGGTGAGGTGGCTATCTAGGGTGATGGGATGTGGGTGGGGACGCGTGCCGATTACGTACTTGGGCTCCCCCCTAGGCCTTTGTAAAACTTTTGTGTCAAAGTGTGACCCAATTGTGGAGCAATTTGACAAGAAGCTTACCGTGTGGAAAGGTGCCTTTTTGTCTAAGGGCAGGAGATTGCCATTGATCAAGTCTACCATTTCTAATCTTTAAGTATACTTTTTCGATTTTTGACTACCCAAAAACAATAGTCAAGGGGCTTGAGGAAATTCAGTGTAAGCTTCTAGTGGAGTGGTGGGAAATCCAAGGAGAAAATTCATGTTATGAATTGTGATGTAGCTCGACTACTATTGAAGGTGAGAGGCCTGGGTATCCATTCAATTGAGGTGTTCAATAAAGCCTTATTTGGTAAATGGTTGTGCAGGGTGAAAGACGAAGATGAGTCGTGGTGGCAAATGGTATTGTAGATAACTATGGTAGAGATAGATCTGGGGTTGGGGTTAGGGGACCTAGAGGTAGACTTGGTTCTAGGTGGTTGAGGATGTAAATAAGTTGAGGGAGCCGTTTGAGGAGGAAGGCATTGATTTCAGTGTGGGAAAAGGGGAATTGGTTAGCTTCTAGAGAGATTGATGGTGTAGAGACCAACCTTTGGAGAGGAGATTCCCTAGATCTTCAACCAAGCGGGAAACAAGAATGTGGTGGTGTTGGATTTATGGGATAGAGACTGCAGCAAGTCATCATGGAATGTCCCAACTCCGACGAAATTTAACGGAAGAGGAAGAGAACGAATTGATGACCCTACTAGAGGAGCTTAGTAAGAGTAGGTACGAATAGGCCTAATAGACGACTGTGGAGGTGGGAGAAGTGGTAGTTCTCCTTAAGGTCTTTATATAAGCATCTAAGTTGGAGCCCCCTTATTGATCTACCTTGGACTTCATTGTGGTGTATGGCTCCCCCAAAATTCTTTGCATGGGATGTGGCATGGGGAAGAATCTTGACATTGTCCATCTATGTAAAAGAGGCAAGGTGGTCTCCCAGATGTGTGTTTTGTGAAGAAGCTGATGAGACAATGGAACATATTCTCCTGTTATGCCAATTTAGAGACATATTTGGGGTTATTTCTCTACTGGATTTGGGGTTCATATATGTCTAGGGGAACCTTGTGCTAACATATTGGCAGAGTGGTTAAAATTTCCCGTTGATGGAAACATGGCCATTCTTTGGAGAACACTTCCAATATCGATTGTCTAGGGTATCTGGAAGGAACAAAACAAGCCAATTTTCAAAGGGAGATATGGGACATGCAGGGCAACAACAATCTCGGTCCTTGAGGATCTCTTCTGGTGGTGTCTGGCCTCTATTGGGTGTTCCACCTTTTCAATTGGGGAGATTCTTTGAGAGTGGCAGCAGATTTGGCCCCCATAGGGACTTTCTTGAGTTTGTTTTAATGGAAATGGGGGACCTGTCCTGGCCTTGTGCAGATGGCTATTGTCTGGATTTGATGCCCCCATCTGCATCTTTGTTCTTTGTTCATTTTTTTTGCTTCGTATCTTGGTTTTAATTTTACTTTTCGGTTGAGCATCTCGCTCAGCTCTTTAATCCACTGACTGTACTTTGATTTTTATCAATGAATAGCGCTATACCGATAAAATAGAGATTATCCAATGGTTTTTTTTTTTTTTTTTTGTGGATGGCTAGTCAAGCAAAAATAAATGCTTAGGTATGTGATAGGGATGCCACTAAAAGATTGCTAATGGACCTTATTGTAATGATGTCTTAGCGAGTTCCAGGTTGATGTTAAGTTAAAGGCACCACTAGGTTCAAATTTCCAAATGATGACATCTTCAATGGAAGTATTGGGAATATGATGAGCGTTAACTTCTGCCCAAGATTCTTCCACCATCCGATGAAGAGCAAGAAGATTCCAATGTCCATTAACAACAAGACAGCCATGAGGGCATCTTAATCAATCCCAGAGTGATATATAGTTCTCCTACCATATTTTTGAATAAGGTTACCCTACTCTAGCCACAAGGGTCATTCCTATTAGGAATATTGATATTAGAATTATATGTATGGTGTGCGTTGAGTAAAATGGATGTGCATGTATCTTTTCTATATATCTTAATATAATTGCTAGAGAGATGAAATAAATTCACGAAGCCTTCTCACTTCTTTTTCTTTCTCGTCTCTCTCTTCCACACAACCTTAACCCTAAACCAACATCTAATAACATCTCACAAACCGTAATCCTCTTCTTGGTATCAAAGCCAAACCCTTGCCTTCACATCCTCGCCGCTGACGTCGTGCTAACTTCACGATGACACCAGAATGATGTCAGCCAAGTCATCCTTTGACTCGAAATCTGCCGGAAACTGGTGCGCTATGATCGGTTTTTCATTTCAGATCGATATCTTGGGCGATGGTCTTTGAGACCTCCATTGTGATATTTTTTTATTTTTTGTTTTTTTGTTTTGAGGTCATCTTCTTCACTAGTTTTGAGTCTCGGGATTGCTGGTTTCTGCAATCTCCAGCCCTTCAACTGTAGGGAACTCTGGTTTTTCACCACTTTGTGTTGTGTTTCATCGACTTACGTTGCTTTCGGCCTTGATTTCTTATAAGCTTCTTCTGATCTTTTATTTCAAGAGTCGAAGACAATAATTTCCTGGTATTTTTTGCGGTTGCTCTAGTTTTTGTTTTGATTTTTCCATTATTCCATTGTTTTTCTAGATGCTATGATACGAAAATGCCCTCGTGAATGCTGCCGGATTGAATTGAATATGAATCAGTTTTTTTATTTTCTTTCGGAACAATCTTCTTTATCAACTTTATGATCCTGATTACCAGAGAATGGAACCCCTTGTTATCGGAAAATTATTGACGATATAATTTTTTTTATTTGTGGCTGTTTTTTGGTGGATGTTTGGTATTTTTTTTTCCAACCCTATATCCTTGCTTCTTTTCCTCTAAGGAAAAATGACCGAGGGATACAAAAATATGAGTGGTGAGAATCTTCCCCTTAGTATCACCTTAATCAAACTAAATTCAAGGAATTATTTGGAATGGAAACGGGCCATCACCCTTTATGTTCAGGGTCGTATGAAGATAGGTTTGTTGACAGGGACTACCCCTAGCCCTAACACTATTATTGGTGATGCTGAGAAGTGGATGCAGACAATGCAATTATTCTTGGATGGCTCCTAAACTCTATGGATTCATCCATCTATAGGTCCTTTATGTTTTATGAGTTTGTTGTCAAGCTTTGGAGTAAGCTGACAGACACATTTGCACCTTCTGATAGTGACACACAGATCTACCAACTAAAATAAATGATTTTAGAATGTAAGTAGTGAGATTCTATTATGAGGGAGTATTACAGTTCACTTCAAAGTATGTGGGAAGAGCTCAGTCACTATGAGCCTCTTCTGAGTTTGGTGAAGAGGTTGCCGCTAAGTTAGCTAAGCGATATGAACACAACCAGCTTTAAACTTTTCTTGGGGGCCTTTGTTTTGATTATGAGTAGACACGCACACACATTCTCGCTACTAGACCTCTTCCTACGTTGAACACAACCTTCGTCCCACTCGATGGAAATTAGATGACAAAGCTATCAGATGTCTCTTTGTTGGCTACTCTACTATTTCTAAAGAGTATCGTTGCTATGATCCTCATACTCGTTGGGTACACCTCCATGGATGTCACATTTTTTTAGGATGTTCCCTATTTTACCGAGGATCGTCATACTCCTACCCCTGCCTCCCTCTCCCTTTACCTGCACTTTAGGATCTTCCTATTCCTTCGCAACAAAATGGGGTGCTTATTTATGTTCGACGCAGGTGGCGTGGTCCAACTTTAGCAGTGCCTCCTCCTTCATCCTTTGCAGTGGTGACTCCAACTCCAGTAAGTATCCCTGATCCATCTCCTATACCTTTTCCATCTTTTACTAATGATCTGGATCTTCCTATAACTCTTAGGAAAGGAGTTCGTGATCGGGTGACTCCTTACCACCTTGCCAATTTTGTTTGTTATCAGAATTTCTCTCCTACTTATTAGACTTTTCTCTCTACCATCGACCCTGAGAAAATCCCTCAAACTGTTCGTGCTGCCCTTGATCATTCCTCCTGGCGGGCTAATCATACATGGGACATGGTTCCTCTTCCACCCGAGAAGAAAATTGTTGGTTGTAAATGGGTATTCACTGTGAAGCACAATCTGGATGCCACTGTTTCTTGATATAAGGCTCGACTTGTTGCAAAAGGGTTTACCCAAACCCATGGGATTGATTATGAGGCTACCTTTGCTCCTGTAGCCAAGTTGACTTCTGTTCCTATTCTCCTACCCCTCTGGGCCATACAAGGATGGCCTCTTCATCATCTCGATGTTAAAAATGTGTTTCTTCATGGTGATCTCCTTGAGGAGGTTTATATGGAACCCCCTCCCGGTTTCCTACTTCAGGGGGAGACTACGAATGTCTCTCGACTTCGAAAATCAGTTTATGGGTTGAAGCAGTCACCTAGGGCATGGTTTCATTTCTTTAGCAGTGTTATTGATTTGGGGTTCATAGATGCCGCTTAGATCATACAGTTTTCATTCACTCTAGTCCTGGTCGTGCTATTCTTCTGGTTTATGTGGACGACATTATTCTTACTGGTGATGATAATGCCTTCATCAGTTGGACTAAGAGTGAATTGGGCAAAATATTCTAAGTCAAAGACTTGGGATACCTGAAATATTTTATTGGGTTGGAAATTGCTAGATCTCAAAAAGAGATATTTGTCTCTTAGAGAAAGTATGCCATAGACTTATTGTGTAATACTAGTATGTTTGGTTGTAAACTAGCAACCTCATCTATGATTATAAGCTTTCAATACATGAGAAGGATGAAGATTTACTTCCCGATTCGCATGAGCACCAGAGATTGGTGGGCAGATTGATTTGTCTCACTCTCACTAGACCATATATCACATTTGCTGTTAGTCTTGTGAGTCAGTTTATACATGCTCCTCGCACTGTCCACCTTGCTGTCGTCCATCGCATTCTTAGGTATATCAAGTCAAACTCGGGGTTTGGATTGGTATATCGTGCTTGTGGTCGTATGAGTATTTTAGCTTACATTGATGCCGATTGGGCTGGATCTGCTACTGATCGTCGATCTATTTCTGGTTATTGTGTTTTCTTGGGAGGCAACCTGGGTGCTTGGAAGAGTAAGAAGTAGGCGGTGGTGTCTAAATCCAGTGCAAAAGCCGAGTACTGGGCCATAGCACATGGTACCCGTGAAGTCTTGTCGATGCGCTCCCTTTTATCTGAGCTTGGTTATCCTATTTTAGACTCTTTCCCCTCTATTGTAACAATGAGGCAGCAGCGAAGATTGCTTCTGATTCTGTTCTTCACGAGAGGACTAAACACATCAAGATTGACATTCATTTTATTTGTGAGAAAGTATGGGACAAGACTTTTGTTTTTATTGATGTTAGATCCTCTTAGCAACTTGCGGTTATTTTGACTAAGGCTGTTGGGCCTAACACACTTAGTGATATTGTTGTCAAGCTGGGCATGGTCAATATGCATGCTCCAGCTTGAGGGGGAGTGTTAGGAATATTGATATTAGAATTATATGTATCGTATGTGTTGAGTACAATGGGTGTGCATGTATCTTTTCTATATAACTTAATTTAATTGCTAGTAAGATGAAATAAACTCACGAAGCCTTCTCCGCACTTCTTTTTCTCTCTTGTCTCTCTCTTCCACACAACCTTAACCCTAAACCAACATCTAATAACATCTTTCAAATCCTAATCCTCTTATGTTCTAAAATCTCATTGAGTTTCCATCTCCATAATTAATCTGATGCTAAACTTGTTATTTTAAGGTGCACACTCGAACAGCAGCTATAACGCATGGGTTTTTGATTTTGCTACACCTGGTACACAGTTCATCGACGGAGATGTTCAAGTGGCAGGCAGACATGTAGATGCATTCGGCCTGAAATTCATACTTGTTTCTAACCATATGATGAAAGCACTTCTCTTGTGCCTCAGTGTAGACAGTTGTCAGTTGTCTTGACATATAAAGGCTCTTGATCGTATGGTGGAAATGTTAAATGGCTCTATATTTGGGCTAAATATAATTTATACTATAGCCATGTATAGAGTTGATAGAGAAAAAGAAATTGTTTCACATATATATAACTTAATCTATAATTAAGATTTGGTCAACTCAAGAATTGTGCATTTGAATGATTTCCACCATATAATCTACAACAAATAAGAGCCTTGATGCCTAAATAACACTACGATATCATCTACTTTTCTCTCATTTTGTGATAATTCATTTCTCATTTATTTGATTTCATGGAAGCGACAGAAAAGAGATGGATTTTCTTGTGGTTCCATTTTTCAGTAACTGTGCCATATGATGCAAATTAATTGATTTAAGTATCTGTGGTGCTGATGAGTGGATTGGAAAACATCTCAGTGATTGAAAGCGCTCAAAGGCCTTTAAAATGAATGGTTAAAACTGATTTGGAGATTTACTTGCTAACCATTCATTTTAAAAATGTTTGACAGCTTTGAATTTCAAGAAAGAGGTGCTTAATTTTTCCAATGTGATCTTTGACCCAAAAGATCTCCACATCAGGTCCTTTGTGCCATCTGGCACACATGATAAAAAATAGTGCCATGTGTCCAAAATCAAGACCTGTTCGGCTAGCCTATGCAAAATCAACAATAAATATCCTTACATTCAAAGATTGAAATTTGGATTGTAATAGAGTGGTAAGTGAAGCCATATTTTTATTTGGTTCTTTGACGAGTTACCATCAAACAGTTTCAAAGGAAAAAAATTCATGTTCGATGCAGGAAATGAAGGCTTATCGAGAAGTGTGCTCATACTCTTGATCACTGTGAGTGCTATGTTGGCTATGATCTCTATCATTTCCATTTGTTTCGTATGGCGGAAGAGAGTGAAGAAAGCGAGTGGTAAATACTCTTTTAGCTTTTTCCCTCTTCTAACATTAATTATATGTGGGTGATAACATGATATCTTTCTTAGATCAGATCATTAGTTTTACACCATCCTCTTTTTCCTTTATCAGTAGCTGGGACCTATATATATATATATATCGAAAAAAGGATTATAATGTACAATATTTACAGACATTTGTCATCATTTACTCATGAAACTTGTAGAAGAACATTTTGACATTGACTTCACTAAACTTTTAATTAGAAATAGGTTCATGTATTGAAAATGTAGAAATCCAATTTAAAGATGTTGTAATTATTACACTCAATTTCTAGAGTAGGGTTTGGTCTAGATCTCAAGTGAGTGAATGGTGGAAATCCTTACTCTCTATTTGATGGCACATCCAACATGGGAAGGTCCAATAGTCAGCATTATTGAATGGCTTATGAGGCTCAAGTGACTAAAGATTTTTTTTTATTATGACGTGGAGATAAAAAGCTTTTATATCTTGGGTCACAATCATAGGGAAGTCAAAAGGTCAATTGTTTCTAAGGTACGTGTATTGAACCTAAGCAATAATTACCTTTTTAAGGCTTTAGGTCCTCAAATTTTGGAAAAATCAAATGTCCGTTAGATCTATGGCTATTCCATACTCAAGCTTTCTAATGCAGATTTTGGTAAAGGTCCCAGGGATTGGAGGGTTGAGATTCATCCGAACTTCTGAATGTTATTCCTAATGTTGTCTACAAGCCTCTTTATATAGGTAAAAAACCCTAAAAACAAAAATAGAAGGTCCTAGAAAATAATTAAAGAAAAATAGTCACAGTCTGTCCATAAGTTTGGACTTTTAATTAAAAGTTTGCACTCGATCTCGATTGATCGATTTTAAGCCTTGATCGATCGATGACGGTGTTATTTTAATACGCCTTTGGGGTCGAACTCGATTGATCGGGGTAGAACTTCGATCGATCGATTTTGCAGAGAAGTTGTTCCACTTTTAACTGCTCTTTGCTTTCCTTCATTTTCCTTTGCGTCTTTTGTAAGGTGCGTAGCATTTTGGATTTCTTCTTGCGCCTTCGGTGCGTCTTTTGTAAGGTGTGTAGCATTTTGGATTTCTTCTTGCGCCTTCGGTACACAATAGGCTGAGCTTTGAATCGGATGTCCCCATCAGATCCCTTTGGGGGTAGGGTTGGTTCCACATTGCTTTTGGTCATTATTCATCATTATTTGAGTTGGTCCAAGTCAACCAATTTCAAGGGTTCAAATTTTACATGTGATAATGATGACTTTAATTTATTTATTTAATTCATTTTAGAAATTGAAATTTCGGCCCTTGGTTTTCTAACTGTTTATAAGGGTCTGCCATTAAGGTGGCTATTATGGTTTCTTTAAGATAGAAGGTTCGAGACCAGCTTAACTATTAAAGAAGACGAGAGGTATGGGTTCTTTAACACCATACTTAGTTGCTAGTGAATCTGAAGCCTTTTATTTGGTGAAAGCAAACTTCTTAAGGCTTTTCTTAATATTTGTTCAACAAAAATTGGGATCTTAACTGTTAAGATTTGTTAACTGTTAAGATTTGTTCTTAACTGAATCTTTTACTTTACAAAAATTCAGGTTTAGACTTAACTACATGAAGAATGACTAGCCCTTGAGAGTTGAGAATTAATTCTAGGCACTTGCATGAGTATGACCCATTCTTTATACCCCTCAAGTATATTAAGAATAGGTAACTTGGGTTCTTAATCTCTGCAATTTGCCACCCGAAGGAAAAAGGGTCGATATGGGTTTTACGTGATTTCAAAAACTTGACAACCTTGATCCTCTTAAATTTCAATTATAAACAAACAATAATTATAATTTATAATTTCTTAATATAGCAAATAACAAGGCAAAGTAAAATAGTCATTTCGCACTGCATGGGCAAAATTTTAAATACTAATAATTCGGGTATTACATCCAAGGATTAGAAGAGAAAAATCTTAGAAGAGTCTCACTAGCCAATTGAAGTAAATGTGTCTTAATTGTAGAATACAGTGAATTTGTGAGTTTTATGGGTTTCAAGGCTGACCATATTAATGATTGGATAGAAAGTCGATTTCTTTAGAAGTCGAAAGATATCGAAAACATGATTTTCTTTCAATTGAATTTACATAAGTGTTTTTCAGAAAAGAACGCTTCTTTGTAAGCAATGTGTTTTAAGGTTTGTCTGGATGCACAATTTTATGAAATACAATTTAAATTTTAATTTGACAAATGTAGTATTTTAGTAAATTGTTTTTTATTATTGGATTGCTTGGTTGTAATTTAAACAAATTTGATATTAGCTTGTTTGGCTTTTCCATTGTGGTGGTCTTTGTTATGGTGGGTGGGAGGTGGGGGTGGTGTAGAGTTGTGGTGGAGAGGTGGTGGTGGTGGGGATGGGTTATTAGTGTTGTGGCGTTGGAGGTGGTGATAGTGGTGGTAGGGAGGTATTGGTGAAGGTATATCGTGGTGGAGAGTTATTTTGTTGGCAGTGATGGAGGAGGAGGGAGAGGTAGAGGGGGATGAAGAGGAGTAGGTGGTTGTATGGTGTTCGTGCTTAGCGAAAAAGAATCCAATAGAGAAAATGTGTTCTATATGCTCAATGCCCGACTTCTTTTTGAAAGTGTATTCAGAAAAAAAGTGCATCAAATGTTATTTTACGGCTTCAAAATTTTAATTGAAATAAGTTTTTTCCAAACACTCCAAAATACCAAATTGGTAATAGAACATTGTTTTTGGTTAAAATTGCACTGGAATTACATTTTACTTGTATGCCAAACTTACTCTCTATATTATTTAGTTTGTTTGTTATACCTTAATGCCTTATGTAGGGTCTTCCTCTATATATAGAGGTGTTGTGTGAGATTTGCATGTAATGTCTTCAATGAGGTTGTATCACTTGATGATAAGATACTTCCACGTCGAAAAATGCTATCCGCCCCTAATCTAGATTATGGACGCATCGGTACCATATACCAGCTCAATGACAGTAATGTTTAGTATATACTGACCCTTTGACTGTATATATTTTCATGTGGTTATTCCTTCACCTTTTGCTGGTACAAATGTAGGCAACCAGGATGATATTGCAGATGTTGAATCCCTATTATTTGATTTGGATACACTTCGAGCTGCCACAAATAACTTCTCTCATGCTAACAAACTTGGACAAGGTGGCTTTGGTCCCGTCTACAAGGTAATCCATGTGCTCCTTTTAACAAACCCTAGTCTTACTTTATGCAATCTTAGCAACGTGAAATATAATGATGCTCCCACCATTTGATTTGGATATCTAGATCCATGGGCATATGAAAAATTCTCTGTTGTTTAAGAGCGTCACTATCATCTTTGACAGTGCTGAGTACAATCATATTTGTGTAAAACTTCTTTGAACGATGTAGAATAGCAAATTTACTTCCTGTATCATACAAACTAGAATTTGTCTACAATTACCCGAGGGCTCATTGTAGACAATGAGTCCCCAGCTGTTTAGTGGGTGGACCTTGAGACATGCCGCACATACTTTAGAAAGCATAAAGGTGTGTTTGGTGTAGCTCACTGGGGCCTAAGAGTGTCTCTTGAGCTCTGGTGCTGTGCTCTTTGGCCTAGAAAACATTTGGTAAACCAGCTCCCCACCCCATTTGTGTTGGCGGCGAGCTGTTATAAGTGAAAAATGAGAACCTCCCCCAGAGTAGAGAAAACCTGCTAGAGTAGAGCTTGTCCAAACGCACCCTAAATATCTGTGCATGTCTCAATGCCTAAGTAAATGCACGACTTTTCCAGAAACCCTGGTGGCGATTGAATTAGATTCCATCAATGTTTCAAAAATCGGCCCGGGTGGCCGCCGGAGCGGATCGGGTCCCCAGCCGATCTGATTTTAAGAGGGGCGGCTTCTGAGGCGGGTTTGGGCTTGGACGCCCTGTCACGGGGTAACTTTTGTCGACGCTCGTGCGGCGCCTTACTGCCGCTACAGCGAGGCCAGCCTAACTCAGATACGAGTTTTCACGAGGCACAACCTAACACCGGCTATCACCCTCATATAACGTCTCACTGCAGCGCACAGCGAGACCAACCTATCCAACCATTACCTATCCAACCATTCTTCTGATACCACCCGTCTAGAGGACGGGAACCCCCCGTTCATGGTTGCCTTCACCTGAGGCAAACCCTCTCAACGCATCGTGTCTACTCGCGACATGCATGCTAGCACCTCAGTGCCACCTGGCCTGCCTAGCTTCACCCTGTACACTGCACGAGTTCCTCGCTTGTGACAGTGGCATGCATCTCTTCATGCCATCTAAGCCAACCATCGTGTGTGGCCACGCGACCAACACACTTTGAGTAGCATGCAGCTCTTTATGCTATCCCAACCAAGTATTGTGTGTGGCCCACGCGACTAGCACACGTCTGCATCAGGCTCTCAACTGACGTGCACTACGGTGTCCCACGTAGCCCTTGAGTGCCCTCGTGAGGTCGCCGACCCATGTACACCGCAACGTTGGCCCGGGGCCACATGGCAACCTCACCCTGGGTGACACATGGCATCGCCGTATAGTTGCAGCGACGTTCTAGGCCCACCCCTAACCTAGAAAACCCATGCGCTCATCTCGCAACGCAGGGCCCCATGTGTGGGAGAATAGCTCAACAACTCCCTTCTCCCAAGTATGATCTAAACACCAACTTGGGCTATCCAGCAGAAGAACCTCAAACCCCTTAGTTTGACATACCACCATGGCACACGACTTTCTACCCGTGGCACACACCTTCAAAGGTAGGTGGTTTGGCATTAATCGTGGCACACGATCCTTTACTCGTGGCACACAGTGCCACCCTCCAAACCCACATGTCTTGTGAGGTCGCGCATCAACGTCACTTGTGACCGTGTCGCGTCCGTGTCGCGACCGCATCGCGACCATGTTGCGTCCGCATTGCAACCAATGTCGAGTCCGTGTCGCGACCATGTCGCGAGGCCCTCATGGCTTCAAGTCACGTGCCTTCATGGCACATTATCGCGAACCCCGCGTGACACAATGTCGCGCCTGTGTCTCATGTCCACTCGCCCTATGTTGCGTCCGTGTCGCGACCACATCTCGTGCCCACTTGGCACTATGTCAGGTCCGCTATTGCACTCGGAGCCGCGTGCCCTCTTGGCACCGCATCGCGTGCCCCATAGCAGCAGGATGTTGCGTGCCCTCTTGACACCACATCCCTTGCCATGCAAACTAGATGTCGTGTGCCCTCTTGGCACCACATCGCGTGCCATCATGGCACCGCCTCATGTGTCTTATGACACTAGAACATCGTGTGCCCTCTTGGCATCACGCCGCGTGCCCTTACACAGAGTACCGCATTTCAAGCCCATCATGCGTCTAGTCACCACACTAGATCGCAACTTAGCTCGAGTCACCGTCGCACCATGTATTAGTGGACCACGCACGCCCCGCAAGGCGACGTGCCTTTCGCGCACACGCAATACATAGCTAGCTCCAAGGTCTGCCCGCCTTACTGCTAACCAAATGTCCAGCTCGAAGGTCGTCATGCCTTCATATTGGCACGTAGATTAATGAGGCCGTCACAGCAGGCCCAGCCCACCCGGGCAGGTCCAAAATTGAATTGGGGCGGGTCGGGCGGCTATATAAGTATATAGTTTTTTGTTTCTCATTAGCAATCGAAAGGGGGCTTAGGCTTAGGGCTTGAGAGTTGAGGCTCCTTCTTCTTCGTCTCTTCCTCTCATCCCACTCACCGACGGCTCACTGGCGACCACCGGCGACCGTTCGGTGAGTCTTTTTTTTTTATGTTTTTTTGTTTTTCATTTCTTCTTCCTTCTTCTTCGATGCATATTTAAATTTTTTTTTTTTTTATCCATCTTCTGTTCTTCTTTTTTGAAGCATAGGTATCCGGTGATCCTCCCGCCGGGATGCATCAAGCCTCCGGTAGTTTTTTTTTTTTTTCTTCTTCTCAAGTTGTCCTCTGTTTTATTTTTTTGATTTTTTTGACAGTCGTTATCTTTTCTGCTTCTTCTTCTTAGCTCCGGCAAAGCGACACCCTCTGGCAACCCTTCGGACGTCCGACAGCAAGCAGCAACAACATGGTTTTTTTTTTCTGGTTTTTCTTCATCTTTTTTCTGGTATTTTTTTTGCATTTATTTTTTTTTTATTTTCTTCTTTTCATCTTTTTTGGTCATTGGCTGCATTTTTTTTTCTTCTTATATATATATATATATATATATATATATATATATATATATATATATATATATATATATATATATATATATATATAGCCTTGGCTGCATCTTTTTTTTTCTATGGCTGATTGGCTGCATATACTTGGCTGCATCTTTTTTTTCCATGGCTGGACCTGCACATATATATAATCTTGGCTATTTTTTTTTTCATGGCTGACACACATATATTGATATATATAATCTTTTTCATGGCTGCATGCATGCATCTTTTTTTTTTTTTTCTTCTTTCCTGCACATGCACAACCACAGTGACAGTATAATGTATATATATGTGTGTGCCAGTGTGTGTGTGTGTGGCTGACTGGCTGTGTGCTGTGCTCAGGGCCTCAATGTGCTGTGACTGGCTGTGTGTATATTGTATAACTCTAAATCTCTAATATATATAAATATATAATATTATATAGATATATTAATATATGTATACTTATATTCTAATATTCAAATAAAAATTGTATATATATACTTATATTCTAATATTCAAATAAAAATTATATATATATAGCGGCCGCCCGGATCTTGGGGCGCCCGCCCGTGCGCCGCCTAGCGATTTCCACCCTAACATCCCCTCGACCGCCCGAACCCGCCAGACGATTTTAAGAACATTGGATTCCATGTTTGAGTGACAAAAATGTTGGCTTGTTGCCTAAGATGACTCTGTGGTGAGCTGTAGGCTCATCATAGGCAAAAATTTTCAGACCATCCTCACTAGGCATCTGTATAATAGATTGCAAATTCAAATCTTAATTTCACAAATGTTCCTTCCTACATTTGCGTTAAGGCTGGGCAGGCTAGGTGTTAGCCCACCCCAGCACATCTTTAGCTTGAACACTTGGGCTAAATCCCTGCCCATATTGGCACCACACAAAGTGGCGCTCAGGTCAATCTCCTTCAGAAAACTAGTCAAGTGTTACGAGGTGCACATTGCACAACTATTGAAGCAGGCAAATCAGTGAAAGTATGCTTTTAACTTATACTGATTTTGTGAACAAAATTATCCATGCATTTCGAAGTTTGGCAGTATAGCTTGTCAATGGGCCAGGTCAGCATAATACTCCACCCACATGGCCAGATTTTTTAAACCAGATTAATGCATAAACTTGAGCTGTCGGGCAAGGTCAAGCATGAAGCATCCGAACCTTTGGGTCAGGCTGGATAGGCTCAAAGGTCGGGTCTGGTGAGTTCAGGAAAGAATCTGCTGAACCCAATGATGTATTTAATGGATTTAGAAAAAGGTTGGCCTGATCTGACATGGGTTTTTGGGTGCGGGGCAGGTCGAGTGGCCAACGGATTAAACAGACCTAAATTTTGGTCCAATCCTGACCGACCCATTGAAAGGCCTAGTTGGCAAAGGGAGATTGACCACAGCACCACTGCCATGCCTGGGTCAGGTATCTGATACCAACTCTTACGCTTACATGGCCTGTGTGAGGCAGTTGTTTCCCTCCAAGATGAGTATAACTGAACATAAAATTTAGGCACGAGTCCAGGCTGCCCAGCCTATCAGACCTACTGCTCTAGCCCAGACTTTATCCTAGTCGGCCAGACCTAGTGACCCATCTGGCCAGCTGGCTCATTTTCACTAAATTTTACTAATTTATCGATTAGAAAAAAAAAAAACTGTACTTACCTTGAATTTTTTTCAGGGAGAATTATCGGATGGGCGGGAAATAGCTGTCAAAAGGCTTGCTGTGACTTCCAGCCAAGGATTAGAAGAGCTAAAAAATGAGGTTGCATTACTTGCTAAGCTTCAACACAGGAATTTGGTCAGGTTGTTAGGTTGTTGCTTACAGGAATCAGAGAAGCTGCTCGTCTACACATATGTGCCTAATGGCAGCCTAGACAAATTTCTATTTGGTACGTAGTACCATTACTCACATTTCGCACTTATATATGTCAAGGGAATTATGCTGAGCATGTATTAGATGGATGGGTCAATTTCGGTTTGTTTGCTGGTAAGAGCCATATTTTAAAATCCGCATAAGGCTCAAAGCCGAAGCTTATTGAAGGCCATGTTGTTGAAGCCTCAAAAGGCTTATAACCTAAAGCCTCTCAAGGCCAAATTCTTAAAGCCTCACAAGGCCGAAACACTAAAGCCATCCAAAGTTGCTTAAGGTTATATCCACAAAGCGTCACAAAAAACCTCAATCCTTTTCTAGGCCCATGTTCTTGAAGCCTCAAATGCCCAAAATCCAAAACCTCTCAATGATCAAATCCTTAAAACTTCGATAGGTACGCATAGTTGAAGCCTCTCAAGTCCAATACGTCATAGTCTTTCAAAGCTTATGTCTTATGACCATCGCTGATCAATAAACCTTGGCTTGGTCATATTTCAGTTTTATGGACATCGAAGTGTAAATATTTATTGGAGGTTTGTATGTCCACATCTTTTGGCTATTAAGCGAATCGAAACACGTAGTCCTTTAATGGTGCTATGGACACAGTTTAGTTTTATGGACATCAGAAGGTTGATTCTTTAATCAAACGTCCATATATCCACACCTTTTGATGTCTTCTAGAATGTTCAGTCATCGAGTTTAAGAGATACTGAAAGGCTTAGGGCAGTGAATGTAATAAATTTTATGTTGGAGACACATTAGTTATTGTACTTATTGTTTGACCTTGATTTGATCTAAAAGGTATTTTAGACGCTAGGTTTGATTAAAGATTGAAAAATATTTTGGTTACTTGATGATTTGAGAACACTTTTGTCATTTTATAACTTGTGGTGTATTGGTCATTTTATGATTTGAAAGTGCTTTGGTCATTCCATGGCTTGAGGATACTTAGGTCCCTTTATAACATGAGGGTTTGATAATTTGACTGTGCTGCTGTCTAGATTTTCTAGAAGGCAGCTCCTATGGTAACTTTATTACAAATCTTTAGGAGTTATAGGGAACTTAATAATAGTTAACATATAATTTCATAGCCCTTGGTTCTGAGTAAAACCTTATCTTTTAGTGTTCCTTGTATCAGGTCCATATCAGTCCCTGTTTTGGGTTTAAATGAAGATACTCTATTCAACTCACAGCTCAACACCAATTATAAATTGCAAGCATCTGTTTCCTAATTCAAAATACAAGTGCATGAGTATAGAGATTGAACAAATATTTAATGATGGAAACTAGTAACATTTAACAATATCTAAATGTTAAGAGACTTCTGATATAGGCGATACAAGAAGCAATCAAAATCCATTAAAGTACTAGTAAGCATGCCATACTATTTTCAATCTATGTTGAACCAGTTCTTTTGTAAAACTTAGGCTTCTTCAAACACATACACACAGACACACGCACACACACACATACACACACACACACATATGGTCCTTCTATAAGTACGCTCGAGGTTGATGGGTCCTCGCCATAGTGACCAAGTCTGGGTACGAGAATAAAATGCCTCCATAAATATACGGAAATAAGGTACATTTTGGCAATTTCGGGAAAAAAAGGAAAATTTCAAAAATATAAAAAATATACAAATATTAATAATTATAAAACATAATAAAATATATATGTTGTGACCAAACGTGGGTTTTAAACTGGTAAAGCTCCTTTTTTTTCCGAAAAAATGCATTTTTTAGGAAAATGGAAAGTTTTCATTTTTTTCGTGTTTTTCCAAAAAAATGCATTTTAAACACGTTTTTTTTTTTTTCCAGAAAGAACACGTTTTTGGTCACTATGTGTCTCATTCTAACAGATAGGTGAAAGAAGGAGGTAACAACTCAATACCATCCCATCTCACTACATTACTAATGTCCGAAGCTTTTCTTGCCAAATATTCTGCTCCCGATAAGTTTCCCTCAATGCATTTCTTATAATGATGAATATGAATCACCTTATAAGCTGTCTTATATGCTCCACCAGCTGAATATCCCTCCGGCTATTCTCGATTTTCTGTTCATTGCATCAACTGCAACAAGTGAGTCGGACTCAACAGTGAGATGAAGATTTTGTAATTCAATATCATATTCCATACCTCTAGCTATTGCTTCCCTAGAATCCTCCATCTGCTTGTGGGCCCATGGGTTGCAGGGTGCCAGATTTGATTAATTAATCTGGTACACAAAGGTTTTCTTAATATTTTTGCCTGATTAATTAATTGGCCAGGCTTGGGCTTTGATGTTGCTTTGCCCCAACTCGGCCCATTTGCAACCCAAACCATATATTATAGTTGAATTTCATATATATATATATATATATATATATATATATATATATATATATATATAGGATCCTGGGAATGTGCTCCAGTGGAGTACCCTCATCGTACTCCAAGATCTACATGGAGGTCCACATGGCACCCAAAACATGTTTTGAGTGCTAGGTAACGGTGTTTAGATCTTTTATAAATATATTTTTTCAGAACAGCATCTCCACCGTGTATTGTCTTAAAATCAAGATCATTGAATCACAGTCAAAATTTGACTTTCAATTTTAAAATTCACTTTTGAGTTTAATTTGTTTTAAAATGGATCTGTACAGCCTGCTGAAGCTCCATGTGGCACCAAAACAATGTTTTGAGTGGCCACATGGCGCCAAATGTAATGTTGGAGTACCTATCTAAGGTACTGCACTGGAGTGCCTTCATCTTTTCCATATATATATGGTATATTCTTTTACTGTATGTTTAAATTTGATGAGACAGATGGAGTAAAGCGATTTAAACTGGATTGGGATAGACGATACAAGATAATTAATGGTATAACTCGAGGACTATTATATCTTCATGAAGATTCTCAGCTAAGAATTATCCATCGGGATTTGAAAGCAAGCAATATTTTGTTGGATGGAGAAATGAACCCTAAAATTTCAGACTTTGGGATGGCAAGACTTTTTGGTGGAGACCAAACTGAAGACAACACAAGCCGAATTGCTGGGACTTTGTAAGTTTTTAATTTATTCCATTTTGCACTATATTAAGAAGGGGAAATAGTTTCATATAATTCAATATAATGGTGACACCGTTTGACAACAATGTCACCAATATAACAAGGTAACAAATACATGATGGTTATTATTACATTGAAAAATCATTTACACAATTATGTTCGCACTTAGATATGGCACGCTACCATAATAGTATGAAATATGAATTTGGTTGTTACTACATTATCATTCACATCTATATTGTATTTTACAAGCATACATGTATGTAGGAAGCATGGCCACAAAAGTCTCCGATTTTTTCAAAAAGTCAGAAACAATTGGCGACTTGCAGCCCTCCCGACTTTATTGCTGATTGATCGGCCAAGTCGCGACTCAGCCAATTAATTGGCGATGTTTGTGATTTTGTCCGATATTTTTTCCCTTTTTTTTCACTTATACTTTTGGGGGGTGGGGGGGAACAAACTTCAGGTTTGTACTATTTTGTTCATAAAAAAACTATAGGTTATGTACTATTTTTGTTCATTTTATTCGTAAAAAACCTTTAGGTTTTGGACTTGTTGTACTAATTTTTTCATTATAATCATTATTTTTAACTTGAAATATATTATGATATATTCTTTAGATTTTTTATTTTCCTCGATTTTTCTGACTTTGACCGATTTTTCCCGACTTAGACCCTTGCCGATTTATTGCCGACTCCTGACTTTGCGATTATGGTAGGAAGACTAGACTGTGTTAAGTATCTGACCATCCCCAAAATCTAGCTGTTTGATTTCATTTACCAACCATTACTATGCTTCTACTTATAGATGTGATCATTCGACGTTCAACCTGTATCTCAGATTTCATGAAAAATGGTATGCTGACCTATGGCATGAATTTGGATGCATGGTCAGGATGTCAAATCATCGTCTTCAGAATTGGCATTATCAGCATCACCATCAACATCCATCATCAGCAACTTCATTATCATCATCATCATCATCACCATCAACATATATCATCATCACCCTCCACATCAATCAATAACAACCGTCATTCAGGGGAATGAGTTTTTGAAAATTGATAGGAATCAGAATGGCCTCAACATCCATCATCATCATCGTCATCATTATTGGGGAGAATGAGTGTTTTTGTGGTATGGGTGAGATTCCTAGCATTTTATGGAAATCGAGAGGAATCAGGCTGATCGTTTGTGCCGATTTCCACTCTCCTTTTTTCTATCCGAATGGTGGAATAGCTGGAAATCATTTTCTTTTCCTGTGATTTCCAGTACTTTCCACCTATCCAAACATTCACCTAATAGGTGTAATTCATTATTGTGTTATAAGCAAGGAGTCAAATTGGATACCGGTACCGGGTATCGGTCCATAGAGGACCGATTTGTATCAGCTGATACTGATATATATTGGTGGTTTAAAAAAAAAAAGAAAAAAAGAGGACATATCCGCAGCAGCTGCAATCACTGCCGTGCATGACGTGGAGGTTTTTAATAGGTTTTCTGTTTGCAGTTTTGTTCTGAAAAAAAAGGTCTGCACTTCTGTATGGCACGTTTGACAGCTGGACTGACAACCAACTGCTGTGCGTGACGTGTGTCCTTCTCCAAATCTGATAACTGAAGGGTACCGCTGTTAGCACCCACCTGTTTAATGAAACTGCCCACCACTCAAGACCCCTTGAAAACCGTTGATTGCGTCCGATCAGATGATGGAGGTCGTGTTTCACCCTTATATTTCACAAAGAAGATCTTGAGATCATTGTGCACATATCAGACGATTCGTTTTTAATTCAACGTATCGCAGATTTCCTAAAAATGAACTTCAAATCACGTTGGAGCATGATGTGTGTCATATGATTAACGGGCTATATTTTGGGGATCTGTGACACATGGAATGAAAAACTGGCTGTCTGATTGGTAATCCATGATCTTAAGATCTGTTGTGTGGAATATCGGCGTGAAATACGACCTCCATCATTTGATTCGACGAAAGCAACGGTTTTCAAGTGCTATAGGACGTGGGGGCTTTCAGTAAACAAATGGGCATGAACAGAGTTACCCAAAACAAACAAACCCTCTCCCACCTGGCCTGTCTCTCCTAGCCCTGACGCATGTGTGCTTGCTGTAACCGGTTAGTTTACTGGTTCATCCTGTCACCAGCTTTTACATCACACGACCCAAGAAGTTGAAGACGACGATGAAGACGTTAAAGCTGTGCAGGAACACCGGGCAGCAGATACTGATACGTATCAGTTGGCCTGGAAACCGATACGTATCAGTATCGGCCGATATTTGATTCCTTGATTACAAGAATAAAGGCAGTTATCAATTCCTTCCATAGTCTTTGAATATTAAGTTTATTATGGGTGCAATGATCATTGTATAGTGTTTAGTGTTCATGGTGGTGTTATATATGCATGCATTGGTGAAAACACATTGGGGGCATAGATGTATGACTAACACATTATTTCCTTATTCCATACCATCATTCCGTGCTTCTTGATTTCAATATTTTAAAATTTGGAAGACCCACTTTTATGTCCAGAAAGGATTTGATCACCATGAGAAAATGTACAATTTCTCAAACAACCCTGTAGTTTGCTCAAAATCTCGGCCGATACCGGTATCAGCCAGCTTTGGTACGATACATTGGATGGGACTTGCCCAGCCAATGTTTCGTTCAATGTATCGCCTGGTACGGCCATTGTATCAATCGTACCAGTTGATACAATGAAATTTTCAATGTATTGGATGATACATGACGATACATTAAATGTATCGTTTGATACATTCAAATTTATTTTTAAGCCCCCTTTTTTACTATTAAGGGACCCATGAGCCTTTTCTTGTCTTCAATTCTTTAGTGCGTCTCTCTCCTCATTGTATCTTCTCTTGTCTTGTCTTCTCTTCTTATCCCTCTGGTAGCTAAGAATGCCTTCGTAAAATATAAAAAATTAGGTACAAAGCTCAAAAATATAAAAAAATAGGTACATAACATAAAAAAGTTGAAAATATTTTAAATAAATAATTTACATTTAATTTTTTTTTGTTTCAGATTTTTTTGAAAAAAACAAAAAATACCGGCCAATACATTTGAGTCAATGTATCGGCGATACATTCAATGAATCGGCCGGTACGTATCGTTCAGGGCCCTGAACGATACGTCTCGGTAATCCGAGATTTTGATCCATGACTTGGTCTCCATTCTATCATTTCATCATCATCATAGCCTTATCCCATCTATTTGGGGTCAGCTAACATTGTTTAGATAATTTTTGGAGGTTGTTCTCATGTCTCTCTTATTTTCTACCATGGTCTGTTTCTTATGTTGTTGAAGCTCTCATAATGGAAGTCAAGCTATTGCTCTTTTTTATTTCCTTCTGAATTCTTTCACTAGTTTGATAGATTTGCTTTTATATATATATATATAATTCTTATTATGTTTTGATGAGTTCGCAGTGGATATATGGCACCGGAGTACATTATGCATGGACAGATTTCACGAAAATCAGATGTATACAGCTTTGGTGTTTTAGTTCTAGAGATTGTGACTGGTCGAAAAAAATCAGATTTCCAAGAATCAGAATGTGCAACTGACCTTCTAAGCTACGTAAGTATGAGGTTATATATTGATTAGTAACAATTATTATTATCCTTATTTAAATGATTTTATGGTTGCAATTTTCTTCTTTTGTTGAGAAATGTTAGAAACTAAAAAATCTAACTATAATAAAAAATAAAACTATGCTTAGGGCCTTGCGAGGTGCAAAGGACCCAGCCAGCAACACTGGTAAAGAAAACATGACAAGAAACAAAGCTCCAGAAAGACACGGGAAGTGCCAGCCCCAAAAAAACAAATTAACTCAGAAAAGCTATACAAATATTAGAGGGCAAGAGGCATTCGTCTCCCGGTGACACAACATAGAGATTATCACATAGATCGATTCCCTGATTCTAGATTCCATAATTGGCTCAACTCCATTTGCAGCAATTGCACTCTGTCAGCATCAACTGGATGGAGTTCAAATTTTTTTCGAAAGCAGCACCTTGCCCCTCAAACGTTTCTTGAGTTTCTTTTCACAATCCTCACAATACCACGGAGCAACAAACTCCATATCTTGTTTCTCATGATCGAGAAGATTCCTTTGCCTCATCATCTGATTCACTTTTTTGTCACTACTACATATTGGGCACCTGTTTATTACGAGTTGATCTCGTCTAATTAGCTGATCTGTGGTGAGAAATGGTCCTTGGGTATGCACCACGTAAAATACTTAACATTAGATGTAATAGAGAGGAGCTTCCAAAGGTACACCCGCGACTGGAATAGAAGAGGTCTTCACGAGAAGTATTTGTACCATTCCATGACTGAAAATGCCCATTTATTTTTCGATCCCTTAATACTCCTTATGTTCTGCTTGTTTGGTCTCAGGGACACCTTACTCAATTGGTCTGATAGCGAGGATAGCTAACCTTCTTCTTTATTCCAAGGTGACACCTAAAATTGATTGACCATGTGGCCCCATTTTCTAGTGATCAATAGCGAGGATATAGCTTGACCAAGTGGGCACCGTCCAGCCATTCATCTGACTAGAAGTGAATCTGGAACCAACGCCCTTCACCATGTTGATGATTCTCCTGAACTACGGCCTAATTTTTAATAAGCCCTTCCACCGTCCCGATGTTGATTTCATAAAATATGTGCTTACCTTCCACCTATGCCTCTTCAGCTTATACTTAGCTGTGACCATGCCCAATAAGATGGACGTTTGATTCTCCCCAAGCCTCCACCCCCATTTTGCTAGAAGGGCTTTTTCATTCATCAAACCTATATTCTGGATGTCTTTTCCACGTTCACTATAAGCTATAGGCACCCAATTGATTAAACAATAATTTTTCCCATTATTTGACATGCTCTGTAGGAATTCCATTGATATCTTTCCAATTGACCTCCTTCAGGAATCGGAACATCAGAGGGAGAGAAGTTTGATTTTCCGCATAACCAACTTCTCATTCTTACTTTCTTCCACAGGATCTTGTTGCAATCTAGGAGGTAGGCCTCTGGAAAACGGGAGGCCTAGGTACTTCGAGGAAACAAAGTCCTAGTTGAAGCTAGACCGATTAGCCAATTGAGCTAAGGACGCCTCTTCCGTCCTAGCACCATTGTGGTTGAATTGTTGAAATTAACTTCTTGTCCTGAAACCACTTCGAACAACGAAGTAATCCTTTTGCATTGGCAAGCTTCATTTGTTTGCTTCGACAAAAAATCATAGTAAAATCCGCAATTTGAAGAGCAGAATCTTCTTTATACCTGTGGCCATATCAAAGCTATGGAAAGGATCACATTGGGCCACTTTCCTCTTCATGTCTCCCAGACTGTCTCTTACATTTTTGAATCCAAAAGGAGATAGAAGGTCTCCTTTCCTAAGGCGTCCACTAATTCTGAGGTACCCGTTTGCCTCTTCAATTAATCCAACCATTTTGAATGTCTCTTGCTGCTTTGTGTTTAAGTGCCCTTTTCCACTGATCTTTCCATTCAGCACCATATCCAACTTTCAAAAACTCTCCCTTGTTTCTGTTATATAAGAAAACCTCTCCCTTGTTCTTTTCGTAATCCTCGCAGATTCGTAAAACAGAACGTTCAAAATATGCAAGTATGGTACTCACATCTTAGGGAGTTACCACTAGCCTAACCTCCAGATGATGGAACCAACCATCATACCTTTCCTTACTCAGCCATCCAAATTTGGAGTTTTGCTAACAGATATTAAATGAATAAAGCCATTATCAACGTCAATTTTCTTCTTTAAAATTAGTGATTTGTATCTGTATGTATCATAAATTTTTAATATCTACCTAAATGCTAGATTATTAAATCTATTCAAATCCTAGAGAAAAATAATGATAAACTTTTGATTGTTCGGTATAATTATGATATTTTTTGAAGCATGAATAGATAATTACTATATAATAATAATAATAAAGTTATAGCATTTATTTCCTCATATATAGAAACACAATCAACCAGCTATTTTCGCAATAAAATATTATGACAATCTTAAATCATTATATCATAAACATCCATTTTGGTATGACAGTTTCAATGTATCTAAGTTTTCGGTTTCACACATTAATGTTAAAGGTATAACTGTTGATCCATTCAACTTATTACCAATAACTGCTTCACGGCTATATCCTTGTCTGTCTGCACCTATATATGAGCATCTTATAGTAATATTTTACCCCTTATCTTATTTGCTAGAAGGCAGAGTAATTGGACCAAAAAGATAATAATTCCAGCATGTCATGAAATGCAATATGAGGTGAAAAAATTGCACTAGATTTCCCCAAAGTGCCCTTGGAGATGCCAAACTGCACTTTGACGTAAAAATACTGCACTAGGTTTCCCAAAGTGCACTTTTGATATACCAAACTGCACTTTTAAATAAACTAACTGCACTATGATTACACTGTAGTTTGAAAGCATAAGATGCACTCTGACCTAAAAATACTGCACTAAGTTTCTCTAAAATGCACCTCCAAATATCAAACTGCCCTCTGATCTAAAAATACTACACTAGGTTTCTCAAAGGGCAATGTTGAGGTAAGAACCACACTAATTTTGGCATGTTAGTTCTCTTGTTCAACAGAGTGCTCTTACTCGCATAATTTTGGTTTGCTCATAATCATTGATAGTGGAACCAGACGATGCTTACGTACGAAGAGAAAGTTTATCTATTATGCTTTTATGATGGACAATTAGGCTGCATATGGCATAGCTCTTTGCTCCCCTGCCATAGCAGAGTTCACCTGCTTTAGCAGGTTCCCATTCTCTTTGCTAACATCCTGCTTCCTCCTTTAATAGGTACCCCTTCTCCTTGATAACTCCTTGCATAGCAATATTTTATGCAGGATTTACTTGTTCAACAATTCTACCCTCCTCTCTACTCACTCCTTGCCAGAGCAGATTTTATTTGCTATGGTAGGAAGTTAGTAGATAGCAGGGAGCTTGTTGCTAGAGCAAGTAAATCCTCCTTTACAGAGAGTTAGAAAAGAGAAAGAGAACCAACTAAAGTAGGTGAACTCTGCTGTGGTGGGGGTTAGTAGAGAGCTATGCCATACGCAGCCTTAGAAGATATCAACTCTTTGAAACCAGTGTTCAAGGGCGGGAAAAAAAGATACTATCAGTGGACAAAAAGATAAATTTAGATGATTTGGTTGTCCAGTTGTATGAGGTGACTAAATATCGGTCAAAAGATACAAAACTAAGGCTAAATTATGCAATGCCACGAGTACGAGGATTGAAGCATGTGGTAGGCACAGATGACGACAATGACGTGTGTGAGATGACGCATTATCCACAGTTTGTCGGGTGTAGTATATGTATTTACATACATAGCTCCCTCTATTTAAGACAATGATTGTCATACATTTCCTTCAATTGATATCCCCCAAGGTTCAACTCCTATTGAGTCCCTTCCCATTACACATGCCTATCAGATGAGTTTGACACTCAAATTAACACGGATGTAAGTGCAATGACTCCTGTAGGTAGCCTATTGTCCAACTCAATAGTCCTTATATTGAAAGATAAATAATTACTTATGTTAAATTTATTAATTTATAATTTTCATAATATAGACTATTATTTCTCGTCTTTCTTGCATTAAGTCAAATCCTTTATATTGATGTAGGAATGAGAACCATACGTCATCGTCATTCATCATAACAAAAATTGCATTTCCTATTGCATCTTCATCCTCGCATGAAAATTTCGATTTCAATTATTTAATTAATAGTATTGATATGATTCATAATTTAAATTTATTTAGTTGATATTTTATTTACCAGGCATATAGGTGATCAATGTGTTTTGGAGAGCGAAATAGAAGTTGATGTTATTTTACCGCATGTCAGCACTGATGCTGCACCGAATGAAAATATAAGGGCATTTGAACATGATGCTTTAGACAACATTGAATCTAATATTAGTGTAGTATTTGGAGTTGGGGATGAGGAAGCTACTACACTCTCCAATTGGGAATGTAGAGGTGCAAATGCTTGTGTAGGGTCCATTGATGCAGAGCCCTTCATTGAGTGTATGAGGGATCAACATGATGAGAATAGGGACATAAGGGGAGTAATAAGCGGTGGTAGACCTACTACTAGAAATCAGAGCAAACTGGGGAATGATCACTATAACCATAGAGATAAAGTGGTTGATATTATACAACCACCCCTCTGTGACACGCTATAAATCTTAATTTTGAAGACGTGTGTGGTTGATGAGGTGGTGGATGTTGCCGGTGCTCTTACTCGAATGGTGTTCTCAAGTTACACCAAATATTTACTGGGAAGGTAACATTCCAAAATGCATTACAGGAATTTGCAATAAAGGGGTAAATTAAATCGACCAAAATTAGCCCCAAAGTTGTTACTGCCAATGTTGTGAAGATGGCTGCTGTTGGTGCATATGTGAATCGAAGATGAGACAAACAGATTATTTTAAACTTAAAATGTTCAATTCAGTGCATAATTGTGGCTTGCCATGAGAAGACAAAAACCCAATCGTCAAGCTACAAGTATTTGGATGCCATCAATTGCGAATGACTAGTTAGAAGAAAATAGCAATTACATGCTTAATCAGATAATATGTGATGTCAAAACACATTTTTTTCTTCGATAGGTCAAAATGCGCTTTAATGCCGTTGTAAACCATCGGAGGGCTTGGCGTGCAAAAGAGATCGCCCTCAATGATATTTGGGGTAGCTGGAAGGGGTCTTATAAATTTCTCCCATCACATATGGCCAAACTCAAGCGTGTGGATCCTGAATGCCTCGTATATTTGCAAACTAAGGAAGACAATGCATTCTTAAGATTCTTGTGGTCATTTGGGTCATGCATAGATTCATAAAGTATTTGCACCTACTGATTTCGTTTGATGGTATATATTTATTGGGAAGGTATACCGCTTTAGCTACCGATATTGATAAAAACAAGAGGATATTTTCATTGTGTTTTGCTGTGGTGGGATCAGAGAATAATAAGCTCAAGTATATAACGATCTGCTATTTTTGGCTGAAATTAGGTTAGTTCAATTATTTTCCATACAAAACAAGGTTGGTTATGATACTCATTAAACAAAATAAGAATTCATCTTCGATAATTATATGGCAAGAATGAATATATGACAACGCTATGATGGCGCCATGGTAGAATGACGCAATGGTGCCTTCATGACCGCTATTTTGAATTTTTTTTTAAAACTTATAACCTATAAGTTATAATTTATAACCTTATAAATTATAACTTATAAATTATAAAACTTACAAGTTAGAAGTTATGTTTGTATTATAACTTATGTTTGATATGCTATATCCATGATATTTAGGGGTCTAAGTGAAACCCTCTAGTCTTTATTGCAATCCCTCTCTCTCGCTCTCTAGTCTGTCTCTCTCTCAACGCAGGTTTGTATATTTTGGGGGGACTGCTACTAACCCCCCACCATATGCTGAATATTCCTCAAAAGATACAATTGATTGTTGACGCTTTGAATTAGACTGACAAAGATCGTTTTTCGTTCCAATCTTCCCCACAACTGTTCTTGAAATCATGAAAATATCATCAGATGGTCATTCTAATCTTTCCCCACAGCTGATCTACCTTATTAATTGGTTAAATTTTTTTCGTCTTCTATAAAAAATATAAAAAAAAAATAGTAGAAAATTAAAATAAATACTAATGATTAATAAATAATAAAAATTATTAAAATAAATTAATATATGGCCTCTCCATGACCACGCCATAGCGTGACCAGCTTCTTTGACATGATCTCACCACACCGCCTTAACTACCTTGCATCCAAATAATATGTAGACAAAGTTTGCTTATAAAATGAAAAAATAGAATTAAGAGATGTTGGAGGCCTAAAGCTACAAAGACAGAAAAGACTACAACACGCCCATCTACAAAAACATGTATTACATGTCTGTTAATCAGTTAAACCATGACTGGCATCAAGGCAAAACAAAAAATGTCTTATATCGGTTCCTAGGTCGTATGCTTGTTTTCGCGCGAATGAAAGATCGCAGAGAAATTACATCCAGTTGGTCAGATGACCTCCAGTTGGTCAGATGACCATATAGATGGAACAAAGATAAATAAGAATTCATTACGAAACGCAAATTCGAATTTGCCCATAATCCAATGGGCATATGTTCAATGATCAATTAGTGCCGATAAATCAGTTTCACCTAGGCATCACTCCCTTATTCGCATAAAAGTATTATAAGGACGGATATACTACATATCATTTTCCTCGAATTGGGATAGATATCGCTAAATGCGAAGTCTTTCGGATCCATGATTCAGTTTTTACGAACCCGGTTTAATAAGAATCAACCGACTTCGAGCATAACTTCTCTTGAAATTGGTTGTAGTTGGGTTTTCATCAACGTAGGTAGCGATCGTCGAACAATAGGTCTTAGAAGTTGAGATGTGAAGTGTAGGTGCAGTGTGGGTTTTGATTTTATAGATCAATCCATCATGCGGGGACAAAGTGAAGGTGATAACGTGATTACTAACTGATGCCTTTAGCAGCTTCATTTACTTAACCAAGAAGTGATGAGTTAACAACTCCTAGCTTCTAAGAGCTATGAGTTAAGCCTCACTGTGAATGCGTCAGGACAGCCTTTGTTTACTCAACTGAGAAGTGATGGATAAGTTGACAAAACAAACATATCTATAAACCAGGTAAACAACTCATAACTACACATAGCTATGAGTGGTGCTAGACTTTTTCACTTATTGTAAATGTGTTAGTAAAGTGTTCATTTCCTTGACTGAGAAGTGGTGGGTGAGTTATGTGTACAATCTTCATTTACTATGAATTTGTACAAATAACTGTTCGTATGTGTGCCGGGATCTACGATTGCAACTCCTAGTGACCTCTTTGAGGGTGAGCGTAGGCGCCATTTGACTAGGTCGCACGCTTGCGCGTACCCCATTTCATTAGCAAGGCTTAAGCTGAATCGGATTCAGCCACCTTGTGAGGATCCTCAATCGTATTAGAATCAACGTTTAGCTCAATCTAAAAGTGCACTTTTAGTGATCCTAGTGCTGTTCTTTTCCCTCAAACTGCACTATGAGATCACCTAAAACAGGTTCTATACCTGAAAGTACAGTTTATAATATTTGAGTGCTTATTGCATGTTTTTTACTTGAAAGTGCAGGTTTAAAAAAAATGCTTGATGGTTTTTAATCAGAAAGTACTAACAACATAAAAAATACATACACATGTCTTTAATTAGAAGTTTAAATAATATACATACATTACGAATGAATAGGAAAGTACCAACAATAAAAAAAAAAATTCAGCCAAAACCTACAGTATGTTTTTAATTACAAATGACAATTGACACTCAAACCCTCACCTACTATGCATAAACCTGCAGCAAGAATTCAGAAGAAGCCTATACCAACAGTTGCGAAGATTCCATAAACCTGCACTCACAGTTGCCAAGATTCCAAAATGGCAGCTATAAACCTGCATCCTAGCGATAAAAAGATTTTGAAGATATGTTAATATGTAAGTAAACCCTTATCTTCTTTGTACTTGTACTTAAGGAACAATTGCACTTAGCACGTATCTTCTTCTTTGTACTTATACTTAAGCAATAGTTCTACTTATACTTCAGCAAGGGATATATAGAGGAACTATCAACATCAAAGTGGGCAGTAGTGATGCTCAAAGTGAAATTATATGTGAGCAGCTAGGAAGGAGTGAGGCAGAGACTTCTTATTCACGTGAATCAATGACAACAGTGGACAACAGTCATAGCCGAATGGTTTTAAAATACTAGTGAAAGTTGATACTTGCCAATGTTTTACATCTGTACCTAGGCATCCTAGAGCAGTGCGGTGCCCCTGCTGATATGTGACGCAACCCTCGTCTTTGATTTGATACATGCCAATGTTTTACATCTGTACTTTGGCCGTCTAGAGCAGTGTTGTGCCCTTGCTGATTTGTACTGCAACCCTCTTCCTTACGTAAGGCATGTCCTCTTGCAAGCAGATAAAAAATATAACAACCGATAGACATGTCTTGCAAAGTTTTTGTTCAGGTTTTCTTGTACTTGAGAAAAGGCGAAAGCTAATTCCCTATGTAGGCACTCCTTGTACATGATCATGAAGTACCTACAATCATTCTTATTACGAATGTCTTGTTTAGGCCAACTAGATATCTGGATCACCTCCTACGATTGCGCTTGGTCAGGGAACTCTCTCCTTACGAGAAATAATAGTTTTGAGAGACTGTCCTTCTACATGAAAATACAACATATCAAAATGTCATGCTACTATATTGGGGATGAATGTATAAATAACTAGTAACAAAGTTGAGTTCAGTGGAGGACTGCTTATCAAATACTTCAACTTGGTTTTTCAATATTGGAATATATTGTCTCCCATGTTATTGACAACTTTGATCTTGTGGGAGCAAGGGTTGCAAATGGCTAGAACCTAGTGCGCTCTCTCTTTATTGAGGCATATAAAGACATTGCAATATTGCAACCCTTGATATTTTCTTAGAAATAGGTCATACAAAATGTCAGGATACAATCAAATGTACAAGGCTAAGTTTATACCATATCACTTTCAAGAACCTCTGTATTAACCAGTTGCGAAATCACAAAAACAAACCATTCATATGTTTGTAGGCATTCCACCAGATCATCAATTGAGATAGCGCATCTTTCGACTTTTCCCACTCCGCAAACGCTTTTAGGCCGGAAGTTAACCAGTTCTTCATTGTATTAAAATCTAAGACATTAGTAACAAATGTACTACTTCACTGGAAGGAAAAAATATGAACAAAAATTGGGCATTTACTAAGAAGTATGAATCTATGAAATAGCATCTCTTGAAGAGCTTTGGATGTTCACATTCCCGATTCTTCATCAATACCAATAGTGGATTGAGAATCTACATCCACTATTATGAATCTATGAAATAACATCTCTTATACATTTCATTTCAGTAGTGTTGTATCACTCGCATTTCTGCAATCACACACGTGAGTGCAAAGAATCAAACGGTTAATTTCACCGCTGATCGAGTGTGCATCCCACAAAGAAGGTTAGATGTTAAGTTACTTTATGACCCATTGTAAATTGATTTATTTTTTGATGCATCAATTTTCTAAACAAGATAAACAATTCTATTTTGACGGATCAATTTCAGGCTGAAGTGGAAGATTTGACGGTGGTCAAGAAGAGAGAAAGGCCACCATAAAAATATTTGAGGGATCTTTGTCATTGTCGATGGTAGAGGGAGGATTATGGAGGAGCCTACATCGATATCGACCCCTTATGAGGCTGCCCACAACCTCTTGCGGCCTTTGACAAATGATGAGGAGCAGTTTTTGTGGGGCTTGATTGATGTACCGCACCCCTATGGAAGTAGCACCACACGCTTTCAAAAGTTATGTCGATTCCCTTTTCAAGGGGGTTTTAATACGCTTTCAAAAGTCACGTCGAATCCCTTCTCAAGGGGATTTTAATTGAAAATTTGCACTAATCTAATTTAAGGTTCCTCTCATTTATCAATATTAGTGCCCATAGGGTTTGATATGAGAATTTTCTTAGTACAAAGGGCTCTACTTGGTTGTGTGCCGATGTTCATTTCTTCTTTTATGATGGGGATTCCCTTCCTATTAGTGTCATTTAATATAATTTATATCTGTAGGGGGACTGACAACCTTAGATTGTTGATGTAAATTCTCAATCCACTTTTGGTATTAATGAAGAATCGGGAATGTGAACATCCAAAGCTCTTCATGGCGAGGACGCCAACGCAGTAGTACTAGGTTTTAGGCCACATCGCGTGTATTGACGCAAGAAGAAGCGACGGAGGAACCACGAGGCACTAACATTTACCTAGAAGAGACCTTGAAGAGCTGCAAATAAGGCTTACTGCCTATGTTCGCTTGAGTGAGCACCATTCTCTCTCGAGCGAGAATGCATAAGAAAAGCAAGGCCAACTTTCGACCATTTGTCGCTTGAGCAAGAATGCATAAGGAAAATAAGGCTAAAAATTTTCGGCCATTTGTCGCTTAAGTGACCTTTAAGATTCTCGCTCGAGCGAGAACCAAAACCTGCTCGAGCGAGTCAAGTGACGTGTTTTGCCCAATTTGGGCTTGTTCACTTTTGTTTTTCCTCTTTGCTTTTTAGGCTTTTTAGTTTGCTATTTTGCTTATTAATGTACTTTCCCTATTTTAGGGTTTTCTATTCTTAGTACCTACTATATAAAGTAATAATATAAGCATTTGTAAGAGATTGGATGAATGAATGAAAATGCCTTGCATTAAGCTTGAGATGAGCTTGTGAAGAGTGATTCTTCTTTCCCCTTGTGGGTTTGGTGAGAGGCCAAGGGTGAGATGCCCATTTAAGTTATTGATCTTTTCTTCACCTCTTTCCTTATTTTGCTTGCTTTTAATACCATCTATTTGAATGTCTAAAACCCCCAAAACCCAAAATCTAGAGCTATCTTGATGTCCATCTTCGTGGATTGATTCCCTTCAATACCCATCGATCCACAACTGTTGTTGGGCTCGAGATCACTCCAATTGTGCCGATTAATCGTTCCCTTCAAAGCCCTAGCAAGGAACTATGAGGAACTACATCGATCAAACGAATGCCCTAACCTAGAGGATGCTAGAGTTCTATCTCTAGGATCGCCACTCCGGCAAGTCTAAACGGATCTAGTGCGCCATATTGGACCCTAGCCGAACCAAACATGATCACTTAAGCAGAAATCCACGAAACCCTAAGGTATCGCTTTAATTTTTGATTAATTGTTCAATTAATTAGTTTAGTTTCGGCAATTGTCATCTCATATTCATTTTATGGTCGTTGTCCCGCGTCACTTCAAGAGATGTTATTTTATAGATTCATAGTTTTTGGTAAATGCTAAATTTTCACCTATAATTTTCCTTCCAGTGAAGCAAGTATGTTTGTTAGTAATGTCTTTGATTTTACTACAATGCAAAACATGTTATCTTCCGACATGAAAGCATTTGCAAAGTAGGAAAAGACGAAAGATGGAGGTGCTTCAATTGATGATTCGGTGGAATGCCTACAAAAATATGAATGGTCTGCTTTCGTGATTTCGCAACTTGCTGATACTGAGTTTTTGGATAGCGATATAGTATGAACTTAGCCTTGTACGTTTGATTGTATCCCAACATTTAGCATGACCTATTTCCAAGAAAATAACAGCAAGGTTGTAAATTTTCAAGGCTTTTATGTCTTAATAAAAAGCTAGCGCACTGGGGGCTCTAGCAATTTGCAACCCTCGCTCCTAGTTCGAAGTTGTCGATAACATGAGAGACAATATATTTCATATTGAAAAATCGAGCTGAAGTATTTGGTAAGCGGTCCTTCTCCAATGAACTCGCCTTTGTTACTAGTTCTTTCTACATTCATCACCAAGATAGCTGAATATCATTTTATTATATTATATTTTTTTGTAAAACGACGGTCCTTTAAAACTATTATTTCTGGTAAGGCGAGAGGAGTTACCTGACTGATCGCAACCATGGGAGGTGACACAGATATCTGATCATCCCAAATAAGACATTTGTAATTACAATGTGGGTCCTTCATGATCATGTACGTGGAGTGCCTTTGTAGGGAATTACGTTTCCCCTTTTCTTAGATACAAGAAAACCTTTACAAAAAAATTAAACTTTGCGAGACATGTTTATCAGTTATATTTTTCCTCTGCCTCTAGGAGGACATGCCTTACGTAAGGAAGAGGGTTGCATTACAAATCGGCAAGGGCACAATGCTGCTTTAGTTTGGCCAGGTACATATGTAAAACATTGGCAGGTATCAACTTTCACTCGTAGTTTAAAGCCTTTCGGCTCTGACTGCTGCCTACTATTATCGTAGGTTCATGTGAATACGAAGCCTCACTGCCACCTAGCCGCTGACTTATAATTTCACTTTGAGCCTCACTGCTGCTCCCTGTTGATGTTGGTAGGCCCTCTATAAATCCATGCTCAAGTATAATTGCAACTATTGCTTAAGTACAAGTACAAAGAAGAAGATAAGTGTTTACTTATATATTAACATATCTTCAAAATTTTTTTATGGCTGAGGTGAAGGTTCATGACTGCCATTTTGGAATCTCGACAATTGTTGGTGCACGTTTAAGGTGCAGGTTTATAGAATCTTGGCAACTATTGGTGTAGGTTTATGAACTGTTGGTGCACGTTTATGAACAGTAGGTGGGGGTTTGAGTGTTGGTTGACATTTGTGATTAAAACCGACCTTGGGTTTATACTGAATTGTTGGTTCAGGTTTATGCTGAATTGTTGGTGCAGCTTTATGAATAGTACGTTGGGGTTCAGTGTTGGTTGGCATATGTGGTTAAAAACCGACTGAAATTTTCTTTTTTTATTATTGGTACATTCTGATTCATTTGTAATATATATATATATATATATATATATATATATATATATATATATATATATATATATATATCTGTTATTTAAACTTTCGATTAAAAACAGGTGTATATATTTTTTATGTTGGTACTTCCTGATTAAAAACCATCATGCGTTTATTTTTTTTTTAAAATACTATAGTTTTAAGTAAAAAAATGTGTACTAGGTTTACTCATATTGCACTCATATATCATAAACTGTACCTTCAGGTATAAAAACTGCATTAGGTGAACTCATAGTGTGGTTTGAGCAAAAAAACTGAACTAGGATCACTGAAAGTGCACTATTAGTTGAGCTAAGTATTTATTCTAGTTCGATTGGGGATCCTCAGAAGGTGGCCAAATTCGATTCGGCTCAAGCCTTGCCAATGAGATGGGGGATACGCGCAAGCGCGACCTAGCCAAATGGCGCCTGTGCTCACCCTAAAAGAGATCACTCAGAGTTGCAATTGTTGATCCAGACACACATACGATTGGTTTTACCATCTCTGCGAGACGGAAGTAGGTTGGGCGATACATTTAGGGGTATGCCCAAAGGGGGGAACGTTGGCTGCCCTTCATCTGATCTCACAAGTGTTGGGGTATAGCTTGGTTGGTGAGATGTAGACCGACTGGAAAAGTTTTTTCTAGACGAATCAACGTAGGTATGAGGCGGATGAGTGAGACACATGATGAATAAAAGGATACTGAGAAGGGGGGCAACAGAAGTGAGTTGGGAGATGCATTTAGGGGGATGCCCAAAGGGGGAAACGTTAACTGCCCTTCATCTGATCTCACGAGTGTTAGGGTATTTGGTTGGTGGGAGGTAGACCAAATAGAGGAGTTTTTTCCAGACGAATCAATGTATGTATTAGGCAGATGAGTGTCATGCATGATGAACTAGAGAATATTGGGGAGGGAGGGGAGCACAGGATGAACTCTAGTTAGTGTTGTCTCATCATTCCTCTTATGAGTTGTCTCATCAAACCTCTTTATTTATGAGTTGACACAAATTAAACTAACATGATAATATTTTTATTTTCACGTAAAAGAAGAGTACATCAATACCAACCATCTGCATTAACAATATACATTTTATAGCGATTTGCAAACCAACAACTCTAGTTATTGGCACGAACCACTGGTAAGTTTGAAATTAATTCAGGTCCATTTCTGTGGACCTAAAGAGAAATATGAACTAATCGCAGAAGATGAACTTTAGAGGGCCATGAATTTACTGTGCATAGTGTTGGAGAAGTTGTTTCTATTGTATGGGTGTGTAGTAACTTTGGGTGTGTGTAGTTAAGTGAATTTTAAGTTGTACAATTCACTTAACTCGGGAACCATGTAATACGTGAACATGCTAAATTGATATAAATAGTATTTTGCATTGGGATTTGAGTCACATTGACTCAACCCTAATATCTTTACTTTTCTCTTCTTCTCTCTTCTTCCTCCTTCCTATTACTAAACTCTAACCCTAAATTACAGTTTTATCTTGGTATCAGAGCCAACAAAAACATAACACTAGAAATTTTTTACTGCCTATTGAAGCCATCCACGTCATCGTTGATGTCAGCATGACGTCATCATGCTGATGTTAGCAGGGTCAACCCGCTGACCTTTTTGTCTCAAAGATTTTTAGGGGGTTTTGATCGGTTTTTCCCCCGCTTCATTTTCTTCTTGCTCGAAGTGATTTGAGGCCGGGAACATAGAGTTTCGAAGGTGTTTCTAAAGAAAAATGTGTTTTTCGGATCCCTGAGATCCGTGAAAGCTTAAAGGAGCTCGGGATTGAACCAGGTTGGACCGGAATCAACATTTACTCCTTTTTTGTTTTTGGATCTATTTTGGTACTGTTTAATCAATTCTCATGAATCCTTCTTTTACCGTCCAACCACATAAATCTCCTCTGTTCGATTCCTGATCGCTTTTCGTCGGGCAAGATATGTCTTGTTTGAAAGCTTGTTTCATTTGCAGATTGATGGTTCAAGTTTCGTTAAATTCGGAGTTCATTTGAAGGAGGTATGGATGTTTTAGTGGCTGCTATAGGCTATGCTCATATTTTTTGTCGATTTTTTTTTATTGTTAAGAAAACTGCTGCCCAGCGTTTTTGAATGCTGTATTGGGATTAATCAGTGGACTGTGTAGGCATTCTCCCATTTTAGAAGCTGTGGGTCTTCTATTTTTGCGAATTGTTTGGATCTCGATATCTCTTAATCATGGACGAGAATAAATCCGGAATCGTTGGTGGGATATTTCTCATAACTTACAAATTACTACGTAGAAATTGAATGGGGCCAATTATCTTTCGTGGTCACGGTCTGCTGCTATGTATTTAGGAATGAAAAAATTGGGTTACATTTACGAGACTATCCCAAAATCCAAAGAAGATGATCCTAAGTATGTTGATTGGGAAAGTGACAATCTAACTGTCATGACATGGCTGCTACACTCAATGCAATCAGACATTAGTGATTCTTTTATGTATGCCAGTGATGCAAAACAATTATGGGAGGCCGTGAGGGATGCGTGATCGCAGAAACAAAATCTCGCAAAAATGTTTCAAGTGACAAAATTAACACTACGAAGTAAGGTGATAAGACTATTGGAGAGTATTACACTTAAATGAGGTGTTTGTGGGATGAAAGCCCAATATCAAGAAGAACTGTGTAGCTCGTGTGCCTGCAAGGCTAGTAAAAATACTGAAAGGAGAGTGTTTGACTTCCTAAAAGGGGTTAGACCTGAATATGAGAATGTTAAATCAAACATTCTAGGCAAAGAGGAGTGTCCTCCACTTGGTACCGTGTATGCCCTCCTTTAGCATGAGGAGATCAGACAATAGTTTATGCAGATTTCTGGTGGTGATGTATCTAAGAGATCTGCCCTGCCATCTTTCACTTCTTTTGGTCGTGGTGGAGGCAAATCTGGTGGTAGAGGTGGTGGTCGTGGGGGTTTCTCACATGAAGAAAGAGAAAAATTATTGTGTTCTCATTGTGGCAAGAAGGGCCATACCAGAGAAAGTTGTTGAGAATTATATGGGAAACCAAAATTCTTTCCAGGTCGTGCATTTCAGTCCTCCACTGAGGAAACTTTTAATCTAGTTGTTGGTTAGAGTATCCCTATTGCTTAAGCTCCGTCTCTCCCCTATATCTGATTTCCAGAGCTTACAGAGAGAGCTTCAGGATCTCTAGGGCCGCCTTCAGCGCATGACGGTAACACAGTGACATCCATCTCCCTGCTATATAGCTGAGTCAGGTACCTATGGGTCTGCACATGTGACCTCCTCTCAGTCCCCATGGATCATCGATTCTGGGGTTGCGGATCAGATGTTTGATATGCCAGATTTATTTTCATTTGTGTCTAGTCTTTTTTATTCTATTCATATTCACATTGCTAATGGATCCCTTGTTCTTGTAAAGGGCAAAGAGAGTGTTCAATTATGCACCTTGTCTCTTGACTCTACTCTTTTGAGTCCTAACATGCCCATGAATCTATCATCTGTCAGTAAAATTACCAATTCCTTACAGTGTAATGTGACATTCTTTCCGTCATATTGTGTTTTTCAGGACCTGAAATCGGGAAAGATCCTTGGTCATGGTACTGAAGAGAAGGGACTCTACCTCTTTCAAGATTTACGTGATGCATCTCCTCCTGCAGCTGATGAAGCAAGATTGTGGCACTCATACTGTGGCCATCCTCATATTAGTCGTTTGAAACAGTTATTTCCAAAATTTTTTATGGATTTAGCAGTAGTTTGTTTAATTGTGAGACTTGTCAGTTTTCTAAACATGTTCACAATTCTTATCCCTTAGGTTGTAGTAAATGTGCTATTCCTTTTGAAGTTATTCACTCTGATGTGTGGGGGCCTTCCCCTGTTACTGCTTTGAATGGTTGTTGTTATTTTGTTACATTTATTGATGACTGTACTAGACTCACTATGCTCTTTCTTATGAAATTGCCTCTATTTTTCTTATGTTTTACAGACTAGTTAGCACACGATTTCATGGGCATGTTAAGGTTCTTCGATCGGATAATGGTGGGAAATATTCCTCTCACGTCTTCCAGTCTTATCTTCACTCTCAAGAAATTGTGTTGCAAATTACTTGTCCTCTTCCCCTGTTACTGCTTTGAATGGTTGTTGTTATTTTGTTACATTTATTGATGACTGTACTAGACTCACTATGCTCTTTCTTATGAAATTGCCTCTATTTTTCTTATGTTTTACAGACTAGTTAGCACACGATTTCATGGGCATGTTAAGGTTCTTCGATCGGATAATGGTGGGAAATATTCCTCTCACGTCTTCCAGTCTTATCTTCACTCTCAAGAAATTGTGTTGCAAATTACTTGTCCTTGTACCCCACCCCCCCCCCCCCCCCAACTGAATGGAGTTGCTGAGAAGAAAAATAGGCATCTTCTTAAGGTTGCTCGATCTTTGTTGTTTGATATAAAGGTTCCTAAACATCTCTAGGGTGAAGCTGTCTTCACCGTTGCCTATCTCATCAATCGAATGCCTACACCTATTCTGGAAGGACATTCTCCCTTCCAACTTGTGTCTCCTCATCAACCTCTGTTCTTGGTGCCACCACGTATCTTTGGTTCCTTATATTTTACACATATCCCCAATATTCAACGAAGTAAACTTGATCCTAGGGCTACCAAGTGTATTTTTATTGGCTATCTCTCTTCTTAGAAAGGATACAAGTGCTTTAACCCTCTCACTCGTCGTGTGATAATCACCATGGATGTCACATTCTTTGAGGGCACTCCTTTTTCCAGTCCGCCAAGTCCTCTTCAGGGAGAGAAACAACTTAAAAATGAAGAGTACTCTGAGATGTTTAGAACTTTCGCTGTGGGAGATGATGAAGATTGTGAAGAAGTGGATGATGAAGCTGTTGAGCCAGCTGTTGAGCCACAGAAAAGCAAACTCACCTTTAATAAATATGGAAAGGGAAAGATGTATGTGCGAAGGAACAAGAAAAGCATCGTTGAAGCTACTGCGCATGAGAATGTAGATGAGTCACCTTCTCAGAATACAGATCAGGATCCCCGAAGAGGGTTCTCTTGTTTCTGATCTTCATCTACCCATTGCTCACAGAAAACTTCCTAGATAGTGTACTCGTCATTCCATCAGTAAATATGTGTCATATTACAATCTCTCATCATCTTATTATGATTTTATTTGTTCTCTTGATTCTATCACCCTTCCTTCTATTGTTTCTGATACCTTATTGCAGCCAAAATGGAAGAATGCTATGATTCAGGAGATGAAAGCTCTGGAACAGAATCAAACTTGGGAAATTGTTGAACTCCCAGAAAGAAAGAGAGTTGTTGGTTACAAATGGGTGTATACAGTTAAGTATAGACCTGATGATATTGTTGAAAGATATAAAGCAAGGCTTGTAGAAAAGGGGTACACTCAAACACAAGGAGTTGATTATTAGGACAACTTTACACCTGTAGCTAAGTCCAACACAATCAGGGTATTGTTATCTTTGGTTGCTCATAAAGACTGGCCACTCTTTCAACTTGACGTGAAGAATGCATTTCTTCATGGTGATCTCGAGGAAGAAGTCTATATAGACCTTCCTCCAAGATTTGTAAAAGAAAGGGAGAAGGGAAAAGCGTATAGATTGAAGAAATCTATCTATGGATTAAAACAATCCCCAAGGGTCTGGTTTCAAAAATTTATTAATGCTATTATGAGATTCGGGTATCGAAGAAGCCACTATGATCACACTCTATTTGTATAAAAGGGGAATCAAGATGACTGTCATACTAGTCTATGTTGATGATATCATCATTGCTGGTGATGATAGTCATGAGATTCTTAAGCTGAAGGAGTATTTGAGCAGAGTGTTTGAAATTAAAGACTTGGGAAGCTTGAAATATTTCCTTGGCATTGAAGTGCGAGATCTAAGAAGGGCATCTCATTATCCCAACGAAAGTATATCATAGACCTCCTTAATGATACAGGGTTTTTGGGGTGTAGGCCTGCTATGACCCCTATCATGGGTCAAAATATCGTCCAATACCGATACGTATCGGTTTTGGACCTCACCGATATGGTACATTCAAGGTACCTTATCGGTTCTCCCATACAAAAATTCAAAATACCGGACGATACATTGCAATGTATCGTCTGAAACCGATACGTATCGGATAATACGTAGTTTCGAGATTTTGATCCATGACCCCTATTGAACAAAATCACTGATTAAATGGTGAAGAAGGTAATCTTCTTAAGGATCCACGTAACTATAAGAGATTAGTTGGTAAACTGATCTATCTAACCATGACATGTTCGGACATTGTTTATGCAGTAAGCGTGGTGAGTCAATATATGCTTTCACCAAGGACAGTACATTTGGAAGATGTTCATAGGATCCTGAGGTATTTGAAAGGAAGTCCTGACAATATAAAAATCGTGGTCATTTGAATGTAGAGATATTTACTGATGTCTATTGGGTCGGGTCTCTGGATGATAGGAGATCAACTACCGAATATTGTACCTTCTTGGGGGGTAATTTGGTCACATGGAAATCTAAGAAACAACATGTAGTATCAAAGTCCAGTGCCGAGTGGAGTGCCGTGCCATGTCCCAAAGTGCGAGAGAAAGCATGTGGCTTAAATTCATTTTGTGAGACTTGGGAGTTGCTGTATCCTCTCCAATTATGTTGTATGGTGACAATGAAGCCGCCCATCATATTGTAGAAAATCCTGTCTTTCATGAAAGAACAAAACACATTGAGGTGGACTGTCACTATATTCGCGAGAAGGTTAAGTCTAAAGAAATCAGTATTCCTCAAGTTAGAACTGAGGATCAACTTGCTGACATTTTGACTAAAGGTGTTGATGGCAAGAGACTTTATGACATCTCCTTCAAGTTGGGTATGATCGACATCTATATTCTAACTTAAGGGGGAGTGTTGGAGATGTTATTTCTGTTGTATGGGTATGCAGTAAATACTTTGGGTGTGTGTGTAATTAAGTGAATTTTAAGTTGTACAATTCACTTAACTCAGGAACTATGTAATACGTGAACATGCTAAAATGATATAAATAGTATTTTGCATTGGGATTTGAGGCACATTGACTCTGATATAAATAATATTTTGCATTGGGATTTGAGTCACATTGACTCAACCCTAATATCTCTTCTTTTCTCTTCCTCTCTCTTCTTCTTCCTCCTTCCTATTACTAAACCCTAACCCTAAATTACAGTTTTGTCTCATAGTGCCAAAGATTTTCACTTGTCATAATTTCGATCATACTTCAATCATGCGAGCCTCCCGTACTATTGTCATAGTGGTATAAGGGGGTGGGATACGTAGATCATCTCCTTCAAATCGGAGGGCACCTGGCTCACATGCATTGAATGCACTTTCACTGAGATACATGTCATCGTTCATGGGATATGTCGATTCTTTCGCATGACAGTACTTATGAACTCTTTTAAGCATGCAACGCCCAACCTCTACCATTACCGTTTAGGGTATGAGATTCATCATGTTGTGGTGAGTTGGGTGATCGTAGTAATATATATGAGCATACTTATACTAGCTCGATAGTAGAGGTGAATGAATTATATTTATAAATCACTTTCACGGCCTGACTCAATGAGCTGTCTAACATCACTTATAGCTATGTGTAGCAATGAGTTGTGTTCTTGGTTCATAGCAGTTTGCATGTTGTCAACTCACCCATCACTTCTAGGTGGAGTAAATGACGGCTGTACTGACACATTCACAATAAGTGGTCGAAGCTAGCCAACTCACTCATCACTTATCGGTTAATAATGAAGACTGTATTGACACCTTCACCGTAAGTGAGAGAGTCTAGCATCACCCATAGCTATGTGTAGTTATGAGTTGTGTATATGGTTCATAGCTATGTCTGTGTTGCCAGCTTACCCACCGCTTATCAGTTGAGTAAATGAAGACTTTACTGACACATTCACAGTAAGTGAGAGAGTCTAGCAGCACTCATAGCTGTGTAGCTATGAGTCGTGTCCCGGTTCATAGCTATGTCTGTTTATTTAACTCACTCATCACTTCTCGGTTGAGTAAATGAAGATTGCACTGACGCATTTAGAGTGAGGCTTAACTCATAGCTAAGAGTTGTCAACTCATCATTTCTAGGTTGAGTAACTGAAGCTGCTAGAGATGTCAATTAGCATGATGGATTGATCTATAAAATCAAAACTCACACTGCACAACTTCTTCACATCTCAACCTCAAGACCTATTGTTCGACGATTGCTACCTACGTTGGATGCAATCGTACCAGAGTCATTTTCAAGAGAAGTTATGCTCGATGTCGATTGATTCATACTAAATCGGACTCACAAATACTGGATCATGTATCCGGAGGCCTTCCCGTTCAACAATAACTTATACACCATGTACCTCATGGAGGAAACCTTCAAACTTCATGAGCCCTATCTATCCCAGTTCGAGGGAGATGATATGTAGTGTATCCTGCCTTATTCTACTTTAACGCGAATAAGGGAGCGACGCCTAGGCCAGATTGAACTATTGACACTAATTGATCTTTGGACATATGCCCATTGGATTATGGACAAATTCAAATTTGCATTTCGTAATGAATTCTTCTTTATCTTTAGGCCATTTATGTACCAACCGGATGTAATTTCTCCCGATCTTGCATTCATGCAAAAACAAAAGTGACCTAGGAACTGATATATGACTTTTACGCTGATGTAACCCCAAAGTTCAACTGATTAACAGACATGTAATACATGTATTTCTAGATGGGCATGGTGTACTCTTGTCTGACACTGTATCATTAGGTCTCCAACCTCTCTTACTTCTATCTTTTTTCCTTTTATAAGCAAATTTTGTCTATTTATTATGAATATGTATCTGAGTAACATCGGTAATTAGTAATTTCTGTTTGCATGTTACCATACGAAAATGAGTTCTTTGTTTGATGACTATCAAAATCACGCTCGTTTTGTACGAAAAATAATTGTACTAACCTGACTTTGACCTCCTCAATAGCTTTAAGATAACTCATTGAAGCCTCAAAGCCCACATGGGACCCACACATCTTCCTCTGGAACCTCGAAAAAAAATAAAAAGCCAAAAACAATAAATCATTATATTTTGTCCGAAATATACAAATGAGGGAAAGGTCACCAAACAATTAATGGAGGTAAATAAGCCTACATGAAGAAACCTTTATAGCGACTTTCAATGCATCATGTATGTGAGCACAAACTGTTACCTTTTGGGGCTCTTTTACAACTCTTTCAATTGTAACCAACCTCTTTGCAGTTGGCGCAACGCTGAGTTGCAACCACCTCACCTACACTCTTTCTCCTTGTTTTCTTGGATTGGCTGGTTGGTATCTTGGGAATTGGGAGTCAACTATTATTTTCTCTTCAGGTTAATGACAGAAGCATAAGTTCGGCAGTACTTCTTGACCGTGAAGCAGTCATCGACTTATAAATAAGGATTTGCACAACGGCTGTTTATGGCTGCCATCGCATGCTTACATGGAACGCCCAAAACATCAAATTGGGGACGAGCATGTGCGTTTACCCAAATGCACAGTATCTCCGCTATCTCCCACGATTAAAAATTCATCCAAATCAGAGGGGAATGGAGTATCCATAAATGATGCTTTGTCATTTTCTTTAAGAACCTGAAGATGTGATGATTGTCATCCATTTTTCAGCTTCATTCCTTCTATTATAAAAAATATTCCATCACCTTGTTATGTGTGCTTTCTATCAAACCAATGATCAACAACTCTCTAGCATCTCTGAGTATATTATTAGACATTCAGATCGTGTTGTGGTCATTTGTTCATACCTCCGTATAGGAAAATGTGCTCTTGCCCAGTGATGTTTTCCAACCCCCACAATGTATTGATGCACTTCTTTAGAGATCTTCTCAATTTTATCCATTTTTTTTTTATCAAATTCAATCTCTATATACACATAACAAGCTTGCGTTACGTGTTCTATTATGAGTCCATTGTACATACTCCTCAAATTCTTTTTAAGATAATATAGGCAATAACCATGGGAAGTGTATCGAAATACTTTTGACACTGCTTGACCAAGACCTTTGTCAATCACTTAGGATGACAACACGTGTAGCGCTTGCTTTCCGTGCTCTATTATGAGTTCATTTTTGTACATATTCCTTAAATTCTTCTCAAGATGATATATGCGATATCCATGAGAAGCGGTTCAAAATATCCTATGATCTTTTCCAATCCATGTAGAAAATATTCCCAAGAATTATAATTCTCTGATTCCACCACAACAAAACACAATGGAAATATCCTCTTATTTCCATCAGTGTTGGTTGCTATAAGGAATGAAGTGCTATGCCTTCCCAATAATGTGTGCCATCAAGCAAAATCAATATCCGTAGGTATCTCCTAAATGAATCAATGCATGGCTCAAATGCATAAAAGAATTTGCAAGTATATGAGGCATGTATGATGGGAATGTATGAGGCATTCAGTATACCCACGCTTGAGTCGGAAGCTTAATCTGCAAGTATATGAGGCATTCTCAGTATACCCACGCTTGAGTTCGGTCATGTATGATGGGAATAATAATTAGACCCCTTCCAACTACCCTTAATGTCATTGAGGGCGGTCTCTTATGCAAGCAAGCCTACCGATATATTGTAATGGCATTAAAGCACATTTTGACATTGTAGATTATCTACTTTGGCATGTAATTTCTATTTTCTTTCAACTGATCCTTCGCAATTGATGTCATCCAAATACTTGTAGCTTGATGATGATTTTTATGTCTATCTCATGGCAAGCTGCAACTATGCACTGGACTAAATCTGTTACTTTAAAATAATTCGTCTGTCTCATCTTCGATGAACGTATACGCCAACAACATCCATCTTCACGATATTTTGCTGCAACAACTTCGGGGTTAGTTTCAGTCGGTTTAATTTCAAAGTTCCCATTCGTTGCAAATTCTTATTGCATTCTAGAATGCTACCTTCCTAGAAAATGTTTGGTGTAACTTGAGAACACCAATCGGGCCACAAACACCAACGACTTACTCCGCCTCATCAACCACATATATGTCTTCAAAATTAGAACGTATATGGTTAGTGTCACAAAGAGGTGGTTGTGTAATATCAACCATTTTAGCTCTCTGGTTACAGTAATCATTCCTATGTTTGGTCTACTTTCTAGAAGGAGGTCTACCACTGCTTACTCTTCCCCTTATATTCATGTTCTCGTCATGTTGATCCTCCTACACTCAATGAAGGGTTCTGCATCAACGGCCCCTACACTAGCATTTGCACCTCTACCACTACCATTGGTGAGTGTAGTAGCTTCTTCATTCCAAACTTCAAATACTACACCGATATTAGATTCAATATTGTCTAAAACATCACGCTCAAACACGCTTATATTTTCATTCGGAGCATCAGTAGAGAGATGCTGTAAAACAGCATCAACCTTTATTTCGCTCTCCAAAACACAAGTAACACCTATATACCTGTTGACAAGCGGTTAATCAAATATCAACTCAATAAATTTAAATTACGATGATTTATCAATACTATTAACGTAGTAAATTAAAATCTAACCTTTCATGCGAGGATGAAGATCCAATAGGAGGTGCAATTTCCGTTGTGATGATTGAGGATGGAGTGCGTCCTCATTCCTATATCAATATGAAAGATTCGACTTAATGCAATAAAGACGAAAAATAATAGTCTAATTATGAAGAATTATAAATTAATAAAATTCAACGTAAGTAAATCAATCACCTTCCAATATAAGCACTATTGAGTTGTACACTAGGAGTTTGACTTACACTAGTTGTTGCACTTATATCCGTGTTAACGTTATTATCAAACTGATCTGATAAGCGTGTTATGGGAAGAGACTCGGTACGAGCTAAGCTACTGGAGATATCAATTGAAGAAAATGTATGACATTCATTGTCTTGTTGAGAGGGAGCTTTATTTCTGTAAATACGTACACTACCCCCGACAAACTGTGAATAATACATCATCTCACACACGTAATTGTCATCATCTATGTCTAGGGATTTCAAGCTTTGACCCGAAACTGAACCGAAAACTGAGCGAATGGAACCAATTCGAAAATCGATTTGGATCGATCCAAACTGAACCGATTCAGGATCGGTTCAATTTCGGTTTTGTGTGGGCAAAATCGAAAGGGTAGGATGAGAAAACTGAAAAAATTGACAACCGAAAACATCGGTTTCGATTCGGTTCGGGACACCGAATATGCATCCCTATCTATGTCTACCACATACTTCTTTTCTCCTACTTGTGGCATTGGATTGCTACGCCTTACCTTTGTATCTTTCGGCTGAAATTTATTCACCTCATACAACGTGACAACCAAATCATCTAAACTTATCTCTCTGTCCATTGACAGTACTGTTTTTTTTCTCACTTCATACATTGATATCATATAGTCGATATCTTCTAAATGTTCATCATAAAAGCATTATAGGTAAACTTTCTCTTCGTACGTAAGCATCGTCTGGTTCCGATACAAATGATTATGAGCAAACCAAAAAAAATGAGTGAGAGCACTTTGCTGAACATGAGTACTAACAAGCCAAAATTAGTGTTGTCCGTACCTTAACAGTGCACTTTGGGAAACCTAGTTCAGTATTTTTATGTCAGAGTGTAGTTTAATATTTGGAAGTGCACTTTGGAGAAACCTAGTCCAGTATTTTTACGTCAGAATGGATCATATGCTTTCAAATTGCATGATTAATCATAGTGCAGTTAGTTTACTTCAAAGTGCAGTTTGATATATCAAAAGTGCACTTTGGGAAGCCTAGTGCAATATTTTTACGTTAGAGTGTAGTTTAAAAATTCCCATCTTTTAAAATAATGCCAACTTTATACCAAATTTAAAAATTTTAGGAGGAGATATACCCTTGTTGTTGGATATTTCACAAAATAAATATTTATTATTGATTTTAAATTAATAATATTTATTTATTATTTATTACTTTGGTTAAAAGTTTTTGGCTTAATTTTAAATGGTTCCTTCATTTAATGGTTCAATGTGGAAAAACTACTTTTGCCAATATTGAACCTGCAACATTCTAGTCAAAGTGATTTGAAATTTGAAATGTATTTGAGGAAAACTATTCTCACCAAAACTTTAAAGTGTTGTAGAAAGTTACTCCCACCTCCCTAATTTACAAGAAAGTTTCTTATCATATATATAGAAACTTACCTTTTATATTATTTGGCTTGGAGGTGGAAACAATGCTCATAGCGGCGGTTTGCTGCGCGCATGCATGCAAATGGCGCAATTGACGCTTTTAATGCGCACTCTACACTTCGCACGTGTGCATCGTCGCAAGGAGCTTGAGGAGCCTTTCTTATTTGATCTAGGATAGTCCGATTGGTTGATTAATTGACCGAACACAGATTGCCTTCGCACATGTGAGTCACATGTGTGCATTAGGCGGAGGGGTTTCAAGTACTTGCGGAGCTTGTTGAGCCTTTCTTATTTGATCTAGTTAGTCTGATCGGTTGAGGAGCCTTTCTTATTTGCGCCACATGTGTGCAAGTCGTGAGGAGCTTGAGGTGCCTTGCTTATTTGATCTAGGATAGTTTGATCGGTTGACTAGTTGACCGGACGCGGATTGCCTTCGCACGTGTGCGCCGCATGTGTGCATTAGGCAGAGGGGTTTCAAGTACTTGCAAATCTCGAATCCTATCTTTGTGTCTTTGAAATTCGTGTCTACTAGAGCGATTTTGTGCGTTCGTTTCGTTGGGTCGTACACTACAATGCAACGTAGTGTGTGACAGATCAGTGCATCCAGGAGGCTTCATTGTATCCTGGAAGCGAATTTGCCGTTATCCCGTTGCATAGTAGGGGCAAATATTGTCTTAAAGAAGGTAGAATCTGTACAAAATGGGAATGCAACAATTACACGTGCAGAGGCTATATTCTCAATTCTTTTGCTGATTCTCTCTTTGATGTTTATCAACCTTACAAGACTGTAAGGGAGATATGGGAGGCTCTTAAAGTAAGTTATTTAATTTTAAGATGTATGATTCTAAATCTACTTTGAAGCAAATGCATTAGATGTCGATTATCTTCAACAATCTCGTGGCGGAAAGAAACATAATAGACGAAGGTTTTCAAGGCTCTGCGGTTATTGCAAATTACTGTTAGGATGAGAAGATTCCTGCAAGAGTTTGAAACATACTAAAGAAGATCGAACTATAGAGGAACTCTTGACTCGTCTTCGCATAGAAGAAGAGGCTCGTTTACGTGACAAGGTTGAAGAGAAAACTGAACTTGTCTCCATGGTTCACATCGTTGCAGATGCATCCAATTCATCGAAGAAGCAGAACAAAGGGAAGGACTTTAGATTGAACCCAACCAAGAAGAATTTCAAGTGAGAAAAAGATAAGAAAAAGGCAAAAAATTGTACTTGTTTTTATTGCAAGAAACCTGGCCACTTCAAACATGATTGCCTAGAATTCTTGAAGAATAAACACAGGCAAACGTTGTGGGTGAAGTGGATCTCGTTGTAGTGATCTCTGAGGTCAACATAATAGATGGGGAAAATTAATGGTAGCTCGATCTGGGGCTAGTAGGCATGTGACCTCTGATATGAATAATTTTGTATCCTATGAGAAAGCACATGGTGAACATGAATTGTTCATGGGAAATTCGACTACTGCCAAAGTTGTAGGACAATGAAAGTCGCTCTTAACTTCACTTCTGGAAAATCTATCACCCTTAATGATGTATTCCATGTTCTTAAAATTCGAAAAAATCCTGTATCTGCTAGTATTCTCAACAAACATAGATTCAAGATTATGATCAAATTCGATTTCATTGCACTTTTTAAGAAGTAGATGTTTGTTGGTCAAGGATTAAAATATCGGAAAACCGATACATATCGTCCGAGCCCAAAATCGATACGTAACGGACGATACGTATCGATACCGGACGGTATCGGACGATACATTGAATGTATCGTCCGGTAAATGAATGGGAAACACCTGTACCGTATCGGTGAGTGCCGATACCGATACTTATCGATATTGGACAAAATTTTGATCCATGTTGTAAGCAATGGATATGCCTATTGCGGAATGTTTAACCTCAATGAAAAATCTGCTTCTTCGGTTTATGTGTGACTCAATAAATTTATGGCATAATAGATTAGGGCATTTAAATTTACGTTCTATGGAAAGTATGGCTAAATTAAAACTTATTCTTAAAACACATAGATTATGGTAAAGATAGATGTAATATTTGTGTAAAATCTAACATGACTAAGAAGTCATTTAAGAGTTTGGAAAGACTATAAATTCTCAGATATAATTCATATGAATTTGTGTAGTGAATAACATTATTACTAGAGGCAGAAAAAGATATTTCATAACTTCATTGATGATTGTTCTAAATTTACATATGTTTACCTACGTAAATTGAAGAAGAAAGCATTTAGTAAATTTATCTCTTATAAGGCCTTAGTGGAAAATAAATTAGATTTTAAAATTAAGGCATTGAGATCGGATTGGAGAGGTGAATACATGTCATGAATTTTCATATTTTTGTGACAAGTATGAAATTATTCATGAGGTCACCGCTCCATTTTTTTCTCAATCCAATGGAATTGCCGAAAGGAAAAATCGGACTCTAGTAGAAATGGTAAATTCTATGTTAACAAATGTTGGTTTGAATTCAAATTTATTGAGAGAAGCGGTACAAACTGCATGCTATATTTTAAATCGGATACCACATAGAAATTCTAAAACTCCAAATGAAGTTTGAAAAAAAAAAACCTCCCAAATTACATTATTTAAAAGTATGGGGTTGAAGAGCGCTTGTTAGGGTACCCAATTATAAACGTACAAAATTGGGTCCAAAAGCCATAGAATGTGTATTTGTGGGATATTTTCTTAATAGTCCTACATACAGTTTTTTGGTATATGAGTATAATAATATTTTTGAAAATGATTCAATTTTTGAATCAAGAGATGCAGTATTTTATGAGAATAAATTATCTAGTATTCATAAACCTCTTGTATTCTTTGACTTAGGAGAATCTTTTAATTCTATACATTTCTCTAGTAGTCAAGATGAAGAGATAAAACCTAGAAGAAGTAAGAAAACTAGAAAAACTACTAATTTTGTTTCAAATTTCTATGTTATCTTGTAGAAGGAACTATAAGTGAGAAAACTAAGAAACTGAAGTTTATTTTGAATATCGAAGAAGATCCTAAAACATATAATGAAACTATTAAGTCTATTGATTTTGTATTTTGGAAATGAGCCATAAATGATGAAATGGATTCTATCATGTCTGTTAATACATGGGAATTAGTAGACTTACGTCAAGGATCTAAACCTATAGGTTGTAAGTGGATATTCAAAAGAAAACTTAATCCTAATGGCACTATAAATAAGTTTAAGGCTAGACTTGTTGCCAAAGGTTTTAGGCAAAAGCATGGTATTGATTATTTTGATACATTTGCTCCAATGGCTAGAATTTCTTTAATCAGGATATTATTTTGCTATTGCTTCCATATATAATCTCAAGGTTCATCAAATGGATGTTAAAACAACATTTTTAAACGATGAATTTGAAGAGAAAGTACATATGGAACAACCAGAAGGGTTTATAATGCGGGGACATGAAAATAGAGTTTGTAAACTTATTAGGTCCCTATATAGTCTAAAACAGGCTCCCAAACAATGACATGAAAAATTTGATAATATTATTTTATCATATGGATTCAAGATTAATGAATTAGATAAATGTATTTATGGTAAGATATCAAACGGTAAGGGTGTGATCGTTTTCCTGTATGTGGATGAACTTTTAATTTTTTGTACTGATTTATAAAGTATTGAAAATACAAAAAAGTTTTTGATATCAAAATTTGATATGAAAGACATGGGTGAAGCCGATGTAATTATTGGAATAAAATTATTTAATTGAGATAATAATATCATTTTATCTCAGTTACACTATATAGAAAAAGTGTTAAAGAAATTTAAACATAATGACAATTTAACACCAACACCTTGTGATCATAGTGTAAAATTAAAACCCAATGATGGCAGAAATGTATCACAATTAGAATATTCTAGAGTAATTGGTAGTTTGATGTATACTACACACTGCACTAGACTCGATATTGCCTATGTAGTAGGGAAGCTAAGTAGATAAACTGGTAATCCTAGTCATGAACATTGGAAAGCAATTGGTAGAGTATTAAGTTATCTTAATAATACTAAGGATTACGCGTTGCATTATCTTGGTTATCTTTCAGTACTTGAAGGATACACTGACGCTAGTTGGAACAATGATTCAGATGAATCAAGGTCTACGAGTGGATCGGTATTTATTAAGACAATATTTGCCCCTACTATGCAACGGGGTAACGGTAAATTCGCCTCTAGGATACAATGAAGCCTCGGTAGTGCTCCGATTTGTCACACACTGTGTTGTACTGTAGTGTGCAACCCAACGAAACGAATGCACATAATCACTCTAGTAGGCACACGAATTTCAAGGATACAGAGATAGGATTAGAGAATTGCAGGTACTTGAAACCCCTCCTCTGGCCTCTATTTATAATGTTTGATGCACCCTTTCAGGGTCGGTTGTATCTATTGCCCTGATCCATCCGATCAATGATTGCAAGGCTCCAACGGTACACACCGAACGATTACATCTTTCGGTTATTGAACAGTCACTAACGACTATATTCGACCCGTTTTCATGAATGGTGGGAAACCGCCTAATGCACACATGCGGCGCACATGTGCGAAGCCAATCCACGCCCGTTCAACTAGTCAACCGATCGAACCATCCTAGATCAAATAAGAAAGGCTCCTCAAGATAATGCGCACGTGCGAAGTGCAAAGTTTACCTTAAAAGCACCATTCGCATATCACACGCGCGCGTGGCGACAAATCGCCTCTATGAGCATTGTTTCCACGTTCAAGCCAAACATTATAGAAGGTAAGTTTCTATATATATGGTAGGAAACTTTCTTGTAAATTAGAGAGGCTAGACTAACTTTCTACAATTCTTTCAAGTTTTGGTGGGAATGGTTTCTCTCCAACACATTTCAAATTTCAAATCACTTTGACTAGAAGGTTGTATGCTCAAATTTCGAAGGAGCTTTTCCACATGGAACCATTAAATGAAGGAACCATTTAAAGTTGAGCAAAAAACTTTTAGCCAAAGTAATAAATAATAAATAAATATTATTAATTTAAAATTAATAATCGATATTTATTTTGTTAAATATCCAACGCTTGTAACATTGGAAAACATTTACCTAAACAGGTATCTCTCCTTCTATTCATACCATTTTGGAGAGTGTTTAGAGGGCATCAGTTGTGGTTACAAGGTTGCAGGGGCAGCTGCTTGTCATATTTTTCATCTGCTACATATCATGGTTGATAAATAATTTGAAAACTACCTGTAATCGACATGCATATCCGATATATGCAATATGTATAAACTTAAAACCCAGCCAATATGCCTGATATATGTATCGGTTTTGGAGCTGGACAATACGTACCAGAAAACTGGGATTTTGATCCATGCTCGCTGATCATGCATCTATTATTGATATAGGGTAAGACATTCCACCAACCTCCGGAGTTGCACATAAATTTTCTGAGTACCAAATCAGTGATAGGGCAGACACTTACGCCTTGTGATTTGCATCTCATAAAAGCTGTACAAGTTTTCGATGTTTATATATTTTCGAAAAAGGATTTACGACTCTTTGACACTTTAAAAGCAGGTTACCGTAAAATAAGAAATTTCCAGTTTTCTTTACCCCCTGAAATTGAGAGTAAAAATGATAGAAGAGTGAACCCACAGAGAGGTTTGAGATATTAATATGTCTCAAACTCAAAGCAGTGTGTGCTGGTTCATCGAGAAAAACACTTCAAATTGCTGATTTTTCATTGACATAGATGGCTTAGAAGTAGAACCAGTAATTCATCATTCAACGATTGATCCATTTAAATACAACCTCTAAAAGTTACCTATTTTTCTAGTAGAGATTCAAGAAAATTTCCCATTTTGTAATATAAATCCAATGTTTATATGGTTGATATATTGTTGCAGATATGGCATCACTGGAGCGAAGGAACTACTTCAGAGTTGTTAGATCATTCAGTCGCCGACCCCTGTCGAGAAAATGAAGTATTAAGATGCATTCATATGGGACTCCTTTGTGTTCAGGAAGACCCAGCAGATCGACCCGCCATGTCATCAGTGGCTCTAATGCTTAATAGTTATGCTGTCACACCACCAGCTCCTTCGGCACCTGCTTTTATTGGTAAGGCAGGAAAGAGGCAATCAGATCCACTTTTATCTAGAAGTTTTGACCAATCTATGAGTGAATTAAGACCGCTGACACGAAATGAGGTATGACCACTCATTTAGATCCTGGTTGGTGCTAAGGATGCATAGAAAGTTTCTCTTTATGGTTGCAAACAGTACTCTAGCTAAAATTACAGATAAAATTATTCATGGTGAGATTCATGGCCCTTGAATATCTGTGAAAGTCAGATTGTAATGAACTTTTAGGTTCACTCCTAAACTTATTAACCACATGATGTTTCTGAACCTTATGTAACAGCTCATTAACCTTTAGATGTATATGACGATGAGTGGTAAATCATACTTATTGTTTGGGCTTGAATCATTTTTCTTCTTTTTTGGTTCTCCTCTTTGTTTTTTTTTTGGTCAATGAGTACTCAACTTTCATACAAATGATTTAAATTGTATGATGGTTAATGTACAAATGGGCATGTAAAATTAAGGAGAAATCTGCAGGTAAATTGTCTACCTCTGACCACTGAGCTCGACGACTCACTTTTCTTAGCTAGAAAGTCCACATATTCTTAGTGGAAATATGAATTTGACGTGCATAAATTGCATTTCCTCTTAAAGTTCTTGGAAATCATACTTACCTAGATTGGATCCATCAGTGATCAAGAAAAGCCATTGGCCTAGGGAAGCTGCCTCCTTTGCACTTTGGAGCAGAGGTCTCTTACCATCCCTCATCTAGGAGAGCCAAGAGGAGCAAATCTGTGCATATGGGAAAGGGGAGATTAATTCTCAGATTGATTCATCTAGATGAGATGAATCTATGATGGGTGATTCAGATGACATGGAATGCGAGGAGATCATTGCGGAATGCGAGGAGGATATCATTGCAGAAACCCCGGATATCCTTGGTGAGTCGAGCTATTTGGTAAAAAATCATCAGGAGAAAGTTGCTGGAGGAGAAGGTGGAAATGTGGTACCTACGAGAATTTTTCATACAATTAATCAGCTGATTACAGATTGTGGACTAACTGACCTTAAGGACATGGGTTCACTTCTTTCTTGGAACTTTTAAATCTGTATCTTGGAAGATTATATGTCGAAAGCATAGTCACCAAGTCGGGGTTGGGGAATAATTTAGAGTGGTTAAAATTCGGGAAAATCCGAATAGTTCAGGGAAATATTCAGAGAGAAATCTGAGAGAAAAATAAAGTAAAAAAGTTAAAAAAGACTTAAATAAAAATATTAAACTTCATGATTAATTAAAATATTTGGGAATTATTCGTGATTTATTCGCTAATTTTTAAAACAAGCAAACTTTTCAAAAATTCGGTGAATTTGGTGACTACGACTCGTAAGGGTGATGGTGAATTCGTATTGGCTTAGTAAATTTCCAAACTCTGGTTGATCATTCTACACATTATCAGATCATTCGGCAATGGTGGTGAAATTTTGCGATTTTCCTAATGATTGCCCAAGAGGCTTTAATTCCAATCATGGATCAAAATTTCGGGCGATACCGATACGTATCGGTATCGAACTTGAACGATACGGTACATTCAATGTACTGTATCATTCAGTTGTATGGAAGATACCGAACGATACATTGAATGTATCGTTCAGTATCGTCTGATACCGATATGTATCGTCTAATACGTATCAGTTTTAGGCTTGAACAATATGATACCGATACCCGGTATTTTGATCCTTGATTCCAATGTGGATAAAGAACAAAGGGGTTAGAGACTTGGTTTGGAAATAAGAGGAAATCTTATCTCTGTCCTGGATCAGAAACTCAAAATATTGAAAGGGGAGATTAAAGAGTTGTCTGCGAAGAATTTCTGCCAGGTACAAGAGAGAAGGGAAGTTAAAAAAGCGTTGAAAAATATATAGTTGAAACTCCAAGAGCAGCCTTTAACGAATGATATTGTCGATTTGGAGAGAGACGCAGCTAAAAATCTCAATGATATCCTTGATATATGGAGGATTATGCAAGGCGGACGTTGAAAATAAGATGGCTTAACACTAGCTATAGGAACACTAATTTCTTTTATACTTTCATCGCTTCTAGAATTTCAAGAAATAGCGCATTCATGCTATTAAATGGAGGATTGATCTTTCAAAAAAGATCAAAAAGGAGATTGGAAACTAAGCAAAGAAGTATTTTATGTATATATTCTTTTCTTCTCTTCGAAGAGAAGAAATCTCATATAGAAGTTGATTCCCTTCAAGAATAAACTAAGTGAGGAGCAAGCTTCAGAGATAACAATGTCGATTTCTAATGAGGAAATTTGAAAAATAAAATATATCAGTCGATGCGCAGAGGAGCGAAGCTCCAGGCTTGGATGGATTGACTATGGAGTTCTTTACATCTGAATGGGATGTCATCAGTCAGAAGGTGACTGAAGCTGTAAGTTTTTTTTTTCGAAGGAAAATAGTACATTCTCTTAACGCTACTATTACTAAACTTATTTCTAAAGAACTGGGTGCTGATTTCTTTGATAGATAATACCCTATGTTGCTCTATAACTTCATATATAAAGTCATTATGAAAATCATGTCTACCCGTCTGTCTGGCTATAGTCCCTTTTTTATTTTGACATGTAAGAAAAGATATATTAAAAACCAGCGAGGGGCTGGAAAGATACAAGGAAAAAATAAACAGAAAAGCATAATAACAGAAAAAACAGCTATCAAAACAAAAGACGAAGCGCAAAGGGTGAGAAGCTAACACAGCCACCTTGAGGCCCAAAGTGCCGCAAGAAAAGGGATACAAGATCTCAAAAATAGAAATCCCCACTGCTCTCTCCCCCGTGCTTGTCTGAATCCAATGGCACATCTTGTCTTTAACTAGATTCATGATAGACCTGATCGGATGTCTTTTGCGGTGTAAGATCCGCGCATTCCTTTCGAGCCATAAGTTCTACATAACCGTGTACGCTCCCACCCTCCAGAAATGGCCTTGGAGACCTTCCCACTTCAAACCGTTCCACGAGAGTAGGAAATCAATCAGGTTACCCGGGGGGACCCAACTAAAAAGGAAAGATTTCAGAAGAATACTCCAAGCTTTCGTGGCGACGCAGCAGTGAATGAGAAGGTGAGGAATTTCTTATATCACCCTATGTGCCTCACCTTTGAAGTGTTTTGGTATAGTCCTTCCCTTTCTTACCTCTCCCAACCAGTCAACTTTTGTTAAGATCATGCAGATTTCTAATATATCCTTTTAGCTCACAAGCTTGTTAGAAATTTCCAATCCAGAATGCTAATAAATTTGTCGAGGCTAAAATTGATTTCCGAAAAGCCTATGATAAAGTCTTTTGGGACTTTATTACAGTTATTATCAATCAACTTGGCTTAAATGATAGTTGAAAGATTGGATTTTGAAATGTCTGTCCGAACCTCGATCTCTTTGGATATCAGTGGTACTCCCTATGGCTGCTTTAAAGGAAAGAGTGGCATCTGACACAGAAACCCGACATCTGCCATGTTCACCCCTGCAATGGAGACCTTGTCTTGTATGCTAAAGGAAAAGGTTGACCAAAATCAAATTCTTATTGAAGCGCATTCACTTATTCCAAAATTTCTCACCTTCTGTTTGCAGTTGACCTCATATTTTCTTCAGCATCTATAAAAGTGTTATCCTGACACGTTCTTGAGAATTTTATGATCTCTCGAGTCTAGTTAATAATGCCAAAAGAAAATTGTTTTTCCGTGAATCTTGTGAAAACAAAGATCTTTTATGTCAGACATTAGGTTTTGAGGGAAACAAAGGAATCCCTTGGTTTTCTGTAACTCGGGTATTCATGGGAAAATATAGGAATATTATTATACTTTCCTACATTTCATGTGTTTTTATCCAAACAGGCCCTAAACTCACCTACCAAATCTGCCTTCCTCTGATAGGAAAAAATTAAAAAAAAATTGGAGAGTTAGAAAGGTCACTTGCTTTCTTATGCTGGAAGGTTGGAACTCATTAAAACCTTCTTGAATTCTTGTCAAGTCTTTTGGTTTTCATCCTTTTTCATTCCTCAAAAATTTCTAGAGTAAATTGAATCCATCATGTGTGCCTTTCTTTGGAATTGCCCTTCCATTGCTTGTTCTATGCACCCAATTTCTTGGAAGAAAATTTGTAAGCCAGTAGACGAAGGACTGTGTATTAAAAAAATTTGATTTGGGAAAAGTTCTATCTTTTTTATACGCATAACAAAATGTTAAGTATCTCAGTGATTGAGGAAATTTGAAAATAGATAATGCAAGAAGGATAAGAATACAACTCTTACACGAGTAAATGCAAATCTTAAAGAGGTTTCTTCTATAAACCCTTGGAGAATGAGTCTTAATCATTTTTAGCCTTATTTCCCTTCCCTCATACGAAACAGGCCCTTGAAAACTGAGTCATTTGAAAAAACTTACGAATGTTAACGTTGGTTTTCGATTCAGTCATAGGCTAAACCTCATCTAGTCAATCAATTACCGAGGATCAATAGTAGAACTAGTAACATCATTGATGGAGTATTTCTTAGAGCTTCTCAATTGATCTGCTTCGTTAGCCCTTCTCACGAAAAAGGCCGGCCGTTTAGGTTGGGGAAGCGGAACAAAGTCGTTCCCGGTCATAAAAAACATAGATGAAATGGTGGGTCTATCGTTTGCATCTTCTTGAACACACAATAGTGCTACATTGATCAATCTCAATGCTTCATATCTCTCACATGTCTCAAAAATCAATGGATCAATCAACTTCAATCCATTCTCTTCACACCATAGTCGCCATGCCTATAATAGCATTGGAAATCGAGTTATATACTCAAATTAGTGCATGAATAAGAAATCATTGATCAATAAAGTTACTCTATTAGGTGCTTAGAGTTATATAAGAAAAAAACCTACATATTCCATGAGAGTTTGAGCTTTCCCTGAAAGATGAAAGTAGTTGTTCCTTTCCCCACTAATAATCTCTAGCAGAAGTACTCCAAAGCTAAAAATGTCTGATTTAACAGAGAATACTCCATTTCTAGCATATTATGGAGCCATATGTCCACTGTTTGGTTACAAAAGATATTTATTGTGAGAAATATTAAACATAGCAATAGGTATGTCAAGCTGGTCTTAAAAGAAAATTACAAAAGCATAGATTGAAATCCGGCCATTGGCATGCTTACATAGAAACATGATTAGAAAATAGGACTCACATTTGGCCATGATGCAAAAGCAGAGCCTTAGATGGCTGCCTTTAAGGTGTAGTTTTTGAATGCTATTCTAAGGCCGAGATCACGTCCAAAATAAATACCCGTTTTGGGATCGTTAGTCACGTGCTACATGACCAAAATAATGTCATTTTTATGACTTTTTTGCCCTTCAAAAATAGGGCACTTTAGAAAAAAAATGCCTCAAAAACAAATTTTTTAGCAAAATAGACCCGACTTCAAACGTTATAGGAAAATGTGTTTTCACAGATTTTGGAACTTCAGAAAACTGTGACAACACTTGTTCAAAAAATAAAAAAAACAGTGGTTTCACGGTTTTCTGAAGTTCCAAAATCCGTGAAAGCCCCATTTTTCTAAAATGTTTGAAGTCGGGTCTATTTTGCTAAAAAATTGGTTTTTGAGGCCAGTTTCTCTAATTATACCTCAAAAATATGGTCTAAGTTTCACCTCCACCCCCCTTAACTTGGTGCATTGCATTTTTTTCCACTTTGACTAGGTTTTGGACAGTGGACAAGATATATTTTTCACTTGATGGGCTTTAAGTATGTTGTCTTCGCACTTGATCTTTGGATTGGATGTTACTTGACATCCATTGGCACTAAAGCAACATTGAACACTAGATCACTATTGTAGCATCCCACTATACTCTCTTTCTCAATGAAAAAGGGTTGTGCACTCCAACATGGTGTGGTCCACGAGGACCTCCATGAGGCACCCAAAAAACTATTTTAGTGCCACGTGGAGCTAGGTCGGGATGTATAAATTTCTTTGAGAAAACAAAATTTTGAAAACTCATCTCCACCGTGTTTTTTCTTAGTATTGAAATCTTGACCTTTGAAATCAATCAATTTTGACTTTTCCCTTGAAAAGGTTTCTTTTAATTTAAAAAAAATAATGTTAATTTAAAAACGATCAAGTCTCTAATGCCAAATTAGCTCCTCTTTCTAACTAAGTATGATTAATCAATATATAATTTAGCAATGCAAGATGGATTTTGAAAATAATTTGCTATGTACTAACAACAAAATATTTAGTGAAACAGGATAAGCCAGAATTTTGGATTAAGAGTTAGGCGTTTTTGGAAAGAGGGATTGAAAAGAGAGTTTTAATCTTATATCATTTCAAAAAGTTTTAGAACAACAGGGTTTTCACTATTTTATAAGTTGTTGGGGGTTGTCAAAGAGAAAATTATGAACCTAGATTTTTACGATTTTCGAAGTTGTTGGAGCATACTTTGATAATTTCATATAATTGACTTATTTTCTATTTCCACATATCCTAAGAACCTAGAAAATCGTGAAAATTCTATTATTTTATAACTTTTTGAAATTGATTAATATTCTAAAACTTTTCTTTCACATTTTTTTTTTCCCAAAATAACTCTAGAATTATAGGTACACATGCGTCACTTGGCCCCTTATGCGAAATGACAGTTTTGACCCTCATCTACGTCATCCCTCATACGCTTGATGACCATGGGTGAGCATCAGGTGATGGTAGAACGTCTGTTCTGCCCATCCTTACCCCAATGGATGGTACAGATTGTGAATGAATGTAGGCAAAGGTCAAAGTCAAATGATCAGACGTGGCAACATTCTCATTGTAACTGATTAGACAAAGGTTAAAAACAGTTGATATCCTCTAGCAGTGAATGCTAAGTTGAGTTTACATTGTTGTCATCGTACGAAGATCAAACGATTTGAAATTAGATAGTAAAAAGAGTTAATTTTAAATAAATTGGCTATTTAAATGGAAAAATGTAATTTGTATGAAGGCTACAAGTGAGACATGTACGCATAATCTTCAATAATCTTAAATGAAACTACTTCAATAAGCTAGAAAAACGAGAGTATAACTTACTATGTTCCCACAACTCTCTTGGTACTTGATTGAATTTGGCTTCCTCTAAAAATCTTTGCCAAAGTCTCAGATCTTTGACTTCAGCTCATAGTCTAGCAAAATATTGCTCGCTTTTAAATCTCTATGAATGATTTTGAGCCGAGAATCCTCGTGAAGATAGAGAATGCCTCGCGCGATTCCGCACATGATTTCTTCGCGCCTCTCCCAGTCTAGTTGAGCACGCTTGACAGGGTCTAATCAGGTAGAAATTAAAGTGAAGAGTCAGTTTAATGCTATAAATTTATATGAATTTGTGTACATAAATATTATTGATTTTTATGTTTCCCTTATTTGAAGAACGCTTTTCGTTATTTCATGTTAAATATGGCACAAAACTATAGTATTGCAACCTTTTGGATTGGTATAATATGGCCAAACTTTTAAAAAATAATCCTGTTTTCGCAAAGTGCCCTTTCTAGTGTTGGATTATCTATTGAAGACTCCTATGATTTAGCAATAACAACTTTTGCTGTAAATTTCGGAGAAAAAGAAGTCGAAAAAATGAGAACAAACCGGAGAGTAAGATGTCAAGACTGGAGTTTGGCATGTATTCGTAGATAAGTAGCATTTCTTTCTTCTCTACGCAACAACATAAGAGCCTCACAAGACTCTTGTGTTGAAGTTTTGCTATCAATATAATTTCATTCTTGAACTCCACCAAACCTTGCTTGGAAAAACTCGCGAGCCGTTTTACCGCTATTTCCTTCCCATTGGGTAAAATTCCCTGAAATACAATCCACAATATCAAGTTTATATTACCAAAAAACGCTGCTCGCGAAATTTTGTTACTTGACCTGAATACGACCTGTCTCACTCTCTTCTATTTTTACCTAGTTTAGCCCCCGACTCGACCCATGTTTTGGTTGACTTCGGGTTGAGATCATAGGTGGCCCATCGAACTCGGATTGGCCCAATTTGTCTGCACTCCTAAGTCTATATATGCTTGGAAGATGCAGGTTCAATTACTTGGTAATCAAGATTAATCCTATTAGCTCGTTCTGGTAATGAAAAATGGCACACACCTTAATTTGTTAGCATGGCTAATTCATGCCAAACTTTTCATTATAAAAGCTGTATTGCCTGTCAGGTCTCGTTCATTTGATCCAAGAGATAATGACTCCTTACCTACGTTTAAACACAAAAATAGTGTTAAATGATCTTTTACCATTAAACTAGTGTATCATTTTAAATTGTCCAAATGGCAATTTAATGGATGGTGCAGCATAGAGGTGATGTACAATAAGGGTGGTGTACCATAAGGGTAATGTTCCATAAGGGTGACATATCGAAAGCATGATATATCGTGAGGGTAATGGATCGTAAGACTGGTATACCAAAAGGGTGATGTACCATAAGGCCTCATTCAGATATTTCTTGCTTTTATCGCGAAAAGCTCAAATTTATGAAAACTCGGAATCCTGCAGATTCTTTGGAGACTCGGGTTCCTGGTTTTTCATAGATGAGTTCTTAAGTTATTCAAACACCTAATTTTTTCCCCAAATAACCGAGAATCCTATCTTTATTAAGTTTATCTCCGAAAAGCTCAGATTTAGATTAATTGTTACTTGTGTTCGGACCGTAGACACATTATCCAGTGATCGATATATGAGGTGAAATCGAATTTGGTCAAAATTTGACGGGCTGTCCATCCATGCGATGTTCAACACATTGGGCGGTGTTATTTTCGTAACTCGACTTGTAGATGACCATCTTCAAAAAAGTACAGACTGGGCGAAGCACAATAAAAGCGTTTTTAACATTTGTACATTTATTTTCGAACATAAAAAATACATATTCAGTTAGACCATTAAGACAAAATTGGCCTATTTTTTTTATTTTTTCAAAGATCCATTAACATAAAAAAACAGGCACTTTAGAAAACAATGCCTCAAAACCAAACTTTTTAGCAAAAAAGACCCGACTTCAAACATTTTAGAAAAACAATGCTTTCACGCATTTTAGAGCTTCAGAAAATCGTAAAAGCACTATTTTTTCTAAAAAGTTTTAAAAAAAATAGTGCTTTCACCGTTTTCTGAAGTTCAGAAATCCGTGAAAGCATTGTTTTTCTAAAATGTTTGAAGTCGGGTATTTTTTGCTAAAAAGTTTGGTTTTGAGGCTTGTTTCTCTAATTATCCCTAAAAAACACTAGCTGGGAGACCACCATTTTCTTCTGGATGGCTAACCAACACCTGGCTGCTACAGGTGTTGTATGTACCCTTTGAAAAACTATGTAACTGGCTTTAAAAGAACGTTGTGTTTAAAAGAGGTTTAAAATCTCTGTTACTGTATTTAACTGTGTTTAAAATCTCTCTGATTAATCATGTCATACGCCCAGAGCAGTTCATCTCGGATCAAATCGGTGAACTCTCAAAATGATCTCAATGAATTGTTGGACGCGGACATTACAAATATTTGTTTGAAGTATGGGCTAGAGTTTAGCGGGAGACAGGAGGATCTTCGATTGTTATTTGAACGCATAGGTCAGGATAAGGACAACTTAGTTCTTTCTTGGGATTCAGTGCAAGAAAGAAGAGTCACATTGGCAACACGGGGCTCGTCAAAGGATAAATTCGATAATGATCAAAGTATCGAGCTTGAGGCCTGAGTGGGTGTTGGTCAGGGGATGTATTTGTTTGCTTTTATGTCTTGTAACTTTAATTTGATGTCCTGGAATGTCCGGGGTCATGGGGAGGACATGAAGTGCACCTTGGTTAGAGATAACATTCGTTTGCTTAAGCCGACGATGGGGATGTTACAAGAAACAAAATGGGACTCCTACGGAGATGCCAAGGTCAGAAAGATTCTTCGAGGGAACTTTTGGGAGTGGGTAGCTCTGGATGCTGTGGGCACTAGGGGAGGGCTGTTATTATTTTGGGATAAAATATTGCTCAAATGGTTGGATTGCTGCATTGGGGCGAGATCCATCTCGGTGCAATTTTTGTCGATTGATCGACAATTGGTCTGCGCCATCTCAGCTGTGTATGGACCAAATGATCCGAGTCTTAGACAAGGATTCTGAAATGAACTTCTAGGTATCAAGCAGCGCTGGAATGTGCCGTGGATCATCGGGGGAGACTTCAACGTAATCCGATTTCCTTTCAAGAAGACGGGAAGGCAAAGGATCACGTCTAGTATGAGGGGTTTTTCTGATTTTATGGTCAATTCGGAGTTGATGGACATCCCGATGTGGGGCCTAAATAAACTTGGTCTAATGGGCAAGAGGTGTCGGCGATGAGTAGAATTGATAGGTTTCTCCTATCCACTGATTGGAGCGATATCTGTCTGTCCATTACTTCCGAAGGCCGGCTGTGTACAGTCTCTAACCATATTCCTGTGATGTTGGTTGTCCAAGATGATGGGTGGGGACAGAGTCCATTTAGATTTGAATTGGCTTGGCTTAGAACCGACTCCTTCACAACATGGTGACTAATAAGTGGAGGGGCTGGAAGACTCGTGGGTCTCCTGAACATATATTTATGACTAAATTAAAGAAGCTGAAATTATTCCTAGCTGATTAGAATAAACAGACTTATGGGAACGTGATCTGTATTAAGGAGTTGTTGGGTCAAATGGAGGGCTTTGACGTGAAAGAGCAGATGGAGGGAGGTCTATCGCTAGATGACAGAATCGCGAGGAAGTGGCTAAAAGATGAATTTAACAATAAATCTCTTGAAGATGAGCTTTTCTGGTAGCGGCGATCCAGAGAGAAGTGGGTCAAAGTGAGAGACAATAATTTGGGTTATTTTCATGGGTTAGCCAATGCTAGAGGTCGTGTAACTAGAATATCTTTTTTAAATATCAATGGTAATTTGGTTTCTGATAGGGCTATTGTGAAAGCAGCAATTGTTGATCATTTTGTGGAAAGATATCGGGAGGAAGCCAACATCAGACCTTTCCCAGCTGGCCTTCTATTTGCATGCATTTCCGAGGAGAATAAGGTGAGTTTGGAGAACCCCTTCTCTATGGATGAGATCAGAGCAGCTGTGTTTGAAGGGGATGGGGAAAGAGCTCCTTGCCCGAATGGCTTCCCGATGAAGTTTCTTCAAGTCTTTTGGGATGTAATTAAGGTGGAGTTGGGTACAGTTATTACTCATTTTCACAGATATGGGAAGCTGAATAAAAGTACTTGTGCCTTCTTCATCGCGTTCATTCCCAAGAAAGAAGGAGTTGAGGAGATTGCGGATTTTAGGCCTATTAGTCTTATTGGATGTGTGTGCAAAGTGTTCGCGAGAGTGCTAGTGAACTGCTTTAGAGGGGTAATCGACGAGTTAATCAGTCCTGTGTAGGGAGCATTCATCAAAGACCATCAAATTTCAGAGGTTGCAGTTGTCACCCACGAATGCCTTCATTCGAGGCATCTGGACAAAAAACCATGTGTCATTCTTAAACTCAATATGGAATAAGCTTTCGATCGGGTCAACTGGGATTTTATTGATTAGATGCTTCAAAAAATGGGGTTCGAAGCTAGGTGGCTGATCGATTTTTAAGTGTAACCCTTGCAAGTGCACAAGATCTATTGCAGTATGGCAAGAACAAAGGTGTCGAACCCACAGGGAAATCGTGAATTTTAATTAATTTTTCAAGAGATTTTAAAAACGTCCCCAAGGAAGTACCAAAGGGCAGATTCAATTTTACCAAAATTTATCACACTTTTCCTAAATACAAGAAAAATAAATTAATCTAAACAACCAATTACCAATGAATCTGAAATAATAATTAAATGAGATCAAGGAATATGCTACCCCAGATTTGTACCCCTTTTGTACCATTAAAACTCACAGTTTTCTTAAAGCATCATTCACACCATCATTCGTCTATAGAGATGATTCGTAATAAAATATGATCATCAATCCGACATACCCTATCTAAAAACAATGACTCAGCCTATCATTGCGGTATGAGTCATGTAAGAAGCATAGCGTATCTCATGATGTTTAGATCATAACAGTAAGTACATAATCGCTCTGCAGCCTAGATCAGTCTGCAGGTCCAGATCTAGCGATTATAGCCGTTGATACGCGCAATCAACGGTCATAACAAGCATTCAATATATTTTCAATAACACAAACTTTGAGTAAAACGATTCCATGATAACAATAAATAGACTATGGTATTAATCATAAATATGGGTACTTATCTGGGGATCGCTTCTTCCCCGATCTACTGATTTAGCCGCTCATCTTTGGTGTATGATCTCCTTGTTCATTCAAAGCCATTCCTCTTCTTATTTCTTCCAAAAGATCTTTGTTTACAATGCCTTTTCCTAAATATAATCTATGCTTTCATGAACGTAAAGGAAAAATAATGCAAATCCTAGGTACAATCTACCCAGATGGAACCCTAGAAGAAGGAAGAAGAAGAACCCTTGAAAAGATGCCTAGAGGAGTCTAAAACCAAAAATAATAATAATCTTCTAAAAAATTCTCTCCAAAAACTCTAAAAAAAGAAAAGCCAAAACTAACTCTCTAATTATCTATCTCTAATTCCCCTTTTTCCCAAAGTGTTTGATCCGCTTTAAATAGAGCCGAAGTTTCCCAGCCGCAGAGGTGTTCAAATTCAAAAATTTAGAGTCGATTAATTTACCCAATAGGGTCGATGCATCGACCTCTCAGATTTTCGTGAATTCCCGCCGAACTTTGCATCAGACACTGCTTCGGTATTTTGGCCATAAATTTCTGTCCCGAACTCGGATTGAGGCAATTCTTGCGCCGTTAGAAAGTTGATAGAAAGCTCTAAAAATTTTGTGTTTTGATAATTTCATAATTCGGCCATCGTGAAGGTCCAAATAGAGCTACAAGTCGCACCAAGTTCTAGATGACCCAAAGTTGCAGTGTTTTAACATTATTTTCAGAATTCTTGGGCTGTTTTCTGCACTTGGCTTGTATTTACCTGAAACACTTCAAATCTAATAATTCTTATCAGATAGCTTTCATCGGATAGCTAAATGTAGGTATCTAGGGGTGAAATATCATCATATTTCACTACTCATCACACCCCCAAACCTACACTTTGCTAGTCCTCGAGCAAAGCAAACTAAAAAAAATAAATGCCACTTTCGTAGGGAACACGATTGCACTTAACATGTGCAACAAGCCTTTAAACCCCTAGGTGATCCCTAGTGGAGGAGTTGTGTCTCCTGAGGGTTTACAATGAAGTTACCCACAAACTTTAATACATTTTTGAAACCATCGATAAATAAAAATATTAATTGTTTCAATATGTGAATCATCAATCTTAAATATTAATGTCATGTCAATCATGCTAGTATCCATTCAAATTAATCTAATGCTCAAATTATTAGATAATTCATCCATTCATACCTAAACGTGAAGTGTGTGCATACCCAAACCAAGATTCATCCATCCCGGAACTAGTCAAAACAGAAAATCGTCGGATCTGTTGTCTCGACTCAATCCTCACTTTAGGTATACTCTCGAAATAAAATCACTCCGATGATGGATAATCTTTCTCACATATGTGAGAGATCAATACAAAACAAGCAAAAAGGTCTCCCATGATAAATGAAACACGATATAATCAATGAACAAAAATAAATCTCATAAGAACAGATACTTGTATATCATAAGCATGTCATATCAAGTGTCATAAGTATCACATATTTACTCTCCACAAGGTAGTTACCAATGCAAGATCAGATCATGAAGGTCTTTTATAGGGTTGTAATGGGGCTCAGGAAAGGGTAAGAAAGAAAGGGAATTGAGATTCGAAATTTCTGAGAAATCGGAAAAGAAACAAACTTCTGATTTTTCTATTTCTCTTCTTTTTCTTTTCTAATCTCTCACTATTTTTCTCAATATTTTTCTATTTTTCTCAACTTTCTTTTTCTTTTGAATTTTCTTTTCTTGAAGCACCTCATATTTTTCACAATTTTCTTTTTCTTTTTCTCCCCCCTTTTTCTTTTATATTTTTACCATATACTCTCAGTAAACACCACAACTCAGTATCTCTCCACTTACTCTCTTTTCATTCATTTTCATCTCTCGTTCCTAATTTCTCAGAAATAAGAAGGGTAAAACTGAATTTTCATAAATGGTGAAGGGTTAAAGGTTAACGTGGCTTATCAAAGAATGTATAAAGGTAAATTTTTTCAATAGGCTCAAAGGGGTACTAGAAGGATAAATTTATATGAGGTGGGACATTTAAGCACAAACAAGCCAAAGATGACCTTCAATCATTTCCTTAAAAGATGGTAACCTTGCCTATTTGTCTTGAGTAGATATATAGTACGTTCTAACACAATAATATGAATTTGATATCATGCAAAGTCACAAGTCAAAATAAAATATATGAGATTGTGCAAAATAATTCGTATTCAAAGAAAACTCCGAGTTTATATATTCACTCATCAATAACGGGAAATTAGCTCTAAAGCTTCCTGGGTTTAGTCTCCACTAAGAACCCAAGATTCACCGTTCAAAACAGTTCATCGATTTCTGAGTCTTAGCTTAGTATAAGTGTAAAAATTCTACGCATGAATATCAAAATTATCCACAAAATATCACATTAAGCTTCATTCTCCTAGATACAAGCATTCAAAATCTGACATCGATATCCTCAAAATTAAATTCACATATATCATCAACTAAAGTTTGAAAACTATCAAAAAATAATTCATATATGATGGTTCAAAAAAAAGAAATTTTTTTTTTTTTTTTTTTTTTTTTATATATGAAAAAAAATAAGAAAGTGACGCAAGATAGAGAATCATACCCCCAAACCTAAAAATGACAATGTCCTCATTGATTGAAATAGGTATTGCACCCCCAAACTTGTTGAAAAGTACCTCAACACAAAGATCAGGTGCAGAGAATATGTGCATAAAATTAGAACATGACCAAAAATAGATTGAAGGTAATGTGACTACACTAATTTGGAAATTACAAACAACCTAAACTAAACTAAAAACTAATATTCTAAAACTAACAAAAATAAAAATAAAAACGAAAATAAATAAAACACACTGGGTTGCCTCCCAGGAAGCGCTGAGTTTAAGTGTCGACAGCTCGACCTCTTCATTGATCAAGAATCTGGGTCACTAAGGTGCATTGCCTCAATTCTCATCTGGGTCATGGGCTCAAACACCGGTTTAAGACGTTGCCCATTCACTTTGAAAACTCGATTGTCCGTGAGACTGCGGATCTCAATCGCACCATGCACACTAATAGAAACAACCTGATACGGGCCTTCCCATCTCGATTTCAGTTTTCCCGGATGAAGCTTTAGTTTGGAATTAAACAGCCAAACCTTTTGCCTAATGTGTAACTCTTTCCGAGAAATTGACTCATCATGCAGCTTCTTGTACCGTTCTTTGTACATCTTGGAGTTTTCATACGCATCATAGCGTAACTCTTCTAATTCACTCAGCTGTAGCCTTCGATTTGATCCTGCCGGTTGCATATCAAAGTTAAATCTTTTGATAGCCTAAAATACATTATGCTCCAGTTCAACAGGAAGATGACATGTTTTCCCGTAGACAATTCCGAACGGAGACATTCTAATTGGTATCTTGAAGGCGGTACGATAGGCCCAAAGAGCATCAGATAGCCGATTAGACCAATCTCTTCTATCTGGTAGCACCGTCTTTTCTAAAATTTGTTTAATCTCTCGGTTTGACACTTCCACTTGACCACTAGTTTGCGGGTGATATGGCGTTGCGACCTTGTGAGTGACGTCGTATTTCTTCATTAAAGTAGCAAAATGGTGGTTGCAGAAGTGCAAACCGCCATCACTAATGATTGCCCGTGGAAACCCGAATCTGTTAAAAACATTTTCTTTCAGAAATTTGACAACGACCTTGTGATCATTTGATCAGGTTGCCACAGCTTCTATCCATTTGGAGACATAGTCAACAGCCACAAGAATATACGAATACCCGAAAGATGGGGGAAAAGGACCCATGAAGTCAATCCCCCAAACATAAAAAATTTCAACAATTAGAATCGGATGGGCATCATATTTCGTCGTGAAATATTTCCCAGCTGTTGACATCGTTGGCATTCTTTGCAAAATTGAGCAGCGTCACGAAAGATGGAGGGCCAGTAGAATCCGCTTTGAAGGATTTTCTGTGCAGTCTTCTGTCCTCCAAAATGGCCTCCACAGGCTCCAGCATGGCATAAATTGATGACACTTAATTGCTCTTCTTTCGGGACACATCTCCTGATGATTTGATCTGAACAGATTTTGAATAATTGTGGTTCATCCCAGAAATAGTATTTTATTTGGGAGAAAAAGAGATGCTTATCATTCTCACCCCATTCAGTAGGGATTCTGCCAGTGACCAGATAATTCACGATATTGGCAAACCAAGGAGCTTTCGTAGCAGTCGTATCAATTGCCATCAATTGCTCATCCGGAAAAGTGTCTCGGATAGGTTCAGGTGCAAATGATTCTTCAGGCAAAATGCGAGACAAGTGATCAGCCACAACATTCTCTACTCCCTTTTTATCTTTGATTTCGAAATTGAACTCTTGAAGGAGCAAGATCCAACGAATCAATCTTGGTTTGGCGTCCTTCTTTGCCAACAAATATTTCAATGCAGAGTGGTCTGAAAAGACCACTATTTTTTATCCAAGTAGATAAGATCGAAATTTATCGAGAGAATACACCACAGCTAACAACTCTTTCTCAGTGGTGGTGTAATTAAGCTGTGCATCGATCAATGTCTTACTGGCATAATAAATTACGTGAGGTAATTTGTTCACCCTTTGCCCTAAGACAGCTCCGATAGCGTAATCAGATGCATCACACATGAGTTCGAATGGTAAATAATAATCCGGTGGTTGAATTATCGGTGCATTTGATAAGAGCTTGCGCAATTTCAGAAATGCTTTCATGCAATCCTCATCGAAGTCAAAAGGAACATCTTTGCCAAGCAAGGTGCACAATGGTTTAGCCACCTTGCTAAAATCTTTAATGAATCTTCTATAAAATCTGGCATGACCCAAAAATGATCGAATTTGTCAAACACTCTTCGGTGGAGGTAAATTAGCAATTAAGTCAACTTTGGCCTTATCAACTTCGATTCCTTTCTTGGAAACAATATGCCCGAGAATAATTCCTTGTTGAACCATAAAATGGCTCTTTTCCCAGCTGAGAACAAGTTTAGAATCAACACAACGTTGTAACACTTGTGCAAGGTGGTTCAAATATGAACCAAATGTTTTCCCAAAAACAGAGAAATCGTCCATGAACACCTCGATGAATTTGTCAATCATATCCGAAAATATGGCCAACATACATCGTTGGAAAGTAGCAGGTGCATTACATAAGCCGAACGACATCCTTCGATATGCAAAAGTACCGTAAGGACACGTGAATGTCGTTTTCTCTTGATCAGGTGGAAAAATGAGCACTTGATTGTATCCCGAATAACCATCAAGAAAGCAATAAAACTCATGTCATGCTAACTTCTCAAGGATTTGATCAATGAACGGAAGGGGAAAATGATCCTTTCTGGTAGCTGTGTTCAATTTTCTATAATCAATGTAGACACGCCACCCAGTAGTTTCGCGATTAGGGACCAATTCTCCTTCAGTAGTTTCTTTCACAGTGATTCCGGACTTTTTCGGAACGATTTGGACTGGACTTACCCATTCACTATCAAAGGGCGGATAGATGATTCCAGCATCGAGTAATTTAATGATTTCCTTTAAAACGACTTCTTGCATGTTCGGATTAAGTCGCCTTTGCGGTTCCCTCGATGGTCTACTCTCATCTTCCAGATGTATTTTATGCATACATACTGATGGGTCAATCCCTTTTAAATCAGCTAGGGTCCATCCAATAGCCTCCTTGTGATCTTTAAGCACTTTCAACAAGTCATGCTCTTATTCTTCCGACAACGTGGATGAAATTATCACCGGAAACGTTTCTCGTGGCCCCAGAAAAGCGTATTTGAGTGATTCAGGCAACTGTTTCAATTCCACTGTTGGTGGCTCCTCAATTGATGGAGTCAGTTCAGCTTTTACCTCAATGGGTAACGGTTCTATCTTAGTCACAACTTCACATAAGTTATCATCTGGACATGATAAACTCAACCTCGTCTCTTCTGACAGCTTCCTTTCAGATCCTTTTTCTTCATAGATGACCAATAAAGCGGTTTCAAATTCTTCTTTGGTGAGCATTGATGGTAATGTTTCATCAACCACTTCGTCCATCTGATCGATGTAAAAACATTCGACCTCATCCTCGTTAGGGAAATGGTTCATCGCATGGAATATGTTCAATCTAACCTTCATGTTTCCAAAAGAAACGTCCATGACTCCCGTGCGACAATTAATGCAAGCGTTGACAGTAGCGAGAAACGGATGTCCAAGGATGATGGGGACTTGATTAATTGATTTAACAGGTGGTTCCATGTCTAAGACAACGAAGTCCACTGGAAAGATAAACTTGTCTATTCTAACCAAAACATCCTCGATAATACCCCTAGGTCTTCTTTCTGATCTATCTGCCAGTTGGAGTGTGACCGTCGTGGGTTTCAATTCACCCAATCCGAGTTTCTCGTACATTGAGTATAGGATTAGATTAACACTTGCTCCCAAATCCAATAACGCTTTTCCAATTGGTTGCCCACCAATGACACATGGAACAGTTGGGACTCCAGGGTCTTTCAGTTTCTGTGGGGTTTCCAATTGCAACATTGAACTGACTTGATTAGTCAGGAACACTTTCTTTGAAACATGAGTACGTGCCTTCCTCTTACGCGTGCACAAATCTTTGAAAAACTTGGCATACTCAGGAACTTGTTTGATTGTTTCAAGTAATGGAAGATTTATCTTTACTTGCTTGAATGTTTCAAAAATTTCTTCCATTTTTGCCGGTCCCTTTCCCATTCTAGATGGAGGAGTTAGGCATTGAGGGAATGGTGCCTTTGGGACATAAGGTGCAGATTCAAGTTCCGATTCTTTTTCACGTCCTTGTTGGGGGTTGAAGTGACACTTCCTCTATTTCTTGTTCTTTTCCCTTCTCTCTTCCTTGCCCTTTCTCTTTCTCTTTTTCGTTCTCTTTTCCTTTTCCTTTATATTTTCTTATCTCTGATTCTTTCTCTTTCTCTGCTTCTCTTTCTGCATCAACTTCCATAGGCATTTCCACTTGATTATCAACTTCTCGCCCACTTCTCAGCACCATAACAACTTTCAACTGTTGACTATTCGATGGTCCTTCATCAGGTGGTGCTTGACCTCGAGGATTGTTGACTCAATTGATTGGCCAATTGACTGACTTGGTCCATTATCATTTGCTGAAAAGATTGCATGCTTCGCATCACCTTTTCTTCCAGATCAGAATCTTTCGAAGTGCTGGTATGAGATTGATTAAGATTCTGATTGAAATTCTGATTTTTTCGGTATTCAGTATTTGGATGATAATACAGAGCATTCTGCTAGAAATTGGAATTCTGTTGGAAATTAGGATTCTGTTGTGGACGAAAATTCTGCTGAAAATTTTGTTGAAAATTTTGTTGTCCACTCATTGGATTAGATCTGAACTGCTGATTCACCTGTCCAGTTTGGTTTGATCCTCCCCATCCTAAGTTGGGGTGATTTTTCCATTCCGGATTGTATGTGTTTGAGTACATATTCCTACCTTGTCGCTGATATGATTGAGTCAGATTCACATGCTCTTGAGGAGTAGGTTCATTAGAAAGAAATGACAAGGTAGTAGGACACTCGTTAGCCATGTGACTTGGGTGGTCACAAATTGAACAAGCAGTGGGTTTGATGGGACTCTTAGCTTGCTTAGTTGCAGTTAACAACATGTTCATTTGCTTGGACAACATATCAACCTTTGTTGATAGATCAGAGGTATTGTTGTTGACATCAAATAATCTATTTCTGGTCAACACATGTGATTTTGTTATCACATCCCAATTAGTTCGCTCCATTGTCGCATTTTGGATTGAAGTTTGATATAACTTCTCAAACAATGCCCACAGCTCATCAGCCTCTTTCGTGGTACATGATCCTCCGCAAGATACATCAACCATGCGTCTCTCTTCTGGAATCAGTCCATTGTAAAAACTTTGAACTTGTTGCCACCTTGGAACTTGATGATTTGGACAACTCTTAATCAATTCCTTAAAGCGTTCCCAACATTCATGAAATGTTTCTGTAGGTTGTTGGGAAAAGAACATGATCTTCTGACGCAACTCAATGGTTTTGGTCATGGGAAAATATTTTTTAAGAAACTGATGGTGTAGCTCTGCCCAACTCCGAATAGATTGCGGTTCTAAGGAATAGAATCACGCTTTTGCCTTATCCCTTAAAGAGAAAGAAAGAGTCGGAGCTTAGCTATCTCATCTGTGACATTGTGGACTCTGAACATTTTGCATACCCCAGTGAATTCATTTAGATGAACGTGCAAATTTTCATTTACTAATCCATGGAAAATTGGTAGCATTTGGATCATTGCTGATTTGAATTCATAGTGGTTTCCCTGAATGGGAGTATGCATGATACTATCCTGATCCTCGTAAAAATCAGGATCATTATAATATTCGAGTGTTCAAGAGCCCCCATTGTAATTGTTATTCCCATTATTTCTATTATTTCCATTATTGATATTCTGGTTGTTCCCATTCATTTCTTGCCTTTGATCAGCCATGGCTTCAGTATGATGATATTGATTCCTCTGAATTCTACGATTCTCTCTACAAGATCTTTCGATCTCAAGATTAAACGGTTGCAGATGTGGGTGATGAGATCGAGTAAAGCTCATGCACCAGCACTCACAACAAAGATTGATGAATCCACAACAAACCCAAAATATTCAGCTTCAATCGATTAAATCAAAGATTTTCAATTGATTGATACAAGTGCACAAATTATTATTATTTTTTTATTAAAATTAAAATTCGAATTTAAATTAAATTTAAATTTTTTTTTTTTTTTTTAATTCGAATTTCAAAAATAAAAATTAAATTCAAAAATTAAAATATAAAATTTAAATTTCAAAACCTAAAAATAATCCTACAAAATCCAATAAAATCTTACCTAAAAGAGAAAAAGAAGGGAGAGAATAGAAAGATTCCTATAAAGCCTAAAGCAAGTAGTCCCACAAAAATTAATAACTAGATTTTAGAAAATCCTACAAAATATCTAAAAGAGGAAAATAAGGAAAATAAACTCCTAAAAATTTTAAAATAAGAAATCCTAAAAATCTAAACTTCCTAAAAAAACTCTATAAAAACTTACCTAAGAGAGAAAAATAAGGGAAAAAATTTTGATTTTTTTTTTATTTAATTAAAATTAAAATTTGAATTAAAATTAAATTTTAATTAATTAATTAATTAATTAATTTAGATCCGAATTTCAAAAATTAAAATTTTAAACCTAATGGCAATCCTACAAAATCTTATCTAAAAGAGAAAAATAAGGGAAAGAATAAAAGATTCCTAAATTTCCTAAGGAATCCTAAAAATCTATACTTCCTAAAAAGACTCCTACAAAATCTAAAATAAGAAGCCTAAAAATTTCAACTTCCTAAAAGACTCCTACAAAATCTAAAATAAAAAGCCGAAAAATCTCAACTTCCTAAAAGACTCCTAAAAAAAAATACTTACCTAAGAGAGAAAAATAAGGGAAAGAAGATTTTGTAAAGTAAAAATCCAAAAATTGATTTTTTTTTTTTTTTTTTAATCAAAACACAAAAATCCCTAACCGAATTAATCAAAATTTCGCCGATTTTCCCGGCAACGGCGCCAAAAACTTGATCGATTTTTAAGTGTAACCCTTGCAAGTGCACAAGATCTATTGCAGTATGGCAAGAACAAAGGTGTCGAACCCACAGGAAAATCGTGAATTTTAATTAATTTTTCAAGAGATTTTAAAAACGTCCCTAAGGAAGTACCAAAGGGCAGATTCAATTTTACCAAAATTTATCACACTTTTCCTAAATGCAAGAAAAATAAATTAATCTAAACAATTAATTACCAATGAATCTGAAATAATAATTAAATGGGATCAAGGAATATGCTACCCCAAATTTGTACCCCTTTTCTACCATTAAAACCCACAGTTTCCTTAAAGCATCATTCACACCATCATTCGTCTATTGAGATGATTCGTAATAAAATATGATCATCAATCCGGCATACCCTATCAAAAAATAATGACTTAGCCTATCATTGCGGTATGAGTCATATAAGAAGTATAGCGTATCTCATGATGTTTAGATCATAACAGTAAGTACATAATCACTCTGCAGCCTAGATCAGTCTGCATGTCCAGATCTACCGATTATAACCGTTGATACGCGCAATCAACGGTCATAACAAGCATTCAATATATTTTCAATAACACAAACTTTGAGTAAAACGATTCCATGATAACAATAAATAGACTATGGTATTAATAATAAATATGGGTACTTATCTGGGGATCGCTTCTTCTCCGATCTACTGATTTAGCCGCTCATCTTTGGTGTATGATCTCCTTGTTCATTCAAAGCCATTCCTCTTCTTATTTCTTCCAAAAGATCTTTGTTTACAATGCCTTTTCCTAAATATAATCTATGCTTTCATGAACGTAAAGGAAAAACAATGCAAATCCTAAGTACAATCTACCCAGATGGAACCCTAGAAGAAGGAAGAAGAAGAACCCTTGAAAAGATGCCTAGCGGAGTCTAAAACCAAAAATAATAATAATGAATAATAATCTTCTAAAAAATTCTCTCCAAAAACTCTAAAAAAAGAAAAGCCAAAACTAACTCTCTAATTATTTATCTCTAATTCCCCTTTTTCCCAAAGTGTTTGATCCGCTTTAAATAGAGCCGAAGTTTCCCAGCCGCAGAGGTGTTCCAACTCGAAAATTTAGGGTCGATTTATCGACCCAATACGGTCGATGCATCGACCTCTCAGATTTTCGTGAATTCCCGCCAAACTTTGCATCAGACACAACTTCGATATTTTGGCTATAACTTTCTGTCCCGAACTCGGATTGAGACGATTCGTGCGCCGTTGGAAAGCTGGCAGAAAGCTCTACAACGTTTATGTTTTGATAATTTCATAATTCGGCCGTCTTGAAGGTCCAAATTGAGATGAAAATCACACCAAGTTCTCGATGACCCAAAGTTGCAGTGTTTTGACATTATTTTCAGAATTCTTAGGTTATTTTCTGCACTTGGCTTGTATTTACTTGAAACACTTCAAATCTAATAATTCTTATCAGATAGCCTTCATCAGATAGCTAAATGTAGGTATCTAGGGGTGAAATATCATCATATTTCACTACTCATCAGTGGCACAAATGGATCCTCGGGTGTATTCAAAGCCCCATGTTTTCCGTTACGATCAACGGGTCGCCTAATGGTTACTTTGCGGGTACTAGGGGTCTTAGACAAGGGGACCCTCTATCCCCATTTATTTTCAATTTAGTAGGGGAATGTTTAAGTAAATTAATAGACAGAGGTGCTGAGCTAGGGGAAATTTCGGGTTTTTAGGTGGCAAGAGGTGGCATTCGGGTCACCCATTTACAGTTTGCTGATGACACTACCATATTTTGCAATGTAAGCAAGGAGGAGCTTTTAAATTTGCGGTGGATTTTAAAGGCTTATGAGGCTTGTACGGGGCAACGAATAAATGTTGAGAAAACCAAGCTAATAGGGATCCAGTTGCTTCCTGTTATGGCGGAGGAGTTGGCAGAATATTTTGGGTGCATAGTTGGGAATTTTCCTACTACTTATCTGGGATTGCCCCTTTGTCTTGGAGTCCTCTCACTCAGACTTTGGGATCCTATCGTAGTGAAGATGGAAAGAAAACTTGCTATATGGAAAGACAAACTTCTATCCATGGTCGGGAGAATTGTTCTTATTAAAAGTGTGCTTTCTAATATGCCGATTTACTACTTTTCGACGTTCAGATGTCCTGCTAAAGTAGCTACTATGATAGAAAAGATCATGAGAGATTTCTTGTGGTGTGAGGGTTGATCGATTTAGAATGTAACCCTTGCAAGTGCACAAGATCTATTGCAGTATGGCAAGAACAGGGGTGTCGAACCCACAGGGAAACGTGAATTTTTAATTAATTCTTTTAGAGATTTTAAAAACGTCCCTAAGGAAGTACCAAAGGGCAGATTCAATTTTACCAAAAACTTAACGCACTTTTCCTAAATGCAGAAAAATAAATTAATCTAAACAATTAATTACTGATAAATCTACGAACAATATTAAAATGAGATCAAGGAATATGCTACCCCAGATTCGTTCCTTTTCTATCATTAAAACCCACATTCATTAAATCATCATTCACACCATCATTCATCTAGAAAAATGACTTGAAATAAAATATGATCATCAATCCGCATACCCTATCTAAAAACAATGACTCACCTAACATTGCGGTATGAGTCATGTAAAAGCATAGCGTATCTCATGATATTTAGATCACGACAATCGACATAATCGCTCTACGACCTAGATCGACTGCGAGTCCGGATCTAGCGATTACGAATAATCGCCAATCAACGGTCATAACAAAGCATTTAAAATATTTTCAATCACACAAACTTTGAGCAAAACGATTCCATGATAACAATAATAGATGGTATTAATCATAAACATAGGTACTTATCTGGGATCGCATCTTCCCGATCTCTTGATTTAGCCGCTCATCTTTGGTGTTTGATCTCCTTTTCTTTCAAAGTCATTCCTCTTTATTTCTTCCAAAAGATATTTGCAATTGTTTTCCTAAATACAATCTATGAATTTCTCGAGAGAAAATAATGCAAATCCTAGGTACAATCTACACGAATAAACCTCTAGAAGAAGGAGAGAAGAAGACTTGAAAAGATGAAGAAAATATTCCCCAAAGTGAAGAGCCCTAAAACTAAAAAGAAAGAATGAATAATATTCTAATTGCAAAAAATAATAATGATCCTAAGAAACTCGTGGCTTCCTTTTTATAATAGCCTAACCCTAATACCTCTCTCGATTGACATCTAAGAGTAATTTTCGTGAATTCCCGCCTAGCTTTGCATCAGATACTGCCTCGGTATTTTGCTCATAACTTTCTGTACCGAACTCGGATTGAGGTGATTCTTGAGGCGTTGGAAAGCTGACGACGAGCTCTACAACTTTTATGTTTTAGCAATTTCCTGAATCTGACGTCTTGAAGGTCCAAATTGAGCTGCAAGTCGCACTAAGTTCTCAATGACCCAAAATAGCAGTGTTTTGACATTATTTTCGGAGTTCTTGGGCTGTTTTAGAAACTTGGGTATTTACACAAACACTTCAAATCTAGCAAATCTCATCAGATAGCCTTCATCGGACGACTAAATGTAGGTATCTAGGGTTGAAATTTCACCATATTTCACTACTCATCACACCCCCAAACCTACACTTTGCTAGTCCTCGAGCAAAGAGAATGATAGAAATATAAAGCAAATCAAACTAACATCCTAAAATTTAAATGCCACTTTCGTAGGGAACACGATTGCACTTAGCATGTGCAACAAGCCTTTAAACCCCTAGGTGATCCTAGTGGAGGAGTTGTGTCTCGAGGGTTTGCGTGAAGTTACCCACAAACTTCCAAAAATTTCAAACCATCGGTAAAATTGAGTTTTCAAAATCTGATATTTATAACATATATTTAACTTCAAAGCTCAAAATCAATAATCAATTCAACATGCAAATTCTCAATTTTAAATAACAATGTTACACTAATCATACCAATATCCATTCAAATTAGTCTAATGCTCCAAATCGTTAGATAACTCATCCATTCATGCTTAAAGCGTAGTGTGTGCATACCAAAACTAAGATTCATCCATCTCGGAACTAGTCCAAGCGGAAATCATCGGATCTGTTGTCTTGACTCAATCCTCACTTTAGGTATACTCTCAAAATAAAATCACTCAGATGATTGGTAAGTTTTCACATGTGAGAGATCAATACAAAGCAAATAAAGGTCTCACATGATAAATGAAACACGATGCAATCAATGAACAAAAATAAATCTCATAAGAACAGATATTTGTATATCCTAAGCATGTCATATCAAGTGTCATAAGTATTATATATTGACTCTCCACAAGACAGCGATTCAATGCAAGATCGGATCATGAAGGTCTTTTGTAGGGTTGTAATGGGGCTCTGTAAGGTAAGAAAGAAAGGGAATTGTGATTCAAAATTTACGAGAAATTGGAAAGGAACTAACTTGATTTTTTATTTTATTTTTTATTTCTCTTCTTTTCTTTTTTCTTTTCTAATTTCTCACCATTTTTTTTTCAATATTTTCTTTTCTCATTCTTTCTTCTCTTTTGAATTTCCTTTTCTTGAAGCACCTCATTTTTCATTCCTTTTTTTTTTTTTTTCTCTCCCTTTTTTCTTTTTATATTTGCCATACACTCTCAAGAACACCATAACTCATTATCTCTCCACTTACTCTCTTTTCGCTCATTTTCATCCTCGTTCCTAATTTCTCGAAATAAGAAGGGTAAAGCTAAATTTCGAAATTGTGAAGGTTAAAGTTAACGTGGCTTATCAAAGTATGTATAAGGGTAAATTTTTCTATAGGCTCAAAGGGGTACTAGAAGGATAAATTTATATGAGGTGGGGCATTTTAAGCACAAACGAGCCAAAGATGGCCTTCAATCATTTCCTTAAAAGATGGTAACCTTGCCTATTTGTCTTGAGTAGATATACGATGCTCTAACACAATAATATGAATTTGATATCATGCAAAGTCACAAGCCAAAATAAAATGTATGAGATTATGCAAAATAATTAGTATTCAAAGAAAACTCCGAGTTTATATATTCACTCATCAATGACGGAAATTAGCTCTAAAGCTTATCGGGTTTAGTCTCCACTAAGAACCTAAGATTCAACGTTCAAAATAGTTCATCGATTTCTAAGTCTTAGCTTGGTATAAGTGCAAAATTCTAAGCATGAATTTGAGTCATCCACAAATTATCACATTAAGCTTCATCATCCTAGATACAAGTATTCAAATATGACATCAATATTCTCAAAATTAAATTCACATGCATCATCAACTAAAGTTTGAAAACTATTGCAAAGTAAATCATGTATGATGGTTCCAAAAATTTTTTTTTTTTTTCAAAGAAAATCAAAAATAAGTGATGAAAGATAGATAATCATACATACCCCCAAACCTAAAAAGACAATGTCCTCATTGTTTGAAATAAGTAGGTACCCCCAAACACATTGAAATGTACCTCAACACAAAGATCAAGAGAATATGGGCATCAAATTAGAACATGACCAAAAATAGATTGAAGGTAATGTGGCTACACTAATTTGGAAATTAAAATAACCTAAACTAAACTAAAACTAATATTCTAGAACTAAACATACGAAAAGAAATAAATCCTAAATCCTAAACTAAACTGTGTCCAACTCCTAAATAAAACACACCTTTGGGTTGCCTCCCGAGCGCCGAGTTTAAGTGTCGGCATCGACCTCTTCATTGATCAAGAATCTGGATCACTAAGGTGCATCGCCTCAATCTTAAAGCGGGTCATCCTCAAACATTGGTTTGAGTCTTTGCCCATTCACTTTGAAAACTCGATTGTCCCGAAGGCTTTGAATTTCAATTGCACTGCTCACTAATGGAAACAACCCAAACGGGCCTTCCCATCTAGATTTCAATTTCCCAGATGAAGCTTAAGTCGGAGTTGAATAACCAAACTTTTGGCCAACATGAAACTCCTTAGAAATTAATTGATCGTGCAACTTTTGTACCTTTCCTTGTACATCTTTGAATTTTCATACGCATCGTGGCGTAACTCTTCTAATTCACTCAATCAGTAACCTTCGATTCGACCGCTTGCATATCGAAATTAAATCGTTTGATCGCCGAATGCCTTATGCTCCAATTGACAGAAGATGACATGCCTTCCGTAGACAATTACGAAGGGAGACATTCCGATCGGTGTCTTGAATGCAAGCGACGATAGGCCCTAAAGCATCGGATAGCGGTTTGACCAATCTCTTCTATCCGGTGCAGTCTTTTCTAGAATTCGCGATTTCCGGTTAGACACTTCCACGACCACTAGTCTGCATGGATGGTGCAGCGTGGCGACTTTGTGAGTGACGTCGTACTTCTTCATTAAAGTGGCAAAATGGCTATTGCAAAATGCGAACCGCCATCACGATGATTGCTCTTGGGATCCCGAATCGGTTAAACACATGTTCTCTCGAAATTTGACCACAACCTTGTGATCATTTGATCGGGTTGCCGACTTCAATCCATTTGGAGACATAGTCAATGACCACGAGAATATATGAATACCCAAAGGATGGTGGAAAAGGACCCATAAAGTCAATCCCCAAACATCGAAAATTTCAACAATCAAAATTGGATTAAGGGCATCATATTTGTCGTGAAATATTGCCAATCTTGACAGTTGGCATTCCTTGCGATGATTGACGTCACGAAGATTGAGGGCCGATAGAATCCGCTTTGAAGGATTTTTCTATGCGGTCTTCGTCTCGAAATGGCCTCCACGGCCCCAAAGATGGCAAAAATTTAGGGCTTAGTTGCTCGTCTTCGCACGCATCTCTAATGATCGTCAAGCGAATTTAAACAAATATGGTTCATCCGAAATAGTATTTTATTTGGGAGAAAAGAGATTCTTATCATTCTTACCCCACTCAAGGAATTACGCCGATGACGAGATAATTCACGATGTTAGCAAACCACGGAACTTTTGCACCGGCTACATCAATTGCCATCAAATGTTCATCCGAAATGTGTCACACGGATGGTCTCGTATAGATGATTCTTCAGTAATTCTGGGCAGATGATCGCCACAACGTTCTCAACCCCTTTTATCTTTAATCTCAAAGTTGAATTTCACGGAGAAGCGGATCCAACGGATCGACCTTGGTTTCGCATCCTTCTTTGCTAAAAGATATTTCAAAGCGTAGTGGTCTCAAAAGACCACTATTTTCGATCCAAGCAAATAGGAACGGAATTTGTCCGAGCATACACCACTAATAATTCCTTCTCGGTGGTGGTGTAATTCGATTGGGCATCAATTAATGTCTTGCTAGCATAATAAATTACGTGAGGTAATTTATTCACCCTTTGCCCTAAGACAATCGCATAATCGGATGCATCACATGAGTTCGAATGGTAAAGAATAATCCGGTGGTTGGATTATTGGTGCATTTGATAAGAGTTCACAATTTTAGGAATGCCTTTATGCAATCCTCATCAAAATCAAAAGGAACATCTTTGCCAAGCAAAGTGCACAATGGTTTAGCCACCTTGCTAAAATCCTTAATGAATCTTCTATAAAATCCAAAGATGCCCCAAAAATGATCGAATTTGTCGAACACTTTTAGGAGGTGGTAAATTTGCAATTAAGTCGACCTTCGCCTTATCAACTTCAATTCCTTTCGTTGAAACAATATGCCCCAACACAATTCCTTGTTGGACCATAAAATGGCTCTTTTCCCGGTGAGAACAAGTTTGGAATCTACACAACGTTGCAACACACGTGAAAGATGATTCAAACAAGAATTAAATGTTTTTCCAAAAACCGAAGTCGTCCATGAAGACTTCATGAATTTGTCGATCATGTCAGAATATGGCCAACATACATCGTTGAAAGCGTGGCGAGCATTACATAAGCGAATGGCATCCTTCGATATGCAAAGCGTACCATATGGACACGTGAATGTTGTCTTCTCTTGATCGGTGGAAAACGGGCACTTGATTGTATCGAATAACCATCAAGAAAGCAATAAAACTCTTGCCCATTAACTTCTCAAGAATTTGATCAATGAGCGGAAGGGGAAAATGATCTTTTCCGGTGGTATGTTCAATTTTCGATAATCAATGCACACCGCCATCCAAGAGTTTCACGAGTGGGCACCAATTCTCCTCCGTAGTTTCTTTCACTGTAATTCCAGACTTTTTCGGATCGATTTGTACTGGACTAACCCATTCACTATCAGAGATCGGATAGATGATTCCAGCATCGAGGAGTTTAATGATTTCCTTTAAAACGACTTCTTGCATGTTCGTATTATGTCGCCTCTGTGGTTCCCTCGATGATTTACTCTCATCCTCCAGATGAATTTTATGCATAGATACTGATGGGTCAATCCCCTTGAAATCAGCTAGGGTCCATCCGATGGCCTCCTTGTGCTCTTTCAGCACCTTCAACAAATCATTCTCTTGTTCTTCCGATAATGTGGATGAAATTATCACTGGAAGTGTTTCTCGAGGTCCCAGAAAAGCATATTTGAGGGACTTAGGCAATTGTTTCAATTCCACAGTTGGTGGCTGCTCAATTGATGGAGTCAGCACATCCTTTACCTCAGTAGGTAGTGGTTCTACCTTAGTCACAACTTCACATAAGTTATCATCTTGACATGATGAATTTGACTTTTCTCTTCTGCTTCCTTTCAAGCCCTTTGTCCTCATAGATGGCTAACAAGCAGTGTCAAATTCCTCTTTGGTGAGCATTGATGGTAATGCTTCATCCACCACTTCGTCCATCTGATCGATGTAAAAACATTCGACCTCATCCTCATTAGGGAAATGGTTCATCGCATGGAATATGTTAAGCCTGACTTTCATGTTTCCAAAATCGTCCATGACTCCGTGCGACAATTAATGCAAGCGTTGGCAGTGGCGAGAAACGGACGTCCAAGAATAAATGGGACTTGATTGATTGATTTCGGTGGTTCCATGTCTAAGACAACGAAGTCCCTTTGGAAAGACAAACTTGTCTATTCCAACCAAAACATCCTCGATAACACCCCTCGGTCTTCTTTACGATCTATCGCGGTTGGAGTGTGACCGTCGTGGGTTTCAATTCACCCAATCCGAGTTCTCGTACATTGAGTATGGGATCGATTAACACTTGCTCCCAAATCCAATAACGCCTTTCCAATTGATTGCCCACCAATGACACATGGAACAGTTGGGACTCCAGGGTCTTTCAGTTTCTGTGGGGTTTCCAATCGCAATATCGAACTGACTTGATTTGTTAGGAACACTTTCTTTGAAACGTGAGTACGTACCTTTCTCTTCCGAGTGCACAAATCTTTGAAAAACTTAGCGTACTCAGGAACTTGTTTGATTGTTTCAAGTAATGGAAGATTTATCTTTACTTGCTTGAATGTTTCGAAAATTTCTTCCATTTTTGTCGGTCCCTTTCCCATTCTAGGTGGAGGAGTTAGGCATTGAGGGAATGGTGCCTTTGGGACATAAGGTGTAGATTCCATTTCTGATTCTTTTTCACGTCCTTGTTGGACGGTTGAAGGAAACTCTTCCTCTATTACTTTTTCTTTTCCTTTCTCTCTTCCTTGCTCTTGCACTTTTCTTATCTCTGGCTCTTTGTCTCTTTCTTTCTCTTTTCCTTTTCCTTTCTCTTTTGCTTTTCCTTTCTCCGTTCTTTCTCTCGATTCTTTTCCTCTCGCTTCTCTCTTCTTCATCGCTTCTCTGAGCATTTTCACTTGATTATCAACCTCTCGTCCACTTCTCAAAATGTGACTTTCAACTGTTGACTATTCGATGGTCTGCCGGATGGTGCTTGGCCTCGAGGATTATTGATGGGTTGGTGGGAGCCTACCTTCCTCTCTGACTCAGTTGATTGGCCAATTGGTGACTTGGTCCATTATCATCTGCTGAAAAGATTGCATGCTTCGCATAAGCTTTTCTTCCAGATCAGAATCTTTCGAAGTACTGGCATGAGATTGATTAAGATTCTGATTGAAATTCTGATTTTTTCGGTAGTCAGAATTTGGATGATAATACGAAGCATTCTGTTGAAATTGGAATTTGGAAATTAGAATTCTGCTGGAAATTGAAATTCTACTGTGGACGAAAATTTTGTTGAAAATTTGGTTGAAAAGGTTGTTGTCCACCCATTGTGTTGGCTCTATGTTGCTGGTTTACCTGGCCATTTTGGTTCGATTCACCCCATCCTAAGTTGGGGTGATTTTTCCATTCCGGATTGTAGGTATTGGAGTACATGTTTCTACCGCCACCGATAAGAATTAGTCACATTTACACTCTTGAGGATTAGGTTCATCGGGAAGAATGACAAGGTAGGGCACTCATTAGCCATATGACACTGGTGGTCACAAATTGAACACACTGTGGGTGATAGAGCTTTAGCTTGCTTGGTAGCATAACAACATGTTCATCTGTTTGAATGACATGTCAAACTTTGTTGAGAGATCTGAGGACTATTGTTGACATCGTATAATCCGCCTTTTGTCAACACATGAGATTTAGGTGCTGTTCAAGTTGGTTCTCAAAGGTCTCACTTTGTATCAAGTTTGATATAACTTTTCAAACAATGCCCACAATTCGCCGCCTTCTTTCGTGGCACAAGATCCACCACAAGATGCATCAACCATGCGCCTCTTCGTGAATCACCCATTGTAAAAACTTTGGACTTGTTGCTGAACTTGATGATTTGGGCAACTTCGATCAATTCCTTAAACGCTCCCAACATTCATGGAATGTTTCAGGTTGTTGGGAAAAGAACTGGATCTTCCGACGCAATTCAATGGCCTTAGTCATGGGAAAATATTTTTAAGGCGGCGATACCGCCTAACTCGAATAGATTGTGGTTCTAAGGAATAGAACCATGTTTTTGCCTTATCTCTTAAAGAGAACGGAAAGAGCCTGAGCTTCGCTTATCTCATCGATATTGTGGACTCAACATTTTGCATATGAATTCATTTAAGTGAACGTATGGGATTTTCATTTGCTAACCCATGGAAAATTGGTAGCATTTGAATCATCACGATTTGAATTCATAGTGGTTCCCTGAATGGGAGCATGCATAATACATTCCCGATCCTCGTAAAACCAGTGATCGTTATAATACTCAGTGTTCTAGGGCCCTCATCAAAATTATTGTTCCTATTATTTCCATTATTGACATTCCCATTGTTGTTATTCTCATCTCTCTTGCCTTTGGTCTGCCATGGTCTCAGTTTGTTGATATTGATTCCTCTGGACTCTTCGATTCTCTCTACAAGCTCTTTCGATCTCAAGATTAAACGGTAGCAGATGTGGGTGATGAGAACGAGTAAAGCTCATACACCAACACTCACAAACAGGGTTGAAGAATCCACAACAAACCCACAAAATTCTGCTTCAAACGATTTAAACAAAGATGATAAACAGTAGCCAATATCAGCAGGAAAGATTTCTTTTTTTTTTTTTTTTTTTTTTTTTTTTTTTTTTAATTAAAATTCAAATTTAAATTAATTTTTTTTTATTCAAATTAAAATTAAAATTAAAATTTAAATTAATTAATTAATTAATTAAATTTTTTTTTTTTTTTTTTTTTTTAAATTCAAATTAAAATTAAAATTCGAATTTAAATTAAAAAATTTTTTTTTTTTTTTTTTTTAAATTGAATTAAATTTTAAATTTTTTTTAATTTTAATTTTTTATTTTATTAAATTCGAAAATTAAAAATTAAAATTGAAAATCCTATAAAATCTTTCCTAAAAGAGAAAAATAAGGAGAAGAATGAAAGATTCCTAAAAATCCTAAAACAAAAGTCCCACAAAAGTTAATGACTAAATTTAGAAAATCCTAAAAATATCTAAAAGAGGAAAATAAGGAAAAAGAGTCCTACCAAATCTAAAATAAGAAGTCCTAAAATCTCTACTTCCTAACTTTCTTAACGAAGGTATCCTAAAAATCTAAACTTCCTAAAAAGCCTCCACAAAATCTTATCAAAGAGAGAAAATAAGGAAATAAATTTTAATAATTATTATTTTTTTATTTTATTTTTTTTAAACACTCAAAGCAGAAAAATCCCTATCCAATTAATCAAAATTTCACCGATTTTCTGGCAAAAAACTTGATCGATTTAGAATGTAACCTTGCAAGTGCACAAGATCTATTGATTATAAACGAAGTGTCGAACCCAGTGGAAACGTGAATTTTAATTAATTCTTTTAGAGATTTTAAAACGTCCCTAAGGAAGTACCAAAGGCGATTCAATTTTACCAAAAACTTAACGCACTTTTCCTAAATGCGTAAAAATAAATTAATCTAAACAATTAATTCTTGATAAATCTACGATTAACAATATTAAAATGAGATCAAGGAATATGCTACCCAGATTCATTGCACTTTTCTATCATTAAAACCCACTTTCATTAAATCATCATTCACACCATCATTCATCTAGAAAATGACTTGAAATAAAATATGAATCAATCCCAAGATACCCTATCTAAAACAATGACTCACTAACATTGCGGTATGAGTCATGTAAAAAGCATAAGCGTATCTCATGATATTTAGATCACGACAATCAAGACATAATCTCTCTGACTAGATCGACTGCGAGGTCCAGATCTAGCGATTACGACCGTTGATACGCGCAATCAACGGTCATAACAAAGCATTTAAAATATTTTCAATCACACAAACTTTGAGCAAAACGATTCCATGATAACAATAATAGATCGTGGTATTAATCATAAACATAGGTACTTATCGGGGATCGATCTTCCCGATCTCTTGATTTTAGCCATCTTTGGTGTTTGATCTCCTTTTCTTTCAAAGTCATTCCTCTTTATTTCTTCCAAAAGATATTTGCAATTGTTTTTCCTAAATACAATCCCATGAATTTCTCGAGAGAAAAATAATGCAAATCCCAGGTACAATCTACGAATAAACCCAGAAGAAGGAGAGAAGAAGACTTGAAAAGATGAAGAAAATATTCCCCAAAGTGAAGAGCCTAAAAACTAAAAAGAAAGAATGAATAATATTCTAATTGCAAAAAATAATAATGATCTAAGAAACTCGTGGCTTCCCTTTTTATAATAGCCTAACCCTAATACCTCTCTCGATTGACACCTAAGAGTAATGTTCGTGAATTCCCGCCTAGCTTTGCATCAGATACTGCCTCGGTATTTTGCTCATAACTTTCTGTACCGAACTCGGATTGAGGTGATTCTTGAGGCGTTGGAAAGCTGACGACGAGCTCTACAACTTTTATGTTTTAGCAATTTCCTGAATCTGACGTCTTGAAGGTCCAAATTGAGCTGCAAGTCGCACTAAGTTCTCAATGACCCAAAATAGCAGTGTTTTGACATTATTTTCGGGATTCTTGGGCTGTTTTAGAAACTTGGACTGTATTTACCTGAAACACTTCAAATCTAGCAAATCTCATCAGATAGCCTTCATCGGACGGCTAAATATAGGTATTTAGGGGTGAAATATCATCATATTTCACTACTCATCAAGGGTAACAAAAGGAAAAAGTTGCACATGATAAGTTGGGACGCGGTGTGTCGTCCTATTGAAGACAGAGGGATGGGTATTCGCAGCATAATGTAGTTCAATGACGCTCTTTTATGCAAGTGGTTATGGAAGGTGGGGGACAGGCCAAACTCGTTTTGGGGTGTTGTTGTGATTCACAAGTATAAGTTGGGGGAAAGAGGTTGGAAGCCCGGTGTTACCGGGCATCATAGATCGCCCGGTTGGTGGAGAGGTGTCTGTGATCAATTACCAGCTTTCAGGAGAGGTGTTAAGCACGTCCTTCGTAATGGTTTGTCCATCAAATTTTGGGAGCATTCATGAGCCACTTGTCGCCCTCTTAAATTGGCTTACCCTCGTATTTATACTCTCAGTAGGAGCTACGGTTGCTAAGTGCAGTATTGAGGACAGGTGGGGCAATGTAGTTTGGAATTTAGATCTCCGTCGAGACCTTCGGGGTTCTGAGATGCATGATCTATCCCAGTTCATCGCCGATGTGCCCCAATTTCCGGTGTTCAACGACCACATTGATAGGAGGGTCTGGTGGCATTAGGGTAATGGGAAATTTACAGTTAAATCGGTGTACCGTTATCTTTAGCGCAGGCCGGTCATTATTAGGTCGTGGATTGGGGTATGGAAGGTGAAAGCTCCCTCGAGAAATATTTTGTTTGGGTGATTTGCTGCTCAGAACTGTGTTAAAACGATGGATGTTCTATCCCATAGGGGTCTCGTGCTTTCAAACCGTTATATCATGTGTTGTTCGGAGGCCGAATCTACAAATCATACTTTTATTCATTGCATGGTTGCGAATCAAATAAGGAATGTGTTTCGAAGCGGTGGGAATTTAGTAGGCTGCATGCTGAAGCCTTGTGGTGAAGTGATTGCGGAGTTTTGCTGTGAATTTAATCGCTGCAATCAGGGTCACATATGTTGCATTCCTTTGGCAATTTTCTCGGCCATTTGGAGGGAGAGAAATACTAGATTGTTTGAAGGAAAGTTCAAGGCACACATGCGATTGGTCAGTGAGATTAATAGAGACTTGAGGACATGGGCCAAGGTTTGGGCCTCTACGACGGGGATTCAACTCTTTGAAGGAGTTTGAGGAGGGCTGTCGCCGGATGGTCCTTTCTTTGGTCAGGAGTTGTAGCTGTTTTTGTTGAGCTGTAGTTGTTGCTTTTTTTTTTTTTTTTTGTTTCTTCGTTTCGTCTTGCGGAGCTCTTAGCTCGTCCCTGATTATTGGTTGTATTTTCATTGTGTTTAATGAAATACTAATCTTACCAATCGAAAAAAATAAAATCAGTCAACAACTTTTAAACTTCTTTTAAATAGCCTCTTAATTCCAAATAAACATCATTTAGTTTAAAGAACAGAGGCTTCCAAATATTAGTTTGTAAAACAACAGCTTCCAAATATTTAGTTAAAAGAACAACATAATTTTTTTAACTAAATTAATTTACATCTAAATGCCATTCAAATGGTAACCTTATTAGACTAATTTTCTAAGTTAAAAGTCAGATTAAAACTTAGTCCATTTCCATTTAGAAACTAATCTCCAATTTTTAATTAGACAATTTCTTTACAAGTCTTCGAAAATGAGGGAAGAAGAAACTAATATTTTACTAAATGGAGATTAAAATATTAGTTTCATATGTCAATTTTAATCGCTGATTTAAGAAACTAATATATTACATAGCTTAATGATCAGTAATGATAATTACATCATAGCATCATTTATTTACAAAAGGAAGAAGCTCCATTCTAACTAATTTATGGATTAATTTTTCACTAATCCACCAATTTATTACCGAATATTAGGCTAGCTGTAACACTTCTCTAACCTAACTAATCCATGTTTTGGCTACCAATTGAGATGCATTTTTCTATTTTTCATATTTGTTAAAAGCTAATTTATTCCCGAATCCCAACTTAGTCACTATGGCTACAAGAAGATGAGAACCATCTGATTGGTGAACTTTAATATCAGCTGATATTAAAGTGCACAGATAAGATAACTTAGAAAGTGTGTTTTTCAGCCAATTATCTTAGAATATATGATCAATCACTTTGACTTATGAATTATCCATCTCTTAAATCATTAATGGTGTAAGATCATTAAAACAAAATTCTAGTGTGTAATTATGGTCAAAAGAGTCGGGTTTTTTTTATCCGAAGAACATAAAATTTAGATTATCTTATAAACAGGTCCAAAACTACCTTCGCCAACCTTATTTGTATGGGAGAAGTTATTTGTCGCGAATTGTATTGTGCTAAAATCAATCAATGGCAATTCCATACTCGTGATCTCAAACCTTTCATTATTATTGCCTTCGGAGAAGTCCGCGATACAAAAGTTACTCAGATCATCCAATACATATTTATTTTGCTTTCCCTTTATACCTAGAATAAGAACAGAAAAAAATTGATTTTGATCAATATTCTAAAATTTTGAAAAAAATTCGTCAATTTCATAGCAAAGATCGGAGAACAAAAGACTAAAAAGTACGAAATTATTTTAAATATATTAAAAGGTTACAAGCATAGTGATAAATTTCACCGAAATTTGGCGAAATTATGCGAAATTCACTGAAAAGGGGGTCAAATGAAAATTTGGGGATTTTTTTTTTATATTAAAAATTTTATTTTATTTTATTTTAAATATGTTAGTAATTTAGTATATATTTTAGTAATTTTTTTAAAAAATATTAAATATATTTTTATATATTCTTAATCTCTGAAACTTTTCCAAATTTTTTCAGAAAGGTATCAAAATTAATCCGAAATCTACTGAAAGGACCCCCCACCGAAAATTTACCGAAAACAAAATTTGTCACTATGGTTCCGAGTTATCCAAAGCAAGGATCAAAATTTCGGCCGAAATGACCAAAATTATCAGTTTCGGTCCCCACCGAAACGATAATATAGGACCGAAATTTCGGTCATTGTTTATATGGGATTGAAATTATCGGCCAAAATTTCAGTTGAAATTTAAATTTTTGGCTGAAATTTCGGTTCAAATTTTCGATTTCGGTCCCCTCCAAAACCGAAATGAAACCCAAAATTTTGATCCTTGATCCAAAGAGTTTGGACTTATTCACACATTTTGCAAACTTCAAGAAATATACAAATTTTGAAAATAATACCATAAATAACTCTCGTAACCTCAAAGTTGCAAATTATTCCTGAGTTTTTCAAAAGTTCTGGCCTATAGAGCAAAATAGGCGTAGATAAACCAGAGTCACAAAAACGGAGTACGGGAATAAAACGACTAAAATGATAAAAATAGAAGTACAAGAAAAGAAAACGGAAAAAGATGAGGGGTGGGAATATTTTGGAAAAGAATGGTAAAAATTTGTAAAAATATGGGAACAACCGAATAACTGAAAAAATTATAAAAACATATTAAAATTTCAATGATGTAAAAAAATAGATACTTAATTAAACTTGTTTCTAAAAAAAGGCGTTTTATACGGAAAAATACATAACAAACACGTTTCAACTGAAAAAAATTAAATCTGTTTTATAAGACTGAAACCGATTTAAAGCCGAAAACCACAAACTGACCCGAAAATTGGCCAAACCAAATCGGACTGAAACCGACTTAAAGCCGAACCGATTCTGATTCGGATCGGTTTTGGTTTTGGGTTGCGAAAACTGAAGACTGATTAGGTAGGATGAGAAGACAAAAAAAATCCGAAAAATCTAATAAAAACAGGAAAAAATCAATAAAATACCAGAACCCGAACCAACCCGAAACCGAAAACACCAAAATTTTTGGGTTTCGGGTAGTTTAACAGATCAAAAAGCTGTTTTTACTTGCTGGCTATTCAAATACAAACCCTTTTGAATTACTTTCCTCCACCATCGCCAGTAGATGAACCAAACCAGGAGAAACAACCCAATAATTAATTCCAAAATAAGACCAACTAACGTCATTAAAGTCTTCATTTCATCCCCTACAAAGAGAAACATTAGATTAAGATTACTTAGGGGACTAAAAAGATGTCAAGATTAAGAGAAATCAAGAGCAAAGGAATAGGGTGCAATAATTCAGTCAGACTTTCACTTTGGCCGCTCACAATTTTTGACATACATACTTGGCTACTTGCACACGTTTTTCAAGTAGTTGCCCCAAATTAATAGAAAAAATTAGAATTATATTTTTTTCTAAATGACTTAGGATGCGAATGGCATAACTTCGTGCTAGCCTCTGCCACTGGAGAGTTCAGTGCTTTAGTTGGTTCCCATTCTCTTTTCTAACTCTCTCCAGAAAAGGATTTACCTGCTCTAGCAGCAACCTCCCTTTTCTCTACTAACTCCCTATCAGAGCAAATAAAATCTGCTCTGACAAGGAATGAGTAGAGAGGAGGGTAGAATTGCTAAACAGGTAAATCCAGTATAAAATTTTACTATGCAAGGAGTTATAAAGGATAAGGGATAGCAAAGAGTTATGCCATACACAACCTAAATTACTATGGTGGTTGCACATCAGTAGAGGTGTCAATGGGCCGGGCCGGGTTCGGGCTGGTTTTTCACTCGGCCCATTTTAAAAAACAAAAAAAATTGGGCCGGGCCTGGCCTGTTTAGCTAATCGGGCCGGGCAGAGCCCGTTTATGAAATCCATAGCTCGAACCCAACTCGATTAGCTATTCGGGCCGGGGTGGGCCGGATTCGGGCCGGACTTATAGTTTTTTTAAAGGGCATTTAAAAAAAAAAAAAAACAAGATTCAAGCTAAACGGGTCGGGCCGAGTTCGGGTCGGACACATTGCAGCTCGAGCCCAAGCCAATTCTTATTCGAGTTTGGCCCGGCCCGACCCGTTTAACTGAAATACAAAAAAATTGGGCCCAAACCCGACTCGGGCCGAGCTGAAGCCCAGCCCGTTGACAGCCCTACATATCAGGTAAAAGATGCAAGACGACAATAACAAAAAGAACCCAAGCCAAATCAGGCAAGAAGAGTATAACAAAGAGAACCCTAGCCAAATGGCCTCAAAAGAAAAAAGAAGAAAAAGAGAGAGAGCGCTCTTAAAAATAGAAGGAATTCATCAGGTTCATGTACCAAATTAATTAAACTCCAACACTATCTAATTAAATCCACAAGTAGAGACGAATTAAAGGACAAAGTATCATCTTTAGAATTTTTGTCGTTATTAGTGAGACGAAATAGAAATTTGATTTGATGGGTATTTAATTTCTGATCAGAAAAGAGGATCTTTATGAAGTGGGATATTGGTTTTCTTATTTAGGCTGGCGGATGGAATTTATCTTTGAAATTGGAAGTTATTTGGTAAATGTGATATGGGCTTTTGAGGTTTGTGAATGAAAATAGGGGCTTTGTAAAAGGACTTTCATGATGTCTTCCATATTCAAAACTGGTAAGAGATTGATTGAGTTTGTTGATTTGGGCTTCTTTAATTCTAGGATTTGAATTACGTTAAGAAATCTAACGGGCCTAACTCAATCTCACAAAACGGGCTTATAAGGTGAGGAGTGCCCAAATTATATATAACACTGCACGACTATTTAAACACGCTCCTATACGTGTTGGTGAGATTGAACTAAGCCAAATCACGTGGACAATTGAATTAGGTAACGTGGAGTGGAGAAATATTTGCTCTGATACCATGAAAGAATTTCATGGGCCTAACTCAACCTCACAAAACCGGCTTATAAGGTGAGGTTTGCCCAAGTTATATATATCCCAAGACCTCTAAGCCCACAACCGATGTGAGACTATTTCTAATACGCCCCTGCACATATTAGCAGGACTGAGCCAAATTACATGGACAATTGAATTGGGTGGCGTGAAGTGAAGAATGGCCAGCTCTATTACTATGTTAAGAAATCTAACGGGCCTAACTCAACCTCACAAAACCGACTTCTAAGGTGAGGAGTGCCCAAATTATATATAGCATTGTGAGACTATTCTAAAACGTTGGATTTCTAACCCGAGAGTTTGAAACGATATACAAAATCAAATATTTTTAATGAAAGTGGGCCTCTTTGAGTTTGATAATGAACAAGGTTAAAGAGCAAACGTTCCATGAATCCTAAGCTAACTACTGGTTTAATTAGGGAAATCAATAAGGTAAGGTTAAAATACAAACCTAAGGAAAAATACATATAGATTCATAATTACTATGTTTTTTTTTTCTTAATTATAATCTCAAGCTTACGCTTGGACTAATTCCTAAGGGATTCCCTCTCCACCACCGTATAATGAGTATTTCACGACTTACACACCCTACAGAAGATTCCATGACCTGTTGGTACCAAACCAAAGTCCTTTACCAACTGCTCCTACCCCAGGTGGGTGATTCATAATCATATTGAGAAATCACAGAGATAGAAAATGTGTTTATTTTAGGTGCACTTATAGGAAATATGTGCAAGGACATATTTTGATAAATTTGGTGGAACATCTTAAAAAGCGTGTACAAGTAACGGCTCTCTTATCTTATTTTGCACATATTAAAACTCTACCTTTGATTTGTTATCCACTAAGGTCTCAAACCCTCCACTTTTTCTTCTTCTTCTTTTTTTTTTTTTTTTTTTTTTTTTTTTTTTCAAAAACCACCTAGAGAGTCTAATAATTGGAATGTGCTGAAATTCAATTCAACTGGAAAATTAGTTTAGACAAAAGACAAAAATTTTGGGCACTTTAAAAAAAAACCTTAGTTTTGAAACGTTTTTGTGTATTGTACGAAAATAAAACCTTTTAGCAAAAAGGGTTTTCACGCTTTTTGGAAGTTTTAATGAGTGTGAGATACTAATTTCTTCTCACGTACAAGTGCAAATGAAACTTTCATATGTGACTTTACCATTATACTCTTTTATAAAGAGGCAAGAAATGAGCAAAAAACCCATTCTTTTCTAATTTTCCCTTTTATTAGTTGCAATCAATCCAACAAGGCAGATGATGGAAATGAAGGAGTTTTGGGTTGGTTCCCAAGCTTGGTTGATGTCAAGTTAGGAGACAAAAATGTTCACCCCAAAAAACTCATTGTTCTCGGTCAGTTTCGACAGATTAATCCGACAGTCACTTTCTGGTAACATTTAGAGATTCCAACGAGCTTCTACACCACCATTTGAATCTTAGTCACTAATAGATCAACAATACGACTGAGATTCACATTACTTGGACTACAACCAGCCTAGTAGAGGCCTTAAAGACCTACTGGAATCAAAACCAGGTCACTGAGTTTTATAGTTGTAGTCAATCCAACAAGGAAGACGATGGAAACGAAGGAGTTTTGGAATGAGAAGCTAATTTCGTCTGTTCTAGGATCTTGAGTAGGATATGAAACATGATTTTGAGTGATTTGAGTGGAAAAGACAATCAAAAGGACAAATTTGTAAACTCACAAATTCACTCAAACTCACATGTGTTGAGCATTTGAGATCTCACGAATCTTTGAACTTGAAAAAAACGTGAAAAGCCTTTTAGCTAAAAGGTTTAGTTTTTGTATAATAGGCTAAAATGTTTGGAAAGTAAAATTGTTCTTCTAATTTTCCCAAAAACTCTCTTAGGTGTCATACAGTTCGGGCTCATATGAGACTGATTAGTCCACTACAAGATAGATCGAGTTGGGTTTCATTTGGGACCAATCGATCTTGTAATTGTGTTTCAACGAAGGAAAAATCCATTGAATCGTTAATATCAGAAGATGGAGATTGTGTTTCGTCCCAAATCTTTGACATAAATGATCTTGATATTATGGGCCTACCATCAGATGATCAAATGTTGTTTTCACATAACACATTCGAAAAAGTGAATGTGATCATAGCATACCCTCAAAAGTGGTTCTTTTGGGATGTGTGCCACATGAAAACAAAATCTGCCCGTCTAATAATAGTCCATGATCTCAAGATATATTGTACGTATGGAAGATTGGGATGAAAAACGATCTCGGTCGTCTAATTTCAAGCAGTCGATGGATTTTTCTTTTGGTTAAGTGTTGTGGTTGTAACATAATGTTGTGTGGTAGTATCACCAATTCACCATCCTAAACCATTGATCCACTTGATCAATAGATCAAGCACTGAATATTGCATTCCTTTTGCCATTGTCACACACTCTTAAGTATGGATCAAAATTTCGGCAAATGTTTCGGTTTCGTTCCCCACCGAAATGAAACTAAGAACCCAAAATTTCGGTCTGAGAATGTACCAAGGGGAAGTTTTTGGCCGAAATTTTGATTTCGGTCCAATCTGAAACCAAAACGAAATCCAATATTTTTGATCCGTGATCTTGATCTCCACTTTGTCCCAAAAGTCAGTGAATATATGAACTTCACTTAACCCTAAAGATGCATTTCAATAAACACCCTTTGTTAGCTATTGATAGAGTTCTCATGGGCCGCATTGGGATGGCTATTCCACGCCTTAAATGGGCCGATTATCTCTTACACAGCCGGGTTATTAATCGGGCCGGCCGGGCAAGCTCATCTATGAATTGGGCTTACCTTATCTTAGCCCAAACTCCCCTCATGGTGGGTTGGGCAGGGCAAGGCCGCAGTTCATCCGAAAATTTCACTATAAAATAACTTATTTCATGCATAGTGATCGCACTACAAAAAATAAGACTATTAGCGGTAGTCAAAACTGCCACTATTAACAAAAAAACTGCTGCTAATACCCTCGTCGCTAATAGTCTTAATAGTTTTTTGTTAATAGCGGCAATTTTTGGCCGCTACTAATACTTTTATTTTTTGTAGTGCCGAGTCGGGATTGGGAATAAATCGGCTTGGAAAAAATTCGGAAAAATGCAACAAAATTCGTCAAATTCGGAAAAGAATAGGTCAATATATATTCAAAAAAATAAAAAAGAAAAATTATAGAGATATATCAAAAAAATTAAAAAAATCAGTGAAATTCGTGAATAATTCTTTAAGCTTGCGAATAATTCTTTAAATTCTAAATTTTTTGAAAAAGTCGCAAAGAATTAATTATAATTTTATTCATTTTTCAAAAAATTGTGAATTATTCATGAGTTTTTTCAAAAGGTTAGAGAATTTGGTCACTGATTTCGTGGAGTTGGCCCGAATTGGACCACACTTAAACAGGCCGATTTTTAATTGGGCTTTTGAAATGAGCCCTTATCCAGCCCGGCTTATTAAGCGGGCCGGGCTAACCAATTTATTCTTCGGGCCCACTTACTTAACCCCTATCCAGTCCATTACAGGCCCAAGTGAGCTATCTTGTCCAAGGTATCAAAATCAGTATCGGTTTGCCGGAGGCCGATATATATCGACCTTATTTTAAAAAAAATAAAATAAAATTGTCCGAAGCATATCGGCGATACCGATACATATCAGTTTGGCCGAAAACCGATACGTATCGGTATCGGCCAATTTTCTATACCTTGATCTTATCTACTTATGCAGGTGACTATCTACTTATGCAGGTGACCTGGATTGCACGTTTGGAGAAAATATATTCAATCTTCTTGGAAGAATCATTAAAGACACAATTCAATGTCACTAAAGTGGGGTTTCTCAGTCTCCTTTTTTTTCCAGCTTTCGACATATATACCAATCAATCTAGACCACTATTTGTTTGACTTCCTCTTTGACCAGCCAAACCCAAAAAATTAAAGTCAACAGAAAGGACCACCAAAAAGATGTTTAAATGGTCTTTCAACATCAATTGTTATAAGATGTAGGTGATTCCTACCGTTAAAGAGATCATAGATTGAAGTTCCATAAGCCCAAAAGATGATGTTTTACTGATATTTAAATCCTCGGATCTGATGACTACAATATCAAACGTTATTTTTCATTTTAATGATTGATATTAAAGTTCATGAATCTTCTATGCATGATACTTTAGACTGAGATAGTGAGATATCACTACAAAAAATAAGACTATTAGCGGCAGTTTATTAATAAAAAAAATGCCGCCAATTCTCTTGTCGCTAATAGTCTTAATAGTTTTTTTGTTAATAGCGGCAGCTTTTTACTGTAAAAAGCTGCCGCTAATAGTCTTATTTTTTGTAGTGTATGCCAATTATAGCTAGATTATCAGTGGGATAATAAATTGGTCACAAATGTGCACCACATAAAATAATAATATATTATATCTCAATGGCACTACGAAAAATAAGACTATTGGTGGCAATTTTTTATAACTATTAACAAAAAAGCTATTAAATATATTAGCGACAAGGGTATTAATGGCAGTTTTTGTTAATAGCAGCAGTTTCTGACTGCCGCTAATAGTCTTATTTTTTGTAGTGTGGTGTGAGATAAAAAATTTAATAGCAATAAATTTAGATCATTTAAACACCATTTTCGAGTTTAATTGTTGCTCAGAGACATTAAGGCTATAGTTTATAGCGGGCAACGTGTGCACAATACCCACTAGAGGGTTTTTGGCGCATGACAGTGGATTTTTGCATTTTGAAGAGCTCTACTATGATGGGAATTTTGAATTTTTCTCCATTTTTCATATGGATTTTATTATTTGACACTTAGGGTTACGTCTGTTTTGAAAATTATTTTGGAGACCAAAATTCTTTGAAAAGAAAATTTCTACCCTTCTACAAAACATTTTTGAAACTTATGAATACTAGATCTTGATTTTGAAACAAAATTTTTTTCTTGTTTTCATCTATTTTGCGGATCCAAGTCGATGGTTGTTGGTTCATTGTAAAAAGTGTTATGAGAGGATGGATCTGGATCAGTTCGTTGTTTACGAAGGTGCAAAAAATTTGTTGTAGAGGATTCTTCAGTATTAGGATTCCATCTTACTTAGTAACTATGACTGCGTATGGTATAGCTTTCTGTTAGCCCCTGTCACAGCAATGTTCACTTACTGTAGTTGGTTCCCATTCTCTTTTATAACTCCCTATAAAGAAGGATTTACCTGCTCTAGGAGCAACCTCCCTGCTCTCTACTAACTCCCTAGCAGAGCAAGTAAAATCTGCTCTGGCAAAGAGTGAGTAGAGAGGCGGGTAAAACTACTGAACAAGTAAATCTTGCATAAAATCTTGCTATGCAAGGAGTTATATTGATATAGTGACTAATGCATTGCATTCCTTTAGATGTTACTATCTTTGATGGAACATTTACGCGACTTCATTTAACAGTTTTAAATCTGTACATGTTTAGGACAACTGTATCAAGACTTGGTAAGTCCCTATTGAAAACATTCTTCACTTGCATATTAGTCATTTAGTGAAGTCTATATATTCTAAGCAAGGTATTTAACTCGGTATCAGTATCGGTATTCTTAGCCATTTTGTTAAAAGTTTCTTTTTTTTAATGTAATTTTAATAAAAATTATATTTTATAATATAAATTAGTTTAAATTTATATTCACGGCCTAATCGATATATATATATATATATATATATATATATATATATATATATATATATATATATATCTTATTGTTGTAGTGTAATTTAGGTTGTATGTACGTAAATTAAACTAATTTTGTCTTACTGGCTTAATCGAGATGCATTTTCTTATCTTGGTTTTTATATATAATAAGTGTTGTATGTGAGATATTCATACTCTAAAACGTTTTATGAAAACGATTATTTTACAAACATTTCAGTTGGGTATTAGTAGGCCATTTCAAAAGTAATAGCCATTAAATAAAAATGAAAAAACCTCCATCAAATTTGTTCAGCCTCATCTCGATTGGTTGCCTGTAAAATTTGAGAGAAATCTGAACAAGAGACATAAATTTATGCTTAGAAAACGTTTTTACGATCATAGCACAACCACCCATTAAATTGATTTTGAGGATTTTCTGAGAGGAACTTACGAACGAAGGGTTATGATCTTTTATAAAAAGGCCAAGAATATGAGTAACTTAAGAACGCATATGGGAAAAGGCAGGAATCTAAGTCTGTTAAAAATCTGCAGGAATCTGAGTGTTCAAGAATCTGAGCTTTTCTGGGAAAAAGTAAGAAACACCTAAACGAGGCCTACGAGAGTAAATAAAATCTGCTTTGACAAAGAGTGGGTAGAGAGGAAGGTAGATTTGCTGAACAGATAACTCCTGTATAAAATCCTGTATAATATAGGCGGCTAAAACAGGTAGCAGGATATCAACAAAGAGGATGAAAACCTATTAAAGTTGGTGAACTCTGCTATGACAGGGAGTAGCAGAGAGCTATGTTATACGCAACCTATATATCTCTTGTTTATTTCATATATTGGACTTGTTTAATTGTTTCTTTAGACTAGGTCTTGTCATTGAAGATGCCCTCTAAAGTGTTTTACCATGTCAAAATTTATGTCAAAATTTATGTCAATTGATTTTTGATTTTGTGTGATTGATCGATTAAAGGCTGAGGAAGAATTTGAGCGGTAACGCTTTTTTTTTCCGGTTATATTGTAACATATCTTGTTGGGTCAGGTCAATGGGATCTAACACCATTTTTTGCCCAACCCCGATCCAACCTTACCTTTTAGTTGAAAGTCGAATCAGATGCCTCATGCCCAACTTGATTTTAAGAAGTGCTTGACCCGCTAAAAACTCAGGGCCAGCGAGTCAAGCATCGGGTTGACTCAAACGACCAAGTTTCAGTTGACCCAAACTGTCAATAGCCCTAATATTTCATTTGAGGGTAATGAACAGCAAGCATCATAATATAATTAGGGGCGCATGACTGAACATGAAACCAATATACAAAATAATAATCATTTTATACCCTTTTAAAAATAATAGCTTTATAGAGTTTTATGAAAAAAAATTACTGAAAAAGTTATCTCAAAAACATACCTTCTATTTATTTATTACATATTTACCTATAATTTAAGTCTTATTAAGCTTTAATATAGGGATAATCTAATCATATGCTAAATAAGATAGATAGCCATTTAGGTAAAATATTTTATAAAACTTCCTTCTTTGATAAAATGTTTGAAATTGACATTATCTTCGAAAAGAGAGTTATTAGGATAAATTTACCTATAACTAGACAAATTTACCACCTAATATATGAGTAATTAGGTGGGTGGCCTATGTAACACCTATCGTATATACTGTCATATTGATGAGGTGTAGGCATGCATCAAAAAAAGAGATTACCTAGATCAAATCAGACGAAAGATTATAATGAAGAGACGTCAAACAACCGACCAACAACGAACTGCTTATGTGGTGCGATGCAAGTGGCTGGCCCGACTTGCATTACCGGGATCCCTGCATTTGCATTGCGCCACATAAGCAGTCCATTGAATGGTCTGCTCTCTGTGATCTGCCATATATCAGTGTCTTTTGAACCATCCAATAAGAGAACTTCCATTCAATTTACAAGGACCACTTTTAACTTTCCATTTATTAGATCCCGATCAAGTGATATAGAAGAAGACTTTTAAGTTGAATCTCATCTTCATGAAACTATTTCCACAACTATTATAGTAATGTTAGAGATGTCAACCATGTGTGCAAGATTAATAACCTGTGCACAACAGGCGGTGCATGAGGCCATGCAGCAATTTCTAACTTCTAGGACATAAACTTGAATAAAGGGAGCCATTATTTACACTCGGAAAGTTGACCCTTGCACCGAAATTAAATGAAAGACTCGTAAGTTTGGCGACCTTTGCTATGTAAAAACACCATCTAACCGCTTGATTTGAAGGCCATAATTTAAAGATATAAGCTGCAAAAGATTAGAACAAAATATAATCTTCATCATGTGATTAAATGTGGTCAAAGATTATTATCTGATTGAACAGTTGACTATAATAGATCATATGACAAGTACTATGTTTGCTCCAATCTTATGCATTAGAAATCTATAAATCATAAACTTCAAATCAGATGGCCCATATTAAGTTTTTATATGTCACATGCTCCTTAAATAACAAATCTTTCTTTAAATTTAGTGCAAGAGCCAACTTTCCGAGTGGCAATGAATAAATAGTTAAATAGAGAGTTTGACCATAATCCCACATCGAGTAGAAGCAATTAGTTGAATGAGAGGTTGGTATTACAAGTACGCAATAGGGGTTACGAAGAAAAGTATCTTTGCGCTTGGGGCAATGACGCAGCTAGTGAGGTTATAACCGAGGCGCGTCAATTGCTGGTTGAAAACTATTTCCAAACCCCCTCTTTGGTCTTGGCTTGTCCTTGGCCTCAGAGAATTTCTGAAAGGGCTCCCTCTAAAAGGGTAAAGCCCTCCTAATTATATATTCCAAAATTTTAAATTATTCTTTCTTTTATGGGAACATGATCTTACCCCATTTGATCAACCATTTGGTATATCATAGCTTTTATGGCCACATGATTAATCCACTTCAAGGTCCGAGTCACTTTGCTTGGGTCCCATCCGATACATGTGGGTATTTGTTGAAGTTTCGTCGCACATTTATCTCCTCTTATATGATCATGGCCCCTCTCATAGCCTCCTCCTCCTCATAAGATCATGGGTCTCTCTCATAGTCAATTGGTTTTGAGATTGCTACTCTAATTTATCATGGTATTATAATCGGCTTTTCTCCACTCTACGTCACCTAATTTAATTCTCTATGTAATTTGGCTTAGCTTGGCCAACACTCGTTGGGCCCCTAATTTATCAATATCGACTCAGATGGTGTCAAACCCCATACATATCGGCCGATATTTAAAACCATAGTTACACGTCCCAGAGATGGATGAGAAGGGAGGGAGGCTGATGCTAAGTCTAAAGCATGCTGTAAAAAACGTCAAATCCCTTGTATGAGTTCTTACAAATGCACATTTTATAAAAGGGAAAATGGCTCCTAACCATTTGAACATCAAATAGTGTTTAAACAATGTTACACTATTAAAATCTCACTTTTTATCTTACACCATTGAAGTGTGATTTATCATTATTCCATGACATCTATTGATCAATCTAAATTTCCCAAGTGACAATCTATCATTAGAATATGTCTCAGCCCAATGAAACATATTGATAAGTGGCAGTGAATCATCCGATTGATTATCTTTAATATCAGCTATATTATAACTAAAAACAACGGTAGATATTATAGTTGACAGATTGGATGGTTCAAATCTCGGAAAAATACCATTTTTGGACCTCTTGCACTCAAATCTATGATCTATAATTTTGATGGTTCGGATCATCAGTGTAAGATCATTTATGGTGTAAGATCATTTAGGCACCATCCCTTTATAAAACACTTATTTTCATCTTGCTGCCTGACAGAATTTGATCTACATTTCTATTTTTCAATCTGTCTGCCTTTCACATCTTGTACCAGTTGAAATAGCGTTACTCCTCACTCATATGGATATTGTAGTGCCCATGGTTTCCAATCTGTTAAGACATAAAACAAAACATAAACCACACTAAACAATAGTTATTTCTAATCCTAAATTAAGAGATCAACTCTCTGGGCCACCAACGGATCCCATGAAAATCTGACTTTTATCAGATTTCAAGGCCTCTTTAATCCTTTACAGTCATTTTTTTCATGGAATTCGGTGGCTAGGAGCCAGTTCACCTAAGATTAAAGCATTGTTTGCCCATTAATGGTAAAGAGAAATGGTTGTATAAGGGGAATGGCCAGGTCCTACTAAGTATAATCGGATTTCCAAGGGCAGCGGATGGGTAGGACTGGAAATCCGGTTCTGCATTGTAGGACATGACCATTCCCCGGTTGTATAATATTAATAGGCTGGCCAAGTCATTTTGTTGACTTTCTTTTCTTGGTACCTTTAATCCAAGGCTATTCATTTTCAACCCAGGTTTCATGTGCTTAAACCGTTAGACTGCTTCAAATTAGACGGTGGAGATCATTTCTCGCCTTAATCTTTGACACAATAGATCTTGAGATCATGATTTTACCATGAAACAGTCTGATTTTGATTCTAGGTGGCACACATCATGAAATGACATCAATGAACCACATTTTATATACACCGATGATTGTGTTCACCTTTTGGGATGTGCGCAATGTGGATCAAAATCTGACCGGCTGATGGTAGGCCCATGGTCTCAGGATCTTTTTTGTCGATGAAATGGAGTATAATGATATCCATCGCCTGATTCAAAGCAGTCAACGGTTTATGCACATGAAACCCGACATGACAAGGAAGAATCTTTGGTTTGTAAATAAAGGTACCCTTCTTTTTAGGGCAGGAGTAAATATAAACAAAATGAAAACTCCTATTCTTTTAAGCATGGAGGGATTGGGGGTTTTGGTACTTTTAATGTTACCCGCATCAAACTGTATCAACAGATGAGACCCTCAATTGGAACACATTCTTGACCAATCCACTCAGGCCAAGTAATCAGACATCATGTGAAATTGACTTAGCCCAAAATACACCCATCAGCTGATCATTAGTATCCAATCGAATTCAGGACCTCACACAACCAAACAAAATGGTTATAAACCTTTGATGGGCATTTAGTTTGGGATCATTAGGTATACATGATAATTTGCCACTTGGACAATTTAGATTGATCAAAATGTAGCAATAGGAAGATATAGATTGATGATGCAGGTAGTATAGCTATATCAATATCATGAAATCACTTCTCAAACCAAAAAAAAAATTGATAATACCTGAGCATTTAGTCTTTGCTGATTAATTTCTTGACCCCTAGCCTTACTCGCTACTGAATTTGGGGATAGATACATCCTCTGCATCAAGTATACCATAAATCAAGCATGGCAAAAAGGATTAATGGGCCATGTAACATGTATTTTTGAGCTATTCAAATCATCAAGATGGTAGCTCATACATTGAACCGAAGTGAGCCCAAAAATCATATCATTGGGGCTCTGAACCAAGGATGAAAGTGTCGGTTTCGTTTTCGGTTTCGTGACTAGCCGAAACTGAAATTTTAGAATTTCAGCCGACACTTTCATGATGGGCCAGAATTTCGGTCCCAATATATATATATATATATTTGTAAAAAACCAAAAAATTGGTTTGTTTGAAAAAAAATTAAAATGGGGTACTTGTATTTACAATCCACGATTCTTCTCAACCCGAGTTTTATAGACTTAGTGTTGACTTCTTTGACTTAAATGATAGAGAGTAGTTTGCCTAATTTTCGACACGACAGATCTTGACATCATAGGCCTACCATTAGACGATCTGATTTATATTTCACGTGACACACATAAAAAAAATGAGGATGATCATGAGCGTATACCAAACATGATTCTCCGGATCACTTTTCAGGAGTTGTGCCATTTAAAATAAGCCCAAATCTGACCATGTGAAATCAAACTCCGATAGAGTTTAGCCTACAATATCGCTCTCCCATATAAAGAGTTTAGCCGATAATAACAAGACTGCAAGAGTTTAGCCTACAATTCCGCTCCCCATATAAAGTGCCCAATAATAGCAACAAATAGTTTAGCAAGAGCTTAGCGGCCAAACTTTAGCCAATTTCGCACCCCACTACCAATTTTGCCCCCACTACCAAAATAGACACCAAAATATCAACATAGCAAATTATCGACCGATAATTTGCTAAGTCGATATTATGCCCAAAATTTTGGGGATTTCATTTCGGTTGGGTCCGAAACTGATTCGTTTCGGCCGAAATCTTGGAAAATCAGCCAAGAAATAGAGACTTAAGGGATCTGGTTGCGATAAATTGGGATAGGGGGGATTTTTTCAGGAAATTGGCCTTACAGTTTTTGTGTTTAAATAACACCTTGAGTTAGTGATATGTTAAATGTTGTCTCTAAAAATGCAAAGTACACTTATCACCATAGTGACCAATTTCGTTTTCGGTAATTTTTTAGTGGGGGGTCCTTTCGGTACATTCCAGATTAATTTCGGGGATCAAAAATATATAAAATAATATATTTAAGCAATTGTGCTAAGCAGTGAAGCTCAAACATAAAGCTAGAAGGCATATAGAAAAAGTGCATTTTTTTCCTAACTAGCTTTAGTCCCACATCGTTGGGGAGAGAAATCTGGACACTCCAGCCCCTCTATATAATAGGTTCTTGCTTGCAACTTTATACTTAAACAATCCACAACCGTATGGTGACTAGTGAGCAAAGAGCCAATTTGCTTGTACCATTTATTAGTAAATTACTAATAAAAAAAATAAAAAAAATAAAAAAATTTGAAAATTTCGAAATTAGCCTAAATTAACGAAATTTCGGCGAAAAAACTGAAATTTCTGAAATTTTCGAAAAGTGCCAAAATATCTTCGAAAGCTTCGTTTGATCCTTATTTCGGCATTTTTCGCAAAATTTCGGCAAAATTTGTCACTATGCTTATCACCTGTGTTACTTTTTTTTTTTTTGATGACATTAGAATTTAGAAATACTTAGACATTGCTTTGTTAGAGATGGCAGGTGTTATTTAAACACAAATTTGTAAATTAGGAATTAAACACATTTTTTTTTTTTAGATAATTACCAGAGAAATTCAAAGGGATACAATAAAATAATCTTCAGTATGAGCAAGAGACTCATTCAAGGACAACCCTTAGAGCAGGGGCCCAACTCAACAGATAGCAAAAACTGTAAAATAAAGGACTGAAAAACTCCCCAGCGGAGCCATAGGATCCTTAGCCCATAGTAAGCAAACTCATGGAAATTTCTACATACTACACTCCAATTGCGGAGACCGTCTGAAATGGAGTAGTCACCTAACATATTGAAACTCTTGGCCCAAATAAGAGACTTTCTTTTTATTCTGTTTGTCAGGTCCGTTGAAGATTCTTGTTTTCAAAAACTCTTGTTTCTCTCCTTCCAAATGAGAGATGTAGCAACAAACATAGATAGATTCCAGAAATCCTTTTCTCTCTGATTAGTGTCCCATAATTGCCAAGCTCCGAGAAAAGAGCAGAGAGACTTAGGGATAATCCAACTTCGATCGAACCATCTAAGAATATGATTTCATACCTGAGAAGAGAATTGGCAATGGAGAAACAGATGATTGTTATTCTCCTCATGACGGTCGCACAAAACACATCTATTGGCAAGCTGGAAGCCTCTACGTTGAAGATTTTTCACAGTGAGAATTTTGTCCAGAACTGCTAACCAGACGAACAATAAAATCCTATTCGGAGCTGAGGCTTTCCAAATCCAGAGCCACGAAAGATTAGGCGCAACTTCCGACGCGAGGAGCTTATACATAGAGTGAACGGAGAAGCTTTTTCCTTTGTCGAGTTTCCAAACTATCCTGTCTTCGGAGTGAGGCCTTAAGCATTTAACCTTTGCGAGCTCTACCAACAATTCAATTAACTCTTTGATCCCATGATCGTATAATCTTCTCCGAACCTCTAAATTCTAAGAAATTTTATCATCCGGACCACGAATAGTAGCTTGCCTGATAGATAATTCTTTGCTAGTAGACAGATCAAATATTACTTTGAACCTGTCAGCGAATGGTGCATTTCCGATCCAAACGTCCTTCCAAAACGAGGTATTCGCCCCATCATCAATGGCTACAGCGGCCCCAACTCTAAAGATAGGTTTGAGATTGGATATAGTTCTCCAAGTCCCTGACCCGTTGTTAGTAGCGCAACCATTAATATCCCATAGACTTCCCTCGCTCCCATATTTCGACAATAAGATTTGACACCAAAGGTTATCGACTTCTACCGAGGCTCTCCAAATTCATTTGACCAGTAACACAATATTAAAGTCTTTAATATTGGTAACTCCCATTCCGCCTTCCTCCTTGTTCCTGCAAAGAAGTCGCCAATCCGTGAGGTGGATTTTACCTTTGTCATCCATACCTTGCCACAAAAAATCTCTATGAAATTTTTCGATTTTCCATCTTACCCAAGCAGGACAACGGAATAAAGACATGAAAAACACCGGTAGCGAAAGATAAGCATTTTCCTTTCCATCCTTTGAGTCTCTTAGCAATTCTGTCAATGAGAGGCTGCCACATGGACTTGGCTAGGGAATATGGACCAATCGGGAGTCCGAGATATAAAAAGTGAAAGGAACCAGCCGAACTGCCGAACCATCTAGCAAGGGCTTCTACGTGCTCCTGATTAGTTGATACTCCCATTAATCTGAATTTAGGAAGATTGACTTTGATTGCAGAAATAGCATGGAAAACAATAAGCATGTTCTTTACATTACAAAGTGCCTCTGCTCCCTCGTCAATAAAATGATCATATCATCCGCGCATTAAAGATACGAAATCTCAACGCCATTGCTTGCTGGTTTGAATCCTTTAAAGAATCCAACTCCTACTGCCCTTCGGAGAAGAGAGTGCAGGCCTTCCGCCACAATAAGGAATAAGAAAGGGGAAAGCGGATCACCCTGCCTCAGACCCTTCTCTGTCTTACAAAAACCTTCAACAAAGCCATTGATCAGAACTGACATCCACACCGTAGATACACAACCCTTAATCCAATGAATCCATTTTTCGCCAAAACCCATTCGCTGCATCATGAAGAACAGGTATCCCCAATCCACCTTGTCATATGCCTTTTCGAAGTCAACTTTTAGAATTAGACCCTGCTCTTTTTTCTTGTGTAGGCTGTGAATGCATTCTTGAGCAACTAGTACGCTATCAATGAGTTGTCTGCCTTGGAGAAAAGCAGACTAATAAGGAGAAATGAGATAGGGAAGTACTTTCTTCACCTGGTTGGAGAGAACCTTCGATATGATCTTCTAAAGACCATTTATTAAGCTGATAGGACAAAACGATCCGATATCCTCGACTCCTTCATGCTTAGGAATAATAGCAATGAAGGTGGCATTCATTGCCTTATTAATAATCCCCCTGTCATGAAATTCCTTCAAAACCTCTGTGACATTAGGTTTGATAAAATCCCAACATTTATGGAAAAAAGCCATCGAAAAACCATCCTGACCAGGGGCTTTGTCTCCCTTCATATCGAAGATAGCCCCTCTGATTTCATCTTCAGTGAAAATGGCCTCTAGAGATTCTGCCTTTGAATTGGGGAGGCGTTTAAACTCAACTCTATCCATCAACGGTCTAGGAAGCTCCTCATTCCTGAAACGATCCTGAAATTGGCGAACGAAAGCTGCCGAGATTTGATCATGTTCTGAATGAACCACCCCACCATCCTGTATCTTAATTAGAAAATTCCGTCTTCTTCTGTTCGAAGCCAGCCGCTGAAAATTTTTTGTGTTCCGGTCTCCATCTTTGATCCATCTATCCCTTGAATTCTTGCGCCAATATATCTCATCCTTGCGAAGGATAGCTTACAATTCTTCTTTCAACAATACTCTTATATTGCAGTCTGTGGCAGATAAAGGACTGTTTTCTTCCCTAGTATCCACATAAGTTTTAATGGTGAATGATGGGGAGATGACTTAAATGGCAAGATGGTGATACCTAAGGTTAGAAAGGGCATTTGGTAGGGGTGTATTCGGTTCGGTTTGATCAGTTTTGGACCAAAACCACAAACTAAATCGGTCCTAATCGGTTTTTAAATTTTCAAACCAAACCAAACCGTCCAACTCTTAAACCAAACCAACCCGATTCAATTTGGTTCAGTTAGGTTCGGTTGGTTTCGGTTTTCCTATAAGTTCTACTTGCACATTAAAATCTTCTCAACCGATTTTCCTATAAGTTCTATTTTACCGCTTTAGGATTTAGGAATAGGCTAAAGACAAGGGTAGGCTTTATATAAAAATGTGCATTTTACTTAAATGTCCTTTAAAATTAATCAAAATTCCCGCTTGTATATATATATATATATATATATATATATATATATATATATATATATATAAACTACATTTGGTTTGGTTCGGTTTTGTTTCGGCTTGGGGAGGCTTGAAACCGACCCCAAATCAAACTTTTCAATTTTCCTTTTTTCCAAACCAAACCCAAACCGGTACTCGTCCAAACCGGACCAAACCGAGCAATTCGGTTCGGTTTGGTCCAAAAAATGCACAACCTTAGCATTTGGGTCCTAAAGAAGCAAACCCCAAGCTTTGGGATGATTGACAAGTCAAATCCCCAAATTAAAAATCAACCATTTAAAAAAAAAGATTTTTTTCAATTTTGAGAAGTTAGGGCTCGTGTTGGAGAAGAATCACCCTGTGTAAAAATATAATTTTTCTTATTTTTATTTTTATTCATGCCCAATGAATACATTGACTCGAGCTATCCCAAAACGATATATTATAATAGTCAATCGGAGTTTTCTATCAAAGGTTATGGCCATCGAAAGTTCGAGGGCCGAACAATATCATGAATCCGTGAAATACAATCTTTTGGGGTATCAGGCATCCGTAGGCTGACTTGTGGGCCCGGGTTAAGTCCAGTATGGGCCCAATGGGTTCAGTTTGGGTTCTATGGGTCTGGTTAAGGTTTCTAAGAGTCTAGGAAGGGTTCTAAGGGTCCGGGAAGAGTTTTAAAGGTTCGGGTTAATTTCTAAGAGTTTGGGAAGAATTTTCGGAAGGACGGAAGTATATCGTTCTCAAAGTATGGGTCAATCGAGCCTTGGGTCAATTTTGTGTGTCTACAGGACTACAATATCAATCATCATTTTTAGTTTTGAAGACTAATATTAAAGATCATCGATCGGAAGGTTCACATCCACTTATAGGTATATTTCTTTGGACTGATATATGTCCCAATGAAAAATTATGACTTGGACAATTTAGCTTGATCATAGATGTCTGCCACATGACATAATGATAAATCACACTTCAATGGTGTGAGATAAAAAACAAAATTTTAATGGTATAAGATCATTTAAACACCATTTTGATGTTTGAATGACAATAAAGAACTATTATTGGCATGTGATTTTATTATCACCTTTTGAATTCTATGATAGGTGTAATAAAACTTGACCATTTGATGATACACTCAAGATCTCAAGATCAATTGTGGGAAAGGTTTGGATGAAAAACAATCTCCATCTTCTAATTCAAAGTTGTCAATCCATGCCGACTAGTGCAAATGGAATGACGGTATTGAAAGATTTATATGATCATAAATCGAGAACGGTCTTTTTTTACTCGTCACTTGGTGAGTTAAAGATAGGGCAGCGGACACTAAATTTTGTGTATTGAATTTGAGCACCTTTGAGCACATTTTTTTAGTGGATATGCATCGAATTCAGTGCACGCTACCCTATCAGACTTTTTTATCCATCATTTGGTGGGTCAAAGATAGGGTATCGCACATCAAACCTGATGTATTGAATTTGAGCACCTTTGACCACATATTTACAGTGGATATGCATCGGATCATGCCCAAATTTTTTGAGGATACCTGATCATCCTTAGGAATGTTGCCGTGGCACGCAATCTATGGATGGGTGCCTTGAGGATCCCATACAAGATGAGCATGTTTGTCTAAAACCACAAAATTCATGTTTTCCTATAACCAGTAAAATTAGAATAATAAGATAAAACTGTCTGAACCTCAATCCAGCTCTTACATAACAATTTACACATGAGCAAGAGAAAGTTTTTCAAGTATTAATTCACCATCACCATCTTCATTACATCCTTTCCCATTTCAGGTTCGTTTTGCAAGTCTTATTTTTACACTCGTTTCTGATCAATACTAAGAGCACCGCAACTTCTCAATCCTCCATATCCCTTCTTATGGTTTCCCTTTAGGTCTTCAGTGATCTTCATCTTCTCTTGTGAGTTGGAGCGAAACCGATGATGCTTGTACCAATGATGGATCTAGTGACATTCACAAATATCAAGGACTATGAATCACCTCTCAAGCAAGGCTATAAAAATAATTTAATTCAAATGATTAAATTGTCAACCAGTTTCCTCAAAAAAGAAAAAAAAAAAAAATTGTCAAGAAGGGACAACCCACTTTAGAATCATAACCTTTTTAAAAAATTACCAGTTCCCAATCTTTATTGGAACATATCACTGATGGGGTATATGTAAGTCACTATCGTTTATCAAAGTGTATCACTTGATGTCAAGGAAATCATGTGAAGATTTGGTAGGCCAAAGATTATATAAAAAAAGTTTCGATCATGTGATTCAAAGATGTCAAATGCCTTTAAAATGAATAGATACCTTTAAATATTATTAGCCATTTAGAGTTTGACCACTTTGACTTAAGGAAGGGACTTGCTTTCAATGCAATCTCTGACCCACCATTTTTTTACATCGGGTCCTTCGCATCAAGTGACACTTGATGAAACATAGTACCACATGAACCTAATCTGTGACCCATTCCAATTTAGATTGGGAATGGTTCCATTACCCTATAACAGAGATAAAGTTTTTGAATCTCTCTTTGTTTAAACTGCATGACACTTTGAAACAGATTATATAAATCTGGAAACACTCATCCAAGTAATCTAAAATTTCAAATTCACAAATCGAAAAGCTCAAAAATACACTTTTAAAACTGTGTTGATAGATCTATGTGTGAAACCACGAAAGACAAATGTTGCACCCAGTGTACAAGCCTCTCCTTTTAGCTGGGTATTTGAGAGGTAGATGGTAAGCAGCCTTCCCCGTATTTTGGAGAGATGCTGATTCTCAGATTCGAACCTGCAACACATGGCTTTGGGCAGACAGCTAGCCCTTGCCTTCACACAAAGGTCCCGTCTATACCAAAAATCTGAGATTGATTCTTTCAATTTATGAGGTGCCTTTTAGGATCCTTTCAAAGCTGAATTCCTGGATCTCTGGACAACAAAAAACCTACGAAATTTAGCACGCTTGATATAGATGATGCCGCCTTTCACAACCAATTAATCAATGAGACGGTATAGGGTCATTGATTCTGTCTTCGTGGCACCATTTTTTGTTCCATGAGCTTCACATGCCATATAACTCAGATTCAGTCTCAAGATTGCATCAAAAAAATATCTCTACCATGTAATTAAGAGTCTACAAGTTCAGAAGAAAATAAATGACTAAAACGAGTGTGCATAATCACATGGTAGTAGCCATTCTTTTAGTGGGGTTTCTTAGGCTCTAAATCACAGAGTGTAGATAGTTTTTTGATGTAATCTTAGAATGAAACTAATATAAGTTATTTATATGACACCATGTGGTGCTAAAATGGTGTCATGCGTACAGAATCATTGACATGACCTGTTCACTCTCAAGAGTGAAGGAGTTGGTTACCTGTAAAAACCCTTAATTAAGCACCCCTAAGATATGGTATTAGGTCGCTGACCCAAACACCAAGAGCAGTGCACAAGCCAATCTTTCTCCACTAGATGCACATAAGTTTATGAGCAAGCTTATCAGACGATCGAGCGTAAAATAAATGAAGGATAAAAGTCTACTTTTGATTATTTGAATGCCCACAAATAGTTGTGCACATCTTGAGTCTTAGCCATTTTGGTTAAATGAGATTGACCCACGAGTGGTGGAGGCGTGGCATCAAAACTCGGTCGATACCGATAAATATCGCTTTCATCGAGAACCGATACTGATACCAACCCGAGACAGATATCGGGGTGGCCGGTATCAAGATCAATATCAGCATAGGGCTGATTCGGGTTAGTATCGGCTGATACTGACTAATATATATTTTTCGTTACTTCATCTGTTTTTTCAAAAAAAAAGTGAAAGAAAGGCTGATATGGTTTCAATGATATTATACCATATCCGTATATCGGCCGTGATATGGTTGGTTTCAATTGGTTCCCTATATGTGGCATGTGGCGCCATTTTGTCATCACATCATATCACATGGTTCACACAGTGCATCATATAGATCATATCCATCTTAAGATTGCATCAAAAAAGTATTTGTTCCATATAACTAAAAGCCTAAAGGCTCTACAAAATGACAGCTGCCGCTATTGTCCAAATCTCTTCAGGCCATTCATTTTCTAGCACTTTTCGCATCTTAATCCCTTAATAGAGATAGCTTTTCATGCTGTCTTAAGGCTAATCCAATCTATATGAAGGCCCTATGAGCCACATGGCACCAAGTGCTGCCAAAACCGTGCCACATGTATAGAATCAAAGACCAAATCGTTTTTTTGGAGCAAACAGGTTGGTTACTATTTACCAAGGTATCAGTATCGATATCAGGTATTGATCCATCTTAGACCAATACGTATCAGCCGATACGGATACAATATCATCGATACCAAATCAGTCTTTTTTTTGTCAAAAACAGAAAAACAAAGACAAAAAAAAAAACAAGATAATTGTATTGATTAGTATTGACAGATACTGACCTGTATCAGCCTGCTGGTATCAACATTGATAAGGATACCACCCCAATACTTGTGCCAGGGTGGTACCGATACCACCCTGGTACAAGTATTGGGGTAGTATCCTTATCAGTTCTCGACAAAATCGATACATATGGGTATCGGCCGAGTTTTAATACCATGCTACATACCAACTAAAACAGAAAATTAACAAAAGAGATATGGTGGTGAAACTTAAAAAACTCACCTTGTGTTGGCATAGCTTATGGAGGCCATATCAATCTTCTCTTGTTTGAGCTTGCCTCTTCCTCATCATCACCAACTTGAACAAAAGAATGGTTGGAGGAGAGTTTTGAGGTTCAAATCATCCGACTCCAATGCATCCCACCATTCCTTCTGTCCATTGATTTGTTTGAGAGATGGCGGTACGCTACTCGCGGAAAATGGAAGCTTCGTCAGCAGTGGACAATCCTCTACTTCTATAGTGTGGAGCAATTCACAAACCAACTCCTCCTTACAAATTCTATTTAACTTAGGCAAATATCCCAATCCCAGCTTTTTTAACCTTGGGAGTGTGATGCCTCTATTACTTTCTTTTTTATCGGTAATATAAGTATATTGAAAAACAGCAAGATGCTGAAAGGAACAATACATAGACACAAAGACCAAATAGGAATTATAAAAAATCAAAAAGAGACCAACAAACCGGAACCGCAGCTAGATCAGACTCCAAGCTCTTGACCCCAAGGCCGACCGCCGATCACCTCCCTAACCCGGTTCCCACTGCACACCCTCCTCCCTTGGAGTAGCGCATCCTCACTATAAAAATAAGGTCTTTTAGTGGCACTTGCTATTAAGGCAATTTTTTGTAGCGGCAATACTAATAGCGGCAGTTTTTAGTAGCGACAGGACTGATAGCAGCAATTTTTTGTTAAAAAAACTGCCGCTAATAATCTTATTTGTTGTAGTGCCTCTATAGACCCATAGGCACATGAGATCCTTAACTGACTTGAGGATCATCCCTACTGGTCTTCGCTTTCGATAAAAAATCCTCGCATTCCGTTCCAACCAGATGCTCCACATCACAACATATAGGCTAGACCGCCAGAACTCCCCCAGCTGTCCCTCCAAATTAATCGAGGACCAAGCTAAAAGATGTTGGTATGGGGAGAAGGGGACAACCCAGCTCATACCAAAGGATTTAAGCAGTATGCCCCACATCCTGCGTGCCACCCAACAATGAATGAAAAGGTGCGCTGCCGACTCTTCTTCCTGAAGGCACATCACGCACTGATTCGGCATAATTTTTCCCCTCCGGCATAGCTGATCTATTGTGAGCGTCTTCCCTAAGAACAACGTCCATGCAAAAAATTTAACCTTGGGGGGAATGAAATCCTTCCACAAACTTGCCCCTTTGGAATTTGATTAGAGGTCGAATAGTAATCATCCGAAAAAAGGATCTGACAGTGAAGATTCCGTCTTTAGTAGGAGACCAAACCCGAGAATCAAGTCTGTGAGGGTTCCTCCTCATAGTGTACAACACGGACATCAGCTGAGAGAAAGATGATGTCTCCTCTTCTTGAAGGCTTTGGCGAGTACCCACATCCCACAAAATACCCCCATCCACCTCCGAAAAGAAATCCGCAACCACCCCATTAGGATCTCTAACTATGCGATAAATATCTGGGAAGGATATTTTAAGAGGTCTACTCTCCACCCAACTATCTTCCCAATATCGAATTCGAGTGCCGTCACCCCAACTATATGTTATGCATCTAATGTACACCTCCCAATTACCACAAATACCTTTCCACCAATTAGAGAAACCCCTATTGACAGCGGTGTTAATTTCCCAACCAGTGTTCATCATCCCATATTTTTCGATCAACACCTTACACCATAGATTCTCCTTCTCCCGTTCCAATCCAGCCCGCCACAGCCATTTCCCCAGAAGAGCAATGGTCACCCCCTACAAACTCCGAATACCTAGCCCCGCGACAACTCATGGGGAGCTGGCATGTTTCCCAATTTACTAGATGGAACCGTCTATCAAGCCCCGAAGCTTCCCATAGGAAGTTGCGCTGAATTTGCTCGAGTCTATGGATAACTCTAACGGGACATTGAACATAGAAAAATAGAAAATGGGAAGGCTCGCAAGAACCGATTTCACCAAAACGAGACGACCCCCACTGCTGAGCAATGTCCCTTTCCACGAGGATAACCTTCTCTCAAACCTTTGGATAATCGGTTCCCATTCCCTGACCGAGGGCTTTCGGATCCCAAGAGGCAGCCCTAGATATGGGATAGGTAAAGGTACCACCCCACAATTAACTGTATCTGCAAGCTCAGCCAGCAACTGATCTCCAATCCCCACCCCTGTAATCGTAGACTTGTGTAGGTTTATCCGTTGGCCCGATACCGCCTTGTATATGGAAAGGACCTCTACCAAGGACTTAAATTCACCCACTTTAACTTTTCCAAAGAGGATGGTGTCATCCGCATATTGGAGATGCAAAATGGCCTGACCAGCCGAGCCCACCCAAATACCGGAAATCATCTGCCTCTGAGTAGCACTCGAAATAAGACCAGCAAGCGCTTCGCCCATGATATTAAAGAGAGAAGGGGATAGGGGGTCGCCCTGTTGAATACCACGCGAGCTTTTGAAGTATCCCCCTGGGGACCCATTAATCAAAATCGAGAACCATACCGACGTCTAACAGGCTCGCATCCACCCCCTCCACCTCGACCTGAAGCCAAATCTCCCGAGCATATAGTCTAAGCATTTCCAATCCACTCGATCATAGGCCTTCTCCATATCCACCTTCCAAATGGCAATAGGGTATCGAGCATAATGGGCGGAGTGTACCACTTCTTGGGCCACTGCCACAAGGTCCACCAATTGTCTCCCTTGAATAAAGACCCCTTGATTCGCCGAAATAATCTTGCTCATAAGAGGCTTGAATCGGTTAGCCAACACTTTAGAAATGATTTTATATAGGCAATTCAGTAAGCAGATCGGACGGAAATCCGCCAGGTTCTCAGCACCATCTTTTTTAGGGATGAGGGTAATAAAGGTTGAATTCAAACATCGACCGATAAAGCTAGATGTGTGGAACTCATTAAAAACTGCCATGATTTCAGCTTTAAGAAGATTCCAAAAATGCCGATAAAACTCCAAAGTGAAGCCGTCGGGCCCTGGAGACTTATTTTTTCCACCGTATTTGATGGCCCGCCAAACCTCCTCATCTCTGAAAGGACCTTTGATCTCAGCCGTTTCTCCTTTCGAAATGGTCTGGAACAACAAGCCATCAAGAGTCGGACGATCAAACCCCTCATCAGAGTAGAGGTTTTGATAAAAGCTGACAACTTGAGATCTGACCTGATCTGGATCAGAGAAGGACACACCCTCCACCGATACCCGACTTAAGAAGTTTATTTAGCTCCTAGAGTTGGCTACTGCATGAAAGAATTTTGTATTTTGATCTCCCGCTTTTAGCCACTGAACCTTAGCTTTTTGCCTCCAGCATACTTCCTCAGCAAAACATTTATCATGGAACGCCATTCTTTTCATCACTCTTTCTCCTCTTTCGGTATCCATCAGATTCCTATGTTCCTCAATATCGTCTAGATCTTTTAGTCGACTGAGCAACGCCTCTTTTTCTATGTGAACCAGACCATACACTTCGCGGTTCCAAGTTTTTATCCGCTCTTTGAGCCATTTCAGCTTCAAGATAAATTTGATAGCAGCCGTCCCCTCTGGTGAAATCTCATTCCACCACCTAGCTACAGCAGCCCTGAAACCTTTATCAAGAAGCCACATATTTTCAAACCGGAATGGGGACAGTCCCTTTCCCTGTGCATCACACTGTAGGAGAATAGGTCGATGGTCTGACACAGCTCTAGCGAGGCCCTGTACATTTGCATCGGGGAACATGTCAAGCCAGTCGGAGGAACAAAGAAATCTGTCAAAGCGGCTCAGCGACGACACCTCTTGCAAGCTAGACCAAGTGAAGTTAGACCCCGAGAGCGGCAAGTCGATCAGTTCCCAATCTGAGATGAAGGAATTGAAATCTCGCATAATGGTTGAATCCACAGGTCCGCCTTGTTTCTCATGGGGCCACCTGATTGCATTAAAATCACCCCCGAAGAAAATCGGAAAGTCCCATCGAGCTGCGATAGCAGCCATCTCAAACCAGTAATCCCTCCAATACCTAGCATCCGAGGGTCCATAGATGCCCAAAAATGTCCACAATCTTCCTGTATCCCTGCTCCGAAGTACCACTGAGGCTGAGAATAGACCCACTTCTTCGTCTACTTTCTCAAAAAGCATTTGGTTCCAGGCTATTAGGATCCCTCCCGACACTCCGACTGAGTCGACCCCAACCCATCCCCAACGGTTTCCTCCCAGTACTAATGTGACTGTGGTAGAGTCACAACATCCCCATTTTGTTTCTTGACGCGTAATAACCGCCAGATTAGCCATGGCAATGACCTTCTTCACATCAGCCCTCTTAGTGACAGCGTTGATACCCCTCACATTCCATGAGAAGATCCGCATTTGGAAACCGACTTAGGCCCATCCCATGAGATATTGGGGACGCTACACCCCCCAGATCCCCTCCCATCCGACATTCCCCAATGTAATCTGGCAGACTTCACTTATCTCTCCTCTTACTAATATCTCCTCCATCTCCTCACAATAGCTAACTTGAATCTCTTCAAGGTTTTGGAAATTGTAAAATAAACCAAACAAAGATAGGTTCTTACAAATATTGCATTCAATAAGTTTCAAAACCTTCAAGTGGGGTGGACAAAGACATTTTTTCAACTCAGGACAACACTCAACATTTAAGGTTTGCAAAGTGTTGCAAGTCAATATGCCCCTATATATTCTCTTCAACTTAGGTAATTTAGACAACAACATCTCCCTTAACTTCGGCAATGTGATTTCTTCGTCCTCAGTATCTTCTAGCCCCGCTTCTCCGCCTACTATCTCTTCCATCAGTTTGCAGTTTGAAATATTAATCACCTTGAGGTTTGGTAAGTGTTGAAATAATTCAAGAGGTAATAAACTGTTCATCTTATGACATTTGTTGATAACCAATTCTTTGAGGCTTGTTAGGGTGCCAATCGGCATGACTCCTTTGCATATAGTCCTTAAACTCCGTAGATTGTCAAGGTTCAATATCTCTAAGCATGATAAGGTATTGCCTACCTCTATATCGAAGAATTCGATGCTATCACAATTTCTGATGTACAAGGCCTTTAAGCCCTTCAAATTCGATAATTCTGTCAACCTAGTGAAGCAATTTTCCATTTGGAAACATTGAGTGTCGTCGGGGAACACAAGGGAGGTCCCTTGGGAAGAAATATTGCAGCCTCCAATATTTACTCTTTTAAGCCATGTAGAGGCAACATTTTTGCTAAGAAACCCTACAACAAAATGGAAACTTTTTAATGATTTCCAGTGCCTAGAATGAACATAGTTGATCATTCCCTGCAAGTCTTCAAGAAGGAAGAGCTTTGAAAAGACGCCAGTAGGAACTGTTTCAAGATCTCTCGTGGCAGAAATGTCAATGTAGCTCAATTTAAATGCTTCTTCTATTCCTTCCGGAAGTTCATTAATCCTCGATGAATTGAGTCTTAACACTCTTAGGTCCTTTAGTTTGGCTAGTGAAGATACCTTCCTTAATTGAAAACAACTGTTATGATCTGAATTTTATGTCTTTGATACACCTAAAATATGTGTATGTTCTTAATATCGTATTCACTGCATACCTTGACTTTTCAAAATGTTTTATCTAAAAAATACATGTTTTGATTTTTCAAGCTCTTATATTTATTTTCGTCATTAATGGACACAAGTTATGTAGTAGCCTACTGGTTAAAAGCTTTAAGTTTTAAATAAAAGGTCTAGGGATCAAACCTTATTATGTGTGTTCTAAACCTCTATTTTAGATTTTGAGGTAAAAGCCTATACACTCTTCCTTGGTGCGTTAGCTTAATACCGAATAATCTCTAAAATGTTATAAATAAGTGTCTTACGGAGAACCCTAAATTATAATCTCATTTAGAGTTATTCTTAAGAATAGAGCCATCAGAAACCCTAGAGACCTTAGAGAAGAAATTCTATATATATCTTCCTAGAACCCTTCTTTTGAAAGATCGGCGAGATGTTGACATATATTCTCAAGCGGTCTTCGCCTCTGCTAGAATCATCATCATATTGGGATCTTAATCTAATCGTGGTGGTACGATTGATCTAGGTATGGAGAAATCATACTTTCCATTGAACTTTAAATATTAATTTTTAAATAGATTTTTATGTAAATTAATATTTTTATTTCATATTTAATGATGGAATGATTAAATGAATGCATGCTATGATTAATGATTTTTAATGTTAATAATGTTAGGCTAAAAAGAAGTCAGATTAAATTCTACCATGTGATTTGATGTATTTTAAGGCGTGCTCACGGATTGGGATCAATCGATTGATTTTCGGAAATCAATCGATTGAGTCTAAGATAAATATAATGGTTTGAGAATGCACGGATTGAAGTCAATCGATTGATTCTGTAAAATCAATCGATTGAGTTTGAAGTGGAATGCTTTAATTACTCATTGACAGAAATCAATAGTTTGATTTTGGAAAATCAATAGATTGATTTCGGGGAAAATCAATAGATTGAGTTTAAAGTGGAATGCCTTAATTACCCTCTGACAAAAATCAATAGATTGATTTTGGGAAAATCAATAGATTGATTATGTGAAATCAATCAATTGATTTAGGAAAATCAATAGATTGAGTTGGAAAATCAATAGATTGATTTTGGGAAAATCAATAGATTGACTCAGGAGAATCAATAGATTGATTCTAGAAAAATTGACCAATTGAATCTAAGTAGATAAATGTTTTAAATACTCACAGAACGAGATTAATCGATCGATTATGAGCAATCAGATTTTGCATTCAATTAGTTTCACAAAAAGGTGTGATTAAATGTTAATATTTATATGCCATATTTATATTCATATGCTCTTCAGTGCTACATGCCATGATTATATTGCACACACTTTAATGTTCCATGCCTTGATTGTATTCATATGCATCCCAATCTCTTATGATGATTTATATAATGCACAAACAAGACACATAAAATACGAAATGATAAATAATGATTAATGAAACATTAGACTCAATATCTTATACATGATGGAGTCTAAGAAGGTATTAGACCCAATATTTTGTGCTTGATGGAGTTTAACTAAACATGACTAAGAATCATTAGACCCAACATCTTATATATGATGGAGTCTAAGAAGGTATTAGACCCAACATCTTGTGTAAGATGGAGTCTAACTAAACAAGAGTATGATGAGCATGATTAAACCCAACGTCTTGAGCGGGACGGAGTTTGATGTGCAATAAATGATATGATTGATTAGACCCAACGTCTTGAGCATAACGGAGTCTAACTAAATAAATGATAAGCATGATTACGACCCAACGTCTTGAGAGGGACAGAGTCTAACATGTATTAAATGACAAGAAAGATGAATTTAAAAGAAATGATGCATTCATATAACATTGATATCCATGTGTATGTTCAATTCATTTCAACTTATTGAGATTATACATGCCACATGCACACATACATGAAATATACCAAAATATTCATATGGTTATGATTGATATTTTATGCTTCAATGGATTGCATGTCTAGTCCATACAAGTGTAAACTTACACTCCTTGTTAATGTGGGTGACCAGATGAGACAGGTGTAGCCGATGACAACGTATGGGTCCATAGCGATGAGACGGCACGTGGTACTCAGGATACTGAACTGAATGGTGATGATGGCCTCATGGCCTAATTATCTATTTTCCTTTTTAGTTATTATTATTAGTTTTAAATAAATGAGACATTGATTAGTTAGTATTTATTAAGACTGTTTAAGCTTTTATCATGTTGGACTTGTTATTGGAATAAGAACATTATCGTGAGTTTTATTTGATTAATTAATGCTTTAAAGAAATTTTATCTTCCATTGTTTAAGGTGCTTTTATCGTCTTATTATGTTTCTATGGTTCACGATACGAAGGTACGACCTAAGATTTTACAATCAAGAGGTTGTGAGATCTCGGGTTGCTACAACAACTATTTAAGAACAACCCAGGGAGATTTTTCAACTCAGAAATTGATGAAGGCAAATACTCGATCCTAGTATTGGACAAATCGAGAACTCTAAGATTGTGCATTTGCTCAAAGAAATGATGCTCAATGTTCCTCAGGCAAAGGTTGCTTTTCAACAACAATGTTCAGAGTTTAGGGCATTTTGGTTGGCCAATATTTGGTTCTTCATTAACAAAATTCTCTCAAAACCTTCAATCCATTTCTCTGTTTTTGGGAAGTCCTTTAAGCTAACACCTGCCTTGACCATGAAACGATGACTCTCCTTCATATTGATCGCCATATCCCTAATTAGACCATGCATCTTAACATATTTGCCGTCGCTGCTAACACTTTCTAACATGCATGCATTTTAAAATTCTTTTAGAATAACATATCCCTTGTCTATCTCTGCTTCTCTTTTCTTCAAATCTTCTATCAAGCCCTCTACTAACCAATACTCTATCAGGTCTTCGCTAAGGATCTCAAAATCTTCACGATATAACTCACAATAAAGGAAGAACTCCCTTAGCCTGTCATTTCTAAGATGTTTATAACTAAATTGTAAACTTCCAAAGACATCATGATCCATCCCTTTGATCTCCTCCGTAGAATCTCTCAACTCATTCAATGCATTCCTCCATTCCCTAATATCATTCAATTCTCTCATGGCTCCACCAACTGTAATAATTGCTAGTGGCAAACAAGCACATTCTTGAGCGGCAAGCTTTGCAATTTCTTCTACTTCCGGAGAAAGTTTCACAAGATTTCCAACCTTATTTTTGAACAATTCCCATGCCTCGACACACATCTAATGACCGAGTAGTCAATACTACCTTGCAACCATTTTCTGGGTTAGGTGTAGGAATTCCTACTTTCTCCAACCGAAATCCAACCCATATATCATCTAATATGATAACAAACTTCTTCCGTAACAATCCTTGGAACAAACTGGCTGCCTTGCTTATTTCATCTTCATCTTCTGAGCGCTCAATTTCCAATATTTGCAATGTCATTTTGTAATTTCTCTAAGCTAAAATCTTTTGATACAGTGAACCGGATAATTTTATCAAAAAGATCTCCTTTTTCAACAAGCCAATTATTAATTTTCATCATGATGGTCATCTTGCCAATTCCGCCCATGCCATAGACACCGATCATTCCTATCTCAACATTAATCAAACACTCCCAAATTGTTTCTAAAGTTTTTTCAGTTGTTGTCCTACCCACTAAAGTAGTTGTGGGTATGATCATTCCAATAGTAGGCAATGGATCAACAAACAATGTACCCACAAACCGACCCTTCTCGTGAAGCTCAACTACTTCTCTGATCTTGCTTTCCGCAAGCTTGCTCAACCTTGTGCGTAACAAATAGTTCAGGAAACACCCTTGCTGAACTTGACCCCTCTATATCTCTTACCTCAGTAGTCATCTTCTCTACATTCTTTAACCAGACTTGTACCTTTGTCTTGGGCTTCTTTCCATGTTTGACCTCAGTTGTATCTAATTTCCTCTTTAAATCTTTCTTTCAGGCGCTTAGTTCTGTAAGAACCTGTTTGTCACACTCTACTGCAAAACCCGTGTAGATCTCCCTTAGGATATGTCTGTGCCAAGATGGATGTGTTCTACCTTGTTTGATCAAGGTTATCAGTCATATTATCTTTGACCTGCCCTTAAAATATGTGCTGAAAACCATCTACGACAGATATAGACATTTGCTTGTGTTGTGGGCTGTCTCTACCACATAGCCACCACCTCGGTGTGCCATGATACACACACGCTGACCTGTTGCCACCAATGTGGTCATATGGATCCTGACCTTGTGAGTGTCGAGACAATATTTTGGCAACTTAGGTTGTCTTTGGGAAAAAAGGTTTATTTTGTCTTTTTCCTAGGTTTTAGGGTTTTACTTGTTTTTAATATAAAAGTTCTTTTTGAAAAAATACAAAAAATCAAGTGACCTAAGATAACTTCTTCCTCTTTGAGAAAAACCCTAGGAACTTCATCTTCTTCAACCTTTGATACTATTTTGTGTGTGTGCAAAATATTTTAACTGAAAGGGTTCTATCCTTCTTCATCTTCACTTTACCTTGCTTTTGCTCAAGTGTTTTGAGTGTTGGTTATGCCTAGATTTAGAGTGTGTGATTGATAGCCTTGTGGGATTCAAGGTGGATCATTGTGTGTTCATCAACGAAAAAGAAAAGCATCCGAATCAGAAGCTATGGAGGCAACCTGTGATGGGAGGTCGATTTGCATTAGGGTTTGATAGGTGATGTGTAAATTAAGTTGTACTCGCAAGTGCACGAATCGTGATGTAGTCAGTGGGTGTAGAGTACGAGATCGTTCCCACAAGGATTGGTTAGAAAATTTAAAATCATAAATAGCAATTAACTAGAAGAATTTTCACAGATCTATCACAGTAACCAACAACCTAGAATTTTGAGAGCTTCTGATAAATGAGATAAATACTAACAGATAAATACTAACGGAATCTAAGAATTAAGCAATTAATGAAAGATAAGGATTGGGATGCTAAATCCTCCCATCATAGGTTTATCATTTACAGAATACCAATCTGTAGATTGAGATGTGAGATCTTTAACATATTTCTCAAAAGAAGCATTGCCCCATACACACGTGAGTTCTATAATATAGATCTGAGATCACGAAGATATATGATTAACATCCCATGAGTGTATGATTAACACTCACACCTCGGACAACATTTAGAATCCAATCTCTACGGTGATTTCCAAAGTACGATCTAAGATTAAGGAGATGTATGAATAACACCCCATGAGTGTGTGATTAACACTCACACCTCAGATAGTGATTGGAACTCATCACTGGGATAAAGTCACCTATCAATCCGAGATTAAGGAGATGTATGATTAACACCCCATGAGTGTGTGATTAATACTCACACCTCAGATGACAGTAAAACTTCACCCCGAGATGTGTATAATTATGATAAAATCATTATTGCAGATCTAACATCATAGGGCATGATTAGCTCCTAGATCTCAGACTGAAATAATGATTTCACCCTTTTCAATGAATATTAGGGTCTTAAAAAGTATCTGACATTTCAATCACACAGATTTATATTAATATAAATGAATACCTTGGATGGGGTTCATTAGATCCCCATCCTTAATGAAACTAGCCACACATAACTGAAATAAGTAATCAAATAAATGCAGAAGTTGAAAATGCCATTAAAATACCGTAAAGAATTATCCACAAAAATCCACGAAAGCTTTAATCCAAAGTATGTACACCTCCTTCTTGAAAGTGGACCCAAATCAGAAAAATTAAGACTTATCTTCTTCTCAAAATGAATATAAAAAAGATAGTTCAAGAAACTGGGACTCAATGCCCTTACACTTTGAAACGCAGAAAACTAAAAATAGAAGAATGCAGAAAAATGAAAACTCTCTCCCTAAACAGAACCCCCGGAATGAATATATCTCCGAAAATATATTCCCACTAATTGCCAAAACAGAAGCCCCTTTTTTTGCTCCTTGAATCCAAGATTTTGTTCCTTGAAAAGAGTACCGAGATTCGCGCGGCCAAACACAATTTCGAACTCAAATTCAAACTTGGTCGATTGATCGACTGAATATGGTCGATCAATCGACCAGATCAAATTTTGTTTTTTTAATTTCTAAGTCCTCCGGATTAGGTGGATCGATCGACCAAAAAGGGTCGATCGATCGACCTTCCCAGATTTTTGTGAACTCCAGCTAAACTTTGTATCAGACACCATCTTGGTATTTCAGCCATATCTTTCTATCCCAAAGTTGAATTGAGGCGATTCTTATGGCATTGGAAAGAAGACGACGAGCTCTTCAACTTTGGTGTTTTAACCATTTTGAGAATCCTGTGTTTTAAAGGTCAAAATTAAGCTCCAAGTTGGGATAAGTTCTGGATGATCCAAGGTAGCACGAATTTGACGTTATATTCTGAACTTTTGGGTTATTTCATGCTCAACACATCTCCAGGCCTGTAAGTCACTAAAACTATATAAAACATGTTAATTGGCTTTCATCGGATAGCTAAATATAGGTCTTTAGGGGTGAAATATCATCATATTTCACTGCACATCAATAGGGCATGTGCATTTGTCGAGATATCTTTCGAAACTCATTGTAATCTTTCTTTTCATAGTTGATTTGGTTTATGGACTTAGGTCCCATGGTTTTTTCCAGTGATTGGGTTTCCACGTATATCCCGTGTTGTGGATATTTGTTGGAGTTATATTGTGTAATCTCTAAATTAATTCGAAATAATCGAATAGCCCGATCATTTTCGTAGATCGACAGAACTTCAATTGGTATCAAAGCAGGTTCACTCTGTCTGATTCTTTTTGAATCGAGTGTCTATGGTTTATTCAGGAAATTCTGATTTACCTAGAGAGGGCATCTCCGCAACACCTCCTCCATTGTTTGATGGCCATAACTATACTTATTGGAAGGCTAGAATGAGGGCCTTTCTCAGATCCATGGACATCATGGTGTAGGCTGCTGTTGAGACTGGGTGGTCTCCACCTCAAGAAATGGTCAATTTAGATGGAATTGAGAAAATCACTATTAAACCCGCTCACCGTTATAGTGGTGAAGAAAAATAGGCTGCTAATGACAATTCTAGGGCCTTGTTTGCCATTTTTTGAGCTGTAATGGCTTCCGAGTTCAAGAGGATTTGTAATTGTGAGGTGGCAAGAGATGCCTGATTGATCCTCGAGACCACATTTGAAGGGACTCCACAAGTCAAGACTAACAAACTGCAAATGTTAACTACGCAATTTGAGAATTTTCGGATGGATGATGATGAGAAGTTTACTGACTTCTACACCAAGCTAAATGGTATTGGCAATGGATATTTTTCCCTTGGAGAGGAGATTCCACCAAATAAAGTTGTCTGAAAGGTTCTAAGATCCTTACTTGAAAGGTTTAGACCAAAGGTGACTGTTATCTCTGAAAGTAAAAACATTGACAAGATCAATATAGATGAACTTGTGGAATCCCTTCAAACTTATGAATCTGAGATTCAAGGGAATCAAAATAAAAAAGGTGTTGCTTTTCAATCCTCTAAGAAGAAGGATGAGAATGAGGATTGTGATAGTGATGATGATAAGGACCTTGCCCTATTTGCGAAAAAATTCAAGAAATTTTTAAAAAATAAAATTAGTGTCGACAAGTCCTTTAATAAGCCAAAGATTCCCGTAAAAAATTCTCATAAGGAATCTTCTAAAAAAATTCAATGTTTCAAGTGTCGCGGTTATGGACACTTTGCTTATGATTGTCCCAACAAGAAGAAAATTTTTGGGAAATCTAAAGCTATGGTTATTGCTAAAGATGATGACACTAGTGATGAGGATTCCTCTGATGAGTCAAATGTGTCTCAACATGGGTTTCAGGCATTTATTGCCTCTACTTCTGAGGAAAACCAATTTTTTCTTCATGTGATCTCTGATGGTTCGGATGAAGAGGAAGATGAGATTGATATATTTGAAGTGTATAATGAATTTTATCTTGTCAGTATTCAATTGAATAAAGAGAAGAAGTTAATCCATGATGTGTCATCCCTCTCATCCTCGTGTGTTGTTAGGAATGTTGAGAAATATTTGTTAATTGAAAATGCTGAATCTTTGGAAAATGAGATGAAAAGCCTAAGGGATAAAATCAGGTTTTTGGAATTTGAAGAGGCAGATTATTATCTTAAATACAATAGCCTGAGTGTTGAAAATAAAAGGCTCAAGAAAAACATTTCAAATGAAAAAATTACTCTAGGGAAGTTACAAAATGCTAGGGTTGACACTCAAAAAGCTTGGGAGGCTTGTAGGGGATGGGGTGATAAAATTGAATTGGGTTTTATGCAATTAAATCGCTTTGTCCCTGAGAAGAAAGGAAAAGAAAAATTGAAATTTGTTCCCAAAGTCCCAAGAAGTTCTAACTGTAGTTCTTCATCCACTCTACCTCCTCTCTTGCCTACTCCTTCTCATGGTAGAATGATTAGTGACGAAAAAGGTCCTATCAGTTTCTATTGTAGAAGAAAAGGACATATAAACCTCTCGTGTTCTGTTAGAAAAATAGATCTTTTTCGCCAAAAGCATGATAAAACTGTGCTCTATCGGTTGAGGAGTCTTGGAAATTTGATGGAGTGGAAATGGGCGAAGAAAATGTCTGAAAATGTATTGGTTGCACACACTGCTTTGCAAACGTTTGAGTTGTCTAAGTGGTTTCTAGACAGTGGGTGTTCAAAACACATGACTGGAAACAAGTCTTATTTTTCTTCACTTGAAAAATGTGAATCTGGTTCTGTCACCATTGGAAATAGGGGTTGTTCCAAAATTGTTGGGAAAGGAGTGGTCGATGCTCCTAGTTGTCCTAAGCTCACTGATGTTTTGTATGTGGATGGGTTAAAGGTAAATTTGATTAGCATCAGTTAGTTGTGTGATGAAGGGATGAACATCACTTTTATCAAGTCTGGGTGCTCTATTGTTGATAACTCTGAATTTTTTTTTTTTTAGTTTAATTAGATCTTCTGATAATTGTTACACCTTTCATGTGCAATCTGATCCAACTTGTTTGCTGACCTCCAGTGATAAACTTGAACTGTGGCATCGTCGTCTCGGTCACATGAATACTAAGGACCTGGTGAAAATTGCTAATGATGAAATTGTCAAAGGCCTACCCAAACTAAGAAAAATATATGACTCAGTTTGTTGTGCATGTCAGTTGGACAAGCAAACTCGAGCTCCTCACAAGAAACTCTCCAGTACTGCTACTTTCAGTGTCTTGATCTTATTCATTTTGATCTAATTGATCGGTATCAAAATATGACTATATTTCGCACCTTAATTCCTACATTTAGCTATCCGATGAAAGCATCTGATGGCTGTTATATAGTTTTAGTGATTGCAGGTGTTTCTGATCATTGGATCTTCAAAGAGCATAAAAGAGGATAATTAAAAGTTACACATGAACAATGGACTAAGAAGTCAACAGAAGCATCAAAATCCGTAAAAGCAAGTGATTGGCCTAGCATCCATTAGAAAAAGGAAGATCTTGCCCCTATGTGTCAATCAAATGAAGACCAGCTCTCAATCGATTGACCATAATACACAACTTTTTCCCTCTACTTAAAATTCAAATTCAAATTCAAATTTGGTAAATCTAAACTCAATCGATTGAGAAAGGATTCTCAATCGATTGAGACTATTATGGAAGTTGTCTTACGGGCTCCTATAAAAATAAAGCTATGACTTTGTTTTAAGGGTTCTCTCTCGGGAGGTCTCACTCTCTTTTAGTTCTCTCTTTCTTTAGGTTTTTCTCCTCTTGGTAGATTGTACTTAGGTTTTTATAGTCCTTTTCCTTACAATTTTTGGAGCTTAGTTTGCACCTAGGAATCAAAGCATTATAAAGAGATTTTTTTGATAAATAAAAGCACATAATTAAAAGAATGACTTCGAGTTTACAACAAGATTGTACACCAAGGATGAGTGGCTAAAACCACTTGTTCAAAGAGGATGCGATCCCCAGATAAGTAACGCTTTTATTATTAACTCTATAATTTCTTTGCTTCATCATGGAATCATTCTACTAAAAAGTGCTTTTAATTGAATATCTTTTGAATACTCAATTATGGCCGTTGACCTAGGTTATCAACTATCATAAACGGGTCATTCCATCTAGATCTGTACCTGCAGGCCGATCTAGACTGCAGATTGATTATTTTCTCATTGTCGTGATTTAAAATTTTGAGATACGCTATGCTTTTTATATGATTCATACCGCAATGATAGGCTGAGTCATAGTTTTTAGATAGGGTATGCCAGATCGATAATCATGTTTTCTTACGATTCATTTTGCTTCTAGATAAATGATGGTGTGATTGATTTGTCATGAAATTGTGAGTTTAATGGTAGAAAAGTTATATATCTGGGGTAGCAAACTCCTTGATCATTCCTTAAATTATCATTTTATTTGTCAGAATTTATTTTTGCTTAGATTAATTTACTTTTATTGCATCTAGAATCGTGTGGTAATTGTTTGGCAAATCGACTTTCTCTCCCTTGGTACTTCCTTGGGTGTCTTATTCTCTTTAAGAATTAATTAAATTTCACGCTTTCCTGTGGGTACGACACCCTTGATTTCACCGTGCTACAACCGATCTTGTGCACATGCAAGGGTATAATTTAAAACCGATCACTAATTGGACCAATGAAAGTTAGCAGTATTGGAGGAAAGCGATATATCCTAGTTATGATTGATGATTTCTCTCGATACTCTTGGATTGGCTTTTTGAGAGAGAAATCAAGTGCCTTTGATGAATTTGTCATTATTTTTAGACGATGTCAAGTAAAGAAAGGTTTTAATGTTAAACGTATCAGGAGTGATAGAGGTGGTGAGTTTAGTAACTCCAAATTTGATGACTTTTGCAATTCTCTGGGAATCATACAAAAGTTCTCCTCACCTTACACTCCTCAGCAAAATGGAGTTGCTGAAAGGAAAAATTATGTGCTTCAAGAGATGGCTCGTGTCATGTTAAATGCTAAGGATTTGGCCCAACATTTTGGGCTGAAACTGTCTCTATGGCTTGGCACATTTCTAACAGGGTGTTTGTGCGTCCTGATACTAATCAAACACCCTATGAGATTTGGAATGAGAAGAAGCCAAAAGTTAGTCATTTTAGGACTTTTGAGAGTCAATGCTATATCTTGAATAATAGGGATAACTTGGGAAAATTTGAGCCTAAGAGTGATCTTGGAAATTTTCTTGGCTATGTTAAAAAAGTAGAGCATTTTGGGTCTTCAACTTGAGGATTCAGTCTATGATGAAATTATACAATGTGGTCATTGATGATCTTGCTAGTACTAGTCATGCGGTTGATACTAGTGAAGATAGTCTGACTCCTCACCACTCTTCTGATACTTATTCTCCTTCCTCTATTCCTGTTGAAGAGAGTCCTCCAACCATTGTGAACAATGACTCTCTCATTTCTACTGTGGAGAAATCCCTTAGTATTAGGAAGAAGCACCCTTCATATGCCAGAGACATGAAAAGTCACTCCTCGAATGATATCTTGGGCGATCCAAGTGCCGGTCTTCAAACCCGTCATAGCTTGAAGCATGTAGCTAACGTCATTTGCAAGATGAGTTACTTCAATTTATCATAAATGATGTGTGGGATCTTATTCATCGTCTGTCTCACACTCGTGTCATTGGGATAAAGTGGGTCTTTAAGAACAAGACGGATGAAAAATGAAATGTAATTAAAAATAAGGCTAGATTGGTTGCCCAAATCTATACTCAAGTTGAGAGTATTGATTTTCATGAGACATTTGCCCCGATTGCTAGATTGAAATCCATTAGAATGGTGTTGTCGATTGCATGTAATCTTGGTTTTAAATTATTTCAAATGGATGTTAAAAGTGCTTTCCTGAATGGGTTGTTGAAGGACGAAGTGTATGTTGAGCAACCGAAAGGTTTCGAAGACCCTCACTCTCCCCTTCATGTCTATAAGTTGAAGAAGGCTCTCTATGGGCTAAAGAAAACCCCTCGTGCTTGGTACGAACGTTTGACAACGTTCCTTGTGTCAAATGTTTTTGATAGAGGGGGAGTTGATAAAACTTTCTTCATTTTAAGAGAGCATGGTGCCTTAACTGTGGCACAAATTTATGTGGATGATATTGTGTTTGGATCCACACATGAGCCTAAAACTTAATGGTTTTCTAATCTAATGAAATTTGAATTTGAAATAAGTCTTCTTGGGGAGCTCACGTGCTTTCTTGGTCGCAAATCAAGCAATGCTCTTCCGACATTTTCATCTTTCAATCCAAGCACGCATGTGAACTTGTTAAGAAATTTGGGCTTGTGCACAGTAAACATGCTCGGACCCCCATGAGCACTACTTCTAAACTGTTTAAAGATGTCGTGGGCATGGGGTAAATAACACTTTGTATCGCAGTATGATCGGGAGTCTGCTCTATCTAACTGCCACTCATTCTGATATTGCCTTTGGTGTCGGTTTGTGTGCTTGCTATCAGACCTCTCCACGTGAATCCCATTTAAAATGTGTGAAGCGTGTCATCCGGTATGTGAATGGTTCGCCTGAACTGGGTCTGTGGTACCCATTTGATACCTCGTCCTCGGTCACTTGCTTCTCTGAAGCGGATTGGGCTGGCAATGCTGATGATAGGAAAAGTATTAGTGGGGCCTGTTTTTACATTAGAAATTTTCTGATTTCTTGGTTTAGCAAGAAATAATCCTCTATCTCCCTATCCATTGCTGAGGTTGAGTGCATTGCTGCGGGTAGTTATTGTACCCAAATCTTGTAGATGAAACAAATGCTTCAAACTTATGGGATTGATAAAGATGTGATCACTCTTCACTGTGATAATACCAGTGCGATCTGTATTTCTGAAAATCCAGTTCAACATTCTAGCACTAAACATATCGATATTCGGTTCCATTTCATTCGTGAGCTAGTTGAGGACAAGGTGATCTCTTTGACTCATTGATATTGACCGTCAACTAGCCGATATTTTTACTAAACCTCTAGATGTTGTCCGCTTTGAGTATCTTCGTACATCTATTGGTATGTGCTTCATTGAGTAGGGTTTATATTTTTTTTTCTTTTTGTTGGTGTTTTTTCTGGTAGACTTTTATCTTGTTATATGTTTTTTACTCTTTTTTTTTGTTTACTTCTTTCTCTCTAGATGCTCCCTTTATTTTCTTTGATGAAATTAGTAATTGGTTTCATGATGTTGTCAGGTTGTCTATCCTATCCTGCGAATGTGCTTTTGGTCGTCAGACTTTTGTTATTGATGTGATAGTGCTACTTTCTACTCATGATTTTGTGTTGTATTATATTTTTATCTCATGAAGTCTTGCTCTCCCATTGTCTAGTTTTATTCAGTTTATTTGTTAGTGTACGCTAAGAGTGATTTTTCTCTCTATGTATCTCATGTGATTATGTGAAGCTCTCCTTACTGTGGTGATGGTCACAATATGCACCTAATTAGTGTAAGTTGGCGTATCACCCCGCTGGATATGTGAGATAGCTTTCATTGGTCTGGACGTTAAGAAATTTTTTTTTGCGAGTTGTGTCTTGCTTCTTTGCTTGCATCTTGCTACGTTGAATCATACTCAAATTGGGTGTCTTTGAACTCTGTTGGAAATATGAAATCTGCTGGAAATGACTAGTGTGCTTATTATCTTTGTGCATCTAGTCTTTACATTGTAAGAGCTTCCCACTGCGAGCCGGTTGGACGACTTTGCCGAGCGTCTTACCCACATAAGCACTGTTCCTACAATCGTGTTTCTATCGCAGGAAAGGCAAGGGCAACATGTATGACTAGTTTGGTTTCGTCTATAAACCACCTCTAAGCAATACGGTGCTTTGGATTCTCGCTCCTTAGTGTTTGTCTAGATAGCTAAACTTGCAAATGTGACAATGGGAGTTCGTTTGTTCTGCATGGGATATTTATATCACTTGCTAAAATCTTGTGTGTAGCTCTATGCTTCTATCATTGATATAGTTCTGTTCTGTTTGTTGATGCTCCTTGCTTGTGATTGGGTGATCTAATAGTTGCATTAAATCTGTCTCTAATTGGGTCAGTAGTTTTTGGATTGGGCATTTAAAAAAAAAAAGAAAAGGAAGTGATAGCGCACCGTGGATCTGATACAATGCGCTGCCAGTGTCTCTGTGTCTGTTAAGTGTTTTTGTCATTCACATTGATAGCGCTCTGTGTATCTAACACAGCGCACCGTGGCTAGTTCCTATGGTCAACCTTCCTTCCTTCCGACGGCGTGCCGTGGTATACTTGCAGCGCACTGCTATTATTTTTGAGCATGTTCAGTTTTTTTGTTGTTCACATTGACAGCATGCCATGGATTTTTTTTTCTCTCACCCTTTCTCTACTCCGACGGCGTGCCGCGGTTTCCTTTCCACGCGCCGCCAATGAAACATTTTTTTCTTCTATTTTTTTTTGTTTGCTTTGACAGCGCGCTGTGGACTTTCCACAGCGCGTCGTCATTTGTCTTGGCGTTTGAGTGTCATTAACGCTTTTTCTCGTGCTCTGATGTCGATAGACTGGCAGCGCGTTGTCTCGTATATCAGAGTGCACCGCCACTTTTTTGTTCAAATTCCCAGGAGCCGTTTCGAACTACTTTTCGGCAGTAGTTATTTTTTAAAAAAATTACAGCGCGTTGTCACATTTATAACAGCGCGCCGTGGGCCTTCGCTGTTTTTAAAAGTAATTTTTTTCACCTTCTTTCCGTATTCGTGCGCACTCCTCTCTCTGTGTTTCTCTTTCCCTCCTTTTCTCCTTCCCTTTGTCTCCTCTCTCTTCCGTCCCTGTTGTTTTTCTCCCATGGCTCTGACCAAGAAACAGAAGACGAGTCTTCCTCTTCCAGTGTTGCGGCTTTGCCACTCTTTCGTTTGAAAGAGGCGGAGACAAATTTCTCCTTTCTTCAAGTTAGGCCTTTAGCGATGGAGCGGCACTTTGATCTGAATTGTCTGGAGAAATACTAGTTCTATAGTAAGATCTTCTTTCGGGGTTAGGATTCTCTCTTCTCCATTTACGGTTCGGTGTATAAGGAGTTAATCCCGTATTTCTATCCCAGCTACGACCCTGACTCTAGTGTCTCTTCCGTGGAAGAGAAACGTCTTGTGTCGTTTGTTGCTAGTGTGAAAATCTTCGTCACCCCTGTCGTCATCTCTAAGATCATTGAGATTTCTCTTAATCCAAATGGGGTTCTTTTTCCTCGTGATTTGCGAGCCCCTGAGGACTCGTCTGGCTTAGTTTGGCAGGACCTCGTAGACTATGAGTGTCTTTCTCCAGGTGTGAATCCTCAAGTTGTCATTCCGGCGAAATTTCTCAAGCGTCATTTCTACGTCCTGCATATATTGATTTTCAGCACCCTCTGGCTGAAGATAGGTAACCTTAATGAGGTTCGGCTTCTGGAAGTTTATCTCATATGGTTAATCGGCACCGATCGTCTTGTCTGTGCGTGCACCACCATTTGGCGGTTGATTCGAGCTCAGTGCCTTAAACCGCGAGATCAACTGGCCCTTCCGTTTCCCATCATTCTTTCGAAAATCATTAATTCTTATATGCGTGTTCCTGCTCATTCTCCCATTGTTCTTTAAGTTACTGATTTTCTTAAGACTTATCTTACCACCCTTGAGACTACCTGAAAAAATCACAATGATCCTTCTAAACAGCCTTCTTTCGTTGCGGCTGCATCGTCTTCGACTGCGGCTCGGGATCGTCCTCTCTCCCCTTGACTTTCAAATTTTGTTCTTAGGATGACTCGACTTATTTTCGCAACGATTTGACGTTATTGATCATGCTATTGATCGTGTGCATGAGGAGGTGGCCTTGGTAGATGCTCACATTTTCACCTTGTCATAAAGGTTTGATGAGTGGCACATTTCTGAAGAGTCGAACGATGTTGGGGATGGCTCTGGTGCAGGAGGCAATGCTTGATCAGGGGAGTATTTCCTTCCTTTTTGCTTGACAGTTTGAACTTCTTTTACATTTGGATAGTTTGGTATGTATTCAACTTGATGGCTAGTTACCGTTATATCGGTTCTACTTATTTCCGTTTTGTTGGATGTGGTGGATGTGATTGGTTTCTTGGTGGTTGATGTTTTCCATTACTATATTTTTTTCTACTTGTGGATTTTGTGGGGCCCTATTGTCTCCCTATTGTCTCTTTGGGATTGCTTCCCTTTGTCAATTCTGACAAAAAGGGGGAGACTGGTATGTTTACAGTTTATGTGGTTATGGAGTGGATGCGTTGGATATATGGAATGGATGTGTTGGATATATCGTGCTTGTCTATCTGTTTTGCAAGTGATAGATCAAGACCCATCTTGGCTTAGAATAGTTATAGATTTAGGGGGAAATCTATGAGTCCATGTACTTTTCCTAATTGCTTTTTCATATAAATCAATGTATAGGATTAGTGGGGCTATTTTGATATATTGTTTCTATCTTGATGTAAACATGGTTTTGTCGTAGAATGTGACAAAAGGGGAGATTGTAAGAACCTGTTTGTTGCACTCTACTCCAAAACCCGTGTAGATCTCCCTTAGGATATATGTGTGCCAAGATGGATGTGGTCTACCTTGTTTGATCAAGGTTATCAGTCATATTATCTCTGACCTGCCCTTAAAATGTGTTGAAAATCGTTTAAAACAAATATAGACATTTGCTTGTGCTATGGGTCTCTCTGACCCGCAGTGGCGTTGTGATACCTATCACTGACGTCGCCACCACATATACATCACGGTGTGAGTGTCACATTTCGACAACTTAGGTTGTCTTTAGGAAAAAGGTATGCTTTGTCTTTTTCCCAGTTTTTAGGGTTTTGCTTTTTTTTAATATAATGTTCTTTTTGAAAAAATGCAAAAAATCAAGTAAGCTAAGATAGTTTCTTCCTCTTTGAGAAAAACCTTGGGAACTTCATCTTCTTCAACCCTTGATACTATTTTGTGTTTGTGCAAAAGATTTTAACTCAAAGGGTTCTATCCTTCTTCATCTTCACTTTACCTTGCTTTTGCTTAAGTGTTTTGAGTGTTAGTTATGCCTAGAGTTTAGAGTGTGTGATTGATAGCCTTGTGGGATTCAAGATGGATTGTTGTGTATTCATCAATGGAAAAAAAAAGCATCCGAATCAAAAGCTATGGAGGCGACCCGTGATGGGAGGTCGATTTGAATTGGGGTTTGATAGGGCATGTGCATTTGTCGGTATATCTTTCGAAACTCATTATAATCTTTCTTTTTATAGTGAATTTGGTTTGTGGACTTAGGTCCCGTGATTTTTTCCAGTGATTGGATTTTCACGTATATCTCGTATTATGGATGTTTGTTGGAGTTATATTGTATAATCTCTAGGTTAATTAAAAATAATCGAATAACCCGATCATTTTTGCAGATCAACGAAATTTTAAATTCTTCCATTTTTCCATTTAAAGTCTTTATATTTTCATTAATGCTTCGTAAGTATCGAATCCTTGGTATATAGACTTCAAAATGTCAATAATCGAACCGACGAAATCCATAGCCACTATACAAAACAAAAAGAAGCATACAAAGTAATATTCAAAAAACCCACCATGATAAGCTATATAATAAGTTATTTCTTACAACATGAAGATGATCTATACATTAAATGTATGCTTAAATACATGGAAAATAGAGGAATCCAAAGAGTCGGATTCTGAAACCACTACAAAAATGATGTTTTTTCGTTGGTACTGTTAATCAGTTATTTTTGTGGCAGTCCTTATAAAACACTGCTGCAATGCTACTTAACCCGCCTCTGATAAATTAAAGTAACCTCTTCAATTGCAGGCACAACTCTTGAGACTATGGATGTACCATCAAATTGTTAGCTTTTTATTCCACATGGCACATATATATCCCAAAGTTGCCCTAAAAATCATTTGGCACACAGCATGTTCAAACAAGATTTTCAGGTCACTATTGGGATATGTGCCACATGGAAATAAAAACTATCCGATGTTACACCTATGGTCTCGAGATCAATTATGTCGAAGATTCGGATGGAAAAGCAATCCATCCCTGTTTTCAACATATGGTGTGCCTGTTAATTCTGTGGGTTCAAAAAGTATTACTAGCGGTTGTGGACTGCCAGTAAAGATCATTAAAATGGTACAATAGCGGTGGTAGTAATGTCGGTATAGAACATACATGTTCCATATTACCAGTAGTCTCAGACGGCCGGAAAGAAAAAAATTGGTTTTTGCACATCGGCAGTTAAAAAATTGGGAGGCTGGCATAAACCGCCAGTTAAAAAACTGGGCAGCGGGCATAAACCGCCAGTAATTGCATAGAAAACTGCTGGCTGCCCGCATGACATGTACGAGCAGTTTTTATACTTATTAGCGGTGGTTTTTTTACTGTCGTTAATAGTCTTAATTTTTTTGTAGTAACCGAGCTAATCCATTGTTTAGATATGTTTTAGGGCTTCAAAAAGGGACTCTAAAAACTTTCCTTTAGAAGAGGAAAATCTAAAGGGTACCTTGGTTTTCATTTTCCTAGCTCTAATCAAAAGTAATGTTTGGCGTGTGGATAAAACATAGAAAATACTCAAAATAGAGGGAAAATGATTTGTTAATCCTACATTTTCCCGTGGATTATTAGCTTGTAGGAATTTACAGGATTCCTTTGTTTTTCATTATTCTCCACTCTTGGAATAGTCACATTGATAGTAAGGAAAATGGAGGAAAAAGAAGTATTAGGTATTGCATGAATTGAGGAGATGTTTAAGTTTTTCAGGACCTCGGCAAATTCAAATTCTTAGTGGTACCCTTTGATGAGTAGTGAAATATGATGATATTTCACCCCTAAATACCTATATTTAGCCGTCCGATGAAGGCTATCTGATGAGATTTGCTAGATTTGAAGTGTTTCAGGTAAATACAGTCCAAGTTTCTAAAACAGCCCAAGAATCCCGAAAATAATGTCAAAACACTGCTATTTTGGGTCATTGAGAACTTAGTGCGACTTGCAGCTCAATTTGGACCTTCAAGACGTCAGATTCAGGAAATTGCTAAAACATAAAAGTTGTAGAGCTCGTCGTCAGCTTTCCAACGCTTCAAGAATCACCTCAATCCGAGTTCGGTACAGAAAATTATGAGCAAAATACATACCGAGGCAGTATCTCGATGCAAAGCTAATTCACGAAAATTACTCTTAGATGTCAATCGAGAGAGGTATTAGGGTTAGGCTATTATAAAAAGGGAAGCCACGAGTTTCTTAGGAGGATTTTTGCAATTAGAATATTATTCATTCTTTATTTTTAGTTTTTAGGGCTCTTCACTTTGGGGGAATATTTTCTTCATCTTTTCAAGTCTTCTTCTCTCCTTCTTCTAGGGTTTATTCAGGGTAGATTGTACCAGATTTGCATTATTTTTCTCGAGAAATTCATAGATTGTATTTAGGAAAACAATTGCAAATATCTTTTGGAAGAAATAAAGAGGAATGACTTTGAAAGAAAAGGAGATCAAACACCAAAGATGAGCTTCATCGATGAGATCGGGGAAGATCGATCCCCGGATAAGTACCCATGTTTATGATTAATACCATGATCTATTATTGTTATCATGGAATCGTTTTGCTCAAAGTTTGTGTGATTGAAAATATTTTGAATGCTTTGTTATGACCCGTTGATTGCGCCAGTATTCAACGGCCGTAATCGCTAGATCCGGACTGCAGTCGATCTAGGGTAGAGCGATTATGTCGATTGTCGTGATCTAAATATCATGAGATACGCTATGCTTTTTTACATGACTCATACCGCAATGTTAGTGAGTCATTGTTTTTAGATAGGGTATCTATTTTATTTCAAGTCATTTTCTAGATGAATGATGGTGTGAATGATGATTTAATGAAACCGTAGGTTTTAATGATAGAAAAGAGTGCGAATCTGGGGTAGCATATTCCTTGATCTCATTTTAATATTGTTCGTAGATTTATCAGTAATTAATTGTTTAGATTAATTTATTTTTCTGCATTTAGGAAAAGTGCGTTAAGTTTTTGGTAAAATTGAATCTGCCCTTTGGTACTTCCTTAGGGACGTTTTTAAAATCTCTAAAAGAATTAATTAAAAATTCACGTTTCCCTGTGGGTTCGACACCCCTGTTCTTGCCATACTGCAATAGATCTTGTGCACTTGCAAGGGTTACATTCAAAAACTCGATCAAGTTTTTGGCGCCGCTGCCGGGGAAATCGGTGAAATTTTGATTAATTCGGATAGGGATTTTTCTGTTTTGAGTGTTTAAAAAAAATAAAAATAAATAAATAATAATTATTATTATTATTATTATTTCCTTTATTTTTCTCTCTTTGATAAGATTTTGTGGAGTCTTTTTAGGAAGTTTAGATTTTTAGGATACCTTCCTTAGGAAATTTAGGAAGTAGAGATTTTTAGGACTTCTTATTTTAGATTTGGTAGGACTCTTTTTCCTTATTTTCCTCTTTTAGATATTTTTAGGATTTTCTAAATTTAGTCATTAACTTTTGTGGGACTTTTGTTTTAGGATTTTTAGGAATCTTTCATTCTTCTCCTTATTTTTCTCTTTTAGGAAAGATTTTATAGGATTTTCAATTTTAATTTTTAATTTTCGAATTTAATTAAAAAAAAAAAAACAAAAAAAAAAAAATAAAAAAAAAATTAATTAATTTAAATTCGAATTTTAATTTTAATTTGAATTTAAAAAAAAAAAAAAATTTAATTAATTAATTAATTTATTTTAATTTTAATTTTAATTTTTATTTGAATATAAAATAAAAAAGAAAAACTTAATTTAAATTCGAATTTTAAATTTAATTAAAAAAAAAAAAAATAAAAAAGAAGAAATCTTTCCTGCTGATATTGGCTTCTGTTTATCATCTTTGTTTAAATCGTTTGAAGCAGATTTTTGTGGGTTTGTTGTGGATTCTTCAACCCTGTTTGTGAGTGTTGGTGTATGAGCTTTACTCGTTCTCATCACCCACATCTCGCCACTGCTTAATCTTGAAATCGAAAGAGCTTGTAGAGAATCGAAGAGTCAGAGGAATCAATATCAACAAACCGAGACCATGGCGGACCAAAGGCAAGAGAGAGATGAGAATAACAACAATGGGAATGTCAATAATGGAAATAATAGGAACAATAATTTTGATGAGGGCCTCTGAACATCGGAGTATTATAACGATCACGGTTTTACGAGGATCGGGAATGTATTATGCATGCTCCCATTCCAGGAACCACTATGAATTCAAATCGAATGATTCAAATGCTACCAATTTTCCATGGGTTAGCAAATGAAAATCCATACGTTCACTTAAATGAATTCACCTGGGGTATGCAAAATGTTCAGAGTCCACAATGTCATCGATGAGATAGCGTCTCAGACTCTTCCGTTCTCTTTAAGAGATAAAGGCAAAACATGGTTCTATTCCTTAGAACCACAATCTATTCGAGTTGGGCGGTAGCCGCGTCGATTCCTTAAAAATATTTTCCCATGACTAAGGCCATTGAATTGCGTCGGAAGATCCGGTTCTTTTCCCAACAACCTCTGAAACATTCCATGAATGTTGGGAACGCGTTTAAGGAATTGATCGGTTGCCCAAATCATCAAGTTCCAAGGTGGCAACAAGTCCAAAGTTTTTACAATGGTGATTCACGAAGAGACGCATGGTTGATGCATCTTGTGGTGGATCTTGTGCCACGAAAGAAGTCGAATTGTGGGCATTGTTTGAAAAGTTATATCAAACTTGATACAAAGTGAGACTTTGAGGCGAACCAACTTGAACTGGCACCTAAATCTCATGTGTTGACAAAAGGCGGATTGTACGATGTCAACAATAATGCCTCGATCTCTCAACAAAGGTTGACATCAGTCCAAACAGATGAACATGTTGTTAGCTACCAAGCAAGCTAAAGCTCCTATCACCCCCACAGTGTGTTCAATTTGTGACCACCCAGGTCATATGGCTAATGAGTGCCCTACTACCTTGTCATTCTTCCCTGATGAACCTAATCCTCAAGAGCAGGTAAATGTGACTCAATCTTATCAGCGGCAGGGTAGAAACATGTACTCCAATACCTACAATCCGGAATGGAAAAATCACCCCAACTTAGGATGGGGTGAATCGAACCAAATTGGCCAGGTAAACCAGCAACATAGAGCCAACACAATGGGTGGACAACAACCTTTTCAACCAAATTTTCAACAAAATTTTCGTCCACAACAGAATTTCCAGCAGAATTCTAATTTCCAACAGAATTCCAATTTTCAACAGAATGCTCCGTATTATCATCCAAATTCTGACTACCGAAAAAATCAGAATTTCAATCAGAATCTTAATCAATCTCATGCCAGTACTTCGAAAGATTCTGATCTGGAAGAAAAGCTTATGCGAAGCATGCAATCTTTTCAGCAGATGATAATGGACCAAGTCACCAATTGGCCAATCAACTGAATCGAGAGGAAGGTAGGCTCCCAGCCAACCCATCAATAATCCTCGAGGCCAAGCACCATCTGAAGCAGGACCATCGAATAGTCAACAGTTGAAAGCTGTTACGGTGCTGAGAAGTGGACGAGAGGTTGATAATCAAGTGGAAATGCTCAGAGAAGTTGAAGAAAGAGAAGCGAGAGGAAAAAGAATCGAGAAAAGAAAGGAGAAAGGAAAGGAAAGAGAAAGGAAAAGGAAAAGAGAAAGAAAAGACAAAGAGCCAGAGATAAGAAAAGTGCAAGAGCAAGGAAGAGAGAAAGGAAAAGAAAAAGTATTAGAGGAAGAGTTTCCTTCAACCGTCCAACAAGGACGTGAAAAAGAATCGGAAATGGAATCTGCACCTTATGTCCCAAAGGCACCATTCCCTCAATGCCTAACTCCTCCATCTAGAATGGGAAAGGGACCGACAAAATGGAAGAAATTTTGAAACATTCAAGCAAGTAAAGATAAATCTTCCATTACTTGAAACAATCAAACAAGTTCTGAGTACGCCAAGTTTTCAAAGATTTGTGCACTCGGAAGAGAAAGGCACGTACTCACGTTTCAAGAAAGTGTTCCTAACAAATCAAGTCGATTCGATATTGCGATTGAAACCCACTGCGAAAGACCACAGGTCCCAATGCTCCATGTGTCATTGGTGGGCAACCAATTGGAAAGGCGTTATTGGATTTGGGAGCAAGTGTTAATCGATCCCATACTCAATGTACAAGAAACTCTTCGGATTGGGTGAATTGAAACCCACGACGGTCACACTCCAATGGCGAGATAGATCGGAAAAGAAGACCGAGGGTGTTATCGAGGATGTTTTGGTTGGAATAGACAAGTTTGTCTTTCCGGTGGACTTCGTTGTCTTAGACATGGAACCACCAAATCAATCAATCAAGTCCCAATTATTCTTGGGACGTCGTTTCGCCATCGCCAACGCTTGCATTAATTGTCACGAGTCATGGACGTTTCTTTTGGAAACATGAAAGTCGCTTAACATATTCCATATGAACCATTTCCCTAATGAGGATGAGGTCGAATGTTTTTACATCGATCAGATGGACGAAGTGGTGGATGAAGCATTACCATCAATGCTCACCAAAGAGGAATTTGAAACTGCTTTGTTAGCCATCTATGAGGACAAAGGGCTTGAAAGGAAGCAGTCAGAAGAGAAAAAGTCAAATTCATCATGTCAAGATGATAACTTATGTGAAGTTGTGACTAAGGTAGAACCACTACCTACTGAGGTAAAGGATGTGCTGACTCCATCAATTGACCAACCACCAACCGTGGAATTGAGACAATTGCCAGAGACCCTCAAATATGCTTTTCAGGGACCTCGAGAAACACTTCCAGTGATAATTTCATCCACATTATCGGAAGAACAAGAGAATGATTTGTTGAAGGTGCTGAAAGAGCACAAGGAGGCCATCGGATGGACCTTAGCTGAACTCAAGGGGATTGACCCATCAGTATGTATGCATAAAATACAACAGGAGGATGAGAGTAAACCATCGAGGGAACCACGAGGCGACTTAATCCGAACATGCAAGAAGTCGTTTTAAAGGAAATCATTAAACTCTCGATCGGAATCATCTATCCGATCTCTCGATAGTGAATGGGTTAGTCGGTACAAATCGTTAGAAAAAGTCCGGAATTACAAAGAAAGAAACTACGGAGGAGAATTGGTGCCCACTGTGAAACTCTGGATGGCGTGTGCATTGATTATCGAAAATTGAACACGACCACGAAAGATCATTTTCCTTCCGCTCATTGATCAAATTCTTGAGAAGTTAATGGGCAAGAGTTTTATTGCTTTCTTGATGGTTATTCGATACAATCAAGTGCCCGCTTTTCCACCGATCAAGAGAAGACAACATTCACGTGTCCATATGGTACGTTTGCATATCGAAGGATGCCATTCGCTTATGTAATGCTCCGCCACGCTTCAACGATGTATGTTGGCCATATTCTGACATGATCGACAAATTCATCGAAGTCTTCATGGACGACTTCTGGTTTTGGAAAACATTTAATTCTTGTTTGAATCATCTTTCACAGTGTTGCAACGCTGTGTAGATTCCAAACTTGTTCTCACCGAAAAGAGCCATTTTATGGTTCAACAAGGAATTGTGTTGGGGCATATTGTTTCAACGAAAGGAATTGAAGTTGATAAAGGCGGTCGACTTAATTGCAAATTTACCACCTCCTAAAAGTGTTCACAAATTCGATCATTTTGGGGCATGCCGGATTTTATAGAAGATTCATTAAGGATTTTAGCAAGGTGGCTAAACCATTGTGCACTTTGCTTGGCAAAGATGTTCCTTTTGATTTTGATGAGGATTGCATAAAGGCATTCCTAAAATTTGAACTCTTATCAAATGCACCAATAATCCAACCCGGATTATTCTTTACCATTCGAACTCATGTGTGATGCATCCGATTATGCGATCGGAGTTGTCTTAGGGCAAAGGGTGAATAAATTACCTCACGTAATTTATTATGCTAGCAAGACATTAATTGATGCCCAATGAATTACACCACCACCGGAGAAGGAATTATTAGCCATGGTGTATGCTCTCGGACAAATTCCGTTCCTATTTGCTTGGATCGAAAATAGTGGTCTTTTCTGCACCACTCGCTGAAATATCTTTTAGCAAAGAAGGATGCGAAACTAAGGCGATCCGTTGGATCCTCGCTTCTCCGAATTCAACTTTGAGATTAAAGATAAAGGGGTTGAGAACGTTGTGGTCGATCATCCGTCTAGAATTCACTTTGAAGAATCATCTATACGAGACCATCCGTGACACATTTCCGGGATGAACATTTGATGGCAATTGATGTAGCCGGTGCAAAAGTTTGGTTTGCTAACATCGTGAATTATCCGGTCATCGCGAATTCCCACCGAGTGGGGTAAGAATGATAAGAATCTCTTTTCTCCCAAATAAAATACTATTTACGGGATGAACCATATTTGTTTAAATTTCGCCGGATCGATCATTAGGAGATGCGTGCGAAGACGAGCAACTAAGCGTCTAAATTTTTTTGCCATCTTAGGCTGTGGAGGCCATTTCGAGGACGAAGACCGCATGCAAAATCCTTCAAAGCGGATTCTCGCCTCAATCTTCGTGACGCAATATCGCAAGGAATGCCAACGGTGTCAATAAATTGGCAATATTTGACGAAATATGATGCCCTTAATCCAATTGATTGTTGAAATTTTCGATGTTTGGGGATTGACTTTATGGGTCCTTTTCCACCATCCTTTGGGTATTCATATATTCGTGGTCATTATGTCTCCAAATGGATTGAAGCCCGGCAAAATGATCACAAGGTTGTGGTCAAATTTACGAGAGAACATGTGTTTAACCGATTCGGGATCCCAAGAGCAATCATCGTTGATGGCGGTTCGCATTTTGCAATAGCCATTTTGCCACTTTAATGAAGAAATGCAGCGTCACTCACAAAGTCGCACGCCGTACCATCCACAGACTAGTGGTCGTGGAAGTGTCTAACCGGAAATCAGCGAATTCTAGAAAAGGCGACCGGATAGAAGAGATTGGTCAAACCGGCTATCTCGATGCTTTTGGGCCTATCGTCGCATTCAAGACACCGACGAATGTCTCCCTTCAGAATTGTCTACGGGAAGGCATGTCATGTTCCTGTCGACTTGGAGCATAAGGCACTGTGGGCGATCAAACGATTTAATTTCGATATGCAAGCAGCAGGGTCGAATCGAAGGTTACAGTTGAGTGAATTAGAAGAGTTACGCTACGATGCGTATGAAAATTCAAAGATGTACAAGGAAAGGTACAAAAAGTTGCACGATCAATTAATTTCTCGGAAGGAGTTTCATGTTGGCCAAAAGTTTGGTTATTCAATTCCGACTTAAGCTTCATCCTGGAAATTGAAATCTAGATGGAAGGCCGTTTGAGGTTGTTTCCATTAGTGAGCACGTGCAATTGAAATTCAAAGCCTTCAGGACAATCGAGTTTTCAAAGTGAATGGGCAAAGACTCAAACCAATGTTTGAGCCGATGACCCAGTTTAAGATTGAGGCGATGCACCTTAGTGATCCAGATTCTTGATCAATGAAGAGGTCGATCTGTCGACACTTAAACTGGCCTTCACGAGGAGGCAACCCAGCGTGTTCTATTTACGAGTTGGACACAGGTTTAGTTTAGGATTTAGGATTTATTTCTCTTTTCGTATGTTTAGTTCTAGAATATTAGTTTTAGTTTAGTTTAGGTTATTTTTAATTTCCAAATTAGTGTAGCCACATTACCTTCAATCTATTTTTGGTCATGTTCTAATTTGATGCCCATATTCTCTGCACCTGATCTTTGTGTTGAGGTACTTTTCAACAGGTTTGGGGGTACCTACTTATTTCAAACAATGAGGACATTGTCATTTTTAGGTTTGGGGGTATGTATGATTATCTATCTTTCATCACTTATTTTTGATTTTCTTTGAAAAAAAAAAAAAAAAAAAAAAATTTTTTGGAACCATCATACATGATTTACTTTGCAATAGTTTTCAAACTTTAGTTGATGATGCATGTGAATTTAATTTTGAAAATATTGATGTCATATTTTGAATACTTGTATCTAGGATGATGAAGCTTAATGTGATAATTTGTGGATGACTCAAATTCGCAGAATTTTTGCACTTATACCAAGCTAAGACTTAGAAATCGATGAACTATTTTGAACGTTGAATCTTAGGTTCTTAGTGGAGACTAAACCCGATAAGCTTTAGAGCTAATTTCTCGTCATTGATGAGTGAATATATAAACTGAGTTTTCTTTGAATACGAATTATTTTGCATAATCTCATACATTTTATTTTGGCTGACTTTGCATGATATCAAATTCATATTATTGTGTTAGAACGTACTGTATATCTACTCAAGACAAATAGGCAAGGTTACCATCTTTTAAGGAAATGATTGAAGGCCATCTTTGGCTCGTTTGTGCTTAAACTGCCCCACCTCATATAAATTTATTATTCTAGTACCTTTGAGCCTATAGAAAAATTTACCCTTATACATTCTTTGATAAGCCACGTTAACTTTAACCCTTCACAATTTCTGAAAATTTAGCTTTACCCTTCTTATTTCTGAGAAATTAGGAACGAGGGATGAAAATGAGCGAAAAGAGAGTAAGTGGAGAGATAATGAGTTATGGTGTTTACTGAGAGTGTATGGCAAATATAAAAGAAAAAAAGTAGAAAAAGAAAAAAAAAAAAAGGAATGAAAAATGAGGTGCTTCAAGAAAAGGAAATACAAAAGAGAAGAAAGAATGAGAAAAGAAAAATATTGAAAAAAAAAAAAATGGTGAGAAATTAGAAAAGAAAAAAAAAGAAAAGAAGAGAAATAAAAAAAAAATAAAATAAAAAAAATCAGAAGTTAGTTCCTTTTCCAATTTCTCAGAAATTTTGAATCACAATTCCCTTTCTTTCTTACCCCACGAGCCCCATTACAACCCTACAAAAGACCTTCATGATCCGATCTTGCATTGGTAATCGTCTTGTGAGAGTCAATATATAATACTTATGACACTTGATATGACATGCTTAGGATATACATGTATCTGTTCTTATGAGATTTATTTTTGTTCATTGATTGCATCGTGTTTCATTTATCATGTGAGACCTTTTTATTTGCTTTGTATTGATCTCTCACATGTGTGCGAAAACTTACCAATCATCGGAGTGATTTTATTTTGAGAGTATACCTAAAGTGAGGATTGAGTCAAGACAACAGATCCGATGATTTCCCGTTTGGACTAGTTCTGAGATGGATGAATCTTGGTTTTGGTATGCACACACTACACGTTTAAGCATGAATGGATGAGTTATCTAACGATTTGGAGCATTAGACTAATTTGAATGGATATTGGTATGATTAGTGTAACATTGTTATTTAAAATTGAGAATTTGCATGTTGAATTGATTATTGATTTTGAGCTTTGAAGTTAAATATATGTTATAAAAATCAGATTTTGAAAACTCAATTTTACCGATGGTTTGAAATTTTTGGAAGTTTGTGGGTAACTTCCCTGCAAACCCTCAAGAGACACAACTCCTCCACTAGGGATCACCTAGGGGTTTAAAGGCTTGTTTCACTTGCTAAGTGCAATCGTGTTCTGAAAGTGGCATTTAAATTTTAGGATGTTAGTTTGATTTGCTTTATATTTCTATCATTCTCTTTGCTCGAGGACTAGCAAAGTGTAGGTTTAGGGGTGTGATGAGTAGTGAAATATGATGATATTTCACCCCTAAATACCTATATTTAGCCGTCCGATGAAGGCTATCTGATGAGATTTGCTAGATTTGAAGTGTTTCAGGTAAATACAGTCCAAGTTTCTAAAACAGCCCAAGAATCCCGAAAATAATGTCAAAACACTGCTATTTTGGGTCATTGAGAACTTAGTGCGACTTGCAGCTCAATTTGGACCTTCAAGACGTCAGATTCAGGAAATTGCTAAAACATAAAAGTTGTAGAGCTCGTCGTCAGCTTTCCAACGCTTCAAGAATCACCTCAATCCGAGTTCGGTACAGAAAATTATGAGCAAAATACCGAGGCAGTATCTGATGCAAAGCTAGGCGGGAATTCACGAAAATTACTCTTAGATGTCAATCGAGAGAGGTATTAGGGTTAGGCTATTATAAAAAGGGAAGCCACGAGTTCCTTAGGGGGATTATTATTTGTTGCAATTAGAATATTATTCATTCTTTATTTTTAGTTTTAGGGCTCTTCACTTTGGGGAATATTTTTCTTCATCTTTTCAAGTCTTCTTCTCTCCTTCTTCTAGGGTTTATTCAGTAGATTGTACCTAGGATTTGCATTATTTTTCTCCGAGAAATTCATAGATTGTATTTAGGAAAAACAATTGCAAATATCTTTGGAAGAAATAAAAGAGGAATGACTTTGAAAGAAAAGGAGATCAAACACCAAAGATGAGCTAAATCAAGAGATCGGGAAGATGCGATCCCAGGATAAGTACCCATATTTATGATTAATACAGCCTATTATTGTTATCATGGAATCGTTTTTGCTCAAAGTTTGTGTGATTGAAAATATTTTGAATGCTTTGTTATGACCGTTGATTGCGGCGTATCAACGGTCAGTAATCGCTAGATCTGGACCTCGCAGTCGATCTAGGTCAGAGCGATTATGTCGATTGTCGTGGATCTAAATATCATGAGATACGCTATGCTTTTTACATGACTCATACCGCAATGTTAGTCAGTCATTGTTTTTAGATAGGGTATGCGGATTGATGATCATATTTTATTTCAAGTCATTTTCTAGATGAATGATGGTGTGAATGATGATTTAATGAAACTGGGTTTTAATGATAGAAAAGAATGAACTGGGGTAGCATATTCCTTGATCTCATTTTAATATTGTTCGTAGATTTATCAGTAATTAATTGTTTAGATTAATTTATTTTTCTGCATTTAGGAAAAGTGCGTTAAGTTTTTGGTAAAATTGAATCTGCCCTTTGGTACTTCCTTAGGGACGTTTTTAAAATCTCTAAAAGAATTAATTAAAAATTCACGTTTCCCTGTGGGTTCGACACCCCTGTTCTTGCCATACTGCAATAGATCTTGTGCACTTGCAAGGGTTACATTCTAAATCGATCACCCTTGCGCTATAAACTCGAAAAAATAGCGGAAATTTGGGACCTATTTTCTGATGCATATATTGCATCCAAATAATGGAAAATGACTTTCCCATATCCAAATAAATGCATATATAGGAATCCATGAGATTCCTGCAAGCTATCAAAACACCGAAAACTATACTTGATAAGTGAAAATAGAAGGAATTAAGGAAAGAGAACCGTCTCAGTGGTAGCTCAGTTGGTATCCTCCCTCCTTTGTGAGGGTTGAAGCCGTTGGTTCTACACTCTACATTTGCTTCTTCCCTTATATTAATAGGGTGAGTGTTGTTGGGTAGGGTTTGTACCCCCTATGTGTCACTGAATATGAGTGCTTTATTGTATGAGATTTATTCGCCAAATGCTGCTCATGAACTATCATATTCTCTATAATATATAAAACACATCTAGGTTATCTATGCCGTATATATATGGTATCATATAAAAAAAAATTGGTATTAGGTATCCGACCCAAGCGCCAAAGCCTTTGTACACAAGTCGCTTTTTGGGATGCATGCCTTGTGGAACCACCTTGTGCTCGTGTGATTTGACGCTCATGATCTTTAGATTTGTGGTGCAAAAGATTGGGTCTCTTGATCTTTAGATTTGTGACAGCCCGGATTTTCACACCCAGAAATCCGTGCCATTAGGATCATACTCTGGATGATCCCCGGGACAAATCACAAAGTGTCTGCTAGTATAGCGAAAACCAAGCAGACACTGTCCAGCAGTGGTAGGTCGAGTTATCACATAATGCATTTACAATAATTGAATACAATAAATAAAACATGTAATTCTATTTACTAAAAGAACATATATTCCCAAAAAAGAACCAAGAAGAACCATTAGTGATGGACATCCATCACTCAAACAATGGTTCCTGATAGTGGTTCCAATAGAATGTATAAAATATCAAATACAGTATCTATAGTAATATATATATACAGATGGTGGCCATCAGGCACACAATAATCCGGAATATCAAAATACAAAATGACAGACTCGGTACCCAGGCAACGGATAGAACTCGTCCGCCTGGATATCCGTCTCCTTGTCCTCGGCTTCAGCCTCAAGGTCAGGCTAATAATCAGGATCGCTCTCCGTGCCGGGAACTACAACCTCAGAATCTATAAATGAATTAAAACAGGGTGAGCTACATCATAGCTCAATAGAAGAATTCCAACTAAATGAATTGAATATGCAGGACATGATATTTCAAAACAGGAAATCAAATCAGAATGTATAAAAAGGCAAAATCAGAGTTAATAATGAGTTTATAAACAAGAATCAGATGTTATGCGAGTATATGATCAGTGGCTTAAATTGTATTTGTTTTCTAACTTAAGAAACTCCCATGAATATATAACACGGAGTAAACAGGAATTTACCGATAGGAAACCCCAATCAATCGTCATTCACATGAACAATTTTAGTTTGCAACAATGCCTCATCTATGGAGTGCAATTGTGCCGAGGGATTACAAGCAGATGCACAAGTGTGCCAGGCTCGGATATACCGCCGGGTCGGTGGGGATCATCTGGTTAAATCATCAAATCACATACACACATAGACTTTACAGATCAGATAGCAGAAATCAGGAGTAGGTTTTAGAAACAAATCAGAAAATAGAATCGGAGATAGTAGGAATTTATTATATGCTTACATGCTTGTTAAAAACAACCGAAATCAGGGCACAAATATGAAATGACCATGAAATCATACTCAAAAACATTTTAAGTTGGTTTTCCCCTACCTCAGATCAGATCTCTTTCTAAGCAAATCCAAAGCTTTTTAAAGCGTCATGGTTTGATCCTAGACCATAAACATTGTATACTAATTGTCAGGTAAGTCAGAAAGTCAACTGGTATGGTGTCCAGTAGTATTCAACTCACAAATCAAAACAGGCTGAAAACAGGGGTGATTGATCGATCACCACTCTTATTAATCGATCAATCCCTCATGTTGATCGATCAATGGGATCAATCTCTCTTAGCTCTCAACCAAGAACAGAATCAATTGATCGATCACTAGCCTCTATTGATCGATCACTACTCATCATTGATCGATCAATACCCTTGTCGATCAAAAACCTCTTCCCTCTTCACTTTGACACAGCCAAAATTGATCGATCACTAGCTTGGTTGATCAATCAATGCCTCCTGTTGATCGATCAATGCCCTTATTGATCGATCAATAGTCTCAAATTCAAATTTCCTACCTTCTGTTCACATTTAACACTTATACAGATTGATCGATCAATGCCTCTATTGATCGATCAATATACACCAGTGATCGATCAATGCCTTCATTGATCGATCACCTCCAGTCATTGATCGATCACTTTCTTGTTGATCGATCAATACCTAGGATTGATCGATCAATATCTTAATTGATCGATCAATGCTCTTTGAGCACTGAACTTTCAGAATTCCCAAGTTTCTGTTCTCTTTATTGTCTTATACAGATTGATCGATCAATGGTCTTCATTGATCGATCATCACCAGTCATTGATCGATCAATAATGACAGAACTCCTGTCATTAATGGAGGTCATCTACTTCCCTATTTTAAACCCATTTTCATTAATGGTTTCTTGCAACCATTAATACACAATCAAAACACAATCTAGGGCCTCTCATTTGCCCCTATTTAAAAGCATAGGCTCACATTTTGTTGGGCCCTTTCGGGGTTTCGGCAATTCGATCTGAACGAGGGTTTCGGATCCGAAACTTGGGCCTTGCCACCCCTTCCACTCGAAACCAGTAATCTGTGGCTCCGCTTACACACGTAGCGAAGGCACGCCTTCTTGACAAATCAGAGACGACATATTAACGTTGATTCTTCACACTCCAAGGTTACATACATGCTAACCTAGGTTTCTCACACTCTTTCTTGAAAAGCCAATTAACCCTCTTCTCCTAGCTTAGGGTTTATCAGACACAGAAAGAAGAAGGAGGAGGTGGAAGATGATTATCCCATATCCCCTTCCTTCTCTTATAAGATAAAGATCTGAAATATCAGTTTCCTCTAATTTAGACTTCAGTGTGAAGCACGAACACGGTCGATGCAGCGTAGCACGCCGCCTCGACGTCTTACATGACTCGGATTAAAGTGAGAATTCACACGTGAACTCACCTAATCATAGGCTAATATTATTTTAAACAATATTATTTACTAATTTTTAAATTCGTCTTGATTTTTGTGTCGGGCACGCTTATCGAAATAGTCAGGTTCTTGTTCAGAATTTCAGGGTCGTTACAAGATTTGTGGTGTAAAAGATTGGGTTCAAAGACAATCTCAATGGTTTGATTCAATGTGATTAATTCAATCTTAATTTTATATGAGTTTTATGAATTTTACTCCCTAAGATATGTCTTATTTGCACTCCCCCTCCCCACTAAAGTATGATGCTGGATGCTTTGTGTATTGAAAGAAGAAAATAAATAGAAGGGGGGCTAATGGATATGGAAGCCCAAAAGGACTTGGGAGTTATTAGACAAATGGAGATCTAAGATGAGTTGAAGAGGAGGAGATAAAAGATTCTTCAATCTGAACCATTGAATTTGAGTCTCTTGAAAAGTATGCTGCCGTGGTGATTGGTGGATGCTTGTGAAGAGTCAAAATCAAATTCAGCATCTTTTCCGACACATAATAAAGGAAATAATGACTGACGGGACGAAAAGTCTACTAATCACTCTTCAAGGAAGCATGCATGTGGCTGCCTGAAGGTTGTAAACCGGTTGGGTTGACCCATATCTGACCCGCCCGACCCGAAACTTGGCCTATCAGGTCGGTTCAGGTCAGGTATGAGACATCAGACTAGACTTTCGGGCCGGGCCTGACTAACCCCTCAGTTTTCGATTTTTGCCACCCTAAATCGAAACAGAAACAGGTTCAAAGTTTGAGTCGGTTTTTGGGCCGGTTTGGTTTGCTTCTTTTTTGGTTCGGTTTCGGGATTCGAGTCAAAGCTTGCATCCCTACCCTTGATCCATCTGGTTGGTTCAGGTACACCAAGGTCGGGTAGGACAAATGCCAATTTTCCATTGGACAACGAAAAATTTTGACCCGACCCGAATTGTTGACAGCCCTACCTGAAACGTGAAAGTCCCAAATATCATGAGCATCTAAAGATGGGAAATGGTAAACCTCAATGTCATGGATTAAACGTATGGCTACAGATTAATATATTTCTAAGTTGGATAGTGGTAGATGTGTGAAGTAGTAGATGTGTAATAATCCCACATCGAGTAGGAGTTGTAATGGAGTGGCAATTTGGTATAATAAATAGTCATGTGAATGGCTGTAGGAGGCATCTTTGCGCTTGGGGCAATGACGCAGCTAGTGAGGTTATAACCGAGGCGCGTCAATTGCTGGTTGAAAACTATTTCCAAACCCCCTCTTTGGTCTTGGCTTGTCCTTGGCCTCAGAGAATTTCTGAAAGGGCTCCCTCTAAAAGGGTAAAGCCCTCCTAATTATATATTCCAAAATTTTAAGTATTGGTTTTTTGATGGAGGATACAACCATTAACAATGAGCTTGATATGGAATGTACATGATTTTATGAGTCAAAGATTGATCGAAATGAAACTGAAGGGTGTTAGTCAAATGATCTTGGGATTGGACCTTTGCCCATTTGTGATGATGCCCTTAAGCGCGTGTAGACCGACTGAGCTACTCCTCCGGGTTGGTGTAATTCAATTTTTGATGGGTTTTATGACCAAATGTGATCAGAACCATAAAAATCTACCTAGTGTTGACTGCTGTGGATTTCAAGGGCTGTGAAAATAGTGAAAATCCATTTTCAACATGCTCCATAACTAAATTCATCACTTCATTTTAGAGGAGAAATCCCCAATTTTGATCGTTATAACTCTGTGTTACTTAATTCACTCATTTACATGTGAATCGCAAATTGGGTAAGCCAGACAAGTTGGTAGTTCAATTTGGTCCGATTTGGTGTGACAAACCAAATGACCAATGAATGCTAATTATTTTATTTTAAAACAAAACTTCAATAATACAAAGAGGGGATTTGAACCTAAAAAATTCATGATTTTTAAGTTTTATAACTAAGGGGTAACTCACATGCATTGTTTTCTTGGTGGATGCTAATTAATGACATATAATTAATATAATACTTTAAAGGGCACTTTAGAAAAACAAACGTTTTAGCAAAACAACCCCGAACTTAAACGTATCCTACTCCTAGAGAATCCATTTTGCTTGATAGTGGTGAAATGCAAATCACGAACTCAAATTCAGACCGAGTGAACCAATGAACTAAGTAACGCTATTATAATTTCAATAGACCTTCAAGAAAATAGAAATTATTTGAAGCACCTTTCAATGGTGCTTATTTTGATGCCATGGAGAATTGAAATTCAAGTACTCTAGGATTTGAATTTTTCTTAGAAAGATAAACCAACAGGATCAAAAGGAGGAACCAAAGCAACAAGAATTTTACTGCACTTACCCTTATAGTGCGAACTGTGAAGTAATATGAAATCTAGTTTACAATAATATAAAGTTTTACATTCATTATTATTCAATAAGTACACAATATTTTGACAAATTAAAATAAAAAACATCAAGAAAATAATAAACTGCCTAATGACATAATCCTCCTAAAAGTAAGATGCTCTCTCTCTCTCTCTCTCTGTTTTATTATCTCTTCAACTTGATTATATTCAGAGTTATATCTGGATCAACCCCCATGCTCAAACACTCATTCAACTCTGTTAGAACATCTCTAATCGTCGGCCTTTTGATCGAGCTTGATTCCGTGCACGCCATTGCCGTCTGTAAAGCTTTCCAGACAGAAGCAGAGTTGTAGTCCCCTTGCAACTCAGGATCCGCCAATTTGTTGATATTGTCACCATTATCAATAATGAGTTTAACCCAATTAACTATGCTTATCTGCTCAGAATTCGAGCTTTTAATCATGGGAGGCTGGGCTGTGATTAACTCTAAAAGAACAATTCCGAAGCTATAAACATCGCTTTTCGGGTTCAACTTTTGAGAAACATAAAACCTACATGTTTCAATGACAAGATAACAATGGTAAATAAGAGAACATGTAGGGAATATTTACCAAGTAATTTTCGATGCTAAAAAATTCAAGGGGGGCCGGAATGTTTTGGTTTCGATCCCCACCGAAGCCGAAACAGAAATCCTAAATTTCAGTTCTCAATGTACTATGGGGAAGATTTCGGCCGAAATTTCGGTTCAAAATTTCGTAACGAAATCGGATACTTTGATCCTTGGCGCTCAGATATACCATTTTAAAAATATTTTACCAGCCTTTAAAAAATATACCGCAAAGGGAACATGACGAACACTCTGCAGTAAAAGTTGCTTCCATAGGGGCTTCATTGGTAACAAGAAAAATGGTTCACTTGTCCTCAAAATAAAATTTCCTACCATTTTCTGGTGTTTGACAACCACTGTGGGGCACACAAAAAGAACGCAATTTTCCACATCTGCGTAAAATCAGCTTTTAGTGTAATTTTCACTGAAAACCAATTTTACACATACACTAAAAATATGCTTGTGTCACAATATTCCATTTTTTCAAACTATATTCAAACTACAAAATTTATTTTATCTAAATTTATAAATAACATTTAGAAATTTTCTTAGGTCCTACAACTATGCTTTTCCCTATAAATAAAAATGTTTATTTTTTCTACAAATGTATTTTTCCCTACAAATTTCAAAACGAGGCCTAAGGTTCCCTCTGCAGTAAAATTCTTTGAGAACTTATAGCTTGTATAACCTATCTAGTAATTTCTTTTAAAATGGTATATCTAGGTGCTATTTGTAAATGCGTAACTTATTTAGTAAATTTCCCAAAACTCAAACCAAAATCATAGTGAATTAGAGAACAAATGAAAATAAAAGAGACCTATATATATATACACCATGACTCGAGCTCTTATTGGCTGCATGTCACATCAGGTGACTTAAAAAGTCAAACTGATGTGACATGTAGCCAATGGTTGCTTGAGTCACGAAAGTATATTTCATGACTCGAGTGAGAGGATCGTTACCCTATATATATATATATATATATATATATATATATATATATATATATATATATATATCCTCTCACTTGAGTCATGGAACATAATCCCAAGATTGGAGCTACCATTTGTGGCATGTCATTGTAGAAATCCAACGGGCCTGACTCAACCTCACAAAATCGGCTTGTAAGGTGAGGTTTGCCCAAGATATAAAGAGCCCAAGAAGGGCCTGCTCAAAAATGATGTGGGACAATTCCAACACGCCCTGCATGTGTTGGCGAGATTGAGCCAAATCACATGGACAAGAAATGGGTGACGTGGGGAGAAAGAATGGCTTTGATACCATGTAGAGATCCAACGGGCCTAACTCAACCTCACAAAACCGGCTTGTAAGGTGAGGTTTGCCCAAGATATAAAGAACCCAAGAAGGGCCTGCCCACAAACGATGTGGGACAATTCCAACAGTCATATCAAGTTGACCTTATAGCTCCAATCTTGGGATTATGTTCCATGACTATATATATATATATATATATATATATATATATATATATATATATATAATTTGATAGCTTGATGGGTAAGCTGGGCTCGAAATTGCGACCTTTTTTGAGGTTGCAATATTGTGAACCTTCCATTATGCTACAGGCCGAAGCCCAAAAATAAACTAATATAACTAAAAGTATCTGCTAGGGACTTCAGCTATGTTATTAAGAGAAGAACGTACTCGGGATCCAGATATGCAAGGGTGCCATTCATAGTAATATAAATGCGACTGAATTCCTCATTAGGAAAAAACTTGGATAACCCGAAGTCTGCTATCTTAGCTTCCAATTTGTCGTTTAAGAGGACGTTTTCCGACTTCACGTTTGCATGAATTATAGGTGGCTTGCAACCATCATGCAAATGCTCCAACCCTGCAACTCAAACTCCATAATTAACAAATATGAAGAAGAAATATCGAAAAAAGACCAATATATATTGATTGGTAATGAAAAAAGAGAGCTATATTAATGGCATCCTTTTTGTTAGGCCCCATAGCATCCATTGGATTCGAATAGTTCGTGAAGGGACTTTCTCTCAAACAGGGCATATACTTTCAGCTATTGATAGGGAGGCATGGTTTTAATAATTTCTTGGCTGGGCATTTGTTACCTCATAGGATGCCAACCTATACAATATGAGTTATCTCATAAGGTACCAATTTAGGTCATTACCTCATTATAATTACCTGGGTTGGTACTTGAAGAAGTAGTAACCAATCCCTCTTTTTGTAATTATTGTTGTGACATGCCTCGGCGAGTCAATAGCTAGAAGTAAGTGTCTTGTTTCTTAAAAGTTCCATTCAAGAACAGTTTCTAATTTTAGTTAAGATAGCATTATAACTTATCTCTTCTCTCTTTGTACTAACCTTGAGCAATATCAATGGCTATACGAAGTCGTTGACCCCAATCGAAGGACTTTCCTCTGCTTGCTGTGCCTGTGTAATCGAAGTAGTAAAATCAGGTGTATTTTAGGGAATTTACAGAATGTGGGTAAGTGACAAGTGCCCCTAATGGTTCTCTCTGCTTTGACAGTTATGATTAAACCAAAGAGTGCCTATGAGGTACACAGGCCATCTGTCTTCTGAGATACACAGCCAAATGTCATTCTGCCTATGTCATTAAAGTTTGGGGCACACGGATTTCCACGAACTGAAAAATCTTTGCAGGTATACTGTTGATTATGCAGATGGATTGGGATTGGTTCATGTAATTCCGGCCGTACAAGGCCCTTACACCTTAATACAAACCCCTCCTAGTAAGGATAAGAAGCTGAGATATGGTATTACCTGAGAGATGTTGTTTCAGGTTTCCTTCAGCCATGTACTCGTAGATGAGAGCGATCTCTTTACCTTCATCAGAAAATCCAATCAAAGAGACCAAGTTTCTATGACAAATTCCCATCAACAGCTGAGCCTGTGAAACAATTGGCCACCAATAGTGGTACGACACGTCAAGAGTCAAAATAGTCCTTTATCTCACTCTGTGTTGAGGTTATTACTTTTTTCTCACTGAGATTTGTGGACATTTTAGGTCAACTTAGAACACTTTGATTAAAGAGTCCACAAATCTCATGGCGCAAACATGTCTATCCGTGAATTCTCAATGATCAAGGCTTCTATAATGCCCTTTTTGTTTTTTGTGTCAGTGAACTGCAATTTCATTTCAGAGAAAGAAAGCACAGCCGGATCAAAGCATGGCGCTTAGTGACAAGGCAAAAAAAAAAAGAAAACTCAGGCCAGATCCGGCAAGGCTTTATAATGTCTTAAAGTAATATAGGTCACTGGATTAAACTCACTTACCTCAATTTTGAAATTCTTAGACCCTTGGGGTGACGATTTAGGGAGCACTTTGACGGAAACAGGCGTGCCATTGGTCATACAACCATAGTAAGCTTTCCCAAACACTCCTACACCAATCACCCTTCCAAAGTTGTTGGTCATATGCACAATGTCGCTGTATTTGAAGTACCAACTCTGATAGGATGAGAAGTACTGAGTCTCAGAGGATGAGGAGTAATCTTTGGCTAGTTTTTGATGGGATGCACCGTATGATGGGTAGGACATTAAAATAGGCTTCACGGCTGCTGAAGGCATGTCCACAGAATCGATAGAGTTACTTATTTGTAGCATAGGTGCTGGGTATTCATATATGTTTGAAGATTCATAATAGATAATGGAGTGTTAAATTCTTACCTCGTCGTCTTCTCCATCCGATAATTATGGCAATCAACAGCATGACTACCACAGCCAAAACCACAGGAATAATGATAGCCAGAAGAATTTTCTTTTTTTGTTTGTTTTCGCGTGATCCTGACACAGAGAGATAAGGGTTGCGATCATACCTAGCATAAAAAAATGGTCAAGATATTAGGAACTTGTGTCCTTTTCTATATAATGGAATCAAGAAAATCTACCAAAAGAAGGTATCAGTTTGGCAATTTTTTCAGATTGATACCTGTGTTGCTAATATTTTCCAAAAATAGAATCAAGAAAACCAATTGTCAGAAAGATCAAACCTCAAGGAAAGCGAGCCATCCTTCGATTTTTCGAGAAGGGCCTGAGGAACTGTTCCTTCGAGTTGGTTTCCTGATAAGTTCCTGCAAATACATGATAGCATTAACGTAGGATCAATGCCAAACAAATACTGTAGAAAATACTGTAGGAAGTGGAAGACCTGAGTTTGAATCCCCCCGTAGGCCATCCTAGAAATTTATATGCTGTGCTGACCCGGTACATTCTAACTTGGGGAGTGGCATGTGTCCCAGGGATTAGTCGGGTGCTCTAAGAGGCCCAGACACCCAGGTTACCAAAGTAAAAAATGCTGTGTTACAAAGCTTTGGGACTTACAAGAACTGCAGTGAGCGTAATTCAGCTAAAAAGTCAGGTACTCTTCCCGTCAAGTTATTGTTGGATAAATCCCTGTAACAAATCACTCTGTTCACTTTCAAGGTACATAATTAATAATATAATATAATATAATATATCATTCATTCCCTCCGGTTAACCCCATCAATCCTGGCAAAAACTGATGCCCAACTCCTGAAATATGTGAAAGATGGTTTTTTACCGGAACCAGTGCCTAAAAGGCCATTCATAACCTTTAACATATTCTGATGTAAGAGGTTATTTCAATCAACAACATCTTCAACTCACTTTTCACTTCGTACAGTCGGTAAGGAGAGCCAATCCCAAATTCAATATATCATATGACTCTCGTTAACATGACATGGTACACTTTAGGCCCCTGCTTCTAACAAAAGCCATTGGATTGATGATTCTGCGAATAGGTTCACCGGAGTTACATAGGTGCCAGGCACAGTGTGTAGTACAATGACATCTAATTAAATGGAACAACTTTTGTTTGGTATGCAGAAGCGCACAGTAGAATTCTCACTTTGCTTATACTGAGAGTGATACTTACAAGGACTGGAGTGACGTGAGATTGCCTATAGAAGATGTAATATCCCCAGTCAAACCTGTGAAAGAGAGGTTCCTGAAAGGAATATATATTAATTTACATATAAGACTATTTTTTTTGCTCTTTTTTTAATAGGTAAGCATGTGATTTGAACCCCTGACGTCAACGCTACACGCTTGAGGGCATCACCACTGGGGCAAATTTACGCATAGACTTATTTTTTTGGATAAACTTGTTGGCTATTGGGGTGATTCGGCTCTCCATCAAGTGACATTTAGTGCCACCAGAGGTGTAGCCGCAAACAAGCGTGTTGGGGCTGAAGCCCCCATTTAACTCTTGAATTTGTATAAGATACTTCTTATACAACCATCTTTTGTGTATAAGCCCCCAAATTGACAATAAAATAACTATAAACATCTATTGATCATTGCTAGCCATATAAACAGACAATCCTGGCTATGCCCCTAGTGCCACCATCATTTCTGGCCACTTAGATAAAAAATAAGGCCATTACCCAGTGCTGGGAGCGGTGAGAGGAATACAAATTAACCTCTGGCATTTTACACACAAATTAGCTGCTCTCCAAACTCGAACCTGTGTATTCATGCTTGACAGCCCAAGCCTTTACCATAATAAAAACAGTCTGATCTTTGTTTATTGGTTGGATCAACCATGTCTCAAAAATCACGCTGATTAGACGTGCCATTCAAGGTGCTAGATTGCCTATTATGAACTACCAATCAATGTGTTTTTTGTACATCGAGATCAATCATCATATGCGATAACTTGTTCCCTTTACTGAATGACAGTAGACAATAAGTGGACCTTGTCGCATTGTAAAAATGACTCAGATGTGTTAGTTCCACTAAATAATTTGTAGGTCACTTACAGAGAAATTATTCCCAGATGATTGGAATCATTGTAGCTGCATTCTAAACCATCCCAGGAGCTGTTTCTAGGAAGGCATGGATCACCCATCCAGTTTCTCTTCACTTGATACTTTGCTTTGATGTCCATAATAGCATCCACTAATAAATAAAAAAAACCCATACATTATTATTTGTCAAATCATGACAAAGAAAAAATCAGGCATTGGTACATGGGCTTCTATCCTATAGATTTCATTAACAAATCAGATGGCCATGGTGATGCCCATCGGGCGCAATGATTAGCATAACCAAGATTTGGCGATCATCTCAATTATATCTGCAATCGGTTCATGTGCTAACTGATTTTGACACCTCCTGAACCAGCCATGGTTCAATCAGTTTTTTATCAGATGGTCCCAAGAGCCTCCATATCACTACCACTGTTGAACTGGTCATAAATTTACCGTAATGGTCCATAAAAAGGTCCACCCTTTAGATTGTTAGAACAATTATATTGGTGTGGTAAAGTACTAGATTAGGAATTGAAAAATAATATCTATTTATGAGAATGAACAGAGGAATTGAAAAATATTGAGAAATGAAGTTCATAAGCTAGTGTAATAGCTAGAGTAGCATTCTCCATAAAAATTTGGACATAATATGCACATATAGAATTCTAAAGATAACGCAAAAACACTCCTTCAGCATCATTTAATTACCTAGTAAAGTAAGGAAATTTCATATGCCATTATTTTACGGAATGAAGCACATAGAAAGCCAATATTTATAATTACAAGAACACCGAAAGGGTATAACACACTTCAATTATAATTCAAGTTTAGTCGAACTGTAATATTTTAAATTCTGTAGGGACCATGGTTTAAAATTCCGAACGAAACTGATAGGTATCATCAGAGAATTATCGGTTTGGAGGTCACCGGATTGATTCATTGAAGGTATCAGTCCATATATATTGGTATTTATCGGCTGATACATACTAATGTATCATCCTAAACCGATATGTATCCATACCAGAAAAATAAGGTGTTAAGAGGATTTTCACTAATGAAGTACTTTTAGCCACTGGATCTAGTCAAAGCCCAATGTTTTAGGGATTTTCAACTCCATGGAAGTCAGCTTTTGACAGAACTGGATGGCTGAAAAGTGCTTCAGAGTTAAGTCACCTCTCATGAAGAGTCAATTTCCTCTGTGATCAGACAGTTGTTATGCACTTAATACACTTCTAGGAAGCTTACTTATTAGCAGTGTTACCTAAACAGGTGCCAAGTGCCAAGGTGTCATAGATATTAGGCACGTCAATTTCTGAAAATTCTATTACGGCAGCACTGCACGGCCTTAAGAAAAATAAAAAAACTATAAAAATAGGATGCATATAGAAAAATAAACTTGAAGGGAAAGTTAGAAAGCCAATTTAGATATCTAATGAAAAATTTAGAATATCACAAACATAACTAAAAGTATTCATTTTACTGTGTGTCAAAACTAAGAACATTTTGATGGTATAATGTGGTATTCTTTTCATACGTGTCTAGAAATGTCGTGTTGTGTTGAGGAGTGCCCACGTGCCACCAAGTGTCGGCACGTCAAAAATCCCCAAAATAGAAGCGCCTAGGTAACACTACAGCATTTTATTACAAAAATGATAACATATCATTTCCCATATATATATATATATATATATATATATATATATATATATATATATATATATATATATATATATATATATATATATATATATGTATGTATTCTTACCGTCGAGCATGTAAGTAGTCCCTTGTGAGACCCGCTTGACAGTATAAATCTCGAGGGCGTTGAGGAGTGGAGGACGTGTGGAGGACTCAAGCTTATCTATGGTAAAAGTGTAGTTTTGCAGACCAGTCAATGGTTGATCAGGGTAGACGGTTACTGCTTGTGGAGAATTGAGAAGCACAGGGTGTCCAAAAGGATTGCCATTCAAAGAGATGCTGAACTCTCTCGACTCGTTGTTCATGAGAATTTCAACTTCGGCAAAGTGAAAAAAAATTAGAAACTCTGAACTGTTATCGGCTATCAACTGAAAGCTCAATGAATCACCAACTGGCATGCAGGCAGTACTCATGACGATCGACGGTAGACTAAAGTTGTTGTTAACCATCCGAAGGTCAGCAGTATACCCACATAAACCAACCAAACCGTTGCCTATCCACAATCGATCGTACATGTCATGTGGATACCTGCGTAAAATATTTCCATGGATAACAAACCATGAGGCTCTAAAAACAAAGTTAGAAATCCTTGGTCCCATCTATTTTACTATGTTGGTTATTATTTGGTGCTTTAGATTTCAAGAAGATTACCAAAGCTTATGTTTGGGTCACCCATGTTTCTTGCGACATATTTGGTGAATTTGTGGATGCTTATTTGAACACCAAAATATAGGGAGGGAAAAGCCATGGGTCAGTCCAGACCGTTGATACCCTTAGAGCCTGTCAGCCTGGTTTTTAAGTGTTGAAAAGTATTGACATTTGCCCCCTTAAATTTATAAATTTTCTTCCGATGAAGGCCATTTAATGATGTTTTTGTAGAGTTTTAGGCTGTGTATGGCATAGCTCTCTGCTAGCCCCTGCCATAGCAGAGTTCGCATGCTTTAGCAGGTTCCCATCTTCTTCGCTAACATCCTCCTACCTGCTATCAAGGAGACTGCTATCAAGGAGCAGGTACCCTTTCTCCTTGATAATTCCTTGCATAGAAGATTTACCTGTTCAGTAGTTCTACCTTCCTCTCTACTCACTCCTTGCCAGAGCAGATTTTATTTGCTCTGGTGGAGTTAGTGGAGAGCGAGAGGTTACTATTAGAGCAGGTAGTTAGAAAAGAGAATGGGAACCAACTAAAGTAGGTGAACTCTGCTGTTGCAGGGGTTAGCAAAGAGCTATGCCATACGTAGCCTCAGTGATTTGCAGGATGTGAAAGAAGCTGAGTATATAGTAGAGTTTTAGTGATTTGTAGGGTTTGCCTTATCTTTTCTTCGGTGATGGTGATGAGTTGGCTAGTTTTATTTTGTATTCTTAATACATGTTTGCTTAGATTTATTATTCAGTTCATATCTAGCATTTTCTCCATTATTTATATTTTCATCAACTTTTAGAATAGGTTAAGACTATTTTTCTACTGAACTTTTTAATTTTTTTCTGAATAATTGTTTACTAAAATCTGTGGGATCGACCTTGCTTTTGCTATACTTATGTAATATTCGTCACTTGCGAGTACCATTAAAATTGATAAAATTCCAATGGACCGATGTGGGACAAATCCAACAAAAATTTTACAACAGCTGACTAAAATGTTACTGAGGTGACAATTAGAAATTTTTTGTCACTTGACTAATTTCATAATCATAAGCAATATTAATGGCATATGTAAACATTTCATAAAGATTGATGGAAAAATAATAGGTATATGAACAACCTACACCACCCTTCTTGATTTATAAGTTTTATGTTCACTTGTAGACTGATTAATAATTGGGTCTAGGCTTGACTCAGAACGATTTTCAAACAAATTGGGTCGCGCCTACGTTTCAAGCCTGATTACTAGTTGGGTAGCTCAAGCCTGTCCCGACCAAACCCGTCTAGCTAAAGGATAAATGGCTGCGCTGGACTGTGGCGCTGACCAGCCCAATCCAGTTTGAACTAAGCTATTAAGCTCGATTAATAATTGGGCTTAAGCCCAGATTAGCCCGATCACTAAATGGGCCAATCAGGCCCAATTTTCAGCCCGATTAAAACCAGAAAAGCCCGGACAGACCAGGCTCATTGACACTCTTACCAGGTGAGATCCCACCATAAGATGATCCACTTACCGAACAGAAGGAGGTAAACCAAGAAGTGGAGTCAGCATGACATCAAACCGTTCAATGAGAACTAGAGATTGAGATTCGTTCACATAGCTATAAATGGCATCTTCCAGAGGCCTCAATTCGAGTAAAGATATGAATGGTGTCGAGTTGCCCGTCTTTACCAGACAAACCGATATGAAATCCATAGAGGCCATGGTGATGATCTCTATACGTGTGCCATCTGTTGCATCAGGTAATCGCAGTGACTCCCAACGGTCGGTTCCCACGTAGACATCGAACTCCGGTGGGGAATTTAGGCCATCATAGTTTCCGTACAAGAACCCGGCTCTGATCAAGTACTTTTTTCCGATCGTCGTGGGCGATAATGTGTAACAATTCCGAGTTCCATCAGGAAAGCTTCTCAGGTTCCGAAACCGACTAAGTATAGGAAGTAAATTAGCTATTTCTAAGTCCACTACTTGGTTGATTCCTGTGTCTATATATTGGTCATCTGAAGAATAATATAATTGGTTGTTGGCATCTCTATATGTTGAATTTTCTCCACCAGGCAGGCCACAGTCAATGGTTATGAAGCCTGCAGGGCACAACAATCAAATGAACTTAAAAAGTTCAAATTCTATTACTGCATATATAATCAAAGATGAATGCCAAGGAGTGATTTCAAAAAAATAAAACAGATACATATCGATCATTTAGGCCGGATCCCAAGCCGATACGTAACAGATATATCGGATAGGTATGGGCACTACCGGTAGGGTTGTCAACGGCTTGGTCGGCCCGATACCCGACCCGCCTGACATGGATATAAAAACTTAACCCGTCGGGTTGGTCATGAGGCATTAGAATCAACCGTCGGGTCGAGAAAAAATCAGGTACCGGACCAAACCAGATATTTTTATATACAAAATCATGGAAAATTGGGGTTTTTACCAGGCTGGGTGGGGTTTTAGAGTCAGGAGTGTCAGGTCAAGTTTTCGGGAGGGGTAAGGCATATACCGATGTCAGGTAGGTCGGATAGGGGAGCATATGCCATTTTTCCATTGGGCAGCAAAATAATTTGCTCGACCCGACCCGACCCACTGACAACCATAACTACCAGCCTATATTAGGTACCCTGTTTTTTTTTTAAACAAATAATCAATAATTTAAAATAATAAAAGAATTTGCCCAATAGACTTTTTGGTATTATGTCTAGTTCTTATCAGGTGCATATTGGCATATGAACCGTTATGGGACTAATATCGCCGGTATAAGCCGATATATATATATATATATATATATATATATATATATATATATATATATATATATATATTAGTGGGAATGAGCGTAACATCGTAATGGGCCAGGCCTATCCCGTTATATATTGAGCGATATGTATTAGATATATCCGATATTAAAAACCATAATGCCAATAAGGATAGAAAATGAGAAGTTTACCAAACATAGGATTGATTTAAAAAATCTATATTATTATAGGGAGCCCTTACTCGCACACATATTTCAAGTGATTGCACCGAATTTAAAGAAAGACTTGGTATTTAGGGATATGTGATATGTAAAAATGTAATATGGGCTGTCCGATTTGAAGTTCATGATCAATAGATCTCTGGTACATAAACTTGAAGCAAAACATGATACTTGTCATATGATCTATTGTAGTCAACTATTAAAGTATAAAATAGCCTTTGACTCCATTTAATCAAATGATGAAAATTATATTTTGCTCTAATCTTTGCAATTGATATCTTTAAATCATGGACTTCAAATCAAGCTACTTAGATGGTGTTTTCACATGGTAGATATCGCCAAACTTGTAAGTCTTTCTTTTAAATTCCGAACACTCCGGTGCAATCACTTGAAAAGCGTGTGCAAGTAATGGCTCCCATTACTATATCAAAGATGTGTTGGGCATCAGGTGGCACCCACCATCAGGAGGATCGGATGCCATAGAAACTTAGACAATATCAATCAAAAACCACTTAAAAAATTTGATCATGATCCATTGCATATCTACCATTGAAAATGTGGTCAAAGGTCCCCAAAATCAATGCATCAAGTTGGTTAGGCGCCACCTTATCTTTGATCCATCAAATAGAGGCTAAAAAAGTTATTAACAAATAAAAATAAAAATCACGTGCCCCACGATAGATCAAACCAAAATGAGTGTTGTTATGGGCTGATCATGGCATGTGGCATGTGATCTGGCCTCCACAACTAAGTCCGGATGCATTTCTCCTAAGCTCATATTTCAATTCATTATTGCGCGACAGCTTGGTTAAAAAAATGAAAAAAAAACTTACAATGCTGCTAAGCATCTATTTTTGAAGCTCTCTATTAGATAATAATGATTAGTTTGTAACTATCATTTTCTGAGTTAAAATCCTACCGACCCGAATCTGAAACGAATATGATCCAAAACAGAACCCGGTTTTGAATCGGTTTGGTTTATGTTTGGCATTGGACACCGAAAATCGGTTGAGTAGGGACTAAAGAGAGTAAACCAAAACTAAAACCGAACTGAACCGGTTTAGTTGTAAGAAAAACCGGCCCAGTCCTGACTGTCCAGACCCTCCTTAGACCCTGAAAACGTAGGCCCAGCTCCAAACCCGCCCCAGGGCTTACCCTGAAAACGTAGGCCCATCTCCAAACCCACCCGAGAGCTTTCCTTATAAAGTTTCTCTCTCTCTCTCGTTAAAAATAAAAAATAGAAACTCTCTCTCTCGTGGCAGGCCCGGTCAAGGTGGGCCGTTAGCAGACCCAAACCCAACAGGATTGGTTTGGTTGTTCCGTTCAGGGGGTTGGGAAGTTCGGTTAACTGAAAACCAAACGTCGGATTCGGTTTTAGGTGAACCGAAACCAAAATTTTGGTTCTAGTTGAATTAACGGAACTTCCACCCCTTCTGATGCTCTAAGACGGCCCGACACCCGGTTATATTCATAAAAAAAAAACAGAAAATATAGTGAAGTGAGGACTAAGGTTGCTAACCTGATTGTGGTTGGCTATGAACTGGAGACCCAATAGCCAAAAGCAAGAGACACCAATAGCCAAAAGCAAGAGACACAACCCGAGTGACACCATTCTTAATTTGCAGCTCATTTCCAAGTGAAGAATTGAAGAGCCCTACGGTCTCCAATTTGTGACTTGGGCGTTTACTTCTTACATCCACCCGCTAGCTTGTCAACGCCACGCGTTTTCGCTCTATTCAAGCTTAGCTTACTTATGAAAAAATAATTTTTTTTTATATTTTTTAATGAGTACCTTTAATTTCAGCCACCGAATATTTGAGTTCACCCATTGACTGCTTTGAATTCAACGATTTAGATTGTTTTTCACCACAAACTTTACCTTGATGGATCTTGAGATCAAGATCTTACCATCGACCGCAAGTTTTTTATTTCACATGATATCCAATCCCAAAAAGTGGCTTTAACATCACATAAAACTCATCAGGCACTTTTTTGGGATGTGTACCATGTGAAACCAAAAAATTATCATATGATGTTATGCTCATAATCTCAAGATCCATCATGTGAAAGATTGGGATGAAAATGTTGGATCTATCGATCCGACCACCCAAATAATTGCCTTCGGATTTAGGCGTAAGATCAATCAAAAACAATAAATCCACAATCCATAAATTAAAATATTTGTGCGTACCTTATTGCGAGGGTTATAACCGTCGCTTTAGTTTTAATCCGATGTATTAATCCCTAGGCCTTTCCTACAAGGAAGAAGAAGAAGGTGGCTCTACCCGCCTCTCTTGCTACACTCTCTTGATGAAAAAATGCCAAAAGGCTTGTGTGTAGTGAGCGGGGGACGTCCACCAATATATATAGCATGAAGAGTCATGCCCTGCTTAGAATACCGTCCATGTAAATTAGGAAACCTTGAAATTTCCTTCAATTCCCAATAATGTCGTTTATTATTTCAAGCAACTGCAATCCAGGGTTTTATAAAATCCTAGTGTGTGTGAGCCACACAAAATAATAATTTTAGTTTCCATAAAAAAATTCCACCAGAAAAATGATCTCCATCCGCAAATTCCAAGTAATCAATGGGTTTTAGCGCGGGTGAACTCAAAGATTCAGTGGTTGAATTTAAAGGTACTCATAATGAGTACCTTTTATAATAGTAATGGTTAGGGATGTAAGTTTTAAACTGAACACCAAAATCGAACCAAAAATCGAGGCTCTTGAGTCGCACCGAAAACTGATTCAAATCGAACCGATTCGGTTCGGTTTCGATTTGGGTGGCTCGAAACTGAAAACCAAGGGGCAGGTTGAGTAAACCGAAAAAAATTGAAAAAATAAAAAAAAGTGGGTATTTTACCTACACCAAACCGATTCGAATCGGTTTCGGTTTCAAGGAAAAAAAAATAGGCCGAACCAAACCGAACCGAATCAAATGGGTTTTAGTTCGGTTTTTGTTTGGGGTGTACCGAACTGATCACCGAAAAATTCGGGATCGGTTCGGTTCGGTACACCAAACTTGCATCCCTAATAATGGTATTTCTACAGAGTACCTTTAAATCCACCCATTGAATCTTTGAGTTCACCCACATTGAAACCCATTGACGACCTCTTTGGATTTGACAATGGAGATTGTTTTTCAACCCAATCTTTCACATGATGGATCTTGAGATCATGGGCGTAGCATCAAACAATGAATGTTTGATTTCACGTGGTACACATCCCAACACAGTGACCTTATTTGAGCTTGATAGTTCCACATGATGTTAAGGTTTTATTTCGAATTTGTACCACGTGAAATAAAAAACTGACAGGTGGATGGTAAGCCTATGATCTCAAGATCTATCATGTGAAAGAATGGGTTGAAAAATGATCTCTATCATCAGATTCAAAGAAGTCAATGAGTTTCAGCATGGGTGAACTCAAAGATTCGGTGGGTGGATTTAAAGGTACTCATTTCTAAAATAATGCTGCAAGTATAAAATAGGGTTGTTAAGGGGGTCTCGTCGGGTCAAAATTTTGGCTGCCAAATGGAAAATGGCATATACCCGACTCGACTAGATGGTGCACCAGGCCCAACCTGACGTGTCAAGGATATACACTACGTGAAAAAGCCAAAAAAGCCACTGCCTTAAACAATGGTTTTTTCAAAAAATCACTGTCTTGGACAGTGATTTTTTTTCAAAAAACCACTGCCCTATACAATTGTAAAAAAAGGAGTGGTTTTTTTTTACCACTATACAAAACAGTGGTTTATGAACTTCATAAACTACTACTGTCTTGTATAGTTTATACAAAATATTTTTTAAAAAAAAATTACATCGACAATTTTTTATACAAATTTTTTTAAAATAATATTTTTTTTATGCTTTTTTTTAATGCAATATTTTTTATTCTTTTTGTAATACTTTTTTTTAATGTAATTTTTAATACTTTAAAAAAAATTATATAAAGAAAAAAAGCTATTAATCTCATATTCAAGCACATCCATAAATAAAATAGATGCCAAATTCTTTTATTCAAACAAAATATTGCATTTCAACCTATGATCCAACCTTTCAAATCAATCAAATATTTTAAACTTTACATGCTCAATCCTTTTATTCCAAAAAAAAAAAAGAGTTAACAATCTAAGGACCCCATGACCTAGTTTCATAATTAAAAAAATATATATATGCTTCGCCTCTCCTGTCAAATATCCCCGTCCCCTAGTGATCCGTTTGAGGTGGGCTTCAAATCGAAAAGTTTTGCCTGAAATCAAAAGAAGAACGTAATTAAATATTTATGATATTAAGCAATTAAATTGAGATATTGATGACTTCTCACTACAAAAAAAGGGACCTATACCACATGCTCTGCAATCTGTTTAAACAGTAGTTTATTTTATAAAGCTATTTGATGACTGCACGACAATAACGCTCTCATATGCTCCGAATTCTGGGTTGACCTCCAAGATCTCACAACTTTATTGTAACATTTCCTTTAGTTACCTTACACATATTGAATCCAACCTGTAGAACACATTACATGCAAAAGCATGGTTGTTCCTGTTCTGTACGAAACTATACGAAAAATGGCATGATTGTTCCTGTTCTGATATCTAGTGCTAAAACACAAATATCAATATAATTGAAAAGAACACTAGCATCATCAAAGTCCATTGAGATGTGGGAGTACTCACCCATGAACCATACCTAGGCATAACATGAAAATAAACAAATTGCATTAGCAAGTGGGGACCCGGCCAGACCCAATTATAAAATATCCCCTGATCTGACCTTAAGATCTGGTTGGATGGTTCATGCCTGACTTGGCCCAACGGCTCAAGTTTATGTGCGTGACAAGATAAGAAATCCGGGTGGGGTGGGTCAGATATTGGGCCGACCCAACCCGTCCATAGCCCTAATTTCTGTTTAGCCGTGCAAATTATATCCTCTACTCATTTCTGTTTAAAGCAGAAGATTATGCTAGTGAGCTATATATATTTCATATATGTTATCTTGGTACCTAGCTTTATTTATTTTTGTAAAATATAGGGCATTTCTTGCTGACAAATCTGCTGCTAGACAACCTAAAAGCCACAGCCAAAGAGTCAGGAATAGAGGGAAGAATAGTCAATGTTTCATCAATGGCTCGTAGATATGCCAATAGTTCATGGATAAGTCTAGACAACATAAATGACCCATCCAAGTAAGCATTTAATGCTTTCCATATATTATATTTTCTTGCTAACAATCTTAGTCACCAAAGTATCGGACTTTAATTTCACAATTAGATCACGGATTCAATTGGCAATCTTTTTTCAATAAATCACAATTAGATCACGCCTTTAGGCATTGACACAGTCAATAGCTAAATAAGCATGCCCATCCCAGAAACATTGGCATGAAAAGGCGTACATATCTTAATATCTTAAAAGTTTCACCCCGTATTGCTATGCAAGAAAATTTCTGAGAGAGAACACACACACACACATACACACCCAATAAAAATGCATTATCTGGGCATGACATCTCATCTAATTTAAAATTTTAAACAGATAAGGACTGAAAATAAAAATAAATAACAAAAAAGAAACAAAAAAATTGCGAGTTATTTACCAAGACACAATAATGCATTACCTGGGCATCAGTGAATACACGGAAAGCATAGATCTCTGTGTCTGGAGCAAAACCAAGGCACTCTGCATGTTCACCAGCAATAACTCCTGCCACAAATGTCCCATGTCCAAGATTGTCATTCAGTGTATCCTCGTTGGTCCAATTTGTGCGCTCCTGAACGATGGTCACAGTGAAAGCTACTTTTTGGCCAAATGCTTATATGGAAAAAACAATTGAATAGCCTAAGAGAAGATAGCATGACAAATTGCAACCCTAAAAGGCAAGAAAGCAAGTCAAGTGTGGTGGTATACAAGCAAAAGGTACCCTTGTAAAGAACTATAAATTGCGTTTCTGTTTCTTGGAGCCTCCATTATGTAAACATCATTACATACGTAAGTTAGACCATTGTATGTGATATGGGTGTGGATGTTTATGCTCCGTGAACCATCTCATGAGAACCATGTTTCTCACTAATGCCCCTATCAACTAAGATAGTACGCAACTTACCTTACACATAGTCCATAGTACGCAATGGCACAACTACTCATCATTATTAATAGGTTTCGGTGACTTCAAAATCATTTGTATTACTGAGGACTCAACTTCACACCTCCACACACATCTTCATCTACTTGGTCAATGAGCTATTCTTCTTTTGCTCCCCTTCGTCTTTGTACTTATTTACTGGGTCTTCATAATTAGCAGCCATCTTCTCAAAGTTGACCTTAATGTTTTGTTGATCAAATCAAACAGTCTGACTGAGATGTATTAAATAAAATCATATCATTAGGGACTTGCTTTGAGCTGTCCTAGGCACACCAGTCCAGTCACTAGTGAGGGTTTGAATTATATGAGAATTGCTGCCCCATAGGTTTGCCACAGCCCATGTTTGATTTCTGTAACGAATTAGGGAGCTGCCCTGCCATCCAAGTTGACACTTTCATGATGCCCTTATTAACAATCCCCTTTCTGTTAGTGCTAATGTATATGCATTGCACATCTTGTGAATCCCCTTAAAAGTCAATTTGTCTTAATGGCTTGGTTCAGCCCGTTAAGGTAACAAGTGACCTTTTGATCATTTATCTCAGGAAAATGTGCCTGTGATTCCCCAAATTTTGATATCATTTGTGTAGATCTATCACGTAATTAATCTGTAAAAAATTTCTAAGCCAATCTTCCTGGCTAAATCTACCACAAAATTCTAGACCCGGTATGTCAATCTAGCGTCTAGGTTCTTGATCCTTCTCCAACAATCATAGGATTTGATCCTTCAAGTCTTTACAGGTTAGAAATGGGAGAACTGGTGATTGGTGAATGTTAAGTTGTCAGAAATGACATGAAGGATTGTAATGTGACAGACAGTTTAGTCCTGAATAATACGAATGGTGATGAGCCGGTCTAGAAAATTTTTGTTCTCAAATACTTCTCAACTTTGCTAAGCCAATCTTCCTGGCTAAATCTACCATAAAATTCTGGACCTGGTATGTCAACCTAGCGTCTAGGTTCTTGATCCTTCTCCAACAATCGTAGGATTTGATCCTTCAAGCCTTTACAGGTTAGGACAATCCCTTGTTGCTTTGGAATGTGGTGAGATCACCCCTCCCCCATATTACCAGCTCTGATTACTGGTTTCCTAAGTCACCTTGCATAAGTCCCTCAAATTGGTGTGTGAATTGATCTATTTGTTCCATAAGAGTTTTGACAGACTGGAGAAATTGTATAACCTCAAGTCACAGATTTTGGTGGCAATATAATATTCCTTACCTACTCTTTGGAATTTACCGTTCTAGTACCAATTTGATGCAATGCGTTGTTTTCTTTCACTAAGTTGGAATTTAAATGGAGAAGATATGATAATGATAAACTCATAAAAGGAAAAAATGCTTCAGTATCTCAAATGTGGAGTTCACAAGAAAGATCGTCCATGTTCCCATTTTTTGCTTATATAACGGTCCTAGTTAAAAACCATTTGTCATCCCCTGGAGTTTTCTAGCTGCTCAAGCATTTTGAGTTTATTTCCCTTGGGTAGAATACATACCTTTCTTCCATATCAGTACTCTATTTCATTTGATATGCTATTTTAATTTATAGACAACAAGAAGAATAAATTCAAAAAACAAGTTTTACAAAGGAGTGGAGTTGCATGTAGGGTACACTTTACACACACTACGCTAATTTAAGCTCTTTCTTTTCCTTTTGGTTAATGAATTTCTTTTTGCTGATTGAACTGGAAAACTAATGTTGAACCATCTTATTACGTGTCCTGTTCTTGCAGAGAATTTTGTTGTAACCAGGCAATAGAAGCTTTCTAGTTTGTCACCGAGTTGCTTTGAATGAATGGCAACCTCTGAAGGAAAAGTTTTGTATCCTCCACTTGCTAAGGTTGATAAAGCTAATGCCAAATGCAATTATGACAATGATTATAGACCTGGTGTCTGAGTGGCTCCTGAAAGCAGGGGTACATGCATACCCATATAAATCTTCCTTTGAGTCTGACTTTATTAATGACGGATATGACTCAAGTGAGGATTCCTGTTTACCTGAGTGGCCCAACATGCCTCCAGAAGTGAATTTAAAAAATGTATTGAGTGGGATATTTGCAATTATGACTGGCTGAAATAAAGTTCTTGCAAATCGAATTAAATATATAAATGCCATCAATATCATGTTGTTCACTTAAAGTTCTTGCAAATCGCAAATCACAAATCACAGCTAATCAAGTAGTGAAAGGCTGGGACCATAAAAAATTTAATGCCTTCTATTTTTTGTGCAAAAGGTATGTACCTTTATATTTCGGAAATGTGGGTGATCAGCTCGAATTCCAGTATCAAATATTGCCATTTTCACCTTTGCACCAGTATATCCTTTATCCCAAAGAACCTCGGCTCCAAATAATGATGTAATTTGGGATTTCTGTAGCAAACTGATGGATGTTAATATATCATTAACAAAAGCTACGACTATGGATAATAAAAATAGGAAATGCTGCAAAAGTTTAATGTAGACGGTCCGGTGCAAAAGTTTAATGTAGAAAGAAAAAATCAAGAGGACAAAAACCCTGCATCGTCCAAAATGCTTACATAGGCACTACTAATCTAGACACTCCACTATAATTTGTAATAATTTGTTTTAAATAAGTTGGAAATGGAATATCATACCAGAACAATGATAGCCACTTCACCTTTTCTGACTCAACATTTTCTGATGTCACTTTGAAACGTCCTTTTTGTTGGACAACTGGCTTCTTCGATTTTTCATCTAATTCATCAGCATTAGACGCTGCAACAACACACATCAGCTAAGTTAGGGAAACAGTAAATTCCTTAACACACTCATAGTCACTAAGTCAGGGTGCAGTAAATTCCCTAACATAGTCACTAAGTTAGGGAAACAGTAAATTCCTTAACACACTCCGAGTAATTAAAGGTTATGCTGGTGGTACTACTACCTATTGGCAGAATGCACTTTAAGGGGTTGTGATTGGAGGTCTTCCCAGTGATAACACCTATTCTGAAGAGAACTTCGGATGAAATTTATGCAAGAATTGGAGGAGATTTCAGAATAGTGTTCAAATAGATAGAATTACCTCCGACTCAATACAAGAAAAGTCAATATTGGATCAGGGAATAAAGCCATGCATACCTTTTCAGCGGCCAATTTTTCAGCCCTAAAGTAGGAGATGAATAAGATATTTAAAAAAAATGACTAGTTCATTTCATGTATTGCTTTTTCTTTTTAAGTCTGAAAAAAGAAATAAAAGTGCAGAGTTCTGATTTTTTTCTTCTCAATTTTCTCCAAATACAAAAAAAAAAAAAAAAAATCCTCTGAAAAGCTATGGCATGTTAAAAGCTGACCATTCGCAGATGTTCTTAAATCATCTCATTTGATCGCAGCTCTTCATTTGATCTTTATTGTTCTTCCTTTGCCTTTTGGGTCTTGGGCTACAACAAGAAAAGTGAGAACTTCAACTTTTGCTTTATTTTATAATTGAAAATGTGAGTAGGCTAGATGGAAATATAAACATATTTATGAAAATAAAATCACTTAGTAAAATAGAATCAAATTTACCCCTAAACAAGATCAAATAAAATCTATAAGTCCCTTGGGCCAAGTAATAATATCACCAATTGTAACATCGCCAAATGTTCCTTCGCTCGCATATAATTCTGTATTGACCTCGAAAATATTATCAATTATGATGGCGTATGAAACTCTTGACGTTGTCGCCTCTCTATGCATTCGCCCTAGTCCAACGGCTTTATTCTTTAAGTTTTTCAATAGGCAGCGCATGGATGGTTGGTTCACAAGTATCTCAGGCTGAACCGATGACGGTCGAGTTTCCTAAAAAAATTATAGCCTTTAAACTGTAGAGTTTAAGAGAGACTAAAACAACAATGCAAAAGTGCTTTCAATAAGATATGGCAATGACAACTCTAATGATTATTATTTCATAACATTGAATTTATACCTGATAAGAATCGAATTGGTCAACCGATGTCGATATAGATGTCCCTTTAGAAGGAGCTAGAGGTGATAGTAAATTCACTTTTTCCTCAAGGATCTTGTGCTCGCTCCTCATCAAGCTCATGTCTAAGCATATCAACTGTGATTGAATGCTCTCACGTGCTATCTTTTCTGGTGAGCAATCTCCCTATACCGCTTGAATGGAGGTCTTAGATACACCCGTACCCATACCCCGTATGTTGCCCCTTCCATCACGCCCACAAACCATAGCAACAGGGTCATTATCTAAATCTTTTTCTCCGAGGAATGGATCAGATAAGGCAAGCCTCCTAATTTCATCCTGAATAAAATAATTAATGGTTAAATATAGTGATCCTAAAGATCAATATTAATTATTTATCAATGGCAAATGAATAATTAAAATAATCTGACATTTTGTGTGCCCAAGGCGTCCCATCCTTCTTAGTATGAGAGGCTAAAAATATTTGTGTTCTAAATCCTTTGTACCGGTCGAACTCGCTTTTACATAATAAGGTCATAAGCAATTGTGAATATTCTAACAAATTTATTTAAAAAATTTATGTGGTAGATTTTACCATCTCTTCTGCCATCTTAGCTGATCCTCGTCTACCAGTGGTGTGTGGGTTCATCATCATTTTCCTACAAGTCTTCCCCTTTTCTCGGCGTACTTTATCTTCCTCTGTCGAGCACATTTTAATAAATGCTCTCCAATCATCTCCCTTCACATTCTTTGGTCGATACTTCATCCGCTCTACGTCCGTTTCATATTTATCATAAACGGTGCGAAGGTCATGTTTCCATTGCTTCCAAGTTAAATTCGCTTTCGTTAAGACCATCTATTTTTGACTAATTGGAACATTATATTTATCCTATAGTGAAAATAAAATAATATCAAAATTATTTGTAGAATAACTAAATGAAAATTGCATGAACAACATACACTCACTGAGACAAAGCGCCATATTTTCTCTTTTATAGAAACAGGTACAATTTTCCAAGACTCATATGCAGGTGGACAATGAGTCCTCGTCATCCGACCAACAAATGTGGCAAATTGAGTTGAAGCATCTCCAATAGGCTGCCCATGTTCATTCATCTGAATTTTCAAACGCGTACCTGGATAAATAAAATATTGTTAATAATTTGTAAATAACATTTACCAAACAAAAGAAAATAATAAACTAACCACTCTCTTGAGTTCCAATTGATTCAGATCCACTCGGTTCATTAAGCTATGCCATTATCTTTTCTTTGAAAACATTGGCAAACTCTAGTTGTTGATCAAACTATCATTTAAGGATATAAAATGCATTAATAAGATAATTGAAAATTGTAGCTAACTTATAACAACATTAAAATAGGAAAATCAACAACAAGAAATATAAGTAATTCTTTTGTTACAATTATTGGATAGAAGAAATAAGGTTCAAGTGAATAATATGAAAGAACTAGATTAATTTTCGTCCTCGTCCTCATCCACAACATCAGTTGCTAATGCCAATGCTAAAGCATCTGCTTTTGATCTTCCTTCAAGTGCTAAGGGATCTTCATAGGCATCTACATACCGAGTCAATCTCTTTGGAGCATCCAATACGACATACCAATCATCCCTAGTTTGATCTTTACAATAGAAGACCTGAGTGACTTGAGAGGCAAGAATAAACGGCTCATCATCTTCATGTGAAATCCTCATAAATCTCCTAAGATTAACAAACGCTAACCCAGTTTCTGGGTCAACCACACAACCATTTTTTTTATCTTCTATACGAGCCCAGTCACAGTAGAAGACTGTTTTTTTAAAGTAACCATAATCTAACTCAAGTATTTGTTTGATAATACCATAATAAGTAACTTCTTCTTCCACATGGTTCTTATCTTTCGCACTTGACCTGAAGCTAGTTAAAGCCTTCATGGATACTCCACTATTTTGTGTGCTTTTATTCATTTCTGATTGTGCGGTACAAAACTGATAACCATTGATCATGTAAGCATTATATGATATGGCATTGAAGTCTGGACCATCAGCAAGGCTCTTCATGATAGAATTTTCTTCATTTTCTAATTCTTTTCTTAACCAAGGAATGTAGTTGTCCCTCTGATGCTTATTGCTTGACTTGTGATCTTGAAGATAAGTCTGATACTTCCTGTAAATATTAACTCTTAATTATATTATATCATTTTTAAAATAAAATATATAATTTAAAAATATAAAATAAATTACTTACTTCTCCCACTCAATATTTTCTGGATAATGCTTTAGAACCCATCTACGTATTTGTTCATACTGCACGTGTTGATGATAGCACGTGATAGGCGAATCATCTATTAAACCACTAATTTAATTTTAGAAAAAACTGTTTTAAGTAGTGGTACATTGCACCACTATTTTAAGCAGTGGTTTATTTCATGCTCTTGCAGTAGTTTTTTCCCCATTTTGACGTAGTGATATGCCCAACCTGACCCAACCCTCAACCTATTGAAAACCTCCTATTTTTCAGGATTTTAGATATGAAATATCTGGTTGGGTTGGGTCCTAACCGACCATACACGGAGGACAAGTCGGATGTCTCATGCCCGAACCAATCATACAAGTCAAATTTATGCTCCCGACCCGATAAAATTCGGGTCAGATATTGAGTAGACCCGATCCATTGACAGCCCTACTCAAAAATCAATGAGGCATCCACTCTTCAAAGTGAATTACCCTATACCACTTGAAAAATGGTATCAGCCAAGACTTATCTCATTAAACGATGGGTAAACATCAAATTGCAAATTATTTCTCCACTGATAGTGACTGTGTGACTAAAAAGTTGTGGTGCACGAAATGTAGCAGGTCATGGAAGACTACGAAGAAAACAAAGTTAAAAGTTAAATTGACTTAGAAAAACAAAGATGACATCTTTTTCAAAGTTACATAAAATTAAGGTTACGGGCACCAGGACCTTGACTCAAGGTCACGGCCCTTACGTTAGGGGTCCTTAACCATGGTTAGGTTATTTAAGTATCCTAGCTAGGGCTGTGAACGGGTGGGTAAACCGTGACGCTACCCACCCGCTTTGTCTTTAGGGTTTGGCCAGGTTGGCATTTATAGAAAATATGGCAATAAAAATTAAAACACACAAAACAAGCAAACGCAAACACAAAATTTACGTGATTCGGTAATTTGCCTACGTCTATAGGCAATGTTGAGTACTTTTACTAATCTATGAAAACTAGGGTTACAAATCACTCAGATCTCACCTCACTCTAAATAAAAATCGAGTTTCCTTCAATATAACTCTAATCTATAATTAGAGTTTATATCTAATATAAAGTATAATCACCCAATATAGAATCTGATGAAAATACCCTCAACTGTGGCTGAGTGTATAGTCCAATCTATTGATCAGTACCATCAATATAATTTAAGGCAGAATCTCAACAACCTAAAGATATTGAGCATAAAGAGAAAAGGAATAAAATGAAAAAGGAAAATTTCCACAATCAATCACCATAGTTTCATCTTTTTTAAAGGTCGTCCTCTAATTTCACATTTTCTATAACCCATATGCTTGAAGCTGAGCTTAGTTAAAAAGTCATAAATACCCCCAAATTCGGTAAAAAGTGATAAAATCAAGCTTTTCGTTTTGGGCGATTCTAAATGCCTTAACATTATTGATTGCTTTGAATCCCATGATGGAGATTATTCTTCGACCACATCTTCCACATGATTCATCTTGGGATCATGGGCGTAACATTAGACTGTCAGTTTAACTAACACACTACTACAGATGGGCGATGTTGCTTCTATAGGGGAGCAATATTGCTAGCACAAAGGACCGATATCACTCCTCTATAGGGGTGTCAACACTCCTCTATAAGAGCTCCAACGCTCCTCTATAGGGTTGCCACCGCGTCACATTAGGGGTGTCAGTGCTCCTCTATAGAGGCGCCAACACTCCACTTTGGGGTGGCCAACGCTCCATTTTAAGGGTGCTAATACTCCAACATATGAGCTCCCCTTTTTGAGTAAAATGAATTATCTAATAGTATGCCCATGATTTCAAGATCAATCCTCTAGAAGATCAAGATGAAAAACATTTTCCATCATCAGACTCAAAGCAGTCAATGATGTTAAGGCATTTATAATTGCCTAAAATGAAAAACTTGGTTTTGTCGCCTTTTACATATCTTAGGGGTATTGGCTCGGCTTCAAGTTGGTCGGTTACATAAAAGATGAAACTACAGCTCCACTGTTTGGAAAAGGTGAATTGGTGGTCGATTTTGAAAATTTTCCAATGAAAAAACACCATAGAGAAAGCTCCATAGGAGCATGGAGGTAAATCTTGGCCCGCTCGCTTAACCCCATGAAGTTCATATAAAACTACGTCACATTGGTAAATCCTCATTATCATAAGAATTACTGTTTGCATAATATATTTAAGGTTAAGGGCTGTTATATTTATTATTAATATAATAAATATTTTAATAATTTAAAGAAAATAAAACTTTATTTGATTTCTTAGTTTTGGGTTGGGTTTTTAGGCAATAGTTATTCTCAAGTTTTATATGCAAATGAATAGTCCCACATTGGTAAAAATTAAAAGTGCTTAGGCTATATATAGAACCTTTCACCTTCTATTATTGTTTAACAATAATAGCATTGGCGCTTTAGGCGCGCAAGGAGAGGTTTGAATTTTTGACCAGGCAGATCCAACGGTCAGATTATTCATGGGCTGGGTCGGGCCTAATGGGTCACTATTCAACGGGTCAATTCGGTCTATTGGGCCAAACGGATTGGTCAAATATTGACCGTTGGACCCAACCGTTTTACAACCGCTTATAAAGGTGTATAACCGTTCGAATTTGAATTCGAAAAGTTACAACCTTTCATGCAAAGTTGGATGTAGCGGTTGAGATCTTTGAAAGATCTCGAGTTGGTCAAAATATGATTGGTCCAAGGTCATATTAAATTTTCTATATAAGGAGGCCTTAGGACACAGATTGGAACACTCTGAAATCCATCGGAATCCTTGCATAAAACTTGAGAATTCCTCTTGCTATCTTCTTTTGGTGGTACTCCATCGGATTGAGTTTTCTGGGGCGATCCTCTACTATTGCAAAGTAACGGATCGCATCCAAGAGATTGGGCTCGTTGTATCCTGGAAACGTCCTGCTGGATCCCTTTTGCAAACTCAAAAATTTTCTCGAGTAGGGAGCGAATAGCGTTTTAAAGGCAACGATTACGTGCCTCGAGTCCAATTCTCTTGCCCTTTTCATCATTTTCGATTTTCTCGTAATATCTAACAATTTTAAAACGCTATTCTCTTTATAATGGCTTCAAATGAAAGTGATGACTCACGACTTCGTCAAATTGGAGCGATTCACGGCAACAACTTCGAAGATGGCAAGAAGATACATTTATTGACGACTTTGAAAGTTGCTTATGTCCTAACCACTCCAAAACCATGAGCACTGAAGATTCGATGGAGAATCTCTTGCCAATGCTCATAAACGCGTAAATGGGAGCAAGATGATTATATACGTAGAAGGGCACATTCTCAATATGCTAGCAAATTCTCTCTTCGATGTGTACCAGAGCATGCCTGAATGGAACTTTGGAAGGGAGACAAAGTACAAAACAGAAGATGCCAGTACAAAGAGCTTCATTGTAAGTCAGTATTTAGATTTTAAAATGACTGATAATAAACCGATTCTCGATCAAGTTCATGAGATTCAGTATATTATCGGTCAAATTAATCAAGAGGGCATAAAAATGGATCCCATTTTTCACAATCATGCTATTATCCACAAATTGCCTGCCTCATGGAAGGATCGTAAACACTCTCAAACATAAAAAGAAAGAACTTTCGCTTTGAAGAGTTGTGCCACCATCTTCGAGTTGAAGATGAACTTCGTGTCAAGCGATAAGAAAGATGAGCAACCTCAATTAACTTCAAAGGCTCATATGGTGGAGGTTGGTACGCCCAAATCACATGGAAAGCGGAAAGGCAACTTCAATTCTGATAAGGCTAACAAGAAATTTAAGAGCCAAGGTCATCAGGGCCAAAAGAAAAAGGGCAGTTGTTATCACTGTGGTAAACCCGGTCACTTCAAAAAGGATTGCAGACTTCTGAAAAGGGAGAAAGAATCTCGCGTAATGTGACCAAGAAAGAAAGTTTGTAGCCATGATTTCCGAAATCAACATGGTTGGAAGCGAAAAAGACTGGTGGATCGATTCTGGTGCCACTAGGCATGTTTGTAACTGCCGATCTTTCTTTGCCAACTATGCGGAGGACACAAACGGACAAGAGCTCTTTATGGGGAACGCTTCAACTGCAAGGTCAAGGGTTCAGGAAAATCAATCTTAAATTGACCTCGATAAGACCCTTACTTTGACCGATGTATCAGTATGTTCTCGAGATTCAGAAGAATCGATCTCACCGCTTTACTCAATAAACATGGTTTCAAGTTAGTCTTTGAATCGGATAAAGTTGTAATCACTAAGGGTGGTGTATTTGTGGGGAAAGGATATGTCTGTAATGGGATGTTCAAATTGAATGTAATCAATGAAATGCCTTCTTCCGTTTATATTGTTGATTCTCTTTCATTATGGCATGATAGATTAGGGCATGTGAATGCTAATCGTTTAAATTCTATGATAAAATTAGGATTAATTCCTAGATGCGAAAAATATTCATGATTAATGTAGAATTTCCGTTCAAACTAAAATCACTAGAAAACCTTTCAATAAAGTAGAAAGAAAATCTCATATTTTAGAACTCATTCATTCTGATATTTGTGATTTAAATAGTATTTTAACTAGAGGAGGAAAAAGATATTTTATAACATTTATTGATGATTATTCAAAATATACTTATGTTTATTTGTTAAAACATAAAGATGAAGCTTTAGGAAAATTTAAAGCTTATAAAGAAGAAGTTGAAAATCAGTTAAATTTTAAAATTAAAACTTTAAAATCTGATAGAGGAGGAGAATACACTTCCAATGATTTTAGTGAATTTTGTGAAAATGTGGGGGTCGTACATTTTACGACTGCACCTTACACTCCTCAACAGAATGGTACAGCAGAAAGAAAAAATCGAACTTTAATAGAAATGGTAAATGCTATGCTTTTAAACTCTGGTTTAAATTTAAATTTATCGGCTGAAGCACTTCACCCTGCTTGTCATCTTTTAAATAGAGTGCCACAAAAGAGTTCTAGTATAACTCCCTATGAGATATGGAAAAAAAGGAAACCAAATCTTATATATCTCAAAGTGTGGGGTGTCGAGCTCGTTAGATTACGGATCTTAAAAGACCCAAATTAGGTAATAGGCCATTGAATGCGTATTTATTGGATACTCATTAACCAGTAAAGCCTACAGATTTTTGGTAACTGAATCTAAGGGTGCAATTGATCAAAATAGTATAATTGAATCTAGAGATGCTGAATTTTATGAACATTATTTTTCTTCTATTCCTAGAATTAATGAAAATTCTGATAAAGAAAAATTAATTATAAATTCTGAAAATATAGAAAACACGGATCTCAGAAAAAGCAAAAGAGTGCTAAAAGAAAAACTTTTGGTTCGGATTTTTATATGTTTGTAGTAGAGGAACAAGATCGTAACAAGTAAAGGAAACCATGTTTTCTTTTCATATTGAAAATGATCCATTAACATTTAATGAGGCTATAAAATCGCAAGATGTCGCTTTTGGAAGGAAGCAATAAATGATGAAATAGAATCTATAATGGGTAATAAAACATGGAAACTAGTTGATCTTCAGAGGATCTAAACCTATAGGTTGTAAATGGATTTTCAAGCGAAAACTTAAAGTCGATGGAACTATAGATAAGTTTAAGGCCGATTGGTGGCAAAAGGATTTAGACAAAAGGAAGGTATTGACTTTTTGATACTTATGCACCAAAGAGCTTAATTTCAACTATTAGGATCTTAATAGCACTTGCTTCTATTTATCATTTACAAATTCATCAAATGGATGTAAAAGCGCATTCTTAAATGGTGAATTAGAAGAAGAAGTTTATATGGAGCAACTCAAGGTTTTGTAATGACCGTGAGCATAAAGTTTGTAAATTAATTAAATCTCTTTATGGTTTAAAACAAGCTCCTAAACAATGGCATGAAAAATTTGAAAGTGTTATTGTTTCTAACGGTTTCAAAATTAATGAATCGATAAATGTGTTTATAGTAAATTTTCGTAAATAAGGGAGTTATCATATGTTTATATGTAGATGATATGCTTATATTTGGCATCGATTTAGATAGTATAATGGATACTAAATCTTTTCTCTTCTAATTTTGATATGAAAGATATGGGTAATCTTGATGTCATCTTAGGAATCAAAATAGTAAGAAACGACAATGAGCTTACTTTAACCAGCCTCATTACATAGAGAAAATTCTCAATAAATATAATCATTTAGATGGTAAACTGCATCTACACCATATGATCCTAGCATCAAACTTGTTTATAATAAAGGTAGATCTGTAAATCCGCTTAGAATATGCTAGAGTAATCGGTAGTTTGATGTATGCAATGTAATCGCATTTAGGCCCTGACTTGGCATATGCAGTTGGAAAATTAAGTAGGTATACATGTAATCCATGTCATGATCATTGGAATGCTATATCTCGTGTATTTAGATATTTAAAAGGAAGTGTACATTATGGATTGCATTATTCTGGTTTTCCTAATGTTTTAGAAGGATACAGTGATGCAAGTTGGAATTCAGATTCAGATGAATCCAAGGCTACGAGTGGATGGGTATTCACTCTCGGTGGTGCTGCGATCTCATGGGGATCTAAAAAACAAACATGTATTACTCATTCTACAATGGAATCTGAGTTTATTGCCTTAACGGCATGTGGCAAAGAGGCAAAATGGCTTCAAACTTTACTCTTGGAAATTCCTTTGTGGCCAAAGCCTATGCCACCTATTACAATAAATTGTGATAGTGAGGCTACGAGAGCAAAAGCCTACAATAAAGTTTATAATGGTAAGAATAGACATATTGGTCTACGACACCGTTATGTTAGAGAATTACTCAAGGATGGAGTAATTGGGATAGACTCAATTCGGACCAATAATAATTTGGCTGATCCATTTACCAAAGGACTTTCTAGAGAATTGGTAAAGAAAACATCTATCGGGATAGGACTAAAACCATATAGTTGATCACCTATGTCAAAAATCCAACTTAATATTTGTTCACCAAATCCTTAAGTTCAATGGAAGAGTACGACATGAGAGTGATGATTAGAAGCACTTTAATTTAGCTAAAATGTCCATCCCAAAGTGTCAAGTGCTTGGAATCAGAATGACAAAGAGAAGGATGAGTACATACTCATAATAAGTCCTGTAACATTTTATGTTAATGTGTTTGGTTACGTAAACATATTCAGACTTACCTATGTGAATGTGGAGTGCGGCCGCCTATGAGATTATGGTTTTTCTCAAATAAACATTCATGAAACTGTGGTATAAGCACAAGGCCATAATAGTGCTAGCTTTATAGAAAACTCGATCTTAAGAAAAATATATGTGTGTTATTTATCCGGTCATGTCATATAGGGTCCTCGCTCAAGACTATGGTCTCTGGCACCTCGATAAGACTTTGATAAGTTTACACTAAGTGAAGGTTCAAACCCAAAAGGTACCTTTCATGGTATGCACATATTTTCGATACCGGTGTCTTTATTTTATTTAAAATTTGTGGGGATTGTTATATTTATTATTAATATAATAAATATTTTAATAATTTAAAGAAAATAAAACTTTATTTGATCTCTTACTTTTGGGTTGGGTTCTTAGGCAATAGTTATTCTCAAATTTTATATGCAAATGAATAGTCCCACATTGGTAAAAATTAAAAGTGCTTAGGCTATATATAGAACCTTTCACCTTCTATTATTGTTTAACAATAATTTAGCGATTCAGCTAGGCGCCATTGCTTTGCGCATTAGCGCTTATCGTCGCAGGGAGAGGTTTGAATTTTTGACCCGGCAGATCCAACGGTCAGATTATTCATGGGCTGGGTCGGGCCTAATGGGTCACTATTCAACGGGTCAATTCGGTCTATTGGGCCAAACGGATTGGTCAAATATTGACCGTTGGACCCAACTGCTTATAACCGCTTATAAAGGTGTATAACCGTCAATTTGAATTCAAAAGTTACAACCTTTCATGCAGCCGTTGGATGTAGCGGTTGAGATCTTTGAAAGATCTCGAAGCCGTCAAAATATGACCGCTGGTCCAATCATATTAAAATTTCTATATAAGGAGGCCTTAGGACATTGAAACACTCAAATCCATCTAATCCTTGCATAAAACTTGAGAATTCCTCTTGCTATCTTCTTTTGGTGGTACTCCATATTGAGTTTTACAGGCGATCCTCTACTATTGCAAAGTAACGGATCGCATCCAAGAGATTGGGCTCGTTGTATCCTCGGAAACGCCTCATTGGAACCCTTGCAAACTCAAGATTTACTCGAGTAGGAGCTTAATAGCGCTTTAAAGACAACGATTACGTGCCTCGAGTCCAATTCTCTTGCCCTTTTCATCATTTTCGGATTGCTTCGTAATATCTAACAATTTTAAAACGCTATTCTCTTTTATAATGGCTTCAACCGAAAGTGATGACTCACGACTTCCCAAATTGGAGCGATTCGACTCAACAACTTCTAAGATGGCAACAGAAGATACATTTCGATTGACGACTTTGAAAGTTGCTTATGTCCTAACCACTCCAAAACCCGCATGAGCTGAAGATTCGATGGAGAATCTCTTGCCAATGCTCATAAACGCTTAAATGGGAGCAAGATGATTATATCTCAGAAGGGCACATTCTCAATATGCTAGCAAATTCTCTTCGATGTGTACCAGAAGCATGTCTGCAATGGAACTTTGAAGGCTGGAGACAAAGTACAAAATGAAGATGCCAAGACAAAGAGCTTCATTGTAAGTCAAGATTTAGATTTTAAAATGACTGATAATAAACCGATTCTCGCTCAAGTTCATGAGATTCAGTATATTATCGGTCAAATTAATCAAGAGGGCATAAAAATGGATCCCATTTTTCACAATCATGCTATTATCCACAAATTGCCTGCCTCATGGAAGGACTGCAGAAACACTCTCAAACATAAAAAGAAAGAACTTTCGTTTGAAGAGTTGTGCCACCATCTTCGAGTTGAAGATGAACTTCGTTTCATGATAAGGAAGATGAGCAATCTCAATTAACTTCAAAGGCTCATATGGTGGAGGGTGGTACCCCCAAATCACAGGGAAAGCGGAAAGGCAACTTCAATACTGATAAGGCTAACAAGAAATTTAAGAGCCAAGGTCAGAAAAAGGGCTGTTGTTATCACCGTGGTAAACCCGGTCACTTCAAAAGGATTGCAGACTTACGAAAAGGAGAAAGAATCTCGCGAATGTGACCGAAGAAAAGTTTGTAGCCATGATTTCAAATCAACATGGTTGGAAGCGAAAAGACCGTGGATCGATTGGTGCCACTAGGCATGTTTGTAATCGCGATCTTTCTTTGCCAACTATGGAGGACACAAACGGACAAGAGCTCTTTATGGGGAACGCTAACCGCAAAGGTCAAGGGTTCGTGGAAAATCAATCTTAAATTGACCTCGATAAGACCCTTACTTTGACCGATGTATCAGTATGTTCCCGAGATTCAGTAAGAATCGATCTCGATTTACTCAATAAACATGGTTTCAAGTTAGTCTTTGAATCGGATAAAGTTGTAATCACTAAGGGTGGTGTATTTGTGGGAAAGGATATGTCAGTAATGGGATGTTCAAATTGAATGTAATCAATGAAATGCCTTCTTCCGCTTATATTGTTGATTCTCTTTCATTATGGCATGATAGATTAGGGCATGTGAATGCTAATCGTTTAAATTCTATGATAGAATTAGGATTAATTCCTAGATGTGAGAAAAATATTCATGAAAAATGTGGAATTTCTATTCGAACTAAAATCACTAGAAAACCTTTAAATAAAGTAAAAAGAAAATCTCAGATTTTAGAACTCATTCATACTGATATTTGTGATTTAAATAGTATTTTAACTAGAGGAGGAAAAAGATATTTTATAACATTTATTGATGATTATTCAAAATATACTTATGTTTATTTGTTAAAACATAAAGATGAAGCTTTAGGAAAATTTAAAGCTTATAAAGAAGAAGTTGAAAATCGCTTAAATTTTAAAATTAAAACTTTAAAATCGATAGAGGAGGAGAATACACTTCCAATGATTTTAGTGAATTTTGTGAAAATGTGGGGTCAGTACATTTTACGATCGCACCTTACACTCCTCAAATGTAATGGTACAAAGAAAAGAAAAATCGAACTTTAGTAGAAATGGTAAATGCTATCCTTTTAAGCTGTGGTCTAAATCTAAATTTATGGGGTGAAGCACTTCTCACTGCTTGGCATATTTTAAATAGAGTGACACAAAAGAATTCTAGTATAAGTCCCTATGAGTTATGGAAGAAAAGGAAACCAAATCTTATATATCTCAAAGTGGGGTGTCGAGCTCGTTAGATTACCGGATCTTAAAAGACCCAAATTAGGTAATAGGCCATTGAATGCGATTTATTGGATACTCATTAACCAAGAAAGCCTCATGATTTTTGGTAATCAATCTAAAGGTGCAATTGATCAAAATAGTATAATTGAATCTAGAGATGCTGAATTTTATGAACATTATTTTTTCTATTCCTAGAATTAATGAAAATTCGATAAAGAAAAATTAATTATAAATTCAAAATATAGAAAACACGGATCTCGAAAAAAGCAAAAGAGTGCGAAAAGAAAAAACTTTTGGTTCGGATTTTTATATGTTTGTAGTAGAGAACAAGATCGTAACAAGTAAAGGAAACCATGTTTTCTTTTCATATTGAAAATGATCCATTAACATTTAATGAGGCTATAAATCGCAAGATGTCGCTTTTGGAAGGAAGCAATAAATGATGAAATAGAATCTATAATGGGTAATAAAACATGGAAACTAGTTGATCTTCAGGATCTAAACCTATAGGTTGTAAATGGATTTTCAAACAAAACTTAAAGTCGATGGAACTATAGATAAGTTTAAGGTCCGATTGGTGGCAAAAGGATTTAGACAAAAGGAAGGTATTGACTTTTTGATACTTATGCACCAAAGAGCTTAATTTCAACTATTAGGATCTTAATAGCACTTGCTTCTATTTATCATTTACAAATTCATCAAATGGATGTAAAAAGCGCATTCTTAAATGGTGAATTAGAAGAAGAAGTTTATATGGAGCAACCTCAAGGTTTTGTAATGACCGGCAGAGCATAAAGTTTGTAAATTAATTAAATCTCTTTATGGTTTAAAACAAGCTCCTAAACAATGGCATGAAAAATTTGAAAGTGTTATTGTTTCTAACGGTTTCAAAATTAATGAATCTGATAAATGTGTTTATAGTAAATTTTCTGTAAATAAGGGAGTTATCATATGTTTATATGTAGATGATATGCTTATATTTGGCACTGATTTAGATAGTATAATGGATACTAAATCTTTTCTCTCTTCTAATTTTGATATGAAAGATATGGGTAATCTTGATGTCATCTTAGGAATCAAAATAGTAAGAAAGCGACAATGAGCTTACTTTAACCCATCTCATTACATAGAGAAAATTCTCAATAAATATAATCATTTAGATGGTAAACTGCATCTACACCATATGATCCTAGCATCAAACTTGTTTATAATAAAGGTAGATCTGTAAATCGATTAGAATATGCTAGAGTAATCGGTAGTTTGATGTATGCAATGCAATACCTTTATACTAGGCCTGACTTGGCATATGCAGTTTGAAAATTAAGTAGGTATACATGTAATCCATGTCATGATCATTGGAATGCTATATCTCGTGTATTTAGATATTTAAAAGGAAGTGTACATTATGGATTGCATTATTCTGGTTTACCTAATGTTTTAGAAGGATACGATGCAAGTTGGAATTCAGATTCAGATGAATCCAAGGCTACGAGTGGATGGGTGTTCACTCTCGGTGGTGCTGCGATCTCATGGGGATCTAAAAAGCAAACATGTATTACTCATTCCACAATGGAATCTGAGTTTATTGCCTTAACGGCATGGGGCAGAGAGGCGAATGAATGGCTTCGAAATTTACTCTTGGAAATTCCTTTGTGGCCAAAGCCTATGCCACCTATTACAATAAATTGTGATAGTGAGGCTACGAGAGGGAAAGCGTACATAAAAGTTTAAAATGGTCAGAATAGATATATTGGTCTTGGACACCCTTATGTAAGAGAATTACTCAAGGATGGAGTAATTGGGATAGACTCAATTCGGACCAATAATAATTTGGCTGATCCATTTACCAAAGGACTTTCTAGAGAATTGGTAAAGAAAACATCTATCGGGATAGGACTAAAACCATATAGTTGATCACCTATGTCAAAATCCAACTTAATATTTGTTCACCAAATCCTTAAGTTCAATGGAAGAGTAATGACATGAGAGTGATGATTAGAAGCACTTTAATTTAGCTAAAATGTCCATCCCAAGACAGTGTCAAGTGCTTGGAATCAGAATGACAAAGAGAAGGATGAGTACATACTCATAATAAGTCTGTAACATTTTATGTTAATGTGTTTGATTCTGAAACATATTCGAGACTTACCTATGTGAATGTGGAGGTGCGCCGCTTCCTATGAGATTATGGTTTTTCTCAAATAAACATTCATGAAACCAGGGTATAAGCACAAGGCCATAATAGTGCTAGCTTTATAGAAAACTCGATCTTAAGAAAAATATATGTGTGTTATTTATCCGGTCATGTCATATAGGGTCCTCAGTTCAAGACTATGGTCTCTGTGCACCCTGATAAGACTTTGATAAGTTTACACTAAGTGAAGGTTCAAACCCAAAAGGTACCTTTCATGGTATGCACATATTTTCAGTACCAGTGTCTTTATTTTATTTAAAATTTGTGGGGGATTGTTATATTTATTATTAATATAATAAATATTTTAATAATTTAAAGAAAATAAAACTTTATTTGATTTCTTAGTTTTGGGTTGGGTTTTTAGGCAATAGTTATTCTCAAATTTTATATGCAAATGAATAGTCCCACATTGGTAAAAATTAAAAGTGCTTAGGCTATATATAGAACCTTTCACCTTCTATTATTGTTTAACAATAATAAGAGAAGAGTGTGCCTAGCGGCGAGCATTGGCGTTCAATGCAGCGTCTTGTGCTGTGCGTGGCGATTGGCGTTTAGGCGCATTGGCGCTTTAGGCGCGCAAGGAGAGGTTTGAATTTTTGACCAGGCAGATCCAACGGTCAGATTATTCATGGGCTGGGTCGGGCCTAATGGGTCACTATTCAACGGGTCAATTCGGTCTATTGGGCCAAACGGATTGGTCAAATATTGACCGTTGGACCCAACCGTTTTACAACCGCTTATAAAGGTGTATAACCGTTCGAATTTGAATTCGAAAAGTTACAACCTTTCATGCAGCCGTTGGATGTAGCGGTTGAGATCTTTGAAAGATCTGAGCCGTCCAAAAATATGAATTGGTCCAACAGTCATATTAAAATTTCTATATAAGGAGGCCTTAGGACACAGATTGGAACACTCTGAAATCCATCGGAATCCTTGCATAAAACTTGAGAATTCCTCTTGCTATCTTCTTTTGGTGGTACTCCATCGGATTGAGTTTTCTGGGGCGATCCTCTACTATTGCAAAGTAACGGATCGCATCCAAGAGATTGGGCTCGTTGTATCCTGGAAACGTCTCGCTGGAACCCTTTTGCAAACTCGAAGATTTACTCGAGTAGGGAGCGAATAGCGTTTTAAAGACAACGATTACGTGCCTCGAGTCCAATTCTCTTGCCCTTTTCATCATTTTCGGATTTCTGTTCTCTGTAATATCTAACAATTTTAAAACGCTATTCTCTTTTATAATGGCTTCAAATCTGAAAGTGATGACTCACGACTTCGTCAAATTGGAGCGATTCGACGGCAACAACTTCAGAAGATGGCAACAGAAGATACATTTCGTATTGACGACTTTGAAAGTTGCTTATGTCCTAACCACTCCAAAACCCGCGGAGCCTGAAGATTCTGATGGAGAATCTCTTGCCAATGCTCATAAACGCGTCGAAATGGGAGCAAGATGATTATATATCTGTACAGGGCACATTCTCAATATGCAAGCAAATTCTCTCTTCGATGTGTACCGAGTAGCATGCCGTGCAATGGAACTTTGGAAGGCCTGGAGACAAAGTACAAAACGAAGATGCCAAGACAAAGAGCTTCATTGTAAGTCAAGATTTAGATTTTAAAATGATGATAATAAACCGATTCTCGATCAAGTTCATGAGATTGATATTATCGGTCAAATTAATCAAGAGGGCATAAAATGGATCCCATTTTTCACAATCATGCTATTATCCACAAATTGCCCCTCATGGAAGATTGCGAAACACTCTCAAACATAAAAAGAAAGAACTTTCGTTTGAAGAGTTGTGCCACCATCTTCGAGTTGAAGATGAACTTGTTCGCGATAAGAAAGATGAGCAATCTCAATTAACTTCAAAGGCTCATATGGTGGAGGTTGGTACGTCCAAATCACATGGAAAGCGGAAGGCAACTTCAATTACGATAAGGCTAACAAGAAATTTAAGAGCCAAGGTCATCAGGCCAAAAGAAAAAGGGCGCTTGTTATCATCGTGGTAAACCCGGTCACTTCAAAAGGATTGCGCACTTAAAAGGAGAAAGAATCTCGCGAATGTGACCGAAGAAAAGTTTGTAGCCATGATTTCCAAATCAACATGGTTGGAAGCGAAAAAAGACCGGTGGATCGATTCGGTGCGACTAGGCATGTTTATAACTGCCGATCTTTCTTTGCCAACTATGCGGAGGACACAAACGGACAAGAGCTCTTTATGGGGAACGCTTCAACTGCAAAGGTCAAGGGTTCAGGGAAAATCAATCTTAAATTGACCTCTGATAAGACCCTTACTTTGACCGATGTACTGTATGTTCCTGAGATTCGTAAGAATCTGATCTCGACCAGTTTACTCAATAAACATGGTTTCAAGTTAGTCTTTGAATCGGATAAAGTTGTAATCACTAAGGGTGGTGTATTTGTGGGGAAAGGATATCTGTAATGGGATGTTCAAATTGAATGTAATCAATGAAATGCCTTCTTCCGTTTATATTGTTGATTCTCTTTCATTATGGCATGATAGATTAGGGCATGTGAATGCTAATCGTTTAAATTCTATGATAAAATTAGGATTAATTCCTAGATGCGAGAAAAATATTCATGATAAATGTAGAATTTTTCAAACTAAAATCACTAGCAGACCTTTCAATAAAGTAGGAAGAACATCTCATATTTTAGAACTCATTCATTCTGATATTTGTGATTTAAATAGTATTTTAACTAGAGGAGGAAAAAGATATTTTATAACATTTATTGATGATTATTCAAAATATACTTATGTTTATTTGTTAAAACATAAAGATGAAGCTTTAGGAAAATTTAAAGCTTATAAAGAAGAAGTTGAAAATCAGTTAAATTTTAAAATTAAAACTTTAAAATCTGATAGAGGAGGAGAATACACTTCCAATGATTTTAGTGAATTTTGTGAAAATGTGGGGGTCGTACATTTTACGACTGCACCTTACACTCCTCAACAGAATGGTACAGCAGAAAGAAAAAATCGAACTTTAATAGAAATGGTAAATGCTATGCTTTTAAACTCTGGTTTAAATTTAAATTTATGGGGTGAAGCACTTCTCACTGCTTGTCATCTTTTAAATAGAGTGCCACAAAAGAGTTCTAGTATAACTCCCTATGAGTTATGGAAGAAAAGGAAACCAAATCTTATATATCTCAAAGTGTGGGGGTGTCGAGCTCTGGTTAGATTACCAGATCTTAAAAGACCCAAATTAGGTAATAGGGCCATTGAATGCGTATTTATTGGATACTCATTAACCAGTAAAGCCTACAGATTTTTGGTAACTGAATCTAAAGGTGCAATTGATCAAAATAGTATAATTGAATCTAGAGATGCTGAATTTTATGAACATTATTTTTCTTCTATTCCTAGAATTAATGAAAATTCTGATAAAGAAAAATTAATTATAAATTCTGAAAATATAGAAAACACGGATCTCAGAAAAAGCAAAAGAGTGCGAAAAGACAAAACTTTTGGTTCGGATTTTTATATGTTTGTAGTAGAGGGAACAAGATCAGAACAAGTAAAGGAAACCATGTTTTCTTTTCATATTGAAAATGATCCATTAACATTTAATGAGGCTATAAAATCGCAAGATGCTGCCTTTTGGAAGGAAGCAATAAATGATGAAATAGAATCTATAATGGGTAATAAAACATGGAAACTAGTTGATCTTCCTGTAGGATCTAAACCTATAGGTTGTAAATGGATTTTCAAACGAAAACTTAAAGCTGATGGAACTATAGATAAGTTTAAGGCCCGATTGGTGGCAAAAGGATTTAGACAAAAGGAAGGTATTGACTTTTTTGATACTTATGCACCAGTAGCCAGAATTTCAACTATTAGGATCTTAATAGCACTTGCTTCTATTTATCATTTACAAATTCATCAAATGGATGTAAAACTGCATTCTTAAATGGTGAATTAGAAGAAGAAGTTTATATGGAGCAACCTTTGAAGGTTTTGTAATGACCCGGTAGGAGCATAAAGTTTGTAAATTAATTAAATCTCTTTATGGTTTAAAACAAGCTCCTAAACAATGGCATGAAAAATTTGAAAGTGTTATTGTTTCTAACGGTTTCAAAATTAATGAATCTGATAAATGTATTTATAGTAAATTTTACGTAAATAAGGGAGTTATCATATGTTTATATGTAGATGATATGCTTATATTTGGCGATTTAGATAGTATAATGGATACTAAATCTTTTCTCTCTTCTAATTTTGATATGAAAGATATGGGTAATCTTGATGTCATCTTAGGAATCAAAATAGTAAGAAAGCGACAATGAGCTTACTTTAACCCGGTCTCATTACATAGAGAAAATTCTCAATAAATATAATCATTTAGATGGTAAACTGCATCTACACCATATGATCCTAGCATCAAACTTGTTTATAATAAAGGTAGATCTGTAAATCGCGTTAGAATATGCTAGAGTAATCGGTAGTTTGATGTATGCAATGCAATCTTTATACTAGGCCCCGACTTGGCATATGCGCTTGAAAATTAAGTAGGTATACATGTAATCCATGTCATGATCATTGGAATGCTATATCTCGTATTTAGATATTTAAAAGGAAGTGTACATTATGGATTGCATTATTCGGTTTTCCTAATGTTTTAGAAGGATAGTGATGCAAGTTGGAATTGATTAGGATGAATCCAAGGCTACAGTGGATGGGTATTCACTCTCGGTGTCTTCGATCTCATGGGGATCTAAAAACAAACATGTATTACTCATTCTACAATGGAATCGAGTTTATTGCCTTAACGGCATGTGGCAAAGAGGCGAATGGCTTCAAATTTACTCTTGAAATTCCTTTGTGGCCAAAGCCTATGCCACCTATTACAATAAATTGTGATAGTGAGGCTACAGAGCAAAAGCCTACAATAAAGTTTATAATGGTAAGAATAGACATATTGGTCTCGACACCGTTATGTTAGAGAATTACTCAAGGATGGAGTAATTGGGATAGACTCAATTCGGACCAATAATAATTTGGCTGATCCATTTACCAAAGGACTTTCTAGAGAATTGGTAAAGAAAACATCTATCGGGATAGGACTAAAACCATATAGTTGATCACCTATGTCAAAAATCCAACTTAATATTTGTTCACCAAATCCTTAAGTTCAATGGAAGAAATCGACATGAGAGTGATGATTAGAAGCACTTTAATTTAGCTAAAATGTCCATCCCAAGACAGGTGTCAAGTGCTTGGAATCTGTAATGACAAAGAGAAGGATGAGTACATACTCATAATAAGTCTGTAACATTTTATGTTAATGTGTTTGGTTACAGAAACATATTCGACAGACTTACCTATGTGAATGTGGAGGGGCGGCCGCTTCCTATGAGATTATGGTTTTTCTCAAATAAACATTCATGAAACCAGGGTATAAGCACAAGGCCATAATAGTGCTAGCTTTATAGAAAACTCGATCTTAAGAAAAATATATGTGTGTTATTTATCCGGTCATGTCATATAGGGTCCTCAGTTCAAGACTATGGTCTCTCATGCACTGATAAGACTTTGATAAGTTTACACTAAGTGAAGGTTCAACCCCAAAGGTACCTTTCATGGTATGCACATATTTTCAGTACCAGTGTCTTTATTTTATTTAAAATTTGTGGGGGATTGTTATATTTATTATTAATATAATAAATATTTTAATAATTTAAAGAAAATAAAACTTTATTTGATTTCTTAGTTTTGGGTTGGGTTTTTAGGCAATAGTTATTCTCAAATTTTATATGCAAATGAATAGTCCCACATTGGTAAAAATTAAAAGTGCTTAGGCTATATATAGAACCTTTCACCTTCTATTATTGTTTAACAATAATAAGAGAAGAGTGTGCCTAGCGGCGAGCAGCCGTTCAGCGTTCAGCCACGTGTCTTGGCGTGTCTTGCGTGGCGATTAGCGTTTAGCGCATTGGCGCTTTAGGCGCCGCAAGGAGAGGTTTGAATTTTGACGAGGCGGATCCAACGATTATTCATGGGCCTAATGGGTCACTATTCAACGGGTCAATTCGGTCTATTGGGCCAAACGGATTGGTCAAATATTGACCGTTGGACCCAACCGTTTTACAACCGCTTATAAAGGTGTATAACCGTTCGAATTTGAATTCGAAAAGTTACAACCTTTCATGCGTTGGATGTAGCGGTTGAGATCTTTGAAAGATCTGAGCCGTCCAAAATATGACTGTTGGTCCAACAGTCATATTAAAATTTCTATATAAGGAGGCCTTAGGACACAGATTGGAACACTCTGAAATCCATCGGAATCCTTGCATAAAACTTGAGAATTCCTCTTGCTATCTTCTTTTGGTGGTACTCCATCGGATTGAGTTTTACAGGCGATCCTCTACTATTGCAAAGTAACGGATCGCATCCAAGAGATTGGGCTCGTTGTATCACAGGAAACGTCTCATTGGAACCCTTTTGCAAACTCAAGATTTACTCGAGTAGGGAGCGAATAGCGTTTTAAAGACAACGATTACGTGCCTCGAGTCCAATTCTCTTGCCCTTTTCATCATTTTCGGATTTCTGTTCTCTGTAATATCTAACAATTTTAAAACGCTATTCTCTTTTATAATGGCTTCAAATCTGAAAGTGATGACTCACGCTCTCCTCAAATTGGAGCGATTCGCAACAACTTAAGATGGCAGAAGATACATTTCGTATTGACGACTTTGAAAGTTGCTTATGTCCTAACCACTCCAAAACCCGCGGAGCCTGAAGATTCTGATGGAGAATCTCTTGCCAATGCTCATAAACGTCAGAAATGGGAGCAAGATGATTATATCTGTAAAGGGCACATTCTCAATATGCTAGCAAATTCTCTCTTCGATGTGTACCAGAGCATGCCGTCTGCAATGGAACTTTGGAAGGCGCTGGAGACAAAGTACAAAACAGAAGATGCCAGTACAAAGAGCTTCATTGTAAGTCAGTATTTAGATTTTAAAATGACTGATAATAAACCGATTCTCGATCAAGTTCATGAGATTCAGTATATTATCGGTCAAATTAATCAAGAGGGCATAAAAATGGATCCCATTTTTCACAATCATGCTATTATCCACAAATTGCCTGCCTCATGGAAGGACTGCAGAAACACTCTCAAACATAAAAAGAAAGAACTTTCGTTTGAAGAGTTGTGCCACCATCTTCGAGTTGAAGATGAACTTCGTGTTCGCGATAAGAAAGATGAGCAATCTCAATTAACTTCAAAGGCTCATATGGTGGAGGTTGGTACGTCCAAATCACATGGAAAGCGGAAAGGCAACTTCAATTCTGATAAGGCTAACAAGAAATTTAAGAGCCAAGGTCATCAGGGCCAAAAGAAAAAGGGCAGTTGTTATCACTGTGGTAAACCCGGTCACTTCAAAAAGGATTGCAGACTTCTGAAAAGGGAGAAAGAATCTCAAGCGAATGTGACCGAAGAAAAGTTTGTAGCCATGATTTCCGAAATCAACATGGTTGGAAGCGAAAAAGACTGGTGGATCGATTCTGGTGCCACTAGGCATGTTTGTAACTGCCGATCTTTCTTTGCCAACTAGGCGGAGGACACAAACGTACAAGAGCTCTTTATGGGGAACGCTTCAAAGGGTTCAGGAAAATCAATCTTAAATTGACCTGATAAGACCCTTACTTTGACCGATGTCAGATGTTCACGAGATTAGAAGAATCGATCTCGACCGTTTACTCAATAAACATGGTTTCAAGTTAGTCTTTGAATCGGATAAAGTTGTAATGACTAAGGGTGGTGTATTTGTGGGGAAAGGATATGTCTATGGGATGTTCAAATTGAATGTAATCAATGAAATGCCTTCTTCCGCTTATATTGTTGATTCTCTTTCATTATGGCATGATAGATTAGGGCATGTGAATGCTAATCGCTTAAATTCTATGATAAAATTAGGATTAATTCCTAGATGCGAGAAAAATATTCATGATAAATGTAGAATTTGCGTTCAAACTAAAATCACTAGAAAACCTTTCAATAAAGTAGAAAGAATATCTCATATTTTAGAACTCATTCATTCTGATATTTGTGATTTAAATAGTATTTTAACTAGAGGAGGAAAAAGATATTTTATAACATTTATTGATGATTATTCAAAATATACTTATGTTTATTTGTTAAAACATAAAGATGAAGCTTTAGGAAAATTTAAAGCTTATAAAGAAGAAGTTGAAAATCAGTTAAATTTTAAAATTAAAACTTTAAAATCTGATAGAGGAGGAGAATACACTTCCAATGATTTTAGTGAATTTTGTGAAAATGTGGGGTCAGTACATTTTCTGTTGCACCTTACACTCCTCAATGTAATGGTACAATGAGAAAGAAAAAAATCTTTAATAGAAATGGTAAATGCTATGCTTTTAAACTCTGGTTTAAATTTAAATTTATGGGGTGAAGCACTTCTCACTGCTTGTCATCTTTTAAATAGAGTGCCACAAAAGAGTTCTAGTATAACTCCCTATGAGTTATGGAAGAAAAGGAAACCAAATCTTATATATCTCAAAGTGTGGGGGTGTCGAGCTCTGGTTAGATTACCAGATCTTAAAAGACCCAAATTAGGTAATAGGGCCATTGAATGCGTATTTATTGGATACTCATTAACCAGTAAAGCCTACAGATTTTTGGTAACTGAATCTAAAGGTGCAATTGATCAAAATAGTATAATTGAATCTAGAGATGCTGAATTTTATGAACATTATTTTTCTTCTATTCCTAGAATTAATGAAAATTCTGATAAAGAAAAATTAATTATAAATTCTGAAAATATAGAAAACACGGATCTCAGAAAAAGCAAAAGAGTGCGAAAAGTAAAAACTTTTGGTTCGGATTTTTATATGTTTGTAGTAGAGGGAACAAGATCAGAACAAGTAAAGGAAACCATGTTTTCTTTTCATATTGAAAATGATCCATTAACATTTAATGAGGCTATAAAATCGCAAGATGCTGCCTTTTGGAAGGAAGCAATAAATGATGAAATAGAATCTATAATGGGTAATAAAACATGGAAACTAGTTGATCTTCCTGTAGGATCTAAACCTATAGGTTGTAAATGGATTTTCAAACGAAAACTTAAAGCTGATGGAACTATAGATAAGTTTAAGGCCCGATTGGTGGCAAAAGGATTTAGACAAAAGGAAGGTATTGACTTTTTTGATACTTATGCACCAGTAGCCAGAATTTCAACTATTAGGATCTTAATAGCACTTGCTTCTATTTATCATTTACAAATTCATCAAATGGATGTAAAAACTGCATTCTTAAATGGTGAATTAGAAGAAGAAGTTTATATGGAGCAACCTGAAGGTTTTGTAATGACCGGGCAGGAGCATAAAGTTTGTAAATTAATTAAATCTCTTTATGGTTTAAAACAAGCTCCTAAACAATGGCATGAAAAATTTGAAAGTGTTATTGTTTCTAACGGTTTCAAAATTAATGAATCTGATAAATGTGTTTATAGTAAATTTTCTGTAAATAAGGGAGTTATCATATGTTTATATGTAGATGATATGCTTATATTTGGCACTGATTTAGATAGTATAATGGATACTAAATCTTTTCTCTCTTCTAATTTTGATATGAAAGATATGGGTAATGCTGATGTCATCTTAGGAATCAAAATAGTAAGAAACGACAATGAGCTTACTTTAACCCAGTCTCATTACATAGAGAAAATTCTCAATAAATATAATCATTTAGATGGTAAACCTGCATCTACACCATATGATCCTAGCATCAAACTTGTTTATAATAAAGGTAGATCTGTAAATCAGTTAGAATATGCTAGAGTAATCGGTAGTTTGATGTATGCAATGCACTGTACTAGGCCTGACTTGGCATATGCAGTTTGAAAATTAAGTAGGTATACATGTAATCCATGTCATGATCATTGGAATGCTATATCTCGTGTATTTAGATATTTAAAAGGAAGTGTACATTATGGATTGCATTATTCGTTTTCCTAATGTTTTAGAAGGATACAAGTGATGCAAGTTGGAATTGATTCAGATGAATCCAAGGCTACGAGTGGATGGGTATTCACTCTCGGTGGTCTTTGCGATCTCATGGGGATCTAAAAACAAACATGTATTACTCATTCTACAATGGAATTGAGTTTATTGCCTTAACGGCATGTGGCAAAGAGGCGTAATGGCTTCAAATTTACTCTTGAAATTCCTTTGTCCACCTATTACAATAAATTGTGATAGTGAGGCTACGAGAGCAAAAGCCTACAATAAAGTTTATAATGGTAAGAATAGACATATTGGTCTCGACACGTTATGTTAGAGAATTACTCAAGGATGGAGTAATTGGGATAGACTCAATTAGGACCAATAATAATTTGGTGATCCATTTACCAAAGGACTTTCTAGAGAATTGGTAAAGAAAACATCTATCGGGATAGGACTAAAACCATATAGTTGATCACCTATGTCAAAATCCAACTTAATATTTGTTCACCAAATCCTTAAGTTCAATGGAAGAAATGACATGAGAGTGATGATTAGAAGCACTTTAATTTAGCTAAAATGTCCATCCCAGACAGTGTCAAGTGCTTGGAATCAGAATGACAAAGAGAAGGATGAGTACATACTCATAATAAGTCTGTAACATTTTATGTTAATGTGTTTGGTTCTGAAACATATTCGAGACTTACCTATGTGAATGTGGAGGTGCGGCCGCTTCCTATGAGATTATGGTTTTCTCAAATAAACATTCATGAAACCAGGTATAAGCACAAGGCCATAATAGTGCTAGCTTTATAGAAAACTCGATCTTAAGAAAAATATATGTGTGTTATTTATCCGGTCATGTCATATAGGGTCCTCGATTCAAGACTATGGTCTCATGCACCCGATAAGACTTTGATAAGTTTACACTAAGTGAAGGTTCAAACCCAAAAGGTACCTTTCATGGTATGCACATATTTTCGATTACAGTGTCTTTATTTTATTTAAAATTTGTGGGGATTGTTATATTTATTATTAATATAATAAATATTTTAATAATTTAAAGAAAATAAAACTTTATTTGATTTCTTAGTTTTGGGTTGGGTTTTAGGCAATAGTTATTCTCAAATTTTATATGCAAATGAATAGTCCCACATTGGTAAAAATTAAAAGTGCTTAGGCTATATATAGAACCTTTCACCTTCTATTATTGTTTAACAATAATAAGAGAAGAGTGTGCCTAGCGGCGAGCCGCCGCGTTCACGCGCATAGCGTCTGCGTGTCGTGGCGATTAGCGTTTAGGCGCATTACGCTTTAGGCGCATAAGGAGAGGTTTGAATTTTGACCAGCATCCAACGGTCGATTATTCATGGGCTGGGTCGGGCCTAATGGGTCACTATTCTACGGGTCAATTCGGTCTATTGGGCCAAACGGATTGGTCAAATATTGACCGTTGGACAACTGCTTTTAACCGCTTATAAAGGTGTATAACCGTTCAATTTGAATTCAAAAGTTACAACCTTTCATGCGTGGATGTAGCGGTTGAGATCTTTGAAAGATCTCGAGTTGTCAAAATATATTGGTCCAATAAACATATTAAAATTTCTATATAAGGAGGCCTTAGGACACAGATTGAAACACTCTGAAATCCATCGGAATCCTTGCATAAAACTTGAGAATTCCTCTTGCTATCTTCTTTTGGTGGTACTCCATCGGATTGAGTTTTCTGGGGCGATCCTCTACTATTGCAAAGTAACGGATCGCATCCAAGAGATTGGGCTCGTTGTATCCTGGAAACGTCTCGCTGGAACCCTTTTGCAAACTCGAAGATTTACTCGAGTAGGGAGCGAATAGCGTTTTAAAGACAACGATTACGTGCCTCGAGTCCAATTCTCTTGCCCTTTTCATCATTTTCGGATTTCTGTTCTCTGTAATATCTAACAATTTTAAAACGCTATTCTCTTTTATAATGGCTTCAAATCTGAAAGTGATGACTCACGACTTCGTCAAATTGGAGCGATTCGACGGCAACAACTTCAGAAGATGGCAACAGAAGATACATTTCGTATTGACGACTTTGAAAGTTGCTTATGTCCTAACCACTCCAAAACCCGCGGAGCCTGAAGATTCTGATGGAGAATCTCTTGCCAATGCTCATAAACGTCAGAAATGGGAGCAAGATGATTATATCTGTAAAGGGCACATTCTCAATATGCTAGCAAATTCTCTCTTCGATGTGTACCAGAGCATGCCGTCTGCAATGGAACTTTGGAAGGCGCTGGAGACAAAGTACAAAACAGAAGATGCCAGTACAAAGAGCTTCATTGTAAGTCAGTATTTAGATTTTAAAATGACTGATAATAAACCGATTCTCGATCAAGTTCATGAGATTCAGTATATTATCGGTCAAATTAATCAAGAGGGCATAAAAATGGATCCCATTTTTCACAATCATGCTATTATCCACAAATTGCCTGCCTCATGGAAGGACTGCAGAAACACTCTCAAACATAAAAAGAAAGAACTTTCGTTTGAAGAGTTGTGCCACCATCTTCGAGTTGAAGATGAACTTCGTGTTCGCGATAAGAAAGATGAGCAATCTCAATTAACTTCAAAGGCTCATATGGTGGAGGTTGGTACGTCCAAATCACATGGAAAGCGGAAAGGCAACTTCAATTCTGATAAGGCTAACAAGAAATTTAAGAGCCAAGGTCATCAGGGCCAAAAGAAAAAGGGCAGTTGTTATCACTGTGGTAAACCCGGTCACTTCAAAAAGGATTGCAGACTTCTGAAAAAGGAGAAAGAATCTCGCTTAATGTGACCGAAGAAAAGTTTGTAGCCATGATTTCAAATCAACATGGTTGGAAGCGAAAAAAAAATGGTGGATCGATTACGGTGCCACTAGGCATGTTTTGTAACTGCCGATCTTTCTTTGCCAACTATGCGGAGGACACAAACGGACAAGAGCTCTTTATGGGGAACGCTTCAACTGCAAAGGTCAAGGGTTCAGGGAAAATCAATCTTAAATTGACCTCTGATAAGACCCTTACTTTGACCGATGTATCAGATGTTCTGAGATTCAGAAGAATCGATCTCGACCAGTTACTCAATAAACATGATGTTCAAATTGAATGTAATCAATGAAATGCCTTCTTCCGTTTATATTGTTGATTCTCTTTCATTATGGCATGATAGATTAGGGCATGTGAATGCTAATCGTTTAAATTCTATGATAAAATTAGGATTAATTCCTAGATGCGAGAAAAATATTCATGATAAATGTAGAATTTGCGTTCAAACTAAAATCACTAGAAAACCTTTCAATAAAGTAGAAAGAAAATCTCATATTTTAGAACTCATTCATTCTGATATTTGTGATTTAAATAGTATTTTAACTAGAGGAGGAAAAAGATATTTTATAACATTTATTGATGATTATTCAAAATATACTTATGTTTATTTGTTAAAACATAAAGATGAAGCTTTAGGAAAATTTAAAGCTTATAAAGAAGAAGTTGAAAATCAGTTAAATTTTAAAATTAAAACTTTAAATACTGATAGAGGAGGAGAATACACTTCCAATGATTTTAGTGAATTTTGTGAAAATGTGGGGGTCGTACATTTTACGACTGCACCTTACACTCCTCAACAGAATGGTACAGCAGAAAGAAAAAATCGAACTTTAATAGAAATGGTAAATGCTATGCTTTTAAACTCTGGTTTAAATTTAAATTTATGGGGTGAAGCACTTCACGCTTGTCATCTTTTAAATAGAGTGCCACAAAGAGTTCTAGTATAACTCCCTATGAGTTATGGAAGAAAAGGAAACCAAATCTTATATATCTCAAAGTGTGGGGTGTGAAGAGCTCGTTAGATTACGGATCTTAAAAGACCCAAATTAGGTAATAGGGCCATTGAATGCGTATTTATTGGATACTCATTAACCAAGAAAGCCCTCTGATTTTTGGTAAGAATCTAAAGGTGCAATTGATCAAAATAGTATAATTGAATCTAGAGATGCTGAATTTTATGAACATTATTTTTCTATTCCTAGAATTAATGAAAATTCGATAAAGAAAAATTAATTATAAATTCGAAAATATAGAAAACACGGATCTCGTAAAAAAGCAAAAGAGTGCGAAAAGAAAAACTTTTGGTTCGGATTTTTATATGTTTGTAGTAGAGGAACAAGATCGAACAAGTAAAGGAAACCATGTTTTCTTTTCATATTGAAAATGATCCATTAACATTTAATGAGGCTATAAAATCGCAAGAATCTTGCCTTTTGGAAGGAAGCAATAAATGATGAAATAGAATCTATAATGGGTAATAAAACATGGAAACTAGTTGATCTTCTGTAGGATCTAAACCTATAGGTTGTAAATGGATTTTCAAGCGAAAACTTAAAGTGATGGAACTATAGATAAGTTTAAGGCGATTGGTGGCAAAAGGATTTAGACAAAAGGAAGGTATTGACTTTTTGATACTTATGCAAAGAGCAAATTTCAACTATTAGGATCTTAATAGCACTTGCTTCTATTTATCATTTACAAATTCATCAAATGGATGTAAAAACTGCATTCTTAAATGGTGAATTAGAAGAAGAAGTTTATATGGAGCAACCTGAAGGTTTTGTAATGACCAAGGCAGAGCATAAAGTTTGTAAATTAATTAAATCTCTTTATGGTTTAAAACAAGCTCCTAAACAATGGCATGAAAAATTTGAAAGTGTTATTGTTTCTAACAGTTTCAAAATTAATGAATCTGATAAATGTGTTTATAGTAAATTTTCTGTAAATAAGGGAGTTATCATATGTTTATATGTAGATGATATGCTTATATTTGGCACTGATTTAGATAGTATAATGGATACTAAATCTTTTCTCTCTTCTAATTTTGATATGAAAGATATGGGTAATGCTGATGTCATCTTAGGAATCAAAGTAGTAAGAAGCGACAATGAGCTTACTTTAACCCAGTCTCATTACATAGAGAAAATTCTCAATAAATATAATCATTTAGATGGTAAACCTGCATCTACACCATATGATCCTAGCATCAAACTTGTTTATAATAAAGGTAGATCTGTAAATCAGTTAGAATATGCTAGAGTAATCGGTAGTTTGATGTATGCAATGCACTGTACTAGGCCTGACTTGGCATATGCAGTTTGAAAATTAAGTAGGTATACATGTAATCCATGTCATGATCATTGGAATGCTATATCTCGTGTATTTAGATATTTAAAAGGAAGTGTACATTATGGATTGCATTATTCTGGTTTTCCTAATGTTTTAGAAGGATACAGTGATGCAAGTTGGAATTCAGATTCAGATGAATCCAAGGCTACGAGTGGATGGGTATTCACTCTCGGTGGTGCTGCGATCTCATGGGGATCTAAAAAACAAACATGTATTACTCATTCTACAATGGAATCTGAGTTTATTGCCTTAACGGCATGTGGCAAAGAGGCAGAATGGCTTCGAAATTTACTCTTGGAAATTCCTTTGTGGCCAAAGCCTATGCCACCTATTACAATAAATTGTGATAGTGAGGCTACGAGAGCAAAAGCCTACAATAAAGTTTATAATGGTAAGAATAGACATATTGGTCTACGACACCGTTATGTTAGAGAATTACTCAAGGATGGAGTAATTGGGATAGACTCAATTCGGACCAATAATAATTTGGCTGATCCATTTACCAAAGGACTTTCTAGAGAATTGGTAAAGAAAACATCTATCGGGATAGGACTAAAACCATATAGTTGATCACCTATGTCAAAAATCCAACTTAATATTTGTTCACCAAATCCTTAAGTTCAATGGAAGAGTACGACATGAGAGTGATGATTAGAAGCACTTTAATTTAGCTAAAATGTCCATCCCAAGACAGGTGTCAAGTGCTTGGAATCAGAATGACAAAGAGAAGGATGAGTACATACTCATAATAAGTACGTAACATTTTATGTTAATGTGTTTGGTTACAGAAACATATTCGACAGACTTACCTATGTGAATGTGGAGGTGCGGCCGCTTCCTATGAGATTATGGTTTTTCTCAAATAAACATTCATGAAACCAGGGTATAAGCACAAGGCCATAATAGTGCTAGCTTTATAGAAAACTCGATCTTAAGAAAAATATATGTGTTATTTATCCGTCATGTCATATAGGGTCCTCGGTTCAAGACTATGGTCTCTGTGCACCTGATAAGACTTTGATAAGTTTACACTAAGTGAAGGTTCAAACCCAAAAGGTACCTTTCATGGTATGCACATATTTTCGATAGGTGTCTTTATTTTATTTAAAATTTGTGGGGGATTGTTATATTTATTATTAATATAATAAATATTTTAATAATTTAAAGAAAATAAAACTTTATTTGATTTCTTAGTTTTGGGTTGGGTTTTTAGGCAATAGTTATTCTCAAATTTTATATGCAAATGAATAGTCCCACATTGGTAAAAATTAAAAGTGCTTAGGCTATATATAGAACCTTTCACCTTCTATTATTGTTTAACAATAATAAGAGAAGAGTGTGCCTAGCGGCGAGCCGCCGCGTTCGCGCACGCGCGTGCGCGTGTGCGTGGCGATTGGCGTTTAGGCGCATTGGCGCTTTAGGCGCGCAAGGAGAGGTTTGAATTTTTGACCAGGCAGATCCAACGGTCAGATTATTCATGGGCTGGGTCGGGCCTAATGGGTCACTATTCAACGGGTCAATTCGGTCTATTGGGCCAAACGGATTGGTCAAATATTGACCGTTGGACCCAACCGTTTTACAACCGCTTATAAAGGTGTATAACCGTTCGAATTTGAATTCGAAAAGTTACAACCTTTCATGCAGCCGTTGGATGTAGCGGTTGAGATCTTTGAAAGATCTGAGCCGTCCAAAATATGACTGTTGGTCCAACAGTCATATTAAAATTTCTATATAAGGAGGCCTTAGGACACAGATTGGAACACTCTGAAATCCATCGGAATCCTTGCATAAAACTTGAGAATTCCTCTTGCTATCTTCTTTTGGTGGTACTCCATCGGATTGAGTTTTCTGGGGCGATCCTCTACTGTTGCAAAGTAACGGATCGCATCCAAGAGATTGGGCTCGTTGTATCCTGGAAACGTCTCGCTGGAACCCCTTCTGCAAACTCAAGATTTACTCGAGTAGGAGCGAATAGCGTTTTAAAGACAACGATTACGTGCCTCGAGTCCAATTCTCTTGCCCTTTTCATCATTTTCGGATTTCTGTTCTCTGTAATATCTAACAATTTTAAAACGCTATTCTCTTTTATAATGGCTTCAAATCTGAAAGTGATGACTCACGACTTCGTCAAATTGGAGCGATTCGACGGCAACAACTTCAGAAGATGGCAACAGAAGATACATTTCGTATTGACGACTTTGAAAGTTGCTTATGTCCTAACCACTCCAAAACCCGCGGAGCCTGAAGATTCTGATGGAGAATCTCTTGCCAATGCTCATAAACGTCAGAAATGGGAGCAAGATGATTATATCTGTAAAGGGCACATTCTCAATATGCTAGCAAATTCTCTCTTCGATGTGTACGAGCATGCTCGCAATGGAACTTTGGAAGGCTACTGGAGACAAAGTACAAAAGAAGATGCCAGACAAAGAGCTTCATTGTAAGTCAAGATTTAGATTTTAAAATGACTGATAATAAACCGATTCTCGATCAAGTTCATGAGATTGATATATTATCGGTCAAATTAATCAAGAGGGCATAAAATGGATCCCATTTTTCACAATCATGCTATTATCCACAAATTGCCCGCCTCATGGAAGACGAAACACTCTCAAACATAAAAAGAAAGAACTTTCGTTTGAAGAGTTGTGCCACCATCTTCGAGAAGATGAACTTCGTGTACGCGATAAGAAAGATGAGCAATCTCAATTAACTTCAAAGGCTCATATGGTGGAGGTTGGTACGTCCAAATCACATGGAAAGCGGAAAGGCAACTTCAATTCTGATAAGGCTAACAAGAAATTTAAGAGCCAAGGTCATCGTGGCCAAAAGAAAAAGGCGCTTGTTATCACTGGTAAACCCACTACTTCAAAAGGATTGAGACTATCAAAAGGAGAAAGAATCTCGCGAATGTGACCGAAGAAAGTTTGTAGCCATGATTTCAAATCAACATGGTTGGAAGCGAAAAAGACCGGTGGATCGATTCTCGGTGCCACTAGGCATGTTTGTCGCCGATCTTTCTTTGCCAACTATGCGGAGGACACAAACGGACAAGAGCTCTTTATGGGGAACGCTTCAAGCGCAAAGGTCAAGGGTTCGTGGAAAATCAATCTTAAATTGACCGATAAGACCCTTACTTTGACCGATGTATCTTGTATGTTCACGAGATTCGAAGAATCGATCTCGACCGATTTACTCAATAAACATGGTTTCAAGTTAGTCTTTGAATCGGATAAAGTTGTAATCACTAAGGGTGGTGTATTTGTGGGGAAAGGATATATACGTAATGGGATGTTCAAATTGAATGTAATCAATGAAATGCCTTCTTATATTGTTGATTCTCTTTCATTATGGCATGATAGATTAGGGCATGTGAATGCTAATCGTTTAAATTCTATGATAAAATTAGGATTAATTCCTAGATGCGAGAAAATATTCATGATAAATGTAGAATTTGCGTTCAAACTAAAATCACTAGAAAACCTTTCAATAAAGTAGAAAGAAAATCTCATATTTTAGAACTCATTCATTCTGATATTTGTGATTTAAATAGTATTTTAACTAGAGGAGGAAAAAGATATTTTATAACATTTATTGATGATTATTCAAAATATACTTATGTTTATTTGTTAAAACATAAAGATGAAGCTTTAGGAAAATTTAAAGCTTATAAAGAAGAAGTTGAAAATCAGTTAAATTTTAAAATTAAAACTTTAAAATCTGATAGAGGAGGAGAATACACTTCCAATGATTTTAGTGAATTTTGTGAAAATGTGGGGGCCGTACATTTTACGCACCTTACACTCCTCAACAGAATGGTACAGCAGAAAGAAAAAATCGAACTTTAATAGAAATGGTAAATGCTATGCTTTTAAACTCTGCTTTAAATTTAAATTTATCGCCTGAAGCACTTCTCACTGCTTGTCATCTTTTATATTGAGTGCCACATAACAGTTCTAGTATACCTCCCTATGAGTTATGGAAGAAAAGGAAACCATTTCTTATATATCTCAAAGTGTGGGGTGTCGAGCTCTGGTTAGATTACCAGATCTTAAAAGACCCAAATTAGGTAATAGGGCCATTGAATGCGTATTTATTGGATACTCATTAACCAGTAAAGCCTACAGATTTTTGGTAACTGAATCTAAAGGTGCAATTGATCAAAATAGTATAATTGAATCTAGAGATGCTGAATTTTATGAACATTATTTTTCTTCTATTCCTAGAATTAATGAAAATTCTGATAAAGAAAAATTAATTATAAATTCTGAAAATATAGAAAACACGGATCTCAGAAAAAGCAAAAGAGTGCGAAAAGAAAAAACTTTTGGTTCGGATTTTTATATGTTTGTAGTAGAGGGAACAAGATCAGAACAAGTAAAGGAAACCATGTTTTCTTTTCATATTGAAAATGATCCATTAACATTTAATGAGGCTATAAAATCGCAAGATGCTGCCTTTTGGAATGAAGCAATAAATGATGAAATAGAATCTATAATGGGTAATAAAACATGGAAACTAGTTGATCTTCTGTAGGATCTAAACCTATAGGTTGTAAATGGATTTTCAAAAACTTAAAGTGATGGAACTATAGATAAGTTTAAGGCCGATTGGTGGCAAAAGGATTTAGACAAAAGGAAGGTATTGACTTTTTGATACTTATGCACCAAGAGCTTAATTTCAACTCTTAGGATCATAATAGCACTTGCTTCTATTTATCATTTACAAATTCATCAAATGGATGTAAAAACTGCATTCTTAAATGGTGAATTAGAAGAAGAAGTTTATATGGAGCAACCTGAAGGTTTTGTAATGACCGGGCAGGAGCATAAAGTTTGTAAATTAATTAAATCTCTTTATGGTTTAAAACAAGCTCCTAAACACTGCCATGAAAAATTTGAAAGTATTATTGTTTCTAACTGTTTCAAAATTAATGAATCTGATAAATGCGTCTACACTAAATTTTACGTAAATAAGGGAGTTATCATATGTTTATATGTAGATGATATGCTTATATTTGGCACTTGATTTAGATAGTATAATGGATACTAAATCTTTTCTCTCTAATTTTGATATGAAAGATATGGGTAATCTTGATGTCATCTTAGGAATCAAAATAGTAAGAAAGCGACAATGAGCTGACTTTAACCCAGTCTCGTTACATAGAGAAAATCCTCAATAAATATAAGCAGTTAGATGGTAAACCTGCATGTAGAGCATATGATCCTAGCATCAAACTTGGTTATAATAAAGGTAGATCTGTAGATCAGTTAGAATATGCTAGAGTAATCGGTAGTTTGATGTATGCAATGCAATCGCATTAGGCCCCGACTGGCATATGCATTTGAAAATTAAGTAGGTATACATGTAATCCATGTCATGATCATTGGAATGCTATATCTCGTATTTAGATATTTAAAAGGAAGTGTACATTATGGATTGCATTATTCGGTTTTCCTAATGTTTTAGAAGGATACAAGATGCAAGTTGGAATTGATTCAGATGAATCCAAGGCTACAGTGGATGGGTATTCACTCTGGTGCCGCGATCTCATGGGGATCTAAAAACAAACATGTATTACTCATTCTACAATGGAATTGAGTTTATTGCCTTAACGGCATGTGGCAAAGAGGCGTAATGGCAAATTTACTCTTGGAAATTCCTTTGTGGCCAAAGCCTATGCCACCTATTACAATAAATTGTGATAGTGAGGCTACGAGCAAAAGCCTACAATAAAGTTTATAATGGTAAGAATAGACATATTGGTCTCGACACCGTTATGTTAGAGAATTACTCAAGGATGGAGTAATTGGGATAGACTCAATTCGGACCAATAATAATTTGGCTGATCCATTTACCAAAGGACTTTCTAGAGAATTGGTAAAGAAAACATCTATCGGGATAGGACTAAAACCATATAGTTGATCACCTATGTCAAAAATCCAACTTAATATTTGTTCACCAAATCCTTAAGTTCAATGGAAGAGTACGACATGAGAGTGATGATTAGAAGCACTTTAATTTAGCTAAAATGTCCATCCCAAGACAAAGTGTCAAGTGCTTGGAATCAGAATGACAAAGAGAAGGATGAGTACATACTCATAATAAGTCAGTAACATTTTATGTTAATGTGTTTGGTTACGTAAACATATTCATGACTTACCTATGTGAATGTGGAGGTGCGGCTTCCTATGAGATTATGGTTTTTCTCAAATAAACATTCATGAAACAGGTATAAGCACAAGGCCATAATAGTGCTAGCTTTATAGAAAACTCGATCTGAAGAAAAATATATGTGTGTTATTTATCCGGTCATGTCATATAGGGTCCTCAATTCAAGACTATGGTCTCTGTGCACCCTGATAAGACCTTGATAAGTTTACACTAAGTGAAGGTTCAAACCCAAAAGTTACCTTTCATGGTATGCACATATTTTGATGCAAAGGTGTCTTTATTTTATTTAAAATTTGTGGGGGATTGTTATATTTATTATTAATATAATAAATATTTTAATAATTTAAAGAAAATAAAACTTTATTTGATTTCTTAGTTTTGGGTTGGGTTTTTAGGCAATAGTTATTCTCAAGTTTTATATGCAAATGAATAGTCCCACATTGGTAAAAATTAAAAGTGCTTAGGCTATATATAGAACCTTTCACCTTCTATTATTGTTTAACAATAATAAGCAAGACGCCAGCGCTTGGCGTCTGCTGTGGCGACATGGCGTTTAGGCGCATTGGCGCTTTAGGCGCGCAAGGAGAGGTTTGAATTTTTGACCAGGCAGATCCAACGGTCAGATTATTCATGGGCTGGGTCGGGCCTAATGGGTCACTATTCAACGGGTCAATTCGGTCTATTGGGCCAAACGGATTGGTCAAATATTGACCGTTGGACTAACTGCTTTTACAACCGCTTATAAAGGTGTATAACCGTCAATTTGAATTAAAAGTTACAACCTTTCATGTACCGTTGGATGTAGCGGTTGAGATCTTTGAAAGATCTGAGCCGTCAAAATATGGTATTGGTCCAATCATATTAAAATTTCTATATAAGGAGGCCTTAGGACACAGATTGGAACACTCTGAAATCCATCGGAATCCTTGCATAAAACTTGAGAATTCCTCTTGCTATCTTCTTTTGGTGGTACTCCATCGGATTGAGTTTTCTGGGGCGATCCTCTACTATTGCAAAGTAACGGATCGCATCCAAGAGATTGGGCTCGTTGTATCCTGGAAACGTCTCGCTGGAACCCTTTTGCAAACTCGAAGATTTACTCGAGTAGGGAGCGAATAGCGTTTTAAAGACAACGATTACGTGCCTCGAGTCCAATTCTCTTGCCCTTTTCATCATTTTCGGATTTCTGTTCTCTGTAATATCTAACAAGGGCGACAAATCAAATCCAGCTGGTTGAATTAAAATTCCTCCGACTTTGAATTTATTTCTTAATATAGAAGGCTTTTATTCCAAATTCTTAATTGGTGTTGGTACTCACGACCGTATAATATAAGTCTAATAGCCATGAGCCATGTCACCGTGCTCAGACCGTTTATCTGATACCAACTGGCAGAAAATTCTACACGCAAAACGCATCTCAGCATTCATTGACAAATATACCCCTCTAATAAATTCGAGATTAGCCGGAAACTAAGAGCACTTACTACGATACAGACTATTATACTAAAGTGCTCTGTGGTAGAGCAGAGAGTTGCTCCTTACCTCCAAAGAGCAATCTCAAACACAACCTAAGTCTCCTTATAACATCAATTTCCAGAGTTGTTGAAGGCCTTGTAAAGTCAGAATTGCTTCAGTCTCCATCGTAGGCCCTTTCATAAATGCCTTTGATCAGTGTCTTAGAATTGAAGATTCATACAGAGAGTTCAGGGCTGCTATGTGCACCACACTTTTTTCAATTGCCATGCAAAAACAAAATTAAGGGCAGTGCAGATAGAAAGGTTGGTATGCTCAAAAGCTGCTATGAACACACTTTTTGCTGAGTGATACTTATTTTGGGTCTTCATTAGCCACAACAAAACAAGTTTCATTATTTTTTTTTTTTCATAAATTAGTGCGTGGATAGAAAACGTCGGTGTGCCGGTAGACATGAAGTGCAGGAAGGAAAAAAAAGTGCAGTGCGCATAGCAGCCCTCTTCTTATGGAGGGTTCCTGTATGACCCTCATACACACAACTTCCAGACGATCTAATGGTTGCTAATTTTAGATCTGAAAGGTTCCTGTTGAAGTTTAAAACCTTGTCTCTCCCCCTTACCCCTCCACTCACTGCCAACTGGTTTTGAGGAATTCCATACATTTTGATGTACCAAAAAATGGGAGAGTAAAATTGTGAAAGTTTGTGTGGTGGGTACCCGGGATTTGATTTCCAATTAAGGCCAAAGATTGACTCTGGTCACGTACAACAGATTCTCAACCTTTTGGCCACCTAACCTACCAAACGCTGGCTTTCACTGATTTTTGAGGGACTTGACATCTGTAACTTTAAATTTTGCCAAGATTGATGGAGCAAAAGGTAGGCCCTGTTTGACAATCTTCTTCCAAAAAGCACTTTTCAAGAGAGAATATGTTGGTTGAGAAGCACATTTCACCCAAAGACATGACCACTTCTAGCTGAAAAGAGTGTTGTATTGAGAAGTTGCCCAATGCTACTCCTCCTACAATGTCATTTTGAACATTTGATAGACTTTTTTGGAAAATCAGTATTTAAGAAGTAGCATGTAAAACACCTCTTGACAACCCCTAAAAAGTGCTTTTTGGAGAAGTTTTTCCAAACAGGGCCGTATGCCGGGGGGGTGGGGGGGGGGGGATTAACCCCTAAAATAAGCAAATGATACAGTTGTTAGGTTTTGGCTCGTTTTAGGTTAAACTTGTTGATCCAATTTGTCTTAAATGGACTCTTGTTATTTTGGAATTGGATTGAATAGTGGATCCTATTTAGTAGGATATCTGATAACCTCTTGAGGTGGAGAAACGTGGGAGTTAAAGAACTCTCTTTGTGGGGGTGTTTGGCGAGAGACTGTGGGGCTCTATTGTATCAAAATAGAGAGCAATGTATTTGAGAGTTTTTTGGAACGTGGGTTCTTTTGAGGCTAATAAGTGTGAGAGAAAAACTTGATTTTTTGTGGCTTGAGTCTTGAATTAAAAAATTAGGGTTTTGAAAAAAGGGCTTTTATCATTGGTTTTATAAGACCCTTTGGAAAATCCATCTGGGCTTTTTTGGGTCTCTCTTATGGAGATAACTTGATATTTGTTTTAGTTGTGTGACTCTCTTGTTGGGTTTTGATGAGGGTACTTAGGTATTTGTCTGGGAAAACCTTGGTGTTTGATTTGAATTTGGGGTTTTGTATTTGTGTTTAGATCTTTGTGGTTCTCCTGTGTTGGATAAGATTAGAGAATACGATCTCCATTATTTGTAACCTCTTGAGCATCTTTTTCTTCTTGATAGTGGAAGCACTTTGTATGACTGCCCGTGGGCATAGACTTAGGCCGAATCACGTAAATCTTATTCTTGTTTGTGGTGTGGTCTCTTTCTCTTTCTACCTTCTTGTAATATTTATTATTTGGTTTATTGATTGTCTTCTTCACACGTGAAAGTCATTAACGAGATTGAAAATGTAAAGGCTTCTAAGAGTTTTTGCACAACAACACTCAGGCTTTGAGTTGCAGCATATTGTAAAGATGTGTTTTATGAAGGACATTTTGCAAGATTAATTATTTCCTTCTCCTAACATAAAAAATGACCATTAACTACCTTATCAGAGTGGAAATGACCATTTTACCTTTAGCATTATTGTTTAACGACAAATGTGGAAAGACAAGATTGCCTTTCGAGCGAATATCCACAACAAAAAATAAGACTATTAACGGCAGTTTTTTGGAGCAAACAACTGTTGCTATTAACAAAAAAAATTATTAAAGGCTATTAAGACTATTAGAGGCAAGGATATTAGCGGCAGATTTTTGTTAATAGCGGCATTTTTTGGCAGCCGTTAATGTCTTATTTTTTTGTAGTGATTAGAGGACTTCTAAAAGATTATTTACTTCGAAAAGATTATATACTCCAAAAAAAGCTAATAGTCTTATTTTTCTCAAAAAGATTATTTACTCCAAAAAAAGGCCTTGACGCGAAATAAGAAATCAAGTTGGTCTTAAGACGATTGATTTGATCTTTTTAGGCCCGAATCAAGATTATTATGATTGATTCAAGGGCACTTTAGAAAAACAACCTTAAAAAATAAACGTTTTAGCCTATTATCCCGAATTTAAACGTTTTAAAAAAAAAAAGGTATTCACAGTTTTTTGAAGTTTAGAGATATGTGAGATCTCAAATCCTCATTTAAGTGGATTTGTTAGTTTACAAATTTGCCCCTGTTGTCTTCTCCACTGAAACCACTCCTAACAAAACCAGCTGCCGGTAAAGATTAGGGTTCCGACTTCCCGGCGAGGAGTTTGCGAGCTTCTCAAAGGGGTCAGCACGGCGAGGAGTCCAGCTGTCGAGAGCATTGCCTGCAGCGGCGGAGAGCCACATCGTCCCAGCCCTCGTAAAATAGAAGACCCATTACTTGGATATATGCGGGGATCCTGAATTTATGGAAAAAATAGAGATTTTGTATCACGAAAAGGCGGTGAATGTGGGGTCTTTGGTGGTTTCTGCTTGTGGGTTTGATTCGATGCCTGCGGAGTTGGGGTTGATTTTCAAATCTAGGCAATGGGTTTCTCCGGCAGCGCTGAATTGGGTGGAGGCATATTTGCATTTGGAGTCGGAGAAGAGGAGTGTGGGGAATTTTGGGACGTATGAATCGGCGGTTTTGGGGGTGGCGAATGTTGGGGTGTTGCAGGAGTTGAGGAAGTCTAGAGGAAGAAGACGTAGGCCTGTGGTATAACTTATTTATTTTTTTTTCTTTTTTTTTGTAGGAAATTAGTAACTTAAGTGTGCATAGAGGCGAAACGGGCTGACGTAGTTCAAGATCAGCTTGGTTTTGGAGCAGAATCCAGTGAGAAAAGCTCACCGGAAAAGAACTATGCCAATTTTGTCTAAGAAGAAGAGAAAAAGGAAATAAGTTTGAGGGTTTTGGGGAGAAGGGTAAATTTGTAATCTCATAATTAAATATTTTATATTACACGAATCTCTAAGCTTTAAAAAACCGTGTAAACTATTTTTCCTTAAAAGTTTGCTTTTCGTATAATACGCTAAAACCTTTAAAAATGAGGGATGTTTTGCTAATTTTCCCTTTAAAATTCTTGATCAATTTGGGAGTTAAATTAAAAAAAATTTTTGTACATAATGCTGATTTAGTTCACAATCCTGATTTGGTTCCCACCAATTAGGATCATTCCCTTCATATTCTTTCCATTTTTGGTATAGAGTCTCATAATTAGATTCATTAATAACAGGGGGCATCAAATTTGTGGGAAACTCCATATCGCATAATAAACAAAGAAATGAAAATACAACTATAAAACCTAACTAAATTTAGAAACAAAGGTGCCTATCTTGGCCTCTCGCGGGCGTCCTCTTTGAAGCTTTGGTAAGCTCAGACCTCGATCTCCAAATCTGACAACAAGTAAACTATAATTAGAAAACTACAAATGCAAATAATCTAAAATTACAATAAACTAAAAGAGAATCCTGCAAATCCTAACAATCAAAAATTTAAATTTATTGATTTATTTATTATTATTTTTTAATATATAATTTCAATTTTTATTTTTTTTCAAAGTTCAAATTCAAAATTAAAAATTCAAATTCAAAATTTCAAATTTAAATTCAAATTTCAAATTTCAAAATTCAAATTCAAAATTAAAATTAAAATTTCAAATTTCAAATTCAAAATTCAAATATTTATTTATTTTTATTTTTTTATTTTTTTTATTTTTTCAAAATTCAAATTCAAATTTCCAAATTTCAAAGTCTCAAATTTAAATTTCAAACTAAAATTTAAAATTTAAATTTCAAAATATAAAAAAAGACCTACAAATCCTCCAAATCTTAACAACAATCCTACAAGAGAAAAAAAATGAAAGAAATAAAATCCTACCAATCCTATAACTCCTAAAAGGCAATAACTAAAGATCCTAAAAAATCTTGAAGATCCTAAACTATTCTAAAAATCATAAAAGATTTTACAAATTCTAAAAATAGTAAAAGATCCTACAAAAGAAAAGGAAAGAAAATCCTACAAATCCTACAGAAGAAGGAAAGAAAATAAAATCCTACTAATTCAAAAACAAAATCAAAATTTAAATTTCAAAATTCAAATTTCAAACTTCAAAATTCAAATTCAACATTCAAAATTTCGAATTCAAAATTTAAATTTAAAATTTTAAAATTTTAAAATTTTAAATTCAATATTCAAAATTTCGAATTCAAATTTCAAAATCTAAAAAAAAAGAAAAAATTCTTACAAATCTAAAAAAAAATCCTAAAAGATTTTTTTTTTTTTTAACAAAACTAAATACTCATAAAAATTAATCAAATTCCGATACTTTCCCGACAACAGCGCTAAAAACTTGATCGATTTTAAAATGTACCCTTGCCAGTGCACAAGATTTGTTGTAGCATAGTAAAATCAAGGGTGTCAAACTCACAGAAAAGCGTAAAATTTAATTAATTCTTAAAGAGAAAAAGACACCTAACGAAGTACCAAGGGATAGAAAGTTGATTTGTCACAATTTTCATACGATTCTAAATGCAATAAAAGAAAATTAATCTAAGCAAGAACAAATTTTGACAAATAAAAGGACAACTTAAAGAATGATCAAGGAGTTTAAACTCATAATTTCATAACACATTAATCACACCATCATTTATCTAAAAGAAAAATGAATCGTAAGAAAACGCGATTATTAATCCGGCATACCCTAACTAAAAACTATGATTCAGTCTATCATTGCGGTATGAATCATATAAAAAGTATAGCGTGTCTCAAAATTCTAAATCACGACAATAAGAAAATAATCACTCTACAGCCTAGATCGGCCTGCAGGTACAGATCTTGATGAAATGACCCATTTATGGTCTTTGATAACCTAGGTCAACGACTATAATTGAGCATTCAAAAGATATTAAATTAAACACACTTTTTAGCAGAATGATTCCATGATGAAACTAAGAAATTGTAAAGTTAATAATAAAAGCGTTACTTATCTAGGGATCGCATCTTCCTTGAACAAATGGTTTTAGCCGCTCATCCTTGGTGTGCAATCTCGTTGTAAACTCAAAGTCATTCTCTTAAACATACACTTTTTATTTATCACAAAAAATCTCTTTACAATGCTTTGGTTCTTAGGTACAAACTAAGCTCCAAAAATTGTAAGAAAAATAACTATAAAAATCTAAATACAATTTATCAAGAGAAGAAAAACTTAAAGAAAAAGAGGAAGAAAGTTGGCCAAAAAGGCCACTAAAAGAAGCATTCCCAAACCCTTAACACTGCTCTGTTTATATAGGGCTCGGGTAGAAAAGTTTTCATGTATCGATCAATCGATTGAATTCCAAGATTCAATCGATTGAATTCAAATTTTGAATTGTGACAGACTTATTTGAATTTAAATCTCAATCGATTGAAATCTAAATCTCAATCGATTGAGTTCAAATTCGAATTTATGAGGGAAACAATTGTCAGCCAACTCAATCGATTGATTTCTAACTTTCAATCGATTGAGTCTGACATGTGGCATATCCATTCTCTTGCTTGTGGTTGGACCAATCAAATTTTTTCACGGATTTTAGTATTTCTGTTGGCCCTTTGGTCCAATGCTCCCATATTGTCCTTAATTATGCTTTTTTATGCCTTTGCAAGATCCAACGATCATGAACACCTGAAACCACTAAAACTGCATAATAGCCATCAGAATGCCTTCATCGGACAGTCAAATGTTGGTATTAGGGTGTGAAATATGGTCATATTTAGTGCCAATCAACAGCACTGACCTTGTTATATTAAATAAATATATTAATTTTTAAATATAATGTTAACTTTTACTTTTACTTTTCATTCTTTACTCTTTACTTTTTACTTTAACTTTTTTATAAAAATCGAGAGAGTGGCGACATATCGGCAATAAAGCGGTAAAGTAGCCACAGAAAAATTTCAGGTAATTTTTTTTTTACAATTAAACACATATAGTCATACGTTATGTGTCTCACAAAACCTGCTAACTTACATTATCGGCCGCTAAATTACATTATCGAATGATAATGTAAGTTAGCGGCCGACAACTTACATTATCGGACGATAATGTAAGATATCGGCCGATAATATAAATTAGCGGCTGATAATGTAAGTTAGCGGCCGATAATGTAAGTTGTCGGTAAGTTAGCGAAATATTTTTAACATCACTTATTTTGTTAATTAATTATTATTATATATTTTACAGTTTCCACTAAGTGATTGTAAAATGGCTAAGTCTCTAAAGCCCTTCGGGAAATGTTCTGAAATTAGTGCTAGAAAATTTTACTTGCATTGCAACGAAGAGAAGAAGAAGATACTAGATGATTCAATTTTCGGTCATTTATTTAAGATTTCTGAGAAATTAGGATTCATTGGAGACTTGGTTGACACAATTTTAAGCTTTTGGGTTAAAGATAATATTTTCAAGGTCAGAAACACCAATGTACTGTTGCAAGAGTCCGATATATCATTGATTTTTGGCTTGAACATGTTGATGGAACCCGAGTTTGAGAATGTAGATGTGCCAGAGAAAGAAATCATTCGATACAAATTCTTTCTTGGGAAGCCGGTTAAAAGATCTTGTATTGAAGAAATAGTTGATAATGTGAATCTATCCACCGATGAATTTTTGAAACTATCGTTGTTATTTCTCTTATGCTCTTTCTTACTTCCAGACACATATCAGGAAGTGGATAATGAGTACTTGGAATTAGTAAATAATCTTGAAAAGTTTAACCAATTTCCGTGGGGCCTGATAGTTTACAAAAATTTAGTAGAGTGCATATCGAAAGCGAACGTCAGAAGGGAATCGATCAAAAAGTCAAAAAATTGGCATTATAACATCTACGAATGCACTATCGCCCTATAGATTTGGGTGTTTGAGAACTTTCCTGGAGTTGCCACCGCTCTTACTCAGCTGAAAGATCCATTTCGAAGACTACTGAAATAAGAAGGCCCAAAATTCAACCGTAATCCAAATTATTATCGAGAAAAATTTGTTAAGTCTAAAGTTATCTTAGAGATTGAACCTGTAAAATACGAGTTATAGTATCGATCTATTCGACTCTTTTTCATGCAAAGAGAGATGGAAAGGGAGCAAGAAAAGGCCGAGAAGTCTCGCGATGAAGAAAATATACATGAATATGACGATGCCCCAAGTTATAAGACACGTCCCCAAAAAAGAGTCGAAGAGCCTTACCTAGATGACGATGATGATGATGAAGATGAGGATGATGACAATGACAAAAATGACGAGTATGAGGTCGTTGTACATCAACATTTGGAATCAAAGGGCAAACAACCGGAGATTTGGCCCCAGCCAACTAGGGAACAGCGGACTAGGCAACCACATCTTACCAAAGAAGTAATCGAGCTTAGAAAAGAATGTACATCTCTCTGTATGGCTGTTAAAGAGATGAAAAGTGAATTTAAACATGTATTTACAGTGCTTAAAGGATAAGCACTGGCCATTGAATAGCTAGGGAGAGACAAGAAGACCCTATAAGAGCAAGTTGAGTCATTACAAGATCAAGTATGGTCACTACAAGATCGAGTTCTAAATTTAACAGACTAAAATAACGTAATACGGAAGGATCTTGATGAAGTCATATCTCATTTGACAAAGGTACTAAACCAATTCTTTTTAAATTTAAAAAAAAAAAAATTTTTACAGATTAATGCAAAATTAGCTTGTCGTCCGATAATGTAAATTGTCGGCCGATAACTTACATGAGCGATCGATAATGTAAGTTATCGGATGACAACTTAAGTTATCAGCCGATTAGGTAAGTTATCGGACGATAACTTATATTATCGCCCGATAAGTTACATTATTGGCAGCTCATGTAAGTTATCGGCCGGTAACTTACATATGCGGCCGATAATGCGGTCGCTAACTTAACATGGTGATTCTCAAATAATGTTATTTTTGTAAAATATATTGACAATTTTTAATGTATTTTGTAATTATGTAGGATGATATTCTTTCCTCTGTTCCATTTGAAACCTTCGTTCCCAACCAACCCACTGCCACTCATCCAACAACTCCTCAATCTTCTGCTCCTCAAACTTCTGCCCCTCAAACCACTGCTACTCAACCAATAGTCACCAAAACTTCTGCCCCTCAACCAACTCCTAATCCTATTACTCCTCTACCTACTCCTCAATCCATTGCTCCTCAACCTTTTGCCCCTAAACCTACTGACCTTAAACCCACTGCTCCTCAACGAACTCTTAAATCCACAGCCCCCCAAACTTCTGTCCCTAAACCCACTGGCCCAAAAGTCACTGCTCCTCAACCATTGCCTCAAACCACTGCCCCCCAAACTTCTGTTGCTAAACCAACTATTAGTCAACCCACTGCCTTACAAACTTCCATTGAACTCAATACACCTCAACCTCTTGCCAATCAACCCTTGGTGGAGGCATTGTTCGAAGTGGGTGATGAGGGTGCTCTGCTTACCTAACCTTCTCGTGAGTCACAACCGGCATCACTAAAATCAATTTTAGTGAAACTATCAACTTCAAAGAGTAAAGTCGAGGGATATGACTTGCGTGCTCGGAAGAGGAGAAAGACCCCAACCAGTAAACTCATTATTAAAAGACAAAGAATGGTTGTAGAGGAGGAGGATGATGAGCCAAAATTAATGGAGCATAAATATATGCTTAGTTTTTATAATCGACCGACAGATAAGGATAATGTGATCGTCAATAATATCATGGGTGTTGGACCGTCCACGGTTACTATTTACAAAGATGCTTTCGTAAAAAGATGCTAGGTTATTTCGACAGTAGGGAGTCATCGACGCGTACTTGAAAGTCCTTGAAGTTATAAATGATTCAATTTTTCCGGAAAGAGCCAAAAAAAGTTGGTTCGCTTTTGCGTCTGCTCTGGTAAGGTTTCAACTATTTATTGTTTCGTTTCTTTCATTTATTTGTCTCATTCATGACTCTCAATTCACTCTTTTTAATTTATTTACTTATTGCATTGTTGTCTTTCAAACCTTGTTTATGGCAGATGAAAGAAAATTTTAAAAATTTATCGATAATGAAGGTCTAACAGCACTTAATGACTTTGATAAGTGACAGGTTCGTCACAATTCAAAGCCGCTTGAACCCCGACTTACCAATCATAGACGCGGAATTCATGTGGTCGACTATGGAACGGTACATTTTTTAATACTATACTTAGCTTTATTTAACGTTAATAATTTTTAAAATTTTTAATTATTTAAGATTTCGGTTCCATTTCTATGCAGATTTTTCTTTCGATGCATAGTAAAAAACATAGTGTTCTTCCAGTCTATTGGCGTTTATCAACGGTCAGGATAAAGTATTCTTTATAAGTTTTCCTAAATAAGTTACTGGTAAACCAGTGCTCACAAAATTGAGGGATTTCTCTTTCTCTGTTTCGACGTGATAATGCGGCGATCGCATGTGAACATGATAATCCAAGGATAGCTCAATGTCTACATGTACATGTTCGTTTATCTAGATCGATACTAAAAGTGTAATCACTACATTTAACTTGAAATGTATCGCGACCATATGGTATAACGTTCTTTCGACGGGCCCATCATGAATTTTGCGTTATGTACTCTTGGGCCATCGGTGTTAACATGTGTGTCATTTTATTTCCTTCTTCCTGAGGACGAAGATAAAATTTGGCTACCTTTGTGCGAACAGTTTTTAGCATGCTCACGATCGGTTCCTCTCTGGCTATTTTTAATACACTGTTAATGCTTTCACCTATATTAATTATCAACACATCATAACCCCTCCCTGAAAAATAAGTGCGCATCCAGAAATGGTCACCAATTTTTTTAATCCATGTTGTACATTCCGGGGCGGCATCGTCTTCTATTTTCATAAAATTCTTTTAAATTTTACTTCCGAGAATGTACGGGCATCAACTCAGAACAGCGGTCGAGAGATTGTATCCTTATATGTATAAAAAAGATTCAAAGCTAGGTGTCGTATATAATAGCTATGAAAGGTGTTAGAAAAAATATTATGCACAGCTTCCATCAATCCCTTATGCCGGTCTAATATCAATACAAACTGCTCTTGAAAGTCCCCGATTACGTCTCCCTAATAGATCAAGGAACCATGCCCAATGATCTTCATTTTCTTTGGGTACAATGTCAAACATTATAGGGAATAAATGTCTATTTATGTCTATCCCCGTAGCTATTAACAACACTTCCTTGTATCGTCCCCGCAAATGCGTTCCATCTACTGCAATCATTCTTCGTAAAGTATTACAAAAGCTTCTAATGCAAGGTTCGAATGCCACGAAGAATATCTGAAATGTATTATTATACTCGAGACACAATTCAGACTGTACGTCTGGATCGACCCATTGTAATTCGGTGACATATGACAGTAACATCTTAAATTGCTCATTCCAGCTATCTCGGATGTCATTCAACGCTATTTCTTTTCCTCTCCATGCTTTCCAGTAACCTACTGTTATACTGTATTTTTTTTTAATATAAAAAATTATTTAAGCAGGAGTCTCGTTAAAGCCCTTTAATAACTTATCCCTCATGAATGAAACTATCCACAATGTTGTATATTGGCGATATCGGCTTCTGAAAGCTGACCTTCCGCACGTACGTTCCGGGCGAAAAGTTTTCATAGCAAACATGTCAACACCTACCAATTTCGATGCATATATTCGTTAAATACATCCTACTTCAATACACCTCGTTGTAACTTAAAGATGACTGATTTTTATTAGTTTAATTTAGAAATTATTTGTCATTGCAAACTCTTTAAGAGCTTTCTGAAAAGATTTCTTATTTCTAAAGGCCTGACCAATAGTAATTGGTCCCCTTTCATACAATTCCTCATCATCTGAATCCATATACTCTCCTCTGAGTCATTAAGCTGATAGTCTTCGTTCACTAGAGGTTGATCAACTACCCTATTAGTATCAACACGCGAAGTGGGCGACGGCGGTGCTTCATTATTTTCAGGATCACTATTACCGTCATCGACTAGATGACTATTGCATGATTGAGATTGAGTCCATCGACATACGTTTTGGTTGAGGTGCAGTTATTTGAGTTGAGGTTGGCCAAGGTGGGAATGTTTGAGGTACGAGAGGTTATTCTGTTGAAGGCTCGATTATCGTTGGCTCCGAAGCTATTGGTTCGAAAGGCCATTGATATGGACTAAGGCGTCCTAAAAACGTTTCCAACTGATTCCAGTCAAATGTATTATTTATCGATTCGAAGTTGAGCTGACATTTATCATGCATCAGATTCATTTGAGAAAAATATCTTTGATCTTCATCGCTTTCTCTCATTGGAATGTCTGAAGAGGGTTGCTCCAAAGGCCTACTGTAGGGGCGAAATCCTATATTTATATTTCTATCATCATTGACTATCATCGGTGCAGTGATGTTCTCCTCTTCAAACCATATTTCTTGATTTTCAATCAAATGTTCTGGTTTCACACAATCATCATCCACTAATCTGATATTTTCTTCATATTCTTGATGATCTTCGTTTGTTTCCTTTAATGATTAAAATGCTTATAAAGATGATAAAATTTCTGTTACGGGAGTGACTAATGATTTTTCGATATAAATATTTATCACACTATCACCAATACGATATGCTCTGAATAAGTTTATAAGATCATCGAAATCAAACAATTCGACAAACACTAGCTTATTCCATATGCGTAATGAAACCGTTTGTATAATAGAATGTTCTTCTAGTCGGGTCCTACTAACCTTGTACATTTTTTGTATAAATTGATCAAATGATATATTCTCCGTGATAGTGACAATTCTCCGATGTCCTCCGTTGTAAGTATTATCGCCTACATGGACGAAATCAAAATGTCAAAAAAGGGGAACATCCATTTTAACCTATAATATTTAAAAAATAAAAATTGATTGATTAAAAAGGTTATACGTGACTTAGCGGTATAAATGTCGGCAACCCGGTATCATATGATAGCAACCGACATCTTAAAGTAGCGGCCACTAACTTATGATATCGATCGCTATCTTAGAATATCGGCCGCTACCATAAGATAGCGGCGATACCCTATGTTAGCGCTCGCTAACTTATGGTATGGGCGCTATTTTATGGTATCAGCCGATACCTTATGATAGCGTTTGATATCCTATGTTAGCGGCCGATATCCTATGATAGCGGCCGATACCATAAGTTATGCAGCCGCTATCTTAAGATATCGATTGTTATCATAAGATAGCGGTTGATATCTTAAAAATCGATACTGGGCTACCACCTATATCTTAAAAAAAAAATGTAATCGATATCTTACAAAAAAAATATAGTTGATATCTTACCTAGCCGGTTGCAGTTTACTGGGCTATATCAACTATAGTCAAATCTGAAAATCGGAATACAAGAAAAAGTGATGAAAAAAGAAAATAAGCATATATATAATATAAACGTGTTAACATGGAATCGTCTTTATTGAATATAAGAAGGTCATTGCTGACATGGAACCGGCTTGGCTTGGAGCTGGCCTGTTATGCAAAGATTAAAACTTTATGGCCGTTTATGCAAATACGCAAACTTATAAAGCCGAAAGTGCAAATTTTCCTATTTGAAATGTGTACCATGTGAAATAAAAAACTGACAGGTGGATGGTAAGCCTATGATCTCAAGATCCATCATATGAAAGATTGGGTTGAAAAATGATCTCCATCATCAGATCCAAAGAAGCCAATGGGTTTCAGCGTGGGTGAACTCAAAGATTCGGTGGGTGGATTTAAAGGTACTCATTTCTAAAATGATGCTGCAAGTATAAAATAGGGTTGTCAAGGGGTTTGGTTGGGTCAAAATTTTGGCTGCCAAATGGAAAATGGCATATACCCGACTCAACTTGATGGTGCACCCAGCCCGGCCTGACGGGTCAAGATTCTATGCCCAACCTAACCCGACCCTCAACCTATTGAAAACCTCCTATTTTCCAGGATTTTAGATATGAAATATCGGGTTGGGTTGGGTCCTAACCAACCATACACGGAGGTTGAGTCGGATATCTCATGCCCGAACCGATCATACAAGTTAAATTTATGTGCCCGACCCGGTAAAACTTGGGTCGGATATTGAGTAGACCCGATCCATTGACAGCCGTAGTCAAGAAACAATGACGCATCCACTCTTGAAAATGTATTAGCCTGTACCACTTAAAAAACAATGACGCATCCACTCTTGAAAGCGTATTAGCGTATACCACTCTTGAACGTGTATCAGCTAAGACTTATCCCATTATACGATGGGTAAACATCAAATTGCAAATTATTTCTCCACTGATTGCGACTATGTGACTAGACAGTTATGGTGCACGAAAAGTAGCAAGTCATGGACGACTAAAAAGAAAACAAAGTTAAATTGACTTGGAAAAACGAAGATAACACATCTTTTTCAAAGTTGCATTAAATTAAGGTTATGGGCAACAGGACTTTGACTCAAGGTCACCGCACTTACGTTACGGGTCCTTAATCTTGGTTAGGTTATTCAAATATCCCGCTAGGGCTGTGAACAGGTGAGTAAACCGTGACACTACTTTCCCGCTTCAGTCTTTAGGGTTTGTTCAGGTTGCCATTTATAGAAAATATGATAATAAAAATTAAAACACACAAAATAAGTAAAACGCAAATATAAAATTTACGTGATTTGATAATTTGCCTATGTCTACCAGCAATGCTAATTACTTTCACTAATTTATGAAAATTAGAGTTACAAATCACTCAAATCTCACCTCACTCTAAACAAAAAAGTCGAGTTTCGTTTAACATAATTTTAATCTATAATTAAAGTTTATATATAATATAAAGTATAATCACCCAATATAGAATATGATAAAAATACCATTAGTTGTAACTGAGTGTATAGTCTAATATGTTGATCAGTACCATCAATATAATTTAAGGCAGAATCTCAACAACCTAAGGATATTGAGCATAAAGAGAAAAGGAATAAAGTGAAAAACGGAAATTTCCACGATCAATTACCATAGTTTCATCTTTTTTAAAGGTCGTCCTCTAATTTCACCTTTTCTATGACCCATACGCTTGAAGCTGAGCTAAGTTAAAAAGTCATAAATACCCCAAGTTCGGTAAAAGGTGAAAAAATCAAGCTTTTTGTTCCAAGCGATTCTAAATGCCTTAACATTATTGATTGCTTTGAATCTCATGATGGGGATTATTCTTCGTCCAAATCTTCCACAGGATTCATCTTGGGATCATGGGCGTAACATTAGACTTTCAGTTTAACTAACACGCTACTACAGATGGGCGATGTTGCTTCTATAGGGGAGCGATATTGCTGGCACAAAGGACCGATATCGCTCCTCTATAGGGGTGCCAGCACTCGTCTATAGGAGCTCCAACGCTCCTCTATAGGGTTGCCACCGCGTCACATTAAGGGTGTCAGTGCTCCTCTATAGAGGTGCCAACGCTTCATTTTAAGGGTGCCAATACTCCAACATATGAGCTCCATCTTTTTGAGTAAAATGGATTATCTAATGGTATGCCCATGATTTCAAGATCAATCCTTTGAAAGATCAGGATGAAAAACATTTTCCATTATGAGACTTAAAGCAGTTAATGATGTTAAGACATTTATAATGGCCTAAAATAAAAAACTTGGTTTTATCGCCTTTTATAGACCTTAGGGGTACTAGCTCGGCTTCAATTTGGTTGGTTACATAAAAGGTGAAACTACAGGTCCACTGTTAGAAAAGGTGAATTGGTGGCTGATTTTAAAAATTTTCCAATGAAAAAACACCACAGAGAAAGCTCCATAGGAGCATGGAGGTAAATCTTGGCCCGCTCGCTTAACCTCTTGAAGTTCATATAAAAATAGATCACATTGGTAAATCCTAATTATCATAAGGATTATTGTTTGCATAATATATTTAAGGTTAAGGGCGACAAATCAAATCCGGCTGGTTGAATTAAAAGTCCTTTGATTTTAAATTTATTTCTTAATAAAAAAGGCTTTTATTCCGATTCTTAATTGGTGTTGGTACTCACAACGGTATAATATGTCGAATCTAACAGCCATGAGCCAAGTCACCGTGCTCAGACCGTTTATCTGATGCCAACTCCGCAGAAAATTCTACACGCAAAGCGCATGTCAGCATTCATTGACAAATATACCCCTCTAACAAATTGGAGATTAGCCGGGAATTAAGAGCACTTACTATAATACACAATATCATATTAAAGTGCTCTGTGGTAGAGCAGAGAGTTGCTCTTTGCCTCCCAAGAGCAATGTCAAACACAACCTAAGTCTCCTTATAACATCAATTTCCGGAGTTGTTGAAGGCCTTGTAAAGTCAGAATTGCTTCAGTCTCCATCGTAGGCCCTTTCATAAATGCCTTTGATCAGTGTCTTAGAATTGAATATTCAATACAGAGAGTTCAGGGCTGCTATGTGCACCACACTTTTTTCAATTGTACATGCAAAAACAAAATTAAGGGTAGTGCAGATAGCAAGGTTGGTATGCTCTTAAAAAACATTATATTATTTAACCAAAAGAAAAATGTAAAATTAAGAAAAGTTTATGTAGACCCAAAAGCTGCTATGAACACACTTTTTGCTGAGTGATACTTGTTTTGGGTCTTCATTAGCCACAACAAAACAAGTTCCATTATTTTATTTTTTTTCATAAAGTAGTGTGTGGATAGAAAACGTTGGTGTGCAGGTAGACATGAAGTGCAGGAAGGAAAAAAAAGTGCGGTGCGCATAGCTGCCCTCTTCTTATGGAGGGTTCCTGTATGACCCTCATACACAACTTCCAAACGATCTAATGGTTGCTATTTTTAGATCTGAAAGTTTCCTGTTGAAGTTTAGTCCCACATTGGGTAAATTATAGCCTTGTCTCTCCCCTTACCCTCCACTCACTGCTAACTGGTTTTGAGGACTTCTATACATTTTGATGCACTGAAAAATGGGAGAGTAAAATTGTGAAAAGTTTGTGTGGTTGGTTCTCGAGATTTGATTTCCAATTAAGGCCAAAGATTGACCCTAGTCACGCACAATAGATTCTCAACCTTTTGGCCACCTAACTTATCAAAAGCTGACTTTCACTGATTTTTGAGGGACTTGACATCTGTAACTTTAAATTTTGCCAAGATTGATGGAGCAAAAGGTAGACCCTGTTTGACAATCTTCTTCCAAAAAACACTTTTTAAGAAAGAAAATGTTAGTTGAGAAACACATTTCACCCAAAGACATGACCACCTCTAGTTGAAAAGAGTGTTGTATTGAGAAGCTGCCCAATGCTACTTCACGTAGAACGTCATTTTGAATATGTGATAGACTTTTTTGAAAATCAGTATTTAAGAAGTAGCATGTAAAACACCTCTTGACAACCCCTGAAAAGTGCTTTTTGGAGAAGTTTTTCCAAACAGGGCCGTAAACTGCCGGGGGGGGATTAACCCCCAAAATAAGCAAATGATACAGTTGTTGGGACAGGGCCGTAAGCTTATCATGCCGCGGGGGGGGGGATTAACCCTCAAAATAATCAAATGATACAGTTGTTGGGTTTTGGTTCATTTTAGGTTAAACTTGTTAATCCAATTTGTCTTAAATGGACTCTTATTATTTTGGAATTGGATTAAATAGTGGATCCTATTTAATAGGATATCTGATAACCTCTTGAGGTGGAGAAACGTGGGAGTTAAAGAACTCTCTTTGTGGGGGTGTTTGGCGAGAGACTGTGGGGCTCTATTGTATCAAAATAGAGAGCAATGTATTTGAGAGTTTTTTTGGAATGTGGGTTCTCTTGAGGTTAATAAGTGTGAGAGAAAAACTTTTTTTTTTGTAGCTTGAGTCTTGAATTAGAAAATGAGGGTTTTGGAAAAAGGGCTTTTATTATTGGTTTTATAAGACCCTTTGGAAAATCCATCTAGGCTTTTTTGGGTCTCTCTTATGGAGAGAACTTGATATTTGTTTTGGTTGTGTGACTCTCTTGTTGTGTTTTGATGAGGGTACTTGGGTATTGGTTTGGGAAAACCTTAGTGTTTGATTTGAATTTGAGGTTTTGTATTTGTGTTTGGATCTTTGTGGTTCTCTTCCGTTGGTTAAGATTAGAGAATATGATCTCTATTATTTGTAACCTCTTGAGCATTTTCTTCTTGATAGTGGAAACACTTTGTTTGATTACCTGTGGACGTAGACTTAGGCCGAACCATGTAAATCTTGTTCTTGTTTGTGGTGTGGTCTCTTTCTCTTTTTACCTTCTTGTGATCTTTATTATTTGGTTTATTGATTGTCTTCTTCGCATGTGAAAGTCATTAACGACATTGAAAATGCAAAGGCTTTCTAGGAGTTTTTGCACAATAACACTCGGGCTTTGAGTTGCAGCATATTGTAAAGATGTGTTTTGTGAAGGACATTTTGCAAGATCAATTATTTCCTTCTCCTAACATAAAAAATAACCATTAACTACCTTATCAGAGTGGAAATAACCATTTTACCTTTAGCATTATTGTTTAATGACAAATGTGGAAAGACAAGATTGCCTTTCGGGCGAATATCCACTACAAAATATAAGACTATTAGCGGCAGTTTTTTTGGAGCAAACAACTGTTGCTATTAACAAAAAAAACTATTAAAGGCTATTAAGACTATTAGAAGCAAGGGTATTAGTGGCAGATTTTTGTTAATAGTGGTATTTTTTGACAGCTGCTAATAGTCTTAGTTTTTGTACTGATTAGAGGACTTCATTGAGTTTTTTTTTTCTCAAAAAGATTATTTATTCCAAAAAAGGCCTTGACGCGAAATAAGAAATCAAGTTGGTCTTAAGACGATTGATTTGATCTTTTCATGTGACCGATTCAATGCTCGAACTGCCCTCCTCTCCTGTAGCTGTTCATTTGTTGGGCTTCTCAAGACCATGTCGGACAATCGGGCCTTTATTCGGACCTTTTGTGACCTACACAGTTTATGGAAGGGATACCATTATAATTTTTTTTTTTTAAAGAAAAAAGAAAGAAATTTTCGAGCTTTAAAAGCTTGATTGGGCTTTGAAGCCCTAATCAGCCTTTCGATGCCCGAATTGGGCATTTGAAGCCAGATCTAATTAATTTTTAATATCTGTATAAATCAATTAGAAGCCTGACTGAAACAGACTTTTTTTAGGTGACCGATTGGTCAACCGCCCATTCCCTTTGGTCATGTTCGGGTATTTCCCTAGTTATCTCAGAAAAGCTCAGATTCCTGATAACTTTGTTTCCTGCAGATTTTTGACAAACTCAGATTCCTAGCTTTCCTCAGGTGTGTTCTTTTAGGCCTTAGAAAAACTCTGATTCATGGCATTTCACAGAAACGAAGAATTTCCTTTATTCTTTTAATTAATTCAGAAAAGCATAGAATCGGTTTACTTTAGGGACATCGTATGACCGTAGGAATGATGGTAGAGCATCTGACACCGTGCCGTATATATTTCAAGGTCATTTTTGGGCGATGCACGATTCATGGGAAGTTGAACACTTTCGTCGGCTCAATTGTGCAAAAATGATTCCTACAACTTTACAACCTGATTGCCTATTATACAAACACTATATTTGAACCGGATTTGTGCAAAAATAATTTCTACACGCCCTAAGGTAAAAACAATCAGGCCGATGAAATATCGGCTTGAATCCTACCCAGTCAAACCTGATTATATTAAGGGAAAGAGTCGGGCTTGTCTTGGATGGTTTGACCATGATCTCTAGATCGATTGCGTCAAAGATTGAGACGAAAACGATCTCCACCATCTGATACAAGACACTCAATGATTTAATCACGTAAAAACACGGGCTGGGAACAAGGGTCAAAATCTCGGGTATCCGATACGTATCGTCCGAGCTCCAAACCGAAACGTATTGGACGATACGTATCAGAACAGTAACTTATTGGACGATACATTGAATGTATCGTTCGGGGATTTATATATAAAATGGACGATACGGCATTTGAATATACCGTATCGTCCATGTTCAATACCGATACGTATCGGTATCGGACGAAATTTTGATCCATGGTTGGGAAGGACGGATTTTTGGCTATAAATAAAGGTATCATACTTCATTTATCTTTTAAAAAAATAAATAAAAGAAAAAAAATAAGATAGAAGACATATATAACTAATCATTGAGATAAGAATGTATGGATGATATTATAGTCCACAAATTAGATGGTTTAAATCTTCCAAAAACACCATTATTGGGCCTTATACACTTCAAGCTATGATCTATCACTTTGACACTATGGATCAACCATATCTTAACCATTGATGGTGAATTATAAAGGAATTGGGAGAGGTGTGTCAAAAGAAGTTAAACGAATAAAATATTTTGGCTTCTTGCAAAATCTTGTCTTTTATATGTAGTACCACTTAGGGCATGTTTGGTTCATTGTAATTGGTTCCCTGTAAAAAGCACTTTACCTGTAAAATGATGCTGACTGGATTACATGTAGATTTTACTTTTTCTCATGTAAAATACATGTTTGTTTTATCGTAAAATTTTGATATAAAGTTCACTTTTTGTAAAAAAATAGTCTTTAGGGTTTGCTTTTTACTTTTGCAAGTAATATTTCAATATTACGAGCCATCACCCTCGTAAGTCAAAAAAATTACAGGTAATTTTTGTGGCACAATCCACGAGAAATTACAATGAAACAAATGACTTTTGGTGTAAAAAATAGAGCTGTCGGGGTGATATTACAAGCTTTACATGTAATATCCCCCTTTACATTGAAACGAGCGTACCCTAAATCTCGCTCTTATGATGGGCACTCAATAAAAGCACAAGGTCTTCTCCCAAAGACTACAAAAGAAGCTCTGTTACGAAGCCTCTAAAAGGGCAACTCCAAGCAACCAGACCTGCCAGCCGACGTCGCCAGTAAATGTCATCAGATGAGTCGGATATGTGCTATCCGACGCGTTGACCTCAGGTGTGGAGATCCGACAACTTCCGAAACCCCTTTTATTTAAAAAAAAATTAAAACCAGAAAGCCATAGAAGATTGTTCTACATGGGCTTGATCAAAACAACATACGTTTGTAACTCGAGCATGAGCTGAGTTCTATGATCAACCCGTTGATATGGTACAGAAATCAAAACCAACATAGAACTTGATTATAAAAAAATTAAGCAAGGAAGCTAAGCCAAGAACAAGCCCTGTTGAAGCTAGCCGTTGCAGAGACTTCATCTGGGGCCTACGTTAGAGAGGAATATACTCCACTCTCCTCAGCTTCCGACCATTTCTGCAAAATTTGGTAGGAAATGCAAAACTGCGTCAAACTCAGAAAGTGATTGTTTTCTTGTGGGGCCCACGCCAATTACCGAACGCAGGAATTGATAAGATTTGCCTCAGTTTTGTCACTTTCTGAGCGAAAACCCTGAATCAGGCCTCGGTTTTAGTATTCGAACAAGGCTTTTGAGTCCAATCGGGGATCAATCATTCTTCTTCGATCTTCTGATGTCGAGCAGTCTGTTGGAGCCCTATCGGTATTGTTTAGCCCTCGATCAGGGAGAAAATCTCCCATTTTTGTGAGAAAATTTGCCACATCCATTTACTTCCCTCCAAATATGCTTGAAGTGAAGTTGCAGAAATTGAATTATCTAGACAGATGTTTAACATCCTCAACCAAATAAATATATCGTAAACAAGAATCCTTAACACAAGAAATGGCTAAAAACAATCTGATTCTGCATGAAGTGCTACAAATGAATACACTTAATTTTATGTTCTTCCCCGTCATCTCTATAAATGTTGCAATAATACCGTATTTTAGACTATATTTTATCAAATGACACTATCGGGGCTCAAATTCTGTAACCGACATCTCATTTACCGGCCATGATATAGGCTCTCCAAAATATTGATCGGTCTTTGTTCTGCTCCTTACAAAATATCCAGGCGTTGAAGGAGATGGGAGAATGACAGAATCGCTACTTAGCATGTGAACAACAGTGGACACGGAGGGTCTGAGATATACATCTTCTTGAACACATAATAACCCAATGTGGGTGCATCTCATCACTTCTGTTTGTGGGCATTGTTCGATCACTGTCGGATGAATTAACTCTAATGCCTTTCCTTCTGTTCATTGTTTCCATGCCTGTGATTCGATGACATAGGAAACATATTCTGCTCTTAGTTTTTTGAAAGTATAAAAAATATTATTAATTCAATTGTTGTTGGATCAAAAGGGTCACAATGACGAAGAAAGAGTAGAGATCTAATCGAAGGATGGAGAAATTTAGGGAATTGATATAAAGAGTATTATACTTACATAGCTTGGGAGGTCACTGCCACGATTTGATTGATAGGCATTACTGTTCTTTTGACCAGAGACAATCTCGAGAAGTAAAACACTGAAGCTGTACACATCTGTCTTAACTGAAAATTGCCCGTGCATAGCGTACTCCGGGGACATGTATCCACTACAGGGGGCATCAATGACAGCTACCTTTAGTTTGAATGAGAGAAGGAGACTTTGCAATTCAATTGTAAAAAGGTAACTGTTAGAATAAGTAATGCAGTGATGTAGCTTCTCTAACCTTGAACTCTGATTTATAAAAACAAGGGGGCTTATTATCCTAATTTGCTATAATTTGCTCTTTTTTTTTGTTTTCGCGAAGGATAGAAAATATATTAAGAGGGAAGAAAAAGAAATTAAAAAAAAAAAAACGAGAGCGGAAAATACAACAAACACCCCCGAGCCACACCTATGAAAAAGGGAGCAAAGAGGGAGCTTTGGCAATGCCATCAGCCTCAGGCAGAGGAAGGAGAGCCCAAGGGAGCACAAGGAATAAAACCGAAAAATTTCCCCATGACACATAAGGGCTTACGAGAGGTCAACCTGAAATGAAAGCCAGAGATCACAGACAAGGAGAAAAGAGGGAACTAAAACCAGCCCCGCCCTGAGATCAGACCACCCAAACACAAAGCCCACCCCAACATCATGCACCACAAACCAAGGGTAGACCAAACTATAACTGAATCAAACCAGACAGAGCCCGATTCATTTGACTTGGCTCAAACACCACAGCTGCTTCAAGTCAGTTTCAATATGATTCTCACTAATGGCCGATTCGCATAAATCCAGAGAAACTAGCTTTCAGAATAGCTTCAAAGCATGCTGCCTTGTCGTTGAACACTCTAGCAGCAACCTCCACAGTCCATTCCCACTCATAGGAAAAAAGCCTCCCCCCCAACCCTCCATATTACTTTTAATATTCATGAGTTATTGAGTCTTGATAAAGAAATAAAATGAGAGAGGATGCAAGTTTACAACACTTGCTAGGTCCCAACAATCCTATTTTTACTTCATTTTGGTCCACTCTGAAGAACCTTGCCATGCCAAAATCAGATATTTTAGGGGTCATCTCACCATCTAACAAAATATTGCTTGCTTTGAGATCGCGACGCACAATTCGAAGGCGAGAATCTTCGTGAAGGTAAAGAAGCCCTCGTGCCATACCTCCACTGATCTTGTATCGAGTGTCCCATTTTAGTGTCGCCTGCTTAGCCGGATCTACACACATTCATCCATATAGTTCATGTCAGGATTTTCGTAGTTCCCACGTAAAGAGCATCTGATTCTCTGAAACCAATGCCATCGTAAATATACAAATATCATATAAATGAGAAGGTGTCGAACCGAATAAAAATTTGTCGAGGCTAGAGTTTAAGAACTTCATTCTTAAACTCTCCTTCGCCTTGTCCTGCGTTCACAGAGAGCCTCTTCACTGCTACTTCTTGCCCATTGTAAAGCGTACCCTACAAATATGTAGATAGTAATAAAAAATCTATCCATTTATTTTATAAAAATTCGATGTTATCATGAAGTACAATAATTAAGAAAATTGAACCCAAATTATTTTTACTATGGGAACTAAATACCTTGTAGACAAATCCAAATCCACCTTGACCAAGCTTATTTGCAATGCAAAAATTGCCATTTGCAGCTGCTATTGTACCAAATTCAAATTGCAAGGACCCCATACTACTCATCTCAACATAATCTGCACAAAGTTAACAAATATTAGAAATTGAAACAATAAATTGTAGGCAAGGTGATATAATATTTTCTAGATAAATAAAATTTGGCCATATTGAACTACCCCAGATACATTTTTGGGTTAGTGGTTTCACTTTATACAACCAATTCCTTTAAATTTTATATCTGTAATCATATGTATATTTGGATAAAAACATGGAAAATGGAGAAAAATAATTGATAATTTTACATTTTCTTATGGATTCTTAGCTTGCAGCAATCTACAAGATTCCTTTGTTTTCCATCACTTCACACTGTTTGATTAGTCATATTGATAGTCTAGAAAAATTGCACAAATCTGTTGGGTAATGCACTAATGCCTGAGTTAAGGAGACATTTAATTCTATTTTCCAAGGACTCGACAAATTAAAATTCCAAAAGGGAACAATTAATCTTAGCTGTCAAATTTGATCTTAAAACAAATATTCTAGAATTACTATTACATGACCATATAATTAACCATATCTAGAGCCCTTTGGCATAGAGAGGGTAAGGAAAACTGCGAATTCCCAAACCCATCAGAACGACCCAGCAAATTCCATGATCAGGCACTTTAATCCATTTACAGTCTTCCTGCTTGGGCTTAAATTTGATGGAACTTATAACTCTATTCAAAGAACTTCAAGGGTTAGATGTGTTAGCCAAGTACCCACCCCAGGAAGCGAGAGACCTTAGTTCGAGGCCACGCCTAAGGATTTATATCTGGTGCTAACCTGGCAGGTGCTAACTTGGGGCACTCATGTACCCCTAGTATTGCTCGAGTGCTCTAAGTGGCCTGGAAACCCAGGTTATAAAATAAAATATATAGTAGGCACACTTACCAATAAAATTTTTTCTTGCCTTCCTCCTGAGCAAGAAAAAGCATACAAAAGAGATGAATGCAACTGCAATAACTCCTGAAACAATGATGGCAACAATAGTTTGAGCTGAATTTTGACTGCTTCCTGTATGCACAAGAATATGTTAAATTTTTAAACAACAGATTGAGATGAATTGAGCTTGGTTCCAGCACAAATGCAAAGTAATATTTGTTTTATTATTATTTTTTGGGGGCTAAAATTAGGGGGGCAATTGGGACAGGTCGACCCAAACCCAACCTGACAACCGACCTTATTACCCGAACAGGACCCAGTCCAGTGGACCCAATTGAAAATTGGATCTGAATCTGATACACAATAGAGGAAAACCGACCTGACTCATGTTGTATCTGGGTTGGATCCTGTTCTTTGGATTTAAGACCCAACATGAACCTGACACCCCATTCCTCGGGATTGAGACATGAGTGGACATTTGTGTTATAGATTTAGTTCAATTCTATTATATTTGCATATTAATTTTTTTCTTTCAAAGAGTTGAGGGCCTGTAGACCTACCCCATTTTAGACAGAGAATGGATATGGGATAAGATACTGATAAGGAAACTCCGTTGTCTGAGTCAATTTTTGCGATGTGTACTACGTGAAATTAACATGTGTACGATTTGATTGATGAGCTATAATCTAAAGATCTTTTGTGTAAAAGATGGGGATAAATGATTTCCATCATTCTCTTCAAAGCCATAAAGAGGGGATGAAGGAATCCTCCAGATGAGATTATCGAGACATGTTTGGCAATCACCACTGGAGATATCTCTGGTAGACTGCACAAGCCCATGTACCGTCTTAAACTCTGTAAAGTTAGCTTCTCCTGTCGCAAATAAGTTGGTTGAATTCGTCTCCATCCCCACAGCGGATGAAATGTTGTACATGAGCTCTACCAACGTTGTATTAAAGGCCATTGGGTCTGATACGTTCTGCGTGTTCCACAAATAAAGTAACGGAGACTCCTCCAAAGTGGAAAAGAAACTCTGGTTCGAGTAGCGTAGCAAGCAGAAGTCGTACCATATGGAAGCAACCTTACGATACCGGCATAGTTGGAAGGTGTCTTCGCTGGCAGATCTTACACAGTTGTTGCAGGCATCAGCAGTAACGTTGCCTCTGCAAAGGAAGAGGCCATAGACTCGGTCAGGATTTCGTCCTTCCACACTCTGATAGTAATCGAGGGTAGAAGACGATAGGCATTCAAGTAGCTGCTTAAGGCTCGTTTCGTAAGTGCTATTAGCACTGTAATTTCCTCCATTTCCACAATGTTGATATTGAGGCTCCTGAGCATTATTACAAGAGGTGTTGATTATGAAAAGTAGCGAAGAATAAATGAGGATGAATTGAAAGGTTTTCGAGAGGATCATAGAGAAGAAAACCACTTTTGTGATATATATATATATAACACTACTAGGCGACTGAAGATGGTGTACTACATTTATTTATAGCCTTTCAAACAGAATATATATTACCCCTCTAATAAAGTCACCAAAATGAGGCATCGACTCATTTTCGCAGGTGGTCTTCAAACTTTTTTAACAGAAAGAAAGTGGTCCTCAATCTTCGTTGGCTACATGCATTTACACTTTCGAAGTCTCCTTAGGAACGTTTGATTGCAGAGGCGTTTAACTTTCCATTTTAAAAATAAAATTCAAAATTTTATAAGTTGATCAAAATTTGAACGATTCATATTTTAGGCAAGGTTTATAATAAGGGCATTTAGAAAAAGAACCTCCCAAACCAAACGAATTAGCCTCATATCCAGGTATACGTATTAGAAAAACAGGTTTTATCGTTTCTTTTTAGTTCTAATATTTGTGAGATTAGGAAATTTTTCCCATGTGGGACTAAGATTATTGTAGAAGATTACTAAACTACCCTTCTATAAAGGGTAGTTTAGAAGGTAGGGATTTCATTTCGAAGGCATTCATTCACCTTTTGAAAAGACTCTTCTCTTAGCCAATCTTCTCTTCTCTCTCTTAGCCGATCTTCTCTTAGCCCATCGAATAATCCATTTACGTTTGACATTATTCAGCCGCAGTGATCATTTCAAGGGTTTTTCTTGCACTGGTGCGATCTATCTTCTTCTCCATTCACGTTTGACATTATTGAGCCGCAAGAATCGTTTCAAGGGTTTTTCCTATGCTAGTGCGATCGTTTCAAGGGTTCTTCTCGAAAGGGTTCTTTTTCTGTGCCGTTTTTCTTCTCGAAAGGGTTTTTTTTCAATGCCGTTCTTCTTCTCCTAAACCCTAAACCCTTAAAATCTTGAGAAAAAATTGTAATAAACTCAAAAAATTGTAATAAATGTTCGGTATTTGTGACCCACACAATAACATTACCATTTACCTATTTTAATTAAAACATGATTGATTAAAAGACTTTGGGATTTCCTTGTTACGTGATTCCACTCCATGCAACTTAAGCAGTTGGTTTCAATTTTATTGGTTTGTAGTAAGCCAATCCTTATCTTCTAGTGATACCCCTCTCCCTTGAATCCTTGATGGGTTAGGATTCAAGGGCATGCTATAAAAGAGGACAACGTCCCCTCTTCATCTTCACTCAATGCTCGTGCCCATCATATAGAGGGAGATAAAAGCGAGGTAGATTTGTCCTCAAAGAATTCCACGGAGGCGGCTTCTCTAATTTCATCGGCGAATATTCTCTCAAATAAGGTATGCCTAAATCTTGATTGAAGATTAGTTTGCCTAAGATATTTATTGCTTTAACAATTGGTATCAGAGCCCAGTTAGGGCATATTTATTTTCAATCAATAACTGCCGCGGTCACCGAATTTGGTGACCGAATGGGGTGAAATGTCGGATGTTGCTTAATGACAATTTCAATAAAAATAAAAATAAAATAAAATAAATAGGATCTAAGCCCTTTCAAAAAAATAAAGTATAATTTTCTGCACCAAAACCGGAACCTTTCGCCAATTTGAATCGTCGACGACCCGGCCGGGGCCTCGGACGGACAAGCCGGGATCACCGTTACCGATCACCGGTGGGGCGGTTAAGCCCCAATGGGGTCATATCGTTTCTAAGTGCGCTTAAAAAAAAAAAAAAAAAAAAAAAAAAAAAAAATTGAGGAAGATGAATAGTAGAAGGGGGTTAGGGTTAAGGCTTCTCGGATCGGGTCGGGTTCATACCCGGCCCAATGACTTGGCCCAGTGACCCAGCCCAGTGACCCGGCCCAATGACTCGGCCCATGACCCGTGTACTGACCCACGACCCAAACCACTTCTATTCAGATTTTGTTTGCAGCCTCTATACTGCACTGCTTCCTCTGGCTGCAAATAAAATTTTAAAGCTCAGAACTTGTTTCTGCCACCAGATTGAACAATTTTGGACTCAAACTTTAAAACGCGATATCTTGAGATATACAACTCTGTTTCGCGCATATGACCTATCGATTTTGGTCTACTCGATGAGATCTACACTTTAGACTAATTTATGAGACATTTTGACACTGTTTTAGACTTAAAAATTTCACTTAAAGGTCATAAATTTGTTTTATTGTTCAAATAATTTTTTTGAACCCTTTTGAATATTCTGTATGAATACTTTTACAGTATCATGTCATTGTTCATAATTACTGTATGTGCATCTTCACTTTATGACTCTGTTTTCCCTAAACTTGGTATATGAATGTATTTAGGGTATGAAACATTGAACTAATGACATGATAGAATGCCTAAGAATTTTAGTTCTATCTATAAATGGGTTAGATAGAACGGTAAAACAATCGTTTCGGGCTGCGTAGCCAAAGTAGGTTTGTAGTCTGCCCAAAGGTGAACGATCTATGGAGGACACGTTATCCTTAAATTTTGAAATCCAATTTCATTAAGATTGCATGTGCATTCGTCTATGCGAACTACTATTTCTGACCAAAGCTGATTTAGAATATTCATGTAGATAGAATGAGTAGAATAGTCGTGTGTTTAGGTGAGAGAAGAGCGACACTTCTGGCTTAAGCTGATGGATAGCTTCGATCAAACCGAAAATACATCTGACTAGGTCTATGTGTGTTTCCTAAACACAACTTAGGGAGACTTACGATAAGTCAAAGCTTCTGCCCAAAGGTGATGCTGAGACAATGAGTGAAGTCTGTCCCTCAGAGTGAATGTTCCTTTGCACATGCTTGTTTACACTCTGATTAATTCAACCTTGACCCCGGGTATGAATTTTTTTATTTTATAAAGTTCTAATTGAACAATGTGCTGATAGTCATTATTTATCATATCAGCTATGGACGAATCAGTCTTACACCAACAGATGACCAGTATTGAAAAACTTAATGGCACCAATTATAACACCTGGCGAATGGGTCTTGATTTGACCCTTGGATATATGGACTATGACTTTGTTCTCTCAGAGGACAAGCCAACTTTAGTGTCTAACGCCACTCAAATCCAAAAGGCCCAATATGCTCGTTGGGATAAGACAAATCGTATGACAATGATGATCATACGCGCTTTTATTACTAAACCAATTAGAGGTGGTATTAAAACTACCGAAACAACCAAAGAATTATTGAAGATCATCCAAGACCAATTCGTTGGAACAGTAAAGTCCTTACAGTATGACTATTTAGTGTAATTGGTCAATATGCGATATGATAAAAATGGGAGTGTGCGAGAATTTATTCTTAAAATGTCCATGTTGGCTATGAAACTTAAAGAATAAGGAATTACAATCGAAGAAGATGTCGTAATACATCTAGCTGTTGCTTTTCTTCCTAAGTAATTTGATACCTTTAAAGTAAATTATAACGCTCAAAAGGAGAAATGAGATTTAAATAAATTGATCTCAATGTGTGTGATTGAAGAAGAGAGGCTTCGAGAAAATTAAGTAGAGTCTGCTAATTTTGGCTACAATCCAACTTATAAGCCAGCTCATAAGAAGAATTTAAAAAAAAAGGGTCAGAAGCAGAACTACCACAATGGTAAGAGAACAAATGAAGACTCCAATCTGAATGTTGTACAGACTGACAATGATGATGATTGTCACTTCTGTAAGAAGAAAGGTCATATCAAGAAAGATTGTTACTTATGAAAAAATATTATGAAGAAACAGTAAGTAGGGATTAATCAACAGAAGCAGCAAGGAGGGGCTAATCAGTAGGAGGAGCCCCAGGTTAAATGAAAAGCTATTCTTTGGCAATGAGAAGGAATTCTGAACAAATTCTATTTATTGAGGACACATTTTATTGCTAATGTTAGACTTATTAGAGTTATTTATAGTTTTACTCCTCTATGTGATAGTTTGATTATTACTTTGGATTATATTAGTGTTGAATATGGCTTTCTAGTAAATAATTACAATCGATGAAATTAGTTATATCAATTTTCTTGAAGATGAGACATTTAGTGGGAGTTAAGAATAAAGGACAATATCAAATTCACTAATGATCAGTATATTCATTTAAATTGAGGTGATCAGATTGAGAATATTAGAGTCTTTTGAGGACTTTATTTGAGTGAGAGCTTATGTTTCCACAATGCTTTATTTTATTTTATGATATATTTATTGCATATATTATGCTTCACTTTATTGATGCTTTCATTTTGGTATTATTATTATTATTATTATTATTTGTGTATATGCAATGTTATTGTCTGGGAGTATAAGTGCTCAAATAAGGTTGCTTGAGCTATCGTGATTAGGCACCACGCTTTGTATAGCTTTTGTCCTGATAGGTGGGTGATGATTTTCACATGGCGTATGCCGTAATATATCAGGACAATATACCTTAGGGTATGAAGCAGGACGAATGAGGGGATATACACAAGAAGTTGCATTAAAGTGTATATTTACTGGTATCACTAAAACTACAATGAGCTCTCCAATTTATTAATGATATTAGTGTCTTGACCATGAAACTGTCATAATGAGATTTGAAGAAATTATACATTATTGGCATTCATGATCCGACATTAAAATTATTATTAAACTTGGGAGAATGTGTGTTATATCGAAATCTTAAAAGTCAACGTTTTTACAAAACTTTAAAGGATGGCCATCCGTTTTGAACTAAGTCAATCATGATGCTTTTTTCATTGTTTTCTTTTGTTTTATCAAAAATATATATATTATTATTAAAGTTATTGTGTGGTTCAAGTGGGAGATTGTTGGGTATTTGTGACCCATACAATAACGTTACCATTTACCTATTTTAATTAAAACATAATTGACTAAAAGACTTTGGGATTTCCTTGTTACGTGATTCCACTCCACGCAACTTAAGGAGTTGGTTTCAATTTTATTGGTTTGTGGTAAGCCAATCCTTATCTTCTAGTGATACACCTCTCCCTTGAATCCTTGATGGGTTGGGATTCAAGGGCATGCTATAAAAGAGGACAACGTCCCCTCTTCATCTCCACTCAATGCTCGTGCCTATCATATAGAGGGAGATAGAAGCGAGGTAGATTTGTCCTCAAAGAATTCTACGGAGGCGACTTCTCTAATTTTATCGGCGCATATTCTCTCAAATAAGGTATGCCTAAATCTTGATTGAAGATTAGTTTGCCTAAGATATTTATTGCTTTAACAATAAACCCATTGGGATCTTGACCGTTTTCTCTCTCTACAACCGTCTCTGTAATTTCTTGAATTTTTGGATTTGAGTAGTTTTCGATCTTATCGACTGAAACATCTCAAACTCGAACGAGAGAAGAAGCTGCGCAGGAAAGCAGGAAAGAAAAACCTAGATCTAGCTTCTAAATATAAAGGGTAGATTAGTAAATTCAAATGAATAGCCCATTATACACTTGCCACTAAATTGCCGATCTCACAGAAATTAGAACAACAAAATAACGATAAAACCTATTTTTATAAAACGTTTCAAACCTGTATATAGGGCTAATTCGTTTGTTTTATAAGGTTGTTCCTCTAATTTCCCCTTATAATAGAATATTGTATGCACTTGGGACGCCTACTCCGGACCATTGGCTACCACCAAAGGAGCAGTTTTTCAAAATAAATGTTGATGGTGCGTGGATCCAAGCTACTAAGGCTGTTGGAGTCGGGGTGGCCTTCAGAGATCATGAGGGTTTTGTCATTGGTGCTAAAGCTGTTGGTAGCTTGAAAGGGCACTCCCCACTCCTTGGCGAAGCCTTAGCTGCTTACCATGGAGTCTTACTTGAGAGTGACATTGGTTTAACTCGGGTCGTCCTCGAATCCGACTCTTAAAGTATTATTTCAGCAATACATGCCACAAAGGACCTATCGTATATCAGCTAAATCATTAGAGACATTAAAGGACTCAACCTGAGTTTCTCCTATTTTGAAAGTAAATATATTCGTAGAAGCGCCAATTCTGCTGCAGATGCTCTTTCCAAGTTTGGTTTGAACTGTAATTCTAAACAAGTATGGGTGGAGGCTACCCCTACACCTAGTCTCTCGATTGTTCTTGAAGATATTTCTCTTTAAAAAACTTCTAGCCCTTATCAAAAAAGAAAAAGAAAAAGGCAAAAAGAGATATGTAACATCTTGGACGAGTGGATTCCTGATAAATATGTTTCATTTGGTACTTTGTGGTATATAAGAATACTATTGATAGTAAGGCTGTTTTCTATTGGGGTACGTGAGGAGTCAATCATATTACATAAAGTATTTATAAGTAAACTACTCTTTCTAATTTTTTATTAAAGTCTTGCACTCATCTAAAATTTCATTAACACGGATACAATTTATTATAGCGTACCCTTATTTGTAATCGAATATTCAATAAAAACAACGATAGAGATTGTTTTCCATCGTGAGACCTGTTGACTACATTAAAGTTAATGCTAGAGATTTATTTTTATCCAATCAATAGCCAAATCTTTTACCGACTTCATAATCATAGAGACATATTTTCTTTTTTTTGTTTAACACCTTGTTGTTCCTTTCTGACCATAGAGACCACATCACCGCCAAGTTCATAAATTTCCAATATATATTCATCCTTTAGATCCTTCAACTCAAAATCATCCCATTCTGCTAGCAAGTCGGCACAATGCTCAGGAAATACCCAAGAAACTCCAAAAGTTTGTAAAACGACACTCCAAAGTTGCCTAGCTACCCAATAATGAAGCATTAAATGATAAACATATTCCTCCTCTTGAAAGCACATCACACATCTATTTCTTAGTCCCATCCATTGTCTATTCAACTGATCAAATGTGAGGATCCTTCCCCATCCAACACACCATCTGAAAAATTTAATCTTTGACGGAATCCTAAGATTTCAAATCTTGACCCAATTGTGACGACTATCAGGACTTTGATAAAGGGAGAAGTAGAAGGATTTCACTAAAAATCTCCCCTTCGAATGATACCGCTAAAAGCGAAGGTCCCTATTGGCTTGATTTATAGTACATGAATTAAGTTTTTGTAATAAGTCTATCATAGAAATCATCTCCTCCTGCAAATTTCTCTGCACCCGAATATTCCAAACCACATTCTCATCGACCATAAGAAACATATCTTTAACACGACCTTCTCCATTCTAAGAAATTTGATATAAATCTGAGAATTTATCTTTCAAGGGCATATCAATAGCCTAAATATCATCTCAGAAACGAATTTTATCACCAATCCCCCAGCTGAAATTGACTTCCATCCAAGACTCATCCACAATTGAGCAAACACTCTTCCACTATCCAAAACCTCTATAAGCAGAGCTTCTTATATTGGAAAAATTACTAGGATCCCCATATTTCCCAGAGATCACCTTCCACTACAAATGATTTTGTTCCTTCTCATCTCCCATTCTCCAAATCCACTTGCCCAGCAAGGCATTTTTTGTTAAGCTTAAATGGAGAATACCTAAGCCTCCATTTTTCTTAGATAGACAACAGGTCTCTCATTTTAAAAGATGAAATTTCTTTATATCTCGACCCCCTTCCCAAAGGAATTCCTTATTATCCTTTCCATCAGTTTCACCACCGTTTCAGGAGCTCTAAATATAAACATGTAAAAGATAGGAAGAGACGACAAAGTAGCCTTAATAAGCGTCAAACGACCCCTATTACTAAGCATTTTGCTCTTCCACATAGCTAATCTCTTCTCAAACCTGGCGATAACTGGATCCCATAACTTCACACGGGGTTTTCCCACTTCCAACAGTAAACCTAAGTAAATAATAGAGAGACTTTCTACCATGCACCGTCGGCTAAGGAAATCAACAGCTGCTGCTCTACCCGAATTCTAGAAAGCTTTGATTATGAAGATTAACTTTTTGGCCTGACACCGCTTCGTAAATATTGAACACATCTTTTATTGCACGAACTTCATTCAAACTTGCTCCACAAAACACAATTGTATCATCTGCATATTGAAGATGGGTAATCATAGGGCCCCTACTGGAAATCATAAAACCTTGAAATTATTATAATTCAGCCGCCTTAACAAGCAAACCATTTAAAGCTTCAGCCATTATATTGAATAGTGTAAGAATTTTTGTCATCATCATGACCCAAAAATCAGTGTTGCTCCTTAAGAAAAAAAGTCTTGCCAAGTAATTATGTTTGACAAATTGATTTGTCAATTTTGGACCCACGGTCGTCCGTAGTACACTTACGGACGACCGTGAGTGATTCACGGACGTCCGTGACCCGAAATCATATATATTTTTGGAAGTTCGGATAGTTTTGTAACTGATCCGAAAATCTTCATTCTGAAATATTTTTGGTCCAAATTTGGTCTTTGAGATTACTTACCGTCTATTGATTTCATTCATAAATCTCATTGATGTGTGTGTGTCTTTACTATTTTCTTGGTTGAGAGTGTAAGACTTATGAGAGACAAGTGAACCTTTGTGAGAGACGCCGATTGTTGGAAATGTTCACTGTGAATAGTATGATGGTAAAAGGCTGTCATTGTTGGTGATTGGAGTGTTAGGGCATATCATTCTAAAGAGACACTGTAAGATTTTTAATTCATAGTGAATCTTTTCTTGGATCTGAGATAGATCCCGAGGTTTTTAAATGTGATGGGTTTTCCACGTTAAAAACGACTTGCGTACTTATTTTTGTTGTGTGGTGATTGTGAGTAGTTTTTTAATTGATTAATTTTATAGATTATATTAAAATCCCATATTTCAATTGGTATCAAAGCCTGGTCACTTAGTAAATTTTAACAAATTAAGTGTTATGTCAAATTTGGGATATCACGATCTTCCTAGAGAAGGTGCGTCTACTGCTAGACCCCCTCTGTTTGATGGCTCTAATTATCCTTACTGGGAGGCAAGGATGAGAGCATTTTTAAGTTCACTTGATCCTCATATTTGGTATTCTATTGAGGACGGATGGTCACTAATGAGTACTGAAATATGATGATATTTCACCCCTAAATACCTATATTTAGCTGTCCGATGAAGGCTATCTGATGAGAATTATTAGATTTGAAGTGTTTCAGGTAAATACAAGCCAAGTATAGAAAATAGCCCAAGAATTTTGAATATAATGTCAAAACACTGCAACTTTGGGTAATCGAGAACTTGGTGCGACTTGCGGCTAAATTTGGACCTTCAGGACGGCCGAATTATGAAATTGTCAAAACACTAAAGTTGTAGATCTTTTCGTCAGCTTTCCAACGGCATAAGAATCACCTCAATCCGAGTTCAGGACAGAAAGTTATGGCCGAAATACCGAAGCAGTGTTTGAGATAAAGAAGGTGCTGAAATTCACGGATTTCTGGGGATCGATGCATCGACCCTGTAGGTCGATTAATCGAGGACAAGACAGTGTCTGACATGGAACCGACACTTTAAAGCTAATTTTTTGGACTTTTTGGAGGCTCGATGCATCGACCGTATTGGTTCGATTAATCGACCCTGAAATTACGGCTTGGGAGACTTCTGCGACGAGGGTTCAATTTAAAGCGACTCAAACACTTCGGAAAGACAGATAATTAATTAGAGAATTAATTTTAGGGAAGAGTTTTAGTTTTAGAGTTTTTAGTTTTTAGCCTTTATTTTTCATAGTTAGACATAGAAATAGGGAAGTTTTATTATTCTTTTTGAGAGCTTTGTTCCCTTAATTTTTCAGTACTCATTCCTTCCGTTTATAAATTTTGTTCAAAGTTTATTCCTGCATTAATTTCGTTTCTGAAGATCATCGTACTTTTGGATCAAAGTAAGTTCTTTTGAAGTTTGAGGTAATTTTAATTTATTAAATTAATGTTATTTTCCCTTATTTATTTATTTATGTCATTTAATTACAATATGGGTGGCTAAATTTATAGGGATGAGGATCTAATAATTCTCATCCGAGGGATGTACTTTTAATAATATAAATTAAAGATTAAAATATGAGATTTTATTTTATGGTTGTTGTGCTATCATGAACCGATGAATCCCCACCACTAACCGGGATCGCGTGTGCCTAGCCATGCCCGGGATCTCAAATCTGTGACGGTAATTTTACCCAATCATTGTTATGGTCTTTTTGCTTTCATCGTGTGGATCTAATTATGATTATGTTCTGGGATCGAGTGTGCCTAACCATGCCCTCGATCTTGGATCTGTAATGGTAATTTTATCTTAAATACTCCCTAATCTGAATAAAGTGTGCCTAGCCATGCCCTTGATTTCAGATTTATAAGTGGTATTCTTGTTAGAATTTTCACCCACTTTGGGGATGATTTTTATTTGAACCTGAGATCATGTGTGCCTAGCCATGCCCTTGATCCCAGATCTATATATGAAAATCATCTAAGATTGATCTTCCATAAAAGATGTTTGTTACCAATGGAATATCTCATAATTTAATCCTTAGATTTATATTACGGGAAGAACGGACCAAAGATGAGAGGATTTAGTATCTTCATCTTTATCATTATCTTTATCTTTCCTTTTGAATTATCAATTAAATTTTAGTTTGTAGTTATTAATTACCATCTCATCAAACCGTTTAAATCATAAGACTGGTAGAATACTGTTAGATCTTCATAGATTTCTAGAATTGCTTGTCTCTTTTAGATCTTTCAAAATTAATCCTCGTGGGAACGATCTTGTACTCCGCACCCACTATATAAAAACCGATTCGTGCACTTGCGAGTAAAACATCAAATTTAAATTCACATCAAGTTTTTCGCGCTGTTGCCGGGGACTAAATTAAGAAAATCTGAATTTTTGGTAGACAGTAAATTTTAGGAATTTTCGGGGATTAAAATAGTATTTCTGCATTAAAAAAAAAAAAAAAATTTTTTTTTGGCAGAGAGTCGATGCATCGACCCCCAGTGTCGATTCATCGACCCCCTCTCGATTGATCGAGATTCACACTCGATCAATCGAGCTCTAAAAAAAAAAAAATAAATAAAAAATTGCGTTATTGGTGAAATCATGTCAATGCATGGATTCAATCTAAAATCATATGCTATTTGTGGAAATTCGATGCACATTTCACCTATGTGTCCCTTGAATAACTCAAATTATTACCCTGAACAAGTCCAGCCAAATCCGGTTTGGAACACTCATGACTGGCAGAGTCAATCTAATGACATGTGGGGTTTTAATCAACCTCTAATGTGTGATATGATGCCTTACACTGATCAAAATTCTTATCCCAACAAATTTCCTTATGAGTTTTCACAGCAAACTCAATACTTTCAAGACACAAAATCATATAAACCAGCCCAAAATTCTTCTTACTCCTTAGAATATTTAAAAGGTTTGGTGCACACCAATACTCAAAGAATTTCTAGGATACAATCTCAAGTTAGTCATATGATCGAGTACTTACAAAAGAAAGTTGAAATAGAGGAGTCCCTCATTGATACCGATCGGAATAAAGAACATCTTCAAGAGGACTCATCTGATTTTGTTCAAAAATATGAGGATGACCAATTGGTCACTACGCTTGAGAATGGCATAACGAGCGTTGAGGTAGTGCAAGTGTGAGGAGAAGAGGAAATGGAATGGAACGATACTTATGTCGATGGGAGAATTGAGAAACAAATTAAGATGAGAGAGAAAGAAAATGCCACCCTTACAACACCTGATAAGGGAAACATAACATTTTCCGATGAGTGTGAATTCGGTTTAGGGAAGAAAGAGGAATTTCAAATCTGTTGCCCATTCGTTGAATACATAGATAATCAACAGAATGCCGAGAAAAGATTCATGGGTTTGAATCTGGAGTGCGATTTTGGGAATGTCAAGTACATGGTAGAAATGGATCATAATGGTGGCACTTGGGCACACCATGGGGGTGTAACTAAGTCCTTGAAAAAAGAAATACCGAGACGATTAAATAAATCGATGATCCTGCTTAGAAAAATTTTCATGAAGATTTGGGATCCTAGTGGACTTGGAATGAATTTACACCTTCTAGATTAATTGCATAATTTTCCTTTAAAAAAAAATAATAATAAAAAATAAAAATTTTTTTGGGGAGTCAAAGCATCGACCCCCCCTAGCTCGATTAATCGACCCTTTTGGTCGATTCATCGACAATATTTATGGAGTCTCCTTTTTCAAGGAGACTGCATTTATGATGGCTGTTGACTTTTTCTTTAGTCAATTAATCGACTCCTTGAGTCGATGCATCGACTGCTCATTTTGAAAATCGTGTTGTGTTGAAAATCTGTCAGTTTTGTTTTTATTTGGTGTCGATTAATCGACTCTTTGTGAGTTGTTTAATCGACTTTTATTGCGGGGCATGCATTTTTGGTTTTTCTCTGCCTCGATTTATGTCGATTAATCGAGGAACTGCGTCGATTAATCGGCTTTTCCACTCCCGGACGTTGCGTCTTTTCACGTAAATACGTTGCGTGTTTCCATGCGTCGGGACTTCTGACTCGCCCGTTTTCAATGGAGTCGATTAATCGATCCTTTTGGTCGATTAATCGATTATTTTGCGTGTGTCCGTCCGAGACGCCTTTCGCCTATTTAAATGGAGCGATCTCACTCGATTTTCATTCGGTTTGTATCCTGCTTTTTACCGCCTCGACATTAAGTGCAATCATGGCTTTGACCTCTGCCACGCCGCAACGACTTGTCCAACGCCCTGCGGGTCATCCACGTGATCAGTCAAGTGGTAACCCGCGACCCGCGGTTTAATATTAATATGTTTTAATCTCGCGGCTTTTCAACCGCCTACTCTCAATGCCCATTTTCTCCTCACTCCGCCTGTGATCAAAGTGTCTTAACGTGTTGTTCGGTTATTCTATCAGAACATGGCATGGGTGCCCGCCTCCGTCGAGAATCAAGTCGCCGCCCACTTCACTGTTTCAATTGATGGGTGGTCGCACCCGATTTATCCGCACACCATTGCGGAGGTTTTTAACGTTTCGTGCGAGCACCCTCACAATCACACTTTGGGTGAGGAACTCGACGAGTCTCAGGAGGATATAATCAACGAGATGTGCCGCGACATATTTTCTTCTGGGATCGCCACTAGGCGATCGGCGTTGCCGCGCCCGCTTTTGTTTTGGAATAGTGTGGTCGAGTGCAATCTACGCCCCGTGGCCCACGTTTACGGCGCTTGATCGGGTTCAAGCGCTTTATGGTGCCCACCGAAATTCATGGATCAACGTGCCCAAGATTATTCATGATGGCATGTGGCGATGCCATGATGAACTCACTAAACCTACTACTGGTGAAGCCCCGTTGATCTACTTCCCCCATTATGTTATGAAATTGCTTAATTTCCTTCGTTTCCCGTTCTACCGAGATGATGATATGGGGGACCTTGCATTCTATCGTTATGGTGCGTCCCAATGGAACCGCAGTATGCGTCTCTTGGGAAATGTCTCTGATGCCCCTGCTGATGCACCGGCCCAACCGGCTCCCCCACGCCAGCGCCGTCGCGTCCGCCAGGATGACCAACATGCACCTGATCAAGGACCCGAGGAGGGTGTGTTGCTGGGTTCGCTCCAAGCCCAAATTAACTCTTTACAAGAGGAGCAGCAGCGACAACATGGTGCACTCCTGCGCTATAGCCATTATGATCGTTCCTTCCTCCATCAGATCGGGCAGCGCATGTGGCTTGATAGTTATGATGAGATGCGCGCTAGGGCCCGCCAGGCCGAGGAGGATGGAGATGATTAGTTTGATTAGTCTAGGATTAGGTTTTTTCGTTTTGTGTTATTTTTCTTTCTTTTATTTAGGCTATTTATTTTAGGTGTCAAATCAGAAGTGTCCTTGTGATCATCGTATTTATCAATGAAAAAGTGTGTTTTCTAATCTGTGTGGGATTGTCAAAATTTTGCTAATTACCTGTTGCCTTTAGAGTAGTTGAAAAGCACCATTAAAATGCTATTTTTTGAAAAGAATTTCAACTCTCTGCCGAGATGGTGTCGATTAATCGAGGGTTATACTCGATTAATCGACCCAATGTTTGCGAAAAAAAATAAAAAAAATAAAAAAAATTTATTTTTAGGGAGTCAATGCATCGACGGGTCGATGCATCGACCTTCAGGGATCGATTAATCGACCCCACCTTTTTTTTTTTTTTTTTTTTTTGCGACGGTACTCCTATTGGAACTCTAATTTGCCACTTTTCTCACGTCCGTGGACTCCCTTAGACGTACTGCCACACTTTTCATTGTCTCTTTTTTGCAGGACACCTCTTTCCACTCCTACTCCAACTCTATATATTTTTTCCTTTATATTCCCCTTTAGGCTCACTTTTCATTACCTCTGCACAATCTTTCTCATGGCCCGAAGATTATATCTCACCAGAGCACGATTATCAAAGATGGAGGAGATTGCTAAAAAGCGGGAGCGCCGCTCTCATCGGACGGTCCCTTTTGTGCCAAACAATGTTGAAATCATCGACCTCGTTCCGATGATCGTTCCTTACTGGGGAGAACCATCTAGAAAGAAGGTAAATCGTTCCAAATCTCCTACACCGTGCATCAATACTGATATTGAGATAATTGATGTGATGCCGTCACCGTCTCCCCCATCTTCATTTCCTACTTTCGCCTCCCCACCTCCATCCATACAATCGGCGGTGTCTCATCAATTTCTCCTTGATCTTTGGGAGAAATTGTTCCCTGTGCCTAAGAATATCAATTTAAGTGACCCGAGGTGGATGGGTCCGCCTACCAATGACTAACAGAGTTGGATTACTGTTTAGTTTAGGATTTAGGATTTAGGATTTATTAGTTTTTTTCTTTCCTTTTTATTTTATTTTGTTTACTTTAGGTTGTTTTTCTTTCCCTACATAGTGTAACCATATTCCCTTCAATATATTTTTTGTCATGTTCCAATTTGATGCACATATTCTCTGCACCTGATCTTTGTATTGAGGTACTTTTTTCAAACAGGTTTGGGGGTGCGCTACTTCTTTCAGTCAATGTGGACATTGTAATTTTTAGGTTTGGGGGTATGGTTATTTATTTTGCGTCACTTATATGTTTTATCTGAAAAAAAAAAAGAAATTTTTTTTTTTTTTTAAATTTTAAGTCATCATGCACATTATTTTACGATTGTTTTCAAACTTTAGTTGATGATGCATGTGAATTTAATTTTGAGAATACTAGTGTCATATTTTGTTTACTTGTATCTAAGATGATGAAGCTTAATGTGATATTTTATGGATAATTTTGATATTCATGCTTAGAATTTTTACACTTATACCAAGCTAAGACTTAGAAATCGATGAATTGTTTTGAATGTTGAATCTTAGGATCTTAGTGGAGACTAAACCCGGTGAGCTTTAGAGCTAATTTCCCGTCATTGATGAGTGAATATATAAACTCGGAGTTTTCTTTGAATACAGATTATTGTGGATAATCTCATACACTTCATCTTGACTTGTGACTTTGCATGAAATCAAATTCATATCATTATGTTAGAATGTACTGTATATCTACTCAAGACAAATAGGCAAGGTTATTATCTTTTAAGGACATGATTGAAGGTCATTTTTGGCTCGTTTGTGCTTAAAATGCCCCACCTCAAATAAATTTATCTTTCTAGTACCCCTTTGAGCCTATTGGAAAAATTTACCTTTATACATTCTTTGATAAGCCACGTTAACCTTTAACCCTTCACCATTTCTGAAAATTCAGCTTTACCCTTCTTATTTCTGAGAAATTAGGAACGAGGGATGAGAGTGAACGAAAAGAGAGTAAGTGGAGAGATGCTGAGTTGTGGTGTTTACTGAGAGTGTATGGCAAAAATAAAAAGAAAAAAAAGGGGAAAAAGAAAAAAAAAAATTGTGAAAAATAATGAAAAATTTGAGGTGCTTCAAGAAAAAGGAAGAGAAAACGAAAGTTGAGAAAAATAGAAAAAAATTGAGAAAAATAGAAAAAAAGAAAACAAGAGCAATAGAAAAAATAAAAAAAGTTGTTTCTTTTCCAATTTCTCAGAAACTTTGAATCCCAACTTCCAATTCTTTCTTACCCTTTCCTGAGCCCCATTACAACCCTAAAAAGACCTTCATGATCTGATCTTGCATTAGTAACTGCCTTGTGGAGAGTAAATATGTGATACTTATGACACTTGATATGACATGCTTAGGATATACAAGTATCTTTTTATGAGATTTATTTTTGTTCATTGATTGCATCGTGTTTCATTTATCATGTGAGACCTTTTTATTTGCTTTGTATTGACCTCTCACATATGTGCAAAAACTTATCCATCATCGGTGTCTTTATATTTTGAGAGTATACCTAAAGTGAGGATTGAGTCAAAACAACAGATCCAACGGTTTTTCGTTTGAACTAGTTCTGAGATGAATGAATTTTGGTTTGGTTATGCACACACTTCACGTTTAGGCATGAATGGATGAGCTATCTAACAATTTTAGTATTAGACTAATTTGAATGGATATTATTATGATTAGTATAACATTGTTATTTAAAATTGAGAATTCGCATGTTGAATTGATTAATGATTTTTGTTTTTGAATGGTATATGTGTTATCAAAATCATGTTTTGAAAACTCAATTTTATCGATGATTTCAAAAATGTATTGAAGTTTGTGGGTAACTTCACTGTAAACCCTCAGGAGACACAACTCCTCCATTAGGATCACCTAGGGGTTTAAAGGCTTGTTGCACATGCTAAGTGCAATCGTGTTCCCTACGAAAGTAGCATTTATTTTCTTTAGTTTGCTTTACTCGAGGACTAGCAAAGTGTAGGTTTGAGTACTGAAATATGATGATATTTCACCCCTAAATACCTATATTTAGCTGTCTGATGAAGGCTATCTGATGAGAATTATTAGATTTGAAGTATTTCAGGTAAATACAAGCCAAGTATAGAAAATAGCCCAAGAATTCTGAATATAATGTCAAAACACTGCAACTTTGGGTAATCGAGAACTTGATGCGACTTGCGGCTAAATTTGGACCTTCAAGACGGCCTAATTATGAAATTGTCAAAACATGAACGTTGTAGATCTTTTCGGCAGCTTTCTAACGGCACAAGAATCACCTCAATCTGAGTTCGGGACAGAACGTTATGGCCGAAATACCGAAGCAGTGTCTGAGACAAAGAAGGTGCTGAAATTCACGGATTTCTGGGGGTCGATGCATCGACCCTGTAGGTCGATTAATCGAGGACAAGACAGTGTCTGACACGGAACTGACACTTTAAAGCTAATTTTTTTGGACTTTTTGGAGGCTCGATGCATCGACCATATTGGGTCGATTAATCGACCCTGAAATTACGGCTTGGGAGACTTCTGCGACGAGGGTTCTATTTAAAGCGACTCAAACACTTCGGAAAGGCAGATAATTAATTAGAGAATTAATTTTAGGGAAGAGTTTTAGTTTTTAGCCTTTATTTTTCATAGTTAGACATAGAAATAGGGAAGTTTTATTATTCTTTTTGAGAGCTTTGTTCCCTTAATTTTTCAGTACTCATTCCTTCCGTTTATAAATTTTGTTCAAAGTTTATTCTTTCATTAATTTCATTTCTGAAGATCATCATACTTTTGGATCAAAGTAAGTTCTTTTAAAGTTTGAGGTAATTTTAATTTATTAAATTAATATTATTTTCCCTTATTTATTTATTTATGTCATTTAATTACAATATGGGTGGCTAAATTTATAGGGATGGGGATCTAATGATTCCCATCCGAGGGATGTACTTTTAATAATATAAATTAAGGATTAAAATATGAGATTTTATTTTATGGTTGTTGTGCTATCATGAACGGATGAAATCCCCACCACTAACCGGGATCGCGTGTGCCTAGCCATGCCTGGGATCTCAAATCTGTGACGGTAATTTTACCCAATCATTGTTATGGTCTTTTTGCTTTCATCGTGTGGATCTAATTACGATTATGTTCTGGGATCGAGTGTGCCTAGCCATGCCCTGGAGCTTGGATCTGTAATGGTAATTTTATCTTAAATACTCCCTAATCTGAATAAAGTGTGCCTAGCCATGCCCTTGATTTCAGATTTATAAGTGGTATTCTTGTTAGAATTTTCACCCACTTTGGGGATGATTTTTATTTGAACCTGAGATCATGTGTGCCTAGCCATGCCCTTGATCCCAGATCTATATATGAAAATCATCTAAGTCCTGATTGCAGGGATGCAACGTGGAACCTATTAGGGTGTTGACCATTGATCTTCCATAAAAGATGTTTGTTACCAATGGAATATTTCATAATTTAATCCTTAGATTTATATTACGGGAAGAACGGACCAAAGATGAGAGGATTAGTATCTTCATCTTTATCATCATCTTTACCTTTCCTTTTAAATTATCAATTAAATTTTAGTTTGTAGTCATTAATTACCATCTCATCAAACCGCTTAAATCATAAGACTGGTAGAATACTGTTAGATCTTCATAGATTTCTAGAATTGCTTGTCTCTTTTAGATCTTTCAAAATTAGTCCTCGTGGGAACGATCTCGTACTCCGCACCCACTATATATAAACCGATTCGTGCACTTGCGAGTAAAACATCAAATTTAAATTCACATCAGTCACCACCAACTCCGACCTCTGTTGTCGATAATATACCACATACCACTATCAAACCTAGATCTTTATGGATGGATCAGGAATATGATAATATTGGTTATAATTCCAAGGCCCTTAATGCTTTATTTGGAGCAGTTACTGCTTCTGAGTTTCGTCGAATAAGTACTTGCACCATAGCCAAAGATGCATGGAAAATTCTTGAAACCACTTATGAAGGGATCCCTCAAGTGAAGATTTCCAAACTTCAAATGCTCACTTCTTAGTTTGAAAATCTTCGCATGGATGAGGATGAAAAATTTTCTGATTTCTATATTCGCTTAAATGATATTGTAAATGGCTCGTTTAATTTAGGAGAACCTATTTCTAATACTAAAATTGTGCGAAAAATTCTAAGGTCTCTACCTAAAAGGTTCAGATTAAAAGTCAATGCTATTGTTGAATCTAAAGATGTTGACAATCTAAACTTAGATGAACTTGTCGGGTCATTACAAACTTATAAATATGAAATTCAAGATAATCATGCCACTAAAAGTGTTGCTTTTAAATCATCTAAGGTTGAGTCTGATTCTAGCAGTGATTTTGATCAATCAGATGAACTTGCTTTATTTGTTAAAAAATTTAAAATTTTTTATAAAAATAAGAAACAACCTTTTAAAAAATTTGAAAATTTTGAAAAATTTAAATCACTTGAGAAGAAACCTAAAAAAGATTCTCCTAACACTACTCAATGCTTTAAGTGTCATGGTTATGGGCATTACGCTAATAAATGTCCTAGTAAGAAAAATGATAAGGGAAAATCCAAAGCCTTGACTGCATCACATGAGATTGATATATCAAATGAGTCATCTTCTGATGAATCTGAATCTGGTTCATATGGGTTTAGCGCTTTTGTTGCATCTATTGTTGAATCTAATAATTCTCAAACTCCATCTCATATTGAAACCGACTCTATTGATTCAATCTCATCTGCTAATGAAATTGATGGTGATGTATTGGATATGACAAATGCCTACAATGAACTTTATCAAGAATCAATACATCTAACTAAAGAAAAAATTAAATTGATCAAAGAAGTGACTGAGTTAAAAACCATTATTAGCAAACTTCAAGAGAATGTAAATTGTTTCACTTCAAAATTTATAGAACAAGAAAATAAAGTAAATTCCCTTAATGAAATAAATGAAAATTTTAAAAGGGAACTTGGTTCTATTTATGAAAAATATTCAAACATTTACAAGACAAATGAGAAAATGGAAAAATTACTCAATTCTGGTCGAAGAACAACAGACAAATCAGGTATTGGATATCATAATGTAGTAAATAAAAATCCAAAACCTGAGGTAACTCATGCTCCAAAATTTGTTAAAGAAATAATCCATGCTCCAAAATTTGTTAAAGAAACGAAATCACTTCCTACGAATTCTAAACAAAATTTCAATTCTAGATCTTTCAATTCTAGATCTTTTAATAGGAGAGTACCAATCTGCTATACTTGTGGATGGGAAGGACATACTTATGTGTATTGCCCATTTGCCTTTGAATACTCTCAATACTATGTTCCTAACTACCAAACTTTTAAGAAAAATAAAGTCATCTCGTTGAGTAATTCAAATAAATATATCAACAAACATGTGATTCAAAATAAATCAAATCTTAAATACAAACGTGTTTGGATTTGAAAAGCTGATTTGACTGCTCAGGTAGCTCATATTTCACTAAAAGCAAGTGAATCTTCTAAGTGGTTTCTTGATAGTGGCTGTTTTAGGCATATGACTGGTGAGAAATCATTCTTCTCTCATCTTAGTCCATGCTCGGAAGGAAATGTGACTTTTGGAAATGGAAGTTCTTGTAAAATTACTGGTAAAGGAAAAATTGAAGCACCTGGATGTCCTAAACTAAAAGAAGTCCTTTATGTTGAAGGACTTAAGGCTAATCTCATTAGCTATTTATGTGATGAAGGGATTAGATCTACTGATAACTGTTACACCTTTAGTGATCATCTCAAAAACAATTATCTTATCACTAAAATAAATGAGATCAATATCTAACATCAGAGGCTTGACCACATGAATAAAAATGACCTTTACAAATTAGCCTCTGATCAACTTGTTAAAGGTTTACCTAAATTAAATAAACCAGATGGATCTATTTGTAGTGCATGTCAAATGGGTAAACAGACCCATGTTCCACACAAGAAAGTAAATGTTCCTACTTCTTCTAGGATTCTTGAATTAATACATTTTGATCTTGTAGGTCCCATGAGAACGAGTAGTTTAGGAGGTAAGAAATATATGCTTGTTTAGGTTGATAATTTTTCTAGATATACTTGGGTTGCTTTTCTTAGAGAAAAATCTCAAGCTTTTGATGAATTTATTATCATTTCTAAAAGAACTCAAATTGAATTTTTTTTTTCTATAGTTCGAATTCGTAGTGATCATGATAAAGAATTTAAAAATTCATCTTTTGCTACATATTGTGCATCTAATGGAATTAAGCATGAATTTTCTGCTCCACACACACCACAACAAAATGGTGTGGTTGAGAGGAAAAATAGGGTTCTTCAAGAGATGGCTAGGGTTATGTTAAATGCTAATAATGTGGCTAGAAATCTGTGGGCTGAGGCCATTGGTACTGCTTGTTACATATCCAATCGAGTATACCTTAGACCGAACACTACTAAGACTCCATATGAAATATGGAATGATAAAAAACCTCAAGTTAGTTATTTTCGCGTATTTGGTAGTGCTTGTCACATTTTAAGAGATCGTGAATCTCTTGGTAAATTTGACGCTAAAACTGACAATGAAAATTTTCTTGGATATTCCTTGAACAGCAGAATTTATAGGGTTTTTAATTTAAGAACTCTTACTGTCATTGAATCTGTTAATGTTGTTGTAGAAGATCAAAAATCAGATTCTTCTACTGTTTTAAATAGAGATATTGATGATGAAATTCTTATTGCTCCTATTAATCATGAAAAAATTAGACTTGATAACACTAATTTATCTTTTGACAATGAAAATTCTACAAACACTACATCTAATATCACTGAAGATATGAGTGTAGAAATTTCACACAACAATATCTCTCAAAATGAGTCTCGACATAGACCCTCCTATGCTCGTGATATGAGAAGTCACCCTCCAAGTGCTATCATTAGTGATGTCTCCACCCAACTGATGACTAGGAGAAAATTTAAAAATCTGTCAAATCTTCTATGTCATGTATGTTACATATCTAATCTTGAACCAAAGAATATTAAGGAAGCTCTTCTTGATGAGCATTGGGTTACTGCTATGCAAGAAGAGTTCACTCAATTTAAAAGGAATGATGTGTGGGAACTTGTTTCTAGACCTCAAAACATTAGAATCATTGGTACAAAATGGATTTTCAAAAATAAAACTAATGAAGAAGGTAAAATTATTAGAAACAAAGCAAGATTGGTGGCTCAAGGGTACACACAGGTTGAAGGTATTGACTTTCATGAAACATTTGCACCTGTGGCTAGACTTGAGTCCATTCGAATAATCTTAGCAATGGCATGTCATTTAAAGTTTAAATTATACCAAATAGATGTAAAGAGTGCTTTTTTAAATGATTTTTTGACTGAGGAAGTGTATGTGGAACAACCCAAAGGATTTGAAGATCCACATCATCCTCATGATATTTTTAGACTTAAAAAGGCATTATATGGCTTGAAACAAGCACCTCGTGGTTGGTATGATAGACTCACAAAATATCTAATCACTAACGGTTTTAAACGTGGTAGTATGGATAAAATGTTATTTTTAAAAGAAGAATCATCTAATTTAACTGTTGCTCAAATTTACGTTGATGATATTATTTTTGGATCCACATTAGACTTAAATGCACATAAGTTTCAAACTCTAATGAGCAATGAATTTGAAATGAGTTTATTTTATGAATTAAACTATTTTTTAGGTCTTCAAATTAAACAATGTTCCTCTGGCATTTTCATTACCCAATCCAAATATGCAAAAGAACTCGTTAAAAAATTTGGCTTGGAAGCAAGTAAACCTGCTGGCACTCCAATGAGTACATCTGTGAAATTGTCAAAAGATGTAAATGGTAAATCTGTAGGAGAAACACTTTATAGAAGCATGATAGGTAGTCTTCTCTATCTTACTGCTAGTCGACCAGATATTGCTTATAGTGTTGGTATGTGCGCTAGATTTCAGGCAGCCCCTAAGGAGTCTCACCTAACTATTCTTAAACGTATCATCCGTTATGTTAATGGTACATTAGAATTAGGTCTCTGGTATTCTTTCGATACCACATCTCATATCATTAGTTTTTCCGACTCTAATTGGGCCGGTAACTCTGATGATCGTAAAAGCACTAGTGGTGGTTGTTTTTATATCGGCAATTGTCTTGTATCTTGGCTTAGCAAGAAACAAGCTTCGGTTTCTTTATCCACTGCTGAAGCAGAATATATTTCTACTGGAAATGGGTGTACTCAACTCTTATGGATGAAGCAAATGTTGTCTGACTATGGGATTTCTCAAGGTGTAATGACCTTATTTTGTGATAACACCAATGCTATTTGTATTTATGAAAATCCTGTACAACACTCTAGGACTAAGCACATTGATATTCGACATCACTTCATACGTGATTTGGTGGAAGATAAAATTATTCTCCTTGAGCATATAGACACTCAATTACAATTGGCTGATATTTTTACAAAACCATTGGATTTTGTTCGATTTGAATTTCTTCGAAAATCCATTGGTTTATGCTTCATCGATTAATCATTATTTTATTTCTTGTATATATGTTTTTTGTTTTTAATTTGCACATATTTTTTTTCATGATTCTATATGATACATTCTAAAGTTTCAAACGTGAACATGTGATAAAATTTCATGAGAATGCATTTATATTATTTCGAGTTACTCTTAATTGGCTTTTATTCTGTATTATCAAGATAAATATTTTTTATATTGTTAGTATATAAAGGAAATTTTCTTTATAATAGTCATTGCAACAAACTTGAGAACGAAGTAAATTGTTGATATTTGGTTAATAAGTTTAAAATAAATCTTTTGTTTTTCCTTCTGATTCTCTTATTTTTTGCCTTTTCAACTCGAGTTAATAAGCCCGTTGGAGTATTTTATACTCAATGCCCTAAGTCAACTGAATTGGGAGTCATTGGCCTAAACCTCGATAAATGAGTTGAATAGAAAGCAAGTGAGTTTCAATTTGAATATTCAAATAAGCTTTCACTCTACCTTGTTGCCTAATTGACTCGAGCGAGTAAGACCGTTGGGATTTCTTAAGATCTATTGCCCTACACTAACTAGTTGGGAGTCAATGTTCTAAAGCTCGTTAAAAGGGTCTTTTAGAAAGCTTAAAAAGGTATGAGTGACTTTGCTTTTATCAAGAAAATTTTTATATAAAAAAATGTCACTCTTCTTAATCAATATGATTTTGGACTATTTTTGTTGCATTTGACTTTGTTTCTTAAAATTTTCCTTTGTTAACTATCATAATTCTTAAAGTATTACTTATGATTTATATTGAAAATTGTGAATTTTGATCAACTATAATTCTTTCGTATGCATTTTAGGATGTTTTAATATTTTTTCACATGAAATTTTATTATGTGTAATATATATTTTCTTTAAAAAAATTTCGAATTTTTTTTTCTTTTCTTTCTATTCTTGAAAATTCTAAGTGCCACGGACGTCCGTGGTAGCTTCACGGACGGCCGTACTTTCTGCATCTCACTGCCAAAATTTTTCGGACGTCCGTGAATCACTACGGACGTCCGTGTTTTTATAGGCTTACTGGCACTTTTCAACGGACGTCCGTGAATCACTACGGACGTCCGGAAGCTGAACCGTTTTTTCAAATTCGAACGGTCTTTTCGCAGTTAATTCAACTGCAGGCTGTCAAATCAGCCACGGACGTCCGTGCATGTCTCTACGGACGTCCGCGGGTTCAAATTCCAACGTCTTCTAAAAACGATTAATTTTCATTTTCACGGATCTCAAAGTTCGACGGACGTCCGTTCTCTTCTCACGGACGTCCGTACAAATTTTTTTAAAAACGGCTTCTCTGAACCGTCTTCCTCATTTCTCTTCTCAAATTTTTTTACCTTTTTTTTTTCCATTTCGACCCTAGATAAAAATGTCACTAAATAGAAAAAATTTAAAGAAATCTAAAGGTTCTTCATCATCTTCTTTGCATGAACTTCAACGATTTCCTTCTCAAAGCCAAGAAGATCGCTTTCATCGTCTCTTTGCAAATCGAAACCTCATAGTCGAACGGATTGTTCTTGACAAGTTTCTTAGAGATCATGATCTGTTTGAGATATTTGCTTCTCGGGGTTGGTTATCTCTTTTATCTCTGTCTGGCTCCGCTTACACCGATGTGGTTCGGTGTTTTTATGCTAATCTTTTAAACGCCAAAATCGTTGAGAGCAGGATGGAGTGTTACGCTGTGACATACATTTTAGGTAAGCAAATAAATTTTTCTCCTTTGCTTATCTCTGAAATCTTGGGTATACATTTAAATGATAATGGGTATAGCTATCCTGTGGATGAAAGCCAGATTCAGTCACTGTTTCATCCTTCTACTGTATACGACTTTGTGTGTTTTGATCCAAATCAACTAACTGGAACAGCAAAGCATTATACTTCTTTAAAACCTAAATTTCAGTGGCTCCGACATGTTCTTTTTGCCACTCTTACTCTGAGAGCGGGAAATAAGGATCAAGTTTGTTGGGATATTATTTATCTCATATTTCTCCTAGAAAAAAATCATCCATTGTGTGTCGTCTATTATTTTCGAAATTATCGTTCGAAGAATGAAGGATGATTCCTCTAAAATGACTCTTCCTTTTCCTATCATCATTAGTAAGATTGTAGAGTCTCAAATGACTCTTCCGCCTAATTTGGCTACTACTCGGGCCATGGCACCATTGGGTAGGCTTAAAAAGATTGGGAAAAGGATTAGAATCGATTTGGATGATACTGAATTTGTTGATGAAAGTTCAGACGATGATGAGGCAGAAGACATTTCACCTCAAGAAGACATTGGACAACAAGCTCCTGCACCTCCACCAGTTCCTCCGTATCAAGGTCCAGAGGGTCATTATTATGACCATCGGTTTGATAGAATGCATGCTGAGATGCAACATATGAATTATGACATTCAAACTCTATCTGATCGGATTGAAACTGGGTTCAATATCTATGGGGAGCAAATTTCTTCGATGCAAATGACTATGCTTGATGGTTTTGAAGCAATCATGAATTGCTTCAACAGTGTCTTCCCGCCTCCAGGAGCACATTTTCCGCCTCCTGAATGATGTTCTTTTGTTGTGTTTGTTCTGATCTTTTGTTTTTCGGTAATCTCAACATGTTATAATTCTGACGATAATACTCTTTTGTTTTGTTTGTGGTTACATTTGCTAGATATTGGTTTGAAGAAACTTGTTTCATCTATTGGACAACATGTACTAATCTTTTAAATTTTACTATGATTGTGCAAAGTTATCTTCATATGTGCTAAACTTGAGAATCTATATTTGGATGTAGTTTCCTTGGTTAAATGCACCCTTTGTCACATTATGACAAAAAGGGGGAGATATAATTTATATTACACTTGTGCTATTAATGAGTTTTATGGTTAATTCAATAGGTGAAGAGCTACGAGTGAAAGATCAAATTCTAATATAGTGTTGAGGTTACACTTTTACTTGGCAAATAGTTAGGGGGAGCAAATAGAGTTGTAATTTCAGCATTTGCATTCTAGATTGATGTATAGGACTTAAATGAGAAATGAATATATTGTAATTTTTATTTTTTGAGTCTTTGTAAATTGATTTTTGTCATGATTGTGATAAAGGGGAAGATTGTAAGAATTTTTGTCATCATCATGACCTAAAAATCAGTGTTGCTCCTTAAGAAAAAAAGTCTTGCCAAGTAATTATGTTTGACAAATTTATTTGTCAATTTTGGATCCATGGTCGTCCGTAGTACACTCACGGACGTCCGTTGTCACGGACAACCGTGAGTGATTCACTGACGTCCGTGACCCGAAATCATATATATTTTCGGAAGTTCGGACAGTTTTGTAACTGATCCGAAAATCCTCATTCTGAAATATTTTTGGTCCAAATTTGGTCTTTAAGATTACTTACCGTCTATTGATTTCATTCATAAATCTCATTGATGTGTGTGTCTTTATTATTTTCTTAGTTGAGAGTGTAAGACTTGTGAGAGACAAGTGAACCTTCGTGAGAGACGTCGGTTGTTGGAAATGTTCACTGTGAATAGTATGATGGTGAGAGACTGTCATTGTTGGTGAATGGAGTGTTAGGGCATATCATTCCAAAGTGGCACTGTAAGATTTTTAATTCATAGTGAATCTTTTCTTGGATCTGAGATAGATCCCGTGGTTTTTACCTGTGATGGGTTTTCCACGTTAAAAACGACTTGCGTACTTATTTTTGTTGTGTGGTGATTGTGAGTAGTTTTTTAATTGATTAATTTTATAGATTATATTAAAATCCCATATTTCAAATAGCATTGGAGACAAGGGATCACCCAACCGTAAACCCCTAGTACTCTGAAAATACCCTCTTGGTGACCCATTTATCAAAATAGAAAACCAAGATGATGAAAAACAACAATGCATCCATTTTCTCCGTCTCTCTCCGAAGCCCATTCTACCCCCATCACATACAATAAGAAGTCTCAATTGACTCTATCATATGCCTTTTTCATATCAATGTTTTAGATAATGCCTTCCCCACTACCTCTGTTTACTGAATCAACTGCTTCATGAGCTACAACAACCATGCCAATCCCGCACCATTGCCAACATAATTCTTATCTATTCCGTGATAAGGTGTCAATGTACCAATTGGGATCATGGGTTTCAGACAACGTCATGGCAGCAAAGGCTTGAGCATTTTCATTTGGTTGGAAGGAATGATCAATCCAGGTCCAACATGGAGTGACTGTATGCCCATAACGACCACAAAGTTGGCATAATGTGAGCATAGCGATTACCACCAGGTTTCAAGCGATTCTGAGGAGGCGAGCTTGATGTAGGATGAGGAGTTTGTGGGTCGGAGAGACGTTGAGATGTTGGTTGGTTTAGCGTAGGGCCAAACTGTTGCGGAAGAGAGTGCGCATTGTTGGGAGACGAGCCAAGCAGCATTAAGACCCTGTCCCTTCGAGTTGAAGGGTTTCGACTTTCGAGAAATTAGAAAATTTCTTGTTGGACTTGTAGTTGAAGTTGTAGCTATTTGATCCATTTCTATGGCCTACGAAAGCAACATCAGAGTCAACTTGCAGACCATCCAACGCATACGTTTATTTTCTTAGTTCATGTGTTTGGAGGTTTGGTCATCATTTCAGTGACGAACCCCTCATAAGACGACCCTAAGCCATTCGTCAACCAGAAGGCCTTGTCTTCATCAGTGACAGGTTCTTGAATTGCAGCGAGGTCATTGCAAATTGCGTTGAATTTTCACACGTAGTCAGAGACGGAATCAGTGCCTTTCCGAATCAACTGTAGTTTCCTATGAAGCTGAAGCTCTCGGTCTGTTGAGGCTTCAGCAAAAGTCTCTTCGAGACATTGCTACATTTCGCGAGCAGTTTTCAACCCTCCAATAAGAGTGAAGATATCTTCTGACATTGTAGCTGTCAGCCAGCTTCGTAGGAGGCAACCTTTCTTCTTCCATTCAGTGATTTCAGGAGTCGTCCTTGATGTTTCACCTTGGGCTGGTTCTCGAGGTTGTGGTTTTGATTTTTGAGTCATCTAGTTAGCCTAGAAGACCGGCATCTTCAATGAGTGGTAGGAACTGACTTTTCCAAGTTGGAAAATTTGTTTCCTAAAGCTTGACAGAGACATAACTTGTGATAGGGATGGCGTAATACGAGGCATTGATGAGTGCCATAATCAATCAACCAAGAAGAAGAATTCAAGAATGAGAGAAGATAATCGAAGAGAGAAAAACAATCAGATATTTGGATCTTACCGCACTGATACCATGTGAAAATTTCAATAGAGCTAGATTTGAGAGAGAAAGAGAGAGGATGAAGACCACATAATTTTAACACAGTTCGACACCAATGGGCCTATGTCCACTAGATGAACTTCTGTAATTTTTTTCTTAATAACTTCAGCTACACAGCTATACTATATATAATCTTCAATTTTGATTTTTTCGATAAGGATTCTGGGATTCTGTCAATAATCTCAACAGATTGTTGAATCTATGTATTCTGGGTGCTCAATAATCATGTGATCACGTGAGTGTACATGAATGGATCCATTATTAGATTCTTCATGAAGTGCCACAAACGTATAAACTTAATTTTATCATCTTCCCCGTTCATCCCTATCAATGTTACAATTTTGCCATTTTTAAACTACATTTAATGAAATGACACTATCGGGGCGCAAATTCTGTAACCGACATCTCATTTACTGAGCATGATATTGGTTCGGCGATAGACTGATGGGCCTTTGTCCTACTCTTTACAAAATATCCAGGCGTCGAAGGAGATGGGAGGGTGACAGAATCGCTACTTAGCATGTGAACAACTGAGGACATGGCGGGTCTGAGATCTGAATCTTCCTGAACACATAATAATCCGATGTGGGTGCATCTCATTACTTCCATTTGTGGGCATTGTTCGATCACGGCTGGATCAATTAACTCTAATGCCCTTCCTTCTATCCATTGTTTCCATGCCTGTGATTGAATGACATAGGAAACAGAGTTGAGATTTAATCTTACGATGGAGAAATTTAGAAAATTGATGAAAAGTATTTTACTTACATAGCTCGGAAGGTTGCTGCCAGGGTTTGATTGATAGATATCACTATTCTTTTGACCGGAGACAATCTCGAGAAGCAAAATTCCGAAGCTGTATACATCCGACTTAACTGAAAATTGCCCTTGCATCGCGTATTCTGGGGACATGTATCCACTACAGGGGTGGTCATCAATAAAACTTATCCTTAGTTTTTATGAGAAAAGGAGAATTTGCAATTCTATCATAAATAAGTAATGTAGTTATGTAGCTTCTCTAACCTTGAACTTTGATTTATAAAAACCAACAAGGTTTATTAACCTAATTTGATATAACTCAACTTTTTTATTTTGAGAAGGTTAGAAAATATATTAAGAGGGAAGGGGAAAAAAACCGAGAGGGACAATACAAGAAACACCACTGAGCCCCACCTTTGAAAGAGGAAGCAAAGACGGAGCTTTGGCAATGCCATCAGCCCAGATAGAGGAGGGAATAAAACAGAAAAACTGCCCCACGACACCTAAGGGCTTACGAGATGTCCACCCAAAAAGAAAGCCAAGAGCGCAGACAAGGAGAAATAAAATGAGAGAGCATGCAAGTTTACATTACTTACTATGTCCCAACAATCCTATTTGTACTTCCTTGATTTTGGTCCACTCTGAAGAGCCTTGCCATGCCAAAATCAGATATTTTAGGGGTCATCTCATCATCTAACAATATATTGCTTGCTTTGAGATCCCTATGTACAATTCGAAGGCGAGAATCTTCATGAAGATAAAGAAGCCCTCGTGCAATACCTCCAATGATCTTGTATCGAGTGTCCCATGTCAGTGTCGTCTGCTTGGCTGGATCTATACACATTCGTCCATACAGTTCATGTCAGGATTTTCGTAGTTTCACATGTAAATAGCATCTGATTCTCTGAAACCAATTTTTTACATATATTTATAAATATAAAATAAATGAGAAGGTGTCAAACTGAATAAAAATTTGTCGAGGCTAGTGTTCGCGATGTATTCGTAGATGAGTATCTTTTCTTCTCTTTCCAAGCAGTAACCCAAGAGCCTAACAAGATTTCTATGTTGAAGCTTAGCAACTAACTCTACTTCATTCTTGAACTCTTCTGCTCCTTGTCCCGAGTTCTTAGAGAGCCTCTTAACTGCTATTTCTTGCCCATTGTAAAGGGTTCCCTGCAAATATGTAGATAGTAGTAAATGAAAAATCTATCCATTTATTTTGAAAAAATTGGATGTTATCATGAAGTACAATAATTAAGACAATTGAACTTAAATTTTCTTTCATTACGGTAGTTAACAAACCTTGTAGACAGATCCAAATCCCCCTTCACCAAGCTTATTTGAACTGTAAAAATTGTCGGTTGCAGCTGTTATTGTATCAAATTCAAATTGCAAGGACCCCATACTACTCATCTCGACATAATCTGCACCAAGCTAACAAATATTAGAAATTGAATCAATCGGCTGTAAATAAGGTTATATAATATTGTTTAGATAAACAAAAGTCTTAATTTGGGTTTGATTTCGAGGTACAAATGGGCTATACTGGACCGATCCAAAACCCTTTATGGGCCAGTGGTTTAGGCCGAGTGCACCATGGCAGGGCTTGAAATTTTTCGGCCACATGCGAGCGTGCAACTGCTGTGAACAAATGATACCTTGGATGCTAAAAGAATCAGTTTCAAAATATTACTACGGCTGTGTTTTTGATTGCTCTGTGGAGGCAAAGGACAGCTCTTTGCTCTAGCGCAGAGCACTTTAGTATGAGACTATGGTTGTATGTACTCTTAGTTCTTTTGGAGAGTGAAAAAGCAGAATTTGGTTCTCTTTAAAAGAGCAATTTAATTAAACCTGCTCTTTTAAGTCGGCCAACTAGGGCTCCAAAGAGCAATCCCAAACACAACCTACATCAACACAAGATTTATGTGGTTCACCCAAATAGGGCACACTACAACAAATGACAAATTCAATTATGGAAACCACCTCCCTTTAACTTTATACAACCCCTTCCTCAAAATTTTATGTTCCTAATCATGCAACTGTGTTTCGATAAAAATATGGACAATGGAAGAAAATTGCAGGAATCTTTTTGGCCATTGCCTGACTTCAGGAGACATTTAATGCCATTTTCCGAGGGCTGGATAAATTAGAACTCTAAGGGGCACCCTCGTACTCTAAACTCGAAAAATAGCGAAAAATGACGATTATTTTTCTGATGCATAAGTTGCATAAAAAAGGTGGAAAATGACAGATTTGCAAATCTGACCTTGAATTCTATCATTTTCCTATTACCAACCACACTTAGGAGATTGGAAAAAAACTTTGCATACATCTCATTACAAGTAGAATTAATCTAAGGTGTTAAATTTCACCTTAAAACAGAAGTTCTAGAATTACTATGAGATTACCATCCCTTTGGCAAAAAAGGGGTAGGCAGAACTGCCAATCCCCAACACTGACAGGATGAGGCACCACATGCTCAATTAACCCATTTACCATCTCTGTGTGTATGAAGTGATTTAAAATCTCTTCAAAGGGCTAGGGTGGTTGGAGCAATGGCCAGGACCATGCCTCAAGATGTGGATGTTTTGAGTTCGAATCTCACCCCTTATTGGTCACTCGTAGGATTTATTCCTACTGACTGGTACATGTGATGTGTGGGTGTTGCATGTACCCAAGGACTTAGTCAGGTGCTCTAAGAGGCAGGGGATGCCCCGTCATAAAAAAGTAGAGAATATCGTAGACACACTTACCAGTAGATTTTTTGCTTGCCTTCCTTCTTCGCAACAAAATGCATACAAAAGAGATGAGTGCAACTGCAATAACTGTTGGAACAACTATGGCAACAATAGTTCCAGCTGAATTTTGGTTGCTTCCTGTATGAACAAACAAGAATATGTTTATTTTTAATACCATAGTTCGAGCTGAGTTGAGCTTGCTTCCAAGAAAACAAAAAAGCGAGGAAAAAAAAGGCTGGTGTTACTATGGCACCACCTTATGTTACATACACCTCATGTAAACAAAGAAAAAATCAGGCACTGGAGATGGTTTTTGGACCCAATCTCCCACACAAAAGATCTTGAGATCATGGGCTACTATCAGGCAGTCAGATGTTAATTCCAACATGAACCATGTTTGGTGGTATGCTATCATCACATTAGCTTCTTGTGATGTGTGACACGTGGAATCAACATCTAAGCGTATGATGGTAAGCCTATAATCTAAAGATCTATTGTGTGGAAGATTGGGATGAAAAATGATCTCCTTTGTCTGATTCAAAACAGTTAACGAAGTTTTTCGTTGTTTAAGTGAGGTGCTTGTAACATAAGCCAAAGGATATTTTTGGAGATAAAATATCTGTAGCTAGCGAATAACCAAATAAGATAAATAAACATGAAATAATGTTAATAAGAAAACGCAACCGGCCAGGTCATGATTGTAGTTTTGCAAGTAGGAATTATTATCAAAGCGGGTAACTCTACTCTGATTTTTTTACTGATAGTGTTTTCCCTAAAGGCTCTTTTTGAGTGACCTATACAAAACTGTCACACTTCCTTCAAATGCATTTTAAAAAGGCAACATGGGGCCTCTTTTCACACAACACCGTTTTCTTCTAACACAACACCATCTTCAGCTAGAAGTGCCAAGAAAATATTAGGGTTAGTGGTAATTTTTCCCCTAAAGTAAAAAGTGTGTTTTCTTGAAAAATAGTTGCCAAATAGTGCCTAAATTTTCATAGTGGGGGATGCGTGCTAGATGGAATGAACATCTAACCATAGATCTATGATCTCACAATCTATTATGTTGAAGATTGGGATGAAAAATGATCTCGATCTTCTGATTCGGGCAGTCAGTGATTTTAAGAGGTAAAAACCCTGATTGTAAATCCATGACATACTAGTGGCATGATGGGGGCGAGGGCATCCCTTATGGATTAGTCCAAGCGTAAGATTGGCATACGTATACGTTAAGTTATATATATATATATATATATATATATATATATATATATATATATATATATATAAGATAACCTTGATTGTAAATGTAGAATCAACGATTCACGATAGACAATTTTATTGGCTATGGTCTATAGTTGTACTGGTACCGACAATGAATAGTACCCAGGGCTGGAGGATTGAGGGAGAAAGCTATATTTGTAAGAGAAATTTTCTTCCACCGAGATTGATGTCGCTAGAGGTAGTCGAAGTTACTATCGAGGAAAAAACGCATGATTTAAAATACCGGATTTCTGATACGTATTATTCAGCTCCAAAACAAGTATGTATCATCCAATACGTATCAATTCTAGACTAAACATTAGTATTTATTGCCCAATACTTTACTAATACATATGTAATGCACCGGTATGATACATTCAAAGTGTCATACCGTGACCTCTGAAACCGGTTTGTACCGAAATTTTGAACCATGGGAAGACAAAAAGAGTGTTACTAGTTAGAATTAGGGTGTAGAAGAGTACTAAGATAAGAAAATGAGTTAGTAGTAGGTAAGCCCTAAAGCAGCCTGTCCAATCAATATGTGTGCATCTATTAGGAGCACCAGAATATAAAGATATTTGATGTACATGACTAGGACAAAAAAATGTCTCTAGCATTTGATTCAAAGTAGATAAATGTCATCTAAAATTAGGGCCTGATATGTGAATCCAATATACCATTTTCATTTTAGATGATATTTGACCACATTGAACTACACAATGGAGATAATTTTTCTTTCCAATATTTTACAAAATAAAGTTTGCGATCACTGTGCCAAATTATTGGAAAGCATAAGGATACAACTCTCTAAACTGTCATCCAAACCCTAAAATGGTGTTTAAATGATCTTACGCCATCACTGATTTACAATGTGGGTAATTCGCACCATCAAAGTGATAGATCATAGATTAAAGTGTAAAGGTCCCAAATTTGTATTTTAGGGAGATTTAAATTATCTCATGTGTGTACTATATATATTATCAGCCATTGATTTTAGTTTTAATGGCTGATATAAAAGTGCATCAATTAGGCTGTTTAAATCCACTTATAGGCATGTATCTTTGGGCTGAGACATGTTCCAATAATAAATTGTGACTTGGATAGTTTAAATTGATCATAAATTTGTGCCATATGGCATAATGATAAAACACACTTCAATGATGTGAGATAAAAAGTCTAATCTAACAGTAGATCATTTACACACCATTTTGGTACCATATGCATGATGTAGCCTAAGTACCAGGCGGTAGGGGTGTTATCGGGTTGGTTTTCATGTGAAACCAAAACCGAACCGATAACTATCGGTTTCTAGTTTGGAAAACCGAAACGGTACTGATAAGCCTCTAAACCGAACCATCCAATCGGTTCGGTTGGTTTTTGGGTTCTAAACCTTAATATTTATCGTCAATTCGGCATATAAAAAAAACTCATCAGCAAGTAACCCAATTCAATTAAACTCCAGAACATCACAAGAATTACCAAAAAAAAAAGTATCACATCTCAAAGACCATTTAAATTTAAAACCCATCGATTAAAGAAACCAATTTAAATCGACAAAAAATCACCTATTAAACTATAAATCAACAAAGATTATATATCGTAAAGACCCATTTTCTTTGTCTGCACCTAGCAACCCCTTTTCGGTTATTGTTTATCGGTACAGTTTCGGGTAAAATAACCAAAAATTGGAGAATCAGCAATCAAGCGAATATTTGATTAAAAGTTTGGCGGACCACCTATTAGAAGAAAATTTTCAAAATCACGAGTAATTGAGAGAATTTTGTGACCCATATTGACTGGAATTTATCACAAGTTGGGGTTTCCTTCCAGAGATTTATACATAGTAACCAAGTTGGGACTCGTGGCAATTATTCGTTGGGGTTTGGATAAATTCGGGAAAGGATCAGGGGGAAAAGTTGAATCAAATTCAGGGATTATAACCATAATAATAAATTATTTACATAAACAAAAATATATGTGGACCTAGTCAAAATAAAGAATGATGCCTTTAAACAATAAAGTTTTTTACATAATCGGTATCTATTAACAATTTACAATCATAAAAAAATAATACGAACTCTGATTAAAGCATGTATCAAAATTCATCAAAAAAAAATTCAGAAAGTTGAGAAAAAAATCGAGAAAAATTATGAGAATCGACGGATCAAGAAAATATTCAGTAAAAAGTTTGGTATACCACCTATTCGGAAAATTATTCCACAATTTTGATTAATTTGGAAAATTTTGTGATAGAGGAGAGTCTCTAGTTACCTTCACCAGTTGGGGTAATTGACGGAGGAGATGGAGAATTACGAGCCGGCGCTGGAGGCGATGGTGGTGGTGGAGGTGGTGCTATAGCTGTAGCATTGTAAAAACTATACGTCTCGTACCGAAAATTACAGCTTGGTCCGAGAATTCTTCCCCCTTGCGCTCCATTAAGCGGTGAACTCGGGATTCGAGAGATGAAATTTTGCAAGCATGTCCTGCAGTCATCTCTAGATATGTCTCTAGTGCACTGTGTAAGAGCATACAGTGAAGCAAAACTCGTAAAATTCTCTTCTCCGACCGCGAACAAATTGGGAGAACTGCGCGCGGCGACGGTAGATATGTTATTAAGCATACTACCTAACAGTTGATTAAACTGGCTTTGATTTGTTACGTTTTGGGTGTTCCACATATAGAAGGCTGGTCCCATCTCCATTATTGAGAAGAAGCTGGTGTTCGAGTATCGTAGGAAGCAGTTGTCGTACCATATATAAGCTACTTTTCGGAGTGGACACAGTTGGATGATTTCTTCTGTAGCAGTTTCGACACAGGTGTTACAGGCGTCCCGGGAGACGTCACCACGGCAGAGTGCGCTGCCGTAGACTCGGTTGGGAGCGGTTCCAATCGTGCTGCTGCCGAAGCCGGTGCGAGAAGTGTTTGATGGTAGAGATTGGAGGAGGAGGTTGAGGTTGGTTTGATATGTGCTGTTAGCTGTGAAATTTTGATAACCACAGATTTGGTAGAGTGGCTGCTGAGCATAAGTTTGAGTGTTGATAATGGAAAGTAGGGAAACAAGGAAGAGGATGAAAGGGAACATTTCTTGGCCTTGCGGCTGCAGCAGTGCTGCCTAAAGATGGTTGTAGGTTCTTAAAACTTGGAAGAGATGAATATTTGACTGAAACAAAATTGTGAGCATTCATTTGGAGACATTGATTTGGTTGACTTGTCAAAAGCGTAGTGATGATATGGTTATGATTGTTTGATTGGTTCTGAGTTTTGGAAGGGGTCTCAATGGGCAAGGCTGGGCCGGCCCTTAAACGGGCTCACTATAATGGAGCGTCTCAGAGCAGACCTTATCTGTAACAGCCCGGATTTCCGTTTCCAGAAACCCGTACCGTTAGGATCATACTCTGGATGATCCCGGATCGATCACACGTATCCGCGCATATAGCGGAAGCTAGGTGGACACATCCGAGCAGCTGTAGTCGGAGTCAACCAATTTCTACACTAAATACACGTCAACAATATTTAAATGTAAGGAAGAACATACACATTCCCAAAAAGGAACCAGGAAGAACCATCGGTGATGGACGTACATCACCCAAACAATGGTTCCCGATAGTGGTTCCGAAATGGAATGTGGACTAACATAAAATAAATAAATGTAGAACTACATATGTTTATACAAAGGTGGCCACCAGGCACACAGTAATCCAAAAGATCAAAAGTACAAAATGTCGGGCATCAATACCCAGGCTAAGGATAGAACTCGTCGCTGAGCGTCCGTCTCCTCGTCCTCGCCTCGGCCTCGGGATCCGGTGATAATCCGGATCGCTCTCGATCGAATGCGCACCTTTCGAACCTAAAAGATTTGAGAAAGCGGGTGAGCTACATCCTAGCTCGATGAAGAAGAATTTCAATTAATTTACATCTAAATTATTAAACATGATTGCAGAACATATCTTAGATCGACAAGTGAAACGAAACTGAACAGATATAGATTGATGCTCAAACATGCAGGAAATCAGAATGCATAACTGGCAAAAGTAAACTGAACTCCGGAATTAGCAAGATGCTGTGCTTATTAGATTTAAATGACTTAAATCATACATATCTCTAACTTAAGTAACTCCCGTGTATATATATCACGTGGTAGCCAGATTTGTGCCGATAGGAAACCCCAACCAATCGTCGTTCAATGAACAATTTTCAGGAATGCAATAATGCCCCACACATGGAGTGCATATTTTGCCGAGGATTTTCAAGCAACTGCACATTGTGCAAGAAACGGATATACCGCCGAGTCGGTGGGGATCGTCTGAATATTAAACCTCAAATCAAATACATACTTATTACCTCATGAATCAGATTATCAGAGCATATGCAAAGAACAGAAACAGATATCAGAATACGGGAATCAGAGTTTAATGCATATGCAGGCATGCTTTCGAAAATCAGAGATAGAATACAATGTTAAGATATCATGCAATTAAATTTAGATACACTTTAAGTTGAATTTTCCCCTACCTCAGATCAGTTTATCTTCTAAGCAAATCCAAAGCTTTTTCGACGTGTCAGGGTTTATCCTATACCATATACGCACATTAAGTGTTAGGAATGTCGGAGAACTACGGCACAATATCAAGGTGTCTACTTCATGAATTCAAGGCGTAAAAAGCGGTGGTGATCGATCACCACCGTAGATCGATCACCGACCTTTGTAGATCGATCACCGGCCTTTAATAGATCGATCACCGACCTTTGTAGATCGATCACCGACCTTTGTAGATCGATCACCGGCCTTTGTAGATCGATCACCGGCCTTTGTAGATCGATCACCGGTCTTTGTAGATCGATCACCGGCTGATGATCGATCACCACGATAACTTCAAAACTCCTCTCTCGTCACATAAATTTTTATACAAATTGATCGATCACCACCTTGGTGATCGATCACTAACTGTAGATCGATCACCACCTTCGTGATCGATCACGAGACTCATTGTAGATCGATCACCACCTTGGTGATCGATCACCACTCGAGCCTCAACTTCTCAACTCTCATTCCTATAAACTTATCTGATTGATCGATCACCAGTTGGTGATCGATCCTAACTCTCAGATCGATCACCACCTTGGTGATCGATCACCAATGACAGCAAAGCTGTCATTAATGGAGTTCACCTTTCCTTCCATTTTTGCTCTCTCTCCATTAATGGTTGTGCAATCACCATTAATACATCATAAACCTACCCTTTAAACTACTCATTTAACCTTATTTAACACACAACTCACCTTGTTTTGGGTTTCTTGGGGTTCCGAATGACCGGAAAAGAGGGTTTCCAAAACCTAGATCTCGGAGCTCCTCTTCGATGCGGATTCGGCGAGAAATTCCTCGGCTCTGGTTCAACAGATCAGGGTCTCTCACAACAATCTCAAACCCTAGGTAACTCAAACCCTTAGGTCTAGCTCCTCTAGCTTAGAATCTCTCCTCTTCTCTCTTGCTAACCCTTCTTCTTCTCTCTCAATGATTTCTTTCACACTTCTTAGCATTAATCTCTAATCTCACAGGGCAAGGTGATGAAGGAGAAGAAGGAATGAAGTCTCTCTTCTCTTGTCTCCCCATCCTTCCTCTATAAGCTACTTCTCTCAAGCAAAATTTCTATTTTGCCCTTGGTGTCTATTCCGGTGTGAAGTATGAACACAGTTGCTTCTGCGCAACGTGTTCCATCTACCCTCTACGCGTCTCAGATCTAGCGAAATTTCACACGTGCTCTCATCTCATCACGGTGCCACATTATTTAAATTAATATAACCTTAAAGCTTTTAAATTAACCTCGGTTTCAACGCACGCGGATCAAAGCGATCGAACACGTGTTCTAATTTTGTTACATTATCCCCCCCTTAGGAATTTTCGTCCTCGAAAATGTCTAAGAGGCGTACGTAGGGATTTTGTAGTTTTAAGACTCACATGCTAAACTAATACAGGAAATTGATCTAAGTGTCATGCATGGTAACTAACAGATTTACGGAGTTTATATATTGCAGGCAGAATAATTAAAGTATGAACCGAATATATGCAATATGCAACCAAACATAACTAGAGAGATACGCGTACATATAAATGGCTAATAACCAATAGTAGATGCAGTAATACTGCGGAGCATCGGATGGGCGGCGTGATCGTCGAGCTGTTGGGGCGCAGGCGGTGAATGATAATCGCGTGGATCCACCTGTGCGGTGAGCGTCGAGCATCGCGTGGGCGTCGTGGCATAGAGTCTTTGCATGACTAGCTCATGCATACCCGCGTGATAGTCCAGACGACGATGCATCTGTCTCTGGAACGCCTCAACGCCATCCAGTCTCACGTGGATGCGGCGATTGCTCTCCACCAACTCGCGAAGCATCGCAGTGACGTCGTCGGAGGAAGACGGTGGGGGAGGGTGGTGCGTGTGAATCGACGGGGTGGAACAGGGGCTGGTCGGACAGATGGCTCTGGCTGGGGTGGTAGGTCCTGTGGTGTCTCGCCCTCTGTGGTCGCGGGCACATCAGGGACTGAACCGTCTGCTACAGTAGGGACTGAACCCTCGGCTACAGCAGGGGGGACGGGCTCAGCCGCGCCCTCTTCCTCCTCAGGAAGACGCTTAACCAACAAGTTGTAGCTCTTTGTCCAGTCTTTCAGGTGAAAGACCCTAGTGTTGTTTTCCAAACGGGGCTCGTGAGGAGCCAAGACGTAGGCCTCGCGTAGGGCAGCATACTGCTCTACGAGCTTGGTGTCGAGGCGTGCAAAGGGGATCTGGTTCTTCGCTCCAGATCGCCTTCGCAGACATCAGGTCATTGGCATTTATGATGCCATCAATGACCAGATCTGCCATAGAGAACCAGCGGTTCTCATAGGCGGAGAATAGTGCCTGTTGCACTACCCCGGTCCGTGAGGACTTGTGCAGGAAAGGGTTGAGGGCACACTTGATGTAGGTATCAAGCATCCACAACCGATCAGGTAGTTGGGCCCTAGAAATGGCTTGGCCCCTACCGTGTTGGCCTTGGGTCATCTTGGTGACCACATCGGCATAGGGTACCTCCTTGACGTAAGGAGGCTCGGGCCCTTGGTCTCAATGCGACGGGCATTGAAGTGCCGCCATGACGTGGAAATGGTTGAATTTATATTCAAGGCCATCGATGGTTGTGACGAGTCGATGGCGACTATCACCCCATTTGAGGTTTTGAAAGAAAAGCCGCTGTCGGCGGTAATGGTCATGGAAGGTAGCGGTAAGGGTTTAAGCCCTAGCTTTGTATGTAACCCTTGGCCCAAGCCATTTCGGGTCGGTCCTCATATAGTGAGGACACAAAAACGTATTCCGGTAGGAAGGTTTTGGAAGCCCACCAGGCGTTGGGGATTTCACGCTCAATAGTGAGCGATGCGGATCTTGAGGAGCAGGCGGGGTAGAGCCGGTGCCATGGGTGGCAGCAGACGGCGAGGATTTGGAATAGAAGGCGATGCAGATGCAGGCGGATGTGGGTACCTTACGTGAAGGATTCTTCGATGCGTGGTCCCATGGTCTAGATTTGGCGAAATGCAAGAAAAAGGAATCGAAAGTTAAGGAAGCGGAAGATTTTTGAATGTGGCGACGCACACTCAAATCGGAGAACGAGCGAAAATGGTTGAGGAAGGCCGAAAATCGAAAACCCTTTGGTCTCTTGCGGTTAGAATGTTGCAAATGACCCTCGGGTTCCCCCTCTTTTATAACTCAACGTCCATTGGTGATCGATCACGGCCTCTTGGTGATCGATCACCAAGGAATCTTTAAGTTCAACTCGATTCATTGATCGATCACCAAGGTGTAGATCGATCACGGAGTCCTTGTAGATCGATCACCCGGTGTAGATCGATCACGTGCCGATAACTTGCATTTCATCCGGTCAATCTCCTTAATTTGATGGTCCGGATTTTAAAACTACTAATTCATACGCCACATAGAGTATTCCAAAAGATAAATTCAAGCATATGCTCACACCAATTTATAATTATGGCAAATTCGGGATGAAATCTTGAGACTTACCTTTTCATCAATTGAGCAGATCGGATCATTCACGGATTTGATTACTCTCTCCCAAGTAACCGGCGTCAGAATGATTCCTCCACTTCACTAGTACCGGTGGAATTAATTTGGTCAGTAGGACTTGATGTCGACGATCCAAAATAGCGATCGGTTCCTCAATCGTCGTCATATCCTCCTGAAGCTCTATCGGTTGGAAATCCAAGGCGTGAGTCGGATCGCGTCACGTAATGGCGCGGCATGGATCGGAATGGAATCGTTATGCATGCTTGCTAATCATGGTAAAGGCGATCCGATATGCTACTTAGCCAACCCGTCAAGTACTTCAAATGGTCCAATGTACCGAGGACTTAGCTTTCCGGCTTCCCAAAGCATGGCGCCCTTGATTGGCAAAATTTTCACAAACACCTTGTCTCCAACCCGAAAACAAGGGTCAATTCCTTTGTAGTTTAATTTTAACCATGGTCATATCATTAATGTAATTGATTATACGAAATTCCACTTGTGTTCGGTGAAGATCGGCATAGCTCTTTTGGCGACTTTGGGCCATCTTCAACCTATCACGTATTACTCTTCTTGTTTTAGTGGTACTATCTATCATTTCGGTCCCAAGACAAGCTTCTCGGATTTCTTCCAGTTCAATGGAGATTTGCATCGACGTCCATATAAGGCTTCATAAGGTGCCATCCCAATGCTCATTGATAGTCATTATTATACGCGAACTTCGATTAGAGGTAAGTGTTGATCCCATGAGCCATGAAAGTCTAACATGCATGCTCAACATATCCTCTATTATCTGGTTCACTCTCTCGGTCTGCCCATCACATGCGAGGATGAAGCCGAAATGAACTCCAATTTCGTACCCATGCCTTCTTGGAACAAATCGCCAAAAGCTGACGTATGGAGGATCTCTATCACACACGATCTTCGACAGTATTCCATGTAATCGAACTATTTCGTTCAAATATAACTCGGCTAGTTTATTGGTCGTGATTGTAGTCCGACACGGTAGAAAGTGTCTTGGATTTCGTCAAAGCGATCAACAATAACCCAAATTGCATTGTTCTTTCTCGTACTCGGTAATCCTAAAATAAAGTCCATCGAGATGGCTTCCCATTTCCACTCGCATCGGCAAGGGTTGTAATAAACTTCTGGGTTCATGGTCTACTTTCACCGCGGACCAAAACACCGAGAAACATACTCCGCCACATCCTTCTTTAATCCTCTCCACCAAAAACTTCGTTTGAGATCTTGGTACATCTTGGTGCTACCCGGATGTATAGCATACGTAGATTTGTGCGCTTCTTCCAAAATTGTGTCTTTTAGATCTTTGGTATCCGGTATGCACGTCCGATCTCGAAATAGCATGGTGCCATCATCCTTAATAGAAACATCAGGCCTTATCCCATTGTTCACATCTCTTCTAATTGTCATAAGCTCGTCGCCGACCATTTGGAGCTTACGATATTATCAAACAATGTGGGCGATCACAATGGTGGCCATCAAAGAACCTGAACCCTTAACATCAATCAACGTATCACATAAGGCCAGGTCTTCCAGTAAATGCCACCTTTGCACTCTGGTGATCAAATGTGCCAACTGAGCTGAAGACTTCCTGCTCAACGCATCCGCCACCACATTGGCTTTTCCAGGGTGATACTGGATGGAACAATCGTAGTCTTTTAAGAACTCCATCCACTGCTACATGTCGCATGTTCAAGTCCTTTGTGTAAACAAGTACTTTAGGCTTTGTGGTCGGTGTAGATGTCAAATGTCTCACCGTATAAGTAGTGCCTCCAAATTTTGAGCAAAGATCACCATTGCTAACTCCAAGTCATGAGTCGGTGTAGTTCTTCTCATGTTCCTTGGGTTGTCAGAGCCATGTCGATAACCTTTTATCCGATTGAGGACACAACCTAACCCACTACATGATGCATCGCTGTAGATGGCAAAACCTCCTCTGCCAGAGGGTATAGCTCGTACTGGTGCCGTAGTTAGCCGCGTCTTCCATTCCTGGAAACTCTTCTCGCATTGTTAGTCAATCAAACTTAGCGTTTTCTTTGTGAGCCGAGTGAGTGGACTCGATAGCTTAGAGAATCCTTCTACAAACCTTTTGTAGTACCACGCCAAACCAAGAAAACTACGAACTTACATCCTTTGTCTTGTTTCCCCAATTCTGCGCCTCGATCTTTGTTGGATCTGAATTATACCTTTTGCGGAGACGATATGGCCTAAGAAACTCACTTGGTTCAACCAAAACTCACACTTTCCGAGCTTTGCGTACAATTTGTGTTCTCTAAGGGTCCGCAAAACCACATGTAGATGTTCTTCGTGCTCCTCCTTTGTCTTGGAATAGACAAGAATGTCGTCTACGAAAACAACCACCGACTTGTCCAAGTGTGGTTTAAATATACGGTTCATCAGGTCCATAAATGATGCGGGTGCGTTCGTCAATCCAAATGGCATAACTAAGAACTCATAGTGCCCATATCTGGTTCTGAACGCCGTCTTCTCCACATCTTCAGCCTTGACCCGTAATTGATGGTAACCTGATCTCAAGTCAATCTTCGTAAAGAACCTCGCTCCTTGCAATTGATCAAATAGATCATCGATCCTAGGAAGCGGGTAACGATTCTTAATCGTCAGCTTATTCAACTGCCGATAATCAATGCATAAGCGCATTGAGCCGTCTTTCTTTCGGACAAACAACACCGGTGCTCCCCAAGGAGACACACTTGGCCGAATAAATCCCTTGTCAAGCAGTTCTTGCAGTTGTTCCTTCAACTCTTGCAATTCTGTTGGAGCCATCCGATACGGAGCCTTAGATACTGGTTCTGTGCCTGGAGCTAAATTAATTGCAAACTCAACCTCTCTAACTGGTGGTAATCCAGGCAATTCTTCCGGAAATACATCGGGATACTCACACGACGGGAATATCGGATAGCACATTTGTTTCTTCCCGTTGTTCTTGTAGAAAAGCCACATATCCGCTGCAACCATTCTTCATCATCTTTTCCGCCCGAATCGCGGATATCAACGGAGCCACCTTAGATTTTTCCCCAAGGAATCTAAATGATCGTCGCTTAGGTGGACGAAAAACCACTATCTTTCGAAGGCAATCCACACTTGCGCGGTACGCGGATAGCCAGTCCATTCCCATAATGACGTCAAATCCTTTCATATCCAATGTAATCAAATCACTGTGTTTCGTGTTCTTCCACTGCCACTATCACTGACTTGCACACGGTGAGTGCGTTCACAGTATTACCCGTGGGAACTGACACCGTCAAAATAAAGTCTAACTGTTCTGGAGTGGCACCCAATTTCTTAGTAAATTGAGGTCGGATGAAAGAGTGCGTAGAGCCTGGATCTATCAAGGCTCGTGCTCTGTGAAAGCAAATGTCGCAACTCCTATACAATTTCAGTTCACCTATACGCCAATTTCAATGTTATCTCAACGTCTTAACTATGCATGCATACATATACTATTTACATCATAATTACTCAACAATTTCTATATTTTTCAAAATTCTTAATTCGTTATATCACTAAACCACATTCATTGAATCTCAAATCATACCTTGGATGACATCGTTCGATGTCAGAGCATCGGTCGCGGTGACGGCATAAGCTCGACCGTGGACTATTGGTCGAGATGATCTCTGTGTTGATACCGATCCTGTGCGCTCCTTACTCTCCTCAGGGCAATTCCTAACCAAGGGGCCCATCTTGCCACACCTGAAACATGCCCCAGATCTCTCCTACAATCCTCTCTTGTGTTGTTTCCACACTTTGCACAAACCACGGCGGAGTAAAGGATGAGATCCTTGAAGGTCCACTGTCACCGAGGCCCTGCCGGAAGATCCACCGGTCCGAATGATCTAGAAGAAGTAGGTCTGCCGCCCTGGTAGGAACTAGGACCAAGATATCGTGGATCGAGAGTGTGTAGGGTATCTCGAGGTCTAGCAAACCTAGCCCTCTTGTTTTGTTCCGTGTCCCGAGATTGCCCTTGAAATGGTCTCTCTCTCTCCTTGTCCCTCCAAGAAAATTGTTTTGGTTCTCCTCTTCACTATGAGAGCCTTGGCCATGACTCCCTCACGTCTCCATTTCCCACATGGCGGCGTCCTTTGTAGATTCTGTCTAAGGCCAAGTTGAAACTTTCTCGGCCCTCATCAACTCTGTGGCTACATCTTTGAGGAGCAAACCTAGCCAACTGTCACAAATTCTGCTCCATAGTCTCTCACCGACATGGCGCCTTGTCTCAATTCTATAAACTTCACTTCCCACCGATGCCTCACAATTTTCGAAGTATTTGTGGTAAAACACCTCGTGAACTCCTCCCATGTCCAAGGAGTGTGAGGGGATTCTCTTTAATCGATTTTGTGACACCGACTTCCACCATGGTCCGTCACCATCAAGTTTGAAAGTGGCCCAACGACTTTCTCTCTACATTGTAGCACCTCAAGAGCTTTTCCATCTCTTCAATCCATCCTTCCGCTTCAATGGGATCCGTTTGACCGAGAAGTTAGGAGGTCTCATTCTCTAAACTCAAAACCCACTAGGTCGATGGGGTGGTCTAGGCACTGTTGAGCCAAGCCTTGTTGTTTGTTGAGCGACGTTGGTAGCTAATGCTTCCAACACCTCCATCCTCTCCTCATTTCTTCTTCTTCCTCCTCTTGGTCCCACCGAACCACATTTGGTTCGAGAGAAACTCTAAGCCCCAGCGTGACCTCTGGCACATCCCTCGGGGAATCTCTCTCATCTGCTCTACCTCCACTATGCCCTCCTCGAACTTAGGGCCCATCTTTGATACATCATTGTAAAAACAACAACATTGATCAGTACATAGATTGTGAAAACAATCCTTTCTAAACCCGTAGTTCAACCTACAGTCTAGGCTCTGATACCAACTGTAACAGCCCGGATTTCCGTTTCCAGAAACCCGTACCGTTAGGATCATACTCTGGATGATCCCGGATCGATCACACGTATCCGCGCATATAGCGGAAGCTAGGTGGACACATCCGAGCAGCTGTAGTCGGAGTCAACCAATTTCTACACTAAATACACGTCAACAATATTTAAATGTAAGGAAGAACATACACATTCCCAAAAAGGAACCAGGAAGAACCATCGGTGATGGACGTACATCACCCAAACAATGGTTCCCGATAGTGGTTCCGAAATGGAATGTGGACTAACATAAAATAAATAAATGTAGAACTACATATGTTTATACAAAGGTGGCCACCAGGCACACAGTAATCCAAAAGATCAAAAGTACAAAATGTCGGGCATCAATACCCAGGCTAAGGATAGAACTCGTCCGCCTGAACGTCCGTCTCCTCGTCCTCTGCCTCGGCCTCGGGATCCGGCTGATAATCCGGATCGCTCTCAGTACCGGGCACTGCAGCCTCAGAACCTAAAAGATTTCAGAAAGCAGGGTGAGCTACATCCTAGCTCAGTAGAAGAATTTCAATTAATTTACATCTAAATTATTAAACATGATTGCAGAACATATCTTAGATCGACAAGTGAAAGCAGATATAGATTGATGCTCAAACATGCAGGAAATCAGAATGCATAACTGGCAAAAGTAAACTGAACTCCGGAATTAGCAAGATGCTGTGCTTATTAGATTTAAATGACTTAAATCATACATATCTCTAACTTAAGTAACTCCGTGTATATATATCACGTGGTAGCCGATTTGCCGATAGGAAACCCCAACCAATCGTCGTTCAATGAACAATTTTCAGGAATGCAATAATGCCCCACACATGGAGTGCATATTTTGCCGAGGATTTTCAAGCAACTGCACATTGTGCAAGAAACGGATATACCGCCGAGTCGGTGGGGATCGTCTGAATATTAAACCTCAAATCAAATACATACTTATTACCTCATGAATCAGATTATCAGAGCATATGCAAAGAACGAAGCGAGATATCGAATCGGAATCGAGTTTAATGCATATGCAGGCATGCTTTCGAAAATCAGAGATAGAATATAATGTTAAGATATCATGCAATTAAATTTAGATACACTTTAAGTTGAATTTTCCCCTACCTCAGATCAGTTTATCTTCTAAGCAAATCCAAAGCTTTTTCGACGTGTCAGGGTTTATCCTATACCATATGCACAGTACATTAAGTGTTAGGAATGTCGGAGAACTACCCGGCACAATATCCGGGGTGTCTACTTCATGAAGTCAAGACAGTAAAAGCGGTGAGTGATCGATCACCACCGTAGATCGATCACCACTTTGTAGATCGATCACTGACTTTGTAGATCGATCACCACTTTGTAGATCGATCACGGCCTTTAGATCGATCACCGGCCTTTGTAGATCGATCACCAGCCTTTGTAGATCGATCACCAGCCTGGTGATCGATCACCACAGTAAGCTTCAAAACTCCTCTCTCTGTCCACATAAATTTTTATACAAATTGATCGATCACCACCTTGGTGATCGATCACCAACACCTTTGTAGATCGATCACCACCTTGGTGATCGATCACCAACCCACTGTAGATCGATCACCACCTTGGTGATCGATCACCACCTCGGGCCTCAACTTCAACTCTCTCCTATAAACTTATACAAATTGATCGATCACCACCTTGGTGATCGATCACCAACCCACTGTAGATCGATCACCACCTTGGTGATCGATCACCAATGACAGCAAAGCTGTCATTAATGGAGTTCACCTTTCCTTCCATTTTTGCTCTCTCTCCATTAATGGTTGTGCAATCACCATTAATACATCATAAACCTACCCTTTAAACTACTCATTTAACCTTATTTAACACACACAACTCACCTTGTTCGTGGGTTTCTTGGGGTTAAGCAATGACCAAAAGAGGGTTTCCAAAACCTAGATCTCGGAGCTCCTCTTCGATGCGGATTCATGAGAAATTCCTCGGCTCGTTCAACGGTCAGGGTCTCTCACAACAATCTCAAACCCTAGGTAACTCAAACCCTTAGGTCTAGCTCCTCTAGCTTAGAATCTCTCCTCTTCTCTCTTGCTAACCCTTCTTCTTCTCTCTCTCAATGATTTCTTTCACACTTCTTAGCATTAATCTCTAATCTATGGAGCACACAGGGCAAGGTGATGAAGGAGAAGAAGGAATGAAGTCTCTCTTCTCTTGTCTCCCCATCCTTCCTCTATAAGCTACTTCTCTCAAGCAAAATTTCTATTTTGCCCTTGGTGTCTATTCCGGTGTGAAGTATGAACACAGTTGCTTCTGCGCAACGTGTTCCATCTACCCTCTACGCGTCTCAGATCTAAACGAAATTTCACACGTGCTCTCATCTCATCACGGTGCCACATTATTTAAATTAATATAACCTTAAAGTTTTTAAATTAACCTCGGTTTCCGCGCCGGGCACGCGGATCAAAGCAGTCAGGCACGTGTTCTAATTTTCGGGGTCGTTACATTATCTAGCTCAATTACTAATGGGGCAGGGCAAGTCCAGCTCATTTATGAAGCGGGCCACCTTACCATAGGCTATTGCCAGCACATGGCCGGCTGGATCAGATCGGATGTGCGTTGACCCGACAATTTCTATATAAAAAATTTCACTTGATCGATTCAGGCTGGGTTTAAACGAGTCATGTTTACTTGGGCTTTTGGAGTTAGCCAAACCCGACTCGGCCTTACTAATCGGGTCGGACCGGGCTCAAGCTCGGACCATGGAGACCCCAAGTTTTTGAGTTGTTTCTGATGTAGATGGTGGCAAGGATCAAAATTTTGGCCGAAATTTTGATATTGGGTATGACCGAAACCGAAATCCTAAAATTTGGCTGAAATTTCAGCCGAAATTTTAATCCCAATACATTTTGGACCGAAATTTCGGTCATTTTAGCCGAAATTTTGATCCTTGGGTGGTTGTCTCCCTTCTTTTATTTTCTTTCAGGAGCTTATCGTCGAACAGAGTCCTTAGAAAACTTGAGTCGCTGTGGTCGTTGTGGTCGTTGTGTCAATTAAAGATCTTAAGAGGAGGGTCAAAAGTAAATTGATGGGAGTGTGCTGGAAGTCAAGGTTACCTATTGATTACGTATCTCCTCTCCTCCCCTCATTTAAACACCTAAGAGAGTGTTTAAATGATCATAATGGACCCAAAAATCACATGTTTTGGCGGGTTTAAATCATCTAATATTAACAATTATTTTTATTTTTAATGGTTGATATTAAAGTTAGTCAATCGGATGATGAACACCCACTTATAAATATATTTTTTGATTAAATATGCTTTAATAATGGATTGCCACTTGAATAATTTAAAATTGATTACAAATGTGTGTCACATGACCGTATAATAAATCACACTTTAGGGGTGTAACATGAACGGCTCTAATTTAATAGTGTAAGATAATTTAAGTGTTTAAATGTGGGTGGGGTATGTATTGGTGAAGGTGTAAGGTATTCTGACATAGCTTTTTGAATACCTCTCTTCCGCACACCTAATTATTTAAAGCACCCACTTAATGAAAACATGCTATCACCCACCTCGCACAGTAAGCCGTCGTAGTAGGCAGCATAGCCTATCTAATGAAGGGAGCGATTACTTGCAAACGAGATTTGTGTCTTAGTTTACAATGAAAAACGTGTTTTCAGGACAGGAGTAAAACCCTCCACACGAGATTTCTATCATGACACATGATTTTAAAGAAACACTTCATTATATTTGAGATTTGTGCAATATAAAACACCAACTAAGCTGTCTTATTTGAAGATCATGATGCAAAGAACTTTGAGACCAAAAATTGATACGAAAAGCAATCTCTATCATCTAATTCAAATAATTGAGAGGACATCAATTGATTCACTGGTTGCAAATAACAGGATAGAGTTCATGTTTCATCCCAATTTTTGGCTTCAAATATCTTCAAACTACAATCTTCAAATAAGATGTTTCGATGGTATTCCATGTGGCAAAAATTTCCAAAATAACGAAGTCTGTTTTTTAATCACATATGCCACGGTTCTAATCACATATGCAAGTTTTAAACTTTGGCATACTGTCAAAAAATAAAAAAAAAAAGTTTTAACCTTTGGCCTGAAGTGATATAAGACCCAAAAGTACTAAGTCTTTCTTTTCAAATATGTGCAACGAAACAAATTTCATGTACAATTAGTCACTCCTTTTAAACTCTTACGAGAGTTAATCTATGGGCACACACATTCTCTAAAAGGGCCCGTGTCTCAAACCCCTTGAAAACTATTAATTGTTGCAGATTAGATGATGGAGAACGTATTTCACGGTTTCACCCCGATCTTTTACACAATAGATCTTGAGATCATATACCTCACATATTAGACTTCGTTATTTTAGTGGCATTTGTTGTTAAGACAATTTTTGGTAGCCGCAAGACTAATAGCGGCAATTTTTGGTAGCGACGGGACTAATAGCAGCAATTTTTTTAGACGGGACTAATAGCAGCAGTTTTTTGTTAAAAAAACTGCCGCTATTAGTCGCAATTTTTGTAGTGCCCGCAAAAAAATGGCCTTTGAATCATATGACACACGTCACACTCAAACGTGAATTTAGCGCCAATTTTTAACACGGGTAAAGCACAAGGTATCAAAATCGGTATTGGTCTCAGGTATTGGTTTATGCAAGGCCAATATGACTCGACCGATACTGATATGTATCGGTATCGGCCGACACGTATTGACTGAGGCGTATCGGCCGATACCGATACGTACCGGATATCCGATATGGTATCGGATACCTGGTATGAGATCACGATATGTATCGAACCGATACGCATCGGTTTGGCCGAAAACCGATACATATTGGTATTAGTAGATTTTTGATACCTTGGTAAAGCATATCGTCTGATTTAACAGGGCAAAGCATATCATCAACTTCATCTAAAAAGTAGGATGGTGACGCCTTTTTACTTTGACCTAAAGTGAAGGGTAATGGTATTTGCAACTGAAGATTTGATCTCAAGATCTAGTGTGTATGATTGGGATGAAAAATGATCTCCACCGTCCAATTTTAACGGTGGAAATCCCATGGCTAGAGAGACCGAAACTTCAGCTACAAATACCTATCCTAAAGAAAAAGAATTCCTTATTCTTTTTCTAATTAAAAAGAATAAAAAATTCCATATAAAAAAAATAAAAAAATAAGAAGAAAAAGAAAAAGTATCCTTTATAAAAAGAGAAGAAGGCATTAGTCAAGAGAGACACTGATTGAGCGATAGCTCAACTGGTATCCTCTTCCCTCGTGGAAGCAATAGGTCATGAGTTATAATCCCCACGCTTGCTCCTGCCCTTTGTGCGGGTTTCCTCCCAGTGTGTTGCGACAAAAACGGATCCTTTCTGCGTACAAGTTTGCGTGGGCACTACATCTGGGCTGAAAAAGAGAGAGAGAGTCTTTCAAATTAAAAGTGTAACGCTACCACTATTTTCACCCGTTTAGTAGTAAGTACTACAAAAAGTTTTTCCATGGACGAAATCCATTGACTGATTTGAATTAGAAGATGGAAATTTTTTTATTCCAATCTTCCTCACAATATATCTTAAGATTATGGCTAGCCGATCAGATGGTCAGATGTTGATTTCACATGGAAAACGTCCCTGAAAGTGTAGGTCAACTCTTTTACCCATGACCTAAGTCACCTTTGAGGATGTGTGCTATATGTAATACGTATGAGCATTTGATAGTTGCGATAAACTTAAAAAGGCCCTGTGCCTTTTTTATCACCTGATAGTCGGGTGGTACTAATTATAACCCAACAGTGCCCCAGCATTCTTTGAACGGGCATCCAAGCAGCTTGCACAGGTGATTGGAAAGGTGTACTGTCTTTTTTACCCTTAATATAAATATACCCTTAATACAGATTAAATTACAGTTATGTCCTAAATGAATTTTTGTCCGTTTCCTTTCTTTCTGTCCCTCTCTTTCTCTTTCTTCTTTGTCTAGGTTGAACGATCCTCCACTTTCTCTCTCCTCTGGTTTTCATCTCTGTTGCAGATCTTTGAGCACAAGAAGAAGAAGAACATAGCAGATATATAGAGAAAAAGAAAGGTACGGTCTCTTTATCCTTCCTATTACATCTTTAATTTTTTTTATCTATGTAAGTCTTTCATATCCATCTCTATTTTGTTCCAGGTTCTACTTCTATTGCTCCTTTTTTTTTCAACTGCTTTGGTTATTAAGCTGTTCGAATGTTCATATATTGATCATTTTAGTATCTTGGTTTTGGCGGTTTTATTCTCTGAAATCGTTCATCAGCTGGTTTGTGTTTCTTCTCACAGCGCAAGTGTCGGAGAAGAAGACCCCTCGTCGACTACTCTTCCATGTTGACGTCCTATTTGTGAGTCTCTCTCCATTAATCAACTGATTAAAGTTAAGATCTCATTCATCTTTTGATTAAAGCTACTTGCGTGTGATTTAGGGTTTCTGGAGAAGCAGATCCCATCGTTTGACGAAGCATCTCTCTCCATCAACTGGTTGATTAAAGTAAAAATCTCATTCATCGGCTGATTAAAGGTACCTGCGTGCGATTTAGGGTTTTTGGAGAAGAAGACCCCATCCTTTGTTCCATTTGATGGTTTCACTATGATGCACATGACTGCCACCGTTTGAAGTGGAATTTGTTGAGATCTGGGCAAGTTGAGAGTTTTTAAGGTGAGGGCCCCCTTTTCCCATTTCTTTGTTTCTATTGTTCCTGCTTTGAAAAACGGCTTCCGTCCCTATAATCTCTATCTTATGATCCTTTAAATTTCTGCTTCGATTATGGTAGCATAGTAGTAAGAGTTGCGCGTTTCTCTGCCAGAACTTTTGGTGTCCACCCGCTGGCATCTGGATTATTTATGTCAGCTCCTCCTTCTAGCAAAATTTTTACCATTTCAAGATACCTTCCTGAAACTGACCCATCATTATTAACAAAAGCAATTGAATTACATATAAATCCCAACCATTATATTGATCTTTCTAGAAATTGGTTGCAAAATTTTTATTTTATAGTATCCAAATCCTCTTTATCGAATTCGATTACTCAAATTAATTATTAAATGCTTTGATAGAATCTAAGAAAACTGACATCCATTTATCACAGATTTCTAGTTATTGACTGTTTTATCTACAGTTATATGGCACATTAATCTAAAATCATTAAACACAGTTCTATGGCACTGTAAGTTTGTCTCCCTGCGGTTCTTAAAATATAATCTTGGATAGATATAGATGATTCATGGTTCTGCTATTGATTATAGACATTAGATTTATTTACCATTTTTTGTTTGAGTTTGTGTGGAGTACGTAATCTTCAAATTACATATATCTGAGAAAATATTGCATTTATGTTGTAATTAGGCAATGAAGCCTTTATTTTTGTGTTTTCTTAATTTTGTTTTGTTTTCTCTCTGTTTATGAGATTTGAAATGATATATCCATTAAGTCTATATATTTTATTGCTTTGATGTTAGAATCATGGCTTGCCAAAGAGGAAAAAGTGAAAGCATATTTTTATGATTTTCTCGATTTTCTATGGAAATCCTATTATTCATAGAAAATCATGAATAATCTTATTTTTCTTAAACTTTTTTCAAAATATAACATTTTAAAACTTTTCTTCAGTCTTATTTTTCTAAATAACTCTAAATTCTAAGTACATCGGATAATTTTCGGATGAGCTAATATTAGACGATGGTATTGGACTTGCTCCTGTCAAGTCGCCGCTTCTAGAGTTTCTTCGATCACATTGCCCTTAATAGGATATCCTTTTCTGGTCCAAAATCCAAGTTGTACCTCCCCAATCAAATGAGGCACATCAGAAAAAATATCTTATTTCCGCCTAAAATATTATATTTTTAACTTCTTTTTCTTTATGAAATTTTTTATGTTTGACAAGCCCAACTTAGATAAGCAAGGATAGATTCTTGCCTAAAATCAGGTTATGATGGGGATTTGCTGGGCTTGTAGCCCAATGGAAGGTTGGGAGAACAAACTCCCAATAAGAAAATCAGTGGGTTATGCCATCTGGGGAAGCAGTGGGTTATACCCCATCTAGAGCAGGTTTCAGATCTACAACCTACACTGTAATTGTTATGATATGAATTTTATGTCTTTGATACATTTAAAATATATGTATGTGTTTAATATCGTATTCACCGCATGCCTTGACTTTTCAAAACGTTTTATCTAAAACTACATATTTTAGTTTTTCAAGCTCTTATATTTATTTTTGTTATTAATGAACACAAGTTATGTGGTAGCCTACTGGTTAAAGGCTTTAAGTTCTAGATAAGAGGTCTAAGGATCAAACCTTACTATGGGTGTTCTACACCTCTATTTTGGACTTTGAGATAAAAGCCTATACACTCTTCCTTGTTGTGTTACCTTAACACTGGATAATCCCCAAAATATAATAAATAAGTGTCTACGAGAACCCTAAATTATAAACTCATTTAGAGTTCTTCTTAAGAATAGAGTCGTCAGAGGCCCTAGAGACCTTACAGAAGAAATTCTAGATCTATCTTCCTAGAACCCTTCTTTTGAAAGTGCGGCGAGACGTTGACATATATTCTCAAGCGGCTTTCACCTCCTTCTAGAATCATTATCATTGTTAGGACCTTAATCTAATCGTGGTGGTACGATCGATCTAGGTATAGAGAAATTATGTTTTCCATTGAACTTAAAATATTAATTTTTAAATAGATATTTGTATAAATTAGTGAGTTTATTTCATGAATAATAAATGGATGATTAAATGGATGCATGCTATGATTGGTGATCCTTAATGGTGATAATTTTAATTAAGAAGAAGACGGATGAAATCCCACCATTTGATTTGATGTATTTTGATATATGGCCACAGAATTATGTCAATCGATTGATGATTGGATGTCAATCGATTGAAGATGAATATTAAAGCAGGTACTGATAAATGAGTTTATTTTTAGAAAAATACACAGAATTATGTCAATCGATTGACGATTGGATATCAATCGATTGGGGATTAAATGATATTGCTTTGAAAGAAAATGCACAGAATTATGTCAATCAATTGATTCAGAGGAGTCAATCGATTGAGCTTGACAGACATTAATAAAAGATATTATTTAAAAAAAATACAGGGATTTGATTCAATCGATTGATTATGAGAAATCAATCGATTGAGCCTGGAACAGAGGCAGATAAACAATATTCATTTGGAAATGCATGGATGTGAGTCAATCGATTGATTCTGGGAAATCAATCGATTGAGCCTTATGTATTATGATATGCACAGAATTATGTCAATCGATTGACGATTGGATGTCAATCGATTGAGCCTGAACCTGAAATCGATGGATGGTGTTGCGTAGCTAAGTTCTATATTCAAGTTCTTCTCACAACAGTGTCATTAAATGTCAATGTTTATGCACTATGATTGTATGATATGTACTGTAATATTTATGCACAATGATTGTGTACACTTTAATATTTATGTACCATGATTAAAAGTACTTAAATGCTTATGTATTATGATATCACTCTTATGCACTTTACATGTTTCATGATGATCTATATAATACACAATCAAGACACGTAAAATACGATGAAATGTCAAGCCATGATCAACGAATATTAGACCCAACATCTTGTACCCGATGGAGTCTAAGAAGGTATTAGACCCAACATTTGATGCTTGATAGAGTCTAACTAAACACGATTAACGAGTATTAGACCCAACATCTTGTACATGATGGAGTCTAAGAAGGTATTAGACCCAACATCTTGTGTAAGATGGAGTCTAGCTGAACAAGAGTATGATGAGCATGATTCAGCCCAACGTCTTGAGCGGGACGGAGTTTGACATGCAATAAATGACATGATTCATTAGACCCAACGTCTTGAGCATGACGGAGTCTAACTAAACAAGTGATAAGCATGATTAAGACCCAACGTCTTGAGCGGGACGGAGTCTAACGTGCATTAAATGACAAGAAAGATAAAATTAAAAGATATGATGTATTCATGTAATATTGATATATATATATATATATATATATATATATATGTTTACGTTCAGTTCATTTCAGTTTAGTGAGATTATATATACCACATGCACACATACATGAAATATATCAAAATATTTATATGGCTATGACTGATATTTTATGTTTCAATGGATTGCATGTCTGGTCCATACAAGTGTAAACTTACACCCCTTGTTGATGTGGGTGACCAGATGAGACAGGTGTCGTCGAGGACAATGTATGGGTCTATGGCGATGAGACGGCACGTGGTGCTCAGGAAACTGAACTGAATGACGATGATGGATTCATGGACTAATTAGCTATTTTCCTTTCTAGTTATTAGTGGTTTTAAATAAATGAAACATTGATCAGTGAGTATTTTATCAAAACTGTTTAAGCTTTAATCATGTTGGACTTTTTATTGGAATAAGAATATTATCATGAGTTTTATTTAGATTAATTAATGTTTTAAAGAAATTTTATCTTCCGCTGTTTAAGGTGCTTTTATTACCAGTTGAGAGTGAGAGAGTCTGATATAGCTAAAACGACATTCAATACAAGGTATGGACAATTTGAATTTTCAGTAATGCCTTTCGGATTGACTAATGCCCCTGCAATCTTTATAGACTTGATGAACCGTATTTTCAAGCCCTACTTGGATCAGTTTGTGGTAGTTTTCGTGGATGACATCCTGATATACTCTAAGTTCGAAGAAGAGCACGCCGAGCACTTAAGGATCGTCTTACAAACCCTATTGGACCACCAGTTGTATGCTAAGACGAGTAAATGCAAATTCTGGATGCGTGAAGTGGCATTTTTGGGCCATAGAATTTCTGAGGCAGGGATTACTGTTGATCCTACAAAAAATTAAAGCCATTGTGAATTGGGCGAGTCCCAAAAGTATTACTGAAGTACGAAGTTTCCTTGGCTTAGCTGGTTACTATAGAAGGTTCGTGGAAGGTTTTTCAAAGATCTCAGGACCTCTTATCGGGCTGACCAAGAAGAATGTGAAATTCATTTGGACCGATGAGTGCGAGAAGAGCTTTCTCGAGTTGAAGAAAAGATTGACTACTGCTCCCATTCTAGTGATACCTTCTGGCAGTGGTGGCTTTACCGTTAATACCGATGCGTCGTATAAAGGACTAGGTGGTGTCCTGATACAGAATGAGTGAGTTATAGCTTACGGATCCAGGCAGCTAAAGAAACATGAAAAGAATTACCCTACGCATGATCTAGAATTGGCCGCTATCATATTCGCGCTGAGGATCTGGAGACACTACCTGTATGGAGAGAAATTCATCATCTCCACGGATCATCAAAGTATTAAATACCTTTTTACGCAGAAAGACTTGAATATGAGGCAGAGAAGATGGTTGGAATTCCTGATCGATTATAATTGCGAGATCAAGTATCATCTGGGGAAGGCTAATGTTGTTGCCGATGCCCTCAGCAGATTTGTTCCAGAACGGGTGATTCGACCAAGAGCATTGCTGTCGCACATTGTTATCACCTCTTCATTACTTGATCGAATCAAGGGACTACAACTTGAAGATCCTACCCTTTTGAAATTAAAGGACAGTGCAAATCTGAGATTACTGTAAGAGATGATGGGATGATGTTGTTTCAGGGATGCTACTGTGTACCTGATAATATAGAATTGAAACGGGAGATCTTGGACGAAGCCCATAAGTCTAAATTTTTTATTCACCCTGGAAACAATAAGATGTATAAAGGATTGAAGAAAAATTATTGGTGGAACGATATGAAGAGAGAGATCGCTGACTATGTGGCAAGGTGTCTCACATGCCAGCAAGTTAAAGCTGAACACTAAAAATCACCTGGGTTACTTCAGCCACTACCAATTCCAGGTTGGAAATGGGAGAGTATTGGTATGGATTTCATCACCGGGTTGCCGAGAACCCTAAAGAGGAATGACGCTATTTGGGTTGTGGTCGATAGATTGACTAAATCGGCTCATTTTATTTCATACCGCATGACCTATTCAGCTTCTCAGTTGGCGGATATTTACATTCGTGAGATTTTCAGATTACATGGTGTGCTTGCTGATATCGTATCTGATAGAGACCCATGCTTCACGTTAAGATTTTGGCAGAAATTTCAAGATGGGATGGGATCTAAGTTAAAATTTAGCTCCGCTTTTCATCCTCAGACGGATGGGCAGATTGAAAGATTGAATCAAGTGTTAGAGGACATGCTTCACGCTTGTGTAATAACCCGAAAAAAATCACGTCAAACGAGGACCTCGGGATCCGTGCCCGTTTGGTCTTAGGTTTGACCATGAGATAGTTCACCGATGAACTTAAGATGAGATGAGCGGATGTGATGTGTGAACCAGTGTAGAAGAGTGGAGAGATGGAGAGGTGTGTAGAGTGACATACACCGATGTGTGTGTATGTGCTCCACACCGAGAAAAGAGATAAGATAAAAGGGTTGAAAACCCTAGTTTTCATATTTTGGTTGTTGAGAGGAGTAAAGAAGAGAGAGAGAGAGAGAGAGGAGTAAAGGAGCTAGTGAGGAGTTATTGCAAGTTGTTGGAAGAGGATTTCTTGCGATCAAAGCGCCGGATTCGACGCGGGGGATCTGTTCAGACAAAAGCTGGAAACCCTAACCTTCCAACCCTACATCTAAATCAAATTGAGGTTGATTTAAGGTGAGATTCTTGTAAATAAATGGTGTAGATTTATAGAATAAATTATGGTTAAAATGGGTGGAAATTGTAGGAATATTGCTTAGAAAATAGCGAGAAAAGATTGGGAAGAACGACCAAAGAATTTGAACTGGATTTCGACTAATCGAAATTGGGATTCATTAATCAAATTCCCAAGAAGTTGAAAAGTCGAGATAACCACGAATTCGACTAATCGAATTGAAATTGATTAGTCGACTTTGAATTTCGACTAGTCGAGTTGGGTGTCGACTAGTCATTTGAGAGCCTCCAGTGAGGAGTAAAAATGGGTTAAGAAAAATCGACCAGTCGAAATTGGATTTCGACTAGTCGAGTAAGGATTTCGACTAGTCGAATTGGACTCGATTAGTCGATTTTGTATGTTCAATTAATTAAGGGAAAAATTAGACATTTAGAACAGGGGATTTCGACTAATCGATTTTGAGAATCGATTAATCGAAATTGGACCTCGACTAATCGATTTTGAGAATCGACTAGTCGAGTTGGATTTCGACTAGTCGAACCAGGAGCTCGACTAGTCGACTGACTTAGTTTGATTCTTACTTCAAGACTCTAGGGGGGTCTTGAGACTTATTCATTACATCTTTTGTGATGTTTCGAATGTGGTTAATGGTATCATAGGTAATGCGTGTGGAAGTGGGCACAAGGAGCCGAGTGGGACCTTGATGCATTGAATCGATAGAGACCTAAGGTAGGAAACACCTTGAACATGTACTTTATTTTACAAGAGCATGTATGTAGTGATATAGATTTCCATTTAAATATTTTCACTGCTTAAAGAATTGTGAAAAGTGTGGGTGTGTGTGACATTCATAAGAGTAAACTATTGAGCCATCCCCAGGGGATGAAGAAGTAAAGAGATAAGAGCATCGTGTGATGGTAAATGGATACATCCTGTGGATGTATCCAAGGATTGAATCATGTTTGATAGGGCCTAACTGATATAAGATAGCACACTTACACGGTGAATAACTATATGTAAGGCACCGATATTTTTGTTATTTGAGGTTTGATAGGTTACCCCACCGACGTGGCGGGATATCCACGACTGACACGGCAGGATATCCGTGACCGATACGGCGGCGAAACCGTAGGCCAGTGCGGAGGCTTATCCGTACATAGTAAGCACACCCCAGGGGTGTTGATTGGGACAAGTGAAACCCCGCCACCAATCCCCAGGGGAAAGGGGCTTGGGTACTATATGGTATTCCTGTGGAATACATTAAAACTGCTTCATATAGATGACGATGAAGGGTATCTCATCGGGCTCGATGCTATATTGCTCGGGATTACTTAAGTTGAAAGTTTAAGTTTTGCTTTAGGCCTTTTCAAAGATTATTCATGAGTAAATGAAAACATAAGTAGTCAACAGTAAAACGAATGCTTTCAAACCGTTTCATTAACAATTGCATAGATACATCATGCATGGCATATCATAGAATATATGTGAGTTATAATTTATATGTTCAACAGTGTTTGTTCCCTATTGAGCTAGGATGTAGCTCACCCTATAGACTATACGTCGCAGGTCCACTACTAGCAGCCATCAGCTTCAGGAGACGCCGATCCTGTAGACCTGACGGTTGCTGACGAGTTGGAGCCACCTCCAGAGGACTTCTTCTAGAGGACTCCGCTGTGCCACTTTGAGGGATTTTTACAGAGAGTTTTGTACGGCTTGGTATGTCAAGCCTTGATTTTGCGAAAAACCATGTATATAAGGTTTTGGATTATTCTTTTGGGACGAACCATCCGTGATGATTTCTATCATCGATGGTTCGGATCGGTTCTCCTTTCATGCAGAGGCATGAGGGTAGAACTGTCTTTTGAGAAGTATTCTTATGTAGATTTAAATTCCGCAAGTTGTTCTTATTTATTTTATGCTTGATATACCAGTGTTCCGTGCATAGTTGAAGGGCACGGTCAAGATGATCGTGCTGATGGCACGGGTTTCGGGGTGCCGAAATCCGGGCTGTCACAGCTTGTGTACTGGACTTTGGAGGCAATTAGGATGAGCATCTAGCTCTTGCAGAGTTCGTGTATAATAATAGTTACCAGTCCACTATACAGATGGCCCGTATGAATCCTTATATGGGAGAAGTTGTAGAACTCCTCTGAGTTGGGATGGGGTTGGTGTGAGAAGTTTGCTAGGACCTCAAATTGTTGAAGACACGTCCAAATAAGTTCAGTTGATTCAAGAACGAATGCGGACCGCGTAGAGCAAACAGAAGAGTTACACTGATTTGAAGCGTAGGAATTGGGATCTGATTAAAGGGGATAAAGTCTTTGTGAAAATCTCTCCTATGAAGGGAGTAATGAGATTCGGGCTGAAAGGAAAACTTAGTCCGAGATTCGTGGGACCGTTCGAAGTCTTGAAGATATCAGAGAAACGGCATATCGAGTCAAGCTACCACCAAAGTTTACCGATGTGCACAACGTTTTTCACATATCCATGTTAAAGAAATATGTGGCAGACCCTACTCACGTTATCGATTGGGAACCCTTGAAGGTTTTTAGGGATACGTCTGTTGTGGAGGTGCCTGTTCAGATTGTTGACGGAAAAGAGCCGACCCTGAGGAATAAAGTTATACCGCTGGTCTTTGTGATTTGGCAGCACCACTCTCGCGAGAAAACTACTTGGGAGCGCGAGGATGTTATTAGGAGGGACTACCCCCATCTCTTCTAATAAGGTATGACTCAATTTTGGGGACGAAATTTTTATAAGTAGGGAAGAATGTTATGATCTGAATTTTATGTCTTTGATACACCTAAAATATATGTATGTGTTTAATATCGTATTCACCACATGCCTTGACTTTTCAAAACGTTTTATATAAAAACACATGTTTTAGTTTTTCAAGCTCTCATATTTATTTTTTTCATTAATGAACATATGTTATGTGGTAGCCTACTGGTTAAAGGCTTTAAGTTCTAGATAAGAGGTCTAGGGATCAAACCTTGCTATGTGTGTTCTAAACCTCTATTTTAGACTTTGATATAAAAGCCTATACACTCTTCCTTGTTGTGTTAGCTTAACACTGGATAATCTCTAAAATATAATAAATAAGTGTCTTATAGAGAACCCTAAATTATAAACACATTTAGAGTTCTTCTTAAGAATAGAGCCGTCAGAGACTCTAGGGAAGAAATTCTAGATCTATCTTCCTAGAACCCTTCTTTTGAAAGTGTGGCGAGATGTAGGCGTATATTCTCAAGCGGCCTTCGCCTCCTTTTAGAATCATCATCATTGTTGGGATCTTAATCTAATCGTGGTGGTACGATCGATTTAGGTATGGAGAAATTATATTTCCATTGAACTTAAAATATTGATTTTTAAATAGATTTTTGTGTAAATTAGTGAGTTTATTTCATGAATAATGAATGGATGATTAAATGGATGCATGCTATGATTGGTGATCCTTAATGTTGATAATTTCAATTAAGAAGAAGACGGATGAAATCTCATTATGTGATTTGATGTATTTTGATATATGCTCACAGAATTATGTCAATTGATTGACAATTAGATGTCAATCGATTGAGGATGAATATTAAAGTAGGTATTGATAAATGAGTTTATTTTTAGAAAAATGCACAGAATTATGTCAATCGATTGACGATTGGATGTCAATCGATTGGGGATTAAATGATATTACTTTGAAAGAAAATGCACAGAATTATGTCAATCGATTGATTTAGAGGAGTCAATCGATTGAGCCTGACAGACATTGATAAAAGATATTTTAGAAAAATACAGGGATTTGATTCAATCGATTGATTATGAGAAATCAATTGATTGAGCCTAGAACAGAGGCAGATAAACGATGTTCATTAGGAAATGCATGGATGTGAGTGTAATATCCCTGATATTTTTTAGCCTAATTATTGTTTACCTTGATAAGCGTGTCCAAAAATTATTGAAGGATTTTTTTAAATTTTTGGAAAGCTAAGGCTATGATAAGACTAGTGGCAAAAGAATTTTGTCAGAAGATATGTGCAAGTCATGTAATAGACGACGTACATAATAAAGTTAGTGTTTGTGTTTAGCACCGGAAATTTTACAATTTAAGTAGATAAGTGACAAATATAAAATCTAGATATTTGTTTGTTTGGGTTTTAGGTTATAAAGAGAGATTAAAAGAGAAGTGTAACTTCTCTCTCGTTGGGAATTTTAAGCCTTTAAGTCTTGCCTCATTTTAATCCAAGATCTTGAGAGCTTGAGAGCTCCTCTCCCAATCTCGACCATTGATTAAAATTGTATTGGAATTTTGATCAGTTTGAACCATTGAAAGAGAGGAGTGATGTGGAGAGTGACAAATTCTGTATGATCTTGTTGGTTGATGAGGCAGTGGTCACCCCATTATGATGGACTGATTTGAAGATCTAAACCGTTGAGCTTTGGAGATTGGTTCCGGTGCGTGAATTGGTGCAACGGAAACAATGGTTTAAACTAGAAGAGGTAGGCCTTTAACCTCCTTGTGACATTTAAATTTATGTTTTATTTAGAGTAGCATGGGGCGTGTTTGAATAGGATCAGATGGCTATGGTTGAAAGGAAGAAAGAATCCTGACATGGAAAATTTTGATAGCCACAGACCTGAACAAATTCAAGGGTCGAATTCTAATTCGAGGGTCGAATTTGGAATTCGACCATCGATTTGAAATTCGACAGTCGAAATCTGTTTTTTTTAGGCCTGATGTAGTTTTCAGAATTCGAGGGTCGATTTTCAATTCGATGGTCGATTTTCTGATTTTTATGCCTGATGAGATTTTTTGAAATTCGAGGGTCGAAATTGAATTCGACCATCGAATTTCAAATTCGACTCACGAATTTGAATTCGAGGGTCGAATTATGCCCTGTTTCAGATCTTTAAAATTTTTGCCGGATTTTTTCTCGGCAAGCTTTTGGGTTTGACTTTTTTTGGTCTTATATTAACACTGAGAGTGTTAATCTTTGTAGGTTTTGAATATTGGGAGTCCTTTGTGAGGACTGCTTATGCGTGATTTTAAATCTTCTTTGTTGAGGTAGGGGAACCCTACACTTCATTTGCATTCGGTTATAAGTATAAACTATTTTTTACTGTGTCAATAAGAAGTATAAAATTTGGAATATTGTTGCACACAACATGAATAAAACTTTGAATATATGACACAAATATGAAATTTGAAAACTTTGTTATGATTAAGAACTTTGTAATTCGAACCTTAGAACCTCAGTTTACTTTTGAATCAGAACTTTGAAAAATCAGTAATATGTTATGAATAATAAGCCTTGATATATGTTAGCATTTATATTTGATTTGAGGTACATACGGACGATGCCCTAGATTCTACCAACCGTGTTGACGGTATTTACTTTGGCGCAAGTTTCCCTCATAGCGTAGGGGCTTGTTGCACTTCAGAAATGGGTTCATGAACGACGATATCAGTAGGGTTTCCCATCTGTCACGTAGTCCGCTCTCATACTATAGGAAATTTGGGAGATAAAATTAAGTTATAAATTTAAGACAAGAAGCAAGCTAATTCAGAAGATTTTGAACACATCAGATTTATGTTATCAGTTTTGACTCAGGATTAGAACTAGAATTTTAGTTTGCAAAGCATCATTGAAAATCATAATTGATCCGATTTCTGTCTTTTGAAAACCTTTACTTATAATGAAATGCAAATAGATATGTTTCCTCTATTGGGCTTTGCTGTTAGCTCACCCTCGACTAGACGTCACAGGTGCTGAGACTGACCAAGGGTTAGAGGATCTGGAAGACTCTGATTACATTCCCAAGGAGGATTTGGATACACCAGCTGAGGAGTTTTTCCCTTGATCCTAGATCCCTTATTTTTGGTACTTTTGTTACAATACTAATTGAATATTGGACCCTAGGCCATTGTTTTGTTCTTTTGATATCACTCGAGGAACCATTATTGTGAACCACTATTTTAGGTGTTGGATTGGCCATCACTGGTGGTTCTTCTTGGTTCCTCGTAGTGATATATTTTTTTATTGTTAAAAGCTTTTATTTTGGATTATCTTATGCTTTGCCTCTGTCTTTAGATCATTGTTATGTTGCCGGCTTCTGTTTGTTACGGCTTATTGAGAAATCAATAAGTTGATGAACCGGCCTTTCCTATACCTTAGGGATTGGAAAAGTCGGGTCGTCACAGTGAGTCAATCGATTGATTCTGGGAAATCAATTGATTGAGCCTTATGTATTATGATATGCACAGAATTATGTCAATCGATTGAGTCTGAACCTGAAATCAATGGATGGTGTTGCGTAGCTAAGTTCTATATTCAAGCTCTTCTCACAACAGTGTCATTAAATGCCAATGTTTATGCACTATGATTGTATGATATGTACTGTAATATTTATGCACTATGATTGTGTACACTTCAATATTTATGTACCATGATTAAAGACACTTAAATGCTTATGTATTATGATATCACTCTTATGCACTTTACATATTTCATGATGATCTATATAATGCACAATCAAGACACGTAAAACACGATAAAATATCAAGCCATGATCAACGAGCATTAGACCCAACATCTTGTACCCGATGGAGTCTAAGAAGGTATTAGATCCAACATTTGGTGCTTAATGGAGTCTAACTAAACACGATTAATGAGCATTAGACCCAACATCTTGTACATGATGGAGTCTAAGAAGGTATTAGACTCAACATCTTATGTAAGATGGAGTCTAACTGAACAAGAGTATGATGAGCATGATTCAGCCCAACGTCTTGAGCGGGACGGAGTTTGACATGCAATAAATGACATGATTCATTAGACCCAACATCTTGAGCATGACAGAGTCTAACTAAACAAGTGATAAACATGATTAAGACCCAACGCCTTGAGCATGATGGAGTCTAACGTGCATTAAATGACAAGAAATATGAAATTAAAAGATATGATGCATTCATGTAATATTGATATATATGTTTATGTTCAGTTCATTTCAGTTTAGTGAGATTATACATGCCACATGCACACATACATGAAATATATCGAAATATTTATATGACTATGACTGATATTTTATGCTTTAATGGATTGCATGTTTGGTCTATACAAGTGTAAACTTACACCCCTTGTTGATGTGGGTGACCAGATGAGATAGGTGTCGCTGAAGACAATGTATGGGTCTATGGCGATGAGGCGACACGTGGTGTTCAGGAAACTAGACTGAATGGCGATGATGGCTTCGTAGCGTAATTAACTATTTTCCTTTCTAGTTATTAGTGGTTTTAAATAAATGAGACATTGATCAGTTAGTATTTTATCAAAACTGTTTAAGCTTTAATCATGTTGGACTTGTTATTGGAATAAGAACATTATCATGGGTTTTATTTAGATTAGTTAATGCTTTAAAGAAATTTTATCTTCCGTTGTTTAAAGTGCTTTTATCGCCTTATTATGTTTCTATGATTCACGATACGAAGGTACGATCTAAGATCTTACAATTAAGAGGTTGTGAGATCTCGGGTCACTACAGTAATGATCTGATATGATAAGAATTCTATAAAAAAGAAGAGAGATGCATAAATTTAAAGACGTACCTCCACTACAAAAAAAAGACCCTATGCCGACGACTTCTGGCGTAGGGTTTCCCTGCCGTCAGCATAGGTTATGCCGGCGGCAGGATACTTATCGTCGACGGTTGGATACCGTCGGCAGTAAATCTGTCGGCGAATGTCTACGTCGACGGCTAAAGCCGTTGGTATAGGGTTTGGGCCCAACGCCGACGGCATAGGTCTTTTTAAAATTTTATTTATTTTTATTTTCCTACCTACGCTAAAGCCGTCCGTGTAGGGTCTTTTTTTTTTTTTTTAATAATTAATTTTAAAAAAAAATTTATTTATTTATTTTTTCCTACCAAAGCAATGTAGGGTCTTTTTTTTTTTTTTTTAAATTATTTAATTTTTTAAAATTTTTTTATTTATTTATTTTTAATTTATTTATGCTCATATATCCTATGACGATGCACTTGTGTTGCCTTACTCCAACTAGTGGGCGACTGCAAAGATGGATTATACACAAAGTGCCAACTCTAATCCAGACTCGAACCTATGTCTTCATGCTTGAAAGCCAAAGCCTTTTAAGAATCACTTAATTGTAACATCAATACAATTGACATTGCAATGAACACATTGATATTGAATGAACAACATTTGACATTGCAATAGCCAAACAGCAAAATAAAATTTCATGCTGACAAAATTGCATAATTTTTAGTCTCATTTATAGGCAGATAAATTTTAGAGCTGGTATATAATACTGATCTGTCCGTTATATAGATTGAGGACGAACACAATCTTGTTCATAATGGCGCTACGTTTCCACTAAGTGGAGCGGTGGATGCCAAGCAGAAAACAGTTAGATAAATCATGCCCAAAAATTTCATCAAACTATTCTTTCATTAAAACAGGTGAAAAACTATAAAAATGAATGGTTATCTACAAAGTGTTTAGCCATTCATTTTTTTGGCATTTCACCACTCTTAATCACAAAATAAGGATGCTTTTTCCAATGATAACTTTGGTGAGGTTTTTCTAACCCTCGTCTACTTTGCATCGGTCCACTTGATGAACAACAAATAGCCATGTGGACAAGATTGTGTCCTTTCTAGATTATGGACAAAGTGGTTAGCATATACTATTTCTAAATTTTAATGCAGGAAAGAGCATATAGCATCTCATGGCTTACTGGTAAACTTTCCCAACTTAAATCCAAGCCCTTCAGCAACTATAAGTAAACACCGTTATAACCTCAAATGAGTAATACAGTGACCTGAAACATCTTTGGTTTTACTGATGAATGGGTGATTAGAACTGAAACATATCCTTCTATCATTCCACCAGACTTGGCATCTAAAATTGGCATGTGAGGCTCCAGTATGGTGAGGAATGAGGACAGCAGCTTCTAGACTTGCAGTATTGTTTTCTATCCAATGGTTAGCATCCCTCTATGAGGCTAAAGAATGGAAGTCATGCTTGCTGCATCACTGGGGTGGTGGTGCACCATCTCGAGAGTCCTCTGCAAAGAAACAGAGACTTTCCCATTAATAGAAACAACAAGAAGAAATTTTTTTTTTGAGAGGTAACAGTTAATGGGAGAGAAGTTGATGAGTAGTGAAATATGATGATATTTCACCCCTAAATACTTATATTTAACCGTCCGATAAAGGCTATCTGATGAGAATTACTAGATTTGAAGTATTTCAGGTAAATACAATCCAAGTGCATAAAACAGCTCAAGAATTCCGAAAATAACGTCAAACACTGCAACCTTGGGCCAACGAGAACTTAGTATAACTTGCAGCTCAATTTGCACCTTCAATACGTCAGATTCATGAAATTTCTAAAACACAAAAGTTGTAGATATTTTCGTCATCTTTCCAATGCCGCATGAATCATATTAATCCGAGTTCGAAACAAAATGTTATGGCTGAAATACCAAGGCAGTGTCTGATGCAAAGTTGAGCAGGAGTTCACGAAATCTGGGAAGGTCGATCAATCGACCTTCCAGTCGATCAAGCGAGGGAAACGATGGAGTTTGAGACGAAAGGACTTCTTAATGCAGATTTTTAAAGAGTCGATCGATCGACTTCCTCTAGTCGATTGATCGTCCATGACAGTTCGGGTTAGGAAAGCTGCGTGACTTGGAGAGTATTTAAAGCCAAATTAACAACTCGAGAAAGGGAGCTAGATTAGAGATTAGATTTTTAGAGATAGCTAGACGTAGAGATAGAGAGTTTTTTTATTCTTTTTGAGAGCTTTTGTTCCTTTAATCTTTTAAGTATTTCTTTCTTCAATTTATTTTTTTTGTTCAGTTGATTCCTAGTTTAAATTTAAAGATTAGTAGAGAGCATTGTTAATTTCGTTTATGAAGATCATCGTACTTGTGGATTAAACTTGGATCAAAGAATTTCTATTGAAGGTTGAGGTATTTTTAATTAATTAGATTGATGTTATTTTTCAGTTTTTATTTGTTTATGTCATTTACTTACAACATGTGTGGCTAATTTCTTAGGGATGAGAAACTAATGATTCTCATCCGAGGGATGTACTTTTAATAATATGAATCTAGGATTAAAATATGAGATTTTGTTTTATGGTTGTTATGTTGTCACTAACGGATGAAATCCCCACCACTAACTTGGATCGAGTGTGCCGAACCATGCCCTGGATCTCATATCTGTGACGGTAATTTTATCCCAATCATTGTTATATAGTCTTTTTGCTTTCATCGTGTAGATCTACTTACGATTATGATCCGGGATCGAGTGTGCCGAGCCATGCCCTTGAATTTTGGATCTGTAATGGTAATTTTATCTTAATTACTCCCTAATCTGAAATCAAGTATGCCGAGCCATGCCCTTGATCTCAGATCTATGGTGGTATTCTTGTTAAAATTTTTACCCACTTTGGGGATGATTTTTATTTAAAATCTGAGATCAAGTGTGCCGAGCCATGCCCTTGATCTCAGATCTATATATGGAAATCATCTCTGAAATTAAGTTCTGATTGCAGGGATGCAATGTGGAACCTATCCGGGTTTTGACAATTTATCTTCCATAAAAGATGTTTTTCTTCAATGGTATATATCATAGTTTAATCCTTAGATTTGTATTACGGGAAGAACAAATCAAAGATGGGAGGATTTAGTATCTTCATCTTTACCTTTATTTTTGAATTATCAATTAAGTTTTAGTTTATAGTCAGTAATTGTCATCTCACAAAACCGCCTAAATCATAATATTAGTAGGTAATGTTAGTCCTTGATAGATTTCTTGAATTACTGTCCCATCTTTTTAGATTATCCAAAAAAGTCCTCGTGGGAACGATCTCGTACTCTGCACCCACTATCTACAATCTGATTCGTGCGCTTGCGAGTAAAACATCACAATTAAAATTCACATCAGAAGCACCAAAAAAAAAACTTTTAGATTTAAATCTCATCTATGCAATGGTGGATGGCTGGCTATGGATTCATGATGACTTGATTGTTGGTGGTTATGGCTACAAAATTAGTTGTTAATAGAGACAATAAATTAGTAATGAGGGGGGATAAACAAGTTTTAGTAAAGATAAGAGACAAAGTTTTTTTAAATTTAATTAATTAATTTTTAATTTATTTATGCTCATATATCCTATGACGATGTACTTGTGTTGCCTTACTCCAACTAGTGGGCAACTGCAGGGAATGATTTATATCTTTACTTCGTTTGTAAAAGCAACACACACACACACACACACACACACACACATATATATATATATATATATATATATATATATATATATATATATATATATATATATATATAGGAGCAGCCAGGCTGGAAGAAAGAAAGCCCAACCTCAAAAAGAACAACTGAATGCAAATCTGTAATAACCCGAAAAATCAAACCCGAACTCGACTGACCTCGAGTGTGTGGTCGACACGAAAATCGATGTCATCTTAGATTTTTTATATAATAATGAATATTTAAATATTATTAGGATAACTTTGTGCGGATGGATTAAGGTTTAAATGTGTGTTTTGGCCTTTAGTATGGAAGCTGTGCACCAACGCATCGTATGCCGCTCAACGCTGAATCAGGCCCTTGGATAAGGTTAACATCCATTTGGATGTGTATGTTTAACAAGGGAACTAAGCCCTTTAGCTAATTAAAAGACAAGCTTCTCTTGGAAGCTTCAACCGGTTGCATAACTTGGAGTTTTGGAGTTCTAGAGAGAGAGAGAGAGAGAGAGAGAGAGGCTTCTTTCCCGTGAAACCCTCATGAGAAATCGTGAGATTTCGATTGTAACCATGCCGCAATCTCCTCAACCTTTGCAAAGCACATGACGATGGCCTCGCTTGAGTGTCCGCAGTTGGTAAATTCCAACCGTTAGAGATCCGGGAACTTCAAGCCATTCAAACCCCTTTTTCTTTAGAAACCCCATTTTTCAAGAAGCGTTCCACTTCGTGATCGCTAACCGAGCATTGAGAAGGTTGAGATCAATGCGTGGATCATTAACGACTTCATCTTGAATACGTGGTGATCAATCATTGTGAAATCGCCGTAGAGATCCGAAAGTTTCGTTTCGAAACCCTTTTGGACAACGATCCTTAAAGGCGCAAAATCGATCGAAGAAAGGTTAGTTTTTATTTGATTTTAATGGTTTAGATTATAGAATAAATCATTGTTTTAGTTTAGTGTGGATGTGTGTGTGATTCGATGAAGATCGTAGAAGATTTGGATGAAAATAGATAAAAAATGACAAAACCTTATGGCGATGCATTTTTGAAGGTTTTGATCGATCAATTGGGTGATTGATCGATCAAAATTGGGTATTGATCGATCAATCTAGGTGATTGATCGATCAAATTTGATATTGATTGATCAATTTAAGTGATTGATCGATCAAATTATATATACAATTAGAAAAACAACAAGTTTAGTTGCTGGAAGTTCATTCCCGACAGCATTGATCGATCAATGTGAAGACTGATCGATCAATGTGATGGGTTGATCGATCAATGGTGAAATTGATCGATCAATGTGATGGTTGATCGATCAATGGTGAAATTTATCGGTCAATGTGGGATTGATCGATCAACATGATGTATTGATCGATCAATTTGACTGTGCCGACACTGCTTCAGTGTTTTGGCCATAACGTTTTACTCCGAACTCCGATTGATCTGACTCTTGCTGCACTGGAAAGAGGACAACTAAATATACAACTTTTATAAATTAACTAACTGATGAATAAATTGTTTTGATGATCAAAATTGAGTTGGAAGTTTGGCCAAGTTCTAAGTTAGCACGTTTTGACTGAAGTATCGATATAGCTTTGGTATTTTGGCCATAACTCTTTGTCCCAAACTCCGATTGACGCGATTCTTGATGTGTTGGAAAGAGTACGAAGAGATCTAACTCTTTTATGAATTAGCCAAATCTTTAATCAAATTTTTTGAGGGTTAAAATGAAGTGGGAAGTTGGGTCAAGTTTCGAGTCAACACGAAATTATCCATTTCCGTCTCGGTTGTGAGAAAACACTTAAATACGTCAATATTATTAATAATTAGGATTAATTTTTTTATATCATCATGTGTGTGATGTAGACTAAGAGTGGAGGCCATAGATAAGAACTTTTGGACTGCTTTAGAATGGCGTTGGATTTGCTTAGAAAGAGGTCTGACCTAAGGTAGGAGAAAACCAACCTAAACTGTTTTTTAGTATGATTTCATGTTTATTTCATATATGTGCCCTGATTTCTGTTTTACCAAACATGTAAGCATATCATAAATTCCTGCTATCTCTGATTTCTGTTTTCTGATATGTATTCTGAAACCTGCTCCTGATTTCTGCTATCTGATCTGTGAGGTCTATGTGTGTATGTGATTTGATGATTTAATCAGATGATCCCCACCGACCCAGCTGTATATCCGAGCCTGGCACACTTGTGCATCTGCTTGTAATCCCTCGGTACAATTGCACTCCATAGATGAGGCATTGTTACAATCTAAAATTGTTCATGTGAACGACGATTGGTTGGGGTTTCCTATCGGTAAATTCCTGTTTACTCCGTGTTACATATTCACGAGAGTTTCTTAAGTAAGAAAACAAATACAATTTAAGTCACTGATTATATATTTGCATCACAACTATTTTTGGTTTACAAACTCAGTATTTACTCTGATTTTGCCTGTTTATACATTCTGATTTGATTTCCTATTTTAAAATATCATGTCCTGCATATTCATTACACTTTAGTTGGTATTCTTCTATTGAGCTATGATGTAGCTCACCCTGTTTCCATTAACATTTTAGGTTCTGAGACTAGAGTTCCTGGCACTGAGAGCGACCCTGACTACCAGCTTGATCTAGAGGCTGAGGCCGAGGCGAGGGGGGACGTCGCCCAGACGATTTACTTTTATCCTTAGTCCGGTATACGAGTACGCTATTTTTGGGATTTTGTGTAATCCTTTCGTACAATTGTATTTATTTCTCAGAGATATTTTCTTCCTTTTATAGTATTACTATACATTCTATTGGAACCATTATCAGGAACCATTGTTTTGGGTGATGGATGTCCATCACCATTGGTTCTTCTTAGTTCCTTTTTGGGAATGTATATTTTTATATATTTAGATACATGTTTGTTTTATTGCTTCTTTCTATTTTAAATGCCTTGTGATGACTTGATCTACCACTGCTGGACAGTGTCTGCTTGGTTTCCGCTATACGAGCAGACACTTCGTGATTTATCCTAGAGATCATCCAGAGTATGATCCTGATGGCACGGAAATCTGGGCTGTCGAAGTTGGTATAAGAGCCTAGGCTTTAGGTCGTGTTAGGACTTCAGACTAGTCTATAGATGTAGGTATGGTCGGGATGTGAGTTTTCTATGACCCAATTAGGACATAAGCAAAGTTAGTAGAGATTTGGTTTTAAGTCTTCAAGGGGAATCACGGTTGTAGCTGTAGGTTCTATTTAGAACTTGGAATTCAATTTAGAACTTGGATTATGGATCTCATAATCACTTTTAATGGAGATACATGATGATTTGATGGATGTACGACTAGTAGATGAATAAGTTTTAAGATTTTATTGGAACTTTGGGCCATTGGGACCATGACAATTATTGAATGGAGTTTTGTGTCATGTTAACAGATCGAAATGGCGCCACGAAAGAAGGCTAAAATTGTATGCACTGGAGGGAGTGAGCCGAATAGGTAGTTGCTTGAGGCAATGCTTAACACTATGACTCAGCAGACTGCGTTACTTACAACAATGTTGAGAAGGACGACTCACACCTCTCCATCGACATTAAATGAACCATGTTCTAGGTGTGATGGGCGACACCTAGCAAGAGACTGTAGAAGATCTACTGGGGCTTGTTTTAGGTGTGGACGAATGGGACACTTGATGAGACATTGTCCTGCTTTGAAAAAGGAAGCGATGGCCTCGACAACCACTCAAGGTAGTTCTCGCTCTTTACATCCAGCGACGACTAGAGTTACTCCGGTACGGCAGGCCTTACCTGTCTCCTCATCTACACCATTTGTAATATGTGCGTGGTGTAGGAAATCTCATAGAACGGAGGCTTGTAGGCTACTCTCAGGTGCTTGTTTTAGATGTGGTGAACAAGGACACCGAGTCAAGAACTGCCCAAATAAGTGACAGAAGCAGGAGACCTCGACGTCTACTTCCAAGCCGATTCTTCCTGCGACTCAAGATGCCCAAGGTATAAGTTCAATATCAGTTGTCAAGGTTTTATTTTAATGTTCAGATGATTTAGGAATTTTATTAGTTTTGACATGTACGGAATATCATAACATTATCGCTTGTGTATCGACTTAAATCACTTGCATGACATAAACGAATTCTAAATTCAGAAGATTAATTACATAAGTGATAGTTATATTGGCAGACTTAATAAATCTTGGCAGTTACAATAAATTTCTTAAGGACAATTGTTTAGTGAATTTTGAATTTCTTTAATACTTATAAGAAATGAAGTTGAATTAGCGGACATAATCCTATTATATTTCTTTCTGACTAATGAGTCATGATTATGGTGTGTTTAAATACATTCTTTTAAAATGTGAGTTTGGCTGTTAATCACTGTAGTTTACTCTGAAAGTTTTCCGAGAATTGGAAATGTCTAGGACAATCATATCGGTAATTGATAGAGGATAGGAAAATTTTAATTACGGATATCATGGGAGAGCAGAATTGGATGTCGCTATGGTGGATTGCGCTGTTTTCACCTAAGCCATGATGAATGACTATAGATTTTAAAGGAATATATGGAGATTAGTTAGTATAGGGAGTGTGTGACGACCCGACTTTTCCAATCCTTACGGTATAGGAAAAGCCGGTTCATCAACTTATTGATTTCTCAATAAGCCGTATTCAAACAGAAGCCGGCACATCACAATGATCTAAAACAGAGGCAAAGTAGAGATAAACCATACATCAAAAGCTTTATATAACAAATCTATCACTATGAGGAACCAAAAGGAACCACCGGTGATGGCCAATCCAACACCTAAACTAATGGTTCACGATGATGGTTCCTCAAGTGATATCAAAAGAACAAAATAAGGCCTAGGGCCCAATATTCAAAACAATATTCAAACAAAATACCAAAAATATAGGATCTAGAGATCAAGGGAAGAACTCCTCAGCAGGTAAATCTAATTCCTCCTCGTGAATATAGTAATCCTCCAAATCTTCCGATCCTGCATCGGTCTCAAAGACTGTGACGTATAGTCGAGGGTGAGCTAACAACAAAGCCCAATAGTGGAAACAGATCTATCTGCATTTCATTATAACTAAAGGTTTTCAAAGAGAATTCGGATCAAATATGGTTTTCAAATGATGCTTTGCAAACGAAATCTCGATTCTAATCCCGAGTTAAGTGAATACATGAATCGATGTGTTCAGAAATTTTCGATCGAGCATGCTTCTTATATTAAATTTATAAGTAAATTGTATCTCTCAAATTTCCTATAGCCTGAGAGGAAGGTGTATTACGGATGGGAAAACCCTACTGACCATCGTCGTTCATGAACCCTTTTTCTGAATGCAACAAGCCCCTACGCTAAGAGGGAAAGTTGCGCCAAAGTTATACCGTCAACACGGTTGGTAGAATCTAGGGCATCGTTCTGATGTACCTCAAATCAAATGCAAATGCTAACGATTTCAATACTTATATTCATAACATAATACCGATTTTGGAAGTTCGATTCAAAAGTTACGATTCAAGATTTAACTAAGGTTCGAGGTTCAATTTGCAAAGTTCTTAGTTATAACAAGGTTTCCAAATTTTCAGATTTGTGTCATAAAATCGTAGTTTTATTCATGCCGTGTAAATCAATTTCCAAATTATACTTCTTATTTTAACAAAGAAACAGTCTTTACTTACAATTTAATGCAAATAAAATACAAGGTTCCCTACCTTATCAAAGAGCTTCCAATCAAGCACAAAACAAATCCTCACCAAGGACTCCCAACAAATAAAACCTACATATATTAACACTCTCGTTAATATAAAACCAAAAATCAAACTAAGAGATTGCGGATCAAAATCCAACAAAAATTTGAATGCCGAAACAGATGTAATTCACCGAATTCAAATGTGGTCGAATTTGAAATTGATGGTCGAATCCAAATCGACCATCGAATTCCCAAATTCATCGTGCCTTAATTCATCAATTGACAATGATTTTCAAATCGACTGTCGAATTCCAATTTCGACAGTCGATTTTGAAATCGACAGTCGAATTTCCTGTGTTCTGTGGCTGTGCACTTTGACATTCACGGTTCTTTTTCCGATCTTTTTCACAGCTAAACCTCTTCTTTATTTCACACATATATGTTACTCTAAACAAAACATAATTAAATTTACACATGGAGGTTTCAACGACCTACCTCTTGTAGCTTAAACCGTTGATCCCATTGCACCGATTCACACACCGGAACCAATCTCCAGCTCAATGGTTCAGATCTTCAAATCAGTCCATATTCACAACGAGGTGGACATTGCCTCAGCCACAACGAAATCACAGAGAACTTCTCCCTTTCCTTATCTCTTTTCTCTTTCAATAGTTCAAACAGATCCTGGTACTAACTCAAGGCTTATTAATGGTTGAGATGGGAAGAGGAGTTCTCTAACTCTCTAGATCTAAAGATCAAAAGCAGCCCCAAAGAGTTTCCTATGTTTTCCAACCGGAAGAGAGAAGTATATTTTCTCTAACTCTCTCTCTCTCTTTATAATATTAAAACAAAGCTTACAAAAATCTAGATATTTCAATTTTACAACTTATCCATTTATTTTTGCAAAACCTCCGGCGTTAAACACAAATATAAACCTTATTGTGTACGTCTTTGATTTCCTGACCTATACACACCTCATAATTAAATCCTTTGGTCATGTCCCTCATCATAACCAATACTAACAAAAAAACTCAAAAAATAACATAATTATTTTTTTTTGGGCACGCTTATCGAGGTAAACGAAAATAGGTTTAAAATATCGGGGATATTACATTCACCCCTCCTTAGGAATTTTCGTCCGCGAAAATTGAACATGATACACACCAGACAATAAAAGAAGAGAAAACATGGGCACCGTGGTACGATCCCACAGGGCACGTAAGCCAAGGGATGGGATCCGTAGTAACATGGATGTACTGCATGTGGCATGAAAAAGCCATAGTGGATTGCATCCGTACATGGATGCCCACACCCCAAGTGTCACGTGCCGGGAGACCGATGCAAAGGATTTACGATGAAGCCATAAAGAGATCAAAATGTATCAAAACCAACATGCGTAATCGTGAGTAATGTACAAGCCCACACAAGTGTCTAAAAGAAATATTTACCAAAATAGATGCAAAAGTAAACTCATGCGGAATGATCCATATATACAAACAAGGCTAAACAAGGGATCTAAAACCACGCAAAGACAGAAAAATAAAGGATAACAAAAGAAGGACCACCAGGTCCTAATAATCCGTAGTGTAAAAATAAAAGAAGGACCACCAGGTCCTAATAATCCAAGCTGTATAATAAGTACAGACCGATAGTGAAAAAATAAATCAGTAACCCCTCTACCAAGCATACTAAGAAGCCCCAACTGTAGATGGACCCGCCCGATCCGAAACACCATCACCGTCAACAGCAGCATCATCACCCGCATCAGTAGTGGCCGAAGGAGGAATACTAGTATCAGCGCCCGATGTCGAAGGGCGATATACTGAAGCTCGGATATCGGCCATATACGTGGTGTAGTCATCGGGAAAGGCATGCTGCATGAGGTAAGAGAGAGCGCCGCCATGGACATCCAACTCCTGACGCATAGAGCAGGTGTGGTGGGTGAGCTCTTGAATCTGATGGCTCATCGCGGTCATCTGTCGTGTGAACTCTGAGAGCGTAAGGATATCGCTCTGTGGGGGCTGAGCAGGGGCAACATGAGCAGGATCCTCATCGGCATCACGTGCATCCGCATCAGGAACTGCTGGTTCTTTAAGAGGTTTCACAAGGCGACTGTAGGTTTGACCCCAATTGACCAGTTTATACATCTTTCTACCGATGAGACTTGAGTTCGGTAGGAGAAATGTCATATTCGGGACCCGCTTGATAATTTTCAATCATGATAGAAATTAAACGGGCATAGGGAATGCCCTTCTTCGGCGTTTTGATTTGCTTTCCCATTTTCTCACGTGCCTTGATAAGCCCTTTAAAAGTACCTCAGAGCACTAAACCATCGCTCTTTAAAAGCAAATAAAATCATTGGAGGGGACCGGTGCGCTCAGATTTATGTCCAAGAGGGTAAAGGGTAGTCTTAAAAATTTTATCCAAAATCCACATAGATTCTGGCATATGTGTGCGAACAATGGACCTACCAGACCCGTGACGTCCTTGCGTCATTTGAGCCATTACCTCGTGAGAAGGGACTGGTTTGGGAAAGGGAGGACCTAAACCCATGGTTTTAGAGTATTGCAACGGGCAACGTAGTGCCACAGCCATGTCATCTAAGTCAAAAATATAATCTCGCCCATCAATTTTAGTGTAAATTTTTTTCCCGTCCTCGCGGCGCATATGTTGGTAAAACAGGCGCACTAAACGAGGATAAAAATGGGCACTAAATTCAGTGCACAGGAAGGTTAGCTGGTTTTTTTTCAAGGTATTCACTCGCCCACTGTGTGGTATTATATGGCAAGAAATGAGCAGACTTGGTTAGTCGATCTACAATGACCCAGATGGCATTGTTCTTTCTCAGTGTCTTCGGCAATCCGAGTATAAAATCCATCGAAATGGCTTCCCATTTCCACTCGAGCCTGTGTAAAGGCCGCAATAGACCGCAGGATTACGATGATCAACCTTAACTCGCTTGACAAACCAAACACCGCGACATCGCATCAGCCGACGTCCGTGCTTCAAACCTCGCCACCAGAAACTCTTCATCAAGTCCTGATACATCTTGGTGCTACCAGGATGTATGGCATACATGGATTTGTGAGCCTCTTCCAGAATGGTGTCCCGAAGCTCGATATTCGACGGTACACATACACGGTCGTGAAATAATAAGGTTCCATCTCAGATAGAGAAGTCTTTCATCGCCATTCTCGACATCTCGTCTCGATTGCCATGAGCTCATCATCGGTCATCTGAAGCTTTCTAATATTCTCAAGAGCGAGGGCGAGTACAAGAGTAGCCATCAATGCTCCCAGCCTTTTACATCAAACCGTGAGTCTGCCCAAAGCCATATCTTCCAATAGCTTCCATCGAATCCGCTCACAAGATGTGATAACCGAGTCAAGACCTTCATCGAGAGCACCAGCAACGACATTTGCCTTTCCGGGATGGTACTGAATGGAGCAATCGTAGTCCTTCAAGAACTCCATCCACCGTCGCTGCCGCATATTCAAGTCCTTTTGAGTGAAGAGGTACTTGAGACTCTTATGATCGGTGAATATATCAAAAACTTCACCGTAGAGGTAATGTCGCCAGATCTTCAAGGCGAATATAACTGCTACTAGCTCTAAGTCATGCGTCGGATAGTTTCTTTCATGGTCCTTCAACTGCCTAGAACCATAAGCAATGACCCGCTCGTGTTGATTAAGCACACAGCCTAGTCCGCCATAGGAAGCATCACTATATACTGCAAAACCTCCACTGCCTGAAGGTATAGCAAGCACTGGTGCTATAGTCAAGCGACGCTTTAACTCCTGAAAACTCTGCTCACACTGTTCTGTCCAGTCGAACTTAGCATTCTTTCTTGTGAGCTGTGTAAGTGGACCTGATATCTTTGAAAAACCCTCGACAAATCGCCGATAGTACCGCCAAACCAAGGAAACTTCGACCTCAGAATCGCCGTAGGTTGTTCCCATGTCACCACGAATCTATCTTTGTAGGATCCACTGATATACCCACTTCAGAGACTACGTGACCCAAGAAACTAACCTGCTCAAGCCAAAACTCACACTTACTGAGTTTGGCATACAACTGATGGTCCCTGAGTGTTTGAAGAGCTATCTTCAGATGTTGTACATGCTCCTCTCTGGTTTTCGAATAGATGAGGATATCATCTACGAAAACTACCACAAATTTATCAAGATGTGGTTTGAACACCCTGTTCATCAGGTCCATGAAAGATGCAGGCGCATTCGTCAATCCAAATGGCATCACTAGAAACTCATAGTGGCCATAACGCGTCCGGAACGCAGTCTTGGATATATCTTCCGCCTTGATCTTGAGCTGGTGATAGCCTGACCTCAGATCAATCTTTGAAAAGACGCAATTGATCAAACAAGTCGTCTATCCGCGGAAGAGGATAACGATTCTTAATCGTCATCTTGTTGAGCGCCTATAATCGATACACGACGCATCGATCCATCCTTCTTTTCACAAATAGAATGGTGCACCCCAAGGAGAAACACTCGGTCAGTATAAAGCCTTTGTCTAATGACTCTGAAGGCTTTCCTTGAGCTCTGTCAACTCAGCAGGCGCCATCCGATATGGAGCTTTAGATAACGGTTCTGTACCCGGCGCTAGCTCAATCGCGAACTCAATCTCTCGGTCAGGTGGTAATCCAGGTAAGTCCTCTGGAAAGACATCAGGATAATCGCAAACCACCTTGATAAGAGCCAAGTCGTTCTTCTTCTCGGTAAAATCTTGCAAATAGGCCAGATACCCACTGCAACCATTCTTCATCATACGCTCAGCTTTAAAGGCTGAAACCAACGGCGCAACCTTGGATTTGACTCCACAGAATCGGAAGGACTTTCGCTTTGGCGGTCGGAAGGTCACTATCTTCCGAAGACAGTCCACGCTCGCGTGATAAGCTGCCAACCAATCCATTCCGAGAATGACGTCGAACCCTTCCATGCTCAACGTAATCATGGTCAATGTCTCGTGCTCATCAATCATCACAATGATGACCGACATCATGTCAGACGGTGCACACGAACTCCACGTAGGAATCTTGACATCTAGAATGAAAGCAAGGGGTTCGGGAGTAATCCTCAGCTTCGCTGAGAAAGAAGGAGTAATAAGCGAGTGTGTAGACCCAGGGACTATAAGTACTCGTGGCTCAGTTTTATCCATGTCATCTGGACTACTCATCATATGGGTACCTTTAGTTAAAAGTTTTGTTAATTATATGCAATGATTTCTATGTGGTTCAACATAATTGACTTGAATTCAAATTTTAAACAATAATAATTGAATCAATGCATAAATGACATCTCAACTTTAATGATACCTTGAATGACGTCATTCGACGTTTGGGCATCCTGTGCAGTCACTGCATAAGCCCGACCTTGAACTGTAGGTCGTGTCGACTTCTGCGTAGAGACCGTCGTAGTCCGTCCTTTCTCAACAACAGGACAATCCTTGATCATATGACCAACCTGTCCACACCTGAAGCATGCTCCAGTGTTCCGTCTGCAATCCTCTGTTTTATGTGTTTTCCCACATCTTGCACACAGTGGAGTAGAAACAGGAGTAACAGCTGATCCTTTCGTTGAACCTTGAGTCGCAGAAGCTCCACTCGCAGTAGTGCCCCCAGCTCTGAATGGTTGTCCTGGTGACGAACTCTGCGGTCTCTGATATGAAGACGTTACTGGTCCTGAAGCAACAGCTGGTCTAGAGTATGATGGCTGACTAGGGTAGGGAGGAGGTCTAGAGAACCTCGGCTTTTTGTTCACCGCTCAAGCACTCCATGTCCTCGGCCAAACCTATTTTTATTACTCGCCTCGCCTCAAGTAATCGCTTTTTGAATATCTTCCTCTGCAATGAGGGCCTTGGACATACGTCTCCATTTCCCACATCGACACCCTCGAATGTTGACCTCAAACCTCTCGAAATTTCGAGCTCTCATCACGGTGGCCACATGCAAGGTGCAAATCGGAAAGTCTATCAAATTCTGCGCCATACTACGCAGACATCTCATCTGTTTATTTCGATGAACTGGACTTCCCAATCGATGACTTACGATCTTTGGAAAATACTGATCGTTGAACGTCTCCACAAACTCTGCCCAAGTCCATGGAGTATTAGGGTAATCCTGCTCTCATCCTAGAACAGATTTCCACCATGGGCTAGCCTCGCCCAAAAGTTTGAAAGATGCCAGTACTTTCTCAATATCGATTCTTGTAACACTTCAAATATCTTCTCGATCTCATCCAGCCATGCCTCGGCTTCCATAGGATCCGTCGCCTCGAGAATGTAGGAGGTCTCATCCTCTGAACTCGAATCCTCTGGTGATGTCTGGTGCCGACATCTCTGTCGTCTATCAATGGCTGCGATCTGTTGAGCCATGTTAGTGGCCAAGGCTGCCACACAGGTCCCACATTTCCTCCACAGGCCTACCGGCTCCAGGGCCTCTGCATTCGCACTGTGGCAACTCTTCCTCGCCACGTGAGGTACCTACACCCTCACCGATCTCCTCAAGGTGAGCCATGGTCCCTCTCTACCTCGGCCTCGCCTCGAATCATGGAGGCATGATCTGTCATTGTTGAAAAACAATAACAATTGATCGAAGATTGTCAAGACAATCCATCCCTAGTCCTAAGACTCGAACCTAGAGCATGGCTCGACATTAATCGTGACGACACGACTTTTCCAATCCTTACGGTAGGAAAAGCCGGTTCATCAACTTATTGATTTCTCAATAAGCCGTATTCAAACGAGGCACATCACAATGATCTAAAAGCAGAGGCAAAGTAGAGATAAACCATACATCAAAAGCTTTATATAACAAATCTATCACTATGAGGAACCAAAAGGAACCACCGGTGATGGCCAATCCAACACCTAAACTAATGGTTCACGATGATGGTTCCTCAAGTGATATCAAAAGAACAAAATAAGGCCTAGGGCCCAATATTCAAAACAATATTCAAACAAAATACCAAAAATATAGGATCTAGAGATCAAGGAAGAACTCCTCGTAAATCTAATTCCTCCTCGTGAATATAGTGAATCCTCCAAATCTTCCGATCCCGAGATCGCCTCAAGACCGTGACGTATAGTCGAGGGTGAGCTAACAACAAAGCCCAATAGAGGAAGATCTATTTGCATTTCATTATAAGTAAAGGTTTTTCAAAGGATGAATTCGGATCAAATATGGTTTTCAAATGATGCTTTGCAAACGAAATCTCAGTTCTAATCACGAGTTAAGGCGAATACATGAATCGATGTGTTAAAATTTTCCGATCGAGCATGCTTCTTATATTAAATTTATAACTTAATTTTATCTCTCAAATTTCCTATAGCATGAGAGCAAGGTGCATTACCGATGGGAAAACCCTACTGACCATCGTTCATGAACCCTTTTTCTGAATGCAACAAGCCCCTACGCTATGAGGGGAACTTGCGCCAAGGTTATACCGTCAACACGGTTGGTAGGATCTAGGGCATCGTTCTGACGTACCTCAAATCAAATGCAAATGCTAACGGATTTCAATACTTATATTCATAACATAACATCGATTTTCTAAGTTCTGATTCAAAAGTTCTGATTCAAGATTTAACTGAGGTTCTGAGGTTCAATTTGCAAAGTTCTTAGTTATAACAAGGTTTCCAAATTTTCAGATTTGTGTCATAAAATCAGAGTTTTATTCATGCTGTGTGCAACTGAATTTCCAAATTATACTTCTTATTTTAACAGCAAAACAGTCTTTACTTACAATTTAATGCAAATAAAATACAAGGTTCCCCTACCTTATCAAAGAGCTTCCAATCAAGCACAAAAACAAATCCTCACCAAGGACTCCCAACAGTCAAAACCTACATATATTAACACTCTCAGTTAATATAAAACCAAAAATCAAACTAGGAGATTGCGGATCAAAAATCCAACAAAAATTTCGACCCTCGAATTCAAATTCGTGGGTCGAATTTGCAATTCGACGGTCTAAGCCAAAATGGAGCATCGAACTCCCAAATTCTGCATCAGGCCTTAATTCATCAATTCGACAGTCGATTATCAAATCGACTGTCAATTCCAATTTCGACAGTCGATTTTGAAATCGATAATTTCCGTGTTCGTGGTCGCACTTTGACATTCACTTTCTTTTTTCCGATCTTTTTCACAGCTAAACCTCTTCTTTATTTCACACATATATGTTACTCTAAACAAAACATAATTAAATTTACACATGGAGGTTTCAACGACCTACCTCTTGTAGCTTAAACCGTTGATCCCATTGCACCGATTCACACACCGGAACCAATCTCCAGCTCAATGGTTCAGATCTTCAAATCGATCCATATTCACAACGAGGTGGACATTGCCTCACACAAGCGAAATCACAGAACTTCTCCTTTCCTTATCTCTTTCTCTTTCAATAGTTCAAACAGATCCGGTACTAACTCAAGGCTTATTAATGGTTGAGATGGGAAGAGGAGTTCTCTAACTCTCTAGATCTAAAGATCAAAAGCAGCCCCAAAGAGTTTCCTATGTTTTCCAACCGGAAGAGAGAAGTATATTTTCTCTAACTCTCTCTCCCTCTTTATAATATTAAAACAAAGCTTACAAAAATCTAGATATTTCAATTTTACAACTTATCCATTTATTTTTGCAAAACCTCCGGCGTTAAACACAAATATAAACCTTATTGTGTACGTCTTTGATTTCCTGACCTATACACACCTCATAATTAAATCCTTTGGTCATGTCCCTCATCATAACCAATACTAACAAAAAAACTCAAAAAATAACATAATTATTTTTTTTTGGGCACGCTTATCGAGGTAAACGAAAATAGGTTTAAAATATCGGGGATATTACAGAGTGTGTTGAGAGTTGTGCACATGAAGAGTTGATTAATCATGCCTAAGTATTTATGTATGACATTGAGAGCAATCATTTGCAATCATCTCCTTGATTTGAAAGGCTAGATGTGTCACACTCTTTTGCCCTTCCTGTATGATCGGAATTCTATTCGCGTATCATAAGATTGGTTAAGGCCATAAAGTTTGAAGATTTTACGATCGTTGTGGTAGATTTTAGAGGTTCTCATATTGGTGATAGCTTTATCTCATTTTGCTGATGGCTTTATCTCATGTTGGCGATGGCTTTATCTCATTTTACTGATGACTTTACCTCATTTTGGTAATGACTTTATCTCATGTTGGTGATGGTTGTACCTCATGTTGGTGATGGCTTTATCTCATCTTGGTGATGGCTTTATCTCATTTTGGTGATATCTCCTACCACCGTTGCGTATCAGAAAGTGGGTGAGTGTGAACATTTATTCGTAGACAGATGAGACCTATTCCGAGTCATGAGTTGATTTGTTCTTATAACGATAGCATTAATTTGGTGAATCAAATTTTTTTTCGAATGAATGGTATGTTTCAAAATTGGTCTACTGTGCTCAGAGTATTTTTGCAATCGTAAGGGGTCACTGTGATTAATACAATAGAAATGATGCATGATCCCTAATAATTAACATCATTGAAGTGAAGATTTGTTGAATGGACAACACATTATATGTCCTTCAAGGTTTGGCTGATCCTATTTATAGATACATTCTAGTTAAGTAGTCTTAATCTCACGATTAATATACAATTTTTTGTGGAATGAACACCAGTCAAGTAAATAAGGGGGGGCATCCTTAATGAAAAGCCCAAGAGCTAGTTTGTGCCTATGTATGAATTTTGCGAGCATTATGATCGTTTTCTTTTGACTAATGGTTAACATTATTGTAACAACCCTGAAATCTAGAACACGAACCTAACTGTTTCGATCTACATGCCCGGCACGGAAATCGAGACCGATTTAAATTTTAAGAATTAATATTAGTTGAGATAAGGTTACACCTTGGTTAGATGAGTTCGCAGGTGTATTTTCGTTTAAGTCTGAGTTGTGTAAAGGGTCAACGTAGCACTTTGCGTCGTAGCGACCGTGTTCGTGCTCCACACCGGAACAAAAATAAGGGGAAAACAGAAATATCTGTTTTCTTAGCTTATAAGAGAAGGAAGGGAGACCTAGAGGGAGTTCTTCTTCTTCTTCTCCCTCTTTCCCTTGCTTTAGAATCTGAGAAGTTTGTAGCTAGGGTTGGTCTGTGAGAGAGTTCTTTGAGAAAATAGGGTTAGCGGTACCCGAGGGTACTACATTGTTCGAGATAGAGGATGGAGAGATGAACTAGGACACTCCACACTAGTTTAAGAGTGTGTACGGTCCTGAGGATTGAAGGGGGGAACTGGGCATCGACTTATCCGAGCCGTAGCGGTGATAAACTCCGAAAGCTAGATCCGAAACCCTCATTCGAGTCGATTTGCCGAAACCCCGTGAGGGCCCTAACAAAGGTGAGTTTATGTGTTTAAATAGGGGCAAATGAGATGCCCAGGTATGGGCATTGATGTCAGGTTGATGGTTGTTGAGAACCATTAAGGAGAAAAGGGTTGAAATAGGGTTGGAGATGAACTCCATTAATGACAGAGTTTCTGTCATTATTGATCGATCAACACAAGTGGTGATCGATCAATAACAGTGGTGATCGATCAATGAAGACCATTGATCGATCAATCTGTATAGGACAGAATGGGAGAACAGTGGACCCAAAATGTGAGAAGTTCAATGCCCGAAGGGCATTGATCGATCAATGAGGGCATTGATCGATCAATGAGAGCATTGATCGATCAATAATAGTGGTGATCGATCAATGACATTTGGTGATCGATCAACATAGGTATTGATCGATCAATGGTAGTGGTGATCGATCAATGAGGGCATTGATTGATCAATCTGTATAAAAAGTTAATGAGAACAGAAGGTGTGAATTTTTTAGATGAGATGGTGATCGATCAATGAGGGCATTGATCGATCAACAGGGAGCATTGATCGATCAACAAAGGTGGTGATCGATCAATTTAAACTGTAATAGAAGAGTGTAGAAGAGAGGTTATTGATCGATCAATGAGTGTATTGATCGATCAATGATGATAGGTGATCGATCAACAAGGTGTATTGATCGATCAACTGACTTGTTGTAGAAAGAGAACTAAGAGGGTGGTGATCGATCAACGAGAAGTATTGATCGATCAACCAGGAGTATTGATCGATCAACAGGAGTGGTGATCGATCAATCACCCCTGTTTTGGTTTTGTGGATTAAACACCACCGGACATTGTGCCGGTTAACTTTCTGACATCTCTAACACTTAAAGTGCTATGTTTATGGTCTAGGATCAAACCCTGACACATTGAAAAGGCTTTGGATTTGCTTAGAAGATAAAGTGACCTTAGGTAGGGGAAATCCAACCTAAATCGTTTTTGAGTATGATTCCATGTTTATCTCATATCTATGCCCTGATTTCTGTTTTTACCAAACATGTATGCATATCATGATTCCTGCTATTTTAATTTCTGTCTCCTGATTCGCATTCTGAAAACTTGCTTCTGATTCTGTTATCTGATCTGTGAGGTATATACGTATGTGATTTGATGATTTAAACCAGATGATCCCCACCGACCGGTATATATCCGATGCCTGGCACACTTGTGCACCTGCTTGTAATCCTCGGCGCAATTGCACTCCATAGATGAGGCATTGTTGCACTTTCACAATTGTTCATGTGAATGACGATTGGTTGGGGTTTCCTATCGGACATTCCTGTTTACTCTGTGCTATATAGTCACGGGAGTTTCTTAAGTTAAATATACACAATTTAAGCTCTCTGATAATATACTTGCATAATATCTGATTTCTTGTCTAAAAGCTCAGTATTTGATTTGATTCGTCATGATTGTACGTTTCTGATTTGATTTCTGTTATGAGATAGCATGATCTGCATATTCAATTCATTTAATTGGAATTCTTCTACTGAGCTATGATGTAGCTCACCCTGTGTACTAAATTAAGGCCGAGGTCAAGAGGAGGAGATGACGCTCAAAGGGACGAGTTCTATCCGTAGCCTGGGTACTAGAGTCTGTTATATTGTATTTTATATATTTTTGGGATTACTGTGTGCCTGGTGGCCACTTTTATGTACAGTTTTGTAGGATCATTATTATATCATTTATGCATTCTATTCGGAACCACTATTGGGAACCATTGTTTGGGTGATGGATGTCCATCACCAATGGTTCTTCTTGGTTCCTTTTTGAGAATGCATTTTCTTTGTTTTATATAGAATTAATTGTTTTATAATTATTATTCTTTATGATTAAATATGTTGATAAATTACTAACTCGATCTACCGCTGCCGGGTGGTGTCTGCTTGGCTTCCGCTTTACGGGAAGACACTTATGATTTGTCCCGGGGATCATCCAGAGTATGATCCTAATGGCACGGATTTCTGGGTGCAGAAATCCGGGCTGTTACAATTATGGTGACATACTACTGTATATAATTGCTTATGGAGGGGTGATATGAGATACCTGGTGCATGAGAAGACTGTCACACTTTTTCAATAGATTTGAGATGAGTTTCGACCTGTACATTAACCTGATAATTTTACCTATAGGGGTCGTGTTGATACACTAATTTTGGGGGAAACTATTTCGACTCTGGATGCGTGTGAGTCCATTGTGGATGTGTGGACTCAGAGAGGGGTTGAGCATATATGAGTAGCGACTGTATGGCTGTGACTATTTGACACATAATACCTCTGCGTGTGTGCATTGATGCTACGAACAATTGAATTTTACTCAGGATATCTTTAGGATATTTTCGAGGATGAAAATTCCTTCCAGATGGGGAGATTATGATAACCCTAATTTCGAGAACGTTGAAATTATGATGGGGACTTCTAAATTATATAGCTTCCTACAGGTAGACTGCCAATCTGCGGATTATAGATGTGCGTACATATGGATGGTGGACGGCCTCTTGATGTGTCTTCTTTACCCACATGTTGCTACTTAAGGAGACGTACTCGTCTGGTCACTGGTTCGGCTATGTGGAAGTCAAATGTAATGAGGTGCGTTAGATTACGTATGGGTGTACAGTGCACATGTGTGTAGGGTGTGGACCATTGGTGTGATCTTGCACACCTATATGGGGTGTGTATGCTTTACATACTAGAGGTTAGAAGTTTAAAGGCTTGGCTAGGAATGGGGATTATCCCTTTTGCTTTAACTCTTGCATTTATGTTGAGTGGTGGGCTTCTAAAACATTGTTGCCTAAATGTGCTTTCGACTCTAAGCTATTCAAGGATTGGATCAAAATGGATTGGGAGATCAACTATATTGTTACGCTAGGGTTGAGAACATTGCATGAGTCATTTTACGTCCATTTTTGTCCTAGTATAGTAAGGCTCTTTTATCAACATCTTCGCCGGGGTGACAACCATCACCAATTGGTCACCAACATTGACGGTTTTGACTATAAATTTACCCAATTTTATGTCACCGTCGCTTTACAGTGTTCTTCACGGTATGTGGCGACTTGTTGTTGCCACCATATGTCAAAGATGTCTCATACCATGATAGACTTGTAGTCAGTATAGTTTAGGTCAAGTTCTTACTAAGCCCAACTCCCTGATAGACTATGGATGCTTGATACTTTTATCAAGAGTGCCATAAACCCGTTTTTGCACAAATCCGCGAGATCAATGACAGAGATTTGCTATTTGAGAAACAGAAGACTGCTTCAAAGAAAGAGCTGCCATATACTCAATTGATAACAAGAATGGTCGAGCAATATATCGCATTGAGAGTGGAGTATAGCCTGGCTCCTGGTGAGCCTCGCTTGACCAAGAACATTAAAGTTTTCAAGCTCAAGGATTGGACCAAGAGCTATAATCTATTGGTCAAGAGGTTACCTGAGGAGGGGATTGTACCACCAGCTCCGGTTGCGGGGGTGCCTGACGGGCAAGCACCAGATGATGGGGGGGCATAGCCTAACGTTGCACTTGAGGGGGATGCATATGATGTCCCTTTAACCAAATATTCATTCTGATGTTCTGTGCACATTTGCTAGGTTCGAACTGTTAGTGTCTGTTAGACATTTTCGGGGACGAATATTTCTAAGGGGGGGATAATTTAATGACCCTGAAATTCTCAACATAACTCAACTGCTTTGATATGCATGCCTGGCACGGAAATCAAAATAAATTACAAATTTATGATAATATTATTGGCAAAAATAATTTAGAACTTAGCTATTCTATCTTTATCTATTACCATAATACAATAAAATTTTGTGACATAATTGTCACTGCTTTGTTTAAACCTGTGTGGATAATAGACCTGTTTAGGTATGTTTTACAGTTTCGAAGGCGAAAATTCCTTGAGGAGAGGTAAATGTAATGACCCTAATTTTTGGGCATATTGAATTATACTAATACTTTTTTGAAACTGGCAAGTCAATTTTCGAGGACGAAATGGGAAGAATGTAATAACCCGAAAAATCAAACCCGAACTCGACTGACCTCGAGTGTGTGGTCGACACGAAAACCGATGTCATCTTAGATTTTTTATATAATAATGAATATTTAAATATTATTAGGATAACTTTATGCAGATAGATTAAGGTTTAAATGTGTGTTTTGGCCTTTAGTGTGGAAGCCGTGCACCAACGCATTGTATGCCGCTCAACGCCAAATCAGGCCCTTGGATAAGGTTAACATCCATTTGGATGTATATGTTTAACAAGGGAACTAAGCCCTTTAGCTAATTAAAAGACAAGCTTCTCTTGGAAGCTTCAACCGGTTGCATAACTTGGAGTTTGGGAGTTCTAGAGAGAGAGAGAGAGAGAGAGAGCTTCTTCCCCGTGGAACCCTCATGAGAAACCGTGAGATTTCGATTGTAACCGTGCCGCAATCTCCGCAACCTTTGCAAAGCACATGACGATGGCCTCGCTTGAGTGTCCGCAGTTGGTAAATTCCAATCGTTAGAGATCCGGGAACTTCAAGCCATTCAAACCCCTTTTTCTTTAGAAACCCCATTTTTCAAGAAGCGTTCCACCTCGTGATCACTAACCGAGCATTGAGAAGGTTGAGATTGATGCGTGGATCATTGAAGACTTGATCTTGAATACGTGGTGATCAATCATTGTGAAATCGCCGTTGAGATTCGAAAGTTTCGTTTCGAAACCCTTTTCGACAACGATCCTTAAAGGCGCGAAATCGATCAAAGAAAGGTTAGTTTTTATTTGATTTTAATGGTTTAGATTATAGAATAAATCATTGTTTTAGTTTAGTGTGGATGTGTGTGTGATTCGATGAAGATCGTAGAAGATTTGGATGAAAATAGATAAAAAATGACAAAACCTTATGGCGATGCATTTATGAAGGCTTTGATCGATCAATTGGGTGATTGATCGATCAAAATTGGGTATTGATCGATCAATCTAGGTGATTGATCGATCAAATTTGGTATTGATCGATCAATTTAAGTGATTGATCGATCAAATTATATATACAATTAGAAAAACGGCAAGTTTAATTACTGGAAGTTCATTCCCGACAGCATTGATCGATCAATGTGAAGATTGATCGATCAATGTGATGGGTTGATCGATCAATGGTGAAATTGATCGATCAATGTGGGATTGATCGATCAACATGATGTATTGATCGATCAACTTGACTTTGCCAACACTGCTTTAGTGTTTTGGCCATAACATTTTACTCCGAACTCCGATTGATCTGATTCTTGCGGCATTGGAAAGAGGACAACTAAATATACAACTTTTATAAATTAACTAACTGATGAATAAATTGTTTTGATGGTCAAAATTGAGCTGGAAGTTTGGCCAAGTTCTAAGTTAGCACGTTTTGACTGAAGTATCGATATAGCTTTGGTATTTTAGCCATAACTCTTTGTCCCAAACTCTGATTGATGCAATTCTTGATGCGTTGGAAAAAGTACGACGAGATCTAACTCTTTTATGAATTAGCCAAATCTTTAATCAAATGTTTTGAGGGTCAAAATGCAGTGGGAAGTTGGGTGAAGTTTCGAGTCAACACGAAATTACCCATTTCCGTCTCGATTTTGAGAAAACACTTAAATACGTCAATATTATTAATAATTAGGATCAATTTTTACACATCATCATTTGTGTGATATAGACTAAGAGTGGAGGCCGTAGATAAGAACTTTTGGACTGCTTTAGAACGGCGTTGGATTTGCTTAAAAAGAGGTCTGACCTGAGGTAGGGGAAAACCAACCTAAACTATTTTTGAGTATGATTTCATGTTTATTTCATAGTTGTGCCCTAATTTCTATTTTAACAAGCATGTAAGTATATCATAAATTCCTGCTATCTCTGATTTTTATTTTCTGATTTGTATTCTGAAACCTGCTCCTGATTTCTGCTATCTGATCTATGAGGTCTATGTGTGTATGTGATTTGATGATTTAACCAGATGATCCCCACCGATCCGGCGGTATATCCGAGCCTGACACACTTGTGCATCTGCTTGAAATCCCTCGGTACAATTGCACTCTATAGATGATGCATTGTTGCAATCTAAAATTGTTCATGTGAACGACGATTGGTTGGGGTTTCCTATCGGTAAATTCCTGTTTACTCCGTGTTATATATTCACGGGAGTTTCTTAAGTAAGAAAACAAATACAATTTAAGTCACTGATTATATATCTACATCACAGTTGTTTCTGGTTTACAAACTCAGTATTTACTCTGATTTTGCCTGTTTATACATTCTGATTTGATTTCCTATTTTGAAAGATCATGTCCTGCATATTCATTACACTTTAGTTGGTATTCTTCTATTGAGCTATGATGTAGCTCACCCTGTTTCCATTAACATTTTAGGTTCTGAGACTAGAGTTCACGCAGAGAGCGACCACGACTACCGGCTGATTTAGAATGAGGCCAGAGACTAAGGGTGACGTCGGGACGACTTTTATCCTTAGTCTGAGTATACGAGTCTGCTATTTTTGGGATTTTGTGTAAACCTTTGGATTATTGTGCACCTGGTGGCTACTTCTGTATTTACTTTCTGTAAATATTTTCTTCCTTTTATAGTATTACTATACATTCTTTTGGAACCATTATCAGGAACCATTGTTTTGGGTGATGGATGTCCATCACCATTGGTTCTTCTTGGTTCATTTTTGGGAATGCATATTTTTATATATTTAGATACATGTTTGTTTTATTGCTTCTTTCTATTTTAAATGCCTTGTGATGACTGGATCTATCACTGCTGGACAATGTCTGTTTGGTTTCCGCTATACGAGCAGACACTTCGTGATTTGTCCTGGGGATCATCCAGAGTATGATCCTGATGGCACGAATTTCTGGGCACAGAAATTCGGGTTGTCACAAAATCATAGGTAGGACTTGGGAGACCCCAAGGCATTAGAAAAAACTAAGGGATCTAGCCTCAATAGCCATTTGAAAAACCATCCCAGACATCGCTTCTTGTCCAAGAACCCAAAAAACACTCTTGTCCAAGAACCCGTTGCTTCTCTCCATTAGCTGCTCTGTTGGGTAGATGACGACGTCACTTCCTGGGCTGTAGAACAAAGCTATCGACATCACTCTGGGCCATCACGTAGTGCATCTCTCTTGTACTTACTGCTAGTAATCCCCTACATGCATTAAAATCAATATAATTAACGGCTACAAGTTTAGTGGGTTAACTTAAAAACCTAGATACTTTTTTTTCTTTTGATAGCTAAGCTAGACTCGAACCTGCAACCTTGAGGTTACAATATTGTCAACCTTCCATTGTGCTATAGGCCCAAGCTCAACTAAATGTGAGTAATTAATGAGTTTATTCCGCACATTATAACCTCACGTGGACATTAACATCTACTATGCAATAATTTTGCCATTAAGAATCATCTGCATATACACATGCAAACAGTCAGAAAAATTGATCTACACTGAACCACACAACAATGACATAATGAAGAGAGCCTAACCAAAGAATGTTAAAGGAATTATGATAAAATGAAAAGCAGTAAAAGATCCGAAAGGGTGTAAAAAGAAACCTTCAATATGTTTGGGTCCTTCCATGGACCTTTATCAGACATAAGGCAACCCCCTGACCGGCACAGGTACAAGTTGCTATATAAACAAATTTCTGTGTAGTCTATCTTAGAAACCAGCATGCAGTTCATAGCCACAATGGAATCTGAATTTCTTTCCATTCTATCTCCTTATAACCCTATCAAACAAAAACATATGGAAACTGAATTTCTTCTCCCCATTATTTGGAATTTCCAAGCTATTAAACAGGGCCAAAGGAACAAAAAATTACATTAGAGAATTGGGTTTTCGCTTCAAGAGATGATTAAATTCTATAGCCTACATAAACAGACAACAAAAAGACTACTGATCACAACCACTACTAAATCCAAGACACCAAATTTTCAAAAATATTGCAATAAAGTCTCAATCAATATGAAAAAAAAAATGAGACCCAAAACAATAAAATTGAAAGACTTACTTGCTTAGGATGGCGACAGGGTCCCCATTAGGAGAAACAAGAGCCACCTTTGAGGACTCCCCGATCTTCTGCTTCTCGAGATCAGTGATCGCCAGCACGATAGGCAGTGACATGGTAACAATCGACCCGTCTTCACTTCTGATCACATTAAAATGAAGAGTTTAGAGGAACTCGGCTTCTCTCATGAAACCGCGGAGGGGGCTCACCCACCCCTCGCTCAGAACATGAACCCACTGCATATCTATCCCTAATATCATGATCCACGGGATTGAAATCACATCCCTTCTCTTACATTCCCTATCGCCTTCTCGAACCAAGAGAGCCACCAGCTTTCCCCCACCCGGTTCGATCAAACTGCATGAAATTCAAGGATGGCGACAGGGTTTGAGCGAGACGAATTTAGGGTTTGAGCTAGAGGAATTTAGGGTTTGAACTAGAGGAATTTGGGATTGGATGAGAGGAATTTAGGGTTTGATCGAGAGGATGGGTCGAGGGAGAGGATGGGTTTGAGGCTTTGAGCAAGAGGGATTTAGAGGAGCGGGCGTTTTGCTAAAAAAAAAATAAGACGGTGGTTCCTATGGGATTTTAAGCTGTCCTATGTTGATGGCTGCACATTACAGCTGCCAGCATAGGGTCATTTTTTTGTAGTGAATTCAAAGAAAGACACATTTTTTAAGGTCATATTTGTAATTTTAGAAAATATATATTGAGCTTGTCAGGCTCAATAAATACTAGGGCCAAAACACCTAGCCCGATGATGATCAAAAAAATAAAAATTTATGTGTTTCCCATCATCTCTGCGATCTAAGTTTCATAATACAAAAGTGGCTCTTGATTGTTTAAGTAAATTGGCATCATAATATCAATAGTTCAGAATCCATTAAATGTGCCCCATGCAAAAGAAAAGCATAAATATGACCCTAAAATATCCATGATTATAGAGTATTTTTTCTAAGTTAATAGAAATACTTGACCGGATTTTTGAAATTACAATGCACACAAAGTAAAGCAAAACTGCTGAAATAAAGATGTATAGTATCACATTCTCTATAACACGAGTGGTGCTAAAATTACATGCATGTAACCCTAGGAGTACAAACATATATAGCACAGAATAACCTTCTAAACTATATTTTCCTCCATTCAAATATTGGAGAAAATACACTGTTTTCATTTTCTTAAACAATATCAAGTTATGTGATGTGCGCATGTAACTTTTTCTTTGAGGTTTTCCATTATCATGTTTCAATACTCAATCTATAAAATGGTACTGCCACATACACATGCACTCTCTTAGCACATACCGAAGTCCGAAACAGCCTCCTATATAAACCTGTAAGACAAAAAACTGACCATGGACAACCACATAGAGTAAAATCTGTTCCAAGACAATATAGATCATTGATATTGTGTCGATTCTTATAGTTTGGATATAGTCTCCACCATCAATAAACTATGATACAACTTTCTTTGCTCTCCCTCCCTTTTTGCTTGGATCATTATGCTACATTAAAGAAACCAAAACTGCGACTTCTAGCAGTTGAGATTACAAACCACATGCTCTAAAATGTGTTTAGCCCAGTTTGAGTTCAAACCATATGCTCTAAATTTTGGAAAAAAAAATCCCTATCTTGATGTAACCAATCCAATCATCTCTCAGCCAACTAAAAAAATTCTTTATTTGTTGACATTTTAATTAAAAGTATTAATTTGCAGGATCTGTCTGTGTGAGAGGATTCAACCGGACTAGTCGGGCACCATGACCACTTCCACAGAGACTGCATTTAAGCATGGTGGCCAGGACAAAAAAGAAACCAGCAGCGGGAAAAAAGGGGAAGTAGAAAAATGTCAACGATAATTCCTAGCCAGCATCCATCTGGTTAGTAACATTATGATTATGAAACTGCATGCTCAAAATGGAGTCATTCTTCAGGAGGCCAGAGCAGTACAAAGCAATCAAAAATAAAAAAATCAAAACCCTAACCATCGCAATTCATTTATGCAGATCTAGAAATGGAGATGATCCTCTACATAAATCAGATTAAACTCAAAAAAAAGAAAAATTTCCAGAAACCACAAACACTAGCAGTACAAAGCAATCAAAAATAAAAAAATCGAAACCCTAACCTTGGAGTTTCATTTTTGCAGATATAGAAATGGAGATGATGGTGATACGATCAGCTATGGTCCGTCTTCCTCCACATAAATCAGATAAGATCAAACTCAAAAAAAAAAAAAATCCAAAAACCACAAATACTAGCAGTACAAAGCAATCAAAAAGAAAAAAAATCGAAACCCTAACCTTGGCGATTCACTTTTGCAAATCCAAAAACAGAGTTGAAGAGGACACGATCAGCTATGGTTCGTCGAAACTAAACCCCATTCGAGTGATCCATCTATCGTTCTCGAGCAGATGGAGATGACATTTTAAAAAAATTAGATGGAAAAGGGGTTTCAGTGGGAGAAATCACGAGAGAGAAAGAGAGAGATGTCAGCTTTCATGAGAGAGAGAGAGAGAGAGAGGAGAATCAGATCTGGCGAGTGGCGATTTAGGCTTTGAGCAAGAGGGAATGAAGGGTTTCAGCGAGCGGAGTATGAGAGAAGGGAGAAGGGAGAAGGGACAAGGGATTTGAGTTCGTGCGAAGGGAGAAGGAAGAAAAAATTGGGTTATATACTGTTGGCTTCAGGTTTCTATATGCCGACGGCTTATATAACAGCCGTCGGTGCAAGACTCTTTTTTGGTAATGCTAATTCCAATATTGTAGAAAAAAACAACTCAACACAATAAATAAGGTTCCCTTCAAAATTCATATCGAATCTTCTTGTTCCCTTAGGCTCCCTTTAAAATTCATGTTGAGTTATTCAATAAAATCACATGCTACCACATAGCACTTTTGTCCAACAATATTAGCACGTAACAACCTAAACTTCCTATCCCAAGGAACAAACTTGTAAAGAATATTTCCTACTTAAACTAAACTACAGGAATTAATTGAATAAAACAGAAGGCCAATTAATTAAGGTCAAGTAACCACTGTATTTTCCTTCATCTTTGATTTTCTAGAGATTTACTGAAAGAGGGAAATGGACATGTGAGCACTTAAGTGACCATGTGACAGATCCTCTTTCACATCTTGTTTTATCTTTTTGTAGTTTGCTTGTGGGATAGATGACACTGGTTGTTGGGAAGGTTTGGTCTATACTCTCTTGGATTGTTTGGTTTGTTGAGGCCCTTGATCCATTTTAGTAAATGGTTATATGATGAATTGGAGTATCAATAATTTTCACGACCCTCAACTTGTACGGAATTTCTTTCTTATTTTATCATTTATGTAGAATGCATAATGGGTAGCAAAATTTTTAGGATGCTTGGTGCGCTATTGAAAATTTTGACCTTAAGTAAACAATTAAAAGAGAAAATTTTGAGCTCTTTATATAAAAAGATCATGTCATGTTTATGCAGCTCAGTTGAACTGCATCTTGATATTGAGATGTAACAGTATTACACAGTATGGGCACTAATATCATTATGTACTCGTTAGTAGCCAAAGTTGATATGGATGATGTTTAGTCCTATGTTAATTAATTAAGAAAAAGACAATCTTTTTCTTTGTTAACATGAGAAAAACGATTGCAAACCTTAGGAGATCCAACAAAAGTTTTCGTCACACAGCCTGCTTCAATTTGCTGATTTGATTTTATTAAAACTCAGTCATATGCTGCTATGGCTCAAAAAAACCATTTTATTGTTTTGACCCCATGTCAAGTAAGCCAGGTTAGCTTTGTTTCTATATTTCGTGAATAAGATCATCTATCACTTCTCATTGTCTTCTGTACTCCTTTCAGTTCGCAAGTTTGTTTATGATGACTGTAGCAGCTGAAATCTCACGCTGCCTATCATCATGGATGTGTACTTTTTAAGTCTACCTGGAGAGGTTCACATGGTGAATCTGCACCATAGTTACCATGCATGTTCACTCTAAGCTTTCAATAACTGAAAACTGATTTATTGAACCTGTTCGCTAATTTAGGTTAATTTTCTCTTAATTTTTCTAGGAATGTTGCAAATAATGAATCACATTGAATGAATGGAACATGGCAACTTGGTCTGCAGTACCTTGGTCAAAGACGTGTCGGTTAGAATATATGAGCTCTTCGATCCGTACTCTCCATTTGCTCTCCCACCTAAACTGAGTCCAGTTATCATTGAGTGCAAAATATGAGCACCATCTACAGTTCTTTAGTCATCCAAATGATATCTACACCATCTGACTCCAGAGCTGCCTCTGCCATTGACGAAACATCTCCATTGCACGATTCGAAAAGGTCAAAAGTCTTCAAAATGAGCAACTACCATGTACATCATTAAATCAGTTTTAGTCATTCACTTTAAATCAGTTTTAGTCATTCATTTTAAAAAAACATTGTCTGCTTTAAATCACATGATTTTTTTTTGCATAATGGCTCTTGACCGACATTTAGACACTAAAAGGGTGTTTAAATGATCTTATATGAATGAAGTTAAACTTTTAATCTCACACCGTTGAAGTCTGATTATGATCATTATACCATGTGGCAAACTTCTGTGATTAAATTGAATTGTCCAAGTGCCAATCTACCATTAGAAGATGTGCAGCCCTAAGGGATTTGGTTCCTCTAAATCTTATACAGACCTATTAGATACATTTCTAATGATTTGTTGCCTGAACTTGAATTAATCTCTTCCTCCTAAAACCTTGAACCAGTCCTAATTTCTGTTATCAATGTGTTGTGAACAACCAAAAGCAAACCTTTAAATACACTGAGGCTGTGTTTGGGATTGCTCTTTGGAGGCAGAGAGCTGCTCTTTGCCTCCAAAGAGAAAACTCAAACACAGCCTTAGAAAATCTTTGAGGCCGTCCACGCTCAAAACCCATTGACTGCTCTGAGTCAGTCTATTTTTTGAAGGTATCTCCGCTAAACATTATGATATCTCTCTATAGATCCCACATTGAAACATTATTTCTGTTGCAAAGATTCACATTGGTCCCACATTGAAGCATTATCTCCGCACCATTTCCAGCTTTTGTTGCAAAGATTCAAGTTTTTAAATGCTATATTTCTCTGCAAAACAACAGTTAGGTAATATGTTCTTTGATATGTATATAGTTTAAATTAATTCTTTGCTCCCTTTATTTTTATTTTTTTTGCAGGAGAAAAGGGGTCCATAGCAAAGAGATGATCGCTATTTTATCCGAAGGGTGTACAAGAGATTTTTGTTTGATTCTATGGAAGCTTTAACAAGTTTTTTTGGTTGAAGATTGTTGTATTGCAAGTAAATGTGGCACGAGATTTCGAATGGCTCACATCCCCTAAACCCGAGATATAAAAATTGATTTTTAAGTAACGTTTCTTGGCCACTTGTTGGACACTGATGATCATGTAGGGAAACTGGAACTTAGAATGCAACAAACTTAAGGCTAAGCTTGACGGCTTCAAAAGGAGCCAGAAGTACTTGCTAGTAGTACTATTATTTATTTTGTTACCTGAATTCGATTTTTGGCAGCTTTGTTTCATTGTTTACAAGAATCATATGAGAGAAGACCTTGAAAGTCGATATGGACCTGATTTCCAGTTGGGTCTATAGGGTCTGTACTCATTCTAGCCCTTTCAGTGGAATTGAACGATTGGACTTTTTTTTTTTTGAAAATAATTTGTGTAGATCTTTCTCTAGTATATTATTACTTTAATGGCGTACAATGATACCACACCCCCATAATATGATGTTAGGACCTGATTACTTCTTTACACTCGAGAAAAAATACATTCAAAAGACCATCCATCAGATGACCACTTTTCTATAGATTATTTTTCGAACCGTCCAATTTGTGCACGGTGAAATAGGCACTAGTTCAAATTTCTTTTTATGGCCAAATTTAAAGTACTCCGATTAGATGGTTCAAATCCTGCAATACATCAACTTTTTGGTTGAGACTTGGGGTGATGCCAGTTGGACATATTTGATTCAAAAAACATGACTGGACTTGGCTCTATGCCCCTGTAAAGTTATAGTTGCTTAGCAGAATGTTATTTCAGGAGCACACTTGCTTGTGTCTGTGCAATAAGATTTAATAAAGTTTACCAATTCACTACTAACATAGCATAGATTTATAATTTTACAATCAGCAAAAAAAAAAATTAATGTCCATTACTGAAGTTGAAGCGTGATCTCCGACCCAAATTATCCTGGAGCAGCGACTGATTGCAGAATCTGAACTGGGATATATTATGTATACTTGTGCGGAAATTTATGGAGAAGAAAATGGGTATGGTTGACCTGGACCAAGCCCAGGTTTAGAGCCAGTTGGACTTGATGGATCAGATTTGCAAACCAAAATTCGGAACCCAGTTGGAAACTAGGTCCAATTTTGGTTCCACTCCAACCAGACCTGATGTGGACCCAAATTCATTTGGTAGCTAAGTGGTACTTCAATAACTAGCAGCAGGTAGATAATTTTTAAAGATAAGGCCAGACATTGTCATGGTTTGGAATATCCATAGTACAGATAGACTTTGGTGCCATATAAATTAAGAATAATTTCATTTTTCTTAGCAGCAAAAATAAATTGATGCGCTTTCTACAGAATGGCTACTGAAAGGTCATTCCATATTCCATAACATAGGGAATGGAGACCCTTTCATGACAATTAGTTTCATGACAATGTTGAAGGATGCATGTGACAGCCCCGAATTTCTGTGCTCAGAAATCCGTGCCATCAGGATCATGCTCTGGATGATCCCCAGGACAAATCACACAATACCTGTATATATAGCGGAATTATACAGATAAAATCCCACAGCGGTAAGTAGAGTTATCTAATGAATCAATTTAAAAGTAAGAACAATAAAGAAACCTTCATTTATAAATGTAAAAAAGTATACATCCTCAAAAAGGAACCAAAAAGCAGAACCATCGGTGACAGACATCCATCACCCAAACAATGGTTCCCAATGATGGTTCCTATAGAATGTATAATAAGGCTATAAATTAAATAAAATATCTACAAAAATTAATACAAAAGTGGCCACCAGGCACACATAATCCAAAGTCTCCAACAAACATAACACCCCAAAAATGTCTAAGCTATCGCATGATCTATGGGTAAAGTAAATCGTCACCGACGTCCGTCTCCTCGTCCTCGGCCTCACCTGGCCTCGAGGATCGCCGATGATGCAGATCGCCTCGCACTGGGAGTCACCGCCTCAGAACCTAAATGTTTACAAAACAGGGTGAGCTACATCCTAGCTCAATAGAAGAATTCCAACTAAATTTGCATTCTAATTGCATAACATGGTCATCAAAGAACAAAACTGAAAATATGCAACAGATGTATAAAACATGAGACATTTATCCAAAACAGAATTGATGAATACAACATATAATGACTTAGTGTAGTATACTTAAGTAACTCCCGTGAGTATAGCACGTGGTAGCCAGATTTGGTCCGATGGATAATCCCAACCATCGTCGTTCACATGAACAATTTCGGAATTGCAACAATGCCCCACACATGGAGTGCAATTGTGCCGAGGATTACAAAGCAAATGCACAAGTGTGCCTGAAACGGATATACCGCCGAGTCGGTGGGATTTTTACTGAATATCAAACCTCAAATCACATGCATACTTATCATACTTAACAGAATTCAGATTTCGGATACGGATATCAAATGTCGGATCACGTTCATAAAAGAATACTCATACATATGCTAAACATGCTTTTTAAAACAGAATTAAACTATGCTGAGATATGCATGACAGATGTAATCCATGAGATCAAAAATAAATACAATTTCGGTTGAATTCCCCTACCTCGGATCAAGCTCCTTCTAAGCAAATCCAAAGCTTTTTCAAGGCATCTTAGTCTGATCCTAGACCATAAACATGTTACTCTAGGTGTTAGAGTGATTGTGGCTGCACAATGTCGATGGTTCTTACATATACATTTTCTAAGCATGCAGCAGGGGTTTATTGATCGATCAATACCTTGTTGATCGATCAATGAACTCTTTATTGATCGATCAACACCCTTGTTGATCGATCACCAAAGCACAACTGTTTGTATATATTTTACACCATTGATCGATCACCATGTTGGTTGATCGATCAATGGGCTCTGTGTTGATCGATCACCACCACTGTTGATCGATCAATACCCAGTCAATTGATCGATCAATACCTTGTTGATCGATCACCAATATTAACCTAAACTCACCAACTCTCTGCCATTAATGTTCCTTTACTGTATATATAAATTGATCGATCACCACTATTGTTGATCGATCAATTCCCTACTTAGTGATCGATCAACACTTTGTTGATCGATCAATTGCACACTCAGTGATCGATCAACACCTTGTTGATCGATCAATACTGACGAATTTTCAGTCATTAATGGAGTTCACCAAACAAATTTTTCTAACTTATTTTTCCTTCCAAAAATTCATTAAAATCTTGAATATTCATATAGCACCTATATTTAGGGCATCCAACTGCCCTTTTTAAACAAGAGAGCTCACCTCTATGTGGGCCCTTTCGGGGTTTCGGCAAATCACTCCGGAAGAGGGTTTCGGATCAAGCTCTCGGAGTTTATCACCGATCCGAGTTCGACGAGCAACCTTTTAGCTCTGGTTCAGCATGCATAGACTTCACACACACACAACCCATACCTAAGCTTAATCCATTGGTCTCTACAGACCCTATCTTAGGAAACTCACCTTTCAATCTTGCTAACCCTGTTTTATACAAAAACCCTCTTGCAAACCTACCTAGCTACAGACTCCTTAGCTGTTAGAGTAACTAGGGCAAGGGGAAGAAGAAGAAGAAGAAGAAGAAGAAGAACTTCCTCTAGGTCTCCCTTCCTTCCCTTATAAGCTACCAACTGAAATATCTTAGATATTTCAGTTGCTTCTCTAATTTTGATTTCGGTGTGAAACACCAACATGTCGATACGGCGTAGTGTACCGTCTCGACATCGCACTCAACTCGGATCGAAACAGGTTTTCATACGTGAACTAACCTACTTATAGGCTAATATTATTTCTATTAATATTATTTTCAAAGTTTTAAATTTTCTGTCTCGATTTCCGTGCCAGGCACGTACATGGATGCGGTTAGTTTCTGGTTCAAATTTTCTGGGTCATTACAATGCAGCCCCAATGAAATAGCAATACTGCACTTTTTAACCTCCACAAGCATCTATCACTTGACGTTGACTTTCTCTAGATTGTCTTTCAGACTCACGAGGTGCTCCATGGCAGCTCGCAATGGTTGGACATCAAACCCGTTCTCCTCTTAACGGGAGGAGAGCGCTCAACAATTCCTCAAATACCTCTCTCGGTTGATCAATCTTTGATTTCGGATCACGGCAATCACATTGGCAAAGGTCACCATGTGTCATAAAGTCATTCCTTCACACAAATGTTGGCGGACTTGCTTCAAGGGGCTAAAATGTGGCTGTTGCGGCACTGCAACGAATGCTTCCTTCGATTCGATTGTCGCCCATAATGCGGGCCTCTTCGCAAATGGCAGAACTGCTACTTCTTGGGAAGTCTTGCCTCCAGTGAGATTGATAGTAACTGCATCTGAACGTTCAACTACCCAGTGTTAGAAAATCAAATGTACGTACTAAATTATTTAATAAACAAATTAAAATTAATATCACCTTTCCTTCCGGGCTTTGGAGAAATAGCCCTTGATTTCACTCTTGAGCTCCTTCGCATGGAATCTTCCATCACCACTTTACCCTTAGCACCCTCTAACATATCCTACGACGTGAAAATATATAATGATAATCTTGAAAGAGAATGTGAGCCTAATTAATTAGCACATGCTATAAACTGGATGCAGTGGGAAGATTTATAAAACAATGGACAGCCATGGAAATTTTCAATTCAAATAGCAAATAATATGGTTCATGAGTGGCTGAATTGCCCTCACCCAATATAAATACTAATGAATAAGCGCTTCAACATCAGTAATAAGACCCTAAATTTTGATCTACCTTTTTCCTCTCCTGCTCCATCTAAATCGTAACTTGAACTAATAACACCCTAATCTAACACCAAGTTTTGCCTTTATGGTCAATCCAATGTACATATAGACTAAAGACCTCTATGATTTCATGCCAATGGTAGAGATTTTTTGGCTACATTTGGCAGATCATATCATAGACCCAGAAAGAACAATCAACAAAGTGGACTTAATATCTAGAATAGCTTCTTTGCCCATGTCTCATTAGTTGGGAAAAAAGCGAAAAAATGGAAACATCAAAGCCATCAGCAGATCACCCAAAAGATGCAAAATAGAAAGATGATAAAAACGTTAAAAAACCCATCAATAGATCACTCAAAATATGCAAAATCATTACACCAAGACTCAAAATATGGCAGTTGTTACTAAATTCAAATCCTGTCTATACGTTATAATTTCTTCAAAAAGGTAAAAAAACCATAGCAGAAATAATAATCACGTTTTATTCCTAAAAAGTTAAAAACATGATTAAATTAATTAATAATTAGTTCACTAAAATCAGGGTCACCAACTAGTCAGAGTGTGTGTTTAACAGTACATAGAATTCAGCCATGGTTAGGTGAGTTGTGAAGGGGTTTTGAGGTTCTTCTACTGGATTTGTGACGATGAACAGTACGAAAAACTAATTTGAGAAACTCGCTTATGCACAAATGCGTCCATTAGGAAGTTAAAAGGTTGATAATAACTCAAATAAGGCCCTAACAGCATCCAAAGTTAATATATTAGAATTAAACATATCAATGATAATAATAATAATAATGGTAATTAGAGAGATCAAAGGAAGCAACACTAAAAAACAATGGCTCTTATTACAGTGTAAGGCGTCTAGTGTCACAAGTACGAAAAAGTGCCGACCATTACTAAAGTTGACGCCTGATCCCCGGCCCAACCAGACTGCCCCCCCTATCAAATGTGATATCGAAGTTCTTGTTGAATGGGTCATCATCCTCAATTGGCATTTTGTGCGGCATTCGTTCACACCCGGGTGGAACTTTCTTTTCAATATCCTGACGACAGAATAATATTATTTAAATTAGAGCAACAATCACAGACGATAATGAATTAGATGCAGTGGTCTCCAAAGAAGAAGGTGATCAACATTGTTTTTTGAAATTACCACAACCGAAAAAATACCAACAAATATGTCTTCGCCTATGCCAATTCTGTTCTTTCCTCAACTCTGTTCTTCTCGGCTATGGTTATTCCTTTTTTTTCAATTACTTTTTCCATTTTCTTAAACTACAACTTCAAACTTGAAAAGATAGAGCCTTTAGCCTTTAAGGTCTTCTTTCTGCTCGAGAGCCTAGCAAAGCTAAGGCACCTGAAGCTCGAGTAATATGGAGTCGAGCCAGGTCCGAGGCACCTAAGTCGTCTGAGTCATATACATTATTTAGTTCTTACTATACGATTGTGGAATTCTCAAATGATTCGCTATTACCCTTTTTTGGTTGTATAGATGGAGGATTCTAATCGCACCAACATGATGACGATGCTGACAATCTTGACGGACAAGGGACAAGCACGATGTGATGGGGGCACGCGGCATGACCATCCGGGTCTGTCACAGGGCCATTTTTCCTCTGCGTTATGAGTATCACTGGTGTGTCGAGGCCATGAGGGCGGCACCAAGTGTGTTGGTCGTGGGCCACGAGGGCGTCGCGACATGTTGGGATCGGTCGCGACACGATCGCGATATGGCCAGCTGGGTTAGCGATGCGGGGCGTTGCGATATGTCAAACTAAGGGGTTGAGGTCCTCTCGCCATTCTGCCTGAATTATTATTTTACCCTTATATAGGGGGACATGAGTTGGGGTCCCCCGACCCTACACGTGCACTAACCTCGTGGGCTTATGTGCGTGCATCCGAGCTACGCTTGGTGCGTGGTCGTCCTAGCTACGTCGTGTACTAGGGCCATCGCGCTGGTAGTTTCCAACCACCTTCGAGGTGCGAGTTTTAGCCCAAATGGGGCTCGGTATATGCTCGTTGCTGCCATCGCGCTATCAATCGACGTTGCCTATTGCCTTAACAATCGTTGTTGCCAGCTCTAACCTACTGAGTTGCTTCGCAAGGCGAAGTCCGAACATAGAGGTTGAGGTGAAGCTTGAGCAAGACAAGCCTTCCGCCCTTCGTAGCATCTAGGAATCCGCATTGCGTGACTCATTTGGGAGAAGTAGGCTGACTTAGCACATTGGGCGTTAAGTGCCGCATGGGTTGACACTGCTGGACGAGTGACCGACGTGACATTTGGTATCAGAGGCATTGTGATGGCTGAGATGGAAGGGACCAGCGAGGATGCAAGATGCCGAATGAGGGAACGGTCAACAAGGGAACGGTTGGATAGTTTAGAAGCTCAGTCGAAACAGTTCGAGTCAGTGGTATCAGTCATGACATTGCATGGGGAACGACTGAATAGGCATGAGAGAATCAATGTCGACGTGACTGAGACAGTAGAGTAGCTAGCAGCAGAGGTACGAGATATCAAGATCACGTTGGAGGAGGTACATGATGATATGAGCGTGTTGAAAAAGCTCATTCTCACTATGCCATCTGGGATGCCGACAGGAACGCCGACACCCTGATTTAAGTTTCCCGAGCTAGAGACGTTCAAGGGTTCTCGCGAGGCAAAGGACCTCGAGAACTTTATATGGGATGTAGAGGAATAGCTTGAATCGCTGGGTGACCTCGATGCTAAAGTCAAGCTAAGAATTGCATCGAGATACTTGGTTGGTGATGCTAAGTTATGGTGGAGGCATCGTGTGTCAGAGGTGTGTATGGAGAATGGAACAGTTGATTCTTGGGCCGAACTGAAGAAAGAGCTGCGGGTTCAATTTCTACCTACCAACGTCGGATGGTCAGCACGAAAGGCATTATTGGCGTTGAAGCATGTTGGGCCGTTGCACGAGTACATTAAGTCCTTTATGAGCCTGATGTTAGAAGTTGATGAGATGAGCGAGATTGGGTCTTCTACTTTATAGATGGCATAGTGCCATGGGCGCAGCGGGAGTTGACTCATAGAGGGTTGAAGACCCTGGATGAGAATTTGGCTGCTGCGGAGTGCTTAATCGAGCACTGCAATGAGAAAGAGAGGACAAACCTGACATCCACTGACAATGTTGACAAGCAGGCGAAGAAGCAGAACGATACAGGGCATGTGTGATTTGGTCAGGATAAGGGTAGTAGGTATGAAAAGAAGAGAGATGACAGGCCGAGCAAGAAGGGTTGCTTCCTATGTGATGGGCCACATCTGGTGTGAGATTGTTCAAAGAAGGCCGCATTGAACGCGATAGTCGCGGAGAAGGGAAAGAAAAAAGTTGATGATGAGGAGCCTGTCGCCAGAGTAGGGGCGCTCCGACTGATTAACTGCTGAGAAAGAGGACACCGTGGTTTTATTGGTGTGGTCCGTGGGAAGACTTAGACACCAACCGTGTACAGATTTTGGGGTGTACAGTTTTGGTTATGTACAGTTTGGCTACATGGGGTGAAGGCAGGGAGCTGTCGAGGAACCGTGGCAGTAGCCATAAAGTGCTGAACTTCAGAATGTGTGCCTTGGCGTCAACTAGGACGTTGACAATTTTGGGTGGAGGAGGATGTGATAGGGGAACGCGGCGTGGCCATCCGGGTATGTCGTAGGACCATTTTTCCTCTGCGTTATAAGCATCATTGGTGCGTCGAGGCCATGAGGGCGGCACCAAGTGTGTTGGTCGTGGGCCACAAGGGCTTCGCGACACGTTGGGATGAAGAGTGAAGACTTGGGCGTGTCACGATCGCGACACGTCGTGACATGGCCAACTGGGTTAGCGATGGGGGGCGTTGCGATATGTCAAACCAAGGGGTTTGAGGTCCTCCCGCTATTCTGACTGAATTACTATTTTACCCTTATATAGGGGGACATGAGTTGGAGTCCCCCGACCCTACACGTGCACTAGCCTCGTAGGCTTATGTGTGTGCATTCGGGCCACACTTGGTGCGTGATCGTCCTAGCTACGTCGTGTACTAGGGCCATCGTGTTGGTGGTCGAGTTTTAGCCCAAAGGGGGCTCAGTATATGCTCGTTGCTGCCTATCGCGCTATCAATCGATGTTGCCTATTACCTTAACAATTGTTGTTGCCGGCTCTAACCTGCTGCGTTGCTTCGTAGGGCGAAGTCCGAACGTAGAGGTTGAGGTGAAGCTTGAGTAGGACAAGCTTTCCGCCCTTCGTAGCATCTAAAAATCTGCATCGCGTGACTCATTTGGAAGAAGTAGGCTAACTTAGCGCATCGGGCGTTACGTGCCGCACGGGCTAACACTGCTGGACGAGTGGCCCCGTGACAACGAGCTCGTCACCGATCAAGCTCTTTGGTGGGGAAGGACATTCAGGGCCCACAATCTTTCGTCAGCTAGACTGATAGCTGTCAAACCCCTAGTCATTGTCAGGATAGAGCCATCGGCCAGTAGTTGAATAGCTTTAATAGGTCTTACTGAATTTCAACACCCAGTCTTGTGCCAGCCGTATGTTTATGTGCTATTTTATTTTGTGTTGTTTAATTTAGCAGGTCGTACCCACTCCAGTGTAAGAAGGTTCTATTGGTGATCCGACTGTTTAGTGGATCCCAGCACTACTTTGATCCAACAGTTTGGTTGAGTTGCTATTATAATTGGCAGAATTAAAGTTTCGTAGTTCATCCCCTTAGTAGTTGAATAGCTTTAGTAGTTGAAACTGCACCTGTTGTGTAATCATAACCATGCATCTACCAACGGATGTTTTTGAACTATTTTTTGTTGACCATCGACCAACGCATTTGATCAATTCCAAAAAATTATAAGGATAAAAGATGCAGTGGTATATGGGCGGATAATAAATCCAACACCATCTTTAATAATCTTAACCACATCAAACTATAAGATAATATGAGCATCAACGAAAATGCTCAACCCAGTTCAGAGTAGATTTTCTGTCAAATACATAGGGGAGGCTCTACCATCAGACGGTCTATTTTGTATTTCACGCGGTACCCAACCAAAAAAGTGACCTTAAAATCATTGTTGAGCTTTGACGTGATGTTAAGGTCAATTTGTTTATTTTTTTTTTAACTGATGCCTTTTTAAGGGGTACAAAAAATATTAAATATAAATTATATTTAAACTCTATGAAAATTTTATTTATTATCTAAAAAATGATAAAAAATAGAAATAATTTATTAACTCCAGTGAAATTTTGTTAATTTCACCGAATAAAAGAAGATTGCATGATTTTGGAGTAATCATCGAAATTTCGCCGAAAGTTTCGTAAGACCCCTGTTTGGGTAAATTTCGAAGTAATTTCAGAAATTTTTAGAGAAATTTGTCACTTTGCTTAAAAGATGATTTCATTCTACACATTATAAACATAGGCAGTAAGTGTTGAAGCTTCAAACCTGTAAAAAAAAATGATTTACTAGGCCAGCAGACAAGACTAACTGAAAAGCCATATATTTTCAATTCAGACCCACGCTAAGCATAAAAAATAGATAAACCTGAACAAGAAAAGCCATATATATATATATAATAATGATAACAACAGAAAATACAATAGTATCTGAAGAACAAATGAATGATGCCCTTAAGAAATAGAGCTGTTTTACCATTAAAAAATAAACTCAGATTTATTTTAACTAATTCCGATTACCAAACATTGACACTGATGAGAGGAATACAACAACATTCATTAGGGCTTCAACAACACAATCAAACTTCCTAGTGGATACAAAAGGAAACAATTTCCTATCTAGAAGATAAAGATAAATAAAGAGAGCATTGGACAACTTGTGACAATTGAGCTTTGAGCTTTGTTAATCTCCAAGAAACTACCTATCTAGAAGATAAAGACAAATCCACTCTAAATTTCCACTTTGTTATGAGAAGGCAATGATTCCTGGATCACTGGAACTTCAGTAGATCAGGACTAAAACTGCATAGATGGATTGAAATAAATAATGCAGCTAGAATGTGCCTACTCTAACAAATAACAAGCAAGGTATTTGTTATGAGAAGTCTACCATGCAAGCAAGGTACCTTTATTTGATTAAATCAGATGATGGAGATCATTTTTAGTCCCAATCCACCACACAATAGATTTTGAGATCATGGGTGTATCACCAGACGACCAATTTTAGAAAATTCTCTTTGAAAATATCATATAACACAAATGATATCGTCCATTTAATTGAAAAGAAGGGCGATTTGATAATTTCAATTATAAATATTTCTCACTCGTTAACCGAATATCTTCTTGAGAGCCAAAAAAATCTTCACAATCCTATAGAAAATTATAAACATTGGACAGTTTTTGATAGACAATTGTACAGACAGTTTATGTGGTGTGACATGACTGACAAATCACGTCGCGCCCCACATAAGCTGCCTGCCCAATTGTCTATAAAAAATTGTGCATTGTATAATATTGGCCTTTAAGTTCTAAAACTTTTTGATTTTTTATATAAGCTAAAACTTTTCACAAAGAACCTTGTCTTCTAAAAAGCCCTATAATCCTTAATTAACATTTTTTCGTAAAAATTTCATCATCATGATGGTGGTGGTGGTGATGAGGATGGCAGGTTTCGATGGAATCTTTCTCTTCTAATGAAACCACTTAAGATTTTGACTTGGCTCATTCAGATCAAATTCAGTCACATTGATAAATCTTTTCAAATATTGTCATCAATAAAAGTAATTCAAGAAAAATTATTATTAAAGGTGCTATACGAATTAACGATTGTCTTCCAAATCATAGATTACCTCTATATAACAAAATAAATAGTTTTGTTCTCCATTACCGTTTATGGACATTATCACGGATATAATTCGGTAATGGAATGCTCATCTATCGAGTAAGGTATCAACTTACTTGTAGATCTATGGGTATCAATTTCTTGTGAACTATGGTCTCTTGTGAGAATATCTTACATGTTGCGCAGAAACTCACAAATTAACCAACGATCTCACGATGAATGATCAAATAGCACTATAAAAAAATCTACCTTTACCGACGGTTGACACCCGTCGGCAATACTCACAAAGCCGCTTGTAATAGTATTCCCAGTGACTATTGGTCCATCGCCAATTCCTTTGTCGCTGTTACTATTGCTGACATATAGTGAGATTTTTGTCGACGGAAGAATCTTGTTGATGATGTTTTCCCAACGGTCACTAATTGCCAGGAATAACCTAATTATTTTTTTTGCCGGCAGACAATGTTGGCTGCCGGTAATACTACTTTTTTTTGCCGGTAGACTATGTTGGTTGTCGGTAATACTACCTTTTGTTGTCGGCAAACTATGTTGGTAATACTACTTTCTTTTGTTGGCAGATTATAATGGCTGCCGGTAATACTACTTTGACTAGTACATACAGCTCAAAGTTTGTAAGGATTTTATGTAGCTTATAGCTTTTAACTTAAAACCTGTCTAACAAATCAGAATTATATATACACTTACTATGACCTAAATTATTAGTGACATAAGGTTTGTGCTTTACAGTCATGCGCTAAAATCCTGATTTCATGAGTATCTCAGAGAGATGACCGAATCTCTATTGAAGCAGCTTCACTTGCATACTCATATAAGTGAATCTTTCATGGATACTCTTGTAACTACTTTATTATCCTAATAAATCAGTGCCTACAAAATCATTATGAGTTAAACTCACTTTCTCACGTTACAAGAGATGTGCACGAAATATAATACTATAGAGATGGCCAATAGGTGACATACCTTTTTTCACTTTCAAGGGTTACAGAGTAGTTTTTTATCTCGTTGAACTTATGATTTGGGATCTCCAACTCTACTAGGTTGAGGTTCAACTACTGTGCCTTTAAGGATATCGGCCTCAGGCCCATCCCCCTCAATGTTTTCAATACTGCATCTCTGGGTAGTGCTTTTGTAAGCGGATCTGCAAGCATCTCAGAAGTTGGTATGTAGTTTAATACGATCACCCCATCACTCAACATCTGCCGAACGATATATTAAAGGCCTATATTTCCCGTTATATTTCTTATTATCTGAAATCTGTAAAATAGCTTTATTATCACAATAAATATTAATTGCATATGTATGTTGAATCAAAGAAATTTGTCTTATAATGTTTCGAAGCTACTCTGCCCCTTTTCCTCCCGCAGACAATGCTATATATTCTAATTCCATACTTGAGTCAGAAAGACATGTTTGTTTTCTGAATCCCTACGATACTGCTCCTCCTACCAAAGTAAAAATCCATCTGCTTATAAATTTTAAATCAGAGGAGTCAGAAATCCAAATAGCATCAGTAAACCCCTCTAAGAGTTCAGGTTTGCCAATATATTATAAACTATAATCCATAGTTCCTTTCAAGTATCTCAATACCAGACGAATAGCTTCCCAATGTTCTAACCTTGGGTTGCTAGTAAAACTACCCAACACTCCTACTATAAATGCTAATCGGACCTAGTACACTTCATTAAATACATAAGACTTTCAATAATTCTAGAATATTATAATTGAGATTCTGCTCTTTCAGAATATCTCTTTAATTCCTTATTTGGATCACTTGCGGTAGGAGAAGGTGAACAATAAAATATATGAAATTTTCTTAAAACTTTTTCGACGTAATATTCTTGAGATAAGGAGATACATTTATCTTTTCTTATTATTTTAACTCCAAGAATAACATCGGCTTCCCTATCTTTCATATCAAAATTTGATTTTAAATATTTTGTAGTTTCTATTATTAAATAAAGATGTGTACCAAAGATCATTATATCGTCTACATATAACGATATAATAACTATATTTTATACAAATTTACTATATATGCACCTATCGGTTTCATTTGGTTTAAAGTCAAAAAATTTTATTTTCTTATCAAATTTGGCATGTCATTGTTTTGATGTTTGTTTTAAATCATATAGTAATTTCGCTAGTTTACATATCATGTGTGTTTTTCCTGATTCTATGTATTATTCAGGTTGATCCATATATATTTCTTCTTCTAAATCTCTATTTAAGAAAGTTTTTACATCCATTCGATGCATATATAAATTATATATAGATGCTAAAACTATTAGTAGTCTAATAGATGTCATCCGTGCAACATGAAAAAAAACGTCAAAATAGTTTACTCTTTCTTTTTGTCTAAACCCTTTGACTACTAATCTAGCTTTAAATTTATCTAAACTTCCATTTGGTTTAAGTTTCTTCTTAAATACTTACTTCCTATAGCCTTAAAACTTGATAGCAAATTTACTAACTCCTATGTATGATTAGTTTTAATAGATTCTATTTCATCATCCATTGCCTCATTCAAAAATTAATATACTATCTAAAGATGTTATAACTTCCTTATAAGTTTTAGGATCTGCTTCTAAAACATAAGTATAAAAATCTGATCCAAAATTATAAAGTGGATCTTTTCTAATTCTTTTACGATATCTTGGCTCTATATTATTTTCAACTGGTTTTTTTTCTTTGACTTGATCCAAATGAGTTTCATCTTCTATTTCCAATTGGTTAGAATTTCTAAAATCGGAAACCTTATCTTTATTAGATCACCCTTAGTGCAGATTTTAGGTGATATTCTATCATGATAATATGAGGAATTGAAAAACCAATATATTTTTTTAATATATCAGCATAAATTTAATTCTGTCACTGCATGCTATGACTTAAATATCAGGAAGCTTAAAAACGCAGCAGTCCTCTGGCTAATTGATTTTGATGGGTTTTTAAGAGTTTGATATCATAATTTAGTGACTGTCTTTCTAACTGCATGCTTTGACTTAAATATCAGGAAGCTTTAAAACTCAAATCAATACTATGGCTAATTGATTTTGATGGGTCGTAATAGCTTGGTATCATAATTGAGTGCTTGCCTTCGTCATCACGTGGAAGATATAAAGAAATTCATTATATCACCATTTTACTAATTTGTCGTATAATAATTAAGCTTCAAACCTATTTGCTTAGTTAAAGGAAATTTGACACCTAGATTAAGAAGAGTTGTTAGATGAGCAGAAAATACTCATATATATTAACATTTGGTGGGTAGTCTTATATTACCTCACTATAAGGAGCCAGATCACATTTTCAGTTGGACTCTTGAGCCAATTCAGCAGACTGGCAGAGTCCAGCAATGCCCCACTTAGTTGCATTATTGAATTACAAAATCCTGAATAAGGTAGGACTTCGTCATTAATTGTTTGGATTTGCGAACACCAACTAGGCAACTGGTTTTACAAGCATCCATATCAAGGCGAAAGGCTCATGCCCTGCCCCGAGACAGTCTTGAAAACCTTTGAGGCCTCATTTGAGATGTACCTCTCAAGATAAATGTAAGCCTCACGATTTATTATGAAAATAATTATTTCTGAGAATTTTTACTTTTTTTTTCATTTTTTATTTTTGCTCATTTGGATTCTTGAGAATTTTGAGAAAACAGTTTAGGCTAGAGGCACATTTAGAAAAACACAAAGCTCACCCTCCCTTCTTTTTCACAATTTTTCTTGAAGATTTAGTATTAGGTCCACCAACTTCGGGAGGTTGATAAATATTTTCGACCGCCACATCAGCAAAAGGTTAAATATGTAAATTCACTGATTTTCACTCTCATAAATATTTGTCCATCTCTCGAGGTTTGGCCCTGCACTGCCCTTGATGCATGGATGGTGCACAGGATTTTTCCCTGTGCACTGCTTTTGGTGCATGGGCATTGCACAGGAGATTGAACTGTGCACGGCTCTTGGTGCATTCATCGGGTACCAGGTAGCTATTACCAAATTTCTACTTGAATATTAACCAGATATCTGATCCGATTGTTAAAGGGTTATTCTTTGTGCGGTTGTGCCAATTGAGTGAAAATCCTTTCATTTTTATATTGAGATAAAGTTGTTAGTGTTTTCAATTTCTTTCATTGATTCAAGTTCTTGTTGATTCTATATTTTAACTTTCTACACTTTTTTTTCCCTAGTTTTTTCACTTGTGTGCTTTCCCTGATATTTAATATTTTCTTATTATTTCTTTTTTCCTTTTTAACACCTATATTATAAATTTTCCAACTGGTAAAATCAGTAGTAAATGAGTCAGATGAATCAATGATGATTTACCATTTTTTTATTGTTTATGTTGGTAATCATTCTACTTCTAGATCTGCTCCTGAGCCTAAGTTATTTTTGATTTCTTACGTTGTTTTATATATAAAAAATATTGTAAGGCTTGTATTGCCTAACATGGCTCAACAGCTTAGATTCCACCTTTGACTTTTAAAACCTTGTTAGGCAGTAACCTTCTCCATTTGTATATCAATCATCAATTACGCATTTAGCTTAGAATTGGGTGTTGTTTCTTCATGTAGCAACAAGCAACTGACGATGGCACTGTCATCATCATAGGCAGATTTTTGATTGTTGCTGGCGACTGCCCTTCATCCCGAAGGCTGACATTGATGCAGATTATGCAATGGGCAGTTATTTGTTGTCGCCGTGTTATCATTGGCATGATTTAAGGAAAATAATAGTTATATTCAAGAAGAAATATCAGCAATTACAATACTCACTATAGATTCAGGAATCTATTCAACCCACACAGAATCTGAACAGCAATTTACAACGAAAAATAGGTATGTTGTATAATTTCTTTATCTATTAAATATTTATCTGCATAGTAGTTAACAATCATTTTTTTCACAGTGACAAGTGGTTATCATCACTGCGGCCAAACCATGAGTTATGTGGGTTTAACTGGCCTCGAACCTACAACTATATTGTGCAGGACTACAAAATTATTCTTTTGAGAACAGAACTATAGGGGATGATCAAGCCACCAAGGAAAATGGCCTGCGTATCAAAAGGAAGCTAAGGTCAGAAGATGTCAGCCTATCCAAGAAGAGAAAAATGGATGAATGCGAGTCAGGTACATAATACGATATAGTTATTATTTCTAAGTTTGGTGAATATGGATTTTATTTTCCTTGAAAATGTAACTTTAAAAGAGCTGGTATTAGGTGCACGGGCCTGTCATGCACCGGGCAGACATTTCCAGAAATCGAAATTGTATCTGATTATTTTAAAAGAGCTGGATTTTATTTTCCTTCTTGTTATTTATTTATTTACCTTTCCATTGTGTATGATCCAAAAATCGAAATTGCAGCTGATAATTTTACTCTGGTTAGATTCAGGGGAATGGTGCAAGATATGCTAGTCAATGAATTCTATGTTGGCGCCTTTAAGGTAAGTCTCATTTGCATTGTATGGTTGGTTCCATGTTAAAGATCCTTGACTTTACCATCATGACTTTTGTCAGCCTAAATGAATTTATGCCAATCCAAATAATTTTGAGACTTCTATAGGAAGGCTTGACATGGAGGACAAATAAATTCACAGATATTGCTTCAGCTATGCAGGTCAACCCTGGTGCACCTTAATCTGCCTTTATTGATGTATGAATGTTAGAAATTTTCTTTTATCATATCTTGAAAGCTTACTAGGGGAGGATTCCTTTTACAAATTTAGATAAATATTTCTCATTTGTGTGATGCACATGACTGATTTGACCACAGGCTTGTAGATGGAGTTCTGCAGCTAGCCCAAGGCACCCCTTAACCATCGATGAGACCCTGTTGAAGCTCAATGCCTCTGGAATTGAGAATGCAAGGTTGCTTAAGAATCTAATGGAGCTGCAAAAGGTAATTTTAGCACATTGCTCTTCTGTTCTACTCCTTTCAAGAGGGTCTCAATTGGAGATTCATAGTTCAGACAATGTCAAAAGTCTTATCATGGGTAATTATATATTGTAAAGTCTTATCATGGGTATTCATAGTTCGGTCTTGATCAATTGTTTTTGGAGGTTAGATTTCGTAGCTTTAGAAATCTTCAGATTTTGAGGTTATGTATATAAGAAGTACATCAAACATGATTCTCTAATCACTTTTTGTTGTGGAATCAATCTGACTGTATGATGGTAGTAATATGATCTCAAGTTTTGATGTGTTGAAAATTGGCACAAAAAAAATCTGGTTATCAATTGATTGAACAACTGGGAATCTCTCCTTTGCAGGAATCAGATCACAAAAATAAAGCTAAATCAAACAGGGTCTTAATGTTTACATATTGAGAGATATGTATAAAATAGTGAGAATATGTAATGGTTAGTTGAACCATAGATCAGATCCTCAATTTTGGCGCAGTTTTTTAGTAGAATGGAACAATTAGGGTTTGAATATGTATATTGAAGCAGAAGTTAGTTGCAAAGATCATGCCATTTAGGAGATTAGGTTTCTAATTGATGATGATTAGAACAGTAGGTTCACCATCATTATCATTAATTCTCATCGCCATTTATGTTTAGAGCTACTTCAAGTCTCTGATGGACATGCCTAAACCATCTCAAATGACAGTCTTAATCTTCTCAAATATAATTGTTGATCTTTCTCATATGTACTGTCTACTAATTCTAACTTTCTTGTAAACCCACTTAGCATACGCATCTCAGCCACCTGTATTATCTTGTCGTTTCTTTGTACCCCAACACTCCACCATTCAAAAAAAATTTTCAATTGAAGGACAAGTCTATGCTATGCATGTATAGATCTATAATTTAGTGTGAATATAAAATGGGATTTTGAAATATTGAATTAGATAGACAGATTTGGGGATCTACTCTTACCTGCATTGAACCGACAGCTGGGAAGGAACTTGTGAAATTTAGGTAGGTATGGCAATTGGAAAAAAAAAAAAAAAATCAAAAAATTTAAATATAAAGGGCTTACCCCGACGGCTGCATAGGTAGCCGTCGGCGTAGTGATGAGTTATAAACCCTCCGCCCCCGGCATCCGCCGTCGGCGTAAGCATGTTTATTTCAAAAAAATATTTTAAAAAAAATTAAAATACACTTACACCGACGGCGGCTCCAAACCGTCGGCGTAAGCCTTTTATATTTAAAATACACTTACGCCGACGGCTCCAAACCGTCGGCATATGTATACGCCCACTGAAGTATCGCCGACGGCTGGTAGCCGTCGGCGTAGATTTTCCAGCCGTCGGCAATTAGTTTTTCCGACGACGGGTGTAGGTGGCTTTATTTGTAGTGATTATAGCATGCTTTATAAGTTTTAAAAACTTCAAAAACTTCTTCTTTATATCTAGGTAAATATATATAACAATATCTGCTATAATCATCTATAAATGTTATAAAATATCTCTTACCACTTCTGGTAAGCACACCATTTAATTCACAAATATCAGAATGAATTAATTCTAAGATAGTAGTATTCCTTTCAACACTATTATGTGACTTTTTCATTATTTTAGATTGCACATATATTTGACATTTTTCATCTTTAGTATTTAGAAATTTAGGAACTAATTTTACTTTCATCATATTGTTCATCGCTTGAAAATTAATATGTCTTAATCTAGCATGCCATAAATCAAAAGACTCTACAATATAAACAGAAATTCTATTTTTATGGATAACATTCAACTTGATCATATTGTTTACAACACAACCCTTCCCAATGAAAACATCATTCTTGAATAATATCATCGTCTCAGGATGAAAAACTAATTTAAACCCATTCCTGTATAAGAGACATGAAGAAATAAGATTTTTCCTAATCTTTGGAGCATGGAGCACATCCTTCAACAAGAGAGTCTTTCCTGAAGATAATTTTAACTCCACTGTTCCGATTCTAGCAATCTCAGTGGTGGATGATTTTCCCATGTATAGTTGTTGTCCTTCTCCTTGAGGCTTGTAAGTCTTGAAGGCAGACCTATCAAAAGAGACATGTTGAGTAGCATCAGAGTCGATCCACCAATGACCTTTAGATTCAACCATATTGACTTCTGATACCACTGCAACAACTATATCTTCGACCATGTTAGATTCTGATTTCTACTTTTTACGAAATTTACACTCTTGCAAATTGCCCCATTTTCCCACAAACATAACAATCTCCTTTCTTCTCATTTATCTTAGATTGACCGTTCTTCTGAAAATTCTTCTTAAAAAATTTCTTTTTAATAGAAAATCTCTTATCCTTCTTCTTCTCTTCAGATACCGATTTAATAGAGTGAGCCCTAGGATGCTCGGAAATAACAATCTTTTTGTCTCTAATTTTATGCTCTTCTTCAATCTTAAGACTCTTAAAAATCTCATCTAGAGTATAAAGATCTTTATTATGGGGCATAGATTTTCGATAATCTTTCTAACTAAATGAAAGCTTCGCAAGAATAACACTCACTTGAAAACTTTCAGGAAGTTTCATGTTCTCATGTTCCATCTCAGTGATGATAAATTGTAATTTTTGAACTTGTTCCATAATAGATTTATCCTCAACAATCTTGAAGTCAAAATATTTAGAGACTAGAAAAGCCTTTATACCGGCATCTTTAGTTAAGTACTTCTTCTCTAAAGAATTTCATAAATCTTTGGAGGTAGTGCACTTACAAAATGTGTTGAACAATCTATCGCTCAATGTATTGAGGATGTGCTCTCGACAATCTAGATCATGTTCCAGCTATTTGAGTCGAGCATTCGTTCATCCACTAGTTGTACTTTCCGTTGATCCCGCTACAGAAATTGGTAGACATGGTGTAGTGAGGACGTAAGCAATCTTGAATTGTCGCAAGATAAATTGCACATTTTGCTACCATTTTATTAAATTTGACCCATAAAATCGGCCAAGTTTGATGAGATCTTGATTCATGAACTTTATGCTATGGGCCATTAGAACGATCTATTGTCTTTAAATTGTTGAAAAAAGTGATATTAATATGGCTCCGAGGCACGTAGTTCACTACGCTGTATTAAAGACAATAGATGCCTCCACTCCGTCGGATAAACGAAGATGCAATAGAGCTCCCAGTGAATTTGCCTTCAGGAAACCACAGAGCTCGGTCTTTCCAAGAATCATATGTTCTTTTCTAGATTGCACTTTCTAAAGAAAGAACCTACCACATAAATTTTCTGATACACAAAAAGATTCTTAAAAAAAATAAGAATCATAAGAGAAAAAATAAATAGATGTTATAATAGTTTCTGTTGTGTCTTTTTAACTTGGATCTGATCTCTATTTATAGAGAAAATTTTGAAAGATTGTATCGTTTCAGATAATCGTGAAGAGATTTGTGTCTTCTTAGATAACTATAAAGATATAAAATAGATTCATTCGTGTCTTTTCATATTTACGGTGAAGAGATGTAAGCTAGACTTGTAAAAAAAGACGACTTGTCGATTCACAAGTTTGTCATTGAATTATTTTACAAATTTGCCATTGAATTATTAATGATAATATAAACTTAATTTTGAAATACTAAAATATATATTATTATACTAATATATATAACATGAATAACCTAATTGTTTTTTTCGCTGGCAGCCAATGGCTGCCGGTAATAGTAATTTATTTTGCCGGCAGACTATGTTGGCTGCCGGTAATACTACTTTTTTTTTCCGGCAAACTATGTTGGTTGCCGGTAATACTACCTTTTTTTGGCAGCAGACTATGTTGGCTGTCGGGAATATTACTTTCTTTTGCCGGTAGATTATAATTGCTGCCGGTAATACTACTTTTTTTTTGCTAACAAACTATTTTTATCGGGAATAAGTTTTTTTTTCACCATTTGTCGACAGAATATGGCTGCCAGGAATACCCAAATTTTTATGGATCTTTATGGATCATAGCCACACCTAACATATACACACAATGATTCGACAAACCACAGATTCCATAATGTGACCTGAGAAGTACGTGGAGTTCATGAGAAGTACTTGGAGCTCCCGGCCCTTACAGGCAAATGTAAAAATGTGGTGTTCGAGAATATTAAGGACCAGGTCTGGAAGCTGTGGCCAACTGATGCTAATAAATTCAGCTAGGTCAAACAAGTTTTACGTAACTTCGTAGTTTGAGTCAATTTTTGGGATGTGTACTATGTGAAATTAACATGTGTACAATTTGATCGATGAGCCATAATCTAGAGATGTTTTGTGTAAAAGATGGGGATGAACGATTTCCATCATTCTCTTCGAAGCCATCAAATGACATATAATAGTGATGATACTATGTAAATCAAATATACCATTAATTTTAGATGTCATTCGATTCCAATGAATAAGATGACGGAAAACATTGCCACTTCAATCATTTATAAAACAAATCTGGAGATCATGGGCATAAAATCCCATGGAAGAAAAGATAGTTCCAAATGATATACATCCCTAAAAGTGAATTTAGTACCAAGAGCATCGGTGCTCAAGTCAGGTAGCACATAGTAGGGCAATAGTCAGGTCCAGCCAGGTTAAACCAGATTTCGAGTTCAACCACATTTGCAACCCTAGAATATGCGAGAGTATTGACTTTCATGATTTTTATTTGTATCCCTATCAAATAGTAACTCAAAATTGTGCACAGGAGTTGGCTAAAAGGGGGGCAACCGCCTATAACTAAGCCGGCTGTAGAATAGTTTCTGCTATTACATTGGTTTCAAAAGCCTGGGTTTTCCTCCCCTGTTTCCGTGGGACTAGTGTTGTTTGGTTTTCCTGCTGGCTGGGCTAGGGTTGTCTCTCCTCTATAAAATCCCGGGCCCCTCTACTCATAAGCAATTGGTTTTGAGATGGATCCCCAAATTTATTAAGGTATCAGGGCAGGCCTTTATCTACTCCATGTCACCCAGTTTAATTTGTCCCCGTGATTTGGCTCCGTCCCGCCAACACGTGCGGGGGCATGTTGAAGTGTTTAGTCCCACATCATAGCCTTGTCAGTTCTCTATAAAATCCTAGCCCCCTCCACTGATAGCCAATTGGTTTTCAGTTGGATGCACAGATTCATCACGCCTCTTGTGAATCCCTGCACTTAGTCGCTGTGTTGTGTTGTGTTTCGATCCTTTTTCCTACTTTTCATCAAAAACATAAAAATAAAAATAAAAGTGCAAACTCCACAAATCCGTTTTATCTAATATCTGTGTATATAGGTCTATGGTTCCTGATGGTTTATGCGACTACTGGTGACAGTATTTCCAAACCGCGATACATTTCAGGTAAACTTATGACCCATATGCTATAGTAAATCTTTCTTAACATTTAAAATTCTTGATTAATTTGGGAAGCTAAACACAAAAAAAAAGACCACTACTAATTAACTCTGCCAATTGGAGTAGTTGATGCAGGAGCAGGAGTTGCAGTTGTAGAGTTGTAAAAAGGATGGACTTCAAATCTAAAAGTGCAGTTTAATGCATAAATTCTCCCCCCTTGCGCTCCATAAAGGGTTGAGGGAATCTTCCAGATGAGATTATCAAGACATGTTTGGCAATCACCATTGGAGATATCTCTGGTACGCTGCACAAGCCCATATATCGTCTGAAACTCTGTAAAGTTAGTTTTTCCGGTCGCAAATAAGTTGGTTGAATTCATCTCCATCCCCACCGCGGATGAAATGTTATAGATGAGTCACTACGTCAAAATGTGGAAAAAACTACTGTAGCAGCAAAAATTAAACCACAGTTTAAAATGGTGGTGTAATGTACCACTGCCTAAAATAGTAATTTTCTCACTTAAATCACTCATCACGTGCATACGATGCTACCATCACGTGCAAATTCATCGGGCCTCTCATTTCTCTCTTTTATCTCCTCACAAACCCCTCTCTTTCAACCCTACCTTCTTTTCCTCTCTCTCTCGACGAACCCCCAGCTGCCATTTTGATCTCAAGAGGGGGCGCCAACAAACCTTAATCTTCGCGGAGCTCTGATCACGGACTGCGGACGGCAGATCGCCGACCAACGATTGTTGAACTGGTCCTGAATCACAGATCTATCAAATCTCCAGATTTTTTTGTTCATTTCATACAAATATCGGTGAGTTTGGGTTTAGATTGCAGTTTAGGTTTAGATTTTAGAGGTGGTGAATCAGCTCTGATCACAGACGGCAACCATTGTTCAATCTATATCTCCATTGTTCAATCTATATCTCCATCGCACCATAAGATCCTAGTCGTCGGATGTGGAAATTCAGGTTTGATTCTCCTTCTTCGTCTGAATCGGTGACCTACTTTATTTTTGCTTTTGATTTGTTGTATCCGTTCCTCAATCTTGGTTCATCTTTTGATTTGTTGTTTCAGATTACACATATAGCAGAAAAAAAACACAAATATTTAACATGGCCAAATTATCAAACAGCATAAGAATCCCCCAAGATAGCCAAGCAATGAGTGAGAGAGAGGAAGAGAGAGTGATGGGTAGAAATCCAATCATAGTGACCAAATTCTCCTCACTTCTTGGAAAAGTTCGCAAATAATTTGCAATTTTTTAAAAAACAAATAGATTTTTAATTCTTCGCACAGTTTTTAAAAGATGCAAAATTTAACAATTATTCACGGATTTCTTGAATTTTTTTAAATTTCTGCTGAGTTTTTTTAAGTTTTTACTTGACATATTTTTATAATTTTTCTTTTTCATTTTTAATCCCTTTTTCCGAATTTTTTTCAAGCCGAATTATTCCAAACCCTGACTTGGTCACTATGAATGCAATTACTGCGAACATCTCTTCTCATTGATGCAATTACTGCGAACATCTCTTCTCATAGTTAAAAAGATAAGTCCATATAACAATAACATCTTAATACGTGTTCAGGTCTGATTCTCCTTCTTCGTCTGAATCGGTGACCTACTTTATTTTTGCTTTTGATTTGTTGTATCCGTTCCTCAATCTTGGTTCATCTTTTGATTTGTTGTTTCAGATTACACATATAGCAGAAAAAAAACACAAATTGGGGTTTATATGTTGATGATTACGGCAACTGTAGGATTGGAAATAGGTTTTGTTGGCATGATCTGGATTCGTGACTACTAATCAACATTTGTTCACTTTACTATCAATTTCGTTTGTTTTGAGGTATTGCGAAGCTATTTCAGAATTCTCTAGGAAAGCATTTTGTACTTTTTTCCTGTTAGATTTAAATGTTCAGCTAGGAAGTAGCAAAATGCTTAAGGAATCCGAGATCTAACTATCGCCTTAGCTGGAGCTCATATGGTTATTATATCAAAACTAGATTTTTAATGTAGAAAATTCATAACCATAGTTTTATGGAGCTCATGGTTATTACATAATTTTGATGAATTTATAATCATTACAAGTAGATTTAAGTAATAATTAAATTAGGTGTTATTGAAGTTCATTTATGTAATATATGTACATAATTTGATAAACACAAAATTTATGGAATCTTCTTGTTTTGCAAGGCTCTCACCGGGATTCTATACTTTCAAAATTTGAGAAGGTAAGTCATGCTCTTCAAGAAAGTCTTAGGCGGCGTCAGAGACATTGTCCTAAGCTATTGGTATCGTGTAAATTCAATTTTAAAGTTTGCATTTGCATTTGGCTATCAGTTTGCATTTGCAAATTAATTTAGCATTTAGGCTTTGTTTGTCATTGCTCTTTGGAAGAGTAGAAACAGCAGGATCTTTGTTGTTGCAATGAATATGGGAGAGAAGGATTGAGGAAGAAAAAGGGAGGCTGCTTCTTGAAGCATGAAAACTTCCTCTTTAGAAGAGCATGAAAATGATGTTCTTGTTAAGAGGGCTGTTTTCCCATTTCAAGGGCAGCATCCATCATCTTCTTCCAATCCTTCTCTCTCCACATTTCTTTGCAATCACTAAGAGCAATCATTGCTTTCTACTCTCCCAAAGAGCAATGCCAAACACAGCCTTAGTTTTTTATCTCTGCAATGCGAGTAAATTGATGTTTTGGTCCATCTCCCTACAACCTTTGATGAATAATTTGCCAATATTTAATTGACTATGCAATCATATTTTTCCATTTCCTTAATACAGAAAAATCTTTTGACAAAGACCATAATTTGATGACAATCTTCGTTTGAGTGCTAACCATTTTTCTGTTAAATGTTAACCATTTTGTAGTCAGCACAATGAAGATTTATTTATAATATGCATGCACTGGTAGTTGTTGCAAAATAATAAGTTAATCTAATGCATATCCTGTACCTCTGGTCTCTGGTTTATGTTTATGTTCGTGATCATCATGGGTAAATGTTAGGTGTTCTCTACATAGATATGAATTGTCTAACCTTGGTTCGCTATAGAAAAGGGGTTTGATTAGTTATTTCAAGAATAACTAGTTGCAAGATACTTTTTTATGGATTTGAGTCTATGTGGTTTAGCTAAATAGAAAGAACAGATCAGCAGGCATTGCATACCAATTCTTTAGGAGGTGTTGAAGTGGAGTTCAATTTTTGCATTTGGTAGTATGCAATTGATCTTAGGGCTGGGATTGCGCGATCAGTTTGAACCTTAGTCCACGTGGACCTCTTGCATTGCATTCTCTTGAAGGGTGTTGGCTGTTGAGCCTAAATGTGAAAATAGAAAAACTTCATTAGGGGCCAAAATCCTGGTTCATTGGTCTAGAAATATGAATACTGAAGAGTTGTTGCCTTCTTCCTAAGATTCATGTGTTTTTATTTGATCAGATTTTAAGTTGGAACTGGTTCAGGAGAGGGGAATGACAATATTTGATAATAACTATATTTAAACTACAGTATGAAGGGGCTCTAATAGTGTCCTGTGAAATGAGGCTGGAGCAGATTAGTCCACGTGGCAAGTGGGGTCATCAGTCTCTTCCGTGATCGGAACGTGATGGAGGTATGATCTAAAACTGACCGGCACCAATGGTAACACTATCAAGGTATGATCTTGAACTGATGGGCACAGATGGTGCTTGATGTTAGCAGATAAGACAAACTGTTTAAAGGGCATGACTTGGCAAGAAAGTTATTTTTTCACCGATAAAAAAGTTTGTTTTTATTAACCCAATCATAGATTTTGTTTTTATTAATCAAATTATAGCAGTAGTTTTATTAATTCAAATAAAGCTACAGAAGTTCAAAAGCAGGCAGTTTCATAATGAAGGTTAGAGCATTAGGTAATGGGCTTTTGTGTTGTGCTAGCGCATCAATATAGGCGCATGCTCAGAATCTGTAAGTGTTCGATAAAGTTGCTTTCAAGAACTAGAGAAAGGCTTATATCTCGGTAAGTTCCGAACAATGAGGCGACCATTGTTGGGTCAGCTTTAGCTAGGTATAATTGGTCGTTTTGTCAAAGGCCGCTTACTTGGTTGGTGTGAAATGTTTTTTATTCAAAGAGCAACCTGTTGAGGAAGCATGTTTCATTTGGATATGAGGATTTTATGCATAAGCCAAGAGAAGAAGAAGAGGGTAATGTGGTTTAGATGAAGATTTCATTACCAGATAAGTGTGAGTTGTTCCAAGTGGACCATTTATTTGCTGGTGCTATCTATTTTGGGCATCTCATTCTGTTTCTTTTGTTGCCACTGCCTTGTTTTTTTTTTGCTTTTTTCTGCATCTTGAGCCTCTTTTCGTAATGAAAATATGACCTTTTAGTTTCACCAATTTAAAAAAGAAAAGGGGTATATGGGTGTTGAAGGAATGTGAGCTGCTCTATAAGTTGGCATGTGAATGTGAGCTGCTCTATAAGGTAGTGCTGTAGCCTTTGTTCTCTTAAACCCTTGATTAGGAGGAGATTGAGTCTCTTTTTAATTTTTTGGGGTTGATAATTGTTGGAGGTTTTCTGAGGATGGCATAGATAGTATGCTTTGGCTGTTAAAAAAGTTTTAGGTTCTCTCAATCCTTTTTTCTTGTGGTAACAGCTGAAAAAGTGGAGGGCCTTCACCTTGTGGTAGGATTTTGAGCTCTCATGCCCCTGGTAGAGTTTAGGTATTCACCTGGTTGACGCGTCTTGATAAGAGCCAAACAGGTGGGGCTGGTTGGATGGGCTTTGAGGCGTGGTCCTTAGGATTATGGGTTTGGATTAGTAGGAAAAGTTCACTGGCCTAGAAATGGTATTTGATGCTTGTGTTAAAACATCAATAGGACCTGCCGGCTAGTCTGGCCCCCATGCTTAGTATGCAGGCCTTGGCCCATAAATTTTTTGGGCTTAAATTTAGTTGGTAGATGGTAAGTTCCAATTTCTTTACAGTAGGAGAAAAAATTCAGAAAAGAAAAAAACAAAAATAGATGGTGGAAGCAGTATTATGTATAATTGTTTGGAGTCCAATTTTTTCTTCCATGTAATTTTTTTGTGTTTCCATCTTTGAGATGTACCCATATATCGTGATGGGTTTCCTTTCTGCTCCAAGCAGAAAGGAATCCCATCACAATAAGGAAAGCTCTCTCTCTCTCTCTCTCTCTCTCTCTCTCTCAATGCACTCCTCGACTTATCCTATGCCAAAACCTATTTTTTGTGAGCATTTGATTGTAAATTCAGAGATTTTGGAGACTTTGGTATCCGTCTTGCTGATAGTTGAGGGCCACAAGAGAGAAACCGTTTTTTGACATGCACTTGGTTTAAACCATCTCATGCACTTATGCATAGGTAGGAAGAAAGTGGCGCAAACTTCTGCAAAGGAGGAGTCGGATTGATATCCATTTTCCAGCACTTATGCATAGGAGTATAAAAACCATCTCATGCCCTAGTGTGCAAAATATGAAACTTCAAACTATATGGACGCATTGAAAAAAAATTCGAAAGTCCCATGAATCTTGCTCTATATTTATAATCTTCATTACCATGTATTGTGGATTTGCAACTAATTGTTCTTGACTATCCCTGCCTTCCTAATACTGCTATCCAAGGTATGCAGATTTGATTCAAAGATTAGAATATTGTCTAATGTGACAAGATCAGATCTTCAAGTCGGTGATTGATACATATATTGGTTTTCATTGCTCGATGCAAGCCATTTTATGCAATATTTTCATATCATATCATCCAATACAAGTTTGTATTGGGCAATTATATCAGTTTCTATGCTGGGTGAGTCGACCCACGATACTATGCTGGGTGTTACCGAACTTGTCAGTCAAACTGATTTCATCTGGCTCACTATCCGAAAAATGCTCGTTTGGATTTCCTTTTTGAGTTATTAAGATGATTGATTTTTTATATCAATAGCCACTGCTTATTTACTTGAAACATTTACTTGCAAATAGGTGTCATATATCTGAATTTAAGGTCAAGTTTTACCTGGGATGCATAATATGTCAGCAACAGCTTGTTGCTCAGTTTTGAGTTTTGATGGCTTGCTTCCACTTCCAGGTTAACTATCTTGGGGAGGATGGAGAAAATACTCCTTTTGCTGGGGCTGCAGCAGTTTGCTCTCCTTGGGACCTTGTGGTGAGTTAGCATTACTCATAATGAATGTGGCAAATACCTTATTCACATTTCAAGTATCACCTGATTTATTTTGAGCCAAGTGTCTACATCAGCATTTTTGTTGTTCCAATTTCTAAAGAAGAAGTGGTAAATAGTGACGAGTTTTACCCAATTCAAATGGTAAATATTGAACTAATTCTGCAGTGGAGGTAATGTACAGTATTTGGGTCTTTCAGAAAGTGCATCGTTTAGGAGTGATTAATTTAAACAAATATGTTTTAGGATTCAGCCGTAGGCTTTTATTTAGCAAAGTGGACCAAATGCATTGGAAGTAGGCCATTTTTTAATTATCGAGCCCTTTCAATCCGCGAAAGAGATGTCGCCAGCACAATTTTTCGAGAGATGGATGGAGATGGAAGGGTGAGCAGGGCCGAAGTCATCAACTTTCTTATCATTAAAGGGTTGCTTTCGGTGGAGGCTTCCATGGTTTTTGATGAGATGGGCATGGCGGGGAACCCGTATCTCGACATCGAGGATCTGGTGGCCCTATGGTACACTTTCGTGATGTGGCCTTGTTGCAACAGAGGGAAGACATTCATCGTCGATTCATACTACAGTTGCCTTACGTGCTTCATCAACCGCGCCGACACGGTTGGGAGCCGTGTTGTTTACCTTCCTCAGGGACACAGTGAACAGGTAAAATTAGAATTTAGGATTATTTTTTTTTTTGGATTTATTGAGCATGTCAAAATGTTTACATTTTAAATAGATATGTTGATGTCATCTCTTAAAATTGTTACAATTTATGGAAACCGAGGGTGAACTCTTACTAAAGTTGGGAGATGACATATTTACTCCTATTAAGCCTGGCAAATACCCTTGGAGTTGATGCCCCCTATCCGTCAACTGTTCTTGAGAATCGGTGACTTGGAGAGGAACGTCAATTCGCTAGTGCTAAAAAAGTTATACGATATATATACTTGTGACCTGCTAGAATTTGTGGCTAAGACTGTTGTACACTCATACGGATCTTTCTATAGATGTGTTTTTCACCGTTCTCATGCTTAGGCGTTATGTAATTGAGCATTGTGATTAATTTTGTTCTGCATTAAGGTTGCTGCATCAATGAACAAGGATGCTTATATACCTGCTGAGTTGGGTATTCCGAGCAAGCAGCCGACAAATTATTTCTGTAAGACTTTAACTGCAAGTGATACTAGTACTCATGGGGGGTTTTCTGTACCTCGTCGTGCTGCCGAAAAAGTGTTCCCTCCGCTGGTAGGCTTCCAACAAGCAAATTTTTAGCATTTCTAGTCAAATTTCTTTTCTTTTTAGTTTTTTTATAGCCATTATATTTTATTAGAAAGAAACAATAGTAGAAAGAAAAGGTCAATTCTTTACTGGAAAAACCCAAAATTTATGCTAATAGAAAGAGGTAGCAGTCCCTAGTATAAATGCTTGTATTCCATTATTTTGTTAAATAACCTTTTTTTTTCTTTTTTCTTCTTTTCTTTTAGGATTTCTCCCAGCAGCCACCAGCTCAGGAGCTTATTGCAAAGGATCTCCATGATGTTGAGTGGAAGTTTAGGCATATCTTTAGAGGTAGGTTAAGATATTTGTTTAGCATTAATGTTCATACTTCATATGGTCATGCAGTTCCTGTTGTCTTTTGGAGGTAAAGTTATTTCTTCTTCAAAATAATATCTTCTGATCCATAATGAAAAACTTATATTTGCAGTCTACCTAATTAGGGCTTCCTCCACTCTATGAATAGTAAAAGTTTGCATTGTATTTTTGACCTTCTGCCAGAAAGAGGCCTAAACACCAAAATGAATGACAGATTGTTTGGCAAGGGTGGGTATAGGGTCAAAGGTGAAGAGGGGGGAAGAGGGGACATTAAAGGAACAAGATACTGTGTTGCTTTGTATTGTCAACTACAACTCTTAACTCTATATCTTAATATTTGGTGTCTTTCCATCAATTAGTGATGCCACGATGATACAAGGACCACCTCTTGCTTAAACCACTTTTATAAATCTAAATATTTTAGTTATATACAAACACAATTGTTAAATAAGTTTATAACTTATCGGAAATTTTTTTTATAAACGCCATCATTAAATAAGCTTATATGTAAGGGAGTGCATTTAGTTGCACAATATTTTGGGTGAGGATCCAACAACCTCATTTAGGGATGCAAGTTTGGAACCAAAAATCGAAATCCGACCGAAACCGATCCAACACTAAAAAACAGAAATCGATTCCCAATTGGTTCGGTTTTGGTTTTTGGTTGACGAAATTGAAAACCGGTACCATAGGCCATTTTTTTTTAATCTTGAACAGAGTGCAACCACTGATGACTCTTTAGTTGGAGTATTTTCCTACAAGCCTTTCGATATCCAAGTTGATTGGAGTTTGGTTTTGAAAGCTTCTCCATGTTACATGACTGTAAGCTATTTTCTCATCTGTTGTTTTTGTTATTATTTTGCATATTTTGAGCTTGATTACTGACACTTTGGACAGTATCTGAAAGACTCCATCGACCAAATTATCTCCTTTTTCGAAAGCAGTAATCATAAATATTTAATTACGTTCTCCTTTTGATTTCAGGCAAAACTTTTCGATTTGAAGCCCACCTCAAACGGATCACTAGGGGACGGGGATATTTGGCAGGAGAGGCGAAGCATATATATATTTTTTTTTAATTATGAAACTCTTTTTTTTTTTTGGAATAAAAGGATTGAGCATGTAAAGTTTAAAATATTTGATTGATTTGAAAGGTTGGATCATAGGTTGAAATGTAATATTTTGTTTGAATAAAAGAATTTGGCATCTATTTTATTTATGGATGTGCTTGAATATGAGATTAATAGCTTTTTTGCTTTATATAATTTTTTTTAAAGCATTAAAAATTACATTAAAAAAAAGTATTACAAAAAGCATAAAAAATATTGCATTAAAAAAAAGCATAAAAAAAATATTATTTTAAAAAAATTTGCATAAAAAATTGTCGACGTAATTTTTTTAAAAAAAAATTTTGTATAAAAAAGCCACTGCCCTAAACAGTTGTAAAAAAAGGAGTGGTTTTATTTTACCACTATACAAGACAGTGGTTTATGAACTTCATAAACCACGGTCTTGTATAGTGGTAAAAAAAAACCACTCTTTTTTTTACAATTGTTTAGGGCAGTGATTTTTTGAAAAAAAACCACTGTCAAAGACAGTAGTTTTTTGAAAAAATCACTATATAAGGCAGTGGTTTTTTGGGCTTTTTCACGTAGTGAGTTTTACAACCGCCGTATCAAAGGTAATTGGATCTGATACGTTCTGTGTGTTCCGCATATAAAAGAATGGAGAGTCCTCCAAAGTGGAAAAGAAACTCTGGTTCGAGTAGCGTAGCAAGCAGAAGTCATACCATATCAAAGCAACATTACGATATGGGCATTGTTGTAAGATGTCTTTGCTGGCTGATTTTACACAGTTGTTGCAGGCATCAGCACTAACGTCGCCTCTGCAAAGGAAGAGGCCATAGACTTGGTCAGGATTTCGTCCTTCCACACATTGATAGTAATCGAGGGAAGAAAAAGATAGAGATTCAACTAGCCGCCTAAGGCTCGTTTCGTAAGTGCTATTAGGACGGTAATTTCCTCCATTTCCACAATTTTGATTGAGAGGCTGAGCATTATTACCAGAGGTGTTGATGATGAAAGCTTTTTGAGAGGATCATAGAAGACAACCAGAAGAGAATCACTTTTGTCTCTAGATATATATATCACTACTAGGCGACTGAAGACGGTGTACTTGTTTTATTTATAGCCTTTCAAAGAGAATGAACAAAATGAGTTTATATTTGAATTGGGTGATTTATCTGTGACGGTGCAACAATAATTAAGAAAGACAGCTTCTTAACAAGTCATGAATTATTCAGTATGGGGTGTGTTACTACAATATCTTACTCATTTATCATCAATGGACATGTAAGGGGCAATGTTACTCCGACTCATGGGATCACACAAGGAGATCCCCTATCTCCTTATCTATTCATCATATGTGCCGAAATTTTCTCATCACTTCTCTCAAATGCCTTGGAAAAAGGAAAATTTTCTGGTTTCTATTTGCAAGGGAGCTCCTAAATGCTAACATCTATTATTTGCCGACGATAGCCTCATCTACGCTAAAGCTACCACAAAAGAAATTGATGAGATTATCCACATCCTAAATCTGCATGAGAAAGCATCGGGCCAAAAATTCAACTTTAAAAAGTCAGCCGTCACTTTCAGCAAGAATGTCCACTCTGATAGCCAAAGACTCATCAAGCAAATTCGTAATGTGCGGGAAATCACAAACCATGAGAAATACCTTGGGGCTTTCATGTGTGATAGGCAGGTCTAAGAAAAATGCTTTTGCAAACATAAAAGATAGAATTCAGGGAAAAATCCTAGGATGGAAGGAAAAATTGCTCTCCAAAGCCGGGAAGGAAACTCTGATCAAAGCGGTGGCCCAAGCTATCCCAACATACACCATGAGCGTCTTCAAACTTCAAAAAAAATTCATTGATGAAGTATCTTCCCTTATTGCTAAGTTTTGGTAGGGTAACAATAAAAAAGACGCCGAGATCCATTGGCTCTTATGGGAGAAATTATGCCGATCTAAAAAGCGAGACGGAATTGGGTTCCGTAACCTTGAAGCTTTTAATGAGGCGATGCTCACAAAACAATGCTGGAGAATTGAGACAAACCCAGACTCTTTTGTCTCAAAGTTTTTAAAAACAAAATATTTTCCTCAATGTTTTGGAAAAAAGCCTTCATTCACATGGAGAAGTCTCTTGACCGCACGGAATACTCTCGATTGAAGGTCTAATTTGGCGTGTAGGCAGTGGAGCAAACATCAAAATCTGGGAGGACAGATGGGTACCACGAGCTGATACTTTCAAAATTATTTCACCGAAGCCACAAACTAATCTATCCACCGTTGATCAACTAATCGACCATCAGAATTGCACATGGAAGGAGGATCTCATTCAAAATACTTTTCTTGCGGACGATGCAATCGAGATCTACAAAATCCCTATCTGTGGTTGAGATCAACCTGATATTAAGGCACGGGCTTACACTTCCCAATGACAGATTTTCGGTCCGAAGCGCTTATATATCATGCAATAATCCATGCATCAAACAACCAAGCTTCATCAAGTAATTTAACTGAACAGGATGTTTGGAAGGCCATCTGGCGATGTCGTATCCCAAATAAAATTAAAAATTTTGCATGGAGGTTATGCAAAAATATTCTAGCAGTTCGTGTGAACCTGTTCAACAAGAAGATACTAACTGATCATAGGTGTGAAACATGCGAGGCTGAATATGAAGATATCGATCACGCAATCCGGGATTGTGATATTGCTACAAGGGTTTGGTTCTTGAGCCCATTGGGAGGAGTGATCCATATACATCAAAGTTGCACGCTTATCCAATGGATGGTGAATTTTCTTAAAACACATGGACAAGAATACCTCAATTTATTCCTTACAACAGCTTGGGCCATTTGGAACAATAGAAACGGTGTCATACATGGTAATGTTGGAATGCCTGATATGATGAAGATAGCCCGGCATGTAGAGAATTATGTGCATGAATTTTTGGAACCAAATGAAAAAGCCAATGAAAATAATAATCTGGAATCAATGGCGACTAAATGGCAATCACCTAAGAATGGTATGATGAAGATGAATGTTGATGGTGCTTGGTGCACTCACACTAAAGAGCTTGGATATAGGGTCATTATCCGTGACTCAAACGGAAACGTAATATCGTCCTTAGCGGGAAAAAAATGTGATATTACCACAACTAAACATGCCGAACTTATAGTTGCTCTTGAAGGGGTCATATTGGCAAAAAACAAAGGCTTTGATCATATTATCTTTCAAGGAGATGTTGTTGGTGTTATTTCAAGCCTCAATGATTTTTTGGAGAACAGATCTGCTATGGGCTACCTTATACAAAATATCAAATTCAAAATGCAATGCTTTACTTCTATTACTTGCCAACATGTGAAAAGAGACGCGAATGTGGCTGCGGATGCACTTGCTAAAATTGGTCTAAACTCTAATGATGATTATATCTGGGAAGGGATGGTCCATCCCTCTCTTACCCATATTGTACTTGCTGAAAATTTTTAATGAATCTTTTATTTTACTCAAAAAAAAAAAAAAATTCAGAAACTAATTATGCCTCTAAGAAAAAACACCTATATTTTTTTATTAAATTCTATATAAATCATGATTGACTCATAGAACCTCAAAATCGCACCTTAGTCGCAAACTTTTAAGACATTTGGAAAATTTAGTGACTATATTCAAAAGTAGGCTTTGATGTATTATGTAAGCAACCCGATCACAGTTGACTCATCGCACTACATGATTTTATAGGATTTGAGATTTCTAATCGCGTGGAAGCAATGGGTGGATCGCAATCTATTCTACACACTTCGAGAAAAGTCGAGATAATTTAATGTTCGTTGATCCGAGTTGTCAACTACCAGAAAAGACGACGCTATCTTCACGCCTCATGGATCCGACTGTGATTCATGGCACCTGATCGATTTTAAATGTAACCCTTGCAAGTGCACAAGATCTATTGCAGTATGGCAAGAACAAAGGTGTCGAACCCACAGGGAAATCTTGAATTTTAATTAATTCTTTCAGAGATTTAAAAACATCCCTAAGGAAGTACCAAAGGGCAGATTCAATTTACTAAAAATTTATCACACTTTTTCTAAAAGCAAGAAAAAATAAATTAATCTAAACAACTAATTACTGATAAATCTAAGAACAATATTTAAATGAGATCAAGGAATATGCTACCCCAGATTTGTACCCCTTTTCTATCATTAAAACCCACGGTTTCATTAAAGCATCATTCACACCATCATTCATCTATAAAAATGATTCGAAATAAAATATGATCATCAATCCGGCATACCCTATCTAAAAACAATGACTCAAATTTATCATCGCAAAGATGAGTCATGTAAGAAGCATAGCGTATCTCATGATGTTTAGATCACAACAGTAAAAACATAATCGCTCTGCAGCCTAGATCAGTCTGCAGGTCCAGATCTAGCGATTATAGTCGTTGATACGCGCAATTAACGGTCATAACAAGCATTCAATATATTTTCAATAACATAAACTTTTAGCAAAACAATTTCATGATGACAATAAATCGACTATGGTATTAATCATAAATAAGGGTACTTATCTAGGGATCGCATCTTCCCCGATCTACTGATTTAGTCGCTCATCTTTGGTGTATGATCTCCTTGTTCATTCAAAGTCATTCCTCTTTTTATTTCTTTCAAAAGATCTTTGTTTATAATGCTTTTTCCTAAATACAATCTATGCTTTCATGAACGTAAAGGAAAAATAATGCAAATCCTATGTACAATCTACCCAGATGGAACCCTAGAAGAAGGAGAAAGAAGAACTCTTGAAAATATGCCAAGAGGAGCCTAAAACCAAAAATAATAATAATGAATAATAATCTTCTAAAAAATTCTCTCCAAAAACTCTAAAAAAGAAAAGCTAAAACTAGCTCTCTAATTATTTATCTCTAATTCCTCCCTCTAATTCCTATCTCTAATTCTTGTTCTTTTTTTCGAAGTGTTTGATCCGCTTTAAATAGAGCAGAAGTTTCCCAGCCGCAGAGGTGTTCCAACTCGAAAATTTAGGGTCGATGCATCGACCTCCCAGATTTTCGTGAATTCCCGCCGAACTTAGCATCAGACACTGTTTCAGTATTTTGGCCATAACTTTTTGTCTTGATCTCGGATTGAGGCGATTCTTGCGCCGTTGGAAAGCTGACAGAAAGCTCTACAACTTTTGTGTTTTGACAATTTCATAATTCGGCCATTTTGAAAGTCTAAATTGATCTGTAAGTTGCACCAAGTTCTCGATGACCCAAAGTTGCAGTGTTTCGACATTATTTTCAAAATTCTTGAGCTGTTTTCTGCACTTGGCTTGTATTTACCTGAAACACTTCAAATCTAATAATTCTTATCAGATAGCCTTCATCGGATAGCTAAATGTAGGTATCTAGGGGTGAAATATCATCATATTTCACTACTCATCAGCACCGTAGAAGGATAATCACAACTCTAGGGTTTTTGTTTAGAGAAGAAGGGAGAAGTTGTGACAAAGAAGAGTTTCACATCCGCAAATTACAATCTCTAAAGCTATATATTAATAGGTAACCCTAATATGACTGTTATACGGTGTATATCACGCACACCCTAAGAGTTGTACAAGTGGCATCTTAGTTACTCAAACCAACATTTTATTGTGTCGGCTGATTTGAAGACCATAATCTAATAATCTATTATATAGAAGCTTGAGATAAAAAGTATTTCCCTCCTCTAAGTTATGCTTCTAAGATTAACACCAATCATGTAAATCTTCATTTAAAAAGACATTGACTACTTTAAATCATATAATAGAAATGTTTTATTTTTGTCCTAATTTTAAAAGGGAGCTAAACTTGAACACTAGATTTGTACCATGGTACATGATTAAAAAGAAATTCTTATTTTTTGCTTCTGTGTAATGTGAAACACCATCTAAGCCGCCAGATTTGAAAACCATGATATAAAGATCTTTAAGGCCAAAAATTGGCACATAACTTGATCTCTATCTCGATCTCTATCATTTGCCTCAATACAGTCAAAGGCCATCATCTGATTTAGTGGTTGACTCTACTCATTTTTTATAAGGGCTAAGCTCTCTATAACTTCGAAACTCTTCATCTCCTTCCTCACGGCTTTCCTCCAAGTCTTCGCTTGTCTTCCTCTTTCTTACTTCTTTGTATTTGTAGCTTCTCAACCTTCATGGAGGGTTTGCTTCTGGCCACCGATGAACGATGGCTAAACACCTGAAGCAATATTCCGTAATTTTTTCCTTTATAAGCATAACTCTCAGATTTTCTCTTTCGTGTTCGCTCCGAACTTTATTCTTTCTTCTTATTTTACATATCCATCTTAAGAAATACATCTCGGTCACATGTACTCTATCTACTTCTCACTTTTTTGTAGCCCAACTTTCAAATTTGATAATACATCAAGTCTAATAGCCATGAACCAAGTCACCGTTTTTTTCAAACGGCTTACCGATTTTTCAAACGGCTTACCGATACCAACTAGCAGAAAATTCTACACGCAAAGCGCGTGTCAGCGTTCATTGAAAAATATATATACCCCTCTAATAAAGTCACTAAAACGTGACCTCGACTCATTTACATTTCCAAGTCTCCTTGGGCATGTTCGACTGCAGACACGTTTAAGGGCACACGTATGTAATTTTTCATAACAATAAGAAAAGCATAAAAACACGTTTAATCTTTGGTCTATCAAGTGACCGCTCACGATCACCGTGCCAGTTATAACGGTGAAACACGTTTCAAAAGGTAATCAAACATGTCCCTTGTAACATCAAATTTCCAAAGAGTTGTTGATGGCCTTGTAATGCCCGAATTACTTAAGTCCCCCTCGTAGGCCATTTCACACCATTGCCCAATTGCTCTCTCTCACTAAAAAAACTTTTTTAACCAAAAATAGTGATAAAACAATTGAGGTTTACATTTTAAATGTTGAGGTTGTATTATGTACCCAACTTGTGCAGTATGAGAGGTGCATAAGTCAGTCGGCTTTCAATTAAACGGTCAAATTTTGGAAAAGTACAGTGTTTTATGGCCATGCAAATCAGCGACATTAATAATTTAATCTTTCATTGTTTCAATGTTCATAAATATTTGTGTAACTTCTAAGATTGGTCGCAGGAGATTGGTTGGAGCCCTTACCTTGGTATATAGTCTTAGCGCCTAAAATAAATTCAAAACTAATCTCCTAATGTTAGCCCAAAAAACGATCCATTGATATTTTATGCTCTGAGTTGGTAAAAGGTACATTACCTCATATAAAAGAGGTGCATGAGTCAGTCTCCTCCCGTTAACATGGTCAAACCTTGGGAGATGATAGAAATTTAGGAGTATGGGAAATTGGTGAGAACACTGATCAAAGGAAATTAGTGAGAATATGTTTCATGCACCTTCCGTAGAGATGAATAGATCCTATGCACCCATCTTGGTATACGAATGTTGCACTTAGTGTAAGCATAAACTAGCCTTTTCTTTTTCGAATAATTATAAACGGTGGACAAATTTTGATAAATAATTTTGCGGACAGCTTATATGGTGCAGCGTAACTGGCTGCAAGCGCTTGGGCATCACTATGTGTGCAGCAAGTTAGAACGTGCCACATAAGCTGCCTCCAAAAGTGCCCAATGTATAGCGTTCTCATTCGCGGTCGCATGGTATCACATATCAATGACACTCATCATGTGCATTAAAGCAGCCCCCACATCATGTAATTATTTCTTATTATTTATTTTTTTCCGTCTTTTTTTCCGATTAGTAAGCTCTGGCGTTGAGGGTCCCTCCCCTTTCATTAAAATCAAATGAAATGGAAGAGGTACAAGATTTAGCAACTATAAATAGTAAAGCTTCGATTTGGTTGAGCAATAGCTCAACCGGCATCTTCTTTCTCTGTGGAAGCAAGAGGTTATGGATTCTAATCCTCACGCCTGTTCTTGCTCTCTATGTAGGTCTCCTTCCAGGGTGTTGCAATGAATCAACTTTTCTTTGTTTGCAGTTTGCACACGCACTGCATCTAGGCTCTCTATGTAGTATGACATCTTCCAAATATATATATATATATATATATATATATATATATATATATATATATATATATATATATATGGCAAAGGGGAGAATGCGTTCGAGCGTTGAGATATCTCTGCGCCTATTTGATATGAGCGCTACCTGTAACGCCATTTTTTAAAGTGATGGGTGACATGGGGCCCACTTTAGTAACTAGAGTTAAACTTTTAAAACATTTTAAAAGTTATATACCCTTCCAATCGGTATTTTTAACTTTTTTTTAAAGTCTCTTTTCTTACTCTTCTCTTCCCTTTTTCAAAGAAGTGTCGAACTTACTTTTTCAGACATATTTTACTTGAAACGGTATCGACGCACTATCACCTCAGTAGTGAAGTGAAGACACCCCGATAGCGAGGCGCTAGCACCCTGGCGCTGGGGTGCCAGCGTCGGGGTGCCGACGCCTCGTTGTAGGGGCACAGGCGCCTCTATATCGAGGTGTCGGCGCTTCACTAAAAAGAAAAGGGTGTCAGTGCCTCGTTTCAAGGCGTCGACGCTTCTATATCGAGGTATCGGTTGTCACGAGGTCACTCTTCTAGCAGTGTCAGCCCGTGCGGCACTCAACGCCTACTGCGCTAAGTCAGCCTATTTCTCCCAAATGAGACACGCGATGCGGATTCCCCGATGCTACGAAGGGTGGAAGGCTTGACCTACTCAAGCTTCACCTCAACCTCTACGTTCGGACTTCGCCCTGCGAAGCAACGCAACAAGTTAGAGCCAGCAACGATGATTGTTAAGGCAACAAGCAACGATGATCGTAAGGCAACATGCAACGACGATAGATATAGCGATAGGCAACGACAAGTATACATCGAGCCCCCTTTGGGATAGAACCCGCACCTCGAAGGTGGTTGGGAACCACCAACGCGATGGCCCTAGTACACGGCATAGCTAGGACGACCACGCCCTAAGCGTGGCCCGGATGCACGCACATAAGCCCACGAGGCTAGGGCACGTGTAGGGTCGGGGGACCCCAACTCATCTCCCCCTATATAAGGGTAAAACAGTAATTCAGGAGAAATGGCGGGAGGACCTCAAACCTATTGGTTTGTCATACTTTACTATTCACCCCGCAACGCCAGCCCAACTGACCATGTCGCGTCCATGTCGCGACCGTGTCGCGACTAAGTCTTCACCCTCCACCCCAACATGTCGCGACGCCAACGTGGCTTAGCCCAGTACATACGGTGCCGCCCTCATGGCCTTGACGCACCATTCATACTCAAAACTTGGAGAGGAAAAGTGACCCTACGGCTGACCCGGATGGCCACGCCGCGTGTCCCCGTCACACGGTAATTCACTAAATAAATAAATAAATAAAAACAGGGTGTCAACTCCTCGTTTCAGGGGTGTCGACGCTTCGATACAAAAAAAATTAATATAAATTAAAATAAAAAATTAGCGAACTGCCGGCACGTCGATATAGAAGCACCGACACCTTTTTTTTATTGTATCCAAGCGCCAACACCTGAATATAGAGGCACTTACGCCCTTGAAATGAGGCACTGACACCTTGATTTTTTAGCGAAGGCGTCAGCACCTCTATATCGAGGTGTCGGTGCTTCGCTAAATAAATAAATAAATAAAAATGAGGTGTTGGCTCCTCGTTTCAGGGGCGCCGACACTTCGATACAAAAAAAAAAAAAGAATTAACGATGTACCGGCATGTCGATATAGAAGAGCCGACACCCTTTTTTTTATTTTATCGAAGCGTCAACACCTGAATATAGAGGTGTCAACGCTCTTGAAATGAGGCGCTAACACCATTTTTTTTTTAGCAAAGTGCCAACACCTCGATATAGAGACTTGGTGCCCCTAAAATGAGGCGACAGCACCCTGGCGCCGGTGGTGCTAGCACCTCGCTATCGGGGTGCCAGCGCCTCACTATTGAAGTGTCAGTGCTTTGTTTTCGGAAGTGTCAGTGCTTTGTTTTCGGGTGTGTCAGCGTTTCGCTACCAAGTGCCCACATTTTTTGAGTAAAATATATCTTAAAAAGTAAGTTTGGTACTTTCTTGAAAAAATGTAGAGAAGAGAGAAAAAGAAAGACTTTAAAAAAGTTAAGAATAACGTCTGGAAGGCTATATAACTTTAAAAATATTTTAAAAGTGTAACCCTAATTGATAAAGTGGGGCCCATATCAATTAGAGTGTAACCCTAATTATTTTAAAATGTGCTACGTGTCACGCTCATATCAATAGGCACAAAGATATCTTTATGCCTGAGCGTATATCCAAGCCCTCTATATAGGTTGATCATGTAAAGGAAAAACTCTGCGAACAAATATCACTAAAAATATCATCAATCAACTCAGCCGAGAGATCAAACGACACTTGGGAATAACATCCCAAGTGACCAAATCATTGCTCTCAATTCAAATCACTGCAAAATATTGTTCCAGCAGCCCTCTCGATGTCTATCAGACTGTCACCACAGTCCTTAAAGCAGCCACGAGCTGCAGTTTTTTTTTTTCATCTTGGATCAAATTCGGTAATCGACATCTCATTAGTGGTGTAATGTATCAACCTTGCCGTTGATTTATCCATCTCATTTACCTGTGATCCATTATTTCCTGCAAGCACATCTACGCCGCCCATTCTACTTACTACAAAATAGCCTGGTGGAGAAGGAGGTGGGAGGGTGACCGTGTGACTGTTCAGCATCAAAACAACTGTAGACATGGTTGGTCTAGCAGTTATATCCTCTTGAACACATAATAAAGCAATGTGAATGCATCTCAAAACTTCATTTTGCGAACAGCGTTCACTCATAGTCAAATCAATCAGTTCTAAAGTAGTTCCCTCACGCCATTTCCTCCATGCCTGTGACATTTCAATGCGTTCTGAAATTGAATTTGATCTCACTTCTTGAAAATTTTAAGGAAAATATTAGTCATCTAATTTTGTGGACATAAGTGATTCACACTTACGTGGCTAGAAAGGCTCATGCATTCATCTGATTGACAGAAACTGCTGTTCTTCTGACCGCTAACAATCTCCAGAAGTAGAACACCGAAGCTAAACACATCTGATTTAACTGAAAATTGTCCATGCATAGCGTACTCCGGAGACATATATCCGCTGCAGTGGATTACCATAAGAATGAATTAGGCTTACTTTGAATCAAAATTAGAAACCCATTAATAATTTTTCACCATATATAACTTTCCATAAAAGTAACCACTCATTTTATCTTCAACAAAGAGCTAGGTTTTTTTTTTTTGCTTTTTGATCAATTGCTAAAGGGGATGTGGGTCCTCAACCTTTCAATTAAAAACAGAAAAGACCAAAAAACAGAGAAGGCCTACAAAGGAGCAGAAAGAGGGAGCTTCAGTACAGAACTTTTTTGAATGTCTATTCTGATCGATCAGCTTCTCCAGCATCATTCGTAACTTGTAATAGCAAAGTAGCTGACTATGCTAAATCTGTACATTTTTATAACAGATTTTATAGTGTTTTCGAAAACTTCCTATGATTTGTTGAATGTAAACTAAACAATTAAGCGGTGTTTTTTAGCTAGAAAATTTTGCATTTAGCGGGGAATGGGTTGGTGCACTAGCATTTTTTATCGCCAGATACGCACTTCTTGGGACCTAATTCACGAATAAGATAATTTTCTTATCACATCATTACTCATACAGAAACCATCTAAACACCCACTAAAATGAGCAAAGAAGCTGAAATTTGGAAAATTACGATTTATAAATATTATCTATTATATTTATCAATTAAAGTCTACTCACAACCATCACACAATCAAAATAAAGTACGCAAGACATTTTTAACGTGGAAAACCCATCACAGGCAAAAACCACGGGATCTATCTCAGATCCAAAAGAAAATTCACTATGAATAATAAAAGAAAACTTTACAGTGCTTATTTGGAATGATATACCCTAGCACTCCAATCACCAAACACAATAGCCTTTCTCCATCATACTATCCATAGTAACCATTACCATCAACCTACGTTTCTTGCGAAGGTTCACTTGTTTCAAACAAGCCTTATACAATAGCCTTACATAAACACTTTACCATCAAAGAGATCTAAGAATATAAACAAGAATGGTAGGTAATCTCCATGACTGAAAATGGACCAGAAAAAATTTAAACTCGAAATATTTGGATCAGGTTTTGAAGCCTGAATCTGTCAAATATATAAGTTTTTAGGGCACGGACGTCCGTGAATCACTCACGGTCGTCCGTGACCACGGACGTCCGTAAGTTCACTACGGACGACCGTGGGTCCAAAACGAGAAAACTTTTTCTTACTTACTTACTTGGCAAAACCCTTTTCTTACGGAGCAATACTGTTTTTGAGTCATGATTGTGACAAACAAACTTACAATCTCCCCCTTTGTCACAGTCATGATAAAAAAACAGTATAAAGACTGATAAAAAAATACATTCAATTCTCTTGTAAGTCCTATACATCAATCTAGAATGTAAATGCAGAAATTACAACTCTAGTTGCTCCCCCTAACTATTTGCCAAGTCAAAATGAAACCTTAAACCTATATACTACATTGATCTTTGAATTGAAGCTCTTCACCTGTTCAAATAACTAAAGAACACGTTAATAACACAAGTGAAATATAATAAACCATCTCCCCCTTTTTATCATAATGTGACAAAGGGTAAATTTAAGATAAATGTTGAAGTGAAACTTAAATGTAAAAGCATTATTTCCATCATATGAAATATTTAAGTAATTTAATAGATAAACATAACTTCACATAATATGGAAAGCATGTACATCAGATGAAGTTTTTTCATTACAATATTAAACCAAAAAAAATTAAACCACAGAGCTACAGTTTTATAACAAAGAAATCATCATTCTGGAGGCGGGAAGTGTGCTCCTGGAGGAGGAAAAACACTATTGAAGCGATTCATCATTGCTTCAAAACCGTCAATCATGGTCATTTGGAGCGAAGAAATTTGCTCCCCATAGATATTAAATCCTGTTTCAATCCGATTAGATAAATGTTGAATTTCAGAATGCATATGTTGCATCTCAGTATGCATCCTATCAAAATGTTGATCATAATAATGACCCTGTGGAACCCGTCACGGAGGAACCGTGGAGGAGCATCGATTTGAGGAGGGTCTTGTTGAGCAGGAATATCTTCAGGCTCATCCTCATCAGATGTTTCATCGAGCAATTCAACATCGTCTAAATCTAGGATAACTCTTTTGCCTATTTTCTTTAACTTACCTAAAGGTGCCATTGCTCTAGATGTAGACAGAAAAGGAGGAAGAGTCATTTGAGACTCAACAATCTTACTAATAAGTAGAGGAAATGGAAGAGACATTTTAGAGGTATCATCCCTCATGCGGCGAACGATGAATTCAAAAATAATAGAAGACACACATAAGGGACGATTTCGGTCTAACAGGAACATTAGATAAATAATGTCCCAACGCACTTGATCTTTATTGCCCGCTCTTGGTGTAAGAGTAGCAAAAAGAACGTGGCGAAGCCATTAAAATATGATTTTCAAAGAAGAATAATGCACCGCAACTCCAGTGAGTTGAGACGGTGCAGTGCGCACATGGTCATAGACGGTTGAAGGACTAAACAGAGATTGAATTTGACTTTCATCAACAGGATACCTATAACCATTTTCATTTAACGGAATGCCTAAAATTTCAGAAATAATTGAAGGAGAGAAAGAGATTTTCTTACCATATACATAGGTGACTGCATAACACTCCGTCCTATTCTCTACAATCGTGGCGTTGATGAGATTCGCATAAAAACACCGAACTACATCGGTGTAAGCGGAGCCCGTTAGAGAAAGAAGTGGAAGCCAACCTCTAGACGCAAATATGTCATACAAATCATGATCTCGTAGAAAATTTTCAAGAACCACCCGTTCAACTATCAGATTTCGAGTAATAAAAAGACGTTGAAATCGTTCTTCATGACTTTTAGACGGAAAACGTTGAAGTTCAGGCGATGAAGATGAGGAAGAAGCTTTAGCTTTTTTTGAATTTTTCCTATGGAGCGACATGTTATAAAAGTAAAAAAAAAATTTTGAGTGAAAAAAAATGAGAGGCGGTCGAAATGGCGGTTTTTAAAAAAATTTGGACGGACGTCCGTGCAGGTTCTACGGACGTCCGTGGATGTACCAGATATGTGTGAATTTTAAAATCAACCGTTTATTTGTTACCTCGGAAATTGAATTGACGGACGTCCGTGTAGACATGCACGGACGTCCGTGAGTTAATGACAATTGTCAGTTAAAGTAATAAAAAGATGCTTTGACTTTTTGAGACGATTCGTATTCCGGACGTCCGTTGTGGCTCACGGACGTCCGTGATAAAAATGGCAGTGAGCGCCTCTTAGTTCGGACGTCCGAGAGGGTAGAGGCAGTGAAGGAGCATATTTGCGGACGTCCGTGAAGAAAAAATAAAAAAAAAATTTGGAACATGATAAAATCTTGTGAGCTCCTCTTTCATTATTTTTTTACATATATAATACTTAAAACTTTCATTTGTAAGAGTTAAAATATCCTAAAAACGCATAGAAATCAATTTGAGACTTACATAGTTAATAAAGGAAGATTTTTTTAAAAAAATCAACGGTAATTGCAACATCAACATATATTGAATTTATATTGAGACTTACCTTTTTTTTTTTTTTAAATGTTCTCCATTAAGTAAATGATACTCAAACCTTTTTAAGCTTTCTAAAAAGACCTTTTTAATGAGCGTTAGAATATTGACTCCCAACTAGTTAGTTTAGGGCAATAGATTTTAAGAAATCCCAACGATTTTACTAGCTCAGGTCAATTAGGCTACAAGGTAGAGTAAAAAAAATTTAATATTCAATCTGAAATTTACTTGCTTTCTATTCAACCCATATAGCGAGGGTTAGGCCAATGACTCCTAATTCAGTTGACTTAGGGCATTAAGTATAGAATACTCCACGGGCTTATTAACTCGAGTTGAAAAGGCAAAGTGTAAGAGAGATCAGAATAATACAGAACATTATTTTAACCAAAAAGCTAAAATTCAACATATACTCAAAACATAAGATTGTTGCAATGACAATTTAATTTTAAAAAAATTCCTTTATATACTAACAATAATAAGAACCTACCTTGATGATACAGAATATCAGCCAATCGAATCAACTCAAGATATTACAAATGCATTTTTAGAATATTTTACCAAATGTAGACAAATGAAAATTTAGAACGTATTATACAAAATAAAATGAAAGCTATGTAAAAAAAAAAATATATGCATATATATATATATATATATATATATATATATATATATATATATATATATACAATTGAAGAAATAATGATTAATCGATTAAGCATAAACCAATGGATTTTCGAAGAAATTCAAATCGATCAAAATCCAACGATTTTGTAAAAATATCTGCTAATTGTAATTGTGTGTGTATGTACTCCAGAAGTATAATTTTTTCTTCCACCAAATCACGTATGAAGTGGTGACGAATATCAATGTATTTTGTTCTAGAGTGTTGTATGCGGATTTTCGAAATACAAATAGGTGTTATCACAGAACAAGGTCATTACACCTTGAGAAATCCCATAGTCTGACAACATTTGCTTCATCCATAATAATTGAGTGCACCCATTACCAGCAGAAATATATTCCGCTTCAGCAGTGGATAAAGAAACGGAAGATTGTTTTTTGCTGAGCCACGACACTAGACAGTTTTCGATGTAAAAACAACCACCACTTGTGCTTTTACGATCATCGAGTTACCACCAATCGTAATCGGAAAAACCAATGATATGAGATGTGGTATCGTAGGGATACCGAGACCTAACTCTAATGTACCGTTAACATAACGAATGATACGCTTAAGAATAGTTAGGTGAGATTCCTTTGGGGCTGCACAAATCTAGCGCACATACCCACACTGTAAGCAATATCCGGTCTACTAGCAGTAAGATAGAGAAGACTACCTATCATGCTTCGATAAAGTGTATCCACTACATTTTTACCATTTACATCTTTTGTCAATTTCACTGACGTACTCATGGGGTGCAGGCGGGTTTACTTGATTTCCAAATTTCTTTACGAGTTCTTTTGCATATTTGGATTGGGAAATGAAAATGCCGATGGAACATTATTTGATTTGAAGACCTAAAAGCAATTTAATTCACGAATAAACTCATTTCAAATTCATTGCTCATAAGAGTTTGAAATTTATGAGCATTTAAGTCTAAGGTGGATCCAAAATAATGTCATCAACATAAATTTGAGCAACGATTAAATTTGATGATTCTTCTTTCAAAATAATGTTTTATCCACACTACCCACGTTTAAAACCATTTGTGATTAGATATTTTGTGAGTCTCTCATACCAAGCACGAGGTGCTTGTTTCAAACCATATAGTGCTTTTTAAGTTTAAATACATCATGAGAATGATGTGGATCTTCAAATCCTTTGCGTTGTTCTACATATACTTCCTCAGTCAAAAAACCATTTAAAAAAGCACTCTTTACATCCATTTGGTATAATTTAAATTTTAGATGACATGCCATTGCTAAGATTATGCGAATAGACTCACGTCTAGCTCTGAGCAAATGTTTCATGAAAATCAATACCTTCAACTTTGAGTGTACCCTTGAGCCACCAATCTTGCTTTGTTTCTAATGATTTTACCTTCTTCATTGGTTTTATTTTAAAATCCATTTTGTACCGATGATTCTAATGTTTGAAGGTCGAGAAACAAGTTCCACACATCATTTTCTTTTGAATTGAGTGAGCTCTTCTTGCATTGCAAGAACTCAATGCTCATCAAGAAGAGCTTCTTTAATATTTTTTTGTTCAAGACTTGATGTGTAACAAACATGAGAGAGAAGATTTGACAAATTTCTAAATTTTTTTCTAGTGAGTAATTGAGTGGATAAATCACCAATGATAGCAGTCGGTGGATGATTTTTCATATCTCGAGCATAGGAAGGCCTATGTCGAGACTCATGCTCAGAGATATTGTTGAGAGGAATATCTACACTAATATCATCAGTGATATTAGATGTGGTGTGTGTAGAATTTTCACTATCATACGATAAACTCGTGTTATCTAGTCTAATTTTTTCATGATTATTAGGAACAATAAAAACTTCATCGTCAATATCTCTATTTAAAACAGAAGAGGAGTCTGATTTTTGATCTTCTACAACTACATTAACTGATTCAATGACTGTAAGAGTTCTTAAATTAAAAACCCTATAAGCTCTGCTGTTTAAAGAGTAACCAAGAAAAATACCATAGTCAGTTTTAGCATCAAATTTACTAAGATATTCACGATCTCGTAAAATGTGACAAGCACTACCGAAAATGCGAAAATAACTAACTTGAGGTTTTTTAGCATTCCATATTTCATATGGTGTTTTAGTAGTGTTTGGTCTAAGGTATACTCGATTAGAAATATAACAAGCAGTATTAACAGCCTCAGCCCACAGATTTTTAGCCACATTATTAGCATTTAACATAACCCTAGCCATCTCTTGAAGAACCCTATTTTTTCTTTCAACAACACCATTTTGTTGAGGTGTGTGAGGAGCAGAAAATTCATGCTTTATTCCATTTGAAGCACAATATTTTGCAAAAGACGAATTTTCAAATTCTTTACCATGATCACTTCGAATTCGAACTATAGCAAGATTTTTTTCAATTTGAGTTCTCTTAGAAATGATGATAAATTCATCAAAAGCTTGAGATTTTTCTCTAAGAAATGCAACCCATGTATATCTAGAAAAATCATCAACAATAACAAGGACATATTTCTTACCTCCTAAACTGCTTGTTCTCATGGGACCTACTAGATCAAAATGTATTAATTCAAGGATCCTAGAAGAAGTAGGAATATTAACTTTGTTGCGCAGAACGCGAGTCTGTTTACCCATTTGACAGACACTACAAATAGATCCATCTGGTTTAGTTAATTTAGGTAAACCTCTAACAAGTTGATCGAGGCTAACTTGTAAAGATCATGTTTGTTCATGTGGCCAAGCCTCTCGATGCGGATGTTGATCTCATTAGTTTTAGAGATAAGACAATTATTTTGATTAGGATCGCAAAAGTGTAATGCTTATCGGTAGATCTAATTCCTTGAAGAACAATTTTGTCTTTAGAATCAACGATTGCACAAATTTTTGAAAATTAATATTCATTCCATCATCACATAAATGACTAATACTAATGAGATTAGCCTTAAGTCCTTCAACATAAAGGACTTCTTTTAGGTTAGGACATCCAGTGCATTAATTGTTCCTCTTCCATAATTTTACAAGAACTTCCATTACCGAAAGTCACATTTCCTTGAGCATGGGCTAAGATGAGAGAAGAATGATTTCTCACAGTCATGTGCCTAGAGCATCCACTATCAAGGAACCACTTAGATGATTCACTTGCTTTTAGTGAAATATGAGCCACTTGAGCAAAAATCAGATTTGCGAATCCAAACACGTTTGTATTTAAGATTTGATTTGTTTTGAATCACATGGTTGTTTTATATTTATGTGTACTACTCAATGAAATGACTTTATTTTTCTTAAAAGTTTGGAAATTAGGAACATAGAATTGAGAGTAATCAAAGTAAAATGGACAATACATAAATATGCCCTTTCCATCCACAAGTGTAGCAGATTGGGACTCTCTTATTAATAAATCTAGTATTTGAAGATAAAATTATTTTCCTTTTGTCTAGTATTTGAAGATTTGATTTCTTTAACAAATTTTGGAACATGATTTACATCGGTTTTAGATTTTATTTACTACATGATGATATCCAATACCGATTTGTCTGTTGTTCTTTGACGACGAGTAATTTCTCCATTTTCTCATTAGTCTTGTAAATGCTTGAATATTTTTAAATAAAATCAAGTTCCTTTTAGGTTTGCATTTATTTCAATAAGGAATTTACTTTATTTTCTTGTTCTATAAATTTTGGAGTGAAAGAATTTATATTCTCTTGGAGATTTATTATAATATTTTTAACTCAGTCACTTCTTTGATTAATTTGATTTTTTCTTTAGTTAGATGTATTGATTCTTGATAAAGTTCACTATAGGCATTTGTTATATCCAATACATCACCGTCAATTTGATTAGAAGATGAGATTGAAGCAATAGAATCAGTTTCAATATGAGAAGTATTAGTTTCTACAATAGATGCAATAAAAGCTCTAAAACCATAAGAACTAGATTCAGATTCATCAGAAGATGTCTCAGTTGATATTTCAATCTCATGTGAAGCAGTCAAGGCTTTGGATTTTCCTTTATCAATTTTCTTACTAGGACATTTATTAGCGTAATGTCCATAACCATGACACTTAAAACATTGAGTAATGTCAGGAGAGTCCTTTTTAGGTTTCTTCTCAAATGATTTAAAAGTTTCATTACTTTCAAATTTTTTAAAAGGTTGTTTCTTATTTTTATAAAATTTTTTAAATTTTTTAACAAATAAAGCAAGTTCATCTGAATTATCAGAATCACTGCTAGAGTCAGATTCAACCTTAGATGATTTAAATGCAACACTTTTGGTGACATGATTATCTTGAATTTCATATTCATAAGTTTGTAATGACCCAGAGTTCATCTAAATTTAGATTGTCAACATCTTTAGATTCAACAATAGCATTAACTTTTGATCTGAATCTTTTAGGTAGAGACCTTAGAATTTTTCGCACAATTTTAGTATTAGAAACAGGTTCTCCTAAATTGAATGAGCCATTTACAATATCATTTAAGCGAATATAGAAATCAGAAAATTTTTCATCGTCATCCATGCGAAGATTTTCAAATTGAGAAGTGAGCATTTGAAGTTTGGAAATCTTTACTTGAGGAGTTCCTTCATACGTGGTTTCAAGAATTTTCCATGCATCTTTGGCTATGATGCTAGTACTTATTCGACGAAACTCAGAAGCAGTAACTGTTCCAAATAAGGCATTTAGGGCCTTGGAATTATAACCAAGATTATCATATTCCTGATCAGTCCATAAAGATCTTGGTTTAATAGTAGTATGTGGTATATTATCGACAACAGAGGTCGTAGTTGGTGGCGACCATCCGTCCTCAATAGAATACCAAATGTGAGGATCAAGTGAACTTAAAAATGCTCTCATCCTTGCCTTCCAGTAAGGATAGTTAGAGCCATCAAACAGAGGAGGTCTAGCAGTAGACGCACCTTCTCTCGGAAGATCGTGATATCCCAAATTAGACATAACACTTAATTTGTTAAAATTTACCAAGTGACCAGGCTCTGATACCAATTGAAATTTGGAAAATTACGATTTATAAATATTATCTATTATATTTATCAATTAAAGTCTACTCACAACCATCACACAATCAAAATAAATCGAAGACATTTTTAACGTGGAAAACCCATCACAGGCAAAAACCACGGGATCTATCTCAGATCCAAAAGAAAATTCACTATAAATAATAAAAGAAAACTTTACAGTGCTTATTTGGAATGATATACCCTAGCACTCCAATCACCAAACACAATAGCCTTTCTCCATCATACTATCCATAGTAACCATTACCATCAACCTACGTTTCTTGCGAAGGTTCACTTGTTTCAAACAAGCCTTATACAATAGCCTTACATAAACACTTTATCATCAAAGAGATCTAAGAATATAAACAAGAATGGTAGGTAATCTCCATGACTGAAAATGGACCAGAAAAAATTTAAACTCGAAATATTTGGATCAGTTTTGAAACTGCCCGAACTGTCCGAAATATATAAGTTTTTAGGGCACGGACGTCCGTGAATCACTCACGGTCGTCCGTGATCACGGACGTCCGTAAGTTCACTACGGACGACCGTGGGTCCAAAACGAGAAAACTTTTTCTTACTTACTTACTTACTTGGCAAAACCCTTTTCTTATGGAGCAATACTGTTTTTGAGTCATGATTGTGACAAACAAACTTACAGAAGCACTGACTATGTCCCAGCAATTCTGCTTGTATTTTCATGCGTTTGGTCCACTCCAAACAGCCTTGCCATGCCGAAGTCTGAAATTTTGGCATTCATCTCCTTATCTAACAAAATGTTGCTTGCTTTGAGATCCCGATGTATAATCCTAAGTCTAGAATCCACGTGAAGATAAAGAAGCCCTCGAGCAATTCCTTCGACTATTTTGTAACGTCTTTCCCAATCCAACATAGCCCGTTTGACTGGATCTACACACAAGACCAGCCAAGTTGTTGGAGTTAGGATTCAAATAATTTAGCTTTGAATAAAACATCTAAATAAAAAATTTAAACGATTCAAAGATCTCTATAGCATAGAATCACTACTTCAGAGTGGCATAAGAAATAGACAATTCATCAAAATACAAAGAATACTCATAGGTCACATTGCAGGCATTAAGTGTATAACTCACAAAGGAAAGAATCATTAACTTCTGTAAAGAGGAAAAATAGAAGTCATGAATTCTTACGTCATTCTTTCAGAGTTTCCAAGTTCTTCTTGCATTTTTTGTTGACTTAATTAGTTTGATTATATGTTAAAAACTTAAAATACTTATAGTTTCTATCTGTTTTAGTCAATAGACAAGGGTTAAATATCCATTATGATTACTTAAACTGCAGCATCTTGTTTGAGATTTTTTTGGGTAAGTTGATGAAAAGAACAGAGAAGGTGTGATGGCCAGGTACCCACCTAAGGAAGTGGGAACTGAGTTCGAATCACCCCCTTAGGAGCCACCCCAGGGATTTATCACGTGCCCCGGGGATTATTTTGGATACCCCAGTTATCCAAAAACAAATAAAAAATAAAAAAAATTTGAAGAATGACAACTTTACTCTTTTAGCTTGGTTATGCTCAGCACTTCATTGAAATGACCGTAAAAAAAAAGACTTAAAGATCCTAATCCTAATCTTAGATCTTTCTTCTAAAACATTGGCTACTCATACTATGTTGCGTACCTCTCTAAACATCTTAACAACCCTAATGATTCTCTATTATAGTACCCTCAGACCAACATTATCAGATATATATAAATGGATTTGTAGATAAATGCACAAAAGCTTCCAAACCAAATAGAAAGTTGTCGAGGCTTGTGTTGGCGACGTATTCATAGATGAGTATTTTTTCATCTCCTTCCAAGCAGCAACCCAGAAGCCTAACGAGATTCCTGTGTTGCAGCTTAGCAACCAATACAACCTCGTTCTTGAACTGTTCTACACCTTGTCTAGAGTTCCTGGAGAGCCTCTTCACTGCTATATCTTGTCCATCAGAAAGCCTACCCTGCAAATTGCTGTAGTGTGAATAAAATAAACAGATGGTAAGATTTATTAAGGACACGGAATTTAACTTTCCGTAAGACCTTAATTGTAACTTTTCCCGGACTGAAATCCATTGTCACCTTGTAAACATATCCGAATCCACCTGCGCCGAGCTTATTAGCCTCGGAGAAATGATCAGTTGCAGCTGAGATTATATCAAAACTGAATTGAAAGGACTCCATGCCACTAATCTCCTCATAATCTATGCAAATAACAAAAAATGTTAGAAACTGAATGAATTGCCTGTAAGTGGCAAAGACTGACTAATTAAAGAGTTTTTTGGACTTCAGTCAGTCCCCCTCAATGCCGATAAGTCATTGATTCCAAAACTCTTCTTTTGTAATGATCTTCAAATTATACTTTACAGAATTGAAGATAAAATGATATATATGGATATATACCGATCGCTTTTTTGACCTTTTTCCTCCTCAGCAAGCAAATCAATGTTAAACAGATAAGAGTTATTGCAATTGGAACAACAATTGCAACTATGATCAGCGCTTTGCTTCCGTTGCTTCCTGAAAAAACAAGTCTAGCTATTTAGTTATTTTTCAGCTGAATTATCAAAAGGAAGAACAATATAAGATTATGAAATCAAGGTGCATCTTAAATTGAGGTCACATAAATTAATTTTTTAAATTCATCTTAAAGTCTAATGCGGTCTTGGAACTTAAGTCAATTTGGGTATAGAAGAGGCCTTTGGAACTTAAGTCCTATGGCCATTTTCTGGATGTATATGGAAGGAAAGAAAACAAATAGTCTTCAAGGCCAAGGAATCGAGTGTTTGTGTTGTCTTTAGAGAGGTTTTCCCCATGCTCTTTGAATGGGCTGTCCCCAATGGTAAATTGGAGATGGATTTGGGTCAAATTTGGAGACTCAATTACAAAAGTTTATAATCTTCTTTCTCGAAAAAAAAAAAAAAAAACCCCAAAGTGGTAGGATCCAATTGAGAGTTACCCTGGGCCCAATAATCACAGAAGTTTATAATCTTTCTAACAAAACACAAAGTGATAGCTCAAATTGGGAGCTGCCTTTGGCTGTTAAATAACAATCCATAAGGTGCAAAACTGACCTGTAGTCATGGCCTCTATGTGTGGACTAAAACTTCACCTACAGGTACATCGAGATCATTAGAAAGATGAAGACTCTTTTAATTACCTTTGCCACTTGTCGTGTTCGAAAGAGGAGACGGAGGAGGACGAGAAGGCAGCGGCAACGGAAGCGGAGGCAGCCGCGCTGTAGTCATAGAATTATAGAAATCAAAAGACTCGTACTGAACATTACAACTAGGTCCGAGAACTCTTCCTCCTTGTTGCCCACTAATCAAAGAGTTTGGTATATCAGAGATAGCATTTTGTAGGCATATCAAACAATCACTTCTAGATATATCTCTAGTACACTGTGTAAGGCCATAAACTGTCTTGAAATCTGTGAAGTTAGCTTCTCCGACTGCAAACAAGTTAGGAGAACGCAGGGCTGCATCAAGGGATATGTTATTAAGCATTCCACCTAACTGCTGATTAAACTGACTTGGGTTTGATACGTTCAGTGGATTCCACTTGTATACATTTGGAAGCATCTCCATTTTTGAGAAGAAGTTTGAGTTTGAGTAGCGGAGGAAGCAAGGGTCATACCAAGAATAAGCTATTTTCTTGTAAGGACACAGTTGTGTGATTTCTCTTCTTGCTGTTTCCACACAATTCTTACAAGTGGGAGGCGAAACATCGCCTCTGCAGAGGGCAATACCGTAGAGTCGGTGAGGAGCGTTGCCTGTTGTTGCATTGATGAAGCCGGTGAGAGAAGCGTTGGAGGAGAGGGAGGTGAGGAGGAGGTTGAGGTTTGTTTGGTATGGACTATTTGTTGTGTAGTTTTCTTCTTCTCCTCCGCATATGTTGTAGAGAGGCTGAGAATTAGTTTTGTTGTTCATAATGGAGAGGGTCGAAAAGAGAAAGAGGAGGTGAATGGTTTTAGAGAAGATAGGAGGCAACATCTGTTGGACCTTTCTGTTTTGTTGTTCATAATGGAGAGGGTCGAAAAGAGAGAGGAGGTGAATGGTTTTAGAGAAGATAGGAGGCAACATCTGTTGGATCTTTCTGTAAGGGTAGTGAACAATAGTGAAGAGGGAGTGTATTATAGGCTGTTATTGGATTGCAGTTTTAGCGAGTGGGAATCTACTCACAGGGCATCATATGACTGTGAAGGTAATGAAGCACCTTTTATCTAATTAATACGACTTAAAAAAAGGTTATGAAGCACCTTTATCCCAGGATCTGGAAGCATGGTTTTAAACATCAATGTTGCTTTGCTTTGAGATCCCGATATATAAATCCTTAGAAGAGCCTCCTCATGAAGATATAGAAATTTTCGAGCAATCTCTCCACTTGACTGAATCTATATACAAGTTTATAAATTTTTTTGAGTTAGGATTCAAATGATTAGGCTCAAGTTTAAGAATTATTGATTAGGTTCGAGTTTGCGAATCTATATACAAGTTTATGAATTATCGATCTAACTTAAAAAAATAAATGATTCAATGACCTCAAAGTATTGAAGCACTCCAAGAAAGTAACTTGAGAGATGAAGAACTCAATGAGAACGCAAAGATACTTTTTGAGATGTCATGGGGAGTTGGGGACCATTGCTAGCATGCAACATATGGAAGATGAACGCTTCTCACACTTTTCTTTCCTAGTTCCAAATTCTTCTTCTATCCTTGGTCTACTAAATCAGCTTGATTAAATGTGGAAACGGTAATAATTATGGGTGTCTTAGAAAAAGCGGTTTCAAAATGAAAGCTTTAAAAAAAAACTATAAAACTTTTCATTTTGAACCCGCTTTTTCTAATGATTCAAGGTTATTTTAGTGAAAAATAAGATTATTAGCGGTAATTTTTGTGACAAAAAAGTGTTGCTATTAACAAAAAAAACTATTAAGACTATTAGCGACAGTTTTTTTGTTAATAGCAATAGTTTTTTATGACCAAAAAGTGTTTCTATTAGCAAAAAGCCTATTAAGACTATTAGTTGGAAGGGTATTAACAGCAATTTTTTTGTTAATAGAAGCAGTTTATGATTGCCGTTAGTTTATAATTGTCGCTAATAAGGTTTTTTTTTTTTTTTTTTTATTCTCTTTTTCAAGGTCAAAACAGGATTTTTGGAGGAAAGTTTGGCTAGTATACCGCTTAAGAAAGTTTCCCGCAATTAGGATTGCACGGATTTATAGGGCATTAAGTACTGAAAATTTTAAGAAATTTTAATCGTGTGAGCTATCATGTAAGAATGAAATGTCGCTCTTGCCCTCTCATTTAAGAGGCAAAAAAATACACTTTGTTCTTCTGCGAAACTCGCACCGGGAACGCCGGTTTCTTTTCGGGCGTATAACCTCTGTTGTCGACAAAATGAGTATCCTCTTTTGCGAGGAACAATCTCAACTTTTTCGTATGGTTCCTGACTTGTTGAACTGCCCTAACCTGAACTGCTTGCGAAGCCCTATCGGAAACGTCGACTTCTTCTCGCTTCAATCACAGCCTCTCATCCGATCCTGAACTGCCCTAACCCAGATCCAAAACTTCATAGATGCAGCCATCAGAACCGAAAGTTTTCGGAGAAGATGAGGGAGGAGAAACCTGAAAGAAAAAAACTGATGGGTAATGCCCTCAAGCACGGATTGGTTGCAGTGGCCGGATTCGGAGAAAAAGAAGACCCTAGATAAAAACGCCCAAGGGTTGGGTGGGTGGCCGGATTTGGAGAAGAAGAAGAAGAGCCCAGAGAAAAACGCCGGATCGTTGGGTCGCACAGATTGCGGATGAGCTTGGGAGAAGAAGAATGGCCACGACGAATCGCCCTCTAGCATTTGATAAAACAAAGGAAACAAGAAACACCCCCAAAATAAATGTGGGCAGTTTTGGTATTTCACATTAATAAAAGAATATATTGAAAATCGTACAATCCTGATTACTGAAACTTTTCTATAATAGCTTAGAAGCTTTCTTGTGTCTCTTTTAAAACATTTCACCACGTAAAAAAAGTATTAGAAAAATAAGATTTTCAAGTTTCATAGAGTTTTCCAAAGAGAAAATTGTAAATGCAAATTTTCAAGATGTTCTAAGTTTTTTAGGTTGTAGAGAATATTTTAATATTTTCATATATATATAGGATTCATCACACATGGAATAAAATTTCTCTTATGCAAATCTCAAGAACCTAGAAAATCATGGAAATCTTGTTTTTCTAAAAGCTTTTGAAATGGTATGATATTTTAAAACCTTTCCTTCTTTGGCCTATTTTTTTGTAACTAACTCTATAATTATTTGATTTAGGGAATATAAATTTAGAGATATTTATATTTTCAGTCCTATAAGTTTTAAATTATAAGACTGTTTTTATAAATAAACAAATTTATAAGGCTGAAAATGCAAATTTTCCTTTGATTTATCCATGAGAATAAGATTTTAATTTGTAGGAACTTTCAGTTGGGTTAAGGATCGTAATTACTACAGCTTCAGCGTCTTATTTGTAACTTTTTGCTTAAATTGATGAATAAAAAGTAAAAAATGCAGCAATAAAAAGGGAGATTTGGATAAAGTAGGCGCGTTCATTGGGTTATCATATATATTGGATACAAACTAGGATTATATTGAAATAGCCGATGATGAATCAAAATAGTGTCAAAGTGATAGGTGATCGATTGAAGTCCATCTACCCCCAAAAGTCATATTTATATGATCTTTGGATTATAATATTAGCTGTTGTATTTAGCTAGTGAAGTTCATTTATAGGCATGTTTCTTTAGACCAAGATATATTTTAATGATAAGTTTTCACTTGGCCAATTTAATGATTAGTTGATAGGTTGCCACTCGATGAGGAGCCATATTCTCTCATTTTTATGGCTTTTGACTCGATTGATTCAGATTTTAAAGATCTTGTTTTTTAGCCAATTTTTTCTTTTTTTTTTTTGCCAAAAATCTGAACATCATGACTTTCATGTCAGACATAAGGTGTTTCCACTTGGCACATATGGCAAAATGTGGCCTGTGTACTCAGAGGCAGAGCCAGGATTTTTTTATAAGGTAGTCATCTAATTAATTAATGTTGAAAAATTATGTAATTTTTTTTCTAAGCAAACACTGAAAAAAAGAATATATCTACAAACGAAACTAGATACGAAATAAAAGAAAACCATATACTTATTGATTAAGTCGTTCCAACAAAAATTTGTCTAATTCAAAATTTCCTCGAATGACTACGAGGCAGCATCATCCTCGTCCTCATCCTCCAAAGAGTAGAATGATGTGGCAGTAGGTTGTAGGGAGCCCGTGAGACTATCGAAATTCCTGAACATATTCCGATGATGAACGGGAAGACCCGACATTTTTTTATTTAATAATTTTGATGTCTTTTTAAAATTATATATGTATTAAGTTTTTTTGCTCTTTACATATCTTAGTGAATTGCTCTAGTGGTGCACTTAGTGTTTTGTGAAGGTTAGGTTTTAGGTTCTAACCTTGTTATATGTAATAAATTACTTAATTTTTTAAAGTAATTATACTAGAGTTTATACACCATAAATGTGAGTATGTAGCTCTATAACATAGTAGAACACCTAAATAGATGGAGGGGAGCTAAAAAAATAAAGGCTAAAATTATGGGATTTAGTTAAAAAAATCAGAGAAGAAATATTTGTTATAAAAATAAATACCATAAAAAGATTTATTTGAAGATTTTAAATAATTTTAGGTGGTCAATTGACCACCCACAATTAAAATAGGACACTTAAAGCTTAATAACAAATTTTTAGAAAGTTTGAGTGGTCAATTGACCACCCAAGTCATAACGTGGCGTCACCCTTGCGTGTACTAGCTAGGCCACTTTTTGAGAGTTGCACCTATAAAGAAAAACGAGAATAAAAACGGAAATGTAGGACACAAATGATTGCAAAGTTATAGAGAGAGAGGTTAATTGAAAAACGAGAATAAAAATAAGGCTCGCAATGCCGACTCCAAATAGATGAGATAAGACTCTGATGATAATATTATGGTGTTTCCTCGAGGTGGTACAACGAAAAATAGACTATATATATTACAACATCAAGGTCGCAGGTTCAAGCCCAACTTACTTATCCAAATAATAATAATAATAATAATAATAATAATAATAATAATGGTGTTTCCAAAGTGATGCCGTGAGTACAGAATAGGGCGAGTAAGGGGTCGGGTAAAAATTTTGGCTGCCCAATGAAAATTGGCATATGCTCGACACGACCCGATTCGACATGATGGTGCACTTGACCCGCCCTAATGGGTCAAGGATATATGCCCAACCTGGCCTGACCCCCACCCTGTTGAAAATCTCCAATTTTCCAGGATTTTATATATGAAATGTCGACAGGGTTTGGGGCCTAATGCGAGTTCCTAAAATGGGGCCCTCTTACATATTAATTTTAAAAAAAAATTGTCACAATTTTTTTTTTACAAATAAGATAATACCCAATGCTTTTAGATAGTGCTTTTACATTACAAATATCTAATTTTTCATTCTATTGTTTATAGTTTGAAAATGCAACTAATAAATTAATGAAAGTATATATTAAAAAAAATGCAACACCAAAACGAGAAAAAAAAATGGTAAAACGTACGCGACAGTTCAAGTAACCCAACCATTAACATTTTAACAATTTTAATTATTTTAACTACCATTAAATCTTTCACTATCATTTTTTAGCATTTTAACAATCTCAAAAAATTTTAAAAATAGGTTCATTGGATCCGTCTCGTCGAATAGATCAAAATTGATAAGCCATTTGCAAAAATGGAACTCTATCACTATTTTAAGTTATGATCATTTAATAATAAAAATGTGTGTGTGTGTGTGTGTATATATATATATATATATATATATATATATATATATATATATGGGAGCCAGTTCCAACCTCCATGGAGGACGCTCAAGCGTCCTCTAAGATCTCGTGGAGATCAATGTGGCTTCCAAAACACTATTTAGGTGCGATGGAGAGCATAAGGGAATGACTTAAATCAAATCATTGAATCCTTCTAATCATATAACGGAGATCGTTTTTCACCCATTTCTTTCACTCAATAGATCTTGAGATCATGTTGCACCTATCAAACTGTCGGTTTGTGGTCCAACCTATCATAGATCCCAAGAAATGGCCATAAAATCTCATTTGAGCGTGAAGTGTGTCATATGATTTAAGGGCATTTTTTGGGGATTTGTGACACATGAAATAAAAATTGATCATTGGATAGGTGGGCCATGATCTGAAGATCTATTTTGTGAGAGATAGGTATGAAAAATCATTCTAATCATCTCATTCAAAGGAATTAATGGTTTTCAAAGGGTCTCAAAGGTGGGCACTTTCGGAGAACGCATAGGCGCGTTTAGAGGTTCCCTATTTATAAAAGATTTGGTCAAACAAATCTGGTTTGATCAAAATTGGGTCAGAGAATCTACTGGGTCAATACATATGGTCGGCCTGCCCTAATAAGGCTAGTGACTCGACCAATGACCGATACCGACCTCGCCGAGACCCGATCCATGACTCATTAAAAAAATATAAATATGGGACCTGAGAAGAGTTGAACCCACAACCCACTCGAACACAATTAGATGAATATAGTGTTATTGTACATTAAAAATTATAGCCGCCTCTTGGGCCTTGGCCCAGGGGCCCTGATTGCATAAATAGATTTTAAAAACAGATATAATTATATAAAACTATATAAACATATTACTAACTATGGATGTGGGTGTATGTCCAACAAGGTAACCTACCCCCATCAACTTCTTCTCAAATTTCACGTCTAGAGAGAGTCAGAGAGGTGTTGGATAGTGGAGTTGTGGAGAGAGAGAGAGAGAGAGAGAGAGAGAGAGCCGGTAAGGTAACCAAATTGGAGGCCCTTTAGCTTTATAGATTTTTTTTTTTTTAAACTCTATACTTTAATGGGCAAATAGCATTTGAGGGCCCCTAAAAATCGAGGGCCCAAAGCTCTCGCCTTGCTGGCCTTGGTCTAGGGCCCGCCCTGAATGTTGGGTTGAGTCGGGTCCATCATATCCAACCCATTTTTTGCTCAACCTAACCCCACCATACCCGAAGGTCGAGTCGGATGTCTCATGCCCGAACTAGTAAAGAATAATGACACAGCCACTCTTGAAAGTGAATTATGCCTATATAACCACTTACAAAATGGTATCAGCCAAGACTTACCCCATTATACTAGGGGTGTATTCGGTTCGATTTGGTCGGTTTTGGACCAAAATCACAAACCAAGTCCTAATCGATTTTTAGATTTTCAAACCAAACCAAACCATCCAACTCTTAAACCAAACCAACCCGATTCAATTCGGTTCAGTTTGGTTCCGTCGGTTTTGATTTTCCTATAAGTCCTACTTGCACATTAAAATTTTCTCAACTTCTCAATCGATTTTCCTGTAAGTTCTACTGTACCGCTTTAGGATTTAGGATTAGGCTAAAGACAAGGGTAGGGTTTTATATAAAAATATGCATTTTACTTAAATGTCCTTTACAATTAATCAAAATCTCCGCCTGTATGTGTGTGTATATATATATATACTTACAAACTACATTCAGTTCGGTTCGGTTTGGTTTTGGCTTGGGAAGGCTTGGAACTGAAACCAAATCAAACTTTGCGGTTTTTCTTTTTTCCAAACCGGTACCCATCCAAACTGAACCAAACCCAGCAATTCGGCTCGGTTTGGTCAGTTTAGTCCAAAAAATGCGCAGCCCTACATTATACGATGCCCAAACATCAAATTGCATTTTTATTTCTCCACCGATAGCGCTTGTGGGACTAGAAGGTTGTGGTGCACGAAAAGTAGCAAGTAATGGAAGACCAAGAAGACAGCAAAGTTAAATTGACCTGGAAAAATGAAGATATATGGCATATGACATCTTTTTCAAAGTTGCATTAAATCATGGTTATGGGGCACCAAGACCTTGACTCAAGGTCACAGCCCTTACGTTACGGGTCCTTAACCATGGTTAGGTTATTTAAGCATCCCAGCTAGGGCTGTAAAAGGGTGGGTCAACTGTGACGCTACCCACCCGCTTTGTCTTTAGGGTTTGGTCAGGTTGGCATTTGTAGAAAATATGATAATAAAAAATACAAAAAACAAGTAAAAATATAAGATTTACGTGGTTCTGCAATTTGCCTAAGTCCACGGGCCATGCTGAGTCCTTTCACTAATCTATGAAAGTAAGATTAAAAATCTCTCAAATCTTACCTCACTCTAAACATAAATTGAGTTTCCTCCAATATAATCATAATCTATTAGAGTTTATATCTAATACAAATTATAACCTCCGGATATAGAATATGACAAAAATACCCACAGTCGTGGCTTAACGTAAAACCTGTCAGTACCATCAACAAAATTCAAGGCACAATCTCAACAACATTTTTACTTGAACCCAAGGATATTGAGCATAAAAAGAGGAAAGGAATAAAATGAAAAAGGAAATTTTCCAGGATCAATCACCATAGTTGCACCTTTTCTAAAGGTCAATCTCTAATTTCACCTTTTCTATAACCATAAGCTTCAAGCTGAGTCAAGTAAAAAAAATCATAAGTATCTCCAAGTTTGGTACAAAGTGATAAAATGAAGCCTTTCTTCTTGGGCGATTCTAAATGCCTTCACATCATTGGTTGGTTTGAATCCCATGGAGATTATTTTTCGTCCTAATCTTGCACAGGATTAATCTTGGGATCATGGGCGTACCATTAGACTGCCAATTTACTCAAAAATGGGATAGAAATGAACGTTTAATGTTGATGTTACTACAGAGGAGTGATGTTGCTTCCATAGGGTATCGAGCGATATCGTTTGCACAAAGGACCGATATCGCTCCTTTATATGGGTGCCAACACGTCACATTAGGGGTGCCAGTGCTCCTCTATAGAGGTGCCAACGCTCCATTTTAGGTGTGCCAACACTCCCATATATGAGCTTCATGTTTTTCAGTAAAATGGATCATCTAATGGTATGCCCATGATTTTAAGATTAATCATGTGGAAGATCAGAATGAAAAATGATCTTTGTAATGAGATTCAAAGCAATCAATGACGTTAAGGCATGTAGAACTGCCTAAAATGAAAAACTTGATTTTATCGCCTTTTACAAACCTTGGGGTACTGGCTTGGCTTCAAGTTGGTTAGTTACAGAAAAGGTGAAACTACAGGACCATTGTTGAAAAAGGTGAAACTAGGGTGGTCAATTTTGAAAATTTTCCAATGAAAAAACACCATAGAGAAAGCTCCATAGGAGCATGGAGCTAAATCCTGGCCAGCTCGCCTAACGCCTTGAAGTTCAGCTAAAACAAGGTCATATTGGTAAATCCTAATTATCATAAGAATTACCCTTTTCATAAATTATTTAAGGTGAAGTGCGATATATCAAATCCAGCTGGTTGAATTAAAAATCCTTCGATTTTGAATTTATTTCTTAATAAAAAAGGCTTTTATTCCAATTCTTAATTGGTGTTGGTACTCATGACCGTATAATAGCCATCAGCCAAGTCCCCGTGCTCAGACCGCTAACCTGATACCAACTCGTAGAAAATTCTGCATGCAAAGCGTGTGTTAGCATTCGTTGACAAATATACCCCTCTAATAAAGTCGGGATTAGCAAAGAGCTAAGAGCACTTAGCAAGGTTTAAAATTTCTCCCCAAGTGACCAAAATTCCGGTTTCGGTCCCCACCGAAACCGAAACAAAATCTCAAATTTTCAAGATTTTTGTACTGCCTTAAAGATTTTGGTCCAAAATTTCGGTTTTAGTCCCCACCGCAATCGAAATGAAATCCAAAATTTTGACCCTTGGCACTTACTACAAAACACATTATCATATTAAAGTGCTCTGTGGTAGAGCATAGAATTGCTCTTTGCCTCCAAAGAGCAATCCCAAACACAACCTATGTCTCCTTATAAGATCAATTTCCACAGAGTTGTTGAAAGCCTTGTAAAGTCAGAATTGCTTCAACCTCCATTGTAGGCGCTTTCATAAATTCCTTTGATCAATGCTTTAGAATTGAAGATTCATACAGAAAGCTCAGGGCCAAGGATCAAAATATTGGTAAACCAATTCGTATCATCCCGACCTCCAGGACGATACGTATCGGGTATTGGTCGATACATTCAATGTATCGGTTTGATATATTGAATTTTATTCCGATTATCTACACAATCGATGACGATTGTCTACACAGTCGCCATCGATTGTATAGATAATCGGAAAAAAAAAAAAGATAAAATAAATAAATATAATTATTAATTTTTTTTTTCCGATTGTCTACACGATTGTCTACACAGTCGCCATCGATTGTGTAGACAATCGGAAAAAAATAAAATAAAATTATGATTTTCTATACAATTGTCTACACAATCGATGACGATTGTCTACAGAGTCGCCATCGATTGTGTAGATAATAAAAAATATATATATATATATATATGTACATATTATTGGACGATACATTGAAATTATCGTCCGATAATTTTAATGTATTGTCTGTATCGTCCGATATGGGTGATACATTACCCGTATCGGACGATAAATACATTATTTTTAAGGAGGTACGATACAATACCTTTATATCGTACCGCCTAAGTCTAAAACCGATACATATCGGAAGATACGTATCGGTATCGAACAATTTTTTGACCCATGCTCAGGGCTGCTATGTGCACCACACTTTTTTCATTCCGTACATGCAAAATTAAAATTAAGGGCAGTGCAGAAAGCAAGGTTGGTGTGCTCTTAGAAAACATTATATTATTTATCGAAAAGTAAAAAAGTAAAATTAATAAAAGTTCATGTGGACCCAAAAGGTGCTATGAATGCACTTTTTGCTAAGTGACAGGTACATGTTTTGGGTCTTCCTTAGCCACAATAAAAGAAGTCTCATCATTATTATTTTTTCATAAATTGGTGTGTAGATGGAAAACGTTGGTGTGCCGGTATACATGAAGTGCAGGAAGTAATAAAAAAATCCAGTGTGCATAGCAGCCCTCTTCGTCTGGAGGGTTCCTGTATGACCCTTGTTCAAACAACTTCGAGACGATCTAATGGTTGCTATATTTGGATATCAGGAACGTTGAAGTTTAGTCCCAGAGTGGGTAACTTATAGCCTTGTCTATCCCCTAATAATATCTTGGCCCCCTCCACTCACTGCCAATTGATTTTGAGGACTTCCATACATTTTGATGTACTAAAAAATGGGAGAGTAAAATTGTGAAAAATATGTGTGGTGGGTGCCCAGTCTTTGATTTCCAATTTAGGCCAAAGATTCACTCTAGTCACGTACAAGCCTTTTGGCCACCTAACCAACAAAAGTTGACTTTCATTGATTTTTGAGGGACTTGACTTCTATAACTTTAAATTTTGCCAAGCTTGATGAAGCAAAAGGTAGGCTCTGTTTGACAATCTTCTTCCAAAAAGTACTTTTCAAGTGAGAAAATGTTGGTCATGAAGAACATTGCACCTACCACATGACCCCCTCTAACTGAAAAAAGTGTTGTAATGCCATTTTAAACATCTGATAAAGACTTTTTTGAAAACCAGTATTTAAAAAGTAGCATATAAAATACCTCTTCACAACCTCTGGAAAGTGCTTTTTGGAGAAGTTTTGCCAAACAGGGTCATAATCTTACCATGCTAGGGGGCCCATTAACCCCAAAAATAAGCAAAGGATCCACTCAGGCTTTGAGTTGCAGCATAGTGTAAAGATGTGTTTTATGAAGGACATTTTACAAGATCGATTATTTCCTTCTCCTAACATAAAAAATAACCATTAACTACCTCATTAGAGCGGAAATGACCATTTTACCTTTAGCTTTATTGTTTAATGACAAATGTGGAAAGACAAGATTGCCCTTCGGGCGAATATCAAAGAACTTCATTGAGTTTTTTTTTTTTTTAAAGATTATTTACTCCAAAAAAGGCCCTGATGCGAAATAAGAAATCAAGTTGGTCTTAAGACGCTTGATTCGATATTTTCAAGCCCGAATCAAGATTTTTATTATTGATTCAATGCTCGAACTGCCCTCTTGTAGCTTCTTCATTTGTTGGGCTTCTCAAGACCATATCGGGCAATCGGGCCTCTATTCGGACCTTGTGTGACCTACGCAGTTTATGAAAGGGCTACCATTAGAATTTTATTTTTATTTTGTAAAAGAAAAAAGAAGAAATTTTCGAGCTTTAAAAGCTTGAGTGGGCTTTAAAGCCCTCTAATCAGCCTTTCGAAGCCTGAATTGGGCATTTGAAGCCAGATTTTATTAATTTTTAATATCTGTATAAATCAATTAGAAGCCTGACTGAGGCAGACTTTTTTAAGCTGACCGATCGGTCAACCAACCATTCCCTTTGAGTCTGATCGGTTGGTCGGTGACCAACCATTCTTCTTCGATCTTCTGATGTCGAGCAGCCTGCTGGAGTCCTACCGGTATTGTTAAGCCCTCAACGGGAGAGAAAATCTCCCATTTTCGTGAGCAAATATGCCACATCCATTTACTTTCCTCCAAATATGCTTGAAGTGAAGTGGCAGAAATTGAATTATCTAGGCAGATGTTTAATATCCTCAACCAAATAAATATACCGTAAACAAGAATCCTTAACACAAGAAATGGCTAAAAACAATCTGATTCTGCATTGCATGAAGTGCTACAAATGAATACACTTAATTTTATGTTCTTCCCTATCCATCTCTGTCAATGTACCAATAATACCGTATTTTAGACTCTATTTTATCAAATGACACTATCGGGGCTCAAATTCTGTAACCGACATCTCATTTACCGAGCATGATATAGGCACTCCCAAATATTGATTGGTCTTTGTTCTTTTCCTTACAAAGTATCCAGGCGTCGAAGGAGATGGGAGGATGACAGAATAGTTACTTAGCATGTGAACAACAGAGGACATGGAGGGCCTAAGATCTACATCTTCTTGAACACATAATAACCCAATGTGGGTGCATCTCATCACTTCTGTTTGTGGGCATTGTTCGATCACTGTTGGATGAAGTAACTCTAACGCCTTTCCTTCTGTCCATTGTTTCCATGCCTGTGATTCGATGCCATAGGAAACATAATCTGCTCTCAGTTTTTCGAAAGTATAAAAAATATTATTAATTCAATTGTTGTTGGATCAAAAGGCTCACGATGACCATGAAAGAGTAGAGATCTAATCTAAGGATGGAGAAATTTAGGGAATTGATACAAAGTATTATACTTACATAGCTCGGGAGGTCACTGCCACGTTTTGATTGATACACATTACTGTTCTTTTGACCGGAAACAATCTCGAGAAGTAAAACACCGAAGCTGTACACATCTGACTTAACTGAAAATTGTCCATGCATAGCGTACTCCGGCGACATGTATCCACTACAGGGGGCATCAATGAAAGCTACCTTTAGTTTGAATGAGAGGAGACTTGGCAATTCAATTGTAAAAAGAAGACTGTTAGAATAAGTAATGTAGTTCTGTAGCTTCTCTAGCCTTGAACTCTGATTTATAAAAACAAGGGCACTTATTATCATAATTTGCTATAATTTGCACATGTTCTTTAAAAACAAGGGGGCAATACAACAAACGCCCCCGAGCCACACCTACGAAAGAGGGAGCAAAGAGAGAGCTCTGGCAATGCCATCAACCTCAAAGAGAGGAAGGAGAGCCCAAGGGAGCACAAGGAATAAAACAGAAAAACTGCCCCATGATTCTTACTAAAATGAAAGCCAGAGAGCGCAGAAAAGAGGGAACTAAAACCAGCCCCGCCCCTGAGATCAGACCAACCAAACACAAAACCCACCCCAACAACATGCACTTCAAACCAAGGGTAGACCAAACTATAACTGAATCAAACCAGACAGAGCCCGATTCATTTGATTCGGCCTCAAACTCTGCAGCTGCTTCAACTCAGTTGCAATATGATTCTTACTAACGGCCGATTCACATAAATCCAGAAAAACTAGCTTTCAGCATAGCTTCAATGTCTGCTGCCGTGTCGTTGAACACTCTAGCAGCAACCTCCACAGTCCATTCCCACTCATAGAAAAAAAGCCTCCCCCCATATTACTTTTAATATTCATGAGTTAATGAATCTTGATGAAGAAATAAAATGAGAGCGGATGGAAGTTTACAATACTTACTAGGTCCCAACAATCCTATTTGTACTTCCTTGATTTTGGTCCACTCTGAAGGGCCTTGCCATGCCAAAATCAGATATTTTAGGGGTCATCTCATCATCTAACAAAATATTGCTTGCTTTGAGATCGCGATGCACAATTCGAAGGCGAGAATCTTCGTGAAGGTAAAGAAGTCCTCGTGCAATACCTCCAATGATCTTGTATCGAGTGTCCCATTTTAGTGTCGCCTGCTTGGCCGGATCTACACACATTCATCCATATAGTGTTAGAAGTTTCTATTTTGGTGACCTTCACTATGGTCAATCCGTTGACCGGTGAATGGTGTAAGATCAATCTTGAGATGTGTAGTTGCTAATTCGGTAAGTTTGAAAAAAATAAATAACTTATAGTTAAGTCTTTTAGTTATAGTATGATTGTGATTTCTAATCACAATATAATTAATAATTTAAGTCCTTAATGGGAAATGACTCTTTCGCTATAAATATAAGGGATGCTTGGTCCCAACGATTGCTCGACACAATTCAAACCTTCCTATTAGCAAAAGCATCCCCATTGTGCTAGGAGGAATTGAGAGCGAGAAGATCGTTGAAGATTGGCAACCCATCATTCATGGCTCACACTCAAGGTGCGCACATATATTTTAATTTATGGATTGTTGATTTATTATTTTTGATTGATCATGCACCTAGATCCTAGGGCATATTTTTGGATGGTCGGATTGATAGATCCATATAGATCCAACATATAGTTCATGTCAGGATTTTCGTAGTTTCACATGTAAAGAGCATCTGATTCTCTGAAACTAATGTCATCGTAAATATATAAATATCATATAAATGAGATCATAAGTGTGCCATTATAAATTTTTTTCTTGCCTTCCTCCTTCGCAAGAAAAAACATACAAAAGAGATGAGTGCAACTGCAATAACTCCTGAAACAACCACAGCAACCATAGTTCGAGCTGAATTTTGACTGCTTCCTGTATGCACAAGAATATGTTAAATTTTTAAACAACAGATTGAGATGAATTGAGCTTGCTTCCAGCATAAATGCAAAGTAACAGTTGTTTTATTATTATTATTATTATTTTGGGCTAAAATTAGGGGTGCAATTAGGACAGGTCGCCCCAGACCCGAACAGGACCCAGTCCAGTGGACCCAATTGAAAATTGGGTATGAATCTTATTCACATTAATTAGAGGAGATCCGACCTAACTCATGTTGTATCCGGGTTGGAATCGGTTCTTTGGATTTAAGACCCGAACATGAACCTGACACCCCCTTCCTCGGGATTAAGGCTCTCAATGGGCCGGATTAGGGTCGGGTTAGGGTTCAATCTGGGCCTAACCTATCCGGGCCGGGTTCCCAATTTTTTCAGCCCGGCCCTAACCCAAGCTACAATGTACTCAGCCCAAGCCTGGCCCCTACCGGGCCGAGCTTAGGTGTTTTACCGGGCTTTTTTCCAATTATTTTTTTTTAATAAAATTTGGTTGGGCCATTTTTTCTAGTAAAATTATGTTGGATTATTATTTTTCTAATAAAAGTTTGAAGAAGGTTAAAATTTTAATTAAATAATTATATTACCATTATATAGGCTCAGGTAAATGATTTTATTCAAATATTTTATTTAATTTGTTGCACAATGGTTATAACGGATAACGGTTGCTTGAAAATCTATTAACAATCCATTCAAGTTGTTTAGCTAAAAAGTTATGCAACGGTTGCTTGAAAGTAAATTAACCCATCCAATTTGTCCAATCAAAAAATATATGCACAAGATTATTGCACTTTTGACTTAAATGCCTCAAGTTTAAACCGTTCAATGATTTAATCTCAGGACATTTAAGTAAATCATATTTAACTATATAAAAAAATTTATAATTATAAAAAGATAAGTATAATATATATATAATCCGGGCCTAGTGCGGGCCGGATGTTGCAACACTCAACCTAAGCTCGGCCCTGATTTATCTGGGTTGCAACATGCTTAGCCCGGTCCAGATACTGGGCCGGGTTTGCTTAATAAAAAATACCACTTTTTTCGGGCCGAGTGAGGGCCTAAATCCGGGCTGGCCCGCCCCATTGAGAGCCCTACTTGGGATTGAGACATGAGTGGACATTTGTGTTATAGATTTAGTTCAATTCTATTATATTTGCATATTAATTTTTTTCTTTAAAAGAGTTAAGGGCCTATAGACCTACCCCATTTTAGACAGAGAATGGATATGTGATGAGATAATGGTAAGGTAACATGAGTGGCATTCCTCTGTATTATTTGTGTTATATATTTTGTTAAGTTTTTATTAATTTTTTTCTTTAAAAGAGTTTACGGGGTAGGGTTTGATTCACCCCGAACTGAGCCGACCCATTTGCACCCATAGCTGAAATATATGGTACGAATAACCAAATACGATGAATAAGCATGAAATAATTAATGCTAGCTGCCTGTTGAAAAGGCATCTTCTCCAACTTCTTCACATTAAGGAGGTGTGGGCCCATGAGAAGTACTTGGAGCTCCCTGCCCTTATAGCAAATCTAAAATTGTGGTGTTTGAGAATATTGAGGACCGGGTCTGGAAGAATGGCCAACTGATGCTAATAGATTCAGCTAGGTCAAACAAGTTTCAGGTAACTTCGTAAGTTCGTAGTACCTGCTGGCCTTTCTCTCCGGTTGTTACTCATCTATAAAATCGTGGGCCCCTTCCCTCAGAGCTAATTGGTTTTGAGATGGATCCCCAAATTTATTAAGGATTCAGAGCAGGCCTTTCTCTACTCCAGGCCACCTAGTTTAAGTGTCCATGCGATTTGGCTCAGTCCCGCCAACACGCACATTGAAGTGTTTAGTCCCACATTGGGTCCCTGTCTCTCCTCTATAAAATCCTAGGGCCCTTCGGTTTTTAGTTGGATGCAGAGATTCATCACGCCTCTTGTGAATCCCTGCGCTGAGTCGTTGTGTTGTGTCGTTCCTTTTTCCTGCTTTAATTGACTTTTCAACAAAAACATAAAAACTAAAACAGAAGTGCAAACTCCACAAATCCTTTTTATCTAATATCTAATATGTGACTACGGGTGATAGTAGTTCCAAACCGTGATACATTTCAAGTAAAATTATGACCCATATGCTATACTAAATCTTTGTTAAAATTTAAAATTCTTGATTAATTTGGTAAGTGAAAAAAAAAAAAGAGACCTCTGCTACTTACCTCTGCCAATTGGAGTAGTTGATGCTGGAGGAGTTGGAATTGTAGAGCTGTAAAAAGGATAGAGTTCAAATCTAAAATTGCAGTTGAGTGCAGCAATTCTCCCCCCTTGCTTTCCATAAAGAGGGGATGAGGGAATCGACGAGACGAGTTTATCAAGACATCTTTTACATTCACCTCGGGAGATGTCTCTGGTACACTGCACAAGCCCATATATGGTAAGAAACTCTGTAAAGTTAGCTTCTCCGGTCTCAAATAAGTTGGTTGAATTCATCTCCATCCCCACCGCGGATGAAATGTTGTACATGAGCTCTACCAACGTTGTATTAAAGGTCATTGGGTCTGGTGCGTTATCTGTGTTCCACATATAAATGAATGGAGAATCCTCCAAAGTGGAAAAGAAGCTCTGGTTCGAGTAGCGTAGCAAGCAGAAGTTGTACCATATGAAAGCAACCTTACGATACCGGCATAGTTGTAAGATTTCTTGGCTGGCTGATCTTACACAGTTGTTGCAGGCATCAGCACTAACGTCGCCTCTGCAAAGGAAGCTGCCGTACACTCGGTCAGGATTTCGTCCTTCTGCACCCTCACAGTAAGTGAGGGTAGAAGACGATAGATTTTCAAGTAGCTGCTTAAGGCTCGTTTCGTAAGTGCTATTAGCACGGTAATTTCCTTCATTTCCACAATTTTGATAGAGAGGCTGAGCATTATTAACAGAGGTGTTGATGATGAAAAGTAGGGAAGAATAAATGAGGATGAATTGAAAGGTTCTCGAGAGGATCATAGAGAAGAAGAGCACTTTTGTCTGTAGATATATATCACTACTAGGCGACTGAAGATGGTGTACTACTTTTATTTATAGCCTCACAAAGAGAACCGACAAAATGAGTTTATATTTGATTTGGGTGATAAATCTCTGCATCCAACTCAATAATTAAGAAAGATAGCTTGTTAACCAGTCATGAATTATTCAGGAACTAATCATGTGTCTAAGAAAAAATACCTAAATTTTTTTTAACATTGCAAATAAATCATAATTGATTCACAGAACCTTAAAATCGCAGCTTAGTCGCAATTTTTTAAGATAGTTGGCAAATTTAGCGACTATATTCAAAAGTAGGCTCTGATGGTATTATGTAAGCAACCCGATCGCAGTTGACTAATCTATGTGCTACATGATTTTATCGTTTGATTTGAAGACCATGATCTAATAATCTATTATATAGAAGCTTGAGACAAAAAGTATTTCCCTCTAATTTATGCTTCTAAGATTAACACCAACCATGTAAATCTTTATTTAAAAAGACATTAACTACTTTAAATCATATGATAGAAATGTTTTGATTTTGCCCTAATTTTAAAAGGGAGTCAAACTTGCACACGAGATTTGTACCGTGGCACATAATTAAAAAGAAATTATTATTTTTGGGTTCTGTGCCACATGGAATACCATCTAAGCCGCTAGATTTGAAGCCCATGATGTAAAGATCTTTGAGGCAAAAAATTGGCACATAACTTGATCTCTATCATTTGCCTCAATATAGTCAAAGGCCATCATCTGATTTAATGGTTGACCCTACTCATTTTTTATAAGGGCTAAGCTCTCTATAATTTCGAAATCTTCCACATTCTTTCTCATGGCTTTTCTCCAATTCTTGGCTTGTCTTCTGCTCTCTTACTTTCTTGTGCTTGTAAGTTCTCAACCTTCATACAGGGGTTGCTTCTTGCCACCAATGAAAGATGACTAAACACCTTAAGCAATATTTCGTAATTTTTTCCTTTATAAGCACCACTCTCAATTGTCTTACGTGCTCGCTCCGAACTTTATCATTTCTTCTTAGTTTACATATACATCTCGGTCGCATATACTCTATCTACTTATCACTTTTTTTTAGCCCAACTTTCATAATATTCAAGTCTAATAGCCAATAAATCAAGTCACCGCGTTTCAAAAGGCTTACTGATACCAACTCAGCAGATAATTCCACTCGCAAAGCGCGTGTCAGCATTCGTTGAAAAATATATATACCCATCCAAAAAAGTCAATAAAACGTGTAATCGAGTCATTTTCTCAAGCGGCACCCACAGCTTTTGCTAGTCCTCAATCTTGGTCGGTTACATTCACATTTCGAAGTCTCCTTATAACATCAAATTTCCAGAGAGTTGTTGAAGGCCTTTTAATGTCTGAATTGCTTCAGTCTACGTTGTAGGCCCTTTCATAAATGCCTTGGATCAGTGCCTCAGAATTAAGGGTCATGCAGATAGCAAAGTTGGTGTGGTCTTAAAAAAAAAATTATTTTATTTAACCCAAAGAAAAAGGAAAAATTAAGAAAAGTTTTTGTAGACCCAAAAACTTTTGTGAATATACTTTTTTCAAAGTAATATCCTCAGCGACAGCAAAACAAGATTTATTGTTACTATTCTTTCATAAATTAGTGTGAGGATAGAAAAAGTTGGTGTGAGAGGAGAAATGGAGTGCGGGAAGGGAAAAAAAAGTACATGTTTTCTGCTGTGTGGATAATCGAGGGTTCCTGTATGACCCATTACAACCCTATAAAAGACCTTCATGATCTGATCTTGCATTGGTAACTGCCTTGTGGAGAGTAAATATATGATACTTATGACACTTGATATGACATACTTAGGATATACAAGTATCTGTTCTTATGAGATTTGATTTTGTTCATTGATTACATCGTGTTTCAGTTATCATGTGAGACTTTTTTGCTTGTTTTGTATTGATCTCTCACATATGTGCGAAAGCTTACCCATCATCGGAGTGATTTTATTTCGAGAGTATACCTAAAGTGAGGATTGAGTCTAGACAACAGACCCGACAGTTTTCCGTTTGGACTAGTTCTGAGATGGATGAATCTTGGTTTGGGTATGCACACACTTCACGTTTAGGCATGAATGGATGAGTTGTCTAATAATTTGAGCATTAGATTAATTTGAATGGATACTAGCATGATTGACATGACATTAATATTTAAGATTGATGATTCACATATTGAAACAATTAATATTTTTATTTTTGAATAATATATATGTTAAAAAAAAATCATGTTTTGAAAACTCAATTTTGCCGATGGTTTGAAATTTTTGGAAGTTTGTGGGTAACTTCACTGTAAACCCTCAGGAGACACAACTCCTCCACTAGGGATCACCTAGGGGTTTAAAGGCTTGTTGCACATGCTAAGTGCAATCGTGTTCCCTACGAAAGTGGCATTTATTTTCTGTAGTTTGCTTTGCTCGAGGACTAACAAAGTGTAGGTTTGGGGGTGTGATGAGTAGTGAAATATGATGATATTTCACCCCTAGATACCTATATTTAGCTATCCGATGAAGGCTATCTGATAAGAATTATTAGATTTGAAGTGTTTCAGGTAAATACAAGCCAAGTGCAGAAAACAGCCCAAGAATTCTGAAAATAATGTCAAAACACTGCAACTTTGGGTCATCGAGAACTTGGTGTGACTTGTAGCTTAATTTGGACATTCAAGACGGCCGAATCATAAAAGTTGTAGATATTTCTATCCGCTTTTCAACGGATCAAGAATCGCCTCAATCCGAGTTCAGGACAGAAAGTTATGGCTAAAATCAAGCGATTAGGTTCCGATGTAAAGTTCGTGAATTCACGAAAATCTGGGAGGTCGATGCATCGACCCTATTGGGTCAATTAATCGACCCTAAATTTTTGATTTGGAACACCTTTGTGGCTGGGAAACTTCGGCTCTATTTAAAGCGGATCAAACACTTCGAAAAAGGGGAATTAAAGAAAGGAAATTAGACAAGAATTAGAGATAGGAATTAGAGGGAGGAATTAGAGGAAATAATTAGAGATTTTTTAGAGAGAGTTTTTTTTAGAGGATTGTTTATTCATTATTATTTTTGGTTTTAGACTCCTCTGAGCATCTTTTCAAGAGTTCTTCTTTCTCCTTCTTCTAGGGATTGATTTGGGTAGATTGTACTTAGGATTTAGACTGTCTTTCTTTTATATTCATAGATTGTATTTAGGAAAAGGCATTGTAACCAAAGATTTTTTGGAAGAAATAAAAAGAGGAATGGCTTTGAATGAACAAGGAGATCATACACCAAAGATGAGCTTCATCGATGGATCGGGAAAGATGCGATCCCGATAAGTACCCATATTTATGATTAATACCATAGTCTAATGTTTTTATTGTTTTGATATACACATCACGAGATACGCTATGCTTCTTACATGACTCATACACCGCAATGATAGGTCGAGTCATTGTTTTTAGATAGGTATGCGGATTGATGATCATACTTTATTTCAAATCATTTTTATGAATGAATGATGGTGATGGTGTGAATGATTCTTTAATGAAAGGGGGGTACAAATCTGGGGTAGCATATTTCTTGATCTTATTTAAATATTATTCTTAGATTCTTCAGTAATAAGTTGTTTAGATTAATTTATTTTTCTTGCATTAAAAAAAGGGATAAATTTTTGGTTAAATTGAATCTGCCCTTTGGTACTTCCTTGGGGACGTTTTTAAATCTCTGAAAGAATTAATTAAAGTTCAAGATTTCCCTGTGGGTTCGACACCTTTGTTCTTGCCATACTGCAATAGATCTTGTGCACTTGCAAGGGTTACACTTAAAATCGACCACCTTCCCACTTAATTTTGACCCTCAAACCATTTGATTCATGATTTATTTAATTCATCAAAGTTGTAGAGCTCATTGTCCGCTTTTCAACACATCAAGAATCACATCAATCAGAGTTTGGAGTAAAACGTTATCGCCAAAATACCAAAGCAGTATCGGCACTTCAGTCCAATTGATCGATCGAATTTTTAATTTGATCGATCGGATTCCAATTTGATCTATCGGATTTCAAATTTGATCGATCGGACTCCAAAAAAAATCATACCTTTTGTTATATATATATATATATTATAATTTGATCGATCAATGCTCAAATTTGATCGATCGGATTTTAATTTTATAGATCGAATTTCAATTTGATAGATCAGATTTCAATTTGATCGATCAATTTCCCAATTTGATCGATCAAATCCTTCATAAATGTAAAACCATAAGGCTTTGTCAAATTTGATCAATCAAATCCTAAATTTGATCGATCACATTTGACAAGAACACGATCCTGAGCCGTGGACCGAGAGGGATCATGAGTTGTAGCCGATGTTGTCGCCTCTCTCCCCAATTGGGGACAATCTCTTACCAGATATCCAATTCGTCCACACCTAAAACACGCACCTGTGGCCCATCTACACAACTCTATCTTGTGGTGCTTCCCACACCGTGAGCATAACTCAACATGTGCGGATGGAGAGGTGTGCGCAGTGTCTCGTAATATAGCTGCGAGCAATGCAGTCTGTTGGGTCATCGTGTTGACCATTGTTTTCAACAGTTGCCTAATTTTCTCCTGATCATTTCCTCCGGTGCGTACGATTTTTGCTCTTTTGCGAGGCGCCATATCGATCTATCAAAATGAAACAAAGATTTCAATTAACAGATGGTCCCGATGTCCTCACTGAACTCTAACACTCATTGCTTATGTTTAGATAGACCTAATGTCATTTTCCTACACTTTGAGCTATGACTCACAGTCTCCCATAGGACCTAAAGCCTAATGTCACGAGGTCACTCTTCTAGCAATGTCAGCCCGTGTGGCACTTAACGCCCGCTGCGCTAAGTCAGCCTATTTCTCTCAAATGAGGCACGCGATGCGGATTCCCAGATGCTACGAAGGGTGGAAGGCTTGTCCTACTCAAGCTTCACCTCAACCTCTACGTTTGGACTTCGCCCTGCGAAGCAACGCAGCAGGTTAGAGCCGGCAACGACGATTGTCAAGGCAACAGGCAACGATGAACGTAAGGCAACATGCAATGACGAGTGATATAGCGATAGGCAGCGACGAGCATACATCAGGCCCCCTTTGGGCTAGAACCCGCACCTCGAAGGTGGTTGGGAACCACCAACGCGATGGCCCTAGTACACGACGTAGCTAGGATGACCACGCCCTAAGCATGGCCCGGATGCACGCACATAAGCCCACGAGGCTAGTGCACATGTAGGGTCGGGGGACCCCAACTCATGTCCCCCTATATAAGGGTAAAACAGTAATTCAGGCAAAATGGCTGGAGGACCTCAAACCCCTTGGTTTGTCATACTTTACTATTCACCCCGCAACGCTAGCCCAACTGACCATGTCGCATCCATGTCGCGACCAAGTCTTCACCCTCCACCCCAATGTGTCGCGACGCCAACGTGGCTCAGCCCAGTACATACGGTGCCGCCCTCATGGCCTTGACGCACCAGTCATGCTCAACACTTGGAGAGGAAAAGTAGCCCTATGACTGACCTGGATGGCCATGCCGCGTGCCCCCGTCACATCCTCCTCCACTCAAAATCGTCAACATTGTCATTGATGAAGGCACACATTCTGAAGTTCAATCCTGTATGTCACCTGCCATGGTTCCTCGACAGCACCCTGCCTTCACTCTATGTAGCAAAACTGTACATGCCCAAAACTGCACACTTCAAAATCTGTACACAGTTGGTGTCTGAGTCTTCCCACGGCCCACACCAACAAGACAGCGGTGTGCTTCTTTCTCAACAGTCAATTAGTCGGAGCGCCCCTACTCTAGCAATGGGCGCCTCTTCATCAACCTTTTTCTTTCCTTTTTTCGCGACCATCGCGTTCAAGGCAGCCTTCTCTGGACAATCTCGCACCAGATGTGGCCCATTACACAGGAAGCAACCCTTCTTGCTCGACCTTTCGTCTCTCTTCTTTTCGTACCTACTGCCTTTGTCCTGACCAAATCGCACATTAGCTGTATCATTCTGCTTCTTTCCCTGCTTGTCAGCATTGTCAGTTGATGCTTGGACTGTCTTCTCTTTCTCAAAGCGGTGTTCGATTAGCCGCTCCGCAGCAGCCAAATTCTCATCTAGGGTCTTTAACCCTCTATAAGTTAACTCCCGCTGCGCCCATGGCGCCAAGCCATCTATAAAGTAGAAGATCTGATCCTTCTCGCTCATTTCGTCAATGTCTAACATCAGGCTCGTGAAAGTCTTAATGTACTCGTGCAACGGTCCCGTATGCTTCAACGTCGATAATGCCTTTCGTGCTGACCATCCGACGTTGGTAGGTAGAAATTGAGCCCGCAGCTCTTTCTTCAGATCGGCCAAAGAATCGACTGCACCATTCTCCATGCGCACCTCTGACGCTCGGTGCCTCCACCATAACTTGGCATCACCGACCAAGTATCTCGATGCAATTCTTAGCTTAACTTTAGCATCGAGGTCCCCCAGCGTTTCGAGGTACTCCTCCACGTCCCATATGAAGTTCTCGAGGTCCTTCGCCTCGCGGGAGCCCTTGAACGTCTCTGGCTCGGGGAACTTAAATCGAGGTGTCGGCGTCCCTGCTGGCACCCCTGCTGGCATTGCCAAGATGAGCTTTTTCAGCACGCTCATCTTGTCACGTACCTCCTCCAACGTGACCTTGATTTCTCGTACCTCTGTTGCCAATTGCTCTACGGTCTGCTTTCATGCCTATTCAGTCGTTCCCCATGTAGTGTCATTACCGATACCACCGACTCGAGCTGGTCCGATTGAGCTTCCAAACTATCTAGTCGTTCTCTTGTCTGTCGTCTTGCATCCTCGCTGGTCCCTTCCATCTCAGCCATCACTGTGGCTCTGATACCAAATGTCACGGGGTCACTCTTCTAGCAATGTCAGCCCGTGAGGCACTTAACACCCGCTGCGCTAAGTCAGCCTATTTCTCTTAAATGAGGCACGCGATGCGGATTCTCAAATGCTACGAAGGGTGAAAGGCTTGTCCTACTCAAGCTTCACCTCAACCTCTACGTTCGGACTTCGCCCTGCGAAGCAACGCAGCAGGTTAGAGCCAGCAACGACGATTGTCAAGGCAACAGGCAACGATGAACATAAGGCAACATGCAATGACGAGTGATATAGCGATAGGCAGCGACGAGCATACATCAGGCCCCCTTTGGGCTAGAACCCGCACCTCGAAGGTGGTTGGGAACCACCAACGCGATGGCCCTAGTACACGACGTAGCTAGGACGACCACGCCCTAAGTGTGGCCCGCATGCACGCACATAAGCCCACGAGGCTAGTGCACGTGTAGGGTCGGGGGACCGCAACTCATGTCCCCCTATATAAGGGTAAAACAGTAATTCAGGCGAAATGGCGGGAGGACCTCAAACCCCTTGGTTTTTCATACTTTACTATTCACCCCGCAACACTAGCCCAACTGACCATGTCGCGTCCATGTCGCGACCGTGTCGCGACCAAGTCTTCACCCTCCACCCCAACGTGTCGCGACGCCAACGTGGCTCAGCCCAGTACATACGGTGCCGCCCTCATGGCCTTGACGCACCAGTCATGCTCAACACTTGGAGAGGAAAAGTAGCCCTACGGCTGACTCGGATGGCCATGCCGCGTGCCCCCGTCACACTAAGCCCCAACATAATTTGAAGCCATTTAGAGATTTCAGAATAGGGATGGTGAATCCTTCCCCAGTTTTGACAGTAACTACTATCATAGTTTGAATTTCTCAAAAGACCTAATGCCTAAGCTCTAATACCAACTGTGACAGCCCGGATTTTCTCAACCTAAACTTTCAGAGAGATTTTTTTGTCATCAGAATCAAAATCAAATAGGAAACCCGGACCGCCAAATCACAGAACACAATCTGAATACAGAATACTTACTTGGTATTACCACAAATTTACAGAGATTAAGCATACATTACATTCAATAAAACATATATAGTTCTTATTTATACTGAGGACAAAAGAAAAATATCAAAACAATCAACCACCGATGACGGCCGACCGTTGCCTGAACAGTGGTGGTAACAGTCTCATACCAAAGAACTATCCCAAAATGTACCAAATTTAAAGTGTAAAAAAATTATTATCCACCCAGCCCCATTACCAATGAACTAAGGATAAAAACCCCACTGCGGAAGATCCGCTTGCCTCTCCGGCACGGACTCAGAGTTTTCTCCAAACCTAAGGTTCTAATCACGACCTGTACCTATGATGTATAGTCGGGGTGAGCTAACAGTCTAAGCTCAATAGAAGAATCTCAATTTATATTGCATGATTACTGTAGAGCATGATATTTAGACAATATATCAGTTCCAAGAGTAGATATTTAGGGCAAGCAAATCAAAGGAAACAGATGCTGAGGTTTGAATATCGAAACAGATGACAGAAAGAACAGATAATTTAAACAGGCTAATCATATAACAGATATTGAGGTTTTAATGACAGAAAACAGAATGCAAAATACTAGAATCAGACTTATGTTCAGAGCTTTGAGATGCAATGCATACTTTATTTAAATGACTTAAATTTTTATACTTAAATAACTCCCGTAAGTATAGCACGTGGTTTCCAGATGTTTGCCGATGGGTAGCCCTGACCATTATCGTTCAATTAACAATTTTAGGAATTGCAAAAAACCTCTGTGTAATGAGAGAAACTTGTGCTAGACAGATCATAAAATAAATACACGGATATCCCGCCGTGTCGGATGTGAGTATCCCGCCACGTCAGGGGGATTCGTCACATGAACTTTAAATTAAATGCATATATATAATATCAGGAATCAGATGCTAGGAATCCGATATGACAGAACTTTAATTTATATGCATGGAATACTTTTAAAACAGAAATCAGAAACCATGTGTCAGAATATAAGTCTTAAAAGTCCATGAAATTAGAATAGATGCAATTTATTTTCCCTCTTCCTTCAATCAAGTCTTTCAAAGAATTTTCAAAGCTCCTTATCCACGTCCTCCAACTCTTAGTCTACATTACGTAAATGATGATGTATTAAAAATTGATCCTAATTACTAATAATGTTGACGTATTTAAGTGTTTTCTCAAAATTGAGGCGGAAATGGGTAAGTTCGCACTAACTCGGAACTTGACCCAACTTCCTACTTAATTTTGACCCCTCAAAACATTTGATTCATGGTTTAATTAATTCATCAAAGTTGTAGAGCTCGTTGTCCTCTTTCAAAATCCTTAAGAATCGCATCAAGCTGAGTTTGGAATAAAAAGTTATGGATAAAATACCAAAGCAGTGTCGGCACTTTAGTCCAATTGATCAATCGAATTTTTAACTTGATCGATCAGATTCCAAATTTGATCTATCGAACTCCAAAAAAAACCATACCTTCTGTTCTATATATATATTATACAATTTGATCGATCAATGTTGAAATTTGGTCAATCGAATTATGATTTGATTGATCGGATTTCAATTTGATAGATCAGATTTCAATTTGATAGATCAAATTTTAATTTGATCAATCAAATCCTTCAGAAATGTAAAGCCATAAGGCTTTCTCAGATTTGATCAATCAAATCCTAAATTTGATCTATCAAATTTGACAACACCTCTATGGTTTGCTATTTTTAACCTATTTTCATCCAAATTTTAGATGATCTTCATCGAATCACACACACATACACACTAAATTAAAACAGGGATTTATTCTACAATCTAAACCATTAAAATCAAAGAAAAACAACCCTTTCTTCGATCGAGTTCGCGACTTTAAGAATCATTGTCCAAAAAGGGTTTCGAAACGAAAGCTGCGATTCTCACGGTGATTGATCTCAACGAAGCTCAAGATGTCGTCGCCTACTCTCATGCGTCGATCCTAAACTCTTCGAAGTGTTGAAGATGACTCCAAGGATCAGTTCACACTCGTTTAAAAATTCAAGGGTTTCAAATCAAGAAGGGTTTCTAACAGAAAGGGGTTTGAACGGCTTGAGATTTTCAAGAGCGGAACTCAAGCTATGATCGCGTTAAATGCTTTGCAGAGAGTGCAGAGATTGCGGTGATCACATGATCAAAATCCCCCAAGGTTTGACAGGTGACGGTTTTCCAAGAAGTGGGGCTCGGCCTCTCTTTCGTTCCAAATTTCAAAAGGCTACTTTTAGCCTCTAAGCAACACCCCCCCCCCCCCCCTTCTCTCTCTTATAACCCAATGAAAATGGGTAAATATCTTTGATATTTACAATCCAAATTCTATACATATCCCTTAGGTTTCGCTTCGGTGTAAGATGCACACACCGAACAAACATGTTCAGTCCTATCCACTTATCTAAGGTTTACCTTCGATGTTGAGCGGCATATCGCGAGTCAGTGCGCGGGTTATCCACAAAAGGTCCAAATAACTTTTAAATCTTAATCCTTCCGCACAACTTTATCCCAATATTATTTAATGATTTATTATTATAAAAACCCACGGCGACATCGATCACCGTGCCGAACACGTACACGGGTCGGTCTAGTTCGAGCTCAAATTTATGGGTCATTTATAGAGTCGGCCAGATTAATCAACCCTAATCAGGCGCGTTCGGGTCAACTCAAAACACAGATTTTTGGGGTCCGATTTGGTGTTAAGCCGGCACACCACTAGCCAATGCATGGATCTTCCTTTAGGGCCAAATATAAGATCAAATAAGATCCTAAACTCACTTCTCCACACCTATTATATTCTTAAAAGTCTAAGGCGGCATCGTCGTCATACCGAACACGTATACATGGTCAGGTGCGTTCGGGTTTGAAAATATACGGGACATTACAAATAGCTTGGTTCCCATTATTTGCGCCAACCAAATTACAAGTGAAATACCCAAGTTCTACACACTGCCTCGAATCACATGAGTTCCTATCTTTCGTACATCTAATCTCGAGACCATCGCCTTACCATCAGACGGTTAGTTTGTAATTATCAATCACATGATATAGAGCCTTATGTCAGAAGCTATACACCATTTATATTTGGTCTTAGTCACGGTGTTAAGCGATAACACCCTTCCTATAAGTAAAACAAGGCAAAATAAATATCAAACATTTTGATATTTAGTTCTCAAACTGTATCCACTCAACTTAAGTCTACTGGTGTTGAGCATGCACACTACGGGTTGGTGCACAGTTCCTCATCAAAGGTCGATTGATATCCTTTCTACCTGCAAACCTAAACCTTTTGCGATGTTACATCTATACATATAATCTATTTTAGTTTGGGTGCCACTTGACAAGTCAGGTTATTGTGCTCGGGTCTAGTCTCGGTTCGAGTTAAAATTCGATTTGAGACCCAAGTTCAAGCACTGGGCTCGGGATCATGTGCAATATGTACAAACACATATATGCTCCACATAGGGTATGAGTTGGGATTCAGTGCGTACGGCGTATACTCCAATCACAACCCATGGGGTCCCCACAGGTTTCGAGACCACGTTACATAGGTCAAATGTTTGACTTAGGTCAAAACAGTCAATAGGTTGCATTCTTGTCAAAGGTCAACGATTCAACGTTTTCAAAAATTTTGGGTTATTACAGGTGGTCTTCCCAATGTATCTCAAAGAGAAAGAGCGAGAGCCTTTCTTCCCAACGCATCTCAAAGAAAAAGAGGAGAGACGTAGACTACTTGGAATAAAGAAGCGCATACAACTTTTCTTCTCCCCCAGGTAAATCTCTGCACCGCTATCTCTCCCGTGAACCCCCAACCCGCTGCCTCGGCGTGTACCTCCAATAATCATAGATGTTGAGACGTATGTGACGAAAGGTGGAAGCACTTCAAAGGTTGAAGAGAAAGAGGTCATTGATATATTGACCTCCGATGAGGGAAATGAGGAGCAACATGAAGTCGATGATGTATAGGACACAGAGGATGAAGAGATTGAAACCACAAAAGAAGAAGAAGAAGAAAATGAAACAGACGATGATCTTGTTGATGATGATTACATGGATAATGAAGATAACGACGATGATGATTCTAACTCGGGATCCATCACTTTGTAGGCTACATTAGTTAATGGCATTCATGTTCCTCTTTGTGTGCCACTTTATTAGGTTTAATTTTTATGTCTTTAGCAATATTCACTGTTGTAATATGACAATCTCATTTTGTTGCTCATGTGGTTGGCTATATTCTAATGGTGCCCTTTATGTTTTATTTGTAACCTAGTATTAAGGCATGTATATGTTTCTTGTTCATTTCATGCACTTGTACTTCAAAAATATATTTACTTAGAAGGATTTTGGTGAATGTGGTTATTGGAAGATATAGTACAAATCATTCATAGAGTCGATTGTGTAATCAATGGTCGAAAAATTGTAATCTTCAAAATACAAACTAGTAGGGTCGATCGTAATAGCATAGACGACGTGTAAAAATTTCATCAAATTCGGGCGCTTCCCCAATAAAGGATGTGATGATTATAAGAGGAATGGCTATGCCAAAACTATTTTACAGGCATTTTACAGTACTTGTTCACTTGGCAGTATATTCAATTTCAAGTCAAAAAGTAGTTTTTACGTAGCAAAAATGCAATGAAGTGAACGCCTCATTTTATAGGGCAAAATTTAATGTTATTGCATTATTTGTTTTCCATTTTACCTGCAAAGGGAGATTTTACCGCAATCATGTTACCATGAAGTGAACGAGGGCTAAAAGTAAGTGTATTTTGTTATTTTTTTAGTTTTTCTTGCTATTTAATGAGGATTTTTTTTATAATAAACCTAGATCTAGGTTATGAACTAAGCTAAAATAATTTATTGTGGATAAAATTAGTCTTTTTGATGAAGTGTATGATATGTTTGAACAATGCTTGTATAAGTGTGTGAATTTAGCATATCTTGAAGCGTGTTAGAAGACATGATACCAATTCAAATTCCAGGTAATCAATGATTTAACTATTGAAGTAATATTGTAGACAATATGATCACAACCACACAACACAAGGATTTTAACGTGGAAATTCAATCAGGGAAAAAATCACACGACCTATCTCAAGTTGAAGACAAACAATCCACTATGAAAGATATAAAGACTACTGTGATGAATGAATGTTCCTAACACTCCGCTCAACAACAACATTTGAGTCCCACGAACGTCCTTTATAAGTGCAGATGGTTATCACCTCCAATCAACGCATTCTACGTTGATCCACTCTAGTCACTCGATCAAGCACAAAGCTTTAGTTTCTCAAGCTTCTGATCCTTTATGATGAATGGCAAGATCTCCTTCAGTTTACACAAAGGGTGATGATATATAAGAAGTAAGTCAAGGAGTTAGGGTTATAATTCTATTTTGGATTATAAGTGTAAGTAGTTTGGTTTCCAAAAAAATTATAGACAAAACACAGTCGGATGTGTTTATATAACCCATGCACAACCGGCCTCCACAATCATCTGTGCACGCGGATGCTTGTAACGGTCGTCCGTGAATCGCGGGCAATTGTACTGTCCTCCGCCCACAATGGTTGACCGCCATCATCATGGTTGTCCGTTGATCGCAGGCGGCTGTGCTACCGTCTGTCCTCGATATTTGACCGACATCAACAGGTCGGCATGCGATGCCAGTTCAGGTGATTTTGCTGCTTTCTTTGCAGAGTTCTTCTGAGGAGTGGCCTGAAGTAAGTTGACTCCTTGGAGTATCAGTTTAGCATATAATTGGCAGTTGCATATATATACTAATGGGAGTTTAACCAGATTTTAGCCATGATTGAGACAAAAATAAGCTAAGAATCTCTCCCTTTGTTACAATTATGACAAAATCTTTACTTGGACTAATGAAATATGGTAATAATGATATCACTCTATCTAAGTCCTACACATCGACTCTATATGCAATGTGAATAATAATAAAACAAATACGATACAAAGACTCCTCCTAAACACAATGCCAATTATAAAAACTTGAAAGGCTCTTGAACAAACTGACCAAGTGTAGTTTGCAAAAATAACCACAATGATAAACTTACAACAAACACAAACGCACACAAACATTTACTATCTCCCCCTTTTTGTCACAATGGGACAAGGGTGAAGAATCACACACAATAGCGTTATATTTTATATTAGGTGAACAAGTTGAACTGATTACATTGGAAACAAAAAAGGCGGGGGCTTATAAACAAGGATGCCCCAAACAATAAGATAGAAGAAAATTACAAAACGTTAACCAAGAAAATCTCAGTTGGGATCATCTTCTCCATGCTGTGGGGGCGATGGTGCGGGTGGTATGAACAATGGAGGAGGGGGCACTGGATATACTTGATCAAAATCGGTGAAGAAGTATATCAACAGAGCCTTATAGATTGGCCATCATGTTGCCATACAAATCAATTCTGCCAGCCATATGAACGGATAGGGCGTAGATCATGGTTTCAAATATCGGCTGATCCCGATCTGGATTGGTTTAGGCCCAAACGATCCCAAATCCTTGGGTTGGATCGTTTGTACATGAATATCGGACTTGGATCAGTCGGATCGCTCTGGATCGGCCGATACCGAACGATATTTAGGTGGGATCGCCGATCCACCGATCCCGAAAACTTATACACAAAAAATATATTAAACTCTACACCGAATATAAATTACAAAATAAACAAAATAAGGCATTTATGTTAATTTTCGCCCAAAATAATAAATCCTTCTAAAATCCTAGCGTCCTGGGTCTCTTCGGCTTCCTCTAGCGTCTGCTGTTGGGCTCTTCTCAACGGTTCACAGCCTCTGCGTGTTTTTTTTCCTTCGCCAGCGAGAGAACGGTGAGGAGCTTCTCTTATGCATTGCTTTTTTGAGTTTTGTGACTTTTTTATAATCTTATGTAATATTATATAATAATATATCGTGAGCATGATATGCAATGATGTTTTTGCGGGATTTTTTTGCGCTTGTGTATACATCAATCGCATATATGACATTATATATATATATCTATATATATATATATATATATATATATATATATATATATATATATATATATATATATATATATATATTACATATATATAATATGTATAAAAATCTTATTTTTATATGAAAAAACATTGAGTGCTTTGAATAAGTGATGGAAATTATTTTTTGCCCAAAACTTCTGCACAAGGGATCTTGAGATCATGGGCCTACCATCAAATTGTCATTTTTTATTCTAAGTGGCATATATGTGTCATGTGAGTTTAGGGCCACTCTTTTAGAATTTGTATTGTGTGGAATTAAAACAAACCACTAGATGGTACACTCATGGTCTTAAGATCCTTTGAGTAAATAATTGGGACAAAAAATGATCTCCAACATTTGAATCAGAGCAATCAATGATTATAGTCGTCAAGCCAGTTTTGCGAGTGATTGTTGTGTTGTTGCATCGATAATGAGATCGCCATCATAGTTGTTGGGATCCGAGGTTGGTGATGGCTGATTAAGAGAGGGATCGTATGGGAAAGAAATGAATGGAGATGATGCGCTGGCCATTTTTTTTATTAGAAGAACTCAAGCAAGGAGTGAACAAGAATAGCAAAGACTCTAGATCTTTAAGGTTTCCCGAGAGTTTTAAAAAAGATGAGAGAGAGAGATCTTGGGGCCCTTATGCTATTTTGGGAAAGCTAGAAATCATTGAATGATGCCAAATCGAAGGGCCTTTGTGAATGAAGCGTACATACAAAGGAGTGATTTTAGGTTTTAATATTAACAAAAATAAAGGTCTTTACATAAGGAGAACTCTAATGTTGACTTTGATATCATTGGATAGAGAATTGGAGAGAATTTGGGTGAAATTGGACTCTATATCAATTTCTTTGTTATTTCTATCTTCATCTCAAATTCTCATGAGAAAATAATTAATCTAAAAATAATCTTTATTAGGTTTAAGATGATTTTATCTCATAACCTTTGGTATAATTTGTAAGAACCTATTTGTCACACTCTACTCCAAACTCCGTGTCGATCTCCTTAGGATATGTGTGTGCCAAGATGAAAGTGATCTTTGTTGATTGGATCAAGGTTATCTATCATTACCCTTTGACCTGATCTTAAAATTGTGTTTGAAAAAATCCGCTAAAACCAAGTTTTGCTTTTTGCTGTCTTTGTGATACCTACCTGGCCATCACATGTCGTGGCATGTCTCACAGCGCGCCGTGGGTATCGGGACAGCTTTACAACAAGTTAGCTTGTCTTTTGCAAAAAGGGGGTTTTTGTCTTTTTTTTCCGGTTTTTAGGGTTTTTGATGTTTTAATATAAAAGGTGTTTTTAAAAATCTAGGTTCCAAGAAGGCTAGCAAGTGCTTCTTCCTCCTTGAGCCAAAACCCTTAATCATCATCTTCTTCTCACTTTAAATCTATTTGAAAGTTATTCAAAAAGATTTTTACTCAAAGAGCTCTATTCTTCTTCACCCTCATTTTGACTCATTTTGCTCAAGTGTTTTAAGTGTTAGCCATCTCGAGAGATTAGGGTGTGTGATATATAACCTTATGGGTTTCAAGGTTGTTCGTTGTGTGATCATCAACAGAAAAGAAGAGCGTCCGAACCAGAAGCTATGGAGGTGACCCGAGAAGGGATGTGATTTTGCATTGGGGTTTGATATGGCATGTACATTTGTCGGTATATCATTCGAACTCATTATAGTCTTTCATTTTCATGGTGGATTTGGCTTGTGGACTTAGGTCCCGTGATTTTTCCCAGAGATTGGGTTTCCACGTATTTTTTGTGTTGTGGTGATTGTTGGCGTAACATTGTGTAATCACTAGATTAATTAGAACTAATCAATACCCGTGAAATTCCTTAGATCGTAGGAATTTCATAATTCCTTAGTCACTAATCATTGGGAACTTATATGCACCATTAATAATTTTTATATTATAAAGATATTTATATGTACTTTTTATACAAGTTTAAATATTGTTAATCTCTAACTATCTAGGATAAAAAAAATTCAAGGGTTTCTATTGATCTCATTGAGATCACAACTATTACTCAAGCAATCAGATTTAAGATCCAGGAGGTCAAATTAGTCAATACTACTTAAATTCCCCATAGATGATAAGAATAGGTCATTGAAGCCTTAATTAGATCATCGAAAGTCATTTCACGGAGATCAAAGTGACAAAGAAGCATTTATTATATTTAAATAAGTTTTAGAAAAGTCGGGTTATTACAATTTTGGAATTCTGGGCGCTCAATAATCTCAAGTCTCAACAGATTGTTGAATCTGTGTATTTTGATGAGGCGCTTCAAGTAGCGATATTTGGTTTGAAGTAATCTAATCCTTCATGTGAGAATCCTTGTTCTGATGAAGTTTATCCTTCATAACACCTTTGATCTTATGTAGAATTGAACCCTCAGTTTTACAATTACCAGTAGTACTTTTAAGTTTATCATCAACCATATTTGTATGATCACGTGAGTGTACATGAATGGATCCATTGTTAGATTCTTCCTGAAGTGCCACAAACATATAAACTTAATTTTATCATCTTCCCCGTCAATCCCTATCAATGTTACAATTTTACCATTATTAAACTACATTTTATGAAATGACACTACCGGGGCACAAATTCTGTAACCGACATCTCATTTACAGAGCATGATATTGGTTCGACGATAGACTGATGGGCCTTTGTCCTACACTTTACAAAATATCCAGGCGTCGAAGGAGATGGGAGGGCGACAGAATCGCTACTTAGCATGTGAACAACTGAGGACATGATGGGTCTGAGATCTAAATCTTCTTGAACACATAATAATCCGATGTGGGTGCATCTCATTACTTCCATTTGTGGGCATTGTTCAATCACGGTTGGATCAATTAACTCTAATGCCTTTCCTTCTATCCATTGTTTCCATGCCTGTGATTCAATGACAGGAAACAGAGTAGGGATTTAATCTTCAGAAGGAGATATTTAGAAAATTGATGAAAAGTAATGTACTTACCAAGCTTGGAAGGTCGCTGACACGGTTTGATTGATAGATAATACTATTCTTTTGACCGGAGACGATCTCGAGAAGCAAAACTCCGAAGCTGTACACATCCGACTTAACTGAAAATTGCCCGTGCATCGCATACTCTGGGGACATGTATCCACTACAGGGGTCATCAATAAAAGTTATCCTTAGTTTTAATGAGAAAAGGACAATTTGCAATTCTATCATAAATAAGTAATGTACCTATGTAGCTTCTCTAACCTTGAACTTTGATTTATAAAAACCAACAAGGTTTATTTACCCAATTTGATATAACTCAACATTTTTTTTGGACAAGGTTAGAAAATATATTAAGAGGGAAGGGGAAAAAAAATCGAGAGGGGACAGTACAAGAAACACCACTGAGCCACAACTTTGAAAGAGGAAGCAAAGAGGGAGCTTCTGTAATGCCATTAGCCCCAGATAGAGGAAGGAGTGCCCAAGGGAGCACAAGGAATAAAATTGAAAAACTGTGCCACAACGCCTAAGGGCTTACAAGATGTCCGCTCAAAAAGAAAGCCAAGAGCGCAGACAAGGAGAAATGAAATGAGAGAGCATGCAAGTTTACATTACTTACTATGTCCCAACAATCCTATTAGTACTGCCTTGATTTTGGTCCACTCTGAAGAGCCTTGCCATGCCAAAATCAGATATTTTAGGGGTCATCTCATCATCTAACAATATATTGCTTGCTTTGAGATCCCGATGTACAATTCGAAGGCGAGAATCTTCGTGAAGATAAAGAAGCCCTCGTGCAATACCTCTAATTATCTTGTATCGAGTGTCCCATGTCAGTGTCACCTGCTTGGCCAGATCTACACACATTCGTCCATACAGTTCATGTTAGGATTTTCATAGTTTCACATGTAAATAGCATCTAATTCTCTGAAACCAATTTTTTTACATTTATTTATAAATATAAAATAAATGAGAAGGTGTCAAACTGAATAAAAATTTGTCGAGGCTAGTGTTCGCGATGTATTCATAGATGAGTATCTTTTCTTCTCCTTCCAAGCAGTAACCCAAGAGCCTAACAAGATTCCTATGTTGAAGCTTAGCAACTAACTCTACTTCATTCTTGAACTCTTCTGCTCCTTGTCCTGAGTTCTTAGAGAGCCTCTTAACTGCTATTTCTTGCCCATTGTAAAGGATTCCCTGCAAATAGGTAGATAGTAAATGAAAAATCTATCCATTTTTTTTGAAAAAATTGGATGTTATCATGAAGTACAATAATTAAGACGATTGAACTTAAATTTTCTTTCACTACGGTAGTTAACAAACCTTGTAGACAGATCCAAATCCACCTTCACCAAGCTTATTTGCACTGCAAAAATTGTTGGTTGCAGTTGTTATTGTATCAAATTCAAATTGCAAAGACCCCATACTATTTATCTCGTCATAATCTGCACCAAGCTAACAAATATTAGAAATGAATCAATCGGTTGTAAATAAGGATATATAATATTGTTTAGATAAACAGAAGTTTTAATTTGGGTTTGATTTCGAGGTACAAATGGGCCATACTGGACCGATCCAAAACCCTTTATGGGCTAGTGGTTTAGGCCGAGTGCACCATGCCAGAGCTTGAAATTTTTCAGCCTCATGCAAGTTTTCAACTACTGTGAACAAATGATACTTTGGATGCTAAAAGAAAATCGTTTTCAAAATATTACTATGGCTGTGTTTGGGATTGCTCTGTGGAGGCAAAGAGCAGCTCTCTACTCTAGCACAGAGCATTTTAGTATGAGACTATGTTTAGTTGTATGTACTCTTAGTACTTTTGGAGAATGTAAAGGCAGAATTTGGTTCTCTTTAAAAGAGCAATTTAAACCTGCTCTTTTAAGTCGGCCAACTAGGGCTCCAAAGAGCAATCCCAAACACAACCTACATCAACACAAGATTTATGTGATTCACCCAACTAGGGCACACTACAACAAACGAGAAATTCAATTATGGAAACCATCTCCCTTTACTTTTATACAACCCCCCCTTCCTCAATTTTATGTTCCTAATCATACAACTGTGTTTTGATAAAAATATGGACTACGGAAGAAAATGATTATATTAATCCTACATTTTTTTTTTCATGGATTCTTGGCATGCAGGTATCAATATGATTTCTTCATTTTCCTTTTTTCTGCAATCATATTGATATTCCAGAAAAATTGCAGGAATCTATTTGGCATCGCCTCGCTTCAGGAGACATTTAATGCCATTTTCGGAGGGCTAGATAAATTAAAACTCTAAGGGCTAAGGGGCACCCTCGTACTCTAAACTCGAAAAATAGCGAAAAATGAAGATTATTTTTCTGATGCATAAGTTGCATAAAAAAGGTGGAAAATGACAGATTTGCAAATCTGGCTCTTGAATTCTGTCATTTTCCCATTACCAACCACACTTCGGAGATTAGAAAACAATTATACATACATCCTTAGTACTATATAAAAGTAAAAATAGTTTCTGTCAATTTTCCATGCCTAAAATGCCCCTAACTCATCTCATACCCGCAAGTCCCTAAAACAGAGTTCTCCCTAACCCACCCTAACTCATAACTCATAGCCGCAAGTCTCGAAAACAGAGTTTTACTTCTAATTAAACTAGGACTCTGTTTCCATGTCAGTCTATAAATATGATAAGGTATCTATAGATTTCAATGGCTTCTACAACATCAAAAAGCCTTTTGATTCTTCTCTTGATTTCGATATCTTTAAGCGAGATCGTTGGTAAGCTGATTGAAGAACAAAAAGAGTTTGATTACTTTGTATTATTGCTTCAACGGCCTGACACATATTATCAGAAAACTAAGCATTGATGTTCTTCCAATGGGTGTTGTCGCAGGTAATTTTTACAACTAAATTTTTATTTACTTTTTATTTTTTAGAGTGTATATTTTGTTTTTTATGGTTTTTTTTTTAATATGGGTTGGTTTTATTTTTTCAATTTTTGCTCTCCGAGTGGTTCTTTTCGTCCCCTTGACTTTGGGTAGTTGTTGGTTTTGGTTGTAATTTTTTTTTTAATGTGGGTTGGTTTGATTTATTCAATTTTGTTGAGTTTTTGTTTTCTATGGTGCCCTTTTGATCCCCCTTCATCCATGGGTAGTTGGTGAGTTTTATTTTTTTAGTGTGGATTGGTATGATTTTATTCAATTTTGTTGAATTTTTGTTCTCTGAGGAATTCTTTTGATCCCTTGATTTTTGGGTAGTTGTTGGGTTTGTTTGGTTATTTTTTTTCAAAGTGAATTGGCTTGATTTTATTCAATTTTTGTTTTATTTGTTCCCCTTTTGATCCATTACTTCTGGGTAGTTAATGATTTCGATTTTTTAATGTGGATTGGTTTGATTTTATTCAATTTTGTTGTATTTTTGTTCTCTGAGTGGTATTTTTGGTTCCTTGACTTGTAGGTAGTAGCTTATTCTGTTTGATTTTTTCTTTTCATTTTTCATTTTTCAATGTGGATTGGTCTAATTGTATTTATTTTTATTGATTTTCTACTTTCTGGGTTTCGCTTTTTATCCCTTCACTTGTGGGTAGTGTTGGGTATTTGTGACCCACACAATAACTTTTACCTTTTTCATTGATTGACTAAAAACTTAGAGTTTCCGTTGGTAACGTGATTCTACTCCACGCAACTTTAGGAGTCGGTTTCGGCATTATTGGTTTATGGTAAGCCAATTCCTATTTTCTAGTGATACACCTCTCTCTTAAATTCTTGATGGGTTAGGAATCAAGGGCATGTTTTAAAGAGGAGAGTGTCCCCTCTTCATCTCCACTCAATGTAATCGTATCCATCATATAGAGAGAGATAGAAGCGAGATAGTATTGTCCTCAAGCTCCACGCAGCTGACAGGCAGCTAATCTGAATATAGGCGAAATTCTCATGGGATTATTGTCGGCAAGGTATGATCTAACTTGCCATTAAATTCTTATTGATTGAAATTAATTAGTCTTAATTATAATTATTCAACAGGTACTTCATGATTTTATTTTTTATATTGTGGATTGGTTTGATTTTGTATAGCTTTGTTGAATTTTTATTCATCAAAACAAGCTTTGTTGAATTGTTGTTTTTTCGGTTCATTGGATTTTAGGTCGCTGTTGGTTGAATGTTGTTTCGCATTTTGTTCATTTGTATATATTTTTTTTAAATGTTGGTTGGTCTGATGTTATTCCATTGGGCACATTAGAAAACAATGCCTCAAAAACAAACTTTTTAGCAAAAAAGACTCGACCTGACACGTTTTAGAAAAACAGTGCTTTCATAGATTTTGGAACTTCAAAAAACTGTGAAAGCACTGTTTAAAAAAAAAAAAAATTTTAAACAGTGCTTTCCGAAGTTCCAAAATCATTGAAAGCACCGTTTTTCTAAAACATTTGATGTCGGGTTTTTTTGGCTAAAAAGTTTGTTTTTCAAGCATAAAAGTTTGCTTTTTTAAAAAAATTTAAAAAATAGTGTTTCAGGATTTTTTGAAGTTCCAAAATCCGTCAAAGCATGTTTTCTAAAATATTTGATGTCGGATCTTTTTTGCTAAAAAATTTATTTTTGAGGTATGTTTCTCTAATTATCTCTATTCGATTTTATTGAGTTTTTGTTTTCTGTATCTCCCTTTTGATTCCTTCACTTGTATGTAGTTGACGATTTTTTTTTTTTTTTTTGTGTGGTTTGGTTTGATTTTGTATAGATTTGTCTAATTGTTGCTCTTTTGTTTCATTGAATTTTGGATTATTGTTGGTTTCGAATAATTCTTTTAGGATAATAGACAAATATTTTGGATGCATTAATGGGGTCTTACAGAAGTCACGGAAAAAAACAAGATTATGATAAAAACATCCATGTTAAATACACGGTCTGATTTATTTCATTAATTGGGAACTCTTTGAGTGTAAGTGAAAAATTCTAACGGTTATGATTTTACGGAAAATACCAACCGGAGTCAAAGGAAAGGGTGATTTTGACATTTCACTCTCCTCAATGAGATCTTAGAACGCTTCCCTGCTTTCAAACTCAAAATTTTATGGGTATCAGAGTCTCTCTCTACATCTAAGATGTTATGGTGTTACTTGCGGCAGCTGACGAGGCAGCATGATGCGGACATCCGACTCAATGGTTGTACCCCATTGGTTCCTTGATTCCTGAGAGGTTGGACAAAACTCTTGGAAATCTTGGAAGCCATGGCTACATCCACAGCCGTCCAAGTCTTTTTGCTACCTCGTATTTAGGGCTGCCCAACGGATTCGGTCCGCTTGATACCCGACCCATTGGGCATAGAAAATTGACTTGTCAGGTCTAGAATAAAGCATCCGACCCAACTTTTGGGTTGAGAATGTTGAGTTAGGTTAAATAATCAGACATAACAACTTAACTCCAAGCCACGGGGCATAATTTTTCCCAACCCAAGTCATCAAACTTAGAGCTTATTTGCACCCCATGAAAGTATAATTTAGGCCCTGTTTGATAGCAATGAAACTCCAAAGAGGAAATAAAATTAATTTCTTAACTAATTTCCAGGGAAATGATTTTCTCTATAAATAGATTTTTCACTAATTGATTAGTGTGTTTGAGAAATGATTTTCATTGGAAATTGATTTCTCTTGTTTGATTAGTATATTTGGAAATGAATTTGAAAATGAGTTTTTAAGTTTTGATCATATATTTTCTATTTTTATGAAAATTAATATCATAGTAATTATTATTTATTACCAAGTTACATAAGTCAGAGTTTTAAAAGTCACACTCAAATAAAAAGTCAAATTTTGACCAAACTTAAAATTTTGAACAATAAAAATATGTAAAGCTAAATAACAAAGTTGTAAATGCTAGTATCTAATATAAGTTTACATATTGAAATGAATTTAAATTTTTATAAAAGATAAACTTTGATCAGGAGAAAATTTTGCACTATACCAACAAGTTACAAAAGTCCAACTGCAAATTAACATAACAGTATTTATATGCATCGTTAGGTTACACTAGTCAAAATTTGATCAAATATCCACTTTTAATAAAAGTCAAACTTTGACCAAGTGTAAAACTTTGATTAATAAAAATTTTTAAGACTAAAGTACAAAGTTATATAATAAATGCTAGTATCGGCAATCTACCGCCAACCTATAAATTACCATAATGGTATTTGTATCCATCTCTAGGTTACACTAGTAAAAAATTTGACCAAATATCAACTTTTAAAAAGCCAAACTTTAACCAAGTGTCAAAAAAAGTAAAATAAAATTTGATAATATACTACAAAGTAATAAATTAAAAAAATAATAATCTCATTAGGACTATAGAAGTTCGAAAAAATTAAATTGTTACAAAATTAAAGTTTGACCAAATATCAAACTTTAGCTGACAAAAATTTACGTTACTAAAATACAAATAACAATAGTAATAATCACTATTTACTGTCAAGATACACTTCTCAAATTTTGACTAAAGTCCAAATTTGAATAAAAGTCAAACTTTGACCACTAAAAATGAGGCAATATATTTTCAAATTACAAATTAAAATAATGATAGATATTTTTAATTATAAAATTTCACTAATTAAAATTTATAACATTTTATAGAAAATCGAACTTTGACCAAATGTCAAACTTTGACCTAGAAAAAATTACACTGATACGTTATAAATTTGTATAGTAGACTCCATCTATAAGCAGGTTTCGAGTTTGACTAAAAATAAATTTTGTGTAAAAGTCAAAGTTTGACCAAAAGTCAAAGTTTGACTAAAGGTCAAACTATTGACTAATACAATTGAGAATCTAATATCAAATTATACATCAACACAGTAGTATCTTTTTTTATCATCAAATTATAGGAGTTAGAGTTCAATAAAAAGTAAAATTTTAATTAAAAGTCAAAATTTGACCTTAAAGTCAATGTTTGACCCCTAAAAATCTGATAATATATTACTTACAACTTATTATCATGTTTGACTAATCAAAGTTTGATCAAAAGTCAAAATTTTATATAACTTCTAAATCCAGTTAAAGTTAAATTAAAATCCAAACTTTGACCAAAGTCAAATATTAACTGAAAAGAGTATGATGATGTAAATAAAGTGGTGGTCATAGTGATCGTGTTGGTATGATGGTCATAGAAATGGAAGTTACTTTTTAATAGTCAAAAGATAAATTTTTTTGCTTTTAGATTTTTTACAAATAACTTTAGATTTGCAATGACCAAAAATTATTACTTGGTTAGTGGAAAACTCAATTTCAACCACTTGAAAGGTTGAAATGGTTTCCTCCTAAAATGATTTAGTGCATGAAAATTCAATTTCCATGTGGAACAACTTAATTTCATTTCCATCTCCTTATATAGCTATCAAATAAAAACAATTAAAAACTAAATTTCATTTCCTATGAAATTACATTTCTATGTTATCAAATAAGGCCTTATGAGAAAAGCTAATCTCACCATTGACCCTTTTGAATTAGTCAATCGTTCAATTCCACCAAATAGATGCGGAGAACATGATCACACCATTAGAGGGTTAGTTTTTTATTCCACCTGGAACACACTCTCAAAAAATTGACCCCAAATATCACTTAGGGTACCTCTACACGCTTACAAGTTTACTGAAAGTACATACGTGTAAAAACCAGTGAAACTTTTGGATTGCTTCGAATCAACTGCATATCTAACTAAACGACCTCTCTTGCAAGTCCATATCTAACTAAATATTGAGTTCATATTTTTAACACAACCACCTAACATAAAACCATCTTCGTCACATCAAAATCAATGAGATGGACAAACTTAGCAAATAAATTGCACACTTTCGTCATAAAGCAATGCAAAAGACTAGTATACGATACCTTATAAGCTTACATTTGTATTCTTAAAACGATTATTTTAAAGTAAAAGTTGAGAATAAGGAGAAGCTTATAAGAAAATCACACACAATCATAAATAGATGTACGGTATATTTTTTGTGGGCTCCCAGACTACCACCAGTAACTCACAGCCAAATTTGGTGATAATCTATCCATTTCTATCTATATTTAAAAAATATAGAGACATATAGTATTAGTGTCTATAAAAAATATACATTGTATATAGTATACTACTTGATGTTTTGCTTTTTCTGTTGTTTTGATCATGATCTAATGGTGTGGCTTCCTCTTACTTCAGTTCACAGTTCATATTGTGATTTGGTCTATGTCTAACCATTATAGTTTGATCATTGAACTAAGCGTGTAGCTTTATCTTACTTTAGTTCACAATTCATGTTGTAATCTGGTCTGTGCCCAACCATCATAGTTTACAGTTATGTGACACCCATCAACTAATTCTATACACACTCATTTGATATATACATTAATTTCACATAATTGATGAGAGTGGAAAAATATGTCTTACATTATTTCAAAATGAAGGAAAATTTCTTATAGGTTTTTCCTTGGAAGATCTTACGCTCTTAAAAATGAAGATAATATTTTTTATTATATGAAGGATGGAGATTTTTTTTTTCAAATTCACATGAAAAAATATCTTGAAAAAGAATATTTCTTTTAAGTCAAAGTGTAAGATATAATTTACCAAAATCGTCTTACACGGACGTACATATGTCAAAGCATTAAATACGAGACTGCGGATGATGAAGACAACAAAATCTTCAAGAAAGTTAAAGTCGAGAAGAAATAAATACCCATTATAGATTTAATTGAATTATCAAGATTATACTTATTTGTTAATTTTTATTTTTTTTCTTCATGTTCTATAATTGACAATATAAGTTATATATATATATATATATATATATATATATATATATATATATATATATATATATATATATATATATATTTTAATTTTTATTCTTTTCTTTTTTTTTAAATTATACATAATGAAGACATATAAAACATAATACTAAGTCCTTTTTTTTCTTCAATAAATTATAAAGCATAATAACGAACACTTGAAATACTATTTTTTTTTTATATTCAAATTACTCAATTGATGTTTAAAATTCAAGTTCAATCATTTAAAAGTTGGACGTGCATTTTTACTAGTCTCATTAAAAGTAGAATTAAGAGAAAATTAGAAAAACATGCCTACTTTAGAAACATTTTAAGCTATTAAGTTAAAAAAAGTTTTCGGTAAAAGGAGTTTCACGGAAATTAAGAGTTCAGAGATATGTGAGATCTCAATATTGACAGATGTGGGGTTTGAAAAAAAATTTAGCAAATTACATCACTACCCTTCTTTCTTAACAAATTACATCACTACCTCTCTTTCTTAGCAAATTACATCACTACCCCTCTTTCTTAGCAAATTATACTACTACTCTCTTGTACATCACTACCCCTCGATGGGTCGATGGGCATTGGGCGATGGGTGACCCTTTGCCCAACGCCCATCGCCCATAGAGGGATAGTGATGTAATTTATTAAGCAAGAGGGTAGTTGCGTAATTTGCTAAGAAAGTGGGGTAGTGATGTAATTTATTAAGCAAGAGGGCAGTGATGTAATTTGTTAAGAAACCCCACATATGACAATATTGTGATCTCACATATCTCCGAACTCCTAATTTTCATGAAATCACTTTTATCTAAAACTTATTTTTTAGCCTAATAGCCTAAAATGTTTTTAAAATAGGCAAGCTTTTCTTAAGTTCACTTTTTTGATCTGCGGTGTTAAATTTCACCTTAAAACAGAAGTTCTAGAATTACTATGAGATTACCATCCCTTTAGCAAAAAAGGGGTAGGCAAAGCTACCAATCCCGAACACTGCCATGATGAGGCACCGCATGCTCAATTAACCCATTTACCATTTTTGTGATTTGGCCCGAGTATGAAGTGATTTAAAATCTCTTCAAAGGGCCTGGGTGGTTGGAGCAGTGGCCAGAACCATGCCTCAAGATGTGGATGTTTTGAGTTCGAATCTCATCCCTTATTGGCCACTCGTAGGATTTATTCCTTCTAACTGGTACATGTGACGTGTGGGTCACCCAATGACTTAGTCAAGTGCTCTAAGAGGTAGGGATACCCCGTTATGAAAATGTAGAGGATATAGTAGACATACTTACCAATAGATTTTTTTCTTGCCTTCCTTCTTCGCAACCAAATGCATACAAAAGAGATGATTGCAACTGCAATAACTGGTGGAACAACTATGGCAACAATAGTTCCAGCTGAATTTTGGTTGCTTCCTGTATGAACAAACAAGAATATGTTTATTTTCAAAACCATATATCGAGTTGAGTTGAGCTTGCTTTCAGGAAAATTAAAAAAAAAAAAAAAAAAAAAAAAAAAAAGAGCGAGAAAAACAAAAGAAGAAAAAAAAAAGCTGGTGTTGCTGTCGCACCACCTTATGTTACAGACACTTCAATTAAGCAAAGAAAAAAATCCGCTGACCACTTTAATCAGACGATGGAGATCGTTTTTCAACCCAATCTCTCACACAAAAGATCTTGAGATCATGAGACTATTATCAGACAATCAGATGTTGATTACAACGTGAATCATGTTTGTATGCTATCATCACATTAGCTTGTTGGGATGTGTGAGTCGTGGAATCAACATCTAAGTGTCTGATGATATCCCTATAATCTAAAGATCTATTGTGTAGAAGATTGAGATGGAAAATGATTTCTTTTATTTGATTCAAAACAGTTAACCAAGTTTTCTATTGTTTAAGTGACCTGTAACATAAGCCAAAGGTTATTTTTGGAGATGAAATATCTCTACCGAAAAACCAAATAAGATAAATAAACATGAAATAATGTTGACTACAAAACGCAACCGGTACTATAGTTTTAGAAGCACGAATTATTATTTGACAACTTTTTTCTAAAAAGCACTTTTCTATTTGAGCAGCAGCCAACTCTGATTTTTTTTTATATTTGAGCAGCAGTCAATTCTATTTTTTTTTAAAGATAAAGTATTTTCCCTTGGGTGACCTATAGAAAACTTTCTTCCTGCAAACGCGTATTTAAAAATCCAGCATGGGCCTCCTGTCACGCAACGCCCATCTTCAATTAGAAGTGCCATGAAAATATTAGGGCCAGAGGTTATTTTTCCCCTAAAGTAAAAAGTGTTTTCTTGAAAAAGAGTTGCAATTAGTGCCTAAATTTTCCCACTGGGGGATGTGTGCTGGATGTAATGCACATCTAACCATAGATCCATAATCTCATGATCTATTATGTTGAAGATTAGGATGAAAAATGATCTTGATCTTCCGATTCGGGCAATCAATGATTTTAAGAGGTGAAAACCCTGATGGCAAATCCATAACATACTCGTGGCATGATGGGGCGAGGGCATCCCTTATGGATTAGTCCAAACGTAAGATTGGGATATATTTAGTTATAAAAATTGATTGCAAATGTACAATCAACGATTTTAACATGATAGACACTTTTATTGGCTATGGTGTGTAGTTGTATTGGTACGGACAATAAATAGTACCCGGGGCCGGTGGGAGGATTTTGCAGTATTGAGGGAGGAAGCTATATTCGGAAGAGAAATTTTCTTCCACCGAGATTGATGTTGCTAGAGGCAGTCGAAGTTACCATCGAGGAAGAAACGCATGATTTAAAATGCCGAATTTCTGATACGTATTGTCTAGCTCCTAAACTAGTACGTATCGTCTGATACGTATCGATTTCAGACTGCACATTAGTATTTATTGCCCGATACTTCACTAATACATATGTAATGCACCGGTATGATGCATTCAAAGCGTCGAACCGATGACCTCTGAAACCGGTTCGTACCGAAATTTTGATCCATGGGAAGACAAAAAATGGTTACCGGTTATAATTAGGGCGTAGTAGAGTACTGAGATAAGAACATGAGTAAGTAGTAGGTACACACTACACAGCCTGTGCAATCAATATGTGTGCATCTACCAGAATATAAAGACATTTGATGATGTACATTACTAGAACAAAAAATTATCTCTACCATTTGATTCAAATTAAAGTAGTCAAATGTCATCTAAAATTAGGGCATGGCATGTGAATCCAATATACCATTTTCATTTTAGATTATATTTGACCACATTAAAGTACACAATGGAGATAATTGTTCTTTCCAATATTTTACAAAATAAATTTTGCGATCATTGTGTCAATTTCTAAGGAAATCATAAGGATGCGACTCTCCAGACTATCATTTAAACCCTAAAATGGTATTTAAATGATCTTACACCATCACTGGTTTACGATGTGGGTAATCCACACCATCAAAGTGATAGATCATAGATTGAAGTGCGAAGGTCAAAAAATTGTATTTTAAGGAGATTTAAATTATCTCATCTGTGTACTATAATATCAGCCATTGATTTTAGTTTTAATGGCTGATATAAGAGTGCATCAATTAGACTGTTGACATCCAATTATAGGCATGTTTCTTTGGGTTAAAGACATATCCCAATAATAAATTGTCACTTCGACAGTTTAAATTGATCAGAAATTTGTGCCATATGGCTTAATGATAAATCACATTTCAATGATGTGAGATAAAAAGTCTAATCTAATAGTAGAAGATCATTTAAACATTTTGGTACCAAGATGTAGCCTGAGTACCAAGCGGTAGGGGTGTTATTGGATTGGTTTTCATGCTAAATCGAAACTAAACCGATAACTATCGGTTTCTAATTTGGCGAATCGAAACAGAACTGATAAGCCTCTACACCGAACTGAAAATGATCCAATCGGTTCGATTGATTTTTGGGTTCTAAACATCAATATTTATCGTCAATTCGGCATCTAAAACAAACTCATCAGCAAGTAACCCAATTCAATTAAACTGCAGAACATCACAAGAATTAACAAAAAGAAAAAACGTATCACATCTCAAAGGCCATTTAAATTTAATACCCATCAATTAAAGAAACCAATTTAAATCCACAAAAAATCACCTATTAAACTATAAGTCAACAAAGATTATATATCATAAAGACCCATTTTGTCTGCACCTAGCAACCCCATTTTGGTTGTTTATCGGTACAGTCTCGGGTAAAATAACCTTAAACCTGAAACCGAACTGATAACCCGATATCCCAAAATATTCAAATTGAAAACGAACCGATAAGCCTTAAAACCGACCTAAACCCAAAATTTCGGTCGGTTTTCTGCACACCCCTACCAAGCGAAACTACTTTTATTTTTATGGTTTTATAACCAGAACAATCTGGGTGATCTCTAAACTCAATTTACGCATAAATGAAGAGATATTTGAGAGATAAATAACCCAACATAAAAATAGCAGTATGTAAAGAACTTGGCTACTAATTACCTCTGCCAATTGGAGTAGTTGATGCAGGAGGAAGAGGGGGACGAGTTGCAATTGTAGAGTTGTAGAAAGGATCGATTCCAAATCTAAAATTGCAGTTGGGTGCAGCAATTCCCCCACCTCGCGCTCCATAAAGAGGGGATGAAGGAATCCTCTAGATGAGATTATCGAGACATGTTTGGCAATCACCACTGGAGATATCTCTGGTACACTGTATAAGAAGTTTCTATTTTGGTGGCCATCACTATGGTCAAACCCGTTGACCAGTGAATGGTATAAGAAATTGCTATTCTGGTGAGTTTGAAGAGAATAGGCAACTGCTTATTGAGTCTTTCAGTTAAAGTATGATTGTGATTTCTAATCACACTATAATTAGCAATTTCAGTCCTTAATGGGATAGGACTCTTTGGCTATAAATATAAGGGGTGCCTGGTCCCAACGATAGCTCGACGTAATTCAATCCTCCCTATTGGCGAGAGCATCCCCATTGTGCTAGGAGACATTGAACGCGAGAACATCGTTGAAAATCGGCAACCAACCATCAATGGCTAACGCTCAAGGTGCGCATATTTATAGTTTGTATATTTATTGGTTTTTGATTGATCGTGCGCCTAGATCTCTAGGTTTAATTTTGGATGGTCGGATCGTCAGATCCATTTAGATTCCATCAATTGGTATCAGAGCCATGATTGGCGTTATGATCGGTCAAAGCATTAACATATGGGTTCAAGCGTAAAACAAAATTGATGCGAGCGATGACGTGTTTGCGTTGCCATGTTTTAAATCGGCAAGCAAGTGCACCGTGCACGGATTTCTGTGGCAAAGACGGTTAATAATGTTTGTTTTTTTTTTTTTTTTTGGATTTAAAAAAAAAATAAAAAAAATTTGGGTTTTTATTGGCCGACGGTCCGGCGCCGGTGGGCCTTTTCCCACCGGTGGCACGACCGACGTCGGGGCCGATCGGCCGGTGCATCGGACCGTCGGTGCCGGTCAACGGTGGGGGCGCGGGTAACTTTGGGGCTGCTGTGTATACATCTTGCAACTTCAAAAAAAAAAAAAAAAAAAATTTTGGGGTTTTTGTGGCCGACGGTCCGGCGCCGGTGGCCATTTTCCGGCCACCGGACTGGCACCGGCCGACTTAGGGCCGATAGGCGGTCTGCCGGACCGGCGACGATCAATGGTTGGGCGGTGTGCATAGGCCAGGGGTGTGAAAAACAAAAAACAGAAAAATCAAGGAAGAAGAAGAAGAAGACAAGGGGTTTTGGGGCGGGTCCGTTGCCGACCCACTGCCCGACCCGTTTTTGGCCCCTGACCCGTCTGGGCCTTTTTGGCCCGACCGACCGGCCCAACCCGCTGGGCCTCTTCGACCCACCCGACCCGTTTTGGCCCCTGGCCCGTCTGGCCTATTTTGGCATATGGTCCGACCTGTATGGACCCGTCTGGCCCTTTGGACCATGGCCCGACCCGCATAGCATTGGCCCGACCCACTGGGCCCTAGGCCCATTCGGCTCTTGGCCTATTTGGCCCGAGTCCGCCCGACCCACTGGGCCCTTGGCCCACTCGGTCACTAAGGCCCATGGCCCGGTTTTGGTACCCGGCCCAACATAACCACCCTATTTCCTAATCTTCTCGGGCCTTTTCTGGGCTATTTACAGGTCCGATTTTCGGACATTATATATGCATTTTGACTATCTCGGACATTCCGGATTCGTTTTTGAGGTCTATTTTTGATAATGAGCTCTCTATTATGATATTTTCATGACCTGATGTTATTTCTTCCATTTTTTAATTGTGTAATCAATTTTTGTTCAAGTATCATTCATTAGAATTGGGTAGTGGAGGTTGTGCTCTACCACCATGGCTGGTACTTACACATTATAATGCTCGTTTGTTGTCTATTTTTGACACCTCCTCATAACACGGTTTGTGGTCTTCTAAAATATTATCAAACCTAATTTGAAAACATGGCTTGGAAAGATTCTTCTGCCCAACGGTGATGGCCTTTCCTAGTGCCGTGGTTTTCATAGTGAGGTTTAATTTTGTCCAAGACCGTGTTACAAATCCAGTGCAAATGTGTAGTGAACGTTGGCGTTACAACATAAGGGATTCTTCGCAGGTGATGAATCACTTAATGTTATATGATGTGTTTCACTATTCATTATTTTGTGTGTGGCATCGCTTTCGTGTTGTGACTCGACCCAGGAGGGTCATATGACGCAAATTAGTACCACAATCATTAATAAAGGCGAGAAGCGACTAGTGTGTTATGACTCGACCCAACGGAGGCTCATAATGACACAAATTGTTTCTCAATAAAATCACATTGGTTTTACTTTTTATATTCCTTGACATATTTTAACTTTCGCGTTACATACTATAATTATAACCTTGTGGAATTGATAGTTACTTCGATTGTATGTGGACATAATAAAACCCTTAATTATTGTGCAGCATTGAACCCGTCTATCATAACCAGTATGATTGGTGGAATTGAACTTTTGAGTGGATCAAATTATAAGAAATGGAATGAACAAGTTGCAATTGTTCTAGTTTGCATGGATCTTGACTATGCTATACGATCGATAAACCCAAGGTGCTCACCGATGCCTGGTGAGGATGGCGGTGAATCATCTGGTTTAGAAAAATGGGATAGATCAAATCGTATGAGCCTCATGATCATCAAGAGTTCCATTGCTGATGCGATTCGGGGAGGTATTCCTGACTCGCACACTGCAAAGAAATACATGCAAGCCATTAAGAACAATTTCAAGGGACTTCAAAGCCCTTGCCGAGTCTAATTGTTAAAATGGGAACCATGAAATATGATGGTCATAGCGGCGTCCGGGAGCACATTATGAAAATGAGTGGCATGGCAACTCAATTGAAAGAACTGGACATGGGTTTTTCTGAGGGTTATCTTGTTCACTTCATTATGACTTCCTTCTGCATAAATTTGGCCCGTTCAAGATCAATTATAACACGCAGAAAGAGAAGTGGAAGATGAACGAGCTAATTGCTCACTGTATCCAAGAAGAAGAAGGACTTCGGGCTGAAAAACCTGAAAGTGCCCATTACGCCGCTCTTGGCCCATCGAAACGAAATTTCAAGCGAATATCGGGACAATATAAAGGAAAGAACGTGAAAGCTCCTCCACCGGAAACCAAACAAGGAGAAGCTAGCACATCTACTCTTATGGATATGGTGAGAAGCATGTTATGCAACTCTACGTTGCCTACGTTCTTGTGGGGAGACGCCTTGAAAACAGCGGTGCATATCCTCAATCGAGTTCCCAGTAAGGCAGTTCCCAAAACTCCTTATGAGCTATGGGTAGGAAGAAAACCGACTTTAGGATATTTACACATTTGGGGCTGTTTCGCTGAAGCAAAGGTGTACAACTCACAATTAGGAAAATTGGACCCTAAAACTATAAGTTGTCATTTCATTGGTTACCCTGATAGATCAAAAGGCTACAGATTTTATTGCCCCACTCATAGTACCCGGATTGTTGAGACTAGACATGCAAAATTCTTTGAGGATCGTGAGATCAGTGGGAGTATAGAGCTTAGGAAAATCACTTTTGAGGAGAATCGGGTTATTATTCCTATCCCTTTTATCCAAGAAAAAGTGGCACCAACACCAGTTATTCAAGCCAGTGTTGATGCACCTGTGGCTATACCTATTGACACACCCCACATTGAGGAGGCTCTTGCTCCCATGGCGACTGCCAATGATCTACCATTGCGTAAATCAGAGAGAGCAAAGAAGCCTGCCATTTCTGATGACTATATAGTTTACCTAAATGAGAGTGAGTTTGATTTTGGAAAGGAATCAAATCCTGTTTCCTTTAGCCAAGCCATGAAGAGCGACAAATCCACTCAATGGCTCGAAGCCATGAAAGATGAGTTAGAATCAATGAAACATAACTCGGTCTGGGATCTTTGTGAGTTACCTAATGGAGTCAAGCCTGTAGGCTGTAAATGGGTATTTAAAACCAAGCAAGACTCCACAGGTAATATAGAAAGATACAAGACCCGATTAGTCGCTAAAGGTTTCACTCAAAAAGAAGGAATAGACTATAAAGAGACATTCTCTCCTGTCTCTAGAAAGGAATCCTTTCGGATAGTCATGGCATTAGTAACTCATTTTGACTTAGAATTGCATTAAATGGATATTAAAACTGCTTTTCTGAATGGCGACTTGCATGAAGATGTCTTTATGACACAACCTGAAGGTTTTCAGGTTGAGGGGGAGAGTCATTTAGTTTGTAGACTCAAAAGGTCTCTATATAGTTTAAAGCAGGCATCTCGACAATGGTACTTAAAATTTCACGAAGTCATTTCAAATTTTGGTTTTAAAGAAAATACTGTGGATCAATGCATATATCTTCAAATCAGTGGGAGTAAGTTTATCATCTTTGTTTTATACGTTGATGATATCTTACTTGCGAGTAGCAATTTGGGCATGTTATATGAGACAAAGAACTTTTTATCAAAGAGTTTTGATATGAAAGATCTTGGTGAAGCTTCCTACGTGATAGGAATTGAGATTCATCGAGATAGAGCCCGTGGCATATTGGGATTGTCTCAAAGAGCTTATATTGATAAAGTTCTTAAAAGGTTTAACATGCACAATTGTTCTGCTACTGTTGCCCCTGTCATTAAGGGTGATAAATTTAGTCTACTTCAGAGTCCCACTATGGAAGCAGAATTCGTTGCATGTTTTGAGGCAACATGTGAGGCGATATGGTTGAGGAATTTTATCTCAGGGCTTCGAGTTGTTGATACTATTTCAAAGCCACTGAGAATCTTTTGTGACAATTCCGCTGCGATTGCTATCTCCAATAACAACAAGATTAGTGGGGGTTCCAAATATATTGATATAAAATATCTTGTTGTCCGGGAGAAAGTTCAGAATCAAATTATATCTGTTGAAAAGATAAGTACAACACTCATGTTGGCTGACCCTCTCACGAAAGGTTTACCTCCCAAGCTCTTTTTGGAGCATGTTGCGTGCATGGGGTTAACGGATAATTTTGATAGCCTTTGAGAGTGGGTATATGCGAGTGAATACATTTGTTTAATTGATTCAGAAATAAAATTTATTTATTTGTTTTTTCATTTTTATGCAAATAAGTCCTTGGAACATATGGTGCCAGTAGATGGCAATAAAGTAGGACCAATATTAGATTGCGTTTACATGTAATCACCATTCAGTTATGTAAACTTACAATCTATGTGAAATCATACTAGTTGGAATCCATGTCGGTGATGACTTGTCAATACAAGATGGCGATGTGCGGTCATATATCGATGATATGATATATTGACTACATTGATTCTGTGTTGAAATTCTCACTGGACCGGACTGATAATAAAGACTTTGATTGAGATTGATTGTGACTTACCATTCAAAGAAAGTTAGCTAACATTGGGTAATCGGAGTTTATTGACATAGTTTGGCCAAGTGGGAGACTGTAAGAAGTTTCTATTTTGGTGGCCATCACTATGGTCAAACCCGTTGACCAGTGAATGGTATAAGATCAACCTTAAGATGTACAATTGCTATTCTGGTGAGTTTGAAGAGAATAGGCAACTGCTTATTGAGTCTTTCAGTTAAAGTATGATTGTGATTTCTAATCACACTATAATTAGCAATTTCAGTCCTTAATGGGATAGGACTCTTTGGCTATAAATATAAGGGGTGCCTGGTCCCAACGATAGCTCGACGTAATTCAATCCTCCCTATTGGCGAGAGCATCCCCATTGTGCTAGGAGACATTGAACGCGAGAACATCGTTGAAGATCGGCAACCAACCATCAATGGCTAACGCTCAAGGTGCGCATATTTATAGTTTGTATATTTATTGGTTTTTGATTGATCGTGCGCCTAGATCTCTATGTTTAATTTTGGATGGTCGGATCGTCAGATCCATTTAGATTCCATCACACTGCACAAGCCCATGTACCGTCTGAAACTCTGTAAAGTTAGCTTCTCCTGTCGCAAATAAGTTGGTTGAATTCGTCTCCATCCCCACAGCGGATGAAATGTTGTACATGAGCTCTACCAACGTTGTATTCAAGGTCATTGGGTCTGATGCGTTTTCTCCATTGGACATATAGAATAATGGAGACTCCTCCATAGTGGAAAAGAAACTGTGGTTCGAGTAACGTAGCTGGCAGAATTGGTACCATATGAAACCAGACTTACGATACGGGCAGAGTTGTAATTGTAAGATGTCTTCGCTGGCTGATCTTACACAGTTGCTACAGTCATCAGCACTAACGTCACCTTTGCAAAGGAAGCGGCCATAGACTCGGTCAGGATTTTGTCCTACTGCAATCTGATCGTAATCGAGGGTAGAAGACGATAGAGACTCAAGTAGCTGTGTAAGGCTCCTTTCGTAAGTGCTATTAGCACTGTAATTTCCTCCATCTTCACAACTTACATAGAGTTGTTGAGAATCATTACCAGAGGTGTTGATGATGAACAGTAGGGAAGAAGAAATCAGGATGAATTGAAAGGTTTTTGAGAGGATCATAGAAGACAACAACATCACTTTTGTGTATGAATAGCACTACCTCGCTGAAGACAACAACATCATTTATAGCCTTTCGTTTGAGAGAATGGTCAAATGGTGGTGTGTATGACTTCTGGGTACAACTTTTTATACTAGAAAATGCATTGGAAGTCCCGGGCAGTAAAATTTGAAACTGGTTCTATGTGGACATGAACATCAACATTGTCGTCCATCACTCTCTTATGTGATCGAATACTATATATTAATGTAGTAATATATATTTTATTATTTCAAAATTAAGTTTATAATTATCATTATATATATTAATAATAATTTAATAACAAAGTTGTAAATATTATCTCCCTAAAGAAGTGTCTTTTATTTGGATTTATCTTTTCACCATAAATATGAAAAGACACAATGTGAAAAGACACAAGTCTGACATCTTTTCACAGTAAATATGAAAAGACACAAGTAAAATCGATTTATTTTTTTACTGTTATCTAAAAAGACACAATTGAAATCGATTTATCACACAGATTTTACATCTTTTCATTATAACCTAAAAGGACAATAGTTCAAAATTTCTCTGTAAAGAGAAATAAGATCTCGGTTAAAAACACAACATATATAAGACAACAGAAATTATAATAATATCTATTTCTCATTTTCTCTTACGTTCTTATTATTTAAGAATTCTTTTTGTGTATCAGAAAATCTGTGTGGCAGGTTCTTTGTCTAGAAAGTGCAATCAAGAAAAGAACATACGATTCTTGGCAAGACCGGGCTCTATTGTATCATGAAGGCAAATTCGTTAGGAACGATCTATTGCATCTTCGTTTATCCGATGAAGTCGGGGCGTTTATTGTCTTTAAGATAGCGTAATGAACTATATGCATCGGAGTCATTATCAATATCATTTTTTTCAACAATTTTATTCGCTAATATATTTTTTTTTAACAATTTGAAGACAATATTTCGTTCTAATGGCTCAAAGCATAAAATTCATGAATCAAATTCTCATCAAATTTAATCGATTTAGCAAGTCAAATTTCAAAAGATGACAAAAAAGGTACAGATTATCTTGCGACAATTCAAGATTGTGTACGTCCTTACTACACCATGTCCACCAATTTTCATAGCGAAAATAGTAGGAAGTACAACCAGTGGAGGATCGGATGCTCGACTCAAATGATTGAAAGATGATCACGATTGTCGTACTGCATCCTCATTGTATTGAACTATAGGTTATCCAATACATTTTGTAAATCACTATTACTAAAGATTTTGATATTCACTAATAAAAAAGTATCTAATTGAGAATACAGGTATAAAGGCTTTTCTAGTCTCTAAAATTTTGATAATGGTTAGAGATAAATTGATTCTTTAAAAAGTTTAAAAATTACAGTTTATCATCACTGAGATAGAAGTCTTATGTATTTAATGAAGTGTCCTAGACCTAATATAGCATATATAGTGGGGGTATTGAGTAGACTAGCAACCCAAGATTGAAACATTGAGAAGCTATTCGTAGGACATTAAAATACTTAAAATGAACTATGCATTATAGTTACAATATTGTGACAAATCTGAACTCTTAGAAGGGTTTACTGATGCTACTTGAATTTCTAACTCTTCTTATTCAAAATTTACAAGCGAATGAATTTTTTCTTTAATAGGAGGAGCAGTATCGTGGGGGTCTAGAAATAAATATGTCTTTCTGATTCAAGTTTTGAATCATAGTATATAGCGTTATTTGCAAGAGCAAAAGAGACAAAGTGACTTCGAAACTTACAAAAATACTACTGAAAGATATAGTGTTGAAAACATCAAAGGGGATGACCCTAAGACCGATATCTTTAAAGGCACAGTAGTTAAACCTCAACTTAGTAGAGTTGAAGATTTAAAATCCTAATTTCAATGAGATAAGAAATTATTTCGTGACCCTTGAAAATGCACAAAGGTATGTTACCTATTGGCTATCCTTATGGTATTAAATTTCGTGCGCATTTCTTATAATATAAGAGGATGAGTTTAACTTTTAATGATTCTATAGGCATTCATTTGCTTGAGTGATAAAGTAGTTACAAGAGCATCCATGACAGATTCATATATATGAGTATGGAAGTTAAGCCGTTTGAACAGAGATTCGGTCCTCTCTCTGAGATCTCATTAAATTAGGATTTTAGCGCATGACTGTAAAGCGCAGTCCTTATGTCACTAATGATTTAGGTAATATATATATATATATATATATATATATATATATATATATATATATATATATATATATATATATAAACAGTAATGATCTCTTTGCTCAAGTCACGGGATTAAATCATGACTCAAGCTCTCATTGACTATAACTAGGACTTAATAGGATTTTGCATTGCCTTGACGATTGCCCTAGGCGGGCCTTAATATGGTTGACCCTAGCCCTAGCCATAGCGGGCATTAACATGATTGGCCAGCCTTTGGGCTTTCAAACATTACGATCTTTATTTATTTATTGTTCATATTCTATAAATAATATGTATGATATGTATTATTAGATAATTATAGATATAAATTATAATATAAAATACGAAGGAAGGATAACTCTATTTTTTAAATTATCAAATTAACATTCTAATCCATTTATCTATTAAGAATGATCTAAAGGTTAGAAAGAGGGTCTATTTGACAAAATAAAAACATATCATAAACACTGAAAGGGGAGGGATTATGGGTTCAAATCCACCGGGACGGGATGGGGTAGAGTTAGTTGAAGCCCATGCAGCATCCATCCGAGGGATCGATTCCTATGACAACCTTCCCAAGGACGATCAGAGGTTACCCAAAAAATTTGTGCATGATCTGATGCATATGCACCGTCCAAATCATGGTCAAAGGAAGAAAATTTCAATGCACCAGGATATATGGGTGGCACCCAAACTTTGATCACAATTTTAAACACCGAAAGATTTCTTTGTTTGAAAGTATTTTATAGATCACATGTCACATGGCACATGATCCTAAAACGGGTGTTGTTTTGAAATCATGTGCCACGTAATCTGAGGTTCTCACTCAAAACACATGTCGGGTGTCACGTGAGGCACGGGTGTGTTTCTATAGCAATGAAAAAATTGAAACCTCATCTTTACTGTGTATTATTTCCTTAGTAATAAAATTTGAACCGTTAAAACTAATTCAAGTTTGACTTGTTCTTAAAAAAAAAATATATATATATATATATTAAAGTGATTTAAACAATTCACCCGTATTCTATGTGACACTCAAAATGTGTTTTAAATGTTACTTGGAGCTTCACGTGTATTTTCAAAGACGGTCAGCTTCCTCCTTCGGAGGACTTAACCGGCTCATATATATATATATATATATATATATAGAGGGTCTTGCCATATCTTAGCCTACTCTAAATTTGAAGGCTTTTATTCTAAAAAGTCAATTCCTATCGTAGGGCCCTCAAAATTTGGCGTGTAACTACTGCCTTTGACTTTTCATACCAATTGGAATGAATGAGAACTGCTTATAATTATATCCCCTGACTCGAGTTTGAGGAGTTAGGAGGCTATGCCCAATTATATGTAATTATTTATTAGTTGACTGTTCATCGTTTCGATTGTAGCATATATGATTGCTTTCGCCCAATTAAGTTAGAGGGACCGATCCTCTTAACCATTATTTAAACACCAAAATGGTGTTTAAATAATCTTATACCATCAATAGTTTATGGTGTGGGTGATCAAGATCATCAAAATGATAGATCATATTTTAATGCATTCATCCTAAAAGAAGTGTTTTAGGGAGATTTAGGCCATCCGATCTGTCGATGATATTATCAATTGTTGTTTTAATTAGTTTTAATGGCTGATATTAAAGTTCATCAATTGGATGATTCACATTCACTTATCGGCATATTTCTTTGAGCTGTGACATATTCGAATGATAGATTACCACTTGAGCAATTTAGATTGATTATAGATGTTTACCACTAGTATGCTATCCATTCCATTTGTTTAGACGTTCTTTTCAACGCATTCCTAGTTAGAAAATGACTTAAATTTAGAGTTGTTGGAACGGAACTAATCCAACTAAAGCATCATCCCTGACATCCAGCTTACGAAACTCACATTGAATGCCAGGTCAGGTTAAATCCGGTTGAACCAGATTTCAAGTTCAACCACATCTGTAGTCATTGAATATGAGAAAATTTTAACTTTCATACTTTTTATAGGTTGACACACAGTCTGGAGTCTCTTATTTCCAATGGCTGTAGATGTGGTTGAACTCGAAATCGAGTTCAACATGGTTCGACTGGTCAGTGAGTCTGATTAACCCTACTAAGATACTCGACCCGCCAGACCCTGGTTTGTCAATGAGTCCAGCAAATTTTTGTTGTTGAGTTTCTAGAGTAGTCACCATCGGGTCAGATTGGGCATATGCCATTAGGGCTATTAAAGGGTTAGATCGATCTAATATCTTACCCGACCAGATATTTTACCTGATTTGGGAACTTAAACTTGACCCGTCAAGTCAGGTCAGGCATGAATACAGCCTAATTGACCTTCGGCCAGGTCAAGCTAAAATAAGGTAGGCTCGGATCAAACTGATGAAATATTTTATATATAAAAAAACTCTATACGCCATTTTCCTATCTGACAGCTAAACTTTTGGCCCAACCAGACTGGGCCTGCTGATATTCATGTATAAGAAAATTCCCTTTAGATCTTGACTTCAACTGGTTTCAATGCCTCCATACCCATAGTAAGTTATTTCGGCTTTTATTGGCTTTAGCAACCAAATAATATGGAGGTTGCTATTATCGGCCGATAATATTACCAGTTGCTTTTCCAAGGGGTTCTTCACCTGAGAATGGAGAGGTTAGTGCCAGGTTTTTTGGCTACTATGCTCTCCTTCTTCACTGCCTCCCTCTCTCACTCCTCTCTAACCACCTGTTTTTGACGAAATCTTGTCGGATCTTTCCTCAAATTTAAAAATATAAAGGTGGGATAAGTGTATTTTATTATTTTTTAAAATTTTTTTGCTATTAAATGAGGATTTTGTTTTTTAATAAATCTAGATGTAGGTTATGAACTTAGCTAAAATGAATTATTGTGACTAAAATTAGTCTTTTTGATGAAGCGTGTGATATGTTTGAAAAGTGCTTGTATAAGCGTGTGAATTTAGTATATCCTGAAGAGGTTATTACACTCGATCCGCTAGAACACAAATCAAGTGTACTGATTTTAATACCAATTGAAATTTTAAGTATTCAAAAATTTAACTAGTGAAGTAATAATGTAAATAATATATCACAACCACACAACACAAGAATTTTAACGTAGTAACCTAACCCGAGAAAAAAATTATGAGAGGTATCTTAAGTCTAAGGCAAATAATTCATTATGAAAAATATAACTCATGTATAGCCGACGGCCACATCGGTCTTTGCGCACGGACATCTGCAGATCGTGGACGGCTTTGCTGCCGTCCGTCCTCATATTTGACCGACATCAATAGGTCTGGCATGTGATGTTGGTTTAGATGGTTCAGTTCAGGACCTTCAGGTAGTTCTTGCCTCAGGATCACATCCTCGTCGTTCTCTGCTCCCTGCCGGATGATTTGTGCCCCTCTATCCGATCCGAAGGCCTGGTGTCCTCTGTCTCGGATCACATCCCCGTCGTTCTGTGCCCCCTGCCGGATTTGTGGGGTCCCAAACCTTTTCGCTTCGAATTAGCGTGGCTCAAAACCCCCTCATTTCGAGATTTGGTCTGAGAGAAATGACAAGAATTTAGACCTTCGGGTTCTGCTGAATACATCTTTCTCAGTAAGGTAACTTCTCAAAGATTTTCTTAAAGATTGGAACAAAAACGTCTTCGGCAACATTCTAAGGAGGAAAACTGAGATCCGGCAGGCCATTAATATCCTCAATCATAAAGAGGAAGTCGCAGGATTCTTACCTAATCAAAATCGTATTAACCGTACTAGTCTCAAATCTCAACTCAATCATAAGATTAATGAAGAGGAAATTTTCTGGCGTCAGAGAGCAAGAGAGAAATGGGTCAAGTAAAATTCTAAGTATTTCCACTGCCTTGCCAATTCTAGGAATAGGTCAAACTGGATTTCTTCCTTTATTGTTGGGGACTGTCGGATTTCTGAGAAGAGAGAGGTCAAGATGGCTATTGTGGAACATTTCAAGATCGGTTCAAGGAAGAGTTTCAAGATCACCTTTTTCCGAAAGGAATTATGTTCCAACGCATTTCCAATGAGCAAAGTCGTGAGATTGAATCTCCTTTCACTATCTCGAAGATCATGTCAATTTTTTCAATCAATTCTATGAAAGACCTCACCTAAGTAGAGAAATTGGGGCCACCTTTATCAGGTTAATTCCGAAATGTGACAGCTGATAAGATAAGCGATTACAGACCTATAAGCCTCGTCGGCTGCTTATACAAAGTGCTTTCAAAGGTTTTTGCCAATCGACTAAGGTCAGTTATTCATGGTTTAATTAGTCCCTCCCAACGGGCTTCATTAAAGGTCGCCAGATTCTTGATGGGGTGGTTCTAGCACATGAGTGCTTGCATTCTAGATACAGCGAGAAGAAGGTTGGCCGTGCCATCGAGTTAGATATGGAGAAAGCTTTTGACTAGGTTAATTGGGCCTATATCGACATGATTTTCTTGAAGATGGGGTTTGGATCAAGATGGAGAAAATGGTTGAGATGTCTGCGTCGGCCGATGTTTTCCGTTCTTATTAATGGCTCCTCGAATGGCTATTTTCCTGGAACAGGAGGTATTAATTAGACAAGCAACCCCCTATCTCCACTTATTTTCAACCTCGTAGGTGAGTGCTTGAGCAAACTCGTTGAAAAGGGTGTCGATTTCGGTGACATTTCATGTTTCAAAGTTGCGAAAGATTGTAACCCGATAACCCATCTGCAATTTGCAGATGATACAATTATTTTTTGTGATGCTACCTTCAAAAATCTCCTAAACATCAGGTGGACACTTAAAATCTATGAAGCTTGAACTGGCCAATGGGAGTTCAGATTGACCAGATTTTCCTTCACACTTTGACCAATTTTTTTGGGTATGTAGTTGGTTGCATCCCTACCACTTACTTGGGCCTGCCTCTTTGTCTAGGAAAGCCAATGTTATATTCTTGGGAGCTGCTGTTAGAGAGATTTCAAAGTAAACTCTCAACTTGGAAGGGTAAATTTTATCAATGGCAGGTAGAATTCTCTTATCAAGAGCGTCCTCTCCTCTTTGCCGGTCTACCTTTTCTCTATGTTCCAATGTCCGAGCACTATCATCTCTAGATGTGAAAAGCTGATCAACAATTTCTTATGGAGTGATAGTGAAGAGAAGACCAACATCCATATGCTTAATTGGGATCAGGTACACTTGACCAAGAATGAGGGCGGCCTTGGCATCCGAAATCTTGGGCTTTTTAACCAATCACTCCTTTTCAAATGGCTTTGGAAAATTGGGGAGGATGAAGGTTATCAATGGATTACCACTATCTCTCATAAATATAAAATTTTGACTATAGATAGGGGCTCCGGATGGTAGAAGGGGGTGCTAGCTCCGTCAACTACTTTTTCTAGAGACGAACTCAGTAATGGTCAGAACATAAAATTCTGGGATGATAGGTGGGCAACTCCCCACGCTCTCAAGTCTTTTTACCCTTCTATTTACTCTCTAAGGAAAATCAAGGGAGCCTTTGTTTCAGAGTGTTTGAATGTTTATGGTCAGTGGGATTTGGATTGAAGAAGGGATCTTCAACGAGCCAAGATTAATTGTTTCAACAATCTTCTCTTGGATCTCAGCTCTGTCCCTGCTCTCTGTCCTTCCTTTGACAGAAGAATTTAGATGGGTAAGAAATACACCTCTAAAAAGTTAGTATATGACACTCTCTGGAGGAGGCCCCTGAGTGCCTTTCAATGGAGTGGTCTGTGGAGAATTAAGGCCCTCCCGACGGCAGTGCTCTTTGTTTGGTTTGCTGCCATCAATCAGATCAAAACGGTGAACTTTCTGATCTGACGCGACCTTCAATCCCAAATAGATGTATCCTCTATGGTAATCATGAGGAGTCTGCTTCTCACACTCTCATCCACTGTCCTTTCACTTCATCATATTCGCTCTAGAAGGATGATCTTTGGGTGTCTTCACAATTCTGTTGGAGCGCTTCTCTCTGAACTCTACAACAGTTCTATGAGGAAACATTGTCGCAAGCTGTCAATCCTCCTGGTTGCCATCTTCATATCGGTTTGGAGGGGACAAAACCTTTGTCTCTTTGAGGGATCCAGCAGGAGTCCTAGATGTCCGATCGAAGAGATTCTTGGTCTAATTGACTTGTGGTCTTTGCTTTAATTGATTTGTAGAGGTTTTGTTTGTTGTGTCTTTGGCTGGGGCATTGGGGGTCTGTTTAACCTGCTTGTTCTCGTTGTAATCTTCGTTTTTTAATGAAATTATAACTTATCGATAAAAAAATAATCCATCCTTCCTGACATCTGATCCTTAACACAGTCTAATGAGAACTAAAAACCATGACTCATCTTTGGTTAGAAGACTAACAAATATCAATTTATTTTTCATTTCTGGAACTAGCAAGACATCTTTCAAAGAAAGTTTACCCATTTTGGTCTGTAAAGTAGCATTACTGATGTGAGAAATATACAATCCTGCACCATTGCCAACATAATTCTTATTTATTCCATGATAGGGAGACATGTTAGTGAGTTTACCTGAATCAACGGTCTTGTGGTTGATGCACCAGTGTCAGTGTACCACTTGGGATCATGGGTTTCAGCAAAGTCATGGCAGCAAAGGCTTGAGCATTTTCATTTGGTTGGAAGGAATGATCAAACCGGTTCCAACATCGAGCGACTGTATGCCCATAACGACCTCAAAGTTCGCACTGAATGTGACCATAGCGATTACCACCAGGTTTCAAGTTCTAGGCCTTTCGAGGCTTGAGCAAAAGTCTCTTTGAGACATTGCCATATTTCGCGAGCAGTTTTCAACCCTCCAATAAGAATTGAGATATCTTCTGACATTGTAGCTGTCAGCCAGGTTCGTGCGAGGCGACCTTTCTTCTTCCATTCGGTGATTTCAGAAGGAGTCACGCTAGATGTTTCACCTTGGGCTGGTTCTCGAGGTTGTGGCTTTGATTTTTGAGCCATCTAGATAGCCTAGAAGATTGGCATCTTCAATGAATGGTAGGAACTGAGTTTTCCAAGTTGAAAATTTTGTTTCCCAGAGCTTGACGGAGACATAACTTGTGCTAGGGATGGCGCCGTGTGAGGCATTGATTAGTGCCATAATCAATCAACCAAGATGAAGAATTCAAGAATGAGAGAAGATAATCGAAGAGAGAAAAACAATCAGATATTTGGATCTTACCACCCTGATACCATGTGAAAATTTCAAAAGAGCTAGAATTAAGAGAGAGAGAGAGAATGAAGACCACACAGTTTTAACATGGTTCGGCACAAATGGGCCTACGTCCACTAGATGAACTTCTGTTCTTTTTTTTTTCTTAATAGCATCAGCTACAAAGCTATACTATAATAATCTTAAATTTTGATTTTTTCGATAAGGATTCTGGGATTCTGGGCGCTCAACAATCTCAACAGATTGTTGAATATGTGTATTCCAATAAGGCTCTTCAGGTAGCGATATTTGGTTTGAAGAAATCGGATCCTTCATGCGAGAGTCCTTGTTCTGATGAAGTTTATCCTCATAACACCTTTCATCTTATCTAGAATTGCACCCTTAGTCCATCAGCCATAATTGTGTGATCACGTGAGTGTACATGAATGGATCCATTGTTAGATTCTTCGTGAAGTGCCACAAACGTATACGCTTAATTTTATCATCTTCCCTGTCCATCCCTGTCAATGTTACAATTTTACCATTTTTAAACTGCATTTTATGAAATGACACTATCGGGGCGCAAATTCTGTAACTGACATCTCATTTACTGAGCATGATATTGGTTCGGCGATAGACTGATGGGCCATTGTCTTACTCTTTACAACATATCCAGGCGTCGAAGGAGAAGGGAGGGCGACCGAATCTCTACTTAGCATGTGAACAACTGACGACATGGTGGGTCTGAGATCTAAATCTTCTTGAACACATAATAATCCGATGTGGGTGCATCTCATTACTTCCATTTGTGGGCATTGTTCGATCATGGCTGGATCAATTAACTCTAATGCCCTTCCCTCTATCCATTGTTTCCATGCCTGTGATTCAATGATATAGGAAACAGAGTTGGGATTTAATCTTACGATGGATAAATTTAGAAAATTGATGAAAAGTATTATACTTACATAGCTTGGAAGGTCGCTGTCACGGTTTGAATGATAGATATTACTATTCTTTTGACCGGAGACAATCTCAAGAAGCAAAACACCGAAGCTGTATACATCCGACTTAACTGAAAATTGCCCGTGCATTGCATACTCTGGGGACATGTATCCACTACAGGATCAATAAAAGGTACCCTTAGTTTTAATGAGAAAAGAAGAATTTGCAATTCTATCATAAATAAGAAATATAGTTATGTTGCTTCTCTAACCTTGAACTTTGATTTATAAAAGCCAACAAGGTTTATTAACCTAATTGAGATAACATTTTTTTTTGAAAGGTTAGAAAATAATTAAGAGGGAAGGGGTAAAAAAACCGAGAGGGAACAGTACAAGAAACACCACCGAGCCACACCAGTGAAAGAGGGAGCTTCGGCAATGCCATCAGGCCCAGACAGAGGAAGAAGAATCCAAGGGAGCACAAGGAATAAAACAGAAAAACTGCCCCATGACGACTAAGGGCTTACTAGATGTCCGCCCAAAAAGAAAGCCAAGAGCGCAGACAAGGAGAAATAAAATGAGAGAGCATGCAAGTTTACATTACTTACTATGTCCCAACAATCCTATTTGTGCGTCCTTGATTTTGGTCCACTCTGAAGAGCCTTGCTGTGCCAAAATCAGATATTTTAGGGGTCATCTCATCATCTAACAATATATTGCTTGCTTTGAGATCCCGATGTACAATTCGAAGGCGAGAATCTTCATGAAGATAAAGAAGCCCTCGTGCAATACCTCCAATGATCTTGTATCGAGTGTCCCATGTCAGTGTCGTCTGCTTGGCCGGATCTACACACATTCATCCATATAGTTCATATCTGGATTTTCATAGTTTCACATGTAAATAGCATCGGATTCTCTGAAACTTATTTTGTCATATATTTATAAATATAAACTAAATGAGAAGGTGTCAAACCGAATAAAAATTTGTCAAGGCTAGTGTTCGGGATGTATTCGTAGATGAGGATCTTTTCTTCTCCTTCCAAGCAGTAACCCAAGAGCCTAACAAGATTCCTATGTTGAAGCTTAGCAACTAATTTTACTTCATTCTTAAACTCTTCTGCTCCTTGTCCTGAGTTCTTAGAGAGCCTTTTAACTGCTATTTCTTGTCCATTATAAAGAGTCCCCTGAAAATATGTTGATAGTAAATGAAAATTTTCCTTCCTCTTTTTTTTATAAATGAGAAATTCATTTAAAAAAAGGAAGAAAAATTATAAGCAAGGTGCCTACAATCCTCACCCGAAAATACATGCAACATGGCCCTGTTTTGGCAATCCTTTTCTGAAAAATACTTTTTCATGGGAAAGATGTTGAGTGAAAAGCATATTTCACCTAAGTACCTGACCACTTCTAGCTGAAAATGGTGTTGTATTGAGGAGCTGCCTCATGCTACTTCTCACAACCATTTTCAACATGTGATAGATCTTTTTGAGAAGCATCATTTGAGAAACAACATGTTACACAGCTCTTTGGCTCTGTTTGGTAACCTTTTTCCTAGAAGCACTTTTGTTTGAGTGAGAAGCACTTTCCAGTTAGCTGAAAATGGAGAAGCAGCCTGGGGTCGCTTCTCCAAATACATATCATTTTCAGCTAGAGGTGGCTATGTCCTTGGGTGGAAAGTGCTTCTTACCCAATATTTTATCATGAAAAGTGCTTTTGGGAATCAATATTTTACCATGTAACAATAAACTTTAACTTTTTCCACTATGATAATTAGATACCTTGTAGACACGCCCAAATCCACCTTCACCAAGCTTATTTGCAGTGCAAAAATTGCCAGTTGCAGCTGCTATTGTTCCAAATTCAAGATGCAAAGACCCCACAATACTCATCTCTACATAATCTGCACAAAGTAAACAATTATTAGAAATTGAATCAATAAATTGCAAGCAAGGAGATATGACATTGTCTTGATAAACAAAAAATTGGCCATATAGACCACCACAGATACCTTTATGGGCTAGTGGTTTAAGCCTAGAGCACCCTGCCAGGCTTGAAATATTCGGCCACATGCTAATGTTGATCTTTGGTGAACAAATAAAACTAAAAACGAAATTGTTTTCCCAGATTACTACATTAACACAAGATTTATGTGGTTTATCATACTTTGTAGTACAAAAAAACATGGAAAATAGTGAAAAATGATTTTTTAATCTCATATTTTCTCACCGATTCTTAGCTTGTAGGAATCTGCAGGATTCTTTTATTTTCCAGCATTTTTCATTGTTCGTATAGTCATCATATTGGTAGTCTAAAAAAATTAGAGAAATCTATTACATAGTGCCTGATTAAGGAGTTGTTTAATCCCATTTTCCTAAGAGCCGAAAAATTAAAATTCCAAAGGGCGCCCTCGCACTCTAAACTCGAAAAAGTAAAAAACGGATGATTATTTTACTGATGCCAAAGTTGCATTGAAACAGCGGAAAATGATTGATTACTAAATCCGACCCTTCGGATTCTGTCATTTTCCCATATACAAACTCACTTAAGAGAATAAAAAGAAATTTATATACTTTTTATTAAAAGTAGAACTAACCATAGCTGTCAAGTTTAACCTAAAACATAAGTTCTATAATTACTATGAGATTACCATAAAGTTACCCATCCAGACCCCTTTGGCAGTAGAGGGGTAGGCATAACTGCCAATTACCCAACGGTGACATGATGAGGCACCACAAATCATGGATCAAAATTTCATCTGATACCGATACGTATCGTCCCCCTTTTGGCAGTAGAGGGGTAGGCATAACTGCCAATTGCTCAACAGTGACATGATGAGGCACCACAAACCATGGGTCAAAATTTCGTCCGATACCAATACGTATCGGACGATACGTATCGGTATCAGACTTGGACAATACGGTACATTCAATGTACCGTATCGCCATTTTGTATGAATATGCCCGGACGATACATTGAATGTATCGTTCGATATTTTACTATTCCGATACGTATCGATTTTGAGCTCAGACGATACGTATCGGATACCCAAAATTTTGACCCATGCCACAAACTCAATTAACCCATTTACCATCTCTGTGCTTGGGCCTGAATATGAAGTGACTTAAAATATGAATATTACTGCCACACCCTTTTTTTGTTGCAAAGCAAAGCAAGTTAACTCTGCTTTGATTTGGACGATGGAGATCATTTTTTGTCCCAATCTTTTACACAACAAATCTTGAGATCATGGGCCAACTATGGTCATATGTTGATTCCACATGGCACATACCCCAAAAAGTAAATGCAATCCTAGTGACATGGCTCACATTCACTTTTTGGGATGTGTGCCACATTGAATTAACATCTGACCGTTTGATGGTTGGCCCATAATCTCAAGATCTATAGCATGGAAGATTCGTACAAAAAATGATCCCCATCATAAAGCAGTCAATGATTTATCCCTATTGACTGGTACATGTAATGTGCTGGTGTTGTAGGTGTCGAGTGCTCTAAGAGGGTGGATACCCCATTATCAACAAGGTATACGATATCGTAGACATACTTACCAATTGATTTTTTCCTCCTCCTTTGCAAGCAAATCCATACAAAAGGGATGAGTGCAACTACAATAACTCTTGGAACAACAACAGCAACAATAGTTCGAGCAGAATTTCGGTTGCTTCCTGTATGAACAAGAACATGTTTACTTTTCGAACCATAGTTCGAGATGAGTTGAGCTTGCTCCCAAAGAAAATGTGAAGAAAACAACATGAAGGTAGCAGATTTTGCAACCAAAGGTTCTTGCAGCACAATGATAGTTCCACCACAGATGATGGAGGTTGTTTTTCGTCTCAATGTTTCAACATATCATATATTGATATTATGGCCGAGATATCAGACAACCAAATATTGATTCCATGTGGCACACATATCCAAAGTGATCATAATCAGAGCGTATCATGGTGCCTTATGATTCCCTGTGACACATATACCGTCTAATATGTGGGTCATAATCTCAAAATCTAATGTGTGAAAGTTTAGAACAAAAAACAGCCTCTCATTTTCAGTCAAGGCGCTCAACAGTGGAGCCATCCATTGGGATAAGGCTATAACAATGATGAAGATGAAAATTCTTAGATTGCAAAACCTGCTACCCTAAATTTATTGTTGAGCTGAACATATCTATTAGGAATAAATAAAGTTGAAATCATGTGGATAAAAAAGCGTAATCGGCCAGATCATAACTTAAGGCTGACAATTTTTTCCAAAAAGCAATTTTTTTTTTATATACGGTCTTCACAATCGAGGAATGCACGCATATAGATGTAACAGTTGCAGAATGGCAACAGCTCGAGTGGTGAGAACAACACTAACAAAAGTGGTGAAGACAAACCACATAAACCAAACTCACCCTTTCCCTTCCAGGTAGAAGTGCCATTAAAAAATGTTGTTAAGGAGGTCTTAAATTTCTCATCTATGGGAGATTGTTTAGAAGGGTACCATTATTTGGACCCATGAGACTATCATCTCAAAAGATAATATCATCATTAAGTGCTTTGAATCATGGGAATGTTTTTCATCCAAATCTTTTACAAAATGGATCTTGGGACAGACAATTAATTTTTTATTTCACATTACACACCTAATATTAGGCATGTTAATGGGTCGAGTCGACCCAATATCCAACGCGCTCCACCCTAGTTTTGCACTCGGCCGAGTACGTCTAGTCGGAGCGGGCATGAGGCATCCAACCCGACTATACATGCATATATATGTGGCAGCCAAAATATGCTTTGAGTGCCACGTGGACCTCCATGTGAATGTTAGAGTACGGTGAAGTATATATATATATATATATATATATATATATATATATAGAGAGAGAGAGAGAGAGAGAGAGAGAGGCACAGAAATATGCGCTCGGGCGTAGAGATATCTCTACGCCATTTGATATAGGCGCAACACGTAGCGTCCTTTTTATGAAGTAATGGGTGACATGAGAACCACTTTACTAAATAGAGTTATACTTTTAAAATATTTTAATACTCTTCCAGCCATCATTTTTTACTTTTTTAAAGTCTCTTTTCTCCATTTTTCTAAGAAAGTGTCAGACATATTTCTTTAGATATATTTTAATAAAAAAATGTGGTCTCCCGGTAGCGAAGTGCTAGCACCTCGACAGCGAAGCGCCGGCACCTCGAAAATGAGGCGTCGGCACTCCGATAGTGAGGCGCTAGCACCCCGGCACCAAGGTGCCAGCGCCTCGTTTTAGGGGCATCGGTTTCTCTATATCGAGGTGTCGGCTCTTCGATAAAATAAATATATATATATATATAAAAGCATCAGCGCTTCTTTTTAGGGGCACCAGCATTTCGATAAAAAGGAAAAAAATTAAAAATTAATTAATTAAAAAAAATTATCAAAGAGTTGGGCGCTTCGTTATAGAGGTGTCAGAGCTTCGATAAAATTGTTTTTTTTTTTTTTATGCGAAGTGCCGGCGCCCTTAAAACGAGGCGCCAACGCTCCATTTTCCTTTTTAGTGAAGCGTCGGCACCTCGGCTCCAGAGTGTCAACACTTCGCTGCCAAAGTGCTAGCGCTTCGCTACTAGGAGGCCACATTTTTTTATTAAAATATATCGAAAAAAGTATGTCTGACACTTTCATAGAAAAATGGAGAAAAGAAAGAAACTTTAAAATAATCAAGAATGATGACTAGAAGGGTATTAAAATATTTTTAAGGTATAACTCTAGTTAGTAAAGTGGTTCCCATGCCACCCATTACTTCACAAAAAGGACATTACATATCGCACTCATATCAATCGACGTAAAAGTATCTCTACACCCGAGCGCATTTTCCCTTTTTCTATATATATATATATATATATATATATATATATATATATATATATTGGTTTTAATGGGGTTGAGTTGGGCTTTGATTCGAGTTGGGTTTTCAGGTTGGATAGAGCATATACACTTGACTTGTCGCGTCAATCAATTCAGGTTGGGTATAAGCTAATTCTTCACAAAGCAGCCAAAATACTTGCACAACCGATATTTAAACACCAAATGGTGTTTATGATAGTACACCATTAAAATATCACTTTTTTATCTCACCCCATTGAAGTGTGATTGATCATTTTGCCATGTCGCACATATCTATGATCATTCTAAATTTTTCAAGTGGCAATCCATCCTTAGAACATGTCCTGGCCAAAGGACCATACTTCTAAGTGGATGTAAACCATCCGTCCGATCTATGAACTTTAATATCAGCCATCAAAATTAAGAACAGTCGTTGGTATAAGAGTGCACAAATCGTATGATTCAATTCTCACGAAAAGTGTGATTTTTGGACTCATAACCTTTTTCGCAGAAAGTGTGATTCACGAGCCTTCAATTGACTCACTCTGACTTTATAGATTTCCAAAAGGGAAATTTATCGGATCGACCCTGTTAGATACACCTTTTCCGTCAGAGGCCTTATATTTTCACCTTTATCCAAACTGACCAGCTTTTAGTCAAGCCATTTTCAGCTAGCACAAAAAGTCAGAAATACCCCTTCTTACACTTTTTTTTGTTCTACATAGTTTAAAATTTTAAATATTTACATTTTTCTATATTTACATGATGTGAAACGAGATCTATACCGTCTGATTCGAAGGCCACAATATAAAATCGATGGTGTCAAAGATAGACATGAAAGAAAAGGCGATATTGCCTTTTAAAAAAATAAATTTTTTTTTTTAAACAGTCGATGGCGACTCTTAACACAGTCGGTACCGACTGTTTTAAGAGACGATATCAACTGTTTACACAGCCGCCATCGAATGTAAAAAAAAATCGCCATCGACTATAAAATTTTTTTTTTTTTTTTTTTACGCCATCGATTGTATAAAAAAAATAAATAAATAAAATATTTATTTTTTTATAGTCGATGTCGCCTCTTAATATAGTCGGTATCGACTACGTTAAGAGTCGCCATCGACGCACCATTGATTTAATATTGTGGCTTTCAAATTAGGCGGCATAGATCCCATTTCACATCGCGTAAATATAGAAAAATGTAAATATTTAAAATTTAAAATTATGTACAACGAAAAGAAGCGTAAGAATGGGTATTTCTAACTTTTTGTGCAAGCTAAAAATAGCTTGGCTAAAAGCTGGTCGATTTGGGTAAAAGTGTAAATATAGGGCCTCTAACGGAGAAGATGTGTCTAATAAGATTAATCCGATAAATTTCCCTTTCCAAAATCGTAAGTCACTAAAAGTCGGTCAAATGGATTAAACACCATTTGGTGTTTAAATCATGGATCAAAATATCGTCCGATACCGATACGTATCGGTATTGGACTAGGACAATACGATACATTTAATGTACCGTATCGTCCAATTTGTATGGGAAGGTCTGGACGATACATTCAATGTATCGTCCGGTAAGTTACTATTCCGATACGTATCGGTTTGAAACTCGGACGACACGTATCGGAAAAGCGAGCTTTTGACCATTGATTTAAATGACGTTAAGAAGAGTCTGTCTCTAAGAAAAATTGTTATGAGATTAGAAAATAATGTGAAAATTTTATAAAACAACTCTATCCAAATTGACATCAAGGCCTCAAATTGACTATACAAATCTATGTCATTTAAGTCAATGATTTAAAATTAAGAAATGATATGAAAAATTGGTAAAGCAATTATTTAATTATTCAAGTTGACCCCAAGAGACACGTATTCAAAAAATAAACTTTCAATAGTAAAAAATTTTTGTTTAAATTTTGATTTTAAACGAACCCAAATCCAAACCTGCTACTCAAACCCAGCCCATCCTATACGATCTGGTCCGGCCCAAGCCGACATTATGCAACACGCATGCCCGGCACGACATGGTGTGTCGAATGTTCACCAGTCTCCGTGAGGACATGTGGGTGATGGGTTTCTCGTAGCATAGAATCGTACTGATTCAATATTACATGAGTACTGGTATTTAAAGCTGTTTCGCAACTAGGGGTTTCGACAAAAATCATAATTTTTTTCTGAAAATATTAGAAATAATAAAAAATAGCACTTTGTCCAAAAAATTCGTGAACTTTTCAAATTTATAAAAAACACACGAATTTTGAAAACAATTCACGGAAAATGCATGTTTAATTAACAGAATCTAAAATCCGCATGTTATATGCTATTTTTTTAAAGAATCAGACAATTTGGTGATTGCCGTCCATACTACTACTGGCCATGAGTAAAAAAATTTGAAAAAAATTAGAGATTACATAGTTCACATCACGCTTTAACAATTTACAATAAAATATAAAAATATGCAAAAATTACTAACAATGATTAAATCATGTATCCATTGTTTTAAATAGCGTCAATATCCAATACATATAATATGTATCCGGTTAGGCTTTCACCCAACACGAATATGTACCCTAATTCTATATAAGGTCAGCCCATATCGAGTCATATCAGCATATATGTATAGGATATGATTGGAACAAAATACCAAAAAAAGCCGTTTTTCAAATTCTTTTAATATTTTTATATATTTTTATGGGGCTTATTATCTGATAAGCCAATGTAGATATATCTATATATGGGACTTTAAATCCCTTCATGTATTGATAAAAATTAAGAAAATTTCTTCAAATTTGAAAACACTAAAGAAGAACCAGAGGGGAAAAAACTTAATTAGCTACTTACCTCTGCCAATTGGAGGAGTTGATGTGGGAGGAGCAGGAGAAGTTGCTGCTGTAGAGTTGTAGAAAGGATAATTCTCAAACCTAAAATAGCAGTTGAGTGCAATAATTCTTCCCCCTAGCCTTCCATAAATTGGGGATGATGGTATCTCATTAATACCAACTTCTAGGCATCTTCTGCAATCAATTTGTGAGATATCTCTAGTACACTGCACAAGCCCATATATTCTGTCACTCCCAACCCTGCTGCTGCTGTAGTTAGCTTCTCCAGTCGCAAATAATCGCGTCGAATTCGCCGCTATCGTAGAAATGTTATACAGCAAATCTAACAACGATTTATTAAACCTTTCTGGGTTCAAAGCCTTGAGTACATTTAGGAGTAAATATTGGTACGGAGTCATGCCTAACGTCGAGAAGAAAGTCTGGTTCGAGTAGCGTAGGAGGCAATTGTCGTACCAAATATAGGCGCCTCTACTGAAAGGGCATAGCTCTACGACCTCTTGACTCGCGATTTGGACACAGTTCCGGCAGGCCTCGGGACTCACGTCTCCGCGACAGAGGGCATAGCCATAGACCCGGTCCGGGGGAGTTCCTACGACTTTCTGATTGTAATCCAGGGGAGAAGACTCAGAAGAGGACAGAGTTTCAAGTAGCTGATTAAGGCTGGTTTCGTAACTGCTATTTGCAGTGAAATTTCCTTCAGTTCTACAGGTTCGAAAGACGAGCTGAGCATTACAAGGGGCATTGATTATGAAAAGTAGGGATGAAACCAAGATCAATTGAATGGTTTTCGGGATGATAAAAAACGACGACATCGCTATATTTTTTTTTGGATCGGTAATGAAAATTAAATTAAAATTAGATTAAAAGGTACAGAGAATAAAAACAGCAGCGAAGGACTTCTCCCAGCCTAAGAGTCAGCCCAAAACCCTCATAGCTAGGCCTTCCTCCGGCCCAAGGAAAATTAGGCTATAGTGACAAGTCAGCAAGTGGGGAATGAATTGGCAAAGGAAAAAGTCAAAAATATTCCTGTGAAATCGGGAATGAATGGGAATTATTTAAAAGCTGTACAAATATATGAGAAACGTTTTAAACTAATATTTATACATTTAAGCAATAAAGCAATAAAAATAAAGTATATCATGTGTCCATTTCCTTATCCATAAACACAGTAGCACATAATGACATAAATGATATACCAAATTTAACAAAAATAATTAATCGGGAAAAAGTTGGAGTAATAAAAACTCGCCAATAAGTCAAAAATTAGAGTCGAAAAAAATCGCCAATTACTCAAAAATTCAAACACTTGGCCTATTAATCAGATGAGAAAAGGTTAGAGATTTTTGGAGACTTTTGTCACTATCACTTATGCACAAGCATTTCCACTCATCCATGAAGTTTCTGTCCTCCTTCTCTTCCTTAAGGATCAAAAGGTTGACCACTGACCTGCCAACGCTGCAAATGGCATAGCTCTTTGCTAGCCCCTATCATAATGGAGTTCGCTTGCTTTAGTTCGCTCCCGATCTCTTTTCTAACTCCCTGCAAAGGAGGATTTATCTGCTCTAGCAGCAACCTCCCACCTCTTTACTAGCTCCCCACAGAATAAATAAAATCTGTTGCGTCAAGAAGTGAGTGGAGAAGAGGGTAAAACTACTGAATAGGTAATTCTTGCTATGTAATGAGTTATCAAGGAGAAGGGGTACCTGCTAAAGTAGGTAGCGATATGTTAGCAAAGAGGATGGGAACTTGGTAAAGCAGGTAAACTCTGCTATAGCAGGGGCTAGCAGAGAGCTATGCCATATGCCGCCTAAGTCTCTAGCTGATTTTATATTCATGAGGACCAGATCCGAGCCAGATCGGGTCACGGCCGCTTCCTGAAAATTTTATGAAGATGGAATTTTCGAGTGACTGAATGAAATTTTTGCAGAGTACTAGTTTTATTGCCTTTCATTTGAGAGTATAATCAAATGATGTGCGGTGGTTTTGTGGGTTTAGTGATCAGATTATAGCACCAATCGTATCCCTTCAGGGGCGCCAACTCGGTTAACCGAACTGAAACCAATTTTTTTTAATTTTTGGATCGGTTCAGCCTAAATTGAAACAGAAACAAAATTATTCGGTTTTTATTAAGAGATTTTTCAAGAGATTGATTTTTTTTTTTTTCCCAACCGGTTTTCGGCTTCGGCCACCAATGTTAATCCCGAATCAATCGACAATGGGGTTCAGTTTTATGTTTTGGGTCAGTTTCTGTCCAATTTGCGGATGGGTTTTTCTATGCGAAACTTGCATCCCTACCGTTGGTTGATAAAACATCCATCTATATTGTCCACACAAAAAGTCACTTCTTTTAAGTGGAGAAAAAAATCAAAAGGCTATGATAGCATGATGGAAAGCCAGAAGGAGCAATACTGAGATGATCAAACGGTTAGGATTGTTAAATCACATGGTATCCACACAATCTGATGCCACGTGTGCAGTGGAGATGAACTAAATCTAAGCACCAAGTTTCTGCCCCATGTATTGAGCATCTAATGCCTACTAGTATGCTATCCATTCCCTTTGCTTACTCGTTCTTCTTTTTTTTTTCGTTTTGATGGAAAAACAGTCTATTCATTCAGCTAGAATCGTTCAGTACAATATGAGAAATAAAAAGAGGATAGTCGTCTAACCACACTCGGTAATCTGTACTAGAGCTTCCTAGTTTTCCCAAAGCATGAGCAGCGGTGTTTGCTGCTCTCTTAATGTGATTACATCAGAATATATTGAAATAGGAGGTAAGCTCACCAATGTCTTTAATGAAACATTTGAATGACTTGAAGCGAGTCACTCTCCAACACTATATTATTTAAGCCTATATCTCGAGCTAATCGTAATCCTTCAATAGCTGCTAGTGTCTCAACTTATGGTGAGTTTGGACAGTTTAGAACTCCCCTAGCCAAAACAGCTTGAACCAGTCCCATAGAGTCTCTGATGATCACTCTAATACCGCCAAGAGGGAGTGTTTTCTTCCAAACACCATCCACATTAACTTTGAAGTAAACAAGATCAGGTTTACGCCATCTTGGGGGCACTACAAAAAAAAAGACTATTAGTGGCAGTCATAAATTGCCGCTATTAACAAAAAAACTACCGCTAATAGTCTTAATAGTTTTTTTATTAATAGCAACACTTTTTGACTGCAAAACACTGTTGCTGATAGTCTTATTTTTTGTAGTGGTACTTGATGTTGCATTAGCTTTCAAAAATTGTGATAATATGCCTTCTGCCCACCAAATATGCCGTATCGGTTCCCCAGGAATATTACCTCTAATTACACTATTTCTATAGTTCCAAATTCCCCATGCCATCATAAAAAAGTATCAAAGTTTCTTTTTTCTCTTTTAATATATAGATTAACCAGTCAAGAAAAGAAACGGCAACATAAGCATCACAAAGAAAACCCAGAGATGAAGCAAACCACAATCTTTTAGCAGTTGGGCACTCTTTGAATGCGTGAATGGTATCCTCGGGTTTCTCACCACATATTTCACAAATGGGTGTGTCAGCTACGAATTTCAAATGGAGATTTAAGCGTATCGCCAATATATTCTTACATGCCCTCCAGGTAAATTTTTTGACTTTATTAGGAATGGAACTGGCTCAAATCCTATTCCAGATGTGAGAGAAACTGCAGTCACTAGGTACAGCCTGATGGTTGGTATTCATATGTGTCTTGGCGACGAAGTAAGCACTTTTGATAGAGAATTTCTCATTTTTGGTGAAGGTCATGCTATTACATCATCTCTGACAATAATCGGAAGAAGAATTTGGAGGATAACATTCGCATCATCGGGAAAAAATTGGGATCGGACCAGCTCCTCATTCCAATTTTGTGGATCACCCTGAATTAAATCGCTCACCATCGAAATAGATTGTGCCACTTTTGGGGTCATAATTTCAAATGTAGAGACTCCTTAGGGATTCATTTGTTTTCCTAAATTTTAGTATTTTGTCCAGAGATAATTCCCCTCTTGAGAAGATCTTTAGAGTCGCATATACTTCTCCACGTGTAAGATGGATTTGGTCCACAATTTGCTTCTATAAAGGATGCGTCTCTATAATATTTAGATTTCAGGGCTTGAGCCGCCAAAGAACTCTTCTTTGGAAGAGTTTTCAACGAATTGGACCTTGGATAATAATATAAAACGTCTAAGTCATTCAAAGAAGGCTTTCAATTTCTTAGTGAGGACTTTGGATAATAATATAAAACAGAAAATAATGGGACTTGTTCCGCTGACTTTTTTATCCAAAAGAAATATCAAAAGGAACACTGGAATCGGTGGGCAATTTTACAAACAGCTTATGGGGTGTGTCGTGATTGGCTGTCGTGTTGGGGCCTCACTATAGATCAAAATGCCGAAAAATTAGTACGTATTTTCTGAGTATAAAATCGGTATGCATCGTCCGATATATACCGAAAGAGTAAAATATCGGACGATACATTGAATGTATCATCCGGTATCAACCATACAAAAAGGTGATACAGTATATTTAATATACCGTATCGTCCACCTCCGATACCGATATGTATCATCCGATACATTTCGGTATTGGACGAAATTTTGATCCATGGGCCCCACTATGTGGGTAGCCAATCACTACACTCCACATAAGCTGCCTCAAAATTGTCTACCAAACAGTGTCCACTGTATAACACTGTCCATATTAAACAGGGAAAGAGGAGAATGAGCCCGGCATTTGGTTTCATTTCACATGCCACGTGACATGATCAACCCAAAACAATTCCATTTCATCTACGGGACTTGAGCAGCTATGGATGCCGGTCTATGGGATTTGGGATTAAAGAAAATTAAATTATTTTTTTAATTTTTTTGCCCTCCATTTCATGGATCAAAGATAAGATAACTCCCTATAAATTTGGTATATTGATTTTCCCAACTTCGACCATATTTTTAATAGTGAAAAAGTCATAAAAACAATTTTTATTTTTATTTTTATTGAATCTGATCGACCTTGCTTAAGCTCCGGTGACATCCGATCCTCGTGATGGATGTCACATGATGACCAACTAATAGTGGTTGTAGAGATTTCTCCACACCCGAGCGCATAGTCCCAAATCTCATTAAAAAATTATATAAATAATTAAAAAAATTTAAAGAACTTGTCGAAAGAGCACTTTTGTTAGGAAGCTAAAACATGCACATGAGATTTATACCATGGCCCATGATTAAGAACAAAGACTTATTTTTGAGATTTGTGCCACTCGGAACACCATCTAAATCATATGATGTAAAGATCTTTGAAGCCAAAAATTGGCACAAAGAGATTTTTATGAAGAGATTTGACCGAGTCAATTATTGAATCACATGATGATTTTTGACTATTGGGAATAAAAGGATAGAGATTGTGTTTAATGCCAATCTTTCGGCTTCAAGGATCTTCTCATAATGGTCTTCAAATTAGACGGTTTAGATTGCATTAGACATGATACAGATCCTAAAACTAAGTCTTACTTTTTCTACATATATCAAATACAAATCTTGCGTGCAAGTTTGTTTTATCTTTTTTTTTTTATTTTTTTTTTTAACAATCCAAATAAAAAATTGGAACTAAAACAATCAACCAAACTAAACAAGTCTTTAATAGCCAAACACTAAGTCCTCATATAAGGAAAACCCAACTTATCAAGACGAATGACACCTCTCAAAGATCGTGACATATTTTAATATCCTTCGTAAGTCAAATTTTGACCCAACTCACCTTGCAGTGCTAATTGTAGATTCATATCTGATATATATATCGATCGATATAACCTGATAGGGACCAATATAATAAAATCGAGGACATATATAGTAATGGATGGGGCCTATATATATATATATATATATATATATATATATATATCGGCCAAATATGTACATGATAGAGCCTATATTTAGAACCATGTGCATGACTTATCAGTTGCGAAACTCAGAATGATGAAATGCCTAAAAGGCGGGGCATGGTAGGTTTTGAAGCGCCTTAGTAGGAAGCAAATCACACTTTAATGGTGTAAGAACGTAAGTCAAGTTTAATGGTGTGAGATTCATTTAAACACGATATGGGTGTTTAAATGTTTTACCATCTAATTTAATGGTGTCAGATTCATTTAGACCATGGTTACGTAACTACTAGGTTACCAACATAGAAGTTTTGGTGTTTTCTTCCTTGGCAAAGAGTGCAATGGGCAAGATTCAAACCGTCTTTTTTGGAAATGTCATACATCCACCCAACAGTTCATTAATGCAACCTGTGTACAATTTACTTATTTATTAATGTTGTAATTCTATAATCCCAATACTAATAAATTTAAAATCTATCAAAATGTTTTTATAGTTTTTATTAAAAGCTCATCATACCCATAGCAAACCGGGTGCACTCGGATGTAGCAAGTTACAAATTATAAACCCAAATTCAAACAGAGCGAATCAACAAATCAAGTAACATTGATTTAGACAGGTGTTATATAAGAGTTCAATTAAAATACCAAGCAAAAAGCATAATTTAGGCAGTTTTTACTATATTAATTTATTTATTTTTCATATTTTTATTTGGAGACATTTGATTTATTGATATACTTTGTGGAACAGTTTATCTAACAGACCACAGGAATACAAGTCAGGCCAGCCGCTCGCATCGCCACATAAGCAATCCATTGTTAGTCTGCTGTTTGAGGTCCATTCATTATAATTTTTCATAGATTCTATTCACATGATGGGTGATGACCTTTAACAAATCAGAACTAGTGGGTCAGCCGAGAGAGTGGCATCATTTGCAAGGTCTTTGTATTCGTGGCCAAAGATGGTTACTGAGAAATCATGAGCAATGGCAAAGATATCAGAGACCACGAGTAGGAGAATGGGTGTGCCGGCACAATCAGACCGCATACATATACTCCATATGATCAATTGGATCGAGTGAAAACTCTTGAGAAGATTACACAATACCTGTACATCAAGGAATATTTTTCAATACAATTGCTAGTTTCAATAGGACCCTCGAAATTAGGTCAACGGTGAGGTCCAACCACGTTGAGATTTCGAGTTCAACAACATATCCAGCCCTTGAATATGGGAGAATCTTGACTTTCATGGTTTTCACTTTGTATAAGATGCCGTGCGGTCAAGATTCTCCCAGTTTCAAGGGCTGGGAATTCTGGTTGAACTCGAAATCCAGTTCAACCTGGTTTAACCTAACCAGTGCCCCTCAAAATTATTGTATTTTATAGGTAATTAATAAGGAGTGAATCAATTGTCAATTTGTGAAACTTTGGGGATAACAGTTTTTGCATTTTATAGTCAAATATTTGAAAAATAAAATTATACAACATTGATCAAAAAAATAAATAAATAATCCTTCCCATAAGGACTCTTATAAAAAATAAAAAAAAAACTCATGGGAAGAATTAAAAAAGAAGTTAGTCTATAATGAGTGTCCACCCACAGTCCACACATGTGTGGCTATGAGACGTGCACCGACTTCTAATGCATGAAAGTTTGTGAATGTCACGCACTCCATTGTTAGATTCTTCGTGAAGTGCCACAAACGTACACTAATCTAATCTTATCGTCTTCCCCGTCCATCCCTGTCGATGTTACAATTTTACCATTTTTAAACTACATTTTATGAAATGACACTATCGGGGCGTAAATTTTGTAACCGACATCTCATTTACCGAGCATGATATTGGTTTGGCTATAGACTGATGGGTCGTTGTCCTACTCTTTACAAAATATCCAGGCGTCGAAGGAGATGGAAGGGCGACAGAATCGCTACTTAGCATGCGAACAACTGAGGACATGGTGGGTCTGAGATCTAAATCTTCTTGAACACATAATAATCCGATGTGGATGCATCTCGTTACTTCCATTTGTGGGCATTGGTCAATCACGGCTGGATCAATTAACTCTAATGTCCTTCCTTCTATCCACTGTTTCCATGCCTGTGATTCAATGATATAGGAAAGAGAGTTGGGATTTAATCTTACGATGGAGTAATTTAGAAAATTGATGAAAAGCATTATACTTACATAGCTCGGAAGGTCGCTGTCACGGTTTGAATGATAGATATTACTATTCTTTTGACCGGAGACGATCTCGAGCAGCAAAACTCCGAAGCTGTATACATCCGACTTTACTGAAAATTGCCCGTGCATCGCATACTCTGGGGACATGTATCCACTATAGGGGTCATCAATAAAAAGGTACCCTTAGTTTTAATGAGAAAAGGAGAATTTGCATTTCTATCATAAATAAGAAATGTAGTTATGTAGCTTCTCTAACCTCGAACTTTGATTTATAAAACCCAACAAGGTTTATTACCTAATTTAAATAACTCAATATTTTTTTTGAGAAGGTTAGAAAATAATTAAGAGGGAAGGGGAAACAAAACCGAGAGGGGAGAGTACGAGAAACACCACCGAGCCACACCTGTGGAAGAGGGAGCTTCGGCAATGCCATCAGCCCCAGATAGAGGAAGGAGGGCCCAACAAGGAATAAAACAGAAAAACTGCCCCACGACGCCTAAGGGCTTCCGAGATGTCCACCCAAAAAGGAAGCCAAGAGTGCAGACAAGGAGAAATAAAATGAGAGAGCATGCAAGTTTACATTACTTACTATGTCCCAACAATCCTATTTGTACGTCCTTGATTTTGGTCCATTTTGAAGAGCCTTGCCATGCCAAAATCAGATATTTTAGGGGTCATCTCATCACCTAACAATATATTGCCTGCTTTGAGATCCCGATGTACAATTCGAAGGCGAGAATCTTCGTGAAGATAAAGAAGCCCTCGTGCAATACCTCCAATGATCTTGTATCGAGTGTCCCATGTCAGTGTGGTCTGCTTGGCCTGATCTACACACATTCATTCATATAGTTCATGTCAGGATTTTCGTAGTTTCACATGTAAATAGCATCTGATTCTCTGAAACCAATTTTGTCATATGTTTATAAATATAGAGTAAATGAGAGGTGTCAAACCGAATAAAAATTTGTCGAGGCTAGTGTTCGGGATGTATTCGTAGATGAGTATCTTTTCTTCTCCTTCCAAGCAGTAACCCAAGAGCCTAACAAGATTCCTATGTTGAAGCTTAGCAACTAATTCTACTTCATTCTTAAACTCTTCGGCTCCTTGTTCTGAGTTCTTAGAGAGCCTCTTAACTGCTATTTCTTGTCCATTATAAAGGGTTCCCTGCAAATATGTAGATTGTAAATGAAAATTTTCTTTCCTTTTTTTATAAATGAGAAATTCATTTAAAAAAAGGAAGAAGAATTATAAGCAAGGAGCCTGTAATCCTCACCCGAAAGTACATGCAGCATGGCCCTATTTGGCAATCCTTTTCCCAAAAATACTTTTTCAAGAGAAAGATGTTGAGTGAAAAGCAGATTTCACCCAAGTGCCTGACCATTTCTAGCTGAAAATGGTGTTATATTGAGAAGCTGCCCTCCTGCTACTTCTCTCAGCACCATTTTCAGCAAGTGATAGATCTTTTTGAGAAGCAGCATGTAACACAGCTCTTTCACCCTGTTGGAAACCTCTTTCCTAGAAGCACTTTTGTTTGGGTGAGAAGCATTGTCCAACTAGCTGAAAATGGAGAAGCAGCCTGGGGCTGCTTTTCCAAATACATATCATTTTCAGCTAGAGGTGGCCATGTCCTCGGGTGGAAAGTGCTTCTTACCCAATATTTTATCATGAAAAGTGCTTTTGGGAATCAATATTTTACCATGTAACAGTGAACTTAACTTTTTCCACTATGATAGTTAGATACCTTGTAGACAGGCCCAAATCCACCTTCACCAAGCTTATTTGCAGTGCAAAAATTGCCAGTTGCAGCTGCTATTTTACCAAATTCAAGATGCAAAGACCCGACAATACTCATCTCAACATAATCTGCACAAAGTAAACAATTATTAGAAATTGAATCAATAAATTGTAAGCATGGAGATATGATAATGTCTAGATATATAAACAAAAAAATGGCCATATAGACCACTACAGATACCTTTATGGGCTAGTGGTTTAAGCCTAGAGCACCCTGCCAGGCTTGAAATATTTAGCCACATGCTAATGTTGATCTTTGGTGAACAAATGAAACTAAAAAGGAAATTGTTTTCCTAAACAATTGCTACATTAACACAAGATTTATGTGGTTCACCATACTTGGGCTACAATGTTGAAGATTCGTTGTAGCACAAAAAACATGGAAAATAGTGAAAAATGATTTATTAATCTTATATTTTCCCACGGGTTCTTAGATTGTAGGAATCTACAGGATTCTTTTATTTTCCATCATTTTCCATTGTTCGAATAGTCATATTGATAGTTTAGAAAAATTAGAGAAATCTATTGCAGAGTGCCTGACTTAACGAGATGTTTAATCCCATTTTCCAAGCAGCCAACAAATAAAAATTCCAAAGGGTGCCCTTGCACTCTAAATAGTGAAAAATGGATGATTATTTTACCGATGCCTAAGTTGCATTAAACAGTGGAAAATGATGGATTACTAAATCCGACCCTTCGGATTCTGTCATTTTCCCCATATACAAACACACTTAGGAGAATAAAAAACAAATTATATACTTTTTTATTAAAAGTAGAACTAACCATAGCTGTCAAATTTAACCTAAAACAGAAGTTCTAGAATTACCATGAGATTACCATACCTTTGGCAATAGAGGGATAGGCAGAACTGCCAATTCCCCAACAGTGACATGATGAGGCACCACGCACCCATTTACCATCTTTATGCTTGGGCTGAATATGAAGTGATTTAAAATATGAATGTTACTCCCAAGCTGTTTTTTTTGTTATTTCCACACCACTTAAGAAAGCAAAGCAAGTTAACTCTGCTTTGATTTGGATGATGGAGATCATTTTTTGTCCCAATCTTCTACACAACAAATCATGAGATCATGGGCCAACCATGGTCATATGTTGATTCCATATGGCACACACCTCAAAAAGTGAGCGTGATCACTGCGTACCGTCAGACATGGTTCACATTCACTTTTTGGGATGTTTGCCACGTAGAATCAACATCTGACTATTTGATGGTCGGTCAACAATCTCAAGATCTATTGCATGGAAGATTCGGACAAAAAATAATCCCATCATCCAATTCAAAGCAGTCAACGATTTTTTCTTTTTTTAAGAAGTGTGACAGTAACAGAAAAGGGATTGGCATGGTGACCAGGGAAGGCCTCAAGAAGCAGAGGTTCAGAGTTGTAATTCCATCCCTTGTTGGCCACTCACAAAATTTATCTCCGTTGACTGGTACATGTGATGTGCTGGTGTTGCAGGTACTCAGGGACTTAGTTGGGTGCTCTAAGAGGGCAGATACCCCATCATAAAAAATGTATACAATATTGTAGACATACTTACCAATAGATGTTTTCCTTGCCTTCCTCCTTCCCAAGCAAATCCATACAAAAGAGATGAGTGCAACTGCAATTACTGTTGGAACAACGATAGCAACAATAGTTCGAGCTGAATTTTGGTTGCTTCCTGTATGAACAAGAACATGTTTACTTTTCGAACCATGGTTCAAGCTGTGTTGAGCTTGCTTCCATAGAAAATGTGAAGAAAAAAACATTAAGGTAGCTGATTTTGCAACCAAAGATTCTTGCGATGCAATGATAGTTCCACCACAGATGATGAAGGTTGTTTTTCGTCTCAATATTTAACATATCAGAGCTTGTTATTATGGCCAAGATATCAAACGACCAAATGTTGATTCCATGTGGCACACAAGCCCAAAGTGATCATGATCATAGAATATCATGGTGCATTGTGATCACAGATTTGTACCATCGGATATTTGGGTCATCATCTCAAAATCTAATGTGTGAAAGATTAGAACAAAAAACAGCCTCTCTCATCATCAATCAAAGCACTGATCAACAGTGGAGCCATCCATTGGGATAAAGGCTATAATAATGATGAAGATGAAAAATCTTTGATTGCAAAACCTGCTACCCTAAATTTAAGTATGTTAGGAATAAATAAAGATGAAATAATGTGGATAACAAAGCGCAATCGGCCAGGTCATAACTTAATGCCTATAATTTTTCGGACAGTTACGGAGCAGCACCATATAGATGTGATAGTTGTGGAGCGGCACCAGCGAGAGTTTCAAGTACGACGCTAACAAGAGTGCTGAGGACAAACCACATAAACCAAACTCACACCATTTCCATTCCGGGTAGAAGTGCCATGAAAAAATGTTGGGGCTAAAATTTGCTTTTGCCCTAAATTTTTTTTTTTGGAAAACAAGTTGTTAAAGAGGGCTTAAATTTCCATCCATGGGAGATTGTTTAGAAGGGTACCATTATTTGCACCCATAAGAATGTCAAAAGATAATACCACCATTTACTACTTTGAATCAGGAGAATATTTTTCATCCAAATCTTCCACAAAATGGATCTTGGGATCATGGGTGCACCATCGGACAATTAATTTTTTGTTTCACATTTCACACTTAATATTGGGCATGTTAATGGGTCGAGTCAACCATGGGTCAAAATACCGGGTATTGGATACGTATCGTCCGAGTTCAAAACCGATACGTATCGGACGATACGTATCGGAATAGTAAAATACCGGACGATACATTGAATGTATCATCCGGGTATATGCATACAAAATGGCGATACGGTACATTGAATGTATCGTATCGTCCCAGTCCAAAACCGATACGTATCGTCCGATATGTATCGGTATCGGACGAAATTTTGACCCATGGAGTCAACCCAAACTCCGATCTGCTCCACCCTAGTTTTTCACTGGGTCAGGTACATAAACTCAACCCATCTAGTCGGGACGGGCATAAGGCATCCAACCCGACATTTAGTTAGGTCAAATAAATTAAAAGATTAATCGAGTCAACCGTGCTAACTCACCACACCATACATACATATATGTGGCACCCAAAATATGCTTTGAGTGCCACATGGACCTCCATGTGAATGTTGGAGTACGGTAAGGATACTCCACCTAAAGTACCTTCACTTATCCCTATATATATATATATATATATATATATATATATATATATATATATATATATATATATATATATATACCCACACTCATCCAACCCGACGTTGAGTTAGGTCAGATAAATTAAAAGATTAGATCGAGTCAACCGTCCTGACTCACCACACCATACATGCATATATGTGGCACCCAAAATATGCTTTGAGTGCCACATGGACCTCCATGTGAATGTTGGAGTACGGTGAGGATACTCTACCTAAAGTATCTTCACCGATCCCTATATATATATATATATATATATATATATATATATATATATATATATATATATATATATAGGTTTTAATGGGGTTGGATTTCGATTCGAGTTGGGGCTTCAAAAAGCATAATTTTTTTCTGAAAATATTACAAAATACTAAAAATAGTACTTTATCGAAAAAATTCGTGAACTTTTCGGATTTATAAAAAACACATGAATTTTGACAAATATTCACAAAAAATGCATGTTTAATAGGCAGAATCTCAAATCCCCAATTTTTTTCAAAGAATCAGAGAATTTGGTGATTGTGGTCCATACTACTACTGACCACGAATAGAATCCAAGGCAGGAGACAAGATTTTCCTGAAGATTTGATGTCACTAGAGGTCATTAGAGTCACATTAACCAACTACCGATCCGGCCATCATTCGGTGGGATGCCAATTCGATTCAATTCGGATAAATACGGGAAAGATTCATTAAAAAAAAATTCGAGATTACATAATCCACATGTATATTCTGCATGCTTTAACAATTTACAATTATATATTCTCCATATCCAATACATATCAGCCAATATGTATTTTTATGGGAGCCATCTGATATGCCTATACATATGGGACTTTAAGTCCCTTCATGTATTGATAAAAATTAAGAAAAATTCTTCAAATTTGAAAACACTTCAGAAGAACTAGAGGGGAAAAAACTTAATTAGCTACATACCTCTGCCAATTGGAGTAGTTGATGTGGGAGGAGCAGGAGAAGTTGCAGCTGTAGTGTTGAAGAAAGGATAATTCTCAAACCTAAAATAGCAGTTGAATGCAATAATTCTTCCCCCTAGCCTTCCAGAAATTGGGGATGATGGTATCTCATTAATACCAACTTCTAGGCATCTTCTGCAATCAGATTGTGAGATATCTCTAGTACACTGCACATGCCCATATATTGTTTCACTCCCACGGCTGCTGCTGCTATAGTTAGCTTCTCCCGCCGCAGATAATCGCGAAGAGGTCGCCGCTACCGCAGATATGTTATGCAACAAATCTAACAAAAATCCATTAAACCTTTCTGGGTCTGAAACGTTGGATGTATTTGAAAGATATAGGTATGGAGACGTCTCTAACGTCGAGAAGAAAGTCTGGTTCGAGTAGCGTAGGATGCAGGTGTCGTACCCAATATAGGCGGTTATACTTAAAGGGCATAGCTCTACGACACCTTGACTCGCTATTTGGACGCAGTTTCGGCAGGCCTCATGACTCATGTCTCCGCGACAGAGGGCGTAGCCATAGACTCGGTCCGGGGAAGCTCCTACTGCATCCTGATTGTAATCCAGGGTAGAAGAGGACAGAGTTTCGAGTAGCTGATTGAGGCTGCTTTCGTAACTGCTATTTGCACTGAAATTTCCTTCAGTTCCACAGTTTTGATAGAGGGGCTGAGCATCACAGGGGGAATTGATTAGTAAAAGTAGGGATGAAACCAGGATCAATTGAAAGGTTTTCGGGATGATAAAAAACGACGACATCACTATATTTTTTGTTCGATCGGTAATGAAAACTAAATTAAAATTAGATTAAAAGGTACAGAGAATAAAAATAGTAGCGAAGTTTCTACCCCATATATGTAGCATCAATGGTATCAAAAATCGCATACCGATACGATATCGGTTTTCGGTCAAACTGATACGGATACGGTATGGCAGAACCGAAGTGTCAAAGGAAGGCGTGCTTGCCTTTTAACGCTATTCGCCCACAGCAACTGCGTCGAAAGAAGGTGTGCTTTTGCTGCTATTCTATATATTATTTTTTTGGAGGTGTGCTGTTAATGCCGACTGTTGCTTTTGAAGTGACATGTGTTAGAATAGTCTCACATCGATTGGCTTGGAGGTGGCTATTAATAACTTGGGCAAACTCACCTTAGAGGTCTTAAGCTATAAATAATTTGGGCAAATCTCACCTTCCAAAATGACAGCCATAATAATTAGAAACTCACAAAGACGACACTGGGAGACGTCTCTATTAGCTTATCGCTAGAATAAGCACGAATTTTGGGTAGCGTGCGGAGAAGATGGTATTGACTTCTCATTGCAGCCGACTCAGCCCATAAAAAGTAAAAATTACCACCTTTATTAGTTATTTTATCATTTTTAAAATTTAAAATAAGGGAGTCATAACTTGCGCTGGCTTTTTAATTCTACCGAATTAAGTGGAATTTATACTTACACATACTTTTGTGATTGTGATTAAAATTTTAAAAAATTATATCGTAATTTTATTTTTCAGTCCGTTCTCTCTCTAGACCGTACTTTTCCCTTCTCTCATACTTGTTACGGTGCTGGCCGTCGGGGTCAAAGCCTGAGGACTTGAAGGTGCTCATTTCGCACTAATTTATCAGTTCCGTGTTTGATAACACTAGATTCTCTCCACTGTTGTTGTTGCTCCCATTAGAAGTAGAGAAGGACTTTATTATTTAAAATTTGATTTGATGAGCTTGGTCAGGCCATTGTATTGGAGATGAAAAGAAGAATTTGGTTGAACTCTCTAGAAAAGATTTTATAAGAGATTTAGTCATTGAAGAAGAAGTCACTTTTCAATTTTGATTTGTTTTTTTTTACGAAAGGAAGAGCTAATATATTAATGGGAATAGACCCAATTTCCCATCAATTTTCTAACAGTAAAATTGCTTTCTTCTAGGACCATTAGCGGACTGGATTGGCCCGAACTCGACCCAAAAATAGAAGGCTTTCGAGTGTTTAAGCCTAACCCGGATCCAACCCAGGTTAAGCATGATCTGGCCCCAGAATAAAAAATTCGGGTTTTGTTTCGGTTTCAGGACCTAGCCGAAACCGAAATTTGAATCGAAATTTCGGCCGAAAGCTTCATAGGGACCGAAAATTTAATAACCCTAAAATTCTGAACTAGAACCCGACTGCTTCGATATGCGTATTTGACACAAAAATCGAGATAGATTTAAAATTTTGAAATAAATATTAATAGGAATAATATTAATCCATATGTAGGTGAAGTGACTTCTCGCTTAAGTCCGAGTCTTGTAGGACATTGATGTGGCGTAGTACGCCGTAGAAGTTGTGTAGGCGCTCCACACCGAAGCTTGGTTAAGGGAAAACAAAAATATTAAAGATATTTCTATTTCTTAGGTTATAAGAGATGGATGAGGGTTAGAATACCTATCTTCATCTCCTTCTTGTTTATCTGGAAATCCCTAGCTAGGTTATGGTTTGGTTGGTTGCTTTGAGAAATCACAGTTAGAAGAAATATTGGAACGAGATTGCTCGATTCGAAAGCATGGAATCGACGTCGGTACGTCGTATTTACTCTGCAAGGTGGTGTGCTGTCACTACGTGTTAAAGCGGAGCCACAAATTTGTCGTTCTGAATCGTGAGGACTACAAATCCCAAATTTCTGAATCCGAAACCCTTTTCGGATCGCTTTGTCGAGATCTCGAAAGGGCCATCAAATAGGTGAGTTCTGAAATTAATATAATTAAGATTTGAACACCATAAATGTATAAAAAGGGTTAGGTATAAGTGTGGACTAGGATCATTAAGGATCAGGGTTTAAATTGGTCAAAACAAGTGACCGCCATTAATGACAGAGAACTGTCATCATTGTTTGATCAAGACAGTGAATTGATCGATCAATCTTTGGATTGATCGATCAAGGTTAGGAATTGATCGATCAATTCGTATAAAGAGTAAATGGGAACAGTGGAGCATATTTCTAGAAGTTCAATGCCCGATGGGAATTGATCGATCAAATGGGTGTTTGATCAATCAATTATGAAGATTGATCGATCAAATTGAGTATTGATCGATCAATATGGGGTGTTGATCAATCATAATGAGGTGATCGGTCAAGGACGAAAATGATCGATCAATAAGAAAATTGATCAATTAATGGCGAAGATTGATCGATCAATTTGGACATTGATCGATCAATCTATATAAGAATAATATGAGAACAGGAGGAAAATTTGAAAAAAATTGAGGATTGATCGATCAATGGAAGATTTATTGATCAAATTTAGGGATTGATCGATCAATAAGGAAGATTGATCGATTAAATTTCATGTGTGATTTATGGATTGAAGGCAGGCATTGATCGATCAAATGAGGCTTTGATCGATCAAGGTTGTGGATTGATCGATCAAACAATGGTGTTGATCGATCAAATCTCCATTAACACTTGTGTGTAAATTGAATGATTGATCGATCAATGATGGCATTGATCGATCAAGGTGATGGATTGATCGATCAAGTAAGGACATTGATCGATCAATCACCCCTATTTTCTGTTTGTTTTGGTTATGTGAATTAGACACTACTGGACATTGTGCCAGTTGATATTTTGACATCTCTGATACTTAGTATACTATATTTATGGTCTAGGATCAGACCATGACGCTTTGAAAAGCTTTGGATTTGCTTAGAAAGAGGTCTGACCTGAGGTAGAGGAAATCCAACCTAAAAGTGTATCTAAATATGATTTCATGATTTCTTCACATCTATATCTGAGTTCTGTTTTTAAAAGCATGTTTGCATATCAATAACCATTTGTAATCTCTGTTTATGCACTCTGATTTCTGTATTCTGATATATATTTCTGATTTCTGAAATCTGATTTTGAGGTCATATGTGTGTATGTGATTTTAAATATTTAATCCAGATGATCCCCACCGACTCGGCGGTATATCCGTGCGCTGGCACATTCGTGCATCTGCTTTCATAATTCCTCAGCACAATTGCGCTCCATAGATGAGCCATTGTTACATCCTAAAATTGTTCATCTGAATGATGATTGGTTGGGGTTTCCTATCGGCATACACCTGATTACCACGTGCTATATTGTCACGGGATTTTCTTAAGTTAGAAATATTCACAATTTAAGTCATAAATGATATATATGCATAATATCTATTCTTGTTTGAAAACTCAGTACATGTCATCTGATTTATCCTATCTGCATATTCTAATTTGATTTCCTGCTTTGAAATACTATCTGCAAATCATGTCTTGTATGTTCAATACAATTTTAGCTGAGATTCTTCTATTGAGCTTAGACATAGCTCACCATGTTTTCTATAACAATTATAGGTTCTGAAGTTAGAGCTCCTGGAACTAAGAGCGATCCTGATTACCAGCCTGATCCAGAGGCTAAGGCCGAAGAGGAGGACACCGATACCCCAGCGGACTAGTTTTATTAGCTGTCTGGGTATTAGTTAGTACTTTTTGGGACTTTGTACTGAATTCTGAATTATCGTGTGCCTGGTGGCCACCGTCTGTAATTATTATTATAAATATTTATTTATTTGTACTATTATACATTCTGTAGGAACCACTATTAGGAATCATTATTTTGGGTGATGGATGTCCATCACCAGTGATTCTTCTTGGTTCCTTTTTGGGAGTGTATATTATTTTATCTTTATATAGATGCTTTGTTATTATTATTATTTTTTATTTTACAAGCCTTATATGATGACTCGATCTGTCACTACTGGATAGTGTCTGCTCTGATCTGATTTCCGCTAGACGAGCAGACACTCCGTGATTTGTCTTGGGGATCATCCAGAGCATGGTCCTGATGGCACGGATTTTTGGGCGCAAAAATCCGGGCTGTCATAGAAAATATGATTTTTGTTTCGATGGGGATCGAAACCGAAACATTTCAGCCCGACTGAAATTTTGAACCATGATTTGGCTTGGGATAAATTGGGTCGGGCTTGGACAAAATACCCCAACATCGGGCCTGAATCCAGCCTGATTTATACATATAAATTTAGTATAGAGAAATGGAAAATCTTCATTTGAATGGACTACGATGGCACATGGCACGTGATCGTGACTTACACCCGTCCTCTTAAGGTTCACCCAGTCCCATAGGGTTTTAGAAATTTTATTTTCGACCCATTTTGCCCTTCAAATCTGGGGTAAAAGCTTGCCATTCGTCTGAATCAGTGCATTGAAATTTTATACATTTGACCAAGTTTTGAACGGTTGATAGGTATTTATTTGATTATTTTTGTATTTTTAAGATGGACTAATTGGCTTTGGCAAGTTGCCGTGGCACCTGATCCTTGCGTTAAATGCCACACAACGCCAAATTGGAACAGAGGTGCATTGCTTAGATCACCTTTGAATTTTTATTTTTATTTTGAAAACTCATCTTCAACATCTATATTTTTTATAGTAAAATTTTGACCATTGAAATTAGTCGAAGTTTGACTTGTGCTTTAAGTTTTTCTTTTGAATTTTTTTTTTTAAAAATTGATCTAAATAATACACCCATGCTCCACGTGGCACCCAAAATGTGTTTTGAGTGCCACGTGGAGCTCCACGTGTATCTTGGAGGACAGTCACTGCCCTCCATTGGAGGACCTAATCGGCTCCATATTATTATAAGTTTTAGTTAAAAGGCATTTTATTAAATGCCCTGATATTAACCGTTGCTCAATATATAGAATAACGAGCCCAATCTTCCATAAAAAAAAATAAAAAAAAAGTCCAATCTACAGAATTAAAAGAATCTCATCTATGAAACAATTAGAACTTCTATAAGCTATGAGCTAGGTACATCTTAGTCCTATTCTACTAGTCCATTCTCAGCCACTATACAACACTACATTTTAAAAATGAAAACTATTACATAAAATTTACGCTAATCGGGCCTAAAGCTTACCCATATGAAAAAGAGAAACTTAAGACCTAGACTTCTCTTTCTTCTCCTTGAAAAGAGCTATGAGTGAAAGTCTAGAGTAGAAATTCTCCTACATTTTCTCGAGCACACTCGCTTTGGCAATTCTCCCACTTCTGCTTCCTGCTGTGTTTTTTCAGCTTGCTCCCAACTTTCATACCACAAGTTTTCTTGCCATAAAAACAAAGTCAATACTTTTCTCCAGCTCTGGACATCATAGTACTTCATTTAGTGTAAATGTATTATGGCGTCGAGAGAACCATTGAGATTACCCAAGAATTTTGCTATTTTGAAGTCTTCAAAGTATTAAAAAAAAGGTAGATGATACATAGTTGAGTGCCCAAACATAAAAAGACAAAACCATGAAGAAGTTGACTTCATTCCAAGACTTCCCCTGAGCCAAACGTGGATAAACAGCTGCCTTTGGATTTGCAAAAGATATTTTGTTTGAAACTGCCACTAGCTTCAACTACAAATCACAAATATGCACTCAGTCTACATGAGTATGTCGTCCACATTACTTGATAAGCACATTGATTAAGACAAACAAAATCCTAACTATATATACATCAAAACTGGAAATTATTCATACACTTTATGCGAAAATTTTATTTATTATTATTCTTAAACGAAATTAATGGAAAAGGGGAAAAGATATTTTGTTTGAAACTGACACTAGCTTCAACTACAAATCACAAATATACACTCAGTCTATATAAGTATGCAGTCCACATTATTTGATAAGCACATTGATTAAGACAAACAAAATCTAAACTATACATCATCAAAATTGGAAATTATTCATACACTTTCTGCGAAACTTTTATTATTATTCTTAAACAAAATTAATGGAAAAGGGGAAAAAATTGACAGATTCAGTTTACAATAAAAATTGGCTAATCAGAATGAACATACATTTGGCAAACCACCTGGAAATAGTGCAAAGGAAAAGTCAACACGCTGGTTAATCAATTGAAATTTCAAAATTCCTCAACTTGTCTTGGTGTAATTTGGGTTGGAGTAATTCGCATATTGATACTGAAAATATAGATACCAAAACTGAATGTAGAAGTAGAGAAGCTAGCTAATAACTAAAGAAGAGATATACCCATTGAGATTTATTAGAGAGAGAGAGAGAATGAGAGGAAAAAGGCTTAGTGAGTTAGACGGTCTCACTAGCATTAATATTAAGTGACATAAGGAGAGGAGATATATACCCACCAATATTATTGGATGCACCCCATATACTAATACTACTAACATTACTAATACTTCCCCTCAAGCTGGAGCATGCATATTGACCATGTCTAGCTTGACAACAACATCACTAAGTGTGGTAGGCCCAACGGCCTTAGTCAAAATATATGCAAGTTACTGAAAGGATGTAACATCAATCAAAACAAGAGTCTTGTCCCATACTTTCTCGCGAACAAAATGAATGCCAATCTCAATGTGTTTGGTCCTCTCGTAAAGAACAGAATCATATACAATCTTCTCTGCTGCCTCATTGTCACAGTGGAGAGAAACTGAGTCTAAAATAGGATAACCAAGCTCAGATAAAAGGGAGTGCATCTACAAGACTTCATAGGTACCATGTGTTATGGCCCGGTACTCGGCTTCTACACTGGATTTAGACACCATCGCTTGCTTCTTACTCTTTCAGCCAACCAGGTTGCCTCCCAAGAAAACATAATAACCAAATGTAGATCGACGATCAGTAACAAATCCAGCCTAATCGGCATCAGTGTAAGCTGAAATACTCATAGGACCACAAGCACGACATACCAATCAAAACCCCGAATTTGACTTGATATACATAAGAATGCGATGGACAACAGTAAGGTGGACAATGCGAGGAGCATGCATAAACTGGCTCACAAGACTGACAGCAAGCGTGATATCAGGTCCAATGAGAGTGAGATAAATCAATTTGCCCACCAATCTCTTATACTCATGCGGATGCGAAAGTAAATCTTCATCCTTCTCATGTATTGAAAGCTTCTGATCCATAGGTGAGGTTACCGGTTTACAACCAAGCATACCATTATCACGCAACAAGTCTATAGCATACTTTCTCTGCAAGATAAATATCTCTTTTTGAGATCTAACAATTTTCAAGCCAAGAAAATATTTTAGGTATCTCAAGTCTTTGACTTCAAATATTCTGCCCAATTCACTCTTAGTCCAACTGATAAAGGCATGATCATCACCAGTAAAAATAAATCAGAAGAATAGCACGACCAGAAGAATAGCACGACTAGAAGGACTAGAGTGAATGAAAACTGTATGATCTGAGTGACATTTGTGGAATCCTAAAGCAATAACAATACTGTTAAAGCGATGAAACCATGCCCTGGGTGACTGCTTCAACCCATAAATTGATTTGCGAAGTCGACAGACATTCGTCGTCTCCCCTTGAAGCAGGAAACCGGGAGGGGGATCTATAAAAACTTCCTCAATGAGATCACCATGAAGAAACACAGTTTTAACATCGAGTTGATGAAGAGGCCATCCCTGCATGGCTGAAAGAGCTAGGAGAATACGAACAGAAGTCAACTTGGATACAGGAGCAAAGGTAGTCTCATAATCAATCCCATGGGTTTGGGTAAACCCTTCCACAACGAGCCGAACCTTATATCGAGAAACCGTACCATCCGAATCGTGCTTCACAGTGAAGTCCCATTTACAACCAACAATTTTCTTCTCGGAGATGAACCATGTCCCATGTATGATTAGCCTGTATGGCATCCATCTCCTCATCCATGGCAGCCCGCCAGGAGGGATGATCAAGGGCAGTACGAATAGTCCGAGGGATTGTTTCAAAGTCAATGGTAGAGAGAAAGGCTTGATAAGTTAGAGAGAAATCCTGATAACAAATAAAATTGGCAAGGCGGTAAGGAGTCACCCGATTGCGAACTCCTTTCCTGAGATCTATAGGAAGATTCAGATCATTAGTAAAATATGGGGAAGGTATAGGAGGTGGATCAGAGATACTTACAGGAGTTGGAGTCACCACTGCAAAGGATGAAGGAGGAGACATTGCTAAAGTTGGACCATGCCACCTACGTCGGGCATAAGTAAGCACCCCCTTTGTTGTGGAGGAATAGGAAGATCCTGAAGTGCAGGCAAAGGGAGAGGGGGCAGGGGTAGGAGTATGACGATCATCAGTAAAATAAGGAACATCCTAAAAAAATGTGACATCCATAAAAGTATAAAATCGACGAGTATGAGGATCATAGCAACGATACCCTTTAGAAATAGGAGAGTAGCCAACAAAGAGACATTTGGCAGCTTTGTCATCTATTTTTTGTCGAGTGGGACGAAGGTCCTAAATAAAGCAAGTACATCCAAACACACGAGGGTCAACAAAAAAAAGATGATCTGTGGGTCTAAGAGTATAATATAGAGTATGACCCCCCAACGCCATAGATGGGGTGCAGTTCATAAGGAAGTAGGCAGTAAGTAGTGCCAAAGACCAATAAAGTTTTGGCACGTACATACCTCGAAGTAAGCAACGAGTCAATCCCAAAAGATGCTTGTTCTTACACTCAACAACACCATTTTATTGCGGAGTATAAGGACAGGAAAATTGATGAATAATGTCATGCACTTTCAAGTAATTAGCAAAGGATTGAGACGTATACTCTCCCCCATTATTAGACCTCAGAATTTTCACAGTAGCACCATACTGAGTTTTAACTAAGGCATGAAATTCCTGAAATTTAGAAAAGACTTCACTCTTATATTTCAACAAATACAATCATGTACACCTAATACAGCCATCAATAAAAGTAACATAATACTGAAAATCATCAACAGAGGTAATTGGGGAGGGACCCCACACATCAGAGTGAACAATATGAAATGGAACATAAGATTTATACATATGTGATGAATAAGAATGTCTAACATGCTTCGAGAGTTCACAAACATCACACTTAAACTTTATTGATGTGTAAATATATTTAAAATTGGGAAGTAAAGTGCATAAGGACTGAAACCCGACATGTCCAAGTTTAGCATGCCACAAAGATAAAGTGTCTAGGCTAACGTTAACAGAAAAAGAAAAAATAGAGGAGGTATCAACAGGTTCATTAGCAACAGCAACAGTAGGTATACTAAAGTCAACATGCAGGATGTACAGTCCACCCCTCTCAATGCCTCTACTAACAATCCTCTTCGTAGTAAGCTCCTGAAAAATACAATAATTAGGATAAAAAATAATACAACAATTTATTTTCTTGGCAATGCTACTAACAAAAAGAAGATTAGTGGAGAACTGAGAAACATATAGAACATGAGAAAGAGATAAAGATGGGGATATGAGAATAGGCCCAACTCCTAAAATAGGAGTGCAGGAATCATCCATTATGCGAACCTGAGTAGGAGAAGAAGAGGGAGAATAGAGAGAGTACCCCTGAGACTCACCCGTTATGTGATCAGTGGCCCCTGAGTCAATGACCCAACTAGGAGCAATAGTAGTAGTGGTCGCAGAAAAGCAGATGAATCAGGTGTACCTAATGGCTCAGAAGTAAAAGCAGAAGTCCCTGAGCAATTTGTAGAAGGTGGCTGCAAGGCACGAAACTCATATGATCTAAATAACTTTGTTACTTGGGATCGAAGGGAGCCCAAATCACCAACAAAAGTCTCAGGTGTATCAGTAGCAGCTGTATGAGCAGATGTAGAAGATCTCGACTGATAACCCACTGGATATCCATGAAGACGATAATAGTGATCTCGATCATATCATGTAAGACCACAGTGAGAACATATGAGAGATGAGCGACCTCCGCGACCACCACGTCCCCCTCGACCACGTCTGCCTCCTCGATCGCTCCCCCTACCCCTAGTAGCAAAGGAGTGAGTATCAGATGTAAAGGCTGCATGCTCCTGCGGTGTAAAAGTGATCGGAGTACTGATAGACATAACATGGCGACGCTGCTCCTCAGTAAAGAGTATCCCATAGACAGTGCTCAGCGCAGGAAGAGGTCTAGTGGTGAGAATCTGTGTGCGTGTTTGCTCATATTCAGAACGAAGGCCCCCAAGAAAAGTATAAATCTGGTCGCGTTCATATCACTTAGCTAACTTGACAACAACCTCCTCACCAAACTCAGAAAGAGGCTTATAGTGATTGAGCTCTTCCCACATACTCTGAAGTGAACTATAATACTCTCCCATAGCAGAATATCCCTGCTTAAATTCTGAAATCATCTATTTTAGTTGGTAGATCCGTGTGTCATGGTCAGAAGGTGCAAACGTATCTGCCAGCTTACTCCAGAGCTTGACAGTAGACTCATAAAGCATAAAGGTCCTATAGATTGATGAATCTATAGAGTTCAAGAGCCATCCAATAACAATTGCATTGTCTGCATCCCACTTCTCAGCATCACCAATACTAGTGGTAGGTCTAGGGGTAGTCTCCGTAAAAAAACCCATCTTCATACGACCCTGAACATAAAGGATGATGACTCATTTCCATTCTAAATAATTGCTTGAATTTAGTTTGATTGAGGTGATACTAGTGGGAAGATTTTCGCCACTCATATTTTTGTATCCCTCGGTCATTTTGATTTACAAATAACCCAAAAAGGGAGATTGTAGGAATGATTGGAGAAGACAACAAAAAAAAAATTGGTCACTACAGCCTTTTAACAAACACTTTGTGGGCAGTAGGCAAGTGTGGAAAAAATCTACACACTTGTATATATAAAATTTGCATCACTGTGGAGAAAAAACTCAGAATTGGTCACTACAACCTTTTAACAAACACTTTGTGGGCAGTAAGCAAGTGTGGAAAAAATCTACACACTTGTATATATAAAATCTAGACACAGCTTGAATACCAACAACTTGAATCACACAAAATACCAATTGATCTAGAGGCTTCACATTTATAAAAAAACAATCACATAAAATACCAGCAACGTCTTTGACAAATCCATTGTAAACCCTCAAAATTTATGTACATTAGCTCACAAATATGTGCAGAATTTGTATAAAATCTTAGCAGTACGCACCAAAAGAACTAGAGAATCATAGCAGCAGAAATCTCAGAGAATTTAAGAAATTGAAAACCGTGATCCAAAAAAGGCACAAAATACCTCTGATTTTGAACACTATACACCCGATCTAACCATCGATCAACAGATTATAAATGGTAGGAATGCTCCATAAAAAGAACCTGATCAGCCTGCACAATATGATTATTGTTGTAACTTTAGGAGAGACATAAAGGAGAAGATGATGTTGCAAAGCATATGACGAAACCCTCAGTTAAGACGTGCGAGATCGACCCGCTCTGATACTATGTAGAAGTAGAGAAGCTAGCTAATAACTGAAGAGGAGAAATACCCATTGGGATATATTAGAGACAGAGAGAGAGAGAGAAAGAGAGGAAAAAGCCTTACTAAGTTAGACGGTCTCACTAGCATTAATATTAAGTAACATAAGGAGAGGAGATATATACACACCAATATTTTTAGATACACCCCATATACTAATACTACTAACATTACTAACAGCTAGCTAACATAAATTAAACTCCAATGACTTGATTCTCCAATTGTTAGGACTAGACATGGCATGCCCATTATACACACTTTTATTGGGGTAAAACATATATATGGTGGCCGATTTCTCAAATTGGAACTTTCATCATTGCAGTTTGATGAGCTGCAAATGTACAAATTTCTTAGTATCACATTGTGTCTCTACAAAGTAAAAAAATTTAAATGCAGGAACCAAAAGGCGATCCGTAGGGATTTGGGCCAAAGGGAATTCTAATTTAGCACATAAAGAAGCTAAGAAAATAATCCCACCCCATCTGGTGAATAACTTCTATGAAGGAATGTATTTCAAAGCTAACTAAATTAGAACTGCAAAGTATAATATACTTTATTTGAAGTTTGCTGGAGATAACACTCTAATCCAATCATCTTCGGATGGATTGGGGCATTCAAGCTCCACAGATATCCATTGAGTATCTTCCCCCTGAAAAAAGATCAGCAGACATAGCCAACATAAATACCATTACTCTCCCAATTATTCAACACATTGCAATTACAAATATGGCCTCTTTTATTTTTTCATTTTACGAATGATAAAATTTACTACCTCTATTATAAGAGAAAAGTCATCCTATCCCTAGCGAACCCAATTCACCCAACTCTGGAGAACTGAAGATTCAAACCCGAATTGGAGCCCAGTGAATCAGGTCACATTGGTTATTATTAATAGATAGAGGTCAATTACAAAGTAATGAATACAAAGAGCTAATGAATGGACACTAGGCTCCCTTGTTTTTTGCATTGCAAGTCAATGAATAGAAGTTGGTCTCCCCTGTTTTTGGCATTAAAACTTGCATTTGTTGCTATGAGCACAAACATGAACCAACATCCCATGGGTAAGCATCCAATCCCATTAAGCAATACAACTTCAAGTCAGCCTAGATATAAAATTGGGGGCATGAAGAAATAAAGGGCTAGAATGATGCACATAGATTTGAGAAAAAACAAATAGATAAACCTTATGCCCAACACCAAAGAGTGATATCCATTCTCAAGCATGAAATTTATGAATTGAAAAAAGCAGCGAAAAAGGAATTGACACCAACACCATGAACCACTATCTCAGATCGAAAATGGAGAAGATAAGGAGATGAAACCAAGGCGAAGAGAAACATTGCGTGCCCAAGATATCAAATTGTCACGTCCATCAAATACCTATAGGTTGATATTAAACACAAGCTTAATAATAGCATTAGAAAATACTTCAATAAAATTGATTGTATTGGAAACATTTATTTCCCATAGTTAGAAAACTTACCATATCAGTAACAAATTTATTTCCCACGTCGATTGCAATTGATTTTTGAAATGGCAATAAACAAAACAATAAAGATATCCCTATCAATATCACTCAAATTGAAGAAGCCATTTGCTTTGGAACATTGTTAGTTAATTAGTACTAAGTGTGACTTTTACCTAATAAATCAATCACATAAAGTAAGTTACTGCATAACATTGTGTAGCAGAACCTAATTTTAGAATGCTGGCACTTTCCCCAACCATGGTATGAATAGAGGGAAAGGATCTACTGCTGACACTTCTGGTGTGATTTATTTGATAACAAAAATGTCTTTCTAGATCTCTTTCTTACCAGAGGCTGATGGTTGGATTATGTATGATCCTCTACAGAATCAAGGTTACATTGCCAAATGGAGGAAGAAAGAAGGGGATAAGGTCCGTTATGTACAAATTGGGCATTGTATTTTAACTGTTAGATACAATCTGTTCTCTCCTTGCTGATGGGGTAGGATTTTATTTATTAGTTCTTATACAATTCTCTTTCCCATAACCATTTGGGGTAGGAATTTTATTTATTAGTTCTTATGTACAAATTGGGCATTGTATTGCAATTGTTAGTTACAATCTGTTCTCGCCTTCAGAATTGTGATTCTTTTACAATGGCTACATTTGTTGACTTTTTTCTTTTCTTTTGATGCATTTTTACTGATTATACATTTTTATTTAGGAGAGTTAAATTTTAATAGTACTCTTATTAATAGTATCATTTTTCCTAGATAATAGAAATTAGCACTCTATGCTATAAGATACAGTGATTTCTATATTGTAGAAATCTCATGGGCCTAACTCAACCTCACAAAACCGGCTTGTAAGGTGAGGTTTGCCCAAGATATAAAGAGCCCAAGAAGGGCCTGCCCACAAACGATGTGGGACAATTCCAACACGCCCCCGCATGTGTTGACGAGATTGAGCCAAATCACGTTGACAAGAAATGGGTTACATGGGGAGAAAGAATAGCTTTGATACCATGTAGAAATCTAATGGGCCTAACTCAATGATCGATTTAAAGTGTAACCCTTGCAAGTGCACAAGATCTATTGCAGTATGGCAAGAACAGGGGTGTCGAACCCACAGGGAAATCTGAATTTTTAATTAATTCTTTCAGGGATTTAAAAACATCCCCAAGGAAGTGCCAAGGGGCAGATTCAATTTTCCAAAAATTTATCACTTTTTCTAAATGCAAGAAAAATAAATTAATCTGAACAACTAATTACCGATGAATCTAAGAACAATATATAATTAAGATCAAGAAATATGCTACCCCAGATTTGTACCCCCTTTTTTACCATTAACACCCATAGTTTCATTAGAGCATCATTCACACCATCATTCATTCATGAAAATGATTTGAAATAAAGTATGATCATCAATCCGGCATACCCTATCTAAAAATAATGACTCAGCCTAACATTGCGGTATGAGTCATGTAAGAAGTATAGCGTATCTCATGATGTGTAGATCAAAATAATAAAAACATAATCGCTCTACAGCCTAGATCAGCTTGCAGGTCCAGATCTAGCGATTACGGCCGTTGATTCGCGCAATCAATGGTCATAACAAGCATTCAATATATTTTTAATAATACAAACTTTTAGCAAAAACGATTCCACAATGACAGTAATTAGACTATGGTATTAATCATAAATATGGGTACTTATCTGGGGATCACATCTTCCCCGATCTACTGATTTAGCCGCTCATCTTTGGTGTATAATCTCCTTGTTCATTCAAAGTCATTCCTCTTTTTATTTCTTCCCAAAAGATATTTGTTTACAATGCTCTCTCCTAAATACAATCTATGCTTTAAAAGAAAACAATGCAAATCCTAGGTACACCCACCTGATCAAACCCTAGAAGAAGGAGAGAAGAAGACCTTAAAAAGATGAAAAGAAGTTCCCCAAAGTGAAAAGCCCTAAAATTCCAAAATAATCAAATCTACTTCTAATTCCTCCAAAGAAAAGTCTCAAAAGAACTCAACACCAAGTCCAAAAACAGAGCGTCCTCTATTCAAAGCTTTAGCTTCCTTTTTATAATGGCCGAGCATGCCTAAACCTAATTGCCTCAATCGATTGAGCCAGAAGTCTCAATCGATTGAATTTGAGTTCGAATTTCTTTAGGGCACTTCTGCCTTATGTGTCAATCGATTGATTTTCATGTCTCAATCGATTGATTTTCAGGGTTGAAGTTTATTTCATCTGTCAATCGATTGACAATGATTCCTCAATAGATTGACTCTTCAATGTAAAGTCTCATTTCTTGATGGATATTGATTCTCTTCTCGGATCTCAATGCTTCTTTGGACCTTTTTGTCCATAGCTCTTGCATAGCCTTTAATTTCCTTCTTTTAGGCTTTTGAACGATCTAATGGTCGGAAACACCTGTAAACATCAAAACCTCACAACAACCATCAGATGCTTTCATCGAACAGCTAAATGTAGGATTTAAGGTGTGAAATATAGTCATATTTCAACACCGATCACTCAACCTCACAAAACTGGCTTGTAACGTAAGGTTTGCCCAAGATATAAAGAGCCCAAGAAGGGCCTGCCCACAAACGATGTGGGACAATTCCAACATATATAAGGGTCATCAAATATTATCAATTATTCATTTTTATTTTTATTTTTTATCAATTATCAGCTGATATTCACTGCTCTATCCATTTTGATCTGAAAAAAAACAAAGTAGTAAATGATATGCTTGTTGAAGTTCCTGTTCTATTACAGAGTGTTTTCGGCTACAAATTATTGTCATGAGTGTTTTTTGTACTCTTCATTGTATCTAACTAGACTTCCAGTGCCCTTTAGGTTTCCTTTAATAGTATACAAATTTTTTATGCAACATTCGAAACAGGTTCTTGGCTAAGATACTAGCACCTGAAGGTTCTAAAGATTGGCTCGTGGGCCAACCTATTGCAATAACGGTAAGTTGTTATGTTAGTTACAAATTCTTTCTTTGTCATGGAATTCCTCATGTATCAATTCCATTTATCAATTTTCTTGTGAAACACAACGATACTGGGTAAATATATTTCTGTAGGATTTGTTACATTGGAATTTACTAGCATTTTAGGTGGTTGTATTTTTTTCGTCAAAGCCATAGCTAGTGAAAACATTATTTTACTAAACAGCCTAAGTCCTGTTTTGCAAGGTTGAAGATCTAGATGATCTTAAAAATATCCCAACATCTATATCTAGTGGTTTTGAAGCAAAAGAGAAAACGTCATCTCAAGGGGACATGGTAAATAAAGAGGAGGCAGGATCAATTCCTCCGCAAAGTTGCTCATTACAAAATTTCAATTGGATGCGTCTTCACTGATGGCATCAGGACCTCGTGGCACTCTTCTGAAAGGTGATGTATTAGCAGCAATAAAATCCGGAGTAGGGTCTCCAAGAAATTCAGAATCTTCTCAAGAGAAGGCATCTGCATCAATTCAAAGTTCACAAAATCTTCTCATACATTATCATCGCAGTCAATTTCTCCTTCACATCTTTTGGATGCTCACAAAGAATTTCCAAACATTCAAATCCGCAAGGCAGGTTTCTCTGGAATCCACACTTGCATTTCGACAAGTGCTATTTGGTAGATTATGGAGCACTGTATATCTTTTGTATTTTAATAAGTGTCAATAGAGCATCAAAGCTTCATCAAATCAACCCTTCTCTCGAACAAAACAACAACAAAAAATTAAAATGTATAGGAATCAAGGAACTAACTGTGCCATGCAATTGAAATGGGTGCCATGAGCTAGTGGCTCTGGCAGAGCCACGTTGTTCAATGGGGGTCCCAGGATCTCCCATGGGAAGTTTTTTTTTTTTTAAATCTTTTCAGTTTCATATTTTTAGGGGCAAGATCTTTTAATAAAAATCCTCAAATCTCAAAACTTTTTAAGATATTTTAAAAACTTACTTTTTTATTCACAAATTTTTTAACAAAAATTGATTCCCAAAATTCTCTCTCTCTCTCTCTCTCTCTCTCTCTCTTCTCAAATATTAATCCAATTTTTATTTTTTTCTCTCTCTCCAAATCCCATCCCAAAATTCTCTCTCAGTTCCCTGAGCCCTTTATATGGATAATGATTCCTGATAGACATTCATACACAAAATAGTGTTCAAACTATCTTCTATCATTAAATTAGAAATTTTGATCTCACACCATTGAAGTGTTCTTTACTATTATTACTATCTTATGACTATAAGTGACCCCCCATAAAAAAAATCCTAGCTCCGCCACTGCATGTAGCCCGAATCCCTAAAAATTTCAGAGATCGTGTCAGATCTCGATGGAGCACAAACAAGAGTTTCCTTCTCTTCATCTTTATCGGAATCTGTCGCATAATCATGGCGATCTATGATTTCTCTTCGTCTCCATGCGTATGTAACTCGTGTCTCTTGGTCTCTTCTTGTAATATCCCGAAAAATTGACCATTTGACTTTGACCTCAGGATCCGTGCCCGATTGATCGTAGGTTTGACCAAGTGATGGTCAAACATTGAGTTCATGAAGTGATGAACTGAGGTGATGCAATTGTGACTAGGAGTGTTGAATAGTATTGGTTTTGAGCTACATACACCTATCTCTGGTGTATGTGCTTAACATCGAAACCAAAAGAGAGGATAAAAGGGTTTAATAACCCTAAAATCCTTTTGTTTTGGTTGTTGAAGAGAGAGTTAAGAAAAGAGAGAGAAAGAGGAAGAGATTAATTGTCAAGGAGTTATTGTGGTTGGATTAAGGGAAGATGGAGCATTGATTGTCGGATTCAACGCGTTTGGAGTCATTGAAGCAAAAGCTGGAACCCTAGCCATTTCAACCTAGATCTTGATCAATTTGAGAATTGATTAAGGTAAGTTTAAATTAAAGTGAATGCATGTATTGTAGACAAATTCAATTCAGTCAAGTAGGGTTAAAAAGAGTAGATTAAAGGCTTAGAAAGAAAAGAAATGAGTTTTGGAAGAACAGCCCGAAAGGGGGCTGAATCTGGCCAAATCGATTAATCGAAATTGGGATTCGATTAATCGATTTTGGCCTAGAAGTTGAAAAGTCATGAGTGCCCGATTTCGATTAATCGATTTGGATGTTCGATTAATCGATTTGGAAATCGACTAGGTATTTCCAGTGGTTGGAAAACAAGACCTGGGGAAATCGACTAATCGAGTTGGGAAATCGATTAATCGATTTTGGATTTCGATTAATCGATTTGAGATCGACTAATCGATTTCAGACTTTTGACCACTCGATTTGAGAATCGACTTCATTATGTTAGAGACTTTGATTAATCGATGTGGGATTGATTAATCGAATTTGAATCTCGATTAATCGATTTTGAGAATCGATTAGGGTTTCGATTAATCGATTTTGGGAATCGATTAATCGAATTGTATTTCGATTAATTGATTTTAGGAATCGATTAATCGACTTTGACAGTTTTGCTTGACTTTCTAAGTTTTCTTTGAGATTCATGGAGGGTCTAGGACCTTCTTCATTACATCTTTAGTGTTGTATTGCATGTGTTATGATGTACTATAGGTGGTACGTGTGAAAGCGAGCACAAGGAGCCGCGTGGGACCTTGATGCTTGGACCATCAGGGTTAAAACAAGTTGAGGTAGGGAACGCCTTGAACATGTGCTTTAATTTCAAGAGCATGTATGTAGTGATATAATTATCAGATTTGAAATTGTTTTAACTACGAAAAGCTTTGTAAAAATGGGTGTGTGTGTAACACCAAGAATGTGAAAAAGGCATCGGTGTGATGCAAGTGATTAAGATCAAGCAATCTAATAAGAATGAGACATCCCCAGGGGATGAGAAAGTAATAAAGGCATCAGTGGATGCGAGTATGTATATATCTCAGAGATGTATATATATGATTGAATAATTACTGTTGAGACCTAACTGATATAAGATAGCACACTTACACGGTGAATAACTATATGTAAAGCACATATTATTTTTATTATTTGAGGTTTGATAGGATACCCCACCGACGTGGCGGGATACCCATGACTGACGCGGCAGGATATCCGTGACCGGTACGACGGCCAATCCGTACACCAGTGCGGAGGTTTATCCGTAACAGTAAGCACATCCCAGGGATGTTGAGATGAGTTTTTAACCTCGCCGCCTAGTGAAAAGGGGCTTGGGTCGTATTCTCAGGGAATACTTTATAACAACTGTTTATTTAGACGACGATGAAGGGGATCTCATTGGGGCTCAATGCTATATTTCTCGGGGATTACTTAAGTTGAAGATTTAAGTTTTGCTTTAGGCCTGTTCAGTGTCATTTATGATAAATCAACAGTAAAGTAAGACATGCTAATTACCAGTAAACTTGAATGCAATTCATCAGTTTTTAAATTGTTTTCTAGCAACTGCATAGACACATCATGCTTAGAATATCATGGAATATATGTGAGTCTTAATTTATATGTTCATTATGCTTGTTCCCTATTGAGCTAGGATGTAGCTCACCCTTTAGACTATACGTCGCAGGTCCATTGATAGCAGCTGTCGAGGCTTTGGGAGACGTAGATCCGGGTGATTCGGATTACGTGCCTGGAAACGAGTTGGAGCCTCCACCTGAGGACTTCTTCTAGGAGACTCTGCTGTGTACTTTGACAGAGAGTAGTTTTGAGAGAAGATTTGTACGGTTTGGTATGTCAAGCCTTTATTTTTGATAAACATGCAATTAGATTGGATAATTCTTTTGGCGAACTATATGGGGTGATCTGTTTATCACCGATGGTTCGGGCAAATTCTCTGTTCATGCAGTGACATGAAAGTAGAACTGTCTTTTGAATGTGCCAGTTGGGCATATTAACTATTTCCGCTTTATGAAACTATTAGCTTTAATTGTTTATCTTGCTTGTTATACCAATGTTCCGTGCATAGCTTTGGAGCGTGATTTGGAGAATCGTGCTGATGGCACGGGTTTCGGGGTGTCGAAATCCGGGTTGCCACACTTCTTGGACTCCAAGAGGAACTTTGTATTTGAAAGTGTTGGTTTGAAAACAAAAAAGAATTTAACTTTTATACTAATGTGCAACCATTAGGCAACTTAGGTATTTTGAAAAAAAGAATAATTATTAATACTTGTACTTATCCGATGCAATCACATGGAATTCGTGTGCAATTAATGGCTCATTTTAAAATATTATGATAAATATAACCTATAGACCATATGCACTGGATACGGTGGTGCTTAGTTTTAAAATAGCCTGATACGTATCGGCCTCGGGCAAATCGATCCAAGACCGATACCAATTTTGATCCCTTGGTAGCATCTAATTCCTACCAGTATTCTATCCATTCCATTTGCTTACTCGTTCTTGTTTTAAACGTTTTTCTTGACGAATTTGAATAATAATCATGAGTCAAAATTTTGTTCGATAGCGATACGTATCGGTATCAAACTTGGACGATACAATACATTCAATATACCGTATCGCTATTTTGTATATATATATATATATGCCCAGATGATACATTCAATATATCATCTTGTATTTTACTGTTTCGATAGATATCGATTTTGAACTCGAACGATGTGTATCGGATACCTAAAACTTGGAATCTGTGAGCATGCGTTCGGACACGTGGGACCTATTTGTTGTGGTTGCATTTCCTAGCAAAATCCGAGGAATACTTGGAAACGAAGTGTGGGTGCTGTACACTCCCTCCTCTTATATACGCTACATAAAAACTTCAGTGCTTATCCCTCCGGCGGCTATTAAATCGGAAAAAGAAGCTCTCTCTCAGAGACGATATGTGACGGTGTGCTAGAACACCCCAAGGGTGCGCAGGATAAGGGAAGCGACCCAGTTTGATGGGCAGTACAACTGTGTACGAATTTGAGCTCGAATGGGGTCTCTGTACCTTCAATGGAGGTGGCTCATCTGTTGGTTTCACACATATGTTGGGTAAACAACGTACCCATCGCATGGAAGTAACTTGAGAAGGCTTTGACGGCTAGGATCGCGCCACCCATGCTCATTCTATTTTTTGTTTGATTTTTTTTTTTTTTTTTTGTGTGTGTGAGTTTAGTTTGTTGAATTTTTTTCTTGTGGGTTTGTTGAAATTAGTGTCTTTTTTTTATTGTACTTGTGGGTTGGTTTCTAAATTGTTTTGTCTACTTTGCTTTAAATGTTAAATTCTGTTTTTTTTTGTCATTTGGGTTTGTTGCCATTATTTGAAATCATGGGTTGTTTTGTTTTGTTTTTCATTGCAATGGAAAAAAATACTTAATGTTTTATTTATTTATTCTTTTATGTTTAGTTTTTGATGTTTTCTCTTGTGGGTTTGTTGAGTTATTTGATTTTTATTTTTATTTTTCAACTGCGTAGTTTTGGATTTTTTTTGTGGGCTTGTTTTTGAAATTATGCTTTATTTTTTTCCTTAAATTTTTAATTTTGATGTTGCTTCTGTTTGATGCATTCTTTGATATCACGGGATGTTTTGTTTTTCATTACAATGATGTCTTTTTTGCATCAACAATAACAAAAAAAAATCCCTCTATTTACCTGTAATGACTCCGATTTTCGAAAACGTTTAATGGTTGACGGTTGAGGAAAATGTGACTTTTGTTTGACTAGTTTGACGTTAGTCATAGGTGACGTACATTGGACCCACCCTTTAGTTGTAGGTGTGCACCCAATAACAAGCTTAATTAAATCCAAATACGAGCTTGAGCTTGAGCCCCAACACGAGGCATGTGTGCATGTCGGGACGGAGTTCGAATCCCCTCCTCCCTTGAGGCCACCTTAGGGATTTATATTCTGTGCTGACCTTGCATGTGTTGAATTTAGGGTGCACATGTGCCCCTGGGATTAGGTGGGTGCTCTAAGAGGCTTGGATACCCAGGTTATATATATATATATATATATATATATATATATATATATATATATATATATATATATATATATATATCAAGGTCGCGGGTTCGAGCCCGGCTTACCTATAATTTTTGTTTTGTGGAATTTAGTTATATGTAGAGCATGCCTATTTCCTAATTTATTTTTATTATATACTTAATTTGATTTATATTGATAGCAATACCGTGTGATTTGTATCTTCCTCTTGTAGCCTGGTTGGTGATAGTTATAATGAGTGAGAAAGTATGAACTATTATAAGAAGTTCTCCCATTTCTATTTTTGTTAGGTGCTTACTGCCGTAGTACTTGTGGCTTTGCTTTTCAAAGATTGGTATAACCTTGAAAAATCCAAGCGTGTAAAGGCATTTCGGTGTGGGGAGTTTGATGATTGTATTGAAAGGGCTGAATCTTCCCAGGGTATTCCTATTAAGAAAAGAGAGAAATATGCACGTCGAGAGGATGCTATTTGTCATGCTCTTGGGCTTCAGAAGCAGCAACTTGAGATAAAACAGCAGAAATTAGGCATTGTCTCTAACTGTATGAGCAACAAAATGTTGGGTATTCTGCGCAAGGAGTTGGATAACTTGTCTCCGTTGGAAAATAACTTAGGGACTGATGAGGCAAGGGATCGTTTCAAATTCAGAAATATCAAATTGCAGATGCTTTCCAAGAGTCAAGATTCAACTCTTGAGGAGAGCATGGACAACCCTTTATATGCTCAAAAGGGAAAACATGTGAAATAACCGAGCTGGGAAGATGAGAATGCTGAGGCCATACCTTGGATGAGAGGTTTGCAGGATTTTGGACTCAAGATTGCTTCATCAAAGAAAAAAATTTCTGTATCCGTTGGGTGTGGGAGTCCACCAAAACCATTTTGTACGGATACTCATGTGCTTGTTCTTCCCAGTGGTGGGCGCAGCTTGAGTGGTGCAAATCATGTTAGTAGCGGCAAAAATGCTTTGGCCGTAAAAAGGAAAAGATCGGACGGTGGTGTGGCTGAGGAATCCCTTGTTAAAAAACGCGATTGACGGCGGCCTCTTGTTCAGGTACTTCAGCGTAGTGCAAAGTTGCCTGTATCTTTGCTGTCGGATGGTGATCCTATGTCCATCTCTGTGCAAGGGGAAAATGACCAAATGGGTGTTATATGTCGGGCCAAAAGGAGCTGATGTGTCTATCTGCTGCCTGAGTCAAAGGGTTGTTTAGATCATGCAGGATACCCTTCAGAACAGATGCCGATAATGCCTTCTCATTTTGGGATGGATAATGGTCTTCAGCCCAGTTCTTTGTTAGAAGAAAACACATCCTCTGGATTGATTGAGGCAACAGAATCAGATTCGTCCGAGCGGGATTACTTGGATCCGGACATGGAGGAAGATACAGCTGCTCTTTCAGGTCAAATTCTAACGTTCCTTAGTTCTTGCTTGGAAGGCTATTCCGGTAATTATGTGTTAATTCAAAACTGCGTCAAGTACTTCTGTTTTTCAAGTTAATTCATCAGCGATATTGGTTCACCACCTAAATTATGCTTGATAACTGATGAATTGTTACATATGTTTTTTTCGTTTTGTTTGTTTTGTTTGTTTTTATTTTATTTTTATGCATCCTTTTGTTTCATATGGAGTTGTTTCTCACTGTGACTTCTCATATAGTCTTTCTGCCTTATTCAAATACATGTACTTATTTCATTTAATAAAATGGACAAATCTCACACTAAGATGCATTTGATTAGCTCATTTCATGTAACAAAATGAATAAGTCGAATAAATCTCACATTGAAATGCATTTGATTAGTTCATAATGTATAGTTGCCAATGAATAATGAAATCCACACCTGTCATTTCTGTTCTTCAGGGTGTTTCTGGATTTATTGCAACACCATAACATTAACACCGGGTGTATAAGTAAGGGGGGGGAAGAGAGGGAGAGAAGAAAGGAGAGAGGGCTTGTTATGCACCTTTTATCTATCCTCTTGAAAGCTCTCGATTTGAGATCAGTATTCAGGCACTGTTATAATCTTTCCTCCCATTTATCTTCTTCCAATCCTTCTCACTCTCCCCACAATTCTTTATAAAAAAGAGCAACTGCTGTGTTTTTCTGCTCTCTGAAATAGCAATGCCAAACACAGACATTACAAGTGCCACCTACAAATATGAGTGACCAGTTGCCTTGTGTAGATCTAGCACAATTTAATGGAAGTTTTCAAAATTGTCGAAAACCATCCAAATACATAGTTGGGAAAGCTAGTGTGAACGAGAGCAATAGTTACAAAATCTGTAGGTCATAGGGTGGGCATCGGGCATAAGCAAAAGTCTAGGTGAGCAAATGATCAAACATTTAATATGCAACTTCTAACATATGTTTACACGTCTGATGCACAAAGGGAATAATAAAAAAGAAACACATTCAAATTGAGGAACCAATTTAATCAAAATAATAACAAAAATATAATGCAAAGAGGAAACATAATAGAAACTACACATTCCTTTCCACTGCCCACATATAATAAACAGAAATATCTCCTGACAAATGTGAGATGACCTAAAGAAATATGATGGAATGTAAATAAAAATTATCTATGAAATAATGTGATGTTGTGGGGGAAAATCCATTGTCTATGAAATAATGTGATGATGTGGGGGAAAATTTCGGCCGAAATTTCGGATTTTGGTTTCGGTCATGCCCAAAGCCGAAATTCAACTCGAAATATTGATCCTTGCTTTCAACATTGAAAATGAAGCTTCAAACCAATAACTCAAATTAAAATTTCTGAAACCTAAAAAAAAACCCTAGATATCAAATAAAAACGTACAATAGGAGATTGAGGCGGGTACGAGGGTTGTTGCTGGAATGATTCATTGTCGCTGGAATGATTCTTTCAAATTAGATCTCTCATGAGTTTGAACAAAGAAGTGGGAGAAGAGAAGAGATCTGCTGCATAGAGGTTTCGATCGGTTGGAGCGAAGCACATACACAAATTTAGATCAGGTCCAGCGAGCTTTCAAGCGGTTTAGATCGTCTCCAGAGTTTCCAGCGAGCTTTCAAGGAACACGAGTTTCCAGCATCTCCATCGTCTCTCCAGAGAGGAACGCAGATCTTGAAGATTTGAAAAAGTTGGACTCTTCATCGGGACTCTTGAACTTCATTTATTAAAAAATTTAACTATTCGCGCGCAAGGAAGAGAGAAACTAGGAGGGAGTTTTAGAGGCGTGAGCGATTGATGCTTTGGCGCTCAATTTTGAGGACTTCGGTGGCGGTGTTAGCATTCTGCCACTAATAAGGCGCCACTAAAAACACTTAATTTTGTGGTGCTACCAAACATTGTCCACTGTATAACGCTGTCCAAATTGACATCAAGGCCATCAATTCAAATTGACTATACAAATATATGTGTTTTAAGTCAATGATTTAAAATTAAAAAATAATATGAAAAACTGGTAAAGCAATTCTTTAATTATTCAAGTTGACACCAAGAGACACCAATTCGAAAAATAAATTTTCAATAGTAAAAAACATTTTAAAATTTTACTTTAACCAAACCCAAATCCAGACCTGCTACAGGAACTGAGCCCATCCTATACGATCTGGTCCAGGCCGGACCCGACATTGTGCAACACATACGCACGGCACGACATGGTGTGTCCCGTGTTCACCGGTCCCTGTGAGGACGTGTGTGCATGGGTTACTCGTAGAATGATTAAAGCATGTATCCATTGTTTTAAATATCGTCAATATCCAATACATATCAGCTAATATGTATCCGGTTAGGCTTCATCCAACACGAATATGTACCCGAATTCTATATAAGGTCAGCTCATATCGAGTCATATCAGCATATATGTATAGGATATGACTCGAACAAAATACCAAAAAAGCTGTTTTTTCAAATTCTTTTAATATTTTTATATTTTTTAATGAGAGCCATCTTATATGCCTATATATATATATATATATATATATATATCTTCAAATTTGAAAACACTAAAGAAGAACCAGAGGGGAAAAAACTTAATTAGCTACTTACCTCTGCCAATTGGAGTAGTTGATGTGGGAGGAGCAGGAGAAGTTGCTGCTGTAGAGTTGTAGAAAGGATAATTCTCAAACCTAAAATAGCAATTGAATGCAATAATTCTTCCCCCTAGCCTTCCAGAAATTGGGGATGATGGTATCTCATTAATACCAACTTCTAGGCATCTTCTGCAATCAGATTTTGAGATATCTCTAGTACACTGCACAAGCCCATATATTCTTTCACTCCCAACCCTGCTACTGCTGCAGTTAGCTTCTCCAGTCGCAAATAATTGCATCGAATTCGCCGCTATCGTAGAAATGTTATACATCAAATCTAACAACGATTTATTAAACCTTTCTGGGTTCGAAGCGTTGAGTACATTTAGGAGTAAATATTGGTACGGAGTCACGCCTAACGTTGAGAAGAAAGTCTGGTTCGAGTAGCGTAGGAGGCAGTTGTCGTACCAAATATAGGCGCCTCTTTTGAAGGGCATAGCTCTACGACCTCTTGACTCGCGATTTGGATGCAGTTCCAGCAGGCCTCGGGACTCACGTCTCCGCGACAGAGGGCATAGCCGTAGACTCGGTCCGGGGGAGTTCCTACAGCTTTCTGATTGTAATCCAGGGGAGAAGTGGACAGAGTTTCAAGTAGCTGATTAAGGCTGGTTTCATAACTGCTATTTCCAGTGAAGTTTCCTTCAGTTCTACAGGCTTGAAAGACGAGCTGAGCATTACAACTTTACAAGGGGCATTGATTATGAAAAGTAGGGATGAAACCCGGATCAATTGAAAGGGTTTCAGGATGATAAAAAACGACGACACCACTATATTATTTTTTCGATCGGTAATGAAAATTAAATTAAAATTAGATTAATAGGTACAGAGAATAAAAACAGCAACGAAGGACTTCTCCTGGCCTAAATGGCAGCCCGAAACCCTTATAGCTAACCTTCCTCCAGCAGAAGGAAAATTAGGCTATTCTGACAAGTCAGCAAGTCTGGAATGAACCGGCAAGGGGAAAAGTCGGAAAACTCGGAAAAAGTCGGCAAGGGGAAAAGTCGGAAAAATCCTGTGAAATCGGGAATGAATCGGAGAAAATCGGGAATTATTTAAAAATTATACAAATATATGAGATTTTAAACTAATATTTGTACATTTAAACAATAAGGCAATAAAAATGAAGTATATCATGTATCTATTTCCTTATCCATAAACACAGTCGCACATAATAAAATAAATGATAAACCATATTTAACAAAAATAATTAATCAGGAAAAAGTTGGAGAGACTCGTAAAGTCAATCGCAAATTAGTAAAAAATTTGAACACTTGGCCTATTAATCGGATGAGAAATGGTCAGAGATTTTTGGAGATTTTTAAAAAGTTGGAGACATTTGTCACTATAACTTATGCGCAAGCATTCCCACTCATCCATGAAGTTTCTGTCCACCTCTTCTTTACCGATGGAATGGGTGAACACTGAACTGCCCAGTCTCTAGCCGATTTTATAATCAAGACCAGATCCGAGCCACATCTGGTCGTCGCACTTTCTAAAAATTCTATGAAAATGGAATTTTCGAGTGACTGAATGAGTTTTTTGCAGAGTACTAGTTTTATTGCCTTTCATTTGAGAGAATAATCAAATGGTGTGCGGTGTTTTTGTTGGTTCAGTGATCAGATTATAGCACCAATCACATCCCTTTCAGGGGCGCCAACTCGGTTAACCGAACTGAAATCGGAATTTTTTTATTTTTGGATCGTTCGGCCTAAATTGAACTGAAACAAAATGATTCGGTTTTAATTAAGAGATTTTTATAGAAATTGATATGTTTTTTTTCGATTCCAATCGGTTTTTGGTTCGGCCACCAATATTAAACCCGAATCAATCGACAATGGGGGATGTTTTGGTTCAGTTTCAGTCTGATTTCAGTCCAGTTGGGCGGACCGGTTTTTGGATGCTAAACTTGCATCCCTACCGTTCGTTGATAAAACATCCATCCATATTGTCCATGCACACAAAAAGTCGCTTCTTTTGAGTGGAGAAATAAATAAAAAAGGTATGATAGCATGATGGAAAGCCAGCAAGAGCAATACTGACATGATCAAATGGTTAGGATTGTTAAATCACACAGGTATCCACACAATCTGATGCCACGTGTGCGGTGGAGATGAACTGAATCTAAGCACCAAGTTTCCCATATATGTAACATCTAATACCTACTAATATTCTATCCATTCCATTTGCTTATTCGTTCTAGTTTTAAAGGCTTTTCTTGACGAATTTGGATAGTAATATAAGGGTTTTATGCAAATATCCCTTGAGGTATGCTGATATTACAAATAACCCCTCTGGTTAGCATTTTGGTGTTTATAAAACCATGCAACTTTTTTTTTTTTTTTTTGTTTTTTTAATACAGCCATTTAGGCTGAGAGAGCGGATGCAACTTTAAATGGTTAACTAGCTGTTAAAGAATAGCCTAAATATCATATTTATTCTTTTTTTAATTAAATTATTAAATTGCTACCCTCTACATGTGGTTAGAGAGTTGGTACCCCTCCACTTATAAAAAAGAGTAGTTTTATATCCACCCACCAAATCTTTGAGTTCACCCACGCTGAAAAATATTGACTGCATTGAATCGGATGATGGAGATCGTTTATCACTCTAACCTTTCACACGATGGATCTTGAGATCACGGTGGCACCATTAGACGGTTGACTGTATTGAATCGGCTGATGGAGATCATTTATCGTCCCAACCTTTCACACGATGTATCTTGTGATCATGGTGGCACCATCAAATAGTTTCTCGTCCTAACCTTTCACACGATGGATCTTGATATTATGGTGGCACCATTAGACGATTGACTGCATTGAATTGGACAATGAAGATCATTTATCGTCCCAACCTTTCACACGATGGATCTTGAGATCATGGTGGCACCACCAAACGATTGGTTTTTTATTTCATGTGGTACACACTCAAAATAATGACCTTATAATTAATTTTAACCGTGTACGTGATGTTAAAGTTACTTTTCTGAGATGTGTGCTACGAAATAAAACATTGATCGTCTAATGGTATGCCTAAACGATTTCCATCGTCTGATTTAATGCAATCAATGTGTTTTAGCGTGGGTGAACTCAAAGATTCGATGGATGGAAGCAGACACAATTAGGCAATCCAATTCCTAAAATAAAATAAAAATAAATTTTTTGTACAGAATGATAATATGAAGCACTACACCATTATTATATAATGGTTACTATTACACCAACGATGATATGGTAGTGAATCCGATCAATTGTATAACCAATGATTCATCAAATGGTAGCAACCAATCGAATTTGGAATTTTTCTAATCTATAATCGGGCCTCAAAGCTCGGGTTCTGTGAGATAGACTAAAAGATTGGATGGATACGATTTTTTATATACAATCTAGGAAATAAGGGGGTTTTGACCCGGATCGGGTCAGATGAGGTAGGGGCTCGAGTCCGATCGGCTATCAAAATTTTGACTTGCCCCGTCCCATTGATAATCTAGTCTTTACTAATTTTTAGTCTTGATAGTTCAAGGAGTAAGTTTTCGACACAATAAGCTCTTCATAAGTTTGATATTCTTTTGATGTCGATGATGCTGATGATGGTCTAACAATGAAAATACCTAATTTGCATTATGAGTTATGACGTCACTTTTAGTAAACTCCACTTGGATACAACAAAGCTGGAGAATAAATCAATAACATCGGCCTTGTTTGACAACCCGGGTTCAAAGGATCGATCAATACTGAGAAAAAAAATTGTATTGGTAAGTATTGGCCAATACCAATTAGCTTTGCATTTGATGGGTCTTAAATCTTAGCTTTGCATTTGATGGGTCTTAAATCATATAGGAAATATTTTGAGTGGAATATGTAGATTAAAAGTTTTCTTTTCAAGAATAATTGCATCATTTGTCACAAATCCTCCATTGGTTGAGTATTCGTTCAAACGTTGACATGCTTTAATGGGGAAATCACCCATCTGATGAGTCTTGAATCTGATGGGTGAATAAAGGGCATTTTAGAAGAGTACCTTTATATCCACCCACTGAATCTTTAAGTTCACCCACACTGAAACACGTTGATTGAATTGAATCGAACGATGGAGATCATTTATCCTCCCAATCTTTCGCACGATGGATCTTGAGATCATGATTGTACCATCAGACGATCAGCGTTTTATTTCACGTGACACACATCTCAGAAAAGTGACCTTAACATCACGCGCATGCTTAAAATTGATATTAAGGTCACTTTTATGGGTGTGTATCATATGAAATAAAAAATCGATCGTCTGATGGTACACCCATTATCTAAAGATCGATCTTATGAAAGATTGGGATGATAACCAATCTCTATCGTTTGATTCAATACAGTCAATGTATTTCAAAGATTTTGTGGGTAACTTTAAAGGTATTCTTTTTAGAATAGTGGTAAATTATAATGACATGACTTGTAAATAAAGGTGAATGAAGGACCTTTTAGAATGATGGTAAACTTTAATAGCATGACTTATAAATGTAGATGAATGAAGGGGCTTTTAGAATGATAATATCTTAAAAATATTAATTTCATTAAAGACAAAATAAGCTTTTTGTCTATAAACTCACGACTAGTTACCAGCAGAGGTTATATAAAACATAAACACAAAAGTAGGGATACATAATAAATATCTAAAACAGGCGTTTCTTATAATATTAGCTAACATGGGGGTATATGCATAAAAACCCATAACCATAATATAAAACATCTAAGTCATCGAAGAGGCTTTCTTGAAGTCTTTCAAGAAGGCTTTTAATATCTAAGTGAGGTCTTTGTATGATAATATAAAACAGAAAATAATGGGACGGCAGTGTTGGTAGCCGACTACTTCGGCAGCCGGTAACTTCCCGTCATATAAGCTGCCTGTAAAATTATCTATCAAATATTATCTACGGTATAATATGGTTCATGTTTAAACGGGCAAAGGGGAGAATGAGCCCGGCATCTGGTCGCATTTCACATACCACAAGGCATGATCAACCCAAAACAACTCCTGTTTTGGGTTAATCAGCTATGGGACTTGGGATTGAAGAAAATTAAATTATGTTTTTGCCATCCATTTCATTGATCAAAGATAAGATAACCACTCTAGAAATTTGGTAGATTGATTTTCCCAACTTTGACCATGTTTTTCATAGTGGAAAAGTCGTAAAAGTAAATTATTTTTTTTAATTGGACCTGATCGACCTTGCTTAAGTTGCGGTGACATCCGATCCTCGTGATGGATGCCACATAATGGGCAACTGATAATGGGTGTAGAGATTTCTTATAGTCCCAAACCTCATTAAAAAATTATATAAATAATTAAAAATTTTAAAAGAGCACTTTTGTTAGGGAGCTAAAACTTGCATGTGAGATTTTTAACATGGCACATGGTTAAGAACAAAGATTTTATTATTTTTGAGATCCATGGCAGTTGGAGCACCATCTAAATTATCTGAAAATCATGATGTAAAGATCTTTGAAGCCAAAATTTGGCACAAAGATATTTTTATGAAGAGATTTGACTGAGTTAATTATTGAATCACATGATGACTTTTGACTATTGGGAATAACAGGATACAGATTGTGTTTAATGCCAATCTTTTGGCTTCAAGGATCTTCTCATCATGGTCTTCAAATTGGACAGCTTGGGACGACTTGGGACTTCGTATCCAGGCCAAAATGGGCTGTTGGTCTTGGCATTAGACCTATCAGATCTATAAATCAGGCTCTCTTCATAAAATGGTGGTGGCGGCTTAGCGACAAAAAAGATAATTTGCTTAAATATGTAGTTATTAATAAGTATCAGATGAGCGCTAATGGGTGGGAAACTAAGAATAATAAGTACTATATTTCTTCATGATGGTGAAAAGGTGTAATTTCTGTTAGAAATGAATTTATCAATAATATCTCTTTTTCCATTGGTAAAGGAGATTATATCCAATTCTAGATCGATAGATGAGATTCTCTTGCCGATTTATTAAGCAAGTTGTTCCCCAACTTGTATGTTATAGTAGAAAAGCCGATTGCATTCATTTTAGATATATTCAGCACTGAAACCCACTCTCGCTGACACATAAGATTTAAAAAACGATTACACGACCTGAAAATCGCTGAATATAGCAATCTTTCAGCAATCCTCAATCTTCTCAACATAAATAGTGATTGTGAAGATTGTCGAATTTGGGATAATAACAAGAGCAAGTCGTTTTCCGTCAAGTCTGCCTTCTCCATTTCTTATCGGCGCTTTCCTAAAGTTGAGTGGTGCAACATATAGATGTTCAAGATCCCTCCCAAGATTAAGTTATTCGCTTGGTCTGTCCTACTTCCCACAGTTCTTAACCTTAATCGAAGAGGAATGGATATTGATCAGAAGTGTATCCTCTGTGATTCGTTGCCCGAAGATGCAGACCATCTATTCATCAGTTGTCCTAAGATATGGCTCATATGGGGTAAACTCTTCAATGCGTTCGATGTAGCTTGTTGTTTGCCTTTAAATGTAGTCGACCTAATCATCGGCTGGGATTCGCATTTGTTTAGTGGCTTGAAGAAATGGATATAGTCCGATAATCACTTTTCCCTCACCTTGAACATTTGGCTTATCAGAAATCACATAAGATGCAACAATGGCACTTTTTCTTATGACAACCTAATTTGTGATAGTCTCTTTTCAATGTGTGCTTGGGCTGTCTTTGAAGGTATTGAGGATCCCTCAATCCTTACTATTCGAAGTTTTGAAGCTAATAACCTCCTCTCTTTAATTTCCGCTTTGTAATTGGGGCTCAGATTGTACTAGACTTAATCTTATTACGGGGTGGGATTTGCTTTTATTTGCATTTGTTGGAGGTTCTGTAGTGCCATTTTGGGTTGTTGTCGGTCCTTTCGAGGCTCAGTTTTAACATTTTTTTAATACAAACAAAAAATTAAACGGTGTTAGACATGACACATATCCTAAAACTAAGTCTTACTTTTTATGCATATACCAAATACAAATCTTGCGGGCAAGTTGCAGATCCCTTTTAAGTATTATATATCAGTTCATATCTGATATATATCGATCTATATGACCCGATAGGGGCCACGAGTAGGAGAATGGGTATGCCGGCAAAATCAGACTGTGTACAAATACTCCATATGATTTGGATCGAGTGAAAACTCTTGAAAAGATTATACCATGCTTGTACATCAATGAATATATTTCAATACAATTGTTAGTTTTAATAGGACCCTCGAAATTAGGCCAAACGGTGAGGTCCCGCCACGTTTAGATTTCGAATTCAACATCTCCAGCCCTTGAATATGGGAGAATCTTGACTTTCATAATTATCTCTTTGTATAGGATGATGTGCCGTCAAGATTCTCCCAATTTCAAGGGCTGCAAATTCTGGTTGAACTCCAAATCCGGCTCAACCAGGTTTAACCTAACTTGCCCCTCAAAATTATTGTAGTTTGTAGGTACTTAATAAGGAGTGAATCACGTGTCAATTTGTGAAACTTTGGGGGTACCAAAAGTTTTTGCATTTTATAGCCAAACGTTTGAAAAATAAAATTTTACAACCTTGATTAAAAAAATAATAATAATAATAATCCTTCCCATAAGGTCTTTTAGAATTAAAAAAAAACAAAAAAAATAAAAATTTATAGTATTAAAAAAGAAGTTAGTCTACAGTGAGTGCCCACCCACGGTCCACACATACGTGTCGCTATGTGACGTGAACGGACTTCTAATGCATGAAAGTCTGTGAATGTCATGCAGCCCATTGTTAAATTCTTCGTGAAGTGCCACAAACGTATACACAAAATATATCGTCTCTCCCCGTCCATCCCAGTCAATGTTACAATTTTACCATTTTTAAACTACATTTTATGAAATTACACTATCGGGGTGCAAATTCTGTAACCGACATCTCATTTACTGAGCATGTCATTGGTTCGGCGATAGACTGATGGGCCGTTGTCCTACTCTTTACAAAATATCCAGGCGTCGAAGGAGATGGAAGGGCCACAGAATCGCTACTTAGCATGCGAACAACTGAGGACATGGTGGGCCTGAGATCTAAATCTTCTTGAACACATAATAATGCGATGTGGATGCATCTCATTACTTCAATTTGTGGGCATTGTTCAATCACGGCTGGATCAATTAACTCTAATGTCCTATTTGCTATCCACTGTTTCCATGCCTGTGATTCAATGATAGAGGAAACAGAGTTGGGATTTAATCTTATGATGGAGAAATTTAGAAAATCGATGAAAAACATTAAACTTACATAGCTCGGAAGGTCGCTGTCAAGGTTTGATTGATAGATATTACTATTCTTTTGACCGGAGACGATCTCGAGAAGCAAAACTCCGAAGCTGTATACATCCGACTTTACTGAAAATTGCCCGTGCATCGCGTACTCTGGGGACATGTATCCACTACAGGTGTCATGAATAAAAAGGTACCCTTAGTTTTAATGAGAAAATGAGAATTTGCGATTCTATCATAAATAAGAAATGCAGTTATGTAGCTTCTCTGACCTCCAACTTTGATTTATAAAAGCCAACAAGGTTTATTAACCTAATTGATATAATTCAACATTTATTTTGAGAACGATAGAATATAATTAAGAGGGAAGGGGAAACAAAACCGAGACGGGACAATACAAGAAACACCACCGAGCCACACCTGTGGAAGAGGGAGCTTCGGCAATGCCATCAGCCCCAGAAGAGGAAGGAGAGCCCAACAGGGAATAAAACATAAAAACTGTCCCACGACGCCTAAGGGCTTACGAGATGTCCGGCCAAAAAGGAAGCCAAGAGTGCAGACAAGGAGAAATAAAATGAGACAGCATGCAAGTTTACATTACTTACTATGTCCCAACAATCCTTTTTGTACGTCCTTGATTTTGGTCCACTTTGAAGAGCCTTGCCATGCCAAAATCAGATATTTTTGGGGTCATCTCATCACCTAACAATATATTGCCTGCTTTGAGATCCCGATGTACAATTCGAAGGCGAGAATCTTCGTGAAGATAAAGAAGCCCTCGTGCAATACCTCCAATGATCTTGTATCGAGTGTCCCATGTCAGTGTGGTCTGCTTGGCCTGATCTACACACATTCATCCATATAGTTCATGTCAGGATTTTCCTAGTTTCACATGTAAATAGCAACTGATTTTCTGAAACCAATTTTGTCATATATTTATAAATATAAAGTAAATGAGAAGGTGTCAAACTGAATAAAAATTTGTCGAGGCTAGTGTTCGCGATGTATTCATAGATGAGTATCTTTTCTTCTCCTTCCAAGCAGTAACCCAAGAGCCGAACAAGATTCCTATGTTGAAGCTTAGCAACTAACTCTACTTCATTCTTGAACTCTTCGGCTCCTTGTCCTGAGTTCTTAGAGAGCCTCTTAACGGCTATTTCTTGTCCATTATAAAGGGTTCCCTGCAAATATGTAGATTGTAAATGAAAAATTTCTTTCCTTTTTTTTATAAATGAGAAATTCATTTTAAAAAAGGAAGAAGAATTATAAGCAAGGAGTCTGTAATCCTCACCCGAAAGTACATGCATGCAACATGGCCATGTTTGGCAATCCTTTTCCCAAAAACACTTTCTCAAGAGAAAGATGTTGAGTGAAAAGCAGATTTCACCCAAGTACCTGACCATTTCTAGCTGAAATGGTGCTATATTTAGAAGCTGCCTCCTGCTACTTCTCTCAGCACCATTTTCAGCATGTGATAGATCTTTTTGACAAGCAGCATGTAATACAGCTCTTTGACCTTGTTTGGTAACCTTTTTCAAAGAAGCAGTTTTGTTTGGGTGAGAAGCACTATCCAACTAGCTGAAAATGGAGAAGCAGCTGGGGCTGCTTTTCCAAATACATATCATTTTCAGCTAGAGGTGGCCATGTTCTTGGGTGAAAAGTGCTTCTTACCTAATATTTTATCATGAAAAGTGCTTTTGGGAATCAATATTTTACCATGTAATAGTGAACTTAACCTTTCCACTATGATAGTTAAATACCTTGTAGACAGTTCCAAATCCACCTTCACCAAGCTTATTTGCAGTGCAAAAATTGCCAGTTGCAGCTGCTATTTTACCAAATTCAAGATGCAAAGACCCGACAATATTCATCTCAACATAATCTGCACAAAGTAAACAATTATTAGAAATTAAATCAATAAATTGTAAGCATGGAGATATGATACTGTCTCAACAAAAAAATTGCCATATAGACCACCACAGATACCTTTATGGGCTAGTTGTTTAAGCCAAGAGCACCTTGCCAGGCTAGAAATATTTGACCACATGCTAATGTTGATATTTGGTGAACAGATGAAACTAAAAAGGAAATTGTTTTCCCAAACGATTCCTACATGAAGACAAGATTTATGTGGTTCACCATACTTGGGCTACATTGTTGAAGATTCGTTGGAGCACAAAAAACATGGAAAATAGTGAATAATGATTTATTAATCTTATATTTTCCCACGGATTCTTAGCTGTAGGAATCTGCAGGATTCTTTTATTTTCCATCATTATCCATTGTTCGAATAGTCATATTGATAGTTTAAAAAAATTAGAGAAATCTATTGCATAGTGCCTGACTTAAGGAGATGTTTAATCCCATTTTCCACGCAGCTAGCCGACAAATTAAAATTCCGAAGGGTGCCCTCGCACTCTAAACTTGAAATAGTGAAAAATGGATGATTATTTTGCCGATGCCTAAGTTTCATTAAACAGTGGAAAATGATGGATTACTAAATCCTACCCTTCAGATTCTGCCATATTCCCCATATACAAACGCACGAGAATGAAAAAAAAATTATGTACTTTTTTATTGAAAGTAGAACTAACCATATCCCCAACAGTGACATGATGAGGTACCACGCACTCAATTAACCCATTTACCATCTTTGTGCTTGGGCCTGAATATGAAGTGATTTAAAATATGAATGTTACTCCCACGCCTTTTTTTTTTTGTGTTATTTCCACACCACTTAAGAAAGCAAAGCAAGTTAACTCTGCTTTGATTTGGATGATGGAGATCATTTTTTGTCCCATCTTCTACACAACAAATAATGAGATCATGGGCCAACCATGGGTGTACCGTCAGACATAGTTCACATTCACTTTTTGGGATGTATGCCATGTAGAATCAACATCTGACTATTTGATGGTCGGCCAATAATCTCAAGATCTATTGCATGAAAGATTCGGACAAAAAATGATCCCCATCATCCGATTCAAAGCAGTCAATGATTTTTTATTTTTTTAAGTAGTGTGACAGTAACAGAAAAGGGGTTGGCACGGTGACCAGGCCAGGCCTCAAGAAGCAGAGGTTCATAGTAGTAATTCCACACCTTGTGGCCACTCACAGGATTTATCCCTGTTGACTAGTACATGTGATTTGCTGGTGTTGCAGGTACTCGGGGACTTAGTTTGGTGCTCTAAGAGGGCGGATACCCCATCATAAATAATGTATACGATATTGTAGACATACTTACCAATAGATTTTTCCCTTCCCTTCCTCCTTCGCAAGCAAATCCATACAAAAGAGATGAGTGCAACTGCAATTGCTGTTGGAAGAACGATAGCAACAATAGTTCGAGCTGAATTTTGGGTGCTTCCTGTATGAACAAGAACATGTTTACTTTTCGAACCATGGTTTGAGCTGTGTTGAGCTTGCTTCCATAGAAAATGTTAAGAAAATAACATTAAGGTAGCTGATTTTGCAAGCAAAGATTCTTGGGACGCAATGATAGTTCCACCACAGATGATGGGGGTTGTTTTTCATCTCAATATTTAACATATTAGATTACTACAAAAAATAAGACTTAGCGGCAGTTTTTTATAATAAAAAACTGTCGCTATTAGTCCTGTCGCTGCAAAAAATTGCCGCTATTATTTTTGTAACGGCAGTTTTTTGTAGTGACAAGACTAATAGTGGCAGTTATTTATTAAAAAAAACTGCCGCTAATAGTCTTATTTTTTGTAGTGAGATCTTGATATTATGGCCAAGATATCAAACGACCAAATGTTGATTCTATGTGGCACACAAACCCAAAGTGATCATGATCATAGCGTATCATGGTGCATTGTGATCACAGATTTGTACCGTCTGATATTTGGGTCATGATCTCAAAATCTAATGTGTGAAAGATTAGAACCAAAAACAGCCTCTCATTATCAGTCAAATCACTCAACAGTGGAGCCATCCATTGGGATAAGACTATAATAATGATGAAGATGCAAAATCTTTGATTGCAAAACCTGTTACCCTAAATTTACTGTTGAGCTGAACATATCTGTTAGGAATAAATAAAGATGAAATAATGTGGATAACAAAGCACAATCAGCCAGGTCATAACTTAATGCCTACAATTTTTCGGACAATTGCAGAGCAGCACCATACAGATGTGACAGTTGCGGAGCGGCACCAGCATGGATCAAAATGCCAGAAAACCGATACGTATTGTCCGAGCCCAAAACCGATACATATTGGATGATACATATCGGTACCAGCCAGTACCAGACGATACATTCAATGTATCGTCCGGCTAATTGCATATATATAAATGATACGGTACTTTCAATGTACCATATCGTTCAGGTCCGATACCGATACTTATCATTCGATATGTATTGGTATCGGATGAAATTTTGATCCATGGGCACTAGCGAGAGTTTTAAGTACAACACTAACAAGAGTGGTAAGGACAAACCACATAAACCAAATTCACACTATTTCCGTTCTGGGTAGAAGTGCCATGAAAAATTGTTGGGGCTAAAATTTGCTTTTGCCCTAAAAAAGTGTTTTTGGAAAACAAGTTGTTAAAGAGGGCATAAATTTTCATCCATGGGAGATTGTTTAGAAGGATACCATTATTTGCACCCATAAGAATGTCAAAAGATAATACCACCATTGACTGCATCGAATCACGAGAAAAAATTTCATCCAAATCTTCCACAAAATGGATCTTGGGATCATGGGTGCACCATCAGACAATTAATTTTTTGTTTCACATTTCACACCTAATGTTGGGCATGTTAATGGGTCGAGTCCACCCAAATTCCGACCCGCTCCACCCTAGTTTTTCACTGGGTCGGGTACATAAACTTGACCTGTCTAGTCGGGACAGGCATGAGGCATCCAACCCGACGTTGAGTTAGGTCAGATAAATTAAAAGATTAGATCGAGTCAATCTTCTTGACCCACCACACCATACATACATATATGTGGCACCCAAAATATGCTTGGAGTGCCACATGGACCTCCATGTGGATGTTCCAGTATGGTGAGAATACTCCAACTAAAGTACCTTCACCTATCCTTCTAATTTATCTGCATATATATATATAGTTTTAATGGGGCTTCAAAAAGCATAATTTTTTTTGAAAATATTAGAAAATACTAAAAATAGCACTTTCTCCAAAAAATTCGTGAACTTTTCAAATTTATAAGAAACACATGAATTTTGAAAAAAAACCACAAAAAATGCATGTTTAACAGGCAGAATCTCAAATCCGCGATTTTTTTCAAAGAATCAGAGAATTTGGTGATTGTGGTCCATACTACTAGTGGCCATGAATAGAATCCAAGGCAGGAGACAAGATTTTCCTGAATATTTGATGTCACTAGAGGTCATTAGAGTCACATTAGCCAACTACCGATGCCGCCATCATTCGGTGGGATGCCAGTTCTGTTCAATTCGGATAAATACGGGAAAGATTCATTAAAAAAACAAAGGAGATTGCATAATCCACATGTATATTCTGCACGCTTCAACAATTTACAATTATAATTTTTTTTTTATTAAGTATGATTAAGTATCGCCCACATCCAATGCATATCAGCTAATATGTATTTTTATGGGAGCCATCTGATATGCCTATATATATGGGACTTTAAATCCCATCATGTATTGATAAAAATTCAGAATTTTTTTTGAAATTTGAAAACACCTGAGAAGAACCAGAGGGGAAAAAACTTAATAAGCTACATACCTCTGCCAATTGGAGTAGTTGATGGGGGAGGAGCAGGAGAAGTTGCAGCTGTAGAGTTGTAGAAACGATAATTCTCAAACCTACAATAGCAGTTGAGTGCAATAATTCTTCCCCCTAGCCTTCCATAAATTGGGGATGATGATATCTCATTAATACCAACTTCAAGGCATCTTCTGCAATCAATTTGTGAGATATCTCTAGTACACTGCACATGCCCATATATTGTTTCACTCCCACGGCTGCTGCTGCTGCTATAGTTCGCTTCTCCAGTGGCAGATAATCGCGAAGAATTCGTCGCTACCTTAGATATATTATACAGCAAATCTAACAAAAATCCATTAAACCTTTCTGGGTCCGAAACGTTGAGTGTATTTGGAAGATATAGATATGGAGACATCTCTAACGTCGAGAAGAAATTCTGGTTCGAGTAGCGTAGGAGGCAGTTTTCGTACCAAATATAGGCAGTTCTACTGAAACGGCATGACTCTACGACATCTTGACTCGCGATTTGGATGCAGTTCTGGCAGGCCTCAGGACTCACGTCTCCGCGACAGAAGGCGTAGCCGTAGACTCGGTCCGGGGAAATTCCTACGGCATCCTGATTGTAATCCCGGTGAGAAGAGGACAGAGTTTCAAGTAGCTGATTAAGGCTGCTTTCGTAACTGCTATTTGCAGTGAAATTTCCTTCAGTTCCACAGTGTTGATAGAGGGGCTGAGCATTACAAGGGGAATTGATTAGGAAAACTAGCGATGATGTAACCAGGATCAATTGAAAGGTTTTTGGGATGATAAAAAACGACGACATCACTATATTTTTTTACGATCGGTTACGAAAACTAAATTAAAATTAGATTAAAAGGTACAGAGAATAAAAAGCAGCAGCCAAGGACTTCTACTAAAGAAACCCACCAAAACCAGAGCAGACTAAAGGGCAGTTTCGGTCCGATTTCAGACCAGTTGGGCGGACGGGTTTTAACTTGCATCCCTACCGTTCGTTGATAAAGCATCCATCCACATTGTTCACACAAGAAGTCACATCTTTTAGGTGGAGAAATAAATCCAAAGTTTATGATAGCATGATGGAAAGCCAGCAAGAGCAATACTGAGATGATTAAACGGTTAGGATTGTTAAATCACACAGGTATCCACACAATTTGATGCCACTTGTGCGGAGTAGATGATCTGAATCTAAGCACCAAATTTCTGCCCATATATGTAGCTTCTAATACCTACCAGTATGCTATCCATTCCATTGTCTTAAAGAATTTGAATAATAATATAAACCATCTAAGCCATTCAAGGAGGCTTTTGAAGACCTAAGTGAGGACTTTGGATAACAATATAAAACAGAAAATAATGGGACTTCTGGGTTACATCTAGGCCTTGTTTGGCAATCCGAGTTCTTCAAAAAAAAACTCATGGTAATTTTAATTTTTTTACATAAAGTTGATTTTCAGCCGTTTGGGAAACTCAGTGGTCCCACTTATCCGGGAAATATGATAAAATAGCCCACAAAATATTTTCAACCAAAAATCTACTGAAACTATTTTTAGCCCATGTTGGGGGAAAAACCGAAAGCTACCTCTATTTGCGCCCACGTCCCATGCCCCTTCTAAACCATTGATTCCTTCTAATCAGATGATGGAGATCGTATTTCACCCTGAACTTCAACATAATAGATCTTAAGATCATGATGAACTTATCAGATGGTCGATTTTTTATTCCATGTGTCACGTATCCCCAAAATCTGGCTCTTGAACCATATGACACAAATCACACTGAAATGTGACTTTAGTACCATTTTTGGGGGATCTGTGATAATTGGAATAAAAAATTGACCGTCAGATTAGTGCACCATGATCTCAAGATCTATTGTGAGTTGTGCACCTCTATTTGCGCCCCCGTTCCATACCCCTTGTAAATCATTGATTCCTTCTAATGAGATGATGGAGATCGTCTTTCACCCTGAACTTCAATATAATAGATCTTAAGATCATGATGAACCTATCAAATAGTCGATTTTTTATTCCATGTGTCACGTATCCCCAAAATCTGGCCCTTGAATCATATGGCACAAATCACACTAAAATGTGATTTTAGTACCATTTTTGGGGGATTTGTAACACTTGGAATAAAAAATTGACCGTCAGATCAGTGCATCATGATCTCAAGATCTATTGTGTGGAAGATTGGGGGTGAAACACAATCTCCATCATCTAATTAGAAGAAATCAATGATTTTCAAGGGGTCTGGGACGAGGGCGCTTTCAAAGAATGCGTTTAGAGAAAACGTGTATATGTGAAACCACTTTCAACCCCTTGAATAATAGGGTAGGTACCTCTATGGGTGTGAGACGTGGGTGCTTTCAGAGATCGTATGGACGCGAACAGAGGTATCCATAAATAGCGACGCCAATAAATATAACCCAACCATCTAAGCCACTTAATTTGAAGGCCATGATCTAAAGATCATAAGTGAAAAGATCCGCACCGAACATAATCTTTACCAAATGACTCAAAGCAACCTCACCTCATAATCGTACCATTTATTTGCACTGTAAAATCGTAACCTCGCCCCATCTCCTCCGGTCAACATGCATTGACTGCTTTGAATCTGACAAAGGAAATTGTTTTTTTATCCTAATCTTCCACATGATGCATCTTGAGATTATGAGTATGTCATAAAAAACTAACTATCTGGGTGTATGCCCATAATCTCAAGACTCATCTTGTAAAAATTTGGGACAAAAAAAAAAATTTATGTTCTAATTCAAAGCGATTAATGCATTTTGGCCTGACAAGATTGGGTGAAATTACAGGTATACATGGTGTGAAGAATGGTGCCTTAGGAAAATAATTTTGTACAATGTAGCCAAACAGCTGAAAAAAATAAAATCAAACCATTGTAAAATTTTAAAAATAAAACTTTCCATGAGTTATTTTATTTACAAGCCTAGGTAAAGTAAAAAAAAAAAGCCATTTCCATGAGTTTTATCAAACAAGGCCCTAGGGATGAAGATTCGGCAAACAAAAACCGAACCGAACCGACACTATAAATTTTGGTTTTCAGTTTGGTATACCACAAACCGAAACCGAACCAAACTATGAATCGGTTCGGTTCGGTGTACCGATTTGCAAGAAACCAAAATCGAAACCGAACCAAAATGCATTTTTTCGGTATTTGGTTAGGTTTGGTTCAATCGGTTTGCGTTCAGCCCGATCCAAATTGGGTGTCTCGGTTTGGGTTCTTACTTGCAGGAGTGAAAGAGGAGAGAGTTGCAGACAGACTCGAGAATCGAGGAGCAAGTACGCATTTACATATGACAGTTGTAGAGCAGCATAAGGGAGCACCAACTACACTCGCGAGGGTTAAATAGCATAACCCAACCCACACCTTGTAAACACAAGGATGTGAAAGAGGAGAGAGTTGCATACAGCCTCGAGAATTGAGGAGCAGGTAGACATTCACATATAATAATTGCAGAGTAGCATATGAGAGCACCAACTACACTGGTGAGTGTTAACTAGCATAACCCAGCCCACACCTTATAAATATTCCCTCACAATGGACGGAGCTTACCAACCGAGCTAACGACTCTTTGGTAGTAAAGAGTCTTTTGGCTTTTTACTTATTAGGTATATATATATATATACATGGAAAAGGCCTCCAACCTTTCACGTGGAGTTCCACATGGCACCCAAAACACTTTTTGGGTGCCACGTGGACCTTTGGTGTATTGCTTAGATCTATTAGACTAAGGTTAGATTTTTGAGAAAAAAGTTAATAAAATTTCTCTTTGTCGTTTACTGTAGACTCTAAAGTAGATTTCAACCTCCAATCGGTTCGGTTCGATTCGGTTTGGGGAGTCGAGTCGGTTTGAGCCGATTCGAGCCGGTTTTGACTTATTAATGGGTCAATTTACTCAACTTACCTAATCGGTTCTCGGTTTTCAGTCACCCAAATCAAAATTAAACCGAACCGATTTCACTTCGGTTCGGTTCAGTTTAAGTCGATTTTCTGAGCAGTTTGGCCCGATTCAGGAGAGCTGGTTTTCGATTCGATTTCGGTGTTCGGTTTAGGACTTGCATCCCTAGTTACATCGGACATGTGCCGACTTTTTTTCCAAAAGAAATATTGAAAGGAAAATTGTAATCGGTGGACAATTTTGCAGACAGCTTATGTGACGCGACATGATTGGTTGCAGTGTTGCGGCCCTACCATGTGGGCAGCCAGCCACTTCGTGCCACATAAGTTGCCTGAAAATTGTCTATCAAACATTATCCAATGTATAACATTGTCCATATTTAAACGGGCAAAGGGGAGAATGAGCCTCTCGTCCAATCACATTTCACATGCCACGAGGCATGATCAACACAAAACAATTCCTATTTTTGGTTGATCGATAAGCCTGGACTTGGGATTAAAGAAAATTAAATTATTTTTTTGATGCTTTTGCCCTCCATTTCATGTATCAAAGATAAGATAGCCCCATAAATTTGGTGTATTGATTTTCTCAACTTGGACCATATTTTTAATAATGGAAAAGTCATAAAAATAATGTTTTTTTTTTAATTGAACCTAATCGACCTTGCTTAAGTTGTGGTGGCATCTGATCCTCATGATGGATGTCACATGATAGCCAATTGACTGTGGGTGTAGAGATTTCTCTACACCTGAGCGCATAGTCCTGGACCTCATTAGAAAATTATATAAATAATTAAAAATTTTAAAACAACTTGCCGAAAGAGCACTTTTGTTAGAGCACTTTCATCGCAAGTTGTAACTCCCTTTTAAGCATTATATCAGTTCATATCTGATATATATATCGGTCGATATGACCCGATATGAGTTGATGTTAATAGAGACCCAATATTTGACACTAGATAAAATCGAGAGCATACATTGTATCGGATTGGGCCAAATATGTATATGATATGACCTTATTTAGCATGTTCATGACTTGTCAGTTGCAAAATTCAGAATGATGAAAATGTCTAGTAGGCGGGGCATTGTAGGGTTTGAAGCGCGTTAGGATCAGAAATCAGAAAATGATAAAATGGGCAAGAGAAATTAGATTCGAGGCATGTAAACACTACCTTTAAACTGCTATTCGCTCCCTACTCGAGTAAATCCTCTAGTTTGTAAAAGGGTTCCTGTGAGACGTTTCCAGGATGCAATAAGCCCAATATCTGTTACTTTAAATAACTCAATCTGATGAAATACCAATAAAAGATGAAAACAAGAGAATTTCTCAAAGTGCATGCAAGGAAATTCGATGAATTTCAGAGTGTGAAACTCTGTATCCAGAGATCTCCTTATATTGATTTTAAATGCTTATCAATATAACTGTTGGACCAACAGTTATATTTTAGACAACTCAGATCTTTCAGAGATCTCAACTAAATTAAGCTACTTAATAGTGGCCCGGTAGACCTGACCCGGCCCATGACTAATCTGACCGTTGGATCTATTTGATAAAAAATTCAAGCATCTCCTTTATAACTAATCTGACCGTTGGATCTACCTAATAAAAAAGTCAAGCATTTCCTCGTGACGATGCGCACGTGCAAAGTGTGTGCGCCTAAACCTCCAATGTGCCTAAACGCTACGCAAACGCGCACGTGCGTGAACGTGGCGGCTCGCCGCTAGACACACTTTTATCTTCTTATTGTCAAATAATAATAAAAAGTGAAAGGTTCTATATATAGCATTAAACCACTTTAACATTTATCAATATAAGACTATTTATTTACATACAAAAAAAAATAATAACATTTATTACCTACAAATTAATCCAAAAAATTAAGAAATCAAAAGAAAGTTTTATTTTTTTTAAAATTATTTAAAATATTTATTATATTCTAAAATAATTAATGAATATAATAGGAAATCACACTTTAATGGTGTAAGAACGTAAGTCTCATTTAATGGTATAAGATTCATTTAAACAGGATATAAGTGGTTAAATGTTTTACCTTCTAATTTAATGGTGTGAGATTCATTTAAACACCATATGGGTATTTAAATGACGCTCAAGATCCCTTTTACCTCTCGGTTGGAGTAGAGGAGCCTTGACTGTAGTTATATAAAATTATGGGCACGCCCCTTGAAAATGTAATCTCGCTCATCTCCTCCGGCCGATAGACATTAGTGGTTGCCCTTAAATAGACATATTATGATCCTCAACTCCAATTTTCCCTGACCAAGTTTTAAGGGCGCGGGGCAGACAGGTTTAACCATCAGTTTTTTTTGAGAGAAAATGTCTATATTTCAAAGGTCAATTTTTATAATTTATAGCTAATTATGAATACAAGTTATCTAAAATTCTCATTAAAGGGATCAATGTCTCAGCTTTTCACCGAATTAATTCGCTAAAATGATCATCATATGTTTAATACTCTACACATGTTTGGTGGCCACATTTATTCTTTTTTCAGAGAGTTAGTTAGTATACGGTAACCGACCCATTAATTCTATGATTGCATAAAAGGATCAGTATATGTTTAATATTTTATACACATGTTTGATGGCTACCTATACCAAAACAAAAGAAGAAAACGACAATATTGTTTCTCAAACAATACATCATATTGCTTTTCCTATAACATTTTTCTCTTCAAAAGTGATTTTCGGAGAAGGGTTACCAAACAGGGTCCTAGTATACAATACGTGACCCATTAATTCTCTTTATAATTTTCAAACCCATGAAATGTATGGAAAAAAAGCATAGGGCTATCATGCAGAGCAAATTCAATTTATGATTGCATAAAAACAAAAATGCACCATTTGATAAAGGGTATCTTTAATAGCACCCACAGAATCTTTTAGGGCACCTATGCTCAAAATCATTGATTGCTTCGCATCAGATGTTGGAGATCGCGCTTCGCTCCAATATTCCATACAAGGGATCATGAGATTATGGAACACCTATCGTACAGTTGGTTTTCAATTACACGTGACACATATCCCAAAATTGTAGCCTTAAAGTCAAGTTTGAGCATGATGTGTGTCATTTGATTTTAGGGCTACTTTTTTTTAATAGAATCGAAAATATATTTTCTGAATAAAATCGAAAATGGACCGTCTGATAAGTGCGCCATGATCTCAAGATCCCTTGGGTGGAAGATCGCGGTGAAAATCTATCTCTATTTTCTAATACGAAGCAACTAATGGTTTTAGGTGTAGGTGCCCTGAAAGATTCTGTGGGCGCTATTACAACTGCCCGTTGATAAAAATCCTAAAAGCTAGAAATCATCGGACGATTTTGGGCTCGTAATCGGCTCTGTATACCAACTCTTTCTAAAAAGAGAAGTGCCACTTCCACACCATGGATCAAAATTTCGAAAATTCGATACGTATCGTCCGACCGGAAAACCGATACGTATCGGATGATATGTATCGGTACTGATCTGTATCGAGTGATACATTCCATACAATTGAATGTATCGAACGATACATTCAATGTATCGTTCACGTCCAATACCAATACATATTGTGACAGCCCGGATTTCGGCACCCCGAAACCCGTGCCATCAGCACGATCATCTTGACCGTGCCCTTCAACTATGCACGGAACACTGGTATATCAGGCATAAAATAAATAAGAACAACTTGCGGAATTTAAATCTACATAAAAACACTTCTCAAAAGACAGTTCTACCCCCATGCCTCTGCATGAAAGGAGAACCGATCCGAACCATCGATGATAGAAATCATCACGGATGGTTCGTCCCAAAAGAATAATCCAAAACCTTATATACATGGTTTTTCGCAAAATCAAGGCTTGACATACCAAGCCGTACAAAACTCTCTGTAAAAATCCTCACAAATGAGTCCTCTAGAAGAAGTCCTGGAGGTGGCTCCAACTAAATCACGGTCGCAAGGTCCGACTCATGGGATCGGCGTCTCCTCAAGTCGCGTAGTCGCTAGTAGTGGACTGCGACGTATAGTCTATAGGGTGAGCTACATCCTAGCTCAATAGGGAACAAACAACATTGAACATATAAATTATAACTCACATATATTCTATGATATGCCATGCATGATGTATCCAATTGTTAATGAAAGCGGTTTGAAAGCATTCGTTTCTTTGTTGATTACTTATGTTTTCATTTACTCATGAATAATCGGCCTAAAGCAAAACTTAAACTTTCAACTTAAGTAATCCCCGAGCAATATAGCATCGAGCCCGATGAGATACCCTTCATCGTCATCTATATAGACAGGTTTTAATGTATTCCCCGGAATACCATATAGTACCAAGCCCCTTTCCCGGGGATTGGTGGCGGGGTTTCACTTGTCTCAATCAACACCCACAGGGTGTGCTTACTATGTCGGATAAGCCTCCGTGACCGGCCTACGGTTTACGCCAGACGGTCACGGATATCCTGCCGTGTCAGTCGTGGATATCCCGCCACGTCGGTGGGGTAACCTATCAAACCTCAAATAACAAAAATATCGGTGCCTTACATATAGTTATTCACCGTGTAAGTGTGCTATCTTATTTCAGTTAGGCCCTATCAAACATGATTCAATCCTTGGATACATCCCTGGGATGTATCCATTTACTTGCATCACACCTGATGCTCTTATCTCTTTACTTCTTCATCCCCTGGGGATGGCTCAATAGTTTACTCTTATGAATGTCACACACACCCACACTTTTCACAATTCTTTAGCGAAAAATATTTAAATGGAAATCTATATCACTACATACATGATCTTGTAAAATAAAGTACATGTTCAAGGTGTTCCCTACCTTAGGTCTCTATCGATTCAATGCATCAAGGTCCCACTCGGCTCCTTGTGCCCACTTTCACACGCATTACCTATGATACCATTAAACACATTCGAAACATCACAAAAGATGTAATGAATAAGTCTCAAGACCCCCCTAGAGTCTTGAAGTAAGAATCAAAAGTCAACGAAACTAAGTCAGTCGACTAGTCGAGCTCCTGGTTCGACTAGTGAAATCAACTCGACTAGTCGATTCTCAAAATCGATTAGTCGAGGTCCAATTTCGATTAATCGATTCTCAAAATCGATTAGTCGAAATCCCCTGTTCTAAATGTCTAATTTTCCCTTAATTAATTGAACATACAAAATCGACTAATCGAGTCCAATTTGACTAGTCGAAATCCTTACTCGACTAGTCGAAATCCAATTTCGACTGGTCGATTTTTCTTAACCCATTTTTACTCCTCACTGGAGGCTCTCAGTCGACTAGTCGACACCCAACTCGACTAGTCGAAATTCAAAGTCGACTAATCGAAATTCAATTCGATTAGTCGAATTCGTGGTTATCTGACCTTTCAACTTCTTGGGGAATTTCGATTAATCGAATCCCAATTTCGATTAGTCGAAATCCCCAGGTTCAGCCTTCTTTGGCTGTTCCTCCCCAATCTTTTCTCAGTTATTTTCTAAGCAATATTCCTACAATTTCCACCCATTTTAACCATAATTTATTCTATAAATCTACACCATTTATTTACAAGAATCTCACCTTAAATCAACCTCAATTTGATTTAGATGTAGGGTTGGAAGGTTAGGGTTTCGGCTTTTATGCGAGCAGATCCCGCGAATCAAGGCGCTTTGATCGCAAGAAATCCTCTTCCAACAACTTGCAATAACTCCTCACTAGCTCCTTTACTCCTCTCTCTCTCTCTCTCTCTTCTTTACTCCTCTCAACAACCAAAATATGAAAACTAGGGTTTTCAACCCTTTTATCTTATCTCTTTTCTCGGTGTGGAGCACATACACACACATCGGTGTATGTCACTCTACACACCTCTCCATCTCTCCACTCTTCTACACTGGTTCACACATCACATCCGCTCATCTCATCTTAAGTTCATCAGTGAACTATCTCATGGTCAAACCTAAGACCAAACGGGCACGGATCCCGAGGTCCTCGTTTGACGTGATTTTTCGGGTTATTACACATATCGTCCGATACGTATCGGTATCATACGATATTAATGATTTGTGACTAAGGCCATTAATTTATGAAATTTCACACGCAAATTAAGTCCATGTGCACACTAATTAATGAGAAAAACATCACTTCAAATTAATGAAATTATTAGGGACACAAAAACCAATAATGTGCCACATCAATCAATAATGTGCCACATCAATCAATAGAAGCCTCTTTCTTGAGATGCTGTCTAATGAGCAAATTATGGTGTGAAACTACAAGTACATTAAAAATTGTTCAAGAAAGGGTGAGTTGCGCGGATGGATCCTTGAACATTTCTATAGTTCATAGGGCCATAAGATAAATGGCTTCTTCGTAATATAACATACACGCGCGCGCCCACGCGCCCACACACACACACACACACACACACACACACACACATATATATATATATATATATATATATATATATAGAGGCCCGAGGATATGTGTTCGCGTATAGAGATAATTTTACGCTAATTGATATGAGCGCGACAGATAGCGTCCTTTTTGTGAAGTAATGAGTAGCATGAGCCTCACTTTACTAAGGTTACACTTTTAAAAGTTAAATACCCTTATAGCAGTCATTCTTGACTTTTTTAAAGTTTTTTTTCTTTATTTTTCTTAGAAAGTGTTAGACTTACTTTTTAATATATATTTTATACAAAAAATGTGGCACCCGATAGTCAAGCGATATCACTTCAGGAGTGAAGAGCCAACACCGCAAAACGAAGTGCCGACGCCATTAAAATGAAGTGCCGACGCCCTTAAAATGAGGCGTCGACGCTTCATTTTAGGGGCGTCGGAGCTTCATTTAGGGGCGATGACGCTTCCAGAAAAAATAAAAATAAAAAATAAAATAAATTTTTTTTTTCGTAGCGCTAGTGTCCCTAAAATGAGGCACTAATGCTTCCATTAAAATAAATAAATAAATAAATTTCGAAGCGTCGGGCGCTTCGTTTTAGGGTTCTGACGCTTCCATTAAAAAAATAAAATAAAATAAAATAAATTATTTTTTCGAAGCGCTAGCTCTCCTAAACCGAAGCATTGGGTGCTTTGGTTTAGGGGCGCTGGCGCTTCCATAAAAAAAAAATAATAAAAAAAAAAAAAAAAAAATATATATATATATATATATATATATATATATATATATATATATATTATTATTATTATTATTTTTAATTGAAGCACCGACGCCCGTAAACGAAGCACTGACACCCCTAAAATGAGGCACCGACACTTCTCTATAAAGGTGTTAGCGCTTCGCTATCAGGCGCTCATATTTTTTAAGTAAAATATACCTGAAAAAGTAAATATGACACTTTATTAGAAAAAGAGAGAAAAGAAAGAGACCTTAAAAAGACTTCTAAAAAAGTCAAGAATGACGGCTGAAAGGATATTTAAAAGTGTAATCCTAGTCAGAAAAGTAGTTTCAATGTCACCCATCACTTTACAAAAGAGGTGCTACATTCGCTCCCATATCAATTAGCGTAGACGCCCAAGTGCATTTTTCCCTTTTTCCATATATATATATATGGAAAATGATTATACAATCTTCTAGAGGAGTGTGTTTTAACAGAAGAATACATTCTCACGGACTTGTCAAATTGAATATTGACGCGTCTTGCTTGGAAGGTAGGTTTTGAATTGGTGGTATTCTCGAGGATGATGAACGTAACCATCTAGCTAGCCATTGATATTTCTGAGGCAAAGATTAAGGTTGTATTTGGCATTGCTCTTTGGAGGAGTAGAAAAGAGCAGTTGTTGTTCTTTGTTGTTGCAAATGAATATGGGGAGACAGAAAGATTGGAGAAAGAAAAAAAGAGGACGCTACTCTTTGAAATATGAAAAACATACATGTTTAAAAGAGCATGAAATATCACGGCGTTTTAAAGAATGCTATTTTTCCTATTTCAAATAGTAGCCTCCCTTTTATCATCTTCCAATCCCTCTCGCTCTCCACACATTTCTTTGCAATAACAACTAGCAGTTGTTAAGTGCATCAAAGTCTTACAAGCAATCTCCATCATTTTGATTTGATACTCGGGTTGCATTTTAGGATTTGTATGATGTAAAATTAACATATGTATTATTTGATAGGTCTCACTCAAAAAATAAGACTATTAGCGGCAGCCAAAAACTGTCACTATTAACAAAAACCTCCTGCTAATAGTCTTAATGGATTTTTTATTAATAGCAGTAGCTTTTTGCTCTAAAAAATTACCGCTAGTAGTCTTATTTTTTATAGTGTGATCTGTTATGATCTAAAGAAGTTTTGTGTAAAAGATTGAGATAGAAAGCAATCTCCATCTTTTTATTTAAAGCCGTCAAATGTGATCATTTGCAGTACTCAATATCACAACCAAAATTGGGCCACAGATAAGCCAAAGGGCTCGATCGGTCGACCACGTCCTATTACCTATAATACAAAGTAACAATCTTGGCCCTTATAGCGGCATCTGATGCTTAATGGAAAACATCTCGGGCCATTTGTAGCCCGAGATGAATAAGGCCCTTCAAGAGCCTATTGGGCCCCTAAACCATTTGTAGCCCAAGATGAAATGCCTGAATTTGAAATTCCCAAATTCAAATACTCGCTCCCACACACACCCTTTAAAGGTTTTTATAATCCCAATTGAAAGTTTTTACTAGTAAGAGACTTCATTGCTTTTATTTTCCCAGTGAGGAGAGAAGAAGAGATCCTCCCATAGTCTATCATGCAGAGTTTTAAGGACTTTTTAATGGTAATGGGTTAATAGATTCATTATTTGAAGGTAATAGGTTTGGTTGGGTGCAAAATAGATTGGGTTTTGGAAGATCTTGCGAAAGAATCCACTAATGTTTGGTTTCCAACAACTGGATCTACAATTTAAAATTTTCAATAGTGAAATGTTTTCCGTGTGTTTCTTCTTATCACTGCCCTTTATTACTTATATTAAAGAAGTGACTGGTCCTCGAACGCTTAGTTTCTGGAATTTTATGACTACTTGACTAGATTATTTGAATAAGGTTCAACATTCTTGTAAGATAGATTGGGGGATTCTCCAATTTACAAAGTATTTGGGAAACTTAAACACCTCAAACCTTTGGTTAAATCTCAAATGCTTGTAGTTGTAAATGAGGTGGAGGAATTTTTTATTTTTTTGATGATGTCATATAGCATAGACAACATGATTGTACCTTATATATATTAGAGATTATGACACTCTAAGAGCAACACTTGGGAAATAAATCCCACAAAACAAAGCACTCACATTAAGTAACACAGAGGGAAATAAATCCCATCAAACATCGAGGAAGCAAATATAGAATTTAGAACCCACAACCTCACACTTCACAAAGGAGGAAAGATATAATAATGTGGAGGAACTAGAAAAAGAAATGATAGAAAAGGAATGGAACCAAAAAATTCATTTTAATTATTTGGCCGCCGAAAAAAGTTTCATAAATTCTCCAGAATCGAGGAATCTATGTGGAGAAAAAGGTCTAGATAATAATGGATCAATGAAGTGGATGGCAACAAAAAATTTTCATGACGTCACTAAGAACAAGACTACAAAACAATAAAATAAAGTGCATACATAATTCTTAGGAAATTATCTCGAAAAGAAAGAAGATATTAGAAATATACTTATGGAGGAATTTCATAAATTGTGATATTTCTCAAAATATTCCCAAGTTGACATCTTCATGGCATGGCTTCCAATTCACATAGCCCGGGAAAAGTAAAATATTGAAGACTATCAAATATGTGAATTTGAGATAGTGCTCCTGGGCTTTAAAGGTTGACATTCTCAAGCAAGTCACCAGCTTAAAATAAAAAATCTCTTTCAAGCCGATCACGCTGTCATGGAGTCACTCCTTTTAAACGTGTCCTTGTGTGCGGCGCCTAACTTTTAAAGCTAGGCTAGTTTGTTTCTGATATCAAATGTCATGGAGTCACTCCTTTTAGACGTGACTCGCGTGTGGCGCCTAAGTTCTTAAGCTAGGTTAGCCTGTTTCTGATACCAACTGTCATGAGGGCGCTCTTTTATGCACTATCAACCCATGTGGTGCCTCGCTACAGCATACAATGAAGCCAACCAAACTCTTAATCAGACTCTGATACCACCCGCCTAGTGGACGGGAACACTCGCTCGTGATTACCTTCTTTCCAAGGCCTACCATCCCGATGCATTGTATCCCTTACGGCACGCTCGCCTACACATTTGTGCCTCGCTTGGCATGCTCAAGTTTCACTCTTGCATACCTTGCATAAGTATCTCGCTTTGCAATAGTAATGGCATGTCGCGCATCATGTCGTCTCATACTAACATGTCTTGCGGACATATCGAACCAAATCCACAATCTTGTGCATCGGACCCCCATGCTACCGTGCTCTACAGAGTCTCACGCACTTCTCAAGTGTCCTCGTGAAGTTGTCCAATTGTATGCTGAACGACGCGTAGTCCGGGACCGCACTTTTACCTCACCTTGGGTGCCACACGGCATCACTGCATCGAAGTCCTAGGCCCACCCTTTCAGGCCTAGGAGACACTTGCGCCCCCTCTGGCGACGCAAGACTCCGTGTGGGTGGAAGACATTCATCTAGCAACTCTCCCACATAGATGGCCCAAACACTATTTATGGGCAAACCACTCGAGGACCTCAAACGTCTTGGTTTGACATACCCCCATTGCACATGCCCCATGCCCATGACGCATAGTGTCATGCCCCCAACCATCACGCCCATGACTCCCTGCATCGTCTTCCCATGCGACCGTGTCGCGACCGCAGCGCGACTAAGTCTCGAGGCCCACATGGCTTCATGTGGGATGCCCTCCTGGCACCACATGTTGTGCCGTCCAGGCACCAAGATGTCGTGTGCTCTCTTAACACCACATCGCGTGCCCCAGGCACTAATGCTGCTAGAAGTATTGACCCCGTCTCATCCTCTACCACTCCATAATGTCAACGTCATCGTCGGCACATTATCGTAGTGAATTGATCCCACCAACTTCTCCCAACCAGCTCGGGTCATCACCCTGCCATGCTGACATCCAATATCTAGTCTCGATGTTTGGCACTTCCCCGCTAGCTTAACTTGCAATCTAGTTCTTAGGTTCACACCTTCCCACTAGCTCCCCAACGTCACTGATGTGATTTTTTTATTGTGATGTTTTACCCGCAAGTGCACGAATCAGATTGTAGATAGTGAGTGCGGAGTACGAGATCGTTTCCACGAGGACTAAAGTAGAAGATCTAAAAAGATGAAACAGTAACTCAAGAAATCTACCAAGATTTAACAGTACCCTATTAATATTATGATTTAGACAGTTTTGTGAGATAAGATAATTATTGACTACAAAATAAAGTTTAATTTATAATTCAAAAATAAGGGTAGAGGTGAAGATACTAAATCCTCCTATCTTTGATTTGTTCTTCCCGTAATACAAATCTAAGGATTAAACTATGAGATATACCATTGAAAAGTATCTTTTATGGAAGATCAATGGTCAAAACTCGGATAGGTTCCACATTGCATCCCTGCAATCAGAACTTAATTCCAGAGATGATTTCCATATATAGATCTGGGATCAAGGGTATGACTCGGTACACTTGATCTCAGATACAAATAGAAATCATCCCCATAATGGGTAAAAATTTCCAACAAGAATATCACCATAGATCTTATATCAAGGACATGACTCGGTACACTTGATCTTAGATTAGCGAGTAATTAAGATAAAATTACCGTCACAGATTTAAGATCCAGGGTATGACTCGGCACACTCGATCCTAGTTAGTGGCGGGGATTTCATCCATTCGAGATAGCATAACAACCATAAAATAAAATATCAAATTTTAATCCTAAATTTATACTATTAGAAGTACATCTCTCGGATGGGAATCATTAGATCCCCATCTCTAAGAAATTAGCCACATGTTGTAATTAAATGACATAAAAAAGTAATAAATGAAAAATAACATTGATCTAATTAATTAAAAATACCTCAACCTTCAATAACAATTCTTTGATCCAAGCTTAATCCACGAGTATAATGATCTTTCGAAACGAAATTAAAAATACTCACTACTAATCTCTAAGTTTAAACTAGGAATTAATTGAGCAAAAATAAATTCTTCGAAGAAGGAATGCTAAAACAAAAAGGTAAAAGAACAACAAAGCTCTCCAAAATAAAATCTCTATATCTCCGTGTCTCTCTTGAGTTGTTGTTTGTGGCTTTAAATACTCTCCAAGTCTCGCAGCTCTCCTAGCCCGAAATGCAAGGGTCGATTAATCGACTTTACAAGTTGATGCATCGACTCCCTAGAAATCTGCACTAAGGAGTCCCTTCCATCTCAAACTCTATCATTTCCCTCGATTAATCAAGTGAATGGTCAATTAATCGACCTTCCCAGATTTCCGTGAACTTCAGCCTAACTCTCCATCAGATGCTGTCTAGATATTTTGGCCATAACTTTCTATTCCGAATTCAGATTGATATGATTCTTATGGCATTAGAAAGATGACAGAAAGCTTTACAACTTTTATATTTTAGAAATTTCACGAATCTAACATCTTAAAGGTCCAAATTCAGCTACAAGTCGTACTAAGTTCTCGATGACCCAAGGTTGCAGTGTTTGACATTATTTTTAGAATTCTTGGGTTGTTTTATGCACTTGGATTATATTTGCTTGAAACACTTCAAATCTAGTAATTGTCATCAGATAGCCTTCATCGGACAATTAAATATAAGTATTTATGGGTGAAATATCATCATATTTCACTACTCATCAGTCACCCTCTCCGGGTCAATCTAGTTTTGCAGTCACAAGGCCCTCACCTCTTAACTAGCTCAACAGTATCATCCCTTCTCGATCAAACTCGGCTCCGATATCAAATGTCACAGAGTCACTCCTTTTAGACATGACCTCGTGCGCGGTGCCTAACTTCTAAAGCTAGGCCAGTTTGTCTCTGATATCAACTGTCACGGGGGCGCTCTTCTGTGCACGCACGATGCCTCGCTGCAGCATGCAACAAAGCCAACCAAACTCTCAATCAGACTCTGATACCACCCGCTTAGAGGACGGGAACTCCCTGTCATAATTACCTTATTTCCAAGGCCTACCATCCTGATACATTGTGTCCCTTACGACACGCTTGCCTGCACATTTGTGCCTCGCTTGGCTTGCTCAAGCTTCACTCTCGCATACCCTGCACAAGTATCTCGCTTTGCAACAGTAATGGCCTGTCGCGCCTCATACCGTCTCATGCCAACATGTCCTGCCGACATACAAAATCAAACCCACAATCTTGTGCATCAGACCCTCGTGCTACCATGCTCTATAGAGTCCCACACATCCCTCAAGTGTCCTCGTGAAGTTGCCTAGTTGTATGCACCGCGACGCGTAGTTTGGGGCTATACTTCAACCTCACCTTGAGTGCCGCACGACATCGCTGCGTCGATGTCCTAGGCTCACCCTTTCAAGCCTAGGAGACACTTGCGTCCCCTCTGGCGACGCAAGGCCCCATGTGGGTGGAAGACATTCATCGAACACCTCTCTCACATAGATGGTCAAAACACCATCTATGGGTAAACAATATGAGGACCTCAAATATCTTGGCTTGACTTACCCCTATGGCACACGCCCCCTGCCTGTGGCACATAGTGTCATGTCCCCAGCCATCACGCCCATGACTCCCCGCATAGTCTTCCTATGCGACCGTGCCACGACCGCAGTGCGACCACATCGCGAGGCCCACATGGCCTCATGCGGCATGCCCTCCTGGCACCACATATCGTGCCGTCTAGGCACCAAGATGTCTTGTGCTCTCCTGGCACTACATCGCGTGCCTCAGACACCAATGCTGTTAGAAATATTGACCATGTCACAATGCACTTGAGAATATCAATCTTCAACCCCCCGGCCATTTTTTTGTCAATATCATTTCTAAGCTCATGTGAAGGTATAATATTATAATAAATCTTACGACTTTTCACAAAAGTAGCGTGCCCCTTAGAAATGATTGTTAAAAAAATCGTATAAACTTATCAAGCAAAATTCAAAGAGAAACTTAATGAGAGAAATCAACATAAAGTTAATTGATTTTGGCATTTGGCCCTTAGTAAAGAAATTCTTGATGATCTCTGATCGTTTTAAAGTGAAACCTTACAATTGCACAAATTCGAAGTACTAGGGTGAATACAAGGGTGTCGAACTACAGAGACTTCTCGTTTACTTCTAACTATAATCTTAATCAAAGAATGTTTTAAAGATGATTTTCTAATTACATTAACTAAAAAGCAATTAAAAACATAGAAGATAAAGTAGTGTGAAAACAGTCCGGGATCTCTCTTGAATCACATACACGTAAATAGCTTAAACTTCATTCCTAATCTAATCCGAACTTTGGGTACTAGTCAAGCTCTTCTCTACAAGTTAAAGCAAGGTAAATGAATCATATCTTATTCATAGTCACGGACTAGTTGGGACGATATGATCCGTTTAATCTCTAGCAACTGAAACAATAAGCATCATTGCAAATAACCAACGAAATTAGGCTATAGAAAAAGAAATGGAATTCAAATTTGATATTCATCTGTAATGTTACAAGAGATCCCAGACTTGGAGAGCTTAGCCACACATCATCGGATTGATCTTCATTATTACTGAATCGATCATCGGATGATGATTACAAATCACACAATCTCTCCCAACTCACTAAACTTGGAAACTAAAACCTAGAAAGCAAAACGTAAAAAGAAACTAAAACCTAGGAAGACTCTCGGCTGAAAGGCTCCTTTATTCTAACCTTAGGGTCTTTATTTATAAAATCATAAGGCCCTAAGTACATAGTTTATACAATAGATCTTGAGATTATGGGCGTATCATTAGTGATTAGTTTTTTATTTCACATGACGAACATCCCTTGAAGTGATCCTAAAATTATGTTTGAGCATGACATGTGTCATGTAAGTTTCGAATATCTGTTTAGGATGTGTGCCACGTAAAATAAAAAATTGATTGTCTAATAGCACGCTTATGGTCTTAAGATTGCTATATTGGGGACAAAGAAGGATCTCCAACATGTGATTCAAAGCGAGGCATGCCAGCTGAAGGAAGTAAGATGCGGTCACAGTTTTACGAGGTATAAACAATGATTTTCAAAAGTTATTGGCTCAATTTTGGTAATAATCATAGGTGTTATGTTAGAGTTCATTAAAAAGCTAAATAAAAAGTATAATTTAGATAAGGGTTTCCTAACTAACTACTAGGTCACCAACATAGGTGTTGGTTATTTTTCCTTGACAAAGAGTGCAATGGACAAGATTCAAACCCTGTCTTTTTTGGAAGTGTCTTACATCTACCCAACTTGTGTGCAATTTACTTATTTATTAATATTGTAATTCTAAAATCCCAAATGCTAATATATTTTAAATCCATCAAAATGTTTTTTTAGTTTTATTTAAAAACTCATCATACCCATAGTGAACCGGGTTCACTAGGATGTAGTAAACTGTGAATTATGAACCCAAATTCAAACCGAGCCAACCAACAAATCAAGTAAAATTGATTTAGACAGGTGTGATATTAGAGTTCAATTTAAAAACCAAGTAAAAAGTATAATTTAGGTAGTTTTTACTATATTAATTTATTTATTTTTCACATTTTAATTTGGAGACATTGCCTAAATTAGATATATAGCCTAAATTTAGGGAGAAATTTGATTTATTGATATACTTTGTGGAACAACTTATTTATATTTTTGGAGTTATTTTTTAGAGAGATATATAGCTTCTAGGGCACGGATATAGGGTGGACTGCAAACAACAAACCATTCAACGGACCACAGGAATATAGGTCAGGCCAGCCACTTACATTGCCACATAAGCAGTCCATTGTTGGTCTGTTATTTGAAGTCCGCTCATTATAATTTTCCATAGCTTCTATTCATAAGATGGGTGATGAGTTTTAACAAATCAGGAATAGTGGCATCATTTGCAAGGTCTTTGTATTCGCCGCCAAAAATGGTCACTGAGAAATAATGAGCAATGGCGAGGATATCAGAGACCACGAGTATGAGAATAGGTGTGATGGCACAATCAGATTGCGTACAAATACTCCATATGGTTTGGATCGAGTGAAAACTCTTGAGAAAATTATACTATGCTTGTACATCAATGAATATTTTTCAATACAATTGTTAGTTTTAATAGGACCCTCGAAATTAGGGCAACGGTCAGGTCCAATCAGGTTGAATTGGATTTTGAGTTCAACGCCATCTACAACCCTTGAATATGAGACAATCTTAACTTTTATGGTTTTCACTTTTTATAGGATGACGTGCCATCAAGATTCTCCCATTTCCAAGGGTACGACATCTACAACCCTTGAATACGAGACAATCTTGACTTTCATGGTTTTCACTTTTTATAGGATGACGTGCCGTCAAGATTCTCCCATTTCCAAGGGTTGCAAATTCTGGTTGAACTCGAAATCCAGTTCAACCTGGTTGAACCTAACCACTCCCCCTCAAAATTGTTGTATTTTATATAGGTAATAAGGAGAGAATCACATGTCAATTTGTGAAAATTTGGGGATAACAAAATTTTTTGCATTTTATAGCCAAAAGTTTGAAAAATAAAATGTTACAACCTTGATTAAAAAAAAATAATAATAAATAATCCTTCCCATAAGGTCTTGTAAAATAAAAAAAAAAAAAAAAAAAAACTCATGGGAAGTATTAAAAAAGAAGTTAGTCTACAATGAGTGTCCACACATATGTGTGACTATGTGACATGCACGAACTTCTAATGCATGAAAGCCTGTGAATGTCACGTGATGAGTATTGAAATATGATGATATTTCACCCTTAAATACCTATATTTAGCTGTCCGATGAAGGCTATCTGATGAGAATTATTAGATTTGAAGTGTTTCAGGTAAATACAAACCAAATATAGAAAACAGCCCAAGAATTCTGAATATAATGTCAAAACACTGCAACTTTGGGTAATCGAGAACTTAGTGCGACTTGCGGCTATATTTGGACATTCAAGACGGCCGAATTATAAAATTATCAAAACACGAAAGTTGTAGATATTTTCGTCCGCTTTCCAATGGCATAAGAATCACCTTAATCCGAGTTCGAGATAGAAAGTTATGGCTGAAATACCGAAGCAGTGTCTGATACAAAGAAGGTGCTGAAATTCACGGAATTCTGGGGGGTCGATGCATCGACCCTGTAGGTCGATTAATCGAGGACAAGGCAGTGTCTGACACGGAACTGACACTTTAAAGCTAATTTTTTTGGACTTTTTGGAGGCTCGATGCATCGACCATATTGGGTCGATTAATCGACCCTGAATTTACGGCTTGGGAAACTTCTGCGACGAGGGGTCTATTTAAGCGACTCAAACACTTCGGAAAATGGGAGAATTAATTAGATAGAATTAATTTTAGAAAAGAGTTTTAGGTTTAAAGTTTTTAGTTTTTAGCCTTTATTTTTCATAGTAGACATAGAAATAGGGAAGTTTTATTATTCCTTTTTGAGAGCTTTGTTCCCTTAATTTTTCAGTACTCATTCCTTCAGTTTATAAATTTTGTTCAAAGTTTATTCATGCATTAATTTCGTTTATGAAGATCATCATACTTTTGGATCAAAGTAAGTTCTTTTGAAGTTTGAGGTAATTTTAATTTATTAAATTAATGTTATTTTCCCGTCTTTATTTATTTATGTCATTTAATTACAATATGTGTGGCTAAATTTATAGGGATGAGGATCTAATGATTCCCATCCGAGGGATGTACTTTTAATAATATAAATTAAGGATTAAAATATGAGATTTTATTTTATGGTTGTTGTGCTATCATGAACGGATGAAATCTCCACCACTAACCGGGATCGCGTGTGCCTAGTCATGCCCGGGATCTCAAATCTGTGACGGTAATTTTACCCAATCATTGTTATGGCCTTTTTGCTTTCATCGTGTGGATCTAATTACGATTATGTTCTGGGATCGAGTGTGCCTAGCCATGCCCTGAATCTTGGATCTGTAATGATAATTTTATCTTAAATACTCCTTAATCTGAATAAAGTGTGCCTAGCCATGCCCTTGATTTCAGATTTATAAGTGATATTCTTGTTGGAATTTTCACCCACTTTGGGGATGATTTTTATTTGAACCTGAGATCATGTGTGCCTAGCCATGCCCTTGATCCCAGATCTATATATGAAAATCATCTAAGTCCTGATTGCAGGGATGCAACGTGAAACCTATTAAGGTGTTGACCATTGATCTTCCATAAAAGATGTTTGTTACCAATGGAATATCTCATAATTTAATCCTTAGATTTATATTACGGGAAGAACAGACCAAAGATGGGAGGATTTAACATCTTCATCTTTATCATCATTTTTACCTTTCCTTTTGAATTATCAATTGAATTTTAGTTTGTAGTCATTAATTACCATCTCATCAACCGCTTAAATCATAAAACTGGTAGAATACTGTTAGATCTTCATAGATTTCTAGAATTGCTTGTCTCTTTTAGATCTTTCAAAATTAGTCCTCGTGGGAACGATCTCGTACTCTGCACCCACTATATACAAACCGATTCGTGCACTTGTGAGTAAAACATCACATTAAAAAATCACATCATCATGCAGTCACACAGATGTGTGGATTGCAATGTCCACTCATGATGGGTGGACACCCATTCTAGACTAATTCTTTGCTAAAAAAGGTGTAACGGTGCGTCAATCAACTCAAAAGCTGAACTCTAAATGTGGTTCTCAATTTTAAGATTGGATGTAATGGAACCTTGACTTTTAAAAAGTATAAATCTCGATAGGTCGAGATCCAATCTTGACCTGTTGAGATAATGTGATAGCGCAAAGAGGAAGGGTTTCGTTCTACCTTATCATATCTCTCTATTTTTTTTTTTTAAACTACACACCACGACAAGTTGGGATTGGATCTCGACCTGTCGAGATAATGAAAATGTAGAGAAAGAAAGGCACTCTCTTTGCCCACTATCCCATCCCATATATATATATATATACATCTCGACAGGTCGAGATCCAATCTCGACCTGTCGAGATGGACCAAAACTGCAGTTCTGCCCTATCCACTATTGGACAAGGGGGGGGGGGGGAGGGGGTAGTCTTTTTGACACCTTTAGCTCTATGCATTGAGCTCAAACTTGATTGATCGAGTTGCTTAAAACAAAAGCAAACATATATGATAAAATTATACTAAAACGAAATTTTTTTAAAAATAGCTAAACTACTATAGTACAAACATGGGTTGCCTCCCAAGAAATGCTAAGTTTTTTGTCTTCACTTGGCCCTCCTCAATCTATCAAAGGTACACAAAAGGATTGTCCATATAACATGTTTTGGTTACCCTTTTCATTAATTACCGTCTTGAGTTTATTCGAGAGTGGTCTTTCAACAATATCATTCACCCTATAAATCCTGAAATATTCAAACTCAGTATGTATTAGCTATTTGGAAGCATCAAATATATAAAATTTTAAAGTCAATTGACTTAAGGGTTTGTCTAAGCACTATAGAAATGGATCTTTAGGCACAAAATGTGCCTCATATTTATGGTCAGACTAGTCAATCGATGTAGAACAAAAAATTGTGTCATCCTCATGCAATTGTTCTCTTGGTAGTAGAGGGACATCACTAATTTGTTAGCTATCTTGAACGGTTTCAGTCTTTTTTCTTCCAACAATATTGTCCTTGTTATTTATCTCATGCTCCATCCTAAGGTCACGGTCGCAACCTCATGCTCATGGGCAGAGATAGCTTCTTCCCTCAAATTCTGGTCTTGCGAAATACATATTGGTTGACTAGGCAAGGGGTCTTTCTCCCTAGTGATGGTAGTTGTCAATTGGCCTATTTGATGTTCAATTCTCGCAATAGACTGAGTATAAGAGTAGAGTAAAGTAACATGGTTAGATTGAGATTGGAGTTCGTCTAATATAATTAAAACTTGGTCTTTGAAACCTGAACTCCATGGGGATTGTGAGTATTGTGGGTCAAAATAGGATTGGTTTGAAAAATTTGCCATAAAAAGTTGATTTAATTCACAACCCTGATTTGGTTCCTACCAATTAGGACAATTCTCCCCATATTCATCCCAATTTTGGTATGAAATCTTATAATCTAACCAATAAAAAGATGGGGACATCTGATCTGTACCGAAATATGACTATTTTTGGTACCCTAATACCAACAATTGACTATCCGATGAAGACAATCTAGTGACGATTGTGTAGTTTAGTGGTTGCAGGTGTTCTTGACCGTTTGATGGTACATAAGCTTAAAGGAACATAATTAAGAACAACATGGAAGCATTGAGCCATAAAACCTACGGGAGCAACGAAAATCATAAAAGAAGCGATTGATCCAGTCAATGATGAAGAAAGCTAAATATGTCACCTATCAAAATTAACAGATTGAGGTTATGGCACCTGTTTTGCCGCCCAAACTTTGAATTTAAAATCAATCGATCTCATCACCCAAATCTAAAACCTTGAATCATGAGATCGAAAGATCTTGCAAAACAAATTGTAAAAACCAAAGAATATTAGAGGAATACAATGATCCTGGTCCTTACGAGGACCAGGATAGTATCACTCATCCTCCCATTCCTGGGAATCATTTGAATTTAAATCGGCGATGATTCAAATGTTGCCAATTTTCAGCGGATTAAGCAATGAAAATTTGCATGCACATCTAACTGATTTCATTGAGGTTTGCAAAATGTTTAGGGTACACAATGTATCTGATGAGATAGCCAAGTTGAGACTCTTCCCTTTCTCTTTGAGAGCTAAGGCGAAATCTTAGTTTCTTTAACTAGAATCAAGATCCATTAGGAATTGGACTGAGTTATGATGAGTAGTGAAATATGATGATATTTCACCCCTAGATACCTACATTTAGCTATCCGATGAAGGTTATTTGATAAGAATTATTAGATTTGAAGTGTTTCAGGTAAATACAAGCCAAGTGCAGAAAGCAGCCCAAGAATTCTGAATATAATGCCAAAACACTGTAACTTTGGGTCATCGAGAACTTGGTGCGACTTGCAGATCAATTTGGACCTTCAAGACGGCCGAATTATGAAATTGTCAAAACACAAACATTGTAGAGCTTTCTGTCAACTTTCCAACGGCGTAAGAATTGCCTCAATCTGAGTGCGGGACAGAATGTTATGGCCAAACTACCGAAGAAGTGTCTGATACAGAGTTCGACGGGAATTCACGAAAATCTGGGAGGTCGATGCATCGACCCTATTGGGTCGATTAATCGACCCTAAATTTTCGAGTTGGAACACCACTGCGGCTGGGAAACTTCGGCTCTATTTAAAGCGGATCAAACACTTCGAGAAAAGAGGGAATTAGAGATAGATAATTAGAGAGTTAGTTTTGATTTTTCTTTTTTTTAGAGTTTTTGGAGAGAATTTTTTAGAAGATTATTATTCATTATTATTATTTTTTATTTTAGACTCCTCTTGGCATCTTTTCAAGAGTTCTTCTTTCTCCTTCTTCTAGGGTTCCATCTGGGTAGATTGTACCTAGGATTTGCATTATTTTTCCTTTACATTCATGAAAGCATAGATTGTATTTAGGAAAAAGCATTGTAAACAAAGATCTTTGGGAGAAATGAAAAGAGGAATGACTTTGAATGAACAAGGAGATCATACACCAAAGATGAGCGGCTAAATCAGTAGATCGGGGAAGATGCGATCCCCAGATAAGTACCCTTATTTATGATTAATACCATAGTCGATTTATTGTCATCATGGAATCGTTTTGCTAAAAGTTTATGTTATTGAAAATATATTGAATGCTTGTTATGATCGTTGATGGCGCGTATCAACGACTATAATCGCTAGATCTGGACCTGCAGACTGATCTAGGCTGCAGAGCGATTATGTACTTACTGTTATGATCTAAACATCATGAGATACGCTATGCTTCTTACATGACTCATACCGCGATGATAGGCTGAGTCATTATTTTTAGATAGGGTATATCGGATTGATGATCATATTTTATTTCGAATCATTTTTATAGATGAATGATGGTGTGAATGATGCTTTAATGGTAGAAAAGGGGTACAAATATGGGGTAGCATATTCCTTGATCTCATTTAATTATTATTGTAGATTCATCAGTAATTAGTTGTTTAGATTAATTTATTTTTCTTGCATTTAGGAAAAGTGTGATAAATTTTTGGTAAATTAAATCTGCCCTTTGGTACTTCCTTGGGGACGTTTTTAAATCTCTAAAAGAATTAATTAAAATTCATATTTCCCTGTGGGTTCGACACCTTTGTTCTTGCCATACTGTAATAGATCTTGTGCACTTGCAAGGGTTACACTTAAAATCGATCAAGTTTTTGACACCGTTGCCGGGGAGATCGGCGAAATTTTGATTAATTCGGTTAGGGATTTTTGTGTTTTGAAAAAAAAAAAAAAAAAAAATTTCAAATTTTGGATTTTTGCTTTGCAAAATCTTCTTTCCCTTATTTTTCTCTCTTAGGTAAGTATTTTTTTTTAGGAGTCTTTTAAGAAGTTGAGATTTTTAGGCTTTTTATTTTAGATTTTGTAGGAGTCTTTTAGGAAGTTGAAATGTTTAGACTTTTTATTTTAGATTTTGTCGGAGTCTTTTAGGAAGTTGAAATTTTTAGGCTTCTTATTTTAGATTTTGTAGGAGTCTTTTTTGGAAGTATAGATTTTTAGGATACCTTCCTTAAGAAATTTAGGAATCTTTTATTATTTCCCTTATTTTTCTCTTTTAGATAAGATTTTGTAGGATTGCCATTAGGTTTAAAATTTGAATTTTTAATTTTAATTTTTGAAATTTGGATTTTAAAAAAAAAAAAAAAAAATCAATTTTTGAATTTTTGCTTTGCAAAATCTTCTTTCCCTTATTTTTCTCTCTTAGGTAAGTATTTTTTTTTTAGGAGTCTTTTAGGAAGTTAAAATTTTTAGGCTTCTTATTTTAGATTTTGTAGGAGTCTTTTTAAGAAGTATAGATTTTTAGGATACCTTCCTTAGGAAATTTAGGAATATTTTATTCTTTCCCTTATCTTTCTCTTTTAGATAAGATTTTGTAGGATTGCCTTTAGGTTTTGAAATTTAAATTTTATATTTTAATTTTTGAATTTAATTTTTATTTTTAAAATTCGAATTAAAAAAAAAAAATATATATATATATATATATATATATTTTTTTTTAATTTGATTTTTAATTTTAATTATAAAAAAATAATAATAATAATTTTGTGCGCTTGTGTCAATCGATTGAAAATCTTTGCTTTAATCGATTGAAGCTGAATATTTTGGGTTTGTTGTGGATTCATCAATCTTTGTTGTGAGTGTTGGTGCATGAGCTTTACTCGATCTCATCACCCCCATCTGCAACCGTTTAATCTTGAGATCGAAAGATCTTGTAGAGAGAATCGTAGAATTCGGAGGAATCAATATTATCATACTGAAGCCATGGCTGATCAAAGACAAGAAATGAATGGGAACAACCAGAATATCAATAATGGAAATAATGGAAATAATGGGAATAACAATTACAATGAGGGCCCTAGAACACTCGAATATTATAATGATCCTGGTTTTTACGAGGATCAGGATACTATCATGCATGATCCCATTCCAGGGAACCACTATGAATTCAAATCAGCAATGATTCAAATGCTACCAATTTTTCATGGTTTGGCAAATGAAAATCCGCACGTTCATCTAAATGAATTCACTGGGGTCTGCAAAATGTTCAGAGTCCACAATGTCACTGATGAGATAGCTAAGCTTCGACTCTTTCCTTTCTCTTTAAGAGATAAAGCAAAAACGTGGTTCTATTCCTTAGAACCGCAATTTATTCAGAGTTGGGCAGAGCTACACCGTCAGTTTCTTAAAAAATATTTTCCCATGACCAAAACCATTGAGTTGCGTCAGAAGATCCAGTTCTTTTCCCAACAACCTACAAAAACATTTCATGAATGTTGGGAACGCTTTAAGGAATTGATTAAGAGTTGTCCAAATCATCAAGTTTCAAGGTGGCAACAAGTCCAAAGTTTTTACAATGGACTGATTCCTGAAGAGAGACGCATAGTTGATGCATCTTGTGGTGGATCATGTACCACAAAGGAAGCCGACGAATTGTGGGCATTGTTTGAGAAGTTGTATTAAACCTCGATACAAAATGCAACATTGGGGCGAATTAACTTGGACCCAGCACCTAAATCTCATATGTTGACAAAAGACGGATTATATGATGTCAACAATAATACCTCTGATCTATCAACAAAGGTTGACATGTTGTCCAAGCAAATGAATATGTTGTTAGTTGCTACCAAGCAAGCTAAAGCTCCTATCACCCCCACTGTGTGTTCAATTTGTGACCACCCAGGTCACATTGCTAATGAGTGCCCAACTACTTTGTCGTTCATCCCAGATGAACCTACTCCTCAAGAGCAGGTCAATGTGACTCAATCTTATCGCCGTGGTAGAAACATGTACTCCAATACCTACAATCCGGAATGGAAAAATCACCCCAACTTAGGATGGGGAGGGTCGAACCAAACTGGTCAGGTAAACCGCAGTACAGAGCCAACACAATGAGTGGACAACAAACTTTTCAACCAAATTTTCAGCAAAATTTCTGCCCACAGCAGAATTCTAATTTCCAGCAGAATCCTAATTTCCAACAGAATTCCAATTTCCAGCTGAATGCTCCGTATTATCATCCAAATACTGAATACCGAAAAAATCAGAATTTCAATCAGAATCTTAATCAATCTCAAACCACCGTTTCAAAAGATTCTGATCTGGAAGAAAAGGTGATGCGAAGCATGCAATCTTTTCAGCAAATGATAATGGACCAAGTCAGTCAATTGGCCAATCAACTGAGTCAACGAGAGGAAGGTAGGCTTCCCAGCCAATCCGTCAACAATCCTCGAGGTCAAGCACCACCTGATGAAGGACCATCGAATAGTCAACAGTTGAAAGCTGTTATGGTGCTGAGAAGTGGGCAAGAAGTTGAAAATCAAGTGGAAATGCCTGTGAAAGTTGATGCTGAAAGAGAAGCAGCGAAAGAGAAAGAATCAGAGATAAGAAAAGATAAAGGAAAAGGAAAAGAGAACGAAAAAGAGAAAGAGAAAGGGCAAGGAAGAGAGAAGGGAAAAGAAAAAGAAATAGAGGAAGTGTCACTTCCAACTGTCCAACAAGGATGTGAAAAAGAATCGAAACTTGAATCTGCACCTTATGTCCCAAAGGCACCATTCCCTCAATGCCTAACTCCTCCATCTAGAATGGGAAAGGGACCCGCAAAAATAGAAGAAATCTTTGAAACATTCAAGCAAGTAAAGATAAATCTTCCATTACTTGAAACAATCAAACAAGTTCCTGAGTATGCAAAGTTTTTCAAAGATTTGTGCACGCATAAGAGAAAGGCACGTACTCATGTTTCAAAGAAAGTGTTCCTGACTAATCAAGTCAGTTCGATGTTGTAATTGGAAACCCCACAGAAACTGAAAGACATGGAGTCCCAACAGTTCCATGTGTCATTGGTGGGCAGCCAATTGGAAAAGCGTTATTAGATTTGGGAGCAAGTATTAATCTAATTCCATACTCAATGTATGAGAAACTCGGATTAGGTGAATTGAAACCCACGACGGTCACACTCCAACTGGCAGATAGATCAGAAAGAAGACCTAGGGGTATTATCAAGGATGTGTTGGTTGGAATAGACAAGTTTGTCTTTCCAGTGGACTTCGTTGTTTTAGACATGGAATCACCTGTTAAATCAATTAATCAAGTCCCCATCATCCTTGGACGTCCGTTTCTCGCCACTGCCAACGCTTGCATTAATTGTCGAACGGGAGTCATGGACGTTTCTTTTGGAAACATGAAGGTCAGATTGAACATATTCCATGTGATGAACCATTTCCCTAACGAGGATGAGGTCAAATATTTTTACATCGATCAGATGGACGAAGTGGTGGATGAAGTATTACCGTCAATGCTCACCAAAGAAGAATTTAAAACTGCTTTGTTGGCCATCTATGAACAAAAAGGATCTGAAAAGAAGCAACTAGAGGAGAATAAGTCAAGTTCATCATGTCCAGATGATAACTTATGTGAAGTTGTGACTAAGATAGAACCGTTACCCATTGAGGTAAAAGCTGAACCGACTCCATCAATTAAGGAGCCACCAACTGTGGAATTGAAACAGTTTCCTAAATCGCTCAAATACGCTTTTCTGGGGCCACGAGAAACGTTTCCGATGATAATTTCATCCACGTTGTCGGAAGAACAAGAGCATGACTTGTTGAAGGTGCTTAAAGATCACAAGGAGGCTATTGGATGGACCCTAGCTGATTTAAAAGGGATTGACCCATCAGTAAGTATGCATAAAATACATCTGGAAGATGAGAGTAGACCATCGAGGGAACTGCAAAGGCGACTTAATCCGAACATGCAAGAAGTCGTTTTAAAGGAAGTCATTAAACTTCTCGATGCTGGAATCATCTATCCGATCTTTGATAGTGAATGGGTAAGTCCAGTCCAAATCGTTTCGAAAAAGTTCGGAATCACTGTGAAAGAAACTACTGAAAGAGAATTGGTCCCTACTCGCGAAACTACTGGGTGGCGTGTCTGCATTGATTATAGAAAATTAAACACAGCTACCAGAAAGGATCATTTTCTCCTTCCGTTCATTGATCAAATCCTTGAGAAGTTAGCAGGACAAGAGTTTTATTGCTTTCTTGATGGTTATTCGGGATACAATCAAGTGCCCGTTTTCCCACCTGATCAAGAGAAGACGACGTTCACGTGTCCCTACGGAACGTTTGCATATCGAAGAATGCCTTTTGGCTTATGTAATGCACCTGCTACTTTTCAACGATATATGTTGGCCATATTTTCGGATATGATTGACAAGTTCATCGAGGTATTCATGGATGATTTCTCTGTTTTTGGGAAAACATTTGGTTCTTGTTTGAATCATCTTTCACGAGTGCTGCAATGTTGTGTCGAATCAAAACTTATTCTTAGATGGGAAAAGAGCCATTTTATGGTTCAACAAGGAATTGTTCTCGGGCATATTGTTTCCAAGAAAGGAATCGAAGTTGATAAGGCCAAAGTCGACCTAATTGCTAATTTGCCCCCACCGAAGAGTGTTCGACAAATTCGATTATTTTTGGGTCATGCAGGATTTTATAGAAGATTCATCAAAGATTTTAGCAATGTGGCTAAACCATTGTGTACCTTGCTTGGCAAAGATGTTCCTTTTAAAGAAAGTGTTCCTTTCAAAGAAAGTATTCCTGACTAATCAAGTCAGTTCGATGTTGTAATTGGAAACCCCACAGAAACTGAAAGACCCTGGAGTCCCAACAGTTCCATGTGTCATTGGTGGGCAGCCAATTGGAAAAGCGTTATTAGATTTGGGAGCAAGTATTAATCTAATTCCATACTCAATGTATGAGAAACTCGGATTAGGTGAATTGAAACCCACGACGGTCACACTCCAACTGGTTGATAGGTCAGAAAGAAGACCTAGGGGTATTATAGAGGATGTTTTGGTTGGAATAGACAAGTTTGTCTTTCCAGTGGACTTCGTTGTCTTAGACATGGAACCACCTGTTAAATCAATTAATCAAGTCCCCATCATCCTTGGACGGCCGTTTCTCGCTACTGCCAACGCTTGCATTAATTGTCAAACGGGAGTCATGGACGTTTCTTTTGGGAACATGAAGGTCAGATTGAACATATTTCATGCGATGAACCATTTCCCTAACGAGGATGAGGTCGAATATTTTTACATCGATCAGATGGACGAAGTGCTGGATGAAGCATTACCGTTAATGCTCACCAAAGAAGAATTTGAAACTGCTTTGTTGGCCATCTATGAACAAAAAGGATCTGAAAAGAAGCAACTAGAGGAGAATAAGTCAAGTTCATCATGTCCAGATGATAACTTATGTGAAATTGTGACTAAGATATAACCGTTACCCATTGAGGTAAAAGCTGAATCGACTCCGTCAATTAAGGAGCCACTAATTGTGGAAATGAAACAGTTGCCTGAATCGCTCAAATACGCTTTTTTGGGGCCACGAGAAACATTTCCGGTGATAATTTCATCCACGTTGTCGGAAGAACAAGAGCATGACTTGTTGAAGGTGCTTAAAGATCACAAGGAGGCTATTGGATGGACCCTAGTTGATTTAAAAGGGATTGACCCATCAGTTTGTATGCATAAAATACATCTGGAAGATGAGAGTAGACCATCGAGGGAACCGCAAAGGCGACTTAATCCGAACATGCAAGAAGTCGTTTTAAAGGAAGTCATTAAACTTCTCGATGCTGGAATCATCTATCCGATCTCTGATAGTGAATGGGTAAGTGATGAGTAGTGAAATATGATGATATTTCACCCCTAAATACCTATATTTAGCCGTCCGATGAAGGCTTTCTGATGAGATTTGCTAGATTTGAAGTGTTTCAGGTAAATACAGTCCAAGTTTCTAAAACAGCCCAAGAATCCCGAAAATAATGTCAAAACACTGCTATTTTGGGTCATTGAGAACTTAGTGCGACTTGCAGCTCAATTTGGACCTTCAAGACGTCAGATTCAGGAAATTGCTAAAACATAAAAGTTGTAGAGCTCGTCGTCAGCTTTCCAACGCCTCAAGAATCACCTCAATCCGAGTTCGGTACAGAAAGTTATGAGCAAAATACCGAGGCAGTATCTGATGCAAAGCTAGGCGGGAATTCACGAAAATTACTCTTAGATGTCAATCGAGAGAGGTATTAGGGTTAGGCTATTATAAAAAGGGAAGCCACGAGTTTCTTAGGATCATTATTATTTTTGCAATTAGAATATTATTCATTCTTTATTTTTAGTTTTTAGGGCTCTTCACTTTGGGGGAATATTTTCTTCATCTTTTCAAGTCTTCTTCTCTCCTTCTTCTAGGGTTTATTCAGGGTAGATTGTACCTAGGATTTGCATTATTTTACTCTGAGAAATTCATAGATTGTATTTAGGAAAAACAATTGCAAATATCTTTTGGAAGAAATAAAAGAGGAATGACTTTGAAAGAAAAAGGAGATCAAACACCAAAGATGAGCGGCTAAATCAAGAGATCGGGAAGATGCGATCCCAGGATAAGTACCCATGTTTATGATTAATACATGATCTATTATTATTATCATGGAATCGTTTTGCTCAAAGTTTGTGTGATTGAAAATATTTTGAATGCTTTGTTATGAGTAATCGCTAGATCCGACCCGCAGTCGATCTAGTCAGAGACGATTATGTCGATTGTCGTGATCTAAATATCATGAGATACGCTTATGCTTTTACATGACTCATACCGCAATGTTAAATTTGAGTCATTGTTTTTAGATAGGGTATGCGGATTGATGATCATATTTTATTTCAAGTCATTTTCTAGATGAATGATGGTGTGAATGATGATTTAATGAAGCGTGGGTTTTAATGATAGAAAAGTGCGAATGCTGGGGTAGCATATTCCTTGATCTCATTTTAATATTGTTCGTAGATTTATCAGTAATTAATTGTTTAGATTAATTTATTTTTCTGCATTTAGGAAAAGTGCGTTAAGTTTTTGGTAAAATTGAATCTGCCCTTTGGTACTTCCTTAGGGATGTTTTTAAAATCTCTAAAAGAATTAATTAAAAATTTACGTTTCCCTGTGGGTTCGACACCCCTGTTCTTGCCATACTGCAATAGATCTTGTGCACTTGCAAGGGTTACATTCTAAATCGATCAAGTTTTTGGCGCCGCTGCCGGGGAAATCGGTGAAATTTTGATTAATTCGGATAGAGATTTTTCTGTTTTGAGTGTTTAAAAAAATAATAATTATTATTATTATTTCCCTTATTTTTCTCTCTTTGATAAGATTTTGTGGAGTCTTTTTAGGAAGTTTAGATTTTTAGGATACCTTCCTTAGGAAATTTAGGAAGTAGAGATTTTTAGGACTTCTTATTTTAGATTTGGTAGGACTTTTTTTTTCCTTATTTTCCTCTTTTAGATATTTTTAGGATTTTCTAAATTTAGTCATTAACTTTTGTGGGACTTTTGTTTTAGGATTTTTAGGAATCTTTCATTCTTCTCCTTATTTTTCTCTTTTAGGAAAGATTTTATAGGATTTTCAATTTTAATTTTTAATTTTCGAATTTAATTTAAAAAAAAAAAAAAAAAAAATTAAAATTAAAAAAAATTTAATTCGAATTTAAAAAAAAAAAAAAAAAAAAAAAAGTTTAATTAATTTAAATTCGAATTTTAATTTTAATTTGAATTTAAAAAAAAAAAAAAAAAAATTTAATTAATTAATTAATTAATTTTAATTTGAATTTTAATTTTAATTTGAATATAAAAAATTAAAATTAAAAAAAAAAATTAATTTAAATTCGAATTTTAATTAAAAAAAAAAAAAGAAGAAATCTTTCCTGCCGATATTGGCTACTGTTTATCATCTTTGTTTAAATCGTTTGAAGCAGAATTTTGTGAGTTTGTTGTGGATTCTTCAACCCTGTTTGTGAGTGTTGGTGTATGAGCTTTACTCGTTCTCATCACCCACATCTGCTACCGTTTAATCTTGAGATCGAAAGAGCTTGTAGAGAGAATCGAAGAGTCCAGAGGAATCAATATCAACAAACTGAGACCATGGCAGACCAAAGGCAAGAGAGAGATGAGAATAACAACAATGGGAATGTCAATAATGGAAATAATAGGAACAATAATTTTGATGAGGGCCCTAGAACACTGGAGTATTATAACGATCTGGTTTTACGAGGATCGAATGTATTATGCATGCTCCCATGTCAGGGAACCACTATGAATTCAAATCAGCAATGATTCAAATGCTACCAATTTTCCATGGGTTAGCAAATGAAAATCCGCACGTTCACTTAAATGAATTCACTGGGGTATGCAAAATGTTCAGAGTCCACAATGTCACTGATGAGATAGCGAAGCTCCGACTCTTTCCGTTCTCTTTAAGAGATAAGGCAAAAAACATGGTTCTATTCCTTAGAACCACAATCTATTCGAGTTGGGCGAGTGCATCGCCGCCTTAAAAATATTTTCCCATGACTAAGGCCATTGAATTGCGTCGAAGATCCAGTTCTTTTCCCAACAACCTCTGAAACATTCCATGAATGTTGGGGAACGTTTAAGGAATTGATCGGAAGTTGCCCAAATCATCAAGTTCCAAGGTGGCAACAAGTCCAAAGTTTTACAATGGTCTGATTCGTGAAGAGAGACGCATGGTTGATGCATCTTGTTGTGGATCTTGTGCCACGAAAGAAGCTGACGAATTGTGGGCATTGTTTGAAAAGTTATATCAAACTTCGATACAAAGTGAGACACTAGGGCGAACCAACTTGAACCTGGCACCTAAATCTCATGTGTTGACAAAAGACGGATTGTACGATGCCAACAATAATGCCTCAGATCGCTCGACAGAGTTTGACATGCTGTCCAACCAGATGAACATGTTGTTAGCCGCTACCAAGCAAGCGGAAGCTCCTGGCACCCCCACAGTGTGTGCAATTTGTGACCACCCAGGTCATATGGCTAATGAGTGCCCTACTACCTTGTCATTCTTCCCTGATGAACCTAATCCTCAAGAGCAGGTAAATGTGACTCAATCTTATCAGCGGCAGGGTAGAAACATGTACTCCAATACCTACAATCCGGAATGGAAAAATCACCCCAACTTAGGATGGGGTGAATCGAACCAAACTGGCCAGGTAAACCAGCAACATAGAGCCAACACAATGGGTGGACAACAACCTTTTCAACCAAATTTTCAACAAAATTTTCGTCCACAAAAATTTCCGGTAATTCTAATTTCCAACAGAATTCCAATTTTCAACAGAATGCTCCGTATTATCATCCAAATTCTGACTACCGAAAAAATCAGAATTTCAATCAGAATCTTAATCAATCTCATGCCAGTACTTCGAAAGATTCTGATCTGGAAGAAAAGCTTATGCGAAGCATGCAATCTTTTCAGATGATAATGGACCAAGTCAGTCAATTGGCCAATCAACTGAGTCAGCGAGAGGAAGGTAGGCTCCCCAGCCAACCCATCAATAATCCTCGAGGCCAAGCACCATCTGAAGCAGGACCATCGAATAGTCAACAGTTGAAAGCTGTTACGGTGCTGAGAAGTGGACGAGAGGTTGATAATCAAGTGGAAATGCCGAGAAGGCGATGAAGAAAGAAGCGAGAGGAAAAGAATCGAGAAAAGAAAGGAGAAAGGAAAAGGAAAAGAGAAAGGAAAAGGAAAAGAAAGAAAGAGACAAAGAGCCGGAGATAAGAAAAGTGCAAGAGCAAGGAAGGAAGAGAAAGGAAAAGAAAAGTATTAGAGGAAGAGTTTCTTCAACCGTCCAACAAGGACGTGAAAAAGAATCGGAAATGGAATCGCACCTTATGTCCCAAAGGCACCATTCCTCAATGCCTAACTCCTCCATCTAGAATGGGAAAGGGACCGACAAAATGGAAGAAATTTTTGAAACATTCAAGCAAGTAAAGATAAATCTTCCATTACTTGAAACAATCAAACAAGTTCCTGAGTACGCCAAGTTTTTCAAAGATTTGTGCACTCGGAAGAGAAAGGCACGTACTCACGTTTCAAAGAAAGTGTTCCTAACAAATCAAGTCAGTTCGATATTGCGATTGGAAACCCCACAGAAACTGAAAGACCCTGGAGTCCCAACTGTTCCATGTGTCATTGGTGGGCAACCAATTGGAAAGGCGTTATTGGATTTGGGAGCAAGTGTTAATCTGATCCCATACTCAATGTACGAGAAACTCGGATTGGGTGAATTGAAACCCACGACGGTCACACTCAATGGCGGATAGATCGGAAAAGAAGACCGAGGGTGTTATCGAGGATGTTTTGGTTGGAATAGACAAGTTTGTCTTTCCGGGACTTCGTTGTCTTAGACATGGACCCACCTGCGAAATCAATCAATCAAGTCCCAATTATTCTTGGACGTCCGTTTCTCGCCACTGCCAACGCTTGCATTAATTGTCGCACAGGAGTCATGGACGTTTCTTTTGGAAACATGAAAGTCAGGCTTAACATATTCCATGCGATGAACCATTTCCCTAATGAGGATGAGGTCGAATGTTTTTACATCGATCAGATGGCCGAAGTGGTGGATGAAGCATTACCATCAATGCTCACCAAAGAGGAATTTGAAACTGCTTTGTTAGCCATCTATGAGGACAAAGGGCTTGAAAGGAAGCAGTCAGAAGAGAAAAAGTCAAATTCATCATGTCAAGATGATAACTTATGTGAAGTTGTGACTAAGGTAGAACCACTACCTACTGAGGTAAAGGATGTCGACTCCATCAATTGAGCGACCACCAACTGTGAATTGAAACAATTGCCCGAGTCCCTCAAATATGCTTTTACGGGACCTCGAAAACACTTCGATGATAATTTCATCCACATTATCGGAAGAACAAGAGAATGATTTGTTGAAGGTAAAAGAGCACAAGGAGGCCATCGGATGGACCTTAGGCGATCTCAAGGGATTGACCCATCAAGATGTATGCATAAAATACATACGGAGGATGAGAGTAAACCATCGAGGGAACCACAGGCGACTTAATCCGAACATGCAAGAAGTCGTTTTAAAGGAAATCATTAAACTCCTCGATCCGGAATCATCTATCCGATCTCGATAGTGAATGGGTTAGTCGATAAATCGTTCGAAAAGTCCGGAATTACAGTGAAAGAAACTACGGAGGAGAATTGGTGCCCACTCGTGAAACCACCGGATGGCGTGTGTGCATTGATTATCGAAAATTGAACGACCACGGAAAAGATCATTTTCCTTCCGTTCATTGATCAAATTCTTGAGAAGTTAGCTGGGCAAGAGTTTTATTGCTTTCTTGATGGTTATTCGGGATACAATCAAGTGCCCGTTTTTCCAGCTGATCAAGAGAAGACAACATTCACGTGTCCATATGGTACGTTTGCATATCGAAGGATGCCATTCGGCTTATGTAATGCTCCGGCCACGTTTCAACGATGTATGTTGGCCATATTCGGACATGATCGACAAATTCATCGAAGTCTTCATGGGCGACTTCTCGGTTTTTGGAAAAACATTTAATTCTTGTTTGAATCATCTTTCACAGGTGTTGCAACGTTGTGTAGATTCCAAACTTGTTCTCAGCTGGGAAAAGAGCCATTTTATGGTTCAACAAGGAATTGTGTTGGGGCATATTGTTTCAACGAAAGGAATTGAAGTTGATAAGGCGAAGGTCGACTTAATTGCAAATTTACCACCTCCTAAAAGTGTTCGACAAATTCGATCATTTTTGGGGCATGCTGGATTTTATAGAAGATTCATTAAGGATTTTAGCAAGGTGGCTAAACCATTGTGCACTTTGCTTGGCAAAGATGTTCCTTTTGATTTTGATGAGGATTGCATAAAGGCATTCCTAAAATTGCGTGAACTCTTATCAAATGCACCAATAATCCAACCGGATTATTCTTTACCATTCGAACTCATGTGTGATGCATCTGATTATGCGATCGGAGCTGTCTTAGGGCAAAGGGTGAATAAATTACCTCACGTAATTTATTATGCTAGCAAGACATTAATTGATGCCCAACTGAATTACACCACCACCGAGAAGGAATTATTAGCTGTGGTGTATGCTCTGGACAAATTCCGTTCCTATTTGCTTGGATCGAAAATAGTGGTCTTTTCAAACCACTCTGCTTTGAAATATCTTTTAGCAAAGAAGGATGCGAAACCAAGGCGATCCGTTGGATCCCGCTTCCGTGAATTCAACTTTGAGATTAAAGATAAAAGGGGTTGAGAACGTTGTGGTGATCATCACATGCAGAATTACTTTGAAGAATCATCTATACCGAGACCATCCGTGACACATTTCGGATGAACATTTGATGGCAATTGATGTAGCCGGTGCAAAAGTTCCGTGGTTTGCTAACATCGTGAATTATCCAGTCATGGCGAATTCCGAGTGGGGTAAGAATGATAAGAATCTTTTTCTCCCAAATAAAATACTATTTCTGGGATGAACCATATTTGTTTAAATTCTACTCGGATCAGATCATTAGGAGATGCGTGCCAGAAGACGAGCAACTAAGCGTCCTAAATTTTTGCCATGCTGGGGCCTGTGGAGGCCATTTGAGATGAAGACCCGCAGAAAATCCTTCAAAGCGGATTCTCGGCCTCAATCTTCGTGTGTTGCTCAATCGCAAGGAATGCCAGCGGTGTCAATGACTTGGCAATATTTCCTGACGAAATATGATGCCCCTTAATCCAATTCGATTGTTGAAATTTTCGATGTTTGGGGATTGACTTTATGGGTCCTTTTCCACCATCCTTTGGGTATTCATATATTACGGTGGTATTGACTATGTCACCAAATGGATAGTAGCTGTGGCAACCCGATCAAATGATCTCAAGGTTGTGGTCAAATTTCTGAGAGAACATGTGTATATCCGAATCGGGATCCCCAGAGCTATCATCAGTGATGGCGGATCGCATTTTTGCAACAGCCATTTTGCCACTTTAATGAAGAAGTACGACGTCACTCACAAAGTCGCTACTGCATTACCATCCACAGACTAGTGGTCGGTGGAAGTGTCTAACCGGAAATCAGCGAATTCTAGAAAAGATGATGACCCGGATAGAAGAGATTGGTCAAACCGCTATCCGATGCTTTGAGGGCCTATCGATCGCATTCAAGACACCGATCGGAATGTCTCCTTGAATTGTCTACGGAAGGCATGTCATCTTCTGAATTGGAGCATAAGGCATTACAGGCGATCAAACGATTTAATTTCGATATGCAAGCGCAGGTCGAATCGAAGGTTCTGATTGAGTGAATTAGAAGAGTTACGCTACGATGCGTATGAAAATTCAAAGATGTACAAGGAAAGGTACAAAAGTTGCACGATCAATTAATTTCTCGGAAGGAGTTTCATGTTGGCCAAAAGTTTGGTTATTCAATTCCCGACTTAAGCTTCATCACGGAAATTGAAATCTAGATGGGAAGGCCCGTTTGTTGTTTCCATTAGTGAGCTTGCAATTGAAATTCAAAGCCTTGGGACAATCGAGTTTTCAAAGTGAATGGGCAAAGACTCAAACCAGTGTTTGAGCCGATGACCCAGTTTAAGATTGAGGCAATGCACCTTAGTGATCCAGATTCTTGATCAATGAAGAGGTCGAGCTGTCGACACTTAAACTCGGTAGCTTCCTGGGAGGCAACCCAGTGTGTTTTATTTAGGAGTTGGACACAGGTTTAGTTTAGGATTTAGGATTTATCTTTCTTTTCGTATGTTTAGTTCTAGAATATTAGTTTTTAGTTTAGTTTAGGTTATTTTTAATTTCCAAATTAGTGTAGCCACATTACCTTCAATCTATTTTTGGTCATGTTCTAATTTGATGCCCATATTCTCTGCACCTGATCTTTGTGTTGAGGTACTTTTCAACAGGTTTGGGGGTGCCTACTTATTGCAAACAATGAGGACATTGTCATTTTTAGGTTTGGGGGTATGTATGATTATCTATCTTTCATCACTTATTATTGTTTTTCTTTGAAAAAAAAAAAAAAAAAAAAAATTATTTATTTGGAACCATCATACATGATTTACTTTGCAATAGTTTTCAAACTTTAGTTGATGATGCATGTGAATTTAATTTTGAGAATATTGATGTCATATTTTGAATACTTGTATCTAGGATGATGAAGCTTAATGTGATAATTTGTGGATGACTCAAATTCATGCTTAGAATTTTTGCACTTATACCAAGCTAAGACTTAGAAATCGATGAACTATTTTGAGCGTTGAATCTTAGGTTCTTAGTGGAGACTAAACCCGAAGCTTTAGAGCTAATTTCCGTCATTGATGAGTGAATATATAAACTGGAGTTTTCTTTGAATCTGAATTATCTTGCATGCGTAATCTCATCGTTTATTTTGGCTTGTGACTTTGCGTGATATCAAATTCATATTATTGTGTTAGAGCGTCTTGTATATCTACTCAAGACAAATAGGCGAGTTACCATCTTTTAAGGAAATGATTGAAGGCCATCTTTGGCTCGTTTGTGCTTAAAATGCCCACCTCATATAAATTTATCCTTCTAGTACTTTGAGCCTATAGAAAAATTTACCCTTATACATTCTTTGATAAGCCCGTTAACTTTAACCCTTCACAATTTAGAAAATTTAGCTTTACCCTTCTTATTTAGAAATTAGGAGCGAGGGATGAAAATGGCGAAAAGAGAGTAAGTGGAGAGATAATGAGTTATGGTGTTCTTGAGAGTGTATGGCAAATATAAAAAGAAAAAGGGGAGAAAAAAAAAAAAAAAAAAAAAAAAGGAATGAAAAATGAGGTGCTTGAAAAGGAAATTCAAAAGAAGAAAGAATGAGAAAAAAATAATAATGAAAAGAAAAAAAAATGGTGAGAAATTAGAAAAGAAAAAAAAGATAAGAAGAGAAATAAAAAAAAAATAAAAATAAAATCAGAAGTTAGTTCCTTTTCCAATTGCTCAGAAATTTTGAATCACAATTCCTTTCTTTCTTACCCTTACACGAGCCCCATTACAACCCTACAAAAGACCTTCATGATCCGATCTTGCATTAGTAAGCTGTCTTGTGGAGAGTCAATATATAATACTTATGACACTTGATATGACATGCTTAGGATATACAAGTATCTGTTCTTATGAGATTTATTTTGTTCATTGATTGGCATCGTGTTTCATTTATCATGTGAGACCTTTTATTTGCTTTGTATTGATCTCTCACATGTGAAAACTTACCAATCATCGGAGTGATTTTTATTTTGAGAGTATACCTAAAGTGAGGATTGAGTCAAGACAACAGATCCGATGATTTCCGTTTGGACTAGTTCTGAGATGGATGAATCTTGGTTTTGGTATGCACACACTACACGTTTAAGCATGAATGGATGAGTTATCTAACGATTTGGAGCATTAGACTAATTTGAATGGATATTGGTATGATTAGTATAACATTGTTATTTAAAATTGAGAATTTGCATGTTGAATTGATTATTGATTTTGAGCTTTGAAGTTAAATATATGTTATAAAAATCAGATTTTGAAAACTCAATTTTCTGGATGGTTTGAAACTTCTGGAAATTCGTGGGTAAGTGTAGTGCAAACCCTCTGGAGACACAACTCCTCTAGTAGGGATCACCTAGGGGTTTAAAGGCTTGTTGCACATGCTAAGTGCAATCGTGTTCCTTTGAAAGTGGCATTTAAATTTTAGGATGTTAGTTTGATTTGCTTTATATTTCTATCATTCTCTTTGCTCGAGGACTAGCAAAGTGTAGGTTTGGGGGTGTGATGAGTAGTGAAATATGATGATATTTCACCCCTAAATACCTATATTTAGCCGTCCGATGAAGGCTTTCTGATGAGATTTGCTAGATTTGAAGTGTTTCAGGTAAATACTTAAGTTTCTAAAACAGAAGAATCCCGAAAATAATGTCAAAACACTGCTATTTTGGGTCATTGAGAACTTAGTGCGACTTGCAGCTCAATTTGGACCTTCAAGACGTCAGATTCAGGAAATTGCTAAAACATAAAAGTTGTAGAGCTCGTCGTCAGCTTTCCAACGCCTCAAGAATCACCTCAATCCGAGTTCGGTACAGAAAGTTATGAGCAAAATACCGAGGCAGTATCTGATGCAAAGCTAGGCGGGAATTCACGAAAATTACTCTTAGATGTCAATCGAGAGAGGTATTAGGGTTAGGCTATTATAAAAGGGAAGCCACGAGTTTCTTAGGATCATTATTATTTTTGCAATTAGAATATTATTCATTCTTTCTTTTTAGTTTTAGGGCTCTTCACTTTGGGGAATATTTTCTTCATCTTTCAAGTCTTCTTCTCTCCTTCTTCTAGGGTTTATTAGTAGATTGTACCTAGGATTTGCATTATTTTCTACGAGAAATTCATAGATTGTATTTAGGAAAAACAATTGCAAATATCTTTTGGAAGAAATAAAGAGGAATGACTTTGAAAGAAAAGGAGATCAAACACCAAAGATGAGCTAAATCGATGGATCGGGAAGATCGATCCCAGATAAGTACCCATGTTTATGATTAATACGCATCTATTATTATTATCATGGAATCGTTTTGCTCAAAGTTTGTGTGATTGAAAATATTTTGAATGCTTTGTTATGACCGTTGATTGCGGCGTATCAACGGCCGTAATCGCTAGATCTCGATTATGCGTGATCTAAATATCATGAGATACGCTATGCTTTTACATGACTCATACCGCAATGTTAGGGTGAGTCATTGTTTTTAGATAGGGTATGCGGATTGATGATCATATTTTATTTCAAGTCATTTTCTAGATGAATGATGGTGTGAATGATGATTTAATGGCTGTGGGTTTTAATGATAGAAAAGGTACGAATGGGTAGCATATTCCTTGATCTCATTTTAATATTGTTCGTAGATTTATCAGTAATTAATTGTTTAGATTAATTTATTTTTCTGCATTTAGGAAAAGTGCGTTAAGTTTTTGGTAAAATTGAATCTGCCCTTTGGTACTTCCTTAGGGATGTTTTTAAAATCTCTAAAAGAATTAATTAAAAATTCACGTTTCCCTGTGGGTTCGACACCCCTGTTCTTGCCATACTGCAATAGATCTTGTGCACTTGCAAGGGTTACATTCTAAATCGATCAGTAAGTCCAGTCCAAATCATTCCGAAAAAGTCCGGAATCACTGTGAAAAAAACAACTGAAGGAGAATTGGTCCCTACTCGCGAAACTACTAGGTGGCGTGTCTGCATTGATTATAGAAAATTGAACACAGCTACCAGAAAGGATCATTTTCCCCTTCCATTCATTTATCAAATCCTTGAGAAGTTAGCAGGACAAGAGTTTTATTACTTTCTTGATGGTTATTCGGGATACAATCAAGTGCCCGTTTTTCCACCTGATCAAGAGAAGACGACGTTCACGTGTCCCTACGGAACATTTGCATATTGAAGAATGCCTTTTGGCTTATGTAATGCACCTGCTACTTTTCAACGATGTATGTTGGCCATATTTTTGGATATGATTGACAAGTTCATCGAGGTATTCATGGACGATTTCTCTATTTTTGGGAAAACATTTGGTTCTTGTTTGAATCATCTTTCACAAGTCTTTTTAGCGTTGTCGAATCAAAACTTATTCTTAGCTGGGAAAAGAGCCATTTTATGGTTCAACAAGGAATTGTTCTCGAGCATATTGTTTCCAAGAAAGGAATCGAAGTTGATAAGGCCAAAGTCGACCTAATTGCTAATTTGCCCCCACCGAAGAGTGTTCGACAAATTCGATCATTTTTTGGGCATGCTGGATTTTATAGAAGGTTCATCAAAGATTTTAGTAAGGTGGCTAAACCATTGTGCACCCTGCTTGGCAAAGATGTTCCTTTTGATTTCAACGAGGACTGCATGAAAGCATTTCTGAAATTGCGCGAGCTCTTATCAAATGCACCGATAATCCAACCACCGGATTATTCTTTACCATTCGAACTCATGTGTGATGCATCTGATTATGCTATTGGAGCTGTCTTAGGGCAAAGGGTGAACAAATTACCTAACATAATTTATTATGCCAGTAAGACATTGATCGATGCACAACTCAATTACACCACCACCGAGAAAGAATTGTTAGTTGTGGTGTATGCTCTCGATAAATTTTGATCTTATCTGCTTGGATAAAAAATAGTGGTCTTTTCAGACCACTCTGCATTGAAATATTTGTTAGCAAAGAAGGATGCCAAACCAAGATTGATCCGCTGGTTCCTGCTACTTCAAGAGTTCAATTTTGAAATCAAAGATAAAAAGGGAGTAGAGAATGTTGTGGCTGATCACCTGTCTCGCATTTTGCCTGAAGAATCTTCTGCACCTGAACCTATCCGGGACACTTTTCCGGATGAGCAATTAATGGCAATTGATGCGACCACTTCGAAAGCTCCTTGGTTTGCTAATATCGTGAATTATTTGGTCACGGGCAGAATCCCTACTGAATGGGGTAAAAATGATAAGCATCTCTTTTTCTCCCAGATAAAATACTATTTTTGGGATGAACCACAATTATTCAAAATCTGTTCAGATCAAATCATTAGGAGATGTGTACCGAAAGAAGAGCAACTAAGCGTCATAAATTTCTGCCATGCTGGAGCCTATGGAGGCCATTTCGGAGGACAGAAGACCGCATAAAAAATCCTTCAAAACGGATTCTACTGGCCCTCCATCTTTCATGACACCGCTCAATTTTGAAAAGAATGCCAACGATGTCAGCAACTGGAAAACATTTCACGAAGAAATATGATGCCCCTTAATCCGATTTTAATTGTTGAAATTTTTGATGTTTGGGGGATTGACTTCATGGGTCCTTTTCCCCCATCTTTCGGATACTCATATATTCTTATAGCTGTTGACTACGTTTCCAAATGGATAGAAGCTGTGGCAACCCGATCAAATGATCACAAGGTCGTTGTCAAATTTCTGAAAGAAAATATTTTTAACAGATTCGGGTTTCCACGGGCGATCATTAGTGATGGCGGTTCGCACTTTTGCAACCGCCATTTTGTTACTTTAATGAAGAAATACGACGTCACTCACAAGGTCGCAACGCCATATCACCCGCAAACTAGTGGTCAAGTGGAAGTGTCGAACTGAGAGATTAAAAGAATTTTAGAAAAGACGGTGTGACCAGATAGAAGAGATTGGTCTAACCGGGTATCTGATGCTCTTTGGGCCTATCGTACCGCCTTCAAGAAACTAATTGGAATGTCTCCGTTCAGAATTGTCTACGGGAAAGCATGCCATCTTCCTGTTGAATTGGAACATAATGCATTTTGGGCTATCAAAAGATTTAACTTTGATATGCAAGCGGCATGATCAAATCGAAGGCTACAGCTGAGTGAATTGGAAGAGCTACGCTATGATGCGTATGAAAACTCCAAGATGTACAAAGAAAGGTACAAGAAGATGCATGATGAGTCAATTTCTCGGAAAGAGTTTCACATTGGACAAAAAGTTTGGTTGTTCAACTCCAGACTTAAGCTTCACCCGGGAAAACTGAAATCGAGATGGGAAGGCCCGTATCAGGTTGTTTCTATTAGTGTGCATGGTGCGATTGAGATCCGCAGTCTCACGGGCAATCGAGTTTTTAAAGTGAATGGGCAACGTCTTAAACCGGTGTTTGAGCCCATGACCCAGATGAGAATTGAGGCAATGCACCTTAGTGACCCAGATTCTTGATCAATGAAGAGGTCGAGCTGTCGACACTTAAACTCAGCGCTTCCTGGGAGGCAACCCAGTGTGTTTTATTTATTTTCGTTTTCATTTTTGTTTTTGTTAATTGTAGAATATTAGTTTTTAGTTTAGTTTATGTTGTTTTTAATTTCCAAATTAGTGTAGCCACATTACCTTCAATCTATTTTTGGTCATGTTCTAATTTTATGCACATATTCTCTGCACCTGATCTTTGTGTTGAGGTACTTTTCAACAGGTTTAGGGGTGCAATACCTATTTCAATCAATGAGGACATTGTCATTTTTAGGTTTGGGGGTATGATTCTCTATCTTGCGTCACTTTCTTATTTTTCTTCATATAAAAAAATAAAAAAATAAAAAAATAATAAAAAATTTGTGAACCATCATATATGAATTATTTTTCGATAGTTTTCAAACTTTAGTTGATGATGCATGTAAATTTAATTTTGAGAATATCGATGTCAGATTTTGAATGCTTGTATCTAGGATAATGAAGCTTAATGTGATATTTTGTGGGTAATTTTGATATTCATGCTTAGAATTTTTACACTTATACCAAGCTAAGACTCAGAAATCGATGAACTGTTTTGAACAGTGAATCTTAGGTTCTTAGTGGAGACTAAACCCAGGAAGCTTTAGAGCCAAATATCCATTGTTGATGAGTGAATACATAAACTCGGAGTTTTCTTTGAATACGAATTATTTTGCACAATCTCATATATTTTATTTTGACTTGTGACGTTGCATGATATCAAATTCATATTATTGTGTTAGAACGTACTGTATATCTACTCAAGACAAATAGGCAATGTTACCATCTTTTAAGGAAATGATTGAAGGCCATCTTTGGCTCGTTTGTGCTTAAATGCCCCACCTCATATAAATTTATCCTTCTAGTGCCCCTTTGAGCCTATTGAAAAAATTTACCTTTATACATTCTTTGATAAGCCACGTTAACCTTTAACCCTTCACCATTTACGAAAATTCAGCTTTACCCTTCTTATTTCTGAGAAATTAGGAACGAGAGATGAAAATGAACGAAAAGAGAGTAAGTGGAGAGATACTGAGTTGTAGTGTTTACTGAGAGTGTATGGCAAAAATATAAAAGAAAAAGGGGGGAGAAAAAGAAAAAGAAAATTGTGAAAAATAATAAAAAATATGAGGTGCTTCAAGAAAAGAAAATTCAAAAGAAAAAGAAAGTTGAGAAAAATAGAAAAATAGTGAGAAAAATAGTGAGAGATTAGAAAAGAAAAAGAAGAGAAATAGAAAAATCAGAAGTTTGTTTCTTTTCCGATTTCTCAGAAATTTTGAATCTCAATTCCCTTTTTTTCTTACGCTTTCCTGAGCCCCATTACAACCCTACAAAAGACCTTCATGATCTGATCTTGCATTGGTAACTGCCTTGTGGAGAGTAAATATGTGATACTTATGACACTTGATATGAGATGCTTAGGATATACAAGTATCTGTTCTTATGAGATTTGATTATGTTCATTGATTACATCGTGTTTCAGTTATCATGTGAGGCCTTTTTGCTTGTTTTGTATTGATCTCTCACATATGTGGGAAAGCTTACCCGTCATCGGAGTGATTTTATTTCGAGAGTATACCTAAAGTGAGGATTGAGTCGAGACAACAGATTCGACAATTTTCCGTTTGGACTAGTTCCAAGATGGGTGAATCTTGGTTTGGGTATGCACACACTTCACGTTTAGGCATGAATGGATAAGTTGTTTAACAATTTGAGCATTAGATTAATTTGAAATGATACTAGCATGATTGATATGACATTAATATTTAAGATTGATGATTCACATATTGAAACAATTAATGTTTTTGTTTTTGAATAATATATATGTTATAAAAAATCATGTTTTGAAAACTCAATTTTGCCGATGGTTTGAAATTTTTGGAAGTTTGTAGGTAACTTTACTGTAAACCTTCAGGAGACACAACTCCTCCACTAGGGATCACCTAGGGGTTTAAAGGCTTGTTGCACATGCTAAGTGCAATCGTGTTCCCTACGAAAGTGGCATTTATTTTCTTTAGTTTGCTTTGCTCGAGGACTAGCAAAGTGTAGGTTTGGGGGTGTGATGAGTAGTGAAATATGATGATATTTCACCCCTAGATACCTATATTTAGCTATCCGATGAAGGCTATCTGATAAGAATTATTAGATTTGAAGTGTTACAGGTAAATACAAGCCAAGTGTAGAAAACAGCCCAAGAATTCTGAAAATAATACCAAAATACTGTAACTTTGGGTCATCGAGAACTTGGTGAGACTTACAGATCAATTTGGACCTTCCAGATGGCTGCATTATGAAATTGTCAAAACACAAAAGTTATAGAGCTTTCTGTCAGCTTTCCAACGGTGTAATAATCGCCTCAATCCGAGTTCAGGACAGAATGTTATGGCAAAAATACCGAAGCAGTGTCTGATGCAAAGTTTGGTGGGAATTCACGAAAATCTGGGACGTCGATGCATCGACCCTATTGGGTCGATTAATCGACCCTAAATTTTCGAGTTGGAACACCTCTGCGGCTGGGAAACTTCGGCTCTATTTAAAGCGGATCAAACACTTCGAGAAAAGAGGAAATTAGAGATAGATAATTAGAGAGTTAGTTTTGGTTTTTCATTTTTTTTACAGTTTTTGGAGAGAATTTTTTAGAAGATTATTATTCATTATTATTATTTTTGGTTTTAGACTCCTCTTGACATCTTTTCAAGAGTTCTTCTTTCTCCTTCTTCTAGGGTTCCATATGGGTAGATTGTACCTAGGATTTGCATTGTTTTTCCTTTACGTTCATGAAAGCATAGATTGTATTTAGAAAAAGGCATTGTAAATAAAGATCTTTGAGAGAAATGAAAAGAGGAATAACTTTGAATGAACAAGGAGATCATACACCAAAGATGAGCGGCTAAATCAGTAGATCGGAGAAGATGCGATCCCCAGATACGTACCCTATTTATGATTAATACCATAGTCGATTTATTGTCATCATGGAATCGTTTTGCTAAAAGTTTATGTTATTGAAAATATATTGAATGCTTGTTATGATCGTTGATGGCGCGTATCAACGGCTATAATCGCTAGATCTGGACCTGCAGACTGATCTAGGCTGCAGAGCGATTATGTACTTACTGTTATGATTTAAACATCATGAGATACGCTATGCTTCTTACATGACTCATACCGCGATGATAGGCTGAGTTTTTTAGATAGGGTATGCCGGATTGATGATCATATTTTATTTCGAATCATTTTTGTAGATGAATGATGGTGTGAATGATGCTTTAATGAAACTGTGGGTTTTAATGGTAGAAAAGGAGTACAAATCTGGGGTAGCATATTCCTTGATCTCATTTAATTATTGTTTTAGATTCATCAGTAATTAGTTGTTTAGATTAATTTATTTTTCTTACATTTAGGAAAAGTGTGATAAATTTTTGGTAAATTGAATCTGCCCTTTGGTACTTCCTTGGGGACGTTTTTAAATCTCTAAAAGGATTAATTAAAATTCACATTTCCCTGTGGGTTCGACACCTTTGTTCCTTCCATACTGCAATAGATCTTGTGCACTTGCAAGGGTTACACTTAAAATCGATCAAGTTACAAAGAGAGTTTCTAAAGAAATACTTTCTCATCAGTAAAACCATCGACTTGCGTCAGAAATTTCTGACATTTGCTCAGCAACCTACTGAGACATTTCACGAAGGTTGGGAGCGATTTAAAGAATTACTCCGGAGTTGCCCACATCACCAAGTCCCAAGATGGCAACAAGTCCAGAGTTTCTACAATTCACAAATACTAGAAGAAAGACGCATGGTGGATGCGTCATGTGGAGGGTCATACATTGTAAAGGATGAGGGAGAAATTTGGACTCTTTTCGAAAGATTGAGCCAGAATTCAATCCAAGGTGAGACATTGGGGCGTGCTAACCTTGATATGTCAGTAAAAACCCATGTGCTTACGAAAGGAGGGTTGTATGAAGTCAATAATACCTCTGACTTTTAAACCAAAGTTGATGTGTCTTCAAGGCAAATGAATTTGTTGTTGGCTGTGACCCGACAAGCTCAAAATCCCATTACACCTACTGTCTGTTCGATCTGTGAACATTAGGGTCACACGGCTAATGAGCGTTCAACCACTCAGTTAATCTTTTCTGAGGATTCTAACGCTTAGGTAAAGATAAATATGGCCCAATCATACCAACGACAAGATAGGAATCCTTATCCCAACAATTACAATCAGAGATGGAGGAGCCATCCTAACTTAGGATGGGGAGGATCAAATCAGGCTAGACCGGCAAACCATCAATTTAAGCCAAATGCACCAAGTGGATCACAAGACTTTCTTCCACAGCAGAATTCGAACTTCAAGCAGAATTCGAATTATCAACACCTAAATTCTGATTTCCGTCAAAATTAAAATTTCAATCAAGCCAATGCTTCAAGTTCAAGAAGTTCTGATTTTGAAGATAAAGTGTTGACCGCCCTGCAGAATATGCAATCTATCGGGCAAACGATGCAGTCTTACGAACAATCTATTCAATCTCAATGGCAATCCATAACTAAGCTGGAAGACCAGATCGGCCAATTAGCTAACCAAATCAGTCGAAGGAAAGAAGGAAAGCTTCCCAGTCAACCCATTAACAATCCCCGAGGTCTGGCATTGTCAGGTGAGGGTCTATCAACTAGCCACCATCTGAAGGCTGTAACTTTTTTGAAAAGTGGGCGACTAATTGATAATCATGTTGAAATTTCGTCTGAATTAGAAGAAGTGGAAAATGAAGAAGAGAAGGAGAAAGAACCAGAGAAAGGAAAAGAAAAGGAAGCCCCTAAAATTGTTCAAACAGAATCCGAGGAAGACTCAGGTACTGAAAGTAACTCCCATGCACCTAAGGCACCATATCCTGAGTGCCTTACACCTCCGTCAAAATTTTAGAAGGGTCCATCGAAAGTTGATGATGTTTTGAAATCGTTTAAGCAAGTAAAGATCAACCTTCCATTGCTTGATGCGATTAACCAAGTTCCCGCGTATGCCAAGTTCCTCAAGGATTTGTGCACTCGCAAAAAAAAGTCATGTACCCATGTATCGAAAAAGGTATTTTCGATATTTCTGACGGATCCAATCAGTTCCATCTTAAAATTGGACGCTCCACCAAAGCTCAAAGACCCTGGAGTCCCGACTGTTTCATGTGTTATTAGTGGGCACTCAATTAGTAAGGCGATGTTGGATTTGGGAGCAAATGTAAACTTGATCCCATATTCAATGTACGAAAAATTGGGACTTGATGAATTGCAACCGACTGCTGTGACACTCCAATTAGCAGACGGGTATAAGAGAAGGCCTAGAGGTATCATCGAAGATGTTCTTGTGGGGATAGATAATTCTTCTTTCCAGTATACTTTATTGTACTGGAAATGGAACCCCGAGCCAAATTAGAAAATCAAATCCCTATTATCCTTAGACGTCCTTTTCTTGCAACCGCGAATGCCTGCATTAATTTTCGTATAGGGGTCATGGATGTGTTTTTTGGGAATATGAAAGTGAGGTTAAATATGTTTAACGGAATGAATCATTTTCCAAATGAGGAGGAAGTCGACTATTTCTATATCGACGAGGTTGATGAAGTGGTAGAGGAGGCTCTTCCATCGATGTTAGCTAAAGAAGAGTTTGAAACTGCCTTATTATTTATCTACGATGAAAGAGGGTGTTTGGAGCAATTTTTCTAAGGAATGAAGGCTGTATCAACGTTTTAGGACAATAGGCTATAGAAGGCGAGGGCTGAACCATTACCCATTATGAAAATGCTAAAAGTGAGACCGTCAATAGAGCAGCTGCCAACCCTTGAATTAAAATCTCTACCCACTTCGCTCAAATATGTTTTTTTGGGATCCTATGAAACGCTCACTTTGATAATATCGACTTTGTCCACCAAGCAAGAAACTGAATTGCTAAAAGTGCTCAAAGAAAAGAGTAATCGACCCTATATATATATATATATATATATATATATATATATATATATATATATATATATATATATATATACTAGTGGGCCCTGCACGTGCGTTGCACGTGGGGACCATTTATTTAAATAACTCGTAAGAGACCTAAACTATTTTTTTGGCATTGGTGTTGAACTCCAAATTCAGGGAGTGAAATTTAAAAATGCGTAGTTGAGAAAAACTCATCGTCGTCGATACAATTTTATGGCTCACTGGATTGTCATCGGACCGATCTGCGATTCCGGTGTAGGAGCCATTGGCGGTGTGTTATGCGATGGATTTGCATCGCTTACTCCATTAAATTGAATCTGTGTAAACTGAAACCTTTAGTGGGAACTTCAACCTAGTGATAACTGAAACCTTCAGTGGGAACTTCAACCTAGTGATAACTGAAACCTTCAGTGGAAACTTCAACCTAGTGACAACTGAAACCTTCAGTGGAAACTGAACCTAGCGAGAGGATTGTATGCAATCACATGAGCACTTGAACTTCAATCCAACCTCATGAAACGAGACACCGCCAACCACGCGAGCACCGAACTTCAAATCTAACTTGGCGGCACAAAAGCTACCTAGCGAGAGCATTGTATGCATAAACAAAGCAAAAGTTAACCTCGTGACATTGTAGGCCTCCTGTCCATCTTAACGATCTGAAGAGCGCCCAATTAATTCACATACCAATTCAACCTATCGTCTTGTACACAAACACATTCCAATTCTATACTACGCTCCTATACACAACCACATTCCAATTCACAACCAAAAGACCATACAAATCCATCAAACCTTTCCAATACATGAAAACCTGAAACCAAAAATAAATAAATAACACAATTATTTGATTGTAAATGATCCTCATATCTGAGCTCATTTCAATTGAAAACCAAAGTACCATACAAATTTATTAAAATTTTGTTAAAAAAGAAAGAAAAAAAACCCCATATCAAAAAGAAAAAACGATAACTAAACAAATCGCAATTATCTAACTCTAAATTACCCTCATATGCACAAAGCATTTGAACTAAAACCAAAACAAGTAACAAATTTATCATTCCAAAAAAGAACCTAGAGAAAAAAAGAAAGTGAAAATAAATAAATCATAGCATTACATAAGTCTCGCAAGCATATTCAACTCGAAATTACTCTTCTACCACAATCCCCTTTGAATTCAAAACCAAAATAATCAACAAATTCATGAAAAATTCGCCAAAAGAAATCAGTTAAAAAAAAAAGGGAAATGACAATCATCTAACTTTAAATTACCCTGCTATATAGAAACTCAATTCAATTCTAGATGAAAACATCATACAAACTAATGAAAGTTTGTGGAAAAAAACCGATGAAGATAAAAAAAAAAGCCAAAAACAAAAAAGAGAGAAAGAAGGAAAGAAAATTTGAGTTAAGTCTGGTGAGCCTTGAGACCTCTTAGCCTTGTCTTCGATCATAAAAAATCCTAGCAAAAGAGAGAAAATTAGTTTTGCTAACTTTATTTCTCTAAATTACCCTCATATACACAAACCCATTTGAACTAAAACTCAAAACAACCAGCAAATTGATCATAAGTAAATAAAGAAACTCACCTGACAAGTTGAAGATGTTTTCCAAAATATATTTAGAATAATTACAACCTGAAGAAAGATCTTAGATAGAGTTTATGGTATCAAAATATTTACAATAATTACAATGGTAAGTATCAAACTATTTATAGACTCAAAATTTTTTGTCAGATGATCTTTAAAACACAATATATGCTATTGTATTTTCATTGTTTCTTATGTTTCTTGTCCTGTTCATTTAAAGATGGTGATACATCTTCAACGGTTATGATGTTGAGCTTTCTAGCTCCAGCTCCTCGAAAATCATCTTGAGCAGAATTTACATGGAAAAGATATTCTTTGTTTAGACTATCGTGAGCAAAGTCTTTCAAAGATTTGCACCATCCTACATATGATTAATAAGATAGTGTTAGTAATTTCAAATAAGAATTGAGACATATAATTTTATATGATTCCTTATATTCAAATGAGATTGGAATGAAAATTAGTACCTTTAATTCTTTGGCGGTGCATTTGGTCATTTTTTCTGCATGCTCTCCAAATATTGCAACCCATGTACTTGCTGTTATCGGTGATCTGTAATCTAACGATGGATCTAAAGCATTAAAAAAAATATTTGTTAGAAAAAATCAATGAGTATTGATTGAAGTTGTGTTTTATATAATTATTTTAGATACAATAATGAAATTATACCTTGGTTCTGTTATAGCAAGGCATCGATGACATGTTAAGTCTGTTTCTCCGATTTTTTTTGTACATATAGTACATGCATTGTACCATGGGTCAGCCTGTGTATTGACTTTTAAGACTCCCGCTTTGATTCAACACTTTATGTCCTATAAATATGAGTGTTCATTATGATAATGATTTTGAAAGTGAATAATTTGTTAGTAAAAGATTAGTGAATTTTGGTTTTACCTCTTGTTCTTCTAAAAGTTGTTTGATAGTAAAATTTAATTTTGGAAAAGAACTTGAAGTACTTGTGAGACTATTTTCCATTTGTTGTGACTTCAATTCTTTTAATCTATCAATGTTTTCTAATGACCTGCGTAAGAAAATTTTTAAAATACTAAAAAATTACAAAAAAATTTGAGATAAGAAATATTCATTTGTAAGTAATGAAATAAATATTCTTTTCTAAGATAAGTAATAATCATTTATAAGTAATAAATAAGAATTTCTGATACCATGAACGTAAATTTTCAACTTTAAGAATTGCTGGGTTGATAAGTATTTCGGTGAACGGTCTAGTGGATAATGAAAATTCTGCAAAAGTTATATAATTTGTTAGTTTATTTGTTGGAAAAAAGGAATTATAAATATATATTATTGCCAAAAAAATTATTTACCACTATCATAAGTGTGAGCTTTGATATTTGTTGCAACGATGATTGGCATATCTTCTAATAGCTGGGAAATGGTTTCACATTCATTCTTAGCTAGATCGTTCCACACAGTCAACGTCATGGCCTCTAAGCTGTACTTGTTAGCAGAAATAAAAATAATTAATAAAAACAGTATATTAGAGAGAAGAAAAAAGATTGCATGGAAAGTAAATCTTGAATAGTTTTACCTTTCATCAACGATTACCAAGTCTCGGATAAATAGATTAGCTTTACTTTTTTTCTTTTCCTTGTTTCAGTGGATCGAACATCCAACACAATAACAACAAGATCTGAGTAATTATATTACTTGTTAGATTATAATATTTATAATTTATTTGATTTTAGTTATCTCCAATACTGAGTTTGAGATATTAATAGTTTAAGCAAAAAGTAATACCTAAATTTGTGTTAGTATCCTGATACTGTCGTAAACTTCGAAGAGGTGTGAATGTATATTCTTTCTCAAGTGGCTTGAAACTCTCTTCTTTGATTTCTTCAATAGTTGTTCCATTGTTGATGATCATTTGAAATTGATCATTGGGATTGTTGTATCTCGCATCTATCAATTTTATTGTAGCATTTGAAACATGATAGACTTTTCCTACAAGAAGTTGTGGTTCATAAACATCGATTTGTTCGTTGAATATTGTTGCTTGGATTTGAGTGTGCTAAAAAAATAATATTTCTTGAATTAGTCATTGAAAAGAAATAAAAAAAAAATGAATCAATATAATATTTTATTACCTGGTCATCAATAAATATTAAGTGCAAATATTGATGTTGACTGTGTTGACTTTTCGAGGTGACCTTTTCGGATAACTTTGATTTTGATTGTGTGCTTAGTCTTTCCTTCTTGTAGGTCGGAAATAAATTTACATTCTTTAGCCATCTGCTTATTGGTATGGAAAAATTAATAAGATTAATAATCAATCAATTTAAACTAAAAAAATATAATGGGAACAATAGAGAAAAGTCTAATGAAAGAAATCTATGAAAGCAATTAATAAATATAAATATATATAATAGATAGATGCATACCTTTGAGTGGAGGTCCTATTGCTTTGCAATGGTGAACAATTCACGATACACGACATTTCGTGTATATGTACTACTATTCATGTTGGTTTTGCTTGATCTAATCAATGCCTTAATTGAATTCATGGATTTTGCTCTTGATAGTGCAACATATAATTGTCCATGAGAAAATACAGGTTGGGGAAGATATAATCCGACATTTTCTAATGTTTGCCCTTGTGCTTTGTTTATTGTCATAGCAAAACACAATCTAATTGGGAATTGTTTCCTCTTAAATAAAAATGGATAGTTCTTATTTTCGGACGGCTGAAGAGGAATTCGAGGCAAAAATACTCTTTTCCCAATGAATTGTCCAACTGCAATCTCAGCATCAATCACATTTGGTTTAAATTCCTTACAAACAAGCCGAGTACCATTACATAAGCCTGAAGAAGGATCAATATTTCTAAGTAAAATGATTGGACAATTTTTTTTTAGGATAAGCTCATGTGGTGGTAGTCCATTTGGAGTTAGGCTATTTAGAAACTCTTCTGGGTGATTTTCTGTTGTGTCATCAAGAGATGAATCAAAACTATAGTACTTCACAGCAGAGCCTGGAAACCTGTCAATCAACAATGAGTTGATGTCATCAACAAATTCATTTTTCGGAGTGAGTATTGCTCGACTTGTCATGAATTCTGAAGAATAAGCATTTGTTTGAAGATTTGGAAATATATTTTCAATCAATTTCATTTTTGAATTTGTGTCATCATCATAGTTAATGATCATATCATTCGGGATGTGGATCAAATCTCCATCAATATGTTGCTCTTCGCCATCACCAATCCGCAATAAAAAATTACAAAATGATGGGTCAATTTTCGCTCTCATATTCTCTTTCAATTGTAGCTTTTCTAATTTATGCCATAACAATGACATCACTAAACTTGCATCAATTGCTTGTTCCTTTGTACTTTGGCTAAATCTTTGGAAGTGTTTGTAAAATCTCAGCAAAAACAATCACTTTACCACCGAATGATAATTTTGAGTCCATAATATCTTGTAATATCCGATCTAATGCATCAAATGCCTGCCTTTTTGCCATGGAAGCTTCATCCCAAATTATTAGCTTTGCCCTTCGTAATAACTCAGACGGATCGCTCTGTTTTGATATATTGCAGTTGGAGGATTCTTCAATATTGATTGGAATTTTAAATGGCATAATGGATCTTGCAACTCTCGATGTTGCGATGCTAATAGCTATTAATTGTTTAGATCTCAATTGAGCAAGCGCCTTATATAAATAAGTCTTCCTGTTCCTCCGGGGCCATCAACAAAAATGCTCCGGGTTTTTGCTAGTTATTCTTGACATTATAATATCGTATGCTTTCTTTTGATCTTTATTAAGTGTTGAAATACTCATAAATCTTCGCCGAAGCGACAATTGCCAATTCTTCATTTATTTCCTTCAAGTTTCTTCTCTCTAGAGCAGTGGTGTTGCTTATTTCAGGAAGATCATAATCTTTGATATTTTTTCCCATTGATTCTAAGAATGAACTAATATTTTGTAACACATATGATGGAATCATTTCTTCATTGATAGTCTCTGTGTTTTTATAGTCTTCAGCCATTGCCTCATAATGTTCTTCCCACAACTTTCTAATATTCCCTGGTGCACAATATACTAATATCGTAGCAAACAGCCGGCGCAAACTAAATGGCATTTGAAATAATGAAGCTTCCGATAAACACTCTGAGATGCTATTGTCAGACTCAAGAAGGCCATGCAACTGAGCACACTGGCGAAATGTAGAACATTTAACTTCACTTACTTTTAATAAATCTTCAAATGTTGTAGCCCTCTAATATGATTAAGCAACAACCTTAAATAATATCTTTCACCTTCAATTGGATTTACTAATTCTTCCTATTGATTCTTTTGATTGTCTACGACGCCAATATTTTTCTGACAGATTCCATACATAATGTTCAGGAAATTCCCGATAGAGATATTTTTGAGCTTCTGGATCTATTTGATTCATGAGAAAATATTCTGTTAACATTGATTTTGCTGAAAATTCATTGGCAATCACATTTGCGAGATCGTCTCTTTCCCGAAATGTAACTAATTGCATGTTTGGTAGATGAAGATGCAAATTATTCACAGATGGATACATTTCACTTAGGGCAAAGCTATATATTCTCCACATTGCTTCTTGAGGACAAACCCATCTAGCTGCTTGAAATTGTTGGATTTCGTCAATCACTTCACCATCATTGTTAGAAGTAACATGAAAAGCAACGCGATCAGGACCTTTGTATATATACTTATATAAATATTTCTGACTTTGATGGTGGAACAAATTTCTACATTTATGTGACAATTGAATTTCGCAAGGAGATATGGATTATATGGTACAACCCATTGATTATCTAACATCGTATTTCGAACTTTGACCTTCTCTCTATTATCTCTACGCCTATAGATTGGATATGAGTCTTCTCTTTGTGTTGTATAATCGCAAAATGGGCGAGGATAATGATTTTTACAATACCCATTCTTCATACATGAATTATTTGGATTTAAGTATCCACAAGGCCCATGCATCATATGCCTAATAACAAGGTCATAGAGATGAGGATGCTTGATTTGGAAGTTAGTACTTATGAAATTATCATATTGATCCGGACTAATAATCTTATACCTTTGTACTAAAATGATCGGAAAATGAGCATGGAAGACCTCTCTTAAATTCAATCACATAAACGTATGCGAAACGACCAAATATATTTTTCTTGAACAAATCATGCTTTAACTCTTGAAGTTTTGCTCTAAAAATTCTTGCTATTAAATCGGTCTATTTTGAGCCTCCTCTCTTATATTCAATTCTTTTGTGATCTACGTAGCCATCGAGGATTACATGTTATGGTAAGAAAAATATCTAGTTTACCAAATCGATGAACTAATGCCATCGCATCAAGATATCGATGACGCATATCTCATGGACCTCCGATAAAAAGAAGCGAGCAAAACAATTCTTCGTCCAATCTTCAAGCTCGAGTTTGTCCAAGTGTAACACCGCCGACAATTCCTTGATACAAATCACAATTTCGTCTTGTTTTTTCTAAAAGTCCAAACGGGTACTTTCAACCTTTATGTACATATCAACAACAAATTGTTGAAATAGGCGACCGATCACGTAATGAGAATAGAAGCTTGATTGGCCTAATTTGCAACTTGTAGCAAAAGAGAATTCTCGACATGAAATATTATCCTTTTACCACATTTTTGTTTTGAACCTATGAAATAAAAATATATTATTAATGATTGAAATAATTTAATAATATATATAAATTATATTATAAAATATTTAAATATATCTAAAAAATATGAATTCTTACGTTGAGTTTCATGCTGGAGTAGATCTTCAATTGAATCAGGTAAAGATATATGAGGATGAGTTCCCAATGAACTTTGAGTATGGCTTTCATTATGTGTAGTCTTCTTTTTTGATGAATCAATCTTTTTAATACCTTCATGCCAACCGTTATCTCCATAAGGGAATAAGAGGGGATATTGTAGTGGATCATAACAACCAAAAAAATGTTGAACTCTGTGACTTACACCTGAATGACCATATACAATGATATCACGTCCTCCAATTGTACAATTACGATTATCCTCTACCCAAATTGCTGCAACTTGTGATACAGATGGAGCATTATAAATTCTTTCATCTAGCTGAGCATCAGTTCTGATCACGATCTTTTGATTCTCAATTGAAGATATGTCTTTCAATTGCCGAAAAAATGTTGCATAAGGATTCACTTGCAATATATTCATTAGCTTCATGAGTATGCTTGCTTTAAATTTGGCTGACGTTTTCAATCTATTTTCCACCTCATGTTCCGTATCATAGAAATATAATTGCAAATAAGATGGCCGACCATCTTGTGGCAATAATTCATTGATATAATGATACATTTGACCCTGGGCTTTGAAAGTATATGTACCTCTATTATTTTACTCGGACTTTTGTCATATTTTACACCGAGAAAGTAAATGCACAATTGTTATTGTATGTTCTAACATACTTCACGAACTCAATCGCCTCATTACTTTCAAAGTAAACAAAGTATGCAACTCCTTAGGAATTGGATTAGAAGCTAAAACAACTTTTCCTTGAGCACAACAAAATCCTTCGATTCATAAGGAAACTTTTTGGCACCACAATCGTGCATGAGACTTGAGCAATGAGAATGAAAGCTTGATTGGAACCATTTCAGGTGATAGATATTTGTAGCCTCCATCCCCTGTAGTGATTAAAATTATAAGTAATTGTTAATTGACCTATCTTTTCTAAGCGCTTGATTATAGGAATGAAGAATATATTTACCACGTATTTTTGATTGAGTATTATTCGTATTCCTCGATGTGTTCGATTCTCTTTCAACTTTGGAGTTTCAGGTCTTGACTTTTTGTTGAAGCAATTTTCTTTATATTTCAATTCATGAAATTTCCTTTGTCGGTATTCTCGATGTTTTCCTAAAATAATTTCTTTCATTGTCGTATCTAATACAATAGAAAAGTAATAAGTTATATACATCATGGACTTCAAGATTTTATAATAATAAAATATATGCACTTACCATTGTCTTTCAATTCAAAACTATTTGTAACACCCATTTTGATTTCATGATATCTTTTAGTTGATATTCTGGATGTGTAGAAACGATATCTTCATTCTCTTCTCCTTTGATTTGATTAATCCAAAAAACCATTTGAGCATCAATTACAAATAAAATTTAATTTACATTTTGTAACATGAAAATATAAAAAATTCAAGTATGTTTTAGTACTCAGAACTCATGTAATACTTAATAAAATATAAAAGTTGATTATAATATACCGCTTGAGTGTTGATGGGTTCTCTTATTCAAACTTTTTCTTTTTCAAAATAGTTAGTGTTAAAATAAATAATCTTTTAGAACTCACTTTTTCTTTCCCTTTGTCTTTATGTGTTGCGCCTTCCTTTTGGTTTTCTTTTAAATTAACAATACCACTTCTAGTTTGAAGGAGACATGAAGGCTATATTATAAGATAATAGATACAATTGAAGTAAGCATTTATTAATATCTAACAGATATTAAAAATATCATAATATACCTGCTTCACTACTGTTAAGTTCTGTTATCTTCAAGCTTTTCTCTTTTTCAAAGTAATTGGTGCTCCGATTAGCAGTCATTTCTTCATAAATAAGTCTTTTTTTTCCCTTGTCCTTTTCTATCGCAACATTTTCTTTGTGTAATACATTAACAATACCAGCTTCTATAAATGAAGGAGATATAGAGTTTATGTTATGCGATACACATTTTAAATAAATATTTAAACAAATTATTCTAAAGCTATCGCTGAAAAATAATATTTTTTAACTGTTATAACCTTGTTGAATTGCTTTTCTTTCAGCTGCAATTGCATTTTTTTTTTCATATACGCTTCCCTTTTAATGAATTCTATCATACATTGTTAAGATTAATCGGCGTAATATTCTCTTTGAATCGGCGTCGTTCTACTCTCATATCTAACAATACAATACAAATTTTATATTATATTAAATAGTTATTAGTCAAAATCTAAGAGTTTCAATGAAGGAGCACATTACTATGCTTATCTTCTTGTTGACATCCGTCCTCCTTAGTTTGATTGCCTTGAATTATTATCCTATATAACAATGACATTTTAAAAATAAAAAAATTTGTTTGAAATAAACATTTTGTACAAATGATATATTCATCATAATAGTTGCATTCATAGTTGCATTCACATTCTAGAGTATAGAAAAAGTAAAATGATATATAGTTTTAACTCTGAAATACGTGAAATTTTATATATGATATTTAATTACACTATTACTATGTTCAAGGAACCAAAGCTAATATGTTTATAATGACAAAAATAAATAGTAACATAGCACTCAAACAATGTATAGAAAATTTGACAAAACATGAAACATCTTAGAAAAAGAAGCCTTAGCAAGGTAAAGAAAAAATATTTTAGAAGTAACAAAATAAAGACCAATCAAGTTATCAAAACGAAAGTTCATCAACTTAAGAAGAAATGGTAAAATAGCATCTCTATGCTTACCTCAGCCAATTACATTATTTATCTAGTGAAAGTCCATCTAGAACATACTCCTGAAATATAATATACGCAACAAAAAAATATTACCCTTCCAAAATAGCCTTCGCCTTTGTTCAATTGAGTCACTGTCCCTGTCATGCATGACAAAATCTCTCTCATTACACCAAACAGATTAAATATTCAGTTATTTTTGTGTTATATTATTGACAGAATAATATAATATTTAATTATTATTGTGCTTGTGAACGTCTTGAGTATCGTTTATTGATCTTATTTATAGAAATATTATATAATAATATACTTTATTTATTTATTATTCTAACATCATCATTTAATGTTTGAATTTTTGGTCATTTATAATTTTACTTGCAAAGTAATTATTGGTAAAATTTTACTGAAAGTGCAAATACCACACCAACTTCTTTCCATATTTCTTTGAAACCGAATATAGACGAAGGATTCAAATGCTACAAGATGAAGAAGTAAGAGAAGAGGAAGACAATAAAAAGCTCAAAAGTCATTCATAACATTATTGATGAGAGATGCCAAATATGTACATCAAAATATAGGGCAATAGTTTTTACAAAAAGATATAAGAGGATTTAAAATATTTACAGAACCTAAAATTTTCTATCTCCTCACTATTCACCTAAACAAGTTACATGTACTTTCTATGATCAGTACATCCTTTCGCTCGTAAATCCAACATTTTTTGTATCATTTCCTCCCATTTTATAGCGGACACCATATCAATATTATCCGCAACTTCTTCTTGCGGATGTGCTCCCTCCTTATCCAGATCCTTAGCAAATAATCGATCTGCGAATTCCTTGTTAGCACAATTCTTGAATAACTCATCCACCTTTCTTGGTAGATCTACGGTTTCATTTTCATATTTAAATCGATGGATGGTGATGATGCGAGTTTAAAGAGCTCGATACTCTCGAGCATTCATCCAATTGCATCGCCTTTTTCTTTTATAAGGAGGCGGTGGTACAAAAATTGAACCCTCAGTTTGCGTCCTCCTAGCTGCCAATCGTATAGATCTGGGAGGACGTACTTTTTTCCTAGCTGTCATTTTTGTTCGCGCCATATTTTCTAACCATCAAGAAATATGGACTCAATCACAATAATATTCAATAGGAAATTGAATAATGTGATATAAGTTTGCTTGTACAATATAACTTCGATGCATCTATTTAACTTTATAATTAATCAATTATGGTTAAATAGTCCATCGAGTAAGCATGAGAGAACGCCTTTCTTTTAGGAAAGAGCATGGCGTAACGCGTTGAAAGGAAAAAAGAAAGTATATGTTAAGAGGTTTTAAAGATCATTTTAATGTTAGTAATGGTTTTTGATATTTAATTTAATAATAATAACAATAACATTACAACTTAAGTGATTTGATAGAAATGTTAGAAAAGGCATATCCTAAACATTAAAAATTGATTAAGCGAAAAAAATTATAAATAAAGTTGAAGATACAAAAAGTGTATGCAATATATTCGTTAAATTATATTGTATTTTTTTAGTAAATGCTTCACATCATATGATGGCTGAAGAAACCAACAACTTAATTGGTTGGATTTAAGCTTTTATTTTGGTTCTCTATTTCCTATTAGCCTTTGTTTGTGTTATGTTGTGGGGATGTTTGTCGTCCTCTCTCTCTCTCTCTCTAAAAGATGAAGAAGAAACTTCTCTATCCTCTCTCTCCTTTCTCTCTCACAGGTGCTGACATTGCCTTAGGATGTGACGATCGTGAGTGTATTGTTGGGGCTAACTTTAATTATGTATAAAAACTTAGAGGAAGTAGATTGGTCAAGAATGATATGGTAGCCTAAAATTGGTGCCCATAAGGATTCTAACCATCTTTGTAATATCCCTGATATTTTCGGCATATTTTCGTTTACCTCGGTAAGCGTGCCCGGGAAATACTGTAGAATATTTTTGGACTTTTGGTAAGCTAAGGCTATGGTAAGACTTTTGGCCAAAGGATTTGGTCTCGGATAACGGATGTCAATTGTCGAATCGGATACATAACAGAATTTTCATACATATGCTGAACATGCTTTTAAAACAGAATTAACTATGCTGAATTATGCATGACAGATGGAGTCCATGAAATCAAAATAAATGCAATTTGGTTGAATTCCCTACCTCAAATCAAGCTTCTTCTAAGCAAATCCAAAGCCTTTTTCAAAGCATCATAGTCTCGATCCTAGACATAAATATAGTACTCTAAGTGTTAGAGTCATTGAATGTGGTGGCACTAAGTCGTGGTTCTTACTTAACAAATTCTATAAGCGAGAAGCAGAGCTTATTGATCGATCAATACCTTATTGATCGATCAATGAACTCTTATTGATCGATCAACCCCTTGTTGATCGATCACCTAAGCAAAACACCTTTTTCTAACTTTACATTTGTATATAAATTATACCTATTGATCGATCAATACATTGGTTGATCGATCAATGGATTCGATGATTGATCGATCAACACCCTTGTTGATCGATCACCAACTCAGCGAGCTTAACCTTTTATACTTTGTTTAACTTTATAACTCAATGCCTCGCGAGCCTCAAAAATCTGAACCTCGCGAGCTCTTTAAAATTCTGTACTTAAGTGAGTTTAAAAAAATCTGAACCTAGCTAGTGTTTAAGGTTCAAAAATCTGAACCTTGTGAGCCTTAAAAACTGTTTAAAAAACTGGACTGAGCAAGCTCTTAAAACCTTGAAAATCAACCTTGTGAACCTTAAAAGCTTTAAAAACTGAACTTAGCAAGCTCTTAAAAACCTTGAAAAACTGAACCTTGTGAACCTTAAAAACTGTTTAAAAACTGAACTTAGCAAGCTCTTAAAAACCTTGAAAAACTGAACCTTGTGAACCTTTAAAAATCCCAAAAGACTGAACCTCGCAAGCCTTTAAAAATCCCAAAAGACTGAACCTCGCGAGCCTTTAAAAATCCTTTACAAACTGAACCTCGCGAGCTTCTAAAAGCCCTTAAAGACTGAACCTCGCGAGCCCTTAAAATCCCTTAAAGACTGAACCTCGCGAGCCCTTATAAAGCCTTTACAAAATGAACCTCGCGAGCCTTTAAAAATCCCAAAAGTCTGAACCTCGCGAGCTCTTTAAAAGATCCTAAAAGACTGAACCTCGCGAGCTTCAAATGCTATACCTCGCGAGCTCTTAAAACCCCAAAAGACTGAACCTCGCGAGCTTAAAAGCCTTTACAAAACTGAACCTCGCGAAGGCGTTTAAGGTTCATAATCGAACCTCATGAGCTTCCAAGTCTGCCTCATGAGCTTCAAAAGCCTACCCAGTGAGCCTTTATAATCAGCCTCATGAGATTCAAATCGAACCTCATGAGCATTTAAACTCTAAACCCAAATGAGCATTTAATCTTAACCCAGCGAGGAGCTTTAAATTCAACCTCGCGACCCCTTTATACTTAAACCTCGCGAGCTTAGAACCCATTTAACCTCGCGAGCTTTAAAACTCAACTCAGCGAGCATTTAAACCATTCAACCTCGCGACCCTTTATACTTAAACCCAGCGAACATTTAAAAGTCAACCTCGCGAGCCTTAAACTTTAAACCCAGCGAACAGTTCAAGGTTTCAACCTCGCGAGCTCTTTAAGCCTTCAACCCAGTGAGGTTGGAGTTTCAACCTCGCGACACTATAACCTTTCAACCCAGCGAACAGTAATCTTAAACTCAGCGAACCTTTAGAATCTTCCTACCGCGCGAGGTTAAAACCCCTGTCATAAACCCCGCGGCTGTTAAAATTTTCTACCTTGGTCTGTGAAATGGTCCTACCCATTTACATTAAAACACATCATAAACCCATGAGCTTAAAATTCATGACCCATGAGCCATTAAAAATCCTCCATCACTGAGGTTAAAATCTTCCCTCTGGCATGAGGTTAAAACCTCTGTCATAAACCCATGGTTAAAAATGTTTCTACTGGCGGTGAAATGGTCCTACCGGTACATTAAAATCGTCATAAACCCATAGCTTAAAATTCATGACCCCACGAGCCTTAATGCGACCTAGCGAGCTTAGAACTTAGAAACCGATACCTCGCGAGCATGGAATCCTACCTAGCGAGCTGGTAATGCTATCTCGCGAGCTTATAACCTATACCTAGCGAGCGTATAACTGAAAAACTGATACCCATGACAGAACCTCTGTCATAAATGAAGGGCACCAACCCTCTGCATTTTGACTTGGTTCTTTTAATGGTTGCTTGCAACCAGAATTTCACCTACTCCTGAAGTCGGGTACATATTCCCAGGCTGAGATTTGTGGCTGAAACTGCCTATGACAGTGTAGGCAAATTTATCAACAAGTGTATCAGGCTGAAAGGTGGGGCTGAAACTACCTATGACAGTTTAGGCAAATTTTCAAGTGCCTGAGATCTTCAAAAAAAATCAGATTTGTGACATATGTATGACAGAACTTTGGGTCCAAATGTACCTCCTTAGAGCCCATATTCTTGCAGCCCACATTCCTCCTTAGAACCACATGGAAAATAGTAAGTCTGGTCTAGTCGGACTCGCAAATTTTTGAGGTTTACTCAACAAAGAAAAACTGGGAATGAGGTACAAATTTGTATTTTTTTGGACCATGACCATGACATTAGTGTCAAGGCCAAAAGACACAGTAAACTGTTAAGTAGATAGATGACCATAGACCGAAATTTAGCAGGAAAATACCACGACCAAAAATTTGTCACAAACTTTGATCTTCAAAAAAATCAAAGTTTGACGATTTTTATTAGTCCACATTTTACGATTCAAAAAATACACGGGGGAGATGAGTTTTTAATCTTTTTTTTTTTCAAAGATGATCTAAGCAATGCACCCAAAGTCCATGTCACATCAAAACCCTATTTTGGGTGCCACGTAGAGGTTGGAGGAAAGATCCCTTTTCCATATATATATATATATATCTATACCTTTATATAAAAAATATATATATATATATTTTGGAGAGCCTTGGCCGCCACGTATCCTACCATTTAAAAAGGAACCTCAACACTATCACTTCACTTCCCACTTCTCATTCCACCACAGCAAAAGCAGAGCGAGATGGAGGGGGCGGGTCAAGTAATTTGTGGGCGCTACCCGCCTCGTGGGCGCAACCAGCCTCGTCAAAGTTTGCCACCCACGAGAGGAGATGTGAAGAGACGTATCTTCAAAGAACTCAAAGAAATCGTCGGAAAGAAAGGCGGAGGAGGAGAAAGAGGTGGGGAAAGGAACGGTGGAGGTGGAGGTGGAGATGGTGGCCCACCATCGTAACAACTGATGCACACATCCATATATCTATACCTTTATATATATATATATATATATAGCCATTTGTGCATGTAATTTGTACATACATAAATGCATGTAGCCATGCTATGCTTTTTAGCTATCCATCCATCACTCATGCCCATCGACATGTTTCACTTTCTTTTTTTTTTCTTCTGTTTTTTTTAGAGGGACCTGTTTCAGTATATGGTGGCCAATTTTTTTTTTGGTCTCTACGTTTTTTTTTGGTCTCTACTATATTATGCTTTATTTTGATCAACCACCCATGTTTAAAGGGTTTTGTGATTCTAGTGCAAATTTGTTTTTTTTTGTTTTTTTTTTTTATTATTGTCTTTTTATATATATATATATATATATATATATATATATATATATATATATATATTTGTTTTTCTAATCGGAAATAGAATCATGGTGAACGAAAATATGCCGAAAATATCAGGGATATTACAATCTTATATGAGCTCTTTAATAGGTACATTGTTCATATCTTTTGTGGGTATAGATTAGTATTTTGAATTGGATGGTGTGATATGTTGGAGTAAGTGAAGTGACATTATCTCATACAACACTAAGACAAAATGGATTGGTAAAAAATCATGGGACATGCCAAAATAAGTATTTGGTGAGGGTCCCATCCATTCTAACAATGTAAGTATATTTAGATATAGAGTAAACATTATGTTAGGTTTATATATTAGGCGTTGGTGTCGAAGCAATCATCAAAAGGTTATTCATGAAATAGTAGCTAACATAAGTAAAAATAGAACATGAATGAAATTTGGAGAAAATCATCAAATGAGACCAAGTTTATAAAATTTGGAGAAAAGAAATAGAAAAGAAAATATAGAACATAAATGAAGAACAACTAATAAACTTCTAAAATGTGTGAGTGGAAGCTAAAAAATAGAAGAATACTACAGAGACCTCCCAAAGATATTGAAGAAGACCGATAGAGATTTGTGTCTAAGGAAGCCAAAGCAAAGATCGCAATCGTCCTCGTAGTCGAAAACCCAAATTTTGCCAAAGAATCACCTCTATCAATCCATAAAAAAGTTAGCTCCTCATCTTTCAAGGTCAAAATCGTAAAAGAAAACCATCCGGAAGATAGCTACATTGCCCTTAATATCTCTATATCTCTATCAATAAACTATAATAAAAAACATATATATATTGTATAAAAAATAAGTACAAGGAAATCAATGGAAACCGATAAAAACCATCCAAAACCCCATAAAAATTAAGCGAAACCCATAAAAATCATCCAAAACCCCCAAAAATGAAACAAAAACAAAAGAAACCCACCAAAATAGGAAAATCAAGCACAAAATAAAAAGGAGATAAAAATCATGAAAAGAAATTAAAGAAAGCACAACAAGATGAAAACCCTACCTTGCTTAAACAATGGCTGGAAAATAAAAGAAGGATAGAGGATGATATTGATATCAAATGACAAATAACATGTAGAGTCAGGTGGTTTGCAATGGTGAAAATATGATCGATCTACAGTATCATCGGTATGGCCGATGATGGGAAGCATGGGTGAAGGCATATTCAGTACAGGCCGTATGGCTGAAAGCATGGTTTAGTTTGAATTTCAAAGAGGCGTTATGGGTGAAAGCACGATTTATGTTGTATAATGAGAGGCTTTGCTAATGTGAGCCAAAGTTTTGTTAATGTAAGCTGTTTTGTCAGCTTGTGATAGAACCCAATTATTAATACGTGTCAAAAGAACCTCTCACTTTTATATAAAGGTATAGATATATATATATATATATATATATGACCAGGCCTTCCTGCCCTAACTTTCACGGCTTTTATTTAAAAAGCCCAATATCCCTATCATATGTAGGGCCCTCAAAACTTGGACTTAGCCCTGAAGTCCTACGATTTGACAGTTCTAGTTACAACCACTGCCTCTGACTTATGAGAGGAATTGAAATGAGTGAGAACTTAGCCATTGCTTATAGTTATATCCCATGACTCGAGGTATGAGTTAGGAGACAAGTCCCAATTATATGTAGTTATTTATTATATAACTGTAGCGTATATGATTGCTTTCAATAGGATTTACTATTAATTTAGAGGGACCGACCCTCTTAACCATTATTTAAAGCACAATAGGTTCTACTATTAAGTTAGCCAGAGGGACTGACACTCTTCACCATTATTTAAACACTAAAATTGTGTTTAAATTATCTTACACCATCAATAATTTATGATATAGGTGATTTAAATCATCAAAATAATAAATCATATTTTAGTGCAATCAGCCTAAAAATAATGTTTTAGGGAGATTTAGGCCATTTGATTTGTTAACTATACTATCAATCATTACTTTTAGTTTTAATGGCTGATATTAAAGTTCATTAATTGGATGGTTCACATCCACTTATCGGTATATTTCTTTGTGCGGAGTCATATTCCAATAATAGATTTTAACTTGGGCAATTTAGATTGATCAGAGATGTATGCCACGAATATGCTATCCATTCGATTTGTTTACTTGTTCTTCTTTTAGGTCCCGTTTGATGAGAAGGAAACTTCAAAGAGGAAATGAAATCAATTTCCTAATTGATTTCCTTGGAAATGATTTCTTCTAGAAATGATTTTTTCACTATTTGATTAGTGTGTTTGAGAAATGATTTTTATTGGAACTTGATTTCTCTTGTTTGATTACTTTGATTAGTATGTTTGATAAAAAAATTGAAAATGAGTTTTTAAGTTTGGATCATATATTTCCTACTTTAAATTAGTTAATTTGAATAAATACATAGTGAGAAAAGAAGAAAAAAATTTATTTAAGAAAATACCTAACTTATCCCTTCGTGTTGCACTAGTCGTAGATTGACTATTTTTTTTTTTTTTTTTTATCAAAATCATAATCAAAGTCAAATATTAACCAATAATTTTTTTAATGAAATTCTATTATGTTACAAATTAACATCATAGTAATCACTATTTATTATCAAGTTACATAAATCAAAGTTTCAAAATCAAACTCAAATAAATAGTCAAACGTTGACCAAACTTAAAATTTTGATCAATAAAAATGTGTAAAGCTAAATAATAAAGTTGTAAATGCTAATATGTACCACAAAACTACAAATTAACATAAAAATATTCATATTTATCGCTAGGTTACACTAGTAAAAAATTTGACCAAATATCTATTTTTTTAAAGTCAAATTTTGACTAAATGTAAAAAAAAAATGGTAATGTACTACAAAGTAATAAATTAACAAAATGATAATCTCATTCGACTACAAAAGTTTGAAAAAATTAGATTGTGTTACGAAGTTGAAGTTTGACCAAATATCAAACTTTGACTGAAAGAATTTACATTACCAAAATATAAATAACACAATAATAATTACTATCTACTGTCAAGATGCACTTATCAAATTTTGACTAAAAATCAAACTTTGACCAATAAAAATGAGTCAATGTATTTTAAAGTTACAAATTAAAATAATGATAGATATTTTTAATTATAATATTTCACTGATTAAAATTTATAACTTTTTATAAAAAATCGAACTGACAAAATGTCAAACTTTGACCAAAAAATATTTGCGCTGATACAGTATAAATTTATGCAGTAGTAGACTCTATCTATAAGCAATTTTTGAGTTTGACTAAAAATAAATTTTTATAGAAGTCAAAGTTTGATCAAAAGTCTTAGTTTGACCGAAGGTCAAACTATTGACTAATAAAATTGAGAATCTTATATCACATTATAGATCAGCACGACAGTATCGTTCTTTCTCCATCAAATCATAGGAGTCAACGTTTAATAAAAAGTAAAATTTTAATTAAAAGTCAAAGTTTGATCATAAAGTCAACCTTTGACTCTTAAAATTTTGGTAATATATTATTGACTTACAACTTATTATCATGTATGAGCAGTCAAAGTTTGTTCTAAAGTCAAAACTTGAAATAGCTTATAAATCCTGTTAAGTTTCATTAAAATTCAAACTTTTACCAAAAGTCAAATATTAGCTAAAAAAAATATGATTTAGATAATGTTGTGGTTATAGTGATCGTGCTGGTATGATGGTCATAGAAATGAAAGTTACTTTTTAAAAGTCAAAAAATATTTTTTTGCTTTTAAGTTTCTACAAATTACTTTATATTTGATATGACAAAAAATTATTATTTTGTTAGTGGGAAACTCAATTTCAGCCATTTAAAAGGTTGAAATAATTTCCTCCTAAAATAACTTTGTGTTTGAAAATTTAATTTTCATGCGGGGCCCACTTAATTTCAATTTCATCTTCTTACATAGCTATCAAATAATAATAATTGAAAACTAAATTTCATTTATACCTATATAATTATATTTCCATGTTATGAAACAAGGCCACACATTCCCTCAACAAGGCTTGAAGTATTTGAGCGAATTCTCTTAGTAAATGACATAAATATAGAATTGATGGAACGGAGCTAATCCAACCAAAGCATCGTCCCTGACTTCTAGCTTACGGAACTTACATGGAATGCCAGGCCGGATCAATCGAGTTGAACCAGAGATTTGAATTCAGCCGCATCTAAGCCATTGAATATGAGAGAATTTTAACTTTCATTGCTTTCACTTTTTATAGATTGACGTGCAGCCCAAAGTCTCCTATTTCCAATGGCTGGAGATGTAGTTGAACTCGAAATCTAGGCCTACATGGTTGGACCAGTCGACGAGTCGGATTAACCCTACAAAGATACTCGATCCGCCAGACCCAGATTGTTCATCGGGTCGGGCAGATTTTTGGTGTTGGGTTTTTGGAGTAGTCACCATCGGGGTCAATTTTGGGCATATGCCATTAGGCCTATCAAATGGTTGGATCGACTTGATATCTGACCCGACCCGATATTTTACCTGGTTTGCCACTTAAATTTGTGCCGTCTGGTCGGGTCAGGCATGAATACATCCTACTTAAACTTGTGCCGTCAGGTAGGGTCGGACATGAATGCATCCTACTCGACCTTCCGCCAGGTCAAGCCAAAATAAGGGATCTGCCGGTCAAACCAATGAAATATTATATATATAAAAGTATGGAAAATATGGTCGTTGATACATAAGAAAATTCAATATGCCATTTTCCCATTGGACAGCTAAACTTTTGGCCCAACCTGACCGGGCCTGTTGATACATAAGAAAGCTCCCTTCATATCTTGACTTCAAATGGTTTCAAGGCCTCCATACTCCATAGTAAGTTATATCAGCTTTTATGAGCTTTACCGAACAAATGATATGGCGGTTGTTATATATTATCGACCGATAATATTACGGGAGCCATTACTTGCACATGTTTTTTAAGTGATTGCACCGAATTTAAAGAAAGACTTATTATTTTAGGGACATGTGATATGTGAAAATGCAATATAGACTGTCTGATTTGAAGCTCAGGATCAATAGATCATTGGTACATAAAATTGGAGTAAAACACGATACTTGTCATATGATTTTTTGTAGTCAACTGTTAAATTATATAATAGCTTTTGACCCTATTTAATTTAATGACGAAAATTATATTTTGCGTTAATCTTTTGCAGTTGATATCTTTAAGTCATGACCTTCAAATCATACGACTTGGATGATATTTTCATATAATAGAGGTCGCCAAACTTGCAAGTCTTTCTTTCAAATTTGTACAATTTGGTAGAATCAATTCAAAAGCGTGTGCAAGTAATGGCTCCCTAATATTACCGACCAGTTGCTTTTTAAAGGTTTACCTGAGAATAGAGAGTTCAGTGCCAATTATTTTTTGGCTACTATGCTCTCTATCTTCACCGCCTCCCTCTCTCACTCCTCTAATCACATGATCATCTTGCCGAAATCTTGTCCGATCTCCCCTCAAATTCAAGAAAATAAAAGTGCTGACTAAAAGTAAGCGTATTTTGTTATTGCTTTAGTATTTCCACTGCCTTGCCAATTCTAGGAATAGGTCTAACTAGATTTCTTCCATTCTTGTTGGGGACCGTCGGATTTCTGAGAAGAGCAAGGTCAAGATGGGTATTGTGGAATTTTTTAAAGATCGGTTCAGGGAAGAATTTAAAGATCGCCCTTTTCCGGAAGGAATTATGTTCCAGCCCGTTTCCAATGAGCGAAGACATGAGATTGAATCTCCTTTCGCTCTCTCGGAGATCAAGGCAGCTGTATTCGATGGGGATGGAGAAAAGGCCCCAAGCCCTGATGGTTACCCTATGATGTTTCTTCAGTCTCTTTAGGAGATTGTCAATTCTGTTGTTCTCAATTTTTTCAATCAATTCTATGAAAGACCTCACCTGAGTGGAGAAATCGGGGCCACCTTTATCACTTTAAATCTGAAATGTAGCAGAGCTGATAAGATAAGCCATAACAGACCTATAAGCCTCGTCGGCTGCTTATACAAAGTGCTTTCGATGGTTCTTGCCAATCGGCTAAGGTCGGTTATTGATGGTTTAATTAGTCCCTCCCAAGGGGCCTTCATTAAAGGTCGCCGGATTCTTAATGGGGTGGTTCTAGAACATAAGTGCTTGCATTCTAGACACAGCGAGAAGAAGGGTGGCCTTGCCATCAAGTTAGATATGGAGAAAGCTTTTTACCGAGTTTATTGGGCCTATATCGACACGATTTTCTTGAAGATGGGGTTTGCATCAAGATGGAGAAAATGGTTGAGATGTTGTCTGCGTTCTTATTAATGGCTCCTCGAATGGTTGTTTTCTGGAACAAGAGGTATTAGATAAGGCAATCCCCTATTTCCATTTACTTTCAACCTCATAGGTGAGTGTTTGAGCATGCTCATTGAAAAGGGTGTCGATTTCGGTGGCATTTCAGGTTTCAAAGTTTTTTTTATTTTTTGATAATCTGGGTATCCGGGCCTCTAAGAGCACCCACCTAATCCGAGGGGCACATGCATATCCCAAATTCAGCACATGTCGGGTCAGCACAAGATATAAATCCCTAGGGTGGTCTCAAGGGAGGGAGGGGATTCGAACTCAGGTTTCCTGCTTTTGGGAGCAGGTACCTAGCTATCTCTGTTGGGTATTTGTGACCCACACACTAACCTCTTTTCTTAATTACTAAAACTTGAACTGGTGAGACTTTCTAAACGTGGCACAATGAGAATTACCACGCAACCTGGTGGAATTCCTTATTTATAGGGTTGTGGTAATCCCTTTATATATGTGACACATCCTTTAGATGTAGTCTCCTTGATGGGCTAGGAGACTAATCAGGTCTATTTAAGGAGGACAACGTCCCCTCTTTATTCATTCTCAATGTTATTCACATCAACAGAGATAGAAAGAAAGAGAGGTGGTTTGTTCTAAGGGTCGTCATCTCATAGCAAAGAGCTGTCGTTCAAGCACGTATTCGCTATCATCTGATCAGGTAAGTAAGATTTATCTTACTAGATTATTGTCGCACCTCATATGTTGATCAAACAATTCAAGCCTAGATCTTGTTTGCTCTATAAAATTTCCAACAATTGGTATCAGAGTTGTTGGTTGGCATGATTTCGTTTGATCCATACAATATATATATATATAGATAAGCCACGGGCACCAATCTTCTGCCGTTGAATTGGATTAATTGCCCGTCACTAATATCACATGGTTATAAGCTTATTAAGAGATTTTTTGTGAAAATTCTGATCAAGCTAGGCCAGATCAGGTAGAGATGCAGCGGCTGTGTAGATCTGGAGAACTGTGGACCGACGGCTGTTAAAAAAAACAAAAAATAAAATAAAAATTTGTATGCCATTGGCCGACGGCGGTCCGTACCGTCTCAAGAATGTCCGTCGCCACCGGATCGTAATAGTAAACTTTTGAATTTAGACCCATTGAATATGAATTTTGAAATCAAATTTGAGCTTTTAAAGTATCAAACTTGGATTTGAACTGTAAATATAAACTTGAAACTTGAACCTTGAACCTTGAATCGAACAAGTGACCATCGTATCGAATCCGCACGTGAACTTCGACTAAGAATATGAATTAGAACTCCGAGTTTTGAATAAGAATCCGAATATGTATGAATATGAATTCGATCATTGTATCTGAATAAGAATCTGAGTGAACGAATGTGAATCTGAACTCTGTATAATGAACCCGAACTCTGCATATGCACTATGTATTTTGAACTTTGAACACTGTATATGATTGTGAAAGTATATATGAAATCTGAACTCTTAAAGTAAATATGAATTGGACCAGCACAGCGGGTTATGTCATGCGTTTGAACTGGACCGGCATCACAGGTTATACCGTGCACCTAAACTAGACCAGCACGACGAGTTATAACATGCACCTGAACTAGACTGGCACAGCGGGTTGTACCATGCACTTGAAGACTGTTAAATTGATTAAGTAAATCCGGAATAATATGAACTTGAACCATATGAACTCTGAACGTGAACTCCGAGTAAGAACACCGAATGTGAACTTGAAACCTAAATATGTGATTGATGCCAAAATGTGACTATATTTCGCACCTTAATTCCTACATTTAGCTATCCGATGAAAGCATATGATGGCTATTATATAGTTTTAGTGATTACAGGTGTTTCTGGCCGTTGGACCATTAAAGAGCGTAAAAGAAGATAATTAAAGGATGCACCAAGACTGTGGATCAAGAGGTCAAAAGAAGCATCGAAATCCGTGAATTAGCTCAACATCCATCAGGAGAATGAAGACTCTACCCCTGTGTCAATCGATTGAGTACCAAATGTCAATCGATTGACAATTGAGACAACTTTGCCCTTCTCATTTCGAATTCAAATTCATTCGATTGAGCATATTAGGGAAATGTTTTGCACGCCCCTATATAAACAAAGCTACGGCTTTAGGGTTGCGGGCTCTTGTTCAATTCTCTCTTAGAGGGGCTTGGTTTTAAACTTTCTCTCTCTTCTCTTTTAGGTTTTCTTCTTGGGGGTAGATTGTAGTAGGTTATTGTGTAAATTAAGTTGTACTCGCAAGTGCACGGATCGTAATGTAGTCAGTGGGTGCAGAGTACGAGATTGTTCCCACGAGAATTGGTTAGGGGATTTAAAATCAGAAATAACAATTAACTAAAAGAATCACCACAGATCTATCACAGTATCTTCTAAATTAAAAACGTAAGAATTTGAAAGATGAGATAAATACTAACCATTAATTGAAATTTAACAGATTATAAAAGATAAGGATTGAGATACTAAATCCTCCTATCTTAGGTTTATTATTTGTGCAATACAAATCTATGGATTTAAATGTGAGATCTTTAATAGTTATCTAAAAAGAAGCACCGCCTCAAACACACGTGAGTTCTAAAATATAGATCTGAGATCACGGAGATGTATGATTAACATCTCATGAGTGTATGATTAACACTCACACCTCGGACAATACTTAGAACTCAATCTCTAGGTGATTTTCAAAGTACGATCTAAGATCAGGGAGATGTATGATTAACACCCCATGAGTGTGTGATTAACACCCACACCTCAGATAGTGATTGAAACTCACCATTGGAATAAAGTCACATTATCAATCCAAGATCAAGGAGATGTATGATTAACACCCCATGAGTGTGTGATTAACATTCACACCTCAGATGATAGCAAAACTTTATCCCGAGATGGGTAATAATTAAGATAAATTTATTATTGCAGATCTGAAATCATAGGGCATGATTAGCTCCTAGATCTCAGATTGAAATCAGATTTTACCATTTTCAATAACAATATTAGGGCCTTTAAAAGCATTTGACATCTCAATCACAGATTTGTATTAAAATAAATGACTTCCTCGGATAGGGTTCATTAGATCCCCATCCTTAATGAAACTAGCCACACATAATTGAAATAAATAATAAAATAAATGCAGAAATTAAAAATGACATTAAAATACCGTACATAATTATCCATAAAAATCCACAAAAGCTTTAATCCAAAGTACGTACACCTCCTTCTTGAAAGTGGATCCAAATCAGAAAACTAAGACTTATCTTCCTCTCTCTCAAAATGAATATTCCAAAGATAGTTTTCAGAAACTGGGACTCAATGCCCTTACACTTTGAAAAGCCGAAAACTAAACAGAAGAATGCGGAATGAAAAATAACTGCCTCCGGATCCTCATATTTTATCTCCTTAAATAGTACTGAGATCGGCCGCTTCAAATGCAAATTCAAAACTCCCATTTGAATTTGGTCGATTGATCGACTGAATATGGTCAATCAATCGACCATATCAGATTTTGTTTTTCAATTTCCAAGTCCTCCGGATTATGTCGATCGATCGACCAATAAGGGTCGATTGATCGACCTAGTCAAAAGGTCTTGCTTTTCTTTATTTGTCACTTCATTTCCGCTTTTTCGCCATTTTGTGCTTCCTAATGAGTTTAATGACTACTTTGTCCTGAAACTTAGAAAACCTGACAAATCATGTTATATAACTTTCATCGAACGGTTAAATGTAGATTTTTAGGGGTGAAATATCCTCATATTTCATTGCACATCATAGGTTTTTCTTCTTCTTCCTCTTTACAATTTTTAAAGCATAGATTGTACCTAGGACAAAAGGCATTGTAAAGAAAAAATTTGTGATAAATAAAAGAACATTATTAAAATGATGTCTTCGAATCTAGGCTTATACCCCGAGGATGAGCGGCTAAAGTCATTTGCTCAGGGAGGAAGTAAACCGTAGATAAGTAACTATTCTATTATTGCTTTTACAATTTCATGGTATTGTCATTGAATCATTCTGTCATGAGTGTATGTTTAATTGAATATTATTGAGTCTTCGTTTACAGCCGTTGATCGTGGTTATCAACGACCGTAAAAGAAGCACGTCATCTAGATCTGTTCCTGCAGGCCGATTTAGGATGCAAAATGATTGATTCATTATTGTCATGACTCAAAGTTTTGAGATACGCTATGCTTTTTATATGATTCATACCGCAATGATAGGCTGAGTAATAATTTTTAGATAGGGTATGCCGGATTAATAGTCATATTATTCTCGATTCATTTATTTTCCTAATAAATGATGGTGTTTTGACTTAAAATGAAATTGTGAGTGTGAATGGTAGAAAAGTTACGAATCGATGGTTAGCTAACTCGATTATTTTATAAACTGCCATTTTTCTTTATCATAATTTGTTCTGGCCTAGATTGAATTTCTTTTATTGCATTGAGAAACGTGTGGTACTTGTGTGTAAATCGAACTTTCTCCCTTGGTACTTCCTTGGGTATTTTAAATCTCTTTAAGGATTAATTAAATTTCACGTTTCCCCGTAAATTTGATACCCTTGATTTCACCGTGCTACAACTGAACTTGTGCACTTGCAAGGATAACATTTAAAACTGACCAATATGAACTCCGAACTTCAGAACTTTGAATAAGCGAATCTAAAATTAGAACTCTGAAATCGAATTGAAACCTAACATTGAATCCATACATTGAACTGAACTAGAATTCTGACATCAAATTCTAAATTGAGAACTATGATTTTGACTATGATTTTGAAGTTATGATTTTACGAATTCTGTTTTGGACATGAAAATGCTTTTGAAATTTGTTTTTTGTCTTGTTTCAAAATGCCTTCAAACATTTAGTCACTTTGTTTGACGTGAAAATACCTTTGAGACTTGGGTTTTATGATTCTGAGTCTGAAAATGTCTTTAAAAAATTGTCCTTGTTTGGATATGAAAAATGCTTCTAAAATTCTGCCTCTGTTTTTCTTTGATTGAAAATGCCTTTCAAATTATAATCATTGAATTTATGCATCAATTTGAAAAGATGTAAATTGGTATTGATCTTTCTCAACTGAGCTTAAACTGTTAGCTCACCCCGACATTTATGTCACAGGTACAAATATTAGTCAGGCTCGTGAGCTTGTGAACGGTCCCGCTACGTGCCGGAAGTAACAGGAGAACTTCTTCTTGTGAATTAGGTATATGTTCAATCAAACTTAGTATATGCTAGTGATTATTTTCTATATATAGTCGGTGGTCAATTTAGTTTGTTATGTTCTCTATATATAGTCGAATCTCTTATTCCTTGCCATATGACATATGATATGATGTCTTTGATTTCCGCATGTGCATACAATATCTACTCTGATTTTCGCACATCTGTATAAGACACTTGCTTTGTTTTGATTTCCGGATGATTCGGTCTTCCCCGATTCGTCTAGGTGGAAAATCGGGTCGTCACAGATGGTATCAGAGCACATTGATACCAAAAGAATACTATATTTGGATTATGATTTATGATCCGACGGTCTAAATTTTCTAGGTATCCATGTATGGAAAATCGAGTTGTCATAGATGGTATCAGAGATATGGCTCTAGATCCCGTGCTAGTCAACTTTGTCTCCCTGTGTCACAGTTGATATCAGAGCTATGACATTAGAATCAGTATGAGCTTAGATTTTAGTTCTCGTAGGGACCCAGTGTTATGGCTTTAGATTCAGAGATATGGCTTTAAATTTTGTCAGAACATAGGGAGCATAGGTAGACTTAGTTTATGTTCGAGTACAATTAAGACCCCAAGTCTTCATGATCACTTATGATTAGACCTTTTGTTTGATCGCGACAGGTCACTATGACCAGTTGCGGCAGGCCAAGGAGAGTTTGCACCAGGGACACGTTAGGTGGTGAAGGAATCACCACGGGTACAAACAACACTCCTTTCCGAGGAGGAAACAATAGCGGACACGATACGCAGTTGTTAGAAACGATGGTGAACACCATGGCCCAACAGACTGCACTGCTTGCAGAGAGACGCTAACCTTTTGGATTTTGGGAATTCAGAAAGATGCATCCTCCTAGCTTCTACGGCCAACCTGATCTGCTTGAAGCAGAAAAGTGGTTGAACCAGATAGAGAAAATTCTCCTTAGGATTCCTTGCACCGAAGAGAAGAAGGTCAGCTGGGCCTCCTTCCAACTAAAAGGTGAGGCCGACCAATGGTGAAAGTCAATTGAAAGGACAAGATTACAGGAGACTCCGGATGTCCCATGGACCTGGGATGAGTTCATTGATATGTTCAACGAGGAGTACTTCCCAGAAGCAATCAGAGATCATTCAGTTTATATCACTAGAGCAAGATCGGATGTCTGTACGCGAGTACAGAACTGAGTTTACTAGGCTTTCAAGGTTTGCATCTCAACATATGGCCATAGAAATGATGAAGGCCAAGAGTTTCAACGTGGCCTAAAGCTTGACATCCAGGAAAGGATTTCACTATTCAAGCTAAGGACCTATGCCGAGGTTATAGACTTAGCGTTGATTGTTGAACAAGACATCGAAACGATGCACTAAAGAAGAGAGCAGCACCAAAGGAATAGGGCAAGTCAGACGCAGTCATATGCCTCTGAACAGGCAAGCAAGAAACCGAGGTTCTTGATGTTAGCACCTCTCAGCCTACTCCAACTACACAATCAAGTCCGCCCACCCACAAGGCCCCTCCGCCCTTCGAATCCCACAATAATGGGAGCATCAAGGGTTCTACAAGCTTCATGCGCCTCGTCGTCTGCATCGGTTAAATCATGCCTGAGATACGGAAGGTAACATAATACGGAGGTGTGTAGGTGGACCATGAGTGTATACCTTAGGTGTGGTGCACAAGAACATCGGTAAAAGATTGTCCCGAACCATAGGAGGGGCGATGACAACATCAACTACACAGAGGCCCTCTCGACCTACCGTGCAGCGTTGTACTTAAGCCGTCTCGGCACACCATGCCCAAACAACCAACGACATCATTCCAGGTATGAATTCCTTATTGATTTTCAATGGTTAATTACGATAATTCCGGCTGATGAACGTCCTTGAAATTGAGTTGATCTTGACACTTCAAAACTTCACAAGACCATCAAATGTAGTTGTGTAAACTAAAACATCAGCGCACAATGTAGTGACCAAGTTAGGAAATTGACATACCATATTCCCCTTTGTTCAAATGGCATTCCTATGAACCCATCACCCGCGTCGCAATCGTAACCGACCTACGGTTCTAGCCAATTCCCGCTTCATAACTAAGTCGATCCCTTCAAAATAATCGTTGAAGGGCAATCTAAGCTTCCACTTCTTGTAAAGACCCGTATTTTGAACCCGAGTTAGACTGACCCCGTGTGTGTATTCGACTCAGCGACCGACGTCACCATTTATTTTGGATTTTTATCTAGATGTGATTGTGCAGACAGATTTTGATTTAGAGCCCATTTGGACCCTCGTGCAAAAGTTGTGCACCGACCTCGGTGTGGCCGCTCAACACCGGACTTGAGTTTTAAAATTAGAAGTGTATAATACATAAGAGGTGTGTGTGTGCTTAACTTTGTGAGCAATCTTATTATAAGAAGGAATTGCATTCCCGTATTATACTAGGTTTTGTTAAGAGAGGAAGAGACGTGAGTGCCGTGAAGAACCGTAGTCGTTTGATAGTTATCCAACCGTGTGAAACTCCGTCTTCTCTCTTCTTCAATCATCGTAGGAGATCGGTTTAGAAAACTTCCTTCTCTAGAACCCTCTTGGTTGAAAGCACTTGAACCTTAGAAAGAACTTGAATCAACCTTGGATTCGTAGTTGGCTATTGGGAGAGGTTGAGATCATTGGGGACGTGTTGGAGTTGTCTCTGTGAACTCGTGGGATCGATCGCGGCGCGAATCGTCGAGGAAACCCGTTGGTTTCGTTTCGAAGCTCCATTCACGTGACTCATTTCTAATCTAGGAATCCTTAGATTAAAGGTATGTTTTAATTAAACTTTTTGATTAAAATCATTAGAGCCATGGGTTTTGCTTTAGGATGTATGGGTTTCGATTCGGGTGAAAACGAGCGAAATCGCGTCGCTGTAGCTCGCTCGAGCGAGCTATTAGCATCGCTCGAGCGAGGATACACTAAAATACTCAAAAGGCATTCCCTGCCCTCGCTCGAGTGAGATTTTGCATCGCTCGAGCAAGAAAGTTCTGAAGGATCTCGCTCGAGCGAGCTATTATCATCGCTCGAGCGAGGTATCACCGAACTCCGACATTATTTTAGTATTTTAGTCATAACATTTTATCTCGAACTCCGATTGAGACCATTCATTTTGCGTTGGAAAGCTAATAGAAACATCTACAACTTTCATGTTTTGACCAACTCGTGAATCAATCATCTTGATGGCCAAAAATATATGAGAATGTTACGTCAAATTCTAGGATTGGCGCAACTTGCCTGTTTTGACTTATTTTTGATGAAACACTTAAATAGGTCTATATTATTAGTAATTAGAGTTAATCTTAATGCATGAACGTATATTGTGATATAGATTGAGGGCGAGAGGCCATCAATAGGACTTTGCTTGACTTCGCGTAACTCTGAGTTTTGGTAGGAGAATCTCATCTTTACAGTATTTTATTTTAATTCGCATGGATATTTTGAATTAAAATCTTTGAACTTGCATATCCCATTGAAATCACATCTGTAAACTGAAATTGATATGAATGACTGAAAATCTAAATCTACCTGAATCCTGAAACCTGAATCTGCTTAAGCTCTGAAAATATGAAATCAAGAACCTGAACTATGTGTAAGAGACTTCCATCTGATTTATATTAGTATCTGCATTTATTTTATGATTGACCTGAACGACCCCTCAAAAATTCCTGAACAACTTTCTGGCACAAGTTTTCCTCATTACGCAGGGGCTTGTTGCATCCTGAAAAAGGGTTCATGAACGACGATGGTAGGTAGGGGTTCCCATCGGCTATATTCCTGCTCTCGAGATATAGTTTACTCGGGAGGTATTTTAAGTTGAGAATTAAGTCATGAATTGTTGAACTTTGCATATAGAATTTAGAGAAACTAAGACAGTGAAACACTGCATCTGTTCTTGAAACTGTTTTCACACATTTAGAAATAAATCTTACATATGATTTCCGCACCTAAATTCAGTTTATTATCTGCTTATATGTTTGACAAGCTATATTCCGGTTTTGGTTTTGAAACCATGTTAGTTAAAGTAAAATGCCGTAGATGTCTTTCTTCTACTGAGCTTTGTTGGTTAGCTCACTCTGACTATACGTCACAGGTTCAGAATCTTGGCGTGGCTATTCGATTTGTGGTGATCCTGACTATGTGCCTGAGGAAGAGCTTGAGGTTCCTCCTGAGGAGTTTTTCCCAGTATAGAATTTACTGATTTTCTTATTTGTGGTGAGAGTTAGACTTGAATTTGTGGGCCCATTTTAGTTGGATATTATAGCTTTATATACTTGACGTTGATTTCTGTTATGAGCCATGTTTCGATGATGGTCGGCCATCATCGGTGGTTCTTTACTTTTAATTGCTTTCGTATTTATTTTAGCTATGGATATTTATTGCGCTTTACTCTGATATGTGCCCTGTTTGTTCGGCTTATCGTTTATTCGATAGGTTGGCGAATCGACCTTTCCTATACCTGAGGGATTGGAAAAGTTGGGTCGTCACACTTCTGATGGACACCTAGTAGAAAAGACCTTTTGGATTTCTATGCCCAATTCACACTATGAAGACTAATGCCCTAAAGCCCTATAGCTAACCCTTCTCTCAACCTTAGATCCCTCATTTCAACTTCATATCCTTCAATGTACCTCTGGGTTTGTTGTAGTTTCGCTACAGTACATAGTAGGTATGCAAATCAGGGGTAGTGGGTACAGGAATCCCCTAAAGACTCGGATGCCATTAGCTCACTTTTTATGGGTGTTAGAAGTTCTAGTACTTTACACTAATTAGTGGTGGAGGTGTGTTAATGATTGTCAGGAATTATGGATAGGCTGTCCCGATTAGCTATGGGTCAGTTGTAGGCACTATGGACGCGTTTTATTGATTGCGAGATGTGTGAACAGTTGGTGACTTTGATATCAAATGGAGATTGATATCGAACCCAAGAGACCTTCGCGTCTCTTCAATAGACTTAGATTGATGTCAAACACCTAGCGTGATCGACACATCGAAAAACACGTAGTGAATTTTCGAGGACGAAAATTCCTAAAAGGAGGGGAGAGTGTAACATCCCTGATTTTTGTTAACGTGACTCGTTGACCTTCGGTGATAGTATGACCACTTTGACGGGTTTGCCTTTGGTTAAACCTTTGATGACTGTGACGAGGCCTCTGGCCCACCTATCTTAGTTGGGTAAATGCACCCAAACAAAAATCCGAAAACCAATTTCTAACTCGAGCTTTAAATCGGAGCTTGAACCCTTATGTGGAGAGTGCGTGTTGCACTCAACTCGAACCCCGAGATCAGACCAGGTCCGAGCCAACCCTCGCAAGCACTATAATTAAAACACATGAACTTATTTAGTTATTATTAATTAAGGATGGCGTACGCGTGATCAAGGGCAATCATGTGCACCCTAGGCACGACCCTAATCTGAGCCCAAATAATCCAAATAAATATAGGTTTATATGTATAGATGTACATCATAGATTTCCTAACCCAAATACAACCGACTAAGTGTTCGGGTCTGACTAGGTATATGTGTGTAATTCGAATCTCAGGGATATTGTAAAAATTTAAACATTGTGTACCGTTGCACTAAAGAAAATATATTAAATCGTGTAAGTATGTATACAAGTTAGTAAGAGTGCCAATGGTGAGAGATTTGATTTGTAAGTGAAGTTAGACCTCACTTTTGCCTTTGATAGAGAGCTCGTGCACCGACTTGTTGTGTGCCGGCTTAACACCTAATTAAGTCCATGAGTATAAAGGGAGAGAAATCATGTGTGGACCAAAATATCTAGATATTTTGTTTTGTGAGAGTTGTGTAGAGAAGAGAACTTCTACTCTCATTTCACCCCTCACCTTAAACCCTCTTTTGGAACCTTAGCCATTCAATTTCTCCGCAAACTTCGTCTTCTTCACAAGAATCATCATTGATTTCGACCGCTCATTGTTGTTTCCAACCGTTTCTCATTGATTTCAATCGCGAGAAACCTTCGAACTCTGACATTGTTGAGATCGAGGAGCGAGAAGGAGCGCAGCTTCGAACAAGCGTGAATCGACCATCATAAATATAGCATGAGCGTTTAAGAAGGTAAAGATCATTGCATGTTAGTGTGGAGCTTTGCTTTGACATCGGGCATCGTGAGACTTTGCATGCGTGAAATTGAAACCCTCTTAATAACGAACATCGCAAGCTTCACACGCACGATCTAAGAGGGTAAGCACGTAGCTAAATCTTTTCACATTTGATTTTTAAAGTTTTAGATGTGATGTGTGTAACTATCGATGATTTTTGGGGATTTTAGAAAGTTGGATTGAGGAAGAAGAAAACTCCAAAATTTTTGAGTTCGTCAAAACCGCTCGAGCGAGTCCCCTTCAGAAATAAAGGAAAAAATATGAGAAAATTTCACTCGAGTGAATTTTTCTCAGAATTTAGGCCAAAAAAGTTCTGAAAAAACTCGCTCGCTCAAGTTGGGTGTGCCACAAAGAATCTGGCAAATTCGCTCAAAGGAATTTGGAAATCGCTCGAGCGAATTTGAGCAAGGTGCTGACATAGCCTCGATATGTTGCCCATAACTTTTTACTTCGAACTTGGATGAATGTGATTCTTATAGCATTGGAAAGAAGACATCAGCTCTATAACTTTATGTGAAATAGCAATGTCGCGAATCTAATATTTTAAAGGTCAAAATTGAGCGGCAAGTTGAGACAAGTTCTACGTGATCCAAGATTAGCACGAACTTGTCCATTCCTCCTAAGTTTTGAGAAAATACTGAAGTACATCGAAGTTAGTAATAATTAAAATCAATCCTTAATGTGTCATTGTATATGCGATGTAGAGGAAGGAATCGATCGCCATCGATAAAGGTCATCTCACACCTTCCTGCGATGTTAGGAATCGAGGTAGGGAAAATTTCATTAAGCATTCGCATTTGACTTCGATTCATAGATTTATGATTGGAATTTGAATGGTAATCGTTTGAACATTGAATTTGCATTTTGAGTTTGACATTGAATTAAACTCGTAGAACTTGAATTTTGAACTAAATGTTTGAGATTTTGATGTATCGAATTTTGGAAGTAAGTGTAGGGAAAACTCATTGCACAATTTCATTTTTGATTTCAATTCATAGACTCTGTGATGTAATTGAATGTGACCCTTGTGTTTGAAATTGAATTTGAGTTTTTCCGTTGCATATGACTTCGAATCATAGATTTTTTATTAGAATTTGAATAGTGACCTTTTGTACATTGAACTAAACTTTGAAGTTTTGCATTTGAATTTAGACCCGTTAGGAATTTTGAAATCGAATTTGAGCTTTTAAAGTATCGAACTTTGATTTGAACTGTAAATATAAACTTGAACCTTGAATCGAACAAGTGACCATCGTATCGAATCCGCACATGAACTTCGACTAAGAATATGAACTACGAATATGAATTAGAACTCTTAATTCTGAACAAGAATCCGAATATGTATGAATATGAAATCGATCATTATATTTGAATAAGAATCTAAGTGAATGAATGTGAATCTGAACTTCGTATATGAACCTGAACTCTGCATATGCACTCCATATTCTAAACTTTGAACATTGTATATGATTGTGAAAATACATATGAAATTTGTACTCTGAAAGTAAATATAAACTGGACCGGCACGGAGGGTTATACCGTGCACTTGAATTGAACCCGCACCGTTGGTTATACCATGCACCTGAACTAGACCGGAACAACGGATTATACCGTGCACTTGAACGACATAATGGGTTATACCGTGCACCTGAACTCGACCGTCACGGCGGGTGATACCGTGCACTTGAAAACTGTTAAATTGAATAAGTAAATCTGGAATAATATGAACTTGAACCACATGAACTTTGAACGTGAAATCCGAGTAAGAACTCCTAATGTGTACTTGAAACCTGAATATGAACTCTAAACTTCAGAATTCTGAATAAGAGAATCCAAAATTAAAACTCTGAAATCAAATTGAACCCTGACATTAAATCCTGACATTGAACCAAACTAGAACTCTGACATCAAATTTAAATTGAGAACTCCGATTTTGACTATGATTTTGAAGTTAAGATTTTACGAATTATGTTTTGGACATGATAATGCTTTTGAAATTTGTTTTCTATCTTGTTTCAAAATGCCTTCAAAAATTTAGTCACTTTGTTTGACATGAAAATACTTTGAGATTGGGTTTTCTGTTTCTGAGTCCGAAAATGTCTTGAAAAATTTGTCCCCGTTTTGATATGAAAAATGCTTATGGAATTCTGCCTCTATTTTTCTTTGATTGAAAATGCCTTTTAAATTATAATCATTGAATTTATGCATCGATCTAATAAGATGTAAATTGGTATTGATCTTTCTCTACTGAGCTTAAACTGTTAGCTCATCCCGACATTTATGTCATAGGTACAAACATTAGTCAGGCCCGTGAACTTGTGAACGGTCCCACTACGTGTCGGAAGTAGCAGGAGAACTTCTGCTTGTATTAGGTATATGTGCAGTCGACTTAGTATATGCTAGTGATTAGTTTCTATGGACAATTTGTAGTTAAACCACTGTTTAGGTGACAGTCGGCCGTCACCGGTGATCAATTTAGTTTGTTATGTTCTATATTTATAATGGAATCTCTTAGTTTCTATCATATGACATATGATATGATGTCTTTGATTTCTACATGCACATACGATATCTACTCTGATTTCCACACATCTGTATAAGAAACCGGCTTTGTTTTGATTTTCGGACGATTCGGTCTTCCCCGATTCGTCTAGGGGGAAAATTAGGTTGTCAAAGGAGTGCTTGCTCAATCTACTGCTTTTTCTAGAGGTAGTCACTACGAACTTGGTAATGGTGAGAACATAAAATTCTGGGATGATAAGTGGGCTGCTCCCCATTCCCTCAAGTCTCTTTACCCTTCTATTTACTCTCTAAGCAGAATCAAGGGAGCCTTTGTTCCAGAGTGTTTGAATGTTTCTGGTCAGTGGGATTTGGATTGAAGAAGGGATCTTCGACGAGTCGAGATTAATTGTTTCAACAATCTTCTCTTGGAACTCAGCTTCGTCCCTGCTCTCCGTCCTTCCTTTGACAGAAGAATCTAGATGGGCAAGAAAGGCACCTTCTCTGTAAAGTTAGCGTATGACACTCTGGAGGAGGCCTCTGAGTGCCTTTCAATGGAGTGATACGTGGATAATCAAGGCCCTCCCAAGGGTAGTACTCTTTGTTTGGTTGGCTGCCATCATTAGAATCAAAACGGTGGACCTTCTGATCAACTGCGGCCTTCAATCCCAAATAGATGTATCCTCTGTGGCAATCATGAGGAGTTTACTTCTCACACTTTCATCCACTGTCCTTTCACTTCCTCCCTGTGGGATCATTTTCGCTCCAGAAGGACGATCTTTGGGTGTCTTCACAATTCTATTGGAGCGCTTCTCTCTGAACTCTGCAACAGTTCTATGAGGAAACATTACCGCCAGCTGTCAATCCTCACGGTTGTCATCTTAATATCGGTTTGGAGGGAACAAAACCTTTGTCTCTTTGAGGGATCCAACATGAGTCCTAGATGTCTGATCGAAGAGATTCATGGTCTAATTGACTTGTGGTCTCTTCTTTAATTTTTTTGTCGAGATTTTGTTTGCTGCGTCTTTGGCTGGGGCATTGGGAATCTGTTTAACCTGTTATTCTTGCTATTATTATTATTCTTTTCTTTTCCTCTTTTGTTTTTCTTTTCATAGAGCACCTCCCTTTGCTTGTTCTCGTTGTAATCTTCGTTTTTTAAGGAAATTATAACTTATTGATAAAAAAATAATATATCCTTCCTGTCATCTGATCCTTAACACAAAGAGTCTAATGAGAACTCAAAAACACATGAGTCATCTTTGGTTAGAAGACTAACAAATATCAATTTATTTTTAATTTCAGGAACTAGCACGACATCTTTCAAAGAAAGTTTACCCATTTTGGTTTGTAAAGTAGAATTACCGATGTGAGAAATATTCAATCCTGCACCATTGCTGGTTTGCAAAGTAGCATTAACGATGTGAGAAATATCCAATCCTGCTCCATTGCCAACATAATTCTTATTTATTCCATGATAGGGAGACATGTTAGTAAGTCTACCTGAATAAACCATCTTGTGGGTTGATCCACCATTGTCAGTGTACCAATTGGGATCATGGGCTTCATGAAATTAATTAGGGACGTCGACAAATGAGACGTCGACTTTTTCTTCAATCTGGAATTTATGAAAGGGCGACTGTTCAGGAGGTTTTACACCATGGTATGTAGAATTTGCCGGAGCCTTCAACTCATAGAATGGAAGAAGCATGGCAAGCGATTAATCATGTATATGCTCCTCTTGACGGGGGCCTGATAAATTAATTTGGGAACCTTCTGAGCATGGTATCTTTAGTATTAGGTCGGCCTGGCAGTGTATTAAAGAGGAGAATCCAAAGGTTGAGTGGAGCAAATTTTTGTGGAACCAGCAAATTATTCCCAGACAAGCTTTCTGTGCTGGGTTAGCTATAAACAACAAGCTCCTTACAATGGATAATTTGTGTAAGAGAAGAATGGTGATTCCTTCTCGATGCGTGCTGTGTTGGAGCCATTGTGAGGACATTGATCACATCTTCTTCGCTTGTGGCTATTCCAGTTAGATTTGGCGGTCGATTAAGGAGAGATTGACTCTTTTAGATAGCAATATCTTACCATTGAAGGATGAATTGGCAAGATGCAAGAATGCTATGAAATGTGGAGGTAGGAAAGCTGCTTTAATCAAGAATGCTTTTTGTGCGACTATATACCACTTGTGAAAAGAAAGAAACGACAGAATATTTCAAGATCGTCAAAGGCATAAGAAGAATGTCCTACATTCTATCATTAATGATATTTCCTTTAGAGTTGATGGTCTTGGAATTCAAGAGAATGATAGCTTAATGTCTTTAATATGGCGATTAAAAAAGGTGTAGCCTAAGCCTCCTTCTCAATGTTGTTGGCACCCCCCGAAGAATGGCTATCTGAAGGTTAATGTTGATGGAGCAATGACAGATGGTAGGGCCTCCATAGGTGGACTCATCAGAAATGAGAGTGGAGATGCTCTGATTGTGTATTCTGAATCCATTATCACTGATAATATTCTACATTGCGAAATTTTGGCTTTAGTCAAAGGTGTAAAAATGGGGGTAGAAATTGGTGCAAAAACCCTTTAGGTTGAATCCGATTCCAGTAAGGCTATTGATGCAATTTCGGGTACCAATAGTCCATGAAAATATCGTAAGGAGATTGATCGGATCAACTACCTAAGTAGGAGATTCTTTGATATATCTGTCAAACATGTGTGGTGCGAGACCAATGGATGTGCGGATTTCTTTGCTAAGCATGGTCTTCATGCTGATTCTGTGCTGCGTTGGAACCCTTTAGATTTCCCTTCTGAGCTTCTTTCTCTCATTAGAAAAGATTTGATTTGCATGTACAACCGTCATTGATCTTTTCTAATAATAAGGGGTGAGGACCCCATAACCTCGCTTACCTATAAAATAAAAAAAGTTCGTACTGAATGTGAGCATAACGATTACCACCAGGTTTCAAGTTCTCGGTCTTTCGAGGCTTTAGCAGAAGTCTCTTTGAGACATTGCCATATTTCGCGAGCAATTTTAAACCCTCCAATAAGAGTAGAGATATCTTCTGACATTGTAGTTGTCATTAGGAGGCGCGCTAGATGTTTCACCTTGGGCTGGTTCTTGAGGCTGTGGTTATGATTTTTTGAATCATCTAGATAGCCTAGAAGATCGACATCTTCAATGTGTTAGATCGGATTGTCACTATCTATGATAACTTAGTGGTTCACTCCCATGTGTCACCAAGATTAACCTATTACGTGTGAATCGTATGGTGTAGGATTGGATAACATTGATTCACATGTGTTTGTGTTTTACAAGGAGTCTATCTCATAAAAGCTACTTTTTGACAGTTGACCACGTTTCGTTTCGTGGTTAACCACCAAAACTTTGATGGTTGACCACGAAAAGAAATGTGATTAACCACCTTTGATTTGGTAGTTGACCATCACCTAAGTGACGGTCAATCTTGAGATTGCTTCCGTAAAAAGGAGTTATTTTCTCTTATTTCTTTTTAGGGTTTTAAAAAGTAATATAAATACTCCTTACGGGACTCCTTGTTTTCTTAACCACTCCATACCTTATTGCTTAGCCGTTCTATGAGAGAAGAAAACCTTGTAGCCTTTGAAACGATTTATCTAATCGTTCTTGGCGATTCAAAGGCTTTTTGTTCTGCTTTTATCTTTTCGAAGAATATTACGCTTGAGGTCTCAAGTGTGTATTGGCTTGTGGAATCGAGTGGCCTTGGTGGAATCTGAGGTATTGTTGTGTCTCGTCTGAACACGAGTGAACCATCGTGTGACTCGATAGTTGAAGGTGATAAATCAGAGATCTATGAGGACGCATAGTGGAATCTAGCGTTGTGGTTTGGGAAGGTTTGATAGGACTAGTGTGTCTGCATTCATTCGGTACTTTCTGTAACCTTTTAACTCATAGTGTATGTGTTGCCTTGGATCTGGCATAGATCCTATGGTTTTTCCCTGTTGAGTTTTCCACGTAAAAATCTCGTGTGCAGTGGTGTTTGTTTTTATTTTTATTATTTATTCTCTATATCATTGCTAGGCAAATCTAGGATACTGAAATTTTTTCAATTGGTATCAGAGCCAGTGCACTTGATTTGGGTTCTCACGAACCCAATGTTTCTATGGCGCTTTTTGGTAACCTAGATTTATCATTTTCAAAGTGGGATAGATAAAATGGTTTAAACAAATAAAAGGGTTTTAAAAATAAAAATAAAAATAAATCTTTTGAAAATGTCCATTGTTACAAGTGCAAGGGTTTTGAACACATTGCTTTGAATTGCTCAAATCGAAAGAAGGAACAGAATAAGTGTAGAGCCTTTGTGGCTATTGTAAATGAGTCAGATGTCGTTGTTTCTAGTGATGTTGAATCATCATCCGATTTTGAAAAAGAGGCTTGTGGCATTAATGAAGCTTATGGCGAGTTGTACCTCGAGTGGACGAAACTGATTAAAGTGAAGGGTAAGTACTTAAAAGAATTATCCGAGTTGAAAAGTGTTAACTCCTCTCTAAAATCCGAGGTTGAGAAACTTAAACTTATCAAAGAGAAACAAGAAAGTACTATGAGATCTCTCCAATATAAAGTTAGGTTCCTTGAAAATGAGTGTCAAGAGCATCATGAGAATTTTAAGGCCCTCGCCCTTGAAAATGAGAAGTTGAAAAGTAAATTTGCACCATCAACCTCAAAGTTCACTAGCTTTTGCAAGGGTAAAGAAAAGCTCAAAAAATTGCTTGGCATTGGAAAATCAGGAGCTAATAAGGTTGGTCTTGGATATGTTGGCACTTCTTCCTTTAAGCCCAAGACCAACCCAATTAATGCCAATTGTGAATATCATTGATGTTCCTAAAATTGTTGGTAGAAAAACCCCTAGGTGCTTTAATGTGGTAGACAAGGGCACATTATTTCTGATTGTATTATTAGGAGAAGGGACATGTATCAATCCCCAATGATTGGAAGGAATCACATAGATAGGGAGAGTAATCGGTCTAATGATAGATATATTCCAAATAGGTACCCAAATGTTTATAAAGATAGAAAGAGAAATATGCACTTCAATAAACCTATCTCTAATAGGTATATAAAGGTTTCTCAATATCATAATTTGAGGTCAAATTTAAGGAAAGTTGAGATAAACGATTTTTGTACTGGTATTGCAATTCTTAGATACACTCTCAAGTGGATCAGGAAGAGCAATTTGATTTGAGCTTCTTTGTTTTTATATCTTAGTAAGTTTTTGTTTTCTCCTTATTTTTTATTTTACAAAAAATTAAAAAAATATAAATATTTTTTTTGAAAAGATTATAAAAAAAATAATAAAAAAATAAAATGTTTATGAGTGTGTCATATTTATCATCATATGCTCAATTCTATTGTCTTGCATGCACATTTGTATATATTAGGTCTCTCCTTATATTCATTAAATTTTAAGTGCATAGGTACTATTCATCACATTGTGTGCATATGTGTATCTTAAACAATCAACCTTTAAAATCATGCATATATGACTTTTTAATTCATCACCATATAGTTGATAAATTGTTTGAAGGTGATGTTCAAGTTTTGGATGATTGTCTATTCATATGGAGTGTCACTTATGCCATTAGCCTTTTTGAGCGTTATTTTTTTTCAATGGGAAAGGGCTACACAGATGACTCGTGTGAAAGCCATCACTAAGTGAACGGTAAAAAGGGCTATAGAGTCAGTTGTAGAGTGAAAGCCGTCATCCTCAAATTCTACTGAATCATCAATTTTTTTTTGTAGAATTAAAAGATAATAATAATAATAAGAGAGGAAAAAAAAATGCTCTAAAGTTCTATTCTCCTCAATTCAGAAGTTATGAGAAAGAGACAAAAATAGCTACCTACACAAGTCTGGTGAGAAAGCCACCATCCTCTTGGATAAAATGATCGGGAAGTCCACTTGGGTATTTGGGCTTACACAATTTTATAAACTTATCTTTGTTATTTAATGAAGATTTACATGTTTTGAAGATGTAGTTGGGTTAAAAATATTTCTCACCTTATATCCCTTATTTTTCTTACACTCTTCATGTTTGAGACAGTTATCTTTGGTCATTACATCATCATATTCATCTTGTCAAATATATGTGAAAATTATAAATTTGCATATGCATGATTGATGAGTGTTTGTTACTTAGAAAACATGTGTGTGCAGTGTATATTGTTTACTAGTCACTTGAGATTCAATGAATTATAGGATTATCCTTTTTTATTCGATGTACATGATTGATGATTCTTTGAATTTTATGATTGTGATGATGACATACTTGATTTGTTTTCATTTTTAAAAATTCTGAAATTGACTTTTAAAGGTTTGAATGATGATTATTTAATCTTAGATGGGAAATGATTGGAAGAATGAGTTTCAAGAGCTTATAACACAATTTGATAATCTTCTTTAGTCTTGTGTTTCTTGTTAGTTTATCTTTATGTTTCTCTAACTTGAAAAATTATCCTTTGTGCCCTTATGACAAAAAGGGGGAGTAATGATTGTGGTATGTTTTTGTTGCACATTTGTTTTGATGTTTACCAATGATATGTATTTTTTGTTTTTAGCAAGGGTATATGATGCGATTTACTTATTTATTTTAATGTGAACTAACTTGACTTTTAGTGGTTCAAATTACAGGTTGAAGATACTGAAGATTTTTTTGTTTACATCATCTTGTTGTTAACTTGGCATAGGTTTAGGAGGAGTATTTTGAGTTGTAATTTATCGCATGACATATAAATTAATTGTATAGGGTGTTATTTTATGATTGATGTAATTTTTTTTCATACTCTTGTAAACTAAGTTTTGTCATAGATGGTGACAAAGGGGGAGATTGTTAGATCTGATTGTCACGATCTATGATAACCTAGTGGTTCACTCCCATGTGTCTCCGAGATTAACCAATTACGTGTGGATCGTATGGTGTATGATTGGATAACACTGATTCACATGTATTTGTGTTTTACAAAGAGTCTATCTCATAAAAGCTACTTTTTGATGGTTTGGTGGTTGACCATCACCTAAGTGACGGTCAACTTTGAGATTGCTTATGTAAAAAGGTGTTATTTTCTCTTGTTTCTTTTTAGGGTTTTAAAACGTAATATAAATACTCTTTACGGGACACCTTATTTTCTTAACCTCTCCATGCCTTCTTGCTTAGCCGTTCTATGAGAGAAGAAAACCCTATAGCTTTTGAAACTATTTATCTGATCGTTCTTGGCGATTCAAAGGCTTTCTATTCTGCTTTTAACTTTTCGAAGAATATTGCGCTTGAGGTCTCAAATGTGTACTGGCTCGTGGAATCCAGTGGCCTTCGTGAAATCTGAGGTACTGTTGTGGCTCGTCTGAACACGAGTGGACAATCGTGCGACTCGATGGTTGAAGGTGACAAATCGGAGATCTATGAGGACGAGTAGTGGAATCTAACGTTATGATTTGGGAAGGTTTGATAAAGACTAGTGTGTTTGCATTCATTCAGTACTTTCTGCAACCTTTTAACTGATAGTATATTTGTTGTCTTGGATCTGACATAGATCCCGTGATTTTTTCCAGTTGGATTTTTTATGTAAAAATCTCGTGTGTAGTGGTAATTATTTTTATTTTTATTATTTATTCTCTATATCATTACTAGGCAAATCTAGGATACCGAAATTTTTTCAAGATGAATGGTAGGAGCTGAGTATTCCAAGTTAAAAATTTTGTTTCCCCGAGACGGAGACATAACTTGTGATAGGGATGGCATAGTGCAAGGCATTGATGAGTGCCATAATCAATCAACCAAGAAGAAGAATTCACAAACTAAGAGCTAGAATTAAGAGAGAAACGCAATCAGATGTTTGGATCTTACCGCCCTGATACCATGTGAAAATTTCAATAGAGAGAGAAAGAGAGATATTGAAGACCACACAATTTTAACTTGGTTCGGCACAAATGCGCCTACGTCCACTAGATGAACTTTTGTTCTTTTTTCTTAATAACTTCAGCTACACAACTATACTATATATAATCTTCAATTTTGATTTGAATCTGTGTATTCTGATAAGGCTCTTCAAGTGGCGATATTTGGTTTGAAGTAATCTGATCCTTCATGTGAGAGTCCTTGTTCTGACAAGGATCCAAATTTCGGCCGAAATGACCAAAACTTTAGCCGAAATTATCGGTTTCGGTCCCCACCGAAAAATTTGTATGCGACCCAAAATTTCGGCCAAATTTTCGGTTTTCAGCTGAAACTTTACCCGAAATTTTGATCCTTGTGCTTTGATGAAGTTTATCCTCCTTTGATCTTATCTAGAATTGCACCCTTAGTTTTACAATTACCGTCAGCCATAATTGTGTGATCACATGAGTGTACATGAATGGATCCATTGTTAGATTCTTCATTAAGTGCCACAAACATACACACTTAATTTTATCGTTTTCCCCATCCATCCCTGTCAATGTTACAATTTTACCATTTTTAAACTACATTTTATGATATGACACTATCGGGGCGCAAATTCTGTAACCGAGATTGCATTTACTGAGCATAATATTGGTTCGGCAATAGACTGATGGGCCGTTGTCCTACTATTTACAAAATATCCAGGCGTCGAAGGAGATGGAAGGGCGACAGAATCGCTACTTAGCATGCGAACTACTGAGGACATGGTGGGTCTGAGATCTAAATCTTCTTGAACACATAATAATCCGATGTGGGTGCATCTCATTACTTCCATTTGTGGGCATTGTTCAATCATGGCTGGATCAATTAGCTCTAATGTCCTTTCTTCTATCCATTGTTTCCATGCCTGTGATTCAATGATATAGGAAACAGAGTTGGGATTTAATCTTACGATGGAGTAATTTAGAAAATTGATGAAAAGCATTATACTTACATAGCTCGGAAGGTCGCTGTCACGGTTTGAATGATAGATATTACTATTCTTTTGACCGGAGATGATCTCGAGAAGCAAAACTCCAAAGCTGTATACATCCGACTTAACTGAAAATTGCCCATGCATCGCGTACTCTGGGGACATGTATCCACTACAGGGGTCATCAATAATAAGGTACGCTTAGTTTTAATGAGAAAAGGAGAATTTGCAATTTGCAATTCTATCATAAATAAGAAATGTAGTTATGTAGCTTCTCTAACCTCGAACTTTGATTTATAAAAACCAACAAGGTTTATTAACCTAATTGATATAACTCAACATTTTTTTTGAGAAGGTTAGAAAATAATTAAGAGGGAAAGGGAAACAAAACTGAGAGGGGACAGTACAAGAAACACCACCGAACCACATCTGTGGAAGAGGGAGCTTCGGCAATGCCATCAGCCCCAGATAGAGGAAGGAGAGCCCAACAAGGAATAAAACAGAAAAACTGACCCACGACACCTAAGGGCTTACGAGATGTCCACCCAAAAAGGAAGCCAAGAGCGCAGGCAAGGAGAAATAAAATGAGAGAGCATGCAAGTTTACATTACTTACTATGTCCCAACAATCCTATTTGTACGTCCTTGATTTTGGTCCACTTTGAAGAGCCTTGCCATGCCAAAATCAGATATTTTAGGGGTCATCTCATCACCTAACAATATATTGCTTGCTTTGAGATCCCGATGTACAATTCGAAGGCGAGAATCTTCATGAAGATAAAGAAGCCCTCGTGCAATACCTTCAATGATCTTGTATCGAGTGTCCCATGTCAGTGTGCTCTGCTTGGCCTGACCTACACACGTTCATCCATATAGTTCATGTCAGGATTTTCGTAGTTTCACATGTAAATAGCATCTGATTCTCTGAAACCAATTTTGTCATATATTTATAAATATGAAGTAAATGAGAAGGTGTCAAACCGAATAAAAATTTGTCGAGGCTAGTGTTCGGGATGTATTCGTAGATGAGTATCTTTTCTTCTCCTTCCAAGCAGTAACCCAAGAGCCTAACAAGATTCCTATGTTGAAGCTTAGCGACTAATTCTACTTCATTCTTAAACTCTTCGGCTCCTTGCCCTGAGTTCTTAGAGAGCCTCTTAACTGCTATTTCTTGTCCATTATAAAGGGTTCCCTGCAAATATGTAGATTGTAAATGAAAATTTTCTTTCCTTTTTTTATAAATGAGAAATTCATTTTACAAAAGGAAGAAGAATTATAAGCACGGAGCCTTTAATCCTCACGCGAAAGTACATGCAGCATGGCCCTGTTTGGCAATCCTTTTACCAAAAATACTTCTTCAAGAGAAAGATGTTGAGTGAAAAGCAGATTTCACCCAAGTATCTGACCATTTCTAGCTGAAATGGAGTTATATTGAGAAGCTGCCTCCTGCTACTTCTGTCAGCTCCATTTTCAGCATGAGATAGATCTTTTTGAGAAGCAGCATGTAACACAACTCTGTGGCCTTGTTTGGTAACCTTTTTCCAAGAAGAACTTTTGTTTGGGTGAGAAGCACTGTCCAACTAGCTGAAAATGGAGAAGCAGCCTGGGGCTGCTTTTCCAAATACATATCATTTTCAGCTAGAGGTGGCCCATGTCCTTGGGTGGCAAGTGCTTCTTACCCAATATTTTATCATGAGAAGTGCTTTTGAGAATCAATATTTTACCATGTAACAGTGAGCTTAACTTTTTCCACTATGATAGATAGATACCTTGTAGACACACCCAAATCCACCTTCACCAAGCTTATTTGCAGTGCAAAAATTGCCAGTTGCAGCTGCTATTTTACCAAATTCCAGATGCAAAGACCCGACAATACTCATCTCAACATAATCTGCACAAAGTAAACAATTATTAGAAATTGAATCAATAAATAGTAAGCATGGAGATATGATATTGTCTAGATATATAAACAAAAAAATGGCCATATAGACCACCACAGATACCTTTATGGGCTAGTGGTTTAAGCCTAGAGCACCCTGCCAGGCTTGAAATATTTGGCCACATGCTAATGTTGATCTTTGGTGAACAAATGAAACTAAAAAGGAAATTGTTTTCCCAAACGATTACTACATTAACACATGATTTATGTGGTTCACCATGCTAATGTAGCACAAAAAACATGGAAAATAGTGAAAAATGATTTATTAATCTTAGATTTTCCCACGGATTCTTAGCTTGTAGGAATCTGCAGGATTCTTTTATTTTCCATCATTTTCCATTGTTCAAAAAGTCATATTGATAGTTTAGAAAAATTAGAGAAATCTATTGCATAGTGCCTGACTTAAGGAGATGTTTACTCCCATTTTCCAAGCAGCCGACAAATTAAAATTCCAAAGGGTGCCCTCACACTCTAAACTCGAAATTGTGAAAAATGGATGATTATTTTACCGATGCCTAAGTTGCATTAAACAGTGGAAAATGATGGATTACTAAATCCGACCATTCAGATTCTGTCCTTTTCCCCATATACAAACACACTCAGGAGAATAAAAAAAAAATTATATACTTTTTTATTAAAAGTAGAACTAACCATAGCTGTCAAATTTAACCTAAAACAGAAGTTCTAGAATTACTATGAGATTATCATACCTTTGGCAATAGAGGGATAGGCAGAACTGCCAATTCCCCAACAGTGACATGATGAGGCACCACACAATCAATTAACCCATTTACCATCTTTGTGCTTGGGCCTGAATATGAAGTGATTTAAAATATGAATGTTACTGCCACACCTTTTTTTTTTGTTATTTCCACACCACTTAAGAAAGCAAAGCAAGTTAACTCTGCTTTGATTCGGATGATGGAGATCATTTTTTGTCCCAATCTTCTATACAACAAATCATGAGATCATGGGCCAACGATGGTCATATGTTGATTCCATACAGCACACACCCCAAAAAGTGAGCGTGATCACAGCGTACCGTCAGACATGGTTCACATTCACTTTTTGGGATGTGTGCCACATAGAATCAGCATCTGACTATTTGATGGTCGGTCAATAATCTCAAGATATATTGCATGGAAGATTTGGTCAAAAAATGATCCCCATCATCCGATTCAAAGCAATCAGCGATTTTTTTCTTTTTTTAAGTAGTGTCACAGCAATAGAAAAGGGGTTGGCACAGTGACCAGGCTAGGCCTCAAGAAGCAGAGGTTCAGAGTTGTAATTCCACCCCTTGTTGGCCACTCACAAGATTTATCCCTGTTGACTGGTTCATGTGATGTGCTGGTGTTGCAGGTACTCAGGGACTTAGTTGGGTGCTCTAAGAGGGCGGATACCCCATCATAAAAATATATACGACATCGAAGACATACTTACCAATAGATTCTTTCCTTGCCGTCCTCCTTCGCAAGCAAATCCATACAAAAGAGATGAGTGCAACTGCAATTACTGTTGGAACAACGATAGCAACAATAGTTCGAGCTGAATTTTGGGTGCTTCCTGTATGAACAAGAACATGTTTACTTTTTGAACCATGGTTCGAGCTGTGTTGAGCCTGCTTCCATAAAATGTGAAGAAAATAACATTAAGGTAGCTGATTTTGCAAAGAAAGATTCTTGCGGCGCAATGATTGTTCCACCACAGATGATGGAGGTTGTTTTTATTCTCAATCTTTAACATATCAGATCTTGATATTATGGCCAAGATATCAAATGACCAAATGTTGATTCCATGTGGCTCGCAAACCCAAAGTGATCATGATCATAGCGTATCATGGTGCATTGTGATCACAGATTTGTACTGTCTGATATTTGGGCCATGATCTCAAAATCTAATGTGTGAAAGATTAGAACAAAAAACAGCCTCTCTCATTATCAGTCAAAGCACTCAACAGTGGAGCCATCCCTTGGGATAAGGCTATAATAATGATGAAGATGAAAAATCTTCGATTGCAAAACCTGCTATCCTAAATTTAAGTATGATTAAATCATGCATCCATTGTTTGAAATATCGTCCATATCCAATACATATCAGCTAATAAGGATTTTTATGGGAGCCATCTGATATGCCTATATATATGGGACTTGAAAGCCCTTCATGTATTGATAAAAATTAAGAAAAATTCTTCAAATTTGAAAACACTTCAGAAGAACCAGAGGAGAAAAAACTTAATTAGCTGCTACTTACCTCTGCCAATTGGAGTAGTTGATGGAGGAGGAGGAGGAGGAGCAGGAGTAATTGATGGGGGAGGAGCAGGAGTAGTTGCAGCTGTAGAGTTGTAGAAACGATAATTCTCAAACCTACAATAGCAGGTGAGTGCAATAATTCTTCCTCCTAGCCTTCCAGAAATTGGGGATGATGGTATCTCATTAATACCAACTTCTAGGCATCTTCTGCAATCAAATTGTGAGATATCTCTAGTACACTGCACATGCCCATATATTGTTTCACTCCCGCGGCTGCTGCTGCTATAGTTAGCTTCTCCGGTCGCAAATAATCGCGAAGAATTCGCCGCTACCGCTGATATGTTATACAGAAAATCTAACAAAAATCCATTAAACCTTTCTGGGTCCGAAACGTTGAGTGTATTTGGAAAATATAAGTACGGAGACATCTCTAACGTCGAGAAGAAAGTCTGGTTCGAGTAGCGAACGATGCAGTCGTCGTACCCAATATAGGCGGTTCTACTGAAAGGGCATAGCTCTACGACATCTTGACTCGCAATTTGGACGCAGTTTCGGCAGGCCTCAGGATTCACGTCTCCGCGACAGAGGGCGTAGCCGTAGACTCGGTCCGGGGAGGCTCCCACGGCATCCTGAGTGTAATCCAGGGTAGAAGAGGACAGAGTTTCAAGTAGCTGATTAAGGCTGGTTTTGTAACTGCTATTTGCAGTGAAATTTCCTTCAGTTCCACAGTTTTGATAGAGGGGCTGAGCATCACAGGGGGAATTGATTAGTAAAAGTAGGGATGAAACCAGGATCAATTGAAAGGCTTTCAGGATGATAAAAAACAGCGACATCACTATATTTTTTGTTCGATCGGTAATGAAAACTTAATTAAAATTAGGATAAAGACATCAGCGAAACCTCATATATGCAGCATCCATGGTATCAAAAATCGGTCGTTACGATAGGTATCGACTATCATCGGTTTTCGGTCAAACCGATAAATATACGGTATGGCAGAAGTATCAAAAAAGGTGTGCTTTTAATGCTATTAGCCCACAGCATCTGCGTCGAAAGAAGGTGTGCTTTTAATGCTATTCTATATATATATATATATATATATATATATATATATATATATATATTTTTTTTTTTTTGCAACATGACAGCTACACAGAAGAACCCACCATCCAATCAATGCCCCAAGAATCCGAATCCCCAATAATGCCCTACCCTCTCTCTCTGTACCTTAATATACTATAATGCCCTTTCTCATAAAGCATCCAGTTTCCGAGCGATTCTGAGCTTATCCATCGTTCGGGAGATTCCATTGGGAGATAGCTTTCCGAGAGTTTATAAGTGAAAGCGACTTCTTTAGGCCCGAGCTTTTCGCTCGGAAAGCCTCAGATTCTGAGCTCAAATTGTAGCCCTCGATATATACTCTTATCATTTAGGTCCACTGGATTATAATTCCCACTCAACGGCTAGTTTCCAATAACAATTTTAAATATTTATGATTTCCTTCAGCGGTTCGGCTTCTCTGATTTGTAGTGATAAGGTTTATCACCAATTCTATTGAATTCCCTATTTTCACAAGGCTTTTGATGTTTCACCAATTCAAGCACAATGATCCTTATCATGATCACTTGTTGGATGATGATTATCTGATGACTCATACATATGAGGTTTATCATTATCTCTTTGAAATTTTACCATAGTAAACTTTTGATGGCTTGTATTTTCAGTACCTTGGGGACTCTTGCAATCTATTGAGTATGTGACTCAGCAACACTTGGCAACACCATTGTATGAGAACTATTATCATGACCTTCACAGGGGGAGATGGGCATTCCAATGTTGACATTTGGACTATCATAGATCAACCCAAATCTCCTTTTCGCATATTCATGTACACTTTTCATTTTCTTTGCGGAATTTCTATAGGATGGTGCTTAGCACAATCAAGATGATGGTACCCCCTATCTCTATCCACCAATGGGTGTGTGTATAATGATACAGATGGTGTCTGTAGTTAGCCACACCGCTTAATTATGTGGGCCATATACAGAAATTGCATTGATTGGGCGATCATGACCATTCATCAAAGTAATTTTTTTGAACTGATATATGTAGATTTGTTCACCTTCAAAAAGAAAATAATTTATCAACAGTCAGGATTGTCTTATCAGTGTGCATTCGCTATAGACATGAATTTGATAGTTTGGTTCAAATGCCACATGCACCAATTGTGGGTAGAGATGTACAATCATCTTTGATTGTGCTATGTTATGCACCATCCCATAAATGCTCCTTTTAATTTTACTTTTACTACTTCAAATTTTATTTGTTTGATCTTATGGGATAATAGCTACTAAATGGTGTTTAAATGATCTTATACCAATAAAATTGCACTTTTTTTTCTCACACACCATTAAATTGTGATATCATTATATCACGTAGCGCAAATTTGTGACTAATCTAAACTGTCCAAGTGGCAATCCATCATTGAAACATATCTCAGCCTAAAGAAACATGCCTATAAGTGCATATGAACCATCCGATCGATGAACTTTAACAAGTGTCGTACGTGATATGTTATGCCAATATTCTTCGTAAGACGATAAATTAAATAACTTTTCAATTGGGTATTAGTGGTTCATTTTAAAAGTCATAGCCATTAAATCAGATTCGGAAAAAGATTGTCAAATATGTTTTGTCTCATCTCGACTGATTGCCCGTAAATTTTGAGAGAAATTCGAGTACGAAATATAAATCGATGATTAGATCACGTTTCTACGGTCATAGCATAATCATTGATTGAATCGATTCTGAGGATTTTTTAAGAGGAACTTAAAAACAAAGGATTTTCATCTTTTATAAGAAAAGTCAAGAATCTGAGTAACTTAAGAACTCATATGAGAAAAGTCAGGAATCTGAATCTACTAAGAATCTCATGAATCTAAGTGTCTAAAGCCATGTTTAGGTATTTCCCCAGTTATCTTAGAAAAGCTCAGATTCCTGACAACTCAGTTTCCTGCAGATTCCTGGCCAACTCAGATTCCTGGCTAACTCAGATTCTTGACAACTCAGTTCCCCAGATGTGTTCTTTTAGGTCTCAGAAAAGTTCTGATTCTTGACATTTCACAGAAACGAAGGATTTCATGTATTCTTTTAATTATTTCAGAAAAACATAGAATCGGTCTACTTTAGGGACATCATATGACCGTAGGAATGACGGTAGAGCATCCGATAACGTGTCGTATATATTTGAAGATCATTTTTTACCGTTGCACGATCCATGAGAAGTTGAACACTTCCGTTGGTGCAATTATGAAAAAATCGTGTAGGAGGCCCTCACCTTTGTTGGTCCAGCATCTACTGCACACGTGTCAAAACTATGTAACAGGTTGCCATGAATTAAAGCGCAAAAATCGTGTAGGAGGCCCGACCCGTTGAGACCCTACCGACTGGTAAAGCGCAGACACCTGATCGGACCAAATGTTATATTCTTGACCGACTCGATAAATCAACCCAACCTGTTAAAAACCTCTTATTTTTCTTCATTTTATATAAAATAAAATATCAGGTTGGGACCCATTTTTTACCAACCTGACTAGACTCGACTCGAAGGTCAAATGCTTCATGTCGGACGGACCTGAGGGGTCAAGTTTGGGTTGGGTTGGGTCGGGTATCGGGTCAACTCGGCCCGTTGACCAAACTGTAATTTTTTTTTTTTTAAATTGTCATGTGTACAGAATTAATGCTTCACCCACCAACAAATTAATGGGTCTCATCGATACACTCTTTCTCTCTCTCTCTCTCTCTCTCTCCTCTCCCTCTCTAATGGCGGACTTAGAAGTTGAACCAAAGCTCAACTCTTCTTCTCCATCACCAACAACCCCTCTAATGAATCCAAACCAAACACCCAAGAACCCAACAAAACCTAGCTCGATCAAGCCCTCAAACTCCTATAAACCTTCCTTTGCTTCTTGGGCTTCAATCAGACATCTCCATCAACCTTGCTTTTCTCCTGGGCTGCATTTCTTCTCTGCTTATGGGTTTTGTTTTTCTTTCATTTTATCACCACTTTCATCTAAATTGATTGGTGTTCATTTTTTTTTAAGTTTTTGATTGGAGGCTCTGTTGATCTCTGTCTCCACTTCTCTGGCTTTGAATATAGACCGGTTGAAAGTAAATGTTGAAGAGTACTGATTTGATACCTATGTTAGAGGAGAATATACTTATCTCTCTTCAGTTTCTGACCTTTTCCGAAAAATATGCTAAGAAATGCAAAGCTGGCTGAAACTCGGAAAGCAACCAATTTCTGATGGAGCCCACGGCAGTTACCGAACGCAGGAAACACCAAGAAAAGACTTAGCTTTTACACCTTTCGAGCATAGAGTCGGAATCTGACTTCCGTTTTTGTATTAGAACAAGGCCTAAGGGCTTGTTCGGCACTTTTTACCGAAAAACTCATTTCCTATGGAAAATGGCTACCTCAGCTTTTGCCAAGAAATTCATTTTCTGAGAAAAGTCATTTTCTGAGGGGTTGCTCTTGAGTTACTCAGAAACTCATTTTCCTAACATTTTTGATATTTTCTTATGTTCTACACTTTCTCAAGAAAGTGTAAAAGAAAGTGCATTGTGTACTTTCATACCCTATAGCCGCATGTATTTATATCCTTCATCAAAGCAGTTATATTGATCGGATGATCGTCAAAGTTTATATACTTTAAATCGGTAATGTGTTTAACACTTTGGTCGGTCAGATTCTCGAAATGTTGTCTAAAACATGTACACCGACAGGGACTTACTCGAAAATCGATAGTTATTAGTTCGGTTTGAGAAACTAGAAATCGATAGTTATCGGTTCGGTTTCGGTTTAGCATGAAAACCGGCCAGAACCGACCCGATAACACCCCTACCTATTTTCCATATTTTTTACATATAAAATATCGGCTTGGGTCACATTGACCCGACACGACCCGATTTTCGCCCGACCCGACCCAACCTCTTAGTCGACTTGAGTTGGATGTCTCATTCCTAATGTCCGACCCAGTAAAATATCGGGTCGCTCTATCGAATGACAATCCTACCCATGGAATATCGTCTGTGCATGACCGTGAACCTTATTCTAAAAATTCAATATAAATGGAAGAAATAGGATTCAACATAGCGCCAGACATAGTTACCAAGTTAGAAATCGAAAAAAAAATCAGTGAAGGAAAAAAATTAAAAAATAAATAAATAATTTGAGGGATCAACTCGACCCGTTACTGAAACCCTTAACCCGATCCTTATCGAGAAAAAATGCGTTTAAAATGTAAAAATCACATTTTTTCAAGTAATCGCTTTTATTTTAATAAAATGCATTTTAATCGTGAAAGAACCATTTTTTAGAAAATGACGATTAAAATGTTTCTAAATATAAATTGGTGAATTTAGTAACTATGGCACCACCTTTAAACAAAGAAAACATTGTTGATTGGTGTCAGTCAGATGATGTAGAGCCTTTACCATCTAAATCATGCATAAAAAGATCTTGAGATCTCTCATGGGTCTTGCATCAAACGGCCAGATGTTGATTCTAAGTGACATACTTCTCAAAAAATGAACATAATCATAAAGTACCATTAAAAGTGGTTCACATTTACGATTTGGGATGTGTGTCACATGGAACCAAAATTTGACTCTTGGGATGGAAAACGTTCTACGTCATTTGATTCAAATCAATCAACGATGTCTTCATTGTTGAAGTGGCATGACAGTAACTAAAAAAGTGTGGCAGTAACACGTGTCATTGGTGATGCTTCTACCCCTAAATTTTCCATTCGAACATGCCAGCAGCAGGTCATTTAAGTAAATTGAAGGAGCTGCTTGAAGGAACCGATTCAATGAGACCACGAGAAGTGTACTATAGTATTCCAACTCAGAAATTGAGTTTTCCTGTTCAATTTCCTCTGAAACCACGAGAAGTGTATTATAGTATTCCAACTCAGAAATTGAGCTTTCCTGTTCAATTTCCTCCGAAAATCATCCGGCCCTTTCAACAAAAATTGCTCAGAAAACACGCAACCCAAAGAAACTTAGAGCAGAGGAAACGCTCAGAACGAGCCTTAAGAGTACGAGCTTTTCGAACAAAATCTGAAAACACTTGAACAAAGATTTAGAATCTAACAAGACGATGCCGAAATGGGAAGACGACAAAGGGAGACTTCTCTTTTAGCTTATCGCTAGAATTTTGGTAATTCTCGTCCAGATGGAAGACCAATTTTGTGATTTTAAAAAGTACCTTTGATTATTGGAGGAAGTTAGTTACGCTGGATGATTAATGCTTAGTGCTTTTCTAGTACGAATTTTCAGTACCGTGCGCAGAGGATGACAATTTCATTTCAGTCGACTCAGCTCCTACAAAGTAAACATTACAACTTTTATTAGTTTTTTTTATAATTTTTGAAATTTAAAATATTATGATAAATATAACCTATAGACCATATGCCCTAGATACAGTGGTGGTTAGTCTTAAAATAAGCCTATTATCAATATTGGCCTATGCATATCGGCTGAATTGGATCGGCCAAGAGCAAACCTATACCCACGATTTTGATACCTTGGTAGATTCTAATACCTACTAGGATGCAATCCATTCCATTTGCTTACTAATTCTTGTTTTAAAAGTCTTTCTTGGCAAATTTGGAAAATAATATAAAATAGCTAAGTCATTTAAGAGGCTTTAAATATCTAAGGCTGCGTTTGACTATCAAATTTTGCCAGGAATCTGGGCACAAGCAGCCGTTTAAGAGCTTTGAAAGCGTTGACAAAACACGTGACCCCATAGGAAAAGCTGCCGATTCTGACTTCTGTTGTACACTACTTACTCTTAGGCCTCGTTCGAGAGCCAAGAAAATAGGCTTTCCTGAGAATTTTTTACAGAAAATGAGTTTCTGAGTCATTTTCTAAGGTTTGTTTTTGTTTGAGAGTTTTTTGGGTTTTTGTGTTTTCGGAGAGGTTTTTACTGATAACGACATTCTGTTTTCAAAGTTTTTTTCTCAGAAAACCTCAGTTTCTGAGGTGATTGAAGTATACTACATTGTGATAACTACACTGGATTATTTCTTAAATTGCAGTTACTATCCAGTGCCAACCAACGACTACTTACAGTTAACTGTCATTTAAAATGACTTTAAATATTTAATTTCTCGAAGATGTTGGTAGCTGCTATTACTGCACCTTCTTCAAGCTATTACTGCCCCTTCTTCAAGGTGGCCAAGACTTTGCAGACCTGAAAAAGAGGAGCTTGAAGAGACTCTTCAGTGGCAACTTTGTGTAGCTGCAGCTGGCCTATAAGACCTACGTTGTCAACACCTGTGGAGCTCACATGCAGAGCAACAGCTATGGTGTTTTTGTATTGTGGTTTGTAGGGAACTTTTGCACGGAGTTAGGTCTACCATGAGAGCTCATAGCCATCACATGTGGCTATGAATTTGCTCTGCCCCCAGATATGGAGATCTCTGTTGAGGGGATGGGGCATCTATAAATGGAGGGCCTGAGGTTAAGGAGATTACAGCAACTGAGAGTTTTAGTTCACAGGTGAGTTTTTTTTTTTCTTGTTTAGAATATTGACTGTGGGCGTGGCTGTCTTGCTTACTTCTTCTTCTTTTTGCTTACCATCAGGTGAAGGAAACCAAGAAATAGAGATCTTCTTCAAGGTACTGACATGCCTCCCAAACAAGTGTCAAAAAATCAGAAAACCGATATGTATCGTCCGATTCAATACATTTTTATTTGGTATAGTCCAGAGAACGGGAGATATCTTAGGATATCGGCCGCTATCTTAAGATAGTGGCCGATATTTTAAGATATCGGCCGCTATCTTAAGATAGCGGCCGCTAACATACCGCTATCTTAAAAAAAAAAAATTAAGTTAGCGGCCGATATCTTAAAATAGCGGCCGCTAACATACTGCTATCTTAATTTTTTATTTATTTTTTTTTAATTTTAAGTTAGCGTTTTTTTTTTTTTTTTTTTTTAAGATAGCGGTATGTTAACCCACTATCTTAAGATATCGGCCGTTAACTTAAAAAGATAGCAGGGATGAGCTGATGATGACTCAAAGCTGTAATAAGGAAGTGGTTGTGATCAGCTGTCAGGAAACTCTGAATTAATATGGATCTGTTATAATAGTAATATAAAAATGAAACTCAATTTGATGAGCAGTAGTGAGTCCAAATCAGTTTCCAAATACTGTTTTCAAAGTGCTTCTAAAGCAGAGGTCAAAATAACTTGCAATTTCTGAATAAATTTGTAATTTTTTTTTTCTCATCTTACATTTGCATAGAAATATATTATAATAATTTCAAAAATTGATCTTGACTTCCAGTAGTTTTGTGAATTCAAATATGGGTCATTTCATGTCATAACACAAAAATACATCCAGCTGCTGTTATACTTGCATCATAAATTATAGGTTTTTATAGCAGTATATTGGAACCCACCTGATGTTGTCTTAGTTTGCACACTGAATGCTTACAACTAGAAGACTTGACCACACTGCATTAGCTGCTCTTTGAATTTCTCTGTTTTTCTTTTCTATTCAATTAAATGAAAAATAGTTTGTGATTAATACTAGAATCACATGATACTACACCATTGTGCTGCTCGAGAGGTAGACACAGATTTTTTGATTTTCGGAAGTACTCAGAAATAAAGCATTAGAATTTGTCATTGATTTTAAATATTTGCAGCAACATATTGGAACTGCCTCCTTTTATACTAGCTGCTATCAGCAACATATTGGAAGTTGTTGCTGTTATAGTAGCTGTTATATAACTTCAAACGGATTAGTCCTTATAGGTCCTCCCCATATTGAAAGCTGATGCTGCTATAGTAGCTGCTATATAGAATCAAATTGATTAGTCTTTATAGGTTCTCCCCATATACAATGAAGGAGTTGTATGTTGATGTCCACTTAGGAGAGTTGATGTCCACAATCGACCAAAATTAAAGTCTTTTTATGATTCTTTATATTTTAATCACTTCAATTTAGGCCATGCACATGTCCACTACAGCAACATAGTGGTTGATAAAAGCCTTTTTTTTTAAGAATTGAAGTGATGGGATTATTTATTGGGACTCTTCTTTAACAAAGCCCACACCACTCACACATGTTACTACTATTTCTCTTATTTATCACCATCACATGTTTGTCAGGGACCTTGAATTTTGTTTCAAGTTGTTTGATTTTGAGATCTGGTGGCCATAAGTCTATTCAGCAAACCCCACCAAATTCACATAGCCAAACAATTTAACCTTTGCCATATCTACTTCAGCTGCTACCCTACATTATAATGGTAGATTCCATCAGCTGTTATAGTAGATTCCAATAATTTCAGCCATGCTTGTAGAAACTTGCTGCTTAAACATTAGAAGGGATCAGTCACAGCTGTTGTTATTTTAGTAGCCACCTTATAGAAGGGCCATGTATAGGTTCCAACCAAACATGAGAAAACATTAAATATATAGATTCCAACTTCTGTTATACTTGCATCCTGAGTGAACAAGTTTGAACATTGCCTTGACATATTAGAACCCACATGCTGATGTCTAAGTTTGCTCCCTTTATAACATGAGTTTTGCTTATATACTGGACTCGACAGCAATGGCTAGTAGGTCAGCTAAGGGTAAAGGAGTTGCGAGGGACTCAAATGATAAGGGTAAGAATTTCACATGGATTCCTGAAATGGAGGCGGCCTTCATAACTGAAATGGTTGACCAATTACACTTAGGCCGGAAATTGGCTAATGGGTCATGACAAAAAAATGTCTGGCCGGAATTGGCCACTAAACTCCGATCTCACCATTGCTTTATTGGGAAGACTGATGAATTGACGAAAGAGAAGTGTTACAATCACTTGAGAATAGTGAGAGCACATTACGCTCAAATAGACAAACTCATCAACACAAGTGATTTTGGATGGGATCATCGTACAAAAGAGGTCCTTGCGGAACCGGACATATAGGAAACCTTTTGCAATTGACTGGTGAGATGACTTCTTTAAGTTAATAATATTCATATGTCGCTTAATAGGTTTACTATTAATAAAAAGTATAATCTTTATGTTCCTCTCTAGGGGCAACAATATGGTAGGAACTACCAAAATAGGAAGGTGCAAGACTACGATCTTCTCCGCCTCCTTTTTTATAATACCATCTACACCGGGGCTGAGGAGTTTCATGCTGCAGACTCTCGTACGCGAGAGCCGGTGATACCCCTAGGGGACTCTGACAGTGGTGGCTCCTACCACCCCCAGTTTGAACATAACAAAGAACCTCAGGTAGACGCGCAAGGTCATACACACTCTCCCTACACAACGGAAAGTGGGCCGACACCGACCAGCTGATCTACGCTGGGCAGGCATGATAGTTCAAGGTCTACCAACTCGGAAAAAAAAAGAAAAAGCACAAACCTTCAAGACGGAATTCTTGATGAGCTACGAGGCCTTAGAGAGCAGACCTCCGATATTATAGCACAACGAGGAGCTACACCCAAACCTCTTGAACAATTTATGCAAATTTTAGAAGAGATGAAAGCAAATGACTACATAGACAATGTGCTTTTTATGAAATGTTGTGTACACGTCGCCTCCACTATGTCACGGTTGGCGGAGACAGTGGTGGCGATGCACCCAAGTAATCGCCAAGGTTACCTATTCACATTCTTTGGTGGTCCATGGCCTTAGTTTTAACTGTAGTATCGGTCCTAAACCAAATTATGCACTATTTGAATTTCAGAATTAATGAATCTGCTTGACTTACTTTTGATGTAAGATTTTATGTGGGAGTACATATAATGTTTATAATTCATATTTAGGTTCAATGGCACACTCTCTCTGATATGATGACGAACTAATAGCGATGATAACGATGGGTGTCGCCCTTGCTGCCGCAGTCTACTATTCCACGCTAGGCCTCGAAAGGCAACGTCGCCACACATCTATTATAACGGGTCCAATGTATGTTCAAGAAACGCTCAACGGTCATCCGAAAATTGCATATGAAATCTTTCGTATGCGAACATCTGTGTTTATGAGCTTCTGCAATGCTCTTAGGGTGAGGGGACTCGTAAAAGACACTCAGAGGATGATGGTGGAAGAGACAGTGGCAATATTCTTATATACGGTAGCTCAGAATCAAAAGAATAGGGCCATACAAGATAGATTCCAATATTCTGGATCTACCATTAGTCTTTGTTTTAATTCGGTGTTGAATGTCATTCTCGACTTGTACCAAGAATTGGTGAAACAAGCAACCAGTGTAACCCCCCCTGAGATATTATATAATCCACAAGTTCATCGGTAGTTTAAGGATGCCACAGGGGCCATAGATGGCACACATATTGATGTCAACATTCCAAAGGTAGATTCGCAACGGTTCCGCAATCGAAAGCAATCAACAACGCAAAATGTAATGTGTGTTGTGAGCTTCGACATGTTATTCCAATACGTACTCCTCGGATGGGAGGGATACAGTCTCGACTCAAAGGTTTTGAGCAGCGCCCTCTCTAGACCTCATAATAGACTTCACGTCCCAGTTGGGAAGTACTACCTTGTTGATGGGGGATATTCAAATATGCGAGGGTTTCTTGCTCAGTAACGTGGAGTACGATATCATATTCAGGAGTTCAACAGCTCCAATCCCCCAACAACTCCCAAAGAATTATTCAACAAGCGACATGCGTCACTGCGTAAAGTCGTAGAACGGACGTTTGGGGTGCTTAAGCAACGCTTTCCAATTCTTCAAGTTCGCACAAGTTTTCCACTAAAAACCCAAGTGAGGATAGTCAATGCATGTTGCGTTATACACAATTGCATAAGAACATATGATTGGGAAGACCCATTCTTCAGTGAATGGCCAGAGGAACGCATGGAGCTGCCGAACGAGGATTCCGTGAAAGAAGAAGATCCAGATGTTGAATGCACACAGTTAAGAAGGAATTGTGAGTGGATGAGCACATTTCGTGATGACAAAGCTCACAGAATGTGGAGTGCACAATCTAGTTGACATCTTTTTAAACATTTTATGGATTGTAAAATTAGTGCAATATAATGATAGTTCCTTAATATGTGTAATGATGACAATAAATTATATTTCTAAATTTTCTAATGTGTAGATTTAATGTCGTTAGCTTCTTTATATATTTACAGATATCATGGTCAAATATTATGTCGCCTTTATAGGTCGACAACCTAAAATTTATAATAATTGGAAAGAATGCGCAAGAGAAGTACTTGGCTTTCGAGGAGCATATTATCGCTCATTCAATTCATACGAAGAGGCAATAAATGCATTGGACGACCATAATATGAATGCGTCACAAAGAGAAATGAACAGTCCAATTATATCAGATGTCCAGTAACGTGACGATGTTATAGATAGAGCAATAGAATCCACACCAGATGCTCGCATGCACATAGATTGTATCTGTGGAACGTTTGCACGAGTTGTTGGACGTCTGATAACATCAGACGTCCAATTATATCATTATTCTGTCTCTGTTATTTTATTATATCTCGAAAATAAAGTGATTAAGTTATCTTTTGACTATTTTTCGATAATTTTATTTTCTCATTCATGATTATCATAATTGTGTAGTCTTTCTATTTTTCTTTATTGGAAAAAATATATATTTGCATTGCAGAAATGTCTGGAACACCAGGATCGTCCCATTCCCGTACAGGTTCATCATCCTGGGGACCACCGCCAGCTGCCCGTCGCAAGATTGACCGTATAATACTGGACCCACCGATGCCACAGCCTATACGACAGCCCCACCCACAACAGCAGCAACCCCAACCCCCTCATTTCTCACTTGTGCCCCCAGCCTTTCATGCGCCAGCTCAAGAAAGGGCTCCTGCACCACTACCAGTTCGCGCACCCGCCCCACCAATCATTTCCGCCCATCGACCATTGAGAAGGAAAAGGTACAATCGAGGGGGGGTGAGTTGTAACCTCGTGGTCTTAAGCTCGGACTCTTCTTCTTTCGAGGATTGGTCGTACACGTACCGACCTCGTGATTATTTGTACAATTTGAACATTGCGACCGGGACCCCTGAGCGTACTGCGACTTCCACCCACTCGTCTGATGGTGACGACGACGATGATGCATCTTCTCCTATCGCATATTAGTTTGAACTTTTATAAATAATTTTAAAATTGTGATGGTTTATATTATGCCAAAATGTTGTATGTAATGGTATAATCGAATATGGTATAGTAGGTACTACCCTCGTTTCCTAATCTAAATTATGATGGTTTATATTACAATGAGTTTATTCCTATGATGAAGATATTATTTTCCGATTTGAATCATATGATGTAGAATGTTTTTCATCCCAAGATTTCACACAACAGATCTTTAGATCATGTGCCTACCATCAAAGGGTCAGATTTTGGTTGTATGTGGCACACATCCCAAATTGTAAACGTGAACCACTTTTGATGGTACTCTATGATCACGTTCATTTTTTGAGAAGTGTGTCATTTGGAATCAACATTTGACAGTTTGATGCAAGACTCGTGATCTCAAGATCTTTTTATGCATGATTTAGATAGTAAAAGTTTTCAAGTCTCAGTCGGTGTACACGTTTAAGACAACATTTCGAGAATCTGACCGACCAATGTATTAAACACATAATCGATTTAAAGCATATAAATTTTGACGATCATCCGATCAATATAACCGCTTTGATGAAGGTCATAAATACGTGCGGCTATAGAGCGTAGAAGTACACAATGCACTTTCTTTACACTTTCTTGAGAAAGTGTAGAACACAAGAAAATGTCAATTTTCCTAAGAAAATGAGTTTCTGAGTAACTCAAGAACAATCACTCAGAAAATGACTTTCTTGGCAGAAACTGAGGTACCTATTTTCTGCAAAAAATGACTTTCTGCTAGGAAAGTGCCGAACGAGGCCTTATATGCACTATATAAAAACTTTAGTGCTTACCCCTCTAACAACTAATTTTTTTTTTTTTTTTAATTTTTACTTTTATGAATCTCATATTGTATTATGACAGAAATCAAAATACATAAAGGACTAAAATGAGCAAGAAGCTCACTTAGCCAACATAACGCAGGAAGTAAAAAACCCACTAAAAAAAGATATGGCAACAAGAGAATAAGAAAAAGAAGAGCTCTCTCTCTCTTTCTCTAAGATATGGGCAGCAAGAGAATAGAAAAAGAAAAGCTCTCTCTCTCTCTTTCTTTCTCTAATGGTGGTTTGAGGGGCGTCAACAATTTCAGACGATGTGCTAGAACACACCAAGGGTGCGCAAGATAAGGGAAGCGACCCAGTTTCATGGGCAATACAACTGTGTACAAATTTGAGCTCGAATGGGATCTGTGCCATCAATGGAGGTGGCTCATCTGTTGGTATCACACATATATTAAACAAATATGTTGGGTTTTTGTGAACCACATATCAACCTCTCTTCAATTTCTTGTTAAAACTTGAATTGGTCAAACTTTCTATACTTGGCATAATAGGAATCACCATGCAATCTTAGTGGAATTTCTTACTAATTTTATAGGGTTGTGGTGATCCCTTTTATAGAAGTGACACATCATCTAGATTTAGTTTCCTTGATGGGGTAGGAAACAAATCGATGTCTATATAAGGATGACAACGTCCCCTCTTTATCTATTCTCAATGTTATTCCCATCAACAGAGATAGAAAGGAAGAGAGGTGATTTGTCCTAGGAGTTTGGTCTTATACGAAAGAATTACCGATCAAGCTCACCTTCGCGATCATCTAGTCAAGTAAGATTTGTCTTCTAGATAATTATCGTATTCCATATGTTGATCAAATGATTCAAACCTAGATCATTGTTATTCTTCTTAAGATTTCTAACAATTGGTATCAGAGTGGGGTTGGCCTGCTTTCGTTTGATCCATATTTACAATAAAATAAAATAAAAAAAATTCCTCTTTTGAGCCATTCGACGGCTTTCGACACCATCCGACGACTTCCGGCCACTGGCTTTGTGCGCGAATCTTGTGTGCAGCCACCGCAAGATCGGGTCTGGTGCTGCAACCTTAACCAAAAAAAAAAAAAAATGTAGGCCGACGATCTAGCACCATCCGGCAATTTTCGACACCGGCACCAATGACGCCGGGGTTGACCGGACAAAGATACCGAACCTCGAGTCGGTGACCGAGAGGGAGGGATTTGGCCCCACCCCATTGGGCTATTTTGTTGCAGCACCACTGGCACTGGCATGCTGCAACCTGTTAATAATAATAATAAATAAATAAATAAACGAAGGAGAAGAGGAGAAGGTGAGGGCATCTCGGATCAGGTCGGCTCAGTCCTGACCGGCCTTGGACCTGACTTAGGGACCCGACCGGCCTGACCTGGTCCACTTACGACCATTACCCGTCCGAGACCGCCTCGAACTCCACTTGCCCATTACTCGTCCAGACACACGACCCACGACCGATCCCGCCCATGACCCGCCCCACTTGGACCATTACCCGACCAAGTACCCGTCCAAGACCCGATCCAATTCCTATTCAGATTTTATCTGCAATCACCTTACTGAACTGCTTCCGCTGGCTGCAGATAAAACATTTAAACTCAGAACTCGTTTATGCAACAAGATTGAACCCTATTCGGGCTCAAACTTTAAAACGCGAAATCTGGAGATATACAACTTTGATTCGCCATGTGACCTATCATTTTTAGTCTACTCGATGAGATTTACACTTTGGACTAGTTTAGGGACTGTTTGACACTCTTTTGGACTTGAAAATTCCAGTTAAAGGTCAATGAATTTATTTTTATATTCCAAATAAATTGTTGATCCTTTTGAATAGTCTGTATTGATACTCTTATACTATCATGTCATTGTTCACAGTTACCTCATGTGCACCTTCTCTTTATGACTAATATATTTTTCAACTAACTCCTTACATATCAAATTAAAACATCCAATGTTGTTCTCTATTAATATTAAATTAGTTGATTTAATTAATAAAATTAATCTAACTTTCCTAAACTTTGTATGTGAGCCTACTTAGGGTATGAAACCTTGAACTAATGATATGATAGAATGTCTTGAGATAGATTCTTCCTATAAAGGGGTTTAGGATGACCGGTAAAGCAATGTTTAGGAATACATAGCCAAAGTAGGTTTGAAGTCTGACCAAAGGTGGCCGAACTATGAAGGACACGTTATCCTTAAATTTTGAAATTCTTTTTCATTAAGATTGCATATACATTTATCTGTGTGAACTACTATTTCTGGCAAAAGCCGATTTAGAAAATTCATATAGATAGAATGAGTAGAATAGTCATGTGTGTCTAGGTAAGAGAAGAGCGACACTTCTGTCCTAACTTGATGGATAGCTTCGATCAAACCGAAAAAATATCTGACTAGGTCTATATATGTTCCTAAACACAATTTAGGGAGACTTATGATAAATTAAAGCTTCTGCCCAAAGGTGATGCTGAGATAATGAGTGAAGTGTGTCCCTTAGAGTGAATGTTCCTTTGCACATGTTTATTTATACTCTGATTAATTCAACCTCGATCCCGAGCATGAATTTTATTTTATAAAGTTCTAATCGAACAATGTGCTGATAGTTATTCTTTTTCATATCAGCTATGGTCCGATCAATGTTGTACCAACAGATGGTGAGCATTGAAAAGCTCACTAGTACTAATTATTCCTATTGACAAATGGGTCTGGATTTGACCCTTGGTTACCTAGATTATGATTTTATTCTCTCAGAGAACAGACCAACGACCTCTTCCGATAACTCTTCAGAGTTTGAAAAGGTTTTGCATGCCAAGTGGGAGAAGGCAAACCATATGTCTATCATGATTATTCGCGCTTCTATAAGTGAGGTCATCCATTGTGGTATTAAGACCACTGAGATAGCAAGTGAGTTGTTGAAAAACATCGAAGATTAGTTTGTTGGGTCTATTAAATCTCTGCAATATAATTATCTTGTAGAGTTTGTTAACATGCGCTATAATGGAAAGGGTTATGTTAGGGAATTCATTCTTAAAATGTCTATGTTGGCTATGAAGTTCAAGGAGCAAAGTATTTCCATTGAAGAATCTGTCATAGTTCATTTGATTGTTGCATTCCTTCCAAATCAGTTTGATACCTTTAAGGTGAATTACAATGCCCAGAAGGAAAAATGAGACTTGAACCAATTGATCTCAATGTGTGTAACAGAAGAAGAATAGTTGCGGAGCAACAAGATCGAGTCTGCTCATTTTGTCTATAATCCTGCTCATATCTCTACTCATAAGAAATTTTTTAAGAGAAATTGTCAAAGAAAGGATCACGTCACAAATAAAGGGAACAAGAAAGACTTCAAAAAGAAAGCCGTTGTGAATGATAATGATGATTGTTGTCATTTCTGTAAAAAGAAAGGACACTTCAAGAAGGATTGTTATTTATAAAATTCATTTAAGTGTAGAGTGACTTAGCATGCTACGAACAGCCTCCTGATAAGTACGATTTCTCTTTTCTGAAATGCTATTCTGCTGTGGAGTGCCAGGAGAAGTATATTGTGGAACAATGCCTTGCGTCTGTAAGTACTCCACGAATGGTCCATGATTGACACTATCAAGACCCATTCTACCGAAGTATTCTCCACCTCTATCTGAACGCACAGTCTCTATCTTCTTCTCAAGTTGATTTTCTACTTCCAACTGATAAGTTTTGAAGACCTCTAAAGCTTGATCTTTTGTCTCGAATAAGAAGACGTATGTGTATCTGGAGTAGTCATCAATAAAGGTAATAAAATACCTTCTGTCACAACGAGCAGCAATCAGAAAAGGACCACAAATATCAGTATGCATCAACTGCAAAACCTCAGTGGCCCGAGAGGCGGAGAACTTTCTCTGTTTGAAAGTTTTACCCTTCATACAATCCACACAAATTTTAAAATCGGTGAAATCTAATGGTCTAATAATACCAAATCTAACTAACGATTTCAGTCTTTTCTTCTATATGTGACCCAACCTTCTATGTCATAAGGTTGCAGAATCATCCCTAAGCAAAGAGCGCTTTGACCCGAAAGGTGTTGAGTTTGAGGCCTCAGCAACCAAAGCAATGGTGCGAGAAGAATCAACAGATAGCAAATATAAACCATCAACTAAAAAATCACGACCAACCACATAACCATCAAGAGAAATATCCAAACTCATACTGCTGAAAGTAAAAATATAACCACAGTCTGCGAGTCTAGATAACGAAATAATGTTCCTCCTAAAGGAGGGAATAAAATATGTTCCATGTAAAGTTAAAGTATGTCCAGAATCCAAAACTAAATCGTAGGTACCGACGCTCTCCACCTACATCACCTGATCGTTCCCAAGGAACAACCTATCCTCCTGTTTAGGTCTTCTCCTACTTCTGAGCACCTGAAAAGAGTGTGTAACATGCATAGAAGCACCAGAGTCAACCAACTAGGAATGAGGAGGACAATCAGCTGAAAAAGTCTGAGAGAGTACTAAAACTCTAGGAATTCCTTCAGGCTGCTTCGCAAGCCACTTCTTATAATTCACACATTTGCTCTTGAAGTGGCCTTCCTTGCCGCAAAACCAGCAACCGCTTACACTTTCAGACTGACCCTGAGTACGTACTGCCTTTCCAAAACTTTGACCCCTGCCTTTACCCTTGTTCTAAAATTTTTGTTGTGGCCGGTTTCCTTGATTCCTCTTAGGACCCTTTTTCTTAAAATTCTTTTTACTGGAGCTAGAAGTCCCCAAATAAGCTGACTCATGTCGCTTGCCTTTAAGCCTCTTTTCTTCAATGGCGCACATTTGAGTTAACTTGTTTAAGTCCCAGTTCTGCTATTGTGAATTATAATTCATTTTAAAAATATTGAAGGCCTTAGGAAGAGAAGCAACCCCAATGTAGACCATCAACTTTGCATCGATGTTAAGTCCGTATTCTTTAATACCCAAATAGAGTTGAGACAAATTCAATAAGTGATATCTCACATTCCCACTCCCATCATACCGAAGGTGCATGAGATCATGCATGTAATCATATACGACCTGCTTCTTACTGCCAATACATTACTTCTTAATAAGAGCGATTAATTCAGAAGCGGTCTTAGTAGCAGGTATGCCACCTCGGAAAGAGGCATTAATGGTGGCCCTGATCATTAACATGACTAACGAGTTAGCCTTATTCCATTTCTTGGAAAATTCCTTATCCTTGGCAGGAGAATCTTGGATAACCGCCGCAGGCTTAGGTGTTGTAAACACAAAGGACATGTCTAAAATCCCAAAACAAACATCGAGAGTCATTTTCTAAGTATTGAAGTTGGATCCAGAAAGCAGCTCAACTCCTGCTATATGTTTGGTAATTGATAAGAGATTCATCGCTACAAAATTTTAATTTAGGGTCACCTTTTAAAAGCCAACATAAAAGCAAAATTTTAATTAATTCTTTAGATTTAATCTTTTTCACTTAAACCAGGGATTTTGGTTCAAACATATGAAGTGACACTATGTGCACATGCCAACTTTAAGAAAAGCACTTGGCAACATCACGGCTCACCTTTGAGCAGACACCATGACTTACCCTTGCTTCCCACCACGTAAAATACGCCATAGACCTAGCCTCTATGATTTGATTAGAATTAGACACTTCCTATACCTTTGGGCAAATAGGGTTATCCTATCAAACCATCCCATATAAAACTATTCTATTCGCACATACTACGTCAAGTACCTATGACACCTTTGGGCCGTACACAAATACTCAACGCAATGGTACGCCTAGTGATCTTAATAGAGAAAATATCTAAGATTCGAAAACTCCAAGGTTTGTGAATTGTCTACCTTTGGGCAAGTGATGTGCAGTGAAATATGATGATATTTCACCCCTAAAGACCTACATTTAGCTATTCGATGAAAGCCATTTAACATGTTTTATATAGTCTTAGTGATTTATAGGCCTGGAGATGTGTTGAGCATGAAATAACCCAAAAGTTCATAATATAACGTCAAATTCGTACTACTTTGGATCATGCGGAACTTATCCCGACTTGGAGCTCAATTTGACCCTTCAATACATCCGATTTAGAAAATTGTTAAAACACAAACGTTGTAGAGCTCCTCGTCAGCTTTCCAACGCCATAAGAATTGCCTCAATCCGACTTCGGGATAGAACTTTATGGCCGCAATACCGAGGCAGTGTCTGAATGTAAAGTGTAGCGGGAGTTCACGAAAATCTGGGAGGTCGATTGATCGACCCTTTTTGGTCGATCGATCGACCTAATCCGTAAAATTTGAAATTTCAAAACAGAATCTGATATGGTTGATCGATCAACCCTATTTGGTCGATCGATCGACCAAATTTGAATTTGAGTTCGGAATTTTGTTTGACCGCGAGAATCTTGGTACTCTTTTCACGGAATAAAATCTTGGAGGAAAAAGCGGCTTCTGTTTTGGCAATTAAGGAAAAAGATATTCTTGGAGATATATTCATTCGGGGAGTCCTTCGGAGGAGGATTCTTATTACTTTTCTGCATTCTTCTTTTTGGGGGGACTTCTATTTTAGAGAGTTTTCATTTTTTTTCTGCATTCTTTTATTTTTAGTTTTCTGCATTTCAAAGTGTAAGGGCATTGAGTCCCATTTTCTTGAAATACCTTTTTAATATTCATTTTGAGAAAGAAGATAAGTCTTAGTCTTGCGTTTATCCACTTTCAAGAAGGAGGTGTACGTACTTTGGATTAAAGCTTTCGTGGATTTTTGAAGATAATTCTTTATGGTATTTTAATGGCATTTTCAACTTCTGCATTTATTTTATTACTTATTTCGGTTATGTGTGGCTAGTTTCATTAAGGATGGAGATCTAATGAACCCCATCTGAGGTATACATTTATATTAATATAAATCTGTGATTGAGATGTCAGATGCTGTTAAAGACCCTAATATTCATTGAAAATGGTGAAATCATCATTTCAGTCCGAGATCTAGGAGCTAATCATGTCCTATGATTTCAGATCTATAATAATGATTTTATCCTAATTATTACCCATCTCGGGGTGAAGTTTTACTACCATCTGAGGTGTGAGTGTTAATCATACACTCATGGGGTGTTAATCATACATCTCCTTGATCTCGGATTGATAGTATGACTTTATCCCAGTGATGAGTTCCAATCACGATCTGAGGTGTGGGTGTTAATCATACACCCATGGGGTGTTAATCATACATCTCCTTGATCTTAGATCGTACTTTGGAAATTACCCTAGAGATTGGGTTCTAAATATTGTCCGAGGTGTGAGTGTTAATCATACACTCATAAGATGTTAATCATACATCTCTGTGATCTCAAATCTATATTTTAGAACTCACGTGTGTATAGGGCAGTTCTTCTTTTGAGATATCTGTTAAAGATCTCACATCTCAATCCACAGATTAATATTTTGTAAATGATAAACCTACGATGGGAAGATTTAGCATCTCAATCCTTATCTTTCATTAATTGTTTAAATCTCTTAGATTTCGTTAGCATTTATCTGTTTTATCAAAAGTTACCAGAATTCTAGGTTGTTAGTTACTGTAAAAGATCTGTGGAAATTCTTTTAGTTAATTGATATTTCTGTTTTTATATTTTCTAACCAATCCTCGTGGGAACGATCTCGTACTTTGCACCCACTGACTACATCACGATTCGTGCACTTGCGAGTACAAATTTTAGGACACATCAAGTTTTTGGCGCCGTTGCTGGGGATCATGAGTAGAAAATTAAAAACTTTTGAAAAATAGAAAATTAATTTTAAGAATCTTTGTAAGTTTGAACTCAGTAACTTTGAAAAAAAAAAAAAATCTTTCTTTGAGTGTCGATCGATCGACCAAAACAGTCGATCAATTGACTCTCCAGAATAAAAAAAAAACAAAACTTTGTGGTCGATCAATCGACCTAAACAGTCGATCAATCGACCCAAGAAAAAGAGACTTTCCTTTTTACTGATTCTGTTCTAAAAAAAAAAAATTAAAAATTAAAAATTTTTGAGTATCGATCGATCGACCAAAACAGTCGATCAATCGACCCTCCAAAATCTGCAAAAATTTCGCTTAATCTTCGGATTCCGGATTTTTTTGAATTTTAAAAAAAATAAATAAATAAATAAAAAATAAAATTTCATATTTTAAATCCTCGATCGATCGACCTAAACAGTCGATCAATCGACTCTTCTCTTGGTCGATCAATCGACCTAAACAGTCGATCAATCGACACTTAAAAAAAAAAAATCTTTGCACTTTGTGTATGCACACGAGGTCCTCTAGAGATAAATCTTTAGAACCTCTGAATCCTGAGATTGAGCGAACGTGTCGTTCAAATCGAAAAGAAATTAGAACTGGTCGAGAAATAAGAACCGAACCATCAATTCAATTCACAATGAATGCAAACGGTTGTGAAAATCAACATCATGAAAATGAGAAGGAACCAACCCTGAGGGAGTTGTTCGCCCCAATTATTACAAATACCCCTTCTTGCATCACGTATCCTGCCACACCTGGTGGCAGATTCGAAATCCGTACCAATGTGATACAAATTTTACCAATTTTTCATGGTATGGATAGAGAAGATCCATATCAACATATCAAAGACTCTGTTGAAGTCTGTTCATCGGTATATCAAAATTTCAGTGAAGAATCTGTGAGATTACGTCTATTTCCTTTCTCTATAAAGGATAAGGCCAAAGCATGGTTAAACTCGTTACCAGCTGGATCCATAACCACCTGGAATCAAATGGTTAAGAAATTTTTATCAAAATTCTTTCTCATGGCTAAGACTAATGTCTTAAGACGTGAAATCACCGATTTTACACAAGAAGATGATGAGAGATTCTATGAAGCCTGGGATAGATTCATGGATATCTTATTGAAATGTCCTCACCACGGATTCTCAAAATGAAGATTGGTCCAATGTTTTTACAACGGATTGGATCAAGCTAATCGACATTTCATTGAATCCATGAACAGTGGAGGATTCTTGGGATTGAGAGAAAATGAATCTTATCAATTCTTGGAAAAGTTAGCGGAAGACTCACAACAATGAGACTTCTCTAGCAGTCGAGATCAGCCAAAGAAGACTCGAGATCAAGCAGGAAGCTCAGCAAAGAAAGGAGGACTGTATGTGGTGAAAGAAACACTCAACCTGATGACAAAAATAGATTTCCTCACTCAACAAATTGAGGAATTAAAATTAAAGAAAAATGTAAGTGTTGTAAATGTACAACCAGACCCATGCTCATATTGTGCAAGCCCAATGCACACAGCTGACGACTGCCCGTCACTGCAAACGTACTCAGAAGATTCTAGTGAACAATTGAATGCATTGAACACCCATGGGCGGAATCAGGAAAATGTTTTTAATGAAAATAATCTAAATAGTTGGAAATATCATCAGAATTTTTCATGGAAACAGGGAAATCAAAGACCTCAAGGCCGAGGTCAAGGGATGAATTTATACCCGAATCAAAATTTCAGTCAAGGACCACAACAACAGTTTGGTCAGGGACAATTCCAACATCAATATAGAGGAGGAAACCAATTTTACCCAAATCAAAATCAAAATGTGTAACCTAGGCAATCGAATCAGAATTATTTGTTCTCACAATCAACAAGTCAACCAGGGTTTGCACAAAATTTTCCTCCACCAGGGTTTAATAATCAACAAGGAAATGCTGCTCCGCGTCAGTCTCAAAATCAATATCCTCAGAGTGAGGATATGTGGAAGTTCATTCAATCCAATACCTCTTCAATATCAAGGATAGAGACACAACTTGGGCAACTGGCGACACTCCTCTGCGAGAGAGAGAAGGGATCGTTCCCGAGCCAACCAGTCCCAAATCCACGAGGACAGATGGCTATTGAGCATGCCTCAACCTCATCTCAGGAGGAGAGCCAACAACAGATCAAGGCTATCACTACATTGCGATCTGGGAAGGAAGTCGACAACAAAGTGAAAATGTCAGAAGAAGAGGAGAAGCATGAACCTGAAGTCGAAATTGAGAAGAACAAGGAAGCAGGAGAAGAAGAGAAACAAGGAAAGCAAGAGAAGAAGATGGAAGATAAGAGTGAGAGAGAGAAGAGTTTCATACCCAAGGCTCTATATCCTCAAAGGCTAGTGGGACCGAAGAAGAATCGCGATCAGGAAGGAATCATTGAAATGCTTAAGCAACTGAAAATAAATATCCCCTTCCTAGACGCCATTCAGCAAGTGCCAGCATATGCTAGGTTTCTAAAGGATTTAGTCACGATAAAGCGAAAGACTAATGTCCCAAAGAAAGCCTTCTTAGCAGAACATGTAAGCTTGGTTCTACAAGCGAGACTCCCAATTAAATATAAGGGCCCCGGATGTCCTACGATTTCAATCATCATAGGAGAGAATCGCATCAATCAAGCACTCCTAGACCTTGGAGCAAGTGTCAATTTGTTGCCATACAAGGTGTACAAGGAACTTGAGTTGGGGGAACTAAAACCTACAGCTATGACCCTTCAACTTGCTGATAGGTCAATTAAGATTCCTAGGGGAATAGTCGAAGATGTTCTGATCAAAGTAGACACCTTCTACTTTCCAGTTGACTTTGTTGTATTGGATACGGAACCCACTCCTCAGCACAGAAACAATGTTCCCGTAATTTTAGGAAGACCATTTTTGGCAACATCGAACGCTCTAATCAATTGCCGAAATGGGATAATGAATTTATCATTTGGGAACATGACTGTCGAACTGAATACTTTTCATATTTTGAAACAGCCTGCTGAAGATGAGGAACATGCACAAGTTTGCATGATTGATGATATTGTGGAAAATGAATTTTTTTCTTCAAAATATGAGGACCCTTTAGAGGCCTGTTTAGCACATTTTGGCAAAGACTTCGATGTGGATAAGGTGATACACGAGGTCAATGAGATGCTAGACTCAACGCCTCTCTTGGGAGAAGAAGAATGTCAACTGAAAGATGAGAAGAAGGAAGAAGATTGCGAAGACAAATCGCATCGATCAAATGAAGAAGAAAAATCAAAGCTGAAACTAAAACCCCTCCCTGCGGATTTGAAATATGCGTACCTAGACATTGATGAAACTGAGCCAGTAATTATTTCAGCGAATTTAAATGAGGACCAAGAAGAAAAGCTCATTGAAGTACTTCAAGACCACAAGAGTGCGATCGAATGGTCTATCAAAGATATTAAAGGAATCAAGCAAGTGTATGCACCGAATTCATCTGGAAGAAAGCGCTAAACCCTCAAGAGAACCACAACATAGATTGAATCCCATAATGCAAGAAGTGGTAAGAAATGAGGTCATTAAGCTGCTAGATGTTGGGATCATATATCCAATCTCCGATAGCACATGGGTGAGCCCAACACAAGTGGTACCCAAAAAGTCTGGAGTTACAATGGTGAGGAATGAGGAGAATGAGCTAGTACCAACAAAAGTTCAAACTGGCTGGAGAGTGTGTATTGACTAGAGGAAGTTAAATTCAATGACTAGAAAGGATCACTTTCCTCTCCCATTCATTGACCAAATGCTGGAAAGATTGGCAGGGCACCAATACTATTGTTTCCTTGACGGCTATTCTGGGTATATTCAAATAGTCATTGCACCAGAAGATCAGGAAAAGACAACGTTCACATGTCCCTTTGGAATGTTTCCTTATCGTCGAATGCCGTTCGGACTTTGCAATGCTTCGGCTACATTCCAAAGGTGTATGCTAAGTATATTTTCTGATATGGTGGAAAGATTTCTGGAAGTCTTCATAGACAATTTTTCTATTTATGGAGACAACTTCGGTGATTATTTGTATAATCTATCTCTTGTTCTTGCGAGATGTGAAGAGAAAAATCTTGTTCTAAATTGGGAAAAATGTCATTTCATGGTGAAAAGTGGTATCGTCTTGGGACATATCATATCATCCCGAGGTATTGAGGTGGATAAAGCTAAGGTAGAATTAATTTCAAACCTTCCACCACCAAGAACAGTTAAAGAAATAAGGTCATTCCTTGGACACGCCGGTTTTTATCGACGTTTCATAAAGGATTTTAGCAAAGTTGCAAAACCATTGTGCAACCTACTGGCTAAAGATGCCCCATTCATCTTTGATGAAAAGTGTACAAATGCCTTTGAAAGTATTAAGGCAGAATTGGTCAGAGCCCCTATAATACAATCACCAGATTGGAAGCTCCCATTCGAGATCATGTGTGACTCATCGGATTATGCAATCGGTGCTATTTTGGGACAACGGGTAGAGAAAGTTCCGCATGTCATTTACTATGCAAGTCGCACCCTCAATGATGCGCAACTGAATTATTCTACCACCGAAAAGGAACTCCTAGCAGAAGTCTTTGCTTTGGACAAGTTCCGATCCTATTTGTTGGGATCAAAAGCGGTAGTATTTACTGACCATGCAGCTCTTTGTTACCTCTTTTCAAAGAAAGATGTAAAAGCTCGATTAATCCGATGGATTCTACTCTTACAAGAATTTGATCTGGAAATCAAAGATAAAAAGGGATCAGAAAATGTAGTTGCTGATCATTTGTCTCGAATCATTGTTGAAAAATCTGAGGATCTGATTCCAATTTTGGAAAGCTTTCCTGATGAACAATTGCTCGCTGTTGGATATCTACTGATGTGATATTTTAATTGTGATATTTTACTCGCAAGTGCACGAATCGGATTGTATAAAGTGGGTGCGGAGTACGAGATCGTTCCCACGAGGACTAATTTTGAAAGATCTAAAAGAGACCAGCAATTCTAGAAATCTATGAAGATCTAACAGTATTCTACCAGTTTTATGATTTAAGCGGTTGATGAGATGGTAATTAATGACTACAAAAATAAAATTTAATTGATGATTCAAAAGTAAAGGTAAAGATGATGATAAAGATGAAGATACTAAATCCTCCCATCTTTGGTCCGTTCTTTCCGTAATATAAATCCAAGGATTAAATTATGAGATATTCCATTGGTAACAAACATCTTTTATGGAAGATCAATGGTCAACACCCTAATAGGTTTCACGTTGCATCCCTGTAATAAGGACTTAGATGATTTTCATATATAGATCTGGGATCAAGGGCATGGCTAGGCACACATGATCTCAGGTTCAAATAAAAATCATCCCCAAAGTGGGTGAAAATTCCAACAAGAATACCACTTATAAATCTGAAATCAAGGGCATGGGTAGGCACACTTTATTTAGATTAGGGAGTATTTAAGATAAAATTACCATTACAGATCCAAGATCCAGGGCATGGCTAGGCACACTCGATCGCATAACATAATCGTAATTAAATCCACACGATGAAAGCAAAAAGACCATAACAATGATTGGGTAAAATTACCGTCACAGATTTGAGATCCCGGGCATGGCTAGGCACACGCGATCCCGGTTAGTGGCGGGGATTTCATCCGTTCATGATAGCACAACGACCATAAAATAAAATCTCATATTTTAATCCTTAATTTATATTATTAAAAGTACATCCCTCGGATGGGAATCATTAGATCCCCATCCCTATAAATTTAGCCACACATATTGTAATTAAATGACATAAATAAATAAATAAGGGAAAATAATATTAATTTAATAAATTTAAATTACCTCAAACTTTAAAAGAACTTACTTTGATCCAAAAGTACGATGATCTTCAGAAACGAAATTAATGCAGGAATAAACTTTGAACAAAATTTATAAACTGAAGGAATGAGTACCGAAAAATTAAGGGACCAAAGCTCTCAAAAAGGAATAATAAAACTTCCCTATTTCTATGTCTAACTATGAAAAATAAAGGCTAAAAACTAAAAACACTAAAACTAAAACTCTTTCCTAAAATTAATTTTCTAATTAATTCCCTTTTCCGAAGTGTTTGAGTCGCTTTAAATAGACCCCTCGTCGCAGAAGTCTCCCAAGCCATCAATTCAGGGTCGATTAATCGACCCAATATGGTCTATGCATCGAGCCTCCAAAAAGTCCAAAAAAATAGCTTTAAAGTGTCAGTTCCGTGTCAGACACTGTCTTGTCCTCGATTAATCGACCTATAGGGTCGATGCATCGACCCCCAGAAATCCGTGAATTTCAGCACCTTTTTGTATCATACACTGTTTCGGTATTTTGGCCATAAATTTCTTTTTGGAACTCGGATTGAGGTAATTCTTATTCCGTTAGAAAGCTGATGAAAAGATCTACAACTTTTGTGTTTTGACCATTTCATAATTTGGCCATCTTGAAGGTCCAAATTTAGCCGCAAGTCGCACCAAGTTCTAGATTACCCAAAGTTGCAATGTTTTGACATTATATTCAGAATTCTTGGGCTGTTTTCTATACTTGGCTTGTATTTACCTGAAATACTTCAAATCTAATAATTCTCATCAGATACCCTTCATCGGACAGGTAAATATAGGTATTTAGGGGTGAAATATCATCATATTTCAGTACTCACCATCTACCATGGTATGCAGATCTGGTTAACTATTTAGTGACAGATCAGATACCTGAGCATTGGAATAAAAATGAAAAAGCTATTTTTCTAGCACAAGCCAAGCATTATTTCTTCGAGGACCCGTACCTGTTCAAATATTGTGCCGATCAGATCATCAGAAGGTGCATTCCAGAACAGGAGCAGTCAAAAATCATCTCATTTTGTCATGAGCTGTCCTGTGGAGGACATTTTAGCTCAAAGAAGACTGCAACGAAGATTCTCCAATGTGGATTTTATTGGCCAACAATCTTTAAAGATTGTCATCAGCACTGCATTTCATGCAGTAATTGTCAAATGCTGGGCAGAATTTCCAAAAGAAATATGATGCCTTTAAATCCAATCCTGGAAGTTGAACTGTTTGACGTTTGGGGAATAGACTTCATGGGCCCATTCCCCAATTCTTTTGGAAATTTATACGTCTTGGTTGCAGTGGATTATGTCTCAAAGTGGGTGGAAGCACTGGCCTGTAAAACCAATGACCACAGAGTAGTGGTTAAGTTTCTTAAAAATGAGTTATTTCCAAGATTTGGTACTCCACGTGCGATTATTAGTGACGGCGGAAAGCACTTTTGTAATAAAGTTTTCGCTCAGCTGATGAAGAAATATGGGATCACTCACAGGGTGGCTACACCATACCACCCTCAAACTAGTGGACAAGTCGAAGTTTTAAATCGAGATATTAAATGTATTCTAGAGAAAATGATAAGGCCCAATCGGAAGGATTGGTCGTTGAAATTAAACGACGCACTCTGGGCCTATCGGACAGCATTCAAGGCTCCCATAGGAATGTCTCCCTATCGAATGGTTTTTGGAAAAGGTTGTCATTTACCTGTTGAATTAGAACATCGGGCCTATTGGGCTATTAAGTCTTTAAACTTCAATTTGCAGAACGCTGGGGATAAGCGAAAATTGAAAATTACAGAATTAGAGGAAGTGAGAGCTGATGCATATGAGTGTGCCAGATCCTACAAGGACCGCATGAAGCGTGTTCATGATCCGTCTATTTTGATAAAATCATTCACTGTGGGACAGAAGGTGTTGTTGTATAACTCAAGACTACATCTGTTCCCTGGGAAACTCAAAACCCGTTGGAGCGGTCCTTTCCTGGTCAATCGATTATTTTCCAACGGAGCAGTTGAGCTACGCAATTTGCGAAATGAAAGTACGTTTCGAGTCAACGGGCAACGGATAAAACCGTTTTTGGAAGATTACACTGAAAAGTTCGATGAACTTGAGTTGAGGAATCCCAATCAATCGGGATGAATTACAAATTTCTGAATGTCGAGCTAGCGACGTTAAACTTAGCGCTTCTTGGGAGGCAACCCATATTGTTTTTGGTAATTTACACTTTTGAAAAAAATAAAAAAATAAAAAATAAAAATAAATTTTTTTTTTGAATTCGGCCGATCGATCGACCCAATAAGTCGATCGATCGCCTATAAGACAAATGTCGATCGATCGACCTAAATAGTCGATCGATCGCCAATTGAATATGGGCATTAATCTTTGCGCCAAAATAAAATTAAAAAAAAAAAAAATTGTGTCTTTATGGGTTGATTGATCGCTCTTCATAGTCGATCGATCGACTCTACACATTGAAATTTGAATTAATGTCGTGTCAGTCTGCCTTCTGCATGCGCCGACGTCGATCGATCGACCTGTAAAGTCGATCAATCGACCATTTCAAAAATTCATAACGCGCACTGTTCTAACGCCTGGGGATTTGATTCCTGTCAGGGTCGATGGTCGATCAATCGACATTTATTTGGGAATCGCACTTTGATTGCGCACCTTTTCAATGTCTGTCGATCGATCGACATATACATGTCGATCGATCGACTTTTACGTCGCGTCCGAACAGAGAGGGGTGTCTTGGTGTCTATTTAAAGGACCGAGCGTCCTCCCTCTTCCACATCCCCTTCAGCGTTCGAAGTTCTCTGCCGTGGTCTCTGACATTCCTTCTGACATTCTTTGTGATGGCGTCATCCTCTTCCGCCCGACTTCCGCAGCGTCCTGATGGCATTTTTCGCGAGCGACCAAAAGGTCGTTTTGCCACTAAGGAGCTGTCCTCTGAATACACTTACGATCTGCCGGCATTCCAAGCAATGCCCGAGTGCGCCATCTCTCTTGCGTACATCGCTGCGCTCCACCTTCATTTCTTGATGAATCCACCTGATATCAACGTCTCGGAGCGGGTCGTCCGCTTGTTTTATCAAAACATGGTTTGGGTGGCTGCCTCAACCATTACCAATGAGGCGGCCCATTTCACCGTTTCTATCGATGGTTGGAAGCAGAAAATCTATCCGCGCACGATCGCGAATGTATTTGGATTAATGGATGAGCGACCATTGGACCACCCACTTGGTGAAGAACTCGACCTTGAGCAAGGCCCAATGATCGATGATATGTGCAATGGTGTGTATGTTGGCCGAGGAATTGCGACCAAACGATCGGCTCTTCCACGCGACATCCTATTGTGGGACATTGTCGTGTTGTGTAGTCTTTGCTCACGGGGGCATACCTCTGAAAGAACTGGACCTCGGGTGAGGGCCCTATACGGTGGCTACAAGCGCTCGTGGTTGAACACCCCATGGTTTCTGCATGATTCAATGTGGCGATGCCACGATGAAATTGTTAACCCTCCTGCTGGTGACGCTGCCCTCATCTACTTCCCTCATCTGGTGATGCAACTTCTGCATCACCTTGGTTTCCCTTTTTATCTTCATGATAGTATTGGAAACTTGGCATTCTATCGCTATGGGCCGTCCCAGTGGAATCGGAATATGCGTATGTTGGGCTCTGTAGATGCACACCGCCCCCAACGCGTGCGAGTACGCCAGAAGACGCGCCGACGACCTGGCCGGCGCTGAGCCGAGCCGTAACCAACCGATCCGCAATGAGGGACCCTCCCTCGAATTAATGCAGGCTCAGATCAACTCCTTGATCGATGAGCAACAGCAGCAATATAATCGCAATCTTCGTCGTAGCCGACATAATCGGTCATTTATGTACCAATTGGGTCAACATCTGTGGCCCGATGGCTATGATGAGATGAGAGCTCACGCGCGGCAAGCAGAGGAAGAAGACGATGATTAGGATTAGGATTTCTTTTTGCGCTATTTGTGTTGATTTTTATTTTCGATTTCTTAATATCGTAGATTTTCTTTTTAGTCTTTGAATTAGAAAATTGTAAAAAAAAAAAATAATAATAATAATAATAAATAATTAAAAAATACAAAATCTATCGAATAAAAAATAGAAAATTTTTCTGTTTACTGTTGTGCACTGATAACAGTCGATCAATCGACCATGACTGGTCGATCGATCGACTTTGCAAAAAAAAAAAAAAAACAGAACAGTCGATCAATCGACCATTCATGGTCGATTGATCGACTCTGCTGTGTCCATCATAACAGTCGATCAATCGACCCCTCTTAGTCGATCGATCGACTTTGCGAATTTCTTTTAAAGTCAACTTCCGTTGACTGGATTAGTCGATCGATCGACTCTTCTTGGTCGATCGATCGACCGATCGGCTTCCGAAAATTTTAAACTGTTTAGTATGATACGTTTCTTTGTTTTATTTTACTTCGTAGACGTCTTTCATCATATCTCAAACACTCATTTTCTATTTAAACTAAACACCCTGCAACCTTGCATCCATTCTTTCTTCATCCATCCCCTCATTCTCATATTTCATCAATGGCCGGCAGAACTTATTTTACAAGGTCCACCCTCAGGAAGATGGAAGAACCAGCAAGAAAACGAGAACGGATTTCGGGTACACACCCTTCGTTTGATCTCACCAACGTTACTGTGGTTGATCTGGACCCCTTCCCTGTTCAGTTTTGGGAAGAGCCAACACGTAAAAGAGTGAATCGTTCCGTCAAATCTACCCCATCCTTCTCCACCGATATCGAGATGATTGATTTGGATGCGTTTCCGTCACCGACCCTTATCCCAAATTCTCCATCACCCATTCCTTCCATTTCATCTCTACCACCACCTACTCCATTGGCTGCATTCATCCCTAAATCAATCCCCAAGGAGGTTATTGATCTCATTCCAACTGAGACTTGGGCGAAATTGTATCCGTCTCCACCACTTCAAGATCTACCCTCGAATAGTACGCCCAATCCTTCATCACCACAACCGCCGGATGTGATTCCTAATTCCTTCAATCCGCGGAGGATCACCACTACAATGTGGGATTTCGTGTTTCCAAAGCCGAAGCCAAGTGAGGGGACTGATGCGGATGTTTGAGTGTCGCAATCAAAGAGTTTTTAGGATATTTTAGGAAGTTTAGGATTAAATTTTTAGCGGTTTATTTTCTGTTCTTAGGTCGCTTTAGGATTTCCCATTTTCTGGATTGAATAAGTGTAATTTCTACTATTTTTCTTCATTTAATTTTATTTCAATTTCACTTATGCGTCTCACTTCCTTTGCCTGTTTGGTCTTTGAGTATTTTCATTGCAGGTTTGGGGGTGCCCCCGTTAATTTTGGTCAAATGAGGACATTGCACAGATTAGGTTTGGGGGTGTAGTTTCCCTTATAATTAAAAAAAAAAAAAAAAATCGGATTTGGTCGATCAAGCGACCCTTCTTGGTCTATCGATCGACCCTTCTTGGTCGATCAATCGACCCCTCATGGTCGATCGATCGACTGAGCACAGTGATGTTTTATATGGAATTTACAAATTGATAATTTATGCGATCTAAAACGAATATTAAATACAATTTTGTTTCATTGTTCTTAGGAGAGAAGAGCTAAGGTGAAATTGACATATAAATCTTAAACCCGCTCTTGAGGAGTTTTTAATGTTTGATTTAGGTCAAAGAGTTTAAATCATGAAAATTTATCAAAATTGTGAACTGTAAGGATTTTAGTGGAGATTAAAATCCGGTGAGCTTTAGCGCTAATTTTTCGTCCTTGATGAGAGCGCGAATAAACTCGAAGTTATCTTTGAATACGAATTATTCCTGCATAATCTCATAGATTTTATTTTAACTTGTGACTTTGCATGACATTAAATTCATATTATTGTGCTAGAACGTATCATATGTTTGCTTAAGACAAATAGGCAAAGTTACCATCTTTTGAGGACGTGATTGAAGGTCATCTTTGGCTCGTTTGTGCTTAACATACCCCACCTCATATAAATTTATCCTTCTAGTACCCCTTTGAGCCTATTGAAAAATTTACCTTTATACATTCTTTGATAAGCCACGTTAACCTTTACCCCTTCACCATTTCTGAAATTCAGTTTTACCCTTCTTATTTCTGAGAAATTAGGAACGAGAGATGGAAATGAACGAAAAGAGAGTAAGTGGAGAGATACCGAATTGTGGTGTTTACTGAGAGTGTATGGCAAAAAAATAAAAAAAAAGGGGGGGAGAAAAAGAAAAAGAAAAATTGAAAAAAAAAAAGGAATAAAAAAATATGAGGTGTTGTAAGAAGATAAAATTCGAAAGAAGAAAAATGAGTGAAAAAAAAAAAAGGTTGAGAAAAATAGTGAGAGATTACGGGAAAAAAAAAGAGAAGAGAAATAGATGAGTCAAAAGTCAGTTTTCTTTTCCAATTTCTCAGAAATTTTGAATCCCAACTTCCATTTCTTTCTTACCCTTACCTGAGCCCCATTATAACCTTATAAAAGACCTTCATGATCCGATCTTGCATTGGTAATTTCTTGGTGGAGAGCAAATATGTGATACCTATGGAACTTGATATGACATGCGTAGAATATACAAGTATCTGTTCTTATGAGATTTATCTTTGTTCATTGATTGCATCGTGTTTCATTTTTCATGTGAGACCTTTTTGCTTGCTTTGTATTGATCTCTCACATGTGTGCGAAAACTTACCCATCATCAGAGTGATTTTAGTTTGAGAAGTACACCTATTGTGAGGTTTGAATCAAAGCATAAATCTATACAATTCACAAATAAGATAAATTCTCAAATAAAAATTATTTGATCTATTGACCACATTGAAACATCTAAAGATGGGTGAAAAATTTATCTGTAAATTGAAGCATTAGTTTAGCTTAACTAAGCATCAATGGAAATGACATGGCATGTATAATACTTGTGGAAGAAATGCATAATGAGATCAATTAATAAATTCTACATAAATCAATGCCTTGAAGTTTGTGGGTAACTTCACTGAAAACTCTCAGGAGACAAAACTCCTCCACTAGGGATCACCTAGCGGTTTAAAGGCTTGTTGCATATGCTAAATGCAATCGTGTTCCCTACGAAAGTGGCATTCTTTACTTTTCTTAGGTTGTTAGTTTATTTTTCAGTTTTGTTTATCTTCTCCTTTGCTCGAGGACTAGCAAAGTGTAGGTTTGGGGGTATGATGTGCAGTAAAATATGATGATATTTCACCCCTAAAGACCTACATTTAGCTATCCGATGAGATCCATTTAACATATTTTATATAGTCTTAGTGATTTACTGTGACGACCCGACTTTTCCAATCCCTCAGGTATAGGAAAGGCCGGTTCGCCAACCTATCGAATAAACGATAAGCCGGACAAATAGGGCACATATCAGAGTAAAGCGCAATAAATATCCATAGCTAAAATAAATGCGGAAGCAATTAAAAGTAAAGAACCACCGATGATGGCCGACCATCATCGAAACATGGCTCATAACAGAAATCAACGTCAAATATAAAACTATGGTATCCAACTAAAATGGGCCCACAAATTCAAGTCTAACTCTCACCACAAATAAGAAAATCAGTAAGTTCTATACTGGGAAAAACTCCTCAGGAGGAACCTCAAGCTCTTCCTCGTGCACGTAGTCGATCGGCCTCACAAATAATAGCCACGCCAATACCGAACCAGCGTGACGATAGTCGAGTGAGCTAACCAACAAAGCTCGAGAAGAAAGACATCTACGGCATTTTACTTTAACTAACATGGTTTCAAAACAAATATCGAATATAGCTTGTCAAACATATAAGCGGATAATAAGCCCGAATTTAGGTGCGGAAATCATATGTAAGATTTATTTCTAAATGTGTGAGTTTTAAGAACAGCTGATGTTTGATGTCTTAGTTTCTCTAACTTCTATATGCAAAGTTCAAGAATTCATGACTTAATCCTCAACTTAAAATACCTCCGAGTAAACTATATCTCGAGAGCGGGGAATATAGCCGATGGGAACCCCTACCTACCATCGTCGTTCATGAACCCTTTTCAGATGCAACAAGCCCTGCGTAATGAGGAAACTTGTGCGAAGTTGTTCAGAATTTTTGAGGGTCGTTCAGTCAATCATAAAACAAATGCGGATACTAATATAATCGGATGGAAGTCTCTTATACATAGTTCGGGTTCTTGATTTGAGATCTTGAGCTTAAATGATTCAGTTTGAGATTCGTAGATTTAGATTTTAGTCATTCATATCAATTTCAATTTCAGATGTGATTTCAATGGCATATGAAGTTCAAAGATTTTAATTCAAAATATCCATGCTAATTAAAATAAAATATCAGAATATGAGATTCTCCTACCTAAACTCGGAGTAATGCGAAGTCAAGCAAGGTCCTATTGATGGCCTCTCGCCCTCAATCTACATCACAATATACGTTCATGCATTAAGATTAACTCTAATTACTAATAATATAGACCTATTTAAGTGTTTCCTCAAAAACAAGTCAAAACAGGCAAGTTGCGCCAATCCTAGAATTTGACGTAGCATTCTCATATATTTTTGACTATCAAGACGATTGATTCATGAGTTGGTCAAAACATGAACGTTGTAGATTTTTCTATTATCTTTCCAACGCAAAAAGAATCGTCTCAATCGGAGTTCGGGATAAAAGGTTATGACTAAACTACTAAGGCAATGTCGGAGTTCGGCAATACCTCGCTCGTGCGATTTGACGTAACATTCTCATATTTTTTTAACCATCAAGACGATTGATTCATGAGTTGGTCAAAACATGAAAGTTGTAGATTTTTCTATTAGCTTTCCAACACAAAAAGAATCTTCTTAATCGGAGTTCAGGATAAAAGGTTATGACCAAAATACCGAGGCTGTGTCTGTTGAAGAGTTTGGCCGAATTTCACGAAAATCTGGGAAAAACGATCCTATCGATTTTGGGCCTAATTTCTATGTTTTTAAGACCCGAAATTTATCAAAACTCAAGGAAAAATTAGGGTTTTCTTTTTAAGAAATAACTGAATAATTTAAGATGGATTTAGAGGCACCCATCTGTTGAAGCGTGATTCGAATCCTACGATGATTTGGGTTGATGGAGATCGGATTCGAGAGACGATATGCCCGAGTCTTTTCGCGAGAATTCCTTTCTTACGATAAATTGGTCGCAGCGATGAGAAACTTTGATGGTGTAAGATTCTCTGATAAGATCGAAAATCGATAGAGATCCGACGAGGAATTATGAAAGATGGCACTGTCAGAGCTTTTGCAGAGAAGAGGGAATAAGAAAGACAACTGAGAGAAGAAGTAAATATATATCTAATTCCCTGTATAGGTTAACTCTAATTAAGATTTTTCGTATAAGATTTAATAAAATAGTAGTTTTTACGCAGTAGAATTCATACGTGACTTGAAAAGCTTGAGAAGAGGTTTTCTCGGTAGCTTTGTATAGCCAAGGTAAATGGTGATTCTCTCGAATTTACAATTGTGCCCTTTAAGCTTCACTCTTCAAGCGGGCATAACTTTTTATTCTTATCGAAAATTGACAAATTATATATCGTTGGAATCGTATACAAGTACTCCACAATGAGTCTAATATTGATATGTATATAAAAAATTAGACTATTTCTAAAGTGGGTATATTCCGGTGTGGAGCGTTAGCACCACGCATTGTGTGGTACATCATCTAATACCATTAAATAAAATTCAAAAATCTGGGTTATTACATTCTCTCCCCCTTATAATATTTTCGTCCTCGAAAATATACGGATAGCTAAACCAAACTGCGGTAAGTCCTTATCCTAACACCAGTATAAAGTAAAATCGAAAGTCAAAGAACTTTGGTCGCGATGCGGTAGGCTTCACCAAGCACGCTTTCAAGGGTCGGGATCCGTAGTAACCTGGATGTATTGCGTGTGGCATCCCATACTGCCATAGAGGATTGCATCCGTACATGGATGCATACCTTCCCAAGTGTCACGTGCCTGGAAATATACTTCACCATGACACAAACCTAGCACACACACCTACCTCACCCTTTTGGTAATTATTTGAGCAGAAATTTCAGATGTCAGAATCGAACACTTATTCAAAAGCATGATCACGTGTCTGGTAACATGTTCTAACTGATGACACGGGTTCCAACAGACATACGGTTCTAACCGAGAATGAATAAATATGATATTTAAGATTTTATTGTGTGATCGTTATAGATATATATGTAAAGCATCGATGTTATGAACCAATTTAACATTAAAGAATTTGAAGAAATTCTCCTTTTTTTTTTTTAGAAGCAAATTCAAGAATTTAAAGGTACGTATGGTTTTCTTACATAACTATAGTTACAATATACCTTCACTCGAAAAGTTGTGGAAATTGCTCGCGAATCTCCGCTTCACGCTCCCATGTGGCTTCCTCGGAAGAATGGTTCCGCCACTTCACGAAATACTAAGGAATGTTCTTTGTCCGTAAGATTTGTTCTTTACGATCCAAGATTCAGTGCTCGGTTCCTCAACCAAGGATAGGTCTTCTTGGAGCTCAATGGGCTGGTAGTCCAATACGTGAGTCGGGTCCTTAACATATCTTCGTAACATGGACACATGAATCACGTTGTGCATTTCCGATAGCTGCGGTGGCAAGGCTACTCGATAGGCAACCTCGCCGACTCGGCCCAATACCTCGAAAGGTCCAACATAGCGCGGACTCAGCTTCCCACGCTTCCCAAAACGCATCACGCCTTTTGTAGGAGAGATTTTGACAAATCGTTATCTCCCACCTTAAACTCAACATGGTTTCTTTTCGGATCAGTAGTAGCTCTTCCGACGACTTTGAGCAATTCGTAGTCTCTCACGGATTAACCGAATCATCTTGGTTGTATTCTCCACGATCTCGGGACCTAAAATGAGTTTCTCACCCACTTCTTCCCAATTAAGCGAGACGCACCGTCGTCCATACAAAGCTTCAGAGGGTGCCATGCCGATGCTAGCCTCGTAATCTTATTGTAGGCTAACTCGATCGTAAATGTTGGTCCCATGACCTGAAAATCCAACATGCACGCATCGTAACATATCTTCTATAATCGATTCACCTCTCACCGCCCCCATTCCGAGGATGGAATGTCAGACTATAATCGAGCCTAGAGCCCATTCCTTCTTGAAATCGCTTGCCAAACCGAGATGTGTACATTGGGTCTCTATCGAGACGACATCTTGGCCAGATACCGTGCAGCCTAGCTATCTCCTTGATGTATAATTCTACGAGCTTGTTGGCGGTATACGACGTATTATAAGGAAGGAAGTGTGCGGACTTAGTCAATCGATCCACAATGACCCAGATGGCATTGTATTTTCTTAATGTTCGTGGCAATCCCAAAATAAAGTCCATAGAAATAGCCTCCCATTTCCACTCAGGTATCGGTAGTGGTTGTAACAGTCCTGCCGGATTTTGATGATCCACCTTTACTTGTTGACACACAAGACATCTCGAGACATACACAGCGACATCTTTCTTTAAACCTCTCCACCAGAAGCTTTTCTTTAAGTCTTGGTACATCTTGGTAATCGCTAGGTGAATAGCGTACATAGACTTATGAGCCTCTTCCAAAATAGTGTCCCGAAGCTCAGTACTAGTTGGTACGCATACCCGGTTTCTAAACAATAAAGTGCCATCATCTTTGATAGAAAAATCTATTTCGCTTCCCCCAATCACATCCCGTCTGATAGCCATAAGTTCATCATCCGTCATCTGAAGTCTGCGAATGTTCTCATAGAGGGTCGAACGAATCACCAGCGTAGCCATTAATGCACCTGAACCTTTTACGTCAAATCTCATGCTACTTAGAGCCATATCTTCCAAAAGATGCCATCATCGCACCCTTGTGGTGAGATGTGATAATCGAGCAGAACTTTCGACTTAACGATCCGCCACTCGTTTGCTTTCCGGGGTGGTACCGGATGGTAAATCATAATCTTTCAAGAACTCCATCCATCGACGCTGCCTCATATTCAACTCCTTTTGTGAGAAGAGATACTTGAGGCTCTTATGATCGGTAAATATATCGAAGGTCTCCCCATAAAGGTAATGCCTCCAGATCTTCAGAGCAAAAATCACTGCTGCCAACTCAAGATCATGCGTCGAGTAATTCTTCTCATGGTCTTTCAGCTGTCTAGACCCATAAGCAATGACTCTCTCATTCTGGTTAAGCACACAGCCTAAACCCCCATATGATGCATCACTGTATATTGCAAAGCCTCCCCTGCCTGATGGTATAGCAAGTACTGGCGCAGTAGTCAATCGTTTCTTGAGTTCCTGAAAACTTTGCTCACACTGCTCTGTCTAATCAAATTTAGTATTCTTCTTCGTAAGTTGTGTAAGAGGACCTGATATCTTGGAGAAGCCCTCCACAAACCTTCTGTAGTATCCTGCCAAACCGAGGAAACTACGAACCTCTGTAACGGTCTTTGGCTGTTCCCAATTCATCACTGACTCAATCTTGGCTGGGTCAACTGTAATACCGGTCTCAGAGATAACATGGCCTAGGAAACTGACCTGCTCAAGCCAAAACTCACACTTACTAAGTTTTGCATATAACTGATGGTCTCTAAGGGTTTGTAGAGCCACTCGCAGATGTTGCTCATGTTCTTCTCGCGTCTTTGAATAGATGAGGATGTCATCTACAAAAACTACTACAGACTTGTCCAAATGTGACTTGAATATCCGGTTCATCAAGTCCATAAATGACGCGGGTGCATTTGTCAACCCAAATGGCATGACCAAGAACTTGTAGTGCCCATATCGGGTCCTGAATGTTGTCTTCTGAATGTCTTCAGACTTAACTTTCAACTGATGGTAGCCTGACCTCAAGTCGATCTTCGAGAAGAACCTTGCTCCTTGTAACTGATCGAACAGATCATCAATTCTTGGAAGTGGATAACGGTTCTTAATTGTCAACTTATTTAGCTGGCGGTAATCGATGCAAAGCCGCATTGAACCGTCTTTCTTCTTTACAAATAGAACCGGTGCTCCCCAGGGTGACACACTCGGTCTAGTAAAGCCCTTATCTAGCAGTTCCTGAAGCTGCTCGTTCAACTCTTTCAATTCTGTAGGCGCCATTCGATACGGAGTTTTTGATACTGGTTCAGTACCCGGCACTAACTCAATCACAAACTCAATCTCCCTGTCAGGTGGTAATCCAGGTAGATCTTCAGGAAAAACATCTGAATACTCGCAAGCAATCGTAATATCTGTAATATTTTTCTTCTCCTCCTTATGATCTTGCAAGTAAGCCAGATAACCATAACACCCGTTCCTCATCATACGGTCTGCTCGAATGGCAGAGATAAACGGTATCACACAAGATTTGACTCCGCAAAATCAAAAAGATTTTCTCTTCGGCGGGCGGAATGTTACAATCTTTCGAAAACAATCCACGCTCGCATGGTAAGTAGATAACCAATCCATCCCTAATATCACGTCGAACCCTTCCATGCTCAAAATGATCAAATCAGCCACTGTCTCGTGGTCTTCGATCATCACAATCACTGATTGACACATGGTATCGGTGCTCACTGAGTTGCCCGTAGGATTGTGAACACCACAACATCAGTCAACATTGATTGTAAAGACAATTACAAACAAAGATTAGTGATTACGGACCTAACGACATGACTCGATGCGAATCACGGGTCACTTGCGTTAGTTCTCATGGGTCCTTAGAGAATCTAAAACCATGGCTCGATTAATCGACGACCCGACTTTTCCAATCCCTCGTATAGGAAAGGCGGTTCGCCAACCTATCGAATAAACGATGTGGACAAATAGGGCACATATCGAGTAAAGCGCAAATATCCATAGCTAAAATAAATGCTAAGCAATTAAAAGTAAGAACCACCGATGATGGCCGACCATCATCGAAACATGGCTCATAACAAATCAACGCCAAATATAAAACTATGGTATCCAACTAAAATGGGCCCACAAATTCAAGTCTAACTCTCACCACAAATAAGAAAATCAAGAAGTTCTATATCGAAAACTCCTCAGAGGAACCTCAAGCTCTTCCTCGAGCACGTAGTCGATCGATCTCACACGAATAGCCACGTCAGTACCTGAACCTGTGACGTATAGTCGGAGTGAGCTAACCAACAAAGCTCAGTAGAAGAAAGACATCTACGGCATTTTACTTTAACTAATATGGTTTCAAAACAAATATCGAATATAGCTTGTCAAACATATAAGCGATAATAAATCAATTTAGGTGCGGAAATCATATATAAGATTTATTTCTAAATGTGTGAAAACAGTTTCAAGAACAGATGCAGTGTTTTAGTGTTTTAGTTTCTCTAACTTCTATATGCAAAGTTCAGTAATTCATGACTTAATCCTCAACTTAAAATACCTCCCGAGTAAACTATATCTCGAGAGCAGGAATATAGCCGATGGGAACCCCTACCTACCATCGCTGCTCATGAACCCTTTTTCGGATGCAACAAGCCCTGCGTAATGAGGGAAACTTGTGCGTAAAGTTGTTCAGAATTTTTGAGGGTCGCTCAGTCAATCATAAAACAAATGCGTATACTAATATAATCGGATGGAAGTCTCTTATACATAGTTCGTGTTCTTGATTTCGAGATCTTGAGCTTAAAAGCAGATTCGGTTTCGTGATTGTAGATTTAGATTTTAGTCATTCATATCAATTTCAATTTACAGATGTGATTTCAATGGCATATGCAAGTTCAAAGATTTTAATTCAAAATATCCATGCGAATTAAAATAAAATACTGTAAATATGAGATTCTCCTACCTAAAACTCGGAGTTATGCGAAGTCAAGCAAGGTCCTATTGATGGCCTCTCGCCCTCAATCTACATCACAATATACGTTCATGCATTAAGATTAACTCTAATTACTAATAATATAGACCTATTTAAGTGTTTCCTCAAAAACAAGTCAAAACAGGCAAGTTGCGCCAATCCTAGAATTTGACGTAGCATTCTCATATATTTTTGACTATCAAGACGATTGATTCATGAGTTGGTCAAAACATGAACGTTGTAGATTTTTCTATTATCTTTCCAACGCAAAAAGAATCGTCTCAATCGGAGTTCGGGATAAAAGGTTATGACTAAACTACTAAGGCAATGTCGGAGTTCGGCAAAAACTCGCTCGAGCGATAATAACAGCTCGCTCGAGCGATATGACGAAACATTCTCATATTTTTGTAACCATCAAGACGATTGATTCATGAGTTGGTCAAAACATGAAAGTTGTAGATTTTTCTATTAGCTTTCCAACACAAAAAGAATCTTCTTAATCGGAGTTCAGGATAAAAGGTTATGACCAAAATACCGAGGCTGTGTCTGTTGAAGAGTTTGGCCGAATTTCACGAAAATCGAAAAACGATCCTATCGATTTTGGGCCTAATTTCTATGTTTTTAAGACCCGAAATTTATCAAAACTCAAGGAAAAATTAGGGTTTTTTTTAAGAAATAATCAATAATTTAAGATGGATTTAGAGGCACCCATCCGTTGAGCGTGATTCAATCCTACGATGATTTGGGTTGATGGAGATCGGATTCGAGAGACGATATGCCCGAGTCTTTTCGCGAGAATTCCTTTCTTACGATAAATTGGTCGCAACGATGAGAAACTTTGATGGTGTAAGATTCTCTGATAAGATCGAAAATCGATAGAGATCCGACGAGGAATTATGAAAGATGGCAATCGTCAGCTTTTGCAAGAGGAATAAGAAAAGACAACCTATAGGAAGTAAATATATATCTAATTCTCAGATAGGTTAACTCTAATTAAGATTTTTCGTATAAGATTTAATAAAATAGTAGTTTTTACACGCAAGTAGAATTCATACGTGACTTGAAAAGCTTGAGAAGAGGTTTTGCTCCAGCGCTTTGTGTAAGCACCAAGGTAAATGGTGATTCTCTCCCGAATTTACAATTGTGCCCTTTAACCCGCTTCACTCTTCAAACGGGCATAACTTTTTATATTCTTATCGAAAATCGACAAATTATATATCGTTGGAATCGTATCGACAAGTACTCCGCAATGAGTCTAATATTGATATGTATATAAAAAATTAGACTATTTCTAAAGTGGGTATATTCCGGTGTGGAGCGTTAGCACCACGCATTGTGTGGTACATCATCTAATACCATTAAATAAAATTCAAAAATCTGGGTTATTACATTTACAGGCCTGGAGATGTGTTGAGCATGAAATAACCCAAAAGTTCAGAATATAACGTCAAATTCGTGCTACTTTGGATCATGTAGAACTTATCCCGACTTGGAGCTCAATTTTATCCTTCAAGACATCAGATTCAGAAAATTGTTAAAATGCAAAAGTTGTAGAGCTCGTCGTCAGATTTCCAACGCTACAAGAATCGCCTCAATCCGACTTTGGAATAGAAATTTATGGCCGAAATACCAAGGCAGTGTCTGAATGCAAAGTGTAGCGGGAGTTCACGAAAATCTGGGAGGTCGATTGATCGACCCTTTTTGGTCGATCGATCGACCTAATCCAGAAGATTTGGAATTTCAAAACAGAATCTGATATGGTCGATCGATCGACCAAATTTGAATTTGAGTTCGGAATTTTGTTTGGCCGCGAGAATCTTGGTACTCTTTTCACGGAATAAAATCTTGGAGGAAAAAGCGGCTTCTGTTTTGGCAATTAAGGAAAAAGATATTCTTGGAGATATATTCATTCGAGGAGTCCTTCGGAGGAGGATTCTTATTACTTTTCTGCATTCTTCTTTTTGGGGGGACTTCTGTTTTAGAGAGTTTTCATTTTTTTTCTGTATTATTTTATTTTTTAAACGCATTTCAAAGTGTAAGGGCATTGAGTCCCATTTTCTTGAAATAACTTTTTAATATTCATTTTGAGAAAGAAGATAAGTCTTAGTCTTGCGTTTATCCACTTTTAAGAAGGAGGTGTACGTACTTTGGATTAAAGTTTTCGTAAATTTTTGTGGATAATTCTTTACGATATTTTAATGGCATTTTTAACTTCTGTATTTATTTTATTACTTATTTCAGTTATGTGTGGCTAGTTTTATTAAGGATGGGGATCTAATGAACCTCATCCGAGGTATACATTTATATTAATATAAATCTGTGATTGAGATGTCAGATGTTGTTAAAGACCCTAATATTCATTGAAAATGGTAAAATCATCATTTCAGTCTGAGATCTAGGAGCTAATCATGTTCTATGATTTCAGATCTGCAATAATGATTTTATCCTAATTATTACCCATCTCGGGGTGAAGTTTTACTGCCATCTGAGGTGTGAGTATTAATCATACACTCATGGGGTGTTAATCATATATCTCCTTGATCTCAGATTGATAGTATGACTTTATCCCAGTGGTGAGTTCCAATCACGATCTGAGGTGTGGGTGTTAATCATACACCCATGGGGTGTTAATCATACTTCTCCTTGATCTTAGATCGTACTTTAGAAATTACCCTAGAGATTGGGTTCTAAATATTGTCCGAGGTGTGAGTGTTAATCATACACTCATGGGATGTTAATCATACATCTCCGTGATCTCAGATCTATATTTTAGAACTCACATGTGTATAGGACAGTTCTTCTTTTGAGATATCTGTTAAAGATCTCACATCTCAATCCACAGATTAATATTTTGTAAATGATAAACCTACGATGGGAAGATTTAGCATCCCAATCCTTATCTTTCATTAATTGTTTAAATCTCTTAGATATTGTTAGTATTTATCTGTTTTATCAAAAGTTATCAGAATTCTAGGTTGTTAGTTACTGTAAAAGATTTGTGAATATTCTTTTAGTTAATTGATATTTCTGTTTTTACATTTTCTAACCAATCCTCGTGGGAATGATCTCGTACTTTGCACCCACTGACTACATCACGATTCGTGCACTTGCGAGTACAAATTTTAGGACACATCAGTAAGAACCAACTCACTCGCCAAGCATCCCCAAATGATCACTCGGTTCTCCATAAATCCCATAGGAAAGAACCAACCCTTATGATCCATAAATGTCATATTTCAGTTCTTAGAATTAGGGGTCCAATGTTAAATTTATACATGTTCAGATTAAAAAATATAGGGAATAGATTCCAATTCAACTTTAATATGTTCACATATTTAACTTTAAGTTGAATTTTTTTCATCAAAATAATCTAAAATTTAACATGAAAAGATGGTATAAAATTTCAAGCACATAACTTTAAGTGAAATAGACATGTCAATCAAAACCTTAATTGAACATTTCATGAATGATAAAACTTTTAAAAGTACGCATAAGACATGTATCTTGAGCAATTAAATACAAATAAATCATAAATTTAAAATTAATTGTAACTTTAATTAAAGGCACTCAAATATAAAATAATTATCCGATTAAAAACTGTAAAAAAAGGCATCATGTCATATAAAGTTACAACAAAAAGCTCCTATGTAAAAATAAATCTTAAAAACAGATCCGAAACATCCGAGAAAGTCAAAATTCATATATACTGTCTAAAATTTGGACCTATACATAGCCCAGAAATGACCCAAAAAGAATAAGGAATAAGTGGGCAAAATAATAGGCCTTAATCGAACGAGCCGAATCTGGGTCATGTACCATGGGCCGGGAATGGACCAGATCGTGGGCCAAGAATGGAATGGGCTGGACCATGGGCCGATGATTAATTGGGCCGGACTATGGACCGGATCAGGTCATGACCCGAGCCCGATTATCAACCGGTTGGGTCATAGATCAGGTCGAGTCATAAACCGGGTTGGGCCATGAGCTTTTATAGGTCCATGGGCCGGGTCGGGTCGGATGACCTATCGAGCCGGGTTGGGTTGACTTTGTGCCAAATGGTCAAGTCATATAGAGTAGGGGAAGCACCAACTTTGGTGCTCCCACTACACATATAGCATATTCTTTTACTTTATTAAAGCAAAATTTCTTTTTTTATACCAAGAGAATCCTTCTATGAAAAAAGGAAAATTAACTTTCCTTTTTGTGGGCGTCTCCTTCAAAAACCAAAGGAAATCAATGAGGTCTGTCTCTTCTAAAATAGAAATCAAAAGAAATCAGAGACCCTTAGGGCCTCTTTATTTGCAGCAACCAAACGAACTTTCACTACCCGAACATAACCGATCAAGCCATTGACAGCCGGTGACTCTGGCAGCGGCTGACGACTCCCAGTTGTCGGTAAAACCATATACCAATCTTAAAAAATTATTAACTTTAAATTTATATAAATTTTAAACTTAATAAAAATAGATTCAAATGTCAATGACCAATTTATACCAGCGAATTAAAGTCAAACAAAAAATAATCTATGATTTATCAAAACCTTTAACGATGAGAATCGGTACGGTAAAGTCGATTACGGGTTTGGCTCTGATACCACTTGTAGGAAATCATTATGATGATCCCGCAATCAAAAGCGGAATTAAATTAAATTTTAGCATACCTTACACCGTAGAGTTTTTCACGCGAGAATTTAGCCTCTAGCGATCCGAGTAATAATCCGGTGATGATTTGATGAAGAGTCTTCTCTTTCTTTGCACACCGTAGAGAATATGGGTTTCCCTTGAATTCTTTTAATTAAATTGATACGTGTATTGTGTGTAGAAAGAGGAACTTTATATCCCTTTAGATATGTTAGAAACTTGCCCATCAAGGAATCTAACGGTTAGGATTACCACACTTAAGTTATGGTAAAAACACAACCCTTGATTTAATTAGAAACTTCTAGTTTAATCATAACTAGTGTTTCACCATCTCTCTAAGTTAACAACTTGGACTGTTTGACTTTGACCATGACGTGTGGCTTAAGGGCTACATAAATCCGTGAAATCCAACATGGGGTAACCCTCTTGATTCCAATATAAATCTGGATTCCAATTTCTAAAACACTGCTTTCACAATTTTTTGAAGTTCCAAAATCTATGAAAGCACTGTTTTTCTTAGAATGTTTGAGGTCGGGTCTTTTTTGTTAAAAAGTTTGCTTTTGAGGCATGTTTCTCTAATTATCCCTAAGAGGTAACTTGTCTGAGAACTGATAAGAGGTACTACTACTAGGTGCTCTTTTCAGTACCTCTACAAAGGAAATATAACTGTAATATCATGCAAGGCCCTAGGGGTACAGATTTGGTTAACCGAACGGAGGGAATTTTTGTGTTTAGATTTGACCAACTGGGCACTGTTACTGTCACACCCGTTTTTGTTATTGCCATATCACTTAAACAAAAGGAATACCGTTGACTGTTTTGAATTAGAGGATGGTGGTTATTTTTTGTCCCAATCTTTCACACAATAGATCTTTAGATCATGGGCCTACCATCAGACTGCCACATGTTGATTCTACTGAGGCACACATCTCAAAAAGTGGACAATTGCTATATGTCATAAAAATTATTCATGTTCACTTTTCGAGATGTGTGCCACATGAAATCAATATGTGATCATTTTATGGTAGTCTTATGATCTCAAAATCTATTGGGAGCAAAAACAATTTAAAATCATTTGATTCAAGGCAGTCAAGTTATTGTAACAAAAAAGGGGTCAGTTCGGATAAATTTGCGAATTGGTTAAGAAAATAGTCCATAAATTTTGATTTTTTTGCTGTTAAATAAGTACATTCAACGTTAAGAGGCTATTCACTATTCTGTTTATTTGGAAATGAGTATACGATTGAGTACATGCCGTAGTATTTTTCATAAAGTTATGCCACTTAATTACTTAATTATAAGAACTCAATGAATAGATTTGGTAGGTTAAATATTGCATCTCAAAATATTTTCGATGTGTCAGATCTTATTATCACATTCTATGCCCAATTTAATGTGGATCGCTTCATTGTTTGTATTTGGAGTCAGCAGAGAGTGGGTCTCCCTTCTATGTTAAGATCGACGGTATTGATCATCTCATGATCCACATAAAACCCTGTCGTGCATTACTTTTATGAAAACATTCCTTAAACAAATCTTTTGAAAGTGTTTTCATTAAAGGATCACTACAAAAAATAAGATTATTAGCAATAAAAAAACTATCGCTATTAACAAAAAAATTATTAAAGGCTATTAAGACTATTAGTGATAATTTTTTATTAATAGCGGCAGTTTTTGACTGTTGCTAATAGTCTTATTTTTTTTTGTAGTGGATGATGGACTTTGGTTGTAGTCTGTGGCAATTTTGTTCCGCAGTCGACCTCAAATATTACGAGGTCGACTGCCTTAGCCAGTTGACTGTGAATATCTCAAGGTTGACTACCTTAGCTAGTCAACTGCGAATATCTCGAGGTTGACTGCCTTAGCCAGTTGACTGCAAAGATTTTGAGGTTGACCTCAGCTACCGGTCGTCCATGAAGCGCTTTTACTCAACCATGAAGCCAATGTGGAATTGGGTTTCTTATTCTCTTCCTTGTATAGTTTAGTATCTTTTCTAGTTCTTTCTCCTATCTTTTAGAGTAGCATTTTGTACTGATATCATATCTCGGTACTTTTCCACTTAAATCAGTTTCCCAAGCGCTTAGAATTGACCCCTCTATGACAACCCATATTTTCACACCCGGAAACCCATGCCAGGATCATACTTTGAATGATTCTCAGAACAAAGTCTGCTCGTCTAGCAGAAATCAGAGAAGACACCATCGTAAGAGGCAGCTCGAATCATCATATAAGACTCTAAAAAGAAATAAATAAGATAAAAATTTTATATATATATAATAAAAGAATATACATCCTCAAAGAGAAACTAAGAAGAGCCATTAGTGATGGACGCCCATCACTCAAAATCAATAATTCCCAATGATGGTTTCTATAAGATGTATATAAAAAAGAAAAAAAAAGTAACTACAAAGTTTAATGCAAAGAGGGTAGCCACCATGCACACATATAATCCAAAGTATGCCAGAACACAAATCCCAAGCAAAAACACTAAATACCCATGCTACAGATTGTACTCGTCAACAGGGGTATCAGTATCCTCCTCCTCCTGATCAGCCTCTACCTCTACCTCAGGCAGATAGTCAGGGTCACTCTTTGTATCAGGAGCACTATCCTCCGAACCTATGACATAAAGTCAAGGGTGAGCTATCCATCTAAGCTCAGGAGAAGAAACTCAATTAAATTTGCATCTAAAAATAAAACATGATTGCATAATATAACTCAGACAGATAAGCAAGGCAGAGTACAGACAGAACTGAACATATGCAAACAAATAATCAAATATGCAGAATAATCAGAATGCAGAACTTTTAATGAACAGAGCAGATGCAGAAGTTGTAAGAGCAGACATAAATCTCAGTGTTTCCAAGATGCTATACATACAGTATTTAAATGACTTAAAATAGTATACTTGAGTAACTCCTGTGAATATAGCACGTAGTAGCCAGATGTGTGCAGATGGGTAACCTCGACCATCGTTGTTCAATAAATAATTTTAGGAATGCAACAATGTCTCATCTAAGGAGTGCAATTGTACTGAGAAATTTCTAAAGCAGATGTACAGATGTGCTAGTCACGGATATACCGCTGAGTCGGTGGGATTCGTCAGCTAGATAAACTTAAAATCGCATGCATACATATCATAATAATAGAAATCAGATGACAGATATCAGATAACAGGGATTAGAGGTGATGAGACTTTCATTCATATGCTAGACATAATTTGGAGAACAAAATCAGAAATATGCGTTAGAACAAAGAAGCTATGAACCCATGAAATAAAAAATAAATGTAAGTTCGGTTGAATTTTTCCTACCTCAGATCAGGCCTTTCTAAGCAAATCCAAAGCTTTTTAAAGCATTATGGTCTCTTCCTAGACCATAAACATAGTATACTGAGTGTCAGAGATGTCAGGACATTAACTGGTACAACGTCCAGTAGTGTTTTTGCGATAAAATCAAAACAGCAGAAATATGGGCATTTGATCGATCAATTTCTCAATTTGATCGATCAATTTCCACATTGATCGATCATTCTCACACTTGATCTATCAACCCATCACATTGATCTATCAATTCCCACATTGATCTATCAACCCATCACATTGATCTATCAACCCATCACATTGATTGATCAATTTCTTCATTGATCGATCAATTCCCACATTGATCGATCAATCTCACCCTTGATTGATCAATTTTCAAATGATCTATCAATCATTCATATTGATCGATCAATCTTCAAATTTGATAGATCAAATCCCAAATTTGATCGATTAATCCTATCGGGCATGAACTTTCAGAAAATACACTTTCAGTTTCTATAAAAGCATATATAATTTGATCGATCAATCTTGAATTGATCGATCAATACCAAATTTGATCGATCAAATACCTAATTTGATCGATCAAATATGATAGTTTTTGTCATTAATGCCGATCATTAATCTTGGCCTATTTTCATCCAAATCTTCGATGATCTTCATCGAATCACACACACATACACACTAAACTAAAACAAGAATTTATTCTACAATATAAATCATTAAAATCAAAGAAAGAAAAACTAACCTTTCTTCGATTGATTTCGTGACTTTAAGAATCGTTGTCCAAAAAGGGTTTCGAAATGAAAACTGCGATTCTCACGGTAATTGATTTCAACGAAGCTCAAGATGTCTTCGCTTACTCTCATGCGTCGATCCTAAACTCTTCGAAGTGTTAAAGACGAGTCCAATGATCGGTTCTCACTCGTTTAAAAATCCAACGGTTTCAAGTAGAAGAGGTTTCTAATGGTCGGGGTTCACAACGACGGAGCTTAAACCATGATCGATGTGAAACACGAGGAGTTTAGAGTTTGCGACAATCACGATCTTGCGGTCAGAATCTCACGAGAAGAGGGTTCAAGGGTGACGAGTTTTCACAAGGTGCACGGCTCTCTCTCTCTCTCTAACTTTTAAATTTCAAAAAGGCTAAACTTAGCCATCAAGTAACCCTTCTCTCTTTCTTATAACAAAAATCTAATACAAATATCTTTGATATTTGTAACCAAATTCTATCCACTTATCTCTTGAGCTTGGCTTTGGTGTTAAGCGGCACACGGTGAGTTGGTGTACGGCTCATTCATTAAAGGCCCAAACAACATTTAAACTTTATTCCGTTCCACACATAGTTATCTTAATATTATTTAATAATTTATTTTTATATAAAAATTTATGATGACATCAGTCATCGTGCCGAACACGCACACGGGTTCAGTCTAGTTCGGATTCGAATTTTTCGGGTCATTAGACCCTCTTCTCTTTTTAAACTATAAATTGATTCCAAATTTGTCTTTTCAAAAGGATTTTTCCCCTTCACCATTTACTTTAATTACCAAGGATTTGGGTGTTCTTTGTGGCTATGGGTAATGATCCTCTGATGTGACTCAAGTTCCGAGACCATACATTGGTGCGGTTGACGTTGACGTTGACAGCTCGAGTTATATGCTCATTTCCATAAATTCATCAGTCATAAAAGCAATTAAATTCTTCGTTACTTTTCCAACAGAGAAGATGTAACTGTTGAGAGCTATCTATTGAAGTGGCTTAAAAAAGTGAACAGAGGAACCCTCTTTTACAAGAGGAAGAAAGACGACAACGTTTAGCACTTTTTTCTAAAGTCCAAAAAACTCGGTGAATGGCGACTAACTGCTGATTTGGTGAGCTCACCAAATTAGCAGCACTTGTGACCAAAGCATGAGATTGGAGGCATATTTGGCTTCAAGAGGAATCCAATGGAGACAAATAATGTTACCCATTAAGCTCAACTTCCTTTAAGTCAACCATCTGGATTTATGGAGTCAACTAAATCCGAGAATCAGTGTCACATAAACATCTGTGAGTTGATTATTCAAATAAAAAGACCGCTAGGGGATCTACTCATACATATCAAGCTAATATGTCCCTGGCCTAATCAAATGTTTAGTCACCGTAACAATAGCCTTGTTTTGATCATAATCATAATCATAGCCTTATCTCATCTATTGGGGGAATCTTGTTTTCTAATACCATTACGTATTTTGTTGTTATTTCCTTTCTCCCACTGACCTTCTCGCTAAGCATGATCCTGATGTATGGACACTAGCGCGGGCATAAATCTGTAATGGTCACCTCATTTATGGAGTATAAACAGACCTCATTTCTAGAGTAAGGTGTCAAATTGCCCGTATATATGTCCATCTCACTAGCTTGAGAACTACAGGATTCGGTCAACCGATCAGACGTCATTCTTCTTGACACAAAATCTCCAGGTGACAAGGGAGCTGGGAGTGAGATAGAGGAGCTATGGAGCATCAGAACAATTGTGGACATAGTTGGTCTAGCAGCTACATCTTCTTGGATACATAATAAAGCAATGTGGATGCATCTCATAGCTTCACTTTGTGAACAAAATTCCTTCATTGTCGGATCAATCAAATCTAAGACCGTTCCCGTTCCTTCACTCCATTTCCTCCATGCCTGTGACAATTATCTATACGTAAATTTGAAGTTGGCATCATTTTTTAATATTCCAAAAAAAAATTAAAATTCAATATAGATCATTTGTACTTACATAGGTTGTAAGGTTCACGCGTTGATGTGATTGATGGAAACTGCTGTTTTTCTGACCAGTAAGAATCTCTAGAAGTAAAACGCCAAAGCTAAACACATCCGATTTAACTGAATATTGACCATCTAGAAGGTACTCTGGTGCCATGTATCCACTGTTCGGGTTTACCAATAAGAAATAACTTTAATGTGCATAATAAGGATGTCTCTAACATTTTATTTTTCATTTAAAAAAAATAAAATTATAACAGGCTATACGCTGCAGAGTAAGTCCCCGGGAACGTGAAACACCCGTGGATTGCACGTACCAGTCAGTAGGGATAAATCCCTTATCTGTTAGAACTAAAAACAGATTGGCGATTTTAAAATATTTTATGACCTTTTGACTTTGGCGCGCAGAGGTGACAACTATGAAAATGAAATGACAAGTTTCGAAAACTTACTATGTCCCAACAATTCTATCTGTTAATTCGTCAGATTGGTAAGCTTCAAAAAGCGTTGCTAATCCAAAGTCTGAAATTTTGGGGTTCTTTTCCTCATCTAACAAAATGTTGCTTGGTTTAAGATCCCGATGTATAATCCGAAGGCGAGAATCCTCATGAAGGTAAAGAATCCCTCGAGCAATCCCTCCAATGATTTTATAACGACTTTCCCAATCCAATGTAGCCTGCTTGACCGGATCTATCAAAAGTGCATCCACGTAAATCGAGTTAGAAAGAAATGATTGGGTTGTGAATAGTTGATCAAACAAAAAATGTAAATGATTCACGGATCTCTATATTGTAAAATTACTCCAAAAAGTGTATTTGTAGAAAATGGCACAAACAAAATGGATGGTGAAATGTGCGTGGCTTTGAGAGAGAGAGAGAGAGATTTCATGGATTGTCGTATATTGTGATTTATTTTTATAGACTTTGTTGAAGATTAGTCCCACATCAGGTATTCGCAGCCTTGTCTATCCTCATATAAGGCCCCTCTCCACTCATTGCCAATTGGTTTTGAGATGGATACCCACGCTTTCAACAATGCACATGTGACATTTGTTTTTTTTTCAAAATTTCGTGTTTCCTCCAAAATGCTTCATAGTTAAGAGAAAAAGGATGTAGAAGTTTCAATACTTGTAAGAAACCAAAAAAGTCTTTTTTGAAAACCAATGGTTTTACTGAAAAAAAATGATAATAAACATCATATAAATTTGTTTTTCAAAATTTCTATGAGAGAGTTTTTATAAACAACCCATCAAAATACAGACAATCTAGCAAATGTACAAATCACTATTAGCAACTGTATAAATCACAAGTGAAGAAAATGGAACTTGGGATTGAACCTTCTGTGACCTAGAGGGTGCAATATTGTCAACCTTCCATTGGGCTATAGGCTTATTCCCTTTTCTTTTAAAAAGTGGTGATTTGGATGTGCCTACATCTTAAGGCATTTTTGGGCTAATGGACTACCAGCTCGTTATCCTTCCACTGTTAACAATGGAGGTTGTTGCTGGTCTCTGAAACCAGCCTCACACAGTTTCTCCACTCTTAGGAGCCAAGAGACCCTCATCTTTTTTTGAGTGAAATGATTCAGCTGCCCAACTTGGAATGGGTGAGTGTAAGTTTGTTTGTCACAATCATGACTCAAAAACAGTATTGCTCCGTAAGAAAAGGGTTTTGCCAAGTAAGTAAGTAAGTAAGTAAGAAAAAGTTTTCTCGTTTTGGACCCACGGTCGTCCGTAGTGAACTTACGGACGTCCGTGACCACGGACGACCGTGAGTGATTCACGGACGTCCGTGCCCTAAAAACTTATATATTTCGGACAGTTCGGGCAGTTTCAAAACTGATCAAAATATTTCGAGTTTAAATTTTTTCTGGTCCATTTTCAGTCATGGAGATTACCTACCATTCTTGTTTATATTCTTAGATCTCTTTGATGGTAAAGTGTTTATGTAAGGCTATTGTATAAGGCTTGTTTGAAACAAGTGAACCTTCGCAAGAAACGTAGGTTGATGGTAATGGTTACTATGGATAGTATGATGGAGAAAGGCTATTGTGTTTGGTGATTGGAGTGCTAGGGTATATCATTCCAAATAAGCACTGTAAAGTTTTCTTTTATTATTCATAGTGAATTTTCTTTTGGATCTGAGATAGATCCCGTGGTTTTTGCCTGTGATGGGTTTTCCACGTTAAAAATGTCTTATGCTTTTATTTTGATTGTGTGATGGTTGTGAGTAGACTTTAATTGATAAATATAATAGATAATATTTATAAATCGTAATTTTCCAAATTTCAATTGGTATCAAAGCCTGGTCACTTGGTAAATTTTAACAAATTAAGTGTTATGTCTAATTTGGGATATCACGATCTTCCGAGAGAAGGTGCGTCTACTGCTAGACCTCCTCTGTTTGATGGCTCTAACTATCCTTACTGGAAGGCAAGGATGAGAGCATTTTTAAGTTCACTTGATCCTCACATTTGGTATTCTATTGAGGACGGATGGTCGCCACCAACTACGACCTCTGTTGTCGATAATATACCACATACTACTATTAAACCAAGATCTTTATGGACTGATCAGGAATATGATAATCTTGGTTATAATTCCAAGGCCCTAAATGCCTTATTTGGAGCGATTCGCTTACGAGTTTAAATCGAATAAGTACTAGCATCATAGCCAAAGATGCATGGAAAATTCTTGAAACCACGATGAAGGAACTCCTCAAGTAAAGATTTCCAAACTTCAAATGCTCACTTCTCAATTTGAAAATCTTCGCATGGATGACGATGAAAAGTTTTGATTTCTATATTCGCTAAACGATATTATAAACGGCTCATTCAATTTAGGAGAACTTTCTAATACTAAAATTTTGCTAAAAATTCTAAGGTCTCTACCTAAAAGATTCAGATCAAAAGTTAATGCTATTGTTGAATCTAAAGATGTTGACAATCTAAATTTAGATGAACTCGTTGGGTCATTACAAACTTATGAATATGAAATTCAAGATAATCATGTCACCAAAAGTGTTGCATTTAAATCATCTAAGGTTGAATCGACTCTAGCAAAGGATTACGATAATTGAGATGAACTTGCTTTATTTGTTAAAAATTTAAAAATTTTATAAAAATAAGAAACAACCTTTTAAAAATTTGAAAGTAATGAAACTTTTAAATCATTTGAGAAGAAACCTAAAAGGACTCTCGACATTACTCAATGTTTTAAGTGTCATGGTTATGGACATTACGCTAATAAATGTCCTAGTAAGAAAATTGATAAAGGAAAATCCAAAGCCTTGAGCTTCACATGAGATTGAAATATCATCGAGACATCTTGATGAATCTGAATCTAGTTCTTATGGTTTTAGAGCTTTTATTGCATCTATTGTAGAAACTAATACTTCTCATATTGAAACTGATTCTATTGCTTCAATCTCATCTTCTAATCAAATTGACGGTGATGTATTGGATATAACAAATGCCTATAGTGAACTTTATCAAGAATCAATACATCTAACTAAAGAAAAAATCAAATTAATCAAAGAAGTGACTGAGTTAAAAAATATTATAATAAATCTCCAAGAGAATATAAATTCTTTCACTCCAAAATTTATAGAACAAGAAAATAAAGTAAATTCCCTTATTGAAATAAATGCAAACCTAAAAAGGGAACTTGATTTTACTTCTGAAAAATATTCAAACATTTACAAGACTAATGAGAAAATGTAGAAATTACTCAGTTCTGGTCAAAGAACAACAGACAAATCTGGTATTGGATATCATCATGTAGTAAATAAAAATCTAAAACCTGATGTAAATCATGTTCCAAAATTTGTTAAAGAAATCAAATCTTCAAATACTAGACAAAAGGAAAATAATTTCAGATCTTCAAATACTAGATTTCTTAATAAGAGAGTCCCAATCTGCTACACTTGTGGATGGAAAGGGCATACTTATGTGTATTGTCCATTTTACTTTGATTACTCTAAATTCTATGTTCCTAATTTCCAAACTTTTAAGAAAAATAAAGTCATTTCATTGAGTAGTACACATAAATATAAAAACAAGCATGTGATTCAAAACAAATCAAATCTTAAATACAAACATGTTTGGATTCGCAAATCTGATTTGACTGCTCAAGTGGCTCATATTTCACTAAAAGCAAGTGAATCATCTAAGTGGTTCCTTGATAGTGGATGCTCTAGACACATGACTGGTGAGAAATCATTATTCTCTCATCTTAGCCCTTGCTCAGAAGGAAATGTGACTTTCGGTAATGGAAGTTCTTGTAAAATTACTGGAAGAGGAACAATTAATGCACCTGGATGTCCTAACCTAAAAGAAGTCCTTTATGTTGAAGGACTTAAGGCTAATCTCATTAGTATTAGTCATTTATGTGATGATGGAATGAATATTAATTTTTCAAAAAATTTGTGCACTGTTGTTGATTCTAAAGACAAAATTGTTCTTCAAGGAATTAGATCTACCGATAACTGTTACACTTTTTGCGATCCTAATCAAAATAATTGTCTTATCTCTAAAACTAATGAGATCAACATCTGGCATCAGAGGCTTGGCCACATGAACAAACATGATCTTTACAAGTTAGCCTCTGATCAACTTGTTAGAGGTTTACCTAAATTAAGTAAACCAGATGGATCTATTTGTAGTGCTTGTCAAATGGGTAAACAGACTCGCGTTCCGCACAAAAAAGTTAATATTCCTACTTCTTCTAGGATCCTTGAATTAATACATTTTGATCTAGTAGGTCCCATGAGAACAAGCAGTTTAGGAGGTAAGAAATATGTCCTTGTTATTGTTGATGATTTTTCTAGATATACATGGGTTGCATTTCTTAGAGAAAAATCTCAAGCTTTTGATGAATTTATCATCATTTCTAAGAGAACTCAAATTGAAAAAAATCTTGCTATAGTTCGAATTCGAAGTGATCATGGTAAAGAATTTGAAAATTCGACTTTTGCAAAATATTGTGCTTCAAATGGAATAAAGCATGAATTTTACGCTCCTCACACACCTCAACAAAATGGTGTTGTTGAAAGAAAAATAGGGTTCTTCAAGAGATGGCTAGGGTTATGTTAAATGCAAATAATGTGGCTAAAAAACTGTAATGAGGTCATATCATGCTTGTTATATTTCTAATCGAGTATACCTTAGACCAAACACTACTAAAACACCATATGAAATATGGAATGCTAAAAACCTCAAGTTAGTTATTTTGATTTTCGGTAGTGCTTGTCACATTTTACGAGATCGTGAATATCTTAGTAAATTTGATGCTAAAACCGACTATGGTATTTTTCTTGGTTACTCATTAAGCAATGAGAGCTTATAGGGTTTTTAATTTAAGAACTCTTACTGTCATTGAATCAGTTAATGTAGTTGTAGAAGATCAAAAATCAGACTCCTCTTCTGTTTTAAATAGAGATATTGACGATGAAGTTTTTATTGTTCCTAATAATCATGAAAAAATTAGACTAGATAACACGAGTTTATCGTATGATAGTGAAAATTCTACACACCACATCTAATATCACTGATGATATTAGTGTAGATATTCCTCTCAACAATATCTCTGAGCATGAGTCTCGACATAGGCCTTCCTATGCTCGAGATATGAAAAATCATCCACCGACTGCTATCATTGGTGATTTATCCACTCAATTACTCACTAGAAAAAAATTTAGAAATTTGTCAAATCTTCTCTCTCATGTTTGTTACACATCAAGTCTTGAACCAAAAAATATTAAAGAAGCTCTTCTTGATGAGCATTTTCAATGCAAGAAGAGCTCACTCAATTCAAAAGAAATGATGTGGGAACTTGTTTCTCGACCTTCAAACATTAGAATCATCGGTACAAAATGGATTTTTAAAAATAAAACCAATGAAGAAGGTAAAATCATTAGAAACAAAGCAAGATTGGTGGCTCAAGGGTACACTCAGGTTGAAGGTATTGATTTTCATGAAACATTTGCTCCAGTAGCTAGACTTGAGTCTATTCGCATAATCTTAGCAATGGCATGTCATCTAAAATTTAAATTATACCAAATGGATGTAAAGAGTGCTTTTTTAAATGATTTTTTGACTGAGGAAGTATATGTAGAACAACCCAAAGGATTTGAAGATCCACATCATTCTCATGATGTATTTAAACTTAAAAAAGCACTATATGGTTTGAAACAAGCACCTCGTGCTTGGTATGAGAGACTCACAAAATATCTAATCACAAATGGTTTTAAACGTGGTAGTGTGGATAAAACATTATTTTTGAAAGAAGAATCATCAAATTTAACTGTTGCTCAAATTTATGTTGATGACATTATTTTTGGATCCACCTTAGACTTAAATGCTCATAAATTTCAAACTCTTATGAGCAATGAATTTGAAATGAGTTTATTCTGTGAATTAAATTGCTTCTTAGGTCTTCAAATCAAACAATGTTCCACTGGCATTTTCATTTCCCAATCCAAATATGCAAAAGAACTCGTAAAGAAATTTGGCTTGGAATCAAGTAAACCTGCCCGTACCCCCATGAGTACGTCAGTGAAATTGACAAAAGATGTAAATGGTAAAAATGTAGTGGATACACTTTATCGAAGCATGATAGGTAGTCATCTATCTTCGCTAGTAGACCGGATATTGCTTACGGTGGGTATGTGCGCTAGATTTGAGCCCCAAAGGAATCTCACCTAACTATTCTTAAACGTATCATTCGTTATGTTAACGGTACATTAGAGTTAGGTCTCTGGTATCCCTACGATACCACATCTCATATCATTGGTTTTTCTGATTCTGATTGGGCTGGTAACTCTGATGATCGTAAAAGCACAAGTGGTGGTTGTTTTTACATCGAAAACTGTCTAGTGTCGTGGCTCAGCAAAAAACAATCTTCCGTTTCTTTATCCACTGCTGAAGCGGAATATATTTCTGCTGGTAATGGGTGCACTCAATTATTATGGATGAAGCAAATGTTGTCAGACTATGGGATTTCTCAAGGTGTAATGACCTTGTTCTGTGATAACACCAGTGCTATTTGTATTTCTGAAAATCCTGTACAACACTCTAGAACAAAACACATTGATATTCGACACCACTTCATACGTGATTTGGTGGAAGAAAAAATTATACTTCTGGAGTACATACACACACAATTACAATTAGCAGATATTTTTACAAAACCGTTGGATTTTGATCGATTTGAATTTCTTCGAAAATCCATTGGTTTATGCTTAATCGATTAATCATTATTTCTTCAATTGTATATATATATATGCATATATTTTTTTTTACATAGCTTTCATTTTATTTTGTGTAATACGTTCTAAATTTTCATTTTTCTACATTTGGTAAAATATTCTAAAAATGCATTTGTACTATCTTGAGTTGATTCGATTGGCTGATATTCTGTATCATCAAGGTAGGTTCTTATTATTGTTAGTATATAAAGGAATTTTTTTTAAAATTAAATTGTCATTGCAACAATCTTATGTTTTGAGTATATGTTGAATTTTAGCTTTTTGGTTAAAATAATGTTCTGTATTATTCTGATCTCTCTTACACTTTGCCTTTTCAACTCGAGTTAATAAGCCCGTGGAGTATTCTATACTTAATGCCCTAAGTCAACTGAATTAGGAGTCATTGGCCTAACCCTCGCTATATGGGTTGAATAGAAAGCAAGTAAATTTCAGATTGAATATTAAATTTTTTTTTACTCTACCTTGTAGCCTAATTGACCTGAGCTAGTAAAATCGTTGGGATTTCTTAAAATCTATTGCCCTAAACTAACTAGTTGGGAGTCAATATTCTAACGCTCATTAAAAAGGTCTTTTTAGAAAGCTTAAAAAGGTTTGAGTATCATTTGCTTAATGGAGAACATTTAAAAAAAAAAAAAAAAAAAAAAAAAAAAAAAAGAAGGTAAGTCTCAATATAAATTCAATATATGTTGATGTTGCAATTACCGTTGATTTTTTTTAAAAATCTTCCTTTATTAACTATGTTATTTAAAAAATATATATATATATATATAAAAGGATGATTTTTTCAGCTCCTCAAATTGATTCCTATGCGTTTTTAGGATATTTTAACACTTACAAATGAAAGTTTTAAGTATTATATATGTAAAAAAAAAAAAAAAAAAAAATTTTTATCATGTTCCAAAAATTTTTTTGTATTTTTTCTTCACGGACGTCGAAAAAAAAAAAAAAAAAAAAAAAAAAAAATCACGGACGTCCGCAAATATGCTCCTTCACTGCCTCTACCCTCACGGACGTCCGAAGTTTGAGGCGCTCACTGTCATTTTTATCACGGACGTCCGGAATACGAATCGCCTCAAAGAGTCAAACTGTCTTTTCGCCGTTACTTTAACTGACAATTGTCATTAACTCACGGACGTCCGTGCATGTTAACACGGACGTCCGTCAATTCAATTTTCGAGGTAACAAATAAACGGTTGGTTTTAAATTTCACGGATATCTGGTACATCCACGGACGTCCGTAGAACCAGCACGGACGTCCGTCCAAATTTTTTTTAAAAACCGCCATTTCGACCGCCTCTCTCATTTTTTTTCACTCAAAATTCTTTTACTTTTATAACATGTCGCTCCATAGGAAAAATTCAAAAAAAGCTAAAGCTTCTTCCTCATCTTCATCGCCTGAACTTCAACGTTTTCCGTCTAAAAGTCATGAAGAACGATTTCAACGTCTTTTTATTACTCGAAATCTGATAGTTGAACGGGTGGTTCTTGAAAATTTTCTTCGAGATCATGATTTGTATGATATGTTTGCGTCTAGAGGTTGGCTTCCACTTCTTTCTCTAACGGGCTCCGCTTACACCGATGTAGTTCGGTGTTTTTATGCGAATCTCATCAACGCCACGATTGTAGAGAATAGGACGAGTGTTATGCGTCACCTATGTTTATGGTAAGCAAATCTCTTTCTCTCCTTCAATTATTTCAAATTTTAGGCATTCCGTTAAATGAAAATGGTTATAGGTATCCTGTGATGAAAGTCAAATTCAATCTCTTTAGTCCTTCAACCGCCTATGACCATAAAGCGACTGCACGTCCTCAACTCACTGGAGTTGCGGTGCATTATTCTTCTTTGAAAATCAAATTTCAATGGCTTCGCCACGTTCTTTTTGCTACTCTTACACCAAGAGCGGGCAATAAAGATCAAGTGCGTTGGGACATTATTTATCTAATGTTCTGTTAGACCGAAATCGTCCCTTATGTGTGTCTTCTATTATTTTGAATTCATCGTTAGCATGAGGATGATACCTCTAAAATGTCTCTTCCATTTCCTCTACTTATTAGTAAGATTGTTGAGTCTCAAATGACTCTTCCCCTTTTACATCTACATCTAGAGCAATGGCACCGTTAGGTAAGTTAAAGAAAATAGGCAAAAGAGTTATCCTAGATTTAGACGATGTTGAATTGCCCGATGAAACATCTGATGAGGATGAGCCCCCAAGATATTCCCGCCAACAAGACCTTCCTCAAGTCAGCCGATGCTCCTCCACCGTTCCTCCGATCGGTTCCACAGGTCATTATTATGATCAACATTTTGATAGGATGCATACTGAGATGCAACATATGCATTCTGAAATTCAACATTTATCTAATCGGATTGAAACAGGATTTAATATCTATGGGGAGCAAATTTCTTCGCTCCAAATGACCATGATTGACGGTTTTGAAGCAATGATGAATCGCTTCAATAGTGTTTTTCCTCCTCCAGGAGCACACTTCCCGCCTCCAGAATGATGATTTCTTTGTTATAAACCGTAGCTCGTGGTTTAATTTTTTTGGTTTAATATTGTAAAGAAAAAACTTCATCTGATGTACATGCTTTCCATATTATGTGAAGTTATGTTTATCTATTAAATTACTTAAATGTTTCATATGATGGAAATAATGCTTTTACATTTAAGTTTCACTTCAACATTTATCTTATATTTACCTTTGTCACATTATGATAAAAAGGGGGAGATGGTTTATTATATTTCACTTGTGTTATTAACGTGTTCTTTAGTTATTTGAACAGGTGAAGAGCTTCAATTCAAAGATCAATGTAGTATATAGGTTTAAGGTTTCATTTTGACTTGGCAAATAGTTAGGGGGAGCAACTAGAGTTGTAATTTCTGCATTTACATTCTAGATTGATGTATAGGACTTACAAGAGAATTGAATGTATTTTTTTTATCAGTCTTTGTAAACTGTTTTTTTATCATGACTGTGACAAAGGGGGAGATTGTAAGTTTGTTTGTCACAATCATGACTCAAAAACAGTATTGCTCCGTAAGAAAAGGGTTTTGCCAAGTAAGTAAGTAAGAAAAAGTTTTCTCGTTTTGGACCCACGGTCGTCCGTAGTGAACTTACGGACGTCCGTGATCACGGACGACCGTGAGTGATTCACGGACGTCCGTGCCCTAAAAACTTATATATTTCGGACAGTTCGGGCAGTTTCAAAACTGATCAAAATATTTCGAGTTTAAATTTTTTCTGGTCCATTTTCAGTCATGGAGATTACCTACCATTCTTGTTTATATTCTTAGATCTCTTTGATGGTAAAGTGTTTATGTAAGGCTATTGTATAAGGCTTGTTTGAAACAAGTGAACCTTCGCAAGAAACGTAGGTTGATGGTAATGGTTACTATGGATAGTATGATGGAGAAAGGCTATTGTGTTTGGTGATTGGAGTGCTAGGGTATATCATTCCAAATAAGCACTGTAAAGTTTTCTTTTATTATTCATAGTGAATTTTCTTTTGGATCTGAGATAGATCCCGTGGTTTTTGCCTGTGATGGGTTTTCCACGTTAAAAATGTCTTGCGTACTTTATTTTGATTGTGTGATGGTTGTGAGTAGACTTTAATTGATAAATATAATAGATAATATTTATAAATCGTAATTTTCCAAATTTCAGTGAGCAAGCAAGCTACATGGACCAGTCCAGCACAAAGAGCTAAGGCACCCATTTCACCACCTTGAAGCCCTCACTTGGGTTACAAATCCACAAGTGACCTAAGCTCAAAAAGCATATTTTTCATTATTTCCTAGTTTCCAGATTCTTCATGTTCTATGTCTACTAAAACAGCTCGATAAATGTCACGACCCTGAATTCTACCCAAACTCAAGGGTCAAGAATTCTGGGTCATGACAGAGATGGTATTAGAGTCGAGGATGGATCTTCTATAAGGTGGTGGGGTTGTAATAATCCCACTTTGGATAGGAAAATGCCCAGAGCCTGGGCTATAAGATATATATGCATGACAATTTCTGGGTGGGGACTTAAGCCCAGAACTGAATAATATCTTATGTTGTGTGCTCTGGTACACGGACGACGCGTTTCGGGTGGGGACTTCAGCCCATGTCAGGAACAAAACCAGGGAGGGGCCTTAAGCCCATGTCCAGAACAAAACCGGGGAGGGGACTTAAGCCCAAAACCGGACAATATAGTGGTGTGTGAGTCTGGGTCGTCACAATAAATGTCTCAATAGTACTACTTTAGAGTTTGGTCAAGGATCATAAATACAGCACAGCTGCAGTGCCTTGTTTACCAAAGTTGAATTAAGAAAACAGAGCACTATATCAGTAAGCAGAACTAACTTGTTTGCAATTATTTATGGTATAATGGCCGGCTTTCATCAATGAAATACAAGCACGCAAGTTTTACGAGAAATTTAATTTAGTCGTTTTGCATGGTTATTCTTTGCGATTTTTCTGAAATGGCACTAAAATTGAGTGTAATAGACCTAAACTAAGATGGTCACAAACATAGAAATAAACAGATAAATGAGCAAAACGGGCCAAACCGAATAAAAATCTGTCGAGGCCTGCGTTTGGGACGTATTCGTAGATGAGTAGTTTTTCTTCTCCCTTCAAACAACAACCGAAGAGGCTAACGACATTCCTGTGTTGAAGCTTTCCAAGCAATACTATCTCATTCCTAAACTCTTCTTCACCTTGTGCAGAATTCACAGAAAGCCTTTTCACTGCTATTTTTTGCCCATCAGGAAGCCTACCCTGCAAAATGCTAGCCCACAAGTGAAAACAATCTCTAGTCATTTTAAAAATAAAACATAAAAACTATCTTCCAAATTTGTATTTGGAATTGAATATTTTGTAACAAATTAATTATAATATTTTCCACGGTATTTTGTCGGTCACCTTTATTTATTTATTTGTTAATTTTACCTTATAAACCGATCCAAATCCACCTTGTCCAAGCTTATTCACTTCAGAGAAGTTGTCAGTTGCGGCGATGATTGTAGCAAAGTCGAAATTAGAGAGTGATGCAATCCCCTCCCAAACTATCAAAATTCACAATTATTAGATATTCGATGAATTGTTTACGATAAAAAAAACGACATTCGATGAATTGTTTGTAAGCAAAGAAATTTTGATCCAAATCTACCATGGCCAAACTAATTAGAAACTGAATAAAATTCTTCGTAATAAAAGAAATTAGTCCAAATCCACCTTGGCTAAGATCTCCTCAGAAGCAAAGAAATTGAATGAATTTGGTTGGAAATTATAAGCAAAGAAATTAGACTATTATAATTTTTTGGGTTTTGGTCAGGTCCCCTGGTTCCAACCATTCATCCAATTTTCTATTTTCAAATTTTATTTGCTCAATGATCCCAATTCCTTGAATCATTGAAACTAAATGGTTATCTACTTTTGTTTCTCCAAAACTTCATAGGAAAAGTTTTTTTCAATATCGGGGCACCTGGCCTTGGAGCACCCGTCTAAGTCCTCGGGTATGTACAACACCCGCACCCCATATGTACCGGATCAGTAGAGACAAATCCCAGTGAGTGGATTCGAACTCAAAACCTCCGCTTCTTGAGGTGTGATCCTGACCACTGTGCCAACCTCCCATTAGTTATAGGTACAAGTTGAACCGCAATTTTCAAGACAAATATAATTTTTTCGAGAAAAATGGATACTTACCAGTCAATTGTTTTGGCTTCTTCTTAAAAAACCCAAAAAGAAATTGTTTGGCCTTCTTTTTTTCGGTTTTCGAAGAGAATTCTTTGGTCTTCTTATTTTTTTCAGTTATTGATGGATATTGTTTGGTCGTCTTCTTCCTCGTGATGCTTCCTGCATAAACTCTAATAAAATTAATTTTTATTCTTTTCTGAAAGAATAGCAGAATCGGATACCAGAGAGACAGGTCCAAATTCACCTTTGCTGAGTTTATTGGCTTCGGGGAAGTTGTCAGTTGCAGCAATGATCGTAGCAGACTTCAAATTCGATTGTGATATAATCTCCTCAGAAACTATCAAAATTAACAGTACTTTAAAATTTAATGAATTGAAACCAAAGGAATTAGATGCAAATCCACCTTGGCCAAGCTAACTAGAAAAATAATGAATTGTTTGTAATGGAAAAAAGTGGTTCCAAATGTACCTTGGCCGAGCTCATTAGCTTTAAAGAAGTTGGCAGTTGTCGCATCGACTGTAGCCTGAGGTCTAATCTCCTCATAAGCTACCAAAATTAGCAGATATTAGAAATTGAATAAAGTGTCTGCAAACAGAGAAATTAGACTATGATCTGAAGCATATATTATTTTTCAGATTTTGGTCAATTCCTTGAGACCCAATTCACCAAGTGTCCTATAATATCGAACTCTCCAAAAAATTGTATCTTTTTCATTCTCCAAAAAATATAAGATTTTGGTGAGTCTAAACTAAATGGGCACTTACCAATCAACTGTGTGGTGTTGTTTTCTTGGGTTATTGAAGTGAATTGTTTGGTTTTCTTTTTTTTGGTTGTTGAATGGAATTGTTTGGTCTTCTTTTTTTTGGTTGTTGAAATGAATTGTTTGGTCTTCTTCTTCCTTGAACTACCTGCATAAACCAGAAGAATATAAATTTTTTATGTTTTGGGGTAATAATAACAGAATCAGATAACAACAACATGAGGTCTAAGAGATACCTATAATGGGTATAATTTCTTTAAAGATCGGAGCAACGACACCATCTACAACATAATCCAAGAACTTGTAAAACAGTAATCCCAATATCAGTACTATTAATTCTAAGAATAGTTTGAACACTCTAGTGATCATGTTTTTTGTTGTTATAGAATGAACAACTCTGTCTAATAAGAAGTGAGCCCTCCTCAGGCGATTTCCTTTTGCTCCTCAGCCTACGGTGTATTAGTAGCCGTTTTCAGTTGTTTTGCTCCCAAAGGCAGGTTCTCACGCGATTACGCGTTTACTCACCCATCTCCCAGTGGTTGGTCATTCGTATATGGGAGTCATCACGTGCACACGCTTTTTAAGTGATTGCACCGAATTAATCAAAATCAAAATTTGTACTTGCACATGCTTCTCATGATTGCACCTAAAATATTAAAAAAATTGCACCTCGCTCTCTCTTTCTCTCTTTACAAGGTTCTCATTCTCTCTCTACACCGCTCTCTCTCCCGAATCCTTATATCTCTCTCTAGTGAAAATCATTCTCTCTCTCTCTCTCTCTCTCTCTCTCTCTCTCTCTCTCTCTCTCTCATCTTCTCCCTGAAAGATATTCAAAACGTGTGTCACATGCCTTCAATCGAAAGAATCAGTGTCGCACCTATTTCTTCACTGCTCGATGGTGCGGGAAATTTGGGGGATTATTCTTTCGTCGTTTGATATGCTGTGAGTCTGCCTGAAATCCATTTCTCAGTCGTTTATGTCTTGATTTGGGACGGGTCCCATAGGCCAGTTGGAAGCCTTTTGGAGGGTGACCTTTTTCACAGTAGTTTGGAGCATTTGGTTTGAGAGAAATGCCTTCCTGTGGGAATGGTCTTGAAGTCCATTTGGGATCTTATGTACTCTTGGGTGATATTATGTAAGGAGGGGGCGGGGGGGATAGCCACCTTTGGGAACCGGGCTAGGCTTCTTGCCGGGCTATCTAGTTGACGGATCTGCTTTTACCCCTTTCACCCATCTCTTTTGTATTTTTTTCCGGCTTTTTCTCCTTTTGTTTCTTTCTGTCAGTTTTCTCTTTTGGTCAGTTTTGACCTTCTATTGTATTCGGCCAGCTACTCGTTATTTTGTTTAATACATTGTGCCTTTACCGATCAAAAAATAAAATTATATATATATATATATATAGTCTCTCTCTCTCTCTCTGTATATTATCTCTCTCATATTATATCGTTAATATCTCTCTATTCTCTCTCTCATCTCATCTCTCTCTAAGTAATCTCTATTTCTCTCATTGCTCTCTCTCACATCTTTTTCTTTATCTCTAATATCTCTCTCTGTCAGATGTTTCTCTCGGTAATCTCTCACATCTCCAAATGGCTAAGGCTAGTGATTTGTAAAATTATGTCTCATATACCCAAGGTGCAACAAGGAGAGTAATTTAGTTATTTAAAAAAATATATAATATCAATTTTTTATTGATTCAAGGCAATCAATTGAAAAGCGTGTGCAAGTAATGGCTCCCTTCATATATCCAACAACTTGGAATCAAGGACGGGGATATTTTCGATATGTTGGAGAAAGGAAAATGGAATTAGTGTTAGGTAAGCGACATGAGCCCTAGTTAACTTAGGGCTCGGACCACTTCGATATGTTGGAGAAAGGAAAATGGAATTAGTATTAGGTAAGCGACATGAGCCCTAATTAACTTAGTACTCGAATCATTTTTTAGGATGTTTGCACTGTGTAGCCTTTGATAGGTGCACATATAGTGAAGCATGGGTACCTTTAGCTGCATCCACCAAATCTTTGAGGGCAGCACTCATGCCAAAGAAAACATTAATCAAACGATTAGAGATTATTTTCTATCCAATCTTCCATACAATAGATCTTGAGATCATGAGCGTACTATCATACAGCCAATTTTTTATTTCATATAACACAAAGCTAAAAAGTGACTTGAAAATCACTTTTGAGTGTGATATGTGTCACGTGACTTTCCCATCACTTTTTTGAGATATATGCCACTCAGAATCAAATTGACTGTCAGATGATCTCAAAACCCATTTGTGAAAAATTGGGATATAAATTGATTTATTATCTCATTCAAAACAATCAATAGTTTTCCACAGCATGCCTTAAAAGATTTGGTGGGTGCGGGTGCAAATAAAGGTAACCCCCCAGTAATGGGTCATTGGGCGTCATAAAGGATGTTTGTTGGAAGGTTGCAAAGAAGTTTGCTGGAACTTGTTCGGAAAGGGGCATAGGATGGAAATTAATTGAGCACGTCATTGACAAAGCCTCATTGCTTGGTCAACCTGTCTGGTTAGGTTTTGGATTACTAGTGGCTTACTGGCTGATCAGAACAGCTGGACCGAACGATCTGACCATTGGATCGTGTGATTTAAATGATCACCATCGTTTGATTTAAATGACAATACATGGTGTAAGACATATATGCATTATATTTGTAACAAGTATAAGTCAATTCTAATGTAATTAGCAGGTTGGGTCCACACTGTTTTGATCTTTTTTAATAGGCCATTTGGGCTTGAACTTGTACCGGTGTAACCTTGAGGTTGCAATATTGTCAACCTTCATGGTGTTCAAACCTGTAACCTATGAGGGTGACGTGTGCCACCTTTCGAGTAATTTTAGGGCTAGTTTTTTAGATTTGTCTCATATGGAATAAAAAACTTGACCCATTAATGACAGACCTATTGTCTCAAGATCCATTGTGTGAAAGATTGCAATAAAAATGATCACCATCGTTTGATGTAATACAGGCAATAGTATTTTGTGTAGGCGCCCACCAGTAATCCGATATTCATAAGGTGTGGGCCTACATGGTATCCCTCTTCTCACATGCAAGAGAAACTCATTTTCTATACCATGTAAAAGGACGGAGAATGTTGGATATTTACAATCTTTAAAATCAATCGGATAAGATAAAAATGCAGTATAGAAAATGTTGAATAAGGTTTAATCCCAACCACCGATATCAATCGATTGAGTTGGGAAAATCAATTGATTGAGTTTGAGAAGTCAACTACCGGTGTCAATCGATTGAGATTAGAAAGTCAATCGATTGACTGATGAGCGGATGCAGACCCGCAAGACTGACTGCTGACCGGTGTCAATTGATTGAAGTTGGAAAGTCAATCGATTGACTGATGAGCTCATACAGATCCGCAGGATTGACGGTTGAGCGGATACAGATCCGCAAGTTTTAAATTCTTGGGAGATAGCTTTAGCCAAAATATCTCCTAATAATTTGGAAACTATTTTTGAAAGTGTTTTGAATACTTGCAACTCTTAGGAGATTTGAGAGATACGTTTCCAAAAGTGAGCTTGGAGCCTATTGGTAGAAAGTTTTTTCTAAGGGATCTAGAGAGAGCTTGGTAAAAGTTTCATGTGAGAAATCTGTGAGAATACTTTGAGAGAAAAAATATTGAAGAATAGCTTGGGGATTGAAGATCCGATTGAAGCCATTCTTGTGTCGGAACCGTGACTATATTCCGGTAGATCTCTTCTCTATAATTTGAAGGACTGCGTCCTTGGTTTAACAACGGATTTATTGTTAAAGATCGTGCTAGATCTTGATTGAGTATGCACTAGAGAGAAGAGAGTGTGCGTGTTGTAAACATTCATAAAATAGTGCATATACTCTCATGGACGTAGCCCTCGATTGGGTGAACCACGCAAATCTTTGTGTAGTGCGTGTGATTAATTTTTTGTCTGAATCTTCTTATTTTTCTACATTCATCGTGACAGGGAGTTCGTAGAGTGGGTAGAATTCCTAACAAGTGGTATCAAAGCTAGCAAGTGGTATCAGTTCTAACAAGTGGTATCAGAGCGAGGTTTACGCTACAATGGCGATGAAGGTCTTGAATGCACGATTTGAGGTGGAGAAGTTTTCTGGGAAGAATAACTTCGTTTTGTGGCAAGTCAAGGTCACAGATCTCCTTGTCCAACAAGGCATTGATGATGCCTTACTTGGAAAAGAGATGGGGAAGAAGGCAAAGATGTCCGATGAAGAGTGAAACTCTATTGATAAGAGGGTCGTAAGCACTATCTGATTGTGCTTGTCCGATGAAGTTCTGTACAATGTTTTTCACGAGAAGACGACCGTGGACCTGTGAAAGAAGATGGAATCTTTCTACATGACAAAGTCATTGTCCAACCGACTCTACATGAAGAAGTAACTCTACACCCTTCGTATGAAGGCTGGTACGCGTATTCATGACCATTTGAATTCTTTTAATAAAATAGTTAGTGAACTATTGAGCATTGAGGTGAAACTTGAAGAAGAAGATCTCGCACTTCTCTTGCTCACCTTATTGCCACCATCTTATGAGCACTTTGTTACCACATTAATTTATGGTAAAGATACTATTGCCGTCGAAGAAGTGACTGCTGCACTTCTTTCCGACGAATTGAGAAAACAGCTTGAATCTAACTCCGAAGGGATTAGTCTCTTAAGCGAAAGGGGTCGAAACCATGATCACAAAAGAGACAAATCCATAGGGGATAATAAATCAACGAGAGGAAACAACAGGTCCAAATCTAGAGGTGACAGAAATGATATTATCTGTTACTTCTGTAAGCAATCTGGACATATTCACAAATATTGCAAGCAGAGATTGAATAATAATAAGGGTGATGAAGGGACTTCACAACAGGCTAGTGTTGCGAAGTCAGATTTCGGTGAAAACCTATTGTGTGCATTGTTAAGTTCAGTCAGTTTGATGATAGATGGATCCTAGATTCAGGGGCATCGTATCACATTTATCCGTACAGGAATTGGTTTGACTAGTATAAGGTAGCCAATGGTGGGACGATTTTGATGGGGAATGACAGTGTATGTGAAGCAATGGCTATCGGTTCGATCAGAATCAAGATGTTTGATGGTTGTATTCACACTCTTACTGAGGTTAGGCACGTGCCTGATCTGAAGAAAAATCTGATCTCGTTGGGGACGTAGGATGAGATAGGATGTCGAGTCATTCTAGAATCTGGTAAACTAAAGGTTGTACGTGGTGCTATGACTTTGATGAAAGGTAAAAAGATGGGGAATCTGTATACTTTAGTAAGCAACGCAATCAGCAGCAGTGGTGTTGCGGCTACAAAAGATTCTAAGGACCTCTTAGATTTGTGGCACAAAAGGCTTGATCACAGGAGTGAACGTGGGCTGACAGAACTCATAAAGAATAAAGCGATTTTTGAAATTCAAACTTGTAAATTGAATTTTTGTGAAGATTGTATCTTCAGGAAAGAGAAGAAAGTCAGTTTCTCTACTGGAAAACACACTTCGAAGGGGCTGATTGATTACATACATTCAGATGTATGGGGGCCGGCTAAAGTCACTTTAGTAGGTGGAGGCAACTACTTTGTATCATTTATATATGACTACTCAAGAAAAGTTTGGGTATATCCGATTAAAAATAAATCAGATGTGTTTCAGAAATTCAGGCAGTGACAGAGTATAGTTGAAAAGCAGACTGACAGAAAGGTGAAGATTCTTAGATCAGATAATGGTGGGGAATACTTGTCATCAGAGTTCAAGGCTTACTGTGAAAATCAAGGGATTGTTAGACACTTAACAGTTCCTGAAAATCCTCAGTAAAATGGTGTAGCAGAGAGGATGAATAGAATACTATTGAAAAAAGTGCGGTGTATGTTGAACCATTCTGGCTTGAGTCATGGGTTTTGGGCAAAGGTAGTGAACACGGCATGTTACTTGATCAACAGGTCGCCTTCAGCGGCATTGAACTCGAAAACTACTGATAAGGTTTGGTATGAAAGACACGGGAGCTACTCTCACTTAAGAGTGTTTGGATGTGCGGCTTATGCATTACTTCAGGGAAGTGAACGATCCAAGTTGGATCCAAAATCCAAAAAGTATGTCTTGATTGGCTATGGTGAAGGAGTCAAGGGTTATCGTTTGTGGGATACACAATCTCACAAAGTGATAGTTGAAAGAGATGTTACTTTCAACGAAGATGAGTTTCCGATGAAAAAGGCGGAAGACAAACCTCAGTCATCTGATGAACCTCAGGTACAAGTTGATGTTGAAAGGCATGAGCAAGATGAGAAAGATAATGAAGATGGTACAATTTCTCAAGACTTGCAGTCTCGGGTACTGGTTCAGACTACCTTGAGAAGATCAGAGAGGATGAAGAAACGTCCTTAAAAGTTTAAGGACATGGTTCCTTTAACACTTGCACTTATCACAGAGAATGGGAAACCAAGCATAGTTTCAAAAGCTCGAGTGGATATAGATGTAGTAAAGTGACAGTTAGCTATGAAAGAAGAATAGCAGTCACTTTTGAAGAATGAGACTTGGGATCTCATGAAACTTCCTAAAGGGAAGAGAGCCATCGGTTATAAATGAGTCTTTCGAAAGAAAGAAGGTGACAAGAGTGAAACTCCAAAGTTTAAGACAAGGCTAGTTGCAAAGGGGTTTTCTCAGAAAGAGGGTATCGATTATAATGAGATATTTTCTCCAGTTGCGAAACACACATCGATTAGCACGTTGTTGGCAGCAGTTGCTCAGAAAGATTTCGAACTAGAACAGATAGATGTGAAAACAACTAGAAAGATTTGAAGCAGAAGGGTCCGAATCACTCGTCTGCAGATTGAAGAAATCTTTGGTCTCAAGCAGGCACCCAGGCAGTGGTACAGAAAGTTTGATTCATATATGCTTGGCATAGGGTATCATAGGGGACAATATGATTGTTGTGTCTACTGGAAAGAGTATGATAAAGGGGAGAGAATCTTCCTAATTCTCTATGTAGATGATATGCTGATAGCAGCAAGAAAAAAGGTTGAAATCAACAAGCTGAAACAATCATTGAGCCAGAAGTTTAAGATGAAGGATCTTGGTTCTGCAAATAAGATCCTAGGTATGGAAACCACAAGGGATCGTAAGAAGAAGAGGTTTTGGCTAACTCAAAGGACCTTTATCCAAAAGCTCCTTGAGAAATACAATATGAGTGATGCCAAGCCTGTACCAACTCCTCTAGCAGAGCATTTTAAACTCACAAAGGAGATGAGTCCATCCACACATGAAGAAAGGGAATATATGAAAAATATTTCGTATGCAAATGCCATTGGGAGTTTGATGTATGCCATGGTGAGTACACGTCCATATTTAGCATAGGCCTTGAGTGTGGTTTGCAAGTATATGTCGAATTCGGATAAGGAACATTGGCTTGCAATGAAATGGATATTGAGATATCTGAAAGGTACAACTGAACATGGTTTGATTTTTGAAGGTGGAGATACAAGAAAGTTGGATCTCTACGGGTATGTCGATTCCGACTATGCTGGTAATCTTGATAGAAGAAGGTCTACTACGGGGTACGTGTTCGTCTTGGCAGGTGGAGCGATTAGTTGGAAGTCTATGATTCAAGGGATAGTTGCATTGTCAACTACAGAGGCCGAGTATATAGCGGCTACAGAAGCGGCTAAGGAAGCCTCATAGCTTAAAGGTTTGGTTAGTGAATTTGGTGAGGTTGATGAGAGCACCAATATCTTCTGTGACAGTCAGAGTACCATTCACCTAGCAAAGAACCAGGTCTTTCATGCTAGAACAAAGCATATAGATGTTCGGTACCATTTTATCAGGGATATGATAGAAGACGAGGAAATATCGATTGAGAAGATCGATACGAAAGAGAAAGCAGCGGACATGTTAACCAAGCCGATTACGCAAAATAAGTTTAGGCATTGCCTAAACTTGATTAACACTTGTCGAAGTTGTTGATGCCCGTTGGGGCGGTGACGTGGTTGGGGATGAAACCTTGGTGGAGATTGTTGAATAAGGTTTAATCCCAACCACCGGTATCAATCGATTGAGTTGGGAAAATCAATCGATTGAGTTTGAGAAGTCAACTACTGGTGTCAATCGATTGAGATTGGAAAGTCAATCGATTGACTGATGAGCGGATGCAGACCCGCAAGACTGACTGTTGACCGGTGTCAATCGATTGAAGTTGGAAAGTCAATCGATTGATTGATGAGCGAATGCAGATTCGCAGGATTGACGGTTGAGTGGATACAGATCAACAAGTTTTAAATTCTTGGGAGATAGCTTTAGCCAAAATATCTCCTAATAATTTGGAGACTATTTTTGGAAGTGTTCTGAATACTTGTAACTCTTAGGAGATTTGAGAGATACATTTTCAAAAGGGAGCTTGGAGCCTATTGGTAGAAAGTTTTTTCTAAGGGATCTAGAGAGAGCTTGGTAAAAGTTTTATGTGAGAAATCTGTGAGAATACTTTGAGAGAAAAAGTATTAAAGAATAGCTTGGGGATTGAAGTCGTTCTTGTGTCGGAATCGTGACTATATTCTGGTAGATCTCTTATCTATTATTTGAAGGACTGCGTCCTTGGTTTAACAACGGATTTGTTGTTGAAGATCGTGTTAGATCTTGATTGAGTTTGTACTAGAGAGAAGAGAGTTTGTGTGCTGTAAACATTCATAAAATAGTGCATATACTCATGTAGACGTGGCCCTCAATTGGGTGAACCACATAAATCTTTGTGTTGTGCGTGTGATTAATTTTTTGCTTAAATCTTCTTAACAAGTGGTATCAGTTCTAACAGAAAACGAGGGTCTCGGGTCCCTTTTATAGAAATCAATGGGTGTGAACACACTGTTTCGTGAAAAGATACAACAATATTTCTCGTGCCTCGGACCGGATTTGTGTATCTCTTCTTGCTATCTATACCAACATTTCCAACAGAGAAGACACCTTATCAATCACCGACTTCATCAACATTAAGAGTAAGGACTACTGTCTACCCATTGGTGACTGGTGACTAAAAGCCAATCGGAATATCGAACAAAGATGACAATAGATGTCTCTTTTTGTGAGAATTTTCTTTCCGTGGGCATCAGAGGTAATCTTAGAACCCTTCTACCCTTCGGTAATTTCCTAGAAAATGATTCAACCTTGCCCCTTGGTGATGGTGGAGATGGTCGGGAATGGGGCCACCTCATTCCATACCTACGAAGGTTGCAAGACCGAAGGGGTAGATGCCCGGGGGTTGTGACTCTATTCCCACTATGGGACGCTCTGTTCTCACTTAATGGGATGCTTTAGTTTAACATTAGTTACAAAATCGTCATGAATCTGGGCTACAAGTGGGCCCCTTCCTTCTAGGTATGACGTATTTTAAAATCGGAGAGCCTTGCATGGCAGGACCAATCAATATTATATCGGGTCAAGTTGGGTCGTCACAAATGGTATCAGAGTTGCGAACGATTGCTATCGAACAGGGGAGAGGGCTACAGGTTTTGAAAAGGAGTAAAAGTGTAATATCTCACATCGGATAGAGAGAAGTTCGAAGCTTGGGGTATGAGGTGTGATCGACCCTTCCATTTATCGAGGCGTTTTGGGTGAGGATAGTGAAACATAACGCCCATGCAAGGAATAAAATCGGGGCGGGGATCTAAGGCCAGAACCAGACAATCACAATCACTAAATGTGTGAACAACCGCAAGGATAAATTAAGCATAAACCTTGAAAAAATGGAAACTGTACCTTGCGTATACACACACACACACACACCCAGGGTTTGGTGTCTTTGCCGGAAAATTATAATGAGCGGACCTCACACAGTAGACCAACAACGGACTGCTTATGTGGCTTGATGCAAGTGGCTGGCCCGACCTGCATTGCTGGACCACTGTGCTTACATCATGCCACGTAAGCGGTCTGTCAAATCCACGATTTCCAACAGTCAAAAGCCGGTGCGAGAAGCGTTTGATGATAGCGATTGAAGGACTTTGAAGTTTGTTTCGTATGTGCTGTTAGCTGTGTAATTGCCTTCATCACGGAAGGACTGGAAGAGAGGCTGAGCGTAACTTTGGCGGCTTGCGATAGGGGAAAGAAGGCAAACAAGGGAGAGGAATTGAAGGGTCTTTGAGGAGAAGATGAAATGGAGCATCTCTTTGGCTTTGTGGGTACACATAGAAACTAGTTCTACAACATCAAGAAGATAAGAAAGAAGGCTCTTTCAAAGATGAATAATTGGTCCAAGGAATGATGACGACCTATTAGACCCACTTATTAAAGGCAGTCATGGGGTCTCCTCTTAATTTGCACATAAATCTGGGTTCCAACTTCTATGTGGTCAGCCATGAATTTGTTTAATTTGAATAGCTGGCAAGTGGTGACGGTCTTAGATGGCACTACTACTAGGTGCTCTTTTCAAGACGATGCAAATCTAAGTGTAATCTCAAGCCCCTGAGCTAGGGTGCCGATTCGGTTAACCGAACAGAAATTTTTGATTTTCTGTTCGTTTCAGCCTAAATCGAGACCGAACTGAAATGATGTGGTTTTGGTTAACCGATGTTCAAAACATCAGAACCAAAACGAAACCTAATCTGAAACCTAATCAATTTCTTCAGTTTTTCAGGCTTTTACCTATTTGTGTCGGTTTACTAAACCTACCCAACCAGTTTTCGATTTCGACCACCCAAAACCGAAACTGAACTGATTGGACATCAGTTGGATTTTGTTTTGGTTTTTGATCAGTTTTGGTCCAGTTTCAGTCTAGTTTGGGAGGCCGATTTTTCCATTGGGTTCAGTTTTCGGTGCAAAACTTACACCCCTACAAGCCCCCAACTCAAGTGCTAGTAAATGATATTTGTTTAAATTTGATCAACCATCACACATGAAAAATAAAAATTAAAGAAGGGGTTAGTGATGAATGGCAAGGATTGTTTGACCGTTTGGACTTTGTGGTTCTAATAGTTTACTTGCCTAACATGTTATTTGTACCCTAATTTTATCACAGCTATTACACCTTTCTGGTTAAGCATAGTAACAAAGTTAGGATTGGGCAATTATTTGGCAAGGGCTCAATTCGGGTCAATTCGCGAATTGATTCTAAAAATATTCGGTATAATTTTTTATGTGGTAGTTGCACATGAGTAGGGCTGCAATAGAGCCGAGACAGATCGGGTCTGCTTGACCCGAAAATTAGAGCTTTTTCTCTCTTAAGCTCGGCTCGAGAGCTCGAGCCAAGCTTTCCATTTAAAGTTCAGTTGAAGTAGAGTCGAGCTAGAGCTGAGCTTATAATACTTGGTCGGCCTGATTAATAATATATAATATTTTTATATATAGTAAAGTATATTATATGTAATTTTAATTTTTGTTTTTCACTTTTTTCATCTATATATATATATATATATATATATATATATAATCCTTATGATCCTCTATTGAAGTTTGCTCTCTCTCTCTCTCTCTCTCTCTCTCTCTCTCTCTCTCTCTTTGCAACCATTAAAGCTCTTTCTCACCGGTCTCAATGAACAATCATTGGCACGGTGATTAACCAACCAATCAACACCTATGCTCTTATTCAATATTAAGCATATTAAATTTAAACACTTTTTTCTCCAATCGATCTGTTAAATCCAAAAGGACTAAATTTAAACACTTTATTAGGGCTTTCATTTATTAAATTTGATTAAAGCTCTCATCTATTAAAAAAAGATAATGTTTAAAACAACATTAGGAAAAAAAATTATAATAAAACTTATTTAGCTCGAAGTTCAGCTCAGCCTAACTCAAGTTCGATAGAGCTGAGCTAGAGCTCAGACTTTTCAGACTAGAAGGGCCTAGAGTTAAATTTCAGCTCGGCCTGTATAAGGTAGAGCCGAGCTAGAGTTGACACAAGCTTGGGCTCGGCGCCGCTCACTTGCAGCCTTACACATGAGAATTCACTAGTATACTCAACTGGAAAATTTGCACTTCTTCATATTGGGGTAATGATTCCTTGCCAACGTTTAAAACTTGGTGCTTAAATGATCTTGTACCAATAAAGTTAGAATTTTAATCTTAGACCATTAAATTGTGAATTTATCATTTTGCTAGGTGGTGCACATCTATGATCAATTTAAATTGTTCAAGTGGCAATCTCCCATTGGAACATGACTCAGCCCAAAGAAACATGCCTATAATTTGAAGTGAACCATCTGATTGATAATCTTTACATCAGCCATTAAAACTGAAAACGATGGTTGATATTAAAGTCCACATGATCAGATGGTTTAAATCTCTGTAAAGCACAATTTCTGGGCCAGTTGCACTAAAGTCTTTGAACTACCACTTTGACGGTATGGATCACTCACATCTTTAACAATTGATGGTGTATGATCATTTAAACACCATTTTGGTGCTTAAATGATAGTCAAGAGAGTCGGGCCCTTTCAAAAATGATACTCCATATGTGCCTATATTTGGTACATTATGCATAGGATTGTAAATGGCTGAAACCGAGTTGGGTGAGACCAAAATTTAGCTGATCCACTAGAAATTGGCATATGCCTGACTAAACTCGATCTGACCCGACCGGTCAAGGGTATATGCCCAGCCGACTAGGTTCAATACCCGCTATGTTCCTTGATTTTATATATCGATATTAGGTCAAGTCAGGTCAACCCCACCTGACCATATTTTTGTCCAAAATGAGTTAGATGTCTCATGCCTAATCTGACTTGATCAATCAGGTCAACCTCACCTGATCATATTTTTGCCCAATGGGTTAGATGTCTCATGCCTAACCTGACGTGATTGATCAAGTTAATATACGCAACCTGGTAAAATATGTCGGGCGGATTGGGAATCAGGTAAATCCAACCCATTGACAGGCCTAATTATGCAAATAATTAAGCATACCTCCCTCAATTGCATACCTAGTGGAATGCACGTGCGATGCAAGTGAGCATTCTATGCATCGCGGGTACGAGAAAATCGAGTTGTCATTTAGGAAAGGAGGAGAGAATTTTGGTATTTGGGGAGAGATATTTCTAGGGTGGAGCTTATAGTTATAAAGTCAATATTGTCTTTTGAAAAAAAAAATTCTTAATCTCACTCAATACGACTCTCCCTTTTCGCATTATAATAATAAGTACAGAAGTTCCCAAAGGGGCCGGGAGAGATTTTAATGTTAGGAATGGGGCCGACCGGATCAGTTGACAGCCATAGCCATTCTCGAGCCACCAAAATTGGAAGTGCAGTGATATATTTTTATTTTATCGGTAAAAGTGCACTGATACTTTTAAACATTAAATTAGTGGAAAGGTTAAAAGTAAACTTTCACTCATTTGTGTGTGCCCATAAATAGCTGTTCAGCTCCTTAGGTTTCACCATTTGGAATGAGATTGACCATAGCTTTCTGAAAACTAAATTGTTTTCTTAATGATGAGAAGTAATTTTACAAATAATTTTTCCCACACTAAGAGAGTTCAAAATGGCTTAAAGGAGACACAATTTAAGCATGCCTGATTATTTATGGGTACGCTTTTTATAATGGGAAATTTACATGTAAGTGTTGAAACTTTTATGATATTTACTCTACAGTGTCTGACCTATCATTAATTACCTGAGAGGCTCATGCTTTTTCAAAAAAATGGCATGTGTTTTATTCATTTTAATCGACAGAAATGCCCTTTTGACCGAAAGCACATGCGCATTTGTTTTTAAGTGGGATCAATCCATCTCATATCAAACAATATCAGCGCGCATAAGACCATATGAGACTGATCAGTCAAGGTCACGAACAAGACCAATCGATCTCACTAAAAAAAATGTGTATGTGCTTAATTTAGTTAAGCTATTTTTGCCCTGCATTAGGGTTCTTATAGCTGGCTGTAGAAAATTAGTAAATTTTTTTTTTTATCGATAAATTATAATTTCATTGAAAATCAAAGAAATTATAACAAAGAACAAGACCATGCGAGAAAGAAGAAAACAAAAATAAAAAAGAGAAAAGAACAGGGGGAAGCCGACAAACTCCCCAACAAATTTCAGCGGTTGTCGAGTATGAGTGATTGACGGCTAGCTACTGAGGAGGAAACGGATGACCACAAATTAATCGCACAAGAGACATCGGTAATAAAAATGATGGTAATAATAATGGAAACGATGGCGATAGGAGAAAACTAGTAAATAACAATGCTGCTATCCAAAGGATTAATTCGTGCAGAAATGCGTTACAAGCATGAGCTTGGAGGCATATTTAACTTCAGGAGGAATCCAATGAAGCCAATAATGTTACTCATTAAGCTAAACTTCCTTTTAAGTCAAGCATCTGGATTTGTGGAGTCAACTACATCCGAGAATCAAACGACGCAGAAACACCAGTGAATGGATTATTCAAGTAGAAAGACCCTACCGTATCTATCTTTTACATATCAAGCTACTATCTCCCTAATCATATTCTTAGTCACTTACCAATAGCTTTGTTTTCATCATAATTATAATCATAGTCTTATCTCATTTATTTGGAGAATCTTGTTTTTTAACACCATTATGTAATTTGTTGTTTTTTCCTTTCTCCCTGCTATTTACCTTCTCACTAAGCGTGATCTAGATGTAATGACACTAGCGCGGGTATAAATAGATAACAGACACCCAGGGCTGGCCCTGGACTAAGGCCCAAAAGGCGGTCGCCTTGGGCCCCCAAATTAAGCTCAGTTGTTTAATATAATTTTTAATGTATAATAGAATTTAATAAATTTAATTGTTTAATTGGTTAATTAAGTGATTATTGGTGCATTACTTTTTACCTAACAAGTTAGGAGTTTTAACTCTTTCCAAGTCTCATATTTGCATTTTGTTTTTAATGGGTCATTGATCGGGTCTCGGCTTGGTCGATGTAGGTCATTGGTCGGGTCACTGGCCTTACTGGGCTCGGTCGGCCATATGTATTGACCCAGTAGATTCTCTGACCCAAATTTGATCGAACTAGATTTGTTTGACCAAATCCTTTATAGGGTACCTCTAAATGCGCCCATGCGTTCTCCAAAAGCACCCACGTCCTAGACCCCTTGAAAACCTTTGATTCCTTCGATTGATTTTTCATACATATCTTTTACAAAATAGATCTTCAGATCATGGCCCACCTATCAAACGGTTAATTTTTTATTCTATGTGTCACAAATCCCCCAAAAATGCCCTTGAATCATATAGCACACATCACGCTCAAATGTGATTTTATGGCCATTTTTTAGGATCTGTGACACGTTGAATCACAAACTGACTGTTTGATAGGTGCACAATGATCTCAAGATCTATTGAGTGAAAGATATGGGTGAAAAACGATCTCTATCATATGATTTGAAGGATTCAATGATTTTCAAGGGGCTTTTAGAGGTACCCTTATATATATATATATATATATATACACAAAATTTTCTTATTAAATGACTCTAACTTAAAATAGCGATTTCAGGCTCATTACCATGAGTTAAAATCTCGGAAAAACGATACGTATCGTCCAGCCCTAAAATTGATGCGTATCGGACGATATGTATCGGTATCGGACAATACATTCCAATGTATTGTTCAAAATTTTGAATTATTGTATGAGAGTCACCGATACGGTACCTTGAATGTATTGTATCGGTGAGGTCCAAAATCGATATGTATCGGTATCGGACGATATTTTGAACCATGCTCGTTACAGTTCCATTTTTTGTAAATGACCTGTCAATTTTGATCTATTCAATGATACTTACTCAATGAACCTATTTTTGAAACTTTTTAAGATTGTTAAAATGTAAAAAAATGGTAGTAAAAGATTCAATGGCAGTGAAAGTAATAAAAAAATATTAAAATATTATTAGTTGGGTTAAACAATAGAATGAGATATTGAAATATTTGTAATCTAAAAGTAATGAGTATTATTTTATTTGTCCAAAAACAAAAAAAAAATTTACAAGAATTTTTTTTTAAAGATTAATTGAAAGAAGGGCCCATTTTAGCCGCTCCCCTTGGGCCCCCAAAATCTCAGGGTCCGCCCTGTGGAGACATTTGTAGAGTAAAAATCGGTAACGGACACCTTGTTTCTAGAGTAAGGTGTCGACATGGTAGTTTTGGTGCATGGATCCGACGCCATTCTGCTCATATCAAAATATGCGGGTGATGAAGGAGCTGGGAGCGAGACAGAGGAGCCACTGAGCATCACAACAATTGTAGAAATTGTGGGTCTGGCTGCTGCATCTTCTTGGATACATAGTAAAGCAATGTGGATGCATCTCACAGCTTCACTTTGTGGAAAATGTCCACTCATTGTTGAATCAATCAAATCTAAAGCCGTTCCTTCACTCCATTTCCTCCATGCCTGTGACAATTAACTATATGTAAATTTGAAGTTGGCATCTTTTTTGAATAGTTCAAAAAAAAAATTAAAAAAATTCAATATAGATCATTTGTACTTACATAGGTTGTAAGGTTCACGCGCTGATGTGACTGATGGAAACTGTTGTTTTTCTGACCGGTAAGAATCTCTAGAAGTAAAACGCCAAAGCTAAACACATCCGATTTAATGGAAAATTGACCATTCATAATGACCTCTGGTGCCATGTATCCACTGTTGGGGTTACCAATAAGAAATAACTTTAATGTGCATAATAAGGATGTCTCTAACTTTTCATTTTTCATTAAATTTTTTTTTTTATAACAGGGTATACGGCCTCTTAGAGCAGCAGAGTAAGTCCCCAGGAATGAGCAACACCCGCAGATTGCACTTACCAGTCACTATGGTTAAATCCCTTATCTGTTTGAATTCAAAACAGATTTGGTGATTTTAAAATATTTTATGACCTTATGACTTTGGCGCGCAGAGGTGACAACTATGAAAATGAAATGACAAGTTTCGAAAACTTACTATGTCCCAACAATTCTATCTGTTAATTCTTCAGTTTGGTAAGCTACAAAAAGCCTTGCTAATCCAAAGTCTGAAATTTTGGGGTTCTTTTCCTCATCTAACAAAATGTTGCTTGTTTTAAGATCCCGATGTATAATCCGAACACGAGAATCCTCGTGAAGGTAAAGAACCCCTCGAGCAATCCTTCCAATGATTTTATAACGACTTTCCCAATCCAACGTAGACTGCTTGGCCGGATCTATATCAAAAGCTCATCCAAGTAGTTCCAGTTAGAAAGAAATGATTGGGCTATGAAGATCAAGGATAAAAGTTCTCCTAAAAGAGTATTTGTAGAAAATGGCACAAGCAAAGTGGATGGTGAAATGTGTGCGGATTGGAGAGAGAGAGAGAGATTTGATGGATTCTCTTATATTGCGAATTACTTTTATAGACTTCAGTGCACAGTTTTAACAATGCACATCTGTTTGTTTTTATAAGACTTCATTTTTGGGGTGTCAAGCCCTTCATTTTCCCTCCAGAATGCTTCACAGATAAGAGGAAAAAGAAGTAGAAATCTCAACAATAGTAAGAAACCAAAAAAGTCTTTTGAAAACCAATGGTTATTATACTAAAAACAAATTGAACAAACAACATATAAAATTGTTTTCAAAATTCCTAAAGAGAGTTGTTCTAAACAACTTACCAAAACATAGACAATCTGGCAAATGTATATATCACTGTTAGCCAGTAACTATAGAAATCACAAGTGAAAAGTAAAATTATGAAGAGTTTCTTGACTCTCTCAAAAAGCATATTTTACTTTATTTATTTAATTTTCATTCTTTTATAGGTAGCTTGGGAATGAACCTGTGACCTACAGGTTGCAATGTTGTCAACCTTCCATTGGGCGATAGCCACAACCCATTTTCTTTTGAAAAGTGGTGATTTGGATCTGCCTGCGTCTTGAGGCATTTTTTGGGCTAACGGAGCACCATCTCGTTATCCTTACACTGTTGACAGTAGGAGGTTGTCGCTCCTCTGTCTCTGTGAAACCAGCCTCACGCAGTGTCCTCCACTTCAGGAGTCAAGACCCTCACCTTCATGTGAGGTGCCCAACTTGGAATTGGTGAGCCAGCAAGCTGCACGCACCAGCCCAGCACTCAAGAGCTAAGCTACCCATTCCACCACCTTGAAGCCCCACCTTGGGTTACAAGCCCACGCAACTCAAAAAGCATATTTTACTTCATTCTTTCCTAGATTCCCGATTCCTCTTGTATTCTATCTCTACTAAAACAGCTTGATAAATGTCTAAACAGCACAACTGCAGTGCTTTGTTTAGTTAAATCTATGCATCCAACTCGAAACCAATTGGCAATGAGTGGAGGGGCCTAAGATTTTAGAAGGGGAGAGACAATGCCATGCGTTACCTGATGTGTGACTAAACTTTAACATCCTCCTCACATGTTGGCCGGACTGAGCTAAATCAAGTGGACAATTAAACTGGGTGACGTGGAGTGGAGAAGGGCCTGCTTTGATACCATGATAAATCTGTGCATCCAACTCAAAACCAATTGGCAATGAGTGGAGGGGCCAAGATATTATAAGGGGAGAGACAAGGCAATGATTTACGCGATGTGGGACTAAACTTGAACAATTAATGAAACATATAAATATCAAATTAAAGAGAACCAACTTGTTTGCAATTATCTATGGCATAAGCGCTGGCTTTTATCAAGAAAACTTCAAGCATGCAAGTTTAACAAGAAATTTAATTTAGTGGTTTTTGCTTGGTTATGCTTGGCGATTTTCCCAAAATGACCCAAAAATTGAAGTCCATGTTGTTATATGGAGAGTTAATAAGGATTTCAGGAAGTACCGAAGAACACGTGGGTCGAGCATATAATAGTAATTTAACTTTCTGTTGCTGTTTTAACACTAATTACAGGGTATTTAATATCTTTTTGGAGGGGCAGCTCTGATAACCTTTTATGTGATTCTAGAGAATAGTGGAACCTAGGTGAATATGTGGATGTAGCCACCATTGCCGAATCACGTAAAATGGCTGCATCTTGTGTGTGATTGATTTACATTCTTGTTTATTTTCTATTTCCTTTCTTTACAGTCTAATAATAGACCCAGACCAAGATGATCACAAACATAGAGATAAAGAGCAAAACGGGCCAAACCAAATAGAAAGCTGTTGAGGCTTCCGTTTCGCATGTATTCGTAGATGAGTAATGTTTCTTCTCCAGCCAAACAGTAACCGAAGAGGCAAATGACATTCCGGTGTTGAAGCTTAGCAATCAATAGAACCTCATTCCTAAACTCTTCTGCACCTTGTTTGGAATTCATCGAAAGCCTCTTCACTGCTATTTCTCGTCCATCAGGAAGCCTACCCTGCAAATTGCTAAACCGTAAGTTACAACGATTGCTCTTTATTTAGAAAAAAAAGAATAACTACCTCCAGAAATTGGAACTTAGATTTTTAAACAAGCTAATTATAATTTTTCCATGGTATTTTTGTTGTCACCTTTTTCTTAATTTTACCTTATAAACCGACCCAAAGCCACCCTCACCAAGCTTATTTGATTGAGAGAAGTTGTCAGTTGCAGCGATGATTGTAGCAATGTCGAAATTGGAGAATGATCCAATCTCCTCCGAAACTATCAATAAATTAACAATAATTAGAAATTCGATGAATTGTTTGTAAGCAAAGAAATTAGATCCAAATTAGATCCAAACTACATAGAAATTGAATGAATTCTTTGTAGGCAAACTAATTAATTCCAAATTTGAAATTAGAGAGCGATAGAATCTCCTCAGAAACTATTAAAATTCACAGTAAATTAAGATCCAATGAATTGTGTATGAGCAAAGAAATTTGGATGAAATCCACCTTGGTCAAACTGGTTAGAAATTGGATGAATTTGGTTGGAAACTACAAGCAAAGAAATTAGCCATATATATATATATATATATGATTTTGATCAGGTCCCCTGGTCCTGACCAGTCATCAAATTTTCAATTTTCAAGTTCTATTTGCCTAAGGCTCTGTTTGGAACTTCATTGGCCTCCCAATTCCATTATCCCCGTTCCTTAAATCATTGAAAATAAATGGCTTTTTTTTTTCTCCAAATATTCGTAGGGACAAGTTCAACCACAAAATTTTCGACATGAATATAATTTTTCCCAGTCAGGAAGTTATGGAATTTTTTCGGAGAATGGGAGAGCCTGCGTCTTGAGTAGCCTTTTTCCCTTCCACCTTAAGAAGGCCTTCATGACTGGTTTCTTTCTGCCTTTTAGCTTGGGTCTTTTTGCAACTTCTCGCTGCTTTCTTCCTGTATCCTTGTTGCCTTCTTGGCTTTTAGTTTTGCCGTTGCTGACCCAAAAAAAAAAAATAATAAAAAAAAATGAAGGAAGACTTACGAGTCAATTGTTTGGGCTTCTTCTTAAACAACCCAAAAAGAAATTGTTTGTTCTTCTTTTCTTCGGTTGTCAAAGAGAATTGTTTGGTCTTCTTATCTTTAGCTCTTAAAGGGAATAGTTTGTTCTTCTTTTTTACTGTTGTTGGTGGAGGTTGCTCAGTCTTCTTCTTTGTGATGCTTTCTGCATAAACTCAAATAAAATTAACTTTTATTCTTTTCTCAGAGAATGACAGAATCGGATACTCGAGAGACAGATCCAAATTCACCTTTGCCGAGTTTATTGGCTTCCGGGAAGTCGTCAGTTGCAGCGATGATCGTAGCAGACTCCAAATTCGATTGGGATATAATCTCCTCATAAACTATCAAAATTAACAGTACTTAGAAATTTAGTGAATTGTTTGTAACCAAATAAATTAGATGCAAATCCACCTTGGCCAAGCTAACTAGAAATTTAATGAATTGTTTGTAATCAAAGAAATTAGATCCCAAATCTACCTTGGCCAAGCTCATTAGCTTTAGAGAAGTTGGCTGTTGTCGCGTCGATTGTAGACTGGGGTCTAATCTCCTCATTAGCTACCAAAATTCACAGATATTAGTAATTGAATAAATTGGCTGTAAACAAAGAAACAAGACTATGATCTAAAGCATATGTTTTTTTTTCGATTTTGGTCAATTCCTTGAGAGCCAATTCACTAACAGTCATATAATTTCGAAGACTTCAAAAACATCGCATCTTTTTTTCATTCTCAAAAGAAGTCTAATTTTTTTCACTTTAAAACAAATGGGCACTTACCAATCAATTGTGTGGTGTTGTTTTCTTGGGTTGCTGAAGTGAATTGTTTGATCTTCTTTTTTTTGGTTGTTGAATGGAATTGTTTGGTCTTCTTTTTTTTAGTTGTTGAAATGAATTGTTTGGTCTTCTTCTTCCTTGAGCTGCCTGCATAAACCAGAAGAATATAATTTTTTTTTATGTTTTGGGGTAATAATAACAGAATCAGATAACAACAACATGAAATCTAAGAGATACCAATAATGGCTATAATTTCTTTAAAGATCGGAGCAACGATACCATCTACAACATAATCCAAGAACTTGCAAAACAGTAATCCCAATATAAGTACTATTAATTCTAAGAGTAATATGAACACTCCAGTAATCATGTTTTTTTGCTGTAACAGAATGAACAACTATGTCTAATCAGAAGTGAGCCCCTCGTCGGACAGATTCCTCCTTTTGCTCCTCAGCCTACACTGTATTCGTAGCCCTTTCCACTTATTGGTCTCCGCCCAAGGCAGGTTCTTATGGGATTACGCGTTACTCAGCCATCTCCAAATGGTTGTTTATTTTATTGCATGTAGCACAGGGCTAAGAAGTGGCTTGAAAATCATTTTTGAGTGTGATCAGTGTCACTTGATTTTCCCATCACTCTTTTTTTAGATGTGTGCCACTCGGAATCAAAATTGACTGTCAGATGATCTCAATACCTCATTTGTAAAAAAGTGGGATGAAAATTGATCTCCACTGTCTGATTCAAAGCAATCGGTAGTTTTCTGCAGCGTGCCTTAAATGATTTGGTGGGTGCAAATAAAAGTATCCCCACAGTAATGGGTCATTGCGTGTCATAAAGGTTGTTTGTTGGAAGGTTGCAAAGAAGTTGCCTGGAATTGAACACGTCATTGAGAAAACCTCTCCCCTGCGTCAACTCTCTCTGGTTAGGTTTTCGACAACTAATATACATTACATTTAATAACAAGTATATGTTAATTCTAATGCAATTAGCAGGTTGGGTTCACACCTATTTTATTTGTTTTGTTATAGTTGAGTTGCGCTTGAACTGGTAACCGTGTAACCTTAAGGTTGCAATATTGTCGACCTTCATGGTGTTCAAACTTGTAACCTTTGAGGGTGACGTGTGCCAACTGATTTTATTTTAAGGCCAGCTTTTTAGATTTGTGCCACATAAAATAAAAAGCTTGAGCCGTTGATGGCACACCCATGGTCTCAAGATCTGGCGTGTGAAAGATTGAGTATAACTGATTTAACACAGTCAACAGTTATCAATATAGGCGCCAACCAATAATTTGATAAGCTCTACTGGCCCTTTCATGAGGTGGGCACCTATACAGTGTCCCTCTCCTCAAATATAAGTTCTAAGGACGTTCAAGAGAAACTAATTTTTTATACCGTGTAAAAGGACGGGAAGACACCTTATCAATCACTGACTTCATCAATATTAAGAGCAAGGATTACTACTGGAAGGACCCCATTTGAACTCTAAGTCAGATATTTCATTTTTAGTTATCTATTTGATGCCTTTAGGATTTTGTATAGATGGGTGTGTTTGAGATATTTAAGAATTAAAAAGGGGCTTTGGAGGCATATGGGTGATTGTGATGGATATAATAGTACTTTAATATATCAAAGGGCAATGTATTGGGCCTAGGGTGAATAGGGCATATTGGGCCTTGGGTGAATGGCTTGATAAATAGCTACATATAATATAATATAAGATCTCTATACACCAAGAAGTGATATATAAGTGATATATCCTATACCAGCTAATAATTGGTTGTGGGAGGTTCTGGCGCATCTAGAAGGGGCGAGTACTGTGGGGTCGTGGGTGTGTATTAGCTATAAGACAAAAAAAATAAAAAATAAAAAATAAAAAAATAAAAAATAAAAATTATAAAAGACAAAGAGAAGAAGGAAGAGAGAGGGAGACAACCTAAGGAAAAGAGAGAGAGAGCCTGAGAATAAAATAAAGAGAAGGAGAAACAAAAATAGCCTGAGGAAAAAAAAAAAAGAGGGAGAATGATTGAGAGAGAGACATCTAGAGAGAGAGAGAGAGACTGCTAGAGAGAGAAAGAGTAAGAGAAGAAAAACCTTAATTTACTCGATTTTCTTGAGGCAAGTATCTTTATTTAGTACCTGTGATTAATTTGAATCTAAATCTGGTATTTTTAATTTGTGGAATCAATCATCGCCTATCCCTGAAATCAGTTTGGATTTTTCTACGGGCAAATTTAAAATTAATTTGTTTATCTCTTTATTTGTTTGGCACCTTTGAAATTTATGTTTGTTTTTATGGGCTGGTATAAACGTGTAATCTGTGTATCTGTTTGGAACCTTTGAAATGTGAATTTTTGCATGAGCTAAATTTATAATTGTACTGTGTATCTGGTTGGAACCTCTGAAATATGAATTTTTTTTTAATGGACACTTTCACTTTGTAATCGGTGTACCAAATTGTAACAATTGACCCTGAATTATATAAGGACCAAAGTTTTGACGTAAATGGGTAATTTGTACTAGAAAAATATGATTTTTGAATAATTGTTTTGTTTGTTTTCAATATTTATGACATTAATTTGAATGACAAATGATCAGGAAAAGTATGGAAGGAATGCTTATGAACTGTTTTGGAATAAAATAAACACATTGGCCGGTGGTGATTCTGATATTGATATCGGATCTGATTTGACTCTGTTATTTGTTATCTGTTCTCGACTCAATATGTAGTTGAGAAAGCACGCAATAGTCATGCTATTAGCTATAAAGTAACCTCACAGTTATTGTGACAGTCCAGATTTCGGCACTCCGAAACCCGTGCCATCAGCACGATCATCTTGACCGTGCCCCTTAGCTAAGCACAGAATATTGACATATCAAGCATAAAATTAATTAATAAATGAAACTGCGGAATTTAAATCTATATTAAAGCAATTCTCCAAAAGACAGTTCTACCCTCATGCCTTTGCATGAATGGAGAAACGATCCGAACCATCGATGATAGCAATCATCACGGATGGTTCACCCCAAAAGAATAATCCCAAACTCAATATATACATGGTTTAACCAAAACAAGGCTTGACATACCAAGCTGTACAAATCTCTCTCAAAAAGCCCTCAAAGCGGCACAACGGAGTCCTCTAGAAGAAGTCCTCAGGAGGTGGCTCCAACTCGTCTCCGGCCGCAAGGTCCGACTCACCGGGGTCAGCGTCTCCTGAAGCCTCGGCCGGTGCTAGTAGTGGACTTGCGACGTATATTCTATAGGGTGAGCTACATCCTAGCTCAATAGGGAACAAAATACAGTTGAACATATAAATTATTACTTACATATATTCCATGATATGACATGCATGATGTGTCTATGCAATTACTGATAAAACAGTAAAAAAAAATATTACATTTGACTGGTAGTTACTTATGTTTTCATTTATTCATGAATGATGCTGAAAAGGCCTAAAGCAAAACTTAAACTTTCAACTTAAGTAATCCCCGAGCAATATAGCATCGAGCCCCGATGAGATACCCATCATCGTCATCTATATAGACACTTTTAACGTATTCCCTGGGAATACAATATAGTACCCAAGCCCCTTTCCCCTGGGGATTGGTGGCGGGGTTTCACTTGTCTCAAATCAATTGCCCACGGTCACTTCGGATATCCCGCCGGTCGGGCCGTGGATATCCCGCCACGTCGGTGGGGTACCCTATCAAACCTCAAATAACAAAAATATCGGTGCCTTACATATAGTTATTCACCGTGTAAGTGTGCTATCTTATATCAGTTAGGCCCTATTAAACATAATTCAATCTTGGATACATCCCTGGGATGTATCCATTCACTTGCATCACACCTGATGCCCTTATCTCTTTATTTCCTCATCCCCTGGGGATGGTTAATTATGTTTACTCTTATGGATGTCACACACACACACTTTTCATAATTCTTAAGCAATAAAAGCAATTTGAATTGAATTCTATATCACTACATACATGCTCTTATAAAATAAAGTACATGTTCAAGGTGTTCCCTACCTCAAGTCTTGTTTGATCAACGCATCAAGGTCCCATGTGGCTCCCTGTGCACTAACTCACATGTACCACCTATGGTACCACATAACAGGTGAGACACATCACTAAGGATGCAATAAAGGAGGTCCAAGACCCTCCATGAAGCTTAAAGTCAAACTCAAAAGTCAACAAAATTTAGCCTAGTCGATTAATCGAACTCCAAAATCGATTAATCGAATCTGTTTCGATTAATCGATTTCCAAAATTGATTAATCGAAAGTCAATATCAATTAATCGATTCTCAAATCGATTAATCGAGATTCCCATTCGATTAATCGAAACCAAATTCGATTAATCGAAATTCCTTACCTATCATGTCGATTCTCAATTCGAGTGATCGAATTTTCAAAATCGATTAATCGATCCCAAATCGATTAATCAAAATTTGAAATCGATTAATCGAAATCCCATCTCGATTAGTCGATTTTCCCCAAGTCATTTCCTCCAGCCTCTGGGGTCCACTGGAGGTCCACAGTCGATTAATCGAAACTCAGTTCGATTAATCGAACTCGGGTTTCTTGACTTTTCAACCTCTTGGCAAATTTCGATTAATCGAATCTCAATTTCGATTAATCGAAATTGCCAGATTCAGCCCCCTTTGAGTTGTTCCTCCCAACCTTTTTCCACTCTTTTTCCTCTATTTTTCTAAATCATCATCCTACAATCTAAACCATTTTTCAACTACAATTAACCTCTACGATCTATGCATTTTATTCACAAAAATTTACCTTTAATCAATCTCAAATTGATTTCAAATCAAGTGGTTGGAAGGCTAGGGTTCCAGCTTTGGCTTGAACGGATTCTTTGCGCAGAATCGGCCTCTTTAATACTTGAATCCCCCTTCCAATCACCCACAATAACTCCTTGCTTGATCACTCTCTTTACTCCTCTCTCTCTCTTCTTTACTTCTCTCTCAACAACCAAAACTATTGATTTTAGGGTTATTAAACCCTTTTATCCCCCCCTTAGCTTGTGTGTTGAGCACATGCACCACGATAAGTGTATGTGACCCTAGATTTACAACACACACCACATAGCCACACAACCCATCACATCTCGTCCATTCATCACACCCCATGCTAACTATTGGACTTCTATTTGGTCAAACCTATGACCGATCGGGCACGGATCCCGAGGTCATAGTTTAGTGTGATTTTTTGGGCTATTACAGTTATACATCTGTTCAGGTATTTCATTATAAATTTTGTATTCGTATATTAATTTATCTATGCACGAGATTTATTTTCAACCACATAAAGTCATGATTACAAATGAAATATTTGATTTGTTTAAACACACCAAAAAGAAACGTAAAAAGGGCATGTTGCTAATTTGACACTCTCAGCCTCCTGTCAGTAGTTTAATTATTAGTTATTAGATTTATATACTTGTGGAGCATGTGGATTAGCTCTTACGGTGATTTTAAACACCTTGCAGGTAAAGGAAAGAAATTGACGGAAGAGCTATAGACGGAGTTCGCGATAGTGTTATCTGGTGAAGACTTCTGTATCTGGTACGATTATCTGTGTATAGAGTCTGTTCATAGTGAATGTCTTGTAGTAGTGTCACACCTTATATATATAGTTGTTTGGGCCTTGTTGTACAAAGTTGCTCTGACCGATTTATAGAATGAAAAGAATAGTTTTTATTGTGTTTCTGAAATCTGGTTTGAAGGATATCTGTATTATATCCCTTGTTAGAAAATTTTATATTTCAGGTTTCTTCTGATCTGTCTAGGTCGCGGCTCGAGATCTGGGTGCATGGATTTTGGGTCGTGACAGTGTGGTATCAAAGTTAGAACAATGTTGTTGTGCATATGACACGACCGTTGTGGTTCTAGGAGTATAGTTAAGAAGTTGGAGAGTCGTTTGAGGATTTTTTTAGGATTGTAATGATTAGACTCTTTGTCCATTACCCATGTTGGATGATATGTCGAAACGAAGCGACAAAGGAAAAGGCAAAGCTCGTGATATAGCTCACGAGGAAACTCTTCAGGCATTTGCCAGTGGAGTTTAGAAGAGAAAAAGATCAAAGGGTAAAGAAAGTGAGGTGAGACCATCCTTCAAAGAGTTCGACAAGTATATATGACGTCAAGTACATAGTAGTTTGGCTATTCTTGGTGCAGGGTCGACTCCTCATGATACCTTTAGTCTGGAAAGGTTTTGATAGCTTGGGGCACCGACTTTTCGGGGTGGTCCGAGTCCTATTGAAGCGGAGGATTGGTTGATGGAAGTGGAGAAAATATTGGATGGTATGGACTGTCTGGGAGAACAGAAGGTCGAGTTAGCTACATTAATGTTACAAGGTAAAGCTAACATGTGGTGGAAAATGATAAAACGGACATGCATGCAACCTGTAGAAAAGGTTTCCTGGGAAAGGTTTGTTGAATTGTTTTACGAGAAGTATTTTCCTGAGCATATACGTGGCCAGAAGTAAGTCGAGTTTGTTGAACTATATCAGGGCACTAGGTCAGTGGCCCAGTACGAAGCAAAGTTTATAGAATTGGAAAGATTCATCATGCAACCCTTGGAGGAGGCTTCTAGAGCGAAGAAATTTGCTCAAGGATTAAGGCCATCAATACGAGAGAAATTATTCACATTAAAACTGAGGACGTTTGCGAATGTTGTTGAGAGGGCTTTGTTTGTTGAAGACGACGATACAAATATACAACGAATCCGAAAGCATAACGAGAAGTCTAAATTAGTATTTATGGATTGGCGGAAGGGTAAACAACAATAGAGAGAAGAAAAGAAGTTGCGTTTTGAGGCTCGTCGCCAGATGATACCTCCTGTGCAATCACCATCAGTTTGTGACAAGTGTGGGAAATGTCATGATAATCAACCCTGCTGACGTGAGACTGGAGCATGTTTTTGATGTGGTCAATTTTGGCATCAGATTAGGAAGTATCCCTTACCTCCCAGGTCGCAGCAACCGCCACAACAACATAGAGGAGAAGACAAAGATCAGAAACCTAACGTATCAGGACAGGTGTTTGCTATCACGAAAAAGGATGCAAGGGCTTCAAATTCCGTGATAGAAGGTAATTTAACTATTTATCAGCATGTGGCAAAAATTTTAATTGATCCTGAATCCACTCATTTATTTGTATCTGCAAACTTTGCATGTCACTTAGAAGTTGAACCCGTTGAATTAGACTATGTCTTGCACGCTATCACACCTCTGGGTAAATCATTGATCACCTGTACAGTGTATAAGTCTTGTGTTATTTGCATTAGCGGTCACGAGTTAGTTGCAGATTTAGTCATATTAGACATTATAAATTTTGATGTGTTGTTGGGCATGAACTGACTCTTTGCTTATTATGGTACCGTTGACTGTTTTGAGAAGATCGTCACTTTTCATGTTCTTGGTCTGTGTAAATTTTTGTATAGAGGGATAGAAAATTCTTCTCGAGCTAGTTTGATTTCTTTTATAAAAGCTAATCATCTATTACGAAAAGGGTGTCAAGGTTATTTAGCTTACATTGTTGATAAGCAGAAGAATAAATTAAGGGTTGAGGATATTCCGATAGTCAGAAAATTTGTTGATATGTTTCCGAATGAGTTGCCTGGTTTACCTCCATAGCGAGAAACTAATTTTACTATAAATTTGACCCTGGGGACTGCGCTAATTTCGAAGGCACCATATAGAATGGCACCTGCTGAGCTTAAGGTGCAATTAGAAGAATTACTGAAAAAATGTTTCATTAGGCAGAGTGTATCCCCATGGGGTGCTCCAGTGCTGTTTCATTAGGAGTGTATCCCCATGGGGTGCACCAATATTGTTTGTGAAAAAGTAAGATGAGTCTTTGAGACTGTGTATAGATTATAGACAGTTGAATCAAGCTACAATTAAGAATAAGTATCCTCTCCCTAGAATTGATGATTTGTTTGATCAATTACAAAATGCGTCTGTATTTTCAAAAATTGTTCTGTGATTTGGGTATCATCAGTTGAGAATTCAGAATGAAGATATTTTTATCACTGCTTTTCATACCTGTTACGGTCACTACGAGTTCATAGTTATGCCGTTTGTTGTTTTCATAGATGACATTCTTATCTATTTTCCCTCCCATGCCGATCATAAACAACATCTGAGATTAGCATTACCAGTGTTGCGGGAAAATAAATTATTTGGTAAATTGAGTAAATCTGAGTTATGACTTAAAAAAGTTACTTTCTTAGGCTATGTGATATCGAAAGAGGGTGTAACTGTTGATCCCTCTAAAATTGAAGCTGTCAAGAATTGGGACCGACCAAGTTCAGTGAAAGAGATAAGAAGTTTTCTGGGATTGGTAGGATACTATAGACGATTTGTTGAAGGCCTTTCTAGTATTGCAGCTCCTTTAACTCAATTGACCCGAAAAAATGTGAAATTTGTATGAAGCGATCAATGTGAAGTAAGTTTTCAGGAGTTGAAAAATAGATTGATACCGCTCTAGTATTAACCATTCCTTCGGGAAGTCAGGGATTCATTATCTGTAGTGATGCCTCTCGAATTGGGTTAGGGTGTGTGCTGATGTAGTTTTGTAATGTTGCCTCTTATGCTTCTAGACAACTCAAAGTTCATGAACAAAACTATCCAACGCATGATCATGAACTGGCTGCGATAGTGTTTGCCTTAAAAATTTGGAGGCATTATTTATATGGGGTTCAATTTGGAGTTTATACTGATCATCAAAGCCTGAAATATTTGTTCGATCAGAAAGAGTTGAATATGCACCAATGGAGATGACTTGAATTTCTAAAAGATTGTGATTTTTCAATTAATTATCATTCTGGAATGTTGTAGCAGATACTTTAAGTCAAAAATCTTTCAGAGTGACTACTCGACTAATGATTTCTAAATGGCGAATGTTAAAGAAATTGACAGATTGGGACGCTAGCATTCAAATGGATAAGTCTACAATTCTTTTTGCAAATCTGACTGTTCGCCCTACCATTCTTTACTAAATTAAAGAGGCTCAACAGAAAGATCCTCGACTGAAGGCTATAAGGGAAGATGTGATTGCAGGACTTAAGCTGGATTTTAAAATTCATGAGGATGGTAGTTTGAAAATTAATGATAGATTGTGCGTACCTGATATTCCTAAAGTGAAGAAGCAGATCTTGGACGACGCCCATTGGTCTAAGTACACAGTTCATCCGAGTATAACGAAAATATATCAAAATTTGAAGAGAAACTTCTGGTGGCACAATATGAGAAGAGAAATTGCTCAGTATATTTCTAAATGTCTGATCTGTTAGCAGATTAAGACAGTGCACCAGAAACCTGCAGGTAAATTACAGCCCCTAGATATTCCGGAATGGAAGTGGGATGATATTACTATAGATTTTGTTATGGGACTTCCGCGAACCAAGAATAATCATGATACTATTTGGGTTGTCGTTGATCGATTAACGAAGTCTGCTCATTTCTTAGCCAACATGAAGAATGACCCATTGACCAAATTAGCCCAGTTGTTTGTCAATGAAATTGTAAGGTTACATGAGACCCCAAAATCAATTGTATCTGATAGAGACTCACGTTTCACATCAGAATATTGGAATAGTTTGATGAAGGCATTGGGATCGATCTTAAAGTTTAGTACAACTTATCACCCACAAACGGATGGGCAGTCAGAAAGAGTAATATAGATCTTAGAAGATATGTTACGGGCCTGTGTGATGGAACTTAAAGGAAGTTGGGATCAATTCTTGCTTTTAATTGAATTTGTATATAATAATAGCTACTAGACCAGTATTCAAATGACACCGTATGAAGCTCTGTATGATTGACCTTGTCGTTCACCTCTTTGTTTGGATGAGAATAGTGAAAGAAAGCTGTTAGGCCTGGACTTACTGCAAGAAACGACAGAAAAGATTAAACTCATTAGAAATCAACTTCAGACAGCTCAGAGCAGATAGAAAAGTTACTCAGATGTCAGATGGAGAGATTTGGAATTTGAGAAGGGTGATCATGTATTTTTAAAGGTATCTCTAGCTAATGGTGTGATGCGATTTGGAAAGAAAGGTAAACCGAGTCCAAGGTTTATTGGTCCTTTTGAGATTTTAAATCGAATTGGTGAAATGGCTTATAGATTAGCTTTGCCCCCGCATATGTCAGTCATCCATAACGTATTCCATGTTTCTATGTTATGAAAATATGTTCGAGATCCGACTCATATTTTGGAGTACGAACTGATACCAATTTCTAAGGACTTATCATATATTGATCAACCTATCCGAATTTTAGATAAAAAAGAGCAAGTGCTTCACAATAAGAAGATTTTACTGGTCAAGATTCTATGATAAAATCATTCTGAAAGAGAAAACGTGGGAGTGAGTAGAAAAAGTTAGAGAAAAGTATCCTCAGTTGTTTGATGATCTGTCAATTTTGCGGACGCAATTTCATAAGGAGGGATGTAAGGACCCGATTTGAACCCATGTCAGATATTTCATTTTTAGTTATCTATTTGATGCCTTTAGGATTTTGCATAGATGGGTGTTTGGGACATTTAAGAATTAAAAAGGAGCTTTGGAGGCATATGGGTGCTTGTGATGGGTATAATAGTACTTGTACAATCGTGGATTTTTTTCAAACTCGTCTCGACGAAGCGCTCTTCTGAAAAATATAAAGTTGCCACCTGAAGCTTTTGGTGTCCTGAAAAACTTAAATCAATATTGAAAGCACTGAAGTGTAAAAATATGACTCTGATTCTGGTCTACGCCAAAGGCTCTTGGGTAGGGGCTTCAGTTATCGATCGGAAAGGTGTTAGGCACTCGACCAACCCGCTCGTAAGTGGTCTCTACTATGACTGTTTGGATGTGTATATAAAAAAAAAATATAATTATATATATAAAAAGAAAAGAAAATGAGCGGCACTTCCCCTTTCCCGAAGGCACACTAATCTTATTGAGCCCTTCTCGCTTGCCGAAATTTGGGCAGCATAACGGCTCAATTCTAGGATAGGAGAAAAGCAAAGAAGGTTTTTAGGGTAAAACTCAATTCTGGAATTTTATGGGTTTAGTGCTAAAAGATGAAATGGGAGCTCACTAAAATTCTTCTCTTGGGAAAAATTTTCAAGCCTTTAATCCAAGGTGGGCTCTCTATTTATAGAGAAGAGGAGGATTAGTGAGGGGTTAAAGTCCTGATTGGGTTAGCAATTAGGTAATCCTAGATCTAAGGTTTTTGAGTTTTTCAAGGTCTTAGATAGGTGTGAATGGAGGTTCAATGGTAGATGATAGAGTGGGGTTTCAAAGGGCTAGAGGATTGCAAATAAGGTAATGGAGGTGTAATAATCCTAATGAAACACACCCTAAACATTGTGATGGTCAACAAGTCAAACCCCAAAAATGAAATTCGAGCAAAATCCAAGTTTTATTGTAGCTAAGCCTGACGTGTGTATTATACACGCCAAACATATGTACGGTGTCTGGGAAGTCCAGGCCCGCTGGGGGGCCCATCTATGCTTGGCGTGTATAATATGCACGCTAGGCAACATTTATCCAGAAATGGCCTAGCGTGTGTATTAAACACGTCAGGCATGTGATCGATTTTAAATGTAACCCTTGCAAGTGCACAAGATCTATTGCAGTATGGCAAGAATAAATGTGTCGAACCCACAGGGAAATGTGAATTTTAATTAATTTTTTCAGAGATTTAAAAACATCCCTAAGGAAGTACCAAAGGGCAGATTCAATTTAACTAAAATTTATCACACTTTTGCTAAATGCAGAAAAATAAATTAATCTAAACAACTAATTACCGATGAATCTAAAATAATAATTAAATGAGATCAAGGAATATGCTACCCCAGATTTGTACCCCTTTTCTACCATTAAAACCCACAGTTTCATTAAAGCATCATTCACACCATCATTCGTCTATAGAGATGATTCGTAATAAAATATGATCATCAATCCGGCATACCCTATCTAAAAATAATGACTCAACCTATCATTATGGTATGAGTCATGTAAGAAGCATAGCGTATCTCATGATGTTTAGATCACAACAGTAAACACATAATCGCTTTGCAGCCTAGATCAGTCTGTAGGTCCAGATCTAGCGATTATAGTCGTTGATACGCGCAATCAACGGTCATAACAAGCGTTCAATATATTTTCAATAACACAACTTTTAGCAAAATGATTTCATGATGATAATAAATCGACTATGGTATTAATCATAAATAAGGGTACTTATCTGGCGATCGCATCTTCCCCGATCTACTAATTTAGCCGCTCATCTTTGGTGTATAATCTCCTTGTTCATTCAAAGTCATTCCTCTTTTTATTTCTTCCAAAAGATCTTTGTTTACAATGCCTTTTCCTAAATACAATCTATGCTTTCATGAACGTAAAAGAAAAATAATGCAAATCCTAGGTACAATCTACCCAGATGGAACCCTAGAAGCAGGAGAAAGAAGAACTCTTGAAAAGATGCCAAGAGGAGTCTAAAACCAAATATAATAAGAATGAATAATAATCTTCTAAAAAATTCTCCTAAAAAAACTCTAAAAAAGAAAAGCCAAAACTAACTCTCTAATTATCTATCTCTAATTCCCCCTCTTCTCGCAGTGTTTGATCCGCTTTAAATAGAGCCGAAGTTTCCCAGCCGCAGAGGTGTTCCAACTCGAAAATTTAGGGTCGATTAACCGACTCAATAGGGTCGATGCATCGACCTCCCAGATTTTCGTGAATTCTCTCCGAACTTTATATCAGACACTGCTTCGGTATTTTAGCCATAATGTTCTGTCCCGAACTCAGATTGAGGCAATTCTTACACCGTTGGAAAGCTAACAGAAAGCTCTACAACGTTTGTGTTTTAACAATTTCATAATTCGGCCGTCTTCAAGGTCCAAATGGATTTGCAAGTCACACCAAGTTCTCGATGACCCAAAGTTAAAGTGTTTTGACATTATTTTCATAATTCTTGGGCTGTTTTCTGCACTCGGCTTATATTTACCTGAAACACTTCAAATCTAATAATTCTTATCAGATAGCCTTCATCGGATAGCTAACTGTAGGTATCTAGGGGTGAAATATTATCATATTTCACTACTCATCACACCCTCAAACCTACACTTTGCTAGTCCTCGAGCAATGCAAACTAAAGAAAATAAATGCCACTTTCGTAGGGAACACGATTGCACTTGGCATGTGCAACAAGCCTTTAAACCCGTAGGTGATCCCTAGTGGAGGAGTTGCGTCTCCTGAGGATTTATAGTGAAGTTACCCACAAACTTCCAAAAATTTCAAACCATCGGCAAAATTGAGTTTTCAAAACATAATTTTTTATAACATATATATTATTCAAAAACTCAAAATCATTAATCAATTCAACATGCGAATCATCAATTTTAAATAACAATGTTATACTAATCATACTAGCATCCATTCAAATTAGTCTAATGCTCAAATCGTTAGATAACTCATCCATTCATGCTTACTCGTGAAGTGTGTGCATACTCAAACCAAAATTCATTCATCTCGGAACTAGTCCAAACGGAAAACTGTCGGATCTGTTGTCTCGACTCAATCCTCACTTTAGGAATACTCTCGAAATAAAATCACTCCGATGATGGAAATCTTTCGCACATATGTGAGAGATCAATACAAAACAAGCAAAAAGGTCTCACATGATAACTGAAACACGATATAATCAATGAATAAAATCAAATCTCATAAGAACAGATACTTGTATATCCTAAGCATGTCACATCAAGTGTCATAAGTATCATATATTTACTCTCCACAAGGCAGTTACCAATGCAAGATCAGATCATGAAGGTCTTTTGTAGGGTTGTAATGGGGCTCAGGAAAGGATAAGAAAGAAAGGGAATTTGGATTCAAAATTTTTGAAAAATTGGAAAAGAAATAAACTTCTGATTTTTCTATCTCTTTTTTCTTTTCTAATTTCTCGCTATTTTTCTCACTATTTTTCTATTTTTCTCAACTTTCTTTTTCTTTTGAATTTTCTTTTCTTGAAGCACCTCATATTTTTTATTATTTTTCATAATTTTCTTTTTCTTTTTCTCCCCCCTTTTTCTTTTATATTTTTGCTATACACTCTCTGTAAACACCACAACTCAGTATCTCTCCACTTACTCTCTTTTTGTTCATTTTCATCCCTCATTCCTAATTTCTCAGAAATAAGAAGGGTAAAGCTGAACTTTCATAAATGGTGAAGGGTTAAAGGTTAACGTAGCTTATCAAAGAATGTATAAAGGTAAATTTGTTCAATAGGCTCAAAGGGGTACTAGAAGGATAAATTTATATGAGGTAGGGTATTTAAGCACAAACGAGCCAAAGATGGCCTTCAATCATTTCCTTAAAAGATGGTAACCTTGCCTATTTGTCTTGAGTAGATATACAGTACGTTCTAACACAATAATATGGATTTGATATCATGCAAAGTCACAAGTCAAAATAAAATATATGAGATTATGCAAAATAATTCGTATTCAAAGAAAACTCCGAGTTTATATATTCACTCATCAATGACGGGAAATTAGCTCTAAAGCTTCCTGGGTTTAGTCTCCACTAAGAACCTAAGATTCACCGTTCAAAACAATTCATCGATTTCTGAGTCTTAGCTTGGTATAAGTGTAAAAATTCTAAGCATGAATATCAAAACTACCCACAAAATATCACATTAAGCTTCATTATCCTAGATACAAGCATTCAAAATCTGACATCGATATTCTCAAAATTAAATTCACATGCATCATCAACTAAAGTTTGAAAACTGTCGAAAAATAATTCATATATGATGGTTCAAATTTTTTTTTTTTATTTTAAATTTTTTTTTTTTTTTAATATATAAAGAAAAATAAGAAAGTGACGCAAGATAGAGAATCATACCCCCAAACCTAAAAATGATAATGTCCTCATTGATTAAAATAGGTATTGCACCCCCAAACCTGTTGAAAAGTACCTAAACACAAAGATCAGGTGCAGAGAATATGTGCATAAAATTAGAACATGACCAAAAATAGATTGAAGGTAATGTGGCTACACTAATTTGGAAATTAAAAACAACCTAAACTAAACTAAAAACTAATATTCTAGAACTAACAAAAACAAAAATGAAAATGAAAATAAATAAAACACACTGGGTTGCCTCCCAGAAGGCTGAAGTTTAAGTGTCGACAGCTCGACCTCTTCATTGATCAAGAATCTGGGTCACTAAGGTGCATTGCCTCAATTCTCATCTGGGTCATGGGCTCAAACACCGGTTTAAGACGTTGCCCATTCACTTTTAAAACTTGATTGTCTATGAGACTGCGGATCTCAATCGCACCATGCACACTAATAGAAACAACCTGATACGGGCCTTCCCATCTCGATTTCAGTTTTCCCGGGTGAAGCTTTAGTCTGGAATTAAACAGCCAAACCTTTTGCCCAATGTGAAACTCTTTCCGAGAAATTGACTCATCATGCAACTTCTTATACCGTTCTTTATACATCTTGGAGTTTTCATACGCATCATAGCGTAGCTCTTCTAATTCACTCAGCTGTAGCCTTCGATTTGATCCTGCCGCTTGCATATCAAAGTTAAATCTTTTGATAGCCCAAAATGTATTATGCTCTAATTCAACAGGAAGATGGCATACTTTCCCGTAGACAATTCTGAACGGAGACATTTCAATTGGTGTCTTGAAGGCGGTACGATAGGCCCAAAGAGCATCAGATAGCCGGTTAGACCAATCTCTTCTATCTGGTCGCATCGTCTTTTCTAAAATTTGTTTAATCTCTCGGTTCGACACTTCCACTTGACCACTAGTTTGCGGGTGATATGGCGTTGCGACCTTGTGAGTGACGCCGTATTTCTTCATTAAAGTAGCAAAATGGCGCTATGCGTATGCGAACCGCCATCACTAATGATCGCCCGTGGAAACCCGAATCTGTTAAAAATATTTTCTTTCAGAAATTTGACCACAACTTTGTGATCATTCGAACGGGTTGCCACAGCTTCAATCCATTTGGAAACGTAGTCAACAGCTACAAGAATATATGAGTATCCGAATGACGTGGGGAAAGGACCCATGAAGTCGATCCCCCAAACATCAAAAATTTCAACAATTAGAATCGGATTAAGGGGCATCATATTTTGTCGTGAAATATTTCCCAATTGTTGACATCGTTGGCATTCTTTGCAAAATTGAGCAGCGTCATGAAAGATGGAGGGCCAGTAGAATCCGCTTTGAAGGATTTTCTGTGCAGTCTTCTATCCTCCGAATGGCCTCCACAAGCTCCAGCATGGCAGAAATTGATGACGCTCAGTTGCTCTTCTTCCGGTACACATCTCCTGATGATTTGATCTGAACAGATTTTGAATAATTGTGGTTCATCCCAAAAATAGTATTTTATCTGGGAGAAAAAGAGATGCTTATCATTTTTACCCCATTCAGTAGGGATTCTGCCCGTGACCAAATAATTCACGATATTGGCAAACCAAGGAGCTTTCGTAGCGGTCGCATCAATTGCCATTAATTGTTCATCCGAAAAAGTGTCCCGGATAGGTTCAGGTGCAGAAGATTCTTCAGGCAAAATGCGAGACAGGTGATCAGCCACAACATTCTCTACTCCCTTTTTATCTTTGATTTCAAAATTGAACTCTTGAAGTAGCAGGATCCAGCGGATCAATCTTGGTTTGGCGTCCTTCTTTGCCAACAAATATTTCAATGCAGAGTGGTCTGAAAAGACCACTATTTTTTATCCAAGCAGATAAGATCGAAATTTATCGAGAGCATATACCACAGCTAACAATTCTTTCTCAGTGGTGGTGTAATTGAGCTGTGCATCGATCAATGTCTTACTGGCATAATAAATTACGTGAGGTAATTTGTTCACCCTTTGCCCTAAGACAGCTTCGATAGCATAATCAGATGCATCACACATGAGTTCGAATGGTAAAGAATAATCTGGTGGTTGGATTATCGGTGCATTTGATAAGAGCTTGCGCAATTTCAGAAATGCTTTCATGCACTCCTCGTCAAAATTAAAGGGAACATCTTTGCCAAGCAAGGTACACAATGGTTTAGCCACATTGCTAAAATCTTTGATGAATCTTCTATAAAATCCTGCATGACCCAAAAATGATCGAATTTGTCGAACACTCTTCGGTGGGGGCAAATTAGCAATTAGGTCGACTTTGGCCTTATCAACTTCGATTCCTTTCTTGGAAACAATATGCCCGAGAACAATTCCTTGTTGAACCATAAAATGGCTCTTTTCCCAGCTAAGAATAAGTTTTGATTCGACACAACATTGCAGCACTCGTGAAAGATGATTCAAACAAGAACCAAATGTTTTCCCAAAAACAGAGAAATCATCCATGAATACCTCGATGAACTTGTCAATCATATCCGAAAATATGGCCAACATATATCGTTGAAAAGTAGCAGGTGCATTACATAAGCCAAAAGGCATTCTTCGATATGCAAACGTTCCGTAGGGACACGTGAACGTCGTCTTCTCTTGATCAGGTGGAAAAACGGGCACTTGATTGTATCCCGAATAACCATCAAGAAAGCAATAAAACTCTTGTCCTGCTAACTTCTCAAGGATTTGATCAATGAACGGAAGGGGAAAATGATCCTTTCTGGTAGCTATGTTTAATTTTCTATAATCAATGCAGACACGCCACCCAGTAGTTTCGCGAGTAGGGACCAATTCTCTTTCAGTAGTTTCTTTCACAGTGATTCCGGACTTTTTCGGAACGATTTGGATTGGACTTACCCATTCACTATCAGAGATCGGATAGATGATTCCAGCATCGAGAAGTTTAATGACTTCCTTTAAAATGACTTCTTGCATGTTCGGATTAAGTCGCCTTTGTAGTTCCCTTGATGATCTACTCTCATCTTCCAGATGTATTTTATGCATACATACTGATGGGTCAATCCCTTTTAAATCAGCTAGGGTCCATCCAATAGCCTCCTTGTGATCTTTAAGCACCTTCAACAAGTCATGCTCTTGTTCTTCCGACAACGTGGATGAAATTATCACCGAAAACGTTTCTCGTGGCCCCAGAAAAGCGTATTTGAGCGATTCAGGCAACTGTTTCAATTCCACAGTTGGTGGCTCCTTAATTGATGGAGTCGGTTCAGCTTTTACCTCAATGGGTAACGGTTCTATCTTAGTCACAACTTCACATAAGTTATCATCTGGACATGATGAACTTGACTTATTCTCCTCTAGTTGCTTCTTTTCAGATCCTTTTTGTTCATAGATGGCCAACAAAGCAGTTTCAAATTCTTCTTTGGTGAGCATTAACGGTAATGCTTCATCCACCACTTCGTCCATCTGATCGATGTAAAAACATTCGACCTCATCCTCGTTAGGGAAATGGTTCATCGCATGAAATATGTTCAATCTGACCTTCATGTTCCCAAAAGAAACGTCCATGACTCCCGTTCGACAATTAATGCAAACGTTGGCAGTAGCGAGAAACGGCCGTCCAAGGATGATGGGGACTTGATTAATTGATTTAACAGGTGGTTCCATGTCTAACACAACGAAGTCCACTGGAAAGACAAACTTGTCTATTCCAACCAAAACATCCTCGATAATACCCCTAGGTATTCTTTCTGACCTATCAACCAGTTGGAGTGTGACCGTCGTGGGTTTTAATTCACCTAATCCGAGTTTCTCATACATTGAGTATGGGATTAGATTAATACTTGCTCCCAAATCTAATAACGCTTTTCCAATTGGCTGCCCACCAATGACACATGGAACTGTTGGGACTCCAGGGTCTTTCAGTTTCTGTGGGGTTTCCAATTGCAACATCGAACTGACTTGATTAGTCAGGAATACTTTCTTTGAAACATGAGTACGTGCCTTTCTCTTATGCGTGCATAAATCTTTGAAAAACTTTGCATACTCAGGAACTTGTTTGATTGTTTCAAGTAATGGAAGATTTATCTTTACTTGCTTGAATGTTTCAAAGATTTCTTCCATTTTTGCGGGTCCCTTTCCCATTCTAGATGGAGGAGTTAGGCATTGAGGGAATGGTGCCTTTGGGACATAAGGTGCAGATTCAAGTTCCGATTCTTTTTCACGTCCTTGTTGGACAGTTGGAAGTGACACTTCCTCTATTTCTTTTTCTTTTCCCTTCTCTCTTCCTTGCCCTTTCTCTTTCTCTTTTTCGTTCTCTTTTCCTTTTCCTTTATCTTTTCTTATCTCTGATTCTTTCTCTTTCGCTGCTTCTCTTTCTGCATCAACTTCCACAGGCATTTCCACTTGATTATCAACTTCTCGCCCACTTCTCAGCACCGTAACAGCTTTCAACTGTTGACTATTCGATGGTCCTTCATCAGGTGGTGCTTGACCTCGAGGATTGTTGACGGGTTGGCTGGGAAGCCTACCTTCCTCTCGTTGACTCAATTGATTGGCCAATTGACTGACTTGGTCCATTATCATCTGCTGAAAAGATTGCATGCTTCGCATCACCTTTTCTTTCAAATCAGAATCTTTTGAAGTGCTGGTATGAGATTGATTAAGATTCTGATTTTTTCGGTATCCAGTATTTGGATGATAATACGGAGCATTCTGCTGGAAATTGGAATTCTGTTGGAAATTAGGATTCTGTTGTGGATGAAAATTCTGCTGAAAATTTTGTTGAAAATTTTGTTGTCCACTCATTGGATTAGATCTGAACTGCTGATTCACCTGTCTAGTTTGGTTTGATCCTCCCCATCCTAAGTTGGGGTGATTTTTCCATTCCGGATTATATGCGTTTGAGTACATGTTCCTACCTTGTCACTGATATGATTGAGTCAGATTCACCTGCTCTTGAGGAGTAGGTTCATCAGGAAGAAATGACAAGGTAGTAGAGCACTCGTTAGCCATGTGACCTGGGTGGTCACAAATTGAACACACAGTGGGGGTGATAGGAGCTTTAGCTTGCTTGGTAACAGCTAACAACATATTTATTTGCTTGGACAACATGTCAACCTTTGTTGATAGATCAGAGGTATTATTGTTGACATCATATAATCCGTCTTTTGTCAACATATGAGATTTAGGTGCCAGGTCCAAGTTAATTCGCCCCAATGTTGCATTTTGTATCGAGGTTTGATACAACTTCTCAAACAATGCCCACAATTCGTCGGCTTTCTTTGTGGCACATGATCCACCACAAGATGCATCAACCATGCGTCTCTCTTCAGGAATCAGTCCATTGTAAAAACTTTGGACTTGTTGCCACCTTGGAACTTGATGATTGGGACAACTCTTAATCAATTCCTTAAAGCGTTCCCAACATTCATGGAATGTTTCTGTAGGTTATTGGGAGAAAATTTGAATTTTCTGACGCAGCTCAATGACTTTGGTCATGGGAAAATATTTTTTAAGAAACTGACGGTATAGCTCTGCCCAACTCTGAATAAATTGCGGTTCTAAAGAATAGAACCACGTTTTTGCTTTATCTCTTAAAGAGAAAGGAAAGAGTCGAAGCTTAGCTATCTCATCAGTGACATTGTGGACTCTGAACATTTAGATGAACGTGCGGATTTTCATTTGCCAAACCATGGAAAATTGGTAGCATTTGAATCGTTGCTGATTTGAATTCATAGTGGTTCCCTGGAATGGGATCATGCATGATACTATCCCGATCCTCGTAAAAACCAGGATCATTATAATATTCGAGTGTTCTAGGGCCCTCATTGTAATTGTTATTCCCATTATTTCCATTATTTCCATTATTGATATGCTGGTTGTTCCCATTCATTTCTTGCCTTTGATCAGTCATGGCTTCAGTATGATGATAGTGATTCCTCTGAATTCTACGATTCTCTCTACAAGATCTTTCGATCTCGAGATTAAACGGTTGCAAATGTGGGTGATGAGATCAAGTAAAGCTCATGCACCAACACTCACAACAAAGATTGATGAATCCACAACAAACCCAAAATATTTAGCTTCAATCGATTAAAGCAAAGATTTTCAATCGATTGACACAAGCGCACAAATTTTTTTATTTATTTATTTTTTATTTTTATTAAAATTAAAATTCGAATTTAAATTAAATTAAATTTTTTTTTTTTTAATTAAAATGAAAATTTGAATTTAAAAAATATTTTTTTTATTTATTTATTAAAATTAAAATTCGAATTTAAAATAATTTTTTTTTTTTTTTTTTTAATTCGAATTTCAAAAATAAAAATTAAATTCAAAAATTTAAATATAAAATTTAAATTTCAAAACCTAAAGACAATCCTACAAAATCTTATCTAAAAGAGAAAAATAAGGGAAAGAATAAAAGATTCCTAAATTTCCTAAGGAAGGTATCCTAAAAATCTATACTTCCTAAAAAGACTCTTACAAAATCTAAAATAAGAAATCTAAAAATTTCAACTTCCTAAAAGACTCCTACAAAATCTAAAATAAAAGGCCTAAAAATCTCAACTTCCTAAAAGACTCCTAAAAAAAAAAAAAAAAAAAAAAAAACTTACCTAAGAGAGAAAAATAAGGGAAAGAAGATTTTACAAAGCAAAAATCCAAAAATTAATTTATTTATTATTTATTATTATTATTTTAATTAAAACACAAAAAATCCCTAACCGAATTAATCAAAATTTGGTCGATTTTCCCGGCAACGGTGCCAAAAACTTGATCGATTTTAAATGTAACCCTTGCAAGTGCACAAGATCTATTGCAGTATGGCAAGAACAAAGGTGTCGAACCCACAGAGAAATGTAAATTTTAATTAATTCTTTCAGAGATTTAAAAACGTCCCTAAGGAAGTACCAAAGGGCAGATTCAATTTTACCAAAATTTATCACACTTTTCCTAAATGCAGAAAAATAAATTAATCTAAACAACTAATTACCGATGAATCTAAAATAATAATTAAATGAGATCAAGGAATATGCTACCTCAGATTTGTATCCCTTTTCTAGCATTAAAACCCACAGTTTCATTAAAGCATCATTCACACCATCATTCGTCTATAAAGATGATTCGTAATAAAATATGATCATCAATCCGGCATACCCTATCTAAAAATAATGACTCAACCTATCATTATGGTATGAGTCATGTAAGAAGCATAGCGTATCTCATGATGTTTAGATCACAACAGTAAACACATAATCGCTTTGCAGCCTAGATCAGTCTGTAGGTCCAGATCTAGCGATTATAGTCGTTGATACGCGCAATCAACGGTCATAACAAGCGTTCAATATATTTTCAATAACACAACTTTTAGCAAAATGATTTCATGATGATAATAAATCGACTATGATATTAATCATAAATAAGGGTACTTATCTGGCGATCGCATCTTCCCCGATCTACTAATTTAGCCGCTCATCTTTGGTGTATAATCTCCTTGTTCATTCAAAGTCATTCCTCTTTTTATTTCTTCCAAAAGATCTTTGTTTACAATGCCTTTTCCTAAATACAATCTATGCTTTCATGAACGTAAAAGAAAAATAATGCAAATCCTAGGTACAATCTACCCAGATGGAACCCTAGAAGCAAGAGAAAGAAGAACTCTTGAAAAGATGCCAAGAGGAGTCTAAAACCAATAATAATAATAATGAATAATAATCTTCTAAAAAATTCTCCTCAAAAAACTCTAAAAAAGAAAAGCCAAAACTAACTCTCTAATTATCTATCTCTAATTCCCCCTCTTCTCGCAGTGTTTGATCCGCTTTAAATAGAGCCGAAGTTTCCCAGCCGCAGAGGTGTTCCAACTCGAAAATTTAGGGTTGATTAATCGACCCAATAGGGTCGATGCATCGACCGCTCAGATTTTCATGAATTCCCGCCGAACTTTGTATCAGACACTACTTCGGTATTTTAGTCATAACTTTCTGTCCCGAACTCGGATTGAGGCGATTCTTACGCCGTTGGAAAGATGACAGAAAGCTCTATAATGTTTGTGTTTTGACAATTTCATAATTCGTCTGTCTTGAATGTCCAAATAGATCTGTAAGTCACACCAAGTTCTCGATGACCCAAAGTTACAGTGTTTTGACATTATTTTCATAATTCTTGGGCTGTTTTCTGCACTTGGCTTGTATTTACCTGAAACACTTCAAATCTAATAATTCTTATCAGATAGCCTTCATCGGATAGCTAAATGTAGGTATCTAGGGGTGAAATATCATCATATTTCACTACTCATCAGCATGCCCACCTCCTCGAGAGATTCTCGAGAGGTTCAGCCAGGTACAATTTTCAAGTCTTTTTCGGATTGTTGTAACTTTTGAAGTATGACTCGGATAAGGGTGATTCTGGGCTTGCCGGAAAGCTGAGAACTTCTATTTTTCAATAGTATAAGATTATGTCTCAGCAGAGGTCCCTACCAGGCTCAGTATATCTTTCTCTAACCATTGTCGGGGAGGGTTACCTATAGGTTTGGAGTGGTTTCTAAAGGTTGGTGGGTGACTTCTAAGGGTTTAGACAAATTTCTAAGGGTTTGAGAAGGTTCCTAAGGGTACAAGAGATGTTATCCGAAGCTCGGGGGGGTGCGCCTCTCCCGAAGTATGTTTCGATCGGGCCTTGAGCCAAATTTGGGTGTCTACAGTACTTTAATACATCAAAGGGCAATGTATTGGGCCTAGGGTGAATAGGGGCATATTAGGCCTTGGGTGAATAGCTTGATAAATAGCTACATATAATATAATATAAGAGCTCTATACACCAAGAAGTGATATATAGGTGATATATTCTATACTAGCTAATAGTTGGTTGTGGGAGTTCTAGCGCATCTAGAAGGGGAGAGAGCTATGGGGTCATGGGTTTGTTTTAGCTACAAGACAAAAAAAAAAGACAAAAGAGAAAGAGAAAAAGGAAGAGAGAGAGAGAGAGAGATAACCTGAGGAAGAGAGAGAGATAGCCTGAGAATAAAATAAAGAGAAGGAGAAAGAGAGAGCCCGAGGAAAAAAAAAGAGGGAGAAAGAGAAGGAAAAAGATTGAGAGAGATGTCTAGAGAGAGAGATCGTTAGAGAGAGAAAGAGATCTAGAGAGAGAAAGAGAAAGAGAAGAAGAACTCTAATTTACCCAATTTTCTTGAGGCAAGTATCTTTATCTAGTACATGCGATTAATCTAAATCTAAATCTGGTATTTTTAATTTTTGGAATCGATCATCACCTATCCTTGAAATCAGTTTGGATTTTTCTACGGGCAAATTTAAAATTTATTTGTTTATTTGTTTATTTGTTTGACACCTCTGAAAATTAGATTTGTTTTTATGGGCTGGAGTAAACATGTAATCTGTGTATCTGTTTGGAACCTTTGAAATGTGAATTTTTGCATGGGCTAAATTTACAATTGTACTGTGTATCTGGTTGGAACCTCTGAAATGTGGATTTTTTTTTTAATGGACACTTTCACTTTGTAATCAGTGTCCCAGATTGTAACAATTGACCTTGAATTATATCAGGACTAAAGTTTTGACATAAATGGGTAATTTGTATTAAACAAATATGATTTTTGAATAATTGTTCTGTTTGTTTTCAATATTTATGGCTTTAATTTGAATGACAAATGATTCGGAAAAACATGGAAGGAATGCTTATGAACTGTTATGGAATAAAATAAACACACTGGCCAGCGGTGATTCTGATATCTAATCTGATTTGACTCTGTTATTTGTTCTCGACTCAATATGTAGTTGAGAAAGCACGCAATAGTCGTGCTATTAGCTATAAAGTAACCTCACAGTTATACATTTGTCTAGGTATTTCATTATGAATTTTGTATCCGTATATTAATTTATTTGTGCACAAGATTTGTTTTCAACCACATAAAGTCATGCTTGCAAATGAAATATTTGATTTGTTTAAACACACCAAAAAGAAACATAAAAAGGGCATGTTGCTAATTTGACACTCTCAACCTCTTGTTAGTAGTTTAATAATTAGTTATTAGATTTGGATACTTTCGGAGCATGTGGATTAGCTCTTACAGTGATTTTATCTACCTTGCAGGTGAAGGGAGGAAATTGGCGGAAGAACTGTAGATGGAGTTCGCGATAATGTTATCTGGTGAAGACTTATATTTGGTACGATTATATGTGTATAGAGTCTGTTCATAGTGAATGTCTTGGAGTAGTGTTACACCTTATATATATAGTTGTTTGGGCCTTGTTGTACAAAGTTGTTCTAACTGGTTTATAGAATGAAAAGACTAATTTCTACTGTGTTTCTGAAATCTGATTTGAAGGATATCTGTATTATATCCCTTGTTAGAAAATTTTATATTTCAGGTTTCTTCTGATATGTCTGGGTCGCAGCTCGAGATCCAAGAGCGTGAATTTTGGATCGTGACAACTACTATCACCCCGTTGGTGACTAAAAGCCAATCGGAATATCGAATAAAGATGACAATAGATGTCTCTTTTTGTGAGAATTTTCTTTCCGTGGGCATCAGAGGTAATCTTAGAACCCTTTTACCCTTTGGTAATTCCCTAGTAAATGATTCAACCTTGCCCCTTGGTGATGGTGGAGATGGTCGCGAATGGGGCCACCTCATTCCATACCTCCCAAGGTTGCAAGACCAAAGGGGTAGATACCCCGAGGTTCGCGAATGGGGCCACCTCCTTCCATACATATGAAGGTTGTAAGACCGAAGGGGTAGAGACCCCAGGATTGTGACTTTGTTCCCGCTATGGGATGCTTTGTTCCCAGCTAATGGGATGTTTTAGTTTAACGTTAGTTAAAATACGTCTTGAATCTGGGCTACAAGTGGGCCCCTTCCTTCTGGGTATGACGTGTTTTAAAATTGGAGAGCCTTGCATGGCAGAACCAAACAATATCATATCAGGTCAAGTTGGGACGTCACAAATGGTTTCAGTGTTGCGAACAACTCTGTTATTGAATGGGGGAGAGGACTAGAGGTTTCGAAAATGAGTAAAAGTGTAATAATCCCACATTGGATAGAGAGAAGTCCGAAGCTTGGGCAATGAGGTGTGAGCGACCCTTTCATGTATCGAGGCGTTTTTTGTGGGGACAGCAAAACGTAACACCCATGCCAGGAATAAAATCGAGGCGGGGATTTAGGCCCATAAGCAGACAATCGCAATCACTAAATGTGTGAACAACCCCAAGGATAAATTGAGCATAAACCTTGAAAAAAAGTAAACTGTACCTTCCAAATATACACACACACACACACACACATAGAGTTTGGTGTCCTTAAGCTCGGCATGAGATCTAGAGCTGAGCTTTCCGTTTAAAGCTCGGTTGAAGTAGAGCCGAGCTAAAGCTGATCTTGTAAACCTTTGTCAGCCCGATTAATAATATATATTATTTTTATATATAATAAAATATATTATGTATAATTTTAATTTTTGTTTTTCACTTTTTCCCCTTATAATAATGGATAAATATATAATCCTTATGATCGTCTATTGAAGTTTGTTCTCTCTCTCTCTCTCTCTCTCTCTCTCTCTTCTCTCTAGCTATTAAAGCCACTACAACAAATAAGACTATTAGCCCTATCACTATAAAAAACTGCCGTTACAAAAATAATAGCGGCAGTTTTTTGTAGCGACATGACTAATAGCGGCAGTTTTTTATTAGAAAAAACTGCTGCTAATAGTCTTATTTTTTGTAGTGGCTCTTTCTCACATGTCTCAATGAACAACTATTAGCACGGTAATTGACCAAACAATCAGCACCTACGAGCAATACCTATGCTCTTATTCAATATTTAGCACTTTAAATTTAAACAATTTTTTCTTCAATCGATCTGTGAAATCCAAAAGGGCAAAGGGATTAAAGATATTAGGGCTTTCATTTATTAAATTTTATTAAATCTTTCATCCATTAAAAAAAGAAGATAATGTTTAAAGTAACATTAGGAAAAAAATTTATAATAAAACTTATTTAGCTCAAAGCTCGGCTCAGCTTGTCGATAGAGCCGAGCTAGAGATCAGACTTTTCAAGCTCGAAGGGCCTAGAGCTAAGTTCCATTCGGCTAAGGTAAAGCTTAAGGTAGAGCGCTGAGCCGATCAAGCTCGTGCCGGTCATCACTAGTATACTCAACTTTGCACTTCTTCATATTGGGATAATGATTCCTGACCAATGTTTAATCATGGTGCTTAAATGATCTTGTATCAATAAAGTTAGAATTTTAATCTTAGACCATTAAACTGTGAATTTATCATTTTGCCAGGTGGTGCGCATCTATGATCAATTTAAATTGTCCTAGTGGCAATCTATCATTTGAACATGACTCAACCCAAAGAAGCATGCCTATAAGTTGATGTGAACCATATATCCGATTGATAATCTTTACTTCAGCCACTAAAACTGAAAACAATGGTTGATATTAAAGGTCACGGGATTAATTGGTTTGAATCTCTGTAAAACAAAATTTTTGGGCCTGTTGCACTAAAATCTTTGATCTATCACTTTGATGGTATAGATCACTCACATCTTTAACAATTGATGGTGTATAATCATTTAAACACCATTTTGGTGCTTAAATGATGGTCAATAGAGTCGGTCCCTTTCAAAATTGGTATTCAATATGTGCCTATATTTGGTACATTATGCATAGGATTGTAAATGGGTCAGGCATAGTCGGGTGAGACCAAAATTTAGCTGATCCACTAGAAATTCGCAAATGCCTGACTCGGCCCAACCAGTCAAGGGTATTATATGCCCCACCGATCAGGTTCAATACCCGCTATGTTCCTTGATTTTATATATCGATATTGGGTCAGGTCAGGTCCCACCTGACCTTATTTTTGCCTAAAGGTCGGGTTAAATGTCTCATGCCTAACCCAACCTGATTGATCAAGTTAATGTGCGCAACCCAATAAAATATGTCGAGCGGATCAGGAATCAGGTCAATTCAACCCATTGACAGGCCTAATCATGCACATAAGCATACCTCGCTTAATTGCATACCTAGTAGATGCATATGAGCATTCTAAATCGAGTTGTAACTTAGGAAAGTAGGAGAGAATTGTGGGATTTGAGGAGAGACTTACTGAGGGAGGAGCTTATAGTTATAAAGTCTATTATTATGAAAAAATAAAAATAAAAAATCCTTAATCTCGAACCTTTTCGCATTATAATAATAAGTATAGAAGCTCCCAAAGGGGCCGGGAGAGATTTGAATGTTAGGAATGGGGCCGACCCGACCAGTTGACAGCTCTAGTCATTCTCGAACCATCAAAATTGGAAAAGTGCACTATACTTTCAAACGTTAAATTAGTGAAAAGGTCAAAAGTAAACTTTCACTGATTATGTGCCCATAGATAGCTGTTCAGCTCCTTATGCTTCACCATTTGGACAGAGATTGACCATAGCTTTCTGAAACCTAAATCGTTTTCACAATGAGATGTAATTTTACCAAAAAAAGGAAACACAATTTAAGCTAGCCTAGTTATTTATGGGCACCCTATTTATAATGGGAAATTTACATATAAGTGTCGAAACTTTTATGATATATTACTGTACAGTGGCTGACCTGTCAGTAATTGCCTGAGAGGCTCAGGATTTTTTTTTTAAATGGGCATTTATTTTATACATTGAATCGACATAAATGCCCTTTTAAATGCACATTTGTTTTTAAGTGGGATCAATCGTTCTCATATAAGCAAGGATCAAAAATTTAGATTTTGTTTCGGTTTCGGGCTCGCCCAAAACCAAAATTTTGAACCGAAATTTTAAATTTCGGGCGAAAGCTATAGGGGGGACCAAAAATTACCGAAATTATAGGCTTTCGTTTCACCGAAATTTTGAATCATGCATATAAAACAATATCAGCACGAGACCGTATGAGGCCGATCGGTCAAGGTCACCTACGAGACCAATCGATCTCACTATAAAAAATATGCACATGCTTAGGTTGGTTAAGGTATTTTTGCCCATAAAGAGTGGCAATTTTGTCTTTTTTTGTTAAAAGTTAAAAGGTCCCGACTCTGTCAGTAAATAAGCTTGAAACTGACCCTATATGATAAAAACTAAAAAGCTTTGATCCTGTACAGAACTCTGGCCATTTAATAATCCATGACCCTTTGGAGAAAGGAGTAGATTATCCATAAATTAATCTGCATTATGGATCTTAGGGCTGGTTGTAGAAAACTAGTTAAATAACTATGCTGTCATCCAAAGGATTGATTCGCCCATAAATGAGTTACAAGCATGAGCTTGAAGGCATATTTAACTTCGAGGGAAATCCAAGGTGATTGCAGGTATGAACAATTGAATTAGGTGGCGCGGAGTGAAGAAGAGTCTGGTTCTGATATCATGTAAAAATCCAACGGGCCTAATTCAACCTCACAAAACCAACTTGTGAGGTGAGGTTTCCCCAAGTTATACATAAAGCCCAAGACCTCCAAGCCCACGACCGATGTGGGACTATTCTAACACTCCCTTATACATATCAAGCTACTACCTTGCTGATCATATTCTTAGTCCACTTACCTATAGCCTTGTTTTCTAATACCATTACGTAATTTGTTGTTTTTTCCTTTCTCCCATTTAATTACCTTCTCACTAAGCGTGATCCAAATGTAATGACACTAGCGCGGGTATAAATCGGTAATGGACACCTCATTTGTAGAGTATAAATCGGCAACGGACACCTTGTTTCTAGAGTAAGGTGCCCACATGGTAGTTTTGATGAATGGATCCGACCCCATTCTGCTCACATAAAAATATGCTGGTGATGAAGGAGCTGGAGGTGAGACAGAGGAGCTACTGAGCATCAGAACAATTGAAGACATTGTAGGCCTGGCAGCTGCATCTTCTTGGATACATAGTAAAGCAATGTGGATGCATCTCACAGCTTCACTTTGTGGAAAATGCCCACTCATTGTTGAATCAATCAAATCTAGAGTGCTTCCTTCATTCCATTTCCTCCATGCCTGTGACAATTATCTATTTGTAAATTTGAAGTTCGCGTCTTTTTTGAATATTCGAAAAATGAAAAAAAGTTAATAGTCTCAGTCCACAGTTTGTAAATTAAAATTCAATATAGATCATTTGTACTTACATAGGATGTAAGGTTCACGCATTGATCTGATTGATGGAAACTGTTGTTTTTCTGACCGGTAAGAATCTCTAGAAGTAAAACGCCAAAGCTAAACACATCCGATTTAATGGAAAATTGACCATGAATACTGTACTCTGGTGCCATGTATCCACTGTTGGGTTGCCAACAAGAATTAATTTTAATATGAATAATAAGGATAATTTTATTTTTTCAAATACAGGCTATCCGGCCACTTAGAGCACCTGACTAAGTCCCGTGGTACGTGCAACACCCGGACATCACACGCACCAGTCTGTGGGGATAAATCCCTTCGAGTGGCCAACAAGGAGTGGAATTTGAACTCAAAAGCTCCGCTTCTTGTAGCGTGGTCCTGGCCACTGCACCACCCCCCATTGGTCAATAATAAGGATCTCTTTGTTATTCTACCCACATGTTCGAGGGGTACTTTTAGTCGAAAATTTAATCAGTCAGCTTCCCTAGCCATATGCTACAACCTCTTGTAACAAAAGAACCAAGTAGCCCTTATCCGTTAGAATTCAAAACAGATTTGGTGATTTTAAAATTATTTTATGACCTTATGACTTTGGTGTGCAGAGGTGACAACAATGAAAATGAAATGAACAAGGAACCGGCCAAGTTTTGAACACTTACTATGTCCCACATATTGTATATGTTAGTTCTTCAGTTTGGTGTGCTTCAAAAAGCCTTGCTAATCCGAAGTCTGAAATTTTGGGGTTCTTTCCATCATCTAACAGAATATTGCTCGCTTTTAGATCCCGATGTATAATCCGAAGACGTGAATCCTCGTGAAGGTAAAGAATCCCTCGAGCAATCCCTCCGATGATTTTATAACGACTTTCCCAATCCAATGTAGCCCGCTTGGCCGGATCTATATCAAAAGCTCATCGAAGTAGTTCGCGTTAGAAAGAAATGATTGGGCTATGAATAGTTGATCAAACAAAAAATATCATTAACACATGGATATCTAAGCATAAAAGTACTCCTAAAAGATTATTGATAGAAAATGGTACAAGCAAAGTGGATGGTGAAATGTGTCCGGATTGGAGAGACAGACAGACTGAGAGAGTGTCTAGAAAATGGCTCAAGCAAAGTGGATGGTGAAATGTGCGCGGATTGGAGAGAGAGAGAGAGAGAGAGAGAGAGAGAGAGAGAGATTTCATGGATTGTCTCTTATATTGTGAGTTACTTTTACAGGCTTCAGTGCACAGTTTCAACAATCCACATGTGACATTGTTTTCTTAAGACTTTATTTTGCGTCCAGAATGGTTCACAGATAAGAGGAAAAAGATGTAGTGTAGAAATCTCAACAATAGTAAGAAACCAAAAAGTCTTTTGCAAACCAATGGTTATTATTAACAAGAATTGGGATCAGAAATATATCTTGTTCATCTTTCTCATTCGTCTATAGTGAAATATATACAGCTATTATAATTTTAAAATACAAGATAAGAATTGATGTCACCAGAAAGCTTGGTTACTTCGTTGATCAGCCATATAATCAGTGATCTTGGGTTATCCATATATGGGCGGTGACAGCTGATGCGGGATGAACGCTAAAACCCTAATTATACAAGTTTGAGATTAACTACAAATTAAATTGAATAATGGAAATAGTCAAAATCACCCAAACACATAGAGCAATTTAATGAATTCAATTAAAACAATTAGAGTAATTTCATTTTGGCGCTCACATGCATCGATACTCTCGATCTAGAAGAACAGATCCAATGAAGGATTCGAATTTCGATCTAGTTTAGGGCATCAAGTGACAATTATAGTGTCGTCTCTTGACTCCTCTAGGTTTGGGAAAACGAAGGCTCCAGGGATTAAAGTAATTAAAAGGGATAGATCAAAAGATTTAAACAATCAAAGCAAGGAAAGATATTACCCGATAATAAATAAAGAAAAGGGTAGATGAGGAGGATAGAGGTCCAAGGTTTCACACCAACGGTTATGAGGCTTTTCACCAAGGCTGTATGTTGGCTTTGCATCAAGTCGCATGAGAAATGAAGGTTCACTCCTTAGGTTTCGAAAGAGTCGCTCCTTCAATCGAAATTTTTTCACAAGTCTTCTAGGGTTTGCACAAAAGCAAACTCGCAATTTTCATTCAATAATCAACTACCAATAATATTATTTACAAGCCTTTAAATAGGCTAACCAAACTCTAATACGAAATTAGAAGAATCCTAAAGCAAATAAGGCATTAAAAAGGAAATATGAACAAAAATAAAAAAATTCTGCCAAAATTCGCACAATTGATCGATCGATTCCGGGGTCGATCGATCAACTATGAAATTAGATTAATTGCCCGAAGTCATAGACATAAATTGATCGATCGAAAATTCTGACTTGATCGATCAACTGAGAAACATAACTACGCCTCAGACTATTTGCCCACTATCCACAATCAATTGATCGAAGGTTGGGGTCTATCGATCGACTAAGTGTCTCTTCAGTCCTTCGAATTTGAGCTCTTAACAACTTTAACATTCTTTTTCTTTTCGGCACTTTCGTTCTTGCTCCCTTTCCGTTTCTTCTGCTGCTAGACAATCTCTTGACTCGAATACAATGCTCTTGATCGTATTGTCCCCATCAACAACAATCACAACAAAATCATAATACTCCCCCTCAAGTCGGCTTGTAAATATCATGAACACCCAACTTGCGAGTCAAATTGCGAATTTGAGAGGCACCAAAAGTTTTGGTGAAGACATTAGCGATTTGTTGATCAATTAGAATATGAGCAGTGCGAATCAGCCGTGATTGAATCTTCTCACGAACAAGCTGGCAATCAATCTCGATATGTTTTGTGCATTCATGGAAGACGGGGTTAGCAACAATGTGTAGGGCAACCTTGTTATCGCAATATAGCAAAGGAGCTTGTGGATGTGTGACATGAAGATCATGAAAGAGAAAAAAAGAGCCAAGTGATTTCACAGCAGGTAGTAGCCATTGCACGATACTTAGCTTCAGTTGAAGAAAGGGAGACGGTGGACTGTTTTTTTTATTTCCAGGAGATGCGTGAGGTTCCCAACATGGTGCAATATCCACTGATGAAATGACGGGTCTCGAGACAGCTGGCCCTATCAGAATTGCAAAATGCCTGGAGTTTCATGGGTTTAGAAGATGATAACAAAATTCCTTGGTCGGGGCTTTGTTTTAGATACCGAAGAATGCGATGGGTTGCATCGAGATGTGGTTGGTGGGGATTATTCATAAACTAACTTAAAATCTGCACAAGTTAAAGTATATCAGGCCTTGTAATGGTGAGGTATATGAGATGTCCAATGAGGCGGCGAAAAATGGTTGCATCAGGTAATAGATTCCCATTGGAAGAATTGAGCTTGAGATTTTTTTCCATAGGGAATGGAGCAGATCGAGCACCAAGGAAGCCACATTCTTGAAGCACCTCTAAGGCACATTTTCTTTGAGAAAGGAAGATGCCACGATGTGATCTTACAACTTCGATCCCTAAGAAAAAATTTAGAACTCTAAGATCTTTGATCTTAAATCGCTGTTGTAAAAAAAATTTAAAATCTGCAATAGAATTATTATCATTACCGGCAATGATAATATCGTCAACGTAGACAAGTACGACAGTTTATGATGGTCTGATTAGTCGAGTGAATAAGGAGTAATCCTCCTTTGATTGAGTAAATCTAGTAGCAAGTAGAGCTGTGGAGAGTTTAGAAAATCACTAGCGAGGAGCTTGCTTTAGCCCATATAAGGATTTATTCAACCGATATACTCGACTCTCCTCTTTCATGCAAACCAAGGTGGAAGAGTCACGTAAACTTCTTCATCATGATCGTCATGTAAGAAGGCATTATGGACATCTAATTGGTGCCAATTGCGAATGGTTGTGAATGCTAATAAATGAGCATTCGATGATAAACAATAGGCACACACTTAAGCAGTACGATTCAATAATTATAACAAGAAATTGTACTATTAAAAGTAAATCAGTTACTCATCTAGGGATCGCTTCCTCCTTGAACAAGGGGTTTAGCCGCTCATCCTCGATCCACACGCACTATGTAAACCCGAAGCCATTACAAAAATATGTTCTTTTATTTATCAAAAGATTGAATCCTTACACCCCCTCTCTTCCTACTACAAACTACTGCTTAATTACCAAAGAAAAAGCTTTCAAAAACTTAAAAAATTCTGCCAAGAGGAGCCCCCCTTAACCCTAAACATAGCTTTGTTTATATAGGGTGCAGATAGGAAAACTTCCATGAAAAGATCAATCAATTGAATTTTTATTTTCAATCGATTGAGTTTAAAATTGAATTTTGGCGGACTAATTTGAATTTGAATTCAATCGATTGATTTACACATCTCAATCGATTGAATTAATTCAAATTCACAATTTGGGGGAAAAAGCTGTCAAGAGCACCTGAAATCACTAAAATTACACAGCAACCGTTAAATAGCCTTCATCAGATGGCTAAGTATTGGTATTACGGTGCGAAATATAGTCATATTTCGACACAGATCAGATCTCATGAAACTTCTTAAAGGGAAGAGAGTCATCGATTGCAAATGGGTCTTTCGAAAGAAAGAAGTTGATAATATTCAAACTTCAAAGTTTAAAGCAAGGGTAGTTACATTCTCTCAGAAAGAGGGTATTGACTATAATAAGACATTCTCTTTGATTGTGAAGCACACATCGACTCGTACGTTGTTGGCCATCGTTGCTCAAAAAGATCTCAAACAAGAATAGATAGATGTAAAAATAGTTTTCCTCCATGGAGATCTTTAGGAAAAAAGTTATATGCGATAGCCAGAAGGATTTGAAGCAGAAGGGGTCAGAACCACTCATTTACAGATTGAAGAAATCCTTATACGGTCTCAAGCAGGCACTTAGGCAGTGGTACAAGAAGTTGATTCATATATGCTGAGCATAGGGTATCACAGGGGACAGTATGATTATTGTGTTTACTAAAAAAGTATTGTAAAGGAAAGAAATTTTTTTCAATTCTCTATGTAGATGCTATTCTCATGGTAACAAAAATTAAGGTTGAAATCAACAAGCTGAAGCGATCATTGAGCCAGAAGTTTGAGATGAAGGATCATGGTTCCGCAAATAAGATCTTATGTATAGAAATCACGAGAGATCGTGAGAGGAAGAGACTTTTGCTAACTCAAAGGACTTTTATCCAAAAGTTCCTTGAGAAGTATAATATGAGTGATGTCAAGCCTGTATCAATCATCAAGCAGAGCATTTTAAACTCATAAAAAAGATGGGTCTGTCCACACATACAGAATGGGAATACATGAAGAATATTCTATATGCAAAAGCATGTTGGGAGTCTGATGTATGTCATAGTAAGTACACAACCAGATTTAGTACAGGCCTTGAGTGTGATTTGCAAGTATATATCTAATTCGGATAGAGAGCATTGACTTGCAATTAAATGGATATTGAGATATCTGAAAGATACAACTGAAAATAGGTTGATATTTAAAGGTAGAGATACATGCGAGTTGGATTTCTATGATTATATCAATTTCGACTATACTAATGACCTTGACAGAAGAAGGTCTATCACAGGGTACGTGTTCATTTAGGCAGGTAAAGCGATTAGTTGGAAGTCTATGCTTCAAGGGATAGTTGCGTTGTCAACTACAAAGGCCAAGTATATAGCGGCTATAAAAGCTTTTAAGAAAGCCTCATGGCTTAAGGGTTTGGTCAGTGAACTTGGTAAGGTTGATGAGAGCACTGATATCTTCTACGATAATTAAAGTGTTATTCACTTAGCAAAGAACTAGGTCTTTCATGCTAGAACAAAGCATATTGATGTCCCATATCATTTTATCAGAGATATGATAGAAGATGAATAAATATCGATTGAGAAGATCGATACAAAAGAGAACGCATCAGACATATTAACTAAGTCAGTTACACATAATAAGTTTAGGCACTACCTAAAATTGATCAACATTTGTCGCAGATGTTGATGCCCTTTGGGGAAGTGACGCGGTTGTGGATGAAATGTAGGTGGAGATTGTTGAATAGGTTTAATCCCACGCGTTGTGTTTGAGACATTATTAGGAACTGCTGGGAGTGATCGATCGATCGATTCTGGACAGAATAAGCAATATGCTCACTAGTTGTAATCGATCGATCAAGCTTGGGAAGTCAATCGATCGAGGTGTTAACCTGATCGATCGATTCTAGGAGGATTAGTTTCGCGGCTTTGAACTCTTGGCTAATTTAGAAGATTTCTTTAGTTAAAGTTTCCTAATGCATGTTAGACCCTATTAGCAGAAGATTACTCTAGGGTTCCTTGTGTGAGTTTTCTAGTGTGAGAAAACAAGAGAATACTTTGAGAGGCAAGGTATTGAAGAAAAGCTTGGGGATCAAAGCATTCAATTGAAGTCGTTCTTGTGTTGGAATCATTACTATATTGCAGCGGATCTCTTCTCTGTTATTTGAAGAACTATGTCCTTGGTTTAATAGCTTGTTGGCTATTGAAGATCGTGCCAGATCTTGATTTAGAGTGCACTAGAGAGAAGAGAGAGTGTGCATTGTAAACGTTCATAAATAGTACATATACTCCGTAGACGTAGCCCTAGATTAGGTGAACCACGTAAATCCTTTGTATTGTATGTAATTGCTTTTGTGTCTTCTTATTTTTGCCATATTCATTGCGATAGGGAGTTTGGTAGTGTATGATTGAATTCCTAACAATGATAAATTTGTGCATCCAACTCAAAACCTATTGACAATGAGTGGAGGGGCCCATGATATTATAAGGGGAGAGACAAGGCTATGACTTACCCGATGTAGAACTTAACTTCAACAATTAATTGAACAAAGAAATATCTAAGTAAAGAGAACTAACTTGTTTGCAATTATCTATGATATAAGCACCTCCTTTTATCAACAAAACTTCAAGCATGCAAATTTAACAAGAAATTTAATTTTGCTTGATGATTTTCCCGAAATGACCCTCAAATTGAAGTCCATGTTGTTATATGGAGACTGACTAATGCTAATAAGGCATTTGAGAACTACGAAGGACCCGTGGGTCGAGCGTATAATAGTAATTTAACTTTCTATTGTTGTGTTAGCGCTAACTGCAGGGTATTTAATATCTTTCTGGGAGTGGGCAACTTTTTATGTGACTCTAGAGAATAGTGGAACGTAGGTGAATATGTGGATGTAACAACCAGCCACTATTGCCGAATCACGTAAAATGGCTGCATCTTGTGTGTGATTGATTTACATACTTGTTTATTTTCTATTTCCTTTCTTTCTTTACAGTTGAATAATAGACCCAAACCAAGATGATCACAAACATAGAGATAAAGAGAAAAATGGGCCAAACCGAATAAAAATCTGTCGAGGCTTCCATTTGAGACGTATTCGTAGATGAGTAATTTTTCTTTTCCTTCCAAACAGCAACCGAAGAGGCAAGCGACATTCCGGTGTTGAAGCTTAGCAATCAATAGAACCTCATTCCTAAACTCTTCTACACCTTGTGCAGAATTTATAGAAAGCCTCTTCACTGCTATTTCTTGTCCATCAAGAAACCTACCCTGCAAATTGCTAAACCGTAAGTCACACCGATTATCTTTATTTAGAAAATAAAGAAGGTCACTTTAGAAAAACATGCTCCAAATCCAAAAATTTGGAGGGTAACTACCTCCAGAAATTTGAACATAGAATTTTAAACAAGCTAATTATAATTTTTCCATGGTATTTTTGTTGTTACCTTTTTCTTAATTTTACCTTATAAACTGGCCCAAATCCACCTTCACCAAGCTTATTTGATCGAGAGAAGTTATCAGTTGCAGCAATGATCGTAGCAAGGTCGAAATTGGAGAATGATCCAATCTCCTCTGAAACTATCAATAAATTCACAATAATTAGAAATTGGATGAATTGTTTGTAAGCAAAGAAATTAGATCCAAATCTACCTTGGCCAAACTACGTAGAAATTGAATGAATTCTTTGTAGGCAAACTAATTAATTCCAAATTCGAAATTAGAGAGCGATAGAATCTCCTCATACACTATCAAAATTCACAGTAAATTAAGATCCAATGAATTGTGTATGAGCAAAGAAATTTAGATGAAATCCACCTTGGTCAAACTAATTAGAAATTGGATGAATTTGGTTGGAAACTACAAGCAAAGAAATTATTTTATATATATATGTGGGTGTGTATGTGAATGACACACTTAGTAACATGTTTTGGTGCTCTTAGCTATATATGGTCAAACATATAAATACATGGGTGTGGTAGAACATAAAAAAGAGAGTGAAAAGAGTTGAAGAACTAGTGAGAGAATGTAAGTCCAAGAAGAAGGTAATAGGAAGAGTGAGCTTTGAGAGATTGTACAAAGAGAGGTTGATTTATTTATGGATAGCAATCAAAGCTTCCATTCTTCGGAACGAGTTTGCGGGTTGTGTAAGTCGTCGGTGTTCTTCATAGTGGATTCTCTCATCACCCCGTGGATGTAGGTATAGCCAAACCACGTAAATCTCATGTGTGAGTATCTCTACTTGCTATTTACTTTCTTATCTAGTTGTTTTCTTTGATTGGTTGCTAGTTGTGTAGTTCATAGCTTGTTAGTTATGAAACCATTGGTGTAAGTTCCTACCCAAGGTGCTTCTCTTTGATGGTTAGCTTCCATAGTGCCAAGGGTATCCCTCGTCGGGCTACAACAATATATATATATATATATATATATATATATATATATATATATATATATTTGAGCAGTTCCTCTGGTTCTGAACAGTCATCCAATTTTCAATTTTCAAATTCTATTTGCCTAAGGCTCTGTTTGGAACTTCATTGGCTTCCCAATTCCATTATCCCCATTCCTTAAATTATTGAAAATAAATGGTTTTTTTTTTTCTCCAAATATTCGTAGGGAGAAGTCCAACCACAAAATTTTCGACAAGAATATAATTTTGCCCAGAGTCAGAGGGAGTTGAGGAATTTTTTGGAAGAATGTGAGAGCTTGCGTCTTGAGTAGCTTTTTTCCCTTCCACCTTAGGAAGCTCTCCATGACTGGTTTCTTTCTGCCTTTTTAGCTTGGGTCTTTTTGCAACTTCTCGCTGCTTTCTCCCTATATCCTTGTTGCCTTCTTGGCTTTTAGTTTTGTCGTTACTGACCCCAAAAAAAAAAACAAAAAGATGAAGGAATACTTACGAGTCAATTGTTTGGGCTTCCTATTAAACAACCCAAAAAGAAATTGTTTGTTCTTTTTTTCGGTTGTCAAAGAGAATTGTTTGGTCTTCTTATCTTTAGCTTTTAAAGGGAATAGTTTGGTCTTCTTTTTTTCAGTTGTTGGTGGAGATTGTGCAGTCTTCTTCTTCCTTGTGATGTTTTCTGCATAAACTCAAATAAAATTAGCTTTTATTCTTTTCTCAGAGAATGACAGAATGGGACACTGGAGAGACAGAGACAAATTCACCTTTGCTGAGTTTATTGGCTTCGGGGAAGTCATCAGTTGCAGCGATGATCGTAGCAGACTCCAAATTCGATTGCGATATAATCTCCTCATAAACTATCAAAATTAACAGTACTTAGAAATTTAATGCATTGTTTGTAACCAAATAAATTAGATGCAAATCCACCTTGGCCAAGCTAACTAGAAAATCAATGAATTGTTTGTAATCAAAGAAATTAGATCCCAAATCTACCTTGGCCAAGCTCATTAGCTTTAGAGATGTTGGTTGTTGTCACGTCGATTGTAGACTGAGGTCTAATCTCTTCATTAGCTACCAAAATTGATAGATATTAGAAATTGAATAAATTGGCTGTAAACAAAGAAACAAGACTATGATCTAAAGCATTTTTTTTTTTCGATTTTGGTCAATTCCTTGATACCCAACTCCCTAGCGGTCATATAATTTTGAACACTTCAAAAACATCGCATCTTTTCTTCATTCTCAAAAGAAGTCTTAAACTTTTTTGTGACTCTAAAACAAATGAGCACTTACCAATCAATTGTGTGGTGTTGTTTTCTTGGGTTGTTGAAGTGAATTGTTTGGTTTTCTTTTTTTTGGTTCTTGAATGGAATTGTTTGGTCTTCTTTTTTTTAGTTTTTGAAAAGAATTGTATGGTCTTCTTCCCTGAGCTGCCTGCATAAACCAGAAGAATATAATTTTTTTTATGTTTTGGGGTAATAATAACAGAATCAGATAACAACAACATGAAATGTAAGAGATACCTATACTGGGTATAATTTCTTTAATGATCGGAGCAACGACACCATCTACAACATAATCCAAGAACTTGTAAAACAGTAATCCCAATATAAGTACTATTAATTCTAAGAGTAGTTTGAACACTCTAGTGATCATGGCTTTTTGCTGTCATAGAATGAACAACTATGTCTAACCAGAAGTGAGCCCCCCTCGGGTGGATTCCTCCTTTTGCTCCACAGCCTACGGTGTATTAGTAGCCGTTTTCAGTTGTTGTTTCTCTCCCAAAGGCAGGTTCTTCCGCAATTACGCGTTATTCACCCATCTCCCAATGGTTGGTCATTCATACAACAACTTGGAATCAGCAGGATGAGGATTTTTTCGATACGTTGGAGAGAGAAAATGGAATTAGTATTAGGTAAGCAACAAGCGCCCTAGCCCCTAGTTAACTTAATACTCAAATCACTTTTTGGGATGTTTGCACCTTCTAGCCTCTAACAGGTGCACATGTAGCGAAGTATGGGTACCTTTAGTTGCATCCACCAATTCTTTGAGGGTGGCACTCATGCCAAAAAAAACATAAATCGATCGATTAGAGATCATTTTCTATCCAATCTTCCATACAATGGATCTTGAGATCATAAGCGTACTGTCATTGGGTCAGTTTTTTATTCCATGTGGCATAGAGCCAAAAAGTGACTTGAAAATCATTTTTGAGTGTGGCACAGATCACGTGACTTTCCCATAACATTTTTGAGATGTGTCACTCGGAATCAAAATTGACTGTCACATGATCTCAATACCCATTTGTAAAAAATTAGGACGAAAATTAATCTCTATTTTCTGATTCAAAGCAACCAGTAGTCTTCTGCAGAGTGCGTTAAAATATTTTGGTGGGTGCAAATAAAGGTAACTCCCCAGTAATGGGTCATTGCTCGTCGAAGGATGGTTGTTGGAAGGTTGCAAAGAAGTTGCCTGGAACTTGTTCAGAAAGGTGCATAGGATGGAAATTAATTGAACACGTCATTGAGAAAGCCTCACTCCTGGGTCAACCTGTCCGGATAGGTTTTGGACCACTAGTGGCTTACAGGCTGATCAGAACAGCTGGACTGAGCAATCTGACCATTAGATCGTGTGATTTAAATGATCACCATCATCTGATTTAAATGACAATATATCGTGTAAGACATATACAATATATTTTTTAACAAGTCAATTCCAATGTAATTAGCAGGTTGGGTCCACACGTTTTTGGTTTTTCTTTTTATAAATGAGTCGGGCTTGAACTTGTAGCGGTGTAACGTTGAGTTTGCAATATTGTCTATGTTCATTGTGCTCAAACTTGTAACTTTTTAGCACTTTTGAGCATCACGTGTGCCCAACTGTCATGTGATTTTAGGGTCAGTTTTCTAGATTTGTGCCACATGGAATAAAAAATTTGACCCTTTGATGGCACACCGATGATCTCAAAATCTCCTTGATGGCACACCCATAATCTCAAAATCTGTTGTGTGGAAGATTGCAATAAAAAATGATCACCATCATTTAATATAACACAGGCAACAGTATTAGTATTCTATGTAGGCGCCCACCAATAATCTAATATTCATGAGGTGGGCACCTACACTCTGTCCCTCTTCTCACATATAATATATGTTACATTGAGTCTAAGGAGATTCAAGAGAAACTCATCTTCTATAAAGTGTGAAAGGGCAACGCAAACACTTTATCAATCACCGACTTCATCAACATTAAGAGCGAGTACTACTGTCTACTACTGTCTACCGGTTGGTGACTAAAAGTCAATCGGAATATGGAACAAGATAACAATGGGGGTCTCTTTTTCTGTGAATTTTCTTTCGGTGGGCATCAGAGGCAACCTTAGAACCCTTTTTCCCTTCGGTTTCTTAGTAAACGATTCAACCTTGCCCCTTGGTGATGTTGGAGATGGTCGCGAATGGAGCCACCTCATTCCATACGTACGAAGGTTGCAAGACCGAAGGGATAGAGAGCCCGGGGTTGTGACTCTATTGTTGCTATGGGATGCTCTGTTCTCATTTAATGGGATGCTTTAGTTTAACATTAGTTACAAATTCGTTCTGAATCTGGGCTATAAGTGAAACCAGTACCTTCTAGGTATGACGGGTTTTAAAACCGGAGAGCCTTGTGTGGCAGAACGAAACAATGTCATACCGGATCAAAGTGGGTTGTAACAAATGGTATCAGAGTTGCGAACGACTCTGGAATCCAATGGGCCAAGGGAGAGGAGTAGAGGCTTTCAAGAGGAGTAAACGTGTAATATCCCACATCAGATAGAGAGTAGTCTGAAGCGTGGGTTATGAGGTGTGACCGACCCTTCTTGTATCGACGCATTTTGGGTGGGGACGGTGAAACATACCGCACATGCAAGGAATAAAATCGGAGCGCGGGGACCTAAGCCAAGAACCAAACAATATCTTTGGCAAGTGAATCCGAGTTGTCACAGAAAGATATTAGAGCCGAGGACGAGAAACATAATGCCCATGCGAAGAAGAAAATCAAAGTGGGGACCCTAGTCCAAAACCAAACAATATCGTTGGCATGTGGGTTCGGATCGTTACAAAAAGCCTCAAGGTTGTGACTTATTCCTACTATAGGATGATGATGTGTCCTAAAATTTGTATTCGCAAGTGCACGAATCGTGATGTAGTCAGTGGGTGCAAAGTACGAGATCGTTCCCACGAGGATTGGTTAGAAAATATAAAAACAGAAATATCAATTAACTAAAAGAATTTTCACAGATCTTTCACAGTAACCAACAATCTAGGGTTCTGATAAATGAGATAAATGCTAACAGATAAATACTAAAGGAATTTAACAGATTTAAACAATTAATGAAAGATAAGGATTGAGATGCTAAATCCTCCCATCGTGAGTTTATCATTTACAAAATATTAATCTGTGGATTGAGATGTGAGATCCTTAACAGAATTCTCAAAAGAAGCACTGCCCTATACACACGTGAGTTCTAAAATATAGATCTGAAATCACGGAGATGTATGATTAACATCCCATGAGTGTATGATTAACACTCACACCTCAGATAATATTTAGAACCCAATCTCTAGGGTAATTTTCAAAGTACGATCTAAGATCAAGGAGATGTATGATTAACACCCCATGGGTGTATGATTAACACCCACACCTCAGATCGTGATTGAAACTCACCACTGGGATAAAGTCATACTATCAATCTGAGATCAATGAGATGTATGATTAACACCCCATGAGTGTATGATTAACACTCACACCTCAGATGATAGTAAAACTTCACCCCGAGATGGGTGATAATTAGGATAAAATCATTATTGCAGATCTGAAATCATAGGGCATGATTAGCTCCTAGATCTCGGACTGAAATAATGATTTCACCATTTTCAATGAATATTAGGGTCTTTAACAGCATCTGACATCTCAATCACAGATTTATATTAATATAAATATATACCTCGGATGGGGTTCATTAGATCCCCATCCTTAATGAAACTAGCCACACATAGTAAAAGTAAATAACATGATTAAAATGTAAATAAACATTAACATCAATATTTAAAATATCGTAAAGAGCTTTAATATTATCCACAAAAAGCTTTAATCCAAGTACGTACACCTCCTTCTTGAAAGTGGATCAAAGTCAGAAAACTAAGACTTATCTTCCTTCTCAAAATGAATAATAAAGATAGTTCAAGAAAATAGAACTCAATGCCCTTACACTTTAAAACGCAGATAAACTAAAACAGAAGAATACAGAAAAATGAAAACTCTCTAAAAAATACAGAACTCTCTAAAAAGAAGAATGCAGAAAAATAATAAGAATCAGAATTAGAATTCTCTCTCCCCAGGACTCCCCGAATGAATATATCTCCAAGAATATCTTTTTTCCTTAATTGCCAAAACAGAAGCCGCTTTTTCCTCCAAGATTTTATTCCGTGAAAAGAGTACCAAGATTCTCGCGGCCAAACTAAATCCGAACTCAAATTCAAATTTGGTCGATCGATCGACCAAAGAGGGTCGATCGATCGACCATACCAGATTCTGTTTTGAAATTCCAAATCTTCTGGATCAGGTCGATCGATCGACCAAAAAGGATCGATCAATCGACCTCCCAGATTTTCGTAAACTCCCCCTGCACTTTGCATTCAGACACTGTCTTGGTATTTTAGCCATAACTTTCTATTATGAAGTCGGATTGAGGCGATTCTTATGGCGTTGGAAAGCTGACGACGAGCTCTACAATTTTTGTGTTTTAATAATTTTATGAATCTGATGCCTTGAAGGGTCAAATTGAGCTCCAAGTCGGGATAAGTTTCGAATGATCTAAGGTAGCACGAATTTGACGTTATACTTTGAACTTTTGGGTTATTTCATGCTCAACACATCTTCAGGCCTGTAAATCACTAAAGCTGTATAAAACATGTTAAATGACTTTCATCGGATAGCTAAATGTAGGTCTTTAGGGGTGAAATATTATCATATTTCACTGCACATCATGCCCCCAAACCTACACTTTGCTAGTCCTCGAGCAAAGGAGAAGATAAACAAAACTGAAAAATAAACTAACAACCTAAGAAAAGTAAAGAATGCCACTTTCGTAGGGAACATGATTGCATTTAGCATATACAACAAGCCTTTAAACCGCTAGGTGATCCCTAGTGGAGGAGTTTTGTCTCCTGAGGGTTTTCAGTGAAGTTACCCACAAACTTCAAGGCATTGATTTATGTAGAATTTATTAATTGATCTCATTATGCATTTCTTCCACAAGTACTATGCATGTCATGCCATTTCCATTGATGCTTAGTTAAGCTAAACTAATGCTTCAATTTACAGATAAACTTTTCGCCCATCTTTAGATGTTTCAATGTGGTCAATAGATCAAATAATTTTTATTTGAGAATTTATCTTATTTGTGAACTGTATAGATTTATGCTTTGATTCAAACCTCACAATAGGTATACTTCTCAAACTAAAATCACTCTGATGATGGGTAAGTTTTCGCACACATGTGAGAGATCAATACAAAGCAAGCAAAAAGGTCTCACATGATAAATGAAACACGATGCAATCAATGAACAAAGATAAATCTCATAAGAACAGATACTTATATATTCTAAGCATGTCATATCAAGTTCCATAGGTATCACATATTTGCTCTCCACCAAGCAGTTACCAATGCAAGATCGGATCATGAAGGTCTTTTATAAGGTTATAATGGAGCTCAGGTAAGGGTAAGAAAGAAATGGAAGTTGGGATTCAAAATTTCTGAGAAATTGGAAAATAAAACTGACTTTTGACTCATCTATTCTCTTCTCTCCCCCTTTTTTTCTCGTAATCTCACTATTTTTCTCAACTTTCTTTTTTTTTTTTTTTCTTTTCTCACTCATTTTTCTTCTTTTGAATTTTATCTTCTTACAACACCTCATATTTTTTTATTCCCTTTTTTTTTTTTTTTTTTTTTCAATTTTTCTTTTTCTTTTTCTCTCCCCTTTTTTTATATTTTTGCCATACACTCTCAGTAAATACCACAACTCGGTATCTCTCCACTTACTCTCTTTTCGTTCATTTCCATCCCTCGTTCCTAATTTCTCAGAAATAAGAAGGGTAAAACTGAATTTCAGAAATGGTGAAGGGGTAAAGGTTAACGTGGCTTATCAAAGAATGTATAAAGGTAAATTTTTCAATAGGCTCAAAGGGGTACTAGAAGGATAAATTTATATGAGGTGGGGTATGTTAAGCACAAACGAGCCAAAGATGGTAACTCTGCTTATTTGTCTTGAGAAAACATATGATACGTTCTAGCACAATAATATGAATTTAATGTCATGCAAAGTCACAAGTCAAAATAAAATCTATGAGATTATGCAGGAATAATTCATATAAAGATAACTTCGAGTTTATTCATGCACTCATCAAGGACGGAAAATTGGCGCTAAAGCTCACCGGATTTTAATCTCCACTAAAATCCTTACAATTCACAATTTTGATAAATTTTTATGATTTAAACTCTTTGAACTAAATTAAACATCAAAAACTCCTCAAGAGCGGGTTTAAGATTTATATGTCAATTTCACCTTAGCTCTTCTCTCCTAAGAACAATGAAACAAAATTACATTTAATATTCGTTTTAGATCGCATAAATTATCAATTTGTAAATTCCATATAAACCATCACTGTGCTCAGTCGATCGATAGACCATGAGGGGTCGATTGATCGACCAAATCCGATTTTTTTTTTTTTTTTTTTTTAAATTATAAGAGAGACTACACCCCCAAACCTAATCTGTGCAATGTCCTCATTGGACCAAAATTAACGGGGGCACCCCCAAACCTGCAATGAAAATACTCAAAGACCAAATAGGCAAAGGAAGTGAGACGCATAAGTGAAATTGAAATAAAATTAAATGAAGAAAAGTAGTAGAAATTACACTTATTCAATCCAGAAAATGGGAAATCCTAAAGCTACCTAAGAACAGAAAATAAACTGCTAAAAATTTAATCCTAAACTTCCTAAAATATCCTAAACTTCATAGAACATCATAAAAACTCGTTGATTTCGACACTCAAACATCTGCATCGGTCCCGTCACTTGGCTTCGGCTTGGGAAACGCAAAATCCCACATGGCAGTGGTGATCCTCCGCGGATTGAAGGAATTAGGAATCACATCCGGCGGTTGGGGTGATGAAGGATTGGGCGTACTACTCGAGGGTAGATCTTGAAGTGGTGGAGACGGATATAATTTCGCCCAAGTCTCAGTTGGAATGAGATCAATAACCTCCTTGGGGATTGATTTAGGGATGAATGCAGCCAATGGAGGAGGTGGTGGTAAAGATGAAATGGGAGGAATGGGTGATGGAGAATTTGGGATAAGGGTCGGTGACGGAAACACATCCAAATCAATCATCTCGATATCGGTGGAGAAGGATGGGGTAGATTTGACGGAGCGATTCACTCCTTTACGTGCTGGCTCTTCCCACAATTGAACAGGGATGGGGTCCAGATCGACCACATTAACGTTGGTGAGATCCAACGGAGGGTGTGTACCCAAAATCCGTTCTCGTTTCTTTGCTGGTTCATTCATCTTCCTAAGGGCGGACCTTGTAAAATAAGTTCTGCCTGCCATTGATGAAATATGAGAAGGAGGGGGGAAGGAAAAATGAGAGAAGCAAGGATCCAGGGAGTTTGGAATAAATAGAAAAGGAGTGTTTGAGATAAGTTAAAAGACGTCTACGAAGCAAAATAAAGAATCCGATCGTACTAAACAACTTAAAATTTTCGAAAACCGATCGGTCGATCGATTGACCAAGAAGAGTCGATCGATCGACTAATCCAGTAAACGGAAGTTGACTTTTTTTAAAAAAAATGGCAGAGTAGATCGATCGATCAGAAATGCTCGATTGATTGACTGTGATGATGGACTCAGCAGAGTCGATCGATCGACCATGAATGGTCGATTGATCGACTGTTCTGTTTTGTGTTTTTTTTTTTTTTTTTTTGCAAAGTCGATCGATCGATTGTTATCAGTGCACAACAGTAAACACAAAACATTTCAATTTTTTTTATTCGATAGATTTTGCATTTTTTTTTTTTTTTTTTTACAAGTATCTAATTCAAAGACTAAAATAAAAGCTAGTCCTACAATACTAAGAAACCTAAAACTAAAAAGTAACAACAATAAAAATAATGCAAAAAGGAAATCCTAAACCTAATCATCATCTTCATCTTCCTCCGCCTGCCTAGCATGAGCCCTCATCTCGTCATAGCCAACGGGCCACAGGCGTTGACCCAACTGGCGCATAAATGACCGATCATATCGGCTACGACGAAGATTGTGATTATATTGCCGTTGTTGCTCATCGATCAAGGAGTTTATCTGAGCCTGCATTAATTCGAGGGAGGGTCCCTCATTGCGGACCGGTTCTGGTTCTGGCTCAGGCTCAGCGGCGTCTTCCTGGCGCACTCGACGACGTTGACGGGCAGGCTGTGCATCTACAGTGCCCAACATACGCATACTCCTATTCCACTGTGACGGCCCATAGCGATAGAATGCCAAGTTCCCAATATTATCATCAAAATAAAAAGGGAAACCAAGGTGATGCAGAAGTTGTATCACCAGATGAGGGAAGTAGATGAGGGCAGAGTCACCAGCAGGAGGGTTAACAATTTCATCGTGGCATCGCCACATTGAATCATGCAGAAACCAGGGGATGTTCAACCAGGAGCGCTTGTAGCCACCGTATAGGGCCTTCACCCAAGGTCCAGTTCTTTCAGAGGTATGCCCCCGCGGGCAAAGACTACACGACACGACAATGTCCTACAATAGGATATTGCGTGGAAGAGCCGATCGGTTGGTCGCAATTCCTCGGCCAGCATACACACCATTGCACATATCATCAATCATTGGGCCGTGCTCAAGGTCGAGTTCTTCACCAAGTGGGTGGTCTAGTGGTCGCTCATCCATTAATCCAAATACATCTGCGATCGTGCGCGGATAGATTTTCCGCTTCCAACCATCGATAGAAACGGTGAAATGGGCCGCCTCATTGGTGATGGTTGAGGCAGCCACCCAAACCATGTTTTGATAAAACAGGCGGACGACTCGCTCCGAGACGTTGATATCAAGGGGATTCATCAAGAAATGAAGGTGGAGCGCAGCGATGTACGCAAGAGAGATGGCGCATTCGGGCATTGCTTGGAATGCCGGTAGATCATAAGTGTATTCAGAGGATAGCTCTTTGGTGGCAAAACGGCCTTTTGGTCGCTCGCGAAAAACGCCATCAGGACGCTGCGGAAGTCGGGCGGAAGAGGATGACGCCATCACAAAGAATGTCAGAAAGGATGTCAGAGATCTCTGCAGATATCTTCGAATGTAGAAGAGGATGTGGAAAATGAGAGACGCACGGTCCTTTAAATAGATACAAAGGCACCCCTCTGTTCGGACGCAACGTATAAGTCGATCGATCGACATGTATATGTCGATCGATCGACAGAAGCGTTGAAAAGGCACGCAATCAAAGCGCGATATCCCAAATAAATGTCAATCGATCTACCAGAGGAAGTCGATAGATCGACCCTGACAGGAATCATTTCCCCAGGCGTTGGAACAGTGCGCGTTAAGAATTTTTTAAATGGTCGATTGATCGACCTTACAGGTCGATCGATCTACGTCGGCGCATGCAGAAGGTGGACTGACACGGCATTGAATTCAATTTTCAATGTGTAGAGTCGATCGATCGACTATGAAGAGCGATCGATCGACCCATAAAGACAATTTTTTTTTTTTTTTTAAATTTTATTTTGGCGCAAAGATTAATGCCCATATTCAATTGCCGATTGATCGACTGTTTAGGTCGATCGATCGACATTTGTCTTATAGGCGATCGATCGACTTATTGGGTCGATCGATCGGCTGAATTCAAATTTTTTTTTTTTTTTTTTTTTTCAAAAGTGTAAATTACCAAAAACAACATGGGTTGCCTCCCAAGAAGCGCTAAGTTTAACATCGCTAGCCCGACATTCAGAAATTTGTATTTCATCCCGATTGATCGGGATTCCTCAACTCAAGTTCATCGAACTTTTCAGTGTAAACTTCCAAAAACAATTTTACCCGTTACTCGTTGACTCGAAACGTACTTTCATTTCACAAATTGCGTAGCTCAACTGCTCCGTTGGAAAATAATCGATTGACCAGGAAAGGACCGCTCCAACGGGTTTTGAGTTTCCCAGGGAACAGATGTAGTCTTGAGTTATACAACAACACCTTCTGGCCCACAGTGAATGACTTTCTCAAAATAGACGGATCATGAACACGCTTCATGCGGTCCTTGTAGGATCTGGCATACTCATATGCATCAGCTCTCACTTCCTCTAATTCTGTAATTTCCAATTTTCGCTTATCCCCAGCTCTCTGCAAATCGAAGTTTAAAGACTTAATAGCCCAATAGGCCCGATGTTCCAATTCAACAGGTAAATGACAACCTTTGCCAAAAACCATTCGATAGGGAGACATTCCTATGGGAGCCTTGAATGCTGTCCGAAAGGCCCAGAGTACGTCGTTTAATTTCAATGACCAATCCTTCCAATTAGGCCTTATCCTTTTCTCTAGAATACGTTTAATTTCTCGATTTGAAACTTTGACTTGTCCACTAGTTTGAGGGTGGTATGGTGTAGCCACCCTGTGAGTGATCCCATATTTCTTCATCAGCTAAGCGAAAACTTTATTACAAAAGTGCTTTCCGCCGTCACTAATAATCGCACGTGGAGTACCAAATCTTGGAAATAACTCATTTTTATGAAACTTAACCACTACTCTGTGGTCATTGGTTTTACAGGCCAGTGCTTCCACCCACTTTGAGACATAATCCACTGCAACTAAGACGTATAAATTTCCAAAAGAATTGGGGAATGGACCATGAAGTCTATTCCCCATACGTCAAACAGTTCAACTTCCAGGATTGGATTTAAAGGCATCATATTTCTTTTTGAAATTCTGCCCAGTATTTGACAATTACTGCATGAAATGCAGTGCTGATGACAATCTTTAAATATTGTCGGCCAATAAAATCCACATTGTAGAATTTTCGTTGCAGTCTTCTTTGAGCTAAAATGTCCTCCACAGGACAGCTCATGACAAAATGAGATGATTTTTGACTGCTCCTGTTCTGGAATGCACCTTCTGATGATCTGATCGGCACAATATTTGAACAGGTACGGGTCCTCGAAGAAGTAATGCTTAACTCGTACTAGAAAGACAGCTTTTTCGTTTTTATTCCACTGCTCAGGTATCTGATCTGTCACCAAATAGTTAATCAGATCTGCATACCATGGCAGATTCTCAACAGTGAACAATTGTTCATCAGGAAAACTTTCCAAAATTGGAATTAGATCCTCAGATTTTTCAACAATGATTCGAGACAAATGATCAGCAACTATATTTTCTGATCCCTTTTTGTCTTTGATTTCCATATCAAATTCTTATAGGAGTAGAATCCAACGGATTAATCGAGCTTTTACATCTTTCTTTGAAAAGAGGTAACGAAGAGCTGCATGGTCAGTAAATACTACCACTTTTGATCCCAATAAATAGGATTGGAACTTGTCCAAAGCAAAAACTACTGCTAGGAGTTCTTTTTCGGTGGTAGAATAATTCAGTTACGCATCATTGTGGGTGCGACTTGCATAGTAGATGACATGTGGAACTTTCTCTACCCGTTGTCCCAAAACAACACCGATTGCATAATCCGATACGTCACACATGATCTCGAATGGGAGCTTCTAATCTGGTGAATGGATGATAGGGGCTCTGACCAATTCTGCCATAATACTTTCAAAGGCATTTGTACACTTTTCATCAAAGATGAATGGGGCATCTTTATCCAGTAGGTTGCACAACGGTTTTGTAACTTTGCTAAAATCCTTTATGAAACGTCGATAAAAACTGGCGTGTCCAAGGAATGACCTTATTTCTTTAACTGTTCTTGGTGGTGGAAGGTTTGAAATTAATTTTACCTTAGCTTTGTCCACCTCAATACCTCGGGATGATATGATATGTCCCAAGACGATACCACTTTTCACCATGAAATGACATTTTTCCCAATTTAGAACAAGATATTTCTCTTCACATCTCGCAAGAACAAGAGATAGATTATACAAACACTCACCGAAGTTGTCTCCATAAATAGAAAAATCGTCCACGAAGACTTCCAGAAATCTTTCCACCATATCAGAAAATATACTCAGCATATACCTTTGGAATGTAGTTGGAGCATTGCAAAGTCCGAACGGCATTCGACGATAAGAAAGCGTTCCAAAGGGACATGTGAACGTTGTCTTTTCCTGATCTTCTGGTGCAATGACTATTTGATTATACCCAGAATAGCCGTCAAGGAAACAATAGTATTAGTGCCCTGCCAATCTTTCTAGCATTTGGTCAATGAATGGGAGAGGAAAGTGATCCTTTCTAGTCATTGAATTTAACTTCCTGTAGTCAATACACACTCTCCAGCCAGTTTGAACTTTCGTTGGTACTAGCTCATTCTCCTCATTTCTCACCACTGTAACTCTAGACTTTTTGGGTACCACTTGTGTTGGGCTCTGATCGATTTTAAGTGTAACCCTTGCAAGTGCACAAGATCTATAGCAGTATGGCAAGAACAAAGGTGTCGAACCCACAGGGAAATCTTGAATTTTAATTAATTCTTTCAGAGATTTAAAAACGTCCCCAAAGAAGTACCAAGGGGCAGATTCAATTTAACCAAAAATTTATCACTTTTTCTAAATGCAAGAAAAATAAATTAATCTAAACAACTAATTACTGATGAATCTAAGAACAATATTTAAATAAGATCAAGAAATATGCTACCCCAGATTTGTACCCCCCTTTCATTAAAGAATCATTCACACCATCACCATCATTCATTCATAAAAATGATTTGAAATAAAGTATGATCATCAATCCGGCATACCCTATCTAAAAACAATGACTCAGCCTATCATTGCGGTATGAGTCATGTAAGAAGTATAGCGTATCTCGTGATGTGTAGATCAAAACAATAAAAATATTAGACTATGGTATTAATCATAAATATGGGTACTTATCTGGGGATCGCATCTTTCCCGATCTACTGATTTAGCCGCTCATCTTTGGTGTATGATCTCCTTGTTCATTCAAAGTCATTCCTCTTTTTATTTCTTTCAAAAATCTTTGGTTACAATGCCTTTTCCTAAATACAATCTATGAATGTAAAAGAAAGACAGTGCAAATCCTAAGTACAATCTACCCAAATCAATCCCTAGAAGAAGGAGAAAAGAAGAACTTTTAAAAATATGCTCAGAGGAATGACTTTGAATGCTCAGAGGAATGACCCTGCAAGAATCACTGAAAATCTGCTTTTAAAGTGTCAGTTCCGTGTATGACACTTTTTGTGGCTCGATTAATCGACCAAAAAGGGTCGATGCATCGAGCCTACAAAAGTTCCTAAAAATCAACTTTAAAGTGTCAGTTCTGTCTCTGACACTTTTTTTTCCTCGATTAATCGACCAAAAGGGTCGATGCATCGAGCTCCCAGAAATTCGTGAATTCTAGCCGACTTTTTACATCAGACACTGGTTCGGTATTTCAGCCATAACTTTTTTTCTCGAACTCTTATTGAGGCGATTCTTGATCCGTTGGAAAGCTGACAAAAAGATCTACAACTTTTGTGTTTTAACAATTTCATAATTTGGCCGTCTTGAATGTCCAAATGGAGCTACAAGTCGCACCAAGTTCTCGATGACCCAAAGTTGCAGTATTTTGACATTATTTTCAGAATTCTTGGGTTGTTTTCTGCACTTGGCTTGTATTTACCTGAAACACTTCAAATCTAATAATTCTTATCAGTAGCCTTCATCGGATAGCTAAATATAAGTATCTAGGGGTGAAATATCATCATATTTCACTACTCATCAGGCTCACCCATGTGCTATCGGAGATTGGATATATGATCCCAGCATCTAGCAGCTTAATGACCTCATTTCTCATCACTTCTTGCATTATGAGATTCAATCTACGTTGTGGTTCTCTTGAGGGTTTAGCGCTTTCTTCCAGATGAATTCGGTGCATACACACCGTTGGGCTGATTCCTTTAATATCTTTGATAGACCATCCGATCGTACTCTTGTGGTCTTGAAGTACTTCAATGAGCTTTTCTTCTTGGTCCTCATTTAAATTCGCTGAAATAATTACTGGCTTAGTTTCATCAATGTCCAGGTACGCATATTTCAAATCCGCAGGGAGGGGTTTTAGTTCCAGCTTTGATTTTTCTTCATCATTTGATCGATGCGATTCATCTTCGCGATCTTCTTCCTTCTCCCAATAGAGACGTTGAGTCTAGCATCTCATTGACCTCGTGTATCACCATATCCACATCGAAGTCTTTGCCAAAATGTGCTAAACGGGCCTCTAAAGGGTCCTCATATTCTGAAGAAAAAAATTCATTTTCCACAATGTCATCAATCATGCAAACTTGTGCATGTTCCTCATCTTCAGCAGGCTGTTTCGAAATATGAAAAATATTCAGTTCGACAGTCATGTTCCTAAATGATAAATTCATTATCCCATTTCGGCAATTGATTAGAGCGTTCGATGTTGCCAGAAATGGTCTTCCTAAAATTATGGGAACATTGTTTCTGTGCTGAGGAGTGGGTTCTGTATCCAATACAACAAAGTCAACTGGAAAGTAGAAGGTGTCTACTTTGATCAGAACATCTTCGACTATTCCCCTAGGAATCTTAATTGACCTATCAGCAAGTTGAAGGGTCATAGCTGTGGGTTTTAGTTCCCCCAACTCAAGTTCCTTGTACACCGTGTATGGCAACAAATTGACACTTGCTCCAAGGTCTAGGAGTGCTTGATCGATGCGATTCTCTCCTATGATGATTGAAATCGTAGGACATCCGGGGTCCTTATATTTGATTGGCAGTCTCGCTTGTAGAACCGAGCTTACCTGTTCTGCTAAGAAGGCTTTCTTTGGGACATTAGTCTTTCACTTTATCGTGACTAAATCCTTTAGAAACCTAGCATATGCTGGCACTTGCTGAATGGCGTCTAGGAAGGGGATATTTATTTTCAGTTGCTTAAACATTTCAATGATTCCTTCCTGATCGCGATTCTTCTTCGGTCCCACTAGCCTTTGAGGATATGGGGCCTTGGGTATGAAACTCTTCTCTCTCTCGCTCTTATCTTCCATCTTCTTCTCTTGCTTTCCTTGTTTCTCTTCTTCTCTTGCTTCCTTATTTTTCTCAATTTCGACTTCAGGTTCATGCTTCTCCTCTTCTTCTGGCATTTTCACTTTGTTGTCGACTTCCTTCCCATATCGCAATGTAGTGATAACCTTGATCTGTTGTTGGCTCTCCTCCTGAGATGAGGTCGAGGCATGCTCAATAGCCATCTATCCTCGTGGATTTGGGACTGGTTGGCTCAGGAATGATCCCTTCTCTCTCTCGCAGAGGAGCATTGCCAATTGCCCTAATTGCATCTCTATCCTTGATATTGAAGAGGTATTGGATTGAATGAACTTCCACATATCCTCACTCTGAGGATATTGATTTTGAGACTGACGCGGAGCAGCATTTCCTTGTTGATTATTAAACCCTGGTGGAGGAAAATTTTATGCAAACCCTGGTTGACTTGCTGATTGTGAGAACTGATAATTTTGGTTTGATTGCTTGGGTTGCACATATTGATTTTGATTTGGGTAAAATTGGTTTCCTCCTCCATAGTGATGTTGGAATTATCCTTGACCAAACTGTTGTTGTGGTCCCTGATTGAAATTTTGATTTAGGTATAAATTCATCCCTTGACCTCTTCCTTGGGGTCTTTGATTTCCCTGTTTCCATGAGAAATTCTGATGATATTTCCAACTATTTGGATTATTTTCATTAAAAATATTTCCTTGATTCTGCCCATAGGTGTTCAATGCATTCAATTGTTCACTAGGATCTTCTGAATACGTTTGCAGTGACGGGCAACCGTCAGCTGTGTGCATTGGGCTTGCACAATATGAGCATGGGTCTGGTTGTACATTTATAACACTTACATTTTTCTTCAATTTCAATTCCTCAATTTGTTGAGTGAGGAAATCTATGTTTGTCATCAGGTCGGGTGTTTCTTTCACCACATACAATCCTCCTTTCTTTGCTGAGCTTCCTGCTTGATCTCGAGTCTTCTTTGGCTGATCTCAACTGCTAGAGAAGTCCCATTGTTGTGAGTCTTCCGCTAACTTTTTCAAGAATTGATAAGATTCATTTTCTCTCAATCCCAAGAATCCTCCACTGTTCATGGATTCAATCAAATGTCGATTAGTTTGATCCAATCCGTTGTAAAAACATTGGACCAATCTCCATTTTGAGAATCCGCGGTGAGGACATTTCAATAAGATATCCATGAACCTATCCAAGGCTTTATAGAATCTCTCATCATCTTCTTGTGTAAAATCGGTGATTTCACGTCTTAAGGCATTAGTTTTAGCCATGGGAAAGAATTTTGACAAAAATTTCTTAACCATTTGATCCCAGGTGGTTATAGATCCAGCTGGTAAAGAGTTTAACCATGCTTTGGCCTTATCCTTTATAGATAAAGGAAATAGACGTAATCTCACAGATTCTTCACTGAAATTTTGATATACCGATTAACAGACTTCAACAAAGTCTTTGATATGTTGATATGGATCTTCTCTATCCATACCGTGAAAAATTGGTAAGATTTGTATCACATTGGTACGAATTTCGAATCTGCCACCAGGTGTGGCAGGATACGTGATGCAAGAAGGGGTATTTGTAGTAATTGGGGCGAACAACTCCCTCAGGGTTGGTTCCTCCTCATTTTCATGATGTTGATTTTTACAACCGTTTGCATTCATTGTGAATTGAATTGATGGTTCGGTTCTTACTTCTCGACCTGTTCTAATTTCTTTTCGATTTGAATGACGCGTTCGCTCAATCTCAGGATTCAGAGGTTCTAAAGATTTATCTCTAGAAGACCTCGTGTGCATACACAAAGTGCAAAGATATTGATTTTTTTTTTTTTTTAGAATTGTCGATTGATCGACTGTTTAGGTCGATTGATCGACCAAGAAAAGAGTTGATTGATCGACTGTTTAGGTCGATCGATCGAGGATTTAAAATTTGAAATTTTTTTATTTTTTTTTTAATTCAAAAAATCCGAAATCCGAAGATTAAGCGAAATTTTTGCAGATTTTGGAGGGTCGATTGATCGACTGTTTTAGTCGATCGATCGACCACAAAAAAAATTTTTTATTCTGGAGAGTCGATTGGTCGACTGTTTTAGTCGATCGATCGACACTAAAAGAAAAAAAAAAAAAAAAATTTTTTTTTTTTTTTCAGAAATTTTTTTTTTAAAGTTACTGTTCAAACATACAAAGATTCTTAAAATTAATTTTCTATTTTTCAAAAGTTTTTTTTTTTTTTTTTTTTAAGTGTCGATTGATCGACCAAGAGAAGAGTCGATTGATCGACTATTTAGGTCGATCGATCGAGGATTTAAAATTTGAATTTTTTTTTTATTTTTTTTTTAGAACAGAATCAGGAAAACGGAATTTTTTTTTTTTTTTTTTTAATTTTCTACACCGATCCCTGGCAACGACGCCAAAAACTTGATGTGCCCTGAAATTTGTACTCGCAAGTACACGAATCGTGATTTAGTCAGTGGGTGCAAAGTACGAGATCGTTCCCATGATGATTGGTTAGAAAATATAAAAATAGAAATATCAATTAACTAAAAGAATTTCCACAGATCTTTCACAGTAACCAACAATCTAGGGTTCTGATAAATGAGATAAATGCTAACAGATAAATACTAAAGGAATTTAACAGATTTAAACAATTAATGAAAGATAAGGATTGGGATGCTAAATCCTCCCATCGTGAGTTTATCATTTACAAAATATTAATCTGTGGATTGAGATGTGAGATCCTTAACAGAATTCTCAAAAGAAGCACTGCCCTATACACACGTGAGTTCTAAAATATAGATCTGAGACACGGAGATGTATGATTAACATCCCATGAGTGTATGATTAACACTCACACCTCGGATAATATTTAGAACCCAATCTCTAGGGTAATTTCCAAAGTACGATCTAAGATCAAGGAGATGTATGATTAACACCCCATGGGTGTATGATTAACACCCACACCTCAGATCGTGATTGAAACTCACCACTGGGATAAAGTCATACTATCAATCCGAGATCAAGGAGATGTATGATTAACGCCCCATGAGTGTATGATTAACACTCACACCTCAGATGATAGTAAAACTTCACCCCTAGATGGGTGATAATTAGGATAAAATCATTATTGCAGATATGAAATCATAGGGCATGATTAGCTCCTAGATCTCGAACTGAAATGATGATTTCATCATTTTCAATGAATATTAGAGTCTTTAACAGCATCTGACATCTCAATCACAGATTTATATTAATATAAATGTATACCTCGGATGGGGTTCATTTGATCCTCATCCTTAATGAAACTAGCCACACATAGTAAAAGTAAATAACATGGTTAAAATGTAAATAAACATTAACATCAATATTTAAAATACCGTAAAGAGTTTTAATATTATCCACAAAAAGCTTTAATCCAAGTACGTACACCTCCTTCTTGAAAGTGGATCAAAGTCAGAAAACTAAGACTTATCTTCCTTCTCAAAATGAATAATAAAGATAGTTCAAGAAAATGGGACTCAATGCCCTTACACTTTAAAACGCAGAGAAACTAAAACAGAAGAATACAGAAAAATGAAAACTCTCTAAAAAATACAGAACTCTCTAAAAAGAATATTGCAGAAAATAATAAGAATCAGAATTAGAATTCTCTCTCTCCAGGACTCCCCGAATGAATATATCTCCAAGAATATCTTTTTTCCTTAATTGCCAAAACAGAAGCTGCTTTTTCCTCCAAGATTTTATTCCGTGAAAAGAGTATCAAGATTCTCACGGCCAAACTAAATCCGAACTCAAATTCAAATTTGATCGATCAATCGACCAAAGAGGGTCAATCGATCGACCATACCAGATTCTGTTTTGAAATTCCAAATCTTCTGGATCAGGTCGATTGATCGACCAAAAAGGGTCGACCAATCGACCTCCCAGATTTTCGTGAACTCCCGCTGCACTTTGTATTCAGACACTGCCTCGGTATTGTGGCCATAACTTTCTATCCTGAAGTCAGCTTGAGGAGATTCTTATGGCGTTGGAAAGCTGACGACGAGCTCTACAACTTTTGTGTTTAATAATTTTTTGAATCTAATGTCTTGAAGGGTCAAATTGAGCTCCAAGTCGGGATAAGTTCCGAATGATCCAAGGTAGCACGAATTTGACGTTATATTCTGAACTTTTGGGTTATTTCATGCTCAACACATCTTCAGGCCTGTAAATCACTAAAGCTATATAAAACATGTTAAATGACTTTCATCTGATAGCTAAATGTAGGTCTTTAGGGGTGAAATATCATCATATTTCACTGCACATCAGATGCTCTGTTCCACTTAATGAGATACTTTAGTCCCACATTTGTTGGAAACTCGTCCTGAACCTGAGTTATAAGTGAGCTCTTTCCCTTTCAAATATAGTGCATTTTAAAGCAGGGAGCCTAATATGGCAGAACCCGACAATATCATACAAGGTTTGGTTAGGTCATCACAATTAATGGCGGATGCATGACTGGGCGAATGCGGGCGGACACCCGCATTGACTTAAAAAAAAAAAAAAAAATTAATAATATTGTTTCCGTACCATAGAATAGATCTTGAGATCATGGCGCACCTATCAGACGTAAATTTTGTATTCCATGTGTCACTGATCTCCAAAAAATGGGCCTAAATTGGCGTTTGGGCATGATGACTGATACACGATTCAAAGACCATTTTTGGGGGGATCTATGACACCTGAAAGAAAAAATGACTGTCTAATAGGTGCGCCATGATCTCAAGATCTCTTATGTGGAATATCGGGATGAAACATGACCTCCATCATCTGATCCGGCTTAATCAGTGGTTATCAAAGGGTCTAGTACATGGGCAATGGTACCCCTTTTGCTTTTATTATAGAATAAAAGATTACTATTTTGCAAAAATGTGGGTTCCACTTCCTCAATCTTTTCTTAAGATAAAATTTAGCTGATTTTCTTTTTCACCCACCGTTGGAGCTAAAATCTAAAGGGACTAATTTATTTGCAATCCTTAAAATTTAAGATTTTTTCTTTTCAACTCAAGTTTTGCATGCCACAACCATTTGACTGTTTAGAATTTGACGATGAAGATAGGAGTTAAGCCTAATTTTTCACACAATAGATCTTGAGACCATAGACTTGCCATCAAACACTACTTTTCTCTACATGGCACACATCCCAAAACGTAGCCGTAATTTAGTGTGATGTGTGCCTCATTGCTTTTTAGTCACTTTATTGAGATTTGTGCCACTTAAAATAAAAAATTGACTGTCGGATAGTACGCTCATAGTCTCAAAATCCTTTGTGTGGAAGATTGAAGTGAAAAATGAACTCCATCGTCTAAATCAAATCAATCAATTGTTAATAATCAAAAGATCATATGAAAAAGATTAAACGCAATGATCAAAAGATCATATATAAGAAAGACCATCTAAGCCGTCAGATTTGAAAGCCATGATCAAAAGATCCTATGTTGAAAAAATTGGCACAAAACACGATTTTTATGATAATATATATTTTAATATCTTTTAAAATTATAAATATTTATATTTATATTTTTTTTAATCCCAACAATTTTTTCAATAATTATTCCGAAATGAATCGAAATTAAATTTAATTCATCTTGCGCCCCGCCTAGGTGAAATTCCCTTATCACAATTACTAAATGTGAGGACAACCCCAAGGATAAATTGAGCATAAACCTTAAAAAAAAAAAAGGAAACTGTACCATGCATATATATATATATATATATATATATATATATATATATATATATATATATATACACGCACACGCGCAGGGTTTGGTGTCATTTTTTGTCCGAAAATTATAATGAGCGGACCTCAAACAGTAACCAACAACGGACAACTTATGTGGCGCAATGTAAGTGGCTGACCCGACCTGCATTCCAGGGACCCACTGCACTTGCATCATGCCACTTAAGCGATATGTTGAATGGTCTGCTATTTGCGATTCTCCATATATCATTGTCCTTTTTGGCCCAATTCACTTTAGGATTGATTGTTGAGCTCAAATTGAGTAGAAGGATCCTGGAATTGTTAGTAATGTGTTACTAACAGAAGTCATATGATCCTTTGGTCGTGTTTCTTTTTCATTAATAAAATCCGACCTTTCATTGATAATTTCAAAAACATTAAAAAATTAAAAAAAAAATCCAACAATTCCCCAAGTTCATGCCATTTCCTTTCACTGATCCACCCATCTATAGCACAAACCCAAATCTACCCATGTCAACTCTAATATCCCAAGTCCCAACCGTATCAGCCACTTCAACACTCAAATTTGTTCCAATTACAAACCCTTTATCATCAACCGCAATTCTACCAACCTAATACCCAACTATTCCAATCCAAGTCTATCATATGGTTTAACGCAGTCAACTGTTTCATACCGATCTATTGCACCAAAAATTTTTAGATCATGACCTTAAAATAGACGGCTTAGATGCTGTTTTCACCTTGCACATGTCCCCAAAATACCAAGTCTTTCTTCTAATTTTGTGCAAAGGCCAAACCCTCTAAATGATTTTGCAATTAATTTCTCCCAAAATTTTACATAATTCAAAAAGGCTTAAAGCAAACACAGTTTAAGCATACCTGAAATATTTATGGGTACCCATTTTATAATCCATGACCCTTTGGAAAAATCAGGAGCTCAACAAATTAGCAACACTTCATACCAACATAGTAAGATACATAATCCAAAAATCTGAATTATGGTTCTTATGGCTAGTTGTAGAAAACTAGTAAATATTTGGTATTTAATCAATCTTACACCATATATTGACTTGTGATCTTGAAAATTCACACCATCAAAGTGATATATCATCAATTGAAGGGCTCTCGGGACAATACTTATGCAGTTAAGAAAGGATATGGAGTCGAGTAATGTTACCGATTAAACTCAACTGACAACTCCCTTTTAAGTCAACCATCTTGATTAGTCAACTACATCCGAAAATCAATGGCACAGAAACGTCTGCGAATGGATTATTCAAACAGAAATGTGGATATGAGATCTACAACATACATATCAAGCTAATATCTCCATTATCATATTCTTAATCAACTTAACAATAGCCTCGTTTTCATCATAATCATGGTCATAGCCTTATCTCATCTATTTGGGGAGTCTTGTTTTCAAATACCATTATGTAATAGCATTAGCGCAGGTATAATTCGGTAATGGACATGTCATTTGTAGAGTAAGTCGTCGACTTGCTCGTAGATTTATCCATCTTACTAGCTTGAGAACTACTGACTCCGATGAGCAGATCGGACACTAATCTACTCATCACAAAATATCCAGGAGACAAAGGAGCTGGGAGCGAGTCAGAGGAGCTATTGAGCATCAGAACAATTGTGGACATGATGGGTATAGCAGCAACATCTTCTTGAACACATAATAAAGCAATGTGGATGCATCTCATAACTTCACTTGGCGAACAACGGTCCCTCAATGTCGGATCAATCAACTCTAAAGCTGTACCTTCTCTCCATTTCCTCCACGCCTGTGACATTTCAATGAAATATGAATTTGAATTTGATCTCCCATTCTAAAATTCAAAAGAAACGAAGAAAACGCAAAGAAAATGTTCCATGATTTTAAGAACCCACCCAAGGCTCCGGGATATAATTATACTTACATAGCTAGGAAGGTCTCTGCCTTGATCTGATTGGTAGAAACTGCTGTTCTTCTGACCGGCGAGAATCTCTAGGAGTAGAACACGGAATGGGAACACATCTGATTTATAGCTGTCAACGAACTGAGTTCATGCCAAGTTGGTTTAGCTCTAGCTCAGCTCTGTACAAAACATGAGTTCTACCCTGGCTCTAGGCTCTTTGAGGCTGAAATTTCCAAAACCTATCTCTGTTTTTTTCAAGTCAAGCCTGTCCGAGCCAGTTAGCTGGCCTAACTAATTGACAACCTTAGCCAAGTAAAAAATTTCAAAGCTTGATCTAGTCTTTCCTAACTAGGCAGATCTGATGAGTTTTATGAAAGAAATAATGATGGAGAAAGGAAAGCCGATTTTTTGGTTTTACTAAATTTGTCAATTTTGAGTGGAATTATGTGGTTTATTTATAGTTGTCTTACCAACATAAGGAAATTATAACTGCTCTTTTTAGCAATTCAAGTCATGACCTAAATACTTTGTACACACCTATAGTTCCTTATATTGATCAAGGATGTCCGGGAGACTGCTCCTTTTATTTATGGTTAGAAGAATGCTCCTTTTAAAGATTGATCAAGGATGTCAGGGAGACTACAGTGATATTGTGTACAACACAGGAAGCTTTTGACTGTTTTTGAGCTCTTGAATCCCGGTCCCAAAATCAAAATCAAAATCAAGAATGATCTATTTGTGACAGTATTCATACTGCTAATAATTTCATCTGTTACGTTTAGGTTGGGCGATTGTAATGTGGGATTCATAGGTTTCCCCATCTCTAGGCAGGGGCATAGGACTGATGACCTGAGCTTATCTTAAATAACGCTTGGTCACATAATTAAAGTGGGGTAAAAAAATAAAATAGTGGCCAACTTGACTCAAGTCAACTAGTCTAATTTGGCTTACTGAAAAATAGAAACTTTCGAGAACTTCTCTTTTACTTTGCTAGAGATATTACATTGCCAAATTCAGCTACTGCTCAGTTTTGCTTTACCTCATCTTTCATGGAAAATAAACTACAGATTCTCCGTGTTATTTTCATAGTAATTGTTGAGACTTGAATTCATCATATTGATATCCTATTTATAGAAAATAAAAACACAACTAATTCATTTCATATATTATTTTTAATAGGAATGTTTAGTGACGAAACTAATTTGCGTTTACAACGAAAAACGGGCAAGAGATGATCATGAGAGGCTCGAGGAAAAGGAATGCCTTGTGACAATGAGGATCACGAATGTATCATAGTCATACAAGCCACACCTGAATGGATGATATTTCGATAAACTTTAGCAAATGATATGTTTGAGTATCAGGCTCATCGATCACTTTCTTAGACTACGCATATATAAATTTGATTTAGATGTAAATGCGTGCATATTCTCTTTTTAATGCTTATGAAAATTGATGGATGTGCTGGTAGATGTTATCATGTTGTCTCTTTGATGCTTATCAAAATTGATAGATGTTATCATATTTCATCTCTTTTTTGCCTGAATTTTGGTGTTTATTATTACAATAGAGACAAATTAGAAGAGTTATTAGGTAAGAAGCTTGAGGGCAAGTACCCAAACAAGTATTGAGTTATGGTTGAAAAGAGAACACGTACTTGTAATTGAAGCTTCAGTCTCGACAACTTGGGTTTTCACACGTAAAAACTATGGAATGCCTTGCTGGACATCATTTCTTTGCCTAATATACTGAAAAATTATCTTCACATTATGGATCAATTATTAGATGATCAGATGGCGATCCTATATCTCTAAAAATACTAATCATGGGCATATATGATGAGAAGGGTTTCTTAGGTAATTTTTTGGGATGTGTGCCATGTGAAATCACCATCAAACCTTTTGATGATTGAGCTATGATCTAACGTTCAATTTTGTGAAAGATTGGGCCAAAAACGATCTCCATCATCCGATAAATTTTGTTAGCCAAAAAAATAAAATAAAGAAATGTACTAGCGACTATAAATTGTTTGTAAATTTTCTTAGCCAACATTTTTGGGTTGTGAGCGAGTAGGGTCGGACTAAAATTTTGGCTACCCAATGAGAAAATTATGCTTGATTCGACCCGTCGCCTAACTAAAAAATATGACCCACATCGGTAAAAAATGCTATTTTTTATTATCTTTCTATATATATATATATATATATATATATATATATATATATATATGGGGTAAGGTTGACTCGACCCAACCCGACACAGGACCCAACCTAATCTCCATCAACCCAACCCAATCCATCCTGCTTTTCACCCGACCCAACATAATCTCTCACTCGACTTGACCCGATCCATGTATATTAAAATTTGGGTTACTAAAATCTCAATCTATTTTTATTTTTAAATTTGTCTAATGCAAAAATTTTAAATCTTATAAATGCTAAGGATAAATCCAAATACACTGCTTAAGCATCTAAACAAGAGATTTTCAAACCCAAATATTTCAAATTCTGGATTTGAAATGCTTAAATTTGAAATTCTCAAATGCAAATTCCTCTATCCAAAAAGTGTAATTGCAATTACTGTTGAAACAACAACGACAACTATGATTGGAGCATTTCTTCCGTCGTTTCCTGCATAAACAAAAAAATAATTTATTCATTTTACAATTTTGGAGGAGTTCCCTGAATTATCTGAAAGGAAGACAAAACAATAAGCTAGTAAAATTGCTAAATATTAGAGGTACCAATAATCATAGTTCCCAAGTTTCAAATTCGGCAACCTTTTCAGTGGTGTATCAGTTCGGTTTAATTCCGATAAATTCGGAAAAGATTTGAGGAAAATTTTGGAAAAATTCAGAGCCTAAACTATTTACAATCACTAAAAACAATACAAAGAATGATTAAAGCATATATCACAAGGATAAAAATTTAGGAAAATTCGTGAGAAAAACGGAGAATCAACAATCAAGCAAATATATGACAAAAAGTTTGGCAGACCACCTATTGGAAGTAATTTTTCCATAATTATGAGTAATTGGGAGAATTTTGTGACGTAGCCCATAATGAATGGCATCTATCAAAAGTTGGGATTTCCTTCCGCAGATATATACATAGTAACCAAGTTCGGATTCGGCAATTATTCGGTGGGGTTTCAGGTTGGTTAAGCCCTGATAAATTCGGGAAAGAATCAAGGGGAAAAGTTGAACCAAATTCAGGGATTATAAAAATAATAATAAATTATTTACATAAAGAAAAATATTTGTGGACCTAACCCAATTAAAAATGATGCCTTTAAACAATAAAATTAGTGTTTTACATAATCGATAGCTATTAACAACTTACAATCATAAAAAAACAATACGAATTATGATTAAAGCATCTATCACCATGATAAAAATTCATCAAAGACAAATACGGAAAGTTGAGAAAAAAATCAAGAAAAATTATGAGAATCGACAAATCATTAAAATATTGGGCGAAAAGTTGGTATACCACCTATTCAGAGAAATTTTCCAAAATTTTGATTAATTAGGAAAATTTTGTGATAGAGGAGAATCTCTCGTTACCTTCACCAGTTGGGATAATTGACGGAGGAGATGGAGAATTACGAGCCGACGATGGAGGCGATGGTAGAGGTGATGGTGGTGGTGCTTGTGGTGGTGGTGATGATAGTGGTGATGGTGGTGCTATAGCTGTAGCATTGTAAAAACTATACGTCTCGTACCGAAAATTACAGCTCGGTCCGAGAATTCTTCCCCCTTGCGCTCCGCTAAGCGGCAACCTTGGGATTTGAGAGATCAAACTTTGCAAGCATCTCCTGCAATCATCTCTAGATATATCTCTAGTGCACTGTGTAAGACCATAGAGTCTAGGAAATCCCGTAAAATTCGCTTCTCCGACCGCGAATAAGTTGGGAGAACGGACCGCAGCGTCAGTAGATATGTTACTAAGCATACTACTTAACAGTTGATTAAACTGGCTTTGATTTGTTACGTTTTGGGTGTTCCACATATAGATTTCTGGACTAATCGCCATTATTGAGAAGAAGCTGGTGTTCGAGTATCGTAGGAAGCAGTTGTCGTACCATATATAAGCTACTTTTCGGAGTGGACACAGTTGGATGATTTCTTCTGTAGCAGTTTCGACACAGGTGTTACAGGCGTCCCGGGAGACGTCGCCACGGCAGAGTGCGCTGCCGTAGACTCGGTTGGGAGCGGTTCCAATCGTGCTGTTGCCGAAGCCGGTGCGAGAAGTGTTTGATGGTAGATATTGGAGGAGGAGGTTTAGGTTGGTTTGATATGTGCTGTTAGCTGTGTAATTTCCCTGTTCACCGCAGGTTTGGTAGAGTGGCTGAGCATAAGTTTGAGTGTTGACTATGGAAAGTAGGGAAACAATGAAGAGGATGAAAGGGAACATTTCTTGGCCTTGCTGCTGCAGTCCTGCCTAAAGATGGTTGTAGGTTCTTAAAAATTGTAAGAGATGAATATTTAACTGAAACCAAATTGTGAGCATTCATTTGGAGACATTGATTTGGTTGAGTTGTCAGAGGCGTAGTGATCATATGGTTATGATTGTTTGATTGATTCTGAGTTTTGGAAGGGGTCTCAATGGGCAAGGATGGGTCGGATTCGGACCGGCCCTTAAACAGGCTGACTATAATCAACCATCTCAGAGGAGACCTTACCTTGCTCACTTACTAATTGGGCAGGGCACGTCCAGCAGCCTATTTATGAATCGGGCCAACTTACCTTAGGCCATAGCCAGCACATGACCGGCGGATCGGATTGTTCTTTAACCCGACAAATTCTATATAAAAAATTTTATTTGATCGATTCAGGCTGGGTCACGGGGCAATTTTTAATCGGACTTTTGAAATTACCGATACCTGACCCTGCTTACTAATCGAGTCGGGCAGGGTTCAAGAACGAATCATTGAGATCCGTAATTTTTGAGTTGCTTCTGACGTAGATGGTGGTCTCACACTCTTGGTAAGGGTGTGGATTTCTAAACGTCACGCGCTTACCGTCAAACGAGTCGTTAGATAGGTTGGGTGGTTTTGGCAATTAAAGATCTCAAGAGAAGGGTCAAAAGTAAATTGATGGGAGTGGGGTGGAAGACTGGAAGTCAAGGTTACCTATTGATTGCGTGTCTCCTACCCTCATTTAAACACTTAAAATAGAGTATTTAAATATCATACACTATCAACGGTATATGATGTGGGTAATCTACACGTGAAACTAATAGATCATAAGTAGAAGGGAAATGGACCCAATAATTATATTTTTCCAGATGTTTGAATCATGTGATAGGTAGATTCTAATATTAATGATTATTTTAATTTTTAATGGCTGATATTAAAATTGGTCAATCGGATGGTTAATACTTATTTTTGGGCATGATTTTTTTTATTAAATATGTTCTAATAATGAATTCACTTTTTTTTTTTTTGAGATGGAAATTTTATTCTTTTCATTCGAAATGAAGAATGGTTAAAGAGTAGAAGGCCACAAAAGTGATAGTTACAATAATTAGTATTAAAATATATTGAATGACATTTAAGACTTATTTAACACTAACACGAAATTCAGGAATTTTCAAAGTAAGGTAAAAATTTAAGAATCTACCACCAGATCCGTCCGTAACCAATACGGAAGATCCATTCAAAGAGACGCCATCACCATCGGCAAACTCACGATCAACAAAAACTTTCATCACGTTAAAAACGGGGGCAAACACCGATCAAAAACCTCACACATCGCTTCAATTGAAGCTTTTAAATAATGTCTCATGGCATAGAAATAATGTATGTATTCACACAACAACGAAGTCATCAAAACATCGGTAAAATTTGTGTTCAAAATTATTTCAGAAATAAGTATGGATTGTAAAAAAGCTTTCATAGAGTCAATATTCTTCAAAAAAGAAAAAAAAAATAACCGACTCCCAAAAGATCAATTTATTGAACAATTTTAAGATGATTACAGATGTGTGCCCCTACATTGCAGTATGATAAATTACACTGTAGCGGTGTAAAGCTTCCATTACATCATTACGTACCGGTGAAGGCGTTAGGTTTTGTCACATAGCTTTTGGAATAACTCTGTTTCCGCACACCTATTACGTATTGGTGAAGGTGTCATGTTTTGTCACGTAGCTTTGTGGATGACTCTGTTTCCGCACACACCTATTACTTAAAGCACCTATTGGTGAAGCTCCCACCACTGGTAGTCCGGATAGCCTATCTAATGAAGGAGCGATTACTTGCACGCGAGATTTGTGCCTTTGCAATTAGCGTACGTGGTGTTTTTAGGAAAGGTGCTAATTAATTAAACTTTGAGATTTATACCTTGACACATGACTTTAAAGAAAATGTTTATTATTTTTTAGATTTATGCCATGTAGAGCACACCGGCTAAGCTATCAGCGTAGCCACAGAGAAGGGTGTGTGGGCTCAAGCCCCCCACTAACAAAAGTTTCGAGCTACACCCCTGGTCTAAGTTGTCTTATTTGAAGATCATGATACAAAGAACTTTGAAACAAAAAGTTGACACTAAAAGCATTCTCTATCATCTGTTTTGATACAGTCAAAGGACATCATTTGATTCACTGGTTGACTCTGATAGAGCTCATATTTCATGCCTATTTTTGGCCTCAAATATCTTCCAACCGCGATCTTCAAATCAGACACTTAGATAGTGTTCCATGTGGCACAGATCTCCAAAAATATCAAAGTATGTTTTTAATTGTGTGCCATAGTACAACTCCCATGTGCAAGTTTTAAACTTTAACATTCTAATTTTCAAACTAAAAAAAAGTTGTAAACTTTTGCATGAAATGATCAAAATTGTGCTAATCTTTGACGACATTTAAATGGAGCGGCTTAGATAGTGTTCCACCTGATATAAGCCCTAAATGTATTAAGTTTTTCTTTTCAAATATGTTGGTATACCCAAATTACTAAGTCTTTCTTTTCAAATGTGGACAATGACACAAATTGCATGTGCCATAAGTCACTCCTTTTAAACTCTTGTGGGAGTTAATCTATGGGTTCCTTTATTTGCACCCATGCATTCTTTGAAATGACTCATATTTCAGACCCCTTGAAAATCATTAACTGCTTTGGACTAAATCACAGAGAATGTATGTATTTCACTCCAGTCTTACACACAATAGATCTTGAGATCATATTGCGAATAAGACGATTAATTTTTATTCCAATGTATCATAAATCTCAAAAAAATGACTCTTGAATCATATGGTAAACATTACACTCAAACTCAATTTTTGGGCCTATTTTTAATACGTGCAAAGCATATAGTCCGAATTAACATGGTAAAGCATATCATGAGCTTCATCTTAAAAGTAAGATGGTGACCGCATTTAACGTTGACCTAAAGGTGAGAGTAATTTAATGGTATTTGCAAGTGAAGATTTGGTCTCCGTAATTTGGGGTTTTCACCGTAAAAATTATTGGCTACCTTAAATTAGACTGTGGAGATTGTTTTTCTTCCCAATCTTACACACAATAGATCTTGAGATCATGATCCATCTATTAGACGATCAAATGTTGATTTCATGTGATATACATCTCCAAATGTCACTCAAGAACTCTTTTCATGGTACGCCTATGATCACAATCACTTTTAGGGATGTGTGTCAGGTGGAATCAATACCTAACTGTCTAATAGGTGGGCCATGATCTCAAGATCTAGTGTGTATGGTTGGGATGAAATGATATCTCCATCCGTCTAATTAAAGGCCGTCCAATTTTAACAATGGAAATCCATGGCTAGAGAGACCAAATCTTCAGCTGCAAATACCTATCCTAAAGAAAGAGAATTCCTTATTCTCTCTAATTAAAAAGAATAAAAATTCCTTTCTCGAAAAAAGAAAAAAAAAAAAAATCCTTTATAAAAAAAGAAGGCCTTAGTCTTGAGAGAGACACCGGTTGAGTGATAGCTCATTTGGTATCCTCTTCCCTTATGGAAGCAATAGATTGTGAGTTATAATCCCCACGCTTGTTGTGCCCTTTGTGCGGGTTTTCTCCTAGTGTGTTGTGCCAAAAACGAATCCTCTCTTGCATGAAAGTTCACACAAACACTACATTTGGGCTGAATAAAAGAGTCTTGCAAAAAGTGTTAATGCTACCACTATTTTTACGCATTTAGTAGTATCACTACAAAAAATAAGATTATTAGCGGCAGTTTTTTACCGTAAAAAAGTGCTGTTATTAACAAAAAAAAAACTATTAAGACTATTAGGAACAAGGGTATTAGCGGCAATTTTTTGTTAATAGCGACCGTTTATGAGTGTCGCTAATAATCTTTTTTTTGTAGTATACCACAAAGCTTTTCTGCGGACGAAAACCATTGACTAATGTGAATAAGAAGATGGAGATTTTTTCTGTTCCAATCTTCCTTATAATAGATCTTCGGATTATGATACCCATATCATACCGTTACATGTTTTCCACATGACAAACGTCCCTAAAAGTCAAGGTATTAAAAAATTAGAGATATTAAAAAATAAAAAATCTTCACAAGTGATCTAGCGCTCATAATCATGTTGGCCAGAGGATCTTAGTATTTAATAAAGGCCACCCCCTCCCCCTCCCAAAAACAAAGGCAGACAATTCAACGGACCACCAGATGCAAGTGAAGTGGATCCCAGCAATGCAGGTTGGGCCAGCGGCTTGCATTGAGCCATGTTATCAGTTCGTTGTTGGTCTGGTATTTAAGGCCCGCTTGGTATAATTTTCCAGCTTCCAACGTCACTTTACCAAAAAGTTGCCATTGATGTAGCTCAAGAAAAGCAAATTTTCAATACAACTGGTGCGGGCCATTTGTTTGAATGAAGGTGACATGGTACCCATTGAAAGTTGCTCCTCATGTAAAAGGAGAGAGAGAGACAAAATAGTTGACTCTAAAGTCGAGATTCCGACGGCACGCCCTATAATTGCCCGTCACTTCGTTGACGAAGTCTACCATTAAAGCAAGGTACCTCTATTTGGTTCGGTAGACGATGAACATCAGTTTCAGACTCAATCCACCATCCAATAGAACTTGAGATCATGCGCATATAACTAGACTGCTAATTTTAAGAAAATTCACTTATAAAATATCATATAAGAAAAATGATATCATTCATTTAATTGAAATGAAGGGGCGATTCGATAATTTTAATTATAAATGTATCGCTCGTTGGCCAATTATTTTCGTAGGAGCCAAAAAAATCTTCACAATCCTTGTAAGAAAATATAAGCAGTGGACAAGTTTTTATAGACAATTGTACATGCAGCTTATGTCGCGTGACATGACTGACAATAATTCCTGGGCCCCACTATGTTTACGGCCAATCATGTCATGCCACATAAGCTGCCTGCACAATTGTTTATAAAAATTGTCCATTGTACAATATTGTCGTTTAAGTTCCAAAACTTTTTGATTTATCATATAAGCTAAAACTTTTCGCAAATAATCTTTGTTTTCTAAAAAGCCCTATAATCCTTAATTAAAATTTTTTCGTAAAAAATTCCATCATCATGATGGTGGCGGTAGTGGTGGTGATGAGGTGTTATGCGAAAGCTCACAAACTTACTAACTATGAACGATGAACGATCAAATAAGAATGCAAAAAAAAAAATCAATCACAAATACACAAGAGACAATATTTACATGGTTCGGTAATATGCATACGTCTACAGCCAACGATGATTCACTATATTAATGATTACACAAGAATAAAAGAACATTCAAGTCTTACCAAAGCTCTCCTCAAAATCCTAGATAGGTTTTCTAAGGCTTTACAATTATATCTCAACCTTATATTTCCTCCATGAGCTTTTCTTTTATATAGAAGACTTGAATCTTACTTCTAACCCAAGAGAAATTGCTCAATTACGGAGTGTAGACGTAACTCGGTTGTTGCGGGTCGCTCGAACGACAATCAAACTCGCTCGAGCGACTTAGGCCAAAGAGTTTACTCCGTGCGAATGCGCATTAGTCGCTCAAGCGGGAACCAAAGCCCCTTGAGCGACTTTCACCCAGGAGTTTTCTCTCCTTGGGCATCCCACCTCGCTTGAGCGACAACCAAAGTCGCTCGAGCTAGCCAACCTCCAAGTTGGAGTCAAACAATAATCCTGTTTACATATGGTTTCTTCCCAATCCTGTTTCTGTAATTATCTCTTTGTGTAGTGTATTCCAATCCAAGTCTATCATATGGTTTAACACACTCAACTGTTTCATGCCGATCTATTGCACCAAAGATTTTTAGATCATGACCTTCAAAACAGACGGCTTAGATGCTGTTTTCACATTGCACATGTCCCCAAAATACCAAGTCTTTCTTCTAATTTTGTGCAAAGGCCAAACTCTCTAAATGATGTTGCAATTAATTTCTCCCAAAATTTTACATAATTCAAAAAGGCTTAAAGCAAACACAGTTTAAGCATACCTGAATATTTATGGGTACCCATTTTATAATCCATGACCCTTTGGAAAAATCAGAAGCTCAAGAAATTAACAACACTTCATACCAACGAAGTAAGATACATAATCCAAAAATCTGAATGATGGTTCTTATGGCTAGTTGTAGAAAACTAGTAAATATTTGGTATTTAATCGATCTTACACCATATATTGACTTGTGATCTTGGAAATTCACTCCATCAAATTGATATATCATCAATTGAAGGGATCTGGGTACAGTACTGTGCAGTTAAGAAAGGATATGGAGTCGAGTAATGTTACCCATTAAGCTCAACTGACAACTCCCTTTTAAGTCGACCATCTTGATTAGTCAACTACATCCGAGAATCAACAGCACAGAAACGTCTGCGAAAGGATTATTCAAATAGAAATGCGGATATTGGATCTACAATATACATATCAAGCTAATATCTCCCTAATCATATTCTTAATCAACTTAACCATAGCCTTGTTTACATCATAATCATGGCCATAGCCTTTATCTCATCTATTTGGGGAGTCTTGTTCTAAAATACCATTATGTAATAGCATTAGCGCGGGTATAATTCAGTAATGGACATCTCATTTGTAGAGTAAGGTGGCGTCGACTTGCTTGTAGATTTATCCATCTCACTAGCTTGAGAACTACCGACTCCGATGAGCGGATCGGATTGAGAACTACAGACTCCGATGAGCGGATCGGACGCTAATCTACTCATGACAAAATATCCAGGAGACAAAGGAGCTGGGAGCGAGACAGAGGAGCTATTGAGCATCAGAACAATTGTGGACATGGTGGGTCTGGCAGCAACATCTTCTTGAACACATAATAAAGCAATGTGGATGCATCTCATAACTTCACTTGGCGAACAATGGTCCCTCAATGTCGGGTCAATCAACTCTAAAGCTGTTCCTTCTCTCCATTTCCTCCATGCCTGTGACATTTCAATGAAATATGAATTTGAATTTGATCTCCCATTCGAAAATTCAAAAGAATTGAAGAAAACGCAAAGAAAAGTTCCATGATTTTGAGAACCCACCCAAGGCTCCGGGATATATTTATACTTACATAGCTAGGAAGGTCTCTGCCTTGATCTGATTGGTAGAAACTGCTGTTCTTCTGACCGGCGACAATCTCTAGGAGTAAAACACCGAAGCTAAACGCATCAGATATAACTGAAAATTGTCCATGCATCGCATATTCCGGAGACATGTATCCACTGCATCAGATTAACAATAAAAATTACCGTTAATTTGAATGATAATAAGATCATTTCTTGTTATATTAACATTATATAATTTGATTGATCAGTTTCTTTAGCCATATGTCATAGTTTCTAGTATAAAGGGGATGATTAAATGATTAACCTCCTGCTAATGTTATAGAATCTAAAACAGATACGGTGATTTGAAGAACTTTTTATGAAGTGGGCTTTCGTCTACCGAGAAAAATTCAGGTTTTTATGTTGCTGCCCAGAATGCAAATGGGTTAAATTCAGGAAAAAAGAATAATCGGTGTTTCTGTAACACTATTCATGTTTTTTATTGGAAATAATCGTCAAGAACACTGATGGCACCAATTTACGAAAGGGATAATTTCATTTTCGTCTGGTTTTTCAATTGGTGGCCTTCCAAACGCCACCTAAAATTAGTAAGAAACTCAAAATTTCAAAAACTTACTATGTCCCTGCAATTCTACTTGTATTTCCTTGAGTTTGGTCCACTCCGAAAAGCCTTGCCATTCCAAAGTCTGAAATTTTGGGATTCATCTCCCCATCTAACAATATGTTGCTTGCTTTGAGATCTCGGTGGATAATGCGAAGACGAGAATCCTCATGAAGGTAAAGAAGCCCTCGAGCAATCCCTGCGATGATTTTGTAACGCCTTTCCCAATCCAATGCAGCTCGTTTGACCGGATCTGTACATTCATCTAAGTAGTCAATTTACAATTCAAATGATTTAGTGCACATCTATGTAAAAATATAAATGACTCGAGGATCTCTGTAAGTAATTCCCCTTCTAGAGAGTTTTTCTAAATAACATAAGCGATGAAGAAATGCTCAAAAAGGGTACTCTTGAAATGTTACATTGTGTGCCTGTTCAATAAAGGTATCACTAGAAAGATTACTGTTTGTGGCTATAGATTTTTTTATTTTTTATTATCGCCGGAAGGAATATGATTTGATTAAAAATTACACCCGGATTATGTTAAGCAAGATGCTAAGCAGCAAAAGAAAAGTAAACGCAAAAAGAGTATGCACAAATCCACCAATCATAGAGCTTTAGCATTGTCATCACCTAAGTGATTAGAAGATCACCGAGTGAAAAAAACAAGACAAAGGCAGAAAGCCACTGGGATGGAGAAACCAGAAAACAAACACACTCGGTGCCAAGAATTCTCGGGCTATCGTAAATTGATGTAAAATACTTTTTAAGTTTCCTAACAGATTCAAGAAGTCACTCTTTCCACCTCATTTTTGTTGTTCTTGGCATAGTCACGAAGTAGGGATAAGGCAATAATTCGGCAAGGGATCAATTCGGGAAAATTAAAAAAAAAATTTGTAAACTTCAGTAAAATTCAGGAAAAAAAAATAACATAACATATATTAATGCATTATGTATTTCAAGTTACAATTAAATTTTTATATGTTTTAGGCATTGAAAATATGATTCAAAAACTTTCAAGTTTGTTTAAGGATTTTAAATATGCCACCAGCAGTTTCTTCTTTGTGAATTTTAGGTTGCCCAAAAAAACAGAGAAAATGAAACAGTAAACAGAGCACCAAACTCTGTTTCACAACAATGATAAAATCAAATACAACCTCATTATTACATTTTATGGATGAAAAATGAAATCTAATACAACCACATGAACATGATGAAGATAAAGGAGCCAAACCGAATAGAAAGTTGTCGAGGCTTTTGTTGGGAACGTATTCATAGACAAGAATTTTTTCTTCTCCTTCCAAGCAGCATCCCAAGAGCCTAGCAAGATTCCTGTGTTGAAGCTTAGCAACCAATACCACCTCATTCTTAAACTCTTCTGCACCTTGTCCAGAGTTACTGGAGAGCCTCTTCACTGCTATTTCTTGCCCAATAGAGAGCCTACCCTGTGAATTGCAAAAGCGCAATTGAAAATACATCTCTATTTATTCTAAATTAAGCGAAAAGTTCTACAAGAATTCATATCTAACATAAAAAATAATAATTTTCCTATGGTAATTCAGTGTTCACCTTGTAAACAGGTCCAAATCCGCCCTCACCAAGCTTATTATCCTCGGAGAAGTTGTTAGTTGCGGCTATGATTGTTTCGAAATCGAATTGCAACGATTCCATACTACTAATCTCTTCGTAAACTACACAAAATTACCAGATATTAGAAAGTTAGAAACCAAATGAATTGTTTGTGAAACAAATTAGACTGAGGTCTGATAATATAGCTCTATGGACTTGTTAATGGATCTCCCAATTCCTTGCTATTCAATTGGCCAAATTGGCAAAAATAGATAATGTAGTTTGTCTCCAAACATTCATGGAGACATCTACATCCATTAAATTTTCAAGAGCTAAAATATTTTCAGTTGATTTTTTGACAAACGGGTCTTTACCGATCAGTGTTTTGGTCTTTTTCTTTTTCCTCCTCAACAAGCAAATCGTTATAAACACAATAAGTGTAATTGCAATTACTGTTGAAACAACAACGGCAGCTATGATTGGAGCATTGCTTCCGCCGCTTCCTGCATAAACAAAAAAACAATTTATTCATTTTACAATTTACGAGGAATTCCCTGGATTATCTGGATGGACAAAACAATAAGCTAGTAAAATTGCTAAATATTAGAGGTACCAATAATCATAGTTCCCAAGTTTCGGATTCGGCAACCATTCTATGGGGTGTCAGTTCGGTTTAATTCCGATAAATTCATAAAAGATTTGAGGAAAAATTTGGAAAAATTCAGCGCCTCAACTATTTACAATTTTTAAAATACAATGCAAAGAAGGATTAAAGCATATATCACAAGGATAAAAATTCGAGAGAAAAATCGGAGAATCAACAATCCAGCGAATATTTGACAAAAAGTTTGGCAGACCACCTATTGGAAGAAATTTTTCCATAATTATGAGTAATTGGGAGAATTTTGTGGCGTAGCCCTTAATGACTGGAATCCATCGGAAGTTGGGATTTCCCTCCACAGATATATACATAGTAACCAAGTTCGGGATTCGACATTATTCGGTGGGGTGTCAGCTCGGTTAAACCGGATAAATTCCGGAAAGAGTCAGGGGGAAAAGTTGAACCAAATTCAGGGATTATAAAAATAATAATAAATTATTTACATAAACAAAGATATATGTGGGCCTAGTCAAAATAAAAAATGATGCCTTTAAACAATAAAATAAGTGTTTTACATAATCGGTATCTATTAACAATTTACAATATGAAGTATGATTAATGCATGTATCACCATGATAAAAATTTATCAAAGACAAATTCGGAAAGTTGCGAAAAAAAGAAATCGAAAAAAATTATGAGAATCCACGAATCAAGAAAATATTGGGAGAGTTTTTCCAAAATTTTGATTGATTCAGAAAGTTTTGTGATAGAGGAGTCTCTAGTTACCTTCACCAGTTGGGGTAATTGACGGAGGAGATGGAGAATTACGAGCCGGCGCTGGAGGCGATGGTGGTGGTGGTGGTGGTGCTATAGCTGTAGCATTGTAAAAACTATACGTCTCGTACCGAAAATTACAGCTTGGTCCGAGAATTCTTCCCCCTTGCGCTCCATTAAGCGGTAAACTCGGGATTCGAGAGATGAAATTTTGCAAGCATGTCCTGCAGTCATCTCTAGATATGTCTCTAGTGCACTGTGTAAGAGCATACAGTGAAGCAAAACTCGTAAAATTCTCTTCTCCGACCGCGAACAAATTGGGAGAACTGCGCGCGGCGACGGTAGATATGTTATTAAGCATACTACCTAACAGTTGATTAAACTGGCTTTGATTTGTTACGTTTTGGGTGTTCCACATATAGATCTCTGGACTAATCGCCATTATTGAGAAGAAGCTGGTGTTCGAGTATCGTAGGAAGCAGTTGTCGTACCATATATAAGCTACTTTTCGGAGTGGACACAGTTGGATGATTTCTTCTGTAGCAGTTTCGACACAGGTGTTACAGGCGTCCCGGGAGACGTCGCCACGGCAGAGTGCGATGCCGTACACTCGGTCGGGAGCGGTTCCAAACGTCCCGTTTCCGAAGCCGGTGCGAGAAGTGTTTGATGGTAGAGATTGGAGGATGAGGTTGAGGTTGGTTTGATATGTGCTGTTAGCTGTGTAATTTCCCTGATCACCGCAGGTTTGGTAGAGTGGCTGAGCATAAGTTTGAGTGTTGACTATGGAAAGTAGGGAAACAATGAAGAGGATGAAAGGGAACATTTCTTGGCCTTGCTGCTGCAGTCCTGCCTAAAGATGGTTGTAGGTTCTTCAAAATTGTAAGAGATGAATATTTGACTGAAACCAAATTGTGAGCATTCATTTGGAGACATTGATTTGGTTGAGTTGTCAGAGGCGTAGTGATCATATGGTTATGATTGTTTGATTGATTCTGAGTTTTGGGAGGGGTCTCAATGGGCAAGGATGGGTCGGATTCGGGCCGGCCCTTGAACAGGCTGACTATAATCAACCATCTCGGAGGAGACCTTACCTTGTTCAAATACTAATTGGGTAGGGCCAGTCTGGCCCATTTATGAATCAGGCCAACTTACCTTAAGCCATAGCAAGCACATGGCCGGAGAGGATCGGATTGTGCGTCGACCGGACAATTTCTATATAAAAAATTTTATTTGGTCGATTCAGGCTGAGTTTAAATGAGTCGATTTTTAATCGGGCTTTTGGAGTTAGCCCATACCCTACCCGTCTTACAAATCGGGTCGGACTGGGCTCAAGCTCAAGCTCGGACCATGAAGACCCCTAATTTTTGAGTTATTTCTGATGTAGATGGTGGTCTCCCATAGTTGCTCCACCATCATTTATTTTCTTCCACGCGCTTATCGTCCAACGGGTCATTAGAAAACTTGGGTGGGTGTGGAGGTTGTGGCGATTAAATATCTGAAGAGAAGGGTCAAAAGTAAATTGATGGGAGTGAGGTGGAAGTCAAGGTTACCCATTGATTACGTATCTCCTGACCCTCATGTAAACACCTAAGATGGTGTTTAAATGATCATACACTGTCAATGTTAAATGATGTGGGTAATCCACACCATCAAACCGATAGATCATACGTAGAAGGGAAATGGACCCAAAAATCACATTTTTTTTGGGAGGTTTGAATCATCTGATCGATAGAATCTAATATTAACAGTTATTTTTAGTTTTAATGGCTGATATTAAAATTAATCAATCGGATGGTTGACGCTCACTTATGGGTATGATTTTTTGATTAAATATGCTCTTATAATGGATTGCCACTTGAACAATTCAAAGATTACAAATGTGTGTCACATGGCATTATAATAAATCACACTGAAGCTTTGTAACATGAAAGACCCTAATTTAGTGGTGTAAGATAATTTAAGCATTTATCAGGTTTTGTCACATAGCTTTTTGGATACCTCTGTTTCCGCACACTTATTACTTAAAGCACTCACTTAATGAAAACTTAAGTAACCCTCGAAGCAGGATAAAGGGAGCTACTACTTGCACACGAGCACACAGTTGGTGTTTTTAAGACATGAGCTAAACCTTCCACACGAGATTTGCACCATGACATACGATTTTAAAGAAACACTTTACTATTTTTGAGATTTGTGTCATGTGAAATACCATCTAAGTTGTTTTATTTGAAGATTATGATGGAAAGAATTTTGAAACAAAAAATTGACTGGAAAAATGATCTCTATCATTTGATTCAATAGAGTCCAAGGACATCATTTGATTCAATAAGATGATAGAGTTCATGTTTTATGCTAATTTTTTGCTTCAAATATCTTCAAACCACGATCTTCAAATCAGACACTTAGATGGTGTTCCACAAAAAAACAGTGAAGTCTGTTTTTTAACCATGTGCCACTGTACAAATCTTCTGTGCTTGCTTTAAACGTTGACATTCTTTTAAAAATAAAAGGTTTTAACCTTTGGCATGAAATGATAAAAATCGTGTTCCGTGCCAATTTTTGGCGGCAATCAAATTGAGCGGCTTAGATAGTGTTCCTCCCAGTGTGTTGCGTCAAAAATTGATCCTTTCTGCGTGCAAGTTCACACTAGCACTACATCTGGGCTGAAAAAAAGAGAGAGCCTTGCAAAAAGTGTAACACTACCACTATTTTCGCCCGTTTAAGGGTAAGTACAACAAAGTTCTTCCACGATTGATTTGAATTAGAAGATGAAGATTTTTTTTTGTTCCAATCTTCCTAATAAACAGATCTTCAAATTATGACAGGCCTATCAGACAGTCCGATGTTGATTCTACATGGCAAACGTCCTTAAAAGTGAAGGTCAACTCTTTTGCCCATGATCTAAGTAACCTTTGGGGATGTGTGTTATATGGAATCAACATATGAGCGTCTGATAGGTGCGATGTTATCAAAGGAACTGTTATTTGGCAGACTGAGACAAAATAATTTCTATCGTTTGATTCAAATCGGTCAATAGTTTTTGCCTGTGATAAAACTATGTGGTACTTACTATAGGACGGGTGAGAATAGTCATACTCATGGATCAAAATGCCGGAAAATCGATACGTATCGTCTGAGCCCAAAACCAATACGTATCGGACGATACGTATCGGTATCGGCCCGTATCGGACGATACATTGAATGTATCGTCTGATATATGCTATATAAATCACCGATATCGATACGTATCGGTATCGGACGAAATTTTAATCCATGATGGTACCTAAAGCTTAAACGAATGGATTACGCTTTTAAGAGGTGGCTTTATGTAACCACAAATCTTTTAATGCAATTCATGGATAGGAGAAGTTTTGCGGGATTGAATTTAAACCCTAGGTCCTTTTTAGTTGCAACGTCCAAATCTTTCGACAAAACTCGTACGGACACCCGTGAAATTTTGTGGACTACAAATAAAGACATCCTTGGACTTGCGGTTTCAGACGGTTTCATATAGTACAAACTTTTATATAATTTTATTAGATGGTGTGCAATAAGTAAATTGTGGTGTGGAAAAAGCAGCTCTCTTTGCTTGAAAGCCCATCCATTCATAATTTTGGCAAGACAAAATACACGGCCGAAAATACGAAAACTTCAAATAAATCCATGAGCTCTGACGGCAATATCTCTAACACACCTAAATTAAGGTGCAATAATCTCGTTCGTATAAAAATATTTAAATAGAGGAAAATTTTAAATAAACTCGTGTCAGACTGTGACTAATGAAAATATTAAAAATAATTAATTTTTCAACAAAAATTAGAAAAAAATTCTTAAGAAATTAGGAAAAAAGTGCATTTTTTTAAAAATAAAAAGAGTATTTTTGAAAAAAGAGTTTTAAATGTGTTTCGAACGTTTTATGATAAAATTAGAAAAAAATTCTTATAGAATATACATTGAGAACATAAAAATAAGTGCTTTTTATAAAATAAAAAGAGTATTATTGAAAAAAGGAGTTTTAAACATGTGTTCGACGTTTGATGATAAAAATTAGAGAAAATAAAAAAATAAAAAATCTTCACAAGTGATCTAATGGTCCAAGATATGTAGGGTGAAATGATTTTTTCTATTTATTTTTAAATCCATTAACCACCATTGATCTGACCATGTTCAATGCTTCTCTTTTCAGGTGAACGGCCTTTGATCGCGCCATATGGCTGTGCTCTGGCATGGGTGCAGCGTTCAATCTTTGCACCGAGACCAGAAATCTACCGCTCATAATCATATTGGCCAGAGGATCTTACAATTAATAAAGGTTAAAAGGACACTGATATATGGCGCCCACAAAAGGCATGCAGACAATTCAACGGACCATCCGGAGCAAGCGAAGTGAGTCCCAGCAATGTAGGTTGGGCCAGCCACTTGCATCGAGCCATATAAGCAGTCCGTTGTTGGTCCGCTCAGTATAATATTTCAAGCTACAAGTTGCCATTGATATGGCTCAAGAATTGTAAATTTTCAATACTACTGGTGTGCGACATTGGTTTAAATGAAGGTGATATGGTACGGATGGAAATTGCTCCTCATCTAGAGAGAAGAGAGAGACAAAATAGTTGACTCTAAAGTCTATACATGTGATCCCGACGGCACATACTATAACTGCCGGTTACGTCATTGACGAAGTCTACCATTCAAGCAAGGTACCTTTATTTGATTATTTGATTAAATCAAACGATGGAGATTATTTTTAGTCCCAATCCACCACATTAGATCTTAAGATCATGTGCATATCACTAGACTGCCAATTTTGTTAGTGTATTGTACAAAGATTGACAGAAAATAGATCGGAAAATTGCTTCAAGACGCGATTAGATCGCTGTCTTTAAGACAATATTTGCCCCCTATATGCAACGGGATATCGGCAAATTCGCCTCCAGGATACAATGAAGCCTCAGTGAAGAACCGATCTGTCACACACTACGTTGCACTGTAGTGTGCGACCCAACGAAACGAAGACGCAGAATGCTCTGGTTTGCACACGAATTCTGAGGGCTCAGATGTAAAATTCAGAAATTGCAAGTGTTTAGAATCCCTCCTCTGGCCTCTATTTATAACTTTCGGAGCACCTTTTCAGGGGCGGTTGTGCCTGTCGGTTGCTTGCAATCGAGGGCCCTGATCGATCCGATCAACGGTTGCAAGGATCCAACGGTTCACATCCGAACAGTTACATCTTTTGGTCAACTGATTTGTCTGAATTCGAAATCGTAACTGTTTGTTCGAATCCGAAATCCGACCGTTTCCTTGAACGGTCGGAAACTGCCTAATGCACACATGTGGTGCACACGTGCGAAGTCAATCCGTGCCCGGTCAACAAGTCAACCGAAGTGCAAAGTGCGCCTTAAAAGCGCCAATTGCGCCATTCGCACATCGCACACGCCACGCAGGTAAGAATGAACCGCCGCTATGAAATTTCTTCTTATTAAGCCAAACAATATGGAACGTAAGTTTCCATATATAAGCCATGAATATTTCTTGTAAAATAGTGAGGTGGGACAAAACATTTACAACACTTTTAAACTTATGGTGGGAAAAATTTCCCTCCAATATTAATTCAAAATTCAAGTAATTTTGACTTGAAGGTTAAAAGCATCCTTTTAATATGGAACCAATCACTTTAAGGAACCATTAAAAATAAATAAACATTATTAAATTAATAATAGATAAATATTATTAAAGTAATAAATATTTATTTGGTAAATATCCAACATTCCTCCCCTATTTACAAAATAAATATCCATCCTCCCCTATTTTGGAAATAAAGAAACTGAGAGTCATTCTTAAATCTGATATCTAAAAAATAGTATATATATGTACCAAAGAAATTTGAGCATTTCTTGACTACTGTATGCATAAATGAAGGTGTCCTAATGAATTGAACCTTCACTTAGTGAGAATACATCAAAGTTGATAAAGAACTTTAGTGATCTAATTTCTTGAACTAATTTTCTTGTATAATCAACCGGATATATCACACACATAAGTAATCTAAGTTTCATTTCATTTTAACAGCCAGCACGTTTTATGGCCTTGTGCTTATACCCCGGTATTCATGAGTTGTATTTAAGAAAAGCCTTTATCTTTCTTCGAAGCGGCCACACTTCGTAACTCATATAGGTCAGTTCTATCAGAAATGCCCTTGTAACTTAGACATTTCAACATTATATGTTATAGACTGATTAAGAGAAATACCTCAACCTCTTCCTTACGTTACAAGTTCCACATTATTACTTGAGATGGTTGGAGTTGTAAACTCGCACTTTTAATAATGTGCAATCACTACATATGATTTGTTTTCCCATTGAACCTTTAGTTTCTGGACTTTAGAAAATAGGTCGGGTTACCATCATAGGTGATGTAATCTATTAGGCTTTAAACCCATCCCTTCTGATGTTTTAATAACTACATCTCTTGCAAGACCTTTTGTAAATGGATCCGCTAAATTTGCAAAGGTCCATATTGAATTGATAGTAATTACTCCTTCACGAAGTAATTGACTAACATAACTGTCTTAAACTTATATGTCTAGACTTTCCATTATAAATTTTGCTATAAGCTTTAGATTTTCACTATCACAGAATAAAGAGATTGGTGGCATAGGCTTTGGCCAAATAGGAATTTCTAATAGTAAATTCCTTAACCACTCGCTCTTCCTTGCTCCGCCAAGAGCAATAAATTCGATTCCATAGTTGCATGTGTTATGCATGTTTGTTTCTTTGATCCCCAAGAAATCAAGGCACCTCCAAGTGTAAATACCCATCCACTAGTAGACCTTGACTCATCTGTATCATTGTTCCAACTAGCATCTGTGTATCCCTCAAGTACAGTAGGATAACCAACATAATGTAAAGCATAATCCTTAGTTTTATTAAGATAACTTAATACTCTACTAATTGCTTTCCAATGTTCATGACTAGGATTACTAGTATATCTACTTAATTTCTCTACTGCATAAGCAATATCAGGTCTAGTGCAATGAGTAGCATACATCAAACTACCAATTACTCTAGAAAAGTCTAATTGAGATACACTTCTACTATCGTTGGGTTTTAATTTTATACTTGGATCAAAAGGTGTTGGTGCTAATTTTCCATTATGTTTAAATTTCTTTAGCACTTTTTCTATATAGTGTGACTGAGATAAAATAATATTATTATCTTGCTTAAATAATTTTATTCCAAGAATTACATCGGCTTCACCCATGTCTTTCATATCAAATTTTGAAGCCAAAAAAACCTTTTGTATATATAATACTTTCTAAGTCGTACCAAAAATTAAGAGGTCATCCACATAGAGATAAATAATTATTCCTTTACCCTTTGATATCTTACTATAAATGCATTTATCTGATTCATTAATCTTGAATCCATATGATAAAATAATACTATCAAATTTTTCATGCCCTTTGTTTAGAGCCTATTTAGACCATATAGGGACCTAATAAGTTTACAAACTTTATTTTCATGTCCTTGCATGATAAAACCCTCTGTTGATCCATATATACTTCCTCTTCAAGTTCACCATTTAAAAGGGTCTTAACATCCATTTGATGAACTTGAAGTTTATATATAGAAGCAAGAGCAAATAAGATCCTTATGGAAGAAATCCTAGCTCTTTGGAGCATAGGTATCAAAATAATCAATACCATGCTTTTGTCTAAAACCTTTGGCAACAAGTCTAGCCTTAAACTTGTTTATAGTGCCATTAGGATTAAGTTTTCTTTTAAATATTCACTTACAACCTATAGGTTTAGATCCCTGTGGTAAGTCTACTAATTCCCAAGTATTATTGGACATGATAGAATCCATTTCATCATTTATAGCTTCTTTCCAAAAAGGTAATCAATAGACTTATGACTTCATCAAAAGTTTGAGGATCTTCATCGATATTAAAAACAAACTTCATTTTCTTAGTTTTCTCATTTCTGGTTCCTTCTACAAGATACACATAGAAATCTGACCCAAAATCGGTGGCTTTCCTAGGTCTCTTACTTCTTCTAGGTTCCATCGTTTCATCTTCACTACTAGAGAGATGAAGAGAATCAGAAGATTCATCTAATTTAGAGGATGCAAGAGGTTTAGAAATAGTAGAGAAAGTATTCTCATAAAATACTGCATCTCTAGATTCAAAAATTGAATCCTTTTCAAAAATATTATTATGCTCACATACTAAAAATCTGTATATAGGACTATTAATAGAATATCCCACAAAAATACATTCAATGGCTTTAGGACCTAATTTTGTACGTTTATAATCGGGTACCTTAACTAATGCTCTACAACCCCATACTTTTAAATAGTGTAATTTGGGAGGTTTGTTCTTCCAAATTTCATATGGAGTTTTAGAAGATTTTTTAAAAGGTATCCGATTTAAAATATAACATGCAGTAAGCAATGCTTCTCCCCATAAATTTGAATTCAAACCAGAATTTGTTAACATAAAATTTACCATTTCTACTAGAGTCCGATTTTTCATTTCGGCAATTCCATTTGATTGAGGAGAATATGGAGCGGTGACTTCATGAATAATTCCATACTTGTCACAAAATTCAGAGAATTCATGTGACATGTATTCACCTCCCCTATCCGATCGTAATGCCTTAATTTTAAAATCTAATTGATTTTCCACTAAGGTCTTATAGGAGATAAATTTACTAAATGCTTCATCTTTTAATTGAAGAAGAAAAACATATGTAAATCGAGAGCAATCATCAATAAAAGTGATGAAATATCTTTTCCCTGCTCTAGTAGTAATATTATTTAAACTACATAAATCAGTATGAATTAAATCTAATAGTTTAGATTGTCTTTGAACACTTTTAAATGATTTTTTAGTCATTTTAGATTGGACGCATATGCTATATCTATCTTTACCATAATTTATATGTATTTTAGGAAGAAGTTCTAATTTAATCATATTATCCATAGAACGTAAATTTAAATGCCCTAATCTATTATGCCATAAATAAATTGAGTCACTGATCGATTTAGAATGTAACCCTTGCAAGTGCACAAGATCTATTGCAGTATGGCAAGAACAGGGGTGTCGAACCCACAGGGAAACGTGAATTTTTAATTAATTCTTTTAGAGATTTTAAAAACATCCCTAAGGAAGTACCAAAGGGCAGATTCAATTTTACCAAAAACTTAACGCACTTTTCCTAAATGCAGAAAAATAAATTAATCTAAACAATTAATTACTGATAAATCTACGAACAATATTAAAATGAGATCAAGGAATATGCTACCCCAGATTCGTACCCCTTTTCTATCATTAAAACCCACAGTTTCATTAAATCATCATTCACACCATCATTCATCTAGAAAAATGACTTGAAATAAAATATGATCATCAATCCGGCATACCCTATCTAAAAACAATGACTCAGCCTAACATTGCGGTATGAGTCATGTAAAAAGCATAGCGTATCTCATGATATTTAGATCACGACAATCAGCACATAATCGCTTCATACCCTAGATCGACTGAGTCCAGATCTAGCGATTACGCTGATACGAATCAACGGCATAACAAAGCATTCAAAATATTTTCAATCACACAAACTTTGAGCAAAACGATTCCATGATAACAATAATAGACTGGTATTAATCATAAACATGGGTACTTATCTGGGATCATCTTCCCGATTCATCGATTTAGCCGCTCATCTTTGGTGTTTGATCTCCTTTTTCTTTCAAAGTCATTCCTCTTTATTTCTTCCAAAAGATATTTGCAATTGTTTTTCCTAAATACAATCTATGAATTTCTCAGAGAAAAATAATGCAAATCCTAGGTACAATCTACCCTGAATAAACCCTAGAAGAAGGAGAGAAGAAGACTTGAAAAGATGAAGAAAATATTCCCCCAAAGTGAAGAGCCCTAAAAACTAAAAAGAAAGAATGAATAATATTCTAATTGCAAAAAATAATAATGATCCTAAGAAACTCGTGGCTTCCCTTTTTATAATAGCCTAACCCTAATACCTCTCTCGATTGACATCTAAGAGTAATTTAGCTTTGCATCGAGACACTGCCTCGGTATTTTGCTCATAATTTTCTGTACCGAACTCGGATTGAGGTGATTCTTGAAGCGTTGGAAAGCTGACGACGAGCTCTACAACTTTTATGTTTTAGCAATTTCCTGAATCTGACGTCTTGAAGGTCCAAATTGAGCTGCAAGTCGCACTAAGTTCTCAATGACCCAAAATAGCAGTGTTTTGACATTATTTTCAGGATTCTTGGGCTTTTAGAAACTTGGACCGATTTACCAAACACTTCAAATCTAGCAAATCTCATCAGATAGCCTTCATCGGACTGACTAAATATAGGTATTTAGGGGTGAAATATCATCATATTTCACTACTCATCACACCCCCAAAACCTACACTTTGCTAGTCCTCGAGCAAAGAGAATGATAGAAATATAAAGCAAATCAAACTAACATCCTAAAATTTAAATGCCACTTCGTAGGGAACACGATTGCACTTAGCATGTGCAAGCACTTTTAAACCCTAGGTGATCCCTAGTGGAGGAGTTGTGTCTCTGAGGGTTTGTGAAGTTACCCACAAACTTCCAAAATTTCAAACCATCGGTAAAATTGAGTTTTCAAAATCTGGATTTTTATAACATATATTTAACTTCAAAGCTCAAAATCAATAATCAATTCAACATGCAAATTCTCAATTTTAAATAACAATGTTACACTAATCATACCAATATCCATTCAAATTAGTCTAATGCTCCAAATCGTTAGATAACTCATCCATTCATGCTTAAACGTGTAGTGTGCATACCAAAACCAAGATTCATCCATCTCGAACTAGTCCAAACGGAAATCATCGGATCTGTTGTCTTGACTCAATCCTCACTTTAGGTATACTCTCAAAATAAAATCACCCGATGATTGGTAAGTTTTCATTACATGTGAGAGATCAATACAAAGCAAATAAAAAGGTCTCACATGATAAATGAAACACGATGCAATCAATGAACAAAAATAAATTCATAAGAACGATACTTGTATATCCTAAGCATGTCATATCAAGTGTCATAAGTATTATATATTGACTCTCCACAAGACATACCAATGCAAGATCGGATCATGAAGGTCTTTTGTAGGGTTGTAATGGGGCTGTAAGGGTAAGAAAGAAAGGAATTGTGATTCAAAATTTCGAGAAATTGGAAAAGGAACTAACTTCGATTTATTTTATTTTATTTTTTTATTTCTCTTCTTTTCTTTTTTCTTTTCTAATTTCTCACCATTTTTTTTTTTCAATATTTTCTTTTCTCATTCTTTCTTCTCTTTGAATTTCCTTTTCTTGAAGCACCTCATTTTCATTCCTTTTTTTTTTTTTTTTTTTTTTTTCTCTCCTTTTTTCTTTTTATATTTGCCATACACTCTCAAGAACACCATAACTCATTATCTCTCCACTTACTCTCTTTTCGCTCATTTTCATCCTCGCTAATTTCTAAATAAGAAGGGTAAAGCTAAATTTTAAATTGTGAAGGGTTAAAGTTAACGTGGCTTATCAAAGAATGTATAAGGGTAAATTTTTCTATAGGCTCAAAGGGTACTAGAAGGATAAATTTATATGAGGTGGGGCATTTTAAGCACAAACGAGCCAAAGATGGCCTTCAATCATTTCCTTAAAAGATGGTAACCTTGCCTATTTGTCTTGAGTAGATATACACGCTCTAACACAATAATATGAATTTGATATCATGCAAAGTCACAAGCCAAAATAAAATGTATGAGATTATGCAAAATAATTCAGATTCAAAGAAAACTCCGAGTTTATATATTCACTCATCAATGACGGAAATTAGCTCTAAAGCCATCGGGTTTAGTCTCCACTAAGAACCTAAGATTCAACGCTCAAAATAGTTCATCGATTTCTAAGTCTTAGCTTGGTATAAGTGCAAAAATTCTAAGCATGAATTTGAGTCATCCACAAATTATCACATTAAGCTTCATCATCCTAGATACAAGTATTCAAAATATGACATCAATATTCTCAAAATTAAATTCACATGCATCATCAACTAAAGTTTGGAAACTATTGCAAAGTAAATCATGTATGATGGTTCCAAAAATTTTTTTTTTTTTTTCAAAGAAAATCAAAATAAGTGATGAAAGATAGATAATCATACATACCCCAAACCTAAAAATGACAATGTCCTCATTGTTTGAAATAAGTAGGTACCCCAAACTGTTGAAAAGTACCTCAACACAAAGATCAAAAGAGAATATGGGCATCAAATTAGAACATGACCAAAAATAGATTGAAGGTAATGTGGCTACACTAATTTGGAAATTAAAATAACCTAAACTAAACTAAAACTAATATTCTAGAACTAAACATACGAAAAGAGAAATAAATCCTAAATCCTAAACTAAACTGTGGTCCAACTCCTAAATAAAACACACCGGGTTGCCTCCTGTGAAGCGCCGAGTTTAAGTGTCGATACCGACCTCTTCATTGATCAAGAATCGGATCACTAAGGTGCATCGCCTCAATCTTAAATCGGGTCATCGGCTCAAACATTGGTTTGAGTCTTTGCCCATTCACTTTGAAAACTCGATTGTCCTCAAGGCTTTGAATTTCAATTGCACTGCTCACTAATGGAAACAACCTCAAACGGGCCTTCCATCTAGATTTCAATTTCCGGGATGAAGCTTAAGTCGGAATTGAATAACCAAACTTTTGGCCAACATGAAACTCCTTCCAGAAATTAATTGATCGTGCAACTTTTTGTACCTTTCCTTGTACATCTTTGAATTTTCATACGCATCGAGCGTAACTCTTCTAATTCACTCAATCAGAACCTTCGATTCGACCTCGCCGCATATCGAAATTAAATCGCTTTGATCGCCTGTAATGCCTTATGCTCCAATTCGACAGAAGATGACATGCCTTCCGTAGACAATTTCAAGGGAGACATTCCGATCGGTGTCTTGAATGCAGTACGATAGGCCCACAAAGCATCAGATAGCCGGTTTGACCAATCTCTTCTATCCGGTCGTACCGCCTTTTCTAGAATTCGCTTGATTTCCCGGTTAGACACTTCCACCTGACCACTAGTCTGTGGGTGGTACGGCGTAAGCGATTTTGTAGTGACGCTGCATTTCTTCATTAAAGTGGCAAATGGCTATTGCAAAAATGCGAACCGCCATCACCGATGATTGCTCTTGGGATCCCGAATCGGTTAAACACATGTTCTCTCGTAAATTTGACCACAACCTTGTGATCATTTGATCGGGTTGCCGGCTTCAATCCATTTGGAGACATAGTCAATACCACCGTAATATATGAATACCCAAAGGATGGTGGAAAAGGACCCATAAAGTCAATCCCCAAACATCGAAAATTTCAACAATCGAATTGGATTAAGGCATCATATTTCGTCGTGAAATATTGCTGTCATGACACTGTTGGCATTCCTTGCGATTGAGCGTCACGAAAGATTGAGGCCAGAGAATCCGCTTTGAAGGATTTTCGGTCATCTCCTCAAATGGCCTCCACAGCCCCAAAGATGGCAAAAATTTAGGACGCTTAGTTGCTCGCCTTCCGGCACGCATCTCCTAATGATCCGATCCGGCGAATTTAAACAAATATGGTTCATCCGAAATAGTATTTTATTTGGGAGAAAAGAGATTCTTATCATTCTTACTCCACTCGGTGGGGAATTACGCCATGACGGATAATTCACGATGTTAGCAAACCACGGAACTTTTGCACCATACATCAATTGCCATCAAATGTTCATCCGGAAATGTGTCACGGATGGTCTCGTATAGATGATTCTTATAATTCTAGATGATGATCACCACAACGTTCTCAACCCCTTTTATCTTTAATCTCAAAGTTGAATTCTCGGAGAAGCGGATCCAATGGATCAGCCTTGGTTTCGCATCCTTCTTTGCTAAAAGATATTTCAAAGCGTAGTGGTCGAAAAGACCACTATTTTCGATCCAAGCAAATAGGAACGGAATTTGTCCGAGCATACACCATGCCTAATAATTCCTTCCTGGTGGTGTAATTGCTTGGGCATCAATTAATGTCTTGCTAGCATAATAAATTACGTGAGGTAATTTATTCACCCTTTGCCCTAAGACATCTCGATCGCATAATCGGATGCATCACACATGAGTTCGAATGGTAAAGAATAATCCGGTTGGATTATTGGTGCATTTGATAAGAGTTCACGCAATTTTAGGAATGCCTTTATGCAATCCTCATCAAAATCAAAAGGAACATCTTTGCCAAGCAAAGTGCACAATGGTTTAGCCACCTTGCTAAAATCCTTAATGAATCTTCTATAAAATTCAAAGATGCCCCAAAATGATCGAATTTGTTTAACACTTTTAGGAGGTGGTAAATTTGCAATTAAGTCGTCCTTCGCCTTATCAACTTCAATTCCTTTCGTTGAAACAATATGCCCCAACACAATTCCTTGTTGAACCATAAAATGGCTCTTTTCCCAGCTGAGAACAAGTTTGGCATCTACACAACGTTGCAACACCTGAAAGATGATTCAAACAAGAATTAAATGTTTTCCAAAACCGAGAAGTCGTCCCATGAAGACTTCGATGAATTTGTCGATCATGTCCGAGAATATGGCCAACATACATCGCTGAAACGCGGGCGAGCATTACATAAGCGAATGGCATCCTTCGATATGCAAACGTACCATATGGACACGTGAATGTTGTCTTCTCGATCACCGGAAAACGGGCACTTGATTGTATCCCGAATAACCATCAAGAAAGCAATAAAACTCTTGCCGCCTAACTTCTCAAGATTTTGAGCAATGAGCGGAAGTGGAAAATGATCTTTTCTGGTGGCTGTGTTCAATTTTCGATAATCAATGCACACACGCCATCCAGTAGTTTCACGAGTGGGCACCAATTCTCCCTCCGTAGTTTCTTTCACTGTAATTCCAGACTTTTTCGGAACGATTTGTACTGGACTAACCCATTCACTATCAGAGATCGGATAGATGATTCCAGCATCGAGGAGTTTAATGATTTCCTTTAAAACGACTTCTTGCATGTTCGGATTAAGCCGCCTCTGTGGTTGCCTCGATGGTTTACTCTCATCCACCAGATGTATTTTATGCATACATACTGATGGGTCAATCCCCTTGAGATCAGCTAAGGTCCATCCGATGGCCTCCTTGTGCTCTTTCAGCACCTTCAACAAATCATTCTCTTGTTCTTCCGATAATGTGGATGAAATTATCACTGGAAGTGTTTCTCGAGGTCCCAGAAAAGCATATTTGAGGGACTTAGGCAATTGTTTCAATTCCACAGTTGGTGGGCTCGCTCAATTGATGGAGTCAGCACATCCTTTACCTCAGTAGGTAGTGGTTCTACCTTAGTCACAACTTCACATAAGTTATCATCTTGACATGATGAATTTGACTTTTTCTCTTCTGACTGCTTCCTTTCAAGCCCTTTGTCCTCATAGATGGCTAACAGCAGCTTTCAAATTCCTCTTTGGTGAGCATTGATGGTAATGCTTCATCCACCACTTCGCCCATCCGATCGATGTAAAAACATTCGACCTCATCCTCATTAGGGAAATGGCTCATCGCATGGAATATGTTAAGCCTGTCTTTCATGTTTCCAAGAGAACCGTGCATGACTCCCGTGCGACAATTAATGCAAGCGTAGGCAGTGGCGAGAAACGGACGTCCAAGAATAATTGGGACTTGATTGATTGAGTTCGCAGGTGGTTCCATGTCTAAGACAACGAAGTCCACTGGAAAGACAAACTTGACTATTCCAACCAAAACATCCTCGATAACACCCCTCGGTCTTCTTCCGATCTATCTCGCGGTTGGAGTGTGACCGTCGTGGGTTTCAATTCACCCAATCCGAAGTTTCAGACATTGAGTATGGGATCGATTAACACTTGCTCCCAAATCCAATAACGCCTTTTCCAATTGGTTGCCCACCAATGACACATGGAACAGCTTGGGACCTGTGGTCTTTCGTTCAGGGGTTTCCAATCGCAATATCGAATCGACTTGATTTGTTAGGAACACTTTCTTTGAAACGTGAGTAGCCTTTCTCTTCCGAAAGTGCACAAATCTTTGAAAAACTTGGCGATTTGGACTTGTTTGATTGTTTCAAGTAATGGAAGATTTATCTTTACTTGCTTGAATGTTTCAAAATTTCTTCCATTTTGTGGCCCCTTTCCCATTCTAGTTGGAGGAGTTAGGCATTGAGGGAATGGTGCCTTTGGGACATAAGGTGCAGATTCCGTTCCCGATTCTTTTTCACGTCCTTGTTGGTCGGTTGAAGGAAACTCTTCCTCTAATACTTTTTCTTTTCCTTTCTCTCTTCCTCTTGCACTTTTCTTATCTCTTATCTTTGTCTCTTTCTTTCTCTTTCCTTTTCCTTTCTCTTTTCCTTTTCCTTTCTCCTTTCTTTTCTCCGATTCTTTTCCTCTCATCGCTTCTCTTCTTCATCGCCTTCTACAGCATTTCCACTTGATTATCAACCTCTCGTCACTTCTCAAAGACCGTAATGCCTTTTCAACCTGCTGACTATTCGATGGTCCTCGCTCAGATGGTGCTTGGCCTCGAGGATTATTGATGGGTTGGTCAGAGGCCTACCTTCCTCTCGACTCGCTTGATTGGCTAATTGGTGACTTGGTCCATCATCATCTGCCGAAGATTGCATGCTTCAGATAAGCTTTTCTTCCGCATCGTAATCTTCAAGTAATCGCATGAGATTGATTAAGATTCGATTGAAATTCGATTTTTCAGAGTCGAATTTGGATGATAATACTGAGCATTCTGCTGAAAATTGGAATTCGCTGGAAATTAGAATTCCGAAATTTGTGTGGACGAAAATTTTGTTGAAAATTTGGTTGAAAAGGTTGTTGTCCACCCATTGTGTTGGCTCTATGTTGCTGGTTTACCTGGCCAATTTGGTTCGATTCACCCCATCCTAAGTTGGGGTGATTTTTCCATTCCGGATTGTAGGTATTGGAGTACATGTTTCTACCCTGCCGCTGATAAGATTGAGTCACATTTACCTGCTCTTGAGGATTAGGTTCATCAGGGAAGAATGACAAGGTAGTAGGGCACTATTAGCCATATGACCGGTGGTCACAAATTGAACACACTGTGGGGGTGATAGAGCTTTAGCTTGCTTGGTAGCTAACAACATGTTCATCTGCTTTGACAAAGATGTCAACCTTTGTTGAGAGATTCGAGGCATTATTGTTGACATCGTACAATCCGCCTTTTGTCAACACATGAGATTTAGGTGCGAGTTCAAGTTGGTTCGGATGTCTCACTTTGTATCGAAGTTTGATATAACTTTTCAAACAATTATTCCTTCTTTCGTGGCACAAGATCCACCACAAGATGCATCAACCATGCTCTCTTCGTGAATCACCATTGTAAAAACTTTGGACTTGTTGCCACCTTGGAACTTGATGATTTGGGCAACTCGATCAATTCCTTAAAACGCGTTCCCAACATTCATGGAATGTTTCAGAGGTTGTTGGGAAAAGAACTGGATCTTCGACAATTCAATGGCCTTAGTCATGGGAAAATATTTTTAAGGCTGCGATGCGTACCAACTCGAATAGATTGTGGTTCTAAGGAATAGAACCATGTTTTGCCTTTATCTCTTAAAGAGAACGGAAAGAGTCAGAGCTTCGCTTATCTCATCAAGTGACATTGTGGACTCGAACATTTTGCATACCCCAAAGAATTCATTTAAGTGAACGCGCGGATTTTCATTTGCTATAACCCATGGAAAATTGGTAGCATTTGAATCATTCTTGATTTGAATTCATAGTGGTTCCTGGAATGGGAGCATGCATAATACATTCCCGATCCTCGAAAACCGTGATCGTTATAATACTCCAAAGTGTTCTAGGCCCTCATCAAAATTATTGTTCCTATTATTTCCATTATTGACATTCCCATTGTTGTTATTCTCGCCATGGTCTCTCGCTTTGTTGATATTGATTCCTCCTGACTCTTCGATTCTCTACAAGCTCTTTCGATCTCAAGATTAAATCCAGAAAGGTATGTGGGTGATGAGAACGAGTAAAGCTCATACACCAACACTCACAAACAGGTTGAAGAATCCACAACAAACCCACAAAATTCTGCTTCAAACGATTTAAACAAACATGATAAACAGTAGCCAATATCAGCAGGAAAGATTTGTCCTTCTTTTTTCGCGTTTTTGTTTTTTTTTTTTTTTTTAATTAAAATTCAAATTTAAATTATTTTTTTTTTATTCAAATTAAAATTAAAATTAAAATTAAAATTAATTAATTAATTAATTAAATTTTTTTTTTTTTTTTTTTAAATTCAAATTAAAATTAAAATTGAATTTAAATTAAAAAATTTTTTTTTTTTTTTTTTTCAAATCGAAATTAAAATTACAATTCGAATTTAAATTAATAATTTTTCTTTTTTTTTTTTTTTTTTTTTTTTTTTTTTTTTTTTTTTTTAAATTGAATTAAATTTAAAATTTTTTTAAATTTCTTTTTTTTTTTTGTTATTAAATTCGAAAACTAAAAATTAAAAATGAAAATCCTCTAAAAACTTTCCTAAAAGAGAAAAATAAGGAGAAGAATGAAAGATTCCTAAAAATCCTAAAACCAAAGTGCCACAAAAGTTAATGACTAAATTTAGAAAATCCTAAAATATCTAAAAGAGGAAAATAAGGAAAAGAGTCCTACCAAATCTAAAATAAGAAGTCCTAAAATCTCTACTTCCTAAATTTCCCAAGGAAGGTATCCTAAAATCTAAACTTCAAAAAGACTCCACAAAATCTTATCAAAGAGAGAAAATAAGGAAATAAATTTTAATAATTATTATTTTTTTATTTTATTTTTTTAAACACTCAAAATGAAAAATCTATCCAATTAATCAAAATTTCACCGATTTCAAGAAGCGCCAAAAACTTGATCGATTTAGAATGTAACCCTTGCAAGTGCACAAGATCTATCATAGATGGCAAGAACAGGTGTCGAACCCACAGAAACGTGAATTTTAATTAATTCTTTTAGAGATTTTAAAACATCCCTAAGGAAGTACCAAAGGCGATTCAATTTTACCAAAAACTTAACGACTTTTCCTAAATGCGTAAAAATAAATTAATCTAAACAATTAATCGATAAATCTAAACAATATTAAAATGAGATCAAGGAATATGCTACCCCAGATTCGCACTCTTTTCTATCATTAAAACCCACGTTCATTAAATCATCATTCACACCATCATTCATCTAGAAAATGACTTGAAATAAAATATGATCATCAATCCCAAGATACCCTATCTAAAAACAATGACTCAAATTAACATCATTGAGTCATGTAAAAAGCATATAGCGATCTCATGATATTTAGATCACGACAATCAAGACATAATCGCTTCTACCTAGATCACTGCGCAGTCCAGATCTAGCGATTACTAGTTGATACGCCGCAAATCAACGGTCATAACAAAGCATTCAAAATATTTTCAATCACACAAACTTTGAGCAAAACGATTCCATGATAACAATAATAGATCATGCGTATTAATCATAAACATGGGTACTTATCTGGGGATCGATCTTCCCGATCTCGATGATTTAGCCATCTTTGGTGTTTGATCTCCTTTTTCTTTCAAAGTCATTCTCTTTTATTTCTTCCAAAAGATATTTGCAATTGTTTTTCCTAAATACAATCTATGAATTTCTCGAGAAAAATAATGCAAATCCTGTACAATCTACTCGAATAAACCCTAAGAAGAGGAGAAGAAGACTTGAAAAGATCGAAGAAAATATTCCCCAAAGTGAAGAGCCCTAAAACTAAAAAGAAAGAATGAATAATATTCTAATTGCAAAAATAATAATGATCCTAAGAAACTCGTGGCTTCCTTTTATAATAGCCTCACCCTAATACCTCTCAGGATTGACATCTAAGAGTAATTTTCGTGAATTCCCGCCTAGCTTTGCATCAGATACTGCCTCGGTATTTTGCTCATAATTTTCTGTACCGAACTCGGATTGAGGTGATTCTTGAAGCGTTGGAAAGCTGACGACGAGCTCTACAACTTTTATGTTTTAGCAATTTCCTGAATCTGACGTCTTGAAGGTCCAAATTGAGCTGCAAGTCGCACTAAGTTCTCAATGACCCAAAATAGCAGTGTTTTGACATTATTTTCGGGATTCTTGGGCTGTTTTAGAAACTTGGACTGTATTTACCTGAAACACTTCAAATCTAGCAAATCTCATCAGATAGCCTTCATCGGACGGCTAAATATAGGTATTTAGGGGTGAAATATCATCATATTTCACTACTCATCAGTCACACATATAAACCGAAGAAGCAGATTTTTCATTGATATTGAACTTAAACATTCCACAAGAGGCATACCCCTTGCCTACAAACATCCCTTTCTTAGAAAGTACAATGGAATCGGATTCGATCACAATTTTGAATCCATGTTTGTTCAGAATACAAGCCGATACAAGATTTTTCCGGATTTCAGGAACATGAAGGACATCATTCAGGGTAACAGATTTTCCTGAAGTAAAGTGTAGAACAACTTTGCCTTGACCTACCACTTTTGCAGTAGTGGAATTTCCCATGAACAATTTATGTCCATCATGAGCCTCCTCATAGGATATAAAATTATTCCTGTCAGAAGTAACATGCCTAGTAGCTCCAGAATCGAGCCACCATTCATTTCCACCATCTACCATATTGACTTCGGAGATCACTGCAATGAGATCTTCTTCACCCACAATGTTTGCCTGATTTTTATTTTTCAAAAATTCTCGACAATCACGTTTGAAATGGCCGGATTTATTGCAATAAAAACAAGTACCTTTCTTTGCTTTTTCCTTGTATTGTCCTCTCTTGAAATCCTTCTTATTCGGCTTCAGTTTAAAGTTCTTCCCTTTGTTCTTCTTCTTCGATGTGGATGTATCTTCAACAATGTGCGCATTGGAGACGAGTTCAGTTTTCTCCTTTTCCTTGTCACGTAGACGAGCCTCTTCTTCTATGCGAAGATGAGTCAAGAGTTCCTCCATAGTACGATCTTCCTTCGTATGTTTCAAACTCTTACGGTAATCTTTCCATCCCAATGGTAATTTTTCAATAACCGCAGAGACTTGAAAACCTTCGTCTATTGTGCTTCCTTCCGTCACAAGATTGTTGAAGATAATCTGCATCTGGTGCACTTGCTCTAAAATAAGTTTAGAATCATACATCTTAAAATTAAATAACTCACTTACTAAGTATGTGCGCACGCCGACCTCTTCTACTTTGTACTTACGTTCAAGAGCCTCCCATATCTCCTTTGCAGTTTTATAAATTTGATAGACGTCAAAAAGAGAATCGGCAAGAGCGTTGAGAATATAGCCTTTGCATGTGTAATTGTCGCTTTCCCATTTCGTACGGATTCTACCTTCTTCAAGCGTTTCATCTTCTTTCTCCAATGATGGTGAGTCCATAGTGAGCGTGTCGCCTTTCAAAGTTGTGAGTAAAAAATGTACTTTTGATTGCCATCGTTTGAAATTGGTGCCATTAAAGCACTCGAGTTTCGTGATCTTCGTGTTGGAGAGTTCCATCATCTTTTGTGCCATAGTAATATTGTCTTAAAATTGTTAGTGTATTGCACAAAGATTAATAGAAAATAGACAGGAAAATTGCTTCAAGGCGCGATTAGATCGTTGTCTTTAAGACAATATTTTCCCCCTATATGCAACGGGATATCGACAAATTCGCCTCCAGGATACAATGAAGCCTCAGTGAAGAACCGATCTGTCACACACTACGTTGCACTGTAGTGTGCGACCCAACGAAACGAAGACGCAGAATGCTCTGGTTTGCACACGAATTCTGAGGGCTCAGATGTAAGATTCGGAAATTGCAAGTGTTTAGAATCCCTCCTCTGGCCTCTATTTATAACTTTCGGAGCACCTTTTCAGGGGCGAAGTGCAAAGTGCGCCTTAAAAGCGCCAATTATTCATTCACATCGCACACGCCTGCAGCGTCTGGTGCGTGTGTTCTTCTTAAAGGTTAAAAGTATCCTTTTAATATGGAACCAATCACTTTAAGGAACCATTAAAAATAAATAAACATTATTAAATTAATAATAGATAAATATTATTAAAGTAATAAATATTTATTTGGTAAATATCCAACAAATTTTAGGAAAATTCTTATATAAAATATCATATAATACAAATGATATCGCCCATTTAATTGAAAAGAAGGGCGATTTGATAATTTAAATTATAAATGTTTCTTACTCGTTGATCCAACATCTTCTTAGGAGCCCAAAAATTCTTCGCAATTCTTATAGAAAATTATAAATGGTGGACAATTTTTTATAGACAATTGTGTAAGCAGCTTATGTGGCGCAATGTTACTGGCAACAGTTTTTGGGACCCACTATATTTGCAGCCAGTCACGTTGCACTACATAAGCTGCTTGCACAACCCACTGTATAATATTGTCCTTTTTAACTTCTAAAACTTTTTGATATGTTATATAAGCTAACAGTTTTCACAAAGAATCCTTGTTCTCTAAAAAGCCCTATAATCCTTAACTAAATTATTTTTGTAAAAATTCCATCATCCATCATGATGCTGGTGGTGATTCCGTTACGCTTTCAGTTTTAATGAAACCATGTAGCCTTTTGACGTGGCTCATTCAGATCAAATCACTACAAAGTACCAAAAAAAAAAGGTCTTTAGCATCACCTTATTATCAGGGTACGACATACCGCTGCCTAACAATAAGAATACCGACACTAAGACCACCGCCACATAATCCGCACCCAAATTTTAGGTTGCCTTTTCGGTATCGTCCTGCACGATCTCTTTAATTTTGCTTCGCACTTAAAACGAAACCCCAAGCGCCCCCAACCACCACTTAAAAAAATAAAATATCGTCGTTATTAACAAAAAATTGCCGCTAATACCCTTACCATTAATAGTCTTTAATTTTTTATTAATAGCGGCAGTTTTTTGCTCCAAAAAACTGCAGCTAATAATCTATTTTTTTGTAGTGCACGTTCCATTTTCTCTCTCTATTCTTGCAGATCTCTCCCAAATAGGGCTCTCCATGGGTCTGGTCAGCCCTGATTTTGCTTCTCACCCACTCCGAAAAAAGCAAAATATTTTATGAAGCCAACCTGGCCGGATACCCAGGTCAGGCTAAGCATATGGTGGCCTTGTAATAGTCCCACATTGGATAAAGAAAAGTCTTGAGCCTGGGCTATATGTGATTGCAGACGCTACATGTCATGACGCGTTTTGGGTGGAGACTTAAGCTCATGCCAGAATCAAAATCGGGGCAGGGACCTAAGCCCAGAACCAGACAATATTGTGGCATGTGGGTCTGGGTCTTCACAGGCCTGGATTGATTTGGGTCAAGCTTGGGTTAAATGTTCCAACACCCGGTTCGGATAAAAATAAATAAATAAATTATATATATATATATATATATATATATATATATATATATATATATATATATATATATAAAGTTAAGAGCATTCTAATTAAATGCCATGAGATTAAACCGCTCAACTTCTCTCTAGTTGGAAATTGATTTGAAATTTTCTTTTACCAAATTTTATTTTTAAAAAAATTGCCCAAAAGAAGCTCGAAAAAAAAGGCCAAGCCTGGCCCAACCCGTTATGGGTCGGGCTTGGGCTGAGCACATTGCAGCCCGGGTTAGGGTCAGGCTAAACAAATTGGGAACCCGGGTCTAACCCGACCCATTAAGAGCCCTACTCTCAAAGCTCTCTGATCTCTCCCAAATCTCTCTGTTCTTGTAGATCTCTCCCAAATCGCTCTCGTTCTCTCAGATTCAGCTCCGATTCTCAGATCTATCTTTTGTCATTTCCCCTCTACTTTCCTGCCACAATGCAACCTTAGAATCATCTATGCTAGACCTCAAATCAATTGGAGAAGAAGAAATCTCTCATCAAGTAAGTAAATTAAAGTCACCTAAAACTTATATATTTTCTTTTGTTTTGGTATATTTCTAGGCAGATAGTAAAGAAGGCAAGACTCTTCTTTATGGGGGATTGGAAAGTGTATATTTTTGCCTCTTGTAGCCTCTAAGTCCTCAAACCTAAGCCCTAATGATTTCGGCATTGAACAATTTTTTGCGATAATTAAGAAGTCGTGTTTCATCTCGATCATTTGAGATAGATCATTATTATGGATTTGGCATGGTTCCAATATTGGCAGATCTGCAAGTAATACATATCAATCCAAGTGTGGGAGGTTCCATTTGGATCGGGTGTCATGGCAACATAGGCAAGGTCTATCAGATCTCATTCATTATTATTTTTGGTTTCTATGAGTTTTCCACTGTTAAAAATGTTGTCAAAGATAGAGATTATCAATGCACCAAAGTTTTGTGGCGTTACCTTATCTTTGACCCATCTAAAAAAGGGCAAAAAAGTTATAAAAGTAATTTTAATTATGGCTATTAAATCACATGATGGGGTGTGCGCCTTTCCTTACAACCCAATCTTTCACAAATGGATTTAGGGATCATTGACCTAGCATCAAAGGGTCGACTTTTGATATCATATGACATACATCTCAATAACCGTGTTTCATGGATGGTCATGATCATGTTCAAAGAAAGGGCGTTACCTTATCTTTGACCCATCAAAGAAAGGGCAAAAAAGTTTAAAAAGTAATTTTAATTATTGCTATTAAATCACATGATGGGGTCCGTGCCTTTCCTTACAACCCAATCTTTCACAAATGGATTTGGAGATCATATGACATACATCTCAATAATCGTGTTTCATGGATGCTCATGATCATGTTCACTTTTGGGGGTGTATGCTATATGGAATCAAAATTTGACCCTTCGATGGTAGGCCAATGATCTCCAGATCCATTGGGTGGAAGATTGGAGTAAGGTATGATCACTGTTGTATGATCAAAGATTCGACAATTTAAAGCATGTGAAATGTGTGTTGAGAGGGAAAAATCTTGGATTGCAAATAAAGGTACTCATATTATATATATATATATATATATATCATTCTTCTCTAGATACTATTGGAACCTACAAATCTCTATTTGCTTTTTTTGTCTTAAATTTTTTTATTGTTTTATATAGCGCTTAATGTCAACTCTAACATAGCACACTAACAGGCTCCATTTTAAAACTACATTGATGACTCTTTAGATTCTGGAGTGATAATATTTTATAAGTGCAATACTCGTTTACCCTGCTAAAAATATATAGGTTGTCAATTTATTGCAATGACCTTAAATCTTATAACAGGATAATTATCCCACAAAGGCATCCTAGTTGAAAATTTCAGCCATAATGTATAACCAAATTGAAGAAAATCTGGTTAGAGGGGTTGCACTTGCTTCAGTTTGTGATTGCTGAATTCAAAAATCTGGGGAGAGTCTTGATCAACGCTAAAACGTTTTGAAATGAGGGGTGTTTCTCTTGGAGAAGATGACCAACTATTTTTGAAATGATGGGTGTTTCTCTTAGAGAAGACGACTCCAATCAGATGTGTTTCCTTCCAATTTCCCTTTAAAGTACCCTCTATATAGAAGGGCAAATTCGTAATTTTGCAACTGCAATCAATACCCACACGTGTTGGATACATTAGATCTCACGAATCTCTGAAGTTCAAATAGCTGTGAAAACCCTTTAATCTAAAAAGTTTGGTTTAGGTATATTAGCCTCAAACGTTTCAAAACTGAGGCACTTTCTTCTAATTTTCCCTATAAGGGGGAGGATAGGTATATATATATCGATTTCACTGCCCGAGGAAAAGAAAAAGGGAAAAAAAAATAGGTATATGTATGACAAAAAAATAAAAGAAACTGAATTTTTAACTTACAAATTTTCAGATATTTTTTTACTTAAATAATAATAATAACAATAATAATAATAAATATAAATATATCTATCATACAATATATTGAACAATGTATCGGCTGATACAAATAATACATATCGTTCTAGGGGCTGACCGATACGTATCAGATTTTTAAGATTTTGATCCATGATACGAACCTCTCGATGACATCAGTAAAGATCTCTAGCTCATCTAAAGTTCCGTAGACATCGTAAACATCATCAACTGTTGTTATTAGTTGAAAGACTTTTGTCAACTCTCTCCGAGACCAATCGAACTCTGGCTCCCAATTTGTCCCCATACTCCATATGAAACTCTCCAATATTCGATCTCTAGCAAAGGTTGAATTTTCTGCAAGACCCAATTTTCTCCACCACCTGTAAGGCAAATCTATTAGGATGCATAATTAATATATATAGTTTTGTATCATCATTAATTTTTTTTTACTGTAAAATGGTTTTTAATCACATGGTAGAGATTATTTTCTGTTCGAAGCTAATCTAAGTTATGACCCCTTGCTCCACTAGGACACATATTTTATCCATGTAAAACAAGGATTAAGTGCCACATAGTGCAAGAAATCATTGTATAACTCTTGTCAAAAAAAAATTAATAGAAGTAAAACAGGCCAGTGTCAATGTAGATTATCTAATTCTAAATTACAATTGAAGAAATCTTTCTTTCTCATGAACCCTTGCTCCACGTGATACAATCCCATATTTTGGATGCACTTGCTGTTAAGGTAAATTTTGGTAGCGACAGTTTTTTATAAGGACAGGACTAAGAGCGGCAATTTTTTAATAGTCTTATTTTTTATAGTGTTTGCAGGCCTAGACCAGACTTCTCTTTTAGCTTTTAAATTGGAAACCTTTTATTTTTTATATATAGAGAATAAAAACTTTCCTAGAGATAGAATTAAACTATTCATGTATTATTTAACAGATGAATAATAGGCTTCTCTTGTATCTTTGGACTAGTTAGAAAACCTTTTATTCTCTCTCTTTATATATACTAATAAAAAAGGCACGTGCAAATGCACGTGGACATTAGGATAATTTAAAAGTACTTTTAAGTGATTAAATTTGATTTTTAGACCTCTATTGAGTGATTTGAACATAAAAAAAATATAGTATTTGAAGTTTTCATTACTATGCTTTATGATTTATTGAACATAAGAAAAAAAGATTTATTATTTTCACATGTCTTTATTATCGATAATTTAAAATTATAAAAAATTCAATAATATATATATAATTTATATTGTCAACTATAGAACATGAAAAAAATAATTAAAATTTAACAAATAAGTATAATCTTGATAATTTAATTAAATAAAAAATGGGTATTTATTCCTTCTCGAGCTTAACTTTCTTGAGGATTTTATTATTTTCGTCATCCGCAATCTCGTATTTAATGCTTTGACCCGACCGTGTAAGAAGATTTTGATAAATTATATCTTGTACTTTGACTTGAAAGAAACACTCTTTTTTGAGATATTTTTCATGCAAATTTGAAATTTTTTATCTCCATCCTGCATATAATAAAACATAATTAGTCATAAATTTTTTGATAAGAAAATATAGTAAAATAAAATATATTACCTTTATTTTAAAAAGCATAAGATTTTCAGGGGAAAATCAATGAGAAACTTTGCTTTATTTTGAAATAATGTGAGCCATATTTTCCCACTCTCATTACAAATTTATACGCGACGTGCATAACAACAATGTATATATATTGATAATTAGTTCTGGACATAAAAAGAATTGATAAGTTTATTTATATTAAAGTTATTACTGTAATGTATATTATATATTATGATTTTTGTACTTTTTGCAGTGAACTTTTTTTTTTTTTTAAAATAATTCTTGTTTTGCATGTATTGCATGTGGGGTACGAAGGATCTTTATCTTGATGCATGCTTGTAATTGAAACTTTGTAATAATAGTACTAAATTTAAATATATAAAAATAAATATTATTTAAAAATAAAAAACAGATAAAATAATCATTTGAAAGAAAAAATTTATTACTTCTAATTAAGGTTAATACCTCAGATGGTGTGACAGCCCGGGTTTCGACGCCCCGAAACCCGCACCGTCAGTGGGCTGACGCTAAGGCCGAGCCCCGAACGAATCACAACGCGTCACGATTTCACAGCGGAAACTAAGTAGTACCATCGTAACTAAGTAACTTAACCTAAAATGATAAACAACTGCCATTTGTCACAAAAGCGCAAAAGACGGTTCTAATTCCATACAAACGCCCTGGAAGAAGAACCGTTGAGAACCACCGGTAAGGACCTTTCCTCACCGAAACATGGTTCAACGAAATACAACAAAAGACTATTAAGAATTTATCTCTTTTTACAACAAAATAATCCCAACTATCATATAACTCAAACCGGACCTACTCAGGTCGGGTGCACAGAAAACAGTCCTCGGGATGTGGCTCTTCCAAATCTTTGCTGGGGGAGTAGTCCGAATCTTCCCTCTCCGGGGTCTCCTCCTCCACGCCTTCACCTGAACCTGTGACATTAGTCGTGGAATGAGCTTCATCCAAGCTCAGTAAGAAAAAACTCATAGCATGCTTATCATAACATCAAGCACATATCTTATGGCATGATGTAGACAAAGTTATTCTAAACACATGCAGAGTGGTGATTCTCATACCCTTAACACACATATGCGATGCCAATGGAATTCATGAACATGCTCACATTTCTATTCCGACATAAGAAAGAAGAAAACTTAAAAGTGTTTTACTTAAAGTACTAGAATGAGCAACTATAGCCTCAAGCCCCCGATGGAATACCCACCATCATCACTCATATGAGTCATTTGCACATAAATCCAAGGTCCCGTAGAGTTGGATACTTGGCCGAACATAATTACCGTTATACGGTAGGAATCACAAAAACACATATTACAAAGGGTGTACAGATTGGCCGCTGTACCGGTCACGGATATCTTGCCGTGTCAATCACGGTTATACCGCCGCGTCAGTCAGGTATTCACATAACCTTAAATCGGAAGTGCATACATATAGCTTATCGCCATGAGAAGTGATAATTATAATTTATATCAAAAGTTGGAAAGAAGTATGATGGTCTCACATACACATATCAAATGAATCTCGAAGATTTCGCAAGTCTCACATATTTCCAAATCATACTTAACACATGCCTCATTAGTTCAAATTCGTATGTAGAAATCACATGATCGAATCAAAGGATGCATCATATCATAACACACGTGTTAAATAAATCAATGCACATGATATCAAGTTTTCCCTATCTCACAAACTTGACCCACGCGCACTCAAGCCGTCGCAAGGGTCGGGTTCTCCTTACTCAACACCGGTTCACCTAAACATATTCATTTTCATCAATTAGAATGATGCTAAACGCGCTTCTAATAGTCCCCTCGAATCTCAAAGTCAAAACTCAACAAACAAAAGAATATGGGAAATTCGATTGATTGAATCCCTATTTCGATCGATTGAAACCCAGTTTCGATCGATCGAACTCATTTCGATCGGTCGAACTCTTACAGAATACACGCTCAGTACTCAACAGCTCGATCGGACGAATTCACAAATTGATCAAACGAACTAACTCAATCGATCGAAACAAAATTCGATCGGTCGAGTTCCACAGAAGGCTTTTAACTCCAACATAGTTCGATCGGACGAATCCCAATTCGTTCGATCGAAAACTCATAATTCAATCGATCGAAACTTATTCGATCGGTTGAATTCTCATAATAAGAATTTCCATAGTTCTGTTTCTATATGGCTCGATCGATCGAACTATAGGACTTGATCGGTCGAAAACTTTTCGTTCGATCGAAACTATTTCGATCGAACGAATTTCTCAAAACTTCATTTTTTATCCATTTTAAGTCCATTTCGATCGATCGAACCCAAATTTGATCGATCGAAATGAGCAGATTTCGCCTGATCATTGGTTTTTCGTTTTGGTTCTCTTCACATCATCGAATCGAACCTTATTCCTTATAGTTTTCACATGATCTAAGACAAAGTTACTCTACATAACACGAATTTAGAACATGGGTCTACACTCCTTACCTTAATCCGCTCAAATCTCTTTATCTTTGCTTCTAGAACGGACTAGGGTTTCGCCTAGTGACGGCAGTTTGTCCTGGCTTCAGATAAATCCGTCGCTTCGTTGATCATGGATGGACCGATCCCTCGTTCATGAGCATTCAATGCCCTAAGTTCTCTCTCCCTCTCTCTTCTTTACTCCCAATGATCAACATTAACTAGGTTATTTAATACATGGGTTCTATTTATAGCTCAGCTCTTAAGCTTGGGTGTAAAGCAATTACACCGAGGTAGCGTATGCGAGAGTCCCACGCTCCCACATCTAGCCTACATACATTCGATCTGGTCCGTTGGATTTGATCTATAGACATTACATCGTTGCTAAGTAGGGTCCTCGGTGCATGATCAGTCGGCACATGTACCGAGTCGCACTGATCAAGGCTTAGAAGTTTTGGGACGTTACATCCTCCCTACCTTAGGAATTTTTGTCCTCGAAAATTGTCCTAACGTGCGGTAAAGTGCCAAAGGGGTGACCTCATGAGGCACCACATATGGCTAAACAATCCATGTCACGACTGGATCTCAGCCCACACACACACACACGCAGTCTACACACCATAAATTCTAGCAATTTTATGTTTCATGCACATCATTCATCAAAATTCACATGTATATATATATATATATATATATATATATATATATATATATATATATATATATATATATATATGTAAGTAAGGGTCATCGTGGCAACCATGCCACTATAGTTCAAACCATAAAAGGAACAAAAATGGCAACCATGCCACAACACTTAAAATTTTATACACTTAACCCCCAAAATAATTTGTAAAAAGAAAAAAAATGACCCTCAGCTCACGAACTTTGTGGGAGATCTCCCACATCCGCTCCACTCCCTGGTGCAATCGGCTCATGCGCTCCCTCCGATACATCCTCGGCATGATCCCCGTCAACTGGCTCATTAGGTTGTACGTCCTCGAAAACAACGCCTGACGTCGAGGCACCGAATACCCTCTCGCGCATGATCGCCATCCGCTGGAGGTAGTCCGTCATATACATCGCATGTAAAATGTCCTCCAGTAGCAGCTCATGGTAATCAAAGCGTTGGTTGAGCTGACGATTGCTTTCCTGAATGAGGGCAGCCAAGTCCTCATTAGTCATCGGAGCTGCTCGGTAGACTGGCGGCATCGGTAAATCAACAGGCATGTCGGGAGCAGGCACCTCCTGAGCAGGTGGAATAATCTCAGGCTGATCGGGAATAGTAGCTTCGAAAATAGGTTGGTCGGGAGGTGGTGCATCAGGAATAGGGGCATCCTGAACAGGTACCTCTTAAGGTTGTGGAGGAATGGGAGATACTTGAGGAGCTGGCTGTAGATGTGGTTTTAGGCTATTATAGGTCTTCTTCCAATGCTTAAACGTGTAGAGGACCACGTTGTCAGAAGATTTTGGTTCCCTTGGAGAAACTTTGTGGACGGACGTAGCAGAAAATTCATCAAATAGGGCGGATATGAATGAGGCGTAGGGGATATACACCTCGGGCTTATCTGCACCCGGTAGTAGCTTCTTCCTACCATGTTTAATTCCTTTGAAAATAATTGCCGCGGCATCAAACCATTTGCCCTCAAATGCGGCGAATAGGGCATTCATCAAAATACCTAATCTCTGGGTCTTATGGCGGATCGGGTATAAGTTGCATTTGAAGATAGTATCGAGCATTCACATATAGCTCGATAAGTGGGCTCGGTTAATGGCTCGGCCCTTGGCAACACGCCCCCGTGTCATCCGCTCGGCTATAAAAGTATGGGTTAGATTAGGAGGGTTGGGAGGTAATAACTCAATTCCGTGCCCATAGTCATCAAAGCATTCCAAAGCTCGACAGGCCATTGCGTGGGTAAAGGTATAGGTCTTGCCGTCGACCTTGGTACAAATTGTGGTAGCGGGGTTAGGGCCATCAAACATGTTTTGATAAAATAAGCGCACAAGGCGCGGATAGTAATAGGGGTGAATGGGCTTCAAAAGGTTATCAAGCCCTGCCTTGCTCAAATAGTCGAGTGCCCAAGCATCAATGCCGGGCACATTAGGTGTTTCAAAAAGGGCGGGGTCAATGGTGTAATCGTACGCAAAGCCCTTGTCTGCCTACCGCTTGCTGGGTTGGTCGCGTTGTGGCGCTTGCGGAGCAATAGGTTGCTCGGCAGGCTGTCGAGGTGGTGGAACAGGTGGCTGTGGTGGCGGGATTGTTGGTTGCGGTGGAGGAATTGGTGGTTGCGAAGGACCCGTAGCGGATTTGGGTCGCTTCGATGTCGGGGTTTTGGAGGTGGCAGCCTTCCTTTTAGGTGCCATGAAGGAAAACTAGGTTTTTTTTTTTTTGAAACAAAGCTAGGGTTTTAGAGGAAACTCCAAAATTTTTAGGTTAAAAGAGAAATCAAGAACCCAAAAATCAAAGGCTTACCATTTTGAGATGATTGGACTCGATCCCAGTAGAGAATAGGTGTAATCGGATGCCCGTTGGAGCCCCCAAGTGAAAAACCCTCGAAACCCTAACGGAAACCCCAGAGATTTCAGAAAAATTTCGAATGAACAAAAGAAAAAAATGCAGTTTATATATATATACGCGAAATTCGATCGATCGAATCCGTTTCGATTGGTCGAAAATCGACTTCGACAGGAACTTATTCGCTTTCGATCGATCGAATCAATTTCGATCGGTCGAAATTCGTTTGGTAGCGACTGGGTCCCACATTTTCGATCGAACGAATTTGAATTCGATTGGTCGAAATCCAAACATTCGATCGAACAAAAAAATTTCGATCAGTCGAATTCCTCAAGCTTTAAAAATTTTGATCGAACGAAATTAGCTTTCGTCCAGTCGAAAACAGAAATCGATCGATCGAAATAATTTTCGATCGAAGGAATTCCTTTAGCCTTAAGGAAATTTTACACTTTGGCTCTGCCAGAATATTTTGATCGGTCGATTCACAACTCGATCGGTCAAAATGATATTCGATCGATCGAAATTGAATTTCGATCGGTCGAATTTTCAGAAAATACCTGTTCTTTGTGTTTTTAAATTCTCTTCAACATTTTGGTATTACCAACCTTAAAATCATGCTTATCATTCAAAATTTCACTAGTTTACATATATTAAATTAAAATTTGGCATTTATAACAACTCTCATCTCTCAATTTGTGAACAAAGAAGGATATTGGTTGCGAATCTCGGCTTCACATTCCCATGTCGCTTCTTCTCTAGAGTGATTCCTTCATTGGACGAACACCAGAGGAATCCGTCTCGTGCGTAACACTTGCTTAGTTCGGTCTAAAATTTGCATTGGTTCTTCTATGACCGTCAAATCCCGGTAGACTTCAACTGGTGGTGTATCGAGGATATGAGTTGGATCTCGCACGTACTTCTGCAACATAGAAACATGGAATACGTCGTGCACTCAATCAAACTGCGGGGGTAATGCAACCCTATATGCAACTTCACCAACTCTCCCCAATACTTCGAACGGTCCAATATAGCGAGGACTCAACTTTTTGCGCTTTCCAAAGCGCATCACACCCTTCAGTGGAGATATCTTGATAAACACATGATCTCCCACTTGGAAATCCATGCTCATACGCTTAATGTCCGCGTAGCTCTTCTGACGACTCTGTGCCCTTTTGATTCTTTCTCGGATAATACGCACAGTTTCGGTATTTTTCCTGATAACTTCTGGTCCCAACACAAATTTATCACCGGTTTCCTCCCAGTTGATCGGAGATCTACATCTCTGTCCATATAAGGCTTCATACGGAGCCATCCCAATGCTCTGCTGAAAGCTATTATTATAAGCGAACTCTATCATCAGGAGATGCTAATCCCATGCTCCTTGAAAATCAATCATACATGCTCGCAACATGTCCTCAATGATTTGATTGACGCTCTCTGTCTGACCATCAGTTTGAGGATGGAATGCAGAACTAAAATCTAATCTCGTGCCTATGCCTTCTTGGAATCTCTGCCAGAATATTGATGTGTACAATGGATCACGATCGAACACGATGCTTGTAGGAATACCGTGAAGTCGGACAATTTCCTTCATATATAAATCTGCCAACTTGCTTGCAGTGTATGTAGTGTTATAGGGCAAAAAGTGTGCCGATTTGGTCAGTCAATCCACTATCACCCATATGGCATTGTGGCGTCTCAACGTTCTTGGCAATCTCACAATGAAATCCATAGAAATGGACTCTCACTTCCATTCCGGTATCGGTAGAGGTTGTAATAGGCCTGCTGAGTGTCTATGGTCTACCTTCACTTGTTGACACACCATGCACTTTGACACATATTCAGCGATGTCCTTCTTCAGTCCTCTCCACCAATAGCCTTTTCGTAAATCTTAGTACATCTTAGTACCATCCGGATGAATGGCGTATTTGGACTTATGAGCCTCGTCCAATATGGTTTGTCTTAGCTCAGCATCCATAAGTATGCACAATCGTCCACGAAAAAGTAATGACCCATCTCAGCTCAGCTCAGCATCCTGATGTGTGCCGCCTCTACGAGCCAGCCTCCACTATTGGTATATGATGACAAGAAACGTAGGTGCTTAAGTAGGCTCGCCAATTGGCTAAAGCGGTAAAAAACAGAATAGTAAATGCTCAAGTAGGTCCGACCCGTCAATCGGCTAAGGCGGTAAATGACAGAATCGTAGGGGTAAGTAAAAAAGTGCTCAAGTAGGCCCATCAATTAACTAATGCGTGTAAATGATGGAATCATAGGGGTAAGTATAAAAAAAGCGACATCGTAGGCGTAAGTATGCAAAAATGGATAAAATGTTAGTGAAAGAAAAACATATGCAAACAAAAAAGGCCAATACTTCAAAGAGAAGCCTAGTAGAATCGCCATCTATGCAATCATGGACTTTGCGGGTCTGTCGCGACGATGTTCTTGTAAGAAAAATAGAGTCGCCACCCGGAGCTTTTGGTGTCCCGGGATACCCAAATCGATATTATAAGCACTAAAGTGTACAAAATATGACTCTGATTCACTGGTCTACGCCAAAGGCTTTTGGGTAGGGGCTTCGGTTATCAATCGGAAAGGTGTTAGGCACTCGATTGACTCGCTCGTAAGAGATTTCTATTATGCCCAAAGTAAAAGAAGAAATAAAAAATTCAACAATACTCCCTCTTGTCTGAAGGCACTCCGATCTTATTTGAGCCCCTCACAATCACTAAAATTTCGGCGGCGTAGCGGCACAAATTCTAGGATAGAAGGAAAGAAAAGAAGGTAGAGGAATAGAGGGGAGAGTCGGAGCTCTCAGGCCCTTGTAGTACCGCTGTAGACCTTCGTGTGAGGGCCGATTCCGAAGAGCTTCCAATAGCAAAAGGATTGAGAAAATGGGTTCTAACCTCTAAGGCTTGGGAGCTAAGGGGTAGGAGAGGTAGGCTAAAGCCTAAATCTTGCTCAAACTAAGGGATTTATGATGGAGGATGGGGTCTAAAGGACAACCTAGGTGCTGGAATTTATATGGATTAGTGCTTGAAGAAGGAGAGGGATATCTCTAAAGCTCTTCTCTTTGGAAATTTTTTCAAACCTTAAACAAAAGGGGGGTGGTTCTCTATTTATAGAGAAAGGGAGGATTGGGGAGGGGTTTAAAGGCTAAGTGGATTAGCAATTAGGTAATAGGGATCTATGATTTTTGGGTTTTTTAAGGGTTTGGATAGGTGGGAACTTGGGTTTAATGGTAGATGATACGGTAGGGATTGAAATGGCAACTGAGTGAAAAAGAGGGCTAGTGGGGGTGTGATCGATTTAGAATGTAACCCTTGCAAGTGCACAAGATCTATTGCAGTATGGCAAGAACAGGGGTGTCGAACCCACAGGGAAACGTGAATTTTTAATTAATTCTTTTAGAGATTTTAAAAACGTCCCTAAGGAAGTACCAAAGGGCAGATTCAATTTTACCAAAAACTTAACGCACTTTTCCTAAATGCAGAAAAATAAATTAATCTAAACAATTAATTACTGATAAATCTACGAACAATATTAAAATGAGATCAAGGAATATGCTACCCCAGATTCGTACCCCTTTTCTATCATTAAAACCCACAGTTTCATTAAATCATCATTCACACCATCATTCATCTAGAAAATCTTCCTGAAATAAAATATGATCATCAATCGGCATACCTATCTAAAACAATGACTCAAACTAACATTGCGGTATGAGTCATGTAAAAAGCATAGCGTATCTCATGATATTTAGATCACGACAATCGACACATAATCGCTCTACAATAGATCGACTGCTGGTCGAGATCTAGCGATTACTGTCATAACAAAGCATTTAAAATATTTTCAATCACACAAACTTTGAGCAAAACGATTCCATGATAACAATAATAGACGTGGTATTAATCATAAACATAGGTACTTATCCGGGATCGTGATCTTCCCCGATCTCATCGATGAAGCTCATCTTTGGTGTTTGATCTCCTTTTCTTTCAAAGTCATTCCTCTTTTATTTCTTTCAAAAGATATTTGCAATTGTTTTTCCTAAATACAATCTATGAATTTCTCGAGAAAATAATACAAATCTAGGTACAATCTACCCGAATAAACCCTAGAAGAAGGAGAGAAGAAGACTTGAAAAGATGAAGAAAATATTCCCCAAAGTGAAGAGCCCTAAAACTAAAAAGAAAGAATGAATAATATTCTAATTGCAAAAATAATAATCCCCTAAGAAACTCGTGGCTTCCCTTTTTATAATAGCCTAACCTAATACCTCTCTCGATTGACATCTAAGAGTAATTTTCGTGAATTCCGCCTAGCTTTGCATCAGATACTGCCTCGGTATTTTGCTCATAATTTTCTGTACCGAACTCGGATTGAGGTGATTCTTGAAGCGTTGGAAAGCTGACGAGCTCTACAACTTTTATGTTTTAGCAATTTCCTGAATCTGACGTCTTGAAGGTCCAAATTGAGCTGCAAGTCGCACTAAGTTCTCAATGACCCAAAATAGCAGTGTTTTGACATTATTTTCGGGATTCTTGGGCTGTTTTAGAAACTTGACTCAGATTTACCAAACACTTCAAATCTAGCAATCTCATCGATAGCCTTCACCTGGACGTACAAATATAGGTATTTAGGGGTGAAATATCATCATATTTCACTACCATCACACCCCAAACCTACACTTTGCTAGTCCCCAGCAAAGAGAATGATAGAAATATAAAGCAAATCAAACTAACATCCTAAAATTTAAATGCCACTTTCAGGGGAACACGATTGCACTTAGCATGTGCAACAAGCCTTTAAACCCCTAGGTGATCCCTAGTGGAGGAGTTGTGTCTCCGAGGGTTTGCAAGGAAGTTACCCACAAACTTCCAAAAATTTCAAACCATCTAAAATTGAGTTTTCAAAATCTGATTTTTATAACATATATTTAACTTCAAAGCTCAAAATCAATAATCAATTCAACATGCAAATTCTCAATTTTAAATAACAATGTTACACTAATCATACCAATATCCATTCAAATTAGTCTAATGCTCCAAATCGTTAGATAACTCATCCATTCATGCTTAAACGTAGTGTGTATACCAAAACCAAGATTCATCCATCTCTAACTAGTCCAAACGGAAATCATCTGGATCCGTTGTCTTGACTCAATCCTCACTTTAGGTATACTCTCAAAATAAAATCACTCCGATGATTGGTAAGTTTCGCACATGTGAGAGATCAATACAAAGCAAATAAAAAGGTCTCACATGATAAATGAAACACGATGCAATCAATGAACAAAATAAATCTCATAAGAACAGATACTTGTATATCCTAAGCACTATCAAGTGTCATAAGTATTATATATCGACTCTCCACAAGACAGCTTACCAATGCAAGATCGGATCATGAAGGTCTTTGTAGGGTTGTAATGGGGCTCGTAAGGGTAAGAAAGAAAGGAATTGTGATTCAAAATTTCGAGAAATTGGAAAAGGAACTAACTTCCATTTATTTTATTTTATTTTTTTTATTTCTTCTTTTCTTTTTTCTTTTCTAATTTCTCACCATTTTTTTTTTCAATATTTTTCTTTTCTCATTCTTTCTTCTCTTTGAATTTCCTTTTCAAGCACCTCATTTTTCATTCCTTTTTTTTTTTTTTTTTTTTTTTCTCCCTTTTTTCTTTTTATATTTGCCATACACTCTCAAGAAACACCATAACTCATTATCTCTCCACTTACTCTTTTCGGCTCATTTTCATCCTCGCTCCTAATTTCTAAATAAGAAGGGTAAAGCTAAATTTTAAATTGTGAAGGGTTAAAGTTAACGTGGCTTATCAAAGAATGTATAAGGGTAAATTTTCTATAGGCTCAAAGGTACTAGAAGGATAAATTTATATGAGGTGGGGCATTTTAAGCACAAACGAGCCAAAGATGGCCTTTCAATCATTTCCTTAAAAGATGGTAACCTTGCCTATTTGTCTTGAGTAGATATACGATGCGTTCTAACACAATAATATGAATTTGATATCATGCAAAGTCACAAGCCAAAATAAAATGTATGAGATTATGCAAAATAATTGTATTCAAAGAAAACTCCGAGTTTATATATTCACTCATCAATGACGGAAATTAGCTCTAAAGCTATCGGGTTTAGTCTCCACTAAGAACCTAAGATTCAACGCTCAAAATAGTTCATCGATTTCTAAGTCTTAGCTTGGTATAAGTGCAAAATTCTAAGCATGAATTTGAGTCATCCACAAATTATCACATTAAGCTTCATCATCCTAGATACAAGTATTCAAAATATGACATCAATATTCTCAAAATTAAATTCACATGCATCATCAACTAAAGTTTGAAAACTATTGCAAAGTAAATCATGTATGATGGTTCCAAAAATTTTTTTTTTTTTTTTTCAAAGAAAATCAAAATAAGTGATGAAAGATAGATAATCATACATACCCCAAACCTAAAATGACAATGTCCTCATTGTTTGAAATAAGTAGGTACCCCAAACCCGTTGAAAAGTACCTCAACACAAAGATCAGTAGAATATGGGCATCAAATTAGAACATGACCAAAAAATAGATTGAAGGTGATGTGGCTACACTAATTTGGAAATTAAAAATAACCTAAACTAAACTAAAACTAATATTCTAGAACTAAACATAAGAAAAGAGAAATAAATCCTAAATCCTAAACTAAACCGTGTCCAACTCCTAAATAATCGGGTTGCCTCCCGTGAAGCGCCGAGAGTTTAAGTGTCGACTGCTCGACCTCTTCATTGATCAAGAATCTGGATCACTAAGGTGCATCGCCTCAATCTTAAACTGGGTCATCGGCTGAAACATTGGTTTGAGTCTTGCCCATTCACTTTGAAAACTCGATTGTCTGAAGGCTTTGAATTTCAATTGCCGTGCTCACTAATGGAAACAACTAAGGACCTTCCCATCTAGATTTCAATTTCTGTGATGAAGCTTAAGTCGGAATTGAATAACCAAACTTTTGGCCAACATGAAACTCCTTCCGAGAAATTAATTGATCGTGCAACTTTTGTACCTTTCCTTGTACATCTTTGAATTTTCATACGCATCGTGGCGTAACTCTTCTAATAACCTTGATTCGACCTGCGCTTGCATATCGAAATTAAATCGCTTGATCGCGAATGCCTTATGCTCCAATTCGACAGAAGATGACATGCCTTCCGTAGACAATTTCAAGGAGACATTCCGATCGGTGTCTTGAATGCGAGACGATAGGCTACAAAGCATCGGATAGCGGTTTGACCAATCTCTTCTATCCGGTCGTGCCGTCTTTTCTAGAATTCGCTGATTTCGGTTAGACACTTCCACCGACCACTAGTCTGGATGGTAATGCAGCGACTTTGTGAGTGACGTCGGCTTTCTTCATTAAAGTGGCAAAATGGCTATTGCAAAATGCGAACCGCCATCACCGATGATTGCTCTTGGGATCCCGAATCGGTTAAACACATGTTCTCTCGTAAATTTGACCACAACCTTGTGATCATTTGATCGGGTTGCCACGGCTTCAATCCATTTGGAGACATAGTCAATACCACGAATATATGAATACCCAAAGGATGGTGGAAAAGGACCCATAAAGTCAATCCCCAAACATCGAAAAATTTCAACAATCGTAATTGGATTAAGGGCATCATATTTCGTCAGTGAAATATTGCCAAAATTTGTTGACACCGTTGGCATTCCTTGCGATTGAGCGTCACACGAAGATTGAGGGCCAGAGAATCCGCTTTGAAGGATTTTACGTGCGGTCTTCGTCCTCAAATGGCCTCCACAGCCCCAAAGATGGCAAAAAAATTTAGACGCTTAGTTGCTCGTCTTCCGCACGCATCTCCTAATGATCCGATCCGGCGAAATTTAAACAAATATGGTTCATCCGAAATAGTATTTTATTTGGGAGAAAAGAGATTCTTATCATTCTTACCCCACTCAATTACGCGATGACTGAGATAATTCACGATGTTAGCAAACCACGGAACTTTTGCACTACATCAATTGCCATCAAATGTTCATCGGAAATGTGTCACGGATGGTCTCGGTATAGATGATTCTTCAGTAATTCTAGATGATGATCGCCACAACGCTTCTCAACCCCTTTTATCTTTAATCTCAAAGTTGAATTCGAGAAGCGGATCCAACGGATCGCCTTGGTTTCGCATCCTTCTTTGCTAAAAGATATTTCAAAGCGAGTGGTGCGAAAAGACCACTATTTTCGATCCAAGCAAATAGGAACGGAATTTGTCCGAGCATACACCAGCCTAATAATTCCTTCTCGGTGGTGGTGTAATTCATTGGCATCAATTAATGTCTTGCTAGCATAATAAATTACGTGAGGTAATTTATTCACCCTTTGCCCTAAGACTTCCGATCGCATAATCGGATGCATCACACATGAGTTCGAATGGTAAAGAATAATCCTGGTTGGATTATTGGTGCATTTGATAAGAGTTCACGCAATTTTAGGAATGCCTTTATGCAATCCTCATCAAAATCAAAAGGAACATCTTTGCCAAGCAAAGTGCACAATGGTTTAGCCACCTTGCTAAAATCCTTAATGAATCTTCTATAAAATCCGATGCCCCAAAAATGATCGAATTTGTGAACACTTTTAGGAGGTGGTAAATTTGCAATTAAGTCGACCTTCGCCTTATCAACTTCAATTCCTTCGTTGAAACAATATGCCCCAACACAATTCCTTGTTGAACCATAAAATGGCTCTTTTCCCACCGAGAACAAGTTTGGAATCTACACAACGTTGCAACACTGTGAAAGATGATTCAAACAAGAATTAAATGTTTTTCCAAAACCGAGAAGTCGCCCATGAAGACTTCATGAATTTGTCGATCATGTCCGAGAATATGGCCAACATACATCGTTGAAAGCGTGGCGAGCATTACATAAGCGAATGGCATCCTTCGATATGCAAACGTATATGGACACGTGAATGTTGTCTTCTCTGATCACCGAAAACGGGCACTTGATTGTATCCCGAATAACCATCAAGAAAGCAATAAAACTCTTGCCCGCCTAACTTCTCAAGAATTTGATCAATGAACGGAAGGAAAATGATCTTTCCGGTGGTCGTGTTCAATTTTCGATAATCAATGCACACACGCCATCCGGTAGTTTCACAGTGGGCACCAATTCTCCTCCGTAGTTTCTTGTAATTCGGACTTTTTCTAACGATTTGTACCGGACTAACCCATTCACTATCGAGATCGGATAGATGATTCCAAAGATCGAGGAGTTTAATGATTTCCTTTAAACGACTTCTTGCATGTTCGGATTAAGTCGCCTCTGTGGTTCCCTCGATGGTTTACTCTCATCCTCCGGATGTATTTTATGCATACATACGATGGGTCAATCCTTGAGATCAAGGTCCATCCGATGGCCTCCTTGTGCTCTTTCGACCTTCAACAAATCATTCTCTTGTTCTTCCGATAATGTGGATGAAATTATCACCGAAGTGTTTCGAGGTCCCGTAAAAGCATATTTGAGGGACTTAGACAATTGTTTCAATTCCAGGTTGGTGGTCAGCTCAATTGATGGAGTCAAGACATCCTTTACCTCGATGAGGTAGTGGTTCTACCTTAGTCACAACTTCACATAAGTTATCATCTTGACATGATGAATTTGACTTTTCTCTCCGATTGCTCTTTCAAGCCCTTTGTCCTCATAGATGGCTAACAAAGCGCTTTCAAATTCTCTTTGGTGAGCATTGATGGTAATGCTTCATCCACCACTTCGTCCATCCGATCGATGTAAAAACATTCGACCTCATCCTCATTAGGGAAATGGTTCATCGCATGGAATATGTTAAGCGACTTTCATGTTTCCAAAAGAAACGCGACAATTAAATTAATGCAAGCGTTAGCGATGGAAACGGACGTCCCAAGAATAATTGGGACTTGATTGATTGATTTCAGGTGGTTCCATGTCTAAGACAACGAAGTCCACCGGAAAGACAAACTTGTCTATTCCAACCAAAACATCCTCGATAACACCCTCGGTCTTCTTTCCGATCTATCCGCCATTGAGTGTGACCGTCGTGGGTTTCAATTCACCCAATCCGAGTTTCTCAGACATTGAGTATGGGATCGATTAACACTTGCTCCCAAATCCAATAACGCTTTCCAATTGGTTGCCCACCAATGACACATGGAGCAGTTGGAACTCCGTGGTCTTTTCGGTTTCGGGGTTTCAATCGCAATATCGAATCGACTTGATTTGTTAGGAACACTTTCTTTGAAGCGTGAGTCGTGCCTTTCTCTTCCGAGTGCACAAATCTTTGAAAAACTTGGCGTACTCGGGGACTTGTTTGATTGTTTCAAGTAATGGAAGATTTATCTTTACTTGCTTGAATGTTTCAAAATTTCTTCCATTTTGTCGGTCCCTTTCCCATTCTAGATGGAGGAGTTAGGCATTGAGGGAATGGTGCCTTTGGGACATAAGGTGCGATTCCATTTCGATTCTTTTCACGTCCTTGTTGGACGGTTGAAGGAAACTCTTCCTCTATTACTTTTTCTTTTCCTTTCTCTCTTCCTTGCTCTTGCACTTTTCTTATCTCCGCTCTTTGTCTTTTCTTTCTTTTCCTTTTCCTTTCTCCTTTCTTTTCTCGATTCTTTTCCTCTATTGCTTCTCTTTCTTCATTGACTTCTCTGAGCATTTCCACTTGATTATGAACCTCTCGTCCCACTTCTCAAAGACCGTTGACTTTCAAGCTGACTATTCGATGGTCCTGCTTGAGATGGTGCTTGGCCTCGAGGATTATTGATGGGTTGGGAGCCTACCTCTCTCACGACTCGTTGATTGGCCAATTGATCGACTTGGTCCATTATCATCTGGAAAAGATTGCATGCTTCAGATAAGCTTTTCTTCCGCATCGTAATCTTCAAGTAATCGGCATGAGATTGATTAAGATTCGATTGAAATTCGATTTTTCGGTAGTCGAATTTGGATGATAATCTGAACGATTCTGCTGAAATTGGAATTACATTGGAAATTAGAATTACCGGAAATTCTGTTGTGACGAAAATTGTGTTGAAAATTTGGTTGAAAAGGTTGTTGTCCACCCATTGTGTTGGCTCTATGTTCTTTGGTTTACGCGGGCTTATTCGATTCACCCCATCCTAAGTTGGGGTGATTTTTCCATTCCGGATTGTAGGTATTGGAGTACATGTTTCTACCCTGCCGCTGATAAGATTGAGTCACATTTACCTGCTCTTGAGGATTAGGTTCATCAGGGAAGAATGACAAGGTAGTAGGGCACTCATTAGCCATATGACCTGGGTGGTCACAAATTGAACACACTGTGGGGGTGACAGGAGCTTTAGCTTGCTTGGTAGCAGCTAACAACATGTTCATCTGTTTGGAGAGCATGTCAAACTTTGTTGAGAGATCCGAGGCATTATTGTTGGCATCGGACAATCCGCCTTTTGTCAACACATGAGATTTAGGTGCCAGTTCGTTGGTTCGCAGTTGTCTCACTTTGTATCAAGTTTGATATAACTTTTCAAACAATGCCCACAATTCGTCACCTTCTTTCGTGGCACAAGATCCACCACAAGATGCATCAACCATGCGTCTCTCTTCAGGAATCAGTCCATTGTAAAAACTTTGGACTTGTTGCCACCTTGGAACTTGATGATTTGGGCAACTTCTGATCAATTCCTTAAAACGTTCCCAACATTCATGGAATGTTTCTGTAGGTTGTTGGGAAAAGAACTGGATCTTCTGACGCAATTCAATGGCCTTAGTCATGGGAAAATATTTTTAAGGCTGGCGATGCTACGCCCAACTCGAATAGATTGTGGTTCTAAGGAATAGAACCATGTTTTTGCCTTATCTCTTAAAGAGAGCGGAAAGAGTGAACTTCGCTATCTCATCGGTGACATTGTGGACTCGAACATTTTGCATACCCAGTGAATTCATTTAAGTGAGCGTGCGGATTTTCATTTGCTAACCCATGGAAAATTGGTAGCATTTGAATCATTCTTGATTTGAATTCATAGTGGTTCCTGGAATGGGAGCATGCATAATACATTCTCGATCCTCGTAAAAACCGGGATCGTTATAATACTCCGGTGTTCTAGGCCCTCATCAAAATTATTGTTCTATTATTTCCATTATTGACATTCCCATTGTTGTTATTCTCTCTCTCTTGCCTTTGATGCGCCATGGTCTCAGTTTGTTGATATTGATTCCTCTGGACTCTTCGATTCTCTCTACAAGCTCTTTCGATCTCAAGATTAAACGGTAGCAGATGTGGGTGATGAGAACGAGTAAAGCTCATACACCAACACTCACAAACAGGGTTGAAGAATCCACAACAAACCCACAAAATTCTGCTTCAAACGATTTAAACAAAGATGATAAAAGCAATATCGAGGAAAGATTTCTTTTTTTTTTTTTTTTATTTTTTATAATTAAAATTCAAATTTAAATTAATTTTTTTTTATTCAAATTAAAATTAAAATTAAAATTTAAATTAATTAATTAATTAATTAAATTTTTTTTTTTTTTTTTTTTTTTTTTTTAAATTCAAATTAAAATTAAAATTCGAATTTAAATTAAAAAAATTTAAATGTATTTTTTTTTTTTTTTTTTTTAAATTCAAATTAAAATTAAAATTCGAATTTAAATTAATTAAATTTTTTTTTTTTTTTTTTTTTTTTAAATTCGAATTAAATTTTTTTTTTAATTTTAATTTTAATTTTTTTTTTTTATTAAATTCGAAAATTAAAAATTAAAATTGAAAATCCTATAAAATCTTTCCTAAAAGAGAAAAATAAGGAGAAGAATGAAAGATTCCTAAAAATCCTAAAACAAAAGTCCCACAAAAGTTAATGACTAAATTTAGAAAATCCTAAAAATATCTAAAAGAGGAAAAAAAGAGTCCTACCAAATCTAAAATAAGAAGTTCTAAAATCTCTACTTCCTAAATTTCCTAAGGAAGGTATCCTAAAATCTAAACTTCCTAAAAAGACTCCACAAAATCTTATCAAAGAGAGAAAATAAGGAAATAAATTTTAATAATTATTATTTTTTTTATTTTATTTTTTAAACACTCAAGCAGAAAAATCCTATCAAGATTAATCAAAATTTAGATTTCACGGCGTGTAAAACTTGATCGATTTAGAATGTAACCCTTGCAAGTGCACAAGATCTATTGCGTTATGGCGAAACGAGTGTGTCGAACCCACGAGGAAGCGTGAATTTTTAATTAATTCTTTTAGAGATTTTAAAAGCGTCCTAAGGAAGTACCAAAGGCGATTCAATTTTACCAAAACTTAACGCACTTTTCCTAAATGCAAAAATAAATTAATCTAAACAATTAATTCTTGATAAATCTACGAACAATATTAAAATGAGATCAAGGAATATGCTACCCCATTCGCACTTTTTCTATCATTAAAACCCACGGTTTCATTAAATCATCATTCACACCATCATTCATCTAGAAAAATGACTTGAAATAAAATATGATCATCAATCCCAAGATACCCTATCTAAAAACAATGACTCATTAACATTGCGGTATGAGTCATGTAAAAAGCATAGCGTATCTCATGATATTTAGATCACGACAATCAAGACATAATCGCTCTGACCTAGATCACTGGGTCCAGATCTAGCGATTACGGCCGTGATACTGTAATCAATCAGCGGTCATAACAAAGCATTTAAAATATTTTCAATCACACAAACTTTGAGCAAAACGATTCCATGATAACAATAATAGATGTGGTATTAATCATAAACATAGGTACTTATCTGGGATCGCATCTTCCCGATCTCGATTTAGCCGCCATCTTTGGTGTTTGATCTCCTTTTCTTTCAAAGTCATTCCTCTTTATTTCTTTCAAAAGATATTTGCAATTGTTTTTCCTAAATACAATCTATGAATTTCTAGAAAATAATGCAAATCCTAGTACAATCTACCTGAATAAACCTAGAAGAAGGAGAAGAAGACTTGAAAAGATGAAGAAAATATTCCCCAAAGTGAAGAGCCCTAAAACTAAAAAGAAAGAATGAATAATATTCTAATTGCAAAAATAATAATCCCCTAAGAAACTCGTGGCTTCCCTTTTATAATAGCCTAACTAATACCTCTCTCGATTGACATCTAAGAGTAATTTTCGTGAATTCGCCTACTTTGCATCAGATACTGCCTCGGTATTTTGCTCATAATTTTCTGTACCGAACTCGGATTGAGGTGATTCTTGAAGCGTTGGAAAGCTGACGACGAGCTCTACAACTTTTATGTTTTAGCAATTTCCTGAATCTGACGTCTTGAAGGTCCAAATTGAGCTGCAAGTCGCACTAAGTTCTCAATGACCCAAAATAGCAGTGTTTTGACATTATTTTCGGGATTCTTGGGCTGTTTTAGAAACTTGGACTGTATTTACCTGAAACACTTCAAATCTAGCAAATCTCATCAGATAACCTTCATCGGACGGCTAAATATAGGTATTTAGGGGTGAAATATCATCATATTTCACTACTCATCAGGGTGTAACAGTCCTAACAAAACCTACCTCGGACTTTGGGGTGGTCAAAGGGTCAAACCCCAAATTCGAAATCTGACCATTTTCCCAAAAATACTATTCCTAAACCTAGCATGTATATTATACATGCTAGGCTTAGGAACAGTGTTCCCTGAGAAAATAGGGAAGTCTGGGGCCCATTTTGGAGCTTAATTTTGAAGAAAGAAATCAATTTTGCCTAGCATATATAATAAACACGCTAATGTAATTTCATGTAATTTTTTACAAATTTTCAAATAATCATAACTTTTGATATACAACTCGGATTGAGACGATTCTTGACTCGTTGGAAAGTTGGGAACCTCTACTTTCTAATGGTATAGGCCTTAACTCTAGCATAGGTTTATATAAACTTTGATACTATTTTTTCTATCCACTGCCCGACTAGGGTTTCTAAGGGTCTGAGAAGGGTTCTAAGGGTTAGGGTTGATTCCTAAGGGTCTGGGAAGGGTTCCTAAGGCTTTGGGTTAAGTTTTAAGAGTTTAGGAAGTACTTTTAGAAATTTAGGGGTACGCCTTTCTCGAAGTACGTGTTGATCGAGTCTTGGGCCAAATTTGAATATCTACAATAAGACTATAATTTAGCTAATGTGAGATTAAACTTGGGAGATAAGAATTGCATAGGGGTCAAGATTTTCATTCTCCACACATCAAACTGATACAAATGAGAATCTAGAAAAGCTAAATAATTAACCATTAAAAAAACATCCCATAGTCTAAAATAACACATTGATCCACATCGATCCTCATTGATCGTCAAGATAAACCAAAACATATTTGTCTCCCCTTAAAGCGGAATGGGTTCAAACACCAACGATTGAATATGGGCATTGGTTAGACGGTTCATACTACCAAACCCATCTCTATACTGGTAAAAGCATTGCCCAATTCTCACAAGATTTGTAATTGAATCAATGAAAGCTTGGGGGAAAAATGAGCTAGACCCACATGCTTTGTTTAATTTCTTCCATGATTCAAGGATCAGACATTTCACATGCTCCCGAGCAACTGCCTCCGAAACACTAGTGTGGTGCATGTAGCATTGGATAGAGTTTGGAACGTCTTCTCTATCTGACTCCTCCTATATTCACAACAAATTGAATGTGAGAGAGATTAGAAAATAATGCAGGCCTACTTTCAACTTGTTTTAAAATATTATCCTAATTCGAACAGTTTTAATGAATTCTTATTGCTAACTAGGGATCGGGTGCAACCTCAACTTGCCCAAGGACAATCATGTCCCACCCAAAATTTTTGGGTATGATCCGATGTATATCCACCACTAAAAATATGGTCAAATGTGCCTAAATTCAATGCACTAGATTGATTGGTTGACCTAACAAATAAAGGGTTAAAGGCCTTAAAAACTTATTTTTGCAAATAAAAGTGTCGCATGGCTAATCAACCCAAACCGAGTGTTGTTTTGGGTTGAATGGTCCATTTGAAAAATACAAAAGCATGTTTTTCTAAAAAGATGTTTGAATTAGAATGATAGTCTAAAATTAGTTGAAAGTAGGCACTGTAATATAATTAAGTGCTCTCACCGGTTCAGCAATAACTCAACTATATCCTCTTCACTTGTGGAAGCAATAAGTCGTTAGTTCTAATCCCAGAGCCTGATCTCGCCGTGTGTGGGTATCTACCTAGCGTGTTGTGTTAAAAACGAATTCTCCCTGCATGCAAGTTTGCAGAGGCACTATATCTGAGCTGCCTATGTTTTATGAGATCCTAATATATATATATATATATATATATATATATTATATTTTTTCACTGTTGATCTGACATTATGATATTAAAATATGAAATGATGAAATGTCTCATCATTAATTTTAAATCATTAGTGTTTGATTAACCGTGGTCAATTATTTATTTATTTATTTTTCACATCGAGCTTCTTTTGTTTTTTCTATTGAATAAGAGTATTCATTAAAATACATGGGAAAAGGAAGCATGAGAAATAAGAGTGCTCGTTGAAATCGAAAGTGTTCATGCGTCCTTCGGATTTCAATGACATTTTTGAGTGAAAAACATTAATCCTACCCAAGTTAATAAAAAGGGAGGCTTTATTTGCAGCCCACAAAACCAAGGTATCAAACTAGATATCTGTATTGGGTATCAGTCTCGCCAGTACCGTATCGACAATTTTTTTATTTAAAAAAAAACATAAAAATGGAAAAAAAAACATTTGTATCAGTCAGTATCAGCCTCTATCGAGACAATATTGGTCGATACTGACCTGTATCGTCCAATATTGGTCCCTGATACCAATATGGCCCCGATACTGACCCGTATCGGCCGATACCAATACCTAATACCGATACAGCTCAAATATTGGTTACGAAGTGGTATCGTAATCGGTTAGCAAAAAATTCGAAACATACCGTCGATAAGGTTCGGTATTGGCTGATACTTGATACCTTGCACAGAATTTTAGGCAAGACCAATATGAGTTGCATTCAAAGATTTGTAATTTTCCAACGTACACAACTTTAGGTGCAACCGATCTCTCTGTTATGTCGAACGCATGGAAGGCAGTCATTGAAGTCACCCTCAAAAAAAGGTTTCGATTTTTGCAACCAAAGCTTTTTGCAGCACAACTCATTGTTCCATTGGTCATATTGTTGACTGCATGGACTCAGAATGATAGAAGTTATTTTTATCCCAAAATTTTTGACATTAGATCTTAAGATCATGGCCCACATATCAGACAGTTAGATGTTGATTACATGTGGCAAAAGTTTCCAAAGTGAGTGTGATCAAGGGTAACATGGTGCACTATGATCACGGACGTATGCCTCGAGGAATCACTATTTGACTGGCTGATAGGTACGCCATAATCTCAAGATCTATTGTGTGAAAGATTGGGATGAAAAAGGAACTCCACCTTCTGCTTCCATGAAATCAACAATGGACCCATCATTAACAATACCGTTATGCCCCCAATCAGACTTTTGAGGAATTTAGGGCACGAAAGAGAGGGTCTGCCCAAGTTGACCCACACACACTTCTAGGAAAGTATAGCAAATATTGCATACCTTAGAAGTAGCTAAATCATCCAATAACCGACCAGTGACACCGCAGCGGTAAAGGAAATCACAATTGTTCTGTATGGAATCTAAAGCCTCTTGAGTTATCTCTTGTCACACAAAAGTAGGAAAGAACGAGTACTGGTTTCGCTCCTATGGACATCCAAGCAATGTCCAGAAACTTCTCAAGGGTGGGTATGTAGCCCTTGTGGTACCACCTTGCCTCCACTATGTACGCTTGGCACAAATCTATCCACTACAACAAACTTAAATTTCTTTAGTAATTTATGGTTATGTAAACGAGTAGAAGATGCCCTTTTCAAATAAACATGACCAAAAAACGAGCCTTCTAAAGCGGACCGAAATTGATTGAAAACTGACACCGAACCGAACCACTTCGGCCCGGTTTTGGTACCTAAAACCCAAAAACCGAATTGAGCGAAACTGAAATCGGGTCAGTTCGGTTTGGGGGGTTCACTACAAAAAAAAAGAGACTATTAGCGTCATTCATTCAAAAACTGGCGCTATTAACAAAAAATTTGCCGTTAATACCCTTGCGGCAAATAGTCTTAATAGCCTTTAATAGTTTTTTTTATTAATAGTCACAACTTTTTACAGTCAAAAACTGCCGCTAATAGTCTTATTTTTTGTAGTGGTTGAAAAGTTCATTTAACCAAAACCGAAACCAAAATGTTTCCGTTAGGGTTTTATTTTGCAGAAAATGACCCAAAGATCGAAATTTCGGTTTCGGTTCGGTTCGTTTAACTGAATATGCACCCCTAGCAAAGGGTCTAGCTAGAGTACAACTCTTGTTGAGCACTCTGAATCGGTGCATTTTCAGTCCACATCTAGCTGATACCTATAGTTAGACTTCATGTAGACATGCAGAAAGTCGATCAATCAATAATGAGAGAGATACACGCATTACAATTTTCTTCAAATATGGTATGGCATCCACACCGTATTTCTTCAATATTTCAGAAGCTGTTTCATTAGCAGTGTTGTAAACGGCCAAGAAACATATCTTCATATATTGAGGAAGCCGATCAATTTCATTGATATCCTATCTACACAATCAAGAGAGAAATTATAATTTATCAAACAGGGGTTACTTTTAGTCACTATTAACCTAGACAGTAAAACTTCAGGACAAAATCGATACGTATCGGTTTCAAAGGCACCGATAATCGGTGCATTGCAATGTATCGACCCCTTAATGCATGTACCGGTACGTTTACATTGAATAGACAATTTCAATGCCAGAGGAAAAGAAAAGGGGAAAAAAATAGGTATATATATGACAAAAAAATAAAAGAAACTGAATTTTTAACTTCCAAATTTTTAGATTTTTTCTTTTACTTAAAAAATAAAATAAAATAAAATAATAATAATAAATATATCTATCATACAATACATTGAACAATGTATCGGCCGATACAAATAATACGTATTGTTCTAGGGGCTGACCGATACGTATCAGATTTCTAAGATTTTGATCCATGATACAAACCTCTCGATGACATCAGTAAAGATCACTAGCTCATCTAAAGTTCCGTAGACATCATAAACATCATCAACTGTTGTTACTAGTTGAAAGACTTTTGTCAACTCACTCCGAGACCAATCGAACTCTGGCTCCCAATTAGTCCCCATACTCCATATGAAACTCTCCAATATTCGATCTCTAGCAAAGGTTGAATTCTCTGCAAGACCTAATTTTCTCCACCACCTATAAGACAAATCTATTAGGATGCTTAATATATATAGTTTTGCCATCATTAATTTTTTTATTATAAAATAATCTTTATACAAAAAACCAAAAACTGCTGCTAGTACCCTTTCCGCTAATAGTCTTTATAGGTTTTTTTATTAATAGCGGCAATTTTTTGTTTCAAAAAACGGCCGCTAATAGTCTTATTTTTTGTATTGTAATCACATGGTAGGGATTATTTTCTGTTCGAAGCTAATCTAAGTTATGACCCCCTTGCTCCACTAGAATCATTTTATAGTATAATTTGTTTCAGCCTTTTCTTAAGTTCACTTCGCTGGGAAGATGTGGAAGGGGCCCTTTTCTTATATATATATATAAGGGCGAATGCAGGATTTACTTGATGGGGTGTTGGGGGGCTCGTAGTCGATATATATTATTTAAATATTTTACCTCCTATATTTAAATAGAGAAAAAAATTTACATTAAATATTTGTTATGAAGTATTAATCCAAAAATTAAACATTAAACGTTTTTATATAACTTTTTAATGATCCCCAAAATTTTTCCCAATTTGGTCCTATGTGGTATCATTGCAGAAATTAAGGATGTATCGCTTTTTTTTTTTTTGCTTTTTTCAGTGAATGATGTGTTATCAAATTGACTATACTCGCGGTTACGGGTGACATAGGAAAAAAAGCCAACCCAATCGAAAACTCAACACCAGACCCGAAAACTCAACTCAACCCAGTTAAAAGTCCTCTTTTCTTCTTGATGCTATATATAAAATATATGGTCGAGTTAGGTCAGCCAAATTTTGGTTGACCAACAAAAAATTGGCGTATAACCAACCCAAACCGGTGATGCACCCGACTCTATTTGACCCAACAGGTAAAGGGTATATACCCAAATAAACCGGACCCGATTCGATTCGGCCCATATTTTCTTGATTTTAAATATAAAATGAGAAATTTTTTTATTTTCTAATGAGAAATTAGCATCAACCCGACCCAACCAATTAAAGTAATGGTGCACCCAACTCAGCCCTTCCCGATGTATCAAAGGTCTATGCTCCACAAAAACTCCAGTGTATAGGAAAATTAACAAAAAGAGATGAAAATAATATATTAGTGTATGGAAAAATTAAAGGGAGCCATTACTTGCACATGCTTTTCAAGTGATTGAACCGGATTGCTCCGAACTTAAAAGAAAGACTTGCAAGTTTGGGGACCTCTACTATGTGAAAACACCATCTAAGTTGTTTGATTGGAAGGCTATGATTTTAATATTTCAATTGCAAAAGATTAGAACAAAATATAATTTTCATCATTTGATTAAATGGAGTCAAAGGTAATTATATAATTCAACAGTTGACTATATTAGATCATATGATAAGTATCGTGTTTTGCACCAATTTTATGTACCAGGGATCTATTGATCATGAACTTCAAATCAGACGGCCCATATTGCATTTTTACATATCACATGTTCCTAAAATACCAAGTCTTTCTTTAATTTCGGTGCAATCACTTGAAAAATGTGTGCAAGTAAATGGCTCTCAAAATTAAATCACATTAATGAAAAAATTAGTAAAATGCATCCACACATATAAAGAATAAATAAAGATCGAATAATAGAGATTTAGTAAATTTTGGGATTTAGGGATTTGCTAATTTAGAGCTTAAAAAAATTAGGGATTTAGAGGGATTCAGAGTTTAGAAGGATTTAGGGATTAGGGAAATAAGGGATTAAAAATTTAGGGAAATGAGATTCATTAATTTAGAGTTTAGGGAGAAAATAGGATTTAATAATTGAAGGAATAATGATTTAGGTAGATTTAGGGTTTAAAATTAGAGGAAATAAGGAATTTAGGGACTTAGGAGATTTAGGGTAAATGGTTATTTAGGGATTTGATAATTGACGGGTAAGATAAATAAGAGAGAGAGAGAGAGAGTGAGAAGCTAAGATATATAGAGAGAAAAAAGAAATGGTTGAGATAGATAAAGGATTCATAAAGAGAGAAAAAAAAAGGTACCAGTGGTGCCAAGGTAACAGTCCGTTGGTGGCTCGTCCTCGGTAGCTGGGCTAGTGGGTGGCGAGTAGCGAGGGTTACCCATTGAGGATGATGGAGAGGCTAGAGAGAGAGAGAGGGGGGGAGGGGGGGGGGTAGCTATGCAAACCCAACACTACGTGAAAATGGCACATAAACCACACCTCCAAATATATAAAGAACCACTACCCAAGCAATAGTATAATAATCCATTGCTAAAATTGGTGGTTTATTATAATAAAACAGTGGTTTAACTAGTTAATCCTTATCATGTGCAACTCTAATCGCCATCACGTGCCAAATCTATCGTGATCGTACTTCTAAACTTTCCCCCTTTATTATGCAAACAAATCTGCCTTCTCCATATTCATCTATTTTCTTTCTCTCTCAAACCGTAGCCTCTCTCCTCTTCCTCTCAATCACATGACGAGTTCGTCCAATCCATCTCAAACCCTAGCCTCGTCCTCGTCGTCGCCCTTCGATGGCCACCCCGTCTCCGAGCTCTGCACCAGTAGGTGCGAGTACCCTAGCTCCGCCAACGCTGAGTAAATAGTGTTGATCTGCGCGAACAGCATATTGTCGTAGCGGAGATTTGAGATCGGATCCAAAACCCCTTGGTTCGGCTGAAACAACACAAAATTCAGAGGGACTTGCATCGGATTCCCCTTGTATGCAAAAAACGGATAAGCGTTGATGAGGAAAATTGATCCGATCTTCGATTGGAAGCTCAAGATCAGAGAAATCACGTCCATTGATGGTTAGAGACGATGGAGATATATGTTTAAGGTTGGAGACGATTCCATTGAAGCATAAATCAGCATTTAAGGTTTTCTCTTAATCGAGATCGAGTTTTGGAGCCCCAGTTTTACCATTTGGTAGATCGAAATCGTGATTTAGGGATCCAATCAAGTGATGGCACCCAAATCGGATAGCGTCAAAGGTCGTCAAAGGTCATCTCATCATCTCTTTATCTACGAGATCTAATGTTTTATTTCTTGGCCTGATTTATCTTAGTTCTTCAGCAATTTTCCTTGCAATTTGGCATAAATTTTGGTGAAATGGATCAGATTGTTCGCTGATTGGGTAGGGATTTCAGGCCGAAGCAGTCCCCGATGATTCTGATTTTGTAAGTGAACGATTCACCTATTTTTCGATTATTTAAGGCTTTGATTTCGTAAATGTACGCTTCACATGTTTTGGTTAGGGTTGTCAGTGGTGTTTGATGTATGAGCTAGGGTTCTTCATCAATTGAAGGTCAGATCCCGATCTCCTTAATCTCTTAATAAATTTTTTATTTTATTTTTACTTCGTTTATTAAATTCTAGGGTTTCTGATAGACGTTACACCATTTGGATCTCTAAACCAGATAGCTTAGAGATAGTGATGCCCATGATTCATCCAAGCTTCATATATATATGGACAAAGTGTGAATCTGCAATCGAGGATCTGGATGGTGTTTCCCAATTTGATTCGACTTCTCTATGGTGATTGCCTTTTTTATGCTAATTTTTTTAATTGAATGTGTTCTTGTTTGCCATTTTTAAAAAGTTGGGTTTTAAGGGAGCGGAGATGATGGTGAATGCCTAATTGTTTAGGTTTTATTCTGTATCTCTTTTTTGTTGTGCAAGTCGTAGTCAAATTGATGACCTCATTGGCTTGACTTTTATGTCCTAATTCTTGATATATATTAGAGGCAGATTCGACGCCGAAGCATTAAAATCAACAGCCTTTCAATGTTGATTTTTACTCCTGGCCATTTCCTTTATTCTGGTAGGGTCGAGTTCATTTTTTTCATTCTTGCCTCCTCTAGCTTCTCTCCTCTGAAACTCTTCGCAGCTTCATCAATGGAGTTTTAGGGTAAAGGTAAATCTCTTCTTTCAGATCTATTAATATCTTACATTTTCTTGTTAATTCCTTGTATCTATACTTATTATTCTATTTCATTGGCTAGGGTTCAATATATCAGCAATATAAATCATTTCTCTTATCTGTTTTTTGTGGAGTTGTGGGTCTTCAATTAATTTCGGACCTGAAAACAGATCTAGGATTTTGGGATTTCAATTTATAGGTTGCATCTGATTTTTGTTTCTGGCATAGTGGGGATTGCCATTTTTTTTGTGGAGTTGTGGGCTTTTGAATTAAGTTTGGACCTGAAAGCAGATCTAGGAGCTAAATATATGTTCTTCTATAATGGATCCTTTTGGGATTTCAATTTATAGGTTGCATCAAATTTTTGTTTCTGGCTTAGTGGGGATTGCCATGTTTTTTGTTTCTGGCGTGGTATTAGTAGCTTTATGTAATCCTTTTGTTTTTTGCTCTCTCGCATTTAAGTGGGTTGCAGTAGGCGTCAATTTGCAGTGACCACTGCCCATTCTTTGCAGGTCATTGTTTTTTTCTCTTTTGCGGTGTCGTCCCCGCTTAAGAGTCAGCCGGAGCTTTGCCTTTTTATTTCAGGTAGACGTCCATTTGTATCTCGCAAGTGGGCATACCTCATCTTTTTTGTTCCTCTTCGTTTCAGTTAATGGAATCCCTTTTAACAGTCAAAGATGACAGTGATAAATAATTATAAGAATATCAATAAGAACAAAAAGACAAAGAATACATAACAGTTATAATAACAATAATTATAATAGTATAATATTAGTAATCAATGAGGATGGTCTTGTATATTTCCAATATATGTTGGAGCATCTATACCCAACAAGAATTCTCTGTTCTCAGTTTTTTTTATTACTGATTATGTAATTGGGTCATTCCAACCATGGTGTTGTGATATTCTGTTTAGACTGTCATGACAACACTCTGGAATAGTCATCGACTTTAACCTCCCAGAAATTATACAACCATGTTAAAACGCCAACAAAAGAATCTATCAAGACAATTCAGAATATTAATTTATTTTTAAAGGTACCTTGCACAAATATTTCACTTTAAATAGATTTCGTATGCCAGGAATAAGATTCTCTTGTTCATTAAAATATGCAAGTGAATTAATCTAACAAGTAAATGAATATATGTATTTTAGTGTAGGTCCGTTAAAAGATAATAATATTTGTGCAAGGTATTCATATTAGGGCCTCAAATGTGCGAGTCATCTAGTTATGGAATTGGTGCCTCAAAAGTTATACCACTTGAATGGTGAAGTGAAGGAGAGCCAATCTTTTTGCCTCTACTTTGCTATTCCTTGTTTCCCATAACATTTAGTATAGGAGTTTGTGTGCATTTTTTGCCGTAACATTGCTTCTACAAAATTTTATCATAATTGATACAAAATATAATGTCTTCCTCTGCTAAAGCTATGACTTTTTGGTACATCTTTTGTTTCCCCTTCCCCTTATCAAATCTGAGATTTGGTTTCCTTTATGGTTAGAGTAGATTTCCTTGTGGGTATCATGCCTTTATTTTTTTATTCCTTCTTGTTTTTGCCTCAAAACTTTCCTCCATTTCTTCATCATTCCCTATACCATTATGGCTTCTTTTTTTTTCCCTTGGCTTTTTTCTTTCTCCAGTGATCTGTGCTGGTATTTATTTTTACCTGTCATATAGTCCGAAAACTTTTGCTGGTCATGAATGTTACTTGGTTCTCGAAAAATCAGTGCTCAACTCTACCGGCAATCAATGCATGTGCTCATCGATTGGAGCAGTATCAATTGATGGGACCATCTTGTATAGCCAAAATATTAAATTAGTAAGGACCATCATCTGGTGGTATGAAATTTTGGTCATAGTTAGGCCTAGTTTTTTTAGAAACTTGTAAAAATGCCAAAATTGGTCATAGTTATAATTGCTCTTTTTTGTACTCTTTATGTAAGTTTCGGCGTATTTTTTATATATATATTGTAAATCCAATTATTTGTTTTGTTTTAAAGTAGACTATCATCTTGGGATCTGTGATCATGTAGTTTTCAACTTTTGCCAGGTTCATAACAAGCTCTTAACACTTATTGCAATTGTGTTGGAGTGTGGTGCTCTTGTTTGGTAAGTTGGACTTCATGCATTCTTTTGGTATGTTACTTCTCATATCCTATTTTATGAATATTTTGATAGTATTGCATTCATCATTCTCGTACTTCTATTTACTATGAAGAAGTGATAAACCTTTTGTGTGTGTGTGTGTGTAGATATATATACATTAGGAAGTGATAAACCTTCTTCCTAATGTATCGAGGTTCCAATTTTAAATGGACCTTTTATGGCAATAGGTAGGCTGGGTTAGCTTATGATGCTATGCTCGGATATGATCATTGATAATCGTGGAATGATGCTTATTCAAATAAATAAGACACAAGGAGAACCAAAAAATTGTTGAGCCTTATGAACTGTAAAAAATTTAAAAGAAATTTAACTCTACTAGGAGTAGGATCCCATCCTTCATCTTCTTTTTCTTCATGTGTAAGCATGGATTGAACGCAACCTCAACGTAAAAATTCCAATTGAGCTAGAGGCCCAACCCCGCATCTTTCATCCTATGTTCTAATGCATTACTTTTTGCACTTCGCTTTTAATATTAGAAGCTATTCATTATGACTCCAAATTTATTCAAAGTGAGACATTCAAATCACTCGAGTAGATTGTAGATTTTAAGTGGAAGATTGCTTCTACATTAAATGAAGGAAAGCCTCATTTAGGAAGAAAACTTATGTTCTTCCTTATCCGGACCAGAGAGAGGTGTTGCTATATTGAATATATTGCATCAGTCCTTTTTCCAACCCCATATATTCATAAAATATCCATGAATTAAAAAACAATGAGATGCCAAAACAGGGTAATATCTTCGGAAACTACTATGCCAACGTACTTTTCTTACATATGCCAAAACAGGGTAATATATTGCATCAAGACTTTTCTTACATGGCCGACCTTCTGATTTTTTCCATGTGACACCGATCCCCAATATGTGTCTCTAAAATCACATGGCAACATCACACTCAATCTAGGGCCTTGATTTGAGATATGTGTCGCGCAAAATAAAAAATTTAACCTTCAATATTAAATTCATGGTCTCAATCCATTGTATGGAAAATTGACATGAGAAATGATCTCCATTGTCTGATTTCGAATCGTCAATGGGTTTGATGGGGTTTCGGATGACGTTTTCAAAGAAACTGAGGCTAAACATAGGTACCCTATGAGCATACTGACAAATTTCAGTTTCGGCAATATTTCAGTCGAGGGTCATTTCAGTTCATTTCGGATAACTTTCGGATAAATTTTGGGAAGAAAAAAAAATATATATTAGAAATTACATTTAATATAGATAAAAATATTATTTATTTTGTTACTGATCTGATTCTGTAAATGTCAGATTCTTGGTCGCCTTTATCAATATAACGATTGGTGTTAGCTTGAATAATTGATTTTAATGGGTGATAGAGAGCTAGATTTCAATTTAGAGTGGAACAAAGATGTAGGTAGCGCACAAAGATGTAGGATGTCAAATGTCAGTATTCTTAGTGAACACTTATTCTAGCGTTTGGAAATAGCAAACAAGATCGATGGTTGTGGGATACACTATAAACAATATTATTCAAAATTTGAATCAATTCCACCATTTGATTAAAATTTGATTAAATGAACTATAGGTGAACTTCTCACTCAAGTCAAACCGCATACTCTTTGTTGACTATTTGAATCTTTTTGTAGTAGGTAGTCATTATAAGCATAAACCAAGAGAAATTAGGTTCAACAAGTTGGACCTGACTATTGCCCTTCATTATAATTGCGATACTCTTTTCCCATTCAGATCGCAATAAAATGCGAGATCGTAATTTGAATCATTTCTATTCAACTGGTGGTGTTGTATTATGTTTCACTATAAAAATATAGGAGGTAGAGTTCTATTCATGGCTTCACGGGGTATTCGATATGTTGTCTTAAACAGGTTTTTTGGACGAGTTGGAGGATTCCCACGATTACAAGGCTTACAATATCTCATGCGATTCGGCCGTTCTCTTGAAAGTTACTTTGATGCTCATGCTAAGTATTATTTTAGTTGGTAAGCACTTCATCTCTTCTTCTTGAACTTGTAAAAATTTCATTAAAAGACCTATTGTAAAGGGAAATTTTGCACTTCGGACTTGAAAGTTTCATTTTTTGAAGCAGAGGACCTATAGTTTCACCTTTTGCGGCAGAAGGCTCCGAGCCAAATTTGTGATGGATACTTTTTTCAATTAATTAGTTTTGGGTTTGGGTTTTATTTTTTGTTTGTCGATTGGTGTAACTATCTATCTGTGGAATTGATGAACAGAGGAGGAGGAGCAGAATTAATGAGAAAATGAAAGCATTGCAGAATCTCATCCTGAATTCTAACAAGGTATACTTTGTTGTTAGTTCTACTTTCAATTGGCTTTGAATTGGAGTTGGACTGTGGTATTTGAGTTTTGGGTTTGATTTTCTTGGTTTTGTTGGTAGACCGATAAGGCTTCGATGCTCGATGAGGCCATCGAATATCTGAAGCAACTTCAGCTACAAGTACAGGTGAGAGCTTTGCTTTTGATCATCACTTTTGTGTCTCCTCTCGATACTTTATCTTCTCTAAGTAATTGTGTCGAATGATTTAGATGTTAGTTTTGGCGTCTAATATGATCAGAACATATATAATATTTACTTTTTGAACACTGCTTGATCTAAATTTTTTTTTCGATTTTTTTTTTTTAATATTGATCTAAATTGTCCACTTGTGCTCCACGTGGATCTTGGAGGACGGTCACCGTCCTCCATTAGAGGACCTAACTGGCTCTATATATATATATATATATATATATATATATATATAAGATCTTTGACTAGGACACATATTTTATCGACGTAAATTAAACAAGGATTTAGTACCACATAGTGCAAGAGCTCATTGTATAAGTCGTGTTAAAAAAATATAATAGATCTAAAACAGGTTTGGTGTCAATGTAGATTATCTAATTCTAAATTGCAATTAAAGAAATTTTTTTTTCTTTCTCTCTCTTGGACCCTTGCTCCACGTAATACAAATCCCATATTTTGAGTGTCATGTGTCACTATTTTGCAGGCCTAGATCAGGCTTCTCTCTTAGCCTTTAAATTGGAAACCTTTTATTCTTTATATATAGAGAGAATAAAAGCTTTCTTAGAGATAGAATTGAACTATTAATGTATTAATTAACAAATGAATAATAGGCTTCTATGGTATCTTTGGACCAGAAAACCTTTATTCTCTCTTTCTCTCTCTCTATATATAGGGATTGGGCCTGTTGCACTATGGAAGGTTGACAATATTACTTAATGGTATAAGCTTCTAAAATGTATTCATTTATCCATTAATACATACATGAATAGTTTAATGGTATAAGTTCCTTCAAAAAAAAAAATTTAATGGCATAAGCTTCTAAAATTTATTGATTGTTATGGGGTTCAAATCTCCGTGCATATATTTAATCTTTCCAAAAAAAATAATTTATTTAAGATGTGCTCCCTTAAAATAATTTTTATGATGGGTGCAGGGTCCAACCATCATGGGCGAGATCGTGCTTGTGACGTGTGGGGTCCACGCTCTCGCCCATGATTGTTGGACTATTCAACCGTTCTTTGGGAGAAACTGGTCCACGAGACCTATTGGCTCCAAATAAACTGAGTCAAACCGTCCGGTCCATTAGACTTGTTTGTGAATTTTCATTATCAAATATATAGAATTATGTTTACAAGCATGACCTTTACCTTATAGAAATGGCTTGCACCATATTGTAGTCCAATTTAGATAATTCAAGTAAACTAGGGTTCATACCCTCTTTTCTTTCATATATATCAATGTACCACCTAGCCTCTAACCTCTGCACCCTCCAATGTAAGGGAAGTCTTGACTAATATTTCCCTTGACAATTTGGAGACACTCACTTGCAAAGTCTCTTCCCTCATCTAAGATTGTCTCCCCTTCTAATGCAAAATATGAAGCTTCAAATAAGCTCAATAGTCCCTTGGGGTCTTTCCTTAGGCTGTCCATGAAACTGCCATCTGGTCCTTAAAGCTTCTAAAGATATCTGCCACACAAAAATATCATTAAAGTTAGATTGTTACCTATAAGAAAACTTGTTAGTTTGATTTGGTACATGGTTCATCAATTTTGTATGCGTGTTTTTAAGAGCACGGTTCAAAATATCGTCCGATACCAATACGAATTATTCAATGAGTCAATTTTTGTAATATCCCAAATATTTTGAACCAGATTTCGTTTACCTTGGTAAGTGTGCCCGAAAAAGTTACAGGATTTTTTCAGAAATTTTGGATAGCTAAGGGTATGGTGAGAATATTGATCAAAGGATTTTTGTTTCTGACTTCAGGATGTTTTGTTTTTTGGTCACTTACATGTTAAGTCTTGTATATGCGTTTAACACCGAATATTAATGCAAATAAGTAGATAGAGTTGTATTTACAAAAATCTAGATCTTTGGTTGTTAGTTAATATTATAAAGAGAGGGACTTGCAAGAGAAGTTACACTTCTCTCTCTCTCGTTTGAATATGAGTTTACAACCCTTGCCCCTTGTCTAGATCTTAGATCTTGAGAGATTGTGAAATTCCCTCCCCATCCCAACCATTGATAAACCTTGTATTCAATTTCGAATCGTTTTTAGCCATAGAAAGAGAGGGATAGGGGAGAGGAAAGTTCTGTGCTGTTTAGACCTGTGCACTTGAGGCAAGGTCAGAATGGACTGATTGGAGGCTTTGGCCTATTAAACCTCAAAGTTTGGTTCCGGTGTTTGAAGTTGGTGCAACGGGATTGATGGATTAAACGTCAAGAGGTAGGCTTTTTAAACCTCTATGAGTTAATTAAATTTATGTTTTGCTTAGAGTAGATTATGATGAATATTAAATATATAAACAAACTATGGTTGAAGGAAGAAAAAGGGTCCGAAGATCCAAAATTTTACAAACACAGACCTGAAGAAATTCGAGGGTTGAATTTCAATTCGAGGGTCGAATTTGGAATTCGACCATCGAATTGAAAATCGAGGGTCAAATTTTGCTTTTTAAGCCTGATGCAAAAATTTGAAATTCGAGGGTCGATTTTTGCTCTGTTTCTGGCCTTTGAAAATTTGTCGAAATTTTTCTTGGCAAACTTTCGGGTTTGACTTTTTAACCAATATTAACACTGAGAGTGTTAATCTTTGTAGGTTTTGAAATGGTGAGTCCTGTGTGAGGACTGCCTTGCTTATTTTTGAACCATTGTGAGCTAAGGTAGGGGAACTCTAAACCTGATTTGCATTCTATTATAAGCATATGTTATTTGATATAGAGCATAAATTCTAAAATATTTGTTTAACACAGTATGAATGAGAACTTTGAATTGTGACACAAATAAGAACTTGGAAAACTTTTTTATGAATAAGAACTCAGAAATTTGAACTTCAGAACCTCATTTATTTTTGAATGTGAACTTCGAACCAGAACTTCGAAAATCAGTAAATGTACTATGTATACAAGCTTTGATATAAGTTAGCATTTGCATTCGATTTGAGGCACATGCGAACGAAATCCTAGATTTTACTAATCGTGTTGACGATATTTATTTTGGCGCAAGTTTTCCTCATAGCGTAGGGGCTTGTTGCACTTCAGAAAAAGGGTTCATGGACGACGATGGTCAGTAGGGTTTCCCATCGGTGACTTAATCCGCTCTCATGCTATATGTAATTTGGGAGATAAAATTAAGTTATAAATTTAAGACAAGAAGCATGCCTAATTCAGAAATTGAAAGCATCAGACTCATTGAATCAGTTTTGGCCTTTTATTTAGAATTGGAAATGTGAATTGCAAAGCATCTTTTGAAAACTATATTTGATCCGATTTCTGTCTTTGAAAACCTTTACTTATAATGAAATGCAAATAGACATGTTTCCTCTATTGGGCTTTGTTGTTAGCTCACCCTCGACTATATGTCACATGTGCTGAGACTGACCTAGGATCTGAGGATCTGAATCTGGAGGACTCCGATTATATTCCTGAGGAGGAATTGGAGATGCCTGCAGAGGAGTTTTTCCCCTGATTTCTAGATTATCTTTTTGGGTACTTTTGTTTAGAATTATTCTTTAAATATTGGGCTCAAGGCCATTGTTTTGTCTTTTTGATATCACTCGAGGAACCATTATTAGGAACCACTATTTTAGGTGATTGGATTGGCCGTCACTGGTGGTTCTTCCTGGTTTCTCAAGGTGATATATTATTTTGTTAAGCTTTTGTCTTTACTTACTCTATGCTTTGCCTCTGTTTTTAGACTTATGTTATGCTGTCGACTTTTGTTTGATTACAGCTTATTGAGAAATCAATAAGTTGATGAACCGGCCTTTCCTATACCGTAAGGATTGGAAAAGTCGGATTTTATTTTCTAAAATTAGTTAGAATTAGATTAAACTGAAGAAAAGATTACATACAATATGAGAAACAAATCATGCTTCTCGAATATGAGAGTGAAGGAGTATGGGTAAAGAATATGATATGAGAAACAAATCAAGTCTTCCCTAATATGAGAGTAATATGAGAAACAGATCATGTCTTCCCTAATATGAGAATGATATGAGAGTGATATGAGAAACAAATCATGTCTTCTCAAATACGAGAGTGAAGGAGTGTGGGTACAAGATCAAAGTTAGTCCATCGGATAACATACGAGGAATCTATAGCCAATTTTGATCTTAATTTGGTGCACCTAGTACGTGCATATTGGTGTGTCAGTTTCCTAGACTACCGGGTCGAGTTTTTGAAAAAAATGTGAATAATTCATGAATTTATTGCGAACTAATCCTCAATGATTTGCGAAATTTTTAAAAATTTGTGTGATTTGCAATAATTTGCAAATAATTCATTTTTTTTTCCAAAAAAAACAACTGAATTTTAAAATTTTTATACTTTTTAATCTTATTTTTTATTTTTTTTTCTCCAAATATTTCCCCGAACTTGCCAAAATTTGTTCTATTTTCTGAATTTTAATTGTGCCGAATTATTGTTGAAACCCGACTTGGTGATTATGGGTACATTCAAATGTTTTAATATATATATATATCATCCACCGCGATATGTATCGATTTTAGACACTACAAAAAATAAGATTATTAGCGGCAGCCAAAAATTGCCGCTATTAACAAAAAAATTGCTGCTATTAGTACTGCCGCTATTAGTCTTGTTGCTACCAAAAATTACCTTAACAACAAGTGCCGTTGAAACACCTTATTTTTGTAGTGAGAGTTGGTTGGTATCTATTGGTTTCCGAAATTTTTGACCTTACTTGAGAGTAATGAACCTAAAAATTGCATGATTATACACTTAGCAGAACCTATCAACAGGGGCGGAGCAAAGATTTCCTCATAAGGTGGTCATCTAATCAAATAATGTTGAAAAATTATATAAATTTTTTTTTCCTAAACAAACGCTAAAAATATATATATTTGTAAAAAAGAGCATTAAAAAAATATAAAAAAATAAAAGTAAAGCATATCATCTATTTACAAAAAATGTACCTTTCATAGATAATTAGGGTTTTATTATTAGGATTCCAAATTTTTTTTTTATAAAATTATAAGGATTGAGAGAATGAGTGCTCAAATCCATTAAGTGATTAGAGTCTTAACTAAAATTTTAAAAAATAAATATAAAAATAAAAAGTTAGATAAAATTATATTTACATTAGGGTAATAAAGTTTTAGTATTAGAGTTTTAAATTAATTCGAGTTTTAGCATTAATCTAAGGGTAGCTCTGTTCAGTTCAGTTTTGATTTTGGTTTTGAGTCACAGGTTCGAGCTCAGCTTACCTATCAAAAAAATTAAAAATAATAAAAAAAAAATAAAAAAAATAATTGATTGGGTAGTTTAAGAAATTCAACCCAAAAATCGGAAAAAAATAAATAAATAAAATGAAAAAAGGAAATTGAGCCAAACCGATTTTTTTCAGTTTCGGTCTGGAGTTTCCGAAATATAACCAAACCGAAATTTTCGATTTTGTTCAATTCGGTTAACCTAATAAGTTAATCTGCACTCTACCCCAACCTCAATAATTTTGCACAAATAAAAAGTTTAACTCAGATCACTAATCCAATCAACGTGTTGTTCAGGATCGAATCGAGCATCAAATCAAATACATTTGATGGAAGCGCCAATTTCCACAAAATCATTCTCAAACTTAACAGAACAATACTAAAATCGAAAAAATTCAAATATAATTAGAATAAGCAAATCATGTGATACATCGTCTTCTTTAGAAACAACTCATAAATGTTATATAATAAACATGCTATCATACTATACTTAAAATCTCATAATTACTTAATTAGAACCTAAAAACTCAAAGATTTAATCATAATAATAATTCAATAAGAAAATCACAACAGAAAATAATAATAATAATAATAATTAATAATAATAAAATACCTGCTTGTTCTTATGAGCCAAATTTCAAATCCGCAAAGATGCCAACACAAAATCTCCAATTTCGTGTAGTGAGAGAAATTAGAATGCGGAGAGAATCTCAAGAGAGAGACTGAGAGAGGGAGAGAGAGAGAGTGTGGAGATAGAGATTAGAATAGAGAGAGAGAGAGAGAGCGTGTGGAGAAAATCTCAAGAGAGAGAGAGAACGCGTGGAGAAAGTCCCAAGAGAGAGAGAGATAACGTGTAGAGAAAATCTCAAGCGAGAGAGAGAAAATCTCAAGAGAGAGAGACGTGTGGAGAAAATCTCAAGAGAGAGAGAGTGAGGAGAATAGATAGGGATTAGAGAGAATGAGGGAGAGAATCTAGAGATATGAGAGATTTTAGTTTCTAAAATTTTTAAAAAGATAATATGTGTTATGAAAACAAACACATTAAAAAATTTATTTCAAGTTTTAAAATAAATTGGGTGATCAATATAATTTTAGATGAATAAGCATCCACTAATATAAATTAGGATATTTAAGAGTTAATAAGGAACTTTTACTAAATTTGGGTGATCAATTGACCACCCCATCCACAACGTGGCTCCGCCCCCTACCTATCAAACTAATGTATTTTATGTCTAGGCAATAAGAAAGGTGAATCAAATTGAAGACCTTATCTTTTTTATTTTCTTAGGACTTTATCTTATTTTACAAAACTAATTGAAGAAATGTTATATTTTAAAAGCAAATTCCTGAAGTTTGATCACAAATAATTCTAATAAAACTTTGAAATTGCTAAAATGATGCTAGAATATATGAATAGTTAATAATATTACATAAATATATATACATACCTGGAGAGACCTCATACCCATGCTGTCTAAGTAGTCTAAAGCGGAGAGCAAGGAATTTTAGACCTTCAGCTACCTTGTTATTAGTATTTTTAGCAAGAGAAACCTTCTTTTAAGGCAATTTTGATTTCCTTTTCAAAGATGTACCCCATTCCAAGACGTCGGATGTCGTCGATCAGCTCGAGACTAGCTAACTGCCCTACTTCTTCCTCCAACAGACCTCCAACATCCATCTTCAGCTTGTCCGCTCGCCTTTTGTATATCTCGCCCTTAATCATAGGTTTATGAGTTAGTGAGAGTTGTATCCAAATCATTCAGAGCACTTTCTGTTACTGATACACCTTTATGGTATAGAAAAATAAAAATAAAAAAAACCTTTGATATATTAAGCTCGCAAATTTATTTGTTTTTATTTTTTGATAGGTAGGTTGCAATATTATCAACTTTCATTGTGCTACAGACCCAAGTCCTAAAACTGGCAATATATATATATATATATATATAGGTCTATGTTAGTTAGGCTTTTAATAGGATATGGTGGCTAAAGTATGCTCTACATTTAGTAATTAACGTCATGAAGTAAGGTTGAACCACCGAAGGGTTGGTGGCAGGGCCCAAGGCGAGTTCCTAAAATGGGGGCCCTGTTTTATATTATTTTATAATATAAAAAAAATTCGCCACAATTTTTTTTGACAAATAATGCATGCGATGGGGCCCAATTAATGCAGGTCGGTGCAGCGTTGCTCCACGTTAGCCACCTGCACTTTGTTCTCAACAAATCTGTCCTACGTTTATAATTTTTCATAAACTATATTGTACTATTTAAAATCAAATTACTGAAATAGCACTCAATATTCCCATTAGATTTATATGGCAGATAGTTGTAAGGATATTTTAGTAATTTAAAATATTACCATTAGATTTATCAGGCAGATAATTTTAAGGATATTTTAGTAATTTAAATATTTATAAAGGGAGGTCTTAAGATTTTCTTTGTCTTCATTTGAAATATTTTTCTCTAGCTTTAATAATAATAAAAAATTAGAACTGACAAAAAAATTATTAAAAATTTAGACAAAATACCAATAACCAATGAAGCCCAAAACCCAACTAGAGCCATCCCGCCTAAGTTAGAACTAGGGGTGGGAATATCAAGGCCCGCCTAAGTTAGGGTCGGGTTGGGGAGGCCCATCCCTAACTCGGCCCATTGAAAGCTCTAATTCCGTGTGACTGGCACAATTTTTGTGTCACATGCTTCACACCATCACAGTATATTAGCTCACTTAAACTACTATTATTTTTTCAAAGGGAGCAACTACTTGCACACAGAGATCTGTTCCATTGCACATGATCAAAAAGAAAGACTTGGTAATTTTGGGACTTGTACCACTTGAAACACCATCTAAGCCGTCTAATTTGAAGGCTATGATATACAGATCTTTGGTGTTAAAGATTGGCACAAAACATGATCCCTATCATTTGGTACAACACAATCAACTATTGACTAAGATGGTGAGCTTTGAATGTCCTTAATCATGTGGTAGAAATTTTGTTTCATGCCAATCTCTTATACAAACATATCTTTACACCATGGCCTTCAAATCAAACGGCTTAGATGGTGCTCCACGTGGCAAAAAGTACTAAAAATATCAAGTCTTTCCTTTTAGAGTATGTGCAGTGGTACAAATCTCGTATGCAAGTATTTGCCCCCTTTTCGAAATTGAGGTGAGCTCGTTATCTAAAGACACTTGATGAAAGATAGGCATATCCAAATATCTGTGAATCCTACGGTTCATAGAGTTGGCACACCATTTCTAGACTGAAGTTGAAGCTTACCGGATTCAGTGGAATTAGGGAGAGATATTTAATAGTGGAGAAGTGATAGAGAGCTGTTATTGTAGTGTAACTAATTTACTTTTATGCTCCTTTCTTTAACATTAAAGCACCTGTAGGTAAGGTTATTTGTTTTCCTTATTTAATAGGTTAGGGTTAATTTGAGTAATGCGTGCGAGAGAATATAGGGGATGCAATTTTTTCAAATTTTGTTTTACATATATATCTCTACTATATATCTTATACGTCCATTCACATTGGTAAACAACGATCGATTCTTTCATAAAGTTTCTCATCTTGTTTTTTCTCTCTAAAAATTTATCTTTCCTCCCTCTTGCTTTTTTCTCTCTCTCTTCTCTAACGCTCGAACCTGGACTGAGAGGCGCAAGGGAGAGGGTTTGGAGAGAGAGGGGCTGGAAAGAGAGAAAGGGATTGAAGAGGAGGAGAGAGGCGTTGGAGATTTGGAGGCCCCTGGAAATCGGGGGCCCTTTATATACAATTTTTTTTTTTTTTTTTTTTTACAAACCTAATTTTTAAAAATAGATTTTTTTTGGGGGGACCCCTCAAAATCGGGGGCCCAAGGCAGCTACCTGGCTGGCCTTAGTCCAGGTGTAATATCCCTGATATTTTCGGCATATTTTCGTTTACCTCGGTAAGCATGCCCGGAAAATACTGTAGAATATTTTTGGACTTTTGGTAAGTTAAGGCTTTGGTAAGACTAATGGCCAAAGGATTTGGTCTCGAGAGGTGTGCAAGTCATGAAGTCGATGACTTATACTATTGGGTTGGTGTTAGTGGTTAACACCATATATGCTCTTAAACTAAGTGGATAAGTTGCAAATACAAAAATCTAGATTTTTGTATGCTTTGTTTACATATTATAAAGAGAGAGAGAGAGTTTAGAGAAAATACACTTCTCTCTTTCGGTTGGAATACAAATAGGAAATTTTTGGGCTGCTTGTGATCTTTAGATCTTGGAAGTTTTAGAATTCCTCTCTCCATCTCAACCATTGATCAGAGGAGTGCCTCAATTCGATCTTGAATTAATTAAAAGAGAAGAGTGATGTGAGAGGTGAAAATCTGTGATTTTATTGAGTGAAGTGGTCAGAATCCACCCTTCTTAATGGGTGATTTGAAGATCTAAAATCATTGAGCTTGGAGATCTTTCCCAGACGTGAATCGGTTCAAAGAAAGCAACGCATTAAGCTAAAAGAGGTATGCCTTAAAACCTCCTTATGCAAAATTGTTTGATTTTGTTAAGAATATAAGTTTTGAATTCAATAGAAATGATGGAATGGCTGTGTAGGAAATATGCAAAAGAATCCGAGCATGTTAAAAGTTACAGCCAAAGTACCTGAGAAAATCGACCATCGATTTTCAAAATCGACTGTCGAAATTGGAAATCGACTGTAGATTTGGAAATCGACAGTCGAAAATGGGATTTTAGCTTTAAAACAGAATTCTGAAATTCGATGGTCGAATTTCAAATCGACCATCGAATTTCAAATTCGACCATCGAATTTGAAATCGATGGTCGAATTTCATCTTCGCTTTTAATTTTGATTGGAATTTTTGTTTTATGAGCCTTTGGATTAATTTTTGGGTTGTATATTAACACTTAGGGTGTTAATATATGTAGGTTTTGGTCAATTGGGAGTCCTTGGAGAGGATTGCTTATGCATGCCTTTGAATTGTCTTGGTTAAGGTAGGGGAATCCAAACTATTATTTGTATAAATTATAAGCATAAACAGTCATAAATCAGGTTATTTTCTTGAAGCATGAAATATAGAAAATTCATTACACACACAGTGAAATTAAAACTTTGAACATATGATACAATCCGAAAATTTGTAAACCTTGTCATAAATAAGAATCATTAGAAATCAGAACCTCAGTTAAATTTGAATCAGAACCTCAGTTAAATTTGAATCAGAACCTCGGTTAACTTTTGAATCAGAACTTCGAATCAGAACTTTGAAAATCAGTATATGATATGAATAATAAGCTTGGATATGTGTTAGCATTTGCATTTGATTTTGGGTTCATACGTACGATGCCCTAGATTCCACCAACCGTGTTGACGGTAAAACTTTGGCGCAAGTTTCCCTCATAGCGTATGGGCTTGTTGCATTTTCGAAATGGGTTCATGAACGACGATGGTCAGTAGGGTCTTCCCATCGGTCACGTAGTCTGCTCTCATGCTATAGGAAATTTGGGAGATAAAATTAAGTTATAAATTTAAGACAAGAAGCATGCTAAATCAGAACATTTTGAACACTTTAGATTTTTATGATGGATTAGAATCGGAGATTTAATTTGAAAAGCATCATTGAAAAATCATATTTGATCCGATTCCGTCTTTTGAAAACTTTTACTTATAAGGCAAATAGATCTCTCTTCCCTTATTGAGCTTGGTACATGTTAGCTCACCTCGACTATACGCCACAGTCTTGAGACCGATTTGGGATCCGAGGATTTGGAGGATTGATTATATTCTCGAGGAGGAATTAGACTTGCTCACGAGGAGTTCTTCCCTTGACCTTTAGATCCAGTATTTTGGTATTTGGTCTGAATATTGTTTTGAATATTGGGCCCTAGGCCTTATTTTGTTCTTTTTGATATCACTCGAGGAACCATTATTGTGAACCTCTATTTTAGGTGATCGGATTGGCCATCACCGGGGGTTCTTTTTGGTTCCTCACAGTGATATATCTAAATTTTGTTATATGAAGCTTTTGTTTTTGGATTAGCAATGTTGCCTCTGTCTTTAGACCTTTGTTTATGTTGCCGGCTTCTGTTTGTTACGGCTTATTGAGAAATCAATAAGTTGATGAACCGGCCTTTCCTATACCTTAGGGATTGGAAAAGTCGGGTCGTCACACCAGGGGCGGCCTTGGTTGGTGGTATTGTTTGGCTCTAAATTAGAGGTTGAGTTGTTGTTTGACTCTAACTTGGAGGACTTGGGAGGGCCGAGTTTAGGTGTCTCTCTTAGATTAGGAGTAGGATTTGTGTCTTCTATATAAAGGGAAAGCTCTTGCACTACAAAAAAATAGAATATTAGCGGCAGTTATTTGGAGGAAAAAATTGCTGCTATTAACAAAAAAACTATTAAAGACTATTAGCAACAAGGGCATTAGTGGCAATTTTTTGTTAATAGCGAGAGTTTTTGACTGTCACTAATAGTTTTTTTTTTGTAGTATTGGTCGAATTATAGAGTTGAGTTATCATTGTAAAGCTTTAGAAAACCTATTTAGGATTTTGAAGAGAGCTTTGGTGAAACTTGAGTGTTCTTGTATTCTTGTATGATCATCAATATAATAAATCATCGTTGCCCGTGGACGTAGGCACATTGCCGAACCACGTAAATATTGTCTCTTGTGTGTTTGTGATTGATTTTCTTCTATTTTTTCGTTCTTCTTTGATCGTTTATCGTGAGATCGTTGGTTAGTTTGTGAGCTTCCGTGCAACAGATGGAGTGGCTAGGACCACGCCTCAAGAAGCGGAGGTTCTACGTTCGAATCCAACCCCTCGTGGCCACTAGTAGGGATAAATCCCTACTGACCGGTACGTGTGGTATGAATGTTGCACGTACCTAGGGTTTTAGTCGGGTGCTTTAAGAGGCCAGATACCCTGCTATAAAAGAAATTGGTGGAATCATTGACTAAACGAATCCAGATGTCTTAACCAAGAAGCAGTACAGAGGAATCTAGCTACCTATGGCAAGTGTGGAGAAAACTTTATTACCTTATAATCACTCTTTAGTGACTCCAAGAAATTGTAATCCCACGTGTTTGGTGGATAATTTCCCGACCGCTTGGTGACCGTCGGTTCACTTGTTTGAGCAGTAGCAAGGCAAATGGGGGTTTGAGCCATGTGGAAAAAGGCTAAATTATGAGCTATTTTAGATATGAAATGGTTGTGAGAATAACCTTTATTTGCATCCTATTTATAGCACATCTCCTGCCCTTCAGGGGCGGAGCCATGTTGTGGATGGGGTGGTCAATTGACCACCCAAATTTAGTAAAAGTTCCTTATTAACTCTTAAATATCCTAATTTATATTAGTGGATGCTTATCCATCTAAAATTATATTGACCACCCAATTTACTTTAAAACTTGAAATAAATTTTTTAATGTGTTTGTTTTCATAACACATATTATCTTTTTTTAATTTTTAGAAACTAGAATCTCTCATATCTCTAGATTTTCTCTCATTCTCTCTAATCCCTATCTATTCTCCTCACTCTCTCTCTCTTGAGATTTTTTCCACACGTCTCTCTCTTGAGATTTTCTCTCTCTCTCTCTCTCTCACATAGTCATATATTATCTTTTTAAAATTTTTAGAAACTAAAATCTCTCATATCTCTAGCTTCTCTCTCTCATTCTCTCTAATCCCTATCTATTCTCCTCACTCTCTCTCTCTCTTGAGATTTTCTCCACACGTCTCTCTCTTGAGATTTTCTCTTTCTCTCTCTCTCATTCTCTCTCTCACATAGTCACATATTATCTGTTTAAAATTTTTAGAAACTAAAATCTCTCATATCTCTAGCTTCTCTCTCTCATTCTCTCTAATCCTTATCTATTCTCCTCACTCTCTCTCTTTCTCTCTCTTGAGATTTTCTCCACACGCTCTCTCTCTCTTTTGAGATTTTCTCCACACATTATCTCTCTCTCTCTCTGTTGGGACTTTCTCCACACGTTCTCTCTCTCTCTCTTGAGATTTTCTCCACACGCTCTATCTCTCTCTCTATCAGGGGCGGAGCCACGTTGTGGATGGGGTGGTCAATTGACCACCCAAATTTAGTAAAGGTTCCTTATTAACTCTTAAATATCCTAATTTATATTAGTGAATGCTTATCCATCTAAAATTATATTGACCACCCAATTTATTTTAAAACTTGAAATAAATTTTTTAATGTGTTTGTTTAAATAACGCATATTATCTTTTTAAAATTTTTAGAAACTAAAATCTCTCATATCTCTAGATTCTCTCTTTCATTCTCTCTAATCCCTATCTATTCTCCTCTCTCTCTCTCTCATTCTCTCTCTCACATAGTCACATATTATCTTTTTAAAATTTTTAGAAACTAAAATCTCTCATATCTCTAGCTTCTTTCTCTCATTCTCTCTAATCCCTATCTATTTTCCTCACTCTCTCGCTCTCTCTCTTGAGATTTTCTCCACACGTCTCTCTCTTGAGATTTTCTCTCTCTCTCTCTCTTTTGGGATTTTCTCCACACGCTCTCTTTCTCTTGAGATTTTTTCTTTCTCTCTTGAGATTTTCTCCACACGTTATCTCTCTCTCTCTCTTGGGACTTTCTCCACACGTTCTCTCTCTCTCTTGGGATTTTCTCCACATGCTCTCTCTCTCTATTCTCTCTAAATCTAATCTCTATCTCCGCACTCTCTCTCTCTCTCTCTCCCTCTCTCAGTCTCTCTCTTGAGATTCTCTTTGCATTCTAATTTCTCTCACTACACCAGATTGGAGATTTTGTGTTGGCATCTTCACGGATTTAGAATTTGGCTCGTAAGAACAAGCAGGTATTTTTTTTTTATTAATTATTATTATTATTATTTTTTTTTCTGTTGTGATTTTCTTATTGAATTATTGTTATGATTAAATCTTTGTGTTTTTAGGTTCTAATTAAGTAATTATGAGATTTTAAATATAGCATGACAATATATTTATTATATAACATTTATGAGTTGTTTCTAAAGAAGACGATGCATCACATGATTTGCTAGTTTTGATTATATTTGGATTTTTTTTATCTTAGTATTGTTCTGTTAAGTTTGAGAATGATTTGTGAAAATTGGCGCTTCCATCAAATGTATTTGATTTGATGCTCGATTTGATCCTGAACAACACGTTGATTGGATTAGTGATATGAGTTAAACTTTTTATTTGTGCAAAATTATTGAGGTTGGGGTAGAGTGCAGATTAGCTGATTAGGTTAACCGAATTGAACAAAATCGAAAATTTTGATTTGGTTATATTTCGAAAACTCCAGACCGAAACCGAAAAAATCGGTTTGGCTCGATTTCCTTTTTTCATTTTATTTATTTATTTATTTTCCAATTTTTGGGTTGAATTTCTTAAACTACCCAATCAATTATTTATTTATTTATTATTTTTTTTTTTTTTTAATTTTTTTGATAGGTAAGCTGAGCTCGAACTTGTGACCCAAAACCAAAATCGAAATTGAACTGAACAGAGCTACCCTTAGATTAATGCTAAAACTCGAATAAATTAGAGCAAAGACCCTAGTCCAAAACCAAACAATATCGTTGGCATGTGGGTTTGGATTGTCACAAAAAGCCTTGAGGTTATGACATGTTCCTAATATAGGATGCTTTGTTCCAACTTAATGAGATATTTTATTCTCACATTTGTTGCAAACTCGTTTTGAACCTAAGTTATAAATGTGCTCGTTCCCTTCCAAGTATACTGTGCATTTTCAAACGGGGAGCCTAGAATGGCCGAACCCTACCATATCATACAAGGTCTAGTTGGGTCAACGCAATTACTAAATGTGGGGACAACCCCAAGGATAAATTGAGCATATAAACTTTAAAAAAAAGGAAACTGTACCATGCATATATATACACACGTGCAGGGTTTGGTGTCATTTTTTGTCGGAAAATGATAATGAGCGGACCTTAAACAGTAGACCAACAACGGACAACTTATGTGGCGCAATGCAAGTGGCTGACCTGATGTGACAGCCCGGATTTCTGCACCCAGAAATCCGTGCCATCAGGATCATACTCTGGATGATCCTCGGGATAAAGTATAAGTGTCTGCCCGTAAAGTGAAAGCCAAGCAGACACAATCCAGCAGTGGTAGATCGAGTCAGTCATCTATTAATGCATTTAACATAAAGAACAATAATTATAAAGTAATTAATTCTATATAAACCAAAAGAATACGCATTCTCAAAAAGGAACCAAGAAGAACTATTAGTGATGGACATCCATCACCCAAACAATGGTTCCCGATAGTGGTTCCGAATAGAATGCATAATTACTACAATAAGTAATTCTACTAAAAATATATACAAAAGTGGCCACCAGGCACACAATAATCCAAAAGGTCAAAATACAGGATATCGAACTCAAGTACCTAGGCTACGGATAAAACTCGTGTATGCTGGTTCTCGTCCTCCTCGCCTCACCTGGTCAGCCGTAGTACAGGTCACTCTGTGCCGGGAGCTACTTCTCGTAACCTAAAATTGATTTAGAAAGCAGGGTGAGCTACATCATAGCTCAATAGAAGAATTCCAACTAAACTAATTGAATATGCAGATCATGCTATCTCATAATAGAAATCAAATTAGGAACGTATAATCATGACGAATCAAACTAAAAGCTGAGATTTTATGCAAGAAATCAGATGTTATGCAAATATATTATCAGAGTACTTAAATTGTGTGTATTTAACTTAAGAAATTCCCGTGACTATATAGCACGGAGTAAACAGGAATGTCCGATAGGAAACCCCAACCAATCGTCGTTCACATGAACAATTTTGAAAGTGCAACAATGCCTCATCTATGGAGTGCAATTGTGTCGAGGATTGAAAGCAGGTGCACAAGTGTGCCAGGCATCGGATATACCGCCGGGTCGGTGGGGATCATCTGGTTTAAATAATCAAATCACATACATATATACCTCACAGATCAGATAACATACATCAGAAGCAGGTTTCAAAATACGAATCAGGAACAGAAATTAGAATAGCAAGAATTATGATATGCATACATGCTTGGTAAAAATAGAAATCAGGGCATAGATATGAAATAAACATGGAATCATACTCAAAAGCAGTTTAAGTTGGTTTTCTCCTACCTCAGGTCGATTTATCTTCTAAGCAAATCCAAAGCCTTTTCAATGTGTCAGGGTTTGATCCTAGACCATAAACATAGCACTTTAAGTGTTAGGGATATCAGAAAGTTAACCGGCACAATGCCTGGTGGTGTTTAACCCATAAAACCAAAACTCAATAAAACAGGGGTGATTGATCGATCACCACTCTTATTGATCGATCACCTATCATCATTGATCGATCAATACACTCATTGATCGATCAATAACCTCTCTTCTACTTACATTTAACACAGCTCAAATTGATCGATCACTACTTGGGTTGATCGATCAATGCACCCTGTTGATCGATCAATGCCCTCATTGATCGATCACTAACCTATTTTCAAATTTTCCCTTCTTCTGTTCACATTATCTGCCTATACAGATTGATCGATCAATGCCTTCATTGATCGATCAACACCCTACAATGATCGATCAATACCTATGTTGATCGATCACCAACTGTCATTGATCGATCACTCTCTTGTTGATCGATCAATGCCCCGGATTGATCAATTAATGCCCAAATTGATCGATCAATGCCCTTCGGGCATTGAACTTCCAAAATTTTGGAGCTTCTGTTCCCCTTTCTGTCTTATAAAGATTGATCGATCAATGGTCTTCATTGATCGATCACCACTTGTCATTGATCGATCAATGCCTTCATTGATCGATCAATAATGACAGAAACTCTGTCATTAATGGAGTTCATCTCCAACCCTATTTTAACCCATTTTTCATTAATGGTTCTCAACAACCATTAACACAACATCAATGCACATACTTGGGCTTCTCATTTGCCCCTATTTACACACACAGACTCACCTTTGTTTGGGCTCTCGCGGGGTTTCGGCAATCGATTCGAATGAGGGTTTTTAGATCTAGCTCTCGGAGTTCATCACCAATCCGAGTTCGACGAGCAACCCTTTAGCTTCGGTTCAGCATGCAGAGACTTCACACACATACCTTAGACCATACCTAAGCTCGTTTCATTGAACTCTACCTACCCTAGCTTAGGAAACTCATCTTCTCACTCTTGCTAACCCTGTTTTCTCTCCAAAAACCCTCTTGAAAACCCACCTAGCAACAGATCCTTTAGCTACTGGAGCAAATAGGGCAAGAGAAGGAGAAGAAGAAGTGAATCTCTCCCTAAGTCTCCCTTCCTTCTCTTATAAGTTACTAAACAGATATTTCTGTTTTGCCCCTAGTTCACGTTCTGGTATGGAGCACGAACACGGTTGCTACGGCGCAACGTGTCACATTGCTCCTCTACACAACTCAGACTTAAACGAAAATGTACATGTGAACTCATCTGATCACCGTGAAACTTTATCTTAACTAATATTAATTCTAAAGTTTTAAGTCAGCCTCGATTTCCGTGCCGGGCACGTAGATCGAAACAGTCAGGTTCGTGTCTTAAATTTTAGGGTCGTTACACCTGACCTGCATTCCAGGGACTCACTGCACTTGCATCATGCCACTTAAGCGATCTGTTGAATGGTCTACTGTTTGCGATTCACCGTATATCATTGTCCTTTTTGGCCCAATTCACTTTGGGATTGACTTGTTGAGCTCAAATTGAGTAGAAGGATCCTGGAATTGTTAGGAATGTGTTACTAACAGAAGGCATATGATCCTGTGGTCGTATTTCTTTTTCATTAATAAAATACGACCTCTCATTGATAATTTCAAAAACATTAAAAAAAAAATAAAAAAAAAATAAAAAAAAAATAAAATAAAATAAAAAATCCAACAATTCCCCAAGTTCATGCCATTTCCTTTCACTGATCCATGACCCTTTGGAAAAATCAGGAGCTCAACAAATTAGCAACACTTCATACCAACAAAGTAAGATACATAATCCAAAATTCTGAATTATGGCTCTTATGGCTAGTTGTAGAAAACTAGTAAATATTTGGTATTTAATCGATCTTACACCATATATTGACTTGTGATCTTGGAAATTCACACCATCAAAGTGATATATCATCAATTGAAGGGCTCCGGGTACAATACTGTGCAGTTAACCAAGGATATGGAGTCGAGTAATGTTACCCATTAAGCTCAACTGACAACTCCCTTTAAGTCAACCATCATGATTAGTCAACTACATCCAAGAATCAACAGCACAGAAACGTCTGCCAATGGATTATTCAAATAGAATTGCGGATATGGGATCTACAATATACATATCAAGCTAATATCTCCCTAATCATATTCTTAATCAACTTAACAATAGCCTTGTTTGCATCATAATCATGGTCATAGCCTTACCTCATCTATTTGGGGAGTCTTGTTTTCAAATACCATTATGTAATAGCATTAGCGCGGGTATAATTCGGTAATGGACATCTCATTTGTAGAGTAAGGCGTTGACTTGCTCGTAGATTTATCCATCTTACTAGCTTGAGAACTACTGACTCCAATGAGCGGATCAGATTGTGAACTACTGACTCCAAAGAGCGGATCGGACGCTAATCTACTCATAACAAAATATCCAGGAGACAAAGGAGCTGGGAGCGAGACAGAGGAGCTATTGAGCATCAGAACCGTTGTGGACATGGTGGGTCTGGCAGCAACATCTTCTTGAACACATAATAAAGCAATGTGGATGCATCTCATAACTTCACTTGGTGAACAACGGTCCCTCAATGTCGGATCAATCAACTCTAAAGCTGTTCCTTCTCTCCATTTCCTCCATGCCTGTGACATTTGAATGAAATATGAATTTGAATTTGATCTCCCATTCGAAAATTCAAAAGAAATGAAGAAAACGCAAACAAAAGTTCCATGATTTTAGATTTTGAGAACCCATCCAAGGCTCTGGGATATATTTATACTTACATAGCTAGGAAGATCTCTGCCTTGATCTGATTGGTAGAAACTGCTGTTCTTCTGACCGGCGAGAATCTCTAGGAGTAAAACACCGAAGCTAAACACATCTGATTTAACTGAAAATTGTCCATGCATCGCATATTCCGGAGACATGTATCCACTGCATCGGATTAACAGTAAAAATTTCCATTAATTTGAATGATAATAACATCATTTCGTGTTATATTAACATTACATAATTTGATTGGTCAGTTTCTTTAGCCATATGTCATAGTTTCTAGTATAAAGGGGATGATTAAGTGATTAATCTCCTGCTAATGTTATAGAATCTAAAACAGATTTGGTGATTTGAAGAACTTTTTATGGAGTAAGTGGGTTTTCGTCTACTGAGAAAAATTCGGGTTTCATTGTAAATGTTGCTGCCCAGAATGCAAATGGGTTAAATTCAGGAAAAAAGAATAATCGGTGTTTCTCTAACACTATTTATGTTTTCTATTGGAAATAGTCATCAAGAACACTGCTGGCTCCAATTTACGAAAGGGATAATTTTATTTTCCTCTGATTTTTCAGTTGGTGGCCTTCCAAACACCACCTAAAATTAGTAAGAACCTCAAAGTTTCAAAAACTTACTATGTCCCTGCAATTCTATTTGTATTTCCTTGAGTTTGGTCCACTCCGAAAAGCCTTGCCATTCCGAAGTCCGAAATTTTGGGGTTCATCTCCCCATCTAACAATATGTTGCTTGCTTTGAGATCACGGTGGATAATGCGAAGACGAGAATCCTCATGAAGGTAAAGAAGTCCTCGAGCAATCCCTGTGATTATTTTGTAACGCCTTTCCCAATCCAATGCAGCTCGTTTGACCGGATCTGTACATACATTCATCTAAGTAGTCAACTTACGATTCAAATGATTTAGCGCGCATCTAAGTAAAAATATAAATGACTTGAGGATCTCTGTAAGTAATTCCCCTTCTAGAGAGTTTTTCTAAATAACATAAGCGATGAAGAAATGCTCAAAAAGGATACTCTTGAAATGTTACGGGCTACATTATGTGCCTGTTCAATAAAGGTATGATTAGAAAGATTACTGTTTGTGGCTATAGACTTTTTATTTTTTATTATCGTCGGAAAGAATATGATTTCATTAAAAATTACACCCGATTCATGTTAAGCAAGATGCTAAGCGGCAAAAGAAAAGTAAATGCCCAAATCCACCAATCAAAGAGCTTTACCATTGCCATCACCTAAGTGATTAGAAGACCACCAATTGAAAAAAACAAGACAAAGGCAGAAAGCCACTGGGACGGAGAACCCAGAAAACAAACACACTCGGTGAAAAGAATTCTCAGGCTATCCTAAATTGATGTAAAATACTTTTTAAGTTTCCTAACAGATTCAAGAAGTCACTCTTTCCACCTCATTTTTTGTTGTTCTTGGCATAGTCACGAAGTAGGGATACGGCAATAATTCGGCAAGGGGTCAATTCGGGAAAATTAAAAAAAAAATAGTAAACTTCAGTAAAATTCAGGAAAATAAAAAATAACAAAACATATATTAATACATTATGTATTTCAAGTTAGAATTAATTTTTTTTAAGTTTTAGGCATTGAAAATGTGATTCAAAAACTTTTGAGTTTGTTTAAGGATTTTAAATATTCCACCAGCAGTTTCTTCTTTGTGAATTTTAGGTTGCCGAAAAAACAGAGAAAATGAAGCAGTAAACAGAGCACCAAACTCTGTTTCACAACAATGATAAAATCAAATGCAACCTCACTATTACATTTTATGGATGAAAAATGAAATCTAATACAACCATATGAGCATGATGAAGATAAAGGACCCAAACCGAATAGAAAGTTGTCGAGGCTTTTGTTGGGAACGTATTCATAGACAAGAATTTTTTCTTCTCCTTCCAAGCAGCATCCCAAGAGCCTAGCAAGATTCCTGTGTTGAAGCTTAGCAACCAATACCACCTCATTCTTAAACTCTTCTGCACCTTGTCCAGAGTTACTGGAGAGCCTCTTCACTGCTATTTCTTGCCCAATAGAGAGCCTACCCTGTGAATTGCAAAAGCGCAATTGAAAATACATCTCTATTTATTCTAAATTAAGCAAAAAGTTCTACAATAATTCGTATTTAACATAAAAAATAATAATTTTCCTATGGTAATTCAGTGTTCACCTTGTAAACAGGTCCAAATCCGCCCTCACCAAGCTTATTATCCTCGGAGAAGTTGTTAGTTGCGGCTGCGATTGTTTCGAAATCGAATTGCAACGATTCCGTACAACTAATCTCTTCGTAAACTACACAAAATTACCAGATATTAGAAAGTTAGAAACCGAATGAATTGTTTGTGAAACAAATTAGACTGAGGTTTGATAATATAGCTCTATGGACTTGTTAATGGATCTCCCAATTCCTTGCTATTCAATTGGCCAAATTGGCAAAAATAGATAATGTAGTTTGTCTCCAAATATTCATGGAGACATCTACATCCATTAAATTTCCAAGAGCTAAAATATTTTCGGTTGACTTTTTGACAAACGGGTCTTTACCGATCGGTGTTTTGGTCTTTTTCTTTTTCCTCCTCAACAAGCAAATTGTTATAAACACAATAAGTGTAATTGCAATTACTGTTGAAACAACAACGGCAGCTATGATTGGAGCATTGCTTCCGCCGTTTCCTGCATAAACAAAAAAATAATTTAGCATTTTACAATTTTCGAGGAGTCCTGCGAATTATATGAAAGGGGACAAAACAATAAACTAGTAAAATTGCTAAATATTAGAGGCACCAATAATCATAGTACCCACGTTTCGGATTCAGCAACTGTTGGAATTGTCCCACATCGTTTGTGGGCAGGCCCTTCTTGGGCTCTTTATATTTTGGGCAATCCTCACCTTATAAGCTGGTTTTGTGAGGTTGAGTTAGGCTTGTTGGATTTCTTCACTCATTTCTTGTCCACGTGATTTGGCTCAATCTCGCCAACACAATTGTTCCAGTTCGGTTTAATTCCGAAAATTAGGAAAAGATTTGAGGAATTTTTTACATTATATCAAAACCATTCTTTCTCCCCACGTCACTCATTCATTCTTTCCCCCCACGTTACTCATTTCTTGTCCACGTGATTTGGCTCAATCTCGCCAACATGCGCGGTGGCGTGTTGGAATTGTTCCACGGTTTAATTCCGATAAATTAGGAAAAGATTTGAAGAAATTTTGGAAAAATTCAGAGCCTAAACTATTTACAATCATTAAAAAACAATACAAAGAATGATTAAAGCATATATCACAAGGATAAAAGTTTAGGAAATTTTGAGAAAAAAATGGAGAATCAACAATCAAGCAAAAGTTTGACAGACCACGTATTGGAAGAAATTTTTCCATAATTATGAGTAATTGGGAGAATTTTGTGAGGTAGCCCATAATGACTGGAATCTATAAAAAGTTGGGATTTCCTTCTACCGATACATACATAGTAACCACGTTGGGATTTCCTTCTACAGATAAATACATAGTAACCAAGTTCGGATTCGGCAATTATTCGGTGGGGTTTCAGTTCGGTTAAACCGGATAAATTCCGGAAAGAATCAGGGGGAAAAGTTGAACCAAATTCAGGGATTATAATAATAATAATAATAAAATATTTACATAAACAAAGATATATATGGACCTAGTCAAAATAAAAAATAATGCCGTCAATAAAATAAGTGTTTTTACATAATCGGTATCTATTAACAATTTACTATCATAAAAAAATAATATGAAGTATGACAATTTACAATCATAAAAATTCATCAAAGACAAATTTGGAATGTTGAGAAAAAAATAGAGAAAAATTATGAGAATCGACGAATCATTAAAATAGGGGGCGAAAAGTTTGGTATATCACATATTCGGAGAATTTTTTCAAACTTTTGATTAATTCGGAAAATTTTGTGATGGAGGAGAATCTCCATTTACCTTCACCAGTTGGGGTAATTGACGGAGGAGATGGAGAATTAAGAGCCGGCGACGGAGGTGATGGTGGTGGTGGTGGTGGTGCTATAGCTGTAGCATTGTAAAAACTATAGGTCTCATACCGAAAATTACAGCTTGGTCCGAGATATCTTCCCCCTTGCGCTCCGCTAAGCCGCGAACCCGGAATTCGAGAGATGAAATTTTGCAAGCATGTTCTGCAGTCATCTCTAGATATGTCTCTAGTGCACTGTGTAAGAGCATAGAGTGTAGCAAAACTCGTCAAATTCGCTTCTCCGACAGCGAACAAATCAGGAGAACGAAGCGCGGCGTCGGTAGCTATGTTACGAAGCATACTACCTAACAGTTGATCAAACTGGTTTCGATTTGTTACGTTTTGGGGGTTCCACATATAGAACGCTGGACTCATCTCCATTATTGAGAAGAAACTGGTGTTCGAGAATCTTAGGAAGCAGTTGTCGTACCATATATAAGCTACATTTCGGAGTGAACACAGTTGGATGATTTCTTCTGTAGCAGTTTCGACACAGGTGTTACAGGCGTCCCGGGAGACGTCGCCACGGCAGAGTGCGCTGCCGTAGACTCGGTTGGGAGCGGTTCCAATCGTGCTGTTGCCGAAGCCGGTGCGAGAAGTGTTTGATGGTAGAGATTGGAGGAGGAGGTTGAGGTTGGTTTGATATGTGCTGTTAGCTGTGTAATTTCCCTGATCGCCACAGATTTGGTAGAGTGGCTGCTGAGCATAAGTTTGAGTGTTGATAATGGAAAGTAGGGAAACAAGGAAGAGGATGAAAGGGAACATTTCTTGGCCTTGCTGCTGCAGCAGTGCTGCCTAAAGATGGTTGTAGGTTCTTAAGACATGGAAGAGATGAATATTTGACTGAAACAAAATTGTGAGCATTCATTTGGAGACATTGATTTGGTTGAATTGTCAGAAGGGTAGGGATCATATGGTTATGATTGTTTGATTGATTCTGAGTTTTGGAAGGGGTATCAATGGGCAAGGCTGGGCCAGGTTCGGGACGGCCCTTAAACGGGCCGACTATAATCCATCGAGCGTCTCATAGCAGACCTTACCTAGCTCAATTACTAATTGGGCAGGGCAAGTCCAGCCCATTTATGAATGGGGCCAACTTACCTTTGGCCATAGCCATGGCCGACCTGATCAGATCGGACCGTAGGTTGACCCGACAATTTCTATATAAAAAATTTCATTTGATTGATTCAGGCTGGGTTTAAATGAGTCGATTTTCAATCGGGCTTTCGGAGTTAGCCCATACCCAACACGGCTTACTAATAGGGTCAGGCCGTGCTCAAGCCCATACCATTAAGACCCCTGATTTTAAGTGTTTTCTGATGTAGATATTAGTCTCCTAAAGTGGGTTCCACCATCCTTGATTTGGCACCTTCAAATTCGTCCCTCTAAACTTCCACGCGCTTATCGTCAAACGAGTCCTTAGAAAGCTTGGGTGGTTGCGGAGGTTGTGGCAATTACTGTCTCAAGAGAAGCGTCAAAAGTAAATTGATGAGAGTGAGGTGGAAGTCAGGGTTACCTATTGATTACGTATCTCCTACCCTCATTTAAACACCTAAGAGAGTGTTTAAATGATCATATACCATCAGTGTTATATGATGTGGGTAATCCACACTGTCAAGCTGATAAATCATAAGTAGAAGGGTAATTACCCAAAAATCATATTTTTTGGGAGGTTTAAATCATCTAATATGTAGACGCTAATTTTAACAATTATTTTTATTTTTAATGGCTTTAAAGTTGGTCAATTGGATGGTTAACACCCACTTATGATTGTGATTTTTTCATTAAATATGCTCTAATTATAGATTGCTACTTGAACAACTTAAAATTGAGTACACATGTGTGCCACATGGCATTTTAATAAATCACACATCAGTGGTGTAAAATCATCCGATTGACCAACTTTAATATCAGCCATTTAGTGGTGTAACCATAGTGCCAAATTTCGCCGAAATTCGGTGAAATTTCGCAAAATGGGGGTCAAACGAAAATTTCGGGAAAATTTCGGTTTTCGGTATTTTTCGATACTTTTCGATATTTTTCGGTATATTTCGATAAATTTTTTTAAAATATTTAAAAAATATTAAATATATATTTTTAATCCCCAAAACTTTTCCAAATTTTTTTCAAAAAGTATCGAAATTAATTCGAAATATACCGAAAGGATCCCCCACCGAAAAATTCTCGAAAACGAAATTTGTCACTATGAGTTTAACATGAAAGACTCTAATTTAGTGGAGTAAAATCATTTAAGCATCACCGTGTTTAAATGAGGGTCGGGAGCCATTACGTAATGGTGAAGGTATCAGATTTTCTCACGTCTCTTTGGATGCCTCTGTTTCCACACATCTAATTGCTTAAAAGCACCCACTTAATGTAAACTTGCTAGCGTCCACCGCTGCACGGTAGCTCTCGTTGGCAGGATAACCTATCTGAAGGAGGGAGTGACTACTTGCACACGAGATTAATGTCATTACACATAATTTAAGAAAAGAAAGACGTGTTTTTAGGGCAAGAGCTAAACCTTGTGCACAATATTTGTATCATGACACATGATTTTAAAGAAACACTTCATTATTTTTGGAATTTGTGTTATATAATCATCATCTAAGCTGTCTTATTTGAAGATCATGATGCAAAGAACTTTGAGACCAAAAATTGACATGAAAAGTGATCTCCATCAATTGATTCAATATGGTCAAAGGTCATCATTTGATTCACTGATTAACTCTGACAAATAAGATGATAGTACTCATGTTTCGTGCCAATTTTTGATCTCAAATATCTTCAAACCACGATCTTCAAATCAGAGACTTAGATAGTATTCCATGTGTGGCACAGATCTCCAAAAATAATGAAGTGTGTTTTTTAACCAAGTGCCACGGTACAAATCTCGTGTGCAAGTTTTAAACTTTGGCATGAAATGATAAAAATCGTGTTTTGTGTCGACCTTTGACAGCATTCAAACCGAGCGGCTTTGATAGTGTTCCATGTGATATAAGACCCAAAAGTACTAAGTATGTCTTTTCAAATGTGGGTATAAGACCAAAAAAGTAACGAGTCTTTCTTTAAAACGTATACACACTAAAAAAGTGTATCAAAAAAATCAAAACTTCATATCACTACATCTAGTGATTGGCTAGAGGATCTTACTATTAATAAAGGTTACAAGGACACCGATATATGGCAGACAGCAAAAAGCAAACAATTCAACGGACCACCCGATGCAAGCAAAGTGGGTCCCCCCAATGCAGGTTGGGCCAGCCACTAGCATCGAGCCATGTATAAGAAGTCCGTTGTCGGTCTGCTGTTTAAGGTCCGCTCAGTATAATTTTTTAGCTTACAAAGTCATTTTACAAAAAAAAAACAATTCAACGGACCACCCGATGCAAGCAAAGCGGGTCCCTGCAATGCAGGTTGGGCCTGCCACTTGCGTTGAGTCATATAAGAAGTCTGTTGTTGGTCTGCTATTTAAGGTCCGCTTAGTACACACTATGTCAAAATGATAAGAAAACTACTTTTGCAATATAAAATAGAACCACTGTCCTAACAATGGTGTAATAATCCACTCCAAAAATCCATTGTTTATTAACTTAAAACAGTGATTTATTTCGTTAACCCTAATCCCACACCCAAAAATTGACCGCTTAAAAAAATCACTACAATGCGTATATAAAAGCTTCCTCGAGCGTTTTTTTTCATTTTCCTCTCGATCTCTTTTTCTCCCGTCTTCCCTCCCTCGCCAAAAACCCTAACTATCGCGGACCACCCATTCCAAATCGACAAACCGATTCTCAATCTTAGATCGCCGACCACCTCTCCAGATCTTCTTTTTCTCCTTCAAAGCTCTGCAAGACGACTTCATAGAACCCTAGCTCGCCGGAAATCAATGTTGCTTGATCTTCTGTTTCTCCTTCTTCAAATCCCTGTAAGACGAAGGAGATTTCAACGTTTTCGGAGTCAAATTGCGTATTAAAAAGGTAGACCTTTGAATTTTTTTATTTGATCTGCAATCTCGATTTCTATCTACCAAATAGTAAAACTAGGGTTTGTTGTTTGTGGAATGCTTTGTGTAGGGGAATGCTCTGATTGTTTGTGGAATGCTTTCTCCTCTTAATTTTTGATTCTCGATATGCTTTTTTGAATAATTTTGATCCTAGTTGAAGAATGAAAAAAGGCTGTGTTCCGATCTCCCTTATCCAACCACTTGTTTCTAGCTTTCTGGTGCCACATTGACTTCTCTCAAGAGATTATGATATTTTGCTTTTTCTTCTGTGCATCTTAAATTAGTGCTCTGAGTCCCAACCATTTTGAATAATGTAATGTTCCAGTTCTTCCACCCTCTTGTTGTTGCTTTTTTTTAAAAATAAAAAATAAAAAAATGCTAAAATCTTTATTTTTAATGATCCATACTTTGATTTTGAAGATGAGTAACCATTAAATCATTTTTTTATTTTTATATTATGTTTGCAGTCATTCCTAAACTTTTTTGGCAGGTGCAACTCTGTAGGAATAAGTTGCAGAAAATTTTCATCGTCATATCGATTTAGCTTGATACATGCATTGGAGTTGTTTAGGAGAAGCATATAATAATTTCTCATTAGTTTAGTAAATAATGATTTTTACCATCTACGGCTCCTATGTAATTCACCAAAATTTCATTGTCTTCATGCACAAATATGTTATTCAAGTTTTCTATTTCATTGTCTAAGCTTATCCTTTGTCCGTCTGTTTGATGATGTTGGTGTTGAAGTTTGGAGTCCATCCTTCAAATGTGTAATTCACCAAAAAGTTCCACTACGTCAAAATGATAAGAAAACTACTTTTGCAATATTTAAAAGAATCACTGTCCAAGCAATGACATAATAATTCACTGCCTAAATCGGTTGTTTATTATGTTAAGACGATGGTTAATTCCCCGATAGTTTAACCACTGTCCAAGCAATGGCATAATAATTCACTGCCTAAATCGGTTGTTTATTATGTTAAGACAGTAGTTAATTCTTTTTAACTCTCGTATCACTTGTTATCCATCTACTCGTCATGATAAAAACTATCGGGGACCTAACTTATCTATTTATTTTACAAGTTGCAACTCCTCTCTTTATCTTTATCTTGCTAACAAAACCGCCATCACCCCTCTCTCGCACCATCTCCCTCTTCCAAATCCTAGCTAGAGATTTCAATTGCAGAATCTCAAAAGAGATTTCTGTTGAAGGTTGGAGACGACGCCATTGAAACAGAGATCGGCGTTGAAGGTTGGAAACGGCGCCATTGAAGCAGAGGTCGGCGTTGAAGATCGATATCGAGTTTTGGAGACGTCGTTTCACCATTTGGCCGATGAAAATCGAGTTTTGGAGCCCTCACCCTCTGATCGCCTCTCGTCGTTCCCCAATTCCAATCACCAAACCCTAACCTCTTCTCGCGGCTCCCCCCTCGTGACATCTGTGATCACCTCTTGCTGTTCCGCTCTCGCCATTCCCTAATTACAATCAACAAACCCTAATCTCTCCACCATTCGTGTATATTCAGATCTTCAATCGAAATTTACAGAGGCGATGATTTGCAGGCTTTGGTAAGCGATTGTTCAAATAGATCTGGATAACCTCAGAGCATCACCATTCGTATACATTATTTTACTGCTATCTCTTGTTCTTATTTCTATAAATATCTTATTATTATTGTTTTTAAATGCAAAAACCTCACTGATCTGAATTTTTCTTTTTAATTTTTCGCATATTACTCTCAGTTTATATGACTATTCTATAGTTCAATATTTATGAAAACTATGTACTGATTAAAAAAAAAATCCTCATTTAGAACACCCGGAGTGAAAATTTATCTTTTATCTTCTCAAACACTTTGGTATCTGAGCCTCTGGTTAATATACTAAATAGAAATGCAATTTCTTTTGTTGGTATTGTGTTGCGTTTTAATCCAAATTTTTGGATGCGTAAAGCAGAAACATAGTCAAAAATCAAAATTACCATTTGGTAATGCCAGGTTTCTCGCCCAACGAATTCCTTAAAATGCTAAAAAATACTTAATTTGGTGAGAATCCGCAAGAAATTAAAACTCTCCGGATTCTCGCTTTTGTAGGAATCAATTTTCTCAAGTTGCATTTTCTGTTCTTTATATTCCATCAAATGTTTGATTTTCAACCCCCAACCAATATAGCGTGTGCATGCGGGTGCAAATACTGAAGAAATAACAAGCTTTGCATGATAACATAACACCATAATAACCCCCAACCAATATAGCCTTTCATGGGGTACTCCATAAGGGCAATGATCAGGTCCAACCAGGTTGAGCCGGATTTTGAGTTTAATGACATCTGCAGCCCTTGAAAAATAAGAGAATCTTGACTTCACGTCATCCTATCAAAAGCAAAAATCGTGAATGTAGATATTCTCCCAAAATGGATGTGTGGGACATATCCCACTAGTCCACTGGTTATAGTAGGGTGGGTCTACCAAGGATTGATGGTAGGCAGCAGCCGAATTATATTAGTTTCGGTTGGCACCGAACGATATCACTAAGTCATCATTTTAGTTGGGCCAAAATATTGGAAGTTCAAATTATCGGTTGATAATTTTAAGACCATCGAGTCTTTAAAAAAAAAAAAATTTAATAAAATTGGCACTGAAATTTCAGTCATAGCCGAAACTGATATCTTGTTTCTTGGAGTCAACCAAACTTGCTAGTTTCAAAGGGAGACATCTAGCTTCTCAGTGTTCTTTTGGCCCACCATGTGATCTTGGTGTGTCTATATCACTGTTTTTGGTTTGTCTATAGTCGAGTGTGAGTATTCATGCTTCATATGGGATTGTACTAATTTGTAAGTAGCACGAATACTAATGCTAAAGGGTGTGAGAACAACCTTCTTCACGACCCTAATTTCTACAACCCTCTCTTCTATCTCCTTCTATCAACACCTTCAAAATCCTAACCCTTAATCTCTGCAACTCTAATTTGGTATCAGAGCCAAGCTTTTCTCATGCCTGAAAAATCACTATGTTCTTTTTAAAAAGAAGCATAGTATGTTCTTTTAAAAAGAACCAATAAATCAGTGCTTGATTGGAACCAAATTCCCTATTGAAGCTGACATATTTGGAGTAGGCCTTGCTGCATTTTAAAACATTGATTTAATGTTCTGTCTTAAACTTGCTTCACTTTCAGATTGTAAATTTATAGTAGAATGTATATCTATTTTAGTAATTTACATCAGTTTGTTTGCCATACTTCCAACTTTGTTGCATTTTGGAGTTTTTAAATATCTGCATGTATACACTAATCAAGAAAATCATAGAAACTGTCAGTTATTTTTTATCAGAGGAGCCGTTGGGGCTCAGATCCATACTCATATCGGTTCTCCTCATCACAATTTTCAACATTGATGGTATATTTTAATCGCTCCATTTCCAAATTGAAAGTTTCTAGTGGAATGCATTTTTAGTTCTGTAATCTGCAGTAGAATACTTGCTACCCTGTTCAACTTTGTTCAATATTTATTGGTGTACTCTCTGGTCAATGATGTACTTGACATTCCAATACTGTCAGTGCTAGTGGCCTCACTAATGGAATTACAGTTCCTTCTAGGCATATCACCCTGTTATTGTTTATCTTTGCATAGCAATGCTGGTTATGTGTAGTCGACCCTAGTTGTTTTTATTTATTTTTTGATAAAATAATCATGGGCGTTTCCCTTATGTTTGAACCTAATATGAAGTCATTGGCTATTTTACTTTTATCTGATGCAAGAGAACGAGTCAGAAAACAGAATTCTAGAAGAAAGGGATACAAAAGGTGTACTTTTTTACCAATTTTCGTTATTTTTTGCACTATTCTGTCTTCGGAATTCTTTTTTTTGAAGGCCTCCCAGTGTTTTAGAAATTTGTGTTGCAATTCCTCCCAGCATTCCATGTCTAGATGCTTTTAATAATAATAATAATACTAACTAGAATAAAAATAACAATATTACTAATAAGTGCCTTTTCGGCAAACCAACTTAAAATTCTATAGTGGTCAATCTACATTACCAAGAAATTACTCACTAAGTAGGTATTATTCTGCATTTAAACTCTGGACTTTGAAAGGTTAAATATAAGTAGTAAGGCAGAATAATCATATTTGCAAATTACAATGTGTTGGGCAAGTTCTGCAATGCATCAATTCTCATATACCTTTTAGTTGCTTGAAAAGTTTTAAACTCTAAAGTCATATATAGTTAAAGCCTTTTGCATCAGAAGTAGGGCTTCTGAAACCTTTGTTTATTTATTTCGAAATGCCTTATCTTGCATTGCTAGGTCTGGTATGCCTGGGGTTGCTTTTGCTTCAACTTTTTATTATTATTTATATTTATTAAACAAACATAACAAGGGGCAGGAAGTCAGTGAACAAAATTCCGAGAATAAGATGATAGGCTGTGAGTTTGTTACGAAGAACTAGATTAAAAAATACATATGGGGGAGTGGAAAATCTGCATGTGAAATGGAGGTTGGGCATTCTGTTTTATTGCTAGGCAAACTCGAAGATGTTCAATTCCTTTTTTTTCATAATTTTCTGGCAAAACTTGAAGTTAATGTTTCTTACATATGTATTTCATGGTTGTCAAATGGATGGCATGTAGGATATTTGTTGCAATAGTTTATGAAAGTAGCCTCCAAGTAGTTTACTGTTTCTTCAATGCTTTTTTGTCATGTTATAAAGACATTTTTGTGTGGATATTTTGGTTTTTTCTCAACTTCTTATATATATATATATATATATATATATATATATATATATATATATATATTCTTGAAATGCAAGGCAAGCTTTGTTGGAATTCCGGGCCAAAGTAGTATCTTATCCTTAGGGGGCCTTTGGCAATTGGAATCCTAAAGACCATGATCCGTGTACGTGGTTTGGAGTTCATTGCGTCGGCAATAGAGTACAGATTTTGTAAGTGCTGTTGTTTCAAGGCAAAATTTGTGTTTTTAATGTCTTCTTTTTCAAGAAATTTTCTTTCATTAAAGACCATCTGGGGTCTTTAATATAGACTGTTGTTCATATCTAATGTGGGGTCCAGATTGAACTGCTTTGATTGGATGGTATGAAATGCTGATGATTGTATTGTTTGGGCTATTGAACTTCACATTATATATAACCACTTAAAAGGAAGTAGATAGGTCAAAATTGATATGTTGATGAGTCTTTTTTGGTCAGATTTGTAAGCTAAGCTCTCCATAGTTCCTTCATGTATTTTTTTTCGATAAATACGCTTGAGGTTGTTGGGGCCTTGCCCATTTATTAATCAAATAAATTAATTATGGACAAGGAGGTGAACAAAAAAAAAAAAAAAATAGGGCCAAGCTATCTAACAAATGATGTATATGCTGAAATATCACTGGGTACAATTTTAGAGCTTCGGCATCGCCATCACACTTCCATCATAGTCTGATGAACTCTAGAATACACCATATGCATGTCCTCATTAATTATATCGAGAAAGATCTGATGGCAAAGAAGCCCAATTTTCCCACCTAAAAACAGAATCCTCACACGTACCTTTTGAACTGAGGAAGTCCGCAAGCCTGTTACATTCTCTCCAAGAGAGAGAATGAGATTTTAGAGAACTATCTTTTATGTGTGCTAATAACATCAAAGATTCTCTTATTTCTCTCAATCCAGACATGGTAAATGGTGGCACAATAACCTAGTTTTATGATGATCAATCCCACTTGATTTTTAGCTTTTGCAATCTCAACTTTTAAATTCAGCTCTTGGACAACATTACCAATCTGCTCTTGCCGAATTCCTAAACCTTGCTCTAACTGATCTCCAAATTCAATTTGAAAAACTTTAGTAAAATAATATATAGTAATTATTTTTTGCAGCCTCGCAACACAAAACACATTGTGATCGAAGAAAGAAACCACCCTCTTATTGAGATTTCAACAGTCATTAGTTTGCTATCTATGTATGATAATAGCTCCCTTTTATTTTACAGAGACAAATAAATGAGGAATCTATTCATTTCCTTAGAACAACCCATCCTCTCCTTAATTCTAAAACCTTGTTTAGTCATTTATGCATATTTTCCATAAACCTTGTTTGATTTCAGACTACCTGCTCTGTTTTTTAACAGGTACAGGACATACTGGCCCTGCTGCTTATTACTGCAAGATGATATAGGAAGCCTGAATTTACATTGTTCTACAATTTCCATGGCATGAACAAATAAATGCTTGTCCATCTACAGCTTAATCAGTTACCAACCTTTACATTGTTCTACAATTTATGTGTCTTTGAGGAGCTGTTGTAATTCTGCAAATTTTTTGGCTAAATAAGCAAGCCTGAATTAAAAAAACATCAAAATGAAGTATTTAATGAAGTGTAAATCAAAATTTGCAATGGAGTAAGGAAGATATTTTTTTTTGCAAGTGCACATTAGTCTTCTAACGTTGGTATGTGTTTTTACAGGTCATGAATGGGTCGATACCTATCTATGTATGATAATCGAATCCTCCGCTACTTCAAAGGGCACAAAGAAAGGTGTTGATTCAATAATTATTTGTCAACTTTGTCGGTAGAAAGAGGATTTTTAAACACGGGATCTATTGATAATTTTCTAATATAGGATCTATTGATAATGCAATGATGGTAACGTTCATGAATTTATAGTTGAAGACAAGAGACACAAAGTTTCAGGCGATATTTACTCAACACTCGACCAGTTAACAGATCATCTAAGGTCTGTAGGGTATTTCTTCAATAGATCAAGAGCACTTTTAGAGGAAGAGGGATAAGGAAAGTTTTGGACCGTAAAGGTAACATTTTGTCACTCTTTATTCTTTGATATGATCAATAAGGTGCAAAATTTGGCAAATTAGGAATTTGAATTCATTTTTAAAAAGGGTAGCTCTATTTGCAACTAGCAAATCTCTAAGGGCACCAATGCCGAAAACCAGTGACTGCTTTGAATGAGACGATGAGATCATTTTTCGTCCTAATCTTCCAATGGATTTGACCATGGGTACACCGTTAGACGGTCAGATTTTGATTCCATGTGGCACACATCCCAAAAAGTGATCAAATGTGGTTCTCGCATATGCCATAGTCTCAAGATCCATTGTGTGCAATATTGGGATGATTCTCCATCGTCTGATTCAAAGCAGTCAGTGGATTTTGGCGCTGGTTCCCTTAGAGATTCTGTACGTGCAAATAGAGCTACCTTTAAAAATAATTGTTAACAAAACTGACTAGTTATCAATTGATTTTATCTAGAGATACTAAGCCCATTTTACTTGCAAATAGTTATGTTTCCAGTAATCAATTCCTTAAACTTATTAACTGCTAACTTTGTCCTAAAGATCACTTCTAAGCAAATATAGGCTGGTTCACTTTTTATTTTTAAAACTTTCTTATATGCTATCTTATGTACTTAATGAGCTAGGGCACGGACCAAGAGATATGCATTGAAACTTGGTTCTCAATTGACTCAGAAAAATGTGCTAACAATAGTCCACTCATTAGCATGTTGGCAAAATGTGCTTGCGCCTTGTTCGCTTCGGGGAGTTCTTTGATGTGCCCTTGTTCACGACTCATCACAGATCGCCAGTAGCCTAAATAATAGCTCAATTATTATGTCGATCCCTTATAGATCAATTTGAGCAAGGCCTCTGAATAGGTGCATGCTTTTTCTGACTGTATGTGAATCCGTTTCAGGCCCGTTAGGTTAACTTAACTTGAGTTCAGAGGACCCTTTCCCTTTCCCTCATTGCTTATATATATGATTAATGGGTCTACAAGGCCTAGCCATAAAATAGTACAAGCTACTTTGTTAAAGGCACTTGCCCCTTTTAAACTTGAGTTGTCATTAGGTACTTTATTCAAGCGCTGATGCTCTTGGTACTTGGGTCACTTTATGAGATGTATGCCATGTGGAACCATCATGTGTTCCATGTGGTTTGACCCCCAGGTTCTCAAGATTTATTTTGTAAAAGATGAAACAAAAAATGATCTCCATCGTTCGAGTCCATGAAGTCAAACACCATCCAAAATGGAACCATCATGTGTTCCGTGTGATTTGACGCCCATCATCTCAAAAATCATTTTTTTTAGGTAAGCTGAGATGAAACCTGGAACCTAGAGGTTGTAATATTGTCAACACCTTCCATTGGGCTATAGGCCCAATCCCTTGCATTAGTGTCCAACTGTGGCTTTCAGCAAAAGGAGGCAACCATGTGTTGATCCCCTTGTTTGTTTGTTTCTCTTTGAACCAAGTTCACAGTAATCGTCTGATACAAGAAGTTGTCGGTATCCTTATGACAGAAGGAGATACTTTGGGGTCGTGGTCTAGTTTTCAGTCTATAGGGTGTTGGGCTTAGTTATAGGAAGGGGCATGAAGCGTGTTGTAGGTTGGGGGCGAGAGCGTCCTAAAAAGGTTTAAATTACACCATTTTATGGCCGTGGTCTAGTTTTCAGTCTATAGGGTGTTGGGCTTAGTTGTAGGAAGGGGCATGAAGTGTGTTGTAGGTTGGGGGTGAGAGCGTCCTAAAAAGGTTTAAATTACACCATTTTATGGCGGAAAGTAGGAGCGGCAATGAGATTCCAAAGCAGAGAGGTACACTAAGTAAACGATTCCTCCTTCTACTAGGGGGTGGTCCTATGGCTCAACTGGAAGGTTCACGATATTGTAACCATGAGGTCTCTGGTTCAATAAATATAAGCTTATCGGAAAAAAAAAGAAAGAGAAGAGAGTTCTTTTATAGTATAAAAAAGGTTGGCATATATATAGCTTTATACTCCAATGGCTACCCTCTTGGATCCTCTATGACCCAAAAATTTCACAAACTCAGTGATCCTAACCATCTTAGTAATCAAATGCCTTCTAATCAGTCCAATTTGTTTTATATGGCTCATCCCAGAGGTGACCCATTTTTTATTTTTTGATGGGAAGTATGGGAATCAAAACCCATCTAAGAGGTTGATTAGCGAAGTTGCCAGAGATTTGAGGACCTGGGCCAACGTGTGGGTCCCCCGGGGGACTTCGAGACTGATTCAGTTGGGAATCTGCTCTTTTGGTGAGTTCGACTGGGGCTGCTGGCTGATGGATTTCTCTCTAAGGGCCTCGGTTTGGTACCGGTCGGCCTCAGCGGTGTTGAAAATTTAATCAGATCGATAAAAAAAAAAGGAAAAAAAAACCATCCAAGTGGTGACCCATCTTTTTCTTTCTTGATGGGAAGTATGAGAATTGAAACAAGTGACCCATCTTTTCATTTTTGATGGCGAGTATGGGAATTGAAACCCATCTCAGAGGTGGGGGCATTAATTGGATCGACGGTTTCGATCGATGCCCACATGCACGAATTCCGTGGGTAGAGACATTTATCCACTCACTTGTTTTCAAGAATTCCAACCTTTTAACAATTTGGCTGCAACAGAGAATCTCACCCATGCCCATATTATATTCTTTTCATTTTTGTCTCTAACAGAGAACTGCTTTCACGTTTGGTAACACAGCTCCTCACCCCATTTGCTTGGCGGTAACACAACCTCTTGTAAATGTCCTCTATGCAGTGTCAATTATTTATTAATGCATACCCTGGTTTACTTGGTTGTTCTGATTGCCTACTATCTATTGTTGGATATCATACACTGATAACAAAAGATAGTTTTAGTGATTTTGTGTATACAATATTATTAATTTACTCATACAAGTAATGTTGCATATTGGAGTGTAACTACTAATACTATTTTTCATGCCCATTACTGCAGAAGAAGTACTTGCTGCAATTGATTCAAAAAAGGTTGAGATTCTTTAGAGGTATCAACTACCTTTGACCTATTTTTGTTTGTTGTCTTTTGCATTGGTTGGAGCCACAAAGTTGTGTCTGTTCTTGCTACCACATAGTTGTTGAACCTTTTACGTTTGCCATCGAGCTACATTTATTATGGATGAATTTCTAGATATGTACCTTCCTTTTATTTGTCTTGTGGCTGAGAAATTGTGCTAGGGACTCCTTGTCACTATGGCCGTTTCTTTTACCACTTTCCTAACGGAGAATCTGATGCTGATGTTTATGACCGAATAACAGGTATTGTGAGAAGCCAAGAGTATTCCCAGCAACGTTTAAAAACCCAGTTGAATCGACCAGGTTTAGGTTCAAACTGAAATTGAGTCAACTTGATATAAGTCTCAGCTAAGTTCTTGTTTGTAGGGGCACAAATTGGACTAGTTGAAACCGAGTTTACTCTGTTTTGGACTGGGGCAAGTCTTTGGCTAAACCTGATATTTAAATACTTGATTCCTAGCAATCTTTTGTTGGTAGATCAGATCACCTGTGACGACCCGACTTTTCCAATCCCTAAGGTATAGGAAAGGCCGATTCATCAACTTATTGATTTCTCAATAAGCCGTAACAAACAGAAGCCGACAAAATAACAAAGATCTAAAAACAGAGGCAATACATATATTAATCAAAAACAAAAGCTTCTTATAACAAAATTAATATCTATCACTGTGAGGAACCAATAAGAACCACCGGTGATGGCCAATCCAACACCTAAAATAGTGGTTCACAATAATGGTTCTTCGAGTGATATCAAAAGAACCAAAATAATGGCCTAGGGCCCAATATTCAAAACAATATTAAGACAAAAGTACCAAAAATAAGGGATCTAGGATCAAGGGAAAAACTCATCAGCTGGTAAATCCAATTCCTCCTCGGAAATGTAATCGGAGTCCTCCAAATCCTCTGACCCAAGGTCAGTCACAACACCTGTGACGTATAGTCGAGGGTGAGCTAACAACCAAGCCCAATAGAGGAAACATATCTATTTGCATTTCATTGTAAGTAAGGTTTTCAAAAGACAGAAATCGGATCAAATATGGTTTTCAAATGATGCTTTGCAAACTAAATCTCCAGTTCTAATCCTGAGTCAAAATTTATAACATAAATCTGATGTGTTAGAAAATTTTCTGAATTAGCATGCTTCTTATCTTAAATTATAAGTTAATTTTTTCTCCCAAATTTCCTATAGCATGAGAGCGGACTACGTGACCGATGGGAAAACCCTACTGACCATCGTCGTTCATGAACCCATTTTCGAAATGCAACAAGCCCCTACGCTATGAGGGAAACTTGCGCCAAAGTAATACTGTCAACACGGTTGGTAGAATCTAGGACATCGTCCATATGAACCCCAAATCGAATGCAAATGCTAACACATATCAAAGCTTATTATTCATCTCATAATACTGATTTTTCAAAGTTTTGATTCGAAGTTCGGATTCAAAGATTAACTGAACTGAGGTTCAAATTTCGAAGTTCTTAGTCATAACAAAGTTTCAAAATTTTCAGATTTGTGTAATATATTCTGAGTTTTATTCATGCTGTGTATAACAGAATTCTAAAATTCATGCTTCTTAAAAGAAACAGTAAAAACAGCTTATGCTTATAATTTGATGTAAATAATATATATGGTTCCCCTACCTCAAAAAGAAGATTCAAAAAGCAAGCATAAGCAGTCCTCACCAAGGACTTCCAATACTCAAAACCTACATATATTAACACTCTCAATGTTAATATAGAACCAAAAATCAAACCAAAAGCTTGTCAAAAAAATCGCGATAAAATTGCAAATGACAAAAATAGATGTAATTCGACTAATTCAAATTGTCGAATTCAAAATTCGATGGTCGAATTCAATTTCGACCCTCGAATTTCAAAAGACTCATCAGACACAAAAATTAGAAAATCGACCCTAGATTTTCAATTCGATGGTCGATTTCCAAATTCGACCCTCGAATTGTAAATCGACCTCGATTTCCAAAATTTTCTTCAGGCACTAAAAAACACATTTCGACTGTCGATTTTCAAATCGATGGTCGAATTCCAAATTCGACCCTCGATTTGAAAATCGACCCTCAAATTTCTCTGGTTCTGTGGCTGTCAACTTTTCATGTCCGAAACTTTTTCTCTCTTATTCAGCCACAGTCATCTGATCTTTTTTAAACACAAAACATGCTACTCTAAACAAAACATAATTTAAAGGACACAAGGAGGTTTTAAAAGCCTACCTCTTGTCACCTAATCCTTTGATCCTGTGGCACCAATACACGCACCGGAACAATTCTCCAAGCTCAATGGTTTTAAAACTTCAAATCAGCACATCATAAACCTTCCTCCACTGCACAGATCCTTATCAACACAGTGACACTCTCTTCTTTATCCTTTTCTTCCACTAGCTCAAACCGATCAGATTTTAAGCACAAGGCTAATTAATGGTGGAGATGGGAAGAGGAGCTCTCAAGCTTTCTAGATCTAGGATCAAATGAGGCAAGGCTTAAGGCTTAATTTCCAACGAGAGAGAGAAGTGTAACTTCTCTTGGAATCTCTCTTATAACCAAAAGTCAAGCAAAAATAATATCTAGATTTTATAATTTTACAACTTATCCACTTAAGGTGAAAAATTATCCGATGCTAAACACAAACACCAACGCTATTGTGTAAGCCATCATTTACACGACTTGTACACATCCTTTGACAATACCCTTTTACCATCATTCTTATCAAACACATAGCTAACCAAAAGTCCAACAAAAACTTGTAAAAATTTCTGAACACGCTTACCGAGGTAAACGAAAATAAGCCAAAATTTTCGGGATATTATATCACTTGTGATTATGCATGGTATTTTATTTTTGTGTTCAAGCCTGTTTAACCTTTTCTCTTCAGTCAAACATTCCATGAATTCTTTTGATTTCAGGCGACACAGCCTGAAATAAAAAAAATTAGGTTGTGTTTGGGAGTATTATTAGTTTAATTGCTTAATATTATCAATTTCTCAATTTAATTATTTAATATCATAAATATTTAATTATGTTCTCTTTTTTATTTCAGGCGAAGCTTTTCAATTTGAAGCTCACCTCAAACGGATCACTAGGGGACGGGGATACTTGGCAAGAGAGGCGAAGCACATTTTTTTTTTTTTTTAATTATGAAAATAGGTCATAGGGTCCTTAGATTATTAAATATCTTTCTTTTCTTCTTTTTTTTTGTTTGAATAAAAGGATTGAGCATGTAAAGTTTAAAATATTTGATTGATTTGAAAGGTTGGATCATAGGTTGAGATGTAATATTTTGTTTGAATAAAAGAATTGGGCATCTATTTTATTTATTAATGGCATTGAATGATTTGCATTTGAGTTGAATGGATGTGTTTAAATATGAGATTAATAATTTTTTTTCTTTATATAATTTTTTTTAAAACATTAAAAAAAGCATTAAAAAGAAGCATAAAAAACTAGTATTTTAAAAAAATTTGCATAAAATTTTTTTGACGTAATTTAAAAAAAAAAAAAAAAAAAAAAAAAAAATATATATATATATATATATATATATATATATATATATATTTTAAAATTTTTACATAAAAAAACCACTGCCCTAAACAGTTGTAAAAAAAGGAGTGGTTTTTTTTTGTTCATAAACCACTGTCTTGTATAGTGGTAAAAAAAAATCACTCCTTTTTTTACAACTGTTTAGAACAGTGATTTAGAAAAAACCACTGTTTAAGGCAGTGGTTTTTTTGGCTTTTTCACGTAGTGGTATAGCGAACTAGTACCTAGGAAAAGTTGCTCCTCATCTAGAAATGAGAAGGAAGACAAGTCTCTTCTTTATGAGGATTGGAAAGAGTGTATTTTGCCTCTTGTAGCCTTTAAGTCCTCAAAGCTGAACCCTAATGATTTTGGCATTGAACAATTTTTTGCGGTAAGAAGTCTTGTTTCATCTCAATCATTTGAGATAGATGATTATCATGAATTTGGAATGGTTCCATTGGCGGATTTGTAACTAATACATATCAATCCAAGTGTGGGAGGTTCAAATTGGAGCGGGTGCCATGACAACTTAGGCAAGGTCAATCAAATCCCATTCAATTTTTTTTTTTTGGTTTCTATGACTTTTCTACCGTTAAAAATGTGGTCAGAGTTGGCGAATATCAATACACCAAAGTTTTGGGGCATTACCTTATCTTTGACCATCAAAGGGAAGGCAAAAAAGTTAAAAAAATAATTTTAATTATTATTAAATCACATGTCCCATGGTTGATCAACCCAAAACGGGATTTGGTTTTGGTTGATCATGTCACGTGACATGTGAACTGGCGACTGGGCGCACAGGCCATTTTATCCTCCCGGGCAGATACTCCCCTCTGCCATATATATATATATATATATATATATATATATATATATATATATATATATATATATATACTAGTAGAATTAATGCACGCTAGCTTAATGCACGTGAGCATCTCTACCCATGAGAAAGAGAAACGGGATTGGGCAGGTGCCTTTCCTTACAACCCAAAATATAGGCAATTTATAGTCCGATACGGGTAATATATCGCCTGTATTGAACGATAATTTTAAATAAAATTTAATAACGAACGTTCGTGGATTCAAAATGGACGTCCGCGAAAAAAAAAAAATTTGTACCAGGCTGATACATTCAATGTAATGGCGATACATATACATTCAATGTAATGGCGATACATTGAATGTATCGGTCGATACACCGGTACATATCGTCCAGAGAACTGGATGATACGTACCGGATTTCCGATATTTTGATCCGTGATACATATGGTCAAGATATTGCTGGAATTACGTCGATCCATATATTTTAAGCAAGGGCAGCCTGAGTATTCTTTCATATGGTGTAGCTTGGTGGCAATGCTAATCCTGCTCCAGAATCTTAAATCAACAAGTAGTTGTCTGAAAAAACTTATTTTTGACAATTCTATTTAGACAAATGTTTGATCTATTTTGGGATTGTTTGATGTATAGATATCCGTTTTGGAACCGTTTTATGTTTGTTTTTTGGGACTCCAACTTCACTTGCTTTTAGAGGGTTTTATATCTCAGTTATATGGCTTGCCTTGTCTCTGTCTATGAGCACAAACTATTTAAGAGTTTGAATTTAAATTTATTGTTATTATATTTAGAATATTTTAGCATTTGCGAAGAAGGGTGTCTTCTTCTATTCATGAAACACTTTGTGGAGCATTTTCTATTAGGATTCGGGTATAACAATCTCGTCTTTTTCTCTCTTTTTTTAAAAGTGGGCTTGAGCATAGGCCAACCGCTTTCTCTTGTTTGTTTGGAGATAAGAACAACTTGGGCAACTATAATATGACCCACCACCAATTTCCCACTTTAAATTACAAACTTATGTGCTGACAGAAGACTACTGATAAACCTTAGAAGCAGCTATTTTTTCTATCTTTGATTCAATAATTGTAATATCCCTGATATTTTCGGCATATATTTGTTTACCTCGGTAAGCATGCCCGGAAAATACTGGAGAATATTTTTGGACTTTTGGTAAGCTAGGGCTATGGTAAGACTAATGGCCAAAGGATTTAGTCTCGAGAGGTGTGCAAGTCATGAAGTCAATGACTTATACTATTGGGTTGGTATTGGTGGTTAACACTAGATATACTCTCAAACTAAAAAGGATAAGTTGTAAATTTAAATATCTAGATTTTTTTTTGTATGCTTTGTTTATATATTAAAGAGAGAGAGAGTTTAGAGAAAATATACTTCTCTCTTCCGGTTGGAAAACATAGGAAACTTTTGGGGCTGCTTTTGATCTTTAGATCTAGAGAGTTTGAGAACTCCTCTTCCCATCTCAACCATTAATAAGCCTTGAGTTAGTACTTGGATCTGCTTGAGCCATCTGAAAAAGAAAAGAGATGAGGAAAGGGAAAGGGAGAAGTTCTCTTTAAAAATTTTCGTGGCTGAGACGATGATCACCTCCAAAGGAATAAAGAGTCGCTTGAAGTTGTAAACCGTTGATCATAGAAGCTTGTTCCGGTGCGTGAATCGGTACAAGGGGATCAACAGAATTAAGCTACAAGAGGTATGCCTTAAAACCTCCTTATGCAAAATTGTTTGATTTTTGTTAAGAATGTAAGTTTTGAATTCAATAGAAATGATGGAATGGCTGTGTAGAAAATATGCAAAAAGAATCCGAGCATGTTAAAAAAATTTACAGCCACAGTACCTGAGAAAATCGACCATCGATTTTCAAAATCGACTGTCGAAATTGGAAATCGACTGTCGAATTTGAAATCGACAGTCGAAAATGGGATTTTAGCTTTAAAACAGAATTCTGAAATTCGATGGTCGAATTTCAAATCGACCATCGAATTTCAAATTCGACCATCGAATTTAAAATCGATGGTCGAATTATGTCCAGTTCTGTTTTTTTTAAAATTTTGATTGGATTTTTTTGTTTATGAGCCTTTGGATAAATTTTGGGGTTGTATATTAACACTTAGGGTGTTAATATATGTAGGTTTTAGTCAATTGGGAGTCCTTGGAGAGGATTGCTTAGACATGCCTTTGATTTTGCTTGGTTAAGGTAGGGGAACCTTGTATTTAATTTGCATCAAATTATAAGTATAGATTGTTGACTATTTCAATTAAGGGTAAATTTTGAAAGTTCTGTTGCACACAGTATAAATAAAACTCTGAACACATGGCTCAATTTGAAAAATTTGTGAACCTTGCTATAACTAAGAACCTTTGGAATTCGAATCTCAGAACCTCAGTTAATTTTTGAATCAGAACTTCGAATCAGAACCTTGAAAAATCAGTATATGTTATGAATAATAAGCTTGGATATGTGTTAGCATTTGCATTTGATTTTGGGTTCATACGATGCCCTAGATTCCACCAACCGTGTTGATTTCGGTAAAACTTTTTGGCGCAAGTTTCCCTCATAGCGTAGGGGCTTGTTGCATTTTCAAATGGGTTCATGAAGCAGCGATGGTCAGTAGGGTCTTCCCATCGGTCACGTAGTCTGCTCTCATGCTATAGGAAATTTGAGAGATAAAATTAAGTTATAAATTTAAGACAAGAAGCATGCTAAATCAGAACATTTGAACACTTTAGATTTGTTATCAGTTTTGACTCAGGATTAGAACTGGAGATTTAATTTGAAAAGCATCATTGAAAAAAATCATATTTGATCCGATTCCGTCTTTTGAAAACCTTTACTTATAAAAATGCAAATAGATCTGTTTTCCCTTATTGAGCTTGGCTGTTAGCTCACCCTCGACTATACGTCACAGGTGCTGAGACTGATTTGGGATATGAGGATTTGGAGGATTCTGATTATATTCCTGAGGAGGAATTAGACTTGCCTGCTGAGGAGTTCTTCCTTTGACCTTTAGATCCTGTATTTTGGTATTTTGTCTGAATATTGTTTTGAATATTGGGCCCTAGGCCTTATTTTGTTCTTTTTGATATCACTCGAGGAACCATTATTGTGAACCTCTATTTTAGGTGATCGGATTGGCCATCACCGGGGGTTCTTTTTGGTTCCTCACAGTGATATATCAAATTTTGTTATTTGAAGCTTTTGTTTTTGGATTAACTAAGTTGCCTCTGTCTTTAGACCTTTGTTTATGTTGCCGGCTTCTGTTTGTTACGGCTTATTGAGAAATCAATAAGTTGATGAACCGGCCTTTCCTATACCTTAGGGATTGGAAAAGTCGGGTCGTCACAGTTGGTATCAGAGCACGGCTCTAGGTTCAGAGTCTTAGGACTAGGGGTTAGATTATTTTTAACAATTAATTACTGATCTAATTGTTATTGTTAATGACAGATCAGCATGCCTCCACGGTTTAGAGGCAGAGGCCGAGGTATAGAGGGACCTCGTACAGCTCGCATTGAAGAGATAGATGAGGCGAGGCACCTCATATGGCGAGGCGGGCGAGATGCGTCTAAGCCCTGCAGAGCCTTTGGGAGCTGCTAGGCAAGACAGAGGGAATGTGGACGAGGTGTTGGCAGCCTTGGCTACTAACATGGCCCAGCAGACTGCAGCCATTGACCGACAGACCGAGATGCTGGCAGCTAGACATCAGCCAGGAGGATTCGCAGAGTTTAGGAGGATGAGACCTCCTACATTCTCAGGGCAGACGGATCCTATGGAAGCCGAGGCGTGGCTTGATGAGATCGAGAAGATATTTGAAGTGTTGCAGTGTACAGATGTCGAGAAAGTACGCTGGGCATCTTTCAAACTTTTGGGAGAGGCCAGCCCGTGGTGGAAGTCTGTTTCCAGGATGAGAGAGCAGGACTACCCCAATACTCCATGGACTTGGGCAGAGTTCGTGGAGACGTTCAACGATCAGTACTTCCCGAAGATCGTACGTAATCAGTGGGAGGTTCAATTTATCGAATTGAAACAGAATGAGATGTCGGTGCGCGAGTATGGCGCAGAATTTGATAGACTTTCCCGATTTGCACCTTTGCATGTGGCCACTGAGCTGATGAGAGCTCAGAAATTTCAGAGAGGTTTGAGGCCGAACATTCAGGAGAGGGTGTCTATGTGGGAAATGGAGACGTATGCTGGCGTGATGTCCAAGGCCCTCATTGCAGAGGAAGATATTCAAAACAGACTTGAGGCGAGCGGGTAATAAAAATAGGTTTGGCGAGGGGACGTGAGTGCTTGAGCGGGTGAACAAAAAGCCGAGGTTCTCTAAACCTCCTCCCTACCCTAGTCACCATCATATTCTAGACCGGTATTTGCTTCAGGACCAAGATGGCGTCTTCCTATCGAGACCTCGAGTACGTCACCGGGGCGACCTTTCGGAGCCGGGAGCACTCTGCAGTGGAGCTTACGTGGCTCGGTGGCTCGACGAGAGGATCTTACTCCTGTTTCTACCCTGTGTGCAAGATGTGGGAAACCACATAGACGAGGATCGAGATTAACACCGGAGGATGCTTCGTGTGGACAAAGTTGGTCACATGATCAAGGATTGTCCTACTATTGAGAAAGGACTACGGACGGTCTCTCGCAGTCGACCACGACCCTACGATTCAAGGTCGGGCTTATGCGGTGGCCTGCAGATGCCCAAAGCGTCGAATGACGTCATTCAAGGTATCATTAAAGTTGAGATGTCAAGTATGCATTGATTCAATTATTATTGTTTAAATCTACATACAAGTCAATTATGTTAAAACACATAGGAATCATTGCATATAATTAACAAACTTTTTAACTAAAGGTACGCTTATGATGAGTAGTCGAGACGACGTGGATAAAATTGAAGCACGAGTACTTATAGACCCGGGGTCTACACACTCGTTTATTACTCCTTCCTTCTCAGAGAAGTTGGGTATTACTCCCGAACCCCTTGCTTTCATTCTAGATGTCAAGATTCCTACGGGGAGTTCGGTGTGCACTGATACAGCATGTCAGTCAGTCATCGTGATGATTGATGGGCACGAGACATTGACCGACATGATTACGTTGAGCATGGAAGGGTTCGACGTTGATCGATTTAGAATGTAACCCTTGCAAGTGCACAAGATCTATTGCAGTATGGCAAGAACAGGGGTGTCGAACCCACAGGGAAACGTAAATTTTTAATTAATTCTTTTAGAGATTTTAAAAACGTCCCTAAGGAAGTACCAAAGGGCAGATTCAATTTTACCAAAAACTTAACACACTTTTCCTAAATGCAGAAAAATAAATTAATCTAAACAATTAATTACTGATAAATCTACGAACAATATTAAAATGAGATCAAGGAATATGCTACCCCAGATTCGTACCCCTTTTCTATCATTAAAACCCACAGTTTCATTAAATCATCATTCACACCATCATTCATCTAGAAAAATGACTTGAAATAAAATATGATCATCAATCCGGCATACCCTATCTAAAAACAATGACTCAGCCTAACATTGCGGTATGAGTCATGTAAAAAGCATAGCGTATCTCATGATATTTAGATCTAGCGATTACGGCCGTTGATACGCGCAATCAACGGTCATAACAAAGCATTCAAAATATTTTCAATCACACAAACTTTGAGCAAAACGATTCCATGATAACAATAATAGGCTGCGGTATTAATCATAAACATGGGTACTTATCTGGGGATCGCATCTTCCCCGATCTACTGATTTAGCCGCTCATCTTAGGTGTTTGATCTCCTTTTTCTTTCAAAGTCATTCCTCTTTTATTTCTTCCAAAAGATATTTGCAATTGTTTTTCCTAAATATAATCTATGAATTTCTCAGAGAAAAATAATGCAAATCCTAGGTACAATCTACCCTGAATAAACCCTAGAAGAAGGAGAGAAGAAGACTTGAAAAGATGAAGAAAATATTCCCCCAAAGTGAAGAGCCCTAAAAACTAAAAATAAAGAATGAATAATATTCTAATTGCAAAAAATCCTCCTAAGAAACTCGTGGCTTCCCTTTTTACAATAGCCTAACCCTAATACCTCTCTCGATTGACATCTAAGAGTAATTTTCGTGAATTCCCGCCTAGCTTTGCATCAGACACTGCCTCGGTATTTTGCTCATAATTTTCTGTATCAAACTCGGATTGAGGTGATTCTTGAGGCGTTGGAAAGCTGACGACGAGCTCTACAACTTTTATGTTTTAGAAATTTCCTGAATCTGACGTCTTGAAGGTCCAAATGGAGCTGCAAGTTGCACTAAGTTCTCAATGACCCAAAATAGCAATGTTTTGACATTATTTTCGGGATTCTTAGGCTGTTTTAGAAACTTTGATTGTATTTACCTGAAACACTTCAAATCTAATAAATCTCATCAGATAGCCTTCATCGGACGGCTAAATATAGGTATTTAGGGGTGAAATATCATCATATTTCACTACTCATCACACCCCCAAACCTACACTTTGCTAGTCCTCGAGCAAAGAGAATGATAGAAATATAAAGCAAATCAAACTAACATCCTAAAATTTAAATGCCACTTTCGTAGGGAACACGATTGCACTTAGCATGTGCAACAAGCCTTTAAACCCCTAGGTGATCCCTAGTGGAGGAGTTGTGTCTCCTGAGGGTTTGCAGTGAAGTTACCCACAAACTTCCAAAAATTTCAAACCATCGGTAAAATTTAGTTTTCAAAACATGATTTTTTTTTTTATAACATATGTACTATTCAAAAAAACAAAAATCATTAATTGCTTCAGTATGTGAATCATCAATCTCAAATATTAAAGTCATGTCAATCATGCTAGTATCCATTCAAATTAATTTAATGCTCAAATTGTTAGATAACTCATTCATTCATGCCTAAACGTGAAGTGTGTGCATACCAAAACCAAGATTCATCCATCTCAGAACTAGTCCAAACGGAAAACCATCGGATCTGTTGTCTCGACTCAATCCTCACTTTAGGTATACTCTCAAAATAAAATCACTCCGATGATGGGTAAGTTTTCGCACACATGAGAGATCAATACAAAGCAAATAAAAAGGTCTCACATGATAAATGAAACACGATGCCAATCAATGAACAAAAATAAATCTCATAAGAACAGATACTTGTATATCCTAAGCATGTCATATCAAGTGTCATAAGTATTATATATTGACTCTCCACAAGACAGTTACCAATGCAAGATCGGATCATGAAGGTCTTTTGTAGGGTTGTAATGGGGCTCAGGTAAGGGTAAGAAAGAAAGGGAATTGTGATTCAAAATTTCTGAGAAATTGGAAAAGGAACTAACTTCTGATTTTTTTTTTTTTTTTTTTTTTTTTTTTTTTTTTCTTTTCTAATTTCTCACCATTTTTTTTTTCTTTTCAATATTTTTCTTTTCTCATTCTTTCTTCTCTTTTGAATTTCCTTTTCTTGAAGCACCTCATTTTTCATTCCTTTTTTTTTTTTTTTTTTTTTTTCTTTTTCTCTCCCCTTTTTTTCTTTTTATATTTGCCATACACTCAGTAAACACCATAACTCATTATCTCTCCACTTACTCTCTTTTCGCTCATTTTCATCCCTCGTTCCTAATTTCTCAGAAATAAGAAGGGTAAAGCTAAATTTTCAGAAATTGTGAAGGGTTAAAGGTTAACGTGGCTTATCAAAGAATGTATAAGGGTAAATTTTTCTATAGGCTCAAAGGGATACTAGAAGGATAAATTTATATGAGGTGGGGCATTTTAAGCACAAACGAGCCAAAGATGGCCTTCAATCATTTCCTTAAAAGATGGTAACCTTGCCTATTTGTCTTGAGTAGATATACAGTACGTTCTAACACAATAATATGAATTTGATATCATGCAAAGTCACAAGCCAAAATAAAATGTATGAGATTATGCAAAATAATTCGTATTCAAAGAAAACTCCGAGTTTATATATTCACTCATCAATGACGGGAAATTAGCTCTAAAGCTTACTGGGTTTAGTCTCCACTAAGAACCTAAGATTCAACGTTCAAAATAGTTCATCGATTTCTAAGTCTTAGCTTGGTATAAGTGCAAAATTCTAAGCACGCAATTTGAGTCATCCACAAATTATCACATTAAGCTTCATCATCCTAGATACAAGTATTCAAAATATGACATCAATATTCTCAAAATTAAATTCACATGCATCATCAACTAAAGTTTGAAAACTATTGCAAAGTAAATCATGTATGATGGTTCCAAATAAATAATTTTTTTTTTTTTTTTTTTCAAAGAAAATCAAAAATAAGTGATGAAAGATAGATAATCATACATACCCCCAAACCTAAAAATGACAATGTCCTCATTGTTTGAAATAAGTAGGCACCCCCAAACCTGTTGAAAAGTACCTCAACACAAAGATCAGGTGCAGAGAATATGGGCATCAAATTAGAACATGACCAAAAATAGATTGAAGGTAATGTGGCTACACTAATTTGGAAATTAAAAATAACCTAAACTAAACTAAAAACTAATATTCTAGAACTAAACATACGAAAAGAAAGATAAATCCTAAATCCTAAACTAAACCTGTGTCCAACTCCTAAATAAAACACACTGGGTTGCCTCCCAGGAAGCGCTGAGTTTAAGTGTCGACAGCTCGACCTCTTCATTGATCAAGAATCTGGATCACTAAGGTGCATCGCCTCAATCTTAAACTGGGTCATCGGCTCAAACATTGGTTTGAGTCTTTGCCCATTCACTTTGAAAACTCGATTGTCCTGAAGGCTTTGAATTTCAATTGCAGTGCTCACTAATGGAAACAACTCAAACGGGCCTTCCCATCTAGATTTCAATTTCCCAGGATGAAGCTTAAGTCGGGAATTGAATAACCAAACTTTTTGGCCAACATGAAACTCCTTCCGAGAAATTAATTGATCGTGCAACTTTTTGTACCTTTCCTTGTACATCTTTGAATTTTCATACGCATCGTAGCGTAACTCTTCTAATTCACTCAACTGTAACCTTCGATTCGACCCTGCTGCTTGCATATCGAAATTAAATCGCTTGATCGCCTGTAATGCCTTATGCCCCAATTCGACAGGAAGATGACACGCCTTCCCGTAGACAATTCTGAAGGGAGACATTCCGATCGGTGTCTTGAATGCAGTACGATAGGCCCACAAAGCATCAGATAGCCGGTTTGACCAATCTCTTCTATCCGTCTGCTCTTTTCTAGAATTCGCGATTTCCGGTTAGACACTTCCACGACCACTAGTAGATGGATGGTGCGGTTGCGACTTTGTGAGTGACGTCGTACTTCTTCATTAAAGTGGCAAAATGGCTATTGCAAAAATGCGAACCGCCATCACTGATGATTGCTCTTGGGATCCCGAATCGGTTAAACACATGTTCTCTCAGAAATTTGACCACAACCTTGTGATCATTTGATCTGGTTGCCACTTCAATCCATTTGGAGACATAGTCAATGACCACCGAATATATGAATACCCAAAGGATGGTGGAAAAGGACCCATAAAGTCAATCCCCAAACATCGAAAATTTCAACAATCGAATTGGATTAAGGCATCATATTTTCGTCAGTGAAATATTGCTGTCATTGACACCGCTGGCATTCCTTGCGTATTGGAGCGTCACGAAGATTGAGGGCCGAGAATCCGCTTTGAAGGATTTTCTGTGCGGTCTTCTGTCCTCCGTAATGGCCTCCACAGGCCCCAGCATGGCAAAAATTTAGGACGCTTAGTTGCTCGTCTTCTGGCACGCATCTCCTAATGATCTGATCCGAGCAGAATTTAAACAAATATGGTTCATCCCAGAAATAGTATTTTATTTGGGAGAAAAAGAGATTCTTATCATTCTTACCCCACTCCGTGGGAATTCTGCCAGTGACCAGATAATTCACGATGTTAGCAAACCACGAAGCTTTTGCACCAAACTACATCAATTGCCATCAAATGTTCATCCGGAAATGTGTCACGGATGGTCTCAGGTATAGATGATTCTTCAGGCAGAATTCTAGACAGATGATCAGCCACAACGTTCTCAACCCCCTTTTTATCTTTAATCTCAAAGTTGAATTCCTGGAGAAGCAGGATCCAACGGATCAGCCTTGGTTTCGCATCCTTCTTTGCTAAAAGATATTTCAAAGCAGAGTGGTCTGAAAAGACCACTATTTTCGATCCAAGCAAATAGGAACGGAATTTGTCCAGAGCATACACCACAGCTAATAATTCCTTCTCGGTGGTGGTGTAATTCAGTTGGGCATCAATTAATGTCTTGCTAGCATAATAAATTACGTGAGGTAATTTATTCACCCTTTGCCCTAAGACAGCTCCGATCGCATAATCAGATGCATCACACATGAGTTCGAATGGTAAAGAATAATCCGGTGGTTGGATTATTGGTGCATTTGATAAGAGTTCACGCAATTTTAGGAATGCCTTTATGCAATCCTCATCAAAATCAAAAGGAACATCTTTGCCAAGCAAAGTGCACAATGGTTTAGCCACCTTGCTAAAATCCTTAATGAATCTTCTATAAAATCCAGCATGCCCCAAAAATGATCGAATTTGTCGAACACTTTTAGGAGGTGGTAAATTTGCAATTAAGTCGACCTTCGCCTTATCAACTTCAATTCCTTTCGTTGAAACAATATGCCCCAACACAATTCCTTGTTGAACCATAAAATGGCTCTTTTCCCAGCTGAGAACAAGTTTGGAATCTACACAACGTTGCAACACCTGTGAAAGATGATTCAAACAAGAATCAAATGTTTTTCCAAAAACCGAGAAGTCGTCCATGAAGACTTCGATGAATTTGTCGATCATGTCCGAGAATATGGCCAACATACATCGTTGAAACGTGGCCGGAGCATTACATAAGCCGAATGGCATCCTTCGATATGCAAACGTACCATATGGACACGTGAATGTTGTCTTCTCTTGATCAGCTGGAAAAATGGGCACTTGATTGTATCCCGAATAACCATCAAGAAAGCAATAAAACTCTTGCCCAGCTAACTTCTCAAGAATTTGATCAATGAACGGAAGGGGAAAATGATCTTTTCTGGTGGCTGTGTTCAATTTTCGATAATCAATGCACACACGCCACCCAGTAGTCTCACGAGTGGGCACCAATTCTCCCTCCGTAGTTTCTTTCACTGTAATTCCAGACTTTTTCGGAACGATTTGTACTGGACTAACCCATTCACTATCAGAGATCGGATAGATAATTCCAGCATCGAGGAGTTTAATGATTTCCTTTAAAACGAATTCTTGCATGTTCGGATTAAGTCGCACCTGTGGTTCCCTAGATGGGTAACTTTCTTCCTCCAGATGTATTTTATGCATACATACTGATGGGTCAATCCCTTTGAGATCAGCTAAGGTCCATCCGATGGCCTCCTTGTGCTCTTCGGCACCTTCAACAAATCATTCTCTTGTTCTTCCGATAATGTGGATGAAATTATCCGGAAGTGTTTCTCGAGGTCCCGAAAAGCATATTTGAGGGACTCAGCAATTGTTTCAATTCCACGGTTGGTGGTGCTCAATTGATGGAGTCGACATCCTTTACCTCGATGAGGGTAGTGGTTCTACCTTAGTCACAACTTCACATAAGTTATCATCTTGACATGATGAATTTGACTTTTTCTCTTCTGATTGCTTCCTTTCAAGCCCTTTGTCCTCATAGATGGCTAACAAAGCAGTTTCAAATTCCTCTATGGTGAGCATTGATGGTAATGCTTCATCCACCACTTCTCCATCCGATCGATGTAAAACATTCGACCTCATCCTCATTAGGGAAATGGTTCATCGCATGGAATATGTTAAGCCTGACTTTCATGTTTCCAAAAGAAACGTCCATTACTCCCGTGCGACAATTAATGCAAGCGTTGGCAGTGGCGAGAAACGGACGTCCAAGAATAATTGGGACTTGATTGATTGATTTCGCAGGTGGTTCCATGTCTAAGACAACGAAGTCCAGAAAGACAAACTTGTCTATTCCAACCAAAACATCCTCGATAACACCCCTCGGTCTTCTTTCCGATCTATCGCCGGGTTGGAGTGTGACCAATTCACCCAATCCGAAGTTTCTCGTACATTGAGTATGGGATCATTAACACTTGCTCCCAAATCCAATAACGCCTTTCCAATTGGTTGCCCACCAATGACACATGGAACAGCTTGGGACTCGGGTCTTTCGTTCTGTGGGGTTTCAATCGCAATATCGAATCGACTTGATTTGTTAGAACACTTTCTTTGAAACGTGAGTACGTGCCTTTCTCTTAGAGTGCACAAATCTTTGAAAAACTTGGCGTACTCGGGAACTTGTTTGATTGTTTCAAGTAATGGAAGATTTATCTTTACTTGCTTGAATGTTTCAAAATTTCTTCCATTTTGTCGGTCCCTTTCCCATTCTAGATGGAGGAGTTAGGCATTGAGGAATGGTGCCTTTGGGACATAAGGTGCGATTCCATTTCGATTCTTTTCACGTCCTTGTTGGACGGTTGAAGGAAACTCTTCCTCTATTACTTTTCTTTTCCTTCTCTCTTCCTTGCTCTTTTCTTATCTGCTCTTTGTCTCTTTCTTTCTCTTTCCTTTTCCTTTCTCTTTTCCTTTTCCTTTCTCCTTTCTTTTCTCGATTCTTTTCCTCTCTCGCTTCTCTTTCTTCATCGCTTCTCTGAGCATTTCCACTTGATTATCAACCTCTCGTCCACTTCTCAAAGTGACTTTCAACCGCTGACTATTCGATGGTCCTGCTTCAGATGGTGCTTGGCCTCGAGGGTTATTGTTGGGTTGGCTCGGGAGCTTACCTTCCTCTCGCTGCCTCAGTTGATTGGCCAATTGACTGCCTTGGTCCATTATCATCTGCAGGAAAGATTGCATGCTTAGCATAAGCTTTTCTTCGGATCAAAATCTTTCAATCGCATGAGATTGATTAAGATTCTGATTGAAATTCTGATTTTTTCGGTAGTCAGAATTTGGATGATAATACGGAGCATTCTGTTGGAAATTGGAATTCTGTTGGAAATTAGAATTCTGCTGGAAATTCTGTTGTGGACGAAAATTTTGTTGAAAAGGTTGTTGTCCACCCATTGTGTTGGCTCTATGTTGCTGGTTTACCTGGCCAGTTTGGTTCGATTCACCCCATCCTAAGTTGGGGTGATTTTTCCATTCCGGATTGTAGGTATTGGAGTACATGTTTCTACCTGTGATAAGATTGAGTCACATTTACCTGCTCTTGAGGATTAGGTTCATCAGGGAAGAATGACAAGGTAGTAGGGCACTCATTAGCCATATGACCTAGGTGGTCACAAATTGAACACACTGTGGGGGTGACAGGAGCTTTAGCTTGCTTGGTAGCAGCTAACAACATGTTCATCTGTTTGGACAGCATGTCAACCTTTGTTGAGAGATCTGAGGCATTATTGTTGACATCGTACAATCCGTCTTTTGTCAACACATGAGATTTAGGTGCCAGGTTCAAGTTGGTTCGCCCCAGTGTCTCACTTTGTATCGAAGTTTGATATAACTTTTCAAACAATGCCCACAATTCGTCAGCTTCTTTCGTGGCACAAGATCCACCACAAGATGCATCAACCATGCGTCTCTCTTGAGAATCACCCATTGTAAAAACTTTGGACTTGTTGCCACCTTAGAACTTGATGATTTGGGCAACTTCTGATCAATTCCTTAAAACGTTCCCAACATTCATGGAATGTTTCTGTAGGTTGTTGGGAAAAGAACTGGATCTTCTGACGCAATTCAATGGCCTTAGTCATGGGAAAATATTTTTTAAAGGCGGCGATGCGCTACTTCAACTCTGAATAGATTGTGGTTCTAAGGAATAGAACCATGTTTTTGCCTTATCTCTTAAAGAGAACGGAAAGAGTCGGAGCTTCGCTATCTCATCAGTGACATTGTGGACTCTGAACATTTTGCATACCCCAGTGAATTCATTTAAGTGAACGTGCGGATTTTCATTTGCTAACCCATGAAAAATTGGTAGCATTTGAATCATTGCTGATTTGAATTCATAGTGGTTCCCTGGAATGGGAGCATGCATAATACATTCCTGATCCTCGTAAAAACCAGGATCGTTATAATACTCCAGTGTTCTAGGGCCCTCATCAAAATTATTGTTCCTATTATTTCTATTATTGACATTCCCATTGTTGTTATTCTCATCTCTCTCTTGCCTTTGGTCTGCCATGGTCTCAGTTTGTTGATATTGATTCCTCTGGACTCTTCGATTCTCTCTACAAGCTCTTTCGATCTCAAGATTAAACGGTAGCAGATGTGGGTGATGAGAACGAGTAAAGCTCATACACCAACACTCACAAACAGGGTTGAAGAATCCACAACAAACTCACAAAATTCTGCTTCAAACGATTTAAACAAAGATGATAAACAGTAGCCAATATTAGCAGGAAAGATTTCTTCTTTTTTTTTTTCTTTTTTTTTTTTTTAATTAAAATTAAAATTAAAATTCGAATTTAAATTAATTTAAATTTTTTTTTTTTTTTTTTTTTTAAATTCAAATTAAAATTAAAATTCGAATTTAAATTAATTAAATTTTTTTTTTTTTTTTTTTTTTTTTAAATTAAATTCGAAAATTAAAATTAAAATTGAAAATCCTATAAAATCTTTCCTAAAAGAGAAAAATAAGGAGAAGAATGAAAGATTCCTAAAAATCCTAAAACAAAAGTCCCATAAAAGTTAATGATTAAATTTAGAAAATCCTAAAAATATCTAAAAGAGGAAAATAAGGAAAAAGAGTCCTACCAAATCTAAAATAAGAAGTCCTAAAAATCTCTACTTCCTAAATTTCCTAAGGAAGGTATCCTAAAAATCTAAACTTCCTAAAAAGACTCCACAAAATCTTATCAAAGAGAGAAAAATAAGGGAAATAATTTTTTTTTTTTTTTTTTTTTTTAAACACTCAAAGCAGAAAAATCCCTATCCGAATTAATCAAAATTTCACCGATTTCCCCTGCAGCGGCGCCAAAAACTTGATCGATTTAGAATGTAACCCTTGCAAGTGCACAAGATCTATTACAGTATGGCAAGAACAGGGGTGTCGAACCCACAAGGAAACGTGAATTTTTAATTAATTCTTTTAGAGATTTTAAAAACGTCCCTAAGGAAGTACCAAAGGGCAGATTCAATTTTACCAAAAACTTAACACACTTTTTCTAGATGCAGAAAAATAAATTAATCTAAACAATTAATTACTGATAAATCTACGAACAATATTAAAATGAGATCAAGGAATATGCTACCCCAGATTCGTACCCCTTTTCTATCATTAAAACCCACAGTTTCATTAAATCATCATTCACACCATCATTCATCTAGAAAAATGACTTGAAATAAAATATGATCATCAATCCGGCATACCTATCTAAAACAATGACTCACTAACATTGCGGTATGAGTCATGTAAAAAGCATAAGCGTATCTCATGATATTTAGATCACGACAATCGAAGACATAATCGCTCTCTGACTAGATCACCTGCGGTCCAGATCTAGCGATCACGAGCGTTGAAACGCGCTATCAACGGTCATAACAAAGCATTCAAAATATTTTCAATCACACAAACTTTGAGCAACACGATTCCATGATAACAATAATAGATCATGTATTAATCATAAACATGGGTACTTATCCGGGATCGCATCTTCCCGATCTCTTGATTTAGCCGCTCATCTTTGGTGTTTGATCTCCTTTTTCTTTCAAAGTCATTCCTCTTTTATTTCTTCCAAAAGATATTTGCAATTGTTTTTCCTAAATATAATCTATGAATTTCTCAGAGAAAAATAATGCAAATCCTACAATCTAATCTACTGAATAAACCCTAGAAGAAGGAGAGAAGAAGACTTGAAAAGATGAAGAAAATATTCCCCCAAAGTGAAGAGCCCTAAAAACTAAAAATAAAGAATGAATAATATTCTAATTGCAAAAAATCCTCCTAAGAAACTCGTGGCTTCCCTTTTTATAATAGCCTAACCCTAATACCTCTCTCGATTGACATCTAAGAGTAATTTTCGTGAATTCCCGCCTAGCTTTGCATCAGACACTACCTCGGTATTTTGCTCATAATTTTCTGTATCGAACTCGGATTGAGGTGATTCTTGAGGCGTTGGAAAGCTGACGACGAGCTCTACAACTTTTATGTTTTAGCAATTTCCTGAATCGGACGTCTTGAAGGTCCAAATTGAGCTGCAAGTCGTACTAAGTTCTCAATGACCCAAAATAGCAGTGTTTTGACATTATTTTCGGGATTCTTAGGCTGTTTTAGAAACTTTGATTGTATTTACCTGAAACACTTCAAATCTAATAAATCTCATCAGATATCCTTCATCGGACGGCTAAATATAGGTATTTAGGGGTGAAATATCATCATATTTCACTACTCATCAGACGTCATTCTTGGAATGGATTGGTTGGCAGCTTATCACGCGAGCGTGGACTGTCTTCGGAAGATAGTGACCTTCCGACCGCCAAAACGAAAATCCTTCCGATTCTACGGAGTCAAATCTAAGGTTGCGCCGTTGGTTTCAGCCATTAAAGCTGAGCGTATGATGAAGAATGGTTGCAGTGGGTATCTGGCCTATTTGCAAGATTCTACCGAGAAGAAGAACGACTTGACTCTTATCAAGGTGGTCTGCGATTATCCTGATGTCTTTCCAGAGGACTTACCTGGATTACCACCTGACCGAGAGATTGAGTTCGCAATTGAGCTAGTGCCGGGTACAGAACCGTTATCTAAAGCTCCATATCGGATGGCGCCTGCTGAGTTGAAAGAGCTCAAGGAACAACTTCAGGAGCTGTTAGACAAAGGCTTTATACGACCGAGTGTCTCTCCTTGGGGTGCACCGGTTCTATTTGTGAAAAAGAAGGATGGATCGATGCGTCTGTGTATTGATTATAGGCAGCTCAATAAGATGACGATTAAGAATCGTTATCCTCTTCCGCGGATAGACGACTTGTTTGATCAATTACAGGGTGCAAGGTTCTTTTCGAAGATTGATCCGAGGTCGCTATCACCACTCAAGATCAAAGGCGGAAGATATATCAAGGCTGCGTTAGGACGCGTTATGGCCACTATGAGTTTCTAGTGATGCCATTTGGATTGACAAATCTTTGCATCTTTCATGGACCTGATGAACAGGGTGTTCAAACCATATCTTGATAAATCTGTGGTAGTTTTCGTAGATGACATCCTCATCTATTCAAAAACCAGAGAGGAGCATGTGCAGCATCTGAAGATGGCTCTTCAAACACTCAGGGACCATCAGTTGTATGCCAAACTCAGTAAGTGTGAGTTTTGGCTTGAGCAGGTCAGTTTCTTGGGCCACGTAGTCTCTGAATCGGGTATCTCAGTGGATCCTACAAAGATCGATTCTGTGGTGAACTGGGAACAGCCTACGATGGTTACAGAAGTCCGAAGTTTCCTTGGTTTGGCAGGGTACTATCGGCGATTTGTTGAGGGTTTCTCAAAGATATCTGGTCCGCTTACACAGCTTACAAGAAAGAATGCAAAGTTCGATTGGACAGAGCAATGTGAGCAGAGCTTTCAGGAGCTAAAGCGCCGCTTGACTACAGCACCAGTACTTGCTATACCTTCCGGCAGTGGAGGTTTTGCAGTATATAGTGATGCTTCCTATGGCGGATTAGGCTGTGTGCTTAATCAACACGAGCGGGTTATTGCGTATGGTTCTAGACAGTTGAAGGATCATGAAAGAAACTATCCGACGCATGACTTAGAGCTAGCAGCAGTTATATTCGCCTTGAAGATCTGGCGACATTACCTTTACGGTGAAATCTTTGATATATTCACCGATCACAAGAGTCTCAAGTACCTGTTCACTCGTAAGGACTTGAACATGAGGCTGACGATGGATGGAGTTCTTGAAGGACTACGATTGCTCAATCCAATACCATCCGAAAAGCAAATGTCGTTTGTCGATGCACTTAGTAGGAGGACAGCTTGTCACATCTTGTTAGCGGATTAGAGATGGAAGCTATTGGAAGATATGGCTTTGGGCAGCTCAAGGTTCGATGTAAAAGGCTCGGGAGCATTGATGGCTACACTTGTAATATGTCCTACGCTTTTCGAGAATATTCGGAAGCTTCAGATGACCGATGATGAGTTAATGGCAATCAGACAAGATGTCGAGAATGGCGAAGAAGGATTTCTCCATTGACGGAATGGGACCTTGCTATTTCACGACGGGTATGTATGCGTCGAGTGCGAAGCTTCGGGACACCATTCGGAAGAGGCTCACAAATCCATGTATGCCATACATCCCGGTAGCACCAAGATGTATCAGACTTGATGAAGAGTTTCTGGTGGCGAGGTTTGAAACGCGACGTCGCTGAGTACGTATCGCGGTGCTTGGTTTGTCAACAGGTTAAGGTTGATCATCAGAATCTTGCAGGCCTATTGCAGCCTTTACCTGTGCCTGAATGGAAATGGGAAGCCATTTCGATGGACTTCATCTTAGGTTTGCCGAAAACACTGAGGAAAAACAATGCCATTTGGGTCATTGTAGATCGACTAACCAAGTCTGCTCATTTCTTGCCATATAATACCACCTATACCGCCAGTAGACTTGCAGAGTTATACCTGAAGGAAATTGTTAGACTGCATGGGATACCGGCTAGTATTGTGTCCGATCGAGACCCGTTGTTCACTTCACACTTTTGGCAGAAATTTCAGGATGGCATGGGTTCTCGTCTTGATTTTAGTTCAGCATTTCACCCACAAACGGATGGCCAGACCGAGCGTGTGAACCAGATCATTGAGGACATGTTGAGAGCATGTATGTTGGATTTTCACGGGTCATGGGACCAACACTTGCCTCTGATAGAGTTCGCCTACAATAATAGCTTTCAGTCTAGCATTGGTATGGCTTCGCTTCGAGGCTTTATATGGACGGGCGTGTCGATCACCGTTGAACGGGAAGAAGTGGGTGAGAAGCTCATTATTGGACCGAGATAGTTGAGCGCACTACCGAGACGGTTCGGTTGATACGCGAGCGACTACGAGTAGCTCAGAGTCGTCAGAAGAGCTACGCCGATCTCAAACGGAGACACGTGGATTTTCAGGTCGGTGAGAATGTCTTTGTTCGGATTTCGCCTACCAAGGGCGTTATGCGGTTCGGAAAACGAGGAAAACTGAGTCCTCGGTACGTTGGGCCTTTCGAGATATTAGGCCGAGTCGGAGAAGTTGCATATCGTGTGGCGTTACCGCCGCAATTATCTAGCATGCACAACGCCTTTCATGTGTCGATCTTTGCGTCGATACATCCGTGACCCGACTCACGTTTGATTACCAACCCATCGAGCTTCGTGGATGGTTTGAAGGTGGTCAAGACCCTATTCACATTTTTGGATCGCAAGGAGCGGATCCTACGCACTAAAAGTATTCCTTTGGTTCTCGTGCAATGGCGGAATCATACAGGAGGAAGCTACTTGGGAGTGAGCCCGAGACCAATTTCCGAACCTTTTGATTGAATTTTAGGACATTAAGTGTTTAATGTATACTTTCTTGAATTTTATGTAATTACTGATTTTATACAGATGATTTGGCGATAAAATTTTATCGGTCCAATATGGTGCATGTTTAGAAGCCTCTACATTATGGAAAATTTAATCCTATTGGGCCTACTACGGTATCTTACACATCTGGCCATGTGACGTAAAATTGGCCTATCGTTAGCAAATTCTTTACATTACCTCGTAGAATTGGCCTTGATCTGAGATATCATGGCCCTATCTATATATATATTATTTTGTAGATGATTATCATTTTGTTTTGTGTTATGATGTGAAGTTCCTAAGCATTTAGCCCGACCTAACCGGACTTGTTATTTCCACATGGTTATGAGAAATAAATTGGCCAAAAGCTTACTTGGCCTATTCGAAAAATTTTTACGCCAAATTCCGGCTGTGGCCATACAATCATAGCCCAATAAGGTGATGAGCATGAAATGGAACCAAAGAGGGTGCAACTGGACCCAAGGGCATGCGTGGAATTTCAAAAATTTTGAAAAATTTTCATTAAAACAGTGTCAGGAAATTCGACTGTCGAAATGCAAAATCGACCATCGAAATTTCTAACAGCTTTCAGGACAGTTTTCGGCCAAAAACAGAACTTGAGATGTTCTGAGAAAATCGACCATCGATTTTCAACTCGACCATCGATTTTCAAAATCGACCATCGAATTTGAAATCGAGAGGCGAATTTTTCGATTTAAGATTTGGGGTTTTAAGATTTTTGGCATTTCGGTTTTCTGGTTTGGGGGTTTAGAGCTTAGGGTTTTGAGGGGTTTCGGGCGATTTGGGGATTTTGGAGCTTCCACTTCATTTTGGGCTGCATTCAAAAGGGGATTTCACTGCATTTTACAAAAGGAGTATCTTCCCATCCTTGCAAAACCGATTTGGGGCTTTTTCACAAGGTAACCCTTGCTATATTTCTCAGTACCTCCCTGTGTTCTTGCATTTTGTGGGTCATTCTGTTAATTTTAATTTAATGGGGCCTAAGAAAAAGGCACCCATTCCAAATCCCACCTCCAAACGCAAGCTTCTAAAGCTGCGTCTACAAGCCGCACAAAACAGCCCGCCGCAGCACCACAGTCGGCTCCACCACCCACTGTCTCCCCCTTGCCTGAACAACCCAATGATTTTTGGAGCATTAAAGGCTTCATGACCGAATATTTGTTTCACCCCGAGTTATTTGATCAACAAACGACCACACAATGGGCGGGTGAATACCTTGAGAAGGCCAAATTGACCTCTCTGCACGACCTTTAGCGATCATTTCTATCCCGACTAAATGCGTCTATTTTATCAAAGACATGAGCCGCAAGACGGAAAAGAATTTATACCAAAATTGATGGCGCGATTATACCTTCGACCTAGAGGACATGGTCGTGGCATTGCGATGCCCTTTAAACCACTCACAAACCATGGGTCTAGGTCCTCCATTCCCACGGTCCGTTTGAAGATATAATCACGAGATGACGAAGGTCGTCATGGGTCCAGAATCCATAAATCACGGTCCATATGCCGGAGACCATGTGGATCTTGGATAAAATTTTAAAGTCCACCCTTTACCCTTTTGGTCATCAATCTGAGCGCACCGGTCCCCTTCAATAAATTCTTTTTACGGCCTATAAGGAGCGATGGTTTAGTGCTCCTGAAATTCTTTTTAAAGGGATTATCAAAGCCCTAGAGAAAATGGGCAAACATGTGAAGAAACCATTGAAGACAATGCCCTATGCTCGCATAATTTCGGTGATGATTGAGAACTACCGAGCGGGCCCTGCTTATGATATCCCTCCTACTGAACCTAAATCTACAGCGGGTTCGAGAATGTATACTTTGGTCAATTGGGGTCAAACCTATAGTAGGCTGGTAAAGACTCCAAAGGATGCAGAGGCACCTGATACCGCTACTGATGATGAGGACCCTACTCATTCTATCCCCGACACTACTACAGCTGCACCTCCTCAACAGTGGCGTTCTCACACTCTTGAGTTCACGACAGATGACCGCCATGAGCCATCAGTTGAGCTCACCCACCATACCACGGCTCTGTCGTCGAGTTGGATGTCCATGGCGGCGCCCTCTCTTATCTCGATGCGACGCATTTCCAGGAGGATTACCACATATATGGCGATATTCGTGCTTCAGTCTATCGCCCTTCGACATCGGTAGCTGGTCTAGCATGCCTTTTTTCGGCCAGGGAGGATACGGGTGATGCTGCTGCGGGTGATGGTACTTCGGATCGGGCTGGTCCATCTTCTGCCGGGGATTGTTAGTATACTTGGGGGAGGGGGTACTGTTTTATTTCTATGGTGGTTATGGGTCTGTATTTATTTACAGCATGGATTATTAGGACCTGGTGGTCCTTCTTTTGTTATCTTTTATATTTTTGTCTTTCGCTTTACTTGGATACTCTGTTTCTCTTGTTTGTATATAGTTCCGCTCGATGCTGTTTTCATCTTTTGATATGCGTGATTGGATCTTTATGTGAGTTACTTTTGTGGTTATTTTGGTATCTGCTTCAGTTAGATGCTTGTGTGAATTTGCCTTGTCACTTTTGTACTTCTTGTTTTCTTTGATGGCTTTCATAAATCCGTGCATCGGTCTCCCGACACGTGACACTTGGGGTGTGGGTATCCATGTACGGATGCAATCCACTATGGCTTTTTCATGCCACATGCAGTACATCCATGTTACTACGGATCCCATCCCTTGGCTTGCGTGCCCTGTGGGATCGAAATACGGTGTCCCATGTTTTCTATTCTTTTCTTGTTTGGTGTGTGTTATGTTCAATTTTCGCGGACGAAAATTCCTAAGGAGGGGTGAATGTAATATCCCTGATATTTTCGGCATATATTTGTTTACCTCGGTAAGCGTGCCCGGAAAATACTGGAGAATATTTTTGGACTTTTGGTAAGCTAGGGCTATGGTAAGACTAATGGCCAAAGGATTTAGTCTCGAGAGGTGTGCAAGTCATGAAGTCAATGACTTATACTATTGGGTTGGTATTGGTGGTTAACACTAGATATACTCTCAAACTAAAAAGGATAAGTTGTAAATTTAAATATCTAGATTTTTTTTTGTATGCTTTGTTTATATATTAAAGAGAGAGAGAGTTTAGAGAAAATATACTTCTCTCTTCCGGTTGGAAAACATAGGAAACTTTGGGGTCAGCTTTTGATCTTAGATCTAGAGAGTTTGAGAACCTCTTCCCATCTCAACCATTAATAAGCCTTGAGTTAGTACTTGGATCTGTTTGAGCTACGTTAAGGGAAAAGAGATGAGGAAAGGGAAAGGGAGAAGTTCTCTTTAAAAATTTTCGTGGCTGAGACGATGATCACCTCCAAAGGAATAAAGAGTCGCTTGAAGTTGTAAACCGTTGATCATAGAAGCTTGTTCCGGTGCGTGAATCGGTACAAGGGGATCAACAGAATTAAGCTACAAGAGGTATGCCTTAAAACCTCCTTATGCAAAATTGTTTGATTTTTGTTAAGAATGTAAGTTTTGAATTCAATAGAAATGATGGAATGGCTGTGTAGAAAATATGCAAAAAGAATCCGAGCATGTTAAAAAAATTTACAGCCACAGTACCTGAGAAAATCGACCATCGATTTTCAAAATCAACTGTCGAAATTGGAAATTGACTGTCGAATTTGAAATCGACAGTCGAAAATGGGATTTTAGCTTTAAAACAGAATTCTGAAATTCGATGGTCGAATTTCAAATCGACCATCGAATTTCAAATTCGACCATCGAATTTAAAATCGATGGTCGAATTAATCGATTCATTTTTTAAAATTTTGATTGGATTTTTTTGTTTATGAGCCTTTGGATAAATTTTGGGGTTGTATATTAACACTTAGGGTGTTAATATATGTAGGTTTTAGTCAATTGGGAGTCCTTGGAGAGGATTGCTTAGACATGCCTTTGATTTTGCTTGGTTAAGGTAGGGGAACCTTGTATTTAATTTGCATCAAATTATAAGTATAGATTGTTGACTATTTCAATTAAGGGTAAATTTTGAAAGTTCTGTTGCACACAGTATAAATAAAACTCTGAACACATGGCTCAATTTGAAAAATTTGTGAACCTTGCTATAACTAAGAACCTTTGGAATTCGAATCTCAGAACCTCAGTTAATTTTTGAATCAGAACTTCGAATCAGAACCTTGAAAAATCAGTATATGTTATGAATAATAAGCTTGGATATGTGTTAGCATTTGCATTTGATTTTGGGTTCATAAGTACGATGCCCTAGATTCCACCAACCGTGTTGACGGTAAAACTTTGCATAAGTTTCCCTCATAAGCGTAGGGGCTTGTTGCATTTGAAATGGGTTCATGAGCAGATGGTGATGAGGGTCTTCCCATCGGTCACGTAGTCTGCTCTCATGCTATAGGAAATTTGAGAGATAAAATTAAGTTATAAATTTAAGACAAGAAGCATGCTAAATCAGAACATTTGAACACTTTAGATTTGTTATCAGTTTTGACTCAGGATTAGAACTGGAGATTTAATTTGAAAAGCATCATTGAAAAAATCATATTTGATCCGATTCTTCTTTTGAAAACCTTTACTTATAAAAATGCAAATAGATCTGTTTTCCCTTATTGAGCTTGGCTGTTAGCTCACCCTCGACTATACGTCACAGGTGTTGAGACTGATTTGGGATCTGAGGATTTGGAGGATTCTGATTATATTCCTGAGGAGGAATTAGACTTGCCTGCTGAGGAGTTCTTCCTTTGACCTTTAGATCCTGTATTTTGGTATTTTGTCTGAATATTGTTTTGAATATTGGGCCCTAGGCCTTATTTTGTTCTTTTTGATATCACTCGAGGAACCATTATTGTGAACCTCTATTTTAGGTGATCGGATTGGCCATCACCGGGGGTTCTTTTTGGTTCCTCACAGTGATATATCAAATTTTGTTATTTGAAGCTTTTGTTTTTGGATTAACTAAGTTGCCTCTGTCTTTAGACCTTTGTTTATGTTGCCGGCTTCTGTTTGTTACGGCTTATTGAGAAATCAATAAGTTGATGAACCGGCCTTTCCTATACCTTAGGGATTGGAAAAGTCGGGTCGTCACAATAATAGAAGCTTTGGCCTAATGGGTTCTCTGATGGTTGGGTGGGATTCACCAGTTCTAGGTCCTAAAGATGGTAAATTTTCATTTACTTTTATGGCTTTTTGGAAGTTTTTTTTTAAATCAAGCATTTGAATAATGGGTTTTTAGTATTTTTGCATATCTGATTCGTGAGTTTTTTCTACTACGTGAAAATCGACAAAAAACAACGGCCCAAAACCGTTGTAAATTCCATAAGCAACGGTTATGGGCTGTTATAACGGCCGTTGTTTATAGAGCAGTGGTTTTCATAAACCACAGCCCAACACCGTTGTTTATTTACCATATAAACAACGGCCCATGGCCATTGCAAATGAACAACGGTTACTGGCTGTTGTTTTATTATAAAAAAGGTTGTTATTTACTCTAAAAAAACAACGATTATGGACCGTTGTTTTTTGCCGTTGCAAATTAACAATGGTGTTTAGCCATTGTTCCTAACCGAAAAATAAGTTTTATTTTTATTCTGAAACTACGGCCTAAATCAGTAGTATATGAAAACAATGCCAATGAACCGTTGTTAATTTACTCTAAAAAACAACGGTTATGGACTGTTGTTTTTTATTTTTTATTAAAAATATATATATATACAGCTTCCACATTTTTTACATTACTTGGAGCCAATCTACCTGTTATAAATATTATATTAACCACAGATCTCTCTAAGAGAAAAAATTCTTAATCCATTCAACTAAATGGAAAAATAATAAGCAAAAAATAAAATTATTCTACAACATCGTATTAATTCATTTAATACCATCTCATTAAAATATTCAAAGATATTATATTAATATATTCAACAATATCCTATAAATACATTCAACAACGCTCTATTCGAGCATGACTCAGGTTGCTAATAATACCCAATGACATAGAATTTTAATGTCTCATTGCTTAACACCTTTGATTGAACACCTTTGATCGAGCATGACTCAACTTCTCTTTCTTCTCCTTGAAAAGAGCTAGGAATGACACACCGAAAACCTTCCCCACCTTGAACCTTACTCCGAGAATATCTCCCACTGCATGACCCTTACGACAAAATCCAGTAATTAAAACTTCGTCCTGTAAGAAAAAACATAAATGCATTCAAAATCTATGAAAATTTATGGGAAGGTTTCACAAAAGGGAAATGTTTCACCAAATCCAACACTTAACCCTTGCAAAAATTTTCAACACCATCGAAGCTCAATCAGTGGTCTCTTTGTTCCCAACATATTGTCGTTGGGATTTTCCAATTCTTGTTGGATAGTATAGTCTTTATTTTTTCAACATAGCCATGCATTTTAAAGCAAGCAGAATAATAATATTAATAAGAAATGCAATAAAATTATTTTCACTGATAGCACCAGTTCTTTTTTCCAAACAAAAGAGAAAGATTAAAGCCATTTAGAATGTCACCATGATATTAGGTAAAAAATCATAATGCAATGTGAAGAACAATATAATCTACAGCATTAAAGAACACAAAGGGCAGATCTCACAAACCTATTTTCTAAATCACCAAATATTGCACCAAAAACTTGTTTTTTAAATCACCAAATATTTCACCAAAAACCTATTTTTTAAATCACCAAATAGATTAGATGCTGATCGAGAGACCTTGAGATTTTTATTGGTAGGAATAAAATTTTGTTAGCAAATTTAACTAACCTTCTGAAGAATTGTTGTGTGACGACCCGACTTTTCCAATCTCTCAGGTATAGGAAAGGCCGGTTCGCCAACCTATTGAATAAACGATAAGCCGGACAAACAGGGCACATATCAGAGTAAAGCGCAATAAATATCCATAGCTAAAATAAATGCGAAAGCAATTAAAAGTAAAGAACCACCGATGATGGCCGACCATCATCGAAACATGGCTCATAACGGAAATCAACGTCAAGTATAAAACTATGATATCCAACTAAAATAGGCCCACAAATTCAAGTCTAACTCTTACCACAAATAAGAAAATCAGTAAGTTCTATATTGGGAAAAACTCCTCAGGAGGAACCTCAAGCTCTTCCTCAGGCACGTAGTCAGGATCAGTCTCACAGCCCTGAATAGCCACGTCAGTACCTTAACCTGTGACGTATAGTCGGAGTGAGCTAACCAACAAAGCTCAGTAGAAGAAAGACATCAACGGCATTTTACTTTAACTAACATGGTTTCAAAACCAATACCGGAATATAGCTTGTCAAACATATAGGCAGATAATAAACTGAATTTAGGTACGAAAATCATATGTAAGATTTATTTCTAAATGTGTGAAAACAGTTTCAAGAACAGATACAGTGTTTCAGTGTCTTAGTTTCTCTAACTTCTATATGCAAAGTTTAATAATTCATGACTTAATCCTCAACTTAAAATACCTCCCGAGTAAACTATATCTCGAGAGTAGGAATATAGCCGATGGGAACCCCTACGTAAATCGTTGTTCATGAACCCTTTTTCAGGATGCAACAAGCCCCTGCGTAATGAAGGAAACATGTGCCAGGAAGTTGTTCAGGAATTTTTGAGGGGTCGTTCAGGTCAATCATAAAACAAATGCAGATACTAATATAAATCAGATGCAAGTCTCTTATACATAGTTCAAATTCTCGATTTCAGATTTTCAAAGCTTAAGCAGATTCAGGTTTCAGGATTCAGGTAGATTTAGATTTTCAGTCATTCATATCAATTTCAGTTTATAGATGTGATTTCAATGGCATATGCAAGTTCAAAGATTTTAATTCAAAATATCCATGCGAATTAAAATAAAATACTGTAAAGATGAGATTCTCCTACCAAAACTCGAAGTTATGCGAAGTCAAGTAAGGTCCTATTGATGGCCTCTCGCCCTCAATCTACATCACAATATACGTTCATGCATTAAGATTAACTCTAATTACTAATAATATAGACCTATTTAAGTGTTTCCTCAAAAACAAGTCAAAACAGGCAAGTTGCGCCAATCCTAGAATTTGACGTAACATTCTCATATATTTTTGACCATCAAGATGATTGATTCACGAGTTGGTCAAAACATGAAAGTTGTAGATGTTTCTATTAGCTTTCCAACGCAAAATGAATGGTCTCAATCGGAGTTCGGAATAAAAAGTTATGACTAAAATACTAAAATAATGTCGGAGTTCGGTGATACCTCGCTCGAGCGATGATAATAGCTCGCTCGAGCGAGATCCTTCAGAACTTTCTCGCTCGAGCGATGCAAAAGCTCACTCGAGCGAGGGCAGGGAACGCCTTTTGAGTATTTTAGTGTATCCTCGCTCGAGCGATGATAATAGCTCGCTTGAGCGAGCTACAGCGACGCGATTTCGCTCGTTTTCACCCGAATCGAAACCCATACATCCCAAAGCAAAACCCATGGCTAATCTAATGATTTTAATCAAAAAGTTTAATTAAAACGTACCTTTAATCTAAGGATTCTTAGATTAGAAATGAGTCACGCGAATGGAGCTTCGGAACGAAACCGACGGGTTTCCTCGACGATTCGCGCCGCGATCGATCCCACGAGTTCACAGAGACAACTCCAACACGTCCCCAATGATCTCAACCTCTCCCAATAGCCAACTACGAATCCAAGGTTGATTCAAGTTCTTTCTAAGGTTCAAGTGTTTTCAATAAAGAGGGTTCTAAAGAAGGAGGTTTTCTAAACCGATCTCCTACGATGATTGAAGAAGAGAGAAGACAAAGTTTCACACGGTTAGGTAACTATTAAACGACTACAGTTCTTCACGGCACTCACGTCTCTTCCTCTCTTAACAAAACTTAGTATAATACAGGAATGCAATTCCTTCTTATAATAGGATTGCTCACAAAGTTAAGCACACACACACCTCTTATGTATTATACACTTCTAATTTTAAAACTCAAGCCCGGTGTTGAGCGGCCACACCGAGGTCGGTGCACAACTTTCACACGAGGGTCCAAATGGGCTCTAAATTAAAATCTGTCCGCACAATCGCATCTAGATAAAAATCTAAAACAAATGGTGATGTCGGTTGCCGAGCAGAATACACACACGGGGTCAGTCTAACTCGGGTTCAAAATACGGGTCTTTATATGTTGGGCTCTTGTCCCACCAGAGAACGGCTTGATTTTCTGGGTGGAACAAAGCAAAGTAGCCAAGGAGCAAAATAGATTCAAGCAAAAGCAAAACCACCTATAACAATTAGCACCATGTGCATGTCTCAAGTCTAATAATGTTTAGTTGCAAGAGAAGGCATAAGCAACAATTGTATGAAACCCAAGAAAAAAATCAGATAAATCAGCCATAATTTAACCTCCGGTATAAGTTCATGATGCCATCATTCCATTCAGCGGGCTCAAACATAATGTCAATTATTAATTTTCTAAATAACTTATCTAAACATTACAGGCTAATAGTTTCCATACACTACTACAACATAATCTTCTCAATGTATCCAATAATAAGAAATGATGTTTGATTTCCATAATATAAACAAAGAAGAGAATAGTGGCTTACCTCCTTAAGCTAATGCTTATGAGGTTTAGGACGGTGAGTCTTGGCTCTGTCCTTTAACTTTTCCTTCACCTAAAGAAAGAAAGGATTCAAAATAGATACACAATCTTGAAGAATAAAAATTAGACAATAAAAGAAAACCTCTTAATCAAACAACAAAATCAACCTTCTTGGATCTATCATTTTGTCTGGATTTCTTGGGATGATTAGATGCCTCATGGTCACTGTCAGAAGAACTCTCACTGTTGTTGTAAGTCAAAAATATTAATAGGATATCAGTAATGGAGCTATAGCTTCAGATTTCTTTCGTGTACATGATGGAAGAAGATTTTTTTTTAAGAATATAAGTAGGTTCACCATCTCTATTTGAAGCATTTTCATTAATAACAAGACTTCATAATACAAAATTCGAGATGTACATATATCAATATAATAAAATCAAATATCAGAGACCAAAGCCATGATTAAATAATGAAATTCTATCTCATTGTGGATCACATATTGAGCTTGTACATGTGAAAGATACTTGTATTGAAGAAACATTAGTACTCTATTAAACATGTAAAGTTTTTGCAGTTATTTACAAATACATATGAGAGTTGTTATATAAGAGCTGAACTTTTTTAAATGAAGAGCGCACAAATGGTATAAGGATTAAGGAATCACAGCCTCATAAGCAACTATTAGACCCAATGTTTCCTAATTTGCAAGTTAGCTTGATTTAGGTTTGCTGTCCACCACTCTCCATGAAACCTGATTCACTAGTGTATAGTGATTTAAAAGGATGATAAGGAGTCAGCCCACTTGACCTGATATTTTAAATATAAATTAAGGTATAATGAGAGGTTTTTAGCCAAGTCGGGTCTGGGCTTCAGTTTGGGTGTTAGGTCGGTCATAATACCCTTAACCCTTTGGGTCGGGTTAGACATATATTATATGCCAATTCTTTGATGGACAACCAAAATTTGACGGACCCGAACAAAAAATTAATAGATTTCAAACCTGATTCTGCAGTAAGGTTTAATTTTGTATAAATTATGAAGTTAATTTTTTCATGCCAAACACCACCTACCCTTTACAATATTATCTTTCCTTTTTTTGAATTCGCGAAAAAAATGACAATCATCGCCCCCACCTTGAACCTGACTTGTTAACTCCACTGTTGGACCTGAACTCGACCCGAACTGCTCATGTCTAAACCTTGACTTGAACCTGTACCTGACATTGTTAAGAAAACCCAGATCTGGAGCTAACGCGAATCCGTCTTGCTACCTGAAACCAGACGTGGACCATCAACCATGAGAACCTGCCTTGCTAGTGTATTTTAATCATTGTATCAAGTATCGGTATCTTGGGAAATCGATACCGATATGGTCCCGATACAGTATCGAGGCCGTATCAGTATAGGCTGATACGGGACTGTATCGGCCAATACGGATCCGATATCAGCCAATACCTCCTTTATTTGATTTTTTTAATAAAAATAAAGGTGTATCCGGTATTGATAGCCAAGTTGATACCTTGACTTTAATTGCATTTTTTCAGTGTTGACCCGACTAGTTAGCAACTTTTGAACCTGTTACTCACGTAGGAGCACTAATTTCCAAAGTATTCAATCATAAACCAGTAATAATAAAGTAGTAGTAAAATCTTATTCACATAGTAATTATGTATAAGTTACAAAGCATATATAATATATAAACCGGTATCAGGTTGGGTTTGGGTCTAACTTGTACTCGACTTGTTTAGGTAACAGGTTGAAATTTTCAACCTGACTTAGCATGACAGGTCAAGCTTTAAACCCCAAACCCAACTTGTAACTGCTTAATTAATATGTGTATCCGAATAATTGACAAGTTTTATATCAATAATATTTTATCATAACCATGATAGTTATGTATAAGATACTGACCTCAAGGGGATGTTCTTGAGAAATTATGGTCACCATCATCTCCAACCACTAATTAGATCAAAAGGAAAATCAAGTCAAAGAAATTAGCACTTTGCACAGTTATGTGATTCAATCCAAACACTTTAAGTCTAATTCTAGAGGATACTAGAAGCCATATACTGTCCAGTTCAAAACCAAAAGGTAGTGGAAATGTAAGAAGCCAAGTGAGGATTTAAATGAAACCACTACACACATAATATCTGAGAAAGAATAGACAACATAAGCTCTTGCTTCCTAAAGCATGTCGGACATAAAATAGGAATGATTAAGTGACTCAAATCCCCAAAGGAATTATTAAATTGCACAATTATAAGCAGCATTGTTACCTTCTTAGGATTGTCAATGGGTCGGACCAAACTTAGGGCTGCCAATATGCTCAACAGGGAAAAACCCTCTATAAAATATCAGGTCAGTTTGGGTCAACCTGACCCGACCCAATTTTTGCCCGACCTGAAGATCAAGCTGGATGCCTCAGCTGAGTTAGGTTCAAACCCTATGACCTAATTAATCACCAAGCAATTTAGGCACAACTTCAAACCGTTCCCATTGACACCCCTACACCTTACTTTATGTTTTCACTTTTCCAATGCAAATATGACCAGGAATATGTGGTTTATAATAAAGCCAGCTAACAAAATTGACACTTTTTTAAACTTTCTCAAAAGCCTATCCAACTTTTTGTTTCAAGCATTGCTAAAAAATTTATTAGGCAATGAGCAGGCCAACATATTGCACCAATCAGTGTAAAACTTAGGTCCCAAAACAGAGAAAAACAATAAGAGAGATGCATCAAACGTAATGACAAAACAACTTAGCTCCATATTTCCCAAATAAATTGGCAGTGAAATTTTTCTTAGCATAAAATGTTATTTAAAATTGAACTTGGTAGTTGGTATGAAAAGAATGGGTGTATGGACTCCATAGTCCTTAATCCATTCACATTACACTAACTAAAGATATATACTAGGACTATTTTGCACAGGTAAAAGTTTACAAGGCTCTTAAACAGATAAAACATAGCACAAATTGAAAATTAACATACAAAAGGGTCGTGCCAAAATAGTCTAATATAATATAAATTACCTTTATAAGGCTGTGTTTGGGATTGCTCTTTGGAGGCAAAGAGTAGCCACTTAAAACAACAGGTTTAAATTGCTCTTTTAAAAAGACCCAAATTCAGCTCTTTCACTCTTCGAAAGAGTTAAGAGCACTTACAACCAAACACAGTCCCATACTAAAGTGCTCTGCCCTAGAGCAGAGAGCTGCTCTGTGCCTCCAAAGAGCAATCCCAAACATGGCCTAACTTCCCACTTATTGTTTGGGCTTCTGCATTGTGATTTAGTCTCTTGCTAGCACATAGAAACATATTTTCATTTGCTTTTTCTCTTAATAGATTTGCTTCTTTAGTGACCAAATATATATATTTTCTGTAAAAGGACCATATTTTCTGTAAAAGGAATATGGTGTCTTATGATTCACCTTGGGTTGGTTGACACCTTTGAACATTTTTCTCACACAAAACTTCTGGATTGGCTCAACTATTACACTAACCTGAACTCCAATTATGCGGTCACAAGGAGTCGATCTCCAGCTTATGCATCTTTAGATAAATAAATAAAACCAGTTGAAGGGATAGGAATGAATGCTTACAGCATGTAAAGCCTTCGCCCTTATTACAGGAGATTTTTCCCTTAAGCTTACCTAAGACCAGTTATTCTAGGTAAGAAGATAAAATTGTCATAAAAATTGAAGCAGAGAGAAAGCGTCATGATTAATTAGCAGAAGCATATATAAAATTTTATCAAATCCTCTTGAAAAAGAATTGTTTTGCCCCAGTGCGAAGGATATCTTTTTGGCCGTGTCCCTTGACAAAAAAGAAGAAATAGACCCAAAGTCCCGCATTATTTCTTTGTTTTCACGTAGTGTTCCACCATCATCACAGCCTTCTACCTCTACCTACACCCAACCTCCATTCACTTCCACATCAGATGTTGGGTTGGTGGATACCATGGCTACCACAAAGGCAGAGCTATTGACTAGGCAGGGCAGGTTGGGAACAAAAGGAGATGCCATTTTGGGAAGTCAAGAGGTTATGGCTATACAGATCGGTACAATGTTAGAGATGCTGAAATCGGTTATGGAGCACATTCTTTGCTCAAAGAGTACCTGACCGGTACCATGCTCCATATTTGAGCCTTTTGGAGCATAATGACACTAGATTGAGGAGATTGATGAGATTGAGAGAGTAACAGCTCCAGCTGAATGAAGGCTATCACAGCTGAAATTATTGAGAAAGAAGCAATGTTTGTGACTGCTATGCCTGAGGAAGCTGATACATAGATTGTTAGGGCTGTTGTTGAGCCTCTGATCGATTTTAAGTGTAACCCTTGCAAGTGCACAAGATCTATTGCAGTATGACAAGAACAAAGGTGTCGAACCCACAGGGAAATCTTGAATTTTAATTAATTCTTTCAGAGATTTAAAAACGTCCCCAAGGAAGTACCAAAGGGCAGATTCAATTTAACCAAAAATTTATCACTTTTTCTAAATGCAAGAAAAATAAATTAATCTAAACAACTAATTACTGATGAATCTAAGAATAATATTTAAATAAGATCAAGAAATATGCTACCCCAGATTTGTACCCCCCTTTCATTAAAGAATCATTCACACCATCACCATCATTCATTCATAAAAATGATTTGAAATAAAGTATGATCATCAATCCGGCATACCCTATCTAAAAACAATGACTCAGCCTATCATTGCAGTATGAGTCATGTAAGAAGCATAGCGTATCTCATGATGTGTAGATCAAAATAATAAAAACATTAGACTATGGTATTAATCATAAATATGGGTACTTATCTGGGGATCGCATCTTTCCCGATCTACTGATTTAGCCGCTCATCTTTGGTGTATGATCTCCTTGTTCATTCAAAGTCATTCCTCTTTTTATTTCTTCCAAAAATCTTTATTTACAATGTCTTTTCCTAAATACAATCTATGAATGTAAAAGAAAGACAGTGCAAATCCTAAGTACAATCTACCCAAATCAATCCCTAGAAGAAGGAGAAAAGAAGAACTTTTAAAAAGATGCTCAGAGGAGTCTAAAACCAAAAATAATAATGAATAAATAATCCTCTCAAAAATTCTCTTCAAAAACTCTAAAAAAAGAAAAGCTAAAACTAACTCTCTAATTATCTATCTCTAATTCCTCCCTCTAATTCCTATCTCTAATTCTTCCCTCTAATTCCTATCTCTAATTCTTGCTCCAATTTTTGCTCCAATTTTTGCTCTCATTTCGAAGTGTTTGATCCGCTTTAAATAGAGCCGAAGTTTCCCAACCGCAGAGGTGTTCCAACTCGAAAATTTAGGGTCGATTAATTGACCCAATAGGGTCGATGCATCGACCTCCCAGATTTTCGTGAATTCCCGCCGAATTTTACATCAGATACTACTTCAGTATTTTGGCCATAACTTTCTGTCCCGAACTCGGATTGAGGTGATTCTTGCGCTGTTGGAAAGCTGACAGAAAGCTCTACAACTTTTATGTTTTTGACAATTTCATAATTCGGGCATTTTGAAGGTCCAAATTGATCTGTAAGTTGCACCAAGTTCTCGATGACCCCAGAGTTACAGTGTTTTGACATTATTTTTAGAATTCTTGGGCTGTTTTCTGCACTTGGCTTGTATTTACCTGAAACACTTCAAATCTAATAATTCTTATCAGATAGCCTTCATCGGATAGCTAAATATAGGTATCTAGGGGTGAAATATCATCATATTTCACTACTCATCAGCCTCATAGAGCAGAGATTGATCCTACTGATGCTTTGGCCATTGTGCCTTTTGAGGGGAAGTCTGAGGTGCCCTCCACTTCTAAAGGAGCTAGATTAAATATGGTTATGAAAAGAAATTTTTCCAAAGAAGATAAAAAGAGGAGAGCTTTACTTACTCATTGGAGGAGACATCTTAAGAGGAGAGAAGGGAGGAGATACAGGAATAAAACTCAAGAGTTACATGCTGAGTTGGATAGAAAAGACAATCAAATCAGGTCTTTCAATTTTATTTGGGAATTTGAAATCAGGGACGATGAGAGACAACAAATGGTAGCAATTGCTGAGCACAAGGTAGCGGCTGATTACCAGAGAAATGAATATTGTAAAACTTTTGAGAAGTTGTTGAAAGGGGAAGAGATGAGAAAGACTGAGCAACTCCAGTATTTGGATGCCCTTGAAAGATGGAATCAAGAGAGGGAGATGCTCTTGAAAATGATTGTTAAGAGAGAGGAAGTGAGACTTCCTACTCGCTGGTCCGCTACTTCACGGGATCTCTATTCAAGCATTACTGTTCACTGGTCGACTAAAACTGTTGTAATTTTATGCACAGATTAGTATTAAAGTGGTCTATAAATATAATATAGTGGTGGAGACTAGCACATTACAAAACTTAAGTACATTACCAAAGGTTGCGATCCCAAATGGTATGTCGTGAAGACGACCTGTTTATCTAGAAGTAGGCCTACAACTGGACCAGATAAAGAAAAATGCTCTATGTATCGCCTATTTATTTCGTAAAAGCATAAATCAAAGTTTCTGAAGAATAGATTAAAAAGAACAATTATAAAATCTTGATAAGCCTATCATAATGTAAAAAATAAATAAATAATTTTTTATTTTTTTTTAAAGTGCAATGAAACTCACATTTTGATAAGCTTTTGCTTCAGTTGTATCGTCCATGAGCTTTTGAACATCCTCCTAGTTGATCTCAGTTTGGATAGCTTTAATGGCATTACTCCCTGTCTTCAAGCTGTCAAAAACAACCTTCTGCTTGCTTGCCAATTCTATATCTGCTAACTAAAACAAATTCTAGGTTGGATAAAAAAACCTTACTTAATAATGGAAATCATCAGAAAGTATATGATTTGTTAAAGAACGTCTTAGAAAAGATATGATTTGTTATATAGACCAGGAGCTGCATTAGCCTTGCTATAATGGGACTTATAAGAAGTTACAGGAGGCACCAATGATAGGTTGGCACTCAGATCTGCTACACAATTATTCCTTAATTTTTCACTGTGCCGAAGCTCTTGACCCAGATATGTCACCAATTTTTAACTATTCTTTTAGTACCTTCAATGTTTTCTATAGTGGCAGCTTGATGACCATCTACCTGACAAACAAAAGCACTAAAGATGAATCCTTCTCAATGAACAACCCACTCAAAATTGATAGAAACTATTACTTATAGTGCCCAATCCTAGATTTTCATTGCTTTGAATAGCGATTGCTTAGGCAAAAAGACATCGTAGCATTTTAATGAAATCTGGGGAAAACCATCATGAAAATAAAATATCCAATCAAGTATTTCTTCAAACATCTACTAGGCAATAGTTTTACCATCAACTCAATTAACATTTAAACTACATAAAAATGATCCACATACCTTCATTTACACCAAACCTCAAACACATGATATGCATACACCATGCACCTTTGTACATTGAAACTTATGAGAAACTATATATGTATGAAATCTAGTTCGGAATCTTAAACATAACAGAAAAAGAACAATCAAGAACGAGAAAACCAACATAAATGCAGATGGATCCATGTAAAAATAGGCAAATCAACAATATGAAAAAATAAAATAACAAGAACCCTTTCCCAGTGACACATATATATCAAATCAAACAAAAAAAAAACTATAAATCTCAAATATAACTCTAAAAATTATCACAATGATCTAAAGATTTAAAAATAAATAAACAAAAAAGTGAAGAGATTAGTGAGAATAACGAACATACAAATTTCAAATCGGTAGGGAGGGTTAAATTAGATCCAATGGTTCTGTAGATTTGGGGTTTTGGAAAACCAACGAAGAGGAAGAGAATTTTAGGGCTGAGCGATGAAATTAGGGCCTCAACTAATTAGAGTCGATCTCTTAATCTCCTTTCGAATCTACCAAATCCTTTTTCATTCACTTCTCCGAAACTAGAAATCGGTTAAAACCTATCTCAATCGTTGTCGTGTGATTGTTGTAGATCTGGAATCTAGGTTTAAGTTGATATCAGATCTCGACAAGATTTCAATCTCTAGACAGAAAATCCATTGCCGGTTTGAAAAAACCCTAGAAACCCACTTACAATGTTTGGGTTAGTACCTGCAAAGAAGAAGATGATTCGTTCCCACGATATATTTTAGAAAATTGGGCGCCTAATGTTTTGAAGAAGTTACGGTCCCCGCTTAACTACAAAACTAGGATTTCAGTGGGCCGTTGCATTTCTGCATTTTCACGTCCTATAGGAAAGTGATTGGAAGGTCATGGGTTCGAACTGGCTCGCTTACGAAGAAACACGTTCAAGTGGGCCGTTGCATTGCTTTAACCATTGACATGGGCCGTTGTATACCTGGATTTCTTCTACAACGGTCGATGTCTGTGGTTTTTTAAAAGCAAGTGATGTTGTTTTTTCGTTGTTTTCACATAGTGTTCAGTTAGGTATCAGAAGAACAAACTCCCTCACTAATGGAGAAATCGATGCGTACTAGAGATCAAAGAAGAGAAGGCAGGAAGAATGTAATAACCTGAAAAATTAGACCCGAACTCAACTGACCTCGTGTGTGTGGTTGACACGAAAATCGATGTCATCATAGATTTTTATATAATAATAAATATTTAAATAATATTAGGATAACTTTGTGCGGACGGATTAAAGTTTAAATGTGTGTTTGGGCCTTTAGTGTGAAAGTCGTGCACCGATGTATCGTATGCTGCTCAATACGGAACCAGGCCGTTGGATAAGATTAACACCCATTTGGATGTTAATGTTTAATAAGGAAACTAAGCCCTTTAGTTAATTAAAAGACAAAGCTTCTCTTGGAAGCTTCACCCGGTTGCAAAGCTTTGGAGTTTGGGAGTTCTAGAGAGAGAGAGAGAGAGAGAGAGCTTCTTCCCCGTGGAACCCTCATGAGAAATCGTGAGATTTCGATTGCAACCACACCGCAATCTCCGCAACCTTTGCAAAACACATGGCGTCGGCCTCTCTTGAGTGTCCGTCTTTGGTGAATTCCAACCGTTAGAGATCCAGGAACTTCAAGCCATTCAAACCCCCTTTTCTTTAGAAACCCAGTTTTTCAAGAAGCGTTCCACCTCGCGATCACTAACCAAGCATTGAGAAGGTTGAGATCGATCCGTGGATCATTGACGACTTCATCTTGAATACGTGGTGCTCAATCGTTGTGAAATCGTTGTAGAGATCCAGAAGTTTCGTTTCAAAACTCTTTTGGACAATGATTCTTAAAGGCGCGGAATCGATCGAAGAAAGGTTAGTTTTTCTTTGATTTTAATGGTTTAGATTGCAGAATAAATCCTTGTTTTAGTTTAGTGTGGATGTGTGTGTGATTCGATGAAGATCGTATAATATTTGGATGAAAATAGATCAAAAATGACAAAACCTTATGGTTGTGCGTTTCTGAAGGTTTTGATAGATCAATTGGGTGATTGATCGATCAAAATTCGGTATACATCGATCAATCTAGGTGATTGATCGATCAAATTTAGTATTGATCGATCAATTTGAGTGATTGATCGCTCAAATTATATATACAATTAGAAAAACAGCAAGTTTGGTTGCTGGAAGTTCATTCCCGACAGCATTGATCGATCAATGGTGAGATTGATCGATCAATGTGATGGGTTGATCGATCAATGGTGAGATTGATCGATCAATATGATGGGTTGATCGATCAATGGTGAAATTGATCGATCAATGTGATGGTTGATCGATCAAGGGTGAAATTGATCGATCAATGTGGAATTGATCGATCAACATGATGTATTGATCGATCAATTTGACTGTGCCGACACTACTTCAGTGTTTTGGCCGTAACCTTTTATTCAGAACTCCGATTAATGCAATTCTTATGGCATTGGAAAGAGGACAACTAAATCTACAACTTTTATGAATTAACTAACTAATGAATAAATTTTTTTGATGATAAAAATTGAGCTGGAAGTTTGGCCAAGTTCTAAGTTAGCACGTTTTGATTGAAGTATCGATATAGCTTCGGTATTTTGGCCATAACTCCTTGTCCCGAACTCCGATTGATGCGATTTTTGATGCATTGGAAAGAGTACGACAAGATCTAACTCTTTTATAAATTAACTAAATTTTTAATAAAAATTTTTGAGGGTCAAAATGAAGTGAGAAGTTGGGTCAAGTTTCGAGTCAACACGAAATTACCCATTTCTGCCTCGAATTTGAGAAAACACTTAAATACGTCAACATTATTAATAATTAGGATCAATTTTTATACATCATCATATGTGTGATGTAGACTAAGAGTGGAGGCCGTGGATAAGAACTTTTAAATTGCTTTGGGACGGCGTTGGATTTGCTTAGAAAGATCTGTTAAGGTAGGGGAAATCCAACCTAAATTGTATCTGACTATGATTTCATGATTCTTTTGTATCTGCACCCTGATTTTTGTTTTAACAAGCATGTTAGCATATCATAAATTCCTATTATCTCTAATTCCTGTTTTCTGATTTTATATTCTGAAACCTGCACCTGATTTTTGCTTTCTGATTTTTGAGGTCATATGTATGTATGTGATTTACGGATTTAATCAGATGATCCCCACCGACTCGGCGGTATATCCGTGCTCTAGCACAATCGTGCATCTACTTTGTAAATTCCTCGGCATAAATTCTGTAATATCCCTGATATTTTGACCTATTTTCATTTACCTCGGTAAGCTTGTTCGGGAAATATTGTGGAATATTTTTAGATTTTTGGTAAGCTAAGGATATGATAAGAATAATGGCAAAAGGAAATTGTCGGAAGATGTGTGTAAGTCACGTAAGCAATGACTTACACAATAAGGTTGGTGTTTGTGTTTAGCACCGGATAGGTTTTCAACTCTTGTGGATAAGTTAAAAGTATAAAAATCTAGATATTTTTATTACTAGCTTTTGGTTATAAGAGAGAGTGAAAGAGAAGTTTCACTTCTCTCACTCGTTAGAAATTTAAGCTCTAAGGCTTTGCCTCATTTGATCCTAGATCTAGAGAGTTTGAGAATTCCTCTCCCCATCTCAACCAATAGTTAGCCTTGTATTTGATTTCGGATCAGTTTGAACTATTGAAAGAGAAGAGAGATGTGGAGAGTGAGCAGTTCTATATAATTTTGTTGTGGCTGAGGCAGTGACAACCTCATTTGAATGATGAACTGTTTTAGAGATTTAAGCCGTTGAACTTCGAAGATTGGTTCCGGTGCGTGCTTTGGTACAACGGAGGCAACGGCTTAAACTACAAGAGGTAGGCCTTTAAACATCCTTTTGTCTTTTGGATTCAATTTATGTTTAGAATGGTGTGTGGTGTTTTATTTTTGGATAAGAAGGCTGTGGTGGAAAAATGAAGAAAAGAGCCCGGACTTGAAAAAGTTAGCAACCACAGACCCTGAGAAATTCGACTGTCGATTTGAAAATCGACTATCGAATTTGGAATTCGACCATCGATTTGAAAATCGACAGTCGAAATATGTTATTTTGTGCCTGAAGCCAATTTGTGGAATTCGAGGGTCGATTTCCAATTCGATGGTCGAATTTGGAAATCGACCATCAAATTGAAAATCGAGGGTCGATTTTTATATTTTGTGACTGATGAACAGTTTTGAAATTCGATGGTCGAATTCTGTCTTGTATTTGGCATTCGAAATTTTTCAGATTTTTTTTCTCAGCAAGCTTTTGGGTTGAAATTCTTGTTCTATATTAACACTGAGAGTGTTAATATATGTAGGTTTTGATTGTTGGAAGTCCTTGGTGAGGACTGCTAGTGCATGATTTTGAATACTCCTTGTTAAGGTAGGGAAACCCTATTTGTTATTTGCATCAATTTATAAGCATAAACTGTTCCGACTATTCCCCTTAAGAAGCATTAGTTTTGGAAATCTGTCATACATAGCATAAATAAAACCTAAAAGATATGATACAAATCTGAAAATTTGGAACCTTATTATGACTAAGAACTTTACAATTTGAACCTCAGAACCTCAGTTAATCTTTGAATCTGAACTTCGAATCAGAACTTTGAAAAATCAGAATTATGTTATGAATAATAAGCTTTGATATGTGTTAGCATTTGCATTTGATTTAGGGTTCATAAGTACGATGCCCTAGATTCTAGCAACCGTGTTGACGGTATTACTTTGGCGCAAGTTTCCCTTATAGCGTAGGGACTTGTTACACTTTAGAAATGGGTTCATGAACGACGATGGTCAGTAGGGTTTTCCCATCGGTCACGTAGTTCGCTCTCATGCTATAGGAAATTTGGGAGATAAAATTAAGTTATAAATTTAAGACAAGAAGCATGCTAAATCAGAACATTTTGAACACTTTAGATTATATTATCAGTTTTGACTCAGGATTAGAACTGGAGATTTACTTTGAAAAGCATCATTGAAAAACCATATTTGATCCGATTTCGTCTTTTGAAAACCTTTACTTATAAAGAAATGCAAATAGATCTGTTTTCTCTATTGAGCTTGGCTGTTAGCTCACCCTCGACTATACGTCACAGGTACTGAGACTGACCTTGGGTCAGAGGATCCGGAGGACTCCGATTATATTCCCGAGGAGGATTTGGACATACCAGCTGAGGAGTTCTTTCCGTAATCTTAGATCCTGTGTTTCTTTTTGGTATTTTTGTCTGGATATTATTTTGGAATATTGGGCCCTAGGCCTTTATTTTGGTTCTTTTGATATCACTCGAGGAACCATTATTGTGAACCACTATTTTAGGTGATCGGATTGGCCATCACCTTTGGTTCTTCTTGGTTCCTCACAGTGATATATTCATTTTGTTATATGAAGCTTTTATTTTTGGATTACTATATGTTGCCTTTGTCTTTAGATCTTTGTTTATGTTGCCGGCTTCTGTTTGTTACGACTTATTGAGAAATCAATAAGTTGATGAACCGACCTTTCCTATACCTTAGGGATTGGAAAAGTTAAGTCATCACAAATTCACTCCATAGATGAGGCATTGTTGCACTCTGAAATTGTTCATGTGAACGACAATTGGTTGGGGTTTCCTATCGGAATATTCCTGATTACTTCGTGCTATATAGTCACGGGAGTTTCTTAAGTTAGAAATATTCACAATTTAAGTCACCAAAGATATATTTATGCATAACATCTGTTCTTGTTTGAAAACTTAGTACATGCCATCTGATTTATCATGCTTGCAAATTCTGTTTTGATTTCCTGTTTTGAGATACTACCTGCATATCATGTCTTGCATATTCAGTACATTTTTAGTTGAGATTTTTCTACTGAACTTAGATGTAGGTCACCCTATTTTTTATAACATTAATAGGTTTTGAGGCTAGAGCTCCTGGCACTGAGAGCGACCCTGACTACTAGCCTGATCTAGAGGTTGAGGTTGAGGAGGAGAATACCAATACCCCTGCTGACGAGCACCACCCGTAGCTAGGGTATTTGATTAGACTGGATATTTTGGGATCTGTATATGTTTTAAATTATTATGGTTCTGGTGGCCACGGTTTTGTACTTAAAACGTTGTAGATACTTTATTTTCTTTTATTTTTTAATATATGCATTGCTAAATTCTTCTCTCTTTTAAAGCCTTATATGATGACTCGATCTGCCACTACTGGATAGTGTCTGCTCTGATTTTCGCTAAAAGTGCAGACACTCTGTGATTTGTCCTAGGAATTATCCAGAGCATGATCCTGATGGCACGAATTTTTGAACATGAAAATCCATGCTGTCACAGTTGGTATCAGAGCCTAGGCTTTAGGTCTTGTTAGGACTCAAGACTAGACTATGGCAGTAGGTATTATCTCGACATGGGTCTCCTATGATTCAATTAGGACTTTAGCAAAGTTAGTGGAGCTTTGGTTTAGGTCTCTTGGGGGACTCACAGCTGAAGCTATAGGTTCTATATAGAACTTGGGATTAAATTTAGAACTTGGATTGTGGATCTCATAATCACTTTTTATGGAGATACTTGATGATTTGATGGATGTATGACTAGTAGATGAATAAGTTTTAAGATTTCGTTGGAACATTAGGCCATGGTGACTACAACAATTATTGATTAGAGTTTATGTCTTGTTGACAGATCAAATGGTGCCACGAAAGAAAACCAAGATTGGAAGTACTGGAGGAGGTGAGCCATGTTCTAGGTGTGACGGGTGACACCTAGCGAGAGACTGTAGAAGATCTACTGGGGCTTATTTTAAGTGTGGACGAATGGGACATATGATATGACATTGTCCTGCTTTGAAAAATGAAGTGATGACCACGACAACCACTCAAGGTAGTTCTCGCTCTTTAGATCCGGCGACGACTAGAGTTACTCCGGTACGGCAGGCCTTACCTGTCTCCTCATCTACACCATTTGTAATGTGTGCGTGGTGTGGGAATCCTCATAAAACGGAGGCGTGTAGGCAAATCTCGGGTGCCTGTTTTAGATGTGGTGAACAAGGACACTGAGTCAAGAACTGCTCAGATATGCAACAGAAGCAGGAGACCTCGACGTCTACTTCCAAGCCGATTCTTTCTGTGACTCAAGATGCCCAAGGTATAGGTTCAATATCAATTGTCAAGATTTTGTTTTAATGTTCAGATGATTTAGGAATTTTGTTGGTTTTGACACGTGTAAAATATCATAACATCATCGCTTATGTATCAACTTAAATCACTTGCATGACATAAATGAATTCAAAATTTAGAAGATTAACTACGTAAGTGATAGTTATATTGGCAGACTTAATAAATCTTGATAGTTATAATAAATTTCTTAAGGACAATTGTTTAGTGAATTTGAAATTTCTTAAATACTTATGAGAAATGAAGTTAAATTAACAGACTTAATCCTAGTATTATTCTTCCTGACTAATGAGTCATGATTATGGTGTATTTAAATACATTCCTTTCAAACGTGAGTTCGGTTGTTAATCGCTGTAGTTTATTCTGAAAGTTTTTCGAGAGTTGAAAAAGTCTAAGATAATCATGTTGGTAATTGATAGAGGATAAGAAAAGTTAATTACGGATATCATGGGAGAGCAAAATTAGATGTCGCTACGGTGGATTGCGTTGTTTTCACCTAAGCCATGATGAATGACTATAGATTTTCAAGGACTATATGGAATGTTAGTAAGTATAGGGAGTGTGTTGAGAGTTGTACACATAAAGAGTCAATTAATCATGCCTAAGTATTTATGTACGACATTGAGAGAAATCATTTAAAATCATATCCTTGATTTGAAAGGCTAGATGTGTCACACTCTTTTGCCCTTCCTGTATGATCGAAATTCTATTCGAGTATCATAAGATTGGTTAAGGGCATAATGTTTGAAGATTTCACGATCGTTGTGGTAGATTTTAGAGGTTCTCATGTTGGCGATGGCTTTATCTCATTTTACTGATGGCTTTACCTCATTTTGGTAATAACTTTATCTCATTTTGGTGATGGCTGTACCTCATGTTGGTGATGGCTTTATCTCATCTTGGTGATGACTTTTTCTCATTTTGGTGATATCTCTTACCACCATTGCATATCAGAAAGTAGGTGAGTGTGAACATTTGTTCGTAGATAGATGAGACCTATTTCGAGTCATGAGTTGATTTATTCTGATAACGATAGCATCAATTTGGTGAATCCAATTTTTTTTTGGATGAATGGTACGTTTCAAAATTGGTCCACTGTGCTCCATGAGTATTTTTATAATCATAAGGGGTCACTGTGATTAATACAATGGAAATGATGTATGATCCCTAATGATTAACATCGTTGAAGTGAAGATCTGTTGAATGGACAACACATTATATGTCCTTCAAGGTTTGGTTGATCCTATTTATAGATAAATTATGGTTAAGTAGTCTTAATCTCACGATCAATATACAATTCTTTGTGGAATGAACACCAGTCAAGTAAATAAGGGGGGCATCCTTAATAAAAAGCCCAACCACTAGTTTTTCCCTATGTATGAATTTTGCGGGCATTATGGTCGTTTTCTTTTGACTAATGGTTAACGTAATGGTGACATAATACTGTATATAATTGCTTATGGAAGTGTGATATGAGATACCCGGTGAATGAGAAGATTGTCACACTTTTTCAGTAGATTTGGGATGAGCTTAGCGACCTGTACATTAACTCGACAATTTTACCTATAGGGGTCGTGTGGATACACTAATTTTGGGGGAAACTATTTCAACTCTGGATGCGTGTGCGTCCATTGTGGATGTGTGGACTCAGAGAGAGGGGTTGCGCATATACCACTGGCGACTGTATGGTTGTGACTATTTTCCACATACTACCTCTGTGTGTGTGCATTGACACTATGAACAATTGAGTTTTACTCGGGATATCGTTAGGGTATTTTTGATGATGAAAATTCCTTCCAGATGGGGAGATTATGATAACCCTAATTTGGAGGACGTTGAAATTATGATGGGGACTTCTAAATTATATAGCTTCTTGCAGGTAGATTGCCAATCTGCGGATTATAGATGTGCGTACGTGTGGATGGTGGAAGGACTCTTGATGTGTCTTCTTTACCCACATGTTGCTACTTAGGGAGACGTGCCCGTCTGGTCACTGGTTCGGCTATGTGGAAGTCAAATGTAATGAGGTGCGTTAGATGACGTATGGGTGTACAATACACATGTGTGTAGGGTGTGGACCATTAATGTGATCTTGCACACCTATGGGGGGTGTGTATGCTTTACACACTAGAGGTTAGAAGTTTAAAGGCTTGGCTAGGAATGGGAATTATTCATTTTGCTTTAACTCTTGCATTTATATCGAGTGGTGGAATTTAAAAAGAAGGAGAAGGAGATTTGGTGAGGGAGTTATTGCTCGTGATTGTAGCGCATGGACGCCATGCGATTGTGTTGGAGATTCTTACACCATTAGGCTCCTGGAGCTTGTCGAGCTCGTGGGCTGAGAAATCGGCCGACCCATGGTACCTAAACCATGGAATTTGTGAGTAAATCACTTAGTTACAGAGGTGACTTGGGAGGAGTGCGAAGCCGAAATTCGTGAGTCATACCCGCATTTGTCCACCTAATGTGAGAGGTAATTTTTGCGATTTTTAATTCTAACCCATTATTGCTTTATGTACGTGGCAATTACAGTTCCATACAGTTGGAGTTGTCTAAATAGCACATACTGCTACCCTCTACGTGGTGAAATAGGGATTGGGTAATGCCTCCATTAATGAGGTGTGTTTAAAGAAACAGCTTGACTGTAATGATTGATCGATCAATTTGGTGAATTGAGCGATCAACTGTGCATTTGATCGATCAAATAAGAAGGTTGATCGATCAAACCAGTTAATACTATATTCTGTGAAAAAGGACTGTCTGATCGATTATATTGAGCATTGATCGATCCATTTTATCGATTTACGTTATATTTTGGATTTTTATTTTTCACTCGCACGATTAAGATCTTCAAACATTCGAGAGAGTTTGATTCCTTTGCATTTAAGGGATATTTTCGGCTATCGGAGCTTCTTGCTTTATATCGCAGTGAGAGATCGCATTGAGGGAGGAGTATAGCCTAGCTCCTGGTGAGCCTCGATTAACTAACAACATTAAAGTTTTCAAGCTCAAGGACTGGACCAAGAGCTATAATCTATTGGTCAAGAGGTTACTTGAGGAGGGGGTTATACCACCAGCTCCAGTTGAGGAGGTGCCTGACGGGCAAGTACCAGATGATGGGGGGCATAGCCTAACGTTGCACTTGAGGGGGATGCATCTGCTGTCCCTATAACCAAATATTCATTTTGATGTTCTGTGCACCTTTGCTAAGATTTAAACTGTTAGTGTTTGTTAGACATTTTCGGGGACGAAAATTCCTAAGGAGGGGATAATGTAATTACCCTAAAATTTTAAACAAAACTCGATTGCTTTGATATGCGTGCCTGGCACGGAAATCGAAATAAATTAAAAATTTATAATAATTATTATTGGCAATTATAATTTAGAACTTAGCTATTCTATCTTTATCTATTACTATTATACAATAAAATTTTGTGACATAATTATCACTACTTTATTTAAACCTGTGTGGATAGTAGACCTGTTTAAGTGTGTTTTGCAGTTTCGAAGGCGAAAATTCCTTGAGGAGGGGTAAATGTAATGACCCTAATTTTGGGGCATATTGAATTATACTCATACCTTTTTGAAACTGGCATGTCGATTTTCGAGGACGGAAATTCTTTAAGGTGGGAAGAATGTAATAACCCGAAAAATTAGACCCGAACTCAATTGGCCTCGTGTGTGATCGACACGAAAACCGATGTCATCATAGATTTTTATATAATAATAAATATTTAAATAATATTAGGATAACTTTGTGCAGACGAATTAAAGTTTAAATGTGTGTTTGGCCCTTTAGTGTGAAAGCCGTGCACCGATGTATCGTATGCTGCTCAACACCAAACTAAGCCCTTGGATAAGATTAACACCCATTTGGATGTTAATGTTTAACAAGGGAACTAAGCCCTTTAGCTAATTAAAAGACAAAGCTTCTCTTGGAAGCTTCACCCAGTTGTAAAGCTTTGGAGTTTGGGAGTTCTAGAGAGAGAGAGAGAGAGAGTTTCTTCCCCGTGGAACCCTCTTGAGAAACCGTGAGATTTCGATTGCAACCGCGCCGCAATCTCCGCAACCTTTACAAAGCACATGGCGTCGGCCTCGCTTGAGTGTCCGCCTTTGGTGAATTCCAACCGTTAGAGATCCGGGAACTTCAAGCCATTTCAACGCCTTTTTCTTTAGAAACCCCGTTTTTCAAGAAGCGTTCCACCTCGCAATCATTAACCAAGCATTGAGAAGGTTGAGATCGATGCGTGGATCATTGACGACTTCATCTTGAATACGTGGTGATCAATCGTTGTGAAATCGCCGTAGAGATCCGGAAGTTTCATTTCGAAACCCTTTTGGACAACGATTCTCAAAGGCGCGAAATCGATCGAAGAAAGGTTAATTTTTCTTTGATTTTAATGGTTTAGATTGTAGAATAAATCCTTGTTTTAGTTTAGTGTGGATGTGTGTGATTCGATGAAGATCGTATAAGATTTGGATAAAAATAGATTAAAAATGACAAAACCTTATGGCTGTGCATTTTTGAAGGTTTTGATCGATCAATTGGGTGATTGATTGATCAAAATTGGGTATTGATCGATCAATCTAGGTAATTGATCGATCAATCTAGGTGATTGATCGATAAAATTTGGTATTGATCGATCAATTTGAGTGATTGATCGATCAAATTATATATATAATTAGAAAAACAGCAAGTTTGGTTGCTGGAAGTTCATTCCCGACAGCATTGATCGATCAATGGTGAGATTGATCGATCAATGTGATGGGTTGATCGATCAATGGTGAAATTGATCGATTAATGTGATGGTTGATCAATCAAGGGTAAAATTGATCGATCAAGGGTGAAATTGATCGATCAACATGATGTATTGATCGATCAATTTGACTGTGCCGACACTACTTCAATGTTTTAGCCGTAACTTTTTATTCCGAACTCCGATTGATGTGATTCTTACGGCATTGAAAAGAGGACAACTAAATCTATAACTTTTATTAATTAATTAACTAATTAATAAATTTTTTTGATGATAAAAATTGAGCTGGAAGTATGGCTAAGTTCTAAGTTAGCACGTTTTGACTGAAGTATCGATATAGCTTCGGTATTTTGGCCATAACTCCTTGTCCCGAACTCCGATTGACGTGATTCTTAATGTGTTGGAAAGAGTACGATGAGATCTAACTCTTTTATAAATTAACTAAATTTTTAATCAAATTTTTTGAAGGTCAAAATGAAGTGAGAAGTTGGGTCAAGTTTCGGGTCAACACGAATTACCCATTTCTACCTCGGTTTTGAGAAAATACTTAAATACGTCAATATTATTAATAATTAGGATCAATTTTTATACATCATCATGTGTGTGATATCAACTAAGAGTGGAGGCCGTGGATAAGAACTTTTGGATTGCTTTGGGACGGCGTTGGATTTGCTTAGAAAGATCTGTTAAGGTAGGGGAAATCCAACCTAAATTGTATCTGACTATAATTTCATGATTCTTTTGTATTTGCACCCTGATTTCTGTTTTAATAAGCATGTTAGCATATCATAAATTTCGGTTATCTCTGATTTATGTTTTCTGATTTTGTATTCTGAAACTTGCACCTAATTTCTGCTTTCTGATTTTTGAGGTCATATGTATGTATGTGATTTATGGATTTAATCAGATGATCCCCACCGACTCGGCGGTATATCCGTGCTCTGGCACAATCGTGCATCTGCTTTGTAAATCCCTCGACACAATTACACTCCATAGATGAGGCATTATTGCACTCTGAAATTGTTCATGTGAACGACGATTGGTTGGAGTTTCCTATCGAAATATTCCTGATTACTCCGTGCTATATAGTCACGGGAGTTTCTTAAATTAGAAATATTTACAATTTAAGTCACCAAAGATATATTTATGCATAACATCTGTTCTTGTTTGAAAATTTAGTACATGCCATCTGATTTATCATGCTTGCAAATTCTGTTTTGATTTCTTGTTTTGAGATACTACCTGCATATCATGTCTTGCATATTCAGTACATTTTTAGTTGCGATTCTTCTACTGAGCTTAGATGTAGCTCACCCTGTTTTCTATAACATTAATAGGTTCTGAGGCTAGAGCTCACGGCATTGAGAGCGACCCTGACTACCAGTCTGATCTGGAGGCTGAGGTTAAGGAGGAGAATACCAATACCCCTGCTGACGAGCACCACCCGTAGCTAGGGTATTTGATTAGACTGAATATTTTGGGATCTGTATATGTTTTGGATTATTGTGGTTTTGGTGGCCACGGTTTTGTACTTAAAACTTTGTAGATACTTTATTTATTTTATTTTTTTTATATATATGCATTGTTAAATTCTTCTCTCTTTTAAAGCCTTATATGATTACTCGATCTGCCACTACTGAACAGTGTCTGCTCTGATTTTCACTAAACGTGCAGACACTCTGTGATTTGTCCTGGGGATCATCCAGAGCATAATTCTGATGGTACAGATTTCCGAACGCAGAAATCCAGGCTGTCACAAAGAACAACTATCTCAGAGCTGTTTCTGAATTGCTACAGAATAGTATCACGTCTCAAATTCGTATTAAAAAGTTCAAAAATTTTGACCTCTCCTGTTGAATGTATGCAATTTAATTAGGAGTAATGTGTCACATGACGGGAAGGACCGTCATGTGAACAGGTAACTGATTTTGGACAACTGTCACTATGCGAAGATATGGTGGGTGTCGAACATTATATAGAAAAACATTCCATCATTTAATTTAAAAAATCAAACGGCTTAAAAATGAATGGATAAAACCGATATGGAGATTTACTTAGAAACCCTTCTTTTTAAAGGTATGCAATTGCTTTGTATCACTTAGAATTTTTTTTCAATGCAATCGCCTTCAAATATCATCACATTGAATTCTTCCCAGCACTTGGCTCACTCTTTTGTAAAATAGTGACAGTTGTCCAAAATCAGTTACCTGGTCACAGTCAATATTGTGACAGGGTTGCTTACCCTCACTAGCTTTTAGAGAATAACAAAAGGGAGCGACAACTTGAACACAAGATTTGTGCCGTTGTACTTATTTTAAAAACAAAGACAATATTTTTGGGCTGGGTGCCGCATTGAACATCATCTAAGCATTGGACCCACATTTGGAAGCTCAAATTGCCTCCAAAAGTTCTCCTCTTTGCCTGGTGTGCTGCTTGGGAACGTACATACCTCACCGTTGATCAGCTCCAAAACAGAGGAATGACGGATATCAACTGTTCCTATATGTATAAAAGGAATACCGAATAAGGCCAACCGTCTATTGCTGCACTGCTCTGTTGTTGCTAAAATTTGGTTTGCAATCTTCAGAATTTTTGGCATCTCAAAGGTTTGGAATCCCGGTGTCTAAAGCAAATGGATTGAGAAGCTATGCTTCTTGTACCCAAAGGAGAACAAAATTTTACTCAAACCAATCAATCATTATCACCATCTCTCATATATAATAGGAAACCCACTTTCTCAGGTATCATTAAGTAAACCAATTGTTCATTTTTTATGCTTTTGCAGGCAATCAATCAGATGGCTAAGAAATTTTAAAGGCTTTTGAGTGAAGCACCCTTGTTGTTTGTAAATGCAATTTTAAAGACGTAAGCCATGGTTTTTCACAAACCGAAGGGCTACTGGGATAACCTAGAGAATATACACGAAGAGGTGAGTTCAGAATTCTTTTGTAGACTAATCTACACTATCTTGTGTCCTGTTGAGTTTGGTTTTTGCTTTCTTGTTGATGGATAAAGCAACACTTTTAACTTCCCCAATTCCTTTGTACCCTTAAAGTTTATAGCCTATTATCTATGATAGGACAGTACACTGCACCATTATATGATGGTGGCACCTCTTTGTACTTCGTTTTGTTGAAGAACCAATGACGATAATACGGTGGTAAGGGCCACTTTCTAATTCTTCACTAGATGGTGTTATAATGGAGGTTTCCATCATCTGATTCTTCATTGGACAAATGTGAGAAATCCGCAAATTGTTTTGTGGGTATCAATCTTAAAGTTATCGGCTGGTACCTAGAAGATACCAGTAAAACATATTTAAAAGTATCTGCCAAAGTGTTAATTGTGGAGCATAAAGTTTATTCCATCAGCATTCCATGGATAGAGTATACACTTTGGATTAGAATCTAGATCCAACTGTTCAACAACAAACCCTTTTACCTTTAATTTCTTACAGTACAGCTTGCATGCATCGATAAATATTGGTCGGATTGCTTGATTTCTGCAGGAACATGTTTGAAGGTATATGAAGTTCTATGTGTTGACCGTTTTTCAAAGAGGTCTTCAACTCCCCTTAAAGAGCTCTTGAAGTGGTCTACTCATTGTCTCCATCACTTTAGAAGTTGTGGGAACTATCCATGATGTTAGAAGTTGTGGGAACTACCCATAAAGTTGGAAGTTGTGGAAGCTATCCATGATATTAAAAGTTGTGGGAACTACCCATGATGATGTTGGAAGTTGTGAAAACTACCCATAATATCTAAAGTTGGAAGTTGTGAAAACTACACATGTTGTGGAACATGTAGGTTCTAAGGCTTGATGGAAGCTTTGGCTATAAATACTAAGGTTTGGTCCCCAAACTCACACACTCAAGCCCCTTCAGTTTTACACCATCTCACTAGAGTGAGTAGAGTTTGGAAGTGCCAAAACTGAGAGAGATAGAGAAAGAGAAATAGTGAGAAAGTCCGAGTAAGCATCAATGGCTGGAGGTATAATTATATTTCAGTTTTGATTCTTATCAAGTGTTTAATTCCGCATTATAGAATCATTTTTTATCTAACAGTTGGTATCAGAGCAATGTTTTATCTCTGTCTTGATGTTCGGAGATACTCTCTTCGTCTTTGTTTTTTTTGCTGAAATTAAGTTTTGTTTTGGTCGATTTTGATTCGAAACAACACATTTTTTTATTAAAATTAAGTTTTGTTTTGGTCGATTTTGATTCGAAACAACACATTAAAATCATGTGAAAACTGATTTTCTAAGTTTTTTTTGTGATTAAAAATCATAAATTGTTCTTGGGTCGTGGTCAACACCTTGTTTTTAGTTTTCAGTTTTGGTGAAAAAATGACTATTAGTTTTCACTTTGTGGATGGTTTGAGTTGTAGGTTTTAGACCCACACCTTTTGTGAAAACTCATTTATTATGCCTTTTAGATTATTGTTGTGCAAATTTTATTTATTATTTTTATATTTAGTTAATCCTTATGCATAAAAGTTGTAATGTCTAGTGATCCACATGATTTTTTGATTAATTAAAGAGTAGCCACAACATCTTTAATTAAATAAAAATTATATATTATAATTTAAGATCACATAAATAATATTTAGACATTAATTGTAATTAATCATACTTAATATAATAAATTTTATTCCATAGGAAATTTTATCATATTTATATGATTAATTAGGATAAAATATCAAATTATTCATAACTTACCCATAGGAATTATGAATTAATAAATAATTTGATAGTTTTATCATAAAGTCAGTATTTAGTAAATAATTTGATAAATTCGATCATAAAAAAAATACTTGAATCTGCTTGGATTAAAAAAAACAATTTTGACCCACAGGCAATTTGTTATGTCATTAGATTCAATATTTAAGCATGATTTACATTGGTAAAGCATGAAAATTTTATTTAGGCCTCAGTTTTAACATAAACTTGTAATCTATAATTTTATGCAGTTATACAACCTGCAAATTTTTCTGATATTTATTGTGATATCTTTGAACTTAAGGGAGATAATTATAAGGTATGGAAAGAGAGAATTCTTCTTCATTTAGGGTGGATGGACATAGACTATGCTATTAGGAAATACGAACCACCAGCACTCACTGATACCAGCACTGCAGCGGACATCACGCTTTATGAGTGATGGGAGCGATCTAATCGCCTCAGTATGATGTTCATTAAGACTAGAATTTCTGCTGGTATTCGTGATTTTGTCGATCAGCATGAAAAGGTTCGAGACTTGCTAAAAGCCATTGATGAATAATTTGTCACTTCTGACAAGACACTAGTAAGCACCCTAATCATAAAGTTCTCATCCTTAAGGCTCACGAGTGTGAAAGGTGTGCGCGAGCACATCATGCAAATGAGGGATAATGTGGCTCAATTAAAAAAACTCGAGGTTGAAATGTCAGAGTCCTTCCTAGTACACTACATCCTGAACACCCTTCCACACAATACGGACCCTTCAAAATCTCAAACAACACACATAAAGACAATTGGTCAATTAATGAACTCATGACCATGTGTGTTCAAGAGGAAGAGAGACTGGGGATGGAACAGGGAGAAAGTGCAATGCTGGCAACGCATGTAAAGGGAAAGTCTTAAGCCAATAAGAAAGGGAAAGGTAAAATACCTCCCCAAGCTGATATCAAGAAAGACTCTAACTGTTTCTTCTGTAAAAAGAAGGGACACATGAAGAAGGAATGTGCCAAATTTCAAAAATGGCTTGCCGACAAAGGTAATCCAACCTCATTTGTTTGTTATGAATCTAATATGGTTAAAGTCAATATTAACACATGGTGGAATGATTCTGGATCAACAATCCACATTTCGAATTCCTTGCAAGGTTTGCGAAACCTAAGGAAGCCAGTGGGAAGTGAGCAAAGTATCTTATCAGGGAACAAGATGGGCTCGCATGTGGAAGCTATAGGAACTTGCAATTTAATTTTAAGTAGTGGTTTTGTTTTAAAGTTTGAAAAGACCTTTTATGTTCCAAGTTTTTCTAGAAACTTGATTTCAGTTTCAAGGCTTGTACCTTTTAAATATTCCTTTAATTTTTCAGATTCATCATTCAGTCTATTTTATAAATATGATTGTGTTGGGAATGATACTTTATCTGATGGTCTTTACTACATTAATTTATAAAAAAATGTCACTTATAATTCAATGCATGTTCACACTGGCTCTAAAAGATATGTTATTAATGAGGATTCCTCTATATTATGGCATCGGAGATTAGGTCATATCTCCATAGAAATAATTAAAAGATTAGTAAATGAAGGGGTACTTAATACCTTAGATTTTACTGATTTTGAGACTTGTGTGGACTGCATAAAGGGAAAGCAGACCAACAAGTCAAAGAAAGGTGCCAATAGGAGTTCGGACGTATTAGAGATCATACATACTGATATATGTAGTCTAGACATGGACTCACATGGTCAGAAATACTTCATCCTTTTTATAGATGATTACTCACGATATATGTATCTCTACATGCTTTATAACAAGAACGAAGCATTAGATGCCTTTAAAATCTTTAAGGCTGAAGTAGAGAAACAATGCGATAAGAAAATTAAGATCGTGAAATCAGATAGAGATGGAGAATATTATGGTAGATACACAGAAGATGGACAAGCACCTGGGCCATTTGCAAAGTTTCTTCAAGAACATGCGATTGTTGCCCAATACACCATGCCTGGTTCACAGGACCAGAATGGTGTAGCAGAAAGAAGAAATCGAACATTATTGGACATGGTGTGGACTATGCTTAGTAACTCCAATCTTCCTAAATCCTTGTGGGTTGAAGCACTTAAGACGACAGTGTATATATTAAATCGAGTTCCAACCAAGGCTATCCCTAAAACGCCATTTGAATTATGGAAAGCTTGGAAACCGAGTTTGCGACATATGCGCGATTGGGGATGTACGTCTGAAATAAGAATTTATAATCCACAAAGAAGAAGTTGGACCCAAGGACTATCAGTGGGTATTTCATTGGATATGTTGAACGGTCTAAAGGTTACAAATTTTATTGTCCATCTCACATCACTAGGATTGTGGAATCAAGAAATGCAAAGTTTCTTGAAAATGACTTGATCAGTGGAAGCGATCAAATCAGGAATATAGTTTCTGAGAATAATCATTCAGAATCTCAACCTTCCACCTCAAGTGATAGAATGGTTATTGTTTATAACACCCCTCAAGTTCAAACTGGTGTTGAACAACTAATCGGTGAAATTCCACAAGCTGCTGACGGCATCCTAGTAGATCAAGTAGTTCAAACTAGTGTTGAACAACAAGTTGAACCGCATACTTCTCAGGAAGATGATGATATAACATTAAGAAGATCTATTAGATCAAGGAGATCAGCAATTTCTAATGATTATATTGTGTATTTACAAGAATCAGACTATAACATTGGAGTCGAAAATGATCTCGAGTCTTTTCACAAGCCATGAGTTGCAAAGAATCAGAATTATGGTACAATGCCATGAAGGAAGAGATGAATTCTATGAAGAGTAATAGAGTTTGGGATCTTGTTGAGTTGCCTAATGGTATAAAAATCATTGGATGTAAATGAGTATTTAAAATAAAGAAAGACTCATTGGGCAACATTGATAAATACAAGGCAAGACTCGTTGCTAAGGGATTCACTCAAAAAGAAGGAATCGATTACACGGAGACTTTTTCTCTTGTATCTAAGAAAAATTCCTTGCGCTTTATTTTGGCATTAGTAGCTCATTTTGACTTATACTTGCAACAAATGGATGTGAAAACGACATTTCTCAATGGAGATCTAGAAGAGGAGGTTTACATGAAACAACCTGAAGGATTTCCCTCTAGTGACGGTGAGCAATTAGTTTGCAAGCTCAAGAAATCTATATACGGTTTAAAACAAGCATCCCGCCAATGGTATTTGAAATTCCATAATATAATTTCTTCATTCGGTTTTGTAGAAAATATTATGGATCAATGTATATACCAGAAGGTCAATGGGAGTAGAGTCTGTTTTCTTGTTTTATATGTTGATAACATTTTGCTAGCAGCTAATGATAAGGGTTTTCTGCATAAGGTGAAATGTTTTCTCTGTAAAAAATTTGATATGAAGGATATGGGTGAGGCATCTTATGTCATTGACATTAAGATCCATTGAGACAGATCTCGAGGTATCTTAGGTCTATCTCAGGAAGCCTATATTAATAAAGTTTTAGAGAGATTTCGTATGAAGGATTGTTCACCAAGTGTAGCCCCCATTGTGAAGGGTGATAAGTTCAATTTGAACCAATGCCCGAAGAACAACCTTGAAAGGAAACAAATGAAGAACATTCTGTATGCTTCTGCTGTCGGAAGCCTAATGTATGCTCAAGTCTGCACAAGACCTGACATTGCATTTACTGTGGGAATGTTGGGACGATATCAGAGTGATCCAGGTTTAGATCACTGGAGAGCTACAAAGAAAGTAATGAGATACCTTCAAGGAACCAAAGACTACATGCTTATGTATAGACGGACAGACAATCTGAAAGTAATTGGCTACTCAAATTCTGATTTTGCTGGCTGCATTGATTCATGCAAATCAACATCAGGATACATATTTTTAATGGCTGATGGAGCTGTATCATGGAGGAGTGCCAAACAGACTTTGACTGCAACTTCCACTATGGAAGCTGAATTTGTTTCTTGTTTTGAGGCTACTTCACATGGTGTATGGCTTAAGAGTTTCATTTTCGGGCTTAGAATTGTGGATTCTATCACTAGGCCATTGAGAATGTATTGCGACAATTCAGCTGCTGTTTTTATGGCTAAGAACAACAAAAGTGGGAGTCGAAGTAAACACATCGACATTAAATATTTAGCCATAAGGGAACGTATTAAAGAAAAGAAAGTGGTTATTGAGCACGTCAGCACTGAGCTAATGATCGCCGATCCTTTGACAAAGGGCATGCCACCGTTTAAATTCAAGGATCATGTAGGAAATATGAGACTTGCTTCTATTATGTAATTTTTATTGTATTGACAATGTCATTTTATGAAAATTCTTAATTATTATGATATTTTTCTCATATTGATGTGCACTTTAATTTAATTTTGAGAAAATTCATTTGTGTTGGACCAAGAATAAACATAGGGTTTATTTATGAAGAAATTATTGCCACATAAGTTATAAATACATAGTAATACATGGATGATAATACTTGTCACTAGAGGACTTATAGCCATGATTCATATACTTATTACTTAATACAGATTATCAATGGGTTCAAGATGAGACATTAGATTAGAAGTGTGGACCAAGTGGGAGAATGTTGACCGTTTTTCAAAGAGGTCTCCAACTCCCCTTAAGGAGCTCTTGAAGTGGTCCACTCATTGTCTCCATCACTTTAGAAGTTGTGGGAACTACCCATGATGTTAGAAGTTGTGGGAACTACTCATGAAGTTGGAAGTTGTGGAAGCTACCGATGATATTAGAAGTTGTGGGAACTACCCATGATGATGTTGGAAGTTGTGAAAACTACCTATGATATTTAAAGTTGGAAGTTGTGGAAACTACCCATGTTATAGAACATGTAGCCACTAAAGCTTGATGGAAGCTTTAACTATAAATACTAAGGTTTGGTCCCCAAACTCACACACTCAAGCCCCTTCAGTTTTACACCATCTAACTAGAGTGAGTAGAGTTTGGAAGTGCCAAAATTGAGAGAGATAGAGAAAGAGAGAGTGAGAAAGTCCGAGTAAGCATCAATGGCTGGAGGTATAATTATATTTCAGTTTTGATTCTTATCAAATGTTTAATTCTGTATTATAGAATCATTTTTTATCTAACATTATGACCTTAAATTGGATTGGAGAGGAAACCTTGTAGACATTTGGCATTCGCTGCAGATTTTAAACTCCTATAATGATGGATTTAACCGCAAATATGATTGCTGTCCGCTGTGTGCTGAAAAATGGCTTTGATGGGCCTCATTGTGCAGAAATTTGTTTCTTTAATTGGTCTTCAAGAATTTAAGTAAACTGCAGTTAATCTAGTAAACTTCAGGAGGTTTTAATGGGCCTCAAGATGCAGAAATTTGTTTATTCTGCCATATGTAGGAATGGAAGAAAACCGAGCACTTGATATGGTAGGATTTCTTCCACATTTTCATCTGCAATTTGAATCTGTTATGAAATGAAGTTTGACAAAAAACAATCCAGGCCGTTTCCCAAAGACCCATTATTTTATTTGTCTTTTTAATGTTTTTTTTTTTTTTTTCCATTTTGGGTATTAATTTTGATTTTGTTTTGGGTATTAATGAATTTGTGTTGGCATTGTTGTGCAGTCCTAATGGTGATTTGATGGATTGTGTTCTAACAAATCTACAACCAGCTTTTGATCATGAGAAATTGAAAAGACAAGCCATTGGTAGTTGAAAATGACTACATTATAATCTTCTTCACTGAAATTTACAGCTTTAGATCCATACAAGTAATTAAATTTTGAAGATATATATATATATATATATATATATATATATATATATAATTGGACAAGCTCGGTGGTGGAAAGTTTTCAATTATGGAGAATTTCCGCCAAATCCTGGCGTGAAGGAAATTACGGAGGGCATGTAATGTGAAAAATATAATTTGAGTCATTTAAATCAGATGATGGAGATTGGTTTTCTGCTCATTCTTTCATGACCGATCTTTAGATCATGACTGTACCATCTAATGGTTACTTTTGAATTTTACATTGCAGGAATCTGAAAAATTGACTTCAAAAATATGTAGCACACATCAGTTTCAAACATGATTGTAGTGTTATCATTTCTTATCTCCACCACTTAGAAGAAAATATGAGCGTTTAATGGCACACACATGGCCTAAAGATCCATTGTACTAAAAGATTGGGATAAAAACCCAATCTCTGTCATCATTCAAGCTAGTCATTTTGGCTTACGAGAATCAATGGTAACGTCCGTAAATCGGTGGGTTACCCAAACAAAAAAAAACTATTACCCTACTAGGTGTCCTTACTAAGGACTCCTTAGGCTTTATTGCATCGACCAAATAGAATCCCCTCGTCTGCGGCTGGAAACCTCCGGAAATCTAGATCTTAGCTGCAAATTTGACCGCCGGCGAAACTGAAAAAAAACTAGCCAGTTCATCGAATCAGTGGCGGCTTGATTTGCTTGATGGCGACCATGAACCCCCGGTACAGTTTCACGTTCAGGCGGTTAGTAACCGCTGGAACCCTTAAATCTACCGGCGGTTTCACCCACCCGGGAAATAAAAATGAATGACGGTCGGATGACAGAAGAGTGGCGGTCTGATAAGGTTGACGGCAGCCACGATCCGCCGGTAACGGTTGTATAAATTGCCGGCAGGCCCGACCATGGGCCAACGCCCATCAGGTGGCTGCTTCGCACCGAATTTTTGGTTAATATAATTTTCAATGTACTAAAATATAGATTAAGTTGATAGGTTTGTTGGTTAAGGTATTTTGTTGTTTTACTCCCATATGTTATGGGGTCAACTCTGCCCTTTCTCAATATTTTCATTTTTGACCGGATACTCTATGGGTATGCCTCTCTGGACGATCATTTAAGCACTAAAATAGTTTTTTAATATTTTATGAAACCAAAATCATGCTTAAATAATTATATACCATTGTTGGACTAGACGTGTGGTAATCCACACCGTCAAAGTAGTAGATCAGAAGTTGAAAGACACTGGGCCCAAAAATCAAAAATTTTAAGAGATTTTACCTATTCGATCCGTGCACTCTAATATAAAAGGTTGTATATAGTTTTAATGATTGATATTCAAACTTGATGTGATATTTTAATGTAATGTTTTACTCGCAAGTGCACGAATCGGTTTGTATATAGTGGGTGCGGAGTACGAGATCGTTCCCACGAGGACTAATTTTGAAATATCTAAAAGAGACAAGCAATTCTAGAAATCTTATGAAAATCTAACAGTATTCTACCAGTTTTATGATTTAAGCGGTTGATGAGATGGTAATTAATGACTACAAACTAAAATTCAATTGATAATTGAAAAGTAAAGGTGAAGATGATGATAAAGATGAAGATACTAAATCCTCCAATCTTTGGTCCGTTCTTCCTATAATATAAATCTAAGGATTAAATTATGAGATATTTCATTGGTAACAAACATCTTTTATGGAAGATCAATGGTCAACACCCTAATAGGCTCCACGTTGCATCCCTGCAATCAGGACTTAGATGATTTTCATATATAGATCTGGGATCAAGGGCATGGCTAGGCACACTTTATTCAGATTAGGGAATATTTAAGATAAAATTACCATTACAGAACCAAGATCCAGGGCATGGCTAGGCACACTCGATCCCAGAACATAATCGTACTTAGATCCACACGATGAAAGTAAAAAGACCATAATAATGATTGGGTAAAATTACCGTCACAGATTTGAGATCCCGGGCATGGCTAGGCACACGCGATCCCGGTTAGTGGCGGGGATTTCATCCGTTCATGACAGCACAACAACCATAAAATAAAATCTCATATTTTAATCCTTAATTTATATTATTAAAAGTACATCCCTCGGATGGGAATCATTAGATCCCCATCCCTATAAATTTAGCCACACATATTGTGATTAAATGACATAAATAAATAAATACGGGAAAATAACATTAATTTAATAAATTAAAATTACCTCAAACTTCAAAAGAAATTGCTTTGATCCAAAAGTATGATGATCTTCAGAAACGAAATTAATGCAAGAATAAACTTTGAACAAAATTTAGGAATGAGTACTGAAAAATTAAAGGGAACAAAGCTCTCAAAAGAATAATAAAATTTTCCTATTTCTATGTCTAACTATGAAAAATAATGGCTAAAAACTAAAACTCTTTCCTAAAATCTATCTAATTAATTCCTCTAAAAAAAATCTCTTTTTTCCGAAGTGTTTGAGTCGCTTTAAATAGACTCTCGTCGCGGAAGTCTCCCAAGCCAAAGTTTTAGGGTCGATTAATCGACCAGGGAGGGTCGATGCATCGAGCCGCCAAAAAGTCCTAAAAATCTGCTTTACAGTGTCTGTTTCGTGTCAGACTCTGACTCATTCTCGATTAATCGACCTATAGGGTCGATGCATCGACCCCAGAAATCCGTGAAATTCAGCACTTTTTCTTGGTTCAGACACTGCTTCGGTATTTAGGCCATAACTTTATGTCCCGAACTTGGATTGAGGTGATTCTTATGCCGTTGGAAAGATGACGAAAAGATCTACAACTTTCATGTTTTGACAATTTCGTAATTCGGCCGTCTTGAAGGTCCAAATTTACCCGCAAGTCGCACCAAGTTCTCGATTACCCAAAGTTGCAGTGTTTTGACATTATATTCAGAATTCTTGGACTGTTTTCTATACCTGGCTTGTATTTACCTGAAACACTTCAAATCTAATCATTCTCATCAGATAGCTTTCATCGGACAGCTAAATATAGGTATTTAGGGGTGAAATATCATCATTTTTCAGTACTCATCAAAACTCGTCAATCGAATGATTCACATCCACTTATGAATATAATTCTTTGGCTAAAAGATTTTTCAATGATGGATTGCTGCCTAAATTATTTAGATTGATAATAAATTAGAGCCACATGACATAATAGGAATCCGCACTTTAATGGTGTGAGATAAAAAATTTGAATTTAGTAGTCGCAGATAATCTAAACACCCTTTGGTGCTTAAATGCTAGTGAGGAGCAATTTTCTCATCTTTTATATATATATACAAACTTTTTCTTATTAAATGACTCAATATAAAACAATGATCTCGTGCTTGTTACAGCTTAATTTTTTGCAAATAACCTATCAGTAGCGGCATGAATAGTAGCGTTAGTTTTTTTGTTAATAGTGACAATTTTGACCGCCGTTGAAACACCTTATTTTTATAATGTATACAATGAATCTATTTATGAAACCTTTTGAGACACTTAAAGTGCTAAAAAATGGCCTAAAAGATTCTATGACAGTTAAATGCTATAAAATGGCTTAAAGATTTCATGACAATTAAAGTGCTAAAAATGTCATAGTGTCATTGGTTGGGTTACTCATTCATGGGATACATTCTACTATTTAGCTTTAGTTGAATTTTCAAATTATAAACATTAGAATGAAATATGCATAGTTTCATAATGTAGGAGCAATTATGGTGACAAATTTTATTTTGTGCAATATTTAAATATTTCGGGAAAAATTCAATATTTAATATTCAATTTTATTTTATGCAATTATGGTTATAAATTAAATTTAATATTTATAAATTTTTTATTTATTATGCAAAAATGACTAAAATTAAAAGAAAATTCATTATATTTGACAAAATTTCGTTAATTCTGATGAAATTAAAGAATTTGGCGATTTGGGAGAAATCATCGAAATGTCACTGAAAGTTTGTCAAACTTCTGTTTCGATAAATTTCAGCGAAATTTTGAAAAATATCGGAGAAATTTTTCACTATAGGAGAAATAAGTATTATTTTATTTGTTAAAAAAAAAATTTGATGCAAATTTTTTTGTTTGAATTAATATGAAGAAGGCCCCATGTTAGAAACTTGCCTAGGGCCTCAAAAATCTTAGGGCCGGCCGTGACCGCTTGTATCGAAAGGTAGTGACAGGACTCTTCGGCGCAGTTTTTGAAACTGCTGGTGGCATTTTCGCTGGCCATTTAAGCCGTTACAACGGCAGTTTTTGGCCACAGGAAAAAACAGTTTTTTTTTTAGTAGTCAATTCAGTCACATTGGTAAATCCTTTCATATATTGTCATCAGGAAAAATAATTCAAGAAATTTTTTTATTAAAGGTGTTATACAAATTTAACAAATGTCTTCCAAATCATAGATTACCTCTATATAACAAAATAAGTAGTTTTTTAGTTCTCCATTACCATTTACGGACACTATCGCGGATATAATTTGGTAATGGAATGCTCATCTATCGAGTAAGGAGTCAACTTGCTCGTAGATCTATGGGTCTCACTTGCTTGTGAACTATGGTCTCCTGTGAGGACATCAGACACTGTTCTACTAACCATAAGAAATCCAGGGGGCAAAGGAGCTGGGAGTGTAAAAGAGTAGCTGTTGAGCATCACAACTACTGTGGACATGGTGGGTCTAGAATTTGCATCTTCTTGAATACATAATAAAGCAATGTGGATGCATCTCATAGCTTCACTTTCCGAACAACGGCCCCTCAATGTCTGATCAATCAAATCTAAGGCCCTTCCTTCTCTCCATTTCTTCCATGCCTATGACATTTCAAGGATTAGAGTACTTGAATTTGATCTCATACTATGGTAAATTCTTTATATATATATATATATATATATATATATATATATATATATATATATATATATATATTGTAATGATTTTTGGAATACCAAAGGAATCTAAAACATAAATATAAATATATATACTTACATAGGTAGGAAGAGCCATGGGTTGATCTGTTTGATAAAAACTGCTGTTCTTTTGACCAGTGAGAATCTCTAGAAGTAAAACACCAAAGCTAAACACATCGGATTTAACTGAAAATTGTCCTTGCATAGCGTACTCTGGGGCCATGTATCCACTGCATGAGATAACCAATAAGCGTTAAGCTTAATTTTGAATGCTCTAAACACACCCACGCGTTCTCTGAAAGCACATACGTCGGATCAGATGATGGAGATCGTGTTTCAACCCCTTAAAACTCATTGATAGGGTCGGATCAAATGATGGAGATCGTGTTTCAACCCGATCTTTCACACAATGGATCTTGAGACCATGTCGCACCGATCAGATGGTCAATTTTTTATTCCACATGTCACAAATCTCCAAAATATGGCCCTAAAATCACGTTTGAGCATGATGGGTGTCATAGCACTCAAGGTGCACTTTTTGAGGATATGTGACATGTGGAATAAAAAATTGACCTTCCGATAGGTGCGACATGGTCTTAGGATCCATTGTGTGGAAAATCGGGATAAAACACGATCTCCATCGCTTGATCCAACCCAATCGACAATTTTTAAGAGGTTGCACACGTGGGTGTGCTCGGAGAACACTGGGTGTGAACAGAACTACCCATTCTATTGAGATCATAACTTTTTAGAAAGGGAGCTACAATTTGCACAAGAGATATTATTACAAAAAAAAAAGAGTATTAGCGGTAGCCATAAACTTTCGTTATTAACAAAAAAACTGCCGCTAACACCCTTGCCTCTAATAATCTTATTAGTTTTTTTGTTAATAGCGGCCCTTTTTGGTTACAAAAAACTGCCGCTAATAGTCTTATTTTTTGTAGTGTGTGTACCATGGCACATGAGTTAAAAAGTAAGACTTGGTAATTTTGGCACCTGTGCTACGCAAGGTATCAAAAATTGGCCAATACCAATACATTTCAGTGATACATATCGGTTTTTCGGCAAGCCGATTAGTATTGGTCTTCCAACTCGATGTCGGTATCAGTATCGGCTGATACGAATCTGTTTGTGCCGAGATGTGTATTTTTTTCTTTTCTTTAAAAGAGCCGATCCATATCGGTATTGACTGATATATATCAGCGGATTCGTACCAGTCCTCCATGGACTGTACCCGATACCAGAACCAATATTGACTCCTTGGTGTTCTGTGTAACACCATCTAAGTTGTCTGATTTGAAGACCATGATGTAAAGATTTTTTATATCAAAAATTGACTCAAACAAAATCTCTGTCTTCTGATTTAACACAGTCAATTATTTAATCGGATGATAGCTATTGAATGTGTTGAATTAGATGATAGAGATCGTATTTCTTGCCAATCTTTGACATCAAAGATATTTACTCCTTGACTTTCAAATCAAACAGCTTAGATAGTGTTCCACACGACACAAGTCCCAAAAATTCGAAGTCTTTCTTTTTAACCCATGTGCCACGGACAACGATACACATTTGGTGTACAAGTTGTAGCTCCCTTTCTGAAATAGTAATCATATTCTAAATTGAGAAAATTAGAAAAATGGGACTACTTAAGAAAAGTTTTAGCATATTATAGCATTTCATAAAGTTTTAGGAAAAAAGGATTGTCAATGTAAGTGGGTAAGGGTGATTTGAAATTATGAAAAGGTCCCAAAAAGTCTTTCAGTCAATGTGAGAAATATTTATGTATACTTAAAATTATGAAAATACCCTTCTACTAAATGTCATATAATTACAAATAACATCATGTATTTTATTGGGAAGATGGGTGATTCAATAATTTCAAGAGTAAATATTTCAACAGTAATTGTGTTAGTAGGAGCCTAAAAAATTGATACAGTCCCTTTTTTTTTTTTAAACTTTTTGAAATAGTATAATATCAGTACAAAAATAAGGTGTTTCAGTGGCACTTGCTGTTAAGGCAATTTTTAATAGCGGCGAGACTAATAGCAGCAGTTTTTGGTAGCGATCGACATGACTAATAGCAGCAGTTTTTTGTTAAAAAAATTGCCGCTAATAGTGTTATTTTTTGTAGTGTATGCTAAAACTATGTACAGATGATTTTTAGCGCTCCTACTACAGCAATTCACGGAAAGTGACGATTTCATTTCCCTCTTTTTCGTCAGTTTGACAAAATTTTCAACACTTACTATGTCCCAGCAATTCTGTTCGTATTTGCTTGAGTTTGGTCTACTACAAAAAGCCTTGCCATGCCGAAGTCCGATATTTTGGGGTTCATCTCTCCATCTAACAAAATGTTGCTTGCCTTTAGATCACGATGTATAATCCGAAGCCGAGAATCCTCGTGAAGATACATAAGCCCCCGAGCAATCCCTCCAATGATTTTGTAGCGTCTTTCCCAATCCATCACAGACCGCTTGATTGCATCTATAAAAATGTTCATCCAAGTAGATCATGTTAGGGTTATAATCATTTCGGTGAATAATTCATTAACTAAAATTGTATATGATTAAAGAGTCACTCGTAGAATAAAGCAATCATAAGAGTTGTTCTAAAATAATAGGATTTTTCTTTTTCCTACACTCCTATGTTTTGGCATATTTATAAATGTCCTCCTCTGTTTCACTAATTTGCAGTTTTGTGTTTAAATAATATCTTAAATTACTATTTCATTAATTGCGGTCTCTAGAAAAGTAAAATACACTTATAACCTACTTTATTTTGTTCTCGTGTTAGAAATACATCTAACGTTACTTTAATTATTTTTAGAGACGACAGCTAATATAAGAGTAACTCACAGTATTATTTAAATACAAAAGTGTTAATTAGGGAGTTATTTATAAATAAGCGAAACAGGGATGACATTTATAAATATGTCAAAAGATAGGAGGGTATAAGGATAAAAACCCTAAATAAATATAAGAGATGAAGATGAAGAACTCATCATAATACAAAGGCTGATCATGAAATGCCAAGGTTTCTTATTTTAGCCTGGATTGTAGAATTTATGAAGGAACCAACCATTAACTGATGGAGAAACAAATATAAATGTAAAGTAAACAGGCTCATAAATTTTTGAGTTCTTACTTTATTATTTTCTTAGACCGGGTTAGGGCTGGGACTGGTCAATCTCATCCCGACCCTAGCCTACCTGGGCTGTCATATACTCAGTCCTAGTCGAGCTCTAGTCTGAGCTGGGCCAAGCTAGGGCCGGGTTGTGGATCAAAAATGTTATTTATAAATAATTTTGCAAAAAATTATTTAAAATGAATCTGTATTAAAAATAGATTTAAGAGCAGTAGCAAAATACTGTCATGTTTCAATGGTAATAATTTGTTTCTTATTCTTTTACGGCAAACTTATATGAAATTAGACCTAGCTAAACAAATAAGTTATACATATAGGAATATTATTATACATTTAAATGATATAAAAAATTTAAGCAACGTATATTCCCGGCCAAGCGAGCCGGGCTGTTCGAGTTCTAATCCAAACCCGGCCCATTGTAAGCCAGGCAGGGTTTTATAAGGCGAAAACACTTTAATTTTTTGGGCTGGGTTGCAGACCAGCCTGTCCGTTCACAGCCCTATTTCCTTGTTTTCACATTTTTTGAGAGTTCGAACCATCCGGTTTGTGCAGTACTCTACTACAAACCATATTGTGCTTACTTTGGATGCCTGAAATTGAAGATCAACCATTGGATGGTTGGCATTCACTTATTGATATGATTCGTTGACTAAAATATTTTATATTGTTGGAGAGATAATATAGATGGAGATATAAATGTGCAAAAAAGGCCAAACCAAATAGGAATTTGTCGAGGCTTGTGTTGGGAAGGTATTCATAGATGAGTAATTTTTCTTCTCCTTCCAAGCAGCAACCCAAGATCCTAACAAGATTCCTGTGTTGAAGCTTAGCAACCAATACAACCTCGTTCTTAAACTCTTCCACTCCTTGTCCAGAGTTCCTAGAGAGCCTTTTCACTGCTATTTCTTGTCCATTAGAAAGCCTACCCTGCAAATTGTAAAACCACAATCTCCATTTATTTTATTTGCAGCTCAATTGGAAGGTTGACAATGTTACAACGTAAGTAGTCGCAAGTTCAGTCCCAACTTACTCATCAAAAATATAATCAACAAAAAGAATCTCCGGGAAATTGAGATTTTGAATCCAGGGCTTTTTAGAAAATAATTAAGGACTCGTTTAAAAAAGTTTTAGCATACTCTATTACTCTAGAGAAGTTTTATAGGCAAAAAGGATTCTCACAATTTTGTGACTTCTTAATAAAATATTCGGTCAAAGTTTAAGAAGCATTAATAATTGAAATTACCAAATCACCCTTCTCCGCCTAGGTACACCATATCATTTTTGTTAGATGACATTTACTATAAGAGTATTTTCATAATTTCAATCATAAATGTTTCTCATATAGTAACAGAAGGACAGTATTATATGGCATGAAGGCTTGTGCAGGTAAAGTGTAGGCGGTTGATATGACGCGACACAATTGGTTGTAAGTGCAGTGGGGCCCAAAGAAATGTAGGTCAGGGCAGCCAATCACGACGCGCCATGTCAGCCGCCTGCACTTGCCTGCAAAATGGTTTTTGGAGATTTTTTCGCATTTGCAAATTATTCTTTTTATTTTTTTGGGGATATTGAAAAGTACCAATCCTTATATTTTTGAACTTTCAAAAGTAAAATATAATCCGCTAAAAGTTTCATCTAGTAGTCCTTTTTTTTTTAAAAATTCTCTCGAGGAATCAAATTATCCTTAAAGTACAAATTTCAAATTTTAGGTTTCGGAAGTAGTTCTCACCTTGTAAACAGGTCCAAAACCACCTTCGCCAAGCTTATTAGCATCTGAGAAGTTGTTAGTTGCGGCTTCAATCATATCAAAGTTGAATTGCAAGGACTCAATACTACTAATCTCCTCATAATCTATGGAAAATAGCAAATATTAGAAATTGAATCATAAGGTTTTTAAGATTAGAAATTAAACTGATCTCTTTCATTACGATTTTATGGACTTGGGTTAGGTTTCTCTAGTGCCCACAAGACTTGGGTTAGGCTTCTCTAGTGCCCACAAATCAATTCCATGTGAAAGGCATGTGATCTTAGAAAAAAAAAAAAAACGGGGTTTTCTGGTGTTCAAAATTGTGATCAAAGTTTGGATACCCCACACATCCTACTTCATTGAATTTAACCCCCTTTGACCATAGTTTAGATGGTGTGTATGCATCGGATTATGCCCAAATTTTTTGGGTGATCTCTGATCTCATAGTTGTTGAATAAGGTTTAATCTCAATCGCAAGTGTTAATTGATTGAGGTTGGAAAATCAATTGATTGAGGTTGGGAAATTCAATCGATTGAGTTTGGTAAACCAATCGATTGACTGTTGAGCGGATCCAAATCTGCAGGTTTGATTTTTGATTTTGTTTTGGAAGTATTTTGAATACTTACAAATCTTACAAGATTGGTGAGTCATGTTTCCAAAAGTATTGGAGCCTATTTACAGAAAGTTTCTCTAGGGATCTAGAGAGAGCTTGGAGAAAGTTTTCATCAGAGAAAACTTGTGGAGAATACTTTGAGAGAAAAGTATTGAAGAATTGCTTGGGGATTGGAGATCCGATTGAAGTTGTTCTCGTGTCGGAATCACTATTACATTCCGGCAGAGAGTGTGTGCATTGTAATCGCTCATAAATAGTGCATATACTCCCGTGAACGTAGCCCTCGATTAGGTGAACCACGTAAATCTTTTGTTGTGGTTGTGATTATTTTTGCTTAAATCTTCTTATTTTTTCGCCTTCATCACGATAGAGAGTTCGTACTGTGGGTAGAATTCCTAATGAGTGGTATCAGATCTAACAAGTGGTATCATTCCTAATAAGTGGTATTAGAGCGAGGTTTACACTGCAATGGCGATGAAGGTATCGAATGCACGATTCAAGGTGGAGAAGTTTTCTGGAAAGAATAACTTCGCTTTATGGCAAGTTAAGGTTACGGATCTCCTAGTTCAACAAGGCATTGATGATGCTCTACTTGGATGGGGAAGAAGGCAGAGATGTTTGATGAAGAGTGAAACTCTATTGATAAGAGAGCCGCAAGCACTATCCGATTGTGTTTGTTCGATGAAGTTCTGTACAATGTTCTTTACGAGAAGACGACCGTGGATCTGTAGAAGAAGATGAAATTTCTCTATATGACAAAGTCGTTGTCCAACAAACTCTTTATGAAGAAACAACTCTACACCCTTCGTATGAAGGCTGGTACGCGTATTCATGACCATTTGAATTCATTTAATAAAATAGTTAGTGAACTATTGAGTATTAAGGTGAAACTTGAAGAAGAAGATCTTACACTTCTCTTGCTCACCTCATTGCATGTATCTTATGAGTACCTTGTTACCACATTAATTTATGATAAAGATAGTATTGTCATCGAAGAAGTGATTGCTGCACTTCTTTTCGACGAATTGAGAAAGTAATCTGAATCTAACTCCGAAAGGATTAGTCTCTTGAGTGAAAGGGGTCGGAACCATGATCGCAAAATAAACAAATTCAGAGAGGATAATAAATTAACGAGAGGAAACAATAAGTCCAAATCTAGGGGTGACAGAAAGGATATTATCTGTTACTTCTGTAAGCAATCTAGACATATTCGCAAATTTTGCAAGTAGAGATTAAATAATAATAAGGGTGATGAAGGGACTTCGTAACAAGCTAGTGTTGTTAAGTCTGATTTCGGTGAAGACCTATTGTGTGCATTATTAAGCTCCAGTCAGTTTGATGGTAGATGGATCCTAGAATCAGGGGTATCGTATCACATGTGTCCGTACAGGGATTGGCTTGAACAGTACAAGGTAGTCAATGGTGGGACAATTTTGATGGGGAATGATAGTGTATGTAAAGCAGTGGGTTTCGATTTTATCAGAATCAAAATGTTTGATGATTGTGTTTGCACTCTTACTGAGGTCAGGCATGTGCCTGATTTGAAGAAAAATTTGATCTCGTTGGGGCATTGGATGAGATAGAATCTCGAGTTATCCTAGAATTCTGAAAACTAAAGGTTGTACATGGTACTATAACCTTGATGAAAGGTGAAAAGATGGAGAATCTATATACTTTAGTAGGCAACACAATCAGTGACAGTGGTGTTACAGCTAGAAAAGATTTCAATGATCTTTCAGATTTGTGGCACAAGAGGCTTGGTCACATGAATGAACGTGGGCTGACAGAGCTGATAAAGAGCAAGGCGATTTATGAAATTCAAACTTGTAAACTGAATCTTTGTGAAAATTGTATATATCTTCGGAAAGTAGAAGAAGGTCAATTTCTCCACAAGAAAATATAATTCGAAGGGATTGATTGATTACATATATTCAGATGTATGGGGACCGGCAAAAGATAATTCAGTAGGTGGAGCCAACTACTTTTTGTCATTTATAGATGACTACTCCAAAAAAGTTTAGGTGTATCCGATTAAAAATAAATCGGATGTGCTTCAGAAATTTAGGCAGTGAAAGAGTATGTTTGAAAAGCAGACAAACAGAAAGGTGAAGATTCTCAGATCAGGTAATGGTAGGGAATACTTGTCATCAGAGTTTAAGACTTACTGTGAAAATTAAGGGATTGTTAGGCACTTAACAGTTCCTGAAAATCCTCAGTAAAATAGTGTAGCAGAGAGGATGAACAGAACACTATTAGAAAAAGTATGGTGTATGTTGAACCATTCCGGCTTGAGTCATGGGTTCTGAGCAGAGGCAATGAACACGACATGTTACTTGGTCAATCAGTCGCCTTCAGCGGCATTGAACTCGAAAACTGTAGATGAGGTTTGGTATGGAAGACACAGGAGCTACTCTCACTTGAGGTGTTTGGATGTGCGGCTTATACATTACTTCAGGTAAGTGAACGATCCAAGTTGGATCCAAAATCTAAAAAGTGTGTCATGATTGGCTATGGTGAAAGAGTCAAGGGTTATCGTTTGTGGGATACACAATCTCACAAAGTGATAGTTGAAAGAGATGTTACTTTCAATGAAGATGAGTTTTCGATGAAAAGGTGGAAGACAAATCTCAGTCATCTGATGAACCTCAGGTACAAGTTGACATTGAGAGGCATGAGCAAGATGAGAAAGATAATGAAGACTCTGAGATAGAGCATGAAGACACAATTTCTCAAGACTTGCAGTCTCAGGTACCGGCTCAGACTACCTTGAAAAGGTCAGAGAGGATGAAGAAACGTCTTGAAAAGTTTAAGGATATGGTTCCTTTAACACTTGCACTTATCACAGAGAATGGAGAACCAAGCTCAGTTCCAGAAGCTCGGGTGGATACAGATGCAGTAAAGTGGCAGTTAGCTATGGAAAAAGACTAGCAGTCACTTTTGAAGAATGAGACCTGGGATCTCATGAAAATTTCTAAAGAGAAGAGAGGCATCTGTTGTAAATAGGTCTTTCAAAAGAAAGAAGGTGATAAGAATGAAACTCCGGAAGTTTAAGACAAGGCTAGTTGCAAATGGATTTTCTCATAAAGAAGGTATCGATTATAATGAGATATTCACTCCGGTTGTGAAGTACACTTCGATTCGCACGTTGTTGATAGTCGTTGCTCAGAAAGATCTCAAACTAGAACAGATGGATGTGAAAACATCTTTCCTCCATGAATATCTTCAGGAAGAAATTTATATGAGACAACCAAAAGGATTTGAAGTAGAAGGGTCAGAATTACTCGTTTGCAGATTAAAGAAATCCTTGTATGGTCTCAAGCAGGCACCCAGGCAGTGGTACAGAAAGTTTGATTCATATATGTTTGGTATAGGATATCATAAGGGACATTATGATTGTTCTGTCTACTGGAAAGAGTATGATAAAGAGGAGAGAATCCTCCTAATTCTCTATGTAGATGATACACTGATAGCAGCAAGAAGAAAGGTTGAAATCAACAAGCTGAAACAATCATTGAGTCAGAAGTTTGAGATAAAGGATCTTGGTTCCAGAAATAAGATCCTTGGTATGAAAATCACAAGGGATCATGAGAAGAAGAGGCTTTAGCTAACTCAAAGTATCTTTATCCAAAAGCTCCTTGAGAAGTACAATATGAGTGATGTCAAGCCTGTATCAACTCCTCTAGCAGAGTATTTTAAACTCACAAAGAAGATGAATCCGTCCACACATGAAGAAAGGGTATATATGACAAATATTTCGTATGCAAATGCCGTTGAGAGTTTGATATATGCCATGGTGAGTACACGTCCAGATTTAGTACAGGGTATATGTCGAATCCGGGTAAGGAACATTGGCTTACAGTGAAATGGATATTGAGATATCTGAAAGGTACAACTGAACATAGTTTGATGTTTGAAGGTGGAGATACAAGCAAGTTAGATCTCTACGGGTATGTCGATTCCGACTATGCTGGTGATCTTGATAGAAGAATATCTACTACGGGGTACGTGTTCGTTTTGACAGGTGCAGCGATTAGTTGAAAGTCTATAATTCAAGGGATAATTGCGTTGTCAACTATAGAGGCCGAGTATATAGCGACTACAGAAGCAGCTAAGGAATCCTCATGGCTTAAAGGTTTAGTCAGTGAATTTGGTGAGGTTGATGAGAGCACCAATATCTTCTATGACAATCAGAGTGTCATTCACCTAGCAAAGAACTAGGTCTTTCATGCTAGAACAAAACATATCTATGTCCAGTATCATTTTATCAGGGATATGATAGAAGATGAGAAAATATTAATTGAGAAAATAGATACGAAAGAAAACTCAGCGGACATGTTGACCAAGCCGGTTACGTAGAATAAGTTTAGGCATTGCCTAAACTTGATTTACATTTGTCAAAGATATTGATACCCATTGGGGCGGTGACGTGGTTGGGGATGAAACCTTAGTGGAGATTGTTGAATAAGGTTTAATCCAAACTGCAGGTGTCAATTGCTTGAGATTGGAAAATCAATCGATTGAGGTTGGGAAATTCAACCGATTGAGTTTGGTAAGTTAATCGATTGACTGTTGGGCGAATCCAAATCCGCAGGTTTGATTTTTGGTTTTATTTTGGCAGTATTTTGAATACTTGCAAATCTTATAAGATTGGTGAGTTATGTTTTCAAAAGTGTTGGAGCCTATTTGCAGAAAGTTCCTCTAGGGATTTAGAGAGAGCTTGGAGAAAGTTTTCATGAGAGAAAACTTGTGAAAAATACTCTGAGAGAAAAGTATTGAAGAATTGCTTGGGGATTGAAGATCCGATTGAAACTATTCTTGTGTCGGAATCGCTACTACATTTCGGGAGATCTCTTCTCTGTTATTTGAAGGAATACGTCATTGTTTTTACAGCGTATTAGCTGTGTAAGATTGTGTTTGATATTGATTGAGAGTGCACTAGAGAGAAGAGTATGTATTGTATTCGCTCATAAATAATGCATATACTCCCGTGGACGTAGCCCTCAATCGATTGAGTGAACCACGTAAATCTTGTGCTGTGATTGTGATTGTTTTTGCTTGAATCTTCCTATTTTTTCGCATTCATCGCGATAGAGAATTCGTAGTGTAGGTAGAATTCCTAACGAGTGGTATCAAATCTAACAAGTGGTATCATTCTTAACAATAGTTAGGTAAATGTCGTAGAAACCCGATCCCTCAGATAGATGTCACATGACACGTGATCTCGACACTAATATAGCGTTCAAATGCTACAGGTGAAATGTAGAGATCCCTTAACACACCCTTAACACACACACACACACACACACACACACACACACATATATATATATATATATATATATATATATATATATATATATATATATATATATATATATATATATATGACTTTTAAATTCACCTGATGTGACATGCAACCAATAAAAACTCGAGTCATGGATTTCTATCCCATGACTCGAGTCATATAATCATTTTTGTTTATCTTATGGGGATAATCAGACATTTACCAAGTGCGGTCTTGATCCGTTTCCTCCTTTGCAAGCAAATCCATATAAAAAGGATAAGCAGAATCAAAATTATAATTGGAACAATAATCGCAACAATGATCGAAGCATTGCTGCCGCTACTTCCTGCAGAAATAAGTACATTTAGAAAGAACCATAAAATAAGGTAATATCAAATTGAAATATTAGTGATAAATGGATATATTCATGGGCTCTTTGCAAAATCAGGATTAATTAACCGAAAACATTTTTAGATTATTAAACTACTTTGAACAATTTTAGTAAACAAAGATTTCCACGATTTTATAGAAAAACAGTTTTAGTGAAAAAGAATTTCTTAAAAAAAAAATTTAGCAAAGCAAGACTCTGAGAATTCTCTTTTGCTAAAACTTCTTGCTTGGAAAACCGTGAAAATCAACTGTTGCTAAAAGTGTTGGAAGTAGTGTAATAATCTGAATTGGATATTTAAGGAGTCATGAAGTTGTAATATGTTTAGACCACAAGGCTGGTGTTACTACCACACCTCATTATGTTACAGCCACCTCACATAAATAAAGGAAAAATTCGTTGACAGTTTTAATCAGACAATGGACACCTCACATAAACAAAGTAAAAATTCGTTAGTAGTTTTTAATTAGATGATAGAAATCATTTTTTTGTCCCAATTTTCACATCATAGATCTTGAGATCGTAGATCTACCATCAGACGATCAGATGTTGATTCCATATGGCACACATCCCAAAAGTGAACGTGAACCACGTTTGTTGGTACACTATGTTCAAACGTGGTTCACGTTCACTTTTTGGAATGTGTGCCACATGGAATCAATATTTGACCATCAGATAGTAAGCCCATGATCTCGAGATTGATTATGTGGATGATTCAGACAAAAAATAATATGCATCATCTGATTTAAAGCAATGAATGAGTTTTTAATTTGTTTTAGTGAGGTGGCTATAACATAAAGTTGTGTGGTTGTAACACCAGCCTTTTAAAAATCAGCAATGTCCCCTAAATATCAGCCGATATGTATCGGGTTAGGCCTCATCTGATCCGATATACAGTCTCCGATTTGGTAATTAAGGGGTAAAATATTGGCCTATATCTGGCATCTATGAATCGGAGAAAATACCAAAAAATTCCCTTTTGCAAACAAATTTATTCTTAATAATTTTTTATTTTAAGAAAATTAGAAAAAAGGTGCTTAAATATCGGCCAGTTTGGCCGATATATCTGATATGTATCCGTCTAGGATCCGCCTGATCCTATGCGGATACATATCGCTCTTTGAATCCCTGCTAGAAAATTACCTTCTCTTACAGCTAACATAAGTAAAGATCAAAATCAAGTGGATACTCTTAATTACCATTGCCAGTGGTGTTAGTTGGCGGCGGCGGCGGAGGAGGAGGAGGAGGAGGAGGAGGTTCCGTAGCTGTAGAATTGTAGAAAGGGTACATTTCATACCGAAAATTACAACTCGGTCCGAGAATTCTACCCCCTCGCCTCCCACTAAGGATCGAATTCGGGATAACTCGAATAAAATCTAGTAGGCATGTGCTGCAATCAGTTGTAGATATATCTCTAGTGCACTGAACAAGGGTATATAATCTCTCAAAACTCGTAAAGTTGGCTTCTCTTGTCGCGAACAATAGGGGAGAACGGAACGCTGCTTCCGAAGAAATGTCCTGTAGCATCGATCCCAACTGTTCATCTAACCTATCTGGGTCTGATATGTTCTCGGAATTCCACATCAAGTAGCGAGGAAGTTGCTCCATCCTGGAGAAGAAGCTTTGGTTCGAGTAGCGCACAAAGCATTCGTCGTACCATATGTACGCGGCCATCCTGAAAGGACATCGTTGTACGATGCCTTCGCGCGCTGTTTCGACACACCTTTGGCACACGTCGGGGTTAACGTCACCTCGACATAGAAAAAGGCCGTAGATTTGTTGGTTGGAAGTGTTTCCGGTTGTGGCGTTATTGAAGCCGGTGAGAGAAGCGTTGGAGGAGAGCGATTGGAGGAGGAGGTTGAGGTCTGTTTGGTATGTGCTATTTGCTGTGTAGTTTCCTCCGTCGCAGATTTCGTAAGGAGGAGGCTGAGCATTAATTTGGAGATCAATAATGGAAAGTAGGGAAACAAGAAAGAGGAGTTGAAAGGACTTGGAGAAGATGAAAGAGAACATCTCTTGGATTTTTGTATTATTTACTGTAACATACAGATTATGGTTCAGAGTATATATACAGGTTCATAAATAGATAGACTCCTGGAGTACCCCTGGTTCAAAATTTCAACCCTTTTGATCTTGTAAAACTGGTAGATGTTTCGTACAGGTGACCCGGTCTAACACAAGTGGAGTCCTGAGGGAACACTATATATGGCGGACCGCAAACAGCAGACCATTCAACGGACTGCTCACATTGTGCGATGCAAGCACTGTGGGTCCCAGCAATGCAGGTCGGGCCAGCCACTTGCATCGTGTGCCAGGTAAGCAGTCTGTTGTTGTTTTGCTATTTGAGGTCCGCTTGTTATAATTTTCCCATCATGAGGTCACCCATCACCTATGTACAGTACAAAAAATAAGACTGTTAGCGGCAATTTTTTTTACAAAAAATTGTAGTCCTGTCGCTACCAAAAACTGCCGCTATTTAGTCCTGTTGCTATAAAAAACCGTCTTAATAACAAGTGCCGTTGAAACACCTTTTTTCTGTAGTGGTAGATTGACCAATTGACATGGGGCTGTCATCAGGTCATGCCCGGCCAAAATTTTCCGTGTCAGGCATAAAATATGCCTGAGCCGACCGCTCAAGGTTACATGCCCAAACCGACTTGAAAAGATGATTAGAAAATCCGACCCAATCTGGTTAAGAATCTCATATTTCGGTTGATTTTACACATAAAATAATGGGTCTTGCTGGGTCGATCTAACCTGACCTTTTAGTTGACCTGATCCTACACGATGGGACAAATTTATGTGCCCGACCCGATAAAAAATCTGGATCTGACATGTTTGATTTTTTTTACAATCTGTGTGGCAACCTTCCAATGCGATAATCTAAGGCCTTAATTATTTGGCAAAGTTGCAATTGAAACACACTTTTTACAAGAAGGCATATGCTTGAGTAAGAGAAACTTGTCTAAAATATAATACACCTGCAGCTAAAATAGGTGTTTCTTTCCTACATCTAAAAATGGTGTTTTAGGGAAACAGCCCTAAAGCTACTTCTCAAATATTGGTTTATTAAAAGAAGAAAATGACAATCTTGCTTCTCAAAAAACACATAATTGTGCTTCTCATACAACATTTTTCTCTTGAAAAGTGCGTTTTGGAGAAGGGTTGCCAAACATGGCCTAAATCTATGTTTTTGGAAGGGGAGCCAGTAATTACACACACAAAGTTGGCGCGATCCTACAAAAATAAAGACTTTTAGCGGCACTTGCTATTAAGACATATTTTGGTAGCAGCAGGAGTAATAGCGGCAATTTTTGGTAGCGACAGAATTAATAAAAATTGCCGTTAATAGTCTTATTTTTTGTAGTGCGAGCACAAAATTTAAATGATAGACTCGGTATTTTGGGGTTCTATATCATATTGAAATTAAATATCATCTAAACAGTCTAATTTGGAGGTCATGATTTAAATAAAAGATCGGCATGAAACATAATCGGTCCTATAATTCAATACTGTCAAAGGCCATCATCTGATTTGATAGTTGATTGCATTGAATCATACGACAGAGTTTATATTCCATGCCAATCTTTTCTTTACATCGTGACTTTCAAATCAGATAGCTTAGATTATATTTCACATGACACAATTCTCCAAAATATCTTTTCTTTTTTTGTTAGATTTTAGATTTATCATGATCTATGCCAACATTGTAGTCTACTCCTATAGATAATGCCAAATTATGTTACTTAGGGTCATTTGACATAGTTTCGATGGTATAAGATTGACTTCGATAACCCGGCAAAAAACAAAAGATACCAAAAGTTTTCAATTTCAAATTGTGTGCTTGGTGCCCAATTGTTCAATAATAACGGTGTGGTGGTCTGTTGACTAGATTGGTGGAAGGATTTCGAGAAGTTCAAAAGTGCATGGTTTCACGAAGCTCTTAGTAAAACATTTGTGAGTTGTTGGTAATAAAGGATCAACCAATTGAACCAAGAGATTCAATAAATCTAACATCGAGAGTATTGAAGCTTAGCCCCACAAGAGTAAATTATAGGCTTATCTCTCCTTTTATAATATATATATTCTGGGCCACTCCACTCGTTTAAATAAGGCATAAAAAATCGGCCGATACCGATACGTATCAGTTTCTCAGCAAATCGATTTGTATCGGTATCTCAACTCGGATGCCCGAAACATATTAGCCGAGTATCGGTCGATACGTCTTGGTTTCGTCCGAGATGTAAATTTATTTATTTATTTTTGTTAAAAAAAGGCCGATACATATCGATATCGGCCGAGTGGTATTGGTTCTTGGCAAACCGATACCGATTTTGATACCTTGCTTATAAACCACCCGTAGCTACCCGACAAGGAGTAGAATAAAGAGATCAGCCAAATGCCAGTTTGCCCTATCCAAGAGGCGTGAAACTAACAAAAAACGCACACTGAAACCAGCTAGGGATGTAGTAAACTAGTAATCGAATCTAACGAATCTGCTATGGCTGTGTTTGGGATTGCTCTTTGGAGGCACATAGCACTTTAATATACAACTGTGTTTGGCTGTGAGTGCTCTTACCTCTTTCACATAGTGAAAGAGCTGAATTTGATTCTCTTTAAAATAGAATATAAATCTGTTCTTTTAAGTGGGCTGCCTTTACCTCTAAAGAACAATCCCAAATACAGCCATATATCCACGGGACAACGTATTCTGGTGGTCAAAGATGGTTCCCCCCACCACGGGCTCTTCCTAGGTATCACAAAGCACCATCAACGTTTAAGAAACTCCTATAGGGATTATGAAAATTGCGATATTAGAGATTATGAGAATTAATCATAATTTATTTGCAAACTTTCGTAAAATTAGTGTGTGGTTTCATGAGTTTCTTAAGAGTGTAATGAGTTAGTATAAAGGGAAAATTAGAAAAACAACTTTAAAAAACAAACGTTATAGCAAAAAATGTAGCAAAAAATCCAACACTTAAACGTTTTAAAAAAATAATGCTTGCACGGTTTTTTGAAATTCTGTGATCTGTGAGATCTCAAATTCTCATTTTAAAAACAATGTTTTCATGAATCTCAAAACTTTAAAAAACCGTGAAAGATTTTTTTTTTTAAATGTCTAAGTTCTGAATGTTTGTTTTTGCTAAAATGTTTGTTTTTTAGGGTTGTTTTTCTAAAGTTTCCTAGTATAAAGGATGTCAATAGGTTCAAGCGGGCCCGACCCCTAAAATCTTAGGGCTCGGGAAAAAAATATGGGGTTAGAGGTTAGGGCTAGGGCCTCAACTGCAGAATCCTAAAATGCGTAGGACCGGGTAAGGCTTAATAAGGTCGGGCCAGCTCATATATATATATATATATATATATATATATATATATATAACTTTGGGTCATGACAAGCTTATGCTTGGACTAATCCCCCATCATAGAGAGAGAGAGAGAGAGAAAGGCTTAGGGATATGGGTTGAAACTATTAAGGGATCAGGTGAGATGGAAACTTGGCAGGCCTAGGTCACTCAAAAAATTTGAGTATGATCCAATGCATATTCACCTTCCAAAATGTGGTCAAAGGGAAGAAAATTTAATATACCAAAATATGTAGGGAGGTACCCAAACTTTGCCGAGGGTTTCAACCACTAAAAAAGCTTTTCTTTTTAATTTTTCTTTCGAAATCACATGCAAGTTGACACATGATCTGAAAATGGGTATTGTTTTGAGATCAACTGCCATGTGGCCCATGATCTCAAATTGAAATGCACATATTCATTCATGCATTCCAACAATATGCCCTTTCCCCTATATATATAATAAAATCAATAGGCTTAAATAATTAGATGATGTGTTCTACTTGTAGGTTGGGAAAAACCTAACTGTTTCTTTTTATGGTACGTGCAACAACAAAATCTCTATGTGCAAGCAGTTGATTCCATTTAAAGTAACTTATTTGGTTTTTTATCTCCGAAATTTTTAGAATTTTTTCCCAAATATTTTCCGAATAGTTTGGTTAGCATGCTGCTCATTGTACACAAAATCCTTTAGGCGCTAATGGTTTGGTTTTACCATTCATGGTGGTTGCGCGTACGTAAGGGTACCTCTTGGCACCCACGAGATGTCTAAAAGCGTTCACTTCTCATATCACTTAAAAACTATTAATTACTTTTGGTTAGATGATGGAGATCTTATTTCAATCCAATCTTTTACATAGATTTTGTTTTAACTCAATCTTCAACAATAAATCTTGTAATTATATTCACGTTTTAGCGTGATGTGTGTCACATGATTCAAAGGCCATCGTTTGGGGATCTATTACAGATAGAATAAAATACTGACCGTATGATAATTGTATCATATTCTTAAAATCAATTGTAGAAGAAACGATCTCCATCGTATAATCCGGAGCAATAAATGATTTTCAAGAGATCTACCACGTGAGCAAAGGCATGGTCCCTGACAGCTGTACTCTCTACGTAATTGTTCAAGGGCCGTACTCTCTACGTAATTATTCAAGCAAAATTTCTGTGGTCATCCGAAAAAGAAAGATAAATAAAGGGAGTTTTGACTGAAAATATGTGGATGTGGAGCATAGTTTGTCTAAAGCAAAATTTCCGGTTGGCCAGTTTGTCATATACCTGCCTCGAGAAATGGGAGACCTAAGTTCTAGTCGCCTCTTTCCAAGTCCTCTCTAAGGGATATTTTCCGTATCGACCCGACGTGTTTGAACTTACGGCGTACACGTGGCCCTTAGATTAGACAGGTGCTAAGGTCAGACTCCCAAGTTATCAAAACAAAAAGTCTAAAAAGAGAGGTCTACGGACGCTTGCCTAACATAATTGTTGATGCCGTGGTCGTGGAACAACTTTAATCTGATTACGCTAAATTAATAGAGGGGAGCGGTTTCAAACTCACGACTTTCGGGAGCAAACTCATACGGTGGCTCATATGTACACTAAAATATAACATATTTGCCCTAAGCATTGGTATAGTAGGCGATAATACACGATTTGCACTTAATTTCACATTGTTAACTTACAGTTATATAGACTTATAGTCGATTAATACCCGATCTGTACAAGAGCTAGTTTCTTTTTTTTTTTAATAAGTACAAGAGCTAGTTTCTTCTTAATTGGAAAATACCTTCGTATAGCTACATCAAATGGGAGTTATATATTACACAATTTCTAGTGAGATGATCCATAAGCATAACGTTTCTTCGAGAATTTAGCAGAGTTTATTAAGCGAATATTTTTTGAAATGTTCAGTTCAATTGAGTGGTCCACCCCTCTCGACCTAGAAATCAGAACCATCAAACGCTCTCATTTCCTTGACGATTTGATCCTTCAAACAAATCCATTATGCCGTTCACATGGATCACGTTCATTCTTGTGAGTAAGTGGGTCATTGACTATTTATACTCGGCACCATTTTGGTGCATGTGGTGTCATGTGGTAAGGGTGACGACCCCTCCACCCTCAAGCTAACCAATAAATATAAAATAAAATAAATAAATAATAATAATAAGCTATCATATGGTTCATATGCATCCTATGATAGTTTCCAAAAGTATAATGTGCTTAAGAGCTTAAAAGCACAACAAAATGAAGGACTACATTATACTTGTCAAATCTGTTTTCAGCGATTTACTTTTTGATGCAATCACATATGTAGAAATAGTTTTCGATGCAAAATTAGGGCTAACTCCAATCTAAATGATAAACTATGTGGAACTATTTAGTGCAACATACACAAAATCCATAAACCGTTTACCCTCAAGTGTGAACCATACGCTAACTATGTGAACCCCTGATTTTATTCAAGCAAGAGTTAAATTGATAATAAGTCCTTCCATTATTCGTACTAGTGGGATGCACTTCTTAAATCGTTCACAAATTTGAATTAGACGATTTAGATCATATTTTTGCCTCAATTTTGGACACAATAGTTTTTGAGGTCATGCGACAACGTAATGGTCATAGTTCGATTTCACGTGGCATACATCTTGAAATGTGATTCATGAACCACATTTGATGTACACCTATGATCATGCCCATTTTTTGGGATGTATGTCATGTGACATAAAAATTCGACTAGCTGATGCTAGGCCAATGATTTCATGATTTGTTGTGTTGAAATGAGGATTAAAACCGAACTCTATCATCAAATTCAAACTAGTCAATTGTTTCAGAATATGAAACCAAGGTTGAGAAGGCGGAATCTTGCCCAAAAAAATTCTAAGTACCTTTTTAATATTTTCGTACTTGGTCTCACTTCACTACTCTCCCTTTATTTAAAGATTTATAAATGCATTTATGCCATTTTTTTCTTTTTTTTTTAAAGAGTATTGGAACCATCAGATGAGAGTGTTTTAACATGAATTGCTAAGTATATAAAAATAGTCCAACTGACCCATTATTAGGCCAATGGGTACTTTAATTTAACAAATCAAATCATCAAAGTGGTATATTAAAAGCTACTAGAGGCCGAAAAATCTCACCTATTTGAGGATATGAACCCTTAGATCGCATTGATGTTAAATTTCAATGTGATACCCGCAAGCACACGAGTCGTATTATAGTATAACGTATGCGGAGTACGAGATCAATTTTATGAAGATGGTGTGATAAAATTTAAAAGAATAATTGTATCAATCTACAAATTTTATCAACTAAAAACAATCTTAGCTTACTAAAGTTTGGAGATGAAAATATAAACAAAACACACAATAATGTACTATAATCAAGAGAAAAGAGAAAGGGTTAAGATTTTAAATCCTCCCATCCTTGATTTAATACTCACGATATGAAACCCGGCGGTTGGAATTAACTAGATGCAAAACCACATAGATTATCGAAGCTAATCAACAAGTTATAGAAAATATAACAATTAAATCAAAATAAATCTCTAATGTATTGCTCTTCCAATTCTCTAAACCATAGAATATAAACATTCACTGTATTTGAAATGAATCTAATCACAATGAATAAAAGAATATACTCTTATCAATAAAATTCATATTAGGATTTCTAATCACCAATCTAAGATCATGGGAAGAGCATGACTAAATCTCATATCTTGGATCCGTGATTAGATTCTAATAATAGGAAAGAGCAAATGTCAATAATTTCATACAAATATCTAGTTTATTATCAATCATGTATCAAATCTATGAATAAGCCCTCAGATGAGATTCATTAGATCCGAAACCCTAGAAATTTAACCACACACTATACACAAAATATAAATGAAATGCAATAAAGCAATAAGAATTCATTAAAATACTCAATTATGATCCACAAAATTGCTACTCGATCTTTCGTACAAAAGTTCTTAAAAAATTAGGACTAATCCCCTTTTCAATTAAACAAAAAATAATAGAAAATCATTAAGAAAAATATAAAAATAAGACTCCTAACCCTAATTAATAATGGGTATATGCAGGGTTACACCCGTAATCCTAAAATTTCACTTTGGTTCACCTAAATTTCATTTTGCACACTGAAAACGTGAATGTTCTGCCCAGAATCGATTGATTGACTCTTAAATTCGATCGGTCGATTTCCCAAGATTTTTGTGACCATTGGCTCTTCAACAAATAAAATCTCGATATTTTAGTCATAACTCTTTACCCTGAACTTGGATTGACGCAATTTTGGAGGTGTTGGAAAGAAGACAACGAACTTTACAACTTTATGTGAAATAAAAATTTTACAAATTCGATTTTTTAGAGGTAAAAATAGAGCTGCAAGTCGGAATAAGTTCTTAATGACCCAATGTTGCACGAATTTCATGTTATTTTCTGAACTCTTAGACTATTTTATACTTAGTTTATCTCTAGAGCTGTAAATCACTAAAACTATACAAAATAAATTAAATAGCTTTCATCAGATCGCAATCTTTAGGTTTAAGGGGTCAAATATTAACAAATTTCAACACTTATCATACACTATAATATGGATAATTTATAATGTTTAACATTATAGACTTATAGTTCACCCATCATAGGGTTTAAAAGCTCATATTTTTTAATGATTAATTATTATATTACACTCATCACTTATCAGAGGTTTCCCAAGTGTTGAGATTGTGCCTTGAATTCTGTTGATAGTACTGATCAACAGGTTGGACTATAAACCCAGCTACAACTATGCGGGTCGAGCTTCGCACTGAGCTATTAGATATAGATTAACAGGTTGGACGGTTATATATACTTTGTCTTAGATATAAACTCTAATTATAGATTCGAGTTATATTTAAAATGAAACTTGATTTATGTATTGAGTGAGGTGATATTTGAGAGATTTGTAACTCTAATTTTATCAGATTAGTAAAAGGACTCAACATCCCCCGTGGACGTAGGCAAATTTGTCGAACCACGTAAATCTTGTGTTTGTGGTTTGCTTGTTGTATGTGTTATTTAATTGCCATATAGGGTTGAATCTTTTCATCCATGGACATGCTTGGATTAATCACCCTCCGTCCTTCTACGATTCCAAGCTCTTAAAAGAGTAAATAAGTAGACCAAAGGTGGTTGAGGGATCAGTCTACTTTCTTTCAATTGATGAACTAAGCCTTTTTCACCAACTTTTTTTATCTTTTAGCAAGTGCTTTATAAGTGTTTTTTTGAGGCAGTGTGGACTCTCAACCCAAGGATCAGGTGCACATATATATATATATATATATATATATATATATATATATATATATATATATATATATATGCAAAGGGGAAAATGTGGCCGGGTGTAGAGATTTCTCTACGCCCCTCAATGCGAAGCGGACATGTGAAAAGTGCATTTTCACTAACTTGGGTTAGGGTCAGTGGGGTTTGCTACTAACAGTGGTAGGTAGAGTAGGTAGCGCAGGCGCCAAGACATGTCTCGTCATGATATGGCAGTAAGAGAATTCAAAAAAGCTAGGAGGCTATAGGTTCCTTCTCTGTCTCTCTCCCTCTCTTCAGATTCTCTCTCTCTAGTTCTCTCTCTCGCGTGCGCTTCACTGCAAGACTCTCTTTGGAAAAGTGGGATCCTTGAGACAACTCTCTCAATCTCTCTCTCTCTATGGAGCTCCGAGTCGATAGAAGTGCAGAACGGTGACATTTGAGGTAAGTTTGACTCTTCGCAGCTCGTTTCGGTGTATTATTTACAGGTTATAGATCATAAAATTCTAAGCATTCAAAATATATATATTATAATCAACGCAGACGGTTGTTTAGTGAAGAGTTGAGGCTCAGTATAGGAAGGAATCGCTTCCTATGCGAAGCGATAGATGCGATGACGCTACATAATAAAAGCGTTATCTCTTCTTATGTGAAGCGTTGGCGGCTCAGATGGTCTGCACCATCGCTTCTTATGAGATGCGGTTGCCTTATTTGCTCATAATTTATGAATCTTTTCACTTATTTACAGGGTAGAGATCATAAAATTATAAGCATTCGAAAATATATAAATTATAATCAATGCAGACGCAAACACTTCTCCTATGAAGAGTTGGGGCTTAGCATAACCGCGCCATCGCATCTTATGTGAAGCGATAAGAACAACAACTCCAGGGGTTAGAAGCGTTAGAAGCACCATCGCTTTTTTCATGAAGCGATAGCGCCTCAGATTGTGGCGCCATCGCTTCTTTTATGAAACAACTGCCTTATTTGATAATTGTTGATTGATTTTTCGTCTAATGCAAGAGCTGTAATGGAATCGATTGGAAATTTAAATGTAGCTGCGGTTGATTTAAATCCTGCTCCTGATATTATTTCTTTAGAAGGAGATTCACTTGGTTGTGATAGGGATATCGAAATATTTGATTGTTGTGGAGGGTCCGAGGATACCCGCAAGGAATGGAAATCACATATCGGCTTGAAATTTTAAACTGAAGACGAGACATATAACTTTTATAATTTATACGCGAAAAAGTTGGTTTCAGTGAGGAAAAGTAACACTTACAAATCTGTAAAGGGGGAGATTATAAAAGAAAATATGTATGTTTGTTTAAAGGGTTGGGGGTGTGATGAGTAGTGAAATATGATGATATTTCACCCTTAAAAACCTACATTTAGCTATCCGATGAAAGCTATCTAATAAGATTTGTGAAGTTTTCTGAGTTTCAAGTCAAATTGGTCATTGAATGCATTAAGAAGCATAAAAGGATGCAAACTGAACAAAAATCGGAGCAGTGAAGCAAAGAACACATGAGACCCAGACCATTTGAGTATGTCAATCGATCGACCCTTGTTGGTCAATGCATCGACATAGTCCGAAGGATTTTAAATTCAAAAATTCAAACTCTAATCTGGTCAATTGATCGACCACTTAAGTTGATCAATCGACCAAGTTCAAATTTGAATTTGAATTCCGAAATAGGATGATATTTAAAGGAAAATTTGAGGATTCGGAAGGGATCTTCTCCGCTTGCATTTTCTGTTTCTCTGCTATCTAGTTCTCAAGGGCATTCAGTCCTGTTTGTTTTAGTTTTGAATATTCATTTTCTAGGCATAGGATTTAGATTAGTTTTCATTTTTATGCACATATGAGGAGGAACTATACTAGATTCAGATTAAAGCTTTTTATGAATTTTGTTGAAGCTCTTTACAGTATTTTAATATTAATGTTGATTTATTTTTCAATCATACTGTTTAATTTCATCATGTGTGGCTAATTTCATTAAGGATGAGGATCTAATGAATCCCATACGATGCATTCGTTTATTATAGTATAAATGTGTGATGAAGATATTTTATCAGTTAGTGAACTCTGATGTTATTATTTTTATGGATATGATTTCCTCGCTATTTGAGATATGGGAGCTAATCATGCCCCGTGATCTCAGACTTGCAATGGAGATGTTATCCTAATCTCTATTATCTCAGGATAAATTCTACCACTATCCGAGGTGTGAGTGTTAATCTGTAATATCCCTGATATTTTTTTACCTATTTTTCGTTTACCTCGATAAGCGTGTTGGAAAAATATTGTGAAATATTTTTAGATTTTTGGTGAGCTAAGGTTATGGCAAGAATAATGGCAAAAAGGAAATTATCGGAAGATATGTGTAAGTCATGTAAGCAATGACTTACACAATAAGGTTGGTGTTTGTGTTTAGCACCGGATAGGTTTTTAACTCAAGTAGATAAGTTACAATTATAAAAATCTAGATATTATTTTGTTTAGCTTTTGGTTATAAGAGAGAGTGAAAGAGAAGTTACACTTCTCTCTCTCGTTGGAAATTAAGCCTTAAGCCTTGCCTCATTTGATCTCAGATCTAGGAAGCTTGGGAATTCCTCTCCCCATCTCAACCAATAGTTAACCTTGTATTTGAATTCGGATTAGTTTGAACTATTGAAAGAGAAGAGAGATGTGGAGAGTGAGCAGTTCTATATAATTTTATTGTGGCTGAGGCAGTCACAACCTCATTAGAATGATGAATTGTTTTGAAGATTTAAACCGTTGAACTTCGAAGATTTGTTCCGGTGCGCTTATTGGTACCACGGGATCAAGGATTAAGCGACAAGAGGTAGGCTTTTAAAACCTTCTTATGTCCTTTAAATTGTGTTTTGTTGAGAGTAGTATGTTGTGTGTATAAATAAGATCTGATGGCTGTGATTGAATGAGAAGAAAGAATTCGGACATAAAAAGTTAACAGCCACAGAACCAGAGCAATTCGATGGTCAAATTTGGAATTCGACCATCGATTTGAAAATCGACAGTCGAAATGTGTTTTGTGCCTGAAGCCAATTTGTGGAAATCGACTGTCGATTTTCTATATTTTGTGACTGTTGTGCAGTTTTGAAATTCAATGGTCGAATTCTATCCTGTTTCTGGCATTTGAAAATTTTGTTGGATTTTTATCTGCACGCTTTTGGTTTGATTTTTGGGTTTTATATTAACACTGAGAGTGTTAATATATGTAGGTTTTGACTGTTGGGAGTCCTTGGTGAGGACTGCTTATGCATGTTTTTGAAACTTCCTTGTTGAGGTAGGGGAACCTTATATTTAATTTGCATTAAATTATAAGTATAGCTTGTTGGACTATTTCAATTAAGAAGGATAAATTTTGAAAATTCTGTTGCACACAGCATGAATAAAACTCTCAATATATGACACCAATCTGAAAATTTGGAAACTTTGTTATAATTAAGAACTTTATAATTCGAACCTCAGATAATCTTTGAATCAGAATTTCAAATCAGAACTTTGAAAAATCAGAATTACATTATGAATAACAAGCTTGATATGTGTTAGCATTTGCATTTGATTTAGGGTTCATACGGACGATGCCCTAGATTTTACCAACCGTGTTGACGGTATTACTTTGGCGCAAGTTTCCCTCATAGCGTAGGGGCTTGTTGCACTTTCGAAATGGGTTCATGAACGACGATGGTCAGTAGGGTTTTCTCATCGGTCACGTAGTCCGCTCTCATGCTATAGGAAATTTGGGAGATAAAATTAAGTTATAAATTTAAGACAAGAAGCATGCTAAATCAGAACATTTTTGAACACTTTAGATTATATTATCAGTTTTGACTCAGGATTAGAACTGGAGATTTACTTTGAAAAGCATCATTGAAAAACCATATTTGATCCGATCCCGTCTTTTGAAAACCTTTACTTATAAAGAAATGCAAATAGATCTGTTTCCTCTATTGAGCTTGGTTGTTAGCTCACCCTCGACTATACGTCACAGGTGCTGAGACTGACCTTGGTTCAGAGGATCTGGAGGACTTCGATTATATTCCCGAGGAGGAATCGGACTTACCAGCTGAGGAGTTCTTTCCGTGATTTTAGATCCTGTATTTTTGGTATTTTTGTCTGGATATTATTTTAGAATATTGAGCCCTAGGCTATTATTTTGGTTCTTTTGATATCACTCGAGGAACCATTATTGTGAACCTCTATTTTAGGTGATCGGATTGGCCATCACCGGTGGTTCTTTTTGGTTCCTCACAGTGATATATTTAATTTTGTTATATGAAGCTTTTGTTTTTGGATTACATGTTTGTCTCTGTCTTTAGATCTTTGTATATGTTGTCGGCTTCTGTTTGTTACGGCTTATTGAGAAATCAATAAGTTGATGAACTGGTCTTTCCTATACCTTAGGGATTGGAAAGGTCGGGTTGTCACATAATCATACACTCATGAGATGTTTAATCATACATCTCCTTGATCTCAGATCTGTAGTGTGGAATTTACCCAGAGATCTGATTCGAAGTGCTCTTTGAGGTGTGAGTGTTAATCATACATCTCCTTGATCTCAGATCTGTACTTTAGAACTCACGGGTGTTCAGGTCTCATGCATATGCATTGAATCTTTTATAAATTTCATATCTTTATCATAAATTTATATTTTATAAATGATAAACTTACGATGGGAGGATTTAGCATCCTAATCCTTACCTTTTATTAATTGTTTAAATTCCCGATTTTGTTAGTGCTTATCTTATTCATCAAAACTCTTAGAATATTAAATTGGTGATTACTGTAATAGATTTGTGGTTATTCTTTTAATTAGTAGCTATTTCTGGTTGGAGTTTTCTAACTATTCCTCGTGGGAACGATCTCGTACTCTGCACCCACTAATTACAATCCGATTCGTGCGCTTGCGAGTTTAAAACAAGATTAAAATCACAGCACAACCAGACAAGCATAAATTACACGTCGATATAAAGTATTCAAGAGATAACAAATACGGATGTGAGGCAAGGTTGAAGATTTGAATTGACGAGAAAAAGTTGTGGGAGTTAATGAAATTTAGAGAGTTGCATAATTATTAGTTGTATACACCTACAAAGGTGAAAAAACTAGGATCACATAATAAGATGAGTGGGATAAGTAAATCGTTGATATGAGCATTTAATGACATAATTCCTCTTTCGAAGATTTCTACGGTTTTGTAGAGTTCGGATGGAGAGGCTAGCGTAACGGTAAACCCTCAACAAACTCGGGATTACCTAAAGAAGATAAGAAAGGAGAGTAATATCCATCCGATGTCTATGACCGTGATCAAGACCTTCATTGATAGATAGAATAAAGAAGTTGGTTTCTTCTTTGAAGTCGAATTAGACAAAGAATATTATATGCGAAGTATATTTTAGGCTGATCAGAAGTCACAGATTGCGTATCAACAGTTTGATGATGTGATGGTATTCGACACCACTTACAAAATAAATAAATTGTTGCTATTATTTGCCTCATTTACAGGGGTCAACCATCATTGGCGGATAACACTTTTTGGATGTGGATTGCTCGTGGATGAGATAGAGGAGACATTCATTTGATTGTTTAACACGTGATTGAAGTGCATGGGTGATAAGTAACCTAATGAAATCATCACCGATCAATACAATAAGATGAGCAAGGTCATCTCCAAAGTCCTTCAGGGAACCACGCATCGCCTCTGCATATGGCATAGGGAGAAATGAATTGAACCATCACTATCAGCTGAAGCTAAGGTTTGAAAATTTTGACTGAAATTACAATCAGTGCAAGTTCAGTCAAATGGTTGATGATTTTGAAAGGAGATGGGTAGAACTCTTCGAGGAGTTTCAATTGCAAGACAACGTGTGGTTCAAATAAATGTACGCTCTTATAAGGAAATTGATTCCATGCTACTTGAGCAATACCTTTTGGATCGACATGACTGCTACGCAACATGGTGAAAGTATAAATTCTTTCTTCGATAGCTATATCAATGCCCAGACGAATTTGAGGGAGTTTGTCAAGCAATGCGATATTGCTGTCCAATCTCGTCACAATAAAGAAAATGGGGAGGATCTCATCTAAGTATTTACGAACTCAGAGGTATTGTTCGAAAATTCTTACGAGAGACATGCTTCTACTGTGTATACAAGAATTATGTTCGATAGATTTCACACTGAGTTTTGAAAGTTTACCTCTTTTAAGTCCCAAAAGTTGGTCGAAGCGAAAGCGAGGGAGGTTATTATATACGAAGTGCGTAGGAGTGGTAGGGATCACACAGAGGATAGAGGTTGAACATTCAAAGTTTGTTTCGAATGTGGAGATGTCACGACCACTTGTGACTGCAAGCACTTTAAGACCGAGGGCTTGTTATATACTTACATCTTCTATGTTTACTTCAAGGAAGAGGTAGACCAAATTCCATCTAAGTATATTCTACCTCGATGAGTGAAATACGCTAGATATAGTACTATATGTTTGGGGGTCGGTGAGAAAGAGGATTCTAATTTTGTATTTACGTTGAAAATATAAAATGTGAGAGAAGCCAGACTGAAGTCAATTCAGTTGGGGATAGAATTGAATCGTTTGATGGATTACAAGTTGGAAGGGATGATGAAACTATTAGAAGACATAGAGGCTATTATCAAGGAAGAGGATAATGAAAGACGCACTAACATCGCGACCTCTCCAGGCGGCTCCTCCTAGGCAAGCCAAGGAATTTCATTGCAAGAGCATGCCAATATTACAGTGCGATATCTAATACGATGTGTCACCAAAGGTAGGCGAAGTAATAATGGTAGAATGAAGTCTGAAATGGAGGCTTGTTTTAAAAAATAAAAAAAAGTAGAGAAGCAAGTGTAAGGGTTGTGGTGAGTTAGGTCATAAAATCATAACTTACCCAGTACAGAAGGTCATGATGATTGCTACTAGCATTAGGCAGAGCCAAACAAAATAGGAGACGATGGAAAGTGTGGTATCACACAGTCATACTGATTCAATTTTATGAACAACGCAATCTCTTCTTGTTGGAAGCATAGGCTCTTTGCATATGAAGCGTGACGCTTCGTATATGAAGCGTGGGTGCTTCGTCCAATGTGTTGACACTTTGTGAAGTGTTGGCGCATCTTTTTCGATGCGTTGATGCTTTACGTAGCCTATGTGCTTATCAGACCAAAACTGTATTTTGAATCATGTGGATTGACTATGATAATTCTTTCATGTGTTGAATTTATTTTTTTACGTGTTCATTCACCATTTAAAGGGTTGATTCCATTTTCTCATGCGAATCTGTCACAATTATATTTCGTTCAGACCATAATACTGAAGCGACGATGCTTCATACAAGAAGCAACAATGCTTCGTGTTTGAAATGTGGGCGCTTCGTTATGGAAGTGTCGACGCCTCGTTCACGATGTACTAACGCCTCTTGAATGTCCTGTGCGCCTATTAGATCAGAGTTGTATTTTGATTCCTTTGGATTGACTATGGTAGTTCTTTTATGTATTATTTTTTTTTATTATACCTGCTCATTCTTAATTAGATCATAGTTGTATTTTGATCCCTTATGCAGATCTATGCCCTGATTGTAGTAATTATGCTATCAGAGGCTGGCTCTGCTCAAACAGAGTGCACTCTAATTCCGGGATGACCTATAAGAAGATAGATTTTTCATATTATTTTCGAGTTATAAGGAATTAAGGAAAACGATAACGCCTCTAGTTGCGCCTTAAACTAGAAGCGCTATCGCTTCTATTTGAAGGGACAACGCCTCAAGTTGGAAGCGATATCGCCTCGTAAAGAATTTACCATGTACTCGAAGTCCTTGATGTAGAACTTCCTCATACTCTCATTCGCCTCCCATTTCAACAACCTTGGGAAATAGACGGGGCATGTAGTCTTCGCTGGGGCACTCTTCGGGTTGATCTTGTGCCAAGATCTGAGGAACGATATATTGATGAGTTTTTTTAGGGGCGGCTTTCGTAGGAAATAAAACCTAAAATTATTGGAGACGACATTACCTGCAGAGCAATAGTGCAGTCGTAAATATTATAATCCTGCACAACCTTTACCCTCTCAGCTATTCCCTGGTTCTTCTTGGCTTTGTCCACACACTGCAGAAGGTGTTTGTACGCGACATCTCCCCATGGATATTGGTTAAAATTGGAGAGATTATCAACTAGATCGAGGTAGGGATCGTCGAGGGTATATTTTGTGTTTGGGAAGATGACGGTGGTAAGGACGAATAACAAACAGAGTTTCAGAAAGTCCTCGTTAGCACCCAACTTGATGTTGTTAATCGCAGCAAGGATGTGCCCCATCTTTACAGGGTTAAAGCTTCTGAAAAACTTATCTCTTATGGTTTGGTCTTTGGGAAGGGGCTTGGAGGGATGACAACGAGAGGGGAAGTCATTTGAAGACTAGTTATTAAGCCAAAATCAAGGGACCAAAATCTGATAGAGGCCTTCCCAAATTTTCAAATGTTTTTCCCGACCCAGAATTTGATGATTGCGTCTAGGAGGCCATTGATGCTTTTCACACCCTTTAGTGCAAAGAAAATGCCCCAAAGACTTACTGCGAAAGCAGATTTTTCCTCCATTCAGATACCTCGTCATAGATCGCTTGACACTTTCCAATGGTGCACTTAGTGGTCGGAGTCTTAATAACCATCTTGAAAATCTGTGAATCGAAAAAAGGAGAACTTTAGAGAAGAAAATAGTAAAAATAGGAGCGTCGTCGCTTCCATGTCGAGGCGCAAACACTTACTAAAAAAATGTGGGCACTTCACATACCATTGTGAGCTGAGGCGTCTGTGCCCTTATAAGGAGGTACAGAGGCACTAACGCCTCTTCCAAGGAAGGGATGGCGCCTCTATTTGGCGGCATATTTCAAACGGAATAAAAATAAAAAAACATTCACCTTGTTACTAGATGTAAGAAAAGGATTTCGCCGCTTTAATGTTTCTTACTGTGCTTTGAGAAGATAAAAATTAGGAGGACAGAGATGAAAGGTAATTGGTGAATTTTTAATTAACAAATTTGCCCCCTTAAATAGTTTTTTCGAATTGTAATGATGATCATTGTAAACTACGATGTCACGAGCCGTATTCTCATCCATTTCGCCCTACTTCTCATTTAATGTTTTGACAATAGTAATAAATGATATAAAGTCAGACGTTTCTTCGCACAAAATGGTGCTACGTGTCAATTTAAAGGCGATACGTGCCATATAATAGGTGCCTTCCATTCTTTGACGGAGTGCTAACGCTTCATGATAGGCGCGCTAGTGCAGCGTAAAGAAAGTGGCTGCGCTTCTTGTAAGAAGTTTTAGTACTTTTTATGAAAGCGCTATTAATGCTAAACATTCGGGCAAATTTGTTAATTAAAGGCGATACGTGTCATATAAAAGGTGCCTTCCATTATTTGATGGAGCGCTAACACTTCATGATAGGCGCGCTAACACATCGTAAAGAAAGCAGCTGCGCTTCTTGTAAGAAGTTCTAGCTCTTCTTACGAAAGGACTATTAATTCTAAACATTTGGACAATAAATAGTCTCCTCGAAGGGGCGCCTCAAATAGTTATTTCGAATGGTAATGATGGACATACAAACCACGATGTCACGTATAACTTCTCATTTAATGTTCTGACAACGATAATAAATGATATAAGGTCAAACGTCACTTTGCACAAAATGTGGCTATGTGTCAACTTAAAGGTACTACGTGTCATATGAAAGACGTCTTCCATTCCTTCACGGAACGCTAATGCTTCACACTATAAAAAATAAGACTATTAGCGGCAGTTTTTTTAACAAAAAACTGCTGCTATTAGTGTTGTTGCTACAAAAAATTGCCGCTGTTAGTCTTGCCGCAACCAAAAAATGCTTTAATAGCAAGTGCCGCTGAAACCCCTTATTTTTGTAGTGTCATGATAGTTGTGCTAGCACGTCGTTAAGAAGGCGATTGTGCTTCTTCTAAGAAGCGCTAGCGCTTCTTATAGAAGCACTAACTCTTCTTACAAAAGTTTCATTAATGTTAAACATTCAGGCAATAAATGGTCTCCCCAAAGGGACGCCTCAAATAGTCATTTCGAATGATGATGATAGTCATTGCAAATTACGATGTCACGCGCTGCTTCTCATTTAATATTCTGACAATGGTAATAAATGATATAAGGTCAGACATCGCTTCGTACAAAAAAGTATTAAGTGATAAAAAAATGTGCTACGTGCTATTTTATAAGCGGTGTCCATTCCTTGATGGAGCGCAACCGCTTCATGAAAGAGGCGTTAGTGCTCTATATAGGAAGCGATTGCGCTTTCTATACAGAAGCGTAAGCACTTTGTAAACGAAACGGTACGAAGCAGACAATAAAATGATTTAAAGTGGGGTAATAATGGTGTTTCGAATGTAATGATGGTCATATCAACCCCGAATGTCAGGAATGTATCCCCTAATGCTTCGCATCGCTTTGCCTTTCTGATTCTGTCAGTGATAATTATGGTTAAAGCGGAGTTAAATGAAATAAACGTAGGAATGTCGCATCGGACAAAATCAATAAAAAAAATGAGCCACTACAAAAATAAGACTATTAGCGGCAATTTTTTAGATAAAAAAACTGCCGCTATTAATAAAAAAAACTATTAAGAGTATTAGCGGCAAGAGTATTAGCGGCAGTTTTTGGCTGCTGCTAATAGTCTTGTTTTTTGTAGTGAGTTGTGTCGAGATCCTATCAATAGGTGCAGAGACTTCTCTACGCCCAGGCGCATATCCCGGCCCTCATATATATATATATATATATATATATATATAGAGAGAGAGAGAGAGAGAGAGAGAGAGAGAGAGAGATGGATAAGAATTGCATACGGACTAAGATTTTCATTCTCCACACATCAGACTGATACAATTGAGAATCCCAAAAAGCTAAATAACCATTAAAAAAACATCCCATAGTCTGAAATAACACACATTGATCCACATCGTCAGCATAAACCAAACCATATTTGTCTCCCCTTAAAGTGGAATGGGTTCAAACACCAACGATCGAATACGGTCATTGGTTAGACGGTTCAGACTACCAAACCCATCTTCGTACTGGTAAAAGCATTGCCCAATTCTCACAATATTTGTCACTGAATCAATGAAAGCTTGGGGGAAAAATGAGCTAGACCCACATGCTGTGTTTAATTTCGCCCATGATTTAAGGATCAGACGTTTCACATGCTCCCGAGCAACTGCCTCGGAAACACTAGTGTGGTGCATGTAGCATTGGATAGATTTTGGAACATCTCCTCTCTCTGACTCCTCCTATATTCACAACAAATTGAATGAGAGAGAGAGAGATTAGAAAATAATGCCTACTTTCAACTTGTTTTAGAATATTATCCTAATTCGAACAGTTTTAGAGAAACTAGCTCATTCGCGTGGAACCTATCCCAGGATCGGGTGTAACCACAACTTGCCCAAGGACGATGAGGTCCCACCCAAAATTTTTGGGTATGATCTAATGTATATCCACCACTTAAAATGTGGTCAATGGTACCTAAATTCATTACACTAGATTGATTGAGTGTTATCTTATCTTTGACCTAACAAATAAAGGGTAAAAAGTCTTAAAAACTTATTTTTGCAAATAAAAGTGCCGCATGGCTTGTTTTGGGTTGAATGGTCCGCTTGAAAAATACAAAAGCATGTTTTTCTAAAAAAATGTTTGAATTAGGATGATAGTCTAAAATTAGTTGGTAGGAGGCATTGTAATATAATTAAGTGCTCTTACCGGTTGAACAATAGCTCAACTCGTATCCTCTTCACTTGTGGAAGCAATAGGTCATGATGAGTACTGAAAAATGAGGATATTTCACCCCTAAATACCTATATTTAGCTGTCCGATGAAGGCTATCTGATAAGATTTATTAGATTTGAAGTGTTTCAGGTAAATATGAGCCAAGTATAGAAAACAGTGCAAGAATTCTGAATATAATGCCAAAACACTGCAATTTCGGGTAATCAAGAACTTGGTGCGACTTGCGGCTAAATTTGACCCTTCAAGACAGTAGATTCAGAAAATTGTCAAAACACGAAAGTTGTAGAGCTCGTTGTCCGCTTTCCAACGCCACCAGAATCGCCTCAATCCGACTTCAGGATAGAAAGTTATGGCCGAAAGACCGAGGCAGTGTCTGAATGCAAAGTGCAGCGGGAGTTCACGGAAATCTGGGAGGTCGATTGATCGACCCTTTTTGGTCGATCGATCGACCTGACCCAAAAGATTTGGATTTTGAAACAGAATCTGGTATGGTCGATCGATCGACCCTTTTTAGTCGATCGATCGACCAAAGAAGAATTTGAGTCCGGATAGAGTTTGGCCGCGAGAAAATCTTGGAACCAAGAGTGGCGTACGTTTTGGCAATTACGGAAAAAAAAAAGATATTCTTGGGGGATATATATATTCATCCGGGGAGTCCTTGAGAGGGGAGTAACGTAGGGAGTAGATTAGAGATTAGAATTAGAGTTTTTTTAGATAGTTTTAGTTCTTAGTGTTCTTAGTTTTTAGCCATTATTTTTCATAGAAATAGAAAGTTTTATTATTTCTTTTTGAGAGCTTTGTTCTTTAATTTTTCAAGTACTCATTCCTAAATTTTGTTCAAAGTTTATTCCTGCATTAATTTTCTGAAGATCATTCGTGTGGATCAACGTAATTTATTTTGAAGCTTGAGGTAATTTTAATTAATGTTATTTTCCCGTCTTTATTTGTTTATGTCAATTTCTTACAATATGTGTGGCTAAATTTATAGGGATGGGGATCTAATGATTCCCATCCGAGGGATGTGCTTTTAATAATATAAATTAGGGATTAAAATATGAGATTTTAATTTATGGTTATTGTGCTATCATGAATGGATGAAATCCCCATCACTAACCGGGATCGCGTGTGCCGAGCCATGCCCGGGATCTCAGATCTGTGACGGTAATTTTACCCTATCATTGTTATGGTCTTTGTGTTTTCATTGTGTGGATTTAATTATGATTATGTTCTGGGATCGAGTGTGCCGAGCCATGCCCTGGATCTTGGTTAGAATGGTAATTTTATCTTAAAATCCTAATCAATAAAGTAGCCATGCCCTTGATTTCAGATTTGTAAGTGGTATTCTTGTTAGAATTTTCACCCACTTTAGGGATGATTTTTATTTGAACCTGAGATCATGTGTGTCTAGCCGTACCCTTTATCCCAGATCTATATATGAAAATTATCTAAGTCCTGATTTGCAGGGATGCAACATGGAACCTATTAGGGTGTTGACCATTGATCTTCCATAAAAGATGTTTGTTACCAATGAAATATCTCATAATTTAATCTTAAATTTATATTATAGGAAGAACGGACCAAAGATGGGAGGATTTAGTATCTTCATCTTTATGATCATCTTCACTTTTATTTGTTAATCATCAATTAAATTTTAGTTTGTAGTCATTAATTACCATCTTATCAACCACTTAAATCATAAAACTGGTAGAATACTGTTAGATCTATAGATTTCTAGAATTGCTTGTCTCTTTTAGGTATTTCCAAATTCATCCTCGTGGGAACGATCTCGTACTCCGCACCCACTATATACAAACCGATTCGTGCACTTGCGAGTAAAACATACATTAAAAAAAATCACATCAGGTCATGAGTTCTAATCCCCAACCCTACTCCCGCCCTGTGTGCGGGTATTCACCCAGTGTGCTGCGTTAAAAACAGATTCTCTCTACACACAAGTTTGCACAGGCACTACATCTAGGTTGTGTAAGTTTTATCACATCCTAATATATATATATATATATATATATATATATATATATATATATATATAAGTGCTTTTAAAAATTATATGTTTTCACTATTGATCTAACATTATGATATTAAAATGTGAAATGATGAAATGTTTCATCATTTATTTTTAAACCATTACTGTTTGATTAATTGTGATCAATTATTTATTTATTTAGTTTTCACATCGATCTTCTTTTGCTTTTTCTCATGAGTAAGAGTCTTCATTAAAATACAGGGGAAAAAGGAAGCAGGATAAATAAAGTGCTCATTGAAATCTAAAGGATTCATGCGTCCTTCGGATTTCAATGATATTTTTGAATGAAAAACATCAATCCTATCGAAGTTAATAAAACGGGTGGCTTTATTTGTAGCCCACAAAACTAAGGTATCAAACTGGGATCAGTCCATCGTGGACTGATACATACCGGTTGATACGTATCGGTCTTGCCAATATGTGTCGGCAATTTATTTATTTAAAAAAAAAAACATAAAAATAGAAAAAAAACATTTGTATCAGTCAGTATCGACCGATACTATCTCGATATAGGTCGATACTGACTGATACAAATGTTTTTTTTCTATTTTTATGTTTTTTTAGTATCGGTCGATACTGACCTGAATAGCCCAATACTAGTACCTGATACCGATATGGCCACGATACTGACCCATATCGGCCGATACCAAATACCTAATACTGATACAGCTCAAATATTGGTCTCGAAGTGGTATCGTTATCGGTTAGCAAAAAAATCGATATGTACAACCAATATGTATCGGTATCGGCTGATACTTGATACCTTGCACAGAACTTTAGGCAAGACCTATATGAGTTGCATTCAAAGATTTGTAATTTTCCAACGTACAAAACTTTAGGTGTAACCGATCTCTCTGTTAAATCGAACGCATGGAAGGCTGTCAATGAAGTCACCCTTAAAAATTTCGATTTTTGCAACCAAAGCTTTTTGCATCGCAACTCATGGTTCCATTGCTCATACTGTTGACTGCATGGACTCTGGAATATAGAAGTCATTTTTATCCCAATCTTTTACACATTAGATCTAAAGATCATGGCCCACATATCAGATTGTTAGATGTTGATTACATGTGGCTCGCAGAAGTCCCCAAAGTGACCATGATCCGGGGTAACATGGTGCACTATGTTCACGGATGTATTCCTCGTGGAATCAATATTTGATTGGCTGATACGTATGCCATAATCTCGAGATCTATTGTGTGAAAGATTGGAACGAAAAACGAACTCTACCTTCTATTTCCAAGAAGTCAACAATGAACCCATCTTTTACAATAAAGTCATGCCCTCAATCAGACTTTTGAAGAATTTAGGGCAAGAATGAGAGGGTCTGCCTAATCTTTTGACCCACACGCATTTCTAGGAAAGTGTAGCAAATATTGCATACCTTAGAAGTACCTAAATCATCCAATAACCGACCAGCGACACAGCAGTGGTACAGGAGATCACAATTGTTCTGAATGGAATCTAAAGCCTCTTGTGTTATCTCTTTTGTCACACAAAAGTAAGAAGTAACTAGTACTGGTTTCGCTCCTACGGACATCCAACCATTGTCCAGAAACTCCTCAAGGGTGGGTATGTAGCCCCTGTGGTACCACCTTGCCTCCACTATGTACGCTTGGCACAAATCTATCCACTGCAACAAACTTAAATTTCTTTAGTAATTTATGATTATGTAGAGGAGTAGAAGATGCCCTTTTTAAAAGAAAATTTGAAAACCGACCAAAAAACGAGCATTCTAAAGTGGCCTGAACCGGACCTAAACTGATTGAAAACTGACACCGAACAGAACCAATTCGGCCCTGTTTTGGTTTTGGTACCTAAAAACCGAAAACCGAATTGAGCGAAACCAAAATCGGATTGGTTCAGTTTGGGGGGTTGAAAATTTCAGTTAACCGAAACCAAAATGTTTCCATTACGGTTTGATTTTGCAGAAAATGACCCGAAAATCGAAATTCTGGTTTCGGTTTGGTTCGTTTAACCGAATATGCACCCTTAGCAAACGGTCTAGAGTACAACTCTTGTTGAGCACACTGAATCGGGGCATTTTCAATTCACATTGAGCAGATACCTATAGTTGGATCTCATGTAGACGTGCTCAAAGTCGATCATTCAATAATGAGAGAGAGAGAGATTACCATTTTCTTCAAATATGGTATGGCATCCACACCGTGTTTCTTCAATATTTCAGAAGCTGTTTCATTAGCAGTGTTGTAAACCGCCAAGAAACATATCTTCATATATTGAGGAAGCCGATCGATTTCATTGATATCCCATCTACATAATCAACAGAGAAATTATAATTTATCAAACAGGGGTTATTTTAATTAGTCATCATTAACCTTGATGGTAAAACTTTACGACGAAATCGATACGTTTCGGTTTAACAAGGCACGTTTACATTGAATATGAAAAAATAGGTATATATATCGATTTCAATGCCCGAGGAAAAGAAAAGGAGAAAAAAAAAAAGGTATATATATGACAAAAAAATAAAAGAAACTGAATTTTTAACCTACAAATTTTTAGATTTTTTTTTTACTTAAATAATAATAATAACAATAATAATAATAAATATAAATATATCTATCATACAATATATTGAACAATGTATCGGCTGATACAAATAATACATATCATTCTAGGGGCTGACCGATACGTATCAGATTTTTAAGATTTTGATCCATGATACGAACCTCTCGATGACATCAGTAAAGATCTCTAGCTCATCTAAAGTTCCGTAGACATCGTAAACATCATCAACTGTTGTTATTAGTTGAAAGACTTTTGTCAACTCTCTCCGAGACCAATCGAACTCTGGCTCCCAATTTGTCCCCATACTCCATATGAAATTCTCCAATATTCGATCTCTAGCCAAGGTTGAATTTTCTGCGAGACCCAATTTTCTCCACCACCTATAAGGCAAATCTATTAGGATGCATAATTAATATATATAGTTTTGTATCATCATTAATTTTTTTTACTGTAAAATGGTCTTTAATCACATGATAGAGAATATTTTCGGTTCGAAGCTAATCTAAGTTATGATCCCTTGCTCCACTAGAATCATTTGATAGTATAATTTGTTTCAGCGTTTTCTTAAGTTCACTTTGCTGGGAAGAGGTGAAGGGACCCTTTTTTGATAATATATATATATATATATATATATATATATATATATATATATATATATATATAAAGAAAGAAAGAGAGAGAAAGAGAGAGAGAGAGAGAGGTGCAAGATCTTTGACTAGGACACATTTTATCTATGTAAAACAAGTATTAACTGCCACATAGTGCAAGAAGTCATTTTATAAGTCTTGTCAAAAAAAAATTAATAGAACTAAAACAGGCCAGCGTCAATGTAGATTATCTAATTCTAAATTACAATTGAAGAAATCTTTCTTTCTCATGAACCCTTGCTCCACGTGATACAATCCCATATTTTGGATGCACTTAGCGACAGTTTTTTATAAGGACAGGACTAAGAGCGGCAATTTTTTAATAGTCTTATTTTTTATAGTGTTTGCAGGCCTAGACCAGACTTCTCTTTTAGCTTTTATATTGGAAACCTTTTACTTTTTATATATAGAGAATAAAAACTTTCCTAGCGATAGAATTAAACTATTCAAGTATTATTTAACAAATGAATAATAGGCTTCTCTTGTATCTTTGGACCAGCTAGAAAACCTTTTATTCTCTCTCTTTATATATACTAGTAAAACGGCACGTGCAAATGCACGTGGACATTAGGATAATTTAAAGGTACTTTTAAATGATTAAATTTGATTTTTAGACTTCTATTGAGTGATTTGAACATAAAAAAAAATATAGTATTTGAAGTTTTCATTACTATGTTTTATGATTTATTGAACATAAGAAAAAAAGATTTATTATTTTCATATGTCTTCATTTTAGATAATTTAAAATTATAAAAAATTTAATAATATATATATATATATATATATATATATATATATATATATTTCAACTATAGAACATGAAAAAAATAATTAAAATTTAACAAATAAGTATAATCTTGATAATTTAATTAAATAAAAAATGGGTATTCTTTTTCAACTATAGAAGATGCCCTTTTCAAAAAACCATTGAAAACCGACCAAAAACGAGCCCTCTAAACCGGCCCGAACAAGACCAAAACTGATTGAAAACTGACACTGAACCGAACCAATTCAGCCCCGTTTTGGTTTTGATACCTAAAAACCGAAAACCGAATTGAGCGAAACCAAAATCGGATGGGTTCAGTTTGGGGGGTTGAAAATTTCAGTTAACCGAAACCGAAACCAAAATGTTTCCGTTACGGTTTGATTTTGAAGAAAACGACCCGAAAGTTGAAATTCCGATTTCGGTTCAGTTCGTTTAAGCGAATATGCTCCCCTAGCAAACGGTCTAGAGTACAACTCTTCTTGAGCACTCTGAATCGGTGCATTTTCAATTCACATTGAACAGGCACCTATAGTTGGATTTCATGCAGACATGCACAAAGTTTGATCATTCAATAATGAGAATGAGAGACGCATAATTACCATTTTATTCAAATATGGTATGACATCCACACCGTGTTTCTTCAATATTTCAAGAGCTGTTTCATTAGCAGTGTTGTAAACGGCCAAGAAACATATCTTCATATATTGAGGAAGCCGATCAAATTTCATTGATATCCCATCTACACACAATCAAGAGAGAAATTATAATTTATCAAAAGGTCTTTCCCATCCAAACCAAAATTTCCAGCCAACTCAACTACAGGGTACAATGTGAAATAAACCAATAATTTTATATTAAAATATTTTTCATCTAATCCGAGCGAAAACGATTCTTTATCAGATTGATGCCGATTGTTTATCCGATCGATGACGATTGCTTATCCAATAAATGATGATTGTTTATCAGAGCGATGATTGTTTATTTGATCGGTAGCGATTCATTAGTCGAGCGATAACGATTGATTATTTGATCGGTGATGATTCGTTAGTTGAGCAAATGATTAAATTTGATAGTCAACTTTGAAAAAACAGATGTTAGAGAGCATATTTTGTGCTAATCTTTGGCACATTTGATCTTTACATTGTAGCCTTCAAATCAGACGGTATAGATGGTGTTTGAAAGAAAGCGATATTGATCTTTACATTGTGATACCGAGGGAGCCATTACTTGCTACACAATTTAGATGAAAGCCGTGACAGCATTGAATCATCAGAGAGAGATCATGTGTCATGCATGATTTTTGCATTAAAAATATTTAGATCATAGCCTTTGAATCAAAAGGCCTAGATATGTTATTTCCACATGGCACAGGTCCCCAAAATACTAAGGCTTTCTTTCAAGATACCTCTCTATACGCCCACGCATGCTCTGAAACCGCCCACATCCCAGACCCCTTGAAAACCATTGATTGTTTCGGATTGGATGATAAAGATCATGTTTCACCCCAATCATCCACACAATAGATCTTGAGATCATGGCGCACCTATTAGACGAGTTAATGAGTCGATTTCGACTATTTAAACAGGCGATATCGCCTGTTTAAACCGTCGATATCGACTGTTTAAATAGTCGATTTATTTTTTATTTTTATTATTTTTTTTAAAAGAGGCAATATCGCCTTTTTTCGTGTTAATCCCTGGCACCATTGATCTTTATAGCCTTCAAATTAGACGACATAGATGCTGCTTCACATTGGGTAAACAGGCGATTTTTTTTTTTTAAGAGGCAATAGCGCCTTTTTTTCATGTCAATCTTTCGCACCATCGATCTTTATATTATGGCCTTAAAATCAGACGACATAGATGCAGCTTCACATCGCGTAAATATAAAAAGCACAAATTTTTAAAATTTTAAACGATTTAGAACGATAAAAAGTGTAAGAAGGGGTATTTAGAATGATCGTTTTACCCAAACCGACCAGCTTTTAGTAGAGCTATTTTCAGCTAGCACAAAAAGTCTGAAATACCCCTTCTTACACTTTTTTTCATTCTACATGGTTTAAAATTTTAAATATTTGCACTTTTCTATATTTATGCGGTGTGAAACAGGTTCTATGCTGTCTGATTTGAAGGCCACAATATAAAATCGATAGTACCAAAGATAGACACGAAAAAAGGTGATATCGCCACTTTAAATAAAAAAATAAAAAAATTTAAAACAATCAATGACGACTCTTAAAACAGTTGATGACAATTCTTAAATAATCGATGGCGACTCTTAAAATAATCGATGACGATTCTTAAAACAATCGATGGCGATTCTTAACACAATCGATACCGATTATTTTAAGAGTCAACATCGACTATTTAGACAGTTGGTACCGACAAGTGAAAACAGTCACCATCCACTGAAGGAAGAAAAAAAAAAAAAAAACACAAATTAAAAAGTCATCGAAAAACTAAAAGGCGCCAAATGTCATACCTCATTTAATTCACTACCCATGCCTCTATGATTCTCTGATGCACATAGTGATGTGGACCCTGCTAGAAGGGTGGAGCCAATGGACTACCGGACGATTTGGTCAATCCACCTTGTGCATATCGTCTATTATATAGTTTTAATTTGGAGAATATGGCATTGCGCCGAAGTTCGAGCCTCTTGTATCTTTGAAAGATTAGATACACGAGATTAACGGTGTAAGATTTTATTTTAAACAGTCCCAGCTGTGAAAACAGCCGATACCGACTGTCCAATGAATCGATAACGACTCATTAAACAGTCGATATTGACTTTGTAATGAGCCGATATTGACTCATTTAACAATCTTATTTTATTTTTTATTTTTTTTTAAAAAGTGATATAACATTTTTTTCATGTCAATCTTTGACACCATCAAACTTTATATTATGACCTTCAAATCAGATGGTATAGATGCTGCTTCACATCGCATAAATAGATTTTTTTTTATTTTTTAAAAGAGGCAATTTCACTTTCTTTTTTTTTGTCAAATTTTGGCACTATCAATCTTTATATTATGACCTTTAAATCAGACAGCATAGATGTAACTTCACATCGCGTAAATATAAGAATGTGCAAATTTTTAAAATTTTAAACGATGTAAAACGATAAAAAAATATAAGAAGTGGAGTATTTTAGACTTTTTGTGCTAGCTGAAAATGACTTGACTAAAAGCTAGTCGATTTGGGTAAAGATGAAACTAGAGGGTCTCTAACGAAAAAGATATATCTGACAAGGTCGATCAGATAAATTTCCTTTTATATATATATATATATATATATCAGGAAAGATCTTGCACCTCTCTCTCTATCTCTCTCTCTCTCTCTATATATAGAGAGAGAGAGGCGCAAGATCTTTGACTAGGACACATTTTATCCACGTAAAACAAGGATTTACTGCCACATTAGTGTAAGAAGTCATTGTATAAGTCTTGTTAAAACATAAAAATAATAGAACTAAAACAGGTTTAGCGTCAATATAGATTATCGATCTAATTCTAAATTGCAATGTAGATCATCTCATGAACCCTTGCTCCATGTGATTCAAATCACATATTTTGGGTGTCATGTGTCACTTTTTGCAGGCCTAGACCGGACTTCTCTTTTAGCTTTTAAATTGGAAACCTTTTATTTTCTATATATAGACAGAATAAAAACTTTCCTAGAGATAGAATTAAAATATTCATACCTTAATTAACAGATGAATAATAGGCTTTTCTTGTATCTTTGTATTAGAAATTATTAAAGACTATTGATATATACTCTACAAAAAAAAAAATATTATTAACAACAATTTTTTGTTCTAAAAAATTGCCGCTATTAACAAAAAATTATTAAAGACTATTAACAGCAATTTTTCATTAATAGCAGCAAAAAATGTCGCTAATAATCTCATTTTTGTAGTGATATATATATATATATATATATATATATATATATATATATATATATATATATATATATATATATATATACGGCTTGGCCCTGTAGCACTATGGAAGGTTGGGAATATTAGTTAATGGTATAAGCTTCTAGAATGTATTCATTTATCCATTACTACATGAATAGTTTAATGATATGAGCTCTTTAAAAAAAAAAAAAAAAGTTCCAATAGCATAAGCTTCTAAAATTTATTGATTGTTATTGGGTTCATATCTCCCTGCATATATTTGACCTTTAATTTCCCAAAAAAATAATTTATTGAATAAGAAGTGTTCCCTTAAAACAATTTTTATGATGGATGGTCCAACCATCACGGGCGAGATTGTGGATTGCAGGTCCACACACCCTTGTGACCAAGGATCAAAATTTCAGCCGAAATAACCGAAATTTTGGTCCAAAATTTCGGTTTCGGTCCCCACCAAAACCGAAACGAAATCATAAATTTCAGTCAATTTCGGCCCCTTTGAAGTTTTCGGCCAAAATTTCGTCCGTAATTCAAAATTTTGGCTGAAATTTCGGTTCAAAATTTTGGTTTCGGTCCCCACCAAAATACAAACGAAATCCAAAATTTGCATCCTTGCTTGTGACGTGTGGAGTCCACGCTCTCACCCATGATTGTTGGACTAACCAACCGTTCTTTGGGAGAAACTGGTTCGCGAGGCCTGACGCTTCGATACAAACTGAGTCAAACCGGCTATTCCATTAGACTCGCTTGTGAATTTTCATTGTCAAATATATAGAATTATGTTTGCAAGCATGACCTTTACCTTAGAGAATCTTTCATATCTTCTTGGTAAATGGCTTGCACCATATTGTAGTCCAACTTAGATAATTCAAGTAAACTAGGGTTCATACCCTCTTTTCTTTCATATATATCAATGTACCACCTAGCCTCTAACCTCTGCACCCTCCAATGTAAGGGAAGCTCTAAGGCATGGCTCACCATTTTGGCAAAGTCTTGACTAATATTTCCCTGGACAACTTTGAGACCCTCACTTGCAAAGTCTCTTCCCTCATCTAAGGTTGTCTCCCCTTCTAGTGCAAAATATGAAGCTTCAAATAAGTTCAATAGTCCTTTGGGGTCTTCCCTTAGGCTGTCCATGAAACTGCCATTATGGTCCTTAAAGCTTCTAAAAATATCTGCCACACAAAAATATCATTCAAGTTAGATTGTTTCCTATAGGAACACTTGTTAGTTGGATTTAGTACATGGTTCATCAATTTTGTATGCGTGTTTTTGAGAGAATGGTTCAAAATATCGTCTGATATCTATACCGCTATACGAATTATTCAATGCGTCAATTTTCTTTTCAAAAATTAGTTAGGGTTGGAGGGTCCTCACTCTTACTATTAAATTGAAGAGAAGATTACATACCATGTGAGAAACAAATCATGTCTTTTCTCATATGAGAGTGAAGGAGTGTGGGTAAAGAATATGATATGAAAAACAAAACATGTCTTCCCTAATATGAGAGTGATATGAGAAACAAATCATGTCTTCTCTAATACGAGAGTGAAGGAGTGTGGGTAAAAGATCAGAGTTAGTCCATCGGATAACATAAGGGGAATCTATAGCCAATTTTGATCTTAATTAGGTACACCTAGTACCTGCATATTGGTGTGTCAGTTTCCTAGAATACTTGGTCGATGCATTCGTAGTCATTACATTCGTCGAGTTTTTGAAAAAAAATGTGAATAATTCGTGAATTTACTACGAACTAATCCTGAATGATTTGCGAATTTTTTAAAAATTTGTGTGATTTGTAATAATTTGTAAATAATTCATGTTTTTTTTCTAGAAAAAAAAAAAAAAACTGAATTTAAATTTATTTTTTTTATTTTTCTCCGATCCCAATATTTCCGCAAACTTGCCAAAGTTTGTTCAATATTTCCAAATTTTAACTCTCACTACAAAAAATAAATAAATAAAATAAAAAAAGACTATTAGCAGCAGCCATAAACTGCCGCTATTAACAAAACACTGCCACTAATATCCTTACCGCTAATAATCTTAATAGTTTATTTGTTAATAGCGGCACTTTCTGGCTGCAAAAAACTACCGCTAATAGTCTTATTTTTTGTAATGTGTGTGGATTATTGTTGAAACCCAACTTTTAATATATATATATATATATATATATATATATATATATATATATATATATCATCCACCGCGATATCTATGGATTTTACCATTGGTTGGTGTCTATTGGTTTCCGAAATTTTTGACCTTATTTGAGAGTAATGAACCTAAAAATTGCATGATTATACACTTAGCAGAACCTATTAAACTAATGAATTTTATGTCTGGGCAATAAGAAAGGGGAATCAAATTGAAGACCTTATCTTTTTTTTTTAGGACTTTATCTCATTTTACAGAACTAATTAAAGAAATGTTATATTTTTAAAAAAATTTCTTGAAGTTTGATAACAAATAATTCTAATAAAACTTTGAAATTGCTAAAATGATTCTAGAATATATGAATAGTTGGTAATATTACATAAATATATATACATAGGTACCTGGAGAGACATCATCATACCCATGTTGTCTAAGTAGTCTAAAGCGGAGAGCAACGAAATTTAGACCTTCAGCTACCTGGTTATCATTATCTTTAACAAGAGAAACCTTCTTTAAGGCATTTTTGATTTCCTTTTCAAACATGTACCCCAATCCAAGGCGTCCGATGTCGTCGATCAGCTCGAGACCGGCTAACTGCCCTACTTCTCCCTCCAATAGACCTTCAACATCCTCCTTCAACTTGTCCGCTCGCCTTTTGTATATCTCGCCCTTAATCACAGATTTAGGGGTTAGTGAGATTTGTATTCAAATTATTTAGAGCACCTTCTGCTAGTGATACGCCTTTTATAGTAAAGAAAACCTTTGATATATTAAGCTCACAAGTTTATTTATTTTTGTATTTTGATAGGTAACTCGTCTCGGACTTGGACCTTGAGGTTGGAGTATTGTCGACTTTTCATTGCTATAGCTATATATATATATATATATATAATCGGTTAGGTCCTCTATTGGAGGATTGTAACGGTCCTCCAAGATATATATAGATACACATGAAGCTCCACGTGACACTCAAAATACTGTTTGGGTGCTCCATGGAACACAAGTGGACGGTATAGATTAATATTAAAATAAAAGATTTCAAAATAAAAATTTTTTAAACCCGCAAGTCAAAGTTTAACGGATTTCATTAGTCTATATTTCACGATTCAAAAAACACACTTAGAATATATATATATATATATATATATATATATATATATATATATATTCTCTAAGTTAGTACAGCTTTTAATAGGATACAGTAGATTATTTACTTTTTTTTATATTTTCCTTTCTTTTCTTTTTAACCATTTCTTTTCTTTTTAACCGCAAATGATTGGTGGAGTGGCCACGACCACCACCACGCCTCAAAAAACGGAGGTTTTACATTCAAATCTCACCTCTCGTTGGCCACTAGTAGGGATAAATCCCTGCTGACCAGTACGTGTGACTCTAGACGTAGCTTGCATAAAATGCACCATCTAAAAAAATTGGTAGAATCGTTGACTAAACGAACCCAGATGTTTTAATTAAGAAGCTGTATAGAGGAATCTATCTATGGCAAGTATGGAGAAAACTTTATTACCTTATAATCACTCTTTAATGACTCCAAGAAATTGTAATCCCACATGCTCGGTGGATAATTTCCCGATCGCCTGGTGACCGTCGGTATCGTCAGTTTAACGGTTTGAGCATTAGACAGGCATATGGGGGTTTGATTCATGTGGAAGATCTCTACAGCAGAAAATGTTTAGGTTGGAAGCGTTCTTAGAGAAAACAATGGATTATGGAGAAGGGCTAAGTTATGAGGTATTTTAGATATGCAATGGTTGTGAGACTAACCTATATATAATGCTTTCATTTTATTGTCCTCTATATAATGCTTTCATTTTATTGTGTGTCACTTGTTACTCAAATGACACTAGGCGGCATTTGAATGCTACAATAATTCTACATTAATTCATTTTCTGCCATAGTAAATGTTAAGAAAAGTTTGCAAATAGATAATCAACACGTGTCATGAATGAGCTGGAGAGCACTGGCATGGGCTGTATTCTTGAGATGAGGGCTTCTGGTCGGGTGTTCTCGAACAGGATGTGATTGTACTAAAAAAAGCAGTCCAGCAGACCTTGCTGCTTAGTTTAGACATGACGTCAGCTTTTTTGGTTGGAGATCTCGAATTTGGTGTGTGGCTTATATATGCACAACAGAATTGTGTAATCTTATTACTATGAATCAGTAATAAATATCAGTCATATCCTTTAGGTCCCATCCGTCCACTGATTTGAGGCTGTAAATTCAAGTCAACAAGAGTTTAAATATGGAAAATTTACCCTACCGGCCCTGTCAGATACAGCTTTCACGTCAGAGGCCATGTAGTTTCACTTTTACCGAAACCAACCAGCTCCAAGCCTAAGTGACCCTAAGGATAGCAAAAAGTCCAAATTACCCCCTTTCTTTAACGCATAAAAACATCATCTTCTTCCTCATTTTAATTTGGTACAGTTTTTAAAAGTCAGAGGTGGCGAAGGTGACTGCGTCTTCTCCTCAATCAAAACTATTCCGATCTGCTATTTGGATCGACCCAGATACACTTTTTTCATTAGAGACTGTAGCAGATTAGAATGAGGAAGAAGAGGATACACCTATATAATTTAAAATTTTAAATATTTACATTTTTCTATATTTACGCGATGTGAAACGAGATCTATGCCATCAGATTTGAAGACTACAATATAAAATCGATAATTCTAAAGATAGATATGAGAAAAAGGCGATATCGACTACATACTGATCGGTCTGCATCATTTTAAGAGTTGTCATCGATTCTGTACAAAGTCGTCATTGACTCTATACAGAGTCGCCATCGATTATATCAAAAAAAAAAAAAAAAAAATTTATGTAATCGATGACGATTCTGTACCGAGTCGATGACGACTCTGTACTAAGTCGTCATCGATTACATAAAAAAAAAAAAAAAAATTAAAATTTTTTTTAAATTTTTTTTAATTTTTTTTATGTAATCGATGACGACTCTATACAGAATCGTCATCGATTACATAATTTTTATTTATTATTATTATTTTTTTATTTTTTATATAATCGATGGCGACTCTGTATAGAGTCGATGACGACTCTGTACAGAGTTGATAACAACTCTTAAAATGATCGGTACCGACTATGTACAGAATCAATATCGACTGTGTACAGAGTCGATATCGCATTTTTCTCATAGCTATCTTTGGAACTATCGATTTTATATTGTCGCCTTCAAATCAGACGGTGTATTTGGGTCGATCCAAATAGCAGCTCAGAATAGTTTGGATCGGAATAAATCCCGTTTCACATCGCGTAAACATAGAAAAATGTAAATATTTAAAATTTTAAATTATATAGGCGTATCATCTTCTTCTTTATTCTAATCTGCTACAGTCTCTGACGAAAAAGGTGTATCTGGGTCGATCCAAATAACAGATCGGAATAATTTGAATTGAGGAAAAGACGCTATTACCTTTGCCACCTCTGACTTTTAAAAACTGTATCAGACTAAAATGAGGAAGAAGATGATGTTTTTGTGCGTTAAAGAAATGGGGTAATTTGGGCATTTTGCTAACCTAAGGGTCGGCTAGGCTTGGAGCTGGTTGGTTTGGGTAAAGGTGAAACTATAGGGCTACTGACGTAAAAGGCATATCTGACAGGGCCGATCAGATAAATTTCCCTTTAAATATTGGGTTCATATCGGGTGATATCAGTCACGTCTGGTTAATATCATATATGATTTTGAAGTAATATATATAAATTTGATCTTTCAAAAATTTCAAAACCAAGTTTCTTTAACATCAACTGATTTGACTGATAGGCACCCAATATATCCAGCACATATCTTCTTAGAGCCAATGGAGTTGAGCCTACTTGTTGGCAGCCCCTAATTTACTGACGTGACAATCTACCAGTAAATGATTATTTAAAGTCTAAATACGTCACTTTAATCTAAGGCTACGTTTAGGAACGTAGATTTGAATTTCGAGATTTAGATATGAATCTCCTAATTTCAAATCGATCGTTTGGTTCTATATTTTTGGGTTTGAGATAAATTTATTAGAATTTAGAAATCTATATCTGTATATAAAAAAGTGAATTTATAAATAACACCTCCTAGGCGTTATTTAAAAATTCAAATCTTACACCATTATTTAATTGGCTATGATTTGTGAATAAAAAGTCGTTATCCAGTACATCATAGGTATGATTCGACATGATACTCGATCTGCCTGAGTCGAGTATTTTTAACCTTGACCGATTTGGTTGGATTGAGCATGAGGCATCCCAACCAAGGGTCAAAGATTGACGTTAAGGTCAAACTTTGATTTTTAATTAAAATTTTATTTTTTATTAAATTGACTTTTATAATTTGATAGCGAAAGATAATGTGTCCCTATTGATCTATAATGTGATACTAGAATCTTAATTTTATTAGTCAATATTTTGACCTTTAGTTCAACTTTGACTTTTGGTCAAATATTGACTTTTATACAAAATTTATTTTTAGTCAAACTCAAAACATGCTTATAAAAAGAGTCTACCATATAAATTTATACCGTATCAGTGCACACTTCCGTTTTGTATGCTTTGGGCTAGCGCCAGAGCATTTTAAATATTTGTTCCAACACACCTATCTCTCAAGCTAGCTTAAATAGAAATAATGTCCTTTACCCTGCACAAAGAAAGAGTTCATTAGAAGAATGGTCAATCCAATTTTCAGAATATAGGACATTTTATATTGTTAACAAGTAGAATCATGAAAAATCAATCCTCAATGTCATTCTAAAGTAAAAGAAGACCTGAGGTACCTCTCTACGAATTCTATTAGGCCTCTCCAAGATTTAGATTTTGTTATTCGAAGCCACACTCCACAAATGGCCACGGTTAAAATACTAGTTTTCTAGTATATATCATCCGATACATATCGGTTTCGGATGATACATTGGTATGTATCGTCCAATACATCTCCAATATAGGTAATGCAAAAATACGGTAAATTCAAACTATCGTACTAGCAAGTGACCTCCGAAATCGGTACTCATAGTTCGGTACATATCGGTTTCGCATATTCGTACAAGAAGTGTAACAGCCCGACTTTTCCCCTTATTGTATATGGGAAAGGCCGCGCCGTCGAATCACCTAACATAATCCTATCATACAAGGACATTATATACAAAGTGTTACATTTGCGAAAGCGAATTTAATTAACTATAATACGAAGAAATATAGCAACAACTAATATTCATTCATCTATCCAAAAGCAAGAAAATATACAAAATGTAAACAAAAGTCATGTATAGCCTTCCACCAATGATGGCCACCCGTTATCTACACATTGGAAAAAAACCTATCCATGAAGAATACCAATATCTTAAAACACATCATACTATTGAATTATACATGTTTTAAAATAATCTATCTATCACTCTCTCTCAAACCTATTTAGAAAAGAATTCTTCTGCAAAATCCTCCTCCTCGTCCTTTTCTTCCTCTCCTTCCTCAAGCTGGTATGTCGGGTCACCCTCGTGCTCAGGGTCAATATCTGCAGCTAAAATATGAAGTCGTAGGATGAGCTATCATTGAAGCTCAACAGAAAAATTTAAAGTGCTATGTTATATGCTAGAGTATCAAATTCACTTCTATATGCATAATAAAATGAAGCACATTATATCTCCTTTTGTTTCTATTCTAGCATCGTATCTATTCTAGCAACATATAGTATAATAAGTAATAAATCATATAATATTGTATCATGCTAACAGATTCATGTTGAACAAGTACAAGGAATCATGCTGGACATTTATAGAAATCATACTGAAATAAGACATATAAAAGAAATAAGAAAATCAAGCTCCTGAATTAGCGGAATCACTTGGACCGAGAAAATCAAGCTCCAGAGATAGCGGGATCACTTGAACGAAATATCAAGTTCCCGAGTTAGCGGGATCACTTGGACGAGATATCAAGCTCCCGAGTTTGCGGGATCACTTGTTTCAAAACGAGAAAAAAGACGTGTACATGACATCAAGGATAACAGTACATGAATAATGCATGCTAACATGGATGCAAGAACATTATGGGCATATATGATATACCAAAACTGAACTAGTATAATTGAGTTAGCATAACTATTTATATTCATGCATCAAAATTGATCTTATCATCATTCATACATAACTGATCGTATCATCATTTATAATCACAGATCTAACTGAATTAGTATAATAGTCCTATGACACAACTGCTTAGAATCGTGATCATGCATATCTATTTATCAAATTTGATACGAGCATAGTCATGCAAAGGCATTCATTTAAATTGAAATTAGCATAATCATTAATGTTCATATATCGAACTGAGCTAACTATTCATCAAAACTGGTCCAGCATATTCATTCATTAATCACACGTCAAATCTGACCTATACTTTCATCATGATTCATAAACCCATCTAGTATCATCATGCATACACATTCATCTGCTAGTCTATATCATGTCATCTAACTTGGTATGACAATATGCCTAACAAAACAATATATGTTGAGCAGATCTTATCGAATTGATATGCTTCTAATCATGTATCAACGTAAAACTGAATTATCATATGCTCATACATCGATATCAAGCTAATCTAATCATAAGCATGCGTTCATTTCAACTGACTTAATATTATCACAGTAGACGAATAGAGTAAACTGACAATTCATTATGACAGCAGATGTATAGCCTCATATATATATATATATATATATATATATATATATATATATATATATATATATATATATATAATCCATATGTTGAATTTAGCATGGTCTTTAGCGAAAATAATTATATATAATCACGTACGATCTAAGATGTGAAGAAGAAACTAATTATAACGTAGCAAGGTAAAATTTCCTACCTTAGTTTACACGCTACTTGGTATATATGTATGCATGCACTCTAACTAGATTCCTCGGTACGAGCTCATCATGTGCCCCAATACCTAACATTTATGTGTATCATTTTAGTATATAAATATATGATTTTATGGGTCATTACAAACTCATGACAGATATGGCTTCAAACTGCCTCAGACACAGGGTTACTGCAGCAAGCTCCTCAGCTGAGCACCTTACTATAACTTGTCACTAATTTGTGACCCTTTAAACGTTAGATTCATGAATTTATTACTTCATGAAAGTTATAGGGCTGGTTGTCTCCTTTCCAACACCTCAAAAATCATATCAATCAAAGTTTAGGGTCAAAAGATATGATCAAAATACCGAATAGTGGTCTGAGCATAAGGCTGTCGTGGGAAGCACCTTGCCTCAGCCAGCTCACAGGCTTGGCTAGGCAAGCACCTGGCCTCGGCAAGCTCACAAACTTGCCTAGGCAAGCCTGAATGCCAACATGTCGTAGTACCTTCTTGTCTCCTTCTAGGTTCTGTACCTATATGGTTGGGTGATCACATGGATATAGACATATATATCTATCCATGTATATATAATTTTGATATTCAATTCGAAATGCGGCATGCTATCTCTGATTCCCTATATCTATATTTTATATATTATGCACGATTTGAAGTGCACAATAATTTTGGCATGCTAAATCCCATGTGCCTCTTTGACACCAACCATTGTCTATGTTGCCGATGGAATCAACACCACAGATCACTAGTTTAGGATCTACCAAATTTCATATGTTAAGGTGGTAGTCTTTGTACCTTTTTGTTGACTAGCAGGTATAACGATGCCGAAGTAGTTCACCGAGCTCGACAACTGAGAACCAAACTCATGTGACCGTCTCATCAGTTCAGGTCTAAGGTTTTATGGTGATGTACAAGGTTCTACTAGAGGTGAGTTTTTCATTGCACTCGTTTCTTTTCTCTGTAATTTTCTAACTTTACTGGTATACTTATGCAGAGTTTTCTTTAGAAAAGTAGAAGAAGCTGCAGTTTTTTTATAATTGTTAAGCTGCACATTGTGTGCATGCCTTGGATGTTGACTCACACCCTCGTGTAGTTAATAGGCGGAGGAAGGAGCTTATTAGCTCCTTAAGGGCAATTATCCCTACATAGCCTATACTTAGTACTTGAGTGTACTCCATAAAATACAAACAAAGAATAACTTGCATGTAAGTCTACTATACTCGTTTAGTATATAAGCCTTTTACGCTAGAATTGCATGCACGACCCATATAGGCTTTTACTTGCATATGCCTATAAACCAAAACAAATGTAATATGTGTACAAAGCATATACTTGGTTTATCTATAGTCTATAGCTTACTGGGTATTTAAGTGCCTATTATTTATCCTTAGAAGTATCTAGGTTGGGTCAAAAGATACAGTGTAAGGCCATTTCGACATGAAAATAGTATGTTTTAGTCAACTATAGAGGTGAAAGTGTATTGTGACTACTTGAGTTGTTAATGTATGCATGCTCGGGTTTGACTATAATTGGTTACAGGTTATGAAGGGAACATCAAAAGTAATCTAATGCCCCTTATCTCTCGTGTTGGGTAGACGCCTGACTTGACCCGTATCTATATCAAGCAGTGTAACAAGCTTGCAACTGTTACAAGAAGGAGCCTTAGGGACGAGCAAACCGGGGGACTGATTGAGTTGCTATCTCTCTTGGGTACTATTAATAAAAACATGGGCAATAGGGACCTTAGAATATGAACTCAAAACACCGAAGGGAGTTTCTCCATAAAATCCTTTGACCAGTTCCTATGTAGGCAGCTGTCGGTAAGACATGTGGACGAAGATGTGGAAAGTTGGATTCCACCTAAGGTGAAATTTTTTTGATGGAGTTTGGCGTGGAGCTAAATTTTGTTGATCAATTGATCAAAAGGGGGAAACAAATGAGGAATCAATGTGTTTTATGTTACCAGGAAGAGGACTCTGCAAATCAACTTTTATTACACTGGTGTGTGGAGAGAAATCTGGAGTGTGGTTTTAAAAGCCTTCTGTATTAGTTGGGTTTGATAATTTGATTGTTGGCTGTGAAGGAGTTAAGTTTGAAGGTATTAAAGGGTTTTGGAATATCTCGGCCTTCGTTGTGATATGGGTGATTTGGTTGGAGAGAAATGACAGGGTCTTCAAAACAATTTGAGGGCCTATAGACATGATTATGAAGGCTGCCCAATACGTTGCGCGAATTTCATGTTATTTTTCAAACTCTTGAGCTATTTTATGCTTAGATTATCTCCAAACCTGCAAATTACTAAAACTATATAAAATAAATTAAATAGCTTTAGTTCAAATATTAACAATTTTTAACACTTATCATGTACTATAAAATGGATAATTTTTAACTATTAACATTATAGACTTATAGTTCACCCATCATAGGGTTCCAAAGCTCATATTTTTAATGTTTAATTATTATATTGCATTCATCACTCATCTGAGGGTTTCAAAGTGTTAAGATTGTCTTGAATTCTGTTGACCATACTGATCAGCAAGTTGGACTGTGCACTCAACCACAGTTGTGTAGGTCGAGCTCCATACTAAGCTATTAGATATAAACTCTAATTATAGATTAGGGTTACTGAAGGTATTTTCATTATATTCTATATTGGGTGGTTATAATTTGTATTAAATATAAACTCTAATTATAAATTAGAGTTATATTAAAAAGGAAACTTGATTTTTATATCAACTGAGGTGAGCTCGAAGAGATATGTAACCCTCGTTTTATCAGATTAGTAAAATGACTTAGCCACACTGATGAGTAGTGAATTATGATGATATTTCACCCCTAGATACCTACATTTAGCTATCCGATGAAGGCTATCTGATAAGAATTATTATATTTGAAGTGTTTCAGGTAAATACAAGCCAAGTGCAGAAAACAGCCCAAGAATTCTGAAAATAATGTCAAAACACTGTAACTTTGGGTCATCGAGAACTTGGTGCGACTTGCAACTCAATTTTGACCTTCAAGACGGCTGAATTATGAAATTATCAAAACACAAAAGTTGTAGAACTTTCTGTCAGCTTTCCAACGGCGGAATAATCACCTCAATCCGAGTTTAGGACAGAAAGTTATAGCCAAAATACCGAAGCAGTGTCTGATGCAAAGTTCGGCGGGAATTCACGAAAATCTGGGAGGTCGATGCATTGACCCTATTGGGTCGATTAATCGACCCTAAATTTTCGAGTTGGTACACCTCTGCGGCTGGGAAACTTTGGCTCTATTTAAAGCGGATCAAACACTTTGAGAAAAAGAGATAATTAGAGAGGGGAATTAGAGATAGATAATTAGAGAGTTAGTTTTGGCTTTTCTTTTTTAGAGTTTTTGGAGAGAATTTTTTAGAAGATTATTATTCATTATTATTATTTTTAGTTTTAGACTCCTTTTGGCATCTTTTCAAGAGTTCTTCTTTCTCCTTCTTCTAGGGTTCCATCTGGGTAGATTATACCTAGGATTTGCATTGTTTTTCCTTTACGTTCATGAAAGCATAGGTTGTATTTAGGAAAAGGCATTGTAAATAAAGATTTTTGGAAGAAATAAAAAGATGAATGACTTTGAATGAACAAGAAGATCATACACCAAAGATGAGTGGCTAAATCAGTAGATCGGAGAAGATGCGATCCCCAGATAAGTACCCATATTTATGATTAATACCATAGTCTATTTATTGTCATCATGGAATCGTTTTGCTAAAAGTTTGTGTTATTGAAAATATATTGAATGCTTGTTATGACCGTTGATGGTGCATATCAACGGCCGTAATCGATATATCTGGACCTACAAACTGATCTAGGCTGCAGAGCGATTATGTACTTTCTGTTATGATCTAAACATCATGAGATACGCTATGCTTCTTACATGACTCATACCGCGATGATAGGCTGAGTCATTATTTTTAGATAGGGTATGCCGGATTGATGATCATATTTTATTACGAATCATCTCTATAGACGAATGATGGTGTGAATGATGCTTTAATGAAACTGTGGGTTTTAATGGTAGAAAAGGGGTACAAATCTGGGGTAGCATATTCCTTGATCTCATTTAATTATTATTTTAGATTCATCGGTAATTAGTTGTTTAGATTAATTTATTTTTCTGCATTTAGGAAAAGTGTGATAAATTTTGGTAAAATTGAATCTGCCCTTTGGTACTTCCTTAGGGACGTTTTTAAATCTTTGAAAGAATTAATTAAAATTCACATTTCCCTGTGAATTCGACACCCTTGTTCTTGCCATACTGCAATAGATCTTGTGCACTTGCAAGGATTATATTTAAAAATCGATCACACACCCATGGACGTAGGCAAATTTGTCAAACCACGTAAATCTTATGTCTGTGTTTTGCTTGTTGTGGGTGTTATTTGATTGCCATAATTTCTACAACCCTTATAGGATTGAATCTTTTCATCCGTGGAGATGCTTGGATTAATCATCCTCCGTCCTTCTACGAGTCCAAGCTCTTAAAAGAGTAAATAAGTAGACGAAAGGTGGCTTAGTAGCGTTATTTGCACCCATATTTCCAGTGAAGAACACATGAAAACGTATGTGCGAACTTCTTTTATAGAAAGCCAATTTACATCATGAAAAATTATTTTGTTTGAAAGGATTTAAATTTCATCCCTTCTCGCACCATTTCTTCGACGTACTAACGTTTCTTTTTCCTCCTTTGACCATGGTTTCATCTCATTTGTTTCGTCATTTCCTTGTCATCATCAACTTCCATTCTAATACTATTCTAACCAAAATAAATAAATAAAATTTGAGTCCCATGTCATGAAATTGGTTTAGGCATTGATACCCTATCTTAGAGAAAACCTCACCTTCTCAATCAGCTCCTTCATTATATGATAAAGAGTGGGCCTAGCTTGATAAACAAATTAATATTTTAATACTTTTCTAAAGTATTATTTGTGAAAAACTCCACACAAGGTAATATATAATGTGACAGTGGCAATCCACCGCTGAAACTAATTGGGGCAGTGGATTGTCACCACCACATTCTCAGAATGGCCATTCAATCATTTTAGCAGTGATAATCCACCGCCTCAATTTCTTTCAGTGGTGAATTGCCACTGCCACATCGTCAGAATGGCCTCCAACCATAACATGGTGGAGGCCTTTTTGAGAATGTGATGATGGCATAAAACCATGATCTTCAAATGTAAAAACTCATACATCCTATTTATACCCTAGAAACCACTCACAAAATAGACACCCTTTAAAAAATAATTGGAACTACAAAATAATAAGACTATTAGCGGTATAAAAAATTACCGCAATTAACCAAAAACTGCTGCTATCATTCTTGTCGCTACCAAAAACTGCCGCTACACAAGACTATAGTCATGTCGGTACCAAAAACTGCCTTAACAGCATGTACCGCTGAAACACCTTATTTTTGTAGTGAGAAGCGACAACGTGCATGTGTTGGTGGAACAGAGCCGAGTCACGCGAACAATTGAACTGGGTGACGTAGAGTAGCAAAAAGTCTGCTCTGATATCATGATAAATACGTACATCCAACTGAAAACCAATTGACTATGAATAAAGGGGCCCACGATATTATAAGAGGAGAGAAGGCTATAATTTACTCAACGTGGGATTAAACTTCAACAATATATATATATATATATATATATATATATATATATAGAGAGAGAGAGAGAGAGAGAGAGAGGGGGGGGGGAGATAAGAATTACGTAGGGGCCAAGATTTTCATTCTCCACACATCAAACTGATACAAATGAGAATCCAAAAAAGCTAAATAACCATTAAAAAAACATCCCATAGTCTGAAATAACACACATTGATCCACATCGTCAGCATAAACCAAAACATATTTCCCCTTAAAGTGGAATGGGTTCAAACACCAACGATCGAATACGGTCATTGATTATACGGTTCAGAGTACCAAACCCATCTTTATACTGGTAAAAGCATTGCGCAATTCTCAGAATATTTGTCACTGAATCAATGAAAGCTTGGGGGAAAAATGAGCTAGACCCACATGCTTTGTTTAATTTCTTCCATGATTCAAGGATCAGACGTTTCACATGCTCCCGAGCAATTGCCTCGGAAACACCAGTGTGGTGCATGTAGCATTGGATAGATTTTGGAACGTCTCCTCTCTCTGACTCCTCCTATATATATTCACAACAAATTGAACGTGAGAGAGAGATTAGAAAATAATGCCTACTTTCAACTTGTTTTAGAATATTATTCTAGTTCGAACAGTTTTAGAGAAACTAGCTCATTCGTGTGGAACCTATCCCAGTACCTAAATTCAATACACTAGATTGATTGAGCGTTATCTTATCTTTGACCTAACAAATAAAGGGTAAAAAGTCTTTAAAACTTATTTTTGCAAATAAAAGTGCCGCATGGCTGGGTTGAATGGCCCGTTTGAAAAATACAAAAGCATTTTTTTCTAAAAAAATGTTTGAATTAGGATGATAGTCTAAAATTAGTTGAAAGGAGGCATTGTAAGATAATTAAGTGCTCTTACCGATTGAGCAATAGCTCAATTGGTATCCTCTTCACTTGTGGAAGCAACAAGTCGTGAATTCTAATATCCAACCCTGCTCCCACCCTGTGTGCAGGTATCCATCCAGTGTGCTGCGTTAAAAACGGATTCTCTCTGCCCACAAGTTTGCAAAGGCACTACATCTAGGTTGTCTATGCTTTATCACATCCATATATATATATATATATATATATATATATATATATATATGCTTTTAAAATATATATGTTTTCACTGTTGATCTAACATTATGATATTAAAATGTGAAATGATGAAATGTTTCATCATTTATTTTTAAATCATTATTGTTTGATTAATCGTGGTCAATTATTTATTTATTTATTTTTCACATCGATCTTCTTTTGTTTTTCTCATGAGTAAGAGTCTTCGTTAAAATACAGGGGGAAAAGGAAGCATGAGAAATAAGAGTGCTCATTGAAATCTAAAGAATTCATGCGTCCTTCCGACATCAAAGACATTTTTGAGTGAAAAACAGTAATCCTATCCAAGTTAATAAAACGGGTGGCTTTATTTATAGCCCACGAAACCAAGGTATCAAACTGGGTATTGGTCCACGAGCCCACAAAGCCAAGGTATCAAACTGGGTGTTGCTATTGGGTATCAGTCCATCGTGGACCAATACATACCGATTGATACGTATCGGTCTTGCTGATACGTATGGGCAATTTCTTTATTTTAGAAAAAACATAAAAATAGAAAAAAACATTTGTATCGGTCAGTATCGGTCGATACTAACCCGTATCGGCCGATACCAAATACCTAATACCGATACAGCTCAAATATTGGTCTTGAAGTGGTATCGTTATCGGTTAGCGAAAAAATCGATACGTACCATCGATATGTATTGATATCGGCTAATACTTGATACCTTGCACAGAACTTTAGGCAAGACCTATATGAGATGCATTCAAAGATTTGTAATTTTCCAACGTACAAAACTTTAGGTGCAACCGATCTCTCTGTTATATTGAACGGATGGAAGACTGTCAATCACCCTTAAAAAAAGGTTTCGATTTTTGAAACCAAAGCTTTTTGCAGCGTAACTAATGGTTCCATTGCTCTTACTGTTGACTGCATGGACTCGGATGATAGAAGTCATTTTTATCCCAATCTTTTACACATTAGATCTTAAAATCATGGCCCACATATCAGACGATTAGATGTTGATTACATATGGCAAAAGTCCCCAAAGTGATCGTGATCCTGGGTAACATGGCGCACTCTATTCATGGATGTATTCCTTGTGGAATCAACATTTGACTAGCTGATAGGTACGCCATAATCTCAAGATCTATTGTGAAAAAGATTGGGACGAAAAACGAACTCTACCTTTTGTTTCCAAGAAGTCAACAATGAACCCATCATTTACAATACAGTTATTCCCCCAATCAGACTTTTGAGGAATTTTGGGCACCAAAGAGAGGGTCTGCCGAAGCTTTTGACCCACACGCATTTCTAGGAAAGTGTAGCAAATATTGCATACCTTAGAAGTAGCTAAATCATCCAATAACCGACCAGTGACACCGCAGTGGTATAGGAGATCACAATTGTTCTGTATGGAATCCAAAGCCTCTTGAGTTATCTCTTTTGTCACACAAAAGTAACAAGAAACTAGTACTGGTTTTGTTCCTACGGATATCCAAGCAATGTCCATAAACTCCTCAAGGGTGGGTATGTAGCCCTTGTGGTACCACCTTGCCTCCACTATGTACGCTTGGCACAAACCCATCCACTACAGCAAACTTAAATTTTTTTAGTAATTTATGATTATGTAGAGGTGTAGAAGATGCCCTTTTTAAAAAAAAATTGAAAACCGACCAAAAAACGAGCCTTCTAAAGTGGCCTGAACCGGACCTAAACTGATTGAAAACTGACATCGAACAGAACCAATTCGCCCGGTTTTGGTTTTGGTACCTAAAAACCGAAAACTAATTTGAGCCAAACCGAAAGTGGATTGGTTCAGTTTGGGGATTAAAAATTTCAGTTAACCGAACCGAAACCAAAATGAAACCAAAATGTTTCCATTCGGGTTTGATTTTGCAGAAAACCACCCGAAAATCAAAATTCTGGTTTCGGTTAGGTTCGTTTACCCAAATTAGCACCCCTAGCAAAGGTTCTAGAGTACAACTCTTGTTGAGCACTCTGAATTGGTGCATTTTCAATCCACATTGAACTGATACCAATAGTTGGATGTCATATAGACATGCACAAAGTCTGATCAATCAATAATGAGAGAGAGAGACGCATAATTACCATTTTCTTCAAATATGGTATGGCATCCACACCGTGTTTCTTTAATATTTCAGAAGCTGTTTCATTAGCAGTGTTGTAAACCGCCAAGAAACATATCTTCATATATTGAGGAAGCCGATCAATTTCATTGATATCCCATCTACACAATCAACAGAGAAATTATAATTTATCAAACAGGGGTTATTTTAATTAGTCACCATTAACATTGATAGTAAAACTTTACGACGAAATCGATACGTATAGGTTTCACAAGGCACGTTTACATTGAATATAAAAAAATAGGTATATATATCGATTTCAAGGCCCGAGGAAAAGAAAAGGAGAAAAAAAAAAAAAGGTATATATATGACAAAAAAAATAAAAGAAACTGAATTTTTAACCTACAAATTTTTAGATTTTTTTTTTTACTTAAATAATAATAATAATAATAATAATAATAAATATATCTGTCATACAATATATTGAACAATGTATCGGCCGATACAAATAATACGTATCGTTCTAGGGGCTGACCGATACGTATCAGATTTCTAAGATTCTGATCCATGATACAAACCTCTCGATGACATCAGTAAAAATCTCTAGCTCATCTAAAGTTCCATAGACATCGTAAATATCATCAACTGTTGATATTAGTTGAATGACTTTGGTCAACTCTCTCCGAGACCAATCGAACTCTGGCTCCCAATTTGTCCCCATACTCCATATGAAACACTCCAATATTCGATCTCTAGCAAAGGTTGATTTCGCGGCAAGACCCAATTTTCTCCACCACCTATAAGGCAAATCTATTAGGATGTTCTGTATCATCATTAATTTCTTTTACTGTAAAATGGTCTTTAATCACATGGTAGAGATTATTTTCTGTTGGAAGCTAATCTAAATTATGACCCCTTGCTCCACTAGAATCATTTTATAGTATAATTTGTTTCAGCCTTTTCTTAAGTTCACTTTGCTGGGAAGTGGTGGAAGGGACCCTTTCCTAATATATATATATATATATATATATATATATAGAGAGAGAGAGAGAGAGAGAGAGAGAGAGAGAGAGAGAGAGAGAGGCGTGCAAGATCTTTGACTAGGACACATTTTATCCACGTAAAACAAGGATGTACTGCCACATAGTGCAAGAAGTCATTGTATAAGTCGTGTTAAAAAAAAAATAATAGAACTAAAACAGGTTTAGCGTCAATGTAGATTATCGATCTGATTATAAATTGCAATGTAGATTATCTCATGAACCCTTGCTCCATGTGATACAAATCCCATATTTTGGGTGCCATGTGTCACTTTTTTTCAGGCCTAGGCCGGACTTCTCTTTTAGCTTTTAAATTGGAAACCTTTTATTTTTTATATATAGGCAGAATAAAAACTTTCCTAGAGATAGAATTAAACTATTCATGCCTTAATTAACAGATGAATAATAGGCTTCTCTTGTATCTTTGGAACAAAAAAAGTAATTTATTGAATAAGAAGTGTTTCCTTAAAACAGTTTTTATGATGGGTGGTCCAACCATCACGGGCGAGATTGTGGATTGCAGGTCCAAGCACCCTTGTGACCAAGGTTCAAAATTTCGGCCGAAATGACCGAAATTTTGGTCCAAAATTTTGGTTTCGGTCCCCACCGGAAGCGAAACGAAATCATAAATTTCGGTCATTTTCGGCCCCTTTGAAGTTTTCGGCCAAAATTTCGTCCGTAATTCAAACTTTTGGCTGAAATTTCGGTTTCGGTGGTCCGAAATTTGCATCCTTGCTTGTGACGTGTGGAGTCCACGCTCTCGCCCATGATTGTTGGACTACTCAACCGTTCTTTGGGAGAAACTGGTCCGCGAGACCTGATGCTTCCATCCAAACTGAATCATACCGTCTGGTCCATTAGACTCGTTTGTGAATTTTCATTATCAAATATATAGAATTATGTTTGCAAGCATGACCTTTACCTTAGAGAATCTTTCATATCTTCTTGGTAAATGGCTTGCACCATATTGTAGTCCAACTTAGATAATTCAAGTAAACTAGGCTTCATACCCTCTTTTCTTTCATATATATCAATGTACCACCTAGCCTCTAACCTCTGCACCCTCCAATGTAAGGGAAGCTCTAAGGCATGGCTCACCATTTTGGCAAAGTCTTGACTAATATTTCCCTGGACAACTTTGAGACACTCACTTGCAAAGTCTCTTCCCTCATCTAAGGTTGTCTCCCCTTCTAATGCAAAATATGAAGCTTCAAATAAGTTCAATAGTCCTTTGGGGTCTTCCCTTAGGCTGTCCATGAAACTGCCATTATGGTCCTTAAAGCTTCTAAAAATATCTGCCACACAAAAATATGATTCAAAGTTAGATTGTTTCCTATAGGAACACTTGTTGTTAGTTGGATTTGGTACATGATTCATCAATTTTGTATGCGTGTTTTTGAGAGCATGGTTTAAAATTTCGTCGGATACCTACATGAATTATTCAATTAATGCATCAATTTTCTTTTCTAAAATTAGTTAGGGTTGGAGGGTCCTCACTCTTACTATTAAATTGAAAAAGATTACATACCATATGAGAAACAAATCATGCCTTTTCTCATATGAGAGTGAAGGAGTGTGGGTAAAGAATATGATATGAGAAACAAAACATGTCTTCCCGAATATGAGAGTGATATGAGAAACAAATCATGTCTTCTCTAATATGAGAGTGAAGGAGTGTAGGTAAAAGATCAGAGTTAGTCCATCGCATAACATAAGGGGAATCTATAGCCAATTTTGATCTTAGGGAAATTTACCTGACCGACCCTGTCAGATGTACTTTTTATTGCAGAGACCCTATAGTTTCACCTTTACCCAAATCGACCAGCTGGAAGCCTAGCCGACCCTAAGGATAGCCAAAAGTCCAAATTACCCCCTTTCTTTAACGCACAAAAACATCATCTTCTTCCTCATTTTAATCTGCTACAGTTTTTAAAAATCAGAGGTGACGAAGGTGACGGTGTCTACTCCTCAATCCAATCTATTCCGATCTGCTATTTTGATCGACCCAGATACACCTTTGTAAGGCGATATCGCCTCTTAAAAAAAGAAAAAAATAAAATAAAATTTAAACAGTCGATGCCGACTCTTAAAATAATCGATGACGACTCTTAACACGATGGGTGCATTGTTTTTAAATCGACATCGAATGTTTACTGTCGATGGCAGTGTATAAAGTCGTCATTCATCGTAAAGCGATGATGTCGATCAATATATATATATATATATATATATATATATATATATATATATATTTTTTTTTTTTTTTTTACAGTCGATGGCAACTGTATAGACAGTCGCCATCGATTGTGTAAACAGTCGATGCCGACTGTAAAAAAAAAAAAAAAAAAAAAAATTATTTTATTTTAACACAGTCGATGGCGATTGTATACACAGTCGCCATTGATTGTGTAAACAGTCAATACCGATTGTAAAAAAAAATAAAAAAAAAAAATAAAATAAAATAAAATTTATACAGTCGATGGTGACTGTATACACAGTCGCCATCGATTGTGGAAACAGTCGATGCCGACTGTAAAAAAAATAAAATAAAATCTTTTTTTATACAATCAATGGCGACTGTGTATACAGTCGCCATCGATTGTGTAAACAGTCGATATCGATTGTGATTTTAGCATCGAAAAAAAATAATTTCAAAATAAATACCTTAGAAAGAAGAAGAAAAAATGCAAATATCAGATAACATAGATCTAGGTGTATCCTCTTTTTTTTTTTTGACGGTTTAGATCTAGGTGTACCTTAGAAATAGAGCTTCCTATTGAGTCTCTATGCTGAGAAAGATCCTTGGGCAGATTACAATGAGGAAAAAGACGATGCTTTTGTGCGTTAAAGAAAGGGGTAATTTTGACTTTTTACTGTGGCTAGGCTTGGAGCTGGTCGATTTGGATAAAGGTGAAACTATAGGGTCTCTACAGTAAAAGATATATCTGACAGGGTCGGTCAGGTAAATTTCCCTTGATCTTAATTAGGTACACCTAGTACCTGCAAATTGGTGTGTCAGTTTCCTAGACTACCTGGTCGATGCATTCGTAGTCATTACATTCATTGAGTTTTTGAAAAAAAAAATGAATAATTAGTGAATTTATTATGAACTAAACTTGAATGATTTGCGAATTTTTTAAAAATTTGTGTGATTTGTAATAATTTGTAAATAATTCATGTTTTTTTTCTAGAAAAAAAAAAAACTGAATTTTAAAATTTTTATTTAATTTTTCTCTAATCCCAATATTTCCCCGAACTTGCCAAACTTTGTTCTATTTTTCCAAATTTTAATTGTGCTGGATTATTGTTGAAACCCTACTTGTGGGTGTAAAATATTTTTTTTGAATTTTTTCTTTTTAATATTGATCTAAACTGTCCACATGTGCTCCACGTAGCACTCAAAAAGTATTTTGGGTGTCACGTGGGGCTCCACGTGGATCTTGGAGGACGGTCACCGTCCTCCATTGGAGGACCTAACCGGTTCCCATATATATATATATATATATATATATATATATATATATATAGAACATGCCTCATTTTGAAATGTTTGAGGCTATTATACCCAAATGTAACTTTTTAGCCAAAAAAGACTTTTCACAAAATTTTAGGGAATGTGGAAACATGAAAATACATTTATCTTAAACCCACATGTGTGATCTCGCAGATTTTTGAACTTCAAAAAAATGTTAAAAGTCTTTTTTTCTAAAACATTTAGTTTCTGGATAATAGGCTAAAAGAGTTGATTTTCACTCTATATATATCATCCACCGCGATATCTATGGATTTTAGCATTGGTTGGTATCTATTGGTTTCCGAAATTTTTGACCTTATTTGAGAGTAATGAACCTAAAAATTGCATAATTATACACTCAGCAGAGCCCATTAAACTAATGAATTTTATGTCTGGCCAAGAAGAAAGGGGAATCAGATTGAAGACCTTATCTTTTTTTTTTAGGACTTTATCTTATTTTACAAAACTAATTGAAGAAATGTTATATTTTTAAAAAAAATTCTTGAAGTTTGATCACAAATAATTCTAATAAAACTTTGAAATTGCTAAAATAATTCTAGAATATATGAATAGTTGGTAATATTACATAAATATATATACATAGGTACCTGGAGAGACCTCATCATACCCATGTTGTCTAAGTAGTCTAAAGCGGAGAGCAACGAAATTTAGACCTTCAGCTACCTGGTTATCATTATCTTTAACAAGAGAAACCTTCTTTAAGGCATTTTTGATTTCCTTTTCAAACATGTACCCCAATCCAAGGCGTCCGATGTCGTCGATCAGCTCGAGACTGGCTAACTGCCCTACTTCTTCATCCAATAGACCTCCAACATCCTCCCTCAACTTGTCCACTCGCCTTTTGTATATCTCGCCCTTAATCACGGATTTACGAGTTAGTGAGATTTGTATCCAAATTATTCAGAGCACCTTTTGTTACTGATACGCCTTTTATGGTAAAGAAAAATAAAAATAAAACCTTTGATATATTAAGCTCACAAATTTATTTATTTTTGTTTTTTGATAGGTAACTCGTCTCCAACTTGGACCTTGAGGTTGCAATATTGTCGACTTTTCATTGTGCTATAATAGACCTCCAACATTTCAGGGTTTAAAAATCAGGCGGGGAGATGAGTTTTCAATTATATTTTTTTTCAAAGATGAACTAAGCAATGCACTCGAGCTTCACGTGACATCGAATCAATATTTTGGGTGCCACGTGGAGCTGCACGTGAAAGCTTGGAGTACGGTTACCGTCCTTCATGGACATCAATCACCTTTTCCTATATATATATATATATATATATATATATATATATGAAGTATGTTAATCAAGCTTTAATTGATATGGTGGATTATTTATTTTTTCTATATTTTCTTTTTCTTTTTTTTGAACCAGTGAAGAGTTGGTGGAGTGGCTAGGACCACACCTCAAGAAGCGGAGGTTCTTTATTCAAATCCTACCTCTCGTTGGCCACTAGTAGGGATAAATCCACTAGTAGGGATAAATCCCTACTGACCAGTAAGTATGATTTTGGATGCAGCTTGCATAAAATGCCCCATCCAAAAAATTGGTGGAATCATTGACTAAACGAATCCAGATGTTTTAACTAAGTTGTATAGAGGAATCTACCTATGGCAGGTATGGAGAAAACTTTATTACCTTATAATCACTCTTTAGTGACTCCAAGAAATTGTAATCCCACATGCTCGGTGGATAATTTCCCGTTCGCCTGGTGACCGTCAGAATCGTTGATTCAACGGTTTGAACATTAGCAAGGCATATGGGGGTTTGAGCCATGTGGAAGATGGTTAGACCTCTATGGCAGAAAATGTTTAGGTTGCAAGTGTTCTTAGAGGGAACAATGGATTATGGAAAAGGGCTAAGTTATGAGGTATTTTAGATATGCAATGGTTGTGAGACTAACCTTTATTTGCATCCTATTTATAGCACATTTTATTGTATCTCCTGCCCTTCATTTTATAATGCTTTCATTTTATTGTGTCACTTGGCACTCAAATGCCAAAAATACATTTAAATATAAGGTTAAGGGTACCCATGAGGCTAGGTGGGTGAGAATTTCGGTGCGTGCAAATGGAGCTAATGTAAGAAGAATATCTTAAATATTAAACGCATGCCAACTTATTATATCCTTAAAATATAGACTCCAGTTAGACCACGTTTTATATTTCAAGAATATAATAAGTTGAATTACCCAAAAAAAAAAAAAAAAAAAAAAAAAAAAAAAAAAAAAAAAAACTGATGAGTTGCCGTTTATGCCTAAGACATATATGGCACATGCAGTGGCGGACCCATGATTTCCTTTATTGAATGATGTGTCTCGTTAATATCATTAGCAACTAAAAACCATTCACTTACAAAAAAAAATAACTCTCGGTGAATTGACATTCACAATGATATATCATTCAAATTACAAAAAAAAAAAAGAATTTATTAGACACTTCTTAAGGCAATTGTCCTAGGCACTTTCTCATGTTACCCGAAACTATTGTGCGTATGCTATCGCTCATTGCCTATTGCCTATTGCGCTTTGACCGTCGGCTTTCGCCCGTCGTTGTTGGACGTTCATTCAATTTGAGCTATAAAGACGTAGTTTTTTACTTTCTTCCGGAACAAGATAATTTGAGACTTTGAGTTTTAATTAAGGGTGCCTCTATTAGCGCTCACGTCGGAAAACCCCTTTAGAAATCATTGATTGTTTCGGATTAGATGATGGAAATCTTGTTTCACCCCAATCTTTCACACAATGGATCTTAGGTCATGTCTCACCTATCATACGTTCAGTTTGTGATTCCACGTGTCATAGATCTTCAAATAATGGCCCTAAAATCACGTTTGAGCGTGATGTCTGTCATAAGATTCAAGGGGCATTTTTAGGATCTGTGATAGGTGAAAAAAAAACTTGACCGTCTGATAGGTGCGACATGATCTCAAGATCTAGTGCGTAAAAGATCGGGGGTGAAAAATGATCTCTATTATTTGATTTAAAGTAATCAATGTTTTAAAAGAGTTACACATGTGCTTGCTTTTAGAGATATCGTGGGCGCTAATAGAAGTACCCTGTTATTAAAGACCTGAGGAGATAGTATACGGTGTGCTAACTCACGTTTGGTGATTATTTAAATAAAAAAAAGCAAAAACAAGAGTGCAAGTGTGCTAACTCACATCAGCTGCTTGTTTGAATAACATAACAAAAACAAAAGTGTGAATGTGAACAAAAAACGTATATCAATAGGTACACTGATGAGTACTGAAATATAATGATATTTCACCCCTAAATACTTATATTTAGCTGTTCGATGAAGGCTATCTGATGAGAATTATTAAATTTGAAGTGTTTCAGGTAAATACAAGCCAAGTGTGGAAAACAGCCAAAGAATTCTGAAAATAATGTCAAAACACTGTAACTTTGGGTCATCGAGAACTTGGTACGACTTGCGGCTAAATTTGGACTTTTAAGACGGCCGAATTATGAAATTGTCAAAACACCAAAGTTGTAGATCTTTTCATCAGCTTTCCAACGGCATAAGCATCACCTCAATCCGAGTTCGGGACAGAAAGTTATGACTAAAATACCAAAGTAGTGTTTGATACAAAAAGTGTGCTGAAATTTACGGATTTTTTGGTTGATTAATCGAGGAAAAAGAGAGTCTAACACGAAATTGACTACTTTAAAGCTGATTTTGAGCCTCTTTTGTAGGGTCGATGCATTGACCCTATTGGGTCGATTAATCGACCCTAAATTGGCGGCTTGGGAGACTTCTGCGACCGAGAATCTATTTAAAGCGACTCAAACATTTCGAAGGAGAATTAAAAATTAGGGAGATAGGAGATTAGAGTTTTAGTTTTTTGCTTTTCTATTTCATAGTTAGACATAGAAATAGGGAGTTTTTATTTATTCCTTTTTGAGAGCTTTGTTCCTTTAATTTTCAGTACTCATTCCTCCAGTTTATTATATTTTTGCTCAAGTTTATTCCTGCATTATTCTCGTTTCTGAAGACCATCGTACTTTTGGATCAAAGTAATTTCTTTTGAAGTTGAGGTATTTTTAATTCATTAAATTAATATTATTTTCTCTTCCTTATTTATTTATGTAATTTAAATGCAATATGTGTGGCTAAATTCATAAGGATGGGGATCTAATGATTCCCATCCGAGGGATATACTTTTAATAATATAAATTTAGGATTAAAATATGAAATCTTATTTTATGGTTGTTGTGCTATCAAGAACGGATGAAATCCCCGCCATTAACCGGGATCGTGTGTGCCGAGCCATGCCCGAGATCTCAGATCTGTGACGGTAATTTTACCCAATCATTGTTATATGGTCTTTTTGCTTTCATTGTGTGGATCTAATTACGATTATGATCCGGGATCGAGTGTGCCGAGCCATGCCCTGAATCTTGGATCTGTAATGATAATTTTATCTTAATTACTCCCTAATCTGAAATCGAGTGTGCCGAGCCATGCCCTTGATTTCAGATCTATGGTGGTATTATTGTTGAAATATTTACCCACTTTGGGGATGATTTTTATTTGAACCTGAGATCAAGTGTGCCGAGCCATGCCCTTGATCTCAAATTATATATGAAAATCATTTAAGTTCTGATTGTAGGGATGCAACGTGGAACTTATCGGAGTTTTTGACCATTTATCTTCCATAAAAGATATTTGTTCTCAATGGTATATCTCATAGTTTAATCCGTAGATTTGTATTATGGGAAAAACGGACCAAAGGTGGGAGGATTTAGTATCTTCATCTTTATCTTTATTTTTGAATTATCAGTTAAGTTTTAGTTTGTAGTCAGTAATTATCATCTCATCAAACCACCTAAATCATAAGACTGGTAGAATACTGTTAGATCTTAGTAGATTTATGGAATTGCTTGTCTTTTTAGATCTTTCAAAATTAGTCCTTGTGGGAACGATCTCGTACTCCGCACCTACTATATACAATCCGATTCGTACACTTGCGAGTAAAATATCACAATTAAAATTCACATCAAGTTTTTGGCGCCGTTGTCGGGGATTAAATTAAGAAAATCTAAATTTTTGGTAGACAGTAAATTTTAGGAATTTTCGGAGATTAAAATAGTATTTCTGCTTTTAAAAAAATAATAATAAAATAAAAAAAAATTTAGGAGTTTATTTTCCTTATTTTCCTCTTTTAGATATTTTGTTGGATTTTCTAAAATCTAGTTATTAATTTTTGTGGGACTACTTGCTTTAGGCTTTGTAGGAATCTTTCTATTCTCTCCCTTCTTTTTCTCTTTTAGATAAGATTTTATAGGATTTTGTAGGATTGTCTTTAGGTTTTGAAATTTAAATTTTATATTTTAATTTTCGAATTTAATTTTTATTTTTGAAATTCGAATTTAAAAAAAAAAAAAAAAAAATTCTTTATTTTAAATTCAAATTTTAATTTTAATTAAAAAATATATATATATATATATATATATATTTTTTTTTAATTCGATTTTTAATTTTAATTAAAAAAAAAAAAATCAATTTTTGGATTTTTGCTTTGCAAAATCTTCTTTCCCTTATTTTTCTCTCTTAGGTAAGTATTTTTTTTTTAGGAGTCTTTTAGGAAGTTGAAATTTTTAGGCTTCTTATTTTAGATTTTGTAGGAATCTTTTTAGGAAGTATAGATTTTTAGGATACCGTCCTTAGGAAATTTAGGAATCTTTTATTCTTTCCCTTATTTTTCTCTTTTAGATAAGATTTTGTAGGATTGCCATTAGGTTTAAAATTTGAATTTTTAATTTTAATTTTTAAAATTCGGATTTAAAAAAAAAATAAAAATAAAATTTAATTTAAATTCGAATTTTAATTTTAATTAAAAAAAAAATAGAGATAGGAATTTGAAAAAATAATAATAATAAATAAATAAATAAATAATTTTTTTTTTTTTTAATTTTCTTGAGGTTTTCCTGCCCGAAACCTCCGCTCTGTGCGTCATTTGCATGCACACTAGGTCTTCTAAAAAAAGAACTTTAGAGCCTTTAAATTTAGAGATCGAATGTGGTTGCCGGTCAAATCGTAAGGACGCTAGATCAAGGCAGAAATTTTCAAGGGAATCATCCACTGAAGTCAGTATGACTGACAACATGAATGGGCAACTTGAACAAGAGGAAGAACCAACATTGAGAGAACTTTTCTCTCCGATCACTACAAATACCCCATCATGCATTGTATACCCCGCCACACCTGGTGGCCGGTTTGAAATTCGTACAAATGTCATTCAAATCCTTCCAATCTTTCATGACATGGAGAGAGAAGATCCATACCAGCACGTCAAAGACTTTGTCAAAGTCTGCTCATCTGTTTACCAAAACTTCAAATGAAAAATCATTAAAGCTACGCTTGTTTCCTTTCTCTATAAAGGATAAAGCAAAAGCCTGGTTAAACTCTCTACCATCGGGATCCATAACCACCTGGGATCAGATGGTCAAAAAATTTCTGTCAAAGTTCTTCCCTATGGCGAAGACTAATGTCCTTAGATGTGAAATCACAGATTTCACGCAAGAGGAAGATGAGAGATTATATGAAGCTTGGGATAGATTCATGGATCTCTTACTCAAATGTCCACACCATGGATACTCAAAGTGGAGACTGGTTCAGTGTTTCTATAATGGACTGAGTCAACCAAATAGACATCTGGTGGAGTCAATGAATGGCGGAGGATTCCTGAGTCTTAAGGAAACTGAATCTTATGCTTTCCTAGAAAAGCTTGCTGAGGATTCTCAGCACTGGGATTTCACAAAGACTCGGGAACAACCAGTCAAAGCCCGTGATCAAGCCGGGAGTTCAACCAAGAAAGGAGGACTATACGTAGTAAAGGATTCCCCGGATTTGATGGCTAAAATTGATTTCCTCACTCAACAAGTGGAGGAATTGAAATTAAAGAAGAATGTGCATATGGTAAATACACAACCTGAGCCATGTTCAATTTGTGCAAGTCCAATGCATATGGCAGATGATTGTCCTTCAATGCAGAACTATCATGAAGACACATCTGAATAGCTAAATGTTGTGAATAATTATGGGCGGAATCAAGGAAATATTTTCAAAGAGAATAACCCAAATAGCTAGAGAAACCACCCAAATTTCTCATGGAAATAAGAGAATCAAAGAATACAGCCTAGGAAGCAGGGGACGAACTTTTATCCCCAACAAAATTTCAACCAAGGACCGCAGCAGAACTACGGTCAAGGGCAATTTCAGCAGCAAGGGTTCAATAACCCAAATCAATTTCAATACAATCGAATCGAATTGGCGTACCAAGGCAAATGAACCAGAATTTTCAGTTTGCACAACCAATGGGAGGTTATCAAAACCAACCACAGCAAAATTTTGTGCCAATATTTTCACCACCTGGATTTAACATTCCACAGGAAAATACTGCCCAACGTCCTCATACACAAACTCCTTCTACTGAGGACCTGATGAAACTCATTCATTCTCACACATCCTCAATCTCTAAAATAGAGACCCAAATTGGGCAATTGGCCACTTTTCTCTGTGAAAGAGAAAAAGGATCGTTTCCGAGCCAACCAGTTCCTAACCCAAGTGGCCAAATGGTTGTTGAACAAACATCAACTTCAACACAAGAGGATGATTAACAATAAATTCGGGCGATCACAACATTGAGATCTGGAAAGCAGGTCGATAACAAAGTAGTGTTGCCAGAGGAGGAGGAAAAGTCTGATGGAGAGAAGAAATCTGAGGAGAAAGAAGAAATTGATGATAAAGTACAAGCAAAAGAAACATCAGAAGAAAAGAGTGAACAGAAGAGAAGTCTTGTTCCTAAAGCACAGTACCCGTAAAGATTGATGGCACCACTGAAAAATCGCGATGAGAAAGGAATAAATGAGATTTTCAAGCAATTAAAAATTAATATTCCTTTCCTAGATGCCATCCGCCAAGTGCCGATTTATGCTAAATTTTTGAAAGAATTGGTCACAATTAAAAGAAAGACAAATATTTTGAAAAAGGCTTTCTTAGCCGAGCAAGTTAGTTCAGTGTTACAAGCAAAGCTCCCGATCAAATACAAGGACCCAGGTTGTCCTACAATCTCGATCATCATCGGCGATAATCGTATTGATCAGGTCCTTTTGGATTTAGGAGCAAGTGTCAACTTGTTGCCTTATTCTGTGTACAAGGAGCTCGAGTTGGGAGAACTTAAGGCCACTGCGATGACCCTTTAGTTAGCTGATCGGTCCGTAAAGATCCCTTGTGGAATTGTGGAAGATGTCCTCATCAAGGTGGATTCTTTCTACTTTCCTATGGATTTTATTGTTTTGGACATTGAACCGGCATCAAATTTGAAGAATAACATTCCAGTGATTCTAGGAAGACCTTTTCTAGCAACCTCCAATGCGCTGATCAATTGTCGAAATGGGATCATGAATCTGTCATTTGGGAATATGACAGTGGAACTCAATATTTTTAATATTGCCAAGCAGCCCATGGAGGATGATGAACATGCACAAGCATGCATACTCGATGAAATCGTTGAAGACATATTTCGTGCATCCGAAGCTGAAGATCCTTTAGCAGCTTGTCTTGCGCATTTCGGAGAGAATTTTGATGTGGATCAACTGATCCAAGAAGTGAATCACATGTTGGACTCCACACCACGTCTGGGAGAAGAAAAGGAAATAGAGCGTGGAACTCAAATTGAATTAATCAAGGAAAAGCCGAAAGAGGGCGAGAAAGTGTCCTTAAAACTTAAACCTCTTCCGAAAAATCTCAAGTATGTCTACCTGGGGGAGAATGAAACTCAACCCGTTATAATATCATCAACATTGGATGCGCATCAAGAAGGCCAACTCGTGAATTTACTCAAAGAGCACAAAAGTGCCCTCGATTGGTCGATAAAAGATATCAAAGGCATTAGCCCCACGATTTGTATGCATCGAATCCATTTAGAAGACAATGCTAAGCCTTCTAGGGAACCACAGAGAAGACTAAACCCTATAATGCAAGACGTGGTCCGAAATGAGGTAATCAAACTTGTAGATGCTGGAATTATATACCCCATCTCTGACAGTAAATGGGTCAGCCCCACACAAGTGGTCCCTAAGAAATCGGGAGTCACAGTGGTGAAGAATGAGGAAAACATACTAGTCCCTACAAAAATTCAAATAGGGTGGAGAGTGTGCACTGATTATCGAAAGTTAAATTTGATGATGAGGAAAGATCACTTTCCTCTTCCGTTTATCGATCAGATGTTGGAAAGATTGGCCGGGCATGAGTACTATTGCTTCCTCGATGGCTATTCTGGGTATAACCAAATAGTCATTGCACCTGAGGATCAGGAGAAGACCACTTTCACATGTCCTTTTGGTACTTTCTCCTACCGACGAATGCCGTTTGGGCTTTGTAATGCACCAACTACATTCCAAAGATGTATGCTGAGTATTTTTTCGGATATGGTCGAGCGATTCCTCGAGGTCTTCATGGACGACTTCTCGATCCATGGAAACAGTTTTGCTGACTGTTTGAATCATTTATCACTAGTGCTTGAACGATGCCAAGAGAAGAACCTTGTTCTTAACTGGGAAAAATGTCACTTCATGGTTAAAGATGGCATTATTTTGGGACTTATCATATCGTCCCAAGGTATCGAGGTCGACCAGGCCAAAGTGGATTTAATTGCCAATCTACCACCACCTAGGACAGTGAAAGAAATCAGATCTTTTCTCGAACACGCCGGTTTTTATCAGTGTTTTATTAAAGATTTCAATAAGATAGCGCGACCACTATACAGTTTACTTTCCAAGGATGCCCCGTTCGTTTTTTATGGTGAATGTTTGCGAGCCTTTGAAACCATTAAGGCCGAATTGATAAAAGCTCCAATAATTCAATCTCCAAACTGGGACTTCCCGTTCGAAATAATGTGCGACGCCTCTGATTATACAATTGGAGCTGTTCCGGGGCAACGAATAGAAAAATTACCGCATATAATCTACTATGCGAGTCGTACTCTCAACGATGCCCAGTTGAACTACTCGACCACTGAAAAAGAACTTTTGGCAGTAGTTTTCGCGTTGGATAAATTTCAATCCTATTTATTAGGATCTAAAGTCGTGGTATTCACAGATCACGCTGCTCTGCGTTATCTGTTCGCTAAGAAAAACGCTAAAGCACGTTTAATTAGATGAATCTTGTTGTTGTAAGAGTTCGATTTGGAGATCAAAGACAAGAAAGGCTCAGAAAATGTGGTGGCAGATCACTTGTCACGAATAATTAATTGAGAGATCTGACGAGCCTGTTCCGATCTTGGAGCACTTCTCGGATGAACAGTTGTTCAGGATTGATTGTCCGCCTTGGTATGCGGATCTTGTCAATTATCTAATCACCGAGAAATTACCTCTCCATTGGTCGAAGAATGAGAAATCCATTTTCTTTGCTCGGGTGAAACACTATTTTTTTGAAGATCCGTACTTATTCAAATACTGTCCTGATCAAATCATACGAAGATGTATTCCTGAATCTGAGCAACCATGAATCATCTCATTCTGTCATGAGTTAGCTTGTGGAGGTCACTTTAGTTCCAAAAAGACTGCCGCAAAGATCTTTCAAAGTGATTTTTACTAGCCGACGATCTTTAAGGATTGTCATCAACATTGCAAATCTTGTCACAGCTGTCAAATGCTGGGCCGAATCTCAAAGCGCAACATGATGCCGCTCAATCCAATTTTAGAAGTTGAATTATTTGATGTTTGGGGGATCGATTTTATGGGTCCTTTCCCGAATTCATTTGGAAATACGTTCATTCTTGTCGGTGTTGATTATGTCTCGAAATGGGTAGAGGCTGTGGCGTGTAAATCGAATGATCACAGAGTAGTGATCAAATTTCTCAAGGATCAAGTGTTTTCTCGTTTTGGCATTCCAAAGGCGATAATCAGCGATGGTGGAAAACACTTTTGTAATAAAGTGTTCACCCAATTAATAAAGAAATATGGTGTCACGCACAAAGTCGCTACGCCATACCATCCTCAGACAAGTGGCCAAGTTGAAGTCTCTAATCGGGAACTTAAGCGGATTTTAGAAAAGACAATTCATCTGAATCGTAAAGACTGGTCGCTAAAGTTGAATGACGCTCTATGGGGGTATCGAACGGCGTTTAAAACTCTGATTGGCATGTCGCCGTATCGTTTGATCTTTGGTAAAGGATGTCACCTCCCGGTTGAGCTGGAACATCGAGCATTTTGGGCCATTAAGTCATTAAATTTTGATCTCTTGCAATCTGGTGCCCAAAGGGGTTTCCAAATAAATGAATTAGAAGAAATCCGTGCTGATGCCTATGACTGTGCTAAATCGTACAAGGACCGTATGAAACGGGTTCATGATCACTCTATTCTACGAAAATCTTTCGTTGTTGGTCAACAGATTCTACTTTACAATTCCCGACTTCATCTATTTCCGGGGAAACGAAAAACCCGTTGGAGTGGCCCTTTCAAAATCTCTCGCATACTCCCCAATGGGATAGTTGATATTATCAACCCGAAACACAGGAATGTTTTTCGAGTTAACGGTCAACGATTGAAACCGTTCCTTGAGAATAAAATTGCATTCTCTGACACCCTTCCTTTGAGTGATCCAATTGCTCACCCTGATTGAGCAATTCACAAGGTCGAGCTATCGACTTTAAACTAGCGCTCATTGGGAGGCAAACCAATTGTGTAGTTTCCGTTTGGTTTCGTTTAGGATTTAGGTTTTATTTTATTTTATTTTTTTTCTCATGTTTATTTCTAGCATTTTATTTTTTTAGTTTAGGTTGTTTTTTTTTTTTTAATTCCCTAAAATAGTGTAACCATATTCCCTTCAATAAATTTTTGGTCATGTTCCAATTTGATGCACATATTCTCTGCACCTGATCTTTGTGTTGAGGTACTTTTTCAAACAGGTTTGGGGGTGCGCTACTTCTTTCAGTCAATGCGGACATTGTCATCTTTAGGTTTGGGGGTATGATTATCTATTTTGTGTCACTTATTTTTCTATTAAAAAAAAAAATTTAGCTTTTTCTCGATCAATCGACTCAAAGGAGTCGATTGATCGACCTACCACTCTCGATCGATCGACTCCTTTGAGTCGATTAATCGACAGTACAAAAAATAAAATAAAATTTTGAAGTCATCATGCACATTATTTTGCGATTGTTTTCAAACTTTAGTTGATGATGCATGTGAATTTAATTTTGAGAATACTGATGTCATATTCTGATTATTGTATCTAAGATGATGAAGCTTAATGTGATATTTTGTGAATAATTTTCATATTCATGCTTAGAATTTTTATACTTATACCAAGCTAAGACTTAGAATCGATGAACTGTTTTGAATGTTGAATCTTAGGTTCTTAGTGGAGATTAAACCCGGTGAGCTTTAGAGTTAATTTCCCGTCATTGATGAGTGAATACATAAACTCGGAGTTTTCTTTGAATACAAATTATTTTGCATGATCTCATACACTTTACTTTGGCTTGTGACTTTGCATGAAATTAAATTCATATCATTATGTTAGAATGTACTGTATATCTACTCAAGACAAATAGGGAGGGTTACCATCTTTTAAGGATATGATTGAAGGCCATCTTTAGCTCGTTTGTACTTAAAATACCCCACCTGATATAAATTTATCCTTCTAGTACCCCTTTGAGCCTATTGAAAAATTTACCTTTATACATTCTTTGATAAGCCACGTTAACCTTTAACCCTTCACCATTTCTGAAAATTCAGCTTTACCCTTCTTATTTCTGAGAGATTAGGAACGAGAGATGAAAATGAATGAAAAGAGAGTAAGTGGAGAGATACCGAGTTGTGGTGTTTACTGAGAGTGTATGGCAAAAAAAAATAATAATAAAAGAAAAAGGGGGGAGAAAAAGAAAAAGAAAATTGTGAAAAATAATGAAAAATATGAGGTGCTTCAAGAAAAGGAAATTCAAAAGAAAAAGAAAGTTGAGAAAAATAGAAGAATATTGAGAAAAATAGTGAGAGATTAGAAAAGAAAAAGAAGAGAAATAGAAAAATAAAAAAGGTGTTTCCTTTCCGATTTCTCAGAAATTTTGAATCCCAACTTCCCTTCCTTTCTTACCCTTACCTGAGCCCCATTACAATCCTAAAAAGACCTTCATGATCTGATCTTGAATTGGTAACTGCCTTGTGGAGAGTAAATATGTGATGCTTATGACACTTGATATGACATGCTTAGGATATACAAGTATCTTCTTATGAGATTTATTTTTGTTCATTGATTGCATCGTGTTTCATTTATCATGTGAGACCTTTTTATTTGCTTTGTATTGATCTCTCACATGTGTGCAAAAACTTACCCATTATCGGAGTGATTTTATTTCAAGAGTATACCTAAAGTGAGGATTGAGTCAAAACAGCAGATCCGACGGTTTCCCGTTTGAACTAGTTCTGAGATGAATGAATTTTGGTTTGGGTATGCACATACTTCACGTTTAAGCATGAATGGATGAGTTATCTAACGATTTAGGCATTAGACTAATTTGAATGGATGCTAGTATGATTAGTATAACATTGTTATTTAAAATTGAGAATTCGCATGTTGAATTGATTAATGATTTTGAGTTTTGAATGGTATATATGTTATCAAAATCATATTTTGAAAACTCAATTTTATCGATGATTTTAAAAATGTATTGAAGTTTGTGGGTAACTTCACTGTAAACCCTCAGGAGACACAACTCCTCTACTAGGGATCACCTAGGGGTTTAAAGGCTTGTTGCACATGCTAAGTGCAATTGTGTTCCCTACGAAAGTGACATTTATTTTCTTTAGTTTGCTTTGCTCGAGGACTAGCAAAGTGTAGGTTTGGGGGTATGATGAGTACTGAAATATGATGATATTTCACCCCTAAATACCTATATTTAGCTATCCAATGAAGGCTATCTGATAAAAATTATTAGATTTGAAGTGTTTCAGGTAAATACAAGCCAAGTGTAGAAAACAGCCCAAGAATTCTAAAAATAATGTCAAAACACTGTAACTTTGGGTCATCGAGAACTTGGTGCGACTTGCGGCTAAATTTGGACCTTTAAGCCTGCCGAATTATGAAGTTGTCAAAACACAACAGTTGTAGATCTTTTCGTCAGCTTTCCAACGGCATAAGAATCACCTCAATCTGAGTTCAGGACAGAAAGTTATGGCTGAAATACCGAAGCAGTGTATGATACAAAATGTGTGCTGAAATTCACGGATTTCTGGGGGTCGATGCATCGATCCTTTTGGTCGATTAATCGAGGAGAAAGAGAGTCTGACACGGAATTGACTACTTTAAAGCTGATTTTAAGCCTCTTTTGTAGGGTCGATGTATCTACCCTATTGGGTCGATTAATCGACCCTAAATTGGCGGCTGGGGAGACTTCTGCGACCGGAAATCTATTTAAAGCGACTCAAACACTTCGAAGGAGAATTAGAAATTAGGGAGATAGGAGATTAGAATTTTAGTTTTTTACTTTTCTTTTTCATAGTTAGACATAGAAATAGGGAGTTTTTATTTATTCCTTTTTTAGAGCTTTGTTCCTTTAATTTCCAGTACCCATTCATCTAGTTTATTATATTTTTGCTCAAGTTTATTCCTGCATTATTCTTGTTTCTGAAGACCATCGTACTTTTGGATCAAAGTAATTTCTTTTGAAGTTGAGATATTTTTAATTCATTAAATTAATGTTATTTTCTCTTCCTTATTTATTATGTCATTTAATTGTAATATGTGTGGCTAAATTCATAAGGATGGGGATCTAATGATTCCCATCCGAGGGATGTACTTTTAATAATATAAATTTATGATTAAAATATGAGATCTTATTTTATGATTGTTGTGCTATCAAGAATGGATGAAATCTCCGCCACTAACTGGGATCGTGTGTGCCGAGCCATGCCCGGGATCTCAGATCTGTGACGGTAATTTTACCCAATCATTGTTATATGGTCTTTTTGCTTTCATCGTATGGATCTAATTACGATTATGATCCGGGATCGAGTGTGCCGAGCCATGCCCTGGATTTTGGATCTGTAATGATAATTTTATCTTAATTACTCCCTAATCTGAAATCGAGTGTGCCGAGCCATGCCCTTGATTTCAGATCTATGGTAGTATTATTGTTAAAATTTTTACCCACTTTGGGGATGATTTTTATTTGAACCTGAGATCAAGTGTGCCGAGCCATGCCCTTGGTCTCAGATCTATATATGAAAATCATCTAAGTCCTTATTGCAGGGATGCAACGTGAAACCTATCGGGGTTTTTGACCATTTATCTTCCATAAAAGATATTTGTTCTCAATGGTATATCTCATAGTTTAATCCGTAGATTTGTATTATGGGAAGAACGGACCAAAGATGGGAGGATTTAGTATCTTCATCTTTATCTTTATTTTTGAATTATCAGTTAAGTTTTAGTTTGTAGTCAGTAATTATCATCTCATCAAACCACCTAAATCATAAGACTGGTAGAATACTGTTAGATCTTAGTAGATTTCTGGAATTGCTTGTCTTTTTAGATCTTTCAAAATTAGTCCTCGTGGGAACGATCTCGTACTCCGCACCCACTATATACAATCCGATTCGTGCACTTGCGAGTAAAATATCACAATTAAAATTCACATCATACACCATGCAATTTGACAATCTCCCGAATGTAAATATACACCAACTGAGAAGTTGAATAGGTCATACGGTAGAGAATAAAATAAGCAGATTTAGTCAATCTGTCGACCACAACTCAAATAGCATCGCTCCTCTTCAAGGTTCTCGACAACCCGGTGATGAAATCCATAACAATACTTTTCCATTTCCTGGAATCGGTAGTGGCTATAGTAACCCGGGTGGTTTCTGGTGTTCGACTTTGACTTGTTGGGATGTGAGACATCTTGCCACGTAGTCAGCGATCTCTCTCTTCATATCATTCCACCAATAGTTTTTCTTCAACACTTTATATATCTTAATGTTCCCAGGGTGAATAGAGAATTTAGACTTGTGGGCTTCATCCAATATCTCTCTTTTCAAATCTATATTATCAGGTACATAGTAGCGTCCCTTGAACAACATCAACCCATCATCTCTGACAGTAATCTCTGATTTTCCACTATCCTTCAGTTTCAAAAGGGTAGGATCTTTAAGCTGTAGTCCTCTGATTCGATCAAGTAATGAAGAGGTAATAACAATGTGCGAAAGCAATGCTCTTGGTCGAATCACCTATTCTGGAACAAATTTGTTGGGAGCATCGACAACAACATTAGCATTTCCGGATAATATTTGATCTTGTAATCGTAATCGATTAGGAATTCCAACCACCTTCTTTGCCTCATATTCAAGTCTTTCTGCGTAAAAAGGTATTTAAGACTTTGATGATCTATGGAGATGATAAATTTCTCTTCATATATGCAGTGTCTCCAGATCTTCAGCACGAATATGATAGCAATCAGTTCTAGATCATGCATAGGGTAATTCTTTTCATGTTCCTTTAGCTATCTGGATTCGTAAGCTACAACTCTCTCATTCTGCATCAGGACACCACCTAGTCCTTTATATGGCGCATCGGTATTAACGGTGAAGTCACCATTGCTAGAAGATATCACTAGAATAGGAGCAGTAGTCAACCTTTCCTTTAACTCGAGAAAGCTCTGCTCGCACTCATCGGTCTAATTGAATTTCACATTCTTCTTGGTTAGCCCAGTAAGAGGTCCTGAGATCTTTGAGAAACCTTCTATGAACCTTCTACAGTAACTTGCTAAGCCAAGGAAACTCCGTACTTCAGTAATGATTTTGGGACTCGCCCAATTCATAATGGCCTCAATTTTTGCAGGGTCAACAGTAATCCCTGCCTCAAAAATCTTGTGGCCCAAAAATGTCACTTCACGCATCCAAAATTTGTATTTACTCGTCTTAGCATACAATTGGTGGTCCAATAGGGTTCGTAAGACGATCTTTAAGTGTCCAGCATGCTCTTCTTCGGACTTGGAATAAATCAGGATGTCATCGACGAAAACTATTACAAACTGATCCAACTAGGGCTTGAAAATATGGAGATCAAATCCATAAAGATTGCAGGGGCATTAGTCAATCCGAAAGGTATTACTAAAAATTCCAACTGCCCATACCTCGTATTGAATACCGTTTTAGCTATATTGGACTCTCTCACCCTCAACTAGTGATATCCAAATCTAAGATTGATCTTAGAGAAATATCGTGTACCTTACAGTTGATCAAAAAGAACATCGATCTGTGATAATAGATACTTGTTCTTAATCGTCCCCTGATTCAACTGTCGGTAGTCAATGCACAACCTCTGCGAATTGTCTTTCTTCACAAATAAAACAGGAGCACCCCATGGTGACTAACTCCTTATAATAAAGTCCTTATCTTGCAGTTTCTGTAACTGTTTCTTCAATTCTGACAGTTCTACAGGTGCCATCTTGTAAGGAGTCTTGGCTATCGGTGCAGTGCCAGGTACAAGCTCAATCTTAAATTTGACTTTCCTACTCGGCGACAAACCCGTCACCTCATCAGGAAAAACTCCTATAAATTTATTTATAATAAGAATCGAACATATATCTTCTCGCTTTTCCTCGGCTTCTAATAAAGCAAAGAGTTTTAGAATGACAACCTTCCGTGCTCCCTTGAATTTAAACATCGATCCATCTAAAGGGGTAAAAATGAAGATCTTGACAAAATAATCAAGGATCGTATGAGATTCAGTGAGCCAATTGATGAGTAGTGAAATATGATGATATTTCACCCCTAAATACCTACATTTAGCTATCCGATAAAGGCTATCTGATAAGAATTATTAGATTTGAAGTGTTTCAGGTAAATACAAGCCAAGTGCAGAAAACAGCCCAAGAATTCTGAAAAAAATGTCAAAACACTGCAACTTTGGGTCATTGAGAACTTAGTGTGACTTACAGCTCAATTTGGACCTTCAAGACGGCCAAATTATGAAATTTCCAAAACACAAAAGTTGTAGATCTTTCTGGCAGCTTTCCAACGGCATAAGAATCATTTCAATTTGAGTTTGGGACAAAAAGTTATGGCCACAATATTGAAGCAGTGTCTGGTACAAAAGTGGGCTGGAATTCACGAATTTTTGGAAGGTCGATGCATCTACCCTTTTGCTCGATTAATCGAGGGGCAATAGTAGTCTGACACGAAATTGACACTTTAAAGCATATTTTTAGGGATTCTTTGCAGGGTCGATGCATCGACCCTATAGGGTCGATTAATCAACCCTGACTTGTCGAGCTGGGACACTTCCGCAACTTGGATATTATTTAAAGCCAACTCAAACACTTCGAGAAAAAAATTAGAGATAGATAATTAGAGTTAGTTTTAGTTTTTCTTTTTCATAGTTAGACGTAGAGATAGAGAGTTTTTATTATTCCTTTTTGAGGGCTTTGTTCCTTTAATTTTTCAGTATTCATTCCTTCAGTTTATTATTTTTGTTCAGTTGATTATTACATTAATTTCGTTTCTGAAGATCATCGTACTTGTGGATTAAAGTAATTTATGTTGAAGTTTGAGGTATTTTTAATTCATTGAATTGATGTTATTTTTCCTTCCTTATTTGTTTATATTATTTAAATACAATATGTGTGGCTAAATTCATAGGGATAGAGATCTAATGATTCCCATCCGAGGGATGTACTTCTAATAATATAAATTTAGGATTAAAATATGAGATCTTATTTTATGGTTATTGTGTTATCACGAACGGATGAAATTCCCACCACTAACTGGGATCGAGTGTGCCGAGCCATGCCCTGGATCTTAGATCTGTGACGATAATTTTACCCAATCATTGTTATATGGTCTTTTTGCTTTCATCGTGTGGATCTAATTATGATTATAATCTGGGATTGAGTGTGCCGAGCCATGCCCTGGATCTTGGATCTGTAATGATAAATTTATCTTAATTACTCCATAATCTGAAATCAGGTGTGCCGAGCCATGCCCTTGATCTCAGATCTATGGTGGTATTCTTCTTGGAGTTTTCACCCACTTTGGGATGATTTTTATTTGAACCTGAGATCATGTGAGCCGAGCCATGCCCTTGATCCCAGATCTATATATGAAAATCATCTCTGAAGTTAAATCCTGATTGCAGGGATGCAACGTGAAACCTATCAGGGTTTTGACCATTTATCTTCCATAAAAGATGTTTTTCTTCAATGGTATATCTCATAGTTTAATCCTTAGATTTGTATTATGGGAAGAACAGACCAAAGATGGGAGGATTTAGTATCTTCATCTTTACCTTTATTTTTGAATTAGTAATTAAATTTTAGTTTGTAGTCAGTAATTATCATCTCATCAAACCACCTAAATCATAAGACTGGTAGAATACTGTTAAATCTTGCTAGATTTCTTGAATTATTGTCTTGTCTTTTTAGATCTTCAAAAATAGTCCTCGTGGGAACGATCTCGTACTCTGCACCCACTATATACAATCTGATTCGTGCGCTTGCGAGTAAAACATCACAATTAAAATTCACATCACCAATCCATCTCAAAGATAACATCGAAATCTTCGAAGTCTAATTCAATTAGATCTACAACCAATGCATGAGTTTCAATCTGAACAGAACATCGCAAGCACACTCTTTCCTAGTGGAGTTGCAACGGTCAACGGAATGCTCATCGGAAATGAATAATTATCAAGACGCTTAGCGAAGTTCAAGGAGACGAATGTGAATCCAAAAGCACATGAACAAAAAGTCCATCGATCAACATCGAACCCGGGCATCCAAGACACACCACGATTTAAATTATCCAACATAAAGATTATCTTTCAATTTAAAAGTTAATGTTCATTTATGAAAACATGTTCATTCATTTTTTTTTTTTTTATTTGAAAACATTTTTGAAATATCGATCAAACCCACATTAGACTATGGTTCTCCATATTCCCAACGTAAGAATCAACCTTAGGCTCTGATACCAACTGTAGTGACTCGAGATCTCACAACCTCTTGATTGTAAGATCTTAGGTCGTACCTTCGTGCCATGAATCATAAAAATAAAGTAAGACAATAAAAGTGCCTTAAACAGTGAAAGATAAAATTTCTTTAAAATATTAATTAATCAAAATAAAACTCATGATAATTTTCTTATTCTAATAACAAGTCTAACATGATTAGCACTTAAACAATCTTAATAACGTACTAACTGATCAATGCCTCATTTATTTAAAACTAATAATTGCTAAAAAGGAAAATAGATAATTGTAGCGACTCGAGATCTCACAACCTCCTAATTGTAAGATCTTAGATCGTACCTTCGTATCGAGAACCATAGAAACATAATAAGGAGATAAAAGCACCTTAAACAACGGAAGATAAAAATTCTTTAAAATATTAATTAATCTAAATAAAACCTATGATAATATTCTTATTCCAATAATAAGTCCAACATAATTAAAGCTTAAACAGTTTAAGATAAAATACTAACTGATCAATGTCTCATTTATTTAAAATTACCACTAACTAGAAAGGAAAATATCTAATTAGGCCACGAAGCCATCAACGCCATTTAGCCCAGTTTCTTGAGCACCACGTGCCGTCTCATCGCCATAGACCCATACATTATCATTGGCAACACCTGTCTCATCTGGTCACCCACATAAACAAGGGGTTTAAGTTTACACTTGTATGAACCAGACATGCAATCCATTGAAGCATAAAATATCAATCCTAGCCATATAACATTTCGATATATTTTATGTATGTGTGCATGTGGCATGTATAATCTCACTATGCTGAAATGAACTGAATGTAAACATATATATTAATATTACATGAATGCATCATATCTTTTAATTTAATCTTTCTTGTCATTTAATGCACGTTAGACTCCGTCCCGCTCAAGACGTTGGGTCTTAATCATGCTTATCACTTGTTAGTTAGACTTCGTCATGCTCGAGACGTTGGGTCTAATGAATTATGTTATTTATTGCATGTCAAACTCCGTCCCGCTCAAGACGTTGGGCTGAATCATGCTCATCATACTCTTGTTCAGTTAGACTCCATCTTACACAAGATGTTGGGTCTAATACCTTCTTAGACTCCATCGGGTACAAGATGTTGGGTCTAATGCTCATTAATCATGGCTTGACATTCATCGTATTTTACGTATCTTGATTGTGAATTATATAGATCATCATGGGACATATAAAGTGCATGAGAGTGATATCATACTACATATGCATTTAATTATATTTAATCATGGTATGCAAATATTAAAGTGTACACAATCATGGTGCATAAATATTACAGTGCATATCATACGATCATGGTGCGTAAAACAGCCCCAGAATTCCGAAAATAATATCAAAATACTGCAACTTTGGGTCATCAGGAACTTAGTGCTACTTGCAGCTCAATTTGGACCTTCAAGACGTCAGATTCAGAAACTGGCTAAAACACAAGAGTTGTAGAGCTTGTCGTCAGCTTTCCAACGCCATATGAATCGCCTTAATCCGAGTTTGGGAAAGAAAGTTAAGGCCAAACTACCGAGGCAGTATCTGATGTAAAGTTTGGCGGGAATTCACGGAAATTGCTTTTAGGTGTCAATCGATTCATTTCAATCCGTGAGCACGCCACAAAATACATCAAATCACATTCTGGAATTTAATTGGACTTCTTTTTAACCCAACATCATTAACATTAAAAATCTATTAATCATAGCATGCATTCATTTAATTATTCCATCATTATCTATGAAATAAAATCACTAATTTATATAAAAATCTAGTAATAAAAAATAATATTTTAAGATCAATGGAAAGTATGATTTTTCCATACCTAGATCGATCGTACCACCACGATTAGATTTAGATCCCAACAATGATGATGATTTTAGAAGAAGGTGAAGGCCGCTTGAGAATATACGCCAACGTCTCACCGCACTTCCAAAAGAAGGGTTCTAGGAAGATAGATCTTGAATTTCTTCTCTAAGGTCTGTAGGGGTGACCGCTCTATTCTTAAGAAGGACTCTAAATGAGCTTATAATTTAGGGTTCTTCGTAAGACACTTATTTATCACACTTTGGAGATTATCCGGTGTTAAGCCAACACAATAAGGAAGAGTGTATAGGCTTTTATCTCAAAGTCTAAAATAGAGGTTTAAAGCACACTTAACAAGGTTTGATCCCTAGACCTCTTATCTAGAATTTAAAGCCTTTAACCAATAGGCTACCACATAACTTGTGTTCATTAATGACGAAAATAAATATAAAAGCTTGAAAAACCAAAACATGCATTTTTAGATAAAATGTTTTGAAAACTCAAGGTATGCGGGGAATACAGTATTAAACACATACACATATTTTAGGTGTATCAAAGGTATAAAATTCAGATCATGAAATTCTTCCCTACTTATAAAAATTTTGTCCTCGAAATTGAGTCATACCTTACTAAAAGAGATGGGGGTAGTCCCTCCTGATGACATCCTCGCGCTCCCAAGTGGCTTCATCGCGAGAGTGGTGCTGCCAAATCACAAGGACCAGCGGTATAACTTTATTCCTCAGGGTCTGCTCTTTCCAATCAATAATCTGAACAGGCACCTCCACCACAGACATATCCTTATAAACCTCCAAGGGTTCCCAATCGATAACGTGAGTAGGGTCTGCCACGTATTTCTTTAACATGGCTATGTGAAAAATGTTGTGCACATCGGTAAACTTTGGTGATAGCTTGACTCGATATGCCGTTTCTCCGATTCTCTTTAAAATTTCGAACGGCCCCACAAATCTCGGACTAAGTTTTCCTTTCCGCCCGAATCTCATCACTCCTTTCATAGGAGAGATTTTTACAAAGACCTGATCCCCTTCAATCAGATCCCAATTCCTACGCTTCAAATCAGCATAACTCTTCTGTCTGCTCTGCGCGGTCTGCATTCGTTCTCGGATCAATTGAACTTGTTTGGACGTGTCTTCAACAATTTGAGGTCCCAACAAACTTCTCACACCGACCTCATCCCAACACAGAGGAGTTCTGCAACTTCTCCCATATAAGGCTTCATACGGGGCTATCTGTATAGTGGACTGGTAATTATTATTATACGCAAACTCCGCAAGAGGTAGATGCTCGTCCCAATTGCCTCCAAAGTCCAGTACACAAGCACGAAGCATGTCCTCTAACACTTGATTCAATCTTTCGGTCTGCCCATCCGTTTGAGGATGAAAAGAGGAGCTAAATTTCAACTTAGACCCCATCCCATCTTGAAATTTCTGCCAAAATCTTGACGTGAAATGAGGGTCTCTATCAGATATGATATCAGCAGGCACACCATGCAATCTGAAAATCTCACGAATATAAATATACGCCAACTGGGAGGCTGAATAGGTCATGCGGTACAGAATAAAATGAGCCGATTTAGTCAGTCTGTCGACCACAACCCAAATAGCGTCGTTCCTCTTCAGGGTTCTCGGCAAACCGGTGATGAAATCCATGCCGATACTCTCCCATTTCCAACCCGGAATTGGTAGTGGCTGAAGTAACCCGGGTGGTTTCTGATGTTCAGCTTTAACTTACTGGCATGTGAGACACCTTGCCACGTAGTCAGCGATCTCTCTGTTCATATCATTCCACCAATAATTTTTTTTCAATCCCTTGTACATCTTATTGTTCCCGGGGTGAATAGAGAACTTAGACTTATGGGCTTCGTCTAAGATCTCCCGTTTCAATTCTATATTATCAGGTACACAGTACCATCCCTGGAACAACATCATCCCATCATCCCTGACAGTAATCTCAGACTTCCCACCGTCCTTCAATTTCAAGAGGATAGGATCTTCAAGCTGTAATCCCCTGATTCGATCAAGTAATGAAGAGGTGATAGCAATGTGCAAAAGTAATGCTCTTGGTCGAATTACCTGTTCTGGAACAAATCTGCTGAGGGCATCGGCAACAACATTAGCCTTTCCCGGATGATACTTGATCTCACAATCATAATCGATCAGAAATTCCAACCATCTTCTCTGCCTCATATTCAAGTCTTTTTGCGTAAAAAGGTATTTAAGACTTTGATGATCCGTGGAGATGATGAATTTCTCTCCATATAGGTAGTGTCTCCAGATCTTCAGCGCGAATATGATAGCGGTCAGTTCTAGATCGTGCGTAGGGTAATTCTTTTCATGCTCCTTTAGCTGCCTGGATCCGTAAGCTACAACTCTCTCATTCTGCATCAGGACACCACCTAGTCCTTTATACGATGCATCGGTATTAACGGTAAAGCCACCACTGCCAGAAGGTATCACTAAAATGGGAGCAGTAGTCAATCTTTTCTTCAGCTCGAGAAAGCTCTTCTCGCACTCATCGGTCCAAATGAATTTCACATTTTTCTTGGTCAGCCCGGTAAGAGGTCCTGAGATCTTTGAGAAACCTTCCACGAACCTTCTATAGTAACCAGCTAAGCCAAGGAAACTTCGTACTTCAGTAACACTTTTGGGACTCGCCCAATTTACAATGGCTTCAATTTTTGCAGGATCAACAGTAATCCCTGCCTCAGAAATCCTGTGGCCCAGAAATGTCACTTCACGCATCCAGAATTCGCATTTACTCGTCTTAGCATACAACTGGTGGTCCAATAGGGTTTGTAAGACGATCCTTAAGTGTTCGGCATGCTCTTCTTTGGACTTGGAGTAGATCAGGATGTCATCAACGAAAACCACCACAAACTGATCCAAGTAGGGCTTGAAAATACAGCTCATCAAGTCCATAAAGATTACAGGAGCATTAGTCAATCCGAAAGGCATTACCAAAAATTCAAACTGCCCATACCTCGTATTGAATGCCGTCTTAGCTATATCGGACTCTCTCACTCTCAACTGGTGATATCCAGATCTCAGATCGACCTTAGAGAAATATCGTGCGCCTTGCAGTTGATCAAATAGAACATCGATCCGTGGCAATGGATACTTGTTCTTAATCGTCGCTTGGTTCAACTGTCGGTAATCAATGCATAGCCTCTGAGAACCGTCCTTCTTCTTCACAAATAAAACAGGAGCACCCCAGGGTGACTGACTTCTTCTAATGAAGCCCTTATCTTGTAGTTCCTGTAACTGTTTCTTCAATTCTGATAGTTCTGCAGGTACCATCTTGTAAGGAGTCTTGGCTATCGGTGCAGTGCCAGGTACAAGCTCAATTTGAAATTCGACTTCCCTACTCGGCGGCAAACCCGTCACCTCATCAGGAAAAACTCCAGCAAGTTCATTTACAACAGGAATCGATGATATATCTCCCCGCTTTTCCTCGACTTCTAATAAAGCAAAGAGTTTCGGAATGGCACCCTTCCGTGCGCCCTTGAATTTAAAAGTCAGTCCATCCAAAGGGGTAAAAATCATGGTCTTGGCGAAACAATCAAGGGTCGCATGAGATTCAGCGAGCCAATCCATCCCTAGGATCACATCAAAATCTTCGAAGTCTAATTCAATTAGATCGATAATCAATGCATGGGTTCCAATCTGGACAGAACATCGAGGATAGACTATGTCAGCATGCACACTTTTTCCTAAAGGAGTTGCTACGGTCAAAGGAATGCTCATAGGAGATGGATCCTTATCAAGACGCTTAGCAAAGTTTAAGGAGACGAATGAATGGGAAGCACCTGAATCCAAAAGCACATGAGCAAAAAGGCCATCGATCAACATCGAACCTGGGCACCCAAGACATGCTACGACTTAAATTATTCAACGTAAGGGTATCATTCAATTTAAAAGCTTAATGTCTACTAGATCTTCGTTAGTTCTTAACAAATTTATTTAATTCATTTTTGAAAACATTTTCGAAAAGTAGTCATTCTACGCAAATTAATATTTATGACATTACTACGTAAACATGTATGAAAAAACTTAATCATGAATTTTAAATAAAGAAACATACCCTGGATGACATCGTCTGAAGCTCTAGCGTCAGCATCAGATAGGGTATACACGCAGCCATTAGCCGTAATCGTCACAGGAGGCATAGCCCTCGATCCAGATGACTTCTTAGGCATCTTGCACTCAGCTGCTTTATGCCCAAGCTGTCCACAATTGAAACAAGCACCCATTCCCCTAAGGCAGGTGCCGTAATGATTCTTGCCGCAAGTGGTACAGGTCGGAGTAGTCTTTGCAGTCGACGCCACTATAGAATTAGTCTTGCTCTGCTGCGAGAAGGCTGGTCTTGAGTAAGGAGTGCCCCTACTCTCCGATCTCATGTTGGATTTAGAAAACACCCGATCTCGGTGGCCATATTGAAAGTTTCTAGCCGAGCTCTGACCCACATTACTAGTTGGCGAAGGCACCTTTAATTCTCTCTCGATGGTGTAACATCTATCAATTAGGTCCTTGTATGAGTCGCATCGGTGTCCAACCACCAAGGTCCTAATCTGGGGCCTCAAACCCTTCTCAAATCTCCTGAGTCAAAAGTTCTCGCCGTAAACGTGGTCGGTGCAAAGCTCGATTACGTAAAAGCTTAGCATAAGCGTCAACAGTCATCTCTCCCTGTTAGAGGTTCAGGAGTTCCTCAATCTTTGCTTCTTGGACGCTCTGGGGGTAGTACTTATCATAAAATACTTTTACGAATTCATCCCAGTCCCATACATAACCAGACTCTTCGACATGAGTCGCTTCTTTCAATTGTCTCCACCAGTTCTCGGCATCCCCCTCCAGTTTGTAGGTTGCTAATCTCACTTTAGTTGTTTCATTACACTCCATCAGATCGAAGATCTTTTCCATCTGTTGCACCCATTTCATAGCCTCCTCGCTATCTCCCGTCCCATTGAAGTATCGTGGTCGGTTCTTCCTGAATTCGTCCAATTCTGACCTAGGAGTAGGAGTAGGTTGGGTATTTAGAGTTCTGGTTGCATTAATGGCACTCACAATTGCCTCGGTCAACGCATCAATATGTTTGTTCGTCATCTACAACCGATCAATCTCACGTTAAACTCCAATTACACATATTCTCGACGTAAGAATCAACCTTAGGCTTTGATACCAACTGTAGCGACCTGAGATATCACAACCTCCTAATTGTAAGATCTTAGACCGTACCTTCGTATCGAGAACCATAAAAACATAATAAGGCGATAAAAGTACCTTAAACAACGAAAGATAAAAATTCTTTAAAACATTAATTAATCTAAATAAAACCCATGATAATGTTCTTATTCCAATAAAAAGTCTAACATAATTAAAGCTTAAACAGTTTAGATAAAATACTAACTGATCAATGTCCCATTAATTTAAAATTACCACTAACTAGAAAGGAAAATAGCTAATTACGCCATGAACCCATCAACGCCATTCAGTCCAGTTTCTTGAGCACCACGTGCCGTCTCATCGCCATAGACCCATACATTGTTATTGGCAACACCTGTCTCATCTGGTCACCCACATAAACAAGGGGTGTAAGTTTACACTTGTATGGACCAGACATGCAATCCATTGAAGCATAAAATATTAATCCTAGCCATATAACATTTCGATATATTTCATGTATGTGTGCATGTGGCATGTATAATCTCACTAAGCTGAAATGAACTGAACGTAAACATATATATTAATATTACATGAATGCATCATATCTTTTAATTTCATCTTTCTTGTCATTTAATGCACGTTAGACTCCGTCCCGCTCAAGACGTTGGGTCTTAATCATGCTTGTCACTTGTTAGTTAGACTCCGTCATGCTCGAAACGTTGGGTCTAATGAATCATGTTATTTATTGCATGTCAAACTCCGTCCCTTTCAAGACGTTGGGCTGAATCATGCTCATCATACTCTTGTTCAGTTAGACTCCATCTTACACAAGATGTTGGGTCTAATACCTTCTTAGACTCCATCGGGTACAAGATGTTGGGTATAATGCTCATTAATCATGGCTTGATATTTCATCGTATTTTACGTATCCTGATTGTGAATTATATAGATCATCATGAGACATATAAAGTGCATGAGAGTGATATCATATTACATATGCATTTAAGTTCATTTAATCATGGTATGTAAATATCAAAGTGTACACAATCATGGTGCATAAATATTACAATGCATATCATACGATCATGGTGCGTAAAACAGCCCCAGAATTCTAAAAATAATATCAAAATACTGCAACTTTGGGTCATCGGGAACTTGGTGCTACTTGCAGCTCAATTTGGACCTTCACGACGTCAGATTCAGAAATTGGCTAAAACACAAATGTTGTAGAGCTCATCGTCCGCTTTCCAACGCCGTATGAATCACCTCAATCCGAGTTCCGGACAGAAAGTTAAGGCTAAAGTACCGAGGCCGTATCTGATACAAAGTTTGGCGGGAATTCACGGAAATTGCTTTTAGGTGTCAATCGATTGATTTCAATCCGTGAGCACGCCTCAAAATACATCAAATCACATGGTGGAATTTAATCGGACTTCTTTTTAACCCAACATCATTAACATTAAAAATCTATTAATCATAGCATGCATTCATTTAATCATTCCATTATTATCTATGAAATAAAATCTCTAATTTATATAAAAATCTATTAATAAAAAATAATATTTTAAGATCAATGGAAAGCATGATTTTTCCATACCTAGATCGATCGTACCACCACGATTAGATTCAGATCCCAACAATGATGATGATTTTAGAAGAAGGTGAAGGCCGCTTGAGAATATATGCCAACGTCGCACCGCACTTCCAAAAGAAGGGTTCTAGGAAGATAAATCTAGAATTTCTTCTCTAAGGTCTCTGACGGCTCTATTCTTAAGAAGGACTCTAACTGAGCTTATAATTTAGGGTTCTCCGTAAGACACTTATTTATAACACTTTGGAGATTATCTGGTGTTAAGCCAACACAATAAGGAAGAGTGTATAGGCTTTTATCTCAAAGTCTAAAATAGAGGTTTAAAGTACACTTAACAAGGTTTGATCTCTAGACCTCTTATCTAGAATTTAAAGCCTTTAACCAATAGGCTACCACATAACTTGTGTTCATTAATGACGAAAATAAATATAAAAGCTTGAAAAACCAAAACATGCATTTTTAGATAAAACGTTTTGAAAACTCAAGGTATGCGGGGAATACAGTATTAAACACATACACATATTTTAGGTATATCAAAGGTATAAAATTCAGATCATGACAATAATTAGGCCATGAAGCCATCATCGCCATTCATTTCAGGTTCCTGGGCACCACGTGTCGTCTCATCGCCATAGACCCATACGTTATCATCGACTATACATGTCTCATCTGGCCACCCACATTAACAAGGGGTGTAAGTTTACACTTGTATGGACCAAACATGCAATTCATTAAAGCAAAAAATATCAATCATAGTCATATGAACATTTCGGTATATTTCATGTGTGTGTGCTTGTAGCATATACAATCTTAACAAGCTGAAATGAACTAAACATAAATATTGATATCAATGTTGCATGAATGTATCATTTATTTTAATTTCATCTGTCTTATTATTTAATGCACGTTAGACTCCGTCCTGCTCAAGACGTTGAGTCGTAATCATGCTTATCACTTGTTTAGTTAGACTCCGTCATACTCAAGACGTTGGGTCCAATCAATCATATCATTTATTGCACATCAAACTCCCTCTCACTCAAGACGTAGGGTTTAACTATGCTCATCATGTTCTTGTTTAGTTAGACTCCATCTTACACAAAATATTGGGTCTAATACCTTCTTAGACTCTATCAGGTACAAGATATTGAGTTTAATGCTTCTTAATCATATTTAGTTAGACTCCATCAAACACAAGATGTTGGGTCTAATACCTTCTTAGACTCCATCATATACTCCATCATGCATAAGATATTGGGTCTAATGTTCCATTAATCCTTACTTATCATATTCGTATTTTACGTGTCTTGTTTTACGTGACTGCTCAGAATCGATCGACTAAATTCCCATAATTGATCGATTGATTTCGTTCTGTGAGTTTTTAAAATATTTATCTGCTTAGATTCAATCGGTCAATTTTTCTAGAATCAATCTATTGATTCTCTTGAATCAATCTATTGATTCTCTTGAATCAATCTATTGATTTTCCCAAAATCAATCTATTGATTTTCCAACTCAATCTATTGATTTCCAACTCAATCTATTGATTTTCCTAAATGAATCGATTGATTTCACATAATCAATCTATTGATTTTCCCAAAATCAATCTATTGAGTTCTGTCAGAGGGTATTTAAAGCATTCATGTACAAACTCAATCGATTGATTTCACTCTGTGCATTCTCAAACCATTTTATTTATCTCAAACTCAATCGATTGATTTTACAAAATCAATTGGTTGACTTCAATCTGTGCATTCTCAAACCATTTTATTTATCTCAGACTCAATCGATTGATTTCCCAGAATCAATCGATTGATTCCAATCTGTGATCACGCCTCAAAATACATCAAATCACATGGTGGAATTTAATCTGACTTCTTTTTAATCCAATATCATCAACATTAAAAATCATTAATCATGGCATGCATTCATTTAATCATCCCTTCATTATCCATAAAATAAAATCACTAATTTACATAAAAATTTATTTAAAAATTAATATTTTAAATTTAATGAAAAACATGATTTCTCCATACCTAGATCGATTATATCACTATGATTAGATTAGGATCCCAACAATGATGATGATTTTAGAAGGAGGCGAAGGCCGCTTGAGAATATACGTCAACGTCTCACCGATCTTCCAAAAGAAAAGTTCTAGGAAGATAGATCTATAATTTCTTCTCTAAGGTCTCTAGGGTTTTTGATGGCTCTATTCTTAAGAAGAACTCTTAATGAGATTATGATTTAGGGTTTTGTGACAGCCCATATTTCGGCACCCCGAAACTCGTGCCATCGGCATGATCATCTTGATCGTGCCCCTTAGCTAAGAATGGAACATTGGTATATCAAGCACAGAATTAAAATAGTAAATGAAACTGCGAAATTTAAATCTATATAAAAGCATTTATCAAAAGACAGTTCTACCCTCATGCCTCTGCATGAATGGAGAATCGATCCGAACCATCGATGATAGCAAATCATCACGGATTGTTCGCCCCAAATGAATTACCTCAATTTATACATGTACATTGTTTAGCCAAAACAAGGCTTGACATACCAAGACGTACAAATCTCTATCCAAAAGCCCTCAAAGCGGCCCAACGGAGTCCTCTAGAAGAAGTCCTCAGGAGGTGGCTCCAACTCTTCACCGGCCGCAAGGTCCGACTCACCGGGGTCAGCGTCTCCTGAAGCCTCGGCAGCTGCTAGCAGTGGACCTGCGACGTATAGTCTATAGGGTGAGCAACATCCTAGCTCAATAGGGAACAAAATACAGTTGAACATATAAATTATTACTCACATATATTCCATGATATGCCATGCATGATGTGTCTATGCAGTTATTGATGAAAGCAGTTAAAAAGCATTATATTTTACTGGTAGTTTACTCATGTCTTTTATTTATTCATGAATGATGCTGAAAAGGCCTAAAGCAAAACTTAAACTTTCAACTTAAGTAATCCCCGAGCAATATAGCATCTAGCCCCGATGAGATACCCATCATCGTTATCTATATAGACACTTTTAACGTATTCCCTAGGAATTCAAATAGTACCCAAGCCCCTTTCCCCTGGGGATTGGTGGCGGGGTTTCACTAGTCTCAATCAACACCCCTGGGGTGTGCTTACTGTGTACGGATAAGCCTCCGCACTAGCGTACAGTTTCGCCGCCGTATCGGTCACGGATATCCTGTCGTGTCAGTCGTGGATATCCCGCCATGTCGGTTGTGTACCCTATCAAACTTCAAATAATAAAAATATCGGTGCCTTACATATAGTTATTCACCGTCTAAATGTGCTATCTTATATCAGTTAGGCCCTATCAAACATGATCCAATCTTGGATACATCCCTGGAATGTATCCATTCACTTGTATCACACCTGATGCTCTTATCTCTTTACTTCTTCATCCCCTGGGGATGGCTCATTATGATTACTTTTATTGATGTCACACACACCCACTTTTCCCAAACTCTTTAAGCAATAAAACATTTTGAATTTCAAATCTATATCACTACATACATGATCTTGTAAAATAAGGTACATGTTCAAGGAGTTCCCTACCTCAAGTCTTCGTTTGATCAACGCATCAAGGTCCCACGTGGCTCCTTGTGCACTTGCTCACACGTACCACCTATGGTACCACATAACATGTGAAATACATCACTAAGGATGCAATAAAGGAGGTCTAAGACCCCCCAAGAATCTCAAAGTCAAACTCAGAAGTCAACATAAACTGGCCCAGTCGATTAATCGATTTCCAAAATTGATTAATCGAAAGTCAATATCGATTAATCGAAACTCAATTCGATTAATCAAAATTCTCTGCTCTATCAAGTCGATTCTCAATTCGAGTAATCGAGTTTCCAAAATCGATTAATCGATCCCAAATCGATTAATCGAAATTACAAATTGATTAATCAAATCTTTATTTCGATTAATCGATTTCATCAAGCCCATTTCTTTTCTTCACTGGAGTCCACTGTAGGCTCCCAGTCGATTAATCGAAACTCAATTCGATTAATCGAAATCGGGGTCCTCTGACTTTTCAACTTCCTGGCCAATTTCGATTAATCGAAACCCAATTTCGATTAATCGAAATTGCCAGATTTTGCCCCCTTCAGGCTGTTCTTCTAAATCTTTCTCCATTTATTTTCCTTTTTTTTTTTTTTTTTTCTAAGCCTTTTTACCCTACATTTTATACCATTCTAACTATGATTAACCTCCCATATCTTATGCATTAAATTCACAAGAAATTTACCTCAATCAAATCTCCATTTGATTAGATCTAGTGGTTGGAAAGGCTAGGGTTCCAGCTTTGGCTCTAACGGATCCAAACCGTGTCGAATCCGACTTTTATCGCTTGAATCCCCCTTCCAATCAGTTGCAATAACTCCTCTCTTTACTTTTCTCTTTCTCTCTCTCTTCTTTACTCTCCTTCAACAACCAAAATATAGATTTTAGGGTTATTAAACCCTTTTATCTATCCCCTTACTTGTGTGTTGAGCACATACACCGCTGTAGGTGTATGCGACTTCACATTCACATCACACACCACACAATCACACAACCCATCACATCTCATCCGTTCATCACACTCTATGTTAACCATTTAACTCCTAATTGGTCAAACCTGTGACCAATCGGGCATGAATCCCGAGGTCACTGTTTAACGTAATTTTTTGGGGTATTACATCCTCCCCACCTTGGGAATTTTCGTCCTCGAAAATAACCCAAAGTGCGTCGGTCGGGGTCTCTCCCCCCCCCCACACTCTCAGGTGAGGTGTTTTAGCTGACTCAGATGCATTTAGGTGTTCACAAATACAAGCGTAGAAGTAAATTTAACGAAATTGAGCAATTTACACAAAAAGTTTTATTTGTATTTATAGTTGAAAATTTACAATGCCAAATAGGTTGGCGTACAAAAAGACATCTACAGGTATACAATCGAAATGGAACAATGAATACGGCTCACAAGTGGTGGTCTGTGTGAGACCGGTGGTGGTCAAGGCTTGGAGGTAGCGACGGCTGTGGCGGGAGCGTCTCTGTCGGCGGTGCGGATGTAGATGTGGAAGGAGTCGCGTCAGTAGTGGCGGTGGTGGGATGGAAAACGGGACCCCTGTGGAAGGCGGTCTGTCCGGCAGTCCACTCCTCCTCCTGAGTGAGGTAGCGGTGGTAGTCCGTCGGGTAGATGTAGCGGAGGGTGTAGAACATCAAAAAGTCCATCCTCCGGTTCATCCGTTCGTTGTTGGTCTCCATGCGAGCCAACACGTCTTCAATGGTAGGATCGGATGGGGCGGCGCGCCGGCGGTATGATGAGGTGGGTGTAGCGGGCGCGGAGTGAGCGGGCGGTGTCGGTGAGGCCGCAGTGTGAGAGGTGGCCCTCTCTACTGAAGGCTCGGCTGGGTGTGCCCCACCCACGGGTGGGTCCTGCTGTGGTGGTGGGGGTGGTGGCGGTGCGACTGCTGCTGCTGCTGCTGGAGCGGGACCCGGAGCCGGTAGGGTTCGCTTGAGCAGGTTGTAGCTACGGGTCCATGAAGACTTGGAGAACGTCTTCACGCAATCTGTAGCCCTCACCTCATGAGGTGAGATGGTGTAGGAGGGATCGTTGGAGTAGCACTCCAACATGCTCGAGATGAGGCGAGCGTAGGGCATCTTCTCCTTGGGCCGGAGGTTGCCCTTCATCAGTTTGCCCTTAATGTGCCTCATCCCCTCAAGGATGACCATGGTAGCGTCGAACCACCGACCACAGAAGGCCGCGTAGAGTGCGTGTTACACTCGGTCCACATGCTCGGTATCGTGGCGCATAGGGTAGAGGTTGCACTTGATCACTGAGTCAAGCATCCACATATAGTGGGGAAGGTCAACCCTCTTTATGGAGGATCCCGACCCCTTTTTGCCGTTGGTCATGCGGGTCATGACCTCCTCGAATCGAGGGTCCTCCTCAAAAGGTGGGAATAGGGTGGTCTCAGGGGTGAAGTCGAGGTAGCACTCAAGCACCTTGTGTATGTGGCGACGGGTGATCATGTATTCTCAATCCTCGATGGTGGTCTTGATCACGTCGTCGGTAGGGCCGTCCACAAGCCCTTGGTAAAACAGTCTCACCAATCTAGGGTAATAGGAACCCCGGATTGGTTTGAGAAGGTTGCTGAGACCGACATTATTAAGGTAATTTCAAGCCCATTGGGTCTCGCCCGGCACATCGGGATTTGTGAAAAGGGTAGGGTCGATGAGGTACTCGACCTCAAAGATCTTTGCGGCCCACCATTCATTTGGTTGCACCACATTAGTAGGTGGTGGGGGCATGGGGGTGGACTCGCGCGAAGACACACTCGTCCAACCGGAGGTGGTCTCCGATGCCGACGGTGATGGAGTCCTCACCGGCGAAGGGGTAGGTGGAGGTGGTGCGGCATTCTTACGCCGGGCCGGTAGCTTGGAGGTTGCCTTCTTCGAAGACAATCGGGTTTTAGGCGGCATTTTTAGTAAAATGGCAAAAATCTAAGGTTTAGCTAGCTCAAATGGAAAAGATTACGAATTTTAGGGTTTACCGTAGGTTTTAGAGGCGGTGCAATGTGAATACAAGCCGAAACCGACGGAAAAAGGAAACCCTAGGGCGCCGGATGGTCGGAGAAGAAGAAGGAGATAAAACGCCCAAATATCCGAAGCTGAAATGATTCGAATGGGGAAGAAAATCCCCAAATTTCTATATATAGGCCTCGACTCGATTAATCGAAATTCAGAATCGATTAATCGAGATTCAAAACTAGGTTAAGCCGTGTAAAATTGATTAATCGATTTCCCAAATCGATCAATCAAAAGTCAAAATCGATTAATCAAAAATATATCGATTAATCGAAATCATATCCGTTTAAAAATTTAAGTTTTAGAGCTCACTGGCGCGAGCCAGTCGATTAATCGAAATCCATTTCGACTAATCGAAATTTCAAAATCGATTAATTGAAATTCACTTTGATTAATCGAAATCGTGCAGTAACTTCCAAAAATTTCAGGATTCCTTAAGTTATTCGATTAGTCGAACTATGGTTCGATTAATCGAAATTTCAAATCGATTAATCGAATTCTACTTCGATTAATCGAAATCGTTTCTCTGACTTAGAATTTTCATGGTCCCTTTAAGTAAATCGATTAATCGAAATCTGCTCGATTAATTGAAATTTTCAGTAATTTCCTCAATTCTTCTAACATTCCCAATTTGTTCGATTAATCGAACCTGTAGTTCGATTAATGAATTCCCAAAATCGATTAATCGATCCCAAATCGATTAATCAAAATTATAATTCGATCAATCGAAATTGCATTCTGTGTCTGTTCTAACTCTCATCCCAATTTCCAGTCACTGGCACATGCCAGTCGACTAATCGAACAAAATCGATTAATCGATTTGAAATTCGATTAATCAATTTTGCCCAATTTCTGTAGATTTTCGAGTTCTTTGGTTCGTTGATTTCTTTTGGTAGTTTATGACATCAAGTGGCTCATAGTTCCATAGAAACACATATACACTTGGTCATGTACATACAAAATCTATTCCTTTAATCATACTTTTGATCAAGACTTCCATTGATTTACAAGTATTGTGGAGATTCCACAAACATGCTTGTGGTTTACATTGGATTCTCACGTCGTTGGAAATAAGGCTGGATATTGTTCTTTCACATTGGCCTCTCGTTCCCAAGTAGCCTCTTCCTTTGGATGATTGTTCCACCGAACAAGCACTAAGGGAATCACTTTAGTCTTGTGATACTTGTTCCTTTCGATCCAAGATTTCCACTGGTTCCTCTATCATGCTCATGTCCTCACACATCTCCATAGGTTGTTTCCCTAACACATGAGATGGATCGTTCACATACTTTCTGAGCATCGATATGTGGAAAACGTTATGTACCCGATCAAACAGCGGTGGTAAGCCAATGCGATATGCAACTTCACCTACGCATCCCAAAATTTCAAATGGTCCAACATAACGTGGGCTTAACTTCCCTCTCTTGCCAAATCTCATTACGTCTTTCATAGGTGACACTTTCACAAACACATGCTCGCCCACTTTATAGTCGACACTAGTCCGCTTCATGTCGGTGTAACTTTTCTGTCTACTCTGTGCTGACTTCAGCCTTTCTCTGATTATTCGGACGACGGTAGCGTTGTCTTCAAGTAGTTTTGGCCCTAAAACAAATTTCTCACCATTTTCTTCCCAATTGAGGGGTGATTTGCATCGTCGTCCATACAGAGCTTTATACGGTGCCATGCCAATGCTCGTTTGGAAACTGTTGTTATATGCGAATTTGAGCAACGGTATATACTCATCCCAGTATCCTTGCATATCAAGCATGCACGCTCTGAGCATGTCTTCTATCACTTGGTTCACTCGCTCTGTCTGCCCATCAGTTTGAGGATGGAAAGCTGAACTAAAGTCTAGTCGTATTCCCATTCCTTCTTGAAATTTCTTCCAAAACTTGGACGTATATAGTGGATCACGATCTGAAACTATGCTGCTTGGAATCCCATGTAATCTTACGATCTCCTTCATGTATAAGTCTGCCAGTCTTCCTGCCGTATACATAGTATTGTACGGCAAAAAGTGCACTGATTTGGTCAATCGGTCTACGACGACCCAAATGGCATTGTGTCTCTTGGCAGTACGGGGCAATCCAACAATGAAATCCATCTAGATTGATTCCCATTTCCATTCTGGGATTGGTAAAGGCTGCAATAGTCCAGCAGGATGTCTATGATCAATCTTCACTTGCTGACAAGTCAAACACCGTGACACGTATTCGGCCACGTCTTGCTTCAGTCCTCTCCACCAGCAGTTCTTTTTCAAGTCTTGGTACATTTTGGTGCTACCTAGGTGGATAGCATAATTTGACTTATGTGCCTCTTCAAGAATTGTTCGTCTTAGATCGGCATTGTCCGGAATGCATAGACGGCCCTTAAACAATAAAGAACCATCTTCTTTAACTGAGAAGTCCGACCTGATGCCTTCACTCACGTCTTGATGAATCTTTGTTAATGCTGGATCTTTCATCTGTAGATCGTGGATATGCTCAAATATCACTGGCTTTACCGATATGTTAGTCAGAAAGGATCCGGTAGCTTTTGACTCAATGTTCACATCGTAGAGTGCCAGGTCTTCCAATAATTTCCATCGGTGCATACCCAAAATCAAACAAGCTAACTGAGCTGAACCCTCCCGACTCAATGCATCGGCTACTACATTCGCCTTGCCTGGATGGTACTGTATGGAGCAATCATAATCCTTGAGGAATTCCATCCATCTGCGCTGTCTCATGTTGAGCTTTTTCTGTGTAAACAGGTATTGGAGGCTCTTATGATCAGTGAAAATTTAAAAAGTCTCACCATACAAGTAATGTCTCCAGATCTTCAACGCAAAGATGACTGCTGCTAGTTCCAAGTCATGAGTTGGATAATTTTTCTCGTGTTCTTTCAGCTGTCTTGATCCGTAAGCTATCACCTTCTTGTGTTGGTTGAGTACACAACCAAGGCCATTGTATGATGCGTCGCTGTACACTGCGTATCCTCCACTGCCTGAAGGAATCACTAGCACTGGAGCCGAAGTGAGTCTCGTCTTGAATTCTTGAAAACTCTTCTCGCATGCCTCACTCCACTCAAATCTTGAATCCTTTCGTGTCAGCTTTGTGAGAGGTCCCGATATCTTTGAAAACCCCTCGACGAAACGTCGATAATAGCCTGCTAAGCCCAGAAAACTTCGGACATCGATCACTGTCTTTGGTTGCTCCCATTTAACCACTGCTTCTATCTTTGCTGGATCTACAGTGACACCATGTTTTGAGACGACATGTCCCAAAAAGCTAACCTCTTCCAACCAAAACTCACTTTTGCTGAGTTTGGCATACAATTGGTGTTCACGCAGCGTCTGTAGAGCAATCCTCAAATGTTCTTCGTGTTCCGTCTTGGATTTGGAGTATATCAATATATCATCAACGAACACTACGACGCAGGAGTCCAAGTGTGGTTTAAACACTCAGTTCATCAGATCCATAAACGACGCCGGAGCATTCGTCAACCCAAATGGCATCACAAGGAATTCATAGTGTCCATACCGTGTCCTGAAAGCTGTCTTCTGGATGTCTTCTGCTTTGACTCGCAACTGATGGTATCCAAATCTCAGGTCGATCTTGGAAAAATACCTTGCTCCTTGCAGTTGATCGAACAAATCATCAATTCTAGGCAAAGGGTAGCGGTTCTTCACAGTGAGTTTATTTAATTGTCGATAGTCAATGCATAGCCACATTGACCCATCTTTCTTCTTGACAAACAAGACCGGTGCTCCCCATGGAGACACGCTCGGTCTAACAAACCCCATTGTACATAAGCTCTTGTAGTTGTTCTTTCAACTCCTTTAACTCAGCAGAAGCCATTCGATATGGCGCTTTTGAAATAGGCTCCGTTCCTGGTGCTAAGTCAATGGTGAATTCTACTTCTCTCTCTGGAGGTAATACAGGCAATTCTTCTGAAAACACGCTCGTAAGTCTCGCTGCGCTATCTCAGAAATGACATTCTTTTCTTTCTTGTCCTCCTTTAAAAAAGCCAAGTATCCACTGCAACCCTCTCTGATCATTTTCTTGGCCCTTACTGCTGAGATCAGTGGCATAGATGACGACCTCACTCCTTGAAACCGAAATGATCTTCTTGTGTTGGGTCTGAAAATGACTACCTTGTTCTTGCAATCGACGGTTGCACAGTGCTGCGCCAACCAGTCCATGCCAAGGATCACATCAAACCCTTGCATGTCTAACAGTATCAACTTTGCTTCCAATTCATGCACCTCTAGGTCTCGAACTGCTACAATGATGGATTTGCAAGCTAACTCCGTGTCCACTAACTCTCCAGTCGGAATAGACACAGATAGGACGAAGTCCAACGCCTCTGGAACATACATACAATAATTTACACATCAATTTACACCGCTAATTCACACCTTGGATGACGTCATGCACGTTCCCTGCTTCCTGAGCAGTGACTGCATAGGCTCTCTCCTGAACGACCGGCTTCCTTGCTTGAATGGGTGGTGTCAGAATCAAATCGTCTTTCTTTTATCCGTCTCGGGGCAATCCTTGATCAAGTGGCCCACCTTGCCACATCGGAAACAACCCCTAGTTCCCGCTCTGTAATCTACTGTTCTATGAGGCTTGCCACACTTTGCGCAAGTCTCCCGAGGTGCGGAAGAAACAGTACGAGAACCCTGTGTGATAGTAGCGCCAATAGACATGGCAAGGCTCTCATAGCGTAAAGGTCTCCCCGACGCAAGTAGTGGAAACCTCTGTTGGTGTTGTTGTTGCGTCGGCCTTCCGAAACCTCCTTGAAACTGTGGTCTCTGATTTTGGGCCACGAACCTTGGCTTTTTGTTCACCGGTTCATAGTTCCCTGTCCTTCCTTGTTCATTTCCTCCTCTCTGCTACTCCCTCTGTCTATATCTATTCATATTCTCTTCTTCCACGACCAATGCCTTACTCATGACCTCTTCATAGGTCCTCAGCTGAAATGGAGCTACACCTCCCCTCACCTCAGGCTTCAAACCTTGCTGAAACCTCTTAGATTTCATCACGTCGGTAGCGACGTAATCCGGAGCAAAACGGGCAAGTCATAGAAACTCCACCCCATACTCTCTCACTGTCATTCTCCCTTGCACTAACTGTAGAAATTATATATCAAGCTGGTTCCTCACCACTTCCGAAAAATATTGTTTGTTGAACTCCTCAACAAACTCCTCCCAAGTCCAAGGCAACTCTGGGGTCTCCTGAGCCCGAGTCCGTATCACGGACTTCCACCAAGGCCCAGCCTCCCCATCCAACATATAAGCTGCCCATCTCACACTCTCATCTTCCGTGCATGTCAGCATGCTAAAGACTTTCTCCATCTCCATAAGCCAGTTCTCAGCGGCCATGGTGTCTGCCTACCCAGAAAATGAAGGAGGTCTCATCCTCCTAAACTCTGTAAAGGATGAGGGCACAGGCAGCGCAGGTCCTACAGGTGGTGTAGGTGGTTGCTGTTCTCTTGATGCATGAGCTGCAAAGGATGTGGCTTGTTGTGTCATGGCAGCTGCCATAGTCTCCATAGTATGCATCATCCTTTGTCGCTCCTCTCTATCTTCTTTTCTCTCTCTCACCCTCTCCTATTCTCTTAGATCTTGATCCTGACGATCTCGATCCTCTTCATCATGCTGTCTACTACTACTGCCCCCTGGAGCCTCAGTACCTCCTAAAGGCACTCTATTAGTAGGAGAGATGTAATCATCTCCACTACGTAGACTCCTCTGTTGGCCTCCCCTTGGTTGACCTCTTCCTCTAGATGACATTTGCGGCTGTATTTGAAACTAAAGTTTCGTTAGCAGAAGCCCCTATGTTCTGACCAAAAAGGACGATTGTCAGAATTGCTAAAAGAAATGGCTTTGATACCAACTGTGACAGCCCGGATTTCGGCACCCTGAAACCCGTGCCATCAACACGATCATCTTGACCGTGCCCCTTAGCTAAGAATGGAACATTGGTATATCAAGCACAGAATTAAAATAGTAAATGAAACTGCGGAATTTAAATCTATATAAAAGCATTTCTCAAAAGACAGTTCTACCCTCATGCCTCTGCATGAATGGAGAACCGATTCGAACCATCGATGATAGCAAATCATCACGGATGATTCGCCCCAAAAGAATAACCTCAATTTATACATGTACATTGTTTAGCCAAAACAAGGCTTGACATACCAAGCCGTACAAATCTCTATCCAAAAGCCCTCAAAGCGGCACAACTGAGTCCTCTAGAAGAAGTCCTCAGGAGGTGGCTCCAACTCTTCACCGGCCGTAAGGTCCGACTCACCGGGGTCAGCGTCTCCTGAAGCCTCGGCAACTGCTAGCAGTGGACCTGCGACGTATAGTCTATAGGGTGAGCTACATCCTAGCTCAATAAGGAACAAAACACAGTTGAACATATAAATTATTACTCACATATATTCCATGATATGCCATGCATGATGTGTCTATGCAGTTACTGATGAAAACAGTTAAAAAACATTATATTTTATTGGTAGTTTACTCATGTCTTTTATTTATTCATGAATGATGCTGAAAAGTTCTAAAGCAAAACTTAAACTTTCAACTTAAATAATCCCCGAGCAATATAGCATCGAGCCCTGATGAGATACCCATCATCGTCATCTATATAGACACTTTTAACGTATTCCCTGAGAATACAAATAGTATCCAAGCCCCTTTCCCCTGGGGATTGGTGGCGGGGTTTCACTAGTCTCAATCAACACCCCTGGGGTGTGCTTACTGATGAGTAGTGAAATATGATGATATTTCACCCCTAAATACCTATATTTAGCCGTCCGATGAAGGCTATCTGATGAGATTTACTAGATTTGAAGTGTTTCAGGTAAATACAGTCCAAGTTTCTAAAACAGCCCAAGAATCCCGAAAATAATGTCAAAACACTGCTATTTTGGGTCATTGAGAACTTAGTGCGACTTGCAGCTCAATTTGGACCTTCAAGACGTCAGATTCAGGAAATGGCTAAAACATAAAAGTTGTAGAGCTCGTCGTCAGCTTTCCAACACCTCAAGAATCACCTCAATCCGAGTTCGGTACAGAAAATTATGAGCAAAATACCGAGGCAGTGTCTGATGCAAAGCTAGGGTGGAAATCACGAAAATTACTCTTAGATGTCAATCGAGAGAGGTATTAGGTTAGGCTATTATAAAAGGGAAGCCACGAGTTTCTTAGGAGGATTGTTGCAATAAGAATATTATTCATTCTTTCTTTTTAGTTTTTAGGGCTCTTCACTTTCGGGGAATATTTTCTTCAACTTTTCAAGTCTTCTTCTCCTTCTAGGGTTTATTCAGGTAGATTGTACCAGGATTTGCATTATTTTCTCTCGAGAAATTCATAGATTGTATTTAGGAAAAACAATTGCAAATATCTTTTGGAAGAAATAAAAGAGGAATGACTTTGAAAGAAAAGGAGATCAAACACCAAAGATGAGCGCTAAATCGAGATCGGGGAAGATCGATCCCCAGATAAGTACCTATGTTTATGATTAATACCACGATCTATTATTGTTATCATGGAATCGTTTTGCTCAAAGTTTGTGTGATTGAAAATATTTTAAATGCTTTGTTATGACCGTTGATCGCGTATCATAGTAATCGCTAGATCTGGACTGTGAGTGATCTAGGTAGTAGAGCGATTATGTATTGATTGTCGTGATCTAAATATCATGAGATACGCTATATGCTTTTACATGACTCATACCGCAATGTTAAATTTGAGTCATTGTTTTTAGATAGGGTATCTGGATTGATGATCATATTTTATTTCAAGTCATTTTCTAGATGAATGATGGTGTGAATGATGATTTAATGAACGTAGGTTTTAATGATAGAAAAGTGGTCTGGGGTAGCATATTCCTTGATCTCATTTTAATATTGTTCGTAGATTTATCAAGAATTAATTGTTTAGATTAATTTATTTTTACGCATTTAGGAAAAGTGCGTTAAGTTTTGGTAAAATTGAATCGCCTTTGGTACTTCCTTAGGGACGTTTTAAAATCTCTAAAAGAATTAATTAAAATTCACGCTTCCTGTGGGTTCGACACCTCGTTTCTTGCCATACCGCAATAGATCTTGTGCACTTGCAAGGGTTACATTCTAAATCGATCAAGTTTTGCGCAATGGGAAAGGTGAAATTTTGATTAATTTGGATAGGGATTTTTCTGCTTTGAGTGTTTAAAAAATAAAATAAAAAAATAATAATTATTAAAATTTATTTCCTTATTTTTCTCTCTTTGATAAGATTTTGTGGAGTCTTTTTAGGAAGTTTAGATTTTTAGGATACCTTCCTTAGGAAATTTAGGAAGTAGAGATTTTTAGGACTTCTTATTTTAGATTTGGTAGGACTCTTTTTCCTTATTTTCCTCTTTTAGATATTTTTAGGATTTTCTAAATTTAGTCATTAACTTTTGTGGGACTTTTGTTTTAGGATTTTTAGGAATCTTTCATTCTTCTCCTTATTTTTCTCTTTTAGGAAAGATTTTATAGGATTTTCAATTTTAATTTTTAATTTTCGAATTTAATTTAAAAAAAAAAATTAAAAATTAAAAATTAAAAAAAATTTAATTCGAATTTAAAAAAAAAAAAAAAAAAAATTTAATTAATTTAAATTCGAATTTAAATTTTAATTTGAATTTAAAAAAAAAAAAAAAAAAAAAATATTTAATTAATTTAAATTCGAATTTTAATTTTAATTTGAATTTAAAAAAAAAAATTTTAATTAATTAATTAATTTTAATTTGAATATAAAAAAAAATTAATTAATTTAAATTCAATTTTAATTAAAAAAAAGAAAAAAAAAGAAAAAAAAAAGGAAGAAATCTTTCCTGCCGATATTAGCTCGTTTATCATCTTTGTTTAAATCGTTTGAAGCGAATTTTGTGGGTTTGTTGTGGATTCTTCAACCTGCATTTTGTGAGTGTTGGTGTATGAGCTTTTACTCGTTCTCATCACCCACATCGCTCGTTTAATCTTGAGATCGAAAGAGCTTGTAGAGAATCGAAGAGTCCAGAGGAATCAATATCAACAAAGCGAGACCATGGCGGACCAAAGGCAAGAGAGATGAGAATAACAACAATGGGAATGTCAATAATGGAAATAATAGGAACAATAATTTTGATGAGGGCCTAGAACATCGGAGTATTATAACGATCCCGGTTTTTACGAGGATCAGAATGTATTATGCATGCCCATTCCAGGAACCACTATGAATTCAAATCGAATGATTCAAATGCTACCAATTTTCCATGGGTTAGCAAATGAAAATCCATACGTTCACTTAAATGAATTCAACGGGGTATGCAAAATGTTGAGTCCACAATGTCGCGATGAGATAGCGAAGCTCCGACTCTTTCCGTTCTCTTTAAGAGATAAGGCAAAAACATGGTTCTATTCCTTAGAACCACAATCTATTCAGAGTTGGGCAGAGCTGCATCGTCAGTTCCTTAAAAAATATTTTCCCATGACTAAGGCCATTGAATTGCGTCAGAAGATCCAGTTCTTTTCCCAACAACCTACAGAAACATTCCATGAATGTTGGGAACGTTTTAAGGAATTGATCAGAAGTTGCCCAAATCATCAAGTTCCAAGGTGGCAACAAGTCCAAAGTTTTTACAATGGACTGATTCCTGAAGAGACGCATGGTTGATGCATCTTGTGGTGGATCTTGTGCCACGAAAGAAGCTGACGAATTGTGGGCATTGTTTGAAAAGTTATATCAAACTTCGATACAAAGTGAGACACTGGGGCGAACCAACTTGAACCTGGCACCTAAATCTCATGTGTTGACAAAAGACGGATTGTACGATGTCAACAATAATGCCTCAGATCTCTCAACAAAGTTTGACATGCTGTCCAAACAGATGAACATGTTGTTAGCTGCTACCAAGCAAGCTAAAGCTCCTGTCACCCCCACAGTGTGTTCAATTTGTGACCACCCAGGTCATATGGCTAATGAGTGCCCTACTACCTTGTCATTCTTCCCTGATGAACCTAATCCTCAAGAGCAGGTAAATGTGACTCAATCTTATCAGCGGCAGGGTAGAAACATGTACTCCAATACCTACAATCCGGAATGGAAAAATCACCCCAACTTAGGATGGGGTGAATCGAACCAAACTGGCCAGGTAAACCAGCAACATAGAGCCAACACAATGGGTGGACAACAACCTTTTCAACCAAATTTTCAACACAATTTTCGTCCACAACAGAATTTCCAGTAATTCTAATTTCCATGAATTCCAATTTCCAACAGAATGCTCCGTATTATCATCCAAATTCTGACTACCGAAAAAATCAGAATTTCAATCAGAATCTTAATCAATCTCATGCCAGTACTTCGAAAGATTCTGATCTGGAAGAAAAGCTTATGCGAAGCATGCAGTCTTTTCAGCAGATGATAATGGACCAAGTTAGTCAATTGGCCAATCAACTGAGTCAGCGAGAGGAAGGTAGGCTCCCCAGCCAACCCATCAATAATCCTCGAGGCCAAGCACCATCTGAAGCAGGACCATCGAATAGTCAACAGTTGAAAGCTGTTACGGTGCTGAGAAGTGGACGAGAGGTTCATAATCAAGTGGAAATGCCTGTAGAAGCTGATGAAGAAAGAGAAGCAATAGAGGAAAAAGAATCAGAGAAAAGAAAGGAGAAAGGAAAAGGAAAAGAGAAAGAAAGAGACAAAGAGCCAGAGATAAGAAAAGTGCAAGAGCAAGGAAGAGAGAAAGGAAATGAAAAAGTAATAGAGGAAGAGTTTCCTTCAACCGTCCAACAAGGACGTGAAAGAATCGAAATGGAATCTGCACCTTATGTCCCAAAGGCACCATTCCCTCAATGCCTAACTCCTCCATCTAGAATGGGAAAGGGACCGACAAAAATGGAAGAAATTTTCGAAACATTCAAGCAAGTAAAGATAAATCTTCCATTACTTGAAACAATCAAACAAGTCCACGAGTGCCAAGTTTTTCAAAGATTTGTGCACTTTCGGAAGAGAAAGGCACGTACTCACATTTCAAAGAAAGTGTTCTAACAAATCAAGTCGATTCGATATTGCGATTGGAAACCCCACGAAAGCGAAAGACCACAGTCCCAACTGTTCCATGTGTCATTGGTGGGCAACCAATTGGAAAGGCGTTATTGGATTTGGGAGCAAGTGTTAATGATCCCATACTCAATGTACGAAACTTCGGATTGGGTGAATTGAAACCCACGACGGTCACACTCAACCGGCGATAGATAGATCGAAAGAAGACCGAGGGGTGTTATCGAGGATGTTTTGGTTGGAATAGACAAGTTTGTCTTTCGGACTTCGTTGTCTTAGACATGGAACCACCGAAATCAATCAATCAAGTCCCAATTATTCTTGGACGTCCGCTTTCGCCATCGCCAACGCTTGCATTAATTGTCATGAGAGTCATGGACGCTTTCTTTTGGAAACATGAAAGTCGCTTAACATATTCCATGCGATGAACCATTTCCCTAATGAGGATGAGGTCGAATGTTTTTACATCGATCGGATGGACGAAGTGGTGGATGAAGCATTACCATCAATGCTCACCAAAGAGGAATTTGAAGCGCTTTGTTAGCCATCTATGAGGACAAAGGGCTTGAAAGGAAGCTAAGAGAAAAGTCAAATTCATCATGTCAAGATGATAACTTATGTGAAGTTGTGACTAAGGTAGAACCACTACCTCATCGAGGTAAAGGATGTCCGACTCCATCAATTGAGCTGACCACCAACCGTGGAATTGAAACAATTGCCTAAGTCCCTCAAATATGCTTTTCGGGACCTCGAGAAACACTTCGGTGATAATTTCATCCACATTATCGAAAGAACAAGAGAATGATTTGTTGAAGGTCCGAAGAGCACAAGGAGGCCATCGGATGGACCTTAGGCGATCTCAAGGGATTGACCCATCGGTATGTATGCATAAAATACATCCGGAGGATGAGAGTAAACCATCGAGGGAACCAGAGGCGACTTAATCCGAACATGCAAGAAGTCGTTTTAAAGGAAATCATTAAACTCCTCGATCTGGAATCATCTATCCGATCTCGATAGTGAATGGGTTAGTCGACAAATCGTTCCGAAAAAGTCCGGAATTACAAAGTGAAAGAAACTACGGAGGAGAATTGGTGCCCACTCGTGAAACTCTTTGGATGGCGTGTGTGCATTGATTATCGAAAATTGAACACGACCACGGAAAAGATCATTTTCCCCTTCCGAGTTCATTGATCAAATTCTTGAGAAGTTAATGGGCAAGAGTTTTATTGCTTTCTTGATGGTTATTAGGGATACAATCAAGTGCGTTTTTCGGTGATCAAGAGAAGACAACATTCACGTGTCCATATGGTACGCTTGCATATCGAAGGATGCCATTCGGCTTATGTAATGCTCCGCCACGTTTCAGCGATGTATGTTGGCCATATTCTCGGACATGATCGACAAATTCATCAAGTCTTCATGGACGACTTCGGTTTTTGGAAAAACATTTAATTCTTGTTTGAATCATCTTTCAGTGTGTTGCAACGTTGTGTAGATTCCAAACTTGTTCTCAGCTGGGAAAAGAGCCATTTTATGGTTCAACAAGGAATTGTGTTGGGGCATATTGTTTCAACGAAAGGAATTGAAGTTGATAAGGCGAAGGTCGACTTAATTGCAAATTTACCACCTCCTAAAAGTGTTACAAATTGATCATTTTTGGGGCATCCGGATTTTATAGAAGATTCATTAAGGATTTTGGCAAGGTGGCTAAACCATTGTGCACTTTGCTTGGCAAAGATGTTCCTTTTGATTTTGATGAGGATTGCATAAAGGCATTCCTAAAATTGCGTGAACTCTTATCAAATGCACCAATAATCCAACCACCGGATTATTCTTTACCATTCGAACTCATGTGTGATGCATCTGATTATGCGATCGGAGCTGTCTTAGGGCAAAAGGGTGAATAAATTACCTCACGTAATTTATTATGCAAGAAAGACATTAATTGATGACCAGCTGACTTACATCACCACCGAGAAGGAATTAGTAGCTGTGGTGTATGCCCTGGACAAATTCCGTTCCTATTTGCTAGGATCGAAAATAGTGGTCTTTTCAGACCACTACTGCTGAAATATCTTTTAGCAAAGAAGGATGCGAAACCAAGGCTGATCCGTTGGATCACCGCTTCTCGTGAATTCAACTTTGAGATTAAAGATAAAAGGGGTTGAGAACGTTGTGGGTGATCATCATGCCCAGAATTCGCTCAAGAATCATCTATACCGAGACCATCCGTGACACATTTCGGATGAACATTTGATGGCAATTGATGTAGGTGCAAAAGTTCCGTGGTTTGCTAACATCGTGAATTATCCGGTCATCGCGAATTCCCACCGAGTGGGGTAAGAATGATAAGAATCTCTTTTCTCCCAAATAAAATACTATTTCGATGAACCATATTTGTTTAAATTCGCTCGATCGGATCATTAGGAGATGCGTGCGGAAGACGAGCAACTAAGCGTCCTAAATTTTTGCCATCTTTGGGGCTGTGGAGGCCATTTGAGGACGTAAGACCGCATGAAAAAATCCTTCAAAGCGGATTCTCATCGGCCCTCAATCTTCGTGACGCTAATCATCGCAAGGAATGCCAACGGTGTCAAATTGACTTGGCAATATTTCGACGAAATATGATGCCCTTAATCCAATTACGATTGTTGAAATTTTCGATGTTTGGGGATTGACTTTATGGGTCCTTTTCCACCATCCTTTGGGTATTCATATATTACGTGGTCATTGACTATGTCTCCAAATGGATTGAAGTCGGCAACCCGATCAAATGATCACAAGGTTGTGGTCAAATTTGAGAGAACATGTGTTTAACGATTCGGGATCCCAAGAGCAATCATCGGTGATGGCGGTTCGCATTTTGCAATAGCCATTTTGCCACTTTAATGAAGAAGCAGACGTCACTCACAAAGTCGCTACTGCACCATCCACAGAACTAGTGGTCGGTGGAAGTGTCTAACCGGAAATCAGCGAATTCTAGAAAAGGCGATGACGACCGGATAGAAGAGATTGGTCAAACCGGCTATCCGATGCTTTATTGGGCCTATCGTATCGCATTCAAGACACCGATCGGAATGTCTCCTTGAATTGTCTACGGGAAGGCATGTCATCTTGCTGTGGAAATGGAGTATAGGGCATTCAGGGAGATAAAACGATTTAATTTCGATATGCAAGCGGGTCGAATCGAAGGTTACTGATTGAGTGAATTAGAAGAGTTACGCCACGATGCGTATGAAAATTCAAAGATGTACAAGGAAAGGTACAAAAGTTGCACGATCAATTAATTTCTCGGAAGGAGTTTCATGTTGGCCAAAAGTTTGGTTATTCAATTCGACTTAAGCTTCATCCCGGGAAATTGAAATCTAGATGGAAGGCGTTTGAGTTGTTTCCATTAGTGAGCAGTGCAATTGAAATTCAAACCCTTCAGCACAATGGAGTTCTCAAAGTGAATGGGCAAAGACTCAATCCAATGTTTAATCCGATGACCCAGTCTAAGATTGAGGCTATGCACCTTAGTGATCCAGATTCTTCATCAATGAAGAGGTCGGTAGCCGACACTTAAACTCGCTTCACGGGAGGCAACCCAGTGTGTTTTATTTAGGAGTTGGACACAGGTTTAGTTTAGGATTTAGGATTTATTTCTCTTTTCGTATGTTTAGTTCTAGAATATTAGTTTTAGTTTAGTTTAGGTTATTTTTAATTTCCAAATTAGTGTAGCCACATTACCTTCAATCTATTTTTGGTCATGTTCTAATTTGATGCCCATATTCTCTGCACCTGATCTTTGTGTTGAGGTACTTTTCAACAGGTTTGGGGGTACCTACTTATTTCAAACAATGAGGACATTGTCATTTTTAGGTTTGGGGGTATGTATGATTATCTATCTTTCATCACTTATTTTTGATTTTCTTTGAAAAAAAAAAAAAAAAAAAAAAAAAAATTTTTTTTGGAACCATCATACATGATTTACTTTGCAATAGTTTTCAAACTTTAGTTGATGATGCATGTGAATTTAATTTTGAGAATATTGATGTCATATTTTGAATACTTGTATCTAGGATGATGAAGCTTAATGTGATAATTTGTGGATGACTCTGAAATTCATGCTTAGAATTTTTGCACTTATACCAAGCTAAGACTTAGAAATCGATGAACTATTTTGAGCGTTGAATCTTAGGTTCGTAGTGGAGACTAAACCCAGAAGCTTTAGAGCTAATTTCCGTCATTGATGAGTGAATATATAAACTATGAGTTTTCTTTGAATACGAATTATTTTGCATAATCTCATACATTTTATTTTGGCTTGTGACTTTGCATGATATCAAATTCATATTATTGTGTTAGAACGTACTGTATATCTACTCAAGACAAATAGGCAAGGTTACCATCTTTTAAGGAAATGATTGAAGGCCATCTTTGGCTCGTCTGTGCTTAAAATGCCCCACCTCATATAAATTTATCCTTCTAGTACCCCTTTGAGCCTATAGAAAAATTTACCCTTATACATTCTTTGATAAGCCACGTTAACTTTAACCCTTCACAATTTCTGAAAATTTAGCTTTACCCTTCTTATTTCTGTGAAATTAGGAACGAGGATGAAAATGAGCGAAAAGAGAGTAAGTGGAGAGATAATGAGTTATGGTGTTTACTGAGAGTGTATGGCAAATATAAAAAGAAAAAAAGGGGAGAGAAAAAAAAAATAAAAAAAAGAAAAGGAATGAAAAATTAGGTGCTTCAAGAAAAGGTGGATTCAAAGAGAAGAAAGAATGAGAAAAGAAAAATATTGAAAAAAAAAAAAATGGTGAGAAATTAGAAAAGAAAAAAAAAGAAAAGAAGAGAAATAAAAAAAAAATAAAATAAAAAAAATCAGAAGTTAGTTCCTTTTCCAATTTCTCAGAAATTTTGAATCACAATTCCTTTCTTTCTTACCTTACAGGCCCCATTACAACCCTACAAAGACCTTCATGATCCGATCTTGCATTGGTAAGCTGTCTTGTGGAGAGTCAATATATAATACTTATGACACTTGATATGACATGCTTAGGATATACAAGTATCATTCTTATGAGATTTATTTTTGTTCATTGATTGCATCGTGTTTCATTTATCATGTGAGACCTTTTTATTTGCTTTGTATTGATCTCTCACATGTGTGCGAAAACTTACCAATCATCGGAGTGATTTTATTTTGAGAGTATACCTAAAGTGAGGATTGAGTCAAGACAACGGATCCATGATTTCCCGCTTGGACTAGTTCCAGATGGATGAATCTTGGTTTTGGTATGCACACACTACACGTTTAAGCATGAATGGATGAGTTATCTAACGATTTGGAGCATTAGACTAATTTGAATGGATATTGGTATGATTAGTGTAACATTGTTATTTAAAATTGAGAATTTGCATGTTGAATTGATTATTGATTTTGAGCTTTGAAGTTAAATATATGTTATAAAAATCAGATTTTGAAAACTCAATTTTACCGATGGTTTGAAATTTTTGGAAGTTTGTGGGTAACTTCACTGCAAACCCTCAGGAGACACAACTCCTCCACTAGGGATCACCTAGGGGTTTAAAGGCTTGTTGCACATGCTAAGTGCAATCGTGTTCCCTACGAAAGTGGCATTTAAATTTTAGGATGTTAGTTTGATTTGCTTTATATTTCTATCATTCTCTTTGCTCGAGGACTAGCAAAGTGTAGGTTTGGGGGTGTGATGAGTAGTGAAATATGATGATATTTCACCCCTAAATACCTATATTTAGCCGTCCGATGAAGGCTATCTGATGAGATTTACTAGATTTGAAGTGTTTCAGGTAAATACAGTCCAAGTTTCTAAAACAGCCCAAGAATCCCGAAAATAATGTCAAAACACTGCTATTTTGGGTCATTGAGAACTTAGTGCGACTTGCAGCTCAATTTGGACCTTCAAGACGTCAGATTCAGGAAATGGCTAAAACATAAAAGTTGTAGAGCTCGTCGTCAGCTTTCCAACACCTCAAGAATCACCTCAATCCGAGTTCGGTACAGAAAATTATGAGCAAAATACCGAGGCAGTGTCTGATGCAAAGCTAGGCGGGAATTCACGAAAATTACTCTTAGATGTCAATCGAGAGAGGTATTAGGGTTAGGCTATTATAAAAAGGGAAGCCACGAGTTTCTTAGGAGGATTTTTGCAATTAGAATATTATTCATTCTTTATTTTTAGTTTTTAGGGCTCTTCACTTTGGGGGAATATTTTCTTCATCTTTTCAAGTCTTCTTCTCTCCTTCTTCTAGGGTTTATTCAGTAGATTGTACCTAGGGTTTGCATTATTTTTCTCTGAGGAATTCATAGATTGTATTTAGGAAAAAGAATTGCAAATATCTTTTGGACGAGATAACAGAGGAACGACTTTGAAAGAAAAGGAGATCAAACACCAAAGATGAGCGGCTAAATCGATAGATCGGAAGATGCGATCCCAGATAAGTACCTATGTTTATGATTAATACCACGTCTATTATTGTTATCATGGAATCGTTTTGCTCAAAGTTTGTGTGATTGAAAATATTTAAATGCTTTGTTATGACCGTTGATTGCGTATCAACGGCCGTGAATCGCTAGATCCGGACTGCAGTGATCTAGTAGAAGCGATTATGTCTTGATTATCGTGATCTAAATATCATGAGATACGCTATGCTTTTTACATGACTCATACCGCAATGTTAGGTCGAGTCATTGTTTTAGATAGGGTATGCGGATTGATGATCAGATTTTAGTTCAAGTCATTTTTCTAGCTGAATGATGGTGTGAATGATGATTTAATGAAACCGTGGGTTTTAATGATGATAGAAAAGGGTACGAATGATCTCATTTTAATATTGTTCGTAGATTTATCAGTAATTAATTGTTTAGATTAATTTATTTTTCTGCATTTAGGAAAAGTGCGTTAAGTTTTTGGTAAAATTGAATCTGCCCTTTGGTACTTCCTTAGGGACGTTTTTAAAATCTCTAAAAGAATTAATTAAAAATTCACGTTTCCCTGTGGGTTCGACACCCCTGTTCTTGCCATACTGCAATAGATCTTGTGCACTTGCAAGGGTTACATTCTAAATCGATCACTTACTGTGTACGGATAAGCCTCTGCACTGGCCTATGGTTTCACTGCCGTATCGGTCACGGATATCCTGCCGTGTCAGTCATGGATATCCCGCCACGTCGGTGGGGTACCCTATCAAACCTCAAATAACAAAAATATCGGTGCCTTACATATAGTTATTCACCGTGTAAATGTGCTATCTTATATCAATTAGGCTCTATCAAACATGATCCAATCTTGGATACATCCCTGGGATGTATCCATTCACTTGTATCACACCTGATACTCTTATCTCTTTACTTCTTCATCCCCTGGGGATGGCTCATTATGATTACTTTTATTGATGTCACACACACCCACTTTTCCCAAACTCTTTAAGCAATAAAACATTTTGAATTTCAAATCTATATCACTACATACATGCTCTTGTAAAATAAGGTACTTGTTCAAGGAGTTCCCTACCTCAAGTCTTTGTTTGATCAACGCATCAAGGTTCCACGTGGCTCCTTGTGCACTTGCTCACACGTACCACTTGTGGTACCACATAACATGTGAAACACATCACTAAGGATGCAATAAAGGAGGCCCAAGACCCCCTAAGAATCTCAAAGTCAAACTCAGAAGTCAACATAAACTGGCCCAGTCGATTAATCGATTTCCAAAATCGATTAATCAAAAGTCAATATCGATTAATCGATTCTCAAATCGATTAATCGAGATTTCCATTCGATTAATCGAAACTCAATTCGATTAATCGAAATTCTCTGCTCTATCAAGTCGATTCTCAATTCGAGTAATCGAGTTTCCAAAATTGATTAATCGATCCCAAATCGATTAATCAAAATTACAAATCGATTAATCGAATCTTCATTTCGATTAGTCGATTTCATCAAGCCCATTTCTTTTCTTCACTGGAGTCCATTGTAGGCTCCCAGTCGATTAATCGATTCTCAAATCGATTAATCGAGATCCAAGGTCGATTAATCGAAACTCAATTCGATTAATCGAAATCAGGGTCCTCTGACTTTTCAACTTCTTGGCCAATTTTGATTAATCGAAACCCAATTTCGATTAATCGAAATTGCCAGATTTTGCCCCCTTCAGGCTGTTCTTCCAAATCTTTCTCCATTTATTTTCCTTTTTTTTTTTTTATTCTAAGCCTTTTTACCTTGCATTTTTCACCATTCTAACTACGATTAACCTCCCATATCTTATGCATTAAATTCACAAGAAATTTACCTCAATCAAATCTCCATTTGATTAGATCTAGTGGTTGGAAAGGCTAGGGTTCCAGCTTTGGCTCTAACGGATCCAAACCGTGTCGAATCCGGCTTTTATCGCTTGAATCCCCTTTCCAATCAGTTGCAATAACTCCTCTCTTTACTTTTCTCTTTCTCTCTCTCTTCTTTACTCTCCAACAACCAAAATATAGATTTTAGGGTTATTAAACCCTTTTATCTATCCCCTTCCTTGTGTGTTGAGCACATACACCGCTGTAGGTGTATGCGACTTCACATTCACATCACACACCACACAATCACACAACCCATCACATCTCATCCGTTCATCACACTCTATGTTAACCATTTAACTCCTAATTGGTCAAACCTGTGACCAATCGGGCACGAATCCCGAGGTCACTATTTAACGTGATTTTTTGAGGTATTACAGGTTCTCCGTAAGATATTTATTTATAACATTTGGGAGATTATCAGGTGTTAAGCTAACTCACCAAGGAAGGGTAGAGGCTTTTACCTCAACGTCCAAAATAGAGGTTTATAACACACATAACAATGTTTAATCTCTAGACCTCTTATCTAGAACTCAAGCCTTTAACCAACAAGCTATTACACAACTTATATCCATTAATGACGGAATTAAATATAAGAGCTTGAAAAACAAAAACATGTATTTTTAGATAAAACGTTTTGAAAAGTCAAGTTATGCGATGAATATTTTATTAAGCACATACATATATTTTAGGTGTATTAAAGACATAAAATTTAGATCATAACATGCAATTTGCTAAGAACCTTTTCAAACCCTATATGTGTCAATATTGAGATCTCAAATATCTCCAAACTCCTAATTTCCTTGAAACTCCTTTTAGCTAAAACTTTTTTTGGTTGACATAATAGCCTAAAATGTTTCTAAAGTAGACATGTTTTTCTAAAGTCCCTAAAAATTTTAACCTTCCTGCAGGATTTGTTAGGATTATGTCATAAACTACTATTCTCTAAGGGGCCATTGTGCACGCACCACAAAAAATAAGACTATTAGTGGCAGCCAAAAACTACCACTATTAACAAAAAAACTATTAAGACTATTAGCGATGAGGGTATTAGCGGCAGTTTTTTGTTAATAATAGCAATTTTTACTGTCGCTAATAGTCTTTTTTTTTGTAGAGACAGATCACATCAGTTTTCCAAGACCAAACTCCGGCATCAACTAGAGAACCTGTGGACAAAACACTATTATTCTCCATGCTATTTGACAATCATTAGCAAAACTGTTTGCTTTTCAAAAAAGTCACATTACACATCATCCATGATTCCATTATTACCCATTCCTAGAGGGTTTTAGTGGAAACCCTAATGATGATCACATTAAAACAAAATGAGAATAAGATTTTTGTTTTTCCTTGCTTTTTCATTGAGGAGTGCATGAGTATAAATAATCAAAATCAATTAAGTTGAATCCCTTAATTAGTGGGAGTCAACCAAGTGTACATATACAAGAGAGGAAAGAATTTAAAATCCTAATAAATTAGGAGATTGTGCCAACATCAAAAGAGGAGGCAAATCAAGAAATTTTATTAAGCCAAATCAATAAATCTTATCTTTAGCATCTTCTGTGGACTTGGGCAAATGGGATGAGTCAGCATGGGTAGAGGATTGATTTGGTGTGTCTATTATACATGACCAATTACAGTAGGACCAAATCCATATTAAGAAGACCATGACACACTACCACAAAAAGCTGTTTCAGCGGCAGCCAAAATTGTCGCCATTAACAAAAAAACTGCCGCTATTAGTCCTGCTGCTATTGAAATAACAAGGTTTTTTGTTAATAGTGGCAGTTTTGGCTACCGCTAATAGTCTTATTTTTTTATAGTGACATACTAAGGTATGATGTTTTGATCGAACTGTTAGGCTCCAAAGTGATTCTACAATGACGTTGGAGTTTTCAGATAAGGTCAAAAATATGCTTCATTTTGAGGAGACTCCAAAGAGGAAGCCTGATACAGAACCAGCGGAGTGTTAAATATGATAAGGGACAAGAATGAGTGTAGGCATGCAAGAATACTCCAAGAATCTCAACCTTAGTAATGACAAATGTAAAAATCTTCAATGTGGAGTGGAATTCTACAATGTTAGAGGATACGAGTAAGATTCCTCAATGGATGAAGGTCTACTAGGGTTTTTCTGATAGGACATTGGTATCAAAATCAGTGGTATGCTTATTTTTCTAACCTTTTGTTTATATAGGTAAGCTTGAGGTTATAGGGACCTCGCCCATTATACTAAAAAAAATGAAGTAACATAGTACAAAGAATCCAAAACAAAAATCAAAATTCAAAGGTCAAAAGGATCTTCGGCATTGTCAACACTCCTAATAATCTCCAATATCACGGTAATGCAAATTCCACATCGCCCCAATACAGTAATCCTCTTCCGGAAGCTGTAGAAACTTCACTCGGAAGGAGACTTCTCTATAGGTGTTTTTGAAAGAATTCTTTATCTAATTATATCTCACCTTGTTCAATATCAGAAGTTGTTCCATTATCTAAGAGTAGTGATGTGAATTTAATGGCTTCTGGGAATCAATAAATATGTGTTTGATCTTACACCAGTAACATATACTTCACTTTTATGCTACTTGGAACATATATATGATCAAGCTAAACAGTCCTAGTTGTTGTCCATCATTGGAACATATCTCAGTTAAAGAATCACACCTATATAGTGATGCAAACCATCCAATCAATGAGTTTCAATAGTAGTTGTTAAAAGATAAGAATAGTAACAGATATTAGACTGCATAGATTTGGATAGAGCATGATAGCCATTCCTGGGCCATCAAATAGATACAATAATTGAAAATAGTGTCACGTGTACAAAAGTGATTATTCGTACACTTTTAATTTTGAACTAGCATAACATCTTATACAAGTTCTTCTTAAAAAATTAAGGTTGTGTTTGGGAATGCTCTTTGGAGGAAATAGCAGCTTTCTGCTCTAGCGCAGAGCACTTTAGTATGGGACTGTATTTGGTTGTAAGTTCTCTTAGCTCTTTCGGAAACTGGAAGAGCTGAATTTGGTTCTCTTTAAAAGAGAAATTTAAACCCTATGTTATAGATCGGTGAGATTTTCGATTCTCGTTAATGGGTGTCCTAGTGGTTTATTCCGGAGCTCTAGGGATCTGCGATAAGGGGATCCCTTGTCTCCTTTGTTGTTCAACATTATGGGGGAAGCTCTGTATAAACTCCTAGCTAAGGGGTGTTGTTTAAATCGGTTCAATGGTTTTACGGTGGCGGATAATGGGTTATCTATCTCGCATCTACAATATGTGGATGATACAGTGGTTTTCTATAGAGCGAATGATGAGGAGGATGGCATTAATATCCTTACGATTTATGAGGCGGTCTCAGGTCAAATAGTAAACCTAAACAATTCCAAGATGGGGAGAATTAATATCAGTAATGACCTCATCACCCACCTAACTAATAGGTTTGGTTGTAGTCAGGAAACCTTACCTTTTCTATATCTAGGGTTGCCTATTGGGGTCAGGAAACTAAAGGGAGCTTATTGGGAAGGTGCTATATCTCGCTTCCAGAGGTAGATTGACGCTCGTTAAATCCACCTTGCTTCGTTGCTAGTTTTTTATATGTCTATTTAAGCCGCGTCAATGAGTGTTATCAAGGACTTCAAGAGCGTGATTCACAACTTCCTATGGGAGGGAGACCAGGCCGGGAGCAAACTTCACCTCATTAATTGGGAGACTTGCTGCTAGCCTATCTGTAAAGGCGGTCTTGGCATCTGGAATATAGGGGTTTTCAACAAAGCGTTACTTAGGAAATGGCCGTGGAAAATTGGATACCCTACGCAAAGGGATAAATTATAGTGGCAGGTGGTGACGACAAAGTATAAACTTAACTCCAATGGCTGGACCCTTGATAGCTTTAATTCGAATGCTTCGGCATGGTAGAAATAGGTTAGAAGATTGTCGGATCCCTTTAAGTCTTCTATTATATTCAACTAGGGAGATGGTAAGAGGGTGAGGGTTTGGAAAGATCCTTAGGTGGGTGGTAGGGCTTTATGTGATGAGTTCCCACAGATTTATTGGATCAGGGCTCAACCGAACGCAAGGGTTGAGGAGGTAGTGGAAAGAAGAGGAACTCAGACTTCCTGGAACATAGCTACTAGGAGAGCTCTCAAGGATGAGGAATTTGAGGATTACATTTGCTTGTTTCAATTGATGGGAATGATGGCTCCAAATACGGCTGACATAGATAACAGAGTATGCTAAGGGGTCTTCTCGGTTAACTCTTTCTATAATCAGCTTTTGGCAGGTGGGGAAGCTACAAGTAGTCGACCGGGGTGGCTACGTTTTTGGAAACAAAAAACTTCACCTAAAATTCAATTCTTTAGTTGGATCGTGGTTTGGTGGAGGATCCTAACTAGGGATCAACTCATTAGAAGGGGTATTATGGTCAGGAATAAATGCCTACTGTGTATGTCAAGTATTGAGTTAGTGGGTCACATCTTATTACATTATCCCTTCTCCTTCAAGGTTTGGGGGGTTGTTCTTTTGGGTATTCCTAGAGAACGTGGTTGACTTGCTGGAATAATGGGACGAGTCGTCTTTTTCGGAGTTTAGGGGTGACTTGTGGCAGATAGTGGGGTATGCTATTTTGTGGGCTCTGTGGCTCGAAATGAACAACAAGGTTTTCAGAAGAAAGGCTATACTTTTTCAATTGGTGGTTAAGTTAGTAAAAGACTTGGTAATGCAATGGCTTTGCCCGCGGAAGTAGTGATGGGGATAATTTGGAGGAGCTAAGTTGTCACTGGGATAGTCAATTGCAACCTTAACGAGATCATTTCCTCCTCGCATGGGTGTTTCGGTGATTTCCTCTTTCGGGTTGCTTGCATCTCTGGGGTAGCTGAGTGAGGTATCTCTGATCTAAGTGTTTTGATTTTATGGGTAGTTGCTTACTACCTGTATTTTGTCTTTCTGGGCTGAGTTCTTTTAATATATTTTCTAATTCAATACTGATCACAAAAAAAAAAAAAAAATTCAACGTACTTGATTATTCGTTGGAGTGATTTCGATGGTCATCGCTACATCTGAGTCGCCTGTCATCGTGCCACGTACGACTAGGGTTTATGCCATATAGCTATTGAGTATGAGAGAGAGAGAGAGGGAACTAAGGAAGAGAGGCTTGAAGTGATCTCCTTTATTTGATTCAACCCATTCAGATTCATTTTAGCTAGAGGAGATGAGCGATATTATAGTTTGAGGGACGTAAATACTGCTACCCATATAAAAACTTCAAAAAGTTTTTCCTCAACTGTAACCTACTTATGATCATAGTTACTAAGGGCACGTTTGATTGTCATACCAAATGTGCTTTCTTTGTTATAACGGATAGGTTGACCATAAGTGGTCATTTGATTGACATAGACAAAACGTGTTTCGGTGCTTTTTTGGCTTACGGATACAAAAATTGGATACGAGGGGGCACCCTCGTATGTGCTTGTCGTGACGTGTAACGACGTGCTTGGAAAACACGTCTTCAATCAAACGTCCCATAAGTCAGGGTTCTGTAATAAATCGGCTTGGAAAAACTCTGGAAAAGTATAGAAAAATTCATCAAATTTGGGGAAAGAGGGTTAAAATTTGAAATAATTATAGAAATATATTAATTAAAAAGATATAAAAAATTTTGAATAAAATTTTTAAAATTTTGGGAAATTCGGGGATAATTTGTGACGCTCGCATATAATTCTAAAAATTCATGATTCGTTAAAAAAGTCACTTTTTAAAACATAGTGAATTATTGGCGACCTTTCAAAAATGTTGAGAATTTGGTCAATGCCTATGATAAAGGGAAGGAAAATTTACCTGATCAACCCTGTTAGATACACCTTTTACGTTAGAGGCCCTGTATTTTCTCCTTTACCCAAACCGACCAACTTTTAGCTAAGCCATTTTCAGCTAGCATAAAAAGTCCGAAATACCCCTTCTTACACTTTTTTTGGTTCTACATGATTTAAAATTTTAAATATTTACATTTTTCTATATTTACGCGATGTGAAACCGGATCTATGCCGTTTGATTTGAAGGCCACATAATAAAATAGATGGCGCCAAAGATAGACACGAAAAAAAAGCGATATCGCCTCTTTTAAAAAAAATAATAATTTAACAATCAATGGCGACTCTTAAAACAATCGATGGTGACTCTTAACATAGTTGGTAACGACCATTTTAAGAGTCGTCATCGACTATGTACACAGTCGCCATCGACTCTGTACAGAGTCGCCATCAATTGTTTAAAATATATATATATATATATATATATATATTTATTTATATTTATTTATTATTTTTTTTATGGCGACTCTGTATAGAGTCGCCATCGACTGTATAATATATATATATATATATTATTATTTTTTTTTTTTTTTTATGGCGACTCTGTATAAAGTCGCCATCAACTGTAAAATTTTTTGAATTTTTTATGGAGATTCTGTACAGAGTCGATGGCGACTCTGTAAACAGTCGTTGACGACTCTTAAAATGATCGATACCGACTGTGTACAGAGTCGATATCGCTTTTTTTTCATATCTATCTTTGACACTATCGATTTTATATTATGGCCTTCAAATCAGACGACATAGATCTCATTTCACATCGTGTAAATATAGAGAAACGTAAATATTTAAAATTTTAAATTATATATAGCGATTCGAGATCTCACAACCTCTTGATTGTAAAATCTTAGGCCGTACCTTCATATCGTGAATCATAAAAACATATTAAGGCGATAAAAGCACCTTAAACAGTGGAAGATAAAATTTCTTTAAAATATTAATTAATCAAAATAAAACCCATGATAATGTTCTTATTTCAATTGCAAGTCTAACATGATTAAAGCTTAAACAGTTTTGATAAAATACTAACTGATCAATGTCTCATTTATTTAAAACCACTAATAATAACTAGAAAGGAAAATAGATAGTTAGCCCACGAAGTCATCATTGCCATTTAGTCCAGTTTCCTGAGCACAACGTGCCGTCTCATCGCCATAGACCCATACATTGTTATCTGCGACACCTATCTCATCTGGTCACCCACATCAACAAGGGGTGTAAGTTTACACTAGTATGGACCAGACATGCAATCCATTGAAGCATAAAATATCAATTATGACCATATAAATATTTCGGTATATTTCATGTGTGTGTGCATATAGCATATATAATCTCAATAAGTTGAAATGAACTAAACATAAACATAAACATATATATCAATGTTACATGAATGCATCATTTCTTTTAATTTAATCTTTCTTGTCATTTAATGCACGTTAGACTCCGTCCCGCTCAAGACGTTGGGTCGTAATCTTGCTTATCATTTGTTTAGTTAGACTCCGGCATGCTTAAGACGTTGGGTCTAATAAATCATATCATTTATTACATGTCAAACTCCATCCCGCTCAAGACGTTGGGCTGAATCATGCTCATCATACTCTTGTTTAGTTAGACTCCATCTTACACAAGATGTTGGGTCTAATACCTTCTTAGACTCCATCAGATATAAGATGTTGGGTCTAATGCTTCTTAATCGTGTTTAGTTAGACTCCATCAAGTATAAGATATTGGGTCTAATACCTTCTTAGACTCTATCATGTGCAGGATATTGGGTCTAATGCTCGTTGAACATGACTTAACATTTCATCATGTTTTACATGTCTTGATTGTACATTATATAGATCATCATGGAACATGTAAAGTTTATAAGAGTGATATCATAATACATAACCATTTAAGTGTATTTAATCATGATACATAAATATTGAAGTGTACACAATCATGGTGCATAAACATTACAGTGTATATCATACGATCATAGTGCATAAACATGACATTTAATGACATTGTTATGAGAAGAACTGATTATATAACATAACTATTCAAACTCAATCTATTGAATTCATGTTTAGGCTCAATCTATTGATTTTAGCTCAATCCATTAAGCTCTCAATCCATTGAATACTATTCATGCTCAATGGATTGATTTCTCAATCCGGATTGATTTCTCAATCCATTGAGATAAATCCATGCTCATGTTCAATCTATTGAGTTTTACTCAATCCATTGAGATTTTGTTTGTTACCATTTAATGTTCACCCTCAATCGATTGACATCCAATCGTCAATCGATTGATATAATTCTGTGTATTTTTTCAAAACAATATCATTTAATCCTCAATCGATTGACATCCAAGAACTAATCGATTGACATAATTTTGTGCATTTTTTTAAAATAACATCATTTAATCCTCAATCGATTGACATAATTCTGTATATTTTTCCAGAACAATATCATTTATTAGTATCTACTTTAATATTCATCCCCAATCGATTGACATCCAATCGTCAATCGATTGACATAATTCTGTGCTCAGTCTCAATTTATTGAGTTCGGCTCAATCTATTGATTTCTCAATCGATTGAATTCTCAATCTCAATCGATTGATATAATTTTATGAGGACACATTAAAAATACATCAAATCACATGGTGAGATTTCAACCATTTTCTTCTTAATTAAAATTATCAACATTAAGGATCACCAATGATAGCATGCATTCATTTAATCATCCATTCATTATTCATGAAATAAACTCATTAATTTATTTAAAAATTAATATTTTAAGTTCAATGGAAAGCATGATTTCTCCATACCTAAATCAATTGTATCACCACGGTTAGATCAAGATCCCAACAATGATGATGATTCTAGAAGGAGGCGAAGGCCGCTTAAGAATATACGCCAACGTCTTGCCGCTCTTCCAAAAGAAATATTTTAGAAAGGTAGATCTAGAATTTTTTAATTTAGGGTCTCCGTAAGACACTTATTTATAATATTTTAGAGATTATCCGATGTTAAACTAATACACCAAGAAAGAGTGTATAGGCTTTCACCTCAAAGTCCAAAAATAGAGGTTTAGAACACATGTTTAATCCCTAGACCTCTTATCTAAAATTTAAAGCCTTTAACCAATAGGCTACCACATAACTTGTGTCTATAAATGACGGAAATAAATATAAAACTTGAAAAACCAAAACATGTATTTTTAGTTAAAACCTTTTGAAAAATCACGGCATGCGGGAAATACAATATTAAGCACATACATATATTTTATGTGTATCAAAGTCATAAAATTCAGATCATAACAATATAAGTGTATCACCTTCTTCCTCATTTTAATCTGCTACAGTCTCTGACGAAAAAGGTGCTTCTAGGTCGATCCAAATAGCAGATCGAAGTAGATTGGACTGAGGAGAAGACACCGTCACCTTCACTACCTTTGACTTTTAGAAACTGTAGCAGATTAAAATGAGGAAGAAGATGATGTTTTTGAGCATTAAAGAAATGGGGTAATTTGGACTTTTTGCTATCCTTAGGGTCGGCTAGGCTCCCAGCTGGTCGGTTTGGGTAAAGGTGAAAATGCAGGGCCTCTAACGTGAAAGGTGTATCTTACAGGGTCGATCAGGTAAATTTTCCTAAAGGAAATGCAAAATGCAAAAGGCAGAAGCCACCTTCTTTGACTTATTAGGCCCCTCTATAGGCCTTGATAGGAACCTTTTTCGCTTTTTATAAAACAGCCCCTGTGTCATTTTTTATAAAACATCGCCGCTTACCTGAAACGGGCAACTGAAACGGGCAACTAAATCAACCCTTGTTGGGCACTGATCAATTTTAATAAATAATTATAATATTGCTCTTGTCAATAAATTTTTATTTTTTGACTCTTATTTTATATAGGCATTCAACACGTGCATAGAGAATGGGTACGATTATGGGCCGTATGGGGCGCTATTTCATAACGTATGGGGTGCTATTTCATAATTAAAATTTTTTTTAACCTTTTTTGTAATAAAAATACAAATGGGGCGCATTTTCATACTTTTCTCTACTTTTTTTATGATTTTAAAAATAGCTGGTCAACTTGGGGAAGAGATAAGGTGTACAACATGTATGGCAAAGACATTCATATTTACAACCAAAGATTCTTTCTGCGCAACTGATATTTACAGCCAAAGATTTTTTTCCGTGTAACTGATAATTTCGTTGTTAACATTGAGTCAGATGATTAAGATAGCTTTTGGCCGTCTAATAAGCAGTATACGATATCAAAATCTATTTTGTGAATGATTGCCATGGAACCATCGCCGAAAGAATCTTCGGTTGTAAATAAACTTCTCAGAAGCATCTCCCTTACCTCTTAAGAATTTGATGCCAAATTCCCAATTGCTAAGCAAATCTTCACACACTCTCATATGGGTAACAAGAAGATCACCAACAGTTGTCTAATTTTTCTCATTTTCTTTTTAATTTCTTTCTCTTCCCTTCAAATCTCTTATGCAGCTGATAACCTACCGCGAGGTGGATCAATCAACGATTTCCAGACCCTAGTTTCTCCGGGAGGGATCTTCAATCTAGGCTTCTTCAGCCCCACGAATTCGAGGAATCGATACGTAGGGTTATGGTGCATAGATGGCAATGATGTTGTATGGGTGGCCAACAGAGAGAATCCGATCTCCGATTCCTCTGGAACGCTTCATTTTACTAGCGACGGCAATCTAACAATTCTGCAGGGTGATCAAACTGTGATCACATTATATTCTCAAAATTCGCGTAGCAATACAAATTTAAAGCTCTTAGATTCTGGAAATTTAGTTGTAATTGAAAGAAATTCTGATACCCAAGAGGGAGTAATCTTATGGCAAAGCTTTGATCATCCGACTGATACCTTATTACCCAGAATGAAACTCGGGTTCGATTTCAGAACCAGAACAAATATGTCACTAACTTCGCCGGTCAGTGAACAAGTACTCGCGCCGGGGGCGTTCACCCTCGGGCTTGATCCCAACCGCACAAACCAGCTGGTGATCTGGGAACGCGGCGAAGTTTATTGGACAAGTGGAATATGGAATGGGGAGAATTTCAGTTTGGCACCTGATATGCTTGTAGGTTCTAGCTTCAATATCAGTTTTGTTTCAAATGAGGATGAGCACTACTTCACATATACAGTAAATGGTGGTAGTTCGAGCATTCGACGGTGGGTGATGGATTTAGGAGGGCTGTTTAGGATGTATGATGGTGGGAGGATGCTGGACTTAGGCATATGCCATGGCGTGTCGTCGGACGATTGGGAAGGATGCGTGCGACGGGGATCACGGCAGAATTGCATGGGTGGGGACGAGTTCTCTACAAGACCAACCAAGGTGCAGTTTGGTGCACCCTATGAGATGGAAGATTTGGGGCTGGCACTCACAGACTGTGAGAATTTTTGTAGGAGAAATTGCTCCTGCACTGCTTATTCTTCTGCGGACACTAACGGGTCAGGGTGTTCGTTTTGGTTTGGGGAGTTGGGCCGAACCGCCTTCATCTGGGAGCATGATGTTTTTGAACGCATCAACACCACCAATTCTGGTAAGCCTATATTTTCTTGACAACTTATATTTGGGCACGTGGCACACATTTTTGATCAATCTAGATGGTCTATGATAGGATGAGAGCTGTTGGGTTTGGCCTAGTAAAAAACTCGAGCTACAGCCTATCCCAACTAAAGATATTTAGGCCAATTTTTTGGTTTGGTCTATGACAGGTCGATTTTGGTCTGATTTTGTTGCTGAGCTGAGTTCTGGCCTATTTTTTTAATAAAACCTGGCCCAACCAAAAATAATTATGGGTATTTTTCGGTTAAAAAATATATGTGACATACATCTCAAGCAGTGATAAGTTAATCAACTTTCTAGTATCGTCTGTGATAGAGAATTGTGTTTCACCTTAATTAAAAAACTAATAATTTGATGGTACACCATGATCTCAAGATCCATTCTAAGAAAGATTGGGACAAAAAATGATTTTCATCATCTAATTTAAAGTAGTGAATGGTTCTTAGTGTAGGTGCCCTTAAAGATTAGGTACCTAGATTAGTTAGGTAGGGGCAAATAAAGGCAGGCACCCCTTTACTTATTTGTGAGCGAATTAACATTGGGTACACTGACCATTGGCAGTCCACTTGCAGGGAGGAAATTTTAGGGCGCTCTATATTTCTCTTTCAAAAAATCCGTGGTGGGTACGCTTTGAACAAGCCGTGGCACATGAACCTTCCGCCCATTGAATAATTAGGAAACAAATCGATTGGGCTAAGGCCAAATTTTGAGGGCTCCATGATAGGGCTTGAGCCTTTCAAATAAAGCCCTGAAATTTAGAGTCAGGCTAAGGTAGGGCAAGGCCCGGTCCTAGATGTGCTCATGGGTCAAAATACCGGTTTTCCGGTACGTATCGTCCGGTCCTTCCGGGCGATACGTACCGGGTATCGGCCGATACATTCAATGTATCGGCGATACATTGAATGTATCGGTTTGATACATTCAAAAATCCGGTTTTTTCCCCGAAAAATCCAAAAAAATCCCCAAAAAATCCCAAAAAATCCCAAAAATTATATTTATTTATTTTAACTATTTTTGCTTTTATTTTTGACTTATTTGATGCATTATTTAGAGGAAAAACCGGTATGTATCGGACGATACGTACCGGAACAGTAACATACCGGACGATACATTGAATTTCGTGGGGTATTAGGGTATATAAATGGGCTATAAGATATTTAATGTACCGTATCGCCCACCTCCGATGTCGATACACGTATTGTCCGATACGAGATTTGACGATAATTTGATCCATCAGTAAGATGCCTATTTTGTAATTTATTTTGTCTTAAGATCACATTTGTAACAATATTTCAAAAATAATAGCTATATTGATAAAAATAAATTTTAATTGTACATGAAAAACTTACTTTAGAGCCACATTGAATTTCGTGGTGGTTCTTGGCCCTCATCATCATCGTCGTCATCGGTGCGCGAGGTTCCCGGCCTTTGCCTATAATGTTGCCCATACTCATACCCATGATTATATGTGCCCCCTTGAAACTGAGGATCAGTGTAGTACGTAAAGGACGGACCTCCAAAAATCTGACCAACGAAGTCATATGGCACCGAATAGGTTTGGTGTGGCTGGTAGTATGGGTTACTAGTTGCTGAGTCTTCGGTATTTTGCAAACTGAATCCCCCGAAGCTAGAAGTCATATAACCCATATCTGTATCATCTTGTGGTGGTGTTTGATATGATCCCGACGCTCCTCTTCCTTCAACCCCTCCCATTCTAAATGTAGGAGTGTCGAACTGTGTTAATGGCGTCGAGTTATCGTCCCATGCCGCCATATCTCTATTAGGATCGAGGTACCAGCTTCCTCCCTCCACCACTAGTGCCAACGCCCTCCACCATCATGTCCTCCACCATCATCCTCACCACTCCCCTGCGTTTATCGATCCACCAACGAACGACGATTCAATCTTCTTTTCCTCGGTGGTTGGGAAGCTCGCTCGCTACTCTTTCACTTTTGTCCACCATTCGGTTTCTCTCACTATCCAAGACCGGCTCTTCTCTCTTCAATCCATTCATTCAAAGGGTCATCCTCTTCAATATATAATCCAACCGGATGGGATCAAAATAATCACCGCCCTGCAAGGTAGAATATGATAGATGAATTAGTATAATATGTAAGTAAGACTTGATATAATTGAGGATCCGAGACTTAATGTAATTGCTTACCACGGTTGGTTCTCAGATATTCCTAACCCTTAATCTCATGTTGTAGTGGCAGAGACTAACTTTTCCAATCGGTCCATAGTTAGTCTATTCCTTGTCTTTGTATGAATGAGAGAGAAAGTGCTCCAATTCCGTCATAGCTTGACGAGGAACACGCTTTGCATAATACCCTCATTGCCACCCGCCTCAATATCGGACCCTCACCTCCATAGTGCATCCACCAATCCCGGGTTTGTCGTGTTTAATTTGGGATTGCCTAACGGGGTCCCAAATGACCCATGTCTCTCGAAATATGTCAATCTATAAAGATGAAACACAAGCACATATCAATAAATAGATGATTATATCACATGACATTTGACTTATTACTTATAAGGTATTATACTATGATCACTCACATCTCTTATCGCTGGCCTTGGTCCGCCAACTCAGGGAGCATTCTTTGGATTACATTGAGCAAACCAGTATACACTTCATCAGTGTCGCTCAGCTCGAAGCGTCGCGTATACTGAAAGGCTGGATTCAAGTAATGTGCTACACATCAAATATGAGTAATTTCATCAGTATGTGAAAATAATGAATAAATAAAAAAAAATCACTACATAATTGTGCAACATGTTATACCACGATGCAAGTACCGTGAAATTGTGCATCCCACCTCTTCGATAATCGCCCAGTATCGTTTATACTTTGTAGGGCATTTGGTTTTTATAGCCAATTTTGCCTTATCCATTGACTCATAAACGTACCCCATCGTTGGTTTGTCATCACCATCAACCAATCTCAAAACTTGCACCAACGGGGTAGTGACGGCGATCAAGTGGTCTACATCTGCCCAAAATCGCTGCAGAGATCGTCAAGAACTTCGCAAGCTAGTCTCTTTGCTCGTGGGAGTCCTATTTCATATTGATTCCATTCTTCTGACGACACCATGCTTTTCAGCTCACGCCTATATCTAGCCAAACTCTGTAGGGCTAAGAACTGTGTTGCAAAACGTGTAATCACAGGTCGGAGCAACTCATTGTTCGTGAAGGCTCTCATTAAATTTACCAAATTTGTCAACAAGGTAGTAGGAAGTAATCGTTCTTCCCTTTTGAATAGTTTCCTGTGCCTTGCTTCTTTTCCCTAAATCCTCAAGAATGAGGTCCACGCAGTCTGCGGCACACGGGTCCAAGACAGTGACGCTCTTCGCCATTAGTTTTAATCCAAATGCTTTGTAGTTTGCCGCATTGTTCGTTACCACCAAGACATAACTCACGCTTCTCCAACCTCATCAACTACCATATCCATTAGTTTAAAGAGGTAGTCAGCAGTCTTTACGTGCCTTGAAGCATCAACTGATTTCAAAAATATCATTCCAAAGATCGTCAGAAACCAAAAAGTTTATCAAGCTCTTCTTTGTGGGACCACCCATCCATTGCACATAATTGTACAACCTCTCTCATCCCATACATCCTCAAAGCTCTGTACGTAGGCAGTTATCTCATCGTACTCATCTGTTAGTAAGGGCCCAGATATCTCATATGGAGAAGGCTTTTTAACTCCTGGACCAACTTCTGCACTTGTATCTATCATGCTTTTAAAGTACGGCGAGTCTGCTACTTGGCTCGGAATGTGGTTGTATATAAAAAACTTGGCAATGGATTTTCCAAGCTTCTTCCCCATTTTTGCAAGTGACATCGCACTCAATTTGGTTTGTATGACATACATGAATGGATCCATGGGGTGAGGCGGCCTCTAGTAGACTGGCCTAGTGTCCTCATCGATGTCGCCCTACGCAACCCTTGTGCTCCTCAACATCCTCATCAACATCAACAATGGTATATGACTAGATCCACCACCAGAGTGTGCATGGATGGGCCCTCAACCGACCGAAATCGATAATCGGCTTCTTCCCGATCTCGCCGATGTGCTTCCCTAGCACTCTCTCATAGCTCTTGCCATCTGCTCATCCTCATCCTCATAATCCTCAGGTGCACCTGATGTAAACTGTGGATCTGGCCTCCTGATTCTCTCATACATTTCTCTATCACGATCGGCCTCAGCTTTTTTCTTTCCCTTTGCCGCTTGTAAACTGGCTTTGATATTTTCTCTGACCTCCTGCATGAGGACACCTCTTGTCTCTCCTTTACATGAGCCGATGCTCTTTAATCGTGTGATACCTCCTCCCAGAGTTTCTTTCCACAAAGATTACATTGAATCGAGTCTATTACCATCTATTGGTGTATATTGCCATCATGATCGCAACGCTCATATTTATTTATTTCACCTGCATGAATGAGCAAACGATTGAAAATAAATATCTAATTTACACTTGCTAATAGAATTTACACGTGTAAACATCTAATTTACACTTGAAAATAAAATTTATTTTTACTATTTTAAAAATATTAGAATAAATTTTATCAAATTAATTAGATACTTTATATAATTTATGAATGTTTATTTGATATTATTTTAATTTATGAATATTTATTTGATATTATTATAATTTTTGAATGTTTATTTGATATTATTATAATTTTTGAATGTTTATTTGATATTATTTTAATTTATGAATGTTTATTCATAAATTATTATAATTTATGAATGTTTATTTGATATTATTTTAATTTATGAATGTTTATTCATAAATTATTATAATTTATGAATGTTTATTTGATATTATTTTAATTTATGAATGTTTATTTGGTATTATTTTAATTTATGAATGTTTATTTGATATTATTTTAATTTATGAATGTTTATTTGGTATTATTTTAATTTATGAATGTTTATTTGATATTATTTTAATTTATGAATATTTATTTGATATTATTTTAATTTATGAATATTTATTTGATATTATTTTAATTTATGAATATTTATTTGATATTATTTTAATATTTAAAATTTTATTTGAAATTTATTCCATATTATTCTAATATTTTATGGGACATATCCTATAATATTAATTATTTTAATTATATGTGATAATCATATAATCAATATAGTCACATATAATTAAATTTAAACATAAAATTATTATGGGTCATATAATTTAATATGTGACTCTATAAATTTAATTATCTTTGACCCATATTAATTTTAAGTTTAAATGTGATATGTGACCCATATTATATGTGACCCTTAATTATAATTATTTATATTATTTTTGACCCATCAATTTAAATATTTTATATGGAGTCACATATAATTATTTTTAACCCATTATTTATATTATTTTTATTTAATTTAAATATTTGATATATTTTAAATTATATTTTCCTCTTCTTAATTTAAATAATTTTATAAGTGTAGATCTACTTTATTTAAGGGTAGATCTTCACTAATTTAGTGTAGATCTACCCTTAAATAAGGTAGATCTACACTAATTTAATTATTTTAAATAATATTAATTATTTTAAATAATATTAATTATTTTAAATCATTTACCTATAATTAATATTATAGGTAAATGATAAATTTTAAAGTTAGATCTACCTAATTTGGGTAGATCTACTAATTTAGTGTAGATCTGCCGTTAAATAAGGTAGATCTACACTTTTTGAATCTAGATTCACTAAAAAGTGTAGATTCTACACTAATTTAGTGTAGATCTGTTAAATAAGGTAGAGATCCACACTAAATTAGTGTAGATTCACACTAAATTAGTGTAGATCTACTGCTAAATAAGGTAGATCTACACTTTTTTAGAGTAGATCACACTAAAAGTGTAGATCACACAAATTAGTGTAGATCTCACACTAATTTAGTGTAGATCTCGTTAAATAAGGTAGATCTACACTAATTTAGTGTAGATCTACCCTTAAATAAGGTAGATCTTACTATTTAGTGCAGATCTACACTTTTTTGAGTAGATCTACACACTAATTTAGTAGATCTACCCCAAATAAGGTAGATCTACACCTATTTAGTGTAGATCTACACTTTTTAGTGTAGATCTACCTTATTTGTGGTAGATCTGACTAAAAAGTGTAGATCTACACCAATTTAGTGTAGATTCACACTAATTAGTAGATCTAAATAAATAGGTAGATCTTTTATTAAGGCAGATCTACACTAAATTAGTGTAGATCTACTTTAAATAAGGTAGATCTACACTTTTAGTGTGTAGATCTACCTATTTTCTAATTTAAAATGAAATAAAGCGGTATAAAATGATAAAACGAACCTTACACGTAGATGGCGTGAATTTTTGTGCGATTTGGCTGGATTATGGTGTAGATCTCCCAAAACGAAGGAAGAAGAAGAAGAAAGAAGAAGGAAGAAGAAAGGAAGAAGAAGGAAGAAAAAGAAGAAGAAAGGAAGAAGAAAGGAAGAAGTTTCAAATTGGGGTGGGCCCTGACGGAATATTCAAAATAATTTGACGATATTTTGAAAATATCGTCCTAAGATTTTGGTATTATCGTGCGTATCGGACGATATTTTCAAAATATCGTCCGATACGGACGATAATTTAACCTATCGGGAGGGTTTTGGGGGTTTTTCAAATTATCGAGCGATAACTTCAAATTATCGCCCGATAATTTGAAGTTATCGTCCGATACGGACGATACGGACGATAATATGTCCGTATCGGACGATAAATAGGTAATTTTTGGGGGGGTACGATACATACCCTATGTATCGTACCGCCACCCTCCGATACCGATACGTATCGTCCGATACGTATCGGTATCGGACGATATTTTGACCCATGGATGTGCTACATATATAAGTAAATATTTATTCTATATTTTTGGTTTATCAAATCTATCCTTCTCTTTACCCTTTATATCATTCTATCATATTTCATATTTAAAATTACCTAATAATAAGGTATCATATAGATTTTTTATAGCATAAGAACAAAGAAAAAGTTAAATAAAAAATAATAATGTTCAAAAGCCCAATGCCCGGCTATGGCCGACCATACTAAGGCCCACCTAGGGCTAGGGCTAGGGCCAGGGCAATTCTAAAGCCCAACCCGGCCCATTGACAACCCTAGTTATCATGCTATATCAAACTGACCATCAAAGAAAAATAAAAAATAGAGAACCTAATCATGCATAATAATGTGAAAGGACTTCAAAATTAAATTTATGCACATGAAACAAATATAAGAAATTAATTCAGACTCTATTTTATTTATTTATTTATTTTATTTTTATTTTATATTTGTAAATCATAACAGTCAATTGTGATGCCAATTACAGGAGGGAGGAACAGGCTATTAAAGTTAATCATCGGATTGGCTATTGCTTCGATTGTGCTTGTCATGAGCTTTATTACGTGTTTCTTATGGAGGAGAAAGGAAATGAGCGATGAACAGATACTACTTGAAATGAATGGGAGTATAATAGATGACGACAAACTAGGAGAGGGTGGAAAAAAAGGTCTTGATTTGCGAGTATTCAGCTTTGCATTCATATCTATAGCCACAGATAATTTCTCTCCTGCGAATAAGCTAGGGCAAGGAGGGTTTGGACCTGTTTACAAGGTAATCAAGTGTGACAATATTGCATTAGAATGTTTTAAAAATTGAAGAGAGATGATTAGATTTGAGTTGTTTGATATAACCTTATAATAGTTTGATTATCATTAATCAACATGTAAATTTTTTATTTCTCCCTGAGATTGTCCTTAGAAAGGTGTTTATACCTAATTTTTATAGTGGAACTCTACTATTAAATAATATAATAAATTAATAGTAGGCAACTTTAAATAATGTAGTACAATAATATATACTAACTAGGGCTGTCAACGGATTGGGTCCAATACCCATCTGCCTGACCTGGATTTGTATCAGGTTGGGCCAATAAACTTGACCCATTTGGTAGGGTTAGGCATGGGTTTTCTACCTAACACTCAGGCAGGGACAGAGTCAAGGGGGGGCTACCAGGGGCCACGGCCACCCCCGTTTATTTAGTTTTTTCTCTTTCTCTTTAATCTATCTTACCTATTTGTTAGGAGCCAAAATAATTGGTCCCATCTAAAATAAATGTACAATAGAGCTCTCTCTCTCTCTCTCTCTCTCTCTCTCTCTCCTATCTTTTAGGTGTCTCAACTAAATACCCTACTTCAGTCTTTCCTATTTTTCGAAGCAATAGTTCAACCACCCTCCTAAAACTTCTTTTCTTAAATCATATCCTAAGACTCTCTCTCTCTCTCTCTCTCTCTCTCTCTCTCTCTCTCTTGACACATGATTAGGCCATTGAAATCGTAAAAAATAAAAGCATCATATGAATTCCTACAACTTCAAAAATCATGTGAACCTACTAGATTTATAAATCCAAATTCGCCATTTTCCTACTATTTTATTCAAACAAACTTTAAAAGTTAAAAATGAGGCTTAGCCCAGTTAATATGGCTCCCAACTATGACAAATTGGCCCTAATGCCTATTGATAGGCGCACGAATATATATAAACAAAAGATTTTTTTTTTTTTTTTGTTACCAGTAAATAAATGTTACTTTTATTTTTTATAACATTATACATTTCTTGTTCATACTTTAACTCAAGGATCAAAATTCCGGATTTCATTTCGGTTTCAGTGGGGACCCAAACCGAAATTTTGGATCAAAATTTCAGCCGAAATCTTCAACCCCATATAAAAAACCCAAATTTTTGGGATTTCATTTCGGTTTTGGTGGGGACCGAAACCGAAATTTTGGACCAAAATTTCTGTCGTTTCGGCCAAAATTTTGATCCTTGCTTTGGCCCCCTCCCATAAAAGTTTCTGACTCCTTCCCTGCACTCAAGTCAGGTCGACTAAGAGGTCGGGTCAAACAAAAATCCGAATGGGGACAGTCGACCTGTGTTGGGTTGGGTTTTCGGGTCAGGTACGACCCATATGCATGTTGTTGCTGGGAAACCAAAATTCTTGCCCAACTCGACCTGACCCACCCTAATACAAATCAGTATTGAACTAGGCTCTTTTTATCCCCTCTAATTATAGACCATCATGACTTAGCTTGCATTGATCAATTTGGTTTCCAAGCTAAAACAACATATGGGGCCTAATATTTCAACAAACTCTTAACATGATGTGCTATATGAAATGTTTTTAGCAAATATTAAATTTGTCTTTCACCTTCGTATCTTTTTGGATGTATTCATTGTTAGATTGTTAGATTTTCTAGCATTGATATAAATAACATATGATGAAGTTCTCATTCAGGGTAAATTGCCAAGTGGAAAAGAGATAGCAGTTAAGAGACTTTCAAGAAGTTCTGGACAAGGACTTGAGGAGTTTAAAAATGAAATTATACTTATTGCAAAGCTTCAACACACGAATCTTGTTAGGCTTTTTGGTTGTTGCATTCAAGGAGAAGAGAAGGTATTGATATATGAGTACATGCCCAACAAAAGCTTGGATTTCTATCTTTTTGGTTTGTGATTTCAACTTTGTCAAAATTCATATTTCTTTCTATTACTCGAAAATCTACGATAGCAGAACAAATTAATATTTATATTTTGTATATTAATTTGAGATAGATCAAACAAAAGGAAGACTTTTGGATTGGCGGAAACGTATCAACATCATTGAAGGAATTGCTCAGGGGCTTCTCTATCTTCATAAATACTCGCGATTGAAAATAATTCATAGAGATTTGAAAGCAAGCAATATTCTCTTGGATGGTGAGATGAGTCCAAAAATATCTGATTTTGGAATGGCTAGAATTTTTGGCAGAAATGAAACCGAAGCAAATACAGGAAGAATTGTTGGGACATAGTAAGTAAATCAACTTCTACATTCAAATTCATATATATATATATATATATATATATATATATATATATATATATATATGGAAAATGATTATATGGCTGGAGTCATGGGACATAAGTCCATGACTCAAGCACTAATTGGCTACATGTCACATTAGGTGACTTGAAAAGTCAACTTGATGTGACATGTAGCCACTGATTGCTGAAATCATGAGATTATATTTCATAGCTCGAGTGAGAGGATCATTACCCTATTATATATATATCAATGCATTCATAAACTTGTAAGCATATTTGAATATATATACCTCTCAATCAGGTACTAATTTATTTTTGAATGATGGAATGTAGTGGTTATATGTCTCCTGAGTATGCTATGGAAGGCCTATTTTCAGAAAAATCAGATGTCTTTAGCTTCGGAGTCTTACTTTTGGAGATTGTGACCGGCAAAAGGAGCACTAGTTTGTATCATTCTCAAGACTCTTTGAACCTTATTGGATATGTGAGTAACTAAAGGAAATTGAACTTTAAAAAAAATAAAATTCTATTCATATCCTCTGATTATATTAGAAATATGGGTAGCTCTATTTGTGCCAACCAAAACTCTAAAACCACCCACCCCATGGAGGATTTGATAGGTGAGGGTAGGTGGGTGCTTTTAAAGTTTATGTGAGTGATATTCTATCCATATTCTCTGATTAAATCAGTAAAGTAAAAATAAGAGTATCTTTATTTATGTCAACCAAAAGTCAGAGTACCCTCCTAGCCCCACCTACAGATGATTTTACGGGTGGGGGCAAGTGAGTGCTTCTAGAGTTTTGGTGGGGCAAGTGGGTGCTATCATAATTCTTGCATTTTTCTATCTATTTAGGTTTTCTTTCTTCACTCATTTATTTCAATTTATGGTTAAGGTCTTTGCCATTCCATAATCCTTCACATCACTTCTCACTAATTTTCGTAAGTCTCGTATTAGTGTATTTTTTCAAAATTATTTCAGGCATGGGAGTTGTGGAAAGAGGATAAAGCCATGGCATTGGTGGATCCAATCTTAGGAGATTCTTTGCCTCCAATTGAATTATTAAGATATATTCATATCGCGCTCTTATGTGTGCAAGAAAGGGCCACCAATAGGCCCATTATGTCAGATGTAGTCTCTATGCTTAGCAATGGAAGTGTGACCCTTTCTAATCCTAAACAACCTGCTTTTCTAATTAAAAGAAGTCTTATAGAGGGAGATTCAGAAACCAGACAGGCAGCCAACATTTCTATAAATGACGTAACTATTTCCACAATCAAAGGTAGGTAGTCACATGGGGTTTGGTATAATTTGGTTACGATAGGACTTTTCGATTCATTATCAATAGAGTTTTTTTTTCGCCTTTTGTATTTAAAGATATGTACTTTATTTTTCGCTAATATTATAATTTTGTTCCCTTTCGTGTTGACCATAAGTTAAATAAGTTAAATGTGTACTTTATTATAAGTGAAGTTTGATGTTTAACTTGGTAATAGTTAATTGTGAATTCCACAAATTGTGCTAATGTTAGTCTCAAACAAAGTTTTTATATCATCCCAAATTACTTAATTTTGAATCCATAATGTTGTGATATCGTTAATGACTTAACACCTAAAACAATGAAAATTTGATGTTACTTTTACGAAGGGCCTCAAAGAGCTTTAGTGATGATGGATAGGAAATGGTATCGCCACTCGATGACTTTTTGGTAAATATGTCACGACTTGAAATTTTATCCCATTCTGAGGGCCTAAAATTCCGTGTTATGACTCGCACGCATCCCAAGTACGCTAAACGAACATATACGAGAGTTCTCACGCTAGCATGATTCCATAAAATTCGTGAATCCAATAATGTAAAGATGGAGAATAATAGCAAAAATAGATAACGAATAAAAATGATATTGAACCAATGAAATAATTACTAATCAAGGGAAAAAAAAAGTCAAACATAAATCAAAAGTCTGAGGCTAATAATAAATGTCCAATGATAAACGATGACTACACAAAATAATAAAATAAATAATCTAAACTGAAGATCCTAATTTCTATATCAAAACCAGTACTATCAATAATCGGCACTAGGATCGTAATCGACACCGAGGTCCTCCTAGTGTCCTGTAGCGTCGCCCTCCCAAGGCTCCTGGTACTTAGCGTTCATATGATCCACAAAGTCAGTGTCAATAGGATGGGGATAAATGGCGTCCACTTCGTGGATAAAATTACCTTAAAAGAATAATTGCGATGAGGCCTGAGTTGCTAAACAACACTCAACTCAGTTGATACACCACCAATCCACCCTACACTACTCAAGTGCATTGTGAGTGCATCTAGTGAGTGATAATAATGATATGACAGTATATAACAATAAATAAATGTCTGAATCATGCGTAACATCAAACTCATATCTTAACCTATATGAAAGACTATGATTTAGGCACACTCCAATCCCAACGTGCTTCACCATTCCTAATAAACTTAATATATGTTATTACGATGACACCTACGTCTGTACAACGCATGGGCTTACATTCTTGCTTATATTTCCTAATACGACCTGTACCAGAGTCGTTACTTTAGCCTACCATGTGAGGGTCATCATAGTAGGATACCACCATAACATATCGTCCTCCATAACATAATTATAATCATACTCATACTTATACCATACGCTTACTCATACTCATACACATACTCATACACCATCCAATCTTAGAGGCGGCTGACAAACGTAACTAATAACATAACTCATATTATCTTCTGAGAGACCCGTCTTTACTATATACATTTTAATTCTTACTGTATATAGCTCTATAAGGAACGACATGTACATACTTAGTCTTTTAATCTTATGTTGGCATACACAACAATGTCTTATTATATCCATATTTTATCTTATCTTTCATATGTTTTCTTATCATATTCGTACAACTTGAATCTAAAGTGTTTCATGGTGTGATGAGCTTCACTAAATCACGCTTTATAAGGGACGAATTTCATTGTAACATGGATGTACTTCGTGTGACAGCCCATATTATCATACAGGTATTACATCCGTACTTCGTGTGATAGCCCATGATCAAGCAGGTTTAACAAATGATATTCCTCCAACCGAATGGTTGCTTGTAGGTTTGGTAATGATGATGGGGATTCAATCTCTAGTCCTCCCAAGGTTGGGTTGGGATAGTCAAACATTAATGCCTTCGTTTGAAGCTCCTTCCATTTCTTTGAAAGATTCGGAATTTATTCTTTTGATTTTTAATAAAGGAACCCTATAAAATGCCATTTGATGGATTAGACAATCCGAGCTGATCGCCAATCTCTGAGGCCAATGACGGGCCAAACCGTCATTCCAGGATTTGCAGTCATAAAAGCTTGATAGAAGGATCCATAATTTCTTCTTTTGATTTCTAATAAAGGAACCCTATAAAATGCCATTTGATGGATTAGACATTCTGAGCTGCTCGCCAATCTCCGAGGACAATGACGAATCAAACCTTCATTCCAGATTTGCAGTCATAAAAGCTTGATAGAAAGACGATAAGTCCAAGACATTGCTATTCTCTGTAATGCCATATACCTTAACCAGAGTCAGAGCTAGCATCTAAAATGAGAAGTAGAGCAAGTATCATAATATAAGACTCATAACTATGATTTCCCCATAAAAAATGATTGATCATGTAACATGACAACATCATATTTTCTGTTACAAAATAATTGTATAAAAGGTAGATGTAAGTCAGTCCGAAACCTTCCGTTCAATGATCAGACGGTGTTGAAATATGAGGATTTTACGTCCCATCAGCAATCATGGAGGGAACTGAGTTGGATCCACTTAAGAGCTGGGTGAGACGGTGTTGAAACCGATGTAGGATACTGACTGTGACCGTAGTTTGTAGAGTGAGAAACAAATGGACAAGATGATGCAAGAAACCGATGTAGGAAACCTCTCACAAATTTTACAACCATAGTATTATCCGAATTCATGAAGCAAAGAGAAGAACGGAAAGCGAGGGATAAAGATATTTGAGAAAAATTCTCGGCCAAAAAAGAAAATAAAAATGTCATTGCTAATTGATATTGCACTCCGATTAACCATAAATCCTTCTTTTTAGATCAATTAATTAACTGTAGATCTTACATATGAAGAAATTAGTTAACAGCAGAAAACAAAGAATAATAATTTGAGCAAGTGATCATCTTTTGGCAAGGAAAACAAAGTGTGTTGTACCTGGTGGTAACAATTTTAAGGGACAGTTGGAGGTGGGGGTGGAAGATAGGGTAAGCCTGGTCTACCATTAACAGTTCCATTCTCCAAAGCAGAAGCAGTTTCCTCGATTTCAATGGCTTCGATGAGTTCATCTACTGCATGAGCTGCCATGCTGGTAGAAGGTAACAGATGTCCTAATTTCGTGCCCTCCACCTGCTCAATACAACAGAAGTTGCTAATGGTTGTAATTTCCCAAACAATTAATGTATATAGAATGAAGACCCTCCAAAAAAGTTAACAACTTTGAGCAGTTTACTCAAGTCACATGTTTTCGCAAGTGTGCTATGGCATGCCACAATTAGGAATGCAAGTCTTGAACCGAACACCGAAACCGAATCAAATGCCGAGGGAATCAAATCAGATCGAATCACACTGAAACCTGACACAAACCGAACCAAACTGAACCCAATTCGGTTCGGTTTCAGTGTGGATGGATTGAAACAGAAAACCGAGGGAGTCGGCTGAGTAAACCGAAAAAAATTAGGAAAAACTTGAAAAAATACTGTAAAAATAGGTTTTTTTATCTAAACCGAACCGGATCGGTTTCAATTTTAGTTTTGTGTTAAAAAAAAAACAAAACCAAACTGAACCATATGGATTTCAATTCGGTTTCAATTTGGGGTGTACCGAATTAAACACCGAAAAAATAGGGTTAGGTTCGGTACACCGACCTTGCATCCCTAGCCACAATGTAAATCAATGGTAACCTATTATATACTTAATGGTCCCCTGCTTGAACCAATGCATGTGTCGACAAATATCGAAACTGGCTCTGATCCTAACACATAACGACACCAAATCCAACTACACTTTTCCATCATAATTGGGGTATTTTTTTACCTAACAGACAGCCAAAAAGGAGTAGATGTGCCAAAAAGTAGTAGATTTATAAACAGCCCTTCCAAACTACGGACAAAAATTTTTATTCTCTCTAAATGAGGAAATGGCCACATTGACCTTTTATAATAATTAAAAAAAGAAACTCATAATATATAAATACTTGCAACATTTTGTCTTTCCTTGAATTACCCTTAAAAAGTAAACTTTGTTTACCTTTTACCAAATAAAGTAAAGGTCCAGTTCTTATCAAAAAAAAAAAAAAAAGTAAAGGTCCAGTTAAAATGGCAGTGGCATTTTTTTAGAGTATCAGTTCACCAAACAGTGAATAACATTGACTGCGTTCAATCATATGATCGAGATAGTTTATACTCACAATCTTTCACAAGATAGATTTTGAGATCACCGGCATACTATCAAATGGTCAATGTTTTATTTTACATGGCACAGATCTAAAAAAAGTGACCTTAACATTACGAGTAAGCTCAACATTGATTTTAAGGCCATTTTTTTGGGTGTAAACCACATGAAATAAAAAGTGGCCTTAACATTCTGATGGTTAGCTCATGATCTCAAGATCCATCATGTGAAATATTGGGACGATAAACAATTTTCATCTTCTGAATCAATGCAGTCAATATATTTCAGTGTGAGTGAACTCAAAGATTCGGTGGGTGGATTTAAAGATACTCTTTTTTTTTATGTCACAAAAGCCACCATTTGGCATTTACAAAGCCACTGCATCTTAACTCTACCTCCACGCGGCATTCCTCCATCAGGTTGTTGCCCATTGCGGAAAATTTTCCACTGCTAATAGGAGCCTAGGCGTATCTCAGTCCCAGTGTAGTTGATCATCCTCTCAGACCAGCTACTGGTCACCAGTTTGGTAAGTTATTGCCTCACCAACCAACTAATCACACTACACACTGGATTAAAAAAGAACCTAACTTTGTTGTTGGTAGTTCAGGGAAAAATGGAGATTTTTTGGTAATGCTAATGTCCAATGCTTGCATTAGACATGTGTGTGTGTGTGTTTGTATATATATATATATATATATATATATATATATATATATATATATATATATATATATATATATATAAATAGGTAAGCGGGATCGAATATGTGATATTAAGGTTGCAATATTGTCAATCTTCCATATTATATATATGTAAGCGGGGTATGTGACATTAAGGTTACAATATTGTCAACCTTCCATATATATATATATATATACATGTGACATTAAGGTTACAATATTGTCAACCTTCCATACATATATATATATATATATATACATGTGACATTAAGGTTGCAATATTGTCAACCTTCCATTATATATATATATATATTATACGCCAATTTATATGAGCGCAACACGTAGTGTCATTTTTGTGAAGTGATGGGTGACATTGGGATCACATTACCAACTAGAATTACACTTTTAAAATATTTTAATACCCTTCCAACCGTCATTCTTGACTTTTTTAAAGTCTCTTTCTTCTTTCTATTTTCCCAAGAATGTGTTAGACATACTTTTTAAAGTATATTTTAATCAAAAAACGTGGTCCCACTACAAAAATTAGCGGATACGCCGACGGCTAGAATTAATGTGCCGTCGGCGTAGGTGAGAATTTGGGCCAACCCCCGACAACTAACCCAGCCACTCCACTTAAGCCCACGACCCTTCAATCAGGCCACTATATAAGTGCATTTTTCCAGCTCCAATCTCCCTTACTCAAACCGTCTCCCTTCTCCCTTCTCCCTTCTCCCTTCTCGATCCCCTCATTCCCTCCCGCTCAAACCCTAAATCTCTCTCGTTCAAACCCCTCTTGCTCAAATCTCTCGCTCAAACCCTAAATCCCTTTCTCCTTTTCACTTCTCCGCCAATGAGAGTATGAAACCCTAGCTAGCTATTGTCGCCATTTGAAGCAGTCACTCGCGCCCAAAGAATCAGATTCAATCGACGCCGATCGTTCGTTTCATCTACTTCCTTCGCCATCGAAGATCTTAGAAATTTTCGGAGTTAATCGCGCATTAAAAAGGTAGATATTTGAATTTTGTTTTTTCCCCAAATTCCAATCGCAATACCCTAACTCCTTTGATTTGATTTCAGCCTCGAAATCTCTTCCATTCGGATCTTCAATTGGAGCGTAATCGCTGTAATTCGCTTCACACAAGGTCGGGCTTCTAAATCTCAGAAGATCTGGCGATCTACTGCTTAGCCTCTTCGAATTGTTCAACTCGATGTGTTCCTTGCTATCAAATTTAATTTTCTCATTTTCTGCAACTATTTTATTATTATTTTTGTTTTTCCACCTTTATCTATCATCTTTATAGAATATAGAATCCAATAAATTTTAAGCCAGAAGTTAAGCATTGAATAGATTTGTGACGCTTAATGATGGTCGTATGATTATTTATTGCACAATCCGAATAGGCTATTATAGTTTGTGTAATGCAGCATTTATTCTGGTTTTCTTTGTTTTCCTCAACTTATCTTTGTAATTTGATGGCTTATGGTTGTCTTTTTACTTCAATAGGTGTGAAGCATTCTCAACTTATCCTCGAACCTATGATCTCCTGCATCTGGATGGCCTTTTGACCTTCGAGGTCTGTAAAAAATTTCTCAGATTTATTTTCGGTTGGTCATTTGGAAGAATGAATTTAGCAAACCATTTTTTCTTCAAGTCATGAAAGTTGCAAAATTTCAACAAGACTATGTTTACGGTTACCATATTTCAGATTAATCCACATAAACTACGAATTGATCACTTTTAAGCAAATCCATTAGAGTATTATTATGATTTGAAGCTATTTTCTCTTGATTTGATTGGTGAGTTTCGAATGGTAAACTTTTATGAGGAAACCAAACTGTAAATCAGGTAGGTATCCCCAACTGCTGAGCAGCAATTTTCTATATGACTGGGATATGTAAGCTGTTTTCATTTGTGTTTGCCAATATTGTCAATGAACTTTTTCCTTTGAAATGTTACTTTTCTCAACGAGTTGGTATTAGATACCCAACCCGAGGGGGAATTCAGGTCAATCTCCAAATGCCAACATTGTGGAATGTGCAGATTTTGTTGAGCGCTTAATCAGTGAAAGGCCAGAAGTGTACTTTCACTGATTTAGAAGCAGATTGACCAGAGTGCCGCTGCTGGCACTGGGGTCAGGTACCAACTGCCTGACTCTTTCTCAATTGGATATATATATATATATCTTGTACTCATACAAAAGGAGATTACTAGGATCAATTGAACGTCCATCTTGCATGTGTATCACCTCGTTTTTGACTCCCTGTCGCTCCAATTTTAAGCTTTGTGATCCTGCACTATATAGTTTCCAGTTCGCATGATAACAGGGGCTATCTAAATGTTTCTAAAGATTCTACACAAAAAAATGGTGCAGACTGGATTCTCAAATGGTTTAACCTTGCATATTCCCCTCTGTAAATATCCAGAACTTGGATTGGAAATCTTTTCTTTTCCTCACTTCATCGATAAGAAGGATAACTACAATGATCGCATCCCAAAATATTTTGTCTGTACATATTCCTTGACAATAATTTCTCAAATATGCATGACCGCACCAGAAGTAAAGACCTGGAAGTCGGGAAGCATGGAGCCCTAATTGTCACCTCATCACAGGTTTAGTTGTAGAAGAACCATCCTTTGATTGCTAACAGAATGCTTGTTGATGGATTAAAATATAGAAATTGTCAACCCTTAGTGAAATGAGATCGAAATATGTTCAAACCTAACATGCCATGTTCAAGAAGAATCATAACTGTGCCAAAATAGAGGACAATATCGGTTTCTATCATCAATACAAATCAAGATTATCTCATATTGGTAGGCTCCGAGTATCAGGCAATACGTCGATATGTGTCGGTATCATCAAAGATTTAAGACTGTGAAACCACCCAAACATAAGGCAACAGAATTTTCTGATTTCAGCATCTCATTTCCATTTGAAGTTCATCCTAACATGGCACGGCAATTCCTGTTGGAGATAAATTACTTATGGTGTGTGTTATATGTCTAGCGTTGGAGACAATATGTTAGTGTTAGTGTTATGGCTTAGTCTCTCACATTGGCTAGGAAAGTTCTTTCCACTTATATTTTGGTAGAATACTTTTAGCACTTTGTGTATAAAACTGCTTTGATAATAAAAACAATTTTTAGATCCCATAAAGAATAATCAAAATTTAAAGAACCATTCTTTGAAACCCATGATCTTACCATAGGGCGATCACTTTACCAAGCCGCACAGACCCCCAAAAAATGGCTCTAAAAATTACATTTGAGTATGATGTATGATGTCTGCCATGTAATTTTTCGCCATCGGTTGAACTAAGCATGTGATTTGACGTGAAAGTGCTTTCATGTCAAATCTGTATGCCCCATTGTGGCGGGACTAGTGCATACTTACGATATTAAAACTGATGATCAATGATGGTTAAGATCAACTAATAATTCATTACAATCGTGAGGCTATTGATCATCAAAGAGATTATTAATTAATTTTTATTTATAAATTAGAGACTATTAATTAATTGAAAGGTCAGGATCATTTCATGCCTGAATTGAGATTAGGGGCAGCATCATATGCCTCACTTTTCTACTAATATCTATGCAATGAGCGATGGTGCATAAAAAGATCTATATACAGTGCTTGGTCCACATTTTAGAACTTGCAAAAAACTCACTTGTAAATCCATATGTAGTGCACTCAAATGCCCTTTACCAATTACAAGCCCTGATAATGAAAATCTAACTTGGTGTGGTTGTGAGAAAAAGCTCAATGAAACAGAGTCATGTGTTCTCTATCTCACACACCAAGAACGAAAGATACACCACTAGATTCTAGCCAATCTCCACCTTGTATGAACTCCCCCTCCCCCACTGTGAACTGCAGTGCCTCCCCTTTACATTCCCTCTATACCCTTCCCACTGAACCCGACGTCTCATGCTTGACCCCAGCCCCGATTTCATATACTCAACGTACTCGATGGTGTCCACTGTGCTGTATCGGTTCCACTCGTGCCATCCTTATAGGTGTATGAGATCCCCTAGGTAGCTAGTCATGACCATTGTCCTAGAATGGTTCCTCTATGGCCTCCCTAGGTAACAGGCGTGGTGATGAGATCCGGTGTACCCACCATAGTGTTGTGTTGTATAGAGATGCCAATGTTCGGATTTGTGTCCTCTCTCCCTTGAGCAGTGACCATATTCTTCTGGCTGGGCTTTGGCCTTCGCATGAGGATCAAGTAGTTTTGGAAGATTGCGGCTGCATTGCCGAAGATGAAGTCGAATGTGCCTTGTATCGTTCATTCTCGATAGAATTGACGGAGCAAGTGATCGTTAAATAATGTAAACCTTGCAAGGGCACAAGTTCGTAGAACTAGGGCAAGTACTAAAGGTATCGAACCACATGGACTATCTGTTTATCCAAATTAAAGTCTTGATTAAAAAATGGTTTTAGAATTAAATCTAACTATGATTATTTAGAAAAGCAATAGAGAAAACAGTTTAAGATTCCTCTTTATCACAGATTTATAATAATTCGCAATTCTACTCCTAATTAATTTAAATTCAAAATTGGATAGCACTTTGTATATTAACTGTGAGGTCATGGATCCCTGCTTACATACCTAGGAAAAAGGAATTTCCTATACATAGTTATACTAACCATGTACAAACCACAGTTGTAATCCCCACCCAATTACAATAGAGTTTGCGATTTAATTCGCTTTGGTTCAGTTAGATAGAGAGAATTGGAAACTTTTAAAGAAAAAACTTAATTTTGCTTGAATAATTCACTGAATTGCATATGCTTTAGTAGATATAGGGGAGAAAAAAACCCAAATCTGATGCTTCTCGTTTAAAGCCATCAATAAATTTAAAAAAAAATCACTTAATTACAAAAGAAAGATTACCCTACTGTGTTTTTTATTAGAATCAAATTTTTGACTTTTTCAAAATAGGGAAGTAACAACCAAACTAAAAAATTGTTCTCTATGGATTTTGCTTTTTAATGCAGTATTATTTTAAAGCACGTTTTCCCTTCAACAAAGATCAATTTGCTTATATACTGCGGATATCTGGTATTGCAGGAGTTATATCATAGGTATTTTTATTTGCTATTGTGCACTTATATGTTTGTTAACATGAGATTCATTGCATTTCTTCTCTTCTTTTGCACTTATATTAAGTTTTTCCGACAGCTGCTTCTCATACCTATATCATAGGTATGTCTATTACTTATTTTGTTGATCCTCCTTGTGATTGATAAAGTTGAATCATAGTGTTTGATTGTATTAGTATCACTAGTTTTTCTCACTTTCTCATACTAGTCTCACGAGCTCAACTCAAATAATCAATCTCTATTTTCAAAGCTTCTTGCATAGACATTATGGATAAAAGCTGGATGCAGAAGCCTTGGTAAGCATTTTTTATTACGACTAATTGATATTCCTAAATAGTTAGTATTTTGATGAAGTGGTGAAAGTAATGACTTTTTGGAATATGCTGCTATAATAGAAACACTGAAGCATACTATGATGGGGTAAGAGAATTCATTAAATTTGCTGACTCTCGTGGAACAGTTTATGATGGAAGGTTAAAATGCCCCTGTATCAAATGTTGCAACGTCTACTATCAAGACGTGAAAACAACATATGATCATATCATATGGCACAAAATTGGGAAGAGCTACACTACGTGGTTTTTTCATGGGAAAAATATCACGTCATCGAGTTTTACACGAGATGAACCATTGGCTAATATAGTTGAAGAAGATGATGATACAACTAATGATATGAGGAGCATGTTACATGATTTGTGTAGGGTTCCGAGTGAAGAAGAAATTCATGATAGTCCGAGACAAGGCACAGAAAGTACATTGGATGACAATACAGCTAGATTTTTTTAATTGGCCGATGATGCGGAGTTGGCCCTCTACACGGGGTGTAAACATACAAAATTATATTTTATCGTAAGACTATGGCATATCAAGTGCCTTTGTGGATGGAGCAACAAATCCTTTTCAATGTTACTTGACTTGTTAAGCGAGGTGCTCCCTGAAGGATCGAAACTTCCAGATAATTTTACACAGAGTAAAAAGATAGTTACGGACTTGGGACTCAGTTACAATAAAATTGATGCTTGTCCAAATAATTGTATGTTGTACTATAAAGAATCAATTGACAAACAGAAGTGCGATATTTGTGGAACATCACGTTGGAAGATGCATGAGAACTACGCTCCCGATGATACCAAAAAGAAGACTCTAACAAAAATTTTATGCTATTTCCCATTGAAACCACGTCTTCAGAGATTGTACATGTCATCTAGAATTGCTACTGATATGATATGGCATGACGTAGAGCGCGCTAAAGATGGTGTTTTAAGGCATCCGGCAGATTCTCAAGCCTGAAAGCATTTGGACCAGCTTTATCCTACGTTTAAAGAAGACCCTCGAAATATTAGACTTGGGTTAGCAAGCGATGGATTTAACCCTTTCAGAACAATGACTATCACTCATAGCACATGGCCCGTGGTACTGTTTTCATACAACTTACCACCATGGTTATGTATGAAACAACCAAGCATTATTTTATCGACTATAATATCGGGTCCAAAAAGTCCTGGAAATAATATTGACGTCTATTTGAGGCCATTGATTGATAAGTTGAAGGATTTATGGTTAGATGGGGTGGAGACATATGATGCTTTGAAGAAAGAGATGTTCGTTCTCCGTGCTGTGTTGCTTTGGACAATCAACGATTTTCCTGGCTATGCCATGTTGTCTGGTTGGAGTACTAAAGGAAAGAAAGCTTGTCCTTCATGCCATAAAAACACATGTAGTCAAAGGTTGAGATACGGAAAGAAAGAATATTATATGGGTCATCGTCGATTTCTACCGATGGATCACAAATTTCAAAGTCAAACAAAGACATTCAATGGGAAACCCGAGTATGAAGTTGCTCCAAAACCGATGACCGGAATAGAAGTCTTGAATGAGGTAAACAAATTTATGCATAAGCCTATTCTTGGAGAAGAGCATAATTGGAGAAAGAAGAGCATATTCTTTGAGTTGCCTTATTGGGAGCACAATCTCCTAAGACACAATCTCGATGTGATGCATATTGAAAAAAATATTTGTGATAATGTGCTCTTCACACTTTTGGATACTGATGGAAAAAGTAAGGATGGGATAAATGCGAGAAAAGACTTGGCAGAGATGGGATTGAGGAAAGAGTTACATCCACAACAAATAGATTCAAACAAATTCAAATTACCAGTGTCAATTTACAATTTGGATAGACATGGAAAAGAACAGTTTTGCAGAGTCCTTGAGAATATGAAGATTTCGGATGGTTTCTCGTCTAATATCTCAAGCCGTGTCAATGTCAAAGAACGAAAGATAACTGGATTGAAAAGCCATGACTCACACACCAAATATTTTTGCCTATGTGTATTCGACATATCTTACCAAAGTATGTGGCGAGGACTCTAATAGACTTGAGCACATTCTATCGTGAATTATGTTCGAGAGTTTGTTGAACTGACGATTTGATCCGCCTTGAGAAGAACATAGCACTGACACTTTGCCATTTGGAGCGGATCTTTCCGCCTGCTTTTTTTGATATCATGGTGCACATGTCGATACACTTGGCATCTGATGCATTACTTGGTGGACCTGTGCACTATCGATGGATGTATCCCATTGAGAGGTTTGTATTGATGCCTTATCACTTTTCAATTAAACATGAGAGAATATTGATGTGTTTTAGTAACACAAAACTTAAGTTGTCGAAATCAGGTACTTGTTCACTTTAAAGTCGTATGTGCGCAATAGGGCTCAACCTGAGGGGTCCATTGCAGAAGCCTATTTGGCAGATGAATGTCTCACATTTTTCTCTCGATACTTGCACAATGTTGAGTCAAGGCTAAACCGACCCAAAAGAAGTGATGAGGAAACATCAATGAGAAGCGACAAAGTGTTCAATCTTACCGATTTGGAATGGACACAGGCTCATCGTTATGTCCTCTACAATAATGTTAACATCACAAGATATATAGAGTATAAAGTGTTAACAAAAATTCCTATTATATTTAGAGAGTCGATTTATTCAATTGTTTTAATATATGAATCCTTTTATGTAGGGATCATAAAAGAGTAATTCAACACAAGTTACATCGAAAACGCCCATGCCCGCATGATATAGAGAAAGAACACGAAAGGCATTTCATCTATTGGATTAAGGATCATGTATGTAACTATATATTTCTAAAATCATCATCAATATAGCTCGTTTTTTCTCATGATTAATACTTTCTCCCCTATTCTTAATAGATACGAGATGAAATGAAAATTGGATTTACATTGCCAAAAGAGCTTCAGCTGTTAGCCGAGGGACCTCATCATATTGCTGAAAGGCTGAAATGCTATCCTATTAATGGATACAATTTCAGAACAGTTGCAAGAGAATCAAAGACTAAAACGCAAAATAGTGGAGTCTATCTATCGGCAGCGACTACTAGCTTTTCAAGTGCAAGGGATATCAATCCGATTATTGGCAATGTGGAATATTTTGGCCGATTGATCGACATAATTCAGCTAACATATTCTGATAAATTGAAGGTTACAATGTTCAAATGCGAATGGGTAGATGTTCGCGTAGAAGGGAGGGGAACAAAATAAGATCATTTGGGGAATACACTTGTGAATTTCACACGATTGGCATTTTCTGATGAACCATATGTGTTGGCTTCCCAAGTCAAACAAGTTTTCTACGTAGATGATCCTATTGACCCAAATTGGAAGGTTGTTTTTAAAGTCAAGCCCAAAGGAGCCTATGAGTTGAGAATAGAAGATCGTGAACTGTTAATGAGTGACCAAAATTTAAATGATAAAGGAAATGTAAATGATGATTGTGATGATGACGCTGAGTGGATTAGAACAGATGTAGAGGGAGAAATTGTTGTAGTGACAAGACTTCATAATGACAATGAACAATAGTATTTCAGATTATATGAGACAAAGAGGAGGTAGGTATGGTTTAATCTGGTTCCGGGTTCAGTTTAAAATGATTATGGGCAGTGGTTTTGTGAATGGTTGATCTGTGTTTTTCACACGATTCTATGAGACAATTACAGTGGTTTTGTGAATGGTTGATCTGTGTTTTGCACAGATTTCTGGGCAGAACTATGGTTGTTATCACAGTTATTGTGGCTGTGATTACAGATGACTGGGTGTGCTTGAGGTGTGATAATCTAAACTTTGGCTTTTGGAAAATATGTAATCAGTTTGGCTGTTGGCCAGAAGGAGTGAAAAGGAAGGTTGGAAAAGTCAAGTACAGGTGACAGCTCTGATGTAATTACAATGACACAGGAAAAATTACTGTTGAAAAATTATTGTTGAAATTACTGTTTAATGGTTTACCTCATAATTCTGATCATTAAAAACCTTATCGTATTGAAATGGCGTTAGATAGCAAAGCAGCTGAAATTAATGGCAATAACCTGATCGTTTTACTGCTGTAAGATCATTTAACCTATGAATCTAAATAGTCTTGGTTTTGCTACAACATAATATGCACAAATATAGTTTGGACATGACGCAATTTTAACATTGACACAGTGCATCATGCAATACAAACATCATTATCAACATCATTCTTGTCAATGCATGGTTCACAAGCATACTTTTTTCTATCAATAGTCAAAATATGGTGAATATCAGAAAAAGGCAAAGAAAGATTCCTTTAGAACAAGAGCAAACCCTATATGTAAAGACCCGTATTTTGAACCCGAGTTAGACTGACCCCGTGTGTGTTCCGCTCGACAACCGACGTCACCATTTGTTTTAGATTTTTATCTAGATGTGATTGTGCGGACAAATTTTGATTTAGAGCCCATTTGGACCCTCGTGCGAAAGTTGTGCACCGACCTCGGTGTGGCCGCTCAACAACGGGCTTGAGTTTTAAAATTAGAAGTGTATAATACATAAGAGGTGTGTGTGTGTGTGCTTAACCTTGTGAGCAATCCTATTATAAGAAGGAATTGCATTCCCGTATTATACTAGGTTTTGTTAAGAGAGGAAGAGACGTGAGTGCCGTGAAGAACCGTAGTCGTTTGATAGTTACCCAACCGTGTGAAACTCCGTCTTCTCTCTTCTTTAATCATCGTAGGAGATCGGTTTAGAAAACCTCCTTCTCTAAAACCCTCTTTGTTGAAAACCCTTGAACCTTAGAAAGAACTTGAATCAACCTTGAATTCGTAGTTGGCTATTGGGAGAGGTTGAGATCATTGGGGACGTGTTGGAGTTGTCTCTGTGAACTCGTGGGATCGATCACGGCGCGAATCGTCGAGGAAACCCGTCGGTTTCGTTCCGAAGCTCCATTCGCGTGACTCATTTCTAATCTAGGAATCCTTAGATTAAAGGTACGTTTTAATTAAACTTTTTGATTAAAATCATTAGATTAGCCATGGGTTTTGCTTTGGGATGTATGGGTTTCGATTTGGATGAAAACGAGCGAAATCGCGTTGCTGTAGCTCGCTCGAGCGAGCTATTATCATCGCTCAAGCGAGGATACACTAAAATACTCAAAAAGGCATTCCCTGCCCTCGCGCGAGCGAGCTTTTGCATCGCTCGAGCGAGAAAGTTCTGAAGGATCTCGCTCGAGCGAGCTATTATTATCGCTCGAGCGAGGTATCGCAGAACTCCGACATTGCCTTAGTATTTTAGTCATAATTGGAAAGCTAATGGAAAAATCTACAACTTTCATGTTTTGACCAACTCGTGAATCAATCGTCTTGATAGTCAAAAATATATGAGAATGTTACATCAAATTCTAGGATTGGCGCAACTTACCTGTTTTGACTTGTTTTTAAGGAAACACTTAAATAGGTCTATATTATTGGTAATTAGAGTTAATCTTAATGCATGAACGTATATTGTGATGTAGATTGAGGGCGAGAGGCCATCAATAGGACCTTGCTTGACTTCGTATAACTCTGAGTTTTGGTAGGAGAATCTCATCTTTACAGTATTCTATTTTAATTCGCATGGATATTTTGAATTAAAATCTTTGAACTTGCATATGCCATTGAAATCACATCTGTAAACTGAAATTGATATGAATGACTGAAAATCTAAATCTACCTGAATCCTGAAACCTGAATCTGCTTAAGCTCTGAAAATCTAAAATCAAAAGCCTGAACTATGTATAAGAGACTTGCATCTGATTTATATTAGTATCTGCATTTGTTTTATGATTGACCTGAACGACCCCTCAAAAATTTCTGAACAATTTCCTGGCACAAGTTTCCCTCATTACGCAGGGGCTTGTTGCATCCTGAAAAAGGGTTCATGAACGACGATGGTAGGTAGGGGTTCCCATCGGCTATATTCCTGCTCTCGAGATATAGTTTACTCGGGAGGTATTTTAAGTTGAGGATTAAGTCATGAATTACTGAACTTTGCATATAGAAGTTAGAGAAACTAAGACACTGAAATACTGCATCTGTTCTTGAAACTATTTTCACACATTTAGAAATAAATCTTACTTATGATTTCCTCACCTAAATTCAGTTTATTATCTGCTTATATGTTTGACAAGCTATATTTCGATATTTGTTTTGAAACCATGTTAGTTAAAGTAAAATGCCGTAGATGTCCTTATTCTACTGAGCTTTGTTGGTTATCTCACTCCGACTATACGTCACAGGTCCAGGTACTGACGTGGCTATTCAGGGCTGTGGGACTGATCCTGACTACGTGCCTGAGGAAGAGCTTGAGGTTCCTCCTGAGGAGTTTTTCCCAGTATAGAACTTACTGATTTTCTTATTTGTGGTGAGAGTTAGACTTGAATTTGTGGGTCCATTTTAGTTGGATATCATAGTTTTATACTTGACGTTGATTTCTATTATGAGCCATATTTCGATGATGGTCGGCCATCATCGGTGGTTCTTTACTTTTAATTGCTTTCGTATTTATTTTAGCTATGGATATTTATTGCGCTTTACTCTGATATGTGCCCTGTTTGTCTGGCTTATCGTTTATTTGATAGGTTGGCGAATCGGCCTTCCTATACCTGAGGGATTGGAAAAGTCGGGTCGTCACAGCACTAAGGAGGACCCAATGTAAATGTCATATAGCACTAAGGAGGACCCAGGTAAAGATTTGGGGGTTAAAGATTATTTTTTAAAAAAATCTCTAATATATGTTTTAAAACTATCAAATGCCTTTAAAATGAGCAGCTAAAATGGATTTTAGATATTTACATGACAACCATTCATTTTAAAGGCATTTGAACTTTGAATCAGATGATGTCTGCCTTCTTGATATAATATTTAACCCAACAAATCTTTACATGGGTCCTCTGGCATCAAGTAGAATACATGGTGCCACATTTTATTTTATTTTTTGATTTTTTATTAGAGCTATGACTCATTCCAAACCTAGATTAGGCATGAGACTGAATACAAATAAGATTAGATTCAATTGTGGGGGTGTGTGTTGGTAATACACCAATATGGCCACTATTAGTAGATAAAATTATTTCTTTTACTTTTGAATCCTAAATAATTTGATTAGGTGTTAGTACACAAAGGTTTGAAATCATTTCTTCAATTTACTCTCCACTTGTCAGTTCATAAGCTCCACAGCAGCTTCATTGATTTTTTCTTGAGATGTTAATGAAAGAGCACTGCTATTACTTTTACACACCCCCATCTTAAACTATTGATGGTGTAAGATCATTTAAACACCATCTGGTATTTTAGGGAGATCCACACCGATACATATCAGGTATCACCCAACCCAAAAGAAAAGTAGGCTTTCAAGGATTTCAAAGGCCTCAAGATATCCACACCGATACATATTAGGTATCAGCCTCCCATAAGGTTACATATCCACACCGATACATATCAGGTATCAACTCAGGTGTCGGTATCGGCATTTGGATCTCCTAATTTTTTTTTCTCATGTTTCCGTTTTCAATTCTCCATGGTTGCATGTCTCCTAATGCAAGTATCAAATTCCTAAAAATTAGCCATGTCAAGAAGCTTGGCATCTTTTTTAAGAACCTGTAGTCTCTGCTAGTGAGGGGCAATTTGATATTAAATGGATTGCCCCAGATGAAGCAGTGACAAATCTTGTTTTGAGCACTCTATAATCTTCATTTTTGCTATATGTTTGACATAATTAAAAATCTCTATGATTTTCTTATCTCTTAGGGACTAATAACCTTCTTGGTGAACAAAAACGGGTTCAACAGTGATTGAGTGACAAAGGCATTCCTTCTGTTTATTAGCACAATTTACTCTAGTCTGTTGTTCAACCAGTTCTCCCTTTTTAGGCTTTTTAGGGTTCTTCAACGAAAGAAAAATCGTTTCTTTATATTTTGTATTTCTTTCAGATGTTACCGTTTTCTATTACTTGTTCTTTTTGTTATGGTTGGTGTTTATATATGGGAAAAGAAGATTTTTTTTTTTTTTTTTTTATTGAGATGAGGAGCTTCTTCTAGTAGTTCTTTTATTTAGTAGAGTTAAGAATTCAAATCAATTGAGAGTAAGAACTGTCTTTTATTTATATGATGTCTTATATGAGGTCTAATTTTCAATCCCAGCTTACCTATCAAAAGAGGAAAAAAAACTGATGATCAAATGTGCAAAATATCATACTGCCAAATCTGTTCTGTAATTACTGTAAATTGATCTGAAATGACAAATGTGACTATATTTATTGTTGCAAATCTTGTTTTCGATGTTGGACCAATTCTTCCCTGGAGATCTCGGATAACTTCCAAATATTTGATATGGCACTAAGTCATTAAACAGTAATAGATTTTATTTAATATATATAAATGATTGAGTGACAGGGTAAATAAATGTGCTTATTGGCTTCAGTTTCTTCCCATCTGTATTACATCATGAGGATTTGATCCTAGATTAAGTAATCACATTGAGCTGAGTTGTGCAATTATGATTTGAACTTGGTGATTACAATATTTTCATCTGGGTTCATGTCATATATCCTTCCCTAGAAACAAGAGATCCGGATACCTTAAGTAGCTGGTATTTAACACTACGAGGATTTGACCCTAGACCAAGCGAATTCATGGAGCTGTGTTCTGCAGTTATGATTTGAATTTGGTGATTAAAATATTTTCATCTGGGTTGGTGTCATATATCTTTTCCTAGAAACAAGGGATTCAGATACCTTTGTCAACAGTGCTTTTTTTTTTTTTAATTTATTTATTTTATTATAAATTTCCTCGTTCCTGCATTTGTTGTTGTTGTGTTTCACAAGAATGTTGGGGTCTATCTTTCATGTTTCACTACAATTTATTCTTTATCTTTGCAACATTTGCCAGATTTTGGTGGAAGATAACTCCTACGTGAGCACAGTAGTGTATGATAGGCCCCGGCAATTGAATGTCCTCTCATTTCAAATGGTATGTTGAGGTGTTTAATGGATATATTATGGAATCAGACTATATCTTCTACCAAAAACTGAACCTAAATTAGGAATGGCTTCTTCAGCTCATTTTATATAAGCTCAAAATTCAAATTTAGTTGAATATGAATGATTTCTATATTTCTCCATGCTCACAAATTATGCTCATTTTGTTGCAGTTTTATTTATGTATTTTTTTCTTTTAAAAATTTATGCTTCTCACTTCTCAGCATTTGTTCCATTACTCATGAAAATGTTTTTGATGCAAGCCATATATGAAAAGGGGAAGAATGACCAAGCACTTGACGAATATTCAACTAGATAAGTAATGAGCTACAACTAGAAGCAAGAGCTTCAATGTCTCTAACCCAAATAATCAAAATCATGGTGGGCGTCCTCTGGCTTTGCTATTTTTATAATTTTTTGGAAGTACAAAAGCTACTAAAAGGGCCTATTTAATTAATGGGTCTGCCAATAATCTACCTAGATTTGTACTAATAAGTAATGTTGGTAATCTGTAGCCCTTGGTGACCATTCCCTCTACTACTGACATTTACCTTGGATTCCTCCATTCTTGAGCTTCCTCAAAAGCTTCCAGAATACCAGCTGTAGCCATAAAAGACCTCACACAATGTATTGAACCACTATATAGGCAAATATACAAAACAATACCACAGGGGAAAGGGATAGTTACAGGCTTTACAATTGCGAAATAAGGGTAAAGGTAGCTTGTACTAAGGACTAGGTAAATTACCTGGTCCTGCATTAGTTTGCTGCCTGCCACATGGCACTCAATCACATGATTGTGTGCCATAAATGAGTGGCTCGATGTTCATAGCACCACTGTGAAAAAAATCAAAATAAGCAATATATAATGGTGCAGTCAACAAAGTCAACTACACAAAAAATCACTGTTCATTTTCCACACGGTTTTGATCGTATAATTCTTGGGGAACTATGGTGGAGATAGACTTGCACAAGTGTGAGCCTTGGTAGCTACCAGGTAAAGGATCATGGCATGCTCTTGGTGGGTTATTATTATCATTGTACTAAGACCAAACTCATCCAGGCACAAACTAAATTTGCTACACAGATTTTACCATCCACAAAATCTGTGCAGGCACACCGTAATATTTAAACGATTTGGATTGATTGTATGATGGTACATATAGAAATTCTGTCTAGATGCTTTCTATTTATTTTTCATACATTTGATTTATGACTAACTAGTTTCAAACTTGGAATTTGTAGGTTTTTCTAAAGCAAGCTGCTTTCATATGCTCTTTCTCAAGGCTTGAAGGTGATTGCCTGTGTTGGAGAGACCCTTGAGCAGAGAGAATCGGGGTCTACTGTGGAGGTAGTTGCTGCACAAACAAAAGCAATTGCAGGTAGTTCCTTTCCTCTCCTAAAGCTAGTTAATGATTCATAGACTGTTTACCCTGATGCTTGAAGTCATAAATTCATTTGTTGGGTTGGAAGGTCTGTTCTGCTAGCCATACAATGTTAGGTTGATCTCCATCCCGATTCTTAATATTATTGACAGTACCATATTAAGTATACATAGAGAGTTAGACTTATATGCCATTCAACGCTATTTACAATATGAACTCTTGTTTTCTTTGTACTACTTCTTGATTAGTTCATTCCCTATTTTATTGTAATACTGGACATTATTAATCCAAAAATAGTTGTATTTTGCTCATTTAAATCTGATGAAATTGGTATTGGGTGTAAAATAAACATCTAATCTGTTTTTAAAATGTTTGACTCGGCCTTTTAGTTCTGCTTTATATGCTGCTTTTTAGTATTGGGTGTAAAATGTTTTAACCTAATTTTCTTTTTATGTTGCTTTCAGATATGGATCCAAATCAGCCATCACAAAAAAAAGTAGAAGAGAAAACTTTATGTGCTGATTTGCATAGAAATATATCAAAGCACCGTCTCCCACTTGTTTTCAATGATCGGGGTCAACCAATAGGAGGCGAGGATGTGAAATTTATTAGCTACCTTGGGGTCTTATCAAGAGATGGGTCTTTTTTACCCGTCGATTGCCCTTCATGGGACGCTATGGACCCTATAGATAAAGAAAAGGTTTGAGATGCTGCTAAGGTAAATATAATTAATTATTTCTTATTGAGAATATATGCATTTTAAATTATTTATCATTGATAATTTCTTTCATATGCAGGTTCGCTTTGAAATTCCCGAAGACGACAAAGTAAGAACTTGGTTCATGCAATCAGTAGGAAGAAAGTGAAAGGAACACTGCTGCGATCTAAAAAGAAGATATTTTACTAATCCCCTCCCTAAAGGAGTAGATCCATCCTCTCTGAACCCGCCAGGGGTTGACGGGAGACATGTGACAGCCCAAATTTCGGCATCCCGAAATCCGTGCCATCTGCACGACCTTCAAGGTCGTGCCTTACATTCATATCATAACTCCTCTTCATATATACAGCCAAACGGTAATTGAAGCACATGCGAATACTCTAAGCAACAATAAGAACTTATAAGTTAGTTGATCCTACCAGGCAGTTCTTGTTCCATGCCAATTCATGGACATAAGGACATACCCGAAAGTTTAATGATACTTATTCCTCCTAGGTGGTCTACCAAGTGACAGTATTTAAAACATTCAAAATAAAAAGGCTCGATATACCAAGCCATACACAGTACTCTCTCTCAACTCACTATCAAAGTATGCAGCGGGTTTCCTAGAAGAATTCCTCAGGAGGAGGTTCTGACTCTTCTGTGGGTACAGACACCGATGCCTTTGGATTTACTTCACCCGAAGTCCTTGCTGCCGTTAGTCCTTGACCTGCGACGTATAGTCTAAGGGGTGAGCTACATCCTAGCTCCGTAGGGAAAACAAAAGAACATATAGATCATCTCCCGCACATATGTTAGTACCAACAACATAATTTCTCAAGAAATATTTATGTACAACAATTTGAAGGATAAAAGTAAAGCAATGATTCCCAACCAGTCTTAGCACAGTTTCTGTTTAATCTCTTTATGAATTTGTTTGTGAACTTGGCCTAATCACTTAAATCTTAACTTAAGTAATCCTCGAGCACTATAGCATCGAGCCCTGATGGAATACCCGCCATCATCGTCTAACTAGAGCTTATTATGTGTATCCCGAATACAGCCCCTTTCTCATAGGTCTATTATCAATCTACATCCCTGGGATGTGTTACAACTATACGGATTGGCCGCCGTACCGGTCACGGATATCCTGCCGAGTCAGTCGTGGGTATCCCGCCACGTCGGTGGGGTATTCTGATCAACCTTAAATAATAAAAATATCAATGTGCTTTACATATAGTTATTCACCGTGAATGTGCTAGATATATTACATTAGGCCTTATCACATTATTTCTGTTTCTCTATTTTATTTCTTACGCATCCCTGGGATGCCCCATACTTCTATTTCAACTTTCTCTGATTTAACCACATTATATTTCGTCCCCTGGGGACCTCAGGACTCTTCACACCTTGCACACACACACACTTATCATGAGAGTTTATGGTATATACTACTATTTAAATAGACTATACTACGCATATGAGTTCACAGAATAATGCACATGTTTCAAGAATACTCCCTACCTCAACAGTCTCAAAGCACGCTTGTCCTTAGTTATAATGCATCAACCTACATTAAAAGAGAATTTACTTTAGGATGGTTTAAGGTCATTTGGGGTGTAGGACAGTTCCTCTCGTTAGAAAACCAATATTTGAGTGGTCACTGCACCTCGCCTTCATGTGCTTATACTTTCGCCGGTCATTTGACCTCGCCGAAGCGGTCTCTTGACCTCGCCGAGCTAATCAATCGAGATCGCCGAGCGGTTAAATCGAGCTCTCGACTTTTTCAGGACCTCGCCGAGCGAGCCTCCTTTAGTTTAAGGACCGCTCGAGCGAGCCCGTAGTCTTTCTTTTTCTATGTTCATCCCTCGCCGAGCGAGCCTCTTTAGACCGCTCGAGCGAGAAACACCGATTTTTGTCCATGATCAGATCGAGATCATGCCTCCATCCTTCATTTTACCTTAATCTTATATAAAGCAATATACAGCCAACATCCTTCCTACTATTTAAAACATTCCTAGGCATCTATATGATTTTTTTTTTTAACGTACCTCTGACGATGAAACACGCACAGGTTCGATTTAAGATTTGTAAACCAACTAGGCTATCCGGTCTCCCTGGTTCGTCCTCCCGTCATTACCTCTGATCTCCCTTGCTGAGCCAAGTTTCTGCAACCCTAGTTCTCTCAGGCTCCTTTCTTCCCTTTCTTTTTCTCTATAGTCTCCTCCTCTCTATTTAGGTTAGAATAGTTTTACGTAAGGACTCCTCTTCTCTCTTCTTCACTTTTATATTTATCACAATTGGGATATACTAGTGTGTTTCCCATGTACACACTTTAAGTATTTGGGTGTTTTGGTCCCTTTGTGAAACGCATATACCGATGTGCAACCAAGTGTGCCATGCATGTATCTCAAAATCTGGGTTGTGACAATCACCCCAACTTATAAGATTTTCACTAAAATCGGTATTATTTTCTTAACTCGGTACCACTTTGTCATCCGACTTGCATAATAGAATTTAACTATGTAGCCGCATTTGCAGCTAATCGTTGTTATACCCACAATTACCATACAACAAAAACAAAACAATTTAATAAAAATATCATCGATACACATGCCACACATATTTATCATCTACCCAAATCAAAACTTGTGCCATTCATGCCACGATAGTTTTTAACACAAAAAAAATTTTTAACATCCATATCAAGTTTTTAAAAATATTACATGCCAGGTGTTCGAATATTTGCTATTTCCTAATCCTCTTCCTCTTCATAGTCATCGTCGTCGTCGTCGTCCACCGTGACGGCTGCGGTACCCCCTGTGGCGCTCCTCGTAGCCGGTCCGGAGGTAGATGCTCCAAATATAGAATCCCTCATGGCACCAACGCGCTGCATGTAGGTTTGCGGGTACGCATGGCCCATGAGGTCGATAAGTAGCGCCTCTTGGAACCTCTGATGCAACCTAATGTCCCTTCCTTGCTGAAGGATCTCTCGCATCATGCCCGTGTCAGTAGTGGGTATGGGCTGCGGAACTGTGGTGGAGGAAGTAGTCGGTCCTGCCGGTGTTTGATGGGTGGCTGATCTGGAGACCTGCCGGTCTCTCTTCTTGTCGACGCTGGTTTGGAGGCTTTTAAGATTTCTGCTCCAGTCCTGGGCGAGGTATGGGACGACGTTGTCGGTGAGGAACAACTCGTCCTCCCGAATCCTAAATCCTCCCTTCCCGTTTCGCGACTCCAAAAGTCGAAATCATCGTCATACTGTAGTCGGTTGATAGGTGGAGGGGCACCCTCACATTTCTTCCGTAGGCATGCCATGCCTTTTATAATGACCATAGGTGCATTGATCCACCTATTGTGAAATGCGGTGTGTAGTGCTCATAAAACGCATCTCGGCGTTCTTGGTCATGGCGGTGGGGTGCAAATTCTTTTGAAGATTATGTCTAAAAAGCCACATGCGTGGCGGTAGTTGTGATCGGGTGATGGATCTGGCAGACCTACTGCCAGTGATGTCGGAGATGATCGTTGGGAAATCTACGTTCCCAGAAAAGGGTGGTAGGATGAGTGGGCTAGGAGTGTAGATGTGGGGGCATTTCATGGTCGAGGAGATGTCGGCACATCTAAAAACTAACTCGTTACCATCGATGGTAACAAGTATGGCGTCCTCATCGATGCTCATGTTTAAGGTTTGGTAGAAAAGTTTCACTAGCCTCGGGTAGTATCGATCCCCGAATGGCGTAAGGAGGGACTTGAGTTGATTGTTGGTGATGAAGTCCGATGTCCACTGGGTGGACGCCGGATCTCCGAAACAAGAGGGATGTATTTCCCATTCGGCTTCAAAAATTTTCGCTCCCCACCAATCATCCAGTGTGATTGGAGTAGAGGGTGGGTTTGATGATGGTTGCGAAGTTTGTGGCGCTTTATTGCGCACCGACGGCGATCGAATCGCCATCCGTTTCTTAGGTTGTGGGTTTGGGCTTGAAGCCATTAAGTATTTAAAGGGTTTAAATGACAAGAAAATTTTTTAGAGAGGGGCAGATTTTACCTAGAAGAGTAGTTTTAATGGATCGGATGGTTGAAATCCGGCTGGAAACGGACCGAAAAGATTGAAAAATCGCTTGCCCTAACCCCCTCTCTCGTCTCTCCTCTTCCTTCGCTTGAAGATGAACAGGCGCCAAGGCCTCTCCCATATTTATAGTTCCGCCTCGCTCGAGCGGTCATTAGCCCTCGCTCGAGCGAGCACAGAACCAGTTACTATTATATATCGTTACCTCGCTCGAGCGGTTATAAACCATCGCTCGAGCGGTCTACATACCTCGCTCGAGCGAGGATTTGTTATCGCTCGAGCGAGAGGAAGTATGATTTTATGTGGGCTCGCTCGAGCGGTCGTAAGTGGTCGCTCGAGCGAGACCAGAAACTTTTATCTGGGACCTTTTTGCTCATTAAATTTCGATTTATCACTAGATTCATAAATTTAGAGTTCAACGAGAATTTTTTTTTTTTCTCAAACATTATTTGCAATCATATATCAAAAGAAAACATACCTAACCTTCATAATACCCGAAATTACATATTTTCAAACCAATAAAAATCATTCAGTTGGCAACTCCGAACAATTTGGGATATTGTTCTCTAACATCCGCCTCACGTTCCCATGTTGCCTCTTCGATCGGATGGTTCTTCCATCGAACAAGTACTAAGGGAATCACTTTTGTTCGCAACACCTGTTCCTTTCGATCTACAATTTCTACGGGTTCTTCAATCATGGTCATATCTTCATGCATTTCGAATGATTGGCCGCTCAGCACATGATCAGGGTCATTGAGATATTTTCTAAGCATAGACACGTGGAACACGTTGTGTACCTGATCAAACAATGGTGGCAACCCAATGCGATAGGCTACTTCTCCCACTCGACCCAAAACTTCAAACGGTCCGAGATAGCGGGGACTTAGTTTCCCTCTCTTCCCAAATCTCATCACTCCCTTCATTGGTGATACTTTCACGAACACATGTTCCCCCACTTTAAAGTCTACACTGGTCCGCTTGATGTCGATGTCGTATAACTTTTACATGCCTCGAGGCCTTTAGCCTCTCCCTGATCATGCGGACAATGGCAGCGTTATCTTCAAGTAGCTCGGGTCCCAAAACAAATTTCTCCCCAGTTTCTTCCCAATTGATTGGCGACTTACATCGTCTTCCGTACAAGGCTTCATACGGTGCCATCCCAATGCTCGTCTGAAAACTATTATTATAAGCGAACTCAATCAATGGTAGATGTCGATCCCACGATCCTTGCAATTCTAACATACATGCCCTAAGCATGTCTTCAATGACTTGGTTGACCCTCTCAGTTTGCCCATCTGTTTGTGGGTGAAATGCCGTACTGAAATCCAACTTAGTTCCCATTCCTTCTTGGAATTTCCTCCAAAACCTTGACGTATATAATGGGTCTCGGTCTGAAACAATGCTACTTGGTATCCCATGTGACGATCTCTTTCATGTAAAGTTCGCTAATCTTCCCGCTGTGTACATCGTGTTGTATCGCAAGAAATGTGCCGACTTACTTAATCGCGCCACCACCACCCAAATGGCGTTGTGCCTCCTTGCAGTTCGTGGTAACCCGCCTATGAAATCCATTCAGATAGATTCCCATTTGCATTCGGTATGGGTAAGGGTAATAGGCTGCGTGGTGTCTATGGTCGATTTTCACTTGTTGCCACGTCAAACACCGTGAAACATACTCTGCCACATCTTGTTTCAACCCTCTCCACCAGTAATTCTTTTTCAGATGCTGATACATCTTCGTGCTTCCGGGGTGGATCGCATAACTTGACCTGTGATTCATCAAGAATCGTTCGCCGCAATTGGCGTTGTCTAATGCAAAGCCCCTTGAACGTTAAGGAACCGTCTTCCTTGATTAAAAACTCGAGGTAGTACCTTCTATTACATTTTGATGTATCCGTTAGAATCGGGTCTTTCATCCATAGTTCGTATGTGTTCAAATATCACAGGCTTCACTGATATGTTGGCGAAGAAGGCCCCTGTGGCTTGTGGTTGGATGTCTGCACCACATAGCGCTAGACCCTCCAACCACTTCCAACGATGTATACCTGAAATTAGGCTAGCCACCGTATGCGGAACTCTTTTCGACTCAAGGCGCCGCCACTCGTTAGCTTTGCACGGATGATCTGTATAGAATACGATCGTAATCTTTGAGGAATTCCATCCACCTACGCTGCCTCATATTTAGTTCCTTCTGTGTAAACAGGTATCTGAGGCTTTTATGGTCAGTGAAAATTTCAAATGTTTCTCCGTATAGGTAATGTCACCATATTTTTAATGCGAATATGACTGCAGCTAGTTCCAGATCGTGTGTTGGGTAGTTCCTTTCGTGCTCTTTCAACTGTCTGGAGCCGTAAGCAATTACCTTTTTATATTGATTTAATACACAACCCAACCCGTTATACGAAGCATCACTATAAACTGCGAATCCTCCACTGCCTGATGGAATGGCTAACACTGGAGCTGAGGTGAGTCTTTTCTTGAGTTCTTGAAAACTCTTTTCACACGCCTCACTCCACTCAAATCTTGAGTCCTTTCTTGTAAGCCTTGTGAGAGGTCCTGATATTTTTGAAAACCCCTCAACGAAACGCCGATAATATCCTGTCAGTCCGAGGAAACTCCGGATATCTGTCACGGTTTTTGGTTGTTCCCAGTTCACTACTGCCTCGATCTTAGCGGGATCCACAGTGACACCATGCTTGGAGACATGTCCCGAGCTGACTTCTTCTAGCCAAAACTCACATTTCTTTGAGCTTGGCGTCACGATTGGTGTTCACGCAAAGTTAAGTTAGAGCGACACGTAAGTGTTCTTCATGTTCCACTTTTGATTTTGAGTAGATTAGGATGTCATCAACAAACACTACAACCCAAGAGTCTAAGTGTGGTTTAAACACTCGATTCATCAAATCCATAAACGACGCTGGTGCATTTGTCAGCCCAAATGGCATCACTAAAAATTCATAGTGTCCATACCGTGTTCTAAAAGCCGTTTTCTGAATGTCCTCGGCCCTGACTCTTAACTGATGGTACCCGGATCTTAGGTCGATCTTGGAAAAGTGTTTTGCTCCTTGTAATTGGTCGAATAAGTCATTTATTCTTGGCAACGGATATCGATTCTTCACTGTGACTTTATTCAATTGGCGGTAGTCGATGCACAAACGCATCGACCCATCCTTCTTTTTCACGAACAACACTGGTGCTCCCCACGGAGACACGCTTGGTCGTATAAACCCCTTGTCCATGAGCTCTTGCAGTTGTTCTTTCAATTCTTTCAGCTCTGCAGGAGCCATTCTATAAGGTGCTTTTGAACGGTTCCGTTCACGGTGCCAAATCGATTGCAAATTCTACTTCTCTTTAAGGTAATCACAGCAATTCTTACGGAAATACATCAGAATTCTCGCACTACTAAGTCCGAGATAATATTCTTTTCTTCTTTATCCTCCTTCAAAATGCCAAATAACCACTACACCTTTCCTAATTAATCGTTCTGCTCTTACTGCAGATATAAGTGGTACCTGAGTCGTCCTCTCCCCTTGAAATCGAAACGATCTCCTCGTGTTAGGACGGAAAACAACAACTTTATCCTTGCAGTCCACTGTTGCGCAATGTTGGGACAGCCAATCCATGCCAAGGATTACATCGAATCCTCGCATGTCCAACCATATTAGATTTGCCTCTAATTATGGACAACGTGATCCCTAATGCTTACTACTACCAATTTGCGAGACTAATTCCGTGTCCACTAATTCTCTGTTGGGATGGACCGATAACACAAAGTCCAGTGTTTCCGGAACAATCTTCATTCTTTTCGCAAATCTAGGGGTAATGAAGGAGTGGGTAGACCCTGGGTCTATCAGCACTCGCGCGTCATGTGCTACGTAGCACCCTTTCTCATAAATACATAGCATTACCTACAATACATGCATATCGTACACAACATATCCATAAACAATTTTCACTCTTCGTTTAATATGATATATACACTTATATATCCTAATATAAACTCATTCTTTATCTAGAGTTATATTGAAACCGAAATTCTCTATTTTAAAGGAGTTCTCACCTTGGATAATGTCGTGTACACTCCACCTTCTGCGATGCTCAGTGAAGGCTCTTCCTCGAATAACAGCTTCGAGCTTGAATTGGTTGTGGCATGGAGGTTGGAGCCGTCTTTTCTTTTCATCTCGGGACAATCTCTCATCATGTGACCTATCTTGCCACACTTGAAACAAATCGCATTCCTTGCCTACACTGTTGTTTTATGGGACTTGCCACATTTAGCACAAGTTTCCCTTGAAATGAATTAGCGACTATCGGAAAAACTTGTGGAGTTGTAGTCTGTTGGAATAAGTGGGACCTTGATACCTCATCGATCTCCCCGATGCAGCAACGGATAATTTTGATGAGTCGATCGTGAGCAGCTCTCCCATAACCCGATCGAACGATTTCGATTTGGTGTGATAAACCTCTCGTTTCTTATATGAGATTCATAACCCCCGTCCTATTCGATCGGTGCATTCTCTCCTTGATGTTTCCTCCGACGGTATTATTTTCTTCCTCAACCACCAATGCCTTACTCATTACTTCTCCATAAGTCTTGATTTGGAAGGCGCACACCCCTCGGATGTCCGACCGTAAGCCTGTTGGAACCTCTTCGCTTTCATCTCGAGATTACGTGATGCAGGTAAAGCGAGCATCTCATGAATTCCACTCCATACTCTCTCACGGTCATTCTTCCTGTGCTAGTTGTAAAAATTGGGTCTCCATTTGATTTCTCACAACTTGAAAATATTGTTTATTGAATTCTTCTACAAATTCGTCCCAAGTCCACTGCGTTTGGAGTTTCTTGTGCTCTCGTCATGACGACCGATTTCCACCAAGGTCCTTCTCCATCTAACATATATCTTTGTAGCAGACGCTCTCATCCTCTATGCATGTCGATCTGACGAACACCTTCTCCATTTCTCCCAACCGCTTCCTGCCATTGTGTTGTCACACGAAAAATTGGGAGGTCTCATTCTTAACTCGGTGAATGCTGAAGCCAATAAAGGTGTAAGTCCTACTGGAGGGGTAGGTGTTCGTTGTGGTTCTGGTACTGTATGCGCTGCCAAGGACGCTGCTTGTTGTGCCATGGCAGTTGCCATGATCTCCATTGTATGCATCATTCTCTCTTCTCTTTCCTCATTCCTTTCTCTCACCCTATCTTGTTCCCTTTGGTCTCGATCATGTCTATCTAGATCTTGCTCCTCTGCTTGATTTTGATTTCCTCCCTGGCCACTACTCTCGGGAATCTCCCTGTTTCCCAATGGCACTCTGTTTGTAGGTGAGACGAACCCATCTCTACTGCGCAAATTCCTATCATGGCCACCCCTGGGTCGGCCTCTCCCTCTAGGAAACATAACGGTCTGCATGAGAATTCATAATCTCGTTAGCAGAAGTCCCTATATTCGGATGATATGATAGTCAGAACTATGGAAAGAAATGCTTTGATACCAACTGTGACAGCCCGAATTTCGGCATCCCGAAATCCGTGCCATCTGCACGACCTTCAAGGCCGTGCCTTACATTCATATCATAACTCCTCTTCATATATACAGCCAAACGGTAATTGAAGCACATGCGAATACTCTAAGCAACAATAAGAACTTATAAGTTAGTTGATCCTACCAGGCAGTTCTTGTTCCATGCCAATTCATGGACATAAGGACATACCCAAAAGTTTAATGATACTTATTCCTCCTAGGTGGTCTACCAAGTGACAGTATTTAAAACATTCACAATAAAAAGGCTCGATATACCAAGCCATACACAGTACTCTCTCTCAACTCACTATCAAAGTATGCAGCGGGTTTCCTAGAAGAATTCCTCAGGAGGAGGTTCTGACTCTTCTGTGGGTACAGACACCGATGCCTTTGGATTTACTTCACCAAGTCCTTCTTTGAATTAGTCCTTGACCTGCGACGTATAGTCTAAGGGGTGAGCTACATCCTAGCTCCGTAGGGAAAACAAAAGAACATATAGATCATCTCCCGCACATATGTTAGTACCAACAACATAATTTCTCAAGAAATATTTATGTACAACAATTTGAAGGATAAAAGTAAAGCAATGATTCCCAACCAGTCTTAGTACGGTTTACATTTTAATCTCTTTATGAATTTGTTTGTGAACTTGGCCTAATCACTTAAATCTTAACTTAAGTAATCCTCGAGCACTATAGCATCGAGCCACGATGGAATACCGCCATCATCGTCTAACTAGACAAGTTATTATGTGTATCCACAGGAATACGCCCCAAGCCCCTTTCTCATAGGCGTGGGTCTATTCTCAATCTACATCCACAGGATGTGTTACAACTATACGGATTGGCCGCCGTACCGGTCACGGATATCCTGCCGAGTCAGTCGTGGGTATCCCGCCACGTCGGTGGGGTATTCTGATCAACCTTAAATAATAAAAATATCAATGTGCTTTTCATATAGTTATTCACCGTGAATGTGCTAGATATATTATATTAGGCCTTATCACATTGTTTCTGTTTCTCTATTTTATTTCTTACGCATCACAGGATGCCCCATACTTCTATTTCAACTTTCTGATTTAACCACATTATATTTCGTCACAGGGACCTCGTGATTCTTCACACCTTACACACACACACTTATCATGAGAGCTTATGGTATATACTACTATTTAAATAGACTATACTACGCATATGAGTTCACAGAATAATGCACATGTTTCAAGAATACTCCCTACCTCAACAGTCTCAAAGCACGCTTGTCCTTAGCGGTTATAATGCATCAACCTACATTAAAAGAGAATTTACTTTAGGATGGTTTAAGGTCATTTGGGGTGTAGGACACCCGAGTTCCTCTCCTTAGAAAACCAATATTTGAGTGGTCACGGACCTCTCATGGCTGATTATACTCGCTTCATGCGATCACTTGACCTCGCTCGAGCGGTCTCTTGACCTCGCTCGAGCGGTCAAATCGAGATCGCTCGAGCGGTTAAATCGAGCTCTCGACTTTTTCTGTGGACCCTCGCTCGAGCGAGCCTCCCTTTAGTTTAAGGGACCGCTCGAGCGAGCCCAGAGTCTTTCTTTTCTATGTTCATCCTCGCTCGAGCGAGCCTCTTTAGACGGCTCGAGCGAGAAACACCGATTTTTGTCCATGATCAGATCGAGATCATGCCTCCATCCTTCATTTTACCTTAATCTTATATAAAGCAACATACAGCCAACATCCTTCCTACTATTTAAAACATTCCTAGGCATCTATATGTTTTTTTTTTTTTTTTTTAACGTACCTCTGACGATGAAACACGCACAGGTTCGATTTAAGATTTGTAAACCAACTAGGCTATCCGGTCTCCCTGGTTCGTCCTCCCGTCATTACCTCTGATCTCCCTTGCCGAGCCAAGTTTCTGCAACCCTAGTTCTCCCAGGCTCCTTTCTTCCCTTTCTTTTTCTCTATAGTCTCCTCCTCTCTATTTAGGTTAGAATAGTTTTACGTAAGGACTCCTCTTCTCTCTTCTTCACTTTTATATTTATCACAATTGGGATATACTAGTGTGTTTCCCATGTACACACTTTAAGTATTTGGGTGTTTTGGTCCCTTTGTGAAACGCATATACCGATGTGCAACCAAGTGTGCCATGCACAGATCTCAAAAATCTGGGTTGTGACAAGACAATGGTTGAATTTAGTCGGTAGGGATGGGCATTGGCAAAACTCTAAAACAAAGGTAGGATGACAGTTCTCAACATATTAAATTTTTATACATTCAAACTTATTATAAATGTATATAATAGGAATTAATTTTTTTCCAGAAAATGGTTGAAATAAATAAAGTCAACCGAGAAAAAAAGACGATGCATCATACAACAGGGCCGAAAAGTTTCCCTTCAATTATTGCATCAGAAGTAAGTGAATTTATATTATTTTCTGATTAATCGTACTTTGTATATTTTATAATTATTATATACTTTCTTCATCATCTTATTATATGAAATCATATTAATATCTGTATTTATTTTTTAATTTTACAGACTTTAGAGGATGGTGTAGAACCTAAGCACGCCAATATATTCAAAATTGCATATACGCACAAGGATGGTACACCATCAAATAGTGTGGTCGCGCATGCATTGGTAAATTTTATAATAATTTTTAATTACAGGTCATGTTTTATTTCTCAAAATAAAATGTATTATTAATTATTACAGGAGAAAATAAATAGACAACAAGAGAAACAACTAGAGGGATCCAGAGACCCCCCCGTTCGTGAAGATGTCCTCTCTCAGGTTTTTGGAGAGGATCGACTTGGTCAATGTCGCATCCTTGGAGTGGGACCAACTCCATCACGAGAATGGGGGGGCAAATCCAACCGTCAAATGTCAAAACAAGGGGAGATGGCTTGTTTGAGGAGCAAGATAGCTGAATTCGAAGAAAGAGAGAAAGAAAGAAATAGAGAAATGTAAGAAAGAATTAGAGAGATGCAAGAAAGAAACGTAGAAAGAGATAGAAAGATGGAAGAAGCGCTACGCAAGCACGATGAGCGAATAGAAGAATTGAAGAGAATGTTCCTCGCTTCACAAAGATAGATATCGAAGGTAATTGATTTACCTTTTTTATATGTTCTTTCTTCAATAGTAGTTTAATAGCATTCTTCTTTGATTTATGGCTATGGTGTCCTTGCTTGCATTATAGTAGCGAAGATAGTGAATGCAATGCCCCTTTCTGTCGCAAATGTTTAAGAATTTTGTTTTTGTTTAAGAATTCTACTTTTTCGTTGGGATTGGTTCTTGTTTGTATAATTCTTATTCCATATTCCATCAAACTCCTATTTCGTAGCTGCTGCACAACTCGTTATTTATGTTGGAACCATGGTGCCAGATTATTCTATGATTCTTTTATGATGCAATTTAATAGTATTCAATTGTAATTATTTATGTATTTTTTACGATGCATGTTGAGCCTTTCTAGAACATATCTGTAAGATAAACATTATGTTATGTGTATTTTATAATTTAGGAAAGAAAAATAGGATGGCTGGATTGATAAGGTGATTATATTTATTTTAAAAATAATTTCAATTATGATAAACTTGAAAGATTTAGAATAAGAATTTAAAAGAGTTATAGTAATCTATAAATATAAACCTCTATATATAGAGGTGTTCTCTATAAATAAACCATAGACAATCATACATTTCTCTCTCTTAAAATACTTTTGGATTAATAAAGATATTCTTCCATCATAGGAGTTTTCAGGCCCCTGTTGAAGGTTGACAATACTGCCCCTGTTGAACGTAATGACAAGCGAGTGGTGTATTTTGTGATCAGTGAGTGTTACTTAGACTAAAAGATATTTCTTAAAGCAACGGTAGACCTGCATTACTCTATCGTGTGAAGTATAGGACTTCAAAGAAGGAGATAGTAGATGGGGTGTGATGCATGAAATAATAAGAAAGGATCAAATTAGGAATAAATACATACAAGGAAGTTTAGGAGTGGCCCAAGTAAAATAGAAATTACAGAATGAAATTTGAGATAGTTCGGGCATGTCCATCAGAGACCTGAAGTAGCCACCACTTTTATGACTAAAATGATACAAGAACAAGTAGGAGAAGGAAGTCCAATAAAGAATTGGGGGGAACTAGAGAAGTAATGAGAAATGACATGGAGGATTGTGGGGTAATAGAGAAATTAGAGGAGAAATGGGACTTGAAAATGTCGATCCCAATGGAGGGAAAAAGGATGATGATGATGATGACATATGTACATATATCTAATATATATATATATATATATATATATATATATATATATATATATATATATATATATATATATATATATATGGTTGAGGGGTCCCGCACTTGAGTTGTGGAGTTCCAACTCTATAGTTAGAGTTTAGACCACGTGCCACATGATCTCGAGTTCCACGACAGCAAGGGTTAAAAAAAGGTGAAAAAATAAAAATTAAATTTTTTCCCTTCATTTTGTGGGTCAAAGATGGTTTTCGCCCATAAATTTTCCCTTGAAAATTTCACCCTTTTACCACAAAATCATCAGTGTAAACATAGTTTTTTTCTTTTTCTTTTTGGGTGGTCATTGATCGACCTTGTGCATGTTGTCATGGCACCTGATCCTCATATTAGGTGCCACGTGGCACCCAAATGACTCGAGTGTAGAGTTAAACTCTACAACTCAAGTGCAGAGGGTCCTGCTGTATATATATATGTGTGTGTGTGGATCGAAATCCTGGGACCAGTGTTGTATGAATCTTGTGTGAATCGTACGATTTGGATAGAATCATACAGGTAACAATTAAGGATTCAATCCTAAATCATTACAGCACTGAATCGTAAGATTCGGTGGGAAAAAAAACGAAAGTTAACTGTAATCCTGAAAATACGACTGGAGTTTCACAGGTCATGTTTTCACGGAAAAGAGTCAAATTTTCTCTTTTTTTCCTTCAAAGCATTAAAGCAAATTAGATCTCCAAGGTTAAGTTACTTTTATAAAGTTCATATAGGCCTAGTGCCCAACACCTACGATTGTGAATATAGTTCATAAAGAGAAATGTGAGTATTCACTTTGTTATTATGTTTTATGGATGAATCATACTCCATATCCAATATTTCTATTTTTTCATATTTTTGATGAATTTATTATCATTTTTTCATGAATCTTACAATTCACAATTCGATTCGAATTGGTCCATCAGCGATTTTTGATTCAACTCAATTCTACAACTTTGCCTGGAACAGTCCCATATTTCAACTATGCCTGGACAACGCCAGTTCAGTGAGACATGGATGTGTGCAAGGCCAATCATCGACCATCTATGTATAGTAAAAAAAACAGTGGTTGACGGTGGTCAATGCCTTGGAAAATATTTCACACAGTTAGATCATGGTAGGTGTCAGAGAGGGCATGTAGTGTCACGTGCAGAAATATCAGCTGTAATTTTGTAGGGGTGGTGCGAGTTAATGAATTTGTGATGCCAAGTCAAAATTGCATATGCTCTGAGCGCAAGCAAGCAATAGCTGACTCTGGAGAGCGGGATAGCGGGGTGGGGGTGTGTGTGTGTGTGTGTGTGTGTTAACAAATTAAATTAGAATAGAGTCGTACCAAGGAGTCATTAATAATCCGATGCATGAATCAATTGAGCTCTACTACGCTACGCTCGGGCTTCAGCAGGGAAGCCCTCTCTTTGCATCACTATGCCAGAATTATGCTTGGGATTCATTGTAAAGTACCTTTAAATCCACCCACTAAATCATTGAGCTCACCCACACTGAAATACATTAAATGCATTAAATCAGATGATGGAAATTGTTTATCGTTGTAATCTTTCATACGATGAATCTTGAGATCATGAGCGTACCATCAGACAATCGATTTTTTATTTTATGGGGTGCACACCTGAAAAAGTGACCTTAAAATCAATTATCAGCTTGCACGTGATGTTAAAATCACTTTTTTGAGATGTGTGCCACGTGAAATAAAATACTGACTGTCTGATGGTACGCCCATGATATCAAGATCGATCGTGTGAAAGATTGAGAGGATAAACGATCATCAGCTAAAGGGGTTTGAACATGTGATGATCCTTTCTGTAACATGTTCTTCCCCCACTCTCCAAACTATGTTCAGCATTTTTGGCATCTTTGCTAGAAAAGAGACCTGCCGTGGTAGAATGAAAATATATAGTTACAGAAAGGAATCAGTGTAGTGTTCTTCAAACCCATTTGTGACACGTGGTTCCTGCACAGTGAAGGGACTCGGATGCTTGACAAGTGGAATGCATTGGATTAGCGAAGTGGTGATATGGCGAGTGAGTTGGGTGATCAAGGTTGATTGAATTGAACTGCAAGGTGCGTATTTTGTTGCTATGGCCATTGCATTGAACAACAGGAATTGAAAGTCCATTCTCCTGAGGCAAGAGAAGAGGTCAACGGGTCTTAATGAGATCAACAGATCTGTTGGTTCTAAGAGATTTTGTATATTTTGATAGAAATTAATGTTTGAGAGGTGCCATTTTTTTTCCCTCTTTGATTGAAATTTTGCTATATGTGGTTATAGTATCAGCCCTGTATTTCTTATTGTTGTTCAAATTAGATTACTATTTTCGCATTACTGTAGCCCTTTATTCCTGATTATTCAAGAAGATAATGCTTGTGCACTCTGTTACATCAATTGGTAAAATATATGAGAAAAGTATCAAATCAGGACCCGTACCTGTCTTTGTGTGTATATATATATATATATATATATATATATATATATATATATATATAATTGTGCCCAACAAAAAAGGGCGCTAATAAATATGTGACCCCTCAAATAGAAAAAATCAAAAAAATATATATATAATTGTGCCCAACAAAAAAGGGCGCTAATAAATATGTGACCCCCCAAATAGAAAAAACCAAAAAAAAAAGAAAAGGGCGCTAATAAATCGGTGCCCTAGCCCTCCCCCCCCCCCACAAAAAAAAAAGGCCTACGCCGACGGCTGCCGCCATTGGCATAGATTATTTAAATTAATTTAAAAAAATATTTTAACAACCCTATGCCGACGGCATCAGCCGTTAGCGTATGATATTTAATTAAATTTTTTTTTTTAATTATTTTTTAAAACACCTATGCCGACGGCATGAGCCGTCAGCGTAGGAGTATTTATATAAATTTAAAAAAAAATTAACAACCCTACGCCGATGGCATCCGCCGTCGGCGTAGATTCATGACTTACGCCGACGGCTGCAAACCGTCGGTGTTTAGATTCTCCGACGAGAATATCACCGACGGCGTGTGTCGGAGATGAATATTCTGACCGTCGGCGATTCGTTTGCCGATGGTGTTATACTCTATCTTAATTGCCGCCATCGGCGTGAGTTACTATTTTGTAGTGTCCCCTATTAGCGGCGCTTCTTTTATAACAATGAGCTCGACACAAAAGCAGGTGCGGCACCTCGATAGCGTCTTTGGTGCCTCATTTTAGGGGCACCAACGCTTCATTTTTAGGGGCGTCGGTTGATGAGTAGTGAAATATGATAATATTTACCCCTAAAGATCTATATTTAGCCATCCGATGAAGGCTATCTAATGGAATTTGTGAAGTTTTTTGAATTTCAGGTGAAATTAGTCATTGGATGCATTAAGGAGCACAAAAGAATGTAATAATAATCAAACACCGAAAAAGTAAAGCAAAGGACCTCTGAACCCGATTTCCTCGATCAATTGACCCCCTTTGGTCGATGCATCGACATAACCAGGAGAATTTTAAATTTAAAATTTGACTTTCAATCTGATCGATTGATCGACCACTTAAGTCGATCAATCGACCAAATGCAAATTTGAATTCCGGAACAGAAAGATATTTAACACTACAAAAAATAAGACTATTAGCGGCAACCAAAAACTGCAGCTATGAACAAAAAACTGCCGTTAATACCCTTGCCGCTAATAGTCTTTAATAGTTTTATGTTAATAGCGGCAGTTTGTTTGCTTCAAAAAACTGTCGCTATTAATCTGTTTTTTTTCAGTGTAAAGAGAAATCTCAAGATTCGGGGGATATCCTCCGCTTGCATTTTTCTGCTTTTGCTTTGAGTTTTAAAGGGCATTCAGTCCCGATTGTTTCAATTTTTATTATTCATTTTCTAGGCATAAAATTTAGATTAGTTTTCATTTATACACTTTCGAAGAGTGATTATACCAGATTTGGATTAAAGCTTTTTGTGGGTTTAGTTAAAGCTCAGTACGGTATTTTAATATTTATGTTGATTTACTTTTCAATCATGCTGTCTAATTTCATCATGTGTGGCTAGTTCAATTAATGATGGGGATCTGATGAACCCCATTCGAGATAGTCATTTATAGTAATATAAATTTGTGGTTGAGATGTTAGATTCGTTTAAAGGCCCTAATGTTATTATTGATAGGAATGAAATCTGATTGCAGTAGGAGATCTAGGAGCTAATCATGCCCTATGATCTCAGCTTTGCAATGATGATTTTATTCTAATTATCGCACATCTCAGGGTTAAGTTCTACTACTGTCTGAGGTATGAATGTTAATCATACACTCATGGGATGTTAATCATACATCTCCGTGATCTCAGATCGGTAGTGTGACTTTACACTAGGAGTGAATTCTGACTATCAGCTTAGGTGTGAGTGTTAATCATGCACTCATGAGTTGTTAATCATACATCTCCGTGATCTTGGAACGGTAGTGTAGAATTTATTACGGAGAATGGGTTCTAAATGCTGTCCGAGGTGTAAGTGCTAATCATACACTCATGGGATGTTAATCATATATCCCCATGATCTCAGATCTGTATTTTAGAACTCATGTATGTTTAGGGCCGATGCTTCCTCATAGATATCTTTTAAAGATCTCACATCTTAATCCACAGATTTGTATTGCACAAATGATAAAGATGAGAGAATTTAGTATCCCAATCCTTATTTTTTATTATTTGTTTAAATTCTCAATTTTTGTTAGTATTTATCTCATCCACCAAACTCTCTGACTCTTTAAATTAGTGAATACTGTGATAGATCTGTGGTGATTCCTTTGATTAGTTGTCATTTCTTTTTACTTAATTTTCTGACCATCATCGTGGGAACGATCTCGTACTCTGCACTCACTGACTACATCACGATTTGTGCACTTGAGAGTAAAACAAGATAAAAATCACATCGGTGCCTCGTTCTAGGAAGCGTTGGCGCTTCATTTCAGGGGCATCTGCACTTTGATATGGAAGCGTGTGCGCCCCTAAAACGAAGCGTTGGCGCTTCGATATGGAGGCGCCAACGCTTCGATTAAATAAAAAAAATAAAATAAAATAATTTAATCGAAGCGCTAGCACCCCTAAAATAATGCATTGGCACTTCGATATGGAGGTGCCGACACTTCTAAAATAAATTAATAATTTTTAAATCGAAGCGTTGACGCCCCTAAAACGAGGCGCTGGCGCTTCGATATGGAGGCACCATCGCTTCTATAAATAAATAAATAATATATATATATATATATATATATATATATATATTCGAAGCATCGGCACCCCTAAAACTAGGTGTTGGTACTTCGATAAAAAAAAATAATAAAGAACAAATAAAATAAATTATCGAAGCGCCGACGCTTTGATATCAAGGTGTCGGCGCTTGCTACAGAGGTGCTGATGCTTCGTTATCGAGCGCTCACATTTTTTGAATAAAATATACATGAAAAAGTAACTCTGACAATTTCTTGAAAAGTAGAGAGAAGAAAGAAAAAGAGACTTTAAAAGGGCTTCTAAAAAAGTCAAGAATGACGGCTGAAAGGGTATTAAAATATTTTAAAAAGTGTAACTCTAGTTAATAATGTGGTCCCAATGTCACCCATCACTTCACCAAAAAGGAGCAACGTATCATGCCCATATCAATTGGCATAGAGATATCTCTACGTCCGAGTGCATTTTCCCTTTTTCATATATATATATATATATATATATATATATATATATATATATATATATATATAGGGATACAAACCCTAAACCGGACACTGAAACCGAATTGAAAACCAGCCCTCCTAAACTGGCCCGAAAACCGACTCAAACCGAACCGAACCGAAGTGAAATCGGTTCAATTTTTGATTTGGGTAGCTTGAAACCGAAAATCGAATGGGTAGGTTGAGTAAACCAATCTCTTAATGGGCCAAAATCGGTCCAAACTGGACCCGAACCGGCTCCCCCAACCGAACATACACCGAACCAAACCAATTGGAGGATGAACTGGTGGTGATCGACTGGTATAAACCGATAGTGACCGACCGGTTGCCACTTAAACCAACCCGACCCCGACAACCTTTAAGGCTTTTTATTTTATTTTTCCCTCTTCAGCTGTCACTGCAACTATATATATATGTACACACTAAAAAGCCAAAACATACTCTCTCCTCTTTCTCTCCATTTTTAATAGCGTCCTTGAAACTCTCTCTAAAAACACCCCCTCTCTCTCTAACAATTATTTGCAAAATCACTTCTTAGATTCCTCTAAAACTCGTTTCACTCCTCATCAAAAGCCAAGCCCTCACCCGACTCAAATAAACTCCATCCTCGTTCGAGCAATGTGCGGTCAACGGCAAGCCGAGCTTAGATCTGGCGATGAGTTTGCATGTTATAACAATGATTTATTGTAGTTTGGGAAGATTCAAAGAGGCAGTGCCAGTGCTCGACAGAGCAATTAGGGTTCCGGATGCCGGAAAATGCACAGATCAAGCGCTTGCGGCGTTTTCTAGTTATATGCAGCTCGGCGACACGTATTCGATGTTAGGGCAGCTCGAATGATCGATTGGTCGTTATGAGGCGGGTTTGAAGATTCAGATGGAGGCATTGGGAGCAACGAATCCAAGAGTTGCAGAGACTTGCAAGTAAGAAAGTTTACTGTGGTCGGGATGAACCCAAACTGAACCGAAACACCGAATGAGGGATCGGGCTTAACCAAAACTGATCGAACCGAACCGAATACCGAAAAAATGGGCTCTGGTTCAGTTTCGATTTAGGTATTCGTGCAAATCAGTACATCGAATAGATTCATAGTTCGATTCGGTTTCGGCTTGAAGTGTACCGAACCGAAAACCAAAAATTTTGATTTCGGTTCGGTTCGGTGCACCGAACCTTCATCCCTATAATATATGCAAACGGAACAATGGGTTAGAACCCATACTGGAGGCAGTGGGTTCGAACCCCAAATCACGCCATGTGGCACATGATTTCAAAACAACACCTGTTTGGGGATCACGTGCCACGTGGCATGTGATCTACAAAAATAAATTCCAAAAAAAATAGTTTTTTTGCTGGTCAAAACTATAGTCAAAGTTTGGGTTCCGCCCAGACATCTTGGTGTATTGAATTTTCCCCCGTTTGACCACATTTTGGACGGTGAATATGCATCGGATCATGCTCAAATTTTTTTAGTAGCCTCTAATCGTCCTTAGGCAAGCTTTCGTAAAACCCAATCCCACAGACGGATGCCACACCCCAATTGATTTGAATCCAGTGCCCCGTGATGGGTTTGAACCCATAGTCCCTAACCTCTTATATATAATATATCCCATAACGATGTTAGAACATGAACAAAAAATGTTTTTAGCAAACCTACTCTGCGTTTTTCAGCATGAGTTTTCTCAATTTTCATTTTCACTAATAACTAATATTTGGCCATCATTAGTATGCATTTTATAAATGCATAATATTAAAATAATTTTATAAATGAATAGAAGAAAAATAATATTCATAAAATTCAGTATCTCTAGATTCAATTATACTACTGTTTTGATCAATTGCACCCTTAGATTCAATTATCAAAAATCTGTTGGCTTTACTTGTTAATGATTATCCAATAAATACACATTCAATGGATCTATTACCTAATTTGGGTCTTTTAAGATATAATAATCTAACCAGTGCACAACACCCCACACTTTGGGATATTTAAGAATTGATTTTATTTTCTTCCATAACTCATAGGGAGTTATACTAGAACTCTTTTGTGACACTCTATTTAAAATAGGACAAGGAGTGAGTAGTGCTTCACCCCATAAATTTAAATTTAAATCAGAATTTAAAAGCATGGCATAATGTTATATTTAGCATCCTTATATATATATATATAGAGAGAGAGAGAGAGAGAGAGAGAGAGATCTCACAATTCACTTTTAGGCCACATGTCATACATCTTTGACCAATCCAAATAGTCCATCCAATAGCTTCTATGATATGATTGAAATCATAATATTGGTGCAATTTAACATTAACCATTAAATATTTGTCCTCAACCCTGAGCCCATCTGGGAAAGAATGGAGTTCCCACGGTGACCTGCGAAGGAGACGGTGACGGCGAGACCCATCTGGCAACGACGACCTGCGATGGCGATGCTCAATTGGCAAAGGAAATTATCGATGAACAATGAAGAACGATAGACAACAGCTACAACCGGAGCACAACAGCGTAAGGAGTTTCCCTGGAGAGATGGTGACTGGAAGTGCTCCATTTGTGACTATCACAATTTCAGAACAAAAACCTTTTGCAATCGAAGAAGATGCGGAGTGAGAGCTTCTACTGGGATTCGTTTTCCTTGGAATCTGAAGTCCAAACAGATCGACCTAATCCCATCCCCTGAACAGATTCAAGATCTTCAGCATGAATTATCAATATGGGGCAAGGGAAGTGTTAAGTTTAAACCCTTTAACTAGAACGATGTTACAACCATCGGTCAAGATCGTGACCTAGAAGCTGATCATTGGCGGGCTGCGTTATCCAACCATGGGATCATTGCATCGAATCCCAACGAAAAAGTTTCCTTGCATAAGCTTAAGCTTTGGACCCTCTCTCATTAGAAAAACCATGAAGTAGTTGACATATGGATCAACAGATATAACGTGCTCATCTACTTCTACGATTGGTCGTCGACCTCATCTTTATTGCAATCCCACACTACTCTCATCGACGAGCACTTGGTTGCTTTTCACAGGTGGAGACCAACGAGCAATATGATCTCCCCCACGCTTAGCGGATTGCTCTGGAATCACATCAGAGGACTGCCACTTCATTACTGGAATATGGCGAAATTCAATGACATCGGGTCCAAGTGTGGTGGGCTTCTCGAAGTCGATCCCAACTCCCTTTACTTCAAAAAGGCAGAATTTGTTAGGCTCAAGGTTCTAACTCTCTCTGGTGGAAGATCCCTCGTGCGTTGGAAACAAAGGTCAACGATGAAACCATTCTTCTGGCCATCGATGTTGAGTTTGACAGTAAAGTGGCTCAACCCACAGCTTTCGATTCTCCACCACAGAAAGCCCCACCCACTAATCCTCACTCGGCTAGATCTGGCAATGATGATGCCTCCATAGAACCTCCCTCCACCATGGGCCCAACTAGGCAGAACCCTGCTTCTCAAGAAGAATCTTGGCCTAGAAAAATCTACTCCAACGCCGACCCCTCTTCCGGCCAAAGCTGCAATTCCCCTTACCCCGGAGATGATGCTCAATAGATCTGGTCAACGTGCTAACCTTTCTCTACGGCTAGGATCAGTCAGTTTTGAATTTCAAATGGACAAGATGACACTCTCTGAAGACGCCAGCTTGACTCTAGCCATGCCAGGAAACCTTCTTCTCCTCAATCCCGAGAAATCAACTTCCCCAATGCCTCACAATCCAGATACGCCTAAGAGATCTTCCAATTCCAGCGTAACTCTATTTCCTAATAAAGCCTAGATCGATGAAACGGGCCTCCTTTCCAAATCTGCCATGTCTGATCCACGTCCGCCAAATTTCACAACCAGCTTGTTGGTGTACATGGCAAGGCCCATTTTTCGGACCCGCTTCAGCCCAATCACGCCGAAACGGATATGGCTACTAGAAAGGCTGCACCAAACCCAAGCCCATCCACTAACCGATGTGATGACCTACCTGATTTGGTTTGCTAGACTTCAACTCCTACTACATCCCAGAATTTTATCTTCCCTATTCGAACTCCTCCATCTTTCGAGCTATACAGCGATGAAACTATTGCAACTTCACCAGGTTTTCACCGTCGATTGGATTCCACTAATGACTATCAACACCCCCCCCCCCCCATCCCTCCTCCTACAGAAGCTGATGATATTTTCAGTGAGGGAGGCAGTAGCTGGAGAGATGATTTGGACGAGAATTGCGACATTGATGTGTCCTCCGATGAAGGTTGTTTCGACATAGACGATCCTAGCCACGATCCCACCATCGACTCAAATGAAAACTCTCTTACCGCCGAAGCCATCCCTCATCAGATGCCCTTGTCAAATGATAGCGGGGAAGAAGACACACTTGCTTGTTCTGTGTTAGAGGAAAATTTAGGTAATGAAGTCACCTCCCTTACCCTTTTCAAGAAAGAAAGCCACAAAAAAAAAATGGTCGAACTAAAGAGACTTCACTGGTCTCTTAGTTATACCCACTGAGGCTAGGTGCTCAGGTTTCTGTTGCATTTCAATGACTCTCTTATCTTGGAACGTCAGAGGGCTTGCAAATCCAATAGCTGTGTCGCGGTGAAAAAACTTGTAACCAATGTTAGGGCTAGTATTGCAACTTTACAGGAGACTAAATGGCAATGCTTGGATCATAGACAATTCCTCTCCATTCCTTTGATTGGAATTGGCACCATAAAAATGCTACTGGAACGAAAGTAGAAATTCTCGTAATTTGGGATGAGTCAATTTTTGAATGCAGATGTCACTGGATCGGAATCTATAATATCTCCCTACTATTTCTCGACAAGAGGAATAGCATCACATTTCTCTTCACATTTGTGTATGGGCCTAGCTCCAAGGGTGCCGACATTGAGTTATGGGGTGACTTATACAGATGGAAAATTCTACACCATGGGCCGTAGGTGATCAGTGGAGATTTCATTGCCATTGCTCATCCCCTCGAAAGATCCAATAGCTCCCGAATCTCTCCTTCCATGAAAAACTTTAATGATTTCATTGATGAATCCAAGTTGATTGATGTCCCTATGTCCGGTGCACAGTTTACATGGACCAATGGCCGCAGCCGCCTACTCTATGTCGTCTGGATCGCTTCCTTATCAATGAAGAATTTGATGTCATTTATCCAATAGCCTAATGCAAAGCTAATACGAGGGTTGCTTCCAATCATGTTCCGATCACCATTAATCTTAAAGGTATCATATGGGGACCATCTCCATTTAAGTTTTTCAATCACTGGCTTGCCAATGATGATTTCGTCAACAGGGTCGCCTCTTGGTGGTCTGAAGATGTCTCATCTTTCTCATTATGTGCCAAGTTACACAAATTAAAAGGTCTCATATCCGATTGGAACAAAAATCAGATATACTGAAACTAAACTTGCCGATAAGATTGATGCTCTTGATCATCTTAAGGAAAGCAGATCTCTCACGACCGAAGAAAGCAATGATCGTGAAACAGCCAACCAGAATCTTGGTAATCTTACCCACATCAAGTAGAAGGAATGGCGCCAAAAATCCTACATAAGGTGGCTAAAAGATGGCGATAAAAACACCTCTTTCTTTCATGCTTCGGCAAACAATCGGAGAAGGCTCAACACCATTTCCAAAATATATCACAACAGGAAGTCTTTCTCGGATCTTGCCCAAATTGTTGATATTGCTGTTAGCTACTACAAGGAGTTATTCACTGAATCGGACCACAAAAGGCCTAGGTTGTGCAATGGTAATCCCAATACTTTATCACCCGTTGAATCTGAGCTCCTCGAAAGCAAATTTGACGAAAGTGAAATCTAGACAGCGGTTAAAGAATGCAAGGCGGAAAGGGCACCTGGTCTTGATGGGTATACTTTCAACTTTTTTCATAAATTTTGGTCTTTGATTAAATCCGATGTTTTATCTGTGTTTGAAATTTTTTGGAATGACGGTGTTATTCATAAATCCGTCAACGCCACTTTCATTGCCCTTATCCCCAAAGAAAGGGGTGCATCTAAAATGAAGAAATTCATATCCATCTCCCTAGTTTCCTCTATATACTCTTATTGCTAAAACGCTTGCTAACAGGTTGACAAAAGTCATTGGGTCTATTATATCCAAATCACAAGGGGCTTTCATTGAAGGAAAATAGATTCTTGATCTACCAATTATCGCTAAAGAATGTATCCACCCAAAACATTTGTCCAAAAATCAGGGGGTTCTCTAAAAAATCGACATGGAAAAAGCTTATGATAGAGTCTGTTGGGATTATCTCCTATGGATGTTGAAGAAGATGGGTTTTGGTGACAGGTGGCGATCTTGGATCCACGAATGCTTAGTTAGTGCCCACTTTTCCATCATTATTAACAGGAAAGCATGTGGTTTCTTCAATGCCTCTAGAGGCTTAAGGTAGGGATGTCTTCCGTCTTTGTATCTGTTTAATATTGCCAGTGAAGGTCTTGGCCTTCTATTCCAACATGCCGAAAGAGGGGGTTTGATAGTTGGATTTTCTAATCCCAGGTGCATCTCCAATGTCAATCCTTTGCAATATGCCGATGACTCACATATCATGTGTGAAGGAAATCCTCATCAAATTCTTCAAGTTACCAAGCTTCTCAAAGTCTACGAAGACATCTCTGGGCAATGTGTTAACTACGGAAAATCTTGCATCTATGGTATAAATATGGATGCTTCCTCTTTATCAAACTGGGCGCAAAATGCTAATCTAACCATTGCCAAGTTCCCACTCACATACCTTGGAATACCAATCAGGATCGGAAAACTCAAAACTTCGGATTAGGATCTGATAATCTCCAAAATTAGAATCAGATTAAGCGGATGGAAGAGCAAACTACTCTCTAAAGAGGGGAGATTAGTCTTAAGCCAACTTGTGCTTAGTGCCCTCCCAACCTACTTTCTATCTATGTACAAGTGTCCTTCCAAGGTTTGTCAGGAAGTTGAAAGATTGGAGCGAAACTTCTTATGGGATGACGTCAATAACGACAGGAAAATTCACCTTGTAAATTGGAGCACCGTAATGAAACCTAAATGAACAAAGCTCTGCTTATAAAGTGGTGGTGGAGACTCAGGGATAACACTCAAAGTTGGTGGAAAGATATTGTCATCCAGAAGTATCACCTGTGAGACAATGGCTGGAATGTTAAGAGAGGTAATTACTATAATTCTTCCTGGTGGTGGAACGGTATTCTCTCTACTAGAGAGAATTACAACAATCTCATCACTTTTTGTATCAGAAGGGGAAACCATATTCACTTGTGGAATGATAAATGAGATGATCTTGATCACCCTCTATCTCACGGACTACCTAAGTTATTCTCCATATCCACTACTCAGTCGGCTACCCTTGCTGATATATTCAGATCGGATGGCAGATTGGTCGTCCAATTCAAAAGAAGACTAACTGATGAAGAGATTTTGGAGTACGACACTCTCTCCAACTGTCTAGACAGCATAAATATTACATTTTCCAAAGCAGACGAATGTCTATGGTTCTGCAATAGCAAAATATTTTCACTGTCAAATCGGCGTTCATAGCTCTAAATCCCATTCTCCGGCCGGTTGAATGGAAGTTCATTTGGGATCTCAAAATCCCATCAAAATTACCTTTCTTCCTCTGGATGGTCATGTGGAACAAAATCACCACAATTTTCAATCTTAACAAAAGAGGCATGGTCATCAATCATATGTGTTATTTTTGTGATTCGGCGGCTGTCCGGCCTATTTGGAATAGATGCTTCCAAGCTTATGGAGTTTTCTCATGGATCAATCAAGAAGTTTATGGTTTCTTAGTATGCTGGGATACAATGATATCTTTGGGACTCAAACAATGGATATGGGAATATCTTCACATCTCCATCATGTGGAATACTTGGCTCACTAGAAATAATATCAGATGCAAGGGTCTCAATTTTCTGAAGACAAATTGTTTAGAGACTGCATAGTCACTACTTGCAATTGGGCGACGGCTGCTGGATACAAAGAGATCTCAACCAGCCTCTACAGCATTGAAGCAGGGCACCTCTCTGATGGTCTTAGAGTTTTGCAATAGGGCTTCGGGATGGGATTTCATTGTATCCAGGATAGTTTAGGAGTGTTTTGATTTTTGTACTCTTTGACGTTTTTCTCGGACTCTTCGATTTCCTCCTGATGTAGGTTTTTTCCCTTGTTTTCAAGTTTCCTACATCTGCCTTGGTAATTATCTTGGTTTTCTCCGCTCTGCGATTTTCTAGATAGCAAAGCCAGTGGCGCATACATATATTTTTTCTGACTTTCCAAGACATACGTATAGGATTTCATATTGAATACAAATAATTTTCAAAAAAAAAAAGTATCGCATTTACCATTTACCATTTTCTTTTTGTTGCACCATTTTGTTGAGGAGTGTAAGCTGCAGTCGTAAGATGTATGATCCCCATATTTTCACAAAATTTACTAAAATCATTTGAAGTGTATTCTCCTTATCTAACAAATTTTAAAGTTTTAATTTTAAACTTTAACTGATTTTCAACTTCTTCTTTATGAGCTTTAAATTTTCCTAAAGCTTCATATTTATGTTTTAGCAAATATACATAAGTATATTTAGAATAGTCATCAATAAATGTTATAAAATATCTTTTTCCTCCTCTAGTCAAAATACTATTTAAATCACAAATATCAGTATGAATGTGTTCTAAAATTTGAGTTTTTCTTTGTACTTTATTGAAAGGTTTTCTAGTGATTTTAGTTGGAGCACAAATTTTATATTTTCCATGAGTATTTTTCTCGCATATAGGAATTAATCATAATTCTATCATAAAATTTAAATAATTAGCATTCACATGTTCTAATCTATTATATCATAATGAAAGAGAATCAACAATATAAACGGAAGAAGGCATTTCATTAATTATATTCAATATAAACATCTCATTATAGACATATCCTTTCTCCTCACAAATACTCCACCCTTAGTGATTACAACTTTATCTGATTCAAACTGGTCGAAATTATATTCTTACGAATCTCAGGAATATACACATCGGTCAAAGTAAGTTTTATCAGAGGTTAATGATGAGTAGTGAAATATGATGATATTTCACCCCAAAATACTTATATTTTAAAGTGTTTCAGGTAAATACAATCCAAGTGCAGAAAACAGCCCAAGAATTCTGAAAATAGTGTCAAAACACTACAACTTTGGGTCATCGAGAACTTGGTGCAACTTACAGCTTGATTTGGACCTTCACGACGTCAGATTCATGAAATTGCTAAAACACAAACGTTGTAGAGTGCGTCGTCATCTTTCCAATGCCGTAGGAATCGCCTCAATCTGAATTTGGGATAGAAAGTTATGACCGAAATACCGAGACAGTTTCTGATGCAAAGTTGGGCGGGAGTTCACGGAAATCTGGGAAGGTCGATCGATCGACCTTCCAGTCGATCAAGCGACCAAAATGATGGAATTTGAGACAAAAAAGACTTCTTAAAGCAGATTTTTAGAGATTTTTGAAGGGTCGATCGATCGACCCTATAAGGTCGATCAATCGACCCTGACTTTTCGAGCCAGGAAACTCGCACAACTTGGATACTATTTAAAGCCAAATCAAACACTTCGAGAGGAATAGATTAGAGAGTTAGTTTTAGATTTTTCTTTGATAGCTTTGTTCCTTTAATTTTCCAATATTCCTTTCTTCAATTTATTATTTTTGTTCAATTAATTCCTAGTTTAAATTTAAAGATTAATAGAGAGCATTGTTAATTTCGTCTCTGAAGATCATCAGTACTTGTGGATCAAATAATTTTCATTGAAGTTTGAGGTAATTTTAATTCATTAAATTGATGTTATTTTTCCTTTCTTATTTATTTATGTCATTTAATTACAGCATGTGTGGCTAAATTCATAGGGATGGAGATCTAATGATTCCCATCCGAGGGATGTTCTTCTAATTATATAAATCTAAGATTAAAATATGAGATCTTATTTTATGGTTGTTGTGTTATCACGAACGGATGAAATCTCCGCCACTAATCTGGGATCGAGTGTGCCGAGCCATACCCTGTATCTCAGATATGTGATGGTAATTTTACCCAATCATTGTTATGGTTTTTTTGCTTTCATCGTGGGGATCTACTTACGATTATGATCTGGGATCGAGTGTGCCGAGCCATGCCCTGGATTTTGAATCTGTAATGGCAAGTTTATCTTAATTACTCCCTAATCTGAAATCAAGTGTGTCGAGTCATGCCCTTGATTTCATATCTATAGTGGTATTCTTGTTATAATTTTTACCCACTTTGAGGATGATTTTTATTTGCATCTGAGATCAAGTGTGCCGAGCCATGCCCTTGATCCCAGATCTATATATGAAAATCATCTCAGAATTTAAGTCCTGATTACAAGGATGCAACGTAGAGCCTATTCGGGTTTTGACCATTTATCTTCCATAAAAGATATTTTTCTTCATTGGTATATCTTATAGTTTAATCCTTAGATTTGTATTACGGAAAGAACAAACCAAAGATGAGAGGATTTAGTAACTTCATCTTTACCATTATTTTTGAATTATCAATTAAATTTTAGTTTGTAGTCAATACCTGTCATCTCACAAAACTAGATCATAATATTGGTAGGGTGTTGTTAGTTCTTGGTGGATTTCTGAGATTACTGTCTTATCTTTTTAGATCTTCCAAAATAGTCCTCGTGGGAACGATCTCGTACTCCGCACCCACTATATTCAATCTGATTCATGCGCTTGCGAGTAAAACATTACAATTAAAATTCACATCAAGTTTTTGGCGCCGCTGTCGGGGACTAAATTAAGAAATCTGAATTTTTAGGAGATAGACAGTTAATTTTAGAAATTTTCGTGCATTAAAACAGTTTCTCTGCTAAAAATAAAAAAAATAAAAATAAATAAAAATTGAGTGTCGATCGATCGACCTAAACAGTAGATCAATCGACTCCAAAAATAATAAAAAAATAAAAAAAATTGGTGTTATTGGTGAAATCATGTCAATGCATGGATTCAATCTAAAATCATGTGCTATTTGTGAAAATTCGATGCACATTTCACCTATGTGTCCCTTGAACAACTCAAATTATTACCCTGAACAAGTCCAGCCAAATCCTGTTTGGAACACTCATGACTGGCAGAGTCAATCTAATGACATGTGGGGTTTTAATCAACCTCCAATGTGTGATATGAATCAAAATTCTTATCCCAACAAATTTTCACGAGTTTTTATAACAAACTCAATACTTTCAAGACACAAAACCATATGAACTAGCCCAAAATTCTTCTTACCCCTTAGAATATTTAAAAGGTTTGGTGCATACCAACACTCAAAGAATTTCTATGATATAATCTCAAGTTAGTCAGATGATCGAGTACTTACAAATGAAAGTTGAAATAGAGGAGTCCCTCATTGATACCGATCGGAATGAAGAACATCTTCAAGAGGACTCATCTGATTTTGTTCAAATATATGAGGATGACCAATTGGTCACTAAGCTTGAGAATGACATAACGAGCATTGAGGTAGTGTAAGTGCGAGGAAAAGAGGAAATGGAATGGAATGATACTTATGTCGAGGAGGGAATTAAGAATCAAATTGAGATGAGAGAGAAAGAACATGACACCCTTACAACACCTGATAAGGGAGACATAACTTTTTCCGATGAGTGTGGATTCGGTTTAGAAAAAAAGAGGAATTTCAAATTTGTTGCTCATTCATTGAATACATAGATAATCAACAGAATGTCGAAAAAAGATTAATGGGTTTGAATCTAGAGTACAATTTTGGGAATAGCAAGCACAGGGTAGAGATTGGAAGGTTAGAGATGGACCATAATAATGAAACTTGGGCACATCAGTGGGGTGTAGCCAAGTCCCTGATAAGAGCAATGCATAGACTATTAACTAAATCAATGGTCATTCTTAGAAAAATTTTCATGAAAATTTGGGATCCTGGTGGACTTGGAATGAATTTACACCTTGTAGATTAATTTCATACTTTTCCTTTAAAAAAAATAAAATAAAAAATAAAAAATTTCTGTCCTGTCTCGATTAATCGAGCCCACTACTCGATTAATCAACTTTTTTTTTCGATTAATCGACTTCTTCGAGTCGATTGATCGACAGTAATAATGAGTGGCCCTTTTCCAATCGATTGATTGACTTCTAGAGTCGATGCATCGACTACTCCGTGTTGAAGACCGTGCTGCCTTTTCAGATTCTGTCAGGTTATTTTTTTTTTAATGGAGTCGATTCATCGACTCCTAGAGCCGATTAATCGACTTAAATTCTGTGCATGCATTTTTGTCTTTTCATTGCCTCGTTTAGAGTCGATGCATCGACCCTATAAGGTCAATTAATCGACTATTTACGGTGTGTCCGTCCAGAAAGGATGCCTTTGCGTCTACTTAAGGGAAGGACTCCATCTTCCTTTTCATTCGGTCTTTATCCTGTTTTTCCCCTGACAGCCTCCGACATTCCGACAGTGTGATCATGGCTTTTACCTTTGTCGTGCAGCAAAGGCTTTCCCAACGTCCTGCTGGCCATCCACGTGAGCAGCCACGCGGTCGCCTCGCGACCTGAGATCTTTGTTCTGAATATCTTTTCAATCTCACAGCATTTCAGATCATGCATGTCTGCGTCGTCTCTATCGCCTATGCAATGGCTCTGAACGTCCATTTCCTTCTCACACTGCCTGTGATCAAAGTGTCTGAACGGATCGTTCAGTTATTCTATCAAAATATGGCATGGATGGACACCTCCGCTGAACATCATGTCGACGCCCATTTTACTATTTCAATCGATGGGTGGTCGCGCCGCGTTTATCCGCAAACCATTGCGGAGGTTTTTAACATTTCGTGCGAGCGCCCTCTCAATCACACTTTGGGTGAAGAGCTCGACAGTTCTCAGGAGGATATAATCAACGATATGTGCCGCGACATATTTTCTTCGGGAATCGCCACCAAATTGGCGCGTTACTGCGTCTTATTTTGTTCGAGATAGTGTGGTCTCAGAGTAACTTTGTGCCCCGTACACGCTTCGAGCGCACCGGTGACAAGTTCAGGCACTTTATGGTGCCTACCGAAATACGTGGATCAACGTGCCCGGGATTCTTCATGATGGCATGTGGCGATGCCATGAGGATGTCACCAACCCTGCCACTAGTGGTGCCGCAATGATCTACTTTCCTCATTTTATTATGAAGCTGCTTAATTTCCTTCGTTTCCCGTTCTACTGGGATGATGATTTCGGGGACCTCGCATTCTATCGCTATGGTGCAACCCAATGGAACCACAGTATGCATCTCTTGGGTAATGTCCCTGATGCTCCACCATGCCAGCGCCGTCGGGTACGCCAGGACGACCAACCTGCGCCTAATCAAGGACCCGACGAGGGTGTGTCTCTTGGCTCGCTCCAAGCCCAAATTACTTCTTTACAAGAGGAGCAACAGCAGCAATATGGTGCGATTTTGTGCCGAAGCTACTATGATCGTTCCTTCCTCCATCAAATCGGGTAGCGCATTTGGCCTGATAGTTACGATGAGATATGCGTCAGGGCCCACCAGGCCGAGGAGGATGGGGATGATTAGTTTGTTTAGTTTAGTCTAGGATTAAGATTTTTCGATTTGTGTTGTTTTTCTTTCTTTAGTTTAGGTTGTTTATTTTAGGAGTCAAATCAGAAGTGTCCCTGTAATCATCATGTTTATCAATGAAATAGTGTGTTTCTAATCTGTTTGGGGCTGCCCATCTTTTTGCAAATTTCATGTTGTTTAGAGGAGTTGAAAAACAAAAATAAAATAACAAATAAGCGAACTTTCACCTCTCTGCCCACATGAAGTCGATTAATCGAGGGTTATACTCGATTAATCGACCCCCACTTTTCGAAAAAAAAAAAAAAATTCTTTGGGAGTCGATGCATCGACCTCCCAGGGTCAATTAATTGACCCCCATTTTTTTCGGAACGAACTCTTGGTGGGACTCTAAATTTCTTTTCATCTTCCGTGAGTCGTTGCAATACACACTTTTCATTAGTTATTTTTTACGGGACACCTCTTTCCACTCCTACTCCAACTCTATCAATTTTCCCCTTATATGCACCCTTAGGCTCACTTTCCATTAAATCTTGCACAATCTTCTTATGGGCCAACGATTCTATCTCACCAGGGCACGGTTATCGAAGATGGAGGAGACTGCCAAAAAGCGAGAGCGCGGCCCTCATCGGACGGTTCCTTTTGAGCCTAGCACTGTTGAAATCATCGACCTCGATCCGATGATCATTCCTTTCTGGGGAGAACTATCTAGAAAGAAGGTAAATCGGTCCAAATCTCCTACACTGTGCATTAATACTGATATCGCGATAATTGATGTGATTCCGTCACCACCTCCCCCATCCCCATCTCCATCTCCTACCGTCGTCTCCATGCCTCCATTCATACCATCGGCGGTGACTCATCAATTTCCGCTTGACCTATGGGAGAAATTGTTCCATGTGCCTAAGAACATCGATTTAAGTGAACCAAGGTGGATGGGTCCGCCTAACAATGATTAACGGAGTTGGATTCTTGATTAGTTTAAGATTTAGGATTTAGGATTTATTAGTTTTTTTTGTTTGTTTAGTTTAGGTTGTTTTTAATTCCCTAAATAGTGTACTCTTATCCCCTTTAATAAATTTTTGGTCATGTTCCAATTTGATGCACATATTCTCTGCACCTATCTGTGTTGAGGTACTTTTCAACAGGTTTGGGGGTCAATACTTATTTCAATCAATGAAGACATTGTCATCTTTCGGTTTGGGGGTATGATTATCTATTTTGCGTCACTTATTTTTTTTATAAATGAAAAAAAAAAAAAAAAAATTTCTCGATCGATCGACTCCTTCGAGTCAATTAATCGACAATAGATATATATAAAAAAATAATAATAATAAAAATTAAAAAAAATTAATTTTGAAGTCATCATGCACACAATATTTGGCGATTGTTTTCAAACTTTAGTTGATGATGCATGTGAATTTAATTTTGAGAATATTGATATCATATTTTGATTACTTGTATCTAGGATGAGGAAGCATAATATGATATATTGTGAATAATTTTGATAGTCATACTTAGAATTTTTACACTTATACCAAGCTAAGACTTAGAAATCGATGAACGATTTTGAACGTTGAATCATAGGTTCTTAGTGGAGACTAAACCCGGTGAGCTTTAGAACTAATTTCCCGTCATTTATGAGTGAATATGTAAACTCGGAGTTTTCTTTGAATACGAATTATTTTGCATAATCTCATACACTTCACTTTGACTTGTGATTTTGCATGCAATCAAATTCATATTATTGTATTAGAACATACTGTATATCTACTCAAGACAAATAGGCAAGGTTACCATCTTTTAAAGACATGATTGAAGGTCATCTTTGGCTCGTTTGTTTTTAAAATACCCTACCTTATATAAATTTATCATTCTAGTACCCCTTTGAGTCTATTAAAAAATTTATCTTTATACATTCTTTGATAAGCCACATTAACCTTTAACCCTTCACTATTTCTGAAAATTCAGCTATACCCTTCTTATTTCTGAGAAATTAGGAACGAGGGATGAGAATGAACGAAAAGAGAGTAAGTGGAGACATACCGAGTTGTGATGTTTACTGAGAGTGTATGGCAAAAATAAAAAATAAAATGGGAGAAAAAGAAAAAGAAAACTGCAAAGAACAAAAAAAAAATATATGAGGTGCTTCAAGAAAATAAAATTCAAAAGAAGAAAAAGGAGTGAGAAAAGAAAAAGAGAAGAAATAGAAAAATAAAAAGTTGTTACTTTTCCAATTTCTCATAAATTTTGAATCCCAACTTCCAATTCTTTCTTACCTTTTCCTGAGCCCCATTACAACCCTAAAAAGACCTTCATGATCTGATCTTGCATTGGTAACTGCCTTGTGGAGAGTGAATATATGATACTTATGACACTTGATATGACATGCTTAGAATATATAAGTATCTTCTTATGAGATTTATTTTTGTTAATTGATTGCATCGTGTTTCATTTATCATGTGAGACCTTTTTGTTTGCTTTATATTGATCTCTCACATGTCTGCGAAAACTTACCCATCATTAGAGTGATTTTATTTCAAGAGTATACCTAAACTGAGGATTGAGTCAAAACAACAGGTCCGACGGTTTCCCGTTTGAACTAGTCCTGAGATGGATGAATTTTGGTTTGGTTATGCACACACTACACGTTTAAGCATGAATGGATGAGTTATCTAACGATTTGAGCATTAGACTAACTTGAATTCGCATGTTGAATTCGCATGTTGAATTCGCATGTTGAATTGATTAATGATTTTGAGTTTTGAATGGTATATATGTTATAAATAAAAATCATGTTTTGAAAAACTCAATTTTATCGATGGTTTTAAAAATGTATTGAAGTTTGTGGGTAACTTCACTGTAAACCCTCAGGAGACACAACTCCTCCACTAGGAATCACCTAGGGGTTTAAAGGCTTGTTGCACAGGCTAAGTGCAATCGTGCTCCCTACGAAAGTGGCTTTTATTTTTCTTTAGTTTGCTTTGCTCGAGGACTAGCAAAATGTAGGTTTGGGGGTGTGATGAGTAGTGAAATATGATGATATTTCACCCCTAAATACCTACATTTAACTATCCGATAAAGGCTATCTGATAAGAACTACTAGATTTGAAGTGTTTCAGGTAAATACAATTTAAGTGCAGAAAGCAGCCCAAGAATTCTGAAAATAGTGTCAAAACACTGCAACTTTGGGTCATCGAGAACTTGGTGCAACTTGCAGCTTGATTTCGACCTTCAAGACGTTAGATTCATGAAATTGCTAAAACACAAACGTTGTAGAGCTCGTCGTCATCTTTCCAACGCCGTAAGAATTGCCTCAATCCAAATTTGGGATAGAAAGTTATGGCCAAAATACCAAGGCAGTGTCTGATACAAAGTTGGGCGGGAGTTCATGGAAATCTGGAAAGGTCGATCGATCGACCTTCCAGTCAATCAAGCGACCAAAATGATGGAATTTGAGACGAAAAGGACTTCTTAAAGCAGATTTTTAGAGATTTTGGAGGGTCGATCGATCGACCCTATAAGGTCGATCAATCAGGGTCGATCAATCGACCCTGACTTTTCGAGCCAGGAAACTCGCACGACTTGGATACTATTTAAAGCCAAATCAAACACTTCGAGAGGGATAGATTAGAGAGTTAGTTTTAGATTTTTCCTTGATAGTTTTGTTCCTTTAATTTTCTAATATTTCTTTCTTCAATTTATTATTTTTGTTCAATTAATTCCTAGTTTAAATTTAAAGATTAGTAGAGAGCATTGTTAATTTCGTCTCTGAAGATCATCAGTACTTGTGGATCAAATAATTTTCATTGAAGTTTGAGGTAATTTTAATTCATTAAATTGATATTATTTTTCCTCTCTTATTTATTTATGTCATTTAATTACAGCATGCGTGGCTAAATTCATAGGGATGGGGATCTAATGATTCCCATCCGAGGGATATACTTCTAATAATATAAATCTATGATTAAAATATGAGATCTTATTTTATGGTTGCTGTGTTATCACGAACGGATGAAATTCCCGCCACTAATCTGGGATCAAGTGTGCCGAGCCATGCCCTCGATCTCAGATCTGTGACGGTAATTTTACCCAATCATTGTTATGATCTTTTTGCTTTCATCGTGTGGATCTACTTACGATTATGATCCGGGATCGAGTGTGCTGAGCCATACCCTGGATCTTGGATCTGTAATGGCAAGTTTATCTTAATTACTCCCTAATCTGAAATCAAGTGTGCCGAGTCAAGCCCTTGATTTCAGATCTATGGTGGTATTCTTGTTATAATTTTTACTTACTTTGAGGATGATTTTTATTTGTATCTAAGATCAAGTGTGCCGAGCCATGCCCTTGATCCCAGATCTATATATGAAAATTATCTCTGAAGTTAAGTCCTGATTGCAGGGATGCAGCGTGGAACCTATCCGGGTTTTGACCATTTATCTTCTATAAAAGATATTTTTCTTCAATGGTATATCTCATAGTTTAATCCTTAGATTTGTATTACGGGAAGAACAAACCAAAGATAGAGAGGATTTAGTATCTTCATCTTTACCTTTATTTTTTAATTATCAATTAAATTTTAGTTTGTAATCAGTAATTGTCATCTCACAAAACTAGATCATAATATTGGTAGGGTGTTGTTAGTTCTTAGTGGATTTATGAGATTACTGTCTTATCTTTTTAGATCTTTCAAAATAGTCCTCGTGGGACGATCTCGTACTCCACACCCACTATATACAATTTGATTCGTGTGCTTGCGAGTAAAACATTACAATTAAAATTCACATCAGTTAATTTGAGATTGATTTTTCCCGAATCCTTGACCTTTGCAGTTTAAGCATTCCCCATGAAGAACTCTTGTCCGTTCGTGTCCTCCAAATAGTTGGCGAAGAAAGATCTACAGTTAGAAATATGCCTAATAGCACCAAAATCGATCCACCAATCTTTTTAACTTTCAACCATATTGATTTATGAAATTATGGCTATGAACTTTTTTTTAATCACATCCGCTTGGGATTCTTTCTCCCTTTTCAGAAGTCTGCATTCCTTTTTGCAGTGATCAGATTTACTACAGTGATAACAACTGCCCTTTTTCTTCTGGCCCCGATGACCTTGGCTCTTGTTTTTCTTGTTAGCCTTATCAATATTGAAGTGGCCTTTCCACTTTCCATATAATTTCGACGTGCCAAGTTCCACCATATGAGCATTTAAAGTTAATTGAGATTGCTCATCTTTCTTGTCACGAATACGAAGTTCGTCTTCGACTCGAAGATGGTGCCACAACTCTTCAAACAAAAGTTCTTTCTCTTTATGTTTGAGAGCCTTCCTGCAGTCCTTTCATGAGGCAGGCAATTTGTGAATAATTGCATGATTGTGAAAGATGGGATCTACTTTTATGCCCTCTTGATTGATTTGGCTAATAATATAGTGAATCTCATGAACTTGATCGAGAATTGGTTTATCAGTCATTTTATAATCTAAAAACTGACTTACAATGAAGCTTTTTCTACAGACATCTTTAGTTTTGTACTTTGTCCCCAGCGCTTTCCAAAGTTTCATTTCAGACGTTTTGCTCTGGTACACATCAAAGAATGAATTTGCCAGCATATTGAGAATGTGCCATTCACAGATATAATCATACTGCTCCCATATCTGATGATTGTGAGCATTAGCAAAAGATTCTCCATCATAATCTTCAGGCTTCGCGGGTTTTAGAGTGGTTAGGACATAAGCAACTCCTAAAGTCTTCAATAGAAAATGTAGCTTTTGTTGCCATCTTCTAAAATTATTGTCGTCGACTCGCTCTAATTTGACGAAGTTGTGAGTCATCACTTTCATATTTGAAGTCACGATAATACAGAATAGTGTTTTAAATCGTTAGAAAATATTACGATCAGAAATCCGAAAATGTTAATATGAGTAAGAGAAATTGGACTCGAGACACGTAATCGTTATCTTTAAAACGCTATTTGCTCTCTATTCGAGTAAATCCTCAAGTTTGCAAAAGGTTTCCAGCGAGACGTTTTCAGGATATAACGAGCCCAATCTCTTGGATGCGATCTGTTACTTTGCAACAGTAAAGAATAGCCCCAAAAAACTCAATTTGATGAAGTACTAACTAAAGAAGAAAGGAAGAGAATTCTTAAATTTGTATACAAGGAAATTCAATGGATTTCAAATTGTCCAAATCTGTGTCCAGAGATCTCCTTATATAGATCTTAAGTGTCTTTTCATTATGACTGTTGGACTAACAGTCATATTTTGGACGACTCAAATCTTTCAGAGATCTCAACCACTCATTCCAGCGGTTAAATGAAACGTTGCACCTTTTCAAATTCAAATTCGAAAGGTTACACACATTTATAAGAGGTTATGAAATGGTTAGTTCCAACGGTCAGCGTTTGACCAATCTGTTTGGCTCAATAGAATTAAATTAACTCACTGATTAGTGGCCCATTAGACCAAACCCAGCTCATGAATAATCTGACTGTTGGATCTACCCGATCAAAAAGTCAAGCTTCTTCTTGCGACGATGCACATGTGTAAAGCGCATACGCCTAAAGCGCCAATGCGCCTAAACACCAATCGCCATGCACACGCGTGCGTGCGCGAACACGGAGGCTCTCTGTTAGGCACACTCTTCTCTTCTTATTCTCAAACAATAATAGAAGTTGAAAAGTTATATATATAGCATGAACCACTTTTAATATTTACCAATGTGAGACTATCTATTTGCATACAAAAAATGAGAGCTTCTATTGCCTAAAAACCAACCCACAAAACTAAAAAATCAAAATAAAGTTTTATTTTTATTTTAAATTATTTAAAATATTTATTATATTCTAAAGTAATAAATAAATATAACAATATGAACCTAAAAATTGCATGATTATACACTCAGAACCTATTAAACTAATGTATTTTATATCTGGGCAATAAGAAAGGGGAATCAAATTGAAGACCTATCTTTTTTTTTTTAAGGACTTTGATCTTATTTTACAAAACTAATTGAAGAAATGTTATATTTAAAAAAAAAAATTCGTGAAGTTTGATCACAAATAATTCTAATAAAACTTTGAAATTGCTAAAATGATGCTAGAATATATGAATAGTTAGAAATATTACATAAATAAATATACATACCTGGAGAGACCTGATGCCCATGTTGTCTAAGTAGTCTAAAGCGGAGAACAATGAAATTTAGAGCTTCAGCCACCTGGTTATCAGTATTTTTAGTAAGAGAAACCTTCTTTAAGGCATTTTTGATTTTCTTTCAAACATGTACCCAAATCCAAGACGTCTGATGTCGTCGATCAGCTCAATACTGACTAACTGCCCAACAGGTTCTTATGGCTAGTTGTAGAAAACTAGTATTATTTGGTATTTAAACGATCTTACACCATATATTGACTTGTGATCTTGGAAATTCACACCGTCAAAGTGATATATCATCAATTGAAGGGCTCCGGGTACAATACTATGCAGTACTTAAGAAAGGATATGGAGTCAGAGTAATGTTACCCATTAAGCTCAACTGACAACTCCCATTAAGTCAACCATCTTGATTAGTAAACTACATCCGAGAATCAATGGCACAGAACGTCTGCGAATGGATTATTCAAATAGAAATGCCGATATGGGATCTACAATATACATATCAAGCTAATATCTCCTTAATCATATTCTTAATCAGCTTAACAATAGCTTTGTTTGCATCATAATCATGGTCGGAGCCTTATCTCATCTATTGGGGTCTTGTTTTCAAATACCATTATGTAATAGCATTAGCTCCGGTATATTTCGGTAATGGACATCTCATTTGTATAGTAAAGGTGTCGACTTGCTCGTAGATTTATCCATTTCACTAGCTTGAGAACTATTGACTCCGATGAGCGGATCGGAAATTCTACTCTTCACAAAATATCCAGGCGACAAAGGAGCTGGGAGCGAGACAGAGGAGCTATTGAGCATCAGAACAATTGTAGACATGGTGGGTCTGGCAGCAACATCTTCTTGAACACATAATAAAGCAATGTGGATGCATCTCGTAGCTTCACTTGGCAAACAACTGTCCCTCAATGTCGGATCAATCAACTCTAAAGCTGTTCCTTCTCTCCATTTCCTCCATGCCTGTGACATTTCAATGAAATATGAATTTGAATTTGATCTCCTATTCGAAAATTCAAAAAAATGAAGAAAACGCAAAGAAAAGTTCCATGATTTTGAGAACCCACTGAAGGCTCCGGGATATATTTATACTTACATAGCTAGGAAGGTCTCTGCCTTGATCTGATTGGTAGAAACTGCTATTCTTCTGACCGGCGAGAATCTCTAGGAGTAAAACACCGAAGCTAAACACATCTGATTTAACTGAAAATTGTCCATGCATCACATATTCCGGAGACATGTATCCACTGCATCAGATTAACAATAAAAATTACCGTTAATTTGAATGATAATAAGATCATTTCTTGTTATATTAACATTATATAATTTGATTGGTCAGTTTCTTTAGCCATATGTCATAATTTCTAGTATAAAGGGGATGATTAAGTGATTAACCTCCTGCTAATGTTATAGAATCTAAAACAGATTTGGTGATTTGAAGAACTTTTATGGAGTAAGTGGGTTTTCATCTACCGAGAAAAATTTGGGTTTCATTGTAAATGTTGCTGCCCAGAAAGCAAATGGGTTAAATTCAGGAAAAAAGAATAATCGGTGTTTCTATAACACTATTCATGTTTTCTATTGGAAATAGTTGTCAAGAACACTGCTGGCTCCAATTTACAAAAGGGATAATTTCATTTTCCTCTGGGTTTTCTGTTAGTGGCCTTCCAAACGCCACCTAAAATTAGTAAGAACCTCAAAGTTTCAAAAACTTACTATGTCCCTGCAATTCTACTTGTATTTCCTTGAGTTTGGTCCACTCCAAAAATCCTTGCCATTCCAAAGTCCGAAATTTTGGGGTTCATCTCCCCATCTAACAAAATGTTGCTTGCTTTGAGATCACGGTGGATAATACGAAGACGAGAATCCTCATGAAGGTAAAGAAGCCCTCGAGCAATCCCTGCGATGATTTTGTAACGCCTTTCCCAATCCAATGCAGCTCGTTTGACCGGATCTGTGCATATAGTCATCTAAGTAGTCAACTTACGATTCAAATGATTTAGCGCGCATCTAGGTAAAAATATAAATGACTTGGGGATCTTCATAAGTAATTCCCCCTCTAGAGAGTTTTTCTAAATAACATAAGCAATGAAGAGAAGCTCAAAATGGATACTCTTGAAATGTTACGGGTTACATTATATGCCTGTTAAATATAGGTATCACAAGAAAGATTGATTACTGTTTGTGGCTATAGATTTTTTATTTTTTATCATTTTCGGAAAGAATATGATTTCATTAAAAATTACATCCAGATCATGTTAAGCAAGATCCTAAGTGGCAAAAGAAAACTACACACAAAAGAGAATGCACAAATCCACCAATCAAAGAGCTTTAGCATTGCCGTCACCTAAGTGATTAGAAGACTACCAAGCAAAAAAACAAAGACAAAGGCAGAAAGCCACTTGATGTAAAATACTTTTTAAGTTTCCTAACAGACTCAAGAAGTCACTCTTTCCATCTCATTATTTGTTGTTCTTGGAATAGTCACGAAGAAGGGATACGGCAATAATTCGGCAAGGGGTCAATTCGGGAAAATTCAAAAAAAAATAGTCAAATTCAGGAAAATAAAAATAACAAAACAATATTAATACATTGTGTTTCAAGTTAGAATTAATATTTTTGACAAAGAAAATAAGGTATAAGGTGCTCAGTGCAATGTACATATCTAATTACATGATCCATGTTACCATGTAAATGTATATGCTGATTCATCTTAGTTCAATTTGGCACAACCTTAATTGGGATATTTTAAGTGCTCTTTCAAAAGATCGGAGACTTTTGTGAAGATGAACTTCTTGGTATAGTAAAACAGCTTGACAAAATGTCGGAATAGTTTAAATTTTTATACGTTTTAGGCATTGAAAATATGATTCAAAAAATTTCAACTTTGTTTAAGGATTTTAAATATTCCAGCAGCAGTTTCTTCTTTGTGAATTTTTGGTTGCCGAAAAAAACAGAGAAAATGAAGCAGTAAACAGAGCACCAAACTCTGTTTCACAACAATGATAAAATCAAATACAACCTCATTATTACATTTTATGGATGAAAAATGAAATCTAATACAACCATGTGAACACGATGAAGATAAAAAAGGAGCCAAACCGAATAGAAATTTGTCGAGGCTTTTGTTGGGAACGTATTCATAGATAAGAATTTTTTCTTCTCCTTCTAAGCAGCAACCCAAGATCCTAACAAGATTCCTGTGTTGAAACTTAGCAACAAATACCACCTCATTCTTAAACTCTTCTGCACCTTGTCCAGAGTTACTGGAGAGCCTCTTCACTGCTATTTCTTGCCCAATAGAAAGCCTACCCTGTGAATTGCAAAAGCGCAATTGAAAATACATCTCTATTTATTCTAAATTAACTGAAAACTTCTGCAAGAATTCGTATTTAACATAAAAAAAATTTAATTTTCCTATGGTAATTCAGAGTTCACCTTGTAAACAGGTCCAAATCCGCCTTCACCAAGCTTATTATCCTCGGAGAAGTTGTTAGTTGCAGCTGCGACCATATCGAAATCGAATTGCAACGATTCAATACTACTGATCTCTTCGTAAGCTACACAAAATTACAAGATATTAGAAAGTTAGAAACCGAATGAATTGTTTGTGAAACAAATTAGACTGAGGTCTGATAATATAGCTATATGGACTTGTTAATGGATCTCCCAATTCCTTGCCAATCAGTTCACCAAATTGACAAAAATAGATACTATAGTTTGTCTCCAAATATTCATGGAGACATCTACATCCATTAAATTTCCAAGAGGTAACATATTTTTGGTTGACTTTTTGACAAACGGGTCTTTACCGATTGTTGTCCTGGTCTTTTTCTTTTTCCTCCTCAACAAGCAAATCGTTATAAACACAGTAAGTGTCATTGCAATTACTGTTGAAACAACAACGGCAACTATGATTGGAGCATTGCTTCCCCCGTTTCCTGCATAAATAAAAAAATAATTTATTCATTTTACAATTTTCAAGGAGTTCCCTGAATTATCTGAAAGGAGGACAAAACCATAAGCTAGTAAAATTGCTAAACGTTAGAGATACCAATAATCATAGTACCCAAGTTTCAGATTCGGCAACCGTTCTGTGGGGTGTCAGTTCGGTTTAATTCCAACAAATTCGGAAAAGATTTGAGGAAAAATTTGGAAAAATTCAGAGCCTAAACGATTTGCAATCATTAAAAAACAATACAAAGAAGGATTAAAGCATATATCACAAGGATAAAAATTCAGGAAAATTAGAGAAAAAAATCAGAGAATCAACAATCAAGCGAATATTTGACAAAATGTTTGGCAGACCACCTGTTGGAAGAAATTGGGAGAATTTTGTGACATAGCCCATAATGACTGGAATCTATCGAAAGTTGGGATTTCCTTCCACAGATGTATACATAGTAACCAAGTTCTGATTCAGCAATTATTGGGTGGGGTTTCAGCTTGGTTATACCGGATAAATTCGGGAAAGAATCAGGGGGAAAAGTTGAACCAAATTCAGGGAATATAAAAATAATAATAAATTATTTACATAAATACAATCATAAAAAACAATACAAAGTATGATTAAAGCATGTATCACCATGATAAAATTCATCAAAAACAATTTCCGAAAGTTGAGAAAAAAATCGAGAAAAACTATACCGAATCTGAAAAAAATGGAGAAAAACTATTCCGAGAATTTTTCCAAAATTTTGATTAATTCGGGAAATTTTGTGATAGAGGAGACTCTCTAGTTACCGGTTGGTGGTGGTGGTGGTGGTGCTATAGCTGTAGCATTGTAAAAACTATACGTCTCGTACCGAAAATTACAGCTCGGTACGAGAATTCTTCCCCCTTGCGCTCCGCTAAGCCGCGAACCCGGAATTCGAGAGATGAAATTTTGCAAGCATGTCCTGCAGTCATCTCTAGATATGTCTCTAGTGCACTGTGTAAGAGCATAGAGTGTAGCAAAACTCGTCAAATTCGCTTCTCCGACAGCGAACAAATCAGGAGAACGAAGCGCGGCGTCGGTAGCTATGTTACGAAGCAAACTACCTAACAGTTGATCAAACTGGTTTCGATTTGTTACGTTTTGGGTGTTCCACATATAGACCGCTGGACTCATCTCCATTATTGAGAAGAAACTGGTGTTCGAGAATCTTAGGAAGCAGTTGTCGTACCATATATAAGCTACTTTTCGGAGTGAACACAGTTGGATGATTTCTTCTGTAGCAGTTTCGACACAGGTGTTACAGGCGTCCCGGGAGACGTCGCCACGGCAGAGTGCGCTGCCGTAGACTCGGTTGGGAGCGGTTCCAATCGTGCTGTTGCCGAAGCCGGTGCGAGAAGTGTTTGATGGTAGAGATTGGAGGAGGAGGTTGAGGTTGGTTTGATATGTGCTGTTAGCTTTGTAATTTCCTTGATCACCACAGATTTGGTAGAGTGGCTGCTGAGCATAAGTTTGAGTGTTGATAATGGAAAGTAGGGAAACAAGGAAGAGGATGAAAGGGAACATTTCTTGGCCTTGCTGCCGCAGCAGTGCTGCCTAAAGATGGTTGTAGGTTCTTAAAACATGGAGATGAATATTTGACTGAAACTAAGAGCATTCATTTGGAGATATTGATTTGGTTGACTCGACAGAAGGGAAGTGATCGTATAGTTATGATTGGTTGATTGATTCTGAGTTTTGGAAGGGGTCTCAATGGGCAAGGATGGGCCGGGTTCAGGAACCCGGCCCTAAAACGGGCTGACTATAATCGAGTGTCTTAAAGCAGACCTTACCTAGCTCAATTACTAATTGGGCAAGGCAAGTCCAGTCCATTTATGATTCGGGCCAACTTATCTTAGGCCATGGCCAGCACATGGCTGGCCGGATTGGATCGTGCGTTAACCCGAAAATTTCTATATTTCATTTGATCGATTCAGGCTGGATTTAAACGAATCGATTTTTAATCGGGCTTTTGAAATTAGCCCATACCTGACCCACTTACTAATCGGGTCGGGCTGGGCTGATGCCTGAATTATTGAGATCCCTAATTTTTTAGTGTTTTTCTGAGGTAGATGGTGGTCTCCCATTGTGGGTTCCGCAGAATTTTAAACTTCGACGCGCTTATCGTCAAAAGATCTTCAAAAGATCCTTAGAAAGCTTGGGCGGTTGTGGAGATTGGGAAAATTATAGATCACCAGAGAAGGATCAAAAGTAATTTGATGGGAGACAGGGAACTAAGGAAGAGAGGCTTGGAGTGAGAGAAATATATAAGTTAGTATAGTGTGATCGACCCGATCACCTCCCGATGGAGTGCTCGCTCAAACTTAAAGAACACTGAGCTCAGTGAGGGTCTCAAAGTCAGAGTATATGGTCAATCTCTTGACCGTCATTTAAGCAAGAAAATCCTTTATCATTTGATGGGATGAAGATGTAGGTAATCCACACCGTCAAAGTGATAGATCATAAGTTAGAAGACACTGGGCCCAAAAATAAGATTTTGTTAGAGATTTTAACCATCCGACATGACAACTCTAAAACCAGCAGTTTTGTTTAATTGTTATGCCATTCAAATTCGCTGATCGGATGGTTCACATCCACTTGTGGATATGATTCTTTCACTAAAACATTTCTCAATGATAGATGACTGCCTGAACAATTTAGATTGATTATAAATCTATGCCACATGGCATAGTAGTAAATCACACTTTAATGGTGTGAGATCAAATAGTCTATTTTGTTGGTGCATAGTAGATGGTTTAAACACCACTTGGCGTTCAAACGTCCCTTAGGAGCCCTTATATCCTTTTTTAAGGCTGGTGTTACCCCCACACCAACTTATGTTATAGCCACCATGCTTAGATAAGTAAAAAAAAAAACTTCAATTACTTCAAATCAAATGATATCCCACATGGCACACATCCCAAAAAGGAAATGTGATCATGGCATATCATCAAATGTGCGATCTGCCACCGGAGTCTCAAGTGGTTGCACTTCACGTTTTGTAGAGGGCAAAGTCAATCGGTGGGAGTTCTCCTAAAATCCTCATACTATTTGCGGTTTACCTCAATTTTCACACTTGTGCCATATTATTTATGTTTAATTTTTTTTTTAGTAATTGGTGTGTCCATAGCAAATGTTGGTGTACTTTAAAGATACTTTATTAAGTGGCATGCATAAAGAAAAGTTAGTGTGCATGTAACAGGCCTTATATGGAGTTAGTATTATTTTATCTCAATGGAACAGGGCCTCACCCATCTCTTTTAGCGAATGCATTGATCGCTCTGAATCAAACAATGGAACACTTTTGATATCCCTATATAAATCTTAAGATCATAAGCATACCTAAGTCACCCTAAAATCTGGCTGTCTGATTACACGCTAATGATTTTAAGATATATTGTGTGAAAGATAGTGATAAAGAGTGATCTCCTTTATTTGATTCAACCCATTCAAATTCAATTTAGCTAGAGGAGATGAGCGAGACTACAGTTTCAAGGGACGTAAATAATGCTACCCTTATAAAAACTGTAAGAAGTTTTTCCTCAACTGTAACCTACTTATGATCATAGTGACCAAGGTTCTATATAAATTGGCTTGAAAAAACTGTAGAAAAGTATGGTAAAATTCGCCAAATTTGGGAAAAAGGGTTAAAATTAGAAATAATTATAGAAATATATTAATTAAAAAGATATAAAAAAATTCTAATAAATTTTAAAAATTTTTAAAAATTCGGGAATAATTTGTGATGTTAGCATATAATTCTAAAAATTCATGATTCGTTGAAAAGGTCACTTTTTAAAAAATACTGAATCATTGGCGACCTCTAAAAATGTTGAGAATTTGGTCAATGCTTTTGATAAAGGGAATGCAGAATGCCTAATATAAGAAGCCACCATCTTTGACTTCTTAGGCCCTTCTATCGGCTTTGACAGGTACATTTTGGACTTTTAACGTAATGGTCCGCTGTGTCATTTTTTATAAAACATGCCCTTTACCTGAAACGGGCAACCATATCAACCTTCGTTGGGCACTGTTTAATTTTAATAAATAATTATAATACTCTTCTTACTAGTTACTAATAAATTTCTATTTTTTTTTTTTGACTTTTTTTTATTAAGCATTCGACACCTGCATTGTGATGATTCGACTTTTCTAATTTTTCAGATATAGGAAAGATCGATTCGTCAACCTATCGAATAAACGATATATTGGACAAACAGGACACATATTAGAGTAAAATGCAATAAATATTCATAACTAAAATAAATACGAAAGCAATTAAAAGTAAAGAACCACCGATGATGGCCGACCATCATCGAAATATGACTCATAACAAATATCAAAGTTAAGTATAAAATTATGATATCCAATAAAAATTAGTCCACAAATCCAAGTCTAACTCTCACCACAAGTAAGAAAATCAGTAAGTTCTATACTGGGAAAAACTCCTTAGGAGGAACCTTAAGCTCTTCTTCAGGTATGTAGTCAGGATTAGTTTCACAGCCCTGAATAGCCACGTCAGTACCTAGACCTGTGACGTATAGTCGGAGTGGGCTAACCAACAAAGCTCAGTAGAAGAAAGACATCTACGACATTTTACTTTAACTAACATGGTTTCAAAACAAATACCAGAATATAGCTTGTCAAACATATAAGCAGATAATAAACTGAATTAAGTGCGAAAATCATATGTGAGATTAATTTCTAAATATGTGAAAACAGTTTGAAGAACAGATGCAGTGTTTCAGTGTCTTAGTTTCTCTAACTTCTATATGCAAAGTTTAGTAATTCATGACTTAATCCTCAACTTAAAATACCCCCCGAGTAAACTATATCTCGAGAGCAGGAATATAGCCGATGGGAACTCATACCTACCATCGTCGTTCATAAATCATTTTTCAGGATGCAACAAGCTCCTACATAATGAGGGAAACTTGTGTGAGAAAGTTGTTCATAAATTTTTGAGGGGTCGTTCAGGTCAATCATAAAATAAATGCAGATACCCATATAAATCAGATGCAAGTCTCTTATACACAGTTCAGGTTCTTGATTTCATATTTTCAGAGCTTAAGCAAATTCAGGTTTCAGGATTCAAGTAGATTTAGATTTTCAGTCATTCATATCAATTTCAGTTTACAGATGTGATTTCAATGGTATATGCAAGTTCAAAGATTTTAATTCAAAATATCCATGCGAATTAAAATAAAATACTATAAAGATAAGATTCTCCTACCAAAATTCGGAGTTACGCGAAGTCAAGCAAACTTCTATTGATGGCCTCTCGCCCTCAATCTACATCATAAATATATGTTCATGCATTAAGATTAACTCTACATCATGCATTAAGATTAACTCTAATCACTAATATTTATGAACATGCATCATAAATATATGTTCATGCATTTAGAAGTCAAAACAGGCAAGTTGCGCCAATCCTAGAATTTGACGTAACCTGCTCATATATTTTTGACCATCAAGACAATTGATTCATGAGTTGGTCAAAATATGAAAGTTGTAAATTTTTCTGTTAGCTTTTCAAAGCAAAATGAATCTTCTCAATCGGAGTTCGGGATAAAAAGTTATGGCTAAAATACTAAGACAGTATCGGAGTTCAGCGATACCTCGCTCGAGCGATTAAAATAGCTCGCTCGAGCGGTTAAAATAGCTCGCTCGAGCGAGGTCCTTCAGAAATTTCTCGCTCGAGCGATGACTTAAGCTCGCTCGAGTGAGGACAGAGAATATATATGACTTCTAAAGTCAACCTTTTGGTGCATCATCGCTCGAGCGATTAAAATAACTTGCTCGAGTGAGCAACAACGACAGTGAGAGTTCTGACCTTCATAACTCGATTCTCGCCCCAATTTTCACCCGAATCAAAACCCATACATCCCAAAACAAAAATCCATGGCTAATTCAATGATTTTAATCAATAAATTTAATCGAAACGTACCTTTAATCTAAGGATTTCTTGATTAGAAACGAGTCACGCGAATGAGGCTTCGGAGCGAAACCGGCGGGTTTCCTCGGCGATTCGCTCCGCGATTGATCCCACGAGTTCATAGAGATAACTCCAACACGTCCCCAATGATCTCAACCTCTCCAAATAGCCAACTACGAATCCAAGGTTGATTCAAGTTCTTTTTAAGGTTCAAGGGTTTTCACCAAAAGAGGGTTCTAGAGAAGGAGGTTTTTTAAACCGATCCTACGATGATTAAAGAAGAGAGAAGACGGGATTTCACACGATTGGATAACTATCAAACGGCTACGGTTCTTCACGGCACTCACGTTTCTTCCTCTCTTAACAAAACCTAGTATAATACGGGAATGCAATTCCTTCTTATAATAGGATTGTTCACAAAGTTAAGCACACACACCTCTTGTGTGTTATACACTTCTAATTTTAAAACTCAAGGTCGGTGTTGAGCGGCCACACCGAGGTCGGTACACAACTTTCGCACGAGGGTCCAAATGGACTCTAAATCAGAATCTGTCCACACAATCACATCTAGATAAAAATTTAAAACAAATGGTGACGTCGGTCGCCGAGCTGAATACACACACGGAATTAATCTAACTCGAGTTCAAAATATGAGTCTTTACATGCATAGAGAATATGTACGAATATCGGCCAGTATGAGACACGTTTTCATAATTTAAAAAAATAGACTTTTTTTCTAATAAAAATATAAATGAGACACATTTTTATTCTTTTCTCTACTTTTTTTATATGATTTTAAAAATAACTGGTCAACGGAGGAAAGAGATAAGGTGTACAACATTTATTGCAAGGACATTGGTATTTACAACGAAAGATTCATTTCATGCAACTGATATTTACAACGAAAGATTTTTTTTGGCTGATAATTTCACCGTTAATTAACACCGAGTCTGATGATTGAGATCGCTTTTCCTTCCAATATTTTCCAATGTTTCACACAATAGGTCTTGAGATCATGGCCCACCTATTAGACGACCAGATATCAGATTTTACGTGGAACACATCCCCAAAAGTAATCAAATTCGACACAAATGTGTGCCATGTGGAATCAACTCCAGACCGTCTAATAGGCGGCATACGATATCAAACTCTATTTTGTGAATGATTGGGATGAAAATCTATCTGATTCAAGCCAGTTAACAGTAGAACCATCCTAGAAATAATCTTCGGTCGTAAATACCATTTTTTTTTTAAATTCATGCGACACTTCTCAGAAGCATCTCACTTGACCTCTTAATAATTTGATCCCAATTGCTCAGCAAATCTTCAGACACTCTCATATGGGTAATAAGAAGATCACCAACAGCTGTCTAATTTTTTTCATTTTCTGTTCAATTTCCTTCTCTTACCTTCAAATCTCATATGCAGCTGATAATCTAACGCGAGGTTGATTAATCCAGACCCTAGTTTCCCCTGGAGGGATCTTCAATCTAGGCTTCTTCAATACGGCAGGAACCCTTAGGCACATGCGATGGGGACGAATTCTCTACAACAACAACCAGGATGGAAACCTCAAGGGGTTAGGTGAGCTGGCCAGGTACCTGCTTCCAAAAGCAGGAGACGTGAGTTCGAATCCCCTCCCTCCCTTGAGGCCACCCTAGGGATTTATATCCCGTGCTGACCTGGCATATGCTGAATTTGGGGTGCGTATGTGCCCCTGGGTTTAGGCGGGTGCTCTAAGAGGCCCGGATATCCAGATTATCAAAAAAAAAAAACAACCAGGATGGAGTTTGATGCACCCGATAGGATGGAAGATTCGGGGCTGGCACTTACGGACTAAGAGTTTTTGTGGGAGAAATTGTTTCTGCACTGTTGATTCTTCTGCCTACCCTAACGGGTCAGGGTGTTCGCTTTGGCGTGGGGAGTTGGGCCGAACCCCCTTCTTCAGTGCGCATGATGTTTTTGAACGCATCAACACCACCGACTCTAGTAAGTCTATATTTTCTTGACAATTTATATTTGGGTACGTGCCACATATCTTGATCAATCTAAGTGGTCTATGATAGGATGAGGGCTGTTGGTTAAAAGCCCAAGCAACGAAGCACTTTGGTCGATTTTGGTCTGATTTTGCTGCTGAGCTGAGTTCTGGCCTATCTTTTGAGTAAAACCTGGCCCAACTAAAATTAATTAGGTCTATTTTTCGATTAAAAAATAAATGTGACACATCTCAAGAAGTGATAAGTGAATCAGCTTTCTAGTTTGGTCTCTGACACGGAATTGTGTGTCACCTTAAATAAAAAATTGCTTATTTGATGGTACACCGTGATCTCAAGATCCTTTATGTGGAAGATTGGGACAAAATATGATTTCCATCATCTAATTTACCGTAGGCAATGACTTTTAGTGTAGGTGTCCATAAAGATTAGGTACGTAGATTAGGTAGGTGCAAATGAAGACACCCTTTACATATTTGTGAGTGAATTAACATTAGGTACACTGACCATTTGCAGTCCACTTATACTAAGGAAACTTTAGGACAATCTATATTTCTCTCTTCCAAAAAATCCGTTGTGGTACCCTTTGAACAAGCCGTGTACCAGCCGTGGCACATGGACCATCTGCTCATTGCCTAATTGGGAAATAGATCGATCAAAATAGTCGAATGCTTTCAAATTTTCCTTCAAAATTAACGGTTGCCATCTAAATCACTAAACCTGTTTTAGTCCTTAATTGTAAAAGTGTTTGATTGGTTTAAACCGTATGATCGAGATTTTTTTTTTGCAATCTTTGATCCATCGAATCCTTCACAACAAATGGCATACATATCACAGGTACAGATCAAGGGGCATACAATCTCCATTGAAAATGGGCCACGAAACCAGTTACTCTATGCAAGCACTAAATTATTTTGGCCTATACAGGCAATTTTTGGGAAGCCCGAAGACTCTAGCTAATGTCGTTACCTTTCTTGTGGACGATAAGAAAAATTGTGGAATATTTAGATATGTTCATTATCATCACTCCTCTCATTTATTTGGGATCGACTTTGTGAGTTCTATTTCTCCATTTGTTTTTATAAGCACTAAGACTCATGTAACTTTAATTGCAATCCTTCATATCCCTTCTCACAACTTCCTCCCAGGTCATCACTAGTGTTCCTCTTGTTCAAACTTCATTGGGCTCGTAGCTTCTCAATATATAGTCTGCTTTTTGCCTTCGTTAAACATGTTTAAACTATCTCAAGCGATATTGTTTATAGGTATCACTCTCAAATTTTCTCTTATACTCATTCCGAATCTTGCCTTTTTTTGTTACTCCACACATTCATCTCAACATATGCATTTTGGTCACATGTACTCTATTTTCTTGTTGCTTTTTTATAGCCCAACATTTCATACTATAAAATATGGAAGGCCTAGTCTCATAAAACACATTTTTACAACTTATATTTAGAAATGCAACAGTTGATAGATATAATCCATGGTACAAGGGCTCGATCAATTTATAGAAATTTTGCACAAAGGCTCTGTTTGATTACTTGTCAATGCAAAATGTTTGTAGAAAAGAGAGTCAATTTCTATACACCATCCAGTGATAGAAACTTAGTTTCTCTTCAATACAATAAGTGTGTTTGTCATTTCATCGCTATTGTCATAATAAAAAAAAAAGAGCTTTTTTTCAGAAAATAAGGACTATAATCTTACTTTTGGGCCAAAGAAAAACTTTATAGAAATCAATTTTTAACGATAATCATTTCTACAACAAAAATTTCATCTCCTTGGGAAAGGAAATCAAATAGGAATTTCATTTCCTATTTGGAGTTAGCATTAGGACTGTCAAAGGGCCGAGCCGGCTCCAAAAGCTCTTTGTAAGTAAATATTTATTCCATATTTTTGGTTTATCAAATATATCCTTCTTTTTAACCTTTAGATCATTCTTAATAGATAGATAGAAGGTTAATTTGATCATTTTCAAAATAAAACTATCATTTTTTCATGCTTTATATTTAAAATTACCTAATAATAAGGTATCATATAGATTTTTTATAGCATAAGAACAAAAAAAAAAATACCAAATGATAATGTTCAAAAGCCCAAAGCCTGGACTAAGACCCCCTAGGGCCGAGGCAATTCTAAAGCCCAGCCCAACCCATTGACAGCCCTACTTACCATGCTATCATACTGACTATCAAAGAAAAATGAAAAATAGAGAACCTAATCATACATAATAATGTGAAAGGACTTCAAAACTAAATTTATGTACATGAAGCAAATATAAGAAATTAATTCAAACTTTATGTTATATATATATATATATATTCATTTATTTTTTATATTTGTAAATCATAACAGTCAATTGTGATGTCAATTATAGGAGGGAGGAACAAGCCATTAGCGTTAATCATTGGATTGACCATTGCTTCGATAGTGTTTGTTGATGTGTAGTGAAATATGATAATATTTCACCCCTAAAGACCTACATTTAGCTATTCGATGAAAGCTATTTAATATGTTTTATATAGTTTTAGTGATTTACAGGTCTGGGGATGTGTTGAGCATGAAATAACCTAAGAGTTTAGAAAATAACGTCAAATTCGTGCAACCTTGGATCATCTAAAACTTATCCCAACTTGCAGCTCAATTTTGACCTTTAAGACATCAGATTCACAAAATGGTTAAAACATCAAAGTTGTAGAGCTCGTCGTCTTCTTTCCAACGCCGTAAGAATCGTCTCAATCCGACTTTGGGATAAAAAGATATGATCAAAATACTAAGGCTGTGTCTGTTGAAGAGTTGGGCCGAGTTTCACGAAAATCTGGAAAGGTCGACCAATCGACCTAAACCCTCGATCAATCGAATTTGGACCGAATCTTTATGTTTTTAAAGCTCAAAATTATGGGGAAAATGAGGGTTTCAAAATTAGACCCTATATAAGAGAGAATTAGAATTAAGGTTAGAGATATCTCCCTTTGGGGAGCCTTTTATTTTCCTTAGCATTTTTAGTTTCTTTGAATTTTTTCCTTTTATTTCTAAGCATTGTTATTTTCATATCCTAGTTTTAGATCTTAGATTAGTTTAATTTCTGCATTCAAGAAAGGATTGTACGCGTTGGATTAAAGCTTTCGTGGATTTTTGTGGATCATTCTTTATGGTATTTTAATATCATTTTTAATTTCTGTCTTTATTTTGTTATTTATTTAATCATGTGTGGCTAGTTTCATTAGGGATGGAGATCTAATGAACCCCATCCGAGGGAGTCATTTATATTAATACAAATTTGTGATTGAGATGTCCGATGCTTTTAAAGGCCCTAATGTTGTTATTGAAAATGGTAAAATCTGATTTCAATATGAGATCTAGGAGCTAATCATGCCCTATGATTTCAAATCTGCAATAATAATTTTATCTTAATTATTACCCATCTCGGGATAAAGTTTTGTTGTCATCTGAGGTGTGAGTGTTAATCACTATCTAAGGTGTTAATCATACTCATGGGGTGTTAATCATACATCTCATTGATTCCGGATTGATAGTGTGACTTTATTCCAGTGGTGAGTTTCAATCACTATCTGAGGTGTGGGTGTTAATCATAAACTCATGAGATGTTAATCATACATCTCCTTGATTTTAGATTGTACTTTGAAAATCACCTAGAGATTGGGTTCTGATGTATTGTCCGAGGTATGAGTGTTAATCATACACTCATGAGATGTTAATTATACATCTCCGTGATTTCAGATTTATATTTTAGAACTTACGTGTGTTTGGGGCGGTGTTTCTTTTTAGATATCTGTTAAAGATCTCACATCTCAATCTACAAATCTATATTACACAAATGATAAACTTACGATGGGAGGATTTAGTATCCCAATCCTTACCTTTCATAATCTGTTTAAATTTCAATTAGTGGTTAGTGTTTATCTCATTTTCTAAGTTCTTAAGTTTTTAATTTAGAAAATAGTGTGAGAGATCTGTGAAAATTCTTTTGGTTAATTGTTGTTTTTTATTTTAAATTTTCTAACCAATCCTCGTGGGAACGATCTCGTACTCTGCACCCACTGACTACATCACGATTCGTGTACTTGCGAGTACAACTTAATTTACACAACACTTGTCATGAGCTTTATTTAGTGTTTTTTATAGTGGAAAAATGTTAAAAGAAAAGGTGAGTTTCTATTACAATTTTCAAGATTTTTTTGTGAAAGATAAATGAGGCTTTTTTTCAAAAAAATAAGCAAGTTAATAATGTTGAAGTTTAGTCCCACATTGGCTATTCATTGTCTCTCCTCTTATAAGATCCTGGGCCCCTCTACTTATATGCAATTAAGATCCTGGACCCCTCCACTCATATGCAATTCATGTTGAGATGGATACCTGAAATTTTCAAATAAAAGAATTGATATTTAGTCCAATGAAGTAAGCGGACTCTGTTGATATGAACAGGAGAAAAGGAAAAGAGCGACGAACAAATACTAGTTGATATGAGTGAGAGTAGAATAGATGATGACGAACCGGGAGAGGGTGGAAAAAAAGGTATTGATTTGCAAGCATTCAATTTTGCATTCATATCTACAACCATAGATAATTTCGGCAAAGGGGGGTTTGAACCTATTTGCAACGTAAGTTATGACAATATTGAATTAGAATGCTTTAAAAATTGAAGAGAGATGATCATAATTGAGTTGTTTGATATGGCCTTATAATAGATTGACTATCATTAATCAACATGCAAATTTTTGGTTTCTCCCTAAGATTGTCCTTATAAAGGTATTTATACCTACTAATTTTTATAGTAGAACTCTACTATTAAATAATATAATATAATATAATAATAGTAGGCAACTTTAAATAATGTAATAAAATAACATATACTAACTAGGGCTGTCAACGGATTGGGTTCAATACCCGACTTGCATGACCTGGATTTTTTATCAGGTTGGGCCAATAAATTAACTTGACCCATTTGGTAGGGTTAGGCATGGGTTTTCTGCTTAACACTCAGATCAGGTCGACTAAAAGGTCGGGTCAGACAAAAATTCGGTTGGGTACGGTCGGCCTGTCTTGGGTTAGGTTTCCGGGTCAGGTAGGGCATATGCATGTTGTTGCTAGGAAACCAAAATTCCTGCCGGACCCGGCCTGACCCACCTTAATACAAATTAGTATTGAACTAGGTTCTTTTTATCCCTTCTAATTATAGGCCATCATGACTTGCATTGATCAATTTGGTTTCCAAGCTAAGACAACATGTGGGAGCCTAATATTTCAACAAACTCTTTTATCTAACATGATGTGCTATGTGAAATGCATTTAGCAAATGTTTGCATTCATATGCATTAAATTTGTCTTTCACCTTTGTATTTTTTTTAGATGTATTCATTGTTAGATTGTTAGATTTTGTAGCATTGATATAAATAACATATGATGAAGTTCTCTCTCAGGGTAAATTTTCGAGAGGAAAAGAGATAGCAGTTAAGAGACTTTCAAGAACTTCTGGACAAGGAATTGAGGAGTTTAAAAATAAAATTATACTTATTGCAAAGCTTCAACACATGAATCTTGTTAGGCTTTTTGGTTGTTGCATTCAAGGAGAAGAGAAGCTATTGATATATGAGTACATGCCTAACAAAAGCTTGGATTTCTATCTTTTTGGTTTGTGACTTCAACTCTATCAAAATTCATATTTCTTTCTATTACTCGAAAATCTACCATTGAGGAATGAATTAATATTTATATTTTGTATATTAATTTGAGATAGATCCAACGAAAGGAGGACTTTTGGATTGGCGGAAACGTATCAACATCATTGAAGGAATTGCTCAGGGGCTTCTCTATCTTCATAAATACTCGCGATTGAAAATAATTCATAGATATTGAAAGCAAGCAATATTCTCGTGGATGGTGAGATGAATCCAAAAATGTCTGATTTTGGAATGGCTAGAATTTTTTGCAGCAACAAAACCAAAGCAAATACAGGAAGAATTGTTGGGACATAGTAAGTAAATCAACATCTACATTCAAATTCATATATATATATATATATATATATATATATATATATATATATATATATATATATATATATATATATATATCAATGCATTCATAAACTTGTAAGCATATTTGAATATATCTGCCTCTCAATCATGTACTAATTTATTTTTGAATGATTGAATGTAGTGGTTATATGTCTCCTGAGTATGCTATGGAAGGCCTATTTTCAGAAAAATCAGATGTCTTTAGCTTCGGAGTCTTACTTATGGAGATTGTAACCGGTAAAAGGAGCACTAGTTTGTATCATTCTTAAGACTCTTTGAACCTTATTGGATATGTGAGTAACTAAACGAAATTGAACTTTTAAAAAAAAAAAAATATTCATATCCTCTTATTATACTAGAAATTTGGGTACCTTTGTTCGCGCCAACTAAGACTCTAAAAGCACCCACCCTGTGGAGGTTTTGGCAGATGATGGTAGGTGGGTGCTTTTAAAGTTTATGTGAGTGACAAATTTCTAATCATATCCTCTGATTAAATCAGTAAAGAGAAAATAAGGGTTTCTTTATTTATTCCAACCAAAAGCCAAAGACCACCCTCCTAGCCCCACCTATAGATTATTTTGCGAGTGGGACTGGGCAAGTGGTTGCTTTTAGAGTTTTGGTGAGTGCAAATAGAGTTATACATATCATAATCCTTTCATTTTTCTACTTATTTAGGTTTTCTTTCTTCACTCATTTATTTCAATTTATGGCTAAAGTCTTTGTCATTCCTTAATCTTCACATCACTTCTCACTAATTTTCGTAAGTCTCATTTTAGTTTATATTTTTTCAAAATTATTTCAGGCATGGGAGCGTTGGAAAGAGGATAAAGCCATGGCATTGGTGGACCCAATCTTAGGAGATTCTTCGCCTCTGCTTGAATTATTAAGATATATTCATATTGCGCTCTTATGTGTGCAAGAAAGGGCCACCAATAGGCCCACTATGTCAAATGCAGTCTCTATGCTTAGCAATGGAAGTGTGGCCCTTCTTAATCCTAAACAACCTGCTTTTCTAATTACAAGTCTTATGGGGAGATTCACATTAAGTGTGGCCCCTTAATGTTCACCATTAGTTAAATATGTACTTTATTATAAGTGAAGCTTGATGCTTAACTTGGTGATAGTTAATTGTGAATTCCACAAACCATGCTAATGTTGTCTCAAACTAAGTTTATATATCATCCCAAACTACTTAATTTTGGATCAATAATGTTGTAATATCGTTAATGGCTTAACACACTTAAAACAATGGAAATTTGATGTTCTACGATGGGCCTCAAAGAGCCTTAGCGATGATGGATAGGAAATTGTGTTGCCTCCCAATGACTTTTTGGTGTATATGTTATGACTTAAAATTCTACCTCATTCGGAGGGCCTAAAATTCCGTGTTATGACCTGCACGCATTTCAGATACGCTAATCGGACATATACATAATTGTGTGATACTATTAAACGGGTGAGAATTGTCATACCCTATCTATATCTGATATAGCATCACTGCACAGATGTGTCAAATTTAACACAATGTCGCTCCTGAATTTACAACTTGCAAGCAGCTTATGATCATCATGGAAGAACTAATTTTTCAATTTAAAACCTCGGCCCCATGAAACTGCTTTCTTTAATACTAGATGCTCCTCTTTATCGCTTAAATAATTTAACCAGATGCCGATAAGAGAAAAACTGAGAGAGAGAGAGAGCTTCATTTCTGCAAACAAACTCATGGCACCAAAAGCTACTATCCTAATTTAATAAATAAATTTTACATCAGATTTTTTACTTTTTGAAGAATAGCACCTCTCCATTATCTTCCAGAATGGAGCACTTTTGTTATTCGATATGCAGTATAATGCACAGGATGCACCTGTCCATTGACGCCCACACACTTACTTCACTCCAGAGTGTTCGAATCAACTCTTTATATAAAATCCAGGCTTACTTAGTAAGGTTAGTTATTTCAGCTCACTCCCTGATCCATCTCAAGTCCAAAAGGAGAACTGACGATAAGCCTCTACTTTGACTCTGACACCCACACTGAGCTCCGTGTTCTTTAAGTCTGACAGCTGGCCCAATATTCAGAGCCGTAAATAATTATCACAAAAGTGGGCCTAACTCCCTACCATTACCCAACAACCCACATGACCCAAGATCTGCTTGTGACCCAAAGCTTAACCTCATACTATCGAAACTAAGCTCATCCCAAATCTCAACCAAATCATACCATACACCGTTCACTACCCTTGTTCATTACCCAAACCTCTCCAGCAACGCCAGATCCCACCCACCTAAATGCTGATGTGGGATTGCTACAAGCTACCGAGCTCCCTCAAATTTCTCTTGTGGAGGACAAGAAACAGTAATGTCACTAATGCAGTACCAGAGGCTGTGGAGATGCAAGGGCCACATAAATTCCAGAAAATAAATTCTCTTCCATCTGAAGATTTTCTATTGGTGGCGGCTGCTAAGCAACGCCGTCGGGGACAATGATCGTCCTATGCTGGAACTGTCATGGGCATGGGTCAAAATATCGTTCGATACCGATACGTATCGGTTTTAGGGGTCAGCGGTACGATACATACCCTATGTATCGTACCATGTTTAAAATGAGTAAATTATCGTCTGATACGGATAAAATATCGTCCGTATCGGACGATAATTTGAATTTATCGTCCGATAATTTGCCTGAAACTTAAAAAATAAAAAAAAAAGTTCAAATTATCGCCCGATACGAACGATAATTTCAAATTATCGTCCGATAATTTGACATTTTCGGTGGGCCCCACTCATAGACCCGACTTTTTAGTCGGGTAACTCAGTTTTTCCCCATTTCTTTCTACCTTTCTTCTTCCTCTCTTCTTCCTCTCTAATTTTTTGATTATCTACACCCTAAATCGGCGCCAAATCGCACAAAAAATCACGGGATCAACGTGGAAGGTACGTGTTTATCATTTTACTATCGTTTTATTTCATTTTAAATACTAAAATAAGGTAGATCTACCCTTAAATAAGGTAGATCTACACTAAATAAGTGTAGATCTACCCTTATTTAAGGTAGATCTACACTTATTTAGTATAGATCTACACTAAATAAGTGTAGATCTACCTTAAATAAGGGTAGATCTACACTAATAAGGGTAGATCTATACTAAATAAGTGTAGATCTACGTTAAATAACTGTAGATCTACCCGTATTTAGTGTAGATTTATCTTAAATAAGAATAGATCTACACTAAATAAGGGTAGATCTACACTAAATAAGTGTAGATCTACCTTAAATAAGGGTAGATCTACACTAAATAAGGGTAGATCTACACTTATTTAATGTAGATCTACCTTAATATTAATTAATATTATAGGTAAATTTATCATTTACCTATAATATTAATTATTTAAATTATTTAAAATAATTAATATTATTTAAATTAATTAAAAATAATATAAATAATGGGTCAAAAATAATATGATGGGTCAAAAATAATTATATGTGACCCCATTTAAAATATTTAAATTGATGGGTCAAAAATAATATAAATAATTATAATTAAGGGTCACCTGTAATCAATATGGGTCACATATAATATGGGTCACATATCATATGGGTCACATATAATTAATAAAATAATGGGGTCAATATGGGTCACATATAATTTAAACTTAAAATTAATATGGGTCACATATTAAATTATATGTGACCCATATTAATTTTAATAATAAATTTAATTATATGTGACCCATATTGATTATATGTAACCGTCACATATAATTAAAATAATTAATATTATGGGATATGTCCCATAAAATATTAGAATAATATGAAATAAATTTTAAATAAATTTTTAAAAATTATAATAATATCAAATAAATATTCATAAATTAAAATAATATCAAATAAATATTCAAAAATTAAAATAATATGAAATAAACATTAAAAAATTATAATAATATCAAATAAACATTCATAATTATAATAATATCAAATAAATATTCATAAATTAAAATAATATCAAATAAACATTCATAAATTATAATAATATCAAATAAATATTCAAAAATTATAATAATATCAAATAAATTTGATAAAATATAATCTAATATTTTTAAAATAGCAATAATTAAAAAATAAATTTTATTTTCAAGTGTAAATTAGATGTTTACTCTTGTAAATTTTATTTTCAAGTATAAATTTTATTTTCAAGTGTAAATTAGATATTTATTTTCAATCGTTTGCTCATTCATGCAGGTGAAATAAATAAATATGGTACGTTCGACAGATTCAGTGTGACAATATGGTACAACAATAGATGGTAATAGACTCCAGATTCAATGTAATTTTTATGGAAAAAAACTGTTGGGAAGAGGTATCACACGATTAAAGGAGCATCTGGCTCATGTAAAGGGAGAGACAAGAGGGTGTCCTAGTGTACCCAGAGAGATAAAAGAAAATATCATAGCTAGTTTACAAGCGGCAAAGGGAAAGAAAAAAGCTGAAGCCGATCGTGATAGGGAAATGTATGAGAGAATCAGGAGGTCAGATCCAGAGTTTACATCAGGTGCACCTGAGGATGATGAGGATGAGGATGAGCAGATAGCGAGAGCTATGAGAGAGAGTGCTAGGAAAGCACAACAGCGGCGAGATCAGGAAGAAGCCGATTATCGGTTTCGGTCAAGGTTGAGGGGCCCATCCATGCCTGCTATCGGTGGTGGATCTAGTCATAGGCCACATGTTGTTGATGTTGATGAGGATGTTGAGCAGACTGTCGGGTTGCGTAGGGCAGCATCTGGGAGGGATTATAGGCCGTCTACTAGAGGCCGTACTACAGCCCCCATGGATCCATTCATGTATCGCACTGAAAGCTCCAAACAAACCAAATTGAGTGCAATCTCACTTGCAAAAATGGGGAAGAAGCTTAGAAAATCCATTGCCAAGTTTTTTATATACAACCACATTCCGAACCAAGTAGCAGACTCACCGTACTTCAAAAGCATGATTGATACAAGTACAGAAGTTGGTCCAGGAGTTAAAAAGCCTTCTCCATATAAGATATCTGGGCCCTTACTAACAGATGAGTACGATGAGATAACTGCCTATGTACAGAGCTTTGAGGATGTATGGGATGAGAGAGGTTGCACAATTATGTGCGATGGATGGACTGGTCCCACAAAGAAGAGTTTGATAAACTTTTTAGTTTACAGCGATGCCGGGACAGTATTTTTGAAATCAGTTGATGCTTTTAGACACGTAAAGACTGCTAACTACCTCTTTAAACTAATGGATATGATAGTTCATGAGGTTGGAGAGCAGCGGGTTGTGTAGGTGGTAACAGACAATGCGGCAAACTACAAAGCCGCTGGATTAAAACTAATGGCGAAGAGACGTCACCACTGTCTTCGACCCGTGCGTTCTTGAGGATTTAGGAAAGAGAAGCAAGGCAGCAACTATTCAAAAGGGAAGAACGATTACTTCCTACCGCATAACAAAGGATGACAAGTCGGTCAATTTAATGAGAGCCTTCACGAACAATGAGTTGCACCGACCTGCGATTACACGTTTTGCAACACAGTTCTTAGCCCTACAGAGTTTGGGTAGATATAGGCGTGAGCTGAAAAGCATGGTGTCGCTTAAGAATGGAATCAACATGAAATAAGACTCCACGGCGAAGAGACTAGCTTGCTTGAAGTTCTTGACACGATCTACGACCGCAGCTTTTGGGCGTATGTCGACCACGATTCACTATCCGTTGGTGCAAGTATTGAGATTGGTTGATGGTGATGACAAACCAACGATGGGGTACGTTTATGAGTCAATGGATAAGGCAAAATTGGCTATGAAAACCAAATGCCCTACAAAATATAAACGATACTGGGCGATTATCGACAAGAGGTGAGATGCACAATTTCACCAGTACTTGCATGCAACAGGTATAACATGTTGCACAATTATGTAGTGATTTTTATTTATTTATTCATTATTTTCATATCTTGAATTGCTCATATTTGATGTGTAGCACACTACTTGAATCCGACCTTCCGATTATCGTGACGTTTGGTGACGACCGATGAAGTGTATACCGGTTTGCTCAATGTAATCCAAAGAATGCTCCCTGAGTTGGCGGACCAAGGCCAAGCCATAAGAGATGTGAGTGATCATAGTATCATACCTTATAAGTAATAAGTCAAATGTCATGTGATATTATCATCTATTTATTGATATGTGCCTTACTGTGTTTCATCTTTATAGATTGACATATTTCGCAAGAGACATGGGTCATTTGGGACCCCGTTGGCGCAATCCCAAATTAAACACGACAAACCCGCTAATTGGTGGATGCATTATGGAGGTGATGGTCCGATATTGAGGTGGGTAGCAATGAGGGTATTGTCGCAAACGTGTTCCTCGTCCAACTGCGAGCGGAATTGGAGCACTTTCTCTCTCATTCATACTAAGACAAGGAATAGACTAACTATGGACCGATTGGAAAAGTTAGTCTACTGCCACTACAACATGCGATTAAGGGTCAGGAATATACAGATGACCAACCGTGGTAAGCAATTACATGAAGTCTTAGATCCTCAATTATATGAAGTCTTACTTACATATTATACTAATTCATCTATCATATTCTACCTTGTAGACGGTGATTATTTTGATCCCATCCAGTTAGATTATATATTCGAGGAGGATGACCCTTTGAATGAATGGATCGAAGAGAGAAGAGCCGATCTTGGATAGTGAGAAACCGAATGGTGGACAATCTTTGAAAGAGTAGCGGGCGTGGGCTTCCCAACCATCGGCGGAAAAAGAAGATTGAATCGTCATTCGATTGGTTGGATCGATTAATGGCATGACCGGTAGTGATGAGGGGAGTGGTGAGGATGATGGTGAAGGGGACGTTGGCACTAGTGGTGGAGGGGAGGAAGCTGGTACCTCTGATCCTTATAGAGATATGGCGGCATGGGCCGATGACTCGACGCCGTTAACACATCCTACATTTAGAATGGGAGGGTTGAAGGAAGAGGAGCGTCGGGATCATATCAAACACCACCACCACCACCACCACCACAAGATGATACGGATATGGGTTATATGACTTCTAGCTTCGGGGGATTCAGTTTGCAAAATACTGAAGATTCAGCAACTAGTAACCCATACTACCAGCCACAACAAACCTATTCGATGCCATATGACTTCGTTGGTCAGATTTTTGGAGGACCGGCCTTTACGTACTACTGCTGAGCATAATCATGGGTATCAATATGGGCAATAGTATAGGCAAAGGCCGGAAAGCTCGCGCACCGATGATGACGATGATCATGAGGGTCAAGAACCACCACGAAATTTAATGTGGCTCTAAAGTAAGTTTTTCATGTACAATTAAACTTATTTTTATCAACATAGCTATTATTTTTGACAATATATAATTTATTTTTGTCAATATACATTGTAATTTACTTTATGCGTGACTGCGTGTCTGCGTCGATCAAATTATGAAATATTGTTAATAAAATAGGCATGTGATCAGCTGATCGAACATAATGTTAGAAGATCTATTACATTAAGTCAAAAATAAGTTACAAAATAGGCATGTGACTTGGGTTAAGTTACAAAATAGGCATCTTACTTATATATTCATCTAAATAATGCATCAAATAAGTCAAAAATATAAGCAAAAATAGTTGAAATAAATACAAAATAAATAAATATCATTTTTCAGATTTTTTGGGATTTTCTGGGATTTTTTTGAGATTTTTTTTCAAAAATCCGATTTTTTCAATGTATCAAACCGATACATTCAATGTATCGCCGATACATTGAATGTATCGGACGATACCCGGTACGTATCATCCTGGAGGTCAGGACGATACGTACCGGAAATCCGGTATTTTGACCCTTGGTCATGGGATCCCCTGGACAGTTCGTGGCCTTCGGCAACTCGTGCAGAAGGTAGATCCTGATATCATTTTCTTTTCGAAACTAGGTTACCGGAAAGAGAGATGGATGGTGTTAAAAGAATAGTTGGTGCTAAAGGTGCATTTGTGGTAGTTAGTTGTGGCCGATTTGGTGGATTAGCACTCTTTTGGAGGAATAGCTCAGCAATATCTCTGTTGTCCTTCTCTAGATCGCATATTGATTCTCTGGTACTCAACGAGGAGACCAATCAGGAGTGGCAGTTCATAGGGTTCTATGGGGAGCCTGTTTCACATAAACGGATGGAATCATGGGACCTTCTCAAAAAACTTGGCATGGATATTGCACGACCATGTTCATGTGTTGACGACCTCAACGAAATTATGAGAGTGGATGAAAAATGGGGGAAAATTCTAGAAATACACATCAAATTGACAACTTTTGTGATGTTGTGAACAATTGCAATTTCATGGACCTTGGCTTTGATGGACCTGGCTTCACATGGGCAAATGGTTAGGAGAAAGATGGTCTTATTAAGGAAAGTCTTGACAGGGCTCTTGCAAATGCAGAATGGACTAATCTCTATCCTTCATTCACGGTGCAGAACTTGGTTACAAGCTTTTTGAATCACAATCCCATTGTCATATCCTCGAATAGATGATCGGGCCCACAGCTTAATGTCTCTTGTCCGTTCAAATTTGAAGCAATGTGGATTCGCAATTCAGAATGGAAACAATTAATTGTCCTATGTCGTGTCTGGGGAGAAGGATTGAAAGGATAGTAATCAAACTTGAGGCATAGAACAAATGTAGTTTCGGGAATATCCAGCATCAAATCAAAGCAAAGACAAAAGTGCTGGAAAAAAATAAAAAAAGGAACCAAAATAGCACATCTGAGGAGAAACAATTGAAGGGTGAGCTCAATGAGCTTCAGGCTCGAAATGAGGTAATGTGGAAACAAAGGTCAAAAGAACTCTGGCTTAAAGAAGGTGATAGGAACATGGGCTTCTTTCATGCGAAGGTTTCTCAAAGGCGGAAACATAATCATATCAACGGGCTCTTTGATAATCAGGGTGTTTGGCACAAGGAGGGTGATGCAATGGAGAACATTTGTTCGTCGTACTACAAGGATCTCTTTGCTTCCCCCAATCCACATCGGATTGACGAGGTAATGGTGGGTGTTTTTCCTAAGGTTACGGCAACACAAAACAAGGACCTTTCAAAAGATTTCATAGCTACGGAAATTCGCACGACTCTTTTTCAAATGCACCCTTTGAAGGCTCCAGGTCCCACTGGTATGCCCGCTCACTTTTATAAAAAAAAAATTCACATTTGATTGGCAATTCAATTACATCTTTTGCATTTGCTTATCTTAATAGGTCAAGCTCATTAGAAAATTATAACAACATCCACGTTCTTTTAATTCCGAAAGTTAGAAACCCCAAAAAAATGACAGAATTTAGACCGATAACCCTGTGCAATGTGACTTACAAAATTATTGCAAAAACCATTGCTAAGATTGAAGCCTATATTGCCTAATGTTATTTCTACACCTCAAAGTGCTTTCGTACAAGGAGGGCTTATCACTGATAATGTGCTCACAACGTTTGAAATTTCACACTTTCTAAAAACAAAAAAGTATGGAAAGGAAGCGTTTTGTGCTCTTAAATTGGACAAGAGTAAGGCGTACGATCACATGGAGTGGGTCTTTATTGAAAAGGCCCTCAATAAATTGGGCTTTCATGAGTTAATTACTAATCAATGGCAATGTGGTAGGAAAGTTGAAGCTGACGCGGGGTGTTAGATAAGGAAACCCTCTCTCTCCTTTATATGCTGAAATTCTATCTTCTCTCCTCACTAATGCAACCAATGCAGGCAAGATATCCGGTATTACAATATGCAGAGGGGCTCCAAAGATCTGACATATTTCTTTTCAGATGACAGTCTTATGTACTCAAAGGCATGTGCGGAAGAAATTGCTACAACTCTCGGGATCCTCAAAGAATACAAGGATGCATCCGGTCAAAGAGTCAACTTTGAGAAATCAGCCATTACCTTTAGTCGGAATGTTGATACTACGCGGAAAAAAAAGTCATGGGAATTTTTAAAGTCCGGGAAGTCACTAATCATGAATATTATCTTGGGCTTCCTTGTGTCATTGGAAGAACTAGAAAAGGCATTTTTGACTACGTCAAAGATTGGGTGCAGAGGAAAATTCAAGGGTGGAAGGAGCGATTGTTGTCACGGGTAGGTAAACAAATCCTCATTAAAGCTATTGCACAGTCTATCCCAGCATATGCAATGTCTTGTTTCAAACTCCCTAAATATTTCCTCTCCGAAATATTGTCCCTAATCTCTAAGTTCTAGTGGGGAAACAACAACAAAGAGGGTTGTGGTATACACTGGATTTCTTGGGAAAAACTATGCATAGCCAAAAAGTTTAGGGGACTAGGCTTTAGACAGTTGGAAGCTTTCAACACTGCTATGCTTGCAAAGCAATGTTGGCGGATCGTGTTTAATCCTCGCTTCTTGATCCATTGACTATTCTTAAGGCTAAATATGTCCCGTCAACATCCTCTTTGCAAGCGAGAAAGAGATCCAACCCTTCATTTACCTAGCAAAGCCTGCTCTCAACCCAAGATGCTTTTGAAAATGGCCTCATCTGGAGGGTGGCCAATGCTGGAGCAATCAACATATGGAAGGACCAATGGATCCCCCGTCCATCAACTTATAAGATTATCACTCCAAATCCAAATAATGATATTCAAATGGTGTCCCGGCTCATAAATCACCAGGAACGTACTTGGAATATGGAGGTGATCAGAAATAATTTAATGGAAGACGATATCACAACCATCTCTAATATCCCCCTTACTCATGTGGTTATCCCTGATCGGCTGGTTTGGGCACACAATCTGAAATGCAAATTTATGGTGAAGAGTGCATATCATGCGATTGCAAGCGAAGACCGGAGCATATCATGTGATTGCAAGCGAAGACCAGAAGACTCAAAGTCATGGTCGTGCAAGCACGGGGCAGACTAGGGTGTTATGAAAGGAAATTTGGCAATGCCTAACAAAATAATTTTTTTTGCATGGAGGGCGACAAAGAACATTCTTCCGTTGCGGGCTGCTTTGGAAAAAAAATTTACATACATGCATGAATTGTGAAATCTGTGGCAAGGGGATGGATGACCTAAATCACGCTTTGAAGGATTGCGATTGGGCATGCAAAGTTTGGTTTGCAAGCTCTCAGGGTGGGAGGGCTCATCTAGCAAAAAATTGCAGCTTCACAGAATGGGCAGTACAATTTATAAAGGAGCAAGGAAGGGAGGCTATAAGCCTTTTTTTCACAACTGTCTGAGCTATATGGAACCATAGGAACAAGGTGGTGTATGGACAAAAGAGTGTAGATCTGATGAGTATGTCGTCCTTTGCTGCAGCGTATGATAAGTGTTGAAAAGTGTCAATACTTTACCCCTTAAACATATATATTGTCGTCCAATGAAAGTTATTTAATATATTTTATGCAATTTTTTCTATCAAAAAAAGGATGGTGTTACAGTTTAATAGAATAGATTCTTTTATTCATTGTGATTTGATTCATATAAGTGTCAATACTTGTCTCTTATGATATTGGTTAGTGAAATGCACTTTCTTCTATCAAAAAAAATAAATTGGATGGTGTTACTACCGCAAAAACTTATGTTATAGCCACCTCACTTAAATAAGTAAAAAATACTCTTTGTAAGATTTATTGTCAGAATCATGACTTAATCTAATGTTGCTCCGTAATTGCCAAGTAAAAATATTAGGATTGCGTTTTACTCTATCTATTGTACGGACGTCCGTGATGGACCTCACGGACATCCGTGGTCACGGCCGGCCGGGAGTGAATCACGAGCGTCCGTGCACCGATAGTATTTAAACGCAATTTTAGTTCGGGTGGTTATCTCTTGTGCGAAATTTTCTCTATTTTCTGAAATTGAGAGCCTAAGTTTCCCTTGGTTTTTTGAGATATACTTACCCTTTTGCTATTGGGATAATCTCTCAAGGATTTAATCCTTTATTATTGTGATCTAGCGGTTTAGATCGTTAACTTGTGTGATTCGAGATTTGAAGCGAAAGAAATTCACTATGGATTGGATGATCGTGGGATGCGGTTGTTGTAAGTGAGAAGAGTGATAGGGCATATCATTCTGAAAGCACTATAAGGTTTATTTTCATAGTGGATTATTTAATTTGGATCTGAGATAGATCCCGTGGTTTTTACCTGTGATAGAGTTTTCCACGTAAAAACTCTTGTGTGTTATTTGTGTGGATGTGATTAGTTATTAATTGCTTATAATATTTATATATATTGTTAGATCTATAATTATCCCGAAATTTCAATTGATATTAGAGCTAGGTCACTTGATTAATTCTTATGAATTTAGTGTAATGACTAATTCAGGATATCTTGATCTTCCAAGAGAAGGTGCGTTTACTACTAGACTACCTTTATTCGATGGCTCTAATTATCCTTACTGGAAAGCAAGGATGAGAGCATTTTTAGGTTTTATGGATCCGCACATATGGTATGCTATTGAGCATGGATGGTCTCCACCTACCATGACCTCCGTAATCGATAATATACCTAATGCCTCAATTAAACCTAGATCATTGTGGACTGATCAAGAGTATGATAATCTTGGTTATGATTCTAAGGCTCTAAATGCGTTATTTGGAGCAGTGATTGCTTCTGAATTTCGTAGGATCAGTACTTGCACTATTGCAAAGGATGCATGAAAAATCTTTGAAACTACATATGAAGGGACCCCTCAAGTGAAGATTTCTAAGCTTCAAATGCTTACATCTCAGTTTGAAAATCTTCACATGGAAGAGGATGAAAATTTTCCTGATTTCTATATTCGTCTGAATGATATAGTAAATGGTTCTTTTAATCTTGGTGAACAAATTTCGAATACAAAAATTATAAGAAACAAAGCTAGATTAATTTCTCAAGGCTATACACAGGTTGAGGGCATTGATTTTCATGAAACTTTTGCACCTGTGGCTAGACTTGAATCCATACGAATCATTTTGGTTATGGCTTGTCACATGAAATTTAAGCTATATCAAATGGATGTGAAAAGTGCTTTTTTAAATGGTTTTCTTTCTGAAGAAGTGTATGTGGAACAATCTAAAGGGTTTGAGGATCCACATCATCCTATTGATGTTTGTAGGCTAAAAAAGACCTGGTATGGTTTGAAGCAGGCACCACGTGCCTGGTATGAAAGATTAATAAAATATCTAATTAATAATGGCTTCAAACATGAAAGTGTTGACAAAATTCTATTTTCAAAAGAAGAATCATCTAATTTAATTATAGTTCAAATTTATGTAGACGATATTATTTTTGGATCTACACATGAACAATTTGCTCATAAATTTGAAAATTTGATGAGTAAGGAATTTGAAATGAGTTTAATCGGTGAATTAAATTATTTTCTAGGACTTGAAATAAAATAATGTTCCACTGGTATTTTCATCATTCAATCTAAATATGTCAGGGAATTGATTAAAAAGTTTGGGTTGGAAACCAGTAAACCTGCGCACACACCAATAAGCACTTCTATTAAATTATCAAAAGATGTGTCTAGAAAATCTGTTGGTGAGACGCTCTATAGGAGTATGATAGGTAGTCTTCTTTATTTAACAGCAAGTAGACCAGACATAATATATAATGTCGGTATGTGTGCTAGATTTCAAGCTGCCCCTAAAGAATCTCATCTAACTGTACTTAAACGTGTTCACTGTTACATTAACGGAACTTTAGATTGAGGATTGTGGTATCCTTTTGATATCACATCTTAAATAGTGGGATTCTCTGATTCAGATTGGGCTAGAAATTCTGATGATCGTAAAAGCACCAGTGGAGGGTATTTTTGTATAGTAAACTGTCTTGTTTCTTGGCTTAGTAAGAAACAAGCTTTTGTGTCTTTGTCCACTGCTGAAGCAGAATATATTTTTGCTGGGAATGGATGCACTCAGTTTCTTTAGATGAAACAAATGTTATCTGATTATGGGATTACTCAAGGTGTTATGACCTTATTTTGTGATAACAAAAGTGTCATCTCTATATCTGAAAATCCTATAGAATATTCTAGGACTAAACATATTGATATCAGACACCATTTCATACGTGATTTGGTTGAAGATAAAATCATAATCTTAGAACACATAGACACTGAACGTCAATTAGCTTATATCTTCACAAAACCTTTGGATTTTGTTCGATTTGAATTTCTTCGAAAATTCATTGGTTTATGCTCTCTTAACTAATTCTCCAATTGAGTTACTTGTAAATATGTTTGTAAATATTCATTTGATTAAAATTTTTCTTATCATGTTTGTGCTAAGTGATCAAATATAACTAATTTTCTCTTAAAATATCCTATTTTTGTTGATACAATTTGATTCACATATGATCATATAACCTGAGAAATATCTAATTTTTTTTTAATCTTAATTCACCTTGAAATAGTTTACTTAATCTTAACTCATTGTTTGTTGTCTGTTTTCTGATAAAGAAATATATTTTGCTCAATCATTTATGTCGTTGTAACTCTTCATTTCAAAATATAAGAAATTAAAATTTTCTTGAGTATTTTATTTTTTGCTACTTACATTATTGCCTATTCGACTCAAGTTATTAAGCCCGTAGGAGTATTTTATACTCAATGCCCTGAGCTAACTAGATCAGGAGTCATTGGTCTAACACTTGTTACATGAGTCGAATAGAAAGCACGTAAGCTATAACAATTTTGATTTCTCAACCTTGTAGCCTTATTGACTCGAGTAAGTAAAATTGTAGGGATGTTTTCACATCTAATATGCTAAACTAATTAGTTGGGATGTATTATTCTAAATCTCGTTAAATGGGTGAACTAGAAAGCTTAATTTGGTTTGAGTGTTTCAGTTGTATCGTCTCAAAAAAAAAAATTTAATGCAAAGTGAATACCGAAATTTTTTTATGTATGAGTTGTCAATGATATTATATCAAAATTTATTATATTTCTATTCAGATTACTTATAATTTTTATGAGTTAATTTTGATTTATTTCATTCATTTGTGAATTCTTGATTGACTCTAGAATTTTGAGTAAATTCTCATGTTATAAGCTTGTCATTTCATTTATTGTTGTGAATATTTATTGTTAATAACAAAATTTCATGGTATATATACATTGAAGAGTGTTATTTTTTTTCACATATAGCATTTATCGTGATTGTATTTTTGTCCAAATTTTTTCAAAACTCCATATTTGTTCTTAAAAAAGGCTATCTTTTCACGAACGACCGTGAAATTTCACGGACATCCGTCAAATTGCACCTTCTCTGTTTCCTTGAACACGGATTAGTCCGGATGTCCGTATAGCATTACGGACATCTGTGTTTAAGTACACTCACTGTTTTTACATGACAGACATCCGTGTAGCACAACAGACGTCCGTGCCTCTGTCGGTTCAACTACCGTACAGTTATTTAAACCACATTTATGTCTAACCAACCATTTTCCACGAACGTCCGTCCTTTCAAAACAGACATTCGTACTTTAAATTCGACAGACACGATTCTTCTGTGTTTCTTTTAAACGGTTGACATTTGCAGTTTCACTCGGATTGAGCCATTCACGGACGTCCGTAAACTTCCATACGAACGTCTGTGGAGGTTTAACTTAAAATTTTCGAAATTCACCCTCTTCCTCATTTTTAACCAAATTTGTTTTTACTTTTCACTCTATTCTCTTACCAGAGTTTATTTTTTCTACCGAAAATCAATATTAAAATGCCGTTAAATAGAAAAAATGTCAATTCTTCTTCTGCGTTGGGATCTGCAACACAATCTGACATTGTCCAACGATTTCCTACACCAACTAATGAAGAACGCTTTAATCGCCTATTTGCAACGAGATTCTTAATCATGGAATGGGTAGTTTTGGAGTAGTTTCTTCGTGATCATGATCTTTATGCTCTGTTCCAGGAACACGGATGGGTTTCTTTTTTATCTATTTCGGGTCTGGCATACACAGATGTCGTCAGGTATTTTTACTCAAATTTGATCAAAAGCAATATTGTTGAGGATAGGTCTGAGAGTTATCTCATCTTATATATTTATGGTAAAAAAATTCGACCCTCCTGAAATTATTTCTGATGTCCTTGGTATTCTTTTAAATTTAGAAGGGTGTATATATCCTGTTGAACAGAGTGAGGTATATTCCCTTCATCACCCATCTACAGTTTACGATTTCATTTGTGAACGACCTCATCATCCTCCTAACTTCGCTATACATTACTCATTCCTTAAAGTTCGTTTTCAGTGGCTACGACATGTTCTTTTTGCCACTCTAACTCCTAGAGCCAGTAATAAAGATCAAGTTAGGTGGAAATTGATATATCTGATGGTTCTTCTAGAAACAGGTCGTCCTCTATGCATCTCTTCTATCATATTTCCGATGATTGCTCGTCGTATGCGTGACGAGTCGACCAAAATGTCTCTTCCTTTTCCAATAGTCATAGGACGAGTGGTAGCATCTCAAATGTCGCTTCCACCAAATTTAGCGACATCTAGATCGATGGCTCCACTTGATAAATTGAAGAAAATTGGAAAAAGAGTTCGGCTTAATGTAGATGATGTAGAATGGATTAGTAATAGCTCTGAAGAAGAAGAAGAAGAAGCAATGAATGTTGAAGGAGATGATGAAGGAGAAGTTGGTGGTGGTGTTATTCCAAATCCTCCTCCTTTTCAAGGGCCTACTGGTGATATTCCAATTCTCCCATTTCAAAGTCATGAACAGCATTACTATGATCAACGTTTTGATCGTCTTGATTCTGAGATTCAAAATCTGGCAAATAGGGTTGAAACTGGTTTCAACTTGTATGGGGAGCAATTAAATTATTTAGTTGAAAGATTTGGTGCGATGATGCACCGCTTTGATAGTGTGTTTCCTCCACCTGGATCTCAATTTTCGCTAGCAGAGGATTAGTCTTATCTTCATAAATCGACGTTTAATGATTTTATTTATATGATTAATTGATGTAAATGATTATGTTTTTTTTTTGGTTAATTGTGTGTATAAATGGTTTACGTAATTATGTGGCTGTTTTTAGAATGACTTTCTATTTTCTGATAGCTGTAATGTTTTGTACTTGAAGAACTCTTTTATAAATTTCAAGGTATTTATATGCATAGTGTAGATGCTTGCTTGATGATTAATTACAAAACATATATATCTATCATGTTTAATTGTGCATGTTTAACTATTTCATATAAAGTCATTCATTTTTATCTTCTTCCCTTGTCACATTATGATAAAATGGGGGAGAAATTTTATATATGTAACCTATTACACTTGATCTTTTTCTCTGTCGTATTGTTTCAAGTAACAACATTTCAAATATATAAATATCTGAAAAGTTAGTGTTTAGGTTAGTAAATTTACTTGGCAAATAGTTTTAGGGGGAGCAAATATTTGTGTAATTTATTTGCATAACATATTAGAAATTTATATAGGACTTAGATGAGAGCAAATACAATATAATTTTTTGGTTTGAGTCCTTATAAATTAGATTTTGTCATAATTGTGACAAAGGGGGAGATTGTAAGATTTATTGTCATAATCATGACTTAATCTAATGTTGCTCCCTAATTGCCAAGTAAAAATATTAGGATTGTGTTTTACTCTATCTGTTGTACGGACGTCTATGATGGACCTCACGGACATCCGTGGTCATGGACGACCGTGAGTGAATCACGGACGTCCGTGCACCGACAGTATTTAAACGCAATTTCAATTCAGGTGGTTATCTCTTGTGCGAAAATTTTCTCTATTTTCCGAAATTGAGAGCCTGAGTTTCCCTTCACTACGTGAAAAAGCCCAAAAAACCACTGCCTTAAATAGTGATTTTTTCAAAAAACTACTGTCTTTGACAGTGATTTTTTTTCAAAAAACCACTGCCCTAAACAATTGTAAAAAAATGAGTGGTTTTATTTTACCACTATACAAGACAGTGGTTTATGAAGTTCATAAACCACTGTCTTGTATAGTGGTAAAATAAAACCACTCCTTTTTTTATAACTGTTTAGGGCAATGGCTTTTTTATACAAAATTTTTTTAAAAAAAAAATTACGTCGATAATTTTTTATACAAATTTTTTTAAAATAATATTTTTTTTATGCTTTTTTTTTAATGCAATATTTTTTATGCTTTTTGTAATACTTTTTTTTAATGTAATTTTTAATGCTTTAAAAAAAATTATATAAAGAAAAAAAGCTATTAATCTCATATTCAAGCACATCCATAAATAAAATAGATGCCAAATTCTTTTATTCAAATAAAATATTGCATTTCAACCTATGATCCAACCTTTCAAATCAATCAAATATTTTAAACTTTACATGCTCAATCCTTTTATTCCAAAAAAAAAAAAGAGTTAACAATCTAAGGACCCCATGACCTAGTTTTATAATTAAAAAAATATATATATGCTTCGCCTCTCCTGCCAAATATCCCCGTCCCCTAGTGATCCGTTTGAGGTGGGCTTCAAATCGAAAAGTTTTGCCTGAAATCAAAAGGAGAACGTAATTAAATATTTATGATATTAAGCAATTAAATTGAGATATTGATGACTTCTCACTACAAAAAAAGGGACCTATGCCACATGCTCTGCAATCTGTTTAAACAGTAGTTTATTTTATAAAGCTATTTGATGACTGCACGACAATAACGCTCTCACATGCTCCGAATTCTGGGTTGACCTCCAAGATCCCACAACTTTATTGTAACATTTCCTTTAGTTACCTTACACATATTGAATCCAACCTGTAGAACACATTACATGCAAAAGCATGGTTGTTCTGTACGAAACTATACGAAAAATGGCATGGTTGTTCCTGTTCTGATATCTAGTGCTAAAACACAAATATCAATATAATTGAAAAGAACACTTACATCATCAAAGTCCATTGAGATGTGGGAGTACTCACCCATGAACCACACCTAGGCATAACATGAAAATAAACAAATTGCATTAGCAAGTGGGGACCATGAGTCACTTCACAAAGAAAGAGAAGCTAAAAATAGTGCCAGTTGCTAACATTAGAATAAAATTTTACGATAATTTATAAATGATAACAAAGAAGTGAGCTATAAATTATATTATCATCAGTACAGAGATAGGCAAAAAGATACATCGAGAAATGCTACATAGAAAGGAACACACCTTAGGTACTGGAGCAACGGTGCGTCGATGCTATGGAAAATCCATATCTTGAAATTTTCGACGATTGGACTTTTATCCTCCTAATGTTTTCCCTATACCAAGATAATATAATAGCCACGATAAACTTCACTCGCAGGAGGAATTGAATAAACCAGTTCGAAAACAAAGGAAAGCCAGGGATATAATTGAGTAATCAGAAATATACCAATGTTATAGGGTAGCGAAGAAACTCAAGAGCATCCTCCAGGCTAATAGATTCTACATCCTTTATCTGAATTAGATGATCTATATCAGCTTTTAGAATCACAAATCTGGTTTAGAATACTTACCATATTCATGGCCTTATGTGTCCACAAAACAAGGTAATATTACAAAATTAAGGTTTAGTTCTCTACTTCGCTTTGAAAGGGTTAGCTAAATGAAATGAGCATCCATAATGGATGACCAAAATAATAAATATAAACACCAAACAGGGCGGCAAAATCAAGGTTCAAAATCTCGGTTTTCAGGTACATATCGGCCAGCTCCAAGACTGACACGCATCAGATGATATGAAATGGTATTGGATGATACACTGGCACATATCTATTGACGCATGCTAATATATATGGGTCAATATATTTGAATGTATCGACCCGGTAGCCCAGAAAAACAACACGTATCGATATCAGACTTTATTTTGAACCTTGCAGATAATGACCGTTGACAACTTCCGATAAAATAAGAAAAACAAACAGCCTACAAAAACAGCTAACTATTATAGTTTTAGCTTAATAAACTTCCATTCCAAAGAATAGTCTATTACTATTATGCTAACTTAATATAATTGTTACTACTATTGTAATGATAGTTACTCTTATCAACAAGCAGGTTAGTGTGTATTGCAGTTAGGACGTACAAATATAAGCCATGCTACGCAAAAGAAAGAGACACCATAACTAAGTGTCAAGCAAAAAATAAGAAACTTCTTATTAAGACAAGGTAGGCTGTGAAATGATCAAGGCCTTAACTACCTGTCGCCCTTTGGATAAACAAGAATCATTATGCAAACTCACTTATTGTAAGAGCAGGGATTTAAAGACCGATATATATCGGCCGGTTCCCAGGCTGATATGTACCGGATTTATCAAGATAATGACGCCAAACCGGCCGATATTAGAGTACCTTTTATTTTAAAAATATATGTAAATAAAAAATGCCCAAAGGCATTTTGGTATTTTATTTAATTCATATTTGATGCATATCGGCCGATATGGGCTGATGACCTGATATGGGGCGACATTTGAACTGTTTGACTCAATATTTGATCCCATATCAAATTGGGGGCGAAGATCATATCGGATGGGGCCAGCCCGATACATATCGGTCGATATGTATCCGAATGGCCAATATTTAACACCATGGGTAAGAGACACTCATACAACCTCGATTGGATATTTATATTCTGCTCCAATGCATAAATGCTTATCATGATAAATTATCAAATTGATTCACATTGTTTAACATACCTCACGTCACTTTCTCTTTCGCTCCTAAAGTCCCAACTGAAATTCTTCTCGATTTTGATCTCATCAAGCAATTGAAGATAGTATGGATATCTCTCGGTCACCCTTCACTACGACTGGTTCACCAAGATGTAAGCAATCATTGAATGAGCATTTTTCCGGCTCACTAGCTCGAGCATTTGCGACCAAGAAAAAGAGGCCACAAGTGAAAGGGCATCACCAAATTAGAAAACAAAGAGAGTTTTAAGCCTTCGGGATAAATATATATAAACTCCATAATGTATTTATCCATTTTCTATCAATAAATATATTGACCAAATAAATATGCAAATTACAATACAAACCTCGAAACATATGTGCTTGAGACATTTTGTCACTTTAACCAGCTGGGTTGGTTGAATCTCGGAGTATCACGGATATCCTCCCCGAAAGTGGAAGTAAAGACACATGACGTGTAGTATGTTTTCCTCTCCCACTTCTCGAGACACTTCGCCAACGCTACTGATTTTCATACCACTTGCTTCCCTCATTCTGAAAGGTTTTTATGTGCAAAAGAAATTTTCATATTGCATTATAAACAAAAGATATCCAAATCCAAGATACATAAGTTGAATCACAATAGGGTAAATGTAATTGCTTATGGTTCCATTCCTATAAGGCAGCCAATAAGTTTATCAACTTATCTCGTTACTTTTCATCTTTCAGATGCAAACAAAATTTAAAAAGCACACCGACTAAACAGGTAAGCCTTATATAGAGATACAAAACAGAGGATAACACGAACCAGAGACAGATCAAGTATAATATAGCAAGTCCAAGTAAATGAATGGTTGAAAGGAGGGAATTAAGAAACAGTAAAAACATACGCACATGGTGAACCAAATTAATAGTATTACATGTCAAAATATGACATTTATAGATGTCAATAACCCTAAGATTTGTTCATGTCAGCTTTTGATGATCAAGAGTGGCTTCTATAGATGTAATACTATTAAACCAATGATAATCCACTAGCCCTCTTTAAATGCACCCCAAAAAAAAAGGTAATGGTGGTCAAGATCATGTTTTAAAATTGAGATCGTTTTTTATCACTAGCTCTACTTTGTAATAGCCTTCTAAACGCTATGTTACATGTTGAAATCTGACATTTACGGATGTCATGGCTCCTGAAATCTGTTCTTTTTAGTTGACAGTGAAAATCAGCTTTGATAGATGTAATTCTATTGAAGCCAGTGATAGTCAAATAACCCTCTTTAAAAATTTTAAGGAGAGAGGACAATCCACAAGGAGGCTTGCATTGAGGGATACAAAATAAGCATTTTAAATATGTGAAGATGCAATGATGGTCAATGTCATTTTATAAAATTAAGTGTTGTATTGAGGGTTACAAGCTAAGCATTTTATAAAGCAATAAAAAATGCAATGGTGGTCAAGATCAAGTTTTAAAATTGAGACCAACTCCTATTACCAGCTCTATCTTGTCTAAGAAAAAATGTAATAGTTTTCTAAATGCTCTTACTTGTCAAAACCTGACATTTATAGATGTTAGGGCCCCTGAAATCTGTTAATATAAACTCTTGATGGTGAAGATTGGATATAGATGTAATACTATCGAAATCAGTGAGAGCCCATTAATCCCTCGTCGTAGAAAATGTGCCCATTGGGTTTCGGATATGGAAAAGGAATCCGCAAGGAGGCTTATATTGAGGGATACAAAATAGGCTTGTTTTTATAGTACATCTTGTCACAGTATCAACTAGGAACAAAATATAGTGAAAAGGCCAATCCCTATATGATTAGTTTGTATCAGCCAATAAATATCAATGCTACATAAATTTATCAGTATGCTTCAATTTAGCACATCAGATTAAGGGTTCAAATCAGTACTTTGAACACTGTACTTGAGTTCACCAAACCTCTGGCCAACCCAAAAATGAAAAATATAGGCCAGTTAAAGAATGGAAAAAGAGTGTTACCCTAGATTTTGTCTTGTTGGAATAATAAGGGGTCAAGCAAGGATTCACATCCTTGAGAAACATGTCATCTAGGCTACCAACAGGAGTCATGGGATCCCTGAATCGAACTCCCTGAACATTAAACAAAATGCGTAAAACAGATTTTTAGAGGCGAGTATCGCTCAAAGTTGATTGAAATACAAATAACTAGACACCCCTCTCGGATGCAAATCTAACACTGCCCAAACAAAGGATCATACTGTGTTAGGACATGGGTCGGTATGTCTCATGAACTGACTTTCAAATCGTGCATTGGGACAAATCGAGAAGTGGGTAAGTAAGCTAGAACAGAGTAGTGACCTCAAGGTTGAGAAGAGCCTTTGAATGCTTTCTAATTAAACAAGAAGTATGAAAACTAAGATTTTCCTTTAGCATGCTAGTGATTATTGTGAGAAGCAATGGGGTTCTATCAATCATACATACCAACGAGTTAGCGACCTCTTGATCATATTCTCGTGTTTGAGGAGAGCTATGTGTCCCACGCAGAGGTCTTCCCAGTATTTATCTCGCCTTTACACCGCCATACTGACATAGTATCATCAATTTAAAACTGAGCCATTTGTGTTGATTTGAGAATATATCTCCATATGGAAATAATAGAAGCGCATCTGAAGATAGCGAATATAGTTCGCTTTGGTTGAGTACCAAGTGCTAGAACTTTTCTTTTTTCTATAGCTAAGGAGTAAGGAAATTTATTTGTAGAAAGAACATTGTAGTTCTGGAGACAACTGTGGGTTTATGCAACAAATTTAAGCACGGGAAAAAAGGGAAAAAAGGAGCCATTACTTGCACTAAGAAAGTTGGCCCTTGCAACAAATTTAAATAAAGACTAGAAATAGTGAATTCCCCATCCAGTGGTTTTGTTGTACGAACATAGAATCCACCTAACCAAAGTGCCTACAAAATATATCAACAATTTCAACTTTTATATAGACAGACTAAAGACTCTAAGGAAGATTAGAGTGTCATCAATAAAAAGGAGAATAATGGAATTCTCTACTAACAAGATTAGTAAGTTCTTTGTTAGTGCAAGATTCATCGCATTCAGGACTAAATTGTTCGTCCAATGAGAAAATATGGACCTCATCCCTTTGAAACAAAATAAATTGTTAACCACTAGCAAAAAGCAAACAATATAATCATCGATGAAAAATTCTACATCACATAAATTAAGTTCCTCAAGGAAACTGATCATCAAAGTTCATTACCTGGAAGTTCAATTTCAGCTGGACCTGAACCAAGAAGAACCTTACTACTCAAGGCACTACCAATTTGGGAGTTTGGGTAGTCAACTTGCACCAATGAATCTGCAAATTGAAACAGAAATCATAACATTATTAATTATGCAAAAATTAACTAGTGTGACGTGTATGCACCAATGAAAATCAATTTTACAGACTTGCAACTCCTGGGATTTCCACCATGAAAACAACATGTGGCCTATCAAATGGATTGGACACAAGAACTTCATTCAACTGCAAGTAAAAGATTTTGTATTGGTTCGGTTTAAGTTTTTGATGCCGAAAACCAATTGGGTAGGAAGTGATAACTAATAAAAAACTGACAAAAAAACGATGGCAAGACCCAAATACTGAGCCAAAAGTTGAAAATTGGCAAAACCCTTTAGAAAGAAACTCACCGATTCGGTTCATGCGAACCGCCCCTACCCCTGCTCACCCAAACGACCAATAACCTCAGGCCCAGACCTAAAGAATTTGGTGATCTGATCACCTCAGAATTTGGAAGTTTTAATCCATACAATAGGACAAAAGTGTACCTTCATAGATGTTACAACTCCATTAGCCATTATAACACTGAAACCAGTGTATATTGAAAATATAAATTTAATGTAAGAGGCAAACAAACACAGAAACAATAAGAATAGGTGATCTGGGGATCTAAGTATTTCAACAAGAATAAAAAAATACAACAAGGAGAAAAGAAAGGCATTGGAAGATATTAGAAAAGAAAGGCATTGGAAGACATTAGACATTTGATAATGCATCGTCCGTTGCGATATTGTGGACCCTTCATTTTCAGATGATACTGGGCCAAAGCGTACTTCATGTCCGAGATACGAGCGACTCGTTTTTCTTCCTTCTAATATCTAGTATAGATTTTTCTAGTAATTTACACAAGCCACTAAAATTTGTTGGCATTTTGATTTACACAAGCTACTCAAATGCATCAGTTCCCTCCTGAGCGCATTTTGGGGCATTTTGGTAGTAATTTGGCTCGGAGCCTTCTGCCGCAAAAGGTGAAACTATAGGTCCTCTGCTTCAAAAAATGAAACTTTCAAGTCCGAAGTGCAAAATTTCCCTTTACAATAGGTCTTTTGTAATGAAATTTTTTACAAGTTCAAGAAGAAGAGATGAAGTGCTCACCAACTAAAATAATACTTAGCATGAGCATCAAAGTAACTCGAAGAGAACGGCTGAACTGCATGAGATATTGTAAGCCTTGTAATCGTGGCCGGAATCCTCCAACTCGTCCAAAAACCTGTTTAAGACAACAGCTATCAGAATACCCCGTGAAGCCATGAATAGAACTCTACCTCCTATATTTTTATAGTGAAACATAATACAACACCACCAGATTGAATAGAAATGATTCAAATTATAGTAACTTGCATTTTATTGCGATCTGAATGGGAAAAGAGTATCAATAATTATAATGAAGGGCAATAGTCGTGTCCAACTTGTTGAACCTAATTTCTCTTGGTTTATGCTTATAATGACTACCTACTACAACAAAGGCAATATCAGGCCACATCATAATGAGATAGTTGAAATTTACTACTAATCTTTTATATCCATCCTGATCTTGTAACACTTTCCCATATATCCGAGTGTACCATATCAGAATGATCCGAACTACGACTATCACTAAGAGAGAAAACAGATCTGATATGCATACTTCCTCTCAGGATGATAAAAATAATAACTTAGTAGAAATTGAGACTCCACCTTTTTTATAATCCACAGCATAATCAGGAAATCATTACTTTTCCATCATCAACATTGAGTTTAGCCATTGTCCCATCACATATGGCCATCATCAAAAGCACATCAAGTACAACTGAATAGCTTTGGACCACAGCAAATTAGCTATTTCCATTCAATTTTGCAGAGACTGCAATAGACATCAGATTGTCATTAGATCCAAATGGACTTAAAGTCGGACCGATGTCCATGATGACATTATGTCACCCTTATAATCCAGCTAGATTGCACACAAACCATCAACTAAGTCAACAACTGACAAGGATAACAATAACTGCAACCATAACTACACTAACAAAATGGAACAATTCAAACAAATTTGCTAGGATTTGAAAAAAATATATATAATATAAGGTATATCATAATATAATCTCAGTTAGAAATAATGTTTTTGATAAACAAAATAAACTAGGACATAAGCTATATGTAACCATATAAATGCATATGCATGATACATTTCAGTTAAAGTCGCTAAAAAAAAATTTGACCTATTAATGGATGACTTACCAAATCAACCTATTATTAGATCATTTATTTAGCTAACCAAAACACTAACCAAAATGCTAAAACGAGTGCCGAAGTTAAGGACGAGCGGAGAACAAAAACAGCAGGAAGAGATCTGATGAAGCAATAGATTTGGAATCTTAAAACGGTAACTAAAATGCTAAAATGAGTGCCGAAAATCAAATCGAATGGAGAAACAAAAAATAGAACAAAATCAGAAGCGAATCAGGAGGAAATTTGAACCAAATTCAGGGATTATAAAAATAATAATATATTACTTACATAAACAAAAATATATGCGGACCTAGCCCAATTAAAAATGATGCCTTTAAAAAATAAAATAAGTGTTTTACATAATCGGTAACTATTAACAATTTACAATCATAAAAAAACAATACCAAATAGGATTAAAGCATGTATCACCATGATAAAAAATTCATCAAAGACAAATTCGGAAAGTTGAGAAAAAAATCGAAAAAGATTATGAGAATCGACGAATCAAGAAAATATTCGGTGAAAAGTTTGGTATACCAACTATTCGGAGGATTATTCCAAAATCTTGATTAATTCGGGAAATTTTGTGATAGAGGAGAGTCCCTAGTTACCTTCACCAGTTGACGGAGGCGATGGTGGTGGTGGTGGTAGTGAGGCTATAGCTGTAGCATTGTAAAATCTATACGTCTCGTACGAAAAATTACAGCTCGGTACGAGAATTCTTCCCCCTTGCGCTCCGCTAAGCCACGAACCCGGGATTTGAGAGATCAAATTTTGCAAGCATCTCCTGCAATCATCTCCAGATATATCTCTAGTGCAATCGTAAGACCATACCGTGTAGTAAAACTCCTAGAGTCGTGTCTTTCTTGAATGATTTCCTCTTTAAAAAGGAGAAGGATTGAATCAAAGACATTAAACCCTACTATAAATTTTATGATAAAATATGTGGAAACATTTTATTAAAGGTGAAAGGATTGGAAATTTGGAGACAGTGAGCCTTCAAATGAGTGAGTTGAATTGATAACTAAGTCAAGAAAACACGATTTTATTCAAAGTAAACGACTACACTTGAAAATCGCCACATGATTAAAAACCAAGATGAGTTTCGCCGTTACATACAAGGTGATCTAATTATATAATCCATTTTATAATTTATCTCCTTAAAAAAGCTTACTACTACAATCACCATTTACTACTACAAGTCAAAGTAGATCATACTCATAGTTGGTCATTCATTTTCAAGCAAAGCATTTCTGACTTGTTGCACCATTTTTGGTAGTCAGAGTAGACTCACCCAGCCATGGTGTTGTTCATCATTAATCACCATCACTTGATCCAACAGCTAGAGGCTTTCATCTAAGAAAAGCTTATGTAAGCTTTGAGGTTTTCCTCACAACATTTTATCTAACAAAGAATAGTCATGAACGACAAGACACAATCACAATCACCCTTGTATTAGAAGGTTTTTAATTAACTAATGCACCAACTAGCCGGCATACTTCCAAAGTTTGCCCTTTTCAGTATTGACTCCCTATGTATATGACATATAATTGTGCACCTGAAAAATATACATAGGCAGCACAAACTCATCCTAAGCTTCAACTTACGAGCATATGATAACAAACCCAAAACAACAATTATTGATCAGGCAAAAAGTAAACTAAAACAACAATTCAATGCCAAAATGCATTGGCATAAGTAATAGATACGAGCTGTATTGTTGGAGTCATCTAAATGTAAAAGATAGATTTTGACTAGGCTTTTGAAGCTTAACTATCATAGTACAAGAAATAGAGAAAATTGATGCAGACAAGTGAAAAAAAAAAAAGAATTTTCTACCATGGGATGAGTAGAATGCTTTTGATTCCATGAATTCCAATGAGAAATAAGTCAAGCTCGGAGTTTAGTTCCACCATCAGGATTCGTGGAGTCAAGGCGTCCCACATATCCGATGATTGAAATCCATTTATGCATCAACGCCCACACATATATATTTGTGGAGTCAAAGCAGGATTTACCTACTCTAGAAGCTAACTCCCTGCTGGAGCAAATAAAATCTCCTCTAGCAAGGAGTGAGCAGAGAGCAAGGGAGAACTGCTGGAGTAGGTAAATCCTGCTTTGCAGATTTAGCAAGGAGAAGGGAGACTTGCTAAAGCAGATAGTAGGGATATAGCAAAGAGAAAGGGACCCTAGTAAAGCAGGTAAACCCTACTCTGGCAGGGACCTAGCATAGAGCTATGCCAAACACAAATAATTTTTTGGTCGTTGGACCACCTATCCAACACGAAGTTCATGAGTCAGATGTGGGATGGGCTTAGAGCTTGGTTTGGGATTAGCGCCTGTTTGGGTGAATCATGTGCTCTAGTTCTAGCTGCCTAGCTGGCCCAAGGGAGTTTTTGATGGAAACTTGGCCATCATCTAGAAGACACTCCCAAGTGCAATACTTTCGGAAATGTGGAAGGAGCACGTAATAGATAGATTTTTAAAATCGAATTCCAAATTCTCAAATTTATCTATAATGCCATCAAAGAAGACCTGATGTTGCCTTTCATCACCCTCTTGCTTGGCTACGTTGGTAACCAAGATCATATTGGAAATGGAGGAACTCATGGTTTGATGCAGAATGGGGTAGCTAAGGAAATGAGTGAACTGAACTAAGAATGATCGACAAAGGTAAATGGCTTCCCAAAACAATTGAACAACAACATACAAATACAGTAGAAGCAAATTTGATGCATGGTGGCAACATAAATAATACAAACTATCCACCAAATTGCTTGGTAAACAAATTGAAGCATTCTTATTTCTGCAAAGTTATGGTTACTTCCACCAAATTGCTTGGTCAACAAATTGCTTGGTCACTAATTTATCTTAATAACTTTTGTAACATAGTGACTACAATAGTGGTTCTTTGTAATTTCCTAAATATGCATATGACCTGTTAGGTGGCTACATGCAACGGAGTTATGGTTACTTCCCTCAATTTGAGTTCTTTTCCAAATGTTCCATTGGACAAAATCGGGAAAAACAGGATGTGATAGAGAACGCTCCAGAATTGATTTGCTGCAACAACAAGTGAGGTCGCGGTCACAGCCAAAACAACAAACAAACAACAAGCACCATTTTTCAGTTCCTTGAATGGGGAGAAGCTCTCTTGGGAACAGGTCTTGTCGTCGATCACTACATCAATATAAAAAGTTTTTCATGTTTAAAAAGCACCCACCTATCCCTACCAGTAAATGATCTGACAGGTCCAAGTAGGTCGGAGCTTTTAGAGTTACTATAGGGGCAAATATAATTACCCTAATAACAGTGCTTTTTTTGTTACAGCTAAGGGAATAAGTTTAGAAAAATCCAGATAGAGAAACATAGCAGAAAATAAGGAAAAAAAATAACTTTCAAATGAAAGAAAAGGAAAAATTCCTTCAATGGTAGGTTCCAACCAATTATGCCTTTACACTAGAAGAAGCACAAGAATCCAAAATACGGGAAAAAAGGAGTAGACAAAAAAGAAAACTATTGAACCCTGAAAAGTAACTATTTAATGAAAGAAACCTAAACGACAACCCTAACATGCTATAAAGAATCTATAGTTATTACCTTTGGGATTCTTTCTTTTTATAATTGCTTCATGTTCGACTGTCTTCTCTGTCAGTGAGGTAACGTCAAAAAAGAGCTACCAGATCGGCGAGGACCGACGAGGAACGTCGTCCTCCTCCTTTCTACTAGGACTATTGGGAGTCGATCCCACAACCCTAAGCGAATCCAAGCTCTTCCTTAAAAGGCTCTCATGGCGGTGATGAGATTCGATGGATTCGGGGAGAAGATGAAGTGAGTTTTTGCATAAATTCATGTGGCGATTTAGGGCTTCTTAGGTTTCGATAAGCCTATTGGATCTGTAGATCTCGTCTTTCACAACCTTTGAATAGAGACCGCAGATCCATTTCCCTCATTCGACTACACAAACTTCAACTCATCTCCCACCGCCAATTTCGAAACCGATGAACATGATCTCAGATCTCAGATCTCGACCTCTAGCACTCAAAATCTCCTCGATTTTCTGCCTCTGATTCCATGAATTTCGAGGCCAAAATCAAATCGAAACAAAGAGTTAGGGTTTAGGAAGGAGGGAGACGACCTAAATTTGAGTTAGGGTTCGGAGAGGAGGGAGATTACCTGAATCTGATTGGAGAGTTAGGGTTTGTAGATGGAGAGACGCTAGCGTGAGCAATATGAGACAAGCAGGTGGATGAGATGGAGAGACGGGTTTTGTAGATGAGAGTGGTTTTGGAGCTAGAGAAAAGATCCCGCGAGCGAGTACATATTTAAGTCGGGTAGCTCTCGTGGCCATGGGTTAATAAACCACTATCCCTTATAGTCGATTGAGTAATAATTTCTTTCAATAGTAGATGTGACGTGGTTTAAACTTAGATAACTACTGTTTTAAGGAGTAAAATCACTGTTTTAGTGAGTGGAATATTATACCACTATTTTAAATAATAGTTTATTTTACAAAGCTAAAGTGGTTTTTCCCTCATTTTGAGGTAGTGCTTGGTTTTTAGAGATACACTTACCCTTTTGCTATTGGGATAATCTCTCAAGGATTTACTTTTTTATTATTGTGATCTAGAGGTTTAGATTGTTAACTCTTGTGATTCAAGATTTGAAGCGAAAGAAGTTCACTATGGATTGATAGCTAAAAAAAAAAATACATAAAATGAGGGGGGAAGTTTTGCTCTGAGGTCTTAATTTTTGTGTGCGTCTTCTTCCTTGATTCACCACAGGCTCTTCTCCTGGGGGTGAGTTGGGGCTTCATGCGTTGATCAAGATCTCTCTTACTGTGTTCATGGCTTCTGCTAAGCCTCCTGATGTTGGTCCGTCTAGACCAGCTCTCAAGTGGAGTTCTCTTTTTTCTTGCGGCTCTTCTGTTGACCCTTCGTGTGCGCTTTCCTTCTCGGCACAGGTTTCTTCTTCAAAGGTTCTTTGTGATGATAGAGATATCCAGACTGGGGCTCTCGGTGGGAGAATGCCCTTGTGCGCTATTCTATCGGTAGAAAGTTTTTCTATCAAGGGGTTAAAGCGGCGGTTTCTCGTATGTGGAAGATCAAAGGGACAATTCAGGTCCTTGCTATGGATGAAGGTGTGTTCCTTTTTTACTTTAGTTTGGAGGAAGATTGGAAGTTTAGTTTGGAAGTAGGGATTTGGTCGATTGGGGGCAGACCATTGATTTTGAAGAAATGGGAGCCCACTCTTCGTATGGAAAAAGAAAATTTTTCATCAATCCCGGTATGGGCTACCTTTAATTTGCTGGTCCCAAAGCACTCTCAGCAACATCGGTAGTTGCATCGGAAATCCATTGAGAATGGATAAACAAACTTCGAATAAATCCAGGCTCGCGTTTGTGCGAATCTGTGTGGAAGTTGAAATTGGAAAACACCTACCCAACTGTGTTGAACTAGAACTATCGGATGGAACCTCTCATATTCAGAATATCCAATACGAATGGAGACCCCAAGCTTGCCCAACTTGTAAATCCTTATTACATTCAGAATGTAGTAGAAAGAGAGACGTGGCTGGTGTTCAACGCCAAGTTTGGCAGCCGGTGAAGAAGGGAATGCTCGGTAATGGCACTGGTACGAACGGAGAAGGAGAGATACCGAATATTGGGAATCCGGAGACTCCCCAGAATGCGAGGTACAATGATTGGTGTGAACAAGCCGATAAACGGAAATCGGGAAACCACGCTAATGGGGGAAACACGGTTGGCACAGATGGGCAGCAAGGATATTTTGGGGATGTTTTTGCGCAGGAAATTCAGCCGCTTGAGAATCCTAGGAGCGGTGAAGATTGGCAAGTTGTGAGGTCCCATAATAAAGCTCCTAGAAATCAGCCACTTGAGATTGGTGGGCGATGTGGAGATGTGCAAGATGGCAGCTCACGAAATAAATCTCCTATAATTCAGATGATAGAGATGGATGGGCGCTGTGGAGATGGGCAAGAGGGCAGATCCCGAAATAGGTCTCCTACCTTTCAGGGAAACGACCAGATTTCTGCTGCTGCGATTTCGGGTCCTATACAAAAACATGCCGATTATGGCGCTTTAGAGCCTGAATATCAGGAGGGAGATAGACACAATGCAATCTCGGCTATAGTTTTGGATTATTCATTTCAGAGAGGTGGTTCGAAAGATTTGGAAACTACAGAAATTCCTACCAATCAGCGACGTAGTTCGAATGACTTGGAGGAAAGCTCGGCTACAATTATGGAAGATACAGAAGTTGGCAATACAGATGCTCACGTGGAGGAATTAGCGGCTGCAGATTTGGAAAGTCCAGACGAGGACTTTGCAGATTTAAACTCATCCGGATATGCACCAAAAGAAAAGGATTCTCGGAAGCCTTGCTTGGAGATTTCTGGGGAGGAGTTTGTGCATAAGATAACTGAATTTTCTGTGGAGGAGATGGTGCATATGGTAACTGACATTTCTTCCACCGAATCTAGGCCATTGAATAAAAACAAAGACAGGTTTACTCGACAACAATGCTTGGTTGGAGATCTTTCTCAAAACCAGTTTGGGATCTTGGTTGGCACGGATTCTAATACGTCTGGAGTCCTTGAAAATAGCAAATTTGGCATTGGGTCTATATCTCAAATTATGGGGGTGCAAGAAGCAAGCAATTTTAAATCAAAGCACCACAAGAATAAACCTAAACCGCAGGGCAAAGGCAAAGGAAATAAGGCTGGGTTAGCCCAGCAATCCAAGATGTCTAGATGAATTGTGGGTAGTGGAATGTCCGGGGTCTAAATAACCGGACTAAATGGAATGAAGTGAGGAAATTAATTAGAGATCAAAGTCTCTGTACTTTATGTCTTATGGAAATGAAAATCAGTCAACCAAGAAGTGAAAAATTATGCGTTCGATTAACAAAAGTTGGAGCAGTGTTATGAATTATCATAGTCATACGTTTGGTAGAGTGTGGATTATATGGAATCCTGATAAATTCTCAGTTGATAAACTAGCAGAAACTGATCAAATTGTTCATGTCAAAGTCACTATGTAATAACCTAAAAAATCATGTTAAACGGTGACCTCGGGATCCATGCCCGACTGGTCATAGGTTTGACTAAATAGGAGTCCATTAGTCGACTCGAGGAGTGATGAACGGATGTGATGAGAAATTTATATAAATATGTGGAGTGTAGGGAAGATCTAGAGTCACATACACCTACCTAGATGTATGTGCTTAACACGTAGAAAACAAGTATAAAAGGGTTAAAGAACCCTAACTTACTCTTGTTTGGTTGTTAAAAGAGTTAAGAAGAGAGAAAGAGGGAGAGAAGTAAAGAGGGTTGTTAAGCAAGGAGTAAATGCAAGCCAAGGGAGATGGATTCGAGTATTAAAGTCGAATTCAACGCAAAAGATCCTTTGGAGCTAAAGTTGGAACCCTAGCCATTCCAACTTTAAGATCCAATCAAATTGAGGCTTGATTGAGGTAAATTTTATGGGAATTAAATGCATAGATTGTAGAAGTTTAAGTGTGGTTAAGAATGCTTAAAAGCATAGGATAAAGGCTTAGAAAAAGAAAGAAAAATAGGTTGACAAAGATTTGGAAGATCAGCCCGAGAGGGTGTTGAATCTGACCAAATCGATTAATCGAAATTGGGGTTCGATTAATCGATTTGGTCTGAGAAGTTAAAAAGTCATGGAATCCCGATTTCGATTAATCGAAATGAATTTCGATTAATCAATTTGGAATTCGATTAGTCGATTTGGAAATCGACTAATCGACTGGGAAGCTCCAGCCACTGGAGAAATGAAACCTGGGGAAATCGACTAATCGAATTGATATTTCGATTAATCGATTTCGGATTTCGATTAGTCGATTTGGGATCGATTAATCGATTTTAAGACCTCGACTACTCGATTTAAGAATCAACTGCCTTATGTTGTAAACTCGATTAATCGAATTTGAATCTCGATTAATCGATTTTGAGAATCGATTAATCGATTTGGGTTTCGATTAATCGATTTTGGAATCGATTAATCAATTTGGGTTTCGATTAATCGATTTTGGAATCGATTAATCGAATTGCATTTCGATTAATCAATTTTGGGAATCGATTAATCGACTTTGACAGTTTTGCTTGACTTCTTAGTTTGATTTTGAGATTCAGAGAGGGTCTTGAACCTTCTTTATTACATCTTTAGTGATGAGTTATATGTGTTATGTTGTACCATAGGTGGTACGTGAGATCATTAGCACAAGGAGCCGCGTGGGACCTTGATGCTAGGAAATTCAAAGAATTGAGGTAGGGAACACCTTGAACATGTACTTTAATTTCAAGAGCATGTATGTAGTGATATAATTATCTAATTGAAGCTGTTTAAAATGTGAAAAGCTTTATGAAAGTGGGTGCGTGTGTGACACCAAAAATGTGATAAGGGCATCTGTGTGATGCAAGTAACTAAGAACAAGTAATCAAATGAAATTGAGACATCCCCAGGGGATGAGGAAGTAATAAAGGCATCAGGTGTGATGCGGGTGTGTATACATCCCAGGGATGTATACATAAGATTGAATAATTACTGTCGAGGCCTAACTGATATAAGATAGCACACTTATACGGCGAACAACTATATATTATGCACATGATATTTTTGTTATTTGAGGTTTGGAGGATACCCCACCGACGTGGCGGGATACCCACGACTGACGCGGCAAGATATCCGTGACCGGTACGGCAGCGAATCCGTACTCCATCACGGAGGTTTATCCGTGACCATAAGGACATCCCAGGGATGTTGTGTAATATTTAACCCCTCCGCCTAGTGAGAAAGGGGCTTGGGTCATATTCCCAAGGAATACATATTTTTACAACTGTCTAATTAGATGACGATGAAGGGTATCTCATCGAGGTTCGATGCTATATTGCTCGGGGATTACTTAAGTTGAAGATTTAAGTTTTGCTTTAGGCCTGTTCAGTGTCATTCATGATTAAATCAACAGTAAAGTGATACATGCAACTTACCAGTGAATTGAGTATAAGACATCTGTTTTTAATTGGTTTTCTAGAAAATGCATAGATTCATCATGTTCTGAATATCATGGAATATATGTGAGTTTTAACTTATATGTTCATTGTGCTTGTTCCCTATTGAGCTAGGATGTAGCTCACTTTTTTAGACTATACGCCGCAGGTCCTTTGATAGCAGCAGCTGAGGCTTCGGGGGGCGTAGATCCAGGTGATTCAGATTTCGCGCCAGGAGACGAGTTGGAGCCTCCACCCGAGGACTTCTTCTAAGTGACTCTGCTGAGCACTTTGATAGAGAGAGTCAGTTTTAAGAGCAGTTTAGTGCGGCTTGGTATGTCAAGCCTTTATTTTGAAACAATATAATTAAAAATAAATTATTCTTTTGGCGAACCATCTGGGGTGATTCGATTATCACCGATGGTTCGGGTCGGTTCTCTATTCATGCAGTGGCATGAAGGTAACACTGTCTTTTGAATATGCCAGTTGGGCATATTAACTTTTTCCGCTTTAATGAGATTAATTGCTTTATTTATTTAATTATGCTTGTTATACCAATGTTCCGTGCTAAGCTTTGGGGCACGGTCTGGAGGATCGTGCTGATGGCACGGGTTGCGGGGTGCTGAGATTCGAGCTGTCACACACTAGGAACGATGGCTTGCAATTCTATCTTTCTACTATATATGCTTCGAACCTTGCCTCTGACAGAAGACTGCTATGGAGCTCCCTCTTAAACATTGCTGCAAACATCGATGGTCCGTGGCTTCTTAATGGGGACTTCAACTGTATCAGATTTTCTGAGGAGAAGATTGGCGGGCGACTTGTCCCAATGCGCATTATGAGTGAATTCAATAATTGCCTTGATGCTTGTCAGATTGAAGGTCTGCGGGCTTTTGGTAATACTCTCTCCTGGTTTAATAGATCGCTTGGTAATAGGCGTATCCTTTGTCTGTTGGATAGGGCTTTAGTTAATGTTCAGTGGAAAACACTATGGCCTAATGTGGTGGTCGAGTACTTGCCTGCTAGAATCTCGAATCACTCGGCTCTCATCATGATTTTCCCTCGGGGCCAAGCCCATAAAATTCTTTACGGCATGGACTACTCAAGAAGGATTCAGAGATGTCATTCTTAAGGCTTGGGGTCAGTCGGTAGAAGGTACAGAGATGTTCATTCTTCAGCAGAAACTCAAATTCGTCAAAGAAGGCATTCGGGAATGGAATAAAAGGGATTTTGGAACTATTCAATCTAGAGTTCGTGTTGCCCGCACTTTGGTCACATCCGTTCAGAATTCCATTCAAGGGGATCCTTTGAATGAGAGGATCTTGCAAAGAAAGAAAAAACGGCACTGATCGAGATTAATAGAGAACTAAACACTGAGGAGGAATTTTATTTCCAGAAGTCTCGCCATCATCGCATCAATGATGGGGATCGCAATACCAGGTTTTATCATGAAAATGTTAACGCTAGAAAAGTTGTTAATAATCTGTATGAGATGGTGGATGATGCTGGTTGTTGATCCGGGCCAGATTGTTGACTATATTGTTAACCATTATTAGAATATATACACCCCTTCCAGTTCTAGTCCCGTCCCTACCATTCCTTTTAAAAGAAGGCTTCAGCGGGAAGATGCGACAAAGCTCTCAATGCCAGTCTCCAATGATGAAATTACTAAGGTGGTGTTTGCTTCACCAAATGGAAAAGCGCCTGGACCTGATGGTTTCCTTGCTGATTTTTTCAAATTCTACTGGGAGATTGTCAAGGAGGAGTTCCTTTGAGCGGTAAGAAATTTCTTTCAAAAGAAAAAGATTTTAAAGTCTATCAATTATACTTTTATTTAACTCATACCCAAGGAAAAGGATGCCAATACCGTTGACAAGTTGAGACCTATTCCCCTTTGCAATCTTGTCTATAAAGTTATTACAAAAATTATTTCGAATAGACTTGCTTTGGTGCTCCCGAAACTTGTGAGTCCGAATCAATCCGCCTTTGTGAAAGGAAGACGTATCACGAAAAATATCTTACTGGCTCATGAGTTGGTTAGGAAGTTCCACCTCACTTCTGGTACGAGAGCTTTATGTGCCAAAATTGATATCCGGAAAACTTATGATCGAGTGAGATGGGACTTCATTATCAATATCCTTGGCCAAATTGGTTTTGATGAAATATGGATAGCATGGATCACCCAATGTATTACTACTCCTACCTTCTCCATCCTTATTAATGGGTCCCCTCATGGCTTCTTTCACGGAATTTGTGGTATTAGATAGGGAGATCCTCTTTCTCCCTTATTATTTACTTTTGTAATGGAAGCTTTTACTTGTGTGCTTGACCAAAAGATTGATGAAAGGAGGATTCTTGTTCCTAACTTGCTAGGTGGGCCTAGTATTTCTCATCTCATATTTACAGACGATCTCCTCCTATTTTTGGAAGAAGACGTTGAGTCCGCAAAAGTGGTGAAAGAATCTCTGGAATACTTTCATAGTTCCTCCGGTCTTATGGCTAATGATAGCAAAAGTTCAGTTATTTTTAGTGAAGCTTGCCAAGCCACGAATGTCATATTGGATGGCGTCAATTTCAAGCAAGGTTCTCTACCCATTCGGTATTTGGGCATTCCATTATTCTCTTCTAGAATGACCAACTCTATGTGCAGCCCTCTTATTCAAAAAATCAAGAACATATTGGAAAGTTGGAAGGGTCAATTTCTTTCTCATGCTGGCAAACTAGTTTTGATTTCTTCAGTTTTGAGTAGCTTTCAAGTTTACTGGACGGGGGCCTTTTTCTTACCAAAGAGAACTCTTAAAGAGATTGAGAATATCTTTTGTCACTTTCTTTAGAGAGGATCGTCGCTGGCTCAATCTATGCATTCCATCAATTGGAAGAAAATCTGCAAATCGAAAGAGGAAGGAAGTCTTGGCATTCGAAGTCTTGCGGATTGGAATCAAGTAAGAATGGCAAAACTTTTTTGGTCTATTGTTCAAAATGATTGTCTTTGGGCCCATGCTATGCGTGCAAAATATGTTGGGCGACAAAGCATTTGGAATTGTTCCCTGCCGGGTGATCCTTCTTGGGCATGGAGAGGAATTCTGACTGCCAGAGATGTTATTTTAAGAAATTGCCGATTAGTTTTGAGAAATGGGGATAATACTAGCTTCTGGTTTGATCCATGGGTTAATAGCAAATCCCTTATTCTTACTTACAACAGAAGACTCCTTCAGTCGGGTCTTGATGAGAACACTATGGTGAGTGATGTGGTACAAGATGGAGGTTGGATACTGCCACCTCCCTCAACGATTCGCATGGAAGAAGCTTGGAAGGATGTTCAAAATATTGATGCGCCTACCTCGGATCAACAAAATAGATGGATTTGGGAACCTTCTAGGAATGGCAAATTTTCTCTTCGGTCGGCTTGGCATACTATTAGATCTCAAGGTATGCTGGTTGATTGGAAACCTTTATTTGGAATTCAGGGAGCATTCCTAAATACTCCTTCTGTGCATGGCAAGCAATTAATTTTAAACTCATGACCATGAACAATTTGTTCAAAAGGGGTATTAGTATCCCCTCTAGATGTGTTTTATGTTGGGCAAATTCGCAAGCAATTAATTTTCCGTCAGAAGCCTTATATTTTCACCTTTATCCAAGCCAACCAGCTTTTAGCCAAGCCATTTTCAGCTAGCACAAAAAGTCCGAAATACCCCTTCTTACACTTTTTTTCGTTTTACATGATTTAAAATTTTAAATATTTATATTTTTCTATATTTACGCAATGTGAAATCGGATCTATGCCGTCTGATTTGAAGGCCACATAATAAAATAGATGGCGCCAAAGTGCCAAAGATAGACACGAAAAAAGGACGATATCGCCTCTTTAAAAAAAAAAAAAAAAATAATAATAATAATAATAATAATAATTTAAACAATCGATGGCAACTCTTAACATAGTCGGTATCGACCATTTTAAGAGTCCTCATCGACTCTGTACACAGTCTCCATCAACTCTGTACAGAGTCGCCATCGACTGTAAAAAAATATAATTAATTATTTATTTATTTTATTTTATTTTATTTTATTATTATTTGTTTCTGATCGATGTATTTATTGTATGCAGTCGATGGCGACTCGTAAGCGATCGTAACGACTCTTAAAATAATTGCATTTGTATAGAGTCGATATCGACTGTGCACGGAGTCGATATCGCTTATTTTTTCATATCTATCTTTGGCACTATTGATTTTATATTGTAGCCTTCAAATCAGACAGCATAAATCTCGTTTCACATCGCGTAAATATAGAAAAATGTAAATATTTTAAATTTTAAATTATATAGGTGTATCCTCTTCTTCCTCATTTTAATCTGCTATCATCTCTGACGACAAAGGTGTATCTAGATCGATCCAAATAGCAGATCGGAGTAGATTGGACTGAGGAGAAGACGCCGTTCCCTTGGCCACCTCTGACTTTTTAGAAACTGTAGCAGATTAAAATGAGGAAGAAGATGATGTTTTTGTGCGTTAAAGAAATGGGGTAATTTGGACTTTTTGCTATCCTTAGGGTTGGCTAGGCTTCCAACTGATCGGTTTGGATAAAAGTAAAAATATAAGGCTTCTGACGAGAAAAGTGTATCTGACAAGTCGATCAGGTAAATATTTTTCACCTAACACAGCCAACAAGGAGTAGATGTGCCAAAAAGTTGTTGTAGATTTATAAACAGCCCTTCCAAACTAAAAAGGACAAAAACTCATAACATATAAATACTTTCCTTAAACCACCCTTAAAAAGTAAAATTTGTTTAACTTTTACCAAATAAAGTAAAGGTCCAGTTAAAATTTGCATTTTTTTTCTTTATGCCACAAAAGCCACGATTTGGCATTTAGAAAGCCACCCCATCTTAACTCAACCTCCACGCGGCATTGCTCTATCTAGCTGTCGCCCGTTACGGAAAATTTCACACTGCTGGCTCTCATAGGAGCATAGGCTGTGTCCCAGCCCCAATGTGAATAATCATCGTCTTGGTAAATTATTGTCTCACCATCCAGCTAATTACAGTACACACTTAATGGATTTAAAAAAAAAAAGTAACTTGTTTGTTGTTGATAGTTCAAAGGAAAATAAAGATTTTGCATAATACTGTCTAACGCTTGCATTAGACGTGTATATATATATATATATTGACAAACGGAACAATGGGTTAGAACCCATACTAGAGGCGGTGGGTTCGACCCCAAATCACGTCATGTGACACGTGATTTCGAAACAACACCTGCTTTGGGATCACATGTCACGTAGGATGTGATCTACAAAAGTAAATTCCGAAAGAAAGTTTTTTTGAAGGTCAAAATTGTGGTCAAAGTTTGGGTTCCACCCAGAATTTTGTTATATTGTATTTTCCCCCTTTGACAACATTTTGGACGGTGAATATCCATCGGATCATGCTCAATTTTTTTGGGTCGCCGTAGAACTCGATCCCTTGGATGGATGCCACAGGGATCCCAATTGATTAGAACCGAGTGCCCCGTGGTGGGTTTGAACCCATAGTCCCGGACCTCTTATATATAATATATCCCATAAAGATGTTAGAACGTGAACAAAAAATGCCTTCTGCAAACCTACTGTGTGTTTTTCAGTATGAGCTTTCTCAGTTTTCATTTTCACTAATAACTATAATTTGGCCATCATTAGTATGAATTTTATAAATGCATAATATTAAAATAATTTAGTTTTGCAGCAAGGAAGCAGAAATACTCCATTTTTTACAACGTACCAGTATTGTATCTATATTGGATACCGATACTTGAGGGATACAGTTGCACGTTTAGCCTAAGCGTTTCCCGAAAAAGAAAAATAAAAGAAAAAAAATCAGACTGCGAGTTTGGGATTTAGGGTTTTTCGGAAATAAAGAAGAAATCAAAGGAGCCTACTAGCATGCAGTCTACCAATTTGAAATCAGTCTCTATAAGGTTTTTTTTTTTTTCTTCTTTTTTTTTTTCTTCTTTTTTGTTACATTTATTATCCTAAAAATATATAAAAATAATAATTTTCAAATTAATACACGTATCCCCCCTCCCCCGTATCATATATGATTTATTTATAATTGGTGTATCGTCGTACCCATATCGTATAATACCTGTGTCCCGTACTCGTGTCTGTGCTTCTTAGGTTTTGCTACTTAATTCCAGAGTAAACATAAAAATAATTTGTAAATGGCACACAAAATACCTTGTCTAAAGAGGCTACGCTAGAAGAATCATTCTTTTCTTGTTTATGCTTCTCCTTATTTGTAGGGGGCTTGTGATTATTTTGTTTATCAATAAGGTGGACACGGTCGCACATGTTGCTCTTGGGTTCGGATCGTATGTTGAGTGTGTGCACGGGTCAGTTGAGTTCTTACCAATTATTCACAAAGTCCTAATTTGAACTCTAGTTGATGGTTGGGATTTTAGTAGCTTGGGATAGATGTCAATACTAACCCATCATTACACCCATATCTAACACCACATACAAACATTTTTTTTTCTTTTCTTTGTTTATAAATTTTGGATAACGGTCTAGATAGGGCCATGGAATTCAAGCTCGGGCTTGAATTTGGATATGGTTTCAGATTTCGGTTTGAGTGCATTTATCCAATAAAAATAAGTGGGTCAGAGGCTATGTCACAGACGTCAAACCGGTCAAAACAGTCGTAATATCATCAAAGGTCAACAATTCAACGTTATAAAAAATCAGGGTCCTTACAAAAAAAGTAATAATATTTCTCATATGTGAAATCTAATAGGTCCATAATAAAAAATAGCATCGAGGTCGTAGAGGTCAAATAGTCAAAGATATATAACGATTAGGGTCATTACAGAAGGTGTTATGTCTCGCTTCAGAAAAAGTCTTGCGACATGGAAAGGGAAAGTTTTAAGTTGTGGAGGTAGATTGACACTCATTAAATCCCATCTTGCTTCGTTGTCGATTTTTTATATGACTATGTATGCGGTGTCGATGAGTGTTATCAGGGACTTCGAGAGGTGATTCACAACTTCCTGTGGGAGGATGACCAGGCCGGAAGTAAACTTCACCTCATTAATTGGGAGACTTGTTGCTGGCCTATCTCTAAAGCCAGTCTTGGTATTTGGAATATAAGGGTTTTCAACAAAGCGTTACTTGCGAAATGACTATGGAAAATTGGATGCACTATGCAAAGAGATAAATTATGGTGGCAAGTAGTGACAAAAAAGTATAAACTTAACTCCAATGGTTGGACCCTTGATAGCTTTAATTCGAATACATCGGCGTGGTGGAAAGAGGTCAAAAGGATGTCCGATCCCTTCAAGTCTTCTATTATATTCAGTTAGGGAGGTGGTAAGAGAGTGAGGTTTTGGAAAGATCCTTAGGTGGGTTGTAGGGCTTTATGTGACGAGTTCCCACGGATTTATTGCATCGCGGCTCAACCGAAAGCAAGGGTTAAGGAGGTGGTGGAAAGAAGAGCTACTCAGACTTCCTGGAACATAGCTACTAGGAGAGCTCTCAAGGATGATGAATTTGAGGATTGCATTCGTTTGTTTTGATTGATGGGAATGATGGCTCCTAATAGGGTTGGCAGAGATAACAGAGTATGGACGGAGAATGCTAAGGAGGTCTTCTCGGTTAGCTCTTTCTATAATCAGCTTTTGGCAAGTGGGGAAGCTACAAATAGTCGATCAGGATGGCTACGTTTTTGGAAACTAAAAATTCCACTTAAAATCCAGCTCTTTAGTTGGACCGTGGTCTGGGAGAGGATCCTAACTAGGGATCGACTCATTAGAAGGGGTACTATTATGATTAGGAATAAATGCCTACTGTGCATGTCAGGTATATTGAGTCGGTGGGTCACATCTTATTACATTGTCCCTTCTCCTTCAAGGTTTGGGGGTTGTGCTTTCTCTGTTTGGAATGCATTAGGTGTCCCTGTCCCTGGAGACTTGTTGGATTAATGGGATGAGCTATCTTTTTCGAAGTTTAGGGGTGACCTGTGGCAGATAGTGGAGTATGCTATTTTGTGGACTCTGTTGCTCAAAAGGAACAACAGGGTCTTCAGAAGAAGGGCTACACTTTTTCAATTGGTACGTGGTTAGGTTAGTAAAAGACTTAATTGGTACTACAATGGCTACTTGCCCGCGGAAGTAGTGATGGGGATAATTTGGAGGAGCTAAGTTGTCACTAGGATAGTATACTGCAACCTTAACGAGATCGTTTTCTCCTCGAATGGGTATTTCAGTGATTTTCTCTTTCGAGTGGCTTGCATCTCTGGGATAGCTGAGTGATGTATCTTTGATCTAAGTTTTTTTATTTTTATGGGTAGTTGTTTATTACTTGTATTTTGTCTTTCTGTTCTGAGTCCTTTTAATATATTTTCTGATTCGTTACCGATCACAAAAAAAAAAAAAAAAAAAAAAAAAGCTGCTCTTTTAAGTGGGTTGCTCTTTGCCTCCAAAGAGCAATCCCAAACACACACGCGATATGTATCGGAATAGTAACTTACCGGACGATACATTGAATGTATCGTCCAGGCCTTCCCATACAAATTGGACGATACGGTACATCAATGTACCATATCGTCCTAGTCCAATATCGATACGTATCATCCGATACGTATCGGTATCGGACGATATTTTGATCCATGGTCACATTGAGCTTATTTGTCAGCCGAGCTTAGTAACGTTTGTTTGTAACCCAAGAGGGGGCTTGTAGGTCTTTTTTTTGACATGTTTATATAAAAAAATGCTAATGATGAGGTCATCGGTTGGGTTGTGGCAAGATGGGCTAGGTCATGCATCCAAACCCACCCAACCCGAAATTTTTATTAGGACAATCTGACTAGACCCGAACAATGTCACAGGGTGTAGGCACATCCAAACGATTCTTGAAACGGTTGAAATGCTTCGAACGGCGATAAAATTTTCGTGACGGGAGTAATAACTGATTTTTCAATATAAATATTTATCACACCACCACCACTACGATATGCTCTAAATAAGTTTGCAAGATCATCGGAGTCCAACAATTCGGCAAGTACCAACTCCTTTCCGATGTGCAAAGAGACCGATAGTGTAACAAAATGTTCTTCTGGTCGAATCCTACTGACCTTGTACACTTTCTGGATAAATTGATCAATGATATCATCTCTGTGATAGTGACAATCCTTCGATGGCCACCGTTGTAAGTATTATCGCTGACATGGATGCCATTAAAATGACAAAGAGGGAGAACATCCATTTAATCCTAAAATACTAAAACTAACATAAATTAGTTAACAACAAATGTCATACATTAACCAATTTTACAATACTTTAGCGAATGATAACATAAGATAGTGGTCTCTATCTTACAATTGCGGGCGCTATTTTATGATCCACTCATTTTCAGACGAGCAACAACACAACCTAAGATAGCGCCTGCTATCTTAAAATAGTGTACGCTATCATAAAATAGCACCCGCAATTGTAAGCTAGCGGGTGCTATCTTACAATAGCGCATGCTATCATAAAATAACACATGCTAACTTGTGGCGCTAAGATATGATAGCGCTCGCAATCTTATGAAAAAGTCTGCAATCTTACAATTTCTATTATTTTTGTGTTTTATTTACATTTGATATGAAAGACTTTAGGTTATCAATGCTTGATTGTCGTTCACTGGGCTACCTACCAAAGATCAAAATTTCATCCGAAATGATCGAAATTTTAGCGAAAATTATTAGTTTCGGTCTCCACCAAAATGATAATTTGGACTAAAATTTCGGTCCAAATTTGTATGGGACCCGAAATTTCAGCCAAAATTTCGGTTTTCTGCTGAAATTTCGGTCCACAATATCGGTTTTGGTCCCCTCTGAAACCGAAATTTTTATCCTTGCTACCTATTGCCGCCGAAACTATTAAATATTAAATATCTAATTTCGGAAAAGACATGACGATGCTAACATGGAAAAGGCTTGGCTTGGAGCCGGCCTTTTCTACACATTTTGAAACTATAGGGCCGTTTCTGCAACTTAACAAATTAGTAGGGCCGAAAATGTAAATTTTCCAATATCCACCTTAATACCGAAATTACTCTTAAAAGAGGAAGATTTCGACTGGGTTGGTAGGTTAGTAAAAAATTTACATTAAGAAAAGTAAAAAATCATATTTTTTTCACGCAAATATTTTTAATATATTAAAAATTCAGTAAAAATCCAAAAAATTTAAAAAACTTTGAGAAAAGTAATAAAATATGTAAATTAATTAATATTTTTTAATCTCAAGAAAATATTACAAAATTGCATTAAAATTACAAATATAAAGGTGGATATTTATGGTTGAGGGGGGCATTTAGATAACTAAGTTTTAAGTATAGGGGTTTATTAGATACTTCAAAAATATGTAGGGAGGTTTTGGAAAAGTAACTTTAAAGGGGGGGAGATTTTAGAAAATTTTCTAATTTTTAATATTATTATTGATAAACAGAATTGCGAGAAATTAACTATTAAAATTTGTAGAACATTGCTTGTCCTCGCAAAAATAAAATCATGGCTACACTCCTAATAATATGAAAAATTATAAATGGTAGACAATTTTATGATTGAGGAGGCATTTTGATAACTAAGTTTTAAGTACATGCATTTATTAGACATTTAAAAAAATCTAGGGAGGATTTGGAAAAGTAACTTTAAAGGAGGGAGATTTTACAAAAAAAATCAATTTTTATTTTAATGAACAGAATTATGAGAAATTAACTATGAAAATTTGTAGAACATTGCCAGTCCCCACAAGAAGAAAATCCTGGCTAAACTCCTCATAAGACGGAAAATTATTAACGGTGAACAATTTTTGACAGATAATTTTGCAGACAACTTATGTGGCGTGACGTGACTAGTGTTAGAACCTATTAGTCAGATTCTATTCCGAAAACCGTGTAGATCTCCTTTAGGGTATGTGAGTGCCAAGATGGTTGGATCTACCTTGATGAAGTAAGGCTAACACAATCATACTATCTTGATTCCTTAAAATGTCTGTTTTAAAGGAAACTTAAAACACTAGAACCGGGGTTGCTGTCTGTACACTGACAATGCGCTATGATAATGTTGCGGTCTTGTCATTATAGCTTTAACGATAAAGGTATCATATATTTAACAGCGCTTTGTTGGTCTACGGGACACCAAACTCCGAACTTCTGGTTTCTTTTGTGTAAAAAGGGTTTTTTAGATTTTTCTTGCTAGTAAGGGTTTAGGGTTTTTGATAAAAGGAATTTTCAAAATAGGAGACAAGATTAAGCAAGCAAAAGAGTTTCTTCCCCCTTGAGCCAAAACCCTAAAACATCATTTTCTTCAATCTTTGAAACTATTGTTGTGTTTGCAAATAGATTTTAACTCAAAGGTTTTCTCTCTTCTTCATCCTTTAATCTTATAATACTCAAGTGAGTTGAGTGCGATTCATCCCTAGAAATTAGGGTGTGTGATTGATTGCCTTGTGGACTTCAAGGTGGATTGTTGTGCATTTATCAACGGTTGAAAAAGAGCATCCAAATCGTAGAGCTATGGCGGCAACCCGTGAGGGGGAGTTGATTTGCATACGGGGTTTGATAGGGCATGTGCATTGTCGGTATATCATTCAAAACTCTTTGTAATCTTTCATTTCATAGTGGATTTGGTTTGTGAACTTAGGTCCCATGATTTTTCCCAGTGATTGGGTTTCCACATATATCTCGTGTTGTGGTGATTATTGGCATTATTATTGTAATCTCTAGATTAAAATAAAATTAATCGAATGCCCGATCAACTAGCTGCAATGCTTGGGCCCCACTGTGTATGCAAACAATCACGTTACGCCAGATAACCTGTTTGCAAAAAATTGTCCCCTGTATAACACTGTCCTGATAATATATACGCCCTCTTTTCTGTAAATGATTACTTTAACAATTACATCTTATTATGGTATCAAATATCGGTGATACGAATACATATCGGCAATACGTATCGGTTTTTTGGCAAACAGATATGTATCGACGCTTATACGTATCTATTATCCAACTCGGTCAGTATCAGCTAATACAAGCCTGTATCGGTCGATACCTGCATTTTCTTTATTATTTTTTAAAAAAAATAGGCTGATCCGTGTCGATATCGGCGGATTCGTATTGGTCCTCCATGAATCGATAGCCGATACTTTTTTATTAGTCATTAAACCGTTCTACAATTTAAGAAACCGCTTTTATCATTTCATTTAGTTAATTAGTTGTTCTTCTTTTATTTAATAAAATTTTGCAAAGATAAAATGAAGATCATCAGATGTAGTAGATCCATCAAAAGCATAATTCAAAATAAACTAAGGCCTTGTTCAGGTGTTTCTGATTTTTTTCAAAAAAACTCAGATTCCTATCGGACTTAGATTTCTGACTTTTCACAGATGTGTTCTTAAGTAACTTTGATTCCTGACTATTTTCCAAATAACTCAAAATCGTATCATTCTTAAGTTCATTTAAAAAATGTTCAGAATTGGAAGACTTGTTAGATGGGCTCGAACCGTAGACCCGACTATGAATGAGTATAAGAGGCAAACTACGATTTTGTAGAAATTTTACAGGATGTCAATCCATGCAATGGTAAACATATTGGATGGTATTTTTTCATAATATGACTCTTACAAGGACTATATTAAAAAACTCATATTCCTATATATGATATGATTATAAACTTATGAAGATGAATAAAGCGGAATGCAATAAAAGTCTTTTGAACATTTTTCCATTAATATACAAACAAGAAAATTACATATTCGATTAGACCATAATAACAAAATTGGCCTAATTATTTATTTATTTAATAATAATACAAACGATGGACATAAAACTAGAAAACACACCTCACATATGGTACATCTTATTGGCATGTTAGCCTTATTATACCAGTATTTGCAACCAAATATTTGATAAGGGCAACCAGAGTTTTACATCATGAACGTTGTTTACTACCCTAAAGTAGACGATCGAGATCGCTTTCCATCCCATTCTTCCACATAGTAGATCTTGAGATCAGGTTTCACCTATCAGACCATCAGATGTTGATTACATAAGGCACACACCATCAACAGTGACCTTGATCAACATGGAATCACTTTTCAGGATATGTGCCACATGGAATCAACATCTAATTGTCTGATAGGTGGGCCATGATTGTGTAGAAGATTAGGATGAAAATCAATCTCCATCGTCTGATTCGAGGCAATTAATGACTCTCACGGTGGAAAATGATAGTTGCCCTTACCTAATGTTGGGTTGCAAATGCCGGTACCCCTAATGACTTCACTTCCTCCAACTACTTAGATGAAGAACTCGGGGAAAACAATTGGGTGTTTGGAAAAAATCGGATGGACTAAGTCAAAAAGTCAACAATTATCACTTACCAAACCACTATAGTTTGTTTATATGTGCAATGATCACAACCACACATCAAGCCAATTCACCTCAACTAGAATAAAAGTATATCACAATATGTATGTGTTTGACAAGATATATTTGTAATAGCCCAAAAAATCATGCCAAACTGTAACCTCGGGATCCGTGCCCGATCGGTCATAGGTTTGACCAAATATAAGTCCAATAGTTAGCATGGGGTGTGATGAATGGACGAGATGTGATGGGTTGTGTGGCTATTGATGTGATATTTTTAATGTAATGTTTTACTCGCAAGTGCACGAATCGGTTTGTATATAGTGGGTGCGGAGTGCGAGATCGTTCCCACGAGGACTAATTTTGAACTATCTAAAAGAGACAAGCAATTCTAGAAATCTACTAAGATCTAACAGTATTCTACCAGTTTTATGATTTAAGTGGTTGGTGGTAATTAATGACTACAAACTAAAATTCAATTTATGATTCACAAATAAAAGTGAAGATGATGATGATAAAGATGAAGATACTAAATCCTCCCATCTTTGGTCCGTTCTTCCTATAATATAAATCTAAGGATTAAATTATTAGATATTTCATTGGTAACAAACATCTTTTATGGAAGATCAATGGTCAACACCCTAATAGGTTCCACGTTGCATCCCTGCAATCAGGACTTAGATGATTTTCATATATATCGATCTGGGATCAAGGGTACGGCTAGACACACATGATCTCGGGTTCAAATAAAAATCATCCCCAAGGTGGGTGAAAATTCCAACAAGAATACCACTTACAAATCTGAAATCAAGGGCATGGCTCGGCACACTTTATTCAGATTAGGGATATTTAAGATAAAATTACCATTATAGAACCAAGATCCAGGGCATGACTCGGCACACTCGATCCCAGAACATAATCGTAATTAGATCCACACGATAAAAGCAAAAAGACCATAACAATGATTGGGTAAAATTACCGTCACAGATCTGAGATCCCGGGCATGACTCGGCACACGCGATCCCAGTTAGTGGCAGGGATTTCATCCATTCATGATAGCACAACAACCATAAAATTAAAATCTCATATTTTAATCCCTAATTTTATATTATTAAAAGTACATCCCTCGGATGGGAATCATTAGATCCCCATCCCTATAAATTTAGCCACACATATTGTAAGGAATTGACATAAATAAATAAAGACGGGAAAATAATATTAATTAAAATTACCTCAAACTTCAAAATAAATTACCTTGATCCACACGGATGATCTTCAGAAAATTAATGCAGAAATAAACTTTGAACAAAATTTATGAACTGAATACTGAAAAATTAAAGAACAAAGCTCTCAAAAAGAATAATAAAATTTCTCTATTTCTATGTCTAACTATGAAAAATAATGGCTAAAAACTAAGAACACTAAAAACTAAAACTCTAAATCTAATCTCCTACGTTATTCTAATGTTGAAAAGATAGATCTCTAAAATCCCCTTTTTCCCGAAGTGTTTGAGTCTTTAAATAGAACCCGTCGCGCAAAGGTATCCTAAACCGACTTTTTAGGATCGATTAATCGACCCAGGTCTGTCGATGCATCGAGCCGACAAGAAATCAAAAAAATCACGTTTCCAGTGTCAGATTCGTGTCAGACTGAAACTCTGGCTCGATTAATCGACCTGTAGGGTCGATGCATCGACCCCAGAAATCCGTGAAAATCAGCACTTTCTTGTGGTTCAGACACTGCTTCAGTATTTCGGCCATAACTTTCTGTCCCGAACTCGGATTGAGACGATTCTTGCGCCGTAGGAAAGCTGACAAAAATATCTACAACTTTCATGTTTGGACAATTTTGTAATTCGGCCGTCTTGAAGGTCCAAATCTAGCCGCAAGTCGCACCAAGTTCTTGATTACCCGAAGTTGCAGTGTTTTGGCATTATATTCAGAATTCTTGTACTGTTTTCTATACTTGGCTTGTATTTACCTGAAACACTTCAAATCTAATCAATCTTATCAGATAGCCTTCATCGGATAGCTAAATATAGGTATTTAGGGGTGAAATATCTTCATTTTTCAGTACTCATCAGCTATGTGGTGTGTGTTGAAAATCTAAAGTCACATACACCTATCGAGGTGCATGTGCTCAACACACAAGCTAAGGGGGAGATAAAAGGGTTTAATAACCCTAAAATCAATAGCTTGGTTGTTGAGAGAGAAGTAAAGAAGAGAGAGAGAGGAGTAAAGAGAGTGATAAAGCAAGGAGTCATTGTGGGTGATTGGAAGGGGGATTCAAGTATTAAAGAGGCCGATTCTGCGCAAGGAATCCGTTCAAGCAAAGCTGGAACCCTAGCCTTCCAACCACTTGATTTGAAATCAACTTGAGATTGATTCAAGGTAAAACTTTGTGAATAAAATGCATAGGTTGTAGAGGTTAAATTATAGTTAAAAATAGTTTAAATCATAGGATAATGGATTAGAAAAATAGAGGAAAAAGTGTGGAAAAAGATTGGGAAGAACAGCTCAAAAGGGGCTGAATCTGGCAATTTCGATTAATCGAAATTGAGATTCGATTAATCGAAATTCGCCAAGAAGTTGAAAAGTCAGAGGACCCCGATTTCGATTAATCGAATTGGGTTTCGATTAATCAACTTTGGTTTTCGATTAATCGATTTGGGTATCGATTAATCGACTGAGAACCTCCAGTGGACCCCAAGGGCTGGAGGAAATGACTTGGGGAAAATCGACTAATCGAAATGGGATTTCGATTAATCGATTTCAAATTTCGATTAATCGATTTGGGATCGATTAATCGATTTTGGGAACTCGATTACTCGATTTGAGAATCGACTTTGCTGAACAGAGAAGTTCGATTAATCGAATTAGGATTCGATTAATCGAATGAAAATCTCAATTAATCGATTTGAGAATCGATTAATCGATATTGACTTTCGATTAATCGATTTTGGAGTTCGATTAATCGACTGGGCTAAATTTTGTTGACTTTTGAGTTTGACTTTAAGCTTCATGGAGGGTCTTGGACCTCCTTTATTGCATCTTTAGTGATGTGTTTCACCTGTTATGTGGTACCATAGGTGGTACGTGTGAACTAGTGCACAAGGAGCCACGTGGGACCTTGATGCGTTGATCAAACAAAGACTTGAGGTAGGGAACACCTTGAACATGTACTTTATTTTTACAAGAGCATGTATGTAGTGATATGTAATGATATAGAATTCAAATTTAAATGTTTATTGCTTAAGAATTGTGAAAAGTGTGTGTGAGTGACACCCATAAGAGTAAGTATAATGAGCCATCCCCAGGGGATGAAGAAGTAAAGAGATAAGAGCATCAGGTGTGATGCAAGTAAATGGATACATCCCAGGGATGTATCCGAGATTGAATCATGTTTGATAGGGCCTAAGTGATATAAGATAGCACACTTACACGGTGAATAACTATATGTAAGACACTGATATTTTTGTTATTTGAGGTTTGATAGGGTACCCCACCGACGTGGCGGGATATCCACGACTTACACGGCAGGATATCCGTGACCGATACGGCGGCAAAACCGTAAGCCAGTGCGGAGGCTTATCCGTACATAGTAAGCACACCCCAGGGGTGTTGATTTGAGACAAGCGAAACCCCGCCACCAATCCCCAGGGGAAAGGGGCTTGGGTACTAATTGTATTCCCAGGGAATACGTTAAAAGTGTCTATATAGATGACGATAAAGGGTATCTCATCGGGGCTCGATGCTATATTGCTCGGGGATTACTTAAGTTGAAAGTTTAAGTTTTGCTTTAGGCCTTTCCAGCATTATTCATGAGTAAATAAAAGACACGAGTAAACTACCAGTAAAATGTAATACTTTTTAACTGTTTCATCAGAAATTACATAGACACATCATGCATGACATATCATGGAATATATGTGAGTAATAATTTATATGTTCAACTGTGTTTTGTTCCCTATTGAGCAAGGATGTAGCTCACCCTATAGACTATACGTCGCAGGTCCACTACTAGCAGCGGCCAAGGCTTCAGGAGACGCTGACCCTGGTGAGTCGGACCTTGCGGCCGGCGACGAGTTGGAGCCACCTCCTGAGGACTCCGTTGTGCCGCTTTGAGGGCTTTTTGAGAGGGATTGTATGGCTTGGTATGACAAGCCTTGTTTTGGTTAAATCATGTGTATATTGAGTTTGAGATTATTCTTTTGGGGCGAACTATCCGTGATGATTGCTATCATCGATGGTTCGGATTGGTTCTCCATTCATGCAGAGGCATGAGGGTAGAACTGTCTTTTGGAGAATTGCTTTAATATAGATTTAAATTCCGCAGTTTCATTTAATATTTCATTTATGCTCGATATGCCAATGTTCCGTGCTAAGCTAAGGGGCACGGTCAAGATGATCGTGCTGATGGCACGGGTTTCGGAGTGCCAAAATCCGGGCTGTCACAATATTTGTCTCCTACAGAGAAAAACAAAACCTTAGACCAGAGCATAGATGTGAACTAGTTCTAAACGACTCTAGCGGTTTCTCCAAAGGGTTCTCTTTAAGAACCCTTCTCAAATCTAAAATTAAAATCCCAAAATGGCGATTCTGAGTCAAAGATGAGAAATCGAAGATGATAAACCATAAAATTTCTCATCCTAATGGTGGTGGTGGTTTAGTTTTTGGATCTATATTGATGGGTTTCATCAATCGAAGAAGTAAGAGAAAAGACGACCAAATAATAAAAGGGTTGAAGATTTATCAAAAATTATATCAGAGAAGATTAATTGTGAGAAAGAAGATATGCAGGATTTGATTTCCCGGGATGCTATACAAACACACTCGATTCTAAGTGATTCTGACCCAAAAGCTCCGACGCACAAATGTTGCTTTCGCTCGAAAAATATGCGATATTCTGTGGAGCCTACACTAACTCACGAACACAGGAAAGCATCAGATTTCATCGGAATATGATGATAATCTAAGTAAATACTCGAATTTTACTATACGAAATTGCAATGATAAGGCCTTTGGTGCCGTTGGAAGAGTGGTGGCATTTCATAATCTACATGCCCCTTCAACCATAATCTAAGTAATCACCCAAAGTACTTGCACCTAAACCTGTTAACCTGATTCAACCCCACCCTCACTCTGAGAATTCAGAAGATAAAGGAGAAGAAGTTGAAGATGGACAAGCTGGGGACAACACTTGGTGAATAGAGAAAAATAGCAAATGAAGACAAAGAAAGGTAACAGTTGGGAGAGTGGTGGCATTTCATAAAAATAAAAAGGAAAAGAGAAGTCAAGAGAATAACTTCATCTGAAAATGGGGGAAGAAGAGGAGAAGCCACTAGCCACTTTGAATCTGAAGATTGTCAAATAAGATGGAGAGTGCGGAATTCAAGAAGGTAAAGTCATGAATCACCTCCTACACCTGCTGATTTCTCAGTTTTGATTCCTTTTTAACCATCTCATTCTTTGTACATCTCACCCATAAGCCACATTACAACCCAATTACAAGACCTTGGTGATCCAAAACGAAGTGAGCTATCATGTAGAGATAAGGGATTGTCTAATCTATGGTGAGAAGAAATTGATAATGTCATAAATTAGAAGCATATGCCTATGCTCATGCTTGCAGACCCATTTGGAGTCTGTAACTGCTCTTAAGCTTCAGTGAACTGGAGCACCCTCAAATTTATTTGTGAGAGACATACAGTAAGCTTTGGGGTCTGAAATTGAATGTATTGGGCATTGTTCAAACCTGAATTTTTGACTTATTAGTAAGCTTAGTAATGACATGTGTATACTATTTTTCCTGATGTAAGCTGATTGGAAGTGATGTGCATGCATGTAAGATTTTTCATGTTAAATTGTCTATGCATATACTGTTTGAAATTCCTCACATTTTGAAAGATCAAGGGTGGACTAACATTCTATTTATTGAGAACCACTTGATAATGCTTTGCACTTGTGTTTACTGTTTTGTTGAGAAGTCTGTGGGTATCTTCACTAAAAACCCACTTGATAATGCTTTGCACTTGTGTTAATTGTTTTGTTGAGAAGTTTGTGGGTATCTTCACTAAAAACCCACTTGATAATGCTTTGCACTTGTGTTAACTGTTTTGTTGAGAAGTTTTGTCTCAATTTATTATTATTATTATTATTATTATTATTATTATTATTATTATTATTATTATTATTATATATATATATATATATATATATATATATATATATTAGGAAGATTTATGTGTGTGTGTGTGTGTGTGAAGCAGAGTTTTAAGGTGGCCCTCACCCCTTTATTAAGCATTTTTTTCTAGGCTGGTGTTACTAACACACCACTTTATGTTATAGCCACCTCAATTAAACAAACGAAAAACTCGTTGACTTCTTTAAATTAGACGATGGAGATCGCTTGCGCACCCTAAATTAGCACATATCGGGTCAGCGTGTGATATAAATCCCTAGGGTGGCCTTGAGGGGAGGGATTGAACTCGTGTCTCATGGTTTTGAAAGCGGTGCACAGCCAACTCGCTTCTCAGGTCTCTTGCCTTTTTAGAGTTCAGATTTAAAGACCTTTCTATATATTTTGGCGTATTAGCTGGGTCCCAAGCTAATATTTAAGCACCCTTTTTTAGGCTACGCACACTAATTAATTTTTTTCTTTACACACCACAACTGGAGAGACTTTGCATTTTGGGGGCATGCGCCATGTGAAAATATCATCTACGCCATATGGTTTGAAGGTCATGTGTTAAAGATCTTAAACAAAAATATTGGCACAAAGTATGATCTCTATCATATGATTTTATGTAGTCACAAACTCACAGGCCATTGTCTGATTCAACAATTGACTGCATTGAATAAAATGACAAAGATCATGTTTCCTGCTGATCTTTTGCATGAAAAATCCTTAGACCATGACCATTAAATTAGACGATTAAGATAGTGTTTTCACATGACACAGATCCCCAAACAGAAGAATACTACAATTGATGCCCTCTAGTGCTCAAATTTACCCTACAATCGGCTTTGAAATTTTACTAAAATGTCACCTTGAGATCGGGTCGAACCATTGCCCAACCTTCCCGGTCCGGATTTTTTATCTGGAAAAATAATCGTTAGAATTCTTCTAACCATTCGATCAAACGGTAAAGTAGTAATATTAGAAACAAATCACCCACAATAAATTACCTTTGAGGCTACTCTAGAGATTTATATTCTATGTTGACCCGACATGTACCAACTTGGGGCACATATGTGCCCTTGGGATTAATTAGGGTTCTCTAAGAGGCCCAGAAACCTAAGTTATTAAAAAGAATAATAATAAATAAATAAAATAATACTAATCTCATATAATTCGATCGAGCCAAGCTAGAGTTGCATAGTTTTAGGCTCGAATGTAAAAGAGCACGGCTCGAATATATAAGAGCCGATATCAAGCGAGCCTGGCTCAGTTCGAATATAGAAGAGATGATCTCAAGCTGAGCCGGCTGGGCTTGAACATGCTTGTTGAGGATGCCCTACCTATATTAGAAGTAATTGACTCTCCTAATCGTCATTTAAGCACAAATGGTGTTTATACGATCTTACACCATTTATTGGCTTATATATGAACTTGGAAATTCATACCGTCAAAGTAATATATCATCAATTGAAGGGTTATAAGTAAAACATTCACACTTTTTGGGAGATTCGAACTATCCGATACGTGAATATGATATCTACGGTTGTTCTTAATTTTGATGGCTAATATTATAGTTCGCAGATCGGATTGTTTGCATCCACTTATAAGAATGATCCTTTGGCTAGGACATGTTCTAACAATGGATTGCCACTTGGGCAATTTAGATTGATGAGAGATGTGTGCCACAGTGATAAATCACACCCTTCAATGGTATGAGATAAAAGTGACATTTTAATGGTTGAAGATCATTTAAACACCATTGCCTCCCTATTATCACCTCTTCCATGCTTAGAATCCGGTCCAGTCGGGCTAAAATTTGGGTAACCCGACAAGTAAAGGGAATATGCCCAACCCGATGGTGCATAGTGGCTTATGACTTGGGTGGTCAATTGGCCACCTAAACTTTCTAAAAATTTGTTACTAAACTTTAGGTGTCCTAATTTATATTAGTGGATTCTCATCCATCCAAAATTATATTGACCACCCAAAATTATCAAAAATCTTCAAACAAACTTTTTTATAGTATTTGTTTTCATAACAAATATTTCTTCTTTGATTTTTTTAACTAAATCCTACAATTTTGGCCTATTTTTAAGCTCCCTTTATTGATTTAGGTGGACTTATTTTGGGAGAGATTTCTCTCACAGGCTCCACTATATTGTAGAGCTACATACTCACATATATGGTGTATAAGCTCTAGTATAATGAATTAAAAAAATTAATAAATTTATTACAGATAACAAGATTTGAACCTAGAACCTAACCTTCACAAAGCACTAAGTCTACAACTAGAGTAATTCACTAAGATATGTAAAGAGTAAAAAGAAACTTAATACATATATAATTTTATAAAGGCATCAAAAATATTAAATAAAAAAATGTTGGGTCTTCCCATTCATCATCGGTATATGTTCAACAGCTTCGATGGTCTCACGGGCTCCTTGCAACATACTGCCACATCATCCTACACCTTGGAGGATGATGACGAGGATGATACTACCTCGTAGTCGTTCTTCGAGGAAATTTTGAATTAGATCAATTTTGTTGAAACGACCTAATCGATATGTATATAATTTTCTTTTATTTCGTATCTAGTTTTATTTGTAAATAATTTTTTTTTTAGCGTTTGCTTCGAAAAAAAATTATACAATATTATAACATTAATTGATTAGATGACCACCCTATGAAAAAATCCTAGCTTCGCCCCTAATGGTGCACCTCAACCAGATCTAACACCAGTCAAGGGTATTTGCCCAACCCGGCCTAAAAACTTGACCCGACCCAATGCCCAGCCCCAAAACCCGACTAAAACAGGTTAAAACCATATTTTCCTTTTCTAAATAAAATATTAGACAAGACCGGTCGACTTGACCCAACCTGACCCAATTTTATCCCGACCATTGGTTGACTCGACCCAACCTATCTGATGCTTCATTCTCGATCTAACGGGTCACGTTATGTACCCAACCAGGTAAAAGATCGAGTAGGTAGGTCAGGCATTGGACCGATTCAACTCGTTGACAGTCCTAGGTCTAAGGTCAAGACACCATTTCGAACTACATGTTTTAGGGAGCCATTACTTGCATTCGGCGCCCTTGCACCAAATTTAAAAGATATTGCAAGTTTGGCGACCTGTGCTATGTGAAAACATCATCTAAGTCGTTTGATTTGAAGGTCATGATTTAAAGATATATATAAATTGAAAAAATTAGCACGAACTATAATCTTTATCATGTGATTAGATGAAGCCAAAGCCATTCCCTCTTACCCTCATATTGAAAGTTCCTTCAAAGATCATTTTGATAAAAGACATTTTTTAGTCCCAAACCGAATAAAATATAGATTTCCAACATTTATATCTGTCTCATTGAGCTTATTTGTCAGCGGAGCTCAGTACCGTGTGCTTGTACTACAAAAAATAAGACTATTAGCGGCAATATTTTTATCTACAAAGCTCGCTATTAATAAAAATACTATTAAGACTATTAGCAGCAGTTTTTTGTTAATAGCGGCAGTTTTTTGCTGCCGCTAATAGTCTTGTTTTTTGTAACGTTGTTATCTTAGTAGGGGCTTTAAGGTGGTGGGATGGGTGGCTTAGCTCTTGTGGGCTGGGCTATTGGTTGCAGCTTGCTGGCTCGCCCGTTCCAAGTTGGTCAAGTGAGCCATGTGCCACATCCGAAGGGGTGGGGCTCGTGGATCCTAGAGTGGAGGGCACTATGTGAGGTGGTTTCACAGAGCAACGAAAACCTCCCATTGTCAATAGTGGAAGGATTACAAGTTAGTGATCCATCGGCCCCACGAGGTCTCAAGATATTATTAGCACATCCAAACCACCACTTTTTTGTTTTTATTCGAGTATGGTTTGTAGGTCAGGCGAGTCGGGTCAACTGATTAGAATTTTTCGTCAGCATTTAAACAAGTAAAACTAATTATTACACATAAATTAGTATATATTGTTAATTACCGACCGCAACGAATTACATGTAAATAAAGGTCTTTTTTTGACATGTTTATATAAAAAATGCTAATTTTGAGGTCATCAGTTGGGTTGTAGTGGGATGGGTTAGATCTTGCATCCAAACCCACCCAACCCAAAATTTTTATTAGGTCAATCTAACTTGACCCGAGCGATACCACAAGATGTAGGCACATCCAAACCACTTTTAGAACAGTTGAAATGTTTCGAACGACGATATAATTTTCGTGATGGGAGTGAAAACTGATTTTTCGATATAAACATTTATCACACCATCACTACTACGATATGCTCTGAATAAGTTTGCAAGATCATCGGAGTTCAACAATTCGATAAACACCAACTCCTTTCCGATGCGCAGAGAGACCGATAGTGTAACAGAATGTTCTTCCGGTCGAACCCCACTGACCTTGTACACTTTCTAGATAAATTGATCAAATAATATCAACTTTGTGATAGTGATAATCCTCCGATGGCCACCATTGTAAGTATTATCGCCTCCACAGATGCCATCAAAATAACAAAGAAGGAGAACATCCATTTAATATGTAAATTAATAAAAAAAATTTAATCTCAAGAAAATATTAGAAAATTACATTAAAATTACAAATGTAAAAGTGGATATTTATGGTTGAAGGAGCATGTAGATAACTAAGTTTTAAGTACAAGGGTTTATTAGATATTTTAAAAATATGTGACGAGGACTTGGAAAAGTAACTTTAAAGGGTGGAGATTTTAGAAAATTTTCTAATTTTTATTTTATTATTATTATTGATAAACGGAATTGCAAGAAATAAACTATTAAAATTTGTAGAACATTGCTTTTCCTCACAAAAAGAAAATCCTGACTACACTCCAAATAATATGAAAAATTATAACTGTTAGACAATTTTTGATAGACAATTTTAGGATTGAGGGGGCATTTAAATAACTAAGTTTTAAGTACAAGTGTTTATTAGACATTTTAAAAAAACGTGGGGAGGATTTGGAAATGTAACTTTAAAGGGGGGAGATTTTAGAAAAAAATTAAAATTTTATTTTAATAACTGGAATTGCGAGAAATTAACTATTAAAATTTGTATCTATTATCCAACTTGGTCAGTATCAGCTGATACGGGCCCGTATAAGTCGATTCCTGTATTTTCTTTATTTAAAAAAAAAAAAAATGGGCCGATCAGATATATGATTCGTGATCCCTCCATGAATCAATTCCTGATACTTTTTTATTAGTCATTCAACCGTTCTACAATTTAAGAAATTGCTTTTATCATTTCATTTGGTTAATTAGTTATTCTTCTTTTATATAATAAAATTTTGGAAAGATAAAACGAAGATTATCAGATGTAGTAGATTCATCGAAAGCATAATTCAAAATAAACTAAGGCTTCGTTCAAGTGTTTCTTGGTTTTTCCAAGAAAAACTCAGATTCTTGAAAACTTAAATTCCTGCAGATTCCTGTCAGACTCAGTTTCCTGACTTTTCTCAGATGTGTTCGTAAATCACTCTGATACATGACTTTTCTTCAAAGAACTCAGAATCGCATCATTCTTAAGTTCATTTCAGAAATGCTCAAAATTGGAAGACTTGTTAGTTGGGCTCGAGCTGTAGACATGATTATGAATTATCGGTATAAGAGGCAAACTACGATTATGTAGAAATTTTACGGGATGTCGATCCAGGCGATGTTAAATATTGGACGGTATTTTTTTCATAATACGACTCTTACAAGGACCATACCAAAAAACTCATATTCCTATATATGATACGATTATAAACTCATGAAGATGAACAAAGCGGAGCACAATAACAGTCTTTTGAACATTTTTCCATTAATATACAAGCAAGAAAATTACATATTCGATTAGACCATAGTAACAAAATTGGCCTAATTTATTTATTCATTTAATAATACAACAAATTGATGGTACGCCCATGTGCATGTTTACTTTTTGGAATGTGTGTCGTGTTGAATCGAAATCTGATGGCTATGAGCATATCTCAAGATCGATATTGTGGACAATTCGGAGGAAAATGATCTCCATCCTCTAATTTAAAGAAGTCAATGGGTTTTGCAATAAGGAATCTCCGATTGTAAATAATGAAACCCTACTGCTATTTTGAGTGAGCCAAACCTATAATAGAACAGGCATGAGTAGGACTCCCAAAGAGGTGAGCAAGCTTGTAAGCTCACTCAAACTTGAAAATAATGAGCTCCCAAGTATCTTGAGCTCAACTCGTGTGGCTCGCCGAGCTATGGGTAAGAGTTCGTTTGTAATCGGGCAGACCATGAGCTAGGCAAGGTAGCTCCGCTCGAAATATAATATTTATTTTTAATATATATATATATATATATATATATATATATATATATATATATATGTAAAACTTGAATTACTAAAATACTCTAAAAACACTACAAAAAATAAGACTATTAGCGACCGCCAAAAACTGCCGCTATTAACAAAAAATTGCTGCTATTAGTCATGTTGCTACCAAAGCTATTAGTTACATGCTAGCTACCAAAAATGCCTTAATAGCAAGTATCGCTGAAACACCTTATTTTTGTAGTGAAACTAATAAAAATGTTTCCTAATCTACCTATAAATTCCAAAATCTATCAACTCAAGCCCTTATCGCTAACTCTCATCTCCTCTCTATGACTCTTGTCAATGCTAACTTACTATGAAATGAAATACATTGAGATACTTTATATTATAAGACTAGAAGTTTAATAGTTAAGATACAATGAAATGAAGATATAATAAAAGAAAGAAAGATAATAATAAATAAATCCAAATAATAAGAAACAATAATAGCATATTGTTAGGCTTTAGCTTGTCTCAAGCTCGATAGAGCCAAGCTAGAGTTGAATTTTTAGGCTCGAATATGAAAGAGCTTGGCTCGAATATACAAGAGCCGATCTCAAGCTGACCTTGACGCACCTCCTAGAGAGCCCTAGCAATTATCGAGCGATGAAAAAGGAAGCCTTGTATCCCACATACACGCCTCTCTTGTGATTCAAGGTTTAAAGTATGGGTATTGGCCTCCAAATTTGTCGGCCCAAAATTACTTTGGATCAGGATCGACATATTAGATCGACTGCTCCAAAAACAAAAAGCGTATTAAAAAAATGGATTTACATCATAACCACTAAATTTATATGGTATTTAATTCTGTCACGACCTAGAAAACCTAATCATATCCCGAAGGTCTAGAATTTTATGTCATGACCCGCACGCACGTTAATGCGATAAGCGGATAAGCAGAACAAAACTTAACCATATTACTTTAATATAATTTAGAAAATTTGTGGGCAAGAAAATTCTCTCGCATAATTAATTCATTTAATTGACTGATAGCATTAAACTCATCCATACATGACATAACACCATCTTAGATTGATGAAAATAAGTCATATTCACGATTAATAACCATCTAATTGATGAAATAAAATAATTATCAATAAGAAATAATAGCATACCTATCATTGAACTTAGACCCATTAACAATAGTAAATGTCAAACTATCAACAATAACAATTATTTGAAACAGAATTAATCAAATTATCTTTCTCTCAAGAACAACTAAAATGAACTATCCAATAAACTATCTATGATGAAAAATTAATACACAGGTAACCAAACTATGATGAGCTCTAAATGCTCCTAAACATCGTTTGAGTTTATGCTCTCATCCACTTCACGAACATCATCAAGGTCATTAATAAAATCTCCATCACTATGACCTAAAAAAAAAGGGTTACGTGGGTTGAGTAATGAAAAATCATCACTCAGTGGGTAGCACAACCAATCCACCCCAATCTACACTGGTGAATTGTGTGTGCCACGTGAGTGATAACACACATATATAAACAGTGAAATAATGACTAATGGAGCATAATCATAATCATAATTGAAATAAATATGCAGACATGGTAACATGGAATTTGACAGCATGAATGTACGATAAATGTCATAGATGTAACTATTGTACCTGAAGCTAGATTCTATTTCCTACAGATCAGTCGTACAGAGCAGTCTTTTACAAAGTTAAGCTTTTATTATTAAACTTTCACATGTCCACAGACCACATAGTCGCATTATAATATTAAATTTACGACTTGTGCCAAAATCGTTGCTAGAGTCCGACACGCGATATGGTCGTATCAGATTATCAACCACCGCTCATTACGGTGCCAATGATCTATCTCAGAAACAGAATAATTCTCCAGGCAGCTCGATTTGGGAAAGGGTTCCCATAGCAGAAGCAGAAACAGAATAGAGTGTTTCCACAGAGTCATAACCACGCCATGGCTGTAGGCATTAAGCCCTTAAGGTGACTTGGCATAAGGTACGACACGTGTAAATTACTAGTATTCAGGTTATAATCTTTTGCATGCTGACCTTCACAGTATTCTTTTCAGTATCAAAGTTCTATTCAGAGTATTAGAGTTTTAGTCAAAGTATCAGAAGTTTACAGAGTTTTATTCATAAATTCAGAAGTTTGCAGAGTTTTTCAGAATCAGAAGTAGAGCAGTATTTCAGTCCAATCTTTAAAGACTAAAGTGTGATAGAGAACCATGAATCCCATCTTAACGAACATGATAAGGAATTCACACTCACACCCACTAGACATGGCGTTCCATACCACCATGTGTTGTGAGGCATGTGAACACGACATCAAAATTATTTTGATACGATTAAGATAAGTTACCACACTAAGGTAAATGTATGCAAACAAACTCAGTGTGCTATGGTCAGACTATAGACAGAGAATGCCCTAATCCGGTCTATACGTGATGCATGAATACAAAGCAGAAATGTAACAGAGATATATAGAATTGAGATAATTAATCTAATAAATATTTAATGTAATTGAAAGTAACATAAACATATAAAGAAGTGTAAGATATCAGTGAACTGAAATATAAAATTTAATAACAATCAATTCTACAAGTATATTTTCAGCAACTATTTTATACAAATCAAATATCATATAGGCAGATCCTATTATAACTACGAAGTATTTGTGTGACCCTAATATAGTTATCTATGCTCTTATATATAAGTTTTATCCACAAAGAGTTTCGTCTATACATATATGAGCCCTCAATTTAAGCAGTCATAAGCGAGGGTAGTAATTCAAAGTTCTTCAAGCAATATTACATATGTAGTAATCAATGAATATTTTAAATGCAGTCCTATTGATTGTTTCACGAAATAAGGCAACATAATATTTTAAGCGTAGGCCATTGATCTTATCAAACAACCTTTTAATTCCATTAGTAGTGTCATTGGAAGGTTCTTGAAGAGACCCTCTCGATGATACTATCCGTTTGTGTCTTGAAAGGTTCTTTGATTTATTTATTCGATAGCTTTTAGGGTCAACATGAAGGGCACGGGGAGATAATCTTTTCATGATTGGATCACAAGTTACAAAGTTAATAATATAAGTACTAATCAGCAGTAATAAAAATGTATATTTGACTTACTCTAAGAGTTTGTATCGTTTGTCTCGCGGGTCAACATATATTTCTCGTAATTGACTTTCAACCCTTTATATAGATCATGCCGAGTTGATCAATTTTGACTAGTCATACACAAATTTTCATTATAAAACGACTCTTGTACAGGCAGTCAAAGTTTGAACTACTAGCCAAGATCATGAGATTATTTCGGGATCTCTAATCAAAATAAGATTGATTTCTCTAGTGGATGTCTGTAAAATAACGATACGATCAACATCCCAGTTTGGGTTGAAAAAGGTCAACATTCGATCAAAATTGAATTAATAAATTAAGGGATTTGTGCCCTTTTTTTAAAAATTTATTATTATTATTATTATTTTCATGTGCAATTGTGATTTTGCAATTGTGATTATGCAATCGTGACTTTGTTATTGTGACTTTGCAATCGTGATTCTGCAATCATGATTATGCAATCGTGACTTTACAATCGTGATTCTGCAATCGTGACTTTGTAATCGTGATTATACAATCATGACTTTACAATCGTAACTTTACAATCGTGATTCTGTAATCGTGATTATGTAATCGTGACTTTGCAATCGTGATTCTGCAATTGTGATTATGCAATCATGACTTCGCAATTATGATTCTACAATCGTGGTTAGAATCGTGACTTTGCAATCGTGTAGTTTCGGTCATGGGGTCATTGTGTTGGCTGCATAATCAAACAAAGGGTCCTCGGAACCATTATTTTTGAATAATCTAAAATCAATTCTTATATTATCAAAACACGATTCAATTGTAGGGAAACCATATAGATTGGAATTGATGTGTAGGCACCCACCTATTTTGACATATTTGCAATGCGAATCGGTACGATACGCGATTCAAATCCAAATTCCAAGAAAATTTGGTGCGACTCGACACGAAAATCGACTCGAGCGCGATGCTCTTTCTTCCTTAAGTAAAACAGCAAGGGGGCTGTCGAGTGTACTACGTCGAAGTTGTGGTACAAAAATTCTAGAGAGAAAGAGATTTTCTAGAGAGAGAAGGTAATTTTTTTAGAGAGGGAAAGAGTTTTCTAGAGATAAAAAGAGATAAATTGGAAGAGAATTGCAAGAGTTAGAGAGAAAGTAATTTTCTAGAGAGAAAAAGTGGCTTAATTTGCTTCAATCAAGATGATGAGTCTTGATGGCACATAGCTTCTGAGAGATGAAGATGCTAGGTGCTTGGGAGCTTCCATCATACTAAGAGACTAGAGAGATGTGGAGGTCGATGAGTACCATAGGTGTAATATCCCTGATATTTTCGGCATATTTTCGTTTACCTCGGTAAGCGTGCCCGGAAAATACTGTAGAATATTTTTGGACTTTTGGTAAGCTAAGACTATGGTAAGACTGATGGCCAAAGGATTTGGTCTCGAGAGGTGTGCAAGTCATGCACGCATTGGCATACACAATAAGGAGGTGTTAGTGGTTAGCATGAAATAAATCCCTAAGTTAGAGGATAAGTTAAAGAGTTGAATATCTAGATATTTGCTAGATTGGTTTGGTTATAAAAGAGATTGCAAGTGAAGCTTGCATCTCTCTATCTCTCTATCTCTCTCTCGTTGGAAAAGTTAAGGAAAATAACCATGCAAGGTTATTTTAAATCCTAGATCTAAGAAGAAAGAGAGATCCTCCTCCCATCTTGACCATTGAACGTGTTGGTGATGGTCTTTAGATCTGTTTAAGCTATGAGAAGGGAAAGATAGAGGAGAAGACATCCCTGTGCCTGTAAATCTGTGCCAAAGAGGAAGGGTTGCAATGAACAAAGTGATGCCATTGAACCCTGGTTAGAAACGATTTTGGAGCACAAATTGAATCTGAAGGGACCTACCATTTGGAGCCAAAAAGGAGGTATTTTGAAAATCTTTGTATGAAAATCAGTAGAGATTATTGTTAGAAATTAGAACATATATATGTGAAATAAAGAAGAGGATTAGTGGAAAAAAATCGGAAAGAGAACCGAATGTCAAAGTGCATACCAAAAAGCAGAATTGCCGATTTCAAAATCATTGTCAATTGTGATTTTAGCCCGATGCGAGATTTGGAAATTCGATGGTCGATTTTGGATTCGACCATCAATTTCAAATTCGACCATCGAATTTCGCGACTTTTTGGTTCGAAAATTTGTTGGATTTTCTTCTTGCAAGCTTGGTTAAATCTTGTAGCTTTATATTAACACTAAGGGTGTTAATATATGTAGGTTTTGTCGGAAGTCCTTGGAGAGGACCGTTTTGCATGCTTTTGAAACCGCTTGGTTAAGGTAGGGAACCCAAATTCTCTTTGCATAAATTATAAGCACAAGTCATGATAGACAATCTATTTGAAATGCATAAATTTGATAGTAATCAGCACATAGTATAAACAAAGCTTGAATATAAGACAACATCGAAATTTGTAAACATTGTTAGGGACAAGAATCTGTGAATCGAACCTCATAAACCTTTTGAATCGTAATCTCGGTGAATTTTGAATCGAATTTGAATCGAACTTTGACAATTCAAGATATGTTATAATTAATAAGCTTTGATATGTATTAGCATTTGCATTTGATTTAGGGTTCATAAGCACGATGCCCTAGATTCCACCAACGGTAAAACTTTGGCACAAGTTTCCCTCATAGCGAGGGCTTGTTGCATTTTCGAAATGGGTTCATGAACGGCGATGGTCGGTAGGGTCTTCCCATCGGTCCACTTAGTCCGCCTCATGCTATAGGAAATTTGAGAGATATAATTAAGTTATAAATTTAAGACAAGAAGCATGCTAAATCGTAACATTTTGAACACTTTGAACTTACTATCGCTTTGACTCGTGATTAGAATCGGAGATTTAAATTTGAAAGCATCTTTGAAAAATCATATTTGATCCGATTCCGCTTTTGAAAACCAAAGACTTATAATGAACCGCAAATAGATCTCGCTTCTTCTATTGAGCTTAGTCGTTAGCTCACCTCGACTATACGTCCACAGCCGAGACCGACATTGGGTCGAGGATCCGGAGAGGACTCGATTATATTCCGAGGGAGGATTTGGATATACCAATGAGGAGTTCTTCCGTGATCTTTGGATCCTTGTATTTTGGTATTTTGTCTGGATATTATTTTGTACCGTTGAGCCTTAGCCTATTAACTTTGTTCTTTTGCTATCACTTTCGGACCCATTATGGTGAACCTCCATTTTAGCTGATAGGATTGGCCATCACCGGTGGGTCCTTTTGGTTCCTCACAGTGATATATTCTTTGCTATCTGTAGTCTTTTGGATTATGATATGATGCCTGCTTCTTTAGACCTTTGTTTATGTTGCGGCTTCGCTTGTTAAGGCTTATTGCGAAATCAATAAGTTGATGACCCGGCCTTTCCTATTCCTTAGGGACTGGAACAGTCGGGTCGTCACAGTTGGTACCAGAGCAAGGCTCTAGGTCCAGAGTCTTAGGACTAGGGGTCAGATTATTTCTAACAATTCATTACTGATCAATTGTTATTTTTCTTAACAATGACAGATCTGCATGCCTCCACGGTTTAGAGGCAGAGGCCGAGGTATAGAGGACCTCGGCTGATCGATGGGATAGATGAGGGCATAGGCACAGGCGAGTTGCTTCGGCCTATCCTTTGGGATCCTTTGCGAGGCTGTGAGATAGAGGAATGTAGACGAGGTGTTGGCCCTTGGCTACTAATATGGCCCGCAGATCGCAGCCATTGATAGCAGAGCGAGATCTTTGGCACTAGACATCGACCGAGAGGATTAGAGTTCAGGAGGATGAGACCTCCTACATTCTCAGGGCAGACGGATCCTATGGAAGCCGAGGCGTGGCTGGATGAGATGGAGAAAATATTTGAAGTGTTGCAGTGTACTGACGTTGAGAGAGTACGCTGGGCATCTTTCAAACTTTTGGGCGAGGCTAGCCCATGGTGGAAATCTGTTTCTAGCATGAGAGAGCAGGACTACCCCAATACTCCATGGGGGAGTTCGCGGAGACATTCAACGATCAGTATTTTCCGAAGATCGTACGTAATCAGTGGGAGGTCCAATTCATCGAGTTGAAACAGAATGAAATGTCGGTGCGCGAGTATGGCGCAGAATTTGATAGACTTTCCCGATTTGCACCCCTACATGTGGCCACTGAGCTGATGAGAGCTCAGAAATTTCAGAGAGGGTTGAGGCCGAACATTCAGGAGAGGGTGTCGATGTGGGAAATGGAGACGTATACTGGCGTTATGTCCAAGGCCCTCATTGCAGAAGAAGATATTCAGAAGCAGCAATTGAGGCGAGAGCAGGGTAATAGAAGTAGGTTTGGCCAGGGACAGAGTGCTTCAGAAAGGGTGAACAAAAGCCGAGGTTCTCTAAACCTCCTCCCTACCCTAGTCACCATCATATTCTAGACCTGTTGTATCAGACCTGGACGCCCTCCTATCGAGAGACCGCCGAGTTCATCACCAGACGACCTTCGAGCCGGAGCACTCGCAAGTGGAGCTTCGTGGCTCGTGGTTCGACGAAAGGATCACGTTACTCTGTTCTACCACAAGTGTGTGCAAGGTGGGAAACCACATAGGATGAAGATTGTAGACAACACCGGGGATGCTTCTGTGTGGACAAAGTTGGTCACATGATCAAGGATTGTCCTGTTGTTGAGAGAGGACGGACACGATCTTACGCCTCTACGCAGTAAGTCCACGCGCCTACGCCTGTTCAAGGTCGGGGCTTATGCGGATCGACAGATGCCCAAACGTCGAATGACGCTATTCAAGGTATCATTAAAGTTGAGATGTCATTTATGCATTGATTCAATTATTATTGTTTAAATTTGAATTCAAGCCAATTATGTTGAACCACATAGAAATCATTGCATATAATTAACAAAACTTTTAACTAAAGGTACCCTTATGATGAGTAGTCGAGATGACATGGATAAAATTGAAGCACGAGTGCTTATAGACCCCGGTCTACACACTCGTTATTACTCCTTCCTTCTCGGAGAAGTTGGGTATTACTCACGAACCCCTTGCTTTTATTACGGATGTCAAGATTCCTACGGGAGTTCGTCAGGTATCGACATGTCGATGTCGGTACCATCGTGATGATTGATGAGCACGAGACATCGAATCGGCATGATTACGTTGAGCATGGAAGGGTTGACGTTATTCTCGGAATGGATTGGTTGGCGACTTATCACGCGAGTGGTATGCGGAAGATAGTGACCTTCCGACCGCCAAAGCGAAGTCCTTCCGATTTTGTGGAGTCGATCCAAGGTTGCCGTTGGTTTCGACCATTAAAGCCGGCGTATGATGAAGAATGGGTGCGTGGGTATCCGCCTATTTGCAAGATTCTACCAAAAGAAGAACGATTTGCCTCTTATCAAGGTGGTTTGCGATTATCCTGATGTCTTTCCAGAGGACTTGCCTGGATTACCACCTGATCGAGAGATTGAGTTCGCAATTGAGCTAGCGCCGGGTACAGAACCATTATCTAAAGCTCCATATCGGATGGCGCCTGCTGAGTTGAAGGAACTCAAGGAACAGCTTCAGGAGCTGTTAGACAAAGGCTTTATACGACCGAGTGTTTCTCCTTGGGGTGCACCGGTTCTATTTGTGAAAAAGAAGGATGGATCGATGCGTCTGTGTATCGATTATAGGCAGCTCAACAAAATGACAATTAAGAATCGTTATCCTCTTCCAAGGATAGACGATTTGTTTGATCAATTGCAAGGTGCAAGATTCTTTTCAAAGATTGATCTGAGGTCAGGCTATCACCAGCTCAAGATCAAGGCAGAAGATATATCCAAGACTGCGTTTCGGACGCGTTATGGCCACTATGAGTTTCTAGTGATGCCATTTGGATTGACGAATGCACCTGCATCTTTCATGGACCTGATGAACAGGGTGTTCAAACCACATCTTGATAAATTTGTGGTAGTTTTCGTAGATGATATCCTCATCTATTCGAAAACCAGAGAGGAGCATGTACAACATCTTAGGATAGCTCTTCAAACACTCAGGGACCATCAGTTGTATGCCAAACTCAGTAAGTGTGAGTTTTGGCTTGAGCAGGTCAGTTTCTTGGGACATGTAGTCTCTGAAGCGGGGATCTCAGTGGATCCTACAAAGATAGATTCTGTGGTGACATGGGAACAACCTACGACAGTTACAGAGGTCCGAAGTTTCCTTGGTTTGGCAGGGTACTATCGGCGATTTGTCGAGGGTTTCTCGAAGATATCGGGTCCACTTACACAGCTCACAAGAAAGAGTGCTAAGTTCGACTGGACAGATCAGTGTGAGCAGAGCTTTCAGGAGTTAAAGCATCGCTGACTACAAGATGCTTTCATGATACCTTCTGGCAGTGGAGGTTTCGCAGTATATAGTGATGCTTCCTATGGCGGATTAGGCTGTGTGCTTAATCAACACGAGAGAGTCATTGCGTATGGTTCTAGGCAGTTGAAGGACCATGAAAGAAACTATCCGACGCATGACTTAGAGCTAGCAGCAGTTATATTCGCCTTGAAGATCTGGCGACATTACCTCTACGGTGAAGTTTTTGATATATTCACCGATCACAAGAGTCTCAAGTACCTCTTCACTCAAAAGGACTTGAATATGTGGCAGTGACGTTGGTTGGAGTTCTTGATGGACTACGATTGCTCGATTCAGTACCATCCGGGAAAGGCAAATGTCGTTGCTGATGCTCTTAGTAGGAGGTCTTCAGCACAGTTGTCACATCTTGTTAGCCGGATTCAGAGATGGAAGCTTCTGGAGGATATGGCTTTGGGCAGCTCACGATTTGATGTAAAAGGCTCGGGAGCATTGATGGCTACACTTGTGTTACGTCCTACGCTCTTCGAGAACATTCGCAAGCTTCAGATGACCGATGATGAGCTCATGACAATCAGACGAGATGTCGAGAATGGCATTAAGAAAGAATTCTCTATACGAGCAGATGGAACCTTATTATTTCACGATCGTGTATGCGTACCGTCGAATACCGAGCTTCGGGATACCATTCTAGAAGAGGCTCACAAATCCATGTATGCCATACATCCTGGTAGCACCAAGATGTATCAGGACTTAAGGAAGAGCTTCTGGTGGCGAGGATTGAAGCGCAACGTCGCGGAGTACGTATCGCGTTGTTTGGTTTGTCAACAGGCTAAGGTTGATCATCAGAATCCTGTAGGTCTATTGCAGCCTTTACCTATACCTGAGTGGAAATGGGAAGCCATTTCAATGGATTTTATACTTGGGTTGCCGAAGACACTGAGGAAGAACAATGCCATCTGGGTCATTGTAGATCGGTTAACCAAGTCTGCTCATTTCTTGCCATATAATACCACCTATACAGCCAGTAGACTTGCAGAGTTATACTTAAAGGAGATTGTTAGACTGCATGGGATACCGGCTAGTATTGTGTCTGATCGAGACCCGTTGTTTACTTCACATTTTTGGCAAAGATTTCAGGAAGGCATGGGTTCTCGTCTTGATTTTAGTTCGGCGTTTCACCCACAAACGGATGGCCAGACCGAGCGCGTGAACCAGATAATTGAGGACATGTTGAGAGCATGTATGTTGGATTTTCACGGGTCATGGGACCAACACTTGCCTCTGATTGAGTTCGCCTACAACAATAGCTTTCAGGCTAGTATTGGTATGGCTCCATTCGAGGCGTTATATGGACGGACGGTGCCGATCACCGTTGAACTGGAAGAAGTGGGTGAGAAGCTCATTATTGGACTGAGACGATTCGGTTGATACACCAGGTATAGCTCAGAGTCGTAGTCGGAAGAGCTACCGATCTCAAACGGAGACACGTGGACTTTCGTGTAGAATTATCATGTCAATAAGTAAATTTTTCCTTCTTGGTACAAATTCCATGTGAAAATTAGCATTAATACTCGATTTTCGGTCGGTGAGAATGTCTTTGTTGATTCGCCTACTAAGGGCGTTATGCGGTTTGGGAAACGAGGAAGCCGAGTCCTCGGTACATTGGGCCTTTTGAGATACTAAGTCGGAGAGGTTGCATATCGTGTGGCGTTACGCGCAATTATCTAGCATGCACGATGTCTTTCATGTGTCGATCGATCTTTGTGACGATACATCCGTGACCCGACTCATGTACTTGATTACCAACCCATCGAACTTGAGGATGGTTTGAAAGTGGTCGAGGACGCGATTCGTATTTTGGATCGTAAAGAGCAGATCCTACGCACAAAAAGCATTCCCTTGGTTCTCGTGCAATGGCGGAATCATACACCAGAGGAAGCCACTTGGGAACGTGAAGCTGAGATCCGAGACCAGTTTCCAAGCCTTTTCGTTTAAAAATTTTCGAGGTTTTATGTGTTGATTGTAATATACTGGAAATTTTATGTAATTCTTGATTGTATATATATACTTTGGCGAGAATTTTGGCGGTCCTATAAGCGAAATATGCTTCTCAATTCATAAGCACATCGGACTAGATATTGCTTTCGTGATCAATATTGGTGATCGAAAGGTTAGAATTTCAAAATTTTGAAAATGTTGAAGGCCTCAGAAGTATTAAAATTCGACTGACGAATATCAATTTAAATGGTCAAATTCTGACAAATGTGGTTACCATGATCCAATGCTTAAACCTATTTTGTCCACATTTGACCGCAAATAAATTATGTACTGCTGAGGAGACCTTGATAAATTTTGCGAGCCCGGCCGAATGCGGACTACATTTTTTCAATTAAAAATGTGGGCTAATTCGCTATAAGTTTCGCCCATTTTACAATTTTGCACCTTTCTCGGCTGCGGTAATTTGGATCGAGGTCCGAATAAGTCAAACGGATAAAAAGGGCTTCGATAACACTCAATGTAGAGCTAATGGTAAGGTTTAAATTCCAAAATTTTGGAAGTTTTAAACAAATTGTTGTTTAAATTTCGTCACGATTTTGAAAATCGACCATCGAAAAAAATATAAGTATAAGTGCACTTTAAAGCCCAAAAGCAGATGACGCTGAAAAAATCGATAGTCGATTTTTAAATCGACCATCGGTGCAAAATCGACCATCGATTTGAAATTCGATGGTCGAATTTATCGATTAAGTGAGGCTTGAAACCCTCTGTTGCCATTCGGGTTTTAACATTTTTGGGGATTTTTGAGCTAGGGTTTGGAGCGATTTGCCGATTTGGGGCTCTCTTTGTATTTTTGGCTGCAAATCTAAGGAGGAGTGCACTACATTGTCAAGGGGATTCGAATTCCTTCATTGCAAACCCGATTTGGGGCTTTTCCTCAGGTAAATCCCTCCCTCATCTCAAGATTTCGTGGGTTTTTGCATCTGTTTTGAGGGTTTTTCTTGCATTTTTGTTGTCTTTTTTGCAATGGGCCCTAAGAAACAAACACCAATTCGAAACCCTACCTCTAAGCGACCAGCCACTCGCGCTGCGTCAACTTCACGATCCAAACAGCCCGTGGGACATTCAAATTCGGCTCCACAGCCCACTGTCCCCCTTTTGCCCGAACAACCACGAGATTTTTGGAGCATTAAAGGCTTCGCTACCGATTACGTCTTCCACCCAGAACTGTTTGATCAACAAACGACCACGCAATGGGCGGGAGAGTATTTGGAAAAAGCCAAATTAACCTCGTTGTGTACTTCCTTTAGCGACCACTTCTACCCGCGACTCGTGCGCTTATTTTATCAGCACATGAGCCGCGAAGACGGTAAAAGAATTTACACGGAAATAGATGGTCGGGATTACACATTTGACCTAGAGGATATGGCCGTGGCACTGCGTGCTCCGTTAAATCACTCCCAGACTGTGGGTTTAGGTCCCCCTTTCCCAAAACCGGTCCGTTTTGAGGACGTGACTACACAAATGACGCAAGGCCGTCATGGATCCGGTAAATCCATAGTTACAGTCCAGCTGCCGGAGTCCATGTGGATTTTAGATAAAATTTTAAAGACCACTTTGTATCCTTTTGGTCACCAATCGGAGCGAACTGGACTCCTTCAACAAATTTTATTTGCGGCCTACAAAGAGAGATGGTTCAGTGCACCGGACATTCTTTTTAAGGGGATCCTTAAAGCCCGCGAGAAAATGGGGGAACATAGAAAGAAGCCCATGAAAAACATGCCCTATGCACGTGTGATTTCTGTCATGATTGAGAATTATAGAGCAGGCCCTGCTTATGACCTTCTTCCTACCGAGCCCAAATCCACACGGGGAAACTATACACCCTGGTAAATTGGGGTCAGACGTATAGTCGATTGGTAAAGGCTCCTAAGGATGCAGCGGCACCGGAGACCGATAGCGAGGACGATGAGGACCCTACTCATGCAGCCCCTGATACTCCTGCACCTACCCAGCCCCCGCCGAGTGATGTCCTCACGTTATCAGAGTTTACTCGGCAGATGACCGCCATGAGCCACCAGATCCACGAGCTCACACACCATACTAGCTCGATGCGTCAGGAGCTCGATGTCCACGGCGGCGCTCTCTCTTACCTCATGCAGCATGCATTTCCCGAGGACTACGCATCGTATATGGCTGAGATCCGAGCTTCAGTATACCGCCTTCGACATCGGTAATCGGTATGCCTCCTTGCCACATCGACACGGGTGCGAATCTGCTGACGGAGATGGCGTTGCAGATCAGGCGGATCCTTCTGCGGCTGGGGATAATTAGTATGTTTGTGAGAGAGGGTTACTCATTTACTTTTTGATGCTATTGGTCTGTACTTATTTTACACTATGGATTATTAGGACCTGGTGGTCCTTCTTTTATCTTTACATGATTGATTATTAGGACTGGTCCTTCTTTGTTATCCTTTATTTCGGTTTTTAGACACCTTGGTTAGCCCTGGTTGTATATATGGAGCACTTAGCACTGGTGGTTAGTTTTCTATCTATGTTTTGGCTCTCAGCATGAGTTTACTTTTGCATATATTTTGGTCTCTTTTAGATATATTTTGGTAAATGATTCTCAGTATGAGTTTACTTGTGTGGGTTTGCTTCTGTCACTCTGATTCTACATGTTGGTTTTGCTAAATTTTGAGATCCTTATGGCTTCATGCATCGTGCATCGCCTCTAAGATGTGACCCTTGGGGTGTGGGCATCCATGTACGGATGCAATCCACTATGGCCTTCGATGCCACATGCAGTACATCCATGTTACTACGGATCCCATCCCTTGGCTTGCGTGCCCTGTGGGATCGAAACACGGTGGCCCATGTGCCCTGTTTTGCATCCAATTTTCGCGGTCGAAAATTCCTAAGGAGGGGTGAATGTAATATCCCTGATATTTTGGCATATTTTCGTTTACCTCGGTAAGCGTGCCCGGAAAATACTGTAGAATATTTTTGGACTTTTGGTAAGCTAAGACTATGGTAAGACTGATGGCCAAAGGATTTGGTCTCGAGAGGTGTGCAAGTCATGCACGCATTGGCATACACAATAAGGAGGTGTTAGTGGTTAGCATGAAATAAATCCCTAAGTTAGAGGATAAGTTAAAGAGTTGAATATCTAGATATTTGCTAGATTGGTTTGGTTATAAAAGAGATTGCAAGTGAAGCTTGCATCTCTCTATCTCTCTATATCTCTCTCGTTGGAAAAGTTAAGGAAAATAACCATGCAAGGTTATTTTAAATCCTAGATCTAAGAAGAAAGAGATCCTCCTCCCATCTTGACCATTGAACGTGTTGGTGATGGTCTTTAGATCTTTAAGCTATGAGAAGGGAAAGATAGAGGAGAAGACATCCTGTGTCGTAAATTGCCAAAGAGGAAGGGTTGCAATGAACAAAGTCGATGCCATTGAACCCTGGGATAGAAACTGATTTTGGAACCCAAATTGATAGGAAGGGACCTACCATTTGGAGCCAAAAAGGAGGTATGTACTGAAAATCTTTGTATGAAAATCTGTAGAGATTATTGTTAGAAATTAGAACATATATATGTGAAATAAAGAAGAGGATTAGCTGTGAAAAAAATCGGAAAGAGAACCGAGAATGTCAAAGTGCACCACGAAAGGAAATTGATCGTCGATTTCAAAATCGACTGTCGAATTGCTGATTTTAGGCCTGATGCAGGATTTGGAAATTGATGGTCGATTTTGGATTCGACCATCGAATTTCAAATTCGACCATCGAATTCTGCCCTGACTTTTTGGTTCGAAAATTTGTTGGATTTTCTTCTTGCAAGCTTTCGGGTTAAATCTTGTAGCTTTATATTAACACTAAGGGTGTTAATATATGTAGGTTTTAATCTGCGGAAGTCCTTGGAGAGGACCGTTTTTGCATGCTTTTGAAACCGCTTGGTTAAGGTAGGGGAACCCAAATTCTCTTTGCATAAATTATAAGCACAAGTCATGATAGACAATCTATTTGAAATGCATAAATTTGATAGTAATCTGTGCACATAGTATAAACAAAGCTTGAATATAAGACAACATCAGAAATTTGTAAACATTGTTAGGGACAAGAATCTGTGTGAATCAGAACCTCAGCTAAACCTTTTTGAATCAGAATCTCAGTGAATTTTCGAATCAGAATTTCGAATCAGAACTTTGACAATTCAGTATATGTTATAATTAATAAGCTTTGATATGTATTAGCATTTGCATTTGATTTAGGGTTCATAAGTACGATGCCCTAGATTCCACCAACCGTGTTGACGGTAAAACTTTGGCACAAGTTTCCCTCATAGCGAGGGCTTGTTGCATTTTGAAATGGGTTCATGAACCAGATGGTCGTGGGTCTTCCCATCGGTCACTTAGTCCGCTCTCATGCTATAGGAAATTTGAGAGATATAATTAAGTTATAAATTTAAGACAAGAAGCATGCTAAATCAGAACATTTTGAACACTTTGAACTTACTATCAGTTTTGACTCAGGATTAGAACCGAGATTTAAATTTGAAAGCATCTTTGAAAATCATATTTGATCCGATTCCGCCTTTTGAAAACCAAGTACTTATAATGAATCGCAAATAGATCCGCTTCTTCTATTGAGCTTAGTCAGTTAGCTCACCTCGACTATACGTCACAGGTGCTGAGACCGACATTGGGTCAGAGGATCCGGAGGACTCCGATTATATTCCAGAGGAGGATTTGGATATACCAGCGGAGGAGTTCTTCCCGTGATCTTTGGATCCTTGTATTTTGGTATTTTGTCGGATATTATTTTGGAATATTGAGCCCTAGGCTATTATTTTGTCCTTTGATATCACTAGAGGAACCATTATCGTGAACCTCTATTTTAGGTGATTGGATTGGCCATCACCGGTGGTTCCTTTTGGTTCCTCACGGTGATATATTCTTTGCTATCTGTAGTCTTTTGGATTATGATATGATGCCTGTTCTTTAGACCTTTGTTTATGTTGCTGGCTTCGTTTGTTACGGCTTATTGAGAAATCAATTGTTGATGAACCGCCTTTCCTATACCTTAGGGATTGGAAAAGTCGTCACATAGCTTGGTATCGAGCAAGGCTCTAGGTTCGTAGTCTTAGGACTAGGGGTTAGATTATTTCTAACAATTATTCTTGATCAATTGTTGTTGTTGTTAACAATGATCACGATGCCTCCACGGTTTAGGCGAGAGGCCGAGGTATAGAGGGACCTCGTCTCGCTGCATCGATGGGATAGATGAGGCATAGGGCACCTCTTATGGCGAGCGCGAGTTGCTTCTGGCCCTAATGCAGATCCTTTGGGAGCTGCGAGGCAGGATAGAGGGAATGTAGACGAGGTGTTGGCAGCCTTGGCTACTAATATGGCCCAGCAGACTGCAGCCATTGATAGACAGACAGAGATGCTGGCAGCTAGACATCAGCCAGGAGGATTCGCAGAGTTTAGGAGGATGGGACCTCCTACATTCTCGAAGACGGATCCTATGGAAGCCGAGGCGTGGCTGGATGAGATGGAGAAAATATTTGAAGTGTTGCAGTGTACTGACGTTGAGAGAGTACGCTGGGCATCTTTCAAACTTTTGGGCGAGGCTAGCCCATGGTGGAAATCTGTTTCTAGGATGAGAGAGCAGGACTACCCCAATACTCCATGGACTTGGGCAGAGTTCGTGGAGACATTCAACGATCAGTATTTTCCGAAGATCGTACGTAATCAGTGGGAGGTCCAATTCATCGAGTTGAAACAGAATGAAATGTCGGTGCGCGAGTATGGCGCAGAATTTGATAGACTTTCCCGATTTGCACCCCTACATGTGGCCACTGAGCTGATGAGAGCTCAGAAATTTCAGAGAGGGTTGAGGCCGAACATTCAGGAGAGGGTGTCGATGTGGGAAATGGAGACGTATACTGGCGTTATGTCCAAGGCCCTCATTGCAGAAGAAGATATTCAGAAGCAGCAATTGAGGCGAGAGCAGGGTAATAGAAGTAGGTTTGGCCGTGACAGAGTGCTTGAGCAGTGAACAAAAAGCCGAGGTTCTCTAAACCTCCTCCCTACCCTAGTCACCATCATCATTGCATGGGGACGATGGACGTCCTCCTATCGAGACCGCCGAGTTCATCACGGGACGACCTTTCGGGAGCCGGAGCACTCGCAAGTGGAGCTTCGTGGCTCGTGGTTCGACGAAAGGATCACTGTTACTCTGTTTCTACCACGGTGTGTGCAAGGTGTGGGAAACCACATAGATGTAAGATTGTAGGCGGAACTTTAACGGGGATGCTTGTGTGGACAAAGTTGGTCACATGATCAAGGATTGTCCTATTGTTGAGAGAGTCGATGACCTACGGTTCAAGTCGGGCTTGTATGCGGTATGTGACAGATGCCCAAACGTCGAATGACGCGTCATTCAAGGTATCATTAAAGTTGAGATGTCATTTATGCATTGATTCAATTATTATTGTTTAAATTTGAATTCAAGCCAATTATGTTGAACCACATAGAAATCATTGCATATAATTAACAAAACTTTTTAACTAAAGGTACCCTTATGATGAGTAGTCGAGATGACATGGATAAAATTGAAGCACAGTGCTTATAGACCCTGGGTCTACACACTCGTTTATTACTCCTTCCTTCTCAGAGAAGTTGGGTATTACTCCTGAACCCCTTGCTTTTATTCTGGATGTCAAGATTCCTACGGGGAGTTCGGTGTGTCGTCTGATGTCACCATCGTGATGATTGATGAGCACGAGACATCGACCGACATGATTACGTTGAGCATGGAAGGGTTCGACGTTATTCTCGGAATGGATTGGTTGGCAGCTTATCACGCGAGTGTAGACTGTCTGCGGAAGATAGTGACCTTCCGACCGCCAAAGCGAAAGTCCTTCCGATTTTGTGGAGTCAGATCCAAGGTTGCGCCGTTGGTTTCAGCCATTAAAGCCGAGCGTATGATGAAGAATGGGTGCAGTGGGTATCTGGCCTATTTGCAAGATTCTACCGAAAGAAGAACGATTTGCCTCTTATCAAGGTGGTTTGCGATTATCCTGATGTCTTTCCAGAGGACTTGCCTGGATTACCACCTGATCGAGAGATTGAGTTCGCAATTGAGCTAGCGCCGGGTACAGAACCATTATCTAAAGCTCCATATCGGATGGCGCCTGCTGAGTTGAAGGAACTCAAGGAACGAGTCGTTAGACAAAGGCTTTATACGACCGAAAGTGTTTCTCCTTGGGGTGCACGGTTCTATTTGTGAAAAGAAGGATGGATCGATGCGTCTGTGTATCGATTATAGGCAGCTCAACAAAATGACAATTAAGAATCGTTATCCTCTTCCAAGGATAGACGATTTGTTTGATCAATTGCAAGGTGCAAGATTCTTTTCAAAGATTGATCTGAGGTCAGGCTATCACCAGCTCAAGATCAAGGCAGAAGATATATCCAAGACTGCGTTTCGGACGCGTTATGGCCACTATGAGTTTCTAGTGATGCCATTTGGATTGACGAATGCACCTGCATCTTTCATGGACCTGATGAACAGGGTGTTCAAACCACATCTTGATAAATTTGTGGTAGTTTTCGTAGATGATATCCTCATCTATTCGAAAACCAGAGAGGAGCATGTACAACATCTTAGGATAGCTCTTCAAACACTCAGGGACCATCAGTTGTATGCCAAACTCAGTAAGTGTGAGTTTTGGCTTGAAAGGTCGATTTCTTGGGACATGTAGTCTGGCGGGATCTCGATGGATCCTACAAAGATAGATTCTGTGGTGACATGGGAACAACTCACGCTGCACAGAGGTCCAAGTTTCCTTGGTTTGGCAGGGTACTATCGGCGATTTGTCGAGGGTTTCTCGAAGATATCGGGTCCACTTACACAGCTCACAAGAAAGAGTGCTAAGTTCGACTGGACAGATCAGTGTGAGCAGAGCTTTCAGGAGTTAAAGCATCGCTTGACTACAAGACAAAGATGCTTATATACCTTCCGGCGTGGAGGTTTCGCGATATAGTGATGCTTCCTATGGCGGATTAGGCTGTGCTTAATCAACACGAGAGAGTCATTGCGTATGGTTCTAGGCGGTTGCAGGACCATGAAAGAAACTATCCGACGCATGACTTAGAGCTAGCAGCAGTTATATTCGCCTTGAAGATCTGGCGACATTACCTCTACGGTGAAGTTTTTGATATATTCACCGATCACAAGAGTCTCAAGTACCTCTTCACTCAAAAGGACTTGAATATGCGGCAGCGACGATGGATGGAGTTCTTGAAGGACTACGATTGCTCGATTCGAACCATCCGGAAAGGCAAATGTCGTTCGATGCTCTTAGTAGGAGGTCTTCACAGCTTGTCACATCTTGTTAGCCGGATTCGAGATGGAAGCTTACGGAGGATATGGCTTTGGGCGCTCACGATTTGATGTAAAGGCTGGGAGCATTGATGGCTACACTTGTATTACGCCCCACGCTCTTGAGAACATTCGCAAGCTTGGATGACCGATGATGAGCTCATGACAATCACGAGATGTCGAGAATGGCATTAAGAAAGAATTCTCTACTCTGACGGATGGAACCTTATTATTTCACGATCGTGTATGCGTACCGTCGAATACCGAGCTTCGGGATACCATTCTAGAAGAGGCTCACAAATCCATGTATGCCATACATCCTGGTAGCACCAAGATGTATCAGGACTTAAGGAAGAGCTTCTGGTGGCGAGGATTGAAGCGCAACGTCGCGTAGTACGTATCGCGTTGTTTGGTTTGTCAACAGGCTAAGGTTGATCATCAGAATCCTGCAGGTCTATTGCAGCCTTTACCTATACCTGAGTGGAAATGGGAAGCCATTTCAATGGATTTTATACTTGGGTTGCCGAAGACACTGAGGAAGAACAATGCCATCTGGGTCATTGTAGATCAGTTAACCAAATGCTCATTTCTTGCCATATAATACCACCTATACAGCCAGTAGACTTGCAGAGTTATACTTAAAGGAGATTGTTAGACTGCATGGGATACCGGCTAGTATTGTGTCTGATCGAGACCCGTTGTTTACTTCACATTTTTGGCAAAGATTTCAGGAAGGCATGGGTTCTCGTCTTGATTTTAGTTCGGCGTTTCACCCACAAACGGATGGCGGACGAGCGTGAACGGATAATTGAGGACATGTTGAGAGCATGTATGTTGGATTTTCACGGGTCATGGGACCAACACTCTCGATTGAGTTCGCCTACAACAATAGCTTTCGGCTAGTATTGGTATGGCTCCATTCGAGGCGTAATGGACGATGCGATCACCGTTGAACGGGAAGAAGTGGGTGAGAAGCTCATTATTGGACTGATGTGATACGAGCGATTCTAGTAGCTCAGAGTCGTCAGAAGAGCTACGCCGATCTCAAACGGAGACACGTGGACTTTCAGGTAGAATTATCATGTCAATAAGTAAATTTTTCCTTCTTGGTACAAATTCCATGTGAAAATTAGCATTAATACTCGATTTTTCAGGTCGGTGAGAATGTCTTTGTTCGGATTTCGCCTACTAAGGGCGTTATGCGGTTTGGGAAACGAGGGAAACTGAGTCCTCGGTACATTGGGCCTTTTGAGATACTAGGCCGAGTCGGAGAGGTTGCATATCGTGTGGCGTTACCGCCGCAATTATCTAGCATGCACGATGTCTTTCATGTGTCGATGCTGCGACGATACATCCGTGACCCGACTCATGTACTTGATTACCAACCCATCGAACTTCAGGATGGTTTGAAAGTGGTCGAGGACCCGATTCGTATTTTGGATCGTAAAGAGCAGATCCTACGCACAAAAAGCATTCCCTTGGTTCTCGTGCAATGGCGGAATCATACACCAGAGGAAGCCACTTGGGAACGTGAAGCTGAGATCCGAGACCGCCCAAGCCTTTTCGCTTTAAAAATTTTCGAGGTTTTATGTGTTGATTGTAATCTGGAAATTTTATGTAATTCTTGATTGTATATATATACTTTGGTAGAATTTTTGGCGGTCCTATAAACAAGAAATATGCTTCTCAATTCATAAGCACATCGGACTAGATATTGCTTTCGTGATCAATATTGGTGATCGAAAGGTTAGAATTTCAAATTTTTTGAAAATTTTGGAGGCCACAGATGTATTAAAATTCGACTGACGAATATCAATTTAAATGGTCAAATTCTGACAAATGTGGTTACCATGATCCAATGCTTAAACCTATTTTGTCCACATTTGACCGCAAATAAATTATGTACTGCTGAGGAGACCTTGATAAATTTTGCGAGCCCGACCGAATGCGGACTACATTTTTTCAATTAAAAATGTGGGCTAATTAAGCTATAAGTTTCCCCATTTTACAATTTTGCACCTTTCTACCGCGATAATTTGGATCGAGGTCCGAATAAGTCAAACGGATAAAAAGGGCTTCGATAACAGTCAATGTAGAGCTAATGGTAAGGTTTAAATTCCAAAATTTTGGAAGTTTTTAAACAAATTCTGTTGCCAGAAATTTCGACTGTCGATTTTGAAAATCGACCATCGAAAAAAATATAAGTATAAGTGCACTTTAAAGCCCAAAACAGGACAGAAAAAAAAATCGATAGTCGATTTTTAAATCGACCATCGAATTGCAAAATCGACCATCGATTTGAAATTCGATGGTCGAATTTATCGATTTAAGTGAGGGTTGAAACCCTCTGTTGCCATTCGGGTTTTAACATTTTTGGGGATTTTTGAGCTAGGGTTTGGAGCGATTTGCCGATTTGGGGCTCTCTTTGTATTTTTGGCTGCAAATCTAAGGAGGAGTGCACTACATTGTCAAGGGGATTCGAATTCCTTCATTGCAAACCCGATTTGGGGCTTTTCCTCAGGTAAATCCCTCCCTCATCTCAAGATTTCGTGGGTTTTTGCATCTGTTTTGAGGGTTTTTCTTGCATTTTTGTTGTCTTTTTTGCAATGGGCCCTAAGAAACAAACACCAATTCGAAACCCTACCTCTAAGCGACCAGCCACTCGCGCTGCGTCAACTTCACGATCCAAACAGCCCGTGGGACATTCAAATTCGCCCACATTATCGTCCCCCTTTTGCCCAACAACCACGAGATTTTGGAGCATTAAAGGCTTCGCCATCGATTCGTCTTCCACCCGTAACTGCTTGATCAACAAACGACCACGCAATGGGCGGAGAGTATTTGGAAAAGCCAAATTAACCTCGTTGTGTACTTCCTTTAGCGACCACTTCTACCCGACGTCGCCTATTTTATCGACACATGAGCCGCGTAGATGGTAAAAAGAATTTATCTGAAATAGATGGTCGGGGATTACACATTTGACCTAGAGGATATGGCCGTATAATCGCTGTGCTCCCTTAAATCACTCCCAAAGCGTGGGTTTAGGTCCCCTTTCCCAAAACCGGCTCGTTTTGAGGACGTCACTACACAAATGACGCAGGGCCGTCATGGATCCGGTAAATCTATAGTTACAGTCCAGATGCCAGAGTCCATGTGGATTTTAGATAAAATTTTAAAGACCACTTTGTATCCTTTTGGTCACCAATCGGAGCGAATCGACTCCTTCAACAAATTTTATTTGCGCCTACAAAGAGAGATGGTTCGGGACATTCTTTTAAGGGGATCCTTAAAGCCCGCGAAAATGGGGAACATAGAAAGAAGCCCATGAAAACATGCCCTATGCACGTGTGATTTTCCATGATTGACAATTATAGAGCAGGCCCTGCTTATGACCTTCTTCCTACCGAGCCCAAATCCATCGCCGGTCGGAAACTATACACCCTGGTAAATTGGGGTCAGACGTATAGTCGATTGGTAAAGGCTCCTAAGGATGCGGTGCACGAGACCGATAGCGAGGACGATGAGGACCCTACTCATGCAGCCCGACGATACTCTGCACCTACCGGCCCCGAGTGATGTCCTCACGTTATCGAGTTTTCGGCGGATGACCGCCATGAGCGACCAGATCCACGAGCTCTCACACCATACTAGCTCGATGCGTCAGAGCTCGATGTCCACGGCGCTCTCTCTTACCTCATGCGATGCATTTCCGAGGACTACGCGATATGGTCATTTGAGATCCGAAGCTTGATACCGCCCTTGACGCCGGTAGATCGGTATGCCTCCTTGACCCACCGACGATCGGAATCGCTGCTGCTGACGGAGATGGCGTTGCAGATCAGGGGGATCCTTCTGCGGCTGGGGATAATTAGTATGTTTGTGAGAGAGGGTTACTCATTTACTTTTTGATGCTATTGGTCTGTACTTATTTTACACTATGGATTATTAGGACCTGGTGGTCCTTCTTTTATCTTTACATGATTGATTATTAGGACCTGGCGGTCCTTCTTTTGTTATCCTTTATTTTTATGTCTCTGCTCGGTTTTTAGACACCTTGGTTAGCCCTGGTTGTATATATGGAGCACTTAGCACTGGTGGTTAGTTTTCTATCTATGTTTTGGCTCTCAGCATGAGTTTACTTTTGCATATATTTTGGTCTCTTTTAGATATATTTTGGTAAATGATTCTCAGTATGAGTTTACTTGTGTGGGTTTGCTTCACACTCACGATTCTACATGTTGGTTTTGCTAAATTTTGAGATCCTTATGGCTTCATGTGCATCGGTCTCAAGGCATGTGACCCTTGGGGTGTGGCATCCATGTACGGATGCAATCCACTATGGCCTTCGATGCCACATGCAAGGTACATCCATGTTACTACGGATCCCATCCCTTGGCTTATGTGCTGTGGGATCGAAACACGGTGGCCCATGTGCCCTGTTTTGCATCCAATTTTCGCGGACGAAAATTCCTAAGGAGGGGTGAATGTAATATCCCTGATATTTTCGGCATATTTTCGTTTACCTCGGTAAGCGTGCCCGGAAAATACTGTAGAATATTTTTGGACTTTTGGTAAGCTAAGACTATGGTAAGACTGATGGCCAAAGGATTTGGTCTCGAGAGGTGCAAGTCATGCACGCATTGGCATACACAATAAGGAGGTGTTAGTGGTTAGCATGAAATAAATCCCTAAGTTAGAGGATAAGTTAAAGAGTTGAATATCTAGATATTTGCTAGATTGGTTTGGTTATAAAAGAGATTGCAAGTGAAGCTTGCATCTCTCTATCTCTCTATCTCTCTCTCGTTGGAAAAGTTAAGGAAAATAACCATGCAAGGTTATTTTAAATCCTAGATCTAAGAAGAAAGAGAGATCCTCCTCCCATCTTGACCATTGAACGTGTTGGTGATGGTCTTTAGATCTGTTTAAGCTATGAGAAGGGAAAGATAGAGGAGAAGACATCCTGCTCAGAATCAGAAAGAGGAAGGGTTGCAATGAACAAAGTCTGATGCCATTGAACCCCTGGGTTAGAAACGATTTTGGAGCACAAATTGGTACTGAAAAGGACCTACCATTTGGAGCCAAAAAGGAGGTATGTCTTGAAAATCTTTGTATGAAAATCAGAGATTATTGTTAGAAATTAGAACATATATATGTGAAATAAAGAAGAGGATTAGTATGAAAAAATCGGAAGAGAACCGAGAATGTCAAAGTGCACAAGAAAGCAGAAATTGATCGATTTCAAAATCGATTGTCAATTCTTGACGATGCAGGATTTGGAAATTCGATGGTCGATTTTGGATTCGACCATCGAATTTCAAATTCGACCATCGAATTCTGCCCTGACTTTTTGGTTCGAAAATTTGTTGGATTTTCTTCTTGCAAGCTTTCGGGTTAAATCTTATAGCTTTATCTTAACACTAAGGGTGTTAATATATGTGGTTTTAATACTCGGAAGTCCTTGGAGAGGACCGTTTGTGCATGCTTTTGCAACCGCTTGGTTAAGGTAGGGGAACCCAACTTCTCTTTGCATAAATTATAAGCACAAGCCATGATAGACAATCTATTTGAAATGCATAAATTTGGTAGTAATCATGCATAGTATAAACAAAGCTTGAATATAAGACAACATCGTAAATTTGTAAACATTGTTAGGGACAAGAATCATGAATCGTAACCTCGGCTAAACCTTTTGAATCGTAATCTCGGTGAATTTTGAATCGAATTTGAATCGAACTTTGACAATTCAATATGTTATAATTAATAAGCTTTGATATGTATTAGCATTTGCATTTGATTTAGGGTTCATAAGTACGATGCCCTAGATTCCACCAACCGTGTTGACGGTAAAACTTTGGCACAAGTTTCCCTCATAGCGCAGGGGCTTGTTGCATTTTCGAAATGGGTTCATGAACGACGATTTCGTAGGGTCTTCCCATCATCGTCACTTAGTCCGCTCTCATGCTATAGGAAATTTGAGAGATATAATTAAGTTATAAATTTAAGACAAGAAGCATGCTAAATCAGAACATTTTGAACACTTTGAACTTACTATCAGTTTTGACTCAGGATTAGAACTGGAGATTTAAATTTGAAAGCATCTTTGAAAAATCATATTTGATCCGATTCCGTCTTTTGAAAACCAGTACTTATAATGAACTGCAAATAGATCTGGCTTCTTCTATTGAGCTTAGCTGTTAGCTCACCCTCGACTATACGTCACAGGTGCTGAGACCGACATTGGGTCAGAGGATCCGGAGGACTCCGATTATATTCCAGAGGAGGATTTGGATATACCAGCGGAGGAGTTCTTCCCGTGATCTTTGGATCCTTGTATTTTGGTATTTTTGTCTGGATATTATTTTGGAATATTGAGCCCTAGGCTATTATTTTGTCCTTTTGATATCACTAGAGGAACCATTATCGTGAACCTCTATTTTAGGTGATTGGATTGGCCATCACCGGTGGTTCCTTTTGGTTCCTCACAGTGATATATTCTTTTGCTATCTGTAGTCTTTTTGGATTATGATATGATGCCTCTGTTCTTTAGACCTTTGTTTATGTTGCCGGCTTCTGTTTGTTACGGCTTATTGAGAAATCAATAAGTTGATGAACCGGCCTTTCCTATACCTTAGGGATTGGAAAAGTCGGGTCGTCACAATAGGAGTAGGTGGGCTGCTGTGGAGTTGCCACATATCTCTAGCAATCATGTGTGGGTGCATCTATCACCACACGTCCACTTACACACATAAGTATATTGCATATTATTTATTTGCTTAGTTACTTAGAGACTAAGAATCCTCCTATAATCGAGACACTTGGGTCCAAGCAATAGCACCGTGTTAGTCCCTCTCCCATTTTATTTTCTCATTTTTTTTATAAACACAAGAGAGAAATTTTCTTGTTAGTCACTAACACTTAAAGTTTGTTTATGAGAGTGTGTACTAGTGCCACATAGCCATATAATTGCACCCACCTACATATGCAAGGAGATGTGGGTGCCCTAGCACACATGTTTTATCACTAAGGGCACCCAAATAATGTAATATATACATATTTTAATTTCTATCTCACAAATAATTTTGATGTATTGATCTAACACCGCACCCCATTAGGGCTTGGGTTCGAGTCTAGATTTAGAGTCGCGCTTGGGTTAAGGTGTTGACCGTATACGGGAATTGCCACTAAACGCAGGTACATATAATATATAAGGGGTTACAACTACTAATTTATCGTTAATTTAATTTTTATATCATATAAATATGTACTTTCAAATATTAGTTTATGAAATACTAATTTTGTATCATGAAGCATATTCAAGGCCACTCGGCACTCAATCTTGGGTATAGGTTGCACATATGGGTACATATCATATACAACTCACTAATATAATTTCCTATATGAGTGCTTATATGAGTGCCCATATATTTAAGTATTATAAAATTATACTTATACATAAAACCATACAACGATAAATAAGCCATTTATGAATCAGATGGCCCAGCAGATCTCATGAGTCGTAGTTTTGATCGAGATTAAATCAGTCAAACATCAACATTTGGTCAAAAGTCAACCCTTGAAATTCCAGGGTTGCTACAGATTATCTTCATGCAAATGATCTTTCAAATCCTTTGGGCCAAACGGACCGAGCTCGACCGAGATTTGAAACCATGCTTGGAACCAATAGGTCTATCGCAAGAAGTCACGACACCATTTCAAGCTATATCTTTTTATCATGGATCTAAGACACCAATGGGTTCGATTCCGAAAAAAACAACTTGAGATCATAAATGTGAGATTCTTCCTTCTGATTTAGAAGCTAGATCTCCCAAATCCAACAACAACTAAATCAGAAAGATGCATCCTCTCTTGGCTTTCATGTAGTTTGAATTGCTTGGTTAGTAAGATATACCGAGACAACAGGTGCTATAGAAATATTTTTTAGTCCCACACCGAATAGAAGGTGAAGTTTTAATATTTTTATATTTCTGACGCTAAGTTTATTCTTCAGCCAAGTTCTGTCGCGAGAGCTTGTAACCCAAGCGGGGGCTTTAATGTGGTGGAAGGGATGGCATAAACCTTGCCAGCTGGGCTGGGTGGGGCTCGTGGGTCTTAGAGTAGAGGGCATCGTGGGTCTTGTAGTAAATATTTTATATTAGTATATGATATACTTAATGATTAAATAATTTAATTAATGACTTTTACATCAATGGGTTCTGTTAGAAAAACTCAAATTTCTGACTTTTCACTAGTATGTTCTTAAGTTCTTAAGTTACTCTGATTCCTGACTTTTTTCCAAATAACTCAGAATCGTATCGTTCTTAAGTTCATTTAAGAAATGCTCAAAATTGGAAGACTTGTTGGTTGGGCTCGAACCGTAAACATGATTATGAATGATAGAGTTGAGGTGTGCAGCTTGCTGCGTGGGTCTTAGAGTTAAGGGCACTGCGTTGTCGACAGAAAAACTTAAATTTCTGACTTTTCACTAGTGTGTTCTTAAGTTACTCTGATTCCTGACTTTTTTCCAAATAACTCAGAATCGTATCGTTCTTAAGTTCATTTAAGAAATGCTCAAAATTGGAAGACTTGTTGGTTGGGCTCGAACCGTAAACATGATTATGAATGATCGGTATAAGAGGCAAACTACGGTTTTGCAAAAATTTTAAGGGATGTCGATCCATGCGATGTTAAACATATTGGACAATATTTTTTTTCATAGTACGACTCTTACAAGGACCATATAAAAAAACTCATATTCTTATATATGATATGATTATAAACTCATGTAGATGAATAAAGCGAAACACAAAAAAAGTCTTTTGAACATTTTTCCATTGATATACAAACAAGAAAATTACATATTCGATTAGACCATAGTAACAAAATTGGCCTAATTATTTATTTATTTATTTAATAATAATACAAACAATGGACATAAAATCAAAAAACACACCTCACATATGGTACATCTGACTGGCATGTTAGCCTTATTATACAGTATTTGCAACCAAATATTTGAAAAGGGCAACTAGAGTTTTACATCATGAATGCGCATCGCTTGAAGTAGACGATTGAGATCACTTTCCATCCCATTCTTCCACATAATAGATCTTGAGATCATGTTCCACCTATCAGATCATCAGATGTTTATTCTATATGACACACAACATCAACAGTGACCTTGATCAACATAGAATCACTTTTGAGGATATGTGCCACATGGAATCAACTTCTAACTGTCTGATAGGTGGGTCATGATTGTGTAGAAGATTGGGATGAAAACCAATTTCCATCGTCGAGAGGCGCTTGACGGCCTCTCAAAGGAAAATGATAGTTGCCCTTACCTAATATTGGGTTGCAAATACAGTACCCCAATGACTTCACTTCCTCTAACTACTTACACGTAACTGGGAAAACAATTGGGTGTTTGGAAGAAATCGGATGGACTAAGTCAACAATTATCACTTACCAAACCACTATAGTTTGTTTATTATGTGCAATGATCACATCCACACATCAAGCCAATTCACTTCAACTAGAATAAAAGTACATCACAACATGTAGTATAGATGTGAACTAGTTCTAAACAACTCTGGCGGCTTCTCCCAAGGGTTCTCTTTTAAGAACCCGTCTCAAATCTAAAATTAAAACCCAAAATGGCGATTTTAGAAGATAAGAAATAGAAGAAGATAAACCAGAAGATTTCTCATTCTAATGGTGGCGATGGTGGTTTAGTGGTGGTGCTTTAGTTTTTGGAGCTATATTGATGGGTTTCATGAATCCAAGAAGTAAGAGAGAAGACGACCAAATAATAAAGTGGTTGAAGATTTATCAAAAAATATATCAGAGAAGATTAATTGTAAGAAAGAAGATATGCAGGATTTGATTGTATGTATATCCTCAAGATACTATACAGTAAACCTACTCAGATTTTGAGTAATTCCGACCCAAAAGCTCTGACACACAAATGTCGCTTTCGCTCGGAAAGTATGTGATATTCTGTGGGCCCACACTAACTCTCCAACCAGCCCTAAAATAAGTTAGAAATCATTTCTTCATATGATAAAGATCTCTCAATCGGGCAATGGTCAAGTCCAATCGGGTTGAACCCGATTTCGAGTTCAACCCCATCTGCAGTCCTTAGAAACTGGAGGATCTTGATTACACGTAGTCATGCTATAAAAACTAAAAATCATGAAAGTCAAGATTCATCCATATCGAAGGGCTCGTTGTCATTTATGTTATTTAAGTCAGCCACTCATCCCTTATGTCATTTAAGTCATCACCCCATCATCCACCATTAAACCCATTTATCTCTTCTCCAAGCAAAAAATCTTAGATTCTTCATTATTACGTAATTCCTAAACCCATTAGTGACCTAGCCACCCATTAATTCACCATTTCTTTATAAATAGAGTCAACCCCCCCCCCCCCCCCCCTTGTTTAAGAATTTTTGAAAATCAAGCCTTAAAAGATCCGACCACAATGCTACAAGAGTCTGAAAGACTTGGCTCTCCCCTTTATTCCTCCATCTTCTTTATTTACATTTCCGATAATTTGGAATCAGTAGAGAAGGCAGTTCCCTCCCATTCTATAACCAACAGGCCCTACACTTTTCGGTGAGGTACATGGCTTAACTGACCAACTTAGAACCAGTGACGCAGCAGGCTACACCATAACAATAAATAAGTTCAATGTGAGTTATATATAAATGTTGGAAATCTATATTTTATTCGGTTTGCGACTAAAAAAGATCTTTTATCGGAATTTTCGATCACGTTTTAAAACATGCAACACCTGAAATAAAAAGTTTAGGGTTTGGGACTAAAAAAGATCTTTTATCGGAATTTTCGATCACGTTTTGAAACATGCAACACCGAAATAATGTTCCCATTATTTCCATTATTTGCATTATTGTCATTATTGACATTCTGGTTGTTCTCATTCATTTCTTGCCTTTGATCAGCCATGGTATTAGTTTGATGATACTGATTCCTTCCGATCCCACGATTTTCTCTACAAGATCTTTCGATCTCAAGATTAAACGGTTGCAGATGCGGGTGATGAGATCGGGTAAAGCTCATGCACCAACACTCACAACACAGTTTGATGAATCCACAACAAACCCAAATTATCAGGTTCAATCGATTGAAGCAAAGGTCTCAATCGATTAACACAAAGCACACACAAATATTCAGAGAAGGAGTTATCTGTCAATCGATTGAAAATATTGTCTCAATCGATTGAGGTTCAATAGTCCAAGCAAGTCAGCACAGAAATTTCAGCTGAAATGGCCAGAAGAGGAAGTTTAGTCAATCGATCGACAGAGATATGTCAATCGATTGAAACAAGTAAACAGATCACAACAGAAAAATATTTCAGTCTCAATCGATTGAAAGAGAATCCTCAATCGATTGAGTCTCCAGTATAAAATAAAAAAAATTATTTTTATTATTTTTATTTTTTTATTTTTTTATTTTTTTGTCTAAATGAAATTAAATTTTATTTTTATTTTTTTTATTTAAAAAAAAATTAAATTCTAAAATTAATCCCTAACAATCCTACAAAATCTTATCTAAAAGAGAAAAATAAGGGAAAGAATAAAAGATTCCTAAATTTTCTAAGAAAGGTATCCTAAAAATCTATACTTCCTAAAAGGACTCCTACAAAATCTTACCTAAGAGAGAAAAATAACAGAAAGAATTTCGATTTTTTTTTTTTTTTACTCACCACAGTCGATCAATTGACTCTTTGGTGTCAATCGATTGACAAAGCGGTGCTCACAACCACAAAACACAGTCAATCGATTGAAGTATAATTCTCAATCAATTGATTATTAAAAACACACAAATCCCTATCTGAATTAATCAAAATTTCGCCGATCTCTCCGGCAATGGCGCCAAAAACTTGATCGATTTTAAGTGTAATCCTTGCAAGTACACAAGATCTATTGCAGTATGGCAAGAATAAGGGTGTCGAACCCACAGGGAAATGTGAATTTTAATTAATTCTTTCAAAGATTTAAAAGCGTCCCCAAGGAAGTACCAAAGGGCAAATTCAATTTACTAAAAATTTATCACACTTTTCCTAAATACAAGAGAAATAAATTAATCTAAACAACTAATTACTGATGAATCTAAGAACAATATTTAAGTATGATCAAGGAATATGCTACCCTAGATTTGTACCCATTTTCTATCATTAAAACCCACAGTTTTATTAAAGCATCATTCACACCATCATTCGTCTAGAAAAATGATTCGTAATAAAATTGTGATTATCAATCCGGCATATCCTATCTAAAAATAATGACTCAGCCTATCATTACGGTATGAGTCATGTAAAAAGTATAGCACATGATGTTTAGATCATGACAGTAAATACATAATCGTTCTGCAACCTAGATCAGTTTGCAGGTCCAAATCTAGCGATTATGGTTGTTGATACGTGCAATCAACGGTCATAACAAGTATTCAATCACGCATACTTTGAGCAAAACGATTCTATGATGACATAAATAAACTGCGGTATTAATCATAAAAAATTGCTACTTATCTGGGGATCGCATCTTCCTCGATCAACTGATTTGGCCGCTCATCTTTGGTGTATGATCTCTTTGCATGTTCAAAACTATTCCACTTTTCATTTCTCCTCCAAAGGTCTTTTGTTTATAATGTCTTTTTCTAAATACAATCTATGAATATAAAAGAAAGACAGTGCAAATCCTAAGTACAATCTACCTAGATCAAATCCTAGAAGAAGGAGGAAGAAGAACCCTTGAAAAAATGCCAAAAAGAGTCGAAAACCAATGATGAATAATAATGAATAATTCCCTTTAAGCAAACTCGTAGCTTCCATTTTATAGGGTCGAACAAACTTAACCTTAATAACCTTAATCGATTGAAAATTAAATCTCAATCGATTGACTTTTAAGTAGGGACAAAGTTGTCTTTATGTGTCAATCAATTGACACTTAGTCCTCAATCGATTGACATCTAAAAGCAATTTCCGTGAACTCCCGCCCAACTTTACATTAGACACTACCTCGGTATTGTAGCTATAATTTTTTGTACCGAACTCAGATTGAGGCGATTCTTACGGAGTTAGAAAGAAGACGACGAGCTCTACAACTTTTATGTTTTAGAAATTTCATGAATCTGACGTCTTGAAGGTCCAAATTAAGCTGCAAGTCACACTAAGTTCTCGATGACCCAAAATTGTAGTGTTTTGACATTATTTTCGGAATTCTTGGGCTGTTTTATGCACTTGGATTGTATTTACCTGAACACTTCAAATCTAGTAATTCTCATCAGATAGCCTTCATCGAACAGCTAAATATAGGTATTTGTGGGTGAAATATCATCATATTTCACTACTCATCACTTAACTTTTGTGTTTTAGAAATGACGCCTAGTTAACTACCACTTAACGGCATGGGGTATTTGTAAAGGAAACATAAAAGTAAGGGGTGTACTGTAAATAGACATAACTCAGGAGGTTTTATGCAATTTCAGCATAATATAGGAGGTATTTGTAAAAAACTCTTTAATTTTTATCACATATTATTTCTATTTTTATGACAAAAAATCATTGTCTGATTTGAATAGGACGATGGAGATTAATTTTCACCTCAATCTTTCACACAAAACATCTTGAGACTATGGTGGCCGTATTATCGTACTACCATTTTTTATTCTATGTAACATAAATTTAAAAAAATGACCCTAAAATCATATGATATATACATCACGCTTAAAAGTAAATTTAGGGTTATTGTATAATGGTTGTCTCGATATCCATTGTGTAAAGATTTGGCTGAGGTTTATGCCACTTGTCTCAAGGATCATGGGGAATAAAAATACTAACGGGCTGATTTTTTTGGAAATCGGTTTGGTACACCCTGAAAGAAATCGAATAGAAGTGAATAAGTTTCGGTTCAGTTTCATTCTTTTTAAAAACCGAAATCAAATTATTTCGATTTTTTTTCTATTTTTCGTCCCATTCGTCGGTTTACAGATTTTGCCATCCTAATAAACTGTAACCGAATCGGAACTGATTTCGGTTTTTTTATTATTTTCGGTCCCGTTTGAGACCGTCGGTTTTAGGTTGAGTTTCGGGATTCGTGTTCAAAGCTTGCATCGCTATAATTGGCCATTATTAGTAGCGCTTTTAGGAATTCAAGATTACATTACCCGTTTACCGCCAAGTGTTGGTTGCCAGTAGAAGGCGTGCGATTGCAGTATGGCGCCTTCATTAAAAGTTTTATGTGAAAATGTAATATGGGCCGTTCGATGAACAAACGTCAGTCTGACTTGTCAGTCTGACAGGTGGACGGGGGAGACAAATTTGATAACGACAAAAGGCAGCTGAGGGACGATGTCACTAATTGCACCGACCTATTTTAATTAAGCCCACCTCATGCAACTAATTGTGGCGTGTCACACTCTTTTTTTATTAAAGTATGATATCTACCTTCAATTAAACAGCATTTGATGATCTTACACTGATCAAATTTCACTTTTTATCTTATACCATTGATTCGTAATTTATTATTATACTACGTTGATGAGTACTGAAAAATGATGATATTTCACCCCTAAATACCTATATTTAGTTGTCCGATGAAGGCTATCTGATGAGAATTATTAGATTTGAAGTGTTTCAGGTAAATACAAGCCAAGTATAGAAAACAGCCCAAGAATTCTGAATATAATGTCAAAACACTGCAACTTTGGGTAATTAAGAACTTGGTGCGACTTGCGGCTAAATTTGGACCTTCAAGACAGCCGAATTATGAGATTTTCAAAACATAAAAGTTGTAGATCTTTTCGTCAGCTTTCCAACGGCGCACGAATCACTTCAATCCGAGTTCGGGACAGGAAGTTATGGCCGAAATACTAAAGCAGTGTCTGATACAGAGAAAGTGCTTAATTTCACGGATTTCTGGGGTCGATGCATCGACCCTATAGGTCGATTAATCGAGGATAAGTCAGAGTCTGACATGAAACTGACACTGTAAAGCTAATTTTTGGGACTTTTTGGCTGCTCGATGCATCGACCCTCCCTGGTCAATTAATCGACCCTAAAATTATGGCTTGGGAGACTCCCGCGACGAGGGGTCTATTTAAAGCGACTCAAACACTTCGGGAAGAGAGATTTTTTTTAGAGAATTACGTAGGAATTAATTAGAGAATTAGTTTTATGAGAGAGTTTTAGTTTTAGAGTTCTTAGTTTTTAGCCTTTATTTTTCATAGTTAGACATAGAAATAGGGAAGTTTTATTATTCCTTTTTGAGAGCTTTGTTCCCTTAATTTTTCAAGATTGCTCGTTCCTTGCTTTATAAATTTTGTTCAAAGTCTATTCTCGCATTAATTTCGCTTTCAAGATCATCGTACTTTTGGATCAAAGTAAGTTCTTTTGAAGTTTGAGGTAATTTTAATTTCTTAAATTAATGTTATTTTCCCGTCTTTATTTATTTATGTCATTTAATTACAATATGTGTGGCTAAATTTATAGGGATGGGGATCTAATGATTCCCATCCGAGGGATGTACTTTTAATAATATAAATTAAGGATTAAAATATGAGATTTTATTTTATAGTTGTTGTGCTATCATGAACGGATGAAATTCCCACCACTAACCGGGATCGCGTGTGCCTAGCCATGCCCGGGATCTCAAATCTGTGACGGTAATTTTATCCAATCATCGTTATGGTCTTTTTGCTTTCATCGTGTGGATCTAATTACGATTATGTTCCGGGATCGAGTGTGCCTAGCCATGCCCTGGATCTTGGATCTGTAATGGTAATTTTATCTTAAATACTCCCTAATCTGAATAAAGTGTGCTTAGTCATGCCCTTGATTTCAGATTTATAAGTGGTATTCTTGTTGGAATTTTCACCCACTTTGGGGATGATTTTTATTTGAACCTGAGATCATGTGTGCCTAGCCATGCCCTTGATCCCAGATCTATATATGAAAATCATCTAAGTCCTGATTGCAGGGATGCAACGTGGAACCTATTAGGGTGTTGACCATTGATCTTCCATAAAAGATGTTTGTTACCAATGAAATATCTCATAGTTTAATCCTTAGATTTATATTATAGGAAGAACGGACCAAAGATGGGAGGATTTAGTATTTTCATCTTTATCATCATCTTTACCTTTCCTTTTGAATCATCAATTAAGTTTTATTTGTGTAGTCATTAATTACCATCTCATCAACCGCTTAAATCATAAAACTGGTAGAATACTGTTAGATCTTCATAGATTTCTAGAATTATTTGTCTCTTTTAGATATTTCAAAATTAGTCCTCGTGGGAACGATCTCGTACTCCGCACCCACTATATACAAACCGATTCGTACACTTGCGAGTAAAACATTACATTAAAAAAATACACATCATACGTGGCATACATTATAATTAATATAAATTGCTCAAGTGACAATCTCTCATTGGAAGATTAGGGTAACAGTGGCAATCCACTTTTGGGGATTTGTAGAACGTGAAATCCAAAAATAAACGGTGCTCGTTTCATGATCTAAAAATCCATCGCGCCGAAGACTGAGGATTAAAAACCGTCTTATGCTTTATTTTGAGTTCAACAATATCAACATCCCTTTAAAATAGGAGAATCTTGACTTTCATGATTTTCATTTTTTTATGGAATGATCTCTAGTCAATACTCTTCTATTTCTAAGGGCTATAGATATAGTTGACCTTGAAATCTTCAACCTAGTTATCCAGATGCTCTGCATAAAGAGATTCTTTCACATTTTAATTTAAATAAGATGTTATGTTAGTAGACTAGTGACATATAGTTACCATGGTTCAAAACTTACTTAAAATTTATTGATTTCGGTCCTCACCGAAATAAAATTAACCCCTAAAATTCGGATCAATTTTCGTATATATGGCAGTCAAATTTTTGTATATATGGCAGTTTAATTTTTGGGCCAACCAAATTCAAAATTTGGCCAAAAATTTTGGTTTTAATCATGCTGGAAGGTGAAACCGAAACCACTACTTTGATTCTTGAACAATCAAAATGATAGTAGTGTACTACTATCATTTATTTTTTTTTATTTTTTTTTTGACAGATGACACTATTTTTCTCATTGTAGTAGTCTATTTGATCATCTGTTAATAGCTATTATTGTATGTACAAGACTTACGATTTAATATTTGTTATGATTTTATTTTTTAACAACTAATATTGAAGATTATTGATCGGATAATATAAAATTCAATTGTAAATGCAATTCTTAAACTGATATATGTTATAATCATGAACAATCCCTCGGAGTGTTTAAGTTGATAATTAACGAATATTTTTTACATGACCTAAGAGTATTCTTATCGTAAAAATAAATCAGTAAATACTATATAAAAAAAGATTATTAGCGGCAATTTTTTGTAGCCAAAAAGTGTATCTATTAACAAAAAAACTATTAAGACTATTAGCGGCAAAGATATTAGCGGCAGTTTTTTTGTTAATAGCAGCAGTTTATGGCTACCGCTAATAGTCTTTTTTTATTTATAGTGAAAATATTTTTTAATGGTCTAAGATCAAACATATATTCTAATGGTATAAGATCATTTAAGAAGGAGGTTATTGTCGGTATGTCCGACACAACTCAGACACAACTCTGGAAACCCGATATTTCAAACCATGATTCTGACTTGCTTGCTATTAATTATTTAATGGATTATCAGAACAATTCTTCCATGTCGTGACTTGAATCCCTAGGGTTGCAAGTTTTCACTCGAATCCCAAATCCCGAACCCGAACTGAAACCGAGCCGGCTCGAGGCCGAGCTTGGATCAACTGTAGCTCGGCTCTACCTTATACGAGTTGAGCTGGAACTTGGCTCTAGGCCCTCCAAGCCTAAAAAGTCCGAGTTTTAGCTTGGCTCTATCGAGCTCGAGTTGGGCCGAGCCGAGCTTTGATCTAAATAAGTTTTATTATGATTTTTTTTTTCCTAATGTTGTTTTAAACAATGTCTTCTTTTTTTAATAGATGAAAGATTTAACAAAATTTATAAATGAAAGCCTTAATATCTTTTAATCCCTTAGTCATTTTGGATTTAACGGATCGACTAGAGAAAAATATACTTAAAATTTGAAAAGTAAAAATGTATTTAAATTTAATGTGCTAAATATTGATTAAGAGCGTTAGTCATAGCAGGTATTGATTGATTGGTCAATTGTCTTGCTGATGATTGTTAGACAAGTGAGAAAAAACTTTAATGATTGCATAAAGATAGAGAGAGAGAAGGAAAAAAAAAAGTGCAAACTTTAATAAAGGATCATAAGGATCATATGTTAATTACATATCTATCAATTATAAAGTAATTATAAAATAAATCTTATTATAAGGGGATAAAAAAAAAAAACTTTCAAAATTATATATAATATATGTTATCATATAAAAGTGTTATATTTTATTAATGAAGTCAAGTTTTACTAGCTCAGCTCTAATTCAACAGAGTTTTAAATAAAAAGTTGTCTGACTCTCGAGCCGAGCTCAAGAGAGCAAAAACTCTCATTTTTGAGCTGAGCCGACCCGACTTGTTGAGCTAACTCTGCTATATTGCAGCCCTCACTATAAAAAAGAAAATTATTAGCAATAATTTTTTATAATAAAAAATAAAATATTGGCGCTATTAACAAAAATACTATTAAGACTATTAATGGCTAGCCGCACTTTCTAGCTGCCACTATTAGCCATATTATTTTTGATAGTGATTATTTGCATCCCTATCTATTCCTCAAGGTTGGTCGGCATAAGGTTGGTGGGCATTTGATAAAGAGGAACGATCCAAATCACTTGCCAGGGAGATCGCTACATGAAAAGTCAAATTGATCTCTTTAAGGGTAAAACTTGGAGCCTTCCCTTTGCCGACCTCATTATCGTGCTAACGCTTTCTTTATTATATTTAGATAAGGACGAAATTATTAATTTCTTTTCTAAATTTAATAAATATAAATAAAGGATACCATCATTCTTACCCTCAAAATAATGTTTTCTCACCACATCTTCTCCGTCAGTATGTATTGATCACCATTAAATTAAGTTGTCGATCAATTTTCTCCATCTTTTACCGAATGGATCTAAAGATCATATGAAATACATCTCGCTCAATTATAATTTCATATCTGATGGATCGCAAATAAAAAATCATTCAACCAACCGCTTACATGACACGATGTAATTTCATATATACAGTCAGCCCAACTAATTGCGTCGTGTTGCGTAAACAATCCCTGGTATATTATTTGAGGTACACATTATAATTGTTTTAATTTTAGGACCACTGAGGTAGAGGAGATAAGGTGAGACAGAAGGCTCTTAGGTTTAGAATAAGGATACTCTAAAATAAATTTTAGTCATGTGTGTGGTCCCCACCTTACTCTGTATTCTGTATTATTTTGATTTTTTTATGATCATTACTCTGTCCTTAGTCGTCTTTCATTTATCTTTTATTAGACTTAAGTCGTCTCATTTAAATTGTTAGTAGTGGGATGCACGAGCTTTGCACGTGGGCAAATTTATTTCAACCCACAAATATTTTTTATTACAAAACTAGGGGTTTTATATGGTTAAGCAGTTGACTATTTTGAATCAGTTCGATTGAGATCATTTTTGGTCTCAATCTTCAAAACAATAGATCTTGCGATCATGAGCTTACTATCAGATGGCCAGATTATGATTAAACTTGACATACATCCCAAAAAGTAATTTGAAAATAATGTTTGATATTCGCTTATCAAAGATATCTGACTATTACATGGAAAGATCATGATCTCAAGATCTATTGTCTCAAAGGTTGAGACGAAAAATGATCCCTATCCTTAGATTCAATGTAGGCAACAATTCAATCACGTATAACCTTGTTGAAAAGGAAGAAACATGGTGGTAAATAAAGGTATCTTTTTGCAAGATTTTCATTAGATGCTAAGTTTCTTTTGCACTATATAATCATAAAATTGTAAGGCGGAGAAAGATTAAATCTTAAAGGAGATTATTTTATCGGGGACAATTTTTTTCAGACAATTCTGCAGGCAGATTATGTCGCACACATAGCAGGGCCCAAACACTGCAGCCAGTGCCGTTGCACTACATAAGTTGTCTGCAAAATTATCTTTCAAAATCTTTTTACTACTCCTCCCATAATAATAATAATAATAATAATAATAATAATAATAATAATAATAAAGATTAGGTGTCCTGCACATGCACTATTAATGTCGCTTGGGTCATTCTCATCTATCGAGATAGTCTATCCATAATGGTGCTCGAATTATGTTTAACTAACTGAGTTAGTCTATAATGTCCATCCACCGATCATGTTCATAAAAGTAGTTCACGAATTTATGGTGGGCGGACATTGAGTGAAGTGCACGGACATTTATGTATTGGAAGTCCGCGCACGTCATGCAGTTCACAAACATATGGACTACCATATCTACTTATGATAGGTGAACACTCATTTTAGACTAACTCTTATTAATTTGGTATTCGAAAATATTTGTGCATCGCATAGGTCTTCCCTTTGAATAAATCCGTGCGATGCGCATAACTATATGAGCTTCGAAAATTATTCATGCATCAGACAGTTCTTCCTTTGCTCACTCTGCTAATTCTATGCATGACATTGATCTCAGACAAAGCCCAAAACTAGGGCATAGATGATAAGTTCTTCCATTTATCGTTCTCACTAAGTGGAGTGCGAGCCAACTAAAAATTTTGTTTGCCCTCCGTTGTAGGCATATGCCCGACCTGATTCAAAAATCGTCTACACCCTAACCAACTAAAAACCCCTCTTCAATTCAAAGGATGCACGACATGGATGGTATAAGTGTGACGATCATGAATAATTCCTCTTCTTTGGAGCACATTTTATATAGTTTTGGCTTATCTCGTCGGCCAGTGATCAAACTCAAAATTACTTAAACTAAATGGATTCCTCCAGTTCAAGGATACAAGCTCAATGTCGACGACTCTAGTTCTAGTGATTCATCCAATAGCGTTGGAGGGGGCATCACTCGTTGTGCATCTGGTGAATTTATTTGCGCTTTTACTATGGAATTGGTACCAATAATGTAGCTGGAGCGAAAACTCTTTTGGACGGAATAAGAATAACAAACAATATGAGTCTCTTTTCTCTCTATATTGAGTCTAATTCAAAACTTTTGGTGAATATTTTTTCTGGTAACAGTTTTCCTTGGAGAATTAAACCTATCATCATAGAGTGTCGGTCTCTTTTATCATCTTTCTCATAGTCGATCAATCACATTTTTAGAGAAGCGAATAGAGTCGCCGACTCCCTCGCTGGATTTGCAAAGGCCAACTTGAATTCCACGATTTTTATGACTTTAAGGGATTGTCCTCTTTCCAATATTGTTATTCGATTGTAATTTGGTCTTGAAATTTGGGTCTTCTCTTGTCCTCGCTTGAGGGAGTGATGGCTTTGCTAAAGTTCTCTTAGGTCTCGAGTTTTTTTGTTCTTGTTGTATATTTTCTTTGATTTTAATATAATTGCTCAATTAGCAAAAAAAAATTAGAGATCTCTATTTTCCTTGATTTTAACTAAAAATAGGGCACTTGACCAAACAAAAAACCAATATACAAAATAATAATCATTTAAAAATAATAATCATATAAGGTTTAATAAAAAAAATGCTGAAAAAGATATCTCAAAAACATACCTTCTATTATAAAATTAAATATTTACCCATGATTTAAATCTTATTAAGCAATTAATACAAGGGTAATTTAGTTATTTGTTAAAAAAGATGGATAGCCATTTAGGTAAATATTTTACAAAACATCCATCTCTGGTAAAATATTTGAAATGGGTATAAAATTGACATTATTTTCCGATAGAAAATTATTATGGTAAATTTACCTAAAAATATATTAACAATATGATCTTTGGCCCTATTTGCAACACTGCATTAAGCAAGTCCCCTTGTTTGATCAACGTGCATTACAATACGTCGGTATCTCTACTAGTAATCAGATAAGGCAAGAAGAGCGAGGTTGGTAACATCGACGAAAATAGTAAATTTTTGAAAAAGTACTACAAAAATAAGGTATTTCAGCGATAGCCAAAACTATCGTTACTAACAAAAAATTGCTGCTACTAGTCCCTTAGCTACTGAAACAACAAGATTTTTTGTTAATAAAGTTTTTACTTCCGCTAATAATAGTCTTAGTTTCTGTAGTGAAGAAAAAATATTCATCACTACTTGTAGGTGGGCTAACAAAAATATTAAAGATTTTAACTTTCTTACCAATATTCCTGATTGAGTGGTACCTAAGTTAGTATCCTCCCTCCTTTGTGAGGTTTTAGGTCGTGGGTTATAACTCCACGTTATTGCTTCCTCCTTTATATCCTCCCTTGTATTTATAAATCGAGTGTTGTTATGTGAGATTTATTCTCCTATGTGTCACTCACTCAGTTGAGCCATAGGTTCATTGGTATCCTCTTCTCTTGTGGAAGTTATGGGTTGTAGGTTCAAATTCTCCTACCTACTCCCGCCCTTTGTGTGAGTTTCTTCTCGTGCTACGTTGAATAAGCTTCTCTTTGTATGAAGTTTGCTTGGGCATTATATTTGGGCTGTGTATGATGTATGACATCTGAAATAACAAAGAAAAATTTAATGTCCAATGAATAAAATAACACAAAACAACTTGTACGAGGGAGCTATAGTTGTACACACAAATTTTATCCTTGGACAAAATTTAAAACGAGGATTTGGTATTTTAGGAAATACAATCGGATATGAAGATTTTTGGTGCCATCTTATATCTCATCGGATGGTGGTAACCCGATACAATCGGATAGGCTCTATATTTAAAGCCATGGTTTTGAGGGCCATGTGCACAGGTCTGATCTATCCTTTCCGGACTGGGGAAGAATTAAGTGCAGTTGAATTTATTAATCGTTATTTACTAGTAGCCATCAACCACTCATATTTTTTATATTTTTCGTGCTTTGGAGTTTGGACTATTAAAATGGCCATTGACTTGTCACAGAGAGTGACGGAGACGTTGAGACCATAGAATAAGGCTATGAACAGTTGATCATATCCTCTCAAAAAAAAAAAAAAAAAAAAAACGTTGATCATATAGCATCTATAAATACCACACCGCCTTCATCTCTAAAATCATCTCCTCTAAGCTTTATTATTCACTATCTGCTCCTCTTCTCTGCTTTTACTTTCGTTTTTTTTTTAAGAAGAAAAAATGGTTGTGGGTTCTTTTTCTGAGGACGTCACAACTTCGATTTCTCCGGCAAGGGTGTGGAAATCGATTCTCGATTCCCACAACCTGCTCCCTAAAATCTCCCCAGAGTATATAGCAAGCGTAGAACTTGTTGAAGGAAATGGGGGGCCTGGTAGCGTCGTAAAATTGAACTTCACCCAAGGTTCGTGAATCATAGGGTTTGAGATTGAGGGCTGTAATTATGAGGGCAACAGTATTTTCATCTGCACACTATTTTTTAGTTGCACCTCAACTTTTTTCACCCGCACACTAATTAATGAAAAACATAAGAGTTAATACTCAATTTTGTTTTGCAGTAGTTGAGAAAGATCCTAAACTTTTGCAGTGGTGAACCACTTTTCTTTGACTATTTTTTTGGTTGAATGAAATAAATTTTTTAACCGCACAAAAGTGTCTTTGCATGTAGAAGCCTTCTTTCAATTTATTTTTAATTCATTTTTTATATGTTTTTTGAGGATACCATAACTCATACGGTATAAACAACTCTCAGATGTACCTTGCATGCATAAAGGAACTGATTTTGTGCAACAAACAGGGAAGAGACCGGCACAAAAGGTGAGAGCAAGGCGTGTGGGAATTAGAACCCACGACCTCTTCTTCCACAAGAGAAGAGGTTCTTGTAGAAATGATTCATGGTTCAACTTGAATCATACGTGAGAAGAGCCAAAGTTGTCCTCACTCAAAAATAGAGCTGTTGACTTCTATTCTTATGTTATTTTGGATGGTTTAAGTCTACCAATCCCCAAAATAAGGGGTCTTGTACGTACAATTCAAGATTCTTCTCTCTCAACCAGCTTGCTACATGCTTAAATCGTTGATTGTTTGAATCTAATGATGAAGATCGTTTTTCACTCCAATCTTCTATCAAATGAATTTGGAGATCTCGGGCCTACCATCAAATGGTCTTATTTTGATTTCACATGGCACACATCTCAAGAATCATATTTGATCTATGCCTATTATCATATTCACTTTTTGGGATGCGTGCTATTAAGTACATTAACCTTAGCACTATAAAGATACTTTTTAGAAGCCGCTTTGCCAAACATGGCATGAGACCACTCATATGGTGTAAGATCCATCTGCCTAAATATCACCATATAGATAGCTGCATGCTTTGGGAGAAGATTTTTAGAAGTCAAATTTTTATGGGCATCCTTAGCTACCAAGGGAATAAAATCTTGATACAAAGCAACCGTGGGTATAAGAGCACTGCTCTTGTTAGAATATTACTAAGCATGTATATGTGTGGATCAATGTGCAGCTGTGAAGGAACTCACTCACGCTTTGAACCGCATCGATGTGCTTGATGAGGCGACCTATACATACAAATACACGGTGATCAAAGGCAATCCAAAATATGAGACGAAATCTCTCGGAATGAAGCTGAAAGCTATGGCAAATGGAGGAACTCTATGCAAACTTAGCTGCGAGTACAAGACCGCAGGCGATGCTGTGCTTAGTGATGAAGAAATCAAGGAAGCCAAGGAAAGTAACGTGAAAATGTTCAAGGCCATGGACGCATATTTCCTCGCGAACCCCGACGCCTATCTCTAATTTAGGCTCGTTCATGGTTGGTCTTGTTTGTGATTTTGGTGACTTTGTTTACTTTACCTAGTTAGAAGAGGGCTGCTGTGTGATGAATAAAGAGAGTAGCGATGAGGTGCTCTTTTGTATGGAAGGTAATGGTTGGTCTTATTATATATATGGCAAGACTAAACTTTGAGTTTGACGTTTAATTTACTCTTATTCTTTATTATTAGAGGCTGGGAGTGGGGACTACATTCGAGTGTAGGAAAAAACTCTTAACTCAGACCATTTGGCACCACTAAACCAATCATGAGTATCATGTGCGAAGGCAACTTAGATACTAATAAATTAAGTATCAATCAAAATTTGGGCTCTATCAGATGCTTATTCACTCAAAGATGCCTATAAATCAATGCACTTAATTCATTCAGCTTACTTGATCTTTGATTCATCAAATGGAGGTAAAAAATGTCGAATATGGGAATATTTTTTTTAAAAATCACATGCCTATTACTAATCAATGAAAAAAGGTTGTTGTTTTAGGTTAATCATGTCTCGAAGCATGTGATCTGGCACGCCAACGGTTGTTATTTTAGGTTAACCATGTCTCGTAGCATGTGATTTGGCACCCCATGTCAACTGTAGGAAAAATGAATGATAGAATCATATTTACTTTTAGACACTGTTGACCGCAAGGTTTTACATATGTATTTCTCATGTGATCCTAGATGGCTCTATCTTGGTCCTACTTAAAAATTGAACTTATTTTACTTTATGGCAGTTACAATCGGTTGTCCAAGAATGGACAGGTTAGTGGGCCACAGAGGCGGGAATAGTAAAATTTTCAAACTTAAGGAACAGCTGTTTTTGCTTAGGTAATCAAGCAAACTTAACATCCACAAATAGAGGGCTCTTGAGCATGAGTCAAAATTTCGGGTATCGGATATGTATCGTCCGAGCTTAAAACCAAAACATATGGGACGATACGTATCGGAATAATAAAATATCGGACGATACATTGAATATATCGTCCGGGCATTTATATACAAAATGGCTATGTATCATCCGATACATATCGGTATCGAATGATATTTTGATCCATGTTCCTGAAAACCTATGAAAGTTGGCTTTTTTAAACAATCAATGATTTAAGCGTAATAAAAACTTTCATTGGGATCAGATGATGGATCTCGTTTTTTGTCTCAATCTTCCATACAATAGATCTTGAGATCATAGTACACCTCTCACATGGTCACATGTTGATTCAATGTGGCCCAAAACCTGAAAGTGACCGTCATCATGTGTGTACCATGAAAAGGAGGACGCTAGATGTGTGCCACGTATAATTAAGATCTTACCGTTTGATAGATGTGCAAGGATCTCAACATGCATCTATTGTGTGAAAGATTGGGACGGAAACAAATATCTACCATCTGATTAGGGGCACTCAACAATTTTTATGGCGGAAAGCCGTATATTCTCCACAAGAAAAACGCCTTGAAAAAGTTACATAGGCTATATTTCTACACTGAGAAAGTTTCTCAGCGGGTGGTAAACTGATTTTATGTTTCACCATTCAGTTATAATTAATCTGTCGAATCTGTTCACACCATTTATCGTTCATGTTAGTAAGTTTATAATTTTTATTTTTTTTAATGGTAATATAATATTTGATCAACCTAATATGCGACCAAGTGCCAACCAAACACAGAAAATCAAACTTTTGTATAGGGTTCCATGTGTACAGATCTCTAATCCCTTGAATCTATTATCATCAAGCATAAAATACTCAAAATTTCAAATTTGGCTCTATTAGATTGACTTATTATAGAAAGAGACAATAGAGGAAGACTTTGAACAGCTACATATACCACAAACACCTTCATCACTACCAGCCATCACCTCTTAAGCTGCTTTATTTTTTTTTATAAATAACCTCACTACAAAAACTAAGACTATTAGCGGCAATTTTTTAACAAAAACTGCTATATTAGTCTTATCGTTATTAAAAGCTGTTCTAAAAATTGTTTTAACAACAAGTGTCATCAAAACCAAAAAGAAGAACAAAAGCAACAAAAAATCACATATTAGTCTTATCGTTATTAAAACCGTCGCTACTAAAACTGCTTAACAAAGAAGTGTCATTTGAAACCAAAAAAGAAGAACAAAAGCAATAATCTTAAAGGGAGCTTAGCAATGCCATCACCCCCAAAAAAATTAAAAACCTTACGACCTGAAGCTACGGCCAAAGACTGAACCAACATTGAGCATGATACTCAATGGAAAGCCAGCTTGAAAACCCATAACACTACATATGTAATATCCCGAAAAATTACGTTAAACAGTGACCTCGAGATCCGTGCCCGACTAGTCATAGGTTTGACCAAATAGGAGTTCAATAGTTGGCATAGGGTGAGATGAACGGATGAGATGTGAGAATTCGAGTGAATGTGTGGAGATTGATGTGAATCCGAAGTCACATACACCTATTACGGTGCATGTGCTCAACACATAAACTAGAGGGGAGATAAAAGGGTTTAATAACCCTAAAATAGATGTTTTTGATGTTGAGAGAGAAGTAAGGAAGAGAGAGAGAGGAGTAAAGAAGGTGGTTAAGCAAGGAGTTATTGTGGGTGATTGGAAGGGGGATTAACGCAAAGGATCCGTTCAAGCCAAAGCGAGAACCCTAGCCTTTCCAACCACTTGACCTAATCAATTGGAGATTGATTGAAGATAAAATTCTTGTAAATTAAATGTACAGATTGAAGGGTTTTATTGTAGTTAGAAATAGCTAAAATTATAGGATAATGGCTTAGATAAATGAAGGAAAAAAATCAGTTGGAAGAAGATTGGAAAGAACAGCCCAAAAGGGGGCTGAATCTGGCCATTTCGATTAATCGAAAGTGAGATTCGATTAATCGATTTTTGCCAAGAAGTTGAAAAGTCAGAAGACACGATTTCGATTAATCGAATTGAGTTTCGATTAATCGACTTTGAATTTCGATTAATCGATTTTGGTATCGATTAATCGATCGAACTCTCGTGAACTCCAGTGGAGGGAAGAAAAGGACTTGGAGAAATCGACTAATCGAAATGGGATTTCGATTAATCGATTTAGAATTTCGATTAATCGATTTTGGTATCGATTAATCGACTGGGAACCTCCAGTGAACTCCAGTGGAGGGAAGAAAAGGACTTGGAGAAATCGACTAATCGAAATGAGATTTCGATTAATCAATTTAGAATTTCGATTAATCGATTTGGGATCGATTAATCGATTTTGGGAATTCGATTACTTGAATTGAGAATCGAATGGTTAGAGTGGAGAATTTCGATTAATCGAATTGGGATTCGATTAATCGAATAGGAATCTCGATTAATCGATTTTGAATTTCGATTAATCGATTTTGGAAATCGATTAATCGAATCAGATTCGATTAATTGATTTTGGAGTTCGATTAATCGACTGTGCCAGTTTTTGTTGACTTTTGAGTTTGACTTTAAGATTCTTGGAGGGTCTTGGGCCTTCCCTATTACATCTTTAGTGATGTATTGCATGTGTTATATTGTACCATAAGTGGTACGTGTGAGCTTGGGCACAAGGAGCCACGAGGGACCTTGATGCATGATCAAACAGAGACTTGAGGTAGGGAACACCTTGAACATTTACTTTATTTTGCAAGAGCATGTATCTAGTGATATAGAATTCAATTCAAACTGTTTTTATTGCTTAAGAGTTTGTGAAAAGTGTGTGTGTGTGTGACATCTATAAGAGTAATCATAATGAGCCATGAGAGAGGAAAGTAAGAAATAAGAGCATCGTGTGATGAAGTACGTGATACATCCAGAATGTATCCAAGATTGAATTATGTCGATAAGGGCTAATGATATAAGATACCACACTTACGGTGAATAACTATATGTAAAGCCTCGATATTTTGTTATATGAGGTTTGATAGGATACCCCACCGACGTGGATACCCACGATCGCAGGATATCCGTGATCGATACGGCAAAACCGTAGGCAGGTCGGAGGCTTATCCATTACGTAGCACACCCTGTGGGTGTTGAATTGAGATATGTTGAAACCCCGCCACCGATCCCTAAGGGAAAGAGGCTTGGGTACTATTGGTATTCCCAGGGAATACATTTAAAACTGTCTATATAGATGTTAATGAAGGGTATTTCATCGGGGCTCCATGCTATATTGCTCGGGGATTACTTAAGTTGAAAGGTTAAGTTTTGCTTTAGGCCTTTTCAGTGTCATTCATGAATAATTACAAGACATGAGTAAACTACCAATAAAATATGATTATTTTCAACTGTTGTTCATCAGTAACTGCATAGACACATCATGCATGGCAGATCATGGAATATATGTGAGTTGTAATTTATATGTTCAATTTTGTTCTGTTCCCTATTGAGCTAGGATGTAGCTCACCCTTTAGACTATACGTCGCAGGTCCACTATTAGCAGCTGTCGAGACTTCAGGGGACGTTGACCCTAGTGAGTCAGACCCGACACCTGGAGACGAGTTGGAGCCACCTCCTGAGGACTTCTTCTAGAGGACTCCGTTGTGCAGCTTTGAGAGTTTTTGTGAGCGAGTTTTGTGCGGCTTAGTATGTCAAGCCTTATTTTCGTTAAACAATGTAATTAAGTCATGAGATTATTCTTTTGGGGCGAACCATCATTGATGATCAGTGATCATCGATGGTTCGGATCGGTTCTCCATTCATGCAAAGGCATGAAGGTAGAACTGTCTTTTGAGAAATATTTCAATGATAATTTAATTTCACAGCTTTATTCATTAATTCAGTGTAGTTCATTGCTTGATATACCAATGTTCCGTGCATAGCTAAGGGGCACGGTCAAGATGATCTGCTGATGGCACGGGTTTTGGGGTGCCGAAATCCGGGTTGTCACAACATAAGACTACTTTCTCACCTTATCTCCTTGAGTCGGCATGGATTGATCGCCTTTGAATTAAATTGTGTTGATCATTTTTCGTCTCCATCTTGTTGGATATTTAAAAGTTTATTAAACTTGCCTTTTCTCAAGAGATGTGTCTTTCCAAAGTGGTGTGCCTTTTCAAAATGAAGGTCTTTCCAAAGTGGTGTGTCTTTTTCGGAGAGATGCGTGTAGTACCTTTTCATAAGAAAATGGTGCATTGACACATCACTTGATTTCTATTTAAGGAATCAAAAATCATTATTTTTAACAAGTACATTGGAGTCTCCTTTCTCTCTGGTTTTATCTTTAAAGGTTTTGATCAGAGCGTTCCTGCAATATTTGGTTTTCAAATAGCGTGATCGGATTCGCAAATCCTTCACAAGAATATACAACCCGTTCGTTGTATCTTGGAATCAGTTTACCGGTAACCTGTTGGTGACCATTTTGTCGAAGTGGTGGGGGCAAACATTGGTTTAAAGACAACGACATGTCTCATGCCTCGGACCGGTTCCCTGTATTATTTCAAGTCAACATTTCATAATTTTCCAACACATCTTCCACAGAATGGATCTAGAGATCATGTGAAACACATCTCACTCAATCATAATTTTTGGGACATTGATATATGGTGGATCGCAAACAGCAGATCATTCAACGGACCACTTACGTGGCGCGATGCAAGTGCAGTGGATCCTAACAATGCATGTCAGGCCAACCAATTGCATCGTGCCACGTAAACAGTCTGTTGTTGGTATGATGTAGACTCATGATCTATAGATCAATTTGTGCCAAAGATAAAAATGAAAAATGATCATCTGATTTAAAGGCGATTAATAAGCTAGAGGAGATAGGGCCAGAAAGTAGTTTATTCGTTTCCGGCAATGGTCGGGTCCTACTAGGTAGAATTGAGTTTGGAGTCTTACTCTATCCGCTACCTAGGGGTGTATTTAGCTTGGTTTGGTCGGTTTTGGACTAAAACCACAAACCAAACCGGTCTTAATCGATTTTTAGATTTTCAAAATCAAACCAAACCGTCCAACTCTTAAACCAAACCAACCCGATTCAATTCGGTTCGGTTTGGTTGGGTCGGTTTCGATTTTCTTATAAGTTCTACTTACACATCAAAATTTTCTCAACTTCTCAACCGATTTTTCTATAAGTTCTACATTACCGCTTTAGGATTTAGGAATAGGCTAAAGACAAGGGTAGGGTTTTATATAAAAATATGCATTTTACTTAAATGCCCTTTAAAAATAATTAAAATCCCCGCCTATATATATATATATACACACACTTACAAACTACATTCGGTTCTGTTTGGTTTCGGCTTGGTGAGGCTTGGAATCGAAACCAAACCAAACTTTTCGGTTTAACTTTTTTCCAAACCAAACCCAAATCGGACCAAACCCGACGGTTCGGTTCGGTCCAAAAAAAGCACAACCCTACCGCTACCCATGGAAATAAGAGAATTTTGGTTGCACGTCATCATAGTCACAAAAATCGCCGAATTTTTGAAAAATTCGCGAATTTAAGATGTAATATCCCCGATATTTTAAACCTATTTTCGTTTACCTCGATAAGCGTGCCCAAAAAAATAATTATGTTATTTTATGAGTTTTTTTGTTAGTATTGGTTATGATGAGGGACATGACCAAAGGATTTAATTATGAGGTGTGTATAGGTCAGGAAATCAAAGACGTACACAATAAGGTTTATATTTGTGTTTAACGCCGGAGGTTTTGCAAAAATAAATGGATAAGTTGTAAAATTGAAATATCTAGATTTTTGTAAGCTTTGTTTTAATATTATAAAGAGAGAGAGAGTTAGAGAAAATATACTTCTCTCTTCCGGTTGGAAAACATAGGAAACTCTTTGGGGCTGCTTTTGATCTTTAGATCTAGAGAGTTAGAGAACTCCTCTTCCCATCTCAACCATTAATAAGCCTTGAGTTAGTACCAGGATCTGTTTGAACTATTGAAAGAGAAAAGAGATAAGGAAAGGGAGAAGTTCTCTGTGATTTCGTTGTGGCTGAGGCAATGTCCACCTCGTTGTGAATATGGACTGATTTGAAGATCTGAACCATTGAGCTGGAGATTGGTTCCGGTGTGTGAATCGGTGCAATGGGATCAACGGTTTAAGCTACAAGAGGTAGGTCGTTGAAACCTCCATGTGTAAATTTAATTATGTTTTGTTTAGAGTAACATATATGTGTGAAATAAAGAAGAGGTTTAGCTGTGAAAAAGATCGGAAAAAGAACCGTGAATGTCAAAGTGCACAGCCACAGAACACAGGAAATTCGACTGTCGATTTCAAAATCGACTGTCGAATTAAATTGACTCGATTTGAAAATCGACTGTCGTATTGATGAATTAAGGCCCGATGCAGGATGTGGGAATTCGATGATCGATTTTGGATTGACCATCGAATTTCAAATTCGACCACCAATTTAATTTGAATTCGAATCATCTGCTTCGCATTCAAATTTTGTTGGATTTTGATCCGCAATCTCTTAGTTTGATTTTTTTGGTTTTATATTAACACTGAGAGTGTTAATATATGTAGGTTTTGACTGTTGGGAGTCCTTGGTGAGGATTTGTTTTTGTGCTTGATTGGAAGCTCTTTGATAAGGTAGGGGAACCTTGTATTTTATTTGCATTAAATTGTAAGTAAAGACTGTTTTGCTGTTAAAATAAGAAGTATAATTTGGAAATTCAATTGCACACAAAGATGAATAAAACTCGATTTTATGACACAAATTTGAAAATTTGGAAACCTTGTTATAACTAAGAACTTTGCAAATTGAACCTCGTAACCTCAGCTTAAATCTTGAATCGTAACTTTTGAATCAGAACTTCCGAAAATCAGTATTATGTTATGAATATAAGTATTGAAATACGTTAGCATTTGCATTTGATTTGAGGTACGTCAGAACGATGCCCTAGATTCTACCAACCGTGTTGACGGTATAACTTTGGCGCAAGTTTCCCTCATAGCGTAGGGGCTTGTTGCATTCAGAAAAAGGGTTCATGAACCATTTATGGTCGGTGAGGGTTTTCCCATCGGTAATGCACCTTGCTCTCATGCTATAGGAAATTTGAGAGATAAAATTAAGTTATAAATTTAATATAAGAAGCATGCTCAATGTAAAATTTCGAACACATCGATTCATGTATTCCCTTAACTCAGATTAGAATCGGAGACTTCGTTTGCAAAGCATCATTTGAAAACCATATTTGATCCGAATTACATCCTTTGAAAACCTTTACTTATAATGAAATGCAAATAGATCTGCTTCTCTATTGGGCTTTGTTGTTAGCTCACCTCGACTATACGTCACGTCTAGACCGATCCGGGATCGAAGATTTGGAGGATTCTCGACTATATTCCCCGAGGAGGAATTAGATTTACCGAGGAGTTCTTCCTTGATCTCTAGATCCTATTTTTGGTATTTTGTTTGAATATTGTTTTGAATATTGGGCCCTAGGCCTTATTTTGTTCTTTTGATATCACTTGAGGAACCATCATCGTGAACCATTAGTTTAGGTGTTGGATTGGCCATCACCGGTGGTTCCTTTTGGTTCCTCATAGTGATAGATTTGTTATATAAAGCTTTTGATGTATGGTTTATCTCTACTTTGCCTCTATTTTAGATCATTGTGATGTGCCGCTTTTGCTTGAATACTTATTGAGAAATCAATAAGTTGATGAACCTGCTTTACCTATACTGTAAGGATTGGAAAAGTCGGGTCGTCACAGTTGGTATCAGAGCCATGCTCTAGGTTCAGAGTCTTAGGACTAGGGATGGATTGTCTTGACAATCTTACTGATCAATTGTTATTGTTTTTCAACAATGACAGATCAGCATGCCTCCGCGGTTCAGAGGCAGAGGCCGAGGTAGAGAGGGACCACGCATGGCTCACCTTGAGGAGATCGGTGAGGGTGTAGGTACCTCACGTGGCAGGAAGAGTTGCCACAAAGTGAATGCAGAGGCCCCTGGAGCCGGTAGGCCAGGGGAGGAAATGTGGACTGTGTGTCGGCAGCCTTGGCCACTAACATGGCTCAACAGATCGCAGCCATTGATAGAGACAGAGATGTGACTGACATCACCAGAGGATTCACGAGTTCGGAGGATGAGACCTCCTACATTCTCGAAGGCGGATCCTATGGAAGCCGAGGCATGGCTGGATGAGATCGAGAAGATATTTGAAGTGTTACGAATTTATTGAGAAAGCACTGGGCATCTTTCAAACTTTTGGGCGAGGCTAGCCCATGGTGGAAATTGCTTTCTAGGATGAGAGAGCAGACTACCCTAATACTCCATGGACTTGGGCAGAGTTTGTGGAGACGTTCAACGATCAATATTTTCCTAAGATCGTGCGTCATCAGTGGGAAGTCCAGTTCATCGAGCTGAAACAGGATGAGATGTCTGTGCGCGAGTATGGCGCAGAATTTGATAGACTTTCCCGATTTGCACCTCAGATGTGGCCACCGAAATGATGAGAGCTCGAAATTTCGAGAGAGGTTTGAGGCCGAACATCTGTGAAAGGGTGTCGATGTGGGAAATGACGTATCTTGGCGTTATGTCCAAGGCCCTCATTGCGAGGAAGATATTCAAAACATGATTACTTGAGGCGAGAGCAGAGTAATAAAATAGGTTTGGCCAGACGCAGAGTGCTTGAAAGGTGTGAACAAAAAGCCGAGGTTCTCTAGACCTCCTCCCTACCCTAGTCACCATCATACTCTAGACCAAATTTGTTCGGGACCAAGAACGTCTTCATATCGAGACCGCAGAGTTCGTCACCGGGACAACCATTCAGTGGGGGCACTCATCATGAGTGGAGCTTCGCGACTCAAGGTTCAACGAAAGGATCACCACTCCTGTTTCTACTCCACTGTGTGCAAGATGTGGGAAAACACATAAAACAGAGGATTGCAGACGGAACACTGGAGCATGCTTCAGGTGTGGACAGGTTGGTCATATGATCAAGGATTGTCCTGTTGTTGAGAAAGGACGGACTATGACGGTCTCTCACGCAGAAGTCCATACGACCCTACGTTCAAGGTCGGGCTTATGCAAAGGATCGCACAGATGCCCAAACGCCGAATGACGCCATTCAAGGTATCATTAAAGTTGAGATGTCATTTATGCATTGATTCAATTATTATTGTTTAAAATTTGAATTCAAGTCAATTATGTTGAACCACATAGAAATCATTGCATATAATTAACAAAACTTTTTAACTAAAGGTACCCTTATGATGAGTAGTCGAGATGACATGGATAAAATTGAAGCACGACAGTACTTATAGACCCCGGTCTACACACTGCGTTTATTTCTCCTTCTTTCTCGGAGAAGTTGGGAATTACTCCCGAACCCCTTGCTTTCATTCTAGATGTCAAGATTACGGGAGTTTAATCGACATGTCGATGTCTACCATTGTGATGATTGATGAGCACGAGACATTGACCGACATGATTACGTTGAGCATGGAAGGGTTCACGTCATTCTCGAATGGATTGGTTGGGCTTATCACGCTGAAGCGTGACTGCCTTTCGAAGATAGTGACCTTCCGACCGCCAAAGCGAAAGTCCTTCCGATTCTGTGGAGTCAAATCCAAGGTTGCGCTGTTGGTTTCAAATTTTTTAAAGCCGAAAGCGATGATGATGAAGAATGGTTGCAGGTATCCGCCTATTTGCAAGATTTTACCGAGAAGAAGAACGACTTGGCTCTTATCAAGGTGGTTTGCGATTATCCCGATGTCTTTCCGGAGGACTTACGGATTACCACCGACCGAGAGATTGAGTTCGATTGAGCTAGCGCCGCATGTAACCGTGCTATCTAAAGCTCCATATCGGATGGCGCTCACCGAGTTGATGAGCTCAAGGAACGTGGAGTCAAGTAGACAAAGGCTTTATACGACCAGTGTTTCTCCTTGGGGTGCACCGTTCTATTTGTGAAAAGAAGGATGGATCGATGCGCCCTGTATCGATTATAGGCGACTCAACAAGATGATTTATTAAGAATCGCTATCCTCTTCCGCTGGATAGACGACTTGTTTGATCAATTGCGTGGTGCAAGGTTCTTTTCAAAGATTGATCCGAGGTCGCTATCACCAACTCAAGATCAAGGCGGAAGATGACGTGCTATGGACGTTATGGCCACTATGAGTTTCTAGTGATGCCATTTGGATTGACGAATGCTGATCTTTCATGGACTGATGAATGTGGTGTTCAAACCACATCTTGATAAATTTGTGGTAGTTTTCAGAGATGATATCCTCATCTATTCGAAACCGAGAGGAGCATGTACAACATCCAAGATAGCTCTTCAAACACTGGGGACCATCATTGTATGCCAAACTCAAGAAGTGTGAGTTTTGGCTTGAGGTGTTAGTTTCTTGGGACACGAGTCTCCAAGCGGGTATCTCAAAGGATCCTACAAAGATAGATTCGTGGTGACATGGGAACAACTACGCGATTCTGAGAGGTCCAAGTTTCCTTGGTTTGGCAGGTACTATCGGCGATTTGTCGAGGGTTTTCAAAGATATCAGTCCACTTACACTCACAAGAAAGAATGCTAAGTCTGACCGATGTAATAAAGGTGAGCAGAGAGTTTTCAGGAGTTAAAGCCGCTTGACTACAAAGACCAAGCTTGGCTATACCTTCAAAGGGAGGTTTTGCGATATATAGTGATGCTTCCTATGGCGGACTAGGTCAGTGCTTAATCAACACGAGCGGTCATTGCTTATGGTTCTAGGCGTTGAAGGACCATGAAAGAAACTATCCGACGATGACTTAGAGCTAGCAGCATTATATTCGCCTTTGAAGATCTGGCGACATTACCTCTACGGTGAAGTTTTTGATATATTCACCGATCATAAGAGTCTCAAGTACCTCTTCACTCAAAAGGAAAATGACGTGGATGGAGTTCTTGAAGGACTACGATTGCTCGATTCAAGACCATCCGGAAAGGCAAATGTCGTCGATGCTCTCGAGAAGGTCTTCACCGCTTATCACATCTTGTGAGCCGGATTCGCGATGGAAGCTATTGGAAGATATGGCTTGGGCAGCTCACGGTTTGATGTAAAAGGCTCGGAGCATTGATGGCTACTTTGTACTACGCCCACGCCTTCGAGAATATTAGAAAGCTTCAGATGACCGATGATGAGCTCATGGCAATCGAGATGTCGAGAATGGCGAAGAAAGACTTCTATACGAGATGGAACCTTATTATTTCACGACCGTATGTGTACCGTCGAATATCGAGCTTCGGGACACCATTCGAAGAGGCTCACAACCATGTATGCCATACATCCTGGTAGCACCAAGATGTATCAGGACTTGATGAAGAGTTTCTGGTGGCGAGGTTTGAAACGCGACGTCGCTGAGTACGTGTCGCGGTGTTTGGTTTGTCAACAGGTTAAGGTTGATCATCAGAATCCTGCAGGTCTATTGCAGCCTTTACCTGTGCCTGAGTGGAAATGGGAAGCCATTTCGATGGATTTTATACTCGGATTGTCAAGACATCGAGAAAGAACAATGCCATCTGGTCATTGTAGATCGACTAACCAAGTCTCATTTCTTGCCATATAATACCACCTATACAGCCAGTAGACTTGCAGAGTTATACTTAAAGGAGATTGTTAGACTGCATGGGATACCGGCCAGTATTGTGTCTGATCGAGACCCGTTGTTTACTTCACATTTTTGGCAAAGATTTCAGGAAGGCATAGGTTCTCGTCTTGATTTTAGTTCGCGTTTCACCCACGCACGGATGGCTGCCGGTAGCGTGAACCGAGATCATTGAGGACATGTTGAGAGCTTGTATGTTGGATTTTCACGGGTCATGGGACCAACACTTGCCTCTCGATCGAGTTCGCCACAATAATAGCTTTCGTTAGCATCGGTATGGCTCGCTCGAGGCTTTATATGGATTTACTGTCGATCGCCGTTGAATGGGAAGAAGTGGGTGAGAAGCTCATTATTGGACCCGAGATAGTTGAGCGCACGACGAGACGGTTCGGTTGATACGCGAGGCCACGGTAGCTCGTAGTCCGGAAAGAGCTACGCCGATCTCAAGAGGCGACACGTGGATTTTGAGGTTGGCGAGAATGTCTTTGTTCGATTTCGCCACGAAAGGCGTTATGAGGTTCGGAAGCGAGGAAGTTGAGTCCTCGACGTTGGGCCTTTTGAGATATTAGGCCGAGTTGAAGAGGTTGCATACCGAGTGGCGCTACCGCCGCAATTGTCCAGCATGCACAACGTCTTCCATGTGTCGATGCTACGTCGATACATACGTGACCCGACTCACGTGCTTGATTACCAACCCATTGAGCTTCGTGGAGGGTTTGACGGTGATTGAGGACCCGATTGATTTTTGGATCGCAAGGAGCAGATCCTACGCACTAAAACGATTCCTTTGGTTCTTGTACAATGGAGGAATCATACACCGGAGGAAGCCACTTGGGAGCGTGAAGCTGAGCTCCGGGACCAATTTCCGAGCCTTTTTGCTTAAAATTTTATATTTCTCACTTTGTGTAGACTGTGTAATAATTTGACATTTATGTGTACCTATTGGTTTTATATATACATATAAATATTTCTGTGAGAAATTTTGGAGGATCAAGGTATTTTTACTGAGTGGGTCTATATCGAAATCCCTACATTATAGAAATCGGAAAAAAAAAATTTTTGGGCCTTCGACCCAATTCTGGTATGCTACTCACTATAGGTCTAGTGACCTAAATTCGGTCTATGGTCACTTACCTATTTGGACATTTACTGAACCATTTGGCCTTGACATGTCATGGTCATGGTCCAAAATATGCTCAGTTTGTAACTTTTTCACGAGTCCAATCAGACCCGGACTTGCTATTTTCCTTCACAACAAATTTTTAAGTTTATTTTCGTAAAACTTTTTAGTCCAAATTGGACTGACATATAGCTATTATCTGTAACTGAGCTGTTTTGCATGAAATGGACACACAAATGATCCATTTGGACCCAAGGTAATGCCTTAAAAATGTCAAAATTTTGAAATTTTGAAGACCTCAGACACTTGAAAAATCGAGGGTCGATTTATGAAATCGAGGGTCGATTTTTCTGCATTGATTATAGGCATTTTAAGGCCAAATTTAGGCCTGAGCAATTTTCAAAAAAAATCGAGTGTCGATTTTTGAATCGACGGTCGAATTCCAATTCGACCCACGAATTTGAAATCGAGGGTCGATTTTCTCGATTTAAGTGGGGCTCCTATTTCGGGCTCAGTTATTTTTTGGTTGATTTTCTGTGGGTTTAGGCTTAGGGTTTTGGGCGATTTGGTGGTTTTAGGGTTTTCATCATTCTTTTTGCCAAAATCGAAGGGGTTTTCACACGGATTACACCAAGGATTTGGATTTCACTCTTAGGAAATCGGATTTGGGGCTTTTCACAAGGTAACTCCTCCCACGCCCAATTTAATTGCAATTTGTGCATTTTCGTGGGTTTTGTTACATTTTGTTCATTGTTCAAATGGGGCCTAAGAAGGCCACCCTATTCGCAACCCCACCTCCAAGAGGTCCCAAAGTCGGGTTCCTCCTACACAGACAAATTTACCACGTTCTGAACCACCTCACCGGTTCCACCACCTTCTCACCACACCATCTGTGCCCTCCAATGCCCGAGCAAACAATGAATTTTGAGCATCAAGGGCTTCGCCAATGAGTATGTTTTTCACCCGAATTATTTGACCAACAAACTACCACACAAAGCAGTGAATACCTTGAAAAGCCCACTAACCTTCCTAATCGAATTTAGTGCCCATTTTTATCCTCGCTTAGTGCGCTGTTTACCAACATATGCGCGCCATGAGGACGGGAAGAAAATTTACACTAAAATTGATGGGCTAGATTATATTTTGACTTAGATGACATGGTCGTGGCACCACGTTGCCGTTGCTGTAATACTCTAAAACCATGGGTTTAGGTCCTCCCTTTCCCAAACCAAATCCCTTCTCACGAGGTAATGGCTCAAATGACGCAAGGACGCCACGGTCCGTCCGTAGGTCCATTGTTCGCACACATATGCCGTAATCTATGTGGATTTTGGATAAAATTTTAAGACTACCTTTACCCTCTTCGCACCGTCCCCTCCAATGATTTTATTTGCTTTTAAAGAGCGATGGTTTAGTGCTCGAGGTACTTTTAAAGGCTTATCAAGGCACGTGAGAAAATGGGAAAGCAAATCAAACGCCAAGAAGGGCATTCCCTATGCCCGCTTAATTTCTATCATGATTGAAAATTATCAAGCGGGTCCCGAATATGACATTTCTCCTACCGAACTCAAGTCTCCGGTAGAAAGATGTATAAACCGTCAATTGGGGTCAAACCTATGCCGCCTTGTGAAACCTCTTAAAGAACGCAGATGATGCGGATGCACGTGATGCCGATGAGGATCCCGCCATGTTGCCCTCGCCCCCACAGAGCGATATCCTTACGCCTCGAGTTCACACAGATGACCGCGATGAGCCATCGATTCAAGAGCTCACCCACCACACCCTATCGTCCGAGTTGGATGTCCATGGCGGCGCTCTCTCTTACCTCATGCGATGCCTTTCCCGATGACTACACCACGATATGGTCGATATCCGAAGCCAAGATATCGCCTTCGACATCGGGCGCTGATACTCGTATTCCTCCTTCGGCCACTACTGATGCGGGTGATGATGCTGCTGTTGACGGTGATGGTGTTTCGGATCGGGCGGGTCCATCTACAGTTGGGGCTTCTTAGTATGCTTGGTAGAGGGGTTACTGATTTATTTTTTTTCACTATCGGTGCATTTATTATACGGCTTGGATTATTAGGACCGTGGTCCTTCTTTTATTTTTACACTACGGATTATTAGGACCTGGTGGTCCTTCTTTTGTTATCCTTTCTTTTTCTGTCTTTGCGTGGTTTTAGATATCTTGTTTAGCCTTGTTTGCATATATGGCTCATTCCGCATGAGTTTACTTTTGCATCTATTTTGGTAAATATTTCTTTTAGACACTTGCGTGGGTTTCCTTCTGTCACTCTGATTCTACATGTTGGTTTTGATACATCTTGATCTCTTTATATTTCATGCGCCATCTGCATCGGTCTCCCGGCACGTGACACTTGGGGTGTGGGCATCCATGTACGGATGCAATCCACTATGGCTTTTCATGCCACATGCAGTACATCCATGTTACTACGGATCCCATCCCTTGGCTTACGTGCCCTGTGGGATCGTACCACGGTGCCCATGTTTTCTCTTCTTTTATTGTCTGGTGTGTATCATGTTCAATTTTCGCGGACGAAAATTCCTAAGGAGGGGTGAATGTAATATCCCCGATATTTTAAACCTATTTTCGTTTACCTCGATAAGCGTGCCCAAAAAATAATTATGTTATTTTATGAGTTTTTTTGTTAGTATTGGTTATGATGAGGGACATGACCAAAGGATTTAATTATGAGGTGTGTATAGGTCAGGAAATCAAAGACGTACACAATAAGGTTTATATTTGTGTTTAACGGAGGTTTTGCAAAAATAAATGGATAAGTTGTAAAATTGAAATATCTAGATTTATGTAAGCTTTGTTTTAATGTTATAAAGAGAGAGAGAGTTAGAGAAAATATACTTCTCTTCCGGTTGGAAAACATAGGAAACTCTTTAATGCTTTTGATCTTTAGATCTAGAGAGTTAGAGAACTCCTCTTCCCATCTCAACCATTAATAAGCCTTGAGTTAGTACCAGGATCTGTTTGAACTATTGAAAGAGAAAAGAGATAAGGAAAGGGAGAAGTTCTCTGTGATTTCGTTGTGGCTGAGGCAATGTCCACCTCGTTGTGAATATGGACTGATTTGAAGATCTGAACCATTGAGCTGGAGATTGGTTCCGGTGTGTGAATCGGTGCAATGGGATCAACGGTTTAAGCTACAAGAGGTAGGTCGTTGAAACCTCCATGTGTAAATTTAATTATGTTTTGTTTAGAGTAACATATATGTGTGAAATAAAGAAGAGGTTTAGCTGTGAAAAAGATCGGAAAAAGAACCGTGAATGTCAAAGTGCACAGCCACAGAACACAGGAAATTCGACTGTCGATTTCAAAATCGACTGTCGAAATTGGAATTCGACAGTCGATTTGAAAATCGACTGTCGAATTGATGAATTAAGGCCTGATGCAGAATTTGGGAATTCGATGGTCGATTTTGGATTCGACCATCGAATTTCAAATTCGACCCACGAATTTGAATTCGAGGGTCGAATTCTGTCCTGTTTCTGGCATTCAAATTTTTGTTGGATTTTGATCCGCAATCTCTTAGTTTGATTTTTTGGTTTTATATTAACACTGAGAGTGTTAATATATGTAGGTTTTGACTGTTGGGAGTCCTTGGTGAGGATTTGTTTTTGTGCTTGATTGGAAGCTCTTTGATAAGGTAGGGGAACCTTGTATTTTATTTGCATTAAATTGTAAGTAAAGACTGTTTTGCTGTTAAAATAAGAAGTATAATTTGGAAATTCAGTTGCACACAGCATGAATAAAACTCTGATTTTATGACACAAATTTTGAAAATTTGGAAACCTTGTTATAACTAAGAACTTTGCAAATTGAACCTCAGAACCTCGCTTAAATCTTGAATCGTAACTTTTGAATCGAACTTCCAAAATCGATATTATGTTATGAATATAAGTATTGAAATACGTTAGCATTTGCATTTGATTTGAGGTGCGTAACGATGCCCTAGATTCTACCAATAACTTGTTGACGGTATAAAGTTTCCCTCATAGCGTAGGGCTTGTTGCATTCGTAAAAGGGTTCATGAAACGAATGGTCGTGAGGGTTTTCCCATCGGTAATGCACCTTGCTCTCATGCTATAGGAAATTTGAGAGATAAAATTAAGTTATAAATTTAATATAAGAAGCATGCTCACGTAAAATTTCAACACATCGATTCATGTATTCATTAACTCGGATTAGAATCGAGATTTCGCTTTGCAAAGCATCATTTGAAAACCATATTTGATCCTAATTCGCCCTTTGAAAAACCTTTACTTATAATGAAATGCAAATAGATCTGTTCCTCTATTGGGCTTTGTTGTTAGCTCACCCTCGACTATACGTCATGAGACCGATCTCAGGATCTAAGATTTGGAGGATTCTGACTATATTCCTGAGGAGGAATTAGATTTACCTGCTGAGGAGTTCTTCCCTTGATCTCTAGATCCTATATTTTTGGTATTTTGTTTGAATATTGTTTTGAATATTGGGCCCTAGGCCTTATTTTGTTCTTTTGATATCACTTGAGGAACCATCATCGTGAACCATTAGTTTAGGTGTTGGATTGGCCATCACCGGTGGTTCCTTTTGGTTCCTCATAGTGATAGATTTGTTATATAAAGCTTTTGATGTATGGTTTATCTCTACTTTGCCTCTGTTTTAGATCATTGTGATGTGCCGGCTTCTGTTTGAATACGGCTTATTGAGAAATCAATAAGTTGATGAACCGGCTTTTCCTATACCGTAAGGATTGGAAAAGTCGGGTCGTCACATAAGATCCCCCGAATTAATCTCGAATTATTCGCGAATTTTTTGAAAATCGCCATATCACCGAAATTCACGAATAATTCCTGAATTTTAAAAAAAAATTGTGACAAACAAATTTTTTTAATGTATATATATATATATATATAATTTTAAATTTTTTTATTTTTATTTTTAATTTTTCTCACCAAATTTTACTCTAAATATTTCCCCAAACTTCTTGACTTTACCGAAATTTTCTGAATTTTAATCTCACCAAACTATTACCAAACACCGATTTTGCATGCCCTAAAAACTGAAAGCCAAGAAAGTCAAAGACTCTTATTTCCTAAGAAAGTCGAGACTCTCAGGGCAGGGCATGGAAGCCGATTCTACGTGCAGGACCTAACCATCGCCCTTTGGTTTCAGAATAAGGGTACTCCATAATAAATTTTAGTTATTCGTGTGGTCCCCACCTTACTCTGTATTCTATGTTATTTTGATTTTTTTATAATCATTACTCTGCATTCTTAGTCGCCTTTCTTTTATTTTTTATTAGACTTAAGTCGTCTCCTGTTTTCAAAATAAGGGTACTCTATAATAAATTTTAGTTATACGAGTGGTCCCCAGCTTACAATGTATTCTTTATTACTTTGATTTTTTTATGATCATTTCTGTATTCTTGTTATTTTTGGGATGAAATTTTATTCTTTTCTTTTCATCTGAAATAGAGAACGATTATAAAGTAGAGGGCCACAATAATTGTAGTTAAAATAACTAATATTAAAATATATTGAATATCATTTAAGACGCATCTAACATTAATACGGAATTTAGAGACTTTAAAAGTAAGGTAAAACTTTAAGAATCCACCATCATGATCCGCCGATAACTTACACCGAAGAGACGTCATCACCATCAATAAACTCACGATTCACAAAATCTCCCAACACATTGGAAACAGGAGCAAATACCGATCAAATGCTTCACACAGCTTCAATCGAAGCTTTACAATGATGCCTCATGGCGTAGAAATAGAGCAAGTGTTCGCGCAAAAATGAAGCCATCAAAACGTCGGTTAAACCCGTGATCAAAACCGTATCAGAAAAAAATATTGATCATAAAAAGGACTTTGTAGAGTCGATCTCTTCGGAAAAGAAGACTCTCACCAATAAGAGGATATAAAACTCCCATATTCTACCCCTAACAAAGGAAAAAATAAGGAGAGAAACATGAAGAACTGAAGCTTCCATGCAAAAGATGATCCCCAAACGATCGATTTATTGAAAGCATAAAAAAAATTAGATAGAAAGGGATTAAATCCCCCCTTTCCATCCCCTCCTATTAAAACTCTTTTCCCAACTCTCAACTTTTTTCAACTTCTCTCTAATAACTTACACCAATTTTTTGTGACTTTACTCCGTATTCTTAGTCGTTTCTCATTTATTTTTTATTAGACTTAGCTATCTCTCATTTAAATTGTTACTAGTGGGATGCACGAGCTTTCTACGTGAGGAGAGATGGTTGACAGAAGAGGAAGATTTGTATGAGAGATTATTTGGGTAAATTTATTTCAAGGGAAATTTATCTGATCGACCCTGCCAGATACACCTTTTACGTCAAAGGCTCTGTATTTTCACCTTTACCCAAACCGACCAACTTTTAGCCAAGCCATTTTCAGCTAGCACAAAAAGTCCGAAATACCTCTTCTTATACTATTTTTTGTTCTACATGATTTAAAATTTTAAATATGTACATTTTTCTATATTTACGCGATGTGAAACTGGATCTATGCCGCCTGATTTGAAGGCCACATAATAAAATAGATGGCGCCAAAGATAGACACGAAAAAGGCGATATCGCTTCTTTTAATTTTTAATTTTTTAACAATCGATAGCGATTCTTAAAACAATCGATGATTTACTCTTAACATAGTTTGCATCACCATTTTAAGAGTCGCCATCGATGTAATAAAGTTGTCATCGACTCAGACACATCGCCATCGACTCTGTACAGAGTCGATGGTGACTCTGTATAGAGTCGCCTTAAAATGTATATATATATATATATATATATATATATATATATATATATATATATATATATATATATATATATATATTATAAATTTTTAATTTTTAATTTTTTTTATACGGTTGATGTCGACTGTGGAATTTTTTTTTTATTTTTTATTTTTTATGGCGGCTTTGTACAAAGTTGATGGCGACTGTGTACAGAGTCCATGGCAACACTGTAAATAGTCCTGGACGACTCTTAAAATGGTTCACCGATGTATGAGTCGATATCGCATTTTTTTCATCTATCTTTGGCACTATCAATTTTATATTGTGGCTTCAAATCAGACAGCATAGATATCGTTTCACATCGTGTAAATATAGAAAAATGCAAATATTTAAAATTTTAAATTATATAGTGTATCATCTTCTTCCTCATTTAAAAAAAATGTGTATCTGGGTCGATCCAAATAGCAGATCGGAGTAGATTGGATTGAGGAGAAGACACTGTCACCTTCGCCACCTCTGACTTTTAGAAACTGTAATAGATTAAAATAGGAAGAAGATGATGTTTTTGAGCATTAAAGAAAGGGGGTAATTTGGACTTTTTGCTATCCTTAGGGGTCGGCTAGGCTCCCAATTAGTCGGTTTGGGTAAAGGTGAAAATACAGGGCCTCTGACGTAAAAGGTGTATCTGACAGGGTCGATCAGATAAATTTCCCTTATTTCAACCCACAATTTTTTTTTTTCAAAAATTGGGCTTTTACATGCTTAAACTATTGACTACTTTGAATCAGTTCGATTGAGATCATTTTTCGTCTCAATCTTCCACACAAAAGATCTTGCGATCATGAGACAACTATTAGATGGTCAGATTATGATCAAACCTGACAAGCATCCCAAAATTTTGTTTGCCCTACGCTATAGGCATGATATAAAAAATTGGTCGATACCGGTATGGATCGCTGATACGTATCGGTCCTAGCTACAACTTGGTATCGGCTGATACCAAGTTTGATTTGTAATGGGCTCACTTTTTAAAAAAAAATGAGCTCACTTTTTAAAAAAAATTTATTTAATTAATTTTTTTTTTTTTAATGGGGCTGATACCTATCGGTATCGGCTTATACATATTGGCCGATTTGTATCGGTCCTCCATAGACCGAAACCCGATACTGATACCAAGTTTGACACCTTGGTTGTAGGCATATGCCCGACCAGATTCAAAAAATGACTACATCCTAACCAATTAGAAACCTCTATTTTCCTTGATTTTAACTAAAACTAGGACACTTGACGAAACATGAAATCAATATACAAAATAATAGTCATTTCATACCATTTTAAAAATAATAATCATATAGGGTTTTATAAAAACAAATTTATTGAAAAAGGCACCTAAAAAACATACGCCCAGGGCTGGCCTTGGACCAGGTGGCTGCCTTGGGCGCCCGATTTCCAGGGGCCCCCCCAAAAAAAAATCCTTTTAAAAATTAGGTTTATAAAAAAAGAAAAATTAATATACACAAAGGGCCCCTTTCTAAACCCTCTCCTCCAGGCTCCAACGCCTCTTTCTAAACCAGATCTGCTGATCTCCATCCAGTCCAACGCCTCTCTCCCGGCTCCAGCCTGCAGCTTGTAGCATCTAGCGATCGAGCAAAGTCTCTCCCGGCGGCCGGCTCCACCCTCCAGCTCCCTTCTATTTATTGTTTTCTTCTTTCAATCCACAAATTGAGGTTTGCTTCATATAATTATATCTATTTTGTTTTTATTTGTTAGTTTTATTTGGTTAAAGCCTTTTTGTTTTATTTTTTTTCTCTATTTCCTGCTGTTTAAATTCACTGCATCGATTCAGGGTTGGCCCTGCCTAAATCACCACAACATATTTCACCTCTGATCTCCCTCATTACTCCCATCACCAAAAATAGAAACACTAAATGAAAAAGGAGATAGTTTTTTTCAGATGGTACAGCCTAAGTTTCTCTAAATGATATGATTATGGTCTCCCTCGGCTTGAGAAGCGAAATTTATTGCCTAAGAATTCTAATTAGATTTTTTGTCCACATTGGCTCTAACTCTATTAATTCAATATTTCGTTTTAGCAAACTAAAATTTTAAAAACATTTGCAATCCATAGAAACCATTTTACAATTAATACGATGTCACATTTCCGATTAAGTATGAAACTAGAAATTTTTCAATTGAATTCCTTTCGAAGTTGAACTCTCTTTTCAGAGTAGATTTGTACAAAACATATTATAGAATATGATCTTACCATATTTACCAAAAAAGAAATTATATAAATAAATACACAAACTTGACACTATAAAAAAATAAGACTATTAGCAGCAGGTTTTTTGCTAACACCGGCAGTCAAAGACTGCCGCTAATAGTCTTATTTTAGTAGTGTGATCAATCCAAAACCGTAGAGATCAAAACCTTAGGACACAACAGGAAACTCAACATACCTGATTATTTGCTAGAGTGATCTCGATGGTCGTAGCTATGTCTAAGTCGCCTGTCATCATGCCACGTACGACTAGGGTTTATGCCATATGGCTATGGAGTATGAGAGAGAGAGAGAGAGGGGACTAAGGAAGAGGGGAAATAGTCATGTCCTACCACGTAGAACCGGATTGTGAGTTCTACCCCAGCTGCTGCCCTTGGAAATAGGAAAATCTTGATTGCACAATTTGCTATAGAAAGTGAAAACCAAAAAAGTCAATATTCTCCTATTTCCAAGGGCCACGGATAGGGTAGAACTGGAAATCCGATTCTACCTAATAAGACCTGACCATTGCCCAAGGAAGAGAGGGTTGAAGTAAGAGAATATATAAGCTACTATAGTGTGACCGACCCGATCACCTGCGTATGGAGTGCTCACTCAGACTTAAAGAACGTAGAGCCTAGTGAGGGTCTCAGAGTCGGTGTACATGGTCAATCTCCTGATCATCATTTAAGCAAGAAAATCCTTTTTCTTTTGATGGGATGAAGATGTGGGTAATCAACACCGTCAGAGTGATAGATCATAAGTTGAAAGGAAGTGAGCTCAAAAATAAGATGTTGTGAGAGATTTTAACTATCCCATATGACCATCCGATATGACCACTCTAATACCAGCCGTTGTGTTTAATTGTAATGGCTGATATTCAAATTCGCCAATCGGATGGTTCACGTCCACTTGTGGATATGATTCTTTGACTAAAATATTTCTTAATGATAGATGGCCGCCTGAACAATTTAGATTGATCATAAATCATGACATAATAGTAAATCACACTTTAGTGGTGTGAGATCAAATAGTCTATTTTATTGGTAGTAGATGGTTTAAACAACCCTTGGTGTTCAAACGTCGGTCAGGAGCTATTATCCTTAAAATTTTTAAGGCTGGTGTTACTACCACACCAACTTATGTTATAGCCACCTCACTTAATTAAATAAGTACAAAACAACTTAGCTACTTAAAATCAAATGACCGAGATTGCTTTTTATCCTAATCTTTCACACAATAGAGCTCCAGATCATGAGCCTACTGTCAGATGGTCAGATAATGATCCCACATGGCACACATCCCAAAAAGGGAATGTAATCATGTCATGTCATCATCAAATGTGGTTCATGTTTACGTTTTAGGATTTGGTGGCGTGATTGGTCGCGATTTGGGAGGTGATCTGCCACTGGAGTGTCAAGTGGTTGCACTTCACATTTTGTAGAGGGCAAGGCCAGTAGGTGGGAGTTCTCGTCAAATCTTCATACTATTTGTGGTTTACTTGAATTTTCACACTTGTGTCGCATTATCTGCGTTTAATTTTCTTTAGTAATTGGTGTGTCGATAGCAAATGTTGGTGTACTTTAAGATAGTTTATTAAGTGGCATGCATAAAAAAAAAATTAGTGTGCACCTAGCAGCCTCATATGGAGTTAGTATTATTTACTTCAATGGAACTGGACCCTCACCCATCTCCTTCAGCAGAATGCATTGATGGCTCTGAATCAAACAATGGATCGCTTTTGATCCCTATCTTCCTCAGTATAAATTTTAAGATCATTAGCATACCAACTGACCCTAAATTTTGGCTGTTTGATTATACGCTTATGATTTCAAGATCTATCGTATGAAAGATGGTGATGAAAAGTGATCTCCATTATTTGATTCAACCCATTGAAATTCATTTTAATTATAACTAGAGGAGATGGGAAAGAGATGGGAAAGATTGCAGTTTCAGGGAATGTAAATAATGCTACCCATATAAAAACTTTATAAAGTTTTTCCTAAGTGTAACCTACTTATGATCATAGTGACCACGTAAGGGTTATGTAATAAATCGGCTTGGAAAAACTATGAAAAAATATGACAAAATTTGTCAAATTGGGAAAAACGGTTAAAATTTGAAATAATTATAGTAATATATTAATTTAAAAAATATTAAACATCGAGTAAAATTTAGGAAATTTTAGGGAATTCAGGAATAATTTGTGAAGTTAGCATATAATTCTTAAAATTCATGATTCGTTAAAAAAGTCACGAATAATTAGAGAATTATTTTGTTTTTTTTTTGTAAATAGTGAATTATTCGCAACTTTTTGATAAAGTCTGAATATGGTCATAAGTATGCTTATCATAAAGGGAGTGCAGAAGTCAGAAGCCACCTTCTTTGACTTATTAGGCCGATTGACTTATTAGACAGATTCATTTTTAATGGTTTTGATAATAGCTGGTCAACTTAACGTGTGGAAACCGGAAAGGCAAGAGATAACGGGTATATGTATAACATTTATGGCTAGGACGGTGGTAGTTGCAACCAAAGATTCTTTTTGTGCAACTGATAATTTCACCGTTAACACAATTTCGGCCCAATATTTGACACGGTCTTGCAAGGATTAAAATTTCGGCCGAGATGATCAAAATTTCAGCCAAAATTATCAGTTTCAGTCCCCACCGAAACGACAAGTTGGACCAAAATTTCGGCCAAATTTTCGATTTTGGGCCGAAATTTCGGTTTTGGTTAAGCCCGAAACCAAAATTTTGATCCTTGCAGTCCTGAGATCATAGTCCACGGATTAGACGATCTGATGTCGTTTTCATGCGAAACACATCCCCAAAAGTGATCGAACTTGTGACAAACATATGCCATGTGGAATCAATACCAAACCGTCAAATAGGCGGGACACGACATCAAGATCTATTTTGTGAATGATTGGTATGAAAGTCGATCTGCATCATCCGTTTCAAGCCAGTTAACACTGTTATCAGTGGAATCCTCAGTTGCGCAGAAAGAATCTTCCGTTTTAAATACCAATCTCTTTTTAAATTTCCTGTGAAACTTCGCAAGTCTTCACACCTTCTCATATGGGTAACAAGAAGATCACCAATAGTTCTCTAATTTTTCTCATTTTGTTTTCAATTTCCTTCTCTTCCCTTCAAATCTCTTATGCAGCTGATAATCTAACGCGAGGTGGATTAATCAACGATTTCCAGACCCTAGTTTCCCCGGGAGGGATCTTCAATCTAGGCTTCTTCAGCCCCGGGAATTCGAGGAATCGATACGTAGGGATATGGTACATATATGGTGCACCCGATTTTGTTGTATGGGTGGCCAACAGAGAAAATCCGATCTTCGATTCCTCTGGAACGCTTCATTTTACTAGCGAAGGCCATCTAACGATTTTGCAGGGTGATCAAACTGTGATTACATTATATTCTCAAAATTCGCGTAGCAATACAACTTTAAAGCTCTTAGATTCTGGAAATTTAGTTGTAATTGAAAGAAATTCTGATACCCAAGAGGGAGTAATCTTATGGCAGAGCTTTGATCATCCAACTGATACCTTATTACCCGGTATGAAACTCGGGTTCGATTTCAGAACCCGAACAAATATGTCACTAACTTCGCTGGTCAGTGAACAAGTACTGGAGCCGGGGGCGTTCACCCTCGGGCTCGATCCCAACCGCACAAACCAGCTGGTGATCTGGGAGCGCGGCGAAGTTTATTGGAGAAGTGGAGTATGGAATGGGGAGAATTTCAATTTGACACCTAATATGGCTTTAGTTTATAACTTCAATATCAGTTTTGTTTCAAATGAGGATGAGCACTACTTCACATATACAGTAAATGACGGTAGTTCGAGCATTGGACTGTTGGTGATGGACTTAGGAGGGTTCTCTACAACAACAACAATATATGGCACTCATTATGAGACACAGTCGGAACCCTTACGCAGATGCGATCGCTTGTCGTCGGGAGATTTGGGAGGATGCGTGCGACGGGGATCACGGCCGAATTGCCCGGGTGGGGACGAGTTCTCTACAACAGCAACAACCAGGTGGCAGGTTCTTCCACCCTATGAGATGTTAGATTTGGGGCTGCCACTCACAGACTGTGAGAATTTTTGTAAGAGAAATTGTTCCTGCACTGCTTATTCTTCTGCCAACAATAGCGGGTCAGGGTGTTCGTTTTGGTTTGGGGAGTTGGCCCGAACCACCGACCTCGCTCAGTATGATATTTTTGAACGCATCAACACCACCAATTCTGGTAAGTCTATATTTTCCAGACAACCTGTTGGGTTCGGCTTAGTAAAATGCCCGAGCCACAAAGCACTCAGGTTGGGTTTGGTCCGATTTTGCTGCTGAGCTGAGCTCAGGCATAATTTTTTGAGTAAAACCTGGCCCAACTAAAAACAATTAAGCCTATTTTCCGGTTAAAAAATAAATGTGACACACATCTCAAGAAGTGAGAAGTGAATCAGCTTTCTAGCATAAAAAATTGATCATTTGATGGTACAAAAAATAATATATCCTCTCGAAGATTGGGATAAAAAATGATTTCCATCGTCTAATTTAAAGTAGTCAATAACTTTTAGTGTATGTTTTCCTTATAGATTAGGTCTGTGCAAATAAAGGCACCCTTTATATATTTGTGAGTGCCTTAGTATTCGATACACTGACCATTGGCAGTCCACTTATACTGAGGAAACTTTAGGGCATTCTATATTTCTCTCTTCCAAAAAATCCGTGGTGGTACACTTTGAACAAGCGGTGTACGAGCCGTGGCACATGAACCATCCGCTCATTGCCTAATTGGGAAACAGATCGATTGGTATTAGGTACCGACCCGAGTGCTGCCCGCATTGGTATGATCATTCTCCCTTCCTCAACATTAGGAAATGTAAGAGTGTTTTTGGCAGATAGACTGACCGAAGCACTACCAACTGTGATGTGGCCGGGTACCGAATACAAACAGTTCATTGAGATGGTAGGTGATGCATAATAAAAGCATTGTTTCCATTAGTTAGTATTACTATTAGGTACCTGACCAACCCTAGGCCTGCATTGTTCATCAAGTGTGCCTAAAGATCAGGTGTGTTAAGATTGCATTGAAAAAATCTCTATCATCTCATTCAAAATAGTCGGAATGCTTTCACATATGCCTTCAAAATTAACGGTTACCATCTAAATCACTAAACCTGTTTTAGTCATTAATCGTAAAAGTGTTTGATTGGTTTAAAACGCCACTACAAAAAATAAGACTATTAGCGACAGTTTTTTACACCCAAAAACTGCGACTATTAATAAAACAACTATTAAGACTATTAGCGACAAGGGTATTAGCGGCAGTTTTTGGCTGCCGCTAATAATCTTATTTTTTTTAGTGCGCATGATTGAGATTTTTTTTATGCAATCTTTGATCCATCGAATCCTTCGCATCAAATGGCATACGTATCACAGGTGCAGATCAAGTGGCATACAATCTCCATTGAAAATGGGCCACAACACCAATTACTCTTATGAAATCTCTAAATTCTTCTAGCGATTTTTGGGAAGCCAGAAGACTACCTAATGTAGCTATCTTTCTTGTGGACGACAAGAAAAATTGTGGAATATTTAGATATATTCATCATCATCATCATCATCATCATCACACCTCCCACCTATTTGGATCGACTTTGTGAGTTTTATTTCTCCATTTGTTTTTATGAGCACTGTTAAGAATTATGTAACTTTGCAATCCTTCATATCCCTTCTCACAACTTCCTCTCAGGTCATTACTAGTGTAGTAGTGTTCCTCTTGTTCAAGCTTCATTGGGCTCGTAGCTTCTCAATATATAGTCTTCTTCGTGCCTTTGCTAAACATGTTCAAACCATCTCAAGCGAAATTGTTGAAAGTTATCACTCTCAAATATTCTCTTATACTCATTCCGAATCTTGTCCTTTCTTGTTACTCTACACATTCATCTCAACATATGCATTTTGGCCACATGTACTTTATTTTCTTGTTTTTTTGTAACCTAACATTTCATACTATATAATATAGAAGGTCTAGTCTTATAAAACACATTTTTGCAATCTATATTTAGATATGCAACAGTTGATATATATAATCCATGGTACGTACAAGGGCTTGATCAATTTATAGAAATTTTGCGCAAAGGCTCTGTTTGATTACCAGTCAAAGCAAAATGTTGGTAGAAAAGAAAGTCAATTCCTAAATGCTTCCGATTATAGCATTTCAAGGAGATGTTAAGGATAGTAAGTGGGGCGCACATTACACCAAGTCATTTTAAGCAGAAATTAATACACCATCCAGTGATAGAAACTGAGTTTCTCATCAATACAACAAATATGTTTGTCATTTCATCACTATTGTGATAAAAAAAAAATAGAGCTCTTTTTCAGAAAATAAGGCTATAATATTACTTTTGGACCAAAAAAAAAACCTTTTTAGAAATCAATTTTTAACGATAATCATTTCTAAAACAAAATTTTCATCTCGTGGCTAGGGAAAGGAAATCAAATAAGAATTTCATATCCTGTTTGGAGTTACCATTTGGACTCTCAAAGGACCGAGCCGGCCCCAAAAGCCCTTCCCGGCTTGGGCTTAAATGTTATAGCTAAGGCCAAATTTTGAGGGGACTCTATGGTAGGGCTTGGGCCTTTCGAATAAAAGCTCTAAAATTTAGGGTCAGGCTAAGATAGGGCAAGCACTACATGAAAAAAGCCAAAAAAATTTAGGGCTTTCGAATAAAAGCCCTGAAATTTAGGGCTTGGGCCTTAAGGCCCGACCCTAGATGTGTTACATATGTAAGTAAATATTTATTCCATATTTTTGGTTTATCAAATATATCCTTCTTTTTAACCTTTAGATCATTCTTAATAGACAGATAGAAGGTTAATTTGATCATTTTCAAATTAAAGCTATCATTCCTTCAGGTTTTATATTTAAAATTACCTAATAAAAAGGTATCATATAGATTTTGTATAGTATAAGAACAAAAAAAAATAAAAAATGATAATGCTCAAAAGCCCAAAGCCCGGCTAGGGCTGACCATACAAAGGCCCACCTAGGGCTAGGGCCAAGGCAATTCTAAAGCCTGGCCCGGCCCATTGATAGCCCTAGTTACCATGCTATCAAACTGACCATCAAAGAAAAAGGAAAAATAGAGAACCTAATCATGCATAATAATGTGAAAGGACTTCAAAACTAAATTTATGCACATGAAGCAAATATAAGAAATTAATTCTGACTTTATTTTATTTATTTATTTATTCACTTATTTTTTTATATTTGTAAATCATAACAGTCAATTGTGATGTCAATTACAGGAGGGAGGACCAGGCTATTAAAGTTAATTATTGGATTAAGCGTTGCTTCTATAGTGCTTATCATGAGCTTTATTATGTGTTTCTTATGGAGGAGAAAGGTTAAAAGAAAAGGTGAGCTTCTATTACAATTTTCAAGGTTTTTTTGTGAAAGATAAATGAAGGTTTTTTCAAAAAAAATAAGCAAGTTAATAATGTTGAAGTTTAGTCCCACATTGGGTATTCATAGCCTTGTCTCTCCTCTTGTAAGATCCTGGGCCCCTCCACTCAAGCAATTCCTTTTGAGATGGATACTCGAAATTTTCAAATAAAAGAATTGATATTCAGTCCAATGAAGTAAGTGGACTCTGTTGATATGAAACAGGAGAAAAGGAAATGAGCGACGAACAGATACTACTTGAAATGAGTGGGAATAGAATAGATGACGACGAACCAGGAGAGGGTGGAAAAAAAGGTCCTGATTTGCGAGTATTCAGTTTTGCATTCATATCTACAGCCACAGATAATTTCTCTTATGCAAATAAGCTAGGTCAAGGGGGGTTTGGACCTGTTTACAAGGTAATTAGTTATGACAATATTGAATTAGAATGCTTTAAAAATTGAAGTGAGATTATAAAATGGAGTTGTTTGATATAGCCTTATAATAGATTGATTTTCCTTAATCAACATGCAAATTTTTGGTTTCTCCCTAAGATTGTCCTCTTAAAGGAATTTATACCTACTAATTTTTATAGTGGAACTCTACTATTAAACATAGTAACATATTTCTTCGAAACTCCCCGAAATTTCTTCGAAATTTACCGAAATAGGGTTCAGGCGAAACTTTCGACGAAATTTCAATGATTTTTCCAAAATCGTTGAAATTTCATTAATTTCGGAGAAATTAACGAAATGTCACTAAAATTAATAAATCTTTTCTAATTTTTGTCATTTTTTAAATAATAAATAAAAATTTTATGAAGTTTAAATATCATTTATATTTAATATTTTTTGTACTCCCCGAAATTTTCTTGAAACTTTTCGAATTTTTCTCGAAATTTATCCAAAATGAGCCGAAATAACCCCCTATCAAAATATTGCCGAAAACGAAATTTGTCACTATGCTATTCAATAAAATAAAATAATAACAGTAGGCAACTTTAAATTGTGTAGTATAATAATAGATACTAATTAACTAGGGCTGTCAACCGATTGGGTCCAATACCCGACCTAGCTGTCCTGGATTTTTTATCAGGTTGGGCCAATAAACTTGACCCAATTGGTAGGGTTAGGCATGGGGTTTCCGCCTAACACTCAGGTCAGGTCGACTAAGAGGTCGGGTTAGACAAAAATCCAATTGGGTACGGTCAACCTGTGTTCGGTTGGGTTTTCGGGCCAGGTAGGACATATGCATTGTGTTGCTGAGAAACAAAAATTCTTGCCCAACCCGACCTAACCCACCTTAATAAAAATTAGTTATTGAACTAGGTTCTTTTTATCCCCTCTAATTATAGACCATCATGACTTGCATTGATCAATTTGGTTTCCAAGCTAAGACAACATATGGAGGCCTAATATTTCAACAAACTCTTTTATCTAACATGATGTGCTATATGAAATGTTTTTAGCAAATGTTTGCATTCATGTGCATTAAATTTATCTTTCACCTTTGTATTTTTTTGGACGTATTCATTGTTAGATTTTCAGATTTTCTAGGTTCTCTTTTAGGGTAAATTGCCAAGTGAAAAAGAGATAGCAGTTAAGAGACTTTCAAGAACTTCTGGACAAGGACTTGAGGAGTTTAGAAATGAAATTATACTTATTGCAAAGCTTCAACACATGAATCTTGTTAGGCTTTTTGGTTGTTGCATTCAAGGAGAAGAGAAGCTCTTGATATATGAGTACATGCCCAACAAAAGCTTGGATTTCTATCTTTTTGGTTTGTTATTTCAACTCTATCAAAAGTCATATTTCTTTCTATTACTTGAAAATCTACCATAGAGGAATGAATTAATATCTATATTTTGTATATTAATTTGAGATAGATCCAACTAAAGGAGGACTTTTGGATTGGCGGAAACGTATCAACATCATTGAAGGAATTGCTCAGGGGCTTCTCTATCTTCATAAATACTCGCGATTGAAAATAATTCATAGAGATTTGAAAGCAAGCAATATTCTCTTGGATGGTGAGATGAATCCAAAAATATCTGATTTTGGAATGGCTAGAATTTTTGGCCGAAACGAAACCGAAGCAAATACAGGAAGAATTGTTGGGACATAGTAAGTAAATCAATATCTACATTCAAATATATATATATATATATATATATATATATATATATATATATATATATATATATGGGAAATGATTATATGGCTCCAGTTGATGGGACATAAGTTCATAACTCGAGCACTTATTGGCTGCATGTCACATTAGGTGACTTAGAAAGTCAACCTGATGTGACATACAGCCAATGGTTGCTAGAGTCATAGGATTATATTTCATAACTCAAGTGAAAGGATCATTACCCTATATATATATATATATATATATATATATATATATATATATATATCAATGCATTCATAAAGTTGTAAGCATATTTGAATATAGATGTCTCTCAATCAGGTACTAATTTATTTTTGAATGATGGAATGTAGTGGTTATATGTCTCCTGAGTATGCTATGGAAGGCCTATTTTCAGAAAAATCAGATGTCTTTAGCTTTGGAGTCTTACTTTTGGAGATTGTGACCGGTAAAAGGAGCACTAGTTTGTATCATTCTCAAGACTCTTTGAACCTTATTGGATATGTGAGTAACTAAAGGAAATTGAACTTTTAAAAAAAAAAAAATTTATTCATCCTCTTATTATATTAGAAATATGGGTACCTCTATTTGCGCCAATCAAGACTCTAAAAGCAAGCCACCCTGTGGAGGATTTGACAGGTGAGGATAGGTGGGTGCTTTTAAAGTTTGAGTAATAAATTTCTAATCACATCCTCTGATTAAATCAGTAAAGAGAAAATAGGGGTATCTTTATTTATTCCAACCAAAAGTCAAAGAGCACCCTCCTAGCCCCACCTATTAGATGATTTTATGAGTGGGACTGGGCAAGTGGTTGCGTTTAGAGTTTTGATGAGTGCAAATAGAGCTACACATATCATAATCCTTGCATTTTTCTATCTATTTAGGCTTTCTTTCTTCACTCATTTATTTCAATTTATGGCTAAAGTCTTTGTCATTCCTTAATCCTTCACATCACTTCTCAATAATTTCCGTAAGTCTCATATTAGTGTATATTTTTTCAAAATTATTTCAGGCATGGGAGTTCTGGAAAGAGGATAAAGCCATGGCATTGGTGGACCCAATCTTAGGAGATTCTTCTCCTCTGCTTGAATTATTAAGATATATTCATATCGCGCTCTTATGTGTGCAAGAAAGGGCCACCAATAGACCCACTATGTCAAATGTAGTCTCTATGCTTAGCAATGGAAGTGTGACCCTCCCTAATCCTAAACAACCTGCTTTTCTAATTACAAGAAATCTTACAGAGGGAGATTCACAAACCAGACAGGCAGCCAACATTTCTATAAATGATGTAACTATTTCAGCAATCAAAGGTAGGTAGTCATATGGGGTTTGCTATAATTTGGTTATGATTGGACTTTTTGATTCATTATCAATAGAATTTTTTTTTCGCCTTTCGTATTTAAAGATATGTACTTTATTTTTTGCTTACAACATAATTTTTCCCCCTTAATGTTCACCATAAATTAAATATGTACTTTATTATAAGTGAAGCTTGATGCTTAACTTGGTAATAGTTAATTATGAATTCCATAATTTGTGCTAATTTGTCTCAAACTAAGTTTTTATATCATCCCAAACTACTTAATTTTGAATCCATAATGTCGTGATATCGTTAATGGTTTAACACACTTAAAACAATGGAAAATTGATGTTCTATGATGGGCCTCAAAGAGCCATAGCAATGATGGATAGGAAATGGTGTCGCCACCCGATGACTTTTGGGTATATATGTCATGACCTTAAATTCTACCTCATTCCGAGGGCCTAGAATTATGTGTTATGACCCGCACACATCCCAGAGTTCTCACGCTAACACGGTTTCACAAAATTCGTGAATCCAATAGTGTAAAGATAGAGAATAAGGGCAGAAATAGATAACGAATAAAAACAATATTGAACCAATAAAATTACTACTAATCAAGGAAAAAAAAAAAGGTTAAACATAAATCAAAAGTATGAGGCTAACAATAAATGACCAATGATAAACAATGACTATACAAAATAATAAAATAAACAATCTAAACTGAAGATCCTACTCTCCATACCAAAATTAGCACTATCAATAATTGGCACTAGGATCGTAATCGACACCGAGGTCCTCCTGGTGTCCTGTAGCGTTATCCTCCCAAGGCTCCTGGTATTTAGCATCCATAGGGTCCACGAAGTCAGCGTTAATAGGATAGGGATAAAAGATTGTGGCAATGTTTTGAATTTACTGCTAATAAGGTAAGCACATATTATGGCAATCTTAAACTTTAGTGGTAGTATTCTGATGTCTATGAGGGAGTATAGAAGATTGTGCTTTATTACACCCCCTCAAGGTTGACGGGATGATGATCTTGATAAGTTTGCCAGATAAGTGCTTGAACCTATGAGCAATGAGACCCTCGGGGAAGATATCCACAAGTTGATCTTAAGAGGTGACATAGTCGACGTTTAGATCTTTGCACATAACACGTTCGCGAACCAAGTGATAGTCAACTTCCACATGCTTCATGCAACCATGGAACACAAGATTGGCAGCTAGTGCCATTGCGCTAATATTATCGCATCAAATTATTAGTCGATGTTTTTATGAAGACGAACAAATCTTTGAGGAGTGACCGTACCCAGGCAAGTTTTGCAGCAGTGTGTGCAAGAGATTGATATTCAGCCTCGGTGTTGGACCAAGCAACTATAGGTTGTTTCTTGGCGCTCCATGAGACAATGTTTGGGTTAAGAAATACCCAGAAACCACTCGTAGTTCAAAGATCATCTAGTGACCCAGCCCAATCTAAATCTAAGTAAGCATGTAGGTCTAATGAAGAGTGGCTCTGAAATCGTAATCCATAGTTGAGAGTGCCTTTTAGAAATCGCATGATACGCTTAACTGCAACCCAATGTATAGATATCGGTGCATGCATGAATCGGCACACTTGGTTGACTACAAAGGCTATGTCAGGTCGGGTCATTGTAAGATATTGAAGGGCTCCAATGAGACTCCGATAATCATTGGCATTTAAGAGAGGCTCGCCATCATATTTGGAGAAATTTGACCCAACGGGTATTGGTGTAGACTGTGGTTTGGCACCATCAAGCTTCCATCGGTGTAGTAGATCCATAATATACCGAGTTTGACAGAAAGTGGTATGTGTCGTCATGATGTACTTGAAGACCCAAAAAATAGTGTAAGTTACCAAGGTCTTTCATAGCAAACACATAATTAAGATTATTGCTAAGCCCATAAAGCATATTATTGAATTGCCAGTAATGATCATCTCATTTTTGAATTGAGACATTTGTATCTTTTGTAGTTGAGACTATACCTAACAAAAATGCACTGTGTCGTGCGAAATTGTAATTTATTTTGATTGTAAGGGCGCAAACATGGGTAGCACACACACCCAAAAATACAAAAAAGAGAATAGTTGGGTTCGTGATCAAAATTTTTTTGTCATCGGCTAACATGACCCAACACTTTGGAAGGAAGGCGGTTTATTAAGAAAATCGCAGTGGAGAAGGCTTCAACCCACAAAGTTTGAGGCATAGAAGCATGGGCGAGGAGGGTGAGTCCAGTTTCCACAACATGACGATGTTTCCGCTTAGCAACCCCATTTTACTCAAGAGTATGCGAGCAAGTGAACCTATGAGTTGCCCCACGGGCGGTAAGTAAATGTTGGAAACAATTACTAATGAACTCAACCCCTCCATTCGATTGAACAACCTTGATTTTGGTGGACAACATATTTTCAACGAGTGTCATAAAAGCATTAGTGATATCATATGTTTGAGATTTCGTTTCCATAGGATATAGTCACACGTATTTACTAAAATCATCAATTATTAATAAATAAAAGCGTGCACCACTTATTGACTGAAAAGAAGGTCCTAATATATCTGTGTAATAATTGTAAAGGAAAGGTAGAAGTGGATGAGGTAAATGAAATATGGGAGCTCTTCCCTTGTTGACACGAAGAGCACACAACGTGAATGGTGGGGGATCCATTAAGAGGGAGATGCTTGTGTGAATGCAAAAACCGCAACACCCGTTGAGAAGGGTGACCAAGCCGTCTGTGTCAGAGAGTAGAAGAAACACGGTCACCATTGAAAGCATGGGCACTACAAAAAATAAGACTATTAGCAGCAGGTTTTTTTAATAAAAAACTGTCGCTATTAGTCATGTCGCTACAAAAAACTGTCACTAGCATTTTTGTAGCGGCAGTTTTTTGTAGTGTAGCGGCAGTTTTTTATAGCGACAATACTAATAGCGGCAGTTTTTTATTAAAAAAAACTGCCGCTAATAGTCTTATTTTTTGTAGTGGGGGATGAAAGGAGGAGTAAATGTGGGCACCACGCACTGGGACATGATAAAGGTCATCTTTAATCACTTCGCGGAAAAGCGTCTTCCCCGTGAGTCGTTCCTTCACAGAGAAACCATAAGCGTCAAATACAAAGAGGCAATCATTATCATGAGAAAATTGACGAATATAAAGTATGCTTGAATGTATGTGAGGGACATGTAAGACATTGGATAATGTAAATATGTTGGAATTTGATGAGAGGGTAGAGGATCCAATATGACATATTTTCAAATCTGTACCGTTCCCGACAGTGACTTGATATAGTCCAACATACTTCGAATGAAAAGAGATATTGTTGAGATCAGAGGTGATGTGATTAGTGGCACCCGTATCAGCGTACCATGACTTATCAGCATTAATCGATGGCATGGATGCCCACATGGCAGTTAGTTACCGCGGTGGACCTCTTCCTTGAAACGCGTGATCAAGCCGATGATGGCAATCAAGGGCAGAATGTCCTACCCGATTGCAGATCTGACAGATAAGGCGAGTTCGATGTGCGCCATCGGGCCGCCAATCATCTTTTGAGCAATTAAAATTGGTAAAATTGTGATCAATCATCTTTTGAGCAATTAAAATTGGTAAAGTTGTGACCTCGACCACGAACTTGAGAATGGAAGGATCCACGTACGTCCATGAGAAGGCTGTTGTGATATTCCTTTGTGAGAGGCAAAAGCAGTTGTAGGCATTGATTCATTGGAGATAGCAAGTGTTGCTTGTTCAAGGTTGATTTCTTGTGAGATGGAAAGAACATAGAGTACATCAACGCCTACTGGTTCTAGGCGAGTGGTCACTGCTGTCCGAAAAGGTACATATTCAGGTCTAAGACCATTCAAGGTCATGAGGACAAGATCATCATCCGAAACAGGGGATCTAACAGCGGATAAGTTATCAGCTATGATCTTGACATTTTGTAAGTAATCATAGATAGATTGGGATCCCTTTTTAACAGTCTGTAACTGTAGCTTGAGTTGGATTACACGTGCACGACTTTGAAGAGCAAACTTTTTGTCGAGCGTTATCCATACATCGTGGGACAGACTCGTTCATAGTGGCTACAAGCCAGATGAACAAGTATTGATCTTGCCTTTGCCATTTGACATAGTCGGGGTTGACGATGTCTGTTGGTTATTGTTGTTCATCTATGAGGAATTGGTGTGGACATGGGAGGTTGTCGTCAATGTAACCTATAAGATCATTGCTTCGTAGGATTGATAGAAATTGTGTTCGCCAAATGAGGTAGTTGTTTCAGTCTAATTTGACAGAAACTAGGTGGGTAATATTTGGAGTTGTATTTGGGCCATTGGAAGAAGACAAAAGAAGAACAAGAAAAAAGAGTTATGGATCTTGTGAGCGTGGGCTCTAGAATGGCTTTGATACCATGAAAGAACTTTGACTAAAAAGTGACTTCTCAATATATTAAATCAATAATTTACAGAGGATATATATAGGAAAAGAGTGAGCTAGAGAATCCCTTAATTGCAGGGATTGACAACTAGCAAATATGCAAAACAGGAACGATTTTGAATTTCCAGCTAATAAGGTAAGCACGAATTGTGATAATATTTTGAATTTACAGCTGATAAGGTAAGCATAGATTGTGGTAATGTTTTGAATTTACTGCTGATAAAGTAAACAAAGATTGTGACAATCCTAAACTTTGGTGGTAGTGTTCTGGTGTCTATGAGGGAGTATAGAGGATTGTAGCATTAGTGATATCATATATTTGAGATTTAGTTTCTATAGGATATAGCCACACGTATTTATTAAAATCATCAATTATTAATAAATAAAAGCATGCACCACTTATTGACTGAAAAAAAGGTCCCGATATAGCTATGTGCAATAATTGTAAAGGAAAGGTGGAAGTAGAAGTGGATGAGGTAAATGAAAGATGGGAGCTCTTCCCTTGTTAACACAAAGAGCACACAACGTGAATGGTGGGGGATCCATTAAGAGGGAGATGCTTGTGTGAATGCAAAAATCGCAACCCGTTGAGAAGGGTGACCAAGCCAACTGTGTCAGAGAGTAGAAGAAGCACGTTCACCATTGAAAACATGGGGATGAAAGGAGGAGTGAATGTGGGCACCACGCACTGGGACATGATAAAGCCCATCTTTAATCGCTTCACGGAAAAGCATCTTTCCCGTGAATCGTTCCTTCACAGAGAAACCATAAGAGTCAAATACAAAGAGGCAATCATTATCATGAGAAAATTGACGAACATAAAGTAAGCTTGAATGTATGTGAGGGGCATGTAAGACATTGGATAATGTAAATATGTTGAAATTTGATGAGACGATTTCCTTTCAACTCATTGAGTTGAGCTTGTGTGAGAGCCGCTTGATCCTCGGATTCTACATATCCAATCTCAACAATATGCCACAAATCTTGAGACCCATATAAAGCCTTCATTTGAATACTCTATTGATTGTAGTTCTTATCGGTGAAACGAGAAAGTTGAGGTTGCAACATATTGAAAGTCATGAATCTCAAGCTTTGATACTACTTTGTTGGATTACACCAACTAGGATTGGAAGAAGATGACACTCTAAAGAGAAGAAAGTTATTCTCTTGTGTAGAAAAATACCAAAAATGAAGACTAAAGTAATATACTACTTAGAACCTTTTAAATTTCATTCATATGACTTTTAAAATGAATATACATGAGTGATAAATATAACTCAAAATACAAATCCGGGAATGAATAAGCATACACTTTCAAAGCAACAATCTAGCCTAGAAAAAGATAAAAAATTACATTCTCAATGTATATTTCATATTCTCAAAACCTCACATTAAATACACCAATTTCCTATGACAACAAAGGAATTTTAAAATTGACCAATATAATTGCAAATGGGCCAATGACCCAATAAATAAAATAGACTAGATGGGCCGGTCTGACTTATAATTCTAACAGTGGTTTATGTTCACTTTTTAGGACGTGGTGGCTTCATTGCTCCCAATTTGGGATGTGATATGCCACCGAAGCGCCGAGTGGTTGCACTTCACGTTTTGTAGAGGGCAAGGCCAGTCGTTGGGAGTTCTCGTCAGATCCTTATACTATTTGCGGTTTACTTGGATTTTCACACTTGTGTCACATTATATACTTTTAATTGTTTTTTAGTAATTGGTGTGTCCATAGCATGCATAAAGAAAAATTAATGTGCACGTAGCAGCCTCATATGGAGTTAGTATTATTTACTTCAATGGAAGTGGAACCTCACCCATCTCCTTCAGCTGAATGATTAATCTTTCTGAATCAAACAATGGTTCGCTTTTGATCCCTATCTTCCTCAGTATAAATTTTAAGATTATTAGCATACCAACTGACCCTAAATTCTGGCTGTTTGATTATATACTTATGATTTCAAAATCTATTGTGGGAAAGATAGTGATGAAAAGTTATCTTCATTGTTTGATTCAATCCATTGGAATTCATTTTAACTAGCTAGAGGAGATGGGCGACATTACACTTTCGTGGGACGTAAATAATGCTACCCATATAAAAACTTTATAGAGTTTTTCCTTAAGTGTAACCTAATTATGATCATAGTGACCAAGCGGGGGTTATGTAATAAATCGGCTTGAAAAAACTCTGAAAAAATATGGCAAAATTTGTCAAATTGGGAAAAACGCTTAATATTTGAAATAATTATAGTAATATATTAATTAAAAAAAATTAAACATTGAGTAAAATTTAGGAAATTTTGGGGAATTCATGAATAATTTGTGAATTTTGCATATAATTCTTAAAATTCATGATTCGTTAAAAAAGTCACGAATAATTAGAGAATTATTCCTCCTTTGTTTTTTTAAATAGTGAATTATTCGCAACTCTTTTAAAAAGTCAGAATTTGTTCATAAGTATGCTTATCATAAAGTCAGAAGCCACCTTCTATGAGTTATTAGGCCGATTGATAGGCCACGACAGATTCATTTATTATGGTTTTTTAAATAGCTGGACAACTTGACGCGTGGAAACCGGAGAGGAAGAGATAAGGCGTACATGTACAACATTTATGGCTTGGACAGTGGTAGTTGCAACCAGAGATTCTTTTCGGGCAACTGATAATTTCACCATAAACGCCGTTTTATCTAAATATTTCGTAAGGTCTCTGTATCATAACCCACCTATTAGACGATCTGATGTCAATTTCACGTAAAACACATACCCAAAAGTCATGAAGCTTGTCACAAATATATACTATGTGGAATCAACACCAACCCGTCAAATAGGCACGATATCAAGATCTAGTTTGTGAATAATTGTGATGAAAATCGATCTCCATCATCGGATTCAAGCTAAGAAAGAATCTTCGGTTGTAAATAACGATCTTCTTTTAAATTTCATGCGAAACTTCTCAAAAGTATCTCACATGACCTCTTCACAATTTGATCCCAATTGCTCATCAAATCTTCACACCTTCTCATATGGGTAAGAAGAAGATCACCAATAGTTGTCTAATTATTCTCATCTTCTTTTCAATATCCTTCTCTTCCCTTCAAATCTCTTATGCAGCTGACAACCTAACGCGAGGTGGATTAATCAACGATTTCCAGACCCTAGTTTCTCCTGGAGGGATCTTCAATCTAGGTTTCTTCAGCCCCAGGAATACGATGAATCGATACGTAGGGATATGGTACCTAGATGAAGTACGCAACACTTATGTTGTATGGGTGGCCAACAGAGAGAATCCGATCTCCGATTCCTCTGGAACGCTTCATTTTACTAGCGACGGCAATCTAACAATTCTACAGGGCGATCAAACTGTGATCACAGTATATTCTCAAAATTCGCGTAGCAATACAACTTTAAAGCTCTTAGATTCTGGAAATTTAGTTGTAATTGAAGGAAATTCTGATACCCAAGAGAGAGTAATCTTATGGCAAAGCTTTGATCATCCAAGTGATACCTTATTACCCAGTATGAAACTCGGGTTTGATTTCAGAACCCGAACAAATATGTCGCTAACTTCGCCAGTCAGTGAACAAGTACTCGCGCCAGGGGCGTTCACCCTCGGGCTCGATCCCAACGGCACAAACCAGCTGGTGATCTGGGAGCGCGGTGAAGTTTATTGGAGAAGTGGAGTATGGAATGGGGAGATGGGTCGGCAGTTGATCCATGAAATCCAAGTTCTAGAAGAAAATTAATTAGGCGATTGAACCAGGCACATGGCGCCTGCTTGAGGTTGTAGATTGGTTTGCGCAGGCGATAAACGTGCTTCGGAAAGATAAGATCAATGAATCTCGAAGGTTGTTGTATATATACTTTTTTATTAAGTACGCCATGGAGGAAAGCATTTTGTACGTTAAGTTGACGGATTGGCCACCCAAAGTGAACAGTAAGATAGTATCACCCGAATGGTCTTAGGTTTGACAACTTGACTGAAAGTTTCAGAGTAGTCTACTCCTTGTTGGTGAAACCCCTTTACAACAAGGCGTGCCTTGAAACGTTCAACTGTCCCATCAGCGTGATGTGATGGATCCATCGACACCCAAAAATGTTTTGGTGCGGCTTTGGTTAGACAAGTGTCCAAATGCCATTTTTAATTAGTGTTGTGTACACAACTGTCATTGCATCACGCCACTCCGGAAGTTTTGAAGCTTGTGCATAGCAAGTCGGTTCCAGAGGGACATTGGAGATGATATATGTGACTGGTATGGGATGTCGGGTGGCAAAATAGGATTTTGGAAATGATTTTCCGACTTTAAGACATGTAACCATTTGGTGGGTACTGTTGGGTTCAAAGACTGATGAGTTTGTGTCTGATGCGATTGTGGTAGTAGGTGTGGTAAAGGTAGTAGTTATCACAATTTTTGTGGAGGTAGGTGACGATGAGGTATTTGGTGTCACACTTTGAGGGGTAGGGTGGGTAGAGGAAATAGGTGACACGTGATTAAGTGAAGGTGTAATAGGATCAGGTTGGTTTATAATGGGTGTAGGAGTATGCAAAAGCGTTGAGTGGGCTTGTGATTCACTAACTGCAATGGAATTCTCATTGCTCACGGGAGGTGGGCTATCCGGTGGGGGAGTTAGCCTTATAATGGTTGATGATATGTGTGGTGTCACACGTAACGATGAGCTCCGAGAGCCTTGGGGATCAGTTTAGGGCACCAAAGGAGAATATGGAACGATTATTTCATCAAAAACAACATGACGTGATAGGTATGTTCATCTCAATTTTGGATTGAGGCATTTGTATCCTTTGTGGTTGAGACTATACCCAACAAAAATGCACTGTCGTGCGAAATTATAATTTGTTTTGATTGTAAGGGCGCAAAAATAGATAGCACACACACCCAAAAATACGAAGAAGAGAATAGTTGGGTTCGTGACCAAAATTTTTTGTCATGGGCTAACATGACCCAACACTTTGGAAGGAAGGCGGTTCATTAAGAAAATCGCAGTAGAGAAGGCTTCAACCCACAAAATCTGAGTCATAGAAGCATAGGCGAGGAGGGTGAGTCCTTTTTCCACAACATGACAATGTTTCCGCTTAGCAACCCCATTTTACTCAGGGGTATGCGAGCAAGCTAACCGATGACTTACCTCATGGGCGATAAGTAAATGTTGGAAACAGTTGCTAATTATCTCAACCCCTCCGTCCGATTGAATAGCCTTGACTTTGGTGGACAACATATTTTCAACGAGTGTCATAAAAGCATTAGTGATATCATATGTTTAAGATTTAGTTTCCATAGGATATAGTTACACGTATTTACTAAAATCATCAATTATTAATAAACAAAAGCATGCACCACTTATTGACTGAAAAGAAGAAGGTTCTCATATATCTATGTGTAATAATTGTAAAGGAAAGGTGGAAGTAGAAGTAGGTGAGGCAAATGAAAAATGGGAGCTCTTCCCTTGTTGACACGAAGAGCACACAACGTGAATGGTGGGAGATCCATTAAGAGGGAGATGCTTGTGTGAATGCAAAAATCACAACACCCGTTGAGAAGGATGACCAAGCCGACTGTGTCGAAGAGAAGAAGAAACACATTCATCATTGAAAGCATGAGGATAAAAGGAGGAGTAAATGTGGGCACCGTGCACTGGGACATGATAAAGGTCATCTTTAATCGCTTCACGGAAAAGCGACTTTCCAGTGAGTTGTTCCTTCACAGAGAAACCATAAGCATCAAATACAAAGAGGCAATCATTATCATGAGAAAATTTACGAACAAAAAATAAACTTGAATGTATGTGAGGGACATGTAAGACATTGGATAATGTAAATATGTTGAAATTTGATGAGAGGGTAGAGGATCCAGTATGACAAATTTTCAAACCTGTAGCATTCCCGACAGTGACTTGAGCTGGTCTAGCATACTTCGAACGAAGAGAGAGATTGTTGAGATCAGAGGTGATGTGATTGGACTGATCAGCATTAATTGGTGGCTTGGATGCCTGCATGGCAGTTAGTTGCCGCGGTGTACCTCTTCCTTGAAACGTGATCAAGCCGATGATGGCAATCAAGGGCAGAACGTCCTACCTGATTGCAGATCTAACAAATAAGGCGAGTTCGACGTGATCAAGTCGCCAATCATCTTCTGAGCGATTGAAATTGGTGGAGTTGCGACCTTGACCACGAACTCGAGAACGAAAGGATCCACGTCCACGTGAAGGCTGTTGTGATATTCCTTTGTGAGAAACAAAGACAGTTGTAGGCATTGATTCATTGGAGATAGCAGGTGTTGCTTGTTCAAGGTTGATTTCTTGTGAGATGAGAATACCATAGAGTACATCAACGCCTACTAGTTCTAGACGAGTGGTCACTGGTGTCTGAAAAGGCGCATATTCAGGTCTAAGACCATTCAAGGTCATGAGGACAAGATCATCATCCGAAATAGGGGATCTGACAGCAGATAGGTGATCAACTATGATGTTGACATTTTGTAAGTAATCATACATAGATTGAGATCTTTTTTTAATAGTTTGTAACTGTAGCTTGAGTTGGATTACGCGTGCACGACTTTGAAGAGCAAACTTTTTGTCGAGCATTATCCATACATCGCGGGCAGTAATGAGGCCCACAACTTCTACTAGAACGAATTCGTTCATGGTGGCTATAAGCCAGCTGAACAAGTACTGGTCTTGCCTTTGCCATTCGACATAGTCAGGGTTGACGGTGTCTGTTGGTTATTGTTGTTCATCTATAAGGAATTGGTGTGGACATGGGAGGTTGCCGTCAATGTAACTCATAAGATCATTGCTTCGTAGGTTTGATAGAAATTGCGTTCGCCAAAGGAGGTAATTGTTTCAGTCTAATTTGACAGAAACTATGTGGGTAATATTTTGGAGCTGTATTTGGCTCATTGGAAGAAGACAAAAAAAGAAGAAAAAAAAAAAAGTTATGGATCTTTTGAGCGTGGGCTTTAGAATGGCTTTGATACCATGAAAGAACTTTGAGTAAAAAGTGACTTCTCAATATATTAAATCAATAATTTACAGAGGATATATATAGGAAAAGAATGAGCTAGAGAATCCCTTAATTGCAGGGATTAACAACCAGTAAATATATAAAAAAGGAAAGGTTTTGAATTTCTAGCTAATAAGGTAAGCACAGGTTGTGGCAATGTTTTGAATTTACAGCTGATAAAGTAAGCATAGATTGTGACAATGTTTTAAATGTGCTGCTGATAAGGTAAGTACAGATTGTGGCAATCTTAAACTTTGGTGGTAGTGTCCTAGAGTCTATAAGGGAGTATAGAGGATTGTACTTTATTATTAGACACACTCCAATCCTAATGTGTTTCATCATACCTCATAAATATAATATATTTTATTATAACGATACATACGCCTGTACAACGCACGGGCGTACATTCTTACTTCTATTCTCTAATACGACATGTGTCAGAGTCATTGCTTGAGCTTATCATGTGACGGTTACTATAGTAGCATACCACCATAATATACCACCCTCCATAACATGACATGATCATACTCATACTTACACAAACTCATACACATACTCATACTCATACACATACTCATACTCATACACCCCATTCAGTCTCAGAGGCAGACAATAAGCGTAACTCATAACATAACTCATAAACTATTCTGAGAGACTCGTCTTAATTGTAAACGTTGAAGTCCTTATGATAGCTATATAAGGAAAGACATGTACATAGTTTCTTAATCTTAGGCTGTCCTACAGAACAATGTCTTATTATATCTGTATTTTATCTTATCCTATATACTCTTTCTTATCATATTCTTACAATCTAAATCTAGAGTGAGTCATAATGCGATAAGCTTCACTAAATCACGATTTTCAAAGAATGAGTAACCTGAATGTACTTGGTGTGACAACCCATACTACCATAGAAGAGTTGCATCCGTACATGGATGTCTACATTCCGAGTTTCATATGACATGAGTAAAAGGAACACCACCATAACTAAGGTCAAGTGTCGTATCTTATTTTTTAACTTAATCTGTCATATTTAAAGCTCAATGGTGATAAGGTCACCATCTATACCACCGCATATGAGGTTACACTAAATTTGCACTCACCATACTCGTCATGATATCTCATACCATCATAAGTTATAAGACATGTGAATACGGTTTGATCCCTTCTTCGATACCATTTCAGCGAATCACCACGCCGAAGCGTATGTATGATCTCACACACTCGCGTACATGATCTATTATATCAATAAAACGTATAAGATAATAATAATAAAAACATAGTCTCATCTTACTAATTAATTGATTTAAATTCAAAGATACGTTTTATATATATATATATATATATATATATATATGTAAAACACATTAATACAATTATAATATGGGTACAATTTTAGTGAATGTGTGATCGAGAAATATAAAAGATTTTAATTTGACTTTATAGATGATATTGAAATGCTAAAGTTTTTATACCTTTGTAAAGATCGTGTCGAGATAATAAAAATAGATATATAATATGCTATAATCGGATAAATATATAAGAAGATACAGCGCTTTAAATTTTGATCCATCATGTCCATCAATCGAAAATCCAATGTGAAAATTATCATGCAATAAGAGTTTTTAGTCATAATACATTAGCAATAAAATACTTAAAACTCTGTCAAAAGATAACTATTTGTGCAAACAACAAAGGAAAGATACCAAAAAAATAATACAAGAATATGAATTCACAATTTTAATAGAAAAGTAAATTACTATTTATGCAAATTTATCTGATTTACAAGATTTTAGAATTTAATTAATTTTAAATAAAACGATAATATAATTTACATTATATGGCTGACACAATGTGCCACACATCACTTGAAACGTAATTTTAAAATCACTTGAATATGTGCCACGTAAATAAAAACCTAATCATCTAATGGTATGCCCATGATCACTTTTTTGCAAATTTTTAATTTTATTTTTGGTTTTTTCTTTCATTTTTTAGCGAGGGGATGGAAGACTTCAGTGAGTAACACATTAAATGAGAAAATTAATAAATAAATTCAATTGTGATTTGCCATCCATCTTGCGGGTTTGGCTTTGATGGTTTGCCATCCTCCAACCGAATGGTTGCTTGCGGGTTTGGCAATGATGGTGGGGATTCAATATCTAGTCCTCCCAAGGTTGGGTGGGAGAGTGGGGGAGAGTCGAACATTAACGCCTTCTTTTGAAGCTTCCATTTCTTTGAAAAATCCCGAATTCTTCTTTTGATTTCTAATAAAGGAACCCTATAAAATGCAATTTAATGGATTAGACATTCCGAGCTGCTCGTCAATCTCCGAGGCCAATGACGAATCAAACCGTCATTCCAGATTTGCAGTCATATAAGCTTGATGGAAAGACAACAAGTCCAAGACATTGCTATTCTCTGTAATGCCATATACCTTAATCAGAGTCGGTGCTAGCATCTAAAATGAGAAGCAAAGCAAGTATCAGAATATAAGACTCTTTAACTATGATTTCCACATCAAAAAGGATTGATCATCTAACATGATAACATCATATTTTCTGTTACAAAACACTTGTATAAAAGCTAAATGTAAGTCGGTCTGAAACCTTCCATTCAATGATTAGACGGTGTTGAAATATGAGTATTTTACGTCTCATCAGCAATCATGGAGGGAACTGAGTTGGATCCACTTAAGAGTTGGCTGAGACTCAAGCTTGCAGCAGAATTATACCTTGACCAATTGAAGACGTTAGCTAGACCTTCTCAATGTTGATTTAGTTAGTGATATCTACATCTCCCGTCTCCGCATCGAGCACTTCTACATCCACATCCTCATCATCACCCTTGTACTGAAACAACACCAAACAGTATGGGAAACTTAATTATAAGCCTGATCTGCAGATCAATTATAACAGCCAAAAGAAAAGGATCGAGCGTAGCAATTACTCATTTCCATGCTCAGGGTAACCCATAATAAAAATAATAATGATAATAGCGTAGAAAGTCATTACAACGAGATCTGATTGTGACCGTAGTTTGTAGACTGAGAAACAAATGGACAAGATGATGCAAGAAACCGATGTAGGAAACCTCACAAATTTTACAACCATAGTATTATCTGGATTCATGAAGCAGGAGAGAACGGAAAGCATGAGATATAGATATTTGAGAAAAATTCTCAGCAGAAAAAGAAAATAAATATTTTATTGCTAATTGATATTGCACTCCGATTAACCATAAATCCTTCTTTTTAGATCAATTAATTGACTGTAGATCTTACATATGAAGAAATTAGTTAACAGCAGAAAACAAAGAATAATAATTTGAGCAAGTGATCATCTTTTGGCAAGGAAAACAAGGTGTGCTGTACCTGGTGGTAACAATTTTGAGGGACTGTTGGAGGTGGGGGTAGAAGATAGGGTAAGCCTGGTCTACCATTAACAGTTCCATTCTCCAAAGCAGAAGCAGTTTCCTCCATTTCAATGGCTTCGATGAGTTCATCTACTGCATGAGCTGCCATGCTAGTAGAAGGTAACAGATGTCCTGATTCCGTGCCTTTCACCTGCTCAATGCAACAAAAGTTGCTCATGGTTGTAATTTCCCAAACAATTAATGTATATAGAATGAAGACCCTCCAAAAAAGTTAACAGCTTTGGGCAGTTTACTCCAGTCAGCATGTTTTCTCAAGTGTGCTATGGCATGCCACAATGTAAATCAGTGGTAACCTATTATATATTTAGTGGTCCCCTGCTTGAACCAATGCATGTGTCGACAAATATCGAAACTGGCTCTGATGCTAACACATAACGACACCAAATCCAACAACACTTTTCTATCAAAATTGGGGTATTTTTTTACCTAACAGAGCCAAAAAGGAGTTGTAGATTTATAAACAGCCCTTCCAAACTGAAAGGACAAAAAACTTCATTCTCTCTAAATGAGGAAATTGCCACATTGACCTTTTAAATAATAATTAAAAAAAACACTCATAATATATAAATACTTGCAACATTTTGTCTTTCCTTGAACTACCCTTAAAAAGTAAAATTTCTATAACTTTTACCAAATAAAGTCAAGTTAAAATGGCAGTGGCATTTTTTTTATGCCACAAAACCCACGATTTGGTATTTACAAAGCCACCGCATCTTAACTCTACCTCAACGCAGCATTGCTCCATCAGGCTGTCGCCCATTGCGGAAAATTCCCCACTGCTGCCTCTCGTAGGAGCCTAGGTCGCGTCTCAGTCCCAGTGTGGCTGATCATCCTCTCGACCCAGCTACAGATCTTCTTGGTAAGTTATTGCCTCACCAACCAGCTAATCACAGTACACACTGGATTTTTAAAAAAAAGTGTAACTTGTTTGTTGTTGGTAGTTCAAGGAAAAATGGAGATTTTGGATAATGCTAATGTCTAACGCTTGCATTAGATGTGTATATATATATATATATATATATATATATATATATATATATATATATATAACGGAACAATGGGTTAGAACCCATACGGGAGGCGGTGGGTTAGAACCCCAAATCACGTCATGCGGCACGTGATTTCAAAACAACACCCGTTTGGGGATCACGTGTCACGTGGCATGTGATCTACAAAAATAAATTTCAAAAAAGAAAAAAAATTTTGTGGTTAAAACTATGGTCAAAGTTTGGGTTCCGCCCAGACATCTTGGTGTATTAAATTTTCTCCCCTTTGACCACATTTTGGACGGTGAATATGCATCGGATCATGCTCAAATTTTTTGGGTGGCCTCTGACAGTCATTGGGCAAGTTGCCGTAGAACCCGATCCCTCAGATGGATGCCACATGGACCCCAACTGATTTGAATCCAGTGCCCCGTGGTGAGTTGGAACTCATAGTCCCTAGCCTCTTATATATAATATATCCCATAACGATGTTAGAAAATGAACAAAAAATGCTTTTTGCAGACCTCTGTGTTTTTCAGCATGAGCTTTCTCAGTTTTCATTTTCACTAATAACTATAATTTGGCCATCGTTAGTATGAATATATAAATGCATAATATTAAAATTATTTAGATTTGTAGCAAGGAAGCACAGATACTCCATTTTTTGCAATGTACCTGTATCGTATCCATATCAGATACCAACACTTGAGAGATACGGCTGCATGCGTATCCTGGGCGTTTCCCAAAAAAATATATATATATATATATATCTGACTGGGAGTTTGGGATTTCGAAAAAGAAGAAGAAATCAAATGAGCCTACGTGGAAGCCTACCAACGTGCAGCCTACCTATTTGAAATTAGTCTCTATAAGTTTTTTTTGTTTCTTTTTCGTTTTCTTCTTTTTCTTCTTTTTTGTTACATTTATTAACCTAAAATATATAAAAAATAATTTTTTAATACACGTATCCCCCCTCCCCCGTATTGTATCCTGATTTATTTATAATTGTGGTATCGCCGTACCCATATCGTATGATACTTGTGTCCCGTACCCGTGTCCGTGCTTCTTAGGTTTTGCTACTTAATTCCAGATAAGCATAAAAGTATACTGTAAATGGCACACAAAATACCTTGTCTAAAGAGGCTATGCTAGAAGAACCATTCTTTTCTTGTTTATGCTTCTCCTCATTTGCAGGGGGCTTGTGACTATTTTTGCCAATTGGAATTTTGTTCGCCACTTCAACTTTCTTGCTGTTATTGCCTGAGTGGATAGTGGATCCATCCCATCGAGTAAGCTTCTCTAATTTGGTGGTTCCAACAGAAAATCCTTCTCTCTTGTTTATGTTCACTGTGATAATAAAAAGATGTTATCTCCCATGGCATAACCAGAGTATCACACAAATAGCAGTCGCTAAGTGACCTTGGATTTAAAGGCAAGGAAAGATATTCTAATAAAGGAAAAGGAAAAGAAATGATAAATCATCGCTGATAACAGTCAATGAAGAATAATTTAAAAAAACAATTATGAAAAGGTTCCGTACCTTTGTTTGACTTAAACTTTTTATCGTCTTAGATATATATATATATATATATATATATATATATATATATATATATATATATATATTGATGAGGGAGAGAAGTTAAGAGGATACTGCGTTGGAGAGAATTCCAACAAGACAAAGGAAAAAATGAATCTGCATCCATGTGCAACGAAAGCCAGATACGATCACAAGAAATGGTTCGAAAACTTTCAAGCTTATGTGGTTCGTCTATCATTGGAATTGATATTGAGGAATTTCAACTTATTTTTCTAAAGGACTCTTTTGGAAAAGGGGGAGGCAAACCATATATTTCATCTCCAAGTTCGATCCCCTGATTTGCTAATTAATCTTCCACTTGGTATGCTTAAAAATAGATATCCCCTGTAGAGGTTGCCTCGACCATGTCCTTGCATCTTATAGAGCTCAAATTTTTTTTAGAAGTTTCTAACACATTGGTTGAATCACAATCAATCCATAACACCTGATCCCCCAATTGTTGTTCCTTAAAATTAAGATTCCTAAAAGAAACAAATATAAAATAATCAAACATTCCTCTAGGGCAAACAAAAAATTTTGGTGAAGTTGTTTGTAATGAAACTCATGTGAGCGATTAAGCTTGCCTATGAAGTCACCCAAATATGCCAATACCACCTTAGATGCAGAGTTGGAGTTGAGTATAACCCACCCATCTAACGAAACTTGAAAAGGTAATCTAATAAAGAATTTGAATAGAAAAAACGGCCTTCTAATAATGTAATGCATTATACAGTCCATCTACTTTATGAGCAATCAAAAATGTCGGAGGAAATGCATCCCACATGCAGCCAAAGTATAGAGAAACCAATAATCTAAAGAATAGATGATGTCATCTTATCAAAACCAACCAAGCAAGACACCTTTTGCTGTTAGTTTCAAATTGTATTATACTATTATTTTACTATTTTATTTAGATACCTTAAAAGTTTGAAATTGGTGGCACAAGTAGTCCTTAAATTAGAATAGGGCCAGTTAATTTGTTAATTTCCATAATCATGTCATTTAACTTAAGAATAGAAAATAATTAGAGTTTTATACTTCAGAGTCATTCTAGAATAAAGAGAAGGGGGGACAACCACTATGATTTTGCTGCTTTTACCATTCAATTTCAAACTTGAAATCTTACATAACTTTATAATTTCCAATATTTCTAGTTTCTTCCTCAAGAAAGGGGAGGTTTGCATTAATGTATCCATGTCGGACATAGAAAAGTAAGGAAATATATACAATAATGTAAAATACTTCAATCAAAAGATAGACCACTATTACTTAAACTATCGATGATTCAAAAATATTCTAAACTATCACATGCTGCAAAGTTACTGAAATTTTTTTGTGATTTACCTGGTTTTCCTTCACTAATTCCCTGGTTAACCTGCAGCTTTTTCTTGTTTGGAGAAACATAATTCTGCAGCTCATTCTTTGGGCTCAACTGGTTATCACCATTAGGTTCTCCATCGCTGACAATATTAACACTTGAGTCTTCTTCATTACCACCAGATCTCGAAGCATCAAAACCAAGCTGATCTCCTAACCTCTGGAATCGAGCTTGTGCCCTGTGTATATTGGATTTTATGAATGAATACCCCCCAAAAAATCAACAATTTAAAATTTCAGTCTCTCAATAAAAACTCCCCAACACAGGCCACCTACCCAATCCAATAGGAAAAATTGAGTAGTTAATAAAGCTGAAAGTTTATTCAGTATAAAACACAGAAAGAAGAAGAAGAAATAATTTAAATAGAATGGAAACTAGCCTTTTAAGTTCATCTTGTGCGCGTGAATAACGATTATGCGCTTTTAAGAACTTCTTAATTTTTGATGTGATACTGAAAAAGATTCATCAACAAAAAGGGTAAAAAAAACAAAATGAATCTTATTCTGAAGGAAAATTTAAGAGAGAACCATTAGTCGGCAGAAGAAACAACATAACCATATAACTATGTTCATGAATACCTTCTGCAATCTTCCTGCTCTTTGTTTAATTGGCTTTCAAGTTCATTAATTCTAGTAGTGAGACTGTCTGCTTCCTGCACCTTCTCCTCTAGGAAGATCTTCAAACAGAAAAGACTAAAATAATTAGCGAGTTATAATGATGCCAGAATCTTTTTACATTTCTAACCTGATTAAAAATAATAATACAATAATTTTGGAGGAAATGAGACAATGCATTCAAATGCAAGGAGCCAACCGTGCTTTCGAATGCTAGATCACATGCAACATGGCATGTGATCGTGAATTACACCACACCTCTAAGGGTTAAGCCAGTGCCCTAGCTTTATAGAAAAAACAAAAAAAAGGTAGCAACAAAACAAAGAATTCGACTTTGTTGCCCTTCAAATCACAGGCCAAAGTTTGCATTGAAATTTTGCATCTTTGACCAAAAATTGAACGGTGGAAAATTATCCTTTTTAATCTTTGTAGATGGTACCTGATCGACCTTGGGGACATTGCCATGGCGCCCGATCTTCGGATTGGGTGCCACAAATGCATGGCTCAGACATGCACTTGAATGCATATCCCTTTCCTCCCTATATATATATGGGTACAGCAATGCTCACCTGTTTAATAGTAAGTACCACACATTTTTTTTAATCTTTTTAGATGGTACCTGATCGACCTTGGGCACATTGCCATGGCACCCGATCTTCAGATTGGGTGTCATGAATGCATGGCTGAGCCATGGATTCGAATGCATATCCCTTTCCTCCCAATATATATATATATATATATATATATATATATATATATATATATATATATATATGGGTACAGCAATGCTCACATGTTTAATAGTAAGTACCACACATTTTGGGGATGTGTGCCATGTGGAATCAACATCTGACCGTCTGATAGACGTGCCATGATCTTAAGATCTATCGTGAGAAAGATTGGAACAAAAAATCAATCTCCATCGTCTGATTCAAATCAATCAATGATTTTTCCGTGAAAAAACTGTGTGGTACTTACTATTAAACGAGTAGAGAATCGCCGTACCCTATCTATATCTGGTGTAGCATCACTGCACAGCCAATGCACAGATGTGTCAAATTTAAACATGTCGCTCCAGAATTTACAACTTGTAAGCAGCTTACAATCATCATCAACATTTAAAATCTTAGTGTCAAAATATTTACTGTTCAGCTCCAGTACCAAGACGACATATATCGGCAAGGAAGCGCATATTTTTCAGCTCCAATCCCAAGACAACACATATCAGTATTGTCTGATAAAACTTGTATCTAACTCTAAACATAGGAAAAAAAACTCATTGGTTATACCATCCGACACAAATCGATATAGGTTTATATCATCAGGATTTAATTCTGAGATATCAGACAATACATATCATTATCATCCAAGATGTTAATTTATGATCGTCATGGAAGAGCTAATTTTTCAATTTAAAACATCAACCACATGAAACTGCTTTCTTTAATACTCGATGCTCTTCTTAATCGCTTAAATAATTTAACCAGATGCCGATAAGAGAAAAACTGAGAGAGCTTCATTTCTGCAAACAAAATCATGGCACCAAAAGCTACTATCCTCATTTAATAAATAAATTTTACATCATACTTTTATGTTTTGAAGAATAGCACCTCTCTATTATCTTCCAGAATGGAGCACTTTTGTTATTTGATTACCAAATGGAACTTATTAACCTTCTTCCTCCAAGAGGTGACTATATGCAGTATAATGCACAGGATCTCACCTGTCCATTGACGCCCACACACTTACTTCACTCCAGACTGTTCGGGGTCAATTCTTTATATAAAATCCAGGCTTACTTAGTAAGGTTAGTTATTTCAGCTCACTCCCTAATCCATCTCAAGTCCAAAGGAGAACTGACGAGAAGCCTCAACTTTTCAATCATACATAATGTGGCTCCCATTCCTGTATGGTTTGTCTTAGGAAAGTAGCTTAACAAATTTTCTCGAGGTCACAAGGAGTGAGGTCTCTCACGAAATTTAAAACCCTGTAGTTTTAGTGACAGTGGTAAATGCAGATCTCGAGAAAGCATGGAGTAGCCCCTTTTTTGTGGTCATTCGATGTAAATGCCTTTGCTGGTTCTTGTTTCTTCTAAGCCATAGGGGCCATTGCTTGGTGGATTAGTAAAAGGCTTGGGCTGTTAAGCGTGAAATCATGGGTTCGAGTCCAGCGAGCAGCCACTTTGTGCATAAAAAACCAGAGGTTAGGCCTTTATCCCGTCCACCCTCCCAGCACCCCGTACGTATGGGATTTGCACTTAGGGGCCATTTCTTAGTGCAATTGTAAAAGGCTTGGGTTGTCAAGCCAACCGTGAATACGTGAGTTCGAGTCCAGAGAACAGCCACTTTGTGCGTAAAAAGCCAGAGGGTACGTCTGTATCACACCCACCCCTCCCAGCACCCTGCACATACGGGCCCAGCACTGTGTAATGGCCTTTGTTTCTTTTGAGTCATGATTAAATAGAGGGCAAGTGAGTTTCCTTGAGCCATCAATTCTTAGCCATGTCTGTGCCTATTCATTTGGTGCCCGTTTTGTATTCATTTGGTTCCTCCTCAATCTTCAAGTGGTTCACAATTGGGCATGTTTTGGGCAATCATGGTGACTGATCATAGCCTGGCAGGGACATATGTGAAACATATTGATGATACCATCTTCTTAGTTGAAGCCTAGATATGATGCAGCGAAAATATATGTTTTCTACCCTCAATAATTGACATGATGATAGACCAAAGGGTTAACCCTCGGGAAGAGTTTTCCCTGTGGAATGTATGTGGTGGCAGATCTTACCCAGGAACACTCTTTGTGAGAAGGGTCTCTTCCCACAAATAACCTTTGGCTTTAACTAAAACTTGACAGTCTTCGAGAATAAGACCAAGATCAATGGTCGAAAAAGGTTCATCCCATCTAACAGTTCAGAGAAGTTACACCAATCACTTCTCGATCTGATAATGTTTGATAGATTCAACAATGACAGTATAGTTTTCTAGGAGGAATGTCTCTATAGCAATGAGGCATGAGTAAATCCAACATGATTTCCCGTCAACAAAAAATTTCATAAAGAAATGGTCAATTTATGCACTGGAAAGAAGTTGGTAAGCCAGAAAACAATTTAGGGCTTCAGCTTAGAGATATAAGATAAATTTATCTTCCTCACCCACAAACATGATTCCGAGGGCCGTGGACGGAATAGGTCTGGTCCATCAATTTGTAACGGCTTGAAATTGTTTCAAAGATACAATCACTTAAGTATCAGTCCCTCAATATAATTGGGCCAAAGGTATCAAGTATTGGCCGCTACCGTCAAGGTATCGGTATCGGCCGATACTGCACAGTATTGGTCAATAGGTATCGGGTCTCGGCCAATACCGCTCGGGTGTCGGCGGATATGGCTCGGGTATAGGCCGATACCTACCAAATTTGAAAAAAATTTATTGTTTTTTTAAAAAGAATATTTCCTTTTTATTAAAAAAAAAACTATCTAATAGTTTATATATAGGTCTATTATTATCCTTTTAACATTTTCAGATTTTTTTCAATAAAAATATATATATACCGTATCGGCGTATCGGTCGATACCGATACGTATTGGTCCTCCAAGAACCACCGGTACCCAATTTGCTACCTTGATTGTGGCTTAAAAAGTTACTGGGAAAGTTAGATTTGGCTTCTTCTGTGTCAAATATCATTAGATTGGCCCTTACCCTATGGTGAGTGAAACTGTGTAAGCGACTATCTTGACTACTCCAATGTTCGCCTAGTTCCACTACATGCAGAAACAGCTAGATATATTAAACCTATGTAAAAAAGAAAGACCAGAGCCATAAGCTAGTCAAACAGCGACCATAAACAAGATCCTGAATAAAATTATCTTTCTCCAACTCATCTTCACTCTAAGCACAGGAAAAGTAAGGCTTCAAGTGCAGTTAAGAATATGTACCTCAATCCAAATGTGAGCAAATTAGATTTTAACAGTACATGTCGGAAACCATGATTTTGTCGTAGTGATGATATACTTTGAATATAATTTGCAGGAAATGCAAACAGATGGCAAGTAAGAAATGTAGGTGAAGAAATAAGAAACAACACGGAATAGAATGAATAAGAAATTTTGATTTCAAACAATAAACAATGTAAGATAACTAGGTTTCTTAGAAGAATTTTCCTAGCTGATGAGTAGTTCATCTAATAATTACTACAATTCAGCAGCCAGAATAAAACCTCATTGTTTGCATTTTCTTCCAAAGCATTTACGAAGGAATAGTAATAATTTATAGCTACAAACATCAGATGTGGAACCCACCTCCAGTTGACCTTTATGGTCCTCGAGCATGTCAATATCCAACTGTGCTTGCTTTAACTGCACATAGCTCCCACACCAATATATATAATTAAGGTCTGAAGGTGAGTAAAACTTTTAGTAATTGAAAATAGTAACAAAGTCCAAGGGTATAAGATCGCAATATTTCATTTTTTTACCAGCTCAATACGTTGATAGGTAACAACCATAGTAACAAAATTCACAAAGTTCTAAATAAATCTATGCATTTCTCACAATTTAATCGCAACTTATTGAAAAACTCGCATAATTTTATAATTTTTCCGAACTTCGCTATTACATCACAAATATTACATCTTAATCATGATTTTTCATGAATTGAAATAGTCGTTGTCCAACTCTAGCAAAACAATCTTTGTAAGTCCCTAGTTTGAACTTTTTAGTTTTATCTTTAAATTCAATTAAATATGAATAAATCGGGTTGTAAAATAATGAATCCCAAGTTCCATAGTAACTAATATCTCTTCCCAATTTTTCTCCGAATTATGATTTTTCGTCTTCAATGAAAAATTTCTGAATCTTAATCAAATATTTTCCCTTGCAACTTACAAGATAGATGAATTAGCTCAAACCTGATCTTCAAGGGCATCTGTAACATCATTGGATGCAGCTTTTCCATCTCTCATCCGATCTTCAGAACCATCCGAGATCTTGACACTCCCAGAAATATCACTCTGCCCATCCAGATGTTGTTTTTTTCTAGGTCTTCTCTCACTGAAGGATTAAACCATATTGAACATTATCAAATTCAATTTTTTTTAAATGAACAATGGAAAGATATGATCAAAAGCACAAATAGGTAAATCAAAAGATCTCCCTGCATCCTATCATTGTTTCAGTCAAATATATCAGATTTAAAATTACGATTAGATACATTTCCACTTACCAACACTGAACAAACAAAATCTAGGTTGAGGAGAAGAAACTCTTCATTTCACAAAATTGTTATAATGGGTAGAAGCAATATATTTTTTTCAAATATACAATTGAGGAGAAAAAGCTCTTATGTCATGTAATTATTGAAACGTGCAGAAGCAATTTTTGTCTTTACACCATGTTTAGGCTTTGTAATCCTCATAAATGCCTCGACTCATTTCAAGCTATTGTGCACATACAATTTTTGTCCCCCTGCCCCACTCATTTGACTAAGTAGCTTTTTGGATGGCCACCTTTTCACCACTGGAACTTGATGAATTTCATCTTATTCCTGAGCCCGATCACACTGCCTGCCAAACTACAGGTCAAACTGGTTTTGACCTGTCTTTTGGCCAAAAAGAGTGGTCAGAATCATTTTCTGAGATGCCACAACTGATTCCATCCTCAATTTGGCAGGAAACACTCTGGATGGCGTGCATTCTGCACAAACATCCAAAGAGCCTCTAAAATAAAATAAGATAAATATTATTCAGAAAAATTAGTATATATCACGAAGTACTTTTTACAGGAAACTAGATTTAAAGATGATTCAGTAAATCCATAGCACTCGGTTACCATTAGGAATCATCTAGCAAAGGCACTGTTCCCGCTCCCTAACTTTCTGTTTATGAGTGACTTTCTACTATTACCAAGTACAAGGAGGCTACCAAGACCACATTAACTCAATCAATTGTCTGCTCAATTTAGTTTTCATCATTTTTCAATTGAAATATCCTAAGTTTTTGTTTTTATAATTGATACAAACTGCAGTTCGCTATCGAAAAGATCAAAAAAGAAAATCAAATTAAAAAGATTAACCTGTCTTCTTTCTTTAATAAAAATTTGGACATAAAATCTGGAATGCCTTAAAAAACCGTAAATAATATTCTGAAGGCCCACATTCGGATCGCTAATTTACTCTTAACAAAACAACCAGTATAGTTTTAAAATTAACTTAAGAAAAGAAAATTAGAAAGTCAATCACTCGTGCTTTTGAAGAACTATAACAATTTCTCCTCAACCAACCGAAACCCTAGCTTTAATTTCAGATTTATTCTTCAACCAATCACAAAATCACCATAACATCTCATGTGAATGATGTGAACATCGGTACCTTCAAAGTGTACCACTGGCGCAAAAGGAGAGGAGCATGCATGAAGGAGTCGGATGCTCCTTCTATTCTTTAACTTGGAGCAGCTGGGCCATCCTGGACTTGAACCAGAGACTTCGCTGTGAATATAAAAGATCTATGCCTCATATGGCACTTTGGATGGGCAAGGCCCATTTGCGTATGTGTGCCATCATATTAGATTTGTACATGGGCTGATGTGAACCGTTGGATTTCATTTTTGAGTCACTTTGATCATCGGATCATACTTTCCACCATTGGATCGCCGTTTTACTACATTTTTATCATTAGATCATGAATCGGTATCACATAGGCCATTGGATGCATGTGGATTGTTGATTGTATGGTGGACCAAAAACTTTTGGGTCCATTCGTCATAGAATGTGTTTAGAAAAGAGCATATATATTTATGCAAATGGAGATTTTTTTAATATTATACGATTGAATATTATATGAAACGAGATTTTTCTTCTTCCCAAGATGGGTTTGGTGTGAGCCCAATGATCTAAGTGGTACATTCTTTAAATTGCTTGATATGCGTGCATTCAACTAATCTACAAGTTCCATTAATGCTGAAATTTTTGATTGGTGAAAGTTAAATTTTAAAACTGTATGACTATCCTTCTTTCAAAACCTCGAATGGAATTGAAAGACACCATCACTGGACGTCGTTCGATGTCCTCGACTAGTTGGAGGCAAGATCCATTATTAAGATCCTTATTTCTAAATTTTGAAGGGACCGCATTACAGGATTGAACAATTTTGAAGGGACCGTGTTACGGGATTGAACACTAATTTGATTCAGACATGATATTAGAATGCAATTGTTTATTCTTCTATGAAATTCAGCATGTTACTCAAAATTATAACTTTTACTCTCAACAATTAAAATTAGGGTACATCAGAGAGAAGGTTCTAGTTTAGGGGGTTTAAAAGTTAGGCTTAGGTACATTTAATTATCAAATTTTCATTTAGGGGAAGATCCCTATTTTTCCCCTTTATGTTTTGAACGAATTTTTCTTTAGGGCGGTTATTTTGCTTGTGGTAAGTAAATGACATCCTAATGTCATTATAATTATCACTTTCCAATATTGGTTGAACCCTGCCAAATACGTGTATATTTCCTTTCATCCCTTTCAATTCTTCTAAGGTTATTTTGCTGAGTCTCCATATACCTTCTCGCTTCATCCAGTTCCTTCCCTAATTGTTTTAAATTTTTCCTCTTACTTGATGGAAGGGAATTTTGGGTAAACAAATAGACAACAAGCAAATTATTGCCGCTCTTGAGGAACTTCGGGACTGTATAGTGAACATAGAAGTGAATAACCAGGAATTGAGTACCTGTGTGGACGACTTGCACGTCGATAAATGGGGATAGTAGGACCCTCAATTGTAAGAGGGTTAATGACAAGAGATAGGGATAAGAGGAAAGGCCCTCCACCTTGTGAGTCGAAGTATGAGCCCAATGAAAAGTTTTCGAAAACTATTCGGGTTGAGGCTTCGAGTTTCGATGGAAGGTTGGATCCAAAAGCCTTTCTAGGTTAAATGATCAACATAGATAAACTTTGAATGGTATGGCATGCCTAAGGAGCACTGTCGTCATATGGGGAACATATTGTTGTCATATGGAAAACTTTCTAGGCCCTCCACCTTGTGAGTCGAAGTATAAACCCAATAGAGCACAAAATTAACACAAAACATATTACAGATCAATATGGGGAACTTTGGGGATTTTTTGAGATTTTTTTGAAAAAAATTATTCAATGGCATAATGGCATATGCGATGGCCCTATGCCATCGCATAGGGTCGCATATGCGATTTGACTACATTGCTGAGGAGTGTCAAATTAGGTTAGCTAAAATGGAATTAACAGGCCAGGCCAGACATTCTGGACCAATACAAAGCACCAGCAGAACAACTAAGCGCCCACCATCACCCATTGGGAGGACATGAAGGAAACATTGATCAAAAAATATGTTCATGTTACCCCCGGGTATTAGACCAGTGGCAAAAATCTTTGCCGAGAAGGAATATTTGTCACTTATTACATTGGAAAGTTTGAAGAATACAAACTGAGGTGTAATGTAAGGGATGCCCTCAAGCAACCCTTTCGAGATTGAATACGAGCCTCCATACAGAGTACAGAAAAAACTGATTCCTCATACCGTCCACTCTCTCGGGGACTCGATAATGCAAGAGTTGGAACAGTATTTGAAGATGCAAACGGTTAGGCATTTTGATTCCCATGGTTCTAATTATAAGACCACTTCCTCTAAAGTGAGATTCAAATATTATTGCGAGCCAACTGATAAAAAACTCAAAACACTACACCAAATTCAAAGTTCGGTAAAGGAAACGGAGTAAGTGACGAAGGCTCCAAGTGTAGCCAGACTAAGTGCTACAAGTGCCATGGCTTTGGACGCTACATTGCACAGTGTCCCACTAGAAACCCCCCTAAAATTTATTGATCGAAGGAGAAGATGGAAAAGAGCAGAAAGAGTGAGAAGAAGTCTATAAGCTTGACATTGGAGCTAGTGATGAAGGGCGAGGTGAAAACGATAAAACGTGGTATATGTTAAGGAAGTCTCCTACTCCATTGAAGAGAATAATACTTCGCGTGCATTAATAGTCAAATGTGTCTTAGCACAGCAAAATGAGAACGATGACCGGCGTAGAGATAACATGTTTTATACCTATGTCAAGTGTGATAATAAGAATTGTAAAGTCGGTGCAGATAGCAGGAGTGGTACCAATGTCGTGCCAACTAATAAAGTTTACCGTCTTGGACTCTCACTTGTTGTCCATCCTCGACTCTATCAAGTTGCTCGGGTAGACTCGTAAATGATTCCTATTTCCCAGAGGTGTCAGGTACCGACCCAGTTTTCTTCAAATAAAGGCACCTTGTGGTGCCTTTATCGTGTCTATGGATGTAGGCCACATTATCTTGGAAAGGTCGTGGTTATATGGCATGGATGTCACATTGTTCGAGTGATCAAATATGTTTTCCTACATTAGGGTACGAAAATAAAGTTAAATCCTCTTCTTCTTGAAGCACCAACGACTAAAAGGGGAAGCCTAGGTAAAGGTGACAATGAAAAGGACAGCACATCTAGGGCCCTTCACATTATCAGTCCCTCTAAGTTTAAGATAAAGTGTTTACGTTCTCGTCACGATTAAAACCTCTTCAGATTCCCGTGTTGAGTATCCGCAAGAAGTGGGGCCACTTTGAGAGTATCAAGATGTCTGTCCTAAGGATTTATCCACCCATGTGTGACATTCAGCACGCTATAGGTTTAGTTCTTAAATCAACTTTACCAAATTTGCCTCACTAGAGTATATTTATCCTATCGGAGCATGCTGAGTTAGAGTGGTAAGTTGATGAACTCCTTAGGAAAAGATTTCAAAAAGGAATGTCTAAGTCTTTGGGTCGTGCATGCACTCCTCACACCCAAAAAGGGTGGATCTTGAGAATGTATGTGGATAGTAATGCAATTAACAAAATCACGATCAAATATCGATTTCCAATACTAAGGTTAGATAATATGTAGGATATGATGGTAGGTAACACAGTCTTTTCAAAGATAGATCTTAAGAGTGGTTATCATCAAGTTCTCATTCATCCTAGGGGTGAGTGGAAGATTGCCTTTTAAAAGCAAGGATGGTTTATGAGTTGTTAGTCATGCCTTTTGGGTTTTCAAAAGCTCCTAGTACATTCATGAGGTTCATGACGCAGATTTTGAGGTCCTTTATCAGCAAGTTCCTTGTAGTTTATTTCGATGACATTTTGGTCTATGATTCTACAATCACAACAAGGAACAACATTTTGTCCACTTGAGGTTGTGAGCCTCTCTAAGGATAGAAATGATATGCAAATCTTAAAAAATGTACATTCATGATGCGCCAAGTTATCTTCTTAGGATTTGGCATATCATCCGATGGAATAACTCTGGACCCTGAAAAGGTAATGTCCATCGTCAAGTGGCCCGAACCTTAGAGCATTCATGATGTTCTTAGCTTCCATGGGTTGGCTACATTTAACATAAGGTCTATTCATGGTTTTAGTTTGATCATGGCCCCTATTACCAATTGCATTAAAAATAGGAAATTTCAATGGACCAATGCCGCGACTAAGACATTTAAGGAGATTAAATCAAGGATGACTGAGACTTCTTATCATGCTTACTAGAATTCTCCAAATTCTTTGAAATAGCGTGTGACGCATCTAGCGTGGAAATAGGTGGAAACTTTGGCCACGAGGCCACCCAATTGCTTATATTAGTGAGAAGTTGAATGAAGCACAGCTGAAGTACTCCACTTATGATAAGAAGTTCTATGTGTGGGTATAGGCCTCGAGTTATTGGCGACATTATCTTCTACCACAAGAATTTATCTTTTTTTTTCAACCACGAAGCCCTGTGATGCCAATTCACAAAAGAAACTAAACTCATGCCATGAGAAGTGGGTTGAATTTCTTCAAGATTGTGCTGAAGCACAATCCAAGGATCAACAAAAAGCTCGCAGATGTGCTTAGATGTAGAGGAATAGTATTGCACTCCATGAGTATTAAGGCTACTGGCTTTGAGCGACTTAAGGATGACTATTGGCTTTGGGCGACTTAAGGATGATTATCCTGATGCGCAAACTTTGGGAAGTAACATACCTCACACACGAGTGATCAGAGGATAGGTACCTATGGATTTATCCCACAAGGTGAATTTCTGTTTAAGGGCAATCGTCTTTGCATTCCCCATACATCCCTACGAAATTTTCTCGGTTGGGAACTCCATGCCAGTTGAATCCTTGGTCATTTTGGTCGTGACAAGACCATTGCTCTTGTAGATTTTATTGGTCCAGTCTCATACGACATTGACAAAACTCTCAAGCAGTGTCGAATTTATCACTGGCAAAGGAAGAAAAGCAAAAGACAGGATTATATGCACCATTGCCAGTGCGACAAACTCCGATGGCAGGATCTTAACATGGATTTTGTGCTCGGGCTTTATAGGACTAACAAGAAGCACAATTCCATTTTTTGTGGTGTTGGAACATTTTTCAGAAATGGTCCATTTCATCCCTTGCTCCAAAACTCTGATGCAAGTCACATTAGTAAATAATTTTTCAAGGAGGTTATTCGTCTTCACGTGTTACTTGGAACCATTGTGTCTGATAAAGATGTCAAGTTTGTAGTTACTTTTGGAAGACACTTTGGTATATGATAGGTACGAGGCTTCAGTTTTCTTTTAGCTTACCACCCACAAACTGATAGGCAAACTGAACGTGGTGAATCAAAGTCTGGAAAATCTCCTACGGTGTCTAGTTGGTGATGACATTGGGAGTTGGAATTCAATATTGTCCATAGCAGAGTTTGCATATACTAAATAAGTCAACATTAGCCATGAGGTATTGCATGGGTACAAGTCTAGGACACTAGTAAATCTCATTCTTATGCTGGCTACCCATAGGCCTTCAAAGTCTACGGATGCATTTGTAAGCCACACTCATGAGTTGCATCATGAGATTAAAAGGAAAATAACTTTGAACAATCAAAAATATAAATCTTTTGATGACTCCCATCAAAGCTTCGAGCAATTTCAGGAAGGTGATTATGTCACACTTCGGGTTAGGCATGAGCGATTCCACAGGGAGTTGCAAGGAAATTACAAGCATGTAATGTTAGACCCTTGAAAATTTTGAAATGGGTTGGTTCCAATGCATATGTTCTAAACTTTCCACCTAGCATGATTATCAACGCAACATTCAATGTAGAAGACCTTGTTCAATTTTTAGGTCCAACAGTTATTCCCAACAACTCAATCCTTGATACTTCTTCCCCACTTGAGTCTACCTCAGTTCTTCAACCAGTTCTGTCTCCCCTTCTCACATGAAAATGTAGCTTAGCCCTAGGTAATAAAATAAAGAAATTGGAGCCATATGACCTCTGGCTATTATTTTAATGAAGCATATCATTCCTTGCTTCAAGTTGGAGCACTTGGAAATTGGCATCATTGCCTCTAGGACAACATACAAGTAAATTAATTCATTTATTTTGCTATCTAGGCTCTACCATTTTGGTACTTGGCCCTCTGCTATAAAATGACAGTGGATATGGGGAGGAAATTCCGACAGGATTCAATGCAAGCTGGGTAAAGTGGAGACAGACAAGTGGCGTCTTGTATGGACCAATGATTACCATTGCGACTAAAGGGGCATTGTTATAAGGCTTAAGCAAGGTAAAGATTTACATTACTATTTGGAGCTGAGCATTGGACAGCAAAAGACGAGTACACTTGGCTAAGACACTATGCTAATGTGGATGTTTGAAGTAACATGAAAGAAGCGAACTAGGCTTCAATCTCCCATCAAGAAGACAAAAACAGTTAGTAGAAAAATGTATATATCACTTCGACAAAAACAAGATCATAAACTGAAACAAAAAGTATATCATAGAGTACAGAAATAGTACAACAAATGTAATGTTTCATGCAAATATGGAACATCTGGAACCTCACAATCGTCAGTGGTGAGGATCTTGCAAAAAGACATCAAATAGAAGAGATTCGTAAAGGAAAAAAAAATGCGTAATTGGGTTAGCAGAAAGGACTTGTTAAGATTTCATGTTTATTTACCTCCTTTTTTCAGGCGACCTTGAAAGACTATATCCTGCAAATGAAATTGCAACCAAACAAAACCATCCAGGAAGATCAGAAAATGATCACCAGAAGTAAAGAAGGAAAAGATCTATCAATTAAAAATAATCTCTAAATATGCCGCATTGCCACATTCCTCAGTCTGAAGTCTGAACCTAATATGAGTTTAGCATGCTACACGCAATTAGCACAAAAGAAGGATATGAACTATGTATATATACTTACTGACATGCCATTCTTAACCAATCAATCCATAAGTGAGAAACAAAGAAAAAAAAATGGAAATTTATGAAACCATTTACCCTTATCATAAGAAACTTGTTTTTGATGACCACGAAATGCGCGCCGGCTTCTTGTGTCTCTTCCCGGGGAATACCTTAAATGAGGAGAATGCCTTTTGTCCAGCCTCTCCCTCAGATCATTATCACGGTAGTCACGCCTATCTGTCATTTGTAAAAACAATTCAAGTAGGGGAGCAGGTTTTCCTTGTCTTATTCTTAGTTACAAGCCATGTGATAACCCATAAAACCATATTGAAATCTAGCTTACCATTACATGGAGCAATATGAGAAATATAACAATGAACAATAATAGTTCCACCTTGCCAGTTCAAAAAGGGACCATGAAAGTAATGCCCTCATAAAGATGAATAAATATGGCTATACTCGTGTTTGAGCTCCTACAAGCACTTGGAAAACCCTTTGCATATCAAAGAAGCAGATAGTAGAGGATAGCTGATACGGTTGCCTCCTTGAGCAATAAGAAAAATAAAGAATTCTGAACCATACAGATTTCTCCCTGATGCCATAAGTAGATATAATAATAAATGAACCGCCCATGAAACAAAGTTGTTTAGCTCCGCTGACCAAATCGTCCAGTAATAAGCTCTTCACCCAAGAAACCCTTTAGCCATATTATTCAAGAAGGAACTCAAAGATGAAGTGAATACCATGTGCTCCAACATTATACCAACTGCATAACTTACTACAAAAAACAACTGGACCAGTTTATAATCTGGAAAAACATGGCATACGAAAGATACTCATAGAACCTCATGGCAGCATACCTAGTTTCTAAGATCTTTGATATGGAGCTCCATTGTGGAATATAACCATTACTAAAAGAATGCCATGGAAGTAACAGCCAAAGTCAACTAAGCGCACTAATAATCACCAGCCAGCAAAGTCCTTTTAGGTGCAAAAGATAATAAACTTTTCGGACAATAAAACTTTGCATGTATGGATGGCATATTCCATGTTGCTGTGTTAGTTATGGTGTTAACAGATATTCAGATGATCTGTTCAGCCATATGTTTACGAAACCAAGAGTTACTCCATATATATTCCGCAATAATATGCGTAGGATATTGACCAAGATGACTTATGATGAAGAAAATAATATATGAAAACTTTCATCTGCAGACAAATATTCACTTCCAAATTATTTTGACAAGATTAACCATAAACAGAGACATGAATGCAAATAAACTAGAAAAAGATAAGATTCATATCTAAAACAAATTAATCCAACCAAGTAAATGCATGCGAAGGATGAACAAAAGAATCACGGGCGCTTATAAGAATATTTGATTTTTAAAATACCTAAATTGTAGGCTACCAAACAAATTTTGAAATGAGCTCAAAATCTTCGCCAAGAAACTTGAATTTGCATTAGAAAGGCCAAGGTCTGAAAATTCAATCAATACTCACACATATCTGGTTTTGAAGGGGCTGGTAGGATATTTAAGTGGGGATCAACACCCAAAAATCCCTAATTATATTGGTAGGTAGCAATCGATACCTGTAAGTACTGGTGATACCATAGTAACGATACAATACCGCTAATACATATCGTGACTATTCCTCTCATATTTTATAATTCTATAGAAGTTAAAGTGGTACAATAAACTTTTATATTACTGTCATAAATTGTTAAACCCATAATACATCGAGGATGTTTTGGCAGTTTGTGTTGATTTGACTCAAAATGCAGATTTTGAGAATCTTGGGCTCTTGGAATCTTCAGCATTTCCAGAGTTTTTAGGCATACAGAAACATTTTCTATGCTTAGTTCTCTCTTGGCTTCTCATTTATTTTCATAAAGTACGAGATTCTCAATTCATTAGATAAGAAATGACTTCCATGAGGCAAAATTTGAAAGGATAAGTGGCTATAATAAAGTTGTTACATATCTTTGTAAGTTGGGACTTGTGGATTTAGTATATCATTTATGGAAAATATTTAAAGACAATCATTTATTTTTTGGATCGGTAAATAGAAATTATATAGATTAAAAAGGGTTACAAAAACAGTGGAGCGAGGTGCTCAGCAGAAAAACAAGGGGAAAAAAAGAAAGAAAAACTCGCAAAGCCGAAACAAAACTCCGAGCACGCGAGAAGAACCAAACAAGGGCTTAGCGGTAATCATATGAGTCCAGACAAACAAACATCGGCCCAGCCCTACCCTCCTTGTCGAGAATCAGCCAATCCAGCATCAAGTCTTTAACAGATTTCATAATCATACCAAACAGATAGCGCCTTCTCTGAAAGATGCGGTAGTTCCTCTCTCTCCGGATACCCCACAGCATAGTAAAGAGGCTGGTTCTCCAAAGAGGGTCTCTCGCATCCCCGAAACGAACGCCTTGCCAGCTTGCCAGAAGGGTCCCCCACGTTGCTCAGCAGCACCGACACGATCCCGAAGGATTGAAAAAGGATGCCCCACAGCTTAACCGAAACCCAGCATTGTAAAAAGAGATGATTAGCACTCTCTTCGTGGTAAATACACAGCACACAGACATTAGGCATGTCCCTCCCTCTTTCGATAAGTTGGTCAACGGTGAGAATCCGACCCCACGCGAGACACCAACCAAAAAATTTAACCTGAGGAGGAATGGGAGATTTCCAAAGAAAAGTCCAATCATGAAACTCTAACGGCCTATTGGAGAGAGCACGATAGAAGGAACAAACCGAGCAAGTCCCATTAGCCATGAGAGACCACACTCTCAAATCTCTGCGACCTTGATTACGACAAGCAGCATAAGGAAGCGCCAACAGCTCCTCATAAGCTGCGATTTCACCGACGTGCAGATCCCTCCTTGTATTCACGGACCAGACTGCAGCCCCATTAATCTCCAAATAAGCCTCAGTAATAGAGACTGTAGGAGAAGCTGCCACCGCAAACAGGTTAGGAAAGGACTGCCTCAAACCTCGGGGGACGAGCCACGCATCATCCCAAAAGCTGATACGATTCCCGCATCCCCAACTGGAAAAAATGAACCTATTAAAGATAGGCCAGATAGAATGAACCCCTCTCCACGAGGCCGATGCGCGGGAAGAACTCGGGCAGTTAACACCCCACTAAAAAGTCATGAAACCATATTGTCAGCCAAGATCTTCTACCACAGATTCTCCTTCTCCCAGTCCTCGCCAGCCCTCCACAGCCATTTTCCCAAGAGAGCCTTGTTGAAATAGCCCAGGTTTCTAATGTCCAGCCCACCAAATTTTTTAGGAAACTGACAAATCTTCCGATTAGCCAAATGGTATTTCCTTTCCTCCGCAGCACCCACCCAAGGAAAGTCCCGTTGGATTTTCTCGAGGATCAAGATAACTGATTTAGAGCACGGAAACAAAGACATGTAGAAAACAGGTAAACTAGCCAGAACCGAATTGACCAAACACAAGTGGCCGCCACTGCTATGGAGCCTTCCTTTCCACACCGCTGAAGTCTCTGCACTACCAGGTCCCAATCGGTGGCAATAAGCTTTCTCACTCTAAAAGGAAGACCTATATACAGCATAGGGAGGGGAACAATGGGGCACCCAACGACCACAGCCATGACCTCCAGCTGACTATGACAAACTCTGATCCCGGCAATGGAAGATTTACGAAGATTGATGCATTGGCCAAACATTGCTTCAAAGATAGAAAGGGCATCCTTGATCAAGAGGATTTCGAGAACGTCAGCCCTTCCAACGATAATTGTGCCATCCACGTATTGGAGGTGAGTTACCGCCCGGCCCTGGTGACCAATAGGGATACCGCCTATAAAATTAAGCTCCTTAGCCTTGGACAAGAGACCACCCAAAGCCTCGCCGACCATATTAAACAAGAGTGGAGAGAGCGGGTCTCCCTGCCAGAGACCGCAAGAACGTTGAAATTAGCCATTCGGTGTGTCGTTGATAATGACCGAATACCAAGAGGGGGAGACACAAGCCTTGATCCAGCCGATCCACTAACTCCCAAAACCAAATCTGCTCATCATATAAAATAGGCTTCCCCAATCTAGCCTATCATATGCTTTTTCCATATCGATCTTCCAAATCACCGATGGACAGTATCTAAGTGAGCAGAATGAACCACCTCCTCAGCCGCCACGACCGTATCTGCTAGCTGCTGACCAGCAATGAAGGCCCCTTGGTTACGAGATAATCTGATGCATGATCAGCTTGAGCCTGTTAGCTAGGACTTGAGCCAAATTTTTGTATAACGAGTTGATGAGACAGATAGGTCTAAAATCCCTAATATCCGGCGCACCCTCTCTATTGGGAATTAGTGTATTAAAAGCCGAGTTGAGACTGCCAATATTCCCTTTAGTATGGCATTCCTGAAAGGAGGCGAGGATCTCAGCCTTGTTCGTGAGCCAAAAACATTGAAGAACTACATCGTAAAACCATTCGGCCACGGGAATTTGTGTTTCCCACTAGACCAGATGGCTCTTTTGATTTCTTCCTCCTCACACGGACGTTCAAGAATCGATTGGTCACCTGCTGCAATCGAGCTGAAACCCAACCCATCCAAATGCGGGCTACTCCAACCCTCATCTCGGTAAGGCTCTTTAAAGAGCTGGACAATGGAGAACACCCACTCTTTGTCCTCAAACAAAGTGCCATTAACCAAATTGCTACCCAACAGCTTAGATTTACCCCTCGAATTAGCCTCCGCGTGAAAATACTTGGTGTTACTGTCACCTGCTTCCAACCACTGGGCCTTTGCCTTTTGCTTCCACGAAAACTCCTCGGCAGCACATTTGGAATTCAGATCATCTCTCAACTTCATACGCGATTCCGCCTCATCTAACGGCCTCACTTCTTCCAAAAGATCAAACCTACGGAGCTGAGCCAAAACATCTTCCTTGACTTTGTGGATGAGACCAAAACAATCCACTCTTTGATCCTGACTTTGAGGTGCTTAAGCTTGGCGATCAAAATGAAGGCAACTGAGCCATAGGTGCACTCTCCCCACCAAACCGGCACTTTCTCTCTGAAATCCTCATCGAGCAACCACATATTCTCGAACCTGAAGGGGGTAAGCCCTCTACCAGACGACCCACATCGATAACGAGCGGCTGGCTTGTGATTCGATGAAAAACGGGAAAAACCTTCTAGCAAGGCATTCGGAAACAGATTGCACCAATCCAACGAACACAGAAACCGGTCCAGCCATGGCGAATGGTAAGGCAAATCACCATAAGAATTTATGTGGCAAGAATGGATATATGGCAATGCCATGGCAGAATGGCGCAATGGCGTCGCCATGACGCTATTTTGAATTTTCTTTTGTAACTACTAACCTATAAGTTATAACTTATAACTTATAACCTTATAAATTATAACTTATAAATTATAAAACTTACAAGTTATAAGTTATATTTGTAATATAATTTATGTTTTTTGATAAGTTATATCTATAATATTTAGGGGTTTAAGTGAAACCCTCTAGTCTTTATCACAACCACTCTCTCTCTCTCTCTCTCTCTCTCTCTCTCTCTCTCTCTCTCTCTCTCTCTCAACGCAGGTTTTTATATTTTGGGGGGCTGCTACTAACCCCCCATTATATGTTGAATATTCACCATAAGATACAATTGATCATTAACGCTTTAAATTGGACTAATAAAGATCATTTTCCGTTCCAATCTTCCCCACAACTGATCTTGAAATCATGAAAATATCATCAGATGGTCATTCCAATCTTCCTTTATAAAAAATATAAAACTTAAAAAATAGTAGAAAATTATAATATATATTAATGATTAATAAATAATATTAAAATAAATTAATATATGACCTTGCCATTGCCACGTCATGGCAAGCCTCCTCTCATTCAAGGATCCAAATGCCGGTTTTCCGGTACGTATCGTCCGGGCCGAAAACCGGTACGTATCGGACAATACGTACCGGAACAGTATAATACCGGACGATAAATTGAATGTATCGTCCAGTATTAGCCATATAAATGGGCGATACAGTACATTTAATGTACCGTATCGTCCACCTCCGATACCGATACGTATCGTCCGATACGTATCGGTATCGGACGATATTTTGATCTATGCTCTCAATGACCTCGCCACTCCGCCTTAACTACCTTGCGCATCACATTCTACAATGAAGGGTTTAGTGAAATCCCAAAGTGCTAACATCGTGCCTCTGTCATCACCTTTTCAATGTAAGAAGGCTTAGGCTGATTTCCGGCCCCAAAAAAATGCATTTTTTAGTAAAAGGTTTGTGAGGGGTTCACTCAGCTGCTTCTAGTCTTTAATGGATTTCTGATAATACCTACTAAGACCCAAAACTCCCATCATTCCTTGACAGTTTTTGGTTCAGCATGTAATTTTAGCGGATCAACTTCGGCGCCTTCCTGAGATATAATTGGCCCAAATAATCAATGTTTGGGCTTCCAAGTGCACGTTTAGACATTTGGCATGAAGTTGTTGCTTTCTTAACATTTGAAGGGTTTGGAAACATGTTCCAAATATTCATGAAACACCTCATTCATCGAACTATGGAATGTTGATGGTGCATTGGTGAATCAAAGGCATCACATGGAAGTCATAATTCCCTTCATGCGTTCAAAATGCTGTTTTGGCACATTTTTTTTCGAATCCAATTTTTTTGTACCATGTTCTAAAATCCAGTTTTGAGGAATATTGAGCTCCATAGAGCGTGGTTGTCAAGTTGAGGCCATGGCAACACCATGACGAATGACGAGGCAAATCGCCATATAAACCTATATGGCGAGAATGCATATATGGTAGCATCATGGCAGAATGGAGCAATGGCGCCGCCATGGCTGCTATTTTGAATATTTTTTTTATTACTTATAACTTTATAAGTTATAAAACTTATCAGTTTTACGCATAACTTGTAACTTATGTTTGTTAAACTATATCCATCATATTTAGGGTTTAAGTGAAAGTGTGAAACCCTCTAGTCTCTCTCGCAATCGCTCTCTCTCAGCTCCTCTCTCTCTCTCTCTCTCTCTCTCTCTCTCTCTCTCTCTTATTGATACTCTCTTGTCTCTTTCATTTTTTAAGTTCAATTAGCACCTTCGCAATCAATCCACGACCGTCAACACTCAAGTTCTTCGCAAACATCAAGTGCATGTATGATTTTGTTTTCTTATGTTTTGGTATTATTTTTGTATTTATCTTTTTTCTTTTTGATGAACTTTAATATCAACAATTTATTTTTTTACTATTTTTTATTTATTAATATGTTCTTTGAATCGGATTGACAGAGATCGTTTTTCATTACAATCTTCCCCACAACTGATCTTTAGATCATGAAAATATCATCAGATGGTTGTTCCAACCTTCCCCACAAGTGATCTCCCTGATTAATTAGTTGAATTTTTTTCGTCCTCTATAAAAAATATAAAAATATAAAAATTAACAGAAAATTAAAATATATATTGATGATTGATAAATAGAATAAAAAATATATTTAAAAAATTTTAATAAATGGCCTCGCCATGGTCACGCCATGACCTCGCCACACCGCCTTAACTACCTTGGGTTCAGCCTACAAAGGGTCGGAGGGTATTGCATACTAGACCACGTAAACCGAGCTCCCTTCATGGGGAGATCCACTAAACATTCATCGTTAATGAATCACAAAATGACCTCATGATGGCCCTATCCGACAAGCCACTAATTTTCCCGAAAGGAAATCTAATAGCGTTAAAATCTCCCCCGATGCACCACGGATCCGACCATCTATCCCCAATAGCAGCAAGCTCAAACCAGAAGTCCTCCCTCCTAGTATCATCATTCGAACCGTACACTCCCATGAAAGTCCAACAATTCCGACCATCCCGGTTGCAAAGAACCACCGAAGCTGAGAAGAAGCCAATCTCCTAATCAATCCTATCAAACAGCAGGGAATTTCACGCAACAATTATACCTCCAGAGGCTCCATTAGAGTCAATCCCGACCCAGTCCCACCTATTGCCTCCAAGAACCGAGGCAACCTTCCTGTTGTCATTGGGACCCTATTTGGTTTCTTGAATAATGATAACCCCTGGATTGTGGAAGGCGATAACTCTTTTCACCAAGGCACGCTTGCGAAGATCACAAATGCCCCTGACATTCCACGATAGAATCTGCATAAAACACCAAAACAATAACCCTCGCAAAAAAACACAGCAGCCATCAAGAAGACACCTCTTTTCCCATCCGCCATCCCCCATTTCACTAGCCAACTCTCTCGGTAACACTTTCTTCTTTCCTGGATTAGGGGAGAGCTCCTTCGATAGCTCTAAAGGTCTTATGGAGCTCCTTGACCAGACCCTTGAAGGTCATCCCCACATCTTCGCCTTCCTTGATAAGACGGTCAATGTCTTCGAAGCCATTCGTCCCGGAAGAAACCTCCCCCTGAGAAGAAGAAGAACAATAGCTGGAACTGGAATTCAAAGTCACAGAAGAGGCTTTAGCCAGAAGCCATTGAACCCATTCTCCGCGATTATCGAGTCTGACAGAGGCAATAGGCTGGGCCTTGCTACCATCTGGAAGTTCGAATCCTCCAAACCCTCAAAAGACAAAGGAGCAGCCTCAACCTCACTCTCCAAACCGTTTAAAACTCACAAGGAACAAAATGAAGAAAAGCGGTCAAAATAGGAAACATAAAAGGCAGACGACGAGAGCACGTAGCAAGCATCGACGAGAAACAGTGGCCTCCAGAACCGTGGAGCGGTTTTCCTAAAGCAAGGTCCAAACGGGTAGAGCCAAGAGTGAAGACCATAAAAGGAGGGGGGTGGGTTCAACAAGATGAGACTGGAGGCAGGATCGGGCCAACGGGCCTAGTCCAAGTGGAAGAGCACACTGCCTGCCAGAGATAGAACAAAGCAATAAAAGCGCCAAACGCGTCTCCCAAGAGTCATCCCATCCACGTGTTTGCAATTGGTTTGTCAAAAGGGAAACCAGCACAGAGAAAGAAAAACCACCCTCCAAAACCGTGGTAGAAAACTGCCATTCGAACCATGTTGGCCACATGTCTCCCAGAGCGTCCGTTGGTTGCAAAAATCTCTAATCTCAGGGCAACTTGTGAAGTCGGTAGGTCGGCCTTGACAACTGTAGCCCATGGGGACGCAGGTCCCAACGCTAGGCGACAAGCCAATAAAGCCACGATACAGGCGTCGACCACGTGCTTACTCAACTCTCATAGGCTTGAAAGGACGTGCGTTGTCATTTGGTGTGCGATATTAATATCATTAGATGCACTATGTAATAAAAATATCAAAATACACAAATTGGAAAAGGAGTTGTAGATGCAAAGATGTCTTTATATAGCATTGTATTTTGTAGACATGTGGATTTAATGATTTATTATTCCAATAATTAATCATAATTAATTAAACATGATTCATCATTACGCTCAATTATTCATAGTTCATAACTTCATTTATTTTGGTGTCATATTTATATGCTTTAAGTAATAAAATTATGCAACATACTAATATACTATATTATTCATTATTTTTCGTTATCCAAATAATTCACTTTATTGAACAATCAATTAAACCTCACTGTAACAGTTATTTAGGTGTAAAAAGTACTTAATTACACTTATGTATATATAAAGAATATCATATTTCTAATTATAATAATTATTCTATTCTTAGCATATTTTCATACCTTCTCATAAAACAATTCTCACTAGATTTTCAATAGGTATTGCCAATACAGATATGTATCGGTCTTGAGAAGTTGTCGATATGGCCACAAATAATGTTTAGTCCTTGAGAGAGGGAACATGTGGCTTGTCCGTGGCTTGTGTTTGTAGCTTGTGTCTAATTACTCAGATTCCTTCTTCATTTGTCTTTACTCTCTATTTTATGTATTTTTTCCAAAAATAATTCCTTTTTCCCTCTAAGTTTCCTTTCCTTTCTGTTTTTCCGTACTTGTCTCTCTACAAACTTTTTTCCCACCCTATGTTACTTGATTCACAACATACCCTGCAAATGGCGAATTGGTTCTGAGTGAACCAGTTCGCCATTTGATTCAGTGAGTTTCAGTGAGATAAACAAATTGTAATTAAGTTATTGAAACCAATATTGTCAATTCGTAAGAGCGTTAATGAGTAACTCGGTTTTAGTGCTCAGGGTGGGAGACTGGATATGCGGGCGGTGCCGGAATGTCAACTTCCGACATCACACAGTTTGTCACCGTTTTGCCTGTGATGCAACTAGATCTCACGGTACAACAGTTAAACCAGCCGACTATAGGAAGCCTCCAAGGAGGAACTCGCATCAGGTCTTTCTTAATGAGTCTCATAGACGAGACATTCAACGGGGTTGGTCGATAGCGGGGGTCAACAATAGCAGGATGGTGGGTATTACGAAGGACTTTTCCGGCCATTGCACTACACGTTCCTTTGCTGAAACTGTGAGACTTAATTTGATTGACTCGCCGGACCAGAGTGGAATCCCTAGCATCCACTCTTTTTCCGACTGGTCAATCGGCCCCAAGTCGCGGGGCTCTTAGTTTTGATTCGGATCAGTTCCGATCGCTCACTCAAAATCTTCAACATTATTGGGTGATCATTCACGCTAATAAAGACTCCTTATCATTATTGTCGATACACAGATGGACCACACACAAGTGGAGTGCTGCTGAACGACCTACAGCATCCTCTATCTCTACCACAAAATTCCTACTTCGCTTCAAGAACGAACTGGGAGCTAAGGGTCTCTGCAACTCTAAACATTTCTTCATTCTTGATTGTCCGGTGGAGTGCCGGTTCGAAGATGTCCAAGCCCATAGGGAGAAAGATGGGGTTTGGCTCCGCATCTTTGAGCTACCGATTCATGCTTGGTCCCCCGAGGTCTTCAAAGGGATTGGGGATCGGTATGGTCGCTTCATCCTGGCTGACAGACGTACTACCAACCTCTGGGATACTGACCACGCCCGAATTCTTGTCGGTATCGACTCCATGGACAACATTCCAAGAACCTGTGACCTGCAGGTTGGAGGCCAAGTCTGTCAGCTCTTCATAGAAGTGTTGAGACTGGAGCGGCTCTTCATCCCACACTAGACGTGCGAATAGGCTCAGGGGTCCCGGGACACTGACGTCGGTGTCGGCGGTGCTCTCACAGAAATAGCTCACCCGCTCGACGACCCAATCGGAAAGGGGGTAGCTTCGTCCTCCCGGATGCCGGCGAGAGACGCGGCGAGGGGCCTGTCCACATATCCGTCGCGCCAGTTGGGCCCACTTATCCGGACGACAGCGTCAATTTGGGATAGAGCCCCTCCTTGGACGTATCGGACTACTCATGAGTTGGTGCCACAAGTTACGGAAGAACCTACTGACAGTGGGAGTCCTATCGGGTCCGAATTGGAGGGAGAAGTGGTGGAGGAGGCCTCTGCTGATAGCCGGATCGTGGTTGGAGATGATAGTAGGAGAGGGTTTCCTCAAGCTCCGGCTGATCTTACGACACTTGACTTATCGACGGCTGAGATTGGCTAAACTCTTCAGCCCGACAACAGCCGCTACCTCTGGAACTTCTGTTGTCTGATCAGTCGGCTGAGAACATCGACAGCGGTGATGGGTGGGATCCCATGGAGGTGGAGGTTGGAAACTTGCTTTCTTTGGCAAAAACCAGAGAGAAGAAGAGCGGGTTCAAGGTTTATCAACGAAAGCGGAAGGGTTTATACTCCTACATGGTCCAGACGTTGAGTGGATGAGCGACACGTAGGCTACATTGAGGACTGAGCGCAACCAGGATGTTGACACATCACCAACTAGAAGGGTCTCTTGCACGGAAGTCGACAACAGGTACCCATAGAACCAGTTGCTGCGTTGACCTTGAAACCTGCAATGGGACGGGATCTGGGTACACCGAGGTAGTGACACGTGGAGGCCCGAGCGTCAGTGGAGCTCACGTGACCGATGGCTTGTTGTTAAGTTTGGGTTATTGGGCACCTTCTAGAAACTGTTGTTGGCTGAGGTCGGAGGGTTTTGACTGGGGGATTAAAGGGCTGCTTTCCAGCGATGTTGACGGGCTCGAGAGGGGGCTAACACGTGGCGACCACCTGGACTTCTCGTTTCCCAGCTGGAGTCTTGGCATTGCAGACCCGACAGCTCTTATAATTGTCTCTGACCCGCGGACCGTCATCCCCTTGTTCCGGGTCCGGGTTGGCCTACATCGAAAGGCTTGGGAGGTTCTGGTGCCTACAGGCCCGGAGCTCGACTTTAAGACCCGGAAGCTAAGACTTGCTTCTTCAGTGACCCCAACGATGCACCTGTTAGTATCGGCAGAAGTTTCTGATATCCCTCTTCTGGGGACTCCAGTCCAGACCCCAGACTCATCTTGTAAGGCAACCCTCAATGCTGCGGTGGAGGATTCTCCGGGATCTAGTGGGACTATGCGCGACACGGAAGAGTCTAACGAGATCGATAGGCTGATAAGGGTGGGGCAGGAACTCGGTATGTCGTTTAATGGAAGTGAGGAGTCATTGAGGGAGGTTTTTCAGTCCATTCTGGTTAACCGCCGAAGTATCAAGGAAAACCGTCGGACAGGCTCGCGTGAGCTCGCTTGATTACAATGGGGGATGGCGGATGGGAGAGGGAGAGGGGGATTTTAACCCCTTACCGATGTCGATGGGCAGGCTAAGACGAAGTTTCATGATGAAGATGTTGTCTTGGAATGTGAGGGGCATATGTGACGGTCCTAAGTGGGCGAGGGTTAGACGAGTTATCGCATCGGTTAAGCCAGTGGTAATTACGCTCCAAGAAACCAAATGGGGTAACTGCAGTAGTAGGAAAGTCGGGTCCGTACTTCGAGGGAAGAAATGGGACTGGGTGGGTGTGGACTCGATGGGGGCTTCGGGGGGGTATCCTGGTGGCGTGGGATTCCGGGATTTTTGAGAAGATTGAGGAAATGGGTATATTCTCGGCCTCGGTGGTACTTCGAAACAGAGACAACGGTCAATGTTAGGTGATGTCCGGTATTTACGGCCCTTCGGGAGACCACCAACGAAGCGATTTATGGTTCGAGTTGGCTGTCGTTATGGCCAGGTGGGATTATCCGATATGCTTGGGAGGTGACTTCAACGCCATTAGATGGGGATATGAAAAACTTGGAGGGCCGCCTGATGTTGCTGTCATGAGGGATTTTAATTCTTGGATTGCAGATAGGGGTTGATGGATGTACCCCTAACTGGTTCCAGGTTTACTTAGTCCAATCTCCAAGACACTCCGTCAATGAGTAGATTGGATCGTTTCCTTTGCAGCACGGAATGGTTGGAGTTGTTTCCGGCAGCCAGGTTAGAATGTCTAGCGAGAGCGGTGTCCGACCATCGTCCATTGGTACTCACGTGTGAGGGAAAGGGGCGAGTCCGTTTAGATTTGAGAGCATGTGGTTAGTGGATGATCGATACAAGGAGGCACTGCCACATTGGTGGAATGAGCATAAGCCTTTGGGTACGGGGCCTACCGATTTATCTCCAAGCTGCACTGGATCAAGAAGCGCACCATCGAGTGGAACAGGGAGATATTTGGGTTGCTACACCTCAACAAGGATATAATACTGATAAGGCTGCGGGAGATTGACAATCTAGAGGAAGGGAGGCTTCTATCGGACGGTGAATGCGAAGAACGTGTGCAAAAAAAACAGGAGTTCAATAAACTGTGCAGGGCCGAGGAGATTTCTTGGAATCAAAAGGCGAAGGTGAAGTGGCTGAATGAGGGAGATCTGAATACCAAAATTTTTCATGCGATCGCCAATGTACGAAATAAATCTTATTATTTGGGCAGTGTGGGGGTAGAGGGGGTGGTGCATGTGGGGATCGACCGGATCCACAAGCAGGTGGTCAAGTTCTACACCAAGTTATATGATGATGACAGGCAGTTGCGGCCAACTTTGGATGGGCTGTCTTTTCAGGCCATCACCTCTGAGGACTGTGTCGGTATGGAGCTCCCCTTCAAAGAAGAGGAGAGCCATTAAAAGGGGGGGTAAGAACAAATCGTCGGGTCCCGATGGCTTCACGATGGAGTTCTACAGTGTTTTCTGGACAGTGATTAAAGAAGACCTGATGGAGGTGTTCTATGAACTTCACAGCTCGGGCTTTATTGGGCGCAGCCTTAATTCAACTTTCATTACGCTCATTCCGAAAAAAGTCGGGGCCGAGGACATCGCGGATTTTCGCCTGATCTACCTCATTAATTGTCTATACAAGATAATTGCTAAGGTTCTCACAAACAAACTTAGGCCCTTAATGGGGTTAAGCATATCAGCCAATCAGGGGGCTTTCGTTCAAGGGAGACAATTAATCGATCAGGTGGGTGTGGCACATGAAGTCATACACATTGCACACTTTCATTGTCTTCCTGCTGCCCTTTGGAAGGTGGACATGGAAAAGGCATACGATCACGTTTCTTGGAGCGGGCTGGACTATATGCTTAGCAGGTTTGGCTTCGGGCTGAAGTGGAGGAAATGGATGAGGGCCTGTTATGCGACCTCATGGTTCTCGATGCTTGTTAACGGCATGCCGGCTGGGTATTTTAAAAGCTCTCGAGGCATCTGGTAGGGCAATCCCCTCTCCCCTTTTTAATATGATGGGGGAAGCGCTGACTGGCCTTATCGAACGGGCCAGACAGTTGCACCATATTTCGGGGATCAGAGTGGGGGGCGGGGACAGATTTATCTCTATCCTCTAGTATGCGGATGATACGATTCTGTTTGGTATGGTTGATACTGACGAATTCAAAGCCTTATCTGACACTTTATCAATTTTACGAGGCGATGTCTGGGCAGCGGATCAATTTCCACAGATCAAAGGTCACAGGTATAGGAATTGATAACATGCGCTTACAGGCTATTACTGAGACTGTGGAATGTGAGAGCGAAGATCTTCCCATCAGATATGTAGGACTGGCTCTGGGTCTGCGGCAACCTACGGCGAGGGTTTGGGAGCCGGTGATTCAACGCTTCAAACAACGTCTATCCACGTGGAAAGGGAAATTGCTAAGCAGCAGTGGTCGGCTTGCATTGCTGAAATTTGCGCTTGCAAGCTTACCGATTTTCTATATGTCTATGTTTAAATGTCCAGTTGGAGTAATCTATCGGATGGAACAAGTTCAACGTAATTTTCTGTGGGAGAGAGCAGGTATGGAGAAAAAGTATCATTTGATTAATTGGGATACTTGCAAGCTCCCGATAAGTTGCGGAGGGCTGGGGATCCGGTGCTTAAGGTGGACCAACTTAGCCCTTCTTGGTAAATAGTTTTGGTGAGCAGGAAATGATGAGGAATTGGAGAGCCTCTAGCGAAAGGTACTAGTGGAAAAATATGGCCATGACAACCACAACTGGGGCATCAACACCGAGATTAGTAGAAGCACCTCGTCCTGGTGGAAAAATATGTAGCACTTGGCACCGTTATTCTAAGGGGATCCACTTCAGCTGGGGCAGCGGCACTCGAATTCAGTTTTGGGAGGACAGTTGGGTCGGGGGGTCTCTCAAACTGATGTTCCATTCTATTTATGCCTTATCATTACACCCTGGAGGGCGGATTGATGAGTTTCTTCACGACACGGGTGGAGGAAGGGTTTGGGAAGTCAATTTGCGCAGAAATCTAAGAACCGAGGAGGAGGAAGCGTTCTCCAACCTTCTTCAATCTCTCTCTGGGATGCAGCGAAATCCACAACCAGGATCGACGGGTGCGGTTCCCTAGCAAAAATGGCCAATTCACTGTTAAATCCTACTACTGATTGCTGTCCCGTAGGCCCTTTATCAGATTTGATGGAGTCACGCTGTGGAAGGCTTGCATCCCGCCCAAAATTAAGTTCTCGTGGACGGTGTTTAAAGAGAAAGTTCTAACGTGGGACCAGCTCATCCGAAGAGGAAAAGATCTTAGCAATCGATGTGTCATGTGTACACAAGGGGAGGAGTCTGTCGCTCACCTCTTCCTCCATTGTGCGACGGCTTACGAAATCTGGAGTATTGTACTGAGATTGTTTGATATGAGTTGGGTCTTCCCGGCCAATCCATACCTGCTCTACTTGGCTAGGGATGCGGTTGGATTGGAAGGGCTGGATGGAAGAGGTGGAAGGGGACGTTTTTCACTGTCCTTTGGTGTCTCTGGCAAGAGAGAAATAGAAGGATTTTTTATCAGAAAACTAAACCAGTGGGAGTCATTGTCAAAGACACCAGGGATAGTGACCAGCCTAGGGAAGAGTCGTGTCCCTGGGACCCGGGTTGACGAAGGAGAAGGGGCAGGTCTAGCTGGTCGTTCAGTTTTTTGGAGTCTTCTCCTAGTTTTGATGTTGCTCTTCTTTTTTTCCTTTTGGCCATGTATTATTCCCTCAGTATCTTGCTGTTTTTCAATATATTATCATTTACGAATCAAAAAATATTGCCAACTCGTGAATCATATCATAAATTATTTTCCTCAAAATAAGTTGAAATGTAAATCATAAGATTTAATCGGGTTTTTGAAAAAAATATATATAAAATATGAGAAAATATTAAAAAATCAGAAAATTAGGAAAATACAGTACATATACAAATTTTAACCATTTCTAATACATTAGAATCCCAAAAGCCAAAAAACATTTTCATTTCATCATTTCACCTATCGTTGTTCATTCATGTAAGTTCTCCTGTATTTCTGTGTGCGTATGACATCAATGTATATAAAATATGTATGTATGAGTGTATGAGACTATAAATATCTCAAAACCCCCCAAAAAAAATGACGGAGAACAATCACTCCAATGACTTAAAATGTATAAGATTTAATAAGAGTTCACTTTAGAAAATCTTAAAACTCATCCATCAATGGCGGATTTTGTTAGACACCAATTCTTAGTAAAAAAACTATTCTTTTGCTCCCAGATAATGTAAAACCAAAAATAAGGTATTTGATTTTGTTCAACGATCATGGAGATACTAAAAATATAGAGATTGCCCTTAAAAAACTCGTAAAAATTCTAAAGTAGCTTTTTACAACCTAAAAAGATGTTTAATAAGCATAACTTAAGATGGAATAGGGTTCATAATGGTTTAAGAGCTTTTTCGTAAAAAAGAAAACAAAGAAAAGTGATTTTAAATGACATTGTGCGACATTGCGCAAGCTGTCACATGACAGACTCAAATCGTACGATTTGATTTGGATCTACAATTCAAACGATTCAAAAACGATTTGACTGATTGCAGGTAGATTACGATTTAAATCTACGATTCAAATCAAAATAGGTACGATTGGATTTGAATCATACGATTCAAATCGTAAAACGTTCTGATTTGACAATCATGATTGAAATGAATGCAGGTACGAAGAGTTGAATCCATGACCTTCAAATCTTACACTAACATCACACTGTTGTACCCATTAAGCTAACAGCTCTTATGGTATAAAGAATAAACTTTATATGCGTATTTCTTGTTAGCTTACCAAAAAAAATAAACAAATAAATAAAGTCATCCTACCCTTAACAAATCGGATTCGAAGGGAATTAGCAATTGCGAATTACGAAGTCGAATCTAGTGAATTGCGAATTGAGTAACATGTCATACCAATTACCATGTAGTACAATGGTGAATGGTTTCAAGGTAGTTGATTTACATTGTGCAATAAAAGATACCATTAAGATTATATATCATCTACGAAGCCAATGACGAAAAAGTTTTACTTCAAAGACACCACATGTTCATATCAACAAGTTCCACAACACCTGTCACAGTCATTATACTTCAATTCCTAAGGATAGAGGGCAAACGATTAAAGTAATGTTGTCACCTTATTTATTGATGTTCCAAGACAAATAAATGGCATCTAGACTTGGCCATTAGCCCATACCTAAGATGACTCATCAGTCTTCATATCATTATAAATCATTTGACAAACTATGTCTAATATCTATATGAAAAGTCCTATCTCAGTATTTCAAATACCTGTTCGGATGTTCTTGTCATTCTCACTTATTAATGCCATCTTCATCCCTCATTATGGAAAAAATTCTCATATATCATAAATTCATGAAGCCAAATTATTTTACCATTATTGTCATTTGCACCATACCATAGTTGTCAGACTGAGAAGTGGAAGGGCTAGATGATGCAAGATATGATCCATCTTACAACATTTATAGTAGCAATTAGAGTTAAGTTGACAGGCACCTGTAAAAAATTCCGTTAAATCCCCACGACGAGACCCGTTATGAACACATGTTTTGCAGCATCGCCTACTAGCAACAGACCTAGTTGTAGTGAGAAGAAGGATAGGGTTGGCTAGGGTGTCTCCTATTTTAAGTGACCCACTATAATGGATCCCCATTGTAGTGAGTAATAGGCAAGCGTTGGCTAGAGTGTGGAAAGGAAGCACTATCTGATTTATAATTATGCATAGGTAGGCAACAGTGGAGTAATTTCATTGATAACTAATATATGAGGTTGGATATATCATAATTAGGCATTTTTTTGTAAAATTCTCTTAAATAATTTGCAGGCAGTATAGGGTAATTTCTTTAGTGCCTAGGTTAACTAAGCATTGTTTGGAAAAAATCCCACTATAAAAAATTTCCCTCATTTGAAGGTCAAAAAAAATATATAAAATTACGAAACTTCTCAGAATCTCTTACCATTTACAGAACTGGTGAATCGACGAAGCTCGGCTTCGCCGTGAGCAAAGGAGCAGCTCTGACGCAAGCAGCGGCCTCTCTGATAGAGTATACACAGCTTCGTCTTGTACAGTTTCCTTTCCATGATCTCCTAATCAACGGCTTATAAAAGGCGATCCTCTCTCTTATCGCCGATCTTATAAACTTGGAGAGAGAGAAAGGGAGAGACCTGTGAAGAGATAAGAAAAGCCCTCCAAAATAGGATGATTTGGGGGGATTGATGAATCGAAGAGACGGTGCCTAGTGATGAGGAGAGAGAAACCCTAGAGCACGATATGATGATGTCATGAAATTCAAAATGACGAAATTGGCCTTGTAATGTTACCAGTAGGGCTATGAATGGACCGGGCTGGGCCGAATTTGGGCTTCGACCCGACCGGAAATAGCTGACTTTTTTGGATGTGTAAATGATCATGCCCCATCACTAGTTTAAGATGTTGATGATCCATACAAAGTCATAGATCATAGATTGAACTAAAAGAGGCCCCAAAATGGTAAGTTAGGGAGATGCAAACCATCTGATATGTGAACGTTAATATCAACCATTATTTTCAATTTCAATCGGACGGTTGCCATTACCTTATAGGCATGTTTTTGAGTTATGTAACAATGATAGATTGCCACTTATATCATTTAGATTGACACAAATGTCCATCACATAGGAAAACGATAATCATACTTCATTGGTGTGAGATTAAAAGTCTAGCTTTAATGATATAAGATCATTTAAACACTATTATTGTGTTTACATGTCTATGAGGAGCCATTGTCCCTTCATACATTTATCAATATATAATATGAAAGTATATCTATGATAGTACCTTATGACATGTGATTTGGCGTCCTAGTGCAACTTGAGGTGGGTGATTTATATATTTATAATAAGTTTTACTTAGAGCCTTAGAGGGCAGTTTACTGAAGCCCGACTCTCCCCACCCTTATTTAACACACCAGAATGATTTTTAAATAATTTTACCTCATCAATGGTTTAAGATGTGGGTGATTTATACCATCAAAGTGATAGATCATAGATTGGCGTGCAACAAGCCCAAAAGTGATGTTTTAAGGAATTTAAACCTTCGGATATGTGGACTTTAATATTAACCGTTGTTTTCAATTTTAATGGATGATATCAAAGTTCATCATTCAAATGATTCACATCTACTTATCGGCATGCTTCTTTGGGCTAAGGCATGTTCTAATGATAGAGTGCCACATGAACATTTTAAATTGATCATTGATGTTTACCGCTTGGCATAATGAAAATCACACTTCAATGGTGTGAGATTAAAAGTTAACTTTTTTTTTTTATACAAGATCATTTTAATCGCATTATGGAATGAATTCTCTCTTTTTTACCGAAAAAAAAAACACTAAGACATTAAATTGTTGAAAATTGTTAAAGTCTTAGATTTATATAGAAAAAATTGATTCAAAGAAAATATAAATAGAGGGAAATTTTAGCTAAAACGTTTGATTTAAAGAAAAAAAACTAAAAATATTGTAGCAACCCAATTCGAGGGCAAACATCGGGGTTAGGCGAGCTGGCCAGGTACCTGCTTCCAAAAGTAGGAGACCTGAGTTCGAATCTCCTCCCCCCTGAGGCCACCTTAGGGATTTATATCCTGTGTTGACTCGACATGTGCTGAATTTGGGGTGCGCATATGCTTCTGAGTTTAGGCGGGTGCTCTAAGAGGCCCGGATACCCAGGTTATTCGAGAGCCAAGCTAGGCTGAGTACTTCTAGGCTCGGGTTAGGGTTGGGCTTAAAAAAATCCTAACATGGCTCGAGCCTGGCTAGGTCGGATTTAGCCCTAACCCAACCCATTGATACCCTAGTAACGAGTAGGGGTGCAAATGGATCGGATCGACCTGGCAAGTTTTAAGACCCAACATGCTTCAAGTCGGGTTTGGGTTTGATAAACTCGACCTGTCAGGTGAGGTCAGGTTGAAAATTTCGACTTGTTACAAAAAAACAAGTCAGGTTCAAGTTTACCACAGGCCATACCCGTACCTGTTTACTATAAAACAAATAAATACATATTAGTTATTTTTTGTATATGCCACCCTATGCTTTGCATTTTTTTAAATGTCACTACATGTTTCACTTATTGGTAAATAATTCCTAGTTTGCAGTTGTGTTTAAATATTACCTTGAGTTATTGTTCTGTTAACCATCGTCTCTAAAAACGGAAAGTGACGTTGGATGTGTATTTCTAACACGAGTGCACTTATCACCTACATTATTTTCTTTCTTTGTGTTTAAATACGCATCTAGTGTCACTTTGTGTTTTTAGAGACAATAGTTAACGGAACAGTAACTCTGTGTTGTTTAAACACAACTATTACGGGATTATTTATAAATAAGTGAAACATGGGGTGAAATTTATTAATATGCAGAAAAACCCTTATATGTAATGGGTCCTGGTCAAGCCCCAATGTGGTTAACAATTCAGGTAAAATTTCAATGAACTATCAAGGCAGGTTTAGGTTGCGCTGTCCAGGTCTAAGTTACAAGTCAAGTCAAGTCCAAGTCTAGGTATCTTGAACACGTTAAGTTCAGGTTCAAGTCAACGTTTAGAGGTTAACATGTCGGGTCAGGTTTAGGTCGAGGTGTGTGATTAACAGGTCGGGTTTAAGGATATGATTAACAGGTTGTGTTCAAATTGACCCGTTCCTTTTAGATATTTGTTATCACAATTGATTACTTAAAATTGCTAGCTTTTCTTTGTTGCATTATCCCTCCGAATCTATTCGATGGTAACACATTTTAGGGTCATTTATACCTTTATGCACTACGGATTCGAGGGTCACTTATACAATCGACATAAAGGAGAACAACATTGCATGTTTGATTGTTAAATTATAGATTTCAGCTGCGTAAATAATACGAAGGGGCAATGGTCAAGTCCAATTGGTAGAATAGCATTTCGAGTTCAACCACATCTCCAACCCTTAAATATAAGAGAATCTCAACTTTCATCGTTTTTAAATTTTATAGGATGATGTGAATCAAGATTTTCCTATTTTCAAGGGCTATAATTTAAACTTGAAATCGAGTCCAACAAGTTCGACCTGATCTACTGAGAGCACCTACACTAAAAATCCATGGACTGCTCTAAATAGCGCAATGGAGATGGGATTTTATCCCAATCTTCTACACAACAGATCTTTAGACCATGAGTATTTCACCAGACGGTCAATTTTTGTTTGCATATAACAGAAATCCAGAAAGTTCTAAAATCACATATGAGCCTCATGTGCCACATGTCTTTTACGTTACGTTTGTAAAATATTTCGTCAACAGTGCTTTTGTTGTATGCCCGTCGCCTCACAATTCACTGTGTGGAAGATTGTGATCAAATCCCATATATTGGCATAAAAGGCATAAAGAGACAAACTCATGAAAGAAGAGGAAAAAGATTTTAAATAAGAAAAAAGGAAAGGAGTTGAAATTCAGACCCCAAAAAGTTACAAATAAAATAAAAAGTAAATAAGACAAATAAAAAAGAAGATTGACCCAATGTTATCTGATTCGGTGGTTCACTCGATTCGAAATCTGGTTCATAATTCACAATTCGCTAAGTTTGAGTGAACACAATTCGCTAGGAGTAGGATCAATTTTAAATAATAAAAAATATATTTTAATAAATTTAATTATAATTATTATTTGTATAGACATTTACCTACAATATATAAAATAATATGTGAAAATGAAACAACAGTGGAGGAGGGGCTGGTAGAATGTCTTGCATATTTCGTAATCAGGGTCGGCCCTGAGATTTTGGAGGCCCAAGGCGAGTTTCTAACATGGGACCTCTCCATATTAATCTAAAAAAATAAAAAAAAATTGTCACAATTTTTTTTTTTAGACAAATACAACAATACTCATTGCTCCTAAGTTACAAATATTTGTATATTCCATTCTACTTTATATACTAAAGAAAAGTGCAAAAAAAAAAAGAGATAAAAGCTAAATAGTAGAACAAACCCGACGAATCTAGTAACCCAACTAATAATTTTTTGGTATTTTTTAACACTTTAACTATCATTGAATCTTTCACTACCTATTTTTAACAAGAGACTCAAAAGGTTCTATAAATAAGTTCATTTAATAGCTCTCGTCGAATAGATCAAAATTGATAAGTCATGCAAAAAATAGAGCTGTAATGCGCTGGAGATCACTCTTTTAAGTTATAGTCATTTAATAAGAAACATATATATATATATATATATATATATATAGAGAGAGAGAGAGAGAGAGAGAGAGAGAGAGAGGGGCTAAGGGATCCCTACACTTGAAGTGTAATGTTTGAACGCTACACTAGTGCTGAAATCTAATGCCACGTTGCATGTGATCCCAAAAAAATGCTCGTTTTTGGATCATTAACTATATGGCATGTGATCTAAAAAGGAAATTTTCATTTTTACGTCTTTTTTTGCCCTTGAAAAACTTGATCAAACTTTGACCATGTTTTGAAATTTTCATAAGTCATTGCACCATTTTAATGATTGTACAAACAAAATGTAATTTTTTTTTCTTTTGATGGAACAAACAAAATGTAATTGCTCATATAAGATTAAGGTCCCTGATCTTCTCACCCACGCGTCCTCTAAAAGCGCCCATGTCCTAGATCCCTTGAATATCAGTGATTGCTATGGATCAAATAATGGAGATTGTGTTTCACCCTGATCCTCCACACAATAGATCTTGAAATAAGGCACAAATGATTCAAGGGTCATTTCTTAAGGATCTGTGTTTCACCCAGATCCTCCACACAATAGATCTTGAAATAAGGCACATATGATTCAAGGGCTATTTCTTGAGGATTTGTAGCACATGGAATTAAAAACTGATAGTCTGAAAAGTGCGCCATGATCTCAAGATCTTTTGTGTTGAAAATCGGGCTGAAACGCAATCTTCATCATTTGATTCGAAACAATTAATAGTTTTCAAGGGGTCTAGGATGTGGGCACTTCAAGGGGCCTGGGAAGAGTTGAACCAACAACCTGTTGGGTAAAAGGCAAAGCAACACCAATCACTTAACCAACTAAACAATTTGCTTGGTTTAATATTTTTGTGCATTAAAAAATTATATTAAATAACTATCCCATAATAATTTACAAGAATTGGAGGCCAAGGTGGCGGCTTCATGGGCCTTGCCCAAGGGCATGCCCAAGGGCATGCCCTGGCCGTAATAATTATATATATTTATTGTAAAATTTAGTAAGATGACATTTGACTAAAACTTTGACTTAAATATTTGTTCTTTTTCTAATTCTTGTTTTTTATTTTAAATTATAGTATAGAAAAGCTTCCTAGATTTTGGAGACGAATCTTTGAACCATAGCTAGGGTTCAACGTTTGAAGATCTTCTGGAGAAGGTAGGGTTTGGGCGTAAAATCATAGAAACACAATCAACTACAAATGTTTTTTAGACCTTGTTCTCCAACAGCTCACTTTGCATGAAAAATTGAAATTTGAATAGAAGAATTATATATTTTCTCATTCGAATCTAAGCCTACGGGATATTGTAAGAGTTAGCTCATTCAGCCAGCAAATTTGAATTTAGTACAGCTAGCCCAATTCGGTTGGACAAGCGAATTATCTAGTTAATATTAAGTATTTTATTTATAATAAAATTTTGAAAGTATAAAAACAGGATTTAAACCTAAGATTTTATAATGCATAGCTAAGCAAGTAGCAATTTGTATTTCATTTATTAAAGAATATAAATATAAATTAAAAATTTTAAAAATAATTTTAAAACTCATGGTATCCCTATTGAATCGGGTTCACTTGATATATATACTACTAAATGCCAATCGATCGAATCACCAAACTAAGGCTGCGTATGGCATAGCCGTTGTTCAATGAGGGATCTTGGGATCTCCCATTGCAAGTTTATTTTCTTTAAAGTCTTTTAAGTTCCATTTTTTTAGGTGCAAGATCTTTTAATAAGGATCTCTCAAATCCTATAACTTCTTAAGATATTTTAAAAACTTACTTTTTTATCCCCAAATATTTTTAACAGAAATAGACTCAAAATTTTTCACTCTATTACTCCCAAAACTCTCTCTCTCTCTCTCTCTCTCTCTCTCTCTCTCTCTCTCTCAAAAAAGCCTCTCTCCTCTCACTCTCAAGTCTCAACGTCTCTCTGTCTTCTCTCTCTCTCCCCACTCTCAAATCCTATAACTTCTTAAAATATTTTAAAAACTTACTTTTTTATCCACAAATATTTTTAACAGAAATAGACTCTCAAAATTCTCACTCGATTACTCCCAAAACTCTCTCTCTCTCTCTCTGTCTCCCTCTCTCTCTCCCTCAAAAGAGCCTCTCTCTCCCCACTCCCAATTCTCAACGTCTCTCTGTCTTCTCTCTCTCTCTCTCAAATTTTAGTCACTCATCTCTTTCTATGATCTCTCATTCACTCTCCAATCACCAACCCAAGATCTCAAATTGTCAGCAATTTTTCGCTGAAGTCAAAGGTATGCTATAATTATTATTTTTTAATAAAGAATAAAAACCCTAATTTATACTCAAAAGTATAATTATTTTTAGGGATAATGACTCCTGATAGACATTCATACACTAAATAGTATTTAAACAATTTTCTACTATTAAATTAGAAATTTTGATCACATTATTGAAATGTTCTTTACTATTATTACTATTTTACGACTATAAGGGACCCCCTATAAGAAAAATTCTGGCTCCACTACTGGGCATAACTCTCTGTTAGGCTCAAATATAGAAGAGTTCACCTACTTTAACAAGTTTTCATCCTCTTTGCTAACACCATGCTACCTGCTTTAGCAAGTACCCATTCTCTTTGATAACTCCTTGTATAGTAAGATTTTATACAGGATTTACCTGTTTAGCAATTCTTCCCTCCTCTCTACACATTTTTTGCCAGAGCATATTTTATTTGCTCTGATAGGGAATTAGTAGAGAGCAGAGAGGTTGCTGCTAGAGCATGTAAATCCTCATTTGAAGGGACTTAGAAAAGGGAATGAGAATCAACTAAAGCAAGTAAACTCTATTGTGGTAGGAGCTAGTAGCCTAAGTAATTATAGTCCACAAGTCTATGTGACAGCTTGACATACATAGCCTTTTACTGAAATTCCATGCAATCACAATGACGTGCAATCATCTTTAGCATATAATCCAACATAGCGATCCGTCGAGAAAATTTCCTTCTTCCTAGAGATGCGGACAGTTCTTAAAGGGAGAAAATCTTTTACTTTTTCATTAATTAAGAGTGCGCCAATAGAAGTATTGGTGTGTAATTAACAATTTCATTAAGTGATGTGGATGTACGTAAAAAGGTGTGGCAGTGCAAGTTCCCTTAATACCTGAAAACCTATTTTTTAACTCATAAAAAATTATAATTATTTCGTTCTTGAAGGATCTACATTGTGGAAGCCTAAGTCATTAAAATTATTACTTCATTCATTAAAAAGTACCTCTATTGGCGTCCACGCAATCTCTCAAAGCGCCCACGTGTGAAACCCCTTCAAAATCATTGATTACTTTAGATCAGATAATGGAGATTGTGTTTCATTCCGATCTCCCACACAAGGGATCTTGGGATTATGTTGCACCTATCAGATGATCCGTTTTTTATTCCACATATCACAGATCCCCAAAAAACTGCCCCTTGTATCCTATGCCACATGCCCACATATCACACTCAAACATAAATTTAGGGCCATTTTGAGAGATTTGACACATGAAACAAAAAACCGACTGGTGCAACTTGATCCCAAGATCCATTGTGTGGAAGATTAGAGGGAAACACGATCTCCATTATCTGATTCGAAGCAATCAATGATTTTGAAAGGGTTTCGCACGTGGGCGCTAATAGAGGCACCCTTCATTAAAACCATCAATGCCATTAAAATCACCATCACGTTCATTAAACCCACCAATCCCATTATAATTACTATCTTAACCATTAAACATTTGCAACAAGGATTTCATTAATACCAACAGACGAGCAGGATCTTCCCTCATAGCTAGAGTAGGAATCTTGAAAAATGTCTGACATAAAAAGGCTAAACTAAAAGGAACAAACTGCTCTGATGTGGCTGACTCTCATTCAGATGATGATGGCTTCGCACTTGGAACCATAGTTACCAAATTAGCCAGTTTTTTGAAAGAGTCCTAAACAATTCACAATTTTTTGAAGAAATGAATAAAATCCAGATTACAAATAAAGTCCAAATTTTCTGAAAAATTCGCAAATTTTCTGATCCGATGTATATGCGAATTTTACAACATTTTTCGGATTTTCCCTGTTTTTGGTCAATTTTTTATTTTTTAATTTTTAAAACTTTTTTTTTTTTCTGAATTTTAACCTTATTTTCCCAGAATTTGACAATTTTTTCCAAGCCAATTTTTTCCCGAACCGCCGACTTGGTCCCCATGCTTGGAACACTTAGATTTGTGATGACCCATGTCACATGTTGGATATTGGAGATCCCCCACGCCCCAACTCATTAAGATTAGACAAAATTACATGTTATGTTTATAATATATTATTTTAAGAATTTTGTATTAGCCCAGTCCAAACTGCTTTGACTATTGCTCAGACCTGTTTGGACCGGTTCAAAATTGCTACCTGTCTTTAAACCATTGGGGGCGAAAGCTCTCTTCCTGTCCATCTATAAGAAAGAAACCACCAGTAAACAAAGGTTCAATTTGAGGATTTGCTCAACCCACCAGGGGAGGCAACAAATCAGAGTTATGGGTGGGAAGGATTACCACCAAGAAACCATCAGCTATTCAAAGCCATCTGAGGATCTAACCTTAATTTGAGAGGTTTTGAGATCGTTGTACACAGAAAAAGGGCCATCAATGTAAATGCGCCTAAGAAATAGAACGAGGGCAGGGTTATATCTCACACCGTAAGGGAAACTAAGTGCAATTTTGCTAGACGGCTCTTCAATAGTCATCACCTCTGGATATCACCTCTTTACAAGTAGGTCTGAGTAAGATGGTGTGCTCAAACTGCGAAACGTAGCTGCCCTTCACATCACACAATGGAGGGTATGGCTGCAAAAAAGAAAATAACCTCCCATTAGTTTCTAACTGCCACTGGAAAAAAGATTTAAAACATCATTTCTTGCTACCCTTCCAGGTGCTGTCAGCATAAATAAGGGAAACATGGCTTGAAGCAAGTAGTACCAACCTGCAAACTGGTTCGATGTGAACCGGTTAGGGGAACCGTTGCTACGGCCCAACCACAAACAGTGAACCAGATGTTTACCATATAAGTTTTTTTTTACTTTCAGTACTTTTGTGTATAAATGGCTAAAAAGATTAGGCAGAAGTTCACTACCACAGGAAACCAGCCCTAAAAGCATCTTTTTGAGAAACTTGTTGATGCGGGATGCTAAGATCAAGAGCTGTAGATTCGAGCCGCAACAAATTTTCCAGCCAAGAAGAAGCGGAGCGAAAACGAGAATTAGGCATAAAGATGGAAAATTCTAGAGAAAGGAAGGAGCACATGGCAAATTCGATCGATCGAATTTCGACGGCGATATTTCATATGTATGAATTTCGATCGATCGATTTTCACTTTCGATCGATCGAAATCACGCCTAGTTTAAATTTTTATTTTTTTAAGTTTCTATTTCAAACTTAAGTTTTAGGAGCTTATTTGTCTTTTATTTAATGTTCGTTTTAGGGTTTTCTTTTATTGTAAGACCTCCTATATAAGGTCTTTAAACAATGTAATTAGGGAGTTTTCTTAATTAATGAAAAGAGAGTTGCTTTTGTGAAAACCCTAGAGAGCTTGTGAAGAGTTTTCAACCGAATGAGTGAGTCCTTCAAACCTTGAGGAGTGAACGATCGTTTCTCGTGCGACTTTGTGAGAAGCTGACGTACAGCCATGGTGTGAAGCTTCGGAAAACCCTTGGTGTGAAGCTTTGGAATCTATCCTTTTAGTTTGTCTTTTCTCTAGTTATTATCAGATATTATTTTCTTTTCATTGATAAAAGAACAAAAATCCCAAAAGAATCATATTCCATGATATCATTAAGATCCCCCTTTTGAACTATTTATTCAAGTTTCATCTCTTTCAAAATCCCCGAGGAATCAAATCCGATATTGCAATTATCATTTGATGCCCTAAACTAGAACGAATTCCGAGTTCCTTCATCGGAGCCGTTTTTCTAGATCGGAAAATTTTACGCATGCGACGCTATAATGGATTAATCTAATTGTTTTATTAATTTCATTGAATTAATTTATGTGTTGCTTGATTTTGAATATTCCCGCTATTCAATTCATTCTAAAAGTTAATTTCAAATTCGCATATTAGGCTTTTAGCGTTTGACCCGCGTCAGTTTTGGTATCAGAGCACAGTCTTAGTTTAGGGTTGTCCGTGTCATATAGATTTTAGGGTTCGCTTGAATTTAGTATATTTTTGTCTTGCATAATTCCGTCATGGATACCAATACTTTAGAGGCCTGATTAGAGATCTTGCATCTAAGGTGACCGCTAGTCAAACCCGGATGGATGAGCACATCGCTGATCAACAAGCCTGCCATGAGGCTTTAGAAACTCGTTTCGAAGATATCAATGAACTCATCGTTGAGAATCACAATAGAGTCAACAACTGTGACCGTAAGAGAGATGTTCCTCCCCGACGTGAGGTCCACACCAATCTGGATGATAAGGTCATGAAATATATGAAAATGGACGCCTCTACTTTTGACGGGAAAAGACAACCCAAGGTCTTTCTCGAATGGGTCGCCAGCATGGAAAACTACTTTGAGTGGTATGTCATGTCCGAAGACCGTAAGGTCATATTTGCTAAAGTCAAGCTTATGGGTCAAGCCAGACTTTATTGGTTGGGAGTGGAGCGTCGTAAGCAAATCCAGGGTCTTCGTGCTATTTCCACGTGGGTTGAAATGAAAGTCCAATTATACAAAAAATACGTTCCCGTATCATATGATGAACGTATCCATGATCAGCAACAGTCATTACATCAAGGAGACTCCCCAGTCACAGAGTACATCGATCGGTTTGAAGACATGATGACTCAGGCCGATGTCGATGAACAAGCAAACGTTACCCTCTCCCGATTCCGAATGGGTCTTCGCCCAGAGTTACAGAGGGAACTCATTCCTTATCCCGTTGCAAATCTCGATGAATGTTTTGCTAGGGTTGAAGAATTAGAACGGTATCTCGACACTCCCAGTCATGGCCGATCTAAGTCTTCCAAACTTAAGCATCAATCTAATCCTATCGAAAAGGGAAATAATGCCTCTAGTCAATCCTCAAAATCCCTAATTCCTCAAGTTGGCAAAGAAAAGGGACCAATGATCGAGAGTTCTAAGCGTGCCCCTCAACAATGTTATAAGTGTCAAGGTTTTGGTCACTTTGCATCCAAATGTCCTAGTAAGGGTTAAACATTGATCATTTAGGAGCATACTGAGAAAGAGAGCAACGAGATACCCGACGAAGTGTACGAACCGTGTGAACCAAGTGATGAGGAAGGTGAGGTTCCGGTCAGAGCCATAGGTTGCATTAGGCCAATTCCTATTGCCAAGGATGGTGTTGATAATGTGTCCATCTCAAGTGAGTCATTAGAGTTAGTAGGATCATATTATCATTCTGATTTGCATGGGATTAACAATCTGAATTTATTGAGCACTGGAAATACGCATGATCGGACTAACACATTGAATATTTTTAATGAATTTGATACTAATAGTTTTGTGTTAATTCCTGATGGTTCTGAACATGTGAAATCTTTCCCAATCTCAGAAAAGGGTAATGATGGAGATTTCGATCTTCCTTTAGACAAGGGCAACCATCCGATAGTTGTCATAACGGATTTTATGCCTATTTTTGATCCCACTACCCCGCCCTTTGATCCATTCCTTCTTAAGAATCCAATCGAACCCCACTCATTGTCCTATTTTCTATCCCGTACCTTACCTGTGCAACATGAGAAAAGGTCGAATGAGGAGGTTATAGAATTTCCAAGCTTCCATGCCAATTGAGGTAAGCATCATGAGTATCTCACAACGTGGAAAGGTAAGCCACGAAAGAAGCTTCCCAAGTGTACCATCCATGAATTCCCTAACTCATCGGAGATGAGTTTTTCCCACCCGAGGAGAATGATGTGGGACACCAAGATCAAGAGCCGTAGATTCGAGCCGCAACAAAGTTTCCAGCCAAGAAGAAGCAAAGCGAAAACCAGAACTAGGTGTAAAGATGAAAATTCTGGAGAAAGGAAGGAGCACATGGCAAATTCGATTGATCGAATTTCAATTTTGAACGATCGAAATCGCGCCTAGTTAAATTTTTTTTTTTTCTATTTCGAACTTAAGTTTTAAGGGCTTATTTGTCTTTTATTTAATGCTCGTTTTAGGATTTTCTTTTATTGTAAGACCTCCTATATAAGGTCTTTAAACAATGTAATTAGGGAGTTTTTTTTACTAATGAAAAGACAGTTGCTTTTGTGCAAACCCTAGAGAGTTTGTGAAAAGTTTTCAACCGAGGGAGTGAATCCTTCAAACCTTGAGGAGTGAGCGATCGTTTCTCGTGCGACTTGGGGCGAAGCCGACGTACAGCCGTGGTGTGAAGCTTCGGAAAACCCTTGGTGTGAAGCCTTGGAATCTATCCTTTTAGTTTGTCTTTTTTCTAGTTATTATCAGGTATTATTTTTCTTTCTTTTCATTGATAAAAGAACAAAAATCTCAAAAGAATCGTATTCCATGATATCATTAAGATCCCCCTTTTGAATTATTTATTCAAGTTTCATCTCCTTCAAAATCTCCGAGGAATCAAATCCGATATTGCAATTATCACTTGATGCCCTAAACTAGAACGAATTTCGAGTTCCTTCATCGGAGCCATTTTTCTAAATCGGAAAATTTTACGCATGCGACCCTAAAATGGATTAATCTAATTATTTTATTAATTTCATTGAATTAATTTATGTGTTGCTTGATTTTGAATATTTCCGCTATCCAATTCATTCTAAAAGTTAATCCCAAATTCGCATATTAAGCTTTTAGCGTTTGTCCCGCGACACTTGTGTAAACTATATAGTAAAAAATTATTATTTCCATAAAAAACTCATACTATCCCAGAGAACCACATTTGCTCAGCAATGACATACTGCGAACCAGAAACCCAAACCTTAACCGAGTGAACTAGGTAACATTGGTTTGAAGATTTTTTAGAAGCAATAGATATTTTCTATGAGAAACATCCATTTTAGGGCACATGGCACATCTTTTGAGCAATTTGAGCCATTAGAGCCGTAGCTAATATTTTTTTTTTATAACCAGGGTATCCGCGCCTCTTAGAGCACCGGCCTAATCCCAGGGGCACATGCGCACCCCAAATTCAGCACATGCCGGGTCAGCACAGGATATAAATCCCTAGGGCGGCCTCAAGGAAGGGGACTCGAACTCAGGTCTCCTACTTTTGGAAGTAGGTACCTAGCCAGCTCACTTAACCCCTTGAGGTAAAGCCGTAGCTAATATTGGGATCTTCCATGCGCCCAAAATTTATCTGACCATTCTGATCTATGTACTCTAATATGGACGACTGCACTTTTTTCAATGGTTGATATTAACATACTATGATCGGATGGCTCCAATGTTCTCACATATAAATGATTTTTAGGCTGTGTGTGGCACAAGTGATTGCCATCTGAACGAAACACAAAATTATCCACGATGATCATAGCAAAATCTGTGTAAAGTGGTCATAGGAGCCACTGTCATTCTAGCCTACCGAGCTATAGGAAGTCACGCCATTGTGCAGACACTGAGATGAACATACACCCTGTATACATAAATTGTAATCTATGTGAATGCAAGTTTTATGACATTCACATAAAACTATAGTAAACTATAGTAATTTTCCATCATAACATTTGAATTTCAATAGCATGAATTGAAGCCATGCTCCATGAGTCAAAACCATTGAGGAAGGCTTTAAGAGACATGAACATAGAGAAATCTGACTCTGGTAACCGACATCAATAGATGGCACTCCTCATCAACATACTTTTAGGCCAAGTGGTGAGACATGGGCACATTTTTGGCCAAGCCATTTTGTTCCAAGTGGTTAAACATCATGTGAACTTCACTTATCACTAAAAATATACCTATCAATGGATCAGTACCATCTGATTCAAGCACTTCAATATGGACCCTGCATTAAATATGCACAAGCTATTAAAGAGCTGGATTGAATGGTTACAATCCTTTGATGGGCATCAATTTTAGGCTTACATCAGTTCATATGATGATTTGCAACGTGTATGACTCGGATTGGTCAGGATGTGTACCACATGGTAAAACAAGTGCATTTATGAGTGTTCCATCTATTGACAATGAAGTATTTAAGTGATCAGAAGATGAGTTTTCACGAGGGAAAATGGTCAGCCCAAAGTTATATATTCATACTAATATGAGCAAACACAGCCACTCAAAGAGACTTACCTGTACAATACCAGAGTCACAAAGATTCTTTAGTGCCATCAGATATTTCGACTCTCCAAGTCGGTCTAAATAGCGTCTACAGAAGGCCAACGTTGAGAAGTGCTTGTTGATTGTTGCAAGCAGCTGCTTCGCTCTCGGCAATCTCAGTGGTATGTGTCCAACTTCGAAATTTTTCATGTAATGGCTGCATTCCAAATCTTCTCTAACATATCCTTTCCCTACATGTTAAAACACCGAAACATTGGTATTTCAGAAAGGAAAAAAGGTCACATATAGTCCGTAGGACCAGGTTTGAGCCTGTTCAGAGCCTCCATAACGGTGATACGTGACACTTGAAACATGGGTTTGGAGCCACTATAGCAAGGGGACATCATACGAAAAACCTGGTAGCATCAGAAAATCAACAGTAGCAACAAACCTATTTCAGCCATCCATTTTTTGACATAAGACATATGGTGAAGATCAGTTTTTGAGCTTTCTTTTTTTTCAACATGGTATATGCAATGGCCCCTTGCCCGCACATGGCACCAAATAATGTTTCAGGTACCACATGCACCATTTTGGAGTGTTTGGAGATGCAGGCTAAAGTCTAGTCCCACAGACCAGGCTACGTGTTCTCATTTCTAGATAAATAAACATCATGCATCAACTTCCAAAAAAAACTTCTAACCATAGCACATGAAAAATTGATTCTGCTTTGATCTGGATACGCAAGAAAGTCTTTCTTTACCTGTTGACGCAAAAGTTTCAATTGCAAAAAATTCACCCTCCTCCATCTTTGTTTGCTCACCGCCTTTTACAATTGGGACAGATTTTCCCGCATGAATTTGATATGGACCTATACTATGTCCATTCAAGTTCCGGATACTTTTAACTGCCAAGAAAAAGAACGGAAAGAAATGGTAAGCATACAAAATTATATGCCAATAACGACCATGTTACTTGGACAAAAATACCAAAAATAAAACTGAAAGCATCATATTTTATATAACCAAGTAATAAAGATAATGCTCGTGTCATTTGAACGTGGGAGAAACAAGATTTCATTTAGCTATGGGCCCACATCGGAGAATGGTAGTGCTAATGGCCAATGGGAACTCATAACATAAAGATATGCATGTTAAGATAATTCCAAGTCACCTTTGCTACTAATGTGCTCATGTTAAGGAGTAATATAGTCCATAGTTCAGAAAAGCACAATAATTGCCATGGGATCCTTCGAAACATAAGTCACCTTTGTTTCAAGAGGCTTATAAGCAAAATCAGAGCCATTACAGTGTTGATTAGCACTGTTTAGGTACAGAAATTGTGAAAAGAGAGATTATATTGGACCGTGTAAAGACCAAGAAAAGCATTTAAAAGGGGCCAAGAAATATGGATTTAAAAGCCCAACAAAATGAGGGTTGCTAGTTACATGAATTCACAACGGTAGTTAACAGGCCTCACACAGGCTTGTAAAGTTCACCTGGACTGTGTTATTACTTGGTCATTACGAGACCCATCCATGACTTAATTAAGAGCACGTGCACTTATTAAGAACATTGAGATCATGTGACCTTTAAAAGGTCGAGAACACAGAAATCACAAAGACTCAGTGGTGAGACAGGGATTTGACCAGTCATGTGGACTTTTAATTTCATTAGTTTTTTATACTTAAATCTTTTATTTCACATAGGAAACTTATGTTCAGGGTATTGTGTTTATATCAGTCGAGAACTAGAGATGGAATTCAGTTTTATTGATCCTTCATTGATAGAAAGCTCAGGCGAGCCTCTTTAACCTCTTGTTCTATGGCTGAACGCTATCACTCTTCATGATTAGTTGCTGATTATTTTATTATTTTGGCTCGGTTATGCAATCAAAATATTAAAGAAAGAAAACAGGATACAGAGAAGGCAGCCTTAGTGAGAGACTAAGGGAAAAACAAATCAAAGAATAAAGTAGAAACAGGAAAACACAAGAAAGACGGCCCTAACCCACCCAAAACCTCTAGGGGGCAGCCCAAAACAAGCAGGAACACAACCTCAGCCTGAGGAGTCACTCAATACCATCCAAAATCTCTGCCATGTTTCCTCTTTGGTGACAAGAAAAAAGATAAACATATGATCTCTTCGAGGGGTTCTTCCTCCTAGCGTGCTTAATGTTTGGTAAAATCTGATGTTCTTCTTGCCTATATCAATGATTTAAATAAAGATACAAATGCAGGTGGCAATAGAATAACCGTAAGGTGGTTTATTCTTATCCATACAATTCAAATAACATTACTACTTAACCCACTAATAACTGCTACATAGCTGATGTTGGATTGAATTTTGCATGTGAAATCCATTGGTTTGCAAGGTGATGATAATGTGTAAGATAGAATACCAGTTGTGTTGCCTAATCTCGTCCATAGGATTGTTGCACTCCACCATACTTCCACTAGAACCTTGCCCTCAGGGTTCAAAAACCGGAAAAAGCGCCTTCAAAGATGTCCATGATTCTCACGTAGCATTCTTAGGATTCATATTGGTCCATTGCACCAAGACTTCTGTCACTGCTTGATTTCCCTTCTTCCTTAAGTGACAATCAAGGATGATTTCCGGGGAGGCAGCAATATTACCATCAGCCATTGTTGGGGGCAGTGTGGTATTAGCAATTGCTTGAGAACCGACTCTTTTTTAAGTTGGGGCATATGGATGACAGGATGAATGCGAGATGATGTACGTAACTCAAGTTTGTAAGCAATGATGCCGATGCGCTTGAGGATTTTGAAAGGCCCATAAAACTTGTAGCAAGTTTTTGTGATGTTCTTAATGTGACTGAGGCTTGCTTATAACGTTGAAGTCGCAGAAATACCAGATCCCCAATTTCAAAGTGACGTTCGACACGTTTGGGATCAATTTGTTGTTTATGAGCAATCTGTAAATTATCCTTGAGAAGACAAATGATTTGATCCCTTGAACTCAAATCAATGTCAACTTGTTCAACCAATGTAGAATTGCGTATATAAGAAATAAGAGATGTGGAACTTGCCCATAAACGGCCTCATAAGGAATCATCTTGGAGGCGAGATGATATGTAGTATTAAAACACCATTCAGCTAGTGGTAACCACACAACTCCCTTGTTTAGGTTTGTCACTCTTGAAGCAACGAAGATAGGTTTCCAAACACTTAATAACCACTTCTGTTTGACCGTCCGTTTGAGCATGGTATGATGTGCTTAATGTTAATTGTGTACCTTGAAGCCTAATGAACTCGAACCAAAACTTTCTAGTGAATATGGTATAGCGATCACTCACAAAGGAAAATGGCATGTCGTGAAGTTTAAAAATGTGATCAATGAAAACTTTGGCAACGGTGGCAGCAGTATAAGGATGAACAAGAGAGCAGAAATGCGCATATTTGCTAAAGCGATCAACCACTACAAGAATGGAGATTTTGCCATGAGAAAGAGGAAGCCCTGCAATAAAATCCATACTAATATCAGTCAAAATGCGATCGGGAATTGGAAGTGGTTGGACAATACGAATGGGACCAATAGTTTCTTGTTTGTAGCATTGACAAGTATTACATGCAGCGATGAATCGGCGGATGTCTTGCTTCATACCTTTCCAGTAAAAAGTTCGTGTGGCGTGCTTGTAAGTTTTGAGGAAACTGGCACCCTACACTAGGAGAAGCATGAAATTCGGTTAATATATCCATCTGCAAAGTTATGTTGAATGGTAACACCACTAAGCCTTTATATTTACAAGTATCATTTGTCCAGGAGTTGTTGGGTACCGCGGATGGATTTTGCGTCAACTCAGTGGTGATCTTGGAAAGAGCCACATCTTGATACCATAATTGTTGAAGATAGCCCATCCATAAGCATGAGGAGAAGAAAGAGAATGAAGTGTGTGTTCAAATTGTCAAGAAAGAGCATCGACAACAATACTCTCTTTTCCTTTGCGAAAGTAATTTCATAATCATATCCCAACAATTTGGAAACCCACTTTTGTTGTACTGATGTGGATAGCTTCTAGTCTAAAAAAAACTTTGTACTTTGATGATCGGTACAAATAATGAAGTGGTTACCAATGAGATAAGGAGGCCATTTATCAATAATAGCATGAAGAAACACAAGCATTTCTTTCTCATGGGTGGACAAAGGTAAGTTACAACCCGATAATGCCTTACTCGTGAATGCTACGAGTCATCCTTCTTGAATTATGACAGCACCAATACGTGAACCAGAAGCGTCGCTTTTAATAATAAATGGTTTGGAAAAGTCGGGAAGGCCAAGAACCAGAGTTGTACACATGGCTTGCTTGAGTGCCTCAAAAATCGTTGATGCATTGGTGGTCCAATGAAAACTTTCTTTAACAATGTCGTTAGAGCAGTGTTCTGAAAGTCACCCGGGGAGGCCGCCCAGGCTGTTCGGGCTCCCCGATTTAGGCTGGGGTGTCCCCCCAGGGGGGACAGGATTTGGGGCGTCTGCCCAAGCCGCCCGGGCGGCTGCCCCGCCCCAATCCCCATTTTTTTTTGTCACTTGAGCGACTTTGGTTCCCGCTCGAGCGACCAGTGCACTTTTCTAAGAGTGATTTCTCTAGTCTAAGTCGCTCGAGCAACTTTGGTTCCGGCTCGAGTGACCAATGCACTATTTTAAGGGTGATTTCTCTTGTGTATGCTGCTCGAGCTACTTTGGTTTCTGCTCGAGTGACTCACAACGACCCAATTGCATTTCGCATTTAGTAGAAGTAGGATTTGTGGACCCCGATAGAACCCCAAAACCCCTTTCCACTCCTCAAGCGGCGACGGCTCCTCGACGACCACCCTCCGGCGACAAGTGAGTTTTTTTTTCCTTCTTCCTCTATTTTTTTTTCTTCTGTTTTTCTTTTACTTCCTCAAGTTTTTTTTCTTTTTCTTCCTCCTCTGCTTTACTTCTTCCTCAGATTTTTTTTTCTTCTTCCTTTTCCTATATATATATATATAGCGGCTGCCTGGATCTTGGGGCGCCCACCTGAGAGCCGCCCAATGATTTCCGCCCTAACATCCCACCCTCCCCCCCCCCCCCCCCCCCCCCCCCGACGATTTTAAGAACATTGCGTTAGAGGGGCACTAATAGTGCCATAATTTCAAACAAATTTTCGGTATGAGGCCTAGGAACCCGCGAAGGCTTTTGAGGGAAGAGGGTCCGGGCCATGTGGGCATACAATCTATTTTCTTTTGATCTATTGTGATGCCCAATGCAAATATGATGTGTCGAGATACTCAATCTCATTAAGTGCGAAGGAACATTTGGATGCTTTAGCGTAGAGTTGATGTTGGCGTAGATGCTCTAATGTCATTGTCAAATGGTGATATGGTCGTCCAAAGTTGCGCTATAACCAAGAATGTCATAAAAAAAAATACAAGCACAAATTTGGGTAAAAATGGTCAAAATACCTCATTCATGAGACTTTGAAAAGTAGACGGTGCATTGGTTAGACTGAAGGGCATCACAAGGAATTCCTAGTGATGCCCTTCGGTCTAACCAATGCACCAGAGCAAAGATCAAGCTTAGAAAAAATATTGCGTTCACAGTAGTTCATCGAGGAGTTCATTAATAACTGGAATTGAAAATCTATCTTTGATGGTGATGCAATTGAAACACCGGTAAACACATACGCCAAGATCCAACCTTTTTGAGCACTAAAATTATGAGAGAAGAGAAGGGACAGACGCTTGGTTGAATGATTCCCTAATCTAGTAATCCAGCAATGAGACTCAATTTCTTGCCTTTGGAATTATGGATATCGATAAGGCCAGCTGTTAGAAGGGGTACTATTTGGAAGAAACCATATGGCATGGTCATCTTTAACATTGTGGTGGTGGGCAATGAGGTTTATCAAAAACATAAAAAAAATTGGCTTAAGAGGTCTTGTACTTGAGGGTGGTTGGTTGAAAGAAGAGGTTGGCCATCAATAAGGTATAGTTGTGCCACCATGCCATGATTGCCATGTTTCAATAATTTGGTCAATCCATGGTTGGTAATCATATGAGAGTTGTTGGCAGATAATGATCAACAATTTACAATCCATGGTTGGTAATAATGTGTCTTGGATTGTAAATTGTTGGTCATTATCTATGAATTGCATCTTCAAGATTTGAAATTTTCCATAAGACAGGACTGGGTGTGCGCAACCATTGTGTGCCTAAAACAATATCACATCCTTCGAGTGGCGGTACATAAAGGGATAATTGAGTGGTGTAGTTGTGCATGGAAAGGGGTAGAGCGCACCGTGCAGTGCATGGGAGACTTAACACCATTAGCCACCATGACATCAAATTGGTTGCATTGGCAAATTAAACAATGAGGTTTCTTGACAATCGTTAAATCCACAAATTGTGGGTGCTACCTGTGTCGATGGGGATGATTACGGGAAGACGTTTAGCAAAACCATGCACACACATTATTTATGGCGAGTGGGCTCCATCAAGTGCATGAATGGAGATTTCAGGATGGTCATTGAGTTAAAGTGTAATTGATTAGGGTTAGGGTTAGATGAGGAAGAAGGAAGATGGAGAGAATTAGGGTTGAGTTGCTAGTTTTAGCACATTCCCCAATGCATTAAGAGTTCATGTATTATCAACATTGTCACACAGACATCCATGACAAGAAAATAAGCAAACTGGTGGAAGTTGTGTACTTACTCTACACCCACCCACTATGACTAAATACACCCAGACATATATAAGATTTATTATATCAACGCTTCCCCTCAAGTTGGAGCATATATATCAATCATGCCCAACTTGGATGTGATGTTAAACTAGGGCTTTCCTCTGACACCCTTTATGAGAATATCCACCAACCTAAGAAGCACTGGTGCAATACAATACAGGTACGACGATTTTCAAAAAATAGGTTACTTGTATTTAAAAATTAATTTATTATATATATATATTTATGTATGGGTACCTCTATTACCGCTCACGCAATCTTTGAAAGCGCCCACATGTGCAATTAAACCCATCGATTGCTTCATATCATATGATGGAGATCATGTTTCACCCTAATCTTCCACATAATGGATCTTGAGATCATGACGCACCTATCATACGGTCAGCTTTTTATTCCACATGCTCGATTGACCTTATGTTTCACGATATGGGTAAGCTAGCACAGATAAAGAGGGTCATTGAAAAGACGGACTGTATCAACATTTATATACAGTCATGTCAGAGTGTTGGCTTTGATGAGGAAGAAGACAGAGAAAAAAGATCTTATTAGAGCCGAGGTCACACGCTTCGCTACTGCTTTCCTCAATTTAAGAAGTTTTTTGACGTTGAGGCTCCCGCTGAGGGACATGTTCTCCTCTGAAGATTGGAAGATATCCAGATGGTATAAAGATAGGGCAATGAAGAAAGTAGAGAGTATCATATTGAGCGGTGCTTTCTGGAATGACGTGGTTTATGCTTTAAAGGTCTTTCAACCGCTTGTAAAAGTTTTACGAATGGTTGATTCGAATGCCCCTACCATGGGACACATTTATGCATCCATTGAAGAGGCACAAAGAGAAATTAAGGCCTCTTTCCAAGACAAGGAAGCTCAAATTTAGAAGGTATTGGGGATTATCAAAAAAAGATTTGAAAAGCACCTAAAACATCCATTGGTTGTGGCGGGACACCTCTTGAATCCTTTTAACTACTATAAAGAAAGAGAAAAAAATTTGCAGAGCACCGTGGTTTATGAATGACATAAGTAATTGCATTAAGTTCATTGATCCTGAATTCCAAGGTGTCAAGATTTTTCAACAGATCAGTAGTTATATGAATTCGAAAAAATCTTTTGGAGATTCCTTAGCAATCAAGCAAAGGAATGTGGGTATGAAGGTATTGCATTCATATAAGAGGCCTGACCCAGGTAATTTGTAGTTGATTATTATTTTAATTATAATTTATATTTAAGTTTAGAAGTTTCAATGAAGTAATATAGACAACTAATTTCTTAATTCAATTCTCTTTTGAAATTAATTAATAGCAGCTTGGTGGGAATTGCATGGTGCAGAAGCTCCTAACTTGCAAAAACGGCACTACAAATATTGAATTTAACATGAAATTCTTTTGGATGCGAGAGAATCTGAAGCAAGTTTGAGATGGTAAATATTAAATAGATTTATAGACTATATGATGCGGGACAAGACCCTAGACTACGCGGATGATAATGACATGAATATTTTGTCGAAACTAAACTAAATTAATTAAGCAAAAAGCAATACATATTTGCGATACCTTAAGGTTCATGGTTTTCTGCATGAAAGATCATATAGGTTTGGGTAGGGTCCAGTCTGTGCACTAGATCCGTTAGCCTAGCGGAAGGAAAATCTTAAAGATAGAACCCTAGCCGCTTCCAGATTAGAGCGTCGCTCTTCAAACAAAATAGGATTGCTAGTTTTCTCAGGGTGTTTTGATGCGGAGTGATTTAATGGCTCAGGTGAGATCTAGGGTTATTGAATCGGGCCGATTCAACGGTTTGGATGAAAGCTAGGGCTTATAATGTTCGGGGTATTTGAAAGTTTAATGGCTGAATTTAGGGCTTATGGAAACAAAATAAAAGCAGAGAAAGATAAATCAAAAGATAGATAAAATGGATAGATCGTGGGCTTGGCACCCTTGGCTTCAAACCAAACCCTTCGCGGGAAGAAGACTCGCTCATCTCAAGCAAAAGCAAAATCTTTCATTCATTAATAAAAAAACTAATTATATTGTTTATTTAGAGACCTTATATAGGAAGCCTCTAAAACAGAAAAACCCTAAAATATAAATATTACGAAACTAACCTAAAATAACATTCGAATGCAAAAGAAAATAGAAAAATGACTAAAACTAACACTACTTAACGTGTCTCCCTCGAGCGACAAGCGATGCTCGCTTGAGCGAGTTATCCCAGAGAAAATTTTTCTGTGTGAATCCTTTGATGTCTCGCTCGAGCGACTTTTGGCCGAAAGTTTGGCCTCTTTTCTGAAGCATTCTCGCTCGAGCAGGAAGTGAAGTCGCTTAAACGACCTTGGACAATGTGCTTGTATTCTTCTTTAGGCTTGGTTCTGGCTCCCGTTCCGCTTCTTCTGATGCCGGTACACACAATATGGTCCATAACCGATGTCCACAAAGTCGGTGTCCCTATCAACTCTCTCGGACCGAGAAGGCTTCATCACCGATGAAGGGGGGAATGACATTGATCGAGCATGTCGGAGTCGAGGCAACGAACTTCGTCTTCATGTATCCACGCATTCTCCAATTCCAGCTTGCCCATCCATTTTACCAAGTATTTTTTTAAATCCTCCATCATGGGTGAATACCACGAGATCATCCAAGATCCTTTCAATTACATCTTCCTGTTGCTTGCTTTGGGAAGGAAGGGGTAGGGGCTGTAAGGGTGAGGTGGGTGTGTTGGTAGGGGTTGTTTGGAACGGGTTGCAAGGAAGTGGGGTTGAACCCAGAGAAGGGACTAGGTCCTCCACATTGAACGTGGAGTTGATCCCTATATCTGGAGGAAATTCAAGGACATAAGCATTAGGGTCACTCCTTTCCACAATTCTAAAAGGCTCAATGCCACGAGCTTGCAGCTTTTTGGCGACTCCCGATGGGAATCGTTCCGGCCTAATCCGAACCATGACAAGATCAACGATTTGGAATTCCTTGAAACACTTATGTGCATCCACCGATATTTTGTATTGTTCATTGTTTGAATTAATTTTTTGTCTAATTTCGACATGCAAACTGTGAATGTGCTGTGCGAATGCATCTGCGGACTCGGACACTCGATGTGACAGAGACATTGGTATTAAATCAAGTGGTATTCTAGGCCTATGACCATGTACGACCTCAAGCGGACTCATGCCTATGGACCTATTGACAGAATTATTGTATGCGAACTCGACTATTGGCAACGTAGAATCCCAAGTCCTAACATTCATCGACAAGACAACGAAACAGATTACCTAAGCTTCTATTGGTGGCTTCCGTCTCGCCATTGGTTTGAGGGTGATAGGCCGATAAGAACTATAGCATGGTACCCATCATATGCCACAAGATTTTTCAAAAATAACTGGTGAACTTTATGTCCCTATCTGACACAATGGTTTTGGGTAACCCATGGAGATGGACAACCTCCTTGAACAATAGTTTTGCGATATGAGCCGTATAGGAGGTTTTAGAGCAAGGTATGAAGTGGGCCATTTTGGAAAATTTGTCCACTACCACAAAACTGGAATCGTGCTTTTGCAAAGTCTTGGGGAGTCCGAGTACGAAATTCATATAGATGTCTTGCTACGGGGTGTGTGGCACGGGTAATGGGGTGTATAGACTGATAGTTTGTCTACTCTGTTTGGCCACTTGGTATGTACGACATTGCTTCACAACCTAAGAAAAATCTCTCTTAAGGCTAGGCCAGTAGAATATACCCTCAACGAGCACAATGGTCTTGTTGCGCCCAAAGTGTCCTACAATCCCTCTGGCATGTAACTCCCAAATGAGGAAGTCACGCAATGAAATGCGGAGGATGCATAGGTAATTGCCTTTGAACAAATACCCGTCTTGCAGGGTATACTTGGAGTTAGTGCTGGTCGGATTATCACGGAGAGCAATATATTCCAACCCGAAATCTGGGCACTCGGGATCATGGATCAAAATCTCGGTTTCAGTTCCGTTCATGACCCGAACCGTAAATTGGTCAAATTTTCAGTAAATTTCAGGTTTTTTTTAAAATATGCTTCGAAATATACCGAGTTTTATTTTATTAGTTTTTTTAACTCTTTAACATTATTAGAAGACATATTTTAGTGAAGCTAATTTTCCTCCGTTTAATACATACAATTTGCCAGTTACGGGCAATGACGTTTTGAGAATTAACCCGTATAGTTAATACATACAAGTAGATGTGATGCACAGGTCGGACGAGGCTTACTAGCTTTAACTTGATAAGCTCTTACAAGGCCTGATGCTCAATGGGCTTTTGGTTTTGGGTCTATCTTGATCTCTGAAGTCATTTTTAAGCCCCTAGCCCTAAGATTTCAGGACCCGACCAAGCGGACTGATAGGCTAGCCCGACCCACTTAATAGCCTTACTTGTGCCATTTTAATATTTGATCACGCTAAGCCAAAGCATATTCCACTGGATAAGAAATCAAATAATTGACGGTACTTACAAATAAAACCCAAAAATTGCATTACTCCAATGTTAAAAAAGGGTGATGTCCTTTTTACGTGGTCAGAAATCTACTAATACTCCAAATATATCTTAGTAGACCAACATTTTTTCACTTAGGGTAGTTATCCACCAATCCCATTGCATTATGCCACGCGTCACCCATTACATTCGAAGCGTGGACCTTCACGCTCACAGCATTGCTCAAGGTGCTCATCAGCCGCTTCGAACCAATTGACTCAGTTGAACAACTGACCATTGGAAGCCTCAAGTACGGTTTGGGCTTGCTCCACAACTGCCATCCGATCATTGATCGCACTCAACTCAGCTTTGATATCCTTAAGGGCATCGACAACCTCTCTCATATCCATGGTGGTCACAACTACTAGTACGAGTTTTAAAATGGCATGCAAATATGAATCGAAAATAAATGAGATTTTAACAAATAGTAGACGTGCACACTTTTAAAATAAAATGCATTGATTATTAAAATGCAATAGAATTAAAATGACACGCAAATATGCCCTAACCTAGAACTTGGCTTTGATACCAAAATTGACGCCGGACAAGACCCTAAACTACGTGGATGATAATGACATGAATATTTTACCGAAATTAAACTAAATTAATTAAGCAAAAATCAATACATATTCGTGATACCTTAAGGTTCATGGTTTTCTGCATGGAAGATCGTGTAGGTTTGGGTAGGGTCCAATCCGTGCGCTAGATCCATTAGCCTCGCGGAAGGAAGATCCTACAGATAGAACTCTAGCGGCTTCCAGATTAGGGCGTCGCTCTTCGACCAAAATGGGATTGCTAGTTTTCTCAGGGTGTTTTGATGTGGAGTGATTTAATGGCTCAGGTGAGATTTAGGGTTATTGAATCAGGCCAGATTAGGGCGTCGCTCTTCGACCAAAATGGGATTGCTAGTTTTCTCAGGGTGTTTTGATGTGGAGTGATTTAATGGCTCAGGTGAGATTTAGGGTTATTGAATCAGGTAGATTCAATGATTTGGATAAAAGCTAGGGTTTATAATGTTCGATGTATTTGAAAGTTTAATGACTGAATTTAGGGTTTATGGAAACAAAATAAAAGCAAAGAAAGATAAATCAAAAGATAGATAAAATGGATAGATCATGGGCTTCGCACCATTGGCTTCACACCAAAACCCTTCACGGGAAGAAAACTCACTCTTCGCAGTTGCTCATCTCAAGCAGAAGTAAAAGCTTTCATTCATTAAAAACTATGCGGATCCCCGAATGCAATTCATATAGCGATACACAGTGACTATCATAGGGGTAGCCCCATGTAGGGTATGGGTCCGCACCGTAGATGGTGGTCGTGGACCACCAACACGATGGCTCCAGTGCATGACGCGACTAGAGCGACCTAATACCTATGCGAGGCCCGGATGCACGAACACAAGCCCACAAGGCTATCGTACGCGTTCCGTAGGGGATCACTTAGGCCAGCAACACGTCACGTGGCTGTTAGGTCACTTCCCCATATATAAGGGTAAAACAGTAATTCAATCGAAATGGTAGGAGGACCTCAAACGTATTAGTTTGACATACTTTACTATTCACACTGCAACGCTCTGCATCGCTCCCCGCACATGGCTATGTCGCGACCGCATCGAGTGCCCTATTGCCACTATGTCACGAACCAAACTGTCACCATGTCGCGTGCCCTCATGGCCCACGACCGAAGCTCTCGGAGTACCTATGGCGAAGCCCTCATGGCTTGGGGACGTGCCGACGATGCCCCAGCTTCAACCCACCAATGCCTGACGCACTAGTGGCACAAGTGGCCCTGCGGCTAACCCGGATGGCCACGCTGCAAGCCCACGTCACATCCTCCCCTACTTAGTTGCGTTGACGTCCCTGTCGACGCGCTTCAAATACTTCCTCAGAGCGGCTTGGAAGGATGGTTGGGTACTCTCAAGTTCCCAAGTAATTTTAGCCTTTGGTAGACCTTTCCACTTCAAAAGGTACTCCACAGGAAATTCATTCTGACTGCCATCTTCCCTGTTATTGCGTCTGTGTGCAAGGATTTCTTCAACCTGTCTCTTTAATTGTAAATCGGCATTTAGTGCGACGCGAGTCAACAAACTTCTCCCTGGGTTATTCGGATCTCTTTTGTATGGCTTCAAGCAGCTGACGTGAAATACAGGATGCATTCTCAGCCGAGAAAGAAGTTGCACTCGAAATGAGATATCATTAATCCTTTTCGTGATTGGGAATGACCCATCGTACTTACGAACTAATCCTATGTGTTTTCTTCTGAAAAATTTGAGCTGCTTCGGATTAAGCTTTACCAAAACTTCATCCCCTACGTCCAACTCGATAGGCTGTCGACCCTGATCGGCCCACTTCTTCATTTGCTTAGCGGCCTATTCCAGATAGGCCCTAGTGATCTTTGCGTTTCTCTGCCACTCTTTGGCAAGATGGTAGGCTGCCGGACTCGACCCAGTATATCCCATAGTAATTGTATGTGGTGTCAACGGTTGCTGGCCAGTTGCTAATTCGAATGAGCTCTTATTTGAGGCTGAACTCTTCTGCAGATTATAACAAAACTGTGCCACGTCCAATAACTGAACCCAGTTCTTCTAGTTGGCACTCACAAAATGTCTCAAATACTGTTCCAAAATAGCATTCATCTTTTCTGTCTGACCGTCTGTTTGAGGATGCATGCTGGATGAGAAGTTTAGTTTCGTCCCCAAGAGTTGGAATACTTCTTACCAAAACTTGCTAGTAAACCGTAGATCTCTATTACTGACAATCACTTGCGGCACTCCCCAATATTTCACAACATTACTGACAAATAATCGTGCAGCCTGCTCTGCATTACAGTTCACCGGTGCCGGAATGAATGTAGCATACTTAGAAAACCGATCCACAACTACTAGGATGGATCCGAGTGTCCCTACTTTTGGCAACGCAGATATGAAGTCAAGGGAGACGCTCTCCCACGGTCGGGATGGCACAGGTAAAGGTTGCAGGAGTCCAAATGGCTTTGCCCTTTCCACCTTGTCCTGCTGGCATATCAGGCAAGTCCTGACATACTCCTCTACACCCTCCTCCATCTTAGGCCAATAGAAACACCTCTCCAACAAGGCAAGCGTGCGATGAATTCCCGGATGATCAGCCCATAATGTGTCATGACATTCCTTAAGGAGTTCTTTCCTAAGTTCTCCCACTTTCGGCACATAGAAACGACCCCCCTTGGTCACCAACAGTCCTTCAGTCCAGAACCGACGTGTTCTCCCCTCTTGCACCTGCTGTAGAATGGTCCTTGCAAGTGGATCTAATTTCAACCCATCGCGCAATCGATCGGGGATAGTTGAACTAACGTGGCTAGCTGCAGCCTATTCTTGAATTTTTAACGCTGCCAACTCCGCTTTACGGCTCAGAGCATCTGCGACTTGGTTGGTCCTGCCGGGCTTGGACACCAAGTCCATATCGAACTCGGCTAAGAAATCCTGCCAACGGGCCTGCTTCAGCAACAATTTCTTTTATGTCTGAAAGTAGTTGGTCGCCAACGTGCCTCCACGTCCTCAGACAATGTACTACCGCCGTCATCTCCTTTTCTTGAACCGTATACCGCCGCTTGGTATCGTTCAACTTTCTGCTCTCAAAGGCCACTAGATGTTTTTCTTGCATTAATACTCCTCCTATCGCATAGTCGGAGGCATCCGTGTGTACCTCAAATGGCTTAGAGTGATCAGGTAGTTTCAGCATGGGGGCACTCATGACCATCGATTTTAAATCCTCAAATGCCCTCTGGCACTTCTCCCACCACTGCCATGGTCGATCCTTCTTCAAAAGGTCTGTAGTGTTGCCGCACGGTGTGAATAACCAGGGATGAACCTTCTGTAATAATTGACAAGGCCTAAAAATGACCGCAACTCGGCCAACTCTTCTAGCACTCTCCACTCCTGAAATGCACGAACTTTCTCAAGGTTCATGCTGATGTTTCCTCCCCCAATACGGTGCCCCAAGAACATGATCTCTTCTTGAGCAAATGAGCACTTCTCTTTCTTCACATAAAGTTAGTTCTGTCGCAGAACATTGAAGATGGTTTGGAGGTGGATGAGATGTTTTTCCAAGGTGTTGCTGTATACAATGATATTGTCCAGATATACCACCACGAACTTGTCAAGGTAAGGGTGGAAAAACTCATTCATCAGGGTGCAGAAAGTGGGTGGGGAATTAGTTAGCCCAAAGGGCATCACCAGAAACTCAAAGGCCCCACACCTTGTCACACAAGTAGTCTTGCTTTCATCTCCCTCGGTGATTCGCACCTGATAATAGCTAGATCTCAAATCCAGTTTGGTAAAGTACCTCGCACTGCCCAACTAATCAAACAAATCTACAATCAATTGCACTGGGTACTTATTCTTGACGGTGACCTTATTCAACGCTCTGTAGTTGATGTATAATCGAAGTCTACCATCACGTTTCTTCTGAAATAGGACCGGAGCGCCGAATGGAGCTTTCGACGATCGAACAAACCAGGCCTTGAGCAACACATCCAACTGCCGACGTAGCCCAACGAGCTCAGGAGGAGCCATCCGATAGGGCGCTTTGGCAGGAGGTTTCGAGCCAGGTTCCAGTTCTATTCGGTGATCCACTGCTCTCTTCGTTGGCAACACCTTAGGCAATTCTTGCGGCATGATATCCTGGAATTCCTTAAGTATTCCTAACACGCACTCTGGCACAATCTCTGTCGGTCCCGTCGCATTCTCTTTTATCAGTGCAACTAGGAATGTAGGCTCCCCCCTCCTTAGTCCCTTTTTTAACTGAAGTGCCGAGATAAACTCATCACCTTCCACTTCTTTGCCTTTCTTAATGACTGGGATCATGCAAGGGGTCTCTTCTCCGAACATGCACACTGACCTGAGATACGGCATGGGTACTACTTTAGCCTGGTGTAGGAGTTCTAACCCAAGGACAACCTTGAAATCATCCATCTGTACTGCCATAAAGTTCGCGGCTACGAACCACAGCCCAATCCGCACAGGTACGCCCTTTGCTATTCTGGCAATGGGGTGCACTTCCGAGTTCACGGCCTTTATACGGTTGGAGTCTTGCTCCAGTTTCAATTGTAGGCGACGTGCTTCTTTTTCTGAGACAAAATTATGCATCGCGCCCGTGTCAACCATGGCACGAGTATTTTTTCCGTTGATGCCCCTTGGGTGCGACCGTCTTTCCTTTCTCTACCTGCCCCTTTACGACATTCAGCAACCTGAGGGCCCCCATTCTTGGTTCATCAACGACAGGAGGTGGAGGAGCACTGGCGGACCCCTGTAGAGCATTCAATGATTATTTCTGTGGGCAATCTTTCACTCGATGTGGCCCTCCGCATAGAAAGCAACCCGACTTCGGCGTAAAATTAGCTGATTCGACAGACTTGACATGAGACTCTTTCCCGTGCGACTTCTTTTCATGTATGCCGCTCTTACTCTTCGTATTAGCTTTCATCATATTCTTCGAACCGTTCTTATTCTCATGCGGCATTTTCCTATTTTGGTCTAATGGCCCATAATCTGTTAATCACTCTGTAGCAACCTGCACAGCTGCAAGGTCCGGTAGTGCTTTTCTATTTAATTCAGCTTGCGCCCATGGCTTGAGGCCTTCAAGAGTTTAGCACAATGTCTTTCTCGAACATTTCCTTGATGTCCAACATCAAGGCGGAGAACTGCCTCACGTATTCTCTCACTGTGCCCGCATGTTGCAACTTCCGTAGTTTCCGCCGAGCGATGAAGTCGTTGTTTTCGGGCAAGAACTGAGCTTTCAATTCTTTCTTCATATCCTCCCACGTGTCTATGACACAACGTCCACCCTGAATCTCCTCGTAGCGCGTACGCTACCACAATTTAGCATCTCCCTCGAGATACATGGTTGCTGTGACCACTTTCATGGCTTCGGTGGCAGGTGGGACGACACGGAAATACTGCTCAATGTCCCACAAGAAATTCTCCAATTCCTTGGCATCACGAGCTCCCCCATAGCACAGCGGCTCAGGTATTTTAACCTTCCGTTGGGGAGCTTCTGACTGCTAAGCAGCCCCATAAACAATCGCCCTCATTAGGGCATTCATCTGGGTGGTCAGGTCATTGATCTGTAAACGAAGGGCTTCGACGGTGCCCCTCGTATCCTCGGTAAGAATTTCCACGTTCTTAGCTAACGTGGCGTGGTTTCAGCCAACATGGCGTGGTTTTCTTTCTGCTTGCTTAACCGTTCTGCATGGCCTGCTACAAGTGAAACCACCGTCTCAAACTGTTCTGCCTGACCTTCAAGGTTGTCTAAACGTTCCCTTGAACGTCTGCGTGTACCACTACAGGTCCCCTTTGCCATCTCTAGGCTCTGATACCAAATGTCACGGAGTTATTCTTTGCGACGTAATCTCTCGTGCGGCAACTAGCTTTTTCGGTCTAGATCAGCCTACTCACGTTTCAAACCTGCACGGTAACGCATTAGGTTAAAAACTATGCGGATCCCCAAATGCAATTCATATAGCGATACGCAACGACTATCATAGGGGCAGCCCCATGTAGGGTATGGGTCCGCACCGTGGCTGGTGGTCGTGGATCACCAACACGATGGCTCCAACGCACGACGCGACTAGAGCGACCCAACACCTATGCGAGGCCCGGATGCACGAACTCAAGCCCACAAGGCTATCGTACGCTTTCCGTAGGGGATCACTTAGGCCAGCGACACGTCACGTGGTTGTTAGATTACTTCCCGATATATAAGGGTAAAACAGTAATTCAGCTGAAATGGCGAGAGGACCTCAAACGTATTGGTTTGACATACTTTACTATTCACACCGCAACGCCCTGCATCGCTCCCCCCACATGGCTATGTCGCGACTGCATCGCGTGCCTTGTTGGCACTATGTCACGAACCAAACTGCCACCATGTCGAGTGCCCTCATGGCCCACGACCGAAGCTCTCGGAGTACCTATGGCGAAGCCCTTATGGCTTGGTGGCATGCCGACGATGCCCCAGCGTCAACCACACCAATGCCTGATGCACTAGTGGCACAAGTGGCCCTGCGGCTGACCCGGATGGCCACGCCACGAGCCCACGTCACATCTCTTTCTCTCTCTCTCTCTCCTCCCCTAACCTCTCTCTATCGTCTACCCAAGCAGCCAACAGCAATCCCCTAATTAATCACCTCTCAAAATTTCTCTTCTCAAAAGAAAAACCCAAGCAGACTCTTCTCACCCGTTTAGTAATACCACACAATTTTTTCATAGACGAAAACCATTGACTGATTTGAATCGACGATGGAGATTGTTTTTTTTTTCAATCTTCCCCATGATAAATCTTAAGATCATGATGCCCTATCAGACGGTCTGATGTTGATTCTATATGGCACACATCCCCAAAAATCGGAGGCAGAGCCACGTTATGACTTGGGTGGACAATTGACCACCCAAACATTCTAAAAATTTGTTACTAAGCTTTAGGGGTCCTAATTTATATTAGTGGATTCTCATCCATCCAAAATTATCTTGACCACCCAAAATTATCAAAAATCTTCAAACAATTTTTTTTATGGTATTTGTTTTCATAACAAATATTTCTTCTTTGATTTTTTTTAACTAAATCCCAGAATTTTGGCCTATTTTTAAGCTCCCCTCCATCTATTTAGGTGTTGCATGGATTTATTTTTGGAGAGATTTCTCTCACAAGAGACTCTACTATGTTGGAGAGCTATATATTCACATATATGGTGTATATGCTCTAGTGTAATTAATTAAAAAAATAAACAATTTATTGCACATAACAAGGTTTGAACCTTGAACCTAACCTTCACAAAGCACTAAGTCAACTACTAGAGCAATTCACTAAGATTTGTAAAGAGAGAAAAAACTTAATACATATAAATATTTTTGGTCATTTTTGTGAATCATTTTTATGATATTGCAACTGTTTTTAGTTTGGCTGATCTTTTGTGGTATTATGGCTATTTTTTTTGTTAGGATATGTTATTTTCCTACAATTTCCTACATATGTATCCAAACACAGGATTTGGTGAATCATGCGTTTTCCCAGCTAGCAATGTGGTTATCCAAACAGCGGCAAACAAAGGGAAAGAAAGGAATCCCATGGTTTCATACAACTTACGTATCCATGGGAAAATATAGGAATATTATTTTACTTTCCCACGTTTCCTGTGCTTTTATCCAAGCAGGCCCTTAAGGGGACAAGTTCTTTAGTGCTTGGGCCTCCTAGACATCATCTGATCCCCTATGCAAAGAAAGGAAAGATTGAATATCATTGGCTTGGGTTGAAGGTAAGGTTATTAATGAAACAAGAGGAAATAACGAAGCTATGAAAAAAGGTATCTTAAAGATTTAATGAATTCAGAGTATGCAAAGTAGTAAGACCAAGTCAGGGCCAAATCAATGATTGACAGCTTATACGAAACCAAATTAAAACCAATGTAGCAGAAGTCAAGAAATGGAAAACATTGCAATCAAATGATATACTTAAAGAACTCCAAACTTAAAGAAATTTAGCAAAGATGAAGAACAGGAAACGATCAGATTATGTACCTCTAGAAGTGTATATTTTGACGGGTGTGAAGGAGCAGAAGTCAAGAAATGGGAAACATTGCAATCAAATGATATACTTATAGAACTCCAAACTTAAAGAAATTTAGCAAAGATGAAGAACAGGAAACGATCAGATTATGTACCTCTAGAAGTGTATATTTTGACGGGTGTGAAGGAGCATGTTTGGTTGATGGGATCGTTCAACAAGACATTAAAGTGAGTACAAGAAATATGCTTGATCAACGGAAAAATAGCAAAGCGATCCAACTTTACAAGAATTTAAAGGAGACATCTAGAATTGTGCCAATTATTTAGATACTAAATTTATGAATTATGCTATGAAAATCTAGTAGAGAGTAAGAGAGAAACATCTAAGACAAGGATTAAATATTTCTACTAACCACTTTGGTTTGAGGTAGGAGATCAACAATTAATGGATAAATTGATGGTAGATATACTAAATGATGTTTTATTGTGGTTGTTGTTTGCAAATGATAAAGTGCCTAATTGAGGAAACAAAAAAAACTCGTAAACGATAAATGACACTATGAAGAACGGCCCTAGAACTAAAAGACTACAGCTAAAAAAAAGAAAAAAATTGAGCAAGCACAATAGCAGAAGATGATTCTATCGAAATTGATGAATGAATGCTACTTCGCCTGAAGGAGCATTTTTAAAAGGAGACAAGAATATCTTCAGTATTGTTTTTTGAATAGTGTTGGGCAACCAAGAAGTAAACGAAGTAATACAAGTGGTTGAGATGCATATTCTAAGATGGATGTATGGCGTAATAACTAAAAAATTAAATTTTGGCCACAGTTCACTTGGTAACCCATCATTATCATTATTATCATCAGCCATCACAGCCTTATCCCCTCTATTTGGGGTCGGCTTTGTGAGTTCTATTTCTCCTCTCATTTCTGATCAACGTTAAGCTCTATAACTCCGCAATCCTTCATGTCCCTTCTCACTAGTTCCCTCTATGTTCTTCATATAGGCATTGTTCTGAAAATTGCCCGGGCAGGCAGAAGGGCGGTTCGGGCCCCGGGGAGCCCCGATTTAGGTATGGGCGGACTCTGAGGCGGACCGGATTTGGGGCGCTCGCCCAGGCGGCAGCCCCGGACCCGCCTGGGTCGCCCCAGTACCCAATTTAAAAAAAAAAAAAATTATCTCTGTTTTTCCTTAGTTTTTTTCTTCTTCTTCCACTGTTTTTCTTCTTCTTCCTTAGTTTTTTATGATCTTGATTCTTGCACAACACTTTTTTTCCGCCAACTGAGCAGTGAGCACAACTCTTTTTTTTGCTCTTCCTTTCTTTTTTTTCTTCCTCCTAGTCTGGAAAGTGGAACAGATATATACACACACACACACATACATAGTGGCCAGTCGGATCTTAGGGCGCCGGCGCTAGCGCCACCCTACGATTTCAGCCCGAACATCCCCCCACCACCCGAACCCGGCTAACAATTTTAAGAACACCACGTATAAGGTCTGCTTTTGGCCTGGGATAAACGACATTTGTATTTATTTTTTCTTTATAGGTACCACTGGCGAGGACACCGACATCATCGACATCGAATTTGGGCGGCATCAAGTCTACCGGGGGGAGAAGAAGCGGAGAACAAAAGGAGCAACTACCGAGAGGGCCAAAGGGTAAGGAAGAGGAGGCCAGCTTTGAGTTCTGGTCTCCCTCGCTCAAGCAAGGAATGGTTCTCGCTCAAGCGAGAAAGACCAGAGAAATTCTTGCTCAAGCGGAAATGGTTCTTGCTCGAGCGAGGACCAGTTAAGTTCTCGCCCAGGCGAGAACCATTCCTAGCTCGAGCGAGTATCGTGAGATTTTGGATGATGCATTTGTCTTGTTTTTTCGTCCATTTTCTTCTCTCAAGCATCTTGGTTTTTATTTTAGAGTATTCTTGTACCTTTACTATTTTAGGGTTAGGTCTTTGCGGTACTTGCTAAAAAAGACTCTTATGTAAGCCATTTTTGGCAACTTGGTTAATGAATGAGCGTGCATTGCATTTTGGAGCTTAAAATGAGCCTTAATGAAGAGTGAGTCTTCTTCGCCATGTGGGTTTGGTGTGAGGCCAAGGGTGTGATGCCCATGTATTTTCTTTGATCTTCTCTTTCCCCCTTTTTCTATTTACTTGCTAGTTCTTGCATCTATTTCTTCTTCAGTCGATTGTTGGATTTCCCAAAACCCTAATTCTGGAGCTATCTTAATGCCCATCCTTGTGGATTGAGTCCAATCTCAACCCATCGATCCACGACTGTTGTTGGGCTTGAGATCGATCGACTTGCAACATATTGAGTGTTTGTTCAAAGCCCTAGTGAGGAGCCACACGATTCCACATCGAATGCCGATCAAACGCCCGACCTAGATGATGCTAGAGTTTTATCTCTAGGATCGTACCTTCCGCAAAACTAGTGGATCTTGCGCGACGGATTGGACCCTAATCGAACCTAACATGGCTACCTAGTGGAAATCCGCGAAACCCTAAGGTATCGCTTTAATTTGGGTTTTATCGTTTAATTAATTAGCTTAATTTCAAAAATTAACATAACACATGCATTTTAGGGTCATTGTCCCACATCAGTCACTCTTAAATTTCCTCTTATGTTCACTTGGTAACATAAACCTATAAATGGGGAAGGCTTGTTAGGGGATTTGATGCTATAGGCATATTCACGGCCTTGACAAAATGGAAGTCTCTTAAAGTGGAGCATTGGCTTACACTGGTCTTGATATAAACTTTGGGGGTTGAATAAACTTCATTTAGTTGTGCAAGGCCGCTAACAAAGCACTATCAGTAGCTTTGGTAGGAAGAAAAAAAGCCCCTGGGAGTCATCTTGCTTGTTTACAATGTATCATTGTCCCACATACTTCATAAAGCAAAGGAGCGAGCAGATAGTCCAGCGAAAAGAGTAGTTACTAGGCATCACATCTTTTCAGCTGGTTTTTCCAGATTAATCACTATTGTGTTTGCCCTTAATGGATACATCAGTGGGTCATCTTGCTACCCTCTTTTCTTCAATATTTAAATATTCTCATTACTCATAAACGAATCATATAAAATCGGCTTGTTCTACTGAAAGATATAATAAATTCAATGCGATTGGGATTCTCAGCAGGATAGCCCGGATTATATGCATTATGAACCAGCTGATGCCATCATAATATAGAACTTTGAGGTCTAGTGAAACTGATGGGGGATCAAATGAGGCATGTCCTGGTGCTACGAGCTGGAGATTGGATTTGTGCCCTTTGTCGAAACGTCAATTTCCGACGTCGGGCATTTTTTCATCGGCATGAGTGCGAGTCCAGCAGAGCCGAGGGAGTTACTGTCAAGTCCGCTGATGACTGCACTCCCCGGATGAGAAACTCAAATCAAACGGTCATTAATGCAGCACAAAGGCGCGATTTACAGCAAGGATGGTCTATTGCCAGGAAAAGGTTCAGCTGGGTGAAGGGGGCGATCCCGGCTCCAGCTAGACAATGTAATGGAGTATCTTACGCCGACATAGTGGGGAGAGGAGGGAGAGATTCTGAGGAATCTGGCAACTCCTCAGCCACTGCCGGAGGGAGAGGCCCTATCCAGCAGGAAACGGGACATAGAGTAGGGTCTGCTCCGTTTTAACTCCACTCAGTTTCTCTCACTCGCTAGAAATCTACGACATTACTGGGTAGTGATTTACACAAACAAAGACTCCTTAGCATTGCTCCATTTACACATATGGATATAAAATATACATGGGACTTTACAAACAGGCCTGCACTATCTACTATCACCAAAACAAAGTTCCTTCTGTGTTTTCGGTCGGAGGAGGCAGCCAAAGACATCTGCCGCAAAAAAAACTTTTCACATTGACGGCATCCCGGTTGAATGCGGTGCTTGGGATCTGTCAGTAGGAGATTTACAAGTACACCGGGGGAGGGGAGGAGTCTGGCTTCGAGTGCGCGGCTAACAACTCCATGCATGTTCCGCTGAAGTACTCAAGGGGATCGGTGACCGTTGTGGCAGATTCCTCCTAGTGGACCAAGGCACCGATAATCTCTTGGACACGAGGTCCGCTCGGATTCTCGTCGTCGTCGACAGGTTGGAGCGTATTCCTAGAAGCTGCGAGGTCTAGTTAAGCGGCCAAAAATACTGGGTCATCATAGAAATGGCGTTGATGGAGAGGGTGCTTGTCAACATCAGCCGCGTGATGAAGCCGAGGGGTCCCGAAACACCGACGTACACATACTCAGTCGTTCCACAAAAAAAATCGAGCCGAAGATCGAACCACTCAGGGACTGGGTGGAAAGACCTTGTCGGCCATCGCCGAGAGGCTCGGAGGGGTGCTCATCCGCGTACCCACCGCTCCGTTTGGGGCCACAGAGGTGGGCGTTCGCGCCAGCGAGGGGTCACTACTCCTCGAGATCCTATAGGGTGGTGCATTGTGTACCTTTTGACCTTGAGGAAGGAGAATTAGTTTCAATCTCCGATGAAGCACATCTTCATGTGGTGGAAGATGAGGCCGCCGACGTTCAACAGCAAGCATCTCTACCGGAGATAACTCAACGAAGGTAAGCCCTACATCGAGATCTCACACAGTCGAGGATCTATACGGTTGTGGGCTCCTCGTACACCAACAAGGGATCTTGTCAACCGCTGTCTGCTGTGGTTGGTGAGCAGACCTGGATACTTGCCGAAAAGGACGACAAGGAAGGTAGTCGATGGGATCCGATGACGACGGAGGACTCGTGCCCTAAGAAGTTGGAGATAGCAACCCAAAGAAAACTGTCTTCTACCACCAAAGACGTAAGAGTGGATGACTTCAGGCTGCATGCTTGACTGGGGCGAGGCCACGTATCTCTATCGACAAACAAGCCACAAGAACTTTAGCGGTTTCTGGAAGCCGAGAGACGGACTTGCAGTTGCTTGATGAACGAGGCACTTTTAAGGTGTAGGGGGGTGGTAGGCACGTGCCTTTGTCATTTGAAATAGGACTTGCTACACGGGGGACATGTGGATTCCACTTTGCAACGGGAGGACAGCTGGCTATGGTGTCTCATTGGGCCGAACGAGGGTTGCATAACTATACTTTCTCTTTGAATTCGATCCGTGGACTCTTGAGTTATTGGACTCCTTCAAGTGGAGCTTGGGGTTCTCGACCCAAGGCCCAATCGGATCAGGGAGCTGGGGCTACATGGACCACGATGGAGACCTGCCTCTGTCTGTCATCCCCCTCCTTCAAGCGTTAGACACAACAAGCCAGTTTGAGAGTTACTTTCAAAATCTCAACGATAGTTCATATGCTTCAGATCCGACGGCAACCGTCAATAGCACCTATGCTCCAAACCTTGATGAGAACAGTGAGCACACTAACGAAGCAGATCACCTCATTCGTCTTGGGGGCAACCTTGGAATGACATTCAAAGGGCCTGAGAAAAACCTCAGGGGCACGTTTCAATCCATCCTTGTTAGCCGACATAACAATATTAAGAAGAAACGCAGTGCCATACCTAGGGAGCTCGCTCGATTATAGTGGGGAATGTCGGACGGGAAGGGAGACGGGGGTGCCTAATCACCCGTCTTCTCGAGTGGGCGGGTTTTGTGCTAGTTGATAATGAAGATGTTCTCCTGGAACGTGAGAGGCATTTGTGACAGGTTTAAACGTGTCGAGCTCCAGAGAATCATTGCCTCCATCAATCCGGCGGTCATTACTCTGCAAGAAACCAAGTGGGGGAATTGCGACAAATTCAAAGTCACGTCTGTGCTGGGAAGGAACAGATGGGAATGGATTGGGTCGATTCCGACAGTGCATCGGGTGGCATCTAAGTTGTCTAGAATTCGGTCTTGTTCGAGAAAATAGAGGATGAGGTGGGTCTATACTCGGCTTCAGTTGTGTCTCGGAACAGAGACACGGGCAAAGTGTGGACTTTTTCCGGGGTTTATGGTCCATCAGATGATGGACATCGGGGTGACTTCTGGTTTGAACTGGCAGCCATTACGGCTAGGTGGGACCATCCGCTATACTTAGGGGGCGATTTTAACGCTATAAGATGGGACAACGAAAAGAAGGGCGGGATGCCGGATAGGGCGGTGATGAGAGACTTCAATTCCTACATCTCAGATTGGGAGCTGATGGACGTTCCACTTACAGGATTCAGATACACTTGGTCCAACCTCCAGGAAAGCCCATCGTTAAGTTGACTGGACATATTTCTATGTACCTCAGAGTGAATAGACATTTCCGGCCGCCAGGCTTGAAGGATTACAACGGGTTGTCTCCAATCACCGACCTTTACTGCTGACGTGTGAATCACGGGTCAGTAGGTCGTCCGCGTTTCACTTTGAGAACATGTGGCTGCTCGACAATCAGTTCAAAGCGTTGGTTCCTTCTTGGTGGAGTCAGCCAACCCCTTCCAGGACGGCTATATTCCAGTTCATATCCAAGCTTCAACGGCTTAAGGGTCAGATCAAGGCTTGGAACAAAGAGGTGTACGGGCTGCTTCACGTTGTAAAAGAGGCCTTACTCCTTCGGCTAAACGAGATCGACAATTGTGAGGAACATAGGGTGCTTTCGGATGAGGAAAGAATTCAGAGGACCCAGAAAAAACAGGAGTTTAATGACAAGTGCATGGCTGAAGAGGTGTGTTGGAGACAAAAATCTAAGGTGAAGTGCTGAGAGAGGGAGATCACAACACTAAGTTCCCACGCTGTGGCTAACGCTCGCAAAAAAATCAATTATATGGGTAATATTATTGTTGAGGGTGTTTCTTATTCTGGCCAGGAGCAGATTCGGAACCATGTCGTCAATTTCTACTCACTTGTACACTGATGAGGGTCTGACTCGGCCAGAGTTGGACGGGATCCCGTTCAATTCTATCTCGAAGGATGAGCGCTCCGATGTGGAGCAACCATTTACGAAGTGTGGCAAGCAATCAACTGTAGGGGGAAGAACAAAGCACATGGCCCAAACGGCTTCACCAAAGAATTTTTCCGATCATTTTGGCCTTGCCTCAAGGTGGACTTGTTGGAGGTATTCAATGAGTTCCACGCCAATGCGTTCATTGGCTGAAGCTTGAATTCTACCTTCATCACGCTCATTCCGAAAAGAAGTGAGGTTGAAGATATATCTGAATACCAGCCTATCTGTCTCATAAATTGCCTGTACAAGAACATCTCCAAGGTGCTGGCTAATAGAATCAAATCGCTGATGGGAAAATTGATTTCAGGTAATCAAGGAGCGGGAGCGTTTGTCCAAGGAAGGCAGCTAGTGGACTTGGTTGTTGTGGCTCAAGAAGTGATTCACTACGCCCATCACGCTCGTCTGCCAGCTGCCTTTTGGAAGGTGGATATGGAGAAGGCCTATGACCGTGTCAATTGGGATTGCTTAAACTACATGCTCGACAGGTTCGGGTTTAGGGCTAAATGGAAAAGGTGAATGCGAGCTTGTTACTCATCGGCCTGGTTCTCAATATTAATCAATGGCTCTCCCGCTGGGTACTTCAAAAATTCGAGAGGAATCTGCCAAGGAGACCTGCTATCTCTCTTATTATTCATCATGGTGGGCGAAGCTCTGGTAGGGCTCATTGTGCATGCGAAACAAATTCAGCTCATATCGGGGATTTTGGTCGGCTAGCAGGGTCGCTCCATCTCGCATCTCCAGTATGTCGATGACACCTTACTATTCGGATATGCTGATGTGAAGGAGTTCAAGGTTCTAACAGATATCATGTCAGTTTATGAGGTTGTTTCTGGTCAACGCATAAATTTACACAATTTAGCGATTACCGGAATCGAGACCAGCGATCAACAGGTGGCTGATTTGGCGTCTATTGTGAGTTGCGAGATCAAGAAGCTCCCCATCAAGTATTTGGGCCAGTCTCTCAGGATCAGGATACCTTCTACTCGGGGATGGGAGCCGGTGATTCAAAGATTCGAGCAAAGGTTGCCATCGTGGAAAGGGAAACTCCTTAGTAGTGGAGGTCGACTACTTCTGGTCAAATCTGTCCTCTCCAACCTGCCCATCTTCTATATGTCCATGTACAAGTGCTCGATTGGAGTCATCAACCGGCTTGAGAAATCCAAAGAAACTTTCTTTGGGAGGGCTCAGGGCTAGATAAATGTTATCACCTGTGAACTAGGACACATGCCAGCTCCCCATGAGTTGCGGTGGCCTTGGCATCCGTAGCTTGAGGGAGACGAATGTTGCTTTGCTAGGGAAGTGGTTTTGGAGAGCTGGTTCGGGGAGTGATAGAGATAGTCTTTGGCGAGAGTTGTTGGAGGAAATGTATGGGTTCTCTATAGGTAATTGGGGCATCAGCACAATCGTTCACAGAGGAACATCAACTTGGTGGAAAAGCATCTGCAGAACGTGGCCTCTTTTCGTCAGATGGATCCGATTCAGCTGGGGTTGTGGAACCCGAATTCGATTCTGGGAGGATGCTTGGGTGGAGGGTGGTCAACTAAAAACGTTGTTCCCGGATATTTTTGCCATATCCACTAATCAGCTGGGGCTGATCTCTGAGTTTCTAGCAAGTTCCATTGGGGGAAGGTCGTGGGATGTCACTACTCACAGACTCCTGAGAAACGACGAGATGGTCTCGTTCACGAGACTACTGTCCATGATTTATAGTCAGCTCCCAAATCAGTAAGGTCAATATCAGCGAGTTTGGGAGCCCAGAAAAGATGACAGATTCAGCGTCAAGTCCTACTACCGGATGCTTAGGTGTTGTCCGCTCATCAGAGTCCAAGGAGCAAGGTTGTGGAAGACGGCAATCCCCCCCAAAAGTTAGGCACTTCGCATGGACTATGCTCAAAGGAAAAGCCCTAACTATTGATCAGCTCATTCGGCGGGGAAAGGAGATTTCCAATCAATGTGTAATGTGCCTTCAAGAAGAGGAGTCTGCTGCCCATCTCTTCCTCCACTGTCAGGTGGCTCAACAGATTTGGAGTGTTATTCTTTCGTCGTTCGAAATGTGTTGGGTCACCCCTTCCACCCCCTATCAGAAGTTCCAAGCTTGGTCATCGGTCTCACTTGAAAAGCAGATCGGAGACTACTGGAAGGTGGCTTTCTTCGTTGTTAGTTGAAGCATTTGGCTCGAGAGGAATGGCCGGATTTTCAACAATAAATGTCGGCTGGGGGGATATTATCAAGTCCGTCAGGGATTTCATGTGGTTTTGGGTCACTAGAGGAAGTGACGGAGGTGTGGGGGAGATAGCCCCCTGGGACCCAGGGTAGGAGTAGGGCTGCTTGCGGCTGTTCTGAGCTGAGTTTGTTTTTGAGTTTCTTTTTTTCTGTTTTTCCATTTTCGCTCTCTTGTTTTTGGTCGAATCTTTGTATTTGTCCTCCCAGCGCCTTGCTGGTTTTCAATATGTTGCTCATTACCGATAAAAAAAATGTCATCATAATATAAAAAATTCCACAAATCAGTCACTAGGAATACATTTTAGTAATGGTATTAATCAAACATTACTAGCATACCTTGGAACACCTTCCCATTAATTTCAACCTCATATGACTCCATGACTTCTTGGATGGCAGCGCCAACATCACACAGGCGCACATCTATTCCAGATTCCTATACAAAAGGGAAAAAAATGTACAGAATCAGTATATTTGAAATTTGTTTACAAGAATCTTATTTGAAATTTGTTTACAAAAATCTACTAACGGATCTAATTTCTTCAATATGGTGAAGCTGAGAAATGGTTTGTAAGTACTAATGATTCAATATAGGCTGAACTCTACATGCTAATATCTCTACCAGGCAGGATGCAATTGTACTCAGTAAAAAGACACTGAGCAGCATAGAATCAACAAGGTATATATTTGAATGCAGTAAGTTTTGAAAAAATAAAATTGGGTAATACAAGCTTCTTAATTTAAAAAAAAAAACTTAAAAAGAAATTGACAACAAGTTAGTAACACAAAAAATAAAGGACAAGAAATTTCATGCAAACATACTAATAGCTGTATTCTATCAAAATCTCTTTGATGAAATAGATAATAATGAAAGCAGATGTGCGAAGAAAAGGAATCAATTCAAGTTTTTTCAAGCTGAACCCTGTGTCACCCCATCTATTTCGGATCGGCTTCGCAAGTCTTGTTTTTCCACTCAATTCTGTTCAGCACTAAGCTCTTCATGACTTTGCAATCCTTCATGGACTTCTCACTGCCTCGCTTCAGGTCCTCACGGGTCTCCGACTTCTCCTATTTTCATGTGCATGTAAGCATCTCGATAATTTTTACTTTTTCATTCCTAGTTTTATACTTTCTTGGTACTCCACACATCCACGAATAACATATGCATTCCAAACCCATGCACTCTATCTTCATGTCTTTTTCGTAGCCCAACATTCCACACCATATAGTATGGCAAGTCTATCTAATGAAAGGACACTTTAATTGAAATGGAACTCTTGGGTCGCACAATACTCTGCATATGTGTATCCATTTCATCCAAGCTGCATTAATCCTATTTGAGACTTCCACCTCAAACCCACCATTTAATTATAAAGTAGAGCTTAAGTAACGAAAATTATAACAATGTGACATTAGATGGTTATCTATTTTAACTAAATCCTCCTCCGACCTCTACGCCATCATGTTCACTAAATTGCATACTATATATTTTGTCTTTGTTCTGCAAATTTTAAAGCCACTTGACCTAAGGTCTTTTTCCATAATTCTAGCTTGTCATTTATTGGTTTCCTTGTTGTGGCGATTGATACCATATTGTCCGCAAATAACATGCACTATGGAATCTCTTCTTGTATGTCTATAGGTATCACATCCATGACCAAAGCAAACAAATATGGGCTCAAGGAAGACACTTGATCCAGCCCAACTCCGACAAGGAACTCATTCGTCTCCCCACATGTAGTTTTGACACTAATTACAACTCTTTCGCACATGTCCTGGATAATCTTCATCTATAAGTTTTGGATGCGTTTCTTCCTCAGAATGCAATATTTTTCACTTTAAAATTATGCCATCCTTTGTGACAATCAACCTTAGCTACTCCATGTTCGAACACTTATATGGGAATTTTCAAATAAACACGCGTGCACACACAATACGTAAATATATAAAGAATATCCATAAGAATAGAAATACATCAGCAATATCTAATTTTTGTATCGAAATTAAGACAATGAATTTTCTCTTTTGCTAGATATGGTAGACTACAAACATAAAACCATTAAGGTACTAACACAATTCTTTCAAAGAAAATAAACCAACAAAAAAACAATTATATGAATTTTAGATGAACAAGACCAAAAAATAAAGGTTGTCCAAATAGATGCACCAATGAGCGTCCAAAACATGTTTCTGGCATACAAATTTTTTTAAACGGCAGCATCCTTGCATAGAAGTGTATTCTAATAGAAAGATGGTAAAAAATACTGATTTTCACTAACAATATACAAACTATGGCCATATTGATATTACAACTTGCACTTATATCTGAAGTCACATGTGTAAACTTTGCACCAAATTTTACTTTTAAATGGTGTAGAACTCTTTGCCTGGAAAGAGAAATGAGATGTGCAGAGTTATTCAAACAATATTTAGGAAACGGTGCATGCAGCGGCCTAAAAATGGGAGTGATTTTGGGAAAAAGGACCCTTCAAAATTTCACAAACTCTTTGCCTGGAAACAGATATGAGATGTGAAGAGTTATCTAAACCATATTTAGGAAACAGTTCATGCAGCCGACAAAAAATGGGAGTTACTTTGGGAAAAAGGTCCATTCACAATTTCATGAAAAACGGAAACTGTGAAAATAGCAATTTCATTCTCAAAAGATAAAGAAGTTCACCTAGAAAGACCACAAAAATAATGAAGAAATGCATAACAATTTACATCATACCAACCCAAAACCTTTTACTAATAAATAGAGAAAGGGGTAATCTATCTATTCATGAAACTACAACCGTATTTGTCTCACTTCAACTATATGTCACCTGTATTACCAATTCTCTAATTTACTCTTTTTTCATGATTAATTGTCTAATGTACTATTATTTTACCTGCTACACAATAGTCTAGGTTCAGTGGCTGGTGCACTCCTGGTGTATACAATTAACAGCAGGCATATAACTGCATTCCATCCAAACAGTAGCATCCTAGTTCAATAGGAGGATCGAAACCCGATCAAAATAGTTCTCCTTCGTGGTGTTGATGGAAAAACCATGGTTTTAAAACACTCAAACTCAACTCGACTCGGAAGTCATCTGAGTAGAGACAACTCAGAAACTCGGTCCAACCCGACTTGCTCTGACTTTGGTAATTATAATATATATATATATATATATATATATATATATATATATATATATATATATATATATATATATATATATATAAATAATATTTAATAGATGCAAATTCATTATTGTGCACTAATAAGTGGCAGAAGTGAACAGAAATTGTGCAGTAAATTATGTACTAATATGTTGCATAAGTGGCAGAAATTATGCACTGTGAACAGGAATTTTTGCACGATTATGTGGCAGATCAGCTGTTACATAATCCATGATTCCACTTAGCAGACAGCCCAATCTCAATCCGTCTGCACTACTCAAAAAATTTGGAGGGGGGATGAAACTGGTTCATGCACAGAAAAAGGGTGAAAAAAAATGTGTAGCACAGAATATGTGAAAAAAAAAAACAGAAAAAGGGTGCTAAAACTTGCAACACCATCTAAGCCATATGACTTGAAGGTCATGATGTACCGTGGCGCATGTTTAAAAAGAAAGACTTCATTGTTGTTGGGATCTGTCCCACTTGGAGCACCATCTAAGCCATACAATTTGAAGACCATTTGACTGATTTTATTCAGATGATACAAATCATATTTTGTGCCAATCTTCGGACTAGAAGAATTTTACATCATGGTCTTCAAATAGTATGGCTTAGATGGTGTTCCAAGTGGCACATATACCGAAAATAAGAAAAACTTTATTTTTAACCATTTGCCACGGTGAAAATCTTGTGTGCAAGGTTAGCTCCCAATAAAAAAAAAATTCTCCAACGCAAACCCCTCTTGGTGAATCACGAGCTTAGAGCTACTCCAACAAAAAAATAATAATAAAAGTGAAAAAAAAAATACTCACAGTTGCGATTAGGGGTGAGGGCTGTGATTCTTCTTAGGAGCTTAGGGCTGAGAAATGAGATTAGGGTGAGAGATTAGATTAGGGCTGCAATTTGGGTCGAGGGTTCTTTCTTCTTCTTCGTCTTTCTTCGAGATTTTCGGGTTAAAGGGATATTAGGGCACGAGAGAGGGAAGTTTAGATTTTGTCAAGGGGGGACTCTTTAAATATAAATGGAACCAAATTACAAGTATACCCTTGTAAGTAAAAAAAAAACCCCACCAGTCCTTTTAGCGTCACTTAACTCGACTCGCCGAGTTCGAAAACTAGGTCGAGTTCCCGAGTCGGCTCAACAAGTCACTCGAGTCTAAAGCCTATTCGATCCGGTAACCGAGTTGACTCAGAACTTGGTGGAGTCGAGCTGCCCGAGGTCCGAGTCGACTCGACAAGTTGTAATACAATGGAAAAACAACCAAGGGATGACTTCCATAATTCAGATAAACTGCTAAAACCAGTTGAATCATTCTTAAATGAGCCAACGAAGTTAAATGTAAGGCCCATTTCTAATGATATTACCCACCATTGATGTCATATGTGATCGCATATGCCATCTTGGATGGCTGTAACACATATGCCATGGTAGCATATGTGATACAGGTATGTATGCCATCGCATACTGTCGCATATGCGACTGTATGTCATGGCATACAGTGTATGCAATGGCATACTTCTCCACTGGAAGTTTTTATTTATTTATTATTATTATTTATTTTTTGTCTTTGATTTTCAAGCTTCCCCAAGCCCTATAAATAGAGGGTTTCTTTTCCTAATGCCCGTCATTCTACAATAATTTCTCTTTAGTCTTTTCCTTCTCTTTTGTATGGTTCACTATATTTTTGTATTATTTTAACTTATTTTTTAATGAAATTTATATTTTCCCTTCAACCTTATGGAGATGTACCATTGTGTGTTAGAACTTAGAATTTACTCTTTTCCTTCCTTTTTGTATGTTCCTATGTTCATTTTTGTACTATTTTGTTTAACATTAATGAAATTTATATTTTCCCTTCTAACTTATGGGTTATGTACTTATATTATATACTTTTATTTCGCATTCTATACACTACAAAATTAATAGAGCCTAAACTTAACACAAAACATATTATTGATCAATATGGGGAACTTTGAGAATTTTTTGAGAATTTTTTGAAAAAAAAAAATGTTATGCCACGGCATAATGGCATATGCGAACCGCATGTCATTGCCCTATGCCATCGCATAGGGTCACATATGTCATTTGACTACAATGTTACCCATTGACACCACTAAATACCAGACGGATACATTTCATCATAATAAACCATGAATCTTGGTCATCTTGTTATTCAAGCTTCAAACTTGATTATCCCAAAGTTTCTTTAAAAGATCAAGTCTATGTCTTTCAAAACATCGAACATGTCAATTCTTCACATTCCAAGTATATGCCAATCTGAGCTCAAGAAGATTTCATCCCATTCCAGTAATTTGACGCTCGCCTCCACTTCTTTCAGAGAGAAACAACTTCCACAGAAACCATAGATTTATGTTTCTTCTTGGTGCTTAACCTGTGAAGAAAATATCTGCAAAGCACCGTATTCCTAAAACAAATTGAGACAGAACCTATTGTGTAGAAGCACCTACAGAGCGAATCTCTGGGAATTTGGAGTGTTAGTCTTCGCAATTTTAGTTGATCCATGAATCATGGTATCTCATATTCTCCAGTGCTAACTTACAAGAGCAGTTACCATTGGGTTCAAAGGTCCAAATGTTAGTTGCATGATGCAGGAATAATAGAGGTGCAAGAGCACCGACAGTCCCAAAAATTCAAGGAGCGGCAGCCTAGGAAACTAGTGTTAGAACATTAAAAGAGCTCAATCAAGCATCATCACTAAATTCCTTCTAATTAGGAGGAAGCAAGTATAGAGGAAGCCAAGTACAATCATCCCTTATCAATATCAATCAATTGGAATGGAAATCTTTAGGTTCATTTTTATTGATTCATCATTCAGGAATTGTCGAGGTTAGTTAACAGGTGAAGTATTACGAAGTTAAGTTAAATTGCTAAAGCCGTTACACGCAAGATCTGTTAACAGAGGAAGTGTAAGCAGTAAATGTAGAGGCTGCGAGTCATGGCTCAAAAGCAATGAGCGAAGCTTTACAAAATGAGTAACAGAGTTGCGTGCCAAAGATAGTTATAGTAAGTGTGCGATTATGAAGTTTTTTAACAACCAAAGGTGATGCGAGACAACGCCCCTGAAATCCGTGAATGTCCATGATATGCTAATTTGCCGAAATTAAACTAATTAATCGAGCAATTAAATCACAAATTAAAGCGATACCATGGGGTTTCGCGGGATTCTGCTTAGATGACCATGCTCGGTTCGCGTAGGGTCCAATCCGATGCGCAAGATCCGTTAGGATGGCGGAAGAGGCGATCCAAGAGAGAGAACTCTCTCTTCGTCTAGGTCGGGGCGTTAGATTGTAGTTCTTCGTGAAATCGGTAGCTTTTTGCTAGGGCTTTGGACTCGAAACGACTAACGGCTCAAATCGAGCAAGCTAGAGTCCAACAACGGTTATGGATCAACGGGCTAGGATTGGATTCGATCCATAAGGATGGACATCAAGGTTACACTAGGTCTAGGGTTGGGAAATGGAAAAATCAATTAAAAGGGGGAAAAGAGGATGCAAAAGATTCAAAGAGAAAATAGGGGATCAAATAAGAACAAAATGTAAAGGGAAAAATCAAAGTAACATGGGCCTCACACCAAACCCCAAATGGGGAAGAAGACTCACTCTTCAAGCTCCTCACAAGCCAAAGCAAATAGCTCTTTTCATTAATTCAAAATCAATTGTCAAAAATGGCTTACAAATTAGGCTTTATAGTCATTACAAGAGAATAAACCTAAAAATAGAAAAGTACTAAATTACCCTAAGTGACAACTTACAAAAATGACAAAATCTAAGGACAAAAAGGACAATTACGACACTTAAGACATTGATGCGCAGATTTTCATGGATGTCCGACCTGGTGCCCACAGACGTCCGTCGCCTACCCACGGACGTCTGTGGTGCACTACGAATGTCCGTGCTCACTAAACAGTGAGCACTCCAAAACACGGACGTCTGTGGTGCACTACGGAAGTCCGTGCTCACTATAACAGTGAGCACCTCGAAATTCGAGCGTCCGTCTTGGAGCCACGGACGTCTGTTGCCTGCTGATGCCTGGTGCTCCCTAGCTGAACTCTATGGCCTTCCCTTGGCTCTTCAGTCGCTTCTTTCGTCATTGATACACCTTGTACGGCCTGAACCCTAGGTCTTTGTTGGTGGCATCCCCGTCAATTCCCCCAGACCAAAAGGGCTTCATCACCGATGAAGAGTGGGCATACTAGTGGTCAAGTATGTCGGGGTCTAGGCGGCGGACTTCTTCTTCAGTGACTCATGTATTTTCGGATTCCGGATTTTGGATCCACTTCACCAAGTACCTTTGAAACCCCCCATCATGGGTGGAGACTACATGATCGTCTAAAATCTTCTCAATCACATCTCTTTTAGGTTATTTTGGAAGAGGAGGTGGAATAGGTTGCAAGGTTTGGGTTGGCTCACGAGTGGAGGATGTTTGGAAAGGATTGCAAGGAGGTGAGGTTGAGCCTAGATAAGGAACTAGGTCTTCCACGTTGAAGGTTGAACTAACCCCCACATCTTGAGGAAGCTCAAAAACATATGCATTTGGACCACTCCTCTCCACAATCCTATAAGGTTCGGCACCGCGGGCTTGGAGCTTCTTCGCGATTCCCGATGGGAATCGTTCCGGCCTAACCCGAACCATCACATGCTCACCAATTTGGAATTCCTTGAAACGCTTGTAGGAATTCGCCGATAACTTGTAATTATCATTGCTCGAATTAATTTTACGTCTAATTTCGGCATGCAAGTTATGAATATGTTGTGCAAATGTATCTGCGGACTCAGATGTACAGTGAGATGCAGACATAGGAATCAAATCTAGGGGTATTCTTGGCTTATGACCATGCACCACTTCAAACGGACTCTTACCTGTGGACCTATTGATGGAGTTATTATATGCAAACTCGGCTAATGGCAAAATGGAGTCCCAAGTCCTAATGTGGTCACCGACAAGACAACGAAGTAGATTGCCTAGCTCCTATTGGTGGCTTCCATTTGGCCATCGGTTTGCGGGTGATATGCCAAAGAAAATTGGAGCATCGTACCCATCATGTGCTATAGGGTTTTCTAAAAGTAACTTGTAAACTTGACATCCCTATCCGACACAATGGTCTTGGGTAACCTGTGGAGGCGCACTACCTCATTGAAAAATAACTTCGCCACATGGGTTGCATCCGTGGACTTCTGGCACAGTATGAAGTGGACCATCTTGGAGAAGCGGTCAACGACAACAAAAATGGAGTTGTGCTTGCGGAGGTCTTGAGAAGACCCAACATAAAGTCCATAGAGACATCTTGCCAAGGCGTGTGTGATACCGGCAAAGGAGCGTACAAGCCGGTATTTCGCCTTTATTGTTTGGAAACTTGGCAAGTACGACATAGGCGCACAATCCGGGCGACATCACGCATAAGACCCGGCCAAAAGAATCGATCTTCAACGAGCGCAACAGTCTTGTTGCGCCTAAAATGGCCGGCAATCCCTCCGGCATGCAACTCCCAAGTGAGGAAGCCGCGCAATGACGTGCGAGGGATGCATAAGTGATTTCCCATAAACAAATACCCATCTTGGAGGGTATAATTGGAGTTAGCATTGGGCGGATTGCTCCGTAGAGCAATGTATTCCGCCCCAAAATCTGGCCACTTAGGACAATCTCAGATCAATTGCTCAAATCCCATGACGTCGATGCTCATGACTTGCAAAGTCGTTACCCGGCGACTAAGAGCATCCGTCACTTTATTTTCAACACTGGCCCTGTGCTTCATTGCAAATGTGAACCCTTGAAGGTACTCGACCCACGTCACGTGCCTTTGGTTCAACTTCTTTTGGGAAGCGTAAGGCTTCATGGTCGGAAAATAGAACAAATTTCTGCGATCTAAGGTAATGTTTCCAATACGAAAGAGATCGGACGACCGCATAGAACTCCTTATCATAGGTGAAGTATTTTTGCTTTGCCTCGTTGAGTTTTTCACTAAAGTAGGCCACGGGGTGGCCCTCTTGGCTAAGCACTCCGCCTATTCCTACACCTGAAGCATCACAAGCGACCTATAAATCCTTTGAAAAGTCTGGTAGGCGCATGATGGGTGCACTAGACATTTTCCCTTTATCTCGGCAAAGGCCTTCGCCGCGGCTTTGCTCCATTGAAATTTTCCTTTCTTCATGCAATCGGTGATGGGAGCCATAATGGTGCTCGACCCACGTCACGTGCCTTTGGTTCAACTTCTTTTGGGAAGCAAGGAAGCGTAAGGCTTCATGGTCGGAAAATAGAATAAATTTTTGCGGTCTAAGGTAATGTTTCCAATACGAAAGAGATCAGACGACCGCATAGAACTCCTTATCATAGGTGGAGTATTTTTGCTTTGCCTCGTTGAGTTTTTCACTAAAATAGGCCACGGGGTGGCCCTCTTGGCTAAGCACTCCGCCTATTCCTACACCCGAAGCATCACAAGCGACCTAAAAATCCTTTGAAAAGTCTGGTAGGCGCATGATGGGTGCACTAGACATTTTTCCCTTTATCTTGGCAAAGGCCTTCGCCGCGGCTTTGCTCCATTGAAACTTTCCTTTCTTCATACAATCGGTGATGGGAGCCGTAATGGTGCTAAAGCTTCGAATGACGCGACGATAGAAGGTGGCCAACCCATGGAAGCTACGGACCTCATGTATGTTCCTAGGCTCGGGCCACTCTACAATAGCCTTAACCTTTTTCGGGTCCGCAACCATACCTTCGGCCGAGACAATGAACCCAAAGAAGACAACGAATCATTGCATGCATGTACACTTCTTGAAGTCCGCATACAGTTTTTCTCCTCTCAATGTTTCACAAACTAACCAAAGGTGGACCAAGTGTTGCTCCTTGTCGTGACTATAGATCAAATGTCATCAAAATACACCATAAGGAACTTTCCGATAAATGGTCGCAACACTTGGGTCATGAACTTCATGAAGGTGCTTGGGACATTTGAAAGCCCAAAAGGCATGACCATCCACTCATAAAGACCATCTTTGGTCTTGAAGGCGGTTTTTCATTCATCACCGGAGCGGATTTGGACTTGATCGTAGCCACTCTTAAAGTCTATCTTAGAGAAGATAGTGGCACCCACCATCATATCTAGCATATCATCGAGCCTCGGTATCGGAAGCCGATATTTAACCGTAATTTTGTTGATGGCCCGACTATCCACACACATCCGCCACGTGCCATCTTTCTTGGGTGTGAGCAGTGCGGGAACGGCACATGGGCTAAAGCTCTCTTGGATGAACCCCTTCCGAAGGAACTCATCAACTTGCAGCGATAATTCGGCATGTTCCACCGGATTCAACCTATAATGAGGTAGGTTTGGTAGGGTAGATCCGGGAACCAAGTCTATTGTGTGTTGAACGTCACGCATAGGAGGGAGCTCATTGGGCAAGTCTTCCGAGAAGACATCCACAAACTCTTTGAAAACCGGCTCAACCTCCTTGGGGTAGTCATCCATAGACTCGAGAGCACGCTCAACCGTGATGACAACGTACACCACATTCTCATCTAACGATGCTCTCTCAAACTCCGAAGGGCTCACGATATTGATGGTCTTAGATTGATCGCCCTTCTTCTCAACTTTCTTGTCCGATGGTATCTTAGGAGGCAAGGGGTGCACACATTTGACCGCCCAAGGAGGGTCACATCCATGTCATAGAGTCATGGCCTTCCCAAGATGATATGACCCACATCCATCGGCACCACATCTCACCACAAGGTGTCCGAATACGAGGCTAATTGTATCGGCACACGACACCTTTGGGACACGGGGATGGAAGAGGAGTCGACCCATGCGACTTTGTACGGTCTCAGGTGGGGCTCGGGTGTAAGCCCTAAGCGGGTAATAGTGTGTGTTGACACAACATTCGTGCAACTCCCGCTATCCACAATGACTCTACAACTCTTCTCCCCACACTTGATGAAAGTATAGAAAATGTTATATCTACGCCAGTCACCCTTATCTTCATGTTGAGGTTGTGCAAAGGCACACCTCATAACCAAACACTCTTGAGTGCAAACTAGTGCTCAGTTACCGTCGTCACCCTCCTCATCACTAGGCATGACTTCCGGTTCATATACTTCCTCTTCTTCACCTTCTCCCTCTTCGACTTCTCCTTCAACCAAGAGAGTCCTTTGTTGGTCTCTTGTAGGGCATTGGGCGGCAAAGTGGCCAAACCCATGACATTTATAGCACTTGGTTTGAGTGTCACCCTTTGAGAACTCACCTATCACACCTTTCCCTTTGTCAACCCAAACATTTGTAGGAGTGGGTTGGGTCGGTTTGGGAGATGGATTTCCAGCACTAGGCCTCCCTTCTCCAACTCTATGGCTACCGGCATGCGGCTCAAACCGTCTCACCACCATCGCTTTCAAGTACCTCTCAAGGTCTTGCACAACGGTGTAGCACTCTTCAAAGGTGTCGACGGGGTGAGAGATCAACTCTTTTTGGAGGTCCAATCACAACCCGGTGCGGAACCTTGAAAGAGTGACTTGAGGATCTTCCGATACATTGGCTCTCATCATGAACTCCTAAAACTTGCCAATGTACTCGGCTACGGGCATACTACCTTGGCGCAGATTTTGCCATTGGTAGTATGATAAATGAACGTACTTCTCCTTGAGACGTTCCTTCACGTCCTCCCAATGGCTAATGGGAGCACGACCCACATTCGCACACATGCGCTCGACATTGACCCAAAAGAGTCGAACTTGACCAATGAGCTTCATTTTCGCAAGTCTAACACACCGCTCATTGTCCATGCCATACAACTCAAAATGGTGATCCATATCGGAGACCCAATCGAGGAAGACTTTAGGGTCCATTCTTCCATCGAAGGTCGGAAATTCAACTCGAACATTCTTGAGGAGTTTCTCATCCAGGTCGTAGTCATCTCCGCGATGAACTAGTTCCCGATGATTCCGATGTCGCCCCCCGGGCTGTTCGTCATGCTCAAAGCGCGGACCATTACGCTCATTGCGTCGGTCATGATGCTCCTCATCACCTTCCAACCAATCCAAGCGATTGAGAAGTATCTCATTAGAGGCAACCATAGCCGTTTGGGCTTCCTCCATGGCATTCATCCTATCCTTCCTTCATAGTGATTAACATGGCTTGGATGGCTTTAAGAGCATCGGCAATCATATTCGGGTCTGTGGTGACCACAACACACTAACACGGGTTCTAAAATGTCACACAACTATGAACACAAGTGAGTGAGGAATTTTATCAAACACGTGACGTGTATGCAATGAAACACAAATGAAATAAATTTTAGGGAAATCAAAATAACATGCAAAAGATGCCCTAACCTAGAACCTAAGCTTTGATACCAAAACTGACGCGGGACAACGACCCTGAAATCTGTGAATGCTCATGATATGCTAATTTGCCGAAATTAAACTATTTAATCGAGCAATTAAATCACAAATTAAAGCGATACCTTGGGGTTTCAAGGGATTCCGCTTAGATGACCATGCTCGGTTCGCATAGGATCCAATCCAACGCGCGAGATCCGTTAGGATGGTGGAAGAGGCGATCCGAGAGAGAACTCTCGCTTCATCTAGGTCGGGGCGTTAGATCGTAGTTCTTCATGAAATCGGTAGCTCCTTGCTAGGGCTTTGAACTCGAAACGGCTAAGGGCTCAAATCGAGCAAGCTCGAGTCCAACAACGGTTATGGATCGACGGGCTAGGATTGGATTCGATCCATAAGGATGGACATCAAGGTTACTCTAGATCTAGGGTTGGGAAATGGGAAAATCAATTAAAAGGGGGAAAAGAGGATGCAAAAGATTCAAAGAGAAAATAGGGGATCAAATAAGAACAAAATGTAAAGGGGGGAAATCAAAGTAACATGGGCCTCACACCCTTTGCCTCACACCAAACCCCAAATGGGGAAGAAGACTAACTCTTCAAGCTCCTCATAAGCCAAAGTAAATAGCTCTTTTCATTAATTCAAAATCAAGTGTCAAAAATGGCTTACAAATTGGGCATTATATCCATTATAAGAAAATAAACCTAAAAATAGAAAAATACTAAATTACCCTAAGTGGCAACTTACAAAAAGGACAAAATCTAAGGACAAAAAGGACAATTACGTCACTTAAGACGCTGATGCACAGATTTTTACGGACGTCTGTGCTCACTAAACAATGAGCACTCCAAATCACGAACGTCCATGGTGCACTACAGACGTCCGTGCTCACTAGAACAGTGAGCACCTCGAAATCCGAACGTCCGTCCTGGAGCCACGGATGTCCGTCGCCTACTGATGCCTGGTGCTCCCTAGCTGAACTCTATGGTCTTCCCTTGGCTCTTCAGTCACTTCTTTGGCCGTTGATGCACCTTGTACAGCCTGAACCCTAGGTATCTGTTGGTAGCGTCCCTGTCAAGAGGTTTCTTTATATTTTTGCTAAATAAGAGATCTAAATTGACTAATTTCATGATTCAATTCACCAAAACTTAAATTACCTAAAGCTAAAAATGACAAAAATAGATGTATACCATATGACTCATTGAATTCAAAGTGATCTTGGGCGAATATATACTTGAATTCAAAGTGATCTTGGGGGAATATATACAACACCAGTTGGTAGAATGAGCAAGAGGTGGCTAGGATTTGTTGGGGACGTGAATTTCCAGTGGCATTTTTAGGGATTAATGTCATATTTCACTCATGCAAAAGGATGCCCTTCTTCAGCCTCTCTTGCGAACAACCTCCCCACGAGAGATTAGAATCTTTCACTTCCTACTATTACCTACTCATTTCAAGGGATACCAAGGCTTGATCATAAACAAAATCTATTACTCTACCACCAAAATCACTTCTTTTGGCATCCTTTTACAGATAATATGATAGCTTCCAACTAATTAGCTTTTGATCCAGAATCTAACATACAAATAGGTCAGTTATTAAAAGAGAAACATTTGGTAAACAAGTACAATCACCAAAACAGAGTGAAGAAGATAAGATCACTGTACTGTAATCATGATTTAATTTACCCAATATCAGTCCCACAATAAATTGATTATCATATCTAGCTCCAGTTAAACATCCTGCATCAAATAACGTAGCAGCCAGAAAAAGGGTGGAAAATGGAAAAATCATTACCTTAACTCCAGTATTTGTAGCCTCACGTGAAGCCTCGAGCAATGGATTAAACATAGGATTAAATGCCACTGTAAACGCGCAATCAACTATATGACCTGCAAAAATTTACAATTTAGTATCATAATTCACATGGTTAAATTTATTAGAATAATCATTTGGAGACCATGACTGGATAACAAGTATTTGACACAATTTTGAGTTTTATGGAGTCGCTTGGCTAAGTATTGCTCCAGGAAAGATACTAAGAGGGTATTTGGGATAATCTAGGTACCTTACTTTTTATTTCCCCAGGATCTTTAACTTCTTCTATCTCCCTTGTACGTAAGTGTTGGGCTTGAGGTCTCAATGGTATGGACTGGGCCAGGCCGGATCAGTCCATTTATAAATCGGGCTTACCTTACCTTAGTCCATACTCGGCCCATGTCAGGTCAGGCCAGGCCACCCATCAATGTTTAGATAAATTAACTTATTTGATGGAGTCGGGCGGAATTCGGGGCAGTCTTAAGCGGGTCAATCTTTAATCGGGCTGAGCTAGCCCATATCCGGTCCGGCTTACTAATCGGGCCAGGCCGGGCTTGAGACCCCTAGTGTGGGGTGCTCGCACTCCACGTGAAGCAGAAGCTTTTTTTTGGACAAAGACTGAATAAAATCATACTGTGTGGTCAAACTAAGCAAAGGAAGCAATAATTTTCTAATGTGTATGAGGAGCATAGTGGCAGAGAAGTTGGTTGAAAATCTTCTACTGCATATCCCAAGTCAAAAGGCATTGGCCTGGAAAAGAGGAGGTGGTGACAAAGTTCTTTGAATTAGTGGCCCTTATCCAAAGAGAAGTCACTCAATTCCTTGAGGGTGTGAAACCACTTAAGTTATTTCACATTTTGTTGATTGGTTCACCATCCTAACGACATGCAGATGCAGAATTAATAACATTGATTGGAGGAATCTGCAAGGTGGTATAATTAAAACCACAATTTTACTTTAAGAGAGTTGCACTACAGATTATAACCGAATGAGAAAAACAAGTAGAGCACTAGAAAATAAGTGTGAGAAACTATACTGCACAATCTGAATTTTATTTTCAACTATAAAATAGCATAAACAAATAAAACCACCGAACTCATGGTATTTAGAATTTTTATAGCTGGTTTTTTTCAGAAATAAAGTTCAAGGGACTTCATTACTAGAATAACTCAAATTCCTAATCTAACTAAAATTGCACTTAAGACTCTGGGGGCTGTAACTCATGTTTCCTAAATTAACAATAACTATTACTAAACTAAACCTCATATCATTAAGTACTTGTATTCCACTTCAAACTACACTCAATAGCCCTAATTAAACTAAATTCAACAATTAAATCTGCCATAGACTGCCCAAAAAAAACAGCCAATTATAAGCACCTTCAGAGGGAGCAACATACATGTGTTAGGCCTAAGGTAACGTCAGCATGATGTTATCTCTTGGTCTCACATGGGCCACATGTCAGGCTCTCATGCGTGCCTTTCTTTGTTCCTTGGATTTGTGGAATAAGGGTGTACTAGTCGCATCATTCATGCTGGAAAAGTATTGAATTCACCAAGTTAGTCTCGCATAGGCTTCATAGATATCTCCACCGAGTTATGGTAGGCCAAAATACAAAATCCACGTCTTGTCCATTCAAGAGATTACATATCACCAATACCCTCTATCTGCATCTTCACATTTCTATCAACGTTTTCAAAATCACGTGATTCGGAATTTGAATTTGCACAACACAAATTGAATCGATGGGATTTTGATTAAAATTGCAATAATGAATCAAAGTCCAATTGAACACATTCACCAATCAATAGTGTGAATTCTGTTGTAGAATTAAAGAGTTCATATGATCTCACACAAGATTGGAGACACTTATGGGGTTTTTTTATAGCATAAATGATAGTTGAACAAAACTTCAAAGCTCATTCTCAACATTCATTGGAAACTGGCTCAAATTTTTTATATACTCTTCTACAACAGGAAACAAACAAATCCCTATAATTTTGTAAGATTCCTTAGTGTTAAAGGGTCCATGCCATTTTCACATGCATTAGAAAAAGAACCTAAGACCGTTGCCTTCTGTTTTATATTTCTCCTCGTTGATTGATTCTTCAGAGGAAATGGGAAGGGAGATGGATATAATGCAGGAGCAATGATGGAAGTCGTGAGAATGTTTGGTCCGGGACTAATGCCCCCTACGCCTACTTATCACGAAATCTGACACACTATGCTGAAGAAGATAATAGTGTGTAGGACCCAAATGGAAAATTATAAGCAATATTAAGACTGAGTGTATCATTACATTGGATGGGTGGGACAGATGCTAAAACATAGGTCTATCACTAACTTCCTCATCAAAAAGAGTGTGTAAAAAAAGCATGGGAGACACTAATCTCGGGGTATACCATGAAGCAAGCCATACACATTGTGGCGGACCAACTATGGAGCAGATTATTTGTCGGACGCACACGCCTCCAACAAAAAAAAATGGCATTCCCGACGAGCAGTTTTTTTGGGGGGTAACTTGTTGCTCTTAAAAGCTTTAGAAAAGTCTTAACAAACCTTACTACCGATAGTAAGCATACTTCTCTGTGTTTAATCTTCTAAGCCAAGATCAAACAAATTTTTATTTAGGATTCACTAGTTTTGTGAATTCGACCAATGAATGAGATTGAAAGAATCCATCTATGGGTCCAGTTTCAAAAATAAACTGAAACTCCTTACTCTAACCATCGTTCAAAATATTGTCCGGAATCGATACGGATCGTCCGATACATATCGGTTTCGGACATTTTCGGTTCAATACATTGAATGTATCGACCCATATATATTGGTATGTATCGGCCGATACATACCAATGTATCATCCAATACATACCAGTTTTGGAGCTGGCCGATACATACAAGAAAATCAAGATTTTGAACCTTGACTCTAGGCACTTAGGATCCACTTCAAATTACACTTTACAGTTTTAACTAAATATAACAACATAACAATTAAATCTGTCCACCGATTTCCAAAGAAAAATAATGCCTATTATCGGCCCTATTTAGAGGGAACGCCAAAAGTGTTATGGCATCAACGTGACATCAGCATAAATTCATTTCTTGGGCATTGTGTATGCAAAAATAGGACCTAATGAATGGTTTTATGTGTTCGTTATGCTAGTTATTTATATGTCGTGGTGTAAGGGTGCATTAAGGGCAAAATATTACCTTCAATTTGAGTTCCGAAATCCAACTTCATGACATCATCATACTGAAGCACAGTCTTATCACCAGAATTTGGCGTCCAATGTGCTGCAACCCTAATAAATAAAAAAAAATTAACAAAGTATATAGTTATTGCACAAAAATTCTCAAGATAAAAGATTTACCAATTTAATGAGCATCCTGTGGGGAAGGCAATGCCTGCTTGGAGACCATTCTCTGAAATCAATTTCCGAACTGTGTTTTCCAGTGTTTCACACAGGTCAATCATAAGCATTCCAGGCTTTAAAATATCCCTGATATATTTACGAACCTAATCGCATATACCCAACAGAAAATGATGAGTATGGTACAATGGAAAGATTTGGAGACGAAATCATTCTCTAATAATAAATTATTCAAACCTTTACAACATAAAAAAGGCGAGATATATATACCAAACTTGTGGTAGTAGATGGTAAGGCCAGAGCACACGAACTAGTGCTTGGAACATCTATATTTTATGTGTGGCACATATGGTCGGCAATACAAAAATCCATGCAGAATGTCATCATGTAGACGGGAGACTCAACTCATGAATCAAATTGTATAACGATCCTTACGAACTGATCAAGTACTTGTAAGAACCTGAAAATGACCGATGGAAGTGTGTATGGGCGATGGTGATATTTAATGCAAAAAGGGTGCTTTGATTGGATGGCTAGAATGATCCAATCAGTATAATCTTTAGACTGAGTCTCATCTACAGGACAGTCTGCAACTTGGACATCTGGCATTGATGACCTAGAGTGTCGTGTGTACACTACAGATGCCTTGAGCACCAACCGACCACCTAATACCAACCCTATTTCAAAATGTAAGATGCAGCAGAGCATTAGAAACTGTTATAAGATGCAAAAAGTAACCTGTCGATGAACTTCCGCTGCCTGGTGAACTGCATTGTACATGGGTTTCTGCAAGCGCTCCAATTCCCTCTTTTCTTCAGAAGTTGTTCTCCAGAGGTTACTAGTCAATAGCATTCAAGATTATATAATTAAATTTTACAAATGGAAAGGCCACGCCACGCCTAAATATGGCAAAAAAAGTTGCAATAACAGGGGTGAAAAACTAAATTTGTAAATCACCACATCAACCATAACATTCGCAAATATACATATTCAAGAAATATCCCATAATTGATTTAATCGCTCCAATTCTCTCTTTTCATCAGAAGTTCTCCAGAGGTTACTACTTACTAGTCAATTGCATTCAATATTATATAATTAAATTTTACAAATGGAAAGGCCAAGCCTAAATATGGCAACGAAAAGTTGCAATAAGTCGCAGGGGGGGCAAAAAACTAAATTTGTAAATCACCACATCAACCATAACATTCGCAAAAGTACATATTCAAGTAATATCCCTCAATTGATTTTCAAATAAAGTTGATCAGACTCATCGATAATGAGTCCCAAAAGAAGCTAAAGAAAAGTTCTTGATTATTAGGAAGGGAAAAGATGGAGTAAAAAAGCAATCATATTAACAATGAGTACGGAAAAGAGCAAAAACATAGCTCTTGATCCTGATTGTATACATCTAGTGGATATTCAATTCCATGTTTTTTTCATTGTTAAGTGAATTGTATTAAAGAGGAAAAGATAACAGCAGAAATGCTACCATGGATGTCACCTTCTTCGAATCCACCCAGTTCTATGGTCCTCCGCAGTGCCCTCTTCATGGGGGTGAAGAGTCCAAGTATTGGAGAGAGCACCAAGAATCAGAATTTATTACCTCTACCTTGCATACGAGAGGATGTTGTTGAAGAGGATATTGAATAGTTGGCAAGTGTCAATGATCCTTACGGTACCACATGAGAACGTTTTGGAAAAGGAAAATACTCCGAAAAGAGGAAGAAAAGAGTCCAGAAGCCTCCCCCTCTTACTCAAGACACTAATCAAACTTCAACCCTGGAGGTTGGACCTGTCGTTGATGAATCTCCTCAAGTTTCAGATTTGTATCTTCATATTGCCCTTCGTAAAGGAAAGAAATATCCTATCAGCAAGTTTGTATCCTACCAAAATTGTTCCGCATCGCAAATGTTGTTTGTGTACTCACTTGATTCTACCACCATTTCCACTAGTGTCAGAGAGGCTCTTTCAGAGTCTTAGTGGAAAGAAGCCATAATTCAGGAGATGGAGGCCCTTGAACATAACCAAACTTGGGATATTGTTGAGCTTCCTACATGAAAAAACGTAGTTGGAAGTAAGTGGGTTTACACTGTAAAGTATAGATTGGATGGTTCCATAGAGAGATCAAAGGCAAGATTAGTTGCAAGAGAATTTACATAGACAAAGGAGGTAGACTATCAAGATACCTTTGCCAAGTCCATTAGTATTCAGGTTCTCTTGTCTCTTGTTGCATATAAAGATTAGCCCCTATATCAGCTAGATGTGAACACTGCCTTCCTCCATAAAGATTTAAAGGAAGAGGGCCCTCTCAAGTATTTTCTGAGAATTGAAGTAGCCAGATCTGAGAAAGGGATCGCTCTCTCTCAGAGGAAATACACTCATGATATGTTAAAGGAAACTGGTATGTTTAATTGTAAGCCAGCAATCACTCCCATAGAGCAAAATCACAGGCTCAGTAAAGAAGATGGAGAACTTCTCAAGGATGCACGCATGCATCAACAACTTGTGGGAAAACTCATAGCGTCTGCAGCGAGTGTGGTAAGTCAGCACATGCATTCTCCAAGAACCACAGATTTGAGAGTAGTGTGCAGGATCCTAAGGTATCTAAAGGGGAGTCCAGGTAGAGGTCTCCTCTATGGCAATCATGAGTATCTAAACATTGAAGTCTTTACTGAAACAGACTGGGCAGATTCCTTGAGTAACAGGAGGTCCATCGTTGGGTATTATACTTTTCTAGGAGGGAACATAGTGACTTGACAGAGTAAAAAGCAGTACGTTGTCTCCAACTCAAGCACAGAAGGAGAACATAGAGCATATCCCAAGGTGCTCATGAAAGGATACAACTCAGGTTTCATGGCTGATCAAAGGGTTGATGTCAAACTACCTATGATCTTTAATGGGGACACTGCAACTCTCCACATAGCCGAAAATCTCGTGTATTATGAAAGGACAAAGCATGTAGAAGTTGACTGCCATCCGAGAGAAGTTTGAATCACAAGAGTTTTGCACTCCTCATATGAGAAATAAAGATCAGCTAACGGACATACTATATAAAGTTGTTGGGGGAAAACGATTGTACAACATCAACTCCAAGTTGGGTATGATAGATATCTACACTAACTTGAGGATGAGTGTTGGTGTGTTACTAGTATTATATCCTTAAGTTGGTGTGTCTGTGTTACCCTATGTAAGTGTTGGTGTGTTTAAATAGTATGTGGACTCCAATAATAGTTTGTAGATGTACATTCTATACATATCAATGATAAGAGGGAGTGAGCAACTCAACTTATATACCTAAATTTTCCTATCTTCTTTTTCCTCTTCCTCTTCTTCTTCTTCTTCTCTCCCTTCTAATCCTAATCTACCAATATATATATATATATATATATATATATATATATATATATATATATATATATATATATATATATATATATATATATATATATATATATATATACCCTTAACTAGATTTGGGAAAGGACAAAAAAAATAAAAATGTTACAAAACCAATTGAATCAATCTTTGTACATTACAGTAGTAGTATTTTGTAAAAGAGAAGCTGCCCCAGAAACGAAAGTAAGAAAAGCTGCACCATGGAGAGAAGAATCTCGCTTCAACTAATCACAAACCTTTTAAGGGCAAGCCTCTATAAAGATAAAAGTCAGTTTCTGCAAGGTCATCTTTCAGAAAATAAAAACCTGCAGTGTAGTTTGACAGAGACAAAATCAATAGAACTATCAAACTTCCTTCCCTCATACCTCAGAGAGATTCTCCCTAACCCGACAGCCAGAAAATGGAAAAAAAAAAAAAAACTCTAAGCAGGTTTCGAGCAAGAATTACTGTGCAAAAAGGCTCATCCATACGTGTTGTGGACTGATCTCAAAACCACGGCAAAAGGATAGAGCACCTAAAGCCAAGTCCAATACAAAACAAAATTATATTGATAACCAGCACCTTGCTGGTTATCAATATAATTTCAAATTACTGATAAAAAAAAAAAAGCAATTGCTCAAATGATATCTCCTTTTCTCCGACATGATATACCCATCATAACATACATTGCATACATTTTTAAAGTTTGAGAAAGTCAAGGGAATTTATGAGCTTCTTCAAGTTGTTTTTTTTTTTTTGCTTTTGGCGACAATTGTTGACTTGGTCTACGACTGTTTGTTTTTATTGTCAACCACAAGAACAAAATTGACAAAGTTGAAATATAAAAGCAAAAGAATCTCTGCAATAACTCAGTTCCATGACTAACTCGGCTTACTTTCAGCCGCCTCCTAACTCATGTGAAAGAATTAGGCAAAAATAACAAATCACATGAAAAAAGATGATTCTATCCTTACTCATCATTGTACTGTTGAATTTCACCCTCAGGAAAATCGCCAGAAGGAAAAAGTTCAGAGACAGGAATTGATGGTGGATTAGTCTGCACAATGGATTCTTTCTTTTTCCTGAATATGTTAGAAGAGTAATTATCGACCTTAAATGGAAGTGCTAAAAATATAAATTTCGAAGTGACAACTTACTAAAACGTACAGAGACTCACTTGCTTTTACTTTTCTTCTTCTTCTTCTTTGCAGCTTCTGGCATTAAAATGTTTGAAATGCATGCAAAAGCAAGTCAGAAATATGCATGCAGCTATAAAGTACCATAACTCTCCTATAGGAAAACTCTTTTAATTAATTAAAGAAAAACCACCCTGAGGCTAGTAGTAATAATAAGAACAAATCACAAGGTCATACAGTCCCATTGTCCATGGATACTCAGATAAGTTAAAGTTCCAAAACCATAAAAAATCTACACTTATTTTGATTTTCAAATGATACCAAAGCAAGAGATCGAGAGTATTGAGGGAGGTCCTGCTTAGTGAAAGAGTATCCAGCACCTCTAATCAATGGAGAAAAGAATGATCTCTGAGCTTTCAAAGCATAATAAGGACAATTAACAGGCAGGATGTTCTGGTAGGTAAAAGAAGTGTTACTTAGGCACTTCTACTTCGGGAGTTTTTGCCGTGTCAACACTTGATGGCACTTGTAAGCATGCCGACACTTGGTGACACTTGGACACCCCTCAACAGAGCATGATACTTCTCGACATATAAAAATACCACATTATATCATCAAAATGTTCTCGCTTTGGCATGATAAAATGAACCGTCGTTTTATAAAAAAATAGTTGTGTAAAGTTTAGTAACTTATTAAATAAAAAGCTTGGGTACTTGAAAACGATTGGTATAATATAGTATGCTTCTAGTTAGGTTCATGACAATACATTATATATCTTTTCAGTACATATCTCAATTGACTCTCTAAGATTTCCATTCAAATTTTTTTCTAGATACGTTCTATTTATAAAAAAAAAAATCTTAAGGCCGTGCTGCCGTGTTGGATCTTAAGAAATTGGCGTGCCAAACATCTATGACACCTTGACACTTGGCACCCGTGCCAGGTGTCTAGGTAACACTGGGTAAAAGGTCAAGGGATAGGATCATATAAAAAGGACATTTTGCTGATAAAATGTTCTGTTCCTACGATTACAGGTCAACCCTTAATGTCTTTTCCTGGTATAATGCTTAGCGAAAGCAGGTTCACAAACCTCCTTGGAAGTTTGGATCATGTAATCCACACTTTCAATATCTGAGAATAGGAACATAGAATGGCAGAGAAGGAAGCAAAGTTCTCTATTGCACATGTTAGAGAGAGAGAGTATTTGAGCCTTTTTCATAAGGATATTTCCGACAGTAGCAAGTTGCCCATGCCTAATTGCTTGAAGTTTTAAATTTTATTTACAGAGTAAGAGAAATTGCTGACACAATTTAGATCTCTCTTTAATTTTTACAGAAAGGGACCATAATTACCTCAAAATTATCCAGTGATCAAAGCATCACGTAAGGGAAATTGTAGAACTTGATGGCTTGTAGCCAAATGACAACACTCTTCCAACTTTTTTCCTTTTCGTTTTGTCAACACGCTGAAACCCCTCTTCCATCTGCAATTCTGATACCCCATTCATTCTCCTTCCACTCATATTTGTCAACCAAAACTTGCAACCACAATTATTTCTTTCCTTCTCATCCCCTGCTCTCCAAAGCCTTTTTCCAAGTAATGCTTTATTCATGCATCTTAGCCTTCTAATATCTAACCCACCATATAGTATTTGAAAATTTTGCAAACCTCCCAATTAATCAAGTGATACTTCCTATTAAATCCACTGCCTTCCCAATGAAACTTTTGTTCAATCTGTTCAAGCCTATCAATAACCCCTATAGGACAAGCAAACCTCGGCATACAGAAAATAGGCAAACTAGAGAGAGTACTCTTAACTAACAATAACCGCTCTCCACTGCTAAGCATCTTTCCTTCCCATACAGCCAGCCTAGTTCCAAACCGTTGTATCACAAGCTCCCAAAGCGCAGCGCCTGTTTACCAACCCTAAAGCTGTGTTTGGGTTAGCTCTTTCAGGCCAAAAAGTGGCTCTCTCTCTCTCTCTCTCTCTCTCTCTCTCTCTCTCTCTCTCTCTCTCTCTCTCTCTCTCTTTGGTTCTAGCAGAAACTGCTTTTACATTTGCTAACAGAGCTCCTCTCCCCATTGGATCTGTTTGCTATCCGCTAGAGCAGAATTTATCAGCTCTGACAAAGAGCAGGCAGAAAGCGGCTTTTGCTCTTATAAGAGCTAACCTAAACACAGCCTAAGGAAAGGCCCAACTACAAAGTAGGTATGCTCTCTCAAACACAACCCACCACATTTGCTAAAGACTGGAGAAGATCTTGCTCAACTCTGATACCGGCAATCTCTGACTTGTGCAAGTTAACTTTTTGACTGTATACAACCTCATAAATGGAAAGCATAACACAAACCACTCTCAACTCTTGTTCCTCAGCCCGACAAAAAACCATGGTGTCGTCTGCATATCGGAGGTGTAATGACCCTCTGGTTCGTCCCAACCGTAAATCCTGAAATATGATTGAACTCCCAAGTTTTACAGATCAAACAACCTAAGGCCTCTCCAACCAAGTTGAATAGCAGAAGGAAGAGAGGATCCCTTTGACAAAGACCTCTAGAGCTCTTGAAATTGCCTTTAGAAGTTCCATTGATTAATATAGAAATCCAAGCCAACAAACAGCAAGCTTTCATCCATTTTCTCCATCTTTCTTCGAACACAAATCTACCCATCATGTAGTCCAGGAAGCCCAGTTGACCCTATCATAGGCCTTCATATCCACCTTCCAAAGAATCCCTGGGACCCCCGCTTTTAAAAGCCGAACTCACTGCTTCTTGAGCTATTACCATGGTCTCAATTAAATGCCTTCCTACTACAAACCGCTCCTTGATGTCCCAAAATAATTTTCACATACAAAACTTCTACCTGTTAATCAAAACTTTAGCCACAATTTTATATAAACAGGAAGAATAATTGGTCTAAAATCATTTATATCTCCTTCTTCATAATCAGCAAGATAAAACTGCCCCTACCAACAAAATTGGATTTATAGAATTTATGGAGAAACTCCATTATCCCCCCCTTTCGACAAGTCCTAGAAGCATCTAAAAGATTCCAGGGTAAAGCCATCAGGCCTAGGTGCCTTAATTTTTCCCACTACTCATAATCGCTTTGTAACCTCGTCCTCTCCAAACTTTCCTTCCAGCGCAGCCTCGTCATAATTTGGAATTTTTCTGAAATCCAGACCCTCTAAAACCACTATGTTCCACCCTTCATCTTTGTATAGATTTTCATAGAGCTTAACAATTTGCTCATTGACTAAGTCTCCATTCTCAAATATCGACCCGTGCACAACTATACTTCCCATAAGCTTCTTCCTACTTCTTGCATTAGCAACTGAATGAAAATATTTAGTGTTAAGTTCTGGAGTCGTCAACCAGTGGACTCTGGATTTCTGCTTCCACGTAATCTCCTCCTCAAAACACTCGTCATTGAACTTCATTTTAATCTCTATCCTTGATTCCCCTTCCTCAAGCGGCAAGTCTCTGCCCCTTCAATATTATTGAAACTTTTTAAGTTATGAACAACTCCTCCTTGACTTTTTCAACGAGGCCGAAGTCTTCAGAACTCCAGGTTTTGATATGATTTTTCATATTTTTAAACTTGTAGTAATTTTGAAAATTGTTGTTCCTTCCACCCTATCTTTTACCCACCACTTAGCAACCAATTCCTTAATTTATCATTTCGAAGCCACACGTTATCGAAACGAACGGGTGTGGGACCTCTCCCCTCGAAGAACACTTCAAGATGATGGGCCAGTGATCAGAAACATGTCTAGCCAACCCTTCCAAGACCGCATTGGTGAAGAGATCCAACTACTCCAAAGCACAGAGGAATCTCTCAAGAGGGCATAGCATAGAGACCTCCTGAAGATTAGACCAAGTGAAGTTACCTCCCATCATCGGGAAGTCCATGAGACGCAGTCATTGATAAAAACCCCAAAGCCTCCCATACGCACCCTGTCTGATAGACCACCTCATTTCTCATGATCGAATCCAATAATATTGAAATCACCCGCAAGACAACAGGAATCATCCCATCTGGTAGATATCCTAGCCAATTCAAAAGGGAAATCTTCTTTCTTAGCTTCTTCATTTGAACCTTACACACCTATGAACACCCATCGTTTTTCTATTTCCTTTGTTTTGGAAAAGTACAAATGTCGAGCTTCTCAAAGAGTAGAGAGTTCCACGCCACCAAAATACCCCACCCCCTCTTCCCCCTCTCTCTCCCCTCCAAGCCCCCATCAAGTACACCCCTTCCAAGTTCCATCTATTACATCCCAAGACCGAAGAAATTTTGATCCTATCAGAAGTACCCCATTTAGTCTCCTGAAGCATCATAATTCCTGGATTAAGTATGAAAATGACATTCTTAGCAGCAACTCTTTTCTTTATATGACAAAGCCCCCTATCATTCCAAGAGAGCAACTGCATCAGCAACCAAAGAGAAGACACCAGCCCAGAAAAAACTTGGGTCACTGAACAGCCTTGCCCTTGCCATCTGACATGCCTCAATCCAGTCTCGCAAGCTATCTGCCCTTAAGCCTAGGGGTTCTCCCTTTTCTGCCCAATGCAATCAATTTAAACAAAGCTTGAAGCACGATATCAATTCCATTGAAAGCCATTCTGGGATCCTTACATATAATCAACTTGTCAATGACGTCCCAACCTATGCAGCAAGATACCATATCACTATCATCATACGATAAGCTTCTGTGACTTTTGTGTGTTTCCGGATCGAACCTCTGACCAAGTTCCTGACCCATCCATTCTAACAGATGTTAAGGGCAACACATCTTCAGCACATTGTATGTTATCTCCAGCTTCCACCACATACTCAGGGTTATCCCCTCTCCTACATTTCCAGATCCCAAATTTGACTCATTATCCCCCAGAGACAATCTCCCAGGCTCTCCTAGTGGAAAGGAGCTTCTCCATTGGAGATTTCGGTGGAACTAATCCAGCATTACAAACATTTCCAAACCCATCATCCCCACAAAACTATCTAACCCACACTCCCTTGAACACTCACCTAGCTCAAAAAAATTACAAGAAAAATTATGTCTGACCAAAAGCAAAAATAGAGGTACCTGCGGCCCAAAGGGCAAGGAAGATCATTGCGTGTACCCATCCCTACAACTAAGGGAGGATCCGCTGGTTGGTCGAAGAGATTGACTAAGAACTATCGTTGAATCATGAAGAAGCCAAACAACCGTGTATGATGCAATCCTTGAAGTTTGTATCAAAAAATCAAAGCCTAGAGGACTCCGTGACCCTCTGATTATTGGCAAAATAGCTAGGATGTCCAAAGCACTCTCTGGTCTGGGCCCTACTACCGGCCTAAGAAAATTAGTGCAAGTTATAAAATCTTGACCCAGTCCCATCCAACCACGTAGGAGCCCACAAACCTCCGTTGTTATCGTAATCAAGAGCCCAATATCAAGCTATCACATCAAGATATCCTCCATTTGCAAACCATTGTGGTCTCACTGCCAAATAATATTCTCCTACTAGCGCATCAATCTCCACATGTAACAGGTGGGCCACGTATCCATTCCCCTCCATTGGATCAAACCTAGTCACATCAAGCTCAAAATAAACCCCTGCTCCACCTCAAATCTGGCTGCAACTAAAAATCAAATTTTGATTTCAAATTCAAATTAGAGTTTGAAATATCATTTTCCACACCTGCTCCCTCCACCCCAGCTCTCATGTCAACCGTCCATTCCATTGATGGCGGGAGATTGCTTCTCTGGATATTCAATGCCACCTGCTCCATCACTTCCGCCCTCTCAGTCAGCTCGTCCACCTCAAAGTCCTTTGACCGGTCTTCAATTATACCCTTCACCAACTTCACCCCTGCCCTATTATAGTTATCATGACACCCCGTGGACGTCGAGGCGGCATGGGTAGCCTCAACCGCATGCTTGGCCAGCTCAGAGCTACTCCCGTTACTCATCCCAACCGTCATGCTCCTCCCTCCCAATTTGGATGACATATGGCGTCGACTTTTCACCACCATGGCAAAAATTGTTTACGAGGATGCTTCCCTAAATATCCGAGGATTCATCTTCATATCACCCACGATCGTGATCCTCTCTGCATGCTCCACGTTGATTAGACATCGAAATCAACGCCCATTGATTCTAACGTCACTCCACCAAAGAATGGAGCCCCAATGCTCAGCCAAAATGAGGATCCTGGCAAAACGAGGACCCAGCAAGCTCGATGTCCTCCCGTGGATGCCCAAGAAGATGTCGCAACGGGAAACAAAAAAGATTGGAATATTCTCATTATGAACTAAGGGGGGCTGGTGTTTTTACAAGAAATCTCTAGCCAGTCTTCTTGGAAGAGGTCTTTTCTTAACACCAAACATGTTGGGGTTAGATAGAAATGGTAACTCCAACAATTTCTGTCCTCAATGCCTCCTATGATGCCACTAAGGCTCCCCAGTTCATGCATGCAATGGGAGGCCATAAATCCTTAGCCATACTCCATGGCCATCTTTGTGGATTTGGCATTCCCCTACATAGACACCCCCCCCCCCCCAAGTGGCTGCATTTTTTTTTTTATCGATAAAGATGATTACATTGAAAACAGCAAGGCGCTGAAAGGACAATACAAAGACACGACCAAAAAACAGAAAAAAGTACAAAGTCAAACCAGAAAAAAACTAGCCCCATACCCGGCCCCCAAGACCAGGTCAAATCAACCAGGGTCCCATAAAAGGTGCTCCACATAATCCCCCCCCCCTCTAGCCACCCATAACCAAACAAGGTCTCTAACGACTTTCATGATCATCCCCACTGGCCTGCTCTGCTACTCGAAAATTCGCAGGTTCCTCTCCCCCCATATAGACCACAGCACCGCGAAGAAAGCAGCCATCCAATAACCCCTGCAATGATCCTCCATAGGGGCGGACTTCCATATCAGCCACTGGTAGTAGGGAGTCGAATGTGTAACCCAAGACATACTAAAAGACTTAAGCACAATGGACTACAAATCCCTAGCCATCTCACAGTGCAAAATCAGATGTGACACATTCTCCTCCGCCCTTTTGCACAAAACACACCTATTCGAGCCAACCATCCCTCTTTGCATAAGCTGATCAAAGGGGAGGATTTTCTCTCTGAATAAGGTCCACACAAAGGACCGAATCTTCGGAGGGATGGACTCCTTCCATAGACTAGCACCAGAGTACCGAATTAGGGGTTGCCGAGTAAGCATGCTATAGTAGGACTTGACACTGAAGAGACCATTGCTGCTTTGAGTCCATAACATCCGATCCTGACTGTGATTGTTATGCTTAGCTTCGCAGAGCATCAACGTCAGCTTAGCAAACGCGGTCACCTCCTCATCCCATAGGTATCGCCTAGTTACAACATCCCACAGCCCGCCACCCTCCAAATCCAAAACAAACTCATCAATCTTACCAAGTGGATTTACAGAGATGTCATAGATATTTGGGAAGATAGCTTTGAGAGGTCGCAAGTTCGCCCAAGCATCCTCCCAAAAGCGGATACGAGTGCCACAACCCCAACTAAAACGCAATCCTCTGGCGAACAAACCCCAAGTGCCACAAATACCTTTCCACCAATTGGATCCTCCTCTATTCCCCACAATATTTATACCCCAGTTGCCGAACAATGCCCCGTACTTTTCCACCAGCACCTTATGTCATAGGTTGTCTCTCTCCTCCACCCTCCCAGCACGCCATAACCACTTTCCCATCATAGCTAAATTGGTCCATTTCAAGCTGCGGATGCCCAGCCCACCACACCCGACAAGGAGCTGGCAAATGTCCCAGTTGACTAGGTGGAAACGCTTCTCCAAACCCGATCCTTCCCATAAGAAATTCCATTGGATTTGTTCAAGGTGGTTGATCACCCCTTTTGAGCACTTGAACATCGACATGTAGAAAATTGGCAACGACGCAAGGACAGTTTTAACCAGCAAAAGGCGACCACCACTACTTAGCAGCTTCCCCTTCCACGAGGACAGTCTTCGCTCAAACAGTTGCACCACCGGATCCCAGGCCCTAGCGGTAGGATATCTTAGGCCGAGGGGCAGCCCCAGATATTTAATAGGAAACTTTTCAACTGCGCAAGAAACTGTGTGTGCCAAATCCTCCAGCAGACGCTCATCAGTCCCAATACCAGTGATAGACGAATTGGAGAAATTGATCCGTTGACCCGAAACCGCCTCATAAATAGATAGGACATCGACCATGGTGCTAAATTCCGTCACGTCCGCATTCCCAAATAACATAGTGTCATCAGCAAATTGAAGGTGCGAAATGTGAGTCCCAGTGGCTGCATTTAACCTCCAAACTCCGTGACAATATTTTTATTTATTTTGCAATTGTCTAGCGCATCCTTTTCACTAAGCGAAGAAATTTTTTTTGTTAAAAATGTAAATGATGTGCGACAATGAGTCCTCCACCCCTCCTGTAACCACTGATCGATCAAAATGAATGAAAGCCTTTCTTGAAATCCACAACTACCAATAATTTAGGATATTTTATTGTACTTTCAGTACATATATCTCCCCAAACATCAACAAACGCATTCTTTAATTCCTTTAAGTACTAATCAGGGAGGATTAGTCCACCGAATCTCTATAAAAAAGGGCATTTATCAATCTAGAGGACTATGTGGGTCCTCCTTAATTACGTCTCGGTCCTCTCGAAAGGAAGGTCCAGAGGTCTGATGACTACCGTCAGGAACCTAATGAAGACAATGGCCCCTGACGTAGGACCAAAAGCCAAGACCTCTTAAAATACCCGACCAGCGATATTCCACACGTCCTTGAAATCCTTCATTTGCTCCGTGGAAAGCATCGGTTATCCTCTACTGCCAACCCCTTCCACCCTATCTGAATCACTCCGAACCATGTCCCATGATTTTTTTATGGATAACCAAACCTATGGCAAATGATGTCTTCTACAGTTCTTATTTGGCACCGAGAACAAAGCCAATCTGTCGCTTAGAGAATAATTAGCCGATAGGCAACACCCGTAGAAACACCGTCAAAGTCGTCGCTTAGAGTCACCATCAAATCCATTTTGGGGCAATTATTAAAGGCAAGGTTGTGGAAGGTGGACATTCCCCCCAAAGTAAAATTCTTCGCTTGGACTATTTTCTTAGAGAAAATTCTGACGATTAACCAGCTCATCCGGAGGGAGAGGGATACATACAACCAGTGGATAAGGTGCCTACAAGGGGAAGAGTTTGTCGCTCATCTCTTCCTCCACTGCGGAGTGGCTTCCACTACGGGGTGACATGGTTTGGGTTACTCCCTATTTGACCTATCAACAGTTCCTAATGTGGTCTTCTATCAGTGTGGAGGGCCAGTTAGGGGACTACTGGGAGGTGGCGTTCTTTGCGGTGACATGGAGTATCTGGCGTGAGAGAAATGGGCGGATTTTCGAACGTAAAAGACGGCCAGTGGGAATGATAATTGGAGCTGTTAGGGATCTCATGTGGTTATGGGTTGCAAGGGGTACGGAGGGGAGTAAGGATGCTATCCCTCCATGGGACCCAGGTTGATTGGGGACTAGGCATGGCAGGTTGGCTGGGTGGTTGGTGTAGTTGGTGCCTCTGCCGTAATAGATAGTTTGGGTTGGCTCTGTTGTTTTGCTGACCTTTTTTGTTTGGTCGTGATTCCCATGTATTGAACTTTTCAACGCCTTGCTGGTAATCTATACAATCTTAATTACTGATAAATAAAAAAATTAAAGGCAAGGTTGTCCATTTATTTTAGAAAGTATTGGTAGGTTAAGTAGTTAGTTATTTTTTAACAGACTAAATAAAATTTAGATTTGTTTTTCATTAGACTAGGATTTCTAAGTTTGTACATCATAAAACCTATTTGAAGGTCACTACTGTTGTAAATTAATTAGAGCTGAATGAATATATTTTATCGGAGCTTTATTTATTGGCTAGCTATAATTGAACCTATGGTTAGTATTTGGTGTCTCTACTTAAAGAAATTTAGCGGGATATCTCTTGACTCAACCACCCTAGGAGAAAATTTTGAACCTTCCTGCAGGATTTGTTAGTATTGTGTCATAAACCAGTATTCTCTGAGGTCATCATGCACGGATCACATCAGTTTTCCAGGACCAAACTCCAGCATCAACTAGAGAATTTCCTTTTCTGGACAAAGCACTGTTCTCCATGCTATTTGACCAATCATCAGCAAAATTGTTTGCCTTTCAAAAAAGTCACATTACACATCATCCATGATTCCATTATACCCACTCCTAAAAGGTTTTAGTGGAAACTCCAATGACCATCACATGGCCAGTTGCAGTAGGACCAAATCCATATCAAGAAGACCATGACATACTAAGGTACGATGATTTGACAAAAATGTTAGGCTCCAAAGTGATACTACAATGATGTTGGAGTTTTCAGATAAGGTCAAAAAGATGTTTCATTTTGAGGAGACTCCAAAGAGGAAGCCCGATACAGAACCAGTGGAGTGCTATATATGATAAAGGACATGAATGAGTGTAGGCATGCAAGAATACTCCAAGAACCTCAACCTCACTAACGGCAAATGTAAAAATCTTCAATGTGGAGTGGCATTCTACAAAGTTTGATACGGGTAGAGTTCCTCAATGGATGAAGGTCTACTAGGGTTTTTCTAACATGACATTGGTATCAGTACCAGTGGTATGCTTATTCTTCTAACCTCTATAGGTTTTTTCGAAAGAATTCTTTATCTAATTATATCTCACCCTGTTCAATATCAGAAGTTGTTCCATTATCTAAGAGTAGTGATGTGAATTTGATGACTTCTGGGAATCAATCATTTCCTTGTACTACACGTTTCTGGAAAAAATAACTTAAACAACTTTCCTCACAGGGTAATTTTCTTCAATTCTCCATTTTTTGATAAATTTTTTTTTGTATGTATGAATTCTGCATATTGTATACATTATCTTCAGAATTACCCTTATTCTGTCTTACTTGCATCTGTTGGTTTCTCGACAAACACTTCACATAAAATACTACTAATACAGATACCAGAAACATGCAACACGGAGTTATATATGCTTCTAAGAACAGGTATTCAAGTAATATTAATTAATAATACTAAACATTTAAAAGTAAAAGCAATATAACAAGAAATGAAATGAAATCAGAAAGTACATTATAGAATCATAGGCAGGAAATGGAAATTGGTAAAGCAACCTGGTGATCCATCTAAACCTGGACCATCTCCTTGAACCTCTTCATTCTCTTCTGGCAGAGAAGTAACCACGCTAGTTTTACCATTGGTATCTGGATGCTTCAAGGTTCTATTTTCCTCATCAGATAAAGCTATATTCTTCAACTTCTTCTCCGTATCAACTAAGTCCTGCATATGTAATGCATGTTCCACAAATCTCAAATGCAAGCAGATAAAAACTGCAGCATGCAAAATCAATCACAGACAAAATATCGAAGTTCATCTTGCACACACTGAGCCCAACAAATACAGGAAAATTCAAAATGATGATAAGATGGATACAATACAAGCCTTCTATAAGTGGTAAAATATGTTATGAATGTGTTATTAGGGCAAAGGTTACAAGTAAGCACAGGATACAACAGTTGACTAAATTTATGGCTCGTGGCATACAACTGCAAGAAAATCAGCATTCGTCCCCATGCGCTGATGAGAAGTTTTAATGCGGGAAAAATCGCACGCTAACCCTAAAATAACGTAAATCCCGCACAATAGGAGTTAGAATTCTCGCTCTTCAATTAAAACAAAAATAAAAGGGAAAATGATCCAAGGAATCGTTCCGAGGAAGAAAGTTGGTCTCACACCAAACCGCAACTGGGGAGAAGAATCACTCTTCTATCGAAAACTCATCTCAAGCTCTCTAGAATTCGCACAAAGCAAAACTCATAATTTTTTTCATTCATCATCAATACTAATTCTCATAAAAGATTACAATGTGTATTTATAAAGAAAAAAACCCAAGGAATACTGCTTAAAATAAAACTCCTAATCAATCATTAAAACTTTCTAATCTAATGGTCACAATTACTTTCACCATTAATCATTTTTTTTATTACACGACCACTTTTGAAGGGTCAAGCGATGTCCGATTGACGTGAAATTGGTCTTGTTTGAAAGCTTATCGAAGTAGTTTTCCAACAAGACAAGAATCACACAATTCCGACACATATTGGTAGACTTATGACCACTTTTTCTATAGTTGCGCAGAAAGTGACGGGATTAACAGTCACATATCACATATATGTGTCTGACCCCTAAATAATTCAAATAAGGAAACTAATCCTAACACAAACCACTTATTAAAAGAATCCTAATAAGAATGGAAATAAAACCTAGATAAAATATTGCCTAAAATAATATGCGCACGGGTCTTTAACAGACATTTTTTAAAAAATTCATTCATGGGTCCACTTTTTCTTTTGACATTTCCTCTTTATCCGACCACGATTCAAACAGGTAGATTTAAAGTTCGCATCAAGTTCTTATTCAGATCAGTGTGGAATCCCATTTGAGACCGACACCCTAAGACGCAAGTGGGTGAAATTTATCTAGCATGCAAACCACATTTCCAAGCACTCTTTTTGCACTCTAGATGTATTTGAGCAAGGCTGATTGCGAATCCAACGATCATCTGTTCTTCAATCGTGGATACACCAAATGGATTTACAAATCCCCACTCTCTCAATATTACAACTCAATAGAAGATCCATTGGAGCCATGAAGTAGAACTTACATGAATCATTCCTTTTTTTATTTTTTTGTTATTTTGGAGGGGGGGTGTTGGCGTCAAGTTGACAACCGGTTAAACCTTACAAGTAGGCCTAACACCGAGTTGATAGATGCTTTGAGAAGGGATAACTACTTACAAGAGGCAAATTGGAAAGGAGAGAAGGCTATGAACTTAGGAGATAGGTTCAAGCTTTTCTACTCAGCAAAGAGTAATTTTCATAATAAGATGAGCATTGTACTTGATAGAGATTTGAAGGATAAGGTTGTGGAGGTTAAGAGAAAGAATGATCAGATGTTGATGAAAAGTGTGAAAAAGGATTGTTGGCAATCAATGATGAACTAGGACACGACATGTCCAATAGTCAAAGCATACTGATTGAAGGAGATATCAATAGACACATGGGAAGGATAGAAAACGGGTATGAAAGGATTTATGGAGGTTATGGTTTTGATGAAATGAATGAGCTGGGAGAGTTTAATAAAACGATTGCTAATACAAGAATCAAGCGTACCAATGAACCAGTTTGAATTTATATCAGGAAGATCAACACTGGAGGTCAACTTCCTAGTAAGGCAACTTATGGAGAAGTCTAGAGAGGGAATGGTTTTTATTGATCTGGAAAAAGTGTATGAGAGGATACCAAGACAGATAGTTCGGTGGCCTGGAAGAATTCATCCTGAACTTATACTTTGTGACTATCCAAGAAATATGGGTGTTAACTTGTTTAAGAACTACGTGCAGAGAGGAGTGAGTTCCCTGGCAATTGGGCTGCATCAAAGGTCTGCCTTGAGTCCTTATTTGTTTGCCTTCATCATGGATTATAGACAAATAAGAAGAGAAATCTTTGTGCATTTATCTGCGGATGACGCGGTACGCATAGCACAAAAAAGGGCCCAAATAAATGATACACTAGAATTTTGGAGAAAGGCTTTAGCGCAAATTTAGTGAATATGATAGTGTCACATTGTCATAGATACCATTATACAATCAAATGGTGAATTTGAAGAGGACATCTCAAATAGGATAAATGTATGTTGGATGAAATGGACACGAGCAAGCGGAGTATCGTGCAATCCAAAAATTCCACTTTGATTGGATAGACTTTTTATAAGATCGCAGTAAGGCCTGCCCTACTCTTTGGTGCGAAATGTTAGTGATGTGGACATCAAAAGCTACAAGGTGTATAAGAAGCGCAAAAAGAAATTCAAAGTTTTAGAGCGTTTGGAAGGCCCATGTGCACGTACGACATATGGGAGACGCGCAGATGGGAAAGACCAAGAGGGCAGAAAAAGAACGAGTTTTTGTCCAGATTTGCCCAAAGTTTTAACCCCGCTCGAGGGAGATTGGCCCAAGTTCTACTAGTTTTACAATTTTATCTAGGTTTAATATCCTTTTTCAATAGGATTCTTTTAGTAAGTGATTTGCTTAAAGATTAGTTTCATTATTTGAATTATTTAGGGGTCAGGCACATATATGTGACATATGACCATTAATTTCCTCACTTTCAGTACAACCCTTGGAAAAGTGGTCATAACTCTTTCAATGCATGTCAGAATTGTGTGATTCTTGTCTTGTTGGAAAGCTACTTCGATAAACTTTCAAACAAGACTTATTTCGCGTCAATCAGGTATTGTTCAAAACTGATCGCGTAATATAAAAAAAGATTAGTGGTGAAATTAATTATGATCGTTAGATTAGAAAGTTTTAATAGTTAATTAGGAGTTTAAATTTTACTAGTATTCGTTGAGTTCTTTGCTTATAAATACACATTGTAAATTTCTTATGAGATAGTTGTTGATTAATGAAATTTATGAATTTTGCTTTATGCGAATTCTAGAGAGCTTGAGATTAGTTTTCATTAGAAGAGTGATTCTTCTACTGCGTGCGGTTTGGTGTGAAGCCAATTATCTTCCTTGGATCTCCTATCTTTTTTGTTTATCTTTTCTTATTATCAGGTAATTTATATAGTTTGCTTCTTCTATTGAAAACTCATAAACCCAAAAATATCTTTTTTTTTCATATTCCGACTGGGATTTGTTTGCTAATTCCCAACCCTAATTTATTGATTCCCTTTAAACGATTTAAACCCTTCGGGCCTTAAGTTATTCAAACCTAGCAAGCAGTCAAGAGACAACATCGAAATTGTCGTTTGGTGCCCTAAACTAGATCGAAACTAGAGTCTATGTTTAGACCTATTTTCTAGATCGGGAAAGTTCATATGCTAACGGACGCTAAACATAATCAATTAAATTGCCATAATAAAGTTATTAAATATTTTGTAATTTGGGTTTAATTTATATATATTTGTTACTCAACTAAATCTCAAATTGATTTCAAAATTGAATAACTAGGGTTTTAGTGTTTGTCCTACATCAGGTAGGCTACGAGGGAGGGAGATGAAGATAGAGTACTTGGGATTGCAATGTGTATACTACGATGGATGTGGAGCAACAAGAAAGGATAAATTAAGAGCGAGTACATAAGAGGAAATTTGAGAGTAGCACATATAAAGGAAAAAAATTTGGATGGTTGCTTGAGGTGGTTTAGACATGTCTATCAAAGGCCAGAAGCAAACCATATAAGAATGGTTGAGACGCTATAAGCGCAAGAAAGTAGGAGAAGAGGAAGGTTGGTGAAGACCTGCAGGGAAGTGCTCGGGGACATGGACTGCGATGTTATGGAAAGCTTAGCATTGATCAGAAACGAGTGGTGCAATAGGACTTGCAAAGCCAAACCCAAATACATGGGATAATGCTATGATGATAATGATAATGATGATGATGATGATGAAACTTAATACTAGTGGGTCCTTAACAAGGCTGGCATTGAAGAGATACTAAGATATCATGACTTTCTTGGTTATTCTCATAGTAGAGTTATCACGAAGATATAGCTGTGTGCGATCCTTGAGGTTTTGGTTGAGACACTGACTTTTTGGAGGGAAAAAACCATAAAGTCAAATAAGCTTACAAACATTTAATTTATGAGACTAACTTTGTATCTACATGTACACAAATTGGGGCCACGACAGCCTATTTTTATGCTATCTGTGCGGATATTTTGTCAATCCAAGTAGCAGCCAGTCATCATTAGCAAGTGTCTTAGCCAAATAATCAACCTTATAAGTACTTTGGAACCATCAGACTGGTGCACTTAACCATTAAAAAAATATGCATGACTGCAGATATTGAAGTGACTGCATAGATCGAAAGTTCAAATCCTCCAATATCTGAAATTCAAACCTATGGTAGCTTCCAATATGAGCTATCACTCTAATGAATTGGGCTGTTTCAATGTTATTTGATGCGGACATCAAACTTACAAGTGTATAAGAGGGGTAAGAAGAGATCAGACACACGCAAGCATCAAGCAATACTTCGGATGGGCTACTGGAGATTCCACATGCACATGTGCAGCATGCTAGAAGGCCCCAAATTGGGAAGAAGTTACACATGGGAGGGCTTGAGGAGAGGCTAGAAGTAAAGCTAGAGTGATTTGTGAAGATACCTTCACAGCAACCGTCAAATTTACACGAGCGACCAACTAAAAAATATTGTGCAACCTTGAAGCCTCCAGAGAATTGTCATTACACGGGCATCTGTTAGTACATTCACAATCAACCGTCATCCAAGTCACGGACAACAATGAGACCGAGCGTCGTCTCGCGAGTTAGAGTTAGGAATTTTCTTTGACTTTTAATTTTACTATCGTTAGTTTCTTTTATTAGGTATATGTAATGACAGTTTGTAATTAAAATTACAGTGAACTTAGGGTTTTATTGCTTGATATAAATTCTAAAGAGATTATTCTCTAAACACAAATCTTTGAATATTGAATGAATGAGAAATTCTTCCAAAGCAACAGGGATTCTTCTTCTTCTTGCGATGGGTTTGGTGTGAGGCCAATTAGTTCTCTTAGATTTTTCTCCTCTAACCTCTATTTTATTATTTTTTATTGTTAGTTTCAATTCAACCTTAGTTTTGAGCCTACAGATGTTGGGATTTGAAAGCATTTTGCTTTTGAAAACCCTTGATGTTTTAAGCCCTATTTTTTATTCTAGTGATTTTAACCCTTTTAAAACTTAAATTAATCATTGAAATTGGGGTCTGATCAACCGATGATCCTTATATTCTTCAAATCCTAGATTGGAATCAATAGACACCACAGTTGGTTGTTTAATTCCCTAAACTAGAAGGGAAGAGTTCTACCTTAGAACCCTAGTTTCCGAATTTATGAGGGACCATCATGCTGGATTAAACATTGATCAGAACAAAACCTAATCATTAGAATGAAAATCCTTAATAATTTCATGAATTTAAGCTCTAAATTTATTACTTTCGTTGTTTAGAAGTTATCACGTCAAATTTCAGCACTCACATCTATGGTTTAGTGTATAGTCATGCATCATTATTCCACTTGGCAGCCCTATTCAAACTTAATTTTATTTAGTGTGGTTAGTTAAGGGCCAGTTTGGACAGAAAATTTACTTAGACTAGATTAAAGGTGTTGCGCCTTAAGTAAAAATGTCAAATCTCGGCAATACGGAAAAAAAAAGCTTTAAACAATCTTACACCATTAAATGTGTTTGATCTTACACCCATAAAGTATACTTCACTTTTATGCTACATGGAACATATATGTGATCAAGCTAAACAGTCCAAGTGGCTGTCCATAATTGGAACATATCTTAGTTAAAGAATCACACCTATATAATGATGCAAACCATTCGATCAATGAGCGTCAATATTAGTTGTTAAAAGATAAGAACAGTAACAGATATTAGACTGCACAGATTTGGATAGAGAATGATAGCCATTCCCGGGTCATCAAATAGATACGGTAATTGAAAATAGTGCCACGTGTACAAAAGTGATGATTTGTACACTTTTAATTGTGAACAAGCATAACATCTTATACAAATTCTTCTTAAAAAGCTAAGGCTTTGTTTGGGATTGCTCTTTGGAGGAAACAACAGCTCTCTACTCTGGCGCGGAGCACTTTCATATGGGACTGTTTTCGTTGTAAGTTCTCTTAGCTCTTTTGGAGACTGAAAGAGCTGAATTTGGTTCTCTTTAGAAGAGCAATGCAAACCTGCTCTTTTAAGGTGGCTGCTCTTTGCCTCCAAAGAGCAATCCCAAACTTCGAAAGTTGGGGAAAATTCAAAATCTGAGTTTAAACTCAGAAAGCAGCCAGATTGTGAGGTTTTTCGATTGAATCTGGCATTCGAGAGATTACCTAGGGAAGTGGGAATCTGAGTGCTTTCCGACTGAAAACGATATCAAGTCGTCCGAGCAATTTGCTCAGAAAAGCTCAGAATATGAGCGCAGATTGTAGGCTGCTTGTATACTTGAGAGAAAGTGTATACAGCAGATCCCAACTCCCTTCCTTCCCCAAACTGCTTACCATCAGTACCTTCGACGCCTATAATTCAGTTCATACTCTTCAATCAACCATGATTTCTAATTTTATAATACTTCAACCAACTAATTCAAAATTCAATCTACTATTATTTTTTATTCTTTTTAAAACAAGGGTAGCTCACCTTGATTAACTGTGTTTGTTGCTCAGACGACGCCATTAGAGAGAGAGAGAGAGAGAGAGAGAGAGAGAGAAAGGAAAGTGGGAGGAGAATCACAAGCTAGGAGTCAGTCGTTGAAAGGAAATAAAAATAGTGACAAGGGGAGCGCCAAAAAAAGAGCAAACTTCTTCCTCTTCTTCTCCCTTGTTATATATAAGTATATGGTAAGTACGAGAGAGCACTAAAGACGGTGGTGCCTACCCACATCTAACACCGCAAATGAAATACTCGTGAAGGTTGGAAAACTGCAACAAAGCAGATTTGAATCTCGGCTCACTGGTCATACATTGAGGATGTGGGTCCCAAAAGTCAACTACTTGCACCTGAGTTTTGTATAGTTGCACATACTTTAAAAAGAAAAAGTTAGTATTTTAAAGGCCTATGCCACTTGAAATACCATCTACGCCATTTGATTTGCAGACCACGATGTAAAGATCTTTGGTGTCAAAATGGGCACGAAAAACGATCACTATCTTCTGAAACAACACAGTCCAAATAGTTGCTCCCAAAAGTTAAAAATTGTGTAAGTCATTACTCATCAATTAATCAACATCATTCAATCAAAGCACTTAGCCCTACTTCAGACCTGAATTTTATTTTATTATTTTTTTATTCTTTTAAAAGTTTTCTCATGATTTTTCTTTTAAAAGTTCTCATGATTTTTCTTCCGAATATTTCCCCAAAATTCCCGGATTTCCTGAATTTTTCCAAATTTTAACCTCGCCGAACTATTGTCGAACCCAGTATTAGTGGCCCATTTTAAAAGTATTGGCCATTAAATCAGATTCTGAAAAAAACTCCATCAAATATGCTCAGCCCCATCTCGATTGCTTGCCCTAAAATTTTGAGAGAAATCCGAGTATGACACATAAACAGATGATTAGATAACATTTATACGGTCATAGCATAACCACTCATTGAATCGATTCTGAGGATTTTCTGAGAGGAAGTTAAAAACAAAGGATTTTCATCTTTTATAAGAAAAGTCAGAAATTTGAGTAACTTAAGAAGGCATATGAGAAAAGCCTGTCTACTAAGAATCTGCAGGAATCTGAGTGTTCAAGAATCTGAGCTTTTATGGGAAAAATCAGGAAACACCTGAATGGTATGATTATCGTCTCACTCAGCTCGGAGAGGCAAAAAAAATCTAATTAGATTTTTTGTCGACACTGGCTCTAACTCTATTAATTCAATATTTTGTTTTAGCAAACTAAAATTTTGCAAACATTTGCAATCCATAGAAACCATTTAAAAATTATTATGATTTCATCTTTTCGGTTAAGTATGAAACTAGAAAAATTTTCAATTGAATTCGATTCCAAGTTGAACACTCTTTTCAGAGAAGATTTGTCCAAAACATATTATAGATTTTGATCTTATCAGATTTACCAAAAAAAGAAAATTTATATAAATAAATAGAAAAAATTGATCAATCCATAACCGTAGAGATCAAAACCTTAGAACACAATAGGAAAATCAACGTACCTGATTATTCGATGGAGTGGTCTCGATGGCCGTCACTACGTCTATATCGCCTGTCATCGTGTCACGTACGACTAGGGTTTATGCCATACAGCTATGGAGTATGTGAGAGAGAGAGAGAGAGAGAGACAGAGAGAGAGAGAGAGACGGGGGGCTAAGGAAGAGACTAAGAGAGGCTTAGCCTTAGAGTCAGAGAAAAATATATAGGCGGCTAAGGTGAGAGAGTGGACCGCTCTAGCAACCTACTGATTCCGGGTCGCAGTTTATAGCAGAGAAAGTGGACTGATGGCTGTTAACGTGTCGGGTCAACCGGAAATCCGACCGGACCTGACATTTTACCAGGTCGGTACATAAACCTAACCCATTGGGTCGGGTTTGAAATGAGAGACATCCGACCCGACCAAGAGGTTGTGTGAGGTCGGGTATTTGCTGGGTGGGTTCAACCCAACCTAATATTTTATATGTAAAAGGAATAAAAAATAGGGGATTTTTTTTAAGTCGGGCTTTCAGGTCAGGCATTTTTTGGGCAATCAAAATTTTGACCAGACCCGACCCGGCCCATCAACAGCCCTACTAATGGCGATAACTTAGTAGTACTCAGCACTCACCGCAAAAGGCTGGTTTCTCACTTGACCTTCTCCTGCGGGCATGCATTGACTGCCTTTGAATTAGATGATGAAGACTGATTTTTATCCCCATCTTCCGTATAGTGGATCTATAGATCATGGGAATACGATCGGTTGGTCAACTTTTAATTAAATAGAGCACCCAACCCAAAAAAATGACCCTCAAATCTTATGGCGTACATCACACTCAATCATATTTTATTATCACCCTTAAGATGTGCGTCATATGTAATAAAAAACTCACAGTCTAATGGTACGCTCATGATTTAGAAATCCATTGTACTAAGGACAAAAAATAATCTTCATCATCTGAATCAAAGATTGTCAATACATGTCGAGCGGAGGCAGTGGGGTGAGAAAGCATCTTTTGGAGTGCATATATGAGTAACCTTTTGAATATAGCAAGAAAATTATTTTTGGCAAAATTAACCTTTATGTGAGTAAAATGTCTTCTATAAAGCTATGTAAATTGCCGTATTAAAAAAAAGAAGCTATGTCAAATACACTTTTCATCAACTTTACCGAAGCGGGCCAGAAATCTGAACTTTTTGAAGATTTTAACCATCCGATCTAGGCACCCTAATATAAGCTGGCGCGCTTAGCTTTATTGCCTAAAATTCAAATTCGCTAATCGCATGATTCAAGTCCACTTGTAGACAATTCTTTGGCTAAAATATTTTTAAATGACGAATTGCCGCATGAATTAACAATTTACATTGATCATAAATGTATGCCACATGGCATAATAGTAAATCACATTTTAATGGTGTGAGATTAAAATTTTCATTTTAATGTTAGTAGATCGTTTAAATACCATTTGGTGTTTAATCATCGGCTAGGAGCCATTATCCCAAGCTTTAAATAGGAACAGACTCTTCTGACCATCATTTAAACACCAAATAGTGTTTAAATGATCTTATACCATTTATTGGCTTATGATCTTAGAAATTCATACCGTCAAAGTGATATGTTATCAATTGAAGGGCTATGGGTCCAAAAATAACAATATTTGGGAGATTCGAACGATCCGATTTGTAGACTATAATACCAACGATTGTGTTTAGTTTTGATGGTTGATATTAAAGTTTACCAATCGGATGGTCTACATCCACTTAGAAGTATGATCCTTTAGCTGAGACATGTTCCATCGATGGATTGCCATTGGGAAAATATAAATTGATCATAAATGTATGCCACATGACATAGTGATAAATTACACTTCAATGGTTTGAGATAAAAAAATTTAATTTTAATGGTGTAAGATCATTTAACCACCATTTGGTGTTTAAACCTCAGTCAAGAGCCATTCCCCTAATTAGGGAGTCACTTGGTGCGTCCATCATTTACTGTAACTATTTCCTATCATACTAATGTAAAATTTAAGGTAGGACTCTTCTACACGATTTTTTTATTTTTGGTTTTTTGAAAGGAGAGTCTTCTTACATGTTATTGTTAATAGTTCCAATTTAAAATTATATATAAACTTTGGGTAATACTAGGCTTTTGCTTGGACTAATCTTTAAGGGATGCTCTCGCCCCCACCGTGTAACGAGTATTTCACTATTTACACATCTTATAAGGCATCCTGTTATCGCAGAAGGGAGATGCCAATACTCAATCCCATGACATATTGATAATAAACCAAAGTCCCGTACCAAATGTGCCAACCCCTGGTGGGTAATTTAAAATTAAGTATTACTACCACCATTTGTTTGAATTGGTATATGTGATTCCTCAAGGATGTGCCTATAGGATAAAATTCGTACAAGTTAATTATAATCTTTGTTCCTTAGCCTAATTGATTAGCTTATGATATAGCTCTCACCAATGTTACTGATGTTGGTACTCGTTTTTTTGAGAACCCTCTTGGATTCGAGTAGCCCAATGTGGTCACTTGGGGACTATGCTTGCAAAAGGAGGGAAGAATAATCGATAGGGTATTTATATGCACCTTCGGAGAGATGTGGTTAGTCACGACCAAATTAAATAGCATATATGTGACAGTCCAAATTTTTGACCCCTGCACCGTCGGCTGGTCCATAAGACCCATCCCCAAACGAAACACTTGACACATCCACACACAACACGAAATAAAGCGCAAACTTACACTAATCAAAAGAAAATCTCCATTTCTACTATCAAAGTGCGCAAAATAATGACTCGAATCTCATGCGTGTGCACATAGCCAAAAGAACCGAAAGGAACCACCGATAAAGGCTATTCTTTACCAGAACATGGTTCACAAAACAATGAACGTAATAATTTCGAGTGTCCGAACTATACAACAAAATAGTTGGACATACCAAGTCGTATCTATACAGAATCCTCTAAATAAATCATTCCCTCAGTCGGAAGAACTCCTCAGGCTGATACTCTGACTCCTCCCCTAAAATGTACTCGGGGTCCTCCAAATCAATATCTTCAGTACCCATTTCTTAACCTGTACCGGTGACGTATAGTCGAAGGGTGAGCTCTATCTAAGCTCAGATATTCATAGCATGCATTTTTATTACCTTACACCTATACCTCATGACATAAATGAAGTAATCAAAAGACACAGTAAGAACGATATTGCAATCAAAGTGAAACGTAATCATATGAATTTCTCAATTTGCCATATGGTTTGCAAAGCTTTTCTCATTTACACAAAAAGGAACTTAATGAGATAATTTAACTAATCTCACGAGCATATATAGCATCGAGAGTCGCAACATACCGATGGAATACCCACCATCGTCGTTCAATGAACTATTTCATGATGCCAAGCTCCTAAACTCTGTTACCAGGTCACTTGACTCACATTGACCATTCTCGGTCCACAAGCCACACGGAATTATACAGATATCTTGTCATACCGGTCACGGATATCCCGCCGCGTCAGTCACGGTTATACCGCCGCATCAGTTGGATATTCACACATAAACCTTAAATCGAAGTGCAAAAGTTAACTTATATTTTATCACCGTAAATAGTGATAATTTATAGCTAGGTTTAAGATTGAAGAGAAGGGTTTCACACACCCAAATATCACACATGCGCATCGTGCTGAGCTCAAGTTCACACACACACACACACACACACACACATTTATCATTCTGAAGTAAGAGTAGACAGTTCACATGGTTGAAATGACAAGGTATCACAATTTTCATAAACATATATTGATTATATCACAATTCATATGCTTATCGTAACAAAGGTGCATGCCATAGAATTTTTCCTACCTCATACGCAATCCACACGAAGTCCTTCCTTCACGATAGTTCTTTCACATCACACGTTCACAGTCTGAACCAAGAACACATCAACACATGTCTTACAAGTCACAATTGAAAAGGCAAAAGAGGTCCTAAAAGTCATTTTTCTCAAAACTGACAAATGCCAGAGTCTAGTAAAATCGATCGATCGAATCTCAATCCAATTGATTGGTTCCCGAAATTAATCGATCGAAATACCTTTCGACCGATCGGTTTCCTTCCAAAAAGACGAAATTCCCTGCTTGTATAATTAGTCCCACTCGACCGATCGATTTCACAAATTGATCGATCGATTCTCAAATCGATCGATCGGTTTACTCAGAAACCAATCACACTTCACACTTTCAACCTCGCGAGCCTACAAGCAACCTGGCGAGCTTCCAAGTGAACCTAGCGACCATCCTATCGAAGGCACATAAGGACCTGTCGAGTGGTGCATAGAATCCACTCAAACCACGCAAGAACCTGCCGACATGGATCCAGATCCTCGCGAGACACAATTCGATCAATCAAAATCTCATTCGATCGATCGATTTCCCCTTCAGAAACCACAACTCTCTTTTCTGTTTTATGTAACTGTTTCCTGTATAAATCGATCAATCGATTCCAAATTCGATCAATCGATTTTGACAGATTCCCAGCTTTTCGAGTTGTCCTTCATAGGTTTTGGTTTCTCTCAAAACCCATCACAATCATTGCGACTTTTAGGGCATTTATTCCCTAATTATAACACACACTCACTCATTTATTTCAAATCTCCTAGGGCATTAATTACACAACTACCAAATCTTAATACGCATGATCCCAAAGCATAAATGCTTACCTTAATTTCATATCATAGCACTTAAATGGTCAAATCTTTACATCCTTTTCTCTTTCCTTATCCACGCATCAAGGGTTTTGTCAATCGATCTCCTCGCGATCGATTTGACACGCACACGAGATCTTTTCCTCTCCTCTCCTTTCACCAAGCTACTCTCTCATACAAGTCTCAGCACAAGGCAAGGAAATGAATTTCCTTTCTAAGTCTATCTTTTATTCTTAAGGTCTTAGGTCGGGTGTGAAGCTGATACACCGTACTTCAGTATACGTCATCACATCAGATGGTTAACTCATCTTTAGTTCTCATTCTTATTTTACTTATCACCTTAATTTTTATTATTTCTAACTATGTGACTTATCGGGCACGCATTCCGATTTGGATGTTTCAAAAGTCAAAATTTTCTAGTTGTTACAATATACCTGAGTTGATACTATCACCATCTACATATATTTATCAATGCTGTAAAATGTCATTGATCGCGAGGACAGAGCGAGAGATTATGGAATTGGGCTCCTATGCTATACTGGCATGCCGATTTTAGCAGCTAAGGTTTCCTAAGGTTTTAACTAATTTAGAAATTTCTTAATCCTAATAAGGCTAACTAAAGGGGTGTGTTGGTCCGTTATGCGCGTGAGGATTGAACTCGTTCCCGAGTACCCTCCGTTAGCTCTCTTGGACAAATCAGTTTGATTGCTATCATTGTGTTGAAAATATGCACGAGTGGCATGTGCCTAATAATCTAAGTTAAGAATTTCGGCAAGGGTTTCCTAAGGGTCGGTTCTAGGGTTGGTCTTTCCTTTCTTTGGACCACTCGAGAATCGAAGTAGAAGGGTCACTCCCAACTAGAACGACTACTCAGCGAGATTCCTAGAAAAAAGTTGAAGTTTTAAGCCCAAACAATTAGAGTTCAACTTAATGCTAATTCAGATTCTTAGAGCCAACATCGAGAGGTCCAAAGAGAAGAAGCAAGTGAAAGATGTGTGTTTAAAATGAGTGGGGTAGGGGGTATTTATAGGTTCGACCAATTATATGCCTGTAGTCCAGCGTATAATTTTGAATTATATATTGGAAATCTAACGTATAATCCAGATTATACGTTAGAGATCAAGCGCATAATGAATTATACGTTGTGATTCTAGCATATAATTCAAGCTGTTTCGAGGAACTCGGTCGAGGTGACCTGTTGATGATCGGATAAGGCTGGACCCATAATCATGCGGGATTTCTTTGAATTATATGTTGTGGATACAATGTATAATCGGGAGTTTGGATAAGCCACGGCTCACTAAACCAACTTAAGGGTTATCGGGTCCTTATTGGGTCTCCTAATCCATGAAGACTAATTATTCGTTTGGGGAATTGGTCCAGGATTGGGTATAATTGGGAACTAGGTCGGGTTCAATTATACGTTGGAACCCTAACGTATAATCAATTATACGTCGAGTTATCAACGTTTCATTCCCAAAACTTCTTGTAAAGTCACAAGAAGATAAAGATAAAATAAAGAGACTATAATATATGAAACTAGTTCTTCAGGAACTTTATATCATTCACTTCTGTTAAGTTCTCCTCATACTTCCACAAGACTCCTTTATATGGAATTACAATGTGAGAATATGAAAGGTCGGGGGAAATATGAAGGGTTAGGAGGATACATGCACATTGTCATAATTCCAAAAGAGTTATATAATAATGGATAAGAATCCTGAGGGACCATATAAATGTGATTAAGAATTTTAAGGGATGGAAAGTAAAAGGTTATCCATCATCATAAATATATTTATAACTCTCCCCCTTTGATGACCATACACAAAGAATATATGTCTTGTTAAAATCTTGCCAAGGAAACCCGGTGGGAAAAAAAACCTATGGTGAACGAGATAAAATACATTATTCTTGTGTCTTTGAATGTTTTAAGATTGCCTCATTAGAACCTTATAAAGGAAAATCTTATAAGATAAAACCTTATCGAAGGAAAAAGAGTACAATCCGTTTAATCATTTACTCCCCCTAAAAGAACGCAAATCTCAATTATTTATGATAAAGATATTTGAGTTGACACATTTCAACATTATGCACCAACTTCTTAAATATTGTTCTTGGTAATGCTTTAGTGAACAAACCTGCCAAATTATCATTTTATCGTATCTGCTTAAGATCAATATCCTCACTCTTTTGGAGCTTATGTGTATAAAAGAATTTTGATGAAATATGTCTGATTATGTCACCTTTGATGCAACCTCCTCTAATTTGTGTGATACAAGCATCATAATCTTCATATAATATTATTGGACTATTTTTTATTATAGATAAATCGCAATTTTCTCGAATGTGTTGAATGACCAATCTTAGCTAAATACATTCATGACTTGCAATGATTTCTGAATGATTTAAATAAGTAGAAGCTAGTGTTTGCTTGACAGATTTTTATGAGATAGTTGTATCACCGCATGTAAATAAATATCCCGTTTGTAATGTACCTTTATGTGAATCAGAGAGATAATTTGCGTCTGCATATCCAACTAACTGTGAATTTGATCCACTTATATAAAATAATATCATATAAGTTTTTCCGCGAAGATTGCGTAGAACATCTTTGACTCCATTCCGATGCTTTCGAGTTGGTTTAGAACTGTATCTTGCTAGTAAGTTAACCAAAAAGGTTATATCAAGTCGATTATAATTTGCAAGATATATTAGAGCACCGATTGTACTAAGATATGGTACGTCAGGACTAAGAATTTTTTCATCGTTCTCTTAAGGCCGAAACGGATCCTTTTCACATCAAGTGAACGTAGTAATAATTTTTTAAAAGCTTTTCTGCAGTTCCAATAAGATTTAAATAATCAACATATACCGCAACACTAGTAAATTCAGATTCAGACCTTTTAATGAAAACGTATGAAAAAATTGGATTATTCTCAAATCCTTCTTTTAATAAATATTCACTGAGACATTTGTATTACATGCGCCCAAATTTCTTTAACCTGTATAAAAATCTTTGAAGCTTGATATAATAAATACTCTAGGATTTTGAATTATATGTCTCGTACATTTTATATCTTTCAGGAATTTTCATGTATATATCATTATCTAGTAATCTATATAAATATGTGATAATCACATCCATTAAACGTATATCAAAACTTTTTGTGACTACCAAACTAATAAAAAATCTAGATGTAATTGCACCCACTACTAAGGAATATGTTTCTTCATAATCAATATCAGGTCTCCGCGAGAAACCTTGTGTAATAAGTCGTATTTTATATCTTATAATTTCATTATTCTCATTACACTCTTGTACAAATACCCACTTGTACCCAACAAGAGTTGCATCTTTAGGTGTTTGAAACAAGATCAAATACTTCATGCTTTGTTAGGGAATTCAATTATGTATGAATTGCCTTTTTCCACATTAGCCAATCATTTCTATGTCGACATTTTTCGACGATTTGTGATTCAATTTCATCATTATTTCTGGTAATGTCAAAAATAACTTTAAATTAAAAATATTGTCAACAATGATTTTATTTCTTTCTAATATTTCTCCTGAACTTATATAATTTATTGAGATTTGATTATTTTCAGGTACCTATTCCTCTTCAAGAGATTCCTCTTCAGGAGATAGCTCTTCAAGAGATTTCTCTTTAGGGGACTCTTTTTTAGAAGAATATTATGCAGAAAGTTTGGATGGATCAAATATTTTTGTTGTCTATTTTGTGGGTATGACTTCTTCAGGAGCATCAATTTCATTTACTTGTGTTTTTTTCTTTCAGGGAACCTGATCCTTTGCACCAATAGGTCTTTCATGTTTCATACGTGTTTTACATTCATTCACTGTTATGAGACATTACTATTTTCTTATTTATCTTCTAAAAATATTATTGAGCATATTGACAACACTAGGTTTTGTATAAAACTCGATTGATCAATTCTCAAATTAATCGATCGTATCATTTAAACAATTTTAAAAGCTTGTCTCAAGTATAAATTGATCGATCGATTACCTATAGTCGATCGATCGAGCATTATATTAAAAAATTATTATTTTATTTCGAAACTGTGCTCGTAATCTAATTATTTGGGCGAGAATTTTAGCAAATGCAATATTACGAATAAAAATGAGACAAATATGTGACCACCTAGTTGATGCATTAATTAACACCATAAAATATTTAAATGGTTTACATGGTGGACGTACTAGTCTACATATATCCTCATGAATTCTTTATAAAAATGATAAAGATTTAATAATTACTTTAGAAGTGAATGTTTCTACAATTAGTTTACATTGTGAACAAGACTTGGTAAAAAAATCTTTTGGTTCTTTAAAGGATGTCCATGTGAGTTCTTAATTATTTGACCCATCCTAATTAATCTCGGATATCCAAGACAAGCATGACAAAGCATAAAGACCTTTCGACCAGAATCCTTCTGGTGAATCATAATGTGTGATTCAATTATGCTAATGATAATATAGCCCAGAAGAGAAAGCAGACGTTTTTTCTAATATAAGCTTTTGGCATAAATTTATTGAAGTACTATAAAGATATTTTTTACTATCTTCATTTGTGATTTAAACATGATGACCATTGTGATAAATATCTCTAAAACGAAGTACGTTTCTTCAAGAGCTGAAAAAATACAAAGCATCATGAAAAAATTATAAGAATGCAAAGTATCATGAATATCTTTAAAACTAAGATACAAAGAATCATCAATATAAATTTTATTTCTCTTGGTAATATGATAATCGCTCCTTCACATCGTTCAATTAATTTCGACGAACCTGATATGGTATTGAGATTAGCTTTATATGTAAAAATATTGAATATATATATATATATATATATATATATATATATATATATATATATATATATAAAAGAATTGTATGAGTTGTACAACTATTTACTAGATAAATATCTTCATTGATCATCTTAAAATTATTTAATCAATTAATACTATGCCACCTTACTTATGAAAAAATTTAGATATTCAACTTCATTACTTTAAAATAAAATAAAGATAAAACGGAATACATGTAAACATAATAGAATCCAATAAGACTTATTAATTGTTGTAAATATATTCATCATAAACTAAAAAGTAAGTTTTCTAATCATGATCTATAAAGAAATCAGAAACATTAAGATAAGTTATATCTACTCTATTTTGATTATCAAGTCAAACTGCAGAATCTATTAGATCACAGTGATAAAAAAATTTCATTTCGATTCTCTTCTTTTTTTATAGAGGCTTAGTATAATTTCATCAAATATTTAGGCGTATGATAGATACACGATGAATGTCCTTTCATACCATATTTGTAATATTTACCTTTATAATTTTTTATTGGTTTATTTTGTAAATATTTGTATTCATCATGTTTTCCCTCATTGTGGTTTCACTTCTAGTGACATGATGTATTTTTATTTAAAGTATTATGAGTACGTACCCATTGAAATTGATAATTCTTTCTACTATGTCATCGGCCTCGATTTCGTTTATAATTATAAAATAATGTTTCATTCACTTCAAGGAATGGCGTAGAACCGATTGGACCAGATTGAAGCACATTCGAGGTATGAAAAGTGGTAAATATATTTTCTAACATATCCTCTTGAGTTACTTTATTTTTTCATAATTTTAACTATGAGCTGATTTTAAAGAGTGTAGAATTGTACTCGTTAACAGTCTTACAATCTTATAACCTCAAGTGCATCTAGTTATAACGAGCTTTTAGGAGATTATGGTCTTATGATTCTCGTATCTTTCCCTTCAACTCTTCCATAAAGTGAAAGGATCATTTACAGTATGGTACTCAGTTTTTAATTCTTTATGAATAAAAAAATTAAAACGCGATCTTGTTGGGATATTTGATTTCTCTCCTTAATAGTGGTTCAATGTTCATAGTCTCAAGATGAATCTTAACTTTAATGATCCGAGCTAAGTAATTGTGACTATAAACACCAAGCGTAATAAGCTCAATTTTTATAATATTTGACGTTTTTTGTGACAAAAATATATAAAAAATTAGGTGAGTCATTTAAAATATAACAAACTAAAATTATCAAATATTTCTACGACTAATATGATAATTTTCTAATTCATATTATCACATGAAATGTATTCACATATTATAATATGATTCTCACTACTTTAAATAAATATTAAAAGAGAATAATAATCAACAAATTTGATTACTAAATCTCAAAGAAATATACAACTAACGAAGAATATTAAACCAATAGCTTTTGACGCCAAAGATAAAAGACTTAACAATTGATCAGAGCTTCGTGCTGATAGCGTGTTATAAAATAAAAAGAAAATGAAGACAAAATAAAGAGACTGCAATATATGAAAATAATTTTCCAGGAATTATATATCATTCACTTCTGTTAAGTTTTCCTCATACTTTCACAAGACTCTTTTATATAGATTACAATGTAAGAATATGAAAGGTTGGGAAAATATAAAGGGTTAGGAGGATCCATGCATATTGTCATAATTTTAAAATTTTGTTACATAATAATGGATAAGAATTCTAGGGGACCACATAAATGTGATTAAGAATTCTAAGGGATGAAAATTAAATGTTTATCCATCATAATAAATATATTTATAACATAATTATAAGTTTTGAGAATTTTTGAAAAAGATTAGCTTTTCCAAAAATAACGGCAAGGTATAAAAAAGAATAGACTCGCAAGTAAGGATAGACAGACAAACATATTTACATGCAATATTATTTACCTAAGATATTTACATATAAATAACGATATACTCCCATTTGAATTCAATAAAAATAGTCTCAGATCAAAAATCTCAAAGAATAAAAAGTCAACTTTCCAGTTCAAGGAAAAAATCCGATTTTTTATAATTTGGTCAAATTTCTAATTTTCAAATGACAAGCCTTTTTATGAAATTTTAAAGCCCATAAATTCTATTATATCGAAGTATTGCTAAAATTTCAAAGTCCGATAAAAAAAGGTTCACGTCTGGGCTCCTAAATGGGGAATATATTGTAAGGGTTCTTATTCGACCTTTGACTTTCGGTCAACATGACCTGGGGCCTAAAATATAATAGTTAGGATATCACATATGATCTAGAAATGTAAAAAATGGGGTATCTACAATCAGGTTCGTTGGTTCGCTCCGTTCGAATTCAGGTTCGCAAGTTGCAATTCGCCATTGCCAAACAAGCCCGATTCACTATGACTAGGATGAGTTTTAAATTTTGATTGTAACATTAATTTTATAATACATATAAAAAAAGTTTACCATACTTTTACCAAAGTTGTTGGATGTGTAGCCGGTAAGACAGTTGCGGATAGCTTATGGCCGTGGATCAAACCTTGGTGTCTACTTTTATAATGGTTGAAAACTAAAAAGGAAGCTGGTTCGCTCGGTTCAACTTTAAATGATGAACCGAAACCGTGAACCGGTTCGGTTTGCAATTTGCATGACTATGAGCCGAACTGTGAACCAGTTCAATTCGCAATTCACATGACTATTAGTGAACTGGGCAACCCCAGTCCTCACTGTTCATCAGGTAACCATTCTCCATACTCCGTTGTCACCATTTTGCACTTTTCTTTTTTTTGATACGTAAGCTAGGCTCTAACTGAAGACCTTGAGATTACTATATTGTCAACCTTCCATTGTGCTACACATAGTAACCAAAGTCTCCGTTTCATTGAAAAATAACTCATTCAAAACCTTTCTTTTTTTCAAAAATACTCGTAAATTTTGAAAAATCGTGATTTTTACCTTTTAAACCTTTTGGAAAATTTTCTTGTTTTTAATAAAAAAAAATATTTTCAAATATATTTAAACATTTCCATTACTTTTTCCCAAATACTTCCCAATTTTTACCTATTTTTTAATGCATTTTTTATTTATTTGTAGCCTTGCAGGTTTTTTCTCGAATTCCGACTTGGTAATTACGTGCTACATGCCCAAGCCCTCAATTCATGGTCCAACTGAACTCACTTTCAGCCAGTAGGGTCTTAGCATGCCACTAGTGTTTCTTTATGACACGTCTTTTCGATTGTACAGTGAAGATCTGGATTGCAGATTGATACATAACTAATTCATTATGATGCACCCATCTGATCTAGCTTCCTCAATGAAGCTGGTCTAAGGTTGTAGGTGATACTCCCCCAAAGACAACAACGACCTCTCTTAAATTGTTAATGGCAGATAGGTCCTCAGCCGGTTCAATGGCTTCTTCAATGAAGCTAAGGCTTTGCTTGGCAATGCTTTCTCAAAAAAGTTCTTCCCAACAGAAAAAAATGTTGGGTGAAAAACATATTTCACCCGAGGAGCTGACTACTTCTAGCTGAAAATGATATTGTCTTGAGATGCTGCCTCATCCTGCTTCTCACACAATACCATTTTCAGTATGTGATAAACTTTTTTGAGAAACAATATGTGATAATCTCTTTAATGCCCTGTTTGGCAAAGTTGGTTCCAAAAGTTACTTTTTAAGGTAAAATATTGGGTGAGAAGCACTTTCCATTCGAGGCCATGACTACCTCTAGCTGAAAATAATGTTTGTTTGGAGAAGCAGCATGGGTCAAAAATGGCCCAAGTCCTTTAGTGAAAAGTATTTCTCACCTAATATTTTACCTTGTATAGTGTTTTTTGGAAGCAACTTTGTCAACCATGGCCTAAACCATCTGAAAAGTGCTTCTTAAAAAAGGGTTGTCAAACAGGGCCTAAATCTTCAATAGAAATCAGGCGAGATCTTTAACTTTAATGGGTTTTTAAATGAAGCCATGTCTTAGGTTGGTGGCACAGATGAAGGAATTGCAGAGCTTTTATATCATAAACATTGAAGACGTGGTTCTTTGGGTACTTGTTAGTAATAAATTTTAAACTTATAGCTCTTACAACTTCCACACATGATTTTAAACTTTTCAAGGAGAGAGGCTAGTAAGTAAAATATTACAAGAGTTGCCACATCAACAATTATAGGTGGTTTAATGGTGAGATGAACACTTGGAAAGTATCAATTTCACATAAACTAGTGGCTTTATGTGTAAAATTGAGGCATTGGCATCGCCTACATCGTAACATGCTAGTGAGGAATATTTGGGTTTAATCTTTCTTGTTTCTGCAGATATCCATGTCACTATAAATAATAAATTTGTTTAGAATATAAATTTGTCATAAATCAGTCATAATAAATTTCTCCTCGCTATGAAATGATTTTATTGAAACAGTAGACTTTACACTTTCAGGTATCGTAGTTAATTCCCCGTTAAGTACATCAAAATTAAAAGCTACTAAATAAAAGAAACTTAATTATATTTATGAAATAAACAAATAAACAAATCCTAGATCTAGGTCTTCGTCAACGACTTTGTCTTTGACCGGTCAACAAGTGTATGCGTAGTACACTTTCGATGTTCGAAATCCGTCAGACTTCAAAGAGTGGATAGAATGTGCACGTTCCTCTCAATCGTTCCATCCGATTGTGACAGATGGGTGAGAAACGGTGCCAGAAGTTTGTGAATAAGTCTTCGTATGAATTCTTGGTATTGAGTTTTGAAAATAAACTCAAACATCGGATCCATGTCTAATCATGTAAAGGAAGATTAATTAGACCATATGTCCGCTCCTGAATCAAAGTTATTGAATTCATTGAGAATTTTGATCATATTCTAATATAGTTAAGCAAATTCACCATGAGATTTGGCCAACATATGATAAATTCAATGTTGGATTGCATTAAGATCTTGTATCATGCTTGTTTGACCAAACTTCAACGAATCCATCATTGACTTTTACCAATATCCTAAGATTTGGTCAAAGTATGATAAATCCACCGTTGAATCGCATTATGATCTTATATTACGATCGTTTGACTAACAATCAACGAATTCACCGTTGGATTTAACCAATATCCTAAAATTTGGTAAAAGTATGATAAATTTATCGTTGGATTGCATTACAATCTTGTATTATGATCATTTTTCACAAGTCAACACATCCACTGTTGGATTTCACCAATATCTTAAAATTTGTGATAAATCCACCTTTAGGTCACATTACGATCTTATATTATGATAATTTGACCAAAAGTCAATGCATCCGCCATTGGATTTGACTAATATCTTAAGATTTGGTCAAAGTTTGTTAAATCAACTGTTTGATCGCGCTACAATCTTGTATTATGACTGTTGGATCAAAAGTCAACAAGTTCACCGATGGATTGATCAAAATTATAAGATTTGGTCAATACTTGATAAATTCACTGTTGGATCTTATTACGGTCTTATATTATGATCGTTTGACTAAAATTTAACGAGTCTACCGTTAGATTTGACCAAAATCATGAGATTTGGTCAATACATGATAAATCCACTATTGGATCTTATTAAGGTCTCATATTATAATCGTTTGACTAAGAGTCAGCGAGTCTACTGTTAGAATATATAACCCACGCGAGGGATGCATAAGTGATGGTTTAAGCGGTGACGACCCATGCGGGGATGACCTAAGCTGGAACGATTTAAGCAAGGATGGCCCACGTAGGGAGCTGCATAAGCGATGGCCTAAGCGGGAACAACCTAAGCAGGGATGACCTAAGTGGGGACAGCTCATGCAGGGACGGCCTGAGCAGGGAAGGCCCACGCAGAGGCTATATAAGTGATGGCCTAAGTGGAGTCGTCCTAATTATTTTTATACTAAGAAATTGGATTTTATTAAAATTATAAAAGAATTTTCGATCTCGAGGTCAAGATCTAAACCCTACATTTGAGGGAGTGATGGTCTGAATTGTGTGAGAAACTCTACTTTCGTGATTACAAGCCATACAAGTTATCAGATTTGTAATTGCAATTCGAGTGTACTAAGGGATAAGCGAGGAGTCGTACCCACGTAGCTTTATTATTCTCAAGTACGCAAGAAACTGGATACGTGCTATAACGTGTACTCCCAAATTATAACCCTAAATCATACGTAGGTAAGGGCTGTAACTCTTATCCTAAGCGCATCACATTTAGGTAAGGGTTGTAACTCTTATTTTAGAAGCACTCGTGTCGGAGACAATTTGAATTCCATAATTAAATCTGGATTTAACTCCCCCATATACCATGGATCAAAATTTCGGCCGAAATCGGAAGATTTAGACCTAAATGTTTCGATTTTGGTCTCCACCGAAACAAAACCGAGAGCCCAAAATTTCGGTCTAAGAATGTACTAAGGGGAAGTTTTCGACTGAAATTCAAAATTTAGGCTGAAATTTTAGTTTCGGTCCAGTCTGAAACCAAAACGAAATCCAATATTTTGATCGTTATCGTACACTCTAAATAAAAGGAAGTCAAAGGATAAAAGAAGAGGGAACGAAAAAATATGTCCGAGATACCTTAAGGTATCTGGGCGAACTATCTCTGAACCCAAACAAGAAAGTGAGTTACAGTGAAGGGTTGGGATTTGCTTGCCATAGAGTTTTAATAGAGAGAGAGAGAGAGAGAGAGAGAGAGAGAGAGGGCTGATTGGGCAATGATTTGAATTGAAGGGAGAGAGTCACAAAAGAACTCTAATTGGTTTCCTAAAGCTGGACTTCTCTCTCTTGTTTCAATTAACACAAAACAACTATATAAGTGCATCTTGCACCACTCATGCACCTCATGCACATGTATATATATATATATATATATATATATATATATATATATATATATCATCTAAAATAAATTATTTATTTATAAGGGTCCATGGTATATCTATGTGGCCCAATTACGGGTTGATTTCAGATTGGAGGTCCAATTCGAACATAGACCAGATTATAAGCGTGAAAGGGTAAGAAGAAGTACATTTGAGGCCACGTCACGGAGGTTAAAGGTTTGACCAAGGTCAACTTAGTCAAAACAGTTGCATTTTCACTAAAGGTCAATTATTCAATGTTAGCGAAACTCAAGGTCGTTACAGTAGTCATATAGGGTTTGCTATAATTTGGTTACAATAGGACTTTCAATTCATTATCAATAGAATATTTTTTTCGCCTCTTGTATTTAAAAGATATGTACTTTATTTTTCGCTTATAACACTATTTCTCCCCTTCATGTTCACCATAAGTTAAATATATATTTTATTATAAGTGAAGCTCAACTTGGTAATAGTTAATTGTGAATTTCACAAATCGTGCTAATGTTGTCTCAAATTAAGTTTTTATATTATCTCAAACCACTTAATTTGGGATCCATAATGTTATGATATCTTTAATGGCTTAACACGCTTAAACAATGGAAAGTTGATGTTCTATGATGATGGGCCTCAGACAGCCTTAGCAATGATGGATAGGAAAAAGTCATCTGAGTGTCGCCACTCGATGACTTTTTCGTACATACTCCAGAAAACCCAACTCAATGAATTTGGCTGATCATGTTGACTCAAAGCCGACGAGATAACATCTATGCAAGGACTTCGGTTACTAAATGGAAAGATTTGTATTTTATTTTAATTTTATAGGTTAACAATCGAGGTTAGGCACTCATTCGGCTTGTCTTATAAAAACCTTTATTTATGACTCCTTACTGAAATGCATCTAGCTAGCTCTTGCCTCAAGGCACATTTATTACACTATTGAGACACCCAACTGCCTGCATTTTATTTGGCCAATTGGTGCATTCAAAGATGGTCTGAAAATGAAAAAGTAGGCAAACATGTCTGGGTGGGGTTCATCTGAACTTGATCTGCCACCCTTCATCCTTAACCCAAGCCCAACCCCGCCCATTTAGCCAAAATTCAGATCTTGTTGGGTTGGGCTGAGGTTTCTTGACTCGAATCCATCTTGACTTGACTGATCAAAAACTGAACCCCCGATGAGTTAGAAATCTGAAAATCGATCGGTAGCTCACCCACCAGCGTCTGTGCCCTTATGAAACAATATATAATGAAGAGAAAGAAATCGATAATGTTCGAGGCCTGAGCTCTTGTAGGCCAATATATCATTCACAAGTGCTATGAAAAGCAGCTAGCGAAGAAGAAATGGAGAAAATTTTCTCCTATCCAAAGAGAAGAAACTTTCTTATACCCCATTGAGCTATTATTTCGATAGTGTTGTCACGAGGTTGCCCAGCTGTATGCACCGCGACGCGTAGTCCGGAGTCATACTTCAACCCCCCTTGGGTGCCACACGGCATCGCTGCGTCGACGTCCTAGGCCCACCCTTTCAGGCCTAGGAGACACTTGCGCCCCCTCTGGCAACGCAAGGCCCCGTGTGGGTGGGAGCTAGTCTCCACCAACTCTCCCACATAGAAGGGTAAAATAGTCATTCAGCCAGAATGGCGAGAGGACCTCAAACCCCTTTGTTTGACATACCGCAACGCCTCCTGCGTCGCTAGCCCACCTTGGCTAAGTCGCGTCCATGTCGCTCCCGCGTCTTCCCCCCTATGCATCCGTGTCGTGACCCCGCAGCGCGACCACGTCGCCAGGCTCCTTTGGCCTCCATGTCGCGTGCCCTCCTGGCACCACATGTCGTGCCCCAAGCACCATACTGCAAGCTCGAGTATTGGCCCCGTCACAATACGCTCTTACGATCAGTAACATTAATAGTAAGTCTTTCTTCCTCTTCTTATTTTTTAGGACAGATTCTTAAAAGGGTTTAACCCTTTACCTCTCACTTCTGCATTTGAAGAAGAATATACTTTCTCATGATTCGTATCCAAAGGTATATTAGAACTGGAATAACAAAATTGGATTTTGGAATCACTTAGGGATAGTAGCCTTCAACTCATAGTCGGCAAGAGGAAAACTCTCGACAAAAACTTCGAGAGTTGTGGAAAATTAAATAGAGAAAAAAATTAGAAAACAAGAATACTTAAAGAAAATTTTAGAAAAAGGAATTATCACGATTTCCAAGGTCCCAAAAATGTCATTCGGTAAATTTTTGAGCGAAAGGGTGATTTGAAATTAAGAAAAAGGTTTCTAACAAGTCATTCGGTTAACATATGAGAAAGTGATTTAAAAACTATATACTTGTTCTTGGTAGGAAGTAAATCGATGAAATTGATTATGATTTCAGATGCATCCTTTTAAGATAAAATTTGAAAAATATGCCTACTTTCAATCAATTATACGAAAACATGACATTTTTTGAAAAATGTTACTACCCAAATTAACAACCGTTTTGGGTTGATCAGCTACGCGAAACATGGTTTTTTAAACAAATTAACCTATTTCGGGTCATGCTCAAATTTTTTGGGTGGTATCCTATTGTCTTTGTGAAATTGTCATGGCACTGGATCCCAGATGGGTTCCATGTGGAGCCCACGAACCGAAGAACATGTTTATCTCAAACTGCAAAAGCATTGTTTTCCTACAACTGTTTGAAGTAGTCATGCTTTCTTAATATTGATTGAAAGTAAGCATGTTTCTGTAAAGAGCCGTACTTTTTTAGATCGGTAAATCTTAATGACTAAATATGATTTTGGAAACAGGAAAGAAGAGACCGGTACCGTTTATCATCGGATATTTATAAAGTTTCTACTGCAATAATAAAGGATTTGCTATTTAGTTCAATGGAAATGAGAATCCAATGAGAATCCTTCGGTATGAAACAGGAGAAAAGGAAATGAGTAATGAACAGATACTATTTGAAATGAGCGCGAATAATTTAGACAACGAATACAATTATATGGGTAACAATGATGATAGAAATAGGGGTCCTGATTTGCGAGTATTCAGTTTCGAATTCATTTGGACAGCCACAGATAATTTCTATGCAACAAATATGCTAGGGCAAGGGGGGTTTGGACCTGTTTACAAGGTATGCTATGACCATTAAATTAGAATGGTTCAATAATTGAGGGGCAATGACCAGATTTAATTTGACATATTTTACATAGCATTATATACATATTTTATTATTATTTTTCCTTAGGTATGTCCCCATCAAAAATATGTAACCTATTGACTATAGAATAGAAAAAATATCCAAAGAGTAAACACCTCCTTTAAATAATACAATATAATAATAGACACTAATGGATTTTGAATCATGGTCTTTCTTTTTATTTTTTTCTCCTCCTCTAATTAAAGACCTTACCTAATCTTCTGGGATTGGCTGCTCAAATGTGATGCTAAGTCAGGCCCACTTGGACAACTTCTTCCATCTAAAATATTTTAGATCCATATGCATTGACTTTAATACCTATCTAGGTGCATGCATTGAACTGAGAAAAAATATATTTTTAGACTTTTTAGAATTGGTAGAAATTTCTAGAATTGATAAAAATATAAGATATGATGAAGTAGTGGTTCAGGGTAAATTGCCAAGTGGAAAAGAGATAGCAGTGAAAAGACTTTCAAAGAGTTCTGGACAAGGACTTGAGGAATATTTAAAAATGAGTTTATACTTATTGCAAAGCTTCAGCACATGGATCTTATTAGGCTTATTGGGTGTTGCATTCAAGGAGAAGAAAAGCTATTGATATATGAGTACATGCCCAACAAAAGCTTGGATTTCTATCTTTTTGGTTTGTGATTTCAACTCTTATCACAATTCATATTTCTGTCTATTACTCTAAAATCCATGATAGAGAAATTATTTGCTATTTATTTATTGAATATATATTTGAGATAGATCCAGCAAAAGGACTTTTAGACTGGAGGAAACGTATCAACATCATTGAAGGAATTGCTCAAGGGCTTCTCTATCTTCATAAGTACTCTAGATTGAAAATAATTCAAAGAGATTTGAAAGCAAGCAATATTCTTTTGGATGGTGAGATGAATCCAAAAATATTTGATTTTAGCTTGGCTAGAATTTTTGGCAGAAATGAAATTCAAGCAAATACAGAAAGAATTGTTGGAACATAGTAAGTAAAAACAACTTCTACTTGTATATTCATGCGCATGTATATGTATTGGGGGATATCAACGGGTCCGCTCGTGACGGGTCGGGTGGAGTTGGGGCGGGCTGCCAACCCAATGGTGCACCCTACTTCGACTTGATGGATCAAAGTTAAATGCCCGATTCGACTCCCTGGGTTAGGTTGGGTTGGGCCGGGCATATATGCCAGTTTAAAACCTGCCCTATTTCCTATATTACATATATAAAATATCAGGTCGGGTTTGTTCGACTCGACCTGATTTTGCCCAGGTCAGATGCCTCATGCATAACTCGACCTGATTTTGCCCAGGTCAGATGCCTCATGCACAACTTGACCTGATGGGTCAAATTTACGTGCCTGACCGGATAAAAATTTTGGTCAGGCGGGTCGAGTATCAGGACCCGACCCATTGACCACCCTGCATATATTTACAGAGGTGTAAGCATATTTGGATACCTCTATTAATCAGTTACTAATTTATTTATTTTTGAATGATGGTATCTACTGGTTATATGTCTTCCGAGTACGCTATGGAAGGCCTTTTTTCTGAAAAATGGGATGTCTTTAGTTTTGGAGTCTTACTTTTGGAGATTTTGACTGGCAAAAGGAGCAATAGTTTGTATCATTCTCAACAAGCCTTGAACCTTATTGGATATGTGAGTAATTGAGAGAAGCCAAACCTTTTTATAAACATATATATATATATATATATATATATATATATATATATATATATATATATATATATATATATATATATATATATATATATATATTCATCATCCCTCAATTATATTTGCAAAACATCATAATCATTAATTAGTTTTTTACTATCTATTTGGGGATTTCTTCGCTAATTTATTTCAACTTAGGACTAAGTCTAGGCTGTCAACAGGCCGGGCCAGACCGGGATTTTTGTCAGATAAAAATTTCAGTCGGGGGGCTTTTTGGGCTCTGACTTTTTACTGAAGCCCAAATCCAACTTCAACTGGGTTTGGGGCGGACTGGATTTGGGTCAACCTAGCTTTTTCTCTTAAAATAATTGGGCTTGGCCAGGCTGGACTAGGTTCGGGCTGGGCTTTGAGCAACCCGATTAATTTTATTCTAAATGTGAGGCCCGAACCCGGCTAGGAAACAAAATTGGGCCAGGATCAGCCCTGATGTATTTGGGCTTGGGTTTTTAATTTGAGCACAAATCCAAGGTCAGTCAGGCCGGGCTGGGTTCGGGCTAAGCCTGGGCCATTGACCACCTAAGCTAAGCCTCTATCAATTTCACATCATTTCTCACTAAATTTCTTCAACTCTGATATACGTTTTCAATTTTTGATAATTATTTTAGGCGTTGGAGTTGTGGAAAGATGGTAGGGGATTGGAGTTGATAAACCAAATCTTGGGAGATTCTTCCCCTTGTATTGAGATATATTCATGTTGCACTCTTACGCGTGCAAGAAACAGCCATCGATAGGTCCAACATGTCAGATGTCGTTTTCATGCTTAGCAATGAAAGTGTCTCTTCCTAATACCAAACAACCTGCTTTTTAAGTTACAAGAAGTCTTACGCAAACAAGACAGGCAACCAATATTTCTAGAAATGATGTAATCATTTGATCAAAGGTAGGTAGCCTTACAAGGTCTGCAACTATTCTAAGGTTGCGTTTGGGAAAGTGGATTTGGATTTGGGAATTTAGATTTGAATCTCCTAAATCCAAATCCACTTATTAGTTCTCCATTTTTGTGTTTGAATTTGGATTTGGTAAATCCACCCCGATTTAGAAATCCATTGTTGTATTGTAAAATCATGGATTTGCAAATGACCCCAACTAGGTGTTATTTGAAAATTCAAATCTTACACCAACATATAATTGACTATATATAGTAAATAAAAAGTTGTTACTCTGTGCTATCATAAGTACTGGTCGACTTGATATCGAAACCGACCTGAACCGATGGTACCCAACCCGAATTAAACCCAATTGAATCGCGTTGAACCGGTGATACGTGAACCAAATTGAATAGGTACTAGACCAAACCCGACCCAACCCAAACTGACATAACCCAAGCTTAATTAGTTACTGCAAAGGCTAGAAAACAAGCCATTGGGCTGCAACGGCCATAAACTAGTTGTTGCAGTCTACCTTTGTACAGTGCACATTGGGTGCAACCAAGAAATTGCCGATTGCACATGTATTCGTTTTTTCCCCATTTTTTCATTTTTTTTATTTAAGTTTTTGCAAGCCAGTGCATCTTGGGTGCAATTAGGAAATTGTTGGTTGCACCCATTCGAATTTTTTTTCTCATTTTTTATTTTTTATAGCCTACATTTGTACATTGCACCTTGTGTGCAACCAAGAAATTGCTGGTTGCACATATTAAAAAAATTTCAATTTTAAAATTTATTTTTTGATGCCTGTCTTTGTACATTGCACCTTAGGTGCAACCAAGATATTGCTGGTTACACCTATTAAAATAAAATTAGATTTTTTTATCCATTTTTTATTTGTATTTTTTTCTTTCTGTTTTTTTGCAGCCAACATTTGTACAATGCACCTTGTGTGCAACCAAGAAATTGTTGGTTGCACTTTAAAAAAAAATTCATTTTCATTTTTAGTATTTTTATTTCTATTTTTGCACCCACCTTTGTACAGTGCACCTTGGGTGCAACCAAGAAATGTTGATTGCACCCAAAATTTTTTCTTGATTTTTCATTTTTTCATTTTTTGTTTTTGCAGCCCACCTTTTGTACAGTGCACAGTGGGTGCAACTAGGAAAATTGCTGGTTGCTCCCAATTTTTTTTTCCTTGATTTTTCATTTTTTTGTTTCTGTTTTTGCAGCCCACCTTGGGTGTAATCAAGAAATTGCTGATTGTACCAATTTTCTAATTTTTTCCCCTAAACCCTAATCGAAGCAAACCAAGGATCAAAATTTCGAGTTTAATTTCGGTTTCGGAGGGGACCGAAACCGAAATATTAGCCTATAATTTCAACCCCATACAAAAAATGACCGAAACTTCGCTCCCATATTACCGTTTCGATGGTGACCGAAACCGATAATTTTGGCCGAAATTTCGGTCATTTCAGTTGAAATTTTGATCCTTGAAGCAAACTGAACCGAACCGAACACCGAAAAATTCGGTTTCGATTCGTGAACGGTTTATGTGTTGGAGGAATTTGGTGTACCGAAACCGATACAATTCGGTTCGATTTCGTTTTGTGGTGTACCAAACCAAAAATGAAAAAATCGGACTCAATTCAGTTCGGTATACCAAACTTGCATCCCTATCCACATAGAATGAAGGAAACCAATGAAATATAAATTATTTTTATAAAAAATATGGTCAGATGAAGTATCTATAAATCCTTAGGCTAAATCCTAAGACAATGCTTAAACATCCAAACAAGAAATTTGCAAATCCAAATATTTCAAATTCTGAATTTGAAATACCTGAATTTGAAATCCCCAAATCCAAATCCACGTTCCAAACACAGCCTAAGGGATTTTTCAATTCCTTTGTCAAAAGAAAAATTCCCCTCATTTATGTTCAGAGATTGTACTTCATTTTTCGCTAAGAAAATAGAAGTTTTATTTGTTTGAAGTTTGTATAAGTTAGATATGTACTACAGATTGAGTGGTAGCTCAGTTGGTATCCTCCCTCCTTTGTGAGGGTTGAGGTCGTGGGTTCTACACTCCACGATTGCTTCCCCTATGTGTCACTCGATATGAGTGTTTTATTGTGTGGGGTTTGTTCCCCAAGTGCTACTCCTGAACTGTCCAGATTGTCTTTATTTGAAGACTGGTGTACTATCACACTACTTTATGTTACAGTCATTTAAATAAAGGAAAAATTTGTTGATTACTTCAAATCAAACGATAGAGATCATTTTTCATCACAATCTTTCATACAATAGATCTTGAGATCATTGACCTACCATCAGGCTGTCAAATGTTGACTCCACATGACACGCATCCCAAAAAGTGAACATGTTTCATGTTCACATTTTAAGATATGTGTCATCTGACCGTCTGATGGTGGACCAATAATCTCAAGATTTGTCAGAAGATTGGTACAAAAATGATTTTTGTATGATTTAAAGCAGTCAATAAATATTTTTCCTCCGTTTAAATGAGGTCACTATGACATAAAGTGTTTTAATGTGATCTCAAAGTAGGTTTCAAATTAATAAGTTAGATAGCTACTTTATTTTTCGTTGTGATCTCAAAGTAAGTTTTTATATCATGCAAGAGATTTATTTTTTAGTTCCATCATGTTATCATATCATTAATGGCTTTTCCCAACTTAAAGGTGAGCTTTGCTACGTTCCATCAGTTTTTTTCAGTTCCATGAGTTTTTTTTTTTTAATAAAAAGTGTTGGCCCATCATCAAGACAGATTAGATCAAGGTTTTTTCCCAGATCTTTGAAAGATTTGTAATTGGCAGGGAGCTTAATGCCAGCTTTGTTGGCCTTATTCATGACACGGCGGAATTTAGACCTCTCAATCTCGTTGACAACGTTTATAAAAGAAAAATTATAAACCCTAAACGTTAAACTCCCCGACAAATCCCAAACAACAGGCTTGAGTTCTCCCCTGTGCCTGGGTAGGGGAATTGTTTGGGGTTTAACATCTAGGATATAGCATTACTCTTTATAAAATTATCATGGAAGTTTTGGTTGACATTTTCTCAGAAGGAGTACTTGCACCCAAAGTTAAAAAAAGACTTGATATTTTAGAGACATGTGACATGTGAAAATGCAATCTAGTTCGATTGATTTGAAATTTATGATATATAGATCTCTCGGGCATACAATTAGAGCAAAACGTGATACGTATCATGTGATATACTCTAGAAAACTCTTGGATCAGATAATATCTTTTGCCTACATTTAATGACATGATGAAAATTATATTTCATTTTAATCTTGTACACTTAATATCTTTAAATCTTGGCCTTCAAATCAAACGACTTAGATGTTATTTGTTGCACGGAAGCTCTCAAATTAATCAATGATCTCACGATGATGATAAAATAAGAATACAAAATAAAAAGAAATTAAACATAATCACATAAGAGACAATATTTACGTGATTCGACAATTTGCCTACGTTCATGAACAACGATGATTTACTATATTGATGATTTCACAAGAATACAAAAACACTCAAGTTTCACCAAAGCTCTCCACAAAACCTTTGATTGGTTTACCAAAGCTTTACAATGATATCTCAACTCCTTAATTTGTCCAAGAGCTTTTCCTTTATATAGAAGATCTAAATCCTACTTCTAATCAAAGTGAAACTAGCCTCATATAGAAGATCTAAATCCTACTTCTAATCAAAGAAGTTACGAGCCAAAAATAATAATTCTCCACCTGACTCTAAGCTTTACCATGTACTCTTTCCCTCGGGGCGCTGCCACCAACGCCCCGAGGGTACTCAAACTTGCTGAACATTGATCAAATTCAAATAATGTTTAGACTTGATCATCGGTACTACCTTTGTCATCATATTCGAAGGATTGTCCTTCGTACTCACATTCTTCAAAGAAATTTCGTCATCTTCGATTACTTTCCGTACGAAGTGATATCGTATATCAATATACTTGGTACGAGCATGATATACATGATTCTTTGCTAAGTAAATAACGCTCTGGCTATCGCAGAACACATCAACACTTTTCTACGCGATCCCCAAATCACCAACTAAGCTTTGAAGCATTACAAAAAATCAGATTATTAGCGACAACAAAAAACTATTGTTATTAACGAAAAAACTGCCGCTAATAGTCTTATTTTTTATAGTGAAGTCACAATGCTAATTTCACTGCTTCTGTTACCGCCATATACTTTGCCTCCGTAGTAGACAAAGTCACTATTTCCTGTAACATCGACTTCCAGCTAATCGGACCACCTGATGATATAAACACATATCTCATTGTACACCAACGCTTATCCAAATCACCCGCGTAATCTAAATCTACGTAACCGCAAAACTAATGATCTGTACCACTGTGAAAAGCCAATTCAATATTATGTACCTTATAATCTATTTCATCGTCTGTCAAGGCTCCTTGCCTAGATTAAACATATGCCTATTAATCACACTAACGGCCTGTAAAATATTCGACCGAGTACACACCATAGTGTACATCAAGCTACTTAACGCACTCGCATAGGGAATACGATTCATGTACTCATGCTTATCATCTGTAGCAGGAGACATGCTAGCCGAAAGACGAAAGTGAACTACCAATGGAGTACTCATCGCCTTTGAGTTCTCCATTCCATACTATGAGAGTACCTTCTCCAGATACCTCTTCTATGTCAGACACAACTGCCCATTCTTTTTATCTCTCTGGATCTTCATCCTAAGAATCTTTTTTATTGCGCTAAGATCATTTTTTTCAAACTGCATGCCAACTTGAGATTTCAACTTGTTGATCTCCACCATGCTCTTTGCAGTCATGAGCGTGTCATTAAGATAAAAGAGCGCGCCATTAACATATAAGAGAAGATAAATATACAAGCCATCTGCTAGCTTTTTGAAGTAAACACAGTTGTCATATTTACTTTGAATGTAATTTTGACTCACCATAAACGTGTCAAACCTTTTCTACCACTGTCTCTGCGACTGCTTTAACCCGTATAATGATTTCTTCAGTTTGCACACTAACCTCTCTTTATCAAGAGATTTGAACCTTTCAGGTTGGTTCATATAGATTCTCTCCTCCAAATTACCATGTAGAAATACTGTTTTCACATCAAGTTGTTCCAACTCTAAGTCCAACTATGTCATAATTGACGACAAAATCCGGATTGAAATGTGTTTCACAATTGGTGAAAACACCTCATTGTAATCAATGTCTTTCTTTTATGCAGGACCCTTTGCTACCAGCCGTGCCTTGAATCTTGTATCACAAATTTTCGGAGAATCTTATTTTTTCTTATAAACTCACTTGCACTCAATCACTCTCTTACCCTTAGGTAACTTGTCAGTTCCCAAGTTTGATTCTTATAAAGAGAATCTATTTCTTCACCTATTGTGACCTTCTATTCCCGTGCACATCTTTCACTGATTGCATCATTGAATGAAGAAGACTCAGTGCCATCCAACGTCAATGCGTAGGCAACCATATCCTCGTAACCGTAATGAATTAGTGCTCTGACATTCCTTTTGAGTCTTCCACCCGCTAAGGATTGGTCTGACTCTCTCTCAACTATTTCTACACTTAAAATTTTTACACATTTTTATGATGTAGTAACTGTAGGAGTTCCTAGCTTCACCTCAAACTGATCTCCCATCACCTCTCCAATTTTCATGTTTTGTTTGCTAGAAGTTAGTATAACAGATTCATCAAAGGTCACATCTCAGCTGATTACAACCTTATTCTGTACGAGACACCATAATCTGTATCCTTTAACGTCATTTGTATATCCTAAGAAAGTCACCTTCTTAGCTCTTGGATTAATTTTACTATCTCTCACATGATAGTAAGTTGCGCAACCAAAGACCTTCAATGCACTATACTCTGCGGGCTTTCCTAATCACATTTCAATCAGAGTCTTGCACTCTATTGTTATAGACGGTATTCTGTTTACTAAATAGTAAGCTATATTGACTGCCTCGGCTCAGACCTCTCTACCCAATCCCGCATTGGATAACATATATCTTACCTTTTCAAGTAGAGTTCTATTCATGCGTTCTGCTACCCCATTTTGTTGTGGTGTATTCCTCACTGTGAAGCGCCTAGCAATACCGTTCTCTTCACAGAACTCCTGGAACTGTCCACTGGTGTACTCACTACCATTATCGGTTCTTCACCGCTTGACCTTCCTTTCAGTTTGATTCTAAAACAGTATTTTTTACCTTTTAAAGATTTTCAATACCTCATCCTTACTCTTCATCTTGTAAATCCATATATACCTAGAGTAATCGTCAATGAAAGAGATGAAGTACCTAAAACCATCTCTAGAAAGAACCTTTGAAGGCCCCCCATATATCTGAATATATATATAATCCAATGTACCTTTTGTAGAGGTGTTAAGTTAGCTACTACCAGCTTTAGACCGATTATAGGTTTTAGTGTTAAGCTACCTACTCCCATCACTTTATCCCTCATTAAAGGTTTCAGTGTTAAGTTGGGATAGGTGGGAGAGTGTGGAAACATGCTCGGAGATAAAGCTACTCAAGGCATCGACAACTAAAATGACTTTTCCTCAATGATATTGTATCACGCAATTAAAGTCTTTGAGGATTTATATCCAACGTCTTTGCTGTAAATTCAACTCCTTTTGGGTGAAAAGGTATTTGAGGCTCTTATTGTCGGTGAAGATGACCAACTTTTTGTCACACCCCTAGCCCCTGGCCTCGCACGTTCGAGCGGTTCTTGCACCCTTACGTTCCGATCTATGAGCCGAGTCGACACAGTATACCTCGATATTTCGATTTCGATTAAATTATTCTTCTCTTTTGAAAAAATTTACAATCATTGCGAAAACATATTGCGAAAGCTTTTCTTTTATTTTCCCATTTTTGTTAATCTGATCGAGCTATTTCCATTTTCAAAATTCAAATATAAAAATCCTACTTGTCGCAAAATTATAAGACAAATGAAATATGATCCAAAGTTCAAACTTTAAAAACAATATTTACGACAAGTCCAATTACCAAAGTACTCAAGCAATTTCAAAAGAACTGGACTTGACAAAACTCAAAAGAAAGTTTAAGTAAAATTATTAAATGAAAATTCACACTCCAACATCTATGGCGCACAGGTCTGTGTTTCAAAATCTCCGTATACCGATGCATATCAATCATTTTCCATATTGATACATATCAGTGCATCGGCCGATACATTCCAATACATCAGCTAATACACTGAAGCAATGTATCAGTCTCGTGATACATTGAGCAATGTTTCATGGTTGATCAGTGAAGTCAGTTGGTCGATTGACACATTTTCCAAAGTACAGTGAGAGCGTTCAAAAGTAGGCATGTTTTTCTAAAGAGTCATACTTTTCATATCAGTAAATCATATAAGTATTAATTATGATTTTGAAAATAGGAAAGAGATCGATACCGTTCATCATCCGATTGATGGTGGTTGTTCCGATAGCGCTTGTCATGAGTTTTACCATGTGTTATGGTGGAGAAATCGACTAAAACAAAGAGGCAAGTTTCTAGTGCAATAATGGAGTTTCTATTTAGTCCAATGAAGGAATGAGACTTCTTTGGTATGAATAAGGCTGTCAATAGGGCTGGGCTGGGTAGGGGTTGACAAGTTAAACCCCCTAAGCCAGGACCCACCTTATATCACTGTTAGATTTATCAAGTGAATTAAGTGTAAGGAACAAGGATCAAGATATCAGTTTCGTTTTCGGGCATGACCGAAACCGAAAATTTGAACCGAAATTTCAGCTGAAAATTTCCCCTCCATACATATTTTGACCGAAATTTCGGTTCAAAATTTCATTTCAATGGAGACTAAAACCGATACATTTCGAGCGATAATTTGAATTATTGACCAAAATTTTGAACCATGAAAAGTAGATAAGTGTGAGGATATTCTAGTAATTTAAATATTTCTAAAGAGAGTTTTAGGATATTCTTTTTCTTCTTCAAAATATTTTTTCCATCTTTAATAAATAAATAAAATTTAAGGGAAAATTTTTTACAAGAAATTTAGAAAAAGTATCAATAGCCAACAAAGCCCAAATCCCGCCCCGAGCCCGCCTAGGTTAGGACTAGGGCTAGGCATATCAAAGCCCGCCTAAGTTAGGTCCGGGCTAGCGCCTAGCCTTGGCCGTATGGGCAGACCAGATTTTAGAGAGGGGCCCTGCCGTTGACAGCCCTAGGTATGAAACAGGAGAAAAGGGAATGAGCAGTGAACAGACTCTTTGCAATGAGGGCAAATAATGTAGTAGACGATTACAATTACCCAAATTACAACGAAGATAGAAAAAAAGGGTCCTGACTTCTGACGTGCGGTTATTCTGTTTTGAATTCATATCCCTCAGCCACAGATAATTTCTCTGCAGTTCTTATAAAAAAAAAATAATAAAAAAATTCTATGCAGCAAATAAGCTAGGGCAAGGGGGGTGTTTGGACCTGTTTACAATGTAAGTTATGACCGTGGATCAAAATTTCAGCCGATAATTTAAAACAAAACAATAATGAAATACAAAATTTCGGTCTCGGCCAGTCCCAAAACCGAAAGAGAAACTGACATTTTGATCCTTGGTTATGACAATCAAATTAGAATGCTTCAATAATTGAAGGGTAATGACCAGATATGGCCTGTATTATATAGCATTATATACGTTGATGATAATTTGTCAACATGAACTTTTTTTTTTTTTTTGGTATGTTATCTATTGACTTCATAGTGGGGTAAACTATTATTGGAAAACTGCCTACAACTCATTTAAGTAGTACAATATAATAATAAGTACTAAGGCTTTGTTTGGCATAGCTCTTTGTTAGCTCCCTACTTAACAAGGTTTACCTGCTTTAACAGGTCTCCTTTTTTCTTTGCTAAATCCCTGCTACCTGCTATAGCAGGCCCCCTTTTCCTTGCTAACTCCCTGCAGAGCAGGACTTACCTACTCCATCAGTTCTCTGCTGCTCTCTACTCACTCCTTGCGAGAGCATATTTTATGAGCAGGTAAATCCTGGTTTGCAGGGATTAGCAAGGAAAAGAGGGGCCTGCTAAAGCAAGTATATCCAGCTTTGGCAGGGAGCTGACATTGGCCGGTATGGCCGATTTAAAAAAATAATAATAAAGGTAACTTTAACATTGGCTAGTATGGGCGATTTAAAAAAAAGCTATTACCCAGTGTTGGCCCCATAACTACGGGGTGCTGGGAGGGGTATGGCTGACACATATCGGATATACCCAACCGATATGCCTGATATGTATTAGTTTTAAAACCACGGGGCCTGGACCGATGTCCAAATCCTTGGTCCAGTTTTATATCAAAAACAGAGTTTCTACATTGAGGCAACCACACATACTAATATAGAAAGATGAAAATGAAATTGTAGCCTCCTGAGAACAGATCTCTTCTTACTGTATCTCTTCCGTCAAAGAATGGAGAAGCATTTTCAGTCACAAAATCTTCCTTTCCCGCAGCAATCAAAAGTTCAACTTAGTCTCGCTTTCACTAGATTAATGGTGTCAATCTGTTCCTTTTCGATATGTTCCCTTTTATAGCTAAATCAGTCAAAGAGAACTCTCATGACTCCGGTGAGTGCTACCCTGCATCAGTAAATCCGTGCAACTTAGTAACTCCAACCTCTACTTTGAACTCAGCAAGCTAGATTTCCGAATTGACTTCATTTTTCAAAAGCTTTTGGCAAACACTTTTTCGTCTTTGTTTTTTCTTTTTTTTAATGGTAAGTAAATCATTGAGCAAACAATGGGTTATAGCTAACAGAGGAAATGAGAAGCTGAAGCAGCAGATAACATCCAAAGGATTCGCCTCAGGCCATTGGAAAGGTCCAGGATCCCACACAGCAATCAACTTGCCAAACAACTTAGGAAGGCAGAAATCGACCCCAAACCACGATAAGTCTTTAACCCAGATAGAATAGGCGTAGCTGTAGTGGATAAAGAGATGGTCTATGAACTCAAAGCTCTGGAAGCATAGACCTGATAATGAGTAAAACCTGCAGGTCGTGAAGGAGATCAGAGAGATGGGTAAGGACCACACTACAGGTCACGGCACCGATAAAATCATTGGAGAAATATCTGTATAAAATTTGGTATTCCAAACCCACCAAAACCAAGTCTTGGACTAAGGTTTTGTCATAATACATGTTCACCAAATCCATATTTCCCAGCTAGGGCGAGCTCTCAACTTCAAATTTTAACTGCCATATTATGGTGACAAGGCTACCATAGCAACATGCATACAAAATTGATTGAGGAACAACCGTGGCACTCTAGTCTTCGATTCCTGACACCCACACTAAATCTCTTCGACCTTTCCCGTAGCCTAAATTATAAACTTGGAAAAAACAATCCTAACATAAATCAAGAAACCTAAAGGAACTTCTGCAAGAAAAAAAGGATGTTGGAAATCCCTAAATGAAGTGTTGCTCTGATCATGGCCATCTGTCTGAAAAGAGAGGAACAAACTACTATGTAAATTCATTGTAGGCATTTGAGTGAAAAATCAAGAAGTGGATCATTAGCATCAGTTAAGAACAGTCCTAACTAGTGCCTACATAAGTCTGCCAATAACTTTGCACAGGCCCCGGGAGTTCTCATCCTTGCAATTTGAAAGACGTGATAAAGCTAGTTTTGCTGTGGTAAAGCTGCAAAAAAGCATGTGGGTATCCAGTGTTACCTAGACTCGTGGCACAGGTGCCAAGTGTCAACATGTCAAAGATGTTTGGCACGTTAACTTCTAATGATTCCAATACGGCGGCACGGCCTTAAGAATTTTTTCTATAAAAAAAAAATATAGAATGTATATAGAAAAAAAATTGGAAGGACCATTATAGAGAGCCACTTGAAATATGTAACGAAAAGACAAATAAGGTATGTCATAAACTAACTAAAAGTATACTACATTATACAACTCATTTTCAAGGACCCAAGATTTTTATTTTATAAGTTACTAAACTTTACACATTGTTTTATATAAAAAGCCGGTTCATTTTGTCTTATCCAAACAAGGAACATTTTGATGGCAATATGTGGTATTTTCATACATGTCTAGAAGACCCGTGTTGTGTTGAGTGTCCACATGCCACCAAGTGTCGGCACATGTCCAAGTGCCACCAAGTGTAAAAGTAGCAGTGCCTAGGTAACACTGTCGGTATCACTAGAATTGGATTGATGATTTTTTGCTGGAAATGAGGCCTATACTAGATTTAGATCTACGAGCCGTGGAAAGAGACTTCGAACATAGCAGTACTGCGAGTTGTTGACTTGCTGCTAATCATGGATAAAAAGGGCAATGCCATATCAGACAGCAAGATACCACATTCATTATGATAACAAATACCTGTTGGTGTGTGTATAGGAATCATCATTTATTTAGTGTGTGAGTGTTTTCTTATGGCTTGAGTTTATATGTAAACACTTTGTAAGTGATGGATATATGAATGAAAAAATGGGTATATGAATTTTTAACACAACCCTACTTTTCTCTGTTGAAGTTTAATCCCCCATCGGGTAAATTATATCCAATTAGTTTTGAGTTGGATGCACAGATTTATAATGGTCACAGAGCAGGCCCTTCTCCACTTCACGTCACCCAGTTCAATTGTTCACGTGATTTGGCTCAGTCCCGCCAACATGTGCAAGGGCAAGCTATGAGTGGAGGGGCCCATGATATTATAAGTGCAGAGCTGGTGGTTTCAGGTGGTGGTTTTAGTACTAGGAAAGTAGTATTAGGTTTACGGTTAGAGGAGAAGAGGGGAAGAGAGAAATATAGAACTAAGGAGAAGGCTTAGTGAGAATGGGTTCCTCACTAGACATCACTAACACTCCCCCTCAAGCTGGACCATGAAGATCATACATGCCCAACTTGATCGATATATCATTAAGAATAGCAGGCCCCACCGCCTTGGTGAAGATATCGAGTTGTTGTGAAGAGGAGACATCAACAACTTCAAATGTGTTGTACCAGACTTTTTCCCTCACAAAGTGAATATCGACTTCTATTTGCTTTGTACGTCCATGGAGCACACAATTAGATGCAATCTTCTCGGCAGACTAATCATCACAACGAATAGGCATCAGAGTACTAAAATGAAATCCCAGCTAAAAAATAAGAGCAGAGAGCCATAACAACTAGCATCGCACGATACTCGACTTCGAAACTAGATTTCAATACCACATGTTTTTTCTTACTTTTCCAACAGACAGAGTTGCCCCTGAGGAAGGCACAATATCCAAAAGTAGAACGGCGGTCAGTCAATGATCCCGCCCAATTAGCATCAGTGTATCCATATATATAAAGATGACCATGAGAAGGATACACAAGTCCACAACTAGGACTGTACTTTATGTATCTCAAAATCCGATGAACTGCAGTTAAGTGAGGAGCACGAGGTGCATGCATAAACTGGCAAGGCTAACGACAAAAGCAAGGTCTGGCCTCTTCAGGGTAAGATAAATCAATCTGCCCACCAGACGCTAGTACTCACTAAGGTCAGGTATCAGCTCCCCCTCATGCTCATGTAGAGTGCTTATAGTCCATAAGAGTGGAAGTTGACTTACACCCAAGCATACATGACGCGGGACAACGACCCTAAAATGCGTGATTATGATTTTATGCGATTTTGTCGAAATTAAATAAAATTAAATCAAGCTTAATCTCAAAACTATCTTAAATACCTTAGGGTTCAGAGAATTCAGGTTGCTAGATCACGCGAGATCCAGTTAGGATCCAGTCCGATGCGCAAGTACTATTAGATTTGAGGCGAGATCGGCCTAGAGATAGAACTCTAGCTTTTTCCAGGCTTGGGCGTTCGTCTTCGATCCGATGTAGATTCGCAGGCTCTAACTAGGGTTGTGAAATGGATTTATAGCTTTGTAATAGGCTTATGGTTTGGTTTAGGTTTATGGTTTAGAAAAGGTTTAGGGTTTTCAGATCGAAATCAATAGATTGAGATTCAGAAAACAAGCAGGGATCAATAAGGTAAAAGATTCAAAGAAGACAGTGATAGATAATAGAAAAGATAACAATAGCTTTTGGGAATCACTCCCTTGGCCTCACACCAAACCCATCTCAGGCAAAGAATATTCAAGCATAAAAGCATTCAAAATATTCAATAACTAATTAAAAAGTCTTTACAAGCCTCAATATATAGGCCATCAATAATTAAATTCAAAATAAAGAGTCCTAATACTAATAAAAGACTGGAAAATAACAATTTCTACAAAAATTAGAAAACTCGTCACAACGCCCACGGACGTCCGTCACTGTTCATCACGGATGTCCGTGGTACTGTTCACAGACACTGTTCATTAATATATATATATATATATATATATATATATATATTCCTTGAAGCTGAAATTCTGTTGCAGTTCAACTTCAATGCTCTCGATCTTAACGTTCCCCGTCATTCTCCTCCACTCAAAATGTTTCATCACCGATGAAACACGCACATGGTACTAATCAAGTGTATTGGAACTCGCACAGTGGAACTCCTTGCAACTAGCCTAAACAATCTCGGCTCCTGGTGACGTATGATCCTCATCTCGACTGATTGTAGCGGGACGCACACGGTAAACCTCTCCTTGATGAACCTGATAACCCGGCTCGCCAACCCACTCTACCAAGTATTTTTGAAGCTTTTCATCAACTCTCCCGGACCTGAAGGAATTCATCCCCGATGAAGTGTGATCGCGATATCAGTCGGGAATACGGGAACTCCAGCGGAGAACGCTTTCATGACTAGCCCATGCACTCTCGGTAGTCGACGTATCAACAGATAATTTGTAGTGATTGTTGCTTGAATTAATCTTCTGTTTAATTTCGGCATGCAATGCAGAATGAGACTCAAAAGTTGACTCACAATACGATTCGAAATGTGAAGCAGTATGCAACTCGAGACTATGATGTGTATGTGTATCTATGGACTCGATACGCTCATGTGCATGCGACGCCAACGACTTAGGCACAACTGACTTTGTGGGCTTTATCACCTCATGTGTGATCAAATTAAGTGACACTAATGGCTCATGTACGCTCGGTTCGACCAACTTCAAAGATTCGAGTGCACTCGACTCTACCACCAATAAGGACTCATGCACAACTGGCTCTACGGGCACTAACAAAGTGTGCGTAGATGACTCAGTCGAAACGTGCGTGGGTGACTCAGTTAACTCATGTGTGGGCAAACATCACTACTCACAATGGAGATAGAAGTCTCTTTAACACAAGCGAGACTTTCGTCAGCTTCTTCCATCTCCTCTTCACTCATCACGGTTCTAGGGTCATACACTTCCTCTTCTACTTTCATATTTTTCGGCTCCTTATAACTTTCGCTTTTAGTCAATAAATTCGGAGTGGAAAGTTTAATGGAGCACTGGTAAGCGAAGTGTCAGAACCCTTGACACTTAAGACAATCAGGGCACTTATTTGTCTTAGTTCTTAAACTCTGTAGAAGGTGACGGCGTGTCAAAGGAACATACTTTTCAATAAGTGTCACCTTCATATCCTCTCATGTGGAGATGGGTTTAATCCGACGAAACTCAACATGGAGTTCTATATGAATCCAAAAAATCTCGACATTACCCTTAAACTTTGTTGTCACTAGTCTAATTTTGTACTCATCTGGTACACCATACCAATCAAAATACTTCTCTACACTAGACAACCACTCTATGAATGTTTTAGGGTTCGCCGTACCCTCAAAATTTGGAACTTCATCCCGAATAGATTTTAAAAACTTCTCGGAAGGGTTGTACTCAGGTTCACGATGATGAGGGTATCCCCTAACTCTAGTTTCATCACGACTTTGGGGACTTTGCCAAAAATTTGGGGTGTAGTGGTTCCCTCTTTCGGCTAGCACCCTTTCATGACGGGTAAGGAATTCTTGGTGGCGTGTAAGTGACTCATACATGATACTCGACACAAACACAACTTAGACACAATTCTATAGACCACACAACAGTTGAGGAATTTTAACAAACACTAGACGTGGACACTTGATGAACATAAAATGCATTGAAAATTAAAATGCAATAAAATAAATATGGCAAGCAAAGATGCCCTAACCTAGAAAAACTAAGGCTCTGATACCAAAACTGACGTGGGAAAACAACCCTAAAATGCGTGAATATGAATTTTAATACGGATTTGCCGAAGTTAAATAAATTAATTCAAGTTTAATCGCAAAATTATCTTAAATACCTTAGGGTTTGGAGAATTGTGATGAGTAGATCACACGAGATCCAAATAGGGTCCAGTCCGATACGTACTTTTAGATTTGAGGCGAGATTGGCTTAGAGATAGAACTCTAGCTTTTCCAGACTTAGGAGCTCGTTTTCGATCCGATGTAGATTCGCAGACTTTAACTAGGGTTGTGAAATGGATTTATGGTTTTGTAATAGGCTTATGGTTTGGTTTAGGTTTATGGTTTAGAAAAATGTTTAGGGTTTTCAGATCGAAATCAATAGATTGAGATTCAGAAAACAAGCAGAGATCAATAAGATAAAAGATTCAAAGAAGACAGTGATAGATAATAGAAAAGATAACAATAGCTTTTGGGAATCACTCCCTTGGCCTCACACCAAACCCATCTCAGGCAAAGAATATTCAAGCATAAAAGCATTCAAAATATTCAATAACTAATTAAAAAATCTTTACAAGCCTCAATATATAGGCCACCAATAATTAAATTCGAAATAAAGAGTCCTAATACTAATAAAAGACTGAAAAATAGCAATTTCTGTAAAAATTAGAAAACTCATCACGACGCCCACGGACGTCCGTCACTGTTCATCATAGATGTCCGTGAGACTGTTCACGGACGTCTATATATATATATTCCTTGAAGCTGAAATTCTGTTGCAGTGCAACTTCAATGCTCTCGATCTTGACGTTCCCTGTCAATACATGTATCACGTAGCAAATCTAGAGCATATTTTCTTTGAGAAATAAAAATCCTTTTTTTTATCTAGCAACCTCCAAGCCAAGAAAGAATTTCAGGTGCCTAAATCTTTCACTTCAATGACTCTCCTCTTTCACATGGGATATAAATGAGGAATCATCTCCAGTAATCACTATATCATCAATAAACCAATAAGATCGTGCGGCCAGAGGGGCTAGAATGATAAAAAGTTGTATCCTCAGAGTGGCATCTTCAAAGTCCCATACCAATGACAATATTACTAAAGCACTGAAATCAAGCAGGAGGCGACTGCTTCAAACCGTATATGGACTTTCTAAGTCTGCATACTTTCCCAATCTCCCCCTGAACCAGGAAGCGGGGAGGAGGATCCATATAAATATCCTCGGTGAGATTACCATGAAGAAATGCATTTTTTACATGAAGGGGCCAATTCTGATTCGCAGCAATAGATACGAGGGCACACACAGAGGTAAGCTTGGTCAAGGGGCAAAAGTAGTATCATAGTCAATACCATATGTCTAAGCATATCCACGAACCACTAAACGTGCCTTATAGTGAGAGACACTGCCATTTGGACTATGCTTAACGGCAAAAACCCACTTGCATCCCACAGCAGTCTTCTTACGAGGAGGGAGAGGAACCATTTCTCAAGTGCGATTTCTTTCAAGGGCATTCATTTCTTCTACCATGGCAGCCTTCTAGGCAGCCTGAGAAAGAGCAGAATGAACAACACGTGGTATGGTGACAGTATCAACCAGAGAGAAAAGCATCATAGAAGGAAGACACTGCATGATAGCAAACATATTGGGCAATAGGATAGAGAGTAACACAAGATTGAACACCCTTTCGATGAGCAATGGGAATATCAAGATCAGAGGTAGCTGATGAGATGTGAAATATGATCATATTTCACACCCTAAAACCTATATTTAGCCACCGATGAAAGCTATTTAATATATTTTGTATAGTTTTAGTGATTTACAGGCTTGGAGATAAGTTGAGCATAAAATAGCCCAAGAGTTTAGAAAATAACGTCAAATTCATGCAACATTGGATCATCTAGAATTTATCCCGACTTGCAGCTCAATTTTGACCTTTAAAACATCGGATTCGTGAAATTGCTAAATCACCAAAGTTGTAGAGCTCGTTGTCTTCTTTTCAACGCTGTAAGAATCGCCTCAATCCGACCTCAGGGTAAAAAGTTATGGCCAAAATACTGAGGCTGTCTGTTGAAGAGTTGGGCCGAGTTTCACGAAAATCTGAGAAAATTGATGGATCGAGCAACATACTCGATCGATCGAGTTTGGGCTGAATCTTTATGTTTTTAAAGCCGGAAATTAGTCAAAATTGGGGGGAAAAGTTGGGGTTTCGAAATTCGACCCTATTTAAGGGAAAATTAGAGTTAGGGTCAGGTGTCTCTCCCTTTGGGGAGCCTTTTATTTTCCTTAGCATTTTTAGCTTCTTTCAGCTTTCCCTTTTACTTTCCAAGCATTGTTCTTCACTTCTCCAGTCCTAAGATTTAGATTAGTTTCATTTTCTGCAATTGAAGAATCATTGTACCTGTTAGATTAAAGCTTTCATTGGAGTTGTTGAAGTACTTTACGGTATTTTAATGTTATCTTCCAGTTCTATTTCAATCATGTCATTTATTTTAATCATGTGTGGCTAATTTCATTAAGGATGGGGATCTAATAAACCTCATCCGAGGTATTCATTTATAATAGTACAAATCTATGGTTGACATATGAGCTTGTTTTTAATGGCCTTGATGTTATTATCGATAATGGATATAATCCGATTGCTATCTAAGATCCGGGTGCTAATCATGCCCTATAATCTCAGATCTGCAATGATGATTTTATCCTAATCATTGCCCATCTCAAGGTTAAGTTCTACTACTATATGAGACGTGAGTGTTAATCATACACTCATGGGATGTTAATCATACATCTCCATGATCTTAGATCGGTAGTATGGAATTTACCCCAGGGATTAAGTTCTGATTGCCATCTGAGGTGTGAGTGTTAATCATACACTCATGGGATGTTAATCATACATCTCTGTGATCTCAGATCTGCAACATATGGGATTTACGTGTGCTTGGGTCCAGTACTTGCACGTAGTGCATCTTATGATAATCTCACAGCTCACATCTCAATTTATAGATTTGTATGATGTAAATGGTAAACTTACGATGGGAGGAATTAGTATCCCAATCCTTATCTTTTATTAACTGTTTAAATTCTATTTTAGTGCCTGGTTTTTATCCTATCTACCAAACTCTCATAATCATAAAACTAGTTCAAATATTGTGCTAGATTTGTGGTAGTTCCATTGTTAACTATTGTTTCCTCGTTTAAATTTTCTAACCAATCCTCGTGTGAACGATCTCGTACTCTGCACCCACTGACTGCATCACGATCCATACACTTGCGAGTAAAACAAGATTAAAATCACAACAGTAGCAATGACATTAGGTGCATGGATGGCAGGAGAGTCTGCGGAGGGGATAGAAAAAGAGGTCTCAACCGGATCTACTTGCAAAAAAGAATTAGAATGCATGACTGAGGAGGTCCATTGTATGTGTTTGCGAACATAACGATGATTCAACTTCTATTGCTGCACAGGATTCTGAATGGGGGGGTGGGTTTGTAATAAGCGTTGAGCGATCAACAGACTGGCGTATAGGAGGTGGTGAGGGAGGAACATAGTCTAATGGGGAATAGGTTGAGGGACAGGAGTGGCAGGTGCAAGCATCATAGTAGACTCAACCTGATGAGGGGAAAAATAAGATACATGTTAAAAAAGGTAACATTCACAGAGGTAAAGATTTGTCGAGATTTGGGATTATAGCATTAGTAGCCTTTGGAGATATTTGAGTAGCCAATAAAAACACACTTTATCGACCGATCATCTAATTTATCACGATTTGGACGAAGGTCCTGGACAAACATGTGCAACCAAATACTAGGGGTTCAATATTAAACATGGACTCATTAGGACGCAAGATGGAGAAAGGTGTGTGACCTTCAAGAATACGTGAGGGAGTGTAATTAATCAAGAAACAAGTAGTGGGTAAAGCCATGGACCAGTAAGCTTTAGGAACATGCATACCCCTCAATAATAGTGAGAAACAAATAAGATGTCGGCGTCTACACTCAACAACTCCATTCTATTGTGGAGTATAGGGATACAAAAATTGATGGATAATCCCATAATTTTGAACAAATTGAGTAAATGAATTGGAGGTGTACTATCCACTATTATCAGAACGAATACATTTGCATATTGATTTTTTACCATGGCATGAAAATCTTGAAACTTAGAGAAAACTTCATCCTTAGATTTCATGAGAACCCAAGTGGCACGGGTGTAGTCATCAATCAACACAACACAGTACCGAAATCCTTCAAGAGAGGTGACTGACATGGACTCTAAACATCAGAATGAATCATCTCAAATGAAGCACTACACCTGCGCATATGGGATCGATATGTGTTTCTTATTTGCTTAGAAAGATTACAGATTTCACAGTGAAATTTAGAATTCTAACAAACAGATTTAAAGGAAGTCAAAGAACACAAAGTAAGGAATCCGACATGTCCCAATTTGGCATGTCAAAGGGAGATGGTCTCAAGACTGACAGTAACAGAAAAAGGGAAACTGAAAGAAAGATCTGTAGTAGAATTTACAGCAACAGTAGCAGAATGACATTTATGTTAGTGGCAAGATCCTGAACAAGACAAGAAGAGGGATAGAAAATAATGGAGCAGTTTAAATTTTTTACAAGACTACTAACAGAAAATAATTTTGTAGAAAGATGGGGAACATAGTGAACATTGGATAAAGAAAGAGATGGTGAGACAGGAACGATTCCTACTCCTATAGCTGGAGTAAGGGAACCATCAGACAATCGATTTTGGGTAATCGATGATGGAGGTGAATAGGATAAGAAAACCTGAGAATTGCATTTCATGTAGTCAGTGGTCCTGGAGTCAATCACCCAATATGAAGGTGATGTCGAAGTGGCTGCCAATACAGATGTAGTATGTTGTGATGTAGCATGTAAATCATGAGACATAACTGCAGATGTGAGAGTTGGTAACCCAGAAGACACTTGAAATCCCCAAAAAAATTCAAACAGCTTGAGCAACTCCAAAATGCATCAAATCAGTCATACAATCACCACATAACTATTTTAACAAACAGTTGAATGGCAAAAAACCAACACTTCATAAATCAGCAGCTATCTTCAGAAAACAGCTATACAATGCAGCAACAAATAACACAAAACTTCAGCCGAAGAACAGCCCCATAAGTTGGAGAAAAAACTGATTGATATGGTATTGCAACTACATAGGTAGTCAATGTTATTCAACCAAACTCATCAAGAAGATTTCAAATCAGATCATACCTATAGACACCCCACTTTGGCCAAACTTTGGCCAGTATGCCTTGTGAGCAGGAACCTCATGAATCTTTGATTTCAGGGACTCCCTGACGGGGACGCTGACACCGTAGACCTACGTTTCGGGCCACAGAAGTTGTACCGCTGGAAGAAGAAGCGACGGAGGAACCAAGAAGAGACCTTCAAGAGCCGCAAATAGGGTCATTGCCCATGCCCGCTCGAGCGATCCCCAGTCTCACTCGAGCGACAATGCATTAGAAAAGTAGGTCAAAACTCTCGGCCATTTGTCGCTCAAACGAGAAAACTTTAGCAAACAAGGCCAAACCTTTCGGCCAAACTTCGCTCGAGCGACCCCTGGTTGTTGCTCGAGTGACCTCCTTTAAGATTCTCGCTCAAGCGAGAACCAAACCCGCTCGAGCGGGTCAAGTGACGATAGTTGTCCTTTTTTATCCTTTTTCTTTATTTCTTTTCTTGCCTTTTGGAGTTTAATGTAATGTTCCATTTGGGGGACACTTTAGTATTTTGCCAAGTTTCTTTTTTTGCACATAGTATATAATATTGATGTGGGGCAAGGGCCCTAAACTACGTGAATGCTATGATTTAATTAACTGCCGAAATTAAACTAAATTAATTAAACAATAAACCTGAAAATACTGGGGATACCTTTGGGTTTCGTAGTTTTCCATTAGAAAATCGCGCTTGATTCTAGTAGGGTCCGGTCCGTGCGCTAGATCCATTAGCTTTGCGGTGTAGATCGGTCCTAGAGGTAGAACTCTAGGTATTTCAGATTAGGGCGTCGCTCGGGATTCAATGATGGAATCACAGTGTTCCAAGGGTTCTGATTCGGGTTGGTTTAATGGCTCGGATGAAATCTGGGCTTGAATCGGATCGATTCAGGGACTCAGATGGGATCTAGGATTTATAAACTTTGGGGTATTTAAAGGTTGGATGGCTGGATTTAGGATTTTGAGATTGATTCGAATCAATGGTTCTAATTTGGGAATTTTTGGGAAAAGATAACGGTTGGATTTAAAGTTTATGGTATCAAAATAAGCAGAGAAAGAAAATAAAAATAAAGAGATAGATAGAAGATAGATTTTGGGCTTCACACCAAACCCTTCTCGGGAAGCGAAGATTCACTCTTCGTGGAGGCTCATCTCAAGCACACAAGCAAAAGCTCTTTTCATTCAATAATAAAAACTAATTACATTATTTTTTTAAAAGACCTTATATAGGAGGCCTCTAAAACATAAGAAAACCCTGAAACAAATACTAAAAGACAAGTATGCCCCTAAAAACTCAACTTCGAATTCTGAAGCAAAACCCATTTTCGCGAAAAATCAATCGATTGACGAAAGGCCTCGATCAATTGAGTACATATATATATATATATATATATATATATATATATATATATATATATATATATATATATGTCGCCAGAATTAAGTCCCTCACAGGCTGCAGTCAATCGATCGATTTCAGGTGTCGATCGATTGACCGTGTATTGCTCTAGCACGCTAATTCTGCTCCATTAAGTCTGGTTCTGATTCCCATTTCGTTTCTTCTTGCGCTAGAAATCTGTTGCGGCCCAAATCTAAGGCTCTCGAACTTGGCGTTCCCCGTCAAATATCCTTATGTAAGCCAAATTTGGCATTGCTTATGAATGAATGAAAATGCTTTACATGGAGCTTGAGATGAGCTTGTGAATAGTGATTCCCCTTGTGGGATTGGTGAGAGGCTAAGAGTGAAATGTCCATTTAAGTTCTTGATCTTCTCCTCACCTCTTTCCCTTCTTAGCTTGCAATTTTTCTTGCTTTTATTTCCATCTAGTTGAGTGTTTAAAACCCCATAACCCTAAATCTAGAGCTATTTTGATGTCCATCAATGTGGATTGATTCCCTTCGATACCCATCGATCCACAACCATTGTTGGGCTCAAGATCACTCCAATTGTGTCGATTAATCGTTTCCTTCAAAACCCTAGCGAGGAACTATGAGGAACTACATCGATCAGCGAGTGAACGCCCCAACCTAGAGGATGTTAGAGTTCTATCTCTAGGATTGCTCCTCCCGCAAGCCTAAACGGATCTAGAGTGTCAGATTGGATCCTAGCCGAACCAAGCATGGTCACTTAAGCGGAAATTCACGAAACCATAAGGTATCACTTTAATTTGTGATAAATTATTCAATTAATTAGTTTAATTTCGGCAATTTCGCATCTCATGATCATTCACGTGTTTTAGGGTCGCTGTCTCGCATCAGTTTTCATATCAAAGCTTTAGGTGCTAGGATAGGGCATTTGTATTGTGCATCTTGCTTGCTTGACTCGTTAATTGTTGCGTGGATCATAGTTGCTTGTCCATTTAAAAACCCGTGTTAGTAAGTTGTGATCACCATGGACAAGAGTGAGGTTGTCGATGCTCTTAGGGGCATCCAAGCCGCATTGATCACAATGAATGGGAGAATGAATGTCATGGAGCAAGCCCAAACGACCATGGGTGCCTCTAATGGTAGACTACATGACTGATTAGATCAGTTGGAAGGAATTGATGAGCAACATGACCGACGTCGTGAGCGTGACGGTCCGCTTTTTGAGCTCGGTGGTCGACACGATGACCGAAATCGGAATCATAGGGAAGTAGTTCATCGCAGAGATGACTACGATCCGGATGAGAAACTCCTCAAAAATGTTAAGAGTTGAGTTTCCGACCTTTGATGGAAGAATTGACCCTAAAGTCTTCCTCGATTAGGTCTTCGATATGGATCACTATTTTGAATGGTATAGCATGAACGATGAGCGATGCGTTAGACTCGCCAAGATGAAGCTCATCGGTCAAGTTCGACTCTTTTGAACCAACGTTGAGCGCATGAGAGCGAATGCAGGTCGTGCTTCCATCACCCATTGAGAGGACATGAAGGAACGACTTACGAAGAAGTGCGTTCCTTTGTCATACTACCATCGGTTACTTGACTAATGAAAAAATTTACGCCACGGTAGTATGCCCGTGACCGAATACATTAGTAAATTTGAAGAGTTCATGGTGAGAGCCAATGTGTCAAGAGAACCCCAAGTCACTCTCTCTAGATTCCGCACCGGTTTGCGATTGGAATTGCAAAAGGAGTTGATCTCTCACCACGTTCACACTCTTGAAGAGTCCTATGCTGTTGTTCAAGACCTTGGGCGGTACTTGAAAATGACGGTGGTGAGAAGATTTGAACCACATACCAGTGGCCATCACAATCCACTCCTACGAATGTGAGGTTTGACAAAGGGAAAGGTGCGGTTGGGGAATCCTCAAAAGGGGGTTCTCAAACCAAATGCACAAATGTCATGAGTTTGGCCACTTTGTCGCCCAATACCTTACGAGAGACCCCTAAAGAAATCTCTTAGTTGAAGGAGAGGTTGACGAGGAAGGAGATGTTGAAGAAGAGGTATATGAGCCAGACGTCACACTTACTAATGAGGAAGGTGATGATGGTGGCCATGCTTTGGTTGTGAGGTGCGCCCTTGCACAACCTCAACAAAGTGAGAAAGATGATTGGCGTAGAGATAACATTTTCTACACTTACGCCAAGTGTGGTGAGAAAAGTTGTAGGGTTGTCATGGATAGCAGGAGTTGCACCAATGTGGTGCCGACACATGCCATCACCCACTTAGGGCTTACACCCGAAGCCCACCTGAGACTGTACAAAGTCGCATGGGTTGACTCTTCATCTATTCCCGTGTCCCAAAGGTGTTGTGTACCGATACAATTAGTCTCGTATTCGAACACCTTGTGGTGCGATGTCGTGCCGATGGATGTGGACCACATCATATTGGGCAGGCCTTGGCTCTATGACATGGATGTGACCCTCCGTGGGTGGTCTAATGTATGCACGTTCATGCATGAAGGCAAGAGAATCAAATTAAACCCCTTGCCTCTCAAAGCACCATCAAACAAGAGAGTTGAAAAGAAGGACAGTCAATCTAAGACCATCAATATTGTGAGTCCTTCGGAATTTGAGAAAGCTTCTTTGGATTGGTGTACGTTGTCATCACCGTTGAGCGTGCTCTCGAGTCTATGGGCGAGAACCCTAAGAAGGTTGAGCCGATTTTGAAAGAATTTGCGGATGTCTTCCCGGAAGATTTACCCTATGAACTCCCTCCGATGCGTGATATTCAACACGCAATAGAATTAGTTCCTGGATCCACTCTACCAAACTTATCACATTATAGGATGAATCTGGTTGAGCATGTCGAGTTAACGTGGCAAGTTCATGAGCTCCTTCGGAAGGGGTTTATCCAAGAGAGCTTGAGCCCTTGTATCGTACCCGCACTACTCACACCCAAGAAAGATGGTACATGGCGAATGTGTGTGGATAGTCGGGCCATCAACAAGATTACGGTTAAGTATCGGTTTCCTATACCAAGGCTCAACGACATGTTGGATATGATGGTTGGTGCCACTATCTTCTCCAAGATAGACCTTAAGAGTGGCTACCATCAAGTTCGTATTCACCCCGGTGATGGGTGGAAAACCACCTTTAAGACCAAAGATGGTCTTTATGAGTGGATGGTCATGGCTTTTGGGATTTTTAATGCCCCGAGCACTTTCATGAGGCTCATAACCCAAATCTTGCGGCTGTTTCTAGGCAAGTTCCTTGTGTATTTTGACGACATCTTGATCTATAGCCATGACAAGGAGTAGCACTTGAAGCACCTTAGGTTGGTTTGCGAGACCTTGAGGGAAGGAAAATTATATGCGAATTTCAAGAAGTACACATTCATGCAAGGATCATTTGTCTTCTTGGGGTTCATTGTCTAGGCCAACGGGAAGATCGCGGACCTGGAAAAGGTCAAGGCTATTGTGGAATGGCCCGAACCTAAGAACATGCACGATGTTCGTAGCTTCCATGGATTGGTAACATTCTATCGTCGCTTCATTCGAAGCTTTAGTACCATTAAGGTCCCCATCACCAATTGAATGAGAAAATGAGAGTTTCACGCGACGAAGGCCTTTGCCAAGATTAAGGAAAGAATGACTAGTGCACCAGTCATGTGCCTACCAGATTTCTCCAAAGTCTTTGAGGTTCCATGTGATGCTTTAGGTGTGGGCATATGAGTGCTTAGCAAAGAAGGTCATCCAGTGGCCTACTTTAGCGTGAAGCTCAATGAGGCAAAGCAAAAATACTCCACCAATGACGAGGAGTTCTATGCAGTAGTCTGATCCTTATGGTATTGGAAACACTACCTTCGACCATACAAATTTGTCTTATTTTCCGACCATGAAGCTTTTCGCTTCCTTGCTTCCCAAAAGAAGTTAAACCCGAGGCACGCGACATGGGCCGAATAACTCCAATGGTTCACCTTTGTTTTGAAGCACAAAGCCGGTGCTAAGAACAAAGTCACAAATGCGCTTAGTCGTCGGGTGGCAACTTTGCAATCCCTGAACACCGAGGTCATCGGATTTGAGCGGTTGAAAGAAGAGTATTCCGAATGCCCAGATTTCGGGAAAGACTACACCATCCTCCTTGGTGACTCAGGCGAGCACTAGCTCCATTTATACCCTACCTACAGGGCGGGTATTTGTTCATAGGCAATCGCATATGCATCCCTCACACCTCATTGCGTGACTTCCTCATTTCGGAGTTGCATGCCAGAGGGATTGTCGGTCATTTCGGGCACAACAACACCATTGCACTTGTCGAAAATAGATTTTTTTGGCCAAGTGTCATGCGAGATGTCGCCCAAATCGTGTGGTAATGTCATACTTGCCAAATTTCCAAACAAAGTAAGCAAAACACAGGTTTGTACACTCCTTTGTCGGTGCCTCACACACCATGGCAAGACATCTCGATGGACTTTGTGCTTGGACTCCCCAAGACTATGAGAAAACACGGCTCCATTTTTGTTGTAGTGGATCGCTTCTCCAAGATGTCCCACTTCATCCCATGCACTAAGACCTCCTATGCAACCCATATATTGCGAAATTATTTTTCGAAGAAGTGGTGCGTCTTCACGGGTTACCCAAGACCGTTGTATCAGATAGGGATGTTAAATTCACAAGCTACTTTTGGAAGACCCTATGGCACATGATGGGTACTATGCTTCGATTCTCATAGGCATATCATCCTCAAACCGATGGCCAAACCGAAGCTACCAATAGGAGTTTAGGTAATCTCCTTCGATGTCTTGTCAGTGATCACATTAGGACTTGGGATTCTATCTTGCCCATGGTCGAGTTTGCATATAACAATTCCGTCAATAGATCCATAGGTATGCGTCCATTTGAGGTAGTGCATGGTCATAGGCCTAGAACACTCCTAGATTTGATCCCTATGTCCGCATCACATCGTACGTCCCAGTCCACAGACGCATTTGCACAACATATTCATAATTTGCATGCCAAAATTAGACGTAAAATTAATTTGGGCAATGATAACTACAAATTATTGGTAGATTCGCATAAGCGTTTCAAAGAATTCCAGATCGGCGATCATGTGATGGTTCGGGTTAGGCCTGAACGATTCCCATCGGGAATTGCGAAAAAGCTCCAAGCCTACGGTGCCGGACCTTTTAGGATTGTGGCAAGGAGTGACCCTAATACTTATGTTCTTGAGCTTCCTCAAGATACGGGGGTTAGCTCAACATTCAACGTGGAAGACCCAGGACATTTCTTAGGCTCAACCCACCTCCTTGTAATCCTATTCAAACATCTTCTATTCTCGATCCCAACCCAATCTTGCAACCTATACTGCTTCCTCCTCCAAGCAAGCCGAAAAGAGAGGTAATCGAGAAGATCTTGGATGATCTCTTGGTCTCCACCCATGGCGGAGGGTTTAAAAAATATTTAGTAAAATGGGTGTGCGCAAGCCGGAATATAAGAACATGTGGTCAATGAAGACGAGATCCGCCAACTAGACCCTGATATGCTCGATCAATATCACGACCACTCTTCTTCGATAATGAAGCCCTTTTGGTTTGGGGTAATTGGAGGGAACGTCGACACAGTAGACCTAGGTTTCGGGCCACACAAGGTGTACTGTCAAAAGAAGAAGCGATAGAGGAACCGAGAAGAGACCTTGAAGAGTCACAAATAGGGCTCACTGCCTATGCCCGGTCAAGCAATTACCATTCTCGCTCGAGCGAGAATGCATTAAAAAAGCAGGCCAAAACTTTTGACCATTTGTCCCTCGAGCAAGAAAGCTTTAGCAAACAAGACCAAAACTTTCAGCCAAACTTCGCAACGACCCCTGATTGTCGCTCAAGCGAGCTACTTTAAGATTCTCGCTCAAGCGAGAACCAAACCCCCTCGAGCGGGTCAAGTGACAATAGTTATCCTTTTTTATCCTTTTTCTTTATTTCTTTTCTTGCCTTTTGGAGTTTAATGTAATGTTCCATTTGCGGGACACTTCAGTATTTTGCTATTTAGGGTTAGTTTCTTTTTTTGCACATAGTATATAATATCCTTTTGTAAGCCAAATTTGGCATTACTTATGAACGAATGAAAATGCCTTGCATTAAGCTTGAGATGAGCTTGTGAAGAGCGATTCTTCTTTCCTCTTATGGGTTTGGTGAGAGGCCAAGGGTGAGATGCTCATTTAAGTTCTTGATCTTCTCCTCACCTCTTTCCCTTCTTAGCTTGCTATTTTTCTTGCTTTTATTTCCATCTAGTTGAGTGTTTAAAACCCCATAACCCTAAATCTAGAGCTTTTTTGATGTCCATCATTGTGGATTGATTCCCTTCGATACCCATCGATCCACAACCATTGTTGGGCTCAAGATCACTCCAATTGTGTCGATTAATCATTTCCTTCAAAACCCTAGCAAGGAACTATGAGGAACTACATCGATCAACGAGCGAACGCCCCAACCTAGAGGATGCTAGAGTTCTATCTCTAAGATCGCCCCTCCCGCAAGTCTTAACGGATCTAGTGCACCGGATTGGACCCTAGCCGAACCAAGAATGATCACTTAAGCAAAAATTCACGAAACCCTAAGGTATCGCTTTAATTTGTGATTAATTATTCAATTAATTAGTTTAATTTCGGCAATTTCGCATCTCATGATCATTCACGTGTCTTAGAGTCGTTGTCTCGCGTCACTCCCCCCCTCCCTTTTTACATCGTTTTGCTCAGCTCAACTATTAGTTGCATCAAGGTTATTATATCTTTGCACATCCAGGTGTGTAAACAGAATTTTGTTCTCTTTAGGATGTGGACCCCCTCCAAGTTGTGAATCTTGCTGGCTTTTTCACTATTACCTTTCCCTTTAACCTTAATATCCAATTACCCTCTCCTTTACCAATCCCCATACACCACACAATTTTTTGACCCATTGACTTTCACCCATATCTCCTCAAATCTATCTAAATCACCCTTAAACCCTCCCAACTTACCAAATTTCTACCCAATCAAACTAAGCTAATCCTCTAGAAACCCTTGAAATTACCTTTTGGAAAGCCCTAGACTACCCATGCCCCTTCTAGCTTTTTGCTTCTTGTCATTTCTAGACGAATTCTTAGATGTGTGACCAAAGTAGTTAAATGGTATATGCGACCCTATGCGATGGCATAATCCCATCACATATGCGGGTCACATATGAGATTGTGCCATGGGATAAAAATTATTATTGTTATTTTTTTTTAAAAACCAAAGTTCCCCATATTGAAAAGTAATATGTTTGTATTAATTTTATGCTCTATTAATTTTGTAGTGTATAGAATGTCAAATAAAAGTATATAATATAAGTATATAACCTATAAGTTAGAAGGGAAAATATAAATTTCATTGATGTTAAATAAAATAGTACTAAAATGAGTATAGAAACATGCAAAAAAGAAGGAAAAGAGTAAAGAGGAAAAATATTATCTAAGTTCCTAAACCTGTGTCCTACTTCCTAATGGCATTGTGCACCGGGAAAAAATTCTACACATTGGTTTCTAACCCACAATGGTACATCTCCACCTCCACCATCGTCGTCACTTGCATTACCGTCATCATCCGAATCGTCTCCTTCAACATATTATTCTTTCAAATCGGTTTCTTCATCATCCGATCTCACTAAGATGATATCTATATCATCTACGGGTGCTTCTTCATGTGTCTCGTCTTCTTCTTCTTCTTGTTGACGCGAGAGTGAGCTACCTTCCCCCGTTGTCGATCTTCTCCTCCACTCGGTAGGAAGCTCATCTCCAAAAGCGGCCTCTTCCACTTGCTTCCACGTAGGATCCTCATCCGCAAAGACTAACTCATCGGAGACATCCGCCATCCAAGGAGAATCAGATGGCAAGTCTTTGAGAGAGATGGGATCATAATGTCCCAGATGCTCCCAATTTTTGAGGAAGCGATCCCGTAACTTTTTATTGTATTGCACAAAGACCAAATTATTGAGTTTTTTTTTGCTCAAGCATGTTTTGCTTCTTCGTGTGTATCTATTTAAGAGAAAGATTTGATAAATATTAATATCTATTAAAATTTAAACAACAATTAAATTAAAATTATGATATTAAAAATGAAATAAAAATAAACTAGTTACCATCTCAATCGTGCTCCAATTCCGTTCACATGCCGAGGCGGTACATGTAAGGCCAAGAACCTTAACGGCCATCTTCTTCAATAATCCATATTTTGTCACTGAATCCACTCCATAGGACAACCACCAATCGGCTACAAATAATAGTATTAATTATATATATATATATTTATAAAGAGAGACGAATTATTTAATTAGAAATTTAGAATAAATGAAATGCAATAAAAAAATAAATCATCAACATGCTTATTAGGTATTTTGGATTCTCTTTGTAGAATCACAATTTCTCTTCCGAACATCCCTTGAGCATTCTTGTATCGGTCGAAAGATTTGTTACTCCGACTTTGCTCGTCTTTTTCCGGAATCATCTTCTCTAAAACGTCAAGGAAACTACTAATATGTGTTGCTTCCGCCGCCTCACGGTTCGAATAAGAGAAATAAATCGCGGGATTTAAGAGGAATGCGGCAGAATACATCAGGCTAGACAATTGGACACCCCATCTCTTCTCAACTATGTCAATAATGGGTTGAAAGAGACGAGATTTGTACATATTATTAGATTTAATTTTTCTATAGCTTTCTCCACGAAACTATAGATTAGCCAAAAGCTCCTTCTCATCACCATCAACCAATCGTAGTACTTCTACGATTTTTTGTGAGTCTTGAAGTGACTGGGCAACATTATTCCAAAAATAGTTGGTTAAGATAATTTGTGCCACCCACGTCCCTTTAGCTTTCTTTGACCAAGCTCCATTCCTCCAATTGGTGGAAGTTACGAAGCTTCTAAGTTCTTTTCTTTTAGCAGACATGCTTTGTAATGTCAAGAAGGTCATAACAAAATGGATGATGGTGGGGAGTTGCAAATTACCCCCAATTGCTTTACAGATGTAGTGGAGTAGAAGTATGCTTTACGATAGTTTGTGCCACCCACTTCCCTTCAACCTTCTTTGACCAAGCTCCCTTCCTCCAATTGGTGGAAGTTACGAAGCTTCTAGGTTCTTTTCTTTTAGCAGACATGCTTTGTAATGTCAAGAAGGCCATAACAAAACGGATGATGGCGGGGCGTTGCAAATTACCCTCAATTGCTTTACGCATGTGGTGGAGTAGAAGTGTATGCTTATACATATACACTACTACCTTCCTAGCTTTGGCTACGGTTTTAATATGCACTTTTCCTATGTCTTCTAAGATTAAGTTTAAGTAATAGGCCGCACATGGGATCCAATATATGTGTGGTCTCCGTTCCATTATTAGTCTACCTGTGGCTACCAAGTTTGTCGCGTTGTGTATGACAACTTGGACAACATATTGTGCACCAATGTCATTTTTTATCACCTCATCTATAAGGGAAAATAGATATTCGGCCGTGTGAGAATGAGCTGCAGCTTCTACAGATTTAATGAGCATAGTTCTGGTAGGATAATTTGTCAAAAAATTGATGATTGACCTACCAGCCCTATCGGTCCAACCGTCGGTCATTAGTGAGCACTCATATGTCTTACAATCCTCTCGATGCTCCTCGAGAAAGGCTTTTGTGAAGTTTACCTCCTTTTTAAGACATGTTTGTCTTATCTCATAATATGAGGGAGGTTTTAGGCCTGATCCAAATTGTCCAAGAGCTTCAACCATTACTTTAAAGCTCTTTAACTTTTTGGTATTGAATGCAATACCAGCTTGGTATATCCACTTAGTCACGTATTGAATAGTGGCGGGTCGGTCCTTAGATTTAAACCTATTTTCTATAGTGATTCGGGCCGAACCCTTACCCTAATGTCTACCACATCCTCGGAATGTAGTCTACAAGAGAAGAATTTATCTATTCCCTTCCCCTTTCCACCACATGCTCTTTTAGAGGGTGGTGGTTTTACACTACGAGCCGTGGAGGGAGTAGATCTATCATGTTCTTCCTCATCTTCATCGACATCATAATATTGTTGTAATATCACTTCGTCATTATGTTTCGACCTTGAAGTCTTATCCATCAATTGCAAGTCTCTTTTCGAATCTTTGGTGTGACATTTGGACATGTTTTACATTCGATCTGGGTTGTCAAGCAAGATGTTACTTGTGTCTCCCTATTACCCCCATGCTTACATGAGTACATAGGGTACATTGGACCTTATTTTTTTCAGTTACACTATTGTAACGTCCATATTTCTAATCCGGATCGGTGAAATTTGTTGGCCTAAGAGCGTCGTTCGAGGACATAGACATAATGATAACATAATTTAAAGAAGTGGGTGGGTAGAGAGATTAACATCCACACTAAAAAAAATTTAAAAATGAAAGAAATGAGGTGTAATAAGGAGGAAAAATAATCAAACAAAATTTAATAGGAATTAGAAATTAATTCTAACTCATCTCTTGATTCTTGAAGTGATTCCTCCCTCTTTGCTTGAAGAATGATAGAATGCCAATGAAGATTTAAACTCTTAACTTTTTGCATAGTTAACTACAAAATAGAACAAAAGAAATTATGAATAAAGAACGTTAAAAAAAAAAAAAAAATTATAAACAAAGATTTAAGAAAGAAAGGGAGCAAGAAAAAACCCAAAAAGAGACAAAAGAGACAAACCATACCTTGGATGGATGTGGTATGGATTAGGAAGAGGAACCTCCCATTTATAGGCTTTGGGGAAGCCTAAAAAGAAAAAAAATATATAAAAAAAGCTCCAACGGTCATAAATAAGACCGTTGGAGGTGTAAGCCATCGCATACACATGTATGCGATCGCATACTGTCTTTGTCGCATATGCCATCATGGCATATGCGACATGATGAGTTGGGTTGGCATATGCGATCGCATGACAACAGTGTGTGACATTCGTCACATCCATGGGCTGCTCTTAAATCTATGTAGCACAATCCTTGTGAATGAAAATGGGCCAATGGATGCCCATCACTTGCAAGGCATCGAAGGGCTCATTTCCGCTATAAATTGAGAGCCTCTCCTCTAGCAAAGGGCTAGGAATTTTTAGGCAAAGAAACTGTCATTTTAGCTTCCCAAATAGCTTCAATGACCCTAAAAAAAATCCCTTAGAAAAACCCTAGATCCCAGGTCCTCTATCCCCCATCTCTAGAACCCTTCCATCTAAAGCCTCTCACATCAAGCCTTCAAAGAAAGAATCAAGGCCCTTGGAGGGGGTTCCAACCTCCATCTTCCTCTTCTTCTCCTCTATTTTATTTCATTTATGTCATTATCTTTTTTGCTTTTCTCTTACCCAAGGATCCACGCCGTTACGCTGCAAAATTTTCGGTAGAGCAAAGCATTGGAATAAAATCGTTGTGCCTTCAGGCAAGGAGAAGTGCTGCCCATTTTTGTTTAGTTTTTTACTCACATTGCCTTCGGGCAAGGGGAGGTTCCGCCCAATTCTCTCTGCGAATTCAGGTCTAATTGCCTTCGGGCAAGAGGAAACTCCGCCCAATTTCACTCAAGTTTCTAGGGATTATTTTTGCCTATAGCAAAAAAGTCTCCAGATACTCGTTTTCTCTCTGTTTTTGGCCGTAGTAGAGACCATTCATTAGAGTGGACTGATTGGGTGCCTCACACCTTCCCAATCGGTAATCGGAGCACTTTCCTGAATCGTGCAGTATAGACCGGAATCGGAGTCATATTTTATGTGATATCGATTTCTCGTAACACCGTATGTTTCAGGTGGGGACTCCATATTTTTCAGCCTCGTAGCGCTCTCTGGGTAGTTACAATACCGCCAACAAAAAACTAACAACTGGTCACTGCAGCCTTTTAACAAACAGTTTGTGGGCAACAAAGCCATCAAAAAAATAAATAAATAAAAAGCTCACAGCTGTCACTGCAGCAATTTAACAAACACTTTATGGGGAACAAGGTATCAATAATGGAAACAACAGATCATCGTCCTCATATCCAATCAAGCAGTAGTAATCGTTAGCACATATAAGGCAGTAAGCAAGTGGTCAGACTTCACCAATAAAACTGACCAGTGAGGAAAAAATCTGCACACTTGTATATATGAAAAGTAGTTTTGGAAAACTGCACTGTAGAATCAACACCCTCTTATGGACAAATAAAAAAAATCTAGAGCACCTACAAATTCCTCCGACTTCCAATCTTTATCATGAACCCCAACAGAAAAGGATAGCAAAAACCGGGTAACTGATGTATTATTTTGAACGTGCATGTTGGACCTGCTGATGTCAGCAGAGATTGGTGATGAGGCTGTGTGAGAGAGGTATAAGAACTTAGCTTTGATACCAAGTTGACAAGCTTGGTTAGGAGGATGGTGGTTTTAGTACTAGGAAAGTAGTATTAGGTTGATGATTTTAGGTTTACGGTTAGAGAAAAGAAGAGGGGAAGAGAGAAATATAGCAATAAGGAGAAGGCTTACTGAGAATGGATTCCTCAATAGCATTTATATTAAGAGATGAAATATTACAATGGCACACCCAACAATGATATACACACACCAACACCACAAACATAGAGGCATCACCAACATTCTCACATCTCTCTCTTTCTTTTCCTCTTCTCCTTCTTTCTCGAATCTCCACCAACTCTAAGTGTCACTAAAACTAACTATACCTTGGTGAGATATTATTTAAAAAAACTAATACAGAGCAAGGGGCCATTTGGACAGCATGTAAAACATGGATTGCACCATTTTTCAAATAGTGTGATCCACATTTTAGCTAACGTGTTCATTTGGAAGCACCACAAAATGTTGATGTGGAATGCGGTAATGATGTTTTTATGCTAAAGCGTCAATGGCGCAAAAGTAGTAGATAGCTACTTTCTTTCTATTTGGTTTTTGCGGGCACAACTTTTGCAAGATTCACACTGCCGAAACAGGTGCTAAATCGATGTCCAACCATTCGAATTCAACATGGAAAATGGTCTTACAATATCTGATTTTGACTAGTCCATCTTATAATGTGATAGTCCCACATCGGATAGGGAAAAGTCCTGACCCTAGGCTATATGTGATTGCTGACGCTATATGACATGCATTTTGGGTAAGAACCTAAGCCCAAAACCGGACAATATTGTTGCATGTGGGTTTGGGTCATCACAGAAATGTATGAGTCGAGGACTGCTCCTCTATAAGGTAGGGGGATTTTGATAGTCCAACATTGGATATGGAAAAGTCCTGAGATTGTGGACGCTACATGCCATGACACGTTTTGGGTGAGGACCTAAGCCCAGAACCGGACAATATTGTGGCATCTGAGTCAGGGTCATCACAGAATAGTCACACATCGGATAGGGAAAAGTCCTGACCCTAGGTTATATGTGATTGCGGACGCTACATGTCATGACGCGTTTTGGGTGGGAACTTAAGCCCATGCTAGAAATAAAACGGGGCGGGGATTTAAGCTCATAATCGGACAATCTCATATCAGGTTGGGTGAAGGTCATCACAGATGGTATCAGAGCCGAGGACGACTCTGCAATGATATGGAGGGGAGAGGAGTAGAGGCTCCGGAGAGGGGTCGAGGCCCCGGGCTATGACCCTGTTTCGCCTAATGGGATGCTCTATTCCCGCCTAATGGGATGTTTTCACTCTACCTTGGTTGCAAACCCATCCTGATCATGGGCTATAAGTCATTCCCTTCCCCCTCCTGATATGACGCGTTTTGGGTGGGGACTTAAGCCCGTGCTAAAAACAAAATCGGGGAGGGAACCTAAGCCCAGAACCGGACAATATTGTGACATAGGAGTCTGGGTCGTCACATATAATTAAGCAGAGCTTTGACTTTTTTTACCTTGTTATATGGACAAATTGAGTTGACTCATACGTCCATGAAAATTTTGTTTATGAAGTTTGAACTTTGGGCATAAGCCCTCGTAGAATTGATTTTAGTGGACATATTAGTTGATCAACAATTTTCAAGATATTGATAAAAACAACTACAACAACAACAACAACAGTAATAACACTGATAATAGTTCTTGTTTGCCACAGAATTCAGCTAATCTGGTAGGAACCATTCGTAGTTTATTCATCATCATAACCTATTCCGATATATTTGGTGTCGGTTTTGCCAGTCTTATATCTCAACTTGTTTCTGTTCAGCGCTATTTTAATTTATAAAAAACCATGAAGAAGCATTGACCTTAAAATTGCAAAATACATGTAGACCTTAATAGCCCCATTGGCGTTGTTGCTTCTACAGCAGCTAGTTTTTATGATTTAAACATAAAATTTCAATACTTGAAGAAGGTGCACCGAACAGATACTATAGTTGCAACAAAGATAGTATTATAATAAAGATGTAGAATATTTACATTGCATATCAAACGGGTAAACAATAAAAGACAAGAAATGTAATAAAGGCATGGAAAAAGAAAAAATATCATTAATAAATGATAATCATCAATATTTAATTATTAATTACTCTTATTTACATTGTTAAGCCGTATATAAGTAACATTTTTTAATTTGAAGAATTATTAAAGCATACTGTAGATTGTCTCCTAGTTAATTTGACAGTCAACACATTCATGGCAAGGTCAAGTCATGATCAAAGCAAAGTATAACTAAAAAAGTTCCATATCGAGTCCGAGCCTAGGTTCTTGAGTCTTGATTAATAGATTAAAAGGACCAGAGACTTATTGGAATGCCTTTTATATCAAAACTCTTACCACTCTATGAGCTTTTAGCGACTTCGGCCCCAATATTTCAGATGGGATGAGCAATTTACCAGCCTATATTAAATACAAGGACTAATGGGTCACTTCACTTATAAAGACTTTTTCAAACATATCTTGTCTAAAGCTATCAAAGTTGCTTCTGAAAAGCACTTTTCAGGGTAAAATATTGGGTGACTTCAACCAAGGACTTGGCCACCTCTAGCTGAAACTGGTGTGTTTCGAGAAGCAGCCTCTGGCTGCTTCTTCATTTTCAGCTACAGGTGGCTTAGTCCTTGGGTGGACACTTTCCACCCCATACTTCACGCGGAAAAGAGCTTTTCGGAAGCAGCTTTGCCAAACATAGGATTTGGGGTCTTCAAATCCATGAAATTCAGCTCCTTTACAACCTAATGATGTTTCTGCTCATTGTCAATCTCTAATTACCCATTGACAAGACAACAGAAAATAAAAGGCTTACTGATTGGGACATCCAACAAAACAAGGCAGATGAAAGCATAAAGAGGAAACCAAAAGAGAAGGCAGAGAATAGCACGCTTTCCCACAGCGCGCTGTGAACTGTCCCACAACGCGCCGTGAACAGTCCCACAAGTCCCACAGCGCGCCGTGGACTATTCCGCCCAACGACAGACTTGCGAGAATTTCTATTTTTGTTACGAAAATTGTCATTTTTAGTCTTTTATTATTTTAGGATTCTTTTATTGCGAGTTTTATGTTGTTTAGGGTTTTCTTAGCCTATATAAAGGCATTGTAAACACTTTATTAATTAGTTTTTGATTATTAAATGAAAAGAGAGTTGCTTTTCTGCAAACCCTAGAGAGCTTGTGAGGAGTTTTCAACCGATGGAGTGAATCCTTCAAACCTTGACGAGTGAGCAATCGTTTCTCATGTGACTTGGTGCGAAGCCGACGTACAGCGGTGGTGTGAAGCTTCAGAAAATCCTTGGTGTGAATCCTTGAAATCTATCCGTTTATTTGTCTTTTCTTTAGTTGTTGTCGGGTAGTATCTTTCTTTTAATTCCGTTGATAAAAATTAAAATCTCAAATTGTTCCCCTTTTACTAAATTATTTTAAGCCTTATTTCATTTAAAATCCCCGATGAATCAAGAGACGATATTGCGATTGTCAATTGATGCCCTAAACTAGAACGAAATCTGAGTTCCTTCATCGGAGCCGTTTTTCTAGATCGAAAATTTTTTATGCATGCGAATGCTAAACTGGATTAATCTAATTGGTTTATTAACTTCATTGAATTAATTTTGTGTTGTATGATTTGAATATTTCCGCTATTTAATTCATTCTAAAGTTAATCCCAAATTTGCATATTAGGGTTTTAGCGTTTCGTCCCGCGTCAGTTTTGGTATCAAAGCACAGTCTTAGTTTAGGGTTCTCCGTGTCATATAGATTTTAGTATACTTTATCTTACACCATCTAATCTTGCATAATTCCGCCATGGATACCAGTAGCTTAGAAGCCATTATTAGAGATCTTGCATCTAAAATGACCGCTAGTCAAACCCGAATGGATGAGCACATCGCTGATCAACAAGCCCGGCATGAGGCTTTAGAGACCCATTTCAAAGAGATAAATGAGCTTATCGCTGAAAATCACAAGAGAGTCAACAACCGTGACCGTAGGAGAGATGTTCCTCCCTGACGTGAGGTCCAAACCAATCTAGACGATAAGGTCATGAAATCAGTGAAAATGGACGCCCTACTTTTGATCGGAAAAGACAACCCCAAGGTCTTTCTTGAGTGAGTCGCTAGCATGGAAAACTATTTCGAGTGGTATACCATGTCCAAAGAACGCAAGGTCAGATTTGCTAAAATCAAGCTTATGGGTCAAGCTAGACTTTATTGGTTGGGAGTAGAGCGTCGTAGGCAAATCCACGTGGGCTGAGATGAAAGTCCAACTGTACGAAAAATACGTTCCCGTATCATATGATGAACGTATTCTTGATCAGTGGCAGTCATTGCATCAAGGAGATTCTCCAGTCACAGAGTACATCGATCGGTTTGAAGACCTGATGACCCAGACTGATGTCGATGAGCCAGCAACAGTTACCCTCTCCTGATTTCGAATGGGTCTTCGCCCAGAGTTACAGAGGGAACTCATTCCTGATCCTGTTGCGGATCTTGAGGAATGTTTCGCTAGGGTTGAAGAATTAGAAAGGTATCTCGACACCCCCAATAATGACCGATCTAAGTTCTCCAAATTTAAGTATCGATCTAATCCTGCAGAAAAGGGAAGTACTGCCTCTAGTCAATCCATAAAATCCGTGACTCCTCAGATTGACAAAGGAAATGGGCCAATGATCGAGAGTTCTAGGCGTGCTCCACAACAATGTTATAAATGTCAAGGTTTTGGTTACTTTACATCCCAATGTCCTAGTAAGGGTCAAACCTTGATTATTCAGGAGCATGTCGAGAGAGAGAGAAAGCAATGAGTTACACGAAGAAGGGTATGAATCGTGTGAAACACCAAGTGATGATGAAGGTGAAGTTCCGGTCAAAGCCGTAGGTTGCATTAGGACAGTTCCTATTACCAAGGATGGTGTTGATAGTGTGTCCATCCCAAGTGAGTCATTAGAGTTGGTAGGAGCATATCATCATTCTGATTTGCATGGGATTAACTATCTGAATTTATTGAGCATCGAAAATACGCATGATCATACTAACACATTGAATATATTTAATGAATTTGATACTAACGGTTTTGTGTTAATTCTTGATATTCGTGAGCATGAGGAATCTTTCTCAATCTCGGAAAGAGGTAATGGTGGAGGTCTAGATCTTCCTCTAGACAAGGGCAGTCATCCGATTGCTGCTGTAACGGATCTTATGCCTATTCTAGATCCCACAACCCCGCCCTTTGATCCATTCCTTCTTAAGCACCTAATCGAACCACACCCATTTACCCAATTTCTATCCTGTACCTTACCTGTCCAATATGAGAAAAGGTCGATTGAGGAGGTTATAGAATTTCTAGGCTTCCATGCCAATGAAGGCAAGAATCAGAAGTATCTCACAGCGTGGAAAGGCAAGCCAAGAGTTGAGCTTCCGAAGTATAGCATCCGTAGGTTCCCTAACTTATCAGAGATGAGTTTTTCCAACCCGGGGAGTATTGATGGGGACATCTAACAAAACAAGGTAGATGAAAGCATAAAGAGGAAACCAAAAGAGAAGGCAGAACAACATGTTGTCCTGCAAGTTTCTATTTTTGTTACGAAAATTGTTATTTTTGAGAATTTCTATTTTTGTTACGAAAATTGTTATTTTAAGTCTTTTATTATTTTAGGACTCTTTTATTGCGAGTTTTATGTTGTTTAGGGTTTTCTTAGCCTATATAAAGGCATTGTAAACACTTTATTAATTAGTTTTTGATTATTGAATAAAAAGAGAGTTGCTTTTGTGCAAACCCTAGAGAGCTTGTGAAGAGTTTTCAACCGATGGAGTGAATCCTTCAAACCTTGAGTGAGTAATCGTTTCTCGTGTGACTTGGTGCGAAACCGACGTATAGCCATGGTGTGAAGCTTCGGAAAATCCTTGGTGTGAATCCTTGGAATTTATTCCTTTATTTTGTCTTTTCTCTAGTTGTAGACGGGTATTATCTTTCTTTAATTCTGTTCATAAAAATCAAAATCCCAAATTGTTCCCCTTTTACTGAATTATTTTAAGCCTTATTTCATTTAAAATCCCCGAGGAGTCGAGAGACGATATTGCGATTGTCGATTGATGCCCTAAACTAGAACGAAATCTGAGTTCCTTCATCGGAGCCGTTTTTCTAGATCGAGAAATTTTCATGCATGCGAACGCTAAAATGGATTAATCTAATTGTTTTATTAATTTTATGTGTTGTATGATTTGAATATTTCCGCTATTCAATTCATTCTAAAGTTAATCCCAAATTTGTATATTAGGGTTTTAGCGTTTCGTCCCGCGTCACTTAGCCTGTTTAAATCATTAAAGCTGTGTTTGGCATTGCTCTTTGGAAGAGTATAAAAGAGTAGTTGTTGGTTGCTGCTTTTTGTTGATGCAAATGTATATGGGGAAAGAGAGAAGGATTGGATGAAGAAAAAAGGGGAGGCTGCTCCTTGAAACATGAAAAACATCCCTCTTTAAAAGAGCATGAATAATTTTGCTCTTTTAAAGAGGACTGGTTTTCCTATTTCAAATAGCAGCCTCCCTTTTATCTTCTTCCAATCCTTCTCTCTCCCTACATTTCTCTGCAATAACAAAGAGCAGTTGCTGCTCTTTTCTACTCTCCCAAAGAGCAATGCCAAACACAGCCTAAGATCTCTAAAATAGCGTCAATTGTTACAAAGAACCCTCCATTTAGAATTAACTAATAGACCACCATATATATATAAAATATTAAAATCATAGAAAAATCAGTTGAAGAAAAAATATTGAGCTTACCTGATCAAATATTTTTGGAGCTACTGAAGTATGATTTTTCAGGGTATCAAAATGATCTGCATCGCTTCGAATCCATTTTTTCTCTTCATATATGACACTTTTTCTGTCAAGAAAACTATAGAAAAACTGTCATTTATCTTCTGCAGGATCTACCGAATAATTGGGACTTACACTCCCTCTCCTGACTTCATTTTTTTCTTTTTTTCTTTTTTTTTTTCCAATGTGGATTGGTCTTGCTGAACATTGAGATGCGAAGAATTGTATTATTTGATATAAACTTATGTCAAGCAATGCAGGTGACAGTAACCCTATATTGCCTTGTATTGCCCCATAGAAGCCCATAATGACCTAGTTTATGTGTATATGCCCAAGAAACCATATGCATTGTTCCATGCAAATAGCATGCTCTCTCTCAACCATCTAAGAAGTCATAGATTTTTTTGGGATATCTCAAAAATCGAATAAAATGTTTGGTATAATGCTAGCATTATTCAAATATTGTGTGTTTCCATCGACCCAATGTTTCTCAATTAATCGGGCACCTACACATGCAGAAAGTTGCAGCACTTGGATCTTGATTGAGAGATGGTATTAGGTAGATGGGTTCAATTGCCAAGAGTTGGTACGGGCACCGGTACTGGTACGAGCTACTAGTACGTTTAGGTTAAAAAAGTTTTGGGCATGCTTTATTCGCAAGTCTTTGATACGATATTGATAAAGCATAATAACATAATAGATAAGTTATAGGTACAAAATGAATACAACATCGGTACGACACCTGTACGAGATGGATTTGTCCTAGAAATGCTTGTAACATGACATAGATACGAAATGGATGTGACATATATATGATACTAATACAACATCGGTACTTCTTTTGTGTAACTATATATGAAAATTATATTTTTATATACTTTCATTTATATTTTTAACTTTAAGAGTTTAGACAATAACTCATTGAACTCATCTATCATGGAATGAAAAAACACATGATTAAAATTTTCTATTAGTAATATATATAACCCAAATTACTTATTAAAATATATTACTAGAAACATATCTAAAATGAACATATAATTTTCAATCATATGCACGTGAAGCTCATTCCCCGATTTTATTGCTTACTAAACATTATTTCAATGTCCCTAAAAATCCATAAACGTCAGATTTTGACAAAATATAATGTCTCTAAAAAACTGTTGCATAGAAGGACAAAACTATTTTCATATTTAAGAGATAGAAGTATCAATTAAATAAGAGCCAATTTTTTTTTAATAGAAACAAGTCCGCATATATATTGAAAAGAGTTTCTTATAAATTGAAAAGAGTTTCTTCTAAGATAGAAACCAGTTTCTATCTTAAAATGAAGCGAGTTTCAATAGATTAAACATATTTCTTAAAAAAACTCTGAAAAGTTTAGGAAATGGTTCCGTACCAGTCCCCGGTACTGGTACACATTGGGACTGGTACAATATTTAGTAACTATGGATCGACCTGCACACCACCTGTGGTGCGATTTAGGCAAGACAACTAACGCGGGACAAACGCTAAAACCCTAATATGCAAATTTGGGATTAACTTTAGAATGAATTGAATAGCGGAAATATTTAAAATCAAGCAACATATAAAATTAATTCAATGAAATTAATAAAATAATTTAGATTAATCCATTTAGTGTCTGCATGCGTGAAAACTTTCCCGATCTAGAAAAACAGCTCCGATGAAGGAACTCAGAATTCATTCTAGTTTAGGGCATCAAGCGATAGTTGCAATATCGGATTTGATTCCTTGGGGATATTTTTATTGAAGGAGATGAACTTGAATAATAGTTCAAAAGGGGAGCTTGATGATATCATGGAATACGATTCTTTTGGGATTTTTGTTCTTTTATCAAGGGAAAGAAAGAAAATTAATACCTGATAACTAGAGAAAAGATAAAATAAAATGATAGATTCTAAGGCTTCACACTAAGGGTTTTCCGAAGCTTCACACCACGACTGTACGTCGGCTTCGCACCAAGTCGCACGAGAAACAATTGCTCACTCCTCAAAGGTTTAAAGGATTCACTCCCTCGGTTGAAAACTCTTCACAAGCTCTCTAGGGTTTGCACAAAAGCAACTCTCTTTCATTCAATAATCAATCATCACCTTAATTACATTGTTTAAAGACCTTATATAGGGGTCTTACAATAAAAAAAACCCTAAAACGAATATTAATTAAAAGACAAATAAGTCCCTAAAACTTAAAGTTCAAAAATAGAAGTTTAAAACAACTAAAACTCTTCTACACGATTTCGATCGATCGACATTGAAAATTGATCGATCGAAATTGAAATTCGATCGATCAAAATTTAAAATTGATCGATCGAAATTCATATATCTATGAATATCACCGTCGACATTCGATCGATCAAAATTTTCGATCGATCGAAATTTAAATTCAATCGATCGAATTTGCCAGGTATTCGATCCCTTTGTCTTTACGCCTCGTTCTAATTTTCGCTCCGCTTCTTCTTGGCTGAAAATTTTGTTGTGGCTCGAATCTACGGCTCTTGATCTTGGCGTCCCGCATCAACAACATTGCATGATATCTACCATCTCATCAATAGCCTATAAGAGCTTGCAAAATGGACGACAAACCACCTAAGGACATTGGTGCACACAAATTGAACAAAAATGTTTTGATGAAAAACTTTTCATCATAAAATGTGCATTACATTTGGGCTGAGCCCCACCTAAATGATGTCTGCCATGGTTTCAATATGGATGACCCATGTGGTGCATAATATTGTACACAAAAATATCAGTTCATCCATCAAACACCTAAAAGTGTGCTGATATATAAAAGGGGCAGCTTTCCTGAGAGTGGCACGTCATGTCAGAAAAGCAGTACACATTAATTTTCCATAGAATTCTGTGAGAAATTTTTTTGCATGGATCATGCCTAAAGAACATATATATTCAGAAAAAATATTCATGGAAGCTAAGAGGCTTAACACCTTATTATCCCACAAATAATAGGGATAACAGGACAGTCGGACTTGTACTACATTTTGAAAACAGAGTTTATAAGTTCTAACAGAAAATTTCAATGAAATTTTGCATTTTATGATTTAAAGGGTGAACAAATTTATTGTCCAGAGTCGAGAACTGTGAAAGTCTCTTTTCAAATTAATTTGAAAGATTCAACTTACATGAATTACTTGTAAGTAAGGAATCATTCAAATTTGATTTAGATGGCATTATTAAGGAACGCCGCCAAATAAAACAACATTAACTACAACTCAAAGTTTGAAGCACTTGTCATTACCAGTTATTCTTTTCTCGAGTTGAATCCGTTGTTTATAGAACCCCGCATTAAAACCATTTATATGTATCTGCAAATTCTGAACTGAGTATCTCAACATCTGAATCCACAAACCACAAATAAAACATTTCTAAGATCGTTTGCAATGATACATTTATGTGAAGTACTATAGTAATTACACATCTATTTGAAAAACATAATAAAAGAAAACATAATTTGAAAATAAAGGTAAAAATAGAAAAGAGACAAAAGCTTATGTGGTTGGTCACGTAATGTGCCATCATCTATGTCGAATGCCAAATTACCTCAAATAAATAAACAAAAAAATAGTATGTCACTTTTTTGGGGGAGTCAATCTTTTTCGTAGGGATAAAATCCAATGCATCTTGAATGTACACAAAATATTTGTATAAACCCAACATTCTTCAATGTTTCCAAATGCCATTGGTCCAGGCAATTCAATTGATCAACCAGTTCTGGAAGAGGCCACAACCAAAAAATCGCATTGATTGGAAGGTCTGAACCATCTGGGCAATAACATTATCCAATGGATATCGGAAAAAAATGTGATTTTTGTCCGATGGGCCATCGAAGAGACTCTCACTAAATAGGTGTACATATATCTTCTTGTTCATAGAAGAACATGGAGTTTGTTGGAAGACATATATTTGAGATAGATATTTACGAGGTATAATAGCCACAAATTCCGGCGAGTTCTGAAAACCCAGGATGTCTATCGTGGGGGTTCATGACCAGCCAGCCTTTCTAGCTGGATAAATTGCACATATGTATCCAAAAGGTAGGTGATCTAATCATGCTAGCCACTCGTGAGAATTCAACAAATCACCGTTAATTAATCATTTCATCAAACAAATGGTGTTATGAGGATTAATGGAATAAAGGGGTGTTACAGGCTTACTCCAAAGATACCAAGTAAATAGCCTCTTAGCCACATTATCCTGTCGTAATTTGGCCTTCACGAATTTCAAGTTTAAATAATAAACTATTTAGTCTTGAAATCTTTGAAATCCTACTTTGATCAGAATCTATGGCTAGAAGGCTATTATATGGTTTCTGAAATAGAGTAAAGACTATAGAGAGTCATTCTCCTAAATAATACGAGATAATTCCCCTCGCAGGCACCATAATGTTATGAATGACGTTTTAGCAATTAGCCATCAAATGCTTCTAAACGCTGAATTCTTAGATATCAAAGGGCTTAAAAATACATCGGGTTCGGATGGCTAATAGATGCTTCATAAGTAATGAACTCTGACACACATGACACATTAAACAATATGGACAAAAGAAAAGCTATAAAATGAAGGGTGCCTTTAAATTCATGGATAAAAGAAAAGCTATAAAATGAAGGGTACGTTTAAATTCATCCACCGAATCTTTTAGTTCACACACGTTGAAAACCCATTGACTGGTTTGCATTAGATGATGGAGATAATTTTTCATCCCAATCTTTCACACGATGGATCTTGAGATCATGGGCATACCATCAGACGGTAACTTTTTTATTTAATTTGGCACACATCCCAGAAGAGTGACCTTAACATTACATGGAACTCAACACGCTCAAACCTGATTTTAAGGTCACTTTCTTATGATGTGTGCCACGTGAAATAAAAAAACTGACCGTCTGATGATACGCCGATGATCTCAAGATCCATCATGTGAAAGACTGGGACGAAAAACGATCTCCATTGTCTGATTGAAAGCAGTCAATGGGTGAATTTAAAGGTACTCATTAAGTGTTCTGTCGAATAAAAGTAGAGGTGGTAGATGTGGGGAAGCTTACAAACTCACATGCTCATGTAGCTTTTGACGACCATATCATTCTGTCTTTTTGCACACTCACCCCATCATTTTGTTTACGAAGTGAAGGGCTGAAGGAGTATCTTGGTCTTTGGATTGTCCCATTCCAATGTATCCCACCATTCCTTCTCCCCATTAATCTCTTTGAGAGAGGGCGGTAGGTTTTCTAAGGAAAATGGGAGCTCCTTCAACAGTGGGCAAACTTGTACTTTGATGGTGTGTAGAAATTCACAAACCAATTCCCTATTAGAAATTCTCCTTAACTTAGGTAAATGTGATAACTCCAGCCTTCTTAACCTTGGCAGTATGATGTTACTATTACTTGCTTCGCTCATCTCTTCTCCTGTGAATATCTCCTCTGTCAGCTCACAAAATTTGACTTCAATTGCTTCAAGTTTTTGATGGTTGTACGATAACCCAAATGAAGATAAGTTCTTTGAAAAATTGCATTTAGAGATATTCAAGAATTTTAGGTGAGGCACATGTAGAGGGAGCTTCTTCAACTCTGGACAAGAACTTACAACTAGTGTTTGCAAGGAGTTGCAAATCATTATGCCCCTACAAATGTTGCTCAATTTTGGTAAATTATACAACCGCAACACCCTTAATTTGGGGAATGTGATCTCTTCTTGTCCTGCTTCTCCTCCTGCTATCTCCTCCATCAGCTCGCAATCCCAAATAGTAATCACATTAAGGTTTAGTAAGTTTTGAAATAACGAAAGAGGCAATAAATTCTTCACCTTATTACATTTATAGATACTCAAATCCTTTAGGCTTGTAAGGGCGCCGCATGGGATAGCTCGTCTACTTATAGTCCTTAAACTTGGGAGACCACGAAGTTGCAATGTCTCTAAAGTGGACAAGGTGCTCTCTCCTTCCATATCAATGCAGTCCCCAATACCATCACATTCTGTGATCCACAAGAACTTCAAATCCTTCAAATTCGACAATTCTGGCAACTGAGTGATGCAATTTTCCATGCGCAAATATCGAGTGTTATCAGGGAACATGAGGGAGGTTTCTCGGTAAACAATATTGTTAATATGTACCTCATAATTCCACTCAGAGGGAAGTAACGTAGGAACAAACCCTATAACAAGGTGAAAACTTTTCAATACTTTCCAATGCTTAGACCTGACATAGCTAATCAACCCTTGCAAATCTAAGTGAATTACAAGATTAGATAATTGGGTCAAGCTTATGATATCCTCAACTCCTGCTCCTCCACTTGACTCTGATTGCCATTTCCATCCACAATTTAACATAATAAGGTCCTCAAGAAGGGACAGCTTGGGTAATGTGCCAGCTGGAAATAGACAAAGATCCTGTGTCTTGGCCAAGTCAATTCGCCTTAGGTTAAGTGCTTCTTCCATTCCTTGAGGCAATTCTTCGATTTTTGTTTCGTTGAGGTTCAACACTCTTAGTTCCTTGAGCTTTGCTAGTGAAGGTACCTTCCTTAATCTCACACAATTATTTAACAACAACGCACAGAGATTTTCCAACTCAGACAGTGATGGCAAATACTCGATCTCGGAATGAGACAAATCCAGAACACGAAGGTTGCGCATCTGCAAAAAGAAGGAATTCGAAATGTTACATGAGAGAGGGTTGCGTTGCAAGAACAATGTCAAGAGTTTGGGACAGTTTGGTTGGCCACAAAGCCCTTGTATATGGTTCCCCATTAATGAAATTCTCTCAACATCTTCCATCCATTTCTCCTCTTCAGGGAATTTCTTTAAGCTGACACCCGCCTTGATGATGAAACGATTACCCTCCCTTGTGATATAGATAGCCATGTCCCTAATTAAGTCATGCATCTTAACATGTTTGACGCCATCAACTATACCAATACCTTCCAACACACATGCATTTTCTAGTTCTTTTATTATAGCATATCCCTTATCTATCTCTGCTTCCCTGTCCCCTAAATCTTCTACTAATCCCTCGGCAATCCAATACTCTACAAGTTGTTTACTAGAGATCTTGTAATCTTCAGGATATAACGCACAATATAGGAAACAATCCTTTACCATTTCGTTTCTCAAACGCTTATAACTGAATTTCAAACGTCCAAAGACCTCATCCTCCATGCCTTCAATCTCCATTGTTGAGCTTCTCAATTCATTCAATGCATTCCTCCATTCCCTAATGTCATCTGCTTCTCTCATGGCTCGACCGACTACGATGATTGCAAGCGGCAAACAATCACATTCTTCAGCAACCTCCTTCGCGATTTTTTTCACTTCCGGGGCAAGCTTCAGTGGATTCCTAATCTTTTGCTTGAACAATTCCCATGCTTCTTCCCTTGAAAGGCTCTCCACTTTGATCGTCCTTTGGCTCTCCATTCTTCGACACACATCCAATGATCGAGTGGTTAGTATAACCTTGCAACCATTTTCTGCATTGGGTACAGGAATTCCTACCTTTTCTAAAGGAAATGCATCCCACATATCATCTAATATGAGTACAAACTTCTTTTGCACCAACTTTTCCAGCAACTTGGCGGCCCTTATCATCTCATCTTCAATATTCGACAGGTCTAGTTCCAATGCAGCTGCGATGCCATTTTGCAATTTCTCCAAATTGAAAAATTTAGATACCGTTACCCATATGATATTCTCAAAAATATCCCCATTATCTATAAGCCGATTATTGATTTTCGTCATGATAGTCGTCTTGCCAATCCCCCCCATGCCATAGACACCGATTGTTCCGATCTCTGTATCCATCAAACACTCCCAAATCGTTTCGAAAGTTTTTAGTGCAGTTTTTTTGCCAACTATAATCGTTGTCGGCATGATCATTCCAGTAGTAGCCAATGGATCAGCAAACACTGTATCTACCGATCGAATCTTCTCCTGAAGCTCAACCACCTCTTTGATCTTCTTTTCGACAAGTTTGCTCAATTTTATGTGCATGCAGTAGTTTGGGGAACACCCTTTCAAGCATTTCTTATCTTCTTTAAGTTCCAATTCTATGTTGCTTACCTCGGTAGTTATCTTCTCCACTCTACGTAACCAAACTTTAACCTCGTTCTTGGGCTTCTTTCTACGGTTCACCTCAGCTGTACGCAATTTTATCTTTAAATCATTCTCTAGAGCCAACAGTTCTTCCATTTTGCACCTCAAATTCTCTATGTTTTCATTAAAGCTTCTAAGGTAACGGAATCGTCGAGACATAGGGGCGCACCCACACTTCAAAATTTCAAAAACTGGCCCGACAAGTTCCATAGTCACTACGCAACACAACAGAAACGTTACAAAGAAATATTAAAAAAACGGAACATGATTGTTTGCAGAAAATGAATAACAGATAACAATAACCAATGAAAAGAAAGTCAATATTAAGGAAATATCAAGGCTAGGAACAAATTGTAGAGAGCTGAATGTTGGCAGCTTTTTGTCATAAATTCAAGAAATACTTTTGATGTGTTGTCTTAAAAACTTTCATTTTTCGTAAAGAATGTGGGCAGCTTTTTGACGAATAGGGTGGTCTGGACTTTGAGGACACTAGAGGAGATTTCTCAAGTATTATTGTGTATGTGGTGGTTTGGGCCATTTGGCTGGAAAGAAATGGTTGAGTTTTCACGAAAGGTTAAAAATCCAACTCCGATGACTATGAAATCGCAGTGCAGTGGAACAGGTTAGCAGACAGGAACGATGACAGGGAGGGCACAAATTATTTAGATGCATCGGAAAGCCTGCAGATAACTTAATTTTCCTTCTACCCAGATAGTGTTTTGGGCTTTTCTTTGGGTTGTCGGTAGACTGTAGAGAGATTTTGCTTTCTTTTTTTATGGTGGGGGGTGTTTGTTGTTGTCTAGGGTAGTTTCTCACTGCTCATTGATTTTTTTGTTATATGGTGTTTTGCTTGTTTTTCTCTTGATTTGAATGAAATTTTTATCGTTACCGATAATAAAAAAGAAATAATAATAAATAAATTGGACCAAGAGCGGAAAAAAAAGGGGCTGCTATGAAGCCACCACCAACAGCTGAATAATCCCCTATTAAGTACAGCTGAAAACTGTTGACTTCTTTAAATCGGACGATGGAAATTATTTTTCATTCCAATCTTCCACATACCTGATCTTAACATCATCAGACTGTCAGTTTTTTATTCAGTGTGACATGGCACACATCCCAAAAAGTGACCTATGAACATTAAGTGTGCCACATGGTCTTTGAGTCACTTTTTTGGGATGTGTATCAGGTGGAATAAAAAAGTGACCATCTCATGATATGCCCATGATCTGAAGATCAGTTCTGTGAAAGATTGGAACAAAAAAGATCTCCACCGTCCTATTCAAAGCAGTCAACACTTTGCAACTATATTAAATGGGGGATATTCAGGCTGTGTATGGCACAGCTCTCTGCTAGCCCCTGCCGTAGCAGAGTTCACCTGCTTTAACAGGTTCCCATCCTCTTTGCTAACATCCTGCTACCTGCTTTAGCAGGTACCCCTTCTCCTTGATAACTCTTTGCATAGCGAGATTTACCTGTTCAGCAGTTCTACCCTCCTCTCTACTCACTCCTTGCCGGAGCAAATTTTATTTGCTCTGGTAGCGAGTTAGTAGAGAGTAGGGAGGTTGCTGCTAGAGCAGGTAAATCCTCTTTTGTAGAGAGTTAGAAAAGAGAATGAGAACCAACGTGAACTCTGATGTAGCAGGCGCTAGCAGAGAGCTATGCCATGCACAGCCTCAGTATTTGGTAGGGGTTAGAAGCAGCTCCCAAACAGAATTAAATACTTTTGCGGCTGCATCCACAACAGTCTACTGAATTTAGAGACAACATAAAATTCGAAGGTATATGTAGAAAAATAAATAAAAATTCCTATCCATTGCAATAAAGAAAAGAAACAAACCTTTATTTATCTTGCTGGACTGAAAGAAGCAATCCTATGCAGAGCTTCTAAAATAGAAAAATCTGTAGCACTTTTTAGTTTGAACCCTAAGTGAATTCAAACGATTTTTACTTTTTTTCTCTTTTGTTGACCGGCAAAAGATCTGACGCCATTCGATCCTTAATTTTTTCAAGCAAAGTAATTAAAAAAAAAAATCAAATCAAAGAAAATAAAGTGGAAACTCTGGAAATAAGAAATCTAAAAATAAACAGTAAAGAGTTGAGCATAATTAAATTAAATATGCTCATAAGAAGTACCTGAGTATCAGATTCAACTGCTCTTGACGATTTCACTCACTGCAAGGAGACAAAAACGAAGACGTGGACTTAAGAACGCTTGGACTATTAAATTGGTCTGTATCTAAATGTAGGGTAAATGTAGCTTGTTACTGAGGACCAGGTAACTAAACTGCTCCCCCATTAGTTTATTGCCACGTGGCATCCGTCAAATCATCGGATACCATATAAAAGAGCGGCTCTATGATCATAATATTATTATGAAAAAAATAATAAAAAATAAATAATCCATATAAAATCATCCAAGCAACAAAAGTCAACTACACGAAAAAAATCCGAAAATTACATTTGCTTTGGCCTTTAATTTTGGTGATGATTGTACAATTTCATTTTTCTTTTTGGCACTCATATATGGCGGGCCGCAAACTGTAGACCATTCAACGGACTGCTTGTGATACGATGCAAGCACAGTGGGTCTCAACAATGCAAGTCAGGTCAGCCACTTATATCCATCGCAGAAGCAGTTTGTTGTTGGTGTACTGTTTGAAGTCTGTTTATTATAATTTTCTTATTTTTTTATGACGGGATAATTTTATATATATATATATATATATATATATATATATATATATATATATATATATTAGAGTGGCATTAGTTACACCTGGTAAACTAAACTTGTGAAGAACACAAGATTGTTCACATAAAAAATTATTACTACTTGAATCAGACGATGGAGATCGTTTTTCGTCCTAATCTTCCACATAGTTAGATCTTCAGATCATAGCTTACCTTTCATATGGTCACATGTTGATTTCACATGGCAAACTTCCTCAAAAGTGATCGTCTGATAGGTACGCTCATGATCACGATCTATAACGACCTGACTTTTAGTACAATTAATCTTGTGGTGTTAGATATGTTTTGCACCATGCATGGTGTTAGCGCCTCACACCGGATTTTCTCATTCTATTTTAAAGGTGTTAGATGTGTGGTTGCACTAAATTTGGTGATAACACTCCACACTGGAACCTATCCCATTTGAGAAAATTTTATTTAAGAATAAAGGATGCACAATCATTTTCATAATTCTTCTTAAAAGAAACCTTAGCCGTCTCCATGGATCAAAATATCGTTCGATACCGATACGTATCAGACGATACATATCGGTATCGGACCCTAACGATACGGTACATTAAATGTACCGTATCGTCTATATATATGTAAATGGTCGGACAATACATTCAATGTATCGTCCGGTATGTTATTGTTCTGGTACGTATCGTCCGATACGTACCGATTTTGAGCTCGGATGATACGTACCGGCTTTCCGGCATTTTGATCCATGGCCGTCTCTTTCTTTTCTCCTTTTCAAAAACCCTAGCCGTCACAACTCCTCCACCCACCCCTTTTCTAAAATCCCTTTTAATCACTTTCATAAATCTTTGGTATTTTCTTCCACAAAGAAAATCGTGGGTTATCTCAGCCATCAAGATCGAGGAGAAAGAAAAAGCGAAATCGTGGATGGGCCATCGGGTGGACGCCGATCTCTATCGCCTTAATTGTTGTCGTTCTGTCGATTACGCTTCAAGAGGTGGGTATCCATCCATCCATCTCGTTCTTCTCAGATCCCGCCGCATAGGATACGATTCAATCGCGTATATATGGGCTAAATAAAATGAACCTAAATTTATTTTCTAGAGAATATTGTCTGAATTGAAAAATGCAATCTATCTTTTTTCTAATATTATTTATTTATTTTTTGGATATATTTCGAATTAAATAGGAAGTCGGACCCTGCGTTCTGAATCAAGTGACTGATTTTAAAGAAAATACTCTTATTATTTTAATCCGAGGTAAAACGGTAAACTCTATAATAATAATATTATAGTCACTCGCTCTTATTATGTGTCTTCTTGATTACTCTTATTATGTGTCTTCTTGATTACTGTCATTTCATGGTAATTAATGTGATTTTATTATATTATATACATTGCTACTTTATTTGGAATGGCTACAGTTGCCTTTAAGTTAATATGGTAATCATTGCCTTCCCTTTTAACCATTATAATATCATATCCCCTACTTTATACAAATAGTATCATATTTATGATGATGTCATCCACTCAAGTAACCATCTTATTATTGTTATTATTATAAACGTCAATTGCCCAGAAAGACTCTTAGACTTCGTGGGTTTCCTTTAATCAAATTTGTCTCCGACCTCTATTACAGTTTTAGTTGTGGATTATCTGAATTTTTATCGTATTTATTTAGTATTTATAATTATTTTTATATTTCATATTTATTTATTAGTTTTTACGAATTTCGTGGAACCAGACATACGCGAGAACTCTGATTAAGTATATGTTCGCTTAACATATCCGAGATATGTGCAAGTCATAACTAGAAATTTTAGGCTCTCGGGATGGGATAGAATTTTAGGTCGTGACAGAGTGGTATCAGAGCATCTAGCTTTACTTTCTGTGGACTTTGAAGTTTAAGTTATTATGAGTTCTAAGTCCTTGAATTTTTGAAACAATATTATGATGACGTCGCAAAGGAATGGTGAGGGATCTTCATCCCAGGGAGATGAAAGTGAGATAACATATATGATATGCAAGTTGACAGCTGCACAACAATATCATGTGGCCCAATTGAATGAGGCCCATCGGTAAGAGACTGCCAGGCTGATTCAAGGGTTCAATCAGCAGATGGAACAACAGGCTAGAACTTACCATGACCTAATTGCACAACAATTGAACAGTCCTGCCAACCGAAGTCGAGTTACACCTCCACCACCGCATCGATTTGAGAACAACTATTATAACAGATATGTGACCTTCTCCAGGGTCCGACCTCCGCACTTCCTCAGACAGTTGCATCTTGAAACTGCTGACGATTAGATTACACAGATAGAGAAGATTTTCAAAGTTTCTACTTCTACAGAAAATGAGAAGTACCTTGAGCCGTGATGTGTCTGCAAGGTGATGCACAAAATTGGTGGACGTCAGCAAAGATGTTGGAAAGCAGGCAAGAAAAAGAACGCTGGACTTGGCAGCAGTTCAGAGAAGTATTTTATAACAAGTACTTCACCGATGTCATGAAGACTTAGAAAAAGAGCGAGTTCCTGGCATTACAGCAAGGAACCCTGTCCGTGACCGAGTACGAGGTGAAGTTCGATCGACTCTCCCGATTTGTTACTATGTTGGTAGCTGATGAAGCTGAGAAGTATTACTATTTTCATAAAGGGCTCAACCCCATCATCAGGAGCAAGATCGTTGCGATAAAAATTTTAACCTATGGAGAGCTTGTAGAACGGGCTCATATTCAGGAGTTGAAAAATGAAGAACTGCGCACTTAGCATGTAGCTTGCCAAGCAGCACATAGGGCTAAGCTGATTCGGGAAGGCTCTACACCTCCTTCTCGACCTGCACCAATACAGAGACAGAGACAATAGCGTTTCGCGTCGTACACTCAGACTCGCCCAGTTCAGAGAGCCACTCCTGTCTCTGATTACCAGAGATTTACACCTTCGTTTGGTTATACTCATCCATGGACGACTACAACGCAAATTGTCCAGAGAAGCGTTGTAACTACGGCATACCCCTGGAATGTTGCAGCTCAGTATCAAAAGACAGCAGCTCCTACGAGTACCTTTCCCTAGCGCCGCTATGTTCCGTATGAAACATGTGCCAAGTGCGACAAGATGCATAAGCTAGGTAAATACTTATTACACACGAGCATGTGTTTTCGATGTAAGAAGCCAAGATACTTTGTTCGAGATTGCCTAGAGTGAGACCATGCCGCAGATATTCCTTCGAGAGGTCCGCAGTAGCAGCCTCAACAAGACACCTTAGCTACCAATGAGGTCGTTTAGAGTACGAACTACACCTTATCTACTTTCTTAAGCTTTATTTTCTTTCGATTGCTTTTATGGTTTGTTTTGTGTATGATTTTGGTTTATTATTTCCTTGAGAATGCTTTGGCGTGTATATATTTAGATTATGTGTAAACCCTTGTGTAATTCAGGAACTATGAAAGTTTCTAAACCCACCGATTCGCCCAATTGTCATGCTTGGGTTTTAATCAACTTAGGTACATAATTTTCGATGACGAAAATATTATAAGGGAGGAGAATGTAACGACCAGACTTTTAGTGCAATTAATCTCGTGGTGTTGGATGTGTTTTGCACCATGTACTTTGTTAGTGCCTTACACTGGATCTTCTTATTCTATTTTAAAGTTGTTAGATATGTGGTTGCACTAAACTTGGTGGTAGCGCTCCACACTGGAACCTATCCTATTTGAGAAAATTTTATCTAACAATAAGGTACGCACAACCCTTTTTATAATTCTTCTTAAAAGAAAACTTAGTCGTCTCTTTCTTTTCTCCTTTTCAAAAACCCTAGCCCGTCACAACTCCTCCACCCACCCCTTTTCTAAAAACTCTTTAATCTCTTCCATAACTCCTTGGTATTTTCTTCCACAAAGAACACCGTGAGTTATCTCCGCCATCAAGATCAAGGTGGAAGAAGAAGACGAAATCGTGGATGGGCCATCGAGTAGACGCCGATCTCTATCACCCTAATCGTCGTCGTTCTGCCGACCACGCTTCAAGCGGTGGGTATCCACCCATCCATCTCGTTCTTCTCAGATCCCATTGTGTAGGATACGATTCGATCGTGTATCGATGGGCTAAATAAAAGGAACCTAAATTTATTTTCTAGAGAATATTGTCTGAATTGAAAAATGCAATCTATCTTTGTTCTAATATTATTTATTTATTTTTCGGATATATTTCGAATTAAATAGAAAGTCGGACCCTGCGTTCTGAATAGAGTGACTGATTTTAAAGACAATACTCTTATTATTTTAATCCGAGGTAAAACGGTAAACCCTATAATAATAATATTATATAGTCACTCGCTTGGTTCGATAATACATAGCTACTTTCTATTGAATATTATATACATGTGTCTTCTTGATTACTGTCACTTCGTGATAATTAATGTGATTTTATTATATTATATACATTGCTACTTTATTTGGAATGGCTACAGTTGCCTTTAAGTTAATATGGTAATCATTGCCTTCCCTTTTAACCATTATAATATCATATCCCCTACTTTATACAAATAGTATCATATTTATGATGATGTCATCCACTCAAGTAACCATCTTATTATTGTTATTATTATAAACGAAAATTGCCCAGAAAGACTCCTAGACTTTGGGGGTTTCCTTTTATCGGATTGGTCTTCGACCTCTATTACTCTTTTAGTTTTAGTAGTAGATTATTTGGATTTTTATCGTATTTATTTAGTATTTATGACTGTTTTTATATTCCATATTTATTTGTTGGTTTTCACGAATTTCGTGGAGCCAGACATGCATGAGAACTCTAATTAAGTGTATGCCCGCTTAGCATATCCGAGATATGTGCGGGTCATAACTCGAAATTTTAGGCGCTCAAAATGTGATAGAATTTCGGGTCGTGACACGTTCACTTTTGGTGATGTGTGCCACATGGAATCAAGATTGGACTGTATGATAGGTGCGCTATAATCTCAAGATTTATTGTGCTGAAAATTGGAAAGAAAAACAATCTCCATCATATGATTCAAGACAGCCAACGATTTTTTCCTATGAAAGAGAATGTGATATTAGACGGTAAGCCCAGCCCCAGTGACAGGTGCTATTAGACGGTAAGCCCAGCCAATTGACAGTCGTCCTAGCTAAGCCTTTGATACTTCCTAATCTTTCACATTATTTCTCATCAAGTTTCTTCTACTCTTACATATTTCATGTGTGGGAGTTAGTTGTGGAAAGATGAAAGGGAGTTGGAGTTGATAACCCATTCTTGGGAGATTCTAGTGTTGAGGGTTAGCACCGACAATGGGCCACGTCATTGTTGAATGCACCGCATGAGTTAGCAATGCACTTGCAACATAAGAACGAAAATTATAAACTAAGGGCAGATGCAAGCCGCTGACCTGGCACCCACGCAACTGGCTGTAGATTGAGCCCACCGCACTTCTACCAAATTGCATCACCTCACATCAGCTGCCTACACTTTGTCTGTATAAAGTCTGTCCTCCATATAACAGTATTGTTCATATATATATAATAATATGTTATCTTGAGCGGGTTTGCCAACCATCCTCAAACCAATTGGGTCAGGAGGGCAAGTTTAGTATTCCCTTAGGATAATTTTTTTATTGAAAGAAAATAGCTTATCAATTAAGTAAGGAATCAGAATTAGCAACGTCAAAGACATTTGGAGGGACATCCTCCAATCAAACCTCATTACACCCATCATTCAAACCTAACTTAGCTAACACATTTGTTGCACCGTTGGCAGATCTATTAACAAGAGCCCAAGAGACGGAAGAAAGGCTACAGGCTAAGGAATTGATATTATCAAAAATGGTAGAGAGCTCGGAAAGGTCATCCGCCCTAGAAACGCCATTAATAATCTTTGATGAATCTCCTTCGAAAATGATCCTTTAGAAACTTGTCTGAACCGTGAAAAAAACTACTTCTTATAGCCCAATAGCTTCACAGTGATCAGTCGAAGAAACAAACTTATAGTTTTTTGCCATAACACCCATCACACGGCCCAAATAATCTCGTATAATAACACCAACCCCAGCAGCCCCATTGTGAGAGCACCATGCCCCATCAAAGTTAGCTTTATATGTTCCTTCATCTGGGGGAGACCAAGATCTGGGAATGGTTGGGATAGGGAAAGTAAAAGGATTTTGGCCATTTTCGTTTGCCGATTGAAATTCATTGATATATTTGCATGCAGTATTGGCAATCACGATAGGATCCTTTGGTTTCTCGCCATGGGTAATACAATTTCTTTCATTCTATAAAGACCATGCCAAAGTAAAAAAGAGATCCATATGCGACGAACCCGCACAGAGGGAGGAACTCCATGGCCCACTTCTTGAAGCTAAGATGGCTGATGTGGCAAGTTCGGATACCTAGCGGTAAGCAGATGTAACGACCCTAAAATTCAGAATAAGAACCTGACTACTTCGATAAGCATGCCTGACACGAAAATCGAGACAAATTTAAAAATTTTAAATTAATATTATTAGAAATAATATTAATCCTTGGTGGGGTGAAGTCATGTTTGACTTCTCGGGTGAGTCCGAGTCTAGTAGACCCTTGATGCGGCATGGTACGCCAAAGAAGTCGTGTGTATGCTTCACACCGGAGCCTAGCTTGGAAAGAAAATGGAAATATCAAAGATATTTCATTTTCTTAGATTATAAGGGAAGGAAGAAGGTTTGGAATACCTATCTTCATCTCCTTCTTCTTGTTTTCTGAAGATCCATAGCTAGAGGTTAGGGTTTGAAGTCATTTCTTTGAGGAACCACAACCCTGAGAGACCTAGGGTTGAGATTGACTGATTTGAGAGGGAGAAATAAACGTCGCTACGTCAATTTGTCTTGCGAGAACGTGTGTTGTCGCTACGCGTTGAAGCGGAGCCACAAATTCGTTGTTCCGAGTCGTGACGGCGATAAATCCCCGATTTCCGAATCCAAAACCCTCTTTGGATTGCGTTTGCCGAGATCTCGAAAGAGACTTTAAAGAGGTGAGTGTTTAGACTTAAATGGTGGTAGTTAAGACCTCATGAATGTGTAAAAGAGTATTTAAGAGTGGTCTATTGAGATCATAAATGGTTAAAGATCAAGTTGGTCAAGAACAAGTGACCACCATTAATGACAGAAACTGTCATCCTTGATCGATCAAATTAGTGCATTGATCGATCAAGACTGGGATTGATCGATCAATTCGTATAAGCAGTTAATGGAAACAGTATGGTGTTTTTTTTTCTAGAAGTTCAGTGTACGATGGGCATTGATCGATCAAATTGGTATTTGATCGATCAATTCTGAAGGGTGATCGATCAATTTGGACATTGAACGATCAATATGGGAGGTTGATCGATCACAGTGAGGTGATCGATCAAAGGCAAAATTGATCGATCAATGTAGACATTGATCGATCAATGAAGTAGATTGATCGATCAAATTTTATAAATAAAGTTATAAATAGGAAGTGAGAAATTTGAATTTGATTTAATTGATCGATCAATGAGAGATTGATCGATCAAATCAGTGGATTGATCGATCAATCAAGGATGTTGATCGATCAATTGCTCCCTTGTTCTGAGAAGGCAATTTGGAAGATTAATCGATCAATTTGAGAATTTGATCGATCAAAGTTGTGGATTGATCGATCAAACAAGCTTGTTGATTGATCAAATCTCCTTTGTCACATGTGAGTCAATAGGGGGATTGATCAATCAATGAGGTCATTGATCGATCAAGGAGAGAGATTGATTGATCAAGTAAGGACATTGATCGATCAATCACCCCTGTTTTTTGCCTGTTTTGGTTTTGTGAATTAAACACTACTGGACACTGTGCCAATTAATGTTCTGACATCCCTGACACTTAGTATACTATGTTTATGGTCTAGGATCAGATCGGGATGCTTTGAAAAGCTTTGGATTTGCTTAGAAAAAGGTCTAATCTGAGGTAGGAGAATTCAACTAAGATTGCATTTGTTTTTATCTCATGGCTCCAAATCTTCTACATTTGACTGCATACTCTGATTTTTCTTTCCAGTCATGTTTAGCATATGCATGAAAACTCTATTTTATCTGATTCCTGATATCTGATACCGATATATGATTCCTGTTATGTATGATATATCTGCATGTGTTTTAAGGTTTTATAATCTGACGAATCCCACCGACTCGGCAGTATATCCGTGATTGGCACAATCGTGCATCTGTTTTGGAAATCCTTGGCTCAATTGCACTCCTTAGATGAGGCATTGATGCTATTCCTGAAATAGTTCATGTGAACGACGATGGTTAGGATTATCCATCGGCCCAAATCTGGCTACCACGTGCTCTACTCACAGGAGTTACTTAAGTATATTACTTTAAGTCATTAAAATACTATACGCATAGCATTCTGTAAAGCCTGAGATTCTATTTGCTCTGATAAGTTTTGCATTCTTTTTATTCTGCATATCTGATCAAATGTCTACATCTTTCCAGTTCTATTGATACTTTGCTTCGCTTATCTGTCTGAGATATATTCTGAAACCATGTTTTATAATTAAGATGCAAATTTAACTAAAAATTCTTCTACTGAGCTTAGATATAGCTCACCCTGTTTTCTACAATATAATAGGTTCTGAGGCTAGGGCTCCTGGTACAGAGAGTGACCCGGACTATCAGCCAGAGGCTGAGGCTGAGGCCGAGGACGAGGAGACTGATATCCAGGTAGACGAGTTCTATCCTTAGCCTGGGTGTAGGAGTCTTGTATTTTGGATTTTGTATTATACTCTGGATTATTGTGTGCCCGGTGGCCACCGTTTGTATTTATTATTGTAGATATTGTTTCTTTTACTTGTATTGTTATACATTCTATAGGAACCACTATCAGGAACCATTATTTTTGGTGATGGATGTCTATCACCAGTGGCTCTTCTTGATTTCTTTTTGTGGATGTATAATCTTTTGAGATATGTATACACGTGTTGTTTTACTTCTTTTTTTTAATACCTTATATGATGACTCGATCTGTCACTACTAGACAGTGTCTACTCTGATTTCTGCTATACGAGCAGACACTTGGTAAATTGTCCTGAGGATCATTCAGAGTAAGATCCTGATGGCACGGATTTTCGAGTGTGGAAATTCAGGTTGTCACAGTTGGTATCAAAGCCTAGGCTTTAGGTTGAACTGCGGGTTCATGTTGGATTATTTTCACAATCTATGTACTGATCGGTGTTATTATTTTCACAATGGCAGACCAGTATGGGCCCTAAGTTCAGAGGTGGGCGCAGTGGAGGTAGGGAAGGACATAGAGAGGTTCCTCTGAGAGAGATTCCCGATGTTACTGGTACATTAAGGGGATTAGAGTTCCTCTCGCATACGAATGCGGTTCCGGTAGGACCGAGAGGTGGCAGAGGAGGTGGCAATAGTAGGATGGAGCAGGTGTTGGAAGCTTTGGTTACCAACGTCGCTCAACAGACTGCTGCTTTGAATCAGCAGGCAGCTAGACTACCTCACCAACCTGGCGGTTTCGCCAAATTTAGGAGAATGAGACCTCCTAATTTCTCTGGTCAGACTGATCCCATTGAAGCTGAGGGATGGATAGAGGAAATGGAGAAGTTATTTGAAGTGCTCCAGTGCAGTGATGTGGAGAAAGTGCGTTGGGCCACTTTCAAATTAGATGGTGATGCCAGACCATGGTGGAAGTCGGTATCAAGGAACAGAGAAAGAGAATTCCCTAATACTCCTTGGACTTGTGAGGAGTTCACTGAGGTCTTCTACAACAAATACTTTCCAAAAATAGTGAGACATCAGTGGGAGGTGAAATTTATTGAGTTGAAACAAGGTGCAATGTCAGTGAGGGAATATGGTGCTTAGTTTGATCGCTTATCTAGATTCGCACCACAGCATGTAGCCACCGAGCTGATGAGAGCTCGAAAGTTTGAGGCAGAACCTACAAAAGGATGTAGCCATGTGGGAGATGAAAACGTATGAGAGTGTGATGTCTAAAGCTCTCATCGCGGAAGAGGAAAACCATAAATAATTTGCTTGGAGAGACAAGCAGAACAAGGAGAGGTCTTACCAAGGACAATCTCAGGACCTTGAGCAGAATAAGAGGGCTAGATTCTCCAGACCTCTGAGATACCCTACTCACTCCCGACCGGCGATATCTTCAGGGCCAAGTTCGTATCAGAGGCCAGCAGTACCTGCATCTTCCAGACCATTTTGACCATCTGGTTCTTCTGGCAGCGGGGCCTTTGTAGCGCAGGGATCTTCTAGGGTCTCTTCTTTCACTCCAGCCTTATCATGCGCAAAGTGTGGGAAGCCACACAAAACAGAGGACTGTAGGAGGGAGACAGGGGCATGCTTCAGGTGTGGCAAGATGGGCCACTTGGTTAGGAACTGCCCAAAGGAGAGTAAAGAGAGCAAGTAGCGATCCGGATTCGTGTCTACACAGAGGTCAACTCGACCTGTTGTTCAAGGTTGAGCTTATGCCGTTACCGCGACCGATGCTCTGACATCGAACGATGTCATCCAAGGTATCATTTTGTTTTGAAATGTTCAAATTCTGTTAATTCAGTTCAGTTGTTTTGAATGTGTTAGTAGATATTAATTGCATAGGTTTATTGTGACTGCTATGTATTATATTATATGCATGACGTGTGCGTGAATATATAAATTAAGGTACTCTTCCCGTACGTCACGAGCAAGACATATGTGAGACTGAAGCGAGAGTACTGATTGACCCTGGATCGACACATTCTTTTATTACACCAATGTTATCAAAACGTATAATGATGACGCCGGAGAAGTTAGATTTCGTTTTAGCAGTAACAATTCCCACGGGTAATTCAGTGACAACGGATACAGTAAACAAGGCGATGGTCATTAGAGTTGAGGAAGAGGAAACTCGAGCAGGCCTGATACTGATGAACATGGTAGGCTTCGATGTGATCTTAGGGATGGATTGGCTATCCGCTTATCATGTGAGCGTTTATTGCCAGTGGAAAGTTGTAGTTTTCCGCCCTCTAAAGAAGAGGTTGTTTAGATTCTTCGAGGTGAAGTCTAAGCTAGTCCTGTTGATATCAGCTATTTGGGCTGAGAAGATGATGAAGAATGGATGCAACGGCTATATGGCATTTCTACAAGAACAAAGGGAAGAGAAAAATGTGATTTCTGATATACATGTTGCTTGCGAGTATCCCGACGTGTTTCTCGAGGATTTATCAGGACTACCACCAGCTCGAGAGATTGAATTTGCGATAAATATAGTTCTGGGTACTGAGCCAGTGTCTAAAGCTCCGTATCGCATGGCTCCTACAAAATTGCAAGAATTGAAGGAGCAGCTACAAGAACTGCTTAGCAAAGGGTTCATATGACCTAGTGTGTCTCCTTGGGGAGCACCAGTGCTATTTGTCAGGAAGAAGGATGGTTCGATGCGTTTGTGCATTGACTACCGTCAGTTGAATAAGTTGATGATTAAGAATCGTTACCCGCTTCCAAGGATTGATGATCTCTTTGATCAATTATAAGGAGCAAGGTTCTTTTCGAAGATTGACTTACGATCTAGTTATCACCAGTTAAGAGTCAAAGCAGAGGATATTGAGAAGACGACGTTCAGAATCAGATATGGGCACTATGAGTTTTTGGTTATGCCATTTGGATTGACGAACGCACCTGCGTCTTTTATGGACCTAATGAACCGAGTGTTTAAACCACACTTGGATAAATCCGTGATCGTCGTTGTGGATGACATTCTCGTTTACTTAAAGACCAAGGAAGAGCATGAAGGACATCTGCATGTGGCTCTACAGACTCTAAGAGATCACAAACTATATGCAAAGCTCAGTAAATGCGAGCTTTGGCTTAACCAAGTCAGTTTCTTGGGTCATATCGTCTCTGCTAAGGGTATAATAGTTGACCCGATGAAGATTGAAGCGGTAGTGAATTGGGAACAACCTAGAATGGTAACCGAGGTTCGTAGTTTCCTTGGCTTGGTGGGATACTACAGACGATTTGTAGAAGGGTTCTCCAAGCTATCAAATCCGCTCACTCAGCTCACCAAGAAAAACACTAAGTTTGACTAGACGGATCAGTGTGAGAAGAGTTTTCAAGAACTCAAGACGCGTCTGACTACAGCACCAATGCTAGTTATACCTTCTGGTAGAGGAGGTTTCACTATCTACAGTGACGCATCTTACAGTGGTTTGAGTTGTGTCCTCAATCAGCATAAGAAGATTATCACGTATGGCTCTACAGCTTAAGGAACATGAGAAGAATTATCCAACTCATGATCTGGAGTTAGCGACGGTAATTTTTGCTTTGAAGATATGGAGGCACTACTTATACGGTGAGATATTTGACATCTTCACCGACCACAAAAGTCTCAAATATCTGTTTACCCAGAAGGACTTGAACATGCGACAACGCAGATGGATGGAGTTTTTAAAGGATTATGATTGTTCCATCCAGTATCATCCTCGGAAGGCCAATGTTGTGGCGGATGCTTTGAGCAGAAAATCTTCGGCTTAATTGGCACATCTTATTACCAGAGAACAGAGGTGATACGACCTACGTTGTTTGATAACGTGCGTAAGCTCCAGATGATTGATGATGAGCTAATATCCATTATAAAGGATGTAATCAACGGGATCCGACCTGATTTCTCCATCAAGGATGATGGTACTTTGCTATTCAGAGATCGGATATACATACCTGCTAATAAGGATCTTAAAGATACTATTTTGGAGGAAGCGCATAAGTCAACGTATGCTATACATCCTGAGAGTACCAAGATGTACCAAGATCTAAAGTGAAGCTTTTAGTGGAGAGGACTGAAGAAAGATGTTACGAATTACGTTTCTCAATTTTGGTCTGCCAATAAGTGAAAGTAGACCATCGAAATCCAGCAGGTTTATTGCAACCTTTACCAGTGCCTGAATGGAAATGGGAAGCCATTTATATGGATTTTATATTGGGGTTGCGAGTACATCGAGGAAGAATAATGCTATCTGGGTCATTGTTGATAGACTGACAAAGTCTGTGCACTTTCTGCTGTACCGTACTACGTATACAGCCAATAAGCTTGCGGAGCTGTACATGAAAGAGATAGTTCGGTTACATGGCATACCAGTCAGCATCGTGTGTGATAGAGATCCGCTTTATACGTCGCAATTCTGGTGGCGATTTCAAGAAGGCATGGGTTATGAGCTAGAGTTCAGCTCAACGTTTCATCCTCAGACAGATGGGTAGACTGAGAGAGTGATCCAGATCATAGAGGATATGTTGCGTGCATGCATGTTGGCTTTCATGGTTCATGGGATCAGCAGTTGCCTCTGATCGAGTTCGCTTACAACAACAGCTATCAGTCTAATATTGGGATGTTGCCTTATGAAGCCTTGTATGGACGACGATGCAAATCTCCTTTGAACTGGGAAGAAGTCGGTGAGAAGCTTGTTTTGAGACCTGATATCATGGATAGTGCAACTGAGACAGTTTGGTTGATCCGCGAGAAATTACAGGTTGCTCAAAGTCGCCAAAAGAGTTATGCCGACCTTCGTCGGACGCACGTTGAGTTTCAGGCATACTTAAATGCGTTCAAGACACTTGAGTTTCCATAGTTATATCGATTAACTATGGAATTAACACTTGTTTTCAGGTGGGAGACAAGGTGTTCGTGAAAATCTCGCCGACTAAGGGCGTGATGCGCTTTGGAAAATATGGAAAGATAAGTCTATGCTATATTGGACCCTTTGAGGTACTTGGACGGGTTGGCGAAGTCGCATAGAGGATTGTTTTGCCACCGCAACTAGCCAGTATGCATAACGTCTTCCACGTTTCCATGCTATGGCGGTACGAGTGAGACCCGACCCATGTGTTGGACTTCCAACCGATTGAGCTACAAGAGGATCTGACCTTGATCGAGGAACTGGTTGAGATTTTGGATCGAAGGGACCAGGTTTTGCGGACCAAGTTGATTCCCCTTGTGCTCGTAAGGTGGCATAATCATTCAGCTTCGAAAGCTACTTGGGAGCGCGAAGCTGAGATCCGCGACCAGTACCTGCATTTGTTTACCTGACGTGGGAGGTGCTTTTCACGATTTTAGTTTGAATTCGTTATCGTAATGGTATGTGTATTGTATGCAAGTAGGAATATTTTGACTGGCATAATCTATTTATACGGGGGCGGTATGCGAGGTACAATGGGTCCTCAATGTCAAAATGCGGCTCATTTGCCTTAAGGACGTAAATGCTTTGAAAATTTACTTGACTACCATGCTTGATCGATCAATTGAAGTTTTGATCGATCAACACATGGGATTGATCGATCAATTGTATTTAGAGCCTTGCACTCAAATTTAGTGATTGATCGATCAAAAGTGAACATTGATCGATCAATTTTGTGAATTGATCGATCAATAGAGGTGCATTGATCGATCAAGGCTATTGAGCAAAGTCATTGAACCTAAGTATTGATCGATCAATTTTTAAGATTGATTGATCAAATTTGGAAATCGATCGATCAACAGGCGTATTGATTGATCAAGGCTATCGGGTTTGGGCATTTTAACTTAAAAATTGATCGATCAATTTAAAGCATTGATCCATCAATCCTATCATTTTAAATACCAATGGGGTTTATTTTTCTCATTTGCACGATCGATGTTTTCAATCGTTCAAAAGGGTTCTCATTGCCTTGCGTTCAAGCAACTTTTCGGGGTGATTTTCGGCTACCTGAACTCCTCCCTGCACGAATTTAGCTCGGATTTCACTCAGTCAAATCGGTAAACCCTACCCTTTCTCTTCTTTTGGGTTTTTGTATCAATTTTTGGGGTATTTTACACTATGGGGCCGCGAACAAAAAACGCATCGCGTAAGGTCCCTACGTCCCGGGCTCGTGCATCCGTGCCACCCGCTGAACCTGTTGCACCACCTGTCGTACCACCCTTGGCTCCTGTTGGGAACGTGGTGGCACCTGTTTTAAACCCCCAACCGTCCCAAATTCCCCGTGAAGTCCCAAACCAGTGGTGGGCTTCTAAATCATTCCTACCCGAATATGCGTTTGCCTCTAAGCTTTTTGAGGATCGGCCTGAGATGACTTGGGCCATCGATTACGTCAAAAAGCTAGGTTGAAACCCTTGTTAGAGCCGTTTCACACTTACTATTGTCCCCGTATCGTGCGGCTCTTTTTCCAAAATCTCCGTCGGGGCGACAACCGTCACCAATTGGTCACCTCCATTGACAGTTTTAATTACAAGTTTAATCAATTTCATGTCGTGGCTGCCCTACATTGCACTTCGGTGTACGTCGAGACTTGTGGCTTAGCGCCACCATACCTCAAGGACGTCACGTTTCATGACGTGGTCGCCAAGATGACCTAGGGGCAGCATGGATTAGGGCAGTCCATTACCCGTGCCCAACTCCCTGACCGGTTGTGGATGCTTGATACGTATATCAAGTGTGCCCTCAACCCATTTTTACACAACTCTGTGAGGAGCGGCATCGTGCAACAAGCCTTGTTTGCGGCTTTCGAGAACCGTTGGTTCTCTATTGCCGATTTGGTCTTGGATGGCATGATCAATGCCAAGGACATGATGTCTGAGAAGACCAAGACCGCGTCAAAGAAACAGATGCCTTACGCTCGCTTGATCACCCTGATGGTCGAGCAATTTATATCGTTTTGGGAGGCATATAACTTGGCTCCTAGCAAGCCTCGATTGACCAACAATACTAAGGTCTTTTAGCTCAAGGACTGGACCAAAAGTAATAGTCTTTTGGTGAAAAGACTACCTGAGGGAGAGGAGGAGGCCGCAACATCGACATGACTTGCGAGAGAGGGCGCCAATCGACAAAGCGAAGTTCCCGAGAGGGGAGGGACACCGATCACCACCTCACCGAGGTGTCTCCTAGACCTGCCCCTACTACCTCACGCCGACCTCCCCGTTCCCTTCCATCGCGTCGGCCCGCATCTTCCACCCTTACCCTCGAAACCCTGCTCGCCATTATGAACGAAAATAATAAGTGGATTCACGAGCTGCTAGATGGGATGGAGGCGTTTTAGTGTCAGGTGCATCGGCGTTTGGATTACCACGAGGGCATGCCCTTCAGCATACCGTTGACCCACGTGACTACACTACTGAGCCATCTCAGCCCAGCAGACCTGCACCTGACGAGGCCAGACCTTCTGATGCTCTGGCAAGTACTTACTATGCCATTATCTATTTTCTTTTATAATTATATTTGTATCTGTATATTTACTTATTATGTTTTCCATATCAATCCTGTTCTGCATGCATACTTGTTTCTGCATGATACCTTTGACTCCTTTTTTCTGCTTTGTTTTGTCTGTTAGCCTTCGCAAACACCTTTCATCTGACACCACCTCCCTGACATTTTCGAGGACAAAAATTTCTAAGGGGGGGATAATGTAACGACTCTAAAATTCAGAACAAGAACTTGACTATCTTTGATAAGCATGCTCGACATGAAAATCGAGACAAATTTAAATATTTCAAATTAATATTATTAGAAATAATATTAATCCTTGGTGGGGTGAAGTCATGTGTGACTTCTCGGGTGAGTCCGAGTCTAGTAGACCCTTGATACGGCGTGGTACGCCGAAGAAGTCGTGTGTATGCTTCACACCGGAGCCTAGCTTGGAAAGAAAATGGAAATATCAAAGATATTTCATTTTCTTAGCTTATAAGGGAAGGAAGAAGGTTTGGAATACCTATCTTCATCTCGTTCTTCTTATTTTATGAAGATTCATAGCTAGAGGTTAGGGTTTGAAGTCATTTCTTTGAGGAACCACAGCCCTAAGAGACCTAGGGTTGAGATTGACTGATTTGAGAGGGTGAAATCGACGTCGCTACGTCAATTTGCCTTGCGAGAATGTGTGTTGTCGCTACGTGTTGAAGCGGAGCCACAAATTCGCTGTTCTGAGTCGTGACGGCGACAAATCCCCAATTTTCGGATCCGAAACCCTCTTCGGATTGCGTTTGTTGAGATCTCGAAAGAGACTTTAAAGAGGTGAGTGTTTAGACTTAAATGGTGGTAGTTAAGACCTCATGAATGTGTAAAAGAGTATTTAAGAGTGGTCTATTGAGATCATAAATGGTTAAAGATCAAGTTGGTCAAGAACAAGTGACCACCATTAATGACAGAAACTGTCATCCTTGATCGATCAAATTAGTGAATTGATTGATCAAGCCTGGGATTGATTGATCAAGGTAGAAGATTGATCGATCAATTCGTATAAGCAATTAATGGAAACAGTAGGGTGTCTTTTTTTCTGGAAGTTCTGTATACGATGGGCATTGATCGATCAAATTGGTATTTGATCGATCAATTCTGAAGATTGATCGGTCAATTTGGACATTGATTGATCAATATGGGAGGTTGATCGATCACAGTGAGGTGATCGATCAAAGGCAAGATTGGTCGATCAATGTAGACATTGATCGATCAATGACGTAGATTGATCGATCAATTTGGACATTGATCGATCAAATTTCATAAATAAAGTTATAAACAGGAAGTGGGAAATTTGAATTTGATTTAATTGATCGATCAATGAGAGATTAATGGATCAAATCAGTGGATTGATCGATCAATCAAGGATGCTGATCGATCAATTGCTCCCCTGTTATGAGAAGGCAATTTGGAAGATTGATCAATCAATTTGAGAATTTGATCGATCAAACAAGGTTGTTGATCCATCAAATCCCCTCTGTCACATGTGAGTCAATAGGGAGATTGATCGATCAATGAGATCATTGATCGATCAAGGAGAGAGATTGATCGATCAATAAGGACATTGATCGATCAATCACCCATGTTTTCTTCCTATTTTGGTTTTGTGAATTAAGCACTACTAGACCCTGTGCCAGTTGATGTTTTGACATCCCTGACACTTAGTATACTATGTTTATGGTCTAGGATCAGACCGGGATGCTTTGAAAAGCTTTAGATTTGCTTAGAAAAAGGTCTGATCTGAGGTAGGGGAATTCAACTGAAATTGCATTTGTTTTTTATCTCATGGTTCCAAATCTTCTGCATTCAACTGCATACTCTAATTTTGCTTTCCAGTCATGTTTAGCATATGCGTGAAAACTGATTCCTGATTCTTGATATTTGATACAGACACCTGATTCCTGTTATGTATGATATGTCTGCATGTGTTTTGAGGTTTTATAATCTGACGAATCCCACCGACTCGGCGGTATATCCGTAACTGGCACAATCGTGCATCTATTTTGGAAATCCTCAACTCAATTACACTCCTTAGATGAGGCATTGATGCTATTCTTGAAATAGTTCATGTGAACGACAATGGTCGGGATTACCTATCGGCCCAAATCTGGTTACCATGTGTTATACTCACTGGAGTTACTTAAGTATATTACTTTAAGTCATTAAAATACTGTATGCATAGCTTTCTGTAAAGCCTGAGATTCTATCTGCTCTGATAAGTTCTGCATTCTGTTTATTCTGCATATCTGATCAAATGTCTGCATCTTTCCAGTTCTGTTGATACTCTGCTTCGCTTATCTCTCTGAGATATATTCTGAAACCATGTTTTATAATTAAGATGCAAATTTAACTGAAAATTCTTCTACTGAGCTTAGATGTAGCTCACCCTGTTTTCTACAATGTAATAGCATCTGAGGCTAGGGCTCCTGGTACGGAGAGTGACCCGGACTATCAGCCGGAGGCAGAGGCTGAGGCCGAGGACGATGAGACTGATATTCAAGCAGACGGTTCTATCCTTAGCTTGGGTATAGGAGTCTTGTATTTTGGATTTTGTATTATACTCTGGATTATTGTGTGCCTGGTGGCCACTATCTGTATTTATTATTGTAGATATTGTTTCTTTTACTTGTATTGTTATATATTCTATAAGAACCACTATCAGGTACCATTAGTTTGGATGATGGATGTCCATCTCCAGTGGTTCTTCTTGGTTTCTTTTTGTGGATGTATAATCTTTTGAGATATGTATACACATGCGCTGTTTTACTTCTTTTTTTAAATGCCTTATATGATGACTCGATCTGCCACTGCTGGACAGTGTCTATTCTGATTTCCGCTATACGAGCAGACACTCGGTGATTTGTCCTGGGGATCATCCAGAGTATGATCCTGATGGCACGAATTTCCGTGTGTGGAAATCCGGGCTGCCACAGCAGAACCTAGAGCAGATTTCGCGAGATTCAATCGAGTTATCACACAACTCACAAAGAGGAAGGATATCATTGATTCTTTTATTTAGAAGTTTCTTCATCGGAAGGATATTGGTGCATGCGTGCCATGAGAACATTTTAATTTTATTTGGAATTTTGGCATTCCAAAGATACTTCCAAAGAGGGTGAAAAGGCGCATTGCTAGAAGAAGCCTTGTTTTCAATGTTAGGCAAATCCTCCTGGGCTGCGACGTAGGCACTTTTAACTGAGAAATGACCATCCTTAGAGAAAGCCCAAGCAATTCTATCCGCCTTTTCAAACATGGGAAGAGAAATTTTTAAAATAAGTTCAGAATCTTCCTCATAGAAAATATTTTTAACCATTTGCGCATCCCACCAAATTGGGTTTTTAAGAATGAGCGTTGCCACTTTCACATCGTCATTGGGAGTAGGAGTCACGACTTTGAATGTAGTGGGTTTAGGGATCCACCTGTCCTTCTAAATTGAAATAGAATTACCATTCACAACCCTCCAATTAATGCCCTTTTCAACCATGTTTCTAGCTGATAAAATGCTAGACCATGTAAAAGAGGAGTTCGCCACAGATTTTGCATCAAAGATAGAGCTGTTAGGGAAATACTTAGCTTTGAATACATGGGACACAGTAGCCGTCGGATTAACACACATTCTCCACACTTGTTTCATTAGAAGGGCAGTATTGAAAGCCATAAGTTTCTTGAACCCCAAACCTCCCTCCAATTTGGATTTGCACACCTCTTTCCAAGATCGCCAATGAATCCCTTTATCTTTACCGCTTTGGCTCCACCAAAATTTCGCAATAATCATCGAGACCTCATTTATAAGAGAAGTCGGTAATTTAAAGCAACTCATCATGTCTATGGGAATGACTTGGGATACAACTTTGATAAGGATCTCCTTTCGTGCATCTGATAGGTGCTTTCCTTTCCATCCCATGAGTCTCTTCCAGATTCGATCCTTAATGGAAACAAATGCAACTCTTTTTTATTTCCTCACAATCATCAGCAAATCCAAATATTTTTCATGAGCTCCCTCCACTTTGACCTGTAGCACATTAAGAATATTTTCGCTCATGAAATTTGGAACATTCCTACTAAAAGAGACCTTCGATTTGTCAAAGTTAATCATTTGACCCAAAGCTTCTTCGTAGAGTTTAAGAATATTTATAATTTCCCCACATTCATGCTCGTTTTCCATATGATATAGAATACTATCATCAGCAAAGAACAAATGGGAGATGGGCGGTGCTCCCCTACGAATACTGGAAATCTTCCCACTATTGACCTTCGAAGATATAAGATTAGGAATACTTCGGCACACAAGATGAAAAGATAGGGCGAAAGGGGATCACCTTGCCGAAGACCATGACTAGGGATAATCTTACTGATAACCTGACCATTGACTAAGAATTCAAAGGAAACAGTTTTGACACACTCCATAATCAGATTGACCCATCTAAGATTAAAACCAAATTTAATAGGGGTATTTTCAAGAAAATACTATTCTACACGATCATAGGCTTTACTCATATCAAGTTTCAATGAGCACCAACCTTTCCTTCCTTCTCTTTTATTTTTGAGGAAATGAGCAATTTAAAAAGCAAGTAAGAAATTATCCGAAATGAGTCTGCCAGGTACAAAGGCACTTTGGTGTTCCGAGATAAGGTTGGGTAAGATAACTTTTATTATGATTGTTAACACTTTAGCAATGATTTTATAGACAACGTTGCAAAGACTAATATGCCTAAATTGTGACAGATTTTTTGGATTCTTCACCTTGGGAATGAGCACAATATGGGTGGAGTTAACAAGAGTTAAATCAGAGGTTGGAAGCAGAGTCTAGTTGCATAAGATCCCATTGGTTTTTTATGACTACCGCACAATCCTTTGACTGAGTCCACATCGACTTGAAGAGAAACCTTTTTGGGCCCCTACAACACTCACTATTTTTCACAAAATCCGAAACAATGATGGGAGAGTGATCAAATTTTGAGGAGATCAGATGTCACACTGAAGTCGAAGGGAATAAGATCTACCATTCATTATTCGCAAAGCCTCTGTCTGGTCTTTCTTCAATAAGGTCATCCCCATGTTGTTTATTGGATTAAGTAAATTTGTATCTGGAATATCCCAAATCCAACAAGCCGTTTAGGTCTAGGACATTTCGGAATTGGTCCAGCTGAACTTGAGATTTAGGAATTCCACCTCTCTTTTTGTGATGGAAGAGCAGCTCATTAAAATCCTCAACACATAACCAAGGTTGATCATTTCTATGTCCAAAATGTGAAAGGAGCTCCCAGGACTGAGAGTGTTTGTGACAGCCCGATTTTCCCCAAGGCACAAAAATATGCATATCCACAGAACTGCCCTTAACTCCATTCCAAAACCACACATTTACCACCTGCCCTTAATTCCATTCCAAAACTACTGAAAAAAGTATACAAGGCATCCCATGCACAAGGCCTCCCAATCACACACTCCTGAAATAATGGAAATACAATGGGACCCATAATGGTGCCATGCCAATGCTTGCTTGAAAATTGTTATTGAATGCAAATTCGATTGACGGTAGGTATTGATCCCATGACCCTTGCATTTCAAGCATACACGCTCTGAGCATGTCTTCTATGACTTGATTTACCCGCTCTATTTGTCCATCTGCCAAACCTACATTGCATGTGTCAAAGATTCACTTAGAAAGGTCTTTAGAACCCTTGGGAATCATAGCTCCCATGAATTACACAAAAAGAATTAAAAATCCATGTAGTGCCTTACGCGAGCGAGCACTATTCATCGATCGAGCGATCACTTAACCTCGCTCGAGCGAGCACATAACCTCGCTCGAGCGATTTGGGTGGGGACTTAATCTTCCGTTGCGCGCTCTGAGAACTGGATGACGCGTTTTGGGTGGGGACTTAATCCTATGCCAAAAATAAAACCGGGGCGGGGGCCTAAGCCCAGAATCGGACAATATTGTGGCATGTGGGTCTGGGTCATCATGGAATAGTATCAGAGCCGAGGACGGCTCTTCTATAAGGTGGGGGGATTGTAATAGTCCCACATCGGATAGGGAAAAGTCTTGACCCTAGGCTATATGTGATTGCAGATGTTACATGTCATGACGCATTTTGGGTGGGGACTTAATCTTATGCCAAAAATAAAACCGAGGCGAGGACCTAAGCCCAGAATCGAACAATATTGTGGCATGTGGGTCTGGGTCGTCACAGTGTTATACTAAAATAGTATCTCTCTCTATCTCTTGTGGTGCATGCATGATGTGAGCGTCCCATCAGGATAGAATATTGGGCTACTATCCATTGGTGATATAGCATAGAAGCATTGTCAAAATTCTACGAGAATTTCGTATTGCACACACAAAGACGCAAAACATTGTCGAATTTTCTATTGTGACAACTCTACATCTGCCCTTTTGTTCAAATTATTGAGGTATGTTCATGTAGCACTATTATGTGTGCAAGGAAGAGCCATCAATAGGCCCAACATGTCAGATGTTGTCTCTATGCCTACCCCTTTGCTCAAATTATGTAGGAATGCTCATGTAACATTGTTATGTGTGTAAGGAAGAGCCATCTGTGATGGGGTCACTACTTTGGGTACCAGTAGGAGGTGTGTGGGACTTGGAGTTGGTTGGTTAACTAGCATGAAGGCGTCAGGCCTTGGAGCTAGGTGTATGACACAAAAATGTGGAGGCGTGCAGGCCTTGCGTTGCGTGTGTGCTCTCTATATGTATGGCGAAGATGGCTACTCGAGCTAAGTGGTGTGCTAGCACGTGGGTGTGGATAGCTGACTTGCATGTGTTGGTATTGCATGGGTTGTGTGTCATGGACAAAGTTCGTGTGTCATGGGCAGTATGTCAAACCAATAAGTTTGAGGTATTCCTACTATTTGGCATGAGGTAGTGTTTAAACCATATATATGGGAGAGGAGTTGTGGAGCTACTCCCATACACATAGGACCTTGTGGCACTAGAGGGTGCACAGTGGTCTCCTAAGTTTGTAAGGGTTGCCTAGGATGTTGCTTCGGCAATGCCGTGTGTCACTCAAATCGAGGTTGTTATGTGTCTGAGCTATGTGTCACGGTGTACATTAGTTGGCTATAAGGGAGGCACCCGTGGGCTACGTGAGACATTGTGGTGCATGTTGGCTAAGGGTTAGATGTTTGATGTGTGTTGGTCGCGAGAGCCACACACGATGGTGAGCTTGGTTCAATATGACAGTGTGACATGTTGGAATGGGACGACATGAGAAGTTGCATGTTACTGTCATGGGCGAGGTATTAGTGCATGACATAGGGTGGAGCTTGAGCAGGCCAAGTGAGTCACGGAGGTGCGAGCATGTATGTCGCAAAGAGGCATAATGTGTTGGTATGGTAGGCCTTGGTGAGAAGGTAACCATGTACGGGAGTTCCCGTCCTCTAGGCGGTGGTATCAGAGTTGATGATGGTTAGGCTGGCCTCGTTGTTGTGGGAGCGAGGAGTCGTACGGGCGTGACAGCTAGTGTCGGGTTGTGCCCTCGTGACAGTTGGTATCAGAATCAGGGTTGCATGTATGCAGTTGAGATGCGCTCTTACACAGTGAGTTTCGAGGCTTAGTCGCACGTAGATATGTTACTACTGGGATACGTTGTTGCAGAAATCTGATGATGTTTGATGCTAGTTGGCCATGAGGGTCACACATTGAGAAAGCTGGTCGGTTTGAGGCAGATGAACACTAGTGACTTTTGACATGAGACGTTGGGTCACACAGGTACTAGGCACTGTTGCCATGGATGGCATGGAGCAAGGAGGATGCTCCATTCTCACTTCATGAAGAAGCTGAGATTTTTGAATCGATTGTTGGTATATGATGTGATGATCGAGACTGCTGGTATGGGGCAGTGTGAAAGATTTGTGTGTTATGATGGGCTAGGATCGAGGGTACAGGTAATCTAGATACGTTGAGAACTGGAATGAACTATGCTGAATCGAAGAAGTGGTTAGTAGCTTGTTGCTTTGTTGTGAGACGAAAAGATGTTGCTTGTCCGTGAGAGACAGATGGCTAGACAGGTGATCCGGTAACGCTTCAGAAGAAGCAGATGCGAGAGCCAGATGAGTATTTTCAGAGGAAGCGAGTCCCAGGTGATCATTGAGATCTTTGGTCTACGAGAAAGGGTCAAAGGCTATTTTTGAGCATGACAAATGCAATGTGGTCAGAGTGTTGGAATGGAACAGTTCAAGGTAAGTGTGTTATGTTTCGTGGAGAAGAGATAAATGTTCGAGTTATGAAGGCATGATAGCTGCTAGAAAGTGAAGACATTGTGTGCTCGTTAGGACACTTGAAGCATACATCAAGGCAATGAATTAAACCGTAAATCGGGTTGCAAGAGGTAACTCAGGGCACACTATGGGTGAAGACAGAGGTCGAGGTACTATAGTAGTGCAAGAAGCATGGAGCTTCCTTAGTTGAGCAAGGTGCTCGTGACAGACTCTTGGGTGAAGGCACAATGGTGTTGAGGTACTAGAGCGCTGCAGGATAGTTGAGGGCTTGTAATGGGAATCAAGTCTAAAGGTCTAAGAAATTGGATTCCATTGGATGATATAGTCGAAAGATACATGCAGTGTTGCAGACTACAACAACAATGTGAGGCAAGTGCTTCATTGGGATGAGCGTAGTAGCTCACCGGTAGACTCTTGGGTGAAGACAGATGGTCTAAGTACTAGAGCACTGCAAAATTGGAACAAGTCAGGTGAGATTCCAACTCTTGGGTGAAGACACAGAGGTGTTGAGGTGCTAGAGTCCGACAATTAAGATGAAAGTTAGTCTCTTGGGTGAAGGCAAAATGTTGAGAAACTGGAGGGTTACGATGCACAATGAGTTGCGTGAACTTGGAGCCAGTGATCGAAACATCAAAGGCATGGTTTGCTTAGTTTTGGCATTTGATTCCGGTAGTTGACAGGAATGATATTAAGGATCGGTTTGCTTTTAGTCGTATGAGGAACTGGTATGTGGTAATACCTGGGTGAAGCATAGACAAGGCCAAGTTATTCAAAACACTACGTGGGGTGAAGACAAATAATATGGTTGAGCTGATATGTCGAGGCATGAGGCGAAGATCAATAACGTCATTGAGGAACTTATGCAGATGCATGAGGAGAAGATGCATGTAGCTCATCGCGAAAAATTGCTGTGAATGTGTCTGGGTGAAGATGAATGACAGTAGTCGAATTCCTGGTGTAGATGCAGTTTGATGAGCGTTGCTTGTCATTTGGCTAGTGTGATGATGTCTAGGTGGCTTTGAATGAGAGTAGTTGAGGAATTGACACAGTTACATGGGTCGAAAGGCAGTGGAATGGTCGATGTACTAACACAAAATTGTAGTTGGAAACAATGAAGAGTAGTAGTTGTGGTTTAGACACGGGTTGTGCTTGGGTGAAGATTGAATTTGTGTCGAGGAACTGACGTAGGAGTTCAAGTGTTGACGAGGGAGTCGACACATTTGAGTGGAGGAGGATGTGACGTGGTCACGACCCTGGTGCATAGACGCACATTTGATGAACTAGCAGGAAGGTGTGAGGACATTGGAGCTAGGTTGAGTTGAAGGAGAGCTTGAGAAACAGAGAGGTGAATGCATGGCCGAGGTACTATAGTATTTCGAAGGCAGAATTTAGTGGGCAGACTCTTGGGTAAAGACACTTCGTGTTGAGGTACTAGAGTGAGTTGTGGTCACAAATGCTTGAGGAATGGTATGTTGATAAATAGCACTGGTATGGAACCGCGTGAAGAATCAGTCTATTTCTTGTTCATGTGTCGAGTGGAATGCGGATGAGGCCAAGTTGAACTAGCTGGGAGGTGTCAGACCTCAGGGCTAGGTATTTGCGGAGACTTTGCATGGGGTGAAGATGAAGGTCGAGGAACTAATGCAGGGTATTCGGTGTCAGCATGGGTGTTGACATTACTAAGTTGGAGGAGGTGGTGTGGTCATTCCCTTGTGATATGGCATCAACGAGGAAGTTGACCTTATGGAGTGGGGGAGGATGTGAGGGGGGACTCTGGGTACCAGCAGAAAGGCGTGTGGGCCTTGGAGCTAGTTGGTTGGCTATCATGAAGGCATCAGGTCTTGGAAGTAGGTGTATGACACGCGAACGTGGAGGCGTGCAGGCCATGCGTTGCGTGCATGCTCCCTATATGAATGGCGAAGATGGCTACTCGTGCTAGGTGGCATGTTAGTTTGGTGACTAGACGCGCGTGGGCGAGAATAGCTGACTTGCATGTGTTGGTGTTGCATGGATCATGTGTCATGGACAAGGTTCGTGTGCCATGGGCAGTATGTCAAACCAATACGTTTGAGATATTCCTGCTATTTGACTTAAGGTGGTGTTTAAATCATATATATGGGAGAGGTGCCGTGAAGCTACTCCCATACATGCACAATGGTCTCCTAGGTCTCTAAGGGTGGGCCTAGGACGTTGGTTCAGCAATGTCATGTGTCACCCAAAGCAAGGTTGTTATGCATTGCAGTGCACATATATAGGTTGGCTATGAGGGATGCACTAGTGGGCTACGTGGGACACTGTGGTGCACAGTGGCTGAGAGTCAGATGCTTGATGTGTGATGGTCGCGAGAGCCATACACAATGGTGGGCTTGGTTTAGTATGACAACGAGACATGTTGGAATGGGACAACATGAGAAGCTGCATGCTATTATCGTCGGCGAGGTATTAGTGCATGGCATAGGGTGGAGCTTGAGCAGACCAAGTGAGACACGGAGGTGCGGGTATGCGTGTCGCGAAGAGGCACGATGCGTTGGTGAGAAGGTAACCATGTACCGGAGTTCACGTCCTCTATGCGGGTGGTATCAGAGTTGATAAGGGTTAGGTTGGTCTCATCGTTGTGGCAGCGAGTGTTGCACAGGCGTGACAGCCGGTGTTGAACTTTGCCCCTGTGATACATCGATAGTCCAACATGTCGGATGTTGTCTCTATGCTTAGCAGTGAAAGTGTCTCTTCCTAATCCTAAACAACTTACTTTTTTAATGACAAGAAATCTTCCCTAGGGAGATTTACATAAAAGACAGACAACCAATATTTTCTATAAATGATAATATGATATAAAGATTTCTGAGGTCAAAGGTAGTAGCCATATAAGGTTTGCTTTTGTTTGGCAACTGGGAGTCTGTTCAAATCCTTTATCAAAAGAAAAAAATTTCCCATTTATATTTGGAGAAATGTAATTTATTTTTCACTAAGAAAATAAAATTTTCGTCCGTTTGAATTTTGTATAAGTTAAATATTTACTTTATTTTAATGTGATCTCAAAGTAAGTTTGAATATTGTAGATATTTACTTTATTTTGATGTGATCTCAGAGCAAATTTTTATATCATACTAGATACTTCTTGTTTAGCTCCATCATGTTATAATATCTTTAATGGCTTTTCCCAGCTTGAAGGTAAGGTTTTCGAGTTCCATCAGTTTTTTTGTTCCATGAGTTTTTATAAAAATGTTGGCCCATCATCTAGACACGGTTTGATTGAGCTTTTATAAAATTTGTAGACATTGTTTTCCTAAAACGAAAAAAGGCAGCATGTTTTCCTAAAGTCATGCTTGGTGCTCTAAAACTTTCATTTCTATATCCGAACTTTTTGGAAATTTTTTATCATTTGATGAATCTGTTTCCAACCTGGATTACTCCTGCCCCCAGATATTAATATTCTAATTAAAAAAGATACAGATATTCCTAAGCTCAATCACATTAAAGTTGAGGGTTCTCTCTCTTTCCTATCAACATCGAGAGGATTGATAAGGGTAGAGGTATGGGTGCCCAGGCTGGTGATGTTAGCCGTAAATTTCCCGCGCCTTTTGTCACTGCCCCCCCTCAAGAGGTGGATCCAAAAGCCCCGAACCGTCAATGTGGAAGCTTACGTCGACCCTGAGATTGTCATTGAAAATCACGTTGTTTCAGAGGAGGTGAATCCCTTAAAGGCCGATGACGCATTCCTTGCAGCGAAGGAAGGAGTTATAGAAGCTCAAACTATTATCAGGGAGACAGTTGCCGAGATTACCGCCGACATGAAGGGTGTTTTGGTTACCTCGGAGCCGGAGCAGGCTCTCTCTCCTCGGAGTTGGAGTACCAACTCCCGTGAGGAAAACTCACACCGGATCACTACCCACAAAACACATGGCTTCCAACCGTTGCTTTCACTTTCAAACTGTGGTCCCATAGCTGGCTTTTCAAATTCAAATTTTGAAAAGGATGGCAAATTGCCTTTCAGAAAACTGCCAGTTGTCCCTTAACGGTTAGACCTATTCACGGGCCCTCTGTGGACCTTCTCTCTCTCTCTCTCTCTTTACTAGTAGGAGAATGTTACTTTTTCATGAAGATGATAATTGGGCTGAAAGCTTGGTAGCTGATAGTCTCTCCCAACCTTGGCCACTGGGTTTTCAGGACCAGGTCAACTACAGACCAACAGATCAAGATGATGATATTGATGACGAGCTTGATCCTATTTTGGAGGTGGCAGGGTTCAGTACTCCCATCCATGAATCTGTTTTGCCTCTCAAGATTGACAGGCGTGCGCAAAACGCCCTCGAATTCAGCAAAAATTTGGGCGTCTCTTTCGATGGTAGGGAGGAAGATTTCCTTAAGATAGTGGAGTTTATTGAATCCCAATCAAAACTTGTGGCTCACGACATCTCTACAAAGAAAAAACTTAAATTGACAAAGAAAGAAAGAGAACTTAGGAGGCTTGAATCGTCGATATCTTTCTCCGAAGGTAACAATGTTAAAGGTAAGAACTTGGGTGGAGTTGCTGGCGATCAATGAATGTTCTCTCTTGGAATATCAGAGGGATGGGCGCTTCAGAAAAAACAAGACAAATTAAGAGAGTTTGTCAAACAACACAGAATTGGGATCCTATTGCTTCAGGAAACTAAAGCTGATAAAATTGATATTTTTTCCATCAGGAAGCTAGGTTTCGGTGGAGCACCTGGGTGGGAAGCTATTGACGCTCAAGGATCAGCGGGAGGAATTCTTATTGTTTGGGATAAATATAAATTCTGTAAAATAAATTTTTTCAAAGGATCACTCAGCTTATCTATCCAATTCAGTAATGTGCTTAGTGGCCAAACATTCCTCTTATCGAATGTCTATGGTCCCCAAGATGACTCTCACAGATTACAGCTTTGGATTGAACTCGAAGCTGCTTGCTCCTCTATTGGTGACTGTGAAAGAAATTGGTGTATTGCGGGTGATTTTAATATGAGCAGATTTGCCTTTGAAAGGTCATCAAATTCGGTTAAAAGCCACGCAGGTGCAAGTGAATTTTCTAATTTCATTCAAAATAATTGTCTTCTGGATGTCCCTACCTCGGGGGGTGCTTTTACTTGGTCAAATTTATAGGAAGATCCTGTGTTATCTAAGCTTGATTGATTCTTGGTATCGGATAATTGGGAACATCTCTGTCCTGATTTTGTTGTCGAGGCTTTGCCCAGACCGATCTCGGATCATCGCCCTCTTCTGCTATCTCATCGTAAACCAATGCCGAAACCAAAACCATTCTGATTTCAACTGATGTGGTTTGAACATCAATCAATTTGGAAGGTGATCAATGACGTGTGGAACTACTCAAGCTTTTGTGGGAGCCCTGGGGTAATTTTATGGCCAAAATCAGATCCACTCGTGCTGCTCTTGTGACTTGGAATAGAGATAGTTTTGGAAACATCTTTGTCAAAAAAAGGATATCCTTGGGCAGATTAAAGTCTTGGACATCAAAGAAGAGGCTGCCCCTCTGGTTTCTGCAGACTGGAATTCTAGAATTGCATTGAAAGCATAGCTTCAATCTATCCTGAAAATGGAGGAAATCTATTAGAAGCAAAATTCAAGAGACAAGTGGATCAAAGGTGACTGTAACACAAAATACTTTCAGCGTTTGGCTTCAAACAGAAGAAGAAGAAACCATATTTCTTCTATTAACCATGAAGGCGCCACCCTTGCATCTCATGAGGACATTGCAGTGGCCTTTATTGATCACTTCTCGAACCACTTTAAAAGGGAAGAAATGTTGAGACCCAAACTTGATGGTCTTTCTTTCAATCATGTTTCTCACGCTGAAGCCTCTTCGATCGAATCTCCTTTTTCGGAAGAGGAAGTCAAGAAGGTTGTTTTTTAGCTTGCCGGAGACAAGGCTCCAGATCCCGATGGTTTTCCTTTAGTTTTTTTTCGAAGATGTTGGGATATCATTAAGGAAGATCTCTTGGCTGTCTTTCGGGAATTCCACTCTACTGGCTTTATTAAGAGAGAAATTAATGCTACCCTTGTAGCTTTAATGCCTAAAATTGTGGGGGTGGACGAGGTGGGAGCTTTCAAGCCGATCTGCCTCTTAAATAGCTTCTACAAAATCATTTCTAAAACGTTAGCCAATCGTCTCTCTCGGGTCCTTCCTCAATTAATTCCCCCCACTCAGTCCGCCTTTATCCAAGGGCGGCAACTCGTTGACAACGCCTTGGTAGCCAATGAATGCATCGATACTTACCACAAGAAGAAAAAGAGCGGTCTGATCTTCAAAGCCGATTTAAAAAAAGCTTACAATCATGTCGATTGGAACTTTCTCCTCTATATGCTCAGCCGCATGGGTTTTAGGCCTAGATGGATAAAATGGATAAAGGGGTGCATTTCTTCAATTTGGATGTCCATTCTCATCAATAGATCTGTGGAAGGTTTCTTTTCGGCGAGTAGGGGTATCAGTCAGGGTGACCCCCTTTCCCCTTTTTATTTCTTATTGTAGCAGAAGCTCTTAATGCTATGATTCTCTGGCTGGTTAACAACGATTATTTATATGGCTTTAAGCCTTCCAATGCAACTTTGGAAATTTCTCATCTACAATTCGCAAATGATACAATCATCTTCATTGATGGGTCACTTGAAGAGCTGCTCTGTGTCAAGAAAACTCTGTTATATTTTCAGGTGATTTCTAGTCTGAAGGTGAATTATTCCAAATTCGGTCTTATTGGTGTCTCTATGCACTCGGACCGTGTTCAACGATTTGCGTTGGTTGCTGGCTGTAAGATTGTTAAGCTTCCCTTCACTTATCTTGGTCTCCACATTGGCCCTTTGTTACCGAATAAGAACATTTGGCAATCTATTATCGAGAAATCAGAGAAAAGGCTAGAGGGCTGGAAAGGTAAATATCTTTCGTTTGCTGGTCGTTTAACCTTGATTAAGTTGACTCTCTCTGCGCTCCCAATCTTCTTCATGTCAATATTTCAATGCCCGACGTGGGTTAGATAGAAAATTGAAAAAATTCAAAGAGACTTCCTTTGGCAAGGAATGGACGACAAAGAGAAGATGCATCTTGCGGATTGGCGACTTCTTTGCAGGAAAAAGGATGAGGGCGGAATGGGTATCATCAATCTCAAAGATTTCAATAATGCCATGTTATGCAAATGGCATTGGCGAGCATCTTCTAATCCCAATAGCATTTGGTGTCAAATTTTAATGGATAAATATGGTAAAGGAGGCTCTCTATGGGAGATCAATGATAAAACTGGCAGAAATGTCTCCGGGGTTTGGAAGGCTATTTCTGAAAGAAAGCATAAATATTATCTTGGCACTGGTATAGCCATTGGTGATGGATCAAGGACCTCTTTTTGGAACGATGTCTGGCTGGGTTCTCAACCTCTTAGTATCAAATTCAAGGTTATCTTCAAGTTGATGGCTAATAAGAATGTGACTGTTAAGGAGGCTGCAATTCTTGGGGATTCTGGCATCTCCTCGTGGAACTTCCAGGTTTCTCGGAGGCTCTATGGTTGTGAAATCAGAGAAATCATCGATCTCATTGAGATATTAAACGAAGCTAACATATCCTTTTCTGATTCTGCTGATAAACTAATCTGGAGGCTCGATATTCTGGATCCTTCTCCTCCAGATCGATGTACAACCTCCTTTCCTCTGTAGTTTGCCCCGAGCTGCCTTGGCTATGGATCTGGAAGGCCCGTGCCCCTACCAGAGTTGTTTCTTTCGTTTGGTTCACTGCTATGGATAAAATCCTCACTGTTGAGAACCTCCAGTGACGAGGCTTCCAACTAGCTAATAGATGTGTTCTATGCCTATCCAATATTGAAGATGTCAATCACCTCTTCGCCCATTGTACTTATTCGTCTGAGGTATGAAGCCTTTTGTTATCCTGCAGTAATCATAGTTGGACTAAGCCTTTCTCGATGAGCTCTTATATAAGGGCGTGGGATATAAGTGGTTGCTCTAAAAGAAAGAATGGGTGTTGGAAGCTTATCCTCCTCGCAGCTCTGTGGTTAAGCTGGAAAGAAAGGAATAATAGGATCTTTGAAGACAAAGGTTCCCATCCTACTCTCCTCGCAGATCGTATCAAGAATAAGGCTTTGCAATGGGCCAAAAGTTTTAATCTTATAGGCACTGATTCCATTTAGGATGGTCTTAAGGATTGGGATAGTGTATGGGAGATGTAACTTTTCTGGGTCCTTTTCGAGATGTAAGGTCTAGATTTTCTTTTCCAGGGTAGTTTTTGGTCCTCGGATGATGAGCTCCTTGCTCATCCTCATCTTGTAGTTTTTTTAATTATTTTTGAATATATTTTGTGACTAATTCATCAAAAAAAAAAAAGTAGGCATATTTTTCTAATTTTCTCTTAGACCCATCAGTCTCTCATCAACAGCGTTTAGAAAATTATCTTCCGAGTGTTGGCAAATCAACTAAAGAAGGCGCTTCCATCGATTATTCCTTCTAACACTACAAAAAATAAGACTATTAGCGGCAATTTTTTTAACAAAAAACTGTTGCTATTAGTCCTGTCGCTACCAAAAACTGTCGCTACCAAAAATTGCCTTAACAGCAAGTGCCGCTAATACACCTTACTTTTGTAGTGTAATGAGTTAGCATTCCTCCAAAATAAAAATTCTTTAATTTGTGTGCGGATCGCTCACGAATCTATCGAGTCGAGACATCATGGGAAGGCATGACATCTTTTGAAGGTGGATTTCGAGAAGGCTTATGACTCCAGCAATTGGGATTTTTTGGTTTATAATCGGATGAGGAGACTGGGTATGTGGAATGATTCATTTTTAGTCTCAATCTTTGACACAATAGATCTTGAGATCACGGGCCTACCAACATACGCTCAAATTTTTACTCCACATGGCACACATCCAAAAAAATAAACATGAGGATGTTACGGCAAGATGGCCCATCATCCTAGGCCCGGGCTAAGGCTGACTACTTGGAGCCCGGCCTAGGACCGGGCTAAGGTCAAGCACGGCCCAACCCCTTGATAGCCCTAGATGTCACGTTATGGTAAGATGTCAATATAGAAATAGTGGAGTGATGAGTTAGCAAATACAAACAAATACAGTTACTAAAGTTTTTGTTACATAGGAAGAGCTGCATTCATACTAGAAATAGGTGCTTGGAACGGCCATATATAGAATACAAATATAATATAATAATAGTTTTAAGGGCACTTTAGAAAACAATGTCTCAAAAACAAATTTTTTAGCAAACAAGACCCAACCTCAAACGCTTTAGAAAAACGGTGCTTTCACAGATTTTGGAACTTCAAGAAACCATGAAAGCAAAAAAAAGTGCTTTCACGGTTTTCTGAAGTTCCAAAATTCATGAAAGCAGGTTTTTTTTGTGCTAAAAAGTTTGTTTTTGAAGCATGTTTATCTAATTATCCCTAATTTTTTAAAATCTCACATAAGCCTACTTCTTAAGTCTGACTAATTTGAACTTAAATACATCTGCAGAATTCCTTCGAATCCTACGGTTGATGAGGTTGCAAAGCAACTTAGGCAAGGTCGAAGGCTTTAAACAAATTTTCTCGGTACCATAGGCTAGTGAGGAGCCTGTTTATGAGGTAGAAGTAGATGATAAGGACAGCACCTATGGCGAGGACAAAGGCCACAGCAGTGAGAGCATATGACAAAGCCTTCGAGTAGGAGTGCACCACTGATGCCATTCCTATCATGAAGGCAGCAATGGTAATCGGAAACGAGGAAGCGACAACAGAGAGGGCGAAATTGTTCATGGTATTCAGTAACCGCCCGTCTTGATCAAAAAGCATTCCGTTGAGCACGACAGCCGCTGCTAGGACGGAATCGAATGCAGCAATTGCAGAGAAGGCCAAAAACGTTTGGTACCCTATAGGTTTTATGAGGACGGGGACGCCGTTATTTTCGTACCCTCCCGGCATTGTATAAGCGGCCGTAAAGTTTATAGTAGCCAGCAGTGTAGCAACCACCAAGTCACCAAGAGGCCATTGGCGACGTTAATGATGTTTCCTTTGGGCTTCTTTGCTGTTCCAGGAGGCACCTTATTGGCCCAGTGGAGTACACCAGAAGCTATGCCGCTGTGTTTTATGCAATAGAAGATTTGTTCCTGCAACGAAAGAAAATAATGGTCAAGTTATTTGAGAGTTGTGCCATGTTGTATCAATAGAAAATTCAACCCTAATATTTTGGTTTTGTAAAATTATAGTGAGGGGACCTCAAACAGCTGACCAACAACGGACTGCTTACATGGCGGGATACAAGAGGCTGGCCCAACCTGCATTGATGGGATCCACTATGCTTGCATTGCGACATGTAAGCGGTCTGTTGCATGGTTTGCTGTTTGCGGTTCGCCATATATTAGTGTCCTTTTTTTTATAGGTAAGCATGGAATTTGAACCCTGACCTCAACGCTACACTGCCCTCTCGAGGGCATCACCACTAGGGCAAAGGTTCAATCCCTCTAGTGAAAAAATTCAATAATTTTATTTTTAGATAACTACATATATGAGGAGTGTGACAATAGCTTTTTGTTTTAACAGAGTTGACATAATAAGTCTAGAAAAAAATTGTGAACATCTAGTTCTAAAGAAATTTAGTGAAAACTTATAACAAAAATATAATTCAACCCTAATATTACGTAAAACAACTATTTCTACCATGTCATTAAAAAGCTCGAAGAGCTAAAAATTTTTTTGCTAACCAATCATTTAAACACAAAAATGGTGTTTAAATGATATTCGACTACTGGTTTAACATGTGGTGATCCCTACCGTCGTCGTAGATAATAGATTGAAGTGCAACATGCTCAAAATGGCGTTTTAGGGAGATTTAAATCATTCGATTTGTGGACTATAATATGAACCGTTGCTTTTAACTTTAATGGCTTATATTAAATTTCGTAAATCAGATGGTTCACATCCACTCAGAGGCATTTTTTTGGCGCCACATGGCATAATATAATAATGAATGACACTTTAAGCGCAAGATAAAAATTCTAATTTTAATGGTGTAAGATCATTTAACTACCTGTTCGAATGGAATTTCCTTCTGTTCCCCCTGTTCCACCAGTTTAATTTCCTTCTCTTCCCCCTCTTCCTCCTGTTTGACAGGAATTTTCCCACATGACCCAGGGATATCTATGTATGTGTTGCCCTCTTTGTTTGCAGCTCTCAAGTCCAAGCACTCAACTTTTAACAGAAGCTTAACAATTTCATGGAGCGACTTTTTAGTTACAAGATGAAATGGAGTGTTGCCATCGTTGTCGGGTTCGTTTACGAGAGCCGCGAGCTCTCGCATCTTCAATAGCGCACTCGCTGTAGATACGTTGTTGTGCTCTACAGCGAGGTGAAGCGCATTTTGGCCTTTTTCGTTGAGCTGCTCAATGGAATCGGGGCAATGCTTTAATATCACAGCAACTGATTTTGGGCTCTTTGACATTGCAATTGTGTGCAATGGAGTGAGTCCTTCTTTGTCAACCACATAGCCAAGCTTGGGTTATTTCTTCAGTAGCAAACCCACTATTTGCTCGAAATCCATCGATGCCGCGTAGTGTAGGGCCGTCTTTCCGAGATCATCTTCTTGCATGATGAGGTTTGGGAGACTCTGTAATAGCATGCTAACGATTTCTGATAAAAATGTGTGACAATGGGCAACCAAATAAATTAAATCATACCATGCCTGAGAAAATAAAAGATTTTTAGGCACATCAATAAATAAATTAGAGACTAAATTTAAATTCTCTAAATTAAGGAAGGCTTTGAAAAAAAAAATTCCAAATAGGTGGTTTGCCTAACTTTATGCCGAATATTAACTTTATTCGTCAATTCTCCAAATTTTTTTCTGAATTTGATGAATTTTTTTGAATTTCCATCATTGTGTTACATGTTGTAATCTAATTACTTCATATTATATATTTTTATAATTATAAATGGTTGATGCATGCGGACTATGTAATACACTTATTTTATTGTTTAAAGCGCCTTTTCTAACTTTTAGCAAGTTAACATATATTTATGTATATTTTAATAATTAATTATTATTTTATAATCGTCAATTTTTTTTCAAAAAATTTCTCGAATCTTTCATGAATTTATTTAAATCAAACTAATCTAACACCCCACCAAATGATTGTCCAATCCAAAATTGGTTACTATGTTGGAAAGAGACTAACTTTGGCACAGACTTTCTGGCGAAATTAGGTCTTCTCAAAACCGATGTTCGATGGTGTAATTTAATCATTCGTGTAATGCTCTCTTACATTAATTGAAAGGGTAGGGACCCTCCAACCCTAATTGCTCATCGAACAAAAAAATATTAAAAGAATTGAAATGATTTACTTTATTTATTATTATTAGAATATTAATTTAAATTATAATTTTATGTCATCTTGAATGATACTTTTGATTGGATTTTATTGATGAAATTTTCTCTTTGATCTTTTGTCAAAATTAACCATCATTGTCTCCGTATTTTCGATGTAGAAATTAGGAAACTTGTTCATAATGAAATATTGTCTACACAATGTAGAATGGACTGTGTTATATGGCAGACAGGTTTTATGCAAGCAAAGTACAGGCGGCTGATATGTCAGCCGATGTCAGCTGCCTACACTTTGCTTGCACAAATTGCATGCCGTTTGCAATTTTCTATGTAAAATTACCTAAAATAGACGGCAAAAATCAGATGCACCCCTAGCGCTTCTGTGACAGCCCGGTTTTCGGCACCCCGAAACCTGTGCCATCAGCACATCATCTTGATCGTGCCCCTTAACTAAGCACGGAACACTGATATATCAGACAACACTAATGAAATGAACAATAAATAAAACTGCGGAACTAAATCACCATTTAAACATTACTCAAAAGACAGTTCTACCTTCATGCCTCTGCATGAATGGAGAACCGATCCAAACCATCGATGATAGCTGATCATCCAGAATGGCTCACCCAAAAGAATAAACCAAACATTTAATTACATTGTTTAATAGAAAATAAGGTTTGACATACCAAGCCGTACCAAATAAGCTCACAAAAACTCTCAAAGATGCACAACGGAGTCCTCTAGAAAAAGTCCTCCGGAGGTGGCTCCAACTCGTCACCAGGCGCAAGGTCCGACTCACTAGGGTCAACGTCTCCTGAAGCCTCAGCAACTGCTAATAGTGGACCTGCGACGTATAGTCTAAAGGGGTGAGCTACATCCTAGCTCAATAGGGAACAAAACACAGTGAATATATAAATTAAAACTCACATATATTCCATGATATGCTTATGTATGATGTGTCTATGCAGTTACTGAGAAAAATAATTGAAAAGCTAGCAATTCATGATCACATTTTACTGGTGGTTTACACATGTCTTTTAATTACTCATGAATGATACTGACTAGGCTTAAAGCAAAACTTAACCTTTCAACTTAAGTAATCCTCGAGCAATATAGCATCGAGCCCCGATGAGATACCTTTCATCGTCATCTATATAGACAGTTTTAAACGTATTCCCTGGGAATACCAATAGTACCCAAGCCCCTTTCCCCTGGGGATCGGTGGCGGGGTTTCAACTTATCTCAATTCAACACCCTTGGGGTGTGCTTACTGTGTACGGATAAGCCTTCGCACTAGCTTACGGTTTCGCCGCCGTATCAGTCACGGATATCCTGCCGCATCAGTCGTGGGTATCCCGCCACGTCGGTGGGGTATCATATCAAACCTCAAATAATAAAAATATTAGGTGCTTTACATATAGTTATTCACTGTGTAAGTGTGGTATCTTATATCAGTTAGGCCCTATCAGACATTATTCAATCTTAGATACATCCCTGGGATGTATCTATTCACTTGCATCACACTTGATGCTCTTATTACTTCACTTCCCCATCCCCTGGGGATGGCTCATTATTAGATGCTCTTCTTGATGTTACTCACACACATTTTTTACAAAACTTTAAACAATAGAACAGTTTTCAATTTGATTCTATATCATTACATACATGCTCTTGCAAATTAAAGTACATGTTCAAGGTGTTCCCTACCTCAAATCTCTGATAGATCACGCATCAAGGTCCCACGTGGCTCCTTGTGCCTATGATCATTCGTACCACCTATGGTACAACATAACACATGCAACCGATCATTAAAGATGCAACAAGGAAGGTCCAAGACCCTTCGAGAATCTTGAAGTCAAACAAAAAAAGTCAGTCGATTAATCGAATCCAATTCGATTAATCGATTCCCAAAATCGATTAATCGAGATTCCAAATCGATTGATCGATTCTCAAAATCGATTAATCAAGATTCCTAATCGATTAATCGATTTCAAATCGATTAATCGATTCCAAATCGATTAATCGAAATTCTCAACTCTTTCAGTTCGATTCTTAATTCGAGTAATCGAATTCCCAAAATCGATTAATCGATCCCAAAATCGATTAATCGATCCCAAATCGATTAATCGAAATCCGAAATCGAATTCCCAATTCGATTAGTCGATTTCCCCAAACCACTTTCTTCCATCCACTGGAGGTTCCCAGTCGATTAATCGACACCAAAATCGATTAATCGAAATCCAAGGTCGATTAATCGAAACTCAGTTCGATTAATCGAATTCGGGTTCTTTGGCTTTTCAACTTCTTGGCGAAAATCGATTAATCGAAACCTAATTTCGATTAATCGATTTGGCCAGATTCAGCCCCCCTTTGGGCTGTCCTTCCAAATCTTTTGCCATCTAATTTTTTTCTTTTTCTAAGCCTTTATCCTATGGTTTAAACCATTCCTAACTACAATTAAGCTCCCATAACTTATGCATTTAATTCACAAAGAATTCACAAGGATTTTACCTTCAATTAATCTCAAATTGATTAGGTCAAGGGGGTTGGAAAGGCTAGGGTTCCAGTTCTTGCTTGAACGGATCCTTCGTGTCGGATCGACCTTTTAAATGCTTGAATCCCCCTTCCCACAATAACTCCTTGCATTAACTATGCTCTCCTTATCTCTCTCTCTTCTTTACTCTCTCTCAACAACCAAACAAAAGAGAACTAGGGCTATTAAACCCTTTTATCTCCCCTCCAACTTGTGTATTGAGCACATACACCAGAAGTAGGTGTATGTGACTCCAGATTTTGTCACATTCCATACATTCACTTAAATTCTCACATCTCATATGTTGATCTTATCCTACGTCAACTCGTGAACTCTTATATGGTCAAACCAATGACCAGTCGGGCACGGATCTCGAGGTCACTGTTTAACGTGTAGTTTTTGGGATATTACACCTTCAGTGTGAATTAGGCGAACACGGGAAAAGCAATGGCATCACTCACATAGGGGGCCAAATTTTGTGTGATAATTGAACTTTTAATCAATGGGCAATGGTCAGGTCTAGGGCTGCAACAGAGCCGAGCCAGCTCGACAACTCGGCTCGGCTCGACCCGAAAAATAAGAGCTTTTCTCTTTAGAGCTTGGCTCGAGAGCTGAGCTGAGTTTGGCAGTTTGTAGCTCGAATCAACAGAGCCGAGCTTGAGCTAAGGCCGGCTCGGCTCTATGGCTTGGTTTATATATATATATATATATATATATATATATATATATATATATATATATATATATATATATATATATATATATATAGTATGGACTATTAGTCCTTCCTACGGCTGCCTCCTGCAGCTCAACTCGTACTTCTTCTCTCTTGTTGCTGAAGCTCTCTCACAGATCACAGTCTCACGCATACGGGCTACGCCAATCGGATCGTGCAACTCAACTCCTACTTCTCTTTGATTTGAGTGATTTCTAAACCTCTCTCACCTTCTTTCTCATGTATATGGGATACGACTACCTCCTCTCTCTCTCTGTCACGCACAAGCACCCGCCGCCGTCGGGCGACTGCCAACAGGCCCAACACCAAGAGGGCAAGAACTAAACCTCCGACAATCATTTATTGATTTCATATATTGCGTTGTATTTAATCGTTCATTTAAATCTTTTATAGAATGTATATTTAATTGAGTAAAAGTTTTAAAAAGTACTAGGAGGAAATTTTTTATAATAAAACATACTTGGCTCGAAACTCGGCCTAAGCTCGGCTCGAGCTCGGAGAGCCGAGCTAGAGCTTGGAATTTTTTAGCTCTAAGAGCCCAGAGCCGACCTCAGCTCGGCTTGTATAAGGTAGAGCCGAGCTAGAGCTGACCCGAGCTCGGGCTCGACCCGAGCTCGAGCTCGACCCGGCTCGATTGCAAGCCCTAGTCAGGTCCAACTACTTGAACCTGATTTCGTGTTCGACAAGATATGCAGCCATTGGATAATGTAGTCAAGATTCACTCACATCCAATGGCTACAGATCTGGTTGAAAACGAAATCAGGTTCAACTAATTGGACCTAACCATTGCCCCAATTAATTAATGCTAGGTCTTCGAATCTAGCATAGAACTTGTTGCCAGGCAGATCGGGCTGACTCTCTTACACACTTATAGGATGCTCTGCTCCACGCATTCCTCCAATATTACATGCAAAGTTTTATTTTTCATCGGCACAGTGCTATATAGTGGACAATTTTTATAGACAATTTTGCAGGCATCTTATGTGATGTGTCGTGATTGGCTACACACATAGTGGGCCCAATCACCGTCGCCAATCACGTCGTGCCACATAAGCTGCCTGCAAAGTTGTCTATAAGAAATTTCCTTTCTCACAATAACAATCATATTTTTATTATTTTGCTTGCTGTAATCACTCTCTTTAATCTACTCTTTAGATTTGAGGCAATATTTTTTAGGATATTTTGCGAAAAACCGCCTGACTTATCTCGAAATTGCAAACAACCCCTGACTTAAGCCTATTCGCTCAGCAGTCCCTGATTAGCGCTTTTGTGTTCGTAAAACACCTTGGGTAATGGAGCCACAATTTTGAAACTAACTTGCCGTCATATGACATAGCAAGTTACCGTTTTGCCCCTTATATGGGAGAGCCTTCTAATAATTACAAGTGTGGCACTATCAAATGCATGTTGAAGTCGGCACTAAATGGAATAGTCGTTAGTTGTTGGCACCCCACCAACCCCTTACAACATGCACCATATCTGTCGTTAGTTATTGCACCCCATCAATTAAATGGTCAGATAGCTCGATGCCAAATGAAAAAGTTGTTAGTTATTTGCACCCCACCAACCCCTTACGATATGCATGTAGACACCTCATTTTCGCCCTCTCAAAGTATATAAAACTGTTCAGTCAACCTTTGACCGTGCCCATGACTTTCGAAAAGGGACCAACCCTTTCCGAAAGCCTTAAAACCCAAAATGTGGGAGATTATATACTATTTACACAGTGTATGGCCGATCCTTGGTTGAAATCTCAACCCATGGACTCAGACCCGAATCGGCCTTGGAAGTTCCCCAATTACGCACATGGACCCATGCACGCAGTTGAATTGCACGCAAGGATCTCTGTGCGCAATCAGTCCATATAGACTAAGGGTACACTTTCCGTGCACTGCTCAAACTCCCTAATTATGCGAAGTAAATCCTACGCATAATTGAATTATGCGCACCACCAGACATGACAATTGGTCCCAGTTGGACCGGGGCTACAACTTCTATGACCGCCCGAACTCCTCAATTATATGCATGACTCCATGCGCATAATTGGATTGTGCACATGGATCGATGCGCGTAATTAGTTCTAGTCACATTGGGACTAGGACACCGACTGAGCCAGTCAGCCAGTCATTCCCTAGTCGGTGATCGACTTTCAGGGAGTCACGCGCCTAAAACCACGTGCGGAACTCAATTCCAAGAAAAGCTTTATGCACGTAATTGGTTAATTACGCACATGCCCTCATGCACGTAATTAACCCAATACCAATAAATAGATCTCCTACCCTATGACCAAATTCACCAATTCAATAGTTCTTTCCTCTCTTCCTTAAGCTTAGTCATTTTAGAAAATTCGAGGTTCTCTCTGAGGCAATGAAAGGAGTTGGGCTACATTCTAGACTTCTAGAATCACAGACTCTACTCTAGGAACCTCAGGGTAGTCAGGCTAGTAGTACTGGCCAGTTAGCCCTGACTCTTGAAGGAGTATTGAAGGAATAAGCCTTTAGCCTTGGATATTAGGAAGCTTCTGCCCATATCCTTAGCTTAGAGCTAATTAGGTTTTAAACATCTTCCAGTTTTTAGCCTCAGCCACCCGATTTTCCTAAGGGAGCTTACGGAGGGTACTTGGGAACGGGGCCAATCCTCCTTAGCATAGCGGGCCACCCCCCTCCTTTTCAGATAGGTTTAGCAGGAATAGAAAACCAAACTAGATAGACTTTAGGCTATCCATAGCTGCTGAAGTTGGCCGACTGACGTTCAGTAAAGAAGTCAACCCGCGTCCTGCAAAGCGTGATCAATGTCGTGTTGTAGCGTTGATAAATATCTGCAACTGACGATCCCATCAACCCATGAATTCTCCATTTAGAATTCGCCTCTTTCTTTTCAGTATTTAGTATTTCTTAGTCTATTATTCTATCGCTTTCTATCAGAGTCCACGTGGACCAAATTGTGCACTTATTTTGGAGACCTAAAAGGAACCTAGGAAAAGTGCGTACGAACAATGCACCATATCTACCATTAGTTATTGCACACCACCAATTAGACGGTCAAATAGCTCGCGAACCCTCACATGGTCACCTTGCGATTTTAATCATCGCCCAAATCAGACCGTCAGATAGCTCTTGAGCCATCATACGGTCAGATCTTGACCGAATCAAGATCTCACGGCCAACTCACCCCACTAATCAGACGGGTAGATAGCTCGGGAACCCTCGATGATCACCTTGCAATTTTAATCCTCGCCCCAATCAAACGGTCAGATAGCTCCAGAACCATCACACGGTCAAATCTTGACCCAATCAAGATCTGATGGTCAGGTACAAACACAAATACATATTTAAACATTATAAATATCTCAAACATCATGGCTAGCTATAATAGCGCCCACAGAATCTTCCACTGCACCAATGCTCAAAAACATTGATTGCTTCGGATCAGATGATGGAGATCGCATTTCAATTGATCTTCCACACAAGGGATCTTCAGATCATGGCGCACCTACCAGACGGCCAGTTTTAGATTCCACATTGCACATATCCCGAAAAGTAGCCCTACAATCACATGGCACACGTCACGCTCAAACATGACTTTAGGGCTATGTTTTTGGGGATCTGTGCCACGTGAAATTGAAAATTGGTCGTCTGATAGGTGCACCATGATGTTAAGATCCCTTGTGTGGAAGATTGGGGCGAAACACAATCTCCATCATCTGATCTGAATCAATCAATGATTTTGGGCTTAGGTGCCCTAGAAGATTCCATGGGTGCTATTAAAGCTACCCAAACATCATACAAACCAATTTAAAGGAGAGATTATGGATGCGATCCGAGGGCCAAGGAAAGTGAAGATTTGCAGACATCGGATTCTCACCGTTGATGGGAGCATCAACAAAGGAGCATTAGATTGTTGATGTGGAAAGAATCCTCGCTGGTAGGTTGACTACAGAAGCAGTCACATAATTCTGACATGTCAGACAAGTGGAATACATTTTTTTCGACGAATGAACGAAGGGTCAGATGGATCCCGTGTGTCGGTAGATGTAGACCGTCAATAGTGGGATGTCGTAGAAGAGGGTTCTTTGTGATGATATAAAAGAGGGGCGTTTTCTGGTGCTTTTAAATGTTATTTTGTAGGGACAAAGGTATGTTGCTTTTTTTAACAAGAAAGGTTTATTTAGAAGAAGGTTTTACCAAGGTTTTTTTGTCTTTTAAAAAAAAATTTAAATACTTTTTTATCTGAGTTTTGTGTGCTTGTTCTTATTTTTAGATTGTTTTGTAGAGATATGAAGAATATGGGGATAAAATGAGTTGTTCTTTATCTTATTGGTTTGTTCATTGATCATCCTAAATAAACATTATCAACAAATAAAAATAGAAACATGTTGCACAAAAGTGGGCTCCAAACCTGATAAATGGTGAATTTTTTTATTGGGTTAATAGCATATGAGTTAGAAAAAGGAGCAAGAAGTAGAGTTGCAAGTGAAGGGTTTTCGTTGGGTTTAGTTTGATTGGACATCTACTGAGTTGATACATGCAATGACTGGGGGTATTTTGGGATTTTTGTATTTCTAACCTATTGTTAGATATTTAACCCAAACGGAATGTTAATGACCGTAACTGTAGGTAGGGCACTCAATGGGTCAGGCTGGCCCGGATTTTGGCCCGCACCTGGCTCGGAAAAAGTGGTACTTTCTATCAAGCAAACCCGGCCCGGGATCGGGACACTTGGATCAATTCGGGTCGGGCTTGGGTTGAGTGTCCTAACACCCGGCCCACACCCGGACCGGGTATTATATATATATATACTTATCCTTTTAAAGTTATAAAAAAAAGTCTTTTAATTAAATATAATTTACTTAAATGCCTTGAAATTAACCGTTGCCCGTTATAATCATTGTGCAACCATTGTCCATTATAACCATTGTGCAGCAAACTAAAATGAAATATTTAAATAACATCATGTACCTGAGCCTCTATAATGTTAATATAATTATTTAATATTCTTCAAACTTTTATTAGATAAAAAAGCCAAAGCCCAACAAAATTTTATTAGAAAACATATCCCCTAAAAACAGCCGCCAAAAAATAGTCCAACCAAATTTTATTAAAAACAAAAAAAACAGTAGAAAAAAGCCCAGAAAAATGCCCAAGCCCGGCTCGACTTGGTAGGGGCCTGACTTAGGCTGAGTACATTGCAACCCGGGTTAGGGCCAGGCTGATAATTTTGGGAACCCGGCCCATGGAATTGAACTCCAGCTCGGCCTTAATCCGGCCCATTGAGAGCCCTAATTGCAGGGGGGATATTTGCATAGGAAACAATGCTGCAGGGCCTGTAGAGCAAATAGGGTTAAGTCAGGAGGTTGTTTGCAATTTCAAGATAAGTCGGGGGATTATTTAGAAAATGCCCTATTTTTTTACTTATGAGGGGTAAGGCTTTAGGGGTCGTAAAAAGCAAATATCAATGTTTAAAATGGGTCAAATAACATTGTAATTTATTCCCATACAATTCACATGAAAAGTGACTTGTATGGGAATAAATTACAATGATTTGAATATCCATTCAAATATTGAGATTAAAAAAGGGTTACCATGTAAATGATTTTTTGAGTCAAAGCAGCAAAGTAGTCATTCATTTTGAGTCAAAGCAGTCAAGTATCATCTAAACTTAAAGGGTTACCATGTAAATTAGTTTTTTTCACTTTTTACATTACGAAAGTTTTGTTTTGGGATTGGCTGATCCGATCCACCGGAACTACAAAAAAATAAAACTATTGGCAGCTGAGTCTCTTGCTCAATGGGGGGCTAGTTTTTGTTTCTGTTTTTTTTTTTTTTTGTTAGGGAGAATTCTGTGATTGTTGGGGGAGCTGAGTTTTCTGTAGTTATGCAATGTTTACTTTTTATTTTTTAATGCATGGGTGAGGTCCCAATAACCTCAAGTGAATTATCTAAAAAAAAAATAAGACTATGGAGCAGCAGTTTTTGCAACCCAAAACTGCCGCTATTAAGAAAAAAGCTATTAAAGGCTATTAAAACAATAGCGGCAGTTTTTTTGTTAATAACGGAGTTTTTGATTGTCGCTAATAGTCTTGTTTTTTGTACTGCGGTCCCAATCTAGATAAATTTTGGGTTAACCAATCTAAAAGCCGATGCTGAGATTTGAAACCTTGGATCCAACAACCTCAAATCGCTTTCTTATGAAAAAAAAAGAGATAATTAGAGGAAAAAAACTCTTACTTTTAACTAGTTTTAGACTATTATCCTAGTTCCAACAGTTTTAAAAAACATGCTTTTCACGGTTTTAGCCATGCTCATCCATGTGTGCACTCCACATGGAACCCATCCAGGGATTGAATGCCGTGGCAACTTGCCCAAGGATGATTAGGTAGCACCCAAAACATTTGACATGATCTGATGCACATCCACTGCTGAAAGTGTGGTCAAAGGTGCCCAAATTCAATGCACTGGATTGGGTGGGCATTACCCTATCTTTGACCCATCAAATGAAGGGCAAAAAAGTCCTAAAAATATTTGATTTTTATTAAATCATGTGTCACGTGGTGGATCAACCTAAAGTAGGTGTTATTTTAGGGTGCACCGTGCCTCCGAAAAAGCAAAAGCATGTTTTTTCTAAAAATGTTCGGACCAGGATAATTGTCTAAAACTAGCAAGTGTTGACCCGAACCCGGCCCAAAAACTAAGTGAACCAAACTGGTCTGAAAAGGCCTGAAAACAGATTCCGGCTGAACCGAACTCTGGTGAAAACCAAAACTGACTACGTAGGATTAGAAAACTGGAATTAATCCAAAACCAACTGAAAACCGAGAAAAAAAAAACTGAAACCGAACCGAGAAAAACAAAAATTTTCGGGCTTCAATTCAGTTTCAGTTTTTTCTAAAAAACAAATCGAACTGAAACCGAACCGATTCATTTCGTTTTAGTTTTGGAATCGAGTATAAAACCAAAATTTTCAATTTCAGTTGGGTGAAGAGTAAGAACTCAAGAGGACCTTATCCTTGAAACCCTAATTGAAATTAGGCATTGAAATCAAAAGTTCCCAGGGAAGAGAAATTCAGTTACCATATCCTCCCTCCATAGCAGCCGCATGCAAAGGACTCTTCCCTTTTGGCCCATTTAAGCTCCCCAACGACTCAGGAACACTTAGTAATTTCTCCACAGCTTGCACCAACCCTCCCTCCACAGCCATGAAAAGTGGACTCTCGCCACCATTATTTTCTATAGAAGCCAACCCAGGGTCTGTAGCCAATAACCACAAAGCCACCTCCTTTTTCTTTGAAGAATCACCCAAACTCATTAGAAAGGCTATGCGTAGCCATGAGCTCTGCTCGTATGTCCTCAACGCCTCCTGAAGACATAGTGATAAGTCGGCAAATCAGGAATAAATCGGCAAAGGGAAAACTTTGAAAAATATGGCAAAATTGAGAAAAGGTTGGAAGAAATCGGAATTATTAAAAAAATTATGCGAAATAGTTTTAGGCTAATGTTCATGCATTTAGACAATGAAATGAAGTATATTATGAATCTAAAAATTATATTAAGCCATTATTTACTTATTCATAAATACATGCAGCGTAATAATGTAAACTATAAATTATATTCAACAAAAATAAGTTTCTAATTTCGAGAAGTTATAGGTTGCGTATGGCATAGCTCCCTGCTAGCCTCCGTCAGAGCAAAGTTCACTTGTTTTGGTTGGTTCTCATTCTCTTTTCTAACTCCCTGCAAAGAAGAATTTACCTACTCTAGCAGCAAGCTCCATGCTCTCTACTAACTCCCTACCAGAGTAAATAAAATCTGGTATGGCAAGGAGTGAGTAGAGCGGAGGGTAAAATTGCTAAACAGGTAAATCCTGCATAAAATCTTGCTATGCAAGGAGTTATTAAGGAGAAGGAGTACCTGCTAAAACAGGTAGCAGGATGTTAGCAAAGAGGATGGAAACCTAGAAAAACAGGTGAACTCTGCTATCGCCTCTGATCACACATCCTAATTAAGTATTTATAAACATCAACAACTCAATACTTAACACAAGTATTTAAGGTATTATTTACTTATTCATAAACACATGAACCTAATGATGTAAACTAAAAGTTATAAGTTTTATACTTTCGAATAGTTAGCCTCTGATCACACATTCTAAGTATCTAAAAACATCAATAACTCAATACTTAACATATTTTTTAAAATCGACCATAACTATATTCACCTAAGTCGTGATTTGGCAAGAATTGGGCAAGGTTAAAATTCGAAAAAATCCAACAAAATGTACCAAGTTTGAGGGAAAATTCGGAGAAAAATTGGAGAACAAAAAATACAATTTAAAAGTAAAAAATAAAATAAAAGAATATTTAAAATTACGATATATTGAAAAAAAATTGTGAATGATTCGTGAATAATTATTTGTGAACTCCCTGAATTTTTTAAAAAACATATAAACATTTTAAAAAATCGTGATTAATTGGTAGAACCTTAAATTTGCCAATTTATTTTAAAAATGGGAGAATTCGGTGACTATAACTATAGGCACCAATATTATAAAAGCTAAACAATGAGTCAAAGACTTGTTATAAAAAGTGTCTCGTTTAAGATGATATAATTTATGTTATCATTTTCATTTTCTTCTTCAATATTAACTTAATCGCGAAAAAATCAGAAAAAATGGGCAATCAGTAAAAAATTCAGAGACTTGGCCAATTAATTAGAGATTTAATTGGATGAGAAAATATCAGAAAGTTTCGAAGACTTTTTAAAAAGATCGGAGATTTTTGTCACTATGCCTGAAGAGCAGTGTTCCCTTCTTTATTCTGAATCCTCCAGTGCGTAGATTCCAACTGCTTAGAAGTTAGAAGATGGACGACGTTGAGATGGCCACCCCATGCTGCAAGGTGAAGTGGTGTGTTGTGCTTTGAGTTCTTACAAGTGGCAAGGGAGGGGCAATGCTTCAGTATTATGCTCACAAAGTTTGCGCGCCCTTGTTCGGCTGCCAAGTGGATCAGAACATTGTTTTTAAGGGGAGCTATTGAGTGGAGGAGGGTATTTGTTTCTACCTGACTTAGGTGCCTAACGTTTCCCTCTATGGCTGCTTTGTAGAGTTTGGAGTCCATCTCCATATTCTCTCTTAGGTGCCTAACGTTTCCCCCTATGGCTGTTTTGTAGAGTTTTGGAGTCCATCTCCATATTCTCTCTTATCGCTTGTGTATGAAGGAAACTAGATGAGGGAAGCAAGGAATATATAAAAGGCAAAGATGTCAAAATTGGTATAGGTATTGGGTATCGGTCCATCTTAGACCCACACATATCATCGATACATATTAGGCTGATATCGAGACAATAGCAGTCGAAACGGTGTATCGACTTGATACTAATAGTGTTACCACCCTAATATTTGTCAGTATCAGTCGAGTTTTGATATCATGAGAAAGGGTATCGTTATTTACACCAGTAAAAATATAATCGCACAAATTAGTAAAAACACTGAATAATCTTGCCAGTAATTAAAAGTCACACCCCTTAAATTGATACACTTTGCAAAGTGTCCTGAACCCTATAAAAAAATCAGGACTGTTGCATAGCTGTCAGTGGTCACCCACCGATCAACTTTACAATCGCTCAATGCATCCTCCTCTCTCTGGGACATATAAGAAAGTAGAACTGTCATGACGTATATCCCTGACGGTGGGCGGCAACCGAGACTGTTGTATAGTTGTGAGTGGTTAATTCCCTACCAAATGGTCTCTAGAAATATCAGAAAATAGAAATAGGGGTACACCCTACAACTTCCGTAGGGTGTGAGTTGAGCCTCTTTAAAAAATGCTTGTAAATATTCACTACAAGTGTTAACGAGAGTTAGATTCCAATTTGACGCGGAGTAAATAACGTACCAGTATATATATGAAAATTCACACTCCAACATCTATGGCACACATGCTCATGTTTTAAAATCTCCGTATGCCGATACATATCAGTCACCTGCAAGATTGATACGTATCGGAGTATCGGCCGATACATTCTAATATATCGGCTAATACACTGAAGCAATGTATCGGTCTCGTGATACATTAAGCAGTTTATTGTGGTTGATCAGTCAGGTGGTACTGGTTGATCGGCTAGGTCTGGTGATCAATTGACAAGATATCGGGGGATCAACTAGCTTGGTCTTGATGATATGTAATAACGTATTGACTCGGCCGAAGCTAAAATTGATATGAATCTGATAATAAATATCACCTAAGAAATCGAGGAACCATGAACAAGTGGAAAGGCTTATGATGCCAATGGGCCAAGCTAGCTCACACTACAAAAAATAAGATTATTAGCGACAGTTTTTTGTTAAAAAAACTGCTGTTATTAGTTTTGTCGCTGCCAAAAAACCTCAAAACAAAGTATTTTCGATCCTCCAAATGATTCCAAAGAAAAACACAAATTTGAAATTTCAAAATGTTTTAAACAGATGTATTTTTGATATTTCAAAATGGTAGAAAGCACCATATATTTCAAAATCTCAAAAGTTCAAAGGTAATCACACAAACCCATACATCGATATTTCAAAGATTTCAAAGTAAACATGCATTTCATATTTCAAAGAGTCTAAATACAATTCAAATATGGTCAATTTACCATATTCTGGACGATCATATCAAACCATCTATGAAAAATCAAATCAAAATGGAATTGTGTATGAAGTTTTTCCCCACCTTAATGCGAAGTTGGCGCAATCAAGCTAAGCCCTATCGATGGATTCCCACCCTCAATCTATATCATAAATATATGATGATATATCAAGGATAAACTTCAATCACTAATAACTCAGACATATTCAACTATTTTCTCAAACCGAAGTTAAAACGGGCAAATTCATGCAAACATAGAAATTGGCATAACTTCCTCCCAAATTTTAACCTTTAAAATTTTGGATTCACAAGTTTATCAATTTACAAATGTTGTAGATATTGATGTCTTCTTTCCAAAACCTCAAGAATCATATGATTCTGAGTTCGCAGTAGAAAGTTATGGCTAAAATACCGAAGTAGTTTTGGCACTTCAGTCAAAACATAACACTTGGAACATGACCCAACTTCCCATCCATTATTTACCTTTAAAAATTTAGATTTACAAAATGGTTAAATCATAAAAGTTGTAGACCTTGTTATCCTCTTTTCATCGCCATAAGAATCATATCAATCGGAGTTTGGAGTAGAAAGTTATGACCAAAATACCGAAGCAGTATTGACACGCACAGTCAAATTCGATCGATTGATTTTTCCAATTATAAAATCCGATTGATCGATTTCAAAATCCATCGATCGAATTCAACAGTTTCAGAAACCCTTCAGGCTTCGTTTTCTTTGATCCAAATAATCCTAAATTCATTTTCAAGCATCCTAATCACGCATAAATCGTAACCAAACTAATTCTAACCAATTTAAATTGAATCTTACCTTTCAATCTCGCGAGATCGACACGTAAAATGAGCGGAGATTGAAATTATCAGTGCTTTCGCTTATTGCACGTGTAATGGTTTGAAACCCACTTCTCGTGATCATTTTGACATGGTCAAAGCCTAAACTCCTTTCTTAAAGCACGACAACACTCTTGCGAGATCCACGGACTTCGGAACTTCAAAATATCCAAATCAAAAGAGGGTTTGAAGGGATAAAACCTTTGTTTCTTCACGGATCTCAATCCCGTCTAAGATTGTCGATCTCTCGCAGCACACAAATACAATGGAGCTAAATATGTCGGAGATCAACGGTACCGAATCTCTTCAAGCTCCTCCTTTCTCTCTCTCTCTTTCTCTCTCTCTCTAGAACTCAAAACCCCTAGAATTTGCAAACGGGTAAGCTTCCAAAGGAAGCTTTGCTTTCTTATAGAAAAGAAAAAAGGGATTTTCCCTTATGAAGCACATACACCCACTTGGGTGTTAAGCCTTATCTAATGGTTCGGTTCAGCGTAAAGCGTTAACACCTAATCAAGGTGTCAATTATTATACAAAAGGTCTATGGTTTGGTGTGGAGCTTGCACACCCAAACTACTGGTCATACAGAATTCAGTGTTAAGCTAATACACCACCACGGTATATGAGCTTTGGTCCAAAAGTTTCACATGAGGCTCAAACGGACCCGAAATGATCAGTTTGAAAAATTCGAAATGGTGACGCATTTCCTAACGGACACGCACCTGATCAGGACCTATGGGTCCAAAAATTCGGGTATTCGCCACTTCTTCAAAGGTTCTAATTGAGGTCCAAAGTCGACCCAAATAGTTGTCCTAACTAGTCGGCCCACTGGTCGACCCAAATAGTAGGCGTATTCGGGTAGGGGCCCAAGTTCAACCGTTAGGCTCGGGTTTGTGTGTAACGTGCACAAACACGTGTACACTCTACATAGGGTACGAGTTGAGTTTTAATGTGCTTGGTGCATACCTCTAATTATAACAAGTGGGGTTTGAGGCCATGTTACTTAGGTCAAATGTTTGACTCGGGTCAAATCAGTCAAAAGATCGCAAATCCGTCAAGGTCAACGATTCAATATTTTCGAGAATTTCGAGTTATTACATTCTTTCCACCTTAAAGAATTTTTGTCCTCGAAAATTTATGTACCTTATTCAAAGAAGTATGGATAATTCGTAGTCCCGAACACGAGTGGTCACATTTTCCTTAGGAGTCAATGATTCATCACCATGAACAATCGGGGTCATTACATTCACCCCTATACAAAGGAATTTTCGTCCCCGAAAATTCACATGGGTCATTTCATTACGAGTACACGGTACCAAGTTATAGAGCATGGCCATGGTTATAGTCCTAAGTGTGCACCAAAATGGGCACCAAAATCTACCACATTTATCCACATGAATTTCTATGAATTTCTAACAAGATATCTACAACCATTGTGACATTTCAACAATGATCTACCAATTCATCCAAAAGTACAGGGTCAATACAATATATCCGCTACTAATTTATCATTCAATTTATCCTGCAATACAAAGACATTTATCCTGCATATCCACCACTAAATATTTGCGAGAAATCAATCAACATTTACCATTTAACGAAAAACCCCTTCCATGAACATGGAAGTCATTTGAATCATTTATCCTGTAAAAAAACAGTTTCTGTCTTTACCCTACAACTCATTACTATTTGAGCTACAACTATAACCATAATGAATCATGCAATTATTTATCATATGTCATTCACCTCTACAAATACAATCAATCGTGAAGACAAGCTAGTGACAATAGTATGTCCAACTATCAATAAAATACATCAACAATATCCAAAAGGTACAACCATCAATAAAACAGATCCAACCATCTACAAAATGACCAAAGTAAAGGTACAATATTCATGCGCAAATGATAAAATAACAATCTAACTATAACAACCAAAATCGTCTAGTGTAAGGTTCGAGCATTTAAAACTTGATCTTAAATTGTAGGTCGGGAGGGCTCATGAGAGCTTATCAATGTCGCATGTCCTTTCTTCGCCACGAGACAATCCTTTATCAAATGCCCTTGTTGGCCACACTTGGAACATGCGTCCTTGACCCACCTACACTCTTCCGTCTTATGTTGCTTCCCGCATCTTGAGCACGACTCAAATGGGGTGGCTGAAGCTGTGTGTGTGAAGTCTGTTGCACCTTTGACTGGAGCGTCGTTGTAGGGTTCGGAGAACGAAAAGACCTCGAAGGCATAGACATGGGTGGTCGCAAGTGAATAGGCTGAGCAGGCTGATTGGGTGATGGCATCAAGAACTTCGGTATCTCGGTTGCCTGCTCGTGGGCATATGACTGCATTTGACTTGCTCTGTCTCTACTCTATTGGTCGCTCCTTTTGTACATGTTTTCTATATCCCTTTCGGCAACAATGACTTTTCCTATCACTTTTGCATAGGTCTCTAGCTCGAAAACAGAGATCCTTTCTCTCACATTCGGTCTTAGGCCCTCTTCAAACTTACTGGCCTTCATGAATTCCGTGGCCATTATTTCAGGTGTAAATCTCGATAACCTTGTAAATTCATTACTATACTCCCGTACGGTCATATTCTCTTGCTCCAAGTTAGCGAAATCTTTCTTTAGTTGGCTCCTCACTTGATTGGGGAAATATTCTTTGTTGAACACTTTAACAAACTCCGTCCAAGTCCATAAACTGTGAAGATTTTTAACCTCTCTCTTCCTCAAAACCGATTTTCACCACGGATCGGCATCACCCTCAAGTTGGAAGGAAGCCCAACCAACCTTCTCATCCTTCGTGCTCTGAAGTCTCCGTAGGAGTTTCTCGATTTGACTTAACCATTTTTCCGCTTCAAGCGGTTCCGTCTGCACATAGAAACTAGGAGGTCTCAATCTCCTAAAGTCAACAAATGATGTAGGCAATAGTGCTGGAGGAGGTAGTGGTGGTGGTTGGTGCTGGTGATTCATATTATTGGCAGCCAATAGTATCGTCTGTTGAGCCATGGCAGTAGCCTATTGAGTCATGGTGGCAGCCACAACTTCCATGGCCTATGCCATCCTAACCGCTGGCTCGTCTCTCTGATCTCTCTTATCAGGAGGGTTTCTTTGATCTCTATTTGAACCCATAGGGATCTCATCCCCACTTCTCAAATTTCTCTCACGATACCCTCTAGGTCGTCCTTTACTAGACATGATGATCTGTTACAATGAAATAAAAATTTCTATTAAAAATCAGTTACTATATTTGAACAGAACTCCTAACGTATCACAGCTTATCCTCTAATAGAATATAATGTTACATATCTTGACCTACAACGAAATTTCTGCATCTATGGCTAGGGCTCTCAGTCTCCCATAAGACTTCAAGCCAAAGTTCTGACAAAACTAATGTCATCGCGTCTGATACCAACTGTGATAGAGTCACAGTTGGGTCTCTTACGTCCCCGTAGAATCTACTGCCATAGCTTAGTCCCAATAAAACCTAATGCTTAAGCTTTGATACCAACTGTCACAACCCGAATTTTCCCAACCGAAAATTTATGAGATATATATATATTTTCAACCAAAAGGGAAAATCCGGACCGTCGAGTCACAAAACACAATCCGAATACAGAGGATTATTTGGTACATCCACGCATATGCGAAAAATCAAAGCAGATAATACATATGGCATAGATAAAAATCTCCATTTCTAATATCCAATATAAACAGTAAACTAAAACAAATAACTGGTGATGGCCAACTATCACTAAACAGTGGTGTATAATGCATGTATAGTAGCACGAACATACCAAGCCCAAACTTACTAAAATTCATGATGTACTAAATCTACGATTCTGAAATCTTACTAATCCTCAAGTCCTCAATCCACCAGTCTGGTGTCCTGACAAGTTATACCTGTGACGTATAGTCGGGGTGAGCTAACATCTTAAGCTCAGTAGAGAAAACTGATACCAATGTACATCTCATCATTCATGCATAGATTCAAAAATGAAGATCAAAACATTTTCATATTAAAAACTGATGACATTTTCAAATTCACAATAGGATATGAATTCCAAAAGCATTTTTTCTTATCAAAAGCGAAACTGATTTCGAAGGTATTTTCTTATTAAAATCGAAGCTGATTTCAAAGGAAAACTGATTTCGAAGGCAAACTGATTTCGAAGGCAAACTGATTTCAAAAGCAAACTAATTTCAAAGGCAAACTGAATTTAAAGGCAACTGATTTCAAAAGCAAATTGAATTCAAAGACATTTCTTATCAAAACTGAACTTATTTTAATTCACTTACATGTCTTATCTTGATTTACTGAGTTCACTTCCGTGTCTTACACATCCTTACTTAGCTTTACTTACATGTCTTACACATTCTTATATAACTTACAAAGTCGATTCACGGATATCCCGTCATGCCGGTTCGAATCACGGATATTCCGTCGTGCCGGCCTTACACATTCTTACATAGTGAGTTTAGAGTTTTAGATTCAATGTTTGGATTTCAAAATATGATACAAATAACGAAATACAAATAAATTGCCGTATTAGTTCAAATTACGGATATCTCGCCATACCAGTTTAAACTACGGATATCCCGTCGTACCGGTTCAAATTACGGATATTCCGCCGTACCGATCAAATTATGGTTCTTATGTTCAAATTACATGTCTTACAGATTTGATTTACGAAGTTCGACTTGCTTAAATGACTTACTCATTCGATTTGCGGAGTTCAGTTCATTTATATGGCTTACTGATTTGATTTACTTACTTATAATCCGCCCTAGTGGCCTACGATTCTACGAATAATCCTCCTATAGCGGTCCACGGTGTATTTATAATCCGCCCATAGCAGTCCACAGTGTATTTATAATCTCCCCATAGCGGTCCACAGTGTACTTATAATCCGCCCATAACAGTCCACTTCAATTTACTTGACTTATAGTTTTATTTACTTATTTGATGTTTGATATTTTATTTTTGATTTGATCTTTCGAAAACCTCCAAACAAAGCGTTTTTGATCCTCCAAATGATTCCAAAGAAAAACACATTTTTAAAATTTCAAATATTTCAAACGGATGTATTTTCGATATTTCAAAAGGGTTGAAAGCACCATATATTTTGAAATCTCAAAAGTTCTAAGGCAATCACAGAAATCCATACATCGATATTTCAAAGATTTCAAAGCAAAAATGCATTTCATAGTTCAAAGAGTCTAAATACAATTCAAATATGGTCAATTTATCACATTCTGAATGATCATATGAAAGTATCTATGAAAAATCAAATTGAAATGCAATTGTGTATGAAGTTTTTCCCCATCTTAACGCGAAGTTGCGCACAACCAAGCTAAGCCCTATCGATGGATTCCCACCCTCAATCTACATCACAAAGATCTGATGATGTATCAAAGATCAACTTCAATTACTAATAACTTAGACATATTCAAGTATTTTCTCAAACCGAGGTTGAAACGGGCAAATTCGTACAAATATAGAAATTGGTGTAACTTCCTCCAAAATTTTGACCTTTAAAATGTTGGATTCACAGGTTGATTAATTCATAAATGTTGTAGGTATCATTATTCTCTTTCCAACACCTTAAAAATCATATGATTCCAAGTTCGGAGTAAAAAGTTACGACTAAAATACCGAAACAGTTTTGACACTTCAGTCAAAACATAACACTTAGAACATGACCCAACTTCCTGCCCATTATTGACCTTTAAAACTTTGGATTTACAAAATGGTTAAATCACAAAAGTTGTAGACCTTGTTGTCCTCTTTCCATTACCATAAGAATCACATCAATCGGAGTTTGGAGCAGAATGTTATAGCCAAAATATCGAAACAGTATTAGCACGCACAGTCAAATTCGATCGATCGATTTCCAAATTCGATCGATCGAGTTCCAAATTTGATCGATTGATTTTTCCAATTATAAAATCCGATCGATCGATCGAATTTGACAGTTTCAGAAACCCTTCGGGCTTCGTTTTCTTTGATCCAAATCATCCAAAATTTATTTTCAAACATCCTAATCACCCATAAATCATAACTAAACTAATTCTAACAAATTTAAATTGAATCTTACCTTTCAATCTCGCGAGATCGACGCGTAAATGAGCGGAGATCGAAATTATCAGCGCTTTCGCCTATTGCACGTGTAATGGTATGAAACCCACTTCTCGTGATCGTTTTAGCACGATCAAAGCCTAGACTCCTTTCTTAACGCACGACAAAACTCTTGCGAGATCCACAGACTTTGGAACTTCAAAATACCCAAATCAAAAGAAGGTTTGAAGGGATAAAACCTTCGTTTCTTTACGGATCTCGATCCCGTCTAAGATTGTAGATCTCTCGTGGCACACAAACACAATGGAGCTAAATATGTTGGAGATCAACGGTAGAGAAACACAAAAGTAAGGGCTGCATTATAACTCAAGAGGTTTCTTACAATATCAGCTTAGCCAGGGTTGGCCCTGAGATTTTATGGGCCAAGGCGAGTTCTTAAAATGGGGCCCCTCTTTCATATTACTTTGAAAGAAAAGAATTTGCAACAATTATTTTTTGGCAAATAAAACAATACTCATATTACTTTAAATACACCCACTGAATCTTGAAATGTGCCCACCCCAAAAATCGTTGATTGCTTTAAATCATACCATGGAGATCGTGTTTCGCTCCAATCGTCCACACAAGGGATCTTGAGGCCATGAATGTGCCATCAGACGATTAGTTTTTTATTTCACATGTCACATATCTTAAAAACGTGACCCTAAGCACACATCACACTCAAACGTGACTTTAGGGCCACATTTTTGAGATCTATGATTTGTGGAATAAAAAGCTACCCGTGATAAGTTCATGGCCTGAAGATCCCTTGTGTTGAAGATTGGAGCAAAATATGATCTCCATTGCTTGATTTAAAGCAATCATTAGCGTGGGAATATTTTAAGATTCGGTAGGCATATTTAAAGGTACCCTTTAGTAAATTGGTAGCAGATAAGTTTTAGGGCTTGTTTTACTACCACAAATGAGTTATAGCCACATCACTTAAACAAAGGGAAAATCAGTTGATTTTTTCACATTTGCCGATGAAGATTGTTTTACACCCCAACCTTCCACAAATCAATCAGATGTCAAACATTCCAAAAAGTGAACGTGAACTGCGTACCATTAAACACTGTTCACATTCACTTAATGTGTACAACTTGGAATCAAAATATGACGATTTGATAGTAGGTCCATCTCAAGATCTATTGTGTGGAGGAGGATGAAAATAGATCTCCATCATCTGATTTGAAGCAGTCAACAATTTTTTCCTTTGTTAAAGTAAGATGACTGTGACTTGAAATTGTGTGGTAGTTACATCAGCCTTTTTAATTGTTTATGAATTAAATAAGTTCCCAACTCTCCTTGAAATGCAAAATGCAAATATGCAGTTTGGGTTTCAAATCGCCATGTGTGTAAGGGGCCTTCCGCTGCCACACCCCCTGAACTTAAAAAAATCCTAATTACTAAATAAGGTAAACATTAAATTAATGTTTAATTAAATAAATTCAATCATCAAGATTAAAAGAGAGAAAGAGATAGAATCAAAGAAACTAAGACTAAGAGAGAAAAAAATACCTCAAAATCATAAAAACCCTAATTTACCATAATTTGGGATTGGCCGATAAAAGAGCCGAAGAGGGTGCCAGAGTGGGACCTGGGGATGTCGGATGCAATGTTCCCGTGTTGGGGCTGGCCGATGGAGGGTGGGGCCACGATAGTGGTATGGAGAGAGAGAGAGAGAGAGAGAGAGAGATTAGAATAGTTAAATAGGAGGCGATTGAAAGAGGGGTGAATATTTATTTTTTTGTTTAAAGGCTTAAAGTTTAAGTAGGCCCATCAGATTCCGTCGGGCCCAACTACCCAACCTTTATTTGCATTGTGAGGGACCCATGTCAATTGGGCATGGGGCCCTGTAAAAAAAATTCAAATACAAAAACCAATTAAAAAAATAACTATTTCAGGTTTGGGCCCCTCTTAAATTTCGGGGCCAAGGCAGCCGCCTCTATGACCTTGGTCTAGGGCCGGTACTAAGCATAACTTGAGGGGTATATGCCAAAAACCCAATTTTTTACTTACTAGCCTCTCTCCGTGTAAGAAGTCTAAAACCACGAGTGGAAGTTGTAACAGCTATAAAGTTTAAAATTTATTACTAACAACTACCCTGAGAACCACGTCTTCAACGCTATGACATAAAACCTATGCAAATCCTTCATCTGTGCCACCAACCTAAGATATGGCTTCATTGAAAAGCCCATTAAAGCTAAAGATCTCACCAGATTTCTATTGAAGATTTAGGCCCTGTTTGACAATGCTGCTTCTCCAAACACCCATCATTTTCAGTTAGAGGTAGTTATGTCCTCAAATAGAAAGTGCTTATCACCCAATATTTTATGTTGAAAAGTAACTTTTGAAAACAACTTTTCCAAACATAGCCTTAAAGAGGTTATCACATATTGCTTCTCAAAAAAGTTTATAACATGCTAAAAATTGTGTTGTGTGAGGAGCAACATGAGGCAGCTTCTCAACACAATATCATTTTCAACTATAGGTGGTCAGGTTCTTGGGTGAAATATGCTTTTTACCCAACATTTTTTTTTCTCTTGAGAACTTTTTTGAGAAGTGCTTTTTTATTTATTTATAATTCTCAGATAATTCAATTAAAGCACAAAAAGAAGAAGAAACAAGAAGAAAAGGCAGGAGAGGAGATGAGCCAGAAGCTCATCTGCTCAGAAGGCTCCTTTTGCCTAATACACCCTGGAGAAGGGTTGCCAAGGAGGGCCTTAGCTTCATTGAAGAAGCCATTAAGCCAGCTGAGGAGTCGCTGGCTGTCTTTGGGGGAGTATCACCTACAATCTTAGACTAGCTTCATTGAAGAAGCTAATCAGATCTTCACTTGTATAACCGAAAAGACGTGCTATAAAGAAACACTAGTCGCAAGCTAAGACCCTACTTGCTAAAAGTGAGTTCGGTTGGACCATGAATTGAGGGCTTGGGATGTAGTACCATAATTACCAAGTCCGAATTCGAGAAAAAATTGACAAGGTAAAAAATGAAAAAAAAAAGCGATAAAAAAATCCGTAAAAATTGGGAAGCATTTGAGAAAAAGTAATGAAAATGTTTAAATATATTTGAAAATAATTTTTTTGATTAAAAAGAAGAAAATTTTTGGGAAAAATTAATAAAAAACACGTTTAAAACATAAAAATAGCAAAATTTTAAAAATTATGAGTACTTTTGAAAAATAAATAAATTTGAATGAATTATTTTTCAATGAAATAGAGATTTTGGTAACTATGTATAGCACAATGGAAGGTTGACAATATAGAAATCTCAAGGCCTTCAATTAGAGCCTAGCTTACTCATCAAAAAAGAGAAAGGTGTGAAACGGTGGTAGCGGAGTATGGAGAATGACTAACTGATGAAGTAGTGAGAATCGGGTTTGCCCAATTCGCCCATTAGTCATGCGAATTGTGAACTGAATCGGTTCGCGGTTCGGTTCGGTTCAGTTCACCATTTAAAGTTGAACCGAATGAACCGGCATCCCTTTTTAGTTTTCAAGCGTTATAAAATTTGACATGAAAGTTTGATCCGTGACCAAAAACTTTCCGCAACTAATGGTAAAATTTATCTATCTATCTATCTATCTATATATATATATATATATATATATATATATATATATATATATATATATAATTGATGTTACCATCAAAATTTAAAACCCATCCCTAGTCAAAGCGAATCGGGCTCGTTCGACAATGGCAAATTGCGAACCCAAATTCGAATGAAGCAAACCAACGAATCTGGTAACATTGGTGGGAACTATACCATAAGCTAACCAATTAGCTAGGCTAAGAAACAAAGATTACAATTAACTTGTACGAATTTTCTTTTACGGGCACATCCTTGAGGAATCACATATACCAATTCAAACAAATAGCCGTAGTAATACTTAATTTTAAATTACCCACTAAAGTTTGGCGCAGTTTGTAGGGGACTTTGGTTTATTACAAACAGGTCATGGGATCGAGTCTTGGTATTTTCTTTCTGCGGTAACAAGATGCATCGTAGGGTGTATAAATCAGAAAATACTTGTTACATGGTGAGGGCGAGGGCATCCCTTAGGGATTAGTTCAACCATAAACTTGAGATTACCTAAGCTCTATAAAAAAAAAATACTTAATTTTAAATTGGAACTAATGCCAATAGCAACATGTAGAAGAGTCTCCTTTCATAATAAAAAACTGTATGGAAGAGTCCTACCTTAAATTTTACATTAGTATGACCGTCTCCTTGATAAGAAATAGTTACACTTACATTTAGACACCAAATGATATTTAAATTATCTTATATCATTAAAATTAAATTTTTTATCTTACACCATTGAAGTGTAATTTATCACTATGTCATGTGGCATGTATCTATAATCAATCTACATTGTCCAAGTGGCAATCCATTATTGGAACATGTCTCCACTAAAGGATCATGCTTCTTAGTGGATGTAAACCATTCGAGCAGTGAACTTTAATATCAGCCATCAAAACTAATTAACAACAACCGTTGGTATTATAGTACACAAATGGAATGGTTCAAATCTCCCAAAAAGTGTTATTTTTTATAATATATCACTTTGACTGTATGAATTTCTAAGATCATAAGCCAATAAATGGTATATGATCATTTAAACACTATTTGGTGTTTAAATGACGGTCAAGAGAGTCGGTCCCTATTTAAAACTTGGGATCATAGCTCCTGACCGACTTTTAAACACCATTTCTACCAAAGTTAAAATGGAATTTATGATCTCACACCATTGAAGTGTGATTTACTATTTTACCGTGTGGCATACATTTATGATTAATTTAAATTGTTTATGCAACAATATTTTAGCCAAAGAATTATGTCCACAGGTGGATGCCAACCATGCAATTAGCGAATTTGAATTTCAGCCATTATAACTAAAGCGCAGCAGCTGGTATTAGGGTGCCCAAATTGGATGGTTAAAATCTTCACAAATGTTAGATTTTCAGGCCCACTGCTATAAAGTTGATGAAAAGTGTATTTTACATAGCTGTTTTTTTGAAATTTTCTTTTTATTTTATTTTATTTTAAATTTTTTATACGGCATTTTACATAGCTTTATATAGTGAAAAAAGACATTTTATTCAAGTAAAGGCAAATTTTGCAAATAATATTTTTTTTACAATACAAAAAAGGACTACAAAAGACTCTTTCGCTCCAGCCGGCATGTATTGACTGTCTTTGATTTTGATGATGAAGATCATTTTCCGTCCCCAATACAAGGGATCTCTAGATCTTGGGCACACCAGACGATTAGTTTTTTATCACACGTGATATACATCTCAAAAGGTGACCATAAAATATGATTCACTATTATGGACGCCCATACGATTTTCGGGTCACTCTTTTCAGGTTGCGTGCTACGTTTACCAGCTGATCGTATGCCCTGATCTATAAATCCACTGTATGAAAGATGGGGACGAAAATCGATCTCCATCATCTGATTCAAAAGCGATCAATGTATGCAGACAAGAGAAGTTGAGCGAGAAACCAACCTTTTGCGGTGAGTACAACCGTACCCAATTAAAAAGTGAATACTGATGAAGTGAACGCCATTAGTAGGGCTGTTAATGGGTTAGGTCGGGTCAAAATTTTGATTGCCCAATAAGAATATTGCAAATGCCCAACCTAAAAACCCACCGGACTTATAAAAATTCCCTATTTTTAATTCCTTTTACATGTAAAATATTAGGTTGGGTTGAACCTACCCAGCAATTACCCGACCTGACACAACTTCTTGGTCAAGTCGGATATCTGATTCCCGACCCGACCCGACCCGACCCAATGGGTTAATTTTATGTACCGATCTGGTGAAATATCGGGTCAGGTTGGATTTCGGGTTGACCCGACACGTTAACTGCCCTAAGCCATCAGCCCACTTTCTCTTCTACAAACTGCGACCCGGATTCAGTAGATGGCTAGAGGGGCCACTCGGAGTAGCTTATGACTCGGCTACTCAGCTCATCCAACTCGCCCGTGTCATTTTTGTCTCCTCCTTCCTACGCTCGTCGAAATTTGACCACCAGATTCTTCGCACCCAAACAAAAACCCATCCCCTATAATCGCCGTAAAATCCATCTGTATCCGACGTCGATGGACGCCGCCGGAGGAGCATTCGTTCCGGAATCTGACACCTCCTCCGCACCACCAGACGATTTCATTCACGTTCAAAACCCTAACCGTAATTCTTATTCTGAACTCGTCAATGGAGTCGACGCTTCGAGAAGCGAAGATTCTTCGGTGAAGAAAGCGAAGATTCTTTCAGAGGAGCTGGCGAAAGGTGTCGTCATCTTGGAGTGCGAATCTTCGGTTGATGGGGGATCATGCGATGTATACCTGGTCGGAACTGCTCATGTTTCTCAGGTACGCTGATTTGATTTGAGTTTGTGTTCTTTTTGGTGAATAGATGTCACGCCTGGAAATCCAAAACACGATTTGAGTTAGTGTTCTTTTTGGTGGATAGATGTCACGCCTCGAAATCCAAAACACCGCGAACTTCGGCGCGTGAGCAAATTCAATAATCAAAACAGAACTAAAGGTTAAACAAAATACACAATCTGATATTTCATTCATAATCACAAAATAAGGGTACATCATTATCACAAGTCATTGTTTGTTGTGAATACAATTACAGTTCAAAAGCCCCTTACAACCAACACAAGATCTTACTAACTCCTTGGCTGACTTTTAATTTAGAAGGTCTTCCAATGTCTCCGCTTGAGAAGTCTGATGGTTAACTCGACCCGTCGCTGAAATGTTAACAACGAGAGTGAGATAAACTCAACAAGTGGCCCCCTAATAATATCGAGTAATCTACGTCTTAACAAACAAGAAGAGGGACAAATTCATCTATAAACATTCTTTCGATTTCAATATGAGTGGTATATAGATATGTAATTTTGCTACTTTATTCTCAATACGTTACATTTGCAATTATCATCAGGTATGAATGAGATGTATGCGTAAAGAACGTGAGGTTTTTCTTTGAAAGGAAAACAAAAGCAAATAACTTAATTTCAGCGGCTACACATTTATAAGTATAGGTTTTACTACTATAGTACCGGATCCATGGTACAGTCACATGTGACCCCTTTGGACTTCACCTCCGTCCAGGTGGTCCTTACCACATTACATTACATACGTGAATTTCACGCCTTACCGTGGCAGGTCGGTAGACAATATATATACCTCATATGAGGAAGCACTGACGCGGACATTCGTCCCAACCCATGCCTGCCCAATGGGGATCCATACAAGAAATATCATATACTTATATCGTTTTATCACATATGCAGTAGTAAAATCATTTGTTCAATAATTGATGCCTTCCATAATCAAGATGGTATTCATGATGCCTTTTTAAAAAGAAGTAAATACTATGATCAATCCATTTTCATAATCATTTCCTCTTTCTACTAATTTATGATAAATCATGCGATAACTACGCTTGCTCATGTGCTCAAATATATGACTTGCGATCAAGGATCAGCTACAATTAACTTCATGCAGAATCTTAATTATCAGTCATAATTGTGTAGAGATAAAAGAACAAGTCCTTACATGATTATTCTAGCATAATTGTGTAGAGATAACAGAACAAGTCCTTACATGATTATTCTAGCATATTTATAATATCAACACCCAACGATGTCTCATAAATGTATCACACTACCTAAGGGTTTCAATTTATAATTATAGGGTTGCGCGTAATCGCATATATATAGATGGTATTTACTTAGTACTAATTACTTAAACAAAATCGAGTGATAAGGGTAGGTCACTTGCCTTGATGTGCTCTTCCTTAGTGATTGCGGTGGGGGTGGTTAAAGTTCGGATCGCTCAACGTGTTGCCTGCATGAGAACAATGGTGTGTTAGCATTAAGCGATGTCTCGACCAAAGATTTGAATGACTATGTGGGAAATATGAGTTAGGAGTTGAGTTGGTTCGCGAAAGGGTTAGCCGATAGGGTATCGATTGGGATGGGTCAAGTTCCTAGATCGAATGGGATCATGACACGCCGATAGGGTATGACGATCGGTTAGGGCCATAATACCGGAATATTGTGAAATGTAACCACATTAAAATCCTTTTGATAACCCATGATGGGGACATATTTTTTTGTAAATACTTAAGGACATATTCTATAATAATTTGGCTGATTTTTAAACCTGATAAATAGACAGATTCAAAAATATTTTATAAAATGGGTTGGAAATCTGAAAATATCTCTAACAGCCTATGGGTTATAAACCATCATATTTTTTATGGCAAAATAAATAAAAGAATAGATTTGTAAATGATAGATCTGGCATATATATAAATAAATATGTATATACAGGTTTTATACCTGATATTATATATATATATAAAATAGAGAATAAAACTAAATAAAAAGTTTCAAGGTCACGGGTTTGTGACAATCGGAGGTAAGGAAGATTGGTGGTGATGAAAGGAGAAAAACACAGGTGGAGAAAATGGGTTTTCGAGGGTTAACCTTTACTTAGAAGGAACAACGCCGATCGCGGCAATGATAGCAACGACGTCATCCTTGAGCTACCGTAACGATCGGTCATGCAAGTATCGAAATGGGCGGCAATGGTCGCTACGATGGCCGTCGCCGGAGATTGAGCCAAACAGAAGATGAAGAGAGAAGAAGAAGAAGAAGCTTTACTAGAGGTTTCTTGAACAGTGAAGGAAGAAGGAGACGGTTGGCTCCTATTTATAATCAAATGGGGGTGTTGGGGGTGACGTGAAGAAGGTGATGTCGTGTGCAGGAGCGCCTGTCGCCGGAGCTGCGCCGGACAGCAGCCCCATATCGAGCCCCATGCCTCAGTAGCGAGGTTCCTTGCCTCAGCTTCCGAGTTCGACTGATGGGGGGTAGGTGGAAAAGAGACTTGGTGTTAAGCAGGGAGATAAGAGAAGGTTATAAGGGTTTTGGTTGGGTCTGGCCTGGGCCTAGTTCGGGCCAAGAGATGGGTTGGGTCAGCCTGGTCTGGGTCCTCACAATAGATCAGATTTTTGGGTGAAAATTTAGGTTTTTTGTTGTCGGAACGAAAATTTGTATAGGGTTTTTGATCATGTTGCTGAGATACATTGGTTTTAAATTGATTTTTGTTCTTATTATTGTTTCAGTTGCAATTCTGATGTGTGTTCGACATTTTGTAGTGAAAAATTCAGGTTTTTGTGTGAAAAATTAGATTTTTGTTGTAGCAACGAAAATTATAATATTTTTGACTATGTTTCTGAGCTACTTTGGTTTTGACTTGATTTTAATAACCCAAATAGATAGAATAAGGCTCTGATGATGATGCTGATTATTGTTTCTATTGCAATTTTGGGATTTTTTTTGTAAACTATCAGAGTTTTATTTTTGTTGGTAGAACTAAAACCAAGCTTTTAGCTTATGTTTCTTAGGTACTGGTTTCAATTTGATTTTTTTTTTTTTTTTTTTCCTCCTTTCTTTTTTCCTGGTTGGGAATAAAATTTTTGGTGGCAATTCCACTAGCTGAACACCCATCAATGATTTATATTTATCATGTTCAAGTTATTCGATTTGGCATTGTTTCGGTTTTGCATATTTTCTTTCTAGTTCCATTTGAGATTTTGGGCACGTTTGATTTCTTTAAGCCACTTGCACGTAAGCCAGTGCAACCCACTTACATGTAGTTGGTCAAACTAATTGACTTAAAGGCGTTGTTCGATTGTCCATTCTTGTTAGTGCATTAGGCAGGGATGGCTGTTTGAATATACAACCAAGTAATTTGACAACTTCTACAACACAAGTTTTTCTCAACTGTTCTCTGCGGAGCTGATCGTGAACCCTGCCAGCCCGGATTTGCTTCAATTTTTCACTCCTCAATCCAAACAGTAATAATATTTTATACCAAAATTTTTCTCTCTCACCTGTATATATGATGTGTATATAATTTATCGCTTACAGCCGTCCGTTTTATAGTATCTAATTAGATACCACACATATATTTGATGGGGTTGAGATTTATCTAATAACCTACACATTATGGTATATGGAGTTCATAGAGCATGATGGTCGTGACATGTTAATCTGCAACCTCATGGGCTTGTAATGTTTCTTTTTCTTTCGACTAGACTTCCCCATGATGAATTCAATGAAAGAAATAGAACCTTTAACCCAATATCAAAAGTCAAAACCTTGAACAAAGGTGGTAAATAATATTGTGAAAAATTAAAGAGCAAAATTGCTCTGCAAATTCTACTGGATTGCAATATGTTACTATTCTATTTTAAAAAAATTGAATTGAGAAACCTTAATTCCTCAAGGACCCAATTCAATTGAGAAACCTACTAAAATGAATGCCAGAGATCAATGAGAACCCAAAATTTTTTGGAGCTTGTTAACAAACTGCAATGGAAAGGCAAAAAAATTTCCGCTCAATTAGTCACTAGTCTAGTCTACATGCTGCTAACAAATGTTAGATTCCACAACCATCTACTTCTAGTTTCTTTTTCTCTCTCTCTCTCTTATTTCATTAGATTTTTTTAAAGAGCATTAAGGCATTATCATCATCATAGCATCAGAAACATTAAATTTATATTGAAACACAAAATCTTTAAAGAAATTCTTTAACAGATTAGATTTAATTCGATTTAACGTTCAATTCGCATCGCGGTCCCTTCCAAATTCAGAAAATAAGATTCTAATGATAGAACTCGATTTTCTCTCAAGTGTAGGGCGCCAAGTGACAATCAAAAGTCATGTCTCTTGACTCCTAGATATGATTTAAAGGATTTGTGGCTCAAATGGGAATAAAATTGATTAAAGGATAACAATTAGGGTTGGGTTGAACTAAAGGGGTTAGAAAATATCATGATGAATTTTAAAGAAGAAATAATCTAGCAACTGAAGATATTAAGTAGGAAAATTGAAAGAAAAGGGGATTTTATTAGGTTTTAACCAAAAGAAATAAAGAGATTAAAATTACCTTGTATCAATCGATAGAAAGTAAGAAGAAGATATAGGAAAAATCTTGGCCTCACACCAAACCCATCTCGGGGCAAGAAGAATCGTTCTTCACGTGGCAAGGAATTCTTTCAAACAATTTTTCATTCATAAATCATCATTAAAAAAGTTCCTTTTCAACTATTTATAACACTTACTAAAATCCTAAGCTAACTCTAATTTTAATTACCAAACTGCAATTAAATGAACATAATAACAGAAATTACGAATCAACGTAGTCAAACTTTCCTCCCTAACTCTAACTTGTGCGAATGAGTGTCACAATCGTCCTTGACCTGGAGAATGGTCGTCCATCAAATACTCCCGGACGTCCGTGAAATGATAAATCGTTGGAAGGTTCGGCGCTGTACACTGTTTCTTAGGCGGCAGTGAGTTTTGCTTTCACGGACGTCCGTGTGAATTTGACAGACGACCGTGAAAGAGTTTTCACGAATCTCCAGCTTTGCTTCTAGCCTCTCCTCAAACCTCCCATCTGCAGCATCTTCCTAATGTGGGGCCTTCTCGTATGGCGCACACGTGCACATGGATCTTCAATCACACATCCAAGTGTTACGAGAGCTCTGGGTGCTTTAGATCTTTGCTTGCGCCTCTTATACACCTTGTAGGAGGCGATGTCTGCATCACTACCTCCCTTTTTTCATAGGAGAATTTTATAATACTGAAACTTCCTTTAATGCAGCACAAATTCCAATTCTGTCTCACCAAATTAAGTTCCTGCCAAAAGCAATCCTGAATTTCCCTATCACATGACCTATAAGCTATTGTTAGAACCCATTTGAAGTTTGATTCCTTACTCCTTAGTTACAAGTTTTAGAGACATTGAGAATTCCCCTCTCTAAGAAATAATCCAGACACCGAAGAGGATGTGTGAATGTTAGGAATACTGATCCCTCTTTTTTCTTTATTACTTTGTTCTATTTTCCATGGTTTGAAAATTCGACTTGATAGTCAACTAGGTCGAGATAAACTCGAATCGTTCCAACTCGCTAATTTAGTAAAGTATTTTTAATAGTTATATATTTTATACAAATAAAAAATATTTTTCAAAGAAAAAGATGGAAAGATATATTGGTAAAATAGGTAGTTTAATACTCCTTTAAAAGATAGGGCTTTTAAAACCTTATCCCATGATGATATTATATATATAAGTGTTGTTTACAAACCCTAGTTGCCTCATACTAGCGAAATTTCGACTCGACTCGAACCAAATTCGAAATCTCAGTGAGTCGAGTAACTCGGCCGAGTTACTTGATGACTCGCTGAGCTTTAGAACTATGCTATTTTCTTCCATTCCTAGTCAAGTCGTTAAATTTAATTCTGATAGGGTAGGAGAGATAAACGAATTCAAAGAGATTGCTTCTTCCCCCTGTGTAATAATATCCTGCACTCTCTCTCATATGAGTTCCACTTCCTCCAAATGTTAAAACCGATTCGGCGAGGGCACCTGTCCACCTGGTCCGGATCAAACCATGTTGGGCGTGAAAGGTTCAACAAGAAAATTTCAATGGCTCAAATTATAGTGTAAGTTCTTAGGAAGTTTTATTTTCATATATTTATAATTTCGTTGTTTCTTTTTCAAAAAACACACGTCATGACTTGTTGGTTAGGTCTCTGCTTGTTCAAATTCCCCACCCCCATTTACCTCATTTGGGAAAAGAACGATAAGTATAGATGAATCAGACTGGTTCATGTTATACTAAATGAAATGGTTGGATCAACAATACCAGCCAATCCAGCAGTTTGAGACTCTAAAAAATTGTAGAAATGGTTCTTAGGGTCTAACCAGACTGCCAGACCTACTGGTCTAAGGTTGAACAGCCCAATCCCGCTTCTTTTTTTTGGGCTATAAAGCCAGCGAGCTTGGTTTTAAAAATGTTACTTCCTACTGCCTGCGTTTTCTTGAGATTTCTACTTTTGGGATTTTTGCCATGTCGACACCTAGTGGCTTTTGGACACTCCTTAACACGGCATGATACTTCTAGACATGTATGGAAAAATTCCACTTGATATCCTCAAAGTGTGCCTCATTACAAGGACCTCAGCATTTGGTGGAAAATTTGGGTTATGTTCATATCTATTTTCTCATGTGATGTATTCTAGTTTTTATTTCAATAGTTTTTCTGACACTGCAAGCGGTTAAGGAAACTTGTCTGGTTTCCGATGTGCCATGCTATAATAGATTTACCTATGTCACCATGAAAAAAAGAAAACCAGCATAGCTTAATGAAGCTTTCAATTGTCCTTATCATTGTCTTTGTGGGTTGCAGGAATCCTGCAGAGAAGTTCAAGCAGTCATCAGTTTCCTGAAACCACAGGTGCTTCCCTTTTGAAACTCACGAAACACTTGATTGATGGATGGATCATTTAGCAGGTTAGCTGCCTGCATTAAAATGTTTTCTCTGTTGTTGTTTAGTGTTACTGTAATTTAAAATTAGTTAATTCACTTAATATAGATTTCTTAACATATATTGTGATTATTGTAGGTTGTTTTCTTGGAGTTGTGCTCGAGTCGAGTGGCTATTTTGACTCCTCAAAATTTAAAGGTACATGTTTCATTTTGTGTATATCTACTTGTCCTCATTGAGATAAAGTGGTTTCTTGCAGTTCAAATAATTTATGTCATTGGTTGTATAAACGAATTGGCCTTTTCTGTTAAATAGGCAATTATAACTTGCTCATCATGACGAATTAATCTTTGCAGCAATATCTGTTGCAACAAATAAAGAATTTCATTAGCACTCACCCTTGCCCTATTAATGTCTAAGAAAATCCGGCCAAAGGTGAATGCAATATTTTACTTTTTTTTTTCCTTTTGAAAATGGAGAATTACTTTATATTATTAAGGAAAAAACTTTATATTATCAAGATAAAAGAGAATATAAAAGATATTGAGAACAAGCAATACTATGGACACAAGAAATAGAAAAATTAGGAATCCACAATACAGAAATTTACGTAGTTTACCCGATATGGGCTACGTCCATGAAGATTCATATGGGGTCATTATTGCTTGAAAGTACGGCGAAAAAGCAGAAAATGGAGGGCACACACCTCCTTTTCGGCTTTTATAATGGATACACTCTCCCAATCTCATGAAAACCTAATAGAAGTCTAGTGTAACTTCAAATAGGAGTCGTAGGCAATGAAACAAATATCAGTTGTTGGATTTGGCCTTATAATGAATGGCCCCAGATTTATTCTAGATTACAATAACAACTATACGATAAACTAAACATGACTTCAGTTTCTCAATAACCTTAGTTAACACATTCGCAGGTTTCTTAACTAGTGTATATATTCTCCAGTGTATTCAAGCCATCTTTAACAAGTGTATGAAATGGTTCCTCATGCATATGTACTGTCATTATGGAACTGGCTCTTATCAATGCTTCTTATCCAACTCGTCCACAGAATTCTGTAAGTAAATCATTTCCTTCTTTGTTTCTTAGCTGCAACATACGCAGCTTCTGTTGTGGGAATAATGACAATTTTCTATCGGTGAGAAACCCAACCTACTGCTACCTAAATTGAACACATATCTTGTACTGCTCCTCCTGCTTCAATATTCCCAGCCAAAGTTCTGAATAAACATATCATGTATTGCTATCTCTGACCCTTCATAACACAATATTGCATTTGTAGTACCTTTCACATGTAAAGAATCCATTTGCTGCCTGCCAGTGTACCTTTCTTGGGGTTTCATGGAAGGGTTCGAAATTCACATCTTGATCAGGCTCCGTAAACCAATCAAAGGATATAGAAATAAGCCGAAAAACCTAGTGAGATCCTAGTTTATTCAATATTACTTGGCTTGCCAATTACAAATGAAGACCGTTCTACACCTGATTTTCCAAGAGCATCGGCCATGGAGTGTTCTTTGTGATGTTTATGTGAGAACTCTTCCTATCGACATAAAGATTTGAGTCTTCCTCAGTCCAATTTAACATCCTCCATGGCACCTTTCTACTACGAGATAGCCCGTTGATAATGGTCGATGAGCCCTCTCCACTGCCAATGAAGTAACCTCCATTGAGAGTAGGCTCACATCAGCGACACAAGTAGCTCTGCTTCTAGATGTGCTCGATGGCCCCCAATATGCAATTTGATGGGCCCCATGTAATCACAGATGACTCTACAACTCCCTTTGGCCCTGGATTTCCCAAATGAACTTCTTTGCTCCAGATAAGTATGCTACTGAAATTGCTGTTGGAGAATGAAGAAGAAACAGAATATCCGGAAGGGTTTATAGGTAATAGAAATGGTCGTTGCACTCAACTAGCTCAAGCATAGTAGTTTAGGAGGCACACAAACAATAAATGGGCGTTAGTTACTTCACTCTACTTTTCTTTGAAGCTGAAAGATCTGTCACTATAAAATATTAATTTGGAACTGAGCTATCAAACTCATTTACACAAGGACATTCAAGTTTCAATTTCCTTTTTAATCATATAGTTCTTTGGAACAGTTTGTTATTATTATCTTGTAATTTGTGGTTCCTTATGATGCATTGTGACATTTGAATACAATCAAGAAGGCACATGCATAATCCACATTACTGAACAAAGTAAGAAAGTGTATATATATATATATATATATATATAGTAATAAGAACAGTCATTAAAAAAAAAAATTCTTACATCATTTATGGTTGCGGGTTGCCTTGATTATAGCATCATTTTTCCAGTGAAGAATAGCATAAAAAATAAAAAGAAATTATATATATATATATATATATATATATATATATATATATATATATATATATATATATATATTCTTAGTTACTTCATTTAGTGATGCCGGTTATGCATGTATTTTTCATTGTGTCTTGATTGTACCATCATTTGCCAGTGGACAATATTCAAATGTCACAATTATTGCATTATGTGCCTATATTCCAGTTCGTTTAATCTTTTTCCAAGTATCAACTGTTTGCGCGCACGATTTTACTTTATTTTTTATTCAACAGGTACCTACTATGAGCGAAATGATGGACATGTGGAAGAAGAATATGAATGTTTTTGGAATTCTGTACAGCTGGTTTCTTGCCAAGGTGTATTCCTTATTCCTTTTGAAACACTCAACTTGTTATGCAGTTCAAATTAATACCACTTCAGATTCTCAAATTCACATTTTCTCCTTTCAATTCTGATTCTCAACATTTCCAATCTTGTATGATATAAGTTTTGTTCTCCTTTTGGGATTGACCTTCTATTTTCTTTCTAGGTTGCTGATAAACTTGAAGTTTTTCCTGGATCTGAGTTTCGTGTGGCATTTGAGGAAGCTAGGAGTTATGGGGCTAAGGTGATACTTGGCGATCGTCCTGTTCAAGTACGATTTTCGGTATCATCATCTTTTAAAGTTCATTAGTTACAACAGTTATATGCATAGAATTATTCCTCTCCACTAGAAATCATGCCCCTCCATCCATCTGGTTGCTATAGTTTTGTCTTTACAAATGGCATACCTCTTGCAGTTGCTTTCTGTATAGAGCAGGTTGATCGGTTTTAAATTGTACCCTTGTAAGTGCACAAGATCTATCGTAGCACGGGGAAATCAAGGGTGTCGAACCCATAGGGAAGCGTGAAATTTAACTAATTTCTAGAAGCGTCAAAGGAACCTAAGGAAGTACCAAAAGCGAGATCTTTGTCACGATAAAAATTAACAACTACACAAACATAAAAATAAAAAGATCTAAACAAAGCTTAAGCAAGGAAAACAATAAAAAATCAAACAACGATGAAAAGATGATCAAGGAGTCCGCTAACCCTAGATTTGTAATTTTTCTACCAACAATCAATCACACATTTCCATGTCAAATTATATACCATCATTTATCAAGAAGAAAAATGAATCGTAAAGAGTGTCATTATTGATCCGGCATACCCTATCTAAAAACTATGACTCAGTCTATCAATGCGGTATGAATCATGTAAAAAGCATAGCGTATCTCAAAATTTGAAATCACAACATTATGATCCAATCGTACGGCTTGAAAGCCGTACGATTCAATAATTATGACAATGATTACAAATATTAACCCTCATTTTACTACAAGCAAAACGATTCGAAAAGAGTGATTATTGATCCGACATACCCTATTTAAAATCTATGACTCAGCCTATTAATGCGGTATGAATCATGTAAAAAGCATAGCGTATCTCAAAATTCGAAATCACAACATTAAGATCCAATCGTATAGCCTGAAAGTCGTACGATTCCATATTTGTAAAAAATGATTGAATGAAAATAAATTAACTACTTAGCTAGGGGTCGCTTCCTCCTTAAATGAACGATTTTAGCCATTCATCTTCGATCCACACGCAAGGCACAGATCCAAAATCATTATAAAAATGCTCTTTGATTTATCAAATGCTCGGATCTTTTAGAAAAAAATTCGAAACCTTACAAAGTTTTGGTTCCTAATTACAAACTAATTATCATAAATTAAAACTAAACACTAAAAATAATAAAGAAAAACCTAAGAAAAAGACTAAGAAAGTTGGCCAAGAAGGCCCTTAAAAGAAGCATGCCCAAACCTTAAACACTACTCTGTTTATGTAGGGCTCGGATGGAAGAGTTTCCATATATAGGTCAATCGATTGAATTCCAAGATTCAATTGATTGAATTCAAAATTTGAATTTTGGCGGGCTCATTTGAATTTAAATCTCAATCGATTGAAATCTAAATCTCAATCGATTGAGTTTAAATTCGAATTTATGAGGGAAACAGTTGTCATCCAACTCAATCGATTGATTTCTAAATTTCAATCGATTGAGCCTGACATGTGGCATATCCATTCTCTTGCTTGTGGCTGGACCAATCAATTCTTTTCACGGATTTCTGTGTTTCTGTTGGCCCTTTGGTTCAATGCTCCCATATTGTCCTTAATTATGCTCTTTTATGCCTTTTCAAGATCCAACGGTCACGAACACTTGAAACCACTAAAACTGCACAACAGTCATCAGAATGCCTTCATCGGATGGTCAAATGTTGGTATTAGGGTGCGAAATATAGTCATATTTCAGTGTCGATCACACCCCCAAACCTACACTTTGCTAGTCCTCGAGCAAAGAGAATAATAATATGTCAAAGCAAGTAAAACTAGCATCCTAAAAAAAATAATTAAATGCCACTTTCGTAGGGAGCACGATTGCATTTAGCATATGTAATAAGCCTTTAAACCCCTAGGTGATCCCTAGTGGAGGAGTTGTGTCTCCTGAGGGTTTACAGTGAAGATACCCACAAACTTCCAAAAACAGTTTTCAAAACCATCGATAAAAGAGTTTTCAAAAATCAGTTTATATAATATATATACCTTTAAAATAAAAAATCAATAATCATTTCAGCATGCAAATGTTCATTCTCAAATACCGATGGTATGGTAAATCCACTGTTGCTTATTCCAATTAACCCAATGCTCAAATCTTTAGACCAATTTTTCATTCATGCCTAGAGTGTCATGTGTGCATGTGCCAATGCTTAAATCATTCCATTGCTGGATTAATCCAATCCGGGAATCATCGGATCCAAAGTTTCGGCTCTATCCTCACCTTAGGTATACACTCAAAACAAAATCGCTCCGATGAATGGTTTATATTTTCATCCACATGTGAGATGGAGTTACAACACGAATTAGAAAAATCTCACATGATATAAGAAAGACGGTGCATAAAATTTTTTTAAAAGTAATCTCATAAAGAATGATGTTTGTATCCTAAGCATGTTATACCAAGTACCATAGTCATTGCATCATCACTCTTCACAAGGCATTTACCAATCATGATTAGATAAAAAAGGACTTTTCTAAGGTTATAATGGGGCTCGAGTGAAGGTTATGAAAGAAAGGGGAAATTGGATTCAAATTTCTCTGAGAAATCGGAAAAAGAAACACATCTAATTTTGCACTCTTTCTTTCTCGGATTTTTCAGAATTTCTCTTTTTCTTTTTATCAACTCTTCTCCTTTTCATTCATTCTTTTATTTTTCTTTTTAACATTTCCTTCTATTTTTTCACATATTTCTCATTTCTCTACCTCTTGTACAAAGATATATATATATATATTTCTTTTTCTCCCATTTTATTCACATATTTTTCTGCCATATGCTCCTTGCAAGTATTATTGTCATTACTCTCCACTTTCTCTCCTGTTCTCATCCCTCTTTCCCAATTTCTCAAAGATTGAAGGGTGAATTTTTGTATTTTTTTTTTTTCAAATTGGTGTGGGGTATGGTTAATATAGTTTAACAAGAAATATTTAGGGCAATTTTTCAATCAAGTCTCAAAGAGGGTGCAAAAAGATAAATCAATATAAGGTGGGACATTTTGGGCACAAACGAGCCAAGGATGGCCTTTGATCATTTCCTTTCACGATGGTAATGATGTCTATTTGCCTTGAGTTTAAACACAATGAGTTCTAGCGCAATGATATAAAACATACGAAATAAACAAACCGAGATAAAATGTATGAGATTTCAACAATTAAGCATGAATTTCAAAGATACTCCGAATTTATTTTAGCATTCACAAAGAACGAGGAAAAAGTTCTAAAGCTCATGGGGTTTAGTCTTTCTTAGGATCCTAGAATTCCAAATTTGAACTAAGCTTTTGATTTCCGGACTCCAGCATGACGAAGTGTAAAAAAATTTTCTAGGCATAAAATTCAAACTAATCTTTAAATGTTCACAATGGAGTTAATTATCCTAAATAACAACAGTTTTACCATGACATGAATATTTAAAAATTAAAATTTTACATGCATCAGTGACTAAAGTTTGAAAACTACGCCAAAAATAAACAACGATGATTTTTTTTTTTTTTTTTAATTGGTATTGAAGGTGCATATAAAATGTGGTTAAACATATACTGCAAAAGTTAAAGATCATGAGCCACGCATTTGAGCACACCACCCCCAAACTTAAGTGGTGCTATGTCCTCATTGCGGCACAAGCACCAACAATGCTAGCTCAATGTTCCTTTCGAAGGAGGAGGAGGGGGCGGAGGAGTTGGAAGAGCTAAGGTCACTCCCTCCTTCCTGTTTTTTTTTAAAAAAAAATTTTTTTTTTTTTTATAAAACATGAAATGAAAATCTAGATAATTTACCTCCTCAATCGATCGATAGAGGTTGCCAAATCGATCGATTGAACAAAGTCGGACTCTGTTAATCGATTGAAATAAATCAATCAATTGAAGTAAATCAGTGAGAAAAATCTAACTCAGCTTTCTGTTTCTTGGTCAATCGATTGAATTTAAACAATCAATCGATTGAAATGGAGCAGAAGGCAGAGTTTAATAATTCGGGCCAAAATTCAGAGTCAATCGATTGATTCTGTGAAATCAATCAATTGACTGACAAACAGTGTGTGGTTTTCAGAGTTCGAGAAGAAAAACACAACATTTTTTTTTTTTTTAAAAAAATCATACTAATTAAATCTAATAAAAAGAAAATAAAATCCCTAAATCAATAATGTACAAGGGGCTTGGGTTGCCTCCCAAGAAGCGCTAAGTTTTTGTTTTGTGGTCTTTAGTCGGACCACCCCCAAAACACGATAGGAATGAGAAAGAGCCGTTCATCTAGTTTGTTTCGGTTGCCCTTTCTAAGAATTAGGGGCTTGAGGCTTTTGGTGGGTGGATTTTCATCCACCCTATAAACCAACATATTCGGATTTAGTTTCTATTGGCAATTTGAAAGCACCGAATAAGTCATTATTTACCACCAATCGACTGGAGGGTTTGAAGCATTGTAAAAACGGATCGCTAGGCACATAAGGTGCCTCATATGTAATGCTCGACTCCTCAGTCAATGTAAAACAAGGAATTGTGCCCTCATACAATTTTCCTTGAGGTATTAGAGGAGTAACACAAATTGATTGGCTATTTTTCATTCTTTCAATTTTATGTGGGCCAACCTCATCTTCTTTGAAATCTACCTCATGTCCGCCCCAAAAGGTCATGGTCTCAACCTCAGGCTCATGGGCGGGGGTAGTTTCTTCTTACCAAATCAGGTCTTGCGAGGTGTTTATTTGTTGGCTAGGCAAAATATCTTCTTTCCTAGCCATGGCAGCGGTCAACAACCTTATTTGATGATAAAGTTCCTCAAGAGACTGGTCATATAATCCAAAATAGTTGACCGATTGGGAGACGAATTGTTTTATCATAATTAAAATTCGGTCTTTTAAATCAAAACTCCATTGTTCTTGCGGAATATAATTTAAACAGTTGTCCGCAATATCTGCCCACTGCTTCTTTAGATGATTAACTTTCACCCGAGACTGGTTATATAGTTTATAATAATTGGCCGATTGAGCGCGGAGTTTTATCACCTCAATTATCAAATTCTGCACTAAATTGGAAATCCATGGGGATTGTGAATATTGTGAGTCAAACTGAGGTTGGTCAGAAAAATTTAGCATATAAAGTTGATTTAATTCACGACCTTGATTTGGTTCCCACCAATTAGGATTATTCTCCCCATATTCATCCCATGGGGATTGTGAATATTGTGGGTCAAATTGAGGTTGGTCTATAAAATTTTGCATATATGACTGATTTAGTTCCCAATCCTGATTTGGTTCCCACCAATTTGGTATATAATCCCTATATTCTTTCTAATTTTGGTATAGAGTCTCATAATTAAACTCATCAAAAGATGAGGGCATTGGTTTTGTGGGAAACTCTATATCACCTAATCATAAACTAAGAAAATGAAAATACAAACAACAAAACCTAACTAAATTTAGAAACAAAGGTTGCATACCTTGGCCTCTCGCGGGCGTCCCCTTCAAAGCTTTGATAGACTCGAACCTCGATTTCCAAATCTAGCAACAAGTAAACTATAATTTGAAAACTACTAATACAAATAATCTAAAATGACAATAAACTAAAAGAGAATCCTACAAATCCTAAAAATCAAAATTTCAAATTTCAAAATCAAAATCAAATTTCAAAATTCAAGTTTCAAATTCAAAATTCAAATTCAAAATCAAAAGTTGAAAATCAAAATAAGATTTGAAATTCAAAATTCAATTTTTTTATTTTTTTTCAAAATTCAAATTCAAAATTCGAATTTCAAAATTCAAAATTCAAAATCAAAATTTATCAAAATCAAGATTTGAAATTCAAAATTCAAATTTTATTTTTTTTTCCAAAATTCAAATTCAAATTTAAAATTCAAAATTCAAAATTCGAAATTCAAAATTCGAATTTCAAATTCAAATTCAAATATCAAAATTTAAAATTCAAATTCAAATTCAAAATTTAAATTTAAAAATTCAAAATTCGAATTTCAAATTCAAATTCAAAATTCAAAATTTCAAATTCAAATTCAAATTTAAAATTTAAAATTTAAAATTCAAATTCAAATTCAAATTTCTAATTCAAGTTTAAAATTTAAAATTCAAATTTCAAAATCTAAAAGAAAACCTACAAATCCTCCAAATCCTAACAAAAATCCTACAAAAGAAAAGAAAGGAAAGAAATAAAATCCTACCAATCCTATAACTCATAAAAGGCAATAAACTAAAAGAAAATTCTACAGATCCTAAAAATTTTAAAAATCCTAAAAGATCTTACAAATCCTAAAAATAGTAAAAGATCCTACAAAAGAAAAGAAATGAAGAAAAGAAAATCCTACAAATCCTACATAAGAAAAAAAGGAAAGAAAATAAAATCCTACTAATTCAAAACCAAAATCAAAATTTAAATTTCAAAATTCAAATTCAAAGTTCAAATTTCAAATTTCAAAATCAAAATTCAAACTTCAAAATTTTGAATTCAAATTTCAAAATCTAAAAAAAATACTCCTACAAATCTTAATAAAAAATCCTAAAAGGTTTTTTTTTTTTTTAATCAAAACTAAACACTCATAAAAATTAATAAAATTTTGATGCTTCCCCGACAGCAGCGCTAAAAACTTGATCGGTTTTAAATTGTACCCTTGAAAGTGCACAAGATCTATCGTAGCACGGTAAAATCAAGGGTGTTGAGCCCACAGAGAAGCGTGAAATTTAATTAATTTCTAGAAGCGTCAAAGGAACCTAAGGAAGTACCAAAGGCGAGATCTTTGTCACGATAAAAATTAATAACTACACAAACATAAAAATAAAAAGATCTAAACAAAGCTTAAGCAAAGAAAACAATAAAAAATCAAACAACGATGAAAAGATGATCAAGGAGTCCGCTAACCCTATATTTGTAATTTTTTTACCAACAACAATCAATCACACATTTTCATGTCAAATTATATATCATCATTTATCAAGAAGAAAGAGTGTGATTATTAATCCGGCATACCCTATCTAAAAACTATGACTCAGCCTATCAATGCGGTATGAATCATGTAAAAAGCATAGCGTATTTCGAAATTGGAAATCACAACATTAAGATCCAATCGTACGGCCTGAAAGTCGTACGATTTAATAATTATGACAATGAATACAAATATTAACCCTCATTTTACTACAAGCAAGACGATTTGAAAAGAGTGTGATTATTGATCCAACATACCCTATTTAAAAACTATGACTCAGCCTATTTATACGGTATGAAAAAGCATAACATATCTCAAAATTCGAAATCACAACATTAAGATCCAATCGTACAGCTTGAAAGTCGTACGATTCAATATTTGTAAGAAATGATTGAATGAAAATAAATTAACTACTTATCTAGGGGTCGCTTCCTCCTTGAATGAACGATTTTAGCCGTTCATCCCCGATCCACACGCAAGACACAGATCCAAAATAATTATAAAAATGCTCTTTGATTTATCAAATGCTCGGATCTTTTAGGAAAAAATTCGGAACCTTACAAAGCTTTGGTTCCTAATTACAAACTAATTATCATAAATTAAAATTAAACACTAAAAATAATAAAGAAAAACCTAAGAAAGTTGGCGAAGAAGGCCCCTAAAAGAAGTATGCCCAAACCCTAAACACTACTCTGTTTATATAGGGCTCGGATGGAAGAGTTTCCATATATAGGCCAATCGATTGAATTCCAAGATTCAATCGATTGAATTCAAAATTTGAATTTTGGAGGACTCATTTGAATTTAAATCTCAATCGATTGAGTTTAAATTCGAATTTATGAGGGAAACAGTTGTCATCCAACTCAATCGATTGATTTCTAAATTTCAATCGATTGAGCCTGGCATGTGGCATATCCATTCTCTTGCTTGTGGCTGGACCAATCAATTCTTCTCACGGATTTCGATGTTTCTGTTGGCCCTTTGGTCCAATGCTCCCATATTGTCCTTAATTATGCTCTTTTATGCCTTTTCAAGATCCAACGGTCACGAACAGCTGAAACCACTAGAACTGCACAACATCCATCAGAATGCTTTCATCAGATGGCCAAATGTTGGTATTAGGGTGCGAAATATGGTCATATGTCAGTGCCGATCACAGGTTCCTTTCATGTCGGTGATGGATAATTCAGGCCAGTGTTACCTAGACACGTCGCATGGGTGCCTAGTGTCAAGGTGCCATAGATGTCCGGCGTGCCAATTTCTAAAGATTCCAAATGGCGGAATGACAATGATAAAAATAAAATAGAACATGTATGGAAAAAAAATTGAAGGGAAATCTTGGAGAGCCAATTGAGATATGTAATGAAAAGATACATAATGTAGGTAATGAACCTAATTAAAAGTATACTATATTATAGAAATCGTTTTATTTTATAGTTTACTAAACTTTATGCAATTTTTTATTTCATTTTTAGAATAAAAATAAAAATAAAATGACAGCTCATTTTATCGTGTCAAAACAAGGAACATTTCAATGGTATTTTTCATACATATCTAGAAGTATTGTGTTGTGTTGAGGAGTGTCCGAGTGCCACCAAGTGTTGGCGTGGAAAAAATCCCAAAAGTAGAAGTGCTACTGATTCAGACTCATATTTTCTGAATTCTGGCTCCTGGTATTACTTTGTGTTGGCATAACAAATTTGGTTTTTGCGGACCTACATTTGAGCGCATTTGTAAATCCACCACATGTGTCTTCAGTAGCTTATGATGGTTGCAGTCTCTTTCCAAATGTTGGATTCCTTATCTTATCATCTGCAAAATTATGAACCCATGAGTAGATTCTGCTAGCTAATCCTTAAAATTATACCATGTGCAGTATTTGACGGATCTTTATTTTTTCATTGTATATATTCAATATTTTGGCCTTATATGGCAGAAGATGATATTTTTTACCAGATTATCTGAAATCTGATTGTACCATTTACTGGAATAGATTACATTACGGAGAACATGGGGAAAAATGTCGATTTGGCACAAGGCAAAATTTCTATATTACATGTTTTTCCAGGCAATCTTTTTACCAAGCACTGAAGATCTCAATAAAATGGTAAGCTACCTTTTTCTCGGATTCATCATTAACATCCATATATCTGATTGTGCTTCTCAATTTTGTTACTGTAAAGTGCAACTAGGAATATATCTGATAATCTGATTGATGTGAGATGTTCTTCGCACACAATACTATGATGATGTTGGTGATGATAGATACTTTGTTCCTCTGACGGTGTGATTGATGTTAGATTTTCTTTCTATTCAATAGTCAATAGTTTGTTGGTGCCGGTGATGGTAGTACTTTCTTGATGATAATACTTTCTATTCAATAGTCTAGTATGATGATGCTGGTGATGATAATACTTTCTTTTCTTTTGTGTGGTGGTTATAACTGCATTAAGGTATAGTAACATGAAATTTATTTGGGTCTTATATTGTTTATTTTTATTGTCGATATGTGATCTTATGTAATGTGAACTAAACATTGACATCAATGATAACATCTATATGCATGTGACTATCAGCTTGGGTTGCCAACGGGTCGGGTTGATCTGATACCGTACCCACTGGCAGGCTTTTTTATCGGGTTGGGCTCATAAACTTGACCAGTCGGTTCGGGTTGGCAGGTCAGGCCTGGTCGACAAAAATCGGGTTGTCTGACCCATTTTTAAAAATATAAATCATGGAAAAATGCGGTCGGTTTAACCGGGTCAGGTCGGGTCGGGCGTTGGGTCGGATCAGTTTTCCAATTGAATCTACTCTTGACCTGATGGGTCGGGTCGGACATATGACTTTTATCCGTCGGGGAGCAAACTGTTTGGTCCAACACGACCATACCCATTGACAGTCCTACTATCAGCTGTTTCCAATGTCAGATACTGAAACTCAGCTTGAATAATGATCATGGTGCGGCTTGAATACTGGTTGCAGTTCTCATGGTTGACTTGGCCTAGTTTTTCAAAAACCTCAGTAGTTAATACCCTGCAATCTGAGTCCTAGTCGAGCTTCTGGATCAAGTGTGCACCTAATGTACATGTTTTTTATCATAATTTGGACAATATGCCTACATTTCCAGCATCTTTCTAGAAAGGAAGCATTCTAGCTGTATCTCATGGTTTAATTCCTAGGTTTGTTCAACTTAAACATGTGATCAATTGTTAAAAACCCTTAGTTCCTTAGGATTTGCATATTGAACTATATGGAGAGATTTCTTATTTCAATTGCTAAGTGTAGGCATATAGTATTTGCTGGAAATTTTTTAGGTTTGAACTTTGAAGCTTTGAATAGTGAATTTATTGGTCAAAAGCTTCGTCACACAAATTCTCAAAATTATTTAATTGTCGGAAAAATTCTCTGAATGGGTGGTCTGCCGAACTTTTTGCTGTTAATTGCCTGATTTGGCGGTTCACCCTTTTTTTTGAATTTTTCCGAATATTTTTGAGTTTTTGAATTTTAATGGCTGTGATACATGCTTTGTATATTTTTTTGTTAATGATTGTGAATTTGTGATGCATGTGGATTATGTTATGCACCTATTTTATTACTTACAAACGCTATTTGTAATTTTAAATAAGCTAAGATATATTTCTGTATTCTTAAAATAATTTCTTTATGATTTTTTAGAACCTATAAAATTTTCCCAGTCTTTACCGAATTTATCGGAATTAAACCAAACAGACACCCTGCCGAATTGTTGTCGAATCTGAGCTAGGTTCATGGGTCAAAATACCGGGTATCGGATACGTATCGTCTGAGCTCAAAACCGATACGTATCGGACGATACGTATCGGAATGGTAAAATACCGGACGATACATTGAATGTATCGTCCGGGTATATGCATACAAAATAGCGATACGGTACATTGAATGTACCGTATCGTCCCAGTCCAATACCGATACGTATCGGTATCGGACGAAATTTTGACCCATGGCTAGGTTACTATGGTCAAAGCGGCTTTATTTTGTAAACCATCATAGTTTGAGATACTCAGAGAATTGGCAAGAATTTTTTAACACATAAATCTTAATTCATGCTTAATTATGTGATGAGCGAAAATTACAGCACTTACTCCCATTATGCCAATTTCTGATTGAATTATTCTTGAATTGATCAGAAAAAACCCATATGCTACATGATGGTAGAAATAGCCTTCGAAAAGATTTTGTTTAGATCATGTCGTTTAAAATTAAGTCTGCCAATTCTACAGGATGTTGTGATTGAAATTGCTAAGAGATCTTTATTGCTTCCATGTCTTTAAAGTGTGCCAAATTAGTTTTTCATATGAATTGGGTTGCTACATGGAAATTTTATGTTCTCCTAGTTGTTCAAATCACTTCTTAAGTCGACATATTTTTTGCTGCCCTCCCTGTCTTGATTAATTTTCTTCTGCCTATCTTCAGCTGAAGGAGATGGATGATGTCGACATGTTAACTCTTGTGGTTCAAGAGATGAGCAAGGCATTCCCCTCTCTGATGGAGACACTTCTTTATGAGCGAGATCTGTTAGTATATTTCCCTTATCATATTTTTAACGTAACTTAATGGATTCTGTAGGAATTGTTTGATGTGTGAACATGAGGTTAGGGTTGTCAACGGGCTGGGTTTGGGCCAGGCCTGGGTAAACCCGAACCCTGCCCAGTAGGCATTCTGCCTACCTGAACCTGGCCCAGTTAGAGGGTGAAACCAGGCCGGGCTGGGCCAGAGGAAAAATGAAAGCTCGAGCCAGCTCCGGTTCGGCTGCGTCCAATTCAATGGAGTGACAGGGGTCCATCTCTCATTTATAATATTTAAGAAGAAACTCTTTCCCACCAACATGGACCTCATTTAGGTCCACATCAGCCATCCGCCATCGTGGGTAATGAATTATATATTATAATATAACTATTTCATTTTATATATCATCATTTCCATTTCCTATAATCCCCTTATCCTGCGGTCAGGACGAGGGTTCTTGATGGTCCGGGCTGGCCCAGTCTAGCGCCTATTTTTGGAACCTATTTAGTGTTTAAGCCCGGCCCAGTACCAAGACCAAGCTATGCATTATATATATATATATATATATATATATATATATATATATATATATATATATATATATATATATATATATATATATATATATATGACATTTAACTAAATGCTCATAAATTAAACCGTCGAACAGATTAATTCATGGGGCATTTTGATAAATGCCACCAACGATTATACAATGCTCGAAGTGCCTCCTCGAGCCCTAGTGCAAATCTCTCTATTCTTTATTCTCTCTCTCCGCTTTCTACTCTTTCACATGGAAAAGACGAGGTACCATTTACGTGATTACGACCTGACCATCACGACCAAGGCATCATCGATCACCTCCAACACCATCATTTCTTGTTGGTACCACCAAGATCATTTAAACAATTTTGGCCTGCAAGCGGACCTGACCCTGCCTAGGGCCAGGTTGGACTGAGTAAACAAAACTGCCCACTTGGCAGCCCGGGCAGGGCCAGACTGAGATTGACCCTAGCTCGGCCCTAACCTGGCCTGTTGAGAGCTCTGGTCGGCACATAGTATTATCGGATTATAGGTAATGGAAATGATATAATATATACTACTATAATATAGTGTGTATGATAGATATATAGACATAGTATATAATATTTATATAATATATACTACTTCTATAATATTGTAATGGACACTGAAGACCTGGTACATAGTCCCATATTTCATACATGGGACAGCGCCAGTTGGGCACTATATGACACCCAAACATGTGTTTGGGTACTGTGTGGGCGTGCAGAAGTCGATCTAAGACCATCCAAATTTAAAAAAAAACATTTTAATCACCATTAATCACAGTGGTCGATAGCCGTTAAAATGAACGGTGAAATGCAAAATCAAGTCACCGATCATTTTCACACCGTTAGATTCAGCCTGGGCATTTATTTATTTGTAATTTATTTTTTCTAAAAACCCCTAGGGAGAGGGAAACCTAGGGGGATCCAAGACCATCCAAAACAATAAATCATTTTTATCTTCTTTAGGTAATTCCGAGTTTGTTGAGGGCTTACCGTCACACTAGCCTCTCCATCCAAACTCGACAAAACAGTAGGAATCTTTGAAGTAGGAATGATGTCATCAAATGCTCCTATCAACGATTTATTTGCCTCACTCATCTTATTATGAGATCGTAATTCTTTCACCTCCGTAGGTGTAAACAACTGATGATTATGCGGCTCTCTAAATTCTATTACCTCCCACAACTTTTACTCATCAATCCTAATCTTCAATCTTGCCGAACATACACATGTGCTATCTCTTGAACACTTTATATCGGCATGTAATTTTCGCTTGTCTTGCTGCTTGAAGCCTTTGAACGAACATACACATTTTCTCTTTATAATTTCCTGCCTTTGCCAATTTGTAAGTGTTACTTTTCCTAAAACTGAAACAAACTTTCTTAGCGTATAAATTATAAAAGTTATATGTCTCGTCTTCAGTTTGGAATTTTAAGCCGATACGTGGTTTCTATTCCTCACGGATATTCTCAGAAATGTTCGTCACTTCGACCCTACAACAATCCTGCATTTCGATATCCCTATCACAACCAAGTGAATCTCCTTCTAAAGAAACAATCAGGAGTGAGGTTTAAATCTGTTTAAATCAACACTACCTAAATTAAATTCTCCAAACGAGTCAATTACAAGTTTACAACTCCTACAATAGAAGAAAATATCGATCAACAACAAGCAAATAAGGCGTATCGCTACTGCTTCCTCATTACCGTGCAATCGCCTCAGTATTGCCGCGCCATCACTTCGTTTGTGAAGCGATTGCTCCCATAGATCAAAATACTGGATTTTCGGTACGTATCGTCCACGAGACTTGGACGATACGTATCGGCGTATCGACCGATACATTCAATGTATCGCCGATGCATTGAATGTATCGGTCTGGTACAATATATATTTTTTCCGTTCTAAACTCACGAACGTCTATCATTTAAATTTTATATGAAATTATCGGACGATAACTTACCTATTTTTTGGGGTGCCCGATAAATACTATATTTATCGTATCGGACACCCCTGAAACCGATACGTATAAGACGATATGTATCGGTTTTGTCCGAAATTTTGACCCATGATTGCACCTCAATTCGAAAGCAACATCGCTTCTGTACTGAGGCGCGATCACTTCATAAAAAAAGCAATGGTGTTGCAATAATGAGGCACAATCGCTTCACAAAATGGTGATGGCACGACCATTATCTCTGCGCAATCGCTTCACAGAAGAAGCGATGATGCTACTCTGCTGAGGCGCAATCGCTTCACAGAAGAAGCGATGGCGCGACTATGCTGAAGCGCAATCAGTTCTCTAACGAAGTGCTTGTGTCGACGTCAATCTATATATTTTGAATGCTTGTAATTTTATGATCTATATTATGAAAATTACTACTTATATTTGGTAATGAAACAAGTCATTTTATATAAGCTCTTATAAAATGACTTGTTTCATCACCAAGTATAGGTAACAACTTTTCATAGTGTAGATCATAAAATTACAAGCAAAGTTGTACCACATAGAGCATAAATATTTCTTCGATATCAACTTAGCGCTTATCTTTGATTATTTGTTGTCACTTTTCTTTGCCCTATGACGGAGAGATTGAAAACCTCAACGAAGCAAGAGAGAGAGAGAGAGAGAGAAATGTAGCGAGAGTGCCTTTTTTGAATTTCTTTACCGCCCTAAAAAGTGTTTCCTCCAGACTTGACATTCCTTTTGCCGTCCCTGTTGTCAGGTGTAGCTTGAGTTACCTACCTTGTGACCTCTGTCAGAAAGATAGCTCAGACCGAGTTACCTACTTTGTGACTTCTGTCAGAAAGATAGCTCAAAGATATCTCTATTGTGGCTAACCCCGGTTAGTGTCAAAGAGAGTTTCCACGTGTGTGCTTCTCATTGGCCGGGCTCAGAGATATCTCTACGCTCGGGTGCATTCTCCTCCCGGCCTTCTTATATATAGGTATGTATGTATATATGTATACATATGAAACGTCCGGCTCTACTTGGATGGCTGCCCGACGGATCTAGTTGCAACAGGCCAAACTTGGTCGTTGTCGGTTGCGGCACCACCCTACCCAGCCCATTGACGCCCTACATGAGGTGCTCTGTCTGAGCTTATTTTGTTAAATAAAGATGTCGCTGCAGTTAATTCAATTTGATGCTTCCTTTTCTTAGTCCAGTGATGTTCCTTTTCTATTTCGTTTTGATGGTTGTTTGATTAGTGTGCTAAAATTTTGTGAGTATTCTTTATGTACTAATAGAAGCATTGTTCTAACAAGTTTTTATATTAATTTATATATCCTATGCATATCATGGGATAGGGCATTTAGCTGAATGGAAGGTTGACAAATTGCAACCTTGAGGTCTCAGGTTCAATCCCAGCTTACCCATAGAAGAAAATGCTAGCATATTGTAGATAATAAAGTACATATGACCGAGCTGGGATGGTAGTTTCATAGCTCCAGAATCTCTTCCCTAGCAGGTAGCAGGGAACGACTTGCACCTTCATCCCGTCTTTGCTATTTTATCTCGTAGTTTTATGACAATTCTTCAGTTTCTTTTATCCTGTTCTTTCATGCCAAGTGTATTGGGCATTTTATTATTATTATTATTATTATTAGTAGTAGTAGTAGTAGTTATTACTTCTACTACTACTACTATGATTATTATTGTTATTTTGAACCTGCGACCTTGAGGTTGATGTATTGTCAACCTTCCATAGTGCTACAGGCCCAAGCCCTTTTTATTTATTTTTTACACCTTAAACTTATGTGCCTGTTTAGGTACATGTCGTCTACATTACTGAAAGTTGCTAGCGAACATGCTTCAGTTGTTGCAGTTGTTGGTAAGGGACATTTATCAGGCATTAAGAAGCATTGGAAGCAGCCCGTTGAGGTTAAGACTTTTACATTGTATTTCACTTTCTGCGAAAAAACATAGTTGTTTATTTATTTATTTGTTTTTGTTCCTATGGCCTTTGCGTTTTTGATCGGTGATAAAGAATTGATCCTTGATCCCACACCAGCAGCACTATGCTATTATCCCTCTTCCTTAAATATACTGCCAAGTTTGACTATTTTTTGTTGCTACTTCTTTCTTCTGATGCTTTCTACATTTTCGATGATTAAATCATGCACCCATTGTCCTGGCCAATAATTAGCCCAATTGCAGACAAGGTTTTTATATCACCAAGTTACGAAGTTAGATACTATGGACAAAATTATAAGTCATTGATACTTTTTAGACGGGAAAACAATATTTTCTTCTCGCTAATTGTTTGATTAGCAAGAGGATTATTATTTTCTCGAGCATCCAAAACAAGAAACCCCCCCCCCCCCTCAAACTTGAAATTGGCATGAAACCTATCTGTTGTTTGGAAATATTTTTGGCACTCATAAGTATTGAGACATGGGTTGGCTAGAGATACACAATCACAATAATTTATAACGGCTGTGCTGATTATGATCCTAAGTACATTTGCTTTTTTTGCCCCTCTGTTTATTGTCAATCATTTTTTCTTTCTACGGATTGCAGATGAAGAATCTGATGGAAATTCCCGCAGCTCGGTCAGGAGTCTCCGCAGTGAAGATCTTTACATCCCTTGGTGTTGCGGTGGCTGGTGCTGCAATCTTTTCTGGTATATATATTGCTGGGAAGAGGTAATAGATAGAACAGATATTAATTCATGGGTACTTAATAGTTTTTTTAAAACAAAATAATTAGGGATGTTGTTTATTAATATTCTTCGATGATTCATTTTTTTTGGAAATAGTTATTGTGAAATATTATAATGCTGAGAATGAAGCTATTGTTCATTTAGTGGCACATTATTCTGTTTTGTCAAGGTCTAATATCGTGCGCTTTCGTTTCTGTTGTGAGATACTTATATCTAAGATAGATAGTGATGAATCTAAGACTGTCAATCCCATTACTGGAAGGGGTTTTGGATCTAGGTCCAACATCTTCAGTAATATCAGGTGTTTGTAGGAAAGCTAATGAAGTAATACTTGCTTAAAATGCTGTTATAGTACATAGATGGTGAGTCGTGTGACAGCCTCTGTTTTTTTTTTTTTTTGGATCGGTATGGTGCTTTCGGCTTTAGAATCATCTTAGACCATTGATGTTGTAAGATCATTTAAACACTATTTTGGTGTTTAAATGACGGTCAAGAGAGTCAAGTCCTACTTTTAAAACACGTGGCACATGTTTTGAACAAGGACCCAACTCTCTTGACTGTCATTTAATCACAATGGTGTTTAAATGATCATACACTATCAATGGTTTAGGATATGAGTGAACCGTACCGTCAAAGTGATAGATTATAGATTGCAGTGCAACAGGCATGAAAATGGTGTTTTAGAGATTTAAACCATCCGATCTGTGGATTATAATATTAATTGTTGTTTTTAGTTTTAATGGTTGATATTAAAGTTTATCAATTAAATGGTTCACATCCACTTAGAGGCATGGTTTTTGGCCCAAAACATTTTCAGTGAGTGATCCACTCGGACAATTTAGATTGATCACAGATGTGCCTCACATGCATAATGATAAATCACACTTAAATAGTGAGATAAAAAGTCTAATTTTAGTTTATATGTTAGTCTAATTTTAGTTTTAGTTTATATATTAGTCAGGAGCCATTATCCTTTTTAACAATCTGAAGTTAACAAAGTGGCATCTATCAGTCAGTCACATGTTGACTTCACATACCACATGATTCTTTTATTTTTGAAATGTGTCACGTGGAATCAACTTTTACCGTTTGATATGGTATGTGCATGATTTCAAGATCTCTTGTGTGGATGGTTTGATATGGTATGTGCATGATCGCAAGATCTCTTGTGTGGATGATGGGGAGGAGAAACAATGAGGCGAAGCGATTTCCATCTTCTGATTCAAAGCCCTCAACGAATATCATGCGTGGGAATTCAAAGCAGTCAACGAGTTTCACACCTGAAAGCCCAAGTGGCAATGCAATAATCTCTAATTGCAAATGCAGATGCACTTAAAAATCGTGCGGATTTAAATTCCCCTTATGTACGGTGTATGATGTTCAAACAATGGAATTCCATGTTAGGGAAACAAAGGATCATCCTCTTCAAACATAACTCAACAATTTCTTATTATGGAAAAAAGTCTTCCACAAATGAAGGAATCATCTCTGGAACGAAAACCCGTAGGCCTGTTTGGATAAAAACACAAAAACGTAGGAAAGTAAAATAATATTCCTACATTTTCTCATTGATACCTAAGTTTTAAGAAACCATGGGATACATTTATTTCCCTTTATTTTTTGTTGTTTGAATAATCGCATTGCTTGCAGAGAAAATGGAGGATTAATCAAATCCCTTGTTTAGATACATATGGAGGAAAATGTAGGAAATCTCTGCGTTTCGATATATATATATATGAGAAAATATAGGATTAATCAAATCTTGTGTGTTTGATCAAAATCTGACTTTCTGATTGTAAGTCCATGATTTAGAAATCTAGTGTGTTGAAGATTGGGCGAAAAAGAATCTCTATCGTTTGATTTAAAGAAGTCAATAATTTACATACATAAAACTTGAGTTTTAAAAAAAGAATCTTGAGTTGTAAATGTAGGTACCCCTATTGCTAAGAGGAGTGAGATGCGATAATGTCAAATATATAAAAAGATATATAAAAGGGTATCTTCATTTACAACTTAAGATTCTTCCTTCGCAATTTGTATTTTACGTGCTTAAATCGTTCGCTAGTTTAAATTAGACAAATGCTATCATTTTTTGCCCCAATCTTCCTCATGATAAATCTTAAGATCATGGCGCACATATCAGACGGTCAGATGTTGATTCTAATGGTGGATGTCTTTAAAAGCGAAGGTCAACTCCTTTTCTTATGATCTAGGTCACTTTTAATAGGGGTGGAGTCAAAATTTTTTCATAAGATTGTCATCTAATCAATTAATATTAAAAAATTATATAATTTTTTTTCTAAGTAAATACTTATATATATATATATATATATATATATATATATATATATATAGAGAGAGAGAGAGAGAGAGAGAGAGAGAGAGAGAGAGAGAGGGGAAACGTATACCATTTTAATCAATGATTCTAGGTAATTAAGGTTTTAGCATGAGGTTTCCAAATATTTATATTTTAACTTTAAAATGCAAAAAAGATATGTTGAAGGTTAAATGCTTCATCAAGTTCCATGGTCAGGTCCTGATTCAAAGTAGGAGAGTTACATGCCTAAGTCATTGACCACTGCTAGATGGACGGTGGTAAATGTTTTTTTTTTTTAATTTTTCGAAAACAATAGAACAGCCTTTCCCGTGAGCATGTGACATCCAAACTAAACTTGTGTATGAGTGACACGTGGCGCTTTTTCCACTAAAGGTGCAATGTTCAAATGCTGCAACCTTTCCCAACAGAATGATGGGTTAGCTGCAACCCAATCATCTATGTGACCCGTTTTGATTTTAGCCAAATTTGGTCGGAAGAGTTTGTCTATTATGGGTGGTCCGATTAGTATGGGCGGAAAAGCGGACTGTACTATCTGCGACCTTTTGATGCATTCGAATTTTACAGTGCATGAAAGTGCCCTTGATGATCGGATCACCCATCAAAGACAAGCTCTTGAATAAATTTCTCGTTGCACTGGGCTTAATTTATACTCAAGCAGCCCTACCACGGTCAGATGATTGGTGTCAAGTCCATGAGCCGTGCACAACATGTGGTGCGTGGTTTACAAAAGGTATAGTTAATGGCACTATAAAATTATGTTGTTACGATCCAGATTTGGTATTTTCAGGTTCAGTGCCACGTTCAACGCAATTCAACTCGTCTGATTTTAAGGCCATGATCTAAGATCTTTAGCTCTTATAAGAGAAGAAGCAGCTTTCTGTCAGAGCAGATTTGATCTGTTCTGGCATAGAACTGAAAGAGAACTGTTTTATCACTTAAAGCAACTCCCCGCTAGAACAAATGGGGCGAGGAACTGTATTACCAAACATAAAAACAGTTCTCTCCCAGAGCCAAAGAGCAAAAGAGCTGCTCTTTGTCCCAAAAGAGCTAATCCAAACGCAGCCATAAAGCTCTATTTAGTAGCCCTCTTTCTCTACTCGAGTTTGAAGTAAAGCAGCTTTCATATCCAATTGATGAACACCTCCTTTAAATCAAATGGCTTTAATGGTACCCAAACAAGGCGCATGCCCCAAAATTATAAGGCTTTATTTTAAATAAATTGCAATAGCGTTATTTTGGAGTGCCATTAGCTTGGACCCTTGAATGTCATATTTACAAAAAAATCTTCTTTTTATGGTAAAAAATCTCCCTTCTTCCATGCAAGGAAAACTGTGACTAGAGATGCAAGTTTCATGTATCGAAACCGAACCAAAACTCATTCGATTCGGTTTGGTTTGGTTCTTTGTTTTTTTTTTTTTTTTTTTTTCTGAAATCGAAATTGAAATCAATTCGGTTCGGTTCGATATAGGTAAAATAACTACTTTTCATTTTTTTAGGGTATTTATTTTCTAATTTTTTTCGGTTTACTCAACCTACCCCCTTGGTTTTCTGTTTCAAGCCACCCAAACCGAAACTGAACCGAATTGGGGTTCGGTTTGGCTCGGTTTGATTTGTGTCGGGTTTAGGTGTGGTTCGGGACCCTCGGTTTTCGGTTCGGTTTCGGTGTTCGGTTCAAAAGTTGCATCCCTAGGTCAGGGCTACTTTTTAATTTTTGTATTTATTTGTGCATTTTGTACAATACAAGGGAGCCATTACTTGCACACGTTTTTCAAGTGATTGCACCGATTTTAAAGAAAGACTTGCTATTTTAGGGACGGGATATGTAAAAATGCAATATGAGCCATTTGATTTAAAGTTTATGATCAATAGATCTCTGGTACATAAAATTGGAGCAAAACATGATAATTGTCATATGATCTATTGTAGTCAATTGTTGAATTATATAATAACATTTGACTTCATTTAATTAAATGATGAAAATTATATTTTGTTCTGATTTTTTGCAATTGATATATTTAAATCATGGCCTTTAAATCAAATGGCTTAGATGGTGTGTTCACATAGTAGAGGTCACCAAACTTGGAAGTCGCTCTTTTAAATTTGGTACAATTCGGTACAAGCACTTGAAAAACGTGTGCAAGTAATGGCTCCCTTTGTACAATTCATATGCCTTTCTTATTTGGATATGGTTGATAGAGACTCATTTAGATACCACTGTAGGGTACCTCTGTTCGCGCCTATCGGATTATTGCAAGTGCCCACCTGTTGACTGTATGGAATCAAATGATGGATATACATTTCACCCCAATCTTCTACGCAATGAATCTTGAGGCCATGAGTGTACAGACAATCAAATTTTTATTCCACGAGAGATGGATATCCCAAAAGTGGTCCTAAAATCACACATGGGACACATGATGCACAAACATGATTTTAGAGCATTTTTTTGGGATATATGCCTAAGTTGAATAAAAAATTGACCGCTTGACGGTAATATCATGGTATCATGATCCACAAATCTCGTGTGATGTGGGTGCTCCATTTACTCACGGGAGAATGGCTCTTGACCGACATTTAAACCCCAAATAGTGTTTAAATGATCTTACACAAATAAATTAGAGATTTTCATGTTAAACCATTTAAGTGTGGTTTTTTATTATGCCATTTGAGCTCAATCTAAATTGCCAAGTTGCAACCTATTGACTGCTTGAAATTAGACGATGGAGATAAGTTTCTACCCCATTCTTAATGGGGTCATACATGATCGTACAATTATATGATTAATTTTTTATTCCACGTGACAGATCCTACAAAAATGGCCCTATAATCACGTTTGAGCGTGATATATGCCATGTGATTGTAAGTACACTTTTTTTAAATCTGTGCCATGTTAAATGAAAAACTAGCTGTCTACGCTCATGGTCTTAATATCCATTGTGTGGATCTTAGTATTTATGGCCATTGCGCGGTCATCATAGCTAATGGCTACCCCAACAAATCTACAATCGTCAAGCATTCTTGTAAAGAGGGGTATAGATTGAAGCGTCGATTGTGTCATATAAGGGCCTTGTTGAAATCCCTCATTTTTCAGTTCGCGTCGAGTGCTTTGTATCTCCTATGTTTTTTTTAATATAAGGGTGAGGTCCCTCCAACCACATCGTCATTCATAAAAAAAAAACAAAATAAAAATAAAAAATTGGTACTGCACCAAAGAAATGAAGTTTTCCTTCGGAACTGAAGGGTTGCCCCCTTTTAAGTTTATTTTTTTTCTTTTTTCTTTTAAGAGAGAAAACCCTCCAAAATTTAGACGATTTCGCATTGCTTTCTAAACAAATGTAGGAGGACGGGTTTTTTACTTGAGAAAAAAATTGGAAAAAAAATGAAGAGGTTGTGTCGCTTGAGAAAATAGAAGAAAAAACATAAGCCAAAAAACATAAAAGTTCTGTGCCACTGTCACTATAATAGATATAGATATGAGGGAAACACTTTTGCTTGACACATGCAAATACCGACTTCAAATATTAGAGTGTTTGCCATCTTCAATCTTTATTTGATGACAATGGGGATTGGGGTGGAGTTCCAACACCCATTCATGTCATAATATTGTCTGATTATGGGTTTAGATTCTCGTCTTAATTTTGTTTTTGACATAGACTTAAATCTTCACCCAAAACGTGTCATGATATGTAGTGTCTGTAATCACATATAGCTCAGGGTTATGATTTTTTTTTAATCCAATGTGGGACTATTACAGCCTCTCACCTTATAGAAGCATCGTCCTCGGTTCTGATACCATTCTGTGACGACTCAGACACACATGCCATAATATTGTTTGACTCTGGACTTAAGTCCCCGCCTTGGTTTTATTTATGGAATGGGATTAAGTCCCCACTCAAAATACGTATGTCATGACATGTAGTGTCCGCAATCATATATAGCCCAGGCTCAAAACTTTTCACCATCTAGTGTGAGATATTACATCTAGTCATCCTCTTCGGAGTACACAATGGAAAGAAGATTCTATGGTAGAAGGCAGAAGCTTGTAAGAACTTAGATTGCAAAGGAGTTTGAAATAAAAAAGAAGAGAGTTTTGTTGAAATTGTCTTTTTACAAGAAAATCTATTTTAAAGGTTTTGAATTGATTATAAATTTATACATAGGACATTAAAATTCAATTCATTATAGGGGAATGCTAACATCACCTTCTTCATTGTGAGGTTAGTATCATACCCTGACCAAAATTTCTATGTAGTGATATTTTGGTAAATACATGATGGACAAAAGGGCTCTGACCCAACACATGTGAGGTCCATTTGACCTCGCTCATATTGGTTCATGCTTCCTCTAGGGTTGTAGTTAAGCTCCAATGGGTTTGTAAGTAAATTAGGAGCAAGTTAAGCTTTAAATGCAGATATATTGGATGAACGTAGAGCGACCAATGCACTCGATCATCAAATTCTTTTAATTTTTATTGGCAAAGATAAATTTTATTAAAAAACTAAAATAAAATACATTCGTATCAAAAGCTGAGTATTAGCAAGAGAAACAAAAGACAATGACGAAGGTCAAAAGCAATGCAGCAATGCAGCTAAAAAGCACTTTCCTGGTATTGATTATGGTTCAAAATTTCCGCCGAAGTCTTAATATTTTGGCCGAAACGCATTAGTTTTGGTGGCCCCGAAACGAAATATATAAAATTTCAGTTTCGGTATACCCATGGGTCAAAAAATTGTTCGATACCAATACGTATCGCCCGATACGTATCGGTTTTGGACCTGGGCGGTACGATATAATGCCTATGTATCGTAACCCCTAAAAAATAACATAATTATCGTTCGATACGGGCAAATTATCGCCCGTATCAGACGATACAGACGATACATTGAAATTATTGGACGATAATTTCAGTGTATCGTCCGATAATTTAAAAAAAAAAACTAAATTATCGGATGATACGGGCAAATTATCGCCCGTATCGTCCGATACGTCCGATAATTTGAAATTATCGGACAGGCCCAGCTTTTCTCTTTTTTTGATTTATTTTTGTTCTTTTTCTTTTGTTTTTGTCCTTTTTCTTTTATTTATTTATTTAATTTTTTTATTTTAATCGTTGCAAAAAGCAACAAATAGCAATGGATATTTTTTTTTAATCGTTGCTTTTTGCAATGAATAGCAACAGATATAATTATTTTTGTCCTTTTGCTTTTATTTTTTTGTTTTTTTTTAATCGTTGCTTTTTGCAATGAATAGCAACGGATATATTTTTTTTAATCATTGCTTTTGTATTTTTATTTATTTATATTTATTAAACGTTGCAAAAGTGACAACAGATATATTTTTATGTTCATTGCATACTTGCATTTATTTTTACAGCGGCAACGGATAGTTGCAACCCGCTATAAAACCCACTCGATAATCCATCTTCTTCTTCACTTGCAAACCACCAGAGGATATCTTCTTTTTTTTTACTTGCAAATCACCTGAGGATCTCTTCTTCTTCTTTACTTACAAACCACCTGAGGATCTCTTCTTCTACACTACTATACTTCTTCTTTCTTCACTTGCAATCCACTATACTTCTTATTTCTTAGCCATCGGAGACCGAAATCATAGACACCGGATTGTCACAGCCATATTTTCGCCGGATATTTAAGATAAGGTATAATTTTTCATCATATAATTATAATTATTTTTTATAGTTATAGTTATAACTTGTATTTTTAATTATTTTTTCATTCGATCTATCATATTTATTATTATTTTAAAAAAAAAATTAATTTTTATTTATTACTAACTTTATCATTAGATCTACCATACTGCCTGAATGATACTGGTGAGGTGAGTCAAATCATTTTGAAGCTCAGCCACATAAAATTGAGTGAACTTTGGTGGAGGGCATGGGTAAAAAAATCTCTTTTTTAAAAAACTAAATTTTTTTTTACTAATTTTATTTTAAAACTAAACTTTTTTATTTTATGCTACTTATTTTGGGTTACTAATTTTTTGACCCATGCATGTGACGCATATCACGTGTGATGTGTCGCGACACATGTGACACAATAATACAGGTGTCGCAGCACATGTAATTAATGTGTAACACATGTGACACATATCCCATGACACATCAATTACACTAATTTTTTGTTAATAAATTTTGTAATACGAAGTTTAGCTTTAAAAAAAATTTAGTAACATAAAAATTACTAATTAGTAACAAAAAACAAAAAAGAAATTTAATTTAAAAAAGAAGAGTTTAGTTTTAAAAAAAATTTAAAACTAGTTTAATTTTAAAAATTAGTAACACAAAACAAAAAAATTTAGTTTTAAAATAAAATTAGTAAAAAAAAAGAGTTTAGTTTTTTAAAAAAATTATTAACACAAAATTAAAAATAATTTTAAAACTAAAATCAGTAATAAAAAAATTTTAATTTAAAAAAGTAACACTAAAAATAAAAAAAAGTTTAGTTTAAAGAAAAATTAGTAACACAAAAATTACTAATTAGTAACAGAAAATAAAAACAAAGTTTAATTTAAAAAAAAAAAATTTAGTTTTAAAAACAAATTTAGTTTTAAAAATTAGTAACACAAAACAAAAAAATTTAGTTTTAAAACAAAATTAATAAAAAGAAAGAGTTTAATTTTTAAAACAAATTAGTAACACAAAATTAAAAACAATTAGTAACACAAAATTAAAAATAATTTTAAAACTAAAATTAGTAATAAAAAAAGTAACACTAAAATTAGTAACACTAAAAATAAAAAAAAGTTTAGTTTAAAGAAAAATTAATAATAAAAAAAGGTAACACCAAGGGCATGGTATAGCCGTATTGATGGGTACTTCATGAACAAAGGATTCAAAAGGTGTCTTTTTGAATACTCTCTCTACATCAAAGAAAATACTCAAGGTGAGTTCTTAGTTGCTTGTTTGTATGTTGATGATTTAATCTTTTCCGGCAATAGTTTAAGCATATGTGATGAATTTAAAAAATTCATGATGCTTGAATTTGAGATGACCGATATGGGTCTCCTATATTTATTTCTTGGCATTGAAGTAAAGCAAAATGAATATGAGATTTTTATATCTCAAAAGAAGTATGCAAAAGATTTATTGAAAACTGTTAGAATGAAAGATGCAAATCCTATTTGCACTCCAATGGAGGTTGGTTTGAAACTTAGCAAAAATGATAATAAAAAAAGAGTTAATGAAACTCTTTATCGGAGTCTTGTTGGTAGCCTCATGTACTTGACCGCTACAAAACCGGATATTATGTTTGCGGTTAGCAAGATTAATCGTTTTATGAAATAACCTAGAAGAAGTCATTGGAATGTCGGAAAGAGAATTTTGTGATATGTATGTAGTACCATTAATGATGGTATACATTATAAAAGGGTTCAAAATTCATGTTTGATTGGATATTGTGATAGTGATTGGGGTGGAAGTGTAGATGATGGCAAAAACACTTTCGGTTATAATTTTCATATTGGTTCGAGTTTAATTTCATGGACTTCAAGGAAACAAGTTGTTGATCTCTCTATAACCGAAGCGGAGTACATTTTATTAGCATTGGCAGGTTGTCCAACACTTTAGTTAAAATGCGTCTTAGAATAACTTAAGCATCCATCAATTGAAGCTACAACTTTATTTTGTGATAATCGTTCAGCCATTGCACTAACCAAGAATCCTGTTTTTCACTACAAAAGTAAGCACATTCGAATTAAGTATCATTTCATTCGTGTGACAGCCCGAATTTCGGCACCCCGAAACCCGTGCCATCAGCACGATCATCTTGACCATGCCCTTAGCTAAGCACGGAACACTGGTATATCAAGCATCAAAAGTACTATAAATGAAATTGCGGAATTTAAATCTATATTAATTAACTTTCCAAAAGACAGTTCTACCCTCATGCCCCTACATGAATGGAGAACCGATCCGAACCATCGATGATAGAAATCATCACGGATGGTTCGTCCCAAAAGAATAATCCAAAACCTTATATACATGGTTTTCACAAAATCAAGGCTTGACATACCAAGCCGTACAAAACTCTATGTAAAATCCCTCAAAGTGGCATGAGTCCTCTAGAAGAAGTCCTCCGAGGTGGCTCCAACTCGTCACCATTTGCAAGGTCCGACTCATGGGATCGGCGTCTCCTGAAGCATGGCGATTGCTAATAGTGGACTGCGACGTATAGTCTATAGGGTGAGCTACATCCTAGCTCAATAGGGAACAAACACTGTTGAACATATAAATTATAACTCACATATATTCTATGATATGTCATGCATGATGTATCTATGCAGTTGTTGATGAAACAGTTAAAAAACATTTCGTTTTACTGTTGATTTCTTATATTTTCATTTACTCATGAATAATGCTGAAAAGGCCTAAAGCAAAACTTAAACTTTCAACTTAAGTAATCCCCGAGCAATATAGCATCGAGCCCCGATGAGATACCTTCATCGTCATCTATATAGAGGTTTAATGTATTCCACAGGAATACCATATAGTACCCAAGCCCCTTTCCCAGAATTGGTGGCGGGGTTTCACTTGTCTCAACCAACACCCCTGGGGTGTACTTACTATGTACGGATAAGCCTCCGCACTGGCCTACGGTTTCGCCGCCGTATCGGTCACGGATATCCTGCCGTGTCAGTCGTGGATATCCCGCCACGTCGGTAGGGTAACCTATCAAACCTCAAATAACAAAAATATCGGTGCCTTACATATAGTTATTCACCGTGTAAGTGTGCTATCTTATATCAGTTAGGCCCTATCAAACATGATTCAATCTTTGGATACATCCCTGGGATGTATCCATTTACTTGCATCACACCTGATGCTCTTGTCTCTTTACTTCTTCATCCCCTGGGGATGGCTCATTCGTTTACTCTTATGAATATCACGCACACACGCTTTTCACAATTCTTTAAGCAGTAAAAATGATTGAATAGAAATCTATATCACTACATACATGCTCTTGTAAAATAAAGTACATGTTCAAGGTGTTCCCTACCTCAAGTCTTCACTTGATCAATGCATCAAGGTTCCACGTGGCTCCTTGTGCACTAGCTCACACGTACCACCTATGGTACCATATAACAGGTAAAACACATCACAAAGGATGCAATAAAGAAGGTGTAAGATCCCCCAAGAATCTTAAAGTCAAACCAAAAGTCAACATAGTTTACTACAGTCGATTAATCGAATTCCAAAATCGATTAATCGAAAGTCAATATCGATTAATCGAAGCAATTTCGATTAATCGAAATTCTCCTTTTCGCAAAGTCCATTCTCAGTTCGAACAGTCGAGTTTTCATTCGATTAATCGAATCCAATTTCGATTAATCGAAATCCTTCTTTTCGCAAAGTAAATTCACTGTTCGAACAGTCGAGTTTTCATTCGATTAATCGAATCCAATTTCGATTAATCGAAATCCTTCTTCGCATAAAGTAAATTCTTTGTTGAACGATTGAGTTTTCATTCGATTAATCGAATCCAATTTCGATTAATCGAAATCCTTCTTTTCGCAAAGGAGACACTCAGTTCGAACAGTCGAGTTTCACAAGTTGATTAATCGATTCCAAATCGATTAATCGAAAACTAAAATCGATTAATCGAAATCCCATTTTGATTAGTCGATTTTTCCTTAAATCATTTCCTTCAACCCCAGGGTCCTTTGGAGTTCTCGATTGATTAATCGATTCCCAAATCGATTAATCGAAATCAAAAATCGATTAATCGAAATCCAATTCGATTAATCAAATCGTCCTCGACTCTTCAACTTCTGGCCAATTTTGATTAATGAAACCCAAATTGATTAATCGAAATTGTCGATTCAACCCTTCATTGTTCTTTCCAATCTTTTTCCATACTTTTTCTTCTATTTTTCTAAGCTATTATCCTATGATTTAACCCACATTTCACTGCAACTTAACCCCTATAATCTATGCATCTTATTTACAAAAATTTTACCTTGAATGGATCTCAAGTTGATTTCAAATCTAGGGTTGGAAGGCTAGGGTTTCCAGCTTTGGTTCTAACAGATCCAAGTCGCGTTGAATCCGGCTTTTATCTCTTGAATCCCCCCTCCAATCGGTTGCAATAACTCCTCTCTTACTTTTCTCTCTCTCTCTCTCTTCTTTACTCTCCTTCAACAACCAACAATACTCATCTAGGGTTATTAAACCCTTTTATCCCCTTTTTCTCACTTGTGTGTTGAGCACATACACCGCGGTAGGTGTATGCGACTTCACATTTACAACACACATCACATAGGCATTCTATTTTTCACATCTCATCCGTTCATCACACTACATACTGACTGTTGGACTTCCATTTGGTCAAACCTATGACCGATCGGGCACGGATCTCGAGGTCATAGTTTGTGTGATTTTTTGGGCTATTACATCCTCCCCACCTTGGGAATTTTCGTCCTCGAAAATAACCCAAGGTTTATCTCGCTCTAGGTCTCTATCTCCCCACACGCTCAGGTGAGGTAGTCCAATTTAGTCAGACGCACTCAAGTAGTCACACATTCACACTTATAAACATGGAAGTAAAGTTGTAACAACAAAAAGAGAAACAATTACACAAAAAGTTGAATTTCTATTAATATAGTAAAATTTTACAAGGCGCCATATGAGTTGGCGTACAAGATATACGTCTATACAAAACATGACTGATACAAAAATACAAATAAAACTCATGCAGGCCCCTCGCTAGGCTGGTCCGATCGATGTGGTGGGTCTGCAGAGCGGCTCTGGCTGCAGTGGAAGGGTCTCTGTCATGGAGGCGGATGTGGATGTGGAGGAACCGCGTGCAGAGTGGTGGAAGGAAAGATGGGTCCTTTGTGGAAGCGGGTCGTCAGTGTCCCTCCTCCTCTGGCGAGGTAGCGGTGGTAGTCGTCGGGTAAATGTAGCGGAGGTGTGGAACATCAAGAAGTCCATCCTCCGGTTCATCCTCTCGTTGTTGGCTTCCATACGAGCCAAACCGTCCTCGATGGTAGGACGGATGGGCGGCCATGTTGTGGGTTGAGGTGGGTGTCGCGGGCGCGGAGTGTGCAGGTGGTGTCGGTGAGGCTGTGGTGTGGGAGGGAATCCTCTCCACGGATGGTTCTGCTGCGGCAGGGTATGCCCCACCCTCAAGTGGGTCCTGCTGGGGTGGTGGGGGTGGTGGCGGTGCTACTGCTGCTGCTGCTGGGGCTGCTGGGGCGGGAGCGGGACCCGGAGCTGGTAGGGTCCGCTTTAGCAGGTTATAGCTACGGGTCCATGAAGACTTTGTGAACGTCTTCACGCGATCCGTAGCCCTCACCTCGTGAGGTGAGATGGTGCAGGATGGCTCGTTGGAGTAGCACTCCAACATGCTCGAGATGAGTCGAGCATAGGGCATCTTTTCCTTGGGCCTCATGTTGCCCTTCATCAACTTGCCCTTGATGTACCTCATCCCTTCTAGGATGACCTTGGTAGCATCAAACCATCGGCCACAGAAGGCCGCGTAAAGTGCATGTTGCACTTTGTCGACGCGCTCCGTGTCGTGGCACATTGGGTAAAGGTTGCATTTGATTATGGAGTCGAGCATCCACATGTAGGGTGGAAGATCAACCCTCTTGATGGAAGTGCCCGACCCCTTCTTGCCATTTGTCATGAGGGTCATGACTTCCTCAAATCGGGGGTCTTCCACAAAGGGTGGGAATAGGGTGGTCTCCGGGGTGAACTCGAGGTAGCACTCGAGCACCTCGTGAATGTGACGCCGAGTGATCGTGTAGAGACAACCCTCGATCTTGGTGATGATGCAGTCGTCGGTAGGGCCATTGGTTAGCCCTTGGTAGAATAATCTCACCAATCTAGGGTAGTAGGAACCCCGGATTGGTTTGAGAAGATTGCCGAGACCGGCATTGTTTATGTAGGTTTGAGCCCATTGGGTCTCGCCCGGTACATTGGGATCGGTGAAAAGAGTAGGGTCGATGGTATATTCGACCTCAAAGGTCTTGGCAGCCCACCACTCGTTTGGTTGCTCCACGTTGGTGGGTGGTGGTGGCATGGGGGTGGATTCGCGGGAAGATTCAGCGTGACGCTCGTCGAACCGAGGTGGTCTCCGTTAAAGCGGTGATGGAGTCCTCACCGGCGATGGGGTAGGTGGTGGTGGTGCGGCGTTCTTACGCCTAACCGGTAGCTTGGAGGTTGCCTTCTTCGAAGACAAACGGGTTTTGGGCGGCATTTTGGGAAAAATCTAGGGTTTTCTAACTCAAATTGAAAGGAAAACACGAATTTAGGGTTTACCGTGGGTTTTGGATGCGATGGTAGTTGAATCCGATCCGAAACCACTGAAAACGCAAACCCTAGAGTGCTCGGTTGGTTGGAGAAGAAGGAAGAAGGTGAAGCGCCAAAACCCCAAAGCAAGAAATTTTTTCGAATGGGGAATAAAATCCCCAATCTTATATATATAGCCCGCGGCTCGATTAATCAAAATTCAGAATCGATTAATCGAAATTCAGAATCGATTAATCGAGATTCAAAACTAGGTTAAGCCGCGTAAAATCGATTAATCGATTTCCAAAATCGATTAATCGAAAGTCAAATTCGATTAATCGAAATCATTTCGATTAATCGAAATCGTATCTAATTAAAATTTTAAATTCTTAAGCTCACTGGCGCAAGCCAGTCGATTAATCGAAATCCATTTCGATTAATCGAAATTCCAAAATCGATTAATCGAATTTAGTTTCGATTAATCGAAATCGGGCTATAACTTCAAATTTTTCTAAAATTTCTTAAGTATTCGATTAATCGAAATCCATTTCGATTAATCGAAATCCATTTCGATTAATCGAAATTTCAGAATCGATTAATCGAAATCACTTCGATTAATCGAAATTGTCCATTTGACTTTAATCTCTCAAGTCCTTTAAGTAAGTCGATTAATCGAAAATCCAATTCGATTAATCGAATTACAAAATCGATTAATCGAATTACAAAATCGATTAATCGAAATTATAATTCGATCAATCGAAATTTCATTCTATGTATATTCTAACTCAAATCTTCATTTCCAGTCACTGGCACATGCCAGTCGACTAATCGAACAAAATCGATTAATCGAAATCCCAAATCGATTAATCGATTTGAAATTCGATTAATCGGTTTTGTCCAATTTCTCCAGAATTTCAATCTCTTTGGTTCTTTCATTATTTTTTTTTTTTGACAATTTATGACATATCGGATTAAAATTTCCATTGAATTACAAGTATAGTGGAGATTTCACAAACGTAGTTGCGGTTTACATTGAATTCTCACGTTGTTGGAAACAAGGCTGGATATTGTTCCTTCACATCGACCTCTCATTCCCAAGTAGCCTCTTCTTTTGGATGATTGTTCCACCGAACAAGCACTAAGGGAATCACTTTAGTGCGCAGTACTTGCTCTTTTCGATTCAGAATCTCCACTGGTTCCTCTATCATGCTCATGTCCTCACACATCTCTATAGGTTGCTTTCCTAACACATGAGACGGATCATTCACGTACTTTCTGAGCATCGATATGTGGAAAACATTATGTACTCGATCAAATAGCGGTGGTAAACCAATGCGATATGCAACTTCACCTACTCGTCCCAAAATTTCAAATGGTCCAACATAACGTGGACTTAACTTCCCTCTCTTGCCAAATCTCATTACTCCTTTCATAGGTGACACCTTTACAAACACGTGCTCGCCCACTTTGTAGTCAACACTAGTGCCTTCATATCGCGTAACTTTTACATCTACTGTCTGTCTTTGTCTTCAACCTTTCTCTACGATAATTCTGAGCAGCGGTAGCGTTGTCTTCAAGCAGTTTTGGTCCTAATACAAACTTCTCACCTGTTTCCTCCCAATTCAGAGGTGACTTGCATCGTCGTCCATACAGAGCTTCATACGGTGTCATGCCAATGCTCGTTTGAAAGCTGTTATTATATGCGAACTCGAGCATCGGTAGATACTCATCCCAGTATCCTTGCATATCAAGCATGCACGCTCTGAGCATGTCTTCTATTACTTGGTTCACTCGCTCTGTCTGCCCATCAGTTTGAGGATGGAAAGTTGAACTAAAGTCTAGTCGTGTTCCCATTCCTTCTTGAAATTTCTTCCAAAACTTGGACGTATATAGTGGATCACGATAAAGCGATCTTGCTTGGAATCCGTGTAATCTTACAATCTCCTTCATGTATAAATCTGCCAGTCTTCTGCGGTATATGTGGTATTATCGGCAAAAGTCTTGACTTGGTCAATCGGTCTCTGACGACCCAAATGGCATTGTGTCTCTTGGCGACGGGTAATCCAACAATGAAATCCATTGAGATCGATTCCCACTTCCATTCTGGTATTGGTAAAGGTTGCAATAGTCCAGCAGGATGTCTATGATCAACCTTCACTTGCTGACAAGTCAAACACCGTGACACGTACTCGGCCACGTCTTGTTTCAGTCCTCTCCACCAGTAGTTCTTTTTCAAATCTTGGTACATTCTGGTGCTACCAGGGTGGATAGCATAATTTGACTTATGAGCTTCATCAAGAATTGTTCGTCTTAGATCGGCATTGTCCGGAATGCAGAGACGGCCTTTAAACAACAAAGAACCATCTTCTTTTTCTGAGAAGTCCGACCTAATGCCTTCACTCACGTCTTGATGAATCTTTGTTAACGCTGGATCTTTCATCTGTAGATCGTGGATATGCTCAAATATCACTGGCTTTACTGATATGTTAGCCAAAAAGGATCCAGTGTCCTTTGACTCAATGTTCGCATCATAGATTGCCAGGTCTTCCAATAATTTCCATCGGTGCATACCCAAAATCAAAGAAGCTAACTGAGCTGAACCTTTTCGACTCAATGCATCGGCCACTACATTCGCCTTGCCTGGATGGTATTGTATAGAGCAATCGTAATCCTTGAGGAATTCCATCCATCTGCGCTGTCTCATGTTGAGCTCTTTCTGTGTAAACAAGTATCGGAGGCTCTTATGATCGGTGAAAATTTCAAATGTCTCACCATACAAGTAATGTCTCCAAATCTTCAGCGCAAAAATGACTGCTGCTAGTTCTAAGTCATGAGTCGGGTAATTTTTCTCGTGTTCTTTCAGCTGTCTTGATCCATAAGCTATCACCTTCTTGTGTTGGTTGAGCACACAACCAAGGCCATTGTATGACGTCATGTACAGCGTATCCTCCATTTGCCCAAGGAATTGCTAACACGGAGCAAGTGAGTCTCGTTTTGAGTTCTTGAAAACTCTTCTCGCATGCCTCACTCCACTCAAACCTTGAATCTTTTCGTGTCAACTTTGTGAGAGGTCCTGATATCTTTGAAAACCCCTCAACGAAACGTCGATAATAGCCTGCTAAGCCCAGAAAACTTCGGACATCGGTCACTGTCTTTGGTTGCTCCCATTTAACTACTGCTTCTATCTTTGCTGGATCTACAGTGACACCATGCTTTGAGACGACATGTCCCAAAAAGCTAACTTCTTCCAACCAAAACTCACATTTGCTGAGTTTGGCGTACAATTGGTGTTCACGTAGTGTCTGTAGAGCAATCCTCAAATGTTCTTCGTGTTCCGTCTTTGATTTGGAGTATATCAGTATATCATCAACAAATACTACGACGCAGGAGTCCAAGTGTGGTTTAAACACTCGGTTCATCAGATCCATAAACGACGCCGGAGCATTCGTCAATCCAAACGGCATCACAAGGAATTCATAGTGTCCATACCGTGTCCGGAAAGCTGTCTTCTGAATGTCCTCTGCCTTGACTCTCAACTGATGATACCCAGATCTCAGGTCGATCTTGGAAAAATACCTTGCTCCTTGCAGTTGGTCGAATAGATCGTCTATTCTAGGCAAAGGGTAGCGGTTCTTCACAGTGAGTTTGTTCAATTGCCGATAGTCAATGCATAGCCGCATTGACCCATCTTTCTTCTTGACAAACAAGACCGGTGCTCCCCATGGAGACACGCTCGGTCTAACAAACCCCTTGTCCATAAGCTCTTGTAGTTGTTCCTTCAACTCCTTTAACTCAGCGGGAGCCATTCTATAAGGTGCTTTTGAAATAGGCTCCGTTCCTGGTGCTAAGTCAATGGCGAATTCTACTTCTCTCTCTGGAGGTAATCCAGGCAACTCTTCTGGAAACACGTCGTGAAGTCTCGCTATCTCAGAAATGACATTCTTTTCTTCCTTGTCCTCCTTTAAGAAAGCTAAGTATCCACTGCACCTTCTCGATCATTTCTCGGCCCTTCTTCGAGATCGATGGTATCTTGATGACGACCTTACTCCTTGAAACCGAAATGATCTTCTTGTGTTGGTCCGAAAATAACTACCTTGTTCTTGCAATCACGGTTGCACAATCGGATCACATCAAACCCTTGTATGTCTAACAGTATCAGCTTTGCTTCTAGTTCATGCACCTCCAAATCTTGAACTGCTACGATGATGGATTTGCAAGCTAACTCCGTGTCTACTAACTCTCCAGTCGGAATAGACACAGATAGGACGAAATCCAACGTCTCTGGAACAATCTTCATCTTCTTAGCGAAACGTGGAGTAACGAATGAGTGGGTAGACCCGGGGTCTATCAACACTCGAGCGTCATATCCACCGAAGCATCCTTTTTCATATATATTTAGAGTACCTATAGTATACATACACACATACAATAATTTACACATTAATTTACACCCTCAATTTACATACAGCTTTTGGTATTGAGAAAAGAATCTATATAATTTCCTAATGTATGCTCCTTCTCTATCTAAAGTTTTAATGAAATGAAAATTTTCTTTAATTTTAAAAGAAAATCTCACCTTGGATGACGTCATACCGTTCCACAGCTTCTGACGATGATATAGAACTCTCCCACAAACGAGGTTTCCTTGCTTGAATTGGTCGTGGTCTTTGCGCGAAACCGTCTTTCTTTTATCATCTCGGCAATCCTTGATCAAGTGGCCCACCTTGCCACATCGGAAAGCTTCCCTAGTTCCCAATCTGATCCACCGTCCTATGAGGCTTGCCACACTTTGCAAGTCTCCGAGTCTTGAAGAAAAGCGATTGAGAACCACGAGTAACAGTGGCGCCATGAACATGGCAGGCTCTCATAGCGAATAGGTCTCCCGCGCAAGTAATGGAAACCTCACATTGGTGTTGTTGTTGTTCTTTATTCTGCGCCGGTCTTAGAAACCTCCACAGGCTGTGGTCTCTGACTCTGGCCCATGAATCTCGGCTTTTTATTCACCGGTTCATAGTGCGCCGTTCTTCCTTGTTCGTTTCCTCCTCTCTGCTGCTCCCTCTGTCTATATCTATTATTGTTCTCCTCCTCTACAACCAACGCCTTGCTCATGACCTCTTCATAGGTCCTCAGTTGAAATGGAGCTACGCCTCCCCTAACCTCAGGCTTCAAACCTTGCTGAAACCTCTTGGACTTCATCACCTCGAGCGGTGACGAGTCCGAGCAAAACGGCAAGTCAGAAACTCTACCCCGTATTCTCTCACTGTCATTCTCCCTTGTACTAACTGCAAAAATTGTATCTCAAGTTGATTCCTCACCACTTCCGGAAAATATTGTTTGTTGAACTCCTCAACAAACTCCTCCCAAGTCCATGGCAACTCTGGGGTCTCCTGAGCCCGAGTCCGTATCACGGACTTCCACCAAGGCCCAGCCTCCCCATCCAACATGTAAGCTGCCCATCTTACACTCTCATCTTCCGTGCAAGTTAGCACGCTAAAGACTTTCTCCATTTCCATCAGCCAATTCTCAGCGGCCATCGTGTCACTTTGAGAAAATGAAGGAGGTCTCATCCTCCTAAATTACATAAAGATGAGGGCAAAAACGCAGATCCTACAGGTGGTGTAGGTGGTTGCTGCTCTCTCGCTGCATGAGCTGCAAAAGATGCGGCTTGTTGTGCCATGGCAGCTGCCATGGTGTGCATCATCCTTTGTCGCCCTCCTCTATCTTCTTGTCTTTCTCTCAATCTTTCTTGCTCTTTCGGATCTTGATCACGATGATCTCGATCCTCTTCCTCATCTTATGCTCACTCCTTACTCCTCTAAAGGCACTCTGTTTGTAGGAGAGATGTAACCATCTCCACTCGTAAACTCCTTTGATGGCCTCCTTGGTCGGCTCTCCTCTAGTCGACATTATGGCCATTTGAAACTAAAGTTTCGTTAGCAGAAGCCCCTATGTTCTGACGAAAGAACCCTTGTCAGAATCGCTAAAAGAAAATAGCTCGATAATCAGCGATGCCGGATTTCGCACTCAAACCCGTGCCATCAGCACGATCATCTTGACCGTGCCCTTAGCTAAGCACGAAACACTGGTATATCAAGCATCAAAAGTACTATAAATGAAATTGCGGAATTTAAATCTATATTAATTAACTTTCCAAAAGACAGTTCTACCCTCATGCCCCTACATGAATGGAGAACCGATCCGAACCATCGATGATAGAAATCATCACGGATGGTTCGTCCCAAAAGAATAATCCAAAACCTTATATACATGGTTTTCACAAAATCAAGGCTTGACATACCAAGCCGTACAAAACTCTATGTAAAATCCCTCAAAGTGGCACAGCGGAGTCCTCTAGAAGAAGTCCTCTGGAGGTGGCTCCAACTCGTCACCGGCTGCAAGGTCCGACTCGCCGGGATCAGCGTCTCCTGAAGCCGCGGCAGTTGCTAATAGTGGACCTGCGACGTATAGTCTATAGGGTGAGCTACATCCTAGCTCAATAGGGAACAAACACTGTTGAACATATAAATTATAACTCACATATATTCTATGATATGTCATGCATGATGTATCTATGCAGTTGTTGATGAAACAGTTAAAAAGCATTTCGTTTTACTGTTGATTTCTTATATTTTCATTTACTCATGAATAATGCTGAAAAGGCCTAAAGCAAAACTTAAACTTTCAACTTAAGTAATCCCCGAGCAATATAGCATCGAGCCCCGATGAGATACCCTTCATCGTCATCTATATAGACAGTTTTAATGTATTCCCTGGGAATACCATATAGTACCCAAGCCCCTTTCCCCTGGGGATTGGTGGCGGGGTTTCACTTGTCTCAACCAACACCCTTGGGGTGTACTTACTATGTACGGATAAGCCTCCGCACTGGCCTACGGTTTCGCCGCCGTATCGGTCACGGATATCCTGCCGTGTCAGTCGTGGATATCCCGCCACGTCGGTAGGGTAACCTATCAAACCTCAAATAACAAAAATATCGGTGCCTTACATATAGTTATTCACCGTGTAAGTGTGCTATCTTATATCAGTTAGGCCCTATCAAACATGATTCAATCTTTGGATACATCCCTGGGATGTATCCATTTACTACATCACACGATGCTCTTGTCTCTTACTTCTTCATCCCACAGGGATGGCTCATTCGTTACTCTTATGAATATCACTTTTACGCTTTTCACAATTCTTTAAGCAGTAAAAATGATTGAATAGAAATCTATATCACTACATACATGCTCTTGTAAAATAAAGTACATGTTCAAGGTGTTCCCTACCTCAAGTCTTCACTTGATCAATGCATCAAGGTTCCACGTGGCTCCTTGTGCACTAGCTCACACGTACCACCTATGGTACCATATAACAGGTAAAACACATCACAAAGGATGCAATAAAGAAGGTGTAAGATCCCCCAAGAATCTTAAAGTCAAACCAAAAGTCAACATAGTTTACTACAGTCGATTAATCGAATTCCAAAATCGATTAATCGAAAGTCAATATCGATTAATCGAAGCAATTTCGATTAATCGAAATTCTCCTTTTCGCAAAGTCCATTCTCAGTTCGAACAGTCGAGTTTTCATTCGATTAATCGAATCCAATTTCGATTAATCGAAATCCTTCTTTTCGCAGTAAATTCACTTTGTTGACAATAGAGTTTTCATTCGATTAATCAATCCAATTTCGATTAATCGAAATCCTTCTTCGCAAAGGAGACACTCGATTGAAACGATTGAGTTTCACAAGTTGATTAATCGATTCCAAATCGATTAATCGAAAACTAAAATCGATTAATCGAAATCCCATTTTGATTAGTCGATTTTTCCTTAAATCATTTCCTTCAACCCACAGGGTCCATCGGAGTTCTCGATGATTAATCGATTCCCAAATCGATTAATCGAAATCCAAAGTCGATTAATCGAAATCCAATTCGATTAATCGAAATCGGGGTCCTCTGACTCTTCAACTTCCTGGCCAATTTCGTTTAATCGAAACCCAAATTCGATTAATCGAAATTGTCGATTCGACCCTTTCTTTTTCCATACTTTTCTTCTATTTTCTAAGCCATTATCCTATGATTTAACCCACATTTCACCGCAACTTAACCCTATAATCTATGCATCTTATTTACAAAATTTTACCTTGAATGGATCTCAAGTTGATTTCAAATCTAGGGTTGGAAGGCTAGGGTTTCGACTTTGGTTCTAATGATCCAAGTCGCGTTGAATCCGGCTTTTATCTCTTGAATCCCCCCTCCAATCGGTTGCAATAACTCCTCTCTTACTTTTCTCTCTCTCTCTCTCTTCTTTACTCTCCTTCAACAACCAACAATACTCATCTAGGGTTATTAAACCCTTTTATCCCCTTTTTCTCACTTGTGTGTTGAGCACATACACCGCGGTAGGTGTATGCGACTTCACATTTACAACACACATCACATAGGCATTCTATTTTTTACATCTCATCCGTTCATCACACTACATACTGACTGTTGGACTTCCATTTGGTCAAACCTATGACCGATCGGGCACGGATCCCGAGGTCATAGTTTGTGTGATTTTTCGGGCTATTACAATTCGTGACTTGATCAATGATAGGGAAATTGATGTGAAACCTTGCAAATCACAAGATCAAATAGCAGAGATTTTTACAAAAGCATTGAAGAAAGAAACGTTTATCAAGATCAAAGAAAAGTTCGGCGTTCGATCGGTCTAGCTCAAGGGAGGCTGTTAGAATTATAAGCTAGACCGGCCCATTTGGCCCATTTTGTCTTTTAGGTCATTGGCCCATTTAGAGTCATATTGGTCAATCATGAAATTTTTTTTTTTATCATAGGAAATTGGTGTAATTAATGTGCTGTCTTGAGAATATGGAATATACTTTGAGAATATAATTTTCTATCTTTTTCTAGGCTAGGTAGTTGCTTTGGAAGTGTATGTTTATTTATTCTCGGTTTTATATTTTAGACTATTTTTATCACTCATGTATTTTCATTTTATAAGTCATATGAATGAAATTTGAAAGGTTCTAAGTAATATGTTATTTTAGTCTTCATTTTTTGTGTTTTTTCTACACGAGAACTTTCTTCTCTTTAGAGTGTCATTTTCTTCCAATCCTAATTGGTGTAATCCAATATTTTGGACTTACATCATTTTTAATTCTTTGATGTAGAAAGCTTAGTGGTAAGTGATATCCTCTTTACAACATAGATCTCTATGAAGTAGCCAAAATTTTTGAGCAACTATAGTTAATACGATAAGCACTGAATTCAATTTTAACACTGATGTAAAGATCTCGTAATAGTTAATTAATGCCATACGTCTGAATAAATACTGATGGTTGACAGTTACATAGACTTACAACCAACCAATCCCTTAGATTTCATGTAACTAATTTTCTTGATTTTAATTTCTTTAGAGCTTGCATTCATTCTACTTTGGCTATCATCCACAGTAGTTGAGGAAGAGCTTTTGGCGTACCTGAACAATTAAACAGAAGAATTAATAGATGAAAAAATATATACAATATGCAGGTGGAAGATACTAACAAGAGTGAAACTTACAAATGCAATGATCAGTACACAATAGCTCTTTTATGTAATCTAATAGGAACAGTATGATAATAAATAAAACTTCACATGACAACTAAAGAAGTATTTTCAAATCTATTATTGTGAATTTCGTGTTGTTCAAAAAAACAACACTAATAAATTTAGAAACTTTTTCTCCCATTAAGTGAGATCGATGGGATAGATTCAAGAGTACCCTTAAGAAATGATAATGACACCCTACCGTGTTTCCTTTCAGTAATCTTTGACAACGTTTTGAATGTTAAAACTTTAACAGAGTTGTTTCTCCCTTAGTAATTAACATATTACAATGTAATTATAATAAGCTAACTTTCATATGAATTTCTTCAAAAGACTATCAAATGATTTATGAATTCCTTTTTATCAATTTTGACCATATTATCTATATATGCAGCTAAAATACAATTTCAAATTTTAATTTGTTTATAGAGGATTCATTTTAATTAATTATTTTTTATTTAGTCTATTTAGACAATAGACAAAATCATGCTATATTAGCCGAATTTCTTGGACTTTAACTTAGAAATTGGTGGACACTAAGTGTCACGACCCAAAATCCTTACCCGATATCGAGGGCCTAGAATTCCGTGTTATGACACCGCACGCTGGTTAAGGCGATAAGCGGACATACACATAATCTATAAATTGACTTAACATATGGATTGAGGCATTTAAGATAGCATTAAAAATAATTTACTCATAAATTAATAACGAAAAACGTAGACAATAATAATAAAGTACTTAATTCTAACCATGCATCTAGGATATCAAATCAAAATCAGTTTCAGATAGGGTAAAACGGTCTCAAATGTAAACTCACACAATATATCAAGGCTAAAACAAGTCTCTCAAGAAATAATGAAAACTAGAGTAAAAGGGTTCTCAATGCTGGTAAAAATCTGCTGGATCTACGCTCTCATCAAGGTGGTAGCCGACATCCTTGTTTATATGAGCCATCTCTGGATCAGCAGCTTTCAAATCATCACGGACGGGATAAGCAGAATCTTCACCTGAAACTATTAGATTTTGGGAGGGGAGTGAGTTTACTCAATCGCGTAAACTCAGCGGGTTGCACAATCGATCCACCATAACTTACTCAGGTGGGCGTGTGTGCAATCGCTTGAATTGCGGTACATTTTTAAAATATAACCAACATCTTAAATAAATAAAATAAACTTATCCATAATTCATAGACTATCATAATCAAGACTGAAAAATATACTAACATAACATGAAGAGTGCATGATGCTTATATTTTCTTATCTCTTTTCCTGTTTGTCTCATCAACTTAGCATACATAACATATCGTAAGTCTTATTAATTACTCCATACGCCTACACAACGCATTTCACGATCTTATCTTATTTAAGCGATCATGCGGGATCGCGAGCCTACCACGCGAGGTCCACGTGTAGATAACCACCTAACCTCCATATCATAATATAAACCACCATCCAGCCAGATGAGGTTGCCGGCATAGTAACCACGATGTCCCCTTAGTTCGAGACAAGGCTATAATGTCCTTAAGACCCGTCTTGGTCAGACGTTAAGCCCTTACGGTGGCTCGTAAGGTATGGCACGTAGAAACTTAATTTATATTTAAATGGCCTTCACGTATCTTAACATATCATAACATTATTCGGTTACGGCTTAGGTCCTTGATTTTATATTTGTGTGGGCTTAAGTCCCCACTTTCTTAATATATATGTGTCTTAACATATTTTTTTCTCATTTTTTCTTAAAACTTAGTTAGAATAGGCCACGGTGCGATAGGCTTCACTAAATCACGTTTTCCAAGGGACGGGTTCCGTAGTAACCTAAATGTACTTCGTGTGGTATCTCATACTACCATAGAGGGGTTGCATCCGTACATGGATGCCTACATTTCAAGTTTCACGTGACCGTGAAAGAAACCCCACCGTGACGAAGACTTAAGTCATGTGTCATATTTTATTCTTAACTTATATGCGTATGCCCTATCGTGATTTTCTATATGATGAATGTCATATGATAATGGTAAACATATATAAGAATGAATTATAACATAAACCTTAAACATTTCATATTTTTGAAGAAAATTAATAAAGAGCATAACATACGAAATATTAAAGTAAAACAGAAAATAAGAAATATTTAACTATATTTATTTTACAATAGTGTTGAACTATACTTCTTTAAGGTTAATTATATTCATGAAATTTGGTGATTGACTGGTATAGCGATCCAACCTATTTTAAAATTCTAAAGGAGCGCATGTGTCAATTCAAGAATTGTATGAGGCTTAGAGGAGGTAATAGAATGGTAAGTATTGAAAAACGTCCATATTTGACCCCTTAAACTTATAGATTGTTAATCGATGCAAGCTATTTAATATATTTTATTTAATCTTAGCGATTTATAAGTCTAGAGATAAGTTTAGCATAAAGTAGTCAAAGAGTTAAAAAAATAATGTCAAACCCGTGTAACCTTGGATCATCTAAAACATATCCCGACTTGCAGCTCAATTTTGACCTTAAAAATATTAAATTCGTGAAATTGCTATTTCAGACAAAGTTGTAGATCTCGTTGTCTTCTTTCCAATGCCACAAGAATCATATCAATCCGAGTTTGGGATAAAATGATATGGCCAAAATACCGAGGTTGTGTCTGTTGAAGAGTTTGGCCGAATTTCACGAAAATCTGGGAAAAATGATCCTATCGATTTTGGGCCTAATTTCTATGTTTTTAAGACCCGAAATTTATCAAAATTTAAGGAAAAATTAGGGTTTTATTTTTTAAGAAATAACTGAATAATTTAAGATGGATTTAGAGGCACCCACTTGTTGAAGCGTGATTCGAATCCTACGATGATTTGGGTTGATGGAGATCGGATTCGAGAGACGATATACTCGAGTCTTTTCGCGAGAATTCCTTTCTTACGATAAATTGGTCGCGGCGATGAGAAACTTTGATGGTGTAAGATTCTCTGATAAGATCGAAAATCGATGGAGATCCGACGAGAAATTATGAAAGATGGCAGTGTCAGAGCTTTTGCAGAGAAGAGGGGATAAAAAGAGACAACTGAGAGAAGAAGTAAATATATATCTAATTCCCTGTATAGGTTAACTCTAATTAAGACTTTCCGTATAAGATTTAATAAAATAGTAGTTTTTACACGCAAGTAGAATTCATACGTGACTTGAAAAGCTTGAGAAGAGGTTTTGCTCCAGCGCTTTGTGTAAGCACCAAGGTAAATGGTGATTCTCTCCCGAATTTACAGTTGTGCCCTTTAACCCGCTTCACTCTTCAAACGGGCATAACTTTTTATATTCTTATCGAAAATTGATAAATTATATATCGTTAGAATCGTATCGACGAGTATTCTGCAATGAGTCTAATATTGATATATATAAAAAATCAGACTATTTCTAAAGTGAGTATATTCCGGTGTGGAGCGTTAGCACCACGCACTGTGTGGTACATCATCTAATACCATTAAATAAAATTCAAAAATCTGGGTTATTACACTAAGCATGTGATCTCTCCTATGAGGTGTGTACACTTTCTTATCCAAGACTTCCCATATCCGAGAGTACCATTTTTCGTGCTCTAGGACAACATGTTAGCTAAATTTCATTTGAGATCCGATGTGGCCCAGTTGTCACATTTAGACCCATTGTGGTTTGGCCCATTAGCTCCATACGATAACAGGTTTTGGAAAGTGGGATCGTGCCCATTAGCCCCATACGGTTAAGTGGTTTTGGAAAGTGAGATCATGTACCCAATTTTTAGCCCAAAATCTCTCAATAATGGAAGAGAGACTATAAAGTCATTCTATCTTTGAGGTCCCAAGTCTAGCAGAAACATACGAGAGAAAAAAAAAATCTTTAGAATCCATCTCTGCATCTCGGAAAGATTTGCATAGACTTGAAGATCCTCGAATCTTGGCATTATAAATCAGTGCACCATGGACGGAAGTATTATTTTGGTTAATCATTTCTGCCTTTAATTTTATCGAGTAGAGCTTACATTGTGGTATTAGAGCAGGTATCTCTGATCACGGTGTCTGCTTAATATTTATTTGATGCCTTATGATTTAAAGAGAAGAAGTTTAACTCTCTAATAGCCAATTTTGACCTTAAAGTTTTGAGTTTGACTCTTCTTTCAATTTTGCAAATCATGTTTAATGGAGAAATTTTTTTTTGGATTCCCTAGGATTTTTTTCTATGAGCTAATTCGATTTTTATTTTATTTTTTGAGGGTTTTTATGACCGCCCGAAGACCGGCCGCCGGCGTTATCGGGTGGTCACCGGTCTGACGACGTCAAATCGGCCAATCACGATCGCTTCTCGGCATTGGCCATGCATGAGCACTTCTTTGCAAAATGCAAAGACGTGTTCTCGTAAGGAAGATGGGTTCCAACTATAAAGTGGGGTTGATTGGGTAAGTGGGTGGCACACTATATTACGTGTATCCCATACTTTGTAAAACAATTTTATAAGTTTATGAGCCTTAGGCCCATTACCCTACAGACCCGCATACCGAAGACCCAGCCTGGGCCTGATCAAAATTTGTCCAGAACCAAGACTCGACCTGGGCATGGTTAAAGAATGACCAAATCCGAGACCTAACCCAATAAGGGTCCAATTTGTCTTTTTCTTTTAAAATCATGTTTTTATTTATTTCTTTATGAGAGCTATTGGTATTGGATTTTCACAAATTATATATATTTTGAGTATGTCGGATCATCCAGACACATTTATAGGGTATGTTTATGCATTAGACTTCAGAATTGATAATTTTTTTCTTTTGAGGTCACCATTAGGACTAAATACATCATAGATTAAAGAGTAGTCACAACATCTCGAATTGCAATGATGTATTTAGTACAAAGCATGACTTTTAAATTGAATTATTTTTTGTGTTATCTCATAAATTGTGATTGATTATGAATCAAAATGGCCCGGCTTCACAGAAAACATTACTTAATCTCATTATGAAGCAATTAAATAATCATTCATGTGTTTCAACCCCTACTCACAAAAGGGTTAAAAATGCCTCATCGATTTATTATCTAGAATATTGACATTGATTGACATTCTAAATAAAGTATAAATTTGTATGTTCTTCATAGCATAATTATAAGCACTTTATTCTTTTAATTATTATAGTTTTGTCATCTTCCATTGTTTCAAAAATACCCACTCACATTCCTATTTTAACTAGTGATAATTTTTCGGATTGGAATGAGGGGATTCTCCTAACATTAGGATGTATGTATTTAGATTTGACACTCCGAATGGATAAACCCATCATCCCTTCAGAATCTAATACGCCAACTAAAAAGAACTTGTATAAGTGATGGAAACGATCAAGTCGGTTGAGTCTAATGCTCATTAAGTCCTACATTGGGAAGAGCATTAGAGGATCTATCCCGAACAAAAGTGACCTTAACATCATGTGAAACTCATCATACTCAAATAAGGTCACTTTTTGGGATGTGCACTACATGAAATCAAAAACATATCGTCTGATGACACGCCCATATTCTCAAGATCCATTATCTTAAAGATTGGAATGAAAAACAATCTGTATCTTTGGATTGAAATCAGTCAATGGGTTTATGCGTGGGTAAACTCAAAGATTTGGTGGGTGGATTTAAAGGTACTCATTTATTCTTTGAATTGAAGCCAACCCTCTCAACGCTGCCAAACATATGGGACCATAATAAAATTTTTAAGCCACGTGGAGCTAGGGCTGTGCAGTTTTTGAACCAAACCGATCAAACCGACCGAACCGCACCAAACCACCATGTTTGGTATGATTTCGATGGGTACCGGTTTGGGTTTGATTTGGAAAAATGGAAAACTAAAAAGATTGGTTTGGTTTAGGTTCCAAGTCTCCCCAAGCCGAAACCGTCCGAACCGATTGTAGTTTGTAAGTAATTATATATATATATATATATATATATATATATATATATATATATATATATATATATATATATATAGGGAGCCGGTTAGGTCCTCCAATGGAGGGCGGTGACCGTCCTCCAAGATACACATGGAGCTCCACGTGGCACCCAAAACACTGTTTGGGTGTCACGTGGAGCACAAGTGGACGGTATAGATCAATATTAAAAAAAAAAAATCGAAAAAAACTTTTTAAACGCACAAGTCAAAGTTTGACGGGTTTCATTGGTCCACATTTCATAGTTCAAAAAACGCACGGTGGAGATGAGTTCTCAATTATTATTTTTTTCAAAGATGATTTAAGAAATGCACCCGAGCTCCACGTGACATCAAAACAATATTTTGGGTGCCATGTGGAGCTCCACGTGGAAGCTTGGAGGAGGGTGACCGTCCTACATGGAAGGACGGACACCTTTTCCATATATATATATATATAGGTGGGGGTTTTGATTAATTTAAAAGGTATTTAAGTAAAATACATATTTTTATATAAAACCCTACCCTTATCTTTAGCCTATTCCTAAATACTAAAGTGGTAAAGTAGAACATATAGGAAAATCGGTTGAGAAGTTGAAATTTTTTTGATGTGCAACTAGAACTTATAGGAAAACCGAAACCGACCGAACCAAACCGAATCGAATCGGGCTGGTTTAGTTTAAGAGTTTGACGGTTTGGTTTGGTTTGAAAATCTAGAAACCAATTAGGACAAGTTTGGTTTGTGGTTTTAGTCCAAAACCGACCAAACCGAACCGAATACACCCCTACATGGAGCACATCATGTGGCCTAAATAAAAGGGTGGGTCTTCTCAGCTAAGAAGTCATGTATATGACTAGAGGTGTATTCGGTTCGGTTTGGTCGGTTTTGGACCAAAACCACAAACCAAACCGGTTCTAATTGGTTTCTAGATGTTCAAATCAAACCAAACTGTCCAACTGTTGAATCAAACCAACCCGATTCGATTCAGTTTCAGTTTGGTTCGGTTGGTTTTCCTATAAGTTCTACTTGCACACCAAAATTGTCCTAATTTCTCAACCTGTTTTACACTTTTACTACTTTCATTTTTTCTGTAGTTGTTTTACTTTTATAATCTATTCACTCAATCGTCTGTTTAGCTCAAGTTGACTGTATATATATATATATATATATATATATATATATATATATATATATATATATATATATATATATATATATCATAGTTTCAAATATCGATCGATCTGGATCGCCTAATCCCGATTGATTTTGGCCCAAACGATACCAAATCCTTAGGTTGGATCATTTATACACGTGTATCAGATGTGGATCGGTCAGATCGCTCCGGATTGGCCAATACCAAACGATATTTAGGTAGGAATGCCGATCCACCGATACAAGGAACTTATACACATAAATAATATTCTACACTTTACACCGAATATAAATTTCAAAGTAAAAAAAAAGGCAACTAAGCTTATCTTTTACCCTCAAAATAATAAAACTCTTATGAAAGCCCTAACGTCTTTTGCTAGGTCTCATTCCTCTTGCAAACCTCTTTTTACCCCCAAATTTTATAGAAAAACAGTAAAGCATAAGTCTTTTAATAAATTTGGGCATGTTACAACCTCATTGGTATTAATTTTTTTTCTTTTCTTTTCAAATACTTTTATAATCTTTTTTTTTTATCGGATGGTATTGGTTCAGTGTGAACCGGTTCAGTCTTCCGTTTGCTCCAATTCATCCACCAAAAACGATTCATACATTAATATTCCCAAAATTTCGAATCTCAATTTTGTTTCAGTATCGGCCGAAATTTTGATCATGGCAATTGTGGACTTGATGTCCTCTATAATACGTTAACAAATTTTTTTGAATAATTCTCTAATACATAACATTCTAGTTTAATATTTTTTTATTCTCATATTTTGTTTATTGAGTATAATCTCTGCATTTTTTTCAAGCTTACTTTCAAATAGTTAGTTTACAAAAAATTAAATATCGTGGTTATGAATTGACTATTTTATTGTGAATTTTTTTTTTAATACTATAAACCCACTTCAAGTGGGGGACAAAAAGAAAAAAGAAAAAATGAAAAAAAATAATATTTTTAACGTTTGCTGATCATTTTGTAGACCCAATTATTGAGGGTCAAACTTGGATGCTTAAGGTACTCAAAATGTAATTTTAAGTCTAAGGTATGGTACTCTCTTACCAGTGGTGATGATTGGTCAGAAATCAACTTCATTATCAATGATGTAAGGAAGATCGCCATGGAACTTTCATTTGTTACTTTTAGTCATATTCATAGAGAAGCTAATGAGGCAGTAGATCTGCTTGCCAAGTTTGATTTTAATTGTGTTTCTAAATCAGTATGGATGGAGGATATTTCCCCATTTATTGGTGATGTAATTGCTCGAGACCCTTTCTTAATTAAATGCTTAGTTCTTATATAAAAAAAAAGTATAAGTGGACTAATTTTTTTCTTAATGTGGGTGTTATAAATGTAAAATTAGATTAAAATTATGGTGTAGCATGTATTGCATATTAAATTGGAATCATCAGCGGCTGATTTGAACAACTTATTTGGTAGCTTATGATAAAAAATGCCCTCAAACTTTTTTGGTATTGGGATCACCCAATCCGATCCACTGATACCACTCCGGATCAATTTTAGGCTGATCGATCCGGTGACCGATACCGATATTTGAAACCTTGATATATATATATATATATATATATATATATATATATATATATAAATTATTACTCACATATATTCCATGATATGCCATGCATGATGTGTCTATGCAATTACTGATAAAACAGTTAAAAAGTATTACATTTTACTGGTAGTTTACTCGTGTCTTTTATTTACTCATAAATAATGCTGAAAAGGCCTAAAGCAAAACTTAAACTTTCAACTTAAGTAATCCTCGAGCAATATAGCATCGAGCCCCGATGAGATACCCTTCATCGTCATCTATATAGACACTTTTAACGTATTCCCTGGGAATATAATTAGTACCCAAGCCCCTTTCCCCTGGGGATTGGTGGCGGGGTTTCACTTGTCTCAAATCAACACCCCACAGGGTGTGTACTTATGTCTTGGATAAGCCTCATGGCTTACTGATTTCGCCGTCATTATCGGTCACGGATATCCTGTCAGTGTCTCAAATAACAAAAATATCGGTGCTTTACATATAGTTATTCATCGTGTAAGTGTGCTATCTTATATCAGTTAGGCCCTATCAAACATGATTCAATCTTGGATACATCCCTGAGATGTATCCATTCACTTGCATCACACCTAATGCTCTTATTTCTTTACTTCCTCATCCCCTGGAGATGGCTCATTATAATTACTCTTATAGATGTCACACACACACACTTTTCACAAACTCTTAAGCAATAAAAACAGTTTGAATTTAATTCTATATCACTACATACATGCTCTTGTAAAATAAAGTACATGTTCAAGGTGTTCCCTACCTCAAGTCTTGGTTTGATCAACGCATCAAGGTCCCACGTGGCTCCTTGTGCATTAGTTCACACGTACCACCTATGGTACCACATAACATGTGAAACACATCACTAAGGATGCAATAAAGAAGGTCCAAGACCTTCCAAGAATCTTAAAGTCAAACTCAAAAGTTAACATAAATTAGCTCAGTCGATTAATCGAACTCCAAAATCGATTAATCGAATCAGATTCGATTAATCGATTTCCAAAATCGATTAATCGAAAGTCAATATCGATTAATCGATTCTTAAATCGATTAATCGAGATTTTCATTCGATTAATCGAATCCTAATTCGATTAATCGAAATTCTCTGTTTAGCCCAAAATCGATTAATCGGTCCCAAATCGATTAATCGAATTTGAAATCGATTAATCGAAATCCCATTTCGATTAGTCGATTTTCCCCAAGTTATTTCCTCCGACCACAGGGTCCCTGGAGAGTTCGATCGATTAATCGATACCCAAATCGATTAATCGAAATCCAAAGTCGATTAATCGAAATTCAATTCGATTAATCGAGATCGGGGTCCTCTGACTTTTCAACTTCTTGGCCAATTTCGATTAATCGAAACCCAATTTCGATTAATTTCGATTAATCGAAATTGCCAGATTCAGCCCCTTTCGAGCTGTTCTTCCCAACCTTTTTTCACTCTTTTTCCTCTATTTTTCTACACTTTTTATCCTACATTTTACACTATTTCTAACCACTATTTACCCTTACAATCCATGCATTTAAACTACATAAGTCTTACCTTCAATCAATCCCAAATTGATTTCAAATCCATGGTTGGAAAGGCTAGGGTTCCAGCTTTAGCTTGAATGGATTCTCCTCGCTAAATCGGTCTCTTTAATGCTAGAATCCCCCTTCCAATCCCTCACAATAATGCTTGCTTAACCTCTCACTTCTCTCTCTCTCTTCTTTACTCCTTCAACAACCAATTTCTAGGATTTTAGGGTTATTAAACCCTTTTATCCTTCCCCCAGCTTGTGTGTTGAGCACATGCACCTCGATAGGTGTATGTGACTTCAGATTTACAACACACCCCACATAGCTACGCAAACTATCACATCACATCCGCTCATTACACTCTATGCTAACTAGTGAACTTCTATTTGGTCAAACCTATGACCGATCGAGCACGGATCCCGATGTCATAATTTAGCGTGATTTTTCGGGCTATTACATAATAGATCTGAAGATCATGACCCACCTATCATACTGTCAGACGTTGATTCCACATGGAACATATCCCCAAAAGTGACTAGAGAACTCTTCTAATAATACACTCATGATCACGATCACTTTTGGGATGTTTGCCACATTGAATCAACAACTGACTGCTTGATAGGTGAACCATGTTCTCAAGATCTACCATACAGAATATTGGGGTGAAGAACAATCTCCATTGTTTGTTTATAGGCAGTCAATAGTTTAAATAATAGAAAGTTTTGGCTACAGAGATCGAATCTATTGTTGCAAATAGCGGTAATTTAATAAGTACGCTTTGAAACATCGGAAAACATGTTTAAAACACATTTTTTTAAATACTCAGATTTTGAAAAATATTTGATTTTACATTTTAAACGCATTTTCTATGAATTTTTTCAAAAAAATCCTCATTGCTATGAATTTTAAAAAAAACTTTTTTAGCATTTTTAAATATTTCCAATACTTTTCTCAAAAATTTACTTTTTTAGTGAGTTTAATTAAATATCCAAGACAAGACAAGAGGACCACATAATGGGCCGAGCTTTAAGTCATTGAGTTAGAAAAAGAAAAGAAAAGAGAGTGAATTAGAGTTCACGTGGGATTTAAAATAAGAATGAGAGTGAGAGAAGGGAAGCGGTGAAAGAAGGAAAGAGAGAGGTGGATTTAAAAGAACGAAAAAGAAAAAGAAAGGAAGAGAAAAAGAAATAAAAAGTAAAACATGGGGTTTTTTTCCCACGCATAAAAAAAAGAACTAAGAATAAAGAAGAAAATGCGTACCTTAATAACTTTGGTTTCTGATTAAGGTACCTTGAATTAAGGTGTTTATTAGAGATACCTTTCCACTTCCTTTCAAGATTAAGGATTGAAAGAGGATCTAGGATCCAGAAGATTTTTTAAGGTTCTTGCTGAGAAAAAATTTGAAATCCTTGTTGCAGATTTGTATTGAAGATTTTAATGTAGAAGCCTTTTAAAGTTTTTAAGAAAGCTTTCGAAGAAAAATTAAACCTTTATATAGATTTATCAAGAACCCAAGAAGTCTATCAAGATTCTTACGAATTTAAGATTTTCAAGAAAATAAATTCAAAAAGACCATAAGGTATGGAGAAATCATACTTTTCTTTATCATGTGCCTAAATACATTAAAGGTTTACTTTATTATGATTATGAGAAATTAGGGATATTATGACTTATATTAGTTAAAAGAAAATTATGATAGCTAAAGAGATTTGTGGATTTTGCTTTAATTCTTTTTAAAGTTGTATATTATTAGTGTCATGAGAAATTAGAGATATTATGTTGATTTGAAGAAGATGATTTAGGGTATTACAATGATCTTTCACTTATTATGATTATTAAAATAAAATGATTTAGGGTGTTGCAAGAATCTTTCTAAAGTTTTGTATTGTTATAATTATAGAAAATTAAGGATTTAGGGTCTTTTGCAAATATCCCTTCTAAAGTTCTATATTATTTTGATTATGAGGAAATAGGGATATTTATTATGTTTATGAAAGATAGATTTTATTTTGATTGGTTTATTTTATGGGATTTAGACACTCAAGCCATATTTGTTTATATGATTTAAATGACCTTTCTTCTATGAATGTATTATATGATCAAACCCTAAAAGTAGGAAAGCTTGTGATTGGAATAATGTTATTATTTTATGATCTAAATTTCTTGTAAAGATTATTATGCATAAATCATTGATAATGTTTAGAAATCTCATTAATTAGAACTCATGTTAGGACAACTTTTTATATAATAATTAATGTGAAACTTTAATCCACATGACACTTATAATGCATAATAAGAGAATACATGACGTAAATATGAAAATATGAATTGAATTACCATGATTAAAGATATGGAAACAAGCAATAACTTGAATTTACATGAACCAAGATTAAAATATGATAATTTAAAGATTAAAAGAAAATTGATGTGGTTAATCAATAAAACATTGTGCAAACATGATCATTGAGTAATTCAAATTGATGTGGTTAATCAATAAAACACTGTTTAGACAAGATATTGGGTGACTACTGTTAAAGCAGGCAATCATTGCATGTTGTATTCAGCTCGGATCCAGTGAGTGACTCAAATGATGAGGTTAATCATTGTAGATTTGACAAGTGACTCAAAATAAAGGGAGCAATCATTGTTGAACCAATGAGTGTCTTAAAAGTTAATGTAACAAATCATTAATAAGATAATGAGTGGCTAAAGCATGAAAGTTCAAAACAAAGTTAATGTGACTAATCATTAATGAAATAATGATGAATGAAATTATGAATGAAAAGATGAACGAAAAGGTGAAAGGAAAGATGATTGAACGAATAAACTAAAAGAGACTGAAGAATACAAAAATGAAACCATGCTTAGTTCTAAGTTAAATTCTATGAATGTTGTAGCTTTCAATGTTTATTCAATGATTCCATTATTTATATAAGTTTTATTGTGATATTCATCTCTTTATGTTTTTAAGCAAATAGATTTATACATATATTATAACTTTTAATGTATATAGATACAAGATTAGATTAGTATGTCTCGTTCATACTAGGTTTATCTCACACCCTATCTTCGTGTGGCCAATGAAAACAAGTATGACAAAGATGGAGCAATGGGGAAAGCGAATGTTAGCATGGACTTGGAAGAGGACTTTAAAGTTTAAAAGAATATTGAGCAAATAGTTAGAAGGAGTTTAGTAGTTAGTATTCTACTTTTCAAGTTCATAGTATTGATGGTTATGAGAAATTTCAAATTATGGATGTTTAAATTGATGGATTTGTAGATTCAAATTATGGGACTTAATTCATATTATTTCTTTTAATTTATGTTATGTATTTTATACTTATACCTTTAATTATTATAATAATTGTTTAGATGCATACATTAGTGCAACCCACTCACAAAAGAAAAAAAAATGGTTAGCTAACTTAGGTTAATCATTGGATTAGATTTAGTTTAAGGACCAAATTGAATCTAAGCCGCTACCTAAAGCAGTTCATTACTCATATTATATAATGGATCTAGCAGAAATTAGCAGAATTGATTATGTAGTGTGATGTCTCTATGTTGGAGCATTGATCCGGAATAAGGCTTCAAAGCGAAGAGAAGCCAGATCTTATCCGAAGTGAACAGTTAGAAGTGTTTTGCTTGAATGAATGAGGGTTAAAGCCATTACGTTTGGAAGATTTAGTAGGGAAGTTGCCAAACGATGGGAATTGGAACACAACTATAATTCTCACTATAATGAGAGGATTTGGGTGTTGTGGAACCCCAACTCATTTCACTTTGAGAAATTATTTGAATCAGATCAAATTGTTCATGGGAAATTGAGTCTGGTAGGATCTGACCAGTTTTTGTTTCCTAATAAGCTTGTATAGCTCCAATTTGCTGGTAGACCGTGCGCTTATGTGGAAGGATATGATTGGTTTGAGTCAGATTATCCAGGCTCCATGGATCTACTTAGGTGATCTTATTATTGTTCGATTTCATGAGGAGAAAGAAGGGAGAAATCGAATTGCGATTCGGGTTTTGAAGTAGGTTAATGAAGCTCTATCGATGTTGGATAAGTGGTAAATGTGGGTAGTTACTAAGATTATGGGTATAATTGTGAGTAAGTGCTAAATGTGGGTAGTTACTAAGATTGTGGGTATAGTAGTGGGTAAGTGTTAAATGTGGGTAGTTACTAAGATTGTGAATATAATTGTGAGTAAGTGTTAAATGTGGGTAGTTACTAAGATTGTGGGTAGAATAGTGGGTAAGTGCTAAGTGTATGGTAGTTATGTTTAAGTCTATATAAGGATCATCTTATATGTGTTTTATGCAAGTAAATTGAATAGAAAGTTTACTTCTTCATTTATTTAGTTTCTCTTTTCTCTCCTTCTATCAGTGGTATTAGAGCCAAGTTTGAGTTTCGAGGAAAGAAAAAGTGAAATTGATGGCTTTCGAAAGTTTTGTACAGCCAGTCGTTCCACGCTTTGATGGTCACTATGACCATTGGAGCATGCTCATGGAGAACTTCTTGAGGTCCAAAGAATATTGGACGGTTGTTGTTTCTGGAGTAGCAGAACCAGCAGAAGGTGTTGTGCTGACAGATGCGCAAAAGACAGAGCTCGAAGGACTGAAGTTAAAAGATCTTAAAGCAAAGAATTATCTCTTCCAAGCAATTGATCGTTCAATCTTGGAAATCATTCTTTACAAAGACACGACTAAGCATATTTGGGACTCCATAAAGAAGAAGTACCAAGGTGCGGCGAGGGCTAAGAGGCAACAGCTTCAAGCACTTCGTTCGGAGTTCGAAATACTTCGAATGAAGTCAGGAGAATCAATTACAAACTATTTTTCAAGAACGATGACAATCGTTAACAAGATGCGGATCCATGGCGACAAGACAGAGGATGTTCTCATTGTTGAAAAGATTCTTTGATCCTCGACACCAAAATTTAATTTTGTTGTCTGTGCTATAGAAGAAGCTAATGATGTTGGTTTACTATCAATTGATGAATTACAAAGTTCTTTGTTGGTTCATGAGAAAAAACTTAATCAAACGAAAAAAGAAGAACAAGCATTGAAGGCCTTTTCAGAAAATCACTCTACACCTAGTAGAGCTGACAGAGGACGAGGAAGAGGCAGAGGTCAAGGTAGAGGAGGCAGATACAACAATGATCGTAGGAACCAACAACAAAATCACCATCATCAAGAAAGTCAATTTCAAGGAAGAGGCAGAGGGCGTGGAGGCCACTACTCAACAACTTATAGATCAAAGTCAGCAGACAAGTCAAATGTTGAATGTTTCAGATGTCACAGGTATGACCATTATAAATCAGAATATCAAACTGATTTGAACAAACATAGTGGAGATCAAACTAACTTTGCAGAAAAGGAAGAAGATGTGTCTCTGTTGATGCTGTGTCACGTGAAGGAAGAATCTCAACAAAACATGTGGTATTTAGACACTGGTTGTAGCAATCACATGTGTGGAGAGAAGGATGCATTTTCTGACATGGATGAATCATTTCGCAGCTCTGTTAAGTTTGGTGACAACTCTACAATTTCAGTTATGGGAAAAGGAAAGGTAACAATCCAAACCAAAGAAAATTCCACCCACACTATCGCTAATGTTTTTTTTGTGCCGGATTTAAAGACCAACTTGCTTAGTGTGGGTCAGTTACAAGAAAAGGGATACGAGATCTCTATAAAAAATGGAGTATGTCAGATTAAAGATGCAAAGTTGGGCTTAATTGCTCAAGTTCACATGACGGCGAATCGTATGTTCCCACTTTATCTCCACAACATCGCTCATTCGTGTTTCTCTACAAAATTAAAAGATGAGGCATGGCTATGACATTTTCGCTATGGGCATCTGAATTTTGGCAGACTAAAAACACTACAACAAAAGAACATGGTGACGGGACTTCCTCAAATTACAGCTTCTTCGCAAGTTTGTGAAGAATGTGTTGTTAGCAAACAACACCGTACTCAATTCCCACAAGGAGAATCTTGGAGAGCAAAGAAAGCATTAGAGCTCGTTCATTCCGACATTTGTGGGCCAATAACGCCACATTCTAATGGAGGTAAAAGATATATAATTACTTTCATTGATGATTATAGTCGCAAGATATGGGCTTATTTTTTGCAAGAAAAATCTGAAGCCTTTGTAGCTTTTAAAAGATATAAAGCATTTATTGAAAAAGAAGTTGGCAACCAAATAAAAGTTCTTCGCACTGATCGTGGTGGAGAATATAACTCACATGAATTTGTAATTTTTTGTGAGAACCATGGAATCAAGAGGCATCTTCTGTGACTTATACACCCAGCGAGAATGGGCGTGTCGAGAGGAAAAATCGCACTATTATGAATATGGTACAAAGTCTTTTAACAACAAGTGGCATTCAAAAAAGTTTCTGGCCTGAAGCAATTAATTGGAGCATTCATATATTGAACAGAAGTCCCACACTTGCTGTTCAAAATATGACACCGGAGGAAGCATGGAGCGGAAGGAAACCTGCTGTAGATCATTTCCGGATATTTGGGTGTCTTGCCTATGCCCATATACCAGATGAGAAGAGGAGGAAGCTAGATAATAAGGGAGAAAATTGTATTTTTCTTGGTGTTAGTGATAAATCAAAAGCTTATAAACTATACAATCCTAGCACCATGAAAATTGTCTTCAGTCGTGATGTTGTATTTGATGAAAAAAGCACCTGGTCATAGAATCAAAATGACGTTAAAGAAAATATTTCAGCAGATTTCGATGATGATGAGAAAGGGCAGCAGCCTATGGAGAATGAGCAAGAAGAGGAAATCACTCAAAATGTTCCAACTGATCAAAGCCCACTTGCAGTTGAATCACAAAGGCCTCAACGTGTTCGAAGAAGACCAGCATGGATGACTAATTATGATGTAACCGGAGTTGACCAAGGTGATGATTTACTTACACATTTTACTTTGTTTTCAGATTGTGATCCTACCATTTTTGAAGTGGCTGTCAAAGAACCAAAATGGAGAAAGGCTATGGATGTTGAAATTATAGCCATTGAACGAAATGATACATGGAAGTTATGTGATCTTTCAAAATGGCAGAAGACAATTAGTGTAAAGTGGGTTTACAAGACAAAGTTGAAAGAAAATGGTGAAGTTGACAAGCACAAGGCACGCCTGGTAGCTAAGGGCTACAAGCAGAAGTTTGGTGTTGATTATAAAGAAGTCTTTGCTCCGGTTGCAAGGCATGATACAATCAGAGTGGCGATTGCTATGGCAGCTCAAAATTCATGGCCTATCTTCCAGTTGGACGTGAAATCAGCATTCCTCCACGGAGATTTGAAAGAAGAGGTATTTATCCATCAACCTCCTGATTATGTAAAAGTTGGCAATGAGCATAAAGTGCATAAGTTAAAGAAAGCTCTATATGGATTAAAACAAGCTCCACGGGCTTGGTATAATCGTATAGAAACCTATTTTTTGAAGGAAGGATTTCAAAAATGTCCTTACGAACATACACTTTTTATAAAGATTGAAGATGAGGGGAAAATGCTTATTGTCTGCTTATATGTAGATGATTTAATCTACACTGAAAATAATACAGCCATGTTTGGTAGTTTTAAGAAATCCATGATGGCTGAATTTGAGATGTTTGATCTTGGCATGATGCATTACTTTCTCGGCATTGAAGTGGTGCAGTCTTTTACTAGAATTTTTATTTCTCAAAAGAAGTATGTGCAAGAAATCTTGGACAGGTTTCAGATAAAGGATTGCAATCTTGTAAATACTGCATCTGAATTTGGTATGAAGCTAAACAAAGATAATGGAGGAAAGAAGGTTGACGACACTCTTTACAAACAAATAGTGGGGAGTTTAATGTATTTGACGGCAACAAGACCTGATATAATGTATGCTATAAGTGTGATTAGCAGGTACATGGAATGTCCTCTGATTCATCTCTTGGTCAGAAACGAATTTTCCGATACTTGCAAGGTACTAAGGAATTTGGCTTGTTCTACAAAAATAGAGAACAGTCAAATCTGTTTGGTTTCACAGATAGCGATTATGTAGAAGATTTAGATGATCGAAAAAGCACATCTAGATATGTTTTCAAGATGGGGACAGGAGCTGTTTCATGGTCATCAAAGAAGCAATCTATTGTCACATTATCATCCACTGAAGCTGAATTTGTTGCTGCAATAGCTTGTGCTTGTCAAGCTATTTGGCTAAAGAAAATCCTTAAAGAGCTGCATTTCAAGGAGGATCGACCTACTCAGATTTGTTGTGACAACAATTCAGCAATAAGGCTTTCAAAAAACCCAGTTTTACATGGTCGAAGCAAACATATAGATGTGAAGTATCATTTCTTGAGGGATCTCACGAATCATGGAGTCATTAATCTTATTTACTGCAAAAGTGAAGACCAGATCGCTGATATTCTAACCAAACCTCTCAAGCTTCCTGCATTTCAGAAGCTCAGGAAGCTACTCGGTGTTTGCACTTCAAATGTTTAGTTTCAAAGTTTAACTCTTATTAAACTAGATGTTATGTCTGAAACATCAGTTTAAGGGAGGGATTGTTGGATAAGTGGTAAATGTGGGTAGTTACTAAGATTGTGGGTATAATTGTGAGTAAGTGCTAAATGTGGGTAGTTACTAAGATTGTGGGTATAGTAGTGGGTAAGTGTTAAATGTGGGTAGTTACTAAGATTGTGGATTGTGGGTATAATTGTGAGTAAGTGCTAAATATGGGTAGTTACTAAGATTGTGGGTAGAATAGTGGGTAAGTGCTAAGTGTATGGTAGTTATGTTTAAGTCTATATAAGAATCATCTTATATGTGTTTTATGCAAGTAAATTGAATAGAAAGTTTGCTTCTTCATTTATTTAGTTTCTCTCTTCTCTCCTTCTATCAATCGATGTGTGAGCTCACTGACAAGGCCACAGGATACACACTTTCGTGATCTAATTGTGCAGATAGAAACTACAGAATTTTGTATAAATTGGACATAGGAGATGGTTAATTCCAAATGGGGTAATGGATTATCCCAGTAGCAGGGTTAATTATTTACCAGTAAACAATTCTTATCATTCTCCTATGGTGGTGGATTTGATGAACCCTCCTGCTAGGATAACTCATTTTAAATATTTTCCTTTTTGGGAGCAAGAAGAAGGATTTAGAGATGATTTCTTAGGCTTGCAATACCGAAGTTCATGGCAATCCGATGATTCAGGTTCTTCATAAACTTAAAATGGTGAAAGGGGTTATTAAAAAATGGAACTCTAAGAAATTTGGTAATACCACTAATAGGGTCAAAGTGGTTGAGAAAGAGTTGACTGAGATTCAAAACAAAATTCAAGAGGAGCCTCTCAATCTTGATCTGGCTACGATGGACTCGATATTGAAGAAGAGTACACCAAAAGAAAAGAGAGTTAGATGGCTCAATAGAAGTGAGAGGAATACAGAGTTTTTTCATGCTTCGATTGCTTCGCGTATTTCCGGAAACAGTATCCATAGCCTAAAACTTCAAGGTGGATCCACTGTTGATGACTACTCACAAATTGGAAGAGAAGCAATTAATTATTTTGAGAAGATCTTTTCTCCTCTCCATGATATGCAAAGTATCACCTCTACTCCTTTTAAGAGTATTCTTTCTGATGAGGTTGTCGAGGAAGAGATCAGGGAAGCTATCTTCAATGCACCCGAGCACAAAGCTTCAGGCCCGGATGGCTTTCCTGCAGAATTCTTGGTCAATTTCTGGGACGTGATTGGAAGAGACATCTTAGCCGCTGTGAGTAATTTTTTTATACAGGGTAGAATGATTAAATCTCTAAAATGCAATGCTTATCAAACTTATTCCCAAAGAGTCGGGGGCTGATTCTTTAGATAAAAATCGTTCGATTGCCTCACGGAGATTTTGTCTAACCGATTGGCCCGAGTGCTTCCTTCCTTGGTCTCCCTTAATCAATCTGCCTTTATCATAGGGAGGAGAATTATCGAAAATGTTCTTGGGCATGAGATTATTAGAAACTTTGACTTCCCTAGCTAGGGGAGTGAGAAAATATGCGCAAAGATTGACTTGAAGAAATCCTATGATAAAGTCAATTGGAACTTCATTATGGGAATACTCCATCAATTGGGTTTTGACAAAAATCGAGATATTGGAGTTTGGAATGTATCTCTACCCCTTCATTCTCGGTTCTTGTTAACGGCTCTCCCCATGATTTTTTTTTTAATCTTCTTGTGGCCTTCGACACGGGGGGATCTTATTTCTCCCCTGATCTTCTCCACCTAGCTATGGAAGTGCTCTCTTGCTTACTTGGGGAGTTCATTGAGAAAGGAGATATTACGATCTTCTCGGAAAACTCAGAGTCCTCAAGTTTCTTACTGTACCTTATTTTGGCGGATGACATATTGCTATTCTTTGATGATTCTACTCATTCGGCCCAAGGTATTAAAAAACTTGTTGAATTTTTTTCAATATTTCTGGGTTGCAAGTTCACAAAGGAATGCTATATGTAGTATCCTGGTAATGGTATTCTCCCTAGGATGCCTGCCCATAAAATATGTGGGACTTCCCCTAATCTCAGGACCTCTTACCTACAATCATTGTATTCCTCTCATTTAAAAAACTTTGCAAACACTCAAAAAAATAGAATCTATTCTTTCTAACTTTCTCTGGAAAGGTCCTTTTCTTGGTAGATCTCTGCAACCCCCTTCCCCCCGGGTCTCTTTAAATAAACAATCGAATACATAACCCCAAGGTTCCATGGGATAATTTCTTTAATAGAAAGGGTGACGCCCCTCCAACCTTGAACGCCTACTTATCGAAAAATTGCCTCTTGTTTTGGCATTTTATTCATCCTAATCGATTTTTTCTCCTAATTCCAACGTTATAACTATGTCCATATATAAGGCGCTACTAACTCCAAAAGGCAAGATTCCAGCCCAGGTTTCTTGCAGTTTTAATGGCGTGTAACATAAAAACTATTTTAAAATAATTTATAGTCTTTTTTTTTTTTTTAATAAAAATTAAAAACTTGGAGAAGGAAACTACCAAAAATTATGGAAAATAGGAAAGCTTCACATGAAAAAATGTGATTCTTAGAACAAAAGGAACAAAAAAATTATAATAATTAAAACATAAAAGTTCCATTTATTTCATAAAACGTATAGGGAGTTTAGCACGGATACAGTGAATTACATAGATCATGAATATGTGTGGGGTGCAGGTTTGAACCGAAAACCGATCGGACCAAACTGGCCCAAAACCAATTGAAAACCAAAGCCAAACCAAACTGATTCAGCCTGGTTCAGTTTTGATACCTGAAAACCGAAAACCAGCTGGGTAGGGTGAGAAAGCGAAAAAAATAAAATAAAAAAATATGAAAAATATGAAGAAAAATCGAACCGACCAAAACCGAAATCGGATCGGTTCAGTTTCAGTTTGAGCATTTGAAAATTTCGGTTAACCCAAACCAAACCGGTTTGGTTAACCAAAGCTGCACCCCTATTGTGATTCATGGAAAAAAGAAGAAAAATCTCATCCTACCCCTAGAAAATCTGGCTCACATGGGTAAGAGCAACAAATAGCAAATTATAAATTCGAAATCAAATCAAGCGATGCGAATTAAGTAACATAGCTCTATCTATTTTCAAACCACTTCATGATCTTTTAGTGATTCACGTGCTTCTCTAGCTAGATGCACACATAGTAACCAAGTTTGGGTTCAGAAATCTTTCATTTGAGCGTCAATTTGGCTTAATTCGGATAAAATAGGGAACGTTCAATAGAAAAACTTGGAAAAAAAATTCAGGTATTGTAAAGAAAATAATAAATTATAAAAATATACAAAATTATAAGTTAACCTAATTAAACTTTTAAAAATTCATTTACAAATAATAAAATAAGTGTATCACATAACCCGCATGCATTAACAATTTACAATCACAAAAGAATATCCAAAGTATGATTGAAGCATTTATCACATTGATGAAAATTTGGCAAAATTAGTCAAATTCAAAAAAAAAAAAATCAAAGAATCAAGGGAATATTTGGCAGAAAGTTTGGGCAAACTACTGATTTAGAGAATTTCTTTCAAAATTGTGATTAATTCGGAAAATTTTGTGACAGACGGACATCGGTTTTGGGTCATCTTGGTTACATTGTCAAGATGGCCTTGGAGCTGGACAAAGATTTAAACCATGGTACAAAATCACATGTATTCATCCCTGCTTATTTACGCTGCCGGATGTGAAAACTCAAACCCGAATTCGACTCCGAAAAGGAGCAAACCCTATAACAATTTATGCAAAACCTGATTCGCACACAATGTTTAAATAAGCCCCTTCCTTCCTGCAAGGGCCTTGAAAATATATCATTGATAAATTGGTAGCTAAATCCAACACTGACCTCGGATTCCATGTAACCTCTACACAAAACTCACCAATGTCTTAGGGCTTGTTTGGATAAAAACACGAGAAACGTGGGAAAGTAAAATAATATTCTTATATTTTCCCATAAATACCTTAGTTGTAGGAAATCATGAGATTCCTTTGTTTCTCGTTGTTTGGATAACCACATTGCTAGCTGAGAAAACGCATGATTAATCAAATCTTGTGTTTGGATATACATATGCAGGAAATTGTAGGAAAATAATATATCCTAACAAAAAAAATAGCCAAATAACCAAAAACTTATGTATGTATGAAGTTTTTTTTTCTTTTTATATATCTTAGTGAATTGCTCTAGTGGTTGACTTAACTCTTTGTAAAGGTTAGATTCTAGTTTCAAACCTTATTATATGTAATAAATTGTTTAATTTTTTTAATTAATTATACTATATATGTGAGTATATAGCTCTACAACATAGCAGAGTCTATTATGAGAGAAATCTCTCCAAAATTAAGTTCGTGCAGCACCTAAATAGATAGAGGAGAACTTAAAAATAGGCTAAAATTGTGAGATTTAAAAAAAAAAAATCAAAGAAATATTTGTTATGAAAACAAATATCATAAAAAAAATTATTTAAAGATTTTTGATACTTTTGAGTGGTCAAGATGATTTTGGATGGATGAGAATCCACTAATATAAATTAAGACTCCTAAAGCTTAGTAACAAATTTTTAGAAAGTTTGGGTAGTCAATTGACCAATCAAGTCATATTGTGGCTCTGCCTCTAATTTTTGGGGATGTGTGCCATATAGAATCAATATCAAACCCTCTGATAGGGGCATCATGATCTTAAGATCTATCACGAGGAAGATTGAAAAAACAAAAAACAATCTCCATCATATGATTCAAATCAATCAATGATTTTCGCTTGTGAACAAGTTGTGTGGTATTACTAAACGAGTGAGAAGAGTTGGATGAGAAGTCCGAAAGGTGGGGAAAATAAAAAACCGAGGAACCCCTTGGGCATTTATTGTCAGATTTGAACGAAAAATGGGAAAATAATTTCCGACCTTTCCCATGTCATCCAAACAATGGGAAATGCAGCAATTCATTTCCCGCTTACCAATTTTTCCTTCTTTCCTCTGTTTTCCTTTGAAACCAAACAGACCCTTAGGGTCTGTTTGGGTTAGCTCTTTTAGGGCAAAGAGCAGTTCTTTTGCTCTTTGGCTCCAGCAAAGAACTGCTTTCATGTTTGGTAACATTGCTCCATGCCCCATTTGCTCTGGCAGGGAGCTATATTAAATGATAAAACTGCTCTCTCTGTCTGCTCTCTGCCAAAGCAGAAGAGCAAATAGAGAGCTACTTTTGCTCTTATAAAAGCTAACCCAAACACAACCTTAGGGTCTATTTGGATAGAGCCTCGTAAAATGTGGTAAAGTTGTTATTTTTTACCATATTTTACCACGTATTCCTAACTTTCAGTAATATGCACGAAGCCATGAATACTAGGTTTCTCTCCTATTTTGGAGGGGAGAGGCCATAATATGTTTTGGTGTTTTGTGGTAAATAGGATAATACATTTACCACCTTAAAAACACCCAAACAGTTGAATCCTTGGTAAAACATTTTATCATATCACGTTTTACCATGTATTCCTTGTATCCAAACAGCCCCTTAAAGTCAAATCCATATGGCGAGAAATTTAGTATCACAAACGATGGTATGGAGACCAAGTGATCTCTCCGGAACTGACAACTTTGGGTATTACAAAAATCTTTCTCAACGACCCCATTTTTAGAATTAAACCATCCACCACTTACAACAAGGTTCCTAGGTCCTGCACTGTTTGGATTAAAATGGAGAGTGCTAAACTGCCTATAATGAGGGAAAAAGGGTCGCTCCAGAAATTGCATACAGGTTCTCTACTGCACGGGGTTCTGCTTAGTACCAGAGTCCGCTGAACTGGAGGCTTCTGGGTGCCACCCCGCATCCAACGATACAGGTGCACAAGGGTTGGGTATGCCATGAATCCTCTTCTGCAGGTGTTCCAAGCTGGCCACTTGATGCATGGAACCTGCTTGGCTCATCTTTTCACCAGCATTCTGCAAGTCTTCGCCTATGGACCCCAAACCAATGTCAGGAATGTCGGCATTTAATCTCCGATCATTCATAGGGTGGAAGAAATGATTTGGCAAGCCATCCTGCAGTGGAACAGAAGCATCTCCAGTTGAATTAGATGGCGTTCCAGTGAAGGGGAGGCCAACAGGCAGCACATCGGAGATGATTGGAAATAGGGGATTCACTCCTGTCACTCTCTTAACCGTGTCTTCAGCCATCTTCACCTGATGAAATGTCCGAAAAACGTTATCAGAAATTGAAGCCAAGAACTTGATCCAAACACTAATTTTTCAGCTCATGATTAGACAATGATGAGAGATAGAGCTGTGACTTGCCAAAATACAAACAAGCAAGAACACAACAGCAGTACTAAAGCAATCAAAGTATATCCTATACAGGTGTAATCTGCCTGGGACTCGCATAACTTTGTCATTATGCTTCGACAAGAAAGAAGTTACATATGCAATACAAAAATGCACATGCAAAAAGTAGAAGGATATCAAGCAGCTGTGCAGATTTTTGACACTAATGCATTTTAAGGTGCTAAGTTAAGTTGGCATACAGCTCAATATAAGGATGATCTCTCTCACTTGGAGATTAGGACCACTGCGGATGGGACTCTTTCTTTTTTGGGGATTTTTAAGCACTGATTATGAAATGAATAAATTTTTGGGTTTTTGACATTTTGTTAGCTCCCTCTTGGTGTAATAGAAATGACAACTACATTTATTAGTATTTATTAACAGCACATAGGTTAACAGGTTTCCCATAAAAAACTAGTTGGTTCTATGAGAAAAAAAAGGGACCCCCCCAACCTTTTCATGTAAATAGAAAGGACAGCTACCCTTCTTGGTATTTATAACAGGACATTCGCTAACAAGTTTTCTTATAATAAATACGCTCAGGTTTGCTGAGAAAAATGGGTTTACTGAGGTCAGCAGGCCTTGTTTAGTTCTGAAAAAGAGAATTTTGCCCTTAAGTTATCAAAGACGTTGTTTATTACAAGTTTTCCTTGGTATAGGTCTTAATAAAGAACATGGTTGAATTGGGAGTTTGTGACCTACTAAACCATTTAATCCGACAGATGGAAGTATAGGAAGGTTCATGACCCATCAAACTATGTTGCCCACTACCCACTGAGGCACTGAGTCCAACAGATAGAAATAAAAGAGATTTGTGATCCATTAAACCACTTAATCCCAAGGCCAAAAATATAGGGAGCTTGTTGCCAATTAAACTACATAATCCAACAGGCAGAACCCATTAAACTATTCCATTATAAATTTCTTCATTGAGATTTGCACACATAGTGAGAGCTGATATCAATGTTTCATCAAACCAATATTCTATATTATATGTGACTGCTTTAACAGTCTTTACAATTCAATCTTGTCGCTTTCAATATTAATGTTTACGTCAGTCATTATTCAATTGTGGTTCATCCACGATCGATGAAAACTCTTCTTATTACCAGCTATGTCACGTGTAACCTTTCTGAATGTGGATTAATGCATGCCATGTGTAATAGATTACATTGATTAAAACTCTTCTTGAACTCCATAATCACGGAATAGTAATAACTTGCCTTTGCTCTCAATGTTTCAACATCTGCTTTTAGAACTCTATTGTCCACAGCAGCTTCATTGTACTTTTGACTTATGTCAGTGAGACGCTTCCGTAATGAAGAGTTTTCAACTCCCAAGTGTGAAACCTATGTAGCAGCATGTCAGATAAATTTTCTAGAAGAATATCTCCTAACAATAAATTGTAAAAGTTGTTGGGTGTAAAGACAAGGTGAAACATCAAACCTGTGTCTCAAGCTCACTCATATGTGCTTGCTTTCTTCTTCTAGAGCGCCTCGCGGACTCTCTATTTGAGAGCATCCTGAGTTACATTGAATGGAACATATGAAAGGCAATGGCATTGAGAAAAAAAGGAAAAATATAAAACCCAAATTTAGATTTCTAAGCATTATACAAATTTAAGGCCACATTCACATTCCGAATAGGATTAATACAATCTTCGGGATATCAACCACCTTAAACAGAGGAGGCATCAGATTTGCATAAAAGAGTCATTGCTGAAAAAATTGAAGCGTTACAAAGGAAGCTAAACTTTCATCCGCTAATAGCATTCATTTTCAAGAACCGAAAGGAGAACTTTTGAAATTTTGCCCGAGTCTTCTGTTTGGCACAACCTAGCCAAGTTCTATTAAACTGAGATAAATAGAAAATGAGTTGTCAACTTTTTGTAGAGCGATGACCTGGGCCATTCATATTAGACTCAGCTGAGTTGAAAACTAGTTACCATGTCTTTAGTGTTAGCACGACTTAATTGATTCGTATTAGACTTAGTCGAGTCAAAAACCAGTTGACTTGAATTACGATCTGAGGTGAACCGACAGAAAACAAGATTCAAATAATTGGATTATAAATCATTGGGTGAATCCGTAGTAGAAAGACTTTTATTCCCCCATCAAGTAGGCTGCCTAAATCTTATTTAATTCAAAGGAAAATTGAACAGAAAACTGTATGGTGTCAAGGGATATTCATCATTTGCATACATGAGTAGTCTGAAAATTTTCTGATCCGTCATAGCAGGGCAGATGGGTTAGGTCAAGCAGCCAAACCCACCATGGGTCAGGTTCAGGTTCAAATCTTAACTTGCCAGGTTTGAGTTAGGTGAAAAATCCAAATTCCCAACCCAACTAAAATAGGATCGGGTTTGGGTCCTAAGCTTTTGACCTGTCAAGCTGTTAGACCATCTGTTATAAACCAAGTTTGGTCACACCTGGGCTGGGCCCAACCTGGTTATATGTTACATAATATAATATTTTTTATATTTTATAATCACCATCATCATTGCCTTGTCTCATCTATTTGAGGCAAGCTTTATTTTGTCTTATCCAAGTTCGATATCAAATATATAGTAGCTTTATATTACATTAATATTAAATGTAAAAGGATGGGGTTGGATTTTATACCCAACTCCATTTCTTTTAGTAAATATGCAGGAAAAAGGGAGGACTTGGGCATAAATACACAACCCCTTGACCCCTTTCAGATACATAAGAATTGGGCCAGATTAGGTCAAAGAGGCTCCAATCAGGTCAGGTCAAATTCAGGTTGAGGTTTGTGGGTGACAGGTTGGATCGGGTTCAGGTAGAGGCCCATATCTTATGGATCCAGGATGACCCTGACCCAACCAGAACCCAACCCCTACATCAGAATAAGATGTTCAATATGAGAATGCATTTACAAGACCATTCATTGACACAGGCAAAATTGAATCCATTCATTTCACATAACCGAGCAAGCTCCACCTTTTTTCTATTTTTTAAGTACAGGAGTTCTCTTCTTTACTTATTATAATTATGAAAATTAGTATGCTTTGTATTTCCTATATGCAGAAAGTGGAAAATAATTATGAAAATTAGCAGGCTTTGTATTTCCTATACGCAGAAAGTGGAAAAATAATGAGAAGCCGAGAAACAAGTCTCCTGCAAGAAGATAATCCTCAACCCCCCAAACCATAACGCAAACCATTTCACTAGCTACGAAGATTACCCATCGAATATGTCTTAGAATAAGAAGAACAGTCATTCTTCACAGACTAAGTACCATTCTAGAATAGAACGTTGAACTAAATAAGAAATTAAGAAACAGGTCTCTTCTAAAAAGATTTAATCTCATCAAATCACAATGCAATTCAAACTTTCACAGTTTCAGAGGGCTGCATAGATAGTTGGGACATAGTTTTTTCCTTAGATAATGCATCCCAGAATGATTTGTGCACTTCATCTCCCATTTAAGACACAAAAGCCTTTGCCAGCTGTGTACCAACCATAGTTGCTAGGAGTTGGTACAAGGTACTGGTAGGGGTACCGGTAGTGGTACGTTTAGGTGGAAAAAGTTTTGGGTACGTATTTTATTGATACGTCTTTGATACGATATTGATATAACATAGAAACGTAATAGATACGTTATAGGTACGAAATATAGGCATTATAGTTACGAAATAGAGGTGTTATAGGTACGAATTAAAAGTTAGAATTTGACCTAATATAATGGCTCTAAAAACGTTTCATACAGAAGGATGAAACTATTTTCATATTTAAGAGATAGAAAGATCAATTAAATAGGAACCAAGTTCTTGTTTTTTAATAGAAACATGTTTCTATATAAATTGAAATGAGTTTCTTCTAAGATAGAAACCAGTTTATGTTTTGTTTTTTTCTTATTTATAGAAACCAGTTTCTGTTAAAAATGAAACGAGATTCAATTATATATTGAAATGTGTTTCTAAAAAGGTTTCTGAAAAGTTTCGGAAACAGTTTCGTACCAGTCCCCAATACTGGTACACACGGGGACTGGTATCATAGGGTGAAAAGGTTTCTAGGTACCTATGGTACCAACTGCGTAAACTACAAAGAAGGTTAGCACTAAAAACGTAAACTAGGGTTACCTTCTTGCCCGTTTTACATCAGAAGGATCATTATGATCAGTTGTTTCTGCTTCTAATTCAAGATCATCATCATCGGATTGTTCTCTCGATGACCCACTGGTAGCTGGCCTAATTTCAATTCCTGAAGTTTTCTGCATGGCAGGTAAGGCTGGAATACCAATAGGCCCACCAGCAGCCTTGTCCTGCACGATGGAGGAACCATGACCAGATCCTGCATCCATGAACAGAAATTGCAGATGAAACTTCTGTTTTTTTGTTAGGTATGAATCAGTATAAAATGTACACCCAGTCTAGACATAGCAATGAGTGACAATTTGTTGCAGCAATGAAAGAAAAAGGTAAGGTAACATATTCTACCTTAGGGCTAACAGCTTCATGCATATCCAAAATTAACATAAATGATGTAAATAAGAACCAAAAATAACTACAATACTGGCAAACGATTAATTGATACCGTTTCATCAATAAAAGCCTTGCAATTTAATTAAAGATTCTCAGTCTCAGCAATTTCTATAAGAGTACCTTTAAATTCACCCACCGAGGGGGTTCACGCTGAAAACCCATTGACTGCTTTGAATCAGACAATGGAGATCAATTTTTGTCCCAATCTTTCACACAATGGATCTTGAGATCAGGGGTGTATCATCGGACAGTAAGTTTTTTATTTCAGTGGAACACATCCCAAATAAGTGAACTTAAAATCAGGTGATGAGTGCCATGTGATGTTAAGGTCACTTTTTTGGGATGTGTGCCATGTGAAATAAAACGCTGACCGTCTGATGGTATGCCCATGATCTCAAGATCCATCATGTGAAAGACTGGGACGAAAAACAATCTCCATCGTCTGATTCAAAGCAGTGATGAGTTTCGCGTGGATGCCCTCAAAGACTCGGTGGATGAATTTAAAGGTAATCTTTCTATTATCCAGTAGAATGTACTAGGGCCCAGTTTGGACAAAGTCTAATTAGATAAGATTATTGCGACTAAGTGAATATTCAAAGTAGTGCTAGCCTATTTCATTAATACTTGACAAGTTTCCCCACATCATGATCACTGTTGTTTCATGATGTGGGGCAAATGTTTTAGTATAGGTATTTTCACCTAATGGCAGCACCATTTATCTAATCTAATTAGATTTTGTATCCAAACTGCTCACTAGTTGCAAGGAAATGAAATGAGGATTATAATCGATTTAGTTGAATGCTACCATTATAACCATACACACTAGTCCATCGGAAAACTAATAACCTACATAACCTAGACAGACATGGAATCTACTTGTGGAATTAAGTACAATCACCCAGAAAATCCGACACTGCAACGGAATCATACAGTTATATAAGAATATAAAAATAAACTATTACATAGATATTCTTAGGGATGGTAATTTTGATATAATCCAGTAGAATGTACTAGTCATGAGAATTTTCATGAGGTTTCTAAAGTGTTTAGTTGTAAGGCTGCCAGCGTGCTGGGCTTTTGGGAGGCCCAATTATTCTCGACCTTAAAGGCCCAACCCCGGACCAACTACAAATTGGGACAATCATGGCTCAAGTACAATTCACATCGACCTATTACTCATTTCCCAACCCGACCCAAAAAGGATTCTGATGTAGGACAAACGCTAAAACCGTAATTATTGAATTTTGAAATCAATTTGAGATTCAATTGAGCAGCGGAAATATATAAATTAATTTCAAAACAAATAAAATATTTAATAACTTTATTAGTGTAATTTATTTGATTCGATCTAGCATCCGTCAGCATATGAATTTTCCCGATCTAGAAAACATGTCTAAAGATAGACTCTAATTTAGGGCACCAAGCGACAATCTCGATGTTGTCTTTTTGACTCCTTATTAGGGTTTGAATCATTTAGGCCCGAAGGGTTTAAATCGTTCAAAAGGGAATCCACAAACTAGGGTTGGTAATCGGAAAATAAAATCCCAACAACAATATATGAGAGAAAAGAAAATTGTATTGTATAGGTTCTAATAGAAGAAACAAACTAGATAAATTACCCGACAATATGAAAAGATAAACAAAAAAGATAGAAGATCCAAGGAATCACTCCAAAGAAGATAATTGGCCTTACACCAAACTGCACGCGGGAGAAGAATCACTCTTCTAATGAAAACTCATCTCAAGTTCTCTAGAATTCACACAAAGCAAAACTCATAAATTTTATTAATCATCAAGTCCCCTTAATGCAGTTGACAAGCCTCTTTATATAGGCTAAAACCCATAAAGACGAAAATAGAAAGTGTGGAACAACTAAAACTCTAAAACCTAAACCATTAAAATCCCATAGCACCCAGAATTCTGTGTTTGTTTCTGCACGAACGTCCGTGGTGACACATGAGGACGTTCGTCCTTCTAAAAAGCAAAAGGGACCCAAGAGGTCTGAAATTGCGGGCGTCCGTGCTGGCGTTGTTTTTGCATACGTCCATGTTGGCATTGTTTTCGTGGACGTCCGTGCTAAAGCTTGCAGACGTTGTTGAATTGATTTCAATTCCCGATCCAGAGGTTTCGGGTTGTTTTTGTATGCTTCTTCCGCCTTCGATATACCATGGGTGGACCTTTGAATCGGATGTCCCCATCAGAATCGATCCAACCCGGTCTTTTCCCCTTGATAATGGGGCTTGGACCAGCCGGGCCAAGGTTTTGGTAGGCGACACTAAAAATTAGGCTGGAACCCTCCCGACCCAGCTAGAAATCAGACCAGGGTTGCCCTCGTTACATTTAGGATAGGGTTTGAGATTTATGCCTAAACGGGGGGGGGGGGGGCGGCTCAAGCTGAAGCCCGACCCATTAACAACCTTAAGTTGAATGCTACCAGTATAACTGATAAGGACACCATGAATACAAGATTCGATTCAAACAAAGTATACCGGTCAAAAGCGCACAAATCTCTAGTCAAGCTTTAGATGGATTGAGGGCCTGAAGACCTCGCGTGCACACGTCTGAGAGCATAGAGGACCCCAATTGGGAATGTGCGCACATGGGAGAACTGGGAGTGAAAATCTGAAACTGTGTTCGCCGTTGACCCTCCATAGGTCATGGTTGCTGCGAAATTTGAAGATCATTGACGGCTAACCATACCAGTTTCGGGTTTTTATACCAAGATGCAATTGTGCACACAACCGACCGTACCTTTGGTCACGGCCAACAGTACCGACAGTCATGGCTAACCGTACTTACAATCATGGCCAACAGTACCGACAGTCACGGCTAACTGTACTTACAATCATGGCCAACAGTACGATAGTTTTTCGCACAAGAATTTTGAATTGCGATTGTTTCTTTTAAGTTACGTTTTAGGTTCGGTTTTAAGAATATTTTAGTCCAATTAGAGTAAAGTTAGTTTAGGGCCTCGCTTGCTTAATATAAACAGTTGTAAAGGGAAACACATGAGAATTATTGGTTGATGAAAATTGAATGAAAGAAGATTCTTCTTGAAGCAAGAGTGATTCTTGTTCTTCCCGAGATGAGTTTGGTGTGAGGCTAAGGATTCTTCCATATCTTCTTTTTTCTCTTATCATCTCTCTTCTACAAGTAAGTGCTTATTTATTTTAGTTTTCCTAAATCTTGAATTAACTTTGTGGTTTATGCTTATTTGATCTCTCCTTCACCTAAGCCCGAGATCAATCGATCATCTTAAACTCAAAATTTCTTCACTTTTATTTATGCCTTCACAGTTTTAACCTCCCATTTGAATCCTTTCTTCTAGTATAGTATGGAATTGAAAGAAACCACTTGTGGTGTTCGTTCGATGCCCTAAACTAGAGGGAGCCTAGTTCTATAATTAGGACCATAGTCTCCTAGATCCTGGAAGGGACTATATTGCCGGATTTAATACTAATCGAAACCTTGACGACTTGTTTAAATGAAACCCTAGATTCTTCTATGAATTTTTTTCCATTAAATTAGCTACTTTTAATTGCTTATTAATATGGGAATTAATCTCAGTCATTCATATTAGGGTTTAGTGTTAGAACTGGTATCATAGACCTAGGTTCAGTTTTGGGTTGTTTCATGTTCATCCTAGGTCTAAGATTGCATCATTGCATAGTAGGTCACATATAGGTGTTAGTTTCGTTTCTTGTTCGTGTCACCGATGGACCAAGACCAGCTCCGCACTATCCTAAAGGGACTTCAGGCCCAAATGGCTACTATGCAGACACAAATGCAGACGCAAAATCAAGCGTTAGCAGCCCAAGTCGAGGACTTAGTTAATGGCGAAAATCATAGGACTTTCATCAACACTGAGAGGAGAGAGCCTCCACGACATGAACCCCACCCCGACCCGGATAACAAATTTCTTAAATCCATTATGGTCAATGCTCTAACCTACGTTGGAAGGATGGACCCTAAGTCCTTCCTAGACTGATTGTCCAACATGGATCACTACTTTGAATTGTACGATATGTCGGACGAGCGTAAGGTTAGGTTTGCCGAGATGAAACCTGTGGATCATGCCAAATTTTTTTGGACTAACGTGGAGCGTCGTTGAGCGACTCTTAAGCACGAACCCATCTCCACGTGGTAGGACATGAAAGAGAAGCTTCATGAGAAATATGTTCCTCTAGCCTACAACCAACGTCTTATAGACCAATGAGAAAGTCTAAGGCAAGGAAGTATGCCTGTCATTCTACATCGACAAGTTTGAAGAGTACAAGATGCGAGCTGATGTAATAGAGGACTTTCAAGTAACTCCCTCTAGATTTAAGACGAGTCTTCGCCAGAATTTGCAAAAAGAGTTGATCCCTCACATTGTTGAATCGTTAGATGAGTGTTATGCAAGGGTGCAAGAGTTAAAGAGGCATTTGAAAGCGCCTCTGGGTAAGCGTTTTGATTTGAGTGGTGTTAGTTATAGGTCCGCTACTTCTGAACCTAAGCCTAATGTAGAGAACCAATTGCCAAACCTTTTCATAACACTTCTATAAACTCAAAGTTTGGTAAAGGAAAGGAAGCAGTGAGTGAAGTGTCACGGGGCCACTCGTCCAGCTGTGTCAGCCCGTGCGGTACCTAACGCCCGATGCGTTAAGTCAGCCTACTTCTCCCAAATGAGTCACGTGATGCGGATTCGCAGATGCTACGAAGGGCGGAAGGCTTGTCCTACTCAAGCTTCACCTCAACCTCCACGTTCGGACTTTGCCCTGCGAAGCAACGCAACAGGTTAGAACCGGCAACAATGATTGTTAAGGCAATTGGCAACGTCGATTAATAGCGCGATAGGTAGCAACGAGCATATACCGAGCCCCCTTTGGGCTAAAACCCACACCTTGAAGGTGGTAGGAAACCACCAACGCGATAACCCTAGTACACGACGTAGCTAGGACGACCACACACCAAGCGTGGCCTGGATGCACGCACATAAGCCCACGAGGCTAGTGCACGTGTAGGGTCGGGGGACCCCAACTCATGTCCCCCTATATAAGGGTAAAATAGTAATTCAGCCAAAATGGCGGGAGGACCTCAAACCCCTTGGTTTGACATACCTCAACGCCCCGCATCACTAACCCAGCTGGCCATGTCGCGACCGTGACACGCCCAAGTCTTCACCCTTCATCCCGTGTCGCGACACCCTCGTGGCCCACAACCAACACTTGGTGCCGCCCTCATAGCCTCGACGCACCAGTGATGCTCATAACACAGAGAGAAAAAATGGCCCTACGACTGACTCGAATGGCCACGCCGCGTGTCCCCACCACATCCTCCACCCAAAATCGTCAACGTCCTCGTTGACGCCAAGGCACACATTCTGAAGTTCAGCACTTTATGTCTACTGCCACGGTTCCTCGACAGCTCCCTGCCTTCACCCCATGTAGCAAAACTGTACATAACCAAAACTGCACACCTCAAAATTTGTATACGGTTGGTGTCTAAGTCTTCCCACAGACCACGCCAACAAGACCGCAGTGTCACACTTTCTCAGCAGTTAATCAGCCAGAGCGCCCCTACTCTGGCGACGGGCCCCTCATCATCAACTTTTCTCTTTCCTTTCTCCACGACTATCACGTTCAATGCGGCCTTCTCTAGACAATCTCGCACCAGATGAGGCCCATCACACAGGAAGCAGCCCTTCTTGCCCGGCCTGTCATCTCTCTTCTTTTCATACCTACTACGCTTGTCCTGACCAAATCGCACATGCCCTGTATCATTCTGCTTGTCAACATTGTCAGTGGATGTCGGATTTGTCTTCTCTCTCATTGTTGGGTTCGATTAGCCGCTCCGCAACAGCCAAATTTTCATTCAGGGTCTTCAACCCTCTATGAGTCAATTCTTGTTGCGCCCATGGCGCCAAGCCATCTATAAAGTAGAAGACCCGATCCTTCTCGCTCATATCATCAACGTCTAACATCAGGCTCGTAAAAGACTTAATGTACTCGTGCAACGGTCTAGTATGTTTCAATGCCTTTCGTGCTGACCATCCGACATTGATAGGTAGATATTGAGCCCGCAGCTCTTTCTTCAGATCGGCCCAAGAATCAACTGTTCCATTCTCCATATGCACCTCTGATACACGGTGCCTCCACCATAACTTGGCATCACTAACCAAGTATCTCGATGCAATTCTCAGCTTGACTTTAGCATCGAGGTCTCCCAGCGATTCGAGGTATTCCTCTACGTCCCATATAAAGTTCTCGAGGTCCTTCACCTCGCGAGAGCCCTTGAACGTCTCTGGCTCGGGGAACTTAAACCGGGGTGTCGACATCCCAGATGGCATAGCGAGAATGAGCTTTTTCAACACGCTCATCTCATCACGTACCTCCTCCAACGTGATCTTGATATCTCGTACCTCTGCTGCTAGCTGCTATACTGCCTCAGTCACGTCAGCATTGATTCTCTCATGCCTATTCAGTTGTTCCCCATGCAATGACATGTCAGATACCACTGACTCGAACTGTTCCGACTTAGCTTCCAAACTATCCAACCGTTCCCTTGTTGATCGTTCCGTCGTTCGTCGTCTTGCATCCTCGCTGGTCCCTTCCATCTCAGCCATCACAGTGGCTCTGATACCAAATGTCACGGGGCCACTCGTCCAGTAATGTCAGCCCGTGCGACACCTAACGCCCAATGTGCTAAGTCAGCCTACTTCTCCCAAATGAGTCACACGACACAGATTCCCAGATGCTACGAAGGGCGGAAGGCTTGTCCTACTCAAGCTTCACCTCAACCTCTACGTTCAGACTTCACCCTGCGAAGCAACGCAGCAGGTTAGAGCCGGTAACAACGATTATTAAGGCAATAGGCAACGTCGATTGATAGCGCGATAGGCAGCAACGAGCATATACCGAGCCCCCTTTGGGTTAAAACCCACACCTCGAAGGTGGTTGAAAACCACCAATGCGATGGCCCTAGTACACGACGTAGCTAGGACGACCACGCACCAAGCGTGGCCCGGATGCATGCACATAAGCCCACGAGACTAGTGCACGTGTAGGGTCAGGGGACCCCAACTCGTGTCCTCCTATATAAGGGTAAAATAGTAATTCAGCCAGAATGGCGAGAGGACCTCAAACCCCTTGGTTTGACATACCGCAACGCCCCGCATCGCTAACCCAGCTGGCCATGCCGCGACCGTGACACGCCCAAGTCTTCACCCTTCATCCCAACGTGTCGCGACGCCCTCGTGGCCCACGACCAACACACTTGGTGCCGCCCTCATGGCCTCGACGCACCAGTGATGCTCATAACGCAAAGAGGAAAAATGGCCCTACAACTAACCCGGATGGCCACACCGCGTGCCCTCGTCACAGAAGGCTCAAAGAGTGGTGGCCAGGTTAAGTGTTACAACTGTCACGGTTTTGGACAATTTGTCGCACAATGTCCAACCTGAGATCCCTCCTGGAATTTGTTGATTGAGGAGGAAAACGTAAACATTGTTTATGTCCTTGTCACTGTTGAAACATCCAATGAGTCACATGTTGATCACACTAGAGAGATAGGGCCAGTTTTGAGAAATTTTTAGGATGTCTTCCCAGAAGATATGTCGGATGAGCTACCGCCCTTGAGGGACATTCAACATGCCATTGATTTAGTTCCCAGATCGACTTTACCTAGCGTACCTCATTATAGGATGAATCCTACGGAGCATGCAAAGTTGAAAAGGCAAGTCAATGAACTCCTCAAAAGGGATTCATTAGGGAAACTTTTAGTCCATCTATCGTGTCTGCGCTACTCACACCATGGGTCTTGGAGGATGTGTTGTTTTTTTATCAGTAAAAGGACAATGCATTAAAATACAAGGGAAGCTTAGCGAGGTGCTCAACCGAATACAAAAATAAAAGGAGCAAAAGCAAAACAAAAATGCCATCAAACTATCAAAGAGAATAAGACTCAAGCCACTCGGAATTTAAGCCCTCCCTGCCCTCCTTGTCTAGCGACACCCAATCAATCATGAAATCCTTAATGGATTTCATGATCATGCCCACCGGTTTACGTCTCTTCCGGAAAACCATGTCATTCTGCTCTCTCCACACACCCCAAAACATGGAAAAAAGACTGACTCTCCAGAAAGCATCTCTAGAATCGCACATCTTCAGGCCATTCCAACTAGCGATCATCACTGGAATGTTGTCAGGAAGGACCCACGCCACCCCAAAAGATCTGAGAAGAATGACCCAAATTGGGTGAGCAACCTCGCAATGTAAGAAAATGTAGCTTGTGTTTTCGTCGTGCAGAAAACAGAGCACACAGGTATTAGGCATATTGTGACCCCTTTTGATCAGCTAATCCACCATAAGAATCCTGCCCTACGCAAGACACCAACCGAAAAATTTAACCTTAGAAGGGATTGGAGCTTTCCAAAGGAAGTTCCAGTCATGGGAGATCAGAGGCCTATTAACGAGAGCGCGATAGAACGAACTAATAGAGAAGACACCTTTAGCATTCAGGGACCAAGATCTCAGATCTACATTCCTTCTATTGCGCACAACAGAATTGAGGAAAGACTTCAACTCAGTATACTGTGCGATTTCGCCGTCCCTAAGGTTCCTTCTGGTGTGAATAAACCACACACAAGAGCCATTGACATCCTGGAAAAATTGACCCACTGAACCATGATCCAAAACAGTAACATCATAGATAAGAGGAACGAATTCTCTAAAGAAACGGATACCCAGCCACACATCATCCCAAAATCTGATCCGGTTACCGCAACCCCAACTGAACTGAATAAATTCCCGGAAATTCGGCAGGATGGAGCAAATCCCCCTCCACCGATTAGACGCCCGTCTGGAATTGGGAACAACCGTATTGATACCCCATTGCACCTCCGACATTCCATATTTTTCAGCGAGGAAACCAAACCAGAAATTATCCTTCTCTCCCTCATCTCCCACTCTCAACAACCATTTTCCCAATAAGGCCGTGTTGAACATCTCCAAGCTCCTAACACCCAGCTCTCCAAAATGGCTAGGGAATTGGCAAACTTCCAAATTAACCAAATGGTATTTCTTGTCAATAGACGAGCCTTCCCATAAAAAATCTCTTTGAATCTTCTCGAGCATCACAATGATCGATTTAGGGCACTGGTACATCAACATATAGAACATCGGCAAGCTGCTCAACACCGCTTTGACAAGGCACAATCTGCCCCCCATACTGAGAAGTTTCACTTTCCAAGACGCCATCCTACCTTGGAAGCGATGAACCACTGGATCCCAGTCCCGTGCGTTAGGCGTCCTAACGCCCAAAACCAGCCCCAAATATTTGATTGGAAACGAGACCACCTAGCATCCGACACCGGAGTAGCTGTGTGCAAACCAGCAATGGCCGATTTCCCCAAATTCACACGTTGACCAGAAACAGTTCCATAGATGGCCAGGATTTCCTTGATTGCTTTAACTTCCGCCGGCACCGCCCTACAAAAAATAACGGTGTCATCGGCATCTTGAAGGTGAGTGATCGACCTGCCGTTCCTGTGAATCGGAATGCCCCAAATAATTTCCATTTCTCTAGCCTTAGATAACAAAGCCCCTAACGCCTCTCCCACTATATTAAACAGGAGGGAATATTGGATCCCCCTGCCTGAGACCACAAGAATTTTTGAAGTACCCGTTTGGGGTACCATTGATGACAACCGAGAACCACGCTGTGGAGATGCAATCCTTCATCCATCTAATCCATCTAATCCATCTATCCCCGAAACTAAATCTCTTCAACATGTATAGAAGGAAACCCCAATCAACCTTATCGTATGCTTTCTCCATGTTGGTTTTCCAAACTAGCGACGGACGGCCGCTAATATGAGCAGTGCACAACTTCCTCTGCAACCACCACCGAATCCATAAGCAACTTCCCGGTGACGAAAGCCCCTTGCAGCTGCGAAATAATCAAATTCATGAGAGGTTTAAGTCTGCTGATTCATGAGAGGTTTAAGTCTGCTGGAGAGGACTTTTGCCAGAATCTTGTATAGAGGCAATGGATGAGGCAAATCGGCCTGAAATATCTCACGTCCTCGGCCCCATCTTTCTTAGGAAGGCGGCTAATAAAAGCTGAATTAAGACTCCAACCAATATTTCCCCTCGCATGAAATTCATCAAAGAAAGCCACAAGATCAGCCTTCACCGTATCCCAACACGCTCTGAAGAACTCCATAGTGCACCCATCCGAACCGGGGGGCCTGTATTTTCCCCGAAAACCAAATAGCTTGTTTAATCTCCTCTTCCTCGAAAACCCGCTCTACCGCGACCTGATCCTCCATAAGAATAGCTTTAAACGATAGATGATCTAATTCCAACCTGAGCCAGCCTTCATGAGTATAAGGACTCATAGAACCGGACAATTTCAGCACTGATGCGATCCTTCTCATACCGCACACCATCAAAGACGATATTGCCCAAAAGTTTTCCCTTCTCTCTAGAGTTTGCGACAGTATGAAAAACCTTTGTATTATTATCACCCTCCTTCAGCTAGTGAACTTTACACTTCTGTTTCCACGAGATCCCTTCAGCGAGACATTTCTCGTTCAACTCATCTCTCAAACTGAGTCTCTGCTCCCTCTCAGCATCAGTGAGCATGTGGTCTTCTTCTACTGAATCTAACAAGCGCAACTGACCAAAAAGCTCTTCTTTGACTTTATGAACCAGCCCAAATCCACTTGATTCCACACCTTTATCTTGGCTTTAACAAACTTGAGTTTGGAAATAAGGATAAAAGCAGCAGAACCAGCTGAACGGTATTCGTTCCACCAGCCACGAACTTTGTCTCAGAAACCCTCGTCTCGCAGCCACATGTTCTTGAATTTGAACCGGGTAGGACCCCTACCGGTGGGACCACAATCAACCATAATCCGCCTATGGTCGGACGGAAAATGGGTAAACCATTCCAGCACAGCATTAGGCGACATCTCCATCCAATCCACAGAGTAGAGGAATTGGTCAATCCGATGAAGATACGGTGGGACTTGAAGACTCGACCATGTGAACCTCGCACCCATGGGAAATCGAACAGAGCCTGATCTTGAATGAACTCTAAGAACAATCTCATACTAGCCCTATCCTGCGGACCTCCCGGCATTTCGTGAGGAATTCTGATCACGTTGAAATCCCCACCAAGGCACCAAGGTTCGTTCCACCTAGCTCCCATAGCCGCAAGCACGAACCAGAAATCTTCGCATCTCACTTCATCTTTCCGGTTGTAGACTCACGTGAAGGTCCAACACTTCCTATTGTCTCTATTTCTCAACACCATCAAGGCCGAAAAGGAATCAACCTCTTCATCAACCTTGTTAAAAAGCAAAGATTTCCAGGCGAAAACAATTCCACCAGAAGTTCCTTCCGAGTCCACCCCTACCAATCCCATCTATTACCGCCCAACACCGAAGCAATCTTTTTACCATCATTCGCCCCCCATTTAGTTTCTTGAATCGTAGCCACCTTGTTAAAATCTTCATCTAGACACAACATAATGCCCACCCGGAAAGATCCTACAATCAGACCAACGCGGCACTGGAACCTTTCCCATGCGACATACCCCATTCATGGCGAGATAAATCTCTCGGCAGGCTTTGCTTCTTCTTCAGAGTCTTCAGATTTCGTCTTCCCCCCTGAATGACCGAGAACCCCTTGCAAAGCTCATGGTGCGGCCCATCAAAAGACATACCAAGTTCTCCCTCGAACCAAATCTGTCTATCAATCTCATGGTGCGGCCCATCGAAAGACATACCAAGTTCTCCCTCGAACCAAATCTATCTATCAATCTCATTCGAATCCTCACACCCTTCGTCCTCTTCCTCATCCATAGACAAAGAAGATGAGCCCCTGGAACTATCGGAAGATGTGATCCGAGGGTCCCAATTGACCCAGCAACTGAGATTGTTGAACCTAGCAGAGCTGATTGGCCGGATCTCCTGCTTAGCCGCCAATGCCTCAATATCGGGTTTCCCCCTGCGAACTAACTAAATGAGGCACCTTAACGAACACATCTGGAGGCGGTCTAAAGAGAATGGAGAGATATGAAGAAAAATACAAGCCAAAAAAGTAAACAGGAAAGCGAAAATATAAACCAAAGACCAAGAAGGAACACGTAGACACCGAAAATGCCAAAACAGAGTCAACGAGATGACTCTCGCAATATCTATAAGTCGGGTAAGAGTGAGAGGCCCCAAAAGCAAGAACCAAGGCCCGGTTCCCGGAAGAGTGGGGCCCAGCCATATAGAGAGCGGGTCCAAAAGGCCTCCAAGAAAGCCTCATTGGCCTGTAGCATGACCCAGAAGTCATCCACCCCACGTGTCACCATAGCAGCCCTCCACTAGAAAACTATGGATGCAAACCCTAAACCACCATCAAAACCAATGGGCGAAAAACCAGCGTTGTCAGCGATATTGCCACGTATCCAAGAGAAATCGCTAACCCTCGCCTCCCCCCCCCCCACACACACACCACCTATCGTAATGAAAGCGAAGAGCACCCTGTGACATCGCCTCAGCCATTGGATCAAACTAACTAGACCCCTCAAAAGTAAAAAATGTCATCTTCCTTATTTGCAGAAAATTTACTATAAACACATTTATCATATTCTTTAATTTTGAAACCGTTAGAAACAATAACACTTTCAAAATTTTCATGTCATTGTTTAGGAGTTTGTTTTAAACCATAAAGAGATTTAATTAATTTACAAACTTTATGTTTATGTTCGGTCATTACAAAACCTTTAGGTTGTTCCATATAAACTTCTTCTAATTCACCATTTAAGAATGTGGTTTTTACATTCATTTGATAAATTTGTAAATGATAAATAGAAGCAAGTGCTATTACAACCCTAATAGTCGAAATTCTGACTACCGGTGCATAAGTATCAAAAAAGTCAATACCTTTTGTCTAAGTCCTCCTGCCACCAATCTTGCTTTAAACTTATCTATAGTTCCATCAACTTTTAGTTTTCATTTGAAAATTCATTCACAACCTATAGGTTTAGATTCTTCAGGAAGATCAACTAGTTTCCATGTTTTATTACCCATTATAGATTCTATTTCATCATTTATTGCTTCCTTCCAAAAAGTAGTATCTTGTGATTTCATAGCTTCATCAAATGTTAAAGGATAATTTTCGATATGAAAAGAAAACTTGGTTTCCTTTACTTATTGTGATCTGGTTCCTTCTACTACAAACATATAAAAATTTGAACCAAAAGATTTTTCTTCTCGCATTTTTTACTTCTGAGATCCGTGTTTTCTATGTTTTTAAAATTTATAATTAGTTTTTCTTTATCAGAATTTTCATTAATTCTAGGAATAGAAGAAAAATAGTGTTCATAGAATTCAGCATCTCTCGATTCTATTATACTGTTTTGATCAATTGCATCTTTAGATTCAATTACTAAAAATCTGTAGGCTTTACTGTTTAATGAATATCTAATAAATACACATTCAATGACTCTATTACTTAATTTGGGTCTTTTAAGATCTGACAATCTAACAAGTGCACGACACCCCCACACTTCTGAGGTATTTAAGATTTGGTTTTCTTTTTTTTCATAACTCATAGGGAGTTATACTAGAACTTTTTTTGTGGTACTTTATTTAATACATGACAAACAGTGAGTAGTGCTTCACCCCATAAATTTAAATTTAAACCAGAATTTAAAAGCACGATATTCACCATTTCTATTAAAGTTCGATTTTTCTTTCTGATGTACCATTTTGTTGAGGAGTGTAAGGTGCTGTCATAAGATATACGACCCCCACATTTTCACAAAATTCACTAAAATCATTTGAAGTGTATTCTCCTCCTCTGTCAGATTTTAAAAGTTTTAATTTTAAAATTTAACTGATTTTCAACTCTTCTTTGTAAGCTTTAAATTTTCCTAAAGTTTCATCATTATACTTTAGCAAATAAGCATAAGTATATTTAGAATAGTCATCAATAAATGTTATAAAATATTTTTTTCCTCCTCTAGTCAAAATACTATTTAAATCATAAGTATCAGTATGAATGAGTTCTAAAATCTGATATTTTCTTTCTACTTTATTAAAAAGTTTTCTAGTGATTTTAGTTTGAACACAAATTCTACATTTTTCATGAATATTTTTCTCGCATCTAGAAATTAATCCTAATTCTATCATAGAATTTAAACAATTAACATTCACATGTTTGAATCTATCATGCCATAATGAAAGAGAATCAACAATATAAATGGAAGGCATTTCATTGATTACATTCAACTTAAACATCCCATTACAAACATATCATTTCCCCACAAATACACCACCCTTAGTGATTACAACTTTATCTGATTCAAGCACTAACTTGAAACCATGTTTACTGAGTAAACTGGTCGAAATCAGATTCTTACAAATCTCAGGAACATACAGTACATCGGTCAAAGTAAGAATTTTATCAAAGGTTAATTTGAGATTGATTTTTCCTAAACCCTTGACCTTTGCAGTTGAATTGTTTCCCATGAAGAGCTCTTGTCCATTCGTGTCCTCCACATAGTTGGCGATCTGTAGTTAGAAACATGCCTAGTGGCACCAGAATCGATCCACCAGTCTTTTTCGCTTTCCACCATATTGATTTATGAAATCATGGCTATGAACTTTTCTTCTGTCACATTCGCTTGAGATTCTTTTTCCCTTTTCAGAAGTCTGCAATTTTTTTTAAAGTGACCGGGTTTGCCACAGTAATAACAACTGCCCTTTTTCTTTTGGCCCTGATGACCTTGGCTTTTATTTTTCTTGTTAGCCTTATCAGAATTGAAGTTGCCTTTCCGCTTTCCATTTGACTTGGACGTGCTAACTTCCACCATATGAGCCTTTGAAGTTAATTGTGATTGCTCGTCTTTCTTGTCGCGAACATGAAGTTTGTCTTCGACTAGAAGATGGTGGCACAACTCTTCAAACGAAAGTTCTTTCTTTTTATGTTTGAGAGTCTTCATGCGGTCCTTCCATGAGGGAGGCAATTTGCAGATAATCGCATGATTGTGAAAGATGGGATCCAATTTTATGCCCTCTGGATTAATTTGGCCGATAATATATTAAATCTGATGAACTTGATCGAGAATCAATTATTATCAGTCATTTTGTAATTTAAATATAAACTTACAATGAAGCTTTTTGTACTGGCATCTTCAGTTTTATACTTTGTCTCCAGCGCCTCCCAAAGTTCCAATGCAGACGCCATGCTCTGGAACACATCGCAGAGTGAATTTGCCAGCATATTGAGAATGTGCCCTTTGCAGATATAATAATCTTGCTCCCATTTCTGACGATTACGAGCATTGGCAGGAGATTCTCCATCAGAATCTTTAGGCTCTGCGGGTTTTGGAGTGGTTAGGATATAAGCAACTCCCAAAGATGTTAATAGGAAATGTAGCTTTTGTTGTCATCTTCTGAGGTTGTTGCCATCGAATCGCTCCAATTTGACGAAGTCGTGACTCGTCACTTCAGATTTCAGGTTTGTAGTGACCTCTGATGGGATGACTGTGGATCCGTAAAAGGTAAGTATCATTATAGAGTGGCCCGAACCCCATAGTGTAAATGATACCGTAGTTTCCATGGGTTAGCCACATTCTATAGGAGGTTCATACGTGATTTCAGTTTCATTATGGCTCCTATCACAAATTATATTCGAAAATGAGAGTTACACGAAAAGTGGGTTGATGCAACAAGCTGGAGTTGAGAACAAAGCCGCAAACCTGGCTAGCCTGTGGAGTGACAATGTTATTCTCTGAGTATTGAGGTTACTAGGTTCAAAAAGTTGAAGCATGATTATCCTACTTGCCCAGACTATGGGAAAGAGTACACCTCACTCTTGACTGGTGAGGGGAATGGTTCTCATAGATATACCCTATAAGATGGTTACCTATTTGGGAGTCATCGTCTTTGTATTCCCTGCACTTCTTTACGATATTTTCTCATTTGAGAAATGCATGCTGGCGATGTTGCTGGACATTTCATTCGTGACAAGACCATTTCCTTAGTTGACGACATGTTTTATTGGCCCAATCTCATACAAGATATTGCCAAGATCATAGGGCAGTGTCGCACTTCTTAGCTGGCAAAACAAAGGAAGCAAAATATAGGGTTGTATACGCTTTTGCCAGTGCCACACACACTATGCAAGACTTTTTGATGGATTTTATGTTGGAACCTATGACTGTTAGGAAGAATGAATTAGTTTTTGTGGTGGTGGACCGTTTCTCGAAACTAGCACATTTTATTGTGTTCTAAAACCTCAGATGCAAGTAGTGTTGCGAAGTAATTCTTTGATGAGGTTATGCATTCACATGGATCGCCCAAAACCAAAGCGTTTGATAGGGATGTCAAGTTTGCTAGTTACTTTTGGAAGACATTTGGCATTTGATGGGAACTACGCTGCAGTTTTCTACAATTTATCACCCACAAACGGATGGACAAACTGAAATGGTTAATAGGAGTTTAGGGAACCTCTTACGGTGTCTTGTCGGTGATCATGTTAGGAGTTGGGACTTAATCTTACCTATACGGAATTTGCATATAATAACTCGATCAATAGGACAACTAGTATCAGTCCATTTCAAATTGTGCATGGGTACAAGCTTAGGACACTTATAGATCCTATCCCCACGTCAGTTACCCATAGATCATCTGAGTCTGCAGATAACTTTGCACATCATATTCATGACTTGCATGCTGCGATAAACATGCAATGAGAAGTATTATAAAAGGTTCAAAGAGTTTCAGGAAGGTGATTTTGTGATCGTTCCGATTCGACCTGAGCGATTCCTTCAAGGAGTTGCCAAGAAATTACAGGCTTGCAGTTAGTGTTGTCATAAGCGATCGCTTAAGTCATTAAGCAATCGCTTAAGCCATTCTGAGCTTCAAATCGTGTAAGTCATCTTGGCTTTTATGCAGTCAATTAAGCGATCTCATATTGATGTATGTGATCGCATAAGCCATGTTTTATGGCTTACGCGATCGAATACTCATAATGCGATCGCATAATGCTCCAACGGTCATATTTATTACCATTGGAGCACTTAAATATTTGTTTTTCTTTCTTGTGGTCCCATGGCCTCTATAAAAGGGTGGGTTGAGTCCTATACTTCTCACACAACTATTTTGGCTTAATCTTCCTCTCTAATCTCCATTTTATACTCTCAATTTCCCCTCATCTTTCCTAATTTGTTTTTTTTATGCTTTGTAATCCTCTTTCTTAGTGTATTAAATTGTTATAAACTTATAATTAATTCTATTATTGGTAGTGTTACAAAACCTCAAGATCAAAATTGAAATCAAGATTGAGGAGTGAAGCAAACTTCTAATTCTAGTCTTCTATCAATCAAGTGGCCCAGATCAAGTAAGCTTTTTGGGAGGTTTAAGTTTTATTATTTTTGCTTCAAAAATTTTTAATTTCTAATTCTCTTTTCCTACTTTCTATCACCCATTAATGATGCAGGAGATATATCACAATAGGGTAGAGATAAATGTGTAGAATACATTGCTGGTACTCGGTATCAAAATTAAAGTTATAATTTTGAATAATAGTATGTACCACTTCTTTTTTAAATACAAGAATGTCTATTTTCTCGTTCTTTTGTCCTTGCTTGACTCGGTTCCAATTTTTTGTTAGTGTTACTTTATTTCTAGAGACTTAAATATTTGTTGTTAGCTTGTTACTCCTTTTTTTAAAAATTCAAGGCTTTTTGCATATAACACCCCCCCCCCCCCTTGTGACTTATCTCGAAATTGTAATACGGACCCCATGTTATGACTATTTGTTTTCCGCCGCTTGGTTAGGCAAAACCTGTTTAGAAAGCCCCTTAGGGATAGTTGGCCAGCCTTGACCAGCGCTGACTGTCACAGGGACGTTGATGGAATAAGCAAAAGATGTGTTAACCCTTGCCCCAAGAAATTACGGACACTGCCACTCTGAAGTCCCTCCCAAGTCTGTGTACTTTACATTTGCAGGCGCCAATTTCTAGTTTCCCAATCTTGTTTAGCCCGTTTATTACCCATATTTACAGAAGCATGTCATCACAACATTTACAAAGCTGTCATTCTGCATTTAATTACTATATTGTCCAAATAACTAACTAAATATTCCAAATATTGGGCGTTTGTCGAGCACCAAATCAGTGAGTGTATGTTCTGGGACCGACTCTCTTGACCGTCATTTCAACACCAATTTGGTGTTTAAATGATCTCATACCATTAATGGTTGGGTATGTGGCTAATCCACACTGCCAAAGTGATAGATCATATATCAAAGGGAAGTGGGTTCAAAAATCAAGCTTTTTGAGCGATTCGAATTATCCGATCTGTTGATTATAAATACCTTTGTTTTTTGTTTGAATCGCTGATATCAAAGTTCATCAATCGGATGGTTCATATCAACTCGTAGGCGTGCTTCTTTGAGCTAAGATATGCTACAATGATAGATTGCCACCTGGACAATTTAGTTTGGTGAAGACATGCAGCACATGGCATAAGGATAAATCACACTTCACCGGTGTGAGATAAAAGTTGCAAATTTAATGGTGCTATTTCATTTAAACACCACTATAGTGTTTAAATGTCAGTCAGGAGCCATTATCCCTCAATACAAGTATTACAATGGGTTAACTGCTGGTACATCCATTAAGATGGCAGCATCTAAGCAATAATATTCACATGCATCGTAGTAGCGGAAGAAAATTGGGCTTTTTAAATCAAAGGTTTTGATGACATTAAATCAAAGGTCCTGATAATCAAAAGAAGAAAATAAGATTCAATCATAAATGCAGTTATTACATAGCACCTCAAAAGTCCATAATAGCGATAAAATCGTGATTTAGTCGCTTATTTTTGTACTCCTTATCAAGTGATACAGTCACCTCAAATATCTTCGCAAGTTCCCCAATCTCGACCGTGACTTTCAATTTGAAGTCTCTTGCATCCGAAGTCACGTTCACATTAACGTTGTCTTTGACTGATGTGACCCCAGTGAAACTACCTTCCTTTTCAAACAATCCCTTACCCAATGACCCCGCTCCCCACATCCGAGCAGCAAGTGGATTATATAACTCATCTCAGACAGCGAGTGGATTAGACCCATTCAAGTGGTTCCAAAGAAAACTGGAATCACTATGAAAGAATAAAGAGGGAGAATTGGTCCCCATGCGCGAAACCAAGGGGTAGCGCCTATGTATCGATTATCGGAAAATAAATACCATAACTCGCAATGATCACTTCCCTTTACTGTTCATTGATCAAATCCTTGAGAAGCTTGCGGGTCAAGAGTTCAATTGCTTTCTATACGAGTATTCGGGTTATAACCAAGTACCAATGTTTCTGGAAGACCAAGAAAAGACAACATTCATATGTCCTTTCGATACGTTTGCATACCGACGAATGCCTTTTGAACTGTAATGCACCCACAGCCGTTCATGGTGTATGTTGTCAATTTTCTCCAACATGGTGGACAAACTCTTAGAAGGCTTCATGGATGACTTCTCTGTTTTTGGCATGCCTTTTGATGAATGCCTTCATCATCTTTCTCTAGTGCTAACCCTTTGTGAGGAGATCAATTTAGTCTTGAGTTGGGAGGAGCCATTTCATGGTTCAACAAGGAATCGTGCTAGGACACATTGTCTCTTAAAAGGGCATAGAAGTTGACAAGGCTAAGGTAGACCCCATTGCTAATTTTCCACCACCCAAAATGGTGAAGCAAATACACTCATTCCTCGGTCATGTCGGCTTTTATCGCCATTTTATCAAAGATTTTAGTAAAATTTCTAGACCCTTGTGCAATTTACTTGCACATGATGTTGTTTTTATCTTTGATAAGGGTTGTTCGGAGGCATTTCAAAAGCTTCGAACTCTTTTGTCCACAACCCCTATAATACAACCCCCGACTAATCACAACCCTATTATTATTATGCAATCAGGCCAGTCCTAGGACAGCGCAAGTGCAAGGTACCCCATGTGGTGTATTACGAAAGTAAAACCTTGAGCAATGCCCAACTCAATTACACCGCCACCGAAAAGGAGTTGCTAGTTGTCCTGTTCGCATTAGATAAATTTAGATCTTATTTATTTAGATCTAAAATTATCATTTTTACGAACCACTCCGCACTTAAATATCTGTTGTCTGAAAAGGATGTCAAGCCATGTCTTATTCGATGGATCCTTTTGCTTCAAGAATTTAATTTCGAAATTCGAGATTAAAAAAGTGTGGAGAATATGGTACAGATCACCTTTCTAGGCTACAACTTGAAGAGAATTTTGTTGATAAAGAGCCCCTCAGTGACTCTTTTTCCGGATGAGCAATTTTTTGCAATCCAAGGGCTACATCCATGGTTTTCAAATATCATGAATTACCTCGCAACAGGTCAGTTTCTTTCTTATTGGTCTAAAAATGATAAAAAGTTCTTTTTCTCTCAAATCAAATCATCTGATACAGGAAAATCACACGCAAACCATAAAATAGCGTTAATCCCGCACGATAGGGATGAGGGTTCTCACTCGTCATTTAATCCAAAATAAAAAGGAGACTAGGGGTAGAAAAAAATACAAGGAATCGCTCCAAGAAAGATAGTTGGCCTCACACCAAACCACAAGCGAGAGAAGAATCACTCTTCTAATGAAAACTCATCTCAAGTCTTCTAGAATTCACACAAAGCAAAACTCCTGAATTTTATTAATCATCCATCACGTCCAAATTGTCTTTACAATGCCCTTTTTATAGGCCAACAATCTTAACTAATCATACATTCAAAATAAGAAAATAACTAAAATCGTCAATTTGATTCAAAGTAAGAAAATAACTAAAACCGCCAACTTGCGGACGTAACTCACGGCGTCCGTCCTGTAATCATGGATGTTCGTCCTCTGCTCACGGACGCCTATCGTCTACAACATGCACAAAACCGAAACCATTTGTAATCACGGATGTCCATCCGAATACCACAGGCGTCCGTCATATGTTGACGAGTTTTGCTTCATGAACCGTTTGAAAGCCCATTTATGGTTCCACTTCTTCATTGTTGACTTTCTTCGTTTGACCCGACCATGACCCAAACATACGAATCTAAATTCCGCATCACATACTTTTGGGAAGATCCCGATCTGTTCAAATTATGTACGGACCAAATTATCTGGAGATGTGTGCTTGAAAGTGAGTTCCACAGTATTCTTCAATTTTGTCATACTCGTGCCTACGGGGGTCACTTTGGGGGGAAGAAAATCATAGTTTAGGTCTTGTAGAGTGGATTTTACTAGCCGTCTTTATTCAAAGATGCTCATAAATTTTGTGCGGCCTGTGATTGATGCCAAAAGAGCAGGATATGTCTCGTAGGGACATGATGTTGTTGCAACACATCCTTATTGTTGAACCTTTCAATGTATGGGGCATTGATTTTATGGGACCTTTCCCATCATCTTATGGTTTTTCTTATCTTTTAGCAGTAGTGGATTACGTATCCAAATGGGTTGAAGTCGCTGCTACTCGAACTAATGACGATAAGGTGGTAGTTGATTCTATTCGGGAGAACATCTTCTCTAGATTTGGGACTCCACGAAACATTATAAGTGTTGGGGGAAGCCACTTTTGTAATTGGTACTTCGAAAGTTTACTTGAGAAGTATTCGGTTACACATAAGCGTGTCACTCCTTATCACCCGCGAACTAGCGGGCAAATGGAGGTTTCGGATTGGGAAAGTAAGCGAATACTCGAGAAAACAGTTCGCCCTAATATAAAAGATTGGTCCCTACGACCTAATGATGCCCTGTGAACTTATAGGGCTGCCTATAAAACCCTAATCAGCATGTCACCTTATCGATTAGTCTATGGTAAGGCATGCCATTTACCAGTGGAGTTGGAATATACAGCTCTTTAGGCAATCAAAACTTTCAATTTTGACTTGTCCGAAGCTGGTTCCAATCGGAAACTCCAACTCAATTGAACTTGAGGAACTTCGGAATGAAACTTATGAAAGTTCCCAATTTTATAAGGCTAAAACCAAATTTTTCACAATCAACATATTCTTCGGAAGTCATTTGAAACTAGTCAAAAAGTGTGGTCGTTTAATTTTAAGCTTAAATTGTTTCCTGGTAAATTGAGGTCAAGGTGGGATGGTCCTTACTAGGTTGTTCAAGCATATACCCTCACGGAGCAGTGGATATCGAAGATCTCAAAGGCAACAGAATTCTCAAAGTGCATGGTCAGCGACTCAAGCCTATGGTCGAGATCAGAGAACCTGTCAAAGTAGATTACATGATGCTCCAAGAGCCCAAGTACAGATGAAATCCAATCGCTAGGTCCAGCTAAGGACATGAAATTTAGTGCTTTTTGTGAGGCAACCCAAAGTTTGTAAGAATTTTTATTGTTCTTCGTTTTTTTGTTTTATTTTGTTCATGCATAAAAAAACCCCAAAATCTGCAATTTACATTTGTTTTTATGTTTCTCTTTTAAACGAGCTTGTCCCTCGTTTAAACGAGTGGCTGTCTTGCGAAGTAAAGCCCAAAATCTCATTCAAACGAGAGTGATTCTCGCTTAAACGGGACTCCCTTCATTCGAGCCCAATTTTCGTTCAAACGAGTTTGCCTCTCGTTTAAACGACCTTGGTCGTTTTTCGCTTGAAACCCCAATTCAGTGGTCAAACTGTCGCTCAATCAAAAGCCCTTTCTCTAGCAGTAACCTCTTTCCACATACTTTTGCATCATTCTTCATGGCCAACTTCTCCAAGTTTCCACTCTAATTTTTCCTTGAAGAAGATGAGCCACCCGTCATCATCCACCCTGATCCGAATCAAGATCTATGTGATGAGTGGGAGCTCATCCAAGAAGAAGAGGCTGTCAGCAAGAAACCAGCCAAAGCTCCCGTTGTTGTGGCTCCCTCACCACCATGTGCTTCTACTCCCATTCTTCATGGCATGTGGGATACCTTGCTTCCATCCCCCAAGCCCGCCATCACAGTCGTGGCCTCATCCTCTTCGTCTTCAGTTCTTGAACCAAAATGAATATTTGCTCAAGACGATCTTGATCTCGACAAACTCCCTGCGTTCTTCTACACCTTGAAGGAGGGGGAGTACTTGGTGGAGGATCAGATCCCTTTTGTCCAATATCCAAGGGAGATCAAGAAGAAGATGTGAAAGCGGTGGAGAACTTGATTATGCTTACACCTCGTCGATCCGGGTTCTGTTTTGGCTTTCTTTTCTGCAGGATTTTCTTTTTGAATGCATAGTTGTAAATTCCTTGTGGATATCTTACTTCTTTTTGTCAATACGAGATGCGATTAGTGGATGTTTACTTTTCAGTCTTGTGGCCAGTAATTTTCAGTTACTTTTCATATTCTCATGAGTTATGTTCTAACTTTTGGGGATGATTTCATCTCCTTACTATCAGTTTTGTGTGCGAATCTTTGCCAGGGCTGAGTACTTATTCCTAGTTTTTGTGATGAATTCACTGATTTACAGTGAGGACACTGTTTTTAATAGGTTTGTGGGAGGTACAGTACAATTGGGCAAGAAAAAAGACACAAAAGTGCTGAAATTGACAGAAAAGAAATTATTGTGGAAGCTTTGAAAATTTTGAAAATGTTTCAAGAAAATTTGTTTTAAATCATAAGTTTTAGAAAGAAGCTTTGTTTTAATTGATTAAGTTCAACATAAGTGATGTGGATTTAAAATGATAATCATGTTTATTTCAAAATAAGTTGATATTAAAAATCAAGAAAATCTTTGATGAAGTTAAATGAGCTAATTCTTGGTTATTGATTCTGAAAATTGAAGTAATTGAGAGATATATAGATCTAGTAATCTTTTGCACAATCATTGCCAATTGAGCTGAAATTTGAAGAACTTAGTTCATGTGTGAACCATAAATTCTTGAAAGGGCACCCAGCTGAGATTTGAGCTTTGAACTCTTCTTTTTGAGAAAATCTATATCCATTTCACTTTCTAATTCTTTGAAATTCAAAATTTATGATCTCATATATTTTATCTTATTCTATGAATAGAATGAGTAATTAGTTTCACTAGAAGTTTCTAAGTGGGAATTCAAAGCTTTGAAGTATTCATGAACCAAGGATATGACTTAACACCATCTTGGGACAGTTTGAGCTTTTAAATTACCCAGCACATTATTATCCTTTTAGTACCCACTTTTGAACCTCAATATTAAAAAAATTTACCTTTTCTTTGGCAAACTAGTTAGCTTTTGACCCTTAGCCAAATAATTTTAGCCTTAGCCTCAATATGAGAAATAAAGAGGAAAAGGAGGTGTTGAAACTGTTGAAGAAAAAGTCATAATGTTTGGTGAGAAAAAGAAAGATGGGTATTGTCCCTATGTGAAAAGCAAAAAAAAAAAAGAAAAAAAAAAGGATATGGATTATTGTAAACAACAAATTTGCGTAGAATATAAATCCAACACAAATCAATCATAACAAATTTTCCCTCGCTATTTTATTAAAAATGACGGACTTTACACTTCCAGGTATCGTAATTGATTCTCAATTAATTACATCAAAATCGAATACCTCTGATTAAAAGCTACTAAAGAAAACTAAAGTAATTACATCTCTAAAATATACAAAATAAATCCTAAGTCTTCGTCTTCATTAATATCTTCGTCTTCACAGAACAAGATGAACGGCGCGGTATGCTCTCTTCGTCAAACTCAGGAGATGTGAAATAAAGGACGTCAGAGACGAGAGCCTCTTCTCCGGAAGTTAAACCCATTCGATTGATAGGCATGGTCAAATATGGGTATAAGGAGTTCGTGGATGAGTCTCATAATGAATTCATGCTCACTTGTCTGGAAGAAGAATTCAAACACCGGATTCATTTTCTGATGTATGGTCATAAAAAGAATTAGCACTTTTAGTTATGGGGAATCTAATCACGGGTTGGATATCATCAAATCCATAAGGATTTGATCATCATAGGTTATTTTGCGATGATTTCACCATTAGATCATGTAATGATCTTATAATACAATCATTTAATGTAAAGTTAATAAATCCACCGTTGGATTTGACGAAAACCATGAGATTTGATCAATACATAGTAAATCCACTATTAGATCTTATTACGGTCTCGTATTACGACCATTTGGCTAAAAGTCAACTAGTTCACCATGAGATTAAACCAAAATCAAAAGATTTGGCTAATATGTAACAATACAACGTTGGAACTCGTTACGATTTGGTATTATGATTGTTTGACCAAAATTCAATGAGTCCGCCATTGGATTCTACCAAAATCACAAGATTTGATCAACATGTAATAAATTCACTGTTGGATCTTGTTACGATCTCGTATTATGGTTGTTTGACCAAAAATTAATAAATACACCATTGGATTTGACCAAAGTCAAAATATTTGGTCAACATGTAATAAATCCACCGTTGGATCTTGTTACGATCTCGTATTATGATTGTTTGGCCAAAAATCAATGAGTACACCGTTGGATTTGACCAAAGTCAAAATATTCGATCAACATGTAATAAATCCACCGTTGGATCTCGTTACGATCTCGTATTATGATCGTTTGACCAAAATTCAATGAGTCCACCATTGGATTTGACCAAACTCACAAGATTTGGTCAACATGTAATAAATCCACTGTTGGATCTCGTTACGGTCTCGCATTATAATCATTTGACCAAAAGTCAACGAGTCCTCCGTTGGACTTTACCAAAATTTCAAGATTTAGTCAACATGTAATGAATCCACCGTTGGATCTCGTTATGATCTTGCACTATGATCGTTTGACTAAAAGTCGATGAATCTGTTGTTAAAATATTTAACCCACATGAGGGTTGCATAAGCGATGTCCTAAGCAAAGACAGCCAGGGCAGAGATGGTCAGGGAAGGCACGGCCAGGGCAAGCAAGAAAATCAATATTACCATCGTAAAAGAATTTTCAATCTCGAGGTTGAGATCCAAACCCTACATTTGAGATTACTCGAACCGCGAGGGAAACTCTAATTTCGAGGCATTATTTAGATTTGATAAATCTGATGGTCATCACTCGTTGTAAATGAGTATTTCGAGTGTCGAAGTCTGGAATCATTATTTAGATTCGTGATTGCAAATCATACGAGTATCAAATTTGTGGTTGCAATCCAAGCATACTAAGAGTTAAGCGAGGGGTTGTCCCCACATAGCTTAATTACCTCCAAGTACATAAGGAATTTGTACGTGCCGTAAGGCCCATAACGCGTAATCCCAAATTGCACTATATCATACTTAGGTAGGAGTCGTAACTCTTATCTTAAGCGTACCACATTTAGGTAAAGGCCGTAGCTCTTATCTTAGATGCACCAGCATGGGTTAAAACCTCGGATTTCCATATCATATTGTTCAGCCCCAAAACCGATATGTATCGGACGATATGTATCGGTTCCAGATATATTCTGGTATTTTTCCAAAGAAAAAAAAACGATAATTTGAAATTATTGTTGTCCAAGACAAACGATACATTGGACGTTACGGACGATAATTTGAACAATCATTTGACTGTTTTTTAAGGGGCCCAAGAAAAACTCAATTTTTCGTATCGTCCAAGTCCAAAATCGATACATATCGGTATCGGACGATATTCAGAATTCCAATCTGGACTTATCGCTCTCATACACTCTAAATAGAAGTCAAAGGAAGAAAAGAGAATGGAAAGAATCTCGTAGATACTTTAAGGTCTTTTGTAAGAGAATCAAAGTCGAAGAAGTTTTCGACAGGGCTCTCGGGTAAGAATTTTCGAATCTAATAATGAGGAGGGATCTGCTATTTATAGATTCATAGTAGCGGTTACAGGAAGTTATAATCATACGGTTTACGCAAGAGTTTCACAAAAATCAAGGGTCGTGAGGGTTGTGTGGGCCTTAGCCTTCACTAGGATTGAGAGAAAAATCTTCTCCGGATATTTGGCTTACGCAGGTGGTTATTTGCTTAAGCGGAGAAAAGAGAGGATCCATGTTCGAAGAAGATGACCCACGCAGGTGACTGCGTGGGCCATTTTGAAAGAGAATCAGACATTGGGAGAGAAATGAGGAGAGAAAAGAGAAGAAAAGAGTGAGATGGCCCACGCAGGTGACCTGCGCGGGGCCATATTTCAAGAGAGAAAGAGACAAGGAGAAAAGACAGAAGAAAAAGAAGGAAAGATGGGAAAGAGATGGCCGACGCAGGTAACCTCATGGGCCATTGAAGAGAGAAGGATAGTAGAGAAAAAGGAGGAAAGAAAGGAGATGGAAGGAATGGCCCACACAGGTGTCTTGTGTTGGCCATAAGAGAAGAGAAAAGTGAAAGAAAGAAGATACAGAGAAAAAGAAGGAAGCGGGTTTGACCTGTGTGGGCTATTAAAAATGAAATAGAAAAGTGGCTTGCGTGGACCATTAAATGAGGGAGAAAAGTGGCGTACGTGGGTCATTAAACGAGAGAGAAAGAGAGAAAAAATTCATGTAAGAGTCTATGTGTGGGTCACATCTTCAGTAAGAAAAGACGCATTTATGTGTCTTCCATTTTCTCTTATCCTTTATTCATCTCTTCCGGAAGAAAAGACACATTTTCTATCTTATATTTTCTTTAATCTTTTAAGCATCTCTTCCGGAAGAAAATACACATTTTTGGATCTTCTCTTTTCTCCAATCATTTATTATATAATATTTAAAAGACAAATAATTTGTGCATACTGTCCTCTTTTTACATTTACTTTATCAGAAAAAGATAAAAACTATGTCTCATAATACAAATCTATATCTGTGACACAAATCTTTTAGGGTTTCTTGCGTGGGTTTTTATTTATCTTCTTTTTTTTTATATATATTTTTTATATTTTATTTTATCCAAAAAAAAGGACACAAATAATGTGTATACAGATCTATATCTGCATATTTATTCAAGAAAAAGACACAAATTTTTTGTGTCTATAGTTATATATAAAAAAAAGGGACAAAAGAAATGTCCAAGAAAAATGGAGTTGTTGAAAAAAATGAAAGAACGAAAGAAGAAAAGAAAAAGAAATCCAAGAACGAAAAAAATAGTATTAAGAAAAAAAGAAGAATTAGAAGAGAAGTGAAGTATAGTACTGAAAAATAATAATTTTGAAGCACCTCTCTTTACCTATCTGTTTCTCAAATTTTGAATCCTTGTTACCAATTTTCTTGCTTACCTTTAACCCAAAGCCCCATTACAACCTATAAAATATGGACCTTTTGAAATAAGGTGATTGGAACTACTCAGATGGAGAGTTGATGCTTTGAAATCTATGGTGAACTGAGTTATGAATTTCAGGATTAGGCTCTTTTGAATTATTTTTTATTACTGTTTTTCTTTGAATATTTTGTGGAGAAATCAGTTTTTGTTTTGTTCATATGAGCCACATCTTGATGGTGAGAGAACCCAAGCTTACTTATTTTCTTTGGAAGAGTGCCCACTGTGAGTTTTTGAATCAAAGTAAAGAATTTTTGGATGAACATTGAAGATAAATTTGAATTTTTGCAGTTTATTTGGTAATGATCACACACACTAGATCTGTATGGATTGATTATGAATTTGACGTGTGGTGATTTTGAATTAATTTGTTTATATTAATACCTAGGTTTGAAGTTTCAATGGAGATGAATTTTGAACTTAACATGATTTGATACTTACATTAATTGAACCATGTGTTGGATTTGATATATATTTTTAAAAAAGATTTTGAAGTTTGTGACTATCTTCACTGGAAACTCTTAGGAGACCAAACTCCTCCACTAGGTATCACCTAGAGGTTTAAAGGTTTGTTGCATATGCTAAATGCAATCGTGTTCCCTACATAAGTGGCAATTTAATATCTTAGGAATTAGTTTTAAATTTAGTTTTTGCTCGAGGACTAGCAAAAGTTTGGTTTGGGGGTGTGATATATCTCCAAATTATGTTAATTAAACCCCAAAGCCAAGCTTTGTTAGGTCTCTTTTGTATACTAATATTTCATGTTTAGTGTCTCTTAGTGATTACTGATAAAAAGAGAAAATTACATCAATTTGATCCAATGGATGAATAGAAGAACTCAAGAGCTTTCCAACGAGCCAAAGATCATCCAATTTAGAGCTTTGGATCAAAAGTTATGCTCAGTCAAAGTTGAAGTTGTTGTAGAGTTGACCACAGTCGTTTGAACGAATCTGAGATTCATTTAAATGAGATTTAATGCTATCAAACAAGAATCAGAAGCTGAAAGACGTTTAAACGACTGCTTTAAGCGAGAGCTGCAGAATGCTTTGAACAAGAACCTTTCAATCAACCGAAAGTCAATTGAAAGAGCTACTTCAATCAAAAATGCTTCAATCGACCCAGAAACCCATTGATCGAGCTAGAGACCTCGTTTGAACGAGATTGGATTCCAGCCTTCGATTTTTAGCTCTGCCTTCTAATATTTGAAGATGTCATTTTCCAAATCGAATTCTAATTCGAGGAAACTTCTAATTCAAAGCTGTAATCGATTGTTGGAGATTATAAAGAGGTCCCTAAGCTTCTGAACTTTATGTGTTGTTCCAGAAAAAGAAGAATCCGAGTTAGAGAGAGAAGCTGTAAGAGAAACCATGGCTTTGTTTATGATTTTCATCTTGACGATTTGCTAATTTCGTAGTAAGTTAGGATGAGATGAAGCCAGAGTGATGTAGTTTGAACCTTTAATTTGTGATCTGGGTTTTTTGGTGAATATGATTGTTTGAAGGTGGATTTATTTATATAAATCAGGTTAGAATGTTTCAATTTGATTTCTTTCTTCTATATTCATCTTGTACAGTATAAATTGGTTTGAATTCAATATGCTTATCTATGCTAGTACTTGTAGTCTAGTTTGAGTAATTCAAGCAATGGTTTTCAAGTGCTTCGTTTAAATTATTCGAATGAGTTATGAGCGGGTGAGATACTTTATGACCATAAAAAAGTACATATTGTATGCCAAACCGATATTATTTGTGAGAGTAATTTATGACCAGAAAAAAGTATAAGGAAAACTACGTTTCTTCAAGAAATTGTTAAAGCTTGTAGCCTATGGTTGATTACAAATTGAAGAGGATTACTACAAAACTTTGCTGGATTTGAATTCCTAACTGCACTTTTATTCTTGTGTTTTCTCTAAAACTTTTTCAAACTGTTTTCTATTTTAGATTTCTATTCATTCTTTCAACCTCTTTTATAAATTAGAATTAAGTTAGTTTTCTAAGATAATTTCAAAATTAATATAGATTCTCTGTGGCACTCTTTGTATTTGCCACTAGCTATAAAACACTTGTGCACTTGTAAGGACAACATAAAATAACACAACATGTGCTTTGGGGACACTTCCCTCTGAGGACCGGTGTGGGTATTTTGTCAATGAGAAAACATGCAGTGAGCTCTGCTTCACTCCACAAATTTCTGAGAACATTTCTTTCAATTGTAAACAACAAATCCACGTAGAAAATAAATCCATCACAAATAAATCATAACAAATTTCCCTCACTAGGAGAGGGTTTTATTAAAATGACTGACTTTACACTTCCGTGTATCACAGTCGATGCCCCATTAATTACATAAAAAATTGAGTACCTCTGATTAAAGTACTAAAGAAAAGTAAAATAATTACATCTCTGAATATGAATAAAATATCTTAAATCAAAATCTTCATCGGCACTATCTTCCTGACATCAATCTGTCACAAGATAAATGTGCAACAAGGAAAGAAGGAAAGTACTTCCCCCTTCTCTATTCTATCTGTTTCTCCATTCCCATATCTCCATCTCCATCCCTTGTTTTTAAAAAGTATAATAAAAATATAAATAGCCTTCTCCATTCTCCCTTCTTCTTGAGTCTTTCTCCATGGCTTCCCTTCTATTTATTTATTTTTGTTTTTTTTTATTATAGGTTTGCTCAAATCTCTTTTAGGCATTTATTTTTGGCTTAATATCTACCGTGATTCGAACAAACCGATCCAGACTAGTATTGAGTACCTATTTTGGCTTAAAACGGAATCAACACTATCGATAAAAATAGAACCGACCAATTGTTTGTGGCTTTTGGCACCAATTTGGGATCAGTTTATGGGCTGTGATAAATATGGGTGTGGTTGATTTCATATGAATTTAATTGGGTATGATTTGATGGTAAGTCAGATTTTGGTTAGATCCGGGTCTGGTTCTAGTCACTTCCAAGTAGCAGGTTGGGTTCAGTTCAGTCCAGACCTAGGTTTTTTTAACAGGTCCGCTACAGGTACAGGTTGAGGTTTAAAAATTAGCAGGTCGGGTTCAGGTCCAAGAATGGGGTTAACAGGTCGGGTTCAAGTTGACTCCAAACCAGACCTGAACCTGACCATTTACACCCCTATGAAATTCCTTAGAATTCAGAAGTTAAGGCCTTCTTTTAGATTTGTACCATTGGATTAAACCACAATCCTATGATGTGGTCAATCTATGACAAATCCACCGTTGGATCGAACTACAATCACATGATTTGGTCAATCTTTGGCAAATCCACCATTGGATCGGACCATGATCTCTAAAGGAATTTATGATCTCAATTTTAAGGTTCAAACCCTTGATTAAAGGGAATGATAACTCAAACCGTGAGGGGAAACTCTAATATCTAGAGTATGATCAGAATTAGTCAACGTTATGACTACAATCACAATTATGTGATTTGATGGTCAATTAGATTTGGTCACGATCAAGAAAGGTCAAAAGTAACTATCAGTTGGTCGTAATCACGTAAAGAGGTGATAATTATGGTTGCGTGGGGCGATTATCTCATAATTATGATCGTGTGGAGTGAAATTGATGATCTGTGAGTGTTTGGTATCAATATCCAAAATTATTCTTAAAATTCATGATTGCAACCCATAAAAAGGCATTAAATTTCGTAGATGCAATCCAAATATATCAGAGATTAGGTAGGGATACGTAACCCACAACCTAACATGACCCCAAATATACAAGGAATTAGGCACAGGTCGTAACCCATATAACCTAACTTGCAACCCTTATTTTAAAACTTAAGTATAGATCATAACCCATATCTTAAGTGTCACCCCGTATAAGAGGCAATCCGAGTCTCCAGAATTAAATCTGAATTTTCCGCCCGTACAATCTAAGTAAAAGAAAAGAGGTGGAAAAGGAAGAGAAAGGGAAGAGATACCTTGAGGTATCTAAACGGAAAATCTAAGTCGGAGATTTTTCAGCATGGCTCTTACATATGTAGATTCAGGATCCAGAATAAATGAGGGGAAAAGAGTTACCGTTTACTTATCAGGAGTTGCCATCTGACGGTTTCTTCAACTCCCCAAAAATCTAAGGTGAAGAGCGTTGCATGGTTCTTAACCACCACGAGGATCGAGAAAAAAGACTCTAGAAAAGACCTAGGAGATAGGGTGGAGGTTCGGACCCACAGGAGTAGGTCCTTACATAAGTGAAGAGAGAGAGGAGGGTTGGGACCCACGCAGATGGGTCCCATGCATAGATGGAGGCAGAGAAAGAGAAAGAAAAGAGAGAGAGATGAAAAGAGACCCAAGCAGGGGTCTGCCCTGCATGGGTGATGAGAGAGAAAAAAAGGAAAAGAGAAAAGAGAGAAGACAAAGTGGGACTCAGGGACCCACGCAGGGGGGTCCCTGCGTGCGTGAGGAGAGAAAGAGAGGTGAGAGAGAGGGGAAAAACGATAAAAGATGAAGAGAGAGGGAGAGAAGGGACCCATGTAGGGGTTTTCCTATGTGGGTGTGGAGAGAGAGAGAGAGAAAAGAGAGTTTGGGAATGGGACCCTACGTCGGTCACCTAGAGAGAGAAAAAAAGAGGAGAGATGAGAGAGAGAGAGAGAGAAAAAGATTTTGGAAGTGGAACCCACGCAGGTGGGACCCTGTGTGGGTCACCTAGAGAGAGAAAAAAGAGAAAAGAAAAGAGATGAGAGATTTTGGGAATAGGACCCACGCAGGTGGGACCATGCGTGGGTCACCTAGAGAGAGAAAGAAAGAGAGATGACAGAGATTATGGGAATGGGACGCATGCAGGTGGGGCCCTGCGTGGGTCACTTGGAGAGAGAAAAGATAGGATGAGGGACCTGGGGCCCACGCAGGAGTCTACCTGCATGGGTCCTAATAATGAGAAGTGGCGAAAAAGTGAAGTGGAATGAGAGTAGGATTCAGTCCATCAGTGAGTTAACTCTTATAAGTCACCCCCACTCTTAAGTAGAAATTTTTAATTATAAATATAGGCCTCCTTTTGCTTTTTGCTCATTCATCTAAATTTCGAGCTTTGGAGTTAGAAGAAAGGAGAAAAAGAAGAACTTCCCAATTTTCTAAATCCCAAAATTTTGTGTCAACACCAATCAATAAAGCCTGAGCACAGGACTGTTTTTCCTCTTAGCAATCCCATTTTGCTGAGGGGTATATGAAAATGATTTATGCCACTCAATATCATGCTGTTGTAGGTAAGATTGAAGAAGATGAGAAGAGTATTCTCCTCCATTATCAAACCCGAGGATCTTCACAGGGGCATCAAATTGGTTTTGAATAAGTTTATGGTACATAGGAAAGATGGAAGCAACTTCAGCTTTGGTCTTCATCCTGTAAAGGGTGGTAAAACAGGTACAATCATTAATAAATGACACAAAGTAACGAAACTCAGAAATGGAGGTAACTAGAGAAGGCCCCCACACATCAAAATGTACAATCTCAAATGGTGTACCACTTCTATTGCATCTAGCAGAATATGGAAGTCATGTATGTTTCGCCACCTCACACACGTCACATTTGAAGGGGATGCTATCAACATCCTTGAATTTCTGTGAGAATACCATCATCAACCTTTGTAAGGGAACATGTTCACACTGTGCATGCCACAGCTCAGCCTCCTCAACAGTGGCAGCAACAGCAGTGATAGACTTCTGAATAGTCTGATTTGCACTAACCCTTGGTCCTTCAAAAATATACAGGTCTCTGCTCTTCAAACCATGACCAATCACCTTTCCTGTTGACAAATCCTGAATAACACAATGGGGAGGAAAAATGTGACATCCAATTTAAAGTTTTAGTAACACTACTAACATAAAATGTTTCCCAAGAACCACCGGCACATCTGACTGAAAAAGAGACCTTCAGTCATGGGGAACGGCGTTCTGGTTCTGAGAGTCGGCGATTGGGTCTACTCAGGTTGTCGTAACATTAACTTTAAACAAAGGGCAATCTGTCATCGCTACGGCTGCTCCATGCCGAGAGCCATGGGTATTGTGGTTAAAAGTGACAAGGATCCCCTTCCAAGGGCGAACTCTTAAGAATCAGATGGTGGTTAATGGATCCCAAGCTAAAGACCTAATACATGGATGGTCTAACGCGGGAAAGAGGTTTCGTAGGGCGGTGGAGTTCATTTCTCATAGAGCGAGGCCACGCAACCTTCGACAATACGGGGTTTCCTTCGTTGACGTATTGACAGGTGGTCCACGACAAAACCCTACCAGATCCTCTGGTAGCGTCTCCCTCGAGGCAACCAATGCTGGGCCCCTTGTGGACCACCTACGGCTATGGAAGCTCACTTTAATGCCATTTCTTCCGCGATTACTAACTTTTCGGCCCTAAGCCTCAACCTTAGAGATTTTTGGGTCGTCATTTACACTGCGAAAGACACCCTTCTTGCTTTACATATATACTTATGGTTACAAAAAAAAGTGGTCGCTCCTTGACAAACCTGCAGTTTCAGCCATAACAGCCACAAAATTTCTCCTTCGGTGCCCAACGGCAGCTATTGCGGACGAGATCTGCTCCAAAAAGGATTTATCTCAACGACGACAAATCAGTTCAATGTTGCAGATGCACACCGGAAGTGAATGAACTGCAGGTTCACTGTTGGGATGGTGGGATTTGGATCCGCCTTATTGGCTTCCCCCTTCACGCCTAGACCTCAGAGGTCCTCGGACTGATTGGTGATCGACGCAGCCACTTCATTCTTATCGACAAAAGTACCGATGATATGTGGGAAACCTCCTATGCCCAGATTCTGGTGGCTGCCAATTGCTGGGAGAACATCCCCAGATCTTGCGAGATCTGCCTCAACGGCCAAAAATGTCGGATCATCGTAGAAGTGGAGTTGATGGAGAGGGTGGTCCTCCCTTGTCAACTGCAATGCATAGGCGAGAGGTCTGGGGTTTCCAACAAACACGTACTCCGTGATTCCTCTGAAAAAAGCATGGCGAAGGTCCACCCATTCCGGGATGGGGTAGACCTCGCTGGTGCTTGGCCACCTTCCCCTACCCCGAAGGGGCACACGGCCTCGTACTCGTCTTTCGATCAGGGGTCGTCCTCGACGGTGGGAGCCCCTCGCCAACGGATGGAAATTGTGGGTGGCCATTCTCTCGATGATCCGGCTGATGAGGGGCTAGAAGAAGGGGAGATTGAGTCAGGGATCAAAGGAGTGGATTTGCTTTTGATGACCTATAACGTTGGGGAGGTTTGTCGCTCCTTGCCAGAGGTTGTTCCCCTTAGCCCGATGCCTCCTCTACTGCCGTTGGACCCAGCGAGGGCTGATCTCCCACCTCCTAAGGATTCGACGGCTAAGATGATCTCTACCTCCATGAACCGTAGTACGATTTTTGAATCAGTGGTTGGAGAGTTGTCCTTGGAAAGCAGCTTAAAGGACAGCATGTTGGCTTCTTCTTGGGACCCGATGATCTTAGAGGCGACACGTGGCTTTGGAACAACAGGTGGCTATATCCCTAGAAGGGGCACTGATGACTTTTCATCTATGAGGAGACCCCTTTCTGACTGTGACGCAATGGAGTCGTCTACCTTGGTGGTTTCTTTTAAGCCACCCACAGTTTCTTCTAAGCCACCCACAGTTTTTAGGTTGGGTTGAAGTTATTGTTTGTGAATTTGAACGGTCAATGGACACGTGTCCTCTCAATGTGGTCCGTCGGGTCTAGTGGGAATCCACTTTGTCTGGCCCTTCTACGACTATTTCTCTTCCGGCTCCTTGTGTTGATGGGTCGTCATCTGTGGACCGGGCGACACTCAGACCCTTATCTCTGTTTGGGGCATCTTGGACCTACGACGCTCCCAACGACGATAGATCTCATCCCTAATGTTCTCCCTACTCCTCGGGGATGGGTACACAATCTACCACCTCTCTGCCTCCTCTGTTACCCGATGTTGCTGATGAATTCTCTTTGTCATCTTCGGAGAAACCAAGCTCCTGGGAGTTGCTTGATGTACGGGAATACCATCGTCCTCCTCGGATTCGTCCTCTGAGGATGTTCTGCCTCTCCGATCCTTGAGGCGCAATGATCAAGGTCATTTGGTGGAATACTTGTCGGGTGAGACTTCTTTCTCTCATACTGATGTTTCTAGCGGTATTCCTGCGGGTGGTAGTGACTCGGATTCAGACGCTATCGACGACATTATTTCTTTCGGTAGGGATCACGGTATGACTTTCTCGGGCTCTGATGAGGCTCTTCAGGATATTTTTTGCTCCATTATGATGGGTCGGATGAATTCCTCCGCGTCCACAAAAAAAAAAATCAAAGTCTAGGGCGAGACATGATTGGGGCATGTCCGATGGGAAAGGGTCCAGGGTTCAGTGAGTCCCCCCCTTTTTTTGGTATTGGGTCGATTTTTTCGGTTTATTATGAAGATCATATCCTGGAATGTGGGGGGCATTTGTAACCCCAAGAAGCAAGCTATGGTGAAGCAGATTCTATCCTCCTCCAATTTGGCGCTTGTCTCCCTGCAAGAAACTAAATGGGGAGGCTACGATCGAACCAAAGTAGCCTTAGTCCTAGGCGGCAATAGATGGGATTGGATTGGCGTAGATTCTGTGGGGGTGTCGGGAGATTCTTCTTGCATGGAATTCGCTGCTTTTCCAGAAAGAAGATGAAGAAATTGGGAGATTCTTCGCCTCGGTCAAATTGGTCGACAAGGACAATGGCAAGAAATGGGCCTTTACAAGAGTGTATGGTCCTACAGATCATGGCCTTAAAGAGGGTTTCTGGTTTGAAATGGCTGCAATTGCGAGCTGATGGGATTTGCCGTGGTGTGTGGGAGGCGATTTTAATGTCATTCATTATCCCCATGAGACTTCGGGAGGCTATCCAGATCGGTCAAATATGGTCAACCTCAATTCCTTCATCCAAGACTGGGCCCTCTTTGATTTTCCGCTGATGGGAGCTCGATTCACTTGGTCCAATCTTCAGAACGTGGCCTCATTTAGTCGACTTGATCATATCCTGAATCTACTAACTGGCTTGGTATCTTCCCCCATGCTTCGTTGGTGGGGCTGGCAAGGGTGGTTTCAGATCATAGACCACTCCTTGACTACGGGCCCATTGGTAGGGGCTCCTCTCCTTTCCATTTCGAAAATCAGTAGCTTCTAAATGAAGATTTAGATTTGGTATTCCGATCTGGTGACAAGAATATAACCCTCGGGGCTCGGCTGCTTTCCACCTTATTTCCAAATTGGGGCATCTTAAGAACTACATTAAAAATTGGAACAACAATGCCTATGGACCGACTCATGTTTGGAAATCGCACATCTTGGAGCGCCTCAAGGAGTTGCATCTTTTGGAGGAAGGCAGGGGTCTTTTTGATCCCGAGGAGGAAAGACTTGATCTCAAGATCATGCTTAGCGAGAGTAGCCTTCAGGAAGAAGTCAGTTGGAAACAAAAATCGAATGCGCACTGGCTGAAAGTAGGGGACAACAACACTAAATTTTTTCATGCGATGGCAAATACCCGAGCCAAGAGAAACCTATTGACTAGATATGTAGTGAATGGCATGGAGGTTTCCAACCCTGATCAGATCAAACTGCACACTGTTGAGTTCTACCGATCCTTGTATCAAGATGAAGGATGGACTAGACCCAAGCTGAACGGCTTGCAGTTTCTGTCCATCAGTTTGGATGGTCGCCTTAATCTGGAGACCCTTCACCGAAGCAGAAATCTGGGCAGCCATCAAGTTCAGCGGTAAAAATAAATATCTGGGCCCCAACGGTTTTATCATGGAATTCTATGTCAGTTTTTGGCCTATCCTTAAGAATGACATTCTTGAGTTCTTCAAGGAGTTTCACTCTCGAGCCGCTGTTTGCAGAAGGCTTAATTCTACCTTCACTGCCCTTATCCCTAAGAAAGAGGGGTGCGGCTGATTTGCGTGATTTCCGGCCTATTAGCCTTATCAATTGCCTTTATAAAATCCTGGCAAAGGTGTTGGCTAATCGTCTTAAGCGAATATTGGGTTCCACATCTCCGAATCTCAAGGGGCCTTTGTTCAGGGCCGTCAACTCATGGACATGGCGACTATTGCTCATGAGGTAGTTCACTTGGCCCATTCCAACCACTTGCCTGCTTTCGTTTGGAACATCGACATGGAGAAGGCGTATGATCAGGTGAACTGGGATTGTTTAGACTACATGCTTTCCCGGTACAATTTCAGTGATACTTGGAGGAGGTGGATGAAAGCGTGTATCACCTCACCTTGGTTCTCAGTGATGATCAATAGTTCTCCGGCGGGCTACTTAAAAAATTCGAGAGGGCTTAGGTAGGGAGATCCCCTTTCCCCGTATCTCTTCAACTTAGTCGGTGAAGCTTTGGGAGCCCTTATCTCCAAGTCTCGGGAATTGAATCGCATTTCAGGTATTCCGGTGAGCAGTGGCGGTGGTGCCATTACTCATCTCCAATACGCCAACGATACTATTCTCTTTAGCAGAGCCCACCAGGATGAGATTTCAGCCTTTTGCCAATGTCCTTATAATTTACGAAGTAGTGTCAGGCCAAAGGGTGAACCTGCTGAAATCTTCGGTCTTGGGCATTATACCAACCATCAGGATGTTGAAGTTCTATCGAACATGATATCCTGCTCCCTCTCCTCCCTTCCTATCACCTATATGGGCCTCCCCTTGGGGATTGGCAAACCAAGACCGAGAGACTGAGATCCCGTCGTTCAGAGGTTCCAAACAAAGCTTGCCATTTGGAAGGGTAAATTTCTCAGCACAGGGGGGTCGATTGCAGTTGCTTAACTCAGTGCTTTCCAACCTTCCTATATTTTTCATGCCCACCTTCAAATGCTCAAAGGCAGTTATTCGTACCCTTGAGAGAATCGAAAGGGACTTTCCATGGAAAGGTTTCGGCCTGGAGAAAAACTATCATCTGATAGCTTGGGAGGTGTGCCAACTTCCTAAATGTTTTGGGGGGCTTAACATCCGCAATCTTCATCATACCAATTTAGGTTTACTTGGCAAATGGTTGTGGCGGGTTGAGCCCGAAGCGGAACAAAATAGATTGTGGGTCTCTATTCTTCTTCATAAATATGGTGGTCTATCGGGAGGTTGGGGGATCAATGTTAAGGATATTTGTTTTGTTTGGACGGATTTCTCGCATTGGGTTCGCTTTAAATGGGGAAACGGGTCCCGGATTTCCCTTTGGGAAGACTCTTAGTTATGTCTCTACCCGCTCAAAGTTGTGTTTCCTGTAATCTTCAATGTCTCTAGCCTCCTACGTGGCATGGTTTCGGGCCTTTATGCGAGGAGTGGGGATGTTGATGTCTGGGATGTCACCACCAGAAGGGCTTTGAGAGACGAAGAGGTGGCTCCCTTCCAGGATCAGTTGTCCTTGCTTTACGGTTCCTAGAGAAATGAGAAAGGTCGTGATTTGAGATTGTGGGCGGCCAGCAAGAAAGGTGTTTTCTCGGTTAAATCTAATTACCAAGCCCTCACTCGTAGGCCGTTGATTAAAGCCAGTTGGAGCTTTATTTGGAAGGCCCCAATCCCCCTAAAGTTAAATTATTCGCCTGGACGGCGGTTAGGGGCGCATTCTGATGTTGGACCAACTGATCACACGTGGCAACGATCTCCAAAACAGGTGTCCGATGTGCCTCATCTCTGCAGAATCCATCCCTCATTTGCTTATTCACTGTGGGGTCGCCACGAAAGTTTGGGGGCATCATTCTTAAATCGTTTGACCTGAGCTGGGTCCCCCGGAGAACCTCTCGGATTTCCTTGTTTCCTGGCACGACCTGAAGTGGGCAGGGCTTCAAGGAGCTTTCTGAGGGTGGGAGTGTATGATGTTTTATGGAACCTTTGGATCGAAAGGAATTTGCGGGTGTTTAACCGCAAACGTCATCCGATTGACTCCATTCTAGGCCTAATTAAGGATACAATGTGCCACTGGGTCACTCTAGATAAATATGGGGGGCAGGGGAGTGATGAGTTTTGTATGAGAGATCTCTTTTAGCTTCTCCTTTTTGTTTTGCCTTTGTTCTAGTGCCTCCAGGTCTTGCGGGTGCGCATGGGGGTTTGTCCTTTCTGCCTCACCTTAGTCCCTGTTGGTGTGTTTTTTTGTTCTTGTCCTTCTTTTTGTGTCTTTGTCTGTATGTTTGTATTTCTTTTCCAGGTGCTCGCTGGCTTTTTAATATATTACATTCATCAATAAAAAAAAACACTACTAACATAAAGAAGATTGATAAGACATTTTAGGAACATATATAGATGAATTTAAGGAAAGAGAACCAACACGAATAGTCCCTTTACCAACAATAGGGACTAGAGATCCTTCAGCAACTCAAATGTTACACTAACTAGGCATAGGTGATAAAGATTGGAACATTGAGGATGAACCTGTCATGATGTGTGGCCCTGGAGTGGACAATCCACATAATACCATGGGAATTGGAGACATGGGCATTTCCAATAACACTACTCTCAGCATCTAGGATACAAAATCTATTTTCAAACTGTCATTGAGCATCCACCACCAATCACTACTCCTGACTCTTCCATAGTTGTGAATCACAACACTACACAAGGCAGCACTCCTTGTCTATACAAACATTACATCAAACATTTGTTGTCCACAGTTTTAAACCCCACAATGTGTCACAATATGCACACTACATTTTCCAGAAAACAGCACCAAACAGGGGTATAGACCCTCTTTTTTATCAACAAATCAACAAGGACCTACACCTTGTGAATAGGTCCTACGACCTTATGATTCACTGAAAAATAGCACTACTGCTGTTGCAAATTCTGCCGTATACACAGCCACTCTGCAATTGTACCAACTACCAGCAACAACAACGTTCAGCAGACAACTACCATAAACAATGTTTCAGCAGCAATACCACAAACACCGTTTCAACAGCAATACCCCAAACAGCCCACAGACAGCCCTTTTCTTTCTCACGAATAAACACTATTTCTCAGCAGCGATACAAAATATTTTCAGCAGATTTAACTCGGAATGACAACCATAGCAGCCCACAGAATATCCATTCAACTAGGAATCACAACCAGATTTAACATAAGCCATCATTTCATACAAATTCCAAACAGATTAGGTAGTTTTCCTTGAAAAACAGGATTCAAAAATCAAATTACGAGTGTATTCATCACTTTCCAGCAAAGAGATCACTCTGAGACAATTCCGTTAGGGTTCTGACATGATTCCGACGATAAACAACACCTCGGATCTTCAATATCTGATTCGGTAAGGTTGGTAGGGATTTAAACCCTCAAAGGGTTGCCGACAAAAAACTGCAGCAAAACCTCCAACATTTACAGCACTATTCTAGTGGAGAAGATGATGAGGAGAGGTCTTTGAAACTATACCTTCGACGCCTCAAACAGACAAAAGTGATGATGTAAAAAAATGATCAAGCCTTGCAATCCTGATCCAGTGACGGTCTGGCGGTGCTAACATCAGCATGATGTCATTAGTAGAGACGAATTTTTTTTGCTTGGTTTTAATTTTCCTGCTTTGATACCAAGTTAATTCTTGTAAATTCAATGGAGGGTTAGGGTTAGGTGAGGAAGAAGAAAGAGAGAGAGGAAAGGATTAGCATTGAGTTGCATAGACTCATACCCATTAATCATCCATATATATATATATATATATATATATCACTTACAAAGTGTTATTGACACCCCCAATTATACTACCACACCCACACTTAACATTAAAAGAAGTAACACATGCGCGCACACACACCAACTAAATGATAAAGCCATAAAACCTAATGACACACTAACATCTACAACCAAAACCACCACCATCATCGTCTTTTTTATGATGCGTTACATCATTTACTTATGTTATGTCGTTTCATATTTGCGTCTTTTCGATAAGAAGCCACAATGGTTGTTTCATAGCAGCATATTAAATGCATATAACTGTTACATTCATCATCATCATCATCATCATCATCATAGCCTTATCCCATCTATTTGGGATCAGCTTTTCCAGTACTTAGATGCATCATGCAATAAAACTACACAACATAGTCGATTATCACCTTATTTTCGTATTGAGTCATTGCTGAAACTGCACATTGGGGAGACTCATTGTACTAATATTTCTCTATAAAAAATTATAAATGTTTTTATACATCAAAATATCATATTTTATATCTACAGATGTCTTTTATTTTTAATTTTTTCTTAAAGAAGATATTTTTTATTTTTTACTTCTCATATTTTAAATAAAAAAGAAGCTAAAAAAAAGCACTGTAACTTGTATCACCAATACCAACACATAGCGATGATATAGTGATATTGACACATCAATTCGAGAAGTGGCAGATATAATCACAGATCAAGGTTTAAAATACCAGTTGGTACTAGATTTTTTTTAGGTCAGTTGGTGAGTTACTATATATATATATATAGTAAAACATCCATGCAAAGTGTACAATGAAAATAAACTAGTCAATTCCAGCTCATCCTAAACCCAAACATATTACCGTGCGTGCTCCTCCTCCTCCTCCTTCCTTCTTCTTAACGAAAGAACCGTGAGGAGGGCCAGTCGTGAGAAGAATCAAAAGACCCCAAGGCTTTTGCTTGCTACGATACTAGTATTGTGGGCTTTTTATATCATCGTTTTAATACTATAATATACTTTTATTTAGGTTTGGGTCGTTAAAAACGATTTTATACTATAATATTATTTTATTTGGGTTCACGACATATACTATGAATCTTTTTATTACATATCTAAATTGGTTCTCTAAGATTTCCCTTCAATTTTTCTCAATATATGTTCTATATTTTTATTTTATTTTTCTTAAGGTCGTGCCGCCGTATTAGAATTTTTAGACATTGGCGTGCCAAACATCTACTCGTGCCACTTGTCCAAGTAGAACTGCACTTTTGGTGCCGAAGCAGCGAAACGGCTGTGTAAGAGGCACCTAGGTGCGACATTTGACAACAATGGAGCAGACCAGTAAAAATCCTTAAGGGCTTGTTTGGTTTCAAGGGAAATAAAGGAAAACTCATATGCGGAAATAAATTACCAAGATTCCCATTGTTTGGATGACATACGAAGGGTCGGAAACAATCTTCGCACTTCCCGTCAAAATCCGAGAACAAATGTTGAAGGGGTCTCTCGGTTTTCTATCTTCCGAGCCTTCAGACTCGTCCTTCTCTCCAACACAGCTAGTTTTATTAGGGTGTATCTTATTTGATAACTACCACACATCAGTTACCTCAACCAATTGTAACCATTGACGGTTATATTTGTAATCTTATCAGATTATTTATACACTTTCTTATCAGATTATTGAAAAGCACTGTAAACAATGTAATCTATTGTGGAAATTTGTCTATTCTATCTTTCTATCTTCTTCTTCGCTTGTTTATCTTCTTCTTATTTTTCTTCTTTATTTTATAATTTTAACATGGTATCAGAGACAGGATCGGCTCCGTGAGTTCAAGCCGGTCATGGTCTTGACATTACCTCCGCTATCATATTTTCTTGAAGTTTCTTGATTCATAAACATTTCATTTTTCTTTCATCTCTTCTACAGGAAATTGATTCAGGTAATTTTCATTTTTTTCTCCTCATCTCTTTTATATTTAGTAAGAGATGCCTTCTTATACATGTGGATGTATTTTCCACATTGATTTGCTTAGTGGATGTGTATTCTCCACTTTGGTCTTCAATGACCTTTTATATTCCATGTGGATGTCTTTTCCCACATTTTCTTTGGATAATTTATGTGGATGGTCATTTTTGTGGATCATTTTTATGATATTGCAGCTGTTTTTTTAATTTGGATATCTTTTGTGGTATTATGGCTTTTTTTTTTGTTAGGATATGTTATTTTTGTACAATTTCCTGCATATGTATCCAAACACGGGATTTGGTTAATCCTGCATTTTCCCAGCTAGCAATGTGGTTATCCAAACAGTGGAAAACAAAGGGAAAGAAAGGAATCTCATGGTTTCCTACAACTTAGGTATCCATGAAAAAATATAGGAATATTATTTTACTTTCCCACGTTTCCTGTGTTTTTATCCAAACAGGCCCTAAAGGGTTAGATTAATCCCTTTGTACAGTCAGGCACAAACGGTATATACCATTACTGATCATCAACCATACAGGTATCCGTACCAAGATTTTAAACCCCGCCACCGTTACCAAGTTTCAAAACCTTGCCTAGAACTCGTCATAATGGTTATCCGTCACATCCTCTCAAGTCTCAACCTCTAAATTTGATTAATGCAAACAATTACAATAAATTCCTAGGGTGGCTCAAGGAGGTGATTCGAACTCAGGTCTCCAGTTCATATAATTTGCTCGACATCGGCATTTTTGCAAACATGCCTTTTGTCTCTTGATTTGCTAGCCTGATGGATTGTGCTGGCTTAGGTTTGTTGAGAGGATTATACTCTTGACTGTCTCAAATTGAAAAGACAAAGTAACATTCTAAATGTTATTACAGGTGCTGACAGGGCATGTGCTAACTTCGGGTGCGCATGTGCCCCTAGGACTAGTCGGGTGCTCTAAGAGGGCCGGACACCTAGGTTATCAAAAAAAAAAAAAAAAATTTAAGTCAAAAATAATAATAACTATTACTATTATATGAACTGTGACAGTACCTAATTAATATGCTATAATGGCCAGTGTGTCAACATGTGACACAAAATTCATCCATTTTCATCTCTTGGTTTTATGGAACATGCTTTACATCATAGACACATGATTGTATTGTTCATTGTAAACAACAAATTTGCGTAGGATATAAATCTAACACAAATCAATCATAACAAATTTCCCCTCGCTAGGAGAGGGTTTTATTAAATGGCAGACCTTACACTTCCAGGTATCGCAATCGATTCCCCATTAATTACATCAAAATTGAATACCTCTGATTAAAAGCTACTAAATAAAATTAACTTAATCACATCTCTAAAATAAACAAACTAAAATTCTAATTCTAAATCTTCATCGACATCTTCAATCCGTTATGAGATAGATGCATAGCAGACTATCTTCATCGGAGATTTGAGAAATATGAAATAGGGGACGACGGATGGGAGAACCCCTCCTCCAAAAGCCGATTCCATCTGATCAAAAAGCACGAGTCATTACTGGAGCAAGAAACTCGTGGACGAATCTTAAAACGAATACCTATTCTCTGGTCTCAAAGATGAGTTCGAATACCAAACTCATTCTTTGGGCTACTGGTTATCAAAAGAGTTATCACTTTCAGTGATAGAGTGTCTAAATCACGAGTTAGATATCGCCAAATTCCTTAAAATTTGGCGATCATAGATTATTTTATAATGATTTTACCGTTGGATTTGACCAATATCCTAAGATTTGGTCAATGTATGATAAATCCACCGTTGGATCTCGTTACGATCTCGCGTTATGATCATTTGATCAAAGTCAATGAATCCACCGTTGGATCTGACCAAATTCATAAGATCTTATCAATATGTAATAAATCCACCGTTGGCTCTCGATATGATATCGCATTATGGTCGTTTGACCAAAAGTCAATGAGTCTACCGTTAGATTTGACCAGAATCACAAGATCTGATCAATATGTAATAAATCCACCGTTAGATCTCCATACGATCTCGTATTATGATTGTTTGAGCAAAAGTCAAATGATCTACCGTAAAAGAATTTTCGATCTCGAGGTTGAGGTCCAAACCCTACATTTAAGGGAGTGATGATCCGAACCGCGAAGGAAACTCTAATTATCATAGATGAATATTTCGGGTGTCATAATCCAAAATCATTCTTTGGGTTCATGATTGCAACCCGTATGAGTATTGAATTCGTGGTTGCAATTCGAGTATATTAGAAGTTATGCCCAGGGTCATACCCACGTGGCTTAACTATTTCTTAGTACACAGGAGATCAGATATGAGTCGTAACGCGTAATCCCAAATTGTAACCATAAATCCTACTTAGGAGGAACCGTAGCTCTTCTCCGAAGCGTATTCACTTTAGGTAAGGATCGTAACCTTTATCCTAAGTGTCTCGTATTATGATTGTTTGACCAAAAGTCTACGAGTCGTAATGCGTAAACCCAAATTATAACCATAAATCCTACTTAAGAGGAGCCGTAGCTCTTCTCCGAAGCGTATTCACTTTTAGGTAAGGGCCGTAGCCCTTATCCTAAGTGTCTCAACCCCCCTTATTCTTTTCGTCAACTTTTTTAAAAATAAAAAATAAAATAGGAAGAAAGGAACAACAAGAATCTCGGAGATACCCTAAAGTCTTTTGTTAGAAATGGTCGGAGATATTTTCGACAGAGGTTGTGTCCGAATTTTCGGATTTCAGTAATGAGGACAGATCTCCTATTTATAGATTTATGGTAGCGGTTATAGAAATTATGATCCTACGATTCCCATAAAGTCTTCATGAAATGAACGATTGTGAGAGATGCGTAACTTTTTGCCTTCACGCGGATTGAGAAAAGATTATTCTCGAGGACGCAAGTCTTTTCTCATAGCCACCTAAGCACGTAGGTGCCTAAGTATGATATCTAGGCACCTAGGTGCCTAACTATGATATCTAGGCACCTATGTGCCTAAGAATGAAATTAGGCACTTAGGTGCCTAAGTATATTTTCTAGACACCTAGGTGCCTAACTATGATATTTAGGCACCTAGGTGCCTAAGAATAAAATTTAGACACCTAGGTGCCTACGTATGTTTTTTCTAGGCACCTAGGTGCCTAAGTATATTTTTCTAGGCACCTAGGTGCCTAAGAATGAAATTTAGGTACGTAGGTACCTAAGTGTGTTTTCTATTCATCTAGGTGCCTAACTATGATGTCTAGGCACCTAGGTGCCTAAGTAGGTTTTTCTAGGCACTTAGGTGTCTAACTATGAAATTTAGGCACCTACGTGCCTAAGTAAAATTTAGGCACGTAGGTGCCTAAGTATGTTTTTCTAGGCACCTAGATGCCTAAATATGATATCTAGGTGCCTAAGTGTGTTTTCTAGGCGCCTAGGTGCCTAACTATAATGTCTAGGCACCTAGGTTCCTAAGTATGTTCTTCTAGACACCTAGGTGTCTAACTATGATATCTAGACACCTAGGTGCCTAGATATATTTTTTCTAGGCACCTAAGTGCGTAATTATGATATCTAGGTACTTAAGTGCCTAAGAATGAAATTTAGGCACCAAGGTGCCTACTAATTATGATATCTAGGCACCTAGGTGTCTAAGTATGTTTTTCTAGGCACCTAGGTGCCTAATTACGATTATCTTGGCACCTAGGTGCTTAAGTACGATTTTCTAGGCACCTAGGTGCCTAATTGTGATAATTAGGCACTTAAGTGCCTAATTATGATATCTAGGTACCTAGATATATTTTTTCTAGGCACCTAAGTGCGTAATTATGATATCTAGGTACTTAAGTGCCTAAGAATGAAATTTAGGCACCAAGGTGCCTACTAATTATGATATCTAGGCACCTAGGTGTCTAAGTATGTTTTTCTAGGCACCTAGGTGCCTAATTACGATTATCTTGGCACCTAGGTGCTTAAGTACGATTTTCTAGGCACCTAGGTGCCTAATTGTGATAATTAGGCACTTAAGTGCCTAATTACGATTTTCTAGGCACCTAGATGCCTAATTATGATATCTAAGTACCTAGGTGCCTAATTACGATTTTCTAGACACCTAGGTGCCTAATTATGATATTTAAGCACCTAGGTGTCTAAGTACAATTATCTAGGCACCTAAGCACCTAGGTGCCTAAGTATGTTTTTCTAGGCACCTAGGTGCCTATTAATTATGATATATAGGCACCTAGGTGTCTAAGAATGAAATTTAGGCACCTAAGTGTCTAAATATGTTTTTCTAGGCACCTAGGTGCCTAATTATGATTATCTAGGCACTTAGGTACCTAATTACAATTATCTTGGCACCTAGGTGCCTAAGTACAATTTTCTAGGCACCTAGGTGCCTAATTGTGATATTTAGGCACTTAAGTGCCTAATTACGATTTTCTAGGCACCTAGGTGCCTAATTATGATATCTAAGCACCTAGGTGCCTAATTACGATTTTCTAGACACCTATGTGCCTAAGTACGATTTTCTAGGCACATAGGTGCCTAAGTACGATTATCTAGGCACCTAAGTGCCTAATTATGATTATCTGGGCACCTAGGTGCCTAAGTACGATTTTCTAGGCACCTAAGTGCCTAATTACAATTATCTAGGTACCTAGGTATCTGACATAACTTCGGACTTTAAATCCTATTTTGAATAGGTTTGTTAAGTCCTATTTAGAGTAGGTTTTGTTAAAAGGAAAAATTATAAATAGAGTCTCCCTTCCTAATTTCTCCCATTAATTTATTCTATCTAATTTTTGAGGTTAAGTGAAGGAAGAAAGAGTTCCCGATTCCAAAATTTCTGAGTCAGCATTCATCATTTTTACAGACATAATCATAACTCACAATAGGCCAAATACTTCACAAAAATCTTATGTACCTAGAAGGCTGGAATCAAAGTATTCTTGTACATAACCATAATTTTGTTGTGGATCATATAACACATAAATAGGCATGAATACGAGAAGCCTGACAAAGCAGGCACTACCCAATTGTGGCTGAACTAAGCTCTAAGCATATAATGGGTACCTTTACTAGGAGCTTGATGTCCCAACTGTGAAGTACAAGAAGCCTGTGATCCACTGTTGGTCAAAGCAGTAGCATCTTGAGGTTTTTTTGCATCTGAAGCCTGTAACAGGGATAGAAAACATAAGAGCTCGAACAATCTCTACAACATATTCCCAATGCTGTAAGGCATTGACCACAGTGAGGATCAAACGAAGGTCTGGTTTTTTTTTTTTTTTGACACTCATTTGATTGATCCAATTGAATACATATATATGGTTAAGGGGTCGATGCACTAGTGACGCAGCATTTGAACGCTGCACTAGTGCCGAGATCAAGTGCCATGTGGCACGTGATCCCAGAAAACACCCATTTTGGGATCACGTGCCAAGTGGCATGTGATTAAAAAACATAAATTTTGGCAAATGGTCAAATATTGTGTGACGCCCAATATACCTGATGCATTGAATTTTTTCCAACTTTGACCACCATTTGAGCAGTCGATAATATGTTTCTTTAATTTTTGGTTTTTTGGGATGGACTTGATATATCTTGTGCATGTTGCCTTGGCACCTGATTTTCGAATTAGGTGTCACTTCGCACCCAAATGACACTAGTGCAAGGTTCAACCCTACATCGCTAACCTAAGGTCTTTGTGTCCTATATATGATTATATAATATGTCAAAAAAAAAGATAAAATTGGCCTCAGCAGACAAAAAATAAAAGAACCTGTCTAGGCGAGATGCCCTCCTAGTGCCCATAGTCACAAAAATCGCCGAATTTTTGAAAAAATCACAAATTATTCACGAATTTAAGGTCCTCGAAATATTTGCGAATTTTTCAAAAATTCGTCTGATCACAAAAATTTGCAAATTATTCCTGAATTTTTCAAAAAAGATGTGACTTATGAAATTTTTTAATTTTTTTATAATTTTAAATCTTTTTATTTTTATTTTTAAATTTTTCTCACCGATTTTTCCTCCGAATAATTCCCCGAACTTCCCGGATTTGCTTTCCAAATTTTCACCTCGCCGAACCCTGATTTGGTGACTATGCTCGTGCCTAGGCTTTCCTAGGGCTTTAAATATCATTGATGTCCACATGTATGGTATCGTTTTACCTTTACACCTTAGTTAAAATAAAATTTTATTCTCTTCTGTGAAAAAACACCCTTCAGTGGTGAGCTTGATAGAATCTCACACAAATCCAACTGATAGAGATGGGAGTTCATCCAGTGTTCACTTCTTGATGAAAGAAGGATTTCTACTTCTTCTTTCGAATGTAATTGAATTCGTGGTCCGAAAAGAGCGGAATGGTCAAATCTACATCAATGGAATTGAAGTGGGACATCCAATTTATGCATGATCTAAGGAAACCATTGCATTCAATATTACATGAATCAGATTCAGGTGGTGATACTGATGATCTGTTAATTAGGTGATATTCTCTCACCAATGCTCATTGTTTAAACAATTGATTGGCTAGATTAACAGATATAGAATAAGGTAGATAACAAATTTTGAGCCTATAATTTTTTAGGGCATCATTTTATAATTTTTTAGGGCATCATTTTACTACAACAAAATCCAATTGATTGGGCTAGGGTAGGTAGGTACCCAGGAAAGAGCGACGGCAGCACATGCAATATTGAGGTGCCGTTTGAGAAGCGCCTGCTGATACTCGTCGGAATCAATGGCGCCATCATCGGTGATCTCAACGGCGGCGACGTCGTCTCTGTCTCCAACACTTTCTTCGTTTATGGGGGAAATGGGGTTTTCAAGAAGGAATCTCTGAAACGCCAATTCGGAAGAGCTTCCGTTCATCTTCCCTTCATTTCGTGAAGAAGAAGGAGGGTAAGACCAAAATGGGTCTGAGATTTCTTCCAAAGAGAAAACCCTATCCATCTCTCCCTCCTCTCTCCTCTGCTGTCAAAACTCAAAACTCAAAACCAAGGGATGCACATAGTTGACGGGTTAACAGACGAGTGGGAGCATGTAAAAGAGGGAATATGACTGTAGCATTGTCTGCACGTGTGTTTTTGATCTTATATTAGAAAATATTTTGGCGGAATCAAAACGTGATATCCGAGTCATCTTTGCTACAAAGTCCTCCACGTCGCTACTTTCCTTTTATCCTTTGCCAAAACTACAGGCACCTTATATTTTCTAGTTCTCTTGGACAACTCTAGATCTAAACGTCTCGCCAAATGAGGTGAAACTAAAATAATTTCTTAAATGATCTTATACGATTAAAAATAGAAAAAAGCACCAAAAAATGCCCCTCCATTATTTTATCACCATTTTCCTGTGTATTTTTTATATTACTAAAAAGCGTCTATGCAGCTTTTAAATAACCCGTGTCGATGCTTGGTGCAAATGTATTTTTCCGAATAGCCCTTGAATAGCCCTTTAACTTTTGGCTGTCTTCTCCGACGATCGTGAACTTGAGTTGCCCGCCAAAAGCAAATAGAGGTTTATTTTTTCAGTTAGTGAGAGAGAGAAAGAAGAGAGAGGATTTGCCTTTGCCTAGTCTCTTTCTCTCTCTACAATTAGAACTTTTTTTTGTCTGAGTTTCAGAGTGTCTTCTCCGGCAATCCGGCGATCATGAACCTGGGTTCATGCTGGCAAACACCAAATAGAGGGTTTCATTTTTGAATTAGTAAGAGAGAGAGAGAAAGAAGAGAGAGGGTTCAACTTTTGACTGTCTTCTCCGGCAATCGTGAACCTGAGTTGCCCGCCAATACCAAATAGGAGTTTATGTTTTCAGTTAGTGAGAGAGAGAAAGAAGAGAGAGAGAGAGAGAGAGAGAGAGAGAGAGAGAGAGACTAGGCATATAATAAAAGGGTAAAATTATAAAAGATTATAGGGTCATGCGAAGGTTTTTAGCGCAAGCAGAGGTTCAACGAACGCATGGGAACTATGGGGTTAAAAAATACCGCATTCAGTTTTTTGGTGATAAAATAAGACGCAAGGCGCCATTTAGTACAAAGCCCATTAAAATAAGCGTTTGATCTTATATAATCTTATATCATTAAGAATACTTTACTATTATGTCATGTGTCAAATATTTGAGATCAATCTAAATTGTTCAAGTGGTTGCTCATGATTAGAAGACATCTTAATTAAATAATCACGACTATAAATTAATTGTATACCATCCGATCAAAGATCTTCAATACTAGCCGTTAAAAAATAAAAATAATAGCGATATTAGGGTGCATTGATTTGGACAGGCCGTGATAATTATTCACAAGAACATTACATAGATAGGGTATGATAATATAAAATAGTGTTGTGTGTAGAAAACGAATGAGTAATACACTTTCAATAGGTCCAACACCTTAAATAAATTATAATATAATATAGTATTTATGAGATTGCATCTTGGAATGAATCATAGCAGGATCTTGTACCGTTGAAGCCCAAGACGCAAGACGTCTTGTCCGAGATGTCTTGTCTCGGACGAGATTTAAAACCATGCTTACAAGTGTTTACTGGAACCGAAATCGAACATAATCAAATCGGAACAGTTTCGGTTCAATAAAATTTTGAAAATACGAAACCAAAATTGAAAAGAAAACTAATTTGGTTTAGTTTGGTTTAATTTCAGTTTTCGTCTTTTTAAAAAATATATTTTTTTTTAGTAATTCCATGTTTTTTTCAATTTTGGCCGGTTTTCTAAACCTACCCAATTAATTTCGGTTTTGGCCACCGAAAATTGAAACCTACCCGTTTGGGAATCAATTACAAACCGATTTTTAGGTCTGGTTGATAGACCGTTTTTTCTATTGATTTCGATTTTCGGTTCAAAACTTGTATTCCTTGAATTCTTCTCCTTAGATTATAAATAGATAAGGCTCCACTCAAGCAGTTCTTCCTCATCAACAAAAATTTTACTAGCTAGGACCAAAATTCTCCTTTGCCAATTATATCAAGGACTGATTTACAACTGAAGGTTCAAAACTTTTATTTTTACCTGACAGGGTACCTTTCTCTTGTTATTTGAGAGGGCCGGAAATTTCTCCAAAAATAAAGGCATTTGCATTTTATTTACTTTAAAAGAATGGAAATTCCCTTTTTCCATTAAAAGTAAATAAAAAAAGTTCCCTTTAATTAAAACCAAGTGCACATTTTTTTGTATGATCGATCGGTCTTGTAGGAGACTGCCGCTCGGTATGGTATGAGACCACTAGGTCTCATACCATACTGCAAGGTCTTGGACAAGCCGTGATCGATTGATCTTGTAGAAGACCGATCGATCAGTCGTGGTTTCATATAAGATCTATGTATCGCAGTCTCATAAAAGACCGATCGGCTTCCCCATGTAAGTGCTTTTTATCACATATCATTTTCGCCAATTTAACACTGATGCAAATATTTTTTCGAAAAAGTTAGAGTCCCGACCCTCTCAAATAATAATAGATAGGTGGCGCCTCTTAGGTAAATAAGTGAAAAAGGTTGAGGCACTCTTAGATAAATAAATTTAGTATAAAACCCAAGGGAAATCTCCTTGCCTTAGCCATGATTTATTCAAGAGGAAGAAAAAAAGGAACCAAAGAGGCATTAGCCCAGTTGGTACGCTCCCTCCAATGTAAGGGAGTAGATCGTGAGTTTGATTTTCATCTTTCACGTTGTTTCCCTACCCTTGTCTTTTCAAGGTGTGGGTTGGGTTCTGTTAGTTAACCGTCACCACTATAGTTGGTGCTCACTCTGCATCGACATCCATTATGTATGCGCTCCTCGGTTCTTAAGGTTGTTTTAGAATGGTGATCAAAAAAAAAAGGAAAAGAGGGGAAAAATTATTACAATTATTTACCAAAAAGGGTCTCTAATAATGGAGCCATTGCCTCTAAGGTCTAACCTCTCACCATTTACAAAGAAAGGATCAAACCCTAAACTTTTAGAACTTGTGCACTTAGTTTCCAAAAAAATTTAATATTTTAAAAGCATGTGTGTTTTTAAATGGGAGCCATTGCTTCTCCATGAAAAGTTGGTCATTGCAAATAGTTTAAAAGAAAGACTTTGATATTTTAGGGACATGTTCCATGTGAAAACATCATCTAATCCGTCTGATTGAAAGGCCATGATCTAAAGATCATTAGTGCAAAAGGTTGGAACAAAATAGGATCTTTATCATATGATCCAATGCAGTCAAAAGTCATTTTATAATTCAACAATTGACTGCATTGAATCATACAATAGAGATCTTATTTGTTCCAATTATTTGCAACAATGATCTTTAGATTATGTCCTTCCAATCAAATGACTTACATAGTGTTTTCACATGGCACGTCCCCAAAATATCAAGTCTTTTTTGTTTTTTTTAATAAACTGGGTCTTTGGGCCTCTTAGAGCACCCACCTAATCCAAAGGGCACATGGGCACCCCAAGTTAGCACATGTCGGGTCAGTACGGGATATAAATGTCACGCCCCCAGCCCCTGGCCTCTCCCGTCGTGATCTATGAGCCGAGTCGGCGCGACATTCACGCCTTCGATTTATTTGATTATTCAAACTCATTTCGATTTTATGATTCATTTCCCGAAGTCGATTAAATCATGTTCTGGCTAGCCTCTTTTACCATATATATATATATATATATATATATATATATATATATATATATATATATATATATATATATATATATATATATGAGCCGGTTAGGTCCTCCAATGGAGGATGGTGACCTTCCTCCAAGATACACATGGAGCTCCACGTGGCACCCAAAACACTGTTTGAGTGCCACATGGAGCACAGGTGGATGGTATAGATTAATATTAAAAAAAAAATTGGAAAAAAACTTTTTAAACCCACAAGTCAAACTTGACGGGTTTCATTGGTCCACATTTCAGGGTTCAAAAAATGCATGGTGGAGATGAGTTTTCAATATATTTTTTTCAAAAATAATCTAAGCAATGCACCCGAGCTCCACGTGGGATCGAAACAATATTTTGGGTGCCACGTGGAGCTCCACGTGGAAGCTTGGAGGACGGTGACCGTGATGAGTAGTGAAATATGATCATATTTCACCCCTAAATACCTACATTTGGCTATCCGATGAAGGCTATCGGATGAGAATTATTAGATTTAAAGTATTTCAGGTAAATACAAGCCAAGTGCAGAAAACAGCCCAAGAATTCTGAAAATAATGTCAAAACACTGCAACTTTGGGTCATCAAGAACTTGGTGCGACTTGCAGCTCAATTTGGACCATCAAGATGTCAGATTCACAACATTACTAAAACACAAAAGTTGTAGAGTTTTCTGTCAGCTTTCCAACTCCGTAAGAATCATGTCAATCCGAGTTCGGAGTAGAAAGATATGGCTGCAATATCGAAGCAGTGTCTGATGCAAAAAGTGGGTTGGAATTCACGAAAATCTGGGAGGTCGATGCATCGACCCTTTTGCTTGATTAATCGAGGGGCAACAGTAGTCTGACACGGAATTAACTCTCTAAAGCAGATTTTTAGGATTTTTTGGTGGGTCGATGAACCGACCTTGACTTTTCACGCCAGGGAACTTCTGCGACTTGGCTATTATTTAAAGCCAAATCAAACACTTCGAGGGAGGACAATTTTTTGGGGATTTATTATTCATTATTATTATTTTTTGGTTTTGAGACTCCTTTGGGCATCTTTTCAAGGGTTCTTCTTCCTCCTTCTTCTAGGGTTTCCATCAGGGTAGATTGTACTTAGGATTTGCATTATTTTCTTTTAAGCATAGATTATATTTAGGAGAAGGCATTGTAAACAAAGATCTTTTGGAAGAAATAAAAAGATGAATGGCTTTGAATGAACAAGGAGATCATACACCAAAGATGAGAGGCTAAATCAGTTGATCAGGGAAGATGCGATCCCCAGATAAGTAGCCATTTTTTTTTATTAATACCGCAGTCTATTTATGTCATCATAGAATCGTTTTGCTAAAAGTTTGTGTTATAGAAAATATATTGAATGCTTGTTATGACTGTTGATTGCGCGTATCAACGGCTATAATCGCTAGATCTGGACCTGCAGACTGATCTAGGCTGCAGAGTGATTATATATTTATTGTCGTGATCTAAACATCATGAGATACGCTATGCTTCTTATATGACTCATACCGTAATGATAGGCTAAGTCATTGTTTTTAGATAGGGTATGCCGGATTGATGATCACATTTATTACGAATCATTTTTCTAGATGAATGATGGTGTAAATGATGCTTTAATGAAACTGTGGGTTTTAATGATAGAAAAGGGGTACAAATCTGGGGTAATATATTCCTTGATCATATTTAAATAGTGTTCTTAAATTCATCAGTAATTAGTTCTTTAGATTAATTTATTCTTCTTGTATTTAGGAAAAGTGTGATAAATTTTTGATAAATTGAATCAGCCCTTTGGTACTTCCTTAGGGACGTTTTTAAATCTCTGAAAGAATTAATTAAAATTCATATTTCCCTGTGGGTTCTACACCCTTGTTCTTGCCATACTGCAATAGATTTTGTGCACTTGCAAGGGTTACACTTAAAATCGATCAGATCGTCCTCCCATCGAGGACGGACACCTTTCCTATATATATATATAATATTACTAGAAATGTCTTTTACAAAAAAACTCTTTATTCTTTTTCAATAATTGTGGAAGCGTTTTCATTTTATTTTCAATATAATTGCGGAAGTGTATTTAAATTTCTTTCAAATAGATTGCAGAAGCGTATTTAAATTATTTTTCATTTATTTTCCCATTCTCGCTAACCTGATCGGTCAAATTCGATTATCACAACTTTTATCGTAAAACTAATCTACTTATTGCGGAATCGTAAGTAAGACAATTTAAAAGATATATTCAAAGAGTTCAAACTTTAAAAAGTCAATATTTATAAATGTCCAAATACAAGGATATATCTGTAATTTTTCAAAAGTATTGGACTAAACAAAAACAAAAGAAAGGAGAAAGATTCTGTTGAAACCAAGTATAGTGTTGGTAGCTCTATAGGAAAAATGAGCTCAAAATTATCGGCTCAGTAAACGCTCCTGGATCTCTCCTCGTCCAACTCGTCTAGCTCTGATTGAGCGACTGCTGACTAGCCTCTGAAAATTTTGGGCCATGAAACAATCGTAAGCCATGAAGCTAAATAAAGTCATAGTCAATTATGTTATGGTTTCCAGTACTGGTAATGTAAGAGAAGTCCATATGTGCTAGTGCATGTGAGGTTTTCAGTGATCATGATATCAATAGATTAATTAAGATTAAATAAATGCTGGCAGAAGAATTCTAAGTACGATTCACATCAAACCATTACTATCTCATATGAGGATAACATTCATAGTATAATAATGAGAATAACACTTTATGAATCAAAAATTGTAGTTATAACATGGAAATAATATTCTTCAAAATACCTTCAAAAAAAAAGAATATTCTTCAAAATAGCAATTTAGCACAAACAGAGTATTAGTAAGATTACAAGGTTTATAAGATGCATTAAAATTTATGAACTTAATTAGATGTAATTTTTCTGGTGCATTAGATCTTATTTGATTTATTATTTATTTATTTATTATTAATGTCTTTTAATTAATTCGGTGTGATACCAAATACTAACTATGGTCCAATATTCAATATTCGATTGTCAATGTCGCGCAAACAGAGACTGACACTCTTTGCCATTTAGTCAATTAAGACAATGATTAATGCCCATGTTGGTCTAATAAGACCTAATCCTCAGCTGATATTTCAATAACTCATCTGAATACGATGTGCTAATATGAGCCTGTTCGCAAAAACAACGGTTAGCTATGTGAGGTTTCAAGTTCGATACAGTATCATCTTTTTACTTTCAAATTTTCAGGATTCATTATCAATTAATCAATATTCAAGATTCATATTTGAATAACTTTCATGTTCAAGGTTTAATATTCAATTAGATTTTCAATATTCAATATTCAAATTTAGTATTTCATGTTTCACATTCGATTCAAGATTCTAAATCAATATTCAATATTCGATGTTCAATATTTAGTAGACCCGACATCCAAGGGTTCATATTCACTTGCCATTATTCGGTAATTTAATTATATTTTTCAATTCAATCTTATTCCATGTTTTTCATATTTAGGTTTCATTTCCCGTTCGGTTCATGATTTCATATATGTTTTGATGGCTTTATCTTTTAAAGTTCACCAATCATTTTTCAATGTATTCAGAAATATTTCTACATCAATATCAAACATCACACATCATTCAATCTATTATGATTCATATCTATTAGTCAATTTCATCAATCAATCAATAGCTATTTATCAATCAAATCATCCTCGATCAATTCATAAATCAGAGTCCAAATCCTTAAGTTTTAAGACTTGATCCTCGGGAAGGATCTCGTCGGTTCACACTTATACTAAGTGTTACCTCGGTTTAGAGTCCAATAGGGACTTATGTTTATTGTCGTTGATAAAACAGAATCAATCCTCTCTAATCGCGATTTAGGCATCAAGGTGCCTGTTTTCTAATTATTCTACGAGTTTTCTTATTACTATATTCTTACTAACACCTAAGTCGAGTCAGCCATTTGACTGCTCATCAGCGCATTAATATTCTGGTGCAATAGGACAGATTCGTTGTCTTGCAGTCCGAATTTCGTATAAGTCAAGATACGAGGAATCTGTAGCAACCCTGTTTTTCTCATCTTTGACTATTTAACTTTTCTTTTAAACATAATTGATTTCCTTGACTTTGATCGGGTGACTAATCGATCATTTGACTTTTTGGGAGTAACTTCGAGTCTCCCATTATTATAATATAACTAAGGTTAAACATAATTTTATAAGCTTATACATATATAATTTACTTATATAAGCTATATTATTACTGATATTTAAGTTAGAATGCCAATAGTAAATATAGGGGTTGTGTGTGGTTTTAGATTCACATACATCCATATTGGCTATGAGGGTGTAATAAGAAAGATAATTCTCATATAAGTATTTTATACATAAAGGTATGATGTGTCAATAGTACAATAAGGCATGTAGCATTAGTGCACACACCACACATGCTTCCTACATTAAGTTTGACCCTTTGACCATCACACTTCATGAGGCACCAATATATGGATAAAAGTCCATGTTTGATCAAATTTTGTGATCTTAACTGAAGTCCAAGTTGGGTCAAACCTTATTACACCTAACCCTCTCTTTTGACACCTCATGCTTGAAGAAGCTCTCTTCTTTTGACACCTCTTTCTCCATCATGACACATGTTTACATGAGGGGGACACTTGTCACATGTGTCTCAACTCTCCCCCAATAGCTTCTTTTCTTCAAGCTCTCTTCCTTTGACACCTCTTTCTCCATTATGACACATGTTCACATGAGTGGGTGGGACACTTGTCACATATGTCTCAACTCTCCCAAAATAGCCTCTTTTCTTCTTAATTCTCATTGCAATAGAAAAATTTACCAAACTATCGCTAATTACTCTTTCTCTCTAGCTCTTGTAATTCTCTTCCAATTTGTCTCTTTTTCTCTCTAAAAAATTGCTTCTCTCTCTCTCTCTCTAGAAATTTTGGACTGCAACCTTGACGCAGTGTACTCAGCAACCCCTTGCTATCGTGCTTAAGGAAGAAAGATCGCTGTGCTGATCTCCGCGTTGATTCGACGTCCCGAGTTTGTGGCTAATCGTGCCGATTTGCATCGTGAAGCCATCAAAACAGGTTTCCCCGTAATTGAATCGCATTTTGATAATATAAGTAATAAATTTAAAAAAAGAAAATAAAATAAGGGCTCCAGGGACCCTTCGTTCGATTGTGCGGTCCACACATTGACCCCATGATCTAAATAATTTTCGTTGAAGATAGGGAATAAACCCATCCTCAAAATGCACCATGGTTTGCTTTGGAAAAATACCAGGAAGGAATCCAAAAAAAAGAAAAAAAACTCCTCCCAATGCTTTTTCACGACTTTTCAGGCTATAACTTAAAGTTGCGGTCGCACCATTTTTTGGACTTAATTTCGTAAAATATTTCAAAGAGACCCAAAGTTATTTTCTATAAAATTTCATCAAATTTCAATCACGATAAATTGAGGATGCTGTGTAAATCGGATCGCTGCCCTATGTGTACCATTGACAAAGATGTGTCAATTTTACCGTACTCCGTGCACATCTAAGATGCGACACCCATATGAAATACTTTGTATTTATGAGATACATAAATATATCAGAGTCAAATGATATAAATGAGTAGGAATTAATGATATGATTGCCTCTTGTCGATTGTGTCCCAAAAAAAACTGCATAAATACCCTTATTTATGGATTGAAATTTGACCAAAATAGTTGACCTTTGATCTTGTGGTCAAACAGTACAATCTGGGTTTTGACCAAAATTGAGAAGTTGATCGTATTGATGGTTTAGATACATCCACCAGAGGAATTAGTTTTATTTTGATCAGATGTTCTAAAATAGTCACATGATGATGACTAGCGGTTTAAACTTTGACTGCCTCTACAAAAGTTGTTTGATGATGAAAATTAGCATATGAGTAGTTAAAATTGATTAGCTCGATGTGATCTACTTATTGGTATCAGATTTAAAAGGTTTTGATATTAATTGAAGTATATATATATAAGTAAAGGTAAACGTATTAATCACATGAATGCTATATAAGTTTAATAGGGAATCTATTTAAGATTCAAACTACATAAAATGTTCACAAAGTAGACTATTGCTAAATTTTATTATCACATCCTTATAGTTCAGTTTTTAATATCATATGCTTATCTACCAATATCTGTTAGTTGTAGTTCCATTGATTATTTGTTAAATTCAATATCTCAACTTTTGTGTTCATGTCACCTCCATGCTTTATATTCAAGCATCATTTAGAGATTTGATTAGGACATTCTGTGTTTGACCATAGCACATTAAGTTTGTCAGCATGCCTTTACCATGGTATAGTAACTTATTGTAATCACATCAAAACGACTTTGATGTCGTATTCACATGCCTCACAATACATGGCGGTATGAGACGTCATGTCGAGTGGGTGTGAGTGTGAATTCCTCATCGGACCCGTTAAGATGAGATTTATATTTCTATATCACACTTGGGTCTCTGAACATTGAACTAAAATGTTAATCTACTTATGATTATGAAAACTCTATAAAGTTTCGATGCTCTAAATGAAACTCTAATACTAAAAATAATATTGTGAAAGCCAGTAAAATATTATAACCTGAATACTGATAATCTACACGTGTCGTGCTTTACGCCAAATCACCGTAAGGGCTTAACGCCTACAACCAAGGCGCGGTTCCCAACTTTGTGGAAACACTTTGTTTCTGTTTCTATTCTGTTGTGCACCCTCTCTAAATCGGGCTGCCTAGGGAGTTATTCTGTTTCTAAGATAGGTCACTAGTATCGCAAAGAGCGATGATTGATAATCTGATACGACTCTACCGCATGCCGAGCTTGAGTAGCGACTTTGGCACAAGTCATAAATTTAATAAGGTAATGCGGTCATGTAGTGTGTAGACACGTGAAAGCATAATAATAAAATGTTAGCTCAGTAAAGACTATTCTGTACGACCGATTTGTAGGAAACAAGATCTAGCTTCAAGTACGATAGTTGCAGTTATGACATTAACCATGCATTCATTCAGTCATATTTTATGTTATCATGTATGCATATTTATCCTAAATATGATTGTATTTCATTAGAAAATTTTCACTATATATATATATATATGTGTGTGTGTGTGTGTGTGTGTGTTATCACTCACGTGGCACACACAGTTCACCCATGTAGATTGGGGTAGATTGGTTGTGCTACCCACTGAGTAATGATTTTCATTACTCAGGCCACGTGGTCTTTGTTATTTTTAGATTATTATGAGGGAAACATAGCTATCGATGATCCAGCTATTGCATATGATGATGGATATAAAGTGGATGATGGTTAATTCCTGAGCATGAGCTGGACCTAGAAGATTATTATGTGCCCTGAGTACTCATAGTAGATTTTATAGTATTTACTAGTTAGACTCGGTTATTGTAAATCCAGTTTTAGACAGATACTCGGTTGCCAAGTTATCTAGTTATATGTTATAGTTTGTAATTAGTTGGGTAACCGTTTCACCTCAACCCATAGATGTAGTTAGAGTATTATTTTGGATGAAGACTTAGTTTTGTTTTATAGTATATTAGACATGGAACATGTCAGTTATTGTGAGTGTTGATGGGTGGTTATTATGATCATGATCATTTGAATAGGTTAATACGGATTGTATGAATATAGGTTTATATTGAGGGCTCATGAGAACTTCACTCACAAAAAGATCTTGAGCCGTTCAATTTGTCATTGATTGAACCTGATCATAAATTAAAAGTGCTAAGGTAAATCGATTATTTGGAACCTAATGGAATCCTGAAAAACTATAAATAAAAATAAAATAAAAATCGGTTCACAAATTTACAAACTCACAACTTAAGAAAGTAGATATGTTCTGCCTGACCGCTTATCGCATTAACGTGCGTGCGGGTCATGACATGAAATTCTATGCCATCGGTATAAGGGTAGAATTTTGAGTCATGACAGAATCAGAGTCCAAATTTTTGATTGGGTATTAGGAACCTATTTATTTATCTAAAATAAATTTTCAAGAATTTTCTAAATTTTATTTAATGTTATTTTACTCTCGGATTTGATAGTGTTCTGTTGTGGGCTGCAAAGCCTACAACCTGGACCATTGATGGGGTTCACCTAGTGGTCCATCTCATGCCACAAATTTTTAGATTTTGATTTGAGATGACTCCAGATTGATCCCAAATCAATCAAGATCTCGTTTTAAGGTCCGTCCCATCGATTTAACGACACTAACCACTGTCGTCACTATCCTATTCGTCAAGTACGAATCTAGTCCTATATCGAGCAGCTTCGGGGTAGCCTTGTTGGTCACCCGATCGATTCAAAATTTTCAGGTGCAATTAAGTTTTTCAAATCATTATATCATCAAAGATTAGTTTTAAAAAATTATGTTTTCCAAATCACATTTCGATCAAATCTCAATCAAATTATCAATATCACTATGGCCTAATTTACCAGAACTTCCGAGAATTTATCGATAAGTAAGCGATCACCGTTGATCACTCGTGATCAACAATGGTCATGAGCTTCCAAGATCTGGGAACTCATCAAGTCACAGGTCAACTAAAATAATCAAATCCCATGCAACAAACCATCTAATGGTCCTAGTTGTTGCTACGCTATAGTATAGGCATTCTACACCCTATATTTTTATACAAAGATCTATAACCATTCAAATTTTCTATGATCCAACTAATAAATTCATCACATAAATTCTAGAAATCAAGTTCTAAATCAATCATTTCAGTGAATAAGACTAATTAACATGATTAAGATTAAGCTATCCATAAATTCCAATCAAGACTACTAAGCATAGTACTCAAATCTAATAACCTAAGCTCATGCATATATGGGCATTCGATCATATCATCAAAACTAAATTTTCTGAGAAATTTATCCAATCACAACCATGAATTTGCTAATATTAATAGCTTTCTCTCTCTCTCTCTCTCTCTCTCTCTCTCTCTCTTTTAGAACAGGCACTCGACAACCTTTTTCATTGTCTATCAAACAAACCCACCATCTCCGACTATATTTTTGTTCGTCAAACTTCTAAGTCGCTCATCTCGATATTCGTCAAGTTAGATATTTATATGTCATCCTAGAGGTACAAATATTTGATTGACCCATTTTGTTCGGTGTGTGGACTAATGGGTCTTTTTTTGGAGAATGGTCAGTCCATTTAAGAGTTTGTTTAGGCTGTGTATGGCATAGTCACCAAATCGGTGTTCGATAATAGTTCGGTGAGGTTAAAATTCAGAAAATTTTGGAAAATCCGGCAATCCGAAAAGTTTGGGGAATATTCGGAGGAAAAATTGGTGCGAAAATTTTAAAATAAAAATAATAAAAATAATAATTATAAAAAAATAAAAATATATTAAGAAATTTAGTAAGTCACAATTTTTTTGAAAAATTCGGGAATAATTCACGAATTGTTGTGATCAAGCGAATTTTCAAAATATTAGCGAATAATTAGGGATTAATTCGGGGGACCTTAAATTTGCAAATTATTCACGAACTTTTCAAAAATTCGGCGTTTTTTATGACTATGGCCACAACAAAGGTCACCAATTTTAGTTGGTTCCCTTTCTCTTTTCTAACTCCCTGCAAAGGAGGATTTACCCGCTCTAGCAGCAACCTCCTTGCTCTCTACTAACTCCCTACTAGACCAAATAAAATCTGCTCTGACAAGGAGTGAGTAGAGAGGAGGGTAGAACTGTTGAACAGATAAATCTTGCATAAAATCTTGCTATGCAATGAGTTATCAAGGAGAAGGGGTACCTGCTAAAGCAAGTAGCAGGATGTTTTCAAAGAGGATGAGAACCTATTAAAGCAGGTGCACTGCTATGGCAGGGGCTAGCAGAGAGCTATGTCCTACACAACCTAATAGTCTCCAAAAGAATCATATAAGTTGTGTCTAGCATAGCTCTCTGCTAGCCCTTGTCATAGCCAAGTTCACCTGCTTTAGCAGGTTCCCATCCTCTTTGCTAACATCCTACTAACTGCTTTAGTAGGTACCCCTTCTCCTTGATAACTCCTTGCATAACCAGATTTTATGTAAGATTTACCTATTCAGTAAGTCTATCCTCCTCTCTACTCGCTCCTTGCCAAAGCAGATTTTATTTGCTCTGGTAGAGAGCTAGTAGAGAGCAGGGAGGTTGCTACTAGAGCAGGTAATTCCTCATTTGTAGTGAGTTAGAAAAGAGAATGGAAATCAACTAAAGCAGGTAAACTCTGTTGTGGTAGTGGCTAACAATGAACTATGCCATACGTAGCCTTAATCTCTATTTTGATACGTAGCCTTAATCTCAAACATATAGGTCTAAAGGGTAAACCATACAACTAAATCCTGAGAATGATCAAAGACCAATTGCTACAAAAAGCAACAAATCATTATTAGCATTAAGGATGTAGGATTTATCCTCTACACCTCTAAAAAGATAACATTAAGTGACTCATTAAGTTTTGCATGTAGACCAATGAGTCTTTCTCGGTGAATGTTTGTTTGGAGATTGATCAAACTAAAAAATGTACCAATCGATTTCCATTTTTGAGACCAATCGTCTCAAAATAGACTAAACAGTTGTTTTCGAGATTGATCAATCTTCAAAATAGACAGATCATTCTTCAATCGCATAGATACAAGGACCCTTGTATCTATGCGAAATTTGTAAGTTAGAGGTTGATTAACAGAGATGTTAATCAAAGATCAAAGATCTACTGTTTTCCTAAGAATGATCAAAGATCTACTGTTTCAAAAGTCGATGGATGTTTCTTAGAATTAAGGGTGTTGAATTTACCCTTTACATCTTTGTAAGTTAGAGGTTGATTAACAGAGATGTATTGATAGATATATTGTATAATTTTTTAGAGTGAAATTTGTAGATCAGTGGTCCTATTTTGGAGCCTAATCAGTCCTCAAAATTGTATAAAATAAATTTAAAGGGTAAATAGTACAAATAAATATTTTTCTTAAAGTTAAATGTTTAAAGTCTATCTTTTACATCTATGTAAGTTGAGGCCGATTACCAACGTACAGAGATTTATATATGTGGCTTATTTAATTTCTTTGTTACAATAGTGTTATGATTCTGATAAAAAAATATAAAAATAGTGTTATGATCATAGTAACAAATACCGCCATCATTTTGAACATCTCGCGATAAATATATATATATATTAGTAGAAAATTAAATTAACTTTAAAAATAAGTAAAAAATAAATTATCGTGATATCATTAATTTATTGCGCAATAAATTCGCTAATGATTCCCCATAAAAACAAATAAAAATCTCGTGTATTTTCAGATCTTTTGCAAAAATTTTGCCTCTCATCTCGTCACCCGCTTATTGGAAGTTGGAACTTGGAAACCAACGCGATTTACTTTTATAACCCCTTCACATTACTTCTAAAAAAAGTAAAAATTATGGTATTAAAAGCTAAAAACCCAAGGAGTTAAAAATTAAAACCTTCTATAAAGTATCCTTGTCACATGGATAAGAAGAACAAGGAATCAACCACCATCCCTACTACAGTACTTGTTGCATTTAAGGCTTATATAATATAAATTGAGAAATTTGCATTTTCGGCCCTATCAATTTTCAAATTTATAGAAACGACCCTATAGTTCCAATATATGCAGAATAGGCTGGCTCCAAGCCATGCCGTTTCCATTTTAGATAATGCTAATTCTTGGATCCGAAGTCACTTTGGGCTGGGTGGACAACATTTGCCATCCCACTCAGCTCCGAACTCGATTGCAAAATTGTTTATGTAATCTAATTCAGTTCCAAACTTTGACTTTCGATATAATTTATTACGTAAAACGTGTTTTGCAATTTTAATAACATTCTCATAATATAGTCACCAAGATAAGAATTCATATTTTAGTAGCTTCTGATAATAAATAAACTTTCTATCATACATCCGATTTAATAATCGCCGTATCGGTTTCTTACTTTTAATAACAACAACAACCCTTATAATTATAATTTAAAAAGCTCTAAAAAAAGTTTCAAACCAAAAATCTTCTTTTGCAACATTCATCTCCACTACCGAGTTGATAGATTTCACCACTTAAAGAAGCTGTAAACCAAGTTACCACAACTATCCGAGTTGACAATAGATTTATCCTTAAGAAAAAAATCAACTAATCATAAATAAGATAGCGACCGTTATCTTAAGTTGGTGACCGCCAACTTAAGATAGCAACCGCCCACTTAATATAGTGGCTACCATCTTATGATAGCGGTCACTAATTTAAGATAGTGGTCTGTGACGTGCACACGCAGCGTGGTTATCCAGGCTAGTCGCATGGCCACTTATGCTCCGCGGCTTGCATGGATGGTGGGTGCGTGCAGGCATCCAAGTGTATTTGTCGTGGGCCATGAGGGCTCGCGACATGGAGACGTGGGAGAAGATGTGGGGCGTTGTGGGCGTATTGGTATGGATGAGGGCTCTGCTAGGGGAGTATGTCAAACTAATACATTTGAGGTCCTCCCGTTATTTTCCCTCATATGGGTTTTAATCCCTATATATGGGGGCTGTAGCTCAACAACTACGCACCATACTACTAGACGGATAGCTAGCCTGAGTGTATCGCCATACCGATACGTACACCTACCCCTAGTTGGCTTGGAGACGTGAATCCAGACCTACCATTCGCGTGGGCATTGCTTGGTTGCTCTAGCGCATATTTGTGTTGCCTAGAGTCATTGTGTTTGGGTTGGTTTCGACTAGCCCCGCGGTACAGGTCAACTCTGAAAGGAGGCCTTTTCGTCACAATTCCCTGCTCACAGCAATGTCCGTTGTCGACAGAAGACGCAGCGTTGCCTTGATTGTGTTAGCTACGCGTTGAGTTAGGCTTATCTAGTGCGTCGGGCGTTAGGTGCCGCACAGGTCAACATTGTTGGACAAGTGGCTCATGACAGTTGGTATCAAAGCCATCGAGATGGCGGACATGAATGCAAACACGGAGGAGACTAGAGAACACAATAGTGAACCTGTGGCCACTCTGAAAGTTCAGGTTGAATCGGTAGAGACATTAAGGACGTTTGTGATTGGACACTGTGATCGACAAAAATAAGAATGGGAGGAACTGTGTCACGTTGGTCGAGACTATGCAACATTTGTTTGCATAAGTGTTAGACGTCAGGGTCACATTGTGAGAGATACACGATGACATGAGCGTTCTAAAAAAGTTATTCCTTGAGATGCTGATGAGTAGTGAAATATGATGATATTTCACCCCTAAATACCTATATTTAGCTATTCGATGAAGGCTATCTGATGAGAATTATTAGATTTAAAGTGTTTCAGGTAAATAAAAGCCAAGTGCAGAAAACAGTCGAAGAATTATGAAAATAATGTCAAAACACTGCAACTTTGGGTCATCGAGAACTTAGTACAACTTATAGCTCATTTTTGATGTCTAAGATGACTGAATTATGAAATTGTCAAAACATAAAAGTTTTAGATCTTTCTGTCAGCTTTCCAACGGCGTATGAATTATGTCAATCCGAGTTTAGGACAGAAAGTTATGGCCAAAATATCAAAGCAGTATCTGATGCAAAAGTGGGCTGGAATTCACGAATTTTTGGGAGGTCGATGCATCGACCCTTTTGGTCGATTAATCGAGGACAAAAAGCTGTCAGACACGGAACTGACACTTTAAAGCAGATTTTGAGGATTTTTTGCAGGGTCGATTAATCGACCCTGACTTGTCGAGTTGGGACACTTCTACGGCTGGGGAAACCTATGCGACTTGGATGCTATTTAAAGCCAACTCAAACACTTCGATGGAGGATATTTTTTAGATTAATTAGGATTAATTTTTTTAGAAGTAGAGATAAAGAGTTTTTTTATCATTCCTTTTGAGAGCTTTGTTCCTTTAGTTTTTTAGTATTCATTCCTTCAGTTTATTATTTTTTTGTTCAGTTAATTCCTGCATTAATTTTGTTTCTGAAGATCATCGCACTTTTAGATCAAGCAATTTCTGTTGAAGTTTGAGGTATTTTTAATTCATTAAATTAATGTTATTTTCTCTTCCTTATTTATTTATGTTATTTAATTGCAATATGTGTGGCTAAATTTAGGATTAAAATATGAGATCTTATTTTATGGTTGTTATGCTATCATGAACGGATGAAATCCCCGCCACTAACTGGGATCGCGTGTGCCGAGTCATTCCCGGGATCTCAAATCTGTGACGATAATTTTACCTCAATTATTGTTATATGGTCTTTTTGCTTTCATCGTATGGATCTAATTACGATTATGATCCAGGATCGAGTGTGCCGAGTCATGCCCTGGATCTTGAATCTGTAATGGTAATTTTATCTTAATTACTCCCTAATATGAAATCAAGTGTGCCGAGTCATGCCCTTGATTTCAGATCTATGGTGGTATTCTTGTTGGAATTTTCACCCACTTTGGGAATGATTTTTATTTGAACCTGAAATCAAGTGTGCCGAGTCATGCCCTTGATCCCAGATATATATATGAAAATCATCCAAGTCCTGATTGCAGGGATGCAATCAGACCAACTTAATGGTATATCTCATAGTTTAATCCTTAGATTTATATTATGGGAAGAACAGACCAAAGATGGGAGGATTTAGTATTTTCATCTTTATCTTTATTTTTGAATTATCAGTTAAGTTTTAGTTTGTAGTCAGTAATTGTCATCTCACAAAATTAAATCATAAGACTGGTAGAATACTGTTAGATCTTAGTGGATTTCTTGAATTACTGTCTCGTCTTTTTAGATCTTTCAAAAATAGTCCTCGTGGGAACGATCTCGTACTCTGCACCCACTATCTATAATCTGATTCGTACGATTGCGAATAAAACATTACAATTAAAATTCACATCAGATGCCAATGGGGACATTGACACCCCAGCTCAAGCTACCCAAGTCAGGATTCGAGGGCTCTTGCAAGGCAAAAGACCTTGAGAACTTTACTAGGGATGTGAGGAAGCCGAATGAGGACGGGACCTGAACGAAATGGTCATGAGAGAATTGGAGATAAGAGGAAGATAAGTCGAAGAGGATAAAGAAGTGCTAATTATGTGGTGGACCGCATTTGGTGCGGGAGTGTCCACAGAAGGCCGCCTTGGATGCGTTCACCGTAGATAAAGGGAGAGAAAGAGAAGTTGATGATAGGAGATTCGTTCCTAGGGTAGGAGCATTTCGACGGCTAAATCATTGAGAAGTGGTTGACACTTCGGTCTTGTTGGCGTGGGCCGTGCGAAGACTTAAACACCAATGGAGGATAGGGTTTTGTTTGTTGTTTTGCTACTCAGGGAGAAGGCAAGGGTTGCTAAGGGACTAGAATAGTGTTGTTTGTTTGGGATTACTATTCAGAGTGAAAGCTTCATGAGGCAAAGGACTAGAGCAACGTTGTTTGTTTTTAAGAGTGCTACTTGGGAGTAGGCGGCGGTTATCGAGGGACTGTGGTAGTGAGCATGAGTTGCGGAGCATTAGTAGTGGTGCAACATTGAAAAGTCTTGGGAAGACAGAAGAGTGAACTGCGCTACTTATGGGGTGGCGTAGGGACTTTGGATGTTGTCAGCTAGTATGAGGTACAAGTCATGGTGAAGTGCAAGTTGGACCGAGCACCAATTGCATGTAGTGAAGACTTCGAGTTCAGAGACTGCAACATGAGTGGGAGGGCATGTTTTTGGGAAAGAAGTGCCTTGGCGTCAATGAGGACGTTGACGATTTTGATGGGGGAGGATGTGATGTGGGCATGCGGCGTGACTATCCAGGCTAGTTGCATGATCACTTGTGCTTTGTGGCGTGCATGGATGGTGGGTGCGTACGGGCATCCGAGTCACTTTGTCATGGGCCTGAGGGCTCGCAACATAGAGACGTGGGGGAAGATGTGGGGCGTTGTAGGCGTATTGGTGTGGATGAGGGCTCTGCCACGGGAGTATGTCAAACCAATACCTTTTAGGTCCTCCCGTTATTTCCCCCAAATAGGTTGTAACCCCTATATATGGGGATTGTAGCTCAGCAACTACGTGCCATACTACTGGACGGATAGCTAGACTGAGTGTATTGCTATACCAACACATACACCTAGCCCTAGTTTGCTTGGGGACGTGCATCCAGACCTAGCATTCGCATAGGTGTTGCGTGTTGCTTGGTTGCTGTAGGGCCTATTTGTGCTGCCTAAAGCCATCGTGTTTGAGTTGGTTCCAACCAGCCCCGCGATGTTGGTCAACTCCGAAAGGAGGCCTTTCCTTCACGATTCCTTGCTCACAGCTATGTCAGTTGCCGACAGAAGACGCAGTGCTACCTCAGTTGTGTTAGTTACGGGTTGAGTTAGGTTGATCTAGCATGTCGAGCGTTAGGTGCCACACGGGTCGACACCGTTGGACGAGTGACCCCGTGACAGGTTGGTATCTTAGGATGGTGGCTGCTATCCTAAGATAGCGACCTCTTAGTGCATGATAAGGGTTTAGTATATTTAGATAAAAGTAAAAAAAAAATACCTGAGAGAAATGGAAGTTATTAGTCACTATTTCGCCGCTTTGTCGCCACTTCCTTGATTTTTATAGCAGTTAATGTGAAAAGTATAAAGTCAAAATAGTAGCGATATTCACCGTCACTACCGAGTTGATAGATTTCATCACTTAAAGAAGCTTTAAACCAAGTTATTACAACTATCCGAGTTGATGATAGATTTGTCCTTAAGAAAAAAAATCAAATAATCATAAATAAAATAGTGACCACTATCTTAAGTTGGCAACCCGCTATCTTAAATAGCGGCCGCCAATTTACGATAGCGACATGTTAGCAACAAGATAGTGACCTCTTACCGCATGATAAGAGTTTAGTATATTTAGATAGAAGTAAAAAAATAAATACCTGGAAAAAATGAAAGTTATTGGTTGCTATTTCACCACTTTGTCGCCGCTTCGTTAGTTTTTACAACAGTTAAAGTAAAAAAGTAAATGAGAGTTTAAATATCTGAAGAATTTTAAAAGTTAGGAGTGTTTTAGACATTTCGCAAGTCTATGCTGATGTAGAAATGGCTTGGCTTGGAGCTGGCCTATTCTGCATATATTGAAACTATAGGCCATTTTTGCAAATTCGAAACTTGATAGGGCCGAAAATGCACTTTTAAAATTGCTAATTTTTTCTAGCTTTTACCGAAATTTTCTCAAATTTGCAAAAATTTTCACAAAATTTTCCTTCCCCTAACACGTAACGAATCCCGATATTTTCAGTGCATTTTACCGATTCTTTACGAATTTTTACCCTTTCCAAATAATTCCCGAATACCAACTTTGTGCCTATGGTTATGATCATTGAGCCGCTCCTTTATGTGGCACCCGATCATATGATTGGGTGTTACAAGGCAACAACTAATGTTGGACTAGATAAGTTTCTTGATCCTTCTTTCTGTGTCTTTGTTTAAGCGGTTTGCCTTTCTTAGGCGTATTCTTCCAGGTTGTACTATGGCTTCTTCCAACCCTATCTTGCTTAAAAAAAGGTCCCTATTTAGAAAACATCCACGTGTCAAATGTGGTTCAATTTTGAAATATTGATTGAGCGAGAAGCATAGTTACGTTGTCGTTAACTGTGCTTGGAGTTTTTCTAACATTGAGTGAATTTCTCCATGTTGTGGGTGCATGCTATCACCGACAACAAATTCATGAACCATGTCGTTCAGTTCAATCAAACTGCATCCAGGCACTTTCTTTAATTCCCTCTCTTTCATCTCTTTCCTTAGCCTCATGACGCGATCCCATCTATATGCTTCAGTGTACACATTAGACAACATTACTCTAGCCCACAAATCTGAAGGATCCAGGTCAAGTAGTCTTTCGGCAACAACCTGCCCTAGCTCCACATTGTTATGAACTCTACAAGCAAAGAGTAAGGTCCCCCACATTACAATGTTGGGTTTCATGGGCATTGCCATTATGAGCTTATGTGCCTCTCCTAGATGCCCAATTCGACCTAGAAGATCGACCATACATCCGTAGTGTTCAATCTTCCGGGTGAGATTATATTCCTTCTCCATCGAATGGAAATATCGAACCCCTTGATCGAGTAATCCCCCATGAGCACATGGGTTTAAGACTCCGACTAATGTAACGTCATCTGGTTGTAAACCTACTTCTCGCATTCGAGAGAAGAGTTGTAGAGCATGGGTGGCATGTCCATGCATCACAAGCCCACATATGATTGATGTCCACGAGAAGAGATCTTTTCTTGGGATCCTCTCAAACACTTGAAGTGCTTTGTCAATGCTTCCACACTTGGAATACATGTCAATTAGGGCAGGGTCTAGGGAACCATCTGAGTTCATGGTGTTCTTATCTACATAAGCATGAACCCACATGCCAATGTCCAACGCGCCAAGGCTAGCACATGACGAAAGCACGATCGATAAGGTCGAACCATTGGGTCTCACATTGGATGACTCCATTTCATGGAATAGCGCCAAGGCCTCTTTCCATCGTCCGACGCGACAGTATCCACTTATCATGGTGTTCCATGATATAACATCTCTACGAAGCATTTTCACAAACAACTGGTTGGCGAGTTCTAAGTGGTCACGTTTGACATACTGGTGAATCATAGCATTTCAAGCCACGACATTTTTTACATCCATCTCATCGAACACTTGTAGTGCAAAATCCAAGCTCCCAAGGTCAATTATGTACCATGGAATTTGTGGCTAAAGATGGAAATTTTCAATGGACCATATTTGGAATCACAAACTTTTCTCTGTAATTTCCAGGGCAAAAAAGTCCCTCTCTTCTTTTTTTCTAAAAACCTAGAGGACTGGCTGAACCCTTAGAAGTGTTGTGTAACTTGCGATTACGTGCCACATGACATGTGATCTAACATTCAAATGCATCTTCCCATTTCATATATATATATATATATATATATATATATATATATATATATATATATATATGCGAGGCCAAGGATGCCACCTCTAAGCTACTAGGGATCAGGTGCCACTACAACATGCTCAAGGTTGATTAACTACAATCTAAAATGGGTAAATATTCCACCACTGAAATTTTGGTCAAAGGTGAAAATTTCGATGGGAAAATTTTGGGGGAAACCCATTTCTTTAACCTATGAAATGAAGGGCAATTTTTTTTTTATTTTTCCCCCCTAAAAATCCAGGAGATGTGGTGAACCCTTAGAGGATGTGATGTAACTCGCGATCCTGTGCCACATGACCTGTGATCTGGCACTCGACTGTAGTGTTTTAACACTACACTCGCATCACATGTATTATCCTTTTAGCCTATATATTTTTGGTTTGAAATGTATCTTGATGCCTTAAAGTTGGATTAAGCCGTTTGGGGATCAAATCCTTAAAGTTGATGAATCTGGCACTTTTAGGGAAATGGTTGGGGAGAAGGAATGAGGTAAGAAGCAATATGGAATTTTGAGTTGAAAAAAATTATAGGAGGGATATAACATTAGGGTTCCAAGAGGTAGAGGAGGATCGGGTTGGTGGAGGGGTGTCCAAAGGGTTGGAAAGCAATTTGAGGACTGTATTAGGTTCAATGTTGGCCTAGGTAAAAAAATTAGCTTTTGGTAAGATCGTTGGTGTGGTGAAGAGTCATTAGAGTTGAGGTTTTGATTGATCTGTAGTTTGGCAAGTGTAAAAATGCAATTGTAGCTGAATACTAGTGAAAGGAGGAGCATGACAGGGGCTAGAATATCCAAATTCGAAGGAACTTAAAGGAGGGCGAGATTGAGGAGTTTGGATTGGAGTATTGGGTGTGTGGGAGAGGAATAGGAATACTCAAGATAATAGGATTTGAGTTAAAGAGAAAAAATGTTTTTTCACAGTCAAATCTTTCTATAGATTTTTGAATAGAAGACCATTGGTGTACTAGCTGTCTGTACATTAGTAGATGTCTCAAGCTTTTCCTCGGTTCTCCCTAGTTCTTAGGTCATCACCTTCCCACTAGCTCCCCAGCGTAACCCATCCTGGATCTCAAGGCCCTCACCTGTTAACTTGCTCGGGGATGTCGCGTGCCCTCTTGACACCACATCACGTGTCCCGCTAATACCAACCCGTTCATCAATATCGTCCCTTTCAGATCGAACTCGACTTTGATACTAAATGTCACAGAGTCACTCTTTTCGACGTGCCCTCCCGTGCGGCACCTAACTTCCCAAGCTAGGTCAGTCTGTCTCTTATACTAACTATCATGGGGGCGCGCTCCAACATGCCATCATACTCGGGCGGTGCTTCGCTACAGCGTGCAACAAAGCCAACCTATCTCTCCATCAACTCTGATGCCACCCGCCTAGAGGACGGGAACTCCCCTCTTGGTTACCTTCTTTCAAGGTCCACCATACTGACGCATCGTGTCCCATACGACACGCTCCTTTGCACATCTGTGCCTTGCTTGGCCTGCTCAATCTTCACTCTCGCGTGCTCTGCACAAATACTTTGCTTCACAATAGTAGTGGCATGCAGCTCCCCATGCCGTCTCATTCCAACATGTATTGCCGACATACCGAACCAAGTCCACCATCATGTGTGTTCGCGTTCCGCGTTACTAACACACGTCCGCATCCGACCCTCATGCTGTCGTGCTCTACAGAGTTCCACACAGCCCTCAAGTGTCTCCCTTTGAACCGACCCATGTGCACCGTGACGTCGGGCCAGGGCCACATGGTAACCTCACATTGGGTGGCATACGGCATTGCTGAAGCAACGTCCTAGGCCCACCCTTCCAAGCCTAGGAGACACTTGCGCACCCTCTAGTGACGCAAGACCCTGTGTGGGTCGGAGGCATCTCATCCAGCACCTCTCCTACATAGATGGTTTAAACACTATCTATGGGTAAATAATCCGAGGACCTCAAATGTATTGATTTGTCATACCCCCATGACACATGCCTTTCTCCTGTGGCGCACAGTGTCATGCCTCCAATCATTATGCTCATAACTCCTCTCATCATCTTCCCATGAGACTGTGTCGCAACCGTGTCGCGAAGTCCTCATGACCTCATGTCGCATGCCCTCTTAGCACCATATGGCGTGCCTTCATGGTACCAGGATGTCGCGTGTCGTCTTGGCACCACTTCGCATGTCCTCCTGACACCACTTCGTGTGTCCTCCTGACACCAAGTCGCCACTAGCTTTATGCGGAGTACAAGCGGCATGAGTGACACTATGGATGGCCCAAGTAGCCATGCTGCGTCGTGGATCAAAATTTCGGCCGAAATTTCCAAATTTCGGCCGAGACGTCTCGGTTTCGGTCTGAACCGAGACGAAAAATATAAAAATATCGGACCCCCTTTGAAAATGCAAGATTATCGGCCGATAATTTGAAATTATCGGCCGATAGCTGGTTTGCATTTTTTTAATTTTTTTAAAGGGCTGGTACCCATTTTTTTTCAAAAATCAAGGAATTTTTGAAATTCTTTTTTTTTCTCCTTCTCTTTCTCTTCCCCAAACAACCCTTCTTCTCACTGAACACTTGCCGGAACCTTGCCGGATTCCACCGGATCTCACCGGATTTCATGATTTCTCTCCTGTTTTTCCCCTTCTTTGCTTCTTTAATCCCAGAAAAATAAAATATTGGAGGAGGAGAAGGAAAAAAAAAAAAAAGCAAAGCAAGCAAGAGTACCTATGTGGCGGTCCTGGCGGTTTCCTTTCTTCTTCTCCTCCTCTTCTGTTTTTTTATATATATGCAACTTTAATTATATAAAAGTTACTTTAGTCATATAAAAGCTAGTTATGTTGAAAAAAAGAAAGAAAAGAAAGTTGGCATAAGTTAGTTATGATATGGTGTTAAACAAGTTATGATATGGTGTTAAACATTATTAGAAAGCTAGTTATCTTATAAAAAAAAAGCTATTTATGGTATGGTGTTTGGAATGCATACGACTGCTCTTTGTGCAGTCCAATGTTTGTGCATCAAGCTAACTAGTTTTCGGAAAACACGAATGTCTAAAAGCCACTAAATGCTAGGAATCAGACGATAGGGATAGTTTTTCACCCCGATCTTCCACATAATAGATCTTGAGACCATGAGCATATCATCAAACGGTCATTTTTTTATTCCACGTGGCACAAATACTCAAAAAGTGGCCATAAAATCATATGACACATCTGTGATGGAATATAAAGACCAATAATCAATAATGGGCCAAAAAATATTTTTTTTATGGAGATTTAAGCCATCAGATTTGTAGAGTTAATATCAACCAATGTTTTTAATTTAATGGTTGATATTAAAGACCATTAATCAACGATTTAAGACGAGCCCTAATGGTACAAATTTTTAAATTGGTTTAAGAAGGGCTATGCTTTAAAAAATTGAAACTCTTAATTTTTAAAGGATAGACTCTCCTGAGTCCTGACTATCATTGGTGTTTAAATGATCTTACATCATCAATGGTTTAAGATGTGAGTGATCCGATCCATCAAAGTGACAAATCATATATTGAAGTGCAACATGCTTAAAAATAGTATTTTAAGGAGATCTAAAGCATCCGATCCCTTGACTATAATGCCACCCGTTGCTTTTAGTTTTAATGACTGATATTAAAACTATCCAATCGGATTGTTGGCATCCACTTATCCGCATATTTCATTGGGCTGAGATTGCCTATCCAATTAGGGAGATTTAAGCCATTTGATTTCAGTCATAATAAGCCTAAAAATATTTTTTTAGAGAGATTTAAGCCATCTGATTTTTGGAGTTAATATTAACCATTGTTTTCAATTTAATGGTGAATATTAAAAATCATTAATCAATGATTTAAGATGAGCCATAAAGGTACATATTTTAAAATTGGTTTAAGATAGGTTGTGCTTTTAAAAATTGAAACACATAATTTTTAAGGGACCGACTCTCCTGACCATCATTGGTGTTTAAATGATCTTACACCATCAATGATTTAAGATGTGGGTGATCCAAACCATCAAAATGACAGATCATATATTGAAGGCAACATGCCTAAAAATAGTATTTTAAGGAGATCTAAAGTATTTGAAGGAGATCTAAAGGTGATATTATAGTCAATGGATTGGATGGTTTAGATTCTAAATCATCCGATCCATTGACTATAATATCACTCGTTGCTTTTAGTTTTAATGCCTGATATTAAAATTCATCATTGAATTGTTGACATCCAATCATTCGCATATTTCATTTGGCTGAGATTGTCATTCCAATGATAGATTGGTACTTGGACAAGTTAGATTGATGGCTGATAAATCAAATTTTAGTGGTGTAAAATACAAAAAGCATTGTAGGGAGATTTAAGCCATCATAAATGGCCAAAAAAGGTATTCTAGGCAGTTTTAAGCCATTTATTTTGTGGACTATAATGTTACACGACCTCCATCATTTGTCCCGAAGCAATCAATGGGTTTAAAGGGGTTGCACATATGGGATGTGCTAAGGAATCAAAATATTGAATCAAAATTTGACTCTCTGATGATACGAACATGATCTCAAGATCTATTGTGTCAAAGATTGAGATGAAAAATGATTTTCATCGTTTTATTTAAAAGAGTCAACGATTTAAGCATAAAAAATCCATGTTAATAACGAAAAATCTACACTTATAATAGACATATAAGTACTTTAAACGGATGAAAATTAGTATATATATGTGCTTTAATAATGTTAAAGTGCTTTAAAAAATTAATAAAATAAAGTTCAGCAAAGTTCGGTAAAGTTCGAAACATATTTAAAAAAAAAATCCGAAATTCATCAAAATTTTGACCGAAATTACCGAAATTTTGACTAATTTACGGTTTGGGTCAGGACTGAAACCGAAACCGAAACCGAGATTTTGATCCATGTGCTGCGTACCTCCGTCACATTCGAGTGGTAATGCCTTCGTTTAAGTGGTGCGGCAGTAACATAAAATCATAAATTATTATGGTAGTACCAGGCTTCCATTTTTTCACCCCTCCAAGTTTCTATCTATTTTTTCGGTCCCGCGCAGTGCACGTATTTCGTAAGTCTTCTTGCACGGTTCGGGAGCCCTTGCTACCTGAGAGAGAGAGAGAGAGAGAGAGATGCAGAAGAGGGATCAAAGCAAAGTGGCGGGGGCGGGCGGCTCCGCAAGCACTACGCCTGCAAAGCGCGGGCGTCCATTTGGGAGCACGAGCAGCAACGCTGCTGCTGCAGCCGTAGCTGCAATAGCTGCGTCCGCCGATTCTGCAGCACCTTCGACTCTTCTCGGTCCTTCTCTCCAACTTAATAACTCTTTTGCTGGTCAGTTTCTCATAAACCCTAATTTATTTTCTCTTTTTTTCTTGTTGGTCTAATCTCTAGTTGAACTCAAACGATCCACTGGAATTTTGTTATTTATTGGAATTTTAAATTATATAGATATCAGAACGTAAGTTATGGCCTTGTGAATAATTTTTTCTCTTTCTTTAATGTATTTTTTTTAAATTATGGTTTAAAAAAACCCTCACTAAAATTACGTTGTTTCTTTAGCAGCCTCTTCGCCGATACCTATCGGTATCCCGAGGACTGATATCCTTGGCTGAGATGCATATGTTAGGATATATATGTGAATTAATAAAGAAGAAAAAATTCAAAACAAGTCTATGAAGGGAAATTTAAGAGTGACACCTATAAAGGGAAAAAAATATAGAATTGCTTGAGATGGTTTGGGCATGTTCACTGGAGGCTAGAGACAGGCCATGTCCTAAGGGTTGAGACACTGCAAGCACAAGTAGGAGAAGAGACAGGTCGGTGAAGACCTGAAAGGAAGCAATCAAGAGGGACATGAAGGATGATGAAGTTATTAAGGCCTTAGCGCCGATCAGAAATGAGTGGAGAAATAGGACTCGCAAAACCGACCCCAAATATGCAGACTTAGCCGTGCACTTGAATCAATTGCCATGGAAGCATGCCCAAGGTCGATTATGTACCATGGAATTTGTGGCTAAAGATGGAAAATTTCAATAGACCATGTTTGGAATCACAAACTTTTCTCTATAATTTCCAGGGCAAAAAAGTCCCTTTCTTCTTTTTTTCTAAAAACCTAGAGGACTGGCTGAACCCTTAGAAGTGTTGTGTAACTTGCGATTACGTGCCACATGACATGTGATCTAACATTCAAATGCACGGTTCATGTGTGCATTCGAATGCATCTTCCCATTTCTTATATATATATATATATATATATATATATATATATATATATATATATATATATATATATATATATATATATATATACGAGGCCAAGGATGCCACCTCCAAGCTACTGAGGATCAGGTGCCACTACAACATGCTCAAGGTTGATTAACTACTATCTAAAAAGGGTAAATATTCCACCACTGAAATTTTGGTTAAAGATGAAAATTTCGATGGGAAAATTTTGGGTGGAAACCCATATCTTTAACCTATGAAATGAAGGGCAAAAAAAGTTTGATTTTTCCCCCCTAAAAATTCAGGAGATGTGGTGAACCCTTAGAGAGGATGTGATGTAACTCGCGATCCTGTGCCACATGACCTGTGATATGGCACTCGACTGTAGTGTTTTAACGCTACACTTGCATCACATGTATTATCCTTTTAGCCTATATATTTTTGCTCTGAAATGTATCTTGATGCCTTAAGTTGGATTAAGCCTTTTGGGGATCAAATCCTTAAAGTTGATGAATCTGGTACTTTTGGGGAAATGGTTGGGGAGAAGGAATGAGGTAAGAAGCAATATGGATTTTTGGGTTTGAAAAAAATTATAGGAGGGATATAACATTAGGGTTCCAAGAGGTAGAGGAGGATCGGGTTGGTGGAGGGGTGTCCAAAGGGTTGGAAAGCAATTTGAGGACTGTATTAGGTTCAATGTTGGCCTAGGTAAAAAAATTAGCTTTTGGTAAGATCGTTGGTGTGGTGAAAAGTCATTAGAGTTGAGGTTTTGACTGATCTATAGTTTGGCAAGTGTAAAAATGCAATTGTAGCTGAATACTAGAGAAAGGAGGAGCATGGCAGGGGCTAGAATATCCAAATTCGGAGGAACTTAAAGGAGGGTGAGATTGAGGAGTTTGGATTGGAGTATTGGGTGTGTGGGAGAGGAATAGGAACACTCAAGATAATAGGATTTGAGTTAAAGAGAAAAAATGTTTTTTCATAGCCAAATCTTTCTATAGATTTTTGAATAGAAGACCATTGGTGTACTAGCTGTCTATACATATGTGGTAGTGTGGGCCCTTATAGGTCAAGACCTTTGCATGAGAGATGGCATGGGGTGGAGTTTTGACGCACGTACAACTGTGAAAAAGAGGGATGGACGACTCGGCGGAGTGTTGCGATATAGAAGAGGAATTGGTGGAACATTTATTCCTAAGATGTGAGTTTGCTAGGTGAGTGTGGAATGTCTTCAGGTCATGTTTTGGAGTTGGCAATTATCTGGTTCAGTCTTGCACCCTAGTTATGGCTGGTTGGCCAAAGGATTTATTTGAGGGGAACATGCTCGCCATTTGGAAGGCGCTTCCACTAGCAATATTTTTGGAAATTTGAAAGGAGGGCAATATACAGGTGTTTGAAAATTTGTTTTAACCTTTCTAACCATCAGATCCCTTTCAGATGCCATGAAGGAGGGCCTTTAATTGTGTTGCTTGTCATCCCCATCTATCTTGGCGGAATCTGCCACCTCTTATTGGAGTGGGAACAAATATGATTGCCGTAGTGTTATCGTTTAGTCTCTATCTAGAAAAAACAATTGGATTAAGCACCAAGAGGAATTCGGTGAAAGCCTTAATCGATGATTAACTTTGATCTCCATAGTTGGGTTAAAGTAAGAAATGCTTCTTGAGAGATGGTTAGTTCCTCAAACAGTTAGTTCCTCGAATCTTCAAGAAGCAAGAAATGCTTCTTGAGAGTCGGACAGCTAGTTCCTCGAATCTTCAAAATTCTGATTCAGACTAAAGACCAAGACCCAATAGAGAGAAAAGTATGCCAACATGTAGAAAGATGGTTAGCATGGGTTCTGGCATGGGCTCTAGCTCAGGTAAGAGGTATGGTTTCAAGAAGGCAATCATGATTTGTGCTAGTGATTGGATTGTGGTAATTTCAAATGTTTTGATTGGAGGAAAAATGGGAGATTGGCTAAGAATGGCAAAGACTGGAGAAGTGGTGCTAAACGAATGGGATAATCGGTGCCATCCAAGCAGTAGGCTAGGGATGTGGAGAATGATTGGAACATCTTCAGGAGAGAATACCATATTGTTAGTCGCACTAAGTTAACTTTGTGACGTATCATTTCCAAGGTGGGGGCCAACAACTAGTGAAAGATGTGTTAAAGGGGCCTATTGTTTCCATTGTGCATATCCCGCTAAAGCCCGGTGGGATCTGGGGTGGTCAGAGAGATATTGGGGGCCACCTTGCTGGGAATGGGGCCACTGACGTTTTCGATGGTCGTGGGAGCGCGTCATCCGAGATTTACGATAATTTATTTCACTAAAACAATTTCAAGTTTTAATATTCGCATTCATGATCTTAAACTTGTACATGAGTGGATGTCTACAGAGCAGGAATATACAACTAAATATACAATATCTTTTTCGACTAAAAAGAGTTCTGGTGAATTTTTTGTGAGGTTGGCATTGACCACTGTGGTGAATGAGTCCTTTATGTACAAGGAGCAACCTATTTTTTACCTTCTCTGGAGCTTAAAAGTGGGGGATTGTAGGATTCAAAAGATGATTTCAAAATCTGGTTATGCATCTTTAGTCTTCCTCTCCATGCATGGACTGTAGTAGTGTTGAATGGGATAGTTTAGAGGTGCATATCTTCAAGGGGTTGACAGACGAACTTCCAATCTTGAAGAGACACATTTACGAGGATTTTGGTCTTGAATTATAATTGAGGCATTATTTTGAGATGGGGCGACATTATCAACCGAATCGAGTTCCTGTACATAATCAACAATGAGAGCACAAGTCAACGGGATCACTTTTGATTATTGTGCCAAAAGGAATTAGGGTTAGGCTCAGTGAGATAAATAATACTATAAAGGGAGGATGCCCACGTTGGTGAGCTAGGGGATACCTCGAAGGCGAGGCATGGTGATGTTGGTTGCAGTTGTGTGCTAGAGGGGGTAATTGATGTGATGGATGAAACTGATTGTGAAGTGCCAGCCAGAGAGAAGTTGAGGCGTGAGGAGATTCCAGTGGTGCAACTGAGGGTTTCTGGGTATGATTGTGAGTCGTTAGCTTCATTGTTGGATCCTACAGTCTAGATGATTGCAGAAGAAAGAACGATGAATTGACAGAGGCTTAGAGGGTCATAAATATATGCGCTTACTTCGAGCTTGAACTGGCAAATATCATTTTTAACTAGGTTAAGGCGGAGGGATCCAATGCTTTTAGAAGCATTGTGCATCAGAGTGGTGCCAACTGTAAGGTTCCGTTGTGATGGGGACACCCGATTCAAGCAACCACCCATAACATATCAGAGGTGAAAGAACATCAGAGTGATAAAAAAAAAGAAAATCCAAAATTTATTGCCAAAAATTCTTTGATAAAAGGGTCGTTAACTTTCAATCCCGTCACTTTTATGTTTGACCTATTTTGAAGTGTCAAACAAAGTCAGATTGATGCGAAATTGGTCACATTTGAAAGCTTATCGAAGTAGCTTTCCAACGAACTAAAAACCGTGCAATTCTGACAAGTATTGAGGAAGTTATGATCAGTTTTCGGGAGTTGCACAGAAAGTGACGAATTTCAAGACTCTTAATTGAATTAGGATTAGTCTCTTTTATTATTTATTTTATTTGAAATATGATTAGTTTCCTTATTGTTTTAGGATTTTGTTTTATTGTTTTAGAAGAATTAGGATATTTCTTTTATTTGAACTAGAAATTAGAGTTACACTAGGATTTCTAGTTTCATGCATTGGTTAGCCTATTTAAAGGCTTGTAAACAACTTTATTATTACTTTTTGGTTAATGAAAATTGCTTATGCAAAATTGAGAGTTCTAAACTTTCGTGAGGGTGTGATTCTCTCAAACGGAGAGCGATTCTTTGATTCCCACTTGCGGTTTGGTGCGATGCCAACTCTTCTTCCATCACTATCTTCCTTAGATCTATAGTTTGCATAAGTAGAGTATCCCTAGTTATTTTATTTATTTTATGAAATCCAAATCAACCTATTTGTTCATCATAAATCATTATTAGCCTTTTAATTTTGTTCGGTATCGAGAGAACCCGCTTGCGAGTTCGTTTGACACCCTAAAATTATTGGAGATCTAGCCGTTCATAAGAACCCTAATCTTCTAGATCCGCGATAGGGAACGTACACGAAGTAATGCTATTTTGGGTCAAAATTAAAACATCTAATTGAATTTATAGAATTTTCCATGGGAATTTGTTATGAGATATTGTTATTTTTAATTGGTTAAATTAATTTTAATCATAATCTCAGCCCTAGCATTACATTTAGTAAGTTCCCGCATCACATTGCTGGTCGCTAATGGATGAGAAAATGAATCGATAAAGTAGGGCCTTGCGTGCTCGCGAGGGGAGAAAGGTCAGGTTTGGCATGTTCACCTTTTGAGGACATGCGCCCTCTTTCTTCGGGTCATGTTGGATGGAGTAACACTTGCTTCCGAGGCTGTGTATATTGGGGCGAGTGCTGTTGGAACCAAGACATCTATGTCCAAGGTCCGAATCTAGGGGGCCATATTTCTTTTGTGGATATGGGGCCGCCCGTAAGGCCTTTGTTTGAACCTATGGTGGCAGTCCAAGGGGGAACGGATGTGCAACTATTGTCTATTACTCGTGCAGTGTGCGAATCTTCGCCCCTTGAACCAGTGCTTGCTTGGGTGCATGAGCGCCAATCTTCGAGGGGGGGGGGGGTTGAGAATGGATTTATTGAAGAATTTTTGCAAGTGAACCCTACAATCAATCGGACCTCGCGTCTCACTTATTGATGGAGATGGGTACGTGTGCCGCTCAGACCATGTGTCCTCCCTCTTCTTTAGGGCTGAGTACACGTCTCTAAAAGGGTATTTGTTTGGATTTACTCTGGCCAAAGGTACAACCGGTCTTGCTCAGGGCTTTTGATAATTTTTTTGTCTAATTTCCTTTATGTTTTTAATGTTGAGAATGGGATTTTTGTATGTTCTTTGATGTCTTGCGTATCAATTATATGGCCTCTAATAAGGGATGGAATCTTGGACTCCGCTCCTCTCTTTGGCACATCTAACACCGTCCACTCATCGTAGGGCTGAGATCGATCCTCTTGACTTCTCTCCTCTTACAATGGGAGGAAATTCGAATTTTGAATCTTTGCCCTGCTGGAGGGTGGTCCCTTCGGGTTGCAAAGGAGTCTCGAGATATGATCCTATGATTGATGAGCCGACACGTGGTGCCTCCAGGACAGGTGGCGAGGAACCACCGACTTCATTTTCATCGCACCAGCTGGTCTCACTAAAGGTTGTATCGGAAATGGGTTTGAGTTCGAGGTGTATGGACGTCGGCTTGACACGTGGAGAAGGGCTTGCAGAGCGAGAGATGACAGAAGAGGGCTCTGGTATTCAGCCCACGGATTTCACTAAAGGCAGTTTTCTCACTCTACTGGCGGTATTTGAAAGGGGACACCTGGAGCCCTCGGGATGTCGGACCTGCTCGAGGATGGGCCTCCAGACCCGGGGCGTGATATGTGATGCAGACTGGGACTTGCGGGCGGTTTGGGGAGGAAGTCTCCTTTATCCTTGGACTTTGGGATTAGCGGGCTGGGGACTCTTCCGTTGGATCTCATACTGGGCCCCAGCCTCTCCTAAGTCAGTCCCATTCTCTTCAGTTTGGAACCCATTTCCAGTGGTTCTTTGTTTGTCCCTTTTGATGATTGCAGACCTACTGGTCTTACTCTCGATAGAGGTTTCGAAGGGCTAGCTGCATCGTCTGCTTCAAATGCTTTCTCTTCCTCTCCTTTGGACTCTAATATGGAGGAGCCAGATTTGACGGATTTCTCTCTACACGCAGAGGACTCGCCTTCCTCTTCGGATGTGTCCTTGACTTCTTCCTCCTCGTGCACCAGAGTTCTACCTATCAGATCTCTCAATTGCAATGTTGACGGTAGATGGGAAGAATGGTTCTGCGAGGGATCAGGGAAGGCTAAGGACAACAGAGCGGCGTCATCGTCGGGCTGTTTGGACGATATCATCCGCTTCGGCAACGAGCTTAGGATGTCTTTCAAGGGCACTGATGATGAGGTTAGAGACATCTTCTTGACTACGTCTGCATTCTGTAATCTCCCTTTCTGTGGCAAGAAAGAAAAAATCAGTGCCGTGGGAGTTGGCAAGTCCAGAATGGGGCATGTCTGATGCAAGGGAACTGGTGCCCAATAAGTTTTCTGGTTTATGGTCGGGCCGCATCTTGTTTGTTTATGAAGATCTTCTCTTGGAATGTTAGGGGTGCTTGCCACCCTAAAAAACGAGCGGCTTGCCTTTCACAATTCGGTGGTTGTTTCTCTCCAAGAAACCAAATGGGGAACTTGTGACCTGATTAAAGTGTCCTTTATCCTAGAGGGCAACAAATGGGAATGGGTTGGTGTCGATTCGGTCGGAGCTTCTAGAGGTATTCTACTAGCTTGGAACACCCACCTCTTTTGCAAATTGGAGGAGGAACTGGGCTTATTCTTAGCCTCGGTAGTATTGGAAAATAGAGATAACGGTAAACGGTGGGTCTTCACGGGTGTCTACGGCCCGTTTGATGCTCACTCTAAGGTCGACTTCTAGTTCGAGCTGGCCGCTTTGGCGGGTTGCTGGGATATCCCTTGGTGTGTGTGCGGGGATTTCAATGCCATTCGATCATCCCTTGAGAAATCCGGAGGGCCTCCGGCTAGGTTGAATATAGATGTGTTGAACTCGTTTATCCATCACAGGGGTCTCCTCGATCTACCCATGAAGGGGGGCCCGATTTACCTGGTCCAACTCCGATGAGTCGGCTAGATAGAATTTTGGTCAATCTTGAGTGGCTTGATCTATTTCCTAACTCCCTTCTCTTTGGCCTTGTTAGGGCTGTCTTCGATCATCATCCTTTGTTGCTTCAATGTTCAACCGTTGGTAGGGGCCCTTCCCCTTTTTGCTTCGAAAATATCTGGTTATCTAGTGCGGATTTCAGAGAAGAAGTCCCTATTTGGTGGCAGCAATCGAATCCTCGTGGTTCGACCGCGTTTAGACTGGTTTCCAAGCTAACGCATCTAAAGGGTTGCATCAAGACTTGGAATAGGGAGGTTTTTGGTTTGGTCCACGTGTGGAAGGAAAACCTGTTGGTGCGGCTCATTGAGCTTGACTCTCTTGAGGAGTCCAGGAGTTTGTCTGACTCTGAAATTGAGGAGAGATTCCACATCAAAAGAGAATTTAGTGACAAGTGTCTTCAAGAAGAGTTGTGTTGGAAACAAAAGTCTAAGGTGCATTGACCAAAAGAAGGAGATAATAATACCAAGTTCTTCCACTCGACGGCTAACGCAAGGAACAAAAGGAAATTAATGAACAAACTTGATGTTGACGGGGTGGCTGCCACTGATCCTGATCTAATCAGGTTGAAGACAGTGAACTTCTATGAGAAGTTGTGCGAAGACAACGCCCATAGGCCGTAGTTGGACGATCTCCCGTTCCCCTCCCTCACCTTGGAGGATCGAGCAACTTTGGAGTCACTCTTCGACGAAAAGGAGGTGTGGGTAGCAATCAAATTCAATGGAAATAATAAATCCCCTAACCCCGATGAGTTCTCCATGGAGTTCTTTAGGAGTTTTTGGTCGACTCTTAAATTGGATATCATGGAGGTCTTCCTGGAATTCCATTCGTGTGCTTTTATTGGTAGAAACCTCAATTCGACTTTTATTGCGCTTATCCCTAAGATCGATTGTGCAGAGGACCTGTGAGATTTTTGGTTACTTAGTCTGATCAACTGCCTGTTCAAGATCCTTTCCAAAGTCCTTACGAATCGTTTTAAGCCTGTTATGGGAAAGATCATCTCTGCTAATCAGGGGGCCTTTGGTCCTAATAGACAGCTGATAGATATGGTGGATGTGGTTCAGGAGGTTATCCATTTTGCTCATGCAGATCGGGTTCCGGCAGTTTTCTGGAAGGTCGATATGGTGAAGGCGTATGACAAGGTTAACTGGGGTTGTCTCGATTACATGTTCAGGAGATTTGGTTTCGGCGAAAGGTTGAGAAAATGGATGAAAGCTTGTTATTCTTCGGCGTGGCTCTCAGTCTTGGTTAATGGGACTCCTTCTAGTTACTTTAAGAGCTCGAGGGGCCTCTATCAACGAGATCCGCTCTCCTCTTTCTTGTTTAATATCGTCGGGGAAGCATTGGGATGGCTCCTAGAACGGGCTCGCTCCTTGGGCCGAATATCGGGTATCCCGATAGGGAGATTCGGTTGGGTCATTTCGCACCTCCAATATGCTGACGATACGATCCTCTTATGCAGAGCCCTGCTCTCTGAGATTCATGTCTTTGCTGATGTGGTTACTATCTATGAAGCGGTGTCGAGGCAACGTGTCAACTTGGTTAAATCTAAGGTGATTGATATTGGGATGGATAACTAGTTGTTGAGACTTTGGCACAAGAGGTTCGGTGCGAGATTGACGCGCTCCCCATCTCTTATTTGGGTTTGCCGCTCGGGATTGGGAAGCCCAACACTCTCGCTTGGGATCTGGTTGTTCGTAGGTTCGAAGGGAGATTGTCTTCCTGGAAGGGTAAACTATTAAGCAGTGGGGGTCGTTTACGTCTGGTAAAATCTGTTCTATTGAGCTTGTCGATCTTCTTTATGTCTCTCTTTAGGTGCCCCTTGGAGGCCATACGGAAGCTTGAAAAAATCGAGAGAGATTTCCTTTGAGAGGGCTCTGGCCAAGAGAAAAAGTATCACTTGGTTAGGTGGGAGACTTGCGTACTTCCTAAGCACTTTGGGGGCCTAGACATTCGCGATCTTCATTTGGTCAACATCGCCCTTTTTGGCAAATGGCTATGGCGGGCCAGGTCAGACTCCGATAGAAGCAGCCTTTGGTGTGCTGTTTTGGTCGAGAAGTACGGTCGGATGCAGGGCGGCTGGGGCATAAATGTTTCCATTACTAGGAAGTTTTCCAGCTTGGTGGAAAGGAATTTGCAGAGTTTGGTTGGAATTCTCCTTGTGGATTTCTTTTAGTTGGGGAGATGGATCTCGCATCCAGTTTTGGGAAGACCCGTGGATTGAACACTGGCCTTTGAATTCCCTATTTCCGAGAATCTTTAATGTCATCATGAACTCTTGGGCATCCCTTGCCGAGGTGTACTCCGAAGTCGGTGGTGCTCCGGTTTGGAATATTGCCACTAGGAGATTGCTCCAAGATGATGAGCTTCAGCAATACCAACGTCTTTTGCTTCATGGATCCAAGCGCAACTAGATGCAAAGGGACGCCCGCATTTGGTTGGCGGCCAAGAACGGTCATTTCACGGTTAAATCTTTTTATTGGATCCTCTCGTGCTGTCCTATGATCCCTGCTGATTGGAAATATATCTGGAAAGCTCCGATCCCACCAAAGGTGAAATTCTTCAGCTGGACAGTGGCTCTTGGGCATATTTTGACGATAGATCAGTTGTTGGTGAGAGGCAAAGCCATTCCCAATTGCTGTCCTATGTTCCTTCTAGCCGAAGAGTCCATCTCCCACCTCCTCATCCACTGCTGGGTGGCAACCGATCTCTGGAATTCTCTTTTGAAATCTTTTGAGATGAGTTGGGCTCTCCCAGACTTGGTGCCGAAGCTGGTGGTCTCTTGGTACAGCCACAGTTTTGCTGGCTCCAAAGGAGCTTTCTGGAGAGTGGCTGTTTTTGCTGTCTTTTGGGGCATTTGGCTCGAGAGAAACAGCCAGGTTTTCAATTGGCAACGCCGTTCGAAGGGAGGCAGTCATGAATAATATTAGAGACCTTATGTACCTATGGGTCTCTTTGGATAAGGATGGGAGAACGGCTGTTGATGGGAATCTTTTGTAGCCTCTCCTTGTGTTAGTTGGGGCCGGTCTTTTTGGCCGCTAGTGGCTTCGCGTTTTCGCTTTTGTTTATTTGTATTTAATTCCGTTTTATGCTGTTTTCTCTTGTATTTCCCCAGCTCCTCGCTGATTTGTTTGCAATGATATTGAGCATCTTATTAATAAAAAAAAGGGGGGGGGGTTTGTCTCGGATTTACAAAAACCTTTGAGGATAGGAGGTGGGAATGCAACGACAATAATGGTAGTAATTTGGGGTTATTTAAATAGAGACATTACTATGGCAGTGGACGGGCTGGTTGGTACAGTTGGGGACCTGAACAAGGATTGAGCAACTAATACTAATGATGGAAGTGCTCTTCGAATTTCGGATACGAAGGTTCTTTAGGTACCAGACTCTCAAAAAGCAGGCCGTGGCAATGAAAATGTGAGCGGCTTTGATGGCAAAAATAGTGACAATCTAAGAAGGATAGAGGCAAGATGATTGAAAAGGTATCGTTGATGAACAAATGGCCCTTAATGACGGTTAAGATGGGAATGAATGGGGAGTGGAATGAGGTTATAGTCAGAAAGAAGGATAGAGGCCAGGATAGTGGAAAAGGTATCATTGATGAACAAATAGCCCTTAATGACGGTTAAGGTGGGAATGAATGGGGAGTGGAATGAGGTTACAGTCAGAACTAGTGATGACTTCGTTTCAAGGAGAAGTGAGTCTTTGAGTGATAGTGGAGATATGATGCTGTGTAGTTTGAGTTGTAGGATTGTGAATAAAATTATCAAGTTTGGTGTTGAGCAAGGTATGTCTTATGAGGGGCCAAATGAAATACTAAGAGCGTATTTGAGTTTATTGAAAAAGGTAGGAACGCGAGACTCCGGAAGTAGGACTAGAGGGAAACGAGAATTGAGCAACCTCGAATCGGGTTTGTCCTGTAAAAGCAATGAATAGGCTGCAAGGAAAGGGGACACTAAGTAGATGTCTCTCTTGGTAGGTGTTGTGTGCTTCTAGTTGTTGGATGTAGGTTCTTTCTTGGAATGTTAGCGGGTTCGGGCCATGGGTAAAAGAGTGTCGATTAAATCACTTGTGGTGGATAGTAATTTAGTGGTGGTTACTTTTGAAAAGATCAAATGGTTTTCTACTATCGCTTCTATGATTGGAACAGTTTTGGGTGCTAACAAGTGGGATTGGATGTGCCTTGATTCTGTAGGGGCTTTGGGTGTTATTATTCTGGTGTGGAATACGTTAGTGTTGGGAGGTGTGGACTCCTAGGTGGGTGATTTTCGGTTTTCGTTCTCGTTCACAATAAGGAGGTTGGTTTGGAATTGGCTTTTAGTGCCTTGAATGGGCCCAATGAGGACGATAGAAGGGAGGATTTGGGATTTGAGCTCGCTAGGATCTCTATTATTTGGGGTCCCCCTTAGTGTTTGGGGGAGGGGGATGGTGGGAATCTTTATAGGGCGGGTTTGAGGAGATTTGAGACTTTGTGGGGGAATGTGGGTTAATGGACATGCCTATGATGGGTTCGTGTTTTACCTGGTCTAAATCTGTAGGATGATCCAATTTTATGTTTATGGAGTGGTTCCTTTGTACGGTTTCTTGGGACACACTTTTCCTTAGTGCTTGTCTGGATGAGTTGGCTAGACCTTTTTCGGATTACATTCTGATGCGGCTAATTTTCACTTCTAAAGGAAAGGGATCAACTACTTTTTGACTTGAAAACATATAGCTTCAGGATGAAAAATTGGGGGTGTGGTTGAGGTATGATGGAGAGAGGATAAAGTAAGTGGTAGTGCGGCTTTTCGCTTGATTACTAAATTGCGAAACTTGAAGGTGAAAATTAAGAATGGTATAATAAAACTTTGAGGTGGTTAGTAAGGTCAAGGAGGAACTTCTTTTGGGAATTTGGAGGTTGTGGAAGAAGGGAGAGTAATGTCAATTGAGGTGAATGAGGAGCATGGGACTGAGCCAAATACGATGGAAAGTGTCATCTAGAGGAGATCCTCTGGAGACAAAGATTTGAGGCAAATTGGATTAAGGTGGGTAATAATAACACTAAGTACTTTTGGGAGGTAGAGAAATCTAGAAAGAAGGCCAATGCCATACGCCACATCTTGGTGGATGGGGTGAGGATTGAAGGCGGTGATGCAATAGACTCGGTAATTGTTAGAAGAAGAGAAAATTAAAAGGGCGCAAGGCCTCGGGCCAGATGGGTACATTATGGAAGTTTTTAGTGCATTTTGAGGAGTCCTCAAAGACAACTTTTTGAGCTCTTTTCGGGAATTTCATGAGAATAGCTATTTGAGGAGAACCTTAAGCTCCACTTTAATTGCTATTTTCCCCAAAACGTGGGGGCTGAGGAGGTTGGAGACTTTAGACCCATTAGCCTTCTCAGTAGCATTTATGAAATTTTGGCTAAAGTGTTTGCCAATAGATTGATACCTCTTATGGGGGCAATTCTCTCAGAATCGCAAGGTGCCTTCGTCATGGGCGGACATATGCTTGATATTTTGGTGGTGGCTAATGAGGCTTTTGGTTCACATCATAAGACTAAGAAATTGAGGGTCATTTGTAAAGTTGATATGAAAAAAGCGTATGACTGGATTTATTTGGTATTCCTGGACTGCGTTCTTCGATGGATGAATTTTGGTTTGAAATGGAAGAGGTGGATGAGAGTGTGCTGTGCTTCAAGTTGGTTTTCTATAATGGTGAATGAGTCTCCTAAGGGCTATTTTAAAAGCTTCAGGGGGTTAAGCAGGGGAATCTATTGTCGCCTTTCTTGTTTAATATTGTGAGGGATGGTTTTGAATAGATTGTTGCAGAAGTTTTGAGGCAAGGTGTCTTCTTTGGTTTTTGAGGTCGGTTACTCGTCTTCAGTTTGTGGATGATACCAAGATTCTTTGTGGGGCGTCGTCATCTACAGGTCTTTGGTATGTCGGGGCGGTTCTTACCCTATATGAAGCCATTTCGGGGTAGAGGGTGAATGTACATAAATCTAGAATTTTGGGGGTGGGAGTGAATCCTAGTTTTATGGCTTCTGTGATGAAAAATATGGGCTGCTCATCTCTTCTGTCCATTTATCTTGGGGTACCTTTATGTGTGGGTAAGCATAAAGAGTTGGTCAGGGAGCCGGCCATTCAAAGGGTTGAACCTCCTCTCGAACTGGTCCTAATCAAAGCTGCCCTTACTAACCTTGGTGGAAAGGCATTTGTTTGGTCCAAAGAGAGTTTAACCTGTGCATCAAATTTGATTGGAGCTTGGGGTATCAGATTTTTTTCTGGGATAGTCTGTGGATGGGCGAGGAGGCTTTTAGGGATTGGTTCCAACCCGTCTACAAGATCGCGATTAACCAGAGGGCATTTGTTGTTAACTACTATGATAAGGTTGGTAGTGAGGTAGTTTGAGGCATCCATATTCGCGGGAACTTGCTTGATAATGAATTGATGTTATTGGTTGAGATTCTTGACCTCATTGGCCAAATTAGGCCGAACCAAAGTTTTGAAAATATTAGAGTTTGGAAGCTTGAAAATAGAACAGGTTTTCGGTCCGTCTTCTACAATTTTCTTAGTCGCCAACAATTGGTGAAGCACTCTTGGGTTTCTCTTTGGAAGGGATGTACTCCCCCTAGGGTGCTCTTTTTTTGTTGGAGACTTGCTTTAGGAAGGATTCTTACTATGGGCCAATTGGTTGAAAGGGGTAAACACATGTGTAGGCTTGGGCCTGTAGAGCAATGGAAGGTTGACAATAGTGCAACCTCAAGGTCCCAGGTGCGACCTCAGCTTCCCTATCCAAAAAAAAAGAAGCATGTGCTTGCAACTTGCAAGATCTTGAATCGGCTAACGGCCTATTTATCCATTGGTGGGTCGTGAGGGGGATCTGGGTTGGAGTTCTCAAAATTATTGCGGTAAAGTGATTTTTCCCCCATTCTTGTGGCGATTTTCTTGCTTTTGGGGCAGCGGTGCTTTAAAGGGGTCTAAAAAGTCTGTTTTGGAGAGCTTTCCTTTTCGCGGTTCTTTGGGCAATTTAGCTGGAGAGGAGTGATAGGGTGTTTCGGAGGAGGCAAAAACTTTTTGTCTTCATCATCCAAGAAGTTAAGAGATTGGGTTGTCAAATGGGTGATCTTGGATAAAGAGATTTGGGGGCATGAAGGAGGGTGAGTTGATGGATATTTGGGATGATTTGAGTACCATCTAGGTGGGGGTCACTCCGCAGGGTTTTCTGGGTATTAAGGTTTCCCCTGAGGGTTTAGGTTTGCTTTTTGGCTTCTTTTTGTTTTTTGTTTCTTTGGGTACCTGTGCCTTAGCTCCTCACTGGTGCACTGTCTTGTATCTTTCTGCTTTTTTTCTAATTGATTTTACATTTACTGATAAAAAATAAGAAAGTTTAAAAAAAACTTTGGAAAGTACAAACCAATATGGACCTATTTCTTAAATTCTTACTGTATGTCTGATACGAATTTTTATAGGAAGATGTTGAGACAGTACATGTCAGGAGCTAATCTGTGCTCGCATGCCAATATCTTAAAGTTTAAACCTTGCAGAATATGCCTTTTCCATTGTCCTGTTTCCTTATTTGTAGCTCGACACCTGGTCCACTAAAATATTCTCTCTTATCAGTATCTAATATAAATTAAGGTTGGTGTTACTACCACACCACTTTATGTTACAGCCACTCACTTATACAAAGGAAAAATCTGTTGATGGCTTTGAATCAGATGATGGAGATTGTTTTTCGTCCCAATCTTCCACACAATAGATCGTGAGATCATGGGCCTACCATCAGACGGTCAAATGTTGATTCAATGTGACACACATTCCAAGAAGTGAACCTAAACCACGTTTAATGGTATGCTGGGATCACGTTCACTTGTTGGGGTGTGTGCCATATGGAAGCAACATCTGACCGTCTAATGGTAGGCCCATGATCTCAACATCTATTTGTGTGAAAAATTGGGATGAAAAATGATCTGTATTGTCTGATTCAAAGCAGTGAACGGAATTTTTCCTTTGTTTAAGTGAGGTGGCTGTAACATAAAGTGGTGTGGTAGTACCACCAGCCTAAATTAAACACTATACCTTCTAGGGGTGTTATCGGGTTGGTTCGGTTTTCATGCAAAACCAAAACTGAACCGATAACTATCAGTTTCTGGTTTTTGAAATCGAAATTGAACCGATAGTTATCGGTTCAGTCGGTTTTCGGTTTCTAAACCTCAGAGGGGGAGAGAGAGAGAGAGAGAGAGTACCCTGTTGTCAGTGTTGTAGTGTGTGGCGGCGCGGCGCCGGAGATGGCGGAGCTGGCCAGCTGACGGTGGAGAAAACGAAAGGGTTTAGGGCTTTGTAGACATGGGTCAAAATATCATCCGATACTGATAGTCCGTTACGTATCGGTTTTGGACTTGAACGATGCGATACATTGGGTTTTTATCACCTCCCTTGAAAAACAGTCAAATTATCGTTCGTATCGTCCGTATTGTTCAATGTATCGTTCGTATCAGATGATAATTTGAAGTTATCGTCCGATAATTTCAAATTATCAGTTTTTTTTTTTTTTTTGTTTTTTGGGAAAAAAACCGGAAAGTATCGTCCGGTACGTATCAGTTTTGGGGTTGGACGATACGTATCGAAAATTTGAGATTTTGATCCATGTTTGTAGACTTTTAGAGTTTTAGGGCTTTGTAGAAGACCTGAAGAGTGAAGACGAAGGGATTCATTTTGATTTTGTGGCTGTTTTAAACTTTAAATAGGGCAGAAAACTATTTAATTGCAACTGATGAGAAAAGTGTTTTTGTGTGCACCTGAGTAATTTTTTGTGTAAGTTTTTAACTTTAAATAGGGCAGAAAACAATTTAATTGCCACCGATGAGAAAAGTGTTTTTGTATTGCAGCTGAGTAATTTTTATTTACAACCTATTTTTTGTATGCAGCTGAGTAGTACTCACTATCGGTTTCTTATCGGTTCGGTTTCGGTTTTTTAATGTTAAAACCGAACCGATAACCCGATAAACCATTTTCCTGAAACCGAAATCGAACCGAAAATTCGGTTGGTTTTTTGCACAGCCCTAATACCTTCTCTCTTCAAGTACCCTGAAATAGCAAATTACCTCTGATAAGTGATAACCCTTTATCCAAGTATAAATAAGGGAAATCTTACAAAATAGAAAAGATCATATTAATCTCTGCACATAACATTTCAAAACAGGATCATAATTTATATTTGGATGTTACTGATAGCACAGCTTCAATGCCAACTCACCTACTCAGGTGTGAGGGTAGGGTAGGGGAGGGGGGAGAGGAAGGAAAAACTACTTTGCGCTTTTGTGGTACTGTTTAATAGTTGAAAGCATTGTCTTTACAATACAATTTTAAGCCAGGAACGACTGTGATATTTGCATCCTACTCTTTTGTCATTGATTTTTTTTCTCATGGGTTTGGAGAGAATTTTTTATTTGCTCATGACTTGTTGAACCAAGGAGTTTTACACCGTCCCTTCGTAAGTGTCAATGGATCCTCTTTGATATATATATATATATATATATATATATATATATATATATATATATATATATATATATATATATATATATTTGTGTGAAGTCCTAACTGATCTTACCAGGTTAATTAGCAAGTTTATCTGATGCAAAACCCAAGTTTTCTTGCAAGTAGAACTACTAGGAATTAGTGTAATTTAAAATTCATATGTGGACAAAGATACCAACAACAAACCCAAGTTAATGGCTTTTATTCTCACTAAACCCCAGGATAATTTTTTGATTGTAAAAGTTGTGTGCCATGTGGATTTTATTTTTCTCTCTGTAAACAATTAAAAATCTGGATGCAATCTCAACCTTAAAACAGTCCACGATGTACTATTATCAAACATTCATTCTTAATGAAACGAAAAAATACCAATAAACTCTCATCATGCTTGAAGGATACTTTTCGGAACTTAAAAATTCTTTAAAACAGACCAATAAAAATCATTGTTCAAAACAATCCAACACCAATCAAACCCCTTCAGCACTATAAATTAACATATAAATTCTTTACAAATATTTAACACAAATTAATCAAACTCCTACTAGTCGACCACCTTGAGGGCATACTTTGCAAACAAATATCAATAGCAATTGCAAAAAATATGATCCCTTGACGAAAATCAATAAAAATCTAAGACACCTGTCGAGTTCTGAAACCCTTCAAATGGTCTTCATCAAGGAGAAGAATTCGTCAGGCGTTGTAGGTGAAACTGGCTTGTGATAAAGTGATGTTATATTATTATGACTTGTCTCTACATCATAGGAGATTTCTTGAACTCCCTTTGGTGATGATAAACATTACCACATTGTTAGCTAGTGGTTATCTTATTCCAGTCTCCTCTAAAACTAAGTTGATCAAAATCTCTATTTAAAGTGTTTTTTTTAAGGACTCCATGCATCTTTAATACCATTTTCTTGATATAGATGTTGACACACGAGTCCACTTTTATTTCACGGGAGTTCAGGATACTGGGCACATAATTATTGTGTTACCATTTTTTATCTTTTACAAAGAATCCTTGTTTTCGAAATAAAGTTGCTAAATATGCTTACTCTTTGAACACTTATTGATACATCTTCTTTTTGAATCCAATGGTGAGCTCACAAAGAAATCATATTTTATTTTCCAGAGCACAACAACAAACGAATAGTGCTGGCTCTGCAAAGTGGACTGAAGAGTGAATTGACGTGGGCATTAAACACCCTTACATTGCTCTCCTTTAAAGAGAAGGATGATATGCGCAGGGATGCAACGCCTCTTTCTAAAATACCTGGATTGCTTGATGCTCTTCTTCAAGTTGTAGGTTTTCTTTATTTAGTCTTTTCTCCGATTTGATTTCAGTTTACAATTTTCCTATCTACATGCTTTTACACATACAAAATGGGTGCTAATCTTTCTTGGCTATCCTCCTAAGAGGCATGTCTCGTAGAAATTATTATTTGATTTTATGCATAAATTTGTACAATGTTATATTTCTATTGAATAATAATGAATTTCTAGAGGCTTCAAATGGTTAACATTAGTATCAAACTTCTCCCGTTTGTCGTAGAAATTAGTATTTGATTTTACGCATAAATTCTTACACAGATTGATGACTGGCGCGATATTGCTCTTCCAAAAGAGTACGCAAAGCCGCCCAGGGTCAGATCGTTGGGTACCAATTCTGCCGTTACAGGGTTTGGGAATGAGTATGAAGCGATGGGTACAAATGATAACCTTTCCCTCCTTGGGTAACCACAACCTGATCTCTTGTTTCATTATATCATGCGTCAAACCTCATACGAACACATAATACATCAAAAGATCAAAATTCTCAGTCAGAACTATTAAGATAAGCTAAACTTTTTGGCAGGCCGGGAGCCGGTTTGTCCAATACAGAGGCCTCGGTTCGTAAAGGCACCAAACGTCGTTCTTCGGAGTGGTGGTTTGATGAAGATGGGCTGTTTAATCTGGACGAAGAAGGGCGGGCAGAAAAGCAGCAGTGTGCTGTTGCTGCTTCAAATATCATCCGCAACTTCTCCTTCATGCCAGATAATGAGATGATTATGGGCCAGCATAGGCACTGCTTGGAGACCGTGTTCCAATGCATAGAAGATCACAACACAGGTGAGAGAGGAGTTAGAATTTTTGTCTTCTTTGTAACTTCTGTTCCTTCACTAGCCAACTTTTTTTACTTTTTTTTTCCTCATAAATTTGAAATAGCATCTATCCCTTTTTCCGATTTTTAAAATAGTCTCTGCTCACTATGGACAGAGGATGAGGAGCTCATAACTAATGCACTTGAGACAATTGTCAATTTAGCGCCATTGCTGGACCTGCGAATCTTTAGCTCATCCAAGCCGTCCTATATAAAAATAACGTAAGATTACTTCGTGGTATCTAAATTTTGCGTTTCTTTGTGATAGAAAGTGGTTTTAGAGTTGATAATTTTACATTATTGTTGATTGAATTAGGGAGAAACGTGCGGTTCAAGCCATCATGAAGATGCTAGGTTCCTCGATCAAGGCTTGGCACTGTGCAGCTGCTGAATTACTTGGCCGCCTGATTATAAATCCCGATAATGAACCATTTCTTCTCCCTTCTGTTCCACAGGTTAGTGATATTTCTTCACTTATGCATTCGATTCTCTCTGAAATCTGCGAGGTCCGTCGAGGACATTTTACTCATTTCACAATTTCTGATGAAATTATTAAAATACCCTGCTGAATAAATCCTTCTTTGTCACCGGTGAGGACCAACATCATCTGCTTGATTGCAACCAGTGCTTGGTCAAACTCTTGACAGTGAGTGAGAAATCCAAAAAAAAAATTCACGCATTCTCATTTTCTTCAGGCATCGAAATTTGTGTCAAAAAAGCATTGATGATGATTCAGCCATGTCTCCAAGCGTAAGGGTAGTTAATTGTCTGACGGGTACACTGCAGATATATAAGCGTTTAGTTGATCTACTGAGCTTACCAGCAGTAGATGCACAGGCAGCGGCTGTTGGGGCACTTTACAACCTCGCGGAAGTTAATATGGACTGCAGATTGAAGCTTGCAAGTGAACGATGGTAACTCTTCTTGTTACTTATTGAGACTTGAAGATATCTGCATTGATATGATGCATCTTTAAGCTAGATATAAATAAATTTAACCCCATCCAATCCAAATATTAGATGATGATGGGATTTGGAGACGCCGCGTCCCATTAGCTGTCACATGATGAATGCAAGGTCCTCACCTGATGGGATGCTATGTCTCCATATCCAATCATCATCATCATCATCATAAAAGCCTTATACTGTTTATTTGGGGCCGACTTTGTGGGTCCTATTTCTCCACTCATTTCTGATTGGCACTAAGCTCTCACGGCTTCCATCCACTGATATTCCTCTTCTCCTACTTCCTTGTGTTTGTAGCGTTTCAACCCTTCATACAGGGTTTGCTTCGCGCCTCCAATGCTGTCCTCTCTCCCTCTCTCTCAATATATATATATATATATAAACGGGAAAAGGACTGGTGGGTTCGAACGCATGGATGAACCCATGCGTTTGAACCTAGATCACATTCCATTTGGCACATGACCCCAAAATAACATCCGTTTTAGGTTCATGTGCCAAATGAACCCATGGTATGTCATTTAAATGTTTTAAAGAAAAACACTCTTTTTCCCCGTCAAAACCCTGGTCAAGTTTCCTAACGCCCAGCTAACCTGGTGCATTGAGAATTTGGATCTTTGACCACATTTTGGATGGTGGAAAAATGCCCTTTAAAACTTTTTTTGGATGGATCATCCTCGGGCAAGTTGCCGTGTCACCCGCTCCCATGGACAGGTGCCACATGGACTCCACCTGATTCGAACACATTGGTTCACCATGTTTGAACCCATATCCCCAACCCTCTCTCTCTCTCTCTCTCAATATATATATATATATATATATATATATATAGAGAGAGAGAGAGAGAGAGAGAGAGAGAGAGAGAGAGAGAGAGAGAATGCTTGGATTTGGCCAAAAAGTAGTTAATAGTGCTTCTTGTGTTTATTTGATATATTTGGTGCAGGGCAATTGATAGACTCATAAAGGTAATAAGGACACCACATCCGGTACCAGAGGTTTGCAGGAAAGCAACATTAATATTAGAGAGCCTAGTTTCGGAGCCACAGAATAGGGCTCATCTTTTAGCTTACGAAAACACGTTTGCGGAGATTCTTTTCTCGGAGGGAAGACATTCCGACTCTTTTGCAAGAATTTTGTTTGAACTAACTCCAAGACCCAACAACAAAGTGGCTGCAACCCGTGGTATTTGGGGCATTTGATGACAATGCCAAAGGAGTTTTATTTTATTTGCTCAACAACAGCAGCAGCAACAGCTAATGTATTCTTGGTTAGTAAATTCCTTACTCGTACTTTGGTTGTGTATTTACTATATTGAAGGATAACAGATTTCGGTTAACTTCTGTATTTACTATATTGAAGGAGAACAGATTTCGGTTAACTTCGTAGAATAGTATGTTTTATAGGGAACGTTTGGTTGCCAGCAAAGACACGTTTTGCTTGTTATAATCGCCTCGTTGACCTTAAATGTCATTTGTTACATTTTAAATAACACATTTTCTCCGCATTTTGTAATCCGAGCATAGCAAACTGTGTGGGGGCTCGTTTCTGCCTCATAACCACAGTCGCCAAGTCACGGGGGAGGGGGAGAGAGGTTAAAATTTGAAAAAGTCCGCAAAGTTAGGGGAAATATTCGGAGGAAAAATTGAGAGAAAAAAGAAAGATTTAAAAGTATAACTTTTTTTTTTTTTTAAAATTAGGATTTATTGAAAAAATTGGGAATTATTCTTGAAATTTTAAAAACACTTCAATTTTTTGAGAAATTTGTGAATAATTCGGGATTAATCTGCAAAACCTTAAATTCAGTTTCCGAAGGTTACCCCACGACCAATTAGGGGGGCCGAGACCAATACGTATCGGTGATGCATATCGGGTTTTGGCCAAACCGATTTGTACCAGTATTTCAGATCGGGTATCCGATACCGTATCGACCGATACATATCGGTATTGGCCGATACGCCTTGGTCATTTAAAAAAAAAAAAAAAAGGCCGATACGTATCGGTATCGGCCGAGTCGTATCGGCCTCGAGCAAACCGATACCGATTTTGATACCTTGATTGAACCAGTTAGACAAAGGGAAAGTGTTTTGCACACTCCTCGCGGTCGTGCTGGTGCGGTCCCTTTGCGACGAGATAAAATTAAACTGCATTAAATCTCAAAGAAATGAAAAATGACATCAATAAAAGAAATGAGAATGATTCACGCTTTTCACGTAGCCTCAATGTGCTCGTGGATATTATAACAAAAGTTATAATAAATCATTTTTAATTTTTGCTAGACATGATCATATTCTTATTTTGATTAATCTACCTTCAATCTAGATATTTAGAAAATTAAAACATAGAAGATATAATTTCTCATATGATATCTAGTGCTCGCTATACCATTATTATCGATCATAAATATTTTAGGGAGCCATTACTTGCACATGCTTTGCAAGTGATTGCACCGAATTTAAAAGAAAGACTTACAAGTTTGACAACCTCTACTATGTGAAAACACTATCTAAGCCATTTGATTTGAAGGCCATGAATTAAAGATATCAATTGTAAAAGATTAGAAGAAAATATAATTTTTATCATTTAATTAAATGGAGTCAAAGGCTATTATATAATTCAATAGTTGACTAGAATAATAGATCATATGATAAGTATTTTGTTTTAATTGCTCCAATTTTATGTATCAGAGATCTATTGATGATGAGCTTCATATCAAACGGCTCATATTATATTTTTACATGTCACATGTGCCTAAAATACTAAGTCTTTCTTTAAATTTGGTGCAATCACTTGAAAATGTGTGCAAGTAATGGCCCCATATTTTAATAAGGTTGCCTCTTATATTTAGACAACCTTAAAGTATAACTTGATGCTTAGAAAATAAAAGCAAGGGAAAATATGATTTCATCTTACCTATTCTTAGAGAATTATCCTTAAAAAATTGATCATGCAAATTCACAAATCAAATTCTTAACCTACATTAGCATATTAATTGAGTATTTCACGAGAAAACTCCAATTTCTAAACACGATTAAAATTATTCGAATCAAAAGAAAAAATAAAACTAAAGTCTTATTTCTCATTTTATGAATATTCTTAATGAAATAGTTATTTAAAAAAATAAGTCTAAATATATACCTTTATTAAAATCAATCTCGAATATGGTTATTTCCTTAACTTTTATTAATAAAAAGATAGCTCTCCTTAAAATAGAACATGTCCTCTATCACTATAAAAAATAAATTATTAGCCGTATTTTTTTGCTTCAAAAAACTATTAAAGACAATTAGCGGCAGTTTTTTGTTAATAGTGGCAATTTTTAGTTCTCGCTAATAATCTTATTTTTTGTAGTGTATGTCGTAGAATATATGAAAGTTAACAAGTATTTTTTTTTTTTTTTATCCTGAGTCATAGCAGCCAAGTTATTTGTATTTAGATATGTTGGACTTTATTATTTAACTAATCATAACTATAAGGCTTATAGATTGACTTTATCAAAAACACTACAAGGACCCATCAACTCTAAATAAAGGGTTGCTAAAAATTAGGGTGTAGATCACTTTTAAAAACAAAACCATCTGATTTGATCTTGACAAAAAAGATACTATACAAGTAGTTTGGTAACTAGATTGGGAATTGGTTGCAAGACCTGGTACTTAGTCACTCCAAAAAAATAAGACAATTAGTGGGAGTCAAAAACTGACGCTATTAATAAAAAATTACTGCTATTAATCCTGTTGCTATTAAAAGCTATCGTTGTTAGTTCTGTCGCTACCAAAAAATATCTTAACAACAAGTGCCACTAAAACACCTTATTTTTATAGTGAGTTAAAAAGTAGATGTTTTATGGGTTCCAATTATGAAAATATTAGGAGAAAAGAATGAAGATATTTCAGAGGACATGCATACTCCAATGTAGCACATCTGCCTCATCCCCCTTATACTATGATGATAGGCGTATTTATAATTATGTTATTAATTAGTATAAAATAAAAATGACATAAATAGGCTTAAGAACCATAGTGACAAATTTTATTTTTGGTAATATTTCGGTGGGGGGTCCTTTCCGTACATTTCGAATTAATTTCGCTACATTTCAAAAAAATTATGGGAAAGTTTCGGGGATTAAATATATATAAAAAATATACTTAATATTTTTAAAAAAAAATTACCAATTGATCCAAGTGGCCAAGCATTGATATAGAGCTCTAGTATAGAATTATAGAAGACAAATTGACAAAGGGTACAGCTATACTCACCCAAAGGCTGCTTTTTCACCCCACCTCCTTCACTAGGCATGCATTGACCGCCTTTGATCAGATGGTGGAGGTCATTTTTCATCCTCATCTTTTGCGTAGTGGATCTATGGATCATGAGCGTACCATCAGACGGTCGAGTTTTTATTACACATGGTACACATCTCAAAAAGTGACTCTAAAATCATGCTTAAGCATCTGTGTCACATGTAATAAAAGACCGACCGTCTGATACTATCCCCACGATCCATAGATTCATTGTGCTGAAGATGGAGACGAAAAATGACCTCCACCATCTGATTCAAGGGCGGTCAATGATTGCCAGCTGCATAAGGTGGGGTGAGAAAGCCGCTGGTGAAGTGAATCTCCCCACTCTTTAGTCCCACATCAGTGAGGGGAGAAATCTCCCCACTCTAGCCCACCTGTATAATAGGTGCCATTCTCCTCCACATGCATAGTCGCATGGTGAGCGCTATTCCCGCTTACCAGTTACTGCTAAATTGCTAATTTAATTAAAAAGCTAAAAAAAAAAAAGAAAAAAAAAAACTTCGAAAAAAAATACTGAAATTTCCGAAGTGCCCCAAAATTTTGAAATTTCGTCGAAAAATACCGAAATTGTTGAAATTACTAAAAAGTCTTGAAATTTCTTCGAAATTTTCGTTTGACCCCTAATTCGGCTATTTTCGTGAAATTTCGTCGAATTTCGGCAAAATTTGTCACTATGTTAAGGACATAAATAACTGTAATAGTCCCACATCGGATAGGGAAAAGTCCTGACCCTGGGCTATATGTGATTGCGGACGCTACATGTCATGACGCGTTTTGGGTGGGGACTTAAGCTCATGCCAAAAATAAAATCGGGGCAGGGACCTAAGCCCATAACCGGACAATATTGTGGCATATGGGTCTGAGTCGTCACAGAATGGTATCAGAGCTGATGACGGCTCTTCTGTAACGTGGGGGGATTGTAATAGTCCCACATCGGATAAGGAAAAGTCCTGACTTTGGGCTATATGTGATTGCGAACGATACATGTCATGACGCATTTTGGGTGGGGATTGAAGCTCATGCCAAAAACAAAATTGGGACAGAGACCTAAACCCATAACCGAACAATATTGTGGCATGTGGGTCTGGGTCGTCACAATAACATAAATTTAGTGTTAATGTTCAATCCCTAATTAATATAAATCAATGGACTGAAACATATATACTAATGCTCCCCTCAAGTTAATTTAGACATAGCCGTGGGAAGTCTCGTCTTCCCAATGGCTTGATCAAACATGTCAATAAATTTCTCTTAAGATTTAACTAGAGTTGAATAAATCATATTTTATGCCACTTTTTCTCTAATGAAATTGTCTATATGTGTATACTCTCTCTCTCTCATAATAAACTGAGTTAGAAGCAATGTGATTACATAAGAATAGTCTTCATCCATACGGATAGACATGCACCATGTAATAGTTCTATACTTAGCTTCTACAAATGTTTCGAGTTAATAGTCTATTTCTTATTCTTCCAAGTTACTAAATTTTTAAGCAATTATTATGCTCCATTGGAGGGGAACTTCTTTAGCGCCTCCTTAAGTAATGGGTTGTATCTTATCATTCTCGTCTTGTTAAGTAGATTGAAATTATATTTTTCTTGGTCGAATGAACTTCTTTAGCGGCATTTTTTTTTGGCATTTTTTTTTGGCCTTTTTGAACATCTTTTAATCAACAAGTTCTGTAGTGTGTTGTTTCTAGTGTTTCACAAAAACCTACAATCAGTTGAGCTTCTTTGATAGCCTCTTTTACTTACAGCTTCATTGAGCCACTCAAATCATGCCTTTTTGAACTTAGAACCTTTTCAGTTCCTTGATGTCACTACAAAAATAAGACTATTAGAAGCACCAAAAACTATTGCTATTAATAAAAAACTTGTTGTTTCAATAACGGCAGTTTTTTTGTTAATAGCAACAGTTAATGGTAAGTGATATGCTCTTTTTCACATAGATCTCTATGAAAGAAAACATTCATTTTCTGTGGTTGATGAAGTGGCATCTAAAGGTCAATAGGATAAGCACTGAATTCAATTTTACTACTGATGTAAAAGTGTCATAAAAGTCAATGCCATAAGTCTGAATAAATATTGTAACAAAACATCTGACATTAATTAAACCTTTCTATAGTCACATAAAGTTTTAATTGATAGTTACACAGCTAATAACTAACCAATCCTTCGCTTTTTATTTTTCTCTGGAGCTTGCATTCATTCTACTTAATTGGGCTGTCATCCACAACAGTTGAGGAAGAGCCTTTGGCACACCTGAACAATTAAACAGAAGAATAGATGACAAAAAATATATAATATGAATGTGGGAGAGTCTAACAAGAATGATTCTTGCAAATGTGATGATTAGTCCACGATACAGTTCGTTTATATAATCTAATATGAACATTATGATAAGAAATAAAAACTCTCCTGACAACTAGTTGAGAATGTAGGTCTGTTCATACTTGGCGAGAGTTTAATCGATCGGCAGATTACCTAATCAGAGTAGGGAGAGAATTACCCCAATTTGAATCATGGCCAAATCTTGACGATTGCTCGATTCTTCTAAATTCTCTCTTAAGGGATGATTTACGTATTGCTTATACTAGAATGTAATCATTTCTTTATTTCTTTCTCTAATAATGAGGGTGAGGACCCTAAAACCTCAACCTGAATTACCAAAAAAAAAAAAAAAAAAATTAGAAACTTTTTCTCCCATTAAGTGAGATCGATTGTATAGATCCAAGACTACTCTTAAGATTTGATATGGACACCCTACGCTGTCTCCTTTAAGCATCCTTTGACAATATTTTAAATGGTAAAACTTTAATAGAGTTGTTTCTCCCTTAATTAATTACTGTATGTAGATTTCCTTGGCACCTATTGCACTATAATTATAATAAGCTACCTTTTATATGAATTTCACCAAAAGATTATCAAATGATTTATGATTTTTTTTTTAAATTATGCAATTTTATCTGTATATGTAATTGAAATATAATTTTAATTTTTAATTTATCTAACTATATAGGATTCATTTTAAATAATTATTTTTTACTTTAGTTTATTTAGGCATACAAAATCATGCTAAAATGGCCCTAGGACTATGACTTGGAAATTGGTGGGCTCTAAGCATGGGATCTCTCCCTTGAGGTGTGTAGACTTTCTTATCTAAGGCTTAGGTCATCGAAGAGTACCATTTTTCGTGCTCCACAACCACATGGTATTAAGTTAGAGACCTCTCTTTTCGAAAGCGGGAGAAATTTCCAATTGGATGAGCAAGATTTTTTTAAAAATTTAAGTTCAAATACCCTATATCACCAGAGAAACATACATTTGAGTTTGACTAGTTCCAATTCGACTTTGGTGCATATACTGCGAGTGAAGCAACTAGGAGAAGAGAAGGATTAATTGATGAAACATATTTCTAATATTTGCAGTAACTAGATGAGATTAAGGAAATCTAGATATCTACTTTAATGGTTTTCAAACTTCAACGAGAAAAAATGTCAATCTTAACAATTATGAACTTTGGTAGCTAAAATGTTCAAGGTTTAATCATATGGTCACTTTGCTACAAATGGACACATAAGTTTGAATTTACAATCTTGGCAGGACATTATAAGAAAGAATGGGACCAAGAAGATTTGAAGTCGATGACCAAATTGGTGGAGTAATTTACGAAATCATAGAATGAATTATTAATTTGAGTTAACTTGCGGAAATGATGAAATAAGGTAAAATAAGATGCAAGACTTACGATGTGGAAATGATGAAACTCAAACACATTATAAGTAAATTACGAATTCAACTATAAGATTAAGCTATATTACATTCTACTCATGGTATAGTTACCGTCCCAAAATGGTGTCAGAGCCGAGGACGGCTCTTCTATAGGTGGGGGGATTGTAATAGTCCCACATCGGATAGGGAAAAGTTCGGACCCTGAGCTATATGTGATTGCAGACTGGATGGGGACTTAAGTCCAGAACCGGACAATATCTTCCGCTCTGCCCTCTGATATAGGGATGACATGTTCTGGGTGGGGACTTAAGCCCATACTAGAAACAAAATCGGGGAGAGGACTTAAACCCAAAACCGGACAATATCTTCCGTTATGCGCTCTGATATATGGATGACACGTTCTGGGTGGGGACTTAAGCCCATGCTAGGAACAAAACCAGGGAGGGGACGTAAGCCTATAACCGGACAATATCTTCCATTGTGTGCTCTAAGACACGGATGATGCATTTTGGGTGGGGACTTAAGCTCATGCAAGAAACAAAACCAGGGCAGGGACCTAAGCCCAGAACCGGACAATATTGTGACATGTGGGTTTGGGTCGTCACAATAAGGCTAGAAAAGTCTTGCTGGTAGGAATAGAAAGGCATAATGTTGAATCGGAAGACCATGCTAAAAACTCACTAGGCTTTATATTTTCCTAGTGCAGATATCATGTTTCCTATAATCCTCTAAGTTGGAGAAATGGAGATTTAGGCATTGTTTCACCCACCATATTTTTCTATAAGAAATTACCATAAAATTAAAAAATGTTTACAAAGATGTTTTAATTTTATTTAGTGCATTAACTCAATTAAGTAAATATTTTTTAACAAAATAAGTAACATCTTACAAACATTTGCATTCTATTGGAAACCATTTTTGTGACAGCCCCGAATTTCTGTGCTCAGAAATCCGTGCCATCAGGATCATACTCTGGATGATCCCCAGGACAAATCACATAATATCTGTATATACAGCGGAATTATACAGATACAATCCCACAGCGGCAAGTAGAGTCATCTAATAAATCAATCTAAAAGTAAGAACAATAGAGAAATCTTCATTTATAAATGTAAAAAATATACATTCTCAAAAAGGAACCAAAAAGAACCATCGGTGACAGCCATCCATCACCCAAACAATGGTTCCCAATGATGGTTCCGATAGAATGTATAATAACACTGTAAAAGAAATAAAATATATACAAAAATTAATACAAAAGTGGCCACCAGGCACACATAATCCAAAGTCTCCAAACAACATACAATCCCAAAAATGTCCAAACTATACCCAGTCTATGGGTAAAAGTCGTCAGCTGGGGTGTCTGTCTCCTCGTCCTCAACTTCAACCTCAGGATCAGGCTGATAGTCTGGGTCGCTCTCAGAACCGGGAGCTACCGCCTCAGAACCTAAATGTTTACAAAAACAGGGTGAGCTACATCCTAGCTCAATAGAAGAATTCCAAATAAAATTGCATCCTAATTGCATAACATGGTCATCAAAGAACAAAACTGAAATTATGCGACAGATGTATAAATCATGAGACATTTATCCAAAACAGTACGGAATTGATGAATACAACATATAATGACTTAGTGTAGTATACTTAAGTAACTCCCGTGAGTATAGCACGTGGTAGCCAGATTTGGTCCGATGGATAAATCCCAACCATCGTCGTTCACATGAACAATTTTCGGAATTGCAACAATGCCCCACACCTGGAGTGCAATTGTGCCGAGGATTACAAAGCAAATGCACAAGTGTGCCTGAAACGGATATACCGTCGAGTCGGTGGGATTTTTACGAAATATTAAACCTCAAATCACATGCATACTTATCATACTTAATGTAATTGATTTGATCACGGATGTCAAATGTCGGATCAAGTACGTGAGAATAGAATGCTCATATATATGCTAAACATGCTTTTAAAATAGAATTAAACTATCTTTGAGATGTGTATGATGATATAAACCATGAGATCAAAAATAAATGCAATTTCGGTTGAATTCCCTACCCGGATCAAGTTCCTTCTAAGCAAATCCAAAGCTTTTCAAGGCATCTTAGTCCGATCCTAGACCATAAACATGTTACTCTAGGTGTTAGAGATGACAGAACGCACAAATGTCCAAATGGTTCTTACTCTATAATTTTTCTAACTGTCTGAAAACAGGGTTTATTGATCGATCAATACCTTGTTGATCGATCAATGAACTCTTCATTGATCGATCAACACCACTGTTGATCGATCACCAAAGCACCCACACATGTATATTGTACACCATTGATCGATCACCATGTTGGTTGATCGATCAATGGGTTCTGTATTGATCGATCACCACCACTGTTGATCGATCAATACCTTGTTGATTGATCGATCAATACCTTGTTGATCGATCACCAATGTTAACCCAAAACTCCCCAACTCTCTGCCATAATGTTCCTTTACTGTTTATATAGATTGATCGATCACCACCACTGTTGATCGATTAATTCCATACTTAGTGATCGATCAACACCCTTGGTGATCGATCACCAATGTCGAGTTTTCAGTCATTAATGGAGTTTACCAACCAAATTTTTCTAACTTATTTTTCTTCTAAAAATCCACTAAAATCTTAACTATTCATATAAAACCTATATTTAGGGCATCCAACTGCCCATTTTTAAACAAGGGAGCTCACCTCTATGTGGGCCCTTTCGGGGTTTCGGCAAACACTCCGGATGAGGGTTTCGGATCAAGCTCTCGGAGTTTTATCACCGATCCGAGTTCGACGAGCAACCTTTTAGCTCTACAGTTCGATGTGCATACACTTCACACACACACACACAACCCATACCTAAGCTTAATCCATTGGTCTCTATATACCCTAGCTTAGGAAACTCACCTTTCAATCTTACTAACCCTGTTTCATACAAAAACCCTCTTGCAAACCTACCTAGCTACAGACTCCTTAGCTGTTAGAACACTAGGGCAAGGGGAAGAAGAAGAAGAACTTCCTCTACCTCTCCCTTCCTTCTCTTATAAGCTACAAAACAGATATTTCTGTTTTCCTTAGCTTATGTTCCGGTGTGGAGCACGAACACGGTCGCTACGACGCAACGTGCTACACTGACTTTCTACCCAACTCCGATTCAAATGAAATTACACAGGTGAACTCATCTAACCATGGTGTAACTTGATCTCAATTAATATAAATTCTGAATTTTTTTAATCGGTCTCGATTTCCGTGCCGTGCACGTACATCGATGCGATTAGTTTTTGGTTCAAATTTTCTGGGTCATTACAATTTTGCTATTAATTTTATCGAACCGAATATTTGTGAAAGTTGTGACTCAAGGTAGTGTTTAAAATATTAAGCAAGCTAAAAACAGAATGTATGGTCATTTTTAGTGAAAGATTCGTCCGAAAGAGGTCCCCTTGGATCATTGTTGGATGGTATCCGGATTGCTAGAAAATTCGGATGTCATCAAATTCACATTGAAATGGACTTCCTCCTACTAGTTAATGTTTTCAATGGTTCAAGGTTGCCGTGGACTATTGATGTCAACCAAAGGGAACGCAAAGCTATTCTCGAGGCATGGTTTGGAAGGCTATGTATGTTTTTCGTTAATTAGGTTGTTGATGCCCTAACTGAGTTTTGCCAATGAGGTTGGTGTGAACAAGTCTTAGTCGAGTCCTCCTGATTGGTGGTTCTAAGTTAGGGTGGAGATTCATAGTGATAGTTTGGGTTTACCGAATGTTGTAATTCTTTTACAATTTTTCTTGCCTTTGGGTTTGGGTGAGTGATGGTGATGCCGAATCTCACTGCTTGGGAGTTTTTTTATAGAGGAAATAGGTAAATTGCGTTAATATAAATCATTTGCTACAAAGATTTTGATTTGGTCTGGGACATCGTCACCACACCAGATGTTACATTGCTCAACATTTAGACCTATTTTAGACAACCGATTAGCCATAGAATTGGAACCTCTATTAACTAAGTTCCATTTAAGAGATCCAAACTCTTTGGACCGATCATTAATCTATTTGAAAATGGGTCCTAGAAGCGAGGAATCCATGTCTACCCTTGTGATGGAGTTTATAACATTTGATGAATCTTCTTCAATTATAATATTCTGCAGGTTATGGCTCAAGGCTAGTTGAATACCATAGAGAATGGTCAGGGCCTCAGCATGATCTGGAGAAGACACATGAGGATGTCGTTTGGCCAATGAAGATGCCAGTTCATTTCTGATGGCCACTCTAATGCCGCCCGACTTAGATTTTCTGCACCAAGCCCCATTGCAATTAACTTTGAAAGAGTTCTATGGAGGAGGTTTCCACCTTTTAGGCGAATTGGCATTGACCGCCATGTTGTTGAGGACGGGTGGGGAGTTGGCTCTTCGGAAATTGTTTAAGTAGTTTTCAGCTTCTTTCATTGCAAGGGGAATATTAGGCCCGCTCTTTCCCGAATTAATATGGTTTCTAGAATTCCATATGGCCCAAGCAATCATAAAAAAATATTCGATTGGGTCGTTGCCTAGGAAAGAGTGAATTCGATGCATCCAATTGATAAAATAGAAAGTACGGGACACTTTACTATAAAGGCCAAGGGAAGATGGAAACCAGAATTATTCAGCCGTGGTGCAATCCTTGAGGGAGTGGTTCAATGTTTGCGGTGCTTCTCCACAAATAGGGCAATAGGAGTCAATATGCGGGATTCTCTTTTGAAGATTTACCTGAGTTGGGAGGAGATCATTGCAAGCACGCCACATGAACATTTTGATTTTGTTTGGGACTCTACTGTTCCAGATAAGATCCCAAGTTTTCAAATCGGAGTCAAAACTGATAGTGGCCTGAAAGATTGGGTCGTGATAATCTAGGGCAATATAATAGGCCAATTTAACTGTAGTTGTGATTCTTTCATTTTTTAATAAATTCCTTCTTAGTTGGCAAAAAAACAAAGTATGGTCATTATTAGAAAGTTCATTTTTCAAAACCAATTCCTCCGGGGAATAGTAAAGGCAAAATTATTCAGATATTGAAATCTTCCAATAATTTTTCTATGAGGAGTGCAGTTAATGTAATCGATGTTATCCACCAATATCTTAATTGGCATGCATGGTTTTGATTATTGGCCATATCTGATTCATATCGTTTGATATATATCAGGTTAGGTCGTCCAATACGATATGAAGCCCCGATTTTATATGGGTATTTATTATTAGCCTATACTAGTCGATATGTATATTAGGAAAATCCTTAAGGCACCATCGAAATCCCTATCGTGATGAATACGGTAAAACAAGAAGACGCAAAAGAAATCACACACAACACAAAGAAATTTATGTGGTTCACCCAATTTAGGGTTACGTCCTTAGAGTATATGGACTATTTTATGAACGTCTACAACGCACACACTCTCTTTTCTTTAGTACACTCTCAATCAAGATCAGACACGATCTTCAATAGCCAACATGCTAAATAAACAAGGATGTAGTCCTTTGATAACAGAGAAGAGATCCGATGTAACATAGTAACGATTCTAACACAATAACGGTTTCAATCGGATGCTTCGATCCCCAAGCTTTTCTTCAATACGTTGCCTCTCAAAGTATTCATCAGTTTTCACTCTATAGAAAACTCTCTCTCAAGGAACCCTAGAGACACATACTGCCTATAGTTTCCAACTTCGATTTGGATACTTTGACCAAAAATCTTCTAAAATAGTCAAAACATCTAAATCTGCGAAACTAATCCGCTCAGAATCGATCGATCGACTTCACAGCTCGATTGATCGATTTCAACCAGTGAGATACCAAATAATTGATGCTTGAACTCAGCTGATCAATTTCCAAGCTCGATTGATATATTTCAACCAGAGAGCAGTTTGTTTATTTCCATCCAGAATCGATCGATCGGTCCCAACATTGATCAATCGATTAACCCCAGAGACCACTCAAAGTGTTTGAAAATGTACGGTTGGGATTAACAATGTCTAATATATCAGAAGAGAGAAATTGTAATTCCGCCGAGATGTATATTGTCTTGGGTGGAATGGGAAACACAATATCAATTGTTCTTTAATTTTTGCTATTCCTGATGGATTTAGAAGTCTATTTTAGGAAGATTGGGCATACCAAATGTGACAGCCCGGATTTCGGCACCTCGAAACCCGTGCTATCAGCACGATCATCTTGACCGTGCCCCTTAACTATGCACGGAACACTGGTATATCAAGCATAAAATGAAATAAGAACAACTTGCGGAATTTAGATCTACATAGAAATACTTTTCAAAAGACAGTTCTACCCTCATGCCTCTGCATGAAGGGAGAACCAATCCGAACCATCGATGGTAGAAATCATCACGGATGGTTCGCCCCAAAAGAATAATCCAAAACCTTTCATACATGGTTTTAACAAAATAAAGGCTTGACATACCAAGCCGTACAATCTCTACTCAAAACTCCTCAAAGTAGCACAACGGAGTCCTCTAGAAGAAGTCCTCTGGAGGTGGCTCCAACTCCTCGCCGGCAGCAAAGTCCGACTCGCCGGGATCAGCGTCCCCTGAAACCCCGGCAGCTGCTGCCAATGGACCTGCGACGTATAGTCTATAGGGTGAGCTACATCCTAGCTCAATAGGGAACAAACACAGCTGAACATATAAGTTATAACTCACATATATTCTATGATATGCCATGCATGATGTATCTATGCAGTTGTTGATAAAACAGTTAAAAGCATTTGTTTTACTGTTGATTTCTTATATTTTTATTTACTCATGAATAATGCAGAAAAGGCCTAAAGCAAAACTTAAACTTTCAACTTAAGTAATCCCCGAGCAATATAGCATCGAGCCCCGATGAGCTACCCTTCATCGTCATCTATATAGACAGTTTTAATGTATTCCCTGGGAATACCATATAGTACCCAAGCCCCTTTCCCCTGGGGATTGGTGGCGGGGTTTCACTTGTCTCAATCAACACCCCTGGGGTGTGCTTACTATGTACGGATAAGCCTCACTTGTGCCTACGGTTTTAGCGCCAGATATGGTCACGGATATCCTGCCGTGTCGATCGTGGATATCCTTGGGGTAACCTAAGGAACCTCAAATAACAAAAATATCGGTGCCTTACATATAGTTATTCACCGTAAGTGTGCTATCTTATATCGCTTAGGCCCTATCAAACATGATTCAATCTGTGGATACATCCCTGGGATGTATCCATTAACTTGCATCACACCTGATGCTCTTATCTCTTTACTTCTTCATCCCCTGGGGATGGCTCATTCGTTTTCTCTTATGAATGTCACACACACACACTTTTCACAATTCTTTGAGCAGTAAAAATAATTGAATTGAAATTTATATCACTACATACATGCTCTTGTAAAATAAAGTACATGTTCAAGGTGTTCCCTACCTCAAGTCTTCACTTGTTCAATGCATCAAGGTCCCACGTGGCTCCTCGTGCACTAGCTCACACGTACCACCTATGGTACCACACAACAGGTAAAGCACATCACAAGGGATGCAATAAAGAAGGCATAAGATCCTCCAAGAATCTTAAAGTCAAACCTAAAAGTCAACAAAATTTCTCCCAGTCGATTAATCGAAATCCAAAATCGATTAATCGAAGGTCAATATCGATTAGTCGAATTAATTTCGATTAATCGAACTCTCCTTTTTGCAAAGTAAACCCACTGTTCGAACAGTCGAGTTTCCATTCGATTAATCGAATCCAGTCTCGATTAGTCGAATTCTTCTTTTCGCAAAGAACACTTACTATTCGAACAGTTTGGGTTTCCTATTCGATTAATCGAATTCAGTTTCGATTAATCGAATTCTTCTTTTCGCAAAGTACACTTACTATTCGAACAGTCTAACTTCACAAGCCGATTAATCGATCCCAAATCGATTAGTCGAAGACTAAAATCGATTAATCGAAATCCCATTTCGATTAGTCGATTTTCCTTAAATCATTTCCTCCAACCCTTGGGGTCCACTGGAGGTTCCCAGTCGATCAATCGATTCCCCAAATCGATTAATCAAATCAAATTGATTAATCAAATCCAATTCGATTAATCGAATTGTGGTCCTCGACCTTTCAACTTCTTGGCGAATTTCGACTAGTGAACCACAATTTCGATTAGTCGAAATCCCCAGATTCAGTCTTCTTTGGCTGTTCTTCCCCAATCTTTTCTAGTTATTTTCTAAGCAATACTCTTACAATTTCCACCCATTTTAACTACAATTTACTCTATAAATCTACACCATTTATTTACGAGAATCTCACCTTAAATCAATCTCAACTTGATTAAAATGAAGGGTTGGAAGGTTAGGGTTTCCAGCTCTTGTGTGAACAGATCCTCCGCGTCGAATCCGGCGCTTTGATTTCAAGAAATCCCCTTCCAACAACTTGCAATAACTTCTCACTAGCTCCTTTACTCCTCTCTTTCTCTCTCTCTCTCTTCTTTACTCCTTTCAACCACCAAAATATGAATATTAGGGTTTTCAACCCTTTTTATCTTATCTCTCTTCTCGGTGTGGAGCACATACACACCCATCGGTGTATGTTACTCTACACACTCCTCTATCTCTCCACTCTTCTACACTGGTACACACATCACATCCGCTCATCTCACCCTAAGTTCATCAATGAACTATCTCATGGTCAAACCTAAGACCAATCGGGCACGGATCCCGAGGTCATAGTTCAACGTGATTTTTTCGGGTTATTACACCAAAGAATTCATTTGTGAGCTTAGAGGAAGAGATCAAATACTGTATCGAAAAATCTAAATATTCAAATAATAGGGCATATAGGATAAAGCTGGCATTTGCAGTTGTGGCTTGGCATTTATGGAGAGAGAGGAACTCTCGTATGTTTGAAGACAAGAAGATATATAAGAGGTGCTCCCTAAAGCATAATTGAAGACATCGCAATTCAGATGAATGAAAAGATGCTTTGGATAAGCCCTGAAGCAGTTGAAGAAATATTTTTACGAATATCTATTCTTGAATTTCAAGGAAATTATCCCTCAACAATGCCAATGGTTACCTCCTCCAATTGGCCCAGTTGAAGTAGTTGACATCACTCATGTAGAGCTACTACATTGAAAAAGGGTATTCAAATTGCTTTCGAGCTTCAAATCAGTGACTTAGATTGCGTATGGCATAGCTCTTTGCTAGTCCCTGCCATAGTAGAGCTCACCTGCTTAGTAGGTTCTCATCCTCTTTGCTAACATCCTGCTACCTGCTTTAGCAGATACCCCTTCTCCTTGATAACTCTTTGCATAGTAAGATTTTATACAAGATTTACCTGTTCAACAGTTCTACCCTCCTCTCTACTCACTCCTTCCAAGAGCAGGTTTTATTTGCACTGGTACGGAGTTAGGTTGCGTATGACATAACTCTTTGCTAGCCCATGCCACAACAGAGTTCAACTACTTTGGTTTGTTCTCATTCTCTTTTCTAACTCCTTGCAAATGAGGATTTACCTACTCTAGCAACAACCTTCCTGCTCTCTACTAACTCTTTACCAAAGCAAATAAAATCTACACTGGCAATGAGTGAGTAGAGAAGAGGGTAGAGCTGCTGAATAGGTAAATCTTGCATAAAATCTTGCTATGCAATGAGTTATCAAGGAGGAGTACCTGCTAAATCAGTTAGCAGAATATTAGCAAGAGAATGGGAACCTGCTAAAGCAGGTGAACTCTGCTATGGTAGGGGTTAGCAGAGAGCTATGCCATATGCAGTCGTAGAGAGCGGGGAGGTTGCTGCTAGAGTAGGTAAATTCTCCTTTGTAGGGAGTTAGAAAAGAGAATGGGAACGAACAAAAGCAGGTGAACTCTGCTACGACAGGGGCTAGCAGAGATCTATGCCATATGCAACCTTAATCCCCAAATGATGTTCCCTCACTTGGGAGAATATTTGATATTTATTTTTCATTGCATGTAATCTTATCTCCTTTCTTTGATAATAAGGGTTGGGGTTTAAACTAAATTTTATTTAATTTAGCCTTTTTGTACTTGCACATCCAAACTAAGGGTTGGGGTTTAAACTAATTAACCTAATCCTTATATTAAAAAGTACTTAAGTTTTTAGCATGCAACATATTAGGCATTCATGGGCCATAAAATAATTCGCCACCTCCTTATTTTGCTAGACCCTAAATACATGAGTGACAGTATTAAAAAATATACATGAAAAGAGTAGAAAATGTATCTCTATGATTCTCTATAGAGACTAAATTCACATGTACAAAACGTGAAAGGCTATGACCCCAAATACATGAGTGACAGTGCAAAGTATAAAAGATTTGCATATGCCCTAGAATGTATAGACTAGAAATTGCAAGAATAAAGTATATACTAGAAACTACAAAATTAAATGTGTATGGCATAGCTCTCTACTAGCCCCTGCCCTTGTCATATCAGAGTTCACCTGCTTTAGCAGGTTCCTATACTCTTTGCTAACATTTTGCTACCTGCTTTAGCAGGTACCCCTTCTCCTTGATACCTCTTTGCATAGTAAGATTTTATGCAAGATTTACCTGCTCAGTAGTTCTAGCTTTCTCTTTACTAACTCCTTGACATAGCAGATTTTATTTAGAGCTAGTACGGAGCAAGGAGATTGCTGCTAGAACAGGTAAATCCTCGTTTGTATGGAGTTAAAAAAGTGAATGAAAACCAACTAAAACAGGTAAACTCTGCTATGACAGGAGGTAGCAAAGAGCTATGCCATACACATCCAAAGACTTTAAACAAGCTACTCATAAACTATTTTTGAATTTTTTCAAATTTTCCAATTTTTTTTTAGTTTACAAATAAAAAATAACAACAAAAGGAAAATCCTATTAAAATAGAAGAAAGATAGACTTTACTCAATCAAACAATAAAGGCTTGCAGATTCTCCTTTCAAACCCATAGATATTTTTGAAAATTTTGTTGCTTGGGTTGAGAGTTCACATGCACTCTAGTTTCTTCTAGGTTTGGGATAGTAAAATCTGAACTTATCATCAAAATAGGAAGACCGATTTTTATGAGCATGCCAGTTGCTTTCATATGAAGATGTAGTTTGTGACTCCTCATGAACAGAAGCTAGAAAGGCCGGGAGTTATCATCTTGGTCAGGTTCATCTTAAGTGACAACCATTGCTTTAGATTTTCCTTTCTCCTTTATCTTATTAGGCCAATCCGAAGCAACGTGTCACTTAGGATATTGTATTTATCAAAATATTCCATTTTATTTTTCTTCTTAGTACTCGTTTGTTTGTTACTCTTCATATGATAAGAAATCTAACGGATTGTTAAGAGACTACTTTGCCCCTGGTGCTTATAATTCCCCATTTTGCATTCAATTTCCCACAGTGGAGGGAAATTATGAAATTAAGTCCTCCACCATCCAAATGTTGCCTTCATTCCATGGATTGAGTAAGGAAGACCCTTACAAACACATTGATGAATTTCTAGCTTTATGCACAACATTTAACATAGCTGGACTGGGTCCAGAGGCAACCAAGCTTAGGCTCTTTCCTTTTTCATTAAAGGACAAAGCTAGAGCATGGTTATCTATGTTAGCACCAAACAGCATCACATCATGGAATGATTTGCAATGTCAATTTTTGTCAAAATATTTCCCAATGACTAAAACCAGCCAACTGAGACAAAGCATCATCTCTTTCTCCCAAAACTTCAAACTTTCCATGAAGCATGGGAAAGGTTTAAAGAAGCTGATAGGCAATGCCCTCACCATCAAATTCCTAAATGGCGGTTTGGTTCAAAGCTTCATCAAGGAACCGATCAAGGGCAAGAACATGGTGGATGCCTCTTGTGGAGGTACCTACTTGCGAAAAGCAGTTGAAGAGGTTTGGGACCTCTTTGAGGTGATTGGAGAAAATTCAACCCAAAGAGAATCTCTGTCAAGGGACAGAGAATCCAGCTAGGATGAATAATCCCCAATTCACAAGAGGGAAAGTTTATGAAGTCAATGATTTGGAAAGGAAAGTGGATAATTTGACCACAAAATTTGATAAGTGATGGACTCATTTAAAGCTCCAAATGGGTCAAGAGTAGAGGAGGCATGTCCGATATGCGGTCCCCACTCATTCCATTGATCAATGTCCTACGCATCACAATTTCCGAACTCATGATGGAACAAGCTCATGCATTTCGATCTTATGGACGGATGCAATCATGGAGATCTCATCCTAATCTCGGTGGAATCAGAAATTACCACAGCAAGACATTCAAAATCAATTACCTTTCAAACACCTTTCACCATATCAGAAATTTTTATAATAAATCAAATTTTCGACTAACCAACAACAAGCCATGCAAATGATGCACCCCTGCCCTCCTAGATCCACGACCTTTGAAGAAGCGGGTCTTGAGTTCACTTCAAAATCTTGGAACTCTGTCTCATCGTGAACCTTCACAAATGAGCATTAAAAATTGAAGAAACTCTGGGCCAACTCTCAAATTCATTGGCTAAGAGAGAAGAGGGTAAACTACCCCAACAACTGTGAACAATCCTAAGGGGCCATGGTTCATGGTTGGAGAATCCTCAAATGGCCATGAGGAAATCAAAATGTGACTACTTTGAGAAGTGGAAGAATAATAAACAACACATGGGTAGTGAAGAGGAAAAGATGAAGAACAAGTGCAGAACAACAATTTGGATAGCAATATGGTACATTGATTTACATCGAAAATTCAAAAAAATGAAAAACAGGAAAAATAACAAAATTGTTGAAAAAGATGAGGAGGAGAAATTTGTTCCTCACCTCCCATTTCCCCATGCAATGAAGTCGGTTTCTCCTTTTGACAAAGGAAACACAAAATTGAGGAAATGATGGAGACATTCAAGCAAGTTAAAATTAATCTACCGCTTGATGCAATCAAACAGTCCCTCGCTATGCAAAATTTTCTCAAAGGGTGTGCACCCACAAAAGGCAATCTAGGATACATTTATCCAAGAAGGCCTTTCTTTGTGGAAAAATCAACCAAGTGCTATCAATTGCAACACCACCTAAGATGCAAGACCCTGGAATCCCCACAATCCCAGCATCATTGGGAGCACACCATTGAGAAAGCCTTGCTAGATCTGGTGCTAGTGTCAACTGCTTCCCTATTCCATCTATGAGAAGCTAGGTTTGGGAGAATTGAAACCCACTCAAGTGGTGTTACACTAGTAGGCAGATGATCCGAAAGGAAACCTATGGGGTTGATTGAAGATGTTTTGGTAGGAGTAGACAAGTTTTTCTACCTGCGACTTTTTGGTGTTGGACATGGAACCAACCAAAAGTACCCTGCCATCCCTGTCATTACAGGAAGACCATTCTGGCTACATGCTAATGCATGCATTCAATGCAGTCGGCATCATGGAGGTGTCTTTTGGAAATATGAAAGTTAAATTGAATGTGTATAATCTTTGTTACTCAACCTCAATTCTCTGTGAGGAATGTTTCCATGTTGACATCATTGATGAGTGGTGGAGGAGTCTTTACAAACATTTACGCAAGGTAAAGACTCCACCATAGAATTTAAAAATGATTGGGGATCCACTTGAGAAAGAAGGAAAAGGAGATCAAATTCAAAGGAGTCTTGCTTTGTGCAAGGCACTCACCAACATCATCAAGTTCTCTCTCTTGGAGACACTGCTCCTCTCCCTCTTCCACAAGTTACCAAGGTACCTTTGCTGCCCTCTTTTCTCAACCCACGAATTGGAACTCAAACACTCCCCAAAAATCTGAAATATGTGTTTTGGGAGATCATCAAACACTACTGTGATTATATCCTCCCTTACAAAGGAGCAAGAAGAGGAGTCATTGGTAGTTCTAAAACAAGACAAGAAAGCAATTGGTGGACCATTGCGATTTAGGAGGAATAAACCCAATTTGTATGCATGCATAAGATCCACACGGAAGAGGATGCCAAGCCTTCTAGAGAAATGCAAAGAAGGTTGAATCCTCACATGCAAGAAGTGGTAATGAAGGAAGTTGTCAAGTCGCTAGATGTGGGGTCATTTACCCCATTTTGATTCTGGGTAGCACCCACGGTGGTGCCTAAGAAATCTGGCATCACTGTAGAAGTTAATCTGTAAACTTATGTCCACCAGACAAACAAGCTGGATAGAGGGTCCGCATAGACTACGAAAATTAAATACCATGACAAGGAAAGACCATTTCCCCTCCCTTCATTGACCAAATCCTTGATAAGCTTGCGAGCTTACTATGCTTCCTTGATGGGTACTGGTTACAACCAGATCCATGTACCCACAGGACCAAGAAAAGACCACCTTCACCGCCTTTGGCACTTTTGCCTATAGGAGGATGCCCTTTGGTCTTTGCAATGCCCTGCTACTTTTCAAAGATGCATGTATGCCATCTTTTACATGATTGATCAATTCATGGAGATCTTCATGGATGACTTTTCAATTTATGGAGCGACTTTTCCCAATGCTTACACCACCTCAAGTTGGTGTTGCAAAGATGTGAAGAAACCAATTTGGTTCTAAGTGGGAAAAGTCATTTTATGGTCACCAAGGCATTGTCCTAGGACATGTGGTCTCCCATAAAGGCATAGAGGTGGACCAAGCAAAATTGATCTAATTGCACATTTGCCTCCTCCCGTAATCAAGCAAATCGAAGTTTCTTAGGGCATGCGAGATTTTATAGGAGGTTCATCAAAGATTTCAGAAATTTCCAAGCCACTGTCATTTCTTGTGTCAAGATGTTCCTTTTGTGTTTACTAATGAATGCATGACCTTTGAGGTCCTTAAGAAATGTCGATTTCAGCTCCCATCTTGCCTCCCGACTATTCGGTGCCCTTTGAGTGATGTGTGATGCATCGAGACTATGCCCTAGGAGCTGTCCTAGGGCGTGAGAAAGGATAAGCTTCCCCATGTCATAGCTTATGCCGAGATCCATGATAGATGCCCACTCAACTACACAACAACCGAGAAAGAGCTGGCCATTGTGTTTGCATTGGAAAAATTCAGCCTTATATTTTAGGTTCACAAATTGTGGTGTTCTGACCACTCGCTTCTAAAGTACCTTCTGCTAAAAAGGATACCAAGCCCAGATTAATCGGTGGATCCTCCTATTACAGAGTTTGATCTACTGATTAAGGATAAGAAAGGAGTGGAGAATGTGGTGGTGATCACTTATCCGAATTCTCAATCGAGGATGATAGCTTACCCATTAATGAATCATTTCTGATGAGCAACTTTTTGCCATCAATACCCATCCTTGGTTTGCAAACATAGTCAACTTCTTGGCTATTGATGATTCCTCAACATTGGAATCGAATGGATAAAGATCTTTTCTTCTCACAAGTTAAACATTTCATTTGGGAAGATCCTTATCTATTCAAGAATTGTGCACCAAGTGATCGTAAGTGTGTCCCGGACCATGAATTCCACGGCATATTGTCAATGTGTCATGAAGCTGTGGAGGCCATTTCAAGTGGCAATAAAAAAAGCAAAAATTCTGCAGTGTGGTTTCTATTGCCCCACAACCTTTAAAGATGCCTTACAAGACCTTGTAAATCTTGCGAAGCGCCAAAAGCGGCGATTTCCAAAAGAAACTCAATGCCCCTGACCAATCCACGGTAGTTGAGTTGTTTGATGTTTGGGGCATAGATTTTATGGGCCCCCTTCTAATGGAAACAATTTCATCTTGGTAGTGGATTATGTCTCCAAGTGGATTGAGGCCATAGCTACCAAATCAATGATCACAAAGTGGTTTTAAGATTCCTCAAAGACCACATTTTTCCATTTGGATTCCCCAGAGCCATCATTAGTGATGGGGAAGCCACTTTACCTTGATTTGACTCTCTATTAAAAAGTACTCTGTCACTCACAGAGTAGCCACTCCTATCATCCACAAACCAAAGGGATGGTGGAGATTTCAAATAGAGATCAAACACATTTTGGAAAAAGCATGAAGAAGGACAAAGGAGGTCCTTTAAGCTTAATGATGCTTTGTGGGCATACAGAATCGCCTACAAGACTCCTATAGGGATGTCCCCTTTGAGGCCGGTTTATGGCAAGGCATGCCATCTACCGAGAATTAGAATATAAGGCCTTGTGGGCAATCAAAACTTTTAATATGGATCTAAGCTGCTCGGTAACCACAGGAATCTTCAACTCAGAATCGAAGAACCGAGGATGGATGCCTACACTAGCTCCAGTTGTACAAAGAAAAGGTTAAATCATTCCATGATAGGAGCCTCATGAGAAAAGAGTTCATACCGGGTCCAAGGTATGATTATTCAACTCTAAACTTAAATTCTTTCCTGGCAAATTGAGATCCGTATGGGAAGGGCCATACATCGTCATCAAGGCCTCCCCTCGGGAGTCAGTGGATATTTCAGATCCCAAGGATGGAAGAATACTCAAGGTAAATGGTCGAGGCTCAAACCATGCATTGAAAACACCCGGGAGCCCTTCTTGCCCACCTATCATCATGAATCTCCAAAAATCGATGGTAGAAAAGTGTGTAATATGTTTGTACAACATTGTTTTTCGATTTTTCTTTGTTTTACATCTATTTTCTTGTATGCATAGTGTAAATACACTTCAAAGTTCAAATCGCAAAGTAAAAGTACTGTTGAAAAGTTCAAAGTTCTATTGAATGATTCGAGTCAGAATGAACTACTCGAAAAGAACTATGTTCTGTTCGAATAGTTAAAATTTCCTTTTCGAATAGAAAATCTGGGGAGAAGTCCTTTGCGAAAAGATCTTTCTGGAGCCAAATCCATTTCGAATAGACATACTGAAGCTCAGTTCTTTGCGAACTACACTTTCTCAAGATTTTTTACCTTTCGAAAGACACTTTTGCTATTCGAAATAGAGAAAAGGACTCTTTTGGAACTTTTCGAACACTTAAGGGTGCTTTGCGATTTTACTTGTTAGTATATTAGGTCATTTTGAAAGTCACTGGATATCTGCAAACACTCTCCCAAGCAAAACCCCTTTTCAAAACCCTAGCTCACCCTCTTCTCTCACGAGCTCAACTCAACCTCACAAAACTGGCTTGTAAGATGAGGTTGGCCTAAGATAAAAGAGCCCAAGAAGGGCCAGCCCATAGCCGATGTGGGACAAATTCAACATGCCCCGCACGTGTTGGCGAGATTGAGCCAAATCACGTGGACAATAAATGGGTGACGTGCGAGAAAGAACGGCTCTGATACCATGCATGATAAGAAATCCAACGGGCCTAACTCAACCTCACAAAACTGGCTTCTAAGGTGAGGTTTTCCCAAGTTATATATAGCCCAAGACCTCCAAGCCCACAACTGATGTGAGACTATTCTAACATCATATTATAGATTTTACCATTTTTTCTAAAACTTAGGGTTTTTCTAGGCAAACAAGGTAATCTCCTCACCATCATCTTCTTCATATTTAGAATCATCTCCACCTTTTGAAAATATGAGAGCAATCCATTTGCTCTTATTCAGATCCTTAATCTCCAATTCATAGGTTTGTATCAAACCTATTAACTGATCAATCAATATTACTGATGTCTTTGCTTTCGACAACAGCATTGACCTTTGACCTAAATCATTTAGTTAACAATATAAATATCTTTCTAACAATCTTAGAAGTGGTGATCTCTTCACCAGATTGAAGGACCCATTAGCAACATTTAATTTTTCATAGAGACCAACAAAATTTTCGTGTCCCTTCAAGCAAGGATTCTCAAACTGAATAGCGAGCATTTGATGTTTACAGATTCACCAAGGGAGTCCTTTCAGAAGTGGTTTCCAAGATTCTTCACACATCCCTAGAAAATTTTCAATTCCTAAATCCATGAAATTCAATGGATGTGACTACACCAAATAAAGCAGTCAATGTCATAGAATTTTTATTTGAGGCATCAAATTCTACTTTGGACCACTTTCTTTTTATGATCAGTAAGCAAGGTTTTCATAAGAGAGCTTGAAGAAAATGGCACCGCAATCTCATCTTGCCATCGGATAATCCCATCAGCTTCACATCCTTTCTTCGCAAAGAAGTCAATACATGCTTCAATCTCTCTCCAAATTTTATTGATCATCACCTCAAGTAACTTCTTCATTAGGCTCTTAATGTTCTCCACTGTATAAGTAAACCTCCACAGCCATTTCCCATCATTTTGAATGCATCAATCGCTGATGCCGAGTCCCATTCAATTTCAATTCCTCTTTCCTTGGCAATCAAGAGGTTGCGCTCAATCGCCTTCAATTGAACTAGCACAATCTGACTCCTTCTCATAGGGGCCAAAAACACACTCAATCATCCTTCCATTATAGGGGTCAAAAACATGCACACTCAATCACAATTAATCTTCATAATCTCCTCTCCAGGTTTCTCCCAGCAGCATTGCTTCGGAACAGATGCCATCATCGTTCTCCAAATCCAACCAATCCACTCTTAAGATTAGACGCTTATGCCGTTGTGTGCCATAAAAATTTTCTTATTTCTTTCTCTCCAAAGGTGCCAAATCACTGTGCAAACCGCATTTCTTATCAAACACGCTCTTCTGCTCTTACATCGCTTCCTGTAGACATCTTTGAAGTTCCTGGTAAACAGAAACAAGTCTATTTCCTTTAATACCAAGTCTCTAGCCCTCAAAGATCTCCAAATCCACGACGCATACCCGCAATTGAAGAATATATGATCAATAGTCTCCACCTCGGCACCTCTTCACAACATGGAACACGTCTTGAAGGAATTTGCAGCCCCCTGTACACAATTCGAGTAAATTCAGTATGTCTTGTCAGTGCCAAGAAATCTCCTTATTTAGATACTTGAATAGGAACAATTACAGTTACTCTAACAGTCATATTTTGGGCAACTCAGATCGTTGTTCCATTCAATGGTTGGATGGACAGTTGCTCTCTTTCATGCAAATATTAACAAAAAGTTGCACATGTTTTGTAAACAGTTGTACAGAGTTTAATTCAAACCGTCACTATGGTTAACAGTTGACCAATCAATCACCTATCCGGATACCCTGCTATTCCACCCCGATCTCTCACCCCTCCCTAATCACCTCAATATCGATGTTGAAAGCCATTTTCCCTTCATTCCCGTCGGATTTGATGCCACTACTACCAGCATAAACTTTGAAAAGTAACACGCTCCTGATGGGCAGTCCATAATTCCATCCATTATTTGTTAGAACATATTAGGATTAGAAATCTGAAAATGGTAAATCAAAATAGCGTCAATGGACTCAAGGCACGTAGTCGCTATCTTTAAAGCGTTATTCGCTCTCTACTCGAATAAATCCTCAAGTTCGCAAAAGGGTTTCAGCGAGACGTTTTCAGGATGCAATGAGCCCAATCATTTAGATGCGATCCGTTACTTTGCAACAGTAGAGGATCGCACCTGCAAACTCAATTTGATGAAATACCAACTAAAGGAAGAAAGCAAGAAATTTCTCAAATCTCTATGTAAGGAATTCGATGGATTCTAGAGTAATCAAATATGTGTCTAGAGATTTCCTTATATAGATTTCAAGTGTCTTTTCAATATAACTGTTGAACCAACAATCTTATTTTGGACGACGCAGATCTTTCAGAACGACTGTATGAAAGGTTGTATCTTTTCTAATTCAAATTTGAAAAGTAGCACACCTTTATAAGCGGTTATGAAACGGTTTGGTACAACAGTCAACATTTGACCAATCCGTTTGACCCAATAGAACTGAATTAACTTACGGATTAGTAGCCCATTAGACCCGACCCGGCTCATAACTAATCTGATCGTTGGATCTACCTGATCAAAAAATCAAACCTCTCATTGAGAGGATGCGCACGTGCGAAGTGTAAAGTGAGTGCGCGTAAAGCATCAATCGTTACGCACATGCGTGCGAATGTGGCGGCTCTCCGCTAGGCATACTCCTTCTCTTCTTATAGTCAAACAATAATAGAAGGTGAAAGGTTCTATATATAACATGGACCACTTTAACATTTACCTGGGACTATTTATTTACATATAAAAATTGAGAACATCTATTGCCTAAAAACTAACCCACAAATCTAAGAAATCAAAAGGAAGGCTTATTTTCTTTAAAATTATTTAAAAAATATATTATATTTTAAAGTAATAAATAAATATAACATCGTTGACATTGGAAAGATGTATTTCATCCTTATCATAAATGAAAGCTCAGCGACACGCTCCAACTGCCTCTTTTGAGCTAATCAAGCAGGCGTTGAACATGAATCTAACGACTGAAAAGATGTGACAAATCACTACAAAAATAAGGTGTTTCAGTGACACTTACTGTTAAGGCAATTTTTTGTAGCGGTGGGACTAATAGCGGCAGTTTTTGGTAGCGATAAGACTAATAGCAGCAGTTTTTTGTTAATAAAACTGCCACTAATAATCTTATTTTTTGTAGTGAATCCAAATCCGGAATAGAGATGGTCCGATGGTGGGCATTTGGGAATGTCAGTCCAATCTTGTGTCTTTGAGAGTGGATAACTAATTGGATAAACTCAAACCAACCTGTCAAAATTTTATCCAATTTGAGATCTTTGGGAGGTATCGAGAAGGGATTGGAATGTAATAAATGTCGATTCATGTCCTTTGAAATTATAACCGAATTAACTCACTAATTATTGACCCATTTGACCGGGTCCAATCCATTAATTATTTGAAGGTTGGATCTACTTGTTCCAAAAGACAAATATAAAATGCTAAGTACAGGCACTTAAAGTGCCTAAACACCATTCGCCACCCGCACACATTCTTCTCGTCTTATAATCACCTGAGAATAAAAGTTAAAAGATTCTATAAATAGTACAAATCTATTTTTATACTTTCCATTGCAAGACTATTTCTTTTGCATAAAAAACTAAAATTTTCAATCCATGAAACAAGAAAAAAAAAAAAGCAAGTATTTATTTTTTCAAATTAATAATAAATCTACTATATTATTAAAAGAATAAATAAGAAAGGTACTATAACACTCATAGAGGTGAGCTTTTTCATGTGTTAAGGTTGGACATATATCAAGCATATCGGCTGGGTCCCAAGCCGATACATGGTGGCATACACCGGATTTACTTGAAGGGGGGCACTTGGTAGTCCGTAGTCAATATATGCTAATTTTTTTCCTCCGCTACTTAAAGTAGGTTTTTTTTTTTAAAATATTATATACCATTAAAGTGTGATTTACCATTATGTATTATGACGCACATATGTGACTAATCTAAGTTGTCCAAGGGCAATCCAGTAATGGAACATATCTCAACTCAAAGAAACAAACCTATGAGTGGATGTGAATCATCTAATTGATGAACTTTGATATCAATCATTAAAATAAAAAACAATGATTATTATTATAATTAAGAGACCAGATGATTTAAATCTACCTAAAAGACTATTTTTGAACTTGTTGCAGTTCCATCTATGATTAATCGATATCGACGGTATGAATCATCAAGATCTTTAACCATTGATGATGTAAGATGATGTGAAATAACAAAGCATTGGGTCCGAACAATAAACACCACCATCAATCACAAAAACAAAGTCCCACATCAAAACAAAAAACTAAATAAATAACTAAAATCTAAAAATATCAAAAGAATCATGAAATGTTTTAGGGTTTTGGAAACTAGTGATTTAGAAATTAGGGTTTAAAAAATGGGCTTAAGGTTTAGGATAAATTTAGGAATTTAGAAATTAAGATTAGAAAATAAATTTAGGGTTTAGGGAATTAGAAATTAGGGTTTAGGAACTCAAGTTAGGGCTTAGGAAATTAAGGTTTTAGGATGTAAGTCTTAAAAAGATTGATATAGAGAGAGAAAGAGAGAGGAGAGCCATAGGGGAGAGAGATGCTATTTAACTTAAAGGGGTATAGTCCTTGCAATCGAAGATTCGATCTTTGCAATTGATGGTTTGCACAGTAAAACTTTGGTTGCAGAGATAAAATCTTCATTTGTAAATACCCTTAGTGATTTAATTCGGAGAGCCATTACTTGTACACGCTTTCCAAGTGACTGCACCGGATTGCACCCAATTTAAAAGAAAGATTTGCAAGTTTGACAACCTCTACTATGTAAAAACACCATCTAAGCTGTTTGATTTGAAGGCCATGATTTAAAGATTTCATTTGCAAAATATTAGAACAAAATATAATTTTCATCATTTGATTAAATGGAGTCAAAGGCTATTATATAATTCAACAGTTGACTACAATAGATCATATGACAAGGATCGTGTTTTGCTCCAATTTTATGTACCAAAAATCTATTGATCATGAACTTCAAATTAGACAGCCCATATTGCATTTTTACATATCACATGTCCCTAAAATACCGAGTCTTTCTTTAAATTTGGTGCAATCACTTGAAAAATGTGTGCAAATAATGGCTCCCTTTAATTCGTTTTAAGTAGTATTTTTTGTGGGGGCCTCAGAAATTGGTAGCCGACGCCTTAGAGAATTTCTATTAGCCTTTAGTGGCTCTTTCCCAAGTATACCGTGCCCCGGCACCGCCGATACATATCTGATATATCACATAAGGGCAAAACCAGCCGATATTCAAGTACCTTTTTAATTTTCAAAATAATATAAAAGATAAAAAGCATAATTTTTTCTTTTATAAAAAGGGCATTTTTGGTATTATGTCTGAGTCACATCTGATATATATCAGCCTGATATGACCTGTTATGACCTGAAATTGTCCGATATTTTACTAGTTTTACCTGATATTTGACCTCATATTAAATCAGGGTTCATATTTGACCTCATATTAAATCCGGGTTCATATTTGACCTCATATTAAATCCGGGTTCATATGCCCATAGGTGGATGATTCCCATGTAATTCATAAGATGGCTGTAGGAGCTTAATGATCAGCAGCTTGTAGGAAATGATGAATGTCTTTACGAATTAAACCTTAATTAGTTTCAAATCAGTGCGTACTCCAAACTTAATCTGTATCAAATGGACACCTCCTAACCTTGGTCTCATACTGAATGTCGATGCCGCTAGTTGATGCAAGGACCTATTTGTCACACTCTACTCCAAACTTTTTGTCGATCTCCTTAGAGTATGTGTGTCAAGATGTTGGTGGTCTTCTGAAATAGATCATGGTCTTTTATATTCTATTGTGATCGGCCCTTAAACCTATGTTGATAATATTTCAAAAACCTCAAACCTGTCTTGTTGCTATCTCACACTGATAGCGCGCCATCACCACAACGCGCTGTGAAATATATCACAGCGCGCTGTGATTGTTAGGCAGTAACTTCTTTGCGTGTCTTTTGCGAAAAAGGTGTTTTTTGTCTTTTTCCCTAGGTTTTAGGGTTTATGTTGTTTTGATATAAAAGATATTTTTTGGAAAAGTTTTTTTGAAAAAGCTAGCTAAAGCTTCTTCCCTCTTGATCCAAAAAACCTTGATCTTCTTTTCTCTCTCTCTCTTGCTCTTTGAATCCTTTGAAGGTTTTGCAAAAACATTTTTATTCAAAGAGATCTAAATTTCTTCACCTTTATTCTAACTCTTCTTGCTCAAAAGTTTTGAGTGCCTTTCATCCCTAGAGATTAGGGTATGTGTTTGATATCCTTGTGGGTTTCAAGGTGACTCATTGTGTGTTCATCAACGTGAAAAACAAGCGTCCGAATCTGAAGCTATTGAGGTGATCCGGGAAGGGATGTGTTCTTGCATTGGGGTTTGATAGGGCATGCACATTTGTCGGTATATCATTCGAACTCATTGTAACTCTCTTTATCTTGTTAGTGGATTTGGCTTGTGGACTTAGGTCCCGTGGTTTTTCCCAGAGATTGGGTTTCCACGTAATTTCCTGTGTTGTGGTGATTGTTGGAGCACTTGTATGTAATCACTAGATTAATCATAATTAATCCAATACCCTTTACTTTTCGTAGATCTACGGAATTTCAATTGGTATCAAAGCCGGTTCGCTCGTGCTGATTCTTTCTGAATTGAGCGTCTATGGCGTATTCGGGAAGTTCTGATTTACCTAGGGAGGGCATCTCCACAACACGTCCTCCGCTGTTTGATGGTTCTAATTACCCTTATTGGAAGGCTCGGATGAGGGCCTTTCTCTGATCCATGGATATCATGGTCTGGTCCGCTGTCGAGACTGGTTGGTCTCCACCTAATGAAATGGTCAATCTGGATGGAATAAAAAAAATAACCATTAAACCAGCAAACCGTTATAGTGATGAAGAAAAACGTGCTGCTAATGATAACTCTAGGGCCCTGTATGCTATTTTTGGAGCAGTAACGGCTTCTGAGTTTAAAAGAGTGTGTAATTGTGAGGTGGCTTGGGATGCCTAGTTGATCCTTGAGACCACTTTTGAAGGAACTCCACAAGTAAAGATTAACAAATTGCAAATGTTAACAACGCAGTTTGAAAATCTTAGGATGAATGATGATGAGAAGTTTACGGACTACTATACTAAATTGAATGATATTGTCAATGGGTCTTTCTACCTGGGTGAAGAGATACCATCTTATAAAATTGTCAGGAAGGTTCTGAGATCCTTACCTGAAAGGTTTAGACCTAAGGTGACTGCTATCTTTGAGAGCAAGAACATTGATAAAATCAACATTGATGAGCTTGTGGGATCTCTTCAAACTTATGAATCTGAGATTCAGGTCGACTAGAAACAAAAAAGTGTTACTTTTCGGTCCTCTAAGAAAAAAATTGATGATGAGGATAGGGAAAGTGGTGATGATGAGGATCTCGGCCTGTTTGCAAAGAAATTTAAGAAAATTTTTAAAAATAAACAAAGTGGTGGCAAGTCGTATGAGAAACCTAAGACTCACACATCTAAGCCTCATAAGGAGCCATCTGAAGAAACTCAATGCTTCAAATGCCGCGGCTATGGGCACTTTGCTCATGAATGTCCCAACAAGAAGAAAAATCTTAGAAAGTCTGTTGCCATGGCTGCGGCAAAAGAGGATGACACCAGTGATGGGAACTCCTCTGATGAGTCTTATGTCTCTCATGGTTTTCGGGTATTTGTTGCCTCTATCCATGAGGATGCTTGTGGTATTTCTCATCCCTCTTTTATTGACTTGGACGAAGAGGAAGATGATGTTGATATTTTTGGAGTATATGATGAGCTTTATCTTGTGAGTGTTAAATTGAATAAGGAGAAGATGATGTTAGTTAATGATGTGTCATCCCTCACGTCATCTTGTGTTGTTAAAGATGTTGAGAACATTCTTTTGATTGAAAATTCTAAATCTTTGGAAGATGAGATAAAAAACCTAAGGGATAAAATTAAGTTTTCGGAATTTGAAGGAGCCAAATATTGTTCAAAATACAATGTTTTGAGTGTTGAAAATGATAGGTTGAGAAATGAGCTCTCTAATGAAAAAATTACCTTCGGGAAGTTACAAAATGCAAGGGTGGATTCTCTAAAAGCCTGGGAGGCGTGCAGGAGTTGGGGTGATAAAACTGGGTTGGGCTTCATGGAATTAAATCAATCCTGTCCTGTGAAAAATAAAAAAGAAGCAAAAATGATTTTTGTTCCCAAAGGTCAATGCAGTTCCAACTATGGTTCTTCATCTACTCTACCCCCTCTCTTGCCTACTCCTTCCTATGGTAGATTGGCTAGTGGCGGAAAAGGTCTTATCTATTTCTATTGTGAAAGAAAAGGACACATAAATTTATCGTGTCCTGTTAGAAAGATGGATCTGTTTCGCCAAAAGCATGACACAACTGTGTTCCATAGATTGAGGAGTCTTGGAAATTTGATGAAGTGGAAATGGGTGAAGAAACTATCTGAAAATGTGTTGGTTGCACACACTGCTCTGCAAGCTTTTGAACCATCTAAATGGTTTCTTGACAGTGGTTGTTCAAAGCACATGACTGGAAACATGTCTTATTTCTCTTCACTTGAGAAGTGTGAATCTGGTTCTGTCACTTTTGGAAATGGGGGTTGTTTAAAAATTATTGGAAAATGAGTGGTTGATGCTCCTGGATGTCCTAAACTTTTTGATGTCTTGTATGTTGATGGATTGAAAGCAAATATTATTAGTATCAGTCAATTATGTGGTGAAGGAATGAACATCACCTTCACCAAGTCTGGATGTTCTGTTCTTGATAAATCTAGAAAAATTTTCTTAAGTGGAATTAGATCGTCTGATAATTGTTATACTTTTCATGTGCTATCTGAACCCACTTGCCTATTGACCTCTAGTAGTGAGCTTGAACTGTGGCATCGTCGCCTTGGTCACATGAATACTAAAGACCTTGTGAAAATAGCTAATGACGAAATTGTCAAAGGTCTTCCCAAACTACGAAAGATATCCGAATCTGTCTGTGATGCCTGCCAGTTGGGCAAGCAAACTCGAGCTCCTCATAAGAAACTCTCCACTACTTCTATTTCTAATGTTCTTGATCTCATTCACTTTGATCTTGTCGGACCTATGAAAGTTAGTAGTATTGGAGGCAAACGATATATCTTAGTTATGGTCGATGACTTTTCTCGACACGCTTGGATTGCCTTTTTGAGAGAAAAGTCGAATGCCTTTGATGAATTTGTCATTATTATTAGACGATGCCAAGTGAAGAAGGGCTTTAATGTTAAATGTATCAGGAGTGATAGGGGTGGTGAATTTTGTAACTCTAAATTTGATGACTTTTGGTCATTCCCTAGGAATTATGCAAGAGTTCTCCTCACCTCACACTCCTCAGCAAAATGGTGTTGCTGAAAGGAAAAATCGCGTTCTTCAAGAGATGGCTCGTGTCATGTTTAATGCCAAGGATTTGGCCCAACATTTTTGGGCTGAAGCCGTCTCGACCGCTTTTCATATTTCCAACAGGGTGTTTGTGCGTCCTGGTACTATACAGACACCCTATGAGATTTGGAATGAGAAGAAACCTAAAGTGAATCATTTTAGGACTTTTGGGAGTCAATGCTATATCTTGAATGATAGGGACAATTTGAGGAAATTTGATCCTAAGAGTGACCTTGGGATTTTTCTTGGCTATGCTCAAAATAGCCGAGCTTTTCGTGTCTTCAATTTGAGGACTCAGTCCATGATGGAATCTTACAATGTGGTCATTGATGATCTTGCTTGTCCGAGTCAAGCTAATGATATTGGTGAAGACAGTCTGTTTCCTCACCGCTCTTCTGACTCTTGTCCTCCCTCTACTCCTGTTGATGAGGGTCCTTCTACCACTGTGACAAATGAACTTCCTCCCCCTAGTGAGGAGGAACCCCTTAGTGTTAGGAGGAAGCACCCGTCTTATGCTAAGGATATGAAAAGTCACTCCTCTAGTGATATTTTGGGAGATCCTAGTGCTGGTCTTCAAACCCATCGCAGTTTGAAGCATGCTGCTAACGCTATTTGCAATGTTTGCTACACATCCAAAATTGAGCCAAAAAACGTGAAGGAAGATCTTCTTGATGATAAATGGATTTTGGCCATGCAAGATGAGTTACTTCAATTTGCTCGAAATGATGTTCGGGATCTTGTGCGTCATCCGTCTAACACTCATATTATTGGGACCAAGTGAGTCTTTAAGAATAAGACGGATGAAAAAGGGAGTGTCATTAAAAACAAGGCTAGGTTGGTTGCCCAAGGCTATACTCAAGTTGAGGGTATCGACTTTCATGAAACTTTTGCCCCCGTTGCTAGATTGGAATCAATTAGAATAATGCTGTCAATTGCTTGTAATCTTGGCTTTAAACTTTTTCAAATGGATGTTAAAAGTGCCTTTCTAAATGGCTTGTTGAAGGAGGAAGTGTACGTTGAGCAACCAAAAGGTTTTGAGGATCCTCACTTTCCCCTTCATGTCTATAAGTTGAAGAAGGCCCTCTATGGGTTAAAGGAAGCACCTCGCGCTTGGTACGAACGTTTGACGACGTTTCTTGTCTCAAATGGGTTTGATAGAGGGGGGATTGATAAAACTCTTTTCATTCTAAGGGAGGATGGTGCCTTGACTGTGGCACAAATTTATGTGGATGATATTGTGTTTGGATCCACAAATGAGCCTAAAACTGAATGGTTTTCCAACTTGATGAAATCTGAGTTTGAAATGAGTCTTCTTGGTGAGCTCACTTGCTTTCTTGGGTTGCAAATTAAGCAATGTTCTTCCGGTATTTTCATCTCTCAATCCAAGTATGCGTGTGAGTTGGTTAAAAAATTTGGTCTTTTGCATTGTAAGCATGCTCGGACTCCCATGAGCACTACTTCTAAACTTTCTAAAGATGATGTGGGAGTGGAAGTGAACAACACCCTGTATCGGAGTATGATTGGGAGTCTGCTCTATCTGACTGCCACTCGTCCTGATATTGCCTTTAGTGTTGGGTTGTGTGCACGTTATCAAGCTTCACCTCGTGAGTCTCATTTAAAATGTGTTAAGCGTGTCATCCGTTACGTGAATGGGTCTACTGGGTTGGGTCTCTGGTATCCCTTTGATACTTCATCTTCTGTTGCTTGTTTTTCGGATGCCGATTGGGCTGGAAATGCTGATGATCGTAAAAGCACCAGTGGTGCTTGCTTTTACATTGGGAATTGTCTTGTGTCTTGGTTTAGCAAGAAGCAATCCTCAATCTCTCTATCTACTGCTGAAGCCGAGTATATTGCTGCTGGGAGCTGCTGTACTCAGATCTTATGGATGAAGCAAATGCTTCAAGATTATGGGATTGATCAAGAGGTGATTACTCTCCATTGTGATAATACTAGTGCCATCTGTATTTATGAAAATCCGGTCCAACACTCTCGCACTAAGCACATAGACATTAGGTTTCATTTCATTCGTGAGCTTGTTGAGGACAAGATCATTTCCCTGACTCATATTGACACTGACCGTCAACTTGCTGATATCCTTACCAAACCTCTAGATGTTGCTCGCTTTGAATATCTTCGCAAATCTGTTGGTCTGTGCTGTCTTGAGTAGGGCTTGTTTATTTTTTTTGTTTTTATTTTGTCTCTTCTTCTATGTCTTCATTGTTGTCTGTATTTTTTTTGTTGGCTTGTGTGTTTGATGTTATGCTCTTGTTACACTACCTTAATGGCTTGGGAGTGTTCTTCTTGTCTCAACCTGATGATTGATGTTTTTGGTTATCTTACTGCGCATGATTGTGTGTTCGTGTTATATTGTTGTCTCATGAAGACTTGATCTCCCATTGTCCACTTGTGTTGGGTCTGTTTGTATTCACTTAAGTTGCCTTTCTGACCCGTGTACCTCATGTAGATATGTGAAGCTCTCCTTGCTGTGTGGTGGTCACAATACGCACCTAACTAGTGTAAGTTGGCGTATCACTCCGCAGTTTGTGTGAGATAGCTTCTGCTGGTCTGGACGAGTTTTCTTTCTTTAACAAAAAAAAAAAAAAAAAAAAAAAAAAACAAAAGAAGTTGTGAATAATGTTTGTTTGTTGTTTGTCTCTCCTGTATTCTTGCTGAAACTATTTTTTTTTTGGGTACGCTCCTTGTGTGTTTTTTTATGTTGTTGATACATTGTGAGAGCTACCCACTGCAAGCTGGATGAACGACGTTGTCGAGCATCGTACCCATGTAAGCACTGCGCCTACATTCGCGTCTTGTAGGAGAGGCAAGGCAACTTGTATCTTGTTGGTTTATTTTTCGTCCTTAATCCACCTCTGAGCAATGCCTCGGTTAGTGTTTCCTCTTTGTGTTTGTCTACGGCTCAACTTCCTTGTGTGACAATGGGCGCCTGTTTGGTCCTCATGCGAATGTAGGCGCAGTGCTTACATGCGCCTGTTTGGTCCTCATGCTTGTATTTTGTGTATCACAATCATGCTTGCTGCTTGGTGATCCTTTTACTGATTTTGTACTGGTTCTGACTGTGGATGCTCCTTGTTGTGACTTGTGGTGTAACAGTAGTATATCCTCTACTTCGTGCTTTTCTCTATAGCCATGTTTTCTGTTTAAATATATATATATATATATATATATATATTTTTTAATCTGACAGCGCGCCGTGTATATGCCACAGCACGCTGCCATTGTTTTTGGTCTGGCTGTGTTTTTTTTTTGCTCTCTACTTTGACGGCGAGCTGTTGCAATCTCACAGCGCGTCGCGGGTGCACACTCTCTACGCCCTCACAGCGCGCTGTGGATATGGTGCGGCGTGCCATCGCTGTGTGGGATCTGTTTTCCTCTTCTGTCTCATTTTTTTGGTGTCACCTTATGCTGTGGATCGACACGCGTGCCGCTATCTGTCGATTCACCTTTGGTCAAGATGTCATGCAATTGACAATGGCCGTCAGTGTCCTCTGCCTGGTGCGCTTTTTGTTTGCACCGTCTGTTCCCTCTCCTCATTGTTTGCCACCCTCGCGGCACGCCGTAGGTATTACCATAGCGCGCCGTCAGTGACGGTTTCGTTCCCGAGGCAGTTTTTGAACCGTTTCATATGGAGGGAGTAGTTACACCATTTATGACAGCGCGGTGTCACCTTGTCCACGGCGCACCGTGGGGGTTTTTTCATTTTTATTTATACGTTTTCTTTTCTCCTTTCTTCCCTCCTCTCCTCTCTTCCATCTGGTTCTTCCTCTTCCTTCTCTCTCCACGCCTTCTCGTTGTTCCTCCTCTCCCACTGTCATCTTGCATGGCCCCCTCAAAGAAACAAAAGACCAAGGGCACCTCTTCTAGTACTGTTCCTCAATATCTTTTTCGGTCGCCGGATGCCGCGAACAACTTCACTTTTCTTTAGGGCCGTCCATTTGCTAGGGAGCTCTATTTTGATCTTAGTTGCCTGGAGGAATACTCTTTTTACCATAAGATCTTTACTCGTGGCTGGGTTCCTCTCTTCTCCAGCGTACACCGACTTAGTTCCATTTTTTTACGCCAACTATGATTCCGCCTCTAGTGTATCCTCAGATGATGAGCGGTGTTTGGTGTCATTTGTAAATGGTGTGAAGGTTACAGTCACTCCTGCGCATATTTCCCGCATTCTCGGCATTCCTCTGGTCTCTAACGTAGTACTTGTCCTGCGTGACCCTTTGTCTGCCCCTGATTCGTACGACTCGTCTCCTGACTTCGTCTGGCAAGACCTTGTTGATTATGTCTGTATCCATCCTGGAGTCAATCCTCAAACTGCTATTCCGACAAAGTTTCTCAAGCGCCATTTTTATGTCCTACGTATCCTCATCTTCGGCACCCTATGGCCGAAGACTAGTAATCTGAATGAGGTTCGTCTCCCTGAGGTTTATCTTATGTGGCTGATCAACACCGACTGTCTTGTTTGTGCTTGCACTGCCATTTGGCGGTTGATACATGGTCGGTGCATCAAGCCACGTGATGGGTCTGCCATTCCCTTCCCCATCATTGTCTCCAAAATTCTTGATTCCTATATGAGTGTTCCGGTTCATTCTCCCATCACCCTTCAGTGTACGGATTTTTTGAAATCCTATCTCAACACTCTTGAGACCACGTGAAAGACTCACAATGCGCCTGCCGTCCCTCCTGCTTCTGTGCCTACCTCCGCCGCGGCTGCGTCGTCCTCGGCTCCGGTCCGTGAGCGTGCTCTTTCCACTCTTGATTTTCAGAATCTTGTTATCACTCGTTTCGACTCCGTCGATCGGTCTCTTCGGGTGTTTGAGGCGGAACCGGGAGTTGTGCGTTCCTCTGTGGATCATCTGGCGGATGAGTTTGAGCTGCTGTGTGCCAGTATGGCTACCGATGATGATGATGATGAGTCTGGGCCGGGGGGTGCTCCTCGTATTTGATCAGGGAAGTATTTCTTATCTTCTCCCTCGTTTCTTTTGGATATTCTACTGGTTTGTATGGATTTAATACTGGTACTTTGGATGGTTGTTTATTGTTTTATGGATCTTTTGGCATGCAATATTTGGATTATTGGTTCCTTCGTTCTTGTTCCTATTGTCTTTCAGTTGGTTGTGTGGTGTGGTTGTATCTCCCTTTGTCCATTCTGACAAAAAGGGGGAGAGAGTTTCATCTAATGAGATGACAAATGTTTATTTATCTGTGGATGCATGGTATTGGTTTTCTGTTTTGCAGGTGATGGTCTATGATGTTTGGTGACTCATCTTGGCTTAGCATAGGCTTAGAGTTAGGGGGAGATCGTGTGTCCATGTATAATTACTTCTTGCTTTTTTACATATAGACCAATGTATAGGTTAGTGGGGCTTATTTGATGAGTTGTAATATATTTTTATGTAAACACGTTTTGTCGTAGAATGTGACAAAGGGGGAGATTGTAAGGACCTATTTGTCACACTCTACTCCAAACTTCGTGTCGATCTCCTTAGAGTGTGTGTGTCAAGATGTTGGTGGTCTTCTGAAATGGATCATGGTCTTTTATATTCTATTGTGATCGGCCCTTAAACCTATGTTGATAATATTTCAAAAACCTCAAACCTGTCTTGTTGCTGTCTCACATTGACAGCGCGCTGTGAAATATATCACAGTGCGCTGTGATTGTCGGGCAGTAACTTCTTTGCGTGTCTTTTGTGAAAAAGGTATTTTTTGTCTTTTTTCCTAGGTTTTAGGGTTTCTGTTGTTTTGATATAAAAGATATTTTTTGGAAAAGTTTTTTTTGAAAAAGCTAGCTAAAGCTTCTTCCCTCTTGATCCAAAAAACCTTGATCTTCTTCTCTCCCTCTCTCTTGCTCTTTGAATCCTTTGAAGGTTTTGCAAAAGCATTTTTATTCAAAGAGATCTAAATTTCTTCACCTTGATTCTAACTCTTCTTGCTCAAAATTTTTGAGTGCCTTTCATCCCTAGAGATTTGGGTATATGTTTGATATCCTTGTGGGTTTCAAGGTGACTCATTGTGTGTTCATCAACGTGAAAAACAAGCGTCCGAATATGAAGCTATTGAGGTGATCCGGGAAGGAATGTGTTCTTGCATTGGGGTTTGATAGGGCATGCGCATTTGTCGGTATATCATTCGAACTCATTATAACTCTCTTTATCTTCTTAGTGAATTTGGCTTGTGGACTTAGGTCCCATGGTTTTTCCCAGAGATTGGGTTTCCACATAATTTCCTGTGTTGTGGTGATTCTTGGAGCACTTGTATGTAATCACTAGATTAATCAGAATTAATCGAATACCCTTTACTTTCCGTAGATCGACGGAATTTCAGTTGATGCATTGTGAACCAAAGTGGAGGTGTTGCGAGGATTGTTTTTTTTTTTTAATATCAGTAAAATGAAATTTATAAAAAGATGAAATGGGATTTTTTTTTTCTGCCATGTTGCTGCTTGTTGGATTTCTGCTCTGTCGTGATGGTGATCCCGAAGCTCGCGGTGGGGTAGACCTGTTTTGGACCTCTTCCCTTTTGCATTTGGTTTTTTTCCTTATTTTCGTCCGCTAAGCTTCTTGCTTAGTTGATATGTGTGATTGCTTTCGGGTGTTTACTCGATTCTTCTTCTCTCATTTTCATGGTATAAAAACCGTTAAGTTAGTTTTTGATAAGCCAACATTTTTGTAAGAAACATTTGTATCTCTATAAATAGAAGTATTCAACTTTCGGGTGTTTACTCGATTCTCTCTCATTGATACTCCGCCTGCATAATAATTAGTATAACTTTAATTTTTTCTATTTAATATCAATTTCTATGCTTCTTGTTTACTCTTCTCCCTGTGCTTGTTAATCACATTTCTTAGGCTAACATACAGAACTACTAATTTTCCTATTACTATTCAGATTACTTGTTTTTATAACAAAGTTGATGCTCTGTTCATAGCTGCAGTCTAAATTGGAGTTGGCTTTAAGGTCGAATTGAGGAGCTCGTAAGCGTCTCAGAGAAATTTTGCAAAGAGAAAAGAGAAAGAAAAAGCAACCAAGTATGGACAAGGATAAATTGATCACAAAGCAGGCTGAGGAGGAAACAGAGTCTTTGCGAAATCTCCCGTTCGAAATCATCATTCTCATCCTCTCTTGGCTTCCTGTGAAGGCTGTTTTAAGGTTTAGATGCGTATGCAAAGAATTTTACTCTTTGATAACTAGACCATACTTTGTCGATATGCACCTAACACGATCAAAGGAAAAAACTTCCTTCGTAATTCAAAATCGTGTAGTACGACCTGCTCGAGTTCAGAGTATTTTGACTGGTCATTTTGAACTATATTTCATGAAGGAATGAGCAAGTGAAGATGGAGAAACAAAACTTGTGCGACACAACAACGACCGATATGTCGTTATTATGTTGGTTTCGTGTAATGGTTTGGTGTATTTTAAAAGTACTCAAGACCGTTGGGACTTTGTCCACATAAAAAATTTTGCTACTCGCAAATCCATTACCCTGCCGAAAGGAACTCCATCTTATGCACCAGCCATCCATGGATTTGGCTTCGATCCAACTAACAAAGAATATAAAGTTTTTCGACTTTTTCAACACATAGAATCGGATATTACTTTGCATTGTGAGGTATATACTTGGGACAAGCAAATGGAGAGATACGGGTCGAGTTGTCTCTTTTACCCTGATGGGTTATGAAACTGTTTTGGAAAATGAAATGAATTACTGGTGGATCAAAGATGAAAAAACCCCTAAATTTCTCGGACTAGATATAAGAGACGAAGAATTCCATGTGGTTCTCCCACCAAAGTGTCCAACCAAATTGGTCATTTATGGTGGTATTTTGGTAGAGTTTAAAGGGAATCTGGCTTTGTACACAAATGAGGATTTCCAAATGAACATGTGGGTGTTGACGGACTTTAAGCAGTCATTTTGGATCAGACATATCCGAGTCATGCTGCCGACCCCTGTTCCAGTGTATAGCCACTCGCAATGACGAACTTTTATTGGCCAGAGAACAGAACTTAGTTCTATATGACACTGATTTTGGCACTTCAAAGGATATTGACAATGGTACTTATGGGCCATTCCAGTTGCTTGAAGTCCTTCCTTATGCGGAAAGCTTAGTATCTTGTGAGTGACAACAATCCTCGTATTTCGGTATTGTGATACTTAATTCAGTTTTTTATTATTTTTTTACTAATTAACTTATTTCAGTTCTTATTAGGGAATTGTAAGAACAATCTTGGTATTTTGTTTGAATTAAATTCTTATTTTCTATCTTTATTCTCATCCTTGGTTTAGAGTTCATCATAAACAAGCCCTTAAATAAAATCACCAGTAGCTGAAACTACAATAATATATTTGAAAAGACAAAGCATAAGGCAGATTTAAGAGAAGGGAAATATAGGAAAACAGAATTGGCTTTGAAAAATATAATCATTGTACCAAAAATGAAAGATTTAGCTCAGAACGATCGGTTTTGAAAAAAATTAGCAAACAAGGATTCATATTTAATATAATGAGCTAATTCTTCAAATGAAATTCTATTTTGTTCCCGAAAAAGATGTGCGGATGCAGTTAAATATTTCATTTTTGGTATGTATGATCTAATTTTTTCAAAACTGATCATATTTTGATAAATTTCTGAGAAAGCATTCTCACCTTGCCTTCTCGATCATATACTCCATGAACCTCATTCTTCAGTCTCATTCTTGAAAAGGTTTGGAAGAAGGTGTTGGCTTTACGCTCGTTTCACAAACAAAGCAAGGGTAGATTCTTCACCTATGAAATTGTTACCCCATGCCTAATTTTTAGTTTTGTGACGATTCTACATGGAGCGATTTCCATGCAAAGAGCCCTTTATCATAATCATTAGCATCACAACCAAATTCCATATATTTGGAATGGGCTTTAGGAGTCCTATTTCTCCACTCATTTCTGATCAGCACTAAACTCTATAACTTTGCAATCCTTCATGTCCCTTCTAAATGCTTCGCTCAAGGTCACCACTTATTTCACCATGTCTTCACTGGCACTACAAAAAATAAGACTATTAGTGGCACCAAAAACTGCCGCTATTAACAAAAAGACTTATTGTTTCAATAGCGACAGGACTAGTAGCAGCAGGTTTTTTTGTTAATAGCGGCACTTTTGGTGCCACTAATAATCTTACTTTTTGTAGTGTGGTCTTCCTCTTCTCTGACTTCGTTGCTCTTGTAGCGTCTCAAGTCTTCATACGGGGTTTGCTTCTTGCCACCTCAAGCTATGTTCTCGTAATTTTTTCCTTTATAGATGTTTGAATATCCTTTATGATGTACTTCATTGTGATGCAATAGATTATTGCACAACCTTCAACTCTCAAAATTTATAGGGATTAGAGTTCTGAAACCTTCACAATTCAATTGTTGCCTTCAACATTAAATTTGATGTTGTTTCATGGGAGCATGAGAGGGATATCCGAGATTACAGAATAATTGGGTTTCCTAAATCGATCGTTTTATGTACTTATTTTGTGATGGAACTTTTGCTAATGTTAGAAATATTGTCATAATCATGATCAAATTTAGAAGTGCTCCAATGTGCTAAGTAGATTTAGTGGTTCGGATGGACGGACGTCCGTGAATGGACTCACAGACATCCGTGGTCACGGATGTCCGTGTTCCGGCGATTTCGAAGGTTATGGGAAGTTAGTGTCTCAAGGACATCCGTGCCCCGATAGTTTAAAAATGATATTTGTCATTTGAGAAGTAAGGCTTTTGGGGGAAAGTTCTTCATGTTAAAAATTCTCTTTAAAATACCTCATTTGTCAGAGTGATATTGTTTGGTTCTAAATAGTTATTGGCTCGTGTGAAACGAGTGGACCGTCGTGAGAGAGGACGGTTGAAGGTGATGTCATTATGAAAGGGATGATCGTGAGACGCGGTCATTGTTAGTGAGGAGAGTGATAGGACATTTCATTCTTGAAACACAGTAATAATTTATTTTTCATAGTGGATTGTTTGCCTTAGATCTGAGATAGATCCCGTGATTTTTACCTGTGAAAGGGTTTTTTACGTTAAAATCGTCTGTGTTCATTTTGTGGTTGTGTTTGCATTTTTTCTCTTCTTATATCATCTATAACCCCAAAATTTCAACTAATTTTGCCAGTACCATGGAAACAAATGCTTACAACCTCGCCATTCATCACACATTCCCACATCGTTCGAAAGTTATTCTAGCTATTGATTTTCTACCTAGCTGTTCCTGTGGTTAAGACCTTTGCACAATCCAGTGAGGAATTAGCTAGAAACCCATTGGAGAAATTAGCCTCCTTAAGTTCCACCCCCTAATCATTCTTGTACATCACAAGCTTCCTCAATTTTCACACGTGTAATAATTTTGGGAACACCCATTTAAGCATCTCTTGTCCATTTTACAGTCAGTTTTCTTCATAACCACTTCACCTTTCATCTTTATAACACATTCTTAAGTCATACTAGTAAAACTCTTTGGGATCTTCTTCAGGTGTGCCTCCTCTCATTTCAATTTTATTCACATCATTCTCCCATCCCCTCAACTCATCCATTCAGGTTTTCAGTGTCTATTCATTTGCTTTGAGATTTATGAGACACTAAGCTATCGAGCAAGTGGACTGCAATGCATGTGGGCTTCTTTAGAGTACAAAGGAAATGGTGGGGTAGAGAAAAATATCGTCATAAGAAAGTAGACAATACACTCCACCAAAGGGTTGTCGCAACGGCTGACGACTTGGGTTTGTTCCCAACAGCGTGAGTTCGATACAACTCCTATTCTGCGATAAATGGGTCCCATACAAGGTGCGTAAATCGGGAAATACTTGTGGAATGTCGGGGCAATGGCATCCGGTAGGGATTAGTCCAAGCGCAAGCTTGGGACATCAAACAGAAAAAGGAAAATAAATACTACACTGTGGAATTTCAAATGGAGGATATGAATCCCTACACACGTCGAAGGAACTCTGGGACGCACTCGAGAAGAAATACAAAATTGAAGATGCAGGATATAATTTTTACATAATCAGTCAGTTTTCTAATTTTAAGATGGTCGATGATAAGCCGGTTCTTCGCTAAGTGCATAATTTTCAAGTAGTTATAAATTGCATGATCGCTAATGATTTTCATTTCGATGAAAATTTTCTTATTAGTGCGATAATCGTTAAGTTGCCTCCATCTTAGAAAGATTACCGAAAAATCCTTAAGCGTAATAATGAAAAGATTTCTATGAAAAATCTTCTTATTTATTTACGTATTGAGGAAGAATCCCGAGTTAGGGACAAATCGAAGATCGCATTGATATGACATTAAAGGCACACTTGATTGAGTTTAAGGTTTTTAGTGGATCGTCAAAGAAGAAGAAGAGAGGATATTCTCAATCAAAGGAGAATAGGAAATTCGTCAAGACCATGGTACCAAAGAGCGGTGGCTGCTATCACTGTGGTAAGCGCGGACACTTCAAATGGGATTGTCGCCTTTTCAAGAAATTGAAGAATCAAGCGAATGCAGTGGAAGAAAAAAGTAACTTTATAGTCGTTCTTTCGAAGTTAAATCTGATTGGTGACATCAATGAATGGTGGATCGACACAGGTGCTATAAAACATGTTTGCAATAATCGTTACATGTTTGTGACGTATGACAAAGTTGACGATGATCAAGATCTCTTCATGAGGAACTCATCCACGACAAAAATCATAGGACGTGGAAAAGTAAAATTAAATTTTACATCTGAAAAAGTCGTGACGCTTACTAATGTGCTCCTTGTACCCGACATTCGCAAGAATCTTGTATCGGGTGATTTACTAATCAAGTATGATTTCAAACTTGTATTTGAATCGAATAAGTTTATCTTATCCAAGAATGGTGAATTTGTAAGGAAAAGATATGTCTTAAGAGGCATGTTCAAATTAAATGTAATTGATTCAATCAATAAAATTTCTTCCTCTTCTTACTCGATCTCTTTTTCTGATTTATGACATGATAGATTAGGATATGTTAATTATCGATCTATGAAATACATGCCAAATTTAGATTTAATTTCTAAACATGAATATTTTGATAGTCATGCTTGTAGTGTATGTGCTAAGACTAAAATTACTAGAAAACTATTTCCTAGTGTAATAAGAAATTCATGTTTATTAGATCTAATTTATAGTGATATCTGTGATTTAAATAATATTCCTACTAGAGGAGGAAAAAGATATTTTATTATTTTTATAAATGAAATTTCTAAATATGCTCATATCTATTTATTAAATACTAAAAATGAGGCTTTTGAAAAATTTAAGGTTTATAAAATATTAGTAGAAAATTAATTAAATAAAAGAATAAAAACCATTAGATCTGATCAGGGTGGAGAATACATGTCAAATGAATTCTCCGATTTCTGTAAAATTTATGGGATTTATCATGAGGTGACGGCCCCTTACACATCACAACAAAATGGAGTTGCTGAAAGAAAAAATAGAACTTTAGTAGAAATGATTAATGTAATGTTGGTCAACGCTAATTTAGATAAAAATTTATTGGGTGAAGCTTTATTAACTGCTACTCTTATTTTGAATAAAATTTCACATAAGAAAACTTTAATTACACCTTATAAACTTAAAAAAAATAGAAAATCTAATCTAACATATTTTAAAGTGTGGGGGTGTAGGGCACTTGTTAGATTAATAGATCCTAAAAGACCTAAGATAGGCCTTAGAACTATTGAGTGTATGTTGGCTATGCACAAAATAGTAAAACTTATAGATTTCTAGTTATGGAATCTAATGATACTATAAATAAAAAATACTATAATAGAATCTAGAGATGTTATATTCTATCAATCTAAGTTCACTACTCTATATAATAAATTAAATATTGAAAGTAAAACTTATGAAGATGGAGAATCATTTAAATCTAAAGAAGTTATTGAATCTTCAAGTGATGAAAAGGTCATCATTGAACCTCAACGAAGTAAACGTCAACGATTTGAAACTAGTCTTTCAAAAGACTATTATATCTACTTGATTGAAGGAAATAAGACCAAAAGTACTAAGAAATATTTATGTCTAAATGTAGACGATGATCCTATTACTTTTAACGATGCCATAAAAGCTAGAGATAGTACTTTTTGAAAATAAGCTATCAATGATGAAATGGATTCAATAATGAAAAACAAAAAATAAAAATTAGTAGACTTACCCGAAGAATCAAAACCCATAGGATGTAGATAGATATTTAAAAGAAAACTTAGAACATATGAAACTATAGAAAAATTTAAGGCAAGATTGATTGCCAAAGGATATAAACAAAAAGAATATATTGATTATTTTGACACCCACGTACCCGCTGCTAGAATTTCTACTATAAGACTTCTAATTCCCTTAGCTTCTATACATAAGTTAAAAATCAATCAAATGGATGTTAAAATCACTTTCTTAAATGGTGATTTAAAAGAAGAGGTCTATATAGAACAATCAGAAGGATTTGTTCTACCTGGACAAAAAAAGAAAGTTTGTAAACTTATTAAATCTCTATATGGGTTAAAACAAGCACCAAAATAGTGGCATGAAAAGTTTGATAATATAATTACTAAATTTGGTTTTAAAACTAATGAAGCAGATAAATGTATATATTATAAATTTTCTAATAATCATAGTGTTATAATATGTCTTTATGTAGATGAGGAACTAATTTAGAAGTTATTTCAGAAACTAAAAACTTCTTAAGTTCATCTTTTAGCATGAAAGACATGGGACAGGCTGATGTAATCTTGGGAATCAAAATTGTAAGAAATGAGAATACGTTAACTTTAACTCAATCTCATTATGTTGAAATTTTTTTGAAAAAATTTAATTATTTTGATTTGAAATCTACCAATACACCTTTAGATATTAATATTAAATTAACTAAAAATGATGGAAAATGTGTGCAATAGTTAGAATATTCAAGGGTTATTGGTAGCCTTATATATGCGATGCATTATATAAGATCGGACATTACATTTGTCGTAAGTAAGTTAAGTAGATTTATAAGTAACCATAGTTATGTTCATTGGAATGTTATTTCTTATGTTTTTAGATATTTAAAAGGTACTATTAATTATGGTTTGCATTTTTCGGGATATCCTCAAGTGTTAGAAGGATATAGCGACACAAGTTGGATATCTGGTTCGAAAGAATCAAAGTCCACAAGTGGACAGATATTCACATTTGGAGGTGTTGCGATCTCATAGGGATCAAAGAAACAAACTTGCATCACACATTCCACTATGGAATCAGAATTCATTGCCTTAGCGACAAGTTGAAAGGAAGCAGAATGGTTAAGAAATCTACTAATCGAAATTTCAATTATGATTAAACCATTTCCACCTATCTATATACATTGTGATAGTAAAGCAACACTATCAAAGACCTATAGTCAAGCGTATAATGGAAAAAATAGACATAGCTATGTAAAATAATTACTTAGAGATGTAGTAATCTCCGTAATTGGGGTCAAGTCTGCAGAAAACTTGGCGGATCCGTTTACTAAAAGCCTTGGCAGAGATGAAATTCAAAAGACATCTATCAGGATGAGTTTAAAGCCATTAAACCTAAACAATCATTTATGATGGGAACCCTACCTAATATTTATTTAATCAATGTTTAGGTTCAAAGGAAAAAATAAGTTATAAACATGTGATGGCTAAAGGGTACTACATTGATGGTGTTTTACTTGTATGGATAAGGAGAGGTTGAGCATTGCTCTTAGTAGTCGTATAACACTATGTGTTGAAATGTTAAAGTTACAGGGACATCTCTTATAGGTCTGCCTATATAAGTGTGAGGGTGGAGCCGCCTTCGATGAGACATGACTTTATCTCATAAACACTTACGAAAATCAGGGTACTGGCATAGGGCCTAAATGTGCTAACCTATTTATAGAACACTAAATATGTGAAATATGTGTGTGACATAGTTCCAATTTGTCGTATAAGATCGTTAGTTCAAGACTTAGTTTCACTAAAGACCTTGATAAACTTTGAATTATTTTTATTAAAATGAAAATTCAAGTCTGTAAGATATTTTCATTTATGCACATATTTTTAGCTTTACTCTATATATTTTTTTAATCTTTAAAATAGTGGGGGATTTTGAATATTTTAAAATTGTGGGGGATCGTTGGATATTTTTAAAATATAAAACACAAGTTTAGTTTTTTAGTTTTTGTGTTTGTGGTGAATTGTCCCACATCGTTTGGAAATGTTTTGAGTCTTTGAAAGTTTGGCTCAAGGCTTGTAGCCTTCACCCAGTGGGTATCGAATTTTGTAGCTTCCACCGTCATGCACCCCATCAATTATATGCGCGCGCGCCGAGCTGAGCGGAGCCGGGTTGGGTCGGGACGGGCACGTGTACATGGCGATGCGATGCGGAATATTTAGTTAAAATTTTGAGCAGAAGTGTAATTATTTAAACTTTTGGAAACCGCCTATTTAAATTTTAAATCGTTCAGTTTTTAAACGGATATGTCTTATCCGACCGTTTAGTTATCTGCAACGGATGTGTTTGTTCAGTTATACTTATTCATTTCTATAAAAGGGACCCAAGACCCCTCATTTCTACACAACTTTTTCCTCTATTCTTCCTCTCGTATTTTAAAGTTCTTTCTTTTCAGAGTTCCGCTTTCCGTTTTTGGTGTTTTGGTTGCGTGATCAGATTCACCAAATCTGATCACACGAATACGCTGTCGGTTCATTGTATCCTTGAACCGATTTGCCAATAACCTATTGGTGACTACTAGCTCGTAGTGGTAGGGGCAAATCTTGGTTTAAAGACAACGATATTCAACGTGCCTCGAACCGGATCTGTGTATTTATTCATTTCAATCGTTATCTTTTCTTGCAGCCCGAACCAATTATTCTAACATAATGATCCTTAGTGTTGAAAGTCTTTACAGTTTGGTCAGGATAATACTGTGCCCTGTTGACCATGCCCTTAAAATTTGTGGACTTGGATACAACATTTCAGATTTCTGATATTGAGAGTGGAGCCTTGTATCAAAACGACCGTATATGGTCTTGTATCCACCATTCTCATCCCATACTTACTTTTTTGGATTAAATGATGATTTTCATCTATCTACTAGCCACAAATAAACTTCCAAAATTTATCTTTCAAAAAACTTGGAGGTCCATTCATCATCATCATCATCATCGGAGCAGCCACTCCAAAAGGATGTTAAATACCTTGTTGTTATGGCTAACACAACAGAAAGTGAAATTAATATTATACCCTCGACCCACGGCCCCTTCGGTACTGATAAATTTGGGTATCCATTTCAAAACTAATTGGCTATGAGTAGAGGGGCCCAAGATCTTATAAGAGGAGAGGCAAGGCTATGAAAATCTGATATGGGACTAAACTATAACACCCCTCCCCCCCATCCCCCACCACGTGTTGGCTGTACTAAGCGAAATAACTTGGAGAATTGAATTGGGAGACGTGGAGTGGAGAAAGGCTGCTTTGATACGATGATAAATTTAAGCATCCATCTCAAAGCTAATTGGCTATGAGTGGAGGGGCCCAGGATCTTATAAGAGGAGAGACGAGACTATGAATACCCGAAGTGGGACTAAATTTCAACAGGTACTTCCCGAGTGCCTTCGTAGCATTACTCAACCCCATTTAACAACAGATTGAACATTAAAAAATGTCAAGTTTAGCAAAATCATGAGTCCTATGCGAGGAAGAGATATGCCCAAACATTTTCCAAGCATAGTTCAATTGGTCATAAGCACAAAAAGATCATGGTAGTAATTCATATTTGGGTTTCTTCTTGCTGCTTGGAGTTGGTATTATTAGGTCCCCAAACTGTTCTAAACTTTTGGAAAACAGATCACTTCTTTGAACCAGAGGCAAGTGGTTTCATCTATTATTCCCCCAATGTTAATGGCCTCTACTTAAATTTTACTATAGGGATCCTTGAAAAACAGAGCATGAAGTTGTAGCGATTCATAGGAAGGTAAATGATGCAATTTTTTTCACAGAATGGGCCATCCATACCTCATTACTCATTAGTACCTGATGAGGTAATTTTTCCTACGACGAGGGACCATTTTATGATCACATATCTTTATAAGACCAAACAAATAAGTCGGGATATAACAGCCAATACAACAAGCTAGAATGGCAAGCCATTTGCACTCATCATATATCACCACGTAGACGCCGGTCACAAAGGCGATCATGCTTGCCAATACTGCATATGTCACTAAAGCTTCGGCAATGCCAATAGTTAGTTGTAATCTCTCAGTGGCTCTATACGATACCTTGATGAGTATATATGCCGAAAGAAAGGAAAAGGTCACCGCAATTGTATCTGACACCACAAAAACCTTGAATGCAAGTTTCTTAATAAGAGTGGCCATTCCTTGATGAGGCTCATCGCTGCTGTAACCGCCAGGCATTGTGAAAGCGGCAGCGAAGGAAATGGTAGCAACGAGTGTCGCAACCAGAGTAAGGTTGTTGGCCATGGCTTTCAAGTCCGACTCGGGCTCGGGCTCTTCTCCAAAAGATTGTGATGGAAACGTAGGAATCACATTCTCTAAATAGCAGTGTTGACCACGGGCCGATTTGTGATGCGTTAGAAAATATCTGATGGGTACCTACCAAGATAGAAATGGATGAATAATTTACTGAATTGTAGTACCACAGTCTGTAAATTACTTTACCAATTAGCTTCGTGTAAGTGGTTAGATATTATGTGAACTACACTTGGCCCAATAAATAAGCCCATCAGTGGACCAGTAACATTCAATCAAAGCCCTTTCATATGGACCACTACACTTGATGAAAGTAGTTAGATATTACGTGAACTTACTAAATTGTCGTCCCACATTTTATTTGAAGATAAAGTTAATATTTTATCATTTAAGAGCCACTTAAGGCTAAGAATTGAATTCGGTTAGGTAAAAGGTGCTGCAACTAAGTGAAAATATCCAAATAGCGTTATTTACAGTGAAAAATTTGCCGTATATCCTGATCACCATTGTTTTATGTGTCGAATAAATGGTGATCATTATGTGGGACAAATTTGCCGTAGTTTATCGCTATTTTCGATATTTTCACTTAGGTGCTACATTGTTTGTCCCAACTAATTATTTGTGTACTTTTGTACGAGAACCATTGGTTAGACTCACATGCAGGGGTGGATCCATGGAGAGGTTTCAGGGCATAGGTGCCCCTTGACCTTTTGAAACCAAAAGCAATAGGCCTCTTAAGCCAAAGAGTAGGATACCTTATTAAAGGAAGTTGCCCTTTTAAATTTGAGTTAGTATTTGGCACCTGAATCCGAGCGATGGTTCTCTTGATCCTTGGGTCACATTTATTTTGTAAAAGATTGCAACGAAAAATGATCTCCCTTATCTGATTCAATGCAGTTAATTACTATCCAAAATTAATTGTAGTTGGATTTACGTGGTAGCCAATAATTTTAGATGATATTTGACAACTTTGAATCAAATAAAGTTTTTGTTCGTCCAAATCTTTTACATGCACCAAAGATTTTTAGATTATGGTGCATATATCAGGCGGTAATCATGTTAGTTTCACATATCATCCATTCTAGAAAGTGACCCGAGAATTAAGTCACCTCGAGCTTGCGCCACTCACCTAGTACTTAGGAGTACTAAGTCACCTCGATGCTGATCTCTATAAGTCTACAGTGTTTTGGAGCTGCTTCCTCTTTCTACCTAAACACCAACAGAAATAATCTCCTATTTCCCACTATAAAATTTGTGACTTTTAGGCCCTGTTTGATAGCAATGAAACTCCAAAGAGAAAATGAAATCAATTTCTTAGTTGATTTCCTCTATAAATGAATTTTCCACTGTTTGATTAGTGTGTTTGAGAGTTGAATTTCATTGGAAATTGATTTCTCTTGTTTGATTGTATATTTAAAAATGAATTTGAAAATGAGTTTTTAAGTTTTAATCATTTATTATTAAAATCATAATTCAAGTCAAATATTAACTAATAATTTTTTTAATGATATTTTATTATGTTTCAAATTAATACCATAGTAATCACTATTTATTACTAAGTTATATAAATCAGAGTTTGAAAAGTCAAACTCAAATAAAAAGTCAAACTCAAACTTAAAATTTTCATAAAAAAATATGTAAAGTTAAGTAACAAAGTTGTAAATGCTAGTATCTAATGTAAGTTTATACGCTGAAATGAAATTAAATTTTTATAAAGTCAAACTTTAACTAAAATTTCAACTTTGACCAAGAGAAAATTTTACAATGTACCAACAAGTTACAAAAGTCCAACTGTAAATTAATATAACAGTATTCATATACATCGTTAGGTTACACTAGTCAAAATTTGATCAAATATCTACTTTTAATAAAAGTCAAACTTTGATCAAACGTAAAACTTTGATTAATAAAAAATTATAAAACTAAAGTACAAAGTTATATAGTAAATGCTAGTATGTACTATAAGGTTACATGTTGAAACAAAATTCAATTTTTAAACTTCAAAGAAAATTCAATTTTTAAAAAAAGTCAAACTTTGACCAATAAAAAATTTAACATTCTACTGCCAACCTACAAATTAATATAACAGTATTCATATTCATCGCTAAGTTAAACTAGTAAAAAAATTGACTAAATATCAACTTTTAAAAAGTCAAACTTTGACCAAATATAAAAAAAAGTAAAATAAAATTTGGTAATGTACTACAAAGTAATAAATTAAAAAAAAAAATCTCATTGGAGATACAGAAGTTCAAAAAAATCAAATTGTATTGGAAAGCCAAAGTTTGACCAAATATCAAATGTTGAGCGATAAAAATTTATATTACCAAAATACAAATAATAACAGTAATAATTACTATCTACTATCAAGATAAACTTATCAAATTTTGACTACAGTCAAATTTGAATAAAAGTCAAACTTTGACCAATAAAAATGAGGCAATATATTTTTAAGTTATAAATTAAAATAATGATAAATATTTTTAATTATAATATTTCATTAATAAAAATTTATAACATTTTATAGAAAATCAAACTTTGACTAAGAAAAAATTGCACTGATATGGTATAAATTTATGTAGTAGTATACTCTATCTATAAACAGGTTTCGAGTTTGACTAAAACCAAATTTTGTGTAAAAGTCAAACTATTGACTAATACAATTAAAAATCTAGTATCAAATTATACATCAACGCGGCAGTATCATTTTTTCGTCATCAAATTATTGGAGTCAGTTTAATAAAAAGTAAAATTTTAATTAAAAGTCAAAGTTTGACCTTAAAATCAACCTTTGCCCTAAAAATTTGATAATATATTACTAACTTACAACTTATTATCATGTTTCAATAATCAAAGTTTATTCAAAAGTCAAAACTTGATATAGCTTATAAATTCAATTAAAGTTTGATTAAATTCAAACTTTGACCAAAATCAAATATTAGCTAAAAAGTGTATGATGTAGATAATGTGGTGGTCATAGTAATCGTACTTATATGATGGTCATAGAAATTGAAGCTACTTTTTAATAGTCAAAAATTATTATTTTTTTGCTTTTAGGTTTTTTACAACTTTAGATTTACAATAGCAAAACATTATTATTTTGTTACTAGGAAACTCAATTTCAGTCACTTAAAGGATTGAAATGATTTCCTCCTAAAATGATTTGGTGTATGAAAATTCAATTTCCATACGGGACAACTTAATTTCATTTCTATCTCCTTAAATAGTTATCAAACAACAACAATTGGAAACTAAATTTCATTTCTACAATGAAATTACATTTCCATGTTATCAAACAAGGCCTTAGCGGCAACCATTTCGCAGCAAATCAACTTAAGCCATCGACAAAGCCCAAAATTTTGGGCGCGCATATTGGCACCATTAGTTATCATGATAATCCCTTGTTTGATAACATGGAAATGTAATTTCATTTTATCAAACAAGGCCTAAAACGAAAATAGAAGTTAAAAAATAAATACCTTTTAAGGGATTTAGCATGATAACCAACGGCGCCAATATGCACGCCCAAAATTTTGGGCTTTGCCGACGGCTTAAGTTGATTTGCCGCGAAATGGTTGCCGCTTGATAGGCCTTGTTTGCAAAGAATTCCATTAGTAACTTGCGAAACAAACCGGGTCAAAGTGATCAAGGGTGACATCGCATGAGGAAACTTTGCAAAGAATTCCATGGCTTCAATATTTTTTATGGGCACAAGCATCTCAGTTAATTCAGTGGCCTTTTCACATATCTGGATGAACAAACCTACAATTTAGGAAAACATGATCCACCAACATTTTGACCCTAGGCAAAACCTGCCTTTATTTGTCATATATATATATATATATCCTAGATGTTGAAGATTCTCAACAGTGAGAATTATGTAGAACTGGTTTCGGCGACATGTGCAAATGATAAACTGCTCGTTGGACTACTTGGATTGACCAATGAGCAAACAGGCAGACTCGACACGTCTTACTCTTAATCGTAGTCATCAAAATTGCTGAATTTTTAAAAAGACACTATTAAAATGCAGTATTTTGATTTATCGAATAAATAATCAATTATTTGCAAATTTTTTAATAAGAGCTGTGAGTTTTAAGAAATCACAAATTTAATGATTAAATTGTGACTAATTCACAATTTTCTAAATATATTTCTTCATACTTTAAAATTTTAGCTTTTAACTTTTATTTTTTTCTCTAATTCTTCTTAATGTTCCTGTTGCCAACTTACTCCCAAACCCCGACTTGGAGATTATGCTCGTAATGGCAAACGGATTAAATATTGAAAATCTTGTAAAGTGACTTCATTATTCCTTCTAGATGTGTTCTTGGTGGTCAATGGTCAGGAAACAAATGATTATCTTTTACTTTTCTGATAGCCCTGATCTCTGTCATGGGTCAGTGAACTTATCATCAGTTCTGATGCCAGAATTAAATGCATTAACTAGACCCGAGTGTCGCCCGGCACTTGGGTGAAAATCTTGGTATATGTGCCAATATTTTGAGCGCCTAGTCAGTAAAAGTTCAAGATTGAACTTACACTGATTTGTGTGCTCCAAAATAGCTATGCCGATCCGGAGGCTTAACCATTTGGATGAAATGAGATTGATCTAAGTGTCGTGGCGGGTACTCAGGTCGGGTACCTAATACCAGCTCATTGGAGGATGCAGAAATTGAAGAATGAGCATTTGCTTTACCAACATTGAGTCTCTCCTTTTTATTACTAATGAAGGGTGAGGATGTATATAACCTCAAGCTAGCTTACCTCTAAATAAATAAATAATAATAATAATAATAATAATAATAATATTATGCGCATACACACAATCAGTGTGATTTTTGTACAACCTTCTACTTATGTGGGATTAACCAAGCCATTTCACTAAATGATTGCAATGAAAACTTCTTTATCTCTTTATGTATATCAAAATAAATATCGAAATGTAACCTCTCTGCATCAATGATAATATCTATAAATAAAAGGCCACCGTTAGTTTTATTTTTTGTTATTTTGGTGGATATTGGATTGAATCTGTGTGGCAGATATATGAAGATCCAATCCTATCCACAAGGCCATATAGGTTTTGTATCACTCAAGTAATTTTTTCAGCTCTTTTTTGTTCACCTGAAACAAACCAGGAACTCATTGTGTGTGAGAGAGAGAGAGAGAGAGAGAGAGAGAGAGAGTTCAGTAGATAGCTGATCACCTTTTCAAAGCGAGAGTGAGAGCTCAGTAGAAACCTGATCACCTTTCCCATGACATCAGGAGGATCAACGAATATCTAAAAACACAATAAAATGGTTTAAAGCTAAATGCAATACTACCAAAAAAACAAAAAGCCAGATGAATATTAAACTCGATTAAATACTCATCATATGCCAATTGAGTTAATATAAAAGCTTCGGTGGTGCTAAGCAGCATGTTATAATTCTAACAGTAACCTAATGCTGCGATGACAAAAATACAAAAATAGAAATTCGGCAAAAAATTTAAAGAATTATCCGCAGCGATTCCAAAGCCGCCGGCAAAAAAAGGATTCCTTACTTTTAGGGTCTCTTTCATAACACATCTTTGCTGATCTGATCCAGTATTTGATTCAAAACTCCAAATTAAGTAGTGAATATTAAAAGCAGTTCACGTTACATTTGAATTACAACCATAATAAATTCAATAGGAAGTAGTCATTTGGAATTCAGGACAGATGAGGGATTATTGTCAGTGCTGAATTCTGTGTTCACAGAGTATTAAGTATTGTTGTCTGTATTCTCATACAGAAACGGCTGAATTGAAGGGGTTCTATTCCCCTTAATTAACATGTGGCAGAATTGAAGGGGTTCTACTATTATTTTTTGGGTACTTTTGCATGTTCATTATATCCCCCACTTTTGTTCTTGTTTTAGATTTTTATCTTGTTCCTTTTTATTTTTAAATGCTGATTAAGTACATTTTTGTTGATTTTTCTCCTTTTGTGACATTTGTCATTTGTTTTTTTTTTGTTTTTCGAAATGGGTTGGTTAATTTTTTTATAGTTTGGGTATGTTTTGCTTTTAAATGTCTTACACTGCTATTATTTTAGAATCTTGGATAATTAGATTTTTATGCTTCATTGCTAATTCTTGTTGTTTTAGATAATTAGAGTTTGCTGGTTATTTTGTTACCCCTCTTTTCTTCCTTTTTTTTTATAAAACAGGAGAGGTTATATATTTTTTTCTTTGACTGATAAAATGGTTTTCTGAATTATGATAAATCCAAGGTAGTTAAGGCAGTGTGGCGAGGTCATAGTGAAGAGGCTCACTACGCTTTGACATGGCTATAGCGAAGCCATGACGAGGCTATTTATTATTGTAATTTTTAAAAAAAAAGTATTTTATCTATTAATTAGTAGTATTCTTTTTTTATATATTTTGTATATAAGAAAAAAAAAATGTAGGAAGAAAATAATTAAACTACTAAAGCATCATACTTTGATTCTAATATTGAGGATTTCATGTTCTAGGAATAAACAAATATCAATAAATACAAATCAAATGTGGAACATCACCAAATTCGCAATATGGAAAGTATAAATAAATAAATATGAAATATCAATAAATATAGAATATTAAAAAATATGAAATATTAAGTACCCATACGGTAGTGTCGCCGACAATGAGGTTTTGGCGACGCTGGTGTTGGTAGTTGTTGTGACGAGAGAAAGAGAGAAAGAGAGAGAGAGAGAGAGTCGAGGATTTTGTAACTTATAAGTTCAAGTTTTGTGACTTGTAAGTTAACTTTTGTACCTTATATATTATAAAAATGTCATAATTTATAAGTATTATATGTTATTATCTAAATAATAAAATAGCGTGCATAACGATGCCATAATGTTATTTGACATGGCGAAGGTATGGCGACGCTATTTAGTCATCATGGCTATTTGATTATATATGACATTTTCCATCCCCATTCGCCATGGTGAGGCTATAGTGAGGCTATAGCGTGGCCTTGACAACCATGGATAAATCTTTAAAAAAAAAAGTGTAAGTGCTGAAGGGTTTGAATTATTTGTTCCAGATGGATTTTTTTCTTCATAAATTTTGATTAGAGTTCATTTTTCATTGGTTGAGATAAGAAAGTATTAGAAATCTAGTTTTTGCAAAAAGCTTCATGTTGAAGAAACTGCTGTAGGTTTAGGTTTTGTGTTTTTTCGCTGTTCTGGTTTTGCTTTTGGTTTTGAATCTTCTGATTAGGGTTTCTTGTTCCATGATCTAGGTATACTCAAATTCTCTTGTGAGGGTAATTGATTCTTTGTAACATTGAAATTGGCCTTACTAAAGAGTAGGGATTACATGAAATAGGCCTTACTAAAGAGCGGTTTTAAACCACCTTGGACCCTATAAAACTGTTGCTAAAACGGTGTTAATATGTGGCCATAAATTATATATTTCCAAATGCAATAAAAAGTGTTCAATGCCAAAATTGAACCCACTAAAAAGTGAACAACCTATCGGGGATCATCGGCACCTACTCTCCATGCCTTATACATAAACGCACAGACTCTCGATTTCAATGCCAAAACCAAACCCACTAATCCGAACCATAATGTTTGCACTACCCCTGACTATGCAGCCAATTTCTCTGACGAACCGCCAATCATCACCACCCTCCATTCCAACCCATCAGCAACTTTCTGCTCGCCAGCCATTTCGTTACCAAATTACGACTAGCTCTGTCTTCAGATTCCCAGACAGAACTGCAGTTATGTGCTGCTAGATTCCGGTGGCAAGACAAACACCAACATGCGCCTTGTGAAATAGGGATCTTATGTTATCTCGATTTGAATATAGTGTTGGCTCACTAAGTAGCTTTATATAGGGGGTGCTTTGGTGGTCATAGTGATCAATCTACAACTATTTGGATGGATTGATTTAGGTATTAGGCCAAGAGAGAGGAGGGTGGTGATACACGGTGACCAATATTGCATTTCTTATGCTCTATCATACTTTTGGTTTTTGCCCCTCCCACCAACCAACAGTCTCTATCAGTATTGCATTTCAAACGAGAAAGCAAGTTATTTTAAAGTTCTGGCATCTAGTGGACGTGTGGTTCCTTCCTTAGTGAGATTACCTCAAGGTCATGTTTTGTTACGATGATTTGCTACACTTAGATTATGTAATTATACACCATTTTACCACTGTTGGATTATATGTAACTTCATGATAGTTGGTTCTGTGTGAAGAATGGATAGTCACTAGCATCACTAGACTATCAAGCTTATGAAGAGCCCTTCATCCATCGCAGGACTGCGGCAAGCCTTTTTAATAAATTTAAATACTAGAAAATGCTACCCAATTTAATAAATCTTATCGAAAAATGGCATCCACGTATTTGAGACCCTCTAATGATCCGTGTAAATGAACTCTTCAACATAGTGGTGTGGCTAAAAATCATGGTGATGAGGAGAGTCAAAACATTCTAAAATAAACATGATGCTAATATGGTTGTTGGTTTGTCGTTGAATAAAAAATTTGAAAAGAAGTATAGCCACCCAAATGTTTACAAATCATCAATAGCGATGTATATATCTGTATTGACTTCAACTTATTTGAAACTTAATAAAGGCATAGAGATTTATATATCTGTATTAACTTTTTCAAACCTATTTGGCAAAGAGTTAGGTTTTGTGTTGAAGAAACTGCTGTAGGTATAGGTTTTCTGCTCTTTTTCTCTTCTGGTTTTGCTTTTAATTTTTGAATCTACTGGTTAGGGTTTCTTGTTCCATGATCTAGGTATACCCAACTCCTCTTGTGAGGGTAATTGATTCTTTGTAACATTGAAATAGGCCTTACTAAAGAGTAGGGATCATGTGCAATACGCCTAATCTTGTTCTCTCAATCTCAAAATCTTTCTCATCTTTCCATTTTCAAACACTTGGAGTCTCTCTCTCCTCAAAGATTTTCACTAATCTGGTGAGTCAAATCAATATTTAGGAGAACAGTTCAACCTAGGCCAGGTTCGGTTGATAATCTTTGTTGATTCAGTGGAAGGTGATCATTTAACACTATTGATCCCCCTGAGCTCTATTTTCTCCTTCATGTTTATAATTTAGTGTTATTTTAGGAAATGTTGCATGGAGAATCAAAATTAGAGATTTTTTTTGGACTCTTTATGAAATGATTTGATTTTATTGTTGTGTTTTCTGTTGGACTTTGTTCTATGAAGTGTAAATATGCTGCTAATTTGAAGAAATTTGTCTTGAGACTTCAAGTTTGAGATTTTGATAAATTTGTTTATGAAATGACATGGTTTTAGTTGGTTTTGGGTGGATCGTGATCTCTTATCATTAGTTTTATATTTATTTTTAAAATTTTTTTAGCTGTTCTAGATGAATTTTCATTTTACTTGATAAATAATAATAGAGTTATCTTATATAAGTCCGAGTTTCTTAACAATTTTGTTTTCTTTCATGTAGCAGAGTTAATTTCTATTGAGAATTTGATTCAATTAGGGGAAGTTTGAAGTTCAGGCACACATTGGTTGGTAATTTATTTTTGGCAAGACGTTGGTAATTTTCTCTGACCTAGGCAAAGGTTATGTGGATTCTATCCTGAGCTAATCGAAGATTATATTCTAGTAAGTATGTGTTTTTGTTTTTTCTATTTCGAGATGCCATTTTAATTTTCTTTTGGTTCTTGATGCAATTTTTATGTTAAATCTATGGAATAACATTAATGAGTCTGATAGGATTTTGATTTTGAATTGAAGTTCCTATTTGCAGTAGATAGGCAGCAACAAGTATTCATTTATAAATTACTACCTGGACTGGAATTCACAGTGACATCTACATATACTCCTTTGAACTGCTCAAGTGGTCATCTACGGTGACATCCACATTCTCATAAGAAGTATGTGGATGAGGGAGTTTGACTTGGCTGGGCAATAAGCCTCTTTTGTTGGAGAAAATATAAAAGGTGTGCTTTGTCTTGGATATCACCTTCTCACTTTTCAAATGCCATGTAAATGATTAGTATTGTGGTTGCCAGTTAATCTCAAGAGTTGTAATTAGAATTACTGATTTCTTTCTAGCTACTTATAGTGATACCCATATGATTCATCTTTGACTTTTGTATTTGTAGTTCCTTGCCATTGTTTTCTTATTTAGACATAAATGGCACTGATTTAGGAAGGAAGTTGATGCTTCTTTGGGAATTGGGACAATTACTTGGAAACTCGAAATCGACTAATCATATTGCATTCTTCTCTGCTCATGCCAAAAAACTTTCCAAGCATGAAATGTGAGTGGATCTTATTTTTTTTAATTACAAAGGTGTACGAGTAGATGGCTGTGAAGAACTACACTTTTTTCATCCATTTGATCAAATAATCTGAGAGACTGCTTATTGTGTAAGCTCTTGTTGATTTCATTTTGCTAAGTCTCCTGGTGATTTATTGTTTTGTTCATTAGCATTACTTACAAGGGGGAGTCTAGGCATTATTTCAGGTCAATGAGGAGCCTTCACATGGGCATCCTCCACAAGAAGCAGCAACTGAACCACCCAAAAACCAACAAGACGACCTCCACCAATGCCTTCACTAAGACCATATGTTCCATTGTAGCGTTCCATCTGCTACGATGTTCTATAGCCAATCGTCGAAGATCTCCAAGTCGTCTCCATATGCAGTCACGTCTTCCAGGAGCTATGGTAAACCACTACTATTTTTTTGTTTCCCCTTAATTTACAAATAATTAATTAATTAATTTGTCTATCTCTATAAATAAAAAAGCCTTCAACAATGGCTCGAATACTGCCCCGCTGGGCAAAAGAGCAGCTGCCCTGTATGCAAACAGAAATGTTCTAAGAAGAACATCAACCTTCTCTATTTTCAGTCTACCGGGGAACGTACGCAGTCTGTTTCATCTCAGATATAATCTGAAGCCGATGCCGTGGTATTCTATATATATATATTGAAATTTTCTTTTTACGATTTTGCTTGTAAATTGGTGGAAACTGTTTTGGTTTGAAAGAATTTTTTTTATTTTTTAATATGGAACAGTAGATGTCTTGAAATTCAATTCATTACAATGTATGAACAACAGCTCATTTGTGTAAAGCCCACTTGATTGCTTTGGGTTGATCATACCACGTGGCATATTGTCTGGCGCCCGAGTGTAGCAGTTTTTGCTACACTCAGGTGTAAAGCCCCAATCCTCTTTAAATATTTACCTGAAAGGGTGTGTATTATGTATTTTTCAAAAAATATTTACCTCATAGGACACCTAACATACCCTCTGAGGTAAATATTCATACAACATATACTTGAAGAGAGTTTTTTTATAAAATCATGCCCTCACAGGTATATTTCTGTTAGTGTCTACTTAAAGAAAATTGATGTGCAATCAAGAAAAGTTGCCGTGGAAGAAGCAGCTCTCTTTTTTCCTCTCTCCAACGAATATCTTTAGGCTGTGTTTGACATTCCTTTTTATTATTCCAAAGAAATGTGGGGAGAGAGGAGGATTTAAGCTGCTCTTTGAAATAGGAAAAACAATCATCTTTAAAAGAACATCATTTTTCATACTTTTTTAAAGAGATGTGTTTCATGTTTCAAAGAGTTGTCTCGCTTTTTTCTTCTTCCAATCTTTTTCGCTCCCCATATTCATTTCCATCAACAAAGAGCAGCAACTGCTCTTTTCTATTCTCCCAAAGAGCAATACCAAACACAGCCTTAATTGAAATGGATTTTTGGTGGTACCTGGTTAGATGGTGCTTCCTTAGATAACTCTGAGATATCCAGTGCTGTAAAACCTTCCTTGTTCTTTGCCTTCAAGTTTACTCCTTCAAACTTCACTAGAAGCTCAACCATTTTCTGATAATTGTTTTTAACAGCCAGGTGAAGAGGTGTGTTTCCCTCATGGTCGGGTTCATTTATGAGCTCCTTAAACTCCGATCTTGTCGAAAGCATTTTAACCGTTACGACCGCGTTCTTTAACACAAGAATATGGAGAGCATTCCGGCCTCTTGCATCAAGCTGCTCAATGGAGTCCAGGCAGTAGTCGAGTATCACACCTACGGTGCCCACGAAGTTACCACTGGCAGCTACGAGCAAAGGAGAGAACCCATCCTTGTCTTGTACATAGCCAAGAGCACGATCTTTTCCAAGTAACAAATGTACTATGTCACTTGAACCTGTCGATGCTGCGCAATGCAAAGCCGTCCTCCCAAACCTGTCTACTCCCTTCATCAGCTCCTCACTTCCTTCGATCAGCATTTCGATGATTTCTGCCATTTTCAATATGGTTGTCATCTCTTGTAACAATCAGAGTTGTCATATGTTAGCACTTAGTACCATCAAAGGGATCGAGTTCCTTGGTTGTGAACCCATACTAACGATAGTGGGTTAGAACCTTAGATCACATGTCACGTGGCACAAGATTCCAAAACAACACCTGTTTTGGGATCATGTGTCATGTGGCATATGATCTATAAAAAAATTCAAGGAAAAATGATTTTTTGGTGGTCCAAATTGTTATCAAAGTTTGGGTTCCGCCCACACATCCTAGTGCATTGATTTTTCCCTCTTTGATCACATGTTAGACAGTGAACATACATCGGATCATGTCCAAATTTTTTGGGTAACCCCCGATTGTCCTTAGGCAAGTTGACATAGAACCCGATCCTTCAAATAGATGCGAAATGGACCCCAACTGATTCTAACCCGTGATTAGGTGGACTGCAAAATCATCTACATTAATGCCCCATATTTGTAGAGAAACCCATATAAAAATAAATTCAGCTAAGCGAAAGAGAGGGAGAAAGGGACTAACCGATGCTTCTTGCCAAAGGTGCAGCAATCGAAGGGGTTCGACCACGTGGCTCTTGTTGGCTGAATGAAGTAAGTTCCATTAAGATTTGTTCAATTAAGGATGGTTCCGACGGTGGACTCATGCCCGCTGCGTTCACAAAAAGTGAGCCAAATTAGGGCTCATTTGAGCCTTTGGATTAAAATGTGGGGGCCCTTTTTTTTAACAACCATTCTCACCCTTTTAATACTAATAACACACCGTTATCTCAGTCACGAAAATCATTGACTGATTTGAATTAGAGAATGGAGATTATTTTCTGTTTTAATCTTCACAATAGATTTTAAGATCATGACGCAACTATGAAACAATCAATTGCTGTTGATTTCACTTAGCACGCATCCTCCAAAGTGACCTAGATAATTGGCAAAGGAGTTGACCTTTACTTTTAGGGATGTGTGTCATAGAATTAATATTTGACCGTATGATAGGCGCGCCATGATGATAAGATCTATTATGAGGAATTGGAACAAAAAACAATCTCCATCTGATGCTAATCAATCAATGGTTTTCGTTCATAAAATAACTGTGGTACGGACTATTATACGGGTGAGATTAGTCATGTTTGGTTTTCAAGTTATGTGACCCATAGTGGCAAATTTGGCCGAAAAGAGGAGGAAAACAAAAATTTTAGGAAAATTTCAATATTTTTGATATTATTCGACGAAATTTCAGTAATTTTCACTATTTTTTTTATGTTTGAATTTTTTTATTTGTTTTTAAATGTGTTAGTAATTTAATATATATTGTAGTATTTAAAAAAAAAAATAGGTTTTATATATTTTTAATACCCGAAACTTTCCACCAAAACGAAATTTGTCACATGATGTGACCTTGTTTTCGCTTGACAAAAAAGATACTATTTTAACACAAAATGAGAAATTTTTTCCTTCATCAAAATAGGTGAAATCTCTTTATCCTCAAAATTAAGACAAATTTCTTTCTATTATTATCTCATACTATTCTATCACAACACCAACACCACCACCACCACCACCACCACTACCAACACCACCACCACCACCACCACCAATACTAGTATAAAGCACTACCCCCTTAGTTACTATCATGACCACCATTTCTTAGGGATGCAAGTCTTGAACCGAACACCCAAACCGAACCAAAAACCGAGGGAACCGAATCACACCGAAACCCAACACAAACCAAACCGAACCCCAATTCGGTTCGGTTTGGACAGCTTGAAACCGAAAACTGAGGGAGTAGGCTGAGTAAACCGAAAAAAATTGGGAAAAAACTGAAAAATCAGAAAAAAAAAACTTAAAAAAAAAAAAAAAAAAACCCTAAAAATATGTATTTTACCTAAACCGAACCGAATCGAATTCGTTTCAATTTCGGATTCAGAAATATATATATATATATATATATTTATTTAAACTGAACCGATCCGAATGGGTTTCAGTTCGGTTTCGGTTTGAGGTGTACCGAACCGAACACTGAAAAGATCGGGTTCGGTTCAGTTCGGTACACCGAACCTGCATCCTACCATCTCCCCCACCCCACCACTACAACCACCTCCACCCAACCTCAACCTCAACCTCAACCACCACCACCAAAACCTCCTCCACCTTACCACCACCACTACAACTTGGCCAATCCGACATACACTATCGGTATTGGGCTGGGAACTGGCTGATACGCTGATAGATATCTCGGACTTTAACTCCCTGTCTTTCTATCCCTAACGCCCAATTAATCCAAAAAATCAATAAATTCAGCCAGAGAGAGAGAGAGAGAGAGAGAGAGAGAGAGAGGAAGAAGAAGAAGAAGGAGGCGGAGGAGGGGAACTAGCCAAGGCTTCTTGCAAAAACAGCAGCATTCAAAGGGGTCTGATCCCTTGGTCCTTGTTTACTGAACGAAGAACTGCTTAAGATTTTCGTTACAACTTCCTTCAGTTGGTGCTCAACAGCCAAATACAGTGGACTCTCCCCTGCTTCATTCACAAACTGACCCAAATCAGGGTCTCTCTCAAGCAAGTGCAACGCCACTTGTTCATGACCCTTACTCAGTGCTTCATGGACAGCCGTGTTCTTCTCCGAATTCTCCATTCTCATCAATAGCAAAGAATCTACAGAAACGTTATTAGCTGCCCCATTTTCTATATCTCTCTGAGATGTAAAAAGCTCGACGAGGTCTAAGTGACCAGCCCTTGCGGCGAGATGTAGAGGGGTATCGGCGTTGGAGTTGAGCTGGGTGAGAAGGGAGGGGTTTATGCAAAGGATTTTGGTAGCGACGTCATGGTGCCCGAATCGTGCAGCGATGTGGAGAGTCGTGTTCTTTTGGGGAGTTCCAGAGAGGTGGAGGTGGACGTCTGGCCTATTTCCTTCTCGTCGGATTTGGTTGAAGATTAGGTCGAGAAGTTCAATGTTTCCATCTTTCGCAGCTTTGTGGAGTCTTAGATCCATATCTCTCTCCGTCATTTCTCTCTCCTGTCTCCCTCTCTCTAGCTGAGAAATCTTTAAGAGTCCCGGGTTAAGCTGTTATTAGCCCCACACTTAGAGATGCAAGTTCGGTATACCGAATCAAATCAAACCCAAAATTTTCGGTGTTCGGTTCGGTACACCCGAAATCAAAACCGAATCAAAGCCCATTTGGTTCGGTTCAATTTTTTTTTTTTTCTAAAATCGAAACCGATTTGATTAGGTGCGGTCCGGTGTAAGTTAAATACCTACTTTGTTTATTTTTTTAGGGCATCTTTTCATTTTTTTCGGGTTTTTTTCGGCTTCAAGCCACCTAAATCGATACCGAACTGAATTGGAGTTCAGTTCGGTTCGGTTTGTGTTGGGTTTTGGCTCAGTTTAATTTTTTTTTCTGAAACTGAAATCGATTTGATTCGATATAGGTAAAATACCTACTTTTTTTATTTTTTAGGGTATTTTTTTTGTTCTTTTGATTTTTTAGGGCTTTTTTCACTTTCAAGCCACCCGAACTGAACCGAATGGGGTTCGGTTCGGTTCAATTTGTGTCGAGTTTCAGTGCGATTCGGTGTAGGTAAAATACCTACTTTTTTATTTTTTTAGGATTTTTTTAAAGATTTTTTTTGCTTTCAAGCCACCCAAACCGAATCAAATTAGGGTTTGGCTCGATTCGATTTGTGTCAGGTTTCAGTGCGATTTGATCCCGTTCGGGACCCTCGGGTTTTGGCTTAGTCTTATTTTATTAGTTTACTACTAGATAAAAAAAGAGAGAGGAGAGAGGAGAGAGGAGAGAGGAGAGAGGAGAGAGAGAGAGAGAGAATTATCTTTAAAAGAAAGTATTATTTTAATATTTATAGTAATAGCTATTACTATAACAACCATCTATTTTGAAAGGTAGGATAACTTATATGTTGGAGCACTTTTTTATTATTTGGATAGCCAAAATGACTTTATCGAGTGGGATAGCGTCTCGGTTGGAGATGCTCTCATATATACTCGTAGTCACTAATACTACTTGATCAATCAACCTTAATTTAATAATGTTACCTGACTTGGTCAAACTAAAATCCCACTTGCTCATTCACTAATACTACTTGATCAATCAACCTTCATTTAATAATGTTACTTGGGGAGTGGGACAAGTCAACTCATTCTTAACAAGGGCGGCTATTTATTATATTAGAGATAGTTTGGACATTTCCTAAAAGCGGGCGACAACTCGACCCTAAACGAATCGAATTGGGTGAAACTACAGAATTTCTAGCATAAAAAGTGTATTTACCGAGTCGATTAGATAAATTTCTCTATATAATAACTCCACCCACATGACCCATTATTAATTATTAATTTCGGGTAGAGGGCTTTGGCAAAAGATTCACAGTGCAATTGATGATTCTTTAAAAGTTCCGTATATAAGAACGCCACACACGACCCATTATTAATTATTAATTTCGGATAGAGGGCTTTGCGGCAAAAGATTCGGAGTGCAATTGATGAGTCTTTAAAAGTCACGAGTAAAGCTGGTGTTAGCCCCACAGAAACCGTCTCAAAGTGAAAAATATTGATGGCTTTGAATTAGATGGTGGAGATGATTTTTCATCCAATCGTTCACACCAATAATGTTATCTGATTCGCTGGTTCGTTTGATTTAAATTCGAGTTTAGAATTTGTGATTCTCTAGAGCCGAGCGGACCCAATTCGCTAGGAGAGGATGAGTTTTCTCTTATATTATGAGTGATACGCTTAAATTAGCTACTGTAACAACAAAGAATGTAGAACAGTTGGTTTAAGAGTTCACGCAGGTTGGAGGATCGCGTACTGACAGTGACTCGCACTGGACTGAGCCCGAACTGGTTCGCCATTCGGTGTCCCATATATCAAATTTAGTAACCCTAGTCCACAAAATAGACATTGAGATCATGGCCCTACCATCATTCAGTCAGATATTGATTCCGCGTGGCACACATCCCAAACGTGATGTGACCCATGTTTCATGTTACGCGATAATCACGTTCACTTTTGATGTGTGCCGTATGTAATCAACATTTGACCCTCTAATGTTATGATAATGATCCCAAGATCAATTGATGTGAGATTTAAGATTGGAAGATTGGCCATTTATGCTTTTAAGCAATTCTAAAACAAGCACAAATGCACAATCCTCGGTGCCTCATTATACTGATCAATTCTGCCCACATTATCATCATCTTATCCCTTCTAATGAACGGGTTAGCCATTAGGGGGTGCAAAACCAAAAGAGACTGAGAATCCAGCCCACCGAAATGGAAAGAAAACTGATCCGAATTAGGTTTTAAAAATCCCTAAAAGTTAATAAAAAAATGAAAATGTTCGAAAAAACTGAAAAATGAATTAAAAAAAAAAATGAAAAAACTAAAACCTAATCGATTTTTTCTGATTTTGGTTTGATTTCTAATTTTGAAATTTAATCGAAATAAAACTAAACCGATTTGCTTCGGTTTAGTTTCAGTTCAAGCTGAACTGAACCGAACTGAATTGAAAATCAAAATTTCGATTTGGATTTTGTTAATCGAATCTGCACCCCTGTTAACCATTGCCCTTATCATATAGATTAATATTAGGGTAGCTGTATCCGCACCCATGCGTTCTCTGAAAGCACTTATGTTTCAGACCCTTTGAAAATCGTTGATTGCTTCGATCAAATGATGGAGATCGTGTTTTATCCGGATCTTTTACATAATGGGTCTTGAGATCATGGCTCACTTATTAGACGGTCAATTTTTATTCCATATATCACAAATCTCCAAAAAATGGCCCTAAATTCACGTTTGAGCATGATCTGTGATATATGAAATCAAAAACCAACCGTCTAATAGATGTGTAGCCACGGACAATGGGGTGGGAGCTCAATCCCCCATATAATCTTTTAAAAAAAAATTATATGGTATAAATAAAGGTTACTTTCTTAGGTGCAACACTTGCAAGCCCTCACATCTATGATTATCAAGCCCCCAGATCAATGATTATTAAGCCCCCAAACCTATTATATATTTAGTTTTAATGTAATATACAACACAATATAAATTCCTTTAATATTAAAGTTTCATCTCTCACTCAATCACTCCACCACACGTCACACCAAAATCGTAGCAAATCTCTATCTCTCTCTCTCTCTCTCTCTCTCTCTCTCTCTCTCTCTCATCTTACCAACTCAATCACACCACCAATCTACCCCATACTTCTCAGGTGCATTGTGGGTGCATCCCACTGAGTTTACCTGACTGAGTAAGTTCATTCCACGATAATCTAGCAGCTGCAGGTGATTACGTTGGTAGAGTAGACGCCGGCCATCCAGATCCCGCTGACGCAGATTTCATTAATCCCACGGGTGTTGAGTACCAGGAGCCTTGGGAGGCGGCGAGAGCCGAGTACCGAAGGCTACATTTCGATCCATATTGGGTCCTTATTATTGTCATTGATTTTATGATTTTATTTTATCGGATTTGTCTCCGACTTTCATTATTGTTTTATTGGTGGATTATTCAGATTCATTACACTTATTCGATATTAATGATTGCATTTATATTTTACCTTATTTGTTGGATTTCACGGATTTCGTGGAATCATTATTGCGCTAGAACTCTGATTAAGTGTATATCCGCTTAGCATATTCGGGATATGTGCAGGTCATAACTCCGAATTCTAAGCCCTCGGGATGGGGTAGAATTTCGGGTCATGACATGTTGCTTAATAGCATATACGGATGTACCTAACATCGTCCTTTATTTATGGGGTAACTTTAAATTCACTCAGGTAATCTTTGAGATGATCAAAAACTAAACTCATTGACTTCAATCGCAAGAAGATCACTTATTGTCCCAGCAAGGTATTAAAATGGATATCGGTCTCAAATATTGATTTGCCCGAGTCCAATACAAATCGGCTGATACGTATCGGTCGATGCCTATACATATCGCCAAAACCCGATACATATCAACGATACTGATACATATCAGTTTAGCCGAAAACCAATATGTATTGCTGATATGTAGCGGTATCGGTCAATTTTTAATACCTTGGCCCCAACCTCTTATACAATGGATCTTGAGATCATGGGTATATTATAGAGCGATAAATTTTTTATTTTATTTGGTATACATCCTAAAAAAGTGACTTTGACGTCTATATAGAACTCGTCATGTTCAAACTTGATTTTAAGGTCAAGGTTATGGGATGTGCGTCACGTGGAATAAAAAGTTTGACCATTTGAGTGTATGCCCATGATCTCAAGATCTGTTATGTAAAATATTTTGAGGAAAAAGAATCTCCATCATCTGATTCGAAGCAGTCAATAGATTTCAGCATGAGTGAACTCAAAGATTTAATCAGTGGATTTAAAGGTACCGTTATGTATTACAACAATTAATATTTCCATTTCAGTAAAATTTTGGGAAAACACTACAAAAATTAAGACTATTAGCGGCAGTATTTTTAACAAAAAACTGCTGCTATTAGTCCTGTCGCTACCAAAAATTGCCGCTACCAAAAACTGCCTTAACAGCAAGTGCCACTAAAACGTCTTATTTTTATAGTGAAATTTTGAAAAAGTTTCGAAAAAATTTCGGGGAGTATAACAAATAAATATATAGATTATTTAATATTGATAAAAAACTTATTTATTATTTTTAAATGGATGAAATAAAAATAAATAAATAAATAAATAATTATTAATATTGGTAAAATTTTGTTAATTTAGCCAAAATTAACGAAATTTCGATAATTTCTCCAAAATCACCAAAATTTAAGGGAAAATTTTGTCCGACTCTATTTCGATAAATTTTTGAGAAAAGTTTAGAGTGATGCTAAGTAGGTCCCTATAGACTTTAAAGTCTTCCTTCCTAAAAATAGAGGCACCCTATTTATTATTTGATACCCACTCTCTCAACGCTTTCAAAGAGATGGGACCATGATAGCAATTTTTAAGCCACCTAGACCACATCATGTGGTCTAAATAAAAGGCTATTATTGAAGGCACGACAAAAATAAGGGATGTGAGCGGCACTTGCAATTAAGAAATTTTTTGGCAGCAACAAAACTAAAAGCGGCAATTTTTGATAGCGACAAGACTATTAGCGGCAGTTTTTTACATAGTCTTATTTTTGTAGTGAGGAATGTGAAATCCGTGCCACATATTGTAATTAAGAGGACGACAATGTAGCTAAATTGGTGGCCGGCTATCGCGGCTCACCCGATCGGTCTATTTGGCATATCCGGTGTATCCAAGCACACTTTTTCTTTATGCCAACCGTTGCTTATATAAGTAACTCTTGTAACCGATGGATTTTCATAAAGAAGCCGTTATCACCCTCTTAATCAATATTTGTGTAACAGTTTCTTCCGTTAATGTATTTATTTAATCAATAACTAATTATGCAGTCATAATCGTCGGATGGCATTTATGGCCACATTCCAACAATTATCGGCCAAGAAATCATGTCTATATGATTGGAAACATCCATGGGTGCTCTTTCATATTTACCATTAACAAGCGCAAGCAGGCTGGGCCAAATCCCACGAGTAAAGCAATTCGGCCCAATTTGGATTTAGATTTATTAGAAGGGCCGGGCTTAGCTTAAGGTTTGTTGACTCGAATTCAACTCTCTCTCTCTCTCTTCTTCTCTCTCTTTCATGTTTTAACTAACTAGTTTGTTCAACGCGACTTTATTTTTTTAATTATTTTTATTTTCCTAAACGAGTCGGGTCAAATTCGAGTTGAAACTCAAGGGTAACTGGTCTGGTTGAACCTGAAAGCTTAAAAGAATAAATTCCCCAGAAGACCCAATTTAAAATCGATTGATCGAATGTTTAGAATCGATCAATCGACTAAAAGAGAATAAATTCCGCAAAAGACTTTATTTAGAATCGCTCGATCGAAATTGGGAGTCGATCGATCGATCATAATTTTTTAAGGTTTCGAACCAAGGCCCTATATAAGTGAAAATTAAAATTAGGGCCGGGAGTCTTATTTTTGTTAGCAGTTTTTACTTTTCCAGTTTTCTACTTTCCATTTTATAGTCTTCTTTTGTCAGTTTTGTAGGTTTAAAACATAGAATAGCAGTTCCTTTTGGAGGAAGATTGTAGCGTGTTGATTCAAGATATTATTTGGATTCATTGTGACGTTAAATTCTGATATTTTAATGAAGTTTAATTATGTTATTTTATTTATGTGTTATTTTTACATAGAAATGTCTGGTTAATTTCTTAGAGATTTAGGATAAAATGTGTTATGATCTGAATTTTATATCTTCGATACACCTAAATTACGTGTATGTGCCTAAAAGCATATACACTGCATGCTTCAACTTTTCAAAACATTTTAACTAAAAATACATGTTTTGATTTTTCAAGCTCTTTTATTTATTTCCGTCATTTATGGACACAAGTTGTCTAATAGCCTGTTGGTTAAATGTTTGGGTTCTAGATAAGAGGTCTAGGGATTGAACCTTGTTATGTGTGTTCTAAATCTTTATTTTGGACTTTGAGGAAAAAGTCTATACACCCTTCCTTGGTGTATTAGCTTAACACTGGATAATCCTCAAAATGTTATAAATAAGTGTCTTACAGAAAACGTTCTTCTTAAGAATAGAGTCGTCAAAAATCCTAAAGACCTTAGAGAAAAAATTCTAGATCTACCTTTCTAGAACCGTTCCTTTGGAAGATCGGCGAGACTTTGGCGTATATTCTCAAGCAGCCTTCACCTCCTTCTAGAATTATCATCGTTGTTGAGATCTCGATTTAATCGTGGTGATACGATTGATCTAGGTACGGAGAAATCATGCTTTTTCTTGAACATAAAATATTGATTTAAAAATGAGTTTTTATGTGAATTAATATTTTTATTTTATGAAAAATGAATGAATAATTAAATAAGATGAATGCTATGATTGATAGATCTAATGTTGATGATTTTGGGTTAATAAGAAAATGGGTTGGAAATCCCACGATGAGATTGAAAGCACAGATTGGAATCAATAGATTGATTCTAAGAACTCAATAGATTGAGCACGGATTTATGTCAATCGATTGATTCTTAGAAGCCAATCGATTGAAAATGAACATTAAATAGTCACAGACAAAACTCAATAGATTGAGCATGGATTTATGTCAATCGATTGATTCTTGGAAGTCAATTGTAATGACTCGAAATTTCCAACCCAAAATACATGAAAATTCTTGATCGCTAGATCATAATTCATAACCTAAGTACAGAAATTCTTTGGAATCGAATAATGTGTAAGCTATCAAAAAATGAATTGAGTGCAGAAATATCCCTAACTAAATCAATTTATATTAATGTCCATAACGTAAGTGTAAAAATTAAAAGTAAAACTACCGGTAGCGGCCGTTCGTCACACAAATAGTGGCACACAACATCCAAAAATAATCTTAATTATCTCAAAAAGTTCATCTAATCTATACCAAGTCCAAGTCTCCAAAAGGATCTAAGGATAAAACTCTTCAGGTGAAAGATCTGCTTCTTCTTCCGATACAAAGTTGGGATCTTTTAATTCGGGATCTGGAACTACTTCTGTACCTGTGATACATCGTGTTGGGGTGAGCTAACCATCTAAGCTCAGTAGAAAAAGTTCAAGGCCAAATTACATCTTATCCGATCAATCCATAGTTTGATGACAAATTCAAATGCAATTAAATGACTAAAACAGAATTCGAAAAATATCATGAATTCAAAAGCACATATTCTGAGTTCTAGTTCCATATGAGATTCGATAGCATTGTTTCTTAGGTTTCATGTGAGTATTCATTAAATCGTTTTATTATCAAATTCCAGATGCAGTCTTCTTAATTTATGATGACTTAAAAATATAACTTAAATATTACTAGCGCAAATATAGCACTAGAGTCTCCAATTACCAATGGGAATCCTCTTCTAACTATCGTCGTTCAATAAACAATGTTCTAAGTGCTCAAGCCCCTGCATTGTGAGGGATACTTATGCGGTTCAATGGGTCGTCGAAACGGTTCAAAAGTGTCGAAGTAGAGGATTCGGTTCAAATTAATCTCTTTAAATCACATGTAAAGTTCTAATACATAGGTTCAATGGTTCATAAAATAATTCTCATTCTAATCCAGATTCAAATTCAAAGGGTTCAATGTTCAAAGGTTTAATAGTTCAATAATTCAATGCAAGTTATTATTCAAAAAGGATTTCAGAATATTCAGCTGCAATTCAAAAGGTTTAATATTTGAAAATTCAATAATCAATGCAAGTTATATTCATTAATTCTAATGTTCAGATACCATACGATTCAAACAGTTCAAATTTAATTCTAATAATCATAGATCTAGTTCGAATACATCATTAAAATCTATGATTTAAAGTCTAAAATATAATTTTGCATTGAAATTCTCCTACTTCGGGTCCTAACGTCGCAAGGAAAAATTATTAATAGTGGTGTCCGACGGTGTAATTTCGACGATGGGTCAATATGCTCAGTTGAACCCGAGAAGGAGGGGTACGACAACAATGGTGGCTGCCTGAGCTGCTCTAGTCGTAGAAAGAAATGAGAGAGAGGCGCTTAGAGAGGGTGAGTCACCTTTCTTAATAGAGAGAAGAATAGAGTTAGATTCCTATTAGTATTTAGAAAGAGAGAGAGACGTCTAAGAGAGGATGCTCTTTGAGATTGAGAAGGAGGGTGGGGAGGTCGACTAACTAAAAAGAAGAGTCCAAACGAATTTTGTTGCCATTTAAAGAAGGGACATGTGATTGCTGTGTGTGGTTTTCATACTATTCTAGAGAGAGAAAGAGAGAGAAAAGCAAGTTGAAAAGTAGCTTTATTGAAAAGTCAACAATAATTAAAAAAAACACAATAAAAAAGGCAAGTTAGGAGTCACCTTTCTTAATAAAGAGGTCTTTTGTTATGGGTGAGTTTTATTAATATTATATAGAGAGAGAGTAGAGAATAGTATTTTATTAGGAAAGTCAACCAGCTAATAAAAATCAAGAGTTTATATACTTCTATTTTAATAAGGAGGAAAGTTGCCTTGGCAACTAAGGAACTTTGAATTCGGGTATCCTCTATGCACCGAATTCAACTTTCTTTTCATTTTTTTTTCAATGTGTGGGTGGTAATAAGACGTAGAGCACCCATATGAAGTTTGGTGTTCTACCCCAACTAACATCATACTATTGGGTGTTGGGCATTATTAGCGACCAATGTAGTTTAGGACGGGTGCCAATAGCATTCCATCTTGTCACCATATCTAACACCACACAAATATATTGTTTCTTATTTATTTAATTATTATTATTATTATTTTATAAAAATCACAAGCCATAGATAAAGTCTTGGAAATTCGGGTTTAAGTTAGATTAAGGTTAGGATTTTGAGTTAATTCATCGAGTTCGAATTTGGGTTACGGCTGTGTTTGGGATGCATTCGCTTTATTTAAGATATGTGGGCCAGAGACCACGTCATAATGTCAAAAGTTTGACTAAAGTCAAACTGGTCAAAATAGTTGTATTATCATCAACAGTCAACGCTAGCGAAATCAAGATTGTTACATCAATTGATTGAGAATGAACATTAAATAGTTACAGACAGAATTCAATAGATTGAGCAAAACTCAATAGATTGAGCACGGATTTATATTAATCGTTGATTCTTGAAAGTCAATCGATTGAGAATGAACATTAAATAGTCATAGATAAAACTCAATAGATTTAGTACGGATTTATGTCAATCGATTGATTCTTGGACGTCAATCGATTGAGAATGAACATTAAATAGTCACAGACATAACTCAATAGATTGAGCAGAACTCAATAGATTGAGCACGGATTTATGTCAATCGATTGATTCTTGGATGTCAATCGATTGAGGATGGATATTATATTAATCGATTGATTCTTGGATGTCAATCGATTGTGGATGAACATTAAATAGTCACAAAAAGAACTCAATAGATTGAGTCTGAACAGTCAAGGTCTATATTCAGTTCTTCTCTTAACAATGTCATTAAATGTCTATGTTTGTCATTAAATATCTATGTTTATGTACCATGATCATATTATATGCACTTCAATGTTTATACACCATGATTATGCACACTTCAATGTTTACGTACCATTATTTATGCACCATAAATGTGTACACTTTAATGTTATGTACCATGATTAAATGTACTTAAATGTTGATGTCTTATGATCTTACTCTTATGCACTTTACATGTTCCATGATGATCTATATAATACACAATTAGGACACGTAAAATATGATGAAATGTCAAACTATGGTTAATGAGTATTAGACCCAACATCTTATACATGATGGAGTTTAAGAAGATATTAAACTCAACATCTTGTGCTTGAAGGAGTTTAACTAAATATGATTAAGAAGCACTAAACTCAACATATTGTACCTAATGGAGTCTAAGAAGGTATTAGACCCAACATCTTATGCATGAAAGAGTCTAACTAAACAAGAACATGATGAGCATAATTAAACCCAACGTCTTGAGCGGGACAGAGTTTGATGTGCAATAAATGATATGATTGATTAGACCCAACGTCTTGAGCATGACGAAGTCTAACTAAACAAGTGATAAGCATGATTACGACCTAATGTCTTGAGCGGGACGGAGTCTAACGTGCATTAAATGACAAGAAAGATGAAATTAAAAGAAATGATGCATTCATATAACTTTGATATTTATGTTTATAATCGGTTCATTTTAGCTTATAGAGATTATACATGCCACAAGCACATACACATGAAATATACAGAAATGTTCTTATGGCTATGATTGACATTTTATGCTTCAATGGATTACATGTCTGGTCCATATAAGTGTCAACTTACACCCCTTGTTGATGTGGGTGGCCAAATGAGGCAGATATAGCCGATGATAATGTATGGGTCTATAGTGATGAGATTGCACGTGGTGCCTAAAAATCTGAAATGAATGGCGATGATAGCTTCGTAGCCTAATTATCTATTTTTCTTTCTAGCTATTATTATTAGTTTTAAATAAATGAGACATTGATCAGTTAGTATTTTATTAAGATTGTTTAAGTTTTAATCATATTAAACTTTATTATTGGAATAAGAACATTATTATAGGTTTTATTTTGATTAATTAATATTTTAAAGAAATTTTATCTTTCGCTGTTTAAGGCGCTTTTATTGTCTTATTATGTTTCTATGGTTCATGATACGAAGGTACGACCTAAGATCTTACAATCAAGAGGTTGTGAAACCTCGAGTCGCTACATAATGAATCCCATCTGAGGTATTTATTCATGATTTAGATCTGTGGTTGGAACCTTTTTAGAGATTCTCTTATTTACTGTTGTTTATTTGTCTTTACATATTTTAGTGAATCTAGTCATCATTCTAAGATATGGGAACTAGTCATGTTTTTTCTATAATCTTGGATTTGTGATTTTAGAATCCATGCCCTATTTTTCTATTGCATAAATCTGAGGTATTAATTTATTGTGATTAGAGAATGTTTTAATACAGTAAATATTTTGCTTCTTTTCTTTCGAGGCTTTGGAAGGACATGATCTAAGAATTTTATTATGGATTAACTGATTTTATCTTCTATAAACTATTAATTGATTTTAATGTTTATGTGTTTTTACATCTTTTAATTTTTCAACCAGTAGATCTATAATTATGGATGATAATCAAGGATGGGAGGATTTAGTATCCTAAACCTTGTCTGTTTCATTTGAGTAATCTTAAATTATTTAGTTATTGTTCTTTTATTTTCTTCATATTTGAGAGACTAGATTAATATTGAGATAGATTTAGGAAATTCTGTAAATGATACTTGTTCCTTGTTAAAAATATATTTTAAATCTTTGTGGGACCGACCTCGCGCTTTGTACCCAATTGCTGCAATACGATTCATGCACTTGCGTGTAAAAATACACAATATATGCCACATGGAAATATTTGTGATCAATCTAAAGTCAAACTAATTGTGCATGATTGGAGCATCTCTTAGTTAAAGAATCAAACTAATAAATCAATTGCATCCCATCCGATCAATGATCTTTAGTATTATCCATTCAAATATATGAACAATGGTGAATATTAGAGTGCATGGATTTGGATACATCGTGATAGTTATTCGCAAGATCATCATATTGACATGCTATGGTAAGATAAATAGGACCATGCGTATAAAATAACGATTAGTACACTTTTAATGGTGTACTAGCCAAACATCTTACATACATTAAAATATAAAATGAATATTTTTTGTAGTGCATCTCGGGAGCGAAACACTGTTAGATCTTATAAACACTTATGAAAATCAGGGTACTAGCATAAAGCCTAAATGTGCTAACCTTTTATTAAACACCAAATATGTGAAATATGTGTGTGAAATAGTTTCGATTTGTCGAATAAGATAACAACTTTGACAAACTTTGAATTATTTTCACTAAAGTAAAAATTCAAGCCTGTAAGACATTTTCATTTATACACATATTTCTAGTTTTACTCTATTTTTTAAATCTTTAAAATAGTGGGGGATTGTTTGATATTTTAAAAGTTTTTTTATTTTTAAATCTTTAAAATAGTGGGGGATTGTTGAATATTTTAATATCTTAAAAAATCAAGCTTTACTGTTTACCTTTTGCCTTTGTCCACATCGTGTAAATCATTTTTTGGGCATGCCTTATATGTTCTTGCCTTGGCTCAAGGCTTGTAACCTTCACCCAGGGGGCATCAAATTTTATAGCTTTCACCGCCATGCACCCTATCAGTCACACACGCGAGCGCGCGTGAGTTGAGTTGAGTCGGGACGGACACGGGCACAGGCACGAGCACGTCTACGTGGCGTGGCGTGGCGGTGCAGTGCATTTAGAAATAATTTTTTGGACAAAAGTGTAACCGTGTTTTAACCGTTTGGTATATTAATCTTTTAAAATTTTTAAACCGTTCTTTATATCTGTTGTGTCTAAACGGATCTTTTTGTAACCGTTGTGTCCAATCGGTTACTGTAACCATTCTATCTAATCAGTGCAGTTGTACCTCTTGATTTCTATAAAAGGGACCCGTGACCTTTCTTTTATTCATTGTATTTTTTATTTTCTTTTCCCCGTTTTAAAGCTTTCTTCCAGAGTTCCTCTCCGGCGTTATTTGATGTTCTGATTGCGTGATCAAATTCACCAAATCGATCACAAGAATACACGCCCGGTTCGTTGTATCCTAGAATCGATTTGTCGGTAACCTGTTAGTGACCACTTGATTATAGTGGTAGGGGCAAATTTCGGTTTAAAAAGAACGATATTAAACGTGCCTCGAACCGGATCGGTGTGTTTCTTCGTTCCAATTATTATCTTTTCTTGCAATCCGAACCAATATTTACAACAAATACCTTGGAATACCTATAGGCATCGGTAAGTTGAACCAATCTGCTTAGGATCCGGTTCTCACCAAAGTTAATAACAGAATAGGCGGTTAGAAGAGCAAAATGCTCTCCAAATGAGGAAGACTGACCTTAATTCAATCTGTCCTCAGCGCCATTCCCAATTATTATCTATCCATGTTCAAATTCCCTATGAAGGTATGTCAAGAAATTGAACGGCTAGAGAGGAACTTCCTCTGGGATGATCTTGGGGAGTAAAGGAAATTTCACCTCATTAGTTGGGACAAAGTAACTACTCCAAAGTGGACTGGTGGTCTCAGCATTAGACCCATTGCAAGGATGAATCAAGCTCTTCTCATGAAATGGTGGTAGCGTCTCGGTGATTCCAAAGATCAGTGGTGGAAAGGCTTAGGCTGTGTATGGCATAGATCTCTGCTAGCCTCTGCTATAGTGAAGCTCATTTACTTTAGTAGGTTCCCATCCTCTTTGCTAACAGCCCGCTATCTGCTTTAACGAGTACCTATTTTCCTTGATAACTCCTTGCATGGTAAGATTTTATGCAAGATTTACCTATTCAGTAGTTTTACCCTCCTCTCTACTAATGTGCTTTAAATTCGTACTATAGTCTTAACCTATTGCAAGCAAACAGTAGAAATTGCAGCATTAGTATAGGATCGTTCTCACGAGAAAGTGATTATCTCATATATTTTCTTTCTTCTAAAAACTTATGTTTGTCCTTTAGATTCTAAATTACGAGAGAAGTATGAATAAAAGAATGGTTTATTTAAAATAATTGTAGAAAATAAATCTAAATGCTCCTCCTTCCAAATTGTGGTCGTTAATCACAATCTTTCAGTGCTCAGATATTTATAAAAATAAAGTACCGTTACACTGTATGGCAGTCTTCTAAAATTTGGGCGTCAATCAAATATTAAAATTTCTTAACATAGATTTAATTTAATCAACACTCTTCCTAAAATTTGGGCGTCAATCAAACTCAAGAAAATTGAAGATGAAAAAGTAAAAATCATTACACTTATCTGCAAATTCTCAATTTGAGTCATCAATTCAATAAAAAACTTTTAGATGTTTACAAAGCAGTAAAAGTGTGTAAAAATAAATTTAAATTAGAAAACAATAAAAAGATCTTTCATCCCTCAGTCATAGGCGTCAATTGCTCCTGAGAAACTACAGATGCTCTACTCTAATCTTTCTGCTCCCAATTACAGTCGTCAATTGCTCTCGAGAAACCTTGAATATCTAAACTAAAATAAATTAAAGTTGATCAGTAGAAAACCCAACCTCAATCATCAATTGCTTTCGAGAAATCTTGGATATTTAAACTAAACTAAACTACAGTTGATCAGAAGAAAATCCAACCTCAGTCGTCAATTGATGCCGAGAGTTTCTTTGATGACTCTTCTCTTATACCGAACACTCTTATTTATTGATCATAAGGAGTCGGTTTATAAAACTTCAAATTTTAATAGAAGAAACTACTAAAACAAAAGGTTTCCTAATATAATTCTTATATATCATCTTTCCTTGCTTTGAGTAGTTGATGCACTCTGGATTGTTCATTCTTTTAACAACAGTAGAGATCTTTAGGAGTCTTTCTTCTCAATCTTCTTAGATTCGTGGATTACTAAACTTCTAATTTGAATAATCTTCTAATTTCGTGCAGTATTGTTCACGCGTGAACAACAGTAACAAGAGTCTTTACTTTGTAAAATCGTAAATCATGATTTTCTCTTTTCAGCTCATAACTCTCAGTATGATTTTTTAGTACGAACGATCGCAATTATCATTTGTATCGCACTCTATCTGAAGTATTGTTTGAAGAATCGTAAATTACGATTTCTCATTTTCTCTTTGGCTTCGTTCAATCGCAAAGTACGATTTCTGACTTTAATCATGCGTTGAAACGTCTTTTACGTTCAATCGTCTTTCATACTGCTTTATGAGTTCATTTTGACGAAGATTAACACTTTGGTTCTCTTTTGTTGTTTATTCTTAATATATGTACATCAGTATCTCGTTAATAGAAAAATTGGAGTCTAGCATTACTAAGTTAAGGGTGACAAAATGATATATTCTGTGACTGATCATCTACTCACTCTTTGTCAGAGTGAATTTTATTTGCTCTAGTATGTAGTTAGTAGAGAGCAGAGAGATTGTTACTAGAGCAAGTAAATCCTCATTTGCAGAGAGTTAAAAAAGAGAATGGGAACCAACTAAAGCAGGTGAAGTCTGCTCTAACATGAGCTAGCAAAGAGCTATGTCATACGCAACCTTAGTAATCAACAAATATCGCATAGATGAAAAAGGGTCGAACCTTAACAGTTTCAATTTCAAGACTTCTTCTTGGTGGTGGAAGAGCATTATCTCTCTTAGGGAGGAATTTTTAAAAAATATTTCTTTTACCATTGGCAAAGGGAATGTCATTCACCTTTAGACTGATAAATGAGGCAAACTTGACAGCAGTCCCCAATCAAAATTCCCTAATTTATTTGTCATTTCTATGGACCCCAAAGCTAGTCTACTAAGCACTTTTTGAAGCTCAAGCAGATACTAAATGGCACATCGGTTTCAAGCGAAGTATTGTGAACTAGCTAGAATTCTGAACAGTATCTGTTTAAATCCAACTATAGAGAATGGTTGAATTTGGGTACCCACTAAAAACATTACTTTAACAGTAAAATCTGCCTTCAAATCACTTTGTGATAATTTTCCTAAAGTCGAATGGGCCTTTGTCTAGAAATACAAAATTCCATCAAAGATTAGTTTTTCTTTTGGTTCCTGCTCTGGAATAAATTGCCCAGTTTTCTCCAATTCTGCCGGTTTTCCGGATACCAATGCTTGTGGGGCCGGCGAGTGTTTTTACTCTGACCCCCAAGGCATTTGTCTTTTTTAAGATAAATACAACTTTCAATATATATATATAGATATATATATGTCAAACAAAGAAACAAACAATAATTAAATAGTCATTTTTATGTAATTTTACTTAAAAAAGTTGCCATTTTATTCTAATCACTACTATATTTCCACATATTCTATTAAAATGAATGTAATTTAACAATATTACTAAGAAATTAATAAAAATCCATAATCAAAGAAAATGCAACCAAAAAAACAAAAAAGTTAAAACACAAAAGCCTACCACACAAAATTAGAAATTGGGAATGCCCTTGGTTCGTAGAGATGCCTTCCTAGCTTTTATAGCATGAAGAGAAAGCCACTGCATGCTATCAGGACCTAGAAGTTTAGGTAAGGGAGCCATTACTTGCACACGCTTTTGAAGTGATTGCACATCTTACATATTCTTAACATCAAAATGAGTTCTTAATGCTCATAAACATCTCCAACATCGACTCCTTTGTATAGCTGGTCATCCACGTCATCACCCTCATACGTTGCATCATCATGTGAGGCCCCAACGTCATCAATGATATTGTACTTCATGTCGTCATCTGAAAATTCTAAACCACATGGGTTGAGCTATGCAATATTTAATTTAGTGGGTTACACAACCAATCCACCATATAATCCAATCGGAGTGATTGTGTGTGCAACTTAGTATGGTTGTGAAACCAATCCACCATAATTTACCCGGGTTGATTGTGTACCATAATCCATGTTTTTTGGGTACGGTATTTGCAGTACAAAAAAATAGATTATTAGCAGCAATTTTTTGCTAAAAAAAACTGCTGACTATTAACAAAAAACTATTAAAGATTATTAGCGGCAAGGGCATTAGCAGCAGTCTTTTGTTAATAACGGTAGTTTTTGGCTGCCGCTAATAGTCTTGTTTTTTGTAGTGCTGCAATTGAATATTCGGTCTCTGCTGCCTGTGGTTCACACTCTTAAAACCGTCTGCCTGGAATCAGGTGATAGAGATTATTTCCCGTCCCGATATTCCGTCTAATAGATTTTGATATTATGGCCCACATATCAGATGGTCATATGTTGATTCCATGTGAAACACATCTCGTACAGTGACACGAGAACTCTTCTCATCATACGTCTTATGCCCATGGTTACTTTTGGGGATGTGTGCTACATGAAACCTAACTGCCTGATAGGCGGGCTATGATCTCATGATCTTCTGGTTCAAGATTGGGGCAAAAAAGATCTCCATTCTCTAATTCAAGACAGCCAACAGTTTTATCAACGGAAAAACATTGGAGACTTTAGTTGCCAATACCGGTACCCATTTTTGTGAAGAATACAAGCTGTCCCACTAAAAAAAATTGTTGACTTCCTTGAATCAGACGATGGAGATTGGTTTTCGTCCCAATCTTCCACACAATAGATCTCCACATCATGACGCGGCTTTCAGACAATAACATGTTGATTCCATTGGCATAAATCCCCAAAATTGACTCTGATCAGGACTGCTCTACCAAACAATCACTTTTGGGGATGTGTGTCACATGGAATCAACATGTGACTATCTGATAATTGATCCATGATCTAAAAATCTATTGTGTGGAAGACTGGGATGAAAAAAGATCTCCATCATCTGATTCAAAGCAATCAACAAATTTTTATGGTGAAAAGCATGTGTTCTTTGCAAGTTTTAAGGGTGCAAATAACGCCACCCCTATTTGTGCAATCGGAGATTATTCTCTTACACTGTTACACTCTACGCGGCTCAGAAGACTTCACCATTTCTGCAAGAGCAATGCAATGAGTGATGTTTTACTTCCCACGAAGGATCAAAATTTTGGGATTTATATCAGTTTAGGAGCGGACCGAAACTGAAAATTTGAACTGAAATTTTGGCTGAAAATTTGAATTTGGGCCGATAATTTCAATCCCATACAAAACTACGACCGAAACCGATAATTTGAACCGAAATTTCGATCATTTCCGCCGAAATTTTGATCCTTGCTTGCCACACACGCTAAATGCTTTTGTTTTACGGGCACACACACTTAAAAGTTAAAGTAGGCGTAGAAATAAATTATTTTTAACAAAAAAAAATTTGAAAAAGTTTGTATGCAACCAAAAGCTGCTTTAAACATGATTTTAAATATTGAACGAATAAGTTATATATCAGTCGATATATATCAAGTTAGTCTTAATCATGGATCAAAATTTCGTTCAATACTGATACGTATCGGACGATACGTATCAATATCGGTAGTTTGTATGGCTGATACTAGACAATACATTCAATGTATCGTTCAATACGGGCCAATACCGATACGTATCGTCCGATACGTATTGGTTTTGGGCTCGGATGATACGTATCGATTTTCCGGCATTTTGATCCATGGTCTTAACTCCATATGATATTACCTCGCGATTAGTTATAGATACTATAAAACCCAAGACTATTAGCGGCAGCAGAAAACTGTCGTTATTAACAATCTTATTTTTTATAGTGAGAGTCAAAATAGTCAAATATTGGGTCATATGGATCAATATGACCCGATATTTGACTGTTTTGATCCTATATGGGACGGGGAGGTAATGTCACTTAGGGTGAGGACTAATCGGATACATATCTGCCGATGTGCATCTGATGTGAACGTAACATAATATCAAAATTATCATTTGGATAACTGTATTTATGAGTACTGGTATTGAACCGTACCATCAATAAGTAAGATTTGATTACATGTGATACACATCACAAAACCTGAATCATGATTTCATCTTTGGAATGTGTGCTAGGTGAAATCAATCATTGACCATCTGATGGTAGGCCAACCATCTCAAAATGTATTGTGTCAAAGATTGAGATAAAAATGATCTCATCATCTAATTCGATTCAAAGGAATCAACGGTTTTTATACATGTAAAATTTGGTTGTGAAGAAAGAACATTTTGTTATAAATTACTGATTTTCTTTTTTATCATCTTAAATTATTTATATATTCACTGACCACGGGGTTATAACAGTGGTTGACAGCTTAGGTATGCTCTCCTAGGTCGTGAGTTCGAGTAGCGACCACTTCCGTGATAACAGGATGTCCTGTAAAGTGCGTAAACTGTGAATACTCGTTTCAAGGTGGAGTGAGGGCATCCCTTAGGCGTTAGGCCAAGTGTATGTAAGCTTGGAATACCCTAAGTTATAAAAAAATATCTATATATATTTTAAATATTTCAAAAAAAAAAAGAACGTAACTTTACTGTCATACCGCATACGGTTTGGGCTGATATTTATCCGATATATCTGATGCGTATCAGCTTGATACCTGGCCGACATGTATCAGTTTTCAATCCCTCGAAACGTACATACTTTTCGATAAGTGACACATGGTTTAGATTTATAATAACAAATTAACAATAGTAAATCATATTTCATTACCGCTTTTTTCCCATTAACTGGTGCGCGAGTAGTAAAACTCGTTATAGTTTGGTGTGCGAGAGGGAAAAGTGGCTTGTCCATAAACAGCCTCTTTAGATAGAAAGGAGATTCACGCGTTAAACTTATGGCTACAATTAAGCTAAATCGCATGCAAGAATAGATCAAGTATTATTCGCGCACAAGCTACCGCCTGTATAAACTATTATGCTCTCAAGTTTTCAATTAAGCTGCCCTAAATCTGAGAAGACTGAGCATGGTTTAGTTCCGATTTATGTTGAGTCAACCCCGGGTCAATTACAGATTCTGACTGGCTGCACTCACCTGCATTAATTGAGCTCCACCGCTCATGTAATCAAATGCGTCGTGCCACATCAATCACTTGTACTTTGTGTGCATAAATATGTCCTCTATTTAACATTGTCCTCCATCTAGCTAATAGATTAAGTGGTCGGGCCGAGCTCCATAGGACCTAGTACTCGGGCCATTTTGTGAGACCTGTGCCGGGTAGAGTTCTTCTATCTGATTTGGTGGCAATGATGTAGCGGTCTCTTGTTAAATGACAGTGTTATATAGCAGGCAGGATTTGTGTAGGCAAAGTGTAGGCGGATGACGCGGTGCAACGCAATTGGCTGAAAGAGGGCAGTCAGTCACATTGCGGCACTTCTGCCGCCTTGACTTTGCCTGTATAAAACTTGCCTGCTGTTTATAATTTTCTTTTGATAAAAATTTGACATTAAACATAATCTTTATCATCTGATTCAATACAATCAAAGGCATGTTATAAAATTTAACCTCACAATCCTCAATAACTAACACCACCACCACCTTCTCTCCTACCACCACCTTTTCACCACTATTAAATAGTAGGCAGAGGAGTCGTTGGGGAGTTTCATATGTTACCCAACCAATAGGCATATTAGTGAGACAATAGACTTATTAGTTACAGATAATCATGTTACCCAAACAATCGACATAATAGGTTACAGACAAATTTTTCTCAAGACTAACTTTTCACGGATTAAAAACTCAACATCCATCCATACGCACACATATGCAAACATGTATTTACATGGAAAACTTTATAGCTCTCTCTCTCTCTCTCTCTCTATATATATATATATATATATATAGAGAGAGAGAGAGAGGTCGGGAGATATGTGTCCGGACGTAGAGATATCTCAACAACAATTGATATGTGCATAACACGTAGCTCCCTTTTTATGAAGTGATAGGTGACATTGGGACCACATTACTAATTAGAGTTAGATTTATAAAATATTTTAATATCCTTCCAGTCTTCATTATTAACTTTTTTTTTTTTAAATTCTTTTCTCTTTCTTCTCTTTCTTTTCTCAAGAATGTGTCAAACATACCTTTTTAAATTTATTTTAATAAAAAAATGTGCTCTCATGTTAGCAAAGCACTAGCACCTCGACAACAAAGCGCTGGTACTCCGAAAACGAGGCGCCATCACCCCTAAAGCGAGGTATTGGTACCTCGTTTTAGGAGCGCCTATGCTTCATTTTAGGAGCGTCAGCGTCTCGTTTTGGCAAGTGTCGACACCTCATTTTAAAAAGCGTCGGAGCCTTGTTTTAGGAAGCGTCGACGCTTCGATATGAAGGCACCGACACTTTGATAAAAAAAAAAATTATCAAAGCGCCGACGCCCCTAAAACGAAGCGTTGCCGCTTCGATATGGAAGCACCGGCGCTTCGATAAAAAAAAATTATCGAAGTGTCGGCGTTGATACTCTATTTTTTTTTTAGCGAAGCATCGACACCTAAGCGTCAGAGTGCCAGCGCTTCGCTATCGAGGTGCTAACATTTCGCTACTGAGAAGCCACATTTTATAATAACAATTACAAACAGGCACATATATTCTTATGGACTTTGATATATGACGGACCACAAATAGCATACCATTCAACAGACTGCTTATGTGGTACGATACAAACACAGTAGGTCCCAAAAATGTAGGTCAAGCCATCCACTTGCATCAAGCCACGTAAGTAATCGATTATTGGCATGCTATTTGAAGTCCCCCATCCAAGCCTAGTGTTATCATACAAAATTTTAGTCCTTAACTTTGACGTCTTTTTCATTGAAAAGGAAGTGAAATTTAAAGATGGAAATCGAACCCAGCCAATTGGCGCTTGACAGGGTCTAGTTCCTAATGTCAACTATTCGCGCAAGCCAATTTATCGTACACGCTACTGGCCTTTGAGGAGTTGACCATTTCAATGTTCTGCTATGAGCACACCAATTTTATATTCCCCTAAAACTTAGAAGGCAATAGAAGGACATCAATTGCTGATATGGTACAATTCATTTGATTTAACAAACGAAACACAAAATCAGCGAGAGAAAGAGAGAGAGAGAGAGAGAATTACGGGGATATGTGTCCCAATGCATAGTGGATCCATGCATCCGAATCAGATCGGGTCTATAAGGCTCATATTTAGGGGATTGGGTGCCTTAGCAACTTGCCCAATAATGATTAGGTCTATTTAAAAAAATAAAAATTGAAAAAGGTAGATATCCACCGTCCAAAATATAATTAAATTAAAGGATAAAAAAATCAATATACCAAAATGTTTTGGGCAATACTCAAACTTTGACTAATGTTTTGACCACCAAAACAATTTTTATGTGAATTTTTTTTAATATATTAAATGCTATATGACACATGATCCCAAAAAAAGTATTGTTTTGAGATCATATGCTATGTGGCATGTGATCAGAGTTCAATCGCATGGGTTCATCCATGCATTGGAACCCATTTGCACTATAAGCCGACATGTATGGGGTAGTGCCCTCCTTAATTGTATATGATCTCCCGATTCGATATAGAGTCAAATACTAGATCATATCCGCCCACATCGGGAAATATGGGTCAATATAAACCAAACATAATATCAAACATACTGTTTCAAAATTTCTTTTATTTTTTAAATTAATTATATTTTTTCATATTTTAGTCAATATGTATGTGATTATATATGATATGTATCAGCAGCTTGGGACGTGGTTAATTTATGTTGATATGTATCGGTTTTGAAAGGTGGATTATCATTCATTTTTTGGGTAGCTTTAAATTCGCCCACACGTTCTCTGAAATTAGTTATATCGGAGACCCCTCAAAACTCATTGATTGGGTCAGATAAGATGATGGAGATCGTGTTTCACCTATATCTTCCATACAAAGGATCTTGAGGTCATGTCTTACTTATCAGACGATTAATTTTTTATTTCACATGTCACAAATCCTCAAAATATGACCCTCAAATCATGTTTGAGTGTGATGTGTGCCATTGCACACAAGCAAAATTGTTTGGGGATATGTGTGGAATAAAAAACAAACCTTCTAATAAGTGCAACATGATCTCAAGATTCATTGTGGGGTGAAATATGATCTCCATCATCAGATCTAAAGCAATCAATGATTTTTAAGGGGTTGTACACGTGGGCGCTAAAAGGACTACCGTAATTATTTTCATTATGTAGTGTGCGAGCCGTAAAGTTTGGTGTGCGACTAGAAATGGTGTGCGGGAGGAAAAAAGTGGAGTGAATCCATACTCGATCAGGGTAACTGGTGGGTGAATTAAGCTATAAATCATATGGGAGAATAGATAAAGTATTATCTCGCATACGTTACCACATGTATAAAGCATTATGCTCTGGAGATTTTGATCATTTTTCGTCCGATGGGGAAGACGAAAGAGGCAGGTTCTTCGTCTCGAAAAGCCCAAACCTGTAAGTTTCATCAATCCTCTCTCTCTCTCTCTCTCTCTCTCTCTCTCTCTCTCTCTCTCTCTTCTTTTGTTTAATTTGCTACTCTAATTTCTGAGAAGGGTCTGTTCTAACTGTAAGCATGCTCTAAAATCTGAAAATGTTCTCTCAGCGAATGTCATATGGGGTCAAAATATCAGCTCATATCGGCTGATATGTTTTCAATATTAGAGATGAAAGCTTTGACCCGAATTCAGAAATCGAACAGAAAACTGAACAAGCCGAACCTGTCTGAACCGGCCCCAAACCGAACCGATTCTGGTTTGGCTTCGGTTTAGAATGGCAAGAACCGAAAACCGAGGGGGTAAGGGGCAGAGCCGGCCCTGAGATTTCGGGGGCTTACGGCGAAATTCCAAAATGGGGCCTATTATATTTAAATAATTTTTTTTCTCAAATTAGCAAAACCCTATTTTCAAAATCCTAATTTTTTCCAATTCTTATATATATATATATATATATATATATATATATATATATATATATAATGACTTTTATTAATGTTTTGAAAACCAAACTGGAATGAGCACGGGAAATGTGATCGGTCTGATTTAAACTGGTTCAATCAAGGTTCAACTCCGCTACAACCATACATTAAATATAACTACTCATACAACGATGATAATATATGTATTTTATTTCATGTGACTTCCCTTGAAAAGGTTTACCTAAACTTGAAGTTACCTGTCGCACATCAAGAGAGTTTTTTTTGGTAATCTAATTATGGAGATATTTAAGTCCTCATGCCTCACAAGTCTCAATGAGAGCTTTGGCATCTTTCTTTGGGAGTAGGAAGTAATTTTTTTTAATTGAAGACACTGCTTCCTACTCTTGTGTTTACAAGGTGTGGTTTGAGTTCTGTGGCTGTCCTTCACTACTATAGTTCTTGCTCCCTCATGCTGCTCCGCAATTGTCACATGTGTATGCCGCTAGGTCCTAGGTTCTCGCATTCTTGCTCTTAGGTTCTCGAGGCTATCTCGGCCCTATGTCCTTTTCGGAGAAAAAAAAAAACCCACTCCTTTATAGAAAGGGAAAATTAGAAAAAGGTTGTTTTTCTAAAGTGCCCTTATACAAAAGCCTGTTGTAGAAATTATTTCCTCTCTCCAAAGTGCTAATGCAAAGAGAACCTTTGTTTTTGGCGGTGGTCCAAAGATGAGCCACGACGGTCAATATAAATTGGACATTTTTTAATGGATTGAGGTGGTGTCGTTAGGTGATGAGAGACCAACATACAGGCGAGGCTCAGAAAAATTTCTTGCCTATGAATAATAGGTTAATTGGTCCCCAAATTAAAGACCCACTTGGTAAATTAATGCTGACGCGAATTAATTCTCATGAGCTTTCTAGATTCGAGAAGGCAAAGAGGCGGTGCTAAAATGTAAGAGGTTTTGCTGCTTTCTATTATTTAAAATATCTTTAAAAAAAAAAAAAAAAGTCTCCTGCTGTATATGACTTGGGAAGCACCATTCTTTGGCTTTATTCCATGTGCAATGGGAGCACTAAAGTTGGTGCTTCCCCTACTATATATGACTTGACGATTTGGCACATGGACGTACAAATTTGACCCAAACCGACCCGACCCGACCCAGCCCATAGATCTATAAAAGCTTGTGACCTGACCTGGTCGATAATCGGGCTCAGGCCATGACCCGATTCGGCCCATAGTTCGGCCCAATCCATCATCGACCCATGGTCCATGACCCGATCCGGCCCATAGTCTGGCTTATTCAATCCCGGCTCATGGTCCAGTCACATTCCCGGCCCATTGTGCGTGACCCGGATTCGGCCTGTTCGATTAAGGCCCATTTTTGGCCCAATTATTACTTATTCTTTTCGAGTCATTTATGGGTTATATACAGGTCCAAATTTTGGACATTATATATGAATTTTGACTTTCTCAGATGTTTTAGATATGTTTTTGAGGTCTATTTTTGCATAGGAGATCTCTATTGTAACATTGTATGACTTGATGTCTTTTTTTTTTTACATTTTTTAATCGAAAAATTATTTTATATTTGAGTGCTTTTAATTAAAGTTGCAATTAATTTTAATTTCATAATTTATTTGTATTTAATTGCTCAAGATACATGTCTCATACACACTCTTAAAAGTTTTATCATTCATGAAATGTTCAATTAAGGTTTTAATCTACATGTCTATTTCACTTAAAGTTATATGCTTGAGATTTTGTACGATTTTTTTTTATGTTAAATTTCATATTTAACAAAAAAAAAAAAAATGTAAGGAATAGATTCCAATTCAACTTTAACATTGGATCCCTAATTCTAAGAACTGAAATATGACCTTTATGGATCATAAGCGTTGGTTCTTTCCTATGGGGTTTATGGAGAATCGAGTGATCGTTTGGGGATGCTTGGTGAGTGAGTTGGTTCTTGCTCAAAGGTAGACAATTCACAAACCTTTTAGTTTCCGAATCTTAGATATTTTCTCTATTAAGATCAGTAGGCGTACCATTGCGTTGAGTGTTTGTATACGACCCAAATGTGTCATAGGTACTTGACGTAGTGTGCGCGAATAGAATAGTCTTGTATGAGATGATTAGATAGGATAACCCTATTTGCCCAATGGTATAGGAAGTGTCTGATTCTAATCAAACCATAGAGGCTAGGTCTATGACGTGTTTTACGCGGTGAGAAGTAAGGGCAAGTCATGGTGTCTGCCCAAAGGTGAGTCGTGATGTTGCCAAGTGTTTTCCTTGAAGTTGGCATGTGCACATAGTATTGCTTCATACGTTTGAACCAAAACCCCTGGTTTAAGTGAAAGAGATTAAGTCTAAAGAACTAATTAAATTTTATTTTTGTGTTGACTTTTAAAAGGTGATCCTAAATTAAAATTTTGCAACGATGGATCTCTTGTCAATTATCAAACACATAGCAGGAGTTGAGCCGCTTTCTGGGTCCAACTTCAACACTTGAAAAATAACTCTCGATGTTTGTTTTGGGATTTTGGATATGTCCTTTGTGTTTACAACACCTACGCCTGCGACGGTTACCCAGGATTCTCTTGCCAAGGATAAGAAATTTTTCGAGAAATGGAATAAGGCTAACTCGTTAGCCATGTTAATGATCAGGGCCACCATTAATGCCTCTTTCAGGGGTGACATACCTGTTATAAAGACCGCTTCTGAATTAATCGCTCTTATTAAGAAACAATGTATTGGTAGTAAGAAGCAAGTTGTACATGATTACATGCATGATCTCATGCACCTTCGGTATGATAGTAGTGGGAATGTGAGAGATCACTTATTGAAGTTGTCTCAATTCTATTTAGGCATTAAAGAATACAGACTTAACATCGATGAAGAGTTGATAGTCTACATTGGGGTTACTTCCCTCTCTAAGGCTTTCGATATTTTTAAGGTGAATTATAATTCACAAGAGCAGAACTGGGACTTAAACAAGTTAACTTAGATGTGCGTCATTGACCTAAAATTAAATCAAAAATAAAGGAAATTGAACCAGTCTGAACCGGCCGGAAAGCCGATTCGAACCGGTACAAACCGATTCAAATTTTGTTCAATTTTGATTTTGGTTGCCGGATAGGATGAGAACTGGAAAAAAAAATAAAAAGCGAAAACCTCGAAAAATTAAAGCCCTTGAAAATATTAAAAAATAAATATAGCTGTTGATGGCTCTCTTTTGATTATCAATAATTATATATATATTGAATGGGCACGGCTCTCCTGACCGTCATTTAAGCACCAAAATGGTGCTTAAATGATCATATGCCGTTGATGGGCTCAATGTGTGGATAATCCACACCGTTAAAGTGATAGATCATAACTTGAATGGCAGTGGCCTCAAAAATTAAATTTTTTGAGAGATTTTAACCATCCGATCTGTGCAATCTAATATAAGCCGTTGTGTGTAGTTCTAATGGCTGATATTCAAACTCGCTTATCTGATGGTTAACATCCACTTATGGACGTGATTCTTTGGCTATAACATTTTCCAATGATGGATTGTCAGTATTTAGATTGATCATAAATTGGTGTTGCATGGCATATTAGGAAACCACACTTCAATTGTGTGAGATAACAAATTCTAATTTAGTGGTAGTAGATCATTTAAATACCATTTGGTGTTTACAAGTCAGCCATGAGCGATTATATTGTATTAAAAAAAAATAATAAAATTACACAACTTAGTACAGTGTTATAGTAGTTGAGTAATTTCTTAGTGACACCTAGGTCCGAAGTTCAAACCTCGTTAGGGACATTATGTTAGTTAATTTTATTTTCATTAAAATTTGGGAGCCTTTTAAGTAAATTCGGGCCTTACTAGAATATGCTTTGGAGGCCTAACTTAAAATATAAAAAAATTCTCTTTGTGCCTTATATTTCGGTGGGCCTATGGCGGCCGCCACGATCGTCATACCCCAGGGCCAGCCTTGGTAGGATGGGAAAACCCAAAAAAGTCTAAAAACCCAAGAAAATACATTAAAAATAAAAAAAATTAGTAAAAATACTGAAACCAAACAAAAAAACTGAAATTAAAAAATAAAAATCGGTTTAAAAAAGAAAAAAATACCGAACCTAAACCATTGCATTTCAGTTCAGTTTCCTTTTTGAAAATAAAAATAAAAAAATATTGAACCGAAACCGATGCATTTTTGCTTGGTTTCTCCGATCCGAAAACCGAAAAAATCGGTATCGGCACCGAACTTTCATTCTTATTCAATATGAACTGAAAAAATGTCAAACATGCCCTTTTGGCAATTTTTTTATTTTATATCTTTTAAATGTTACAAAAACAGAAAAAAGGCATTTAAATATCGGCCAGTTCGGCCATTACTTACCGTATACATCAGATATCTATCAGCCTGGTACCCATCCAATATGCCAATATTACCAGTCTTTAAATCCCTGGTTGCTACTCGCTAAGTCTGTTAATTCTGTTGAGTATTGACCTCTGTCACAAAGTTCTCCAAATTAATCAAAAATTTGAAACAATCTACGAAACATTTTACCGAAAACTTGTTTGATTCATTGATTCTCCGGATTTTTCTCGATTTTGGTCAAATTTTCCGAATTTTTTTATTGTGATACATGCTTTAACCATACTTCGTATTGTTTCTATGATTGTAAATTCTTAATGCATGCGGATTATGCATGTGGAGTATGCAATCACCTTTTCTTAAATTTTCTCTGAATCATTCCCAAATTTGTCCGAATTAAACCAAACTGACACCTTGAATGATTGCCGAATCCAAACTTGGTTTCTATGCTTTTGACAACACTGAGCTTTTGAAAAATCCTTATTCAACTTCATCATGATTAATATGTAGGAGCTGCTCTATGAATTTTAGTCTATAAAATTTCGTAAAAACCATTAATTACAGTTACAAACTGGAACACAAAAGCTCTCATGAGGCCATGCAGTATTTTTGAATGTTTGGCAAAGGAGACAAAACCACAGCTAGTTGTAATAATGTAAGATGGAAAGAAGTTCCTATTATTTATTTTGAGCAAGAATTAACCAGATTAAAGCATGATGTTATTGGGATTTTTTTCATGTAAAGGATCTGAAGTTTCTCAATTTAATCAATATTCAATTAGATTTGATTACTTTCTGTGATCTTGTACCTTCATTAAAATTGCTCCAAGTTCTTAATTTTTTTAGTCCAAATGTTTTTCTGAAAGACCAATAACAGAGCCTGTTGCATCTCTGAACTAAAATCCTCAAAAAAAGTTTATGCACCATGTTTGGTAACAAATAGGGTCTGCTATATTTTTTATAACGACAAAGAAATTCACATTTTGGATCAAAATCAGAATTCTTTTCATTCAATCAAATTAGGTGAAATTTTTTTGTAATAAAAAAATATAACCTCACACAACTCAACAATCACCACCACCACTAGCGCCTCCATTGCTACCACCGGTACTACAAATACGACCACCACCACCATCAACCTTCTCCACACCTACCCCACCACTATCACCACTAGCACCACCATATCCTCCACCAATCCCATTCCACCATCATCACTACACAATTAACACAAGCGCCTTCTTCACACCTCCTACACCACCTTCACCACTATAATATAGTAGACAGAGGAGTCATTGGGAAGTTTCAGAGGTTACCCAAATAACGTACTTATTAGGCAGGCAACAGACTTATTAATCAATGAAAAGTTTCATATGTTATCTAAACAATAGGCATGGTAAGCTACATACAAATTTATCTCTAGATTAAACTTTCCCTGATTAAAAAGTAGCAAGATCCATGGACAAAACACCCATACATTCAATTTCGCAATTATGATCCCCCTGTTCCCTTCTTTGTCTTACTTTTTAACTATGATTTTAATCAGTTATCTCCATTCTCTTATGGCAGTTATAAACAGGCATGTATATTCCTATTATGAATCTTCTTAAAATTGTGAATGATGCAGTTGGTACTTTCAAATACGTGGACGAAGCTCAGAAAATAAAAATTCTCCCTCATGACATCATCATTGATATCCTATCAAGGCTTCCTGTCAAGTCTCTTTTAAGGTTCAGATGTGTTTGTAAACAATGGCGTACTTTAATACATCATCCTCAGTTCACGGGCATACATTTAAGTCGATCCAAGCCTGGAATTATCATACAAAGCTTTAATTACACAAGCTCTGACCTTTATTTCATGGAAAAAGAAGTTGGATTTAACGATAGAATTTCGAAAATGAGGATTCCAAGTTTTATTAGTGGCTGTAGGCCCACAGTAGTGGCTTCTTGCAATGGCTTGGTTTGTTTGAAAGGTTATTCAAATTATGATGGAAGCATAACTATTCATATCTATAATCCCGCTACACGTGAAGTGATACTTCTTCCGGAAGCTTTTCCTTTCTCAGATATCGGCTTTGGATTTGGCTTTGATTCGGCAACTAAGGATTATAAAGTTGTCCAATTTGTTAAGAGTGATAAAGACAAGTCCCAGATACAATATGAAATTTTCACTCTTGGTACACAATCTTGGAGAAGGATAAGTGATGTCCCTCTGGCTCCCACAACAAGCAAACCTGTTCCTGCAAACGGAGCTCTACACTGGATTTTCAGTAGAGAGGGACACCCATATTTTGTCGTCTTGTCGATTGATCTAAGCGAGGAAAATTTCCAAATAATTAGCTTTCCTGTGTACCCTGAGGGAGTTAGCCATGCTCCTTATCTGATAGAGTTAAGAGGATATCTCTCACTGTGCCTGATAAGTGACTCAGAGATTGATATATGGATATTAAAAGATTCTAATCAGTCAGTTTGGATTATGGAATATAGAGGCTCCTTTCTGAACTTGTTGATAAGGCAGCCATTTTATCAATGTCTTGTAGCCAATCAGGACAACATCTTGCTGTTAAACAAACAAGAGTTGTTCTTCCTTAATCTGAATCACAACAGTATAAGAAAGGTTGAAAATTCTATAATTCCGAAATTTACTTATTTGGATGCTTGTAGTCATGTAGAGACTCTTGTCTCTTGTAAGCATGTTAAAGATTGAAGAGACGATAGTACAATGATCGATCAGACGGGTTAGCAGAGGAGATGATATATGCTTACTCTTTCTAACCATTGAATTGGCATGATGGGTTGCTCTGAAGCAGTGGTTAGCCTCGTATCCTTTTAATATGATATTGAGCTTGTACCTTAAATGAAATTACTTTCACCTTTATGTATTTTTATTATTTGAAGCTATACATTCTATTGGGGAACAGGTAGACATTTTTAACTTACTCTTAGTTTTATGTGGAAATTAAGACGGGTAAAATTTTGGGATTGTTTTTCTATTTTTTTATATTAGGAATGTGAGGCTAATTCTATAGCTGAGAAGGTGATCGATAACTTGACTCTTGTGATCATGATACTCACCAAGTTCACCGAAGTTTTTTAAAAATTCATGAATAATTTGCGAATTCAAGGTTCTGCGAATTAATCTTTTGCGATTTTTTGAAAGTTTGTGTGTTTTTAAGAATCACGAATAATTCAAGATTTTTCAATAAATTGTGGTTTTTAATGTTAAAATCTTTTTTCTACTTTGAAATCTTGTTTTTCTCTCTAATTATTTTTCAATATTTCCCCAAGCTTGCAGAATTTTACCAGATTTTTCCAAATTTTAACCTTGCCGAACCTCAAATTTTACCAGATTTTTCTACATATGACATAACTCTTTGCTAGCCCTTGTCATTGTAGAGTTCACTACTTGCTGTAGTTGCTTTCCATTCACTTAAAGGAAGATTTGCATGCCCTAATCGTAACCTCTGTGCTCTCTACTAACTCCCTATCATAGCAAATAAAATCTGCTCTGACAAGGAGTGAGTAGAGAGGAGGGTAGACTAACTAAATAGGTAAATCTTGCATAAAATCTTGATATGCAAAGGAGTTATCAAAGAGAAGAGGTACCTGCAAGGAGCTCGGACCTTACCCGACCTAACAGGTTGAGGGTACATCCTTGACCCGCCCGAAAAACCAATCCGATGCCACCACTTCAAGTTTTTTATTTGTAGCACATAGCCAGTAAATACAATACGATGGAAAGTTGGTACGTGGTACGTCGGGTAGGTCAGGCATTGTTCAGGCGGCATTCCATCATTGAGAAATGTTTTAATCAAAGAATCATGTTCACAAGTGGACGTGAATCATTTGATTGGCTAAAATTAAATATTAGCCATTAAAACTAAATACAACGACTGATATTAGAGTGCCCAGATCGGATGATTAAAATCTCTAAAAGAATTTGATTTTTAAGTCCAGTGCCTTTTAACTCATGAACTTTCACTTTGACGGTGAGGATTACCCACATCTTAATCCCATCAATGATATACGATCACCATTTTGGTGTTTAAATGATGGTTTTTAGAGGCTCTTACCCAACTTTTAAATCACTGCAACTGGGTGTGTAGTGCGCACGTAAGGCATTTTTATGCATAATATACAGGCCACATACCATATAACGACTCTTCCGTTATAACGGGATGGCAACTCTTTCATTTTGTGAAAATACCATCTAAGCTGTTTGATTTGAAGGTCATGATCTAAAGATATGAGGTACAAAAGATTGGCACAAAACAAGATTTCTATCATATGATTCAAAGTCATCAACTTTTGAATTTGAGAGTGACCTTTGATTCTATTGATTCCTGTTTTGTGCTAATATATTTTTTTAATGATTGTTTCTTGCCAATATTTTAAGGCTAAGATCTTTAGATATGACCTACAAATCAAACTGCGTACGCGATGTTTTCACATGGCATAAGTCCACTAAGCATGGTTCAAAATTTTGGCTGAAATATTCAGAATTTCGGTTCTGAAACGATAACTGCTAATTTTGGTATTTTTGTACTAGGGAGAAAATTTTCGGTCCAAAATTTCAGTTCAGTCTCTACCGAAATGAAATTCAAAATTTTGATCCTTGCCACTAAGTCTTTTTTTTTAAACTATGTGCAAGGATCAACTTCTCGTGTGCAAGAAATGATTCCCTATGCTATATGCATGCCTGACCCTACTTGAGCGTAGCGTTGGTCCACCTTGACCGGACCAAGCAGTGGACACTGATTGACCTAACCCAATGGGTCAAGGGTACATGTTCACCCAAAAAATCCGACCCAACTCAAATCAAAATCCGTTAAACCCTCATATTTCGTTTATATTATCTATAAAATTACGGGAGCCTCTATTAGCGTCCACCTAGTAACATTTGCCGTTGCAGTGGTTTCAGTAATCGGATAGCGCGAAGGAAGGTTCCCTAAAATTAATATCGGGTCAATCTAATTAATCAGACATTACCTTTAAATCAACCCGGCTTGATTGGCCAAGTTAAAGATTACCTCTGTCGGGTCGGAAGTGGCCCAAACCCACCCGTTGAAAGCTCTATAGTATTACGTGCCAAACCGACCCATTGAAATCATGCAATGTCAAACCAGTCAAAACCTGACATTCACATATTAAACATTTAAATCCCTGCAACTCTACTAGTGTTGACCAGTTCTGTGGTGCTTGATTGATACGTGCACCAAATATATCCGTTTTGAACATTTGCTCATTCGTTAGCTTTGAAATCTATGGAAGTCTATTAAAAATTAGGTTACCTCTGTTTGGTTTCTGAATCATATGCCATACATCTCGCTCAAACATAATTTTAGGGCATTTTTTTTGGGATCTATGACACACGGAATGACAAATTGACTGTCCGACAGGTTCACCATGATCTCGAGATAAATTATGTGGAAGATCAGGGGTGAAAAATGAACTTTATCATCTGATTAGAAGGAATCAATAACTTCAAGGGATCTACAATGTAGGCGCTTTCGGAGAATGCGTAGGCACAAAGAGTACCCCTAATAATTATAGGTACCATTAGGGATGCAAGTTTCGTACCTAAAACCGAAACCAGTAATCCGAAACGGATTGAAACTAACCCAAAAGCAACTAGAGAAAACATTTCCCAATTGGTTTGATTTCGTTTTTGGGTGACCAAAATCGAAAATCGGTTGTATATGTTTGAAAAATCGAAAAGCTGAAAAATGAAAAATAAAGAAATAATAATATTAAAAAAAGGAGACTTTAGAGAAAAGGACTCCATTTGAAAAGGTTTTAGGCTATTATTCTAAAAAAGGAGTTTTAGGTAAAATGGGTTTAACGGAAATTAGGAGTTCTAAGATATGTGAGATCCCAATATGTGGCACATATGGGGTTAGTCTTATTCTTAGCATATTACATCACTACCCTCATTTTCAATCCCGAGGTTGTCAAGATTCCGACGAATTTTCATATCCCGAGGAGTTTTCCGATGGCGATGGGTTCTATTTTGCCGCTGACCGCCAGAGATCTTGGTCACTGGCGATGAGCGATGGGTTCTATTTTGCTGCCAACAGCCGGAGAACTTAGACTTGAGGGGACTGTTTCGCCAGCTCTGGCGATCTTCTGTGCCAAGCCATTGCTAGATGTGATGGGTTCTATTTTGCCACCGACCGCTGGAGATCTTGCTCGTCGGAGTGACTCCACTTGTTGTCGGCAATAGGAGATGGGTTCTATTTTGCCACCGACTGCTGAAGATCTTGTTCACCGGCGATGAATGATGGGCTCTATTTTGTCGTCGAGGGCTGTTTCGCTTCCTCCGGCGATCTTCCCTATCAAACCATCGCTAGATGCAGAGAGAAAGAAAAAAAAAACTCTCTTTTTTCTAAAAGGGTAGTAATGTCATTTCCTAAGAACAAGACTAACCCCACACCTGCCACATATTAGGATCTCACATATCTTAGAATTCCTAATTTCCGTGAAGCCTCTTTTACCTAATTTTTTTTTTTCCGAGTATAATAGCAACCTTTTCAATTGGAACCCCTTTTTCTAATTTCCCCTAAAAAAATCCTGAATCCGAACTGAACCGATTAATTCAATTTTAGTTCAGCTTTTGGTATTTCAGATAATCAAAACCGAAATCGATTTCTTTCGATTCGATTTTGATTCAAGTGGAACCGAGCCGGATATTGAAATAATTGATTTCGGTTAACTAAACTTGCACCCCTTAGGTACCATGTAGAAATTGACTCTTCACCAGCAAAGGAAACTTAAAGAAATTAATGTTTTGAATTTCGTCAAATCTATTAAACCTATTATAAAAAATATAAAATAAAAAAATCTATTGAATCCTCTCAAACAATAATTCTCTTTAAAATAAACCTCATGAGATTTTAGGGGTCACTTTTTAGGATTTGTGTCACGTTGGAACAAATACTGAATGAGTAAGCCAATAATATGAAAAATTATGTGAAAGATTAAGATGAAAACTAATATGGATCTCCTAATTCAAAGTAGTAAATGCTTTTTCAGTATAAGTGGAGTATAGGTGCCCTCCGTAATTAGATTAACTAAGAATAGAGCTGCTCAAAAATAAAAAATTCAGTGACTCAATTTCCTAGATTATACAATTATGTTTTTCTTAAATATTCAAATATGATAATCCTCCTTATTACTAATCTTATGAATAGCTGTTCCAAATTATAGCCACTAAATCTGTTTTTCGGAAACCGCCGATACATATTGTGTATCTAACTCAGCATTAGTATCGGTATCGGCCGATATGTATTTGATATTGGTCGATACCTATATTTTTAATTATTATTTTTTTAATTGGCTGATTCGTATCGGTCCTCCAAGGATCGATACTGATACCGAGTTTATTACCTTAGTACAAACATCTGTTGATGTCGGACAATGGATGCGGAAAAGTGTAAAAAGCTTTAGAAGAGATTGATAAATGATTATCTTAGGGGGAATGGTCAGGTTCCTTTAGGTATAACAGCATTTGAGTTTTACCTTATCTGTTGTCCTGAAAAATAGGAGAATCTTGACTGCACGATATCCAATAAAAAGTAAAAATCATGAAAGTCAACATCTATCTATTTCAAGGGCAGCAAATGGGGTAGGACACAAAATCCGATTCTACCACGTAGGACTTGACGATTGCAGTCTCCATGAAAATGTCTAAAGTCACCTGGCTTTTTAACTTTTTAACTTTGGACAATTTTTTAGCAATGCCATCTTATCCTCTATGTTTTACTCTCTTAAAAAAGGTTAACCTCTAATATTTAGCACAGTTACAATCAAATTTTTTGCTAAAATTGAATAAAACAAAATTACAGCACTTTTGTTTCGAACCCACAATCGTGTATATCCAAAACCTTAGAAATAAAGCGAACACCTCCGATTTTTCCACTTGGCCAAAATCTCACCATCCGATCCAACCTCCAACACACAACTAGCATGCATCCTATGGTGCCTAGTATCCCACGTGGCCACCTTAAAATGAATAACCGCCGTCAACTCCAACCGAAACCCAACCGTCCCCCTATCCCGATCCGCCACAAACCGTTTCCAATACTCATCACTAACGGTCAGAGATGCACCACCCACGACGCCGTACACCCACGTGGTGTTCTTGGGCGGCTGATAAAACGGAAAAAGTAACGGCGTGAACCCGATACGTTTCTCTCTATAGTAAACCTCCGCTTGCATCGCGTCATAAAAGATACCGATATTTTGGTTCGGGTTTCGGTCCGTTACGTTGAACGATATAACGGCGTTTTGGAAGCCGCCTTCTTGGTTCAATGTAGGTATGGAGAAGGCGATGACGTGGAATCTTGGACGGTGGGGGCGGAGGCTGAGCCAGAGGATGAAGGAGATGACGCCTATGATTAGGAGGAGGAATAGGAAGCAAGAGCAGATCCATTTTGACAAGCGGGTTTTTAGACTTTCACGGACTTGGTGGGCGTAGTACCGAGGAGTGTGGTGGTGTTGCAGTTTTGGTGGGTGGTTTTGGGGTGGTGTGCGGGTGGTTGTGGACATGTTTTTGTGGGTGGGGTGAGGTTGGGTGGGTTGGGGGATTTATGAGAAGGGGTGGCGGGGAAGTGAAGGGATGTCAGTGGGGGAATGCGGGTTTGAATTGTGAAAGGAAGGCATAGTTTGCGGAAAGAGATTCATTTTCAGACGAGGGTTAGTGGGTATGACCGGCTTCACAAGATTATTGAGCTGATGAAAAGCTTTGATTCCGGAATTGTTTAAACGAAAAATTTTAAAATAATCACTGAATTTTTACCCTGTCATTAATAAAACACCTAAACTATTGCTCATATCTAATATGCACCTAGGGTACACATAAGTTCATTAACTAAACCCCTACTATCATCTTAATTCCGTTAATATACAAACGAAAAATGCTGAATTGGACTACAACATTTGAAAATAGCATGCGCAGCATGCCAACATGGCAAGGACTTAGCAGACGTTTGCATGCCAAACAGGCCAACATGGCATACAACACCCCAAATCAGCAGTCGCATCTGTTAAGTCTTTGCCACGTTGGCATGCCACACACTCTATTTTAGGGTAAATACAAAAAATAAGACTATTAGCAGCAGTCAAAAACTGTCACTATTAATAAAAAATTGCCGTTAATACCCTTGCCGCTAATAGTTTTAATAGGTTTTTTATTAATACCCTTACTCTAAAAAACTGTCGCTAATAGTCTTATTTTTTGTAGTGGGTGTTGCATGTCAACTCAACATTTTCCGTTTGCATATTAACGGAAGGTGACGATAAGAGTTTAGTTGATGAACTTATGTGTACTTTGGGTGTGTCTATTAGATAAGAACAATATTTTAGGCTCTTTAAAAATTTTCTTTTTTTAAAATTATGATTTTCAAATATTTTTAACTTTTTTAATAGTTTTAAATATTTTTATTTTTTATTTTTCCTTTGAATATTTCTTCGAACTTGTCAGATTTTTTCGAATTTTACCTCGACAAATTACCGACTTGGTGTCTATGATCCCAACTAGGTAAGGTATTAATGGGCTGGGAGACCAGCAGGCCCAATTCGGCATGGAATGGGCCAGTTATGGGTTCAGGTAGGCCCGTCTCAATCAGTAAGCCGGTTAGGTATGGGCTTGTTCGAAAAGCCCGATTATAAATTGACATGTTTACGCTAAGTTTGAATTGGGCTCGATTCCATTAAATGAGATGTTATGTAGAAATTATTGGACAACCGAGGCACAACCCGGCCTAGCCCTCCATGGGCCAGGTGTAGCTAAGGCAAGCTAAGACCGATTTCATAAATGGGCTGGCCCAGTCAGACCCAATTAGTACTCCGGGCGGATATGGGCTAGCTTCAAGAAGCCTGATTATAATTGCCCAGTTTAAGGCTTGGCTCGGCCAATTGAGACCCTAGTGCTAGGAATATCATCGGGCCAGTCTCGTCGTGGCCCACTGTCCAGTCTGGATTGGGTCTATGGCATCAGACTCGAGTAATAATCGAGCATATAAGCCTAATTTTTTTAGTTCAATTAAAAAGATGAGCGTTGTTATGTATGGAATTTAATCCCCTATTTGTCACTCAATTTGAGTGCTCTGTACCCTCTACAATATGTAAGACATATTCAGATTGTCTATGCCGTATGACATTATAATAAACTAAATAGATTAAGTAGGACCCCGGCCCATTGAACACCCCTGATTGCCTCTGATTGTCATAATCTGACTTTGTAGAATTAAATCAGGGTTGTCTACAGGTTGCAAATGAGGTCGAGGCAGCCAAAAATTTGATTGTTCGACGTTTTAACATGCTCGACCCGACCTGAAAAATTTGACTCCACCTGACCTGATAGTGCACTAGAACCCAACCCAATGGGTCAAGGAAACTTGTTTCACGAGACACCAAACATTGGCCCGAGCTAAGCTAATGGTGTAGCCTGACTTGACACTATGAGTCAAGGATCAAAATATCGAATTTCGTTTCGGAAACCGAAATTTCAGCCAAAATCATGCCCGTAAGTACATTTGAGAACCGATAATTTGAATTTAGGTGGCATGCCCAAAACTGAAGCATTTTGGCCAAATTTTTGAAATTTGATCCATTCGTATGGATCAAAATTTCAAACATTCGGCCAAAATGTTTTCTTTGCCTACTCAGCCAAAATTTTGATCCATGCGCAAAGTTGAAAATCACCTTTGACTTATCGAGTTCAGGATCACCTCAATTTATTTTGTACATTTGGATATCGGTTTGATAGGGAAGCCCACAAAGGCACAAACCTAAGTTGTCTCTTACCTGGTTAAAAAATTGTTACCTGGTTAAAAAATTGAATCGTGTTTAGTATCAATGGTCCTGACCAAGGTAACCTCAAGGGATTAGATGAGCTGGTCAGGTGCCTGCTTTTAAAAACGGGAGACTTGAGTTCGAATCCTCTCTCCCCTTTTGTGACGACCCGACTTTTCCAATCCTTACGGTATAGGAAAGGCCGGTTCATCAACTTATTGATTTCTCAATAAGCCGTATTCAAACAGAAGCCGGCACATAACAATGATCTAAAACAGAGGCAAAGTAGAGATAAACCATAAATCAAAAGCTTGATATAACAAATCTATCACTATGAGGAACCAAAAGGAACCACCGGTGATGACCAATCCAACACCTAAACTAATGGTTCACGATGATGGTTCCTCAAGTGATATCAAAAGAACAAAATAAGGCCTAGGGCCCAATATTCAAAACAATATTCAAACAAAATACCAAAAATATAGGATCTAGAGATCAAGGGAAGAACTCCTCAGCAGGTAAATCTAATTCCTCCTCGGGAATATAGTCAGAATCCTCCAAATCCTCCGATCCCAAATCGGTCTATTTTTGGACGTATAGTCGAGGTGAGCTAACAACAAAGCCCAATAAAGGAAACAGATCTATTTGCATTTCATTATAAGTAAAGGTTTTCAAAAAGAAATTCGGATCAAATATGGTTTTCAAATGATGCTTTGCAAGCGAAATCTCCAGATTCTAATCCTCGAGTTAAAATCAATACATAAACTGATGTGTTCAAATTTTTACGAGCATGCTTCTTATATTAAATTTATAACTTAATTTTATCTCTCAAATTTCCTATAGCATGAGAGCAAGGTGCATTACCGATGGGAAAACCTCTCGACCATCAAATGCTTCATGAACCCTTTTTCTGAATGCAACAAGCCCCTACGCTATGTGGGAAACTTGCGCCAAAGTTATACCGTCAACACGGTTGGTAGAATCTAGGGCATCGTTCTGACGTACCTTAAATCGAATGCAAATGCTAACGTATTTCAATACTTATATTCATAACATAATCTTGATTTGAAGTTCGATTCAAAAGTTCGATTCAAGATTTAATGAGGTTCGAGGTTCAATTTGCAAAGTTCTTAGTTATAACGAAGTTTCCAAATTTTGATTTGTGTTATATAATCGAGAGTTTTATTCATCTTGTGTGCAATCAATTTCCAAATTTATACTTCTTAATTTAACAAGAAATGTCTTTACTTACAATTTAATGCAATTAAAATACAAGGTTCTCCTACCTTAACAAAGAGTTTCCAATCAAGCGCAAAAAAAAGTCCTCACCAAGGACTCCCAACAGTCAAAACCTACATATATTAACACTCTCAGTGTTAATATAAAACCAAAAATCAAACTAAGAGATTGCGGATCAAAAATCCAACAAAAGATTTGAATGCCAGAAGCAGATTCACCCTCGAATTCAAATTCGTGGGTCGAATTTGAAATTCGATGGTCGATTCTAAATTCGACCCTCGAATTTCGAATTTACACTTCAGGCATAAAAATTGAAAATCGACACTCGATTTTCAATTCGATGGTCGATTCTGAAATTCGACCCTCGATTTGAAAATCGACAGTCGATTTTCTCAGACATGAAATTTTGTAAAAATTTGGATCTTGTTCCTTTTTCTAAATTTTTTTCTCTTCTCTTTTTTTTTTTTTTTCGCCACAGATTGTTTAGCCAATAATTACCTTTATAAACTAAACAAAATACAACATAACATGTTTAACTAATATGTTTTTTTTTTTTAAAAAACCTACCTTTTGACGTATATTTAGTTGTTTCCGTTGCACCAATCACGCATCGGAAAACATCTCAAAGCTCAGCAGTTCAAATTTTCACTTCAGTCCATCCAATAAGGTGACCACAGCCTCATCAGTCAACCAAATCACACAGAGGTTCTCACTCTCCACATCACTCTTCTCTTTCTATAGATCAAAATGATCCGAATACAAATCTAAGGTTAATTAATGGTTGAGATGTGAAGAGGGGTTCTAAATCTTACAAGATCTAAGATCAATGAAGCAAGGCCTTTAAGGCTTAAATTTCCAACGAGAGAGAGAGATTAATCTTCTCTTGCACTCTCTCTCTTATAACCGAAAACTAAACAATTTAATATCTAGATATTATATTTTTGTAACTTATCTCATAAAATAGAAAAATGTCCGACGCTAACCACAAACACCTACGTTATGGTGTAAGTCATCGCTTACATGACTTGCACACATCGTTTGACAAAAACCTCTTACCACTAGTCTTATCATAGCCTTATCTTACTAAAAGTCCAAAAATATTATACCGTATTTTCCGGGCACGCTTCCCGAGGTAACGAAAATAGGTTAAAAATATCAGGGATATTACACCTTTGAGGCCACCCTAGAGATTTATATCCTGAATTGAATCGGCATGTATTGAATTTGGAGTGCGCATGTGCCCTTCTTAGGATTAGGCGAGTGCCCTAAGAGGCTCAGATACCCAAATTATCAAAAAAATGAAAAAATAAAAAAAATGGTCCTGACCAATGTATCAAGTATTGGCTAATACCGATACCACGACGATACCAGTATTGGGGTGGCATCAGTTTCAATTATTATAGGTATCAGACATATATGGGTATGTATTGATCGATATTGTCTTTGTATCGGAGGACATTGACTGGTACAATAACGAAATCTATGTTTTTTATTTATATATATATATATATATATGTATCGATACCGCATCAACGAGACCAATACATACATATTGGCCAGTACGTACCGATTCAAGATGGACCGATATGCGGTACCGATACCGAGTTTGATACCTTGGTCGTGACCCATTGACAACCCTTCGATGGCGAAACGTATTTGCAAGGAGTTATATATGATATCCAAGCCGTTTACAATTTTTATTGGGATAGGGTCACTTATTGGATACGCATGGCACTATTTTTCATAAAGTTTGAGTCAAACACTTTTAAAATTAAAGACTACATATTTGAAAATTTACATTGTAACCGTTAACTTTAACTATGGTAAATTCAGAATTTGAAATATTTGGATTTGCAAGTCTCTTATTTTGAATGTTTAAGCATCCTCTTATAATTTGCCTTAAAGATTTATAGATACTTCATTTGGCTAAGTTTTTTATAAAAATAATTTATATTTCATTGGGTTTCTTCATTATATGTAGGGGTGCAAGTTCGGAGGGCCGAATCAAAATCGAAATTGAAAATTTCGGCGTCGGTTCACCTAAAATTGAACTCGAACCAAAATGTTTTGAATTCGGTTAGCCGAACTCCCTATCCCTTGAAAGAATCAATCTGTTTGCGGTCTCTCTCTCTCTCTCTCTCTCTCTCTCTCTATATATATATATATATATATTATTTTTATTTTTTTCGATTTTTCATATTAGGGTCGGCTTTCTTTCCCTACTTGACTGATTTTCAATTTTTGGCACCCAAAATCGAAACTGAACCGATCCATCGATTTTTGATTTTTTTTTTCCACCCGTAATTCTATGTAAAGATACCAATGTGTTAGGCCAACATTTTGATTGCCAAATAGGCCAAAATGACAAATGCCCGACGACTCGACCTGACTAGATGGTGCACTCTACCCAACCCAACCTGAAAATCGGACCCGACCCAATAAAAAAATTACCTATTTTCTACCTTTTATGTATAAATTATTGGATTTACTAGAGCCGAAAGTCGGGCCAGATGTCTTATGCCTAACTCGATACGACGGGTCAAGTTTATGTACCCAAGCCACGTAACCTGGCCCAATGGTGCAACCAGCTATGCCCGATTAGACCGATGCCCAATTCAAAAACCCGACCCAACCCAACCTGCAGGTCGAGTCGAATGCTGAATGCCCAACCCAACCCAACCAGATTGGTCAAGCTTAAAAATACTTGGCTCAACCCGGTTGAGCATCAAGTCGAACACTATCTATGGTAGCACAAAGTAACAATTTTTTATTCACTAAATATGGCCAATTATGTACTGGTGTGAGATTTGAATTTTCAAATAACACCTAAGAGGTGTTATTTACAAATCCTCTTTTTTATAATTCAAACATGGATTTCTAAATTCCTGTGAATTTACCAATCCAAATACAAAAATGTAGAACCAAATGGCGGATTTGCATTTAGGAGATCCAATTCCCCAAATCCAAATCCATATCCCTACTACCAAACACAATTTGACCATTTGAATCACTTTATGAATATGTTTTTTCAATGCAATCTTTAAACTTCCGAATCTTTATCGAGTTCACAATTGATGAAAGATAGTCGGGTACTTTTACTTCACCAATGTTGAAAACTTATTGGCCGCTTTAAATCAGATGATGGAGATGATTTTTCGTCCTATCTTTCATGCAGTGGATGTTGAGATCATGAACAGAAGGTTAACTTTTGATTTTATGTGGCACACATCCTTAAAAAAGTGACATTAACATCTTGTGGAACTTTATCAAGCTCAAATTTGACTTTAAGGTCATTTTTTTGAGACGTGTACCATGTGAAATCAAAAAATTAATCGTGTGAAAATACACTATTGGAATAATGATCTCTACCATCTGCTTCAAAAGCGGTGAACGCGTTTGAGCATGGGTGGACTCAAATTCAGTGGGTGACTAACTATAATTCGACGGGTGCGATGCTCATCATCTGTTGAGCGAGTGACAAAGATCTTGGCCGGGAAAGGGATCGGATGGTGGCGATGGGACTATAGCCATTGAGCATTTTCTTTTATATGCGATGGCCCTTAGAAGTTCGTGAAATAAGCTTATGATAGGATCCAATGGTGAAAAGTTGATTCAAAAGCTTGATATTCTTGTGAAGCCGGTGAGGAGAGTGAAGAATTCATAATATGCTTGATTTAATTCGGGAGAATTTTGTGACTGAGATGTATTCTCTCCTTTAAGCATCAAGCCATCAACATGACCAAATCTCTCTTTCCTTTTCTTCTCGTTGACTTTACTTATTCCAAGTAAATCAATATGGGACCTTCATTTGAGACTCATGATTCTTCCTTCTCAGCCTGAGTTTTGCGTCCTCAAAACCTGACTTCTTTGAACTTTGAAGAAAATGAGATTGCTTTTAGTCCCGATCTTCAACACAATAGATCTTGAGATTGTGATTCTAGCCTTAAACGGTCATATTTTGATTACACATAGCACACATCCCGAAAATGATCAGCCAACCACATTTGATGCATCCCTTGATCATGTTTAAAATAATCAACATTTTAAGCATGTGAAACCGGGTTGAGATGGAAGAATAATATGTTGTGAATGAAGGAACCCTAATCACTTTTACAAAGAAGTCCATCTATTAAAAATATTCTGAAAATTTGCATTTTCGGCCCTATAAGTTTGCTTATTTACAGAAACGGTCATATAGTATGAAACTTTACAGAATAAACTAACTCCAAGCCAAGCCGTTTCCATGTTAGCACCGACCTATTTTTTCATTTTATATATATATATATATATATATATATATATATATATATATATATATATATATATATGTCTATTTTCCATTATTTTTTATCTTCCCTTTTTCCAGATCTTACTCTGGTATTAGAGTGCACGTTATTAGATAAGTATCACACATCAATTATCTCAACCAATTATAGTTATTTAAAGCAACCAATTATAATTATCTAAACCAACTGTAACCCACATTTAAAATTTTAAAATACAGAAGAAAAAAAAAAGAAGATTAAAGAGAGAAAAAAAAGATAGAAATATAGAAAAAACACTATCGATCTTAAGATAGTAACTTAAGATAGCGGCCCATGCTTTAACATAGTTGATTGAGATAACTGATATGTGGTAGTTATCAAATAAGGTACGCTCTAATACGACCGCTATCTTAAGATAGTCGCACGGTAACTCAAGATGGTGCCTCAAATAAGGTACACTCTAATACGACCGCTATCTTTTGATTGATAGCGACCTGTAATCTTAAGATGGCGGCCTGCATAACTGTTGTATGATAGTTATCAAATAAGGTAACTCTAATACGACCATTATCTTTAAGATAGCAGCACGCTAACTTAAGATAACGGCTCGAAATCTTAAGATAGTGGTTGATTTATATTTCTCTATCATCTTTTTCTTTCTTTTGTCTTTTTTTATTTTCTTATGCATTTTTGAACTATTGTAAGATAGCAGGCCGCTATCTTAAGATAGCGATCACTTTTGTTTATTTTATATTTCTATCTTTTTATTTTATTTTATTTTTCTTTTGTATTTTAGAATTTTAGCGTGTGTTACAATTGGTTTAGATAATTACAGTTAATTGAGATAACTAATATATGATAACTATTAAATAAGATACACTCTAATAAGATTACCAACGGAAAAAGGGGCGACAAAAAAAACTGGAAAATAAACATATAACAATGAAAAATAAGGTAGAGTTGGCCTATTCTGCAAAGTGTCAAACTATAGAACCATTTTTACAAATAAGTAAACTTATAGAGCCGAAAATGCAAATTTCCCAAAAAATTCTTCTCTTTCAGTGTTTTATTTCCACATTTCTCTTCTTTAACTCAGTTCATTTCCATCTATAAGATGGACTACAAATCAAACAAATAATTAAACTATTTTAATTCCACAACCCATTGTTCCAAGGAACCAAAACCATATAATTATATAAGAAATAACAAACAAAAAATCAAACAAAACCAATGAAATAAAACCCATTTCTCTTAGCTATTTACCAGTGCACAGTTCTTCCTGATCTCACCCATTGATCCTGTCTTCACATCAATTTTCCCCATCTTCTCCATAGACTTAGCAAACTCTGCATAAAATTTGGATGTCGGCCCTTCGACAAGTTCTTCGACATAAGACTTGGAAGTGCTATCCGTGATCAGAGCAGCGTCCGATTGGAATAGTCCCCGTCTCTTAAGTACCAGTTTGTAATAACTAAGATCAAATGTCCGGAAACTTCCAGGATCCATTTCCACTTTTGTGGTGTTATCGGTTTGGGTTCGGCATTTGTTCCTTCTAAGATTATCCGCGTAGAACCTGTCTAATGACGGATCTTGATCGCCTACTCCAGTGAAATTGTAAAGCCTGTTGCTAAATGTAGGACAGTGAGCAAGTCCGATCGTGTGTCCTCCTGAAATAGTTAAATTAAGTACTGGATTTACCCAAAAAAAATTTTAAAAACTGGAATTGAAGGCACATAAATTGTTTGTTTATTTCAAATCTTACCAGATAACAAAACTAGATCTTTCAGATTAAGTCCTTTGTTAGCAAAATTTGTTTGCAGAGCACTGAAATTGAAAGTTGGAGCAGGGATATTATTTAAGGCTTCGATTGCGATTGAAATTACCCCATCTCTTCGCCCCATCGGAACAATCCAAAACGGTCCGCCCTGTCATCACAGAATAACATAGAAATTAAATCGGTTGCCGAAAACACGAAAAAAAATTGGTACAGATAATGAGAGTTTACATACTGCAACTACTACTGCATCTCTTGCAACCAGTGAAAGAACATCGGCACACGAAACAACACCCGGGCATTCGGCTTCTAATAAGCTCTTCACTCTGTCGATGAAGTCGAATCCTCGGAGGCTTCGGTTTGGAATTGCATCTTTCTCTGCGGAATTAGTTGCAGTGTCATTTAACAGTACTGATGCATCACAACCCTGAAAAACAAAACCAGACTTCAATGTCAAATCTAAGCTAAAAATGGATCAAGACCAAAGTATATGTACATATATTTCAACTGACCCTGACAAAACAGTCATGGAAATGCATTCTAAGAAGTGGTGCGGCCAGAGACAGCGCATTTGGGATATGTTCCTTCACAAAGTCTGATATAATTTTCTCAGCTTTGGGGCAGCTCTGATCATAAAAACCAATTTTCAGATCACCTTGAACATGATTAAATATGCCCAAAAGTGAAAAAGTAATGAGCCCAAAATGGGTCATCATCTTCACAGAAAAACTGAAGATTGTTTCAGAATAAAGCAACCAATGAAAGCATATAATTTATAGGCTTCAACTATGTAAGGAAAAAAGTAGAGAGGTCTATTTATTCCATCAACTTTAACATGTGCTTTGCTTTACCAATTTGTTATATTATTGGTAACATAGATTTTATTAACTGTTATTAGTTGGAATTTTTGCATGAGACAAATACATAAAGAATTGAATTTTGGGTTTTTTTTTTAGTTGGTGAGCCTATTTCATGGTTTATCTGCATGTAGCTATCTCAATTTATATATGATGGGCTGTAAAATTTATATCTATGAGTGGTTTTGGTGTTTGCCTATCTACTCCAGATATAAAATACCTCAAATGTCTACCCACTCCTTATTACCTTATTAGGATGCAGAGCTGTTAGGCATTGCAATGTGGGCAAGCAAAGGCTGTGTTTGGGATTGCTCTTTGGAGGTAGAGAGCAGCCCACTTAAAAGAGTAAGTTTAAATTGCTCTTTTAAAGTGACCCAAATCTCGCTCTTTCACTCTCCGAAAGAGCTAAGAGCACTTACCATCAAACACAGTCCCATACGAAAGTGCTCTGTGCCAGAGCACAGAGTTGCTCTTTGCCTCCAAAGAGCAATCCGAAACACAGCCATAAATGCTAGGTTGGGCTTGCCTAAAGCTGAGCACAGATCAAGATTGGGTCAATTGGGCCCAAATAAATGAAACAAGATATTATACACTTAAGTGGACAAAAACTACAACTGTCAATGGGTCGGGTCGGCCCAAACTTTTAGCTGCCCAAAGGAAAAAGGGCATCTGCCCGACCTGTTGTTTCCTTCCCTACCCAAGCCAAGGTCAAAGGTATATGCCCGAACCAATTTTTTTCCAACCTGACCCGGAAGTCGGGTTCAATGTCTCATAACTGACCTGATATGACGGCCAAGTTTACGTGCACAACTTAGTAAAAAATTTGGGTCAGGAGGGTTGGATATTGAGTCAAGTAGCCCTAACAAGACTGCTATTAGCGCTCTCAATTGGCCAGGTTAGGGCCGGCCCAGCCCTCCTCGGAATGGGTTATTTTTGTACAGACGGGCTCTAACCCAGGCCTAGAAGTACTCAGCCCAAAACCAACCCTTGCGGGCCAGGTCCGAACCGGTTGCATGCTTTACTTTAACTAGACAAGTTTTATATCAATTTTTTTTTTCTTTCGTATGAATCAAAGGTCCTTACCATGGGTTTTAATATTAGCTTTGTTCATTTTACTTAAATGCTCCAGAGATTAAATTGTTAAATGGTTGACTCAGGGCATTTTGCTAAATGCCCTTTAAATAAAAGCTTTATAAATAAATAATTATTGATTTTATTCTATATATAAATTGGGTTGGGCTTGGACCGGAGGCTGGATAGAAAATTTAATCCTGGCCCGCTTTAACCCGGACGATATCGTAGTTAGCCAGGTTTGAGTCTCAGTTGGGCTTACACGCCGAAAAAAGCATGCTATTTCCAAGTCGGGTCCGGACCACCCCGATACGTTGGAGCCGTAACTACTATACTCTTAAACCTTGTAGGTTTTGTAAGGGAGTGATCCTCTTGACCCCGTGTAGACAGATAATGTCACGATGAAAAATTATAAGCAGTGGACAAATTTTGATAGACAATTTTGCAGACAGCTTATGTGACGCAACGTAACTAGCTACAATGCTTGGGCCCCACTATGTCTGTAGCCAATCACGTCGCGCCACATAAATTGCCTGCAAAATTGTCTGTTAAAAATTGTCCACCATATAATCATGGGTTAACATATCGTCCGATACGTATCGGTTTTGGACCTCACTAATACGGTACATTCAAGGTACCGTATCGGTGCCTCCCATATAAAAACCCAAAATATCGGACGATACATTGGAATGTATCGTCCGAAACCGATACTTATTGTTCGATACGTATCGATTTTGGAGCTGAACGATACGTATCGATTTTCTGAATTTTTGACCCATGCATATATAACACTGTCCATGCCATGAGCGTCCATTTTTAAGCCACTTTCAATCCAAACTGCCCATCTTTCAACTAATCATTTGTATACGCCTCAGTCAAAAAAATCATGACAAGTAGAGATTATGGACCATTCGATTGGTAAATTTTAATTTCATTTTAATTTTGATCATCGATTTGAGGCTATGTAAATCATCGTTATCATCATAGCTTTATTTCATCCAACTTTGTAAGTCTTATTTCTCTACTTATCCAATCTCATGCTTATTTCTGTCAACTTTGTAAGCTTTATTTCTTTGCTCTTTTTGTCTAACGTTACAATCTTTTATTTCCCTTTTCACTGCCGTCCTTTAGTTTTTTTCGTCTCTTATTTTCTTGCACTTAGTAGCATCTCCATCTTTCTTACAGCTAAAGAATAAAAAATCGGCCGATATTAATAAATTCGATAATATATATCGGTTTTTTAGTCAACCGATGCATATTGGCTCCAATACATATCAATTTTTTATCAGGTTAGCAATTTCTTTAACGCACAAAAACATCATCTTCTTCCTTATTTTAACATGCTTTTAAAAGTCGAGGGTGACGACGTTTTCCTCAATCCAAACTATTCGACCGCTATTTGGATGATACACCTTTTTCGCCGTAGATTAGAATAAGGAAGAAGAAGATAATTTATTTAAAATTTTATCAGCTGTGAAATGAGATTGATTCATACATTCGATTTGAAGGCTACAATATAAAATCGATAGTTCCAAAATAGATATGAGAAAAGGCGATATATCAGCATACATACATATCGATCGCTTACATAGCTCACTATCATTTTAAGAGTTGTCACGACTCATGCATAAAGTCGCCATCGACTCTATACAAGAGTTGCCATCGATTATATAAAAATAAAAATAATAATAATAAATAAAATTATGTAATCGATGATTTATTCTATATAGTCATTATCGACTTGCATGTAGTCGCCATGATTACATAATTTTTATTTATTATTATTATTTTTATTTTTATATAATCGATGGTGACTCAGATAGAGTTGATGACGATTTACTTTGTACAAAAGTCGATGACTACTTAAAATGATCGGTACCGATTATATATACAATAGTCGATATCGATCGTACAAAGTCGATATCGCCTTTTTCTCATATCTATCTTTGGAACTATTGATTTTATATTGTAGCCTTCAAATCAGACGGTGTATTTGAGTCGATCCAAATAGCAGCTCAGAATAGTTTGGATCGGAATAAATCTCGTTTCACATCGCGTAAACATAGAAAAATGCAAATATTTAAAATTTTAAATTATATAGGTGTATCATCTTCTTCCTTATTTTAATGCCACAGCCTCCGATTTAAAAAGGTGTATCCGGCATTCAAATAGCGCTCGAATAGTTTGGATTGAGGAGAAGACGCAGTCACCTTCGCCACCTCTGACTTTTAAAAACTGTACCAGATTAAAATGAGGAAGAAGATGATGTTTTTGTGCGTTAAAGAAAGGGAGTAACTTGGACTTTTTGCTATCCTTAGGGTCGGCTAGGCTTGGAGCTGGTTGGTTTGGGTAAAGGTGAAACTACAGGGCCTCTGACGTAAAAGCTGTATCTGACAGGGCCGGTCAGATAAATTTCCCTTATTTTTTTCGTTTGTGCCAGTACTACGTTAGGTATCATCAGGGTATTGGCGATATGTATCGTACTTATTGATATTTTCTCGCTTATGATACTTTTCACTGCTTTTTCTCGGCTTTTACGCTTGTCCCGGTGCTTTTCCTCTGCTGTCAGATGCTTTTCATATGCCATCGACCGGTTATATCTTTTTCCTCTGTTGTCAGCCGCTTGGAGAAGAGTACTTTTTTGGCGCCCACATCTTAAACTCTTTGAATACCGTTGATTGCACAGATTATATAGTGAAGGTTGTATTTTATCTTAATCTTTCACTTAATAGATCTTAACATTATGACGCATCTATCAAACGGTCAGTGTTTGATTACATGTGTCACATATCTCCAAAAAATAGCCCTTAAATCATATGGCTCACGTTATGTCCAAACATGATTTTAAGGATATATTTTTAGGATTTGTGATACGTTGAATCAATAACTTACCGTCGGATAAGTGAGACATGATCTCAAGATCTATTGTGTGAACGATCTAGATAAAACTCTACCTCCATCATTTGAGCGGACACAATCAACGATTTTGAAACCATGGTTTGAGACTTGGGCGCTTTCCATAAATAGGTGGGCATGAACATAGGCACCTATTAGTAGAAAATGTCACATGTCTATTCATAACATTTCTAGAACAACTTTTCTCTTTTCTATATTTAAAAAATCCCGTATGCATCACATGTAGACCATTAGTGTGAGTTTTGGTGCTACACCAATCTACAAGGACAACATGGCAACGTTTATTTTAAAAAAAAAACATGAAAATATCCTATGCATATCAGTATCGGCCGAGTTGTATCGGTCCTCCAAGGACCGATGCCCAATGCCGAGTCCGATTTGGACACCTTGCTTAGAGCATCTCCAGTTAGGAGAGCTAAATTTTGGTAGTTAAATACCACTTTAGCTACTATTACAGTAAAAATCACTCTAGCAGACACTTTATTTTAGCTATTCCTTTCTTTAAAATATTATTTTTCAATTTTTTTTTATTATATTTTACTACCCACACTTAGGGATGCAAGTTTGATATACCAAACCGAACCGAACCCAAAATTTTTGGTGTTCTTTGTTCGGTACACCCCAAACAAAAACCGAATCAAAACCCATTTGGTTCGATTCTAATTTATTTTTCTGAAATCGAAATCGATTTGGTTCGATTCGGTGTAGATAAAATACCTACTTCTTTATTTTTTTAGGGCCTCTTTTCGTTTTGTTGGGGGTTTTTTTTCAGCTTCAAGCCACCCAAACTGAAACTGAACTAAATTAGGGTTCGGTTCGGTTCAATTTGTGTCGGGTTTCGGTTCGGTTCAATTTTTTTTTTGAAACCGATTTGATTCAATCCGGTGTAGGTAAACTAACTACTTTTTTATTTTTTTAGGATATTTTTTTGGTTTTTTCGATTTTTTCGCTTTCAAGCCACCCAAACCGAACTGGATTGGGGTTCAGTTCGATTTGATTTGTGTTGGGTTTCGGTGCGGTTTGGTCCATTTTGGACCCTCAGGTTTCGGTGCGATTCGGTCCAGTTCAACACCCGTGGGTCTCAGTGCAATTTCGTTTATTCTTATTTTATTATTTTACTAGTAGATAAGAAAGAACAAGAGAGAAAGAGAAAAAGAGAGTTATTATTAAAAAAAAGAAAAAAAAAAGTACTATTTTAATGTTTAGCTATTGCTACAATAATAGCTAAATTTAGCTATTACTGTAGCAATAACTATATTTGGCATGTGAGATAACCTTTTGGTAGAGCTCATTATTTGCAATTTGGAGCGCTATAACAGGTTTGGGGTGTGGAATGGCTCTCCTACTCGAGATGCTCTCACAACAATAAATTTTGGGCCAATGTCACTTCCATAGGTACCTTTAAATATGCCTACCGAATTTTTAAAGATACACCCAAGAATCATTGATTGCTATAAATCAGACGACGGAGATGTTTCGCTCCAACTCTCCACACAAGGGATCTCGAGGCCATGAATATATCATCGCACGGTTAGTCTTTTTATATCATATGGCACATATCTCAAAAACGTGGCCCTAAAGTCATGTGACACACATCAGGTTCAAACGTAACTTTAGGACCGCATTTTTGGGATCTGTGACATGTAAAATAAAAACCTAACCGTCAGATAGTACGTTCATAGCCTCAAGATCCCTTTTGTGGACGATTCGAGTAAAATACGATCTCCATCGCTTGATTTAAAGCAATCAATGATTTTTAGAGTGGACAAAGGTACCCATATGGGCTACCATCTAATGATTTAGGTTGCGAATAAAATAGGTGTCATCAAGGATCAAACAATTGGATTTCGTTTCGGTTTCGGTCTCCACTGAAACCGAAATTTCAGTCGAAATCTTCAAAGCAGTATGTGGAAATTTTATGTTTTCGTTTCAGTTTTGGCCATAGTATTGGGTCCATTATACCTCTTATCAATAAGTGAGGCGTCACGGGGTCGCGCTTCCGCAACCTCAGTCCCGTGCGGCACTCAACGCACGCTTCGTTAGGTCAGCCTACTTCTAATACCAGCAGTCGCGGGGCGTCCTTCGACGCGCTTTCAACCCACGCGGTGCTTTGCTACCGCGTGCAACGAAGCCAACCCATCCAACTGTACCGTGCCCCTTACGAAACGCTATCTGCACCACTATGCTAAACTTGGCCTGCTCAAGCTTCACCCTGTGCATTGCACTAGTACCTCGCTCGCAACAGTCTTTGCATGCAGCTTCCCATGCCACCATGTCTCGCTCACATACCGAACCAAGCCCACAGCCTTGTGCCTCGCGCTCGCGTGCTCTGCTCAAGAGTCCTCTGTGATCGACCTTCCGTGTGCGTTCGAATTACTAACCTTTATTCATCCTTGGCCCGTCGCTGTCGTGCTCAAGCGAGTCCCAAAATTTGCGTTGGTGTTCTCACGAGGTTGCCCAGCCGTATGCACCGCGACGCGTAGTCCGGAGCCATACATCAACCTCCCTTGAGTTCCACACGACATCGCTGCGTCGACGTCCTAGGCCCACCCTTTCAGGCCTAGGAGACACTTGCGTCCCCTCTGGTAACGCAAGGCCCCGTGTGCGAGGGAATAGCTCTCTAGCTCCCTTCCCCTATATAAGGGTAAAACAGTAATTCAGTCAGAATGACAGGAGAACCTCAAACCCCTTGGTTTGACATATCGCAACGCCTCTTGCATCGCTAGCCCACCTTGGCTATGTCGCGTCCGTGTCGCGACTGTGTCGCGTCCTCGCAGCGTGACCACTTCGCCAGACCCACTTGGCCCCTATGTCGCGTGCCCTCCTGGCACCACATGTCGTGCTCCAAGCACTATGCTGCAAGCTCGAGTATTGGCCCCGTCACAGAGGGCTCATGATTCGTTGAACCTTTCAATAATTATTTGAAATAATTAATTAATGGAATAGTGATGTATTCATCTTTAATATGAAATACGAAATAGGTAATATTGTTGCCATTAATTAAATTTACAAATGATTAACCCTAACAAATAGTATTAACTATTTTTCTACCAACAACGATTATCTCTATATACAGTTCAAATGATTTTAAAATCCCTTGACATAAAAGAAATTCTAATGATAGTTCAAATTAGGGTGTGGGGGGGAGGAAAAAGCGGAATTTAAAAATAAATAAATAAATTAAATTAAATTAAACATAAGATTAAAAATATGAAAAATATTTAAGAAGTTTAGAATTAATTACAATTCAATTAACCGAACTGCTCTGAAACGGATTTTTTCATTTTTCGATTCGATTTTGCCTGAACTGAAACAAGTTGGTTTCGATTTTGTTGAATCGAATTTGGTAAATCAAGTTCAAAACCGAACCAATGAGATTTATTTTTGCTTTTTTCAGTTTCGGTTCCTTTAATTTTTTTTTTTTTTCATTCTTTATACTTTTGTGTGTTTTTGAGTTTTTTTCAAATTTTCAATTTTTACGGTTTTGGATTAGTTTCATCACCCTAACTAACAAATTTTTGGTTTCGGCCACCCAAAATTGAAACTTAACTGATTCGGAATCTATTTCGTTAAATCCGTTTTGGGTCGGATAAGTATCGATTTTCGGACTACTGGTTTTTTGGTATAAAAGTTGCACCTCTATTTGCAACTTTGTTAAAAAAATCAAAGAATTTAGCGAGTGGGTATCTTTATTCACGCCAATAAGTTTACTGAAAGCGCCAACATCCGAAACCACCCCTTGATACCCATCGACTGCTTGGAATCGGATAATGGATATTTTATTTCGCCATGGTCTTCCATACAATCGATCATGAGACCATAAGAGTACCGTCAGACGATCGATTTTTTATTACACGAGGCACGGATAACCACAACGTCAGGGGCGTAGCCAAGATATTTTGTTGGTGGGGGCTACAAATGATAAAGAACTATACTTAATAGAAACTCTAAAGTTAAATGGGGGCTTGAGCCGATTTGGAGGCTTCTACATCATAGATTTAGGGCTTATATACAAACAAAGGTTGTATAAGAATCATATTTAATAGAAACGCTAGAGTTAAATGGGGGCTTGAGCCTCCACACCCTTCTATGTGACTACGCCAAGTGACAACGTGGCCATAAAATCATATGACACAGGCATTGGCAAGATCATGGTATAAAGATTCATGGTATGGAAGATGAGGTGAAAGAAAATCTCTATCATTGGATTCCTAGCAGCAGATGGTTTTGATAGGGTTTCAGACATTGGCACTTTCAAAACACCTGTTGGCGCAAATAGAGGTATATTTTACCTAATCCTCCTTTTAAATAATATTTTTTGTTTTTATTTTAATATATATTTAAAATATATGACAAGTGGAGAGAGAAAAATAGAGAGAAAAAAAGGAGGGAGAGAGAGAGAGATTTAATCATATTTTATTAATAGCAAGTAAAATTCACTATTAATAGCGAGTGAAGAAAGACTCGCTAAAGATGGCAAGTCTCATAGCGAATCTGATGGAGCCAGAATCTGACTCTTAATTTTGCTGCCTTATGTGCTTATAGAGAATATGCTAGAGATGCTCTAAGAATATATTCTTCAAATCAAATAGCCAGAAACAAAAACAGTTCGAATAAAATAAAATAAAGCAAACTGTTTAAAATTGCCAATTACATATTTACATCATCACCAAGATAATAAACCCAAAAACTGCAGAGTTTGCTAACCAAACCCACAAGCCAAGCTCTCAATGAATATAAAAAAGGGCAGCGCTGTTTGCACCAACCAAAACACTAGAAGCATTCACCTGCCCCCACAATCAAGTTATCTACCGGCATAGTCACCAAGGCAATAGTTTGGTAAGGTTAAATTAAAAAAAAAAAATTAAAGGGTATAAATTATAATTTAAAAAACACATGAATTTTTTTAAAAATCTCGAATATTCATAATTAGTTAGTAGAACCTTAAATTTATGAATTAAAAAAAAAAGGGGAGATTTTGGTGACTATGTCTATAGGGTGGGTGCTTTTAAAGTTTTCCTTGGTGTAAATAGAGGCACCGTATAAATAAAATAAATAATACCCATCATCCCTCCGAGACCATCCATCTCAATCTTCCACCTCAATCAAAATCGGAGAAGAATAGTAAAAATCATTACCCCAAGTGGTCTCATCAAACTTCTCATTAGTCCCATCTCTCTCTATGGTTGGTTGTGCAAGAGTAGTTCGTTCTTATATTAAGAAGAGGAACGTGTGGAGGTTACTTAAACCTAGCAGAAAAGGCAGAGTCCCACTTATTGGGCCATATCATTCAATATGTATCAAATATGAATCAGACAAAATACCATATATGTACTTTTCGTAAAAAAAAAATTATTTTTAATATTTAAAAAATACAAAATTACCTGAAATATCAGCCAATTTGGCTGCTACGTGCACAATACATATCGGCCTAGGACCTACCCGGTATGCAGATTTCTATCGGTATTTAAATTCCTGGTTTCATATGAACCAAGGGGTACATATTGAAGTGCTCGGATTCGGTGGAAGGGATCCTCCAATTGCATATATTAGGTCATTGGCTGTCTTTTTCTTCTTTTTGTAGGAAAGCATGTTAGGTCATTGATTGTCATGGGACGCCGTAAAAGGGTGCCCTCAATCTCTATGGCGCCACCCTAAGACTCCCTACATTAGCCATGTAGGGTTCAACTCTGCCCTAATGAGCTTTGGGTGCCAAATGGCACCAAATCTGAAGAACAGGCGCACAGGCAACTTGAGCAAGGTCGATCGAATCCAGCCCAAAAGAGAAAGATAAAATTACATCTTATCCACCGTCCAAAATATGGTCAAAATTGAAACAAATTAATGCACCAAAATTAAGTGGGGAAAAGGTCAAACTTTGACCATATTTTTGAGGGGTTAAAACAGTCACTAAAATAAAAATAATAAAATTAGAGCACTTGTCATGTGGCTAATGATCTCGGGTGTTTGTGTGAGATCACATGTCATGTGTCATGTGATACATATCTCGGCACTAATCAAATGCTACACCTTCAAAGCAGCTGCCCCCCATATATATATATATATATATATATATATATATATATATATATATATGATCTATCATTGGGCAGCTTATCTATGTAGCACTCAATCATATAAATATGTAATCATGTGTCACATGGCAGCCAATAAGCATGGACTGATAACTTAAGTCCATGTGACAGTGATAAAAAAAAACTTAGTCCAGGACAAAAGGAAACCATTATCCACAGTTTTAAGAACAAAGTTACCCTGATCATAAGGACTAAGTTACCTACAATGTAGACCTGAATTTGAGAATTGAACTATTCAACTATACAGATTAAGCAAACTGATAACAAAATCTAAGATCATCATTACCAAGAAACAAAAACAATTTAGAAAAACACCCCAAAAGAAAAAAAAGATTAACAAATCCAACTGTTTAAAAGGCCACAATTACTTTATCCACAAGAGCTAAAACAAAAACACTACCGACTAAACTAATCAGACCACAAGCCAAAATGCCATGGACTACGAATACTACTAATCTTTCAAAAAACACCCATCTCAATCTCCGACTTCCATCCAAATCAGAAGAATTGAACCCTATGTAGTTTCTATGGTTAGTACTACATTAGCATAATTCATCTCATCAATCATTAATCCATCTGCTATATTCTCATATTCTTCTTATAATTGTTTGTGCCCCCTGATTGTGAGGATTGCTCGAGCCCTTTGAAGTCCCAAATCCACCACAGTTCATGAATTAAGCCTTCAACTTCCCAAGTCGAACTCTCAACTTTCAGAATTGAACCTTCAAGTTCATGAATCAACAAGTCCCAGTATTCATGAACTACGCCGTGTTGATCAATCAACCACGGGAGTTCCTCAACCGAGCGCTCGAGTTTACAGAGTTCACAAACTGAGGCCTTGAGTTCACGAATTGAACCCTTGAGTTCATGAATTGAGCCCTTGATTTCGCGAATTAAGCCCTTGATTTCATCAAATGAGTGTCTGCGGTCACGATTTTGGCAAATTAATTTCCATGTGTTTTTGAAGAGTCGGAACATTTTATCCCAATATAGTGCTTTGTCAAAATCACTCAACTTATATGCACAATTCGGATGAAGAAAATTCATTGCAGATTTGATCATTATAAGAATTCTACTCCAATAGATATCTCCATCAATAGACATGCTTTCAAGTTGGTCTAATTTTCTAATTGCGATAAAAAACTTGTCCTCATCCATTTGTTCATGTCTTGATCTCAAAGAAAAATGTTTGAGCCTAGGGCACCTGAAATTCCAAAAAAGAAAATTGTTCATAAGAAATCATAACATAAACAAAAAACTCACAAATCTCTAGCCTAGACAATCCCTTAAGAACCCTAATATCCCTTTTAATCAGAGGGTTCATCTTATTTGAAACGGACCTTTCGGATAAATCATTGGACTAAAAAGTATATTCTAATGATGGTGACCAAGTCCTTCCAAGAGTGCCTCAAAAACTATGGTGTACATATACTACGAGGACCTGATCTATATTTAGTAATAGTGCATAGAACCAGAGCATAAATGTTGAAAACTCTAAAATAGTTATTTTTTTACTTAATTAACACATCATCTTACCAGATGTCTTAATGATTTTAATATACGGGACCTGCTTTTGGGTCCTCATAAAAGTATCTAGACTGGAATACAATTCCACTCAGCATTCAAATCTGAATATCAATGATTCAGCAATCCTTGAATGGTGATTGTTGTTTAAAATAACAGTTTTAATAACTATTAAGGCCAACTGTTAATTAAATTTATGATTATTAGCTAGATGCCCTGAATTTGGGCATGAAATGCAATTTTTATTTGGGAATCTCATTCATGCATCTCCATTTAAAAGGCGTGTGATATTTAAGCATCACAGTGTTAATGTGAATCTAATGTATTTTTTTTATTTTTAGTGGTGATTCAATAGTGCGATCTGTATAAGCACTTCCATTATGAATAGAGTGGAAGTTCCGTTACGTTGTGTCATAACCTCATAAATCTTAATTTCCTGTAACCTGTTGCTAATAACAGTCTGAAAGTCGTGGGGAACAGATGTTGGCTTGAAAAATAGGATATTTCCATGCCTTCCAAAGCGTATAACTGTGTTTTTCTATCTAATCATTGTTTAATTTCAGCTTTCAAATAACAACATTGATAATATAATGACCCAGGGGACTGCATGCAAAATAAGTGCATCCTTTTCTTTCTTAAACCTTTGTTGAACCCCAAATAAACTGGATAGGGGCAGGAACCAGTCCAAAAATATGGTTTAAAAAGGAGCTGGACCTGGGTCCTAACCTAGGCAAGAACTAGACTTATGTAGAGGTCCATTTGATGTGCAGTGAAATATGATGATATTTCACCCCTAAAGACCTACATTTAGCTATCCGATGAAAGCCATTTAACATGTTTTATATAGTTTTAGTGATTTACAGGCCTGGAGATGTGTTGAACATGAAATAACCCAAAAGTTCAGAATATAACGTCAAATTCGTGCTACATTGGATCATTCGGAACTTATCCCGACTTGGAGCTCAATTTGAACCTTCAAGACGTTAGATTCGGAAAATTGTCAAAACACAAAAGTTGGAGAACTCGTCGTCAGCTTTCCAACGCCGTAAGAATCGTCTCAATCTGACTTCGAGATAGAAAGTTATGACCAAAATACCGAGGCAGTATCTGAATGCAAAGTGTAGCGGGAATTCACGAAAATCTGGGAGGTCGATTGATCGACCAAATTTGAATTTGAGTTCGGAATTTTGTTTGGCCGCGAGAATCTCGGTACTCTTTTCACGGAATAAAATCTTGGAGGAAAAAGCGGCTTCTTTTTTGGCAATTAAGGAAAAAGATATTCTTGGAGATATATTCATTCGGGGAGTCCTTGGGGGGGAGAATTCGGATTCTTATTATTTTTTCCTGCACTCTTCTTTTTAGAGAGTTCTGTTTTTTAGAGAGTTTTGATTTTTTTGTATTCTTTTGTTTTAAACAATGTAAAACGAAAAAAAATGTAAGAAGGGGTTTTTGAGGCTTTTTGTGCTGGCTGGAACTGGCACGGGTAAAAGCTTAGGGTTTCTAACAGAAAAGGTGTATCTGACAAGGTCATATATATATATATATATATATATATATATATATATATATATATAAATGAATCAAATACCGTCCAATATTGAAACCCTATGAAGAACAACTATGGCAACCCTAATGAACATGTAGAAAATTTAGGGAACATGAAGGAAATAAAAAAAATACCTTCGAGCAACGTAGAGGAGATCGTCTTCATCAGCCATGAGAGAGAAGTGCATTGAAATTATAGACCCACCACTCCTATCAACAATAAACTCTATAAGCTTACGACATTCAACTTTATTCTTCATACAAGAAGAAGAAGAGAACCCATTGAGATCAACTTCTCTCCATAGAGAAGGTTCCTTAGAAGCCTTATACCAAGAACTACAACACAATGGTGCACCCAGGACGAGATCTCTGATGCCCAATTTATGGTATATGATTAAGAGAAGATCTCTATCTAGATCAGCCCATGAGCACGGTTGATTCTCTCTTTCTTCTTTCTCTCTCATCTGTCTTCTTGTTCTCTTCGCAATGGGCTCCTCCATTGTTGAGAGAGACTGTTTGGAGTCGGAGACTAATGGTAGCGTGATTTAAACTGGTAGGTAGGTTTGGAAAAGATACACGGGTCTTGTGTAGGCTGTCAAGAAATAATTTGGGCCAAACCCGGCCCGATAGCTAACTGGGCCATGCCCGGTTTTGAAATGTTGTAGCTCGAACCCGGCCCGGTTAGCTATTCGGGCCAGGTTTATAATATCTTTTAAAAAAAAATTAAGTTTTTTTTTTAAGGACTTCAACTAATCGGGTTCGGCCGGGCCAGGCCTTATACTTTGAAGCCTAAACTCGGACCCATTTCTTATCCGGGTCGGGGCCCGTTTAATAAATGCAAAAAAAATTGGCCCTGAACCCCACCCATCCGGGCCTGGCCCGGGCTGAAACCCGGCCCGTTGACAGCCCTAGTCTTGTGCTTAGGGTTGTCAATGGGTCGGGTCAGTCGGGTCAAAGATTTGCCTGTCCGACAGGAAATTAGCCCAAACTCGTTGATGCACACGACCTAATCGGGCCAAACTTTTTGCCCAACCCAGCCCATTGGCAACTTTAATCCAACTCAAACCTAAAATGTTTCAGACGATACCGGTACGTATCATACGATAAATACCAGCATCACTGGCTAGCGGTACACGATACATTAGGTATGTATGGCCAAGTACATGCCTCCAAAACCAGGAGACGTGAGTTCGAATCCCCTCTGCCCCAGAGGCAGCCCTAGGGATCTATATCTCATGCTGACCAGGCATGTGCTAACTTGGGGTGTGAGTTTTTCCGTGTGATTAGGCTGGTGCTCTAAGAGGCCTGGATATTCAGATTATCAAAAAAGGGTACCTCTGTTCGCACCCACACGTTTACTGAAAGCGCCCACGTCAGAAACCCCTTAGACCCAATGATTTTATCAGATCATATGATGGAGATCGTGTTTCACCTCAATCTTCCACACAAAGGATCTTGAGATAATGTAGCACCTATTAGAGGTCAGTTTTTTATTCCACACGTCACATATCCCTAAAATATGGCCCTAAAATCATGTTTGAGCGTGACATGTATGATATGATATTTTGGGGATCTGTGACACATGGAATAAAAAACAAGTCGTCTGATAGGTGCAACATGATCTCAAGATCCTATGTGTGGACGATCTACGTGAAACACAATCTTCATCATCTGATCTGACCCAATCAATGGCTATTAAGGGATTTCGATGTGGGAGCTTTTAGTAAATGTGTGGGCGCCAACAGAGGTACCCATCGAAAAAAATAAAAAGTTTATTATATCGCTGATCCATTGAATGCATCGACGATATCGATTTGTATCTTCTAGGTATTGATGGCAGACGATACGTATCGGAAATCTGAGATCATGATCAATATAACCAAGGACACTTGCTTTAGGAGCATGGATAGTTGATCAACAACCTCATAGCTAAACAGAACCATGAGGTGCAATGGAAGATCAGATAGGACTAGGGTTGCAACCGAGTCGAGCCCGAGCTTGGGTCAGCTCTAGCACAGCTCTTCCTTACACGAGCCAAGCTGGAACTTGGTTCTAGGCCCTTTGAGCTTAAAAAATCTAAGCTCTAACTCGACTCTATCGAGCTCGAGTTGGGCCGAGCCGAAATTTGAGCTAAATAAGTTCTATTATAAATTTGTTTCTTAATGTTGTTTTAAAAAATATCTTCATTTTTTAATAGATGAAAGATTTAATAAAATTTATACTAAATGCCCTAATATCTTTTAATCTCTTAGTCCTTTTGGATTTAACGGATCTGTTGAAAAAAAGGTGTTTAAATTTTGAAAAGTTAAAAGGTATTAAAATTTACTGTGCAAAAATTGATTAAGAACATAGGTGTTGGTCGCAGGTGTTCACAGAGAGATGAAGAGAAGGAGAAAGAAAGCGCAAACTTCAATAAAAGATCATAAAGATTATATGTTAATTATATATATATATATATATATATATATATATATATATATATATATATCCATTATAAAGTAATCATGAGATGAATCTTATTATAAGAGGAAAAAGAAAAAAAAAACTTTCAAAATTATATATAATATATTTTATCATATAAAAGCATTATATACTATTAATGAAGTCGAGTCGGGCTTAGCTGATCTTTACTAGCTCAACTCTAGCTCGGCTCTACTTCAACTGAGCTTTAAATAAAAAGCTATGTTGTGGCTCTCGAGTTGAGTTTAAGAGATCAAAAACACTCATTTTCGGGCTGAGCCGAGCTGAACTGTCGAGCTAGCTCGGCTCTGTTGTAGCCCTAGATACAACGAACAACTTGAGTGTCCCCATTATGAGCCTTTGGTTAACCAAAAGGTCAGGTGAGTCGGGTGGATGGTTTTGAATATCAGCCATATCCAATACATAGCGACCGATATGTATCGGGTTAGGCTGCATCTAATAAGATAAACATCCCCAATTTTGTACGGATTATCGGGTCAAACAGGTCAAATATCGGACATTATTGAGTCATATCGGTCGATATTTATCAGCTATGAACCGAAAATATACTAAAAATGCCTCTTTTACCTTTTATTTTTTATATTTTTATTTTAAAAATAAGTCGACCGGTTTGCCGATACTTATCGGCTTGGGACCTACCCGATATGCTGATATATAATGATCTGAAACCGACCTGACTGATGAGAAATAAAATATGATGATATTTCACCCTCTAAAGCCTACATTTAACCATCCAATGAGGACAATCAGACAAATTTGTGAAGTTCTAATTGTTTCAGGAAGATTTGGTCATTTAATATATTTGGAAGCATAAAAGAGCATAAGAACAACAAACGCAGGAACATTGGAGCAAAGGAATTGATAGTCCCTGAAATTTGTGAAATTCGATCAATTGACTACGCTTGTCGATCGATCGATATTTTATAAATCAGAAATCTGCGAAATTTAAAATTCAAATTTGATTTCTGAATTTTAAATCTAGGGCTGAGGACCTATTTAAGCAAACTTGGGAATTAGTTTTAGGGGTCGCTCCCTTTGGGGAGTCTCTTTTTCCTTTATTATTTTTAGTTTTCTTTTAGTTTTTCTCTTTCCTTTTCCAAGTATTGTTCTTCCAGTTTCTAGGTTTAGATTTTAGCTTAGTTTCATTTTGCGGTTTGAAGAAGTGTACTTTGATTAAAGTTGTTGTACTGAAATTGTTAAAATATGTTTACAGTATTTTAATGTTAAGTCCTATTTATTTTTTAATTATGTTGTTCATTTCAAGCATGAGTAGCTAAATCTTTTTTAGGATGGAGATCTAATGAATCACATCCGAGGTTTTCATTTATAATAATATAGATATGCGATTGGGATATTATTTTATCATAGATGTCTTAATTTTTAATGTTTTATTGCACTTGCCGAATTAGTAAATTTTGATTATCATCTAAGATATGGGTGTTAGTCATGTTCTTCCCATGATATCGGATCTGCAATAAGGAATCTACTTCGAGTTCTTTGTTGATAATGCGGCATTAATTCATCGTCATTAGAAATCTCTCTTTTACGGTAGATGTTTTGCCCTATTTTGTGACATTAATTTATTGTCATTAGAAGTCCCTTTTACGGTGAATATTTTGCCTCATTTCCTTTACGGTTGTAGGAAGAGCATACAGTAGAATTATTTTCGTTGATTAATTGTTATATTTTTCGTAAATTTTTTATTGAGTTAAATGTTTGTGTGCGTTGCATCTTGTGATAATATCGTATCTCAACCATTAGATCTGTATTTCGTAGATGATAAGCCAACGATGAGGGATTTATCATCTCACTCCTCATTTTCTCTATCTTGTTTTTATTCTCAATAGATTATTACTCGACAGTTTTATTCTCCATCAAACTCTCATAATTATAAATTAGTTTGAATATTTTATTAGATATATTGTAGTTCTTATAGTTAATTGTCTATATATAATAATCTTACTTGTCACTTGTTTTCAACAAGGTAAGACCTGAAAGAAGTGATGTGAAAACTAGATCCAACACACCAAGAAAGAAAACCCACTTTGCATTACTTGAAAAAAAACACAAAATGTTTTTTTCTTTTTAAAAGCACAAATGTTTAAAAGGTAACATTTACTTTATCCACAAGAGCTAAAACCAAAAAAAATTGCAAAATATACCAATCAAACCCACAATCCAAAAACCAAGTATTATTATTATTTTTTTTATTGGTATAATACAATAATTTCATTAATGAGAAAAATGGAATACAATAGATCAAATGGCCAAGCTAGATGCCCATTCGAAAAATAAAAAAGACAGAATAGGTAGGGCTTGCCTCAAGCTGAGTTCATATCAAGATTGATAAATGAAACAAGAAACTGTCAACGGGTCGGATCAGCCCAAACTTTTAGCTGCCCAAAGGGAAAAGGGCACTTGCTTAGGGCTGCAACAGAGCCGAGCTAGCTCGACAACTCGGCTCGGCTCGGCCCGAAAAATAAGAGTTTTTCTCTTTAGAGCTCGGCTCGAGAGCCTAGCTGACCCAGCCAGTTTGTAGCTCGAATGAAAAGAGCCGAGCTAGAGCTAAGGTCGGCTTGGCCCGACTCCGCTCTATGGCTCGATTAAAATTTATATTATATATATATATATATATATATATATATATATATATATATATATATATATATATATATATATATATAATAACTTTGATGTCTATTCCTCTCTCAAAAAAAAAAAAAAAAAAAAATTAGAGGTCTATTTTACCCACCCTTCAACTAACGGGTACTTTGAAGGGTAAATTGATACTTTTGCCACCCACCACACTTGCCCTAATTTCATTAGATATATATAATATTATATAGCCCAACAGGCAACAACAACTAACCCATTGTTTCTCTCAACTCTCAAGTTCTCACGCAGTGACGCAGACAACATACCACTGCCTTGCAAGTCTCCATCTTCTCTCTTGCATCCATCTTCTTCACTCTCCCATCTTCTCAACTCTCACGCTGCTCGGCTGCCTCCTGCAACTCTCCATCTTCTTGCAACTCTCATCTTCTTCTAATATGGGCATACGGCTGCTAGGGCTGCAACTGAAGCAGCTGCCTCCTGCAACTCTCCATCTTCTTCTTATACGGGTCGGCTGCCTCTACCTCTGGTCTTCTATGGCTGCTAGGGTTGCAACTCAACTCCATCTTCTTCACTTTTGTTGAAGCTCTCTCAAGTTTTCACGCATAGCGGCATTCGGATCATGCAACTCAATCGAAAGGGAGATCGTCGGATCGGCAATCAACATCGACCCATTGGTATCGCTTCCTTTATTTATTTTAGAATAAGGGCATAATATTTCTTCATAATATTAAGATTATGGCTGATTTAAATTAGGATTCTTGCATAATATTTAAATTAGGATTTGAATTTTTTTTAGAAATTAGGGTTGATTTAAATTAGGATTCTTGCATAATACTTAAATTAAGGCTTATTTGAATTTTTTTTAGAAATTAAGGCTGATTTAATTTGGATTCTTGCATAATGTTTCTTCAAATTAGGGCTAATTTAAAAAAAAATGAAATTAGGGCTACAACAAATTAGGGCTTTTTGCATAATATTTTATCAAATTAGAGCTAATTTTAAAAAATAAATAAATTAGGGTTACTTAAATTAAGGTTATTTTAAATACTTTTAATTAGACTGTTTTAAATTAAGGATGTTTTAATTATTATTTTTAAATCATGAAAAAAAGTCAAATTTAAGACCCTAACATGTCTGACAAGGAGACCTCCCAATCATTGATGCCTCCTCCTCGACCTCCTTGTCCATGCCCCTTACCCTCCCCTAGTCTATCTTCTGCAATTGCCTCTGATTCCACTTCTTCATCTAGTTTTATCATAGATGTGGATGCGGATACGGATGCAAATGCGGATGGGAATGCTCTAGATGAACCAAACCCCAAACATAGGTGTGTAACAACTTCATCCATCTGGGATAGTTTTAAAAAAATAATTATAGATGGAGTTTAAAAGGAAAGATGTATTTATTGTGAAAAAACTTACAAACTTCAAAAATCAGGTGGAACTACTACCCTAAAACGACACATTGAAGTTTGCCCAAGCAATCCAAAGCGTAAAAAAGTACAACAAGTTATATCTTTTCCTAATATTAATGATATGCCCGAAAGGTTAAAGTTTACCCAAGAACAAGCGAGAGAACTTCTTGCAAGAATGATAGTCTTGCATGAATATCCATTTAATATTATTTCTCATAGGTTTTATTGCTTTTTGTCAATATATGCAACCTTTATTTAAAATGGTGTCACGTACAACAATAAAGAAAGATTGTATAGTATTACATAAAAAAGAATAAGGTAAACTAATGAACTTATTTGAACAATCTACTTTTAGGATTAATCTAACATCTGATATATGGACTTCCAACCAAGATCTTGGTTATCTAACTATTACTGTACATTTTATTGACTCCAATTGGACCATGCAAAAATGAATTATTAATTTTTGTGTAATTCATTCACCCCACACAGGGATTAATATTACTGATCATTTTATAGCTTGTCTTATAAAATGGAAAATAATGCCGGAAATAGTAATATTGTCCAAAAGTCAATTAAAACTCACTTAGTTCGAAAAGAATTTCTTCCATTGAGTGGTGAATTATTCCATGTTCGTTGCTCTGCTCATATTTTAAATCTTATTGTGGAAGAAGGATTTAAAACTATTAAACCAACTATTGACAATATTCGAGAGAGTGTAAAGTTCGTAAAATCATCACCATCTCGAAAACAAAAATTTGAAGAGGTTGTTAATCTTTTAGGGATACCAAATAAAAAAGGATTATGTTTAGATGTAAGTACGCGATGGAACTCTACGTACCTTATGTTGGAATCTGTCTTGAAATTTAAAGATACTTTCCAATCTTTTAATTTGTATGAATCAAGTTACGATATACAAATTTTAGATGATGAATGGTCTAATGCAAAAATAATTTGCGAATTTTAAAAGAAATTTTATGAGTTTACTAAACTAATAGGTGGAAGTAAATATCCAACGCCTTGTTTATTTTTAAGTGAAGTAGTTAAAATTAAAAGTGATTTGAATGAAAAAAAAAATGATGATAATCAATTTTGTAGATCTATTGCTATTAGTATGCAAGATAAATTTGATAAATATTGGGCGGCTTGTCCTACGATTCTAAAATTTGTCGTGATTTTTGATCCTCAATTGAAGCTTGACTTTTTAGAATATGCGATAGAAGAACTATATGGAGAAAAAGGGAGGGTACGTATAACTAAGTTGATGGGATTTGTTAGAAATCTTTATGAAGAGTATGCTGTTAAATATTGCAAGTCTAATAGGACAAATGAAGGTAATATAATTTCTGAGAGTGTTAGTGTTACAAAATCTAATGTTGGGAGGGATAAATACTTAAAGTGAAAACAACAAAGAAATAAAACTAACACATATATTAATAATGTAAAATCAGAGTTAGATATTTATTTAGAAGACCCACAAGTCCCTGGGTGTAAAGATTTTGATGTTTTATATTGGTGGAAAGCTAATTCCACCACATGGTCAATTTTGACAATGGTTCGTGATATTTTAGCAATTTCTGCAACAACAGTTGTTTCAGAGTCGGCTTTTAGTACAAGAGGTAGGGTAGTTGATCAATTTAGGAGTAGTTTACTTCCAGAGACTGTAGAACTTTTAATTTGTACACAGGATTAGATTTGTTCTGAGTTGGGCATTGACTTGCCAATAGTGACAGATCCAGAAATTGAGGCGATATGAGAAATTAGTTGGTTATGAAAACTAATATATTATTATTTTTAAAAATTATTTTTCAAGTTTTTTTATTAGAGAAGTGTGTATAAATTTATTTATTTTTTCTAAAGTTTTATTTATAGTTTCTATGCATTGATAAGGCTTGCTTAATAGAACAATTATATGTATTGTCTTACCATTCACCAGTTAAATATGCATGAGAAAAGTGAAATAATTGAGATGTCAATCTGTTATGCATGACTCTTAAATTGAAGTGATTCTCAATATCACCCTGTTTGAGAGCAAACAAAGATGACTAGTGAGTCAGATCAAACTAGTGAAGCCATTTTTATCTTTTTATATTTTAAAAAAATAATTAGCATTTTCATCTATCATGTTTTTCATCTTGACTTATATATTTTATCAAGGGAATATAATAGTTATCAAACATATTTCAAGAGCTCAAATTATTATTATAAAAATATATATTATTTTTCGTAAATTTTTTAAAAAGTTATGCACTCAACTGGCTTCACTCAATCGATCTGATTTCATCAATGTTCATCATGCTACATGGGTTTGAGAAAAATCTCAAACCCACTACCCACTGCTTCGCAATCTAATTAACCAACAAGGAGATGGACAACAATGAGATACAAATTAAATGATAAGTGCAATTCAAAAGGATATCTACTAAAATGGTACACAATTTTTATTTTGAGTTCAACTTCACATATATATCATTTATTTATTTCATATGTTACGTACTTGTGTTTCATCATTCATTTAAATCTTTTATAGAATGGATATTTAATTGAGTAAAAGTTTTAAAAAGTACTAGGACGAAATTTTTTATAATAGAACATACTTGGCTTGAAGCTCGGCTCGAGCTCAGAGAGTCGAGCTAGAGCTTGGATTTTTCGAGCTCGTAGAGTCTAGAGCCGACCTCAACTCGGCTCGTATAAGGTAGAGCCAAGCTAGAGCTGACCCTAGCTCGCGCTCGGCCCGGCTCGGTTGCAGCCCTACACCTGCTCGACCCGTTGTTTCCGTCCCTACCCAAGCCAAGGGTCAAAGGTATATGCCCATCCCGACCTGAAAATCTACCCAACCCGAAAACATGACCCGTTCTTTTATATACCTGACCGGGAAGTCGGGTTGGATGACTCATAACAGCATCGATCTGAATTGATATTAGCGCTCTCAATTGGCCAAGTTAGGGCCCGGCCTAGCCCTGCCCAGGACGGGTTATTTTTGTTCAGTCGGGCTCTAACCCAGGCCTAGAAGTACTTAGCCCAAATCCAGCCCTAGCGGGCCAGGTCCAACCCGGTTGCATGCTTTATTTTAACTTAAAAAGTTTTATATCAATATTTTTTATCTTTGGTATGAATCAAGGTCCTTAACATGGGGTTTAATATTAGCTTTGTTCATTTTACTTGAATGCTCCAAGGATTAAATTCTTCAATGGTTCAATATCAAGGCCTTTTGTTAAAGAGTACCTTTAAATTCATGCACCAAATCTTTGAATGCACCCACACAAAAATACATTGACTGCATTGAATCAGATGATGGAGATTGTTTATCATCCTAATTTTTACACAATGGATTTTGAGATTATGGGCGTACCATCAGACAGTCAATTTTTTATTTCATGTGGTACACACAAAAAAAATGACCTTCAAATCAATTTTGAGCGTGCACGTGATGTTAAGGTCACTTTTTTTAGATGTGTGCCAAGTGAAATAAAACACTGATCGTCTGATGGTACTCCCATGATCGCAAGATCTATCTTGTGAAAGATTTGGAGGATAAACAATCTCCATCGTTTGATTCAACACAGTCAATGTGTTTCCGCGTGGGTGAACTCAAAGATTCGGTGAGTGGATTTAAAGGTACTCTTTCTAAATGACCTTTGATTAAGGCCTTTATAAATAAATAATTATTGATTTTATTTTATATATAAATTGGGTCGAGCTCGGACTAGGGCTGGGTAGAAAATTTAAGCCCGGCCCACTTTAACCCGAGCCATATCATAGCTAGCTTGGTTTGAGTCTCAGTTGGGCTTACACACCGAAAAAAGCATGCTCTTTCCAGGTTGGGTCCGGGCCAAATTAACCCAATACATTGGAGCCCTAACTGCTATACTCTTAATTCTTGTAACTTTTGTAAGAGAGTGACCCTCCAGGCCCTGTGTACAAAGATAATGCCACGACGAAAAATTATAAATGGACAGATTTTGTAGACAACTTATGTGGCACGATGTGATTAGCTGCAATGCTTGGGCCCCACTATGTCTGTAGCCAATCATGTCACACCACATAAGCTGCCTATAAAATTGTCTATCAAAAATTGTCTACCATATAACACTGTCCATTCCATGACCGTCCACTTTCAATCCAAATTGTCAATGTAAAGCGTCGGCGCCCCCAAAATGAGATGTTGGCGCTTCTCTAAAAAAAAAAGAAAATTTATTTTAGAGAAGCGTCGGCGACCCTAAAACGAGGTGTTGGAACCACTATATCGAGGTACCGACGCTTCTCTACTATTTTTTTAGAGAAGCGTCGATACCCCTAAAACGAGGCGCCTGACAGACATCGGCTATCACACCTATACGGCGCCTCACTGCAACTACAGCGAGGTCAGCCTACTTAACCATCACTCCGATACCACCCGCCTAGAGGACGGGAATTCTCGTTCATTGACACATGATCCCAAAACAGGTGTAAAGGTATAGGGCACACTACAAAATATGTAGTTTTTAACGGCAGTTTAGAACCGCCGGTGAAAAGTGAGGGAACTGCCATTGAATATTTTGCCGGCGGCCACTAACCCGCCGAGGAAATAACCGTCAGGAAAGCATTCACCGGCGATTTTCCCGACGGTTTGTAACTGCCCGCACTAAAAATATTTTCCAAATCGCCGGTAAAATGTCAAATCTCACCCCTCCACTTCCCTTACCAATTGCCGATCGCGGCAGTTTAGAACTGCCGGCAATTATTATGGTTTTGATAATTGCCAGCAATTTTAAACTGCCGGTAAAACAATTCTGATGGCGATAATTCCCGGCAGTTTAAAACCGCCGGTAAAGATTATTTGAAAAAAAAAAAATTCTCTGCTTTTTAAATCGGCTCATCCCAAATATATGAGTTGTAGCACTTTTTTTAAAAAAATTTAAACCTGTAGCATCCTAGATATGAGCTGTAGCACTTTGTTTTTTAATTTTAAACCTGTAGCATCCTAGATCTGAGCCCATATTTGAGTTGTAGCACCTTTTTATTTTAACCAGCCCATATATATGAGCTGTAGCACTTTTATTTTTTATTTTAAACCTATAGCATTTTTCTAGAAATGAGTTGTAGCACTTTTTTTTTAAAATTTTAAACCTGGAGCAATTTTTTAGCCTGCAACTTTTTTTTAGCCTATAGCCCTTTAATTTTAAACCTGTAACACCAATGGGCACTTCATTGTAACTGCCGGCACTAAAAACATTTTCCAAACCGCCGGTAAATGTCAAATCTCATCCCTCCACTTCCCTTACCAATTGCTAATCGCGACAGTTTAGAACTGCCGGCAATTATTATGGTTTTGATAATTGCCAGCAGATTTAAACTGCCGGTAAAACAATTCTGACGGCGATAATTCCCGGCAGTTTAAAACCACCGGTAAAGATTATTTGAAAAAAAAAAAAATCTCGGCTTTTTAAACCGGCTCATCCTAGATATATGAGTTGTAGCACTTTTTTTAAAAAAATTTAAACCTGTAGCATCCTAGATATGAGCTGTAGCACTTTTTTTTTAAATTTTAAACCTGTAGCATCCCAGATTTGAGCTGTAGCACCTTTTTATTTTAATCAGCCCATATATATGAGCTGTAGCACTTTTGTTTTTTATTTTAAACCTATAGCATTTTTCTAGAAATGAGTTGTAGCACTTTTTTTTTAAAATTTTAAACCTGGAGCAGTTTTTTAGCATGCAACTATTTTTTAGCCTTTAGCCCTTTAATTTTAAACCTGTAGCACCAATGGGCACTTCATTCCAAAAAAGCCCATTATAAAATCATTCCAAACCTGAAATTTTTTAGCATGTAGTTTTTTAATTTTAAACCTGTAGCACCATGTAAGAAATTGGGTTCATTGGGCACTTCATTCCACTATAAAATCATTCCAAAAAATCATATCAAATCATCATTCTAAAAAATTATATAGAAAAAAACTGAAATAAAAGAAGGCTCATAATCAGATTTCTATACGGAGATGAGTATCATCCTATTACCATTCAACATTTTTAACACCAAACGGACCTGATATCGGCAACACCTCCTACTAGACAGGACCTGATACTATTAAACTATCCATTAGTATTGCAAAATAGATCAACAATCTAGTGAAAATAGATTAACCAATTCGCCAATTGTCCATGGGAACCCAAAGTTTAAAGCCAAACATCCTCTTCTCCATCCATTTCCAAAGGTCCAACAAAAATCTGAATTAGAAAAAAACACTAATATTACAAAGTATTCAATTTGAAAAGTCAAAATTATTGTAAATTCATTACCAAAATTGCAAATGAAAAAAAATAAACTGCACTTTTTATTAACCAATTATTTGCTCTAAGAGATCGGATACCATAAAAAGTGAAGCTTATAGAGTCCACTTTTAAGGGTACTATCAAAAGCTAACATTTACTATATTTCTTACCATCAATTATTTGCTCTACTAGATTTTCTAGCACTTCAATTATTACCGAGGGCCTTACCGAGGGCCTGCAGAATAAAAAAATAAACAATTAAATCTTTTAATAAGGCCACAAAAACTATAAATTTCTTTCAGAATGAATATTTTAATTTTTAATTGGTAATAAATTTGTTACAACTATAGTAATAAAAAATAATCATACATGCCTGCAAAACTAGCATTTGAATAATGCTCTTAAGCTCTTCCACCTCGGCATTTACTCGAGCTACTTCAGCATCTCTCTGTGCCATTTCAGCCTCTTTAAGTTTCATCTGCTCCTCCATTTGTCACTTTCGCTTGCATTTCAGCAAACAAATCAGCTGAGACCTGCCATGGCCAAAAGATGAGCCCCACAGCCTAGTGGGGGTCATGCCCAAGCCATAGCCTCGGACACGGCCAGGCTTTTCCCTCAGGCATGATATCACGGATGTGAAGTGTCTTATGCCAGGCCTACTTGTCGCCATTCGGAAGGTCGTGCGCCTTAAGGTAAATTGCAACAAGATTTATAAACTGATTGGATTATAAACTGATTTTGGGCTTATCAAAAGCATGTGCATCAGGCCTACTTTGGGCTTATCAAAAGCATGTATAACAAATTGAGTGATCTATCCATGCATAGAAACAGAGTTTACATGAATAGAAGTAACTGAGAAATATAAAAATATAAAGCTGATATCAAATTGATAGGAAAAGAAGCAAAGTTGGAAGTTACGGTCAACTTCATCCAATTGGGTTCTGAGTCACTGTTTAGGACACTTGATATTTAGATTCACCCAGTATAATTGTGATTTAAAAACCATAATCTAAAGATCTAGAGAAGATTAAAAAATAAAATAAAATATTATCTTCATTATATGATTGAACGCGAAGGAGTCAAATGTTGCATTGAATCACAAGATAGAGATTTTTATTTTTATTTTTCCAATCTTCCACACCATAAACCTTTCAATCACAATAAACAAATCACAAAGTATACATGATGATCAAGCCATGTGGTATGTGTTCAATCAGACGATAGAGATTTTTTTGGGACTCAAGCTTTCACACACGAGACTGAAAATGATGAGTGTACCATCAGACAATCAATTTTTAATCCTCATGTCACACGTCGGAAAAAGTGACCTGAAAATTTGGTTTGAGGGTGATGCGGGCGACCTAATTTTCCAGTCACTCATTGAGATGTGTTCCAAGTGAAACAAAAATTGACCATTTGATGGTTCGCCCCTGGTCTCATGACCACCCATTGTGCCAAAAGATTAGGCCCAAAAAACAATCATCTGATTCAAAGCGATCAATGATTTTCAGCACAAGTACTCACACCATAAAATTTGAACGGTGATAGATCACAACTTATAAAACAAATACGTCGCAAAAAGTGATTCAAAGCGATGAATGATTTTAAGAACAAGTACTCACACCATAAATTATGTTTCGATCGTATGATAGATTAATTAGATGAATACTAGAAAATTTTATTTTTTTTCAATATTCCAAAACCTACTCCTTTCTTACTTTTCACGATTCAACAGTTTTCGAATAATTTAACCCCAACATCAATTCCTGACTTAATTATAAATTGGGAGCTACAACTTGCACATGAAGTTTGTACCATGGCACATGGGTTAAAAAGATAGACTTGGTATTTTGGGACCCGTGCCATGTGGAATGCCATCTATGTCATCTGATTTGAATGCAATGATGTAAAGATCTAACACCATAGATTGGCACGAAACACTATCTCTATCATATGATTAACACAGTCAACCATTAAAATAGATGATAGGACTTGACTATGTTGAATCAGATGGTAGAGCTCGTGTTTCATGCCAATCTTTGGCATCAAATATCTGTACATCATAGCCTTCAAATCCAATGGCTTAGATGGTGTTCCACGTGGCACAAGGTCCAAAAAATACCAAGTCTTACTTTTAACTCATGTGCCACGATACAATTCAAGTGTGCAAGTTGTAGCTCCCTCATTAATTTCTTCAACTGTCTCGGACCGCTAATATCAATAATTCGATATTTTATCTTTCCTCAAGCGACATTCCTTAATTTTTATCTTTCCCAAATTAATGAAGAAGCTTCAATGAGTACAGCAAATGGGACTGAAGATTTTTTATTTTTATGTACGGGAGCGGAGAAATTTACAACAGTGGAAAAAAAGAATATTTTTAACACCAATAAGGGAGCTGTTAACACCAAACACTAATTACATGGGCATAAAAAAGAAATGGGGAAGAATCAAAGTATCCCCAGTACCTATGGCAAGCTATTCAACCTTTATCCTTATTAGCTGCTTCTAGTAACAGAGTCACATGTATTAAATATATGAGGGCCTGGCATGTCTCATGCATGAAGGAAGACATGAGTGCTCAACAAGTGTCTAGGGTGGGATTTTGACAAGGGAAGGTACATTCTCTTTCTGAGCATGGTGTCTTCAGCTAAAAGGTGTGGAAAAGAAAGAGACTCATTTATCATTTTGTTTTCACTCTTGCTGGTCATTTATCATTTTGTTTTCACTCTTGCTGAGCATGGTGTCTTCAGCTAAAAGGTGTGGAAAAGAAAGAGACTCATTTATCATTTTGTTTTCACTCTTGCTGAGCATGGTGTCTTCAGCTAAAAGGTGTGGAAAAGAAAGAGACTCATTTATCATTTTGTTTCCACGCTGGAAACAGTAACTAGAGCATTCTAATGTTGGGAGGACCATGAACAAAGTGATGCTTCATGAACTAATTCCATATGCTAGGCAGCCGATGGTGACATCTTAATTATATTGATGTCATCATCATATTTGTGGAGTTACTTTTATAGGATACTACATTGAAGTGTAGTACTGCAGTTGTGAAGTTAATAACAAGGGGGAGAATTAACTCATTAATGTGAATGTCGAAAATTTATAGTTAATTACATGCAGTGTTGTAACTGATGCTATCACATCACATAAGTGATTATGTTTATGCCATGGAAAATATATAAATCACATAAGCTATGTGTTTTAAAAAGTATACCATCGCCAACTGAGGTATATCATGGCCATGACATACTCACTATGCCATGGCATACTACAATTTTTTTTCAATAGCTCCTCTGCGCTTATAAATAGAGCCCCCCTCCAACAATTCTCTATAACAATTTTATTTACTTCAAATTTTCCACCAGGTCAATTAATCAACTATATTCAATTATCAAAGAGAAAGAAGGATAATTTATTTTTGGTGCACTAGTTACCAAAAACACACACACACACTGACACTAAACCAAATCAGCACAGAATTTCTTTGCATACCTACCAATCCTAAACCCTGGTCTATAACCATAGTATTATAGCAATGGTAAATATAATTGGAATATTCAGCATGAAACTCTCTATAAGTCAAATCCCATCCCTATATATTAATTGATTGTGATTTGCATGTTTTGAGGGCTGTAATCCTGCCCTCAAAACTATATAAATATATGTGTATTATTTATGTCAAAACAGCCCTTCCCATGAGTATTTAACAACTAAAGTAACACATCAACACACCTTACATCAAAGATTGGAGAAGACAGCAGTAATGTCGTAATATGTGTGACGAGGATCAACAGTACATATGTATCATTTTGTCCAATATTATGTTCACATCTTATAGCATTAACCCACAGCAATAGTAATCCGATAAGAATACAAGCCAGTCACCATCCCAAGAGTCGAATTAGATTCAATATTATTTCTTTCAAAAGAAGAATTACACGCTCTCACCTTCGGTAAACAAAGCATCATTAATGTGATCCATCTCCCTCGTCAATGACATTGACTGAAGGAGCTTGTCATGCACAACTTGAGTATGCGGAGGTGCATCAACAATTACACCAGGCACATTTTCCCTCACCCAATTAACAGCATCATTATCGCCATTCTCAATGTCATTTGGTAGTTGATGTCCATAAGGGTCTCTATCTAATAATGAATCATCTTGTGCACTCATCTCATATAAGTCCCTAGGTTTATTGTTGACGACGACATGCCAATCCGGTTCAGTTGGATCTTGTACATAGAAAACTTGTTTAGCTTGAGATGCCAACACATACGGTTCATTGATTGCTTGATTTCCAGGGAACAATAATCTTGAAAAATTTACCAATATGAATCCTAATTCCTCGGTCATAATACCTTTGCCTTGTGTTGTTACATCAACCCAATCACACTTGAACAATACGTACTTGAGTTGCTCGGAATATGTCAACTCAATTATGTCTGTTAAGCGACCATAATAGGTCATCTCTCTTGCCACGGGGCTTTTATCTCTTGCATTAGAATAGCTTGTAGTAGTTGCAGTGACCGCAACACCACTATTATGAGTTTTAGCACCATTTTCCTTATCAATAGTTTGAAATTTATAGCCAATAATGGTGTAGGCAGTCAATCTGTTAGCAAGGGAACGTGGTCCTTCCGCAAGGAAAGCAACTCCTTCCGCCAATGTACAATTTGAGTCGCTCAACATTCAAACCTATTTGACATTTGCAAGTAGGTTAAATAATAGATTAAATAACTAACCAAGATTCATCAACTAAAAAGGTACCCAAAATGCAAACTCTCGTAACTTACATAATCCTTAAACCAGTCAATGAATTGGTTGTGGTGCATTTTTTGTCTTTCATGGGGAGTTGCTTTGCGTTGCTTCAACCAAAGTATCCGATTGTGTTGCCTACATGAATTTCATGTCATATGAAACTCCAACACTGAATAAAATTGTTAATCACATTTAAAATTTTAGTAATTTAAAGGCTTACTCTAGATAATCTTTAACCTTAACATTGTTGAACAACACATAACGATGTGCCTGGGTCCATTCTATTTCACTAAGTTTAAATGGCACAACACCCCTGATCTCATTTACATCACGATTTCTTGCGGGTCGGTTAAACCTTGTTTCAATGTCGTTTAAGTATCTCGAGTAAAATGTTAGACATTCTTCTCCCACATATCCTTCAGCAATAGACCCCTCGGGTTGATCAGCCTTATTACGCACATATGACTTCAGTGTAAACAAGTATCTACATTGAAAGATGTTCCATTTACATGAATGAAATTATAATTAATTTCAAATCCATAAATAACTTCAGGTAAAATGGGTCATGCCTTTCGATAGGATACATCCATCAATAATGGACAGGTCCACCCAACTGTGCCTCTGATGCCAAATGTATGAGCAAGTGCACCATAACGTCAAAAAATACAGGTGGAAAAATTCGCTCTAATTGACAAAGCACCACTGTAATGCGATTCTCAAGATGTCTCAAATCTTCAATCCGGCAAACTTTCGAACATAACTTACGAAAGAAGTTGCTCAATTCTATTAATGGATAAGGTATGTTCTTGGGTATTATTTTTCGAATAGCCAATGGCATGAATTGTTGGATTATGACATGTGAATCATGGCTTTTAAGGCCATATATCTTGCGTTCTTTAATATTAATGCACCTTGCAATATTTGACGAGTAACCTTCCGGAATCTTCAAACTCTTCAACACTTTGCAGAATATCTCTTTCTCTCCTTTGTCCATAGAGTAGCATGCGGATGGTAGATAAGCTTTACTTCCACCGTTCTACCATTGTGGGTGCAGCTCATGTCTCACCTCCAAGTGGACCAAGTCAAGACGCACCTTCAAATTATCCTTTTTTTACCTTCAATATTCAACAAAGTTCCTAACACACTATCACACATATTTTCCTCAATGTGCATTACATCTAAATTGTGTCTGAGTAAATTATGTTTCCAATATGGCAATTCAAAGAATAGGCTCCTCTTCTTCCAGTTATATGGCATGCTAACCTCATCCATAATTTTTTATTTTTTCTTGACAAATTATTTTCCAAATACATGTGAACTGTTTTGTAATTGATTCATCACATCTGATCCAGATAGAGGAGTTGGAGTTGTTCTGAACTCACACGTACCATCAAAAGAATGTTTCTCTTCGAAACCTATGATTCGATGGTAAGAATCGACGATGACCCATATAACATTGCTTCCTCCCATGGATCAAGTATCTGCTACATGTGTCCTTATTGCATGAAGGACATGCCAACTTCCCTTTCGTGCTCCAACCTGACAACATAGCATACCCTGGAAAGTCACTAATTGTCCAAAGCAAGGCGTCACGTAATTGAAATACCTCATTCTTTGATGCATCATATGTCTCTATCCCAAATTCCCATAATTCTTTAAGTTCTTCAATCAGAGGCCTCAAGTAAACATCAATGTTATTTCCAGGGCTAGATGGACCCGGTATAAGCAATGACAGTATTATGTTTGGCTTCTTCATGCATAACTATGGTGGCAAGTTATAAGGAATTAATGTCACAGGCCATGTACTGTGTGCGATGCTCATTGTGCCAAAAGGATTGAAGCCATCGCTTGCTAACCCAAGTCTAATGCTGCGAGAATCAGATGCGAAGGTTGGATTGATGATGTCAAAATGCTTCCATGCAAGAGAATCAGCAGGATGTCTTAAAAGCTCATCTCTAGTGCGACATTCGGCATGCCATCTCATGTCAGATGCAATTTTTGACGACATATACAACCTTTGTAATCGTGATTTCAAAGGGAAGTGACGCAAAATCTTTGCCGGTCTATTCTTTCTATCGCCTTCTAAATGATCATCATGACCCTTCCATCGTGAAGTACCACAAACATCACATGATTGTTTGTCAGCGAACTCATTCCAATATAGCATATAATTATTTGGGCATAAGTCAATTTTATTGTAATCAAGTCCTATATCAAAAATAATTTTTTTTGTTTGCCAAAAAAAACTAGGCAACGTTGAACCCTCAGGGAGTACCTCTCTTAACATATCAAGCAATATTGTAAATGATTTGTTACTCCATCCACTAATGTATTTAATATGCCATAACCTAACAATGAACGATAACTTTGTATGTGATTTACACCCTGGGAATAAATCTTGTTCGGCATCTTGCACTAACTTGTGGAATTTAGCAACATCTGCATTAGGTAGATCATTGGTTTTCTATGTCATACCATCCGAACCTCCTTTTGGATTCTGGATCCCAAACGCATCACACAACAAAGCACTCATATCTTCACCCATCTCAAGCTCATACGGTCCACTATCAACCAAATCAATCCTCATTGAGCTTGTCTGAGATATGTCTTCCCCATGAAAAAACCTGTTGTATACCATATGATCATATGTCGTTTCTCTATCTTGATATAATCTGTTGTTGCATCTGACACATAGACACTCCAACTTCCCATTTACAGTTGCTCCTCGAGCTATTGCAAGCTCGATGAATCCTTTCGCGCCTTGAAGATACTCTGGAGAAATTCTACTCCATCCAGATACAAAAATAACATTCTTATTTAAACAGCATACCAACATTCGAGCTACTCAAAACACGTGAACATAAAGGAATATAAAATACCTAGGCTTCTGAATCCAACTTTTATCCATCATGTGGGAGACTAGATATACAATCTCCAACTTCTTTGTTGTTAATCTCTAGAAATCATGTAATAAGGTTACAAGTAAGAGATAACAAATAAGGAATTAGCGTTTAGAGACATTCAATTGAAGTTTACAAGTAATATTGGGAGAGATACTTTTATTAACAGGCTATTTACACTGTTCTTTTTTCTCATCCTTTCAGAATTTTGGACACATTTAAAAGGTTTGGTTCAGGAAAAAAGTTATAGTTCCTTTGAAAGCAAGAATTTCTTTTCTAAAGTAGGAATTACTTTGAAACCGTAAATAAATAAGGGCAGAATGACCAATGCTTTGTTAACTAATAATTAGTAGAAACTGTTGGGACTAGGTTTTCTATGTCTAGACTCTAGCGTCTAGCCTACCATGGATCTTGCAAATTTGTCCTTTACTGTAAACTATATCACTTTTGTTTGTTCATCATCCTAGTGAGTTACATTAATAAATTGATTCAACAACATCATATTCACCAAGGCTAAGAGAATTCTTTCATCTACTATACATTTTACTTGTATAATTAGTAAGAATCTCAAAATGAAAAAGGGCTTCTAGAAATACCTTAATGAATAGCTGACTCCTTGTATAGAAAGGCTGCAAAGACAAAGATATGTTAGCTTGAGTATTAAAATTTATAATTATATTTCAACAAGGTAATATTCATAACAAACAAATATAATTATATATCTATACGAAATTACTAAGTAAACCTATCTGTTAATCCCTGGAAAACTTGTCTATGTTGAAGGAAAAGAAAAATGTGACAACCATGAAAAAAATCTTGTGTTAAGAGTAAAAACACTCATAGATGGTCATAATTGACAATACCGATTAAAGTCTATTTTTTAAATCTGAAAGTAAGGTTGCCTTGTAAAAAATGTAATTATTCCATCATGAGCTTATACTGTCTGTTCTCCCTCTAATCACCTTAAATCAACGCTTGAGAACCAAAATCTAGGTTAGAATCAGCCCATATTTTCATGTACTGTTGCTGATAACTTTGAAGGTCATCCAAACTTCCAAATTAGCTTATCAATCCAATGGGTTTGACGTTCCACCTGTTTTGATCTTTTAACCATGGATCCTTCAAGAGGTAACCAAACTATTGGATTGTTTAGGTCAAACAAGTTTTACAGAGTCAATATGAGTAGAGACAAAAAGAGTCTCCCAGACATACAACTCAACAAAATCATATGTAAATGGATAGAAATTAACATTTGGAGAGTACTAGAATCGGCTAAGTAGTATCTGACTCAACTGGTTTTCACTCTTAAATGGGCCAAGCATTGATACCAAGTCTTCAATGTGTGCCAAAAGATTGAAAATAGATACAATATAGATGACATTGGAATGCGTCCAAACCTTATACCCTTAAGTTGTTTGGAAATATTTTGGCAATCAGATTATGCCTACATCATATTGGGTTGTTTGATATCTTGCAACAAGCGCGAGGTTAACAAGAAAGTGCTTAAGGTGACTGGAATAGAGCAGAAGGTAAGTTATTGCTTGCAAATTTTCATTTTGGACTAAGTGATACTTATAATCATAGTTACTTTGGAGTCTATTTATCTGCAGTCATGAATACCAAATGAACATGTCGGTGCTCTGGAAGACGATTAATGATACTGATAAAAATTGGCGGCATGTCTACAAGGTATTGTGTAGAGCCCTTGTTTTATTGAGTTGTAGTCATATGTTCTATAACATGTTTATACTTTGCTGTATGTCTACAAGTACTGTGCAGAGTTATTGTCTCATTTGTATCGATTTTCACTTTTTACAAGTATCATTAGTCCTCTTCCAGAGCACTCAGGTGTACAAAAGCGACCATGATCTGATTCAGTGAAGGATACTGATTTTATTATTTACATTTTAAGGTATAACAGAGAGAATCGTACAATATATCTGCATCGTACCAAAGACAATCTTTATTTCTTTTTGTTGGAAAACAATTCCCAATTTCTCCTACTTATGATTTATTTCTATAGTTTATGCTTGATGGTACTCACCAACAATTGTACTGAACGCTCAGGTGCACAAGTTAAAAGGATCGCAACCAAGTTATTTAATTAGATAATCTTGTATCAATATTATATGTATGACTAGTTGTCAAGAAACTTCACAGGAAATTCCAAGAACATGTAAGCAAGAGAAATGAGCTGAAATCAATTGAACCACAAAAAATGGTACAATGAAAAATTGAAGATCATGCTAAGACGACAATAAACAAAAAACAAAAATATACCAAAACCCCCAAATAAAGAACAAAAATATAACAAAAATATACATAATATATATATATATATATATATATATATATATATATATATATATATATATATATATATATATATATATATATATATATATATATATATATATATATATGATGAAATTAAAGTTGTACCGAAGGTAACATCAATAAAAACGTCGGTAGCAACGTGAGGGAACTGAGGAGTGGTGACTCATTGAGATTGGCGATATACTAACCTTCGTCCTTAAGCTGCTGCTCTGATTCGTCGACAAAAACGTCGCTATCAAAGTTAGAAAAGCTGTTGAATAAAAAATTAAAATTATGGATCTGAGCATAATATCTCAAAAGCTATTGAAATGTAAAATCAAATTTAGAAAACTGGAATTGAGCTAGATTTAGTTCTCATACTTACGGTTATCGATGAATTCGAAGCAATCTTAATCTGCGATCAAGTATGGTTCAATCTTAGATCAAAACCCAAACACATCAATAGGGGTGATCAGATCATTCACAATAACAAGAGAATCAATGAGTACGGGTCTGAGGTCCTGCTGATTGAAAATTGGAACTCAAATCAGAATTGGAGGGATTTATGGGTGGAGCGAGAGGATGGGGTGAGCGAGAGGATGGACCCTCAACCTGATCGAGAGCGAGAGGGATTTGAACACCAAATTGATGGATCATATTAGGTTTTGAACGAGAGCTTTGGTTATGCGGAGATATATTTAGGGTTTGAGAGAAGTTGAGCAAGAGCGATGGAGAGAAGACGGGTCATCGATTGGAAAACGAGAGATATATATAAACTCCAGGTAGAGTGGGTCGTGGGTTAAGCGAATCTGTTGGCCCAATGATATTAAGTTGCTGCTGGCGGTGTTTGAAACCGCCCTGAATATCTGCCGGCTAAAAGATGCTTTTTTGTAGTGGCACCTCGATATAGAAGCACCGGTGCCCCTAAAACGAGGCGTCGACACCTAGTTTTTATTTTTTTAAATCGAAGCTCCGACACCTCGATATAGAGGCGTCGGCGCCCTTGAAACCCCTATTTTTTTTTAGCGAAGCGCTGACACCTCGATATAGAGGTATCGACACCCCGGCGTTGACACCCTGGCGCCGGGGTGCCAATGCTTCACTATCGGGATACTGGTGCCTCGTTTTCAGGATATCGGTGTTTCGCTGCCGAGGTACTAGCGCTTCGCTACTAGGCGGCCGCATTTTTTGACTAAAATATATCTGAAAAAAAAAAATAAAAAAATCTGGACACTTTCTTGAAAAAATAGAAAGAAAAAAAGAGAAAATAGACTTTAAAAAAGTCAAGAATGACGACTAGAAGGGTATTTAACTTTTAAAATATTTTAAAAGTGCGACTCTAGTTAATAAAGTGATTTTTATGCCACCCATCACATCACAAAAAGACGCTACGTGTCGCGCCCATATCAATAGGCGCAGATATATCTCTATGCCTGGATACATTTCCCTGACCCCTCTCTCTCTCTCTCTCTCTCTCTCTCTCTATATATATATATATATATATATATATATATATATATATATATATATATATATATATAACTTTAAGAGGTTCAAACTATTTGATATGGGAAGTTTCATACATGGTTTTAAATATCGGCCATATATATCGAGTTAGACTTCATCTGATACAAAATACACCCATATATATATATATATATATATATATATATATATATATATATATATATACATACTAGTGGGCCCTGCACGTGCAATGCACGTGAGAGCTGTTTAGAATAAATCGTTACAATATAAATTTTAAAAATATTTTTTGTATTTAACAAAAAAATCATTGGGCACTGACATTTCGGTGAAAATTTTGAATTTGGTTGAAACTGAATCCGATATTTTCACCAAATTTTCGGGATTTCGGCCTAAAATCCTAAACAAAAGTGATGGGTCAAGTCAAAGTTTCGGTGCCCATACATTTTTTTGTTTTGTTTTAAAACCCAAAATTATCGATCTTCAAAATATTGGCCGATAATTATTGGTGATTAGCAAATTATTGGCCAATTACTTCAAATTTTCTGCCAAGAATTTGAAGGCCGCAATTTTTGACCAAAAATTTCGGGATTTCATTTCGGTAGGGTTTGAAACCGATGAGTTTCAGCCGAAATTTTGATCCAAGACTCAAACTAAAATGAAGTCTATCGTTTTGGATGAAGGTGTGAAATTCAGCCCTTTTTAAAAAAAAATAAAAACACAAGGTCTCGGCGCATACCGATATGTATTGGTCGATACCCAATAGACATCGACCGATACGGGCCCGTATCAACAAATACGGATACCAATACCTTGTTGGGGGACCACAGAGTATTAGAATCGATACGTATCAGTTTGTTGAAAAGCTTATACGTATCATCGTTATGTATTGGTATCGCACAAGATGTCATACCTTAGAGCATGGATCAAAATTTTGACCAAAATCTTGTGGGCCAAGTCGAAATTTTAGCCGATAACTTTAAATTATCGGTCAAGAATTTGAAGGCCGTGATTTTTGACTGAAAATTTCAGGATTTTGTTTCAGTGGGATTCAAAACCGAAGCGTTTTAGCCGAAATTTTGATCCATGACCCCAAGTAAAATGAAGTCTTTATCATTTGGGATCAAGGTGTCAAACTCGGTATCGGGTATCGGTCTATGGAGGACCAATAAGAATTGGTAGATACATATTTGCCGAACCCGATATGTATCAGCCGAACCTAATACGTATCGGCTAATACGGGCCCGTATCAGCCGATACCGATACGGAGTTGGAGGATCGGGAAGTATCAGAACTGATACGCATCGGTTTGTTGAAAAATCGATACGTATCGCTGTTATTTATCATTATCGCGAAGGATGTCATACCTCATAACATGGATCAAAATTTAAATCAAATCCTAATATTTCAAAGAGAACAAATAGGTTTTAACGCCACTTTGAAATTTGGATTTGTAAAATTCCAAACGTAAATTTGGCGAAAATGTTGTAGGCTGTAACTTTCATATATATATATATATATATATATATATATATATATATATATATATATATATATATATATATATATATATATATATATATAATATTTTATTTTTTAAAACCGAAATTATCGGCCGATAATTTGAAGGCTGATAATTTTGGGTTTAAAAAAAAGAATCATTGAGCACCGAAATATTGGTTGGGACCGAAACCGAATATGGCATTTTCACCGAAATTTCGAGATTTCGATCGAAAATACCGGAAGAAATGTCGGCCGATATTTTGGTGCCCATATATATATATATTAAACCCAAAATTTCCGGTCGATAATTTGATGATTAGCAAATTATTGGCCGATAACTTCAAATTATCAGTCAAGAATTTGAAGGCCGTAATTTTTGATCGAAAGTTTTGGGATTTCGTTTTGATGGGATTCGTAACTGATGCGTTTCAGTCGAAATTTTGATCATTAACCTCAACTTAAATGAAGCGTTAATCGTTTGGGATCGAGGTGTAAAACTCGGTATCGGTATCGGTCCATAGATGATCGATACGAATTGGCCGATACAAATACATATCGGCCCTTGTGAAAAAAAAACCCAAGGTCTCGGCGCAAACCGATACGAACCTGTATCAGGCGATACCGATACCGAACTGGAGGACCGAGAAGTATTAGAACCGATACGGATCGATATGCTGAAAAAACCGATACTTATCGCTGTTATGTATCGGTATTGCCCAGGATGTCATACCTTATAACATGGATGAAAATTTCAGCAGAAACAAATCGGTTTCGAACCCCACTGAAATTTCAGGATTTCGGTTGAAAATCTCCGACGAAATTTTGCCCAAAATCTTGTGGTCCGAGCCGAAATTTCGGTGCCCAAATGATTTTTCTTTTTAAATCCAAAAAATTATCAGTCGACAATTTGAAGTTATCAGCCGATAATTTGATGATTAGCAAATGATCGACCGATAACTTCAAATTGATTAGCAAATGATCGGTCGATAACTTTAAATTATCGGCCGATAATTTTGGGTGTTAAAAAAAAAATCATTGAACACCGAAAAAATGGTATACTAAAAAAAGTGACCTTAAAATTAATTTTAAGCATTCCCGTGATGTTAGGGTCACTTTTCTGAGATGTGTGCTACGTGAAATAAAACATTGATCATTTGATAATGCGCCCATGATATGAAGATCCATTATGTGAAAGATTGGGAGGATAAACGATCTCCATCGTCTGATTCAACGCAGTCCATGTGTTTCAGTGTGGGTGAACCCAAGGATTGGGGGGTGGATTTAAAGGTACTCAAAACCAAAAACCAAATTATTAAAATGAGAGATTTTATCTTATAGCTTTGTTTTTACAATTTCAAAGATTATTATATAGATATAAAATATTTTGCTAAGGTAAGATACTTACTCATTTTGTCTTTTTGTGATAGGAAAGAATCTAAAGTTAGATACCCTTCTCACTTATATATATATATATATATATATTAAAAAGGGAGCCGGTTTCGACCTCCATGGGAGGACGGTCACTGTCCTCCAAGGTTCACGTGGAGGTACACATGGCCCCAAAACACTCTTTGATTGTCACGTGGAGCACGGGTGGATTGTTTAAATCAATTTTTTTTTTTAAATTGAAAAAAACTTTTTAAAAGCATTAGTCAATGTTTGACTTGTTTCAATAGTCTACATTTCCCGGCTCAAAAAACACAAGATGGAGATGAGTTTTCAAATTTTTTTAAAATGATCTAAACAATGCACCTGAGGTCCATGTGGCATCAAAATAAAATTTTGGATGCCACGTGGACCTCCACCTGAAACCTTGGAAAACGGTGACTGTCCTCCCTCATAGAGGAGGGACATCTTTTCCTATTAAAAAAAACTTTCAAAGGTTCAAACTATTATATGAAGTTTTCATACATAATTTTAAATATCGGCCATATATATCAGGTTAGGCCTCATCTGATACAAAATACACCCCTTATTTGTTGTGGGTCAAATATCAGGTCAACTCGGTCAAATGTCGGCCCATATTGGGCCACATCATTCGATATGTATCAGATAAAATACCATTAATGTCCTTTTCGTAAAAAAAATTATATTTAACATTTGGTAAAAAAATTATATTTAAAATGCAAAAGTTACTTGAAATATTGGCCAATTTGGCTGCAACGTATACTATACTTATCGGCCTAGGACCCACATACTGATTTCTATCTGTATTTAAATTCCTGGTTTCATATGAACCCAAGGGATCTGTATTTAAATTTCTATCTGTACATATTGAAGTGCTCGGGTTCTGTGGAAGGGATCCCCCAATTGCATATATTACTCGTCTGACACGTGAGATTTGGGTGGGGATCGAAGTTATTGGTTGTCTTTTTCTTCTTTTCGTAGGAAAGCATGTTAGGCCATTTAAAGGGTGCCCTCATTGGTTCAATCTCTGTAATGCCATCCTAAGACTCCCTAAATTAGCCATGTAGGGTTCAACAATGCCATAGTACTCTTTTGGGTGTCAAATGGCACCAAATTTGAAGATCAGGCGCAAAGGCAACGTGAGCAAGGTCGATCAAGTCCATCCCAAAAGAGAAAAATAAAATTACATCTAATCTACCATCTAAAATGTGATCAAAGTTGAAACAATTTAATACATCAAGTTATATAGGGTAAAAGTCAAACTTTGACTATATTTCTAAGGAGATAAAACAGTTACTAAAATAAATAAAAAATTATATCACTTGTCATGTGGCTAATAATTCTAAATCGGGTGTTTGTATGAGATCATATGTCATGTGATACGTATCTCGACACTAATCAAACGCTTCACACCTCCAAGGCAGCTACCCCTCATATATATATATATATATATATATATGATCCATCATCGGGCAGCTTATCTATGTGGCACTTAATCATATAAATATATAATCATGTGTCACATGGCAGCCAAGATAGTGATAAAAAAACACATAGTCCATGACAAAAGGAACCATTATCCACAGTTTTAAGAACAAAGGTACCTGATCATAAGGACTAAATTACCTACAATGTAAACCTGAATTTGAGAATTGAGCTATTCAACTATACAGATCAAGCAAACTGAAAACAAGATCCACCAAGAAACAAAAACAATTTAGGACAAAACCCCAATACTAAAAAGTATAAACAATTCCAACTGTTTAAAAGGACACAATTACTTTATCCACAAGAGCTGAAACAAAAATACTACAGAATAAACTAATCAAACCACAAGCCAAAATGCCATGGACTACGAATAATACTCATCTTTCAAAGAACAGCCATCTCAATCTCCCACTTCCATCAAAATCAGAAGAATTGAACCCTTAGAACTTTCTATGGTTAGTACTACATTAGCATAATTCATCTCATCAATCATTAGTCCATCTGCTATATTCTCATATTCTTCTTATAATAGTTTGTGCCCCACCATTATGAGGATTGCTCAAGCCGTTCGAAGTCCCAAATCGACCATTCAGTTCATGAATGAAGCCTTCAACTTCCCCAGTCAAAATCTCAACTTCCCGAATTGAACCTTCGAGTTCATAAGCCAGGTCCCAATATTCATGAACCACGCCGTGGTGTTGATCAATCAACCACTGGAGTTCCTCAACCGAGTGCTCAAGTTCACAAATCTTGAGTTCACGAATATTCTTGAGTTCACAAACTGAGCCCTTCAGTTTACGAATCGAGCCCTTCAGTTCAAGAATCAAGCCCTCGAGTTCAAGATGGGAGCGCTCGAGTTCATCAAATAAGTGTATCCGGTCACGATTTTGGCAAATTAATTTCCATGTGTTTTTGAAGAGTCGAAACATTTTACCCCAATATAGTGCATGGTCAAAAGCACTCAACTTACATACACAATCCAGATGAAGAAAATTCATTCCGGATTTAATCATGTTAAGAATTCTACTCCAATAGATATCTCCATCAATAGACATGCTTTCAAGTTGGCCTAGTTTGCTAATTGCAATAAAAATTTTGTCCTCATCCATTTGTTTATGTCTTGATCTCAGAGAAAAATGTTTGAGCCTAGGGCACCTGAAATTCCAAAAAAGAAAATCGTTCATAAGAAATCATATCATAAACAAAAAAACTCACAAATCTCTAGCCTAGGCAATCCCTTAAGACCCTAACATCCCTTTTAATCAGAGGGTTCATCTTATTTGAAACGGACCTTTCGGATAAATCATTGGGACTAAAAAGTATAATCTAATGTTGGTGATCAAGGTTGCGTATGGCTCAGCTCTCTGCTAACCCCTGCCACAACAGAGTTCACCTGCTTCAGTTGGTTCTCATTCTCTTTTCTAACTCCATGCAAAGGAGGATTTACTTGCTCTAGCAGCAATCCCCCTGTTCTCTACTAACTCCCTACCAGAGCAAATAAAATCTGCTATGGCAAGGAGTGATTAGAGAGGAGGGTAGCACGAACAAGTAAAATCTTACATAAAATCTTGCTATGCAAGGAGTTATCAAGGAGAAGGGGTAACTGCTAAAGCAGGTAGCAGGATGTTAGCAAAGAGGATGGAGACCTGCTAAAGCAGGTGCGCTCTGCTATGGCAGGGGCTAGCAGAGAGCTCTGCCATACACACCCCAAGTCTTTTCAAGAGTGCCTCAAACAACTATGGTGTACATATACTATGAGGACCTGATCTATATCTAGTGCATAGAACCAGAGCATAAATGTTGAAAACTCAAAAATGGTTATTTGTTTAACTTAGTTAGCACATCATCATACCAGATGTCTTAATGATTTTAACATACGGGACCTAATTTTGGGTCCTCATAAAAGTATCTAGACTGGAATACAATTCCACTCAGCATTCAAATTTGAATATCAATGATTTAGCAATCCTTGAATGGTGATTGTTGTTTAAAATAACAGTTTTAATAACTATTAAGGCCAACTGTCAATTAAATTTATGACTATGTAGCTAGATGCCCTGAATTTGGGTGTGAAATGCAATTTTTATTTGGGAAACTCATTCATGCATCTCCATTTAAAAGGCGTGTGATATTTAAGCATCACAGTGTTAATGTGAATCTAACGTATTTTTTTTATTTTTAGTGGTGATTAAATAGTGCAATCTAAATAAGCACTTCCATTATGAATAGAGTGGAAATTCCGTTACGTTGTGTCATAAACTCATAAATCTCAATTTCCCGTAACCCGTTGCTAATAACAGTCTGAATGTCATGGGGAACAGATGTTGGTTTGAAAAATGGGATATTTCCATGCTTTCCAAAGCATATAACTGTGGTTTCTATCTAATCATTGTTTAATCTCAGCTTTCAAATAACAACACTGATAATATAATGACCCAGGGGACTGCATGCAAAATAAGTGCAACCTTTTCATTCCTAAACCATTGTTGAACCCCAAATAAACTGGATAGGGGCAGGAACCAGTCCAAAATATGAGTTAAAAAGGGGCTGGACCTGGGTTCTAAACTAGGCTAGAACTGGACTTATGTACGGGTCCATTATACCTTTATAACTGGAGTTTATTGAGTCCTAAATTTGGACTGGATGGAGGCCCACGTGTTCACCTTAAAAGTAGGAGATAAAAGTTAGTAAAGTAAATTTAGTTTGTTAGTATTTTTGTGTGATTAGAAGATTAAGGCCCTGTTTCGCAACACTTTTTCCCAAAAAGACATTTTCAGAAGGCGTACGAGAAGACATTGGCATACAAAACATTATGTGAAGACACTTGAGAATGTGACGCTGGACGGTAACCCTAAAATGCGTGAATATGATTTTGATGCGGATTTGCCAAAATTAAAAAGATTAAAACAAACTTAATCTCAAAATTATCTCGATACCTTCGGGTTCGTAAAATTCCGATAGGTAAATCACACGAAATTCAAATAGGGTGTCCAATCCGATGCGCAAGTACTTTCAGTTTTGAGGCGAGATCGGCTTAGAAATAGAACTCTGACTTTTCTAGGCTTGGGCGTTCGTCTTCGATCTGATGTAGGTTCACGGGCTCAAACTAGGGCTGTGGAAATAGGTTTTTGTAATAGGCTTATGATTTAGAAAAGGGCTTTAGATCTGATTGATTTAGGGCTCATAAAGGTTTAGAGTTGGGATCAAGAAATCAATGGGTTGGGATTTAGAAATCTTATATCAATAAGGTAAAAGATTCAAAGAAGACAGTGATAGATAATAGAAAAGATAAGAATAGCTTTTGGTAATCATTCCCTTGGCCTCACACCAAACCCATCTTAGGTAGAAGAATATTCAAGCATAAAAGCATTCAAATATTCAATAATTTAATTAAATTGTCTTTACAAGCCTCTATATATAGGCCACCAATAAGTAATTCGAAATAAAGAATCATATTGTGTTCATCCATGATTCTAAATTTCGATGATTGATTCTTTCAAAGCCCATCTCAGACTTCCAACTGTCTCACAGCTGCATCATCTAAGATCTTCCTAAATTTGAAAGCTTTGTGAAGAGAACCCACAACATAGTGATAACACCTTCAAACTATATAGGAGTCTTTTCAAGATCAGAATTTCACAACGAATTTTTCCTGATATCCAACACCCAATTAAGACGGTTCCAATCTACCTTGTCAACCTCGCCCAACTCGGTGTGCTCAACCAGATTCAACCTGTAGTGGGGTCGTTCGGTAAGCTAAGTCTCCAGGGATGACATCCATAAACTCTTTCAAAATCGGCTCAACCTGACGACGCTGAGTATGTAACAGGTGAATGAAGTCTATTGCGTGTTGAATCTGAGTGAGCACATCAAGTTGGGCAAGTTTGGTAAGGAAGATCCGGGAATCAAGTCTATTGCGTGTTGGATATCACGCAGGGGTGGGAGTTCATTTGGTAAGTCTTCAGGGAAGACATCCATAAACTCTTTCAAAATCAGCTCAACCTCCTTGAGACACTCGTTCACGGACTCGAGAGCACTCACAATGGTGACTACTACGTACACCACACTCTCATCTAACGACACTTTCTCGAATTCAGAAGGGCTCACAATATTAATGGATTCAGAAGATTCGCCCTTCTTCTCGACTTTGTTGGTCGATGGCGTTTTGGAGGCAAAGGGTGTAAAGTAATTTTCTTGCCCTTATGCATGAACATGAATATGTTTGATCGACCAGAAAGAGTCGCGTCCATATCGTAAAGCCGCAACCTTCCCAAAATGATATGGCCCATATCCATTGGTACCACATCACACCATAAGGTATCCGAATAAGAACCTAACTGAATCGATACACGACACCTTTTCGACACGGGAATGGATGAAGAGTTGACCTATGCAACTTTATAAGGTCTCGGGTGGGTTTCAGGTGTAAGCCCCAAGCGGCGCACGGCATGAGTTGAAACTACATTAGTGCAACTACCGCTATCCACAATGACTCTACAACTCTTTTCACCAAATCTGGCAAAGGTGTGGAAGATGTTCTCCCTTTGCCAGTCATCCTTTTCATCTCGTTGAGACTGTGCAAGGGAACACCTCACAACTAAATCATGGCTAATAGCATCACCCTCCTCATTGCTAGGTGTGCTGACCGGCTCAAATACTTCTTCTTCGACCACTAACTCACCATCATCTTCCTCTCCCTCAATGAAGAGTCCTTTGGGGGTCTTTCGTAGGGCATTGGGCGGCAAAGTGTCCCATGCCATGACATTTGTAGCAATTTATTGAAGAGTTGCCCCTTGAGGATTCTCCGATTACACCTTTTCCCTTTCCAAACCTCGTATTGGTAGGGGCATGTTGTGTAGGTTTGGGAGGAGGATTAAATCGTCTCTCACCGAATTGTTGACCACTATATTGTGGCTCGGTTCTCTTCGCCACTGAGGTTTTCAAATACCGTTCAAGATCTTGCACAATAGCATAGCATCTTTCAAGAGTTTCTAAGGGGTGAGAAATTAATTCTTTTTGCAAATCAAGTCGCAATCCGGTGCGGAATCTAGAGAGTGATTTCAGGGTCTTCCGATACTTTGACCCTCATCATGAATTCTTCGAATTTGACAATATAATCGGTCACAGGCATACCACCTTGGCGTAAATTTTGCCACTGGTCGATGAGGCATTGGTGGTATGATAAAGGAACATACTTCTCAGTAAATCGTTCCTTCATATCTTCTCAACGTGTAATGGGAGGACAACCCGCATTCACCCTAATGCGCTCAACATTGAGCCAGAAAAGTCGAACTTGACCAACCAATTTTATTTTAGCAAGTCTGACGCAATGGTCGTCATTCATGGCATACCAATCAAAGTGTTGGTCCATGTCAGAAAGCCAATCGAGGAAGACGATAGGGTCCGTTCTTCCATCGAAAGTCAGAATCTCAACTCGAACATTCTTGAGGAGTTGAACTTCGGGGTCATAGTCATCTCTATGATGATCCTTACGGTTCTAGTTCTGATTGTCTTGGCGACCATCGCGTTCAAAGTGAGGACCTTCACGATCTTGGCGTTGATCCTGGAGTTCATCTTCCGCTTCTAATTGGTTGATTCGATCAGGCAATCGACAATTAGAAATCCCTAAGGATGTTTAGGCTTGCTCTATGGTATTTAAACGCTCCTTAATCGCACCCAATTCTTCTCGCATGCCGTTAAGGGCATAGAGAATCTCATTCGAGGCCATGGTGATTACAAATTCCTATTAGGGTTTTAATATGGAATGCAATATGGACTCACAAAAGAAAAACAATGCAATAAAATAAATATGACGAGCGAATATGCCCTAACCTAGAAAACCTAGGTCTCTAATACCAAAACTGACGCGGGACAGTAACCCTAAAATGCGTGAATATGATTTTGCTGCGGATTTATCGAAATTAAAAAGATTAAAACAAACTTAATCTCAAAATTAACTCGATACCTTCGGGTTCGTAGAATTCTAGTAGATAAATCACATGAGATCCGAATAAGGTGTCCAATCTGATGCGCAAGTATTTTCAAATTTGAGGCGAGATCGACCTAGAGATAGAACTTTGTCTTTTCTAGGCTTGGGCGTTCATCTTCGATCTAATGTAGGTTCACGGGCTCAAACTAGGGCTGTGGAAATAGATTTTTGTAATAGGCTTATGGCTTGGTTTAGGCTTATGATTTAGAAAAGGGCTTTGGCTCTGATTGATTTAGGGTTCATAAAGGTTTAGAGTTGGGATCAAGAAATCAATGGGTTGGGATTTAGAAATCTTATATGAATAAGGTAAAAGATTCAAAGAAGACAATGATAGATAATAGAAAAGATAAAAATACCTTTTGCGAATCACTCCCTTGGCCTCACACCAAACCCATCTCAGGCAGAAGAATATTCAAGCATAAAAATATTCAAATATTCAATAATCTAATTAAATTGTCTTTACAAGCCTTTATATATAGGCCACCAATAATTAATTCGAAATAAAGAATTCTAATACTAATAAAACACAAAAAAGGTAAATTTCGTCGAAAATAGGAAACTTCCGCCACTAGCGACACAACGTCCACGGACGTCCGTCCTGGCGTGACCACTACGGACGTCTGTGGGGCACTACGAGCGTCCGTCCCTCACGAAACAGTGAGGGGCTGAATCTACGGACGTTTGTTAAGATGGGACGGACGTTTGTCATCCGTTGACGATTTCTGCCTCCTTCCTCCTGACGACGCTGTACTCGGGCTCCCTCTTCGCTTATTTCGACGCTGGTAGAAGCGATGTAGTCCAAAACCAATGTCCACGTACTCAACGTCCCCATCAGAATGTTAGTGTTCCACCTTGTATACCTGCAGTCTCTCAAAAATGTAGCCGTTATGCTATCATGAGAACAACTGTATCTATGGATAAGGTCTTCTAGACCCCTTTCTTTAGCATAGATTCTGCAGTAATTCTTTGGTTCAAAAATAAGAACAGAAACATCTTCGTCTTCCTTTATTCTAGCTTTTGTTTATCTTACATGATATCAGAGATCCCCTAAGCTCCCACGAGCTTCCTTCAATGTAATTTTTTTTTACAAATGGCTCTCCCATCCAATCTTCAATTTCTTGTTTCCAATATCCATGCCCTTGTTACTGTGAAACTGGACTCCTCCAACTTCCGGACATGGAAGTCGCAGTTTCGCCGCATCAGCAAGGCAATTGTTTTCTTGATCATCTCGATTCACCGGAATTTGCTCCATCTCCTCCTCTCGTCAATTCATCTGGTGAAATCAACCCCAATCCCAGGTATGCCGAATGGGTTCAAATTGACCAACTTCTGGTTAGCGCCATCTAGGCAACCCTATCTCCCTCCATTCTTCCCTTTGTGGTTAATCTATCCTCTCATGAAGTCTTCAATGCCCCCGAAGTCTTAACTCACCCTCCGGATCTCATATATTGCAAATGAAATCCCAACTTCAGACCTTGAAAAAGGGAAATCTCTCAATGAAAGAGTATATGGACAAGATCCAATTTCTTGTTGTTGATCTAGTGGCCCCATCCTCCTCAATAGCTGATGAAGATGTGGTTCTCTACACTCTCAATGGGCTATCAAGAATCTACAGCTCTCTGAAGACCTCTGTTCGAACTCGTCCCACACCTCTTACCCTGGATGAATTCTTCTCTCTAGTGAGGAACTCAACCTTGAGTTGGAAAATGATGATACTCCTGATGTCACCACAGCTCAAACCATTGTCCTCCACCTTTTCTGACTCAAGAAATAGAGCACCAACTAATTCTAAGAACTACAGAGGAAGTGGAAATCGAGGTCGGTATGGAAAAACCATGATCGTGCATATCCCTCCAATGGCTTCACCATCAATGCTGCTCCTTTAGGCCATTCTGTCAGATCTGTGGCTGTTACAATCACACAATTGCACAATGTTGGCATCGTGCCAACCTGGCATATCAGGGATCGGGTCCAACTTCCAACTGAGCTTTTATCACCACCTCTCATCAACCTGCCCCGCAATGGCACCTAGACAGTGGGGCAAGCAATCATGTCACAGCTAATCTCTCCGAACTCTCTCTTCACAATTCGTATCGCGGCGCAGATCAAGTCACCATCGGCAACGGTAACCGGTTAAACATTTCCCATATCGGTTCAAGTCTTCTTCCTACTCACAAGAAACTTTTACTAACCAATATTTTTCATGTTCCACAGATTTCTTCTAACCTTCTCTTTGTGCATAAACTTACCAGAGATAGCAATTGCATTTTGTCTTTTGATTCCAATGGTTTTCTTATTCAGGATAAAGTCTCAAAGAAGATTCTTCTACAAGGCCCTAGCTCCAATGGGCTCTATACACTCCACTCTGCCATTACAAGCTCTCCTTCTCCTTCAGCCTTCAATACTACATTGCAACCTGCTACAGTCTAGCACAACCGTCTTAGTCACCAGTCCATCTCAATCTTCAAATCCCTTGTCTCTAGATTTAATCTTCCAGTTTCTAGTAAAATACCATTAAATTGTGAGCATTGTCATGTATCTAAGGCACACAATTTGCCCATCCCTGTATCTAATTCTGTTTCAACAGCTCCCTTGGAGCTGGTTCATGCAGATCTTTGGGGTCCATCCCCACTGCCATCATGTAATGGGTATCGATTTTATATAATATATACATTGACGATTACTCTCGATTTTGTTGGCTATATCTGCTTTTTCATAAGTATGAAGTTTACAACACCTTTGTGAATTTCAAAAACCAAGTTGAGAATCAATTTTCCACTAAAATCAAGGTGTTTCGCAGTAATAATGGGGGAGAATTCCTCAACAAACAATTCCAAACCTTGTTTCATATCTCTGGTATTATACATCAAAAGTCTTGCCCTCATACCCCGGAACAAAATGGGGTTGCCGAGATAAAGCACCATCATCTCATTGAAACCACTATCACACTCTTACACACCTCTTCTCTCCCCCATCTGCATATTGGCTTGAGGCTTTAAGCACTGTTGTATTCCTAATCAACAGATTACTTAGTCCAACTATTTCCAATTCCACACCCTATGACAAGTTGTATCATTCCGCTCCTGATTACACCATCCTCAAAACATTTGGATGTTGTTGCTACCCATGGCTGAAACCATATACAAGCAATAAACTTCATCCCAAATCCCATAAATGCTACTTTATTGGGTATTCGCCTACCCACAAAGGGTATCGATGCTTAGACCTTCTCACATGCAAGGTTTACATCTCTAGGCATGTTACATTCCTTGAACATAATTTCCCCTTTCAAACCTATCATTCTCTTCATTCACCTGTTACATACTCTGCTACTCCTAAACCACCGAACCCTCCTATCATTCCTATTTCATTACCAACTCACATTTCCAACACCCAAATTGCTCCCATCTCCTCAACACCTTCATTACCAACTCACATTTCCAACACCCAGATTGCTCCCACCTCCTCACCACCTTCACCAACCCCTACTTCCTCCGGCTCTCTTCGATCCTCATCCCAAGCACGTATTCCCTCTCATCAAGAGTCCCAAAATACATCCCCAATTGATACACATTCACCTCCAGTTGCACAAATTCACCCAATGCAAACCTGCTCAAAAAGTGGCATCATAAAAAAAAAAAAAAAAATCTTCACCTTAACAGCCACCTGCACTAAGCCCTATTCGGAGCCTCGCACATTTACTCAAGCATCCAAATCCCCTTAATGGCGTTCTGCCATGTCGGATGAGTTTAACGCTCTCATGAGCACTGTTCTGAAAATTGCTCGGGGTGGCCGCCCAGGCTGTTCGGGCCTCGGGGTGCCCCGATTTAGGCCTGGGCGGACTCCGGGGCGAACCGGATTTGGGGCGTCCGCACCAGTCGCCCTAGTCCCCATTTTTTTTTCCTCTGTTTTTTTCTTCTTCCTCTGTTTTTCTTCCTCTTCCTCCTCAGTTTTTTATGATCTTGATTCTTGCACAACATTTTTTTTTTCGGCAATTGAGTAGTGAACACAACTCTTTTTTTTTGTTATTTTCTTTTTTTTTCTTCCTCCTAATCTGGCAAGTGGCACGGATATACATACATATATATATATATATAGCGGCCGCCCGAATCTTGGGGCGCCCCCCCGAACGTCGCTCAGCGATTTCTGTCCGAACATCCCCCCGACCGCCAGTACCCGCCTAGCGATTTTAAGAACACTACTCATGAGTCAACAAACATGGACATTAGTCACCCTTCCCCCACATAGGAAAATCATTGGCTGTAAGTTGATTTTCAAGGTCAAAACAAATGCAGATGGCTCCATTGCTCGACACAAAGCCCGTCTTATTACCAAAGGCTACAATCAGGAGTATGGTCTCGATTGCGAGACATTTAGCCTTGTGGTCAAACAACCAATAGTCCGTGTGGTTCTTTTTATGTGTGGTTCTTTTTATGGCCCTACACTTTAATTAGGCAATTCGTCAATTAGACATTTCTAATGCATTCTTACATAGGCTGCTACATGAACAAGTGTTCATGTCTCAACCACCTAGCTACGTCACTCCCGACAGTCCGAATCATGTTTGTAAGCTCAATAAGACCATCTATGGCCTCAAACAAGCCCCAAGAGCTTAGTTCTCCATACTAAGCAGCTTCCTCGTCAACATAGATTCAAAATCAGCTCGGCGGATTCATCTCTATTTGGGCTGCTACATGAACAAGTGTTCATTTCTCAACCACCTAGCTACGTCACTCCCGACAGTCCGAATCATGTTTGTAAGCTCAATAAGACCATCTATGGCCTCAAACAAGCCCCAAGAGCTTGGTTCTCCATATTAAGCAGCTTCCTCGTCAACATAGATTCAAAATCAGCTCGGCGGATTCATCTCTATTTGTCCTACGCACACATTTCAATGCATTCTTACATAGGCTGCTACATGAACAAGTGTTCATGTCTCAACCACCTAGCTACGTCACTCCCGACAGTCCGAATCATGTTTGTAAGCTCAATAAGACCATCTATGGCCTCAAACAAGCCCCAAGAGCTTGGTTCTCCATACTAAGCAGCTTCCTCGTCAACATAGATTCAAAATCAGCTCGGCGGATTCATCTCTATTTGTCCTACGCACACCAACTAGCATCATTGTACTGCTTGTATACGTCAATGACATTCTTCTTACCGGCAACAATCCAACCTTCATCAAAAAGTTTGTTACTAAGCTTCGACAACAATTTCACACCAAAAATCTTGGAGCTATGAGCTATTTTTTGGGCGTTGAGGTTCACAAACATGGTAATACTACCATGCTCACACAGGCCAAGTATGCAGGAGAGATACTTGAAAGGGTGTCCATGAGCAACTGCAAACCCTGCTCCAGCCCTATACCCACCAAACAACCCCAACTCCCTGATGGTGATGCAGAATTTTCTGATGTCACTCTTTACCGCAGCCTAGCAGGGTCCCTCCAATATTTAACAATTACTCGACTGGATTTGTCCTTTGCTGTCAACACTGTGTGCCAACATATGCAACGTCCCCTCCAACAGCACTTCTCTGCCATCAAACGAATTCTTCGCTTTGTAAAGGGCACACTCAATCCCGGTCTCACATTTTCTGCTAAATCACTAGATGTTGTTGCCTTCTCGCATGCTAATTAGGCAGGGGATCATTTTGATAGACGATCTACAACAGGCTTTTGTCTCTTTCTCGGTTCGAACATCATCTCTTGGTGTGCCAAGAAACAGCCCACCGTTGTTCGATCTTCAACGGAAGCAGAGTACCGATCTCTTGCTCACACGGCTGCAGAAATTTCCTGGATCAAACAACTGTTATATGATCTACACATCTCTCCGTGCAAAACTCCCGTTTTATAGTGTGATAACATCTCAGCTATTTCATTAGCATTTAATCCAGTGTTTCACGCCCGAACAAAGCATATCGAGGTGACTACCAGTACATCAGGGAAAATGTGACCAACAAAGACATTGAAATCCGGCACGTCTCCTCAATCGATCAAATTGCCGACATCCTCACTAAACCACTTCCAAAGTCTCGTTTCAAAATTTTACAATCCAAACTGATGGTCCAAAAGGATCCTTCCGTTTGAGGGGGGATGTTAGTGTTCCACATTGTATACCTGCAGCCTCTCAAAAATATAGCCGTTATGCTATCATGAGAGGAGTTGTCTCTATGGATAAGGTCTTCTAGACCCTTCTTTCTTTAGCATATATTCTGCCGTAAGTCTCTGGTTCAAAAATAAGAAAAGAAACATCTTCTTCTTCCTTTATTCTATCTTCTGTTTATCTTACAGAGAAAACATTGGAACACAACACGTCATGCTTTCCTGCAGCTAACCAGTTACGTGGCGCGATATTTGAGAAATAGCATGGGGTGGCTTCTCACACAACACCATTTTCAGCTAGATAAAAAGGGTATTTTGTGGTGTTCAGAAGAATGTCAACAACTTTTTCCCCCGAAAAGTGTTTTTATGAAAAGCGTTGCCAAACAGGGTTCTGTTTACATTAAATCGGGAGACTCTGGACTTTCCTTGGTGGTGCAAGACTTCGTAGTCAATCTTTAGGACTTTTCAGTCAATCTTGGGCTGCAGTCAACAAGAAAAGGTATCATAGCTTGCACTAAACCGGGTTCTGTTTGCATTAGATGGTGTCCAGTTCTCATTTTGGGAGGAGCAGAATCATAAGGACAGTGTTCTGGAATAAGTCGACAGGGGAGGGGGGAGGATTTGGAGAAAATTAAAAGATTTTAAAAACTATATTAAAAATCATGAAAAAAATATATCAAGAAAATCAAATTTTCTATATATAAAAAATGGTGAATTATTCACATAATTTGTAATTTGTCTTGGCCAGTTCCATACTTGAGATTTCTGTTTGAGATGTCTTGTTGCGAGCAGATTTTTTAACCACCATGGTTAAAAGAGGAAACATGTGTGTATCTAAGCATTACCTACCGACACCAGATGGTAGTTTAAATTATGATGCTAGGTATTTATGATCATATCAAATGATGCGTAAACAAACATAAGATTTTTAACTATTAATTGGGAAATCTATAATAGTTAACAGAGCATGAATATTCTTTTAAGTTTTTATAAGACCAAACTTTTGACCATTGAGTTTGATGAATGATCAGTAACCAAATTCGGACTCGGCAATCATTTGGTGGGGTGTCAGTTCGGCTTAATTTTGATAAATTCAGGAAAGATTCGATGCAAAATTCGGAAAAAAAAAGTGAGGCATATAAAAATAATAACTAATTATGAAAATATATAAAAATAGACGTTACCCTATTTAAAGTTAAAAAATGATGTCTTTAAATAATAAACTAAGTGCATTACACAATCTACATGTATTAATAATTTACAATTATTAAAACAAGATACGAAGTATGATTAAAGCATTATTACAAATTTATAATGATAAAAACTAAAAAAAAAATATTTGAGTAAAATTTGGAGAATCAAACAAATATTTGGTAAAAAGTTTGGCAAACTACCTAAAATTTTTTGGTCGGTCAACTATTTCTGCAGGCATCCTATAAAATTGGATCATGTATTCTATGATATGTCGCTCCAATATGTACCTATAGTTGGCGTAATATTTTAATGCTCCTACTCATGCTCAAAGAGAGAATGGGGAGGAATTCTCCTCTCCCATTTCCGGTTTTCATCCTTTGCTCATAATGTAGGAGACGAAGTCACGTCACTTAGTTCCATGAAGAATTTAGGAGAAGAAATACAAAGTCAAGTTCCCAAACCAGGGACGGAGGCAAGGGGGGCCTGGCAGGGGCCATGGGCCCCCACAACAAAACAACTTCTCTTCTGTCTTTCTTTTTTGAGATTGAAGATAGGCCCACCGGCCCAGCTCCCACCCAGCCTAGTTAGTATGGCCCCCAACGGCCACTACGCCCTAGACCGAGTCACCTCGACTTGGTAGAATTTCAAGCAAACTCAAAGAAAAACTAGATTTTCAAATTTGTTGAGTAACTCGGGCAATTTCCAAGCAACTCAACCAAGTTGACTCGAACTACTCATTTAGATTGACAAAAGTTGTAATTTTTTTCATTTTACATACATAAAATACCAATTTTATCTTAGCCACAAGGCCCAAATATGCATGATCGTGCACCGGCACCGATATCCATCAATATCTGATCCATAATGTCAAATTTTGACGAAATTCGTCAAAATTATCCGAAACGGGGGCACAACGAAAATTTCGGTGGTAAAATTTCACCGAAATCTTCAAACCTTTTATTATTTTCTTGAAATTTCGAGATTACAAGACTTTTTCAGTGGTTTATACATTGGCCCCCTGCCATAAAAGCTTCTGGCTCTATCCCTATCCCAAACCCTTACGAAGTGATGTCGGGGCTCCGTAGATACCTAACGGCGAGTGATTAATTCAGAGAATTTTGTGACAGTCCACAACTATCAGAAAAGACGGATTAATAATAGAGGATCAGAAGCTTATTCGAGGTTATGAAGCACTTTTACTGCAACCCTATGTTGTCAAGAAGAATGTTGCTGATTTGCGCTCTAATTTCCATAGGTCACATTTTGAGAGGATTCTAATCTATGGTGACCAAAGCTGTGTTTGGCATAGCTCTTTGCTAGCTCCTTGCCAGAGCAGGGTTTACCTTCTTTAATAGGTCCCCTTTCTCTATGCTAAATCCATGCTCCCTGCTTTAGCAAGTCCCCCTTCTCCTTGCTAACTCCCTATAGAGCAGGATTTACCTGCTCCAGCAGTTCTCCCTTGTTCTCTACTCACTCCTTGCTAGAGCAGATTTTATTTGCTCTAGCGGTTAGCAGATAGGTAGCTGCTAGAGCAGGTAAATTCTGCTTTGCAAGGAGTTAGCAAGGAGAAGGGGGCCTTGCTAAAACAAGTATATCTGGCTCTGGCAGGGAGCTGACAAAAAGCTATGCCAAACGCAACCCAAGTCACCAAGGATATATGCCTGACCTGGCCCAAAAACTCGATGCTCGAGTTGCCTTGTGCCCAACTCTACGGGTCAATCTTATGTGCCCAGCGCAATATAAATTTGGATTGGGCAGGTCAGGTATCGGGTTGACCCGACCCGTTTATAACCCTCAAGTCTAGGGAATAACCTCCTGTCTAGTATCCACACAGTTTACAGTTGTCACTAAAATTAACACACATCTTTAGGAGAATATATATATATATATATATATAGGGAGCCCGTTCCGTCCTCCAAGGTCCACGTGGAGGTACACATGGCACACAAAATACTCTTTAGTTGTCAAAATGAGCCCGGGTGGATGGTTTAGATCAATTTTTTAAAAATAAAAAAAAAAAATCAAAAAAGGCACATGATGGAGATGAGTTTTCAAAAAAAAAAATTATTTTTAAATGATCTAAGCAAAGCACCCAAGGTCCATGGGGCATTGAAACTGTGTTTTGGATGACACATGGAATCTTGGAGGACGAAAACCTTTTCTATATATATATATAGGAAGCAGTAACCCTAGGTTAGCGACCTAGGGTGATAGGGTTCATTCTGATGCCAAGTGGCACCTAATCCGAAGAGCCGGTGCCGCGGCAACATGCCCGAGATCGATCACATCCATCTCCAAAAAGAAAAAACTGAAAAGAAATCTAATCTACCGTCCAAAATGTGGTCAAAGTTAGGCAAAAAATCACCACGCCATGTATGCCAGGCGGAACCCAATATTTGACTATATTTTTAAGGCCCAAAAAGTTTTATGTTTTATTTTTTTTAGATCAGAGTTACGTGGCACGAGAATCCAAAAAGGGATTTTTTGGGATGACATGCCACGGTATTTGATTCATTTTATATATATATATATATATATATATATATATATATATATATATATATATATATAATGAATCAAATACCGTCCAATTCAATATTGAAACCCTATGAAGAACAACTATGGCAACCCTAATGAACATGTAGAAAATTTAAGGAACATGAAAAAAGAAAAAACATACCTTCTAGCAACGTAAAGGAGATCGTCTTCATCAGCCATGACAGAGAAATCCATTGAAGTTATAGACCCACCACTCCTATCAACAACAAACTCTATAAGCTTACGACATTCAACTTTATTCTTCATACAAGAAGAAGAAGAAGAGAACCCATTGAGATCAACTTCTCTCCACAGAGAAGGTTCCTTAGAAGCATTATACCAAGAAGTACAACAAAATGGTGCACCACCCAGGATGAGATCTCTGATGCCCAATTTATGGTATATGATTAAGAGAAGATCTCTATCTAAATCAGCCCATGAGCACCGTTGATTCTCTCTTTCTTCTTTCTCTCTCATCTGTCTTCTTGTTCTCTTCGCAATGGGCTCCTCCATTGTTGAGAGCGACTCTGTTTGGAGTCGGAGAGTTATCACCCTAATTTACGGTAGGGTGATTTAAATTGGTAGGGTGGGTAGGAAAAGAAAGACACGTCATATGCCTAGGGTTGTCAGCTGGTCGGGTCGGGTCGGTTCGGGCCACAACTCTGACTGCCCGGCAGGAAATTGGCATATGCCCGACCCGTTGATGGACACCGCCTGACCGGGTCAAACTCTATACCCAACCCAACCCATTTGGCATCTTTAATCTAGCTCAAACCCTAAAATGTTACAAACGATGCCGGTACATACCATAGCGGTACACAATACATTAGGTAAGAATGCCCAAGTACTTGCCTTCAAAAGCAAGAGACCTGAGTTCGAATCCCCTCCTCCCCCTAAGGCCACCCTAGGATTTATATCCCGTGTTGAACCTGCCAACTTGGGATGCATGTTTTTCCCTGAGATTAGGGGAGTGCTCTAAGAGGACTAGATACCTAGGTTATAAAAAAAGGGTCCCTTTGCTAGCACCCACGCGTTTACTGAAAGCGCCTACGTCAGAAACCCCTTAAAACCTATTGATTGAGTCAAATTAGATGATGGAGATCGTGTTTCACCCCGATCTTCCACACAAAGGATCTTGAGATAATGTACAACCTATTAGAGGTTAGTTTTTTATTCCACATGTCACATATCCCTAAAATCACGTTTGAGCGTGACGTGTACGACATGATTCAAGGGCCATGTTTTGGGGATCTGTGACACATGAAATCAAAAACCAGTCGTCTGATCAGTGCGACATGCTCTCAAGATCCTTTGCGTGGACGATCTAGGTGAAGCACAATCTCCATCATTTGATCTAACCCAATCAATGGGTTTTATGGGGTTTCCAATGTGAGAGCTTTCAATAAATGCGAGGATGCCAACAAAGGTACCCATAAAAAAAAAGACAGTTTATTGTATCGCTAATATATTGAATGTATCAGCGATATCAATATGTATCTTCTCGGAATTGATGGCAGACGATACGTATTGGAAATCTGAGATCCTGATCATGCAACCAAGGACACTTTATTTAGGAGCATAGATGGTTGATCAACCACCTCATAGCTAAACAGAACCATGAGGTGCAATGAAAGACCATATACAACTAGGGCTGCAACCGAGCTTGGGTCAGCTCTAGCTCGGCTCTACCTTATACGAGCCGAGCTGGAACTTGGTTCTAAGCCCTTCAACCCAATAAAATTGAGCTCTAGATCAGCTCTATCAAGCTTGAGTTGGGCCGAACCGAGCTTCGAACTAATAAGTTTTAATATAAATTTTTTCGTAATGTTGTTTAAACGATATCTTCTTTTTTTAATAGATGAAAGATTTAATAAAATTAATACAGAAAGTCTTAATATCTTTTAATCCCGTAGTCATTTTGGATTTAACGGATTGATTGAAGATAAAGGTGTTTAAATTTTGAAAAGTAAAATGGTATTTAAATTTAATGTGCAAAATATTGATTAATGAGCATAGGTGTTGGTAGCAGGTGTTCATAGAGACAGGTAAAGAGAAAGGAGAAAGAAAACGCAAATTTCAATAAAGGAACATTAGGATTATATATATATATATATATATATATATATATATATATATATATATATATATATATATATATATATATATCCATTATAAAGTAATCATGAGATGAATCTTATTATAAGGGTAAAAAAAACCTTTCAAAATTATATATAATATATTTTATCATATAAAAGTATTATATACTATTAATGAAGCTCAGGCCGAGCTGAGCTTTACTAGCTCAACTCTAGCTTGGCTCTACTTCAACCGAGCTTTAAACAAAAAGCTCTGTTGTGGCTCTTGAGCCAAGTTTAATAGATCAAAAGCTCTCATTTTCGAGCCGAGCCGATGCAGCCCTAGATACAACGGAGAGCTTGAGTGTCCCCATTATGAGCCTTTGGTTAACCAAAGGGTGAGGCGGGTGGATGGTTTTGAATATCAGCCATATCCGATACATAGCGGCCGATATGCATCGGGTTAGCCCCCATCTGATGAGATAAACACCCCCAATTTTGTATGGATTATTGGGTCAAACAGGTCAAATATCGGACCATATTGAATCATATCGGCCGATAATTATCGGCTATGAACCGGAAATATACTAAACATAACCTTTTTGCTTTTTCTTTATTACATTTTTATTTTAAAAATAAGTCGGCCAGTTTGCCGATACTTATTGGCTTGGGACCTGCCCAATATGCTGATATACCATGACTTGAAACCGACCTAACCCGCTCCCCCCTTACATTTTAACCTAGTTTATCCAACCCCACTCGCAATTTCAACACTAGAATCGATCTAACTGTCGGATCAGGTGCTCCAAGGTCCACCCTTACGCCTGATCAGGTTTAGAAACTGGGTCAGATGAGCCGGCTCATGGGTTGACCCGGACCATTAATAGCCCTAGTTAGACCCATTTACATAATCAAGACCTACAAGCATAGGCCATCCCCTTTTGTGCTCAACCCCCTGCCACCCATCTTTCCCTGCTTTATTTTTGCTTTACTTTATCCACAAGAGCTAAAACCTAAAAAAACTGCAAAATGTACCAATCAAACCCACAATCCAAAAGCCAAGTATTATTAATTTTTTTTAATTGGCATAATACAATAATTTATTAAATGAGAAAAATGGAATACAATAGACCGAAGGGCAGAGCCAGATGCTCATCCGATCAAGAAAGAAGAAAAATTAAAAAGACAGAATAGGCAGGGCTTGCCTCAAGCTGACTTCAGATCTAGATTGATAAATGAAACAAGATATTATACACTTAAGTGGACAACAACTACAACTGTCAAAGGGTCCGGTCAGCCCAAACATTTTACTGCCCAAAGGGAAAAGGCCATCTGCCCGACCCGTTGTTTCCGGCCCTACTCAAGCCAAGGGTCAAAGGTATATGCCCAACCCAACCTGAAGATTTACCCAACCTGAAAACATGACCCGTTCTTTTATATACAAAATATTGGAGTGGGTCGGGTCTGACCCAATTTAACCCGACCTGACCCGGAAGTCGGGTTGGATGTCTCATAAGTGCCCCGATCTGACGGCCAAGTTTATGTGCACAACTTGGTAAAAACTTTGGGTCGGGAGAGTCGAATATTGAGTCAAGTAGCCCTAACAAGATTGGTATTAGCGCTCTCAATTGGTCAGGTTAGGGCCGGCTTGGCCCTGCTCATGATGGGTTATTTTTGTTCAGTCAGGCTCTAAAGCGGGCCTAGAATTACTCAGCCCAAAACCAGCCCTAGCGGGCCAGGTCGGCGCGGGTTGCATGCTTTATTTTAACTAAAAAATTTTATATCATTTTTTACCCTTTGGTATGAATCAAATGCCCTTAACATGGGGTTTAATATTAGCTTTGTTCATTTTACTTCAATGCTCCAAAGATTAAATTCTTCAATGGTTTAATATCCAGGCATTTTGTTAAATTATAAATCCACCCATTAAATCTTTGAAATCACCCACGCAAAAACACATTGACCATTTTGAATCAGATGATGGAGATTATTTATCATCCCAATCTTTACATGAATTTTGAGATCATGAGCGTACCATCAGACAATTAGTTTTTTATTTCATGTGATACACACAAAAACAAAGGTGACCTTCAAATCAATTTTGAGCATGCAAGTGATGTTAAGGTCACTTTTTTGAGATGTGTGCCTCATAAAATAAAATATTGACCGTCTAATGGTACTCCCATGATCGCAAGATCCATCTTGTGAAAGATTTGGAGGATAAATGATCTCCATCGTTTGATTCAACGCAGCCAATGTGTTTCCGCGTGGGTGAACTCAAAGATTCGGTGGGTGGATTTAAAGGTACTCTTTGTTAAATGCCTTTTAATTAAAACCTTTATAAATAAATAATTATTGATTTTATTTTATATATAAATTGGGCCAGACTCGGACTGGGGGCTAAGTAGATAATTTAAGCCCGGGCCGCTCTAACCCGGGCCACAACATAGTTAGCCTGGCTTGAGTCTCAGTTGGGCTTACACACCGAAAAAAGCATGCTTTTTCCAGGTCGGGTCCGGGCCAATATCCGGACCAGCCCGATACATTGGAGCCCTAACTTCTATACTCTTAAACCTTGTAGTTTTTGTAAAGGAGTGATCCTCCTGTCCCTGTGTTTACAGGTAATGTCGCCACGGAAAATTATAATCGGTGGACAAATTTTGATAGAAAATTTTACAGACAGCTTATGTGGCACGACGTGATTAGTTGTAGTGTTGGGCTCCACTATGTCTTTAGCCAATCATGCCACGCCACATAAATTACCTGCAAATTTGTCTATAAAAAATTGTCCACCTTATAATACTGTCCATCCCCTTGACCGTCCATTTTAATTCAATCCAAATTGTCCATTTTAGGGTAATTAAATCAGTGTTGTCATCATAGCTTTATTTCATTCAACTTTGTAATTCATATTTCTCGATTCTTTCTATCTTATCCGTATTTCATTCAACTTTGTAAGTTCTATATCTCCGCTCATTTTGTCAATAAATTTTGAGCCAATGTCACTTTTAGGTACCTTTAAATATGCCCATAGAATCTTGAAATATGCCTTCAAGAATCATTAATTGCTTTAAATCAGACGACGGAGATGTTTCACACTAATTCTCTACACAAGGGATCGTGAGGCTTTGAACATACCAGGGGAACGGTTAGTCTTTTTATTATGTATGGCACATATTTCAAAAATGTGGCTCATCATGCTCAAACATAACTTAGGGCAACGTTTTGGGATCTGTGACATGTAAAATAAAAACCTAACCGTCGGTTAGTACGTTTATGGCTTCAAGATCCCTTTTATAAAAGATTGGAGCAAAATACGATCTCCATCGCTTGATTTAAAGCAATCAAGTGGGTGTCTTTAAAGGTACCCATATGAGCTACCATCTAATGACTTAGGTTGCGAAAAAAATAGGTGAGGGGTTATGATTCATTGATCCTTTCAATAATTATTTGAAATAGTTAATTATTGAATACTGATTTATTCATCTTCAATTTGAAATTGGTAATAAGTAATATTGTTGCCATTAAATAAATTTACAAATGGTTTCTACCAGCCTAGCGTTTGATCGCTGTATACAGTTCAAATGGTCTTAAAATCCCTTAACATAAAATAAATTCTAATGAGAGTTCAAATTAGGGTTCCGGAGTAAGTCGGCAAGAGAAAAGTTTTGAAAAACTTGGCAAAAAATTGAAAGTTAGGAAAAAGCTGAAAATATTTAAAAAATTAAAATTAAAATTAAAATTAAACATAAGATTAAAAATATGAAAAATATTTAAAAAGTCAAGAATTAATTACAATTTAATTGTGAAATTTCTGATTTAAAAAAAAAAGCGATTTTTTTTTTAAAGAAATCGCAATTAAAATGTCCTATTCGTGACTAGACGTGAACTTAACCGAATTGGTATGAAACCATTTTTTTCATTTTTTGGAACAGAAACAAGTTGGTTTCGATTTTGTTGAATCAAATTCAAAACCAAACTGATGCGATTTATTTTTGCTTTATTCAGTTTCAATTCTTTTTTTTTTTTTGAGTTTTTTTTTAATTTTTACAATTTTGGATAAGTTTTATGTAATAGTCCCACATTGGATAAGAAAAAGTACTCATCCAGAGCTATATGTGATTTCGGACATTGGCGCTTTCAAAATACCTCTTAGCGCGAATAGAGGTATCCTTTAGTTAGTACAGATAGGGCTACAACAAAGCCAAGCCGAGCTAGTCTATTTGTAACTCGAATGAACAAAGTTGAACTTGAGCTAAGGTCGCCTTTGCTCTATGGCCTGATTTATATATATATATATATATATATATATAAGTAAATAACTTTAAGAGATCTATTTTACCTTCAAAGTAATCGTTTAAGTTACAATAGTTATCCGTTTAACTTTGAGAGGCCATTTTTATCCTTTTATATTTTTCAAAAGTAATTAATATTTTCATTATCATATTTTTCATCTTGACTTATATATTTTATCAAGGGAATATAACAGTTATCAAGCATATTTCAAAAGCTCAAATTATTATAAAAATATATTATTTTTCGTAATTTTCTTTAAAAAGTTAATGCACTCAATTGTCTTCACTCAATTGATATGATTTTATCAATGTTCATTATGCTACATGGGTCTGAGAAAAATCTCAAACCCATCGGCCGCTTGACAATCAAATTAACCAATAAGGAGATACAAATCAAATGATAAGTGCAATTCAAAAGGATATCTATTAAAAAGGTATACGATTTTTATTTTGAGTTCAACTTCACATATATTTCGTTTATTTAGTTCATATGTTGCGTACTTTTGTTTAATCATTCGTTTAAATTTTTTATAGAATGAATATTTAATTGAGTAAAAGTTTTAAAAAGTATTAGGACGAATTTTTTTTTAATAAAATATACTTGGCTCGATGCTCGGCCCAAGCTCAGCTCGAGCTTGGACAGTTGAACTAGAGCTTGAAATTTTCGAGCTCGAAGAGCCTAGAGCCAACCTTTAGCTCGGCTCATATAAGGTAGAGCTGATCTAGAGCTATCTTGAGCTCAGCCCGACTGGGTTGCAGCCCTAAGTACAGACATATTTTTCATTTTAAGTCTTTTACATCGTACATCTAAAGCTCCCTTTTGAGATCACTCTTTATTTTAGCTATTGCTTCTTATTTTTTTTTAAGTTTTCAGCAAGAATAACTATTTCAGCTAATCCTCTTTTAAAATAATAATTTTTGTTTATATATATATATTTAAAATATATGATAAGTGGAGAGAAAGATAAAGAAATAGAAAATTTTAATTATATTTTATTACTAGCGAATGAAATGAGATTTATTATTAATAGCGAGTGAAATGGGACTCGCCAAAGATTACGAGTATCATGAATCAGGCTCTTCAATAGCTAAAATAGCTATTGGAGATGCTCTAAGAATATATTCTTCAAATCAAATAGCAAAAGCCAAAAACAGCTCCAATAAAATAAAATAAAGCAAACAATTTAAAATTGCCAATTACATTATCACCAATATCTAAAACCGCAAAACTGCAGAGGTTGCTAACCAAAACCACAAGCCAAGCTCTCAATGAATATAAAATAGGGCAGCTCTGTTTGCACCAATCAAAACACTAAAAGCATCCACCTGCCCCCACAATCAAGTTATCTACCGGCATAGTCACCAAGGCAATAATTTGGTAAGGTTAAAATTTAAAGAAAAATTAAAAATTAAAAAAAATAATTAAAATATTAAAAATCATGACTAAAAATTGGAATTAAGAATTATTCTCAAATTTCAGAAAGCTTTAAAAAACACATGAATTTAAAAAAAATTGCGAATAATCATGATTAGTTCATATAACCTTAAATTTACGAATTAAAATTTTCTTTTGGAGATTTTAGTGACTATGTCTATAGGGTGGCACCCTATCTTTGGTGTAAATAGTGGTGCCCTATAAATAAATAGAGTACCTTTTAATCCACCCACCAAATCTTTGAGTTTACCCACATTGAAAACTTCGTAGAATCATATGATGGAGATCGTTTATCCTCCCAATCTTTCATATGATCGATCTTGAGATCATGGGCTTATCATCAGATGATTAGTGTTTTATTTCTCGTAGCACACATCTCAAAAATGACCTTAACATCAGGTCCGCGCTCAAAATTGATTTTATGGTCACTTTTGGGTGTGTACCACTTGAAATAAAAACCAACCGTCTGATGGTACGATCATGTTCTTAAGATTCATCGTGCGAAAGATTGGGACATTAAACAATCTCCATCGTCCAATTCAATATCAATGTGTTTTAGTGTGGATGAACTCAAAGATTTGGCAGGTGGATTTAAAGGTACTCAAATAAATAATACCTATCAAAATCAGGGAAGGATAGTATAAAGGATAGTATAAAGGGCACTTTAGAAAAAGAGGATTGAATTTAGAAAGTGTAAGCGCCATATATTGGCAAAGTTTTAGGAAAAAAACGTTGGCACGATTTTCTAAGTTTTTAAAAAATGATTTGGTCTATTGTAAGAAAATTCTTCACTTGAAATTATCATAGTGCCCTTCTCTTTCTCAAATATCCCAAATAACCCTATCGTCTCTAACATCCCACCTAACTAGCGTTTAGATCAAAATTCATTAAAAAAAAATATTCAAATCAAGCCCAAACATCACCAAAATAAACTCAGGTGAGCTGCAGATGATAGATATCAACATTAACGACCTAGATGATGGCCCAATAATGGTGGCTCTTTTTCTTCTATTTTTTTTTTCCCAAACTACCTTAATCCTCAGAGATTGTAGAAGATGACCCAGTTGATGGTCCATTAATGGTGACTTTTTTTCTTCTAACTTAATCTTCAGAGATTATAGAAGACGACCGAGATGATAGTCCATTAATAGTGGCTTTTTTTCTTTTCATTTTATTTATTTATTCATTTTTTCTGTCATTAAGGTGCTTTCAAGTCACCATTAATGGAGGCATGAATCTCCATAGAGACGATGGGGTTGAATCACCATTAAGGTGCTTTCAAGCCACCATCTATTGAGATTCATGCTTCCATTAATGGTGGCTTGAAAGCACGTTAATAACAGATCATTAATGCCGATGCGAAGCTCACGCTAGTGCAGCCATCTTCATCCAATCAGAATCTGAAATCTGAAATAAAAAACGTCAAGAGTACCGGTTGCTTCGACACAGCAATCACCTGCGATCAATTTGCAGCTAGGGTCGAAGATTGGCTTAGGGGTCATTTAAGAAAATAGGAGATTGCTTGTTTTCTTACAGTTGACCCAAAACTTTTGCATTGAGTATATCGCGCCAAAAAAATTAAAAAAAAAAGTTTGCCTACGGGGAAAATAGCCCTAAAGCATTTTTTATCATCTATTTGTTTAGTTATTGAAATCAAATACATATTTTTGATTTGTTTAGATACTGACCTCAAAGAAAAATGTTTAAGCCCTGGGCACCTAAGACTCACATAAACAAGTGAAATTATTATATGAAATCAAAATTTTAAAAAAAAATTTAAGAATCACAAGTCACCCCCCTAGACCGGTCTGGACGACCTTTTATTTTACTGGGTTGGAACATAAATTTAACTTGTTGGGTTGGGTCGGGTCGGACATGAGACATTTGACCTGAACTTTGAGTCAAGTCGGGTTGACTAAGAGGTCAGGTCAGATCGACCTAGCCCAATATTATATATATATATATATATATATATGAAAAAATAGGGTTTCTTTATTAGGTACGGCATCTGGTAGGATGTTTTGGTCGGGTTGGGTCGGGTTCACCATTGGTATAAGTAGGTCGGGTTAGCCATATCTCATTTCAAAATTTTTGACCCAACCCATTGACAGCCCTATCTCAAGCCTAAGCAATCCCTTAAAGAACACTAAAATCAGAGTGGCAAGAGGACCTAAAACTGTGATGGTAGTAAGTGTATGTTTGAGATCTGATCTATATAATTTAGGGCTGTCAACCGGTCAGTTCGCTGCCCACCCGAAAAATTTGGCATATGTCGGACCTGATCCGACCCAATAGTGTACTTAACATGACCCAAGGGGTCAAGGGTATATACTCGACATGACCCACAACCCAAGCCCACCAGGTAAAAAACCTCCCATTTTTCATAAAGGGAGCCTCCAAAAGCCCCGATGCGTTCTCTGAAAGCGCCCATGTCTCAGACCCTTTGAAAATCATTGATTCCTTTGAATCAAATGATGGAGATCGCTTTTCACCTCAATCTTCTACAGGATAGATCTTGAGATCATGGCGAATCATATGACACAGATCCCGCTCAAACATGATTTTAGTGCCATTTTTCTGGGATCGGTGATATAGAATCACAAACTGAGTGGTCATGATCTTAAGACCTATTGTGTGGAAGATCCGCGTAAAAAAAGATTTCTATCATTTGATTCAAAGGAATTAGAGGTACCCTTTCATTAATTTATATATAAATATCAGATCGGGTCCTTTGAGTCGACTGACTAGAAAAGGTCGGGTCGGATCCTTCATATTCGACCGGCCCGGATGGACCCGATTTGTCAACTTTTTGCGTCCGACCCAATAAAAAAATTCAACAACTCTGTAAGTTTCAGTGCTTCAACTTCAGTTTTTATGCAAGAAGGGAAGCCATTAAGATCAACTTCTCTCCATAGAGATGTTTCCTTTGAAGCCTTTTACCAAAAACTACAACACAATGGTGCAACCACAATTAGATCTTTGACACCCAGTTTCCGGTATATGATCAAGAGAACATCTCTATCTAGATCAGCCCATGACCACCGTTGATTCTCTTCTCCACTAGTCATCTAGAGGTTGAGGCTGTCAGTGGGTCGGGTTGGGTCAGTCCGGAAACTTTTTTGGTCGTCCACGAACAGTTGGCATATGCTTGATCCGACCCGATGGTTCACCCAACCCGACGCGACCTGACAGGGCAAGGATATATTCCTGAACTGACCGAGTTAAAAACTCCCTACTTCTTTCTAATTATACATATATAATGTGTGTTGGTTTGGGTAGATCCGACCCGACCCAATTTTTTTCCAACGCGACTGGAATGTTTGGTCGGATGCCTCATGCCCGACCTGACCCGATGGATTAAGTTTATGTGTCTGACCTGGTAAAAAACACGGGTCGGGCTGGTCAGGTATTGTATTGACCCGATCCATTGATAGCGCTAAGTGTTTCCTCACATAAGGTCCTCAAGCTTAAGATGACGGGAATTATATCATCCACTTTCAAGCTGTGCTGCACATATTTGATCAATTTTTTAAGGATCAACAAGAGTCATCCTATGAAGATTCATCAGCCGAAATAAGTTTTTTTTTTTTTTTTTTTTAAAAAAATTTCAAAGGTTCAAACCATTCAATATGAGAAGTTTCATACATGATTTTAAATATCGACCATATCCGATACATATCAGTCGATATATATCGGGTTAGGCACTTAGGCCCCATCTGATACAAAATACACCCCTGATTTATTGTGGGTCAAATATCAGATCAAATAGGTCATATGTCGGCCCATATTGGGCCATATCATTCAATATTTTTCAGATATAAATCGGACACAATAACATAAATGTCTTTTTTGTAAAAAAAAATTATTTTTAATATTTTAAAAATACAAAAGCTACTTGAAATATTGGCCAATTACTTGAAATATCGGTGAATTTGGCTGTTATGTATAGGACACATACCGGCCTAGGACCTACCCGATATTCGGATTTCTATCTGTATTTAAATTCGTTGTTTCATGTGATCCCAAGGGGTAGATATTGAAGTGCTCGGATTCGGCGGAAGGGATCCTCCAATTGCATATATTATTTTGGGTGGGAATGTAGGTCATTGGTTGTCTTTTTCTTCTTTTTGTAGGAAAGCATGTTAGGTCATGTGACGCCCTTAAGGGTGCCCTACGGGCCTCATTGGTTCAATCTCTATGACGCGATCCTAAGACTCCCTACATTAGCCATATAGGGTTCAACACTGACCTGATGCTCTTTGGGTGCCGAATGGCACCAAATCTAAAGATCGGGTGCAAATGCAATGTGAGCAAGGTCGATCAAGTCTGTCCCAAGAGAGAAATAAAATTACATCTTATTTAGTGTTCAAAATGTGGTCAAAGTTAAAAATAATTTAATGCATCAAGTTATATGAGGCAGAGGTCAAATTTTGACCATGTTTATGAGGAGTTAAAACAGTCACTAAAATAAAAAAAAAATTATATCACTTGTCTTATGGCTAATGATTCCAAATCAGGTGTTTGTTTGAGATCACATGTCATGTGCATTGTTGTTATATGTGATTATGCAATCCTTGATGTGGTTTTCACATATGCCATGATGGCATATGCGACCTAACATGTATTTGATCGCATACATCTCCAACGGTCATATTTATGACCAGTGGAGCTTTTTTTTTATTATTTTTTAACTTTTTAGGGCTCCCTAAAGTCTATAAATGGGAGATTGCCCTTCCTAATCCATATTACATCAATCCAATGTAAGATTTGTCTTTTTTTTTTTTAATCTTTTTTTTGAATTTTTAATACTTTCTTTCTCTCTTTTTCAAAGCTTTGTTGATGATTTCTCTTACTCTATTTTATAGTTAACTAAGCAAAGAATTTTAATCTTCATTAACATTTCATCATTCTTCAAGCAAAGATATTACCGATCAATATGGGGAACTTTAAAGATTTTTTTATATATTTTTGAAAAAAATAAAAAAATTATGATATGGCATAATCACATATGCAATGGCCCTATGCCATCGCATAGCATCGCATATGCAATTTGATTACATTGGTCATGTGATACGTATCTTGGCACTAATCAAACGCAGCGCCTCCAAGGCAGCTACCCCTCATATATATATATATATATATATATATATATATATATATATATATATATATGATCTATCATCGGGTAGCTTATGATCTATATGGCACTCAATCATATAAATAAAAAATCATGTGTCACATGGCAGCCAATAAGCATGGAATAATAACTTGAGTCCATGAGACAGATAAAAAAAAAAAAACTTAGTCCATGACAAAAGGAAACCATTATCCACAGCTCTAAGAACCAAGGTACCCTGGTCAAAAGGACTAGGTAAGTTACCTACAATGTAGACCTGCGTTTGAGAATTAAACTATTCAACTACACAGATTAAGCAAACCGAAAACAAGATCCAAGATCATCACTACCAAGAAACAAAAACAATTTAGAAAAACACCCCAAAAGAAAAAACGATAAACAAATCCAACTGTTTAAAAGCTCACAATTAGTTTATCCACGAGCTGAAACAAAAATACTACAGAATAAACTAATCAAACCACAAGCCAAAATGCCATGGACTATGAATGATACTCATCTTTCAAAGAACACCCATCTCAATCTCCCACTTCCATCAAAATCAGAACTGAACCCTTAGTACTTTCTATGGTTAGTACTACATTAGCATAATTCATCTCATCAATCATTAGTCCATCTGCTATATTCTCATATTCTTCTTATAATTGTTTGTGCTCCCTCATTATGAGGATTGCTCGAGCCCTTCGAAGTCCCAAATCGGCCATTCAGTTCATGAATGAAGCATTCAACTTCCCCACTCGAACTCTCAACTTCCCGAATTGAGTTCATAAGCCAAGTCCTAGTATTCGAATTATGCCGTGGTGTTGATCAATCAACCGCTGGAGTTTCTCAACCGAGCGCTCAAGTTCAAAAACCTTGAGTTCACGAATCTTGAGTTCACAAACAAAGCCCTTCAGTTCACGAATCGAGCCCTTGAGTTCTCGATATGAGCGGTCGAGTTCAAGTTGGGAGCGCTTGATTTCATCAAATGAGCGTATGCGGCAATGGTTTTGGCAAATTAATTTCCATGTGTTTTTGAAGAGTCGGAAAATTTTACCCCAATATAGTGCTTTCTCAAAAGCACTCAACTTACGTACACAATCCGGATGAAGAAAATTCATTCCGGATTTGATCATTATAAGAATTCTACTCCAATAGATATCTCCATCAATAGACATGCTTTCAAGTTGGCCTAGTTTTCTAATTGCCATAAAAAATTTGTCCTCATCCATTTGTTTATGACTTGATCTCAGAGAAAAATGTTTGAGCCGAGGGCACCTGAAATTCCAAAAAACAAATTTTTTAATAAAGAAATCATATCATAAACAAAAACTCACAAATCTCTAGCCTAGACAATCCCTTAAGAACCCTCATAGCCTTTTTAATCAGAGAGTTCATGTTATTTGAAACAGACCGTTCAGATAAATCATTGGACTAAAAAGAATAACATCATCCGACTTCAATCTAATGATGGTGATCAAGTCTTTTCAAGAGTGCCTCAAACAACTATGTTGTACATATACTAGCAGGGCCTGATCTATATTTAGTAACAGTGCATAGAACAAGAGCATAAATGTTGAAAACTCTAAAGTGGTTATTTTTTCACATAGTTAACACATCATCTTACCAGATGTCTTAATGATTTTAATATACGGGACCTAATTTTGGGTCCTCATAAAAGTATCTAGACTGGAATACAATTCCCCTCAGCATTCAAATCTGAATATCAATGATTCAGTAATCCTTGAATGGTGATTGTTGTTTAAAATAACAGTTTTAATAACTATTAAGGCCAACTGTCAGTTAAATTTATGATTATGTAGCTAGATGCCCTGAATTTGGCCATGAAATGTGATTTTATTTCGGAATCTCATTCATGCATCTCCATTTAAAAGGAGTGGAAGTTCTGTCACGTTGTGTCACAAACTCAAAAATCTCAATTTCCTGTAACCCGTTGCTAATAACAGTCTGAATGTAGTGGGGAACAGATGTGGGTTTGAAAAATAGGATATTTCCATGCCTTCCAAAGCATATAACTGTGTTTTTCCATCTAATCATTGTTTAATTTCAGTTTTCAAATAACAACATTGATAATATAATGACCCAGGGGACTGCATGCAAAATAAGTGCATCCTTTTCATTCTTAAATCTTTGTTGAGCCCCAAATAAACTGGACGGGCAGGAACCAGTACAAAAATATGGGTTAAAAAGGGGCTGGACCTGGGTCCTAAACTAGGCTAGAACTGGACTTATGTAGGGGTCCATTATACCTTTACAACTGGAGTTTATAGAGTCCTAAATTTGGACTGGATGGAGGCCCACATGATCACCTTAAAAGTAGGAGATAAAAGTTAGTAAAGTAAATTTAGTTTATTAGTATTACTGTGTGATTAGAAGACTAAGGCCCTGTTTAGGGACACTTTTTCCGAAAAAGACATTTTCAGAAGACATTGGCACACAAAACGTTATGTGAAGACACTGAGAAGACATTGGAACACAACACGTCATGCTTCCCTGCAGCTAACCAGTTACATGGCGCGATATTTGAGAAGCAGCATGGGGCGGCTTCTCACACAATACCATTTTCAGCTAGATTTAAAAGGTATTTTGTGCTTTTCGGAAGAATGTTAACAACGTTTTCCCCCGAAAAGTGATTTTATGAAAAGCATTGCCAAACATGGCTTAAATATAGAAGTTGTGAGGGAGACTTTGGACTTTCCTTGGTGGTGCAACACTTCTTAGTCAATCTTGGGCTACAGTCTACAAGAAAAGGTATCATATTTTGCATTAAATTGGGTGCAGTTCTCATTTTAGGAGGAGCAGAGTCATCAGGTTGGAGTTCGGGAATAAGTCACCCGGGGGGTGGGGGGGGGGGATTTGGAGAAAATTAAAAGATTTTAAAAACTATATTGAAAATCATGAAAAAATTTATCGAGAAATCAAATTTTCTATATATAAAAAACAGGTGGTGAATTATTCACATAATTTGCAATTTGTCTTGACCAGTTCCATACTTGAGATTTCCGTTTGAGATGTCATGTTGCGAGCAGTTTTTTTAACCATAGTTTAAAGAGGAAACAGGTATGCATCTAAGCATTACCTACCGACACCAGACGATAGTTATTTATGATCGTATCAAATGATGCATAAACAAACATAAGAGTTTTCACTATGAATTGGGAAATCTATAATAGTTAACAGAGCATGACTATTCTTTTAAGCTTTTATAAGACCAAACTTGTGACCATTGAGTTTGATGAATGATCAGTAACCAAGTTCGGATTCGGCAATCATTTGGTGGGGTGTCAGTTTGGCTTAATTCTGATAAATTCAGGAAAGGTTTGATGCTGAATTTCGAAAAATAATTGGGGCATATAAAAATAATAACTAATTATGAAAATTTATAAAACTAGATGTTACCCTATTTAAAGTTAAAAAATGATGCCTTTAAATAATAAACTAAGTGCATTACAAAGTCTACATGTATTAACAATTTACAATTATTAAAAAAAGATACGAAGTATGATTAAAGCATGTATTACAAATTTACAATGATAAAAAAAATTAAAAAATTAAAAAATATTGAGGAAAATTTGGAGAATCAAACAAATATTCGGCAAAAAGTTCGGCAGACTACCTAAAATTTTTGGGTCCGTCACCTATTTCTGCAGGCATCCTATATAATTGGATCATGTATTCTATGATATGTCATTCCATTATGTTCCTGTATTTGGTCTAATATTTTAATGCTCCTACTCATGCTCAAAGAGCAATTGGGTAGGAATTCTCCTCTCCCATTTCTGGTTTTCATCCTTTGCTCGTAATGTAGGAGACGAAGTCACGTCACTTAGTTTCAGGAAGAATTTAGGAGACGAAATACAAAGTCAAGTTCCCAAACCAGGGACTGCCAGACCCCCAAAACAAAACAAGTTCTTTGTGTTTTTTTTTTTTTTCCCGAGATTGAAGATGGGCCCACGGCCCAGCTCCCAGTGACGATGGAACTTACTAAATGCAATGCTAGGGTTGAGATTATGATTAAAATTAATTTAATCAATTAAAAAAAATAGCAATTTCTCATAACAAATTTTCATGAAAATTTCTAGAAATCTAATTAGATGTTTTAATTCCGACCCAAAATAGCGTTACTTTCGTGTACGTTCCCTATCGCGAATCTAGAAGATTAGGGTTCTTATGAACGTCTAGATCTCCGATAGTTTTAGGGCGTCGAACAAACTCGCAAGTGAGTTCTCTCGGTAGCAAATGAAAATAAAAGGCTAATAAAGTTAATGACGAACAAAAGGTTGATTTTGGGTTTTTATGAGATCAATAGGTTAGATTTGGGATTTAATGAATAAATACATAATTAGGGTTACGCTACTTACGCAAACCGTAGATCTAAAAAAGATAGAAATGGAAGAAGAGTTGGCCTTGCTCCAAACCGCAAGCGGAAATCGAAGAATCGCTCTCCGTTTGAGAGAATCATACTCTCACGAAAGTTTAGAACTCTCAATCTTGCATAAGCAATTTTCATTAACCAAAAAGTTGTAATAAAAGTGTTTGCAAGCCTTTAAATAGGCTAACCAATGCATAAAACTAGAAATCCTAGTATAACTCTAATTTCTAGTTCAAATAAAAGAAATATCCTAATTCTTCTAAAACAATAAAATAATGTCCTAAAATAATAAGGAAACTAATCTTATTTCTAATAAAAGAAATAACTCTTATTTTCTAAAATAAAATAATAAAAAAGACTAATCCTAATTCAATTAGGATTCTTAAAATTCGTCACTTTCTGTGTAGCTTCCGAAAACTGATCATAACTTCTTCAATACTTGTCGAAATTGGTCAATTTTTGGTTCATTGGAAAGGTACTTCGATAAGCTTTCAAATATGACCAATTTCGCATCAATCCGACTTCGTTTGACACTTCAAAATAAGCCAAACATAAAAGTGACGGGATTAAAAGTTACACTTCTTTCGATAAGTTACTTTTCTTCTTTCTGATCACTTTGATGTTCTTCTTTCACCTCCGATATGTTATGGGCACTTGTTTGAATCGGATGTCCCCATCACCCAACCTAGTTAGTATGGCCCCCAATGGCCACTACGCCCTAGACCGAGTCAACTCGACTTGGTAGAATTTCAAGCAAACTCAGAGGGAAACTATATTTTTGAATTTGTTGAGTAACTCGGGTGAGTTGACTCGAACTACTCATTTAAATTGACAAAAGTTGTAATTTTTTTCATTTTACATACGTAAAATACCAATTTTATCTTAGCCACAAGGCCCAGATATGCATGATCGCGCACCGGCACCGATATCCATCAAGTCTGATCCATAATGTCAAATTTCGCCGAAATTTGTCAAAATTATCCGAAACGGGGGTACAACGAAAATTTTGGCAGAATTTTGATGTTAAAATTTCACCGAAATTTTCAAACCTTTTATTATTTTCTTGAAATTTTGAGATTACGGGACTTTTTTGGTGGTTTATATGTTGGCCCCTGACATAAAAGCTTATGGCTCCATCCGTATCCCAAACCCTTGCGAAGCGGTGCCGGGGCTCCGTAGATACCTAACGGCGAGTGATTAATTCAGAGAATTTTGTGACAGAGTCCATACTATCAGAAAAGACGGATTTATAACAGAGGATCATAAGGTTATTCAAGGTTATGAAGCACTTTTACTACAACCCTATGTTGTCAAAAAGAATGTTGTTGATTTGCAGTGCCCTGATTTCCAAAGAAGTCACATTTTAAAAGGATTCCAATCTATAGTGACCAAGGTTGTGTTTGGGATGGCTCTCTACTAGCTCCCTGCCAGAGCAGGGTTTACCTTCTTTAACAAGTTCCCTTTCTCTATGCTAAATCCATGCTACCTGCTTTAGCTGGTCCCCCCTCTCCTTGCTAACTCCCTACAAAGCAGGATTTACCTGCTCCAACAATTCTCCCTTGTTCTCTACTCACTCCTTGCCAGAGCAGATTTTATTTGCTCTGGCAGTTGGCAGTTAGCAGATAGCAGGGAGGTAACTACTAGAGCATGTAAATCCTGCTTTGCAGGGAATTAGCAAGGAGAAGTGGTGATGCGGGACAAACGCTAAAACCCTAATTATGCAAGTTTGAGATTAACCACAAATTAAATTGAATAATAGAAATATTTGAAATCGCCCAAGCATATAAAGAAGTTTAAAGAATTTAATTAAACAATTAGAGTAACTCAATTTAGCGTTCGCATGCATTAAAATTTCTCGATCTAGACAAACGGATCCGATTAAGGATTCAAGTTTCGCTCTAGTTTAGGGTACCAAGTGATAATCACAGTATCGTCTCTTGATTCCTCTTGGGTGAATAAATAAGGTTTGAAGGATTAAAACAAATAAAAGTGTACATCAAAATATTGAAACTAATAATATTTTGGGGGTTTTGGAATTTATCAAAGCAAAGGAAAAATATTACCATATGAAAAATAAATAAAAAATGAAATAAGAGGATAGAGGTCCAAGGTTTCACACCATGGATTTCCAAGGCTTCGCACCAAGGCTGCTCGTCGGCTTCACACCAAGTCGCACGAGAAATGCATAAACACTCCTCAAGTTTCGAAAGATTCACTCACTCGATCGAAAACTCTTCACAAGTTCTCTAGAGTTTGCACTAAAGCAACTCTCAAATTTTCATTAATCAAAAACTATATTAAAGTTGTTTACAAGCCTTTAAATAGGCAAACTAAAACCCTAAGAATACTACTTAAAATAAAACTTTTAATCAATCATTAAAACTTTCTAATCTAACGGTCATAATTAATTTCACAATTAATTCCCTTTTTTTATTACGCGACCACTTTTGAAGGGTCAAACATTGTCCGATTGGCATGAAATCGGTCTTATTTGAAAGCTTATCGAAGTAGCTTTCCAACAAGACAAAAATCACACAATGCTGACACATAGTGGTAAACTTATGACCACTTTTTCAATGCTTGTGCAGAAAGTGACGGGATTAACCGTCACATATCACATATATGTGCTTGACCCCTAATTGATTTAAATAAGGAAACTAATTCTAAAACAAATCACTTATTAAAAGAATCCTAATCAACTAAAATATTTTCACATTCAAAGTCCGATGCTCTTGATCGTGATGTCCCCATCAAGTGGGGCCCTACTAAAGCAAGTGCATCTAGCTCTGGCAGGGAGCTGACAAAGAGCTATGCCAAACGCAGCCCAAGTCACCAAGCATATATGCCTGACTTGGCCCGAAAACCCGACCCAACTCGATGCCTGACCTAAAAACCGAGATGCCTTGTGCCCAACTCTACGGGACAATTTTATGCACCTGACTCAATATAAATTTGGATTGGGCTGGTCGGGTATCAAGTTGACTCGACCCGTTGACAACCCTAAAGTCTATAGGGCATAACCTCCTATCTAGTATCTACACAGCTTACAGCTGTCACTAAAATTAACGCACATCTTTGGGAGAATATATATATATATATATATATATATATATATATATATAGGGAAAGGGGAAAATGCGACCGGGCGTAGAGATATCTCTACGCCAATTAATATGTGCGCGACACGTAGCGCCTTTCTTGTGAAGTGATGGGTGGCATGGGGCCCACTTTACTAACTAGAGTTAAACTTTTAAAATATTTTAAAAGTTATACTCCCTTTTAGCCGTCATTCTTGACTTTTTTAAAAGTCTCTTTTCTCTCTCTTCTCTCTTTTTCTAAAAAAGTGTGAGAGTTACTTTTTTAAGTATATTTTACTTAAAAATGTGAACGCCCTATAGCGAAGGGCTAGCACCTTAGTAGCAAAGCACCAACACCCCGATAGTGAGGCGCTGGCACCCCGACAGTAAAGCGCTAGCACCCCGGTGTCAAGGTGTCAGCGCCTCTATATCGAGGTGCCGACGTTTCACTATATATATATATATATATATATATATATATATATATATATATATATATATATATATATATATATATATATTTAGCGAAGCGCCGGCACCTCGATATCAAGGAGCCAGTGCCCCTAAAACGAGGCATCGTTGCTTCGAAAAAATTAATAAATAAATAAAAATTTAGCGAAGCGCCGACACCTCCATATAGAGGTGTCGGAGCCCCTAAAGCGAGGCGCTGGCACCCTGGCATCGAGGTGTCCGCGCATCGTGGTGTTGGTTCTCGTTTACAGAAATTCTGCATCAAGTGCTAGCACTTAAATTTTGAGTAAAATATACTTGAAAAAGTAAGTATGACACTTTCTTGAAAAAATGGAAAGATAGAGAAGAAAGAGGCTTTAAAAAAGTTAAGAATAACGGCTGCAAGGGTATTTAACTTTTAAAATAGTTTAAAAGTGTAACCCTAGTTAGTAAAGTGGGCCCCATGCCACCCATCACTTCACAAAAAGAGCGCTACGTGTTGTGCCCATATCAATTGGCATAGAGATATCTCTACGCCTGAGCGCATATCCCCAACCCTCATATATATATATATATATATATATATATATATATATATATATATATATATATAGGAAGCGGTAACCGTAGGTGCTAGGGTTGAAACCTAGGATACTGCCGTTCTAATGCCAAGTGGCACCTAATCCAAAGATCTGGTGCCGAGGCAACATGCCCGAGATCAATCACATCTATCTCCAAAAGAAAAAATTGAAAAAAAATCTTATCCACCATCCAAAATGTGGTCAAAGTTGGCAAAAAATCAATGCACCAAGTATGTCAGGGGTAACCCAATATTTGACTATGTTTTTCCAGGCCAAAAAAGTTATTTTTTATTTTTTTTAGATCACATGGCACAAGAACCCAAAAAGGGTTTTTGTGGGCATGACATGCTACGTGGCATCTGATTTGCGCCCATGATATATATATATATATATATATATATATATATATATATATATATATATATATATATATAGGTTTTTGTGGGAATGGCATGCTAAGTGGCATCTTATTTGCGGCCCATGATATATATATGGGAAATTTACAGGATCGACCCTGTCAGATTCACCCTTTCTGTCAAAGACCCTACAATTTCACCCATGGATCAAAATATTGTCCGATACCGATACGTATCGGTTTTGGACATGAACGATTCGGCAAATACCATTTTAACTGGGTACCCCAAAAAATCACAATTATCGGACGATGCAGTGAAATTATCATCCGATACAGACAATAATTTGAATGTATCGTCTGATTGACAGGGACCCCATTTGGCCAAATTATCGGACGATACATTCAAATTATTGTCCGATAATTTGATTTTTTGGATTTTTTTGGAAAAAAAAAAAATGTATTAAAACGATACATTCAATATATCGCCGATACATTGAATGTATCGGACGATACGTGATACGCATCGTCCTGGAGGTCAGGACGATATGTATCAAAAATCCGATATTTTCATCCATGGTTTCACCTTTATCCAAACCGACCAGCTTTTAGCCGAGCCTCTTCTAGCTAGCACAAAAAGTCTCAAATACCCCTTCGTATACTTTTTATCGTTCTCTGTAGTTTAGAATTTTAAAAATTTGCACTTTTTTATATTTACGTGATGTGAAGCAACATCTATGCCGTCTGATTTGAAGGCCACAATATAAATATTGATGGTGCCAAAGATTTGACACAAAAAAGGCAATATCGCCTTTTTTTTTTAAAGCGCCTCTTTAAACAGTTAGGATCGCCTCTTTAAAAAGTCATTATTGTCTCTTTAAACAGTCGGTATCGCCTATTAGAGTGTATCTTATCTGATAACTATCATACATCAGTTAACTCAACCAATTGTAGTTATCTAAACCAATTGTAACCGCTCACGATTATATTCAGTATAAATAAGATTACCAATATAACCGTGAACGGTTACAATTGGTTTAGGTAACTACAATTGGTTGAGATAACTGATGTGTGGTAGTTATCAAATAAGGTACACTCTAACAAGCGATACCGATTGTTTAAATAGGCGATAGCGACTGTTCAAAGAGGTGACGACTGTTTAAAGAGGCGATAATGACTGTTTAAAAAGGCGATATTGACTATTTATAGAGGCTTTTTTTTTTTGTGATGCCGCCTTTTTTTGTGTCAATCTTTGACACCATCGATATTTATATTGTGGCCTTCAAATCAGACGGCATAGATGCTCCTTCACATCGCGTAAAATATAAAAAAGTACAAATTTTAAAAATTTTAAACTATGTAGAACGATAAAAAGAGTAAGAAGGGATTTTTGAGACTTTTTGTGCTAGTTGGAACTGGCTCAGGTAAAAGCTGGTCAGTTTCGGTAAAGGTGAAACTATAGGGTCTCTGAGGGAAAAGGTGTTTCTGACAAGGTCGATTTGGGAAATTCCCCCCCCCCTCCACACACACACACACACACACACACACACACATATATATATATATATATATATATATATATATATATATATATATATATATATCAAATATCATCCGATATTGAAACCCTATGAAGAATAACTATGGCAACCCTAATGAACCCTACCGTCCAATGCCGTCTTTCCATGTTGATCAGAGTTTCTGTTCAAGTATTTCACGAGTTAATTTCCTTACAGCTGATATGTAATCATTCACAGCACAACTACAACAAATCCACCAAAAAGAAAAGAGTTATAAAACCAAGTTCCTTGTTCTTATCAGATCATACCCACATGAAAAACATTACATAAATTTATAATTCGCATGAAAACATTGCATAAATTTACAATTCTCACAAACAATATCTGGATTTTCTCTACAAATTTCCAATGATCTCTGAGAAATGAACATAGGATGATAGGATTGATGTGAGGAGACAATATTCAGCCCACATCACCATTAGGCTCAATATTCTTCTTGCCATAACCAAATAGATTTCCAATCTAGTCATGATAGGATTGATTTGGAAAACCATGATTTCAAAAAAAAATTGTGGCAAATTTCTTTTATATTATAAAGTAATATCAAACAAGGGCTACATTTTAGGAACTCGCCTTGGGCCCCCAAAATGTTAGAACCGGCCCTACCTTTACTCAAACCGACCAGCTTTTAGCCAAGCCTGTTCCACCTAGCACAAAAAGTCTCAAATACCCCTTCTTACACTTTTAATCGTTCTACGTAGTATAAAATTTTTTAAATTTGTACTTTTTTATATTTACGAGATGCAAAGCAGCATCTATGCGGTCTGATTTGAAGGCCACGATATAAATATCGATGGTGCCAAAGATTGACATGAAAAAAAGGCGATATCGCCTCTTAAAAAAAAGCACCTCTTTAAACTCTTTGAACAATCACTATTGCCTCTTTAAACAATTGCTATCGCCTATCAAAGATAAGGTTACAAATATAACCATGAATGGTTACAATTGGTTGAGATAAATGATGTATGGTAGTAATCAAATAAGGTACACTCTAACTCTAACAGTTGATACCGACTATTTAAAGAGGCGATAGCGACTGTTTAAAAAGACGATACCGCCTATTTAAAAAGACGATACCAACTGTTTAAAGAGGTGATACTGAGTTTTTAAAGAGGCAAATTTTATTTTATTTTGTTTTTGAAGAGGCGGTTTCACCTTTTTTCCTGTCAATCTTTGGCACCATCGATATTTATATTGTGACCTTCAAATCAGACGACATAGATGCTCTTTCACATCGTATAAATATAAAAAAGTGTAAATTTTTAAAATTTTAAACTATGTAGAACGATAAAAAGTGTAAGAAGAGGTTTTTGAGACTTTTTGTGCTAGCTGGAACTGGCTCGGCTAAAACCTGGTCGGTTGGGTAAAGGTGAAACTATAGGGCCTCTCACGGAAAAAGTGTATCTGACAAGGTCGATTAGGGAAATTTTCCTATATATAAATGAATCAAATACCGTCCAATATTGAAATCCTATGAAGAACAACTATGGCAACCCTAATGAACATGTAGAAAATTTAAGGAACACGAAAGAAATAAAAAAATACCTTCGAGCAACGTAGAGGAGATCGTCTTCATTAGCCATGACAGAGAACTTCATTGAAGTTATAGACCCACCACTCCTATCAACAACAAACTCTATAAGCTTACGACATTCAACTTTATTCTTCATACAAGAAGAAGAAGAGAACCCATTGAGATCAACTTCTCTCCATAGAGAAGGTTCCTTAGAAGCCTTATACCAAGATCTACAACACAATGGTGCACCACCCAGGATGAGATCTCTGATGCCCAATTTATGGTATATGGTTAAGAGAAGATCTCTATCTAGATCAGCCCATGAGCACGGTTGATTCTCTTTTTCTTCTTTCTCTCTCATCTGTCTCCTTGTTCTCTTCGCAATGGGCTCCTCCATTGTTGAGACTTGAGACAGACTGTATGGAGTCGGAGAGTTACCACCCTAATTTATGGTAGGGATTTAAATTGGTAGGGTGAGTAGGAAAAGAAAGACACGTCATATGCCTAGGGTTGTCAATGGGTCGGGTCGGGTCAAAGATGCCCCACAGGAAATTAGCCTCGACCTATTTATGCACACGTCCTGACCCGGTTCAACTTTTTGCCCGACCCAACCCATTGGCAACTTTAATCTAGTTCAAACCCTAAAATGTTTCAGACGATACCGATATGAACACCGATAAGAACGATGCCATACGTACCAGTATCATTGGCTAGCAGTACACAATATAATATGTATGCATGGCCAAGCACCTACCTCCAAAAGTAGGAGACCTGAGTTCAAATCTCCTCCGTTCCTTGAGGCCATCCTAGGGATTTATATCATGTGTTGACCAAGCATGTGCTAATTTGGGGTGCTTGTTTTTCCCTAAGTTTAGGCGGGTTGGAGGATGGAGAAGAAGTCATAAAGTGATTTTAATTTGAGTTTTTTGCAAATACCCCTGAGTTAAAACACCACCCCCCCCCCCCTCCCTCCCTCCCTCCCTACCTAAAACACCCTCTTTAACGGATGCAATTTTAAATGATTAATCGGCCGTTAAAAAATAGTCTAAATATCATATTTATCTTTTTTTAAATTAAATTACTAAATTGCCACCCTCTACTCACTGATTAGAGTTGGCAGCTCTCCACTTATAAAAAAAAGTAGTTCTAAATTCACCAACCAAATCTTTGAGTTCACCCACACTGAAAAACATTGATTGCATTGAATCGGACGATGGAGATCATTTATCGTCCCAACTTTTTACACGATGGATCTTTACATCACGGAGGCACCATTAGACGATTGACTGCATTGAATCGGACAATGGAGATCATTTATCATCCCAACCTTTCACACGATGTATCTTGAGACTATGATGGCACCATCAGACAATTGACTGCATTGAATTAGACGATGGAGGTCGTTTATCGTCCCAGCCTTTCACATGATGGATCTTGAGATCATGGTGGCACCATAAGACGGTCAGTGTTTTATTTCACGTGACACACATATCAGAAAAGTGACCTTAACATCACATGCATGCTTAAAATTGATATTAAGGTCACTTTTATGAGTGTGTACCACATAAAATAAAATATAGACTGGCTGATGGTACACCCATGATCTAAAGATCAATCTCATGAAAGATTGGGACCATAAACAATCTCCATCATTTAATTCAATGCAGTCGATGTGTTTCAATGTGGTAAACTAAGATTTTGTGAGTGGATTTAAAGATATAGATAAATGAAAGGCCTTTTAGAATGGTGGTACTTTTAAAATATTGATTTCATTAAAGGGAAAATAAACTTTCCGTCCATAAACTCACGACTGGTTAATGGCAGAGGTTATATGAAACAAAAACATAAAAGTAGGAGTTGCAGAATAAATACTCATAAGAGGTTTCTTATAATATTAGCATAATATAGGGGGAGTGTATACCAAAAACCCTTTTAATTTCATAAGTGACATGTTTGATTAATTTTGGTAAAGAGAGCAAGGAGCTAACCTTAGTACACAAATAATAATGTATTTTAAGTAAGAGTTGTGAGTGGGCTTCGGTGTGCAATAACCTCATGGTATATGATGAGGTCTCATTTGCTCATGATCCGATTAAGACGGATGTACGCAACCCAAGGCGCATATTGTGTCAGATCCAAATATGTGGTCCAACTTGATGCACCCAACCCGATCGAATCCAACTCGCAGCACTCTATGCATATGGACGATCAAATTTAAAGTAGTGGGCTGATTTTTGTGGCACTTATGGCACACCCACATTGATGAGCCTATGTGCACTTAAGGATACGTCTTTGCGTTCACACTTTCTCATTTTTATAACTTTTCAAATATTTATAATGTTTAAAAATGTCATTTCATGATAAATCTGATCGTCTGATGGTTTTTGTGTACCTGAGCATCAGATGTTGATTGGGTCAAAAACTGATCATATGATGGTTCAGGAGCCATCTGATGCCATTATTGGGGCAAGAATTAAAATCGCAAGGGGATAATGCCCATGCATCCGAGTGATCTGACCATCTGATTGGTTGGGTGCATTTGCTGGATGCAAATATGGTGCGTATTGTAAGGGGTTCACACGGCATAAATAACTAACGTCTGTTTTTGATGCCATAATGCTCATGCATCCGAGCGATCTGACAGTCTGATTGGTGGGGTGCAGTTATTAGAATGCAGATCGGGTGCATATTGTAAGGGGTTCACAGGGTGTAAATAACTAATGTCTATTTTTGATGCCATAATGCCCATGCATCCCAGCAATCTGACCGTCTGATTGGTGGGGTGCAGTTATTGGATTATAGATCGGGTACATATTGTAAGGGGTTTGCAAGGTGTATATAAGTAACGTCTATATTTGGCATCATCTACACTATGCATCTGAGCGATCTGATCGTCCGATTAATAGGTGCATTTACTGGATGCAGATGGGGTGCATATTGTCCGTGCATATTGTAAGGTGCAAAAAGTAACAAATATTTAATTTGGCGCGAACTACACCATTCATCGTAGTGGCACGGTTGTAAATTATTATAAGACTCTCCCATCTAAGGGGCAAAATGGTAACTAGCTAGGTCCCGTAAAGGCAAGTTACTTTTAAAATTATAGCTCCTTTACCCAAGGTGTTTTATGAACAGAAAAGCTCTAACCAGGGACTGCACTGCAAATAGGCTTAAGTAAGGAGTTATTTATAATTTTGAAACAAGTCGGGGGATTATTAGCAAAATACCTCAAAATTTCGGCCTATAACTTGAGTTATCAGCCGAATCGTTGCAGTTTCGGTCCCCACCGAAACGATAACTTGAACTAAAATTTCGGTCGAAACATATACGGAGGGGAAATTATTGCCCAAAAGTTCGATTCAAATTTTCGGTTTCGGCCATGCTAAAAAACGAAACCGCTATTTTGATCCTTGAGATAAACACCCCCAATTTTGTATGGATTATCAGGTCAAATATCAGAGCATATGGAGCATATTGAATCATATCGGCCGATATTTATCGGCTATGAACAGGAAAAATACTACAAATACCCTTTTTGCTCTTTCTTTTTTACATTTTTATTTTAAAAATAAGTAGGCCAGTTTGCCGATACATGTAAGCTTGGGACCTGCCCGATATCCTGACATATCATGACCTGAAACCGACCTGACCCGCTCCTCCCCTTACAATTTAACCTACTTTATCCAACCCAACCCCACCCAAATTTTTTAATAGGGTCAGATCGCGATTTCAATAAATAAACGGTTAAGGTTCAGGTTTGGATTGGGGATTTAGCTAAACGGGTTGAATCTAACCCGACCCACTTTCATCCTTTGTGGGACCATAATCCAAGTCGACCCCATCATGGCACCCACTAGCATCGATCTGACCGTTGGATCAGGTGCTTCAAGGCCCACCCTTATGCCTGACCAGGTTTAGAAACTGGGTCAGATGAGCCGGCTCATGGGTTGACCCGGACCATTAATAGCCCTAGTTGGACCCATGTACATAATCAAGACCTACAAGCATAGGCCCTCTCCCCTTCTGTGCTCAACCCCCTGCCACCCATCTTTCCCTGCTTTATTTTTGCTTGAGAGCTCTCAACAAACTGTGTCATTGAATATATATAATAATCTTGCTTGAGACCAAACTGTCTATATATAATAATCTTACTTGTCACTTGTTTTCAACAAGGTAAGACCTGAAAGAACTGATGTGAAAACTAGATCCAACACACCAAGATTGAAAAACCCACTTTACATTACTTGGGAAAACAGACACAAATGTTTGGAAGGTAACATTTACTTTATCCACAAGGGCAAAAACATACCCACAATCCAAAAGCCAAGTATTATTATTTTTTTTTTTATTGGTATAAAACAACAATTTCATTAATGAGAAAAATGGAATTAAGAGAATTAACAGCTCATCCGAAAAAGAAAAGAAAAATAAAAGACAGAATACAAAAATAGAATTAAGAGCTCCACTGCAATATCAGTCCTCCAGAGATCAGCCGACCAATACTCAACGATCTCCACACCCGAGACCCTAACCCATGAGGTTGTCACTAAAGCCGGCGTAGCTGCTCCCACTCAAGTACTATCTTCGCAACTGATGAGGCAGAACAACCGGTGAGGCCAGGTGCCACCACAAAATATCCTCCAGGAGACAACCAAAATATCCTCCAGGTCCCATACTTCCTTTTAAATATTTTTCTATTCCGCTCCTTCCAAATACCCCAGAAAACCACAATTAGAAGTCATTCCCTAGAAAATGGCGGAGTTTTCAAATATTTCCCCCTGATAAGCCCAAATATTGGAAATAATCAACCACCAAACCCCACTCCCATCAGAGCAGCACTCTTCTAGAAGATCTAGCCAAAAACTAAAAACTATCCCAAAATGTTCCTTCAAACTTACGCTAACTGCGGATATCATCTTATACTTGTCCGAGTTCCATCATGTCCAGAATTTCGCGAGCTCTTGTGAGGAGGCAGTTACATTCACCAACTCCATAGGAAATAAATTTATTAAATACAGTTTTGATGATTGCAAAATATTCACTCCAAAAATCATCATCAGCAGTAGCCTTTTCGAGGCCGCTTTCGATTTGGCTTAGTTTGTCAATCGAGAACAATGCTTCCTTAGCAGAAGAGATAAATTTGTAATTTTCAGTATCCATGCTTTGGATTTGGCATCTAAGTCGCTTAACTTGATAAACTAATTTCCATGCATGCTTGAAGAATTGAAGTATACTCTGATATAGCACTTTGTCAACAGGATTGAATATACGCTCAAATTTTGCATAAACGAAATTCAACACGGGTCCGCAAAATAAGAGAACTTCGCCCAAATACTTATCTTCGTCAATAGAAATGCTTTTGAGTTGGTTTAGTTTGCTAATTGCCAGAAAAACCTTTTCCCCATCCATGTGTTCAGATATTGATCTCAGAGAAAAATGTTCAAGCCCGGGGCACCTGAACCTCACATAAATAAAGATGTTGTAAGAAATCACAACAAAGAAACTCCAATCTCAGCCTAAACACTTCCTTAAAAAACTAGAATCCCACCTACTTAATGGTGATGCATTTGACCTTAAGGGAACCCTCTGGATAAATCATTGGACTAAACATAGAACCACATTAAATATTAAACTGAAGATAGTGATCAGGCCTTTTGAGAGGACCCAAAATTATATATATATATATATATATATATTGAAGAGATAAGAGAGATCAGGTACGTATCAAGACGAAAATGGGACGTGAGTCGTGTCTGGTCCTTAGGGTGGGCGACTGGATTTGCAGCCGGTGTCGCAATGTCAACTTCCGACGTAGGTCGGTTTGCCACTGCTTTGGCTGCGATGTCCCCCCGTTCCTTAGGAACGACGGTTAAACCAGCCAACGTTGGTATTCCTAGCACGAGGAATGGGCGGCAGACAATCCTTAATGAATCGCAGGCTCGCGATGTCCAGCTCGGGTGGTCGATTGCCGGCAAGAGTTTTAACCGGGTACAAGCGATGATGGATCACTCTAAGAAGGCGAACGATCACCGGGTTGACCTTTCTTTTGCCGGGATGGTGAGGCAAAGGATATCCGAAACTGATGGAGGTAGTGGTCCTTCGGTGCTCAGCCCCAGGACTCTATCTACTGCCTCCACTCAGCTTACTGCCCTCGCCTCTAATCTTCGGCATTTTTGGGTCGTTTTGCCTACTAATAAAGACTCATTATCACTATTTTTATTACATCAATGGATTTCTACAAGGTGGGACGCTACAGACAGACCGGCTGTATCTGCTCTGTCCGACACAAAGTTCCTACTACGGTTCAGAGATGAGAATGGAGCCACGGAGTTTTGTCACAAACAGCATATCTACATTCACGAGTGCCCGGTGGTATGCCGGCCACGGGAACCGACGGTGGGAGATTTACACGTTCATGAGGAAAGAGAAGGGGTGTGGCTCTGCATCTACGGCCTACCGGTTCATGCTTGGTCCCCGGAGGTCTTCAAACAAATTGGGGACCGGTGCGGCCGGTTCATTCTGGCCGACAGACGGACCAATGACCTCTGGGACATGGATCACGCCAGGATCCTCGTTGGTGTCGATTCGGTGACCAACATCCCCAGATGCTGAGATATCCAGATCAACGGCCACGTCTGTCAACATCATAGAACTCGCGTGGCTGGAGAGGACGGTCAATCCGCATCAGGTCAGCGAAGGAGCCGTGGGGTCCCGGAATGTCGAAGTTGACATCGGCAGTGCTTGCACAGAAATAGCTCACTCGCTCTTCAATCCAAGCGGAGCGGCTCAGACCGCCTGGACGCCAGCGAGAAACCCAACGAGGCTCATGGCCACGCTCCCGACGCTCGGGCTGGGACCACATGGATCGCTGTCCACACCAGGGAGGGTCGGTGTTTCCCCTCTGACGCTGGGGGTTGCTCATGATTGGTTGGCGGAAGCTACTAAGGACTTATCTGAAGGTGGAAAACCTTACGAAAGCTTATCGGAAGAAGAGGAGGGCTGCGCTGATGACGATCAGATTGTGGCTGGATCAAACTACAGAAGATCACGTACTCCGGCACCGGCGAATCGTACGCTAACGAGGGATCCTATGGTCGAAATGATCTCGTACCTTAGATCTGACAACTTGCTATTTTCTTCTCAGCAGAGGGGACAACTGCTGTCGACGCAGTTGACACATTGTACTGACAACGGCGTTGGGATCCCATGGAAATGGAGGCTGAAATCTTACCTTCTATGGAAAAAACCAGAAGGATCCTGAGGAGGTTCAAAGTCTATACACGAAGAAGGAAACCTTTATACGTTGTCTTAAAGCCGACGAAGATGGGATGGCTGACACGTTTGCTTTCTCGTGGGTTGCACACCGACTGGATGGCGACATGTGGACATGCAGACCCCTCTCGGGCTACGAAAACAACCGTTGGTACTTTATTCACCAGGCGTTGGGCGGACAAAGACTTATACACCGAGCTGGGAGCTCAGCATATCCAGAGGCTGCCACGTGTTAGGCTGACGGTCAAGGACCTACACGTGGCGACACAAGACGTCTTTACCTTTTTGCCTGGGGGGGCTTGGAACCTAAGGTATTCGGGTCTAGAAGACTGGTCTTCCCTTGTCCGGTTGCGGGTGGGTCCGGATCAACTAGGATGAGGGGGACCTGACTTACGAGTTTTGGGCTACGCAGGAGAAGAACAAGGATACTAGGGCCTCAACTTCCGTTAATAATAATCCGGTGTTGGTCCTTCGGGCCGCCACGAATATAGTCGTCTCCCCTTTTTTGGAGGAACATGCTACGAAGCTGGATGCTAGGAATGATCTCTATTCTCAAGTTCTGGAAGTGGATGGTTCGGCCGACAACTAGGTATGACCTTCAAGGGCACTGAGGAGGCCCTGCGGGAGGTTTTCCAATCTATTGTGGTGGCTCGTGGAGACAACCGGCGACAACAACAAACAGGTGCTCGCGAACTTGCGAGATTGGAATGGGGTATGACCGACAGAAGGGGGATGGGGGTTGAATGAACCCTATCTTCTCCCTTGGGCGGGCGAACAATTGTTTCCCATATGAAGATGCTTTCATGGAATGTGCGGGGCATTTGCGACAATGCTAAGCGTGCTGGAGTCAAGCGACTAATTCGTTCAATCCAACCGGTGGTTATCACCCTTCAGGAGACCAAATGGGGCTCCTGTGATGATCGCAAAGTCGCTTCAATACTATCTGGAAAAGACTGGGACTGGACCGGAGTCAATTCGGCTAGAGCTTCCGGAGGCATTTTGGTCGCTTGGAGATCGTCGGTTTTCAAGAAGATTGACAAAGAGGTGGGGATTTTCTCAGCCTCGGTGGTACTCCGGAACAAAGATAACGGCAAATGGTGGGTCTTCTCTGGTATTTACGGACCTGCGAACTACTCGTTACGCGGGGAGTTTTGGGATGAATTGGATGCGGTTACTGCCAGGTGGGATTATCCGATTTGCCTGGGAGGCGATTTCAACGCGATAAGATGGGGGCATGAAAAACAGGGGGGACCTCCAGATGTGGCGCTGATGATGACCTTCAATACCTGGATTTCAGACTGGGTTTTGGAGGATGTACCACTCACCGGATCGTGTTTCACCTGGTCTAATCTTCAAGATCAGCCCTCACTTAGCAGATTAGACCGTTATTTATGCAACGCGGAGTGGATGGAGATATTCCTGGCTGCCAGGTTGGAATGTTTAACAAGGGCCACCTCCGATCATAGGCCGGTGCTACTGACGTGTGAGGCCAGGGGAAAAGGGTCAAGCCCATTTCGTTTTGAGAACATGTGGCTGTTGGACGACCAGTCCCGCGTTGCAGTTCCGGAGTGGTGGTGCGAACTGAAACCTAGCGGAACAGCTGCCTATAGAATCATATCGAAGTTAAGCTGGATCAAGAAGAGAGCCACGGGTTGGAATAGAGAAGTATTCGGAAACGTGCAATCCAACAAAGATGCTAGCCTTCTACGGCTGTGGGAGCTTGACGATTTGGAGGGAAACAGGGCCTTGACACCTTGCGAGCGAGAGGAACGTGCTCAGACCAAGCAGAATTTCAACACTCTTGGTAGAGCTGAAGAGGTTGCTTGGAACCAAAAGGTGAAGGTTCGATGGTTCAAAGAAGGGATCGAAATACTAAATATTTTCACGCCATTGCGAATGCGAGAAATAAAATGAATTTCTTGGGCTCGGTGACTGTGGAGGGGGTGACGTCCATTGGCTACAAGTAGGTTCGCGAGTAGGTGGTTACTTTTTACTCGAAGCTGTTTGAGAACGAAGGAGGACTGCGGCCTGAATTGGATGGAGTGTCGTTCAGTTCAATCACGGCTGAAGACGGTGCTGATATTGAAAGGTCGTTCCTGGAAGAGGAGGCTTGGAATGCCATTAGGAAAGGGGGGAGGAATAAGTCTCCCGGACCCGATGGGTTTACATTCGAATTCTTTTGGGCATTCTGGCCGGTTATCAAAGAGGAGTTGATGGAGGTTTTCCATGAGTTCCACAACAATGCTTTTATTGGACGCAGCCTCAACTCCACTTTCATCACCCTAATTCCTAAGAAAGATGGGGCATAGGATCTCACCGATTTCCGCCTGATTTGCCTTATTAACTGCCTATATAAGATCCTTTCTAAGGTGCTATCGAATAGGCTTAGCCCATTAATGGGGAAGCTGATTTCCGACTCATAGGAGGCTTTTGTGAGAGAACTGGTGGATCAGGTTGCTGTGGCACATGAGATTATCCATTTTGCTCACTAGGACCGAATACCGGCTGCACTTTGGAAGGTTGATATGGAAAGGGCGTATGACCGTATCAATTGGTCCGGTCTCGATTACATGCTTCGCAGATTTGGCTTCAATGTTAAATGGGGGAACTGGATGCGGGGATGCTAAGCTACGCCTTGGTTTTCTGTGTTGATCAATGGCACTCCGGCGGGTTATTTCAAAAGCTCGCGTGGCATACATCAAGGAGACCCTCTCTCCCCCTTTCTTTACAACTTGATGGGGGAAGCCCTTACGGGACTAATTTCTTGTGCGAGTCAACTGAATCTCATCTCGAGGATCAGAGTGGGGGAACACAACAAAACCATTGCAATCCTTCAATATGCAGATGACATCATTCTTCTTGGCAAAGCTGAGGTGGAGGAGTTCAAGAATCTAGCAGAGGTGCTAACCGTGTTTGAGGCTGTTTCGGGGCAACGCATCAATTTCCACAAATCCAAAGTAACGGGCATCGGGATCGATAATACTCCTCTTCACGTTCTCGCACGAACTGTCAATTGTGGCAGCCAAGACCTGCCTCTCAACTATCTTGGGTTGCCTTAGGGCCTGCGAAAACCAACGGCCAATGATTGGGAACCGGTGATCCAATGTTTCCAGTAGAGATTGTCTACTTGGAGAGGCAAATTCCTCAGCAGCGATGGCCGTTTAATTTTGCTCAAGGCGGTCCTCTCAAGCCTCCCAATCTTCTACATGTCAATGTTTAGGTGCCCAGCTGGTGTCTTACGTCGAATTGAACAAATCCAACGTAATTTCCTATAGGAAGGCTCGAGCATGGAGAGAAAGTATCACCTAGTTAACTGGGACACTTGCCAATTACCGCTGAGTAGTGGAGACCTGGGGATCCGCAATGTGAAGTGGACCAACATAGCCCTACTTGGCAAGTGGTTCTGGCGTGCTGGAAATAGACAGTTTATAGCGAAAGGTGTTGGTAGAGACGTATGGTCCGTCGGATTACAATTGGGGAGTCAATTTCTCAGATACTAGAGGTACTTCGAACTGGTGGAAAAATATATGCGAGACTTGGAACCACTTCTTAGGGGATCCGGTTCAGCTAGGGCTGTGGGACCCGAATACGGTTCTGGGAAGACAATTGGGTTGAGGAGGGGACACTTAGTCATATGTTCCAACGTGTTCACTCCTTAGCCCAGAACCCAACGGGTCAGATTATTGATTTCCTGTTGGAGTCCAATGGAACTAGAGTGTGGGATGTAGTCACCCGGAGGAACCTACATATTGATGAAGGTGAAGAGTTTGCAAGGCTTCTCCCAAGTGTTGTACGAGATGAAACCGAATTCGCACAACCAAGACCGACGGAGATGGGCCCTGAGTAACAATGGCATGTTCAGTGTTAAATCGTACTACCGGATGATGGCGCGTCGGCTGCTTATCAAATTCCAAGGTGCTACGCTTTGGAAGGCTAAAATCCCACTAAAGATTAAGTTCTTTGTCTGGTCTTTATTCAAAGAGAGAGTTCTCACGATGAATACTCTCATTCGAAGGGGAAGGAATATCGCGAACTATTGCATCATGTGTTCTAGGGAAGAGAAATCGGCCGCGCACTTATTCTTACACTATGAGGTAGCTTTGGAGATCTGGGGTATAGTACTAAATTTGTTCCAGATGATGTGGGTCATGAATGCTACGATATATGATCATTATCTCTCCTGGACTGTTGTGGATATGGACATTCAGATTAGGAATAATTGGAGAGTGTCGTTCTTTGCTGTCATTTGGAGTATTTAGAAAGAGAGGAACTAGCGGATTTTCGAACAAAAGAAGAAACCAGTAGGGTGTATTGTAAAGGCAGCCAAGGACCTAACCAATCTTTGGGTTTCCGACAGAACTGAGATAACTTCAGAACCTTGGGATCAGGGGTAACTCCATTGCGAAGAGTCATGGGGGGAATGTTTAGTGTTTTGGCTGTTTGCTTTCTCTTATGTTTGATGTTTTTGCGGCCTTTTTGTTTAGCCTTTCCTCTATATTGGTTCTCCCAGCACCTTGCTGGCTTTTCTATTAATACAATTTACCGATTAAAAAAAAAAAAAGAAGAGATAAGAGAGATTTTTTTTAATATATATACACACACACAGACATAAAAGAGTACGCAAGGTTTCATTAAAAAATATACGAAAGGTCAACTGATTATGTCTCCCAGGGTAGAAGCTTCGGCATTGCCATCACCCACAGCCCTAGATAATAATTGCAGAGATACAAATCTGAAGTTCGGCAATTTCAAAAAATCGCCTAAGAACATTCTTCTAACTTCCCTTGGGAGATTCGCATAGGAATTAAATAAACTCCGATCCAGACTATTCATGCTGCACGGAGGCCAATGCATGGGCAGTGGAATTTCCCTCTCTAACAATGTGCCCAGCAGTTCATTTAGATTTTTTCAACCTATCAAAAACCCAAAGCAATAAGCTGTCGACAAATCACAAGTATTTTCGGCCTTTGAGTACTGATAAAAAGAATTGGAGTCAGACTCGATAATCAAGTTTTGATATCCCTGATTAACAGAATCCCATCCAAAAATACACTCAACTCCGCCACGTCATTAGAACATTTCTCATAGGGGTTGGCAAATGCACATATGATAGTGCCATTGTGGTCCCTAATAATACCACCCCTCGCTGATTTAGACTCTGAGGCAGCTCGTCAGAGTTGAATTTTAGAGTAATTGGATGACATAGCGGAGACATTGAAATTATTTTAGGGGCATTTCAACTTTGTAAATTAGAATCTCTCTTAAAAAAAAATAATCGTAAATTGGAACATTTTCAAGCAGGATAGCACTTGATTCTTATCTTCCTGTGAAATAATATATATATATATATATATATATATACACTAAAAGAGAAAATGAGAGATAAAGTTTGGCGACAAAAACTACACATTTTCGGTTTTGTAGGTCGGGCGGGTAGTATTGTGACCCGGAAAAGTCAAGGATTTACTTTTGATTGTTTGACTAGTTTGGGGAACAATTTGGAGAAAGTTAAAAAAAAAAGAGAAAATGAGAGATAAAGTTTGGCGACAAAAACTACACATTTTCGGTTTTGTAGGTCGGGCGGGTAGTATTGTGACCCGGAAAAGTCAAGGATTTACTTTTGATTGTTTGACTAGTTTGGGGAACAATTTGGAGAAAGTTAAAAAAAATTAAACATCACGAAAAATATATTAAAAAAAAAAAAAAATCAAATTTTATAAAAAGAAAGTAGTGAATTATTCACATAATTCGCAATTTTTCTTGACCAGTTATATGCTTAAATTTTCCATGTGCATCTAGCATTACCTACCGGCACTGGACGGTATTTTAAACTGTGATGCCAAATATTTATGCTCATATCAAATGATGTGTAAACAAAGAATATAAGATTTTCACTATATTTATATTTTTGTAAGACTACTTTCGAGCAGTGAGAGTGATTAATGATCAGTAACGAAGTTCAGATTCGGTATTCATTCGGTGGGGTGCTAGTTCAGTTTAATTTGGATAAAGTTTGGAAAGATTCGAGGAAAAATTCGAAAAAAATTTGGGGACTATAAAGTTTATAATGAGAAAGTATGATTAAAGCATGTATTACAATAATAAAAATTCGGAAAAATTTGTCATTCAGAAAAAATTCGAGGAGAAATCGAAGAATAGACTAATCAAGGAAATATTTGACAAAGTTTGGCAGACCACCTTTTTTATTTTGAAAATTTTAAGGGATAGTGTTATACAGTGGACAATTTTTGGTAGAGAATTTTGCAGACAGCTTATGTGGCAAAACATGACTGGCTGTACACACATAGTGGGGCCCAAGCACTGCAGCCAGTCATGTCGTGCCACAAGCTGTCTGCAAATTTGTCTACCAAAATTGTCCACCGTTTATAATTTTCCAATTTTAAGTAATTCAAAGAATTTTGTGACAGTTCACAACTACAAACAATTTTAATACACCCTATGTTGTCAAAATCAGGATGTTGCTGATTTTTTGTGCCCTGATTTCCATGAAAGTGATTGACTAAATTATTCAATAAGATGCTAAAAGTCTAAAAATGAAGAAAATGACCGAAGACTGGAGAAAGAGCATTGTGGTCCCTTTCTATAAGAACAAAAGAGAGATCCAAAATTGTACCTACTATCAAGACAATACACTAATGGGCCAGACTATGAAAATTTGGGAGAGAATAGTTGGAAATAACTACGACAAGAATCAATTGTATCAGAGAACCAATTTGGAATTATGCCACGAAGATAAACAACGGAAGCTCTTTTCTTACTAAGGCAACTTATGGAGAAGTTTAGAAGGGAGAAGACTTATGATAAGAGTGACGAGACAAATAACGAGGTGGACGCAAAGGAAGAAACGCATCCCACACTTATATATCAAGATTATTCAAGGCATGTATGAGCGGGCGGTAACCAGTGTAAGAACGTCGTGTGGACGGATGAGTGAGTTCCATGTCAGAGATGGGTTGCATCAAGGATCTGCCCTGAGCCCTTACTTGTTTGCACTAGTCATGGATTTGTTAACACCATAAACATACAGCAGGAGAATCCATGGTGCATGTTATTTGCTCCAAACAAGGAAAGAAGCAAATATAAGTTGGCATTATGGACTATGGAGAGAAGGATTCGAGTCAAGGGGATTGAAAGTTAGCAAAACAAAGATGGAATACATAGGGTGCAAATTTAGTGAACATGATAGTTTGCATGAGGATTTCGTTAAAATCATTTAGTGCCACATTGTCACCAATTTTGCAATTTAGGCTCTACTTTATTATCAGATGATGGATATGAAGAGCACGTCTCAAATAGCATTAATGCAGGTTGGATGAAATGATGGTAAACAAGTGCAGTATTGTGCGACCCAAGAGTGCCACTTAGATTGAAAGGGGCATTTTTATAAGACGGTTGTTAGACCTACCATATTATTTGGTGCAAAATGTTGGAACACAAAAAAAGAGACGAGAAGATAAAGTACACGTGGCCGAGACGCGTATGTTGAGATGGACATGTGGAATAACGAGATAGGATAAAAAATTGAAATGAGTACGGAGGAAATTTGCGAATGACACCTATAAAGAAAAAAATTACGGAATGTCGCTTGAGGTGATTTGGACATGTTCGGTGGAGGAACGAAGCAAACCCCATACGAAAGGTCGAGATGCTACAAGCACAAGGAAGTAGGACAAGATGAAGTCTAGTGAAGACCTAGAGGGAAGCCGTGAGAAGGGATACAAAGGATTGTTGAGTTACAGAGAGTTTAACAGAAATGAGTGGAGAAATAGGACTTGCAAAGCCGATCCCATCAAACAAATGGGATACGAAAGATTGTGATGTTACAGAGAGTTCATCAGAAATGAGTGAAGAAATAGGACTTGCAAAACCGATCCCACCAAACAAATGGGATAAGGCTGTGATGATGATGATGATGACGATGATGATTACCACGGAAGTCAGATTTTGAAAGGATTTTATTCTATAGTCCCCAAATCCAAAACAAGCTCCCTCTGTTTCATAATTCATGTGGCCAAAATTAGGGAATGCCGCTTGAGGTGGTTTGGACATGTTCGGCAAATGAACGAATCTAACCTTCTACGAAGGGTCGAGACGCTACAAGCACAAAGAAGTAGGAGAAGAGGAAGACCAGTGATGACATAGGAGGAAGCCATGAGAAGGTATATAAAGGATTGCAAAGTTATAGAGAACTTAGCGCTAATAAAAAATGAGAGGTGAAATAGGACTCGGAAAGCCAACCCCAAATAGATGAGATAAGGGTGTGATGATGATTTCCATGGAAGTCAGATTTTGAAAGGGTTCTATTTTATGCTCGCGAAGTTCAAAAAATTTCATTATGTTACATGATATATATGGGTAGGCTCTATTCGCACCCACTCGTTCTCTGAAAGCGCCTTCGTCTTAGACCCCTTGGAAACTGTTGATTGCTTCAGATCAGATGATGGAGATCGTGCTTCACCTCGATCTTCCACACAATGGATCTTGAGATCACCCATCAGACGGTCAGTTTTTGATTTCTTGTGTAACAGATCCCCAAAAAATGGATCTTCAATCATATGGCACACATCAGGCTCAAACATGATTTTAGGGCCATTTTTTCAGATTTGTAATTTGTAAACATGGAATCAAAAACTGGTTGTCTAATAGGTGCGCCATGATCTAAAGATCCATTGTGTGGAAGATCTAGGTGAAACACGATCTCCATCATCTAATCTGAAGCAATCAACGGTTTTCAAGGGGTCTGAGACGTAGGCGCTTTCAGAGAACGCGTGGGGGCAAATAGAGCTACTCTAATATATATGGCTAAAATTATTATATTTCACTAGCAAACAAGGAGGTTAAAAAAAAAAACCAGTGGTACATCAGGATAGGTTAGAGTTGTCAAAGTGTTGAGTAGGCCCCATACCCAAACCGCCCATCAATGTTTTTTACCGAATCAGCCACATAAACTTGATCCGGGGCATGAAGCATCCATGGTTCTAAACTGGGTCAGGCTGGGTTAGATCAAGGTACACCATGGGCTCAAGTAGGGTAGGGCACAGACCTAACCTTGACCATTTGGCAGGCTAAATTATGGCCTTTCCCAAGCTAAACCATTGACAACTAAGGTTATTAATGAGTCGGGTCATGCCAACATTTTCGCTGCCAAACAGTAAAAATGACCTAGGTCCAACCCGACCCAACTAAATGGTGCATCCTACCTAACCTGACGAGTCAATGGTATAGGCCTAAACTAACTTGAAAACCTGACCCAACTAGATGCCTGACCTAAAAAGCCAACCCAAAAGGTCGGGTCAGATGCCTCATGCCCAACCTGACATGTCAAGTTTATGTGCCCACCCGGTAAAAAATCGGGGTTGGGCAGGTTGGATAGCGGATCAACCCGTTGACAGCCCCCAAGTCTAGGACTCTAGGGCATTACCTCCTATTTACACAGTTTTACAGCTGTCACTAAAAATATCACATATCTTTAGGGGGGGGGAACATGAATAACAATGAATCGAATACTATCCAATCCATTGTGACAAGTTGGCAAGTCGGGAATGAATCAGTAAGGGGAAAAGTCGGAAAAATCCGCAAAATCGGGAAAAATTCAAAAGAAATCATAGAGAAATCGGGAATTATTAAAAAATTATAAAATATAAGAGAAAATTCTAGGCCAGTATTTATGCATTTAAGCAATAAAAATGAAATATTTCATCTATCTAAAAATTATATCAAGTCATCATTTACCTATTCATAAACACACATGTACATAATGACATAACAAAAATATTTAACTAGGAAAACATCAGAGAAAGTCGGAAAAAATTGAGAAAAAATTGTCAATAAGTCAGGAATTCGAAGACTTGTCCGATTAATCGAAGATGTAATCAGATGGGAAAAACTAAGGGAACCTAAATATTGAAACCCTATGATGAAAAATGTCGGAGAGTGATTAAAAAAGTCAGAGACCCTAAATATTTTTCGGAGACTTTTTAAAAAAGACGGAGATTTTTGTCACTGTGGTCCAATCCAAATATTGAAACTGTTAAGTCCCGCTTGATCGCAACGCAATAATGAAGGATGAAAATACGAATTTCACAAAAAATACAATAAAGGGATAGGAAAGTAAGAAATAAACAATTGATTAAAAGATTGAATGACCATGATCCTTTCGAGTGGATGAAACTCCTACGATCCTTTCGAGTGGTTGAAACTCCTACGATCCTTTCAAGTGGATGAAACTCCTATGATCCTTTCAAGTGGATCAAACTCCTAATGATCTTTTCAAGTAGATCAAAGTCCTTTTCCTTCAAGAATCTTTTCTTCTACTTCCCTAATTGCATCCCTCATACTTATAGCCTACAACCCATTACCATATAACCACCCAAGTAGTTAATAACCCACTTAATAACTACCAAACTAATATACATTGTATAACACATACACATACAAACATATATACGATCAACATTTGTACGATTGTAACATTCCTCCACCCTTAAAACAACCTGCCCTCAAGGTTCATCATCGAATAAATGGAAGATGTTTGCCACAACTAACCAAACCGTTGGTTTATTGGATTCCATTCTTGAGAAAGTTCGGTATTTTTCGGCATAGGCCTTCATGAGTTTCTGGGCCATCTCTTCCAAACGATCATATCTTTATATCATCTTGAAGAAACATAAAAGTTGCTTCGATCAATTGGCTCTAATACCAATTGTTACGATCCCGCTTGATCGCAATGCAATAATGAAGGAGGAAAATACGAATTTCACAAAAAATACAATAAAGGGATAGGAACGTAAGAAATAAACAATTGAGCAAAAGATTATATAACCATGATCCTTTCGAGTGGATCAAACTCCTACGATCCTTTCGGGTGGATCAAACTCTTGCGATTCTTTCGAGTGGATCAAACTCCTAATAATTTTTTTGAGTAGATCAAACTCATTTTCCTCCAATAATCCTTTCTTATCCTTCTCTAATTGCATCCCTCATACTTATAGCCTACAACACATTACAATATAACCACCCAAGTAATTCCGTAAGTCACTTAATAATTGCCAAACTAATATATGTTCTACAACACATATACACATACAAACATATATATGATCTACAATCGTAGGAACGTAACATTGTCTTATGACCCCAATGTAATAAGGAATTAACTTCCCGCTCCACTAACGCCTAGGCATTTTTGGAGTATTGGTTAGGACCTTAAGCATCAGATCCAACACCACATCCTAAGTTCGAGTCACGAAAGGGGCGATCTGAGGAAAGGGCAACCTCGAGGCTCAAAGAGGGGTACCTGAGTGAAAGCCGCCTGAAGGGGCAACCTGAAGAAGAGATACCTGGGGCCCTAAAGAGGGTACCGGAGTAAGAGCCACCACAGAGTGGGCCGCCGAGGACATCGGTTGTGGAGCGTGGTGGTGTATCATGACCCCAAAGTAATAAGGAATTAACTTCCCGCTCCACTAACGCCTATGCATTTTTGGGGTATTGGTTAGGAGTAGCAATAGGTATCAAAGCCAACACCACATCCTGAATTCGAGTCATGAAAGGGGCGATCTGAGGAAAGGGCTACCTGAGGGCCCAAAGAGGGGTGCCGGAGTGAGAGCTGGCACAGAGTGGGCCGCACTGGAGTCCCTGAAGGGGCAACATGAAGAAAGAGATACCTGGGGCCCCAAAAGGGGGTACCGGAGTGAGGGCCGCCACAAAGTGGGCCGCCGAGGCCGTCGGTTGTAGAGCGTGGTGGTGTATTATGACCCCAAAGTAATAAGGAATTAACTTCCCACTCCATTAACGCCCAGGCATTTTTGGAGTATTTGTAGGACCTTAACAGAAACCCTATGATGAAAAACTATGGCAAACCTAAAAGAACCCACGTCCCTCCCTCCCTCACTAAAATATTTAAGAGTGAAATGAACATAAAAAATAAAAATACCTTTCAGCAACGTAGAGGAGATCATCTTCATCAGCCATGAGAGAGAAGTGCATTGAAGTTATAGACCCACCACCCCTCTCAACAACAAACTCTATAAGTTTACGAAACTGAACTTTATTCTTTATACAAGAAGAAGAAAACCCATTGAGATCAACTTCTATCCAGAGAGATGGTTCCTTAGAAGCCTTATACCAAGAACTACAACACAATGATGCACCACTCAGAATGAGATCTTTGATACCCAATTTATGGTATATAATTAAGAGAAGATCTCTATCTAGATCAGCCCATGACCATTGATTCTCACTGATTCGTCTTCTTGTTCTCTTCTCAATGGGTTCTTCCATTCTTGGGATGTGGGTGAGAGAGACTTGTTTCGAGTCGGGAGTTAAGGACCTAACCGGTGTTGTTTTCAACCCCCTTTCATTTATGTACTTAACTCGTAAATGGGACGTTTGAATTGCAGACGCGTTTATTGGCACTCGTCTTTACACGCGATTGCGTGTAACGAACGAGGGGATACGAGGGTCTCTATTCCCATATGAGTTTCGTAATCGTAAGTTAAACGCATATAGGGTATGCTCTATCAAACGACTGCTCATCGTCAAAACGCCCGTTATAATCATGAAGCACATTTTATTTGGCAATCAAACTTAACTTTAGGCAGGTTACCTAGACCAGGCAACGGTCCAGATCCAACAGGTTGAACTAGATTTCAATTTCAACCACATCTGTGGCACTTGGAAATAAGAGAACCTTTACTGCACATCATCATATACAAAGTCAAATCCATAAAAGTCAAGATTCACTCATTTCTAAAGGCTGCATGTGGTTGGACTCCAAATCTGATCCATAAAAAGTGAAATCTGGTTCAACCTCCATAAAAGTCAAGATTCTCCCATTTCTAAGGGCTGCATATGTGGTTGGACTTGAAATCCTATCCATAAAAAGTGAAATCCAGTTCAACCTCTCCAAGCCGGGCAATGGTCAGGTCCAACTAGGTTTAGCTAGATTTCGATTTCAACCACATTTGTAGCCATTGGAAATAGGAGAATCTTGACTGCACGCCATCTTACAAAAAGTGAAATTCGTGAAAGTCAAGATTCTCCCATTTCCAAGGACTGTAGATGTGGTTGAACTCGAAATCTGGTTCAACCTAATCTTCGGTAGGGCTGTCAAATGTTTTGGGTCGAGCCAAATTTTTTACTATGAGACGGGAAATTGACATATGTTTGACCTGAAGTCTACCCATCCCATCCAAACCCGGCGGGCCAAGGGTATATGCTTGAACCGACCCAACCTGAAGTTCAACCCTAAACTTGACCCCAACCAGGTTACAAATATCTCATAGATTGATTTAGAGGTTGGAATTTGTCGAACGAACTATGCTCCTCAAGTTCACATCCCAATGTCTACGAAGATAAAGATGACCTTTTATATGAAAACCAACTCGACTCATAAACCTGACCGACCCCGATTAAAACTCCATTTTTCTTAATTTTCTACGTAAAATGTCAAGTCAAGTTAGGCCGACCCGACTCAACCTTTGAGTCAACTTGATCTGTTCCAACCCAAAAGACAGTGTCGCATGCCTAATGCCTGAACCAATATGATGGGTCATGTTTTGAAGCAATCCAAGTCATTAAGAATGGCGGTTCATATATTGAACCAAAGTGAGCTCCTAAAATAGTAAAATCACACTCTTAAGAGGATTTGAATCGTCCAATTTATACATTCTAATATAATCAATTCTAATCAGATGGTTAAATCCTCTAATAGGCATAATGTTTTTTGGATGAAGCTATATATCAACAATGAGATGCTAGTTGAACCCACAAGGCCTGAAAGTGGACAGTCATGGGATAAGAGTACCACAGCATGTTGGCATCCCTATGTATGTAGGACAATCAATGGAATGGATGGAAACTCAGTGCAAACAGGTCAGATAATCCGACCTACCAAGGGTCGTACTTGGGTTCAAATTCCGACCCATCTGGTTGGATCGGGTTGAACATCCCAACCCGTCTATTAAACAGGTTCAGTTCATGTTGAGGTTTCTTGACCCGAAACAAACTTGACCCAACTCACTCTCTCTCTCTCTCTCTCATATTTTAACCTACTTTGTCCAACCTGACACCGACCCAGACCCAAGTTTTCTTAACAGGGTCAGGCCGCTTTTGGGTTGAGGATTTCAATAAACGGACCAGGTTCGGGTTCGGGTTGTGGTTTAGAGAAATGGGTTGACCCCCAAGCCGATCCATTTTCACTCTTCGCGGGACCATAATCCAAGTTGACCCCATCAGTTGGGCCATCCACCAGATTCGATCTGACCTTCAGGTCAGGCGCCTCAAGGCCCATCCTTATGCCAGACCAGGTTTAAAACTGGGTCAGATGAGCCGGCTCAGGGGTTGGCCCAGACCATTAATAAGCCCTAGTTGGACCCATGTACATAATCAAGACCTATAAGCATAGGCCCTCCGCTTCTGTGCTCAACCCCCTGCCACCCATTTTTCCCTGCTTTATTATTGATCGAGTTCTCAACTGAAAAAACACTTTCACATAATAATAATAATAATAATAATAATAATAATACCAATGTAAAAATGGTAACATTTACTTTATCCACGAGCTAAACCAAAAAACTGAAAAATATACCAATCAAAACTACAATCCAAAAGTCTTTAGTATTATTATTATCTTTTGGTTGGTATAATACAACAATTCCATTAATGAGAAAAATGAAATACAACAGATCATAGGACCGAGAGAGAGAGAGAGAGTATGAAAACAGATGTAATAAAAAGATATCAAGTCCTACGAAGATCAGCCGACCACACCCCAAATCCTGACCCATGAAGCTGTCACTAAAGTGGGTATAGCTGCTCCTACTCAAGTATTATCTCTGCGATTGACGAGGCAGAACAACCGGATGAGGCCAGGTACCACTACGAGACATCCTCAAGGATCGAGCTAATGTAGCCATGCAGGTCACATCCGCCCTTTAAAATATTCTTCCATTCCACTCCTTCCAAACACCCCCGAAAACCACAATTAGAAGCCATTCTCTAGAAAATTCCAATGTTCTCGAATATTCTCCAGAGAAAAACCAAACTATAACAAATAATCAACCACGACTCATCACCATCCCCTACTCCCATCAGAGCAGCACTACTCTAGAAGATCTAGCATATATATATATATATATATATATATATATATATATATATATATATATATATATATATATATATATATATATATATTCTCTACAAAAATTGTCCCAAAAGTTCCTTCAAACTTATGCTAACAGTGGATCTCATCTTATACTTGTCCAAGTCCCCTCATGTCCAGAATGGCTCGAGCTCTTGTGACGAGGCATTTACATTCACGAACTCCATAGGAAATAAATTTATTAAATACAGGTTTGATGACTGCAAAAAATTCACTCCAACAATCATCATCAGCAGTAGCCTTTTCGAGCCCACTTTCAATTTGGCTTAGTTTGTCAATTGAGAACAATGTTTCCTCAGCAGAAGAGATAAATTTGTAATTGTCAGTATCCATGCTTTGGATTTGGCATCTAAAGGCCCTAACTTGATAAACTAATTTCCATGCATGCTTGAAGAATTGAATTATACCCTGATATAGCACTTTGTCAACAGGATTGAATATACGTTCAAATTTTCCATAAACGAAATTCAACACAGGTCCGCAAAATATAAGAACTTCGCCCAAATACTTATCTTCGTCAATAGAAATGCTTTTGAGTTGGTTTAGTTTGCTAATTGCCAGAAAAACCTTTTCCCCATCCATGTGTTCAGATATTGATCTCAGAGAAAAATGTTTAAGCCCAAGGCACCTGAAACTCACATAAGGATGTTGTAAGAAATCATAACAAAAAAAACTCAAATCTCAGACTAAACACTTAAGAACACTAAAATCCCAGTTTATTAAAAGGGATTCATTTTATTTTAAGGAATCCTCTGGATAAATCATTGGACTAAACTAACAACCATATTAAAGATTAAGCAAGGTTTCATTAAAAAAATAAAAGAGTATAAAGGAAGCTCAACCGATTATGTCTCCCAAGGTAGTAGCTTCGGCTTTGCCATCACCCCCCAGCCCCAGGATAACAATTGTGGAGTACAAAGAAAATTACATTCAAGAGATAACTATCCATTCAATAGAATTTCATCTTGACCGATCACAGAATTTATAGAAAAAAAAAAAAAACCCAATGCACTATGCTGTCCACAAACCACAGGTATTATCCGCCTTTGAGTACTGACATAACGAATTTGGAGTCAGACTCGATAATCAAGTTTGATATCCCTGGGGGATTAACACAATCCCATCCAAAATTACACTCAACTCCGCCATGTTATTAGAAAATTCACTTATGATAGAGCCATTGTGGCCCTAATAATGCCACCCTTCAGCTCATTTAGACTCCGAGGTAGCTCGTCAATGTTGAGTTTTAGAGTATTTGGAGGAGATGGACAGGACAATGAAATTATTTTAGGGGCATTCAGCTTTGAAATGGGAACATTAAAGCAAGTTAGCACTTGATTCTGATCTTCTTGTGAAGTAATAATGTAATATATATATATATATATATATATATATATATATATATATATATATATATATATATATTCTGAAATTCCTGTGAAATACTATACTAAAAGAGAAAATGAGAATTAAGTTTGGCGATAAAAACTTCAAGTTTTCGGTTTGGTAGGCAGGGCGGGTCGTGTTGTGTCGTGAACCTGAAAAGTCAAGGATTGACTTTTGATTGTTAGACTAGTTTGGCCTAGGTCCAACCTTTGATCTGTGTGATGCAGTCCCAGTAGGGATGCAAGTTTTGAACTGAACACCGAAACCTAACCGAAAACCGAGGCTCCCAAACTGAACCGCACCGAAAACCGATTCAAACCGAACCGAATTGCCCAAACTGAACCGCACCGAAAACCGATTCAAACCGAACCGAACCCCAATTCAGTTCGGTTTCAGTTTGGGTGGCTCGAAACCGAAAACCGAGATGGTAGGTTGAGTAAACCGAAAAAATTGAGAAAAAAACTTTTTAAAATACATTAAAAAAATAAAAAGTAGGTATTTTACCTACACCGAACCGAATCGGTTTCAAGAAAAAAAAAACAGAACTGAACTGAATGGGTTTCAGTTTGGGGTGTACCGAACCGAACACCGAAAAATTCGGGTTCAGTTCGGTACACCGAACTTGTATCCCTAGGTCCCAGGCACTCTTTTAGATAAACTTACATAAATATGCATATGTATCTATGTTTTTGTGTATATAGGTTTTCAAATCGTGTATTGTAATCAAGAATTTTTGTATCATGCATCGTATCGAGTATCGTAAGATACGCTTAGATTTTTATAATATATAGGGAAAATATATAAATATATACAAAATATGCATATGTAGGGATGCAACATGCAAGTTTTGAACCGAACACCGAAACCGAACCGAAAACCGAGGCTCCCGAACTGGAACCGCACCGAAAACCGATTCAAACCGAACCCCAATTCGGTTCGGTTTCGGTTTGGGTGGCTCGAAGCCAAAAACCGAGAGGGTAGGTTGAGTAAACCGAAAAAAAACCGAAAAAACCAAAAAAAAAACTTTTAAAAAATAAAAAGTAGGTATTTTACCTACACCGAACCGAATCGGTTTCAGGAAGAAAAAAAAAAAAAACCCGAACTGAACCGAATGGGTTTCAGTTTGGGGTGTACCGAACTGAACACCAAAAAATTCGGGTTCAGTTCGGTACACCGAACTTGCATCCGTAGGTCCCAGGCACACTTTTAGATAAACTTACATAAATATGCATATGTATCTATGTTTGTGTATATATAGAAGATTTTCAAATCGTGTATTGTAATCAAGAATTTTTGTATCATGCATCGTATCGAGTATCGTAAGATACACTTAGATTTTTATAATATATACAAAAAAAATCTATAAAAAGAAAAAATAATATATATATATATATATATATATATATATATATATATATATATATATATAACAATCTGTGATCATTTTTGAATACTAAGTATCAAAGACGCTCATTCCATCATCTTTCACATTAGAAATTAGAATTAAGATCAAATAAAGTTGAACAAAACAAAACTTTCATAGAATTGATTTATAAAGTGAAGATTAAAATCCAGTCACATAAAATCATAAATTTTCCACCATATAAAAAGAAACCTTATTGATGGACAAGTATAAGTGTAGCATTATATATTCATATGATTGCGTCTTTCAAGATCCAACTTCTACTTTAAAAAAAATCATATACTTGTTTCATGGCATTACCGTTTTGTAATTCCAATTTTTTTTTAAATCTCAAGTCTTCATTCTCCATCTCTATCCCCAATATCACCACCATCTTCATTACCAATAAATTATCATCTTCATATTTCTCCTCCCCTTTGTAGACATCTTCCTCTTCTTTATTTATTCTTGTCGCGTTTTTTTTTTAAAATAATTTTTTGACATTAGAGTTGGGATAAATAAGTGATCATTTTTTAAAATAAAAAACTAGATGTAACTGAAATCAAATGTATCGTTCGTATCGTGTATTGCAGCGTATCGTAACATGTATCACAAGATACCGTTAAAAAGAGATACACATCATAGACCTGTATCGTTTTCTATAATATCGTGTATCGCATCGCATATCATATTGTGTATCGTAAGAGATTGAGGGTAATGATCACCTGACTTGAGTCACACGGGCTGCGAGTGGGTGATCGTCAGATCGCGTCACGGTCAATGTTTGACCGCGATATGACAATCACCCCCTTGAGTCACTTGGTGATCCAAGTCAAGTGGCCATTACCCATATATATATATATATATATATATATATATATATATATATATATATATATATATATATATAAATCAGGAGAGTGCGCTCATGCACAACCTGACCAAAACCTACACATGAATCCAAAACCCCCCTTCCTCTCCCTACATTCCAATTTACAAAAATATACAGTAATAGATGGGGGGTGTGGTGCTAGATGCACCCACACCCAAAGCTCTTATTAGAGAGAGAGAGAGAACATCTTCTCTCTTAATATATTAACACAAGAAAATATAATTTAACCACTGAAATTTGAGTGCCATAAGTGGCACTCAAAATATAAAAATGGGAAGTTGATAGAGGAACTTCCCTCTTTGATTTGCTTAGAGTTCCCATATATGGAACTCCCGGTTGCTTGGGCAGAGTGCCATGTGGCACTCTCCATGTATAAAAGAGGCTCTCTCTGTGGCAGTGCAGCACGCACCACATAAACCACCAATCGTCACTCTCTTTTCCTTTATGTGGTTTTGAAAACAAGAAGAAGATGGAAGAAGTATGAAGTACTTTGAAAAGAATTGTTTTGGGCCCAAGGCACATTTCAAATCGGCTTCAGATCATGCACAACCCCCCTCCAATCTTCCTCAGATGAATTCCCTCATAGACTCATACCTCCTCTAATATATTCTGAACCACTAAAATTTTATTAAAATTCGATTAATGTTGTGGAAAATCAAGAATAAAGAAAGTGGGTACTTTCAACTTGAAAGAATGACCATCATGGTCAAATGGTTGACCAAGATGGTCAATTGTCGCATTGGAGACCTCCGAGGAGGTCCCTTGATCCTTTTGGCTCAGGGCATGTGCAGGCAGAAGTGGTCTCAGATGCCTAAAGTTGGGCAGCAAACGTTATACAAAAAACAAAGGATAGAGCGCTACAAGCAGCGCCTGCACAAGGGTACACAAATGCCCGTGCGGCGGGTCTTGCAAGAGCGTGCAAATGCCCGTGTGCCCAGTGTGTGGGCTGTGACGACGTCATTACTTTGCATGTCAGCGAGAAGGGATGGGGGCCTTAGAGCTGGATTTTTAGCTAGCAGAAAGGCGGGCAGACCTTGGAGCTAGCCGAGTGGTATGATCACTCCCTTGAGATTTTGCATCAACGAGGACGTTGACCTTATAGAGTAGGAGAGGATGTCACGGTGTGATTACTTTGGCGCCTGAGCGCAGAGGCATGTGGCCTTGTGATGCGTGCATATGTCCCTTATATACGATGCGACAGTGACTCGAGATATGGGAGGATCTAGTGTGGCAACTAGACGCACGTGGGACATGGAATGCAGTGCTCCACGTAGGGGCACACGATGTGGTGCCAAGAGGGCACGCGGCATCCAGGTGCTATGAGGCACGCGATGCGGTGCCATGAGGGTGCACGGCATAGTGCCAGGTAGTCTGAAAGGGTTCTCTTCTTGCTTTCGAGTTGGGCATGAACGCTCTAAAGCTTCAAGCTTCATGGATTTCCTCATCGCCAAGACCCTCTACTGCACATGTGGTCGATGCTACTATGATTCATGGATTTGGGTTTTTTGATGCCACAGTGCCCACTGGTGTCTCAACCGAGCCTACATTTGACTTAGTTGTTCTACAGGCGCTTATCTGCATGGGCACCTTCATGGTTCTCAGCCTACTCCGCCTCCAGCGCTAGCAATATATCTGCTTTCTCTGCAGCTATGTCCACTCCTAGGCAGGTGCGTATAGCTGATGGGTTTGTTACCCTTATCATGAGTCAAGGTAAAGTCCCCCTATTAGCTGATTTATCTCTTTCAAATGTATGCATGTTCCTAGTCTTAAAGCTAATTTTTTATCCGTCAGTAGTCTTACTAAATCTTTGAATTGTTCAGTAACCTTTTTCCTACTCATTGCATTCTCCAGGACCTGGCTACGAGGAAGACTTCTGGCATAGGGTTTGAGCATTATGGCTTATACTACTTTGGCGTTGAGAGACCTAGGGTGGCTTCCTCTTTGTCTTCCTTTCCTGTCACTATGAGTAGAACTTTAGCTCTTTGGAATGCTTGTTTATGACATGCCAACTTGCAGAGTTCGTCTTCTTTTTCCAAAATTTAAAAATGTCTCGTGATTTTAAATTCCAATGTCAAACTTGTCAACTTTCAAAGCATGATAGAACCTCTTTTATTTCACATACTACTCGTAGTGATTCTTTATTTGATCTTATTCATAGTGATGAGTGGGACCTGCTCCATTATCTTTTGTTGATGGCTATAGATATTATGTGACTTTTATTGATGATCACTCATGATGCACATGGTTATACTTATTAAAATCTAAAGATGAGGTACTCACTACCCATATCATTTTTTCAGCCATGATTCGGGAAAAACCGTTTCTTGGCTCTGATACCATGATAAATTTGGGGATCCATCTCAAAACCAATTGGCAATGAGTGGAGGGGCCCAAGATATTATAAGGGAGAAACAAGGCTATAATTTACCCAATGTGGGACTAAACTTCAACAATAACATCCTCCTCGCTCATGAGCTACTCCATACTTCCATTGAAAATCTGGTCCTAAATATTTTTGTGCTAAGATTGATATTAAGAAGGCTTTCGATAAGGTTAATAGGGATTTCTTGTTTTCTATTCTCAATCAATTAGGCTTTGATGAGACCTGGATTACATGGATCTGAGAATAGGCGAGCACTCCTAAATTCTCTGTACTTGTGAATGGTTTGCCTAATGGTTACTTCTCTAGTGGTTGTGGCTTGCACCAAAGTGACCCTATTTCACTTTACTTATTTTGCTTAGTTATTGAAGCCTTTCCAAGTCTTCTCAAATCTAAAATCAATAATGGCCTAACTTCCTCACCTTCTTGTCCTGTCATTTTATATCTCATCGTTGTTGATGGCGTTTTACATTTTCCTGAAGTTAGTGTTTCATCTGCTTTATGCATCTGTCTTAGTGACTTTCATGTTATTCTGGTTTGCAGGCAAACTCTAGCAAAAGCAGTCTTTTTTAGCACGGCCTGCAACAACTCCTATGATATCCTAAATTCTTTGGGATTCTCTAAAGGAAGTCAGAATCACTTACTTAGGATAGGTTTTTTTTCTTTTTTTTTTGGATCGGTAAGAGCTCCAAAAATATATTAAAAAGGACAATGAGAAGTTGGAACAATACAAAAGAAAACAGGACCGGCCAAGGGAGAGAACACCAAAACAACAATAAAAACCAAACTAGAAAAAAAAAAAAACAAAAAAACAAAGACCCCGACTCAAAGAGGTGTGGGGGGAGAGAACCAAAAAGAGATAATCCCGGCCTAGCATGGATCCCAAAGGAGCGAGTCCCCTCCAGCCCATGCCTGGTCCAAGTTCACCCATAAGCACATAAAGTCCCGGACCGACTTCAGAACCAACCCAACGGGGCAATGCTTCTGGCCAAAAATGTAAGCTTTTCTTTCGAGCCAAATGCTCCAGACGACTGCGAAGAAACCAACTCTCCATAAAGCCCCCGGCTGACCCTCCAGGGTACCGCCATACCAAGCCAAAAGGTGCGGAGAAGCGGAAGAGGGCATAACCCAGAGCATGTCAAAAGATCTAAGGATAACCCCCCAAATCTTGTTAGCCACCTAGCAATGAAGGAAGAGGTGAGACACGGACTCTTCCGATTGCAGGAAGACTCTTCCCCCTCCAATTCAGCTGATCAATAGTTAGGACCCTTTCTCTAACCAGGGTCCATGAAAAGAACTTAACCTTGGGTATATGGCAGCTTTCCACAAGCCTGCCCAGTCACATTTAACACGAAGCCAACTCGAAAGAGTCCGATAGAAGGACCTGACAGAAAAGACACCATTCTTTCTAGGCACTCAAACTCGCTCATCCACTCGATGCCGATTTCTGACCTGACCATAAAGTGTAGCCAATAGCCCTAAAAAGGAAGAAACCTCCTCATCTCTAAGGTATCTCTGGGTGGTCAAATTCACACAGCCCCTCCATCGTTATCGGAATAAAAATTAGCCACCATTTCGCAAGAATCAGTAGCAATATAGAATATTACCAGGAAAGTCTCCTTAAGAGGTCTGAGCTCCGCCCATGAATCCTCCCAAAACTGGATACTAAGCGGAGACGGAACTATTGATAACAATTTTGACTCCCCAATTGCCATCCAAACTACCATATATATCCGTCAACACCAGCACCCAAAGACTCTATCGTTGTCCAACCCGGCTCGCCATAACCATTTACCCAATAGAGCTATATTGACCCACTGTAAGCTTCGAATACCCAAACCACTGCAAATCAAAGGGAGCTGGCAGGTCTCCCAATTAACAAGGTGGTATCTCTTGTCAAAACCGGATCCCTCCCAAATGAAGTTCCTTTGGATTTGCTCAAGTCTGTGGATCACACTCATGGGGCACTTAAACATGGACATGAAGAAAATGGGAAGGCTCAATAAAACCGACTTAACAAGGAGAAAACGACCGCCACTACTAAGCAACTTATCCTTCCACAGGGCCAACCTCTGATCGGACCTCTGAACCATCGAATCCCAGGCCGAAGCTGTAGGTTGGCCAATCCCGAGAGAGAGTCCTAAATAAGAAATGGGATGGGGGACAATCTTGATAGCCGCCACGTCTGCCAGCCCAATCAAAATCTGATCCTCAACCCCGATTCCAGAAACCGTCAACTTGTGGAGATTAACACGTTGTCCCGAAACCGCCTCGTAAATAGAGAGCACCTCCACCAAAGATCTAAACTCAATCGCATCCGGCTTACAAAACAAGAGTGTGTCATCCACGCATTGGAGATGCATGATACGACGACCAAAGGAGCCCACTTGAATGCCGAAAATAAAATCGAGTTGTCGAGCTCGAGAAAGAAGACCGCCCAACGCTTCCCCCAACATGTTGAATAAAAAAGCGGAAACGGGGTTTCCCTGCCTGACACCTCTAGAGCTCTTAAAATACTCCGTCGAAGCCCCGTTGACGTTAACCAAGAACCACGCAGAAGAGTAATAGTAACGATCCACATATTTTTGCCTTAATCGAGCCATTGACCCATTAGATGTGATCCTTGGAACCACTTTTATTAAGGAGTGTGCACAAATACGAAATTTGAATCGATCTTCGGATTATTAAGTACGCAAATTTTTTATGACGAAAATTCTATAAGGAGGGGAGAATATAAATGACCTAGATTTTCGTATCGGTAATATACCTAGGTTTCGTATTTGTGGTTAATAACATCTGTGCCGAACGCCTTGATCTTTCAAAAACGGGTTAATTAAAGAATACACGTTTGGTCTTCAAAATTTCTATATTGATTTAAGTCATTAGTTAACATATGTTATGTGATAACCTATTAGTTAAAGGCTTGAGTTATAGACAAGAGGTTTAGGGATCAAACCTTGACATGTGAATATAAGACATTTATTTTGGGCCTAAAAGTAAAACGCCTTTACAACCTTCTTAGGTGTGTTAGCCTAACACCGGATAATCTCCTTTAAGTGATAGAAAGGGGTGTTACGGACAATGATCCAATTTATTGTATATAGTCCCCCAAGGTCATTGGTGTACAAGGCTCCAGATTATGGGGTACTTATTGTGGTTTTTATTGGTTGGTTAACGTTAAAAATGGGACCGATAATCCTCAATCTTATAGCCCTTCCAGAACTTATAGTAGATACTACAAAGTTTCAAAAATTATAGTTTCTATTGTTATTACACTAGAGCAGTTGTTCTTGGAAATTACACATTGCAGTGGAAAAAAAATAACTGAAAGACAAATTAACAAAGCATCTTCTTTGTTGTCGCCATCATCATTACTAGCATCATTCTCGTCACTGTCGTTCTCATTAGCGTCCTCATTCTTGTCATCAAGGTCCTAATCATCTACCCTGTGTGGCATAAGCTCTCTCCCAAGGGCAATCATATCGATCATTGCATGCAATCATCAATAGTACGATTAGGAGTTGTATCTACTAATATATATCGGTAAAACCTAATAAATAATGGTTATATATACGCTCACAATCCAGTCACTGTAATCAAAACGCAACATGAACTGAGTGTTTACGGTTCGGCCGATACGATAATCCTCCGCGGTCAGAGGTTCCCCCAGACCTATAAAACAGTTAAGCACAAACATGATAAAATATCTAACAAGTTAAAAGGTTGAACGACTATTTTTTGAAACGTACTGTCATGATGTTCTCCGCAGTCATCGTCAACGTTACTCGACCCTGAAAAACAAGGCACGAGAGCGAGTGAACGTTTTCTACTATCTGCTCAAACGAAAGCCGATTAAGAACCAAGACTTCAAATCTTACGGCTATCGTTTCCCTTAATATGGCTAACATGATAATCATTCATGCCTCATTGTCTTGATCAACATTAGCCATCGGATCGATTAATATAAAAATCAAGGAATTACAATTCAATTGTGGTTAAGAATTTGTTGCAAGACCCGGTCTTTAAATAACACACTCAAGAATATCTTAGGGAGTCTTTCATATATGATTGAACCACTCCTTGCCCGATTAATAGTTGTGCCTAGTAGGTAATCTCTATTTTTTATGAACAATAGGTCACATGTAATGTATTATAAAGTTGAGTATTTCTTTAATATAATTAAAGAAATCAACTTCACTTTAAACTTGACAAACTACATACACAAGCAAATAGAGAGTTCACTACTGATAAAAACAATGGGAGAAATAAGACTTTAAAAGCATACCTCAAACTAAAAGGGAGAATGGCTCTGGACCGAAAGTTTAACACCAAATGATGTCCAAATGATCTTCCACCATTTAAATGCCACTTTTTATCTCACACCATTGAGGTGTGATTTTTTATTGTGCCATGTGGCACACATCTATGATCAATCTAAATTGCCCTGGTGGTAATCCATCGTTGGAACATATCCCAGTCAAAAGATCATGCTTATAAGTAAATGTAAACCATCCGATCGGTGAACTTTAATAACAGCCATCAAAATATAAGAACAAACGTTGATATTAGAGTGCTAAAATCGAATGGTTCAAATCTCCCAAAAAAGTATGTTTTTTACCCATAGTCCTTCAATTGACAATGTATCACTTTAATGGTATGAATTTCCAAGATCATAAGCCAATTAATTGTGTGAGATCATTTGAACACCATTTTGTGTTTAAATGACGATTAGGATAGTCAGTCCCCAAATAAAATAATCAGGGATTTGTTTTTTTATCTATTTCATAACTAATACATATTGGTTGATATTTGACTTGTTTGACTCGATATGAATGACACCATATAAAATTGGGATCGTATATCATATCGGATGGGGCCTATCCCAAATACCCAATACTTCGTATCCAATATGTATTGGATATTGCTGATATTTGAAACCGCTCCAGCCATTAGATATAACCCACTAGAAGAAAGATCTATGTATTACTGTTTAACACCCGATTTTTATCACCCCTTCATTTGCTTGTAGTTGTAGGTGCCTAATATACTATCCTTAGTCGTGGTCATGTGTTGGCAAAAGAACCTTTGTGTCACCATACTTTTGCTATACATTTCAATGTTCCCGTGGTAAAGAGATACCTTACAAGATGACATTTTATGACAGCTCTAAACCTTTAAAAGCATTCTAATATTAATAGTTCCTATCTTTTATGACAGCTCAACAGCTAACTCAAGTGACTCCTCGACAAGAGATGACTTACAAGATGTCATTTGAAATGCACGACATAATTGGATTCCCGCCTTTGCATTTGAATGCACGAGATCTTTCAAAACTTATTGACATGTTAAAAGCAAGGGTACTACTCAAGTTTAAAATGAAGTTTATTCCTTTAATTATATTAAAGAAATACGCAACTTTATACTACATTACATGTAACATATGGTCTCATCAAATGATAGGGATTACCTACTAGACATAACTATTAACCGGACAAGAAGTTGTTCAATCGTACATGAAAGACTCCCTAAGATATTCTTAAGTGTGTTATTTAAAGGTCGGGTCTTGTAACAAATTATTAACCACAATTGAGTTATAATTCCTTGATTTTTATATTAATCGATCTAATGGCTAACGTTGATCCAGACAATGAGGCACCAATGACTACCATGTTAGCCATATTGAGGGAAAGGATAACCCTAAGATTTGAGGTCTTCGTTCTTAATAGGCTTTCGTTTGGGCAGACGGTAGAAAACGTTCACTCGCTCTCGTGCCTTGTTTTTCAGGGTCGAGCAGCGTTGACGATGACTGCGGGGAACATCATGACAGTTAGTACGTTTCAAAAATCGGTCGTTCAACTTTTTAACTTGTTAGATATTTTACTATGTTTGTGCCTAATTGTTTTGTAAGTTAGGCAGAACCTCCGATTGCGGAGGATTATCGTACCAGTCGAGCCGTAAACACTCAGTTTGAATTGCGTTTTGATTACAGTGACTGGATTGTAGGCGTATAAATAGTCATTATTTATTAGGTTTTACCGATGTATATTAGTAGATACAACTCCTAATCGTACTGTTGATGATTGCAGACAATGATCGGTATGGTTGCCCTTGGGAGAGAGCTTATGCCACACAGGGTAGATGATCAGGACCTTGACGATAAGAACAAGGGCGGTGACGAGAATGACGCCAATAACGATGATGGCGATGACTAAGAAGATGCTTTGTTAATCTGTCTTTCCGTCAGTTTTTTTTCCATTGCAATGTATAATTTCTAAGAATGACTTTTCTAGTGTAATAACATTAGAAACTATAATCTTTGAAACTTTGTAGTGTGTACCATAATTTCTAGAAGGGCTATAAGATTGGAGGTTATTGGTCTCATTTTTATCGCTAACCGACCAATAAAAACCCTAATAAGTATCCCATAATGTCGGGGCCTTGTACACCGATGACCTTGGGGGACTATATACAATAAATCGGTGTATAAGAGTAATTCCTTATACACACTTCATATGCATTAAACTCATGGGCTTTTCTCGTCCAACGCAATAGATGTCGTCGAGCGACTTACTCCAGAAGGATTTCTATGCGCGCTTCGGCATCTCACTCGAGCGACAACCAAACTCGCTCGAGCGACTTTTGGCCAAAATTTTGGCCTTATTTCTTACGCGCCCTCGCTCGAGCGAAAAGTAACCTCGCTCGAGCAAGCCTGGGCGAGTATGAAAAATAAACCCTCTTTTCACTAAAAGTCGAGGTCTGAAAATAAGAAATAAATCCAGTAATGTGTACTAAGATCTAACAATAAAAACTTAAACAAATTAGGATCCATAATTATACGATGATAATATCTACCTCTTGAGGCGTGACGGTGGATCTACGATGAATGTTGTTTGAGGAGATCGAGTTCCATACTTTAGCTTGTCTAGGTTTCCTTATTCCTTCTCCTTGATCTCAAGGGTGGAAGTATTCGGGGTGATTCTTGTGGAAGAATTCCCAACAGATTCTAGGGTGGGTTGAAGAGATGGGTTGAGGAGAAGAGTGGTGACGACTAGGGTTTTTTAAAAGAAAAAGAAAAGGTTTTCTTACGGTTCTTTTCTTAAGGAGAATTCTCGAAGAGATTATGCTTAGGCTGACACACCTAAGAAGGGTGTATAGGTGTTTTACTTCTAGGTCCAAAATAAATGTCTTATATTCACATACCAAGGTTTGATCCCTAAACCTCTCGTCTATAATTCAATCCTTTAACCAGTAGGTTATCACAGAACTTATGTTAACTAATGACTTAAATAAATATAGAAATTTTGAAGACCAAACGTGTATCCTTTAGTTAACCCGTTTTTGAAAGATCAAGGCATTCGGCGCATACGTTATTAACCACAAATATGAAATCTAGGTATATTACCGATACGAAAATTTGGGTCGTTACATTAACAAGCACGCATCCAACTTATCCACCTAGCCCCGAATCCAAATCTGCCCAACATGTAGTCTAGGCATCCCCATCTCACACGATCATATGCCTTCTCCATATCGACCTTCCAAAGGGCAACGGGGCTACGACTGCGATGAGCTGAGTGCACTACCTCGAGGGCCACAGCCGCCATATCAACAAGATGTCTACCATTCACGAAAGCCCCTTAGTTTGTCGAGATAACTTTACCCATGAGCAGCTTGAGTCGATTGGCGAGCACCTTCGCTACGATTTTGTACAAATAGTTGAGGAGGCTGTGGGGCGAAAATCCTTAAGATCCTCAACTCCTTTTTCAGGATGAGCAAAATAAAGGTAGAATTGAAACTACGGCCGATGTAACTACCCTCATGAAACTCCCTAAGCACAGCCATGAGATCCTCCTTAAGAAGATGTCAAAAACACCGACAAAATTCCATCGTGAAACCATCGAGGTCCGACGTTTTATTTTTGCCACTGCTCTTGATAGCCCGCCAAACCTCTTCCTCTTGGAACAACATTTCCACAGCAACTTGATCCTCGAAAGAGATAGATCGAAGTGGGACCCCATCTAGCTCCGACCGAGACCACATTTCATCAGAGTACAGGTTTCTATAATAGGAGACAATTTGACTCTTGATTTGGTTCAGGCCCAAAAAAATGCAACCATCAACAGAGATCTGACCCAAAAAGTTTGATTTGCCCTGAGCATTAGCAACCACATGAAAATACTTGGTGTTATTGTCCCCATCCTTAAGCCACCGAATCCTTGATTTTTGTTTCCAATAAAACTCTTCAACCACGCATTTGTCATTGAATTCCATTTTTTTTAGCCGCTCCTCACGTTCCAAAACGGTCAAGTCTCGGATCTCCTCTAGCTCATCAAGCTCCTTAAAGCGAGCAAGTAACACGTCCTTAGCAGCATGAACCAAACCATAGACATCTCTGTTCCACTCCTTGATGCATTTTTTTAAGGTGCTTTAGATTGGATAAGAATCTAAAGGCGGCAGTCCAACAGGGATAGTTTCGTTCCACCACAGCAGAACAGAGGTACGAAAGTCGGCGTCGAGGAGCCACATATTCTCAAAACGAAAGTGAAAAGGAACCTTGCCCGAAGACTTGCACCGAAGAAGCGGACGGTGATCAGACTGCCCTGGCTAGACCTAGCAAAAGAGCCGCAGGGAAGAGGTCTAACCATTCCGATGAACATAGGAAACGATCCAACCGGCTCAAGGAAGGAACATCTTGAAGATTAGACCACATGACGAGAGCACCCGAGAGCGGGAGGTCGACTAGCTCCCAATCTTGAATGAAGGAATTGAAATCCCGCATGACCGCCACATCGGCGGGCCCTCCCATTTTCTCGTGCGGTCATCTAATAGCATCGAAGTCGCCAACGAAACATATCGGAAAATCCCACCGAACCACCACCGCCACCAGCTCGAACCAAAACTTCTCTCAGTAACTGTCACCGAAGGGTAGTAAATACTGGAAAAAATCCAACTTTTTCCATTGTCTCTATTCCGAAGCACCACAGAGGCAGAATAAACCCCCACTTCCTCTTCAATTTTCTCGAAGATAAGCAAGTTCCAAGCCACCAGGATGCCCCAGAAGCTCCAACCAAATCGACCCCTATCCAACCCCAACGATTTCCACCAAGCACGGATGCTACCTTTCCATGATCACAACTGCCCCACTTAGTTTCCTGTATTGATATGACTGTCAGGTTATGCATAGCTATAACCTTTTTAACTCCCGCACGTTTTTTCGGGTCGTAGATGCCCCTCACATTCCAAGAGAAAAGCTTCATAAAGAAAACAATGAGAGCCCGCCCAAGCCAGAACGACATTCCATTAAGCACCCCCGCTTCCATTTGGCATCCTCCATTGCAGCCTCGCAAGTTCCCGAGCCTTGGATCGGTTCTTCTTTCCGACGACAATAGCCCGATGGCAAATGATAGAATTAAAAACATCCCTGAGAGTGTCGTCCGAGCCTTGGAAGGACATCCCAAGCTCCCAACCAAATCGAATGAGCCTATCTACAACATCGGAGATAGGAGTTCTGTCGGAATTACCACCACGCCCTGAGGGAGGAGAGAGTGCAGAATCGGATCCACATGGCGATCCAAAAGAACACTAAACCCAAGCCCCATAATCATCCCGACGTATGGATCAATGGGGAAGACCTCCTCAAGGAAGAACCAGTCGTGGAATCAAAGTCCGAAGCAGAAGAGGACGAGGATGAACTACCCAGTGTTGTTAAATCGCATATGTGATTGCGCGATGGCATAAAAAAAAAAATCAAAAAAATCTCCAAAAATTCTCAAAAGTGTATAATATATGTTTTGTGTTAATTTAAAGAAGTGGGTGGAGACTGGAGAGCTTAACAAGTAACAATAAAAAGGAAAAAAAAAAATGAAAGACATGAGGTGTAATAAGAAGGAAAAACAATCAAACAAAATTTCATAGGAATTATAAATTAATTTCTAACTCTTGAATCCTTGAATCTTTGATTCTTGAAGTGATTTCTTCCCTCTTTGCTTGAAGAATGATGGTTAAAGCTCCTTGTTTAGTTAACTACAAAATAGAGCAAAAGGAATTATCAACAAAGCATTGAGAAAGACAGAGAGAGAGAGAGAGAGGAAGATAGCACTAAACCTAAAAAAAAGACCAGATAGACACAAATCATACCTTGGATGGATGTGGTATGGATTAGGAAGAGGAACCCCCTACTCATAAGCTTTGGGGAGGCTTAAAAAACAAAAACAAAAAAATAAAAGAAGCTCCAACGGTCATATTTATGACCGTTGGAGGGGTATGCGATCGCAAACCTCCCAAATCGCATACGTCATCATGGCATATGCGATTTGTACATTGAGGATCGCATATGCGATCGCTTTTGACAACTATGGAAATACCAAGATCAACAGGTCCAGAGGAAAGGAAGAAGAAGAGCATAGGAGCCCCGAGGAAAGAGAAGCAGGCGTGGCCTTTTCCAAGGGAGAGCACGTGGCCCACTGGACTAAGATAGGGGTCAAAGAGGAACTAAGGGGTTTGACCCAAAATCCCAACTTAACTAGCACCAGGCGGTTCAAATTAACATGGATCCACAGATCCAAACGAGTCTGCAAGACCCAAGGAAAACGACCCGGCCACCTTGCAACAAACGGTCCAAGCCACGTGTGAGCCATCCCTCCAACGAGTGCCACGCGACACATACTCCTCTATAGTCCCACCAGCTGCCTTGGAACTCCCCAAACCGCTAAGAGAAACCGTGGGAGGGAAGCAAAAACCACTTGAAGCCAGCGTGGCTTCCGAAAACAGTTTTGCACATGTCAAAGGCTTGTGCGCTGAATCCGAAACCACCTCAGGACCACCCTCTTGCAAAACCAGCGAACTAGAGGCCCCTACCACTGCGGTTGTCAGGCAATAAGGGAAGCTCTCAGCCGATGGGATCGTGCCACCTGGCTCGAGACGGCCACATGCCCATTCCTGCTGCATAGGATCCTCCCGATTCAAGAGCCAAAAAGGACGACTCGTCCTCCATCCTCGGTTTAAAATTCAAAAAAACAGTTTGTTGCTTTGTTAGCTAGCGAAAGACGCATCCGAGCCGTAGAAATCTTCAACGGGGATAGATCGGGCAAAGCGTAAGGGCGACTGATGTCGACCTGCACCGACGTCACCGGACCTTCGGGAGCCTCCTCCATAAGCCAGTCCTCAAATGAATCTGACCACAACTCAACCTCTCCCTCTTACAAAACTCTGACATCAAACCCATGGCCCCTCGACGCCGATCTAAAGCTCCCCACCGCAGCCGACCGTCCATGATGTGATACCGGCGAGGGCATATCCCTCTGCATGGGTACTTCCCCCGATCGAGTGGGCAAATCTACTGTGTTCCGGAGTGGGTTGATGAACAACGCGACTTCTTTCACCGGAACCACCGAATATGTGTACCTTACCTTTGACGGACCCCGGCAATTTCTGCTCCGAATGTGCCGGGAGGAGAGTCCTCACACCCAACTCCACTTTTATGAAGATCCGAGAGCACTTTCCATTAATGCGGACAACACAACATCTCGGGATGTCCTCCAGACGATCGATGACAACCAGGATAAGGGCAAAACTAGTCTCCCACAGGTCATCAGTTCTCCGATCCACGAGGATGAGGGAGCCACATAAGGAACTGATCGCCCTAAAGACCTAGGGGGCCAAGCGTGCAATAGGAGACCAAACACCCCCGTAGCCGCATCCCCTCATCCAAGTTTTGTGGAGAAACCTCTCTGGCGTGAACATCCCAGCGACAGCAGACGACCGGCACACCATCAATCAGAAATCTCTTTTGAGAGCAGAAGTGGTCAATGGCGGCCTCGTTAGGGAATCGGAGTAGGTAGCTCAAAGAAGATAAAATAGATATGTAAGGACCATGGATCAAAATTTCGTCCGATACCAATACGTATCGGTATCGGAGCTGAACGATACGGTACATTCAATGTACCATATCGTCCAATTGTATGGCGGACACCGAACGATACATGTATCGTTCGGTATCGGACGATACCGATACGTATCGTCCGATACGTATCGTTTTGGAGCTCGGACGATACGTATCGGCAACCCGAGATTTTGACCCATGGTAAGGACGTCCCAAAACGTAGGTAGATTAAGAACTAAGGACGAAAAATAAATATCGTTAATCTCCAACAGCGGAGACCCACGAAAAACGTCACGCATAATAGAAGCCGAAAAGGAATTAGCAGGTTGGACATCAACCTCAGAAGGTCGGATGTTAGCCTGACGAGGACAGACGTCATCAGGACGAACGTCATCTAGAGGCGGACCAAGGATACCCGAACCACCATAAATCCTATTAGCAAAGGAGACCTTCGGACAAACCCTTCAAAACATGGCAGGCCGGTGACCCCCACTGTTTTGCGTCGGACCCGAGGAGCAGCAAAAGAGCTTGCCCGCAATGGGCCATCCATTTTGGAAATCCATCGCCTGGCTCCCATTAATGAGCACCTGGCCTTTAGGAGCTCCTCTCGGGACTTGGGCCGCATTACTCTTCACCGGGACACCCTCTGCCCTTCGAACCTCGGATCCAATGCGATGGAAAATCGACCTTTTTCTAAAGTTCACATTACGACACTCAGGGCACAACCAATCCCCTACTTGGAGAACCAAGGGAACACATTGAAGAAATCATGGCCCGAATAGGTTTATTTTTTACCAAACCGATCCCCTCTCTCTGCCAAACTGTCATTGATAACATTCATCGCAAGATGGAAAATTGGAAAGTCGCAACCTTTCTGTTGCTATTCGCCTTGAGCTTACTACCATCTATTTTAAATAGTCTCCAACTGTTTTGGACTTCTTGCTTTAATCTTCATAAAACCATCATTAGAAGAATCGAATCTTTCTTTTCAAAATTCCTTTGGAAATATTCGGGCATCACCTTAGTTGGAAGTCCATCTGCAAGCTTTTAGAGTTTAGACGAAGGTGGCTTTGAAATCAGAAGAATCAAAGATTGGAATAAAGCAAGGCTTTTCAAGCTCATCTGGAACTTGATTCATAGAAACGATTCACTTTGGAGTAGTTGGACTCATGCTAGATATGTTGGTAATGGGGACCCTTGGACGGATATATTGTAAACAACAAATTTACGAGAATATAAATCTAACACAAATCAATCATAACAAATTTATCCTCGGTAAGAGAGGGTTTTATTGAAAATGACGAACTTTACACTTCCGGGTATCGCACTCAATTCTCCGTTAATTACATCAAAATTGAATACCTCTTATTAAAAGCTACTAAAGAAAAGTAAAGTAATTACATCTTTGAAATAAACAAAATAAATCCTAAGTCTAAGTCTTCATTAACATCTTCGTCTTCACGGTACGAGATGGACGCGCAGTATGCTCTCTTCGTCAGAGACTCGGGCTATGTGACAGAGGACGTCGGATGAGAAAAACCCTTCTCTGGAATTTAGACATATCCGATCAAGGATCAAATTTTCGGTCAAATTTTGTATGGGATTGAAATTAATGGCCGAAATTTTGGCCAAATCATCGATTTTCGACCGAAATTTTGGCCGATATTTTGATCCTTGCATCCAATCGATACGCATGGTCATATATGGGTATGAGGAGTTCGTGGATGAGTCTCATAATGAATTCTCACTCACTAGTCTGGAAGACGAATTCAAACACCGAGTCCATTTTATGATGTCTAGTCATCCAAAGAATTAGCACTTTTGGTTATGGGGCATTTAATCACTGGTTGGATATGATCAAACTCCTTAGGATTTGATCATCATGGGTTATTTTGTGATGATTTCACCATTAGATCATGTAATGATCTTGTAATACGATCATTTAACATAAAATTAATGAATCTACCGTTGGATTTGACCAAAACCATGAGATTTGATCAATACATGATAAAGTCACTGTTGGATCTTATTACGGTCTCGTATTATGACCGTTTGACCAAAATCTAAGATTTGGTCAGCATGTAACAAATCCACCGTTGGATCTCGTTATGATTTCGTATTATGATCAATTGACCAAAAGTCAACGAGTTCACCGTTGGATTTGACCAAAATTACAAGATTTGTTCAACATGTAATAAATCCACCGTAGGATCTCGTTACGATCTCATATTATAATCGCTTGACCAAAAGTCAACTAGTCCACCGTTGGATTTGACCAAAATCATAAGATTTAGTCAACATGTAACAAATCCACCGTTGGATCTCGTTACGATTTCCTATTATAATCGTTTGACCAAAAGTCAACGAGTACACCATTGGATTTGACCTACGTGGGGACGGCACTTACGGCCTGCCCACGCAAGCGGCCCATGCAAGGATGGCTTAGCGAGGATGGCCCTGCGAGGGGCGGCCCCACGAGGGGACGGTCCACCTTGAGCCAGCCAAGCAAGGACGACCCATGCAAGGACGACCTAAGTGAGGACGAACCACGTAGGGACGGCCTAAGCAGGGACTGCCCACACAGGGACGGACTAAGCGAAAACGACCCAATTATTTGTATATCAAGAAATTGGATTTTACCAATATTATAAAAGAATTTCTGATATCTAGGTTAAGATCTAAACCCTACATTTGAGGGAGTGATGACCCGAACCGCAATGGAAACTCTAATTTCGGGACATAATTTAGATTTGGTAAATTTGATGGTTGTGAGTCATTGTAGATGAGTATTTCGGGGGTCAAAGTTCGAAATCATTCTTTAGGTTCATGTTTGTAACCCATACGAGTTATCAGATTTGTGATTGCAATCCGAGCGTACTAAGAGTTAAGCGAGGGGTTACACCCATGTAGCTTAATTATCTCCAAGTACACACGGAATTGGGTAATTGCCGTAGCGCGTAATCCCAAATTGCAACCCCATTTCATACTTAGATAAGAGTCGTAACTCTTATCCTAAGTGCACCACATTTAGGTAAGGGTCGTAGCTCTTATCCTAGATGCACCTGTATCGGAGACAATCCGAACTCAGAATGGAATATGGATTTATCTCTCCCGTACACTCTAAATAGAAGTCAAAGGAAAGAAGACGAGGAAACGGAAAAAATCTCGGAGATACCTTGAGGTATCTTGGTAAAATAATCTAAGTCGGAGAAGTCTTCTGCAGGGCCCTCGCGTATGAATTTTCGAATCTAAATAATGAGAAGGGATCTGCTATTTATAGGTTTATGGTAGCGGTTACGGGAAGTTATAATCTTACGATTTCCGCAAGAGTTTCACAAAAAATAAGGGATGTGTGGGCCTTAGCCTTCATGCGGATTGAGAGAAGAATCTTCTCGAGATATCTGGCCAACGCAGGTGGTTATTTGCTTAAGCGGAGAAAAGAGAGGGCCCATGTTCGAAGAAGATGGTCCACATAGGTGGTTGGCTTTGTGGGCCATCTTGAAAGAGAATAAGATATAGAGAGAGAAATGAGAAGAAAGAGAGTGGAAGAAGTGGGATGACCCACACAGGTGGCCCTGGGTGGGCCATAAAAGGAAAAGGAGAAAATTGAGGAAAGAAGAGTGAGATGGCCCACGCAGGTCACCTGCGTGGGCCACATTTCTCTCGCCTACGTGGGCCATATTTCAAGAGAGAAAGAGACAAGAAAGTAAGATAGGAAAGAGATGGCCCACACAGGTGACCTGCATGGGCCATATTTCGAGAGAAAGAGAACGAGAAAAGAGAGAAAAGAAAGGAAAAAAAGGGGAGATAGGAAAGAGATTGCCCATGCAGGTGACCTGCGTAGGTCATATTTCAAGAGAGAAAGAGAATGAGAAGAGAGAGAAGAAAGGAGAAAGAGGAAATATAGGAAAGAGATGACCCACGTAGGTGACCTACGTGAGCCATTGGAGAGAAAGATGATAGAGAGAAAAAGTAGAAGGGGAAGAGAGAAGGAAAAGATGGCCCACGCAGGTGACCTACGTGAGCCATTGGAGAGAAAGATGATAGAGAGAAAAAGTAGAAGGGGAAGAGAGAAGGAAAAGATGGCCCACGCAGGTGATCTTGCATGGGCCATTAGAGAGAAAAAAGGGGATGGCATGCGTGGGCCATCAATGAGGGAGAAAAAGTGGATGACATGCCTGGGCCATCAATGAGAGAGAAAGAGAGGATGGCCTGTGTGGGCCATCAATGACAGAGAAAAAAGGGGATGGTCCATGTGGGCCATGAATGAGAGAGAAAAAAGGGGATGACCTGTGTGGGCCATTGAGAAAGAGAAAAAAAATGTTACAAAGAGTAGGAAGAGAGCCCACCAAGTAGGTCCATGCGTGGGTCACACTCTTTGACATAGTTTGGACTTTAAATCCTAGTTAGAGTAGGTTTTAAGTAGGAAACTTATAAATGGAGCTTCCTTTTTTAATCTCTTCCATTAATTCATTCTATCCGAGCTTTGAAACTAACTAGAAGAATTTCCTAACTTCTAAAAAAAAAAAAATCTGAGTCAACATATACCTAACACCCAATGTTCTTAAAGTCATTGGGCGGGGAAGTGGTTGGGTGGATGTTTAGGCAGCGCCCAGGCGGGCGCCCCAAGATCCAGGTAGCCCCGAAGTATATATATATATACTTTATTTCAACATAATTCAATCTACTTATAGGCTCATCAATCGGATGGTTCAAATCCACTTATACGCATGTTTCTTTGGGCCAAGACATGTTTCAATGATAGATTGTCACTTGGACAATTTAGATTGCTCACAAATGTTCACTACATGGCATAATGGTAATCACACTTCAACAATGTGAGATTATTAATCTTGACCTTTATTGGTATAAGGTCATTTAAACACCATTTTGTACTTAAATGTTGGTCAGGAACCATTATCCCTAGGCAATAACGGCTTTAAAGGTTAAGGGTCGTCGACAGGTCGGGTTGGGCGGTGTCCAATAAAAATATAGCATATGGCAAACCCTTTGATAACGCGACTCGACCTGATAAAAACCCGTTAATTTATAAATCGACCAGCCCCGCCCTGACTTTAAAATGCCCGGGCACCCGCTCGGACACCCCCGAGTGAGCGTCCCAGACCTGGTCCGCCCGAGAAGACACCCAGGGCTAAACCAGGGGCAGCCACCCCGACCACCTTTAAGAACACTGCTAACACCAATATATCTTGGACTTGGAAAGTTATTCTCTCAATTAGAGATGAATTTAAGTCTCACATTCATTACATCATTGGCTCTAGAGAGAATACTCGATTATGACTTGACCTTTGGCTTGAAAATGGACCCTTAATTAATAGATATGGAAGAGGGATTACACATCAATTTGGTATTCCTATTGGAGCTATGGTGAATCATATTACTAATATGGAAGGATGGAAGTGGCCTTCAGTCCCCGCTACTACAAGAATGAACAATCTCATTAACATTGAAGAAGCGGAATTGCATCATCCACCCATTCCCAAAGGCGGATAAGATTTCTTGGAAGGCATCACCCAATGGCCTCTTCTCCACAAGTCGGCTTGGAATTCCGTCTAGGTTTCTACACCAAAAATCGACAGCACCGTTTTATTTGGCATACTTATAGAGTCCCTATGCACTCCTTTTGTGCTTGGCTTGCCAGAAATTATCGGCAACCAACCCTCAATAACTTGATGAACAAAGGCTTCTATTTGCCTTCAAGGTGTGTGCTATGTTAAAATGATATTGAAAATATTGATCACCTATTCTCTCGATGTTTATACTCAAGTTGGATTTGGAACTCAATTTTGAGTAGATGTTGATAAATATGTGCATCCATCTCAAAACCAAATGGCAATGAGCGGAGGGCGCCAAGATATTATAAAGGGAGAGACAAGGCTATGAGTTACCTGTTGTGGGACTAAACTTCAACACACACCTGCACGTGTTGGCGAGACTGAGCCAAACCACGTAGACAATTGAACTGGGTGACGTGGAGTGAGAAAGGCCTACTCTAATACCATGATAAATTTGTGCATCCATCTCAAAACCAATTGGCAATGAGTGGAGAGGCCCATGATATTATAAAGGGAGAGACAAGGCTATGAGTTACCCGTTGTGGGACTAAATTTCAACAGATGTACTATCATCCGGAGTCGTCCTTCTACTCTCACTAACGAGTTTGAAAGATTAAAATGCACGGCCAATGGTAAAAGACTTTCTTCGGCAATCAAGAGAGCTCGCTTTTCGGCTACAATTTGGCACCTTTGGCAAGAAAGAAACTCAAGAATCTTTGACAATGAAGGTACCCGTAAAAAGGGGTTATTGGGTATGATTAGTAATGATATCAAGTCTCGGTTCCAAGATCACAACTTACAAGACCATGATAGCCCAGCAAATTGTCGCATTGCAGAGAAATGGGACTTTTCCACTATTTGTATCCGAATTTTCTCTTTTATGTTTTGGATTTCCCTTCTTGATCTTAATGAAATCGGGGTAGCCATTTTGCTAACCCACTTACGGATCAAAGAGAGAGAGAGAGAGAGATTGGAAAAGGGGTTCAAAACATGGGTATCAAGGGGCTGTTTGAGGCCAGAAAAGAATCCAAATCTGTGTCAAAACAGGGGCATTGATGGGTTAGAAATAGAGTGAAAATGTAACGCCCCGACGCCACATGTCAAGATATTGTCCTCTCTGGGTGGCTCCACTTGGTCTAACCATCCTTCCCTGGGCCCACCAGTAGCCCTTTCCCTCCAAGGTTTTATTTTTTGTATGGGCCGCTGCTCCCACCCAAAACGCGTCTCACATGTAAGGGTCAGGCGTTTACTTAAGTCCCAGGCTCAAGACAAGTTCCTACTTGATGTGGGACTTTACAGAAAATAAAGAGAATTAAATATCGCTCAATCCAATATTAAAACCCTATAGCAAACAACTATAGCAACCCTAATGAACATGGAAACAGAAATACCTCTCTCTCTCTCTCTCTCTCTCTCTCTCTCTCTCTCTCTCTCTCTCTCTCTCTCTCTCTCTCTCATTGAAGCAGAAATTTAGTCTAGAAAATTTAAGAGAGAGAAATGAACATGAAAGATATAAAAAATACCTGTCAGCAACAAAGAGGAGATCGTCTGCATCAGCCAAGAGAGAGAAATCGATTGAAGTTATAGACCCACCACTCCTATCAACAACAAACTCTATAAGCTTACGAGACTCAACTTTATTCTTTATAGAAGAAGAAGCAAACCCATTAAGATCGATTTCTCTCCATAGAGAAGGTTCCTTAGAAGCCTTATACCAAGAAGAACAGCACAATGGTCCACCACTCAGAATGAGATCTTTGATACCCAGTTTATTGTATATAATTAAGAGGAGATCTCTATCTAGATCAGCCCATGACCGTTGATTCTCTCTGATTCGTCTTCTTGTTCTCTTCGCAATCGGCTCCTCCATTGTTGAAGGGTATCCGGTTTGGAGCAGTAATGCCCTAATGTGTATTTTATTATTTTAAAATGTTTATAAAGAGGGAGCCTTCCGCACGCTTTTCAAGTGTTCCCCCAAATTAGTAACAAAGTGGAATTGCACCGAATTTAAAAGAAAGACGTAGTTTAGCAAACTCTACTATGTGATTTAAAGACATCAATTACAAAAAAATTAGAACAAAATATAATTTTTATCATTTGATTAAATATAGTCAAAGGCTATTATATAATTCAATAGTTGACTATAATAAATCATATGACAAGTATTGTGTTTTGCTCTAATGTTATGTACTAGAGACCTATTGGTCATGAACTTCAAATCAGACAGCCCATGTTACATATTTATATATCACATATCTCTAAAATACCAAGTCTTTTTTTTTTAATTCAGTGAAATTACTTTTAAAATGTGTGCAAGTAATGGCTCTCAAGTGGATATTATCTTATTTTTTAATGACCAAGTTATCCTATGCGATTGCACTTTTGGTAGAGAGAGAAGGATAGAGAGACAGGTGTAGAGAGACGATAGAGAGAGAAAATGGTGTACAGAGAGAGGAGTTGGAGAGACAAAATAGTTGGGGAGAGGCATTCGAGAGAGGACGATAAACAGAGAGAATGACTGAGAAAGAGAACGGAGAGAAAATGATAGAGAGAGAATCGTAGAGAGAGAGAGACTTGAGTCTAAATTAAAAGTGCAATCTTCTTTTTATTGTTGGTGCAACTACATAAAACGTGTATAAGGATAAATTTTGATTAATTCAATGCAATCGCTTAAAAACCTCGTGCAAGTAATGGCTCCCTTTTAAATATAAGATTATATATTGTTTAACTTACTGAAATATCATAAAAATTGATCATTAAAAACACTAAAGGGTTTTAGGTATCTTAGTAACTAATAAATAAAAAATTGAATCTACATATAAATACTTAAATCAATCCGTGCAAATTCTAATCGCTAACTCTCATTTCCTCTCGTCAAACTTATTTGCTATGAAATGAAATACTTTGATTAAATATTTTTAATTAGAAGACCATAAATTTTAACTATTTAAATATAAATAAATTAAAATATAACAAAAAAAGAAAAATAATATGAAATAAATTTAATTAAAAATAATAATATAACATATTACTAGGCTCGAAATTGGCTCGAACTCAACGTAAGCTCTATAGAGCCGATCACGAGCTAAGTAATTTTTGGCTCAAATATAAACGAGTTGACCTCAAGCTGAGCCTTGCTCGACTTGTTCAGAGCCCTCATTGATTAATATACGTTAGTGGTGGTGATTGGGAATGGCGGAGTCTAGGAAAGAAAATGACCCATAGTAACGGTGTTTAAAATATCTTACATTATCAAAATTATATTTTTTATCTCACACGATTGAAGAGTAATTTATTATGGTAAATTGATAAAGTGGTAATCTTCATCGGATTATATCTCAGCTCAAAGAAACACGCCTACAAGTGGGTTCAACCATCTTATAAATTGATGAACTTTAATATCTGTCATTAAAACTAAAAACAAAAGTGAATGTTATAGTCAACCGATTGAATGCTTTAAATCTCCTTAAAGCACCATTTTTGACTTGTATTTTAATATATGATCTATCACTTTAACATTATAAATCACCCACATCATAAACTATTGATGGTGTAAGATCACTTAAACAAGATTTTGGGACTTAAATGATTGTCAGGAGAGCCACATCCTACTCCTATACATAAGGAAAGATTAAATATTCCCTACTATATTCGTTGAACAAATGGAGGACGTTTTTCATCCTTATTGATTTTTGGGTCACTTTTTTTGTGTTGTGTGAAATGAATTATCGATTAGATGATAATACATGCGTACGCTCAAGATCATTTGTGTGGAAGATTTGAAGGAAAACAACTTCCATCATATATTCAAAGTAGTCAACGATTTTCACTTGTGGCTATTGGGGGTATTTATTTATTATTTTATATGAGACCTTTGTGATGGGACCAATACTCGAGCTTGCAGCATGGTACTTAGGGCACAACATGTGGTGTCAAGAGGGCACGCGACATAGGAGCCAAGATGGTCTGACGCCGTGATCGCGCTGCGAGGACGTGACACGATCACATGGGGGGTAAGATGCGGGAGTAATACGATCGCTACACAGACGCGATATAGCCAAGCTGGGCTAGCGATGCGAAAACGTTGCGGTATGTCAAACCAAAGGGTTTGAGGTTCTCCTGTTATTCTGGCCGAATGACTGTTTTACCCTTCTATGTGGGAGAGGAGCTGGAGAGTTGCCTTCCACCCACACGGGACTTTGAGTTACCAGAGGGGGCATCGACGCAGCGATGCCGTGTGTCACACAATGCGAGGTTGAAGTATGGCCCTGGACTATGCGTCGCAGTGCATACGGCTGGTCAACCTCGCGAGAAGAAATAAGCGCTGCGTGGGACTTAGTTAAGCACGACAGCATGTTGGCCAAGGATGGACGGGTGCTAGTAATTTGAAACACACACGAACGTAGACTGCGTGGGACTCAGTTGAGCACGCTACCATGAGGCATAAGACTGTGGGTTTGGTTTGGTATGTGGGCAATACATGATGGCATGGGGAACTGCATGCCAAGACTGTTGCGAAGCGAGATACCAGTGCAATGCACAGGGTGAAGTTTGAGCATGCAAAATTTAGCACAGTGGTACAAATGAGCGTGTCGTAAGGGGTACAATATGTTGGGTGATAGCCCGCGAAACAGAAGTAATCACGTTGGGAGAGTTTCCGTCCTCTAGGCGAGTGGTATCAGAGCTGATAAGAAGATGAGTTGGCTTCGTTGCATACGGTAGCGAGGCACCGTGCGGGTTGGTAGCGCGTCGAAGGACGCCCTCACGACAGTTGGTATCAGAAGTAGGCTGACGTAACACATCGAGCGTTAAGTGCCACACGAGACTGAGGTTGCTGAAGAGCGACCCCGTGATACCTCGCTATCAACCAATCGTCTCATATGAGACCGCAATGAGTCGATCTTGTATGAGACAACAAGGTCTCATGTAAGACAGTCAATCTTGGACGAGACAACAAGGTCTCATGTAAAATCGTGAGGTTTGAAACGAGACTGCAAGGTCTTGTACAAGTCACGGTCTTATACCAGATTGATTGATTGCCGCCTCATACAAGATTGATCGGTCTCAGTTAAAAATAAATGCATACATATTTTTTGTTAGAGGGTCTCAGCCCCTCAGCCCCTCTACTGGATAATTAGCAATAGTTCAAACCTTGTCCCTTATAAAAGATTGGGATCCTTCTAGGTAAAAAAAATCTAAATAATAATGCTATGCATTAATCACAGACGTTGGCAAAGGACTTCCTTTTAAGGTATAAAAAAATGGCTAATACGGATATGTATTGGTTTTTGGCCAAATCGATACATATCGGTTTGGATTGAGATTTTTGTTTAAAAAAAAAAAAAAATTGGTCAAATTGGTCGATACGTATCGGTATCGGCCAATACAGCCAATTCGTATCGACCTTGAGCAAACCGATCCCTAAGACTGATACCGATTTTAATACCTTGCTTCCTCTACTTGTACCACTTAAAACTACCAAGGGCACCAATGTCAGAAAACCATTGACTGCTATATATGAGTCACAATGGAGATCAATCATTTTTTGTCACAATCCACCACACAATGGATCTTGAGATCATATGATTCTTGAGCGACACCCATCTCAAAAAGTGACCTAAGTACCACGTTTGGTGATTAGGTCCACATTTTAGAATCCATATTGAGTGAAATTAAAATTGATTGTCCTATGACAAGGCCTATGATAACAAGATTATAGGCTTGTAAAGTTGTTATAGGACAATAAAAAAATAAAAATAAATAATTTTAAAAAATAGAATATATAATTTCAAGATCTATTGCGTGGAAGATTCATAAAAATAACCTCCTTCCTTTGATTCAAAGCAAAATGATTTCTAGCATTGGTGCCATTAGAGTTTTGGTGGGTGCAAATAGAGGTATCTTAGCAAGTGGGCTTCTAATGAGATCCATCTTAGAAGGCTTCTAAGGACCCATCATATAAATTAGTCACTATAAACTGAAAAATGAAAACGTATTTAAACTTTTATATGTTTAGAACCTACATTGAAAGCTAATTAATTCAAAAGGAGATACAAAAAGAATCAAACGTAAATTTTATTCCATATCCTTACAATAAATGAACATTAGACATACTCTTCCCTCGGCATACATCAGAGAATTAAACACTCCTCCCACAACTTGGGAAATAGAATAACTAAAACACACCAAACACTATAGGGGAACACCTTTCACCTTTTTATTCAAAATTCAATGAAGTAGGATATCAATCAAGCCACCATTGAGCAAATCAAATAGAAGCACGAGTATCTTTATCATGGACCAAAATCAATTAGTATCGTCCACCATCAATACCGAGATGACAGCTATTGGGTATCGCCAATGCATTCAATGTATCCATGATACCACGAATATATTGATATATATTAGGTATGTATTATCGATATACACCCAATATATCATGTATCAGTAGCCTTCGATACTGATAAATATCGATATCGCCTGAGATTTTGAACTATGATCCTCACCATATAATTAATACAACAATTTTCCTAAATTAAATTATTCTAATTTTAATTAACTAGGAATTGACCACAGCACAATTCTTCCTAATTTCACCATTTTTCTCCAATAAAACTCCAATTGTACCCATTTTAATCATCGAGAATGCAAAATCGGAGAAAAAAATCGACTCCGGGGAGTTCAGGTGGCGAAGTATGTAAGTTTTTGTTTGTGGGTCATCTAGGAGAGCGGCGTCGGACTGGAAGAGACCCCTTCTCTTTGAGATGAGCTTGAAGTAATCAGTGTCAAAATTTTTGGAACTTCCAGGATCCATTTGTACAATTGAAGTGACATCTCCTGGTGGGCATTTGATCCTCAACTTAGCTATATAATTAGGATCCAATGTGGGATCAGTGTCACCTTTTCCGGTGAAATTGTAGATACGATTTGCGAAGGTCGGGCAGTGAGCATCCCCAATTGTGTGACCACCTAAGGAGAAAAATGCTAGGATTAGATTTGTCACCATATATATATATATATATATATATATATATATATATATATATATATATATATATAATGCCAAAATTATTTAGGATTGCCAAAGACCCTACCTTTGAAATTAAAATTGTCATCATCATTGTCTTATCTCATTTATTTGGAATCAGCTATGGTAGAATTTAAAATAGAGAATCATAATTCATTGCAATCCAACACCAACTCAACGAAATTTCAACCGATGCATAAATAATTTTTAAGACCGGCTAACAAATTTGACCCCAAAAATAGATTGAATAAGGTTATGTTAATGATGTTGATTAATAGTCCTAAACCCAATATGCAAGGTAGCACATTTGGGTGATAGGTTAAAATGCCATCGTCAAAGCGTGGATGATTGATCATCATCGACACCTTTAATAATAGGGCAAAAAAATCATGCCAACGGTCATCCCAATCATCCCTTTTAGCTATGCGGCATGACAGCCACCATGAAATTTCTAAACATTGGGACCCATTTATCAATAGTCTTGCTCTAGACCGAGGCCAAAAACAAATCATGTATGAAGGGTTGAGACACTACAAGGACAGGAAAGTAAGAGAATAACAAGAACAGTGAGGACCTAGGAGAAAATCAGTGAGAATGGACATGAAATATTACGAAGTTATTGAGAGTTTAGCAATCACAAATGAGTAAAAAAATAAGACTCGTAAAGTGGACCAAAATTCGTGGGATAAGGCTTTGATGATGATGATGAAGACCCAAACTCCTGAAGATCCAAGCCAGGCAGCCAGGTAGTCGAGTTAGATTTATTTATCCATTTCCCTTAGGTTCAAACTAAGTTATATCTCTCCTCACATAAAAAAAAAAACAAACATTACAATCATATTATACCTGATAGAACTACTAGATCCTTAACACTTAGACCCTTCTGAATAAATGATGCTTTCAATTGAGTGATGTTCGCGAAAGGAGATGGTAGATTTGTGAGAGCTTCGGAGGCGATCGAAACCCGCCCATCTCTTCTTCCAGTAGGTACAGGCCAATGTGGTCCATCAATCTGAAAGCGAACAAAGTGCTTAGCAACATGAGGGTTTAAATGTTGATGCATAACCTCAAGAGGTTTGGCATGATAGGCAAGGTAACCGCCTCAGGAAGTGGGAGACCTTAGTTCGAATCCCAACCTTCCCTCCTCGAGGCAACCGTAGGGAAATATATCTCGTGTTGACCCAACACGTGCTAACTTGTGTGGCCCTAAGATTAGCCGGGTGCTCTACGAGGCCCGAACACCCAAATTATAAAATGTTGATGGATGATCTAAGAGCCATGGAAAGACATATTTACCAGATTAACTGCATCCCTAGCTACTAGTGCAAGAGTGTCTGCACAAGAGACGACTCCGGGGCATGCCTTCTCCAGTTGGGCCTTTGCAGCATCAACAACTTGATAACCTCGCAGGCTTCGATTAGGGACTGCATCTTTCTCTGCTTGATTATTTTTAGTAGAATTTAAGAGCACCGATCCATCACAACCCTATAAACAAAACATGAATCAGTAAGCAAGCTTTATGGTATATGCTAATTATGGTAGCAGAGGTGGAAAGTAGGGGTGCTGACGGGTCGCGCTTGGGTTGAGTCAGGGTCAATCCAACACGATCCAACCTGGCACCCTTGACCCTGAAACTAAACCCGACCTGTTTAAGGAAACCCTCAACATGATCCCGATGAAACTTGTTTAGCACATAATTGAGTCGGATCAGGTTGGTTAAACTAGGTTAAAATATAAGGGAAGGGACTCGAGTTGGTTGGGTTGGGGCCAGGTCAAGAAACCTCAACCATAACTAGACCCTTTTAATAAACCGATCGAGATTTTGAACCCGACCTGACCCATCGAGGCCAAACTCGTCTGCGTCCCGAGTGGAAAGGCTGATTTGAACCGGAAATAAATATTATTTGCCTCCATTCTATGGAAGGAAGACTTGCATTGATATCAAGGCTAACCAATTTTTTTTGTTTGGGTTTACATGAAATCTCATTTCCATATGATTCTCTGCCACATAAAAGGTGTTTTTAACCTTTCATAGGGGATGGACTTTGAAACTTTAAAACAAGTAATTGAAAAATGAGAAAAAATATTTAAAAATAAGATTAAAAATATAAAAATAGTAACAAAGTTGTGATTTATTGAAAATGTCACGAATTAATTACGATTTAAGTGTGAAATTCACGAATTTTCAAAAAAACTATTTTTTTGGATTTATTCATTTGATGAATAAGTAGCCAACTTTTTCAAAAAACTTACATAATTTGGGGAATATGATTTTACCTATCATGTGCGTTTAGAAGCACCACATATGTTGATATGAATTACACCACCACCGTTTCATAGTAAAATGTGATCAATGGAGCAAAAGTAGCAAATGGTTATTTATTTTATTTCATTTTTTTTTTATCGGTTTGGCATTTGCGGCTCATCTTTTGCCACATTCTGGCTATCCAATTAAGCTATTGAACTAAAGAAAAATAAAAAAGTGCCTTGTAAAAAGGTTCCGGAGCCATTACATGGATTCTAGAAGTTAGTCCTTGCACGTAGTTTAAAAGAAGGGCACTTTAGAAAAACAACCTTAAAAATAAAGGTTTTAGCAAAAATTCAAAACTTAAACGTTTTAAAAAAACAATGCTTTCACAGTTTTTTGAAGTTCTGAGATCCGTGAAAGCATTATTTTTTTAATGAGGATTTGAGATCTTACGGATCTCTAAACTTCAAAAAATTGTAAAAGAATTATTTTTTAAAAACATTTAAGTTATGGATTTTTTTCTAAAACGTTAGGGTTGTTTTTCTAATTTCCCCTTAAAAGAAAGACTTAATATTTTGGAGCCATGTGCCATGTGAAAATATCATCCGAGCATTTTTATTTGAAGGCCATGAACTAAATATTTTTGGTGCAAAAAATTGGCACAAAACAGGATCTCTATTTGTATGAGTCAATGCAGTCAACTGTTGAATTATATGATAAATATTGTTTTTTGTGCCAATCTTTTGTAAGTAAGATCATTAGATAATGGCCTTAAAATCAGACAATTTAGATGGTATGTTAACATAAGTCCATAAGTACCAAGTCTTTCTTTTAAATCATGTGCGAGAGTACTTCTCGTATGCAATTATTGGCGCCATACAAAAGTCAAATGAAAAGAAGTAGGTATCCATTTTTGCGCCATTGATCTATTACTTAAAACGTCAATAGCGCAAAAGTTAAGGTCATGAATACCATCTTTGGGTTTAAAAGAATGACCGGCGGCCGGAAGCCCCCATCAACAACTGTTGTCCAAACAACGTAACTAATAACAACTTAAGTGCAGTTAAGTGAAGTCGAAGTCTTATGAAGTCAAGTTAAACGTACCCTTACGAAACAATCATGGAAATGCATCCTTAGCAGAGGGGCCGCGAGCGTAGGCGCTCTCGAGATGAAGCTAGCCGTCGCCTTCCTTACGATATCCTCTACACGAGGGCATGTCTTCCTATAGAACCCTAGTTTCAAGCCACCTGCATTTGCACTTGCATTTGTGAACCCTAAGAGAAGGAGCACAAGTGCCATGTGAAGAAGCAATACTTTTGAAAGAAACCTCATAGCCATGATGCAAAGTAAAGTGTGATCCAAGAGTTAGACAATGAAATGATAGCTAACTTGACCCTTGTTATATACTTGTACATAGCATTGGAACTAGTCATATAAAAGCTGTCATTAGGTTTAAAGATATAGTTATCATATTTTAAAATGGATCACTCTAGCTAGGCTTTGTAAAAAAAATAGTATTTAAGTTGGATATAGTTGGATGAATGTTAGTTAGTGAAGAATAGTTGACTTTGTTATTTTCAACGGATTATTTTTGTATACAACCCATAAAAGGGAATTCATTCCATGTTGCTAAGCATCACTAGGTCATACGATTAGGGCTGTCAATGTCTCAGGTCGGGTCGCATCGGGTCGGGCTAAAATTGCATATGCCTGACCTAACCAAGCCCGGCCGACTTAATGCCAACCCTGAAGACCCGATCTGATCTAGTTTAAAACCCATGTTTTCCCTGATTTTATATATAAAATGTCAGAGATTTGCTAGACTCGACCCGACAGGTCCGTCGGGTCAAAAAATTATGTGCCTGACCCAGTATAAATCCAGGGTCGGGTGGGCTTGGTATCAGGGTAACCCAACCCCTTGACAGCCTTGCTAGGACTCTTTTATGCTTAAGTGGGCTAGTCTGGCCCTCTCTGGTCGGATATTGAGCCAAAAGTAGCCCATGGACAATTGGGCCTGCAGCCCATTTGTATACCTTAGATTATCTCATCAGGGATCAACTAGAAAAATGCAATTATCGAATCATCCTAACCGTCCAATTGGGTACCGACCTTTGTGTGGTGACTATAGTCCAGGAAAATATCCGTCGATTTGGATATTTTTAGAAAATATGTTTTCTGCTGTTTGGCTGATCTAGAGTCGTTGGTTCATCAAATGATGGTTCTGATTTATGAATATGTACATCCATCGGTTTCTGGGCATGGCCCCCTTACCGATATTGTATAGAATGCGCAACACTATATAATTACACTTCCAACTATACTTCTGTTTATAAAGTATATAAATCGTGGGGAAGTGATGGATGGAATCCAAGTTGATGTGAGTGAATAAAATAAGTAAGTTATATCGCTGCTCGTCAACCAAGAAAGAACAACAGAGTGTAGAGCATGTTAAGCAATTTATATATCAATAATAATTTTGGGTTGAAATCCAGTGTTTGCAGCAATGCCATCTCTTAGGTGTTCGAGCTTCCATCAAATCCCAAGTCATGAATCATGATGATCTGACGGCAGAGAGACTTCTGCATATGCTCCTCCGGGGATATTTTCTCGTAGACCATGGGAGAATTATAATGAGCAGACCTCAAACAACATTCTAACAATGGACTGTACGTGGCGTGATGCAAGTGGCCGGCTCGACTTGCATTGTTGGGACTCAATGTGCTTGCATCGCCGCCACTCAAGCGGTCCGTTGAATGATCTGCTATTTTTTGTCCATCATATATGAGGGTCTATAAACAATGTAATAGGCTTTGGCGTGCATCACTTATTGAATTTCCTTAAAGCACAACAAAAATAACTAAATGCACATTAATAAAAAAAAATTAAATTCATCTTTAAGGCCTTGTTTGATAACATTGAAATATAATTTCATAAGTGGAAATGAAATTTAGTTTCCAGCCGTTGTTGTTTGATAGCTATGTAAGGAGATGAAAATTAAATTAAGTAGGCCCTGTAGGGAAATTAAATTTCGATACACCAAATCATTTTAGGAGGAAACCATTTCAATCTGTTAAGTGACTAAAATTGAGTTTCTCACTAACGAAATAATAATTTTTTTTACCATTAAAAAGTAACTTCCATTTTTATGACTTTTATACCAGCATGATCACTATGGCCACCACATTATTTATATCATATTCTTTTCAGCTAATATTTGACTTTGATCAAAATTTAAATTTTAATCAAACTTTAATTGGATTTATAAGTTATATAAAGTTTTAACTTTTGATCTAACTTTAACTACTGAAACATGAAAACAAATTGTAAGTTAGTACTATATTATCAAATTTTTAGGCGTCAAAGGTTGCCTTTAAGGTCAAACTTTGACTTTTAATTAAAATTTTATTTTTTATTAAACTCTGACTCTTATAATTTAATAGCGAAAAAAAGATACTACCGTATTGATGTATAATTTGATACTAGATTCTCAATTGTATTAGTCAATAGTTTGACTTTCAATTAAACTTTGACTTTTGATCAAATATTGTCTTTTATAGAAATTTTATTTTTAGTCCAATTCGAAACCTGCTTATAGAAAGAGTCTACTACTACATAAATTTATACCGTATCAGTGCAATTTTTTCTTGGTCAAAGTTTAAATTTTTATAAAATGTTATAAATATTAATTAGTGGAATATTATAATTAAAAATATCTATCCGTATTTTAATTTATAACTTGAAAATGCATTGTCTCATTTTTATTAGTCAAAATTTTAGAAGTGTATTTTGACAATAGATAATGACTATTACCATTGTTATTTGTATTTTGCTAATGTAAATTTTTATCAGTCAAAGTTTGATATTTGATCAAACTTTGACTTTGTAAAATAATTTAATTTTTTCAAACTTCTGTAGCCCCAATGAGATTATCATTTTTTTAATTTATTATTTTGTAGTACATTACTAAATTTTATTTTACTTTTTTTGGCATTTGGTCAAAATTTTACTTTTTAAAAAGTTGATATTTGGTCAAATTTTTTACTAGTATAACCTAGCGATGGATACGAATACTATTATGTTAAGTTATAGGTCAATGGTAGATTGCCGAATTTTTTATTGGTCAAAGTTTGACTTTTTATAAAAATTGAATTTTCTTTTAACATGCAATCTTATAATACATATTAGTATTTACTATGTAACTTTGTACTTGAGTCTTAAAATTTTTTATTAATCAAAGTTTTACGTTTGGTCAAAATATGACTTTTATTAAAAATAAATATTTGATCAAATTTTGACTAGTATAACCTAACGATATATATGAATACTATTATGTTAATTTGCAATTGGGCTTTTGTAACTTGTTGATACATTGCAAAAAAAATTTTTGATCAAAGTTTGACTTTTATAAAAATTTAATTTTATTTCAACGTGTAAACTTACATTAGATATTAACATTTACAACTTTGTTATTTAGCTTTACATATTTTTATTAATCAAAATTTTAAGTTTGGTCAAAGTTTGACTTTTTATTTGAGTTTGACTTTTCAAACTCTGACTTATGTAACTTGATAATAAATAGTGATTACTATGATATTAATTTGTAATATAATAGAATATCATTAAAAAAATTATTAGTTAATATTTGACTTTAATTATGATTTTAATAATAATAAAAAAAATTCAATCTATACCTAGTGCAACACGAAGTGATAAATTATGTATTTTCCTAAATAATTTTTTTCCTTCTTTTCTCACTAAGTATTTGTTCAAACTAACTTTTACTTTCATGAAAGTAGAAAATATATGATCCAAACTTACAAACTTATTTTCAAATTTGTTTTCAAAGATACTAATCAAACAAAAGAAATCAATTTCCAATGAAGGTCATTTTTTAAACACACTAATCAAACGGTAGAAAATTCATTTCTAGAGGAAATCAACTAAGAAATTGATTTCATTTCCTCTTTGGAGTTTCATTGCTATCAAGCAGGGCCTAAGGTACTTCTGCCTAAGGTACTTCTATTTGCACCAACACAATTTCTGAAAGTGACAACGTGTGCAACACCTTGTAACTCATTGACTGCTTGAAATCAGAAGATTGAGATCGTGTTTTACCTGATCTTTCACACAATGAATCTTGAGACCATAGTCTTAACATCAGACGGTAAATTTTTTATTCAACATGTCACAGAACCCCAAAAAAGAGACCTAACATCACGTTTGAGCGTAATGCTTGCCATATAATTTTAGGGCAACGTTTTGAGCATCTGTGTCACGTGGAATCAAAAACTAAATGTCTGATGATACGCTTATGGTCTCAAGATCCCCTGTGTGAAAAATCAGGGCGAATGATCTCCATTGTTTGATTTAAAACAGTCGATGGGTTTAAAGGGATTTCGAAAGTTAGCGCTTTCATAAATTCTATTTGCCGCGTAGAGGTACCATATCTTTATTGGAGGGATGTTACATGCACACACATATATTAGTTTTGTGCACACCACTTATTATCAATCAATAAACGAATCACAAAAGATATCATTATCTAGACATCCAAAGCCTTCATCCGATCAGCTACGGAAAGGCAATTTTTCGGATGTTAGAACTCCTGAAATCTATAAAAGTCAATGTTTGACTTTATTTAGGCACTAGTTAAATTTCTAAGATTTAAACTGTTATAATGCTTATGAGGAAAAAGAACTAGAAAACTTTATCAGGAAGCTGAGCCATTGATTCCACAGCTGAAAAAGTCTGAAGCCTAAGAGACATGGTGTTTCTGATACTTTAGAGTGATGTGAGTACCATTTAAATGCTACAAGACAGTGTAGATCATCACGTGCCATGTGGTTTGTGATCTTCAAGCAAATACCCGATTTGGATAGATCAGCCACGTGGCACTTGATGTACAAAAAAACGTGCTTTCATATTGTTTTTGCCCTTCAAAATTATAGTCAATGTTTGACCTGTACTTCATTAACTTGGTGCATTAAAATTTTCCAAGTTTGATTAGATTTTGGACCGTGAAAGATATATTTTCATGATTTTTTTTTTTTTATGGACCTAATTGACTTTGCACGTATTGCCTTGGCACCTAATTTGAAGATTAGGTGCCACTTGACAACCAAATGACACTAGGGCACTAGGACAGAGTTTGAACACTACACTACAGTAAAAAGCATTCCTTTGTCCGCGTAAACATGTATCGCTGAGCACGTGAATAAAATTAAAAAGAAAAAAAGGTACAAAAGTAAGAGGTGCATGCCCCAATTAAAATGAAAATTAGAGATTTTTTTAAAATGGCCAAATAAGAATCACGAAAACCTAAAGTTAGGGAATTGCAGCTAGTCCCCAATGAGGGTGCGTTTTGCCAATACAAGAAATTTCATAGAGGATTTGGCTAAACACTTTCGTTGTGAGTCACACACAGACATAGTGACAGATTTATCTGAATTTCTCCGAAATTCACCGAAGCAAGGATCGGATAAATTTTTTCTCGAAATTTGTTACGATCCCCTATTGTATCATGAATTTTATGAAATAAATAAGCAAATAAAAGAGAGAGAAATTAGAAAACTACTTTGAGGGTAGCACACCTCCTTGAGATTTGTGGAATGAATCAAACTCTAAACAAATATTTCATTCCTTAATTATTTGATTACATGTTCAAGATATTTATAAATTTTCAATATAATTCAAACTCAAACATTTAAAATTTAAATTCAAATTCAAAATACAAACTACCTTATCCTATCTAGAGAAAGTGTGGAAATAATTAACTAATTATTCAAAATAGCAAAAGAAAATATTCCATGTAAATCATGGACAACGTAATTGGATTCATTGCAAATAGAGAACATATTATTCCATCCTTGAAATCAACATTGTCTTCAAGGTTGAAATTTTAAAAATTAGATAATGTTCTACTAGGGTCCTCGCATTCTAGAGGTTCGGTCTGTAGACGTAATATGCATGCGATATATGGTCAATAAATCATCCCCATTGTATGCCAGTAAAGGATCCTCATCTTGAATGTGTCACCATTCAAAATACTTGATCCTTTTGATTGCTTGATTAAGATAGTGTTCAAATGAATCATTCCTATTTGTGTGATTGTCGCTGAGAAAGGATAATTTGTATTCACGATCTTGGGAATCTCGATCACATATTCTCTTTCTGAAATCTCGATCATTCCTTTTGTGTAAACTACAGTCATAATTTCAAAGGGCCTCTTGGATACTTCTGAGACGGGAGTTATGATCTTGCCGTTTGTTACAGGGCAGATTTGATCGATGGCTTATCATTCTGTAGTTGAAGAAATGGGATGTCTTTCCTCCATTGTCAGATTAATTGATTCTACTTGTTGGCGCAAGCATTCGATGAGATTGTCCACGTAGCGATCCATCTTTTTCATCGAGTCACGCAACTTTTCAACCAATGCACGGATTTCACCAAGCTTAGCTCATATATCACAAAACCCATACATAACCTCCATCCTCGGGATCGGTAGCTCTGATACCAATTGTTATGATCCTCGATTGTATCACGGATTAGCAAATAAGAGAGAGAAAGAGATTAGAAAACCACTTAGAGGGTAGCATACCTCCTTGAGATTCATGAAGTGAATCAAACTCTAAACAAATATTTCATTCCATAATGATTTGATTACATGTTTAAGATGTTTATATATTTTCAATACAATTCAAACTTAAATATTTAAAATTTAAAATCAGATTCAAAATAGAAACTACCCTATCCTATCTAAAAATTTATGGAAACAACTAAATAATTATTCAAAATAGCAAAAGCAAATATTCCATGTAAACATGGACACCGTAGTTGGGTTTATTGCAATTAGGGAACGTATCAAAATTAGACACCATAGCTGGGTTTATCGCAATTAGGGAATGCATCAAAATTTTGGTGAAATAAATGAAATTTATGTCGAAATTAATGAAAGTTTTATTGTTTTCTCTATTTTTAAATAATCTTTTTATAAATATTAAATATAATTTTCATATATATATATTTACCTCCAAAATTTTTCGGAACCTTTTTAGAACTTTTCCCGAAATTTATTCGAAATGAACCGAAATGACCCTTTACAGGAATATTGCTGAAAACGAAATTTGTCACTATCTCTGCAGAGTAAGTAAGAGCATTTACTACATTGTTGATCGATAACCATGTGAAGCACAGCACACTAGTTAGAAAATTTTCAGACTATTTTTGTGCCAAAAAGAGTGCATTCTAATGGAGAAAGGCATCAACACTGAGGATTTTGAAGTTCGATTGGGTCTTGATGTTGGAGAACTTTGATATTAAGAGCATCAAATAATGCTCAAAATAAAGGGTGATCCAATTACCCTTGGTATTTAGCTTCTATACGTCTGATACTCAATGAGACCAGTTGGCTTCTTGAGATCAGATGACATATATCGTTTTTCACTCCACCATATAATGGATCTTCAGATCATGATCTTACCATCAGATGGTCATTTTTTATTCCATGTGGTATAGATAAAAATAGTCTGAAAATCATGTTTGAGTGTGATGGGCGTCATGTGATTTTGGGGGCCATGTTTTCGAGATCCTTGCCACATGGAATAAAAAATTGTACTTCTGATGGTACACTCATGGTCTCAAGGTTTGTTGTGTGGAAGGTTAAGGTGAAAATGATCTCCATTGTCAGACCTCAAGCAGTCGATGGATTTCCATGGGTTTCAGATTTAGGCACAAGCAAAGATCCTTAGGCGCCAACAAGGTATTTACCAGTTAATTTTGAATTGCCTCAGCTACTGCAGTGCAGGCTGCAACATTCTATGACAAAACGAGAAATTAATTAGCGTTTTTAACCAAAACGTAATGTACCCGTATTTTAATCACAAAAAAAAGTAAGGTTATTTTTTTATATGATGAAAACGTCTCATAATATAGGTCTATACGACCTGTATTGTGAACTGAAAACTAGGTTACGTGAGCGGGCTCTAAAGCATGTACTATAATATCGACGTAGTCCCACAAAAATAGTCTGGAAAGTTTTTAATTCGGACATGGGAGGGAACACTCACGTAGCCACATAGAAGGGTATGGGGGCCCAAGCCCCCATTTAACTCTAGAGTTTCTATTAAATATGATTCTTATACAGCTTCGTTTGTATGTAAGGCCCCAAATCTATGATGTAAAAATCCCCAAATAGGCTCAACCCTCCATTTAACTTTAGAGTTTCTATTAAGTATGATTCTTATACAACCTTTATTTGTATATAATCCTCCAAATTTATAATGTAGAAGCCCCCAAATCAATGGTCAAATAACTACTAACATTATATTTATCATTTGTAGTACCACCAACAAAATTTCCTGACTAAGCCCCCAAGAGGGAATGAATTAATTGGGCTAAACATGCTTCGGTGGGTAATCCATATTCACCCGTGTTGCACCTTTTGGTCATAAAAAAAAAAATAACCCTACGTCTTCGCAAGGGCGGATCTACATACAATGGTGGGGGTCACCGGACCCCCCAAAGTTTTAAAGAAACCTTAAAAAGCCTTAAGGGCCACGGAATAGGGCCACACATATATCTATTTAAAGCCCCCCCAGCTTTTAACCGTCCGATAGGTTGGCCATGATCTCTATATATACTATGTGGAAGACTAGGATGAAAAACAATCTCTATCGTCTGATTCAAGACAATCAATATATTAAGATTGGAACCATTGGTTGTTGAGAACGAATCTTGGTTACAAATACCCGTTCCCTTAATTTAATATGATACTTAGGCCTAATAAAATCATAAGAGTAACCCTTATTTACAGCTATAGTTTTAAATACACATCATACAGTTGCCAATAGTGGTAGGTACCCATTTAAAATATGGTGCCTCTTTTCTCGCTCCCTTATCTCATACCTACAAAAAATCTATCTCATAACCCACCTATTATAAAGAGTTGGGTACCTCTTTTCGCGCCCACGCAATCTCTTTGGGCGCCTATGTTTGAAACCCTTAAACTTGTTGACTGCTTAGAATTAGACGATATAAATCGTTTTTCATCCCAATCTTCCACACGATGGATCTTGAGACCAGGAACGTACCATCAGATGGTCAAATTTTTATTCCACGTGGTACAAATCTCCAAAAGTAGAGAGCAACTACTTGCACACAAAACAAAATTTCACATGGTATACATAACATTTCAGCGGTATTTTTTATATCACGTTTAAGCGATATGTTTTGGGGATTAGGACCATGTGGAATAAAAAATAGACCGTTTGATGGTACGTTCATGGTCTCAAGATCCATCGTGTGAAAGATTGGGGTGAAAAAAATCCCCATCGTCTGATTTGAAGTAGTTATCAAGTTTTAGGGCGAACGTATGCGGTCTTAGAGTGCGTAGCGAACAGAGGTACCTAAAGAGTTTTACTGCTGAGTATTATTATTTTACACATTGCGAAATTGTATCCTCATCCGATCTCTTCTATTCATGCATAATGCATTGGCTATTTTGAATTAGACAATGGAAAACATTTTTCGTCCCAATTTTCAACACAATGGATCTTGAGATTATAGGCGTACGTACTATTAGACAGTCAATTTTTTCTTCCACATGGCCCACATCTCAAAAAGTTACCCCAAATCATGTTTGAGCAAAATGTGTTCCATGTAATTTTAGATGTGTCCCTTGAAATCAAAATTGACTTGATGATTGCATGCCTTTGCGCCGGAACTCCCCCCCCCCTTTAAGAAAATCCTGCGTCGTGATTGGTGTTTAATATAAGGAAAATTTACCTAATCGACCCTGTCAGATACACTTTTTACGTCAGAGGCCCTATAGTTTCACCTTTACGCAAACCGAGTAGCTCCAAGCCTAGCCAACCCTAAGGAGAGTAAAAAGTTCAAATTACCTCCTATGACTTTCTTTAACCCACAAAGCATTATCTTCTTCCTCATTTTAATATACTAAAAAGTTAGAGGTGGGTCAGGTGACGACGTCTTCTTCCTTAGTTTGATCTGCTCTAATTTGTTATTTCGAAGAAGAAAACAGAGGCTTGAGAGAAGAAGCCCTTGCATTTCTCCATTGTGACAAGAAGACCCTGCAGTTTGTCGTTGCGACGCTAGGTATCCTACTTAAACCTCATTTTCAGTTTATTAGGGTCTCTTAATGGTATAGTATAAGAAATAATTTAAGTTTATTGGTCCTCATTTTCATTTGTTAGGATCTCTTAATCGTGCAGTATAAGAAAGACTTTATTTCTTTGATAAATTTTTTGAAAAGTTTATATCGATTGTATATATAATCGTTATTGACTCTATATACAGTCAATATCGATTGTATAAACAGTCGATATCCACTCTATATACAGTCGATATCGATTGTATTCAAAGTCAATATCGACTGTTTATACAATCGATATCGACTGTATATAGAGTCAATAACGATTATATTTACAATCGATATCGACTGTTTATACAATCGATATCGACTGTATATAGAGTCAATAACGATTATATTTACAATCGATATTGACTGTTTATATAATCGATATCGACTGTATATAGAGTCAATAATGATTATATTTACAATCGATATCAACTGTTTATACAATCGATATCGATTGTCTATAGAGTCGATATCAACTGTGTATAGAGTCGATTTGTGCTAACAATCGTCTCTTTTGTGTCATTAGTCTTATGACCCATTCCTTCTCATTCTTGAACAGGCGATGACGGAGGTGGAGATTCATCTTCTCTGTCATTATGATGACCTTCTTGTAAACGATGATGACTTGTATGAAGGTGGCCGACGGAGGGTTATTAACATTTCGACTAATATTTCTTATAAATTCATGAGGTGAATGTTTGTTGTCAGTTTTGCGAGGGCAGATAAAACTGTTTTTATAAAGTTCAGTATGAAGATAGTGAATACCCTTGTGGTTATCGACATTATGGGCTCTGATGATTTAGCCACCCTATTTAAGTTTTATAGATCCGGGGTGGATGTCATAAAAATATTCATCATTAAGGAATCGTCATCCTTTCGAGTCGAAGCTGAACAAGTAGATCTTGGAGGGACTGATTTTGTAAGTAACCATTCATTTCAGTCATGTAAGTTTGAGGAGGATGAAACTATATACGATATCGTCCCATTAGGCGATGACAACGATATTACGATGAACATGACTGTCAGGAAAGCAACTTTTAATTTAAATGATGCTCCGGTTGAATCGTATGATAACCCACTAAAATATATGCATGGGACACAACAATATAGTCAATGGTTATACTACACTTTAGAAAGGGTGGTTGATATCAACGACTTCAGTCATATATTTCCCGGTGGATGGACAACTTGGTTGACTCACGAATTATGTTCTACCATGCCATTGATGGGGATTATCGGAGAAGCTCAATCTCATATCCATACACATGAGCACCCCTTCGGTGAAGGGTCTAGTCAACCACTCCAGAACCCCTTCGGTGAAAGATCTAGTCAATAACATCATAACCCCTTCGGTGAAGGATCTAGTAAACCACCTGAGAACTCCGCTAGTGAATGGCATAGTCATCCTTAACCCACTAATAAAGATACCTTAGAAGAAGATTATGAAAGCAAATCGGATGGGTTTATAAAAGATGATCCAAAAATTTTTATGAGAGACATTGATAATCCCCTAGTCGACGGAGATTACGAAGTGTTAGAGACATCGAGCGACTCCTCCGATGAAGAGGTAGAAGATGAATATCAGAATTAAACGTTTAAAGTTGGAGAGATATTCAAAGAAAAACAAATATTTCAAAGAGCATTGAAAGAGCATGCGGTGGAGAAAAAATTCTAAATTGGGCCTTTGAAAATTGCTAGTTATCGAGTAACAACCGAATGCTACAAACCCGATTGTTCGTGGTAAATACATGCGTCTAAATTAACTGAGCTCAACTCTTTCCAAATCAAGACATTCAATAGTACTCACACATGCGAGGCCGCTAAGATTGGACTGCACGATCACCGTAATATAACAATCTCCTTCGTAGCCAACTATGTAAGGGAGAAACTTATGGAATGATTCGACTACACACCGGCGTCAATAATGTTTGATATTGCATGATCTTATAATATACAAATCTCATATGCAAAGGCTTGGAGGGGAAAAAAACTTGCCCTTAATGATATTAGAGGCAGTTGGAAAGGATAATTTATGGATCTATCGGCCTACGTGAAGGAGATGGAGAGGGTAGATCCTAATGTATAAACATCCTTTCGACTTACACTTGATGGTAAGTTTCAAAGATTTTTTTAGAGTTTTGGCTCGTGCCGGAAGCTACCGCAATACACTTCGTCGTACATTGCTTGTAGATGGCACACATCTATGAGGACGTTTTGAGGATTCCTACTTATCGCCTCGGCGTAAGACGGTAATGGCCATATATTACCGTTAGCATTTACCGTCATCGAGTTAGAAGAGGAGGATACATAGATGTGATTTCTTGAATGGGTAGGTGTGTTATTGATCGGTGGATTTATCGAAGATTTTATTTTTATCATGGATAGGTCGAAGGGTTTAATAAAGGCGGTGAAATATATCTTTCCTAATGCATATTACAACTACTGCATGCAACATATGACACACAATTTGACACACAAGTATCCCAGAAATAATGTAAAGGGTCTATGGTGGAGCGCTGCATGTGCATATTCAATAAAGAAATTTAATTATTTTATCAACAAAATAAAGAAAGATCCTGAGGATCCTTGGGCTATAGAGTATATTTTAAAAATAGACCCGAAGCATTGGGCACGCGCATATATGGAAGGAAGACAGTATGATTCCTTGACTACGAATAATGCTGAAAGCTTGAACAACGTACTAAAGATAGCTCGAGAGAAGCCCATTATCGACTTAATTAGAACTATTAGAGAGAAAGTCGTCGATCATTTTCAAAAGCGTCGACAGATATATGAGAAATGGACCACTCTCTTCTGCTTGAAAGCAGACGAGCACATGAAGAAGGTGTTGTAATGGGTCGGTAGAAAGAGAGCTCAACCATATGGGCATGATCAATTGTAAGTGAACTTCAAAAATTTCATTCATCACGTCGACTTGGAACACAAGACGTGTACTTGCCGCCGTTGGCACATTCATGACTTGCCTTGCTCTCATGCCATAACGGTCATCAATCGGAAAAGTTACGATTACTATAATTTATGTAAGAAGTGGTTTTTCACCGCTTGCTTTAGACAAATATACGACGAATAATGGATTTCCACCCTCGATAAAAGTTAATGGGAATTCCAAGCAGAGCAACTCCCTGAAAATATGAAAGTGAGACTACCCTATAATTGTCGAAAGCAAGTCGACCGTCAGAGAAAGAGAAGGATACGGTCAAAGGGTGAGATTAGGGCCCTACATTATGGCAGGTGCAGTAAGTATGGTCACAATCGCAGGAGTTTCACTACAGCGGGACTGATGAGTTAATAGTGTATATTTTTAATAGTGATAGATGGAATGTAAACCAGGCATTGTGTATATTTGTTTAGAAGCTTAGAATCTCAATATTTTATTTCGTAATAGTTATAATTTTAGAGTATACACTTGCCGAGAAATATGGATCATGGAATGTATAGATGTGCCGTTTGCGACTCTATATAGAGTCGTTGACGATTGGCCAGACAGTCGATGACGATTCTGTGTAAAGTCACCATCGACTATATAAATAGTCGATGACGACTCTACATAGAGTCGCCATCAACTTCATATAGAGTCGCTATCAACTTTATAAAGAGTTGCCATCGACTCTATATAGAGTCGCCATCGACTGTCTATAAAGTCGATATCGATTCATTATAGAGTCGCCATCGACTATTTATATAATCGATAGCAACTCTATATAGAGTCGATAGCAATTCTATATAAAGTCGCTATCGACTATTTATATAGTTGATGACAACTCTATATTAATTCGATAAAGACTGCTACTTCTGCAATATAATCACTGCTACTTTAAAATATTTCATTTTCATTTACAAAATGTTTCAGTTATAATATAACCACTGTTATTTCTGCACCTCCTCCATTGAGTCGTCCTGCTCCAATTCCCCTCCTCCATCGTCGGTCTATTTAGCTAGTGTATGACCAATTTCTATCTTGATCCTATCTATATCTGAATGCGTGAAGTCAAATTTCTTCTCCGATATGAAGTACTCCACATACTTCAGCATAAACACCCCACAATCACTCGAATTGGTCTGTCGGGGAAGGCCTTTCTACCGGCAGTCACTAGATGACTAATGATAGGCCTTTACGTTCAATGCAGTGGAGTTACCGTACGAATATAAAATCGCGGGAAGGTATTGGGTCTATTTCGAAATAGAAGAATGTCAGATATGCTAAACTAACAATGATGAAAGATATGCTAAGCAAAATATCTTACCAGCGTTTGCAATTGATTTAGATATCTTTCCTTAGAGGGCCTATTAAATATATGGTCGCCGACTAATATCGATCGTTCGAGTACCTTCACGATTGCAAGCGCCCAGTGTAATGGTTGTTGTGAATGAATTGGGATAAATATATATAAAAAAATAATATAATCTCAAAGGGTATGATTGAAAAAATTATAAAGAAAAATTATAAAGATGTTGGAAGCATACTGTGCTACATTCGTGAGCCCATAGATTCCGAAACTGATTGAAGAAGAAATGTTGCAGCAGCTTCTTACCTTGGTTCTCCTCGATTTTATGGGCAACCCACTGTTCGACTTGAATCTCGAACGATTCTTCGTACAATTTTTGAGTTAGAAAAAACTTGTTGAAATCGTTCAGTTCAAAGCACATGTAGGTCAGAGCGGTAGGGCACATAAGGAAGCATTTATCCTTTCGATCAGGATGAATATCGTCATCAATTACTTCCAAGTATCTCAGGTAGGCGCCCATTATCTGAAACTAATGCAGTTACAGTTAAAAAAGCAACATTGAAAAGAGTAGTCTCCTATCCTTCAATGTACAAAGTGGACGACTCGAAATAAAGTCGGTATCGACTCTACAATGAATCGATATCGATTCTACATAGAGTCGTTACCGATTATATAAAAAATCGTCATCACCGACTCTACAATGAATCGATATCGATTCTACATAGAGTCGTTAACGACTATATAAATAATTGTCATCGACTCCACAATGAATTGATATCAATTTGTTCTAGAGTCGATACCGACTGTTTAGAGAATCGATAACGATTCTACATACAGTCGTTATCGACTATATAAGTAATCATCATCGACTCTACAATGAATCAATATCAATTCGTTGTAGAGTCGATAACGACTCTATTTCGAGTCGTCGACGTCTTTATATGATCTATTTGGTGCCTACAGTAGGATTATTTTACTTACAATGTTATCCAAGTACTGCATACCCGCTATACATCTAAAAGATTGCACCACCAGCGTATAATCACCGACGGTACTGACGTAGTTGCTGTATAAATAAAGGTCAATGTAACTAATTTTCGTAAAAAAAAAATAAAGTGAAAGATTCAGGCTTGTTTCTTGGAAGAATGACTTACTCGTCCTCAGACTTAGGCTTATTCCACAGGTCCAGCATGTATTTCTGCTCTGCTGTCAGCTTTGCAATAACATCATCAGCCGTAGATCCAGGCTCAGCAGTAGCATTAGCCACAGGTCCAGGCTCAGTCGTTGGTCTTTCAATATCCTTCTTTGTTACAAGTTTTTTTACCATCACTCCCCTTCGCTTTATCTTAAGTTTGATGGTAATTGATTTCACGCTTTTCCCTTGCCTAGGTTTTAAGCGTGGGTCAATTTATTGATGAGGCAATTGGGAAGATGTTTGCTTTTCACCAGCTAGACCCTTATCGGCTTGAGACTGAGGCTGCTCGTCAGCATCTGCCGTCACCTCATCCTTGGGAGGATCCTCATGCATTGGAGCTGATGATTCCTTATCGAAGGCTGTGTCACACACCTTTGATATCAGCTCTGACAGAGCGACATCCTGAACAACGAAATAATGGTGCAATATAAGAAATAATTTTTTGTCTCCATTTTAAAAAGTCGATATCGATTGTAAATATAATCGTTATCGACTCTATATACATTCGATAACGATTGTATACAAAGTCGACTTTATATACAGTCGATATCGATTGTATACAAAGTCGACTTTGTATACAGTCAATATCGATTGTATACAAAGTCGACTCTATATACAATCGATATCAATTGTAAATATAATCGTTATCGACTTTATATACAGGCAATAACGATTATATATAAAGTTGATATCGATTGTAATTACAATCGTTATCGACTCTATACACAATCAATAACGATTATATTTACAGTCGATATCGACTGTATATAGAGTCGATTTATGTTAACAATCTTGAACATATAAAAATTACGTATCAACACATATCTTAGGTCTGGCCTCCAATAAATTTTTAAGAAGTTCTTTTATATATCTCTGACCTTTTCTGACCAACATGTTGTAGTGAATCATCTTCTGCAACTCCGCATTCCTTGAATGGAGTCGCTCATTTAAGGAGTTGCATAGCTTCTCTACGGAGGCACAACGTGTCGTGAGTACCACATTCTCTTCCTCCAAATGGCTTACTCTTTGGGTGAGCTTAAAATTCTTCAGCACCAAACCGTTGATCCTCCTCAACAACGGCTCATTGGAAGAGGTTGGTGCAGCTGGGCTCTCCTTCCTAGCCCCCCTAGTTCTCGGCCGCTTTACATCTACATGGACGAGGCCATTTTTCGAGAAAGATTCTTCGTCCAATGTCGATTGGACGTCAAATTCTTTCTCATCAATATTCTCGATCGGAATGCAATTTATTTTATTATTCGGCCGCAACTCTTCCACAGCTTTCTTGACCGGTTCTTGAACCTCTTTCCTCTTTCCCCAAACAACCTTTCGACCCTGTAGATATTCTTTTAAGACGGGTATCTCTAATTCAAAGCCAACAAGCTCGAGGGAAGCGCGAACCTTTTGAAAGAAAATGAAACAAGGTAAATAACAGACTAAATTGATAATATATTCCAAATGCAAAGTATTGACTATTTAATAAGTCATTATCGATTCTGTATTGAATCGTTATCGACTATTTAATAAGTCGTTACCGATTAGGTAATGAATCGTTATCGACTTATTAAATAGTCGTTATCGATTCTGTAATAAATTGTTATCGACTTATTAAATAGTCGTTATCGATTCTGTAATAAATCGTTTTCGACTATTTATTAAGTCGTTATCGATTTGATAATGAATCATTATCGACTATTTATTAAGTCGTTATTGATTCTGTAATAAATCAGTATCAATTCTAGAATAAATCGATAACGATTTTTTAATGAATTGGAAGTTTTTTTTTTAATCGACATCGAATCTCTCTACTCCTTAACTTTATAAATTTGAATTGTGTAATAGACATTATACCTTGTTGTTCAACATCTGCCCGCGAGTGTAACATTTGATCCTTGATTGTGCCTTGTCCGACCATTTTACCAGTCATGGGAAAGGGTCCTTAAGGTCTGTCTGGGAAGGCGAGATATCTGATAACATCTCATAAGTGATCGATTTTAAGTGTAACCCTTGCAAGTGCACAAGATCTATTGCAGTATGACAAGAACAAAAGTGTCGAACCCACAGGAAAATGTGAATTTTAATTAATTCTTTTAGAGATTTAAAAACGTCCCCAAGGAAGTACCAAAGAGCAGATTCAATTTACCAAAAATTTATCACACTTTTCCTAAATGCAAGAAAAATAAATTAATTAATCTAAACAACTAATTACTGATGAATCTAAGAACAATATTTAAAGATGATCAAGGAATATGCTACCCCAGATTTGTACCCCTTCTCTATCATTAAAACCCACAGTTTCATTAAAGCATCATTCACACCATCATTTATCTATAAAAATGATTCGAAATAAAATATGATCATCAATCCGGCATACCCTATCTAAAAATAATGACTCAGCCTGTCATTGCGGTATGAGTCATGTAAGAAGCATAGCATATCTCATGATGTTTAGATCATAACAGTAAGTACATAATCGCTCTGCAACCTAGATCAGTCTACAGGTCCAGATCTAGCGATTATAGCCGTTGATACGCGCAATCAACGGTCATAACAAGCATTCAATATATTTTCAATAACACAAACTTTTAGCAAAACGATTCCATGATGACAATAAATCGACTATGGTATTAATCATAAATAAGGGTACTTATCTGGGGATCGCATCTTCCCCGATCTACTGATTTAGCCGCTCATCTTTGGTGTATGATCTCCTTGTTCATTCAAAGCCATTCATCTTTTTATTTCTCCCAAAGATCTTTGTTTACAATGTCTTTTCCTAAATACAATCTATGCTTTCATGAACGTAAAGGAAAAACAATACAAATCCTAGATACAATCTACCCAGATGGAACCCTAGAAGAAGGAGAAAAGAAGAACCCTTCAAAAGGTGTCAAGAGGAGTTTAAAACCAAAAATAATAATAATGAATAATAATCCTCTAAAAAATTCTCTCCAAAAAACTCCAAAAAAAGAAAAGCCAAAACTAACTCTCTAATTATCTATCTCTAATTTTTTTTTCTTTCTCGAAGTGTTTGATCCGCTTTAAATAGAGCCGAAGTTTCCCAGCCGCAGAGGTGTTCCAACTCGAAAATTTAGGGTCGATTAATCGACCCAATAGGGTCGATGCATCGACCTCTCAGATTTTCGTGAATTCCCGCAGAACTTTGCATCAGACACTGCTTCGGTATTTTGGCCATAACTTTCTGTCCCAAACTCGGATTGAGGCAATTCTTACGCCGTTGGAAAGCTTACAGAAAGCTTTACAACGTTTATGTTTTGATAATTTCATAATTCAGCCGTCTTGAAGATCCAAATTGAGCTACAAGTTGCACCAAGTTCTCGATGACCCAAAGTTCCAGTGTTTTGACATTATTTTCAGAATTCTTGGGCTGTTTTCTGCACTTGGCTTGTATTTACCTGAAACACTTCAAATCTAATAATTCTTATAAGATAGCCTTCATCGGATAGCTAAATATAGGTATCTAGGGGTGAAATATCATCATATTTCACTACTCATCAATAAGCCCACCATTGAAGTACACATATGCATCCATATGTATTGTACGTTTTAAGGGCTTTATCCATTTCAACAGTCTTTCTATTCGTCGTGCCCTTCATTATATACTCCATCCAGTCATGGTAAACGTGGAGACCCCACAGAATTTAGTTTAAATTTTCGACGTCATCGATGAGGTCGATGTGGTCTTCCGCCAGTTGATGGTGGGACCTGAGAAAAAGAAATATACACAACACATATAAAAGGGACAACTTTACGAAGTCGTCATCACTTATCGCTCTCCAAATTGCATTATCTAATAAGACCGAAGAATTTTCCCATGAGGCGTTCTACGAAAATATTTGTATCGAATGGTTTGTTCTTCCGGTGGTTTAACGGACGGGATATACTTTTCGGAGCCAACTACGGCAAGGCCCAGTATCAATGCAATGTTCAACTTCTGAAGATAGACATTAGCCTTCCCAATTTGAAAGTGATTTTTTTCAACCCAAAAAGTCAACATCGCATCCACCACATCTCCAAGAAATCCTACACCCTTAGGCATTTGAAATATTCCACCGAAAACTGAAGCTCTCAGCAGCTCTTTTCGAGTTGGGCTAGCGGTATCGTAGAGATTGGAAATGGCACTGGGGGAACACTTGGCAATAAGTTGGTGTACAACCATCTTGACAGTCTGTTGAAATGAATTGTAATAAAAAAGAAAGGACTGAGTTCCATACCAATACGGCTTGTTTAAATATTAAATGAACTTTAATATATAAAATCGATATCAATTGCATATACAGTAAATATCGATTGTAGCGACTATATATACAATCGATATCGACTCTATATGCAATTGATATCGATTGCATATAGAGTAACTTTAAAAAATTATGATAAAATGTACACCAACGAAAGGAGAAAAAAAAACTCTATAATAATGGAAGATAATGTTATGACCCGGATCATAGGATGGGCATTCAATGGCTTTAGATGTCATGAATCACCAAGCCCCGTGTGAGTGCTCCACACTCTAACCCAACCCACACACACAATCATTAGTGTAGAAACTTTATAATTTTAGTTGGACCCGGTTACTAGCTAGCAATATATTATATTTTAGGAATAAAAAACTAGCCTTTTTATGTCCCATGATTCCCTAATTTTAGAAGGGAATTTGGGTCTTTGAACTCTTGCCTTCTTGGTAAACCATGCCCAAATTAAGTCTTCATCTTCTCTCTATAAACTCTCATATCCCTAGCTTCCTCCTCCATCTATCTCCGCCACTCGTTCCTTCTCTACCAATATCTCGCCACCATTAATGTTGTGATAATCCTTTTCTTTCTCTCGCATCCAACTAGCTTAGCAATCGCCAATCCGCCATCGAAAGCGCATCGCTAAAGCGACGGGCTGCCGCATCGCTGAATCGACGTGTAAGTTGTCGTATCGCCGAATCGATCAGAATCAACCCATACACGCTCCAACAGGTGGGTGCCCCTCGATCGATCTTAAAATATTTAGTTTTTTTTTTTTATTAATTTTTTTTTCTTTAAAAAAAAAAAAAAAAAAAAAAAATTTGCATTCTATTTGCTACTCCATTAATGAAGCTCCTTGTTGAAGAAGATGAAGGGTTTAAATAAATGCCTATTTATTAGATATATATGTACTCTAAAGCTATTAATATATATATATGTGTGTGTGTGTTTATTGTGATTATGCCAAATCAAAACTCTTGCTTTCTTCTCCCATTGTTCTACCCGATTTCTGTAACAGAGATTTGTCAAAAAAAAAAAAAAAAAAACAAAATTTAGAGACCCAACAGAATTTAGAGAGAGAAAGAAATAACAGAGAAAATAGAAAGAAAAATTTAGAGAGAGAGAAGACCCAACATAATTTTTGAGAGAGAAAAAGCTATAGCAAAGGAAACAGAAGGAGAATTTTAGAGAGAGAGGGAGAGTGAGAAGACCCAATGCTCTTAGTAATCTTCTTCCACGAACCTTCTCTGTCGAAGTGCCAAATGGCCTAAAAGCATGCTTTCTCAAACCTGCCCTCTACTCAAGAGTGAGGACCACATCATTAATCTGTTGGATCTTCGATAACCCAATATTCTCCTCTTAGAATCACAAGCATTGAAGCTTTTTTTTTTTTTGCTTGCCTTATCATCTTGTACACTAATATTTAAGTTTCATTTCTCAAAACGCTAATAAAAAGAAAATTTCAATAATATGAGAAAACAACACCATGCACTGCAGTTTAATCACTAGCTTAATTCCAATACCAATGACACCATTTCACCTAAACCACGTTTATATCTATCTACCTTTGAAAGGTAAAAATGGGAACTTTTTTTTTTTTTTTTTTTTTCCTCCGTGAAGTGGTTACACTCAACAGTTTTATTCTTCACAAAATAAATTATTACTATATTTTCTCTGAATAGACTTTGGTCTTTTATGTTCTGCAAATAGGCAAAAATGAGAATCTTCCGATCCAATAAATATTGAGATCCATATAAGCATTATGGAACTCGCACTCATGGTGTCAAAACTCAGCCGATACCAATAAACATGGGCAATAATAAGGTGCTGCAATGTTCTTGTTTCTAATTCTAGGCAATTAATTAACAATATTTCCTTATATCAGTTTTCTCCCTATTTCAATTTAGTTGGTCCAAAATTTGCTGCTTCCATCTCCACATTCTCTTAATGAAGAAGAAAATGGAAGGAAGATTCCCATCATCACATGGCTACCAATGTCCATTTTCATCATTATTGAGTGCTTCTGCCAATTATTAAAGTTCATACTCTTAATTGAAGGACCTCTTTGTATTAAATTAACTGGTAACAAAAGACAACCTCCACAAACTCTCTACTACTGGGTCTCCCACGTCTCTCAAACAGACTCTTTAAAATCGAAACTTCCCGGCGACCAATTAAATCAATACCGGATGAATTTCAGCAACTTGCCCGAACATCGCGTTGATCTGCTCTGGCACTGATTTTGTGGTCAGAGCATGAGAGATCTAATATCAGGTATGGGGTTAATACAAGGTTGCTTATTTCACCAGAGATTTCATAAAATAGCATTTGGACACCATGGACCATGAAAAGATTGACCCTAGATCTGAGGACTTAGAGATTGAAATAAATTGAGCCCAAGGACCTAACACCTCAAAATTATCTTTCTTAAGCATCTGATGGGTCGGATCCGTTCAATCCGATCGCCACATGGTAAGTGTCATATGTATGCACGTAAATCTCAAATCTTATAAAAAGTTGACTGAAAGATCTACTGTGCTAGAGGCCGGATCAGGATCGGGACAAAAGAACCAACCTTAGGTAAAATTTTATTGTCTAACCATCTAATGGTTCAAATTAGATGATGGATGGTTCAAAGCTCATCTTTTTATTTCAACCCTATGTGCCACATGGAATAAACGCCATGGGATACCTTTGACCCTTAAATTTTGAGAATCAATTCCCAACTGGCCCAAAGGATCAACTTCAAAACGATCTCGATAATGACGCAATAAAATCTAATGGCCCGTGAGGGTTTCTCCAAATTCTTGTATGAAATATCTGTTCTTTTCAAATTTTAATTATTATTTAATATTCACAAGTATGTAAGGTGTATGAAATAGTTTCTTTTGGCCAAATTAGTCCTTTCATTATATAGCATGCACCATATAGAAAAATCACGATAGGACATATGCATAATTAAAAAGGAATAAGCTATATCACATGACTTTTAAGCCTTCGTCATAGTGGGGTTCTCGTCACGGTCACGTGAAACTTGGAATGTAGGCATCCATATACGGATGCATCACCTCTATGGGAGTATGGGCTGCCACACGAAGTACATCCAGATTACTACGGAACTCGTCCCTTGGAAAGCGTGATTTTGTGAATCTTATCGGACCGTGACTCACTTCAAATTAAGTTTTAAGCAAACAATAAGGAATGATATGTAAGATAAGGTAAGCTACAAATACGGATAAATTAGGTTGTGAAGGCCAGCAAAATACAAATTAAGTTTCTACACGTGTCATGTCTTGCGTGCCACCGCAAGATCCAACGTCTGCAGCCAAGACGGGTCATAAGGACAATACGCTACGAAAGTGTTCCGAACGTAAGGGGACACTGATTTAAATGCATGCAACCTCATCGGGCTGGATGGTGGTATACGATATAATATGGAGGTTAGGTGGTTATCTACACGTGGACCTCGCGTGATAGGCTCGAGCAGCGGCCCTGGCACAGGTCGTATACGTAAATTAAGTAAGATGTGAAGTACATTGTGTAGGCGTATGGAGCAATATTAAGTTTTAAGATATGCCACATAAGAAAAGTCGACAAAGCAGACATAAAAAGAGATCAGAACTTGATGCATCATATTCATTTCATGTTATGTCAGGTCTTTTCATTTTATGTTACTTCTTTTCTTTTTATGTTACTTCTTTTCTTTTTATGCTATATTTTTCAGTTTTGTTATGATAGATATGAGATCTTAGATATTTTTGTAATCATTTATAGCTGTTTGGTTTATTTCAAAATGTCAAGAACTCGCGATTTCACACGATCACCGGTATTTTATGGTGGATCGATTGGCAATCTTGAGTTTACGTGTTGAATAAACTCATCCCTCCCCAAAACTATGATTCGGTGAGAACTCGATTTTTCCATCACCGAGGATAGGGATCTTTCTTTGTTCGATCGCTCATGAGAGTGAAGACGTCGGCTACCATCTGGACGAGGGAATAGATCCGGCGGACTACTTTGAGCATTGAGAGATTCTTTAGTCATAGTTTTATTATTTTCAGGGGAGAATTGTTATTAGATACTTTTATTTTTTAGCACCAATTTTGGGTTTGCGTTGGGACTGTTTTATTCTACGTAAAACCTCTGCTTGCTTTCGATTATAGATGCATGGTTAGGATTTATCACTTAATTAACGTCATCTACGTTTTTCGCTGTGATTTTCTTGAATCATTTATTTTTAAATGATACTATTAAATGCCTTAATCCATATGCTAAATCGATATGAGAATTATGTGTATGTCCGCTTATCGCCTTAACAAGCGTGCGGTGTCATAACACGGAATTCTAGGCCCTTGAGGTCGGATAAGGATTCTGGGTCGTGACAGATAATTTTATTTATAACTTACAGATTTAGTAGCTTGAAGATTACAGAACGGAACACTAACGACTACGAATCAACACCACCTCTCCACCGACTTCAAATGAAAAAGTAAAAAGTAAAAAGTAAAAAAAGATAAATAGTGAGGGGTTAAAAAAAGGGTGGCTCGGCGTAAGGGTGAAATTATAGGGCACCTGACGTAAAAGGTATACTAGATATAAGCGCGGAAGACGATTTGATAATTAATTGACATATGAAAAGAGATTAAGAGAGGACTCACTTCCCCACTGCCGGACAAGTCATGTCCTTCGATGCTTTTTGTCGTGCGTTGGTGGGCTTCCTCAAATTATGAGAGGGGAAAATAAAAATTCTGGTAAACAAAGAAGAATATAGCAAACCCACTAAAGATAAGGCTGGATAAAGCGGCAGCAGAGTGATGTTTAATGGATCTCTTTTGAGGCATTTCAGTCGAATTTGCACTATTATTGGAACTCTTTGATCTTTTATGTTATATCAAAATCTCTTACCAACAACATCAGGTATGCAAATCCATTGATCTCTCTCTCTGTCTCTCTCCCTCCTTTTGTTTTCTCATCTCTTATTGCACTAGAATCCATCATAGCTGTTGCTACTTGCTGCTATATATTTTCACTTCCTTAGTTACTTAAATTTAAACAAATGCAATGGAAATTTTAGTTACAATTGTCACAGAGATTGGGAAGTGTTTGTGTGTTCGTGTCGGGCGTGAGATCGGTTATGGTGCACATTCTAATACCAATGCATTGAACCTTAGAAACCAAGTTCAAGAACTAGGAACCATGAGGGAGGAAGTACAAGTTTCACTGAACTTGGCTCATGAGAGGGGAGAAGTGATCAAACCCACAGTGGAAGCTTGGGTAACAAAGGTGGATGGTATTAAAGAGGACGCGGCGAAAGTAGATGATGAAGTTAATGAGAACAGAAGGTGTTTCAGTGGGTGGTGTCCCAGTCTTAGATCACGTTATAGAATAGGAAAAGAAGCCGAAAAGAAAATGGTTGTTGTGAAGGCTCTCCAACAAGAAGGGAAGTTTAGTGTTGTATCAGATCCACCACCTCATTTGACCATAGATTCCATACCCACCGGGGATTTTGCGGATTTTGAGTCCACCAAATCAGCTATGGAGCAAGTCATGATGGCGTTGAAGAATGAGGAGATCAGCATTGTTGGGGTTTACGGTTTGGGAGGGATAGGGAAAACCACCCTGGTGGAACAAGTCGGTAAACAAATGAAGAAAAACAAAGATTTTAATGAAGTTATTATGGTGGCAGTTTCACAAACTGTAGACTTGAAAAGAATCCAATGTGAAATCTCTGAGAACTTGGGTCTGAAATTCCAAGAAGAGGGCGAAAGGATTCGAGCTGGTAGGCTGTGTCAGAGATTGAAGGAGGAGGGTAGGGTCCTCTTAATCTTTGATGATATATGGAAAGAAATTGAATTGTGGGAAATTGGAATTCTGCCTTTACGTGAGCCTAAAGGGTGTAAAATTATATTAACGTCGCGAAGTCTGGACGTTTGTAATCAGATGTTGAGCCAAGTAACGATCAACGTCCAGGTTTTATCTGATAGTGATTCATGGGTTTTGTTTAAAAGTAAAACAGGTGATTTTATTGAGTCTCCTTTATTTCGTGATGTGGCAGTGGATGTTGTTAAAGAATGTGGGGGCTTACCGATAGCGATTGTGACACTTGGAAAAGCATTGAGAGGAAAGAGCATATCATATTGGAACGATAGCCTTGTGACATTGAAAAGATCCATAGGTATGGATCAAAAGTTGTTCAATTCTCTCGTAATTAGTTATAAAGCTTTAGAAAGTGAGGAAACAAAGTTGTGCTTCCTATTTTGTTGTTTATTTCCTGAAGACTCGAATATTGAAATAGAAGCATTAATTCGATATGGGATGGGGGAGAGGTTTTATAAGAATGTTTTCACTTTAGAGGAAGCAAGAGTCAGAGCCCGCACCTCGGTTGACAATCTTAAGGCTTCTTGTTTGTTGTTAGAAGGCGATCGGGAGGGAACTGTGAAAATGCATGATGTTATCAGAGATTTGGCCATAAAAATCTCCTCAGAAGATGAACATAAGTTTTTAGTAAAAGCTGGTCAAAGTTTGGAACAGTAGCCAGAGAGGGAGGATGATGATAAATTTTATAGGGTTTCGTTAGTGCATAATGTTATTGGTACGCTACCCGATCGGCCAGAATTACAAAAGCTCCGGACCCTATTATTGTCACATAATTGGTTACATAAAATCCCAAATGATTTCTTTGAAGGGTTGAAAACCCTGGCAGTTCTAGATCTAAGCTTCAATGGTATTTCATCACTACCATCATCATTATCATGCCTAATCAACTTAAGAACTCTTTGTCTAGACAACTGTCAACTTTTAGAAGACTTTTCTTTTCTTGGCAGATTGAAGAATCTTGAAATACTTAGCCTCAAACATTCTTCCATCCGTAAGTTGCCTGAAGAAATAGGTGAATTGACTAATCTAAAGCTCTTGGATTTAACAGATACTTATAAATTAGAAGTAGCACCAAACGTGATCTCCAGGTTGACTCTTTTAGAAGAATTGCATATGATGAATAGCTTCCGACAGTGGCACATAGGAAAAGGGCATGATGAAAGCAAAGCTAGCTTTAGCGAGGTGGCATCGTTGCCTTACTTGACTGTTTTGAACATTGATGTTGACAATAGAGAAATTTTGTCTCAAGATATTTCAGGTCCTTGGAGAAAACTAACAGAATTTTGTCTTCGTATCAGTTGTTTGAACTTGGGCCCTCCGGTGGGCAGACGGCACATGCACCTAATGATATTTGACCCTATTGCTAATTGGGTTATGGATTTGGCTAAAAGAACAGAGGACCTATCCTTGGAGGTTTGGAATAATTTTGAGAACGCTGAACCCTTATTCAATAGGGAAGCCAGTGGATTCCTTGCAAACTTGAGAGTCCTGAACGTGCTATCTTGTGATGAGTTAGTCACTTTACTGCCACCTAATCTGCTGCAAAGAGTGCACAATTTAGAAGACATTAGTGTCCAGCACTGTGGTGGGTTGCAGGAAGTATTCGCTACTGCAAAGACTGGAGAAGAAGGTGATGCTCTTCTAACCAAATTAACAACGATGTACCTAGGAAATTTGAAAAATCTAACAACAATGTGGAAGGGGCACATACCACTTGGAAGCCTCCACAGCTTAAAGCGGCTCACAGTGTCGGGTTGTGATAGCTTGTTGTATCTTTTGTCACCCTCTCTGGAGCAGACAATTCAACAGCTCGTGTCCATCTCTGTCGTTTGGTGTGGGAAGATGGAAGGATTAATCTCAAGGGAAGAGAAAGAAAGGGAAGTGATGGAACCCAAATTAATGCCACCTGTATCAACCTTCCAAAACTTACAATTCTTAGATATAAATAGCTGCCACAGCTTTAAGTATATTTTATTGTGGAAGGTGGCATGTGGGCTCAAACACCTCAAGGGACTTAACCTATACAATTGCGATGGAATGGAGGTGATAATTGGAGAGGAGGAGGATATGGGCATGGTGGATTCAACTGTGTTGCCTCAGTTGAAGACAATTTTCCTGTGGGAGCTGCCGAGGTTGGGGAGTTTCTGCGGAGGAGAAATACTTCTTCATATGGCTTCATTGGAAGATGTCACCGTGTTAGATTGTTGTAATCTGAAAAGGCTTTCTCTAGGGCCCCAAAGCGTGCCAAAGCTAAAAAAGATTAGAGCACAAAAAGAATGGTTTGAAGAGTTGGAACAGGCTGACGAAAGCATCCCAAAGTCACTTCTGCAATCGGTCTTTAAAGAATATGATTCGTAAGTCAAAGCTTTCATACTCTTTTCTTTTGTTTCCAAGCACTTCACTTGACTAATTAAGTTATATTTGAAAAACTGGTTTAATAAAAAACAGAGTAGAGAGTAGAGCTTCATCAAGGAGGGTTGTCCAAGTACAAGAAGATTTGCTATTAGGACCCCAATTGTGCACCAAGGGCAGTGCATGGATCAACCTCCATCTGCCAAACTGTTCAAAACTCAGTGAAAGTTTTTCATCTTTTACTGATATGGTGATAAAAAATATTTGTGGAACTCCCAAGGTTGGCAGAGGGGCATTGCCTCATTCCACTTCCTTGATACATAAATCAGACACCTAATACCAAATCAATGTATGAAATATGCGTGGAGCTCGTAATAGGTGACCAACCCACTCACCGGCACGTGGGATGGGAGTCGTGCACCATGTGGAACAAGATACACTTACAGCCTTAAAAGAGTTTGGGGATCCGCACACGTCTGAAGGTCCACAAGACACAGGTTCACATGTGTCAGGTGGTTGGGTTGGTTGCTGTATACCTAACCTTATGTTTAGGGGTTCAGATGGTTTTCGGGTTTTGGACCACAACCCAAACGCGGCCTGCCACCCTTGAACTTAGCCCAAACCCGCCAACCCATTTATTGAAACCCTTAACCCAAATCTGACCCGACTCGTTAAGCAAAAACTCGGGTCAGATGAGGTAGAGTTGGGCAAACTAGGTTAAGCTATAAGAGAGGGAGTCAGGTTGGGATGTGTTGGGGTCTAGAAATCTGAATGTGAACCCGACTGGCTTAATAAACAACTCTGAATTTTCAACCCAACCCAACCGGACGGGTCAGGTCGCTTGGCCCGTTGGGTTGACCTGACCTGTCTGCACCGCTGCTTATGTCTTGAAGGAAAATGGTTGTTTTTGGAACACTATGACATATGTTATGGTTCTTATACAAATGTGTTTGATAGAAGATTTCTGAATTGTCTAGGGATACGGATACGGATTAAAGAAGAGCTGATAGTGAAAATGGACCTGAATCATGAGCTGAAAGTGAACAATGCATTTGCTTAGCTATACAAATCTACTACCCTCCCCCTTGCTCTCTCTTCAGGTATCACTACTTCATTTGCAATATTTATCATAGATCTGAGCTATTGGCATAGTAGAGTTAGCATACTGACCCATGCAACATGAGATATGAACTGGTCAATATCCTCCACTAAACTGGTCAAACCTGGGGAAATTTATAGATATTTATGAGCACACAAATCAGTGAAAATTATCTGATTTTCCATTCAAAATATCTGTACATCTCCTGAGGTTGGCAACCCAGTCTGCGATGCCTCTTAGTAAAGTCTTGTAAATTTTTTTGACTTTCATGAATTTTGGGTGCCTCAAATCCCTAAAAGCCAACTTTTATGGAGATATATGTGACTACTTCGAGTGATCAACGATTGCAAAGGAAAGATGGATCAGGTTTCTTTCCAACATCACTAGAGGGAGATTGTAGACTTCCTTGCCAAAAGGGCCTTAACTGCTCAAGAAGTGAGAAAATGGACACATGCTGAAGATATCCCAAAGTCTCATCTGCAACCCGTCTTTACAGAATATGATTCGTAAGTCAAAGCTTTCGTATCTTTTCTCTGTTTTATATTTGAAAACTGGTTTAATGAAACACCGAGTAGGGAGTAGAGCTTCATCAAAGAGGGGTCCAAGTACAAGAAGAGTTGGTATTATGACCTGACTTTTGTACCAAGGGTGTGCATGGATCAATATCCATCCATCAAACTGTTCAAAACTCAGTGAAAGTAAGCTTTTCATCTTTTACTGATTTGGGGAGAAAAAATATTTGTTGGCAGAGGGGATGGGGATTGCCTCATTCAACTTCCTTGGTGCATAAATCAGGCACCTAATACCAATCAATGTATAAAATTATGTGTGGAGCTCGTAATTGGTGTCCGACCCACTGACCGGCACATGGGATGAGAGTCATGCGCCATGTGGACCACGATACACTTACTTACATAAAAGAGTTTGGGGATCTGTACACATCAGGTCCACAATACACAGGCTCACATGCCGTGTCAGGTGATCGACTTGGTTGCTGTATACTTAACCTTATGTTTAGGGATGCAGCGGGTTTGGGATCATAATCCGAACTCGACCTGCCACCCTTGACCTTAACCTGAACACCCGCCAACCTATTTATTGAAACCCTCAACCAAAACCTGACCCGACCTGTTGAGCAAAAACTCAGGTCAGAGAGGGAGTCAGGTCAGGATGTTGGGGTCAAGAAATCTGAACATGAACCCGATGGGCTTAATAAACAGGTCTGAATTTTCTGGTAAATGCTATAATTTATCCGATGTGGGACAAAACTTCAACACACCCCTGCATGTGTTGATGGGACTAAGCCAAATCGCGTGGATAATTGAACTGGGTGACATGGATTAGAGAAAGGCCTGCCCTAATACCATGATAAATCTGTGCATCCAACTCAAAACCAATTGGCAATGAGTGAAGGGGCCCAAGATATTATAAGGGGAGAGACAAGGCTATAATTTATCCAATGTGGGACTAAACTTCAACACACCCCTGCATGTGTTGACGGGACTGAGCCAAATCACGTGGATAATTGAACTGGGTGACATGGAGTAGAGAAAGGCCTGCCCTAATACCATGATAAATCTGTGCATCCAACTCAAAACCAATTGGCAATGAGTGAAGGGGCCTAAGATATTATAAAGGGGAGAGACAAGGCTATAATTTACCCGATGTGGGACTAAACTTCAACATTTTCAACCCAACCGAACCAGTTGGATCAGAAATCTGAACCGAAACCTTGACCGTGGCGGGTCTGGTCGCATATCCCGTCGAGTTGACCTGACCCCACCCGCTCCCCTGTTTATGTCTTGAAGGAAAATGGTTGTTTTTTGAACAGTATGATTTATCTTATGGAATTATGGGTCTTATACAAATGTGTTTAATAAAATATTTCTGAATTGTTTAGGGATTATTCGGATTAAACATGAGCTGTTGGTGAAAATGGACCTGAATCATGAGCTGAAAGTGAACAATGCTTTGCTTAGACATACATATAAACTCTCCACCCCTTGGTTTCTCTTCAGGTATTATTACTTCATTTACAATGTACAGGTGTTAATCATCATAGATCTGAGCTATTGGCGTAGTAGACTTAGTATACTGCTGTTGAAAATATTGGAAGGATGAAAGCAAAAATTAAAGGAGATGGAATCAAGGGTAGAACTTAGAGGTAAGTTATGATAAACACTTTCTCTAAACGCTATTTACCTCCTTCAGGTTAGAACCACGACAACAAAAGTGGAGAATAGCAAAAACGCTCCCGGTATACAACCAAACTCAGCCCTTTGTAATTCCCTTTCGTGTTTGCACTCACAAAAGAGAATTCTGAACACTACGTAATATGCCCAAAAATAATGAAATAGAGATAAAGAATTCTGATATTCTTATCTTGTTGTGTCTTTTTCTTGTATCTTTAAAAGGTAAAAATAGATCTCTTTAAATAGACACTGAAAGGTTGCATAAGTAATGAAATTTCGGAATAAAATATGATCTTACAAATTATACAAAAAGTAAATAATTAAAAGAATTAAACACACTCACAAATATAACACAAGCGATTTTAACGTGGAAAACCCTATCATAGGTAAAAACCACGGGATCTATTTCAGATCCAAAGCAAATAATCCACTATGAACAAAATAAATCTTACAGTGCTTTGAGAATGATATGCCCTATCACTCTTCTCACATACAATGACCGCGTCTCACGATCATCCATTCTATAGTGAAAGTTTTTCGCTTCCAACCGTTGTGTCTAACGATTGCCCACTCGTATCTCATGAGTCAACTATCTTAACCTTAGATCTCAAAGGAAAAAATGATAGTTCTTTGAGAAATTGCTCTAATTGGAATGTTACAAAATTTATCTCAAAGAGGGTAGGAAAATCAGAAGAATGTTTTCGAATAAGAATTTTTTTTCCCCAGATGTTATAACTTCTCGAACTGAAAATCCCATTTAATACTGTCGGGGCACGGACGTCTGTGAGGTCAATCACGAACGTCCGTACTACAGACCGTGACAACAGATTTGTCACTTCCATTTTACTTGACATACAACCTAATTTTGGCAGCACTACTAGGTTAAGTCATGATTTTGAAAAAATAACTTACAAGTAACTTTTCGGATAAAGATAAACGATAAGGCATTTTTTGTAAGAAAATATAGCTGTTAAAACCCTTTTCACAAAACTAACTGTTAAGGCCCATTTCCGAGAAAAAAAATACGAGCCGTTAAGACATGTTTTCGGAGAAAAAAAAATCTTAAAAAAATAACTGATACGCCTTTTGAATTGGTTAAGATTTAAAGACTTAAATTTACTGTACTACAAAATAAGTGTCTCTGAGATAAAGTTATCTTACTTTATCGCTAAAATTGTAAATCTTATTTTATCACAAAAAAAAAGTATCTTGAAATAAATCAAGAAGGAAAGTTATTTAAAACTTTTTAACATATACAATAACTGCCCCCCTGCAGCAAGGGCTATGCACTGGTCAATATCAGTCCGCCAAACTGGACAAAGCTCAACAAATTTATAGATATTTGGATTTTTTGTTCTTTAACCACTGTAGATAGAGAAACTGAATTCCATCTATTTGTATATTTTATATTTCCTTATAAAACAATCTTTGATTAATTTTATTATTTATTGTGGCATAAGTTTTTTAACAGATAATGGCCATAGCTACCCTTTTTGACTTCTCTAACTCAATTTGGGCCTCTCCAATTAAGGCATTGAGGTAGGATTGCTCCCCCTTTATGTTTTTAGGCTGTGTTTGGCATTTCTCTTTGGGAGAGTAGAAAAGAGCAGTTGCTGCTCTTTGTTGTTGCAAATGAATATGGGAAGAGAGAGAAGGATTTGAAGAAGGGGGGGGGGGGCTGCTCTTTGAAACATGAAAAACAGCCCTCTTAAAAAGATCACGAAAAATCATGCTCTTTTAAAGAGAGCTGTTTTTCCTATTTCAAAGAGCAACCTCGTTATTATCTTCTTCCAATCCTTCTCTCTCCCCACATTTCTTTGCAATAACAAAGAGCAGTTGCTACTCTTTTCTACTCTTCCAAAGAGCAATGTCAAACACAACCTTATTTTGTTGCTTCTTGGATTAATGAGAGCACACCATTGGTTGAGATAGCATCTTTACCATCCCACTTCTTAGGCCACATGGCATAATTTTTTTACCAATCCAAGTCATCCCAATGGTAGACTACTGTTTGAACTAAACTCTGCCCAAAAATTAGAAACCATCGGAGAATTCAAACCATCCAATCATAATACTTTAATATGGAACATTGTTCATATCTACCATATGTCCATATTAAGGTACTATGATCGGATAGGATGATTCCATATTTTTTGTTTTTTGGATACTATGATCGGTAAGTTGGGCTCACACCTGTGACCTTGAGGTTGCTATATTGTCAACCTTCCATTGTGCTACAACTATGATTCCATATGATTTGCTGATGGTTGTGATTTTTAAGCTAGTTCAAAAGATGGCTTGCCATTTGGACTATTTGGATTGGTAAAAAATGTGCACCACAGGGCACTGTAGCCGGGCTTGAGCCTGTAGCACGAGAGAAGGTTGAAAATATTACAATCTCAAGGCCCTGGGTTCAAGCCCAGCTTACCTATCAAAAGACAAAATGGGCACACTGTAGCCTAAAGTGGGATGGTGAGTACAATCTCAACAAGATATTGAGCAGAGCCAACCTCTTCTCCTTAATTTTTAAGCTGATATTTTTATTGGTGTTAATCTTGAGAGAATATTCTATTTTCGGAGATCTCATTAATGCCCATTTGACTTAGTGAACTCTTAATTGTGATGTAGATTCTAAGAGATCTTTTTTACTTTTTTTTCCATAATTCAGTATTAAATGTGAAACTGTAAATTATGACTGCTTGTGAGAATCTTTTCTTTTCTGTTGTAGATATAATGATTATGGGTTCTCTCGATGGATTGAGCAGATCATTGCTTGGAAAAAGGGTGAGTTACAACAAGCCTAAGATTACTTATGATTAAAAGTCTTTGGTATAAAACAATCTTTGATTACTTTATTATATATTTCCGCATAGTTTTTTTTGACAAATAATGGCCATATCTACCCTTTTGACTTCTCTAATTCAATTTAGGCCTCTCCAATTAAGGCATTGAGGTATGATAGCTCCCATTTATGTTATTATTTTGTTTAACCACTTGTTTTTGTTACTTATGATGAGTGACAACAAGCCCAAGATTACTTATGATGCTTATTGAAAGCTGATGCGTATTTTAGATCCGCCTATTTGAATCGTGATCGGATAAAGAGGAGACGTAAAAAGAGAAAGTGGACCCACGAATGAGTTTTTAAAAAAAGACCTGTTTGATCAAAAAGAAAAAAATCCAAAATTTATTAGGGTCTTTAACTTTCAATCCCGTCACTTTTATATTTGGCCTATTTTGAAGTGTCAAACGAAGTCGGATTAATGCGAAATTGGTCGTATTTGAAAGCTTATCGAAGTAGCTTTCCAACGAGCCAAAAAACGTGTAATTCCGACAAGTATTGAAGAAGTTATGGCCAGTTTTCGGCGGTTGCACATAAAGTGACGAATTTCAAAAATCCTAATTGAATTAGGATTAGTCTCTTTTATTATTTTATTTTAGAAAGTAAGAGTTGTTTCTTTTATTAGAAATATGATTAGTTTCCTTATTGTTTAGGACTTTATTGTTTTAGAAGAATTAGGATATTTCTTTTATTTGAATTAGGAATTAGAGTTATACTAGGATTTCTAATTTTATGCATTGGTTAGCCTATTTAAAGGTTTGTAAACACTTTTATTATTAGTTTTTGGTTAATGAAAATTGCTTATGCAAATTGAGAGTTTTAAACTTTCGTGAGGGTGTGATTCTCTCAAAACGGAGAGTGATTCTTCGATTCCCGCTTGTGGTTTGGTGCGAGGCCAACTCTTCTTCCACCTCTATCTTCTTTAGATCTACGGTTTGCGTAATCCTAAATATTTTATTGATCTCATAAAAGCCCTAAATCAATATTTTGTTCACCATTAATTTTATTAGCCTTTGATTTTCATTTGGTATCGAGAGAACCTGCTTGCGAGTTCGTTTGACGCCTTAAAACTATCGGAGATCTAGCCGTTCATAAGAACCCTAGTCTTCTAGATCCGCGATAGAGAACGTACACGAAAGTAACGCTATTTTGGGCCGGAATTAAATCACCTAATTAAATTTCTAGAATTTTTCGTGGTAATTTGTTATGAGAAATTGTTATTTTTAATTGATTAAATTAATTTTAATCTTAATCTCAGCCCCAAAATTGCAATTTAGTAAGTTCCCGCATCAAAAGCTTTTGGAATAAAGAAAGACTGAACCTTTTTGTTTGTTAGGTAGCAGAAGGGGCTTTGCAAAGAATGAAGTAGATGCAAGGATATGAGTCATGAAATGCTTCAGGGTGAGGTGAGTTGTAAAGTGCCTCTTGTAGTCCTATCATGGAGTAAATCGACGTTGGGACCTCAACAACACGGAGCACCGCAGTTTTCTCATGAACTGAAGTCTATTTTATTTCATTTTCAGCAATCATTTTCCAAGATCGAAGGTCATATTTCTGGTAATCACTTTTTGCAAAGTGCAAAGAAAATTGAGGAGCCGAACTCAATAATGCAAAATGCAACAATTTTTCGATGATTGAAGGTCAGTTTTGTTTATTTAAAATTTCTGGCAATCTTTTTCCTTTTTTAATTTTCTCTTCAATTCATATCTTGGATTTCTTTTTTCTTTGTATAGGATTCACTTTTGGTGGTGATGGGGTATTATCTAAATGGCAGACTGGTATTTGAACTATAACTCAATCCAAAAATTGCAATCATCAGAGAAGTCAAACAATCCAATCATAACACGTTAATATGGACCTTTGTTCATTTCCACGTTATATCCATATTAAGGTACTATGATTAGATTGTATGATTCCACTGATAATCATCATCTTTGAGCTATGTTTTAATAATAGCCTGCCATGGACTACTTAGATTGGTCAGAATTGTACACGTGGCATTGTGGCCTAGAAGTGGGATGATGAGTGGTCTCTCAACGAGACAGTGAGGAGAGCTAATCTCCCCACTGGGAGAATGTTATATTTTTTTTATATCTCTTCACTGTCCGTTTGACTTGCTGAAGAACTGGAAATTGTGATAGCTTGTGGCAAGTTTTCTTTTACATTGTACATCTAATAATTGTGGATTCTAAAAATGCATTGAGGAGACCTCCGTCTGAGAGAATAGCCAAAGATTTATGCGGTTTCGCAAAAGTGTAAGTTACAACAAGCCCAAAATTACTTTCATTTTGATCACTAGTCTTTGGGATAAAGAAAAGACTTTTAAAATTTTTTTTTTACTGGTTAGGTCGAAAGAAAGGACCTTGCAAAGAATCAAGAAGATACAAGCATATGACTCATGAAATGCTTCATGGTGAGGTGAGTTACAAAGAGGCTCTCTTAGCCCTATTGTAGACTAAGTCGATGATCTCACCTAATAACAAAGAGTGCAGCAATTTTCCAGTGATCTGAGTTGTATTTTATTCATTTTCAGCAATCTGAGGTAATGTTTGTGGCTATCTTGTTTGCAAAGTGCAAAGTAAATTGACGAGCCAAAGTCAATAATGTAAAGTGTAAAATTTTTTTAGTGATCTGAGGTAGTTTTATTTGTTTATTTATTTGTGTTTAACAATTTTTCCTCTATTTTAATTTTCTTTTAATTTTTTTTTCTTCAGGCTTTTTATCTCGGGTTTATTTTTTTGTGATGGAAGGGTATCACTTACGGATATCAGTGACCAAAATCAATCACAATTTGAAAGCATTGAAGCATCACGGTTCAATTTGAATGGGCAGATGATGAAATTCTGTAGCTTCAAAAGAAACAGCTAGCAGGTAGGAGAGAAACCCCAAGAATTCCTCTATGGATTCATTCGCTCATTTTTAAAATTTTATGATAGTTGGAAGGAACATATCAAACAAAAAATTAGAGTATTCAGTAACTTTTATTTTATTTATTTATTTGTATGTTTAAAACTTTCATCTTAACATGATAAGCTTAATAATGTTATTCTGTTTTTTGACACTGTTGTTGACTCCATCTATCTATCTTTATTTGACACTGGCGGAGACCCCATTTTGTTTAGACCATATGATGCCCCATTACATCGCTTGAAAAGAAGCCAATGAAGAATTGTGTATTAAAGATTATTGCTAAGAAATATTTCATAAATTAGAATTTTCATTTTCAAATAGTTCAAAGTTACTCATGCTTACAAAAAAGTTACTCATGCTGCAAATCCTTAGGGTTTGAATTTCCTTGAGATGATGTGAATATTTTTTTTTATGTTTTCAGCTTAGTGAATTTTCATATAGGCCGTAGGGTTTACTTACCCTTTAGGACCTTTCCCTCTTTTTTAATATTTTCACTTGTACCTTTGTATTTTATTTTTGCCTTTTTTCCCTTTTTTTATTTTCCTTTTTTCCTTGTTGTATATCTATTTTTAGTTCTTCCCGAGCGCCTCGCTCGGCTCTTTGATCTAATGTAATTTTTATTTAATAAGTGGAATTATAACGTTTTTACCAATTTAAAAAAAACCCTTCCCCTATATGAGAGGACCAGGAAGGATATACCTCTGGCGTCCCAATTATCATGTCCATGGTAAATACTGGTAGCCAAGTGAGGAGCAGATAACTATTGAAAGATGATTCACAGATTGAGAAGAGTTATGAAGTTATGACCTTCGTATTTTTATGATTAAAAAAAAAACAATTTGGATTAGGAATCTTCAAATTCCAAACCTAACCCCATCATTTATAACTATTTTCCTCGCGAGAATTATGATCGACGTAATAATTGTGCACAATTATATGTTACCAAAACTCATATGCTGAAACTCATATACAAAGAATAACAACTTTTGAATCATTTGATTATGTTGGATCATATTTGAGTTGATGAGGCCAAGGAAAACGACGCAAGCATCACCGATGTAGAGCCAAGGACTAGTCTAGGACTTCAGGGAATCAAGATAGGGGAATAAGTTGGGTCAGTAGTAGAATTCTGAAAACTGAAGCCTAAATGTGCTTCAACAAGTATGCTCACATGAGTCTAATACTAAGTCTTGAATCAAATGAGTTAAATTAACGACAAATGCAAAACTTGAAAGGTTTGATACTAAATTATCTCTAATATTAAATCGATAATTTCCAATAAAATTATTTTAATTCCCATGCCGGAAATAATTTTAGTAGTTGAAAATCGTACTTTTTGGCATATGGCTATGCTCACTTATGCCATTAATCAGACTTCAAACTGTTGTTTGCTTTAAAGTTTTGAGTTACTCAACAAACATAGTTAATTGGGGATCAGTAGTATGTAACCCTTTTGAAACCATACTAATCAGATGCATGACAAGGGATCATTCATATGGTTCAATTAAGCTGCATAATTGAAGACAGATGGTTTCTTTTCTACTGTGGTCAGTAGTGTGCTTATAATTTACATAGTATCAATTGTTTTTATAATGTTCATTAGTCTCTTAAATGTTCACAAACTTTAAATGAAATAAAAATATTTACCTCAAGCTTTCACAAACTTCCACTCTACGCTTTGTGTTTTCTCAATTTTCTTCTTCTTTATTCCTTTGTATGATTTTAGTTGGTAGAGTTTTGGGTTTGGAACAAGAGTTATCCTCAAGCCCGGCCTGCTAGCCAGTGACGTGATTTATGTAGTCATTGGCAATGCTTCCAGAGAAAAACTTCTCAAACTGAGGGATTTGAGCTTACCAAAGCCATTGCAATGCAATTGTAAACATCTTTGATGAATTTTTTTTTATATATCCTTTCAGGGCCTCCTCTAATTGTCTCTCTTAATATTTTAGATTATTTGTAAACGTTGGTGCAATTCAATGCATGATACTCTCTCTATTGATTTGTGTCAATTGAAGCCTGATTTATTATAAAATATTTTTATTAATCGTGCTGCATTTGATCATTTTACCTTGTTTGGCAAAGTTGCTTCCCGGAAGCACTTCTCAAGATAAAATATTGGGTGAGAAGCACTTTCCTCCCAAAGATTTGGCTACCTCTAGTTGAAAATAGAGCAACCTCAGGTTGCTTCTTCAAACGCACCATTTTCAACTGAAATACTTCTCACGCAATATTTTACCTTGAATAGTTCTGTCGGAAGCAACTTTGCCAAGCAGGGCCTTGATAATCCAATTGAAATTCATACTACTATGTCACTAATAAGTGATAGAATCTCTCTTTGTAGTTTTCCTAATGGAAATGTGATGGAAAATTGGAGATATCAAGATTAAGAGCGTTGGAATTAAAGAATTGGAAGAAACAAACAACTCAAATTCAAAGGACGAAAAGAAACTCAATCGATCGATCGACTCTAGTTATCGACCGATCTAGAAGGAACAATAGGCGCATATTTTGAGGCGAAAGAATGTCTCAGTCTATTGATCGAGCAATAATTTTCGATCGATCAATTTAGACTTGTGGCGTCTAACAATTAATTACTTTGTCAGTTGATCGATCGAGCACCAGACTCAATCGATCGAGCAATTACGCTAATTTTGACGGAATTTAGGTTTTAAGGGCATACTTGTCTTTTTTGTTTATTTGTTTTATAATTTCTTTTTTTTGTGAGCCTCCTATATAAGGTCTTTAAACAATGTAATAGGGAGTTGATGATTAATGAAAATTTGAGAGCTTGTTTTATGCAAACCCTAGAAGACTTGTGAAGAATTTTCATTCGAAAGAGTGAGTCTTTCACAACTTGAGGAGCGATTCTTCATTTCTTGTGCGATTTGGTGTAAAGCCGACGTACAATCTTAGTGAGATGCCTTATAACCTTTGGTGTGAAGCCTTGGATTTATCATTCTATTCTATCATTTTTTCTATTTATTATTTAGAAATATCTTAAAATCCTAACTCATATCATTTAAGGTTTAGCATTTTTGGCCTGCATCAAAATGTTATTCATATATTGGGCATGGGAGTTGGCGTACACATATTCTTTTTGTCCATAATGAATATACTCACGCCGCATGAACTTCCGTTTGCTTTTATTCAATTCCTCTCTAATGGAAGTGTTTGTTCAGGCCACAATGTAGTCTTAATAAAACTACTCTTCCATTATAAAAGTTCTAATAAAAATTATGGACAGTAAATGATTCAGACCATCTGATCATAGCAGAATTGCCATTTTAATCTCGCCAAAATTGATGAGAGTGACTGCAGTGCTTGTGGGGCCCAAAAATGGCAACCAATCGCGTTGCATCACATAAGCTGTATGCAAAATTGTCTATAAAAAAAACTGTCCATCATTTATAATTTTCCATTTTTAAGGCTTACATGGCCCTTCCAAAATTGTCTATTAAAAACGCCTCCACTAGAATCGCTGGCAAAGCATGATTTTAGATTAGATTGAGAAGCGCTTAGCTTTAGATGATTTAGAAGAAGGATTGTTTTGGGGGATGTTATCATGTTAAGCTAATACATTATTAAAAGTGTACTATTTATCATCTTATGAATATTATGACGTGTCCAAATCTGTGCACCTTAATATGAGATTTCAAATCTTAAATCCGAGCTCGAACGCGAGGATGCCACCGAGATTCTTCTCGTGCTCATTCCCTCTTTGGCCATTTGCATCAACCACTTCCTTTACATTTGATGGTATAAGATCAAATGTTAATCATTAGGGGAAGGGTGACAAAATGAATATAACACATGATAAAAATTTCGTTAAGATTAGCCTTGCACATCATGCCGGATGGAGCTGGATATTAGCAACAAGTTAACGGAGAAATGCCAAACTTTAACAAGGTTCCAAAAATATTGCACAAGTTATTCTTTCTGGTGTGAAAAAAACCAAAATGTAGATTTTACAAAGAGATATTGCAATGATAAGAACGAACTTTTTACACCAAAGAGAAAACTTTTTATATCAATGACACATAGGGACAAAAATCTTAATTTTACACAACAATACTCATCTTATTAATATAAGGGAGGAAGACTCAGGTAGGGCTTTCAATGGGCCGGGCCTGATTTTGACGTGCACCTGGCTCCAAAAAAGTGGTACTCTCTATCAACCAAGGCTGGCCCGATATCCGGACAGAGCTAAACATGTTGCAATCTAGATCAATCCGTGCCGGGCTTGGGTTGATTGTTCTAACACCAGGCCTGGATATATATATATATATATATATATATATATATACCCTTTTAAAGTTATAAAAAAAAAATTTCTTTTAATTAGATATAATTTACTTAAATGCTCTGAGATTAATCGTTGTCTGTTATAATCATTGTGCAACAAACTAAAATGAAATATTTGAATAAAAGAATATACATAAGCCTCTATAATATTAATATAATAATTTAATTAAATTTTTAACCTTCTTCAAACTTTTATTAGAAAAAAAAATTCAAGCTCAACCAAAATTTATTAGAAAAAACAGTCGAAAAAAAGCCCGCAAAAATGCCCAAGCCCGGCCCGGCCCAGTAGGGGTTGGACTTGGGCTGAGTACATCGCAACCCAGGTTAGAGTTGGGTTGAAAATTTTGGGAATCCGACCCGAGTAGGTTAGGGTTGGGTTAAACGCCAGCCCGACCCTAATCCGGCCCATTGAGAGCCCTAGACTCAGGACCTCAAGCCCCATAAAGGAGGGCGGATACCAACTAAGCTACCACTATATCGGTAATTTCCTATACTAACTAGGATTGTTTCCCATGGTGTTGGTGCTAGTTTGACCATTAGAAAATCATTTGATCAACTAGGTAGTTAATTGAGATGTTTGATCAATGCCCCCTAATAAGAAAAGTAAAGGCGTCGGCATCTGTTGTTCAAAATATGATTACGAAATAAACTCAAAACTCACTTCAATTACGCACTTCTTAAATTAAAAAAATTCAAGTTAAAAACTCGCAAATATACCGAACCAATGTATAGGAACGGGTAAGCATTGCGAGTGTCGATCCCTCAGAGATTGTCTATGGAAACCAAGGATCAAAATTTCGGATAAATTTTCGGTTTTGGGCATGACCGAAACTGAAACCAAAACTGAAACCTAAAATTTCGGCTGAAATTTTGAACCCCATACAAAAATGACTGAAATTTAGGATTTTAGTTCCGTTTCGATGGGGATCAAAACCAAAATTTTGGAACAAAATTTCGGTCATTTCAGCCAAATTTTTTATCCTTGATGGAAACTAAAATTTAAACTTCTACTTAACTAATACAATTAATTAATTGAAATATCTAAATCTTATGTTTAGAAACACTAAAAATGAAAACTTTGTAAAAATGAAAATTCTCTTAAATTGGCAACGTTTTAAACGGAGGATAAAATTAGAGAAAAGTTTTATTTAAAAATTAACATCAAAGTTTAGAATCCACACCTAACTTTCTTTCTAATGTCCTTTCAAAAATCTTTTTTATCGACCATTGGATTAACAATTAAGACATAAAATATAAACACTGATAATCTTGATCCAATTAAAAGTGTTTAATTTATATAAAGGCAATCATCTTCTTTAGATAAATCACTACATAAATCTAAAAGTTCTCTTGGTCGGATAAAAATTTAGATTACTAAAATTCTCTATCTCTTAAATTGGTCATATATGTTTTCGATCATTCTCATATCCGATTGTACTATTTTTTCTTAAATTATTTGATAAAAAAGTCTACTCTTATCAAATCATTAAGTATAAAAATAGAAAAACCTCTTAAGCATACTATATATTCTTATAATTGACTTTAAAATCAAGTAACAAAAGGCCTTATAACATTAAAAATATTGAAATAGAAAATAATTATTAAAATAATGGATCATAAGAATTCAAATTAAAACTACATAATAATTAAGTTAGGGCTTCATCTTAACTATGATGTATGTATTTAGCAATCCATGATCTTCGCAATGGTCTTCATCATATTCTTGATCATATGGAATTGAAGGAAATGTTCAGATTTAGAAAGGTGTCAATCTTCCTCTTCTTGATCTTTGTCTCTCAACTCAACTTTTCAATTTGAATCCTTATTCTAATTAATTAGTTAGAACTAGAAAAATAAAGTGCATAAAGTAAAATAAAAAATTAAATGACAGAGTAAAGAAATTACATCAACCTATGAAAAACTTGGCTTAAACCTCCTTCCCCTTAACATTCTATTTGATTTGAAAAAAGACATGAATAAAAAATAAAAAATAAGTAATAAATAAAAATAATGCATTAATTAAAAAAAAATTACAAGAGGTTTTTATGGAGAATCAGACCTAAGCTTTTATTCTCCTTTACAATCTACTTGAAGATAAAAAGCATGGAATAAAAAATGATAATATTAAATAAATTATTTAACTAAAGCTAAAGTAAAAATTAGAGATTAAAGAGAACTAGAGAGAGAGAGAGAGAGAGAGAGAGATTTGCTGAAAGAAAGCTTAAAATTCAAAGGTTGGCTCTCTAGAATGAGTAGAGTATTTATATAGAGTTATAAGGCATCTTTCTTTCCTTCTTTTGTCTTATTAATCATTCTCCAATTGATATTTTTGAAATTTTGACTTTCTCAATCCTTCATGTGAGCTTTCCTTCTTTATAAACTTACTACCACAATTTCTAATATTAAAACTTTGACTGATTGATTTTTTCTTCTCTCAATTTTATCTTTTTGAATTATGTGCTCCACACTTGTTAAATGCATAAAGTTTGATTGAATGAATCAAATATATGAAATATCTTTCAAATTTATAAGTGTGTAATCTCTCATAAAAATCTTATTTAATTTTTCTATCAAACCTGTTTTCCAAAATGACTTCCTTATCTAAAAGTTTTTTGACTCTTTTGTTTTTAATCTTGACCAATCTCTTCCATATATTTCTTTACCTTTGTTCATCATAGAAATTAATATTTACAATCCCATTTAGCTTTTCTTTTGAAATTCTTACAATAATCACAAAAGAGTTTTATCAGTGCACTTTTATATCAAATTAGCTAGCAATTAAAAATATTTTAAAGGAAAAATAAATAATAAAATTGGACTTATTAGTGTCAATGGCCGAGCCCGCCTGTGGCCTGACTTCGTTTACGCTGGATTCAGTTTAAAGTACTAAGCACGATTAACAATCGGATCTAAGCTTCACTTGACCCAATTATTAAATGGATTTTTAGGTGTGATTAGAAATTAGGCCGTCAAGCCGGGCTGACTATGTTTAAGAATAAAATGGTGTGCCAGCCTGCCGACATGTTTGATGTGGCCAAATTTGGCATATTGTTTGGGGGAAAGGTACTAATAAGCCTGGCCCGATCCAATTATTAATTGGTTCGGGTTGGGCCAAGTTTTTAGGCCCAATTAAAACTTCCAAATCCAATCTTGGCTCAGCCTGGCCTATTAATTTAATTTGTGCTCTAACATAGAATGATCTCGACCATCTATTTAAGAGCCTAAATAGTCTTCAAGCATTATTATCATTATTATCATTTTTTGTTCTCCATGATGGAATATTGGGGCTTCTAAGAGCACTTGACTAAGTTCCTGAGCGCATCACACGTACTAGGTAAGTAGGGATAAATCATTGCGGCTGGCCAACCTGGGTGGGATTAGAACTCAAGATCCACGCTACTATAATAAACCCTCATGTCCCATCTATTTTGGGGTAGGCTAAATCAGCTTTCAAATGACAACCACTTAGATTAAATGAACAAAATTTCTCTGAAGGACAGGATTTAAATCCTCCTATAAATATGATACTTGGGCTATGCCCTATTTAGACAACATCTTGCCACTTGGACCCCTCTACTTGTTAGTTGCAATTATTGAAAGTAAAGTACAAATTTGCTTTTAAATGAGATAGTTGGGCTCTAAAAGTCAATCATTTCAAATAGTAATTGATGGTATAATATTCAAACAAAAAATATAAAATGTAGAAAAGAGAGTGGCCAGCTCGGCCTTGCCTTCAGGCCCTAGCCCGGCTTGTGGACTATGGGCCCAACATGATAACTAGTTTAGCAACCTATTCATTGAAAGCTACCCTAGAAATAATTAGAAATATTTTTTTGAGTAAAAATGATACTGTACTTCACACCATTTTAATAGAGAGTTGGTATTAGGTGCTTGATCCGTCCATCCGCGAATGGATGCACAGTGTGCAATGCAGGATTTTTAGACATGTGCAGATCTTCTTGCTCTTTTAAGTCCGCATCCGTGTGAAGGTCCTCGGAGACCGGAGATCGCGGCCATGGCACTTCATACGAACTCATTTTGATATCATGGCGAAGCATACCGAAGTTGACACTTCTTCCCTATTGATCCATCGACGATGGACCGTAAATAGGTGAAGGTGAGCTAATTACAATTTACCTCAACCCGAACCCTACATGACCCGAATATTTTACGCCTCAGACTGGTTTAGCTAGGTTTGATTAGGATATAAGTTAGGGAGTCCGGTTTGGTAGGCTTAGGTTGGATTTTGGTCTTGGGTAAACGGGTCTGAGATTTCCAACTAGACCAATCGGTGAAAATATTTGGTACAACATGACTTACACCATACCATATATGTACGGATGTCAATGGGCTGGGTTGGGCCATAGCTCAGCCCAGTGTAGTGTAGTTTGGGCTAAGGTTTTGACCCGATTATTAAAAGGCCACGATCCGGCCAAACCGAACAATTTAAAGGGTAAATGGCCAGGCTGGTTCGTTGTTCGAGGCAGGTATGGGATAAGGCATTAGGCCCGATTACTAGTCGAGCTGAAGCCCACTCATGCCCGATTATTAAGCGGGCCACTTCACCATCTCTCTATAATACTAGTGGGGCTACGAAAATGACATCCGCATGCCTTCTTTTTTCTAGATATGATCTAGTGTGAGGTCAATTCCATCTTCAGCCTATGCATCCTACCATCTCTTCGTTGACAGACTAATTCTCCCTGCCTAGTTGTCACTTGTTACCATAATTTTTTTAAAAATTGTTTTATCATAAATCGTGACCAAGGTATCAAGTATCGGAGATACCGATACATATCTGTTGTTTGGTATAGGTTTGGTAATCCGATACTAATACCACCCTGATACTAGTATTGGTATCAGGTACCTATGTCGGCTGAGACCTTTCAATAATTTAGAATTTTTTTCATAAATGTTACATTACTTTAAAAAATAAATAAATCTAACAGTTTGATGGATTGATGGGGCACCGTGTATCTAATAGGTGGGGTGTACTCTTATTTCTCTCTAAAAAAAAAATAGTATCGCCGTATCGACGAATACCGGTACAAATCAGCGACACATATCGGTCTCCCATGAACCGATACCCGAGTTGATACGTTGATCGTGACTGTAATTATTGAATATAAAAAGTGTTTTGATCGGATGGATAAAACCTTCGGAGTAGAAGCATTAGCAGTGCAAATGGGTTGGGTCAACAAACCCACCAAGAAGACTACAATGGGTCAGATTTGGGTTTAGATTTTTGACCCCATCTAGATTCCCACACACTAGTGTCATCTCTACCGTACATATGAAGAGAGCCCCACCATCCTTAGTGGTCGGGCAGAAGTAGCAAACCCTGAAGAGAACCCCACCATCCTTAGTTGTCGGGCAACAGTTGCAAACCCTGTCGGTACTAAGTAGTGGCAAGTATCGGGTATCGGTCTTTGGAGGACTGATATGAATCGGCCGATACTGATAAGTATCGGCCCATTTTTTTATTTAATATATATATATATATATATATATATATATATATATATATATATATATATATATATAGGTATCGGCCGAAGCCCGATACGTATCAGCTGATACAGGCCTGTATTGACTGACACCAAAACTAATACCGAGTTGGATACTAATACATATCGGGGCGCCGATACTTATCTATTTGCTGAAAAATCGATCCATATTAGGAGTATCGGCAGATATTTGATACCTTGAGTAGTCGACAAAAGCATATGTCTTCTCCTTCTCTTTTCAGCTTTTTCATACTGCTATGATTATAATTTTATGAACCACTCTCTCTCTCTCTCTCTCTCTCTCTTTCAGAAACTCATATATTTTTCCTTCTTTAAAAACGAAAGAAGAAGGTGAAGAAGGAAGTGCTTGGAATTTTGTACATATATTTGTTACTTATCGCTCACCAAATAATTTGTAAGAGGTTTTTTCACTCTTCTCATCAGGTACGCTCTTTGAGTTTGTTTAAATATATAATTTGAGCAATATATTAAAACATCTGAAAAAATACCTTTGGATTTATATGTGGTTTTTTTTTCGGTTTTTTCCTCTGTCAAAACAATGAAAACATAGCAAATATTAGTTTCTTCAAGTTATAGTTACAACATGTTCTAGAACTGAGTAATGATTATTTTATCAACCATGGTTTCAAATATCGGCCGATCCTGATCTGGATGGCCGGGATCCGGATCAGTTTTGGCTCAAATGATACCAATTCCCTAGGGCGTATCGTTTTTACAAGAGTTTGGGCCGAAGATCGGTTGGATCGCTCTGGATTGGCCGATTCTAAGTGATATTTAAGTTGGATCACCGATCCACCGATACAAAGAGTTTGTATACCGAAATAATATGGTATGATTTACGGTGGATATAAATTTGGAGGGATAATGCGTAAAGTCCCACATCGAGTAAATAGTTGTCCTGACCTTGGGACACAAGTAACGGCCCCCCTCTTACTTGCAAGACGCGTTTTGGATGGGTGTAGTGGCCATGTGTCTGGCCGACCCATGTTAAAAACAAAACCTTGAAGGGAAAAGGGCTACTGGTGGGACCAGGGACGGCTGGTGGGACCAAGTGGAGCCACCCAAAGAGGACAATATCTTGGCATGTGGCGTTACAAAATGGTATCAGAGCCGATGACGGCTCTATTACTAGATGGGGAGATTGTAAAGTCCCACATCGAGTAAATAGTTGTCCTGACCCTGGGATATAAGTAATGGCCCCCCTCTTACTTGCAAGACGCGTTTTGGGTGGGTGCAGCGGCCATGTGTCCGGCCGACCCATGCTAAAAACAAAACCTTGAAGGGAAAATTGCTACTGGTGGGACCAGGGACGACTGATGGGACCAAGTGGAGCCACCCAAAGAGGACAATATTTTGGCACGCGGTTAGGCCACAAGTATAACGCAGACGGTATCGAGCCGAGGACGGCTCTATTACTAGATGGGGAGATTGTAAAGTCCCACATCGACTAAATAGTTGTCTTGACCCTGGGACATAAGTAACGGCCCCCGTCTTACTTGCAAGACGCGTTTTGGGTGGGTGCGACGGCCATGTCTCAGGCCGATCCGTGCTAAAAACAAAACCTTGAAGGGAAAATGGCTACTGGTGGGACCAAGTGGAGCCACCCAAAGAGGACAATATTTTGGCACGTGGCGTTGGAGTGTTACATAATGTCTCCTAACCGACCTTTAAACACCAAGTGGTGTTTAAACGATCTACCACCCTTAAAATAGAATTTTTGATCTCACGCTATTGAAATGTGATTTACTATTGTGACATGTTGCATAAATTTATGATCAATCTAAATTGTTCAGGCAGCAATCCATCATTTAGAAATGTTGTAGCCAAAGAATCGTGTCCACAAGTGGACTTGAAAATTTTGATTGGCAAATTTGAATATCATCCATTAAAACTAATCACAACAGCTGTTATTGAAATATCTTTAAAAATCTGATTTTTGGGCCCACTTCCTTTCATCTTATGATCTATCACTTTGACGGTGCGGATTACCCACATCTCTTATCAATGATATACGATCATTAAAGCACAATTTTGGTGCTTAAACGACAATTAGGAGAGTCGTACCCTAATTTTAAAGTAAAAAAGAAAGTAACTCAAATCTACTAAAGCCCCAGCTGCCATCTTATGAGACGTCTCCTTTCTTTTGCGTAGACTTCTTTTAACCGCCAAATTTCATAGAAAAAAATCAAGTGAAGAAGATTTAAAAAATTATCTTGAGAGCTCAATTATCTAAATGATTCAAAGAATTCGGTTGTAGGTGATTATGAAATTTATCCAAATGTATGGCCAATGGACTTCTATACATTAAGTTGGAACCATTAGCGACTTATTTGAACAACTTATTTGGCATCTTTCACAAAAAAAATGTTGACCTATTTTTATTTTTACCCTCAATTTTTTTTTTTGCATTGGGTTCGCCCAATCCGATCTGTCGATACCAATCCGAATCAATTTTGAGCTGACCAATCCGGTGACCGATTTTGATATTTGAAACCATAGTATCAATTATGTTGGAAAATAGTTCGATCAAAAAAAAAAAAAAAACCATGTGAGAAAATTGTATGTATAAATGCGGAAGAGGCCTGAGACTATGCGTCCGGATGCAACCCTTACTATTTGAGCATCATGTGTCGCCCATCACGAGGATCGAATGTCATGGCAATGTGGATAAGATTAATTAGGTATCACCCAAAAAAATTGGGCATGATCCGAAACATATTGATCATTGAAAATGTGGTCAAAGGTGCTCAAAATCCATACACCAAATTGATTGGGCATCACCTTATCTTTGACCCATAAAAAGGAGGTAAAAAAAGTCACAACATATATATATATATATATATATATATATATATATATATATATATATAGCAAAGGGAAAAATGCGCTCGGGTATAGAGATATCTCTACGCTAATTGATATGGGTGTGATACATAGCGCCTCTTTTGTGAAGTGATAGGTGGCATGGGGGCCACTTTACTAATTATAGTTAAATGTTTAAAATATTTTAAAAATTATTTCCTTTTTAGCGGTCATTCATGACTTTTTAAAAAGTATTTTTAAAGTGTTTTTCTTTTCTCTCTTTTTCTAAGAAAGTGTCATATTTATTTTTTGAGGAATATTTTACTCAAAAAATATGAGCGCCTCGTAGCGAAGCGGTAGCACCTCTGCAAAGAAGCGTTGATGCCTTGTTTTAGGGGTGATGTGGCTTCGTTTAGGGGCGTTGACGCTTTGATTAAATTTTTTATGGAAGTGCCAGCGCCCTAAAAACGAAGTGCCGATGCTTCGAATTTTTTTTATTTATATAGAAGCGTCGACACTTCGTTTAGGGGTGCTAGCGCTTCAGAATTTTCTTTTTAAGGAAGCGCTAGTGCCCTAAAACGAAGCGCCAACGTTGCTTCGTTTAGGGGCGCCAACGCTTTGAAAATTTTATTTTATTTTTCACTTTTTGGAAGCGCCGGCACCCCAAAAATGCTTCGTTTTAGGAGTGTCGGCGCTTTGATAATTTTTATTTTATTTTATTATATATTTTTTCGAAGTGCCGATGCTCTTAAACGAAACGCCGACGCCCTTAAAGGGAAGCGCCGCTTCGTTTCGGGGTGTTGGCGCTTCAGCCCCGAGGTGCTAGCGCTTCGCCATCAGGTGCCACATTTTTTTTGTAAAATATGCAAGAAAAAGTAAGTCTGACACTTTCTTGAAAAAATAGAGACTTTAAAAAAGTCAAGAATGATGGCTTGAAAGATATTTATCTTTAAAAGTGTAACTCTAGTTAGCAATATGGTCCCAATGTCACCCATCACTTTACAAAAAGGACGCTACGTGTCGCGCTCATATAAAAAAGGATGTGGCTTCGTTTAGGAGCGTTGACGCTTTGATTAAATTTTTTTTTTTAAAAATTTTTTATGGAAGCGCTAGCGCCCTAAAAATGAAGCGCCGATGCTTCGAATTTTTTTATATATATAGAAGCGTTGACACTTCGTTTAGGGGTGCTAGCGCTTCGAAATTTTTTTTTTAAGGAAGCGCCAGTGCCCTAAAACGAAGCGCCAACGTCGCTTCGTTTAGGGGCGCCAACGCTTTGAAAATTTTATTTTATTTTTCAGTTTTTGGAAGCGCCTGCACCCCTAAAATGCTTCGTTTTAGGAGTGTCGGCGCTTTAATAATTTTTATTTTATTTTATTATATATTTTTCCGAAGCGCCAACGCTCCTAAACGAAACGTCGACGCCCTTAAAGGGAAGCGCCGCTTCGTTTCGGGGTGTTGGCACTTCACTCCCGAGGTGCTAGCGCTTCGCCATCGGGTGCCACATTTTTTGAGTAAAATATGTAAAAAAAAGTAAGTCTGACACTTTTTTGGAAAAATAGAGAAAAGAAAGAGACTTTAAAAAAGTAAAAAATGATGGCTGGAAAGATATTTGTCTTTAAAAGTGTAACTCTAGTTAGCAATATGGTCCCAATGTCACCCATCACTTTACAAAAAGGACGCTACGTGTCCCGCTCATATAAAAAAGGATGTGGCTTCGTTTAGGAGCGTTGACGCTTTGATTAAATTTTTTTTTTTTAAAATTTTTTATGGAAGCGCTAGCGCCCTAAAAATGAAGCGCCGATGCTTCGAATTTTTTTATATATATAGAAGCGTTGACACTTCGTTTAGGGGTGCTAGCGCTTCGAAATTTTCTTTTTAAGGAAGCGCCAGTGCCCTAAAACGAAGCGCCAACGTCGCTTCGTTTAGGGGCGCCAACGCTTTGAAAATTTTATTTTATTTTTCAGTTTTTGGAAGCGCCTGCACCCCTAAAATGCTTCGTTTTAGGAGTGTCGGTGCTTTAATAATTTTTATTTTATTTTATTATATATTTTTTCGAAGCGCCAACGCTCCTAAACGAAACGTCGACGCCCTTAAAGGGAAGCGCCGCTTCGTTTCGGGGTGTTGGCACTTCACTCCCGAGGTGCTAGCGCTTCGCCATCGGGTGCCACATTTTTTGAGTAAAATATGTAAAAAAAAGTAAGTCTGACACTTTTTTGGAAAAATAGAGAAAAGAAAGAGACTTTAAAAAAGTCAAAAATGATGGCTGGAAAGATATTTATCTTTAAAAGTGTAACTCTAGTTAGCAATATGGTCCCAATGTCACCCGTCACTTTACAAAAAGGACGCTACGTGTCGCGCTCATATCAATTGGCATAGAGATATCTCTACGTCCGGGCGTATATCTTCGGGCCTCTCTCTCTCTCTCTCTCTCTCTCTATATATATATATATATATATATATATATATATATATATATATATCAAGTGTCCACGACAAAAAATAAGACTATTAGTGGTAGTTGTTGGCAACAAAAAACTACTGCAGTTAACAAAAAAGCTTGTTGTTTCAGTAGCGACAAGATTAGTAGCGGCAGTTTTTGGCTGTCGCTGAAACACCTTATTTTTGTAGTGGTCCCATGATTGATCAATTTGAAACGGGTGTTGTTTTGGGTTTGATCATCCCACATGGGATATGATTTGGCGGAGCAGCTGCCTCGCACGCATACTCCCTATTCTCAATTTGAAAATATGATAACAAAAAGTTGGTGCAATTAGGCTCATAGCGCATAGTCAGGTAATCGCTATCTTTAAAGCATTTTTCGCTCCTTGCTCAAGCGAATGGTCAAGTTTGCAAAAAGGCTCAACGAGCTCAATCTCTTGAATGTGGCCCATTAACTTGCAATGATAGAGGATCGGCTCAGAAAACTCAATCTTTTGAAGGGCCAAAGATTCTATATAGTAGGAAACATTTTTGCACTTTCCAAAAATGTTAGGTCAAATCTGGCAACTGGGTGCAGCTTTTATGTTTAGTTGCCACCATTGAATTTGGAACCCTGAACAAATTGCCAGTGATAAGTTAGAGGAAAGTGAGGATGGCGATAAGACATCCTGCCCCTTATGCCATTCGCAACACACGTGCTACAATGTCTGAGGACAAAGGGTCGTGATCCCACGAGGGTGAGCACGGAACTGTTTATTTTTCATACATGGCTAACATGTCCATTACCCTTAAAATCAATTCATGAACCAAGGTAATAAAAATTACTGTAGCTTTCGGAAGTAATTTTTTAGGATGATTCCTTGAGAGTTATTAACTGTGTGATGATGCCAGATGATGACCTATCAGAATTAGGAGCTTTATTTACTGATATTAAAGAAGATCTTTTGTTTTTTATAAAATGCTCCTGTAATTTCACAAGAAGGTCATCAAATAGGGCCGCTGATCTTCTAAGATTGGGCTTTCCAGTGGTTGTAATGAAATCTGGATGGAGGACGCCCCTCCACAGATTTATGATGTCCACAGATTTATGATGTAATTGCTGCGGATCTTTCAATATAAGTGTTTATTTCCTTTAAAAAAAAAAGTAAAAAAAAAAAAAATTTATTATGTTATCAAAATAATAAATAAATAAATATTATAACTGGAACCCCTTAATATGTGAATGGGGTCTTTTTTCTCTATTTTCTCATGAATGTGGTATAGTTGACAACAAACGGTTAATCCGAACCATTATAGATCACAAGGTGATTATTTTGATGTATTGATGTGAATATACATGGTGTTTGAAGTGATACCATAATTCTATTTTGGTGATTTCCTCCTTCGCTCCACACTTTATACAATGTTTTTTGCAGAAGAAATGGAAGCATTTATCGGCCCGTTGGTTAAAGTCTTCAAGTTTTTGTTGTCTCCTTTAAGTCGCCGGGTCGGCTACGTCAAAAACCTCAAAAAGAATTCCGAAAAGCTAAGTAAGAAAGCAAGTAATTTGCATGCTAAGTTGGAGGATGTGAATCAAGAGATTAGCAGAGATGATGTTTACAAGCAGTCCACAAATGAATGCAAAAATTGGCTTCAAAAGGTGAACAAGGCTGAAGATGAAGGGAATGCAATAACAGCCGAATACGAAAAAAACAAGAGATGTTTGAGAAAGTGCTTCCCGGATGTTTACTCGCGCATGAAGCTAGGGAAACGAATGGTGGATTTGATCAGTGACATTACTGAGCTTATAGAGGAGCGCTCTAAGTTTCAAGGAGGAGAGGTTGTCGATGCACCAATTGAGCCAGTTGAGAGGACTAGTGTGCCCCAAATAGAGGCCGCAACATCGATTGACTGCACCCTACAAAAGATATTGAAATGCATAACAGATGAGAGAACCCGAAAAATCGGTATTTGGGGGATGGGAGGGGTGGGCAAGACTACGGTAATGAACCTTTTGAATGGCCAACAAGAAATAAAAGAAATGTTTGATATCGTCATTTGGGTAACGGTCTCAAAAGATGGAAGTGTCGGGAAGGTCCAAAATGATGTCTTAAAGCGACTATCATTGAGCCAAGAGATCGGCGAGTCTCAAGATCAAGTTGCAAGGAAACTATATCACAAGCTGGAGAACAAAAAATTCTTGCTACTTTTGGATGATGTATGGGTCAAAATAGACTTGAACGATGTGGGATTCCCTCGTCCGACCGAACAGAATGGTTGCAAGGTGCTACTTACATCAAGATACAAAGGGGTTTGTAATAAGATGGACACTGATGTGGAGATCAAGGTGGAGGTTATGTCTGATGAGGAAGCATGGAAATTGTTCCATGAAAAGGTTGGCAGTGTTGCAGAGCTGCCTCATATACTACCTTTAGCAAGATCTGTTGCCAAAGAGTGTGGTGGTTTGCCACTCGCACTTACTGTTGTGGGAGGGGCCCTAAGAAAGGAGGAGAATATTCGCGTGTGGGAAAATGCATTGAGTGAATTCCATTCACCGGCTATGTTAGAGATAGAAGATATGGAAGAACAAGTGTATAAGCGATTGAAATTCAGTTATGATCAATTATTGAATAATTATACAAAGGATTGCTTCTTGTATTGTGCATTGTATCCGGAAGACAGAGAAATTTTAGTAGATGAATTAATTGAATATTGGAGAGCAGATGGGTTCATCTGTAGCTCGAAGACTTTGATAGAAGCACATAACAAGGGGCACACCATATTGAAAGAACTTCTGGATGCATCTCTACTGGAGAGATGTGGAAACGATCGACGTGTCAAACTACATGATGTGATTCGTGATATGGCATTAAGAATCACATCCCCAATAGCAACAGGAGATGGTTGTAGATTCTTAGTGCGCGCCGGAGTGAAATTAAGAGATCTACCTGAGGAGGTTGAATGGGAACAAGTCAATAAGATGTCATTGATGCAGAGTGAAATAGAAAGTCTACCGGAGAGACCAGAATGCCCCATGCTCTCCACTTTGTTACTACAAGGAAATTATATGCTAAGCACAATCCCTGATTCATTCTTTGAGCGCATGCATGCCCTCCAAGTTTTGGACCTATCTGACACCTCTATCCGATCATTGCCAGCGTCTATCTGCAACTTAGTCAGCCTCCGAGGGTTGTATCTAAATGCTTGTGAGAACTTGCATTCTCTTCCATCCCAAGTAGGAGCACTCAAGAAACTTGAAGTGCTTCAACTGAAAAGGAAGGTCACTACTAGCCTGTTTTTTCCCGACAGAAAAGGCAACAAGATCAAATGTCTGCCTAATGAGCTTGGGGAACTGGCTTGTTTAAAGGGATTGAAATTGTTTTTTGGTGGGGAATGGATTAAAGATGACCAGAAGTCAGGGACCTTGATTCCAATTGGGATAACATCACGACTCACTCTGTTAGAAGAATTATCCATTGATATAGATGACGACGATCTATGGGCTCATCAAAGTTTAAAAAATGTAGCAGAGGAGTTGGAAAGTTTGAAAAAACTGAATTCTCTTCAATTTAGCTTCACTGAAGGCGGGTTTGAGCGTTTTATCGAAAGAAGCCCATCGTGGAATGATGGATGCCTGAAAATGTTTCGATTTGTTGTCGTCAACTGTCTTTCGGATCCTTACAGCTACACACAAACAACTTTCAATGAAAATTGGGATCGTAGTTTGAGCTTTATTAATGGAGACGGTGATAGCATCCCCTGTGCAATTGTGAAGGTACTTAGCCGAGCCGAGTTTTTCGAATTGAACCGTCATAGTACGATTCGGAATCTAGCGCAATTCGGTGTTGAAAATTTGCAAGGATTAAAAGATTGTGAAGTATACAATTGTGAGGTACTTGAGAGCATGATAGTTGTACACGACGGAGTAGAATATGGTGGTGCTTTATTACCAAACTTAGAGAAGCTAGTGTTATTTTGCTTGACAAATTTGAGGAGCATTTGGGAGGGCTCAGTGCCGCCTGGAAGCCTCGCTAGCCTTAGAGAGTTGACGTTCGTAGAATGTCCGAAGCTAAGCAAGATTTTCTCGTCGTCGGGTATGATTCAACAGCTCTGTAACTTGGAATTTCTTTGGGTTGAAGATTGTGAACTAATCCAAGAGATAATTACTGAAGAGGAACTGAGTGAATGCCAAAATCATCATCATCTACTCTTCCCAAAATTGAACACTTTGTACCTTAGACGTCTACCTAAATTGGTTACTGTTTGCAGAGGTGTCTGGCCTGGGCCCTCATTAAAGGTGATTCATGTTTCTGATTGCCATAATCTAAAGAAACTCCCCTTGGACATCAACAATGCAGCCACCCTTCAATCAATCATGGGAAATAGAAGTTGGTTTGAAGCTTTGGAGTGGGAAGATGATGCCACTAAACAACTCTTCCAGCCCTTTTTCAGATCCCCTCTTTTGTATTCATTGTAACTCATCTTCATTGTAGTTTTCTGATTTTGTAAGTTAACTTAAAGCTCTGTGTCCCTTCATCAGCTCCTTGTACTCAGATATAGTTTTTACTTTATGACCATATTTTTTACTTAGGGCACTGCTACGAGCACACCAATCTTTTCTTCATGCACACCACAAATAGAGAGATTTTACATTTTGGAGACTTGTATCATGAGAAAACATCATCTAAGCCGTCTGATTTGAAGGTCATGTGTTAAAGATCTTTAACACAAAAAATTGGCACGAAATATGATCTCTATCATATGATTTAATGCAGTCAAAGGCCATCGTCCAATTCAACAATTGACTGCATGGAATCAGATGATAAAGATCGTGTTTCATGCCGATCTTTTGCATGAATGATCTTTAGATCATGAACTTTAAATCAGACGATTAAGATTGTCTTTTCACATGACACAGATCCCCAAAATGCAAAGTCTTTTCATGAAGTGGTTTTAAGTGGTGTGCTTGAAGAAAGATAGGTATGCGCGCATTACCCTTTATTTTTTTAAACTATATCACGAGGTGATTTGAACATGTTCATCGGAAGTTAGAAGCAAACCCAATCGAACGGTTGAGACGCTAATAGCACAAGTAGAAAAAAATGAAAAAAGCAGTGAGTACCAGTAGGGAAGTGTGAAAAGGGACATGAAGGATTCCGAAGTTATCGAGAGCGTAACACTAATAAAAAACAAGTGGAGAAGGACTCACCAAACCAACCCCAACTAGGTGGGATAAGATTTTAATGATGACAATTTATCAATTTGAAGTGAACATAGATTTATATAAAAGTACCAATTTGGTGTGAGCTTGAGATAGAAAGAGAAAGGTCTGTGGTTAATGGGTGCTAAGATTGCTGTCTATGCAGTTCAAGCATAAACTTGGAATACCCTAAGTTATCATTATAAAAACCAAAACAAAAACAGTATCCAATGCAATCCAGCTACAAAAAAAAATTTGGGCACCCTCTACAATTAAGTGGTCCTAAGCAGCATGCTATCATTTCTCTTAAATTTGATTTATATAGTTCTTTTTGTGTTTTTTTTTCTTTATATATTAGTACACTGATCTTTTTTCTTAAGAGTTCTTTGATCGAATAGTTATGCCTTCAATATAAATAGCCTAAAAGAATTTGATCCAATAATTGGTAATAGAATGTGATTTCAAGATCATGATCTAAAGTTCCATGGTATTTACGATTTGGACAAAAATATTTACATTCTATGATTAAAAGCAGTAAAAGCTATTTAAAAATGGCATCAGATATTTAAATAGTAGCCATTAATTTTTAAAAGGGCTAATTGCATTTAATCTCATGAACAATTATTTTTCCCACTCTTGGCTACCATGTATTTTTAGATCATTTTCTTCAAATCACATGACACACATATGCTGACATGTCCTGCCATTATATAAGGTTATGCGCTCAACTTGGAGTCCCATTAAACAAAGGAATAATGGCATATGAATGCAGCAGTTAAACAACCTCTTCCCTTGTAGAAGCACAGATCATGGGTTCTAATCCCCATGACTGCTCTTGCCTCTATGCGAGTCCACTCACAGTGTGTTGCATTAAAAGTGGATCCTCTATGCGTGTAAGCTTGCATAGGCACTATATCTGGGTTATCTATGCCGTATGGCATCCTCAAAAGAAAAATGACACAAATCCCTCTAAACTAGGGCTGTAAATAGGCCGGGTTGACCTTATACCCACCTCCCGAGCCGGATTTATACCTGACACCAAACCTGGATTTTTACGTGGCTAGACACATAAACTTAATCCGGCAGGTCGTGTCGGGGCATGAGGCATCCAACCTGATATTTTATATATAAAATCATGTGAAATAGGGGGTTTTAACGGGCCAAGTTTCAGGTCAGGGAAGTATCAATGCATTTTAGATCTGTTCCCTTCTGTGTCACGGGCATTTAATTTGTTTTCTTCATATTTTAGTTCATTTTTTTGAAAGTTAAAGAACAATTCTGGTTTTTACTCAAATAATCCATGCAAGTTACAGGATTAATTCGAGCCGAGCCAGGGCCAGCTTGAGATTGGCTCTTTTATTATTCGAGCTGAGCTTTTTTATACTTGAGCCTAAAACTACTCAGCTCTAGCTCGGTTGTATCGAGCTCGAGCCTAGTAACATGCTATTACTATTTTTGATGATTCCAATTTGCTTTCTAATATCTTTCCTTCTTTTATTACATTTTAATTTATTTATATCTGAATAATTAAAAGGTACTAGTCTTCTAATCAGAAGTATTTCATTTCATAGCACATTAGCATGATAAGATTTGTTTTTTTCTTTTTTTTTTTGATCAGTAAGAAAGATTGCATTAAAAACGGCCAGCGAGAAGCTGGAGGAGAAAAACAAGCGTACGAGAAAAGACAAAAACAAAACAAACAACAAAGGCAAACCCCCCACAAAGAAAGGAAAACATCTGGACAAAAAACCAGCCCATAACCCAAACCAGGAACAGTCCTCGGTTGACAACTACACTAGTCTCCCATACAAAACTCAACACCTCCCTGCCCCCCACACTTGTCTAAAGTGACCCAGTGGCACATTGTATCCTTAATGACGAGATGACCAATACTTTTGGAATAGAGCACGCCTTAAAAAAAACTGATTCCTTTTTCTCTTGTTTTTGGTGTTAATTAACTAAAGTAATTATAATAAGGGGTTTTGGAGTTTGAACCTTGCTCTCCCACTAAACAATGACTTAACCAGCAAGCTATGAAGTAAAGAAAACTTATTCTCTCTCATGAGATAGTGATGATACATGGATTCTAGAACTAATGGTGAAGGCTTAAACTATCAATTTAGGATACACTGGAGTGATGGTCAACATTTATCTCAATATTTAAGTATCTTCTAAACTTCTAATTTGCATAATTTAGCTAATTTTTACTTCTATTATCCTTTTTGCTGTGTTTGGTAATTGACCACTAACTTTTAGAACCTTCACTTACTATTTAATAGAAAGTAACATACCAGCCCTGAGACCCCCAGAACTTACACAACGCTCAGAAGCTTCCCACACATATCACACATGAAAACAGAAGCTTAGGAGACCCCTAATATATCTGATCATAGAGGTATGTGCATGTTCGTATTTTTAAACAACAGACTTATTTTCATTCCTATCCTCTCTACTAAAATACCCATTAACCAAAACTCCAAGGTACTTGAATGCCTTTTGAAGAATAGAAACCATGCTGTTGCCAAGGATCAAAATCACAGTTTTAAAGTATGTATAGGCCAGCTCCAAAACCAATACGTATTGGTTTTGGACGATACATTGGTATGTATCGGTCCATATATACCAATATATATGGGCCGATACATTCAATTTATCGACCCTGTGACCTCTGAAACCGATGCATATCACTTTCATCTGGAATTTTGATCTATTGCTCTGGCTATTCCTCTGAAGGATAATTCTTACACATTTGAAATTTTGGATTAAATGAAATTGCTCATTGAAATCACCGATAAAGTTACTAGAGCATTAATTTTGGAAAGTAAACTTCACCAAACAAAGATATATAAAGGTGAATTTATTTATTTATTTTTAGTGAAATTTTTCTAAAGAAATTGTTCAACTTATTATCATCATCATAGCTTTATCCCATCTATTTGGAGAAATTCCTCAACTTCATTCATCTTTAAATCTATGTTTGGTGAATAGTTTTTTTTTGGTGAAAATTTTCTGATAATGAAATTTAGATGACATAGTAATCAGTTATGTATACCCTTTTAGAAATTCTTTATGAATTGCAAATTTGCTTGCATATTCTCTTAAAAAAAATTAATTACTTTAAATTGCTTTGATATGACGCTCGTGCCCAGATTTAGTGCATGCGTGCACAAGTATTAGAATTGATAATTGATCAACATGATACTGTTCAAATAATAATTGGTAAACCAGTCAGACTTGACTAATACGTAATCTTGTAGAGATTCAACAAAAGACCTGCCAGAAATAAGATTAATTATAGATCTACATCAAGATTTCTTAAACTAATACATGGTAGACATCCACTGCTCTCGCAGCATTAACCATTTCCGTTATCCACCTCTTAGGTACCTTGCACAAGAGGTTCATTTCTCTTTTTCTAAGAACATTCCAGCACTAAATAGAAAAGGTAAAAGTGACTGTAGACTTCTCAATTCCGAGAACCAGAAATGAGCAAGGTGGCCATGAAAATGCATCACTTATCCACCTGGAGAGTATTTCACTGAAATTTTACACTTGCACTCTTTTATGATGTATTTACTTAGCTTTTGTGTGTTAGGAATAATAATATTAGAATTATATGTATCGTGTGTGTTGAGTAAAGTGAGTGTGCATGTATCCTTTCTATATAACTTAATATAATTGCTTGTGAGAGTAATGAAACTCACGAAGCCTTTTCCTCTCTTTCTCTTCTCTCTTCTTTCTCTCTCAACTTAAACCCTAAAACCACCATCCACAATCTTCTTCTTAGTATCAAAGCAGGTTCTCGCTCATTTTTTTTTTTGCTAGAAAGAGCTGTTACCGACATTGTGCTGACGTCACTGCTAACGTCATGATGTGATGTCAGCGTCGCCAAAAAAATCTCGCCGGACCGGTGAGTTGATGAGTGGGTTTTGATTGGGCCTGCCTCTTAAGTATTTTTCCCTCCTGGAGCTCTTGCATTCGGACACCCAATGACCTATTTCTGACCCCTAACCCATCATCTTCTTCCTCTATCCCATTTGCAATCAGGTTTCAGAAACCCTAACCTATACCCAGAAATCTTAATAGCAACCCTATTGTTGTTCTTTGGCCTTCAGGTTTTTTAATCCGATGGGGGCGATGAGTTTTCTGACCCACTTCGCCAGATTCTTGAAATTCGTCAATTCCGGCAAGGTATGATGTTGTTTTTCGAAGTATTTGATTGGAGATATAGGGGAGGAAGAGTGTAGACGTCTCTTTTTTTTGAAGTTGGGTTGTGGAACCCATATTTTCTTTTGTACTCAGATTTATATTTGCAGCCAGTAGTGTTTTTTTTTGAAGTGGGTTGTGGAACTAGTTCTGTGGAGATAGCTCCCATACTCTATAAATTACAAGTGTGCAAATTTTTTTTTTCTTTCCACAGTGATGAGTTTTATTAGCGATATCAAACCACTTGCTTGCTGCCCATAGAGTGTTTGTAAAAATGCTTGTTTGGAGCTCATTTAGTGAACAATGGATTAATAATGTTGCTGCTATGAGGAAATATCTATGAATCTTGTGAGCGTTGCCTATGATATAAATTCGGTTCTGGGGCTGTTTTGTGGTAGTCTTTAGTACTATTTTTGGCTGATTTTGCACTGTTTTACGGCTGTTTTGGTGTTACTTTCCCTATATCCTTGCTTCTCTTCTTTTTTTTTTTCCTCTAAGGAAAAATGACCGAGGATACAAAAATATGAGTGGTGAAAATCTTCCCACTAATATCACCTCAATTAAACTAAATTCAAGCAATTATTTGAAGTGGAACAGGCCATCACCCTTTATGTTCAAGGTCAAATGAAGATGGGTTTGTTGACAGGGACTACCCCAAGGGCTACCACTAGTGTTGGTGATGCTGAGAAGTGGGATGCAGACAATGCAATTATTCTTGGATGGCTCCTGAACTCTATGGATTCGTCAATATATAGGATCTTTATGTTTTATGAGTCTGCTGTCAAGCTCTGGAGTAAGCTGGTAGACACGTTTGCACCTTCTGATTATGACACACAGATCTACCAACAAAAATGGATCGTTTCAGAATGTAAGCAGGGAGATTCTACTATGGGGGAGTATTACAGTTCACTTCAGAGTATGTGGGAAGAGTTCAGTCACTATGAGTTTTTTTTTGAATTTGGTGAAGAGGTTGCCGCCAAGTTAGTTAAGCGATATGAACGCAATCATATTTATACTTTTCTTGGGGGCCTTTGCTCTGAATATGAGCAGACATGCACACAAATTCTCACCACTAGACTGCTTCCTACGTTGAGCACTGCCTATGGGATACTCTTTACTGAGGAGCAGCGTCATGTTATGCATATCAGTACTCCGATCACTTCTACGCCATAGGAGTGTGCAGCCTTTATATTTGATACTCGCCCCTTTGCTACTAGGGGTAGGGGGAGAGATCGAGGAGGCAGACATGGTTGAGGGGGACGTGGTGGTCGTGGAGGTCGCTCATCTCTTATATGTTCTCACTGTGATCTTACAGGACATGACAGAGATCACTGTTATCGTCTTCATAGATATCTAGTGGGTTATCAGTTAAGATCTTCTACATCTACTCATACAGCTGCTATCGATACACCTGAGACTTCTGTTGATGATTTGAGCTCCCTTCGATCCCAGGTAGCAGAGTTATTTAGATTATATGAGCTTCGTGCCTCGCAGCCACCTTCTACAGATCGCCCAGGGACTTCTGCTTCTACTTCTACTTCTGAGCCATCAGGTATGCCTGATTCCACTGCTTTTGCTATGACCACTACTATTACTCCTAGTTGAGTGATTGACTCAGGGGCCACTGATCATATGACGGGTGAGCCTCAGGGGTACTCTCTCTATTCTCCCTCTTCTTCTCCTGCTCAGGTTCGCATAGCTGATGGTTCCTACACTCCCACTTTAGGAGTTGGGACTATTCCCATATCCTCCTCTCTGTCTCTTTCTCATGTTTTACATGTTTTTCAGTTCTCTACTAATCTTCTTTCTGTTAGTAGCATTGCCAAAAAACTAAATTGCTGCATTATTTTTTATCCTACTTATTGTGTTTTTCAGGAGCTTACTACGAAGAGGATTGTTGGTAGAGGCATTGAGAGGGTGGATCTACTTCAGTGAATTTAGTACACCTCTGCTCACATTCTTGATAGACCTGCTGATACTTCCTCTGTTTTTCCTTTTTCTGTTAACGTTAGCCTAGACGCTTTATCTTTGCGGTATGCAAAACTTGGACATATCGGGTTTCAGTCCTTATGCACTTTACTTTTTAGTTTTAAATCTACTTGCACTTCAATAAAGTTTAAGTGTGATGTTTGTGAGCTCTCGAAACATGTTAGACATTCTTATTCATCATATATGCATAAATCTGATGTTCTATTTTATATTGTTCACTCTGATGTGTGGGGTCCCTCCCTAATTACTTCTGTTGATGATTTTCAGTATCATGTTACTTTTATTGATGACTGTACTAGGTGTACATGATTGTATTTATTGAAACATAAGAGTAAAGTCTTTTCTAAGTTTCAGAAATTTCATACCTTAGTTAAAACTCAATATGGTACTACTGTGAAAATTCTGAGGTCTGACAATGGGGGGGAGTATGTGCCTCAATCCTTTGCTAATTACTTGAAAGTGCATAGCATTATTCATCAATTTTCTTGTCCTTATGCTTTGCAACAAAATGGTGTTGCTGAGCGTAAGAACAGACATCTTTTAGAATTGACTACTCGTTGCTTACTTCGTGGTATGTACGTGCCAAAACCTTAGTGGTCTTTGGCATTACTTACTGTCTACTTCCTTATAAACCGCACCCCATCTAGGGCATTGGTGGGTCATACTCTATATCATACTCTTCGACCCACAGATCATCTTTTTTCTGTTGAACCTCGTGTGTTTGGATGTACTTATTTTATCCAGGACCTTTGTCTCACTTGACAGAAATTAGATGACAAAGCTATCAGATGTCTCTTTGTTGGCTACTCTCCTATTTGTAAAGGGTATCGTTGCTATGACTCTCATACTCGTCAGTTTTACACTTTCATTGATGTCACATTTTTAAAGGATGCTCCCTATTTTACTGAGGATCGTCATACTCCTACACCTGCCCCCTCTCTCCCTTTGCCTGCACTTCAGGATCTTCCTATTCCTCTGCAACAAAATGGGGTGCTTACTTATGCCCGACGTAGGTGGCATGGTCCAACTTTAGCAGTGCCTCCTCCTTCATCCTCTGCAGTGGTGACTCCAACTCCTATAAGTATCTCTGATCCAGCTCCTATACGTTCCCCATCTTTTACTAATGATTTGGATCTTCCTATAGCTCTCAGGAAAGGAGTTTGCGATCGGGTGACTCCTTATAGTCTTGCCAATTTTATTTGTTATCAGGATTTCTCTCCCACTTATCATGCCTTTCTCTCTATCATTGACTCTGAGACAATCCCTCGGACTATTCGTGCTGCCCTTGATCATCCCTCCTGGCGGGCTGCCATGGTTGAGGAGATGGATGCCTTACAAGCTAATCATACATGGGACATGGTTCCTCTTCCACCTGAGAAGAAAATTGTTGGTTGTAAGTGGGTCTTCACTGTGAAGCACAATCCGAATGGCACGGTTCTCGATATAAGGCTCGGCTCGTTGCAAAAGGGTTTACCCAAACCCATGGGATTGATTATGAGACTACCTTTGCTCCTGTAGCCAAGTTGACGTCTATTCGTATTCTCCTTGCTCTTTCGGCCATGCAGGGATGGCCCCTTCATCAACTCGATGTTAAAAATGCATTTCTTCATGATAATCTCCTTGAGGAGGTTTATATGGATCCTCCTCCCGGTTTCCTGCTTTAGGGGGAGACTGCGAATGTCTGTCGACTTTGAAATTAATTTATGGGTTGAAGTAGTCACCTAGGGCATGGTTTCATTGCTTTAGCAGTGTTGTTATTAATTTAAGGTTTCACAGATGCCACTTAGATCATACAGTTTTCATTCACTCTAGTCCTGGTCGTGCTATTCTTCTGGCTTATGTGGATGACATTATTCTTACTGGTGATGATCATGCCTTTATCAGGTGGACTAAGAGAGAATTGAGTAAAATATTTGAAGTCAAAGACTTGGGATACCTGAAATACTTTCTTGGGCTGAAAATTACTAGATCTAAAAAAAGGATATTTGTCTCTCAAAGAAAGTATGTTATAGACTTGTTGCGTGATACTGGTATGCTTGGTTGTAAACCAACAACCTCACCTATGGATCATAAGCTTTCAATACATGATAAGGATGGAGATTTACTTCTGGATCCACATGAGTACCAGAGATTGGTGGGAAAATTGATTTATCTCACTCTCACTAGACCTGATATCATGTTTGCTGTCAGTCGTGTGAGCCAATTTATGCATGCTCCTCGCACTGTCCACCTTGTTGTCGTCCATCGCATTCTTCGGTATATCAAGTCAAACCCGGGGTTTGGATTAGTATATCGTGCTTGTGGTCCTATGAGTATTGAAGCTTACACTAATGCCGATTGGGCTGGATCTGTTACTGATTGTCGATCTACTTCTGGTCATTGTGTTTTCTTGGGAGGCAACCTGGTTGCCTGAAAGAGTAAGAAGCAGGCGGTGGTGTCTAAATCCAGTGCAGAAGCCGAGTACCGGGCCATAGCACATGGCACTTGTGAAGTCTTGTGAATGTGCTCCCTTTTATCTAAGCTTGGTTATCCTATTTTAGATTCTATTCCTTTCCACTATGACAATGAGGCAGCAGAGAAAATTGCTTCTGATTCTATTCTTCACGAGAGGACTAAACACATTGAGATTGACATTCACTTTGTTCGTGAGAAAGTATGGGACATGACTCTTGTTTTGATTGATGTTACATCCTCTCAGCAATTTGCGAATATTTTGACTAAGGCCGTTGGGCCTAGCACACTTAGTAATGTTGTTGTCAAGCTGGGCATGGTCAATATGCATGCTCCAGCTTGAGGGGGAGTGTTAGAAATATTAATATTAGAATTATACGTTTGGTGTGTGTTGAGTAAAATGGGTGTGCATGCATCCTTTCTATATAACTTAATATAATTGCTTGTGAGAGTAATGAAACTCACGAAGCCTTTTCTTCTCTTTCTCTTCTCTCTTCTTTCTCTCTCTCTCTCTCAACTTAAACCCTAAAACCACCATCTACAATTCTTTGTGCACCACAACAAAAGTTTCAAACTCAATCAATTATCATAAAAAGGTGAACACCAAAACCATCGTAAGACATACTGTATATATGAATTATAAAGCATAAAAGAAGAAAATTCACAGCTAACTTCCGAATTTGTACCAATATATGAATTATAAAATATGTATAATAATTATTACAAAAAATAATCACAACAACGCATGTTAAACATGTTGATCTCTAATGTTTAATGAGCTGATTTCTTCATGTTGCTCATCAAAACCTCAATTCTTTCTGTGGCATCATACATATGCTTCTGTTTGATTTCATCTAAAAGCAAATGACAAGTCTTATATCTAGGAATTATTTCTTGAGTAATCATTTCCTCTAATAGAATGCAAGCCCATTCGCATTTTTTTGCTCTACAAAGTCCGTGAATTAAGAATGTAAGTTGCAAGATCAAGACTCAAATGATGCTTGTTAACCATGTCTTCTAATAAATTACTCAAATTGCTATCCGTCTTCCCCATTTTAAAGCATAGCTTAAGCAACGGGTTGTAAGTGTGGAGATTCGGCTCACAAGACCCTGATGTGTCCATTTCCTTGAGGACATTCAAAGCACTCTGTTCTTGGGAGTGATGACAAAACATAGCAATCATAGTGTTGTACGTAGACAAGTTGGGAAAGATGCCATTCATACACATCTCCACCTCAAACACACAGGAAGCCTCACATAGTTGACCTGCTCGCCCTAGTATGTGAATCAACGCATTTTAGAAGAGCATATCAGGTTTACAACTGGTCAACTTTATTCTCTTGCAGATTTGCAAGGCTTCTTCAATTTTCTCAAATTTAGCGTGCGAATCTATGAGCTCAGTGTAGGTGACAACATTTGGAGGGCAACCCTGGGCCACCATCTCATCAAGGACCTCATAGGCCTTATGAAAATTGGATTGTTTGCAATGGGTTTGGATGATTGTTGAGTAGGTGATGACCCAAGGGTGTAAGCCATGCCCTTTCATCTCTTGGATAGTCCATTTTCCATCATCAATTCTATTGCCTTTACAACAACCATGAATGAAAATGTTGAAGGTATGAGCACTTAGAGAAATATGGATCTTCAGTTCTAAAAGATCTCACGAGCGAGCTCAACTTCTTTCTCTTTGCATAGGGTGTCGAGAAAAAGGTTCATTGATTCAGTATCCTTCTTCAGGCCGAATTCTCCCAAATCATCGAATGTCTTGATGGCATCATTCTATTTCCCCGCACTAGCAAGCCTTCTCATGATCTTTCCAACTGTTTTGAGCGTAACAAGATGAAATTCACGCATCTCCTCCACCAACATCCACATTCTATCCATTTGCTTCATCTTCCCTAAAATGTCCACCATCTTATCATATGTTTGGGTAGTATGTATATAGTCTGATTGTGAACTTGCCCATTGAAAAGACCCAAAGAAGATTTCCAGTCATGTCCATATCTCCATATCTCTGTAGCAATTTGTCAACAAGATGGCTTGAGATTCGGATTCCACAGCAAGATGGATCATATAAAAGTAATTGGAGAACATCACCTTCATTTGTTTCGGTATGAATTTTGGATAGGATCTTACTTATATGGTGGATGTGCTTATTTTGTTCGAATTCAACATAAGATTCTCTCGTCGTAGCTAGTAGTTCTTGATGACAACCTGTGGTAGTGTCAAAAGAGTAGCCTTTCCTTATAGAAGGCAAAGGAGAAGGAGAAATGGAACGGTGAAAAAGCCTAGAGATTGTATGAGAAAAAAAGTGAAGGAATGGGGAGTGGATGAAGAGAACTACTTCCTTTCCTCCAAGTGTTGATCGTGAAATGGTGCCAAAAGGAGAGAAGCATGTTAGATCCTGTTTGTCACGTTCTACTCTAAAATTTGTGTAGATCTCCCTTACGACTTGTGTGTGCCAAGATGGATGAGTCCTACCTTGATCAATCAAGATTATCAGTCACACATCCTATTACCATGTTGTTTATAACCCAAAAGATCTTTAAAATATATTTAATTTTTTTTTTAATTTAACCTGAAGTTATGTCCACAGCGCTCTATGGGGGTCTCCACAGTGTGCGGTTGCTGGGGGATCCTTTTGTGTTCACAGTGTGCTGTGATGTTGCTCACAGTGTGCCGTGAGTTCCTTAGGACAGAGCTTCATTTTTGAGGAAAAGGGACTTTTTGGACCTTTTTGGTTTTTTGGTCTTTTGGGGGTTTTAGGGTTTTGTTAAAAAGGTTTTTAAGAGAGTAGAGAAGGTTAAGCAAGCTTCTTCCTCCTTGAGAAAAACCTTAAGAACTTCATCTTCTTCAACCTTTTGAATCTTTTGATTTTACAAAAACTGTTTTATTCAAAAGGGTTTCTTCTTCATCAACATTTGATTCCTATTAGCTCAAGTGAGTTGAGTGTTCTTGCTCATGTGAGTTGAGTGTGTTGAGCCCTAGAGATTAGAGTGTGATTGATAGCCTTGTGGATCTCAAAGTGGATCGTTGTACGTTCATCAACGGTAGAGGAGAGCATCCAAATTGGAAAGCTATGAAGGCAAAACATTTGTCAGTATATCATTTGAAACTCTTTGTAATCATTTTTTTTATAGTGAATTTGGTTTGTGAACTTCGGTGTCGTGGTTTTTCACAGTGGTTGGGTTTCCATGTATATCTTGTGTTGTGGTGATTGTTGGCGTTCTTGTGTAATCACTAGATTAATTAGAATTGATCTAATACTCGATAAATTTCGTACATAGACGGAATATCAATTGGTATCAAAGCAAGGTTCACTTGTTTTGATTCTTTTTGAATTAAGCGTTTATGGCGTATTCGAAAAGTTCTGATTTACCTAGAGAGAACATTTCCACAACACGACTTCTGGTGTTTGACGATCATAATTATCCGTATTGGAAGGTTAGGATGAGGGCCTTTCTTAGGTCTATGGATATCATGGTTTGGTCGACGGTTGAGACTGGTTGGTCACCACCTTAAGAAATGGCCCATTTAGATAGGATTGAGAAAATCATGATTAAACCTGCTAATAGTTACAGTAGTGAAGAAAAATAGGCTGCAAATGATAACTCTAGAGCTTTGTATATCATTTTGGAGCTGTAATGACTTCTGAGTTTAAAAGGATTTGTAACTATGAGGTGGCTAGAGAAGCCTGGTTGATCTTAGAGACCACTTTTGAGGGGACTCCACAAGTAAAGATTAATAAATTATAAATGTTAACAACGCAATTTGAAAATCTTTGGATTGATGATGATGAGAAGTTTACGAACTTCTATACTAAATTAAATGATATTGTTAATGGGTGTTTCTACCTCGGCGAGGAGATACTATCTTATAAAATTGTCAGAAAGGCTCTAAGATCCTTGCCTGAAAGGTTTAGAGCAAAGGTGACAGCTATCTTTGAAACAAAAAAGTATTACTTTCCGATCCTCTAAGAAAAAGATTAAAGATGAGGATTGTAAAAGTGGTAATGATGAGGACCTTGACCTGTTTGCCAAAAAATTTAAGAAAATTTTCAAAAATAAATATAGTGGTGGCAAGTCCTACGAGAAACCTAAGGTTCCCATAAAAAATTCTCATAAAGAGTCATTTGAGGAAACGCAATGCTTTAAATGCCGTGACTATGAGTATTTTGCTTGTGATTGTCCCAACAAGAAGAAAAATGTTGGGAAATCTAAAGCCATGACCGCGGCAAAAGAAGATGACACTAGTGACGGGAGTTTCTTTGATGAGTCAAATGTATTTCAACATGGGTTTCGAGCTTTTGTAGCCTCCATTCATAAGGAGCCTCACGTTTTTCCTCCTTAAAATTAATTCTCTAGTTTGATTAAATAGGATCTCAGCTCCAGATTTGAAATTCAAAAATTAAATTTGAATTTTAAATTTCAAGGACCATTAACTCCTTTGCTCCAATGTTCCTACGTTTGCTGTTCTTATGCTCTTTTATGCTTCCAAATGCATCAAATGGCCAAATCTTTCTGAAACAATTAAAACTTTACAAATATGTCAGATGGCCCTCATTAGATGGCTAAATATAAGCCTAAAGGGGTGAAATATGATCATATTTCACTACTCATCAATCGATGATGTGCCTTCTCTCACATCCTCATGTGTTCTTAAAAATGTTGAGTTGAGTGCAATTTGTTATTTGCAAATGTTGAAACTTTGGAAAATGATGTAAAAAATTTGAGAGATAAAGTTAAATTTTTGGAATTTGAAGGAGCTGAGTATTTCTCTAAATACAATAGTATCTGCATCGAAAATGAAAGACTCAGAAAGGAGTTTTCATATGAAAAGGTCACCCTACAAAAATTATAAAAAGCTTGAAATGTCTGCAAAAGTTGATATGATAAAATCGGTTTGGATTTTAAGGAGGTTAATAACTCTACCTCTGGGAATAAAGGACAAGGAAAATTGAAATTTGTTCCCAAACTCTCAGGAAATAAAAAGGGTGAGTCTTCATCCATCTTGCCTCCTCTCTTGCCTACCCCCCCCCCCCCCCCCCCTTACGCTAAAATGGCTAGTGGCAAAAAAGGTCCAATTTGTTTCTACTGTGGTAGAAAAGGACACATAAATCTCTCGTGTTCTATAAGAAAAATAGATCTTTTTCGCCAAAAGCATGACATGATAGTTTTCTATCAATTGAGGGCTCTTGGAAATTTGATGGAGTGGAAATGGGCGAAGAAAAATTTGAAAATATTCTGGCTGCACACACTGCACTGCAAGCTTTTGAGCCATCTAAGTGGTTTCTTGACAGTAGATGCTCAAACAAAATGACTGGAAACAATTCATATTTTTTATCTCTTGAAAAGTATGACTTTGGATCTGTGACTTTTGGAAATGGCGACAGTTCTAAAATTATTAGGAAAGGAGTGGTCGATGCTCCTGGATGTCCTAAACTCTCGAAAGTTTTATATGTTGATGGTTTGAAGGTTAATCTGATTAGCATCAGTGAACTATGTGATGAAGGGATGAACATCACTTTTACTAAGTCTGGGTGTTCTATTGTAGATAAATCTGGAAATATTTTTCTGAGTGGAATCAGATCTTCTGATAATTGTTACACGTTTCATGTTCAATCTAATCCCACTTGCGTGTTGGCTTCTAGTGATGAACTTGAATTGTCGCATCGACGTCTCGGTCACACGAATACAAAGGACCACGGGAAAATTGCAAATGAAGAAATTTTCGAAGGTCTACCTAAACTAAGAAAATGTTCGAACTTCGTTTGTGGTGCTTGTCAATTGGGCAAGCAAACTCGAGCTCCTCACAAGAAACTCTCTAGTACTGCTACCTTTTGGGTCCTTGATCTCATTCATTTTGATCTTGTTGGACCAATGAAAGTTAGCAGTATTGGAGGAAAGAAATATATCTTAGTTATGGTGGATGATTTCTCTCGATACTCTTGGATTGCCTTTTTGAGAGAGAAATCAAGTGTCTTTGATGAATTTGCCAGCATTGTTAGACGGAGTCAGGTGAAGAAGGGCTTTAATGTCAAACCTATTAGGAGTGATAGAGGTGGTGAGTTTAGTAATTCGAAGTTTGATGAGTTTTGTAATTCCTTGGAAATCATGCAAGAGTTTTCCTCACCTCACACTTCTTAGCAAAATGGACTAGCTGAAAGAAAAAATCATATGTTTCAAGAGATGACTCGTGTCATGTTAAATGTCGTCAAAGATTTGACTGAACATTTTTGGGCTAAAGCTATCTCTACGACATGCCACATATCTAATAGAGTATTTGTGTGTCCTAATACTACCCAAACACCTTATGAGATTTGGAATGCTAAGAAGCTGAAAGTGAGCCATTTTAGGACTTTTGAGAGTCAATGCTATATTTTGAATGATCGGGATAACTTGAAAAAATTTGATCCCAAAAGTGACCTTGAAATCTTTCTTGGATATGCTCAAAATAGTTGAGCTTTTCGTGATTTTAACTTGAGGACTCAGTCTTTGATGGAGTCTTGTCAATGATGGTGATGGCAACTTGGTTCCTTATGTTGCCTCTGATGTTGGTTCTCTGCCCTCTAGTTCTCCTGATGAGGGTCAACCAATTGATGAAAATAATGACTCTTCTACTCCCATTGTTGAGGAACCAATTAGTGTAAGAAGGAAGCATCCTTCGTATGTTAGGGACATGAAAAGTCACTCTTCGAGTGATATCTTGGGTGATCCAAGTGCCGGTTTACAAACCTGACGTAGCTTGACGCATGTAGCTAATGTCATTTGCAATGTGTGTTACACTTCATCATTTGAGCCAAAAAATATGAATGAAGTTCTCCTTGATGAAAAGTAGATTCTTGCCATTCAAGATGAGCTACTTCAATTCTCTATAAATGATATTTGGGATCTTGTTCCTCGTCCGTCTAGTATTCGTGTCATTAGGGCTAAGTGAATTTTTAAGAATAAAACGGATGAGAAAGGAAATGTCATTAAGAAAAAGGCGTGATTAGTTACCTAAGGGTATAGTCAAGTTGAGGGGATCGATTTTCATGAGGCTATTGCCCCTGTTGCTAGATTGGAGTCCATTAGAATCATGTTTTCTATTGCTTATTACCTTGGTTTTAAATTTTGCAAATGGATGTCAAAAGTGTCTTAATGGTTTGCTTATCAAAGAGGAAGTGTTAGTCGAGCAACTAAAAGGTTTTGAAGATCCTCACTACCCACTTCATGTGTATAAGTTGAAGAAGGCTCTTTATGGGCTAAAGCAAGCCCCTTGTGTTTGGTATGAACGTTTGACAAAGTTTCTGGTGTCAAATGATTTTGATAGAGGAGGAGTTGATAAAACTCTTTTCATTTTGAGGGAGGATAATGCTTTAACTATGGCTCAAATCTATGTGGATGATATTGTCTTTGGGTCCACACATGAGCCCAAAATTGAATGATTCTCTAACCTAATGAAATTTGAATTTGAAATGAGTCTTCTTGGTGAGCTCACATGCTTTCTTGGGTTTTAAATTAAACAATGTAACTCTGGAATATTCATCTCTCAATCCAAGTATGCATGTGAGCTTGTTAAGAAGCTTGGGCTTGAACACACCAAGCATGCTCGAACTCTCATGAGCACTACATTTAAATTTTCAAAAGGTGCCACGGGAGTGGAGGTAAATAACACACTTTATTATAGTATGATAGGAAGTCTTCTCTATCTAACTGCTACTCGTCCCGATATTGCTTTTAATGTTGGCTTGTGTGCTTGTTATCAGGCCTCCCCTCATGAATCTCATCTAAAATGTGTTAAGCATGTCATTCGTTATGTGAATGGATCGTCAGAGTTGGGACTCTGGTACCCATTCGATACCTCATCCTCTGTTGCTTGCTATTCCGATGCCAACTGGGCTGGAAATGTTGATGATCGTAAGAGAACTAGTGGAGGTTACTTTTACATTAGAAATTGTCTTATTTCTTGATTCAGCAAGAAACAATCCTCCATCTTTCTATCTACTACTGACGTCGAGTACATTACAGCTGGGAGTTGTTGTACTCAAACTGTGGATAAAACAAATGCTTCTGGATTATGAGATTGATCAAGATGTGATCACTCTTCATTGTGATAATACTAGTGCGATTTGTATTTTTGAGAATCCTATTCAACACTCTCGCACTAAGCACGTAGACATTAGGTTTCATTTCATTCGCGAGCTAGTTGAGATCAAATTGATCACTTTGACTCATAATGACACTGAACTATAACAGGCCGATATTCTTACAAAACCTCTAGATGTTGCCCGATTCGAGTATCTTTGCAAGTCTATTGATTTGTGCATCCTTGAGTAGGGATTTTGTGTGTTGTTTTATTTTATTTTGTTTGTAGATCAGTTTTCTACTTCTTTTATTGCCTTGTATCTCTACTTATTTTTTATTGGATCTTGTTGGTGTTGCTCTCTTAAGTTTTTTTTATGCTTGAACGTCATTGGTGATATTGTTGATTGACTTGAGGCACTTACTGACTTATCTATCATGACTGGTGTATGCTCTCCCTTATTTTTATGGCTATTCATGTGGTTGACACTACAAAAAATAAGACTATTAGCGGCAGCCAAAAACTACCGTTATTAACAAAAAAACTGCCGCTAATAGTCTTTAATAGTTTTTTTGTTAATAGCGGCAGTTTTTTGCTCCAAAAAATTGCCACTAATAATCTGTTTTTTGTAGTGTGACTTCCTTGTTATTTGTGCTATTCTGCCCTATTCTCAATTTTTTCACATGAAATGATAACTCTCTTCTTCTAATTGTGAGTTGTTCATCCTTTGGTGTGTACTAAGAGTGACTACTTGATCCTTAGAGTATCTCATGTTGTTATGTGAAGCTCTCCTTGCTACGTTATGGTCACAATGCACACCTAATTAGTGTAAGTTGGCTTATCATTCCATAGATTATGTGAGATAGCTTCCATTGGTTTGGACGTTTTAAAAAAAAAATAGAGAGTTATGTCTTGTGTTTCATATAGTGTGTGTCCTTCTTCCTTTATTAATAATTCAAAAAAATTTATGAGAAGAAAGTCTTGTGGAAATGAAAAAAAGATGGGTAATGTCATTAAGCGTTTGGTCATCACATTGTGAGAGCTACCCACTGCAAGCCGCTTGGACGACCTTGCCGAGCGTCTTACCCATCTACGCACTGCGCGTACAAGTGTATCCAAATCGTAGGAGAGACAATGGCAACATGTACGACATTGTTGAAATACGTCCTTTTTTTTAAACCACCTCTGAGCAATACTTTGGATCAAGATGTCACTCCTTAGTGTGTGTGTATTCGGTTGAATTTACAATGTGACGAGGAGAATTCACCTTCTTCATGTTAAATGTCTTTGCTTGTTGTAGAAATTTTGAATAACTCTTTCGGTTAATCACCCAAATAGTTTTGCTCTGAATGTCGGGTTGGATGCACCTTGTTCATGATGAGTGTTGTGTTGTGCATCACATTTTCTTTCGATATCCTCTATGATGTTTAATCATTTTTTCTTGAGAGCTCTTCTTGTTTTCCAATATATATATATATATATATATTCTCACAGCGTGTTGTTGTTTCCTCATAGCGCGCTGCGGTTGGGGAGATGTTTTCTAAGTTTGCTTTTCTTGGCAACCTGCTGTAAGTTTTGACAGCGCGCTGTGATGGGTTCTACAGCGCGTTGTGGCTAGAGGTCTACATTTTGTATAATCATTTATCTCCCTGTTTGTGAGGGAGACAACGCGTCGGTACTTTTTACAGCACGCCGCTTACTTCCATAGTGCGCGACTGATTTCTACAGCGTGCCACTGTTTACTTTGAGCGGCTGGGTTGCCTTCCTGTGTGATTTTGTACTAGCGCGCTGCAACACCTTGATAGTGCGTTGTGATTTTGTACTAGTGCGCTCTGGTTTTTTTTCTTTTTGGTAAGGGCTATCCTGGTGCAAGTTCCTAAGCCCCAAGTGATTGCCATCCTGACAGCGCATTGTGAAACCTTCTATAGCGCGTTGTGGTTCACGATTTTGGTTTCCAAAGAGTTTTTTGAAATGTCTCATCGTGGGAGTGGTTGCTGCTCTTAATGACAACGCACTGTTGGCCATTTCACGGCGCACTGTTATGACTATTTTCTTATAACTTCTGGGCACGACCTTTACTTTTGTTATTTTTCCTTCCTTCTTCCATTCTCCTCAGCCTTCTCTCCCTCTTCTTCCTCCCTTCCATTCTCCTTCCTCCTCTATGTCTCTTCCTCTTCTTTCAATGGCTCTCAAAAAGAAGACCAAGACGACCTCGACTTCGACCAGCCCGATTGCTCCTCAGACGTTCATTTCAGAGATGGTTGAGTAGAACTCCTGGTTCTTTGATCAGTTTTAAAAGTATACCCTTGCAAGTGTACAAAATCTATTGCAGCAAAGCAATAATGCGAGCATTGTACCCACACGAAAGCACATAATTAAATTAATTTTAAGGAAATGGTACAGACCCAAGGAAGTACCAAGGGCGAGAAATTGATTGGTAAGTTTTACTACTCTGCGATGATAGAATAATAAAAGTTAAATCAAGTTATGCAAGCATGGGCCATGACAAAGAAAGTGTAACATCCCAAAAATTCTGAGCTTAAATAGTGCATCTCGGGAAGCGGACTAACTAGTCACATCTATGACCGGGTCAACATTGACTTGGTTGACTTAGTAGATCATATGTGAGATGAGGTGTATGATAGAAACCACTTAGTTGGACTATGTATTCATAGAATTGCACATACACACACACATTAGTTAACTATATGCGTTTAACACCTAATAAAAAATATAGGTTATAAGAAAAGGGGGAGGAATTTATTTCTCCTTGATTGGTTGTAGAGAGAGAGTGAATGAGAGAGAGAAGTATTGTGAAATCTAGGATGGGCATATTAAATGTGAGGGATTGATTTATGATCGGAAATCTAGCAACTCGAGCTTGGTATCGAAGGACGATTTGAGATTTGGGGGTTTGAGAAACCCTAGAGTAGCTAAAGCTTTGGATCAAGGGATCCAACCGATAGAAATGGTAAGCCCTATTATTTTAAACTAATTTTAGTTGCTAAGTGATAAAATTTAAGAGATTAGTAGTGAGAAATAGATGGTGAATGGTATGGATAATGAGGAGATGGGTTCAAGATGATAGAACACGATTGGATCTGGAAATGGGCAAAATCGATCGAACGAAATTAGAATTCGTTCAATCGATTTTGACCAATGAAGAGAGGTGAAAAAAGGGATTTGAAGAAATCGTTCGATCGATTTGTGTAACCGTGCGAACGAAGTTAATTCATTCGATCAGTTTGCAGGGGAACTAAAATAATGTTAAATTGATTTATGAGGAAATTGATCGAACGAAATAAAATCGTTCGATCGATTTTTGGATTTCGTTCGATCGATTTGGACAAATTCAAACTTTTGTTCGGTTTTTCATTCGAGCTGTTCATTTGTTGGGGTTAGGCTCCTAACCCCAATGTTTTTACACAAAAAGTGATATGTTAATTGTGTTTGGCCAGGCCTAGTTTAAGCCAAACCTAGAGATGGTTGGCCACTAGCTAGGATTGGAGAATTATTGAAATTGCATCACGTGTGAGGTAGGGGAATGTCTGAACTTGTACCCTTAATTACGAGAATATGTACGTAGTGATAGTGTATTAATCTATGTTTCTTAAAAATTGAGTCGAGATTAGAGCATGTTTTTCCTTAAAAGCTAAGTAGCATGTTTTTCTTTAAAGCTAAGTTGAAAATATAAAATGTTAAGAGTAGTGTTTGGAAGAAATGGTGTATGAACATACACAGATAAATGAGGAAAATTAATAAGTAAAAGAGTTAAACCATCCTAAGGATGCATATGTGTTATGGGCATCTAAATGATGCATAAAAAGGTGTGACATCCCAGGGATGTATGGTGGATGTAAAGATCCACGAAATGGAAGGTCCATGCATGGGATTAGAACGATCTTTTGAGTGCTTATTTTCAGTGTTAAATAGTAGAACTGGAGATTTGTTCTGCTTTAGTTTTGTCTATATTTTTACTATGGTTGTGGGATTGTACCAAGTGTTCCGCCTATGTATCTGGGGCATAGCCTCGAGGGTCCTGTTGATGGCATGGGTTTCGGGGTGTTGAAATCCGGGCTGTCACAGAAAGTAACATTGATGAGATGATCAATGAGTGTGCTAACCTTAGATTTGTAACTTTTCTATAATCAATCATACAATTTTATGTCAAATCATTATATCAACATTTAATAAAAAGAAAAATGAATCGTTGTAAATGCTATTATTGACTCAGCATACCCTACCTAACACTATGACGCATCCAATCACTGCATGAATCATGCGAAAGGTATAACGTATCACAAATATGAAGGCACAACAGTAAGATCCAATCGCACGATATCCTAAATCAGTCTACAAGATCAGTTTAGGTGGAATAACCCATTTATTATTGCCGAAAACTAAAATCGACGGCTATAAATGGGCATTCGAGGATAATACGATAGGCACACACTCAAAGCCGTACGATTTAATAATTTTAACAAGAAATTGTAAGATTAAAAGTAAATTAGTTACTCATCTAGAGGTCGCTCTCTCCTTAAACGAGGGATTTAGCTGCTCATCCTCGATCCACACGCAAGATTTAAATCCAAAGCAATCACAAAAAATATTCCTTTATTTATCAAAAGATTGAAACCTTACATAACTCTCTTCCTAATTACAAACTACAACTTTAATTACAAATGAATAACTTTCAAAAACCCTAAGAAAATTTACCAAGGAAGAAGCCCCCCAAACCCTAAACACAACGTTGTTTATATAAGGCGCGGGCTGAAATTTTTTCATAAAAAGGCTCAATAAATTGAATTTCAATTCTCAATCGATTGACTTCAAAATTGAATTTTTGGCGAACTTATTTGAATTCGAAATCAATTGATTGAGTTCAAAATTTGAATTTAGGAGGGAGAAAGCTGTCATCACCTCAATCGATTGATTTTTTTTAAATTCAATCGATAGATGATGGCATGTATCCTCATTATTCTCTTAGTTATGACTGAACTAATCAACTCTATTCACGGATTTTGGTGCTTCAGCTGGTTCCACGGTCCAATGCTCCCATGTAACCCTTAATTATGCTCGATTATGGTCCAAACAGATCCAAAGGTCAAGAGCACCTGAGACCACTAAAACTGTACAGCAGCAGTCAGATAGCTTTCATCGGATGGCTAAGTGTTAGTATTAGGGTACGAAATATAGTCATATTTTGACACAGTTCACACCCCCAAACCTACACTTTGTTAGTCCTCAAGCAAAGAGAATGATAAATAATAATAAAAAATAAGTAACCTAAGAAAAGAAATGCCACTTTCGTAGGGAGTACGATTGCATTTAGCATATGCAATAAGCCTTTAAACCCCTAGGTGATCCCTAGCGGAGGAGTTGTGTCTCCTGAAGGTTTTCAGTGAAGATACCTACAAACTTCAAAGCCTAGAATTTCAACATTTGTTTTCATAACCATTAATTGTATATCACCTTCGAAACTTTAGTAACAAATACTCAATCATGCTAATCTTATCAATGCCCATTTAGATTAATTTAATGTTTTGTTTTTCCGATGAATCCTTCATTCATATCTAGAGTGTCATGTGTGCTTACCAATGCTATAATATTTTCATAAGGGAACAAGTCCAAACAAGGAATCTTTGGATACCATGTCTCGACTCAATCCTCACTTTCAGATATGCACTCAAAAATGAAATCACTCCGATGAATGGGTTATTTTTTCACATATATGTAAGAAGGAGAGTTATAAAACAAATCAAAAGAGTCTCACATGATTCAAGAAAATGATGCATCGAAGAAAAAGTAATCTCATAAGGCATGATGCTTGTATCTTAAGCATGTTACACCAAGTACCATAGCATTGTCACTCTCCACAAGGCATTTACCGACTAAGATCAGATCACGAAGGTCTTTTCTAAGGTTGTAATGGGGCTCGGGTGATGGTTATGGAAGAAAGAGAAATTGGATTCAAATTTCTCTGAGAAACTAGAAAAATAATACACTTGATTCTTTCCATTTTTCACTTTTTTGAATTTTTCAGAACATATCTTTTTGCTTTTTCTCAATTTCCTCTTCTTTCATTTCTTCTTTATTTTCTTTTGGACATCACCTCATATTTTTCATTCACTTCTCAATTTTCTATCTCTCGCATATATATATATATATATATATATATATATATATATATATATATATATATAAATTTTTTCACAAAAAAATTTGTCATATGTTCTACAAGCATCACTACCATGCCTCACTACACCCTCTCTTGCTCTCATCCTTCTTTCCTAATTTCTCAGAGATTGAAGGGTAAGGTTTTGTATTTTCTAAATTGGTGTGGGGTATGGTTGATATAGCTTAAGAAGAAATATTTAGGGTAAGACTTTTTAGCAAGGCTCAAAGGGGGTGCCAAAAGGTAAATTAGTATAAGGTAGGATATTTTAGGTTCAAACGAGCCAATGATGGCCTTTGATCATTTCCTTTCAAGGTGATAACGATGCTTATTTATTTTGAGTTCAAGCACAATGAGTTCTAGTGTAATGATATAAAATAATGCACAATAGACAAGCCGAGATATAATGTATTAGATTTAACAAGGAAATACGAATTCCAATGATAGTCCGAATTTACTTCACACTCATCACGAACGAGGAAAAAGGTTCTAAAATCTCACAGGTATTTTAGTCTCCACTAGAATCCTAGGATTCAATGTTTTAGACTAATCCCCTGACTTCGGGACTTAAGCATGGTAATGGTGCAAAAAGTTCTAGATATAACTGTATATCCATCTTTAAAAATTGCATGAAAATTAATGATCATAAGTAGTTATAATCATAACATGGCATGGTGATTTCTCACTAAAACTCACAAGCATCAACAATTAAAAATCATGAAAAGTCATGGAAATTTGTAAAATAGGCTTCAATTCACCCAGTCAGTCGATTGACCTATCAAAATCATTCGATTGAGTCAAATCTGTTTCAATTATTCTTGGGTCAAAGTCTCTAGTCAATCGATTGATTTTTTTTAGAGTTATTTGATTGAGGTGATATAAAAAATTTTCTCGGTTAATGAATATTAGTTGATCGATTGAATTGGAAAGTTCAATCGATTGACTGACACAATTTTTTTTTTTATGAAACCTGATTTTCACCCCCAAACTTGATGTGTCCAATGTCTTCATTGGTCCGAAAGATAAAGAATTTGGTACGCCCAAACCTGTCTAAAGTATACCAGAAACAGAAAGCAAACCAAGTGAAAAATATCAACACATCCAAGTTTTGAATTGGCAAAAATAATAGAGTAGATTGCAATTAACCATTCAGAAATAACTAAACTAAAATTTTTATTAATCTATGTGCTTATACACTTATTGAATATTAAAAGAAACTAACCTAAAGCAACAATTATAACAAACTATCCTAAAACATTACGAAAGCAAAATTTAAAACTAAAACAACTATTAAACCTAGCCTTAAATCCTAAAACTTAAAAGAAATCTAAGCCCTTAGTCCTCATCAGAAGCCATCCTTGGCTTCGGCTGTGGAAACATAAGCCTCCACATCTCCTCAATTATGCCAACCTCACCGGGTGGTGGTATCGGGGCACGGGGTGGTGATGTTGGTGGGGTTGATGGTGGGTTAACGAGTGGTGGTTGCACATTTAATTCTGCCCATAGATATGTTAGAATTATATCCACAATTGGTTTATTCTCAGTTGCAGCAGAGCGAGTAAATGGTGGATGACTTTGTGGAGGTGGTTGCGGCGAATCGATGGCCATCAAGTCTAATGGCGATTGTCGTGATGGCGATTCCGGATCGAGGTTAATGATTTCACGATTGGAGAAATCGAGAGATTGTGGAGGCGCGTTACGCCATGCACGTTTCCTTGCTGGCTAGGCCAAGCGCCTGAATGTGCGTCGCGTGCGGTACTTAATTGAATCCATCGATCAAAGTTAGGGAGGACAAGTGCTTATTGATTAATAAAAACTAAATCTAAAAGTTTAATAAATAAGTGAAAAACTAACCTAAAAAAAAACTAATATAAAAATAGAAGAAAATTGGGATTTTTCGGATTGGAATTTGAGGTTCTCGAGATGACCATAGTCAATTGATTGATTTTTGAGAATCAATCGATTGACAAGGAGGATTTGGAAAGTTGACTGACTGTTGGGCAAATACTTGCTTTGAATAAAAATTTCCAACCTTGGCACATGATATTAATTTCAGAAAGTTTCTAACCCTTTAGGATTTTGAATTAGAGTTAATCGATTGAATATTTCCTTTCAATTGATTGACTACGACTATTGAGCAATTAGATCAATGGTTAAACGGAAACTTTCCGCCTAACCATACTTCCTTTTTCAGGGTTGATCTCTTAATTTTGGAATGATTCACACAATTTCAATTTGACTCAGTTCATAGTCAGTCGATTGAACAACAATTATTTTTCTCGTTAGATCATTAAACACTAAATTAGCTGAGATTTATCAATCGATTGAAAACTAAACTTCAATCGATTGATTGACGAATTTGGCCAACAGTCTAGGTTAAAACATAGAAAGAACAATCCAAAACAGCCCTGATTTTCATTAAACATCCAACATGATTTGTTTCCATCAGACATCCCGAAATCACAAAATCCTAATTGATTAAAGAAAACAAACTAAAATCCTAACATACCACTCAATTGACCAGACAAACAACACCAACACTCACAAACAAAACAACATAGCAACCCACACAATTTAAATATCATCTTCATCATCGTCACCCTCTCTTTCCATCGCCGCTCACGCTTGTGTGATGAAGTCATCGGCGTCCCTTGGGAATGATTCCCGAGCGATTTGGGTTAAGAGAGAGCCTTGATAGCGCAACCTCCGATCCATGCCATCCATAGTCAAATAGAACCTATCCATCCACACTTCGAGGCGTGTGATTGTTGCCTCATCATTAACATCAGGAACCTCTTCAAGACGAGGTCTCCGTAAACCGCCACAGTGGCGTTGTGCGGGGTTTGGTTGTTGAGGTGGAGCATCGACATGGATATTTTGCCCGAAAAGAGCATTCATACTCTTAGTCCAAACGTTTCTGCCATACTGATAAAACTGCATGTCACTAATATCTTCATCACGGTAGATCGGGCATCGAAGGTGGTTGAGTAGATGCATAACAAAGTGAGGAAAGTACAAGAAGAGACTCACGATGTCGTGACAATGTTGTGATGTCATTGTGGCATCGGTACATCACGTCAAGCATCAATTTCGGAGCTTACATCCAGCTGTTTGTGTGAACAACATACAGTGCCGCCACCCGATCGCCAGTTCTTTCACTCTTTGTCCCATGAGGCAATAAACTCGTGGACATTACAATATCCCAGAATAGGATATCGCGAGGCAAGGCTGAACGTGGTGTAGATTGACCTGACCCTCGCCTACCCCCACACATGTTAGCAATCATTTCTTCTTGGCTAAGGTTCAACTGAGGCCCGATTTGATGGTTCGGGGATCGGTTCGTTAGAAAATGAAACGCCTTGATAAGATAAGACGCGTGTATCCGGTTGGTACAGTTGTTGATTCTTACTCTAATGCAATCGAATCCCGACTGAGTGCGCGACACTGGAATCCATTCCATGTTTTGGTAAATTAGCCTAATGATGAGAAAAGATAAATACATCGATCGGTGGAGGTGCAAGTAGCATCTCGAGATGACCCACTTCGATATAAGCAATGGAACGTGCGGCTTCAGGGATTCGGCGGAACTCAATGAGGTCGAAGAAACTTTCAACCAAGATTTCATGATCAATGTAATCCTCCGACGGTAAGTCTTTCGAAACATTGGTTGGGCATGGAGGACGCGCTGATGTGCAGGTCCTGCTTGATCGGCCATATTGATGGTGCGAAGAAAATGAAAAGTGTGTACGATGAAGAAGTGGATTCGGGAGAATAGCAGAGAATGGAGAAGAATGCCTACTGGGGTTCTTCTTATATCAAGAACCCATTCTATGAGGACGGTGCAACATTATTACCTCAATCGATTGAAACTTAGAATTTGATTGATTGAAGTTAAGGCAATCAGTGCATGTGGGCGGCCTCTTTTAAAAATTATGCCATTTTCCAATGTTTTTGCTTTGGGAAGTAGCATGGGGTAGTTGAAATGCCAAGTCAATCGATTGACTTGTTAGAATCAATCGATTGACATTAAAACTGCATCGGAAGTTGTAAAGTTTTGACGTTTGACTTTTAAAATCTGGAACCTGATAGATGGCTATTTATCTCAATCGATTGAATATTAACATTTAATCGATTAACATAATTGCAACGCAGAAGTGAATGATTTTGGGAAGACATGGGAAGTGACTTTTGAGTGATTGCGGACTGACAACAAGTGCAGGTTTAAACTTCTGTTGATCGATTGAGTTGAATGCCAAGTCAATCGATCAAACCGAAATTTAAACAATGTTATCAAAAACACATTAACAGGAGTCAATCAATTGAGTTGAATTTTAAATCACTCGATAGACTCGCAATTTCAAAGCCCCTAAACCAGACATATCTAACCTACAACACAACAATCGAAGACATTAAACACTATAAACTAACTAACTGGGCTGCCTCCCAGGAAGCGCCGAGTTTAAATGTCAACAACTTGACCCTTCAATTTTCACATCGTGGGATCTATGAGGTTTGTTGATTCAACCATCATTTGAGCCATCGGCTCAAAAAGTGGTTTGAGACATTGACCATTGACTTTTAGTATTCGATTGTCCTTCATATCTTGAATCTCAACTGCACCGTACTCGGATGTAGAAATGACCTGAAAAGGTCCTTTCCATCTTGATGGAATTTTAACTTCGAGTTAAATAGCCAAACTCTTTGGCCCGAATGAAATTCTTTCCTGAAAATTAGCTGATCGTGTAGCTTCTTGGATCATTCTTTGTACAATCTCGAATTTTCGTACGCATAGTGGCATAATTCCTCAAGCTTGCTTAATTGTACGCATCGATTAGATCCCGCAGCTTGCATGTTGAAATTAAATTGCTTGATTGCCTAGAATGCCTTGTGTTCTAACTCGACTGGGAGATGAAAAGTCTTCCCAAATATAAGTCTAAAGGGCGACATTCCGATTGGTGTTCTAAATGTTGTTTTGTAATGCCCATAGAGCATCAAAGAGCCGAAGAGATCAATCTTTCCTGTCAGGTTGAACAGTTTTTTCTAAAATTTGTTTGATTTCTCAATTGGATACCTCGACTTGGCTACTTGTTTGTGGATGATAAAACATTGCCACCTTGTGAGTGACTTCGTATTTTTTCATTAATGTTGTAAAATGGCTGTTGCAGAAGTGTGATCCACTATCACTGATGATGGCTCGAGGTACCCCAAATCGATTAATCATATTCTCCTTCAGAAATTTGACCACAACCTTGTGGTCATTCGATCGCATTGCTACAACTTCCACCCACTTGGACACATAATCTATAGTGACCAGAATGTACACATGTCCAAAATATGGAGGAAATGGCCCCATAAAATTGATTCCCCGAACATCAAATACTTTAACAACTAAACTTGGGTGCAGTGGCATCATATTCCTTTTAAAAATATTTACCAATTTCTGGCATCGAATGCATTCCCTACAGTGGGTCATTGATCGATTTTAAATGTAACCCTTGCAAGTGCACAAGATCTATTGCAGTAAGGCAAGAACAAGGGTGTCGAACCCACATGGAAACGTGAATTTTAATTAATTCTTTTAGAGATTTAAAAACGTCCCCAAGGAAGTATCAAAGGGCATATTCAATTTACCAAAAATTTATCACACTTTTCCTAAATGCAAGAAAAATAACTTAATTAATTTAAACAACTAATTACTAATGAATCTAAAATAATAATTAAATGAGATCAAGGAATATGCTATCCCAGATTTGTACCCCTTTTCTACCATTAAAACCCACAGTTTCATTAAAGCATCATTCACACCATCATTCATCTATAAAAAAGATTCGAAATAAAATATGATCATCAATCCGGCATACCCTATCTAAAAATAATGACTCAGCCTATTATCGCGGTATGAGTCATGTAAGAAGCATAACGTATCTCATGATATTTAGATCACAACAGTAAAAATATAATCGCTCCGCAGCCTAGATCAGACTGCAGGTCCAGATCTAGCGCTTATAGCCGTTGATACGCGCAATCAACGGTCATAACAAAGCATTCAATATATTTTCAATAACACAAACTTTTAGCAAAATGATTCCATGATGACAATAAATCGACTATGGTATTAATCATAAATAAGGGTACTTATCTGGGGATTGCATCTTCCTCGATCTACTGATTTAGCCGCTCATCTTTGGTGTATGATCTCCTTGTTCATTTAAAGTCATTCCTCTTTTCATTTCTTCCAAAAGATCTTTGTTTACAATGCCTTTTCCTAAATACAATCTATGCTTTCATGAACGTAAAGGAAAAACAATACAAATCCTAGGTACAATCTACCTAGATGGAACCCTAGAAGAAGGAGAAAGAAGAACTCTTGAAAAGATGCCAAGAGGAGTCTAAAACCAAAAATAATAATAATGAATAATAATCTTCTAAAAAATTCTCTCCAAAAACTCTAAAAAAAAGAAAAGCCAAAACTAACTCTCTAATTATCTATCTCTAATTTTTCCTTTCCGAAGTGTTTGATCCGCTTTAAATAGAGCCGAAGTTTCCCAGCCGCAGAGGTGTTCCAACTCGAAAATTTAGGGTCGATTAATCTACCCAATAGGGTCGATGCATTGACCTCCTAGATTTTCGTGAATTCCCGCCGAACTTTGCATCATACACTGCTTTGGTATTGTGGCCATACCTTTCTGTCCTAAACTCGGATGGAGGCGATTCTTGCGCCGTTGGAAAGCTGACAGAAAGCTCTACAACTTTTGTGTTTTGATAATTTCATAATTCAGCCATCTTGAAGGTCCAAATTGATCTGAAAGTCGCACCAAGTTCTCGATGACCCAAATTACAGTGTTTTGACATTATTTTCAGAATTCTTGGGCTGTTTTCTGCACTTGGCTTGTATTTACCTGAAACACTTTAAATCTAATAATTTTTATCAGATAGTCTTCATCGGATAGCTAAATGTAGGTATTTAGGAGTGAAATATCATCATATTTCACTACTCATCAGTCATCGCATCACGAAAAATCGTAGGCCAATAAAATCAACTTTGTAAAATTTTCAGAGCAGTTTTTCTTCCTCCAAAATGCCCTTCACATGCTCCTTCGTGGTAAAAATTCATGATATTTGCTTGCTCCTCCTCTGACACACAACGCCGAATCATTTGGTATGAGCAAAATTTAAATAGATGTGGCTCGTCCCAGAAGTAGTATTTCATTTGGGAGAAAAATAATTTTTTATCGTTTCTACTCCACTGCATTGGGATTTGCCCTGTGACTAGATAAATGATGATGTTCGTGTACCAAGGAGTTCTATTTCTTGCCACATTGATAGCCATCAACTGTTTATCGGGGAAGGTGTCCCGAATAGGATCTACAGAAGATGTTTCTTCATGAAGTATACAAGACAGGTGATCTGCCACCACATTTTCAACTCCCCTTTTTGTCTCATATTTCAAAATTGAATTCATGCAGTAACAGAATCCATCGGATCAAGTACTTTAATGCAGAGTGATCTGAGAAGACCACGATCTTAAAACCAAGCAAGTATGAACAAAATTTGTTCAGCGCATAAACTACAACCAATAATTCTTTCTCTGTGGTGGGGTAGTTTATTTGAGCATTGATTAGAATTGACAGCGGGAAAATCGGCAAAATTGCAGCCCGAAAGCTTGGCAAATGACACATAGCCTAAAATCGGACCCGACCTTCGATCAGATGGACCCTCTTATATCCTGATCCATTGACTTTTGACTTAAATAATGTAAATGAAAAAGTTGGGAAACTCGCAGATCTTTTCAGAGAGCTCCTTAGTGCTCAATTCCCTTATCGGAGTTAAAAGCTAAGGATCCGACACCGAGGCCCAATAAATCTAGCCCGAAATCTTGATAAAACAGAACATATATTGGTGATCTGTCTACCATGATCAGACCTGATCATATTTTTTGATGCTACTACTTGGAAAAGGAAAGAGCGGTTCGCCACCCGACTTTTCCAATCCCTTAGGTATCGGAAAGGCCGATTCGCCTTGTAAATCATGCGTAAAATCTTGCTATGTAAGGAGTTATCAAGGAGAAGGGGTACCTGCTAAAGCAGGTAGTGGGATGTTAACAGAGAGAATGGTAACCTGCTAAAGCAGGTGAACTCTGCTATGGCAGGGGCTACCAAAGAACAATGCCATTCGCAGCCTTAGTCTGGTGCTCTACGAGGCTAGATACCCTGCTATCAAAAATTAAAATAAAATAAAAATGGAGGGGTATTTCTGGAGGAAGCTTGCATAAAAGGGTCTCATCTAAAAAATTGGTGGAATCGTTGACTAAACAAATCCATATGTCTCAACCAAGAAGCTGTCTAGAGGAATCTACCTATGGCAAATATGGAGAAAAATTTACCTCATAATCACTCTTTAATGACTCCAAGAAATTGTAGTCCCACATGTTTCGTGGATAATTTTCCGATCACTTGGTGACCATCGGTATCATCGGTTCAACGGTGGTTTGAGCAGTAGCTAGGCGTATGGAGGTAGCAGCAGAAAATGTTAAGGTTGCAAGTGTTCTAGAGAGAACAATGGACAACGGAAAAGGGCTAAATTATGAGCTATTTTAGATATACATACAATGGTTGTGAGACTAACCTTTATTTGCATCCTATTTATAGCACATTTTATTGTATCTCCTGCCCTTCATTACATAGTGCTTTCATTTTATTGTGTCACTTGCCACTCAAATGGCAAGAGGGCGGCATTCACGCAAATGTCATAAGAGTGCCTTTAATTCCATCCACCGAATTTTGAGTTCACCCATGTTGAAATATATTGACTGTATATAATTGGACGATGAAGATCGTTTATCCTTCTAATCTTTCACACGATGGATCCTAAGATCATGGGCGTATCATCAGACGGTCAGTATTTTATTTCATGTGATACACATCTCAAAAAATTGACCTTAACATCACATGTACGCTCAAAATTGATTTTAAGGTTATTTTTTTTGTGTGTACCACATAAAATAAAAAATTAATCGACTGATAGTACGCTCATGATCTTAAGATCCATCGTGTAAAAGAATGGAATGATAAACCATCTCCATCTTCGGATTCAACATAATCAATATGTTTTAGTATGGGTGATCTCAAAGAATTTGTAGGTGAATCTAAAGGTACTCATGCCCTAAAAACATTTTCTCCTACAAGCAAAATCTGCCACTAACCTACACGCGAGCTGCTATTCTTGTGATGACGGTTAGATATGCCGTCACCTTCTTCTTGTCGGGTGTTCTCCAACATAATGTGATTCTGATATAACCAGTAGACTTGCATAATCTTGCTGCTTAAGTTAGACGTGCCGTCAGCTTTTTTGGTTGGATGTCTCGAACTTGGTGTGTGGTTTATATACACATCAGAATTGTGTAATCTTATTACTATGAATCAGTTATAAATATCAGCCATATCTAATATATAAGGGCCATATGTACAGGGGAGTATAGTCAAAAAAATTTATTGGTGGGAGCTACAAATCATAAATATAATGTTAGTAGTTATTTTACGATCGATTTAGGAGTTTTTCATCATAGATTTAGAGACTTATATACAAATAAAGGTGTATAAGACACATATTTCATAGAAACTCTAGATTTAAATGGGGGCCTAAACCCCAGCCTTCTATGTGGCTACGCCACAGCATATGTATCCGATTAGGTCCGATCCGATATACACCACTGATTTTGTGTAGGCTGCAAATTCAGGTCAACAAGAATAAATATCGGGCTCATATTGAGTGATATCGGCCACATTAGGTCAAAATCATATATGAATCGGAAGTAATATATATATATATATATATATATATATATATATATATATATATATATATATATATATATATATATATATATATATATTTTAAATTTACTTTAATATCGACTGATTTGGCCGATAGGCATCAAATATATCCAATACATATCGGCTTGGGACCAATCGAGTCGATATGATCGGTCTCTCGAAGGGAGCGCACCTTCGACCTAAGATAAGGAAATTAAAGTAATTTTTATTTTAAAATTTAGAATACATGTAGATAATTTAAAATATTAAAAAAGAAAAGAGTTGTTGCCATACCCCTTTTTGTTATTACCACACTACTTAAACAAAGCAATTAAATTGTTGATTGCTTTGAATCAAATGATAGAGATTGTTATTCGTCTTAATCTCCCGCACAACAGATTTTTCAAATCATGGGCCTACCATCAAACGATTAGATGTTGATTTTAGGTGGCACACATCCCAAAAAGTGAACGTGATTATCGCACCATCAAACGTGATTCACGTTCACTTTTCGTTATCTCTGCCACATTGAATCAACATCTGATCGGTTGATGGTAAACCCTTGATCTCAAGATATGTTGTGCAAAATATTGGGGCAAAAAATAGTCTCAATCGCATGATTCAAAGCAATCAATGACTTTTACTTTGCTTAAGTGGTGTGGTGGTAACAAAAAAGGGTGTGACAGTAATATTTCTCTTAAAAAAAAATTGGTCGGAAGTTATTTTTATAGAGATCTTGTGACGACCCGACTTTCCCGTTCCTCAAATACCAAAAAAATCAGCTCGCCATGACACCGATACATTCATACGAATATAGAAATTAGAGTAGATATCTTAAATAAACTAATATCTAACATGACAAAAGAAAATATCTCCAATTCTATACATAGCCATAGATAAAAAAAATAACAAAAAAGAATCACTGATGATGGCCTACCATCACCTAAACAATATATCCTAATAGTGGTTCCCCAAAATACATATACAAATATCCTTTGTACCAGGCCCATGGCCCATAATTCAAACTGTATTTAACTCAAAATAAATCAAAAAGTAACTATACCTTACAAACTAATTTTGTGAGGTTGAGTTAGGCCCATAGAATTTTTTACATGGTGTTAACTAGAGCGGATATTTATCCACTCCACGTCACCCTAATTCAATTGTCTACATGATTTGACTTGGGTCAATCCCGTCAACACATGCAATAGCGTATTAGAATAGTCTCATATTGCCTGTGGGCTTGGAGGTCTTGAGTTATATATAATATGGGCACTCCTCACCTACAAGCCAATTTTGTGAAGTTGAGTTAGACCCATAGAATTCTTTACAGGCTATTGGCCTATTGCCATGTGATAGCCGATTTTGTGAGGTTGAGTTAGGCCATACTCTATATGGGATGCATATTTGCCAAAAACCAATATTTAGCTCTTTTTTATTTTATATATATATATATATATATATATAAAGGGCATTTAGGATTTTTGTTCAAGTCATATTTGTTATATATTGGCTTATATGACCGGATATAGTCTGATTTTTGACCTATTTGACCCGTTATTTGACTCAATGTAAAATTGCGGTGTTTATCCCTATTGGATGGGGACTAACCCTATACATATCCACCAATACGTATCGGATATGGTTGATAATTAAAACCTAGGTTCTACCTTTAGAAATTGATTAAATGAATGGTGCCAGTTATGTCTTGTTTTAACATAATCATTTCCAATCACTTTTCTTTCTTGAGATTCGATTTACGAACTGAACCAAAACTGAAATTTTCAATTTTAGATTCAAAATAAATTAATTCGATTTTTCTTTGTTCAATTTCCAAAACCGAAACCGAACCGAAAGGAGAAAAAATTGATCCAGTTGGTTTCGATTTGGTTTTTTATTTTATTTTTTAAAGCACATCACATTGTGTGGAGTAGTGGGACATGGCTCCCACTTTATATCTTTTCAAACAATGTTCATAGAACTCACGAATGCAAGCTTTGAACCGAATCTCGAAATTGAACCGAAAATCGAAGATCTCGAATTGGACTAAAAAACACTGAACTAAACCAAACCAACCAAACCAAACTAATTCCGATTTGGTTCGGTTTAGGGTGTTAAAAACCGAAAACTGAGGGGTAGTATGAGTAAACCGAAAAATATCGAAGAAAAACGATAAAAACCGAAAAATATGAAAAAACCAAGAAAATACATTAGATACTAAAAAAAATAGTAACAATACTGACACCAAACCGAAAAATATGAAAAACGATAAAATATCGAAGAAAAACGATAAAAACCGAAAAATATGAAAAAACCAAGAAAATACATTAGATACTAAAAAAAATAGTAATAATACTGACACCAAACTGAAATATTTCGGTTTCGGTTTTGATGTCATTTTCAAAATACAAAAAATACTGAATCGAAACCGATTCATTTATGTTTGGTTTCGATCTAGGGTGTACCAAACTGAATCCCTAAAAAATGGGTATCGGTTTGGTTGGGTGATATACCGAACTTGCATCCCATTACAACGTAATGAATGACATTAGAGGCAATTCGGTACCCAACCTGTTCACTTTGGCCAGTGAACAAGTCATTGATTATGTGCCAAGTGGTACCATTTTGGTGGCATAGAGTTGATGGAGGGATTATCTAAATCCAACGCATCCTAAATTTGCATCATAAATTTATGTCCAAGCGTGCAACATATTATTAAGTGTGAAATATTAGGTTACCTCTATTCGCGCCAACAGATTTTCTGAAAGAGCCAACATCTGAAGCCTTTAAAGCCTTTGACTACTTTGAATCAGACAGATCATTTTTTACTTAGATCTTCTAAGCAATGGATCTTGGAATCATGAGTATACCATTAGACAATCCAGTTTTGATTTCACTTGACACGAATACCCAAAATGTGGCCATACAATCAAATGGCATACATCATACATCACGCTCAAACATGTTTATAGGGCCTTGGGGATCCGTGACACCTTGCATAAAAAATTGATTGTTTTATGGTAGGATTTTGGTCTCAAGATCCATTGTGTGGAAGATCTGAAAGGTGTTCTCCACTGACTAATTTCTGGTAGTCAATGGGATTCAAAGGGACGTTGGTACTTTCAGATAACCTATTGACGCAAATATAGGTACCCTAAACATTATTATTATCATCATAGTGTAAACTCATTTATAGTTATTCACTTGTTTTATAATGAGCGCTAAATTTTTTGTAATTTTTCAATCTTTAATACTCATCCTCGCTGCTCATCGGCTCTCATATTTGATAGCCTCCTATCACGAATCTCACGCCATCCAATTAAAGTGGAGAAGATCATGCCTCTCTCTCTCTCTCTCTCATTCTTTCTCTCTTAACATCTAATCTAATAATTATAATATTAAATTTTTAATAAAAAATTATAATTTAAATAAAAACGATTTTGAAGATGTTATCTTTCCAACAAAAATAAGATTTCCCAAATATCATATATTCATAATGAAGCCACATTATCTCCCTTCTCATAATCCCAACCAATGTAGGGGGCGGGCCAGCTTTGGGTTATGAAAGTTTGTTATGGGCCGAGCTTAGTCTTGGAATTATAAGCCTGTCACCGGCCCGAATTAGGCCTGGGCCAAGTTCAAAATTTTCAAGCTGGGCTCAAGTAATCTGGTGCCCTGCCCGGCCCGTTGCCACCTCTAACTCTCAAACCTTCAACCTTTTGCAGGCGGTGTGCTCCAGCGCTCAAATGAATGGCAACCATCCATTTCTCTAAATCTATTTTATATTTATTTTCCTGCATTTGCATCTTATTGCACTATAAAGGTCAGACTCAAATTTTAGTTTCATAATCCAAGTCCAATTTTTTTTTTCGGAGATAAAGCCATTGGAGATATATCCCAAGCCCTCTCTAGCATCTTTAATTAGAATGATGTAAATGAGTGGTGTTAGATCTCGGTTTGACATATATGTCATTTACCTGAATTTTTCTTGCTCTCTAATAATTGAGGAATCCTAGCAAAGCTGAAGCACGACAAAAAAACCATCAAATGCAGTGAAATCTCTAACCAACCACCTGTTTTGTTCCACGGCAATCTTTGTTTCAATCCCCAAGGGCCTCATTAATTCGATTTGGATTAGATGAACAGAAGAGTACGTTTGCGGAGTGGAAAATTTTTGACATAATTAACAAGACAGGATTGGGAATATAAAGTTTTGCAAAAATATATCAAAACGGAAAAGTTTTGCATAATCAGGATGCACCCTATTCCAATATCCTTAAAATCTGTGAATACTAATTTGAAATCCGTTAATAATCAAAATTTTAAACCCAAAAAATCCGTGCAGTCTTGGTAAAAGTTTTTGAAGTAGTATAATACACCAAAATTTTTAAAATTTTTTTTCTTTTCGTTAAGTGCCCAAAAATTTTGTATTTCTGTTACCATCCAATAACCAAAAGTTTTTTGATCATTGGCGCCGCACCGTCTCTTCCTTCATAAGCAAATCATTAATGTCTTTTAACTATCTCTCTTCCTGATGATTTTGCTCGATTTTGCTCATTCAATTTCATTTTGCACCACATTCATACGATGTGAAAGGTGTGGGAGTTGTGATCAAGGTCTCAAAAATCGGCCGATACGAATCGATACATATCGGTATTGCCGATATGTCACGGTTTCAACCGAGATTTTAATTTTATTTTTTTAATTGACCAATACGTATCAACCGATTCACATCTGCTTCGGATAAACCGACACCCGATTTGACACCATCGCTATGATTGAATAATATCAAAGCTAAACTTGCTCCACTCCATCAAGCACTTGAAAACCAATGAAATCTTTCCACAAATACTAGAAGAATTGGAGTTAGAATGAAATAGGTTCCAATTATTTCTGATAATATTTTTACACTCTTTAAATCGGGACCACATAAATTCAAATCGAATACATTTTTTCCCTTTCCGCCACTCATTATTCTTCATCACATCCGACAAAACAATAGGAGCGTGATTTAATTTAGATGAAATCAGGTGGATAACACTAGCCATACGGAACAATTGATCCCACTTCATTTGCCGCAAACACCATCTAATATTTCTTCAATGAAATCCAATCCCTCTATCTTGTTTGATCACATAAATTTTCACCCTGAGTAGCGAAGAACCCGTGTTCACTCATTGGTAATGTCTTGTAAATTTTGTACATCTTGAAAAAATGATCTTCAAAGGATCGGTAACATCGATCCACACAAATTAACACAAACCTTATACATTACATAGGGATTATGGTACCTCACGTCGTATATAGGAACTATGACTTTAGTTAGATAAATATCGTTGGATGTGGATCGGGTTAACTCCCACCAATATGATATTTTCCTCTAATTCGATGAAAGGTCATATAGCGAGTCAAGTTAGTCAAATATTGGATAATTTAGGTTGTGTTTGGCATAGCTCTATGATAGTTCCCTGCAAGAGTAGGGTTTACCTGCTCTAGCAAGTTCCTTTTCCTCTTTGCTAAATTTTTGCTACACCCGCTTCTCAGTTAGCAATGAGTAGGGTGGTAGTTGCTAGAGCAGATAAATAATGTTTTGCAGGGAGTTAGCAAGGAGAAGAGGAGGCTGCTAAAGCAAGTATATCTGGTTCTAGCAGGGGATTGACAAAGAGCTATGCCAAACGCAACACTAGTCTACTTCAGATTGTAAGTATCCTGCTAAAGCAAGTATATCTGGCTCTGGCAGAGGGTTGACAAAGAGCTATGCCAAACGCAACACTAGTCTACATCGGGTTGTAAGTATCCTATATAAATTAGACATACTACAAAAATTGAAAAAAAGGATTGACTCTTCTAATTGTCATTTAAATACTAAAATGGTGTTTAAATTATCTTACACCTTCCAAGGTTTAAGATGTCTGTGATCCGTACCATCAAAGTGATAGATTATAGATGGACATGTTACATGCCCAAAAATGGTGTTTTAGGGAGATTTAAATCATTTGATCTGTGGACTTTAAATATCAACTATTATTTTCAATTGTAATGACCGATATCAAAGTTCATTATTCGGATATTTCACATACGCTTATAAGCACGTTTCTTTGGGCTGAGACATTTTCGAATGATAGATTCCCACTTGGACACTTTAGATTGATTATAGATGTTCACCACATGGCATAATGATAATCATACTTAAATTGTGTGAGATTAAAAATCTAATTTTAATTATATAAGATCATTTAAACACTATTTTGATGTTTAAAAGTCGGTGAGATCCCTATAAAAAATAACCTCCACACAATTTTTTTTTGTCAGAGAAATATTACTGTCACACCCTGTTTTGTTACCACCACACCACTTAAGCAAAGTAGAAGTCGTCGACTGCTTTGAATCATGTGATTGAGATTATTTTCATCCCAATCTTTTGCACAATATATCTTGAGATTAAGGGTTTACCATCAACCAATCAGATGTAGATTCAACATGACAGAGATAACAAAAAGTGAGCGTGAATCACATTTGATGGTGCGATAATCACGTTCACTTTTTGGAATATGTGACACCTGAAATTAACATCTAATCATTTGATGGTAGGCCCATGATCTGAAAAATCTATTGCATAGAAGATTGGGACGAATAACGATTTCTATCGTTTGATTGAAAGCAATCAACAATTTAATTGCTTTGTTTAAGTAGTGTGGTAATAACAAAATGGGGTATGGCAATAATTCTTTTATTTTTTATTATTTTAAATTAACTACATGTATTCTAAATTTTAAAATAAAAATTACTTTAATATCCTTATCTTAATTAGGCCGAAGGTGGGCTCCTTGGAAGGATTAAAGATTGATCATATCCACTCGATTGGTCCCAACCCGCTATGTATTGGATATATTGGATGCCCATCGGCCAAATCAGTCGATATTAAAGTAACTTTTTTTAAAAGTTTTTAAAATGAAAGTATTATATACTGAAGGGCAGGAGATGTGCTACAAATAGGATGCAAATAAAGGTTAGTCTCACAACCATTGCATATTTATCGCGGTTAACATAACTCATTAGTTACATAAACTAGTAACCAAATCATCTTCATAAATGCTCTAAATATATGTTGCAAGCTGTAGGACTTGGATCTGTAACACAATGGAAAGTTGACAATATTGCAACCTTCGAGACCAGTTATCTATCAAAAAACAAAAATAAATAAAGGCCAAATTCCCTTAAAAATCCCTTATTTTCTTGATTTATCCCAATCAAACCCCTTAAGTCTTAAATATTATAGCAAGGCCTCTTTTAATTTTTAAGACTAAAATGCCCTTCATATATAAAGAGTATTAAGCCTACACTATTTCCTCTTTCCCCTATCTTTCTTTCCTTCTCACTCTTGTTCCCCTTCTTCTACATGCAAATCTCGCCGACTTCGTGCAAACCTCGCCGACGAAAAAAACAATAGGGTTTCTCTCTCTCTCTCTCTCTCTCTCTCTCTCTCTCTCTCTTTCTCTCAACGATTCTTCTTCCTCTTATTTTTCTTCTTTATTTCTTCACATCAAAATCAGAAACGAGCTAGATAACCTGTCCTAGGTCAAATTTTTCATGTTATGGTTAGATCATCTGGTGCAGTCTACTCTGTAAACTAACCTAGGGTGGCGCAAACTAACCTAGAGTGGCGCAAACCGACCTATGTCAATTTGAAATAGAGAAATGGGTAAAATAAACTACCATCAATCAGTTTGAAGCTACCCTAGGTCAGTTTAAAATACCCGAGATCAGTTTTGGTGATCACCTAGTGCAGTCTACTCTGTAAACTGACCTAGGGTGGAGTAAACTGACTTAGAGCGGCACAAACTGACCTAGGGCAGTTTGAAATAGAGTAATGGGTGAGATAAACTATCCTAGGTTAGTTTGAAACTACCCTAGGTCAGTTTTGGTGATCACCTAGTGCAGTCTACTCTATAAACTGATATAGGGTGGCGCAAACTGACCTAGAGTGGCGTAAACTGACCTAGAGTGATCGTAAACTGACCTAAAAGTATTTGACCTATTATTGAGTGTTCCTCAATGCATTGTAAATTAAAAAATGTACTTTCTATAGAGTTGGAGGTCACCTAGTGCAGTCTGTGCTGTAAATTGACCCAGGCTGGCGTAGTAAACTGACCAATGTCACTTTGAAATTAAGAAATGGGTGAGATAAACTACCCTAGGTCAATTTGAAACTGCCCCAAGTCAGTTTAAAATGCCCTATGTCAGTTTTGGTGATCACCTAGTACAGTCTACTACGTAAACTGGCTTAAGGTGGCGCAAACTGACCTAGAGTGATGCAAACTGAACTAGAGTGGCCATAAATTGACCTAGAAGTGTTCTACCTATTGTTGAGTGTTCCTTAATGCATTTTGAGTTAAAAAATATACTTTCTATGGGGTTGGCGGTCATCTAGTGCAGTCTGTGTTGTAAGTTTGGTTATCCTTATTGATGATTTCTAATGTAGTTAGACTCTCTCTAGTGATTAGTATAACTTAATTTTATTTTAGTCACAGTCATTGTTAGTAGATGTAAACGATGGCTACATTCGAAGATAAAGTTTACTTATTATGCTTTTGTGATAGACGGTTAAATGATTCCGACTCTACGAAATCGGTATATCAGGCCAGAAAAAGGAAAGTATTGGTTGTGGAGAGAGAGATAAGTTTGAAGGATTTAATTGTCAAAATACATAAGGTGACTAAAATTTAGATCAAAGATACAATACTAAAGCTTAGCTACGTAATGCCACAAGCAGGGGGAGAAAAGTATGTGGTAGACCTTGATGAGGATAATGATGTGCATGAGATGAAGCATTATTCACAGTTTGTCGGGTATAGTATATGTATTTATGTATAAAAAACTCCTTTCGAACAAGACAATGATTATTATACATATCCTTTAATTGATTTCTCTAACGGCTTAACACTCATCGAGTTCCTTCCCGTTACATGCCTATTAGAGGAGTTTAAGACTCAACGTAACACAATTGTAAGTGCATCAACTACTGTATGTCAAACTCCCGTCACCCACCTGAATAATCTTTATATTAGAAGGTGCGTAATATATTTCTGATCGGTCTTAATTAGTTCGCTTATATACTTATGTCTTTATTAGATTGTGTTTGTTGAATTAATTTAATTTATTTACATTAATATAGGAACGAAGAGCATATTTTTTCATCCCCATTCATCGCAACAGTAACTACTCAGCCCACTACTATTTCGTCCTCGCATGAAAGGTTAATTCAATCTACTAAGTCGATAGTATTGAGATTATCTCATAAATTAATTTTATTAAGTTGATAATTGATTATCCGTCCTTCAATAGGCATGTTGGTGTGACATGTATTTCAGATAGTGAAAATGAAGTCGGCGCGATTTTAGCGCATGTCCCCATTGATCCAGCCAATGAAAATATAAGCGCATCTATGCGTGGTGTGTTCGGGGGCAATGCATATAATATCGATATAGTTGGGAATGAAAAAGCTACTGCACTCTCTAAGGGACGTAGTATAGATGCTAGCATATGGACTGTCAATGCAGAGACCAGTAGTAAGTGTAGGAGATGAACTTGACAGAAGAGGAAGTAGAGGTACACCTCCTGTTAGAGAGCCAATGCACAATGATCGAGTGAGTGATATTACAGACCCCCACGTTTGTGACACAAATGACATGCTTCCTATTTTTGAAGACGTATGTGTGGTGGATGAGGCGCAACAAGTGAGCGGTGTTCCTGGCGTAGACGGTGTTCTCAATTTAAATCAAATATTCACTGGAAAGATATCATTCCATAATGCTTTACGGAAATTTGCAATGCATGGGAACTTCGAAATTAAACCGACCAAAACTAATCGGAAGGTTGTTGTGAATATAGGAGTTAGAGAGAGCAGACGTTCCAAAGTCTATCCAATGCTACAAGCACCACACTGGTGTTTCCGAGGCAGTTGCTTGGGAGCATGTGAGACGTATGATCCTTGAATCATGGAAGAAATTAAACAAAGCATGTGGGTCTAGCCCATTTTTCCCCCAAGCTTTCATTGATTCAGTGACAAATCGTGTGAGAATTGCGCAATGCTTTTACCAGAATGGAGATGAGTTTGGTAGTCTGAACCATCTAACCAATGACCGTATTCGATCATTGGTGTTTGAACCCATTCCACTTTAAGGGGAGACAAATATATTTTGATTTATGCTGACTATGTGGATCAATGTGTGTTATTTCAAATTATGGGATGTTTTTTTAATGGTTAATTATTTAGCTTTTCTGGATTCTCATTTGTATCAGTTTGATGTGTTAAGAATGAAAATCTTGGCTCCTATGCAAGTCTTAAGAATGAAAATCTTGTTCCAAATTATTTTTTGGAAGGGTGCCTATTTTGTTAGTCGTTTCTAGGGTATGAATAGGATGTATGAGTTTTTATGTTTAAATATGTTGGTTTTACGCCTCCGTCACATTCTTAGAATGGCCACCACCTTATTACGGTTGGAGGCCATTCGGATGATGTGGTGGTGGCAATTCACCGCCAGAAATTAATTGAGCCCGTGGATTGTCACCACTAAAATGCCTGAATGGCCATTTTGAGAATGTGGCGACGACAATCCACCGCCTCAATTAGTTTCGGCAGTGGGAATCCGCCGTCACATTATATATTACCTTGTGTTGAGTTTTGCACAAATAATGCTTTGGAAAAGTACTAAAATATTAATTTGTCTATCAAGCTAGGTGCACTCTTTATCATATAATGAAGGAGATGACACTACGTCAAAAAGTCAAAAAAATAACTTTTGCAATATAAAAAAGAACCACTGCCCAAGCAGTAGTATAATAATCCACTGCCAAATCCAATGGTTTATTATATTAAGATAGTGGTTTAAATCCTTAATCATCATCACGTGTAACTATTTCCTCAAGTCACGTGCAAATCCATCGGGAACCCTACTTCCAACTTTTCTCTCTTTATATTTCTATCACAACTGCCGTCTACCTAAACTTCTTTTCTTTCTCTCTGAAGCAACCTCTCTCCTCTTCCTCTCCCTCTCTCTAAAAACCCTAGATTTTACAGGAGTCTCTCTCAAAATCATCCATCCTTTTCGTTTAGCTCATCAGTGTAATCCATTTCAAAGTTATTATATGGTGGATCGAGATGGATCAAAGGATTTGAGATGGATCGGGAGCCTGTGAATGCTAGATTTTGCACGATGAGCTGAACGGAACCCTAGCCTCCCTCTCCTCTTCCTCTCTCTCCACGAACCCTAGCCTCTTCTTTGGTGAGCTACGAAATTTCTCTTCTAGTTGCTTGAAATACGAGATCTCTCCTTTTCCTCCATCTCCCTCTTCGAAACCCTAGCCTCCATCTCCCTCATCAAAACCCTAGGTGTATTCTATATTGCAGTGATATTATGAATGCTCCACCGAGACGCATTGATGAGATTCTTGCTTTGCCCCATTCAGTCAATGACTTCAGTGATCTTGACCTTCCTCCTTCAGATGATGATGTCTGGCTCTATGCTGGAAAGGATGAGTTGAACTCAGTCATTCTAGAGCGGCAGAAAGAGATGAAAATTTATGAATCAAACCATTGGAAGAACAAAAAGTCTAAAGAACCTCAGGGCAGCGATGACGCTTCTAACATGCAATTAGATGATTTCGATCTTGGTGATATAGCAAGATCTATGCAAGAATTTGTCGATAAGGTTTCGAGTTTTGAAGGAGCTGAGGTTCCTTATAACAGGTTTGGTTTACATATTCTATTATCATTTATATTATCAATTGAAGAAGAATATTAATTTCTTGATATTATATTGTATTCTTGTAGTTTTTCTAGTTCAAAATTGGTTTTGGAACTTTTACCTTTCAGAGTGTTTGATTTTGCATTACTTTTCTAGATTTGTAGGGTTTCAATTGTTTTTAATTGTAACTAAAGACTTTTTTATAATGGATAAAGTGCTATTTGCTGGGGCATATTTGAAAACATAACTAAGAAAAGAAAGTTTGTAAGTGAAGAGTTTTTTAGGAGCCGGTTGGTTTATGTGTATTTTCAGCTGATTTGCATAAGTTGCAAGCCAAGATGTTTGAAATCAGAGTCGTGTACATGCAGAATGGAGGTCTTGAAGTGGAATATCAAGCATTATATATGCAGAATTTTTGTCTTCCCTGCTAAGCAGGTTAAACTTAGTCTCAATATAGGAAATAAGTATGTAGAAAAATTATGCCATTGTGTCGGGAGATTGCAAAAGAGATTAATAGGAGAATAAGAGAAGCTATAGCTAGATTTGTTAGTAACTACTAACTACACTATTCAGCATTTTAAAATTTTAAGATTCTTTTGATAAGGTTCTAAAACTTCCCACAATTCACCTTTAACTTAGGCAGGGGTATTCCTAATTGTTGTTCCTTTATTTAGGGTAGAGGTGACGGACCATATTCGTATCAGTTACAAATATTCATGGAGGACATACCAGAACTGGTCTAGCTTTCTAGATCTCTTTGGTATTTGTTGGTCCCATACTTGTTCCTGGGGTAATTTCTATGTGATGTTCCATTTTGACAAGTTTTCTTTGGAGCTTATCTCTGCAAGCCATTGCGTGAGGTGTGTGGAGAGAGAAACGATAGAGCTTTCAAGGGTCATGCAACTCACATATGCAGTTCACGTTCACTTTTTGGGATGTGTGCTATGTTGGATCAACATCTGACCGTCTAATAGTAGTGATCTCAAGATCTATTGTGTGGAGGATTGGGACAAAAAACTATCTCAATCGTCTGATTTTAAGCAGTCAATGATTTTTTTTCTTTGTTTAAGTGAGGTGGCTGTAACATAAAGTGGTGTGATAGTAACACCAGCCATAAATTACTAGTTTATCATCATCATCATCTATCCCTTATCCCATCTATTTGGGTTAGCTTTGGGAGTCCTATTTCTCCATTCGATCTTGTTTAAGCCTAAAACCTTTGTGACTCCACAATTCTTTATGTTCTCACTACGACCAACTCGTTGTTGGCAGCAATCACTCGTAGAGAGGCTATTTAAGATCTTTGATGGGCATTTTCAAACCATCTCAAACAACATTCTTTGATTTTGTTTTCTTTTAATGGGACCACCCATAAACTTCCTCTTATATACATTCTTGATTCTGTTATATCTTGTTTAGGGCTATCAATGGGTTGGGTCAGGCCAAAATTTTGGCTGCCCAAAGGAGTCATGGGTATATACCAGACCCGACCTGAAAGTGCACCACGGCCTGATCTGATGGGTCAAGGCTATATACCTAACCTGAAAAACCGACGGGCCCAACCTTACCTTGTTCAAAATCCCCTAATATTTTATACATCAAATATTGGGTCAACCCAACCCGACTCTACCTGATCGTGTTCAAAATCTCTTAAACCTCCCCAAGTCCCCTTATATTATATATATAAAATATCAGGTTAACCCAACTCGACCCAAGCCTACCTAATGGGTTAAGTTTATGTGCCTAATCCGATTAAAAAATGGGGACAAGCAGGTCGGGTAACAGGTCGACGTAACCCATCATAACCCAAATCTTGTTAGTCCACGCAACAAATATATCAGCGAAGCAGTAACGAAGTGCAGCAGGAATTCATATAAAATGCCATGCTCTACAGTCCAGGCTACAACAGGGCCAGGCTTTGGCTTGAAATGGATCAGATTTATGTCAACCTTTTGGGCGTAATTAAAAATGGAGCCGTTTTAGGCCCAGCCTGAGCCTGGCCTGGCGCATTCCCACCCCTAGCTCCAAGTGATTTTTATTTTGACTAAATCATCCTTTAAATTTGCACTTCATGTATTTTTTATTTTTTTTTAACAACCTAGGTGTCCAGGCCTCTTAGAGCACCCGACTAATCCCAGGGGCACGTGTGCACCCCAAGTTAGCAAGTGCCGGGTCAGCACGGGATAAAATCTCTAGGGTGACCTCAAGGCAGGGATTCAAACCCAGCTCTCCTGCTTCCTGATGGGGGTACTTGGCCATCACGCCAAAGCCCTTGAGGTTAGTATGTATTTATTATTTCAAGGTTAAAGTCTACTGTAAAATCAAGGATAACTTGCCCTCCCAATCACATTTCTTTAACCGTGTTCTTCATATATATTTCCCACTTGTCCAGTTATGTCTCCTACAATGAAATGGGAAGATGCACTGATGTTGTTGCTGCGTTCGAGTGCTAGATCACGTGCCACCGACCTGGTTGATTTAAAACCATGTCCTTCACGTATATGTGTGTGTAAATATATTTGAGAAGTGAAAAGATGCACAGGTGGTGCTGCTGCGTTCAAGACCCCATTTTTTAGAAATAAAAAAATTAAACTTTCTCTAAGGTGTCTAATCTTCTCTTTTCGCTTCATCTCTCTTACAAACAAATCTAATATCCTCATTTTCCTCGTAGTATCTACCAATTATAGTATTTGTTTTTTATGGTCAATGTGGTCATGTTTTAATAGGTCAAGCATAATTTCCATACTAAATTCCGTACCCGAACCCGTCATGTGTTGCATGCCCCCAGTTGTTTGTCTAATTTAATTCATATTTGTATGAAGTATAAATTTTAACATCAGTCTTAAAATTAGCCCTGTTGGGATTGGTCCTGTAGCTTAATGGAAGGTGCACGATGATGCTCAAGTTGTCAGTATTGGGTGTCAGTCCATCTTGGACTGATACGTGTCAGTCCATCTTGGACCGATACATATCGGCTGATACAGATATGGTATTGCCGATTCCATATTGGTTAATTATTTTTTGTTTGAGAAAAATGTAAAAAATAAAATTAAATTGGTTTTATTGGTCACTATAGGCCGATACCGAGGCATTATCGGCCAACATTGACCAGTATTGGTCCTATACCGATACCACCCCGAAACCTATGTCAGGGTGATATCGGTATCGATTCTCGACGAAACAGATACATATCGTTATCAGCCGAGTTTTAATACCATGACGATGCCAACTTGAAGGCAGGTCCAATCCTAGGTTAGTTATAAAAAAAGTAAAAAAAGTAAAAAAAGTAAAAAAGTAAAAAAAGACATGGAATCGGTAATGGGGAAGGGGAATATAGGGCAGGAAAGCAATGCTCATGATGCATATTTTGAAGAAGGCCATGCTTCATCATCTGACATGGATTTCCATATTTTCTTAAATATCCATATAGTTGTTGTGGCCCACATGTTTTTCCCATGCAAAATGCAAGGGCTAAGGGGATGTGAAATTGTTCTCTTTTGGAGGGTTCAAATCATCCATTTCATTCGG